>OX493267.1:4719315-14719315 GCA_950370525.1 Bellardia bayeri
ACAATAAGATCAACATTTTTAAAACTTTTTTTTTTTTAATTTAGATATACATACATATGTACAATGTTAATTTTATTTATTGATACGTTTGTAGCTTATCTCCTTATTTAAACCTTAAAATTAAAAAAAGGATATTAATGACGAACTTTTCAGCAATTAGAGTTACAGAAATATCTTTTTGTGTAATTGTAATAATTATTAAAAACTTGTGTGTGTAAAAGAAAATTGTTCTAAACTTTTAAGATTTTTTTTTAATAGTTTATAGTAATTTAAAAAATTATTTTTAAAGAGCTCTTTGTTTTTATTATTTACTTGCTGTTTGTTTCATTTTAAATAAAAACCAATTATATGGGTATTTATTTTTGCACAAAAATCTTTAACAAATATAATCCTTTTTGCCAGCAAAGTATAAACTTTTATTAAAATATCATATATGTATATGTATTTGTTTATTTCTATGTTTTTTTTCTGTTTAATACACAAACATACACACATATGAAGTGGTGTAACCAACACTTGGGGTTTCATTTATTTAGAGAGTTTTGTTGTTTTTGGGGGGGAAAAAAATAAAATAAAAAATAATCAATCATAAAATGTAATAAAAAAAATACTATATGCTAGATGAAAAACATACAATCACATTTATAGATTTATAAAGAAAGTAAAACAAAAAATAGCAACAGCATTTTATACATAACAAATTCATCAATTCATACTTTGTCTGTAGTGGTAGTGGTAACACACACCAACACATAGACATAGGATTATATTACATATTATACTCAACCTCCCCTTAAATTGAGTTGCTGGCAAAAGTTTGTGTGAGAGTTTATTCCATAACTCCTATACAAAGTATGTATTTGAATATTTTACATACAAATCGAATTTTCCTCAATTTTAATTGGATTTTTGATTGGTTCTCTCTACTGTCAATGTGTATTTATTATATTGTTGTATTATTTATATATGTATGCATGTATATTCTTTTTCAACCTACCGACATACATACGTTTGCATGTCTATAGTAATGCCATATAATGTAAATATTTTATGCATAACAACAAATAAGTAAATAAAATATTTACAAAGAATTTTTATTTATTTTTTTTACGAATTGTTTTCTTTTTTGTGCAAACAAAAACTTAAAACTTTAAGATTTTCTGCTTATATAAAACATTTAGTTATATGTGTTTTTTTTTTTTTTTTTTTTTTTTTTGTTGAAATATTTTTATTTAAAAACAGGAAAACATTATTAACATGAAAGCAGCTTCTTGATTTTAAGCTTTATATTAAAAGGTATGAACAAAAGTATATACATACGAGTATGAAGTATTAAAAATACATTTACTTTTTTGCTGCTAATGCTGAAATGAATTTGTAAATTGTTTTATATAAAAAAATTCCTTTTTCTATGTGTTTTTTTTTATAAAATATTTATATTAAGAGAAATATTTAAGCCAGCTTATAGGAAAATATCAAGTTCTGGCAATTTTATGCTGTGTTATGGGCAGAAAAACAAGGAATGAAAGATTGTGGTAATTAAATCCTAGAGAATTTTAAATAATTAGGGTTTTTTTTTTAAAGTAATAAGAATAAAAGAATTCAAAAAAAAAAAAATTACATACGATTAAAGGATATTTAAGCAGATTTTATTGTTTAATATTTTCAAAAAGTATTGAAATTAAAGCAGTTTTTCCTGCAGATTTTTATACAATTTAAAATATTTTTTTAAGTTTTATTTTTTAAATGTTCGCCATATATCCTTTTTAAAATTTTGTCACTTTAAACATAATAATTAACTAATTATGTTGCTTTTTGTTCTAAATGTATAACAAAAATATATTTGCTAAAAAGTTTTGAAATTAAATTTTTCTGTTAAAGTTTTGAATTTTTCAATAAATTTTTGTCTTATTATTTTTACAACTTTTATTGTTTAAAGTTGTTAAATTTTGTTTATTTAATACCAATAATTCGCAAAATATTTAGATTTTAATTAATAATATTTCATATATATAATTTTTCTAAAATTAAAAAAAAAATATAAATATTTTAAAATAAATTTTTCTAGTAAAACTTTTATTTTACAATTTGTAGTTTTTCCTATAGATTTTAAAACGCTTTAAAATATTTTTATAACTTTCAGTTTTTAAAAGTTCGCCATATATCCTTTTTTTGAAATTTTGTATTTTACAACAAAATAGTTGAATAAATATATTGCTTTGTCTTAAAAGTAAATAAAATAAACGTATTAATTGCTAAATTTAAAGAATTAAATTTTTATAATGGGTAATTTCAATCCAAACATTAAAATTTCATAAAATTTTGTTTCATGTAATTAGTAGTTACATCCAAACGGCGAAATGCATGTTAAAATTTTTTTGTAACATTTATTATTTAAAAATTCGCCATATAACCTTTTTTTAATTTGCCACTTTTATTTTAATGACAAGTTTCATACGGCTGATTTTTTCTACTAAATAAAATAACCATAATTGTTTTTTTTTAATTTTTTTAAATTCAATTTAAAAGTTTTAATTTCAAGTGTAAAATTTACATGTAACAATAATTTTTCATTGCATAATTAGTAGTTTTATGAGCAGATTTTAAAACATTATACCAAATTTTTGTTACTTTTATTTTGTAAAAGTTCTCCATATATCCTTTTTTTTAAATAAATTTTATTTTAATTCGAAACTAGATTTCTTATTACATTATCCTTTTATACTCTCTATTTTAATACAAATATCTAAAAATAAGTTGTTTGTATCTCCTTTAAATGTATAACATCAAATAAAAATATAATTTTGTTAAATTGTTTTGTGTTTTAATGTGTAATCATGTCATTTTGTGTATTTATATAGACATATATATAAATTTGAATTTATTAAAAATGTAATTAATCTGCTTTACTTACTACTCGCACTATTTATGTAGAAAATATTTACTTTAACGCTAAGCAATTATTTATTATTACTCGAACACTTCAAAGAATTTCAAAATGAGATCTTATAGCAAATAAAATGAATTCAACTCTCGGGGGATATTTCTTTGTGGCAAAGCAATTAAAATATGAACATTTTATTTTACATCTTTGTGTGTGTGTTTTTTTTTGGTTCTAAAAAAAAGAAAGACAGACACACAGACAAATATAAAAGCAAATAAATAATTTTACTCAAACTTTATTTGCCGTTAGTCTAATATTTAAATCTGTAAAAAGTATAAAGCAAAGTAAAGCAGACAAAAAGTGAAAATGAAAATGACATTTCAGGTGTTTTTTTCAGGGTAATTTTTTTGGGAATAAAAATAGAAATAATTTTTGGCCAAAGGGGAGTAAAAAAACAAGTAGCATCCCTCATTATAATAATACAAAGTTCAGTTAAAAATTGTTTTTTTTTTGGTTGATTACAACAAAATTAATGTTTCTAACTTGAGCAATCACGTAATTTTAATAATTTTTTTATATTTATGTGAGTATGACTATGAGTATATAATATATTCATAGTAATTATAATGCTAACACTATGGTAACGTTAACTTTAGGTTGCTCTGCAGCATTTGTTGCAAAGCTATTTTGGTTGGAAAATACTCACATGTTGTACATAAGCTAGAGATGTTAATGAGTTCATGTTAAGCATATAACAAATAGGTACGAATACAAACAAATACTAGTTTATAACTATGTAGTTTTATGAGAAAATACCCTAGAGGCTTTCAAGTGTGTAAAATGTTAAACTATGTATTGTAATATTAGGTAACATTACATAGTCGTAGTTGATAGCAACTTCAATTAAAAAACTTTTTAACAAATTGTGCTTATAATACTAAAAATGTAATATACATACATATATAGGGTTTTCTAATAGCTACTTGACAACTCTGAATTTAAATTGTGAACGCACTATTTCACTGATCATCTAATTGTTGCTTTCTTTTTTTTCAGTAAACTTAACATTTTCGTTATGGTAAAGTACACGAAGGAACAACGTTTGGAAATTATAAAAATGTACTACCGAAATTCGGAGTCGGTGACCGCAACTTTAAGAGCGTTAACTCCAATTTTCGGTCGTAATTATCGCCCTAGTAGACAAGCAATAACAAGTTTAGTGCAAAAATTTGAGTCTACATATTCATTGTGTGATGCTGTCGTGCCAGTGAGACAACGGCCTGGTCGAAGTTCCGAAAATATCGCTGCCGTTCAGGCGTCCGTAGCAAACGATTCAAATCAGTCGATTCCGCGGCGTTCTCAAGAACTGGGCATCCCCAAGACCACTTTATGGCGAATTTTGCGTAAGGATCTGGGTTTACACCCATACAAGATTAAGCTGACTCAAGAATTGAAGCCGATGGACCATTTGAGTCGACGTACGTTCTCCGATTGGGCTCTGGAGAAGATGCACCAAGATGATGAATTTCATCGCAAAATCATCTTCAGTGACGAAGCTCATTTTTGGCTCAATGGGTTCGTCAATAAGCAAAATATGCGTTATTGGTCTGCTGAAAATCCACATGTGCTTCACGAATCACCACTTCATCCACAAAAAATTACTGTTTGGTGCGCTTTGCATGCCGGCGGCGTCATTGGGCCATATTTTTTCGTCGACAATAACGATCGTCACGTTACTGTGAATGGCGATCGTTATCGCGCAATGATTAGCGATTATTTTTGGAAACATTTTACAATTTGTTGATATTTACAGCAAAAAATAAATATTTAAATATTTTGGCAAATAATTGTTTTTTTTTCTCATAATAATCAAATACTTTTAATATAGCTAACAATTAATTAAAAAAAATTAAATTAAAAATAATATATGGCGAACTTTTTCAAAAGAAAAGCAAGATAATCAGCATACAAAACTACTTATTGTACAATGAACAAATTTAAAAAATTTTGAAAGCTACAGCAAAAAATAAATATATAAAAAAAATAATTGTCTTTTTTCTCATAATAATGAAATATTTTTAATTTAGCTAATAATTAACTTAAATAAATAAAATTGCAAAAAAGGATATGATGAACTTTTTTAAAATAAAAGTAAGAAAAATAATTTTATTTAAGAAAAGATCAGCAAACAAAACTACTAATTGGTAGTGAAAATTTTTTTAAAAATGTGGAGGTTACTAACAATAATACATACATATATACTATGAGCCTCAAAAGTAAGTAAACACAACAAATTATTTGATTTTTTTAAGATAATGAAAATCCTAAAATCTATTCATCGATTGAAATTTAAAAGTTTCGTTTTGTTGGATATTTGGTTGAATAATAGATTCGGTTATGAAAAAAACATTTAAGTTGAACTATAATGCTTTTCATAACTTAAAAAAAATCAAAAAATTCACTGGTGCTTACACACTTTTGAAGCTGTGTGTATGTATTATAAAAACTTCAAAAAGTATATTTTTAGTTTCTTACAATTTTACTACATATCCTAACCATTAGATTTTGAAGTAAAATTTAATATGTATATTAAAAGTTTTAATTTTTTCTTCTAATATCCTGGTGAAGAGTAAATAATTTTGAAATTTGTTGTTTTTATTGTATTTAGCGGCAAATCTTTTATTTTATTATAGCCAATATTTTGAAATTTCTTCGCAAAATTTTGTCAAAAATGATTTGTTTTAACTAAATTATAGTCTACATAACTAAATTATTTATAGGTTTTTATTATTCCTTACAAAAATTAAAGACTTTTTAAATGTTTTGTTGTTACAATTTGTAGTTATGTATTTCCGCTCTATTTAATTATTAATTTATTTGTTAACTTGAAGTTATGCCTTGAAACTGCTGCATATATTTAAAAAAAAATATAAATTTCTTTCTTAGCTAATTTATTATTGCGTGGCTTGTAAAAATTTAACAAAATTATGCTGTTTTAGTTACCCTTCTGCAGGTTTCTAATAACCATCTTGCAGTTGTTGTATTGTATTACTATAAATCAACAATTTTTGCCAATATACTTAAACTATAGAAATGTTGTGTAGTGTTTGCTGTTAAGGACAAGTGGAGAAATGTATGGCAATACAATATTCAGCCATAGAGAAAGAAAAATAAATACATACATATATCGTATATAAAAAGAAAAGAACCTGCCACCGCAAAAAGTAATTTTATAATTTTACACTGTGGTCGCAATTAGTCGTCGTAAAATAGTTGTGTGTGTGTGTGTGCTCTTTTATTTTTATTAATATTTAGCCAACAATTTTTGCCATACAATACAAAACAGTTAAAAAGGAAAAATTATTGTTATTGTGTTCATAGTCGTAAAGGCGCCAAGCATTTGAGTTCTGTTTTGCGGTTTTTAGCGCAAATATACATTTTTTATTCGCGTGTATTTATTGCAAACAATTTATGGGTTGTTGTTTGTCTCTCTCTCTCTCTCTCACACACAGACTTTCTCGTTTTCCCTTTTTTTGTTTGCTAGTGTTTTAAGGGCGGGAGGTAAGCTGTGTATAGTTAATATTTACTTTAAATATAGTTGTTTTTTTCCAAGTTCTTAAAAGTCCCTGGAGATGTAATCAATTACTTAATATTACTTTTACCTCTGCTTGCACTCTTTGGCCGGCTTCTTTGCTTTTCAACTGTTTAGTGAAATATGTTACTGTCTTTAGAAAATTTGTGTTCTTAGTTGTTTGTGTTTGTGTTATGGGCCAGCTATTAAGTTTTAATAATGCCATAAGCAGCCAGCTTCATGTACATCATACTTCATTCATACTGGTTTATTATTTTCATTTTATCTATCTATTTTTGTTTGTGGCTTGCAGTTGTTGTCGTTGGTTTATTAATATGATTGTACGCTTAGTTAATAACATTCCCTAGAGTATAACGTGAAAAAGGCTTTTTGTTTTGTTTGGCTCAAGTACATAACATTAGTCAATGATACCAAAAGCATATCTGTCTAAGTGTTTGTTTTCGTTTTTGTTTGTGGCCGTTTTATTGCATCAAGTAGACATTTTCTAATGGCTATTAAATCAATTTTATATATACAATATTTATTATTACCGCGTTTGTGCAAATGTTTTAAAATGTTTATGATTGCTTTAAAACTACTTTCGAACATTTTTGTTATAAAATATTAATGGTTTTTTTCTGGCTGCAGAAAAATCAAGCACATTGAATGTTTCGTTTTTATGACTAAAGCCTGTGTCAGGGCTAAAATTTTGCCGGATATGACCAACATGGCATACTAAAACAACAACTATAGTTATAAAATGGCTAACAGTGGAAACAACTGTTAATCAGTGTGAAAAAAACAAGAACGAGATGGAGTGGTAGTAAAGGAAACTAGGGGGTAGTTATAAGAGGTAAAAGATAGTGAAATATCATAAAAAAAAGTAAAAACTTGTCAAAAAAGGATGCTTGCTTAATGGAAATCACAAAAAAAAAAACACCACAAATAGTAGAAAAGACCAGCAAGAAACGAAACGAAAAAAGGCAATTTCCGTACTATAAAAACTTAAAAGCTTTGAAGGCAATTTAAATATCAGTCAGGGAGAAAATGAACAAAATGTAAAGCAAAAACCAAATCAGAAACAAACAAAAAAAACATTCTCAAAGAAACTTAATTTGTGTAGCCTTTTATCTTAGCCTTAATGTCGACAAGAAAACTTTAACCTGCTAAACGGGAAATATGTTTGTATATAGCAAACAAAATGTATAGGCTTTATTTTTAAACAAGCACAAAACTTTGATTCTTACTCAAAGCCATAAATTCCTTAAACATAAGTAATACTAAACTTATATAGAAATTTATGAAAACCAAAACAAACAAAAAATCTAGAAACCTCTAAACTTTTATAAGCCAACATAACCAAGAAATATAAGAAAAAGTTGGCAAAAAAAAACAACATATAATAATAAATGAATTAAAGCATAAAAGTTTTGACAACAAAATTTGTACGAGTTTATGAGTGTTTAGAGGGCTGTAAATTTAATTTGCTAGCAAATTTGGCAATGTTGGTAATAAATTAATATAAGTAGATACAAACTCTCACACATTATGCTAGCATATGGAAAATAAACCACATACAAATTTTGTGTTTAATTACAGTTAAAATATGTATAAAAAACCATAAAAATTTTAAAGAATACACAGTAAACCTTTTAAGAGCTAGAAAAATATAAGAAATTTCAATAAAAAAAAAATTATTTAAAAATTATTGATGCCAGAAAAATTAAATTGAATTTCAAAAAAAGATATATAATGACGTCTGTTATGGTTACAAGTAATAACCTTAATTCTCTTAAATATTATCACTTATACTAAACTACAAATTGTGGGGCAATAAAAAATTTCCCTTGAATATCCTTTTCCACTAAAACAGCTGTATACGATTTCATATTTATTTTTAAAAAAAATTTAACTAATTTAATTCGCTTTAAATTGTATTATTAAGAAATACAATTAATGAAATTAAAAAAAATGAAAATTAAAAACAAAAATCAAAGCCAAAAAAAGGATATATAGCGACCTTTAAAATGCCTGAAACTATTAAAACAAGTGCTTTAAAATATTATACATTAAAATAAAACACAAATTCAGAGCTAGAAAAAAGTGCCCTTAAACCTACGTAGACAAATTTTAAATAAACTTTTTCTTTTCTAAAAATATTCAATTGTATTTATAGTAAAAAAAATTTACTAAAATATAATACATTTTTGAAAATTTTATAACATTAAAAAAAGGATATATTAGGAACTTTCTAAAGTTAAAATATATTGGAAAAAATTCTTTGAAATAACGTACTACACAATAATACACAAATTCTAGCTAAACAAAAATCTCCTTGTTAACAAAATTAGCAGTATCAAAACTAATGTGTATTTATATTTTTAAATTGCTTTCTCATTTATTTTGCTGCAAGTAGTGTTTCTTTTTACAAAAAATAAAATAAAAAAATAAAAAAAATTAAAAAGTTCGAAAAAAATTTGCAAATTAAAAAAAGGATATATAGTGACCTCTGAATTGTCTAAAGATATTAACAAACTTCTTTTATCATATTGAAGCTTGTAATTAAACACAAATTGTGAGCTGGACAAATTACTCCTTTCATTGTCCTTTTTAGAAAACTTGAATTTAAAATTGTATTTTTTTTTTAATTTTAAGTGTGTAACTTTAGAGCCTTTGTTAATTATTTGTTTATACAAAAATTCAACAAAATATATAATAATTTTTATATTTAATTTAAATCAAATAAAGGATATAAGGTGACCTTAGTTTTCATTAAAGTTATTAACTAAAATGTTTAAGTATTTTATAGCTTATATTAAAACACAAATTGTAAGCCAGTAGAACATGATGCTTTCAAGTTTATTCTATATAGAAAATGATTTTTGAAATATTTCTTTCTTTTTTTTATTGTGATTGATTCATGCTGTTATTTAAACAGTATTTGGAACTGGCAAATTATTGTAAATTTATTTTCCATTAATTCTTTATAAAATTTAATATTCTAATAAAGGTTTTTTTATATAATAATTTTTTAAATGGTCTTTGGTCTTGTTCAAGTTTGTTTTTTATTAAGCTTTGTTGTTGTAGTTTTTTAACCATTATTTGGTAACATTTTGATAAAAGTTAATTAAATTTTCTTTTTGTAGATTTGTAGCGAATAAGAAAAAAATGCTTTGCTAGCCTTTCTTTCCTTCTTTGTTTTAATTAATAACCATTTTATGTTTCATTTTCTACTGCTGTTTGTATATATATATATTTTTTTTTATACATTTTATACTTTTAACTACAAGATTTTAACATCAACACGTCTGCACAACTTACAGCATAAAGTCAGTGTTGTTATTTTATATATTTTTTAAATAGAAAAATTTTAAATTTTAATTTGCCCTGTAGTGGGTTGGCTTAAAAAACTGCTAAAAATGTTCATGTATGCATATAATGCATTAAGCTTAATACACATTGAAACAACTACAAAAACAAAAGCTATTTCTTTTTGCCTTTTTATTTGCCAACAGTTATACAGTATTCATATAAGATCAAGAGGAGTTGGTTGGTTCTAAGGCACTCAGGCAGAAGTGTATACATCAGTAATAGTGTTTTGTATTTAAGTTTTTTTTTTTTTTTTGTTGTATTTTACAACACGTTTTCTCTACGGTTCAGGTTTTTTCTAGCAGGGAATTTAAACATTAAAACCTCTTTGGTAAACACAGTCTTGTAAATTAAAACATTTGAAAATATTTATAGAAAAAAAACGTGCACAAGAGCAACAGTTTTTTCGCTCTTTTATTTTGTATTTTGTGTGTATATTTTAAAAGCATGAAAGAATTAACACAAACTGTAATCCGCTTGTGAGTATTAATATTATGGTGGGGGTTTTATGTTTACACTAGCCAACCATCAACATCATCACAGCCATCACCCTTCGTTCCATAAATCCTACTCAGAAAAAAAAACAATAAACACTCCTTTTTTGTGCCATCAGGGGTTTTATAAAACAAACCTAAAATAAATTCTGTTTCAGACTGTTGTAGGTAAGCAGTCTTCATGACATTTCTTCATGTTGCCAGCTGCTATAATAAATCATGTTTGATTCATTGAGGACATGTCATGAGTTTATAATGTTAAATGAGATTTCAGCTTTTTGTCAACTGTTTTGAAAAATGATATAAAAAATAAATTTATACAAATTCTAAAAGCAAGCCAAATATTGCGCAAGTTTTACATATTTGAAAGTACTGCTGATAGAAAGAAGCCTTCGTCCTGCTGACATTTCCGCAAATATCTCAAGGAGGTGATAGTACTAAAATTTTTGTAAAATTGATTATGTTTTAGTCACAAAGTATTGAGAAGTCTTGACAACAAATCTATACAGTCTCCCACCTATCATTAACTAAAATGAAAATTTCCGACCAGCATATTTAGTTACATAAACGCCATACTAAAATCCGTTGTGATATTGTGTTTGTTTAGTAAATTCTATGCACAACGACTTTGTGACTTTACTTTTTGTCTTTATGCTCTACCCACAACAACAACAACACACAAAAAGTCTTAGTCTATGTATATATTTGTTTCAGTTTGTTTGTATATTTATATTGAGGTTCTTTTGGTCAGTATTTCATTAAGTTACACAAAATGTTTAACTTTATTTCACGACTCATACTCCATAAAAAACCCTCTCAACCCATTCGCAGCTTACAATTTCATTCATTACACAAAATGTTAGACGACATTGCAGAAGACCACATTCGTTTATTTACATTTGCTTTAGGTCAAATTACAGACACTTTTAAAGGCGCTATTTGCTGAAAAACACTAGATGATTTTAGTTTTTCGTTTGTAGGAGTACAATGTGTAAAAGCAAGCTAGAGCAACAGTGTGTTGTCGTTGCTGTTCCTTCTGCTAATACTTTATAGTTTGTGTAGTAAAATTTTTTGTAAAATTTATTTCGCCCTAAAATGCTCTATGTGTGTTTACTTTTCTTTAGTGTGGTCTAAAGGATAAATTTTGTGTTAGACTGTATAAGGATATATTTACTTATACACCAATATTCCTAGAAATGAACTGAAACGGAGGTATCATTGGCAAGTTGTGTTTAAGCTTTAGTATAAACATAATGATTCATGTTATATGAATCATGCCTTTATAGACGATGTAATTTTATTATAAAAGTGTCTATATAAAAGGAAGTTGTGTGTGTGTAGGTTTGTAGGAATATCCTTGTGTATTTAAATACAGACACTAGTTAAATATTAACACTTGCTGGTTTTTTTTCATATCTTTAGGGTTTGCATTTGGCGAGCGGTTAAATAGACACGTTTTTGGGTAAGAACAAAATGTTTAATTAAAATGTAAGGAATATTTTGGCAAACATAAATGGAGTAAAAAATATTCCTAAATATTCTTAATGATTTAATAAAGATCAAGCAGGATTCAATAAGTTCAGTATATTAAAAATAAGGGATTAAGCAAAGTTATATTTGTTAAACTTTTCAGGTCATTTCTTTTGTATAGAAAAAAGGAATTTTTATATTAATTTTGTTCTTTAATGCTAATGAAACAAAATGTTTGTTCATAAAACTATTATTTTGGAAATTTTTCTTCAATTTTAAAAAAAGGATATGTGACAAACTTTTAGAAAAATGTAGCAAATTAAATTATTTTTGTGGCATGTTTTATAGCCTAAAACGTCTCGAATTGTGAAAAAGAAACTTTAGTATTTTAGTTATCCTTTTCAGAAAATGTTTATAAAAGTAAGTGTTTAGTTAAATATTAATAAGTTATATTATGATTGTATGTTGTAACTAAATAAAATCTTCAATGTAAAATTTTATTTTCGTAAATTTTCCTCAAATCTCAAAAAAGGATATATGAGCATGTTCTAACCTAATAAACAATTTGAATTTGTTCTAATGCCGTTTTAAAGGCCATACAAATCCACAAATTGTAACACAAAAATTTTGTTACTTTTTTATCATTTTCAAAAAATCTTGATAAAAGTAAGCAATTAAAAAAAAATTAACTAAGAGATTTGTATTTTATGTTTACTTCATTCTTGTATTTAAACAAGATTTAGCATCAAAAATTATTTTTTGCAAATCAATAAAATTGGATATATGAAATACTTTTTAACGCTTAACAATGTTATAGTAGATTAAAAGTCCCAAGTTGTAATGTAAAAAAGGACTTGTATTTCTATTATTCTTTTTTAGAAAATTAAGTGTTATAAAGTAATATTAAAATATTTTCTACATTTTCATAAATAATAAGCATAAGCAAACTATAGAGATTATAAAAAGTGTATTTTTTACATTTTTATCTACAACCAAAACAAGGATATACATATGACCAAAATTTTAAAGCCTTGAAAAATTTAAATATTTCCAATGGCATCTTAAAGGCAATAAACACTTTCAAATTGTACTGTACAAAATTAATTAAAATTGTACAATTTTTTTTTTAAATTTAATAAAATTAAACAAATTTTCAAAATTGATTTATTATTTTCAATTACTTAAGTAACGCAGACTTGTATTCTGCACTCTTCAATATTTTCCTTGAAGTAAACAACACTATTTATAATGCTTTTTAAATATTTAATTTTAAACAAACTATTAAATTTAAAGCGTTATCTATGTTTTGTATAAAAATATTCAAGTACTATGTCAATAAAATATGCTAAGCTGGAGTATATTTTTCTCTATCAACTTCCTTGTAAAGGGAACAGAAATGAAATTTACAAAATTATATGTATATATGTATGTATATTCAGCATGCCAGCTTTTCCTGTTGGTGACAAGCATTTTATTTATAAACAAACAAAAACATTTAAGAACTTTAAGTGTTTTGACAAATATAGCAAAAGCTGTTTTTTTTGCTTCTCTTTCTGTTGTTGTACAACTACAACTATTTCTTAACAATTGTATTTTGTGAAAATAAAGATGTAGATTTTTAAAGAACAACATTTGCTTACACAAAACTAACAGAGACACTTGAAGTTCTGGGTGTTGAGAAAGAAGGTTTTGGGGTGTTTGATATTTTAGGCAAAGCTATATTTGTAGAATGTTAAGAAAAACAACTGTTTTGTATGTTTTTGCTTAAATAATATTATGTTTTCTGCTTAATTTTGTTTTCATGTTGTAATGTTTTTTGTTGTTGTTGTTGTTATTGTCATGTTGTGTATTTTCTTGTTTTGTGGGCTAGAGTAGTTGTTTTGTTATTTTGTTTGTTTTAGGTTTTTCTTGTTTTTGGGCAAAATTTTTTTTTCTGTTAAAGGAAGTGTGAAAAAGTCAAGTAATCAGTAAATTTACAAAATTTTAACACTTAAGTTTATTTCCTTGTTTGTTTTTATTTCCTTTTTTTCTTACTTCGTTTTCTTTTTTATGTGGTAATTACATAAGAAATTTGTGCTAAAAGTATGTGTAAATTTGTTGGCCAAAAGCCAAAAATATTTGTATTTTTTTTTTTTGTTATATTAAGGTTTTAAAAGCCAACATTAGTTAAATTAAGTTTTCAATTGAAAATGTGAGTTTTTTGTAAATTTTCTGTAATTGTAATAAAAGAAGGATATATGGTAATAGTTTTAATGCTTAAGTGTATTAAATTTCTTAACAAAAGATCTTAAAGTAAAAGGAAATATACAAATTGTATGATAGAACTAAGTGTTATTGTAAAAATAAGTTATCTGTAAGAATAATTTTAAAAATATTTTTGCATTTATATTTTCTTAACATTAGTAGAAATGAGTTTTGGTTTTGAAACCTAGTGATTTTATAAATTTGTATTAAAACTTAAAAGAGGATATATGGAGATGTTTTAAATGGCTTTTAATAAATGATTTATTAATGTACCATCTAATAGTTTATAAAATTACTCAAATTGTAGTGTAAAAATATATGTCCTTTTTATTATTATTTTACAAGAAAATATTAGTTTTAAATATAATTATAAATATTCCTCGATTTTCTTTATCTGAATTTTAATGAAATTTACATGTTGCGTAAAATCTGTGTTTTTTTGGTAAATTTTTTGTAAAACTTAAAAAAATGATGTATGACAAGGTTTTAAATTACAAAAAATATTTAAATTTTGTCTTTAATATCTTATAGCATCTAAAAAAAACTACAAATTGTGGCCTAGAAATACATGTCCTTTTTGTAATCTTTTGGTTAAAATTTAAAAACATTTATTTTATTTTATAGATTTTTCTTAATTTATATTTTCTTAGCTTGAGTAAAATTATTATCTGGCTGGAAAACTAAAGGAGTTTGTTAATTTTTATAAAAACTTAAAAAAAGATTATATGTGGAACTTTTTCATTGTAGAGAATTTTTAATTTTTTTTTGTAGCGAATATTATAATTTATAAAAGGTCTCAAATTGTAGGTTACAAGCATTTGTTATTACTGTATGCTTTAGGAAATTAAATTTTTACAAATTTAATTTCTTAAATTTTTAACAAATTTGCTTTTCTTTTATTTTAGGAAAGTCTAATTTCTTTAGTGTTAAAATGTAAATACTTTTTTATAAAATCATTTTAAATCTTTTAACGATTCCATTATTAAAGGAAATCTTAATATTAATTATGTATGTCTACAATGACATTTTTTATCCACACTTTTTCTAGGTATTAATTTTGCAAATGCTTTTGTAAAGATCATGAAAAAAGTTCTAATTACATCTCATTTTTAAACAGATTTACTCTTATACACAATACATATTGAAAGTAAAGAAAAACTTTATTCAAATCGCAAAAATGCTCCTCTTTTCATTGAAATGTTTTTATATACCTATACATATATACGTATTTTCTGCTGGCAGTTTAATACTGATTTTAAATTGATTACCTCTGCCACGTTAAGTACTCAATCACTTTTGAAATCAACGTACCACATACAGACATTCAAACAAATATAAGTAGCGTAGATGAATAAGTATATGCATAAACGCTGGTAAAAGAGAGTGTGTGTACATTGTAAGGTCCTTAAAAATGTCACAGACCTATAAAATACTTGAAACTTAAGCAGCTACACTCAAACCAAACAGCATCATCACCTAGCTACCCCATACAACCAGCACTCTACCCTTTTCATAAGCCCAAAAACTCTACAATACTTTAAGTTAAATATGTATATAAAAAAAACGTTGAAATAAATGAGAAAAAAACTAACAAAAAAATCAGTTTTTTAAAATACCCACCAAATGAATGTGCATTCAAATCAAGTCAAACGTTAAAACGATGACTTTTGCATACAAGATGTATTGGTAGTAATATTACATTTAGGAGCAAAACAGACGGCTACCACGGAAAGACAGAGACACCCATAGATATAAAATCTATAATAGAGAGAGAGAGAGTGTGTGTCAATATACAAAAAAAAAAAAACACAGAATGTGCTAGTGGTAAATGTACCAAACGTTAAGGCTCAGAACAAAAAAGCAAACACACTCACAGAGAATTTGCAAATGGAAATGGTAAAATGAAAATAAATAGTCGTTGTACAATACCAACCATTAAGTTGAACATACTACAGGCTGCTGCTGCAAAAAAAAATACAAACCTATAAGAACATACAAAAATCTCATACTTAAATGCAAAAAACTGAAAATCTACATACAGGGCAGCACTTAAACGAACTTAAAAGTGTATTAAAAAAGCAGTGACTGTAAAAAAGTGCTCAAACACAGCACACAAGAGTAGGAGTAAAATAAATTCATGTTAGTCTTTTACCCAAACATTTGTACCAAAACAACAAAAAAAAAAAGGACGGAAAACCAAAAAAACATAGAAATGCAAGAAAATCGGTAAGAGGTGTTCGTTCATCTTTAATGCCAAGTTAGAGTTTGGCTGTTTGTAGAAAGTTTACAAATAGGCAAAACATTTACATTTCTTTTTGTTGCTCTATATGTATGTACATATGCATGTTTTGGGTGACAAATATGTAAAGAATTCCTTTTTTTCTGCTTTATTGTAGATTTTTTATGGTTTTTAGCTTGATTTAATTCATATGGTAAGAGTTTTTTTTTTGTGAGAGGAAGAGAGAGATAGAGAGAGAGAGGGAAAGAAAAAAAAAAGAATACCATTAAACGAATTAATGTTTACTTAACACTTAAAACATTCATAGTGCATTATTCAATTCCTATTTTTTATAGTGCCCGGGACTTCTTTTATGTGCAAACCTGACACACAAAAAAAAAAGAAAAAAGAAAAAGGAATAGCTATACATATAGTGATGCTGTTAAGGCAAAATATTGATAAGTGAATAGTTTTTCAATTCAATTTTAAGATATTTAAGAAAATTTCTTAAATTTTTTAAATTTGGTTACATTTTGTTTAATTTTTAAAAAAGGATGGGCTATACACTTTATTAATGATATAATACGAAGCTAACATTTGTTGTAATTTATGTTGTTGGCTTTATTTAATAATAAAAATAATTTTTTGAAAAAAGGATCTATGGACAACTTTGTTGTTTGATAAAATATTTAATTGAAATTTTACACACATGTAGACCCCATCAATCTACAAATTGTAGGCTGCTTAAAAACTCTCTTAGTATCATACAAGCTGAGTAAAAAATTTAAAAAAAATTAAAGAAAATTAAATTTTCCTAAAAATATGTTTGCAATCTTAAGTATATTCATATTCTTAGTTAGATGCAATAAATTTAGTAAACATTTTTGAATTTATAAAATAGAATATATGGCTCTGCTTTTATTCACTCCTATCGTGAATAAAAATTCCACATGAAATTTGTTCCCTTTTCACATTTTTGTTATTAAAATTCAATGTTAAAAAAATAAAAGGGAACAAGTTTCATGTCGAATTTTTATTCACGATAGGGGTGATAACGAAATAGTATACTAATTTATACTAATTTATACTAATAAAACTAAACATTTCATATATTGTTAGCTATTTGGTTGAACTTATTTCACAATAATAATTATTTTAAAAAAAGGATATATGGACAACTTTGTTGTTTAAAGTAGTTTTTAATTGAAATTTTACACCCATATACCTCTTATGATTCCACAAATTGTGGGCTGCTTAAAAATTCCCCTAATATCCCAAATGACGAGGAAAAATATTAAAAAATTTATAAAAAATAATATTGAAAAAAATTTGTTTCCATTTTGGAAACAATTAACCTACCTAATTGAAGGCAATACATTTTTGTTTAGAATATTCAATTGACAAAAAAGGCTGTATTGTATGGCTTCACTATTATTTAAAAACATAATTAAGCTAAAGTTTGGTGAACTAATAGAACTAATCATGTTACACGTTTCTATATACTTTCTTATGGTTATTTCTAAATTAAAAAAAATTTTTTTTTGGAAAATGGACAGCTTATATGTTTTCAATAGTATTTAACTGAAATTTTAGTTATATATAAAGCTTATACTTCAACAAATTGTAAGCTACTTAAAAATGTACTTGCTGGAGAAGTGATTTTTGAAAAATGTATAAAAATTAAATTCTTCAATCTATAGTATGTCATCTTCTTAAATGGTTAGTAACAGTTTTTATAAACAATTTTCAATTGCAAAAAAGGGATACATGTACCATAATCTATTAAGAAATGTAAGCCATCTAAAATTTTTATAATTTAATGGACCTTAGGAAGTTACACATTCTTAACTATTACTTATCTTACTTGAGTTCTTTATTTATTTATTGAATATAGTTTACAAGGTTATATGACCTTAACGTTAGGCTTACTATAAAACAAATCATTAGAACTTTTTCAATTTGCTATTACAACATTATTTAGCACGTATTGTGAAGTGTTAGAAAAATATAGGAGAATATAATATGTCCTTGTTATCAGTTTCTATGTTTTATATTAGAAAAAGGTGTTTGCAGTTTTCTTTTATGTTTTTTTTTTTCAGAGAAATAAAAATTGTATGTGAAAACAAAGTTTTTTAATTTTATTTATTTCTTTACTTTTCAATATCATTACTATATTTTTGCTGTTAATATTGTTGTTTAGCTCTTCTAGTATAACAAAAGAGCTTTTTATAATAAAAATGTTGGTGTTTTTTTTTTCTTCATCGTTTTGCTGCACAGTTTGTACGATTCTATTGTTTATTATTTTATGACCATTTTGAAAAGTTTTGTATTGTTTTCTGCGCAATACTTATATTATAAGCTTCTTTGTTGTAGAATTACAGCTTATCAATTTATTGCAAAAATCTAATATCATAAGAAAATGTTTTTATGCTTAAACTTTGTAAATATTGTTGATTTTGTTTTCTTAGCTGTAGTTTGAAAACATGAAGTAGATCGTTGTCTTGCATTTCTAAAAAGGTTACGGTGGTTTTGTGCCAAATTGGATAAAAAAAAACAAAAAGTATAATAAAATATAGAGAAGAAATATGTAAGCACAAAATGGTTGGCGTATTTTGAAATTAAATATAGAAATTTTATTTTGAAGCTAAAGAACATTTATTTTATTTTTAATGATTATGATTTATGGCACAGTTGTTTTTTTTTTTTTTTTTTTTGCTTTAAAGGATTATTTTATCTTTGCCAAAACATTCATTACAAAATTGTCCGTTTTTTTGTGTGGTTGTTTTTCCCTTTTTTATTAGCTTAATTTCATTACGATTACAGGTATGCAACCACTATAACAGCTTAGCATGATTGACTGCCATTTGTCATATTCTCAGCACTGTTTTTTTGTTACTTCTTTTTGTGAGCTCTAACACTCCACACAGTTAGGTTTGTGTTGTAACATTTCACAAATGTTTGGCATTTGCAGTAGCAAACCATCAACCAAACAAAAACATAGAAAAAAGGGTTTCATAATGTTTAATGTTTCAGTCGAAAAGTTAGTTTGCTTAGTTTTTAGAAACAGTCATTTGTTATGTTTTATGGGAGTTGGTTTTTTTTTTAGCTCTCTGTAGGTTTTATTTGAAAATGTGGCAGCAAATATAATAAAGGTGTTAGACCATAAAATGGTTTTAGCTGTGGCATATTTTCAGAGGAGTATGAATAAAGCCAAGGATTTTATGTATTAATTTAAAGTTGGAAAAATATTTCGTTGAAAAAGTTTAGTTTTTTTTATGTAATTATTAAAAAAGAATATAGGAACAACTTAAGTTGTAATTGATTTGGTTCAACCAAAGTTTGCTATATGATAGACAGTGACATACATACTGTAAATCAAGTGGTAAGCTAAATTTTTAGGTTTTTTAAAGCAATTTAGAATATTTTATATTCTATTGCCCTTATTCATAAAAATTAAAGTAGACTTCAAATGTACTTTAAGAAAATTTTGTATGAAAATTTTGTCTACAAGCACACTTCAAACCTACTTTATTTTTTATAAATACAGCTGTATATCTTTTATTTGATCTTATATTTTATTTTACTTTTTTAAATAATCTTATTATTATTAGCTTCTTATTACATTAATGCTGGTAAATAACACCCTGATAATTATATTCTATTAAAAAAAAGGCTGTATTTTATTTGATTTTTCTTTGAATGTGGTTTTTGAAATCAAAATCAGCCATTTGTTAAATAGTCTTTAAAAAGGATACACTCGCGCGGTAAACTTTTGTTGTAACAAACATTGAGCTGCAAAATGTACAGGTTTTACAGAGAACTCCTTAATACAAATTGTAAATTAGGTTTTAGACTATTACTCCAGCTGCACTCAAGATGAATTCACAAATAAAAAAAATAAAAACATTTTTTCTATAATTTTTTTCCCTAAATTTTAAAACAATGTCTTGTAGCTTTTAGGCAAATCCACTTAATTCTTAATTGTATTAAAAAATATAAAACAAAAGTTAAAAGTTTTTGTTTTCTTCTTACATTAATTTAAGCTAATGCTGATACATGCTGAAAATAATCTACACTCGTACAAAAAACTTTAACTTAAAACTTTAAAACTGGCAAACATAACTTCACTACGCTAAACAATTATCCGGGTGAAAACAAATTGTGCATACGAGTAAGTTTGAGCCTTAATAAAACAATGCATATTACATATGCAGTGGCTTGAGTATTTGAGTATTTAAACACAGATGTTGCTAAATGTTGAAATTTTTTGTTGTGTAAATGTATTTGTTTCTTCTTTGTTTTGTTAAAAGTTTGTTGCTAAAGTAATCCATCAAAATTGCACCTACTCACACGTAATACAATGCAAAAATAACAATGCCCTATAATGTTACTAACTATAAATTTCCTTACACGGTATAAAAGCAACATATTTCAGAGAGTGTGTTTTACACAGCCAAGTAAATAACAATAACAACATGTTAATTCAGGCTAAATTGAATTTAATTCATATAGTGTACAGTTGCTTAACAAAACCGAACAAAAAAAAAAACAACACTGAAAAGAAATTGTTAACAAAATTTATGTTTTAAACAAGTTTGTATTGTATTGAATTTAAACACTCCCTAGGCTCGTTTTAACAGACATACATATTCACCTATATACTTGTATAAGTACAATTATACAAACATGTTTATTTGTTTAAATGTCTATAATGAACAATTTATGGCTGTAAACATGTATGTTTTGCTTTGTTTTGGTGTATTGTTAAGCTGCGCCAAAATGTATGCTGTATTTAAAACAATACATATTAATTTTTGCTTTATTAAAGCAACAACAGCAAAAAACAACTTGCATGTTGTTTAATAGCTTCATAAGTAAAATAGATTTTTTGTTAATTATTTTGTTTTGTATTTACCAAAAAAAAAAACACTTAATTGAAACACTTTATAATAGATTAATTATCAGAGCGGGGACATGAAAAATAATTAAATTTATTTAAACATTTGTTAATTTCATGATTTTTTAGCATAAATATCTTAATATTCCCATAACACCTTAAACAAAATTTAAGAACTTATATTATTAAAAAGTTTTAAAAAACTTTTATTGGTTTAAAAAAAGGATATATGAAGAAGTCTTTAAAATGTGTTTGGATTTACTGTGCTTATAGCTTGGTTTAAACTACAAATTGTGTTTTTTGTCAAAAAGCAATAATTGTCAATAAAAAAATTAAAAATTAAAAAAAATATAAACGTTTATATATTCAAGTAAAACTATATTCTACAATTTGTATTAAAGCCTTGCCTTCAAAACCTCAAAATTTCCTAGCTCTAGGATCACCACAACAAAAGTGTGCCATATATCCTTTTTTATAAATTTTAAAAAAGAACTTTTTTCTTTATAAAAAACACATTTAAAGAAAATTATTCATATAACTATAAGGAAAATAAAAATAAATATTTTTGGAAATAAATATGTACATAAATTTTAATTTAATAAAACATTAAATTTAAAAAAAAAATACATTTTTAATATTGGGTATATGCTATAATTTTTACCATTTTTTTCCCCCAAAAAAAGTCTTAAAATAGCAGTCGGAATTAAATGATATTTAGTAGACTTGTTATATAAAAATACAAATTGTCGTGTGCAGAAATATAATCTCAAGGTTTTTGTTGTATTTTTACAACATATATGAAATTATGTTTTTTTATACAAGTCACTTATATTAATAATTTTTGTCAAATTTAAAAAAAGGATATATGAAAAAGTTTTTTACTAAAGCTCCGAATTAAATGATAATTGGTGGGCTGTTAGTCTATACAGAAATACAAGTTGTTATGTATAAAAAATTACGAAATTGTAATTGTAGAAATTTTGTTCATAAAAAAAAGTTTAAAATTTTTAAATTTATTGATTTTAACTTTTTTGCAACAGTATAGTAATATGTTTGGAATGTAAATCCTTTCTACGCTTTATTTTATTACTGTTTGTTAATATCGTGTTTAAGTTGCTTTCAAATTATCTTTTGTTAAAGACTTAAATTTAATTTGATGGATTTATATATTTATTTATATTTATTAGCAATTTATGTATGTACGTATCTTTCAGCAGGTAGTGTTAACTATAGTCGTCTTTATTGTTCATTTATTATTATTATTATTGTATTTTGTTTATAAATTAAACAATACCATTTAGTGTTCAGGCACAAGTTTTTGTATAGTAGTTATTGTTGTGTTTTGCTGCTATTGTTGTTGTTGTTATTTAAAGTCTGTTGATTTCATAGTAAATAAAACAATATCTTTTTTTTATATTCACAACAACAAGTACACATATAAACAAATAATGAAACGTGTGTGTAGTAGTTAAAACAATGTATGCAACATTTAAATTAAGATAAATCAACGCAAAATTTATGGTTTTAATATGTACACACAGACATTTCTATAAATGCAAATATATATGTACATACTACATATACAATTAGTCTTTTATATAAATACATACATACAAACTGATATACATATGTATATTGTATGTATTTAAGCATATGTACATACAATAGGTATTAACATTTTATATATTTATATGAATCTGTATGTAGGTGAATGTACATACATATGTATGTATGAATAGGAGACAATTTTTTGAATGCTGTTGTATATGTTTATATATTTATTTATAAATTGTTTATTTGTGTACATATGTATATGTATGTCTGCTTGCTTGTGTGTTTATATTATTTTGTATTTTTGTTATAAGGTTATTGTATTTAATGTTTTAACAGTTTTGTGAACACAGAACAGAAACAATTTACTAAATTGCAATTAAGTGACATTTTTGCTTGACTGCCCCGCTTGGGCGCCATGGTAATAAATTTTAAATTGTGGTTTTTATGCTGCACGAAAGATACAACAAGCAAGTGCTTTTTGTGAATGGGCGTTGTTAGGCTGCCGTTAGTGAAACACATGTATGATTGTAGATATTTTAAAATTTAATTAGTTGAAAAATTACTAAAATTGAATTGGTTTGTTGCTGGGTAGGTAGGCACATATAAATACATAAATTATTAAACAAAAAAGAAACATACACATATATTATGGCCAAAAAGGATTTCATACAAAAGCCTAAATGTAGAATATGGATTTTCGAAATTTATAATTGGGAAAAATATTTTTTTTTTTGTACAAATTTAAACTTTCATTATTCATTTTAGTTTTTCGCGAATTTTCAACGTACTCTTGTAGACATATATTTAAATATTCAGTATTTATTTTTTAATTGTGAAAAAAGGATATATGAAAAAGTTGTTTGTTTATAAGGATAAAGTTATGAAACTTAGTCAATCGCTAGTTGGCCAGCAACTTCAAGTTGTAAAAGCTTAACATTTTATAAATCCATTATGTTTGCAAAGTTTTGCGAATATTTTTATTTGATTTTAAAATATAATAAATTGTTTATGACTTGTAATAAAGGGTCCGCCAAATAACTTTTTGTTTTTTTTTTTTGAAAGTACAATCCTTCCGGTTAATAATGGAAAATAATTTCATTCAAATGGCTGCCTCGGCTGGCCATGCAGTAGCCTACACGATCGGTCCAATTTTTAAGCACATTATCGATTGTTTGCAGCTGTTTATCATCAATGGCTTTACGAATATTGTCCTTTAAAGCGTCAAATGTCTCTGGCTTGTCGGCGTAACACTTATCTTTGACGGCACCCCACAAATAATAGTACAACGGTGTCAAATCGCAGCTCCAAAGTGGCCAAACGACATCAGTTCTGCGGCTGATAATGCGATCTTCAAAAACAGGGCGCAAAACATCAAGTGCAGCTTCGGCTGTGTGGCACATAGCGCCGTATTGTTGAAACCAAATGTTGCCAATATCCTCCTTTTCAAATTTTGTGAACAAAAATTCGTTCAACATGGCCCGATAACGAACGCCATTAACTGTAACGGTCACTCCTTGCTCATTTTCGAAGCAAATGGCCCATTTATGCCTTTGGACCAAAATCCGCACCAAACAGTGATTCGTTTTGGGTGCATCGGCTTTTCAATGTATACGTGCGGGTTTTATGTGCCCCAAATGCGACAATTAGGCTTTTTTACATACCCGACAAGATTAAAATGAGCTTTATCTGAAAAGATGCAAAATCGGCATCTTCTGTAAGTCGATCGCAGGCCCACTTAGCGAAGCGAAAACGCATTGGATGGTCAGTTGGCTTCAACTCCTGAACCAATTGGACTTTGTATGGCGTCATACCAAGGTCTTGATGCAAAATTCGTCTCAATGATGTCTCCGAAATGTTCAATTGTTGAGAACGACGGTGAATTGATGTTGATGGCGCTTCACGCACACTTTCTGCCACAGCAGCAATATTCTCGAGTGTATGCACTGTTTTTGGCTTTTAACGCTTTGGTTTATCGATAAGGATGCCAGTTTCTTTCACTTTTTTTACAAGATAATGAACATACGGAGCTGACGGTGATTCTGTTCTTCCAAAATCCGTACGCAATTTTCGCACACATTCTGCAACATTACCATGATTTTTAAAGTAATGTCGCAATATTTCCCAGCGTTGTTAAAGCTTATACACAACCATATTCGTTCAGCGGAAGAATAAAACTAAGACATGAGCTAAGTGTTACCATTCACGAAATAAGCACTAGTTGAAAAAAAAACATTAGATAGCGGATCCGTTATATTAAAATGTTTAAAATATTTAATTTGTAGAAAAAGTACATAGAAAACATATGTTTGTTAACAAAGGCTATGTCTTGCAATTTTGTTAGCAGCTAGTTTACAATAAACTACAAGTTGTAAGAACTTAAAATTTCTAAAAATTGTAAATGTTTATGAAATTGTACACATAGTTTAATTTGATTATTTTATATAAAGATTATTATAACGTTTTAGTAAACGCTGTTGTTATTATAAACAAATTCTAGAACAAAATTTTAAAATTTATTAAATTAACAAAAAAGGATATATGAAAAAGTGTTTGCTTTATTATGGTAATGCCTCGAAATTTTGTCAGCTGCTTGAAAACATTAAACTTCAAATTGTAGCATTAGAATATTATAAAAATTTTAAAGTTTGAATTTTTTTAAATTTTCAAAAATTTTTTTTTATTATTTTTAATTTTAATTGAAATTATACTTGCACACTTTTAACAGGTATTTGAAGAAGAAACAAAACACATTTTTCCATAAAATATTAAAAATTCTTTAATTACAGAAATGGGATATGTGAACAATTTTTTTGTTTGTTAAGGAAAAGTCATGAATTTTTGTCAGCAGTTAAGTTTAAACATTTTTTAATAATTCCTGATTTTTTTAATAACATAATTAATTCTTAATTTTTGTGCGTTTTTTTTTTTGTTTGTTTTCCTTAAGATACTTGCATATTTATTTATCTAAGGCATGCTTTTAGGTGTTTTATTAAGATTTCTTTTCTTAAACTTTACTCTTTTGTTTATGTTAATGTATAACTTTTTGTGTTTCTAGCTTTTCCTTTTTTTTTTTTTTTTTTGTACAGAACTTATTTTTATGACATTATATAAATATTTTACATTCTTTTGTTATGTTTTACTTCCTGGTTACATGCATTAATAAAGTACTAGAGAACAAGTGAAAAAATAGCACAGAAAATACAATACAACACAACATAAGAAATTTAAATGTACGCAAGTTTTCTGTTTTATTTTCTCAAAAGCGCAAAAATATATGCTCCCTAGTGCATAATTTTCTGCTTCGTTTTTTTTTCTGTGCAGAAAAAAAGACAATTATATTATGATACCCAGCTACTTCAAATGTTATTTCTTTTTTCTGTTTGCAATATCTTGCCTTATAAATGTACAAAAGTTTTATATTATTTTCGTTTGGCAGTTTTCTTTTAGTTAGTATTTTTGTTAATACTTTTTCCATGGTTGCTGTTGCTCCTTTTTTTTTTTTTTGCAAATTGTTCGGTTAAAATTTATGATTATCGCTTTTTGAAGTCCAAAAGTATGAGCCAGGAGTAGGAAAAAAAATCTTTTTTATGAGAGTATGTAGGTAGATATTGTAATTTTATTATACAGCTCCTTAGAGCCTTACAAACTTACGGTCAAGCTATTAAAAGGACAAACTTTTTCAATGAAATTATATTTACAACACACACAGAAAAAAGCAGCCAAATTGCTGTTCTCTATTTTTTTTTTGCTGCACAAGAAAAGGGAAGAACGCGTGCTTAATTTTCATAATAATAAAAAAGAGAGTAAAGGAAAGAAAGAGAAAAAAGCAACCAGTTAATAGAACAATGGTGGCTTATATATGCTTTTATTTTAAGCAAGGATATCCGCTTTAATTTTCATGCTTTGTCAGCCTTATATTTATAAATAGCAGGCAGAGGGAGAGAGCGGGAAATAGTGCATTAAAAACAGAAACAAGAGCAGAAATATGTAGAACGGCCAGTAAGTACCTTTAGTAAACAAAAGGATATATGTGAATGACTAAGGAAATGAATGGTATGAATGAAATAATCATATGCAGCAAAGAAAACAATGAAATATTGACAAAAATAAAGGAAAATAGTTGATATTTTTTTTGTTATAATAAAAAAGCTAAAGGAAAAATGGCAATGAATTTAAAGAATATAAATGTATTTATATTCATTTGGTTTTTTAGATAAATATCATGAAAACGTAATTTAAAACTAATTTAAAGAAATTTTAGGAACATTTTCCAAAAAAATTTCGATTTTACAAAAAAAAAGGATACATGGACAATATTCTCATTTACAGCTGCAATAAACTGAAACTTGCAGATCTGATAGTATACACAATAACACAAATTGTGTGATTTATAAAATTGTTGTTAACCTTATGGAAGGTCAGAATAAAACTAAAGCAAAAAATAAAAAATTACAAAAAATTTTTTTTACTTAATTCGTTGTTGTACAATTTTACTTTTTTAAGTCATATAAATTGTATTACCCAATAATTTTTTGTTTCATAACTTTACTTTTTGCAACTTGACTTCAAATTTAAACTAAAATCTATTGTTAGTAAATATTAAATGATCTTACTTACAAACAATTTTTCTTAGCAACACTTTCACAAAATAAACTAATCAAATACAGACTTTGACACTTATACCTTTTTGCCTTTTTTTAAAAAAGCCAAAGAAAATGAAAAATATTGCTCAAACATTTCTATATAAAAATTACCAACAAAAAAGTCCTCAAAATTACCAACAAACTAATAACACAACAAGCAGCACAATGTATTTGGCTAAATAACCAAAGAACTGGCAACAATAAAGAAATGATTGATGGTAGCTTCCTTTGGTTTAAAAAAATATATTTTTCTTTTTTTCTGCGAAAAACAAGTACAACTGTTTGAAAGGGGTCAGTCACTTTATTTTTAAAAAATGTTGTACAAAAGCGGAATTATGCTTTATATAAAGTAACCATTCTTGAGAAAATCTTTTTGAGAGTAAATTTATGCAAAAGGCCGTAAACATTACTGGTGAAGGGGTCCAGCAGGTTAATATTTTACTTTTGTTAAAAGAGGGGAATTTGTTTATGAAAATGCTAAAATGATTAAACTCTTCTTAAAAGAAATTTAAATAAATTGATAAAAATTTTATATGGTTTATGATTCTGATTGATTGACAGTGAGCGCCATAATTAAAAGCACACAGTAGTAGAACAGAAAACTGAAGATTCTCTGTTCACAAAACAGACAATTTGAGAAAAATTCAAAATATTTTTATTTTATTTCTTGATAAATTTTAGTTAGGCTCGAGTTCATTAAATTTAATTTTCATTAAATTATTTTTACTGAAGTTTGGAATTACAACTTGAAAAATTTATTATTAAAAATTATGAATAGAAATTAATAAACAAATGATAATTACAGCAAAAACTTCGAACTACCAGAACTAACACTGGTTAAAGGATTGATGTTTGTCTGTTGGCTGACCGGCACCGCTGTGGTGTAGGTGGTAGAACGCAAAGAATTCTGATGAGAGAAAGTGGGATTTCTCGAAACATATGTAAATTCAATAACCCAGGTTCGAATCCTAGTCAAGAAAAATTATCAAAAAAATTTTTAATAATAAATTTTTCAAGTTGTAATTCCAAACTTCAGTAAAAATAATTTAATGAAAATTAAATTTAATGAACTCGAGCCTAACTAAAATTTATCAAGAAGTAAAATTAACAGTTCGATTATGAAATTAATAATTATTCTATAAAAATAGCTAGGGCACAAGCCATAATGTTTACATGTTGTACGAAAGTGGACAAAAAACATAATAAACAAAAACAAATGTATTCAAGTTTTCGAGACGAAGTCTTGACATGAATACGAAAAAACTGAAGAAAAGGGAAAAAAACAACTATGAATAGAAATTAATAAACAAATGATAATTACAGCAAAAACTTCGAACTACCAGAACTAACACTGGTTAAAGGATTGATGTTTGTCTGTTGGCTGACCGGCACCGCTGTGGTGTAGGTGGTAGAACGCAAAGAATTCTGATGAGAGAAAGTGGGATTTCTCGAAACATATGTAAATTCAATAACCCAGGTTCGAATCCTAGTCAAGAAAAATTATCAAAAAAAAAAAAAAAAAAAAAAAAAAAAAAAAAAAAAATTTTTAATAATAAATTTTTCAAGTTGTAATTCCAAACTTCAGTAAAAATAATTTAATGAAAATTAAATTTAATGAACTCGAGCCTAACTAAAATTTATCAAGAAGTAAAATTAACAGTTCGATTATGAAATTAATAATTATTCTATAATTTTTATTTTATTTTAAAAATTTACCCAAAAAAGGACTTAAGCAGAAGTTTTTGTTACAGTTTCAAAATGTTGCTAATAGCCCTGTGAGTTCTGAAGATCTTCTAAGAAATCTAATACATATAATTTTTAAACAAAATATTTTTTTAGGTTTAAATATTTTATGAACCATAATTATCCACTTTGAAATAATTTTTTTGATATATATTTTGTATGTCATCCAAAAAGGATATATGGCAAACTTTTCAACTATTAGCAGTAGGAGGCTGAAATTTGTTATGAATATGTACTATAAATATTGTACTAATTGTAACATATTCGAAAACATTGTAGGTATCATCGAAAGCCAGATAAAACATCAATTGGAAAAAACAATTTTTACAAAAATATTCATGACTTTAAGCAGAAATGAATAAATATAGAAATAGTATTAAATACAGGGTAAAACTCCCTAAAGGATTTTTAAGAATTCCAAACAAATTTAAAACGTTTACATATTCATTTTGATAAAGTTGTTTTAAAATCTTAAATTTTAAATCCTTTTTTTTCAGAAAAGAAAACTGTCATAGCCAGTTTGCTTACTATTTAAATCGAAAAAGCTTTCATTGTTGTTGTTGTAGCTGCTGCTGTGTGAAATTCCATAGATATTGTAGAGTACATGGTATTTGGTTGCTACGACTAATATTGTATGCTTAACGCATACATAAGTCTGTTATTTGTGTAGTTGCTAGTAGAGTAGTTCATGCTGCTGCTGCCAGTGTTGGTACTTTGGCTTTGGCAAGGGCTGGTGAGTGTTATTCTTGTTAGTTTATTTGTTGTTTGCTTGTTTGTTTATTAGAATGTTTAGTTATTTTTTGATATTTCATCCCAAGCACATCAACAGCAACTAAACTAACAATAGCCTGCTGTCTCCTGGTCAACAAACAAACAACAACATCATCGTCATCAGCATCAGCATCATCCTGCTCGTCCTCTGCCTTAAACCAAACTATACAACTCCCCCGCAACTCTAACACAATTGACGATGTAAGCTCAAAATATAACAACAATGGCTTCTGACATATTTCGAACGAGAGCAAAAACTAGAAATATTTTTGTATACGGTTGTTATTTTCTACAGAAAAAAAATATATATATGTATATAGCAAAATAACAGAAAAACAAAAATATGTGTATATAGAAAAGAAAACTAAGACTTACGAGAGACCATAACAGGATGAGTATTTGGAACAATGCGTTTAGAACGTACTACATCATTTGTATGTGCTTGAATAAGTCACAAAAAAAGACTGAAATACATACATACAGACATATAATGAAAGACATGCGTACATACATATATGCACAATTTGTATGTATATGTTTTTTAAAGATTATTGTTTAAATATGTAGTATATACAAGATTCACAAGAGTGCATGACCTGTACGTGCATCCTTTTAAGCCTTTTGTCTCGTTTTTCATGTAACAACAACGAAAGCAGCAACAATGGTCAGTTCTAATGGTCACATACTACTACGCTATATATGCATACATATATGTATATATATATGCATACATATGCATGTCTGTGCATGTTTATGAAAACATGGAAGAATGTTTTAGCTGTCATAAAGCGCTGTGGGTGGTGACGTCAACATCAACAACATCAAAATCACAATCAGCTATAGCAACAACAGCATAAACAGCAGCAATAACATCAACATCGACATGAGTAAGCAGCATTTAAAACAGCAACAGCCTCAACTTTTAGTTAAAGCTGTTTAATGCAATGCCACCAAAAGCAAACGATGCAGACAGGCAGGCGGTCAGCCAGCCAGCCAGCCAAACAGTCAGTCTGCCGTTTAGTCAGCTTTGCCAGCAACATTAGTTTATGTCACATGATGTGTTGTCGTTTGATATTGAAGGCGGCTTAAGCTTTTGTAAAGTAAACAATGGTCACACAAAGATAACATACCCATACATATACACAGCCATACATATACGCTGGAATGAATGTTAAGGATTTTTTACACACAAGCACTCCAGTAAACTTTTAGGCATTTGAATAAACAAATATTTATACATAACTGCATCATATGTAGTTGCAATGCGTTTGTGTTTGAGTATTTTTTGTTTGTTTGTAAAGTTTAACTTAAAATTATGTTCTGTAAATAAGACACGATAATTTGCTGGAAAATAATTTGTAAAAATTTAAGGAAATATTATTCAAACCTCAAATTTGAAATATAATTATAATTTAAATAAAGAACTTAATAGAAAGCTGTTAAATGTTAAAGAACTGAACTACAACTGAACTAGAACTCAACAAGAACCAGATTTTGAACTGAGTCAGATCTGAGCTAGAAATGAACTAGAAATCAACGACAGCCTGAATTAAAAGTTGAAGTTTAACCTGAACTAGATTTTGAACAAGATCTTGAACTTTAAACAGCACCTAGAAATATGCGGCATTTCTTAAACCTACTATGTATAATTATGATATTCTTAAAATATCCAAAGCTTTATCAGATTATGCATTTTGCTACTTCTCAAACTATAAAACTAAGTTTATGTTAAAATTATTATTTTTCAAGCACCTAAATATAAGCAACACAGTTTTTGCAAATTTAAAATTTGCTTAAAGTTTTTATTACTTTAAACCAGTGGTGACCGTTTCATAGCACAGAGAACATTTACACGTATTCTTACCCTCTTTCATTTAGTCGTCGATGAGACAGCGACGAATGCACATGAAGCGGATGCCTACATTTTTAATTTTTTCAGCCATAATTGTCCAGCACGTGTTTCATTTCAAACTAATGATGATATGCGAAAAATATTTTATGATAAATAATGCATACAATGCAGGTTTAAGGAAAAAATGAAATATGTCATTAAAAGACATTATGATGCTTTTCATAGTGATATAAAATTTGAATGGTAAGAAAAGGGAAAACCTTTTAAATAAAAATAAAAACATTTGTTTGGAAAAAATAAAAGAATGGTTGATATTAGTGGACCATAACAAAGTAAAATTAGAAAATAAAAAAATTCAATTGGAACTATCAAAGTTAATTAGCTTCAAACGCTTATCTTTGTGTTTGCTGGGTAACATTGTCAACTCACTAATTCTAGTAAGTATCAATACATCCACAGTTTGAGCTGTGGTCAATTCTCCTTTAAACTTTAAAAATTCAAAATTTTCATAATTTTACTGCAATTAATAACTTGTTTTAGTTGTATACTCCCTAAAATATGCAATAGTTTCTGAAATATTAAGATTTATTGCAATTTTATGTATATAAGCCTAATGTTATCTAATGTACACTGTTTAATTTTTAAAATATTTTTACTTCAAAAATTATGCAACACTTTTTTCTTATTAAAATTTCACCAAAACTTTATATTTTAACAAAGTTTGGAGTGGAACTTGAACTAGATTTTGAACAAGATCTTGAATTAGATCTTTACTAGGTTTTCAACTAGAACCAGTACCAGAACTAAAACTTTAACTAGACCTCGAATCGAATTAGAACCTGCACCTTAACATATAATTTGATTTAACAAAATCTTAATATATTTTTTCTTGTCTCTTAAATTACAGAAATTTTCAATTAATTTTTAAACAACTTTAAACAAATTTTCATTTTCTGGGTTAATTACTTAATACTTTAATGATATACACTCTCACGAAAAACAAAACAGAACTTTAATGTTGTCTCAAAACTTTATAAAAATCTCGTTTAGATAAAAACTTATTTTCATATTTATGTTTAAAAAAGCAGTTACAGATACACCATGAAACAGAGACACTACGTAAGACAGATAGACAGACAGACAGACGGACGTATAGCAGAAAATCTATATCTGTTGTTTAAGTACTTACGAGAAGAGTTTTAGAAAACAACAACTCATCGTTATTATTATTGTCAAATGACAAATAAAAGTTTAAAGCTTAAACAATCTACAAATCTAATTGTAACCAACAAGAACTTAAAGAAAAAATTGTTTTATAAACAACTTTGTACGTATATTCAAAAAGTGTGTCTGTATTTTGAAATTATACCCAAAATAAAAGTAAATGAAAAAACTAAAACAGAAAAACAAAACAGTGACATAAAAAGATCTAACAGATATATTTATAAGGAGTAAAGTACATGGTAAGGTATACAGGTGAAATGTTTCATGAGAAAGAAATTTTAAATTAGGTAAGCAACGAATTTTAAAGGCCCTAAAGGAAAACAAATATTAGTCTATATAACGCACTGATACCAGGTGTTATAAACACATGGTTATTTATCGTTATATATCGATTTAAATTTAAAATATTTATTTTACATTAACCTGCTATGTCTTATTGTCTCTCTGTAGCGTGTCAAAATATAGCTGGGAGAAAAAAAATCGGAAAACTTCAGTAACATTTAGAATATTTTGTTATTGCCACTCGTGTTTGTTACATAGTCGTCTACCCAACAGAGTTAAAAGTACCTCCACTCCACACCAAACTAGTCCTGCACTCGACTTTATTCCTACTTAGCAAGGCAACACTTAACAACCCAAAACAACTTCCTTATCGTTGATAATACTTTGTTTCATTATATAATTCTACGTTTTTTTTTCTCCTTTTATTTATTTCTTGTGTTGCTCTATACGCTGTGCTGTACATTTATTGTTGCTTCAAAGTTGCCATTTATATGGAATGGGATGGCTAGATATTCAGGGAGCACAGAAAAAATTAACAGAATCCAACCAGAACTCAACGACTACAAGCACTTGATTATGATGAATGTTATAGAATTTTATTTTCAGTTGAGTTTGTTTTTTCTTTTTTTAACACTTTTTGTTACATTCGTTACATTTTGTATTTATTTGTATATTGTTTTGTGTGTTTGTAAGTATGAGAGCTACAACAGTACTTATGCAATTATGACTTTATCCTTTTTTCTTTAGCTTTTAACAGTGCGTTTATGTAAGTGGGAGTGAGTTCGGTGCTCTATTTGTAGTTGTGTAAATTGTTGTAGGGAGGATATGGTAACAAAACAAAATAGAAGATTTTCAGTGTGAACAAAGTTTTTAGGAAATAGGATGCAAGACGGGTTAGATTAATGGAAGAACACAAAGATGTGATAATAACTAGAACTGAAGTAGAATGTGAGCTAGAATATGGATAAAATCTGAACTACAGTCTGAAAAGAACCTCAACTAGAATAGTTGATAGCATTTGAGCTAGAATCTGAGCTATATTTTGAACTAGAATCTGAATAGAATCTAAACTAGAGCCTGAACTAGATTCTGAGCTAGAATGTGGATAAAATCGGAACTTGAAATTGAACTCGAATCTAAATTGAATGTGATCTAGAATCTGAACTACAGCCTGAAAAGAACCTCAACTAGAATCTGAATAAAATCTGAACTAGAATCTAAATAGAATCTGAACTATCATCTTAATAGAATCTGAACTAGAATCTAAACTAGAGCCTGAACTAGATACTAAATAGTATATGAATTAGAAGCTTAACTAGAATCTGAGCTAGAATCGGAGTTAGATTTTGAACTAGGATCTGAGCTAGAGTTTGAACTAGAATCTAAACTAGAACATAATTAATGCCGCAGTTATTCTTGACAAATGTCATCCTTTTTCTTTTTAACTGATTTAAGACGCCCCTGCTTAACATATTTTTTTCTATATATATATTTTAATAAATAAGCAACATTTTTATAAGTATATAATGATAACAAAACATAATGAAGGAGGAAAACAAAAGTTGTTATGAAAAAAAAATACACCGGCAGTGAGAAATATATAAAATGCAAGGATATGTTTTAATATCCTTGATACTACATATATTTGCAGACTAAATACATCATAATGTCTTGTTGCCATTTATATGATTTTTCTTTTTTTTTTTGCCTGACTAAAGAATTGCTGATATTTTTTTGCAAATGTTTGATTGTTATAATTGTAATTGCATCAATGTATGTTTATAATGAGCATGTTGTTATTATTATCAATGAGCTAAAGAGAGAAAGCTTAAGCCTGATAAAGACACAACTTACAGCTAAGAGGAAATGAAATAAAAAAATGCCATATAAAACAAGTTACAACACAAACAAGAGCTAACAAAAAATATAAATATATAAAAGAAAAGTAGTAAACATTACAAGGATATTAAAGAATGTAATAAGTAAAGGATATTAAATTTCTAGAAAATAGTTGTTTTATTTTTTGTTATGTTCCTTACAACTTTCGCAAAGCATTATTATGCTTAATATTTATTTGAACAACGAAATATTCCCCTTGTTTGGCTCAAAGTGGAAATATGAAATTGTATGCATTTCTTTCATTCTTTGTATGTGAGTGAGGAAAATATGTACAATGAATGTCAAATAAAAGTCATGTTGTGCAAAGGACTTTAAAAGGTTAAACATAGTTTAATACATATTAGACAATTTAAATAAAACAAGCTAAAAGTCTGTGGGATAAACGATTTCTGTTGTTGCAATATTAAAGTTTTTTTTATTTAACTTTAATACTATTAATAAACATTTATATTAAGATGTAAAAGGGAAAAATAAATAGTTCCTTTAGTTTTTATATTTTAGATAATTTTGTTTTAGCTTTTTAATTAATTTGTGGTTACGGTAGTAAAATTTAACTACAAGACAATATGACGTGGTAATTAAGGAATCAAAAGACAATTGAAAACATTCATACATTCGAACATAAATGTTAAGCATTTGAACAGCTTTTTGTATGTTTAAATTGCAACAAATATTGTCACTCTCCCTCTCTCGCTCTCCTCCTTTCAGGCTCTTGTTTAATAAACGTTAATTACTTTGCTTTATTTTATATTTGTATGTTTTTTGTTGTAATTATCATTCTTTGTATGGAAGTGTAAATATGTTTATTACACGTTTGTATTTGTGAATGTGTATGATTTTGTTAAAAGCTCTCAACGACAGCTGTTGTTTAAGTGTTTTTTGTTGTCGAATAAAATCTTTGTTTGTTTTGAGGTTTATTAAATATTATTAAGAGTTTTATTTTATTCGTTCTTTTTCATTTTGTATCTTTCAAATAGTTGCAAAGTGTGTGTGAGGTTTTTTAGTAGAAAGGCTTTAAAATTTATCGTAGACAACACTGTGTTTCATTGTTGTTACTTTTTATGAGAGAAAAATTATTTTTAATTATTAACAATTATACAAAAAGATAGAACACGGTTAATTGAAGGCGAATTTGAATTGATGAAATTAAATATTAAAATAGGAACGACAAACATAAATTTGTTTTTAAGCAGTGAAATAAAATCAATGAATTTAAGTTAAATGAGAAATCTGAAGAAATTTTCGTTTAAATGTAAATTTTTGTTCCTAATTAATTGTAATGATATATTTATGCTCCTAGAAATATGCAATATTTTTCATTTGATCAAATTTCAAGTTTAAAATGCACCTAAAAATATGCAGTATTTGTTAATTCTACTATAATTATGACATTCTTAAAGTATCCAAAGCTTTATCAAATTCTGCATATTGCAAATATTTTTTAAACTATAAAACTAAGTTTATGCCAACCATTTTTTTTTTTTAGTTCTTAAAAATATTTAACGCTTTTTAGTTTTATTTTTCTTCAAATTTAAATGTGTTTAAGAGTTTCATGGCTTCACTCTTTAAAAATTCACATTTTCATAATTTTATATCAAGAGTTAGGCTTTAGTTATTACTCCTTAAAATATGCCAGATTATCTGAAATGTTAGGATTTATTGCAATTTTTTGTATATAAGCCTAATGTTATGCTGCACTGTTTTATTTGAAAATATTTATACTCACAAAAATATGCAACGCTTTTGTGTTCCTTAAATTTCACCAAATATAAAGTATATTTTAACAAAGTTTGCATTTCTTCAAGGATAGAAAATTTAACAATTGTCCTAATTTTACTAAAATTAAGTATTTTGTATTTGCATGCTCCTTCAAATATGAAAAAGTTTATTAAATTTAAAGATTTGAGCCTAAATTTAGGCTAAAATTTTTATTTTTGGACACTTTATTTGCTTACCTGTAAAAATATGAAAATTTTTTTTATTTATATAACAAATTTGAGTATTGTCTCTAACCTACAAAGTTTACTAGCCTTTAATTTTCTTTTTCTTTAAATATTTTGATATCCTGGTAAATTTAAACTAATATCTGCTTAATTATTTAAACATTTTGTAAATCCTAAAGACAAGATATATCTTTTAATATATTATTTACTTAAACTTAAATCTTTAGATTTAATAACAATTTCTAAGCTTATTGTTCTCTATAAAAATAATTCCTTTATGACGATTGTATATCAAGCCATATTCTCTTTACAATAGAGCCAGAAAAACCCTTAATGTCTTTATATTATTATTGATTTTACGTAAATTAAAAAAACACTGAAAACAAAAGGACCGTTTTTTTTTGTTGTTTGACTTTTTTTTATGTTTATTTTGGGTGTCCTGCTGAGAGACGTTTATTATAACTTTATGGCTTTTTAGTTTTTTGAAAGGACTTGTGTTTGTTACGTACGTCACAAATTCTATCAGTGTTAGCATTTTTGCTGACCTTAATATGTGTTGGTGTTTAGAGTGTTTTATACGGAGTAAATAGTATCTAGATTTCTAAATTATATGAAGCGTATTTTGTGTGACAATTGGTGATTTTAGATAATTTTTCTTTTTCTTTCTTGTGTTTCTTCCATGCATGTTTGTGAAAAGTTATAAAAATTGCATGTCATTTGACCACAAACATTAAGGATAATTGAGGTATACAACTGTAAGAATATATAAAAGACAATTATCTAAATGTTTGTTTGAGGGGGCGTAGCGAGGTTGATTTTTTCTTTAAATAAATAAATTAGCAATAATTTCTTATAAAATTTTTTGCATATTTGAAACAGCATTTAGCATGCCACCGAGTAATAAGAAAATTTTGGATTTTGCAATAAACCTCAAGGTTTTCCTGTTTCTTCAAAATAAAGTCTTTTAATAAAAGGTTCAATTGAGATAAAAATTAAAAAAAAAAAATATTTCATAAGAATTTATATCAGCTGGAAAGTATGCTATAAATTTTTGTCTTTAAGTTAACGAAGGCTGACGTTTATTTAATGTCCTGTTTAAATATTAGAAAATTTGGCAAATAAATATTAAGTTTATGTAAATTCAAGAATATCCATATATATATATAAAGAAATATTTATTTGAGCTTAAAGGTATGGTTTAAATTTTTGCCTTTAAATTGTAATCAGATCCTGCTTTAAATTATTGAGTATTATAATTAACTTTGTTTGCTTTCCTTTTTGTCCATAAAAAAAATTTCATTTTAAAATCATTAAAACTTTATGAAGCAAAAATGTCAACTAATCCTTGTTTTCCTTGTAATATAAAAAATGAAGAAAATGCAAAAAAAAACTAACTTAAAAAGAAATTGTAAAACTTTTTAATGAAATGAAAGTCACATCATTATATAGATTTTTTCATTTTCTTACTCTTACTTTCAAAGCCTAAAATACACTCCAAAAGACAAAATCAACTGAGTTGCAAAAATTACAAAAGAAAGTTACAAAAGGCTATAAAGAGAAATTAAATTATGTAACACCCAAAATACCCTTAATCAGCTTAACCCTGCTACTATGTTAGAAAAAAGTACACATGTTATGTTCGGGTCATATTTCCACCCCACATTTTTTTATTGAGAAAATTAAAATTTGTACATATCAAAAATATTTTTAAGGCTTGTGATCAATGCAATATATCGTCGTTAGAGTGATTGTGTGTCGGTGTGACGGACAAACACGTTTTTTTTTTGCAAGTTATGCCATGGTAAATACGACTTGGGCCATAAAAAGACCCTGATTGAATTCTTATTCACAGATTATGTTTGCAGCTGCCACCCTTAACACTCACATTCTTCAATTTAATACAAAGAAGAAAAATATAAATCAAAATCATTCAAAATTTAAAATTTATATTTCAAAGTACATATAAAGATAAATTTAAGTTTACTTAAAATATCAAATTTATATTTAGTTAAAAATTAAAAAAAGTTTCTTTTATGGAAAATTGCGTGTTTAAAGGTGTTTAGTTTGACTTGACAAATAATATAAAACAACAATTTGTTATTTTTTAGTGGCAGCAAAATCCTTACACCGGAACAGGAAACGCACAATTTATACTACGAACGTTTTGCAAAAAACTTTACAATTTTGTTGTTTTTTTTAAACAAATAAATTTAAGCGTTCCAAAAAGTTGGGGATGTCATACTCTAGTTTAACATTTTAAAGTATTTTTATTATACTTTGCTTCATTTAGCAAAGATATAAATGATGTTATAAAGAGTGGGCCGAAATGGCATTACGGTTGTTTATTTTTTATTTTGTTTATCAAATAATTAAAAAAAAACAGTGTAGCGAGTTTCTGGGAATTAGAAGTTAAAAGAAATATTGAGTTGTTTTTGCTGTTGTTGAGATAATGAAAATAAACGGAAGCGGAAATTGCAATTTGACATAAAGTGGAGCAGAAATGCTTAATTTATAGACAAACAGAAGGGAGTTTGATTTTTTATATAAAATGTTGTTTAACTAGAAGAAAAGAAATTTTAAAGGGACTAAATCTTAAAAATACTAAATTTTGATAGAACTTTTGAACAATCAAAGTTTTTGAAATATAACCTTTGAACTACTTCTCAAATAATTATTTTGAGGAAAATAGAAATAAAAATAGAAGTTTTAAAATACTAATTTATGAAATAGTACTTTTAAAAAGTGGAACTTTTTAAAATAGAACTTTACTTTTCACAAATTCTAATTTTTTAAATAGTACTTTCTGAAAAACTAATTTTTCAAATGGCACTTTTTAGAAATACTACTTTTTAAAATAGTTATTTCAAAAAATATCACTTTTTTAAATAGTACTTTAAAAAATCCAAATTTTTAAATAGTACTTAATAAAAAAACTACTTTTTGAAATAGAAGTTTTCAAAATTTTTTTTCAAATAGTACTTAGTAAAGATACTATTTTTCAAATAGTACTTTTTAGTAACACTACCACTATTTAAAGTAGTGCTTTTCAAAAATAGTAATTTTGCAAATAGTACTTTATAAAAATATTATTTTTAAATAGAACTATGAGAATAGTACTCTTTTATATAGTACTTTATAAATATACTAAATATTACTTTCAAGTGTTACTTTTTAAAAAAATGAAAATACTTCTTTTTGAAATAGTACTTTACAAAAATACTATTTTTTAAATTGTACTTTTTTAGAAATAACTTTTTCAAAAAGTTCTTAGTGAAAATAATACTCTTTTTATATAGTCAGCCTTATTATCAGTGTCGTTTTCTTTTTACGACAACGACTCTTTCGTAATAGAGTGAAAATAATATTAAATTTGTTTCTTTAATCTATTACGAAACAGTCGTTGTCGTAAAAAGAAAACGACACTCATAATAAGGCTGAGTACTTTATGAAAATACTACTTTTTCACATAGTACTTTCAGAAAATACTTCTTTTTGACATAGTACTTTTCAAAAATACTACTTTTTCAAATATTACTTTTTAGAAATACCCTTTTTTCAAATAGTACTTTTCAGAAATGGTAGTTTTTTAAATAGTATTATATGAAAATGCTACTATTTGCAATATTACTTTTTCATAATATTTCTTTACGCATCACAAGCTTTTCAAAATACTGCTTATTTAGGACAGTAATTAAAAAGAACATGATTTTCAAAAAACCTCCGCCTTAAATTTTGTAATTTTCTTTACATTAAATATTCTTAGGTCTTTTCCCTGTCTTTCAAAATCAAATTCCCTTTATCAGTCATCACTAAGCGCTGTCATAATAATGACATCAAAACACCGACAGACAAAACAATAGAACACAACACATATGTACATATTTGAACTTGTTTATCCTAAAAGTATACAATACAATACAATACATAATCATAATCAACAACGTAGATATAGACGCTAATGACATCAACGCCAAATAATAATAGTAATAATGCAACAATAATGCAATTTTCGATCTTATCATATTTTTGTTAACATTCCACCTTATAATTCCCCGCAGAAAGTGCTGATAGAGTGGGAGAGATACCGGAGTAAGAGAGTTCATGAAAGACAAACAATAATAACAATTTCAATATTGTTGGGTAAATAAAAGGCTTGTGTGTGTGTGCGTGTGTGTTTTTGTATGGCATAACATAGTGAGTCAGAGTATTGTATAAACACTAATACAATAACAATTCATTATCTATCAAAAACACTTACATACCCAAACATACCTTTACAAGGGACACACCTTAATATTTCTTGTCTTCTTTTTTTATGAAATATTAACAGGGGACTCATTATTAAAATGTTGTATAAAAGTGGAATGGAAAGAAAAAAATACAAACTAAACTAATATTTTATCGAATGACAACAAAAGGGTAGAGTGGAAATAGAACAACAGCAGCAAAAAAATCAATTAGAAAAATGGTTTGCTATTAAAACAAATACATGAAAGAAGAATAGCAAAATAATAAATGTATTGCTAGTAGGTATTTGTAAAAGGCTTTTGTTACGCTTATCATTTGCTTTCTTCCTTTTTTTGTTTTTGTATATTACAATATTTGTTTATTGGTAATTATTTGTTCGAACGAGGTTTTAATGAACCTGTCCAAATATTTTCATAAATTTCTATTTATTTTTTGTTACTACATACTTTATTTGTTAATAAAGTATGTTTTTCGTCTTCCTTATAGTTATTATCTGCAAGTAATCTTGATTGTAGAGTTGGTCATGTTATTTAATGAAGATTTTTTTGTTGTTAGTATTCCCCCGCCCAGATTTTTATGTTGTTTTTATTATGTTTTCCTTTAGTGTGGAAATAATATTTTTTTTCATGCAATTTGATGTTTATCTTGACATAACAGCTTAGAAAATAAAACAAATGAATGAAGTATTTTATATGTACAAAAAAAAAAAAATAGAAAAATAATAAGTTTAATTTGAAGTGCCATGAAAAATTGCCAAACACTTCCTGGCATACATTTATATAATACGTATTTTATTGAAGTGCAATTTAAGACTGTTTTAAGACAAGTAATTTTAAAAGAGTTAATACTTATAAATGTACACTTAAATCAACAGATGTTGCCGCTCAAGCACAATAATTTAAAGAATTTTTAGTAATTTAAATTTGAAGCATAATTTTAGGGGAAATAGTACTTAAGAAATTAAAATATTTTTAAAAATTTAAAACTACTTGTAAAATCGTATTTTAAATAGTATAATTTGAAAAGTAGTATCTTAAAAAGTACGATTTCAAAAAATCGTATTTTTTATAAGTACTATTTGAAAAGGTAGTATTTTGAAAAAGTATAACTTTTGTAAAGTAATGTTTTAAAATAGTAGTATTTTTAAAAAGTACTATTCGAAAAAGTACTATTTCCAAAAACGTATTTTGAAAAGGCACTATCTTATTTTATAAGGTAATATTTAAAAATATAGTACTATTTAAAAAAGTACAATTTAAAAATGTAAAATTTTTGTAAAATCCTTTTTTAATAGTAGTATTTTTAAAAAGTACTATTAGAAAAAGTAGGTTTTTTAAAAAGTACTATTTCCAAAATTGTATTTTGAAAAATTTGACAGAAATCGTATTTTGAAAAAGTACTTCTTAAAAAAATAGTATTTTAATTAAGTACTATTTGAAAAGGTTGTAATTTCATGAAATACTATTAAAATATATTTCTTAAAAGTAGTTCAATAGACTAAGCGACAGTGTACCGGACTATCAATCAGAGGGTTGCGGTTTTGATTCCCACCAAAATACTCGGGGTGTTTTCTGCAGATAAGCCAGAGAGCTATGCAGTTTGTGTTTGGTAATTATAAAAAAAGTGGTGTGTGTAAAAAATAGTATTTCTGTAAAATAAAAATCAATATTTCTTATCTAAAATATTTGTAAATAATCTTGGTTATGATCTCCTCCATTGAGGAGTTGAATTTGCCTGCTTATATAAATATGATACCTTTCATTATTATCATTTATTTAGATATCACTAAAATATGCTTAAAAGTATGCTTCATATCTTTTGAATAAAGAAGATAATATATGCGAAGATAATATGCAATAAAGTTCAAAAAGTTCTATAATTATTTATTTTAAATGTGTTCTTGTTTTTAAGTTAATCTTGAGTCCCGTCCAGAAAGATAAATAAATAATCTATTTCTTTTAATTCATTTTTATTCAATTTATAGCAATTTGCTACTTGGTTTAATTAAACAATTTAAATTTAATTATTTTAAAAATTCCCACACCATTATTTATTTATTCAAAAGACAAAATGATTTTATTAGAATTTCTATATTAAATAAAAAGTAGCAATTAAATGAAGCATACTTTTAAGCATATAAACATTTGAAATATTTATTTATTGGCTGCTTTTAGTTAAATGTTTTGTTAAATAAAATTCTCCTATAAAATGAAATCAAAATAAATAATAAAAATAAAAATGAATATACATATATTTATTTCTGTGTATATGTATGTACTTATATACGAGTCTCTAGTATAGCTATACCTACACTTATGTTTGTATATGTTTCTATTCTACATATTAATCTTCTTTTTGTTTAATGTTGTTGCTGTTGCTTTGCTATTTTCATAGTTCATTGATTTTCAATTTGATAGATGTCTATAATAAATGGAAAATAATGCAAATATAAATAGATATATATAGAAACAACAAAACAAAACTAAACACTTTTGTAGTGTATTTAAAAGTATACATACAGACTGAAAGCCAGACCCCAATAGGCCAGACCGGCCGGTTTCTCTTTTTCAGTCATTGAGTGAAACATGTGTGTGCTTTATAGTTATAAATCGAAAACTTTTCCATTTTTTTTTTTGTTTTGTTTGATGAAATGTTTGCCTGTAGAATTAATGTGCCATATATAACTGTATTAGATTAAAAACAATGAAGGTCTTTTACCAATTGCATTGCAAGATAACATTATTATTTGTTTAACTGAATACTAAACATGATAAGAGTTTCACAATATGCGGGTTTTCAAAATATGTAAATATGTATATATTGTATATGGGATCAGTTAATTTGTTTGTGAATTTATTTTTAAATGAAAAACAAATTTAAATGTTGTTTTTTGTATACATTTAATTTGGATAATTTTAAATTAGCGTGTTGAATTTTTGTTTTTATTTATATTTACTTATAATTTAAACTTTGTTTAGAAACAAATGTGTTTTAAACATACTTTGTTTTGTAGCTTTATTATGATGGATTTCACCTAATAACCTTTATAAAATATGCTGTAGCTTGTGATTTTTTTCTTATTTTTTCAGGCTTTAAGTATTTGTTTATGTTTTTCAGGACTTTATTTTATTTTCCTGTCAGGTTTTGTTAGAAAAATTAACCCTTCAAAAAAAACACTAAAAATGTTGCATTTTAAGTGTTGAAGTGTTGAAATTATTAAACAAAAAGCAAAGTCTCACTTGATTTAGTTAAAGATTTCATTTAATTATGGCTGTATTTACCGAGAGTCTCCGCCCCAGAGAAGAACCGTGTTATTTTAGATTATTTATTACAAAATTGTTGTAAATTTTTAGTAAAAATATCTTTTTAAGTCTTTTAAAAGACTTTAAAAAAGTTCTGCCTATCTTAAGGATGTAAAAAAAAAATTTAAATGCTCAGAAATCAAAAAAATTCTACTAATTTCAAGCCTAACTTAAAATGTAACAAAATATTAAATATAAAATACTTTCCCAAAATATTATAAATTAATAATATTATTTATAAGTTAATAAATAATAAATAAAACTCGTTTTAAGGGCTTTAGCAGAATTTTTTAAAAAAGTATTGCCTAACTTAAGGATGAAACAAATTTAAATGGAAATAATAAAAAAATCTACAAATTTTTTCAGTTTTAACTTCACAGTATTTGTAAAATATTTTTCAAAAAATATTTTTACCTAACTTAAGGCGGGCAATATTTGAAATATAACAAATAAACTCTCAAATTATAATAACTTCATAAATTTTATTTAAATAAACGTAAAATATAAATTATATTTAAACATAAATATATTTTTAAGGCTTTTCAAAGCCTTTTAAATAAAGTGTTGCCTGCTCTAAGGATTACATACAATGTGGAGGAAACACAAAAATTCTACTCTAAGATGTATTTTTCTTTTAAGAATAGTTCGCTCCTAGCTCAGTCATTTGTTTAGCAATTTTGCGACTTAAACCTCTCTAGTAAGTTTTATTTGCAGTCTTTCTAGGGTTAAATATTTATCATGGATTTATTTATGTTTACGTACCAAAAAAAAAAATAATAATAAAGCGTTAATGAAAATTTTTTTATGCTTGATGTCTTACAGTTCAGAGTTAATATTTGTGTTATAATAAAGTAACGCAGTCAGTTAAGAATAACACCTACATTCGTATAGAACATTAAGTAAATGTTGGTAATGTATGTATGTGTACACCTATCTTGTGTTGAAATTTATATAATTTATCATTACAAGGTGATATGTATAAGCAATTTTTTATAATGTTGATTTTTAATCTTTAGCAATCATTTTAAGTTATTGCAACAAGGGATTCATATCATCTTTGAACAGTTACTCTTTACCACACACAGACACACACATTCAGACGTATTCATACTCAGTTATACACACACGTGTTTGATGACACTACATTACACACACCCTGTATTTTATATAAATTTATTTATAAAAATAAACTCACAGTATTTTTCCTTCAACTGGAACCAAAATTTGTTGTCAAACAATGAAAGTAGAAGAGTGATAGAGAAAGACAGAGAAGGGGGGGGGGGGGCTAATATGTTAAAAGATATACAAAAGGAAATGAATATTTATGAGTAAGATAAATGATGTATAAAGGTACGAACATTTCATTGTATTCTATACTGTGTGTATTTGAATGTATGCATGTAGTAGATTGTGGGTGTGTTAGTTTAGAGATGAAAAGTTATTTAAAAGGTTGCTAGGTATGTGCGTTTTTGTTTGTGGGGGCGAAAAAAATAAAGAAAATTAAACACCCAATAAAATAACAAAGACAATGTACAAAGTGTTATGGCATAAGCACCATATAACACACAAAAATAGGCAATAAATTCATTAAAAACAAGTTGCCTGAAAGATAGGCTGTAGTTGAGTTGTGTTTATTTAAACATTGAGATTAAACTAGAATATATACATGATAAAACCATAAAACAAAAGTAGGTAAATCTAGAAGGAAAATTTAAAATATGAAATATGAAAATTCAGGTTTTAGTAAAATAAGTGAAATATTTTTTATATTCTTATTGTTTTTCAGCAAACATTTAATTTGTTCATTAAGTCTAAACTGAAATTAAATAATTGTATATTACCTACCCCTAAAACTCCTTTTTCTTTTGTTCTCAAAGTATGCTTTGATTTTTCATGTTTATATCAAAAACCATATTATACAGCTTTGTCCATATTATGACGATGATGATGAGCAAAAGAAAGAAAACCATACAACAATTGTACAAATTATATGAATTTCAACCGTAAAATGCAATGTAATTTTCTTTTTTTATATTTTTTTTTTTTGCTTTTCATCTTTTATACGCTAAGCATTCTATACATTTTTGATGATGATTGGTTTCACAGTAATAATGCTTTTTATTATACATTATTATTATGGCTGGTATTTGAACAATTGTAAATGTACATACATATACACACACTCATATAAGATACACATTTTAGAAGCTTCTTGTAGATAATTCTTAACATTCTCATTCATTTATACAACCTTATATAGGAGCTGGCAAATGTAGAAAGAAAAAAAAGGAAAGAAAACTAAAGAACTTAAGCCTCCTTTAGAACACAAAAATGCTTTTATTTGTTCGTTATATTCCTGCTAATAAGCTTTCTAAATTGTATAGAATTGTGTTGTAATAGACACACGCATACATACCAAAAACTACACAAATTACTAATAAGGTTATAGAAAATTGTTAAGGATATATATTGTATATAGTATACATACATATATATTGATGAAGTTGTTGTGGCATAAGAATGGCACAAAAGAAAGCGTCATTTTGTAAGTAATTGAAAACGATATGTTGACGCTAGCAAATCGAAAGATCTTACGTTTAATAAATTGTAATTGTAACAAGAGAATTGTATGAAGAGATATCGCAATATACAGAAAAAACTAATAAGCATTAAATATAAGCAAACTAAGAAACTTTTAAATAATAATTGAAGCATACTTTGAGGTGGCTTTAGGTCAACACAAATAAACCTTGACCTTAAAAAAGTATCAGAAATCTACTAATTATAATAACGTGCTACACATAATGAGTTAGAAGTAAAATATTAAGATTTCAAAGAGAAAATTAAGGCATATTTAGAGACTTAATAACAAGAAGGAATAATATATGTTTAATATAATAGTTAAAAGTACTCTTAGTTTAGCTAACTGTTATAGTAAACAATTGTATTATATAATTGTGTTTAACGGACTTTGTCTATTTTAAGGCTTCAGAAATATACAAAATATTGAATAATCTTTCTAATAAGGATAAATTAATAACTTTTATTATAAATGAACTTAAAGTTTTGTAATTTTTTTTAGCATACATATATTTAAAAAAGTGTTGCCTACCTTAAGTATGAAAAAAATAATAAAATAAAGGGGAATCACGAAAAAATTAAAATTTTCACAAATATTAGCTTAAACAACGTTAAGCGGGTTTACCAAAATATTTTTCAAAAAGTATTACCTTAAGGCTGAGAGTAAATGTAAAACATTCACTCATCAACATTCATATCTAAAATTTATATAGGAATAATCTTTAAGTTAAATTTATTACTATATAAAAGTAATTTTAAGGCCTTTTGCACTTGTTTCAAAAAAGTGTAGCCTACCTTAAGGCTAGAAAATATCTAACATGTAACCAACCATTAATATAACACAAAATTAAGCATCTGCTGTTAATCTAATTAACAATGTAATGAATTTCTATAAAAATAATTAATACAAAAAATTATTTAAAATTGTTGCCTACGCTAAGGCAGACAAATATCTAAACTTTGGAATAATCTTTAAAATTTAGAAAATAATAAATTTTATTTTAAATTTAGCATAACTTTAATCATTTTTTTTAGATAAAGATATTTTAGAATACTTTTTGAAAAAAACGTGTTGCCTATCTTAAGGACGAAACAAATTTAAAATAAGGAATACTAGATTAAAATATAGTTAGTTAGTTAGTTAACTTTATTGAGACTTCTTTTTTTTCATAATTTAAGATTTACAAACATTAATTATAAGAAAACTTAAAACTATAGCGTATTATTTTAATTACATAAATATTAATTTGGTTATGCGACAGGCTTATCAAAAGTAAAGAAAACTTAATTATATGAAAAATTAATTTGTAGTTAATAAATTGAATGTAACAATGTTTGCTCCCGACATTTAGCTAAACTTGCAGAGTGATTAAAATATATTAAACTTAACAAATTAATTAACAAAAAAAAAAAACTTGTTGACAAATGTGTTGCCTGAAAAATATTTCAAATATGAAATAATATTTAAAATTTTATTAATTACGCAATTATATAGTATAACAACCATCAAGATAATATATCTTGTACATAAATGTAATTTTAAGGCCTTAAAAAAGCTTTAAACAAAAAAAAAAATCTGTGAAATTATATAGACTTGTAATATTTAAAAAAATTCCATATGAAAACACATTATGAAAGAAACAAAACTCTAAAAATTTTACTCTAATTGAATTACTCTAAACGAAAGCACTCTTTTTAAAATTTTAAACAATTAACATTTTTCCCCCATTAAAACTTACAAAAACAAAACCAGCTTTAAATTATATTAAAGCATATCTTAAGGATGAAATGAAATGCATTTCCTAATAAAATCATTATTTCTGTTGTCTCTCTTCTATTTTATCAACTGAAACGTGCAATTTAGGCATCATTTAATTTTAATTTCATGCTAAATGAATTTAAAAATGTGTATTTTCTTTTAACGTACATGTGTATAAGTCGTTTTTTATATTCTTACACATTTGAATTCAATCTTGTTTACTCCCCCTTGATGCTTACAACATTATAAGTAAGTTCGGTTTTTTTTCTGTTACTGTATGTAACAATGACTGAAAAGCTGTAAGAAAAACACGAAATGTGAACGTGACAACAACCTTACTAAAACGTCAAACTAAAGACAAGAACAAATTACATATTATTGTTTGCAGCAAGACAAAAAAAAAGTAAGAAACAACATTCATGTAACAGAAGCAGTTTCGAAAGAAAAACACAGCTTTCATATAAAAATGTAGGATAAAATAAAAAAAAAACATGTATGTTCTTGTTATAATATAACATAATAAGAATATATATTCATTTGTTGCTGGGAAAAAACAGCAAAACAAAATAAAAACTAAAATAAAAGCAGGAAATTGAACTTGTTTTTTTTTTTTTTTTTGCTTTTTTTCTAACGAAAAAAAATATTTATAATGACGAAAAATATGTACGTATAAACAAAAGTAATATGGCAAGAAAAACAGATTCCCATAAAGGTAAGAAATGAGTATTAACATTAGAAAATACGATTTCTTCATACACATACTTATGTATATAGTTTAAGAAAACATTGTTAGTAAAACCTGTAGTATATGTTTAGGGGAATGGTGGGCAGGAAGGTGTGTGTGCTAATGCCTAAACTTAGATAAATGTGCTTGGACCTGGAGAACACAGTATGTTTTAAGATGATAAGAAAACAAAACATAATAAAGGAAACAACAAAAACAACTATATATAAGTTAGATTTGATGAACTAGCTTTTTGTTTCTATTATAAAGCTTTCAACGATTACATTACAACAAATATGAAGATAAAATATTTATAATGGCATAAAGCAAGAAGTTTTTAGAAAGAGAAATAATTGTATATAAAGCATATTAAGGGAATATATATGTTAAAATGTTCGCTAAAAGTATGCTAGACCTTTTAAATTATAAAAATTTAAGTCCAGAAAGTATGCCATACATTTATTTTTATACATATACTCGTATACTTTTACAATATAAAAAATTAAGAAAAATCAGAGATATATAATTTCTCAAAGGAATAATAGTTTCTTCTTTTGAAAATAATTAAAAAAAAAAACAGTTTTCTTTCTTACAACTTTAACCAATCCTTAGAAGTCATAGTTATTCCTTTATTTATTTTATACTAAACGTACTAACGATAATCAAGTCTTTTTTTTTTTGGCAAAGCCAGCAAGCCAAAAGATATAGAGTTAAAGAAACCATACCGCTTTAACCACAAGCAATTAAACTTGTCACAATAATTGCATTTTCAGTTTGCCATTTAACAGCATCATTTCAAAAAGCAATAGCAGCAGCAGCAACATTGATGCTTAAACTACAGCAACAGCAAGATTTACAAACTTGACTTGGCTGCAGCAAGAAACCAAAAATTTTTACTTAAACAAAGTGTCCTTTTTGCAGTTTTACTTATTTGAGTGTTCAAGTGTAAGTGTATGAGCAACAACTTTTTAGCAAATTGCTTAAGATAAGCCAAGACTTTTGCCATAAAGCCTTTTTGCTATGCAACAATAAAACTACAATAGAATGAGGGGAAAAGAAAACTAACTTCAAAAAGTACTAAGAATGAAAAGTATTTAGAAGACGAAAAGCAGCCAACAAACTATTTGAAAATTTTAAATCTTTTCGTTGTTAACGAGTGAAGCAAAAAAAAAACACACAAAAAAAACTTTTTAAGCTTTAATTTCATTTGGGTAAATGAATTAGAATGAATAAGAAGAAAATATAAGAAAAGAAATGAAATCGCACACACACTGCAGTATTATTAGAAGGTTTAGATTGTCTTCTTTGAGCTACACAGGAAAAGAGCTAAATTAAATTCCTTTAAGGATTAAAAAGAAACTTTAAATTGTTGCCAGGACAACAACAACACTACTACTACATTCTACTACAAAAACTAGCTGAGTTCTTAAATAGTAAAAGCTTTAGCATTAGTTTGAAGATAAGAAGGCTTTCTTTAAGCATCAGTTTGTTGGCAGTTGGTCTCTAAGAGTTAAACACTAAATGCCAAATGTTGTGCGGGGGATTTAACAAGAATTAAATGAGTGTGTTTCAATTTTAGTTAAGTTTTCTTTTATAACCTTTACTAAAGTTGAAAGGTCATTTTGGGAAATTTTCAGTCTAGCACAAAAGGTTAAAAGTCTCAGTAAATGAAAACTAATTAACACTGGTGAAATAAATTGAATACAACAGCTCTATGGCTTGAAATAATAATTTCCCTAAAAAAAATTGTTATAAAAGCGAGCTATAATATCCAGAATTTATGATTAAATCCTAAACGAAAGCTTGAAAAATGTTTTGAAATGATTATGAACAATATTTATTTTTAAATTTCTTAAGTACTATATTCCAAAAGTGATTTAAAATATTCAATAATCATGTTTGTGTTGCCTATTTTTAGGATGGCATAAAAAAAAAAAACTTTAATCTATAAAATAGTTTTACAACAAATTTATGAAAAATATTGCCTACTTTTATTGTTTTGACATAAACCCTCTAAATATAGGCACTAATATATAAGTATTTCAAATGCAATGCCTACTTTTAGGATTTTTAAATAAATTTGATAGTTTTTTAAAAATAAGCAATATTTTTATTCTGTCACCTTTAGACTATAAATTCCAAAAAGTTGCCCTCAAAACTTGTTAACCCAGACATCATTTGTATTTTTTCAAATATTTTGAAATGTGTTTTTTTACATTTTTCTTTTCTAAAATTCTTATAATAACACTAGAAACCTATTGAGAACATTATCAGTTAAGACATATATTAAAAATTAATCACATTTATAAAAAAGGCACTTTCACACTTAAGAAATACATATTTTTTTTTTTTTTTTTTTTTTTTTTTTTTTTTAGCCTTTATTTATTTATTGAATCTTCATATAATGAAATGACAATAAGTTTTCGAATCTTAATACTAAAAGAAAATAATAAGTCCAGCCAGTGCTAGACAAAAATTTTATGATACTAAAAAAATTTCACATCAACTGATCCAGTCATCTATTTTGCGCTTGAGTTAAAGCAAGGGTATCCCTCCTTCTCAACCGATTATGGCCACTAAAGTTAAGGATGTCTCGTGCAAGTGGGTTTGGGTGGTGTTCAAGTTTGCTGACATACTTTGACGCGTGTTTTGTAAATTCAACTTTTACTAATGGCACGCATAGATCTTTGTGAATTCGAGAATTTTTAACATACCATGGAGCTGCAGTAATTATACGTAGAATTTTATTTTGACCCCTTTGAATTTTTTCAATGTTTGATGCTGAGGCAGTACCCCATAATTGAATTCCATAGCACCAGATTGGCTTTAGAATTGCATTGTACAACAATAGTTTGCAGTCCAACTTTAGTGAAGAATTTCTGCCAATTAGCCAATTAAGTTGCACTGCTTTTAATCTCATCTGTGTAAGTTTCGCTTCAATATGAGACTTCCAAGTTAAACGGCGGTCGAGGTGAATGCCGAGGTATTTGACTTCATTATGTTGAGGAATAATTTGATTATTTATTTTGATGAACGAGCAAGTTTCTTTTCGCAATGTGAAAGTGATATGAATACATTTCTGTTCATTAACCCTGATTTTCCAAAGCTCTAGCCAATTCTCTAGTTTATAAACATAATTCTGCAAATTCTGTGATGCTACTTGGTGGTCCTTATGAACGCTGATAAAGGCTGTATCGTCTGCGAAAGTTGACGTGTGGATTTTGGGGTCTGACGGCATGTCGGAGGCATAAATCAAATATAAAGTAGGACCCAGTATACTACCCTGTGGCACACCTGTTTCAATTGGCTGAGCGGGGCTTAAAAAATTGCCTTCTTTGATTTTAAATTTGCGACCGTATAAATAGCTTTCCATAAGTTTATGGGTGTTAGCAGGCAGAGTTAATTTTATTTTGTGCATTAAACCGTCATGCCAAACTTTGTCGAACGCTTGGGACACATCAATGAAAAGGGCGGAGCAGTATTTTTTGTCTTCAAACGACCCTCTTATCACATTTACCAATCTGTGTGTTTGTTCGATGGTGCTGTGTTTAGCTCTGAAGCCGAATTGATGATTAGGAATGCATTCAGTGTCGTTCAGAATTGGAATCAACTTAGTCATTAACAATTTTTCGAACAGTTTAGAAATTGTCGGCAGTAGGCTAATTGGCCTATATGACTCTACTTTGGTGTGATCCTTCCCTGACTTAGGAATCATAGTGATCATAGACACCTTCCAATCTGCAGGATAGTATTCTAGGCGTAAAATAGCGTTGAAGATAAAGAGGATAATTCTTCTAGCTACACGAGGTAACTCCACAAGCATTTTATTGCTGATTTTATCCATACCTGGAGCTTTTTTAAGGTTCAGAGTACCAATAGCGCTTTGAATATCATTAAAGCTAAGTCTTAGAGGTACAGGAGGTCTAATAACGAGTGGTGGCAAATCAGTTGCATTATTTGAGTTGTTTATAGTAAACACATTTCTCAAATGGTTAACAAATAAAGTCCCCTTCTCGGAATCGTTTCTAGCCCAGTCACCAGTCGGATTTCGCAAAGGAGGTTTTCCTCTCACTGGTCTTTTTAAACCTCTTGCCGCCCTCCATAACGAGTAGTCAGATTGTGGGGTACTATCAAGACCCTCCAAGTAGGATCTAAGTGAAGCCGTTCTTTGGGTTTCTAAGAAATGTCTTAGTATATCTCTGCATACCCGTAGCCTAGTTTTCAGTTCAGGAGACCTGTGAAGTTGCCACTCTCTTCTCATTCTTCTTTTTTCTGATAGGAGATGTTCGAGTTCAGATAAATAAGTTCTGTTTGTCCTATTTCTACATTCAACGTGATAAGTGGAAGCGTGATGCACAGCTCGTCGAAGGTCCTCGGTAAAGTTGCCAATCGACTGATCGATATCGTCGGTAGTTCTCAACACAATATTTTCCGTGCAATGAGAACTTAAATACTTTTTGTATTTTATCCAGCTTACTCGGGTCTTAGTCATGTTTCTAAATGGAGAGCCACACACTTGAGGGAAATGCATTGAAATGATAGTAGGAGAGTGATCTGAGGACAAGTCTAATGAAGGATCCACTTGCATCCATTCTACAGGGATATTTTTCACTACTCCAAAGTCAATAACATCGGGAATCTTCCGTCGGTCCGTCGGCCAGTAGGTGGGATGTCCGCTTGAGAGTACATCTAAGCCCATTTGAGCAATGGTGTTGAAGAGTACGCGACCCTTTGGGGTTACAAGACGTGAACCCCAAAATGTGTGTTTGGCGTTAAAGTCGCCAGCAACTAAAAATCTAGCTCCAAGGGAATTAAAGAAGTTATGGTATTGGTGTTCTTTTATTGAGAATCGAGGCGGAGAATAAATCGATGATAAAACAAATTTGTATTGACAGAATTCAATGCAAATGTTTGTTGCTTGGAGGTAATCCTCACTTATGTTATTCATTAGATAATGTTTTATTCTGTTCTTTATAAGAATTGCCGAACCTCCACAAGCTCTTCCGCGGGGATCTTTAGTATCGTACAACACGTAGCCATTAATTTTGAAGTACCCTGTCGACGTCAAGTGAGTTTCAGCAATCATCATAACATCAATCTGCTTATCCATCAGGAAGTATTCCAGTTCGTTTTTATGTTGGCGGAGGCCGTTCGCGTTCCAAAAACAAATTTTTAAATAAATCATTTCTTTAAAATGGCTTGCAAGATAGTGGATTGCATTTTCAGCATTTCCTGCATCATGGATGTCATGGTGGTCGTAAAAGTGTTCATAGTTTGGACAAGTGTCTGCAATGTTGTCTCTAGATTGTTGATATGTGGCTCAGAATATTGCGATATAGGTTCCTGCTCCAGACCTGGCATATTAGATTTGACCACGTTAGCGTAAGAAACTTGTCTAGAATTAGGAGCGTTTACGTGAGTAGTTGGTCGTACAATTTGAGGAAAATTCTTACTCGACGTGAAATTAGGTTGTTGAGGATGGTCAGGTAATACTGGCGACTTATTGGTCCTTATGCCCTTCAAATAAGTATAAACTGGACAACCTCTATAATTAGCGGTATGATTTCCTCCACAGTTACTGCATTTTTTTATTTTTAAGTCCGTTTTGGACTTATTACATTGAGCAGTTGCATGTAGTTCCCCACATGCAACACAAACAGACGGCAATTTACAATACGCTTTGGTGTGACCAAATTCTTGACAATTAAGACACTGGACGGGTCCAACACGCTTATGCGGTTCCTCCACGGTAATTCTACGATGCAGAAGATAAATAAGATTGTAAATTGGATGGGACTCGTTTTTCTTTAAGGCAACATCTCCAGGTTCCAATTCTACCCTGAACATGGGCTGAGGAATCTTTTCACGGTTTCTAATATTCACTACGCTCTTGATTTTGAACCCTTTGTCCATTAATCCGTTCTTTATCTCCGCAGGATCAACACATGGGTCAATACCCTTTAGAACGACTTGGAGTCCTTTTGCGCTTTTGAGCTGATAGGTATAGAAATCCCTGGTCTCCCTCTCCAACTGGTTGGACAATTTTCGAAAATCATCTTCCCTATTCACTTGGATCTTTGTCTCGCTGATTTTTCCATGTTTAATTGAGGTTACGCTAAACATGTTCTCACCTATTACAGCAACAATTCCTTGTACCAGTTTATTGGAAGTGGGCTCTCTCAGGTAAATTGGTGGGGGCTTAAACGTCTTTTTCGGTATTTCTGGGTCATCCGTCTGAAGTAGAGCAAATCTGTTTTGATCATTTGGCTTATCACTGCTGACGGTCTTAGGAACTTTAGAATTGGAAGACATTTGAGGAGATGTCGGGCTCCTCTGTCGCTTGAGAACGGTGATGTACTTATCCATGCCTACTTGTTTTTTGGGTTTGACTGCACTATTTAATGAAGATGATGATTTCTCATCGGATGAGATAACTATATTGGGCGAACAGGAACGGCGCCGTATTTCGGCTTTTGTAGTGAGAAGAGACTCCACGGATTTTCTTAAGGATTCTTCCTCAGAGATCCATAAATTTTTTCTACTGTAGCTTAGCTCTTTCTCAGAATTACATCTGAGCGGGACACTCATGCAGTTGTTATGCGATTTTTAAATTACCGAAAAACCACTATAGATATTTTTCCACCTATTACGATATCTTTTTTTTATATATATATATATATATTTTTTTTCACTTATTACAAGTTTTTTTTTTTTTTTTGTTTATTTTTTTTTTTCACCTATTACGAAAATTCAGCCGCACTAAAAATAACACGTCCGACCAGTTCAAGCAACACTATGTGAATGAACTCGAGCCTAACTAAAATTTATCAAGAAGTAAAATTAACAGTTCGATTATGAAATTAATAATTATTCTATAAAAATAGCTAGGGCACAAGAAATACATATAAAAAAACTTTGTAATTGTTATTTTATTTTAAGTTTTTTTTTTTTGCTATAAAAATTAAGCTTTTAATACCATTTAAGAACAATTATTTAAAAACTAGAGTTAGTTGTGTTAGATAATAAAAAACAAAACTCAAACTTACCGCTGCGGCCTTCACTATCAGCTGGCTTGAGCTGTAAACCGCGGTTCATCTGCAAGCAAGAAAGGGAAAATAAAAATTAGTTTATATTTACGTTAATTCTGCTTTAGATTTAAATAAAATTGAAAAAACATACAGTCAAAAGTCCTTTGTTAAACAATTTATCTGAACAAAAAGGTAATATTGGGTTGTTAAACTGAACTTGATTATTATTGAATGATTTGTTTGTGATTTTATGTTGTTGTGGTAGTTTGTGTTATTATCCTTTTCCCCATGAATAATTTATTAACAATGATGTTGGCAAATTTACAGGGTTTTCTGCTTGTGTGTATATATATATAACAAATGACAAGCACAAAATACTGTAAAAAAGGAGTTTTATTTTATATGCTCCTTTAGTTGTGCTTTAAAATTCTAACAAATTAACGTTTTATGGTAAAAAGGAAGGCTACTAAATAACAGGATATTAGAAATTTAGTAAAATTGCAGGCAGAATATAAAAATGTACGTTTAAAGATGATAAGGAAAGAAATAAAGTTTTAGGACATAATATTGTCTGTTTACATAGAAAAATGGAAGAGACACGGGTTTCTTTATAAAACTTTGTTTCCGTTTCAATAGAGTCGTTGTTTTCAATATAACATTTTGCATCTGAATTGTTAGAGACTTAGATTTTAATTTTTTTTCTATATAATTTATTTGGATATAGACTGTGCTTTTTATACAAAAAGATTGTGTCTTCATTCTGCTCGAGATTCAAATTTCTATAGAAACTTCCATTCTAGAAACTTAGTTATGTTTAAAAACTACATGACTTTCCCTGAAATTTTTGTTTTACAAATGTTTAATAATAATGTTTATATCATGGGTTTAAAGCAAGATTTTCAAATAAAAAAAAAAAAATTAGAAGTAGATTTTTGACAAAATTTCTGATGGCGCTTAACAAAATTTTACAAATTACTAAAAAGTTTGCTTACAATCCAATTTACTGGATTTTATAGCTTGGAATAAATAAAATAAATAAAATGACTACCCCGCCAATTTTTTTTGGTGTTCAAAGCAAGATTTTTTGAATATTATTTTTGAATATGAATAATATTAATTACTATAGTTAAAAAAAAATACTAAAACCATTTTCTTTGTAATTTTATTTAACTTAATATAACTTAACCACCGAACCTAAAATAACCCTTCTGAAACAGTCTTAAAATTTTAGTGAAAAAAACTAAGCATACAAACTGAAACGAATAAATGAATGAAAGTTAATTTAAATTTAAAAGTTTCTTTCCAGTAGCTTTCCAAAGTCAGATTTAATACATCCCGTAAATCACATCAAATGATTCCACTAGCGAAAATTTCACAAAACAGTTTTTCTGATTAATTTACTTTATGTGTGCTACGGGGGGTTTTTTTTTGTTTAAAGGTGGAATATTCAATATATTTTAGCATTTCCCTTTTAGCTGTTATTCGATCATAAAGTTGCAAACAATTTTTATTTTCAATTAAATTTTAATCAATGTCAGGGCAATGTCACTTTGCCACATAATGTGCTATATGTAGATTGTATGTATGTATGTATGTATCGTTTATATATTTTTCTGCATACGTTTATATATTTTGCTGATTTTGTAAAAATATTTTTTTTTTGTTAGTTCCTGATGACTGCTGAATGACTGTTTTTGGTAAGAGAGTAAAAGGCAACCAAAACAACCCCACCCCCATCCCAGTTCAACAGCATCAGTAACGGCGATAGCCGTTGCTGTAGTTCATAGTGTTAGTATTTATAAAATGGTGCTGCTATATTCATAGCCTGCAAATTGTTGGACACTAACAGCCCAGCTATGCATGTAAGTATGTGTATGTTTAAAGAACATTATGAGTACTTATTCATTATGCATTAAATGTAAATACGTTAAATGTTGTCCAATCATTAACATAATTGAATTACAAACATGACAGAGTCGTATCGAAATTACTTATATGTGTACTAGGCAAGTGTATGAGTGTGTTTGTTATAGAGTATAAGTGTAATTGTTTGTATTCTTATGTAGATGTAGGACAACAACAGCTCGCAGCTAAAGTTAGCAGTAAAAGCGTCATTAAAATTTGTTGCTGGGCTGGCTGTTTAAAGCTGATGTTGATGCTGATGCTGCTGGTGCTGCCGCTTTTTGCTAACTAACTGTTGTTGACTGCTTTTCAGTGTAAAGTGTTGCAATATTGGTTGGTTGGTTGGTCTGTTGGTCAGTCAGTAGTTCGTTCGCTTGGTTGGTTGGTTAGCTGTTTTGGTTCTGTATGATGATTAGTGTATATATTTTGGTTTGCGAAATTGTTGTTGACGTTAGTGTTGATGCTTTACTGCGCCTCATGTTTGGTCTCCCATTGGTAAACATTACTCTTCATTGATTATTATTGAAATGCTGTAAACACACTCAAACTACACTCACACTCTTCTAAAACACCCAGCATCCAAAACGATGGTCATAAAGTCACTAATATATTTTACAAATGGCATGTGTATGTTTTCTGTGTGGACCTCTTTTAGGGAGCTGGGGAGGAGTGTCTAAATAACACTCTCGTTATGCTTGAGCTTTCCCCCTACACAATATTTTGTTGCCTGGGAGTTAAGTGATATTGCTAAATGTTGTGGTGTGTATTTGTATTTGATTTTAATGGTTTTTCAGTTTTAATTACTTTGAAAATATAAAGTAAAAGATATTAGAGCCAAACCATATTCGACAAAATGTTTGCAACAGTTTATGATACAAAATAATAAAATAGCAATGGGGTAGGGGGCAAAAGAAATTGATTTAAATTGCTTGTGCTGTAAATGCCATTATTGTAAAATATTAAAGCTTATATTGTGGGGTTACAAGGTGTGGTCAATAGAGAGCTATTTATAAAGGAAAGCTTGTGGAATAATTTTTATAGTAGCAAGCAGCTTTAGTAAAATTTAGATGGATAAAAACTAAGCTAAGAAATTTAACCCAACTAAATTTTTAGCAAATTGACAGTGTAGTTGCATCTTTGACTGTGTAAAAGATGCAAGTGATAAAGCATATTTTAGAGGTATAATTTTTAAGCCGTTTCTACAGTTTCATGATTACATCTATAAGAAATTAAACCAATAACAGCGAGCGACAAAAAGGTATTATCTGCGGTATTTATTGAATTTTTTTTTACCAAAAATAGACATTTTTCTACTAAGATCAACAGATTCACAAAAAAATTTCGGTAGATAAATAGAAATTATATTTTATTATATTCAGTTTATTTCACAAAAAAAAAATTATCAAAAATTTAAAAAAAAAACTTTTTCAAAAAATTTGTTTTTTTTTAAATCATAGTAGTTTCACATTATTAATGATCGAAAATAAGCTTTAAAAACTCTTATTTCAAGATAGGAGTTTTTAAAGTCTTTGAAAACAAAATGTTGGACAAGTCATTTATGTTTAATAATTTCCCCGCCAGTTTTGTTTATTTAAAAATATAAAAACTCGAATATTGGTTCAAAAAACAGTTTTTCTTAAACTTTCTTGTGGAATTTAAATGCAAAAAAAAATTATTTCTTTTATTTTACAAAAACAAATGAATTTTTTTTGTAAAAAAAAATTATTACATGTACTATATTTTATAAATTCACCACCAGTTTTGGTTATTTCAGAATACTAAAACCGGTAAATTGTGCTCTGACCTAAATTTTGTTTTATTTTATTTGGGACCCTGAATAGTTAGCTACCTCTACATGAAATTAAAATTTTAATTTTCTCAGAAAATAAAAAAAAATTGTGAAAAGGATTTTGAAAAAGAAAAACATATTTTCAACCAAAAATTTATTTAACAAAGAATATTCCTAACATTTTGTTTTACTTTTCGCTAGAAAAATATACGAATGGAATCAACATTTTCTATAAAAAATCATCAAAATAGAGAGATAATTTTCCATAGTAAAGTTGTATACAGAATACTAACTTTACATAAAAATAGCAATAAATTGTTCTATACCAAACAAGGTCTTATCCAAATTGAAAAACTATTCTTCACGAAACTGAATGTATCAATCCTTTCAATAAAGGAAATTTGTAAGAAAAATTGCAACCTTACTTTACAACCGAAATACAGAAGAAGTTATAATACTTCTTTTTTATATTTTCTTGAATTAACATGTTGAATAAATGTACTAAATTTATAATTTTGAATTAAGAAATAAAACGCCTATCTCTTGGTTACACTGGGGTATCACGTACACTTCCACAGTGCAAGTTATTGGATTAAATAAAATATCTAACAAAATTTTTTAAAACAAACTGAGTCTCTTTTAATATAGCGCAATTTTTTATAGAAAACTAAGCCCCCAATAGAGAAGTGTGGACGGAAATTTCTATATAGAAAACTTAAACTCTACAAAAATAAAGACAAAATCTTATAAAGAAACTTATTCTTCAACAAAATGTTCTATACAATATTAATTGGAACTAAGTCTTAATAATCTATAGCAAATTGAGTATCCTTTCAAACAGAGAAAACATTTGTTACAGAAAACTCAGTCTCTCTACCAAAAATATGATTCAATTTTCTGCAGAAACATTTTCTAGAAAACTGAGTATTTTTCAAAATAGCGGCAACATATTCTATAGAGAACAACCTCACACTTTTTATAATAGTTCATTAAACATTTTACTGAACTAAAGAATTGCTTTTCGCAACTTTGTTTTAAAATCATTTTGCTAATTATCTTAAATTACTATTTCAAGTGCTAATTACTTGCCAGGTCTTTTCTGCTCTAAATCCCCTTGGACATAGTCAGAGTTAGCTGTTTTTTTCTTTTTGCGAAATTAAAACTAAAATTGTTAAACACAAATTTGTTTTTAATGCCATATAGGCACAAATCCTAAATAAAACTTAGTAACAATAATATACAGCTCCAAAAACACAGAGACAAATCCTTAAGCCAACAACTAGCTAACAAAAACAATTTTAGATTTTTCTCTATCATGTTTTGTTTAGTGTTTACTATATTAACATTCACCCTGTTTCTATGCAACAACAATATTGTAGAACATTTCGTTGTACAAATGATTGATATTTGTTAGTATGTTTAACTAAGAGAGACAAAAATTGTCGTTTATTGGTTGTTTAAAACTGCAATGTACTAAAGGGTGGTAGTGTATGTGGTATGAGGAGTTGCTGTTAGCGTTCAATAAATTGGAAAATTTTGTTTTGTATTATTGCACTTAAACGCTTCATTACATTTAGTTTAAAAGCATTTTTGCTTGTTGTAATATTGGCTAATGTTATTTAACGTGTATGTGTTGTATAAAACAGATATTTTTTCAAGCTAAAAGTAGTGGTAGTTTTGGTGGGGTGGGGAGTCTGAGCGGCAAATAAAATGAATTTAAGTGCATGGCAAGTCTAAACAAAATTGTTTTGAAATAATGTAATTTTCAGGCAACATAGTAGAAATTTAATGTCATGATATTGATTTTAAATTAAATGTAGGACTAGCATTGAAACATGTTAGGTTGGATAAAACATGCACTTAAAACTATATACTAGTTTACTTTTAAAAGTAACACAGTTATTTGCTGTTTGAAAATTCAATTTCAATTAATAGAAAAATTATCTAAATTTAAACAATTTTAATATTTAAAAAAGTTCTCTGTAGCCATTTAAGTTCTCAACTCCTTTTATTAGCACAAAAATATCTCTCTCTAAAACTTATTCATCCATAATTGTAAATTTCATATAATTAACATTTAGTGTTATTCGGTGCAGCCAGTCAAAGTTGAAACACACACAAAATTTTATTTCCATTCATACTTGTTCGGTTTCCCATTTTTTTGACAAAAACAAAAAAAAAAAAAAAACTCGAAATTTTATATTCATTCCCTTAAAACCAAATTGGAAAGCTAGCAAGTCAGCCATCCACTAGTTTGCCTGCCAAATGTACAAAAATATTGTTGGTTTTTTACTGTGAAAATAAAATCTAAACTATAACCATATAATGAAGTCGTTGTTTTGCATAATACATGGAGCTTTTACTAATTACACAGTTGTTAAAATACGAAAAAGCAAAAAAGAAAAGAGAACGAATTGAAAAAAAAACTTTTTGCATACTTTTAGGTTTATAATGACTGTATATGCATGGATGCGGGCAAGTCTGAAGTGAATCCATGACTAGAGAAGAACTAAAAATGTATAACGAGAGCAGGATGACTTAGAAATTAACATTTAATTAGTAAACATTAACTAAAAGTATAAACCAAAACTAAAAACCCTAAACAGAAGAATAATATTTTAAATAGAAATTTATAAGCATAAAAAGGGGCATGCTTTTAGGCGTTAAATGCTAAAATTTTGGGGAATGTTTCAATAACAAATTTGTTAAATTATGAATAAAACAAATTTGGTTTTAAATTACTTTAAATTAAATTAGCTTTTGAAACAGGGAAATTGTTAGGGATACATGTTTAGTACCTATTTAAAACCTGCCTAACAGGGGCTAGGCTTTAAATTTAAAAGATAAGCTTAAACAATTATTGAAATATTATTAAAAAAAAGTTCAAATAAACTATAATAAGAAATAGTTATTATTTTTTATTATTTTTTAAATTAAAGCATACTTTTAGGATACATTTATAAATATATTTAACCTTTTATATTTCATATTGTTAAAAGTTTTTTTTTTTGTTAAAATTTTCCATTGTTTTGTATGGCATGATGTTATGAAATATTTTATATTAAGTTGTTTATTTTGTTGTGCTGCTGCTGCTGTTAGTTTTTTTTCGGTCTAATTTTTGTTTCCACCAGTATTTGTATTGTATTCCCTTTAAACAATAAGATTGTTTTGTTGTTGATTTGGTTGCTTTTTTTTTTTGTTTGTTTGTTTTTACTATTATATATTTATTGCGTTTGCTTGAAATGTTGTGTTTTAGTGTTTCTAGACTTGTTTTTTTTTTTTGTTTTCTATTTTGCTCTCCCATTTAATTTTAACTACATAAAATGGCAAAACGAAAATGCAATTAAAAATACGTTTTATGGCTTTGTTATTGTTACGTTGTGAATAGAAACCAAATGTACTCGTACTAAACATACGTGTGCCAAACACACACAATAAATATATAGATTTTTATTTCGACATCGTTCCCACCGGCACCGGCAGCAGTGGCCAGAGTACAAAGCTTACATTTAGCATGAAGCAGAGAGTATGTTAGTTTTTTTTTTTTTGTTGTGTTTTGTTTTTAGATTTTCAATTTTTATTTTTTTCTGCTTATTTTTTGCAACACCATTATATAAAGCTGTAAAAAGTGTTTTCATTGTTAAAATGAAAATTGCATCCTCTAAAAACTGTGCAGCAAAAAAATAAAACTAATATGAAATAAAAATCTAGAGTGTTTTGTTTTTGTTTAGAGGTAAGGGTTGGCATAAGACCACCTGATAAGGTATGTATGGTTAGTTTCAACAACTAAACTATGGTATCTTGTTTATATCATCTGATTGTGCACTACGCTCTAGTCAATATTTTACTCCATATTGGAAAGTTTACATATGCTGGTGTTGATAGTTTAACAAACACACTCACACACACACACAAAAACCACAGATAGAGAAAGCAAGAAAGTGCAGAAAAGTATCTGTTTTAAAACCAAACAAAACTCTCTAATGAAAATCTTAGGGAAAACGTGATGGTAACAGAAAAATATTTTTTTTTTGTTGAACTCATATTTTTTATACTCATAAAAACTTGAGGGAAAATTGTTTTGAAATCTTTAAGTTTATTATATTTTATAGAGTTTGCTTTGAAGTCCCTAAATCTAAAGACAAATTTATAAATTTAACTATAGTTTCCGAAATATAAACAAATTTGCAAAAAAGTTTATACAGGACGTATGATTAATATTAATTATTTGTATTTTTTTTTTAAATCATTATAACACGAAAAGCTTTTGAGCTAGAAATCTTCTAAATATCTTAAATTAAAGCTAATACATTCCAAAAGGAACTTACTAAATCTATAGTGGCAGCACAATTATTATTGAGCTCAAAAATATATTTTAATAACTTAAAAATTTTAGTTTTTATACTAAAATTAGTATATAGTCTTATTAAGTATTTCACTAGTTTTAGCTAATTTTTTTAGGTACATTAAAAAAATTATAAATTGATTTTGTGTAGTTTTATTTTTATAAAAACCTAATTAAAAACTGTAAATAATTAATAATAAAACGTAATATATTTTCTTGTTTTCTGAACAAGGTATTGCAAATGGTTACTAACGTCAAACATTTTCAAAGTGTTTTAACACATTTAAAAAGTGTTTTAACACATTTTCCGAAAAATGCTGTACAGACGTATGAGTAATATTAAATATTTCAAAAGTATTTAAAATTTGTATAACTCAAAAATTTTTAAAGTTAGAAGTCTGCTACAAAGCTTGAATTAAAGCTAACTTATTATAGTTATTAATTAATTATTCTGAACTTCTTGTTAAAACAAAATTATTAGAATTATCAGCTTAATATGAAGAAAACAAATAAAATATATAAATTTCTATAAAATATAAATTTTGAGCTTAATAAATACTTTTAACATTAACTACATGTTTAAAATTTATTATTTTCTTTAAATATTAGCTTTTATTTAAATTTGTAAATTTTCTTTAACCTCCCTTTTCAAAGTTTTGTTAATTCTTTTTTTCCTAGAAACTATAATATTTATATCATAATTTATCTATATAATTCTTTTTTTATTCGAAATACATATTGCTATTGATAAAATTTTCTCTCTCTCTGAAAAAAAGTTTCACTTAACATGATTTTATGTTACCAAAGGCAACATCATTTGCTGCAATTGTATAAGCAAAACAATAGATTGTTACGCGCAACGGGAAAAAAATCCATAAAAAACATACACAGAAAACGAAGAAAAAAAATCTCTAACAAATTGTATTGAGTATGACATGGATAAATGCTGCTTAATCAAAAGTTAAGTGAAAGTTTTGTGCGGACAGTTTATGGACGACAAAGTTTTTTGTGTTTTTTTTTCGTAGCTTAAAGCACCAGCTGCAGTTGATCAACAGCAACAAAAGCAAAATCATATATCGTGCATATAACATTCGATACACTAGACTGCTGCATTCAATCACATGTGCTGGGGTTTGTTAGTTTAGCTAAACCATGCTGCCTGCCTTCATTTTTTCCCTCAATGGCTACAGCAAACAGTACTTAATAAACCCTGGAACAACTACACAACACCAGCAGCAGCATACTCATCATCATCATCAAAAAAAGCTGTTGTATTGTTGAGTTTTGTTTGTAAAAAAAAAACTAAAAATAAAACTTTACTGATTTGTTGTGTTATTGACTTGCTAGAGTATCGTAAGAGCTTTAATATTTGCTTTTTCTCTAAATTATTGTTGTCTGTTTCATTTTTAGCTAAAAAGAATATGTTATTGAGTAACAGCCTGAGGATAGACTTCAGTTTTTGTTAGCTATTCTTTTCAAACAAGTTATTTGTTTTGGAAAAAAGAACAGAGCGGAAAATTTAAGTAATATTTTTTGAATTTTAACAAATTTAATTATTTTCACTTTATTTCTGAGCAAAAAAAAAGTTAAATTTAATTGTATCATTATATGTTTGATTAATTTTAAAGTGTTTCGTTTAGTTCAATCTACTAATTTATTCATTAGCCTTAAAATAGTTTAATTTTTGTGCAATTTTTAAAAAAATAATAAATCTGGTATTTAATTTGCCATAATGAGCTGTATTTTTTTAGCATGTTATTAATAATTTGAATTGCTTAAAACCTTTTTATTATTCTGTAAAGTGTTAACATTTGTTTAAGCTATAAACTGTCGTCTTTTACCTAAAACTTTTAAAGTTTGGGAATTTCTAAAAAATATATTAAAATTAATATTAATCATACGTAGAGTATTACTTTTTATATAAAATTTTTCATAGCTATCAAGCTAAGATATATTTTGTACTTTTTAAAAATAAAAAGGAACATTGGCACTAGAATCCTTGTTTTATCAAAATTTTCATAAAATTTTTTTCGAAAGTAGAAAAATTGTTAATTTTTTTTTTTCAAATTTGTCTAACCATAATTTACATTTTAGTCCTGTCATACATTCTGAAAGATTTATAAATTAAAACTTTAATTATTAAATTTAAATAACATACAAATTTTATATTTTTTTAAGCACCTCCAAATATGTTTCATGCGTTCACTAAATTATAAAATTTCATTTTGTAAAGTTGTTAAAATATGTAATATTTCGTGTAAGTGTTTTTTTAATGTTTTATTAATTTAGTTATTTACTATTTAATTTTGCCAAGTCACGTGAGAATAATGCGGCTGTTGTTATTCGCGCCAACTAACTTAATTATCATTATTAGCAGGTTTTAAGGCTGAGTAAAAAAAACTGGCAATTTTATGTTTAGTTGTACAAGTAATTGGTGTTAAATTGCAAGTGCAAAAAGCGGCACAGAATAGAAATAAGGTGTCAAGTTAGCTAAATTATAATCACAAACAAATTTCATATTTATAAACTAAAAGTAGGCAAAGTAATTTGCTAAATTAAATAAAAATTTAGCTAGTTAGGTTTACTATTAACCAAATTTAACATATTTATTACACTAATTTAGTGTTTTTAACGTTATACACCAGCTTAGAAATATTGATTCATTTGTTAATTATAAACTAAAAGTAGTTATTATAATTATCTATTAAATTTATTTAAACTTTTTTTATTCAACTTATTGCATGCTTTCCATTTCAATTTACCCCAAATTGGCTTTTAAGTAATTAATTCATATGACTTTTAAATTTATTTCTATTTTTTACATTTTACCAACAAATTTCCACCAATATTGTAATAATGTAACCCACAATATACTGAAATTAAAGCCTAATTACAGGCGTGTAAACCAAATTAATCTTTCACCGAGTATAGCAAACATAAACCTTACCCAGTTTTAGTAAAACACACTCACTGACACCATAATACTTTTAAACAAAACAGAAATATAAAAATAAAACCAAAAATGGATATTGATTAGTTAAAATATAATGATTATTTTTGTCTAAACGCCTAAAAGTATGTGAAATGTTTGTATAAAAATAATAAATTACTAACTAATGGCCAAATATTAAATGACATTGTTATTTATAAAGTAAAACAAATTAGGGAAGGTCTTCTTTGCTTTTCTAAAAAAAAACCCCTAATAGTGTATTATTTGGCAAAGCATACTTTTAGGCGTTTTCATTTTTTCTACTTTGGTTAATAATAATATTTGAAGGTTTTAGAATATGATATTTAGTTTTATTTATGCCATTTAAATTGTTATAAATTATATTGTTACAAAAACAGCGGGTGTTTCTGTTGTTGTTGTTGCTCAACTAACATTGCGGTATTTTTCTAGTTGGTGGCGTAATAAGTTTATCATGTGTTTTTTTCAGTTCCGAATTTTTAATTGTTCCAAAATTAACTTAATTACTATACTATTAATTATTTAAACTATAGTTATACTCATATACCTACACACGCACTCAAATGTGTACGCATTTGCCTTCATTTAATATTTTTAGGTGTTTTATAAATATATTTAGCGGTCAAAGCATTTTGTATTACTGTGTCTGTGTTTGCATGGTTTGTTTATGGTCTAAATGTTTTGAAAATTGGTAGTTATTTATATTTAAATATTTATATTTATGGCTGGAACTAATTTGAAGGTATTTAGGCTTAGTTGAATAAAATGTAAGGCAAATATGGTTAGGTGGGTGTTGAAGAACCGCATAATAATTTTTGTGAAATCGCATAAGCGGAAAAATATTACGTTTTATTAGCCATTGTAATAGTAACTTTAATTTGGGGAATATTTCACATCCCTATTAATATTCAGCATAAATATAAGTTTTTCAAATTTTTTAACATTACACTTGATTTTTCAACAAAAAAAAAGTAATCGCATAATTATTTTGAAAATTTCAAAAAGAAATTACCAACATTTTCTTACAAATTTTTTTGGTACTTTTCATAGTTTTGCATGAAATTATTCTGCAAATAATGTAAAAAGTAAAAAATATGCAAAGCTTTTGCCCAAATATGCTTTTGATTTCAAAAAAGTATTTAATCTCGCTTGGTTTGATAAATATTAAGATTTTTATAAAAAAAGTAAAACAGAGCGTATGAGTGTTATAAATTATTTTATACATTTTTTAAATTGCTATAACTTGCAAAGTTGTAGAGCTAAGAACTACATTTATAGCTAAAACTAAAGCCAACACAAGAAATAATAAAAATATATTAACAGTAAGTTAATACAATTTTTAAAAAATCATATACATTAGGATTTTTCCAAAAATTTGTATTGCATTTTTTTCTACTTTTCAAAATTGTATATCAACTTATTTTACAGCAAAGTTAAAAGTTTTCAAAAATGAGTAGCTTATTCCCAAATAACCTTATTCATTTCTAAAAACAATTAAATCTAGCTTAATTTGAGAAATATTAAGATTTTTATAGAAAAAGTCATACTAAGCGTATGAGTATTATTAATTAGGTTACATTTTTTAAAAAATTCTTGAAAAGTTTGAGATCTAAAAACTCCATTTATAACTCAAGCTAAAGAAAAAAACATATTAAGAAATAAAAAAAAACATTTTAACAAGTTTACCAAGTTAACATAATTTCAAAAATCATAGCCAAATGGATTTTTTTTAATGTTTTATATGTAATTTTTTTTACTTTTTAAAAATTTATGTGAAATTATTCTCAAAGAGAAATAAAAAGATTTAAATAATAAGCACCAAAATATCCGTTGAAGTTTTAAAAATAATTAAATACAGCTTGGTTTGGGAAATATTACGATTATTATAGAAAAAGTCATACTAAACGTATAAGTGTTATTAATTATAACGATTTTTTTTAAATTGCTCTAACTTGCAAAGTTGTAGAGTTAAAATCTACATTTACAGCTCAAACTAAAGCTAAGACATTAAGAAATAATAAAAAGCAAGTGTACAAAGTTAATACAATTTCTATTTAGTTCAGTTCACTAAGAGTTTTAAAAAAAATATTTTTTTAAGAAACTTAAGTGTTTTTGATTTTATATACTCCAAGTTTATTTCTCTTCCTAAAAAAATATATCGATTAATTTAAGTTAAATTTAAGTGGATTTCAGTAAATTTCCTTACAAAAACCACTGCACACTTCAAAAATTTGTTTACATATTTTTAATTTAAACATCAAAAAGGTTTCTTTTGGTTTCTTTAATGTATGTATATGATATGTCATCTAGATATATTAAATTTATTAACTACTTTCTTTCCAACCAATCTTGTGTTGCCTTATCATTTCCTTTCATTTTCTTCTTTCGATCTTTATCTACAGCAGGCAATCAATATTATTACATTTAAACACAAAGAAGCATAAAAAAGAGAACTCAACAAGAGCTGTTTTTTTTTTTGGTTTAGACACATGTTTATATTTTGCCTTTTTCAAAAAGTCTATACAAGACACTTTTTGCCTATTCCGTTGCCAATCAAATATCAAAAGCAGATACTCAATAAACACACTTATCAACAACAAAAATGTTTTTTTTTATTTTCTTACTTCAGTTGCCTGTCTTCAGATGAAAAGTATACCTTTATCAAAAAGTGTATAAAATATCAATAAAATCGTAAAAAAAAAATATTCCAAATATAACGAAAATGTCAAAAAGTAATAATAAAAGTAAAAAAAAAGTATAATAAATATTCGTTTTAACAACTAGCACTACAAACAGGACATCAAATTGAAAACTTACAGCCAAGCAGAGTATGTAATGCAGCCAATAGATGTGGCTATGTTTTTTTTTTTTTTTCTTAGCTTTGCTCTTCCAAATGCCACAAAATATGAATGACTATTATAAAAACATGAAAAGTAGTAATTTATATGTGAACACCACACACATACGCATAACTCAATTCATACATTGAATGTATTGCTGTATAATATAAATTTAAGTCAAGATAGACCCCTCACTGTGGTGGGAGTAGTGTTTTTGTATCCTCAACAAAACTTTCAGTTAGTATGAAGTCTTTATGTGAGTGTGTGTGTGTAAAACAAACACAACATTATGCATGACAAGCATATTGGTTGTCAATTTAACATGTAGCATGTTGATGATAGACAAGAAAAACTGTTTTGGAGAAAAATCTTTGGCAAGAGACTCATACGAGTGAAAGGTTTTCCTTTTTTTTTTGTATACAGTCACCATTACAATTATTGAAAAGGTTATCTGGCAACTAGAGGTAGCAACTGATATGCATTATAACTGAAGAATGAAAACAAAAAAGATTTTGGCTCGAAAATTCACCAACATTTTTCATTCAAATGATTTCACTTTAATTAAATAAATGAAATTTTTAAAGAATTTATATTTAGTTAGAAAAAAAAATTATATTTAAATACAAAGGCTATCAAGAAATATTTACAGAGGATAATGAACTTCTTGAACTTCGTCCTAAAAAAATTTCATAAAATTTTTAATGAGTTTTATTTAATTCGTTGCTTAATACATGCAATTATTTAGTAAAAAGAAAATTTATTGTTTTAGGTGAACATAGCTGAAAGTCTTAGCTTTAGTTAAAGCCTTTTAAAATCATTCTCGACTCAAAACTGTAGGAGCTAATAATATTTAAACAATTAAAACCATAATTAATAATACTCATACGACCTGTATACTTATTTTTTTAAATACGGTAATATTTGGATACTATTGAGTTATGTGTAAATTCCTTTAATGGGAATCAGAAAAGGGTAATTAAAGGCATATATTACTTCAACATCCATATTTATAACTCAAAAATAATCACTTTTAAATAATAATTTTGAAAAAAAACTCAAAATTTTTGACTGAAAATTTTTAGTATACCAATAGTTATTTTAAAAACCTAAAAAATAGTTAGACAAAAACTGTTTTAATTCATAATTTTCTCAAACAATTTTTCAATATTTAAAACTGAAATACTGGGGGGTTATTTTGTAACTAGTTAAGAAAATGTTTAATTTTAAATCGAAATAGACAATAACCCCCCTGTAATACATAAATAATTTCGAATTAAGCAGGCCTACAGTTTTTGTAAGTCTATTTTTTTTTAATTTGCCAAACCTTTAAACAGAACTTTGGCTTTAACTTAAAATTTAACAATTTAGGATTATTGTGCTTGTCCTTAAATTATCCTTTAGTTGCTTTTATTTTTTAAATTTAGCTGTTTTTTCTGTGTGAGTTTGCTCTTTTCAACTCATAACAGCAACAAAAAACTAAAGAGCTTTAATAATTCAATTGTGAATTTGTTAGCAATTTTCTCTTGATCCAATTTTTTATAGATACATAATGTTTTTTCTCTGCTTTATACAACTCGTTGAAATGTTTTTCTTTTATTTTTTCTTGTTGAGTAACAATTTAATGCTTAACTGCATTTGCTAGCATACTTTACAGCATATCGAGCTAAATAGATTTTCGTGATTTTCCATCATATGGCTTCAATATATATCAACATACATATATACGGAGAAGAGCAGGATGTTTAACAAAACGAAAATAAAAAAAAACACAACTTTTTTTTTTGGTGTGTTCATTTAGTTGTGTGTAACTGAGTATATTTGCTTTCAAACTCCTCACGATTTTCCAATTGAACTCACATGTGTGTACATAGAGTAAACACACATACATATACCAGCAGAAAACACTCTCATATATGTAGTTGTAAGTGAAAATGTAGCTTTAACATGTACTAGTATAATCATGCACATTCGTGCATGCAATCGATACGTCGTCATACTCATCATCATTATTATCAGAGTTAAAAATTGAGTCCGTACTATGATTTCAATAATATTCCTTGAACATCATCATATTAAATGAACACAAACACCACCACCAATACTTACACTGCTACAACTGCAAGATATCAAAAAGCATGTGTAGTTTTTCTAGTTTTTTTGGGGGATGGGGGGAGAAAAACTACACAGATATTTTTCAAAATTGTTTTACAATATGTGTGGCATACTTTTAGGGCTTTTGTGGGGTGGCAGACTTGCACAGTTTTGTTTTCATCTGGTTCGGCATCATCATATCATCACTATGATTGTTTGGCTAGATATCAATTAAAATACGTGACGGGCATACTCAATAATATATACAAATGTAATGAACTAAAGATTTTTTGAGCAAAATTTGTTTTTTCAAATATTTAAAATTTATTTTAGTTTGCGAAAGGTAGAATTGTGTAAAGTTAAAATTTATACTGAAAATTTTTGAAAATATGACAATTTTTTTTTATTTCTATAAGAAAGGTTTTTGTTGTAATTTGTCTATTCAAGTATAGAATATGTGAATGAAAGTTATAAATGCATTTTATTTTTCTTAAGAATTACCTAAAAAAGAATCTATCTATTAAAGCTCTATTTGTAAATACAGCAATATTTATAAATATAACTAACAGAACGTATGACTGATATTAATTACTTTACAATTTATATAAAAAAAAAGTTATAGCCTCTGCAGATAGAAAGGATTAGAATACCATTAATTAAACACAACATTTCTAGTTAATTTCGAAATTTCTTATAAAACAAAATAGCATAATAAAATATGTGAAAATTTAAAAGCAGAAAATATCTATATAAAATTTTTTTATTTTTATATGAAAATTAATAAAGGTTTTCCCTCATTAGTATAATATATAGAATATGCTAATGAAAGTTATAAATGCTGGTTATTGCTCTTGAGATATTTTAATCAAAAACTGTATTTGCACATACTCGTATTGTAATATTTATAAAAATAACAGGGCGTATGATTAATTTTAATTATAGACAATTTTATTTAAAAATTATAGGTACTGTTGTTTTAAAGGTAGAAGGATAAAAAAATCTCTAATTGTAGGAAACACATCCAGCAAGTTTCAAAATTTTCTACTGAAACAAAAAAGTTACAAAATAACTGAAAATTTTGATTTGAAAGCAGATATTAGTAATAATTTTCACAACAAATATAAAGAACTCAGTTATACAATCGCTTGATATTTACAACATTAGGCAAGTTTAAAACGGGCAATACTAAATAAAACACTATATCTCAGCTGCTATTCAAGCCACAAAGCAGATACATTTTCACAAAACTTTCGTGCTTGTTTATGTATATCATATTCCAATTATTTCCCTTAAACCACAAGTTCAGAAAAGTTTTAATTACTATAATTTTTTTGTGTTAAACTTCAAAGAAATACAAATTATTGCAAAACTCATTGCCTACTTTAAGAAGTTTTAAAAAGCTTACTAACAAACATGTTTTGTGTGTTTCCAAAGAAATTTTCCAACTAATTAATTGAAGTTCAAATATCACAAACAAACGAACATACATACATACTTACATATATACGTACATAACTTCCATGTGTGGCTGAGTGAGTACACTAAGCAATATACATTAATTTAAAAACAAAACTCTTAGCATACATTTTAGGCTAAATATACAAAGAGCTGCTTTATATGTGTGTTACATTTCAAATGTAGCTTTGCCTTTAGATTTTGTTGGTATTGCTGTGCTGTTTTTCCCAGTTATTGTTGAATTGAAAATTAAATGAAACGAAATGAAATGAAGTGAGTATGTAGATGTGCAAGTGACATTTGCTTTTTGAAAATTCATAACATTTGAAATTCTAAAAACGATTTTCTTTATTTGGTACGTTTATATTCATTCATTCATATGTACGTTCACTCTATGCATGTAGTCATGTGTAAAAACATAAGCTTGTGCTGGCTGGAGTGTGTTTGTTAGTGTGTGTTTTTTTGAAAATTTAACAAAAATACTCTGGAAATATGTTTGTAAACTCATGTAGAAATAGGAATGTGAAACAAACAGCAACAAAGACCAATAAAATCATATAAAAAGTTACTACCAATAAACTTGTAGTCCATATAATTTAGGTTGAGCCCTAAAATATAAACAAACGTTTAACATATTAATAACAAATAATGTAAGCCAGTATAAAAAGCTATTGATTCATTATAAAAAAATAAAAATAGAAATAAAAAAAAATGTTCTTAAAATTTGGTTTTTTAAGGGACATCCTTAAAGTTTTTTTGTCTTGCCCAAAATAAAAAAAACTGTATTTCTAGTTGCTGCTATAAACATATTCTTGTACACAAAGTGATTTAGTTTAGTTTCGTGTTGTGTTGTTTTTTTCTTGTTGTTTCTTGTTTTTTTTGCTGCTTTTTTGGAGAATTTTCAATTTGAATTTCAAACTACTTTTATAAACTGAGTAAATATGCTAGATTATTTTAAAGTACTTGCATAAAATTCAAACAGACTAACAGCAAGGGAAAAATAAACAAAAATCTTTAGTTTATTATATTTGTTAAAGAGATCTTAAACTTAAATAGTTTGGAGTTTAAGTAGCAACATTTTTCTGTTTCTGCTTGGCTAAATAATTAACTAAAACTTTAAGATATACACACATACATATATTCTCTAATACGGAAAGTTTATTATCATAAAAAACAAGTGACGCGTCATATTTTATGGTTATCATCAAACAAACCCTTATAAATTTCAAATATTTTTTATGATTATATAATATTTTATGGCTCATATGAAAATTATGCTATAAAAATTATTTTATATATAGACAAAAAAAAATCAAACAAACAAAATGAAAAACTTCTATAAAATTTTAAAAATCTATAAAAAAAAACATTACAAATGCATAAAACTGTGAACGATAAATGAAATAAGTCAAACTGCTTAAAAAATATGGATATTTTAAAAAGTATAGCCTACTTTAAGGCTGTTAAAGCAAGGGTGGTTGCCAGTCTGCAATATACATGTCATTACAATTTTTATGTTAAACAAATTTAATCCCAAAAATTCTACTTGGCAATATGTATATATATGTATATATTGTTATCTTTTTATATATCAATAAAAATCATAGCCGCTTTTCAGGCTTAAGCCTTTTATGACTCAAATAATAATAAAAAACAAAAAGACCTTTAAGCAAGATTTCAGTTATATGATGCTTAATATTTAAGAAAGTGTACATTTCTTATGAAAACATTCAATAACAGACAATAATTGTGGAATGAAAAAAATGTGTTAAATGTGTTGTGTGCTTTTGGGCTGCTAATGAATTGTAAACAAAGTAATAGTACATACATATACTGTTTAATAAGTACAAGTATATACAAGTTCAAAATTAAAGCTGTTGTTGGTATTTAAATTAAATATTGGCGGTGTGCTATAGAGTTTTAAAGCTGACAATTTAAAGTGTACAGATATGTTTTTTGAAACAAATTTTAATTATTTGTAAAAAAGATAAGAATGCCTTTAAGCTTCAAAGAAAAAGAACTTAAAAAAAACACGACTATGCCCTTAGCAGTGTAATTCTAAAAAAAAACTGATGGTTATGGTCTCAGTTTTTTTTTTGTAATTTTTCTTTTTACTAAAAGGATCTGTCTCATGAATTATGAACTTATTAAACACAGAAAGTTTCCTTTAGTTTTTTTTCCATTAACTTGTAGTTTTGTAATCGTATATTAATGTTTGTCCTTCTAAGAGATATCAATGAAAAGAAACTGTTTCATAAATCGCTATTTGCAAATATGTACTGTAATATTTATAAAAGTAACTAACAGGGCCTATGATTAATATTAATTATAGCTTAGTTTATTAAAAATCTTACAACTGTAACCGTTTTAAAGCTAAAGAGATTAAGAAACGATTTAATTATACCCTAAACTACCAGCTATTTTCGGAATTTTCTTATAAATTTATCACTTATCAACTTATTTTATAGCAGAAATAAATATTAACTTTTATACTAAAAGTTCAATTTATTAGAAATTAAAGAGTTGATTATTAGTTTTGGCTTATTAGCCAAATGATACAAATTTCATTTTAATTTCTCTAAAGTTAAATATACTAAGGAGGCTTCAAGATTAATAAAACTTATGTTAAAGCATAACTATGCCACCAGCTAAAACCAAATCTGATGGAGCCTGAAAGTGAAGTCTGTCCGAAATTGTACAAAGATGTAGCAAAATATGTGTTGTCTGTTCCAGAAACACTGCAGGTTCTATTTACTTCTAACTTTCCGGCAGGTATATTGAAAATAATGGGCATTGATGAAGCAAATCTTTACACATCAGAGCGGCTTAAATGGATAGGCAACTTCGAATTATAGAGGTATCTTGGAACTAATCAAATTAATCCAATTACGATTGCAGAGAACATTTAACTTCGATTACACTGGGCATGTAGTAAGTTGTAAAAGGGTCAATGGTTTTTAATTGAATTCTGGGAAGTAAATCCTATCGCACCAGTGAGTATTAAATGAGCGACAGGCAATTTCAAATCATACTTGTTTGCTGAGATTGATGGAATTTATTTAATGAAAATGCAGATAAATTAATCATTAGTGTTTTTCTTTTGTACCAGGTACAATTGATTTTGTATCCAAAAAAACATAAATCAATACAGACAGCTATTCATTATCTAATGGTTTAAATCCAGGAGTATTTTTCACTATGCGGAATGCATGAACGGACGTGTTTTTTGGATATAAAAGATTACTAATATAAAGTCTGCAACAATTGACATTGAACTCAGCAATTCTGATGGTGATCAATTATTAAATAAATGGATTATCAGCAAATTTATAATGATATGGATGGATATTCTGTTACTGAATGAAATCCTTTTGGATATTCCTCTAAGAGGTAACTGGGTGTCTTTGCATCACTATACTGAAGCTTTTAAAGTAATCACAAAGGATTCAAAGAAGTAAAATGTAACAGAAAGTGCAGTTTTTAATGATTGTTGACGATTAGTCACAGCTATGGATTAAGAGACTCATGCAGAACTTTCCAAACCAAGGGATAATTAGGTGTCTTTATAACACAATACTTAAGCTACTCCAGTATTCACTCATGATTTAAATAAGGGAATTCGATGACACGAGTTTAGTTTTCTTTGATTAGTTGGGGATTATACCCAGCTATAGATTAAAGGTATGGTCACACATGGCAAATATTTACTCAAAAAAGCGTAACCAAATTTTGTTTGACTCTGTTTACTCTTACAAGAGTTTTGCAAGATCAAACAGCAAATAAAAAAAGACTAAATATTTGTGATGTCCTAAATAAACAAAGTCTTTTTAAATAAACGAGTTCAAAAATATTTTATTTAGTAGTTATGTCTTTTTCGGCAAATATTTGCCAAGTATGACCGTACCTTAAGAAAATCTTGCAGTATTTTGCAAGCAGTAATATTTGAAATGCGTAGTGAAGAGGTATCATCAGATGTATTCATACATCTTAAAGGTATGTACTTGGTTTTTAAATCGAATATTATCAATAAAACTATACATAGTTGTTGAAGTAAAAGGCAGATTATTTAAAAAAAGAATTTCGGTTTTACATGTATACATATCTGATTTTGACAGTTGTTTCAAACTTGTGAAAATTACAAAATGAAATGAACTTTTTAATTTCCAGCTCACAGCTCTACACACATCCCCGCCCCCTCCGAAATTGGCTTTAAATATGTGAAATTTTGTACCGTAGTAGGTCCAGCTATGCAAGCATTCTTTTTCTTTCTTAAATAAATGCCTTATATTTTGACACATAACAGGCCATCAAAACAGGAAATCATGTTTCCCTGTATCCTTTTTATATATTTAAGAAAAAAAGAAGCACGGATTAAAGGTCAAACATTGTGATATATTTATGACCTTAAAGTGTAAACTTTGTACACTATTTCTAACCCTTTTTTAAAAAGATAAAAACTTTATGCAAAATTTTGTATTTTAATAAGTTAAAACTGTATAATAATTAATAACTACTATTACAACTAAATAGAACAAAACAACCCTTCAGTGCAATTACATTTCTAACCCTTGTAAAGCAATACAAATTTAAAATAGAAATTAAAATTATAAACTCGAAATTTTAATTTAGTTGTGTGTAATAAAACGAGGCAGTTTTTTTTTCTCTTCCATTATTTTAAAGAAAGCGTCACGCACACGTGCCGTTGGAAAAATTACATGCCTTAAAAAAACAACTAAAAAAGGGAAGTTGTTACTTACACTCAAATACAATTTTCTAATTGGAATACATTTGCTTTGAAAAGTAATTTAGATATGAATACATAAAAAAACCTATAAATCAAACCACCCCTATTAAAAAACACACACACAGGAAAAGTTTCTTAGAAATTGTATTAGATAAAGTAAAGAGATCCAAACAAAAATCAACAAAATTAAAAGTAGAAAATAATTATACAAGACAAGAAAAAATGTATTTAGTTTCTTTAAAAACAGCCGGTTTCTATATGATTACTGACAGTGTTATGAGGTGTTAACTAAGTGTCAATTTTGTATAATCAATAGAACATTAGTATTTGCCTAAATTAAGAAAGAAATCTTATGCTTTATGTAAATAACAAGTACATACTCGTATTTAATAATTCAATTCTGTTATATACTCGTAAGACTTCAAAATTCCAGCATTTGTCTTTTATCTTAAGTCACGTGTTAACATTTAGTGTTTGCTACCCCTTACAGGATTTTCTAAACATGTTTCGCTTATATGTACATATATAAATATCTTCATTGTTTTGCTCCTTGCTTACGCCTAATTATAGTATTTAAATATTTTATGCTTTTAGCTTAATCAAATACATAGAAAATGTTAATAATTATGTATGTGTGTCTGTATGTATATCAAACATAAATTATAGCTTTTGGACATTGGTTAGGAAAGAAAAATGTACCCTTATATTTCGAGTTAATGTCAGTTGTCATGCAAGCAACCCTTAGCAAATCACGTAATAGAATTTTGCCAATTGATTATATATACTATAGCATTATCTCACAGGATGACAGGATTCAAGTAGCGTTGCCTGTAAGTGCTTTTGTTAGAATTTAGTTTTTCATTTATGTATTTGTTTCGTAGAAATCTAAACTTTAATTTTATTTTCTAGTTGTCTAGCTAGCAATCAAATGTTAATGATATTGTAGGAAATCTATGGAAAATGAAAAGTTCATATTGCCTTTATCACCATAGAGGTAATGAATTGTTTACGGTTTTTGTATATTAAGCATTATTAAATATAAGTATTCTTAAGAATATATCCTCAAAAACAAAACTTTATCTGTTTAAAATTGTATTTATTTTTTATACAAAAGTTTTTCTTGGGAAATGTTTTTTTTTAATTGCCTTTTTAAATACGTATAAATAAGTATAGTCGTATAATTTTCATTGCTTAGGTATTTTTTTACTTAAACCTGATGCAAGGTCTTCTTTTCATCATACACACTAAAATTAAAAGCCAAATTAACTAAAATTATAACTAAATTGCAATGAATTGGAATCAATTTGGCAGATTTTCAAAGACAGGTGCAATATTTATCGCTACAGACTTTATACTATTTAAAAAGTACTTTTTTGTAAAGGTTCATTTTGGCACTTTATTAATGTTCAATAAAATAAATTTAATTCTCAGCGAGTACTCAAATGACCGGTTGAAATTTAGTTTATATCTTTTAAAAATTATTATTCCCCAAAAATCGACTACTATTTTCAAAAGGTTTTATTTTTGGCATTATTAACAAAAGGTACAAATTGTAGCACTTTTTCAAAAGTTACTTTTCTTAGTACTTTTTTAAAAGTTACTTTCCTTAGTATTTTTCACAGGCACCACTCGTAGTTCTTTTGCAAAAGGCACTTTTCTTAATACTTTTTCCAAACGTAATTTTTTAAAAGGCTCTTTTTACAAAAGGTATTAATTTTAGTACTTTTAACAAAAGGTTCTTTTCTTAGTACTTTTTACACAATTTACTACTTCTAGTACTTTTAACAAAAGTTACTTTTTACATAAGTTACTCTGTTTAGTACTTTAAACAAATGGTAATTTTAGTAATTTAGTAATTTTTTCAAAAGGTACTATTCTCACTACATTTTCCAAAGGTACATTTCTTAATAATTTTTTACAACGTTCTTTTTACATTAGGTACTAATTATAGTAGTTTTAACGAAAGGTACTTTTTACATAAGTTACTAATTTTAATAATTTCAACACTTTTCTTCGTACTTTTTACATGCGTACTAAGTTTAGGACTGTTAACAAAAGGCACTTGTTTTAGTACTTTGTTCAAAATATACTATTCTTAGTACTTTGTTTAAAAGTTAATATTGTCAGTACTTTATTCAAAAATATTTCCAAAAAGTACTTTTCTGATGTTGTCACTTTTACAAATTTAAAATGTTGAACAAGTATTTAAGCTGGAGAAGCCTCGTTTCAAAAAGGAGTTTTACAAAACTTGCGATTTTTGGTATTTCTTTTTTAAATTAACTGACTAAATGACACAGTTTTCATTATATTATGAGATAGTAAAGAGAATAATAAATCTTACTTTTTTTATTTCAAAAATATATTTGAAAAAGTCCATTTTATCAAAAAGTTTTGCTATCTAAGTAAAAGGTAATTTTTTTGGCACTTCTACTATTTTTGATACTTATTGAAAATTTCAAATATTATAAATCTTTAACACGTTATTAATGTTAACTAAATAAATAAAAGAGATTAATACTAGCCCTTTTTTTAAAAGGGCTATTTTAGGTACTTTTTGAAAATTTAAAATTTTTAAAGAATTTTTTAAAAAAATAAAACAAATTAATGCTAAAAAGTACTTTTTTTAAAAAGGTAGTTTTTTGTAACTTTTTGAGAATTTAATAATAATTAAATTTTTAAAGAATTTTCAAAATGTTAATTAAATAAATAAAAGAAATTAATACTAAAAAATACTATTTTTGGTACTTTTTAAATATTAAATATTAAAAAAATTGAAAAATTTTAAATTTTTAACACGCAATGAAATGTTTATATGAAAACTCGTTCAAAAATTAATATTTACAAAAAGTAGTTTTATACACTAAGACATATTAACGAACAGGTTTCTTTAAATCGTACTTTTCAGTCAAAATTAGTGGAAGCTGAACTACTACTTAATAAAATTGTTGATTTCGATTCGATTTTTCTTAGCAATCACTTTCACTTGCCTAAACTATTACTTTATTTAGTTGTTTTTTACCATTAACTCATCATAAATCATGCTAAAAGTATAATAAAAAAGAAATTTTCACTTCATTTATTAAAATTACCAATTTTCATAATTTTATTTTCAGACATTCCCAACAATTCTTCTTCATGTTATTTAGCAATTCCCTGATGCACTGCATATGAAATTTTTCTTTCTCGCTCCCAACACAAAAACAATAAAGTAATATTTTAGGAGTTAAACTTAAATGTTGAGACGTTACAGAAATAAGAATTCAAACAGTTACACAAAAACCTCTTAAGCCGTTTTATTTATTAATGATTTAAGTGTGTAGAGGACGTAGAGGTTTGTATATAGTAAAACACAGCACGTTTAACACAAGTTTGTTTAAGCGAAAAGGTAAGTAAGTCACTTTACAGCATGTTATGCCATAAAAAATATAATAACAGGTTAAAAATCTCTAAGGGAGATGCTGCAAAAAAAACACACAAAATTAAACATAGACGCACATGTTCTTTCATATCTAAACTCATACATTAACAATAGATTCAACTGAAGGCAGCAGTTCAAGCTGAAAAGAATATTACAAAAAAAAAAAAAGAAACTACAATAAATGCTAGAAACTATATGAATTAGATAAGAACAGTTCCAAGTATGTTCATATCAGCTCCTCGACTTTGTTTGCTTTATATGCTTAAAATAGGAAGTTTCATATGAAGTAACAAAAACCTGTTGTATTGTGTTGGTTATGGAATTCCCCTTATTTGTTGGCTGTAGGTTTCTGTGTAACATTTTAGCAAATAAATGTTAAAAGATATTGTTATAACATGTTAAAGATTTTTATGACATGTCTTGCAAATGGTTGGTATCATGTTTAACCAAACTCCCAAAGTAAAGGAAAATCTTTGGAATACAACTTGTTTTTTTTTTGTTTTAAGAAATTTATACTTTTTAAACGCGTTGCTTTATACTACAGTTTAAAATGCACTTGATTTCGTTCTTTTTTTCAACCAAATCATTTTCAAATAAGTTATGTTAAATGAAATGAATGTATGAATGTAAAAGAAAAAAAAATCAGTTGTTATCATACTCTCAAATGTATGCTAAGGAATATGCTGATGTGTGGTTTGGTTTTGTGGTGGTGTCTTCTTTACAGACTCTGCCCTTTTGTTAGCTTTTGGTAATGTAGCTAAAATATTTGTTAATAATTCATATATGAAAATGTGCCTTTAGAGAGATTTTAAGACTAAACTGTGTGTATGTAGGAATATAAGGGAGGTTTGTCTTTGCCAAGAAAAAATAAGGAAGATGTTATTTTGTTTTTTTTTTTACTTATAAGTGCTAAATTGCGCAAGTAATACTTGTTTTGTTTTCATTTTTTATTTTTTTTGCTAATAATAAACGTTTATTACCATAATGAGGTGAAATGTTACTTTTTAAGTAGATTGAAGGGGATAAATAAGCAATTAATTAAATTTCATACGTAAAAATAAAAGGTACTTTTGGAAGTAAAATTACAAATACAATTTATAAAAGAAAGACGGAAAAAAAAAAACAGACGAAACAACTATTTTAAAAAAAGTACTTTACTGGCATTTTTCACAACTACAGAAATGTTTAGTTTCTTTTATCAAAGATATCCATACTTTTTCAAAAGGTACTTGTGCCAATACTTCTTCGAAATATACTTTTCTTAGTACTTTTCACATGGTGTTTTTTCCAGTAATTTTTCACAAGGTACTTTTCCTAGTACTTTTTCAAAATGTACTTCTAATAGTACTTTTTAAATGGTGCTTTTTAGTACTTTTTTTAGTATTCTTGTATTCTTTTAAAAGCTAGTACTGTCTCAAAAGGTACTTTTCTTAATATTTTTTACTTTTATTACTTTTTACAAAATATACTTTTTTTGGTACTTTCTCAAATTGTACTTTTCTTAATACCTTTTTAAAAGGTACTTTTCTTAGTATTTTTTCAAAAGGAACTCTTTTTAGTATTTTTTTTGCAACAGATACTTTTTTAGAAGTTTTTACAAAAGAAACTACTACTTTTTACAAAAGGTAATAGTTTTACTACTTTTTACAAAGGACACAAGTTCTAGTACTTTTTCCAAAATGTACTAGTTTTAGTCCTTTTTACAAAGTTTTATGACTTTTAACTAAAGGTACAAGTTTTAGTACTTTGTCAAAATGTACTTTTCTTAGCAATTTTTGAAAAGGCGCTTTTCTTAGCATTTTTCCAAAAGGTACAAGTTTTATTACTTTTTACAAAATGTTCTAAATTTAGTACTTTTTACAAAATATGCAAATTTTACATTTCTATAAGGAACTTTTATTATACTTTTTTTTCACAAAAATTACTAGTTTTAGTCCTTTTTACAAAAGGTGCTAATTTTAGCAATTTTTCAAAAGGAACTTTTTTTTAGTAATTTTTTTCAAAAGGTACTTTTATTGTACTTTTTACAAAATGTACTAGTGTTATTACTTTTTACAAAAGGTTCTAGTTTGAATACTTTTGACAAATTCCTTTTTTATCTTTGTTTGCCAAACACCCAGCCTTTTTATATAGTTTATAATTTGTTTTAAAAAACTCGCCTTATTATTATTACTTACAATTTTGACCTTTAAAACTAAATACAAGTATATGCTCGTAAGCCAAAGCACTTTTAATTTAAAACAGTGCTTGTAAATATTTTCTTTTAATAAGGAACGAGTAATATTTCTACAAAAATAAATAAACAAAAGAACACACGCAAATGGCATAATAAAAGCTTATAAATTTTTATTTATTTACTTAAGTTAACTCGAATTTCTACTTAAACAATAACATATTTTGCTTAATTCTCAAGTTGTTGTATATTACTTTTATTCCCCACATTTCCCCATATTCATTGGGCATATTCTGGTTGCTTATAAATAAATTGTAAACGCACAAGTATTAGCTCTAAAAGAAAATGGTAAATGTAATTTAAAAATTGCATTCCATGCTGTCGCTTTTCATTTAGAACTTTGATATATGAGCTGAACAAAAGCAGAAGGTTACGAATAACATGTATCACAAGATATGAAGGAAATAAATATAAAGGAAAAAATAAAAACGGAAACTAAAGGGGGGGGGGACACATACAAATAGATGTATATCTGTTTTAAAAATACATACATTTATTAATATGGTTGTTTTTGCTACTTTTCGAGATACTACTCTTTAAGGATACAACCAAGATATAGTTGAGAAAATCTTAGTTGTTTGAGAGATCCCCAAACAGCATACACATGTTGTTGGCCTGTTTGTGATAAACGAGGAGCCACCGAAGTAAAGTAAACTACTGGTTGCTATTAGCTAAAAGTGTACGGAGGAATGCTCTTGCTGTTGGGGTAAGTTGTGAGTACGTAGTTGTAGTAGTAGATATTAGGAAATTGGTTTTGAATTTTGTGTTGTACATTTAAACGTTTTCTGGTTTTCTTGTTTTCCTGTGTACTGTTGGCTTTTGAAAGCAACAGTGATGACATACGCGTGTATAAGCCAACATAAATGTGCTTTTGGTCTTATTAAAAGCAAAAATGTCAATGAATTTTTTGCACATTGCTTAACTTCTTTTTGTTGGAGTAAAATATTGACCCATTAAGGGATTGTAGTACTTCAGAGCTTTGTTTAAAAGGCAGTTCAAAATGTACTTTATGTAGTATTTTGTTCATAAGGTATTTTATTTAGTTAATTGTTTAAAAGAAACCATGTTTAGTTCTTTTTACAAAAGGTATTTTCTGAGTACCTTTTTAAAATGTACAATTTTAAGTACTTTTTTACACAAAGTACTATTTTAAGTACTTTTTATAAAGGTACTATTTAAAGTAATTATTACAAAAGGTATTATTTTGAATACTTTTAGCAAAAGTTACTAATTTAAGTAGTTTTTACAAAATATACTATTTTAAGTACTTTTTACAAAAAGTTCTATTTTATGTACTTTTTACAAAAGGTACTATTTTAAGTACTTCTTACAGAATGTACTATTTTAGGTACTTTTTAGTAAAGAAACTATTCTGAGTACTTTATTTAAAATGTGCTGTTTTGAGTACCTTTTCAAAAGGTATAAACTATTGTAAATACTTTTTACCAATGGTACCATTTTAGGTACTTTTTCCAAAAGGTAATATTTTAAGTATTTTTCTTAAAAGGTTTTATTCTAAGTGCTTTTTACAAAAGATATCACAATAAAACCTGAATGAATTTTTAGGTTGTTTTGAAGATTTCTCAGCTTGATATATAAGTTTTTTCTGGGATTTATGTCCTGACCTCATGGGTTAACTGTTATAAACACCACTCGCACATATTATAACTTCTTTACAAACCTACATATGACGGCACTTAAGCGTAATGCTGTAAGTAACTCTCTCAAGTACGTACAAGTATTTTTCATATGAAGTATGTGCATAAATTTCATCATTTCATACATAAATATTTCTATATTTTTAAATAAAATACATACATCTTCTCTCTAAAGTCCAACAACAACAACAACAGAAAAGCAAATGTACAAAGAAAGGAAAATAAATTTTATATCATAAATAAATATGGTAAAATATTTCCTTGAATAAAAGACCCCTCTTTGTACTTACGCCAAAACAAGGGGCATTGTAAAACATTTCTAAAGAAATAAGTCAGAGAATTATACGTTTCATCATAATTTACTGTGCATGCAAAACAACAACAGCAGCGGCAGCAGCAGAAAAAAAGGATAAATAAGCAGCAAGCTAAAGCAGTGGAACGAGCATTTGCAAGTAAAAAAAAAAAAGAAAAACAGAAAAAGAAATAAGTTAAAGGCAAGTCATAAACATTACAATATTTTATATTTTAGAAGTGGCATCATCTTTATAAGATGACAAACGATGAAATATAGTCAAGTAGTCGAGTGGTAGAGCGAAAAGCAACAAATGGGAGAGAGAGAGCGAATGAGTTAACAACAGCTAAAGCACCAAAACAGTTGAACAATAACGGAAGGATATGCTTTTTTATTATTATCCACATACTTATGTTTATGTGTAAATAATTGTATATATGTGTGTTAATATACTTACACATACTGCTTTAAGTGTATTAAAAAAAGACCAGCAGCAGTTTAGCAAAAGGAAAGCATGGCAGGATATTAAGACAAGTATTTTTAATTTACTTATTTGTAGAAAAAAATTACACAAACTAAAAAAATTAAACGAATTCCTAAACAATATACATATATCAAAACTGGAGGGCTAAAGCTTTTGAATTGGCTTGCATTGAGAAAAAGAATTAGTGTGGTTAGTAGGGTGGTGAGAATGAAAGGCCGTATTATAAATATAAAGAAAATATTTGAAATATTTGTAATAAAAGCATAACTGTGCTGTAACAAAAAAATCTTGGGATAATAAGAGGAGTTAGATTTTTAATGGCCGAATTCACAGTCTCTAGTTAGCTAATGACAAAGGCCTAACTAATGATTCTTTATTTGCAATGCTTAGTTTGCCATAAGAATAACAAGTAATTGTTAAACAATAGTTAGTATTTTAGTTTACTAATGGTTAACTAATGACTGAGAATACGACCATAAGAGAAATTATAATCAGAAAACAAATGAAATACATTTCTTTAGAAATAAAAAGGTAATACTGGTTATTGAAATGTACTTTTCAAAAGGTCCTTTTTTGCAACTACAAAGTTGCAATTTTTATTCATCGCACTTTATTCAGAAGGTATAATTTATTGTATTGTATTTAAAAGGTACTTTTAATTTTACTTTATACTACAAAAGGTACTATTGTTAGTACTTTATTCAAAAGGTTGTTTTCTCAGTACTTTGTTGAAAGGTACTATTCTTATTACTTTGTTCAAAAGGTACTATTCTCAGTACTTTATTCAGAAGGTACACTTTTTAGTACTTTATTCAAAAGGTACTTTTCTGAATACTCATTTATTACTTAGTTAAAAGACGCTATTTGTTATTAAATTATCAAAGGACAGTTCACTTAAAAAAAATACTTTTTTAAAAAGTACCAAAAGTAAATTTTTTCAACTTTTTCAAAATTCACAAAATAATCTAAAATAAATGTTCGACATAAAAATATCATCATTTTAAATAACAGTACTTTTCAAAAAGTTCATATTTGGATACTTTTGAAGAAAGTACTTTTTGAAATTTTCTTAAAACTCACAATAGTATCTAAAGAGTTTGTGATGAGAAATAGATCACTTTAAGAAAGTACTTGTCAAAAACGTACTAATGTGTACTTTTGAGAAAAGTACTTTTTTCAAGATTTAGCATTAAAAAAAGTACTTCTCAAAAAGGTAATATTTTAATACTTCTTAAAAAAGTCCATTTTTCAAGATTTTTTAAAATTCATAAAAAGTAGCAAAAAATATATCGAAAGGTAGTATTTTGGGGTACTTTTTATTAAAAGTACTTTCTACAAACTTATTAAAATTAGAAAAAGTAATCTTGCTCTTATAAAAAAAAATCATTATAGAATAGAAATTTTTTTAGAAAGCTGCTATTTGTGGTACTTTCTTCAAAACTTATTAAAAGTTGAAGAAATGGTGTTGCTTATAAAAAATTCATTACAAAAAAGTACCTTTTTTTAGAAAGATACTATTTGGGTTACTTAAAATAAAATTACTTTTTTCCAAATTTGTTTAAATTGAAAAAAGTATGTACAGAAAAGTCCTTAACTGTAACAAAATACTTTTCTGAAAATCATAATTTCTTAAAACCCATAAAAATTTGCAAAAAATTGTGTTATTTACAAAACCTTTAATATAAAAAAGTTTGTCTAAAGAAAAAACCTTTGGTACTTTTGGAAGAGTTGCAAATTTTCTGACAAAATAATCAACACGACATTTAAAGCTTAATGTATTAAAATTATTTGATGTATTATTAATTATTAATTTTGATTTAATTAAAATTTATAATATACTATTAATTAATTTTTAACTTATTAAATATTTATAAAGCCTTAAAATCTCCTGCTTTTAAAGGTTTTGATTAAATTTAAAAAATTTAAAAAAAAAAATATAAGAATTTTAACTTATAATCCCTTAAAAGTATGCTTTAATTTTAGATCGTTTGTATATTAAAAACCAAATTAATTACAAATATAATATGTATTTAAATTGTCTTAATTATAATACAAGAAGATTTTTAAAAAAATTAATTTAGTTTTTTTTTTCAAAGATTAAGTAAACAAAATTTTAATTACATTTTATTTGCATATTTTTTGGGGCGTTTATTTTCACATCGATGCTTAAAGCTGTTCAAGCAAAATTTATTCACATATATATATATATATATATATATATAAAAGTGTACTTAAATATTAATAAACATTTTGTTTTTTGTGGTTTCAACATTTATTTGAGGCAGCACGAAACATAAAAATATAGAAAACCGCCTAAAAGCAATTTTCAATTAAGCCATCACCTTAAATTATTCTCAACAAAACGAATCCACAAAAAAAAGACAGTATATGTTAGTCTTTATTTCTTTTTTTTCTTTTTGTATAATAATTTCATTTCACACCACGTTTTATTGTGTGGTAATATTTAATTTTATGTATAAAAATCTAGTCGAAATGAACGGGAAAGAAAACACTGCATGTAGTCGAACTGAATGCTCTGTGTCAGTCAGTGTAATAGGTTTGCTCGGTAAGGCTGTTTTTTGTCAGTTTTATGATGAGAAGAAACAAAATATACAAGCTCAACCACTAAACTGTAGTATTTTAATTTTAATGTTTCCATTTTTTTTTTTTAATTTTCTTAAACTGGTGTGTGAGAGCAAGTCCTTTTCGGTGTGGCCAAGGCTTGTTTTATTTTTAAGTGTGGCAAAGGTAAATAAGTAGTTAAACAATACCTTTGCCATACTTGCACAAAAATTGTTTGAAATTTACATATAAATGAGCTGGCATTAGGAATGTTGTGCTGGCCGTCTGTCTCTTTTGGCAATTTTATATGAATTTATATACATAAATTTCATTAGAAAAAAAAACTTTCTAAAGTTTTATTTGTAGCTTTATTAAATATTTTTTGTGCATCATAACATCTTGCCATTCTTTGTATTTGAGGTTTTAAGTTACAACTGCTTATTACCTCACGGTCCATAACTTATATTTATACATATGTATATACCTTTTCCCTTTTCGAACTCTTGTTTGAATTATAAATATTCTGCTGTTTTTTGTTTTATTGTTTTCATTTATTTGAAATTCAAACAAACATTTCAAAGAACAAGTAACAGCTAAAAGTCATTTTAAAGCAAGGGTCAGTAAACAAATGATATTGTGTTGTGGGGTTCTACCTCTCATATATTTATTTGATGTAATATTTTTGAATTTGTAAAATAATTTCGTTTATTTTTTTTTTCTTGCAAAGAAATTTATTTATGATGTCAGCTGTTATTATGTATTTGTTTTTCTTGTATATAATTTGTTTCTTTTTTATATGTTTTAATGCTGGCATATAAAATGTTACAAATTATTTAGAACAACAAGAATATTGTATAATTTATAACCTTGAGTTTTTTTTGTTTAAGCTGTGTAACAAGCCCATAGTAGTATCACAAAATTTCTTTTGAATTGTTATAATTTATAATGGAATTTAAAAAATACATTTTCAAGAAGGTTATTCTACCTTTCATATTTTACTTATTCCTCTGTTTTTTAAAAGGTTAAAGTTTAAACGCATTAAAAAAGAAACTACAAGGATAAGAGCAATAGATAAATAATGATATATTAATAATATATAAGGGAGAGAAAAAGAGCTACAAACTCCAATTGGTCATACATTTGTACAGTCTTCAAAAGCCTACAAAAATTATAATTCTTTAAAGTTAAAACATAATATAAACAAAATTAAAGTTTTTTTTAGAAAAAAGTACTACTTGTGGTTTTTAAAAATTATTAAAAATTTCCACCATATAACAAGAATTACATTGATATACATATGTAGTAAAAAAATGATAAATTTCAAAAATGATTAAAAAAGTACTTTTTAAAAAATTTAATTAAAAAAACAAGCAAGCATAAAGAAAATTTAAGTTTCTAAAAGGTACCTTTTGGTAAGTTATCGAAATTTTTCATCATATGCCAAGAATTACATTAATATAGTAAAAAAATAACAGTTTTCAAAAAGTTCCAAAAAAGTACTTTTTCTTAAAATCTTGAATTTTGTAACCTTTTTCTTTGCAAGTTTTCCTTAAGAAACAATGTTTAATATACAAAAATAAACAAAATTTAAGTTTTAATGAAAAGTGCTTTTTTTGGTACTTTTTCAAAATTATAGAAATTTTTCTCAATTCTGCAAGTTTACAGTAAAAATAAACAAAATTGAAGTTTTTCTAAGAAAGTAAAAACAAAATTCATTTAAAGTCCCCTAAAAGTAAAAACTACTCAAAATGTAAGAAAAATTGACTTCAAAAATTCTTGTGGAACTTTTTGCAAAAAGTAATTTTTGGATAATTTTAAAAATTACTCTAATTTTTTGTTTTTATGAAAAATTTTATTTCAATCAAAGAATATTTTAATTCAAATTAATAAAAAGGAAAACTTTTTTGAAAACGTTTTAAGACGTTTTTTAGCCAAAAAGTACTATTTTTGGTACTTTTTAGAAAAATTAAAAAAATTGTCGGGAAATCTAGCAAACCAGAAGCTGTACTAATATGAAGTTAATTTTGGTTAAAAGTTGCTCCTGGGCGTAATTTTTAACAGAAAAATATTAAGTTAAAAAAAATTAGCTGGATATAATGGAAAATTACTCAAACTTTACTCTTACTCTTTTTAAATTTTCCATTTTTAAGATAAAAGTAGAACATTTGAAACAAATTTCAAATATTTTTTAAGGGGAAAATAATGCTAAATTTGGTAGATTTTACCAAATTGGCTGTACATTAAATTAAATTCTATTATTGATTTGTTTAGAAATTTCTAAATCGCCCGATTTAGAAATTTCTAAACAAATCAATAATAGAATAAGGAAAAGGTCGATAAAAACCTTAAAAATTCTATTAAATTTTGTAGCTTCTTTTAAAAATTTTCCAATATTTTTATCCACAAAATTCTTTTAACTTCATAAAGTTTCTCAATTCTGCGTTTGCTGGAAAATTTTACTAAAATGTTGCTGCTGCTATTTTCTTTGAAAACTTTTCGTAAGTGATGTTTATAAACTGTTAGTTTATTTTTAAAGGTATTTAAAGCCTGCAGTTTTTATTGTTGGTTTTGTATCTTATTTTGAAACTTATGCACTGTTGGCCCCGATAATGTTGATGGCTGGCTCATGATGATAATGATGATATTGCTGATGTGGTTGTTGTTGTTTGCAATTCTTCTCATCAACATAATGGTGGAGTATATGGTGAAAACCAAGATGAGGATGATGATGAGGATTGCTGAAGTTAATTTTGTGCCGCTAAATAAACTACACTTTACCACATGCACACACTCATACACATCCCAAAAAAATTTCCCGAAAATAACTTCAACTGCCAGCATCAATAATATACAGATACAGTAAAAGCAACAAAAAATGTAATGCAAAATGTGCAAAAAAAAAGAGAAATATAAAGTTTAATACAGGCCCGCTCACATGCACGAGTTTGTACAAATCCTCCAAAAAATGTTAATTTTTCTTAACAACAACAAAAATATTTGGAAAAAATGCTTGGTTTTTTTTCTTTTAAAATTGTTTTTAGCCCGAAAATTTATATATTTTTTGTGAAAAACCCAACACTTTGAGTAGCAAGCAAACACACATATTGAAAGAGGTAGTAAAGAGTAGTTAACAACAATTTACATTTGGGTGAAAATACACAAAATTAAAAACGATGAACGAATGTTGCACGTATGTATGTTGTTACAGTATATGAAGGTACTACTACTGCTACTACCACTCTTCTGCTGTAAATATGGCTAGAGGTTAAGCTTGTGTTAAAGTTTGCATTCTTGTATTCCACATATATGATTTTCATTATTTTTCCATATATGTATGTACCAAACATACACAATATATTTTGTGAGTTTTTAATACAGCAGCTGAAAATTATGCAAATTATTTACACTACAGGAATTTTTATGAAACAAAAATTATAACTTCTTGCTCTGTACCATGAGTCAATACAACTCATGTAGCAAAAAATTAAAAAAAAAATAAACAATAACAAAATATGTAAATAATAAAGCAAAAATCATTTAGTTCAAATTGTCTGAAAAATAAACTGACGTTTTGGCATAAAGTAGACGGAGTCTACAATGAAAAGAAATATGAAAATTTCAAAATGTATTTAAATCATGTTGGTGCTTAAATAACTGACCAAACAAAGAAATGTTTTCATTGAAATTTAAGTTGAAAATAACTTTACAATATAAATTGAAGCTAAAAATATACAATTTGCTAATTATAATGAAAACAAAGCTTGTTCATTTATTTTACAATACTGTAAGACCTCATTTTTATAACTTTTTGCTCAAAACGTACTATTCTTGGTACTTTTTATAATATTAAAAATGTTAAGCAAAAAAAAAAATTAATACAAAAAAAGTATGTGTGAAAGTTTTGTTAAGAAAAACTTCCGCTACTTCAAAAAACAAATTGCTATTTTTAGTTCTATTGGAGAATTGTACAAATTTTTGACAAATGAAAAATTAAAAGAATAAAATGAAAAGAATCAAATAAAAAATTAAAAGAATTTTTCATTATACAGTAATTAACACAATTTTATTAAGAAAAACATGATTTGAAGAGTTTTCCAAAAAAGTACTATTTTTGGTACTTTTAATTAAAATGATAAAATGTTTGCAAAAAGACAACAAAAGAAATAAATTTTGTTTAAATTATTAATTAAACTCATAAATTATGCTCAGAAATTGGTATCTTGAAATTTGTGAAGTATTTTGGTACTTTTTCACAAAAAGTTAACATTTTGCGAAACCCAAGAATTTTGGAATTAAAATCTCAAAATTCTAAATTTTTTCAATAAGGGTTTTGGTACATTTTTATAAAAAAATTAAAATTTTTCGAATTCTTACTACTTTGGAATCAAAATTTCATATACATAGTATTTTTTCCAAAAAGTACTATTTTTGCAATTTCTATTAAATGATAAAATGTTTGCAAAAAGCAAATCAAGTTAATTATATTCACAAATTCCACAGCTCCTTTTTTGGAAAAGTTCTTTTTTGGTATCTTTTGAAATAGTTCTGTTTTTGGTACTTTTTAGAAAATGATCAAATGTTTGAAAAAAGCTACTAAAAGTTAAATCGTATTAAAATCTAGTAAATTATGCTCATAAATGATTCAGAAACTTTTTTGGTACGTTTTAAAATTTGTAAAAAATTGTGGTACTTTTACACAAAAGTAAAAATTTTGCCAATCAAAGAATTTGGTATTTTTAAAAAAATAAACAAAGTATGTTTTACAAATATTTACAAAATTTTTAAATTTTCCCAAAAACTACAGCTTTTGGTTTTAAAAATTAATTAAAAAAAAGTTCTCTAAAATGAACTTTTTTAAAGGTACTTTTTGAGAAATGTATATATTTTATAGATTTTTCAATTCTAAAGTAATAAAAACTAATGTAACTAATATCATTTAAATTAATTTTTTAATGTAAATTGCTACTCTACGATTCAAGCTTACAAAACAAAACGTTTATTGACTGTGAAAGGTAAAAAATATGTTGGGAGTATTGAATTTTGTAAAAATTTAATATTTTAAGGAGATAACCTACATTGATGATACTAAAAAAAGTTCTTTGCTTTTTGGGAAATAAAAAAAATAAACAAAAGTTGTGAAAATTAAAAAAAAGTTTCTTGATTTAAAAAAAAAAATTAAAACTGTCGTTCGTATATTAAATTAAAACCAATAAAAAAAATTGCATGTTATTGTTTTATTACTTACGTAGTTCATTATTTGTTTATCGCAAACACTTACCTAGAAAGAAAGGAAAGAAAAAGGAAAGTTTAGTAAATTTATTTAAATCTAAAGAAAACATAAATTTATAACAAAATTTCTTTTTTTTTATTCACGTTTTAAAATAAATATTCTAAAGTAATCTAATAAATATTGATTTTTTTGATATACTTAATAAAATGACAAGAATTTATATACATAAGTGAATGAATAAAAAAAAACGAAAAGAAAACGTCATCATCATCATTATCAGCAAAATTACAACGTGAGTAACCTGATAATAAAAACATGAGCATGCCTGCAGACAGTGGGTTAAAAGGGGATTCAGATTTGAAAGACATTCCAAAAAAGTGTTAACAAATAAGTTATATTAAACAATTCCATTTTAAAGGCCCACTGTGTTTTAAACCATTGTTGCTGGTAAGGATATGTATGTATGTACTTGTAGTTACTAGATACCCAGCTACTAGTACTAGTAATACATTTAAATTTACTCAAACTTACTCTACATACACACATATCTGTGTTATAATTTCTATATGTTTGATGTATGTATGTGTGAGCTTTGGAGTGGGCCAAGTAATTTGATATACTGTCATGACTGGAAAACATGAACTTTTACAAAGACCACACCAACATGTTGAAAACTGTATACAAGCAGGCTAAAACAAAACCAAAAAATAAAAAAAAAAAAAACCCAAACGAAACCAAACCAAACCAAGAAACTTTTATCCACAACAGAAAGCAAAAAAAAACAAACTAAAAGACAAGAATTTCTACAACCCCAAAAGGGATGAAATCATGCGCTCATTCAATCATTCAAATGTCCTTTGAACTATAAAAATACATGACACTAATAAAAAACAAAAAATGAAGAACAAAATTAAACCAATACCACTTTAACTTTAATAAAATAGGAAAAATAAGTTACCAATACTTTGGCAATAAATTATTGAGCTCTCACAGATACTGTGCAAAGCAAAGTTTTGCTATATAAAAATTGTATATTATTATCATAGTTGTTGTTGTTGTTGTTGTTGTTTTTACAAAGCTATCTTGTTGATATTTACGATAATTTTACTCAGTTCTTAGTTGGCCAGACATGGTGGACTCTTAATGTCCATTAACCTGTTTATTTTTTTTTGTTGGTTGTCCATTTTTTATAACAAAAACTCATCATTATTTTTATTGAGTTTTTATGTTAAATAAACCACACGCAGTTTTTTCTGTTTGTTTGTCTGTATACCCTTCATGTGGTTACAAGATATATTGTCCCCCCAAAAAATAAGACAACAGCAATAACAAAGAAGAGTACAAAACAAGGTTTGTACAGAGATAAAAAAGGAAATAAGTTTATTAAGTTTCAACTGTGGGTGTAGGTCAATACCAAAAATTGTATGACTAAAATTAATGTGAATAAATTAATTTTGAAAACAAAAATAATTTTTTGAAATAAAGGACTTTGTAATAAATAATTATCAATATGTGTTCTTTTATATAAAATACAAAGCAAATAACATGAAAAAGCTTACGAAAATAGTAAATAAGAAAGACACCTAAAAGGATAAATGAACTTTTAGCAAAATATTCAGCCTAAAAGTAGGCCACAATTTTCTGCAATAAAAAATAAAAAACAAATGACAATAAAACTTACTAAAACAGTTAGAGAGACATTTAAAATGCTAAATACTCCTGTAACCAAATGTACAGCCTAAAATTAGGCCACGTTTTTGAGCAATAGTTATTATATATTTATATAAAAATATGTTGATAAAATTTTCTCATACATTGTTTTTGTTCTTCCAAAATGTTTGCTGGAAATATATTCAAATTAACAGTTTTTAAAAGTATTTTCCAAACTATTCAGTTAAATCTTTTAAAACCCAAAAAAAAAATCTTTATAAATTTTTCATTAAACTTTCCAACCAAAGTAGTATAATTTATACTAACAAAGAGAAAATTAAAAAAAAACTTGATTTTAGTAAACATATAAAATTATTAGCATACTTTTTGAAGGTTAGTTTTTTTATATTTTTATAAATTTTTATGGTTTTTTTTTTTTTTTCCCCAAACCCAGTGAGCGTAGTGAGTGTATTTAGAAAACATAACGTGTTGCTACAATCACTTATTTAATCACCTTTAAACCATTGCACATAATAATACTTTTTTGTTTCTGCAATTTTTCTGTTTTTTGTTTTATTTAGGTGTTAAAAAGGACTAAGGAAATTGTTAATTTTTATAGCATCATAAAATATCTTGCTACGCTTCCGTGTTAAAATATTAGTCGGCTAAAAGAGTGCGTTTGGCAATGGCAGTTTCCTGTGAGGATTTAAATAAACTGAAGCAAAAAATAATGTATGTTGGTAGTAGGTATCAGGTCTTAAATCATTCTAATACTTTCCGTACAATGTTTCATTTGCTTTAATGGCCAAAGCCATATTTTATATTGGTTGTCTTGTTCATTTTTTTGTTTTGTTGTTTATGTATACCTAGAGATTAAAGGCCTAAAGTTGGCTGAAGTAATAATAAAGAAAAATAATAAAATTGTGCAATTATTTAAATTTTTTTTTTTTTCAAAATGTTCAAAACTTTTGGGGCTATTAAAAAAAAAATCTAAATTAAAGTTTGTTTTTAGGGAATTAAAAAACACTACCAAAGAAAATATTTAAAACAAGTAAAGTGTAGACATGGGGGCAAACAAATTAATAAATTTAAAGCCTACTTCTAGGATAATAGGTACTACTTTGTAAAAAAAAAAAAAAATCAAAAAGTACTAAAAATAAACTACTTTTTCTTTATTTTATAAGAGTTACTTAAAATACTATTCTTTTAAAAAGTATTTAAAAATGCTATATACAAAGTCTTAGAAATATTACTTTTTGAAAAGTACTGAATATACTACTATTTAAAATGTAACAGATATACTGGAAGTAGTAAAATCACTACTTCTTTAAAATGCTTAAAATATATTAAAAATAGTAAGTTTTTAAAATGTATTTAAATGCTATATAAAAAGTATTAAAAATACTACTTTTTCAAAAATGCATTAGAAATACTACTTTGAAAATAAATAAATATATATAAATATATAGAACATTTTTATATAAAATTTAAGTGAACTTATTGCTTGGAAAAATAAACTATAGAATATTGGAAAAGGTCGAATAAACGAACTAAATAACTTTCTAAAATATGTTAAAAATACAATTTTAAAAAATTTCATACTTCTGAAAACTATTACTATTACTACTCCATTTTAAAAACGCTTAAGAATACTACTTTTTTAAAAAATACAAAAAGGTATTAAAAAAGACTACTTTTTTTAAATTTTTTAAATGTATTAAATTTAATATTTTTAAAAGCTATTGAAAGTGCTACAGTCCTTTAAATATTAAAATTCAATTTTAAAAAAGCAATAAAAATATGTACTACTTTTTCTAAAATTACAAAGAAAGTAGTAAATACTAGTTGTTTTAAAAATGCTTAAAAAATACTTCTATGGCCGCGTTTTCACTGCAATCATGATTGCAAACATAGATGACGCCATATGACAACCCGTTTTCATACAATTGCCAACAATTTGGACAATTTGACAGCAAAAATGACATAATAAAAACCAAGCATTTGTTTCTTTATAAAAATAATAAAAAAATTCTCTATTTTCAACCATTCTGGAAAAAGTACTAAAAAATAACATTTGCTTTAACTAAAGCATACTGTGAGGCTGTTAATCCATCCAAGACCTTAACATCAAAATTTTCTTAACTTCATTAAAAAAAAAATATTAAAAAAAACTTTTTCATTAAGATTTAATATTTAATTTTTTAAAATTGTACTCACTTTTTTGCGCTAAACTAAAAAATTTTCTTTTACAGCTTTGTAAACTTTTTTGTAGCTGTAAAGTATGAAAAACTTTTTGTATAAAAACAGTTATGATGAGCTAAATGCTTGTCGATAACTGTTTGTTGTTGTTTTTGTTTGTATTAAACAGAAAAAATGAGAACAGAAAAAACAAGCGAACAATTTCAGTTTCTATTTTTTTTTTGTTGTTGTTGCCAGAAACACCCTTCAATGATGAAGTCTCCTCTTACGAGAAGTGGCTGTTGTTGTTGTTATTGCTGCTGGTTACAGTATTGTATTGTTAGAAGTGTTGCATACTTCGTTTTCTAAAGTGAGTTTATAGTGTGCTAACAAAATCAATCGATACTTAATGGAAAATCGTTATTAATGAAAAAGTTTCTGTTTGGTTTGGTTTTGTTGCAGTTGTTGTATATGGTACTTCTTTCTGCTTGTTATGTGCAATGCAGTTGTTGTTGCTGTTGCAACAACTACCGTCTACTACGGCAAGTGGCAAAATTGTGTAAATTTTAAAAGGAATACAATTGAAAATGCAGTCAGCCATGCGTTAGAAAACAATGATAAAGTGCAAAGCCAGTACTGAGAAAAAAGTGCACGTATTTTTTTTTTTTGCTGTATAAAAAGCATTGCTAGAAAATAAGTTAAAGTTTTTGTATTGTTTGTGAAGAAAAAAGAGAGGCGAAGGGAACAAAAAGTATAGAAAAGAACTTAAAAGTTTGCCAAAAACCCTTAACAACAATTTGTAATTATAATATGGGAAGTGTGAAATGTTGTTTAGTATTAAGAGTGTTTTTGTGTAGAAAAATTGTATGAAAAGAATATTTTGAAAATATTAAAGTTAAATAACAAGGGCAAATAGAAATTTAAAGTATGAATTAAGGCTAAAACACAAGATGTAATAAAAATAATTATGTTTAAAAAGTTACTGCAAATATTGAACATATTTATGGAAAATATTGCCTAGTTTCAGGCAGCAATTAAATCTTTTGCTATAGATAAAGCACACGCATTGGAAAAACACTTTTATTGACTGCATAGACTGAATATAAATTTATTTCCCCTTTAATTCACAACAAATAAAATCCTTTCACAAACATTTATTGAAAAATCATTAAAATTTATATGCAAATCCAAAAATCAACACCATATACAAGTTTGAGAGAATTTCTTGTGTGTGCTGCTTTTACTTTTTTCCTGCTTTAACCACAAACAATTTGAAATTTTTATTATAAACCACAAAAACCTCAGGGAAAGTATGCTATGAAATGTGTAATTAAAAACAATTAAACACAAAATAAAGAAAGCTTAAGGAAAAAAGATTTTTGTTTAAAATTGAATTTCAACAAAGACTCATTTAAGGTGAATTATTTTTTTTAACAACATAAGACAGCCTACAACTAAGCTAAAAGACAGTTTTGAATTTTACAACTACAACAGAACTATAGAATTTTTTTGTTTTAATTTGAAGAAAACTTATAGGCCTTCTTTTACTTTTCTTTCACTTTTACATCAATTTAAAATATTATTACTTTTCTGTTGTTGTTTTCCCAACTTCTTTGTCTTGCCGCCGCAAAAACCGCCACAAACTTCGCTCAATTCATGATACAAAGACTCCAAAACAAAAAAAGAAAAACTGATTTACTATTGTTGTATATAAGGTTTGGTTGCCATAAAGCCGCTACTGGGTGCCTGCTGTGGCCTCGACAAAATAACCCGCATTTTGTACAATTGTGCCAGCAATTGTAAGCATAGACTTCTTTACTTAAATTGAGTACGTACAAAAAAAAATAGGAAAATAAAGTGAACTTATTTCGGTTTTTTTGCTGCGTTTTATTCTTTTGAACAATTTATTGTAACAAGAATACAATTGTGAATTGCATTGACATGTTAAAAACTTTAGCCAGCAACAATATTTTTATTTTTTTTTTTGGGCGGATTTTGTTGCTTATACCTTGATGGCAGGGATTTAAAGAGAAATAAAATTGGATCTCAATAAGAAAGGAAAATTTCTTTCATACAAAGTTAAACAAAAAAATAAACAGAATTTTTTATAATGCATTCAATACTTGGCAATAAAGTATTGGGATAATACAGAAGAAAAAAATCATTGAAATATAAAAAAAGTTTAATGACAGTTTAAAAGCAGTTTAAAGAGAGAAGCTTCCGTTTTTGCAGAAACTAATATTAAAATGTTAAATATATGTAAAATAAGTTTTTTTTAAATATTTTCTTAAACCGCCTAAAAATAGGCAACATATTTTTTCAAACTTTAAAAACCTTATACAATTTTTAATCTTTTTATGTTAATGCTTTCGGCATGTTATTTGTTGTTTTCTTTTAAGCAAAAACCAGCATTTTTCTTGCCATCACTTGCAGATATGCTTTAGTTTCTGGCACATCAAAAATCCTTAAACAATGATTGATTTTATTGATACATAAAACATTTACATACACGTGTAGATACAAGAGTTTAAACATTTTAATAGTATTGTTTATTCTTGCTTTATTTTTGTTTTATCGTTGTTCATACAGTTTCCTTAGTCAGCCTTTAAATATGCTATAAAAAAAATTAAAAAAGCAAAATTTTATGGCATGTTATCAGCAAAGTATTTTTAACCCTTTTCCAGGCCTTTCAGGAAACTTTATACAATGTCTTAAAATACTTGTAATAAAATTTCGTTTATTTTATTGTTAAATAATCTAATCATGCACATGATATTTGTAGCTATAGTATAATTTTGCGCTGTTTAAAATATTTGTACTATATATAAGAGGGCTATTTATTAAGTGATTTATGGGGGTTATAAAGAAACCTCGAAATATGCAAGTAAAAGCTGAGGAAAAGCAATAAAATTAGTATTAAAGGCCAGAGAATTTTTATGGTAAAAGAAAATATTTTTAAAATGTTCATAAATTTTTAATAAGAAAATTGTTTGGAAAATCTAGAAAAAATTTAGGAAAGTCTGGTTGGTATATTGCTTGTTTTTAACTAATCAAAAGAAATATTTCAAGTTATCTTAAAAGAACGTAATGTAACATTGTTAAGTAAACAAAAATATGTTTTGAATCTTTGCTGATTGTTAGCCACATTTAGCTGGTTCTTCTTTTCCCCATTTATTTGCAGCCAGCTTTTGCTGCTTTTCTTCTAACAACCTAGAGTTGAGTTAGGTTTATTGTTAAATAACATCAGTTTAAAAGACACAACCAACAAAAAGTAAAAAAAAAATGAAAAGAAATGTAAAGAAACCCAACTTTTTATGTCTTTTGTACAAGAGTTTGCTTAAGTTTTTTTCTTGTAGTCGTGGGTTTGAACACTGGTAGTTGTTCATCATTAAAAAGTTTTTTGGTGAGTAAATTTCTCATTTTTTTGCTTCAAATTTGTAAAAGTTGTCAATTCTTTCTGAAATATGCTGTGTGTGTAAGTTTTTTTTTAGTTTGCTGTACAACACCTATCTCACTCTCTCCTACTTATGTGGAAAACATTTTAGTAATTTTTTTTTAAGTTTTTCTTAACCTTTAACCATATTGACTAACATGTGTTGCGACAAATTTTGTAATACCAAGCAAAAGTACATCAGTTCTTGTTTAGTTTGGTTTGTTAGTGTTTTGTTAGTAATTAAGGTTATTCTAATGGGATTTAAGGATATAACCAAATAATCAAAAATTTCTTCAAGATAAAGTTACTGTTGTGTCCTCCCCAAACGACTGTCTGTCACTATGTTTATCTATAAACACAGACATAATTGACAGCCCTTATATTGCATTTTATCAGGAGTGTTCAGGGTATAAACATATGTAAAAGTTTGTCATGGTGTTTGTTATTTTTTTAGTATTTATTTATATACAGTGAACTCGCAGAAACGTGAACATCCAGTAACATGAACTACCCAAAAACATGAACACATTTTTTCTTACATTGACTACTCTAAAACGAACATAGGCTGAAGGCTCTAAAACGTGAAATTTTTATCGAACGCTAAAACTCAATTTTATAAACTTATTTAAAAATTTTGGGATTCCCCACAGAAGAATTTCATAGTTTGTTTGTTGTGAACAACTTTTGTTGCATGATGAGTAGCTTCTTTTGTAGTTGTAGTTGCTCCTTTTCAATAAAAACTAAATAAACAAATTTATAATTATAGTAGTTTAAATTCAACCAACCCCTAGTTTTCATGAATTTTGCAAACCATAGTAGCTATGTACGAGTAGTATATTAAAATATGGCAGGAACTTACAAAAAGTAGCATCAAAATATGTGTCATAGGTAAAAAATAAATTTAAATTAAATAAAAGATAAGAGCTAAAATATGTTCTTGAAAAAATGCAATCTAAAACGTGAACAATATCGAAAACGTGAACACCCTCGGTAAAAATTAGTTCACGTTTCTGCGAGTTTACTGTTTTCCGTATGTATGTTATTATAATTCATAATTCCGAACTTCCCAGCTATAGCAAGGGACCTAAACTCAGGATATGCATGCATACATATACATATATCAGTAATACATTTGAAAATTTTACTATTGTAAGTCAGCATAATAAATTTAAAAATATTTGGGATATGAGCAGTAGATCGCAATTGCCTTTTAATTTTTTGAAAATATTTTTAAAAATTTTAAAAATCATAAAATTTGTCAATCTATTAAGATTGATGTTCCAAGCTTATACGATATTCAAATATTCTAAAATTTGTTTTCAAGCAAAAATATTTTTATAAATTTTTTTTCCAACAAATTTTTCTATTTTTCCAAAAAAATTAAATGAAAATATTCTAAACTTTATTTTTGAGGATACTAGAAGTGGTTGACATAACCAAACCCAATGTTAGGAATAAGCTAAAGGCAATGACGCTTCACAAATTTGGTCCTTCGAACCTTAATTAAATTCAAATTATTAGTCTTTTGAAAATTAGTAGCAGTAAGCAAATAGACAGTTAAATTAAGCAATATAAACATAAACATATTTAAGAATTGTCAAAACAAAAGTTTCTAGAAAATAATTTTTTTTTAGAAAAATGGTCCTCAATGTTCATAAATTACAATTTTCAAGCTTATTTAATGACATTGTTTTTAAGCATTTTTTTGTCAAGAATCTAAACTTGAGCAAGTTCTTGTAGCACCTTGAAAAGGGCTTTTGAAGATTTTGGATCCTTTCCTACCAAAATAAAATCAATTAAAGTTGGTCATTGCGACCAAAAATTTAAAGAAATTATTCCCGAGTTATGTTCTTTTAATATTATTGTTATTGTTCTTTTAACACATTGAAAATAGATTGTGGTTTTCTAAAGCCATGATTTGGTGCTTTGAACCGAGATTAAAACAATTGTATTTGTCCTTCGAAACCAACTATAATTCGAAATATTTATTTTAAAGTAAATATGCTTAACCTAAGAAAGTGCATGCTCAAGTAAACGTAAAATAGTTTGTGAAGATTTGGTCTGCTTTCCACTAAACTAAAGTCAATTAATATTGGTCCTTCTGAACAAAAATTTAAAGAAATTATTTGCAGAGTTATTTTTTTATAATGTAAATTAAGAACAAGTCAAGTTTTAAAGCATTGAAGTATTGGTCCTTCGAAACGGATTGATCTTTAATTAAACTGAATTTTCCTAACTTTCTATTTAAAAATATAAGTTTTATCAAATTCTGTGATATCATTGAAAATAAACAGTGATTTTCTAACTTTATATTTCGTCTTTCAAACTGAAATTAGCACAAAAAACATTACATAAGTTCCTAAAACAACTACTAAATATAACTACATTTTATTACAACACAATTTAATTAAAAATTATGCTACAGTTGTTACAGTTTATTTAGGAGATCAATAATACTTTTTATTCTTATAATCTTTTATAACTTTGTTAAATTTCATAAATTTAAAATTGTTCTAACCAGAAATACACTTTAAACCTGTTGCTTTAATACAAAATAAAAAAAAACGTGTGAAGAAAAAACTGCATACCGTATTTTTTATGACAACACGTACACCTAAAAGTATGCTTTGTTTTTGCATATATTTTACGCCTTATCATTCTATACAATAGGCGTGTTAGTATGTAACAAATATATATATATATAAACGAGCAACACTATTGCTCACAGCCCAGTAAAATGAATGTTGTTGTTGGCTCATAAAAATTAAGAGAAACGACATCACTGAGCTCACATATAAATAGAAGAGGAAGAACAGTAGTAGCAACAACAACGCAAACAAGAATTTGCAAAGCCTACTTTTAAATAAAAATTGTATGGTCTACTTTTAGGCTTAGCGAGAAAATAAAAAATAACAAAACAAATACGGTAGGCATATAAAACAGGGATGCTACTGGGAAAATCTTTAATAAAACGAGTAATACTACTACATATTCCAACTATAAATATAAGTATATGTATTAAATAAATGTATATAGAAATTGTTTTAGTAGTAGTAAAAGTTAATGGTGGTAGTTTTGTGTTTTTTTATTATATAAATTTGCCTTAGACACAGACTCTCTTTCTCTTACCCCAAAGAAAATGAATGCGCATGAAATATAGTTTTGCCTTTAGTTCATGGGAATCAAACTCGGTAAAATATGATGCAGCAACAACAAAGTCCTTGCTCATATAAGTAAAAGGATACTGTGTATATATAAGTTTTAAACAAAAAGTATAAAAAAAACACCCAACTCCTAGTTTTCTGGTCATGTGTTTTTTTATATTTTTATTTCAATTTTTTAATTTTTTGTTGGTGTAAGGAAATGTTTGTATTTTTTAGAAGCGCTCCTCCTTCTTTTTTGGTTGCATGTTTTTATTATACCGTTGTAAATTGTAAATTGAAATGCATATAATCGTAACAAAACAAAAAAAAAATAGTATAAAGTATACAAAGTATATGTAGTGTGTATTTTGTAGCATGTTGTACTTTCATTTATATTTTTATTTATATTGTACATTGTTTTATTTATGAATTATATTTGTTGAACTTTAGTTTAAAAACTAGAAATTAATTTTTAGCTTAAACATATGATATAAACAATTTTAGCGGATTAAAAGGCAAATAAAATTGAAAACGAATTGCAAAGTAACTAAAGACTAGCATGAGTGTTGAAAAATTAATGCCAGAATCTAAAACACTTGTTCTATTTAAATTTGTGTATAACTGTTTTTGTTTTTTAAAGAAACATGTGTGTATAACAGTTTTTTCCTAAAAAACATCTGTGTATAACAGTTTTTCCAAAATAACGTCAGTATATAACAGTTTATTCTGAAGAAATATCTGTATATAAGAGTATTTTCTTTAAAAGAAAGAAACTTCTGTGTATAACAGTTTTTCCTAGGAAACGTCTCTGTATATCAGTTTTTTCTAAAGATACATCTGTTTATAACAGTTTTATCCAAAGTAACGTCAGTTTATTCTGAAGAAATATCTGTGTATAACAGTTTTACATTTGTTTACTTTGTTAAAAAATACATGATATGATTCAGTTTGATTTCATAGGACCAACAAAATAACTGAACTCCTTAATAATTTGTAAATCTTAAGAATTTTTAATAAATTGCTGTACGAAATATCAAATGTAAACTAGTTAATCTTTGCTCAATTTTTCAAATTAGGGAACATACAATTTGAATAAAATATCAGGTAAATAAACTAATTTAATTTGGCAGAAACTACTCCATTTAATAATGAGTTATAGTTCATACTCAAGGCTTAATTTAGTACTTGTTGCAGGAACAGATCTAAAATATTTTAATTGTGTTAGTTTTAGTTCGCAGAACACAATCTTAAGTTGAAAAACACTGCTTAGTTTTGATATGAACTTGATAAAACTTTACATTCTCAAATAGAAATTTAAGAAAAATTTATTTCGCTAAAAGTGAAAAATCGGAAATTTGGAACCAATTTACAATAAATTATGTTAATTTCTTTTCGTAGAACCAATTATTAAGTTAGAACAATTCAGTTTATTTGCAATCTTTCAAATGCAGTTGATAAAACTTTACACTTTTAAATAGCAAGTTAAGAAAAATTTTATTCAATAAAGTTAAAAGTTAAAATTTAGAACCAATTTGCAATAAATTGTGTTAATTTCAGTTCATAGGAACAAATCTTAAGTTGAAAAATCTCAGCTTATTTTCAATGTTTTAAAAGAACTTAACAAAACTTTACATTCTCTAGATTACTAACTCATTTTCTATAAATACATTGATTTATGCTTGTCTTCAATATTATTGCAATTGGATTTGTATAGATTATTCTATAGAGTTGTATTTGCTCTACAGTAAATACAAATTAAGGATCGCAGGACCAAATATATTAGTTATTCCTCATTAATAGTATGAAGGCTTTACTTTAACAAATGCTAGATGTACTTAAGGACTTGCTATATTCTCAAGTACAAATTTGGAACACTTTCATTGAATTTGCTTGAAATTCAACATTTATGAGCTGTATTCGAAGGACCATTTAATTTACAAATGTATTTATTTAAATTTTAGTTGTCAACTATAAAAATATAATTTTTATGAATTTATAGAACTTTAATTTTTAATATTTCACTTTTTGAAGTTAGTTCGAAGGACCATTTTTTTTAAATTTACGAATTTTTGTTTTTCCTTGGTAATTCTTAGCATTATACTTGTATTCCTTATCTTCTATAATTCTAGCTCACTTTTGCCATCTAAAGAGTTTCAATTTCAATGAAATTATGGTTTGAAGGACCAAAGTTTATATATTTTCAAAAATACATATTTCTAATTTGAAACAGTACAATTTAATAAATATTATAGTGTTCGTCTTATGTAATTAAAATAAACATTAAAAACTCAAATAGTTGTTTCTAACAAGTTTCACAGTTTCTAAAAGTTCTCATTTTAAATTAAATTATGGTTCGTAGGATCAGATTTTTTTTTGTCTTTTTTATACTTATTTAAATTTAAAATTGACACAAAGAATTTGTTATGTTATATTTACAATAACAAGAAACTATGAAAATAATACACATCAAAATGTATTTATTTCCATTTATTAAATGAAAACATTTAAAATTTTGTTACAAAAATTGTCTAAAGTCGGGTCAAGAGTTGCATTATTAAAATGGAGGGGGAGGGGGGATTTTAGATACTTTTGTATGCAAGTATTTTGGAAATTTTGTATAGATAAATATTACGGCAAACAAATATTTTGCACACATAAAAAACAAATAAATACCCGACAAAATATTTTACATATTTAAACACACACACTATGTCCACATACATAAATATACCTATACACTTACTTATGCAGTGTGTGAGTCACACTGTAACACACACTTGCACTTGCATAAATGGAATAACAAAATAAATGTTATTGGAAAATGTGTGTACATACTTTTTTTTAGATCAATATAGCTCTATGCATTTGAATTTTTACGTTTTGTTCAATGAGAGCAATAACAACAATAACAAAAGAAGAAAAATAATAAAACATATTGACAGGGAACAGTGGAGCAGAAGTAGTAGTATATTAAACATGAAAGCAAATTGCTTTATAGTTTGTGATAGTTAGAAATGTTTATAAAAAGATGCTCATGTAGCCACATGTTAGTGAAAATCAACTTTACTAAGAACCCAGATATCTGACAGAGAAAAATTTTCTATCAGTATATCAAGAATATGTCTAGAAATTATGGTAATGTAAATTAAAATAATGGGATTGGAAGTGACTGAGATATGATAAAAATAAAACTACGACTACCTCGATTTTTTGGAGGTATGTATCTTAGACACTAGGTTTCCCATATAGAAAATATGTAAAGGGTTTTCCAATAAGGACTTGACAACTCAAACTTACTCTTCAGTAAATCGATTGTAACGTGTGCTGTGTGGCTTGTGGCACCGTCTTGTTGAAACCACATGTCATCCAAGTCCATGTGTTCCAATTCGGGCCAAAAATAATCGCTAATCATTGCGCGATAACGATCGCCATTCACAGTAACGTGACGATCGTTATTGTCGACGAAAAAATATGGCCCAATGACGCCGCCGGCATGCAAAGCGCACCAAACAGTAATTTTTTGTGGATGAAGTGGTGATTCGTGAAGCACATGTGGATTTTCAGCAGACCAATAACGCATATTTTGCTTATTGACGAACCCATTGAGCCAAAAATGAGCTTCGTCACTGAAGATGATTTTGCGATGAAATTCATCATCTTGGTGCATCTTCTCCAGAGCCCAATCGGAGAACGTACGTCGACTCAAATGGTCCATCGGCTTCAATTCTTGAGTCAGCTTAATCTTGTATGGGTGTAAACCCAGATCCTTACGCAAAATTCGCCATAAAGTGGTCTTGGGGATGCCCAGTTCTTGAGAACGCCGCGGAATCGACTGATTTGAATCGTTTGCTACGGACGCCTGAACGGCAGCGATATTTTCGGAACTTCGACCAGGCCGTTGTCTCACTGGCACGACAGCATCACACAATGAATATGTAGACTCAAATTTTTGCACTAAACTTGTTATTGCTTGTCTACTAGGGCGATAATTACGACCGAAAATTGGAGTTAACGCTCTTAAAGTTGCGGTCACCGACTCCGAATTTCGGTAGTACATTTTTATAATTTCCAAACGTTGTTCCTTCGTGTACTTTACCATAACGAAAATGTTAAGTTTACTGAAAAAAAAGAAAGCAACAATTAGATGATCAGTGAAATAGTGCGTTCACAATTTAAATTCAGAGTTGTCAAGTAGCTATTAGAAAACCCTATATATGAAATGAAAGGTATTTTAAAGGGTTTTCGCACACTATTCCTTGTTTTTTGGCATAATGGTTAGGTTGTCAAAAAAAATGATTTTTTTTTTCATAAAACAATTTTTTTTTTATTATTTTTTTTTGTATTTTACATATATAAACCCCTTAAAAGTTTTCATCTATTATTTTATTTTTTTTTACAAGCCACCGTTAAATTTTCCTCCTTTATACATTTGTAATCTATCACTTGTATAGAGAGAATTTCCTAGTAGTACTTCGGTTTTTACACACACGAATTCAAAGAAGGAATATTTGTTTTACGTTACTTTTTTATCATTATTATTATTATTTATTTATTTATTTCCATTTACATATACATACATATCGGTTGTGTGAGCTAGAAATAAAAATGTATTTTTCTGTATTGATCTAAAGCATAATAAAACTAAACTTCCATATGGTGTCTGTATGCGTGTGTGTCAATTTTAACACATATGTTTATTTAAAGTTTTATATACTAAACATACATATATATAAAACTCTAAATATTTATAGATTTATATGTGTTATTTTCAAGTCGTAATTTAAAATTATGACAAAGCAATTTAAAATTTCAATAAAATTTTATCAATTGTTTATAGAAACCGGTCTAAAAAGAACTTAGTTGGGGTTCGAAAGTCCAAATAAAAGTTTATGACAAGATTAAGGGAACTTTAATGCAAACTTGATACAAAGGACCAAACTTTAAACTAAACTTTTACACAATTTGAATAAACTAAGCTTGGTTATAGATTTCGATAAATTTATGAACTTCAGTTCGAAGGACCATTTGAAAACTGAAATATGATATAACTTCTAACAAGTGTATCACTACAAAATCTACAAGACTATGTTAATATCATTTTGATTAGACGAACCATTTTAATATAAAAATATAAAATGTTCTTAAAATATTAGTTCGAAGGACCACTATTATTTAAAAAACAATGAGCACTTTCAGCTAGCATGTCACTTTAATTTTGCCGCTCTTGGTGTGGCTTCGATTTAATAATTTTTTATAGCATTTGACTTATAGAAGCTTTAAATATGTTCGAAGGACCATTTCATAACTTGCTCTGAAAGAGCATCGATAATTCAATTTAGCTTCTACTTGTTTGATTTAAATCTTTTAGAGAGCTGTAAACAGTCAGAGAAAAACAGTTCATTCAGATATACATATAGACAGCTTCAAAGGATCATCTAAGTTTCATAGAACTTAATTATCAAACACACAAAGTCTGGTTTTATTAACAAAGAAATTTCAACAAATTCAATAAACTTAATAAAACTTAAACTAAACATTAATGAAATTTTCCATGAATCAATAGCTATCTCCATTTTACACTTTCTTTTATTAATTTCTCTCTTTTATTAACATTATTCGCCACTAAACAATAACACAAAAACCCACTTAATATTATTAAATATTTAAAAATGCCAACGCCAATGTCTTTAATCACAATTTCCTGAGTGTTGACTCAATAATGTCATTGACAATGTCATTCATTCAAAACGTACTCTCTATATAACCAAACATACATATAAACAGACAACGTGGTAAATGAGAAGGCACAAAATATGTATATACAATAAAAAACCGTACGTATATTTACTTTGAAACACTACACGAAATGACAGTCAGTAGATTTTGTAAAAAATATGTTCAAAAAGCCAGGTGTTGTCTTCTCTTTACACATACTTTAGTAAATAACGTTTCTGACTGGCTGAATGGTTGACTGTCTGTCTTTGTGTTTAACGGCTTCTCTTTGTTTATAGACATATCTGAAGTCCTTTTTTTCTATGTGGTTTTTGTATCAAAAACAGTAGCGAGCGTGTTTAGTGTTCATGAAGTTCTTTTCAAACTAAAAAAAAAAGTTTTCCTTTTATGTTGAAATTTTCGTCAATTTTTGAGGTGTTCAATTCACAATTCGGTGGGGAATTTTGAAGTGTTGTGTGTGTTTTTTTTTTGTGCCTCATTTATTGACACTTTTCGGTTTGGTAGTCATCCTGTTGTGTGTTATTAGTGTAGGTAGTTTATTTAATTTATTTTTTATGAGAGAATGTGGTTTTGGTTCAATGATTCGATATTTTATTGATTATATGGCAAGCGTAATTTTAATGACCCGCTAGAATCATGGGAAGTATAGAAGGTAAGGTATTTAAAATAGCTAACATTTATGATTCTGAAAGTTAAATTTTTGGTTGAAAAATTTTAAAAGAGATTATTTTAAAAAGAAGTAAAGTTTTGCTGTTTTATTAAAGTTCAAATCTAATTCAGTTGTTAAATTTTTTTTAAGGTATCAAAAATTAATTCAGTTGAAAATGGTCCTTCGAGTTAATGTTTGTAAAAACAGTTCTTAACTAACCATACTGATATTTTTGTGAGTGTATCGAATTTGAAGTGATACTTTGGCTGAAACTCTAAATTATGATATTTTTCAATTTCTCAATAATGGCCCCTGGACTCAAAATTTCAAGAAACCTTAATATTTGCTTAGTTTCGTAGATTTTAAAATGACACGCTTATTAAAAGTCAAGAGAGCTTTCCATTTTAAAGTGGTCCTTCGAACCAAAGTTCGCTAAAAACCCTGTTTCAAAACAATTCTTCAACCCAACAGATATTTTTCTAATTTTGTAGATATATGTATATAAAAGGAAGAGAATTAAAAATGCTTCTTCAAACCAAATTTTCAAACCAAAAATTCAGAAAAATAAACTGTTTCAATTTGTATTGGTCCTTCGAAACGAAATTATATATTGATTTAGCCATATGGTTAAGGAAAGTCAAGTAATATTTTCTAGTTTAAATGTTTCTTCGAATCAAGTCAAACGATATACTAAGAAAGTAATTTTCTATTATCTAAATGGTTCATTAATCTAAAATTTGCGTTATCAATTATATGTTGTCATTTCCTTAATTTTCTGTAAGATCAAATCATAGAATAACAAAGTAATTTTCTCTAGTTTAAAAGGTCCTTCGAACCCAAATCTTATTATTTGTAAAGCAATAGATAAATCTAGATAATTAAAGGATACCTAAATTTATTTTAAAAGTGTCTTCTGCTGCCACTCATTCATTAAATTATTATTTGTACCAAAAATATCTCTCAGTGTAGTATACCCCTTCAAGAATTTTCTTTATTAATGATTTTATTAGCTAAATGTTAGCAAATATTTGTATTTCTTTATGTTATACATAATTTTGTTTTACCATTTATATGTAGTATATAAAACCTATTTTTTATTACACAACTACTTGAGCCTATAAACTAAGATAAAATTGGGAAGGTTGGGAAAATTACACTCAAGCAGGTTGTTGTTTCCCTGTATTGTTTTATTAATTAAGTTTTGCATGCAAATTTTGTGTTTCACAATAATTTATAAGCAACATTACCTAGCTATACAAATTTCTAGACTGGAAAATATTGTATGAATGGAAGTATGTATGTATATACTAAAGTAGTGACGAAAATGTATGTTTAATAAAACAAGATTTTAGTTAAAGTTAATATAGAAAATTTACCAGTGTATGTAAGAGTATATTTGAATTATTTGTTACCTGTCATATGACATGTTTACTGGCTATGACGGAAGTAAGTGTGTTACTTGTGTTTTGACTTCCTCTAAAACTGGCTGCATAAACCCCTAAAGAAGCTATGTACATGTAAAATGACTGGTTCACTAAGGCCTTTAGAAAATGTGTGTGTTGAGCAGTGTTTCACCTAGTGTATAAGTGTGTTCAGTTTAGTTCTAACATTACATTTTATGAGCTGCCAAACAGCTTTATTTAAAAACTAATTTTTCTTGTAGGTTTTCGTTTTTCTTAATTTATCATGTAAAGTAGTATATTTTTAGGGGTTTTTTGGTAGTTAGTGTGTTTGTTTTTTTGTAAATTTTGATTGATTTGAAACGGAAGTATTTTAGGTTTATTAGACTCTTTAAGGCATTATTAGGTGTTAGCAGCAATTTTAGGGTAATTTATGCTTTTTTTTTTGGGGGTAAATAAAAGTAAAACAAAAACCGTTATTGTAAGTACTTGTTTTCTATTTTTATTTTGATTTGGTTATGTGAAGTATGAAGGTGTTTTTATGATTTATGGCCTAAACTAAAGAACAACGACTTGTTGACAAGATTGTCAAAGAGAAAAGAAAAATATGTAATGGGAAAACAGTGAATGATTACAAAGGTAAATGAAAACAAAGTAGTTTAGCAGCTAGTATGTTATTGCATTGGCATTTATAACACACGCATGCTATTTGTGCAAGAAATTTTTGATTTCAAAGACAATATTTAAAATTTGTTTTAAAATTAGAGAAAAATTATCTAAAAAAATTATTTCAAACTTGAAAATTTCCTTGAAAAATATTCACAAGTACATTTTCAAGCAAAATTTTCAATTTAAGTATCTACAAATGAGTTCTTAAAACATTTCCTACATTTAGTATTTTGCGCCACTGCCACTGCCATGAATTTTCCAAAGAAAATAATGAAATTATACAAAACATTCTGCATCATGTGTAACATTTTATTAATTATAAAAATTTTCTTAATTTTCTATTCAAATTTATGGCCATTATTCACACAAACCAATAATATTTATAGAAACAAATCTCTTACTCTTTGCCTCCAAAGATATTTTTGGAAATTTTGCAGCCAAGAATATTATAAACAAAAGAAATAAATTGAATAAATATTCAAAGAAATAAAAAGAACTGTAATAAAGCAACACCTTCTTTGTGGTTTTTAAAACTATATATAATTTTTAGTTTAAACAATATTTATTCAAGTGGAAATTTAGTTCTGAAAAAATGCACACATATAACAAATATCTAAGTGGGTTAGTGCCCAAAAAGTAATTGAACCAAAATATTGAAGCAAACAAAAAAAAAAAAAAAAAGCAAATAAAAATTAATAGAAAATTTTAAAACCATAAACGTTTATAAATGTGTATAAATATAACACAAAATAAATGCTTGAATTAAACAAATAACAGAAAATGTATGGATACTGGAAATTGTTATAAGAATTTAAAAGAAAAATTTTAGATTTTTATTACAAATTACAACACGAAAGATATTTCCAGTAAAGAAAATAAATTTGTTAGAGAAATCAATGAAGCAAGAGGAACAGTTTAATTAAAGTATTGCACATTTGTATGTTCAATATGACCAAGACAAATTGTTTATAGTTTTTTATGATATTTCCATGATGAGAACATTTACTTCTTAATTCAGATATTTAAAAATTCAGAAATACTTATCCTTTCCTAATGAAATTTTAGTAAAAGTCCTTTAAAAATAGGAATAATATAGATTGCTACAATAATTTGGAAGTTAACGAAATAGTTTTTTTTTTATATATAATTTTCTTTTTGCTTATGAATCCTATAAAATATTGATATAATTTGAAAGAAAACTAAATAAGGTTTTTTAAAAAAATCAAATTTCAAAATTTCTATTTCCTTAAATTTTGCTTTTTTAAACTTGAAAATTTCATTTCATGAGTTTTAAAATAAATATAAATAAATTTTAAAATTTTCTTTTTATTTAATTTAAGAAAATTTAAAGTTTTGAATTTTTAAAATTTCAACATCCGCGCCAATTTTGGTTTTTCAAGATTATTGCTTCGCAAAATTTCAAAAATCCATAACTTAAGTACAAAATAAAATTGTTTGAAAATAAATTTTGTTTATGAATTCTAGGGATTATTACTGTAATTTCAAAAAAATTTAATTTTAATATTTTTAAATTTCAACTTCCACGCCAATTTTGCATTTTTAAAATTTTAAAAATCTAAAATCATGATTTTTAAATTCCCTGTTTAAAATTTCTTTCTTGAATGTGAATATTATGAATTATTATTCCGATTTGAAAAAAAATTAAAGTTTATAAAAATTTTATTTTTTTAGATTTTCACTTTCCTCCAATTTTGCTTTTTAAATTTTAAAAATCCATTTCATGATTATAAAATAAAACTTTTTAAATTTTTTATATTTTATAAACCGTTGTGTTTAATACTACAATTTGAATAAATAATAATAACTTTTAAAAAAATTAATAAATTTTCGAAATTTTTATTTCCGACAATTATGATTTTTAAAATTTTACAAAATTCATATCTTGAAATTTAAACAAATTTTTTGTAATGTTGTTTTTGTTTATGAATTGTTTTGTTTAATAGTATTATTTCAAAGTAAATAAATAATTTTTTAAAAAATTTAAAATTTTGGAATTTTTATTTCCTTCAATTTTGCTTTTCAAAATTTTAAAAAATTCATATCTCCAGTTTTGAACAAACTTTTTCTAATGTTCTTTTTGTTTTTCAATTGTATTGTCGTATACTATAATTTCAAGAAATAAAGAGTTTTTTACAATCACCCTTATTGTGTGAGGCGTTGGCGTATGAAAAATTTGGCGTTTTACACATTACACAATAAGGGCGAATATTTAAAGTTTTGGAAATTTTTATTTCCTTCAATTTTGCTTTTTAGAATTAAAAAAAAATCATATGCTGAGTTCTAAATTACATTTTTGAAATTTTATTTTTGTTTATGAAAACTTCGTTTAATAGTATTACTTAAAAGAAAAATAAGTAGTTTTTTCAAAATTTTAAATTTTGGATTTTTTTTCTTCAGTTTAAAACAAATTTTTGGTCTTTTTGTTTAAGAATTGTTTTTTTTTCAATAAATATCCCAAATTTTTGAAATCTGTATTTCTTTTAATATTGTTTTTTCAAATTTAAAAATTTTTGCTTCAGAATCATTTCGTTAAATACAATAATTAGAAAGCAAAAAAAGAAATTTTAGTATAAAAAAAATAATCAGGCATGTGATGGAAATCAATATCGAAAACGAATGACTTTTAGAAGCCAATTTTTTCGTAATATTTCTGTATTGAAAAACTTTTAACATATAAAATATAAAGATATTAAATTATAAATGCATTAAAATGTATTTACAAAACTGATTCGTTTTCGATATCGATTTCCATCACATGCCTGAATATTTCCTAATATCTCATATAAAATAAAAGTCCCTAACTACTAAACATTCTTTAACAATCCCTTTAAAAAAGTAGTAACCCTTAAATAATGAAAATTCCTTAAAATTTGTATAGAAAAACTGTGCCGCATATGGTAAAGCCTAGAATTCTAGAACAAATATACAAAAATTGTTGCATATTAAAAATACTTAGCAGAGTTCATATTTATTTATTCATTTCTTTTTTCTATAATTCCTAAATCTATCCTTAATTTTCTTTCTCTATTGTTATGAAAATCCATAGCAAAACAAAAAAGTCTCTAAACAATGAGAGAGAAAAACTTACTAGTAAAACTACTTAAAGTATATAAATATTTTATTTGAGAGTATATTTTATGCTAACACTACTACTTCTGTTCCATTTACAGCCGCCGGCGTCGCCACCACCTCATGATCACCATCATCGTCTTCATCATTATTGTGCTTAAAAATCCCAGACCGTCAACCCCGCTTTTGCAACAAATACATTACAACAATTATTGTGTTTTATTTTTGTGCGTTTTTTTTTTAATTTTTCTGGTTTATTTTTGCTTTTAGAGCTTTTATTTTTGTGTTGTGCCAAATGCCGTTAGCAGTGTAATAAAAATGTCAACTCTAATATAAGACCCCTCGTATTTAACGCTTAAATATATGCCTACATCGTTATTTTATTTTATTTTTCGCACAATGGCACACTAAAACAGGATCTACATATACATACATACATACATACATTTACTTTATTTACTAACACAGTTACAGATTTTTGCATTAGAGTAATTGAAGGAAAAGCATAATGTTTAACAATAAGGATGTATGTATAAGGACACCAGGAAAATGAGGAAAAAAAACTAAGCATAAATTGCAAAAAGCAATAAAATGAATGTTTAACAGGAAGAATGTAATATTTATTAATAAAATATTAACACTATGAGAGTAAGAGCAACAAAAGGGAAGGTAGGCTAATGGGAGTTATTCAAATAGGGAATTAAAATCATTTCCAAAGATATAAGGCTGAAATGTTTAAATTAATATAATTAGATTAACTTAAGGAGTTTTAATATATTAAAACGCTTTAAACAGTATTATACAAAATTGAACAAAGATCTTTTTATTATATTGAATATTATGTTCTTTTGTTTCTCTAGCCTTTTTTTTATTTGTGGAGTACACTTCCCACATTTTTGCATTTTCCTTTAATAAGTTTGTGTTTATATACACATATATAAATACTAATGTTATAACATGTGTATGTATGTATATAAAATTGTGTGCCATTGTTTAGCGTACATATTAGGTGATTGTATGAGAGTATACCTATAGTCTACACTTGTATCGCATTGTATTGTATGTATGTATGTATGTGTTAACAATAAACAAGGTACTTACATATAAAATTATTAGCTATTAAGAATAGAGATTTTTTCACTGTTTGTTTTGCAGTGCTGTTGATTTAATATAAATGTTTATTATGAAAAAACAGAAAGTAGCATGAGTATTAAAAGATTTTGAGATGAATTTCCGAGTTTATACTAAAGAAAGTAGAAGACCTTGGCATTTGAAAAATAAAGGAATTTTAGGACTGAATTGAAAAAGTTGAAAAGATGTTTAGTTGTAATTAAAAAAAACTGCTTATTTAGTTTAAGAGCAAATAAGGGAATATAGATTTCAGTTTACAGAACTGATATAAATTTAAAAGTTTTTGCTAAAGATCGTAAACACCTTGGCATTAAAAAAAATAAAGAAATCTGGCAATTAAATTGAAGTAGCTTTTGTTAAAAAAATGTGTAAAAAAACTTTTTGAATAGTACCTATTTCTCTAAACATTTAAATATTGACTTTTATTTTGCAAATTGTTGTTATGATTTTAGCACGGCAACATCTGCTTTATGCTGTTTGAAATCATCTTAATTTACGCCGTCTATGTTAAATATTCATTTATGTATACCCACTTTTAAGTCCCTAAAAATATGCAAACTATTTAGCTTGTTTTGTAAACAAGAAAACGAAAAAAGAAATTTTAAATTTTTTGTTAGATGTTTGCTTAAAATCTAACAACAATTCAAGACAAAAATCTAAAAATGGCAAACCCTTTGTCAAAAAAACTCTTAAACCCAACTAAAGAAGAAACGGAAATGTTTTATGGAAAGCCCAACAACAGAAAAAAACAACAATTTAAATAAAAATCAAAGGCCTAACAACAAATGGCTATAAACCCTTGTTAATATATGTTAACGACTGCTCTAAATTTAGAAAAAGGCAAAAAATATACACAACATTTCAGCATTTTACAATCAAGCAAAAAACCTAAAAAAAGTGGCAACAAAAGCAAAACACAAAATTAAACTCTAACAACCCAAAAATTCACACACTTTAACAGATCTATGTATATTCGTATGTATATATAAATCAAATTGTAAAATTCCAGCCACCATATAACAAACAAAAACAAAGAACTGGCACCAGTTTAACAGAAGTGGTGGAGTTTTAATAAGATACAATAGAAAATCCAAAAAAATAAAAACATACAAACAATGTGTGTCATCGATTCTTTAGGCAAGTGTAAACAGCCATACCGCCAGTCAGACTCATGCCACAAAAGCAGTTTATGGAAATCGTGGAACATCCCTTAATAACTGGCGAAAAATCTAACATACAGACAAACAATCATATTCTACTAGTGCTGACATACGCACAATATGACAAAAAAATATAAAAATCGAATGTTCTGTATAAAAAAAAACTTGTCGAAAAACATTTGTAGGCTCTGTTTTGGTTTAACTTTTTTTGAGACATTTTGTTGTTCTGTCATGTCTAGTTAACAATAGAAAACCTAGAAGAATGTGGAAGAATATTGTGTTTTTTAAACACATTGAAATGCTTTTCAAGCAACTAAAAATAGGCTTTAAATTTATTTGTTAATACGTTAAAAGGAAATCTAAAAAATACGCAAAAGTTTAACAAAAATAGTCATCATGTAAGTATGGATAATAAAAAAAATCGATTTTTGCTGAAAAATTACAGCAAATTTAGGTTTCTAATAAGTAGATTAAATAAAGGGCCTAACAGCATACCACATAAGCCAATAAATATAAAATTTCCTTAATACTTTTAAGAAAATGTGCTTCTTAGACTAAATATATTTTTTTAAATATTCTGTACTGTTTAAAACTGTTAATTAATTTTAAACAAAATTGGAGAACATTTGTCTAAGAATGCAATTAGACCTTACAAATGAAATATATTCGGGAAATATTTACAAAGTTAAGAAATATACTTTGATTTAACTAAAGCTAAAAAAATATTAAGAAAGATTGCAATTTCCAATTTGTCTTTCGGTTTTTTTCTTTCAGAAAAATGCTTAATCAGTTTAATTATTTAAAAATTGGCTTTATTTACTGAGACACTAGTAAAAATGTAAGAATATATTACAAATACCCTTTAAAAATTCATTGTCACAAATATTTTTACTCTGAATTTTATATTTACAAAGAGAAATATGATTTCTTAGAATAAATTTGCTCTTAAATGTTGAAAAGATCTGCTTATTCTGTTAAAAGAGGCATTAATTCTAAGAAAATAGAAAACATGTTATCCGTTATAGGTAATAGTCTTTAAGCAATAAATTTCATATAAAGCTTAAATTCGAAATATGTGTACTGAGAGGAAATATGCCTGTTTTCAAACAAATATGTTTTTAAGCTTAATTTGTCTATCTAGTTTACTTAAACAATTGTAAAATTAAAAAAGCTAAAGCAATTGCCCTTTAAACATTAAAACTTACATATATTATGTTTAAAAAAAAAGCTATGACATTGAATATATAAAGCAATCTATATTAAAAAATAAATATTTTCATTAAAAAATAATAATTAAAATTTTTGAAATTTCAACTTCCCCGCCAATTTTGGTTTTTCAAAATTTTACACATCCATATCCGGAGTTTTAAATAACATTTTTAAACTTTTCCTTTTAATTATGAATCTTATGGATCAGTACTAGGATTTCAAAGAAAAAAAATTTAATTTTTAAAATTTTTGGATTTTTAACCGCCAATTTTGCTTTTTTTAAAATTTTAAAAATCTAAAATACCCCGTTTAAAATTTCTTTTTTGAATATGAATGTTATGGGCAGGTACTATAATTTGAAAGAACAAACAGTAAGGTTTAAAACGGTAAAATTTTAAAGAAAAAAATATTCAACTTTCCCTGCAATTTTGCTTTTTAAAATTTTCAATTTTCTTTTTAATTATGGAACTTATTTTTAACTGCTATAATTTAAAAAAAAAAGTATTTTTTTAATTTAAAAGAAATTTTATTTCCCTAAATATACTTTACTAAAATCGCAAAGAAATCAAGAAAAATTAGGGAATTATAAATAATGGTTAGAAAAGTTACTTACTTCTAAATCGTATAACAATGAGAGCAGTATTAAGCAGTAAACTCTATTGACATTTATTCTTGTAAAAGGATAGTTTACATGTTGGTTTATAACTTTTTTTTCTTTTAAACCAATTTTAGTAATTTTAAATACCAAACTACTTAGAACAACGATATATTTGAAATTTATATTATTTTTAATCTGAACTTTAGATGTGAAATAAAATTGCCATAAAAAGGACAAACCTTGCATAATTTTGACTTATATATCTTGTGAATTTTGTGTCAGTTTCCGTTTGTTGTGTTAGATGGTTCATAACATTTTTTCTACTAAACCAATTGTAATGATTTCCAATACCAAACTACTTAGAACAATAATAAATATTCTTTTAAAAAAACTTATTATTTTTGAGCACAACTTTGGATGTGAATATGATTGCCACACACAAAGCTTGCTCATTTTTAACTTAAATTCTTAATAATATTGTGGCAATTTTTGTTTTGTTTCTTGTTTCTACATTTCATAAATTACTTTCTAAATACTTTAAAAATTTAATTTTCCAATTTCTGGCTTCCTGTCTGCCTATCACAACTACCTTAATTTAAACTTTCTACCAACATTTAAGCCCCCATAAATATGCTATAATAACATAATTTCCATTTTGCTTTGATTACTAAATTTATTCCAGTTTCTTTTTTTCTGTTTTTGTTTGTCGAAATTTGTTAATGTCATACATATAATGAAATGATTAATTATCAAACTTAACCACAAAAAAAACCAAAATAAAATCCAATAACCTTGGTTAAGGGAAAGGACAAAAACACTAACATATACATATAGAACTGAAATAAAGAGATAGTTACTCAAATACCCGGTAGACAAACTAATAAAATTGTAATAAACAAAACCTCTCACTCTCATGGACCCCTTAAAATGCCAACCATGATGATGTTATTGTCATAGTTTGTTTATAACTATAGCTTTATAATTTCTTTTTTTTTGGGTTATTTTTTTAAGTAAATACATATGTTTGTTTGTTAACTTATAGGGAGACAGAAAGTCACATATTATGTTGTCATTACGTGACTACAAACACAAGATTTATTACAGAGTTTTTGCACAATTTGGGGAAGTGTGTTTGTGTTTTTTTTCCAGTTTTAATATTATTTTTTTTTTTCTTTATATCTGTAATGTGTATTATATTTTCAGTTTTTGTTATATATAGTTTATGGCAAAGTCTGCTAATAATACGTTTATTTTTTGTTTTTGCTTTATTGTGTATATGAAAATTTATACTCACAGTAACTTGTTGAGCAAACTCAACCTTCGGCTGACCGACCAATTCAATAATATGAACCATATGGAATGATTTGTTGGTAAAACGTTTGCCAAAATAAACAATTACTTTTTTCTTTCTTTTCTTTTTGGCCTTTTTAAATAATATTTGATGGTTTTTCTTTTTTTCTCAAAGAGGATTTTATTTAATACACTTTTTTTCAGCTGGTTGTTTAAATTTTAACTTTAAAACACTTACACTTTAAAAAAGTTTTGTGGAATTTTCACTGTTTAACTTTTTTGTTTGGTTATAAAACTGGATTTTTAGTTAGATTTTACAAAATTTATGGTTTATTTAAAATTTTTAAAAAAAACAGAAATTTATTGAGTTTTTTTTTTTTTTTGATGTTGATTTCAGTTTTGATTTTATTTTGAATAATAGTTTTTCACGGTGTATTAGTTTAGTTATTTCTGTTTATTTTTCATTAAATATTTCTGTATATCTTGTTATTGTTCTTTTGTTTGGATTTACGTTTATATTTGGTTGCCTGCAGCTTTTGATGTCGATTTACACTTTGAAAAAATACAAGCAGATGAAAAGAGAGAAGAACAAAAATTATAGGCGTTTTATTATGAATAAGTTTTTTTGTTTGGTTTTGTGGTTATAAAATGTTGTGCAATGATTGATTTAAACTATAGCAACAAAAGTAAATAGAATATTAAAATAGAAAATAAATTGTTTAAATAATTGTAGTGATTCATTATAATGAAAATTAAAAGTGTTTAGCATTTGAAAAGTAGATAAATGAAAAGTAAATGAAGAAATTGAATGGAATTTAGTGGAAATATCTAGAAAATAAGAATGAATGAGGAGATTTTTGTTTAGTTAAATATTTTGTTTATTTTTTTATAGATTTTATTATTCATTAGAACGATGTGTTAGTTGAAATATGGTTCTATGGATCCACATGTGATATCGGTATGTCTGTTATATTACAGAGAACTTTGGTAATAAACGAGAGTAAAGGCATTTGAAAAACCGTCAAAGATATAAGTAAAAAATCACAGCTTTATATATTATGTAAAAACAAAATACCTGTTCAGCATAAAGACAAAAGATTTGAATCTGTAAAGGCCAAATTTGCAGAAAAAATTTTTAATTAAAACATTTTTTTTTTGCAAGTTAATTTATTTTATTACATTTCCCCAATTTTGACCATTTAAATTAAAATTCTATTCAATTTTATTATTCACATAAATGTTTTAAACATTTTTTTTAACTAAACTATCACTGTTTCAAAACCCGTTTACTTCAATCTAATTTAAATTAGCTAAGTTTTTTAACCTGTGTGTGTAAAACCAGCTAATGCTTAAAATATTACGCACACAAAAAGGAGATTCATGTGAAAGAATGAATATAATCCTATGTAGGTTGCTATTGAAATTCACACAAATCGCTTTGGTAAAAAAAAATTTTGAATGATTACACACAATCTAAAAAAAATATAAGTGATTTTCTTATGAAATATTTATGCTTTCATAATTGTTATTGTTGCTTAAAGTCTTGTTGTAATTAGCGGAAGCAACAATGTTTGACTGTTACAAAACTTGAAAAATTTGTTTAATTCATAGAACAGAAGATTAAAAATTTAATGCTTAAAAATCATATGTTTAAGTCAATTAGGGCTCGAAGTATATTTCGAAGACATATTTTAGGAGAAAACTAAAAAAAGAATTATAATGAAAAATACTCTTGTACTACAGTTAATTTCGAAAAATAATCTATTAAAACAGAAACCTTAAAACACCATATTTGAAACCACATATGTATGTTATTTGGAAAATGGCGTGAATAAAAACTGATTTTGTAGGAAGGAAACAATTCTATCGAATTTGATGGCGTCTAATTTAAAACAGGAATCATTAAAGTGTTAATTTTTTTAATAAGAACAACTTTTTAAGTAAGTTTTAAATGAATGTTAATTTAAATATATAAAAATTGAGTAACTTAAAAATATAGCAGCGTCAAAAGCGGAATAATATAACAATTTTTAATTGATTGCGGTGCATGAAAGAACTTTGACCGTAAATTATTTTATTATATATAGAAGTATATTTTGCTTAAGAGCTAAAAAAATTTTCAGTTAACACATTTTAAATAAAACAGCGAATCGATTCCGTATAAGTATTTATATTTTTATATAAAATATCAAAGTAATTAGTTTCTTAAGCGCCTAAAAGTAGGCAATATATTTTATGATAAAATTCCGTAACGAATTGAGCTATTTACTTAAAATATGACAATAAATGAATGAAAATTATTTTGGAAACGTTATTGTGAAACACTTTTTGTAACAATTAAAACTTTATCAGCTTTCTTAAAACGAAACACGAAAATAACACTTTAACACAACACATCTGAAACTTAATGAAGCATTTAAACATACCGAATGTTTTCTAAGTACATTTTTTGGGCTCTATTTTCTTTGGTCTAATAATAATTTGAAAATGTTTACTTAAATTTTGTAAAAACTTAAAATAGTATTTTACTGTGTTAATTATTTTGTTTTAAACCTTAAATGTTTAATAAAACTACAGTTCTAATTATTTTAAAATTGTGACTTTAATGGCCGAATTGTCGGTCATTAGTTAACCATTGGTAAACTAAAATACTAACTATTGTTTAACTATTACTTGTTATTCTTATGGCAAACTAAGCATTGCGAATAAAGAATCATTAGCCTTTGACATTAGATAATTAAAGTCTGTGAATTCGGCCATAAGTCTCAAAACTACGACTAAATTTAATTATGTAATAGAAAAATCTAAAAATTTTGTCTTGAAACAATACGAAACTAATTTCCAGAGTAAATATTTTTTTAAAACATTTTTGGAACCACTTTTCTCGCCACATAAACAGATGGCGAATAAAATATTAAAAATTTAGCAATTTGTTTTTATTTAACTAAAAGCTTGGCTAAAATTTTAAATATAAAAATGTTTGAATGATTTAACACACTTTTCATTTTTAATGACTTTTTAATGACTTTTTAATATTTACATGAATTTAGTCAAAACTTAATTGTTTCATACTTGGTTTATTTCATTAGAAATAAACATTTTTAATTATTTATTTATTTATATATTTGTAGATTTATGTATTTATATATTTAGATTATTTTTATAATTTCCCTAAAATTTGGTTTGAAAAAAGAACTATGAAATATATTTTCTTTTTGGAATTCGAAGAAAAATTTTTTTCATTTTTTGACAATTATGAAAAGGCAAGAAAAATTTCAATATTTGAGAATTTTTTAAATTTTTACAATGAATGAAAATTTAATCACCCCTATCGTGAATAAAAATTCCACATGAAATTTGTTCCCTTTTCACATTTTCCTATAAAATTCAATGTTAAAAACATAAAAGTAAACAAATTTCATGTGGAATTTTTATTCACGATAGGGGTGAATGTAAACTTATATTTTTTGTAATTTTGAAAACAATTTTTATATAGTTATAGAGTTTTATTAATATTTTATGAAAACTGTATGAAAAGTTTGATAAAAATTTTTATATTTTTAAAATTTGATAATTTGATTTGTAGGAAGTTTAACGAAAATTTTAATAAACTTTTTTTTTAATTTGTTGAATGAAATATTTACAATTAGTTAAGAATTTTGAAAAGTATTAAACAGTAAAGAAGATTTTGAAAAGTTTCTGTAAAATGAAGAAAATTTATTGAAACTTTCTGTAAGTTGAAAATTTAAAAAAACTAAATAAAAACTTTGGTCATAATTTTAATATATGAAGAGAATTTTTAACTCTGACGAAAACCAGGAAGGTTTTGAGAAATATTTTCAGTATTAAATAATATTAAATAAAATATTTAAAAATTAACAAATCTTACTATTTCTCTCATGAAGTATTTAAGATTTTTGAAATTTTCCAAAAATTGAGAAAAAATTAATGAATTCAGTTTAAGAGCCTAAAAGTATGCCACACTGATTATAAAAATGCTTTGAATTTCTAAAACATTTAAATTCTTAGAATGACCTTTGTTTACTTTATTATAATTATAACATGATTTTCTGCAAACCTTAGAAGTTTTTTATAAATTAAAAATTTTTCCTGAAGAGCTTCAAAGTATATAACATTTAAAACATTTTCTAAAGAACCTAATAAAAGCAGAGTAGTGCAGATTTTTTTTATAAAAATGTTTATAATTTTGATAACATACAATTTTCAAACTTGTATTTCTTTGTTTTTTTATATTTTTAATATAATTTTGTAAAACATTTGAAGTTTTTTTAGAAGGTGCAAGCTTTTCATGAACTAAAATTAAATTTTGTTTTAAAAAGCCTAAAAAAAATATTCTGTATATATATCAAATGATAAACATTTTTGTAGAGAATTATGTTCACTTTTTTAATTTAGTTAACTTTTTTTTAAGAATCAATTTTTTTTTTTTCACAAATACTGTTTATTAGCATATTCCAAAATTACAATTAAGGCCTCAACGCCATTATGGCATTGTTGAGGCTATCTGGCAACAATTATTTACTAGATATAAGTTACATTTATAGGAATTCGAAAAAAAAAGAAAAAAATAATAATAATAATAGTAATAATAATAATAATAATAATAGTAAGAAATTAGCAATTATATTTTAGGTATTTAATTTAATTCTTATAGTAGAAGCATGTGGAGATTTTGAAGCAAATATTCTTTTAATCTTCTTTTAAATACAGAAATAGATTCCGAATTTTTAACAGATATTGGCAGGTTATTATATTGTAAACTATCGTTGTATTCAATCCTTTGCTTAGTAGATTCTAGGCGGCACCTGACTGTTTGTAAATTAGATATTTGCCTTGTATTTACATTATGTTGATTAAACTGCAATATGATCTATTTTTGCTAATTTCACTAAAAGTAGGCCACATTTTTTATCAAATTTTTTAATATTTCGTAACATAAATATTTAAAAATCATATTTTATTACTTTCTTATATTGCTAGCATCATTTGCTAAAACATTTGAAGTTTTTTTTTAAATTATCAGTTGCTCATGACCGTAAAATCTAAGAAATCTGTCACCAAAAGTAGCGATTATTTTTCAAAAAGTTGTTTAATATTTCTTTTGACAAATTAAAAAAACGTATTTAATTACTTTCTTATATTTCTAGCATAATTTTCTAAAACAGTGGAAGGCTTTTTAAGTTTTAAAGGACCTAAAAGTAGACTATAAAAAGTTTTTTAAGTTTTTTGAAAAAATGCTTTAAATTACCCATAATTAATAGTTTTAAAGTGAATTTTATTTACTCTTTTATATAGTTGTTATAATTATAAAAAACCTTTAAAATTAAGTCGAAAATGTAATAAAATTTTTAAAAATTTTCTAAATTTTATTTACAAATTCTCACTTCACTTTTGAATAAATATGTATTTAGCTTGGTTATTTAAGCGTTGAGATTCTATATTTGAACCTTTATTCTAAATTAAAATAGAAAATTATTTAAAAGCCTTAACATATGTTACCTTTTTATGCTCAAACACGTTGCTTTAAAACACCCAAATGTAGGTTATAATATTTTAAACACTTTTTGTATATTTTTTCTTCCATAATTACCATTTCAATTAATTTCTCATTTCCTTTAAACATTTACCTTCAATCCATTAACAAAATTATAAATTTTTCTTTAGTGTTTGAAGAAAAGCAGGGTATGAGAAACTTAAAGTAAACAAATTCCAACAAAATTAGTAGTATCGTTAAAATGAAAATTTCAATCTGTTAGTTTTTTTACAAATTACCAAAACAAAATTTTTATTTTTAAAAGAAAAAAACATGCGTTTTTTTATATAAACAATTGAAAATTTAACACAAATTATATTAAAGACACACACGCACGCACATACACTCCATGAAATAAACTCAGTTACTCACACTCTTTTCACAAAAAAGAATTCAAATTGAAATCTTTGCACACAAACGCACACACACACACACACATACTATAGAGAAAATTGTTAAAGATTGCTCTCAGTATAAAGAAATCAAATAAAGCAACACAAGAATTTCAGTACAAATAAAATTGAAAACACTTGAAGTGAAAAACGAAAAATGATTGTTTATATTGAATATTTTTGAAATGGAATGTTTTCAATTGATTTGTTTATAATTCAAACAATAGCAACAACAATATTAATTTATTAAGAAAAACCAAAAAAGAATAATGTTGTTAAAAATATCTTTGGTTAATTGAAACTAAAAAGTAGTTTAACAAAATAAATGTGAAATATTTCAAAAATTATGTTTGATTTTGTATGATTTGCTGTAAATACCGTTATTTATTTGAAAGGTTGTTTGTTTGATGGTTGTTTTGTTGATGTTTTTAAATTTATTTTAATGGTAATTGTAATTAAGTTTAACTTTATTAATTAATTTATTTATTTATTTAATTTACTGCTATTTGTAATAATTTGTAATTTTTCTTTTTATCAATAAATAGTTTTACACTTTATTTGTAGCTTATGATTTAAAAATTTATTTTCAATTTATATGTATAGTTTGATTTTGGTTTGAATTACTGCAATAAACTTTTTCTTTGTGTTATTATTACAATATTTATTATATTTTGTTAAACAATATGTTGCTAAGAATTAATATATTCATTTCATTAACTTTATTACAATAATTTTGTTTTTAAAGATTTGAAAACTTTTGATGTTGTTGTTGTTTTTTTGTGTGTTAGAATTTTTTGTATTTTTTTTTTTATTCTTACACGTTTGTTAAAAATTTTAGAGAATTTATAATTATAATACGGAAACTTTTGCTGACTTAACTACACAAAACTCAATTTCATACTGAAAAAGGACGGCAAACTCTAACAAGAAAAACACTAAAAAGCCAGTCAGTCGTCCAGTTGTTGTTATACAGACAGCCAGAAGCAGCAGCAGCAGCAGCCAACCAGCCAGCCAGTCATATACAGCTAAAGCCAAACACAATCCAACACAGAAAATCCAACCAAAATCAAATCAAACAAACGAGCCACACCGTCACAGAACGTACGAATGAACCTTTACACCAACCAACACAACAAAAACACTGAACATGAACTTTCCTACAAATAAAACATCGAGACTGAAAAATATACGGAAAAACGAACGAATATTTTTCGCAAAATATTTCTATGTACGAATGAATTGCAATAATAACGAGTTGTTAAAGTTTCCCTACTTTCATACGAATTGGAAAATAAGAAAATCCTATCAAACATGTTGGCCAACATGTTGCAACATTGTAAGGTATATATTAAATAATGTTAGGCTTTAGTTTACAACATTTGTTAGTCAAACAAACAAACAAATCCTTAATGTTTACATCACTTACATACATTATGATAATCATCATCGTGTATAAAATGGGTGGAAGAATAGATATAAATAGTACTCAGAATCGGAAAAAAGGACATTATTTTGGAGAACAAATCAAGCCGGAAAATGGTGTATTATTGGAAGCAGCTAATCTGATAAGATATTATATACACCAATACCTCACTTTGCGTCGGAGTTATGTTTCAAAAAAACACGACGCAAAGTGAGTTAAGCTTTTCTATAGAAAACCATGTAAAGATGAAATATAGGTTCTAAAGTTACGAAAATACTAAGTCTTCTTTCTTTCACAAAAAAGTGGTCGACTGTTTGCTGAACAACATTTTTCAATGTAAAATAAATTTCCCTGTATCAATTGTCTGTATTACTACCACTAGCATTATCGTTGGAGAATGGTATTCTCTGCGCAACTTGATTTTCAATCCAAATAGAAAGCAAGGACTCCATTTCGATTATCGAAGCACTACTTTTACGGGTCATCGTTTTAGCATCTAATGATGTTGCAGATTTTTCAAAGATTTCAAAAAAAAAATATATTAAAGACTCGAACCCAAAAAATATCCATAAGGTTTTGGTAGCTACCTATCATTATCATGAGAATTCTAATCACACACATATCGCGATATCTATGAGGAAATATCGATATACATCAATGACTTCTATTCGAATATCAGATAATAGCAGATGAGCAGCGAAACCAATACAATTTACCGCTTATTCTTAGCCTAAATATCCGCAGTAAGATGAAGAAATGATGCGGATTGTTACCGAATTATCATGATAACACTAACCACAGAGTGGCAACATTCGTGCCTAGGATACACAAAAAAAGAACGCTTTAATTGACAGCTGAATTTTCCGTTTTCTTAAAACCTGCAAGTGAGAAATTTATGCAACATCATGCCATCGTAGAAAAGAGTAGGGACTGTAAATCAGGATCCTATATCCTTTACAGTATATATTATATGCATGTAAATTCTACACCAAAAGAATTTATGAGTTGTGAAATGAACACTATTCATAATGTTAACTTAACACTACGATGATAATCCATTTAAAAACAGTGCCTAGAAAATACTAGGACAGTCTATAAGACATATCTTGTACTTCTTTCCTATTTGGTGTCACTAGTAATAGATATTCTGCCTAAATGATCTTTAGCATCACTGTTTTTCAGTTAATTTACGATATTTGTAATCCTTGTAGTGAAAATCAATGAAGAGATTTAAAGAATTAAAAAAATAAAAACATACGTGAAGGGCTGAAATACACATATTTTGGTTGAAGTATAATTGATGATTCAAAAATCTAAATTTGTGCTATGAACCCAAGTTTAATTTTCTATATCTTTAAACTAGAAACTGAAGTACAACTTAAACTAAAACTAAACAAGAACGGAACTAGAACCTAAACTCGAAACTTAACTTCAACTGAAGTCGAATATAAACTAGCTACTAGAGCCTAAAATTTGTAAACAATTAGAACCTCAACCAGAACTGAACTAAGATCAGAACTTGAACCTAGACTAGAAACTTAAACTGAACTAGAACTGAACCAAGGATCAGAACTTGAACTGGAGCCTGAAATATATCCGAAACTAGAACCTGAACTAGAATTTGAACTATAATCTGAAGCCAAATCTAAACTTCAAACAGAACTAGAAACTTAAATAGAACTAGATCCTGAAACTGAACTAGTAGCTGAACTGGAATCTAAACTAGAACCTAGACTAGAAACTACAACTGAACTAGAATCAAGGCAAGAATTTGAACTACAGCTTGATCAGGTGCTTCAAATAGAACCAGAACTAGAACCTGAATTTGTATCTGAACTCGAACCTGGACTAGAACCATGACCAGTATCTGAACTAGAATCCCAACCAGAACCTGGACTATAAACTACAACTGACTTTGAACTTAAACTAGGATCATATTTTAACTAGAACTTGAAATAGAACCTGAACTCAACAAGAATCTGAACTAGAACAATAGCTTTATCTGGAGCCTTAAAAACCTGCACTTAACTATAATCTGGACTGGAACCTGGACTAGATCTGCACTCTGAGGCAGAATTTGGATTTTAAACTGAATTAGAACCTGAATAAGAACCAGGACTAGAACATAAACTGGAACCTGAAACTGAACCACAACTTGAAAAAGAACCTGGACTAGAAACCACATTAAACTACAACTGAACTAGAGCTTAATCTAGAATCAGATCGTAAACTATAGCCTGAAATAGAGACAAAACTAGGACTTCCAAAACTTGAAACTGAGCTAATTTCTGAACTAAAACCTGGACTAGAGCTACCTTCAGGGGCAGTTCGATGGAGGACAGCATTGTCATGTTATTTTTTTAAACTTGGATACGGCAATGTAGATTTATTTATTTGCAAAAAATTGATTTTGGACTACTGTGCCTTCTTAATATATAAACTATATTTTTATTTTTTATCATTCGTCAGTACTAAGCAGCATGCTTTATAAAATATTAAATTTTTTTTTAACCAAAAACATTTGTTTTCATCAAAAAAAACTGTACACAACATTAAGCATATTAAGAAAATCATTTTCCTAAGAATTAGAGAATGCATTGTACTAAAAAGTTCTTCATTCTATGACACGTGACCTAAAAATTGCCGGTAGCAAACAAAATATTGGATTTATAGGACAACTGTTTATGTTGTACAATGAAAATATGTCGATCATTTTATCGCAAAAAGTACTATTTTTGTACGTCTGATAATAGCAATTTCCAATTTCATCGCTGCCTACTTTCTGCACAGAAAACAGCTGACAAACAAACAAACTCTAACTAAGCCACTACACAACTTGATAATCATACAACTAACTAATGATGTGAGGCCGTACAATGTTGTTTTTGTTGCTGGAGCAGGTATCAAACATAAACACTCACAAGAACATAAAAGAAAATGTTGGAAAATATTCGCTGATTCTCTTGGCAGGCACAACAAGACACACACTCTCACACACACGGATAACAGGCAACATGTTACAAACAAACTTACTTGTAGAATTTCAGTCTAAAAATGCAAACAAAAACAAAATATAGCAAAAATACAAAACAAAAAAAGGAACAAGAAGAAGAAAACAACAATAATAACAACAACATGCTCCAAAGAGAATTTCCAGTCTCGCATACATGTGAGTTGTCTGTATAGATGTATGTATGTAGAAACTGTAAAATTTTCATTGAGTCGTCGTCGTCGTCGTTGTTGTTCGTCGTAGTTCGCTGTTGTTTAACTTAGTCGTAGTTGTAGTTGTGTTATTTTGGTTGTTGCTGTTGTTGTTGTTCGGTGGTGTTATGAACCCCTAAAAATGAATCTCTGCTATGGTTAAATTTCTCTGTTGTACTTGTTATTGTTTTTATTATTATTGTAGTAGTTGTTGTTTATCATACTAGTAGTCATCGTTGTTCTTGTTTATATTGTATGTTAGTATACTTTTTAATATTATTGTTGTTTTTTCCTGCTGCTTCTTGTTCTTCTTCTTATTTTTTATTTTTTTGGATTTTCTTCTTCCTTTTGCATGTGTTCGGTGTTCTGCTTTTCGTTATGTTGTAGTTGTTGTTATGAAATTAAAAGAGTACCTTTAACAATTTAGAGTGCGTTAGAAAGAAATGGCACTAGTTTTATTTTCCATTTGCTCCGTTTTGTTTTTTCTGCTGTTAAAAAGAAAAACATTCCAAATACAAATAAATGAAATAACAACAATAACAACAGCCAGAGAAAAAGACAATTTGCCACAAAAGCAAAAAAAAAAAAGTGGAATAAAACAACAAAAACAACTAACTGAATAACACACAAAAAAGAAGGTTGGCATTACTAACATTTTTATTAAATTGTTACCTATTTAGAAAACAAAATTAAATAAATAAATGAAATTAATTTAAAAATAAAATGTTGTACATATTGAATTAATAATAAAATCTAAACAATCTTAAAAGGAAATCATTTTGTTTGAACAAATAAGGATGTTGCGGGCTGAAGCAATAAATTGTTAGAAATTAATGGTGAAATAGGTAATTGCGCCATGGAAATTATCTTTAAAGGTGTATATTTAATGTGATGAATTCCACAAAAACAGAGTCGAACTTAAACAAAATTTTTTGAATTCACAAGTTTTTAAAACCACATCACCTGTTGGCTTTATGGGTCATTACCATATTCTTCTTTATGACAAATTTATATGTCGTTCACAACACTAAAATGTTGTGTTGTTTCGACTACAACACAATGTACATGTATTTTTCATACGATTAAGCCGATAAATATTGTGAATCGTAATCGCAGTTTACAACATACAACATCAAAATACTTAGGTGCCTATTATGAGCAAAATTCGATTTTCGACTGTGGTCGAAAATGCTTCTCGAACGAATTTTCATTTGGTATTATGGTGCACATTCGATGAAAAAACGCAATTGTGAAAATCACTCTTTTTGGGTTATTCACAATAGTACATTTCTATCAGCTGACGCTATATTTGTTTACAAATTCTTAAAGAGAAATAAATTAAATTTGAAGTGACCACCACGAAATTATGGTTTGATGATTTATCTGATGAAAATGAATCCTTACTAGAACTGGTCAGAAGCAGAAAAAGGCTGACGGATGCTTTCAACATTTTGGAAATTGATGCCACCGATTTAGTTTCTTTTTTGATGAAGTTTTAACAAGGATATTATAAATTTTATTTACAGATTTATAAAATCTGTTGTGAACTTGCTGTCCATTACTGATGAACTGCTACAACAATGCTCAAAGGGCAGAACAATTTCAAACATATTAAAATTGGCAACAGTTTTTCTGATCTTCTATGAGAGAAACGAACTTCTCCAATTGTTGTTTTGTACTTATGACCTTAGACCTGCAGGATATTACAAGTAGTATTTGGTTGACCGAAACAAAAAAAAAAAACCTACATTTTTAATAAATTTTGCACAGTTTTATACAGCGTCCACAGCAAATTTGTGTTCGATAAAAAATTCGTTGAACAACGAAATATTCGACTGTGGTGCCAACTCATAATACAAATTTTACATTCGAAAGTCGATTTTCGATAGCCAGCGAATATCGATTGTCTAATGCAGCTCATAATAGGGGCCTTAGTGTTGTGAACGGTAATCAGACCCTAAGTTTCCGCAAAGTTTTGGAAAGTTCCTGGAAATGCAGACTCTTCTGATCAAATTAAACAAAAAAATAGAATAATTGTAGAATTAGGTCTTCCTTCCAGAGTACAGAGAAATAACTTAAACTATAAAAACTCATAACTTTCACTAAAGAAATAGTCGAACAAATTTCTATGGTAGATGCTAAATATTGCGCTAAAATTGTTAAACGGAAATAATGTTCTTTGGGAATTTTTAGTTATAAAGCTTCAGTTTCGCAACAATCGTAGGTGTAAATAAGTTTCAATAGTACGTCTTTAAGTATTTGTAATTAAGCTTCAGCCATAGTCTTTAGATCACAGACATACCTAAGTTTCAATCTTAGATATTGATCTTCCTAGTTAAGCTTCAATCATTAAAGTAGTACAGCTTCAATTGTAAGTTTTTGCGGCATATTAGTTAAGCTACAGTAGCTCTTTAAGGAGTTTAGCTGAAGTCCTACCATGGTCTTAGATAAGCGTAGAATATTGATGTTTCTGTAGTTTTGGTCGAACTTAGGTTCCCATGAAGTCTTATTTGATACTGTAGCCTTAGCTAAACCTCAAATATTGGTTTTTCTTTAGTTTTCAATTATAGACTTCAGCCCATTTACACAATTGCTGAAATATTTAAAATAGACAAAACATAGACTTTAAAAAGTCAGAGACTGTCTATAAATCTCCCTAAAATGTCAAGGTTAATTTCATAAAGAATAAAAACTTTATGTTGAGGAATACAAAAAACAATATCGCAGGGTGATACGAAGTACGTATGTGCAGAATCTATTTAATCACATTCATGGCAGTTTTGAATTGCATTCATAGTACCTCTAAGTTTGCTTGATAATTCACTCTAGAAATCTATTTGTAACACACGAAAGAACAGGTCAGCCAGTCAACAATTGCCATATTGAAATCTGCTGAAAAATATTGCTACATAATATCATGCGGACATGCATACATCGCCTAATGATACATTATAATAGGCGTTATAAGTAAAATACTGCAAAATTCAATTCCTTCCCGATTAACTTTACGTAAGAGTAAGTAAGAGCAGGATCCATTTTATTTGACTGTACTAACTGATATGATGTTGTAGTGTCATTTTAAAAAACCAAAGCACTTGAACGCTTCTATAGGCACTTGAAAAAGGTGTTTGATCCAGCAGCGTACATCACACTGGATTCTAATGCCTAGAACGTCAAGACGTCTGATTCCTTAATATTTAAACATTCCCTAATAATAAAAACAGATGAATCAACATGATATGTCGTGCGTTTGTATGTTAACATACAATATTGAGTATTGCGTGAGTTAAAATCGAATCTGTATACACAACCCCATTTTGAGATTGTCTTAAGATCTAGGCTAAGCGTGTCATTGTCATGTCTCATTGCCCCAATCTCCAAAGGGTTTAGTCTACTGTTAAATGAGTATGAATGGTAAATGTTGTCATCATCTGCAAAATAATAGGTAGGATTGAAAGTTTGACATAGTATAAAGATAAGAAATACTTATAAAGATAAGAAATAAAGTAGAAAGAACGGAGAATTGCGATAGCTCTGAATTAACCTTGAACTGGTTTGATGAGATTCCATCTATAACAGCTCGTATAGTGCGATTTCTGAGGAAACGCGGTATAAATCAAGAGAATTATCACCGAGCACCATGTCAGACTCTGTCGAACGCCTTAGAAATTAATTAACCTTTATTATTTTGCACCAAATTTCTAATGTACATACATACATACATACATACATATGTTTTGAATTTATCTTTTTTAGAGTATCAAAATTACATCCAAATATTGTTTAAAAGGATATTAAATTATATTGATCTTTGACAGTTATGAGAGTTTGTTTAATGAAAATTTTTACTCGCAAGTGTTGTAGGTTAATAAGAATTTATTAAAAATCTATAAAAATATTTGCCAATTTACACTTTTCTTAATAAAGAATAAGAATATTTTAAACTTTTAAAATTGCAACCAAATTTTTCTTATTACATATTTTAATTTTTTTAAAACAATCTGTCAAAACATTTTGTTTAATCACACATATCCATTTGCCAACAATAAGGTGCCTATTATGAGCAAAATTCGATTTTCGACTGTGGTCGAAAATGCTTATCGAACGAATTTTCATTTCGTATTATGGTGCACATTCGATGAAAAAACGCTATTGTGAAAATCACTCCATTCTATCAGCTGGCGCTTTGTTTACAAATTCTTAAAGAAAAATAAATTAAATTTGAAATGACCACCACGGAATTATGGTTTAATGATTCGTCTGATGAATAGAATTAAGCTTTTGTGTAATGCCCTCCCATTTTTTGGATGCCTGAACTTTAGAGCAAATACCTTTTGCCAACGGTGGATCTTCTTCCATTGTTGTTGTCTACTTACGGCTTTAGACCAGCAGGATATTAACAAAAGTAATTTACAAGTAGACCAAAACCAAAAAAAAAACAAATACTTACATACATTTTAAAGAAATATTGCACAGTTTTATACAGCGTCGACAGCAGATTTGTGTTCGATAAAAAATTCGTTGAACAACGAAATTTTCGATAATGAATTGTCGAATGCAGCTCATAAGGGGCCTAAATGTTTTAGATCTGATGCTCTCAAATTGTTAACAATAATGTATCACCAGATCTAATAAAAAATTTTTCACCAGATTTAATAAAACAATATGCCTCCACCATATTTAAAAAACTCGATTGATAACAATCCAATAGGGGAAAATTCATGCATGGTCAAACATGATCAAAACATACATACATATGTATGTATGTACTTACACACATACATACATATTTATGAAAATAAATTGCGTTAAAAATCTCTTAAAATTAGATTTTTTTTACCCAAACAAACACTTACTTCACTCTATTAAATACAATAATTGACATTTTTTCTATACATTAGTGATTGATTGATTAAATTCTATGACGATGCTAGAGAAACCATTAACAAGCTGTTAGTAGAATGTGTCTATAATACTCACCATATTTAATTGTATTTTATAATTCGCGTACTCCATTCCCTTTAATGCCTTTTATTTTCGGTTTTTATTTTTCACACACTTTTTTTGGTGTATTATTTATTTTTTTTTTTAAGTAAACATTAACACCCACCCGCTTGCTATTTACTTTAGTTTTATTTTGTGTTGAATTTTTCTTCTATTCTCACACATTTCCTTTTTGCGTATTTTTCTTTATTTTATTAAAAAAAAAAAAAACAACACACACATTTTTCACTTTTAGTTTATTACAATTTGTATGGTGGAGTACTTGTGTTGTTTCTTTTTTCATGCCAACAAACATTCCATTAAAGAGGAGAAATTACACTGACTGCTGGCAAAAATTCCAATCAAATAAAAATTTCAACAACACATCAATTATTGTGAATGTGGATCAATTTGCCGCTATTTCTAAATGTAAACACAAACAAAACAAACTAACACGCAAACAGGCAGAAGCTTGCAAAACAAAACAAACAAAAACAACAGAGTAGGCGAAAGTTAAATGCAATAACAAAAACATGTGATTACTTGTGTTTAAGAAAAGGGGATACGAAAACCAGAGAACAAAAGGCAGCTTTCTCTCTGGTTCTTTCTCTCTCTCTCTTTCTCTTTCTGTGTATAATAACGTAGTGCGTAAAATACATTGCTGAGTTATTTTGTAATAAAACGCATGCAATTTTTATGGCTTCTTCTGGATTGTTTTTAATAATCGAGTGATAGTGAGAGAGAGTGTATAACGGTTGTTTAATACAGAGTTTGTGTATAAATGTTTTTGTATTGTTATTGTTATTTTCACATGCGAAGCAACAATTTTCAATAAATAAAAATGAAAAAAAACACACAAAAAAAAAAATGAAAACAACAGCAACAACAGAAAAACCGGCTTATATACCGAACTGATTTAAAACCCTAGTTAAAAAAATTACAAGTAAATATAATGTACATATGTATATACCTTGTCATACTCTCTTGCCAATATCAAAAAAAAAAAAAATAATTTTAAGGTTGTTCTTGTTAAGAATAACAGAAAAAAATCAATATATTTTCTAAATCAAATAAATTTTTTGAGGGTGTGGGGGTGGTATGAGTTTGAAAAGCACTGTGTTTCATTTTGCGTTTAAAATAATTAAAATTTGTGTAATCTCTTACCCTGTCATTACCCTTTTGCCTAAAACAAACCTAACATTTTTAGCAGTTTTCTATGAAATTTATGTCATTCTTTAACAAAGTTGCCATCTTTAAAGATTAAATCTTAACCTTTAGTTCTCTAGCAATTTCATTTCCAAGTAGATAATATATGTATGTTATGCCCAACTCCTGGTACATACATACATCCTTTCCTCTAAGATTTCTTACATAAGGCAAAACGCACGACTGGACGTCAAATAGAACGTGCCAACGTCAGTATACTATAGATGTACTATGTAAGTATACACATACATACATACTTATTTCCTTAGAACGCATCAGTTTCTGTCTTAAATATCCTTGTTAATATGCGTTGAAAATATTCGTTTAAAATTGAGTGTGTCTGCCTCACAAAACATCCCGTTTGCTATTTTGTCTACATTTTATTATTATTTTTTTTGTTGTATTTTTCTGTACTTTACGCATAGAAAGTTTCGACAAAAAACAAAAAAGCAGCAACACCAACAACAACTGAAAAAAAAACTAAGCATGCTTGTGAATACAAAAGGATGTGTGTCACTAGGATAGTTAACCTTTTGTACAGAGAACGGAAGACAAAAGCATGAAATAAAAAAAAAATATATAAAGCAAAAATTTTCTATATAAATATCAATAAAGAAATTAGGAATTCAATTTTACACTTAAAGAAAAAAATCGTCATAATATGTTAGTATATCGTTTGACAGCTCTTAACTGACAATTTTTTCTCGACTCGAGAGTAATTGATGCCAAAGGATTCCGTCTATTTGCTGAGGATGACTGATATGACAGTGATAAGGGACGAATATGAGATCAAAGCTATGATAACGCATAAAATTACAGCCACGAGTTTTGCAACAAAATCTGTGAAAGTGTATTTTTAAACCTAGCGAGTTATTATGTATGTATTTTGATTCGAAAGCAAAAGCTGTCGGAATACAAATTCGAAGGATTTTCTTTTCGAATCGAAATACACAATAACACCCTGTTAATTTCTAAATGCATGGTCATACACATTTTAGATCTCTTTTTCTGATATATTACAAAAGTAAGTTCTAAGAGTTCTAAAGAGATTATCAAATTTTACTTGACTGTCTCTTAGAGGTTAAAAAATATAACAAATTTTTCTTAGATTTAGATTGTCTCAAAAGAATCTTACTGCCAATTCATCTGAGTTGATTTGTGGATGTAATTCATTCCTTTAGTTTTTGTAGCAACCAACTGTCATTGCTGATAAATCTAACCACACCTGTACTCTGAAATAGTTCCTTAGAGCCAGGCAACTAAATTGAATGTATTGGATTTATATCAGCTGCTACATCTTCTGTGAACAATATACACAGACAGCGCTTGAGGGTGTTAAAGGTTGATCATAATTTTTCATTTTTAAGCAGTGACATTTACTTCCTCCAGATGCAGATTTAGAAGGGAATTGTTGTCGAGCGCATCACGCCTAAGAGTGGTGAAGATTGATCATGCTTCTAAACAGTGACATTTACTTTCTCCAGATGCAGATTTAGAAGGGAATTATTGTCGACCACATCATCTAAATGCTCATCATATCTGTGATGAAATAGGCGTCGTCAGTGCGGTCTAAATCTACAATACAATACATGGTTTCTGGCGATTGCATAGGTCTAATATCGTCTATTAAAGAACACTCGTGGTTGTTGTCGCTTCCGTAGATTCCGCAGGAAGGTCATAGCAAACCCAAAGCACATCTATCCTTGTATTTTCCTCTGCTACTCTAAAGTTTTCTTGTTCTGAACAATAATTGCTTCACTCGAAGGTTCCTCAGCAAGCTGTTTAACTGGTTTAGATGGCTCAGCTAGAAACTTTGCTATAGATCTAGACCTTTGGGGCATCTTACTCACAGTTATCACCAGCCAGCCTCAATCCTGGCTATACCTCACCGAAAGATGCAGCAGCAGTCTTGCATAAGATCGCAATGCTTTCATCTATACAGGACATCATCGCATTAAAATCTGAACTGTCTTTGAGAACTTTCCAGAACATTTCAACCAGTATTTGCTCCATCACATACCAATGCAAAATGGATTGAGATATTGATTCAACTCTGGTGCTTCTGTCAATGACAGCCTGTACAAGGTTTTCACTGCCATTATACATTCCGACAGAGACTAGATGTAAGTGAAATGAAGACTAGATCAAACCTAACATATTTAGTTGTCCAAAAAAATTAGATACTACGGTTTTCGCTAGCTTATTTTAATTGTTCATAACATGTTTCTACAGACGAAATATTAACAGAAACAGGGATCACAGTTGTGAATAAGATTTCATATAGTTAAATATAAAAGTTGTCATTTGTTTTAAGTTTCAAAAAATGTCTGCCTTTAAAAATGTTTCCATTGTTCTTCTATTAACTAAATAAAAATCTATAAATCTCAACCCAATACATATGCAGTCTTTGTCTTAATACTTTAAACTCCTTAAAGTAGACTTTTATCCTTGTTATTTGTTTATGTACGTATATTATTTTATTACATTTTTTTTAACAAATTCTTGTGAGTTTTTATTACAAGCTACAAAAATATATACAATATACAATAAACAAAAAAAACAAGACTTTGGAACGTAGAAAACGAAATTTAATGGCTATTTTATTAAACTTATTACAATGACTGACAGTCAGCTAGACAGGCACAAACACTGACTAAATGAATGGTGTTGGTGTTTAGGTGGCTTTAGAGAAAAGAAACAAAACACGAAAATAGACTGAGTGAAATGAGAAACAAATAAAATCTTATTACTACGTGGAAGCAGTAAATATATGAAACACATACATATATACAGTATTTTGTATATAAAGCAACAGTTACGCCTAAATGTATACTACTGTATTTCTATATAAATTTACGCAGTTTATGTTATACAAACATAAATTTAATATCAATAACAATAAATTTGTTCACAAGCTAACTGTCAGCACATAAGGAACAAAAAGTTATTTACTGTTCTTATACCCTACACCACCATAGTGGGGTGGTTATATTGGATTTTTACTGATGTTTGTAACGCTCATAAATATTGGTCCAGCTTAAACCTTAAAGTATACCGATCGTCCAGGAATCATTTTCTGAGTCGATTTAAAGATGTCCGTCTGTCTGGCTGGCTGGCTCTCTATGTAAGGCTTGTGCGCAGAGTACAGATCGCAATTTTGAAGATATTTCAATAAAATTTCGTAAATGACATATTTTCGGCCCAAGAACGAAAGGGATTGAAACTGGTGGAAATCGGTCGATTATTTCACCTAACCCACATACAAGTGTCCTCCCGACATTGGGGTTTAAAATATGAAAGTATCCACACATATTTCACCTCAAATGAGTAGTATCTAAATAAAGCCAAATTACATTTACAAATTTTGTGTATATCGATCCATAACTGATCATAGCTTCCATATAAGACTCACTTTCGAAAATCACTTTAAAGAGCATAACTCTCTTAAAAATTTTGGTAACCAAATAATATTGAACGGAAATATGTTTCGTATATATACATATAATATGCTAGAATTTTATGATGATCGGCCCATAATTAGCAGTAGCTCCGATATAAGTCCCACTTCCCAAAATCACTTTAACGACCATAAATCTCTTAAAAATATTGGTATCGAAATCATATTCAACATAAGTCTGTTTCATATATAAAAAATTATTTGGCCCAATTTTGTGCTGTCCATAATTCGTCATGGCTTCCATATAAGACCCACTTCCAAAAATAACTTTAACGACCATAAATCTTTTAAAAATGTCGGTTTCCAAATAATATTGAACACAAATAAGTTTCATATATACAGAAATGGTGACAGCAAATTTTGTAATGTTTGGTCCATAAATCTTCTAAAATTATTTATATCGAGATAAAGTTTAACATATGTACATAATATTTATATGCACAGGAGTCATACCAATACATTTATGGATGATCAGTCCATAATAGCTTATAGCTCCTATATAGAGCCCATTTCTGAAATTTTTGTTTTTACACATATACTTGGTGTGGGGTATTATATAGTCGGGCTTGGCCGACTTTACTTTCTTACTTGTTTTTTAAAATAAAAATAACAAAAAATATTAAGTAAATATTGTAGGTTAAAACAAAGACAAAACGACTAAAAGGGAGTGAGTTGCTTTCAAAACACCCACGTTTTCGTTTTTTTTTTTGAAACTTAAAAGGCCGCTGTCTTTGAATGTGTCTATATTTTTTTAACTTACCCTTTTTCTTTGCTTGGTGGTGTTTGTTCTTAAAGTATCCTTTTTATTAATATTATTGTTAAAGCTAATTTGAATTTGTGGTTTTTCTTTTAGAAAATCCTTTAAAAAAGTTTTTGTAACAAAAATCCTTTTTGTTTATAATATTATATTTATTTTTCGTACTTTGTAAGGAATATTTGAAACATCAACAACAAACTTTTTTATATACAAACATACATACACATGTATATATATGTATGTATATGTATGTATATGCTGTCTAATGTCTGAAAAATCGATAAATCATGTTTAACATTAACAAGGACCTTAACCAATATACAGATACAGACTCTCACATTCACACAATACAAGTGGTTACTTGTAGAAACACGCTAGTTGTCTAACAAACTGTATTTTAATGATGGCACGCTGGAACGAAAGCAAAACGTAAAGAGCAGCAGCAGCAGGGAATGCTTGTCCTTTATGTGATGATGTGGTGTGAACCTAAGATGAATTTACGTACAAAGTGAAAACATAACAGTAACATTTGTTAATATTACTACCAGAAAAACGAAAGAAAATAGTATTTAAGTATATTTTTTTACCCTTCTCAAACAGGAAACGAAAAATACTCAATACGAAACTTTAACGGAAATTTTTATAGCGTTGCAAAATTCAGCATCTTTTGCTTCATAAAATTACAGATTACAGATTTTAAAAAGAATTTTGTTGTGATGCATTTCATCGAATAGTCAGTCTTGTTCATTTAAACAAATAGATATTTTGTATTTAGTTTGGGTTTCTTGGTACAATAAAGCTTGATAACTTAAAGCTGTCACCTAAAAGTAGGTTATAAAATTTAAAAACTATTCTGTTGGCTAGCACTTTACTTTGTGTTAGAAAAACTCATTTCGCCCTCCACTATATGTATTTCTCTCGCCCACGACCTCTTGTGGTAGTTTTCAAGCAATAGCAATATTAAGTTGCTGGCTGGTTGTATCCTTTTTTACGCAATTAGTGCACAATTTCTTAATTTATATGCTGTCGCCAATTTATCAACATTGTTGTAACTATGTACACTGGCTACACAAAGAGGCACATACTATAACAACAACAACAACAAAAACACACTGAAGAAAGGAAGGAAAGGAAGTGTTACAGAAATAAGTAGAACAATTCGAAAACCAATACAGTCCAAGAAAACCAGCTTATAAACTGGTGGGTGGTGGTGATGGTCGAAGTTGTGTGGCAAGGGTTAAAGTTGAGTCTTGTTTTTGTCTTTTCATATGAGAACACAACACAATATGGCGTAGGATGTTGGTGATGATGATGATGGTAACAATGACAACAACTCTAGTACGTTTTTCCAATTCGTATTCTTTATTATGTTCTATAATGTTGTTGCTGTAAAAGAAAGCAATACAAATACAAAAAGTATGTTACTGTGACGCATCCCTTAAGACTTATTAAAAACAACTATAACATATTTATAACAACTACTAGCACTATTTTATACACTCATTCACACACACATCTATCTGTATATACATACATTCATATATTTAATAAACATATACAGAGTTGTAAACAATATACATACATATAAGTTTTCCAAGTTTTCTGTGTAAAATAAGAGTCTGAGCATTTTTTAAAGGCAAAAATATATGATTGTCAATCCCCTAAAGTATGCAAGCAAAACTTTGCAAAAGCAGTAGTGTAAGATTAACAAAAGGGTTGCTGATGATGTTTTCTTTTTTTGTTGTTGTTGTTGTTGTTGTAACTATTAGAGCCGATAGGTCTATTGTAAGGTTTTCCCATAAGTTTTATCATATTTTTATATTTTTTTTTTGTACATTTGTGGTCACTAAAAACAACAACGGAAAAGAATTGGTTTTAATTTCTCACTTTGCGACATAATTTTATTTATTTCTCACCAGTAAAACAACAAACCCGTACTCTGTTCCTGTTAGGCTTAAGCTTAGGATTTTTCTAACTGCTACTTTATCAAATGATAAAGTTTTTGGGACAATTTGAAAACAAAAAAAAGACACACAGATAATAATTAAGTTATTAGTAACCTCAACATGCGTATAAATTAAGGCTCATGTGTGCGTGTTTGTAAATTTGTTTCCTTGGATGTTCAATTCAATTGCGTGTGTGATCGTTTGTGCGTATTTGTATATCAAGGCTGTTATCAGCATGAGTTTATAATTTTTGGCAAGTTTATGAAATTTTCATTAATTTCAACCACAAGAGATTTTTTGATGACATTTTACCCAACCTCTTAAGGCTGGTTAGGATAATAATCAATGTGTGTAAGTACGAGTATGCCTGCATACAACATCTGATTCACTAAAATGATTTGACATAAAATCCCAAAAATTCCTTAAGGGATATCAACAAACTATATAAACATACAATATGAATTTATTAATAAACCAATAAACAATCTAAACTAAAAGAAATATGTACAAGTACAAGTTCTGTTATAGTTCTAGTTTAGATTCCAGTTCAGATTTTAGTTCAGATTCTATAGATGAGATTCAGATTCTAGTTGAGATTCTAGTTTAAATTCTAGTTCAGTTGTAGGCCAGATTCCAGCTCCGATTCTAGTGCGGATTCTAGTTGCGATTCTAGTTGAGAGTCTAGTTTAGATTCTAGTTGAGATTCTATTTGATTCTAGTTGAGATTCTAGTTGAGATACAAGTTTTGATTCTATTTGAGATTCAAGTTGGGATTTTCGTTGAGATTCTAGTTGAGATTCTAGATGAGATTCTAATTCAAATCCTAGTTCTGCTATAGCTTTAATTCCAGCTCAGATTCAGGTACAGATGCTGGTTGAGATTCTAGTTTAGTAGTAGCTCAGATTCTAGTTAAGATTCTATTTCAAATTATAATTCTGCTGTAGCTACAGATTCTGCTAGTTCATTTGTAGCTCAGATTTTAGTTAAGATTCTAATTAAGATTGTGGTTAAGATTTTAGTTAAGATTCTAGTGTAAATTTTAGTTCTGCTGTAGCTCAGAATCTAGCTCAGATTTTGGTTGAGTTTCTAGTACAGTTTCTAGATAAGTTTCCAGTTCAGATTCTAGTTCTGTTGTAGCTCAGATTCTAGTTAAGACTCTAGTTCAGATTCTGGTTCAGTTTCTATTTCAGTTTTTTGTTGGGTTCTATGTTGTATATAATAAATATATATTAGGTCTGTTTTGCTGGGTTATTCCTTCTTTTTGTTTCATACATTATATTTTACGCAATAAAACTATTATGTTTCAACAGTAATAACAGCAAATGTCATACAAAATTGTTGATAGATGATGACAAATGTCAGAAAACAACTTAACAAAACTAAAGTAGATCCTTTGGCAAAATATCTACAAAAGTGGTATGTATGGCTGAAAAAAACTTTGTTTATGTAATTATTTTATAATCAAACACACTCAACATAGCGTTTTTTTTCTATTTTCCACAGCAATAAAACATCACATGAATACAAAAACAATGAATTCTCTTTTTATATCATTTTTCCCAACAAACAACTAAATATATGTACAATGTAGGGATGTACAACGAATACATACATATAAGCAATAATAATGTATGAGCGTGTGTATGTGTGAGGTTGTGTTTGTTCAGTTGATTATTGAAATTGATAGTTAATTAATATGGATGGAGTTTATACATACATATGTATGTAATGTAGGTATGAGTGCGTATGTATATTTACATTAGTATAGCAGTGTTTGTATGTGTATAAAAGCTTGAGTGTGTGAGCATGTATTTGTATATCATATCATCTATGCTTGTTTAAATGCCTAAAGGTATGCTATATAATTTCATTTTGTTGTCAAAACAAAAACTTTTCTCTGAAAATGTAATTTATTCTTGTTGCTGTAGCGTAGTTATTATAGTTGTTGTTTTTTTTTTTCAACAAAAGCGAAATATAACACAACATCGAAAAAAAAAATAATAATAAAACTTTTTACATAATGTTATTAATTTGACAGGAAAATTTAATATCATCAGCTTACATAGACCCCAAACACAGATACAACTACAAATGCAGAAACATACATGTCATCAATAATATATGTATGTACGAATATTGATATTAATATTAATACACGTTTACGTGGGAGTTGCTGCCACACCATCAGCAGAAAAAGAAGAAAATATTGTATGAAAAATAGATTAATTAAATTTTGAAGCTTAAAATATATAGGTTATGGCTAGTTTAATTAAATTTGAACATTATTAAATTTAATTTAACTATGGGTTATATTAAATGTCGTACAAAATAAATATTTATATAGAAGCCAATTGATTTTGATATATTAAGGTGTGTTTACTTTTCAAGGCTTTAATAAAAACAGTTATGTTAATAGTCGGGGATAGTAATGTGTGGGCTGACTTATCTAAAAATTTGTATGTTACAAACAGAACTAGAACATAACTAGATCAGAACTAGAACATAACTAGAAGAGAACTAGAACAGATATAGAACAGAACTAGAAGTGAAATAAAACAGAACTAGAACAGAATTAGAACAGAACGAAAACAATTCTAGTTTTGTTTTCGTTCTGTTCTAACTAGAACTAGAACTAGAACGGAACTAGAACGAATGAGAACAGAACTAAAACAAAACTAGAACAGAACTAGAACGGAACTAGAACGAATTAGAACAGAAGTAAAACAAAACTAGAACAGAACTAGAACGAATGAGAACAGAACTAAAACAAAACTAGAACAGAACTAGAACAGAACTAGAATCTCCATTTTAATCTTAACTAGAATCTGGACTAGAATCTTAACTAAAGCAAAGCAAAACATGTTAATACAAAATTAATTTTGTCATTCTTCCCCATTTAAATACATAATTGCGTATGTAAGTTGTCTTAGTATAAGTCCTTATAGCTGGTAAATGTCGTGCAAATCAACAATGGATTTGTTATTTTCCTCATCATCTGTGCTTGTGATTTCCAAATTACAAGACACATTATATTATTAAGCTGCATTGTCACAAGTCAGTGTCCTATAAAATGTAAAGAATTTATCATAAATTATCAATGCTTGTCCCAAGTTAAATATCCAATGCTTGGGTGCTTTTCGTTTTTGTATTGCCAACAAAAAGGCAAACAAACAAATCCTTAATTATCCTTAAAATTTAGCTGGGAAAAAATTCTTAAATTTGTATTAGAATAAATGTACAACTGCGTCAAATAAAAATATAGTTATAAACAAAAAAAAAAGTGGAATTTTTTATGTATATTTGATTGTCTTATACTTGCGCCAGCTCTCAAACTAAAGCTCTGTCTCTGTCTGTCGTTTGTAATAGATGTGTGTGTACGTGTGGGTGTTTGTGTGTATGATGGAGTCAGCGTTGCCATTTCAGCGGTTTTCGGCCAGAAATGGTGTTTTTATTTTGTCAATTACGGGAAAGTTTGTGAAAAAACAGCTCAACTATTTTTTTTTAGCTACTTTATTATTTCTAGCGATTTTCTAACTACTTTGTTTTGATTGTGATCGGAAACAAGTGCATTGCACATCACCACAGACGTTAACAGTATACCCTCTTATTCAAATATATAATACATATGTAAGTTTTAATCAAATGTCACTCATTTGTACATAGAATTAATGTTTTTTTTTTTTGTTTCAGTGACATGGGTAAGCCTACTTACATATCTTCAAAAGTTTAGACAGGAGTGGAAGACTAAGCCAATGTTTAACGATTGGATTCCAGAAACTGATGATTTCGATTAATTATGGACCGACCATTATAAAATTAGGTGTCATCATTTCTGTATATATGAAACTTATTTGTGTTGAATTTTATATAGATACCAACATTTTTAAGAAATTTATGATCTATAAAGTAATTTTCGGGAGTGGGCCTTATATGGGAGGTATGATAAATTATGGACCAATCTGCACAACAATTTTAGATCTGATTTGGCTTTATTTACCACTCATTTGTGGTGAAATCTGTTTGCATACTTGCATAATTCAAACACAAATTTCACGTACCAAATTTTATCGAAATATCTTCAAAATTGCGATCTGTACTCTGCGCACAAGCTTTACATGGACAGCCAGCCAGCCAGCCAGACGGACGGACGGACAACGTTAAATCGACTCAGAAAGTGATTCTAAATCAATCTGTATAATTTAAGGTGGGTGTTGGACCAATATTTCTGCGCCTTACAAACATCAGTACAAATCCAATATACAATACAATGGTGGTGTAGGGTATAAAAACCACATGTAATTAAAGCATTTAAATAATACATATAAGAGTTAAGGTTTATACATGGTAGTATTTAGCCGAATTTCAGCTGGTTTATGTTTAACGTTTAGCAGTTTCTGGCGTTTTTTTTTATCCATTCTGGTTATTTTTTGCTGGTATGTTTTGGCAACACTGGATGGAGTATTACTACTACAACAAGCAACAAATGTAGTAGTTGTACTAGCAACGTGATGACAGGCTTGTGGCTTGTCATCATAATCATTTTGTCATCAATATGTCTGGGGGTAAAATGCCAGCGAAAATGACGAAATGTCTTGTTTTATTTTTTACATTTTATTTTTTTTTCGCTCTCTTACCAAATGTGTTTGTAAATATGTCTGAGAGTCTGTGTAGATGTTTGCTAGTATTTTATATAACTGTCTAGTAAACAAACTCATAGAAATTGATGGCGTAAGGACGCTTACAAAATTGTATAGTGAAAAATAAAGAAGAAAAAAAAAACAACAATTTCATTCAAAATAAATTACAAACGATCCAGTTAAGAGTGGGATCTGAACAAAAAGTAAAATTCAGCAAGATATTGACAAATTAAAAAAAAAACGATTTCAAAACAGATATAAAATTTATAAGGTTTTGTTTTAAGTATTTGAATAAGTTTGTGTCTTCTCAAAATGCTAGACCTAAACACTTTAGTGAATAAAATTTTTGTTAAAGATTTTTGCCATATTTTTGTCAATGAATTTATTTTGTTTCAGTTTTTCTAACAATATTCCCTAAATACAGCTGCACATGTAGTACTAATGTTTATATACATATGTACTATGTATGCATATAACGGTAATATGGACTCCCTATTTATTGTGTAAGTATTTGTATTTGTATTTATACTTTCTACGTAGTTGTGGTGAAAATCATTTGGGCGGTACCCGTGGTATCCACATGGATACCGTGTATATACAGCTAAATACACTTTCAAACACTTATATACTTTAGCTTTATATGTATATAAAAACTTTTTTTTCTTTATTTTTGTATATATAAGCAAAACTCTTATATATAAAAACATTATATATACATATGTATATGTATATTTGGCTGAGTACTCGTACTCATCATATTGTAAGATATTTTATGACATACTTATAACATTAGATACTTTTTCTCACAGATTTGTTACAGTTTTCTTTCTTGTTTTTTTTTTTTTGGTTTGTTTTGAGCTTCCTTCAACATTGTTGTTTTTCTTCTTACTTCCCACTCAAATAAGTTAGTATGCTCTTAATTATAGCTTTTCGCAAAATAAGCATAATTTTAAGAGTCTGTGTCATAAAAATAAAAACTCTTAATGCCACAGTACACACAAATAACCAGGAATCCGGCGAAAAACTCACGTGTTTCCAGTAAAAGGGGAAATTTTCCACACGCATCCAGCCTGGAAAGAAAACTAACTGTTGTTGAGTTTGGTAAGTAAACAGTTTTCCACAATATTGTTCAAAAATTGTTGAATTTTCCAAACTCTCTCATATTCCACTATTCATTCTCTGTGTAGCAATTCAGATTTCCAATATTCCTGTTTTATGTCTCCCATTTTGAAAAAATTATTGTTTATTATTTTCCTTTTAACTTCCAGTGTGTTGTTAATGTTTAGGGGAATTTCCTTTTCATGAAAGGGATTTTCTCTCTTGTGGGTTTGTTGTGGTTGTATTTGTTTGATTGAGAGTGTTTTGTATTGTTTTTATATGTGTAGCTGTGATATGCTATTGATGACTGGAAATAATTGAAGGGCCCTATAAAATTTTAATTCATTTAGAAATAGAATAATAAGAAAATTAAGTAATAAAATAATAAACAAAAAAAAAACATTAGAAAACCAAAATACTATTTTGCAGCACTCAAATGATAAATACTTTTCGTGTTGAACAGCCTATATAACGTCAATAAAATTGCATTAAAAAAGATCAGCTGCCAAAGAGAATAATGTTAAAAACTCAAATTATCGATATATTTTCCATTGACAACTACAGATCTCTATAACTCTTCTAAAAAAAGTAAATTTTTTAATAACTTGTCTATGATAAAGTAAAATTTTCTATAGAAAAGTAAAGGTAGCCGTAACTTTTCTATGGAAAATTCACGTTAGCGAATAATTTCTTTAAAAAAGTCATGTTCGCTATAAATTGTCTATAAATAAGTCTTGTAAGCAAGTTTTCTATAAATAAGTCACGCCAGCGATAACTTTTCTATACAAAAGCCACGTTGGAGATAATTCTGCTAAAGAAAAGTTACCTTAGCGATAACTTTTCAATGGAAATGTACCGTTAGTGATAAATTTGCTATAGAAAATTTATGTTAGCAATAACTTTCCTAAAGAAATGTCACGTTAGCGGTAATTTTTCTGTAGAAAAGTAACGTTAGAGATAACTTTTCTGTGGAAAAGTTATGTTAGCAATAAATTTTCTATGGAAAAGTCACGTTAGCCATAACTGTACTATAGAAAAGTCACGTTAGTGATAACTTTTATAAAGAAAGGTCACTTTATAAATAACTTTTCTATGTAAAAATCATGTTAGCTATAACTTGACTAAATAAAGGTCGCATTCGAGATAAATTTTCTGTAGAGCAGTCACGTTAGTGTTAAGTTTTCTTTAGCAAAGTCACGTTACTGATAACATTTCTATATAAAATTTCCGTTAGCGATACTTTTTCTATGGAAAAGTTGGTTTCCGGTAAATATTAATTATTTTAAAAAACATATCTCTTAAAAAAACGAAATCTACTTAATGTGCATTAACATTGTATGCCAACTTTGAGTATTTAATCCAAATTGTTCGCTTACTTTACATTTTTGAATTTCAAATATTCAAAACCATTTAACAAAAACCAAAGAAAGAAAAAAAGTATTACACCAAAAATCTGACTATTTAGACTTTAGCAACGAATTTATAAGCTAGCTGTCTAAACAATACCAATGACCCTTCATAAATATCTCATCAATACATTTGTGGTTTTCAAATGCAAAAACAACAGCAACAAAATTATTAGAAAAACAACTAAAACAAAATCTATTTTTAAATACTCCACAATGTATGTGGCAGGAAAAAAAACAACACCAACAACAACATTTCATTAGCATGAGCATGTTTGCAACAGCAACATTAACAACAAAAAATTTTCCATGTGTTTACAAATCAAGTGTAAACAATACATTTATGTATCTAGATTCAACATAATACAAACATAAATCGAAATGTGTGTGTGCAAGTTGTTGGTTCGTTCCTCAATTGTAGAGAAAAAAAATAGCGAATTATAGAAATAACAAAAACCCATTGAAACTAAACAAGTGACTGATTACAAATGCAACAAAAACAGAACAAAAACAAAAAAAAAAAAAAATACAACAATCATCGACAAATGAGTGAAAGGAGAAAAAAAATTAATGAATGAATGCCAAACACTTACATTTACATAAATGTATGCAACACGCATTTTGATTTTAATTTTTCTTTTTTTATTTAATTTTTAACCAAGTCCATATGCAGTCATGTTTTCTAACATAAAAACTCTAGCTGGGGTTTCAAAAGTTCTACTGAGCAGAGAGTATAAATTGGCAGTTCATCCTGCATGTGCCGGTGGGTAGTGATTTCGCATAAGAGTTGTTAAGGATGTAACATGAATATGCAATACGAGTGTGTTTTATATATAATTTAAAACAAAAAAAATGTAATAGAAATCATAAAGAATAATTAAGCAAATAGTCAGTCAGTCGTAAAGACTGACAGCTAGTTAGGCACTATGTATGAATGTACATACCTACTCATACATTTAATAGAGCATAGAGTTAGATGTGTGTAGGTTGGTAAATACATATGTACGTATAAGTTTATATTTGAATTGCAGCAGCTCACTGACCCCTAACAAAAATTACCTACTCATGTTGTTGTTGTTGTTGTTATTATTATTGTTGTTTATGTGCATTCAGCTGAGTTGGTTTATTAGAAAACACAAAACATCTGCATTTACACCAACTACACAATGGCAGGCTCTTCAAAAATGTATGCTCCATTTTTAAGCGCTACAGTCTGTTGTAACAATATGTTCATGAACACATTTTATATTTTTTTATTTTGAGTGAAATGGGTTCCAAAGTCTTGAAACATATGTTGTGATTTTCAAAATCAAAATGCTTTTCGTGCTTTATTTGCAGGACTTTGAATATCTGCTCATGAACAATCTGTTTTGAAATGTTTGTTTTTTATTAACCCAAAACTGTCCGCCTTGTTTGAAAAGCTTATACTCCACAAACGAAGGCAAATTCAAATCTTATGTCAATTAAGGGGCATCTTTTTAGTTGAGAATTCTTTGATTATTTAAATTTTATATAGTGATATATAAAGTTAACACTTGTTTGAGATATTAACAATTTTTTTAAAGTCTTTAAAAATGTTTTTTTTTTCATTTAACAAAAAATTTAAAATTTCTAATAGTCTTCAAGATAAGGTTTTCAGTTCAACAAAAAATTGTAAGATTTTAAGAAAATTACACAAACATTTCTTTCCAAAGAAAATTTGTGGCAATAGAAAAACAACATAAATTCCAGAATATTATAAATATTAAAATTTCTGGCACTTTGAAGGACTGCCGGTAAGTTAAAATAAAACTAATTTGCGTTTTAAGATTTACACACATTTTTAGAGTCATTAAAAAATGTCTCCATTTTTTATTTCTTAATTAAAAATTTTTTACATTTGTTTCAATATTTAAAAATTCATATTAATGAATTTTTAAAATATTTAAATTGCTTGATAGCTCAATCAATTGTCTTTAAAATCGCATAAAATTAGTTTTTGTTTTGAGTTTGAGACACGTTTTTTAAGTCATAAGAAAATTTCACAAAATATTTTTTTTTTGTTTTCAAAATTAAAAATGTTTTAAATGTGTTTTAATATTAAAAAAATTTCAGAATTTTAATAATTTCAAATTATGTTGGTACATAGTTGAAGTAGTTGTCTTTAAAATCGCATAAAATTAGTTTTTGTTTTGAGTTTGAGACCCGTTTTTTAAGTCATAAGAAAATTTCACAAAATATTTTTTTTTTTAAATCAAAAATGTTTTAAATCTGTTTTAGTATTTAAAAAATATATATTGAAGAGTTTTAAAAACATTCACTTTTTTTTAAAACTTAAAAAGTTGTTTTTAAGACAGAATAAAGCTTATTTAAGTTTTGAGATTTATAGTCAATAAATTTCACAAGATTTTAAGTTTTTGTCAGTGTACGTAGTTGTTTTTAAGACCAAGTAAATATGAATGCTTTTTTCAGATTTCGAAAAATTATGCAAGAGTCAAAAGAGTCAACAATTTTCGAAATTTATTTCAATATTTTAGCAGTATTCTTTTTTTTGGTATAATTATAATTTAAGGTAAAATGGGGTGAAAAAGGGGGATGTAGCAATAAAAAAATGTATGACTACCTTAGCTGTAGATAAAAAGTATATAAAACTTTAGGTAAATGCATATTACAAAAAAAGTATTTTGTATAGCAAACATTGTTAGTAGTATAAGTAAGTATCTGAATTAAAAAAAGGGGGCGGTGAAGTGGGTGTGGTTCATAGTTATATGGCGACGTTAACAGTATTAAGAGCAATATACTATCAACTTAAAAAAAAATACGTTGGAAGGAACAAATTTGTATAGAGAACAAAAAGTTTAAAACTTTCAAACAAAATTTGGCGTGAAAAGGGGGCGTGGCGTAAGAAATGTTTATTTCTACCTCGCCTTTGAAGTAAATCTGTTAAAAACTATATGGGTGCAATTTGCTGAAGGCTTAAATAATTGCCCATAAGGTATACCGAAATACAGTGGAAGTTTTGAACTGATACACATTTTTAAAAGGTTACAAAAAGAAAACGTTCAGTATGTGTTTGTAATTTTTTTTAATATTAAATTGCATTTATGATTTCTTTTAGTAGAGTATTTAAATTTCATTGAGCCTGAACTTTCAACTATATAACTATTAAATAATTTCATATTGCTGTGCTGTCGGTAAACATTTAGATAGAAATACACATCTAACAATTGATCATACATTATGATTGCTGGCAGCAAACACTTGGCAGCTCAAACATAAATTGTTGCTAATACACACAGTTTATACATTGCCTGAAATTCATATGTTCAGATCATGTGGAAAACTACATACATATATACATATTTAGAGAGAAAGAACAGGAAAAAACTTTTTACATGAAACATTAGAAAACAATACACTCGGTAAAAATATAAAATGCATACAAAGTTTGAAAGATAAAAATCTTTAGTTTAGTGTTTTCAACATGAGATTTTTTGCGTGTTCTATGCAGTAACTTCCGCATAAACATATGTAAACTATAAAATACAACAAACTATGTAAAGCGGGGTGGTTAAAAATAGTAATTTTTTTTTTGTAGAAAAGAAGAACTAAATATTAAATGTTGAAGCTTATACAACTGACAGACAGACATGCAAAAGAAATGAAAGACAGACATACAGACACATACGGACGGACAACATGTTTCATCTATCATATTATACATGTTTGTGTGAGTATGTATTGTTGTTTGTACACTGTTTTTGGTTTCAGATTCACTTGAGTTATTAAAAATTAAACTACTGACAGTTTGTTATTAAACCAAACAATATTGACAAATTGTTGGTGGTGCGGTGCGGTCGTTGTTGTTGGTGGTGTTGGTCAATCACCAAAATTTAACACCGAAATCTGATCATTAATATTTAGTAGTTTTTTTTTTTATTTACATAGTTTTCCAGCTGGGTAATTTAAAGAGCGCTTGATTTTCCTGTTTATTTGTATTTAAATTGCCGTAATATTTTGGTGTACAACATTTGTTTTGATAGATTGTTACAGATTCATATTAATATGAATGAATGATATGGGGGAGCATAGACATGAGTTTTGGGGGGAAAAAACTAACACAGAATAATTTTAAATAAAATTGATCAATTTGTGTTTAAAAGGTCGTATAATTATGAGCAGAAATGTAATTGATTTAATAAGATTAAAACAGCGGAGCAATGAAAGCACGTGTTTGAAATTAATAAAATTTGAGATTTATAATAAAAAAGTTGGTAAAAATAGGTGAATGGAAACATTATTAAAATCAGTGAAACACTTTCCATATTTACAGCAAACCCATTTAGGAGCCCCAATTTATTATTATTCAATCAAATTCATTGTCAGAGATTTTCACCTGCAAAAATCGTTTGTATATTACAAAAATATAGATTGGAGAATTCTAAAAATATTTATATTTGTTCATAGCTTAAATAGTTTTCATTAAGTTAAAGTAAAACAAGGTTGCGTTTTATATGTGGACAAATTTTTTTAAGCTTCATAAGAAAATTACCCAAATTTTATTTTGAAATAGAAAATTGCTAAATTTGTTGTATGCTTGGTTTTCACTGTGACATTTTTGTTGTCAAATTGTTCAAATTGTTGGCAATTGTATGAAAACGGTATGATTGCAAACATTCATACAATTGCCAACAATTTGGACAATTTGACAACAAAAATGACATAGTGAAAACATAGTGAAAACGCGTCCTTAGAATTTAGTAAATATATGTTCAACAATTTTATATTCAAAATTTTACAATTGAAAAATAGCTTAATCAGTTTTCTTTAAGAAAAAGTGAAATAAATTTGATGGTTTGATTAAGAAATTTTTACTAAATTTCAAAAAAATTACATGATTTTTTTTTCAATTCAATGAAGTTCAAAACTTGTTTCAATATTAAAGAAATATATATTAAAACATTTTATAAATACATATTTGAATTTTATCTTAGCTTATGTAAATGTCTTTGAGATTAAATAAAATTTAATTTAATTAAATTTTTAGATTTGAAAAAATTTTCAAAGTCTTAAGAAAATTTAGCAATTTTTTTTTTAAATCAAAAATATTCATAATTTGTTTCAATATTAAAGAAATTTATACATAACAATTTTGTAAATATATTGTTTTATTTTATTAAAAGAAAAAAAGGTCAAAAAATTCAAGATTTAATTTAATTTTGGTAATTATTAAAGCTTTAGGTCTTTTTTTTATAAAAAATCTACATTTTTATTGAAATATTTCGCTTCTTCAGGATAAAATTTTTATAATTTTATAAATTTGAAAAATTATTTGTCGAAATATTAATAAAAAAAAGGTCAAATAAACAATAATAAGAAATATAAAGTAAAAACAAAATGTAGTTTAAGATTTGGAAAACTTAACAATTTTATTTTTAAATTTGAAATTTTTAAAAAAATATATTTGCACGAAATTCAGTAGTAGTAAATGTTGTGGCAGCTTATTTAGCTGTTTTTAAGACAAAAGAAATCGAAATTGCAATATTTTTTCACGACTTAGATCATTTTGTACCACTGGTCGAGATGTAGACCAGAAATCTTTGCTTTATTTCAAAAAATAATGTAAAATATTTGGTGGTGAAATATTTTTTTTTTTCTTAAATTTATTTTGAAGTTTGGAATGTTAGCTCCGCTATCTAAAAATTTTTAGCCCTCCCCGGGCGGGAAAATGATTTGTCTAAAAATAGGCCATTGTTAAACTTATTGGAAATACTATATTCAAATAAAAAAAAGAAATAGCCAACAGTTCAAATTAACTATAATAAACACAAATTAGTTATTATATCTATTCCAGATGAGTCGCCAAGCAGCCTGGAACATGGCTGGTCGAGAACTCGTACAGTGGGATAATTAGCGAAATAATTTGTCTCTTGAACTGGGCTAAGAGTACGCAACATTTGTTTACAAAAATAACATTAATAGCAAACCTATTCGGTTTGGATACATATATTGGTGTTTGTGTTCATCAAAAGGATATTTGTTTCAATTTCGTTCATATGCTGGAGCTACGGATCAATATGATAAATAACGTTGGTTTTAGTGTGGTTTTGATTCTTTTGTCCATTTGCAAGAGTCGTCCACAACATACTGTGCATTTCGATAATTTTTTCACCGGTTACCACTTGCTTTGTCTAAAAGATAAGCGTTTTTGTGCAACAGATACAATACGTACAAACAAGATGGCAAACGCAGGCCTAAAAACAAATTTATATAAACACGATATAGATTATGCAAACGACCAAGAACATAAGATAGCAGTGGTTCGATGGAGACGAAAGGCAGCAGTAATTTTGGCTACGAATTATGATCAAATGGATCCTATAAGAAATGTAATGCGATGCGATAGAAAACAAAAAGCTAACCTTATTGCTAATTACAATAAATATATGGAATAATTTGACTGGCATGATAATGCTGTCGCCAATTATAGCATCAGAATCACAGGAAAAAAGTGGTGGTGGCCATTTTAGGTTACTTGCTTGGACAGCGCCAATGTCAATGTATGATTATTGAAAAAAACAAAAATAAATTGATTTTAAATTCGATAACAAAATCAGAAGAAAAATAGAAATGTCGCCGGTGCAAAATAACTTTCAGTTTTTTTTTTTAGAAAAATACAATTTTTGAAGATTATCAAAAAATTACCAACAATGTTTAAAGCTTTAAACAATTTTAAAGAAGTTCTCTTGGTTTTCTTTTTTAATAAAGAAATAAATATTAAAGAATTGCCCCAGTTTTAAAGCTTTTTAATGCTTTATAATATCGGCTTCAAATTAAAGTACTCGTATACAATTTTTAAATATTTTCAAAAAATTACCAAACATTTTTAAAAACTTCAAAAAAAAAAAGAATTTCTGGTAGACTTTAAAAATTTTAAAAAAATTTATAAAATAATTCTAGCCGCTTTAAAATAGTTTTATGTTTTCTTAGTTTGCCTTTGAGATAAAAGCATAAAAACTTAAATATTGTTTTAACAAAAATTAAATTCGAAAGTCTTTCAAAAACAGTCAGGGAACTACAACAAATAATTTGTAACACTAAAATTTCTGCTTTAAAATTTTCTTAAGAATATTAATGTTATATAAATTTTAAGAGCAATTTTTGTGCTGTTGTTTTTTTTTTTTTTTATTTGTGAAGAAATATCAAATTTTCTGCAGAATATAAAGGCTTTCATAAGTTTTTCTAAATTTGATGTTTTTTAAATCAAATCTAAAAGCTCTTAAAAAATCACTCTTTATTTTAAAAAATATTTATTTATGATATTTTTTAAAAACTGACTATAATTTGTTGCACATGTTGCCAAAATTCACTACCAGATATTTCAAGCTTTATATGACTCTAAGAAACATAGCTATACTATATTGCAAAATATATTTATAAACTTCTGCTGCTAGGTTGAAGCTAAATAAACTAAATCTTAAATGACATTGTTTAGCTACAAGATAAAGAGATAAAAGAAAAAAAATTTTAACAAAACAAATAAATAAGTAAATTTATGCCAACACTGGTTGACTTTATGGCGCTGACAATGTGTGAGTGTATACAAACACACTCAAACACTAAAATAATATAAATTTCTAGAAAGCCAGCAAAAAACAGCAGAGCACAAAGAGAAAAAAATATAAACAATACAAAAATTATAACATAAAACAATTTAACAACAAACTGAATGAATCAAGTGATGCCAGAAAAGCAAAATAAATACACAGCATACTTTTAGGGGGTGTGTGGTATTGTTAATTTGTAGCATATGTTGATTGGTTGGTTGGCTGCTTGTATAACTAACTGCTTGAGTTGTTGCTCTAAAAACAATAAATCGAAATAAAAAAAAAAAGCTAGAAATGATATAAAATTTAATCAAATGTTTGTAAAGCAAATAGTGATTAATGATGCTTTGTTTTACCCTGATTACATTTACTCACTCATTTCATTGAAAATACATACGAGTACATATCTACCTATACACAGAAAAAAAAATACAAAAGCCTAACTAACATTTAAGTTGATAATGGTTAGTGAGAGTGAGAGAAAAAAAAAACAACATACAGCCACATAAAAACAAATTTTGTCGGTTTTGTTTACACAATTTTTTGGTACAAAATTTTGTAAACAATCCACAAGTGTCATTAAAAGAAACTAAAACATATGCACAAGCTTTGCATATGTATGTATGTATGTGTACCACACACACAGATTTTGTGTGTTAACAAAAATGTTCATTATTTTTGCAGGGCTGGTGTAAAATTTAAAACCACATTTTGTCAATAATGTTCTTTCATTTATTTGTGAAAAATTTCACGCTTGTTTTGTAACACTCTGGCGTGACAATCAATGAAGTTTAATTAAATTGGTTGAGGGTAAGAGAGATTTTGGAAGAGTTGCAAACAAATTTATTAAAGATCCATAAATCAAACTTTTGCTAAACAAACTAAACTTAAACTTAATAAAACTTTATTGTAAGAAAACTGAACTAAATTGGTAATTGTAAAGGTAATAGAACTAGTTACACGTAATTACTTAAATTAATCAGTATCAATAACAAGAGAATGACATGAAAGCAAGCAGTTATAAATAAGTCATTAAACCTGTACTTCTACCTAATGCCGTAATATATTCATTAATAGGGAGTGATTTTTTAAGAGCTTTTGGATGTCACATAAAATTTAGGGCAATCTATAAAATTCAATGGTTAACGATAAAGTTAATAATTGTAAACGTACTTGTATGTATTTCGTTCCAACTCATAAAAAGTGAAAAAAATACGATTAATTCCCGAAATCAATTTCTCAATAATTGTGAGTTAAATAGATGCGACCCAATCATGAATAAAAAAATCAGCGGGAGTTCTTTCCCCTTTTATTATTTCAACATTGAATTTGAATAGGAAAAATGGGAAAAGTGAAAAAACTCCCCCCAAATTTTTATTCATGATTGGGCTGATGATGTTTATAAGTAGATCTTGGACAATAATGCGTTCCAATGTGCCAATTGTCTAAAAATTTTACCTTGCATTAGTATTTTTTGAATTAATAATTAAAATGAACTGCAGCCAAATAAAATTGTTTAAAGATAAATCCATGTAAGTGTTAAGCGCGGTTACGCCTCAAATAGTTCATACGCTGGGTTTAATTTTGCCATACTCTCTCAAAAATAATGTCAGGTATCTCACGAAAAAATTCTTTAATATCGACAGTTCAATTCCAAACCATGCTATGTCGACTTAGCATGTTTTTATTTTTTTGCGTTTTTGAATTTAGATTTTTTCAACTTAAATTCTGTCAAATTTTGGTTGTGATTGGCTAGTCCAATCAATAGTTATAAACAATAAAGTTCTACCTCATATGGTTTTTTAGATATCGCCTGTAAACTTTAGGAGCTTTTCCTGCAAAACTCACTTTTTCGACTTAGCATGTTTTGGAATTGAGCTGTCGATATTACCTTCCTGCTTAAATATTAGCATAAAGGCGTTAAATCGCAAGATAAAATAAACTTTAACACAAACAGTAACATTCCTGTCCTCATTGTCTGTTAAAATGTACGCTCCAATGATATCTCTGGCCCTTAAACCACAATAAACGGTGCATTTTTCGGAATGCCTTGACAGCAGTTCTGGAAATGCTTGGCTTCTCTTCACACCAAATACAACAGTGTTGCTGGTCTACGTATCCCTGCAATTAGAAATGAGCTTAGCCGCTGAACACAATTTTCCGATAAAAAAAGTGGATCTTAACTTTCTTAATCGAGCATGAATTTTGATCATAATATTCCATAATCTGTCAACATTGTCGCATTATAGGTCGACTTATGTTTAAGTTATATACAAAAATGCACTGTTTAACAGAAACATGTTACCCGAAACGATTGTTCACTTGGAGTATAACATTTGCCGCGTTATTGCCGATATACGGCAACAAATGTTCCAAAAAGTCATCAAAAATTGAACCTACTAACTCCGAGCCAGCCGTGGAGTCATATTTTGCCAGAAGATTATCTTTCGAATCAAGTAAATTTCATGTGAATTTAAAAAAGAACTCATCTTTGTTTTATTCAATTTTAAAGTTCTAAAAAAGCACCCCCGATACGTATTTCGAACAAAAAAGCATGATTTTTAAAATAAATTTTCACAATTTGAAGGCATTGATCAGGTGTCAGTATAGTCAGGTTAAAATGCCAAACTAAACATGAACCATTTGACAGCTGACAAAATGGCCGCCACTTCAAAAAGTGTTGCCAAATTAAAGTTTTATACATCTAAAACAAGTAAGAAAGTATAGTCAGTCAATACGGTCATATTTTATACCCTACTCCCGGTATATATGTAAAAACAGTTTTTCAGACATGGGAGCTATATGGGTCTTATTATGGACTGATCAGCTAAAAATTGGGCCAATGATTTTTATATATGAAACAGGCTTACGTTGAATATTATTTAGATACCAATATTTTTAAGAAAGTTATACTCGGTAGCGGGTCTAATATTAGAGCTATGATCAGTTATGAACCGATCTACACAAAATTTGCTGATGAGATTAGGCTTTATGTACAACTTATTTCTGGGGAAGTTTGTTGGGAGACGTGCATAAATCAAATATTTATGATCGATAAACTTCTATTTCGGGAGGACATTTGTATGGAGGCCAGGTGAAATAATGTACCGATCTCAAGTTTCAATCCCAAGCGCACTTGGGCCAGAAAATATCATGTACCAAATTGTATCGAAATATCTACAAAATTGCGACCTGTACACAAGGTTTACATGGACAGCCACCAGTCAGACGGAAAATTATTCTGTGTCCATCGCTATATATAAACATCAGCTCAGGCGTTATAAACATCAGCTGAAATCCAATATACCGCTCCACTATGGTGATGTAGGGTATAAAAGCACCCTATATAAGTTATTAAGAATTTGCAAATTATTACCCGGGGTCTGCTTAATTGTTTTACAGTTGACTGGAATAAGTTTTAGGTATTTTAATGAAAAATACTTTATGATAAAGAATTCTGTTTAATACCACAAATTGTTGATCTTGCCCTTCATTTCTCAACTTTGTTGTTTTTACAATTTTATACAACAGATCAGTATTTGTATTTTGTGTCTTTTCTTTAAGTTTGAGTATTATTTTCTGCCACTCACTATAAGAATATATCTGCTGCCCCTACCCTAGTCCTTGGCCCTTGCTTTCTCAAATGTACAACTATAGGCTCTGCTGCAGTGTATTTATTGTGTACAGACAGGTAGGCAGATTGCTGGAAATAAATGAATGCTATCAATATCTCTTACATTTTTTGTGCCAATGATTTTACCAAAAAAAAAAAAAACGGTTAATATTTTCTACTTGTTGTTTTATTTTTGTATTGTTTGTATGTCTAAAGATTTTTTTTTGCAATTTTTACTCATCGTTCGTTTGTCAGCAGATGTTGCAGGCAATTCATCAATATCATTTTATCAATTTGCACGGCATATTGATATACTGCTACGCCAACGTTAACAACAACAAAAATAAAAACATTGGCTTTAGCTGTGGCAGCTAAGGCTGATATAGCAAACAAAATAAAAAGACATGGCAAATAAAAATAAACGCCGAAAAACAACAAGAAAAATAAAGATTACATGCATATATGCAGGCATATTTATTTGATGCTTACACACACTAAAGCAATATGCAAACTTTTGTACAAAATCAAAAAAAAGAAAGGGGAAAAAATCTATTGATATACTTGCTTTTATGTTTGATTTTAACAAACTGCTTGTGCTGGTGTTCTAGCAGCAGCCCATGTTGTGTGTATTTATGCAAGGATATCATGTTGCCTGTATATGTACTCTCAAACACACTCACACTCTTTGCCTACATATGAAGACTGAGAATTGCTGTTGCTTGTTCAACATTGATTTTGATTTTTATGTGGTTTTGTTGATGTTTTATAAAATGCAGCCTGTTTGGTTCCACACAACTATACAACCAGGGATTCTTATTTACAAAAATCTTTTTTTCTTCTTTCTGCTCTATATATTTGTTGTTACAAAATGTGGACTCTTTTTTTTTAGACCTTTCTCACAACTGCTCGCTACTAGTATTTGTTTGTAGAGGGGTTTTCAGCAAGAACTTTAAAACATATTGAAATAACAGCAACGTTTTGTTGGCATATGAGCAACTTTGGTAATTGTGAAAATTAATTCAATTACGCTTGAAAATTTACTGTGAAAAATTCTTCTACAAAATTCGTGATACTTTTTGGCAACACAATTGTTCATCTGAGATCGCTCTTAAGAATTTGTTGGATAAACTCACATGTGAGTAAAGGCGTGCTAAACTAGGATGCGCTATGTGGTCTGGAGGTTTGAGAAGACCATTTTTTTTTAGGAAGTGATGATTTAAGATTGTCTAAAAACAAACAATACAAGCTACTTTGAACTTTTATTAAAGCTAATTTAATCAGGACATACGATTGAAGCTACTCTAGGCTATGATTGAAGCTAATTTAAGATTGCATTAAAAACCTTCGATTGAAGTCAATTTAAGAGAGTTAAAATGACTAAATTTAAGCTACTCCGATCTATGATTACTACTTCGATTGCAGCCAATTTGAGGTAGTGTAAAGATCTACGATTGAAGCTACTCGAAACTATGAATGAAGCTAATGTAGGACTATATAGATTGAAGCTAATTTGAGATTGGGACTGAAAATAATTTTGGTCTTGATCTACGATTAAAGATAAACTGAGATTGCGATTGAAGCAAATTTGGGCCTGAACAAAGATCTGCGATTGAAGATCAACTGAGACTGTGATAGAAGCTAATTTGGGCCGGAATAAAGATCTGCGATTGAAGCTAAACTGAGACTGTGATTGAAGCTAATTTGGGCCAGAATAAAGATCTGTGATTGAAGCTAAACTGAGACTGTGATTGAAGCTAATTTGGGCCAGAATAAAGATCTGTGATTGAAGCTAAACTGAGACTGTGATTAAAGTTGACTGGGGCCTGCATAAAGATCTGCGATTGAAGATAAACTGAGACTGTGATTGAAACTAATCTGCGATTGAAGCTAAACTGAGACTGTGATTAAAGTTAATTGGGACCTGAATAAAGATCTGCGATTGAAGCTAAACTGAGACTGTGATTGAAGCTAATTTGGGCCTGAACAAAGATCTGCGATTGAAGCTAAACTGAGACTGTGACCTACTATTCGAGCTAAACTGAGACTGTAATTGAAACTAATTTGAGTCTGACTAAAGATCTACGATTATAACTAAACTGAGACTATGATTGTAGAAGCTAATTTGCAACTATATGAAGATCTGCTGAAGTAAATTTGAGACCTATTGCTATTTCATCAGTTCAGAGCCACATGCCGTACAGCCACCGAAACATTAAGTTTATTGCGCAGCGATTTTCCGATCACAGCTGTTAACTGACAGTCCCAATCAAGCGATTTAAAAACACTGAATTACTCTTTAAAGAACTATGTTAAAGACAGACACAATCGAATCTACAATAGTGTTAAAACTCAAAGTGCATGTTCTAATCATTAAAATAGATGACGCATCTTAACAAAACGTAATTAAAAATATTGATGTGGTCGTCTTAGACGCCAGTTTAATGTTATTTTCAATTAATAATTCCCTAAACTTAAGCTTTTCACTGCAATTTAAACTCTATCTTTTCAATACAATATAAACTCTTTGTTTTATTTAATTTTATAAAAAAAGTTCTTGTTAAAAGACTCTTTGTACTGATTCTGTATGTATGTATATATGTGTGTATAACTGTGAGTCTCTTAGGAATATGAATTGCGACAGTAATTCAATTTTAACAATTTTTCAACTGTTATTGACGTGACGGTGATTTGTTACCATTTCAATGAGTTTTTCCCTCTGTATCTACATGTTTATGTATGTATACTATGTGTGCGTGTGTGTGTAATTTTATTAAACGTTTCTGTATGTGTTTGCTTTTTTTCTGTGATTTTTCATGCCATTTTGCACAGTATTGTTGTGTATTTAATGCCCTCTTCTATATAGTTTTCAGTTTCTGTATCCAGTTTTTCTGTTTGTACTATTTTGCGCACTGTTGTTATTCCCTGTTACCCTGGCTTTCATTGCTATGACCAATATTTACTTATGAGTGTTTGTTGTTTGATGCCTGATAAACACATGCTGGAATCGAAAACAATTCTGAGTATATTTTGGTGAAAAAATATTGGCAAAAAAAGGAATAATAAAATAAACTAAATGTTTTAATTTAATTTTGTTAAAATGAAATATAGTATTTGTTGTTGTTATAAATATATATTTATTTACAAACAAAAATTTATTGTAGACTTATAGATTTAAAAGTAATAAAATTAATGATTATATTAAATAAAGTTAATTGTCTACAGCAGTGATCGGCACTTAATGCTAGTATGTAAATAAACTGGCAAATAATCAAGGAATTTGATAAAAATTTTGCAATAAGATAAGAATTATTCAAACATAGCTCAGCATAGCTTCAATTATAGGTCTTTATAAAGTCTCAAATTACTTTATACGGTCTCTAACTAGCTTCAAACATAGATTAGGATTGCTGTAATTGCAGGCCTTTATATAGTCTCAAATTTCAACCAATCGCAAGTCTTTATACAGTCTCAAATTAGTTTAATTCTTAGCATGTAATAGGTCTTTATATAGTCTAAAATTACTTACAATTGTAGGTCTTAATACAGTCTCAAATTAGCTTCAAACATAGGTCTTTATTCAGTCTCGATTTATTTTTAAATATAGCTCAGAAAAGGTGTAGGTCTTTATACAGTCTTATATTAGCTCTATTCATAACTCATAACAGCTTCGATCGAAGGTCTTTATACAGAGTTAAAATAGCTTCAATGATAGGTATTTATTTAGTCTTGATTTATCGTCAAACATAGCTTAGAAAAGCTTCATTCAGTCGATCTTTCTACAGCCTCATATTAGCTTCAATCATAGTTCACAACAGCTTCAATCGTAGGTCCTTATACAGTCTTATAACAGCTTTAATCATAGGCCTTTATTTAGTCTCGATTTATCTTCAAACATAGCTCAGAAAGGCTTCAATCTGTAGTTCTTTATACAATTTAACATTTGCTTCAATCATTGGTCTTTATACAGCCTATTATAATTTATATTGAAGGGGTCTATACTGTTTTAAATTTCCTGAAATCGTAGGTCTTTATAAAGTCCTAAATTCACTTTCAATCATAGCTCGGATAAGCTGCAACCATTAGATTGACTTATTCAAATTTGTAGCATTTATTGATTTTGTCAAAAATGCTGTAGTTTGAATTGTAAAAGTTTGAACATTCTCAAATCAAATCATTAATACTGTAAAAAATAACCAATTTATTTCACAGGCTTCACTGGTCCAATTTTTATTTAAAACACATGTTTACATTTAGCATGACTGCTTATTAGGCTTAAACTTTTTAAGAAAAAAAAAAAACAAGCTTCACAAACAAGACCATTTCAGTTAATACGCTGACTTAAGAAAACAAAAATATCCAAATATAAAAATTAAAATCTATTTATGTTTTTGACGTATGGCTAAATGTAGAAAAGTTTTCTTACATTTCTCATTTTCCACAAATAAATTTGACAAATTTATTTTTTTATAACTAATAAGAGGAGATATTCACAAAAACACAGCAAATAACTCACAGTTTACAAAAATTCCATTTGTTACGTTTTATACGTTTTAAATACAAACTGTGTAGTAAATTGTAAATACTTTAGACTTTCAAGGATTTCAAAAAAATACAACAAACAAACCACAAAAAAAAATCCTTAATACATTTACAAGTGCTTCACAAAAACATTATGAACAGAACAAATCTGTAGAAAGTTTTTTTATTAAAAAAAAAAAAGCAAGAATGAAATTTAGACAGGCCGTTGTAAATTATAATAAAGACGATATTTGTTAAAACTTTAGATGAGGGGAGCTTTTTCATACACAAGTTGTAAATAAGATTTTTCTAATGTTCTAATATTATTTGCTGGACACATAGACTTAATCATAAACGTCACTCATACTTTAAATTATTATATTTTTTTTTCTCATATTTTGGTATTTTTGTGTATCTCTTGCCCTAACTTTTCTTTATATTTTTTTTGGATTTTTTATAAATAAAATAAAGCCTGTTTGAGATTGTCAAAAAAAAAATGGTAAAATTTAATTCCTAAGGGAGTTATTTGCTCTGAAACATATTTTCTAAGTGCTTGACTTTGAAATCATATTTTTAGTTTGACAAGGAGGAGGTAGTTCAGTAAAGACTATTTGCCAGTTTTTTTTAAATCTATATGTGTCTAAAATACATTTATATAAATGATTAATGAACAATTTGTAAACATATAAAGTGTTTGCTTCTGTTTTTTTTTTAGTAATGAAAATTAATAATTTATAAATGTATTAAGATCAATAAAATTCATTTACGTGCGTTTTTGGTTTAGACAATTTGTCGCTGAGAAAAATGTTTTCTATGGTGAAAACTGTCGTAACATAAAACAAGTTTTCTATGGGGAAAACTGCCTTAACTATGCAATAACTATCTTAACATAGGACAAGTTTTATATGGGGAAAACTATCTTAAATCGTCTTAACATAAGATAAGTTTTCTATGAGGAAAACTGCCTAAAATAGGGAAAACTATATTAAATTATCTTAACATAAGTTGAGTTTTATATACGATAATTATCTTAACATAAGACAAGTTTTATATGGGCAAAATGATCTTAAACTGTTTTAACATAAAATAAGTTTTCTATGGGGAAAACTGCCTAAAATTGTCGGAACTATGGGGAAACATATATTAAATTGTCTTAACATAAGTTAAGTTTTATGTGGGGAAAACTGTCTTAACATAAGACAACTTTCTATGTGGAAAATTGTCTTAAACTTAACATAATACAAGTATTCTAGGGGTAAAACTGCCTAAAATTGCATAACACATTTCTATTAAGGAAAGAAAGCTGACTTCTAACAAGACACTTTTCTATAAAGGAAAACTGACTTTTAACAAGAATATTTTTCGAATAGAAAACATGTCTAAACAAAGCTTAGTAAGACTATTAAAACATATTGTAAAAACTCTTGTTATATAATTTTCCTTAAAAAATCTCGATTACCTTTTTCAATTATCGTTAAAAAAAATCTCCCACAAATATTTATTGCTTCCTTTATTAAGAGCACTCATTTGTGTAACATACTAAAGCAAACTGTAAAAATCTTCAAAATTTATAGCTTATATCTAACGATGCTTTTAGATAACGCCCATAACATCTTAAGGTGGCTCATAGGTAATTTTTATCTAATGTTTTTGTCATAAAGTGTTATAAAATCCAGGAGTTTTGTTAGAAAGCTTATAAGAATTATTATTGTTATTATTGTGATTTTATGCTGAACACAAAAACAGCAGATAAAAAAATCTTTATTGCAGCCTCAAGTTAGGCTATTGTTTTTTTTTTGTTCTTGTATGTTACTTTTTTATTTACCCATATGCTAGTAATTGCTTAGACATATTTAATTCAATTTACTAAATGACCCTTATATTTAAAACAATACTCGAGCAGGAAAATTGTAAATGTTTATTTTAAAAATATACTTAAAATACCCATAAACATTTATGGCCTACTTTGAGGCGCCTTATTTGATATGCAACAATCTTTGATTCTTATTAAATTGTTGGTTATTTTTTTTTTTTACTTTTTTTGTGGGAAAATCTTATTTAAATGTAAAAACACGTAGTCTTAAGGAAGTTTATTATAGGACAGTATATATACCAGTACCAGGAGGAGAAAATTAGATGGGTGGCCAGTTAAAGTTAATACTAAGAAAGTGGTTTGGTTTTATGGGCAGCTTAAATACCTTTGAAGGTATAGTGGATACAAAAAGGAAATTGTTTCTCCACTGCACAAGGTAAGCTTAAAGCTTTAAGAGAATTACACGTTAAATTTCCTAATTTTGTTTCAAAATCATAAATGGTTTCAAGTTAAAAATATTTGAAATATGTCTGTTTTCATTATTAACATTTTCATAAACCTTCTACTTCTTGGATTGTATATTTCTAAGATTTCCTTTGTTTAAGGTTTGTTTTGCCAAATCAAATAATAAAGAATCCTTTGACATACAGTTGGGTTAGGATTTTATATGCATTTAAATGTCTAATATATTTCTTTATCAATACATCAATCAGGTTGTACGGGTTTTGCAATTTATCTTGAGTAATCTGTTTTGTTTGTTGCTTATTTTATTTTGAAAGAAGTCACTACATAATATGCTAAATTTACAATTGTGTTTAATAAAAAAACATGTTTTTCTACCTACAATCTTAACTTAATCATAAAGAGAAATGTGCTTTTATTTGCCAAGAATTCAAAAAGAAAAGGCAATGTAAAATAAAACCCAATAAAATCTCCAGAGTATTGTATATACCATGAAATCCGTAAAAAATCGTTTTTGTAATTTAAAAAAACATTTCAAGTTGTGCCTTTAAATAAACTCCTTTTACCAGCCTGTAGCTGCACAAAATGAAAAAGAAATATTCATTTCATTTCTGTTCATTTTTTTCAGGTTTTGTGAACACAATAAAACTAAATGTCACTAACATGAGTAATATGCCAATAATATTATAAAACATTTACCCTTTTCCATTTTCGTTTTTAATATTTATTTTACATTGTATTACAGTCTGCCTCTCTTTCTTTAGACTTAATGGAAAAAGTATGAAAATGGTAAACTCTTAAAGGTAGCTACAAAAAGTGTACGTTTAATAAAACTCAATCCAACACTTTTACTTATCCTTATACTCTGTAATACTTTATAATGTATAAAAAAAAATTGTAATACGTCATTTTAACATGTGTGCCTGTCAATAAAAGATTATAATATAATTTGTAAACACGCTATGTGAATTTTTACTGTAGTGGGTAAAGTTTTTTTCCCCAGCAGTACTAAGCTAGTGGGGAAATTTGAAAGATATTTATTTTGCTTTAGCTCTCGCACTAATTGTTCAACTTTCGACTATAAAAATGTTTCTGTTTAAGTTTGTTAACTTTTGAAGCTATATATTGTTAAGGTCCATCAGCCCAACCACGAATAAAAATTCCGCGGGAGTTTTTTCCCCCTTTTTATTTTTTTAACTTTAAATTTGAATAGGAAAAATGGGAAAAGGAAAAAAACTCCCGCGGAATTTATATTCATAATTGGGCTGTATATAATTTTAATATAATTACATGAAATTATTGTTTTTTATTCATATTTATATATTATTTTAGATTGTAAGCCTTAAGGGCCTAATTAATCAAGTTTATTCATTAAAAAGAAATTCAAGATTTTTAACCCTCCCCTATTGCACAAAAGTTAAATACTACAAAAAATAAAAATAACAATTTATATAGATTTTCCAAAACAATTTTTAAATTTCAATATACTCGTAGAACACGACAAAATTCGTTCCCTATAAGGTACAATAGAATTCCATAGTCTTGGTACTCGGACGACAATTGAACTAACTATTCATAATCTGGGAAGAACTATTCATAATCTGGACAGAAGATCTAGATATTATTAATGAACTAGTTCTAGTAGACAAACCAAAATTAAATCTGTTGAAAAAAAAACATTGGCTCCGCATATTTCATAATCTTATAAAATTGCAACAATATTCTAAGGCCAATAGAACTTTTAAAATTACATTGCAGAAGATTAATAATATTAATTGATGTATGTATATGATATTAATTTTTTTTAATTAATTATTTTTCATTCTAATTGCTTCGTATGATTAATATTATTTCTATTTCTTGAAATAAATATTAATCATACGCTCCAGAGCAATGATTTTAAAATATATTTAATTTCTTCATTCTAAATATAGTCCTTCTAAAAGACAGTTTTACTTCTAGAAAAGTGTGTTGTTAAAAGAATGTTTTATCTCTAGCTAAATTACTTGTTTTCCTTTATAGAAAAGTGTCTTGTTAAAAGACAGTTTTTCTTTTCAGAAAAGTGTTGCAGGCCAAGACAGTTTGCCTTTCAAATAAGTGTCTTTTTAAGAGACAGTTTTCCATGTCAAGAAAGTGTCACAGTTTTTTTTTTCAGATAAGTGTCTTATTAGGAGTTTTCCTTTTCAGAAACATTTCTTTTGAAGAGACAGTTTTCCTTATTAGAAAAGTGTCTTGCAAAAAGTCAGTGTTCCTTTTTAGAAAGGTGTCTATCGAAGAGAAAGTTTTCATTATCAGAAAAATGTTTGGTTAAGACACAGTTTCCCTTTTAGAAAAGTTTCCTGCAAAAGGACAGCTTGCCTTTTAGAAAAGTGTATTGTTAGGAGACAGTTTTCCTTATTAGAAAGGTGTCTTGCAAAAAGACAGTTTGTCGTTTAGTAAAGTGCTTAGCTAGGACTTGTCTTTTTATTAAGACAATTTTCCTATAGAAAACTTCTCTTTCTGTTAAGACAGTTTTCGCATAAAAAACTTTTATTTCTGTTAAGACACTTTTGAAAACTTCTCTTTCTATTAAGACAGTTTTCGTGTAGAAAACTTGTCTTTCTGTTAAGACAGTTTCCGTGTAAAAAAAACTTTTATTTCTGTTAAGACACTTTTGAAAACTTGTCTTTATATTAAGACAGTTTTCGTGTAGAAAACTTTCTTTCTGTTAAAACAGTTTCCGTAGAGAAAACATATTCTTCTGTTAACGGAAAACTTATAACACAGTTTTCGTATGAAAAAGTTTTGTTTCTGTTAAGACACTTTTCGTAGAGAAAACTTGTTAAACTTCTAGTAAGAGAAAACTTATAAGATAGTTTTCGTATGAAAAACTTTTATTTCTGTTAAGTCTTTCTGTTATGACAACTTTCCTATAGAAAACTAGACTTTCTGTTAAAATAGTTTTCGTATAGTAGTTATAGTTATAGTTATTAAGACAATTTTTCCATAGAAAACTTGTCTGATTGCTTTAACATCCATTTGTTTATTCTTGTTAAATAATTCAACTGTAAACTTCTCTCTTCTCAAATCAATATCAATCATTCGCCACCAGGGGTTTTCTTAACAGAAAATCCAGAAAAAAAGTTTGCAAATTTATTGAAATTTTTTTTATTTTACACAAATTTATATTTATGTTTCTAAAATCCCTAAATTTACCAAGTAGTTTCCTTGTTTTTCATGATTCAAAAAAAGAAAAAAATTAATTTTGTTTTGTTTGTTTCTAGAGAAAAACTCTTAATGTTTTTCTCTTGTTTATTTTTTTTTTTTTTGCATATAAAACAGATACCCAAATTTATGAACATTTATGAGCAAATATAAATTTTGCAAACTTGTTTTTATGAAAATTTTTTTGTACCATGTCAACAAATATTTGATAAGTAACTCAATACGTAGACAACATATGCATGCAGGACTTAAAACTCAAATTGAAACTGTAGTTCACAATTAAAAAAAAAAAAAAAAATACTAAAAATTATTAAGAAACTTTCAAATAGAAAAATATGTAAGAATTGGCGCAACAAAATACTAAAAATTATTAAGAAGCTTTCAAATAGAAAAATATGTAAGAATTGGCGCAACAAATAGAAAAAGAAAAAGCTTCACATGCCAACTTAATAAATTACTTGATTGCCAAAGTTTTTTTTTTCTTGTTTTTTTTTTGTATTGTAAAACCTTCATAAGGCTAGAAGCGAGTAAATATAGTAGATATGGTAGAGTGTATTCTTAATAAGTCTGTTCAGCACACCCACTGACAGACCAAACATTTGACTAACAGCCAAACAAACAAGCAAACTCATATTTCCTATAATATTTATATGAGTAAAACGTAAGAGTAAATGTGTTTAGGTGGTGAAAATTGTGTGTCTAGTGTTTGTTAGTTTACTTGAACGTGTGCAAAGACCACCTTCTTGCCAGCTTTTGGTTAACAAAACTTTTAACAAACAAACAACATTATAATCATCAACCACTCGGCAGCAATAGTCAATGTCTTCGTTCTCGTTCTCATCATTATTATTATGCGGCTTTAATGCCGCAAAATATTTGTTGGTTATTTTTATTGACTTTCTTTGTATGTGTGGAAGTGTATGTATGTATATTTAGCTGTTGTTTTTTGCGTCGCTTTTTTTTTGTGCTGTTGTTGCAAGCAACAACTGTAAATATACTTTCTAATAACTTGCCATAAAAGTAAAATGTTTGGTTTTGTTGTTATTACACCTTGATAACTTTCAGGGTCGTACAGTAGGGTATTTTCGTTTTTTAAAAAATTTTGCTTTTAGAAATTTAAGTAAATCGTGATAAATTATAACTGGGAATTAAAATCGAACTTTTTGCTTGTTTGTTTTTAATTTCTGAAACATTTTTTTGAATCAAAATTTCTAGTTTTCAACATAGCACTTTATTTTTTATAAAGAACAACCTTAAGCAGAGTATTCAGAATTCGTCTCTAACTTATTCACAAATTTGTCTCACAAAATTTCCCTTCGTTCCATAAAACGTATAAGTATATTGGTTCAAAAATTTTATAAACTTCTAAAATGTTCCAAAGGGGAAGCCAAAATCCTGAGACTGTAGAAAATAAAAAAAAAAAAAACTTTGTGTATGCTGTTGCTATTATTGCTATTTGTTAACTTCCAGGGGTGGGGTAGAAAATTTAAGTATTTTGTTTGAAACAACAATACAAATACTTTGGAAAAGTTTGGCGTATTCTTTTGTTAAACATATAAACATTGAGTTTGTAAGAGTGTTTATGATTTTTGCAATTTCTTTATAAGTATTTATTGTTATATTTATAATTTGGCAATATAAAAAAGTTTTTTTTGTTACATTAAGTTGTCTTTCTTCCCCCCAAAGCTAAAACGCCACAACATTTTGCATTGGAGGTCAGTAAGGTTTCGCATATAAAACTCTTGTCATATGTGCTAGAACTGAGCGAGTTAGTGTATTGAAGTTGATATGAAGTTGATGGATGAAATTGTATGCTAGAGCTTAATAATAATTATACCCGTCTGAGTAATTTAACTTCATTTGTTTGATTGGTTAAATGGCAAGATTGTTTGCATTCCAACTTCATATTTTTAAGGGAATGATTGTTTTTTTTTTTTGCTATGAAAAGTTTTATATTTTCATTAAGCTAAATTGGATTTGTCAAGTTAAAGATGTGAAAGTATAAGAAGACCAAACCAATTAAGCACTAAAAGTCTGTTTTGAAGTAAGGTAAGTTTATGGGGAAAGTAAATGAACACGTACAGACCTTATTGATAGTTTTATTATTGGTCTTACACAAAAGTACTTGTAGGCATTCTTTTATACACTCTAAAAGTTTTATTAAAAAAAAATAAAATTCCCAAGAAAATTTTTTTCTTTTTAGCTAAACTTGAACTATGGTTGTACATTTGTTTAAAATTCATTTTTCACAACTATTTATCTAAAGTTTTATAATCTTTTAAAATTTCTAATTTTCTTTTTTGATTATCGTGCCTTAAGTTTAAAAATCCTTAATAGTCTTGTAAATTTGTTTCATAACATTTTTCACAACATTTTACTTAGATTCTTATATTAAATTCCCCAATTTTTTTTGTAATTTCTTGTATCAAGTTTAAAAACTTGATATATTAGTAAATTAGTTTTATTAAAATTTTAATTTATTTTTAAAATTCGCAAAATTTTTAAAAATTCCCGAATTTAATTTTTTAAAATTTCTTTTTGCCACATGTTAAAATTAAATTGAAATATTCTTAATATTATTAATTGATAATATATGTATATATAATATGTAAAACTTTTTAATTCCCAAAAGCATTTCAGAAATTAATAAAGTTATTTATTTTTAATTTCTCCAAATATAAAGAAAGTAAAATGATTTTTTTTTCTACAAAAACCTTGAAATTTAAGCCAATTGTTTGAAAGTAAATCAATTTTTATATTTTGAGCAATATATTAAATTTTGATATATTCTTGCAAATTATTTTAACAACATTTTATTATATTTTAACAGATTTTTTTTTAATTCCCAAAAATATTAAAAAAATTCACGTATATTTTTTTTAAATTTCTTGTCGCTTGTTAAAAAAAATTTGTATATTCTTAGAATTTTCGTTCAATTACATATTTATTTAAATGTTATTATTTCCATATTTTTTTTTAATTCCCACAAAAATTAAAAAAAAATCGAGAATTTTGTTTTTTAAATTTTCTTGCTACAAATTTTAAAATCAGAAATATTCTTTGAAATTTCATTCAACCATATAATTAAAATACTTTATAATAAATTTTACGTACATATTAATTTTTAATTCCCTAAAAAATTTCGAAAAATTCCACAAATATTATTGTTTTTAATTTTTTTTTAAGGACCTTGAGTTTTTAATCAATTGTGTCAATTAAGTCATTTTTATATTTCTAACAATTTTTATATTTTTAAAAATCTCAAAAAATATGTTGCAAATTTTCATAAATCTATTTAAAATTTTAACAAAATAACTTTTTTACTTAAAATATTCATGTAAATTTGTTTAAAACACATATTTAACATTTTTTTTAATTTCCAAAGTATTAATAAAATTCCTGAATTTAATTTTTTAGTTCTCGCTACAAGTTCTAAAAACTAAAGATATTTTTGTAAATGTGTTTAACAACATTTTATTTTTGTTTTTTTTAAGAACAAAAAATTTTTAAAATTCCCGAATTTTATTTTTAAATTCTTGCCACAAATTGAAATATTTTTGTAAATCTGCTTAACTCACAACATTTTATTATAGTTTTTGCATATATTTTGAATTCCAAAAACTTTTTTTTTAAATTCCAGAATTTTTCATTTTTATTTTTCTCACAAGTTTAAAAACTTGAAATATTTTTAAAATTTTCCTACAAATATATTTTATTATCGGTTTTTCATATTTTTTTTTAAATTCCCAAAAAAGTTTTAAAAATTCTGAAATTTTATTATTAAATTTCTTGTTACAATTTAAAAAACTTGAAATAATCTAAAATATTTTTTTTTTCAAATATATAATTGACAATATTTTTTTTTTAATACCCAAAAATTTTTGAAACATTCCTGATTTTTTTTTAATTCTCGTAAAGCTTTTAATAAAACTCGAATTGTGAGAAAGTAAAATGATTTTTATATTATGAATAATATATTTTAAATTTCCGAAAATATTCTTAAAAATTTAAAAAATCTTCCTTTAAAAAATACTCAAAAAATTTGTTACAAATTTTGTAAGAATGCTTCCAAAAATAAATTTTAAATTAAAAAAATATATGGGAAATTAAAAAAAAAAATTAGGAAAAAAAATTACTTACAATCTTAAAAAATCTAATAAAATCTACAAAATTTTGTAGCAAATTTTTGAGGAATTTTTGTAAAGGAATAATATTTAATAAAATAAACTTTTATATATAATTGTAAGATCTTAAGTAATTATTTTTCAATTCGCAATTTTTTCTTAAATTCCTCATATGTTTTTAAAAATTTTGAATTTAATTTTTGCAATATTTTTAATAGAACACGAAATTTGCTTAAAACACAAAGAAATTGACAAAAACATAAATTATAAATTTCCAAATATTTTATGAATGCCACAACTTGAATTTGGCACTTTAGAAATGTCTTCTTACAACCACAACTCCTTAGCAACACACTTTCTTTCCTAGAGTTGTAGTAAAACAAAACAACATATACCACATTCCATATAATGAACAACAGCAGACTTTGATTTCTATTTAAATAAATTCATTCCTTCTCTTGAATTCTATCAACTACTTAATTAATTTATATCTTAAAGAGTGTATGTTACAAATAACCTGTAACATAAGGAAACCAAAAATATGTAATAATGTCTCAACTATCAAGGTTTTTTTTACTAAGAAAAATACACGCAATCAAACCGGTGAAACCAAGCATAAAGAAAACATTTGCAAATAGTAGTGTAGTGGTTAAAAACTAAAAACCAAACGAATACCAAAGAAGATATGTGAGATATATTGCTGGGTAAAATAACCTCTGGCATAATCAATTGGTTTTGGATTTAATTTTAATTACAATTTACCCAGAGAAAACTAACAGGGCGAAAAAGGTATCATCAACGTCAGCAGCAACAGCAAAATCAACATCATCTTCATATAAAAGCAAAGCATCAATATTTGCCATAGCAACAGTTGCCAGGATACTCTCTGACGTACAAGCAATAATAATCATAATTTTAAAAGTTGTGGTGTTTAGAAGGGGGCCAGCAACATTCTCTTTCTTATTTTTTGTCTTAAGCCCAAGGGCTCAAGTGATATAAATGCTCAAACAAACACACAGACAATTTCACTCTGACTCATGCAGACGAGTATGTGTGTGTTTTATGTTAAAAACAAATAGTATTGCTAAAGAATATTGACCAAAGTATTGAAGTGTATTAATCCAAATATATTTTTTTTATACGTTTTTTTTGTCCTACCTGTGTGACAAGTGCAAGTGAAAGAGCCCAAGCATTTTAATGAATATACTGTTAATTAGAAAAAGTCCTTAAGCTGTAAGGATCTACCAATAAACAATACATACATATGGGCATTCATTTATACTGTATAAGCCTGCTTGAATGCTTGCTTATATGAAAAGCATATCAAACTTACCACTAAACATTTGTATTATTTTCTATCACAGTTATTGCTAAAATTTTATACCATTTGACTCTGTTTTTGTTTTAGACTGTTAGGACAGGGCACAAAAGTTGGCGTAGCTAGTAAATAAATAAATAAAAAAAAAAAAAAACATTTGATGTATATGTATAAGGCTTAAAGGTCTAAACCAATAAACATTGCCGGCAGTAAAGGCATTTTGATGGAGTAAACGAAAGCAAGAAATTACAAAAACTAAATAAAACAAACTACTTCATTGAAAGGTATTTTATTTAGACCGAATTGTTGCATAAACAATTTTCTAACAAATTACAAATCTCGAAATTAAAAACTAAATTTCTAGCAATTTTTAGTTTTAGATTTGTTACAAAAAGGGACATCAAATATTTTAAAAGAAACTTTTTATTAGGGAAGTACAATTTAATAGAAAATAATTTTTTCAATTTTTTTCTGGGAATTTAAAAATTTATTTTGGGAATTCTATAAATTTTTAGGGAACTTTATTTTTTTATATAACTTTACAAATATGTTTTGGATTTTAATTTTCTTATAGGAAAAACTAAAAAATTTGGAATTAGTTTGCGTTATTTTGATAAAATTTTTAAGAATTTTAAAATTTTTGTAATTAGCTTTGAGAATTTATTTTAACTTATGTTTATTATGGCTGTAATAATTAAAAAAATACAATAGTAAACTAGTTTCGGCAATTGGAAAATTGGAAAGCATTGACTCGCCTGCCAAAGCCGTCATCAGCAATTTTTCATGTCCAACATTTATGTAATTACTCAACATTATTGAGGTAAACAATTCGGGAACAAACCAGAAATATTTCAAAGAAATTTCTTTACATGTTATGAATTAGACAAAATTTATATACGAACCTTTATATACATTTACAAAGCATGTTTATTTTGTGATTAGAGAACAAAATTAAAATTTTGTGATATTAAAATAATACAAAGTTCAAGTAATTAAAAAAACTCTAAAAAATTTTGGAATATTATAAAAATTTAGAGAACTTTATACATTTTTTAGGAATTTTATATTTTTTTGGGTAATTTCCGCATTCTTTTTTTATAAGATAAAATTTAAAGGAAATACAAACAAGTTTGTGATTGTAAATTTTTTTTAGGAATTTTAGAATTTTTATTTGTTTATTTATTATAGAATAAAAGTAAAATTCTCTGATAATTGAAATCTAAAAAAGTTCAAATTATTACAAAAATTATTTTTAGAGATTTTATAATTTTCGTAGGGAATTTTATAATGTTTATGGGCAATTGTGTATTTTTCCTATTGTAGAATAAAATTTAAATTTTCTTATGTTATATAAAACGGAGTTCAAAAAATTTTAAATTTAGAAATTTTATGAAATGATTGAATAAAAATATTTTAAACCAAAAAAATAGTTTATTATAGAATAAACTTAAAATTCTCTGATACTGAAATGAAAAATTTTAAATAATTACAGAAATTTATATATTTACCAAAAAAAAATTTAAAAAAATTATTAATTTTTTTTAAAGTAATTTATATTTTTATTTGGAAATAACTTCTAATTTGACCAATTCTATTAATATTAAACACATGTTGGGACATACTATTATAGATTAAGAAATCAGATTTTCTATATATGTATGTACATGTGTACTTTTAATAAGCGTGAAATTAATTGGAAATTGCTTGGAAGTTCAAATTTTGTATGAAACAGTTAAAAATTTGTGTTTATAATTATATTTTGTGAAATTTATTATAAAATGTAATAAATAAATATGGGAAAATTTAATAAAATAATCTTTTTTTGCAATTGCAAATATTTAATTAATTTTTAGAGTTTTCTGTTTTTTCTAAATGAAAACTGTTAAACATTTTATATTTATTATTAGAGATTCATCATTTTAATCATTTTTATTAATAATTCAAAAAATACCATTGTAAAGTAATATTTTTAGACAATTGGCACATTCATAATGTCATTGAAATTTGATTTAAATTTTATTTTTTTTGAAAGTTTTTTGATTTTGGTTACAAAATTTGTATTGGGAATTCAAAATATGTTCAAAATCAAATATATCTGTTTATAATATATGTAGGCCAATTAAAGGAGTCATCTAAATTTAATATTTATTAGAAAATCTGCTGCATGATTTATTTAAATAATCATTAAAGAATTCCAGGGAATTTTATAAAATTTTTTGTGAATTTTATAATTTTTTTTTTTTGGGAATTTTATAAAATTGTATAGATCATATAATAATTGCTATGATGAGCGATATCTCATATGGCTTTTTCTTGAAGAATCATTGACAAATTCTGGGGAATTTTATAAAGTTTAAAAACTTTTAATATAATTATATATAAAGTTTATATGCTGCATGTTTTTTTTGAAGAATCAATGAAGCATTCCAGGGAATTTTATAATTTTTTTTGAGAATTTTATAGATCATATAAAAAATTGTTTGGATGAGTGATTTCTTTGAAGAATCATTGAAGCACTGTGAAAAATTTTACAAACAAATTTTGGGAATTTTCTAAATTTTATCATAATATAAAAAAATTGTTGGCTGCATGTTTTTCTTGAAGAATCATTGCAGAAATTCAGAGGAATTTTATAAAATTTTTAGGAATTAAAAATTTGTTCAAAATCATAGATGTGTTTTTAAGGAGTCATTTAAATTCAATGTTTTTTATTTAAGTTCAATGTAGAAAATCTGTTATTAAGTTTTGGTTAATTTTATAAAAATTTTTGGAATTTTTTGGAACTTTATAAAATTTTTGGGGATTTTATAAAAGTTTTAATTTTTGATCTTATAAAAAATTATTTTGATGAATGATTTCTTTGAAGAAGCATTTAAAAACTCTGGAAAATGTTATAAACATTTTTGGGAATTTTATGGTAACAGAAAAAATTTTTTTGGCTGCATGTGTTTTTTTCTTCTTTTTTAAGAATTCTAGGAATTTTATAAAATATTTATAAACCATTTTGGAAATTTTATCATAATAGTTTAAATAATTGGAATCAAGCTTTCTTTGAAAAATCATTAAATAATTGTAGGTAATTTTACAAAATTGTTTGCGAATTTTATAACTTTGTTGTAGGGAATTAAAAGAAATAATGATCAAATTATTCAAAAAATTAAACTTTAAGTTAAAATGCTAAAAATTTACAGCAAAACATACCTGCATTTTTATTTCGAAGTTACTTTTATTTTTGTCAGTTCCATTAATATTAAAAAAAAAATTAGGAAAATTCTTTTATAGTTTCAGAAATTCTTGTTAAGTATGTTTTCAGGTAAGTTTCAAATAGCCAGGAGTTGACAAATATCTTGCTAAAATCATGTCAATTTTATGTTGTAAATTAGTTTTTTTTAGTTTCATTTATGGGTCTACAGAGTTGTGTTAGATTTCAAATTCTAATATTATTTTATTATAAATTTTTGTTCCCTTGAAAAAAAATCAATATTTTAGCAATTATTTAATTTGTTTAAACATTGTTTGGCACAGCAAATCTTAAGAATTAAATGTAGAAATACAACTAAATTATATTTGATAGAAACATTTAATTTTGTTTAACTAAAGGTGTTGTCTTTTAAAGTGTTTAGACATAACATATTCGTCTATTGGCAAACAAATGTCTTAATAAATTAAATGAACACAAAATTGTAATTATAATAAAAACATATATAAACAGGGAAATTACTAATGGCATATAGACGCCATTTCAGCAATTGCCATAGACAAATACTTAAAGTAAAACACATGATGCCTTTAATATGCATACAAGCAAATAGGCAAACAAACGTATAAGCAAATTACGAAACATACTCTCTCTCTCTCCCACTTTCTCACACTAGCACACAAGCACACTTAAATGTAGACCTCTACAAATACATAATTTGTATAAAGCTTCTGTATAGAGATACAAACATGTAAACAAATATTTAAGCTAGACAAACGCATAAATTGTTTCATATTGTTGTTATTCGAGTAAATGAGTTACAGTATGTAAAATTGTCAGAGTGCAGATAAACATACATACAAGGACTACAAATGAATATGACACATGTAATCACATGGCATTCATTAGACGGCGCGAGGTATTTATTTGCGCTTCACTAATTACAACAATAACAACAATCCAACAAATTCATATTTATATATTGTACAGACACACCCACACACATACTATATATACAAATACATAATTTCAAAGAAACAACGACAAATAATAACAACAACAGCAAATTTTATGGAATAATAAAAAAAAAAAAAAAATAACAAGAACTTTAACACAAACAATACAGCCATCTAGGCTACAATTGCTTGGTAATACTTAACATGCATAAATTTCATAGTTAGAAGAAAAAAAAAAACAAAAACAGAATATGACACAGACTGGCAGCTAAAGGGAAAGCTGCAGAAAAAGGACGCAACTGACTTGTTAACCAAAAGCTCTCTGATTCATACACACACACAAAATAACACAATAAATAAACAATAAAACTAATTGCAACAGTTGACTTAAATATAAACAAAACAAAAAAAACAACAACACAAAAACAGGAAGACAGACAGACATTTACAAAGCGGAAATTCAAATTTTGTTGCTTTACATACACTATAAAAAAACAACCTTAAACAGCAGCAAAATTAATAAAAAAGAAAATAAAACATTTGCATATGTATTTGTTCAAAGACAGCAGCAGAGGACTGGCTGCGGCAATAAATTAGAAAATATGTCTATTTGTATTTATTGCTAAATACCTTTAATTACTGTCTTTCATATTGCCATTGATTTATATAATTGTTTTTATTGCACAATCTAAATTAATTACAACAATATATTGTTGGTTTTAGGAAGATTTTGGCCAATTAAGAAGACTCTCTAGTAAGTAGAATGGGTTTCCTGGCAAGAAGCTGTTTGCAAAATTTAGAATTACTAACAAAAATTCCAACACATGAACTCTGGGAGCAATTAAACGAAAGAAAAAAAAAAACACCAAAGCAAAAATAGCCAACAATTTAATTTTATTTTCTTTTAACATTTGTCTAACCATTTCATTTCGCCTAAAATAATTTCAATTACATATTTATATTTTTAAGTAATATTTATAACAAAACCCAACTGAAATCCTACTAAAAGAAAACCTTCAAAACAAATTGATCAAATTAAGTAACAACAAAATAAACTTCTTTCAATTTACTCTATGAAAACTTATACTTACAAATAATAATGAATTTCCTAACGTAATAAATATAAATGGTTTCTTTAATTAAGTATGTTTTATTTGTATTAATAAAATAAAATAAACTCTGCCAGAAAAAAAAATACTACAATGTTGACTTGCTAAACAAACAAATGAGCAAACAATTTTATACTAATTACATGGTCTGACTAAATAAAAAGCACACAGCCTTGAACACTTGTGTGAATACAAAGACATGTACATAAATGTGGCAAGAAGTTTTTATAAATTTTTATAACTTTTAGAGTGAGTTTTATTTATATAAATATTAACAGGACAAAAGCACACAAATATTAAGGAAATTTTCTAAATGATCTTGAGCTTGTTTTGACTTCATATAGTTTTATTTCAGTTCAGGTGCTAGTTCTAATTCTAATTCGGGGGTTTTCTCCAGATTCTAGCTCAGATTTTAGTTTAGATATTAACTCAGATTCTAGTTCTGGTTCATGATCAGTGGGGTTACAATTTGTACGCTTATCGCATCGCATTTGCTTTCGCATCGCAATAGAGAGTAACCCCCCAGATTATAATTGAGATACTAATTTAGATTCTCTTTTAAATTCTAGTTGAGATACTAACTCAGATTCCAGCTCTAGTTCTATAGGCAGTTCAGATTCTAGTTGAGATTTTAGTTCAGATTTAATGCAGATTCTAGTTCAGATTCTATTTCTGATTCTAGTTCAAGTTTTAGTTAAGATTCTAGTTCTAATGCTAATTTTGATTCTAGTTCTGATTCTATTGCAGATTCTATTTCAAATTCTAGTTCAGATTCTAGTTTGCATTTCACTTTTGATTCTAGTTTTCTATTTGAAACTCTAGTTCAGATTCTGATTGAGATTCTAGTTCAGATTTTGATTAATATTCTAGTTAGGATTATTATTGAGATTCTAGTTCAGACTCTAGTTAGGATTGTACTTCAAATTCTAGTTGAGATTCTAGTTTTAATTCTACCGTTGATTCTAGTTCAAATTCTATTTGAAACTCTAGCTCAGATTCTGATTGAGATTCTAGTTGCGATTATAGTTCAGATTTTGATTGAGATTCTACTTCAGACTATAGTTAGGATTCTATTTCAAAATCTAGTTGAGATTCTACGAGAGCGATTCGGAAACTTCTTAGCCTAGAACAGAAAGCGCGGTATAAACAGAACACATCTGTGCTATGAACACATGTCAAATTTCTTTTCGAACGGACGACTTCTTCCAAGCATTTCACTGAAGCTGGAGGAAGTGCCCCAAAGAAGGCAAAAACAATTCAATCGGCTGGTAGGGTTATGGCAACGTTTTTTTTTTTTTTTTTTGGCACTTCAAAAGTATTTTATTGATTGACTATCTGCAGAAGGGTAAAACGATAAATTCAGAGCACTAGTGCAACATTTTCGATTAATTAAATGTAAAAATTCGAGAAAAACGTCTTGGCTTACAACACAAAAAAACAATTTCTCATCAAGCCAATACACCAGCGCACAAGAGTGTTTTAACCGTGGCTTAAATCATTTACGAGTTGCTTGACCACCAACCTTTTTCTGTCGATTTAGCTGCCAGTGACTTCTATCTGTTCCCAAATTTAAGAAAATTTCTAGCTGGCAGGCGTTTTACCGCAAATGAAGTTCAATTACAGTTGTAAACCATAATTTTGAAGGTCTCGACGAAAACTATCTTAATCAAGGGATAGAATTGCTACATAAGCGTTGGACTAAGTCTTCAAGTTTCAGGAGAATATATTGAAAAATAAAAATGTTTTTGAAAAACTAACTATTCTCTTTCTGTGCTAGGCTATGAAGTTTCTGAACCGCCCTCGTAGTTGCGATTCTAGCTCAGAGTCTATTTTGGATTCGAGTTTAGGTCCTAGTTTAGGTTCTTGTTTTTATTTTTAGTTTTCATGGTACCGTTTAACAAGAAAATTACGAAAAGATATTGCTTTGTGCCATTTAAAAAAGTTGTGTCAAAAATAAAAAAAGGAACAACTGTAAGAAGAGGAACTTTTATTTTCGCAACTCGAAAACCAAGCAACATAAATTTTGTGTCGGCACATCTATTCGTACTGCATGGTTGGCTCATGGGTGTTGTTTAGTGGTGGTGGTTGGTTGAATAACTGACTAAATGAATGTATGAATGAATGGTTTGTTGCAGTTTCAATATATTTTTTGGTTTTTAGGGAGGTGGGGAATTTTGTTTGTTTGTTCAGTTGTTTGTCTGTCTGGCCATATGTCCGATCCAGCAGTTAAACGAGTATAAGTTTAGTGTTTGGTTTTTTTTTTGGCCACTTTCATGTGCGTTTCTATGTGTGTATTTCTAAGTCTATATGATTGTGTGTTTGATTCAGTTAGTTTATGTTCTTGTTTGTTAGTTTATTTGTGTGTATAAGTTAGTGTTTGTGGGTGTATTTGCATTTGTGTCTATTTGTTTGTTGATTTAACAAATATTATGGTCATTAAGTAAATTGCTTGCTTTTGCTTACTCCATCTCTCTCTCTCTCTCTCTCTCCGTAGCTGTCTCTCTCCATGAAACTCACCACCGTTAATACTAATTTGTTCACTTGTTGTTTAGATAAAAGCTTATAGAATATTTGTACAATAACAGTAATAAAAACTTTAAGGGAAAAAATAGATTATGTTGGCACAAAAAAAAAAGAACGTGAAAAGAAAATAAAAACAAAATTAAATTATGAGTGCTTGTTTATTTAATAATGTGACGTTTTTAAAAGAGTTTAACAGGAAATGCTGTGGTCAGTTTTATTAAATGTGTTTCAGGGTGGTTTTTGTTGCTCTGGTCTACTGGTCGTTAAAGGATAATTACTTTATTCTAAGAAAATTATTACTTAGGTAAAAGTTTGCTGATATGACATCAATTTTTATGGAATATTTCTCATTTTTCCCATTAAGGATTTTTCGAAATTTAATAAAAAAAAATTGCAGGAAGGAAATATGTAATTTGAATATAAATTTCAATACCAGGATCTATTGCTTTAATTTCAACTTTTGTCAACTACATATTTATTTTCAAATTAAGTTGTAGTTAAATACAATGCAATGGAAGCTTTACAATTAACAAATAATTTATAGAAAACAAACAAAAACCAAAACCCAGTAGAATCTGTAATAAGTTTAATGTAGCGTATGAGTGATTTTTAATGATTTGTCTATAAAAACAATATTATTTATTTTTATTAAAATACAATAATATAAAATAATTTCAAACAACACCTACAACTCACAGACTTCACTTTGTGGTACATAAATCATTTTATGATTTTTCATAATGACTTCTATGAAATTAAATTAAAACAAAATTAAATATAATTCATTTTGCAAAGCATTAATAACTTTATTTAATTTGTGAATTTATAGCCTAAGTTGTTTTTTTGTCTGTTTGTTTGCTGTCCCTGATAAACATTAATTATTGTTATATTAAATAGTAATTAAATATTAATTTATAATATTGTTTTTTTTTTTCAGGTTATTTCCTTTATGAAATGAGTTTTCACATACACACAACTATAACTTGACCACTACATACCCAGTTGTTTTGGAAAACCCCAAAATAACAGCTAAATATAACAAAAATTACAAATACCAAACAAATACAGGGACAGCAAATCACACACACACTCTAACTAATAAAACAAAATTGTCAAAAGCCACTTAATTAACAACTCAATGTGTGGTTTTATTGGCTTCATTTCATATGTACACGCTTCAATAATTAGTTTTTATTAGTGTTTACTTAAAAACTAAAATATCTCTATAAAACTCTATACGTATGTATGTATGTCTGAATATGCCAACTGTTATGTATGTATGTATTTATATGCAAATATATGCATTCACAAAATCATCTATGTTTAGTTGGTATGTATGTATGTAAGTGTGTTTGGGCTGAGAGTTATTTTGCATATAAATGATTAATTTCATATATATATTTGAGGTTAATTAATTAGTCTTATGGTTGGCCACAAACTTACAAAAAAATAAAAGTAACTATAAAAATAATATGCTGAATTCTTTATATGGAAATCATTAATGAATAACAATTCATTGAGTTAGTTTATTAACTGTGTTTATTCAAAACGACAAAATAATGATTTAAAACTTCAACACAACTAGAACCGAAACAACATATAGTGCAATATTCGGCTGTGCCGAATCTTAAATACCCTGCAACTAACTACAATAATACGGAATACAAAAACTACACTAATTATAGGACTGGAATATCCTTATTCTGTGTTTTAGCGCAAAATTTGATTAGGATAATATTGTTCAATTCACAAGTGATGTTGTAAACTATGTTGTGAAACGTGATCCATTTTGAGATTCCCTACTTTTTTAAAATAAATTAAAAGGAATCCGGTTTATAAAACCATAACCACCGTTTTTAAAAGGTTAAAAACGTAACAATATACATATATACTTTGTTAGGTCTCAGATGAATATTATCAAAGTTGCACACGGAATGACAAACGTATTCACCACTTGTAATGGTGGAGGGCATAAAAAAAAGAACCTAAAATAGATGCCAACTTTAAACTTGAATTTGAGCCTATACAGGAACTAAAACCTAAACCGGAAACTAATTAGAGCATAACTAGAATCTGAAATAAAATTTAAAGTAGAATCTGAACTAGAACAGTAGTAGAAAAGAACTTGAACATGAACTAGATTTTGCACTTGAAATCGAATATAATATGAACAGGAAACTTAACTTAGAAATAAAACAGAAATTTATTTGCCTAACCATTTGATCTTTTATAACTCTTTAATTTGAAATTATTTTATTTATATTTTTCAATAGAAATTGTCATTGTCTGTTTTGTAGCTGTTGGCCATGAAATGCTACTAAAGCAAAACATTAATTAAAATTCTTAAATTCTTTTGTATACTTTTTTTTTTTGCAAGAAACTAATGACAATAACACAGTTTTATAACAAAACAAAGGTAATTGTGTATAATTGTCAGGTATGTTTATATTTGCCATTTATTGCAGTATGAGTATGATCGCACAGAGTGGAAGCATAAAATAGATGTTAAACAAATAAATAAATAAAGCCTGCAAGGTTTTTTAGCAAAGCCATAGTTTTGTTTTTGGCCTCTGATATTTAGAAATATTTTAATTTATATCTAAATTTTGCAATGCTAAATGTGATTTCAAATACATTATTCGTTAGGGAGTTGGGTTTCTTTTTGAACTCGCTCTCTCTCTTTCCCTCTCTCTTGGAGTGATTGTGTTGTTTGAGACATGTGCAGTATGAGTTGTTTATAAGGTCTTTGAAAAACCGATTATAGATAGCATATTGTTTAGTTTATTTACCTGTACAGTAGAGTGGTTCGAAAAACAAGTTGCGTCAAATTCTAGTCATTACTTTTAAAAATTCGTACAAAAATATTTAGCATTATTGTGGGTACGAATCGAGTTTTTAAAAGTAATGACTAAAATTTGCCGTGTCAGTAAAAAATTATAAGGGACAGAAATGTAGCCCTTGTAGAGCCATGAACACCGGTATACAAAATGTTATGATCGGACTAAAAATAGCGGCACAGTGAATAAAATTCTTAAAGGGCGGTATTTGTAGGCGTGGCAAAATAATAGAAACAATATTTCTGGAATTGTTTTTACATTATCTTTAATCCTAGGTGGTGTCTGACACAACCTTTTTTTTTTTGTATTGAAGGCGAAACGCTCTACTGTACAGTATTGGTTTATTGTTGGTGTGTAGATTTGTATTTATGGAATAGCCAAGAGTTTATGTTTTTGATATTAAAGGATTTTTAATTACAATGTATGTTTGATGCCTTCAAGGCAAAGTAAAATAAATAATTTTTTTTTTAATTACACAAACGCATACAAATTTTATTTAGAATATATATTCAAACGCACTAATTTATACTTCCATATGAATAAACGATTATCTGTGTAAATTTATAGTATAAAAAAATGGTGTGTGTGAACGTGTTTGGGCCTTAAACAATTTTGTTTTATCTAAATCAGTTTTCCTTTGCACCTGACCCAGTTGGAAATTTATGTCTGGTATGATGTCTGAAAGCATAGCAAAGTTTGAATGATTCTGTTGGTATTTTGTTTCACAGAAAATACATAAGTGTGTCTTGCTTAAACGTCTTTAGATCCATTTTAGAACATTTTTCTATATGATTCTATCGCCTGTTTTGGATTCAGTCTAGCAACTAATTTCCACAAAATTCTATTGCACATTGAATTTCGTTTTGGGTTGTTGTTTTTTTTGCTCATGATTTATTTGTGTTTAATAAATAATTTAATTTTAGTTACTTTTTGTTGCTGTTGTGCATGTTAATAATATTGTATAGAAAATTAATTAAAATATTGATGTGATTTTTGTTTACCGTAAAGACAAATAAGAGGACAACTTTAAATCAAATAGACAGACCATAAAATAAATTAAAATTAAAGACCAACACTAATATATACATTATTTGGTAAGCAAAAGTACTGCCAGTACGTGCTAAATATTTATTTAATATTTGATTTATTTTAAATTGGAAAATGAAGAAATTAAAGCATACAGCAAATGTAATATTTAAATAAAGTTTAATACATTTAAAGCACACACACAGCAGGCAACCAATATTAATTTAAACACAGGTTTATGACTTCATATCTTTGCTAAATTTCTAAAGGATACAACTTAATTATTAGTACAATGTAAATTGTTTAAGTAATGTAGCTAAATTTAAGTCATATTTAGACTTTTTACATAAGTAAGATCTCAACTTTTGTTAAAAGCTTTATTATCTTCTAGTGCCATAAACAAAATTATTCTTTTTCCAATTTATTGATGACCTTTTTTGAAACAAAATTATTTCTACTGGTAATCATTGAAAATTTTTGTAAAAACCTTTATGTAATTAGAAAGGATATATGAAAAACTTTTTTAGTTGAATTTCTATCAATTTCATTTTTCTTTTAAATAAAACTTAACTATAAACTACAAGTTTTAAACCTAATTGAAAGTAATTGCCAATAAAGGATATATAGGAAACTTTTTTGTTTTAAAAATTTTTAAACAAAATATGATATATTTTCAAACTAAACACTTTGCCTGTTGTTTTTAACAAGTCCTAAAAGCAAGTTTTTAAAAACTTTAAAATTTTTCAAAAAAAGCCAAAAAATTTTGTGACGAATTTTAAAACAAAATCTTTTTTATTTCAAATAAATATAAGCATATTGTAGTTTTTACTTTTTTATTCCAGATTTATTAAAACTAAAAAAAGTTGAAAAAAGGATATATGGAGAACTTTTTTAATTAAAGATTTAGCAAAAATATTATGCTGGATTTAAAAGTAGCTCTCTAATATACAAGTGTTAATCATGTTTTAAAGGAAATTTGTTAAGGATTTTTGTTGAAAAAAATCTTTTTGAAACTGCAGCAAAATTGTTTCTTGGAATTATTTGATTCTTTAAGAGAAAATTAAATAAATATGTTTTTTTAATTTTTACACAATTTTTCTAAAAATAAAAAGTTTTGGAAAAATAGGATGTATCAAAAACCTTTTCATTAATATTATTATCATGATTTTTTTTGTCTTAATGAAAGCATTGCATAAAATTGTGCCAATAATTAATGTTTTCTTAAAACAAAGGATAAATGTGTGACTCAGTAATTTACTCCAAAAAAAAAAAAATTTTTAAAATTCAAAACTTGCCATAAGCATAAGTCTGTTATGCCCAACTGTAAGTTCAATTAAGCATCTCAAGGTTTTATGCAAATAAGTTTTTTTAAATGATCCTATTTATTTAGGTTCTTTAATTTAGTTTCTATTAATTTGATTGGAAAGATTTGTTATTCTAATTGTGAGATTTTTATTCAAAATAAATAAACTGTTCAAATTTTGTACAGTAAATTAAAGGTTAATTAAAATTGAGACTCCTTCTTACCAGCTTGCGCTGAAAAGCAGTTTTTAGCTTGGAAAATTCTGTATTTAATTGTAATTTAAAAATTTGACGTAAGGTGACGTATGATTAATATTAATTTTAGATTTTTAGAACTAGTTGAAACTAGACAATGTAAAGACTATGAGATTGATATTTAAAAAAAGGATATATGTATGAAAAACTTTTAAAGTATGAGAAAAAAGTTTTAGGAAAATTCTGTCTCGATTGTATGAATATTTTAGGTAGAATTCGGAGTTTTATAACTGTTTAGGTCAAAATTTAGGTCTTGTTTTGTCTCTTTTAGCGTATTAATAGTTCTATACTTTAAAATGTATGTGCAAAATTAGTATTTAAAATTTTTTACTTAAGGTGGCGTATGATTAATATCAATTTTAGTAATATAAAAGAAAATCAATGAAATTTTAAATATTTTAAATGTAGCGGGTACAGATAAGAAAGGCAAGGTAAAGCTACATATTGTAAAGACAATTAAACAAATTTCATAAAAAAGGATATGTGAAAATTTTTCAAAATGGTAAAATATTTTAACGAACTTGTGTTAGGATTTAAAAGAACGCAGTACGAGACAAGTAGTAAAAATAATTTAAGTAGAAGTAGGGCTATGTAACTATTTTAAGTTTTAAACTTAAGGTTCACTGATAAGTTTGTAGAGGTAAAAAATAATGCTGTAAAGTTAAGTAACCAAATTAGTAAAAAGGATATATGAGGAAATTGTTGAGAGTTAAATGTTTACGGGAAAATGTTTAAACTTGCCAAGAAGACAGTACAACACAAGTTTTAAGAAAATTTTCAGTAAAATTAGGAATATGCGTATGATAATAAAATAAGTTGGAACATTTTTAATAAAAAAAAAAAACAAAAACATTTGTTAAGAAAAACTTCAAGATTTTGTTCGACCACACAGTAATATCATTATTTGATTTTATTTATAACAAAATGACTTTATATTTTTTCATTGGGAATTCAACTAGGCTATTTAGTAATTACAATTCAAAGCATACTAAAGTCTTGCTTAGGTCTGAACGTTTTGTGTTTTTATAAATTATAATTGGGAAACTTTTTCTTTTACACAGAGGACTTAAAACAGATTACCAGATAGTACTGTGTTGTACTCAGTGACTGTATATTGCAAGATTAACATAATCGGGATTCTCGCTTATTTATTTCTGTTTAAAACTAGTTGTCTGCTTTAAAAAATCTATGCAAAATTTTCATTTGGAAATGTTATTAAGAGAGGCGTATGATTGATATGAATTTCACTTAAGGTTGGCGTATGATTGATATTAAATTTCGTTTTCTAAAGAAAAATCATTAAAAGGTCTTAAAAATTCAACTGCAGTATTGGTAGATGAATTTACGAAAGGGAAATAGCAATTTTTTTTCAAGAATTTGTTTTACAATCTAATAAAATAATTAGGCATTGAAGCCAAACAAGGAAATATATTTTAGATTTATGAGCTATTTTAGCTATTGCCTTTTACAATTAATTTGTTGCTTGTTCAAATCTGTTTTAAATTTTCATTTGAACATTTTATTATCGGGGAATGAATTGAAATTTTTACAGAAAACCATTTGAAATACTAACATAAACTGAACTGTAATGCTTGCAATTAAAAAAGTATTTAAAAAAAGTTGTTTTATTGGTGCTAAACTTTTTCTATTGATGTTGCTAATTAAATAATTTTAAAATTTTATGAGTAATTAAAAAAGGATTTGTACGTTTCTTTTTTTGGCAGCAAATAAATTAATTAATAAATATTATCATAATACAGCAAGAGTTTTTCTCTTACTCTTATTTATATTTTAAAATAAATATTTACAAAATATAGCAAATAAATAAATAAATAAATAAATTTGTGTATACTTTTATATTTTATTTGGTTGTATTTATAAAAATATTATTATTCCTGTGTTTTTTTTCTGTTGAGTAAATGTTTACTTTTATTATCAGTTTATTTCATTATTATCATTTATTTATTTTTGTTTTTTTGTTGAATATTTTTGTATTCTGTTTTTTTTTTGTTGTTGGATCTGTTCATTGTTGTTTTCATTCCTTACATAGCATACAAACGCAATTATTGCATCTAAATACTAGAGATTACGTTAAAAGCACGTACGTAGGATAAAATCATTATTGTCAGCATCATCATCCAATCGTCATCATCATTACCATTACCATCACCATCATCGTCATCATCAATATTTTTTTAAAGTTTTTGTAACAATGTGTTTGAATTTTATAAAGTTTGTAATGTGTGTGTGTGTAAAGCCGTATTTGCATTTATTTGTTTGTGTAAGAGTATGAGTAAGTTTATTTGTATATTTTCCTTTGTTTATATATTTTGTGTCCCTTTTTTTCTTGCTGTTAAATTTTATAATATTGGATATACATTTTAATGTTTCTTTTTTTCTTTTTTGTTTTTCAAAACATTAAACCAGTAATTGCTTCATAAAACCATTTTAATTTTAGAATTATTTGTACTTCTTTGTGTTATTTGACTTTTAAATTTGGAAAATATCATTAAACAAATACTAACAGCAATATAAGTATTAAAAGATTCAAGGCAGTGTTTTATAAGTATCCTTTCTAAGCAACAATATAAGGTATTTTATAGATTTTCATTAAATTTTAAAGCTTTGCACAATATTTCCTAAAAGACCGCTGCTATAATTTTATATGTTGAAAATATCGCAAAAAAGGACATATGGCATACTTTTGTATATCACCTATTAAAGCAAAAATTTTAATTTTATATAAAACTGCACGCAAGACTGCATGTTTTCGGTATAATTAAATTTTATTTCAAAAAATGAGAATATTATTTAAAAAATGTCTTAATTTAAACAGTTTTATGTGTAGTAGTTTTTAAGTTTTTGTAATTTCTTTTTTTATTTTTTTGTTTATGAAAATCCTATTTTTGCAAAAAAGGATATATGACAAACTCTTTTATCTGATTTATTTTAAAGAAATATATTATTTCTCAAGAAACTAGTGGTACTTTGACATGTTGTGGCATTAATTTAAAAAAAAATCCAAAAAAGGATATATGAGAAAAGCTTACATTTTCAATAAACTTCATACAAATATTATGACTCGCATAGAAAAATTTATTTCAAAATGTCTCAAATCAAACAGTTTTATGTTTAATTTTTTTGTTTTAACGTAATTTTTACAATTTTTCTTATATGAAAATCATATTTAAAAAAAGGATATACGACAAACTTCTTTATTTGACTTATGTTAAAGAAATATATTATTTCTTAAAAAATTAGTGGTACTTAGACATGTTGTGGCATTAATTTAAAAAAAAATCCAAAAAAGGATATATGAGAAAATCTTAGAATATTACAGATTTTCAAGAATTTTTTGCGGTATTATAAAGAACACACAAAATTACAAGTTGTAACCATATTTTTGAAAAAAATCGTTTAAAAAATACAACATTTTTTAAACTTTTTTTATAAAAAAAAAATGTATTTAAAAAATGATATAAAAATTTTACTTAACGAACTTGTTTCTGGTTGTATAACCTTAAAAATTAATATTTATAAAGTTCAATTAATTTCAAAAAAGGATAGAAACATTATTTTAATAAATTATATTTTGTAAAAATATTTTGAAGAAATTCAATAAAATTTTGAAATTTTACTAGTAGCCAAAAAAAATGGCTTATTTTGTTAGTTATACATCTCACATTCTGGCCATTTATAAAGGGTCCGCCAAATAACTTTTTTTTTTTTTGAAAATTTTATAAAAAAAACTACTGAATATTTTCTCAAATTTCTTTTTTTATTTGAAAGTACAATCCTTCCGGTTAATAATGGAAAATAATTTCATTCAAATGGCTGCCTCGGCTGGCCATGCAGTAGCCTATACGATCGGTCCAATTTTTTAGCACATTATCGATTGTGTGCAGCTGTATTTCACCAATGGCTTCACGAATATTGTCCTTTAAAGCGTCAATTGTCTCTGGCTTGTCGGCGTAACACTTATCTTTGACGGCACCCCACAAATAATAGTACAACGGTGTGAAATCGCAGCTCCGAGGTGGCCAAACGACATCTGCTCTGCAGCTGATAATGCGATCTTCAAAAACAGGGCGCAAAACATCAAGTGTAGCTTCGGCTGTGTGGCACGTAGCGCCGTATTGTTGAAACCAAATGTTGCCAATATTATCCTCTTCAATTTTTGTGAACAAAAATTCGTTCAACATGGCCCGATAACGATCACCATTGACTGTAACGGCCACTCCTTGCTCATTTTCGAAGAAAAATTACCCATTTATGCCTCTGGACCAAAATCCGCACCAAACAGTGACTCGTTTTGGGTGCATCGGCTTTTCAATGTATGCGTGCGGGTTTTCTGTGCCCCAAATGGGACAATTAGACTTTTTTACATACCCGATAAGATTAAAATGAGCTTCATCTAAAAAGATGCAATATCGGCATCTTCTGTAAGTCGATTGCAGGCCCACTTAGCGAAGCGAAAACGCATTGGATGGTCAGTTGGCTTCAACTCCTGAACCAATTGGATTTTGTATGACGTTATATCAAGGTCTTTATGGAAAATTCGTCTCAATGATGTCTCCAAAATGTTCAATTGTTGAGAACGACGGTGAATTGATGTTGATGGCGCTTCACGCACACTTTCTGCACAGCAGCAATATTCTCGGGTGTACGCACTGTTTTTGGCTTTTCACGCTTTGGTTTATCGATAAGGATGCCAGAAGCTGATGGTGCTTCTCTTCTTTCAAAATCGGTACGCAATTTTCGCAGACATTCTGCAACATTACCATGATTTTCAAAGTAATGTTGCAATATTTCCCAGCGTTGTCAAAGCGTATACACAACCATATTCATTCAGGATAAAACTAATTATCTGTCAAATTAGACTTGAGCTAAGTGTTACCATTCACGAAATAAGCACTAGTTGAAAAAAAAAACGTTAGATGGCGGACCCGTTATAAGAGAAATTGTGAATGTAATTCAAGAGTTGGACAAACCAAAGACAATGTAAAACCACAAGTATAACTAACTTATAACATTTCAAATGCATTTTGCAAAAAGTATTTGTCCTGAACACACTATACTGTGAAGCACAGCCAACAGCCTAACACTAGTAAAGAGAAGATTCTTGTCAGTACACAGACAAAAGGTAGAAACCAAGTTTTAATGCTAACCAACAAAACCAGTTTGCTTTGGCGTCTTTTACAGTGTAAATACAAAAGCAAAGGCATGCAAAGTTAAAGGTGTTAGTGTATAAGTTTATTTATAAGATAATAAACTAAAACCAAACATCATCTACACAAAAATAAGTAATAGCTTTATTAACAAGCAACGAAAGGTAAAGGAAATTCAGCACACAATACACTGGCCTCAACAGTCAAACACACTTATATTTGCATTACAACAAAACTGCCTGTATTTAACTGTTTTCCAGGTATGAACTACAAATGAAAATTTTAGGCTTAAAAGTAAAATATAACATTTTAACCACAAACTGAGATTATAACCACTAGATTTTATAAAACTGACAAACAAACTAATGAAGGCAACACAAATGTAAAGATAAACATATACAAACAGTAAACCAGCAAACAACGGGGTTTCAACTCAATCCAACAAAAATCCAACCGAAATGAGAAGATTCGAAATTTCACTTTAAATCTAAAAAAAAAAAAGAGTCAAAGGTTTGCTGGGTATTTTTTATTTGACAACACATTCGTGTTAGTGTTACTGTCGTAGCAAACAAATCTATTTAGTTTTTGTTGTATAAATTATTGTTAAATCTCATTTTGCACCTTAAAATGCAGTTGAATGTTGGGTTAGTATTAGCCGTATGCGAAGAAAGATAAAAGGTAGCATTAACCACAATAGTAAAACATTTGCAAAACTTGATTAAACCTTCGGACTGCAATTAGTAAATGGAAGATGACATATGAAAATAGCCATAAAAATGGGACCGACCAGCTACAGGTCTAAAAAGAAAATGGTGTCTACAAGAGCCACATTAGAGTGGTAAAGGTGACCTAAAGGAAGGGAAATTATCGATCAGTGATGATGTATGCAACTATACCTTTAATGGCATCGTCCGCTATAATCACATGTTGTGGATCACTTTATGATCAGAGGTATTTTTCAAATCTCTGCTTGTAAAGATGGACCAGGTTGTTATGCCGGCCCATGATCAGTGAAGGATTGATCACCTGGACATGCTCCATATATGGTATATGTCGACAACTGAACCATACTTAGCTCTTTTATATGTATGAGGTTCACCTTATTTTTTTATCAATTATTTCATCGAGTTCAAGGAGAATCGTAGCCCCTTCGTTCGTCCTTTGGCTACCCCAATCTACCGGCCAGGCATTAAAGTTACCTCCTGTAATGATTTGATTGTGTTGGTAGGCGTCATTTACTATATTGCCTATGAGTCTCTCGAATGCCTCCAGTGGTAGATTTACCAAGTGTATATGAATATGCCTGCTATTTTCGCTTTAGCATAGCCTTCCTGTGGCTGTTTCATACCTCACTCGATGGCCTTATTAACGCAGGCCCATACTGCCGCTCTGCCGTTGGAGTCTCTTTCCCAGACGTTTTTGTCAAGGTTGCTACACTGTTTGCATATGATTGCAGCATCTGTTTTTAATTCGAGGTTTGTCTGTTGTAGCAGCATTTGGGCAATGATTTGTATTTTGTTGAACACCTATAGCTTCCTGTCATGTGTTTGAGTTACAGGTTTCTGTTGGTTTTGCAACATGGCTCACCATGGCAGTTTTTTTTTTTTTTTTTTGCCTCATGACCTTCCAATCCACATTTTATACAGATGAGATTTATTACACTCTGTTTTGCAGAATTTTGAAATGTGGCCAAATTCTAAGCACTTGTAGCAACCAATTTTTATTTTGTTTAAGATTACGAGTCTTCCTTGCTGATTTTACTGGGAGAATTATTTTTGCTATTTAGGTACCTCCATATTGCTTGCGTATTGATTTTATAATCCTTTCACATATTTCACGTTTTGTGGTAATGTCGTTCTGATCTTTGCATTCTATAACCATTTCTTCTTGACGGGTTCTCAGTTCAGCGGAATTATCTAAGTCTTTTCAACTATTCCACTGAATTTTTTGGTTACTTTCGATTGTTATATTTTAGGGGCTGATGTTAAATGAAAAGCACAAATAAACGTCAAGTTTTTTTCTGCATTTTATTTGACATTTCTCAATTAGAGACTAAAGGTACGGTCTCCTTTGTCAAATATTTGACGAAAAAGACGTAACAACCAAATAAAATATATTTAAACTCTTTTTTTATTAAAAAAAAACTGTGACCGTACCTTAACTCAATTTGAACCATGGAAAGACACAGTCGAGCAATGCGTTGAAATTATTCAGGCTTATTATGAAAATGGACATTTAAATCAAAATTCATACGTGCAGTTCGTGATCTCACGTGTTGACGATGTCAATTGGCCGCCAAGATAATTTGATATGACACCGTTAAACTTCTTGCTTTGGGGCTATTTGAAAGAAAAGATGTACGTCGATAAGCCAGCAACAATTCAAGAGCTAAAGGATGAGATAATTCGTCACTTTAATGGCATAGAACCTCAATTATTAGACCATCGGATGGAGGTGTGCCGCCAAGGTCACGGCCGATATTTTGTTCCATAAAAAATTGAAACATACCCTATTTTATCATAATGAAAAGAAATGACATAAATATCCTAAAGAATTTGTGTTTCATTCAAAATGAAAAACGGCTCTTAAAATTTAAATTTACTTTTTAAAAGTAGGCCCTGTTTTTGAGTTTGCGAACTTTGTTCACTTTTTCTCCTAGTTGCTTTAAGTCTGGATCTGATCTAACTATTCCGTAGAAAATTGTCTGGCAGAGTGTGTCTATAATGTCTCGTTTTTTGGGGATTTCTAGGTTAAAATTGTTTAGTTCTTTGCTACTAGACACTTTTTTATAAATTCTGATTTTCAGACATTTTTTCAATTAAATGTACAATTTACAGTTTAAGTTGGTCTTATTACAAGTCCTTTCAGCAGCCTACCAAATCGACAAATAGTCTTAAATTACAATTAACTTACAACTTACATATTAAAGAACATCTAACTAATCTGCACAAACAAAAAACTTTTCTAATAAATTTGCAAAAAGTCATTTTGCAAACCAATAACCATTATTCAAAAGGAAACAGCCTAAAACACCTAAAAGACAATTAATATTTTTTCTACACCCTAAACACAACAATAAATCTACTCAAGAAAATTCGAGCAGTAATTAACTTATAGGGTTTTCTAGACTTAGCCAGCTTATAAAATAAATATTTTCATATCAAATATACTACAGCATAACGAAAGCAACAGCAAACTAGTGTGTTTAGCAAGTTGATATTAATATTTCATTTCTAACCTAATAACCTTGCCTATGGCTATAAAACTCAATAAATTAATTAACAAGAAGTTTATCTAAATAAATACTCATACATATGCATACACTCGTACATACATACATATAAACGTAGTCTAGAAAGTATGCTTAAGAATTAATAATATTAGTATTAATATTGTAAAAAAAAATTGCTTTTATAATTAATTAAAATACTAGAGTAAATATTACAGCTCAGTACAACTTATGACAGTAGTTATTAAAGGGAAAAAGAGCATGAGCAGAGGCAAGTGTTAATGCTAAACATTTAATATAATATGATATAATATTTTTTTTAAAGTCATTGTAAATTAAAACTTTGCATAGCATGTCATTTAATTAGTTTACAGTATTTTTAATATACAAGCCAAAGTTGTTAATAATTTTATTAAATTAAAAAAAAGTTTTTTTTCCTATAAAATAAAGGCGTATGCTTAATATAAATTGCAAAGCTTTTTATTTTAAAATATGTTATTAGTATAATGCAATTTTTAGTTAAAATAATTTAATTTATTTATTATTTGTTTTTTCATATTTAAGCTAAAAAAAGAGTAATTTTATTTTTTTTAGTCTTGGGCGTATGATTGATATTAATAATTTTATATCAGTTAAATATTAAGTATACACACTTTTACTTTATACGCACTTCTACTTTATTTGAGCAAGACGTAAGAAAGCTTTAGAAATTCCCTAAAATTGTCGTAAAAAGAAAAGGTTGAATATGTCATTAATTTCTATATTAATTTAAAAGCAACAGAATATTATAGATCGATAAAGTTTCTTAAAAATATTATTAATTTTGTTACCAATCTATGAAGCTAACGAAAAACATCGTTTACTTCGTTTGTAGACAAAATGATTAGCGAATCCTTTCTCATCCACCGAAACAAATAATACTTATTCAATATTTTATTCCATATTATTGCAGACATTAATAGATGTTGTGTTTTACATGCATTCATTATTTCATTTGTTTTGCAGTCAACGTTTTTAATTCATTTCTAATAACAAATATTTTCATCTCTTTAACAAATTCAGTCTTCAAGTTTGTGTTGTCTCAAAACTTTAAAAGTGTTGGGTAAAACATCCTTCTTTTTTAGTTTCTTTTAAGGAGAGATTTCACCAGATCACTTTTATGTATCTCTTTGATTATAAATAAAAGGGCAACATCAACAGAGATTCATATCACTGCGACAAAGAGCTTTGTCTGTTACTTTAACCGGTTTTAAAATAACAACTATTTGTTTAAGTAAAACAAAATCTTAATCTCCTGAGGTTTTAACCCTTCTTTGCATAAGGGTGCAACTTTTCATCATAATATTGAATGCATTCTTTTATTTCTATTTAGTATTAAGCTAATGCTCTAACATTGCATGGTGCTGGTAGTTTCCATAATATTGTTTTTTTTTTGTGCTAAATTTATACTATACATTTATATTAAGATTTTTCCTCCCATTTTTCCTTTAATTTTAAACATTAATGAAGGTGGTATACCTTGATTTATTTCACCAAAAAAGAAAAAATTATGCTTCTTTGCATTAGATGAAATCAATTAAAGATTTTTATATAGGACTTTCCAAAATCCAAAAACTGCAGACACATCAAATAGTGCGTTCGCTTTGGCAATCCAAAATTAATTTTATTTCGTTCACCTTTATTTCTACGACAAAAGTTTTGAAATTTAAATTTTTGTTGATGACATTAAAAACAAATATCGGTTTACAGGATTTGTTAATCCCGAAAAATCTGGTGATTTTTTTTTGTGATTTCGGGATTGGCATCCCTAATATTTATTAAGCTTTATGCATACAATAATAAAATCATATCCCCTACACTTAAGAATAACCCAGCTGCCTCCTTCTCAACCTACCTGTATTTTACCCACTAAACGTTCGTTATATTTTTTTAATATCTCCGCTACATGTTATTTAACTGGATTAATTTTAAATGCTTTTAAGTCTCTGTTCTACCAAATCAATGCACGTGTGTTTGTACTTAAGTACATGTGCAATGAACAAGTAAGTGTATGTTCAATTTTTCATAAATTTTGCTTCTGGTTAAAAGGTTAAAAACAGCAAGAAAAAACAACACAAATATTTTCATTACAATTTCATTAATGTTTATTCGTTTCATTCGTTTACATTTTCGCTTTCCATAGAGACACTGTGTATTTTTTGTAAGTAAACCGTTTTTATTGCTGCTTTGGCTGGAAAATGTAAGGGTCACTCAGTTTTGTAAAATGTTTTTACAGTGTCTGTGTGTTTTATGAGATTTTCTACAAACGGCATTTTTTAGAAGGCTGCTAGATGTTCTCCTGCATAGCTGTAGGTGTGTGTATTTGTATAAATGTCCTTTGGAAGTTTAATTAAGTTATTAAACATTTTGTCCTGTTTGATTTGCTTTAACTTTCCTCGGTATAGCTTACTTACTTATTATGAATATTTTTTAATTGATGTTGAAATGTTTAACATATGTAGTTTTCTTTTAGTTCTGTTCTAGTTCTGTTCTAGTTCTGCTCTAGTTCTATTCTAGTTTTATTCTAGTTCTGCTCTAGTTCTGTTCTAGTTCTGTGCTAGTTCTGTTCTACTTCTGTTCTAGTTCTGTTCTAGTTGTAATCTTCTTTTTATCTTACTTTGAATATATGTTTTTTTTTATGTAAAAATAATTATCACATATTAATCATATCCCATAATACTTAATTCTTATATTAGCATGTCGTTAAACTTATTTCCACTTCAATCCAAATCTTCTTTATTTTAAGTTCCAACACACACAATTACTATTAAACAGTATGCCACTAAGGTGTTAGATATTTGATAGAGAAAACATTAAGCAGTGAGAAAAAACCGATATGGCAGTAATCGAAATCAACATTTAATTGTCATTTAAATAAATCCCAAACAATTTTACCCCTGACAATCGTAGATACCAGTTAATGTTCTGACACTAACATTATTTTGTGTAATAAAAATAAAACAAGCACACATAGTAGTACACTTCCTGCTTCGCAAGCACACAAGGCTGGCATACGAAAGTAGCCAAGAACAATAAGTAATAGAGAAAAAAAAGCAGAAAAGAAACAAACGATATCTTTTAACAATCACTGCATCAGTGACAATATAATCAAATAAAATTGTGTAAAAGTGTTGTCAAATGGTGCAAAAATTAGATTTCCTTAGCTAAAGTATATTGCTTGAAAACAGCAACAAAAGCATATTCCCTACATTTTTGCTAGTCAAACTTGTGAGTAAAAGGTGTTAAAAGAAGCAGGACAGAAATAAAATAAAAGTACACATCATAATAAAGAAAGTCACACAAACGTACAAAAGGGAAATTTTAAAATGAATATTGAGAGTGCTTCTAACCTTTGATTTTATTGTAAAATACACTCACAGACTTATTTATACACACACATGGCAACATATTTGAAATTGTTAAATATTTTCGTTGCTGTTTTTTCTGCACTGTGATGTGCCGCTCTAAAAGCCAACTACGATGACTTTAATTGTATCGCCAAACGTTATGAGTGCGATTCAATTATACTTTTTATTTCGTTGCAATTTTTTTTTCGTTAAATTCATTGAGACCAGTGAAAAATGCCCTTAAGTGTTTCAAAAAAAAAACGCTCGGAAAAAAATCATGCGAAAAACTAATAACATGCTGGTAGTTGCTAAGGCTGCTATTTTTTTTAGTAACTACTAACTGCTTTTAGATACTGTTGTTTATTTTTTTCGTGTAATTTTTTTGTTAATAAACCTTCAAGAGCTTTACTAATTTGGTTACAGACAACTCTTAATAATGAACACACATGAAAAACAAAACAAAAAAAAAAAAAAAACTGCCAAATTGGTAGGTTTTATTACTTAAATTGTCGTTTGGCTTTAATGTCTCATGTATAAGGGAAAGGGATAGTCAAACTTCAGTACAAACTTTAATATATAAACTGTCCTTGGGAAGATCTACAAAAATACGCCCAAAATAAATATGCTTGTTATCTCGTTAAGTTTAGTTATAGATTTATTTTTTTTATTTTGTTTGATCTGTTTTTGGGTTTTCTAGATTTGGTGGGCCTACGGAGAACGAAAATTTTTTATAAAATATCAGCTATATTTATTAGAAAATTCCAAATAAAATTTGAACACGCATCAAAAATAAGAACAAGTAAAAAGGCAATTACATGTTTTTTTACACAAAAGTGACTGTATATAAAATATTTTCTTCGGCACTATCAGCCATGTCACAGAATATAATTTCGTTCGGAAGTGAAATTAGTTCCATATTTTGCTTCTATAGAAAAAGTAAAATGAACAATTTTGTCGAAATGAAACCTAGAAATTCTTAAAATTACAATTCCACATAGCAAATTAAAAAGGTTTCATCCATTTTTATATGATACGAAAAGAGAACTTAATGCATAAGCGTGTAAAATAAAATCATTTAATTGCACACAACCCAGGCCTATCCAAACTTGGCCAATTTTGGAACAAAAATTTAGGTTTAAGTAAAAAATTCTAAAAACGCAAAACACCGATTCTCTAAAATACTCCACACTTGTATAGTCAAAAAAAAAAAATGTCAAAATGTTTACAAGATTTCTAACAATGTTACCGTTACTGTACTTATTTATATAATTACGGTAACTATAATATGGTTAAGTTAGAATTGAGATGATTCCTACAATCATATATACGATTGTAGTAAGTTTGTATATATTTGTGGCAATCGTCTTTGCTCTTCCTCTTTGATTATGAACTTTCATCATTAAACTGATCACAATAAACATTACATAACTGCTATAATCATATGAATAGTAATTTAATCATATTATGGTTGCCGAAAGCATATAAATAATTAACATTTAAAAATGTTGCAATAGTTGTGGTAAACATGCTCAACTCTATTGTTTCTCTGCGTGTATATGTTACTTAAATATATAGAAAGTTTTTTCCTATAACACAGTAAATAGAGCTACAGTGGGCACTTTTATAAAGAAAAATGTAAATGTATGGAATACATTTTCTCTGTTTTAAGAGTTCCGGTATTTGAAAATAAAAAGATGGCAAAAATTATAATGTCATTGATTAAGGGAGATTTTTAGCTAATCGTTTATATTTTAAATTAATTAAAATTTTATATTTTTCTTCGTGGAAAATCAACATATTACAATTTTTTTAGTTTTTAAGGTAAATAACGTATGAAATTTAAAAAAAAATAATTTATTTTACAAAATTATCAATCTTTAAGTGCAAACTTTTTCACCAATACCATATACTTTTACAAAAGCTCCACAATCTTTGTCATCTTTCTCTAATTTTAACGTTTTTTCATATAAGACATACAAAATGTATGTATAGGTATGTTTACACAATGGGGCAGTATTAATTTTTTGTGGAAATAAATCTGTTATTTCTAAACCGCTGATTCGATTGAGATAGAATTTTACATATGGGAGTAGCTAAGAACATTTTTTATTATTATATTTTTTTTTTTGGAAAATCAAAATTATTTTTCTACAATTCCAATAAGAAAACGAATATTCAGCGCAAAACCAATGTAAAATGTTTCAATTACTAGAGCGTATAATTAATATTATTATAAATAAAACCTAGAGCGTATGATTGATATTATTATTAATGGAATCAATTGTTTTTTTTTTACTTTCATGCCAGTTTTTATTAAGCCATTTATATTCATTTAGTTTGAGGCTAAATTTATTCAAGATAAAAACGAATTCTAATTTTATTTTGTAAGCAAATGTAATAAGATTTTGAATTGCTAAAATCTAGAGCGTACGTCTGCTATGATTTTATTTTGTATTATTCACTTTTATATAAATTCTTATTTAAAATTTATTTCAATTTAGTGTCAGCTTTAATTTATTAAAGTTTTAAATATTGTTGTGCCGAAAACAAACCATGTTAATCACAAAACCTCAAATTGTTTCGTTTTTATTTTGCAATGTTTCTCATTTTTTCTTTTTTGCTATAAACATAATGTTACCTAACCAATTTGATTCCTATAATGACATCACGTTCATTTAAAACTGGAGTTGCTTTAATGTTCTGCAAGACAGAGAATGAATAGAAAAAATAAACAGAGGGAAATGGTAATGAATGGCACAAACATATATCGAATAGAATTTGATATGACTGTATAAAACTATAGTGATTATAAATATGTACAATAGTTTTTATGCAATTGCAGCACAAATCAAGAAGATATTAGCAACAAGATCTTATGACTGTCTTGAAAGGTGAAAGGTAAAGGGTGAATTTTTAGAAATACTTGTGTGTTTGGAAAGTTGTGTTCAGCAATAAAGCTCATTCCTGGCTGAAGGGATATGTAAACAAGCAAAATTGTATTTGCTGTGAAGAGTAACCAGAAACATTGCAATGCATACAAAAAAATGGTAATGTTTGATGCGGATTATAAGACGATGATATCATTTGTCTGTACTTTTTCAAAGACGTCGAAGGCAGAAACGTTACTGTGAATACCTAGTGCTACCGTGCAATGGTTACAAATAGTAGAGCTCAATTGAGAGGCGAGTTAGGTGAAAAGTTTATTTTGCATTTGTAGCTAATCAATTGGCCGGCCGCCTTGATCATGTTAAGGCTCATATCTGTGGGGACAAGGCCTTAACGCTTTACATACTGGTAGCTAATATTGAAGAATTTATTCGTGATATACCGGCCGATATGTTGGAACGTATGAAGCATTTGAGGCCTAGCCGCGGTCAATATTTACATGAAACCATCTTTAAATATTGAATTATATAGATTGTTCTGTCGATTTTATACATTTCTTTATTTAGTTAAATAAAATCCGAAAGGTCTTAAAAACACCACTCTTTGTTCTAACTAACTTAGTTATCAATACTTTTGTAGCTAAATACAATTGATGGATCCATCGCTTTGATATGCCCATTGATAAAGATACTCTACATTAGATATTTGCATTAATCGTTTGCCAGCTAACTAACTTTTGTAGCAATGTCATGATAAAGCAAAATTTCGCTTTCACTTAAACTATCAGTAAATTGCCTAACCAAAAGTAACTAGTGGGGTAACTAGTTCTGTATCTATATATATTATACTTTTACACAGAGATAAAGTTTTTTAAATACAAATTTCTACTTTTCAAATATCAGTATCACTAGTACTTTTCTCACTTGCTATATCCAAATTGTACACTTTATTTTCTGTCTCTCTGTTACTGCGTTTAACAAAGTGTGTGTGTTTGAAAACTTGTGATAACTGGATACAATTTTTAGTGCCAAAGTATTTGTTTGTGTGCGAGTGCAAAAATAACAAATGTGTACGATGGTTTTGGAAATCTAAAGCTTTGCACTTGTTACACATGTTGACCACATATAACTAGCAGAAAAAAAGAGATTTTATACAAAATACAGAATACAAAACAAAAATATTAAGGAAAAACAACAAGGAAAATAAACTGAAATAAATTGGGTATCCTATTTTAAAATCCATAAGCAAACATACTCGCAATCGAATGCAAATGGGGGGTAAACTTAAAAGGTCTTTCAAAGTTAAAGAAATGCTATTGAAGTCTCTCATCAATACGACTGAGAGACAATTGACTATTTCACTATTTATTACAAACTTTCGTTTACAAAAGCTACCTAAAATATGTTAAAGGTAGCAACCATTTCTTATTATAGTTAATGCCAAATTGCTTAGGAGGATTGTTAATGATTTTAAATAAATCTTGGTGATTTTCATTTTATATTTTGAACATAATCGACTTATAATTTCATAAGCAACAATAATAAATATAGTTTGTTTAAATTCAGATGAATGTAGGAAAAGGATAGGAACAGAACGGAATGGAATCGCGACTATAAAACACAGACTTTTCGGTACTGAAAGGATTAGTTGGTAAAGAGTTGAACGGTGTTGATAGCACAATAAAGTTCTATTGTTTTAGTTGAATTAATGGATTTTATTTTCAAGTGTGTATAAATATGTATAAATACATGTTATGACCAGAAAAGAGTCTTTTCTGACACCTTTTCCGGAGCGTTCATGCTCTTTATGAGCCCAAAAAAACAATCATAATTGCTCCGAAAACCTTCAGAAAAGAGAGTCATTACATTCGAAAATGGTCCGTCAGAAAGAGCTCTTAGATAATGTCAGAAAAGAGTCTTTTATGAGGGTTTTTTTGGGATCAGAAAGAGCTGTTAGATAATGTCAGAAATGACTCCTTTTTCGGAGAGCTCCTAGAATGGTATGCTGGGTAACGTCGATTGCTGTGTTTCATTTTATGGTGAAAAGTGAGGTAGTCAAAAATCTACATTAATATTTCTGAATAGAATGATGAACCTATATATAACCTTATTCTCTACTTTTGATGGTGTAGGCTATAACAAAAACATAATGATACGTAAAAGTCGTTTTAGAAAACTTTTTAACAAATATTAATAAATTCTTTCTTTGACCACTTTATTCTGCTGAATTACTTTAAGAAAATTTTGTATGAAGATTTTGTCTTAAAGCACATTACAAGCCGACTTTATTTTTTATAAATACGGCAGTTAAACTTTATTTAGGTTTCAATTAGCTCAAAATGTAACACCGGATGTTAATTATGATTAAAATTTATTCGAAAGCCTTAAAACATCTATATTGATGACGTTATCTATGTGAAGATGAAGAAATAGTTTTGGCAAAAGTTTCACAGTTGGTTTATGAACATAAAATAACACTATATTGGCCAAATATGATTAAGAAGTTTTTCGAAATTTTTGTACAAGAAAACTTTTCAAGCTGACCTCGCATAAAATCTACGTTTTGAAAAGTATATGCAACAAGCAGCTTCATATCATATACGAGTAGGTATATATTATTAATATGTGTGTGTGAGTATAGATAACTACATCATGTGTGTATGTGTGTGTGTGTTTGGATATGTGTTTGGATATTTGAGTGTATAAATCTATCTCTGTAACTTGGCAGTTTTTTTTTGGTCGTTTGGTGTTGTTGTTATTGCTATGTCACGTTTATCACTTGACACATGCATCTTTTACAACTATAACAAGGCTTGTTAGTGTCAGCAGCAACGTCATCATCATCAACAACAGCCATAGCAATTGTTTCGTTCTAGTAGTTATACTAACAATAACACCAAAAAGCAACTCAATAACAGCATTATTACTTTACAGAAGTGCGTTAGTTTTTCCTTGCTTCTCAAAATAAAGTATACTTTTTGTTTCACACAACACCCAATACCCCCCCCCCCCAGGTGCTTTACAACAGATATTGTGTTAATTGAGTGTGTTTTGTTAGACACGATTGATGTCTTTGATGCAAAATTGGACAATAAGAAAAATATGGAAAATAATTGGTAGTGTCTAACATATAATACAGACTTGGTTGGGATGTTTATAATTGCTTAAAGTAAATTCAGCTGGAAACTTTAAATTTCCCAATAAACGCAACCTGTATTTGTTAAAAACCCAAACCCTTAAGGTAAGCTTTAAAGCTTATTTAATTTCAGTGTTTAGTTAACAAAGCTTGTACATCAAACAACATACATAAAAGGTTTAAAAAAAACATCTTTATATTTTTTTTTTGTTTATAACTCAAAAAAAAAAATAAATAATGTGATTTTTTTCTGAAAAGTAAATAATTTGTTTAGGGGCTTTGTGAAAAAAGTGTCTAGAATTTTAGAATTACTTTTAAATTAAAAACAGCAAGCATTTTTTTCAAGGCTAGATTTCCTCACTTTGTCATGGTTGAAAAATTGTACAGCAATTCTTAACAAAAAAGAGCTTAATTCATTAATTGCTTTTCATTTTTATCATTATTCATTAGCATATACTTGTTTGATTTTCTTTGCTAACAAAACAAAAAAAAAGAAAAGAAAATTACCAAATTTATAAGCCAGCCAAAAAGGTTAAATCTATCAAATTATTATGCCTCGTGTACAAATTTCTTCCTTGTCTGAGAAAAAAAAGCAGAGAGAGAGTAAGGTATAATTATAAGTTGGCTAATTTTGTTAGATTTTTGCGGCAAAAGGTGGTGTAAAAGGTTTAGTATAAATTAATGATACTTAACTGGCAACGTTTAGAGAAGGGCTAAGGGGTAGTTTTAACAAAATTTTGTTAATGACCACAAATAAGCGTAACTAATTACATTAAAATTTTGATAACGCAATTTTTTGTGTCACGTATTATTTATTGATTAATGGTTGTGGTTGAACAGAGAAATCGCTTAAACATCATTAATTTTCCAATTAGAATATTTTGCATTAAAACTTTCGTTAATGAATTCCCAACAATTGCTCAACTACCGTCTGAGTTTTTTTTTTTTTTTTTTTTGTCAATCAGGCATGTCACAGAAATCGATCGGAATGGTTTCAATTCCGTATTCGCAAATCGATCGTTTTTACTTTGCGTTCTCTAGATTCCGATCGATTTTCTTTATTTCCAAAAAAAAATTTTAATCTCGTTTTTTAACTTAAATATGGTAACGTTGTGTAACCAAAACAAAAAAAAATATGATTTTTGTAATAAAAACTATAACAAAAGCGAACAGAAAGAGTGCGTTGCTGTTTTAAATGAACAAAGACATCAAAACGCAGTTGAAAAGCTACAAAGAAGAAATTTAAGGGATGCATCTGAAAACGGCAAAAGTTTTCTTGTTGCGGACACCAACTTTGAAATTTTCAACATTTTATTTAAATATCAATGAGATAACTAAAACAATAATGAAATAATAAAATTAATAATTTGTCATTATAAATTAGTAGTATGAGTTTTTTTTTTAGTATAAAATCATAAAAATTAACAATTCCGCTTTAGAAATCTATAGTGGTTTCATTCCGAAAAAAAAAATTCGTTTTTTGTTTTCTAAAGACTCAATTTACGGAATCAAAACCACTTTCGATCGGAATTGAGTTCTGTGACATGGCTGAATGTCTAGTTCATGGTCCAGTTCAGGTTGCAGTTGAAATACTTCTACAGTTTCAGTTCAGTTTTATTTGTATAAAGTTACTATACTTAGTATTAGAATAGGTTTATAGGTTCATTTGCAAATTAAGTTAAAAAGTAATAGGAAATTGTCGATCAGACTGCTTACAAATATACTAAAAAAAGTACTTAGTTTTGTGTGCAATGTCCTAAAAGTAATTCGTTATAATTTTTCCCCTTTTGAACTAAAAAGTTAACAACTTATTTTTGTACTCAAAAAAAAAAAAAAAAAAATAGGTAGTTGTAGACCGATTTCAACAAAATATTATAAAATTAATAAACAACAAAACAAACTGAAAAAAAACTGAAGAAAAGGGAAAAAAACAACTATGAATAGAAATTAATAAACAAATGATAATTACAGCAAAAACTTCGAACTACCAGAACTAACACTGGTTAAAGGATTGATGTTTGTCTGTTGGCTGACCGGCACCGCAGTGGTGTAGGTGGTAGAACGCAAAGAATTCTGATGAGAGAAAGTGGGATTTCTCGAAACATATGTAAATTCAACAACCCAGGTTCGAATCCTAGTCAAGAAAAATTATCAAAAATTTTTAATAATAAATTTTTCAAGTTGTAATTCCTAACTTCAGTAAAAATAATTTAATGAAAATTAAATTTAATGAACTCGAGCCTAACTAAAATTTATCAAGATGTATTAAAAAACAAATTTAACACCAGGACCTGAGCAGGCATTTTATAGTTTTTTACTTAGATATCTTAGGCGGAGCCCCTTATTTTTTAATGAAATCCTCAATAAAGGTGTTTTGTACAAAAAAAAAAAAATTAAAAAAAACCTATTTTTTAATAATTAATTCTCAATATGTTTGTACCACCAGGGCCCAGTCAGGCCCTACACTATTATGTAGAAAATGCAGCAAATAAAATCAAACCAAAAAGGAAAGAGAAAAAGTGATTAAAACAATTTATCTGCCATGTCACAGAATTTAATTCCATTCGGAAGTAGAATTAATTCCATTTTTTGTTTCTATAGAAAAAGCAAAACGAGAAATTTTTTTCGCAATGAAACCCCACTTTTAATTTGCTATGTGGAATTTTAGTTTTAAGCATTTCTAAGTTTCATTCCGAAAAAAAACTTTTCGTTTTACATTTTCTATAGAAGCAAAATACGAAATTAATTCCAAATGAAATATTCTTTCAAACAGTTTCAGAATCTCAGCCTAACTATTATAATAGATTGACCATGGCAATGGCTAATGATATAGAAAACGAATTCTAGAATGAGGTTGATGGAAATAAAGATGACGCTTCTAATATTGGGAACGAATTAGAAGTTGATAATAAAATTTAAGAGTTTTAATTTAACTCCATACAAAATATAAGAAATATAAGAAGTGGTGCTAGCTGGGCCACATTTGGGTGTCTGCTTAAGTCTTAATAAATATTAACCCTTCGTTTTACACATGAGTCTGGCCAGGCCTTTTTCAATTTGAAATTTTATTATAATATATTTAACACTTAGAGACTTGAAATTCCAGACCCTTCTACAATTTAGTTTACTATAAATATTTAAAAAAGAAATCCTGGTAAGGATATAAAAAGACATCTACACGTAGATTTTATTGCACACATCACATGGGTCTGGTCTGGTTTTTATATTTTTTTTGCCATTTTTAATTAAATGAATTAATTAAGTACAGAAAAAAAACCAATAAACATACAACAAGTAAAGGTACGGTCACACTTGGCAAATATTTGCCGAAAAAGATGTAACCACTAAATAAAATATATTTGAACTCGTTTATTTATTTAAAAAAACTTTGTTTTTTTAAGACAAGACCATAGAAATACTTAATTTAATTTCATTTGATGCTTTTTGATCTTGCAAAACTTTTGTAAAAGTAAACAAATTCAAACAAATTTGTGCTAAAACAAGTGGTTACGCTTTTTTGAGTAAATATTTGCCAAGTGTGACCATACCATAACGAATTTTCGAATTAAGTATATGAAAAACTGAGTGGGTCTGGCTAGCCTCATGCGTTACGAATGTGAAAATTAAAACATGTGTAAGACCGAGGGTTTAGGAAACTTATTGCAAAATGATATAAATAAAGATTTTTGTTCAATACTGTTTTGAACCTGCCATTTCGTACACACGCGTATCATCAATGTTGGTGCTCTATACTTTAAATTTCTAGTTTTTTGTACAAATCAACATGCAAACAACTTCGCGTAGAAAAGACGAAGAAAATAAGAAAATAAAAGGAAATATGCAAACTGACTAGCACCATCAAGTTTGTACCCCTTTTATTCTCCTATCCCTACTCAACCAATTCTAATTTTAAATCTGTTAATTTGTACATAGTAAGTTTTTAGATTTTCTAATTCTGACCTTTTTAATGGCATATATAAAGTAATTCTTTAATATACAATTAGTAATACAGAAAGTGGCGAATAAAAATGCGAAATAATGAATTCTGGAAGTCATTGCAATTAAGAATGTAAGTAGAGTTTTTCTGCTTGGTACATACAAGTTTCCTGAAAAAATTCAACAATTTATAAATTTTGAATTAATTTAGAACGCTCTGTTTATTATTATCCTTATAATACAATAATTAAGCTTACTGCGAAATAGTTTTTCTTCAGTTCGCACAAACAATTTATGGTGACTTACCTGTAAAGAAAGAAAAATAAAACAATATAAATTAAATCATTTTCATATATGTACATATGTCTCAAGATTTGATTTCTATATTTATATATCATATTAAAATATTTCTCTTATTATTACATCTCTTTGCTCGGAATCTTCTCACTAATAAAATCCTTGACATGTAGTTTATTATCTTTTGAAATCATATGACAAACAAACACTTTAAAATAGACAAACAAAAAATAATACTCACATCTAAATAAAACAAATTGTAAATTAAATACTCACAGACACATAACAGTTAGCAAGATACAAGGATGTATCGCCTGCATTTAACTCATACTAAAAACCAAATGTTGCTTTTTATTTCAATTGGCTTTTGTTAAAGGATTTATTTGCTTTGCTAGCTAGCAGCAGTAAGATTTAACAATCAACACATAAAAGAAAACAAATGTCAAAAGCATGCAACAAAATGCAATCCCTTGCCCCAACGCATACTTCCAACTAGGTATTTGTGTTGCTTAAAAAAAACAAAGGAATATAACAAACAGACAATTACTTATGCTTGTAAGTATGTATATGTGTGTAAGCTTTCTACTCACGCATATGACAAAACAATTGCAAGTTTATGTTTTATTTTATTTCCCCTCAGCTGGCTTTTGTTTTTCTTTTGCGTTAAATCAAAGCTGCTAGCTAAACTATAAAATTATAAAGCTGAAGTTAATACTCCTAAAACAGCAATTTTCACAAAAACGACAAGGCAAAGCATCAACAACAGCAACACAAAATCTACTCAAAGCAGCATAATACACATCATGAGTCGTGAAGGAAGATATTCTTAATATAGCTGTGTTTAAATATATGCTCGTGTTTGTGTAGGTACATAACAGTACTCATACACTAACAAGAGTCAGCTTTTATTAAAGGTACTTACAAAGGCATTGCGTTGCCCAGGGCAATTCTTTTAAACTTTTGCTAATATTCGGTAATAAAGCACATCGCAAACACACAGACACATACATATGCATACATATGCTGGCTAGTGCTGCTGTTTGCTATTTCATTTTGCAGTTTTTTCATTCAATCCTGCTGAGCATACAACTGAGCATCTCTATGAAGTGATGACAATGGGGTTTAAGAAAAGGAAAAAAACGACAATAACAAAATATCAGTAATAATCAACTGAAAAATCCCAGGATATTCATAGAGAAATCAAACCACTTTACAAGTGGCAATTAGTTCTAGTTCTGTTCTAATTCTAGTTCTGTTCTAGTTCTGTTCTAGATCTGTTCTAGTTCTGTTCTAGTTCTGTTCTAGTTCTAGTTCTGTTCTAGTTCTGTTCTAGATCTGTTCTAGTTCTAGTTCTGAGCTATTCTAGTTTTCCATCATTATTTACTTGGTAGCTCAATATTGATTCGTGTATTTCTTAAATTTGGATTATTCTTCACAATCTTTCATATACCGGCAGTTGCATGCAACTGCAATGCTGATTTTTATTTATTATTGTCAGTTTTCAGTAAAGTTATTTTTCATTCATTTTGTTTTCCAGCTTCAGCTTATGTTGCCATAACAAATTATCCACACTTGTAATAAAACAACATTGAAAACAGCAAACATGAAAAAATAATAAAAAAAATATTTCAACTTGTCCTTTTGCTTTTTTGCAAAATTGGTGGTTTATCCTTGTTTTGTTAAGAAATGAGTACTTAACTGCACAGTCATTAAAAGAAGATTTTTAGCAATAAAAAGCATATTAACAAACAGTTAATATGGGAGTTATTTTTGTTTATTTTCAAATAAATGTCAATTTATTTTTAAAGGTTTCCTTAATACAAAAAAAAAATAATTTTGTAGCATTTTTTGTAAACAAAATACGAATATAAAAAAATGAGCTATGAAACCCTACATGTGTCCTTGATTGCCCAGTGACATGTGTTTTTAGTGAAATTAATTTTCATATTACAAATAATAAAGAATTCCTAGAAGAGCAACAATTTTGTTTGTCCAAAGATTCTCTCCTGCTATTTCTACATAAATATTTTTTTTTTCATATATCTTTCTTTTATACCTGGTAACCATAGGGCTTTGAGCAATTATCAAAATTAAGTAGAACTTCAGTACTAAAACGCACTCTGCCTATTACTTACGGGCACAGCAAAAATGACATTGATATGTTACAAAAATTTAGACACTTCATTTGTACACAGCAGGACATTTTTATTAAGATAAAGGTAATAGACAAATATAGGTGACATTTCAGTTTTGACGGCTTTATGTAGTTAGTCATTTTATACACACATTTTATTGCAGTCATGCTTAGTATTATTTTGATGGGTTAATAAAATTTTGTTAATTTAACATCTTATTTTTAATATTTTATAAAAATTCTATTAAATAAATGATTAAAATATTTAATGTTTAAGCAACATTTTTTTAAATTTTGTTAAAAACTAGACATAGAAATAACTAGAATGGAATTAGAACAGAACTAGAACATAACTAGGACAAAAGTAGAACAGAACTAGAACAGATCTAGAACATAACTAGAACAGAACTAGAACAGAACTACAACATAGCTAGAAAAGAACTAGAACAGAACTACAACAGAACTAGAACAGAACTACAACAGAGCTAGAAAAAAACTAGAACAGAACTAGAACAGATCTAGAACAGAACTAGAACAGATCTAGAACAGAACTAGAAAAAAACTAGAACAGAACTAGAACAGATCTAGAACAGAACTAGAACAGAACTAGAACAGAACTAGAACAGAATTAGAACAGAACTAGAACAGAACTAGAACAGAACTAGAACAGAACTAGAACAGAACTAGAACAGAACTAGAACAGAACTAGAACAGAACTAGAGCAGAACAGAACTAGAACAGAACAGAACTAGAACAGAACTACAACAGAGCTAGAAAAGAACTAGAACAGAACTAGAACAGAACAGAACTAGAACTGAACTAGAACAGAACTAGAACAGAACTAGAACAGATCTAGAACAGAACTAGAACAGAACTAGAACAGAACTACACCAGAGATAGGACAGAACTAGAACAGAACTACACCAGAGATAGGACAGAACTAGAATAAAACTAGAACAGAACTAGAACAGAACTAGGACAGAACTAGAAGAGATCTAGAACAGAACTACACCAGAGATAGGACAGAACTAGAATAGAACTAGAACAGAACTAGGACAGAACTAGAACAGAACTAGAACAGATCTACAATAGAACTAGAACAGAACTACACCAGAGATAGGACAGAACTAGAATAGAACTAGAACAGAACTAGAACAGAACTAGAACAGAACTGTGACCAGAACTAGAACAGAATTCAAACTCTTTTTCTGACCAGAAATATGCAATTTATTATATCCTTAAAATTATGCTTTAATATATTTAAAAATTGATTGAATTTACCTGACAGTTATATAATAAACCCGTAGAATATTTATTTCATTTTTTGTGCTTTTTTTCCTCTATGAAAATAAATTATACAATTCCATATGAGACGAGACATAACTATGACAATAACAACTACATCATAAACTCTAAGCAATTTATCAGATTCAACACTGCTTCGCCGCCTTCTATTACCCCAACTCATGTTGCTTTTGGCACTGAAGTGCATAGCTTTATATTCATGCAGAAACTGGAAATTCTTTAGGTTTTCGCTGTTTGCGTTTGCATCTTTTCTATATGAATTATACCAACATCATTTGAGCAACCAATCTCATTTGTTTAATACACATTAGTTAGTAGTAGGTAGTCGTAGTGGAGCGAGCAATATTATGCAAGTTATTTATAGAGATGGCGCAGGATATAGCACTTCTGAATTTAACAAAATGCAACTGAAATTCTCTGCAAATGTTGTTGTTTGATTGTCTAAGTTTAGTACAGCTGCAGTTGGGATATTGTTTGTTAATTTTTTATAGCATTGCTTGTGCTATTTTTTGTTATTCCAGTGTTTATAGCTTTGGATATTTTACCTCTAATAAATACGCGATTCTGCATAATGAAAATGATGTAGTTGCTGCAGTTGAAGCAGTATATTTATAATGTCGTTGCTGTTATACGTTGTTTTCATTTTTTCGTTGTATAAATGAAGGCGCCAGTGGCGGCATTGTAGAAAAATACATGAATTTTTGAATTATGAATTTGAAATTTTTTCATTCGAGGTGGCTTGAGTAAAACGAATGAACATATAAAAACAACAACGGGAAAAATTTATTATTAGACTAGATTACGTGCAGGGATTTGTTTTGCTTATTGCACACACAGACACAGGCGGAATATATATGCACAGACACAAACAGATACACTTGAGTCAGCTACACAAAATGCAACTTGAACTTATTATTGTAGATTTTGTTGTTATTATTGTGATTGCTAAAGAATACCTGGTATAGCATTGCATAAACAACCTAACTGACTCTTTCCCCCCTCCCACTGTTTCTAACCAAAAACAAGTGTGTCTGCTATGATGCTGCATCATAGTAAGCAACAACATTAAACATGCTTACAGACAATGAATGATGTGGCACAACTAATATCTATATATCGGTATGTATCTGTAGCAGCAGCAGTAGTAGTAGTAGGTACAAGTGCAACATGTACTACCTGGGCCACGAAATATTAAACAAAAAAAGAAAACAGCTCGAGTAACAATAACAACAACAGCAGCAAATTGGATGTTGTTCTAAAAGGATCCAAACGTACAAGTACATTTGGCTAAATTGTACTCGTATTTGTATGCATGAGCATTGAAAAGCTTTTGCTGAGATTCATCAAAATTTATGTATTTTCCTACAGTTGTTGTTGCTGTTCTTGCCACAATGCTTTAAGCAAAATGTTGCAGCAGCAATAACAAACAACCAGCCGGTGTAGTTTTCGCTCGAATCCTTATAGTATTATAATTTGATATGCGTTATGTGGCTGTAGTTTTTCTTTCTATTTGTCATAAATTTTAAATAGTCTGTCTTTTAAACCATTTCATTTCTTGTATTTGTAACTTTTTTGTTGCTTTCTTTTATTTTTTATTTATAGTTACTTAGTATTTATAACATTTAAATGATGCACTATTTGTATTATCATTAAATCGAGGTGGCATCCATTTTTTTCTTCGCTTAAGAATGGAAATAATTGAATTATGTGGAAATAATGAATATAAGAAATAAGAATGAAGGATATTTTGAACTAGAACGAAAATAGAAAGAGAACCTGAACTAGGACTTAAACACGAACTAGAAACTGAACTGGAACTGAACTAGAACTGAACCAAAACTGAACTGAACTAGAACTGAACTAGAACTGAACCAAAACTGAACTAGAACTTAAACTGGAAGCTGTTCCTGAACTGAAACCTGACCGGGAACCGGCAACTGGGGTATGAATTTAAGTCCGCCGTTTATTCGCTTCACTGTAGATTAGTCAAATTTATGTAAGACCAATCTCCTGTTGGTGTTGGAAAATATTCTTCAGGCAAATCTCATTATCAATTGTCTGGATGCGTTAATATTCTAAATTGCCATTTTTTTCTAACAAAACAGAAATCTGAATGATTTTCACAAACAGAACCTTAAACAGTCAGCTCCATACAAAACTTACTGCTTTGTAATTTAAGTAAATAAACCCCTATTTATGTGACCCTTTCCCTTTGATTCAAAAATATTCCCCGAATATCAATTAAACTTAAACAAAAAACCTCCGCTTAATTTGTCACCATTGAAATTGCACAAGAATAGAAAAAAAAACTTTATTAAATGCTTTAAAAACTTTCAACTCCTTAGAGACTGTAATACGGTGTCTGGCTTTCTAAGAAAAGAACTCCAATACTCCAGCACATTTCCATTTTTATTACTGGCAAGAAACCACAGTAAACTTTTGTGGCGTTTTTTTTGTTCGCTTTTTTTTTTTTGTTTTGCTATAACGTAAACCAAAACGGAAATAAAGTAAAACTGCATTTTATATTGTGTAGAACAAAGTATGTATGGATATGTAAGTGCGAACGTTTGTATTTGGGTATGACGCCAAGAGAGAGTAATGGCGAGAAATTTGTATTCCTGTCACGTTAAGCATGTAGAGACCGTTATTCAAGCTAGTATACTTTAAGGATTATTATATAGTATAGTAGAGTGTAGTACAGTATAGTTGTTATTATTGCTGTTGTTGCTATATTGCTTAATGTTGTATAGTTTTAACACTTTTAGCTGGAAAACTCTTTCTTTTCTGGAAAGAGAAATTGCCATAAATTTAAATGTGTTGCCCTACACATGTAAGTATGCTATTGTAAGTGTTTCCTGTTTTAGCTGGTTTTGTTATAGTGCATTTTATATTTTTTATTATTATTTGATTAAATTTTGTGATTATTTTGTTTTTCTGTTTTGTTGAGTTTTTATTATTTAGACACATTTTAAATGCAATATACATATAGTTGTTGTTGGCTTCTTAGAAAAAAAAAAAATTTTTATTTTAATGCCTACTAAAACTAAAATTATTATGAATTTTTATTAAGTTACCTCTGCTGGCCGCATGTTAAAACATATTTTAAGGCTATAAAAAAAGCGTGAGTTTTTTTTTCTCTGGGTTTTATTTAATATTCCTTTATATTTATAGAGTTTTTTTACAGTTTATTTTTATTTTTATATTGTATTCGTTATTGTTGTATTTCTAATAGTTTAGTTTTATTAATATTTCGTGGTATATGGATGAGAGAGTCTTTTATTTTAAAGGTATCGTGTGTGGGTAATACAGTGGTCTGGTATAAAACAATTCAATGTATTGTAAGACACTTTGAGAAATACTAGTGGGTTACCAAGAAATTTACTGCATCTCATTACTGTCGTTGAATGCTGACAAGTACGAACTGGGATAAAAAGAATCTAGCAAACGTCGTCTCACCATATCCGTACTTAGAGGCCTTGAACTAGAACCTGAATTAGAATCTGAACTAGAACTTGAACTGGAAACTAAATTAAAAACAGTTAGTTTTAGCTGTTACAACTTCAACACAATATGCGTTTGTTTTATATAATTAACAATCAGAAACTGAGAAGCTTTTTGTCTTATCTGCAGAAAACATCCAGAGTCTTTGGCGGGAATCGAACTCGCAACTCTCTGACTGATAGTCCGGCACACTATTGCCCTATAAACTAAAATGTTAAAAATTTTGTGATACATTTAAACTATGCAACCATGCAACTTTGTTAAAAGAATTTAACACAACAAATTTTCTGCCATAATATTTCCAGAAGAAATGTTTACTATATAATCAAATATGCTTTAATTTATATTAAACTAAGTAAATTAATGCTAAACAGTATCATTAATATATCAGTCAAGTTTTATAAAATTTGATTAAATAATACAGAAGATCCCCATATATCCTTTTTGCATAATACATTAAAATGTTAATGATATATTAAAATTTTTTTTATATTATTGTAATTTAAAGATTTCGTTACAAATTTTAAGCAAAATTTTTTAACCTGCTAAAATATTTTTTGAAAAAATGTTTACTTCAACCTCAATTTTAATTGAACTAAATAAATAAATGCTAAATAGTGCCGTGCCATATCAGGAAAATTTTAGGAAAATTGACTCTGAAATAAAAAAGTTCCCCATATATCCCTTTTTGAAAATAAAATTAAATTCAAAAAACTTAATCAGATGTTAAAAGTTTACTGCAATTAAAAGATTTCAACAAAATTTTTCAGCCTGCTTAAATATTTTTTGAAAAAATGTTTACTACCACCTCAAATATATACCAATTTTAATGAAACTAAATAAATGAATAACAAATAGGGCCGTTAACATGTCAGTCAAATTTTATGAAAATTGACTGAATAATAAAAATGTTCCCCATATATCCTTTAAAAAAAAAAAAATAAATGCTGAAAACTTAATCAAATATTAAAAGTTTATTATAATTTAAAGTTTTCGTTGAAAGATTTAAAAAATATTTTTCAGCCTGCTAAAATATATCGTGCAAAATGTTTACTAAAACCTCAAATTTAAGTAATTGCAATGAAATTAGTTGCACGAACGTCGGACAAACATTTTATTTTGTGATTTATTTAAATGACTTTCACAATACAGTTCTCTTTAAAAAATCTTTTTTCTTCCGATATTTGCAGCCTTGGTCACACTGTGTAAACTAAATAGTTAGGTTATGCCCGAATATAAGTGTGAACATATAGAAACGTATAACATTTCATGTCATTTTTATGATTATGAGGTCTTTGTCCCAATGTGCTATCTCTTTCTGAAGCCCAACATTAGTTCAATACAGTTTTATAGTAAAATAAAATAAGAATATATGAGAGATATGAGTTTGCTCACATGTTTGCGAGTGTATGTATGTGTCAATAAGTATTAGCTCCTATGCCGAAGTATGTGTTCACACAATCATAAAACGTGCCAAGTTTATTAAACTGATAGATGATTTTAACACTTGTTATAACTATTATGAACACTCATACCTTGCCGTGATAATACCAAGGACAGGGTGTTTTTGTGTTAAAATATTGAAGCAAAACGATGTTATATATATTGATGATGGCTGTAAAATAAAATTAACTAAATATATTGCACTCACGGCCAGTATTTAAGCGGAAAAAAACGAAAGAAACAACTCTAAGTTTATGTCTGAGAAAAGGTGTTTATAAGCAACATAAATGTTTATGACCTGGTTAAAATACAGGTGCACTCTAGAGAGCTTATATATTTGTTAGGTGGCAGAAAGCAACACTAATAAAACTTAATTATAATTAGCATTTTTGTAGCTCTAATAAAACCATATATTGGTAATGAGAATGAAAGTAATTTTTCGGAATTTGTTAACAGGAAGCTTTAAATTAAATTCCTAAATTATAAAACTTTTAAGAACAAATCAACATAAAGGATATTTTAATTTAAAAATACTTAAACACATTCATTAATTTCCCCACCTTTCACTTAATATACTTTATTTAAAAGCCTTCTTTAGTTTAATTAAAGCTATTGCTATAGCTCTTAACTAATTATCTAAAATTATCTGCTTGCCCTATTCCTGTAATAAAGGACAACAACATTCTTAAAACTTTTTATTACATTGTTTTCTCTTACTGGCCAAAAATATTCAAAATGTGTTAATTACTCTTGAAAAATCCCACTGAAAAACGAAAAAAAAAAAAATCTCAAAACTTCAAAACAAATATTTGCAATACAATTTTGTTTGTATCCTTTTAAAAATAACAAACAGCAGCAACAAAAACATTTATCTAGCCCCAGCCAAGCAACAGCACAGCCAGGACAAAAAACAATGTTGCAAAATGTTTTGCTAGGAAATCTAAAAACAACAGCAACAAGAAAAGCCAATTAAAAGCAGTTGACATTTTTGAACAATAATGGCATTTTAACACTTTTCAGTATTTCCGCTGTTGTGAGTTTGAATAAAATGACAACTCCAAACAACAACAATAACAAAATTAATAGCAGCACCCAACAAAACCAGCATCACCAAAAGCTCAGACACAGCAACACTCGCTTTACTAAAGCACTTTAACTAGACAAAAAACATAATCAAACAATGAATATCACGACGACTAGGACGACGTGCATACTTAGCTACTCATGACAATGGTGTGTCATTTATGAGCTCAGTCGCCTAAAGTTATGCTAAGCAAAAATATTTAAACAAAGTATGGCTAAAAATGAGCACACAAATACAAACATAATATCTATACACCCACAGTTATTCTTATTTGCCAAACTTTGTTATTGTTTTGCCGGGAATTTCTCTAACAAAAAGAGTTTTTATCACTCTGCTTCAAATTCGCACCAAATACAAAAAAAACTAAAAGGAATAAAGAAGCAGTTATTTGAAATGCATTTGCAGCCATTTAAGACACAAACAATGTTGTTTTAGAAAACTAAATAAAACTAAGATTTCGCTTAAAATTTTTAAGAGGAGTAATGATAAGGATTTAAATAGGTTTAAGATTCTTAGAAGAGAACTAGAAGCTGAACTAGAAACTGAACTGGAAACTGAACTGGAAACTGAACTGGAAACTGAACTGGAAACTGAATTAGTACATGAAATAGAAACTGCATTAGAAACTTAGCTAGAAACTAAACTGGAAATTCAACTAGAAACTCAACAAAAATAAAACTAGAACGTAAACTAGAACCTGAACTAGATTCTAAACTAGAACCTGAACTAAATCCTGAACTAGAACTAGATCTTGAGCTAGAACTAGAACCTGCACTAGATCTTGAACTATAACCTGAACTAAAACCTGAACTAGAACGTAAACTATAACCTGAACTAGATCCTAAACTAGAACCTGAACTAAATCCTGAACTAGAACTAGATCTTGAGCTAGAACTACAACCTGCACTAGATCTTGAACTATAACCTGAACTAAAACCTGAACTAGAACCTGAACTAGATGCTGAACTAGAACTAGATCTTGAGCTAGAACTACAACCTGACAGAACAGAACAGAACTAAAATAAATAAAATGTTTCAGTTTATCTTCGAATGCCTGAACTTCTGAAAAATCAGGAGTCTTAAGAGTTTCTGTATCTTACTGATAGTTTCTATTGCATACTTTAGAGCTGCTACTTCTCCTATTATTCCTTTAATCTTAGTTTACTTAGCTGCTAAATAAAAATCTTTACCATCCTTATAATAAATAAATTTTCGTCACAAATTTCGACTTAAAATTCCTATTAATGTCTTTATTATTGTACTTTCTGTTCTGAATATATCGTTAAATCTTTTACATTATTTTTCACTTTGTATTTATGTTTGAACTCTTAGCCCGAGGTGTTATTTAACATAAATGCCGGCTGCATGGGCAGACAAATAAAAAATTAAAAATAAAATGTATGATTTAAAAGAAACAGCCACCATGAAAGCGTTCAGAACTAAAAAAAAACAACGAGTAAGAGTAGAAAATGAGAAGAAAAAGGCTTTGTTGTTCACTTGTGACTTAACAAGTGGTGTCATTAAACATAAAACGCCTGCAGTATTAAAAGTATATGACAAAAAAAGTACCGACTAATAAAGAGCAAATGAAACAGGATCTCAAGAACAAATTAACAATTTAATAATATACGACAAGATAAAAAGAAGCATACATTTAGGCTGAAATATGAAGTTAGTGGGTTAGAGTAGGTTAGGGCAAAATATTTAATGAAATTTGACAATAATTAAATAAAAAAAAAAAAAATGTTTTTGAAATTATGGCTGTTTAAACATTTTAGTTAAATATATTAAAGTTTGTCTTGTTTGCTACTTATTAAAATTGTGAGAGGACACTTTAAGGAAGGTATTAATATCTAATATCAACTTAATGAAATTATAAGGCCAAACGAAAAAATTTCTAACAAATATAGAAATTGACAAATACGACAGATTTAATCTAGTTTAACCCCACCCCTTTTCGTTTAGAAAAACAGTGCCTTTAATTTCTGTTAGTATATGTCTATGTATGTGTTTTTGTGTAGTTTTATATAAAAAAAATTATCTATTGTTAAACATATGGCTAACCATATGGTTATGTTTTTACTTTTAAAATGCAATTTTTAACGGAAACACATATGTATCCGGTATCCGTTTAAAACAGAAACTGAGCAGCAAAAAAAAAAAAAAACAAACCAAAAATAGTTCAGCAAAAATAACACGAGTGGGAAAAAATAGAATTTTAACAAAAATAATAAAAACCTGCAAAACCACAGAAAACTCATTTGAAATGCAGAAAAATATCTATGTAAATGAAAAGCAAACATATTTTAAATATTTTTATTATTTTCCTACACACACTCTTATATTTCAAATTATAAAAACCACAAATTTAATATTAAATAGATTTTTTTTGACCGTTGTTTTTGACATTTGTTGCTTGCCAGTTAAACACACTAAATTTTGCACTAAAAACAAATGAAAGAAAAGAAATAAAAAAAATTAACATTATAATAATAAAACCATACAATTTCTAAGATCCGGCGGATACAAGCATTCTAAAAACATTTAAAATAGAATACAAAAGCAGACACAAAAACCAAGCATTTCAATGTTTGCTCAAGCAACAGGCGTTAATGTGGCGCCTTATTATTTATAAAATCCTTTTATTTCTAGCATTATCTATGTACAGCTACTGCTTGTTGCACTTTATTCATAAGTCCCCTGTTTGGTTTTAGCTTGTGTTGAAATTACAAAAAGGAAAAATGTAAATTCCCTTAGGCCCGCTTTCATTATATTTGCTGAACCAAACAATGAAAACCAGTCAAAAGCATGGCATAAAGTTGTTTTGTATTTTCTTGGCTAGTAGTAGTAGTAAAAATGATTATTAAGCTGCAATTAAATGCTTAAGAATTATAGCATACTTAAGGGAGGTTGATAAATTTCATAATTTTTGACGGCTTTTGGGGGTTGGTAATTTAAAGGAGTTAAATAAATATCATATGGTTAAACATGCTTAAGAAACAAAAAGGTTTAACATGTATTTTCAATCTTTGTATAAAACATCAATTAGGAATTTTAAACACTCTTCATTTTAGTATGTGGTTTTTGTAATAAAATATCAAAATAGAAGATTTTACAAACAACTTTTAATGAGACCTTAGACGAGACTTAATGCATGACGTTAAGCAAGACTATAGATGCGATTATAAAGAGTAATCAATAGACGAAGCTACACATGATGAGATGAGAGATATGAGAAATAGGGAGAGATGAGAGCTTATAAACGTGAGACTGTAGACGAAATACTTACACGAATGACTAGACTATAGAGAAGTGCCTTTAGACAAGAGACTTTAGACGATGAGAAACTACGGACTATAGACGAGGAACTTCCGACTGCAGATTATAGATAAGAGTCTTTAGACGAACGACTATAAACGAGGAACTTTAGGTTGGACACTTTAGATAAGAGACTTTATATGGGAGACTATAGACGAGAGACTTTAGATAAAACTATAGACGAGATATTATATATGACTACTGCTCAAGAATGATAAAACAAAGATTACGCCATGCGCATGATTTCCCGTTATGTGACGTAGAAGTTCCATTCTAAGGGTTACCAAGAATGTTTCATGTGTTAGAATTAAACATTTTTGGTAAAAATTTATGTTTTATGTGATAGTTGGCAACCTTGCAATTGAAATCTCTCTGAGAGTTCTAAAATAAAAGCTGTTAAAAAAAACAAACAAAAAAAAACAACAAAAAATATAAACATGAGGTATGCAGTGAGCAAATGCAAACAAAACAACAGTAAAAAAACAAGTGAGAAAAAATTAGCCAATAGAAATACAGAACGTGTGACGTCACGTCACAATTCCAAAATGCGCAGAACATTTTAATTTTTTTACGCGCGTTGGCGTAATCTTTATTTTATCATTCTTGACCACTGCGTATGGATGAGTGACTTTCGTCGGGAGACTTTAGACTAAAGCTTGTAAACGAGAGACTATGGACAAGAGATTATAGAAAAGAGGCTTTATATAGAAGACTATAGACAAGAGTCTACAGACTATACACGAGAGACTTTAGATAAACGAGAGAATATAGATGAGAGGCTATAAACGAGAGACTATAAATGAGAGACTATAGATGAATGACTTTGAATGGAAGACTATATACAAGAGATTTTGGAAGAGTCTTTGGACAAGAGACTACAGACTGTAGACTATGGACTTTAGATGGAAGATTATAAACGAGAGAATTTACACATAAGACTATAAACGCTAAACTAGACTATAGACGAGATACTTTAGACGGGAGACTATAAGAAAAATCTGTGACTATGAACGATAAATATATATAGTTTAGATACTAGTCAACAAGTCCACTACCATTCCTACATTGTAGGAGGAAATCGAACTCTGCATTAACAAAATTCAGCCAAAATTGTGGTTACAAATTTCATATAAAATAGTACAAGTGTGTCTGCGTAGCCAATTAGTGCTATGGACTGCATTTTAATTACTTTGTGACCAGTATCAGGTATTGAGTTAAATGTCTAGAAGTGGGACTGGCAATTTGAATATGTATTTGTAGAACTATTATTGTAAGATAAATATTGTTTTACTATGTTAAATGATGCATTATTTAAAATTAATTCGTTTTTAAGTGCATTCCGAAAAATGCAAAAATCTATGAATTTGAAACAAAAAATAGAATTCTCCTTAAAAAAAATGCAAAAATCTGTGAATTAGAAGATTATTTTATTAAAACGCGACAAAAAATTTCTGCTGCAGCTCGAAAAATTCAAAAATTTATGAATTGGAACAATCAGCCTTATTATGAGTGTCGTCGTTTTCTTTTTACGACAACGACTCTTTCGTAATATATTAAAGATAAAAGTAAATATGTTTCTTTAATCTATTACGAAACAGTCGTTGTCGTAAAAAGAAAACGACACTCATAATAAGGCTGATTATGTATATATTCAAAAAAACGCGACAAAAACTAGATTTCGTATTTACTAAAGTAAAATAATATGCTTTTCTGTTTATGGTTGTCATGTTTAATATTTCAATTTGTGGTTTTACAATCTTAGTATGATTTAGCATCTAACATTTATAACTATATCCTGTCACAATTGCTGCATGTGTTTAACTTTTAATGTTTCCCAAGTAGCGCATTTATTGCTTTATCGAATACATTTTGCCCTTCTAAATTCGCATTATACACTTACGATAGCGAACGTGACAAAGTGTGTAAATGTAAATAAAATAGTTAATGTGATTATTAAATGCAGTTACTTTTTTGTTTAAACTCACTCACCCCTATCGTGAATAAAAATTCCACATGAAATTTGTTGCCTTTTATTTTTTTAACATTGAATTTTAATAGGAAAAATGTGAAAAGGGAACAAATTGCATGTGGAATTTTTATTCACGATAGGGGTGACTATATATTGATTTGTTCCCGTTTACATTAGAGATTTTTGTAGCTGCGATTCTTACCTTGCTGGCGCGAGCGGTGAGTTATATTAAAAGGGGTAGTTTTAAACGTATCCATATCCAAAAAAATCGCTGCAACAAAAATCGCACAATGTAAACACAAATTCAAAAAAATACAACAATTGAGGTGACAAAAATCTCATAATGTAAACGGAGACTTTGAATTTTTAACTAATTGATTAAATATTATAGTAGATTACTAATAACAAGCGGTAATTTAAGGTATGTACTAGAATGCGACATGAAGAAATTCACAAGGCTGCTCTAATCAAACTGGGTATAGTCTCTTTCCTTTTATTCACTTTACCGTGACCTTAGAGGATATGCATATGATAAAAGAGTTGCATTTCTATGTTCTTTCTAATGACATATTAGAAATTCGAATCTACAATGGTTCAATTTTGGAAAAACCATAGACATGCTTATAAAACAAATGAGGCTTCTAGCGATATACTATATTACAACATTGTAGAATTAAACAAATTTCTAATATTAGTTAAACTCATTTAATGTGTTTAACAAATTGTTTTGCAACTTTAAGCAGCTTAATCAATTTTTTTTTTTTAGTAAGAATGCATTTTTTGTGATTACTTGTGTGTCGTCCACTTAGCTGTTTTCTGCCTGTTGAGCTTCTTTTCAATTAATTTTTAATTATTTCCACTTTCCGCCAAAACCCTTTATGTCTTTGGCCTACAGTCGTGGCAGGAGGTTTACAATTGTATAATATGTTTTCGTTTTATTTTTCATTAAGTTACATATTGCTGTTTTTAGTATAACGTTGGTGACATCCTACTATGTATCATTTACAGCATTAAGGAAATTTAGCATGTATGTATGTAAGAAAAAAAAAAACGGCGGGTACTTAACAAAGTTATGTATTTATAAGCGATTGGCAAATTAAAACAGATGAGTCATGAGTTGTTTGTAGAAAATTAATTAACGACAGTTAGTAAAGACAGGACAGTTTTCTGTCTAGAAAAATGTCTTGTACCAGAGACATAACAGTTTTCTGTCTAGAAATTTGCCTTGTAGCAGAGACAGGACAGTTTTAGTTCTAGAATATTGTCTCGTACCAACGACAGGACAGTTTCTGTCTACAAAATTTTCTTGTACCACAGACAGGACAATTTTCTGTTTAGAAAATTCTTTTGTACCAGAAACAGGACAGTTTTATGTCTAAGAAATTGCATTTTACTATAGACAGGACAGTTTAAGGTCTATGTCTATAAGATTGGACAGTTTTATGTCTATAAGATTGGACAGTTTTATGTCTAGAAATTTGTCTTGTACTAGAGACAGGTTTCTGTCTAGAAAATTATCCTGTATAGAAAACGGATAGTTTATTTATGTATTGTAGCCAGCATCTCACCGGCACTCATACAATTATGTTGTCTTAAGCTTGTTGATTTCTCAGAGCTTGATGAAAGAGGGCGTCTTGGTGTGGCGGTCACTGCTGTATGCTCATGTACATATTCTTTTGTCCGGCTGTGCCTTCATTATTATTTTCTATAAATTTTTATGACATTTCGTAACAATTTTTGGTAACTTTCAATTCGTAACATTTATCCTACTCCTACTTGGCAACAATCTCTGTTGCTGCAAATAAGTTAAAGTAGGGGTAAATGTAAGGAAGCATAAATACCTCTTTTCCAATATACATTTTATGTCTGTATAAGAGAGTGAGGAAGTGTGTATGTAATCGTATGTAAGTAAAATTACAAGTATTTTTTCAACCTACATTTTACGAATAACAAATTAAATTGCAATTCCTTCTTACATACGTTCAAGAGAGTCCTTGGCTGATTTACTCGTTGTGAATGGAGCAGCAGAGCTGAGTTGATTGTAAATGATGGTATTTTTGTTGGTATGACTGTCTTGTCCTTTTAGGTTTTAGTATACCTACAGTATATATAAATGTGTGCGTACTTTTGAATCAAGTATTTGAGTTTTATATAATTTTGTATTAAATGTTTTTCTTTTAATTTTATTTTATTTCCCATTACATTACATACCAACTGTTGGTCTAACGTTGGACATGTAACTGGTTGCAAGGCAGTGTTTGTATGTCTGTCTGTCTGCTGAGTTCTACTTGAATGAGAGCCAATACTTTTTTATATTTGTAAGCGGTTTACTTGTACATATGTCTTAAGCTTTTGTTAAATGAAAAAAAAAAAAATATTAAAAAAAAATAAAATACGAAATGAAATAAGTTCAATTTCTTTTTACTTGTCTTGTTGATTGTTCTACATATTGTATGTCAGTCACGTGCTGCTTAAAGCGCTTCGTTTGCTGGTGCTTTTATAAGTTTTTTTTTTCTTATTTTGCTACTTTCCGCTTCAGTATGGCGTGCTTTTACTTAAGTAAATGTGTTTTTTTGTGTTATGAAAGGACTCGCAGCTCCAAGTTTTTCTTCACCAACCTCCTTATAACCAAACTCTTGCTCTTTGGAAAATGTCTTTAATACCACTTTTGCTACATTTGTCTTTCAACTTGTTGGTGTTTGTCGTCGTTGTTCTTGGTATTTAAACAAAATATGCGTTACTTATATTATTTTTATAGTTATTTCTCTTCGATTTCTTTGTAAAATATGGAGTTTGTTTTTCTTTTTGGCTTGTTATTTGAAAGGTCATTGTAATACTTTAAGAGGATTTCATGCTTATGATTGTTTTCCTTAAGTAAAATTGTCATAATTTCATTTGTTATTGAAAATAATTGAATTCATATTATTATTTAGAGTTTATTGAAGGGAAATTAAAATATATCAAACATAGAGAAAATAGTTTTAAATTTTCTCTACAAAAATTTCTTGATTAAGATTAAGTTTTCTGTCTAGTAAAGTATCTTGTACCAGAGACAGTTTTCTGTGTAGAAGATTGTCTTGTACCAGATATAGTTTTAACTCTAGTTTTATGTCTAGAAAATTGTCTTGTACCAGAGACAGGACAGTTTTCGGTCTAAAAAATTGTCTTGTACCAGAGACAGGACAGTTTTCGGTCTAAAAAATTGTCTTGTACCAGAGACAGGACAGTTTTCGTTCTTGAAAATTGTCATGTACCAGAGACAGGACAGTTTTCTGTTTAAATAATTGTCTTGTACCAGAGATAGGACAATTTTCTGTCAATAACATTTTCTTGTACCAAAGATAGGACAGATTTCTGTCTAGAAAATTTAAGCATTTTCTTTTCAACCGCCAGACGCAAATCCTACTACAGATTTTTAACCGAAATAAATGTGTAGTCTATTTTATAGCGGCTTTATGTTCTGTGTTATTAATTAAATAGTAACCAATTACTTATAACGTAAAATTATACAAATATGTTGCTAAAAAAAACCTCCCTTTCGCTCTATCAAGTCATTGCAGACTTTCCTGTAGAAATATTTTATATAATATATTGGCGTTTTCTTTTTTTTATATTGAACAGTGAAATGTAATTTATTGTCTCTAACGCCTCTAACATTTTGTTGCTTAAGAAAGTTTTTTTTTTTTTTTTTTTGTAAACAAAATGTTGTTGGACCAGTTTTGTGTTGTTTTCTGATACGTTTTGCATTTCATTACATTTTCATTAAATAAAATGGCAAATTACACGCATAATTTGTTACCAAATACAGACACTAGCTGGAAAATCAAACTTAGTCGAAAGTAATCACATACTCACAACCCTCCTTGCTGGAAAGAGAGACTCACCACTTTTACTATTAGTAAGAAATACTAAAGACAGTTTGTTAACGTCAGCAGAATGGTATGAAAAATTAAGGAAACATAGTATCAATATGTGCTCTTCAAGGATTTGTTGGCATCAACTACATATTATCTAAAAGCAACAGTTAATGTATGCCTGCGTGTTTTTTAAGAGGTATGTGTGTTAATATTTGATTACATTAAAATATATTTAGGTAGAGATAACTTGAGGTATAGTGTATGGAGTGGTAAAGGGAAGGTTAGGCAATTAAAGTTGGCACAGTTTTGTATAAAAATCTGTCTTTTTAAAATGTGTCTTGTAGAGGAGGTTTGATACAGAAAACTGACTTGTAGAGAGAGTAGTTTTTAAAAAAAGGTGTCTTTTAGAAAGTGTTTTCTATAGAAAGGTGTCTTATAGAATGAATTTTCTGTATAAAAGTGTCTTATAGAGAGAGTTTTCTGTCGAAAATTGTCTTGTAGAGAGATATTTCAATAGAAAAGTGCCTTGTAGAGGAGAGAGGTGCCTTATAGAAAAAGTTTTCTATAGAAAAGTGTCTTGTAAAGAGAGTTTTCTATAGAAAATTGTCTTGTATAGAGATATTTCTTTAGAAAACTGTCTTGTAGAGAGAGTTTCCAATGGAAAGGTGTCTTTTAAAAAGAGAAAACTGTCTTGTAGAGAAAGTTTTCTGTTGAAAATTGTCTTGTAGAGAGAGAGAGTTTTCTATAGAAAAGTGAACACACTGTATAGCACACTGTGTGCATAATTTCGGCTTCAACAAATTCAGATTATAACTTATGGATTTTTCCCAGCTTTTTTTGAATTTTCCTTTATTGTCTTTGAAACTGTATTGACCTTTTAACCTTTTGAAAGGCAGTTGTTTTAATGAGGGCTTATATTTCGTTAAGGAGGCTGTTGGTATCGAAGGGAAGGATTGATTATTGTTGCAGTAAGTTTGCTATGATTGTAAGAATTCCAGCTAGTTGGTTGTTTTTATACCCTTTTTCCCCAAACAAGATGTTTAAAGTTTTGCTTTATAAAAATCCCACTTTGCATAATCTAGCAAGGGCAAAAGTAAATGTTGTTTTCTTTTTCCAAAAACCTTTAATATATCACCGTATTTCTCTTAGTCTGCATAAAATTTTTAAAAGCTTCCGTTTGTGGCGACAAATATTTTCCCAAAAATACCAGCATCACACTTGTATTTCCTGGGCAGATTTTATTTTATACGGTTGCTTGTTTGTTTCTAAAAACATTGTATTAGACTAAATAAAAATCATTGTAGCGTTTATACATATAAGTAAGTAAGTAGGAAAACCAACAGAACAAAAAAAAATAGCAAAAGAAATGAATTCAAAGCAGTATTTTATTTACTGCTTTTTAAGACCGTAAATGTTACTGCAGGGAAAAAAGAAGTAAAAAGCAAAAACCTTTAGTTAAAACCAGAAAGCCATCAAACCCAACACCTGTGGTCAACACTACTTTTTTATTTTGCAGCAAAACTTAAGTAGCTTTTGCTTTTTGTAATCTCCTCACTTTTCCCTCGAATCTAATTACCACATTGTGCTAAATGTACAAATTCAGGATTTTTTCTATATATTTCTTTTTTAGTTTTCATTTCAGTTGATGATGATGATGATGTTGATTTTTTATAGTTTTGTATATGTCCTTCCTGGCTTTTCTATTTCCTAACTCTTACTAAGTTGTTTAGTTGCTAAGGCTATTTGTTGCTGTATATTTGGCACATATGATTTATGACTTCCGTAGCTGTTTTGCCTTTATATTTATTTTTATATGTCCAACAGCAAAAAAAAAAAGTTGCTTTTACCTCTAGTTTTCCACATTTTATGTTTCTTAAAATTCTGTTTTTTTTTTCTCGTATGTATTTTGCGAATTTTATTTACTTTTATGTTTTTAGTTCTTTGTGACGTTGGCTGGAAGTATTAGCATGCTTGTAAATTTTATATGTGCTTGTCTCCAAACCACTTTAACCACTTTACCAACATGCTTTACATGATTCTTACAACTATGGATTTTAGTTATTTTTATTTTTATATTTTTTTTTTCAATTTTTTTGTTGGTCATAATAGTTTCTTTTTAGTTTCTGGTATTTTTTTTGTTTTTTGTTTTGTGAAAAGTAATAAAAGCATATAAAATTTTAAAATAAAATTGGAAATTACTTTGCTATATGACGAAATATTACTCATTAATTTATGAGCATTTAAAGTCGTTGTAAGTTGAAGTATAATTTAAGTCCCACAGTGCGTATGAGTAATAATAATTTAAAACACATTTACGAAATTCAATATTTTACAGGCTGCAAAAAATATCACACTTTCTTCACTGTTGAAGAAATAGTTTTCTACAGAAAAAAATCTTGTACAAGAAGATCTCTACAGTTTTATATAAATAGTTTTCTACAAAAAACAGTTTTCTACTAAAAAATTTAATTAGAAAAATATTTTTTCGAGGCAGTTTTCTTTTTGGGAAGAGTGTCTGTGTACAGAGACAATCTTCTGTCTAGAAAAGCGTCTGTGTACAGACACAATTTTTTGTCTAGAAAACTTTCTGTATACAGAGACAATTTTCTGTCTAGAAATGTGTCTGTGTACAGAGACAAATTTCTGTCTAGAAAACTTTCTGTGTACAGAAACAATTTTCTGTCTAGAAAAGTGCCTGTGTACATAGACAAATTTCTGTCTAGAAAAGTTTCCGTGTACAGAGACAATTTTCTGTCTAGAAAAGTGCCTGTGTACAGAGATAATTTTCTATCTAGAAAAGTGTCTGTGTACGGACACAATTTTCTGTCTAGAAAAGTGTTTAGAAAAGTGTCTGTATACATAGACAAATTTCTGTCTAGAAAAATTTCAGTGTACAGAGACAATTTTCTGTCTAGAAAAGTGTCTGTGTACAGAGATAATTTTCTGTCTAGAGAAGTTTCCTGTCCAGAAAGGTTCTGGCACAGACAGTTTTTAGTCTGATACAGAGAGTTTTCTTGTTAAAAAAAGTGTCTTGTCTAGACAGTGTCTTATAGAGGCAATTTTGTACTTTGTTTGTACTGTTTACTGCCAGTTTTACTTTAATTTGTTTAAATTTGTACATCTAATATTCTTGAAATATATTTAAGCCTTTTGTTGCAAATTTCCTGAATATTCTCATTAATTTTCAATATGCACATTATATTGAATTGGTGTTTAGAACAAAACCAAATGTCTCTTATTTGCGTCAAGGGACTCATAATGGGGTACGAGTGCAGTGAAGTGAACACAAATAGCAGAAAAGGTACAGTATATATTAAGCAAAAGTAATTCTTAAAGTTAAGATAAAGTGGTAAAGATATCCTTAGACAATTATTGAAGACCTCCAAAAGAAATATTGAGAAAGTTTGTGATTTTAAAATTAACATTGTGCTATAGAACCATTAAGTTTGGTAATGTTTTTTGCCTGTTGCTTTTAAAATTAGTAAGGAATTAGGCCTTAAACTTATTAGGTTAATTTTTATTGTTTTATTTAATAAAGCAAAATTTTTTTGTTTCGTTTTTCCCCTTTGCTGACTAGAATTTTTGTAAATTTTGTTTTCGTTGTTTAATGTTTTTATTTGTGCCATACTTTTAAGCTCGTGTGTATGTTTTGCCCAAGTAAAGATGCTCAATTTGTAAACAACAATATTATGATGGCAACAATGATAATAACATTTTGCTAAAGACCGCTAAAGTTGTTAGCAGCAGGCCTAAAAACATTTTAAGGAGGCACAATTGAATTTTATATGCAATACTCGCAAACAAACATACACTCGTATACATAAATACATATGTAGGTAGTATAGGTAGGTATACGAGTACTTAGGCAAGTTTTAGCTAAAATATGCAATTTAAACCTATATAACCCTGCAGTTTTGATGGCTAAAAGGAGGCTAGTCACTAGACTAGGGCCACTATCTAGCTATGAAGCTTACCCTACACTAAATAGCAAAATGTCGCATTAGCCCTATAGAGAACTTAAGGGCATTCATAATAATGGGAATTAATGTAATTTCTATGTAATTGTTAGTAGCAGTATAACAAAATATGCATAAGTGTAGATACATATATGTGCACACATTTGTATGTGTTATTACATGTGTGTGTATTTGGTTGTGTGTTTGTGTATTTGTTAACATATTGTGGTTTTCCTGCTTGTCATTATTACTATTGTTATTATTACAAATGCCTGTATATACAAACAACTAATACATAAACATTCAATAACTATATTCGTATAATTTTTAGAAAATCTACAACAAGTAATGCTACATTTTGAACTCTCTACAATGCAAATTTCCATAGAAAAAGAAAACATACACTCCAATTCTAAAAAACAGGCTCGATAAGACACTTTTCTCACTTTTCTATAAAAAAAAAACTTTGCAAGTCTCATAATTTGTAATACTTAATCGTAGTTTAATTTGTCAAATTCTAACTTAGTTGTAGAGCATTTCAAATTCTCCTCAACCAATTGCAACAAAATCAATGTCGTAATAATAGATTTTTCGTAAATCAATGCGGCCACCACAAAACTATACATGCAAAAAAATAAAAAAATTAAAACACATTTTTAAACAAAATACCAAAATAATGAATTTTCTATAAACCATTTATGCTTATACAATTTAAATTTTCAGGTTTGTATGTTAATTTGTATATTGTATAGAAAACAACAAAATTTCAGCACTCAAATATACATTTATTTGCCAGCGTATGGAAATCAACAGCAGTAATAATAACCACAAAAAATAATATATATTACACACATGTATTTGGGTAATATTTCTAAATAAGAGTAATAATAAATAAATATTTTAGAGAGGAAAAGCAGGGGCAGTTTGAGGTGAATTTAAAAAGGGGGTTTTATATAAAATACAGTTTTCTACAGGAAACTGTCTAAACTGACACTTTTAAATAAAAAGCTGTCTAAAGCAGACACTTTTTTATAGAAAACTGTCTAAAGCAGACACTTTTTACACTTTTTAATAGCAAGCAGTCTAAAGCAGAAAATTTGCAATAGAAACCCATTTAAAGCCGACACTTTTCTATAGAAAACTGTCCAAACTAACACTTTTTAATAGAAAGCTGTCTAAAGCAGCCACTTTTCTATGGAAAACCGTCTAAAGCAGCCACTTTTCTTTGGAAATCAGACACTTTTTTATAGAAAACTGTCTAAAGCAACCAATTTTCTATGAAAAACTATCTAAAGCAGCCACTTTTCTATGGAAAACTATCTAAAGCCGACATTTTTTTTATAGAAAACTGTCTAAACCAGCCACTTTTCAATAGAAAACTGTCTAAACTAGCCACTTTTGGATAGAAAACTGTCTAAAGCAGCCACTTTTCTATGGAAAACTGTCTAAAGCAGACACTTTTCAATAGAAGTCTGTCTAAAGCAGCCACTACGCACTAGAAAACTGTCCAAACTAACACTTTTTAATATAAATCTGTCTAAAGCAGACACATTTAAATAGAAAACTGGTTCGACAATATAATGGTCTACCCTAACGTATGATTAACATTAATTATTACTTTTTTAAAAACTTTAATTTATAAATGTTTAAATTTTTAATAGTTTGTATTAATTCCAACATTTTAAAAATCAGAACATATAAACAATATACTTTTCTATATAATTCTAAAGTTGCCGAGAGAAATCTCTTTGTATTTTAGTCTTTGGATTCTGTGACCCTGCCATAAATCATGATGTAATTATGCCCTACACCACCTTAGTTTAGGTTTGTGTCAATATTTGTAATGCCGATCAATTTAAAGTCAGTTTCTGTATCGATTTAACGATGGCCGTCCGTCTGTCTAGCTGGCTGTCTATATTAAGATTGTAGGCAAAGAACGAGTACAGTTCGCAATTTTGAAAATATTTCGATAAAATTTGATAGGTGATAATTTTTTGGCCTAAGGAGGGTTGGCATTAAAATTGTTTAGTCCTTTATTTCACCTAGGTCCCATACAAATGTCCTCCCGAAATAGGAGTTAATGGGTTAAAAAATATTTGATTTTTGGACGTAAGGAAGCAAATTTCGCTACAAATAAATTTTTAAACTTTTTAAACTTAATAAAGAATTTATTATAAATTAAAAAAAAAACATGGAGCCTAATCAGGTTTACAAATTTTGTATAGATCGGTCTATAATTGGCCATAGCACCCATATAAAAACCACTTTCAAAAACCACTTTAAAGGGATTAACTCTCTTGAAATTGGTAGTATCCAAATAATATTCAAGACAAATTTGTTTCATATACAAACACAAATCATTAGTCGCTGCATAATTAGTCAGAGCTTCCATATAAAACTAACTTCCAAAAATCACTTTAACGACTAAAAATGTCTTAAACATGTTGCCATCCAAATAAAATTCAGCACGTTATATGATTCATGTACATATACAGAAATCGTGACACCTAATTTTGTTACGGTCGGTCCATAATTATTTAAAGCTCCCCTATAAGACTCTATAAATATAAACGGTTTTTACACTAATGCTGGGTGTAGGGTATTATATGCTCGGCCTTGACCGACTATACTGTCTTACTTGTTATTTATAATTTAATGTTATATAAATGAGCCTTTTGTTTGTGCTGCCTTGTGTGTAGACCGTCTATGTAGACCTGAGTCTATGTGTATTTTTGTGCTTATATTTTTGGTCCTACTTATATTAAATATTTGTTATATACAAACAATTGGTTTTCATTAGTAGGTATTCAAATTAGAGTTGTGCTCTATTTATACATACATGTTCCCCCGCAAACTTTATTTATTTTTTTTTTTTTAGCTAGATATCATTATTTTTTGTGCAAATAAACACAGTGAAAAACAAAATAATATAATAATAAATATTGCTATACAGTTTTGGTAAAATGTTTTAAAATTTCTCTATAAATATGGAAGATTAATTGCAAGTGTAGCTGTGATAGCAGAATATTAGTTTTTATATTGATTGTAAGGTAAATTTGTGAGAGTTTGAGGGAGTTTTTATAAATATTTTTGCATCTAGTTGTATTTCTATAGCCATTTTATCTGATTTTGATTATATTGTTTTACGATATTTTATAGTATGGTTTTGAAAGTTTGTGTATTTCAAACTTTAAGAGTATAAAAAATGTTTGATGTTGAGATGTTAATTAAAATTATCAGCAATATTTTAATTTACACTTAAATTTACTGTGTAGAGTTTTTCTCTGCATATACATTTATATCTATACCTCTATGTAGATTATTTGATTGAAATGAAATTTGTGTGTGGAGTTGAGTTTTTTTCTTGTTGATTATTTCATTATTCATTATTTTAACATTATTTTATCTTTATGGATTTGTTTGCATTTTAGTTTGGTTATTTTTTGTTTGGTATTCCTATAAACGTTAGTATTTCATTTAGGTTGTTTGGTTTGTTTTATTCTAGTTTGTTTTATTTTTTTGTTGCTGTGCACTCTACTGTATTTATTATCTCTTGTAAATCAGTTCATTATATTGTATTAAACTACTTTATTATCTTGTTTAGATGGAAAAAAGTTTTTTTTTTAATTTTACAGAGTAAATGAATTTTTAATTAGCTTCACAAAATTTGATGCGCTGTTATTAGTTCACTGAAATGTTAGAAAAAAATGTATGAAATAATTGACGCAAATGGTAATAAATAATCACCCTTATCGTAAATAAAAAGTCCACACTAAATTTGTTCCCTTTTCACGTTTTTCCTATTTAAAGTCAATGTTAAAAAAATAAAAGGGAACAAAAATCATGTGGAATTTTTATTAACGATAGGGGTGAATTAAAAATTTAAAGTTTTAAGGTTTGTTTAAAGTTAGTCAGCCCAATCATGAATAAAAATTCCGCGGGAGTTTTTTCCCTTTTTATTTTTTTAACATTGAATTTGAATAGGAAAAATGAGGAAAGGGAAATAACTCCCGCGGAATTTTTATTCATGATTGGGCTGAATATTTAAATTTTTTCAATAAAATTTAATTTGTTGCCTGATAAAAACTTAAGAAAACTCTTGAAATCAATTTTCAGCCCAAGCATGAATAAAAATACCGCGGGAGTTTTTTCCCTTTTCCCATTTTTCCTATTCAAATTCAATGTTTAAAAAATAAAAAGGGAAAAAACTCCCGCGGAATTTTTATTCATGATTGGTTTCAGCCCAATGAAATATTGGGACACCCTTTACGAGGGAATTTTTTAGAGTTATTGTTGTGTTATATAATTCAAATTATAAACTAATAAACTGTTTTATCAATTTCAACAAAATATTTTTAACTTTTTCATTATTAAAAAGAATTTCACAAAAATAGAATATTTTCCACCACAACGTATGATTAATATTAATTATATTTATTTTCCTATTTTAAGCTATAACTCTGGAAATTTTTAAAAGTTTTGAATAATTTCATAACTGTAGGGATTAAAACAAGCAAAACTATAATTTAGCAAACAAATTTTATTAGTATCAGTTAAACTAATATCAAAAATATACACAATAAAGACATTTTAAATAATTACTTTAAGCTTTTTTCAAATTTACAATTTCATTTAATTTCTGGTAATTATTTTAGTTGTTTAACATTAAGAAAACTTAATGAATATTTCTCGTTTATAGTTTGACATTCTTTAGTTATTTATTTTATTGCATTGGTGTTTTATATGGCCACAAATTTTATGGTTTAATGTTTATTTGTTAACAATTGTTTAAGTAACTTATTGTGTAGTTTTGTCTTAGAGAAAATATTTCAGAAGAAAAAAACACAAACAAACAAACAAAAATTTATAAAATAAAATGTATATAAAAGAGTGTGTCATAAATTTTAAGAAGCTTAATACTGTTGCTTACTCAACAGTAAACTGTTAACACCTAAACAATAGGAAACAAAACTGTCATTGTGAACATGTGACAAGGGTGACAGTCAGAGGTAGAGATTATAAGAACAAAAAATTAAATTAAAAAAAAAAAATTAATATAGAAACTGGTATATAAAGCCTGGCTTTTAAAAGAACAGTCAGCTTACTTGCTGAAAAATACTTTTTAAAATATTTTTTGTTCTCATTTATTTCCCTTGTCTGTATTTTAAATAACTACTACCTGTTTGAACCAAGACTCTGCAACTAAAATATAAAATAATAAATACTCGACAAAGACAATCAAAGACCTCCCAACCAACTGCTTAACACCCCAACAAAAAAAAAAAAAAAAAAAAAAAAAAAAAAAAAAAAAAAAAAAACATACCCCACAACTTCATGGACATCAACAGAGAGCAACAACAGAAGCAGCAATAACAAAAACATCATATAAATACCTTTGAGAATTATTACAGTCATTGCTAAATTCTATAAAAGCAACAAGAGTTTATTATTTTGTCATTGTATTAAAGACTACTTTAAAACAAGCTGCACATACTAAAACACAAACAGTAAATAACATTGTTGCAATAAGTATTAGAAATGCTGCTGTATGAGTGTCTGCTTGTATTTAATTCATATACAAATACATTTTGTATTGTATTCAAATGAGTAAGATGCCTGGAAGTAAATTTAATCCTTGTCTTTTAAAATTTGTTGTTTTTTGCACGAAACACAGAAAACTTTTCATCCAATCAACACACAAAGAAACTAAATCTTTTGTTTTACGTCTACCCTAACATAAAAACCAAATAAAATACCTTAAGAACTTAGCAGCAGCAGCGGCAATAACAATACTAATATTTAAATTTACATATTCTATAAAAAATAATAATTAATTGTTTTGCTGAATTATTTTTTGGTTCGTTTGTCCAAAATTATTTACAATGATGAGTTAAATAGAAACATAAAACGTAAAATACACAACAAAACACACTAAATGCTTAAGTATACAACTGTCAGATTAAAATGGAATTTTAAACAAGGATTTGCTAATGGAGAGAGAAGTAAACGCAAAAAAATAGATATACTTAAACACTCTAAGTGTTTAAAATAATTCGTTGGCATTTGTTTAAACAAAAAGGACAGGTTATACAGATATAAGCTTGAGATGGAATGGTATTTTGTTTATATTATTTTATTTTTCTGCTTAGTTTGATTTCCATAGAAATATTTTTAGTTGAAAATAAATATTGATAAGTAATGTATATTGTGTTGTTTGTTTTCACAATAAGCTGTAATGATTTGTGTGTTGGCAGTTGGGGTATTTTATTAGGAATATTTTGTACCAGGAGTTTATAAAGGCATTCCTGGGCTGGAAGTTGAAGATATGATAGTTTAAAGGAATTCGCAGTTATATCAATAAGGTAATAGACAAAGGAGTTTCTGTTAAGTTGAAAGAATTTCAAAAGTGAGGTTAATAAATTGTTTTGTATTTACGTAATTGTATTTTAATTGACAGCTGTGGAATGGGTATTTTTTGACAACTGAAATAATGAAATTAAATTTTATAAAATACAAGAAAACCATAAATAGCTTAAAAGGAGACTGAACTGAAACATAAACTGAAACGCCAGCTAGTGACTGAAATAGAAATTAAACTAAAAGTGGTATTTGAAACTGTATTAAAGCCTGCAGAAGAACTTGAACTAGAAATGAAACTAAAAGTAAACAACTCTGTTTTAATAAGTTTAAAATAGCTTGTTTCTTGAAAGCTTGTAAAAAACACATTGAATGCTTGTAGGCCACTTAAATTTTATTTTATAACTAAAATACAAATCTGAAAAACAAAGCTAGTAATAAGACAAGCAAGAGTGCTATATTCGGCTATGCCATTCACCTTTGTTGTGGATGCATAATTAAAATGCATAATTATGTCGATAAACACGCCATATGTTGATGAATTTGTTCGTAACAATATTAATACACTTTCTGTGATCAACGCCATCTGTTGATGAAATTATTCGTAACAATATTAATACACTTGGTTTTTTTGATGAAGTTTTCAGAGGTTGTCTCGGATTTTTGCTAATATCTCCATTATTTATGGACGGATTTTGCTGATTTGAAATAGCAAACTTCTCGAAAGCATGTCTGACACAATTATTGAAGATTTGGATCTCCAAGATATCTGGAGACGTCAGAAAATTGATTTCAACGGACAGACAGATGGACATGGCTTAATAGACTCCGTTATCTATAAAGATCCAAAATAAATATACTTTATCGGGTTGGAAAATTATATTGTGGAAATTACAAACGGAATGACAAACTTATATATACCCTTCTCATGAAGGTGAAGGGTATAATAAGACTAATAAATCTAATCTATTTAATATTCCCATAACACCGACTGGTAAACAATACACAAGTGATAAGAACATCTTTTTTAAAACGCACGTGTGAAATGTCATGGGTCTCATTCCCTATCTACCTAATACACACATGCGTTTCAGTGTAAAAACATATCTAAACAATAACATATAAGTATTAAGCTAGATGTACACTTTCTACAAATTCTAAAAAACCTTGAATGTTAGAATTATTAAAATGTGTTCAAGTTTTTGAACAAAAAGCTAAGTAGAGTTTAAGCTAAACAAACTGCGATAGAACTTAGTTCAGTTGCGAACTTATACGGACATGCTTCAATAGTGCTCGCTTAACAGTGATTTAAATCTTGTCGAAAAGGTGAGTATATCTACAAAAAAAAAAATCACCAACAATCTGAAAGTGATCTTTAATTAAATAGTAAAAAAGTAAAACCCAAAAGTTTTATAAAATCTGATTAAATTAACTTTTTATTTCCATCCCTAAGTACACATACATATGTGTAGGTAAATTTTACGAGAAGTTTAGGTATGTTTGGCTTGCTTTTTTGCAACTATTTTTAGTCTCTTAATAAAATGTGTAATCTCTCCTGTTTCTAAGGGCATATAGGGTGCTGTAGCTTAATTAGTTAGCGCATTTGATCATTAAGCATGAGTTGGTATTTGTAGCCCGGATTCGATTCCCAGCCGCTGCCACTCAACAACATCAGTTTCTTATAATTATTAGTTTTCTTCTATATATCATAACTAATATTTATCACAGCACCCTCCTTCGATGGTATAGCATTCAAACGCCACCGAGGTAAAATTATTAACTAAAGGCTATGAAATCAAGCTTTAACATTAATGCGCCTACTCACGACCAGAGGCGCTGCAATTCTGCTCTAAAAACAAACATTATGCGCAATTGCAGAGTTCTGATATAAAAAGCTTTCTTCTTTCACCACCCTTACTTCTGCAACTATCCCCTTTCCAAAGAAAGTGTTACCTGAGTGTTACTGCTCTTTAAAAAAAAAAAAAAAAAAACTAACTAACTTACTAACTGTAAAACATACGTAACTATAAAATTAAGAAAAACCCATCCAAGCTGTGGATAACCAAAAATTTTTAAATTTACTAATAAGCCAAATATGACTACTCTTTAACTCTGACTTGGGATATTTATATTTAAGAATGCCTGCAATAACTCTTACTCATCAAAGTTTTGGTAAACTTTTGTGAGTAGTATACACGTAATTAAAACCGCTTATAGCCTTTTGATTAGCATACCATAACTGAATGAATTAAAAAACCAAATAGCTACAACAATTATCAAATTATTTCAACTCGCTGCCATCATATAAAAGCCTTATGCCCTTATTCATAAAAAATTAAAGTAGACTTCAAAAGTACTTTAAGAAAATTTTATATGAAAATTCTGTCTAAAAGCACACTTCAAACCTACTTTATTTTTTATGAATACGGCAATTAAAAAATAGTTATAGAAGAAATCAGATGGAAGTAATAGGCAAATACTCGTATATGAATACCACTAAATGTCCTTAGTTTCGAGCAATTGCACAATCTGGGACTATTGTTGAGAAAAAGCTAAAGCGTTTTTGATAATAAAAAATGTTTAAAATTGGCAGTAAATATAAAGAGCAGCTTCATCGAAATGTGGTGCAACAGTTAAGGCAGTCTATATGTCTATCGGTCATTGGTTTATTTCAACCAAAAATAATTTTCAATATGAAATGAAATAATAATTTACTTTCGCTTTTTTGTAACATTTAGTAAAATATTTCAATTAATATCATTATTTTATTAAAATATCAGCTATATACCAACTGTCTACAAGACGTATGCTTAATATTCAATACAAAGAAAATTCTTGAACACTCATACGCTCCAGCAACTTTTCATCTGACAATTTTTAGATTATTTTTTAATTTATTTAGAAAAAAATATAAATTAAATAAATAAACGAAAACCAAAACCAATGGTATTTTAGAATATTTATTAATTTATAATAAGTTTTTATTTAATCATTTCCATGTGAGTGTTAGTTTGTTAATGTTTATTTTGTGTGTTATGTTGCTGCTGTTGTTATTGTTGTTGTTGCTGGCATTTGACCACAAAAAAGCATTGAAGCGTAATGACAAGTTGACATCTGCAAAACAGCATGAACATGAACTAGCATGTTCACAATAATGATAACACATTCACATACGAGGTCTGATCAAAAAATAACAGTTATTTTAAATTTTTTCAAAAAGTATTTATTTATTCATCAATAACTATCTTGTCCCCTTCAAAGCAATCCCCCTCAGATATAATACACCTATGCCAGCGTTTTTTCTAATCCAGCTTCTGTTTCGATTTTGCTTTTTTCTCCTCAATCGTAGCAAAATGCTTTTCTTTCATCGGTGCCTTCAATTTTAGGAAGAGGAAAAATTCAACAGGGGCCAAGTCCGGTGAATATGGTGGTTGAGACATGATAACGTGTTTGTTTTGGACCAAACACTCACGCACAAGCATCGATGTGTGAGCTGGTGCGTTATTATGGTGCAAAATCCATGATTGGTTTTTCCACAATTCCGTGCGTTTCTGACGAATTGCTTCGCGCAAACGGCGCCTAACTTCAAGGTATTATTCCTTATTGAACGTACGACCTTGTGGCGAGAATTCCTGATGCACCATGCCATTGCAGTCAAAGAAAACAGTGAGCAAAACCTTCACATTTAAACGAACTTGACGTGCTTTTTTCGGTCTTGGTTCTTCTGGTCGTTTTCATTTGGGATGATTGGGCTTTGGTTTCAATATCATAGCCAGACACCCATGATTTGTCACCAGTTATGACATTTTTGAGGAAATCTGGATCGTCGTTGACGATGTTCAACAGCACCTGAGCGATGTCGATCGATGCGACGTTGTTTTTGCTCAAAATTTAGCAAATTTGGAACAATCTTCGCTGCCACATGTTTCATGCCTAAAACATCCGCAAAAATTGCTTGGCATAATCCGAACGATATGCCAACATCATCAGCAACCTCCAAAATCATATTCTTCACTGCTTCAATGATTTTAATCGGTTGTTGAAGTGCTTGGGCGACCAGGACGAGCATCGTCATTGACATCTTCTCGGCCTTCCTTAAACCGGTTATACCACAATTGACATAGTAAACTCGCCAAACACACGACAGTCAACATTTGAAATGTCCTTGCGCATTTAATTTAATTTTTTACGCAAAACTTAATACAGTTTCTTTGGTTCATTTTTTCGAATAGTAAAAAATCGAAAAGCACACCACAACACGACTAACCTTTTTATCTGTTAAAAACAAACTGACAATTCAAAATGGCTGATATTACCAACATATATAACAGACATGTGTACCAACATACTAGAAAAAAAATGCGAAAATCGATCATATATAACACACGAAATTTGAAGATAACGGTTACTTTTTGATCAGGCCTCGTATATATACTTACCATACGCTCAAAATTCTAAACAAACAGCCAGTACGAGTGGCACCAGTGTTAGTGGCAGCAACAACAGCAACAAACGACAGTAACTAACTAAATTGCAATAACAATCAAATTTCGTGTGATTTTGATAAATTTGACAGTTTTGTGGGCGTTTATGCTGACAACACAACAAATACAATAAACAGCAGCAATAGTAATGGCAATGGCAATGGCAATAGCAACAACAACTAGAGCGAGAATCATATAAAACCATTAAAATGGCATTTACTTGTGAAACATGGCTTTAGAATGTACAAACTTACGCACGCACACACATACTTTTACTTATAAACATACGTTAATAAATTATATATTTTAAGCAAGGACTGAGATCAAGCTAACTTTCTGAAAGATAATTTTCAATATAAAATTTGATCTAATTGAGTTGAATTTTTTGAGGGAAATTTCAGCTAAAAATGATATTCTTATAAAACCGTAAATCTCCGGTAGAAGCAACACCATTAGCTCATCTCTATAAACCTTCAATTTGTCAGTTAAAAACAAGTTAGCAGCTTAATACTTGCCACAAATTTGTGAAAACGATCTCCTTATACATATTTTCATATTTAACTATAATGTTAGTGGTCTGGGAGTGTTTTTCGATTGGCAAGCCCATATGATGGCATATTAATGTTTCCTAGCAAACCACCATTTCACAAATGAAACAATATCTTTAGTCACGTTGTTATAGCAGGCAGAAGTAACAACAACAACATCATCGACAATTATGAGAAAACGCAAATTTTCATTTCAACATCCAACAAACAAAAGCAACATTTACATTTTGTATTGTTCAAAAATATTATTGTGTAAGAAAATGTGCAAAAACTTCAATAGCATTTCTATATATTTCTCTATATATATTGTGTGTAAGTTGCCATTGAGATAACGAGGCATTGGCAACTTTGTAAGCAATCAAAAGATGTGTTTCCGGTTAACCGCGTGCATGTACGCTTTCTTTGTGTTATCACAGTCACCGCTTCTATTTCTGCCATACATTTATTCATAGCTGCACACAGTCCTATATGTATTTCTCATTCATTGTTGTAAATATTTCTTGGATCTTGTTACGTTGTATTGATAAATTATATTGTGCGTCATGCTTGAATTGCAATTTAATAATACAGCATATACATATTTATAAAGTTTAATTTATAATTTTGGGGAATATTTTAGTATAAAATGTGTTATTTGCTGAATATGCTGTATTTTATACAACCATTAGCTAAATATTCTTTAAGAATGAATATTGCTATAATAGTTAAGTATTATTGTACCCTACATCACCATAGTGGTTATATTGAATTATATAAAATTCAATATAGACTGCGATTGTGGCATTAATCCTAATGGTTTAGCCATTTTTTTGTTTTTTTTTTGCGGAGTTTTATTTCTTTCTGTTGCCTAAGAAGCGAGCTTTAGTGTTAAAGATATTTTTCTGACTGCATTTTATTATTTTATTTTTGCATATTTTATGACAAAAGTTATATTGTCTATATTTCGAACTGTGACCAACAAAAAATAAAGCCAATTAGCAAAAGAGATTTCTTGAAGGATCTAAGTAAAGAGTTATGCAATGCAGTCAGTCAGTTAGTCTTAAAGAAAGACCATTTATGCGATTTTAAACGATTTCTTGAAGCAATAGCCGACTCCATCAATACTTCCCAGGACCAGCAAAAAAACTACTCTGAACCAGAAATAAAGAAAGGGAAATAACAATGACTATACTTTCCGTCAAGCAAAAAGCGCACATGTGTTTATTATTAAGCAAACTGCCATAAAACATACCAATGTGTCATAAGAAAAAAATTTTAAATGTATTTTTATGCACAAAACAAAATATTCAGCCTTATTATCAGTGTCGTTTTTTTACAACAACGACTCCTTCGTAATAGGTTAAAGATAAAATTAAAATTATTTCTTTAATCTATTACGAAACAGTCGTTGTCGTAAAAAGAAAACGACACTCGTAATAAGGGTGATTAATGTTTCTCTGAAAATTTTTAATTTTTATGAAACCTTGTGCAAATAAATTTTACAAAATATAAGTGTGAATATAAGTTTTTTATTTTTTTAAATTTAAAAAATATATGAAATTTTTTTCTTCAATGATCTTGCAATAAAAAAAAATTATGCAACTGTAACTTTAATAAGTATTTTGTTGTGTTATGAAATCGTTTTAATAAAATAGTTTTTGTTTTCTAAGCCTTATTGCAATAAAATAGAATCTTTATAAAAAACTAAAACAAAAAAAAATTATATTTTTTAAAAAGTAAACTGACAGGCGGGCTTTAGTTTTAAGCGTTAACAAAAAACTTTTAGAGTTCTAGGGTTAAGAAATCAATCTTTAAAAATCCCTCCAACATCAAAAACTAATAAACTGTACTGCACAGATTCATCTTTGACTCATACAGGCAAATGCAAATGCGTTTGCACAAAGCAATTGCTTGGTTAGTGGTTGCCTTGCTTCATTTGTATTTGTTGATCTTTGTGGCATAAAAACTACATTAATATTTGTGTGTTTTGTAGCCGCATATATACATGCACAAATGTCAAATACATTTACTCATAGTTGCACATAGGAATATAGTTAGGAGAGAACGTTTTTTGTTTAACTGTTTATATGTGTAGTTGTCTCTCATGGCTGTAACTAGGAATGAGTGTTCACACACACACATGTATATACATATATTTGTTATTTTGTTGATTGTGTGTGAATCATGGCATTATATACATGGTTGATGAATGACTCTTTTAATTAGTTGCTTTAGGACATGCATGTTTTGTAAAATGAAATGTGTACAGTTTTTTTTCGTACAGCATAAAGACGTTTGTTGAATGCTGTGTGTATTGACATTTAGTGCGAACAACTTTAATTTAGAATTTTTGCAGTATTTTTTTTCTTTTCTTAGCTTAGTTCTTGCTGGAAAATTATCATTTATTTAAAGCTAGATTTTTTAAAATTTTTATCTGGTTCTTAGTAAATGCTAAATATTCTATTTGTTATTAAAGATTTACTTCAAATTTTAGTGGTAGTTGTGTGTAAATCTGGCATATGTTCAAAATACAAAAACGAATCAAATGAAATTCCTTTTAAATGTTTATGTACTATGTCAAGTTTTCTTAACATTACTAGTTTCTATTTTTTACTTTGTTATTTCCTCACAGAACAAATTAAATTTAAATACACAAACATCGAAAATAAATTACACCCTTATGTTTCTAAATACTACAACTTTTTGTGGCTCAAAATTTTTGTTAATTTTCATTACAACACTCAGCTCAAAGCAAAAGAAAAAACAGAACAGAAATATTTAACAAATATATAGTAATTACTTCAAATTCAGCTTTATCACATCACAATTTGTTTTCCTTTTTTAATATCATCTACTCTACACATATAAAAATAAGCAACATTTTTTGTTTTCTGGCTAAAAAAAAGGGGAACATTTTTTTTTATTTAACCAAAATTGTTTCCTATATGAATTTTCATGTTTTGCTAACTTTATGTTTTATTAACAAAAATATTCTTTGGCTTGCTTGTTTTTTTTTTCTTGTAAAAGCAAAAAATAAAAACAGACTTGTGTGTTGAAATTAAAAAAAAATGTTTCTGTTGCATATTAGTCCTTGTACACATACAAAAAATATAAGGACACACTAACATACACATGGTTATCTATGTATGTATTTTTATTATTAACAACAAGGACTGTCCAGTTTAGTCTGTTTTTATATATTTATACATACTCGTATATATACATATATGTGTGTGTTATTTTTGCGGGTTTATAACCACATCGTCAAAAGATTCATATGGTTGACTAAGAAAAATTAATTAAAAAAATATTTTGTTTGTTTTATTTAATATGAGAAAAAAAGGAAAAAAAAATATAAAAATAAATTAAGATAAAAATAACAGACAAACACTGAAAGCAAGAGAAACATAACAAGTATTTTGTATGGTTGCATAGTTTAAATGATTATATAGAAATCTTTACAGATGAGTTTAACAAGAAAGCAGTGTTATCCAAAAGACAAAACAAGAAAACCTACGCACAGTCTTAAGGTTTGGTCACACAAGTAGCAAGAGCAAGTATTTACTCAAAAAAGCGTACCAAGTTGTTATAGCACAAATTTGTTTGATATTGTTTACTCTTACAAGAATTTTGCAGAACAAACAAAATCAAATAAAACTAAATATTTGTTGTGTCATTCCTAAAAAAAAACTAAGTTTTTTTAATAAATACACCAGTTTAAATACATTTTATTTAGTGGTTACGTCTTTTTCGGCAAATACTTGCCAAGTGTGACCATACCTTTAGTCTTAGTCTAAGTCTAATGTAAGTCTAAGTCTAAGTCTAGGTCTAAGTCTTAGTCTTAGTGTTAGTCTTGGTCTTTGTCTTAGTTTAATGCTTGGTTTTCACTATGTCATTTTTATTGTCAAATTGTCCAAATTGTTGGGAATTGTATGAAAACGGGTTGTCATATCATGATTTTCATGATTGCAATCATGATTGCAAACATAGATGACGCCATATGACAACCCTTTTTTATACAATTGCCAACAATTTGGACAATTTGATAACAAAAATGAAATAGTGAAAAGGCCGCGTTTTAGTCTTAATCTTAGTCTTGGTCTTAGTCTTAGTCTTAGTCTTAGTCTTAATCTTGGTCTTGGTCTTGGTCTTGGTCTTGGTCTTGGTCTTGGTCTTGGTCTTGGTCTTGGTCTTGGTCTTGGTCTTGGTCTTAGTCTTAGTCTTAGTTTTAGTCTTGGTCTTTGTCTTAGTTTCTATATAAATTCAATAATTAAATTTCCGCTTTAAGGATTTTCCAATTTTTTTACTAACAGTAGAGTAATACTTGAAATATTTGCACAAATTTTCTCGAAATTTTACACAATTTTCACTTTGAAGTAAAATGGTTTTAAAAAGTTTATTGTTTAAGTTATTCTACACAAATTTCTGTAAGATTTGCGCAAATTTCTATAAAATTTTAATATATTTAGTCTTGGTCTTAGTCCAGAGTTTTGCAAAATCAAGCAGCATCAATAAATAAACGAAGTTTTTTTTTTAAATAAATAAACGAGTACAAAAATATTCTCTTCAATAAATATTCGCCAAGTGTGACCGTATCTTTAGTCTTGTCTAGTCTTGTTTTATAAAGCATTGCTATATATTTGTCTTCCTCTGTTTTCACCCCTCAAAGAACCCAAAATCTGCCCAATCAAATACAAAAGTAGTTGCTTTGTAGCAGATTCACATTAATTGTATATTTAATGATACAACAAATGTTACAACTAACAAATTTATACACACAACGCAGAAAAACAAAATCCCAAATATTGTTAATATTAAAAATTGAACTTTATGAAGCACGCAAAATACAACGAACACCAAACTCTTTGTCTCTTAACTTTATAGAACTAAATCATGTAAATCTTACTATAGCAATTAGTTAAAATGCTGTTTGAATTTAAAGGATAGAGAGAAAAAGGATTCGCCTGACTCAAACTACAGGCCAAACAACAAATGTATTTTTGTCAACCAAACAAAACAAAAAAAAAACGAACTTAAAACGTAATTCAAATGAAAAAAGACTAAACACGAAAATCTTTGTCTATATGTATGTAGCTGCCAGAACTTGTAACTGAGTTTCATAGCAGTCACAATGATGAGGCTGCTGTGGCTGCTGACGCTGACTGCGATGTGAGTTTTAATTGAGTGCCAAAAGCAGTAGTGCATAATACCTACGTGCTGATGTTCAACTAAGGAAATTACAAGACGAAAATTAATGACAGTTTACCGGTTACTGGTATGTAAAATTGTGCAAAAATACAAAATTTTATAAAGAAGAGGGAGGCAGGTAGAGGCAAAGGAAACTTTTGAAGTTTTAAATTATTTATGTTGTTACATACATATGTTTATAAATATATTGGGAATATGCAAAGAGGAAGTACTCCTCTCACAAGCAGTATGTATCTGCCTAGCACACGTTTTACGACGGATATCCGGTAACATTGTGAAAGCTTTAGCTTTTACATGTGTGCTGCTAAGAAACTAGAATTAAATTATAGTACTAGAGAAATGGCGTAGAGTTTATTTTATAAAAAAAACTACGTTTGTACATTTGTACTTTTAATATTTCTAATATTTGTTTTTTTTTTTTTTTTTGTGCAAAAATATATTTAAACTTCTTTCTTTTTATGCCTTAAGCTTTATTTTTTGAATATTATTTAAAAATTTTTCCATGTTTCTTTTAATATTTTTTTTTTACCAACAATAGTTTCCTTTATTAATATTTTTGCAATTTTCTTGGTATTTTTTTATCTCAATAGGTGGTCATTATAACTGCAGTGACACTTGATTGCAATGTTTGACATAAAAACAAGGGAAATATAATTCAGCTGTTAAGACGATTTTGAAATGAGCTACAACACATAAACGATTTTTGAAATACATATACATATGTATGTTGATATTAGTTGATTTTGTTGCATTTTCAAAAGTCTTTATTATTTATTCTAACCAGAATAATTTTTTGCAAAATTTGCTGAAGGTTCCCTAAAGTTTTTACAAATTTCTATGAAAATTACGCAATTTGTTAAAAATTTTACACAATTTTTACTTGAGATGTAGCTTGTAGGTTGTAGCTTGATTTTAACAACTTTGTGCAAATTTCTGAACATTTGGCGAAAATCTTAATTATTTTTGTGCAAACGTCTGTTAATATGACACTACTATATACGAGTATTATATATGTAAACTTAAAAAAAAAGTTATCTGGAATCTGTCTAATTGGCATAATTGTCAGTAAAATTTGCACACATTTCGCAATGCAGAAGCAATTTTGATAAATGTCATTTGAAATATTCTAGTTTTAGCCATTTTGCACAAATTTCTAAATTCAATAATTAAATTTCTCCTTTAAGGATTTTCCAATTTTTTATCGGGTTAATATTGGGAATATTTGCACAAGTTTCTATAAGATTTGCACAAATGTTCATAGGTTTTGCATATTTTTATAGAAATTTCACATAAATCGTTCTTTAAAGTTAAATTGTTTTTAAAAATTTTTATTGTTTAAGACATTTTGCATATATTTCTATATGACTTGCACAACTTTCTGCAAAATTTGCACATTTTTCTATATAAATTCAATAATTAAATTTCTCTTTTAAGGATCTTCCAACCCAATTTTTTACAAAAAGCGGGATAATATTTGAAATAATTGCACAAATTCCTACTTTTATAATAATGTTCTTATGACTTTCACAATTTCATAGAAATTTTACATAATTTTCGCTTTAAAATAAAATCGTATTAACAATGTTCTTGTTTAAGTCATTTGCAAAGATTTCTATAGGATTTGCGCAAATTGCTATTAAAATTTGAATATCTATATTTTTAAAAATATATATAAAAATGCCATAAATATATTTTGTTTTCCAGGATTTTCCAACTTTTTACATAAAGCGAATTAATATTTGTAATATTTGCACAAATTGGCAAAAGATTTGCACAAATTTAGATATAATTCACAAAATTTTATAGAAATTTCAGAAGATTTTTACTTTAAAGCAAATTGTTTTAAAAATTTTATTGTTTAAATTATTCAGCACAAATTTCAATAAGATTTTAATAAATAAAAATCGTTTTTATTGATAATTCATATTGTTACTAAAAGCAGAATAATATTTGAAATATTTGCACGCGTTTTTAAATATTTGCGCAAATATCTATAAAAGTTTTACAAATTTCTATAAAATTTTACACAATTTTCACTTTAAAAAATTTTTTGTTCAAAATTTTCTCATTCAAGCAATTTTGCAAACAACTTCTATAGATTTCCAGAAGTTTCCATGAAATTTGCACAAATTTTCAACAAGTTTTTCACATTAAAGAAATATTAGTACAAGAAATAGTAGTACAGAAATTTTGCACAAATTTTACACAAGGTCTTCAATTTAAAGAAGTTGTGTGTCCGAATGTTTTTTTATTCAAGCAATTTTATATTGCACAAATTTTGATAGGCTTGCTAAAATTTCTATGAAATTTGCGCAAATATTATACAAGTTTTGTTTTTACTTTAAAGAAATATTCAGTCCAAATTTTGTCTTATTACAGAAATTTTGCACAAATTCTATTTTTTTTTAATTTTTTTAATTTAATAAAATTTTGTGTCTGTAAGTCTTTTTATTCCAGCAATTATGCATAAACTTTTATAGACTTGCTAAAATTTCTATGAAATTTGTACAAATTTTATAAAATTTTTTTACTTTTAAATAATTATTAAGTCCGAATTTTTCTTATCTCACAAATTTTGCACAAATTTCTATAGATTTGCACAAGTTTTAACCAAATTTTGCAATTTAAAGAAATTTCAATGACCGGATGTTTCTCGTTCAAGCAATTGTAAACAAATTTCTCTATCTAAAGAATTTTTTCGCACACAAGAGTTTTTCCATAAGGCGAAAACATGGCAGCTCAGATATTAATTTCATGCTGCCTTATGCCAACGTAGGGTAATTATATTATAACAAACGTTTGACCAGCCCTTGCTAACAATTTGTAGATTGTTTCTCTGGCACTTTTACAATATAATTTTTGCTATGTCAACAACAATTTCATTAAATACAGAAAAAAAAAAGAAATTGTTTTAAATAATAAAGGTCTCTTGTCACTTTTTATGCTTGACTCTACAAAACAGCAATATATTTACATACATACAGAAACACAAGGCCTATACAATTTATACTCGTATGTATATAGTTGTAATTTTCTTTGCCTAGAGTATTTTTTTAATAAAATTTTTAGCAATATTTATTTTATAGAAATAATGTTCCTGTGTTAACTTTGTTAAATGTTATTTTTGGTTGTGTATCTTTGCCATGTAACAAAAATTATATGACAGCTTGTCAAGAACAGCAAATGTCATTGTGTAGTCGATGTCATTGTTGTAATATAAGTTGTTGTTGTTGTAGCCGGTTTCGTTGTAGTAGAGTTAAAAATAACACTTAATATAAATTAAACAATTTTTCACTAACAATCGATTATAGGAAACAATAAAATAAAATAAAATAAAAATGTACAAAATTGTTTATAAAGTTTATTCTTTTTTTTTCTGGTGCTGCCCCTTTAACAAAGCTTTCAGTTTAATGAATTTAGTTTAATATTTTTTTTATTTCCCTGTTGCTGCCACCCCTTCCCATGGTCATTGGTGGTTGGTGTTTTGTTTAAACAGGCTTTTCTTTAAATGTAAAATAGAAAATGTTGATTCAATTTTCTTGTGTATTTGACGTGTCCTTTTTTTTTTGTTTTTCCAACTAACATTGATCAACATTTTACATTTAATTATGTTTGCAACGCTATTGTTTTTAAATTTATTATTTTTTTTTTATAGAAATATAAAAAGTGTCACTTTTTCTAATTAAACGCTTTATATGCTAACGCTGATGTTGATGTGCTGTGCTTTCAGCCAGTTTTTTTCTCTATACATTACGAGTAGTTTTTTGTCTTTAATGTTTTTAGTACTTTGTGATTATAATCAAATTCAGCTTTATTCATTTTGTATGGTCTGTGTTCTATTATATGTTGTTTTTGCCCCTTTTTTTTTTTTTGCAATCCATTCAACTCTTTTTGAAAAAAGAAATCACCATTTTTTATAATTTTGTTTTGCACTAATCTGGTTTTTTTCTTTTGCAGCTTTTCAAACACACATCATGAATGTTTCAATAATGTTGGTCCAAACAAATTTGCATGTAATGCATCCTTTTGTATTAAGTTTCCTTATATCACATACTGCCTAGATTATCAGTGTGCATTAATCAACTAAAGACTAATTAAAATGTACTCTGACGATATATAGCACTGATGCTGCTGTTAATCAATGTATGATGTTGGCGGTAATGATGATGATGATGAGGATGGCGATGATGACTGCCAGAACGTTGATTTGTTGACGAAGATGATGTTGTTTTGACTTCTGTGTAGCTCCGAGTTTTCTCATTAACGAAGCCACACAATAACCATATAGGAAATTAAAATCAACAGCCTTGTTAATAAGTGCGATAAGTTTGGTTTTTTGTCGGTGGTATGGGAAAAAGTCAAATTCTGGTATATTCTTTTAATTTCTTCAACCGGAATCATCTAAAGAAATATTTTAAACAATTTCTCTTCAAAAAGTTTTCATAACTTGAGCACAAATTTCAATTTATAAAAAAATTATAAATTAATTTACTCGTACTTTTATAGCAATTGATTTTATGGCACAAATATCATTGTGGTAGATTTCGACTTTAATTTTTCGAAATTTTTTTAAATTTTCTATCCATTTGCACAAATTTTATTCAATTGAATACAATTTATTGTCTATAAATTTTTGAAAATATCTAAATTTATATGAATTTAAATTAGCTTGCCCTAATTTGCACAAATTGTTGTCAAGACATTTGCTCAAATTTTTCTTTAAACTAAAAATGTTCCTATATTCATAGAGTTCTTCGCCAATTGCTGCCGAAATTTAGCACAAATTTGCTTAAGATTTCATAAAATATTCAAGTAAATTTACAAAAATTGCTAATAATTTATTGTAATGTCAAATAATTTGCCTAAAATTTTAAAAAATTTCTCCAAAAAATTTCAACATTTGTATAAAGTTTCATAATTTTTCTTTCTTTTTTTAAATATTCTAAAATGTTTTTTAAATGTTTTAATTTTCTTGAACAAATTATTCAATTTTTCTTCAAAGATTTGTATAGTTTGTTCAAATTTATGAAATTTTTTTAAAAACTTTTCCCAATTTACACAAATAGGTAAAATTTTACACAAATTTCTATAAAATTCTAGAAATTTCTTAAAACCTGTCTCTGAGTTTTTCTAATTTCTGCAAATTTCTATAAGATTTGCTCAAATTTATACAAATTGGTGCCAATTAACACAAACTGCTGCAACTTTATATAAATAAATGTCAATTTAAAATTATTTTTGGAATAGTTTATGCAATGGTCACAAGAGCTAAAATTTTACACACATTTTTATCAGGCTACTACAGATTGGTACAAATTTATACAAATTGATAGAATTTTATACAAATTAGAATAAATTAAAATAATTTTATAAAAATTTATACAAATTGTTACTAATTAACACAAACTTTAAATAGATATCAATTTAAAATCAATTTTTGGAATAGTTTATGCAATGGTCACAAGAGGTAAAATTTTACGCAAATTTTTATCAAGCTACGACAGATTGGTACAAATTTACACAAATTGATAGAATTTTATACAAATTGAAATAAATTTGAAAAAATTAATACAAATTGTTACCAAGTAACACAACTTGCTGCAATTTTATATAAATAGATATCAATTTAAAAGAAAAATTTGGAATAGTTTATGCAATTGTACAAATTGTTACTAATTAACACAAATTTATAGAATATTGTACAAATTGGCACAAATTCAAAATAAAACGTTTGGAATTTTTACGCTATATTTTAAAAATGTTTTTAAATTATTCAAATTTATGCAAATTTCTAAAGGACTTGCTAAAATTTGCACAAATTGGTGCTAATTTAAGAAAAAGTTTCACAACTTTTTATACAATGACACAAATTTTACAATTTTTTTCAAATAGTATTCTAAACCTTTTAAATTTGTGCAAATTTCTATAAAATATTTTGAATTGAAGACAAAATTTAAACAAATCGATAAAAAAAAAAAATATACAGAAATTGTTAAAAATTTGCACAAAATGTTCAGAATTTTAATGCAATGGCACAAATTACTTTAAAATTTACATAAAACTCTTAAAAAATGTTTGCAATTTGTTTAAATTTTAAAATTTACACAAATTGTTACAATTTTCCAAAATGTTAAAAAAATTTAATAATATTAAAAGAATAATAAAGAAAGTTTTTATGTAATTGTACAAATTTCTATAAAATTTGCCCCAAATTTACTTTAAAAATGTTTGCAAATTTTTAGCAATTGTTCAGATTTCACATTACAGACTGAATAATCGTGTTATAATTTTCATAAAATTACACTCCCTCTATAGAATCATTAAGATTTTGTTTTATTCCAATGACTTGAGCCAACTCGATCTTTCTAGCATTAAATATAATATTTCTCATAACGAGACTGCTTTTTAAAACAAACCTAACTAAGTAATTGCGCTGTATTTATCCTTGAATTGTACATACTTTGCTTCGTGTTCATTGAAAATTATTGAAATTGACACATTTCACAATAACAAGACATTATTATAAAATGAAATTGGCAACAACAAAAACAATAACCCTAAACTCGCAAGTTTAAATGTTGGAGAGTTTTTGTAAGTAAATAGTTTTATTTTTTTTTTGTTACCATAAAATGACACATAAGCATAAAACCTAATTTCATTACTTAATAAGAAAACACTTTTATTTTATAAAGAAACTGTATATGTATATGTATACACTATACAAGTATAAGGAGTAGAATTGTATGTTTATACCTATCAGAAATATTTAAACAAGTTGAGGAATACATACATAAGTAAAACAACCAACAACGTCAAATGAAATTGAAAAATCTCTGGACAATAGTATAAAATAACAAATATGCACATAAAGGACACACCCATTTCATGTTTTAGAACCTTCAAGTGAAGTTGAGCGTCTAAAATACAACAGAAAAGGAAACACAGAAAATACACAACTCAACACTCAACAATAGTTTTAGCAAGTGAGTGTTTCAGTGTAGGTGGTGTATGCTTTGTTTGCGTTGCATGCAAGTGCACGTTTGAGTAGGTTTATGTCCAAAGCAATAAATTTTTATGCGCTTAAACGCACACATGTGTATAGTCAAAACACTCTCTCCAACACATTTATTTTTCTAATAAAAAGCTGGGTGTTTGTGTGTCTGTTTATTAAACACTAGAACCACGTTATAAAAACACAAAGACAGTCAGACGGACTGGCCGACAAACAAATATTTACAACTAGTGACAAAACCAGGCGTTGTCACATGCAGTTTACTTTAGCTGTTGAAAAACAAAAAAGAAAAAAAAACTTACAACTTCGACACCAATTTCTATTTATATTACAAATATCCTAGAAACTCCAAAAAGAACACACTTCATTTATATTGAGTAATAACTACTACAAAATGCAGCTGCCTTATACAGCAGCAGCTACATACCATTAGTTTAGCTTTAACTATTCATACTTTCAGTCACACTTCTATAGAATCTTATTAAAGTTTTATGATTTTATTGTCGCATTTATACTCACAGTTGCCACTTTTGTTATTACATTTGCCTAATCCAAATCAATTTGCATCAAGAGCCTCATTTTATTCTATTACCATACATACGAGTATATGCTGTATTGTAGTTCCTCATTTTGAAATGACCATCTAGGTGACATACATGCAGGCAATTTTCAAATTTCTATGAATTTTGCAGTGTATGTATATAGAAAAAGTGAGTGGGGTAAGTAGCTCACATGTCTGGCTGTTAGCATAATCAACACATAGTTTTCATCATAAAACTATTTGTTGATAGTACAAGGAAGTATACCCAAAGGAAATGGTATTAAGTTATGTATGAAAGCAAACCCTGTTTGAAGGTCACATAAGTTGTAATGCTAAGTAGCTAAAAGAGTCATTGTTGGTTTTCAGATTAAAATTTATACATAATAGCAAGCAATTAAACAAGGGTCTTACTAGTTAGGAAGAGTGTTCAGAGTGGTTACAATTTTTTTTCCAAGAATTTGCACAAATTTCTCTATATTTGTTAAAGTTCCTCTAAATTTATTCAAATTTCATTAAATTTTTGAACAATATTAAAAAAATAAACAAAATTTTCAAAAATGTCTTAACATTTACAAAAAAGTTTCTTGGTTTGCACAAATTTCTATAATTTGTATACAAATTTGCACAAATTTTATATAAATTTACTTAAATTAACACAAAATATAATAAATTCCTATTAAGATCTGTAAAAACTTTAAAGAATATGAAAAATGTCTTTAAATTTACACAAACTTCTCAACTCTTGCACAAATTTATAAAAAAAAGTTCATAGAAACTTCTCCTAATTTAATATAATTTTTATAAAGTTAATCCAATTGCAAAAAAATGTTCAGGTTTGCACAAATTTCTATGAAATTTATACAAATTTGCACAAATTTTATAAAAATGTTCTTAAATTAATATAAAATATAATAAATTCCTATTAAAGATTTTAAAAAATTTAACAAATATAAACAAATTTCTTTAAATTTGAACAAATTTCTCAAATTTTGAATATTTTTATCTTCTCTAAATCTAGTTATAATTTTTAAAAAGTTAAACACTTTGTCCTAAATGTCTCTAGGATTGCACAAATTTCTATTATTTTAGACAAATATGCACAAATAGTACTTAAATTTGTTCAAATTTCTATGAACTAAAATTAACTCCTATTAAAATTTGCTTCAACTTTAATTATTTTGAATAAAGTTTTTAAATTAGCATATATTTCTCTAAATTTGTTAAAATGGCTACAAATTTTTAAAAATTTCGATGGAAAAAAAGTACAAATATCTCTAAATTTTTATAAAGTTGAACAAATTTCCCCAAGTGTTTTAAAAAATGTTTTATAATTGAAAAAAAAACTCTTTAAGGTTTGCACAAATTTCGATGCACCTTTTTCAAATTTTATATAAAATTTCATAAGATAATTAAAATAATTAAAATATCATAAATTCCTATTAAATTTGCAAAAACGTTAACTAATCTGAAGAAAATTTCTTTAGATTTGCTCAAATTTCTCAAAATGTAACAAATTTGTAATAAATTAAAAAAAAATTGTGTTTTAAAAATGGCTTAAAATTTACAAAAAAAAAATTCTAAGTTTGCACAAATTTCTATGATTTTCACACAAATTTGCACAAATTTTATATAAATATTCATAAATAAATTAAAAAAATAGCATAAAGTCATAATAAAATTGTTATAGAGAATTTAATTAAATTCATATAAAATATTTGCACAAATTTACAAATTTCTACAATATTCTCTAAAAATAATAGGGTATTTCGTAACCATTTTCTACAATGTCCTATGCTTAACGTGAATTCCTGCCCAGAGGGCTTAACTTCACACCGCTCTCAACGCTGGTGAACTTACGGGCCACCTCCGCATTGTATGTCCTGCAAGGACACACTAATGCATGTCTTACAAAAGCATACTTGAATGAATTTGCCAGGAACATATAATTTGTAAATTCTAAATACATGGCCATCCATAGTTTAGACTATCAAGATGATCCATTATACAGAAAAAACCATTGACGGGGTATACCCGATCCTGTCAATGATGGTTGCACTTCCAAAACAAAAAAAAAAAAAAAGTTCATAGAAACTTCTCCTAATTTAATATAATTTTTATAAAGTTAATCCAATTGCAAAAAAATGTTCAGGTTTGCACAAATTTCTATGAAATTTATACAAATTTGCACAAATTTTATAAAAATGTTCTTAAATTAATATAAAATATAATAAATTCCTATTAAAGATTTTAAAAAATTTAACAAATATAAACAAATTTCTTTAAATTTGAACAAATTTCTCAAATTTTGAATATTTTTATCTTCTCTAAATCTAGTTATAATTTTTAAAAAGTTAAACACTTTGTCCTAAATGTCTCTAGGATTGCACAAATTTCTATTATTTTAGACAAATATGCACAAATAGTACTTAAATTTGTTCAAATTTCTATGAACTAAAATTAACTCCTATTAAAATTTGCTTCAACTTTAATTATTTTGAATAAAGTTTTTAAATTAGCATATATTTCTCTAAATTTGTTAAAATGGCTACAAATTTTTAAAAATTTCGATGGAAAAAAAGTACAAATATCTCTAAATTTTTATAAAGTTGAACAAATTTCCCCAAGTGTTTTAAAAAATGTTTTATAATTGAAAAAAAAACTCTTTAAGGTTTGCACAAATTTCGATGCACCTTTTTCAAATTTTATATAAAATTTCATAAGATAATTAAAATAATTAAAATATCATAAATTCCTATTAAATTTGCAAAAACGTTAACTAATCTGAAGAAAATTTCTTTAGATTTGCTCAAATTTCTCAAAATGTAACAAATTTGTAATAAATTAAAAAAAAATTGTGTTTTAAAAATGGCTTAAAATTTACAAAAAAAAAATTCTAAGTTTGCACAAATTTCTATGATTTTCACACAAATTTGCACAAATTTTATATAAATATTCATAAATAAATTAAAAAAATAGCATAAAGTCATAATAAAATTGTTATAGAGAATTTAATTAAATTCATATAAAATATTTGCACAAATTTACAAATTTCTACAATATTCTCTAAAAATAATAGGGTATTTCGTAACCATTTTCTACAATGTCCTATGCTTAACGTGAATTCCTGCCCAGAGGGCTTAACTTCACACCGCTCTCAACGCTGGTGAACTTACGGGCCACCTCCGCATTGTATGTCCTGCAAGGACACACTAATGCATGTCTTACAAAAGCATACTTGAATGAATTTGCCAGGAACATATAATTTGTAAATTCTAAATACATGGCCATCCATAGTTTAGACTATCAAGATGATCCATTATACAGAAAAAACCATTGACGGGGTATACCCGATCCTGTCAATGATGGTTGCACTTCCAAAACAAAAACCACAATTCCTACATACCATGAGCACAGAGACAACTGTCACCACTAATTTAATAATAGTCTGTCAATTAACACAAGCCAGTACTAGACCCAGAAAAGGTAACACATCGTAGGACCCATGCAACGAAGCCAATGTCCGGACTTTTCTTGAGTATATAGCTAAGAAGTTAAAAAACATCACTATTTCCAATGGCTTTGGTGATTTGGTAACAGCATCCAGAGATAATTTGGTGGCTTGAATTTGTCCTACTATCTTCTTCCTGCATTTTTAGGTTTAGCCACAGCCACCACGAGTACCCCAAATGGACCTACAACCAATTATCAGCTCCCGAGCTCCTAACTGAATTCGTTGCACTAGATAAGACTCTAGTCAGCTGCAAGTTTAATTGTAGTGAAGCAATCAACTCTTTCCAATTTTGAGCCCGTGCAAGCTCTTTGGCACCAGTTTTCCCCAGGATTGAAACAGCGGGACTACCCATTTTCTACAGTTGCAATCCTTGTTTTTATTTATTTCTATTTATACAGTTTATATTTGGTTGTTTTACTTTCTATGATTTTCTTTGTTGCAAATGCCAACAACAATAAAACTTTATCGCGTGCCACACAGCATTTTCTCGTTACACTGCTATACATAGTTTTATTTGTTCATTTCTTTTTTTGTCGACACTACATACTTTAAGCAAGTGTTAAGTGCAGTTAGAGAGAGAGAGAGAACAGTTTAAGCTGTAAAGTCCTGCTTGGATTAGTGGACAATATCCTGTCGCCAAAGTAATATTACTACTATTATGAGAATGTAGAAGTTTTCATTACAGTGTTTGGGAATTTGTTTTGGTTTTCTTGTGCGTGTTTTTTTTTTGTTTCTTTTTTCATTTGTATGTATTTTCGCTTAAAAAACTTTTCCATTTATTTCGTGTGCTTATTGTTTTCTATTTAATGTCATTTTTACTAGTTGCCGTCGTAGTCATTGTCATTGTCACTATTACGAACTGTTTTATTATGGTTGTAATAGAAGTTGTTTGTTGGTGTGCTGCTGCTTCTGATGCTGCAGGATATGTCAAACTTTAAAGTTATATTTTCGAAAACTGCAAATGACAAAATGTTAAATGGACCTCTGTTTCAAGCAATCCTACGTTTTTTTTTTTATTAAATTTTGTTTAGGAGATGAATTTTTTTTAGAGGAGTTCAAGGGCTAAAGGAGTTTAAATATATTTTGAAAAGGAAAAATGAGGTTGCATATACCTATAAGAGTTAATATTAATACTTAATAGAAGTAACAAAAGTAGCAGCAAGAGGAAGTCCCAATTTACACAAAACAATTTTTTAAGCTAAGTTGATTACGTTTTCGACATTGCGGTGAGGGGAAGCTAAGATGAGTGCACACTTGATTGTACTAGAAATTCGTGTTACTCTGTTATTCGTATTACATACATACATATGTCTATACAAATGTGTGTATAATAGTTATATATTGTATATATATACACTTAACTTTTAATCAATATTAATATTATATTAATTTACTTTGTGCCCCTCTTCGTGCGATGCCACTGGTTGTCTACTTAAATTAAAACAAAAGAATTTAAAAAATGGTATTAATAGAACAAACTCAAGCAATTATATTATTAGAACAGAATATCCTATAATAAGATTTATGGTATTAATGTTTTTGTTGTTATACAGACCGTTACAACTTAAGTAAACAACTCAAGGCATGCACAATCATGATCAAGTATCAAGAAATAGAGCTATCAGATTTTGGCAGTCGAACAGTGAAGTTCACATAACAAAAATCAAAGATCAAATGATTTGAAAATTAATAATAATTATAGAAACGTAGTCAAGGATAATAATCCAATACGTTCAAATAACAAAAGGATAATAATCCAATACATTATTGTAATATGATTTTAAATTTAAATAAATAATTATTAAAATATAATGGATAATAAACCAATAATCCTAATAATTATAGAGTATAATTTATTTTAAATTTAAAAAAATAATTTAAACTAAATAAAAAGTTGGTTTTATTTAAAAACTTAATTAAGGATTAAAGTAATCCAATACGTAATTTATACTCTCAAATAAAACTGCGAGCGATTTAATCAATAAGAATTGTGCTATGTAAACACCGAAAATATTTGAAGGGAAAAATTCTATCAATCTTTTCAATAAAAATTAATTGCTTCGTGTAAATTGGGACTTAGATCAGAGAAATTAATGGCTTTAGGTAGAGAGTTTTGTTCAACATTTTCAGTCTTTGTTTTAGTTTCATCCTATGCATAATTTTGTGTTACTTTTAGCTTTTGTCAAACTTTCCAAACCTAAAATCTTGTCCCTAAATCTGTTCCAAAGCTTGTTTCTTTGCTTTTTATTTGTATTCAACAAATATCTTAATTTACATGTTTTTATTATTTGAATTCAGTGGATTTTTATTCCAATTTCTTGATTTAAATTATTTATTATCCAAACCCCCGTTTCTATGTATTTACCAAGAATCATAACAACTTTTTTTGCTTAACTATTTTCAATATATCGATGAGCCTTTGAGCTTTTGCAAATTGCATAAAAAGCACCATTGGCGATTTATTTTTAATTGCACAATGTTGTAGAAAAAAACTCAAATACACAACACACACACATAGAAAACGATGAAGGCTCTTGATGATGACGATGGCAGCAGCAAAAAAAAAAAAAATACAAAAGGAAAAAATATATTTATCAAGCGCCATAAATTGCATAGGAAGAGCATGCAGACTAAATGAGCTTTTCAGGCTACTTGTTCAATAACGTTTAAAGTACAATGTTTTTTTTATTTTTATTTTTTAGTTGCTGTTATTTGTATTATTTATATTTTGCAGTTCTTGTTTTGCAGATGGGTTTGTTTTTCCATTTTTTATTGGAGCATTTTTATTTACCATAAAGTTGAAATCAACAAACATCATTCGATTTGTTTCATTTTTTTATTTTTCCATAAAATTTGCATGCTACACAGGATGAAGTGGTTAATGGTGTCTATAATATAAATTTAAACAATGAAAAATTTGAGCAAATTTGCTCAAATTTAAATTTGTATTACAATTTAAGCAAATTCACACAAATTTCTACAGTAAAAAATTTCACAAATTGGCATAAATTACAGTTTGGGTAAATTTGCACAAATTTTTAAATTTGCACAAATTACAGTTTGAGTAAATTTGCAGAAACTTCTATAGTTAAAATAAAAACAAATTTATGTACAAAGAATTTGCTTAATTTAGCATTGCTATTGTACTACTGGTCACTTTATTTAATTTTTTCTTTAACATTTACATATTTTTAATATTTGCTGAGAATTGTTGCTTTAAATGTGTATTTGCCACTGTATATTTGTATTTTTTCGAAATATACCTTTTGAATATATAGAAAAAATATCCCAAAGCTTTAGCGCTGATGATGATGGTTTGTTCGCTCATTTATTTTTGTTTTTTTTTTTTGCTGTTACTTTTTTATAGAATTCTATGATAGTCATTCATAATAACCACAACCCAGGAACAAACGCCAGCAACGTGTGCCAATGACTAATTATAAAATGTTTGATTTCCCCAGATGATAACAAAGCTAGAGAAGCTCAAAAAACAGCAATGTTTGTGCAATAGCAATAAAAAAAAGCAAGAAAGTTGTGCAAAAAATTTGAAAATCGACCATCAAATAATATGGTGGTTGTGTGAGCAAATTTATGATAGCTAAACAAGACAAATAGCATGTTTTCGTTGGCCATAATAAAATCATAAAAACATGTATATGAGAACAGAGAAGAAACAAGAATTTAAAAAAAAAAATTTGGTTTCTTGTTAAAATACATGCAAATTTGTTTGCATTATTATTGTGGATATTTTAATAATAAAGCGCCAAAAATATATATATGCATATTCCCACAAAAGCGACTGGCAACAGAAATAGTAAAAGTCAATGGCAGATTTCTTAATTTAACATTAATACACAAGACATCATCATCTATTTGTTTTTGTTTTGTAGATTTTCTACAAACATTAGTGTGTGCCTTAGTTCAGCTTTAGCTTTAAACAGCTGCTTGCAAACAAATGGTGACAATATTGAAGTTGATGAAATAAAGCATTTGTGTTTGTCTGTCTGTTATTTTTTTACGTCTTGCACCTCCCTTAGCCATCATGTTAAGAAGTAAGGGTAAGACTAACAAAGTTTTTACTTTTATATCTATACTTGGCTTGAGTTTGTCTTTTGCTTTCATTCTCATCATCATCTCCTATACATTTCGATTACTCAATGGAATTGCAACAATTTCCTAAAATTTTCTTTGGCATTCCTTTTTTACTTTATAGCACAACACTCGCACAGAGTTCTACAACAAACTATACAATAAGTATTTATGACTGTTAGTGCTGAGTGTGAGTTGAGTGTGACACATAAGGATATTTACTTCTTCAATGTATGAAATGTTTAAAAGTATGTTTTTGTATGTTGCTACAAATTTGCTGCAAATGAATTCAAATATCCGTGCATACATAAAAACAAACATATTTGAGCAGTTGTATGTAACCAGGCATAAAGATTTTATATTATTGCAGAAAAACGAAAAGTTAGAGAAATTATAGAAATTGAAGCTTGCAAACTAAATGTCTAAATAAATGTAGTAACACATTAAACATTTTTATTACAGAAATTTCTGTCAATATCATGACATGGGAAAATTTCTACAGAAATGTATGTCAATGTCTTGACATGAGAAAATTTTTGTAGAAATTTTTGTCAAGGACTAGACATGAGAAAATTTCTAGAGAAATTTCTCTGAATGTCTTGAAAAAAAATTCCTCTTGAAATTTACCTATGTCAATGTCTTGACATGAGAAAATACCTATTAATATTTAAGTTAATGTCTTGACGTTAGAAAATTTTTATTGAGATGTATGTCAATATCTTGACATGTGAAAATTTCTATTGCAATTTATGCTATTGTCTTTACATTAGAAAATATCTATTGAAATGATTATCAAGAACTTCACATGATAAAATTTCTAGAGAAATTTCAATGTCAATATCTTGACATGAGAAAATTGAAATTATTCGCAATGTCTTGACATACAAAATTTCTATCAACGTCTTGACATGAGAAAACTTCTATTATAATTAAGCTAATATCTTGTTATTAGAAAATTTCTATTAAAATTTAAGCTAATGTCTTGACATCAAAAAATTTCTATTGAAATTTAAGTTAGCGTCTTGACATGAAAAAATTTTTTATAGAAATTTATATCAATTTCTTAAGATGAAAAAAAATTCTATAGAAATTTATGTCAATGTCTTGAGACGAAAAAAATTTCTAGAGAAATTGAAATGTCTTGAGCTGAAAAACATTTCTAGAGAAATGTATGTCAATGTTTTGACATGAAAAAATTTCTGTAGAAACTTATGTCTATAAAAAATTTCTATAGAAACTTATGTCTACAAAAAATTTCAATAGAAATTTATGTCACTATTTTGACATGAAACATTTCAATAGAAATTTATGTCGATGTAAAAATGTCTATAGAATTTTATGTCAATGACTTGATATGAAAAAATGTCTATAGAAATTTATGTAAATGATTTGACATAAAAAAATGTCTATAGAAACTTATGTCTATAAAAAAATTCTAGAGAAATTTATGTCAATGTTTGGACATAACAAAGTTATGGCTTGTCTATAGAAAATTATGAAAATGTCTAGATGTGAACAGTTTTGGACAATATCTTGTTATGACAAATTTTGTGTAGTAAAAATTTGTTAATGTCATGATTTCATGCGTCAAATAAAGCTATCAATTCTGTATGTCTTTGCAAATACTGTAGGGCATTCTGTAACAAAAAAAAAAACAAAACAAAAAATAAGTAAAATAACATCAACGTAATGAAATGAAAAATCAAAAACAAATACATACTAATGTGTTCTTATTGTAACTCGTATGATGATGAAGTTGATATGATGGCATGGCTGCGAATACAATTGCACAGTGGAGAAAAAAAAACATAGTAAACATACCTCTAAGCTCAGACACGAGTGGTGGCATGAGTTAATGAATTATATGATGTGCAGGGAATTATAAGAGACACAACACACACATACTCAAATACACTAGAAGTTCTACATACGGATAAGGTGTAGAAGAAGCTCATACCCGCTTCTTTACACATAAAAGACACTACAAGAAAACGACAATTTTGTGGACTACCTCGGGTATGTGAAAGCATATGAATGATTTGTGGTTGTTAGAAATGAAACGAAGAAAAAAAAACAAAACTGGCAAAAGAATAAAATTACGAAGGAATGTAAGGGAAGAAGGAGGTTTACAGGAGAAAGAGACCTAAAGTTAAAGAAATGTAATCAAGATTTAGTTGTTGTTGTAGTTGGCTTAGTGTCGTAAATTATATGAGGAATAATTTGGAATGTATTTTGTTTTTAATTTTATTTGATTTGAAGTTTTTATCATAAGGATTTCTGTTATTAATCACATCAATTCAAAACTTGAAAGTAAATGTTGCCGTAATGAGTTTTATTTTCATTTAGCTGATTGTGTGTTTTCTACTGCTTGGATTTTAATTTACATTTATAGGATATTAAATACATAAATTTTGTTGAAAAGTTAATTAAACAAGAATTTAAGGTAATAGTTAAGATATATGAATTATAAATTTATATAGAATAGTTTATCAATGTCTTGACATGAGATGTTTTCTATACAAATTGCATGTCAATGTCTAGACATGACAAATTTCAAGGCAATGTCTTGACATAAGAAATTTATATAGAAATTTCATGTGAATGTCTTGACGTAAGCAATTTTCTATAGAAATTTCATGTCAATGTCTTGACGTAAGAAATTTTCATGAGATGAGAAATTTTCTTTAGAAATTTATGTCAAAGACTTGTGATAATAAATTTTGCATTTTCTATTCTATTATATCAAGTGTTTGTTTTATATAATAATTTTTACCATTTGTTATCCAAAATATTTCCCTCTTATATAGTCTTCCGCAGCTAAGCCATAAATTTCGTTTAAATTGTTTTGCTAAATAAATTTAAACTAATTCGTAGTTCAGACAAAACAAAAAGTTCTACAAATAGCACATAAACACCACGCATTTGCAACACTCGCAGAGATCAACCCAGTAATTTGTTGCAAATACAAATTAGAATGCAATTTTAGAAAATTTATTGGTTTCCAACTAAAATGCAATACAAATACGTAAACCAAACAGACACACATCACAAATACTACTAAATAACGTTTAGCTGGAAATAAGTTTTAAATTTTCAAAATGAATGAATGGAAAAACCAAAGATCCACTAATATACGTTGCACAAACACACAGAGAGATACAAATATAAATTGTCACACAGAGATTTGGTGTTCTTCAAAAAAAAAAAGGACAACTACAAATGACATACAAACACACACATAACAATTTACAGATACAAACTAGCAAAAGCCACACAACTAAACAGTCATGAATAACTAGTAAAAGAACAGTGGCATGACAATAAGTAGTAGTTGCAACAAAAGACCACTGAAACCTCAAAAACCTTAAAAAAAACACAAGAACTATAACAACAACAATGGCAAGAAGGGAACATAATACAGCTACAGTTTGCATTATAAGTAAGTAAAAATTTACTATATAAATGAACAAATTTGTACAAAATTTCACATGCATATATGAAACTCAAACACTCCCTTCTACTTACATACATACATATGTATATGCACTTGCTTACCCTAAATGCATACATACGTTTGTGTGACTAGTAGATTTTGTATATAATGCAGTTTTTGTATTTATGTGCTTGTGACGCTTTACATACGAAAGTCATTTAAGTCAAATACACGCAAATTGCCACTGCTGTCCAAAACTTAACAAATGCTATAACTGAAATACAACTAGCAACAACAACGAAAAGGACTGCTGTATCCAACAACAACAACAGCAGTAGCAACAACATTAATAAGAACAGCAACATCACTAGCTAGCAATGTGGCAGCTACTCTATTACTGGCAAAAAAGGGTGTCAAAACGACAAATATCAACTAAACATGAACATGCATGCCTGCACTCAAGCACACAAATATTCAAACATACACTTGCCACTACCACTAACTGCACCCTTACCACCACCACTGCTGCTCCACTCCGCTCCCTTAACACTTCATATGACTATAATTTCTCAAATACACACCGACTCTTTGCGAAAACTTTTTTGCAAACGCGAAAGTGTTGAATGTACTGCATTTGCATGCGTGCGTGTGTCTGGTAATGGCTGGCGGCGTGTATAGTTTATGCTTCACTTAAGTTGAAAATGCATTTTCATTTATAAAAGGCAACTAGTATTTCTTATTTCTGCATAGAAAACAACGTATAGAAATAGCAATAAGTGATAAATATTTTGAATGGGACACAGAGTTTGTAACAGAGCTGGATATGAGAAATTTTCTATAGGAAATCTCTGCCATGTCCAAGGGCTGGACATGAGAACAAAATGTTTGCATTAGAAAATGTCCTTGTCTTGACTTAAACAGAATGTTCTCTATAGAAAAAATTCATGTCCATGTCCATGTGAACAGAATTCTCATTTCTGGACAGGAACAATATTCTCTATAGAAAAAATTCATGTCCATGTCCATGTGACCAGAATTTTCATTCCTGGACATGAACAATATTCTCTATAGAAAAAATGCCTGTTCATGTCAAGACATGGACATGATAATTCTGTTCATGTCAAGACATGGACAATATTTTCTTTAGAAATATCCATATTTATGGGCATGGATATCGTCCATGTCTTGACATGAACAATATTTTCTTTAGAAATATCCATATCTAGAATATCCATGTCCATATCTTGACATTAACAATATTTTTTTTTTTTCAAAATGGTCATAACCATTTCTCGGCATGAACAACATTTTCTGTAGAAAGTATTCGTGCTCGTGTCTTAAAATGAACATAATATCCATGTCCATGTCTTGATATTAACATATTATTCAGGTCCATGTCTTGACATGAACAATATTTTCTTTAGAAAATATTCATGTCCATGCCTTGGCATGAACAATATTTTCTTTAGGTCATAAAAATATTTATGTCCATGTCTTGAAAATATAAATTTTCATGTCTATTGATGTCATTGTCTTCACATGAAGTTTTTTATATAAAATAAAAAAATATCTGCAAATTGTTTAGATCTCCAGTTACACTATACCAACTGTAAGGTACTTTAGTCCTCCTCTCTAAATACGTTCCTCAGAGTCTGATGGTTTCTCTAACCATATACTGTTATTTAAGATAACTAGAACTGAACTATAAAACTTAAACATTCAAACACGCACACCAAGGTGTATTGGTCATATGTATGTATGTTATTGTATTGGTGTTGCATTGTACTGTTATGTATTCTTATGTATGGGTAGTGATTGTATACAAGTGTTTCTTATCGTTAGAAGTCACTCATGTATATCTTTTGGTTGTTTTTGGTGGTCGTTCTATAGTGTGTCTCTTGGTATAATTCTACACATGTGATTGCAGCATCAAACTAATATACTAGAGATGCAACTAAGATGATTGCAGCAAGACATAAAATTATACAAAACCCTAACTGAACAGTATGAGGAAGTGCTTTTTAAATAAATTTTAAATGGAGCTGCAAGTATCTGCTAACATATAATAAATCCTAAGAATTTGTATTGAATTTGAAAATATCATTTATTAACTTTTAAAGGATTTACTGCTTTATAGTATTTGCTGGCTTACCCAAATACTTCTTTCTATATGGTGTTTTTTATACCCTGTCACTCATTTCATGAGTTGGTGTGTTGTTTTTTTTTAATGTCATTGACTTTCTATTTTCAGAAGGATGCTCTTTATCTTTTCTTAAACATGTCCTTGTAGTCTTGAAGTTGATGCCTTTTCATTGTTGCCGTTGCAACTCTTCTTTTGTCCCTAGTTATTGTTGTTGCTGTTTTTATTTCGGTTGCCAGCTCCTAACTCAAGTCGTTGACAAGGCATGTGAGTGAAGGTAATTAATGACCGTAACGCATATATGATGACATTGTTAACCACAAAGTCAGACATATGATTGTGGTTAATTTCACAAACACAAGAACGAAATGAGAAAATTACAGCAAAAAAAAACTAAAAGCTGCGACAACAAGAAAATTGCAAAATTTTAATGAGACATTTGCTTATTTGAGAGATCAGGGAAAACGAGAGTTTTAGAGATTTAAGCTAAAAAAATATAAGTTTTAAAAGGTTTGTAAAGCATGTTTGTCATAAACAATTTTTAATAGAAAATTTGCCATCATGTCTTGAGATGAACAATTTTTTATAGAGAATTTGCGAGACTGTCTTGACTTGAACAATTTTCAATAAAAAATTTGCCAGCAGCTCAAGACATGAACTATTTTCTATTGGGCAGGTCTTGCCCCAATAGACTAGGAGATAGTGTGCCGGACTATTAGTCATAGGATTGCCGTTTCGATTCCTGCCAAAGGTTCTGGGTGTTATTCGTCAGATAAGCCAAAAAGCTTCACAATTGGTGTTTGTTAATTATATTAAAAAAAAATTAATAGTTTTCTACAGAAAATTTGTCTTGTCTTGACGTGAATAATTTTCTATAAAAAAAATTGCTAGCCTGTCTTGTCATGAACAATTTTCTATAAAAAATTGCAATTCTGTCTTGACATTAACAATTTTCTATAAAAAATTTGCGAGCCTTTCTTGACATGGACAATTTTCTATATAAAATTGCCAGCATCTTAAGACATGAACTATTTTCTAAAAAAAATTTGCCAGTCTGTCTTGACATTAACAATTTTCTATAAAACATTTGCGAGCATGTCGAGACATGAACCATTTTTTACAGAAAATTTGCCGGCCTGTCTTGACATGAATAATTTTCTATAAAAAAAATTGCCAGCCTGTCTGGACATGAACAATTTTCTATTAAAAATTGCCATTCTGTCTTGACATGAACAGTTTTCTATAACAAATTTGCCAGCCTGTCTTGACATGAACAATTTTCTATATAAAATTGCCAGCATCTTAAGACATAAACTATTTTCTATAAAAAATTTTCCAGTCTGTCTTGACATTAACAATTTTCTGTAGAAAAATTTCCAGCCTTTCTTGATATCAACAATTTTCTATAAAAATTTTGCCAACATGTCGAGACATGAACCATTTTTTATAGACAATTTGCCAGCCTGTCTTGAACATGGAAAATTTCCTATAAAAAATATTTGCAAGCATATCTTGACATTAGAACTTTTCTATAGAAAATTTGCCAGCCTGTATTGACATGAGCAGTTTTCTATAGAACACTCAACAGCCTGTCTTGACATGAACAATTTGCTATAGAAAATTTACCAGCTTGTCTTGACATAAAATATAATTTTGACTATTAAATATTTGATAAAATCATTATTGTTAAAAACTCATTTATTATGATTATTATTGTTATTGATGCTGGCGTTGTTTGTATTGTTTGTAAACAATAACAAAAATCTCTATTAAATCTGATTATAAATTATAAAAAGTTGTTGTTTTTTTGTTGCTCCCATTAACATAATAATAACAAAAAGAGAATTAAATTTCTTAACATTAAATGTTGAATTGATTTGAAAGGGTAGAAAACGACAATAAAACACGTTAAACAAGATTACAAGTTATAACTTAGATAATAAGCAATCAAAAATTAGTGGCCAGAAACTTCTTGAAATTTTAACTCTTTAGGATGCAAACACTTCATAAATAGAAGTTGTTTCCAATATTTACTTATACTAATGAAAACTTTGCAGGTTCTTCTAGTGAAAAGTTTTTTCCTGATGAACTGAATGTAAATATTTTATATAATACATATTGTTATGTATTTATTATAAGTAACTTGCATGTTTCTTAAAATCATTTGAGAGATAAACAACAAATATGTATGTATGTATGTATAATTTTCATATAAATTTTGCAATAACAATTATAATGAAATTCAATAATAAACAGCAAACAAATAAACCAGACAACAGCAAAATAAACTTGCCTCAATAACGACAATAATGATTCTGATCAACACGAACAGCAACATTGTCGTTATCAACAACAACCTCATCAGCAGCAACAACAGCATTATCCTGGTATTGTTCACATCCACTGCCAGCCAATACAATGATAGTTAGTGTTGTTGTTAATTAAATTTACATAACGTTAATAAAATTGATTGAATTGAATTGTAAAATTTTTGCAATAAATTAAATTTCCATAAACATGCAAATGCTAGATAATATATCTGATGTTTATGTCAATGGGTTGAAAGGGTGCAAATATGATGTTCTAAGCAGACAACTACCAAGTGCTGGCATATTTTTGTTGTTCACAGTATAGTGTCAATGGAAAATTTGTTGTTTAACAAATGCAAAAACCATGTTCGGCACTAGCTTTTTTTTTTTGTTCTGTTGATCATTTGGGAATCAAGTGGTAGTTAAAACAGGAGTAAATAATAGATTTATAGCAAATAAAAAAAAAAAAATACCAGCATTTTTTCCCAAAACATCAGTAACAGTAGATGTGTGTTTAACAAATATATTTAGCATGTATTTAGACATGTTGCAAAAAGGCATAACAACATTGACACACTGTGTGTACCTAAGTGCAACACAATCATAGTCATTATAACTAACACTAATGCAATTAAGGAATGTATACACGCAAGTATTTATGTTTAAATATACAGTTGCTAACAAAGGTGATAATAAAGAGAATTAACTGTCCGTAAGCAGAAATTCCATGACCACGACTTGACATGAGCTATTTTCTATAGAAATGTCATGTCAATACCTGAAACATGAGATATTTTTAAGATAATTTTATTGTCAGTGTCTTGATATGAGAAATTTTGAAGAGAAATTTCATGCTAATGTCATGACATAAGACATTTTTAAGACAATTTTATGTCGATATCTTGACATAAGAAATATTTAAGAGAAATTTATATCAATGTCTGGATATGAAAAATTTTCAAGAGAAATTTCATCTCAATGTCTGGTCATGAGAAATTTTCCAGAGAAATTTATGTCAATTACTTGACTTGCAATTTTCAAGAGATATTTATGTCAATGTCTTGATATCAGAAATTTTCAAAAGAAATTTCGTGTTAATGTCATGACATGAGTAATTCCTATGATACATTTTTTGTCCATATCTTGGAATGAGAAATTTCATATCCATGTCTTGTCCATGGGAAATATTCTATATAAATTTCATGTCAATGTCTGGCCATGATACTTTTTCTACATTTTCAGCCATGTCTTGTATGAAAACATTCTTTGGGCAATATTTGTGCAGATCTCGACGTGAACAATGTAAGTCTTAACATGAATAATTTTATTGAGCAAAAAATGTCTGTAATTATAAGTCTATAGTTTTATCTTTCACTGTTTATTGTGTGTGTTTAGCTATTTTACGTTATTGTATCGTATAATATAAATGAAATTTTCTAATCAACATGATTGTTATTTTGTATTATAAAAATCTCTAAGGTGTTTTCTAGCAAACAATTGCAACTAAATAGATTCCAATTTTAATGATGAAATAATAAATCAACAACAGCATAAACTTAACAAAATGGACACAAATTAAAACCAAATAATGTAGCAAAATATATAAAAGCTTTTCACTGGAAAAAGTCTTCACTGTTGCTTTAAATTTCAATAAGTATATATAGAAATATTTTGGTTAATTTAAAGAAAATTTAATTATTTGCCTAGAATTCTTAATATTTCTTCTATTGAATTCTGGCGAGCTCTTAAAGAATTGTGCAAATGTTCTTGCATTTAATTAACAACAAGCCGTTTGTTGGCTTAATTTCAGGCAATTATTTTTAATGATAAATACTTTATTTAAACAATGTGCAAGGGGAAGGTAATTTTCTTTAAAAGGTACAAAATGGTTTTCTTAATTTTTCTTGTTTTGTTTTTGTCGTCTTGAGCTCTGCATGTCCCACATGTTGTTAATTTTGTTAGTGTTTTTATAAATGTCTAATTAACTGCAATTAATTGTCGTTTTATACAAATCAATTAAGCCGGCGCTGACGCCGCAATATACACTTCAAAACACACTCGTACGTCCGCCACTAAAGAGTAAGAAACCCTGTAAAACATACACTCACTCATAAAGTTGCACGCATTTAATAATGGCACACATGTTAAGCTAAATGAATGACACGACAAAATGTCAGAAAAGAAATTAAATACACAACTACACAAACACTAAGAGGATTTACGCATTCACAAGATATGAACACTAACACATTTATGTGTAAAAGTGTGTATATATTGATATCATTGTGTAAATAGGACTGCAGGTAAATGTAAATTTATGCATTGGAAAATGTTACGAAAATTAGTAGAATTACTTGAACTGGCACACTCATACTCCAACACAAGCACTGTGACATGAACTCCCAACCACTCACTGAAAACTACTTGAGACATTTATAATATTTTAAATTAAAGAAAATTATAATTTGTGGTTTATTATATTAAAAAAAAATAAAAAAAAAAAAACAAAGGCACGCGATCCTCAATAAAATAAGACATTTTAAAATAAAGTAATCAAGTGACCAACAGACATGCACAATATTTTCCTTAGAAAATGTCTAATGTCAAGGTAGTGACAGGAATTTTTTTTAGACAATTTCTCATGTCAAGATATTGACTTGTAATTTCTTTAAAAAATTTCTCATATTCTCATAAACATTCCAATAAATTTACTGTAGACAATTTCTTATGTCATGACATTGACACGGACTTTCTTTAAAAAATTTCTTATCTTATAACATTTACATAAAATTTCTTTTGAAATTTTTTCATTTCATGACATTGATACAAAATTTTTTTTGAAAAATTTCTCATGTTAGGACAGTGAATGAATTTTATCTTCAAAATTTTTCTTGTCATGACATAGAAAATGTCCCATGCCAAGACATTGACATGAAATTTCTATAGAAAATTTTTCATGTCACGACATTTACATTAAATTTTTTTTGAAAATTTCTCATGCCATGAAATTTACATATTTTTTTAAAAAATTGATATGAAATATTATTCAAAAATATGAATAATATTTATCTTAAAAAGTTCGCATTTCATGATATTGATATGAAATTTATGTCATGAAGTAAAGAAATTTTTTCATGAAAAAATTTTCTTTTTAAGAAAATTTTCATGACATTACACGGAAAGACATTTTTTCTTAAAAAAAAAAAGTTTCATATCATGTTTTCTTGTTGACGTTTTTCAGGTCATCACATGCTTTAATGTTTCTTTATTTGGAATTTTCTTTATTTTACAAACTGTTGAATTATTTTGAAATTGATTGTATTGTATTATTTCTGTATGAGAGCACCTTTAAGTATTCTTTATTTAAAATTTTTCTTGATAATTTCATAAGTATGCAACAGTTAAAAAATATGTGAATTTTTGGGTTTTCAGCAAAATTCACCACTTTTTCCTGGCTGCTGTTTGTTTACTTTTATTTTCTGCATAAAAATCATAATAATGAAAATGTCACATACACATTAAATGACACTCAAGGTGTCAAGCGTATTCATCAAGTACTCCATGCTGAAGTGCATGCATTTGAAAGTATGCTTCTGTGTATGTGAAATATGTATATATATTTTTTTTTAATGCTGAAACAAATTTCCGGTAGAAGCAACAAATTTTATGCAATATTTTTACACCAACATAAACAGAGATATTTTTATGTACGGGTGAGTTTCAGGGTTTTTGTTTGTTTTGTGTTTAAACATTTTTATATATTTTTTTTTTGTTCGTTAATATTTTTTTGATGTTTTATGACATGTTGTTGATTTTGTAGTCATTTTCCTGTGATGTGTGTTTTTGTGAAAAAAAAAAACAAGAGAGAGAGAGAGAGAGAGGGGGACGGGAAGGGGAGTTTGTGGCTGGTTTTGTTTGAAAGGGTAAAAGGTGCTGTTGAAAACAGTGTTTTAATTGTTGTAGCTGTACATAAACCAAAGACAACAACTTTAACGTTTTATGCTAAAGGAGAGGATTTCATAAATGCATCCATCAGTCATCAGCATGACCCTTTTGTGTGTAATTTTTTTGTTTTCAGTATTTCTTTTAGCAGTATGGGGCTGGCGTCTCTATGAATCTGTGTTTTTTAAATTTGATATAAAATTGTTTATGCTGCAAAATAATGATATTGTTAAACTGCCTGTTGTCAGCCTTTTTGTTTGCAGTAGCTTTTTAGTGTAACTCTGCTGGAAAATATATTTATTAGTGATGTCGGCTTCAGCTCTGGAAGTGTGGCAGAAAGTTGGTTTGAATTGTTTCTTGGTTTTTTTTAACACTGTTGTCTCTTGCTGACATTTCTCATTTTTATTTCGTAAATATGTATGTATGTTGTGTTTTTGTAAAAATGAAAAGGTGTATAAAATTATGACAATTGGTGTGTTGAAGACTTAAATGTTTATCAGGAAAAGGCAGCAAGAAAATCCAACCACAAAATGCTAGAAAATTTGTTTAGAAATGAAATGTTTAATGCAAACGAAACGAATAGTAGGCAATATTTAAGAAATGTTACAAAATTCTTAAGGTATGGACTTTTTAATATTGAAAATAATGAAATTCTTGAATAATATCAAGTTATGCAATTGAATTGGTTGTGCTAAAATGTTTCGATAAAATTAAACAAATTTTTTCCAACATATTTGAAACAACATTTATTAAAAAACTTTTAGTTTAATACTTCTATTAAACACAATTTCTTAACTTTTACTATTTTTTGCCAACTCCACACCTATTTGTTGTCTCAAAATTATTTTATATGGTTTTTCTCTGTGCAGTTCTTATGATTATTACTATTTTTGTGTTACGTTTGTCTTGCTTGACATTGACAAATAATGAAAATTCAGACAAAAGAATGCAAGGCTCTTACTTTCTTGCACAAACACACACCCACCTTAATGCAAACTCTGTAAACTGGTAATAACAGCATCAATAGAAAGCTTAATGCCACAAAAAACAACAAACAAGTACAAATTTAAAAAAAATATTTCCGAAAAAAATATAAAAAAATATGACGCGTCCATTGTCACAACCTGCCCGTAACATATAAGCACCATTACAGCCAGCTTGGCGAAAACCAAATAAAAAAAAACAATCGCATCATAAAAAATCATCCAAGCGTAGCTTTACTTGTGTGTAAGAACCATTCCCACTTGCAAGCAATGAGCTTAACTACTCCATGTTATTTTAGCATTGTGCATGTGTCAAAATTGGTGCCACATTGTCCGCAATTTGCGAAAGAAACAAAAAAAAAATACTGGAAAAATCAACACAGATGATGGCAAACAAAGAAAATGCTAAAAAAAAAAAACAGTAAGACAAATGTTTGAATATCACACAAACCAAGCGACACAGAACACAGTAAATACACAATTCTTTTGCGACAGGTAAAAACGTCATTGCAAGACTTTAGACCAGAAAAAAACAACTACTCTTAAGCTTTAACAAAAAACCTTACCTACGTGGAGTTTTTATCTGAGAAGTTCTCGTTCTCAATTTGTCTGATATTGCGGTACAAACATCAATGTAGTTTTCAATTTCACTAGTACACAAAAAGAAAAATCAAGAAAACCAATCTTGTAAATATTGAACAAGAAATTTGAAAACACTCTTTCAGGAAACTTGTCATCCAATTCTGTAAGGAATAAAGACAGTTTCTACAGAAAATCTCTCAGTAAAATAGAGACATTTAATATAAAAACTTTATCAGTGAAACTATCCCAGTAAAACACAGACATTTTGTAATTTTAGAATTTTCTATAGAAAATAGTTCTCTTTTCTTGACAACATTTTTAAAGAAAAAAAATAGTTCTCTTTTTTTTTAAAATTTTCTATAGAAAATATGTATTTATCTTTTTTTGGGAAATTTTAATTAGAAAATAGTTCTCTTTTCATGAGAAATTTTCTATAAACATAGTTTTTTTTTTTCTTGAGAAATTTTCTATAGAAAGTAATAGTTTTTTTCTGAAAATTTTTCTATAGAAAATAGTTCTTTTTTTTAGAAATTTTTTATAGAAAATATTTTTCTTTTCTTGAGAAATTTTGTATAGAAAATAGTTCCCTTTTCATGAGAAATTTTCTAAAGAATATATGTAGTTCTCTTTTCTTGAGAAATTTTCTATAGAAAATTGTTCTATTTTCTTGAGAAATTTTTCATAGAAAATAGTTCTCTTTTCATAAGAAATTTTCTATAGAAAATAGTTCCATATTCTTGAGAAGATTTATATAGAAAATGGTCCTCTTTCCTTAAGAAATCCTACTCATGTTGCAATTGTACATTGTTATTTTCATCTGTAGAGCACAATAAAAGTATAAAAATATGTTAAGCTTTAGAAATTTTTAGTTGTATTCGTTTATTTTTCCATTTTTTCTACTGCATTTTATAATGGAACAATTTTTTGCATCCCGGTTATCGCTGCTGATTATCCAAATTATTAAGAATTCTTTCCACCGCCACATTACTTTATGCATTTTCTTTAAGCAGCAACAACAAAGTCAGTTTTTTTTCTGTGTTGGAATTGAAAAGGGGTAGGGAGAAAATGGCGTGGCGTTAAATACAAAACTAAATGTACGGGAAATTTTCTATTTAGAAAATATCATTTATTTAATGGAATGTAAATTTTTTCATTATATTTTTCTATGTTTTTTAGCTGGTTTGAGGAGATATTTATGAAGTGTTTTTTTTTGGTGCTAAAAGAGTTTGCAGGGGGAAAAGAATTCCTAAAGGAGTTTGGTAAGTTTAAAGATGTTTTCTGGGAGGCTGGTGAAGAAAATTATTACAATTTTAATTATTAATTGAAGTAAAGCAAAAACTGTGTATCTGGTTGATTTCTTAAAAATCTCTAATTACATTAATTTATAAAATGCAGCTCCTTTTGAAATGTTCTTTGAGTTGTTATAATCTTGCTGTAAGCAAAACTGTAGTTTTGTTATTGTTTAATTTTTATAAAATATTGAACAAGTATTGTAGGATTTCTGCTAGTTATTAAAATAGAAAAGAATACATATATTTGTTTATTATGGACACTATCCAATCAATCGGATTGATTCGAGTATATAAGTCTGTAAGTATGACACTCATACCTCTACTTAAGATTGTGTTGCAACCGAACAAAATAAGAGTGCTGCATTGTGAGACGGCAGCAGCAAAACTAAGTACAATTGGAGTACAACTCATCAATTGAATTGAATCTGTTTATGCTTCGTCTGTCATCACATTTATCCTTAAACATACGACTACAAGTGTGTAAAATTACAATGTGAAAATTAGTGTTAGTATCCAATATACAAAGTGTTAGAAAAATAAAACAAGTAGTCGGAATAGCTCACACCAATTCATACACTTTTGTTGTGGTTTGTCTAACTAAATTTTACCTTGATTTTATATGATTGCTTTTCAATTTTTCTAAGGGTTTTTTGGTCATTCAATACATACACACATTTGTCTAGATTTATAGTTTGGTTTGGGATCTGTGATTCTTTTTAAACCAAAAGGGGTTTTTTGTGCTGCAAGGATTTGATTGACTTTGTGGTTGAGTGAGTTTTATTTAGTGTTGACAATCTATTCATGGGTGTCATGCTCTCACACTTACACACAGAAAAACAAAGACCATTTCATTAAGAGATTTAGCAAAACCTCAGAATTTCGATTGGAAATTGTTTAAGATATTTAACTTTGTATGTAAAATTGGTAAGGAAATAGATATTTAAATGAAATGTTTAAAAGAAAATTTAGCTTTAACAGTTTTACATTTCAATAGCAAACTTTAATCTAATTATTATATTAATATTTACTGTAAAGGAAAGAAATTTGATATAGAGAAAATCTCTCAGTGAAACACAGAAATTTTCTAAAGAAAAACTCTCAGTGAAACAGAGAAATTTTCTCTAAACGAAACAGGGAAATTTTTTGAATAAAATCTCTGTATGAAACAGAGAATTTTGCTAGAAAAATTTTCTAAAGAAAATCTTTTAATGAAACGGAGAAATTTTCGAGAGAAAATCTCTCAGGGAAACAGAGAAATTTTCTAAAGAAAAACTCTCAGTGAAACAGAGAAATTTTCTCTAAACGAAACAGGGAAATTTTTTAAAGAAAATCTCTGTATAAAACAGAGAAATTTTCTCAATGAAACAGAGGATTTTGCTAGAGAAATTCTCTCAATGAAACAAAGAAATTTTCTAGAGAAAATCTTTTAATGAAACGAAGAAATTTTCGAGAGAAAATCTCTCAGGGAAACATGAATTTTTCTAAAGAAAATCTCTCAGTAAAACAGAGAAATTTTCTCTAAACGAAACAGGGAAATTTTTCAAAAAAAATCTCTGTATGAAGCAGAGAAATTTTCTCAATGAAACAGACAATTATGCTAGAGAAATTTTCTCAATGAAACAGAGGATTTTGCTAGAGAAATTCTCTCAATGAAACAAAGAAATTTTCTAGAGAAAATCTTTTAATGAAACGAAGAAATTTTCGAGAGAAAATCTCTCAGGGAAACATGAATTTTTCTAAAGAAAATCTCTCAGTAAAACAGAGAAATTTTCTCTAAACGAAACAGGGAAATTTTTTAAAAAAAATCTCTGTATGAAGCAGAGAAATTTTCTCAATGAAACAGACAATTATGCTAGACAAATTATCTCAATGAAACAGAGATTTTAGCTAGAGAAATTCTCTCAGTGAAACAGAGACAATTTCTAGAGAAAATCTCTCAATGAAACAGACAAAATTTTCTCAACGAAACACAGAACTTTTCTAGAGAAATTCTCTCAGTGACACAGTGAAACAAAAACATTTTCTATAGAAAATCTCTCAATGAAACAGAGAAATTTTGTAATGAAATTCTCTCAGTGAAAAGAAGAAATTTTCTGAATAAAATCTCTCATTCAGACAGAAATTTTCTATACAAAATCTCTCAGTGAAACAGAGAATTTTTTTTATGAACTAGAGAAATCTCTCAAAGAAACATAGCTATTAAAAAAAAAAAAAAAAAACATCTTTCAGTGAACCAGAGAACAGGTTTCCTGTTTAGCCGAAGAAATTTTTTCTTACTTACTCCTTGAGTTGATTTCCAATTAAATTATTTTCAAAATAACTAGAATATTTACCTGCAAAGAAAGAAACGTAAACAAATTATTAGACTTCAATCCACAGTTCTAGTTTTCTTAAAGTAAACTATATAATATTTTTTTCAACTTCTTAATTTCTCTTTAAGCTTGAATGATTTTGTCCAGGGAAACTTGTTCCTATTCGTTTTATTTGCATATTTTTCTTTATAATTATTGTTTAATATTTTTACTTTGGCGGCCATAATTGTCATGTTTTAGGTGCTGGCTGCTTGCTGTTGGCCAACATCATTAGCCAGCCAAAGTAATTAAAAACTTTAATATAAAAATTTTCCAGAAATGAAAGAAAAACATTGAAAACTAGTAATATTTTTTTTTGTTTTAGAATCTGACATGTTTCAAAAGAACTAAAGAAAATTATGTTTTTCTTTGCCTTGTGCATTTAAATATTAGCAAGCGGCGGCGTTAGGTGGGTAAAAAAAGGAAGAAAAACTATAAAGTGTAAACTAAACTTTCGCTAATTTATAATGACAACATTGTTAGCAGCAGCAACATATAATTTTCTAGTTGCTGCTGTTGGTGATGTTGTCACAACACATCACCAGGCGACAGACAGGCTACATGCTAGTACAACTGTATCAATATTTGAGAGATAAAGTTTGTTGCATAAATGTATTTAAAGTGTTGGCCTTCGTTTCGATAATAAAACACCTGATGCTTAAAAAGTCATACATCAATGTTGCTGTTAGTTTATGTATGTAAGTGCGTTATATGTTTGTAAAAGTGTTGACTGGTTTTATTTTTTTGCAAATAAAACTCTCATAGTCATGCTTAAATGTATTGTCTAACAATAAAAGCAAATACATTAGAGATCAAAGAAGTAGCAGCAACATTTCAATAAACAGTGCTAGGTTTCACATTGAAAATTGTTCTGTTTTAACAAGAAGTTTTCTATAGAAAACACTTTTGTTTCATAGACAAGTTTTCTAGAGAAAATAGTTGTGTTTCACTGAGAAGTTTTCTATAGAAAACAGCTCTGTTTCACACATAAGTTTTTTATAGAAAATAGCTGTGTTTCACAGAAAAGTTTTCTAGAGAAAATCGCTGTGTTTCACAAACAAGTTTTCTACATAAAACACTTTTGTTTCTAAGACAAGTTTTCTATAGCAAATAGCTTCACCGAGAATTTTCTATGGAAACAGCTCTGTGCCACTGGGAAGTTTTCTATAGAAAATAGTTGTGTTTCACCAAGAAGTTTTCTATAGAAAACAGCTCTGTTTCACTATAAAGTTTTTGCTATAATTTTTCCCTGTTTTTTCAACAGTGAGATTAAAAAAACAACGTGCAATTTTACACTTATACATCAAGCTAGCGTTATGTGTCAAATGTTATTGCTAGTAGAGTTAAAACACATACGCGTACACATACACATGTACTCACTAGCTCGCATAAAACTAATGCATTTTGTGAAAATAAAACTTGTAGTTTTTTTGTGTAAAAATTTCATATGTAAACTATCCTTGAACAGGAGTAAAAATGAAAGAGGAATAAATACTATAATAACTGAAAGCAACATGAATGCTATACACCCACTACCACCCTGTATACATATGTTGAGTAGCATGAGTGCATGATTATATGTGTGAATAAATGAATAAAACACAAAATTGTAAAGCTTCTTTAGCCAATGATGATAGAAGTGAGTGGTGAATTTGCCACGAGGGTCAGTAAGGAAATGATAATCTAACAATTTCTTAAATATCCCTCCCCCAATTCCAATCACGACAGCATCATTGACAAATAATTGCTTTAAATTGATAATATTTTCTAGCTACCCTCGCATAAGCTGCATGTGTTTAAATTTGTATTATACTCCCATCTATATATGTTGTTCAGGTTTTGTGTGTGGGTTCGTAAAATTGTAATGCATTTAAAAGAAAATTTAATGCATTTGCCACATGCATTAATCACTTTTGATGCTCAACAGTCAACACACATACAGCCCCACTTACACACTCAGCCAACGACAATCAGCTACAAATACAAACAGTAGCATCACAACATAGCAGCTCCTGCAGTAATAGCAACAGCAAACCAACATCACATAGCCAGTCCTGTCATCAGCAGCATACGAAAGTAGCAGTTTTTTCTTTCTACATTGTAGTTGTGTAGTAATTTTTTTATATGTAGTTTAGTATGAGTTAAAAACGTGCCTGGACTGTTTAACCTGTTTTTCGCTGCTACTTCATTTTACCCTTACACATGAAAGCTTTTAATGATGTTTGATATCACTTATGGGCTCAAGAAAACGACCATGAAATTTAATGCGAAAAAATTAAGATGTTATAGACAGAGAGAGATTCTTTTGGCAGCTAAAATCAAGAAATAAATTAAAACATTTACAAACTAATGCTACACAAAATTGTTGAAATTATTAATTAAGGACAGAACTAGAACAGGACTAGAACAGAACTAGAACAGAACTAGAACAGAACTAGAACAGAACTAGAACAGAACTAGAACAGAACTAGAACAGAACTAGAACAGAACTAGATGAGAACTAGAACAGAACTAGAACAGAACTAGAACAGAACTAGAACAGAACTAGAACAGAACTAGAACAGAACTAGAACAGAACTAGAAAAGAACTAGAACAGAACCACAACAGACTTAGAACCTAAACTAGATCCTATAGTAGAACCTAAGCTACAACACAATTGATTTCATTACTCGTTCTTCTAGTTCGTTCGTTGTTCGTTCTTCGAGTTTTTTTTTAGCACATATGTAGGTAGTTTTTCTAGTTCCTTCGTATTTTCGTTACAGTCCACAACCAATTGCCCCATAAACTTTGAAATCCAACCCTTTTCCTCGAATTTTCCCTACTATTCCAAAAAGCAAATATTTGCTTTATTTCACCTTCAATATACAATACAAAAATGTATTTGTATCAGGATTTCGTAGCTAAAAATGAATTGAGTTTCTAATTTCGCTACAGGGGTTTTTTTTTACATGTCTGCATATGTTTGTGCATGTGTTGCCTTCTTTTACCCTGTTTGTGGAAAATCCGAAAACGAAGTTATATGAAAATAATATCCAAACATGACATAAACATAAATGCAACAAAATTTTCAGCAACATCATCATCGACAATATTTTACTAACGTTCAGTGAAGCTGCAGCCCCTGCTAGCAAATATGATACGGCTGCTGATGATGGGGAATGATGTTGTTGATCATCATCAATATTAATTTTTTTTTTTGTGGAAATTGATAAACTTTCATATATTGATATCAATTTCTTGGTAACCATAAACCATCAAGTAATATATTACAGTTTAGGAGAGTGAAGAGACTGATAGAGGTGGAGAACGAAAACAAATTGAAAATGTTGGCAAGTAACAGAGCAATATGAGGAGTTTCGTTTTTTTCTTAACGCAGTTTTCCAAGTTTGTTTGATTTTTCGTGTTTTAAAAATAAGAATATTTTGCAGTCACAGAAATAGTGGAGCAAAAAAAAAAAAGAAAAACGAATAAGTTTACAACAAAACTTTATAATAAATATATGAGGAGCTGCATTGAAAGCTGCAGCTTTATATACATACGTTTAACAAAATCATCAATAGAGTAACACAAGTAAAAGCATTATTATGCAAACCTTTATTTTTATTATTATTGCTGTTGCATGAGTCTGAGTGTGAGCTTTAGAAAATTTGTGTTGCATACAAAATATTCTCTTTCTGTGCTCAAACATTTACAGTTGAATGCATTTTACAAATAGTTTTGCTATAGTTTTATACTTTGTTTTTGTATAAAAATATCAAATGAGCGAGAAGAACAGAAATCTTTCTTTTCTTGTGGATAAAAGGGGGTGTTTGATAAGTTTAATAAAGTTACAGGCGCAAGAAGTTTGCTTGAAAACAATTCAGTTGTGGACTACTCGAGTCGCAGAAGGGGCTCAAATTATAATGGTAGTTTTGCACACACTTTATATCAGTTCACATCAGACAGTGACTGGAAAATGTGGAATTAAAATGATGCAGATTTTTTTTATGCTGCTAAATATATAATTTTCATACTGCCCTCGTTTGCTACCCATATCATTCTCATCTACAACTATGATTTTCATACACATATCGCTATATTCCTATAAGCAAAACCAAGTCTCTGTTCATATGAGAACACATTTAAAAAATACTATTAAATAGTTAAGTTTACTTACATACACACATCACACTGACACATAAAACATGAGCGTGCTTGCAACATAAGGTTGCCATTTTGGTTTCCATGCAATTACTTGCAGGTTGTTGTTCATATTTTTGTAAATGCTGTTGCCAATGACGTTGCTGTTGCTGCTGCTGTTCCATTATTTTTGCCATCACATTGCTCAGAATTTTATTGATGATTTTGTTTTGTTACTTATAAACGATAAATTTTATAAAGAAATATATTTAATACGTAGCATAGCAGTTTGCAAGAATGTTGCTTTATGATAAACTGCAGTTAAATATGGTTGTCTCTATTTATTAATAAAATAATTTATCTTGTAAAAATAATTCAGAATGAATGGATTTTTACTTTTTAATTCTATTAGTTGTTGATTGTAAGATTTTTAGTGAAGTAAATGAAATCTTTCTCAAATCCTTGTGTATTACAAAACAAAACCTAAATTATTCTATCTACATTACTTGGAAGTATTTTAGTAATATATAACCTTATTTCTTATACACATTTAAGTAGTTATTTATATTGTTTCTCCATTCAATACAAGTTTGCCATGTTCCCTTGCTGAACACTCTAAATATATGCACACTTTCAGGAAGGTTTGCTTTGAACAGCATTTTCAACTCCGCTTCGAAAGAAATTTACTACAGGTTGTAAACTCGTGCTATATTAAAGAGCAAAACACCGTTATAGATGGAGTATAAGAACTTTGAATCCAGGAAAGGTTATTATCAAGATATATCAGATCACTGTTTGGGTTTATTTTCTCAAAAAAATGCTGCATTTGAGTTATAAACGATTTAAGTTTTGTTGGACTTTTCTTTCAATACCACGAGTTTTGTTGTAAAATAATGATTTTACGGAATTATAAACGATTAAATTTTTAATAAAAATGTCTATGAAAATCTATTTTGGATTCAAAGTACAAGTGACCACAGATTAAGCAGAGCTATAAACGATTTATAGCTTGACTTGAGAATTAACCTCACTCCTGAAGCATTACCAGTTGCGATTTTGTTTTCACTCACAGAAATTTATACGGTCGAGATTTAGCTGTAATCGTAGATTTTTATACTGTTGAGATGTCCGAGATCTTTATGCAATTCATATTGATACAGCTGAGATGTAGCTTCCACCTCGGATCTTTATGCAGCCGAGATTTAACTTCAATAGTGAATCTTTAAACAGCTGATACTTAGCTTTGACGGTAGATCTTTATACTGCTGAAATCAAGCTTTAATCTTAGATCTTTAAGCACCTGAGATTTAGTTTCAATAGTGGATCTTTAAACAGCTGATATTAACCTTCTATATTGGATCTTTTTACAACTGAGATCAGCTGAGATTGAGCTTCAATATTAGATCTTTAAACAGTTGTGATTCAGCTTCAATCGTAGAGTTTTAAACAGCCAAGATTTAGCTTCAATCGTGGATTTCTAAACTGCTGAGATTTAGCATCAACCATGGATCTTTATAGGGCTAAGATTTAGTTTCAATCGTAGATCTTTATACAACTGAGGTTTAGCTTCAATCGTGGATTTTATACAATGAATCAGGAGTACTCCAGACATAATCCATTTGTATGAAAAAAACTAGTCCATTGAACATTACGATGTCCTAGGACTGGACCATATAATCCAGCTTTGCATAGCACGGTATTAGTCCTAAAACTATTCCTTGCAAACTACTGCAAATATTTTACAACAACGACTACGGTCGTTAAGACACAAATAATTTTCGTGTAACAAGAAGTTCTGCTTTGAAAATTAAATAGTTCATGAGTGCAGTACATAGTACCATGATCCTTAAATCATAGATTTTTATGCATTTCAAATGTATCTTCAATCGTAGATCTTTATACTGTTTTGATCTTGCTTTAATCGCAAAACTTACACTGTTGAGAATTAGCTTCCAAATGCAAATCTTTACATACAGTGCTTACTTCGCTTCAGTCAGATTGTTACTCTTAACAAATGTATCAGCAAACAAAGATCTTTATATTGTTCAAATTTAGATTGTTACACTATTCAAATTCATCATAAATTGTAGTTAGTTTTATTTTCAAAATTTGTCATGAATCGTAAAACTCTCTACTGTTTAAATTTTTCATCAATCATATATCTTTATAGTTCTCATATTTAGCATTTTTCGTTTATGTTCATGTAGATTTATGCTGGTGTATTGAAAGTTGTTCAAATACTTCCAAATAAAAACCAAATAATTATTTTTTTCGATAAATTTAAAGCATTAAGAAGTCTATAATTTTGCAAAGTATTATGTTGTATTAAATTGTTTAATACTTAATCAATCCCGTAATATTTTCTTATATTAGAATTAAATATTAAGTATACGTTTAGTCCTTAGCAATATTCACTTTGCTCTTTTGCTTGTGATTTTATTCTAAGCAGCATTTCTAATGTTCCATTCTTTCTAGCAGTAATCACACTTTAATATTAATTTTAGCAATCCCATCATTTAAGTCTCAAGTACTCATTAAATTAAATTTTTAAAATGAAAAAAGAAATGTCTTAATACACCTGATTTTTTTTTTTTTTGTTTGCTTTAACATTATTTTTGTATAAATTTTGTTCGCCTTTTAATTTTCTAAGAAATATAAACTTCAAAGGCGTTTCAGAGTTTTTTTTTAATACAAATACACTTTTGTACCAAAGAATTCTAAAGAATTTATACTTTGACAACTTCACTCATGCATACGTTGAACAAAAAAAAAAAAGAATTGCTAGTAATTTTTTTGCTTTGCTTTCAACTGTTATAAACTCATGCCCATAAAATATCTGCATATAAATATATACTGCTATAATTCCCTACACTTTGATTCAATATTTCAAGAAAGATTTTATTAATATTTGTTCATACCGTAAACAAATAAACAATATGCATCTTTATTTAAACAAGTATGCAGTACTCTTACGCACAAATACACTTTCATATACGTACGTACCCTGCAGGATATGTCAATAATGAAACTGTACTGACTTACTATTAACACAGTCATTACTACTAGTGACTACTACTACTGACATAGGTACTATTGACAAGGTAGTTCTTTTGGGACCACATTGTCTACACTTTTGGTACTTCTCTGAAATAGAAAATGAAAATGCACTTTTTTCTAACTTTTGGAGTTTTATTAAAAAAAAATTAAATACTAAAAATAAATTAGAAAACACCCAGAGTCTTTGGCGGAAATCGAACCCGCAACCTTCTGAAGCATAGTCCGGCACACTATCACCCAGTCTATCGAGGTACACAATTGAAAAAAATTATTGTTTACAACACAATTTCGTCAAACAGTCACCAAAATAAGTAGACAAAAGTGGTGACTTGGAGACACTTGTCCCCAGGTTTCCTTCAGGGTATATAGACATATGAAGTAGTTAAATGTGTGAGTTTTCTATAAATAAACACACTGATAAACTCTTATTTTGTATTTACAGAAAAATGAAGGAGTGTGATAGGGAGAGAGGGAGAGAAAGGAAGAGAAAGGGAGTAAGTGTGAGTAGAGTAGCTGTTGGCTGACTATTGAGGAATAACAAGCAGTTTATATTGGAAAATATTTATATGTAAGCAAATGATATAAAGAAAACTTTTACCTTTGATTTAAATTGCAAATTGTGTTACATGTACATGTAACATATATGTAACATATATATACATATATGTGGTTGTTTACAAAAAAGGATTTATTAAATACTTGTCCGATTATATGGAAATTTATTATTTGTTTTCAATATTTGGTGATACGCAACTAAAAGGCATATTGGTTTGTTCTTTAGCTTTGGCTTCATGGCAAGTGAAGAGATATAGAAGAAAAATCATCACAAAACCAGCATAATTGAAGTTAAATTTCAGCTGTATATATATACAAGATGGAAGCAAAAAAAAATCACAATTAAAGCTAAAGTTTAGCTATTTACAGATCCAGGATTGATGCTAAATATCAGCTGTTTAAAGATCCAGGATTGATGCTAAATATCAGGTGTTTAAAGATCCAGGATTGATGCTAAATATCAGCTGTTTCAAGATTCAATATTGAAGCTAAATTTCAGGTGTTTAAAGATCCAGGATTGATAATAAATATCAGGTGTTTAAAGATCTATAAGTGAAGCTAAATATTAGCTGTTTAAAGATTCAAGATTGAAGCTAAATCCCAGGTGTTTAAAAATCTAGAAGTGAAGCTGGACTAATAATTGACGATAAATTTAAAAGTTATTGAAGCAAAACCTGGCAAGCACAACAGAGAACAGAAAGAGACCATTCACATTTGATAACCATTCGCAAATTCATTGCTCGACAATAAAAAAAAAATGTGCATTGCTGTTTGTTTACTCATTCCTTATTACTGTTTGCTATTTTACATTCGCTTTTTGTTATGTCGTTATAATTCAAGCAACAAAATAATTCAATGCCACATGCACAAACTAAAAACACTCACACCATTCGTTCAGTATTCGTTGCTTTCAGTGAATAAAAACAGAAAGAAAAAACAAAAACAATACAAAACCTAAAGATCTCCTATTAGAATAAAATCTGGTTGATATAAAAACCGTAAATTAAAGCAAAATCTAGACGTTATCAAACCAATACAAATTACCTGTTTATTTGATGAAACAAAACAAATAAAGACAATACATAATACCAATACGTTCAGCAACAGATACGCATAAAATTAATATTGATAAAAATAATAGTAATAATAAAAATACATGTACATATGTATATTTAATATTGAAAAATATTAATTTTAGCTCACTGTATGTTTATTATTAATATTTGCTTAACAACCGAACGCAACAACTGACGTAACACAGCAAACAGTAATATGAAACAACAAAAACAACAACGTAACTAGCAACAGCAAAAGTGGCAGGCAGCAGTTAAAACGCGCACACCTACTACAGTGATCATCAACATTCAGCCAGCCAGTCATATGCTTTGGCATCATCATCAATATTATTGGCCATGTGCTGGCTGTTGTGTTCAGCGATGTTGTATCAGTGCAGAGAAAATTCAATATTTGCTTTTAAGTTTTACTTTTGACAATGTCTGTATGCTGTACATGTATGTGTGTATGTATTTGTGTGTGATATTCACATGTTCATCTTGCAACTCCTTGTCAACCGATTGCACATTTAGTTTTCAGTTTTGTCCAATATAAAAGCAACAAATAAACTCTGTCCCTCTTTTTCCAATCTCTTTCCCACCATTTGCATTTGCCAAATAAATGCATGCATGCATTTAATAAATGTTTGCTTGTGTTGCTGTATTTGTGTATCTATATGTGTGCTTGTGTATGTGTGTGCTCTGCATTCTCAATGATATGATATTTCACTTATTTATTGAAAATATTTCATTTGTTTGTATTTTACATGCACAAGTATCTGTTTATACATGTGTATTTATTATCAGTTTACGTGTGTGTATGTGCGTGTATGTCTACAGTAGATGTGTGTGCGTGAGTGTGTGTTTATGGGAAATTTCATATTAAACAAATTTTAATTAAATTTTAGTTAAAATTTTCAGAATTTGCTAAACTATAATGGGGCTTTGTAATTATTTTAAAATGAATGTAGATAAAATATTGAAATAAATTAGTTAGGAATTTTGTTTGATCAATTTGTAATATTTTTGTGGCTGTAAAAGATTTCACTGAAAAGGGTACAGTATTGTAGAAGAACCACTATTGCTTATAAATTAGGCTGCATAAGGAAGCAAGATTGGGGCCAAATTAAGGCTGCATAAAGAACCACGACTGAAGATATATTGGGACTGTATAAACAACCGTGATTGAAGCTGAATTGGTGCTGCATAAAGAACTGTGATTGAGGCCAAATTAAGGCTGTATAAAGAAGCGTAATTGAAGCTAAATTGGGGTTGGATAACGAACCAAGACAGAAGCTAACGTGGAGCTGGATAAAGAAGCTGGATAAAAGCTGAATCGTGGCTGTATAAGGAACCACAACTGAAGCAAAATTGGGGCTGTATAAACAACCATGATTGACTGAATATAAATTGAGACTGTATAAACAACCGTGTTTGAAGCTGAATTGGTGCTGCATAAAGAACTGTGAGTGAGGCCAAATTAAGGCTGCATAAAGAACCACGATTGATGCTAAATCGCGCTTTACAAAGATCAACAATTGATGCTAAATATAGACAGTGTAGAAGTCTATTGATTGAAGCTAAATTGGTGATGTGTAAAAAACCAAGATTGAAGCTAAATCGGGGCTGTTAAAAAAAGAACAATTGAGGCCAAATTATAGCTGTACTAAGATCACGATTGAAGCTAAATCTGGGCTGTAGAAATATTTACAATTGATGCTAAATGTAGATATTTTGGAGGTCTATTGATTGAAGCTAAATTAGAGATGTGCAAAAAACCACGATTGAAACTAAATTGGAGCTGTATAAAGAAACACAATTAAGGTCAAATTGGGGCTGTTATAAGATCTACAATTGTTCCTACATATAGTGTGTATTGAAAGGCGTAACTGGACTGTAGAAAGATCTACGATTAAAGGTAACTAAAGATCTAGAACTGAAGCTAAATGTGGTCTATAATGAAAGCTACAACTGAACTATACAATGATCTACGATTAAAGCTTAATATAGATTGTATAAAGTTGTTCGATCGAACAGAATTCTGCAGCGAATGATTCTGACTCCAAACATAACCTGTGGATAATATGTTTACAAAACAAATTACTACAGAAATATGAAACTCTCCTCGTATTATTGGAGTTTTATTTGTTTTGTTTATTTGCTGAAATGCCTGATATAAATGTCTTTTTTAATAAAATCAATGTGCGGCTTTTACTTGTATGCTCTGTTATATATTTATGCCAGTGCATTTGGTTTGTGTATTTATTTATTTTCATATCAATTTTTATATATTTTTCACAATTTCGTTTATATGATTGTCCAGTCGTTCGTTCGTTCATTCATTCATTCATACATTTCATGCATGTTTATTACGTTTGCATAGAAATTGTATTTAAAAATTAATTTTATTTAAATTAAACCCATGTCAGTATAGGTTTATTTTTATTTTGTTTTGTTAAATGCAATACACTCACCCTTTAAAAAAAATACACTCTGACACATACACACCTGTATTTAAGTGAGCCAGCTAGCGTGTATGTGTTTACAAATATAAAAACAAATTTTTATTAAATATTTGTGCAAATTAAAAAGAAAGATCATAATCAAACTTTAATTTACAAACAATTTGCTCAATATACATATGTATACATATGCACAAACATACTCGTATATACGTATGTAAGCATATAGAAAAAATATCATTTAATATATATTTATATATTGTTTTTGGTTGATTAAATTATTTTCGTAATTGATATAAAAATTGCAGTTTAATTAAATATGACTCACAAGGTTTTTTCTCAAAAAAAAAAAAAAAAAAAAAAAAAGAACTTTATCAACAAAAACCATCAACAAATCAAGTGAAACTAACATTTATTTATAAATACACGTTTTTATTTAACAAACCATTTTTATTAATTTTAAAAGTTTTCAAAATATTGTTATTCATTTTGTATGTTTTTTAACGTTTTACTTGCTAATCCTTTCATATTGATATATTTTTGTGCATTTTTTGTTTTTTCTGGATATTTAGTAGATTTCCACCTGCTGGGTTTATATGAGCTTTAATTGTTAAACCATATAAAAATAGCAATCTGTGGAATTATGTTTTGCCGCAGGGAATTATCGAGTAATTTATGACCCAGAAAGTTGCTAAATAAGGGGCGCTTAGTTGGAAATGTTGCACGAAAATAGAATAAAACAAAGTAGCACTGAACAAAATTATGAAAAAAGAACAGAACTAGAACAGAAGTAGAACAGAACTAGAACAGATCTAGAACAGAACTAGAACAGAACTAGAACAGAACTAGAACATAACTAGAACAAAACTGGAACACAACTAGAACAGAACTAGAACAAATCTAGAACAAAGCTGAATAAGAATTTAAAGTAGAACCTGAAGTATAACCCCCATACATATGTCCTCACGAAAAAGGAGTTTATCGGTCATAAATGTTTGGTTTATGAACGTGTTTCATCAAATTTCTCCAGGTATAAGTGATACATGAAGCCTAATCTCATCAACAAATTTTGTGAATATCGGTCCATAATTGACCACAGCTCCTATCTAAAATCAATATCTTTAGAGAAAAATAAAAAATATCTTTAGAGAGCATAACGTCTGAAATCATATTTAACAATACAATATAATTTCCTTTTTTAATTGAGAATCATTAAAATCCTTTTTAGTTTTTAATAATCTAAACGAAAAACTAATTTGATTTTTAATTCTTCATAAAAACAGTAACAAAAAACAAGTAAAAAAATAGAGTCGGTCAATAGTATATGTATTAAAAAGTTTTTCAGAAATGGGCGCTATATGCGAGAGATTACCTATTATGGACTGAACATACAAAAATTTAGTGTATTGATTTCTGTGAATATGTATCGATGTAAATACTTTTAAAAGATTTATGGAGCCTAAAGTAAATTACGGTCTCTTATATGAGAGTTTCGACTAATTATGGAGCGACCATTATAAAATCAGGTGTCATCATTTCTGTATATATGAAGTATATTTGTGTTAAATTTTATTTAGACACCAAAATTTTTAAGAAATTTATGCTCTTTAAAATGATTTTCGGGAGTGGGCCTTATATGAGAGCTATGATAAATTATAGACCGATCTGCACAAAATTTGTAGATATGATTTGGCTTCATTTACCACTCATTTTTGGTGATATTTGTTTGGATACTTGCATAATTTAAACATTTATGATCTTTAAACCCTAAATTCGGGAGGACATTTGTATGTGGTCAGGTGATATAATGAACCGATTTCCACCAGTTTCAATCCATCCGTCCTTGGGCCGAAAAAATATCACGTACCAAATTTTATCGAAATATTTTCAAAATTGCGACTTGTACTCTGCGCACAAGCTTTACATGGACAGCCATACAGCCAGACGGACGGACGGACAGACATCGTTGAATCGACTCAGAAAGTGATTCTGAGTCGATTGGTATACTTTAAGGTGGGTGTTGGACCAATATTTTTGGGCGTTACAAACATCAGCACAAATCCAATCCCTACTATGGTGTTGTAGGTTATAACAAAACAGTAACAACTAACTATATGCAACAGAAGCAGCACCAACAACAACTGTTGATTAAATTAAAATTACTTTTTGTGTTTTGCTGCTATACAACTATACCTAAATAAATATAATCAACTATATGAAAAACAACAATTTTGAAGTAAAAAACGGAGACATATACTCAAATTTATCAAATGCCAACAAAAACTAATCCATCAAAGTGACATTTTGTTTACGTAAACAAACAAACAAACGCACACATTTAACTAAAACTATAGAAAAATTAAAGAAAAATACAGACTCGTTTACTCTTCCTCAAGGTTTTTGCACATTTACTCAACCCCTTTTTGTCTTTGGTGTGTGGGATGAAAGTGGTATCTGTATTTAGTTGTTTTTGTATACATATGTATGTATTTGTTTTCTTTAGCTGCTACTTCAAAGTAAAAGAAAACTTTAAACAAATAAATGGGAAACAGACAATAACAACAACAAAAAAATACCATAAAAATAAAAATTACACTTGGGTGCAGTTGAGATGAGAAAAAACAAACAGCTACAGCTACAGCTACAACTACAACTACATTTAGCTGCAATGAAGGCAACAATAAGCATATAAATAAAAGCACAATTGTAGGGCACATTAGAGGGGAATATACTGCAAAAAGAACCGCAAATGGGGTGGAAGACAGTAAGACAAGGGTATAGAGCAGTAATATAAAAGCAAAATAATGTTATTTTTCAAATAAAAGCACACAAGCACAATCACAAGCAAATAAAGCTCTCAAGATAATTATATTTTATACATTAATTATGCAACAAATATCAAATGACAAAACTACAGAATAGCAAAAAGAAACGACTATTGCCACCACCAGTACCACCTTCAGGCCACCGTCACTAATACCACTGCCATCATAAAAACTAAAATGTTATAGGGAACAAAACAACAAGTTAATAATAAAAGGACAGACTGAAGAGGCCACGTAATAATGAATAAAAAAAACACATCACTTTTACTGTTGACATTTACTAGATCAATCGGCTTAAGATAAGCTGCTATCTAAGGCTAAAGTGATTGAATATTGTACGTAAATTTGCAGACAATTAAACATTATTGCCAAACTCATCCTATATTCAGTTGATATTTGACCAACTTCCGTTCTCTGTAACAAAAACTGTCCCGTCTACCCTCGTTAATATACTTTACAACTTGCTAGATGTTAGAACAACTAAACGAAACTTGCTGATACTGGTTGCTTTTTGTGTTCTAATGTTATTTGTTGTTTTTTTTTTTTTCTGAAAAACAACATGTTGATATTTCTATTTTCTACTATTTTAAAATTGCAAACATTTGGTTGTGTATGTGCATGTGTTTCAATATACGAGTACATATTTGAGTGTGTTGTTTTGTATACTGTTTTGTTAACCAAAAAACTTTTGCAAATTGCAGCTGCTGTTGTTGTCAATGTTGTTTACCTTATATAAAATTTTGTTGCTACCATTGTTGTTACTTACGCTGTCATTGCTATTGTTGTTCGTAGTACATATGTGCATATTCTCTATGTAGCATTTTCAAGGTAAACAATATATGGGTATATTAAAGAAAAGGAATGTTACCTGTTTTTGAGTTCAGCAGCAGTTAAAACCAATTTCGATTACTTGTTTAAGTTTAGTTTAGGTTCTCGATTAAGATCTAGTTCAGGTCATAATTCAGGTTCTAGTTTTATTTCTAGTTTCGTTATAGTTTAGGTTTAAGTTTAGCTTCCAATTCTGTTCTAATTCTAGTTCTGTTCTAGTTATGTTTTAGTTCTGTTCTAGTTCTGTTCTAGTTCTGTTCTAGTTCTGTTCTAGTTCTGTTCTAGTTCTGTTCCAGTTCTGTTCTAGTTCTGTTCTAGTTATGTTTTAGTTCTGTTCTAGTTCTGTTCTAGTTCTGTTCTAGTTCTGTTCTAGTTCTGTTCTAGTTCTGTTCTAGTTCTGTTCTAGTTCTGTTCTAGTTCTGTTCCAGTTCTGTTCTAGTTCTGTTCTAGTTCTGTTCTAGTTCTGTTCTAGTTCTGTTCTAGTTCTGTTCCAGTTCTGTTCTAGTTCTGTTCTAGTTCTGTTCTAGTTCTATTCCAGTTGTATTCTGTTCTAGTTCTGTTATAGTTTTGTTGTAGTTCTGTTCCTGTTCTGTTCTAGTTCTGTTCTAGTTCTGTTCTAGTTCTGTTCTAGTTCTGTTCCAGTTCTGTTCTAGTTCTATTCCAGTTGTATTCTGTTCTAGTTCTGTTCTAGTTCTGTTCTAGTTCTGTTGTAGTTCTGTTCCTGTTCTGTTCTAGTTCTGTTCTAGTTCTGTTCTAGTTCTGTTCTATTCCAGTTGTATTCTGTTCTTGTTCATGGTTTGGTTATATTCTTAATGTATAGAATTGATTGTCCTTGGGTTTCGTTCCCCTGCTCGCTTAAACTTAGTTTGGTTTTGTCGTTATTCGATGATGTTATGGAGATGAGTTGTAATAGTAAAATACATTTTTAATGGTTGACTGAACATAAAACTTTTAAGCCGTAGCTTTTGATGAGTTTTTACACACAGATTTTAATGGCAATTCGTTCACATACATGCATATAATTTTTTATCTATCTCTCTCTCTATCTGTATAGTTTATATATTTTTTTATTGGCGTACATAAAAGAAAAAGTTCGTTGCCTTAGTTACTTTTTAATACAGAAATATTTTATGTTGCATATAAAATCATATTTTTATACGGTTTTTGTTGGAGAGGTTTTAATGATATTTTTTAAACATGCTTGTACTCGTACACTAATACATTGACAAGTTTCTCGCAACTTGAATTTAAAACTTTATATTGTATTTTTTTTTTTTTTTTAATTTTTGTATAAATATTTTTTAATAAAGGTGTCAGAGTTGAAAACGATTGGCTGTCTTGGTTACCAGTTTGAGATAATTTGTAGCAATTTATCTTGTTGTTTTTATTTCTAATTAGTGAAAATATTTATATTTGTTTAAACTTATTAATTACCTATGCGTTTTAATTTGAAGGTAAATTCGTCATATTTTATTTGCCAAATAAAAGAAAATATGTTCAAGTCAAATTAAAATTATTTTTCGTGTGCCATGTGTCATTCATTCATTAAAATCTCAAATTTCTTTTACAAAGTGTGTTTGTTCACTTTATGTTGTTTTAATTTTCATTGTTTCAACTTCTGTTTCCCTTTAAAAACTGTGCTATAATTTTGAAAGGAAATATCAATAGCATTGTTTGATTTCTTTCTCCATACATCCTCGCTCCATACCCCAACCCATTTGGTTTTTGTGAAATGTCTATAGAATTTCAGAAATCATTATTTTTCAACAAAACTCATACAAACACAAAAGATGTCAATGTCATGTTCGTTGCATAAATGTTTTGGGGTATGTGTAATTATGTGTATGTATGTATGTGTGAGTGCTTATTATAAAATAGCACAGTGTGTGTTTGTGTATCTGTGTTTTAGCAGTGATATGAGAAATATTTGAAATTTCTAATTAATCATTGGCTAATTAAAATGCGCAAAATATTCATTAGACATGGTATTTTGTTACTCATTGTATTTGGGATTTGAATTTATGCTTCTGATATCGACATTTTCATTGTTACAAAAGAATTTACCGAATATTAGCGGAAATGTCAAAAAGAAACAAAGATTGATGTTAAAAAAGAATAATAAATATTTAACGAGGAAATTCAAAACTAATAATTGAAGAAGCAAAAATTGACATACATACTTGAAATTTTAAAATTTTAAAATTAACCAATAAATAACAAATAAAAAAATGCTTTTGAACAATTTTACTTGCTCATTGAAAGTGTAAAATTATTTACTTTCTATATTTATTTCTAAAGAAATTTTACATTCTTTATTTGAAACACGATTACTTGCACTTTATATGTTCAAGTATATTTTCATGTAGTTTTTCCTACAAGAAAGATAAAGAATTTTCACAAAGAATTTCAAAGCAATAAGAGATACAAAGCAAATGAAAACAGAGGCAAAGAAGACTTAAATGTGCATTAAAATTAAAACAGAACTGCTTTTGGAGGACACTACTGTATTTGAATAGACAATACTCTGTGTCTGACTAGACACTACTTTTTCTGAGTAGACAATACTGTTTCTGAGTAGACAATACTGTGTTTAAGTAGACACAACTGTGGTTTATTAACCACTACTGTATTTGGGTAGACACTACTATGTTTTCGTAGACACTACTGTGTTTTATTCGACCCTACTGTGTTTGAGTAGACACTGCTGTGTTTAATAAGACACTACTGTGTTTGAGTAGACACTACTATGTTTGAGTAGACACTACTATGTTTGAGTAGACACTACTGTGTTTAAGTAGACACTACAGTGTGTTATTAGACCCTACTGTCAGAGTAGATAATACAGTGTCTGAGTAAACAACACTTTTTTTAGTACACAACACAGTGTCTGAGTAGAAACTACTGTATTGGAGATAACACTTTTGCGACTAAGTAAACACTGCTGTTTCTCAGTAAACACTATTGTAGGTTTTGTGCGTCTGAGAATAAACTGTTGTGGCCGACTATATTCACTTGTTTTTGAGTTCAAACTGTTATATTATTTCCATGTATTTTAGAGTTTTATGTAAGTAATATACAGTAGACGCTCAGAAGTTAGAACTTTCAGTAATTAGAATTTCCAGAAATTAGAATCAGTCATTTCATTGCATTAAGCGCTCTAATATTAGAACTAAAAATTCTAATTTCCGAGCGTTTTTTTTTTCTTTTTCCTTGTAAACACTAAAATTTTGGCAATTTAGTTTAACCAAATAGAAAACAAAAATGGGAATCCCATTTTAGTAAATGTTTTACAAATCTTGTTGATGTTGTTTGTGTTAATTGTTAACTTTAGATGAACTTGTTATTTTTTGTTATGTTTCGTTATGTTTTTCATAGTTTTTATGTTAAATAAACTAAAATGAAAACGAAGTCTTAGTTTTTTTTATAGCTTTATTTTAAATTTACCTAAATTTTAGTATAAAAACCCGTCCAGAAATAATAATAACTCGAAAATTCGAATCGCCCTAAAAACAAAGTGGTTCTAATTTCCGAGCGTCTAATGTACTTGAAGGACAAATAATGCCCATTTTTCTGTAGCTCAACTACAAGAAAAAAACATGATTTTTATTTAATTTGACTTGTGATACGAATATACTTAATAAAACTGCATATTTTACGTATGAGTTCTTTCTCTTTTAAAACAAACATGAGAACTTAAATTAAAAATTTTTCACAAAAACGTATAACCAAACTCATTCCTCTGCATATATAAAACTGACCGAAAAATATAATAAACAACTCGGAAACTGTTTTAAAGAGGTACATATTTTACAATATAGAAAATAAAATAAGCAGAAACCAGTATCTATTGAAACAGGAAAGGATGAGTTTGTGCTTATTGATAAAGCAAAGTATCAAAGAATTTATCCCCATGCCCGAAAACCAGTACTCTCTACAAATTGTAAGCATAAATGCACTTGTTATTCTATACTTCTTACCTCATATGAAATTCTGTGTTTACACTTTAATATTTCCAAATATAAACCAATGAAATTATAGAGAAGAAACTAAAAACAAACAATATATGAAAGAAAAAAATTAATTAAAACATGTACAATACACAACATAAGATTTAAAATTATGCCATATAACAAAGAACATCACGAACAGTAACATAAAAATCTTCCTGCACTCATACACACATTTATCAATTTCAAAGGATTTTGCAAATAATGTGTGCCTGTGTGTTCGATTTAAAACGAAAATTATTTAATAATGTAGTTGAGAGAGAAAGATACTTATACTTGCTTAACTATGCATCACAGTCCAGGAACTTTAAACACTTGCTTCTTTCCAATAATTTTTTTTTAGAAATTTTAATCACGATGATCTATTTTCTTTTAAAATTCTATTGAACAGAAAACAGAATACTTTTGAGTGCAACAAAAAAAATTGAAAAAGAAATATTAAATGTTCAATATAAAAGTGTTTTAAAAGTAAACACTTTTAAAACACACATGCAAAAAAAAAACTAATATACACCGACATAAGCTTATATACTTATGATCCAACTATACTTAATTTTAAACTAAGCACCCAATAGGAAAATTTAACCGAGAACAAAATGCAAAATATACTGTGTCTAAATTGATGGACCTGTGTCTGAGGAGACACTACTGTATTTACGGAGAAGTACAGTATTTAAAAAGGCACTACTATGTCTGTGCAGACACTACTGTGTCTAAGGAGACACTACTGTGTTTGAGGAGACACTACTGTGTCCGAAGAGACCTACTGTATCGGAAGAGACACTATTGTGTCCTAGGAGATACTACTGTGTCTGAGGAGACACTACTGTGTGTGCGGAGGCACTACTGTGTCTGAGGAGACACTACTGTGTGTGAGGAGGAGACACTACTATCTCTGAAGCGACACTACTGTGTCTTAGGAGATACTACTGTGTCTGAGGTGAAACTAATGTGTCTGAGAAAACACTACTGTGATGTCTAAGCGGATACTAGAGCGTCTTACTAGATATTAAAAATTCTAAGCAGGTATTACAGATTCTTCACTTGACACTATAGAAATTGTGAGGACTCGTTGTAGTCTCAATAGTGACTGAGTAGATACTTCTGTGTCTAAGCTGAAAACTGCGCTGCATTCATCATATCTATCTAAAATTGTATGACAACAGTTTCCATTGGCATTGCGTTTTATCAAAAATCTTTTTGCTTTCAATTATAAATTCATAGAGTTTATAAATGATTTCAATACATCCTCTTCAAACTACGTTATTTATTTGGACTGAGACAAGCAAACAAAACGATTTTCTACTCACTGTTGTAGTTCTACTTATAGTTTCAGTTTCTGTGCTTCTCCAATAGACACTACAAGTATTAACTCTTCATAACAGACAATAAATGGAAATTCAAAAATTTTCCGATATGCAAACAATTCACGCAAATACACAAGCCAGCCCTGAAACATAAGATGTACCTCAAACACAACGAGTTAAGGCTGAAGAGTTGTTTCATGATTCTTTGAAATAAACTTTCGGGCAATTTTTTTGAATCTGTTCTACCAATAAGGCTTTAAAATACAACGTGAATTTTTTTCAATTCTGGTTCTACTTTAAAAACTTCCGTTTTAAAATGATTTTTAGGACTAACCTCGTCCCATTCCTATTACTTCCATACACACTATACCTACATGTTTATTCCCAAAAATAAATATGAAAATAGCAAGAAGTTTTTCTGGCCAGTTTATTTTCTGGCACTTTTTCGTTTTACTTTAGAGTATGGGCCGCAATAAGTAAAAGCAAGTAAAAACGATGATGTTGGACAATAATAATGACTACGAGTACAATGTTGAGCATGCAGTGCATATGTATGTCCAAACGAGTGCAAGCACATACATGCACAGACATGTGTATAATCTGTAAAAATGCCTTGAAGGCTCAACGAAATCTATGCATAAAAGTTTAGGTAAAATAACAAACTCTTATGAAATCATACCAACTCGCATCACCACCATCACATCATAGTCATCAGCATGCCAATGTTAAAAATCATAGCAGCCATACCAACCAGATCACACAACCGAGAGGCACACGAGCTCAACTTAAATTCAAAATCAACATTCTAAAATTTATCGGTGAACAAACAAGCATTTTTACAACAGCCAACTACAACTAGACAACAGTCGATCATCATTGTTGAAAACTTCTCTACGCAAAGTTTTATTTACTCGTTTGCCAATGCTGCATACATACTATATGTATGTATGTATGTGAGTCCTGTAAATTTGGAACATTGTCATGTAGTTGTAAAAATCCTTGTTTTTTTCTCTCTTGTTGCTTCTTTAAATTTGTGGTGTAGTTTTAAAAGCGGGGTGGAGGGTTGGTACAGGAGATACATATTTGTTGTTATTTCAAATTTTTGTAGGAATATGAAATTCAGTTTACGGAGTGTAAGGATAGCTGAGGATGATGTTGATGATGTTTTGTTTTTAATTTTGACTGTAAGTTGAGCAATCAATGTTGTTGTCAAAAAATCTTTGTCTTTTTGAAGAATTTCATGCAATATTCTTTCATGTCGCAGTTGTAGTTGTTAATGTTGTTGTAGCTGTTGTTATTGCTATGTAATAGTAGTAGTAGTAGTAATAATAGTATATTATAGGCTTGTTTGCATGACTCACAAACCTAGACATGCAGATATGCTTGCTTATATATTTAAATCGGCTTGAAGTAAATGCGACCAACCAAAAATATTTCACGCACTAGAGGGTCTGAGCAGATACTACTTTGCTTAAAAAGATACCACTGTGTATGTGCAGACACTACTGTTTCTTGAATAAATACTGTGTCTAAGGAGACACTACTGCACAGAAAAAAATCATGTTTTTTTTCAATTAAACCTTTAATCGATTTTTAAATAATTTGCAATTAAAATTTTAATTGATTCAATTACTTTTTCTGATATTTTCAATTAAATCTCACATTTTTTTTTAATTGATACTATCATTTTGTTTACAGGTCCGATTTCAATGAAATTTTTAATTGATTTCACAAATATTTTAATTGAAACTCATTTTTATTTTTTTCTGTGTGTGTCTGAGTAGATACTACTGTGTCTGAGGAGAAACTACTGTGTCTGAGTAGACACTACTGTGTCAAAGTAGACACTCCGAATAAATACTGTATCTAAGGAGACACTACTGTGTCTGAGTAGACACTACTGTGTCCGAGAAGACACTTCAGTGTCTAAGGAGACACTATTATGTCTAAGTATACACTACTGTGTCTGAATATACACTACTGTGTCAAAGTAGACACTACTTTACTTGAATAACTACTGTATCTAAGGAGACACTACTGTGTCTGAGGAAATACTACCGTGTCTTAGGAGACACTACTCTGTCTTAGGAGATACTACTGTGTCCGTGAAAACACCTCTGTAAAAAAAAAACCTCTGTATCTGTCCACGTAGACACTACTGTGTCTGAAAATATACTACTGTGGCTGAGGAAACACTACTGTATCTGAGTTCAGACTGCTGCGCCTGATTAGATACTTCTATGTCTGATTAGATACAATACAACACTGACTAAATAATTATCAGTAAACAATTTTTTAGCCGGTCTTGTTACGCTTTCGTAAAATTTCATTTTAATTCCGTTTTTTTTCTCCAAAAAATTTTCATTTTTTAAGTTTGATATTCGAGTTCTCTGCGTTATGTTTTTATCATGCATACAAACATGCATAATTTTTCGATATGTGAGTGATTATTGTCCACATTTGACTATACATCATCCAAAAACAAAAAAATCAAATGAAATGAATGAAAAACTCTTCAATTAACTACAGCAAGGGTTTATTGTTAATAAAGCGAGTGGGTATATGAATGTGTGAATGAGAGTGTGTGTTTGTATTTATTCTAAGTATGAGTGTGCATGTGTATTTAAGTCTAGATAACATACCAAGAAGGAAATATAATCATAATAACAACAATAATAACCTTAAGGCCATCTCTAGACCATTCATTTCATTTTACAAACAATATACACTAACACAAGCACACATACATACATACATATAGTCCTGCTTAAATACACACTCTTTGTATTTATAAACACAAATACTTCTATAGTATATATGGCTGTGTTGATTGTAAGGATGCTTTGATAAGCTGCTATTTGGTAGCATGGGTTTAGGCTTAAAAGGAAAATCTCCCGAAATGTTGGGCGGTTGTTATATTTCCTCTTTCAATGTTAGTTTAAGCGAAAGAAAATTAAATATTAGTAACATATTGAATCTTGATGTTTGTTCAGCATTGTGTGTATGTGTGGCTATGGTAAGAAAATCTGGTATTTCTGTTCATTATACATATTAAAGGTGTTAAAATTTAATAACTTGAAAAAACAAATTAAAATTTATTAAAAAATTTGTTTTCAGCAACATACCATCTTCCAAATTAAAACATCCTCTGAATTTTACTATTTTCTTCTAAAACTTAATATAAAAAAAACTGCGCCCTTTCCTTGGCTTTCCTTAACATTTGGCTTATTGAAAATAGTTTTTTTTTTTATTGTTTTTCATTCTCCTTAGCCTTTTCCACAAAATAAACCTGAAAACAAAACTAATAGCAACTACAACACCACTGTTGACAAATCCCACAAAAGTAATTTACATGTCCTCGCCATTGTTTTAACGTTTTTTTTAGTATGGCTTTTCAGCTTTCAACGTTTTCCATTATTTGTTTTATTTTTTTTTATCACAGTATTTCTCAACCGTTTACTTTTCAATGTTGAATTTTAATTCTTGTCCATAAAACAACCATGTTCCCAGGCAACAACAACTGCAAAAAAAAAATAATCTGAAGTCCATTACCATGCACCAAAATAAACCCACTAGGCCAGTACATTTGCAAACAATAAAAAATCGGGAAACAAATGAAAAAATTACAACACACTCATATTGTATTTACACAAGATTTTTGTATGAGTTTATGAAGCAAAAAAAAGAGCGAAAAGTTTTTGCAAAGACAACAAGAATAAAGTGCCAAGCATACTAAATGTATTGAGTAAATCCTAATGGGAAATGCTTTAAAATAGGATTTAAAGCAAAATTGTTCATAGCATATGTCTTCAATAGAAACCTGTGGTATCTGAGTGGATAGTACAGTGTGTGTGTAGGACCTGAGGAGAAACTACTGTGTCTGAGGAGAAACTACTGTGTCTGAGGAACCCTAACAGTGTCTGAGGAGATACTACAGTGTTTAAGGAGAGACTACAGTGTCTGAGGTGAGAGTACAGTGTCTGAGAAGACACTACAGAGTCTGAGGAAACACTACTGTGTTTGCGGAGAGACTACTATGTTTAAGGAAACACTAGTGTCTGAGGAGAAACTACAGTATCTGAGGAGACACTACTGTGTTTGAGGAGACACTACTGTGTTTGAGGAAACACTACATTGTCTGTGGAGACACTACTGTGTTTGAGGAGACACTACAGTCTTTGAGAAGACACTACAGTGTCTGAGGTGATACTATAGTGTCTGAGGAGACACTACTGTGTTTGAGGAAACACTACAGTGTCTGAGGATACACTACAGTATCTAAGGAGAAACTACTGTGTTTTAGGAGACATTACAGGGTCTGAGGTGACACTACTGTGTTTAAATTCACACTACTGTGTCTAGGGAGACATTACAGTATCTGTGCCGCCTGGCGATGTTAGCGATTAAGCTAAGACGAAAAGATATCTTTAAGCTGGTTGTGTTTAATGCAACAAATTATTGCTGATTTAAAATCGCACTCGCAAAAAAACAATTTATTTATTTCTTTTAATAAATGTCTCATTGCTTAACAACTCTTTCAGACAAAGAAAAATTCTGTTCAGAAAAAAAACAACATTTTGATGTGATGATATTTGAAATGTCACATTAAACTCTTTGGTACTTACTAAAGCCACTACTCTTCCTTAACCCCTTTCCTTTGCTGTTGTTAATTTATCTGTTCAGCTTCATACTGGCATTGTGCTGATATTGTGCATTTATGTCTTGTAAAACATCAAACTTACAATTCAAAATGCTTGCATATATGTATGTACATATGTACTGCTACTTTCCTATGTTAGTTTTTCATAATATTCTTTATCTTGCAACTAGTTGTAGTGACTTTATGCTACGTTAAATCTAAACTGCATAAAAATGCTGCATATAAAACTGTATATGTGTGTACATATATATATACATAAGTGTTTGTTATGTTTTAAGAAAGAAATAATAAAAAACTTATATCAGTGAAAACATTGTCATATGTGTGGATTTTATACATTGTCTTGAATATTTTTTCATTCTAAGTATTGTATATTTTTTTGCTTAAACTGAACATTTTAACGATGACAACAACCTTAGCTGGATTTTTGTTTTATTCATTGCAAGTAGTTTGCTTTTAATAAGAGAGAAATCAAGACAACTACCTAGTTAAGAGAAAATAATCTAAAGCTTCACATTATGAAGGCCCTACACTTTGAGATTCAGTTTCAGTTGGATTTGGATTTGGCATAAAGCAAAACAATTTTGAGTAGAGGTGGTGGGTATTTAAGCCCCTGATGACCTAAACCTCTTCTATTTATTATATCATTTATTAGGCAAAATTACAAAATGGTTCTAGCTACCTAACGTTCGAGAAATTTCTATTGTTAATAATTGAACCTTAAAAAGAGGCTCAAGTACCCGCTTCTGGCTTAACTTTAAACTACTATAAAATCTAAACTATAGTTCATATGCACTCTTCTAATATTATTTTCATTCGATTTCTGTTGCCTCCAAATTAGAAAAAAAGAAAAACAAAAAAACAACACCAAAGAGGTATTTGACACATGGTAAATGTTTAATATTTTATTGTCATCAAATTGGGAATAATTTGTAGTCGTTGCTCTGCTAGCTGACAGACAAAAAGAAAATATAAAATTTGATGTTAAAAAATGAAATTTATTTATTATTTGTTTCGTCGAATGCTGTTTGTTGCATTTCAAATGTTCCTTTCTTTGTGTTAATTTTTATCGTAGAAATGTTGGTATTTTATGCTTCAAACATACAATGTACATATGTGTACTCATACATATGTATATCTACATATATATATATATATTGTATTTTTTATATATTTGTAACGAGTATTGTCCTGTTTTTTATGTTTTGCAGCACAAATAATCGAAAAAGCAACACAATACTTACATATGTATATACAAACAAACCGACAGCATGCATGATGCATGTTGGTTTGTCTTTTTTTAAACAAGTACTTTTGTTTGTATGCTTGTGTGTGCAACAATTTGTATGTTTGTTGTTATTATTGTTGCTCATTCATATTGTGTTACATGTGTGAATTGCGCTTGTTATCGATAAATCATGAAACCATTATTTATTTGTCGTCTTGCTTTGTACTGGGGGTTGTAAAAACGATGCAAAGGACTGATATTAGGCAAATAAGATCATTGTTTTACATAGAAAATCATGTTTTTTTATTCAAATTTAAAAAAAAAATACAAAATCTTTCTTAAAAATATTATTTAAGGTTTTATTTCTACAAAACGCTCCTTTTTGAATTTTTTTCAATATCAAGTGTTTTAAAAAGCTTACGTAAAGGTTTAAATAAGATAATTACCGAATAAAGCTTTTCAATTAAAACAGTTTTAAACGTTTTTTTTTTTAAACTAGTTATTAAATCGTGTATCAATAGCAAGTATTATTTAACGTTTTTTTTTTATTAAAGATGTTGTAAAGCTTTAAGCTTCAAAATTATAAATAACAAGAAAGCTTATTTAAAACATTGAACAAATTAAACAAAGCTTTTATAAAAAGTTTTAAGTTATTATCTGCATTAAATCTCATATCAAAAAAGGTTTTTTTTAAAGCTTTCCCAAAAAAGCTTATGTAAGTGATTCAGAAAGACAGCTTGTATAAAGCTTTTATAAAAAAAATTCTTGAATAAAGATTTTATAGAGAATGAGTGTATAAAGATTTTATAAATAAATCTTTTATAAAACTTTTATAAGAAAGCTTGAATAAAGATTTTATAGAGAAAGTGTGTATAAAGATTTTATACATAAATCTTTTATAAAACTTTTATAAATAAAGCTTGAATAAAGACTTTATTAAGAAAGTTTGTACAAAGCTTTTATAAAAATAAGTTGTTTAAAGCTTTTATAAAGGTAACTTAAATAAAGAATTTATAAAGAATGCTTGTATAAACGTTTTATAAAGAGAGATTATATAAAGCTTTTATAAAGAAATCGAACATATAACGTTTATGAAAAACTTTTATAATTAAAGTTTATATAAAGCTTTCATAGAGCTTTTATACAGAAAGTATTTATAAAGAAAGCCTATATATGAAGCTTTTAAAAAAGGGTTATATAAAGAAAGCTGTTTATGAAAAGCTTTTATAATTAAAGTTTATATAAAGCTTTCATAGAGCTTTTATAAAGAAAGTGTTTATAAAGAAAGCCTATATATGAAGCTTTTAAAAAAGGCTTATATAAAGCTTTTATAAAGAAAGCTGTTCGAAGATTTTATAAGGAAAACTTGTATAAAACTTTTATAAAGAATGTTTTACAAAGAGAGATTATATAAAGCTTTTATATAACGTTTATGAAAAGCTTTTATAAATAAAGTTTGTACAAAACTTTCATAGAGCTCTTATATAGCAAGCGTGTATAAATATAGCTTATATAAAGTTTTTATAAAGAAAGCGTATATAAATGTATGCAGCTTTTATAAAGCAAACGTGCATATAACACTTATTAAGAACGATTTCATAAATAAAGTTTTTTTTAAGTTTTTATAAATAAAACGTATGTAAAGATTTTATATAGAAAGCTCATACAAAAATTGTATACAGAAAGCGTGTATAAAGTCTTTATTGTCAGTAATTTCTTTAACCCAACTACACATTAAATCTGATATTGATGGAACTATTTTAGAAGCTTAAATAAGGAAAACTTTTGAAATAGAAAACATTGTTTATAATCACCCCTATCGTGAATAAAAATTCCACATGAAATTTGTTTCCTTTTCACATTTTGCCTATTAAAATTCAATGTTAAAAAAATAAAAGGGAACAAATTTCATGTGGAATTTTTATTCAGGATAGGCGTGAATATTTTCTATAAAAACTTGTAAGGACTTAAATACTATTATTCGTTATCTAAACTCAGTCCTTATGTCTTGAAACATAAAAGAGAAAGAGTCTGGGAGTATTTTCAAAAAATATGCTGTTTATAGATATATTTCAGTTTATTTTTTCACAAGCTAGTAAGTTTTTATTTTTTTAAATTTCATTCATTCATCTATTGGCAACATATGAATGTTGTAGCTTGTATGGGGTTTTTTTAGTTAGAATTCCATAAGCACATGCTAACTGTTGGTATATTTGCTACAGCATAGAAAAAAAACACATCTCAGCCTTTTAGAAATTGTTGGGGTTTTTTATCCACAATTTTCGTTATTTCTTCTCGATTATATTTTCTTTTTTCTCGATTTTTTTTATATTGTATGGCAATCTTTAATTTAGTGTCTGGCACCAGTGGCAAATAGTTTGCTTTTTCTATGCAATGACGTTTTATTTTCATTTGTCCTTTATTTTTTTACATTTTTCTTGGCTGTTACTATTTGCTGTATAGGTGGTTGGTATGGTGGATTGTGGGTTTGTAATGTTCATGTATTGTGGTGTAGCGAATGGAATCGATAAATTGACAAATTGTAAAAATGTTCAATTTGAAAAATTATTTAGAGGCAAAGTTTTTATTTGTATTTAATAGAGTGTTGAAAGTAGAAGGTTGTTTTGCAAAAAAATAACAAAAATTAAAAAATCTAACGACAGTTGGTTTTGTTGGTTAAATAAAAGAAATTCTTGATAATATTGAAAAATAAAATATAGCCAACAATTGAAGACAAACTAGGGTTAAAAAAATCACTCAAGCATATGAATGATATTAATGTTTGGGAGTTTTGTGAAAAGAAATGAGGCAATAAGAACAACAATTTGGGGAATTGAAAAGGAAAACAAGGAGAAGTTTACAAAATTTTCAATATTTTTGAAAAAAAAGTTTTCAAAATAACTCTAAGCGGGGTGAGAGAGAAAGCATCTTCCCATTCTTTTCACTTTATTAAATTTTCTCAGTGTTTTCGTTTAAGTTATTTAAACAAATTTCCATTAACTTTTCGAAATACTCTTTTGTTTTTTTTTTTGTTTTTTGCACACAAACTGACAATTCAATTTGAAAAATTGTAATTTGTAATAGATGTACCCGACTTTAACCACAATTGCTATTATTTTTAATATAGAAACACACACACTAACAAAAATATACACATACCTGCAGTTCTGGGGTCTCTTTTCTATAGAATGGAGTCTCATCAGGACTCTCTTCTATAGAATAGAGTCTCATAGGAACTCTTTTCTATAAAATAGATTCTCAACGGGACTCTCTTCTATGGAATAGAGTCCCACTTCTGTGCAATTGGGACTTTATAACATAAAGTAACAACGGGTTTTAACCACATACAAAAACGCTCAAATGTACGCTGTAGAAGAAATACACACGCTACATACTTGCAATTATATTGGCAGTATTTCTCAATTTGTAATCATTTTAATGTGTTTCAACCCGAAGACATATACACGATGTTGTTACAATATTATACAACATTATGTTGTTCTTATTATACGCAATGCAACTATTATTGTTGTTGTTGTTGTTGTTGGAACAACTTGTACTTGTACATATTTAACTATTAAATATAAAACAAGGAATAAAAATAAGTAAATAAAAAGGAAATATCACTATTTGAGCTTAAAGCTCACAGCAAAAGAAAATAAAAAGAAGCAAAAGACAAGAGACTAAGTAAGAAAGACTGAAAGGCAAACAGACACACATACATACAGCCAGTCCGTCAGTCAGTTAGTGGAAATGAAAGAAGCACTGGGAATAAGATAATGAAAAGTCGTGGTAGGAAAATTGAAATTGTAGTAAAGTGACATTAAAAATTAATTAAATTTGATTGCAACACTCACTACAGTGTCATTTAATTTAATGAATTTATTTGCACTTAAAACAACACACACTCACAAAACTGCAAAAGCAAGAGAGATGTAAAGAGAGAGAGAGAGAGAGAGAGATATATAGAGTGATAGAAAGAACGAGACTATAACAAAAAAAAAATAAAGTGCAAAAAACCCCTTAAGAAATTGTGGTGATAACCAATACTTTTGCTGGCACATTTAAACATATAGAAAACATTAAAATATAGATAAAATTCAATTAATATTTAAAACCATAAATTAGCTTTAATATTTGTTTAATTATTTTTAAACTTGAACATATTTTAGGTAGAATTTATTGCCAGAAAATGTAATTGCAAGGTGCAGCTAGATAATTGCATTACATTAATTTAGTGTAAAATAAAGGAGAAACTTTACTATAGAAATGTGTTGGGAGCAGACACTTTAGTAATGAAAATTCTCGGGAGGAGACACTTTGCTATAGAAAAGTGTCTGGAGAAAACACTTTACAATAGGAAAGTGCCTGGAGGAGACATATTACTAATGAAAAGTGTTTGGAGGAGACACTTTACTAATGAAAAGTGTCTAGAGGAGACATTTTACTAATGCAAAGTGCCTGGAGCAGACACCTTACTAATGAAAAGTGTCTGGAGGAGACATTTTACTAATGAAAAGTGTCTGGAGGAGACATTTTGCTAATGAAAAGTGTCTGGAGGAGACACATTACTACTGAAAAGTGTGTGGAGAAGACACATTACTATAGAAAACTGTGTGAAGGAGACTCTTCACTATTGAATAGTGTGTGGAAGAGACAGTTTACTAATGAAAAATGTCGGAAGGACACACTGGCTTAAACCCACGATTGGCTGATAAAATTAAGTGGAAAAAAGCCAGGATAAATCCAAGATTGTTTGATAATTTATGTGTTAATAAAGCCAGTAACAAAACCAGTATGATTTTACGATTGTTCGACTAACTGAAGTTGAAAAAAAATCATGTTAAATTTACAATTGTTTGATAAACTTTAGTTAGAATAAAACCAGGGTAATTGCACGATTGATTGAGAAACCTAAGTTGGAATACAAGCAGAATGAACCAGGTTAAATTAAAGATGATTTGAAAAACTTATGTTGGAATAGAAACAGTATAATTGCACGACTTTAAAAGACACTTACTATAGCAAATTGTTTTAACGGTAGACTTTAATTTGTACAAAAATTATCTTAATATGGCTCATAATGATGGTATTCTATGAAAAAGATCTTCATGAAATATAATTAATTCTTTTAAAAATATTCTTCCTCTTCGGTTTTCTTTGTTTTTTTTTTAATAATTTATTACTATTATTTTTATTTCAGTCCAGCACTTACTTAAATTTACTCATCGTATCTCCTTATTTTAATCTCATTCAATTACGGATTTTCTTAATTACTTTATATGCCGACACACGCGCTTTTTCTTTTAACAAATGTTCATTTTTTTCCTTCAATATGTCACATATCTATATGTATTTTTAATATTTATTCGGCAGTTGTTATTGTTTTTTTGTTTATACTATATAAACATTAACAAAAGAAGGACATAATACACAGCTCTCTATATACATATATGTATATAGAGGTATAAGGAAACATACAAACTGATATTAAATATAATTTTTGTTTTCCAGTTTTATGGTTGATTTATAAAGCTGTGGCCACGAAATGTTTTATATGCTGAATAATAAACACCAACATCTACAGCAACAACTGGCTCATTGTAAGGAGTCGCAAAATACATACATATATTTAATTTTATTTTTGAATTATTTTTTCTGTCTGCAAAATGTTAATTTACACTGAGCTTGATTTTTATGCAGCTTTATTATCATGTGTGTGAGTGCGTGTGTTATTCGTTTTTTCGCAACAACCGCCTGTAATTATGCAACATTTTTCGTAATTAAATATTCTTTTGTAATTTGAATGTGTTGTGTAGTGATGACTGTGTAAGTTGAAGGCATAGAGAGAGAGAAGCAGGAAGTGTGTAGGAGTTTATGCATATAATATGCGTACATGGTTGTTACATGGTAGTTTTCTTTTTTTTTTTTTGTTGAACTGTTATTTTTGTTTTTGTTTTTAAATGTCACATGATTTTTTAATATTCGCAGCTGCAAGTGCGTATGCAACATGCTGCCGGTATTGCATTTAAAAACTCTCTATTAAATGCTTTATCAGCCAGTTTTTTTCCTCAGTTGTATTTCAATCAAACAGTGCGAATTAAGAGAAATAATTACAGAGCTGTGGCGACGACTTTCAAATACACTATTCTATAGAAAAGTCTCTTCAAGACTTTTTTCTATGGAACAGTGGGTCTCCTCAGAACACTTTTCTATAGAACAGTGTCTCTTCTCAAGACACTTTTCTATAGAGCAGTGTATCCTGCTAAACACATTTTTTATAGAATAGTGTCTGTTTTCAGGATACTTTTCCAAAGAACAGTGTCTCTCCTCAGAACACTTTTCTATGGAACAGTGTCTCTTCTCAGGATATTTAAAAAAAAAAAAAACGTGTTTTCGCAGGACACTTTTCTCTACAACAGTGTACTTTTGCAAGATAGTTTTCTGTAGAACGGTTTCTCTTCTCAGGACACTATTGTATAGAATATGCCGGCTATATCTCTCTTAATGAGAATAAATTATAGCCAGCACTAAAGGTAGTAATGGTGTAAGTTTGTTTGTTGTTTGCGATTTTTTTTTTATATTTTACAACGTGTGTGAAGCAAATGTTTGTTTGTTTATCTGTTTGTATATTAAATGTGATGACATTAAGCTTGTGTTAAAGTTTGCACACGTACACTTGCTTACACAGACAGCCAAGCACACTTACATTTACACATATTTACGTTTACATACAAGTATGTATTTATGTAAAATATATGTATATAGGAGTGTGCATTATATTAAATTTATGATGCTTAAGTTACTGGGCAGTGTGTTTTTTTTTTGCGTTGTACGCTTTCGTTTTTTTTTTGCATTGACTGCATAATTAAAATTAAGCATACGCTACCACGCCTTGCCTTCCAGTTAAATGCATAAATAAGCTTGTGGTTTTTGTCTGATTAAAGGGCCTGGCATCAAGAACGTTTTTTTTTTGTTGTTATTTTGTATTTCGCTTGTTTCAGCTGAGATGTTTAAAACAGCAGCACAAGAAGTAACAGAACCACAATTAATTAAAAAAATTAATTTTATACTGTTTGTATCTCCAAAATTAATTGCCTCTACTACTTACTGCTGCTTCAAAATTTTCAAAACAATTTTGTGTTTTTGACTTTTGAAAAAGTTACGAAAAAAATCAAATTCATTTTATTGCAACGGAAGCTGTGCTGAACTTTGAACTTATTTCTGTATATAACATTTCATACACTTTATTTTCTCCATTTTTTTTTTTTTTGTTAAACCTACCGGATATTAATTTTATATTATTACAAAAAAAAATCTATGAAAAAAACGACTTGTTAAATTTTTTTGAACACACATATTTTAACTTAAGTGGAATATAGTAGTTGTTTATCTTTAACAAAACTTTTTTTTTTAATAAAAGTTTTGTTTTATAAAAAGAAATCTCTGTTCAAACATAGAGCAATAATTTTTGTTGAAAGTAAGAAAAAATATTTATTTTATATGCAGCACTTCCGTTTAAAGCTAATATTATATGTTGAATATCCGTCGGAAGTGTTTTTTTGCTAGCTACGCTTGTTTTATGACTTGTGTTGCAAACAAGAAACACAAAAGAGAATTTAATATTTGTAAATTTTAAATTTCGTTGTTTTGCTAAACAGGAAAGCTAGACACGAACGAGAGAAGGTTTTAATAAGTTTGCATAATTAGTGAAGTCTCGAAAGTCTCCAAAACTGTTTAAAAAGTAAATACATTTCCGAGCAAATTGGTATTTGTAATAAATTTAAAAGAAAATTTCTCAACTTAGTAGATTTGATATCTGTAGTAAATACGCCAGCTATAAAAAATTTTTCCAGCTATAGTAAATTTGCCAGATATAGTAAATATGAAAGCAATAGTAAATTTTCCAGATATAGTAAATTTGACAGATATAGTAAATATTATAGTAAATTTATAAGCTATAGTAAACTTTATCATAAAATAGTAAATTTGCCAGCTATATTAAATTTTCCAGCTAAAGTTAATGTACCAGCTATAGTTATTATACCATCTATAGTAAATTTACCAGCTATAGTAAATTTGCTATAAATATCTATAGTAAATAAGCCTTTTTGTTGATAAACATGTTTAATTTCTTAAATCTAGTTGCTTTAACTATAAAATCTATTGCTATCGTTTTAGACGGTTTTGAGTACAATTTTTTTCTTTGTTTGCTACGTTACCACTTTTTGATATCCCCAGGAATTTTTAATGCTTTTAATGGTACTGCAATTCTCAATTCAGATGAGTCATGGAATTTAAATAAAAACCAGCCAAACAAAAGAAAATTCAAAATATAAAAATCAGATTTTCCTCACAACACAACATTAACTTTCTTTTAAAAAGCCATCATAAATGACAATGACTTAAGTTCAAACAAACAAACCGACAAAAAATTCAACTAGCTGCAAACAAACACTTAAGTGAAAATACATACATATATATAAAAAAAGAATGTAAAAAAGTAAGAATTTCTTGAAAAAAAAAATTGATGGACAATTTATGTTAAATAATAACACTCAAACAAGAAAATATTTCAAATGAAAAAAAAACATGTTCAGTTTAACATTTGACAGTCTCAGTTCTTTTACACAAATTGCTAGAAATTAATGTCTTGTTAAGCATATCATTGCTATTAATGTCCCTGTTCTTTAATAATTTATAAACATTTTATATTTCATTTCTCATGGTCAGATGGCTTAATTAAACATTGAAGTATTTATACTTAAATTTAATTACAAATCGGTAGTTATAAGCGTTAGTTTGTTTGTCGGTCCCTTTATTTTTCTAGTATTTTTGTGCTGTGTTTTTAACTATATGACATTAACTTAATTTGTTTGTTAGTTAGTTGAAAAAATGTGGAGAAATAAACTGCGTATAATAAATATTGCAGCAAATGACCATTTTACAGAGTATAATAGGGAGAGGGATGAATTCAGAAGAGTGAAAATAAAAAGCGGTTTTTTAAATTTATTAAAAATAGTGAAAATTAAGGAAATTTTATTAAAATTTATCTGAAAAATTTGAGAAAAATTTGCTTAAATAGCAAATTTTTAAAATTTTTCTTAACTAGCGGGTATTGGTAAAGTTTCCTTAAATATCAAAATTTGAAAAAAATTCCTTTAATAGCAAATTTTAAGAAAATTTCCTTAAATATAGAATTTTGCAAAATTTCCTTAAAAAGCAAATTTTAAAAAATTTTCTTAAATAGCGAATATTGGGAAATTAACGAATTTTAGAAAATAATCTTTAATAGAGAATATTGAGAAAATGTTCTTAAATAGCGAATATTGGTAAAATTTCCTTAAACAGCAAAATTTGAAAAAATTCCCTTATATAGTTGGGAAAATTTCCTTAAATAGCAAATTTTGAAAAATTTCCTAAAATAGCGAATTTTATGATAATTTACTTGAAATTTGCTTGAATAGCGAATAAATTTTCTTAAATAGCAAAATTTTAAAAAATTTCCTAAATTAACGAATATTGGGATAATTTCCTTAAATACCAAATTATGAGAAAAATTCCTTAAATAGCGAATATTGAGAAAATTTCCTAAAATAGCGAATATTGGGAAAATTTCCTTAAGCAGAGAATATTGAGAAAATTTACTTAAATAGCGAATTTTAGTAAAATTTCCTTAAATAGCAAAATTTGAAAAAATTTCCTTAAATTTTGAGGAAAATTCCTTAAATAGCGAATATTGAATGAGAGAATATTGGGATAATTTACTTAAATAGCGAATTTTGGTAAAATTTCCTTAAATAGCGAATGTTGAGAGAATTTCCTTAAATTTTACGAACATTTCCTTAAATAGCGAATATTGGGATAATTTACTTAAATAGCGAATTTTGGTAAATTTTCCTTGAATAGAGAATTTTTAATAAATTTTGGGAAAGTTTATTTCTATGCTCCCAACTGTATTCAATTGTGTTATGAATTAAAAAAATAAAATAAAGCTTATTTTTTACACTTTTATTAAATTTTATATTTTTTTTTTTCATTTATTGGTTCGCAATGTGTACATGTGTATTTATTTATATGAATATAATTTTTCATCTCTTATTGTTGCTGGGTTGTTATTTTATTATAGTTGACATTAAAAAGCTTTAAATAAGTTATGTTTGTTAAGTGTTGCTGTGAGTGTATATTTACGCATAAACTGACAAACAGCTGCATGAGTGAGTGTGTGTTATTATACATACATATCTATATGGAGCAAATGTACATATATAAACAATTTATATACAAAATGTATGATTAAATGAAAAGTTTTTTCTTTATTAAAATACAAAAAAAAAAGAATATGTTTTTTTTTTGTAACTACTATAACATGGTTTGCTGAAAACTGCAACAAAAACGAGTAAAGTGGTATAAAATTGCTACGAATCAACGTTAATTGAGTGTAAATTTCATGATGAAAATGAAAATATACATAAACATAGTAAACAAGCAAGAAAACATGAAGAACATGCAACAGCAATCAACAAACAGTTGTTATTAACAAAATAACAACATCAGCAACAACAACAACAACAACAACTGCAGCAATAGAGAGGCAGCGGTACGGTACTGTACTGTACTTATAGTAGCAGCAGCAATAACAAAATGCAATAATATTTAACACGAATTCAGGCAAGCGAAAAAAAGAAGCATGAAAACGTATATATAAATATAAATAATAATAAACCAAGTAAAAGGAAAATGCAATACAATGAAATAACAAGAAAAATAACAAATCCAGCACGTACAGAAAATAACAACAAACAACCAATACCAATAACTTTTAGCAGCAGAGTAGCTAACAGCAGCAGCAGCAATACAAAAATTAACTACTACATGTTGTCACATATGTTTATTTGATTGCAATTTAACAAAATCTATACTACAGCATATACTTGTGCATATATGCATATGTATGTGTATATATAAATAAATATGTAAAAACATTTAACACAACCATACTTTAGCACATTTAAAATTTACTTATTTGTAATTGTAACTCTGGTTACAATGGTGTAACATGCAAATATATAAAATTATACTGCTTACATATTGCAACAGAAAAATCATAGCATACTTTCAAGCGTATATTTAAAATACATATGTAGAGGTATGAGCATTTTCTGGCCCTTGTATGGCCACAGCAAAATTCTTCTGTTGGCTAAAATGTATTTGTTAAATGTGTTACTACATCAGTTAACTATTAATTAAAACATGCAGGTTATTTCATTGTTTTTTTTTCTCTTTTGTTCTTGTCGTTATTGCTGCTGGTTTTAGTTAAATGGTTACAAGGTTTTATTCCATTTTGTTTTTGTAAATCAAAGTGTAACATTTCATTAAGGATTTTGTAAAACGATACAAATAATGCATAAAAAACGCAGATTTTAACACACACAATCATTTATAAAATATATAAAATAACATTTAGTTGACGTGTAACGTATGAGTGATATTAATTTTATTAAATTGTGAACGGTGGAAATATGTTATCGAAATTAAAGCTAAGATATTGATATTCAGATACCATCATATGGCTTGATGGTAGAACATATAGTATTTCTTGAGGGGTAAACTTTTTTTTTATATTGATAAATTCTGAAGTCTGAAAAAAAAAAAATCATAGACTAAGATATGGGTCAAATAAAAACCTAAAAACAACTATAAACTCGATAAACCATAGCTCTTTGCCTTTCAATGAGCTTGTTTATGGCTTTCTGCCATTTATTATTAACGAATTAATAAATGCCACGAATATGTTAAACAAATATATTGTAGAACAATAAAAGTACATAACTACTTTTGAAAAAGTAACTTTTTTAAAGATATATGACAAATTGCAACATTTGTTCAGTTACAAATTAATTTTTGGACCTTTTCATTAAAAAAAATAGCACCATTTTCACATAGAAATACTAACAATATTTACACTAGCAGAATTTTTGGAAGTTTAAATTTGATATAGCATAATTTTTAGAATATTTACTCTAAAATAGAATAATTTTTGGAAACTTTGTTTAAAAATAGTCACATTTACTATCAAATAACATAATTTTTAAAACATTTAATCTAAAGTAGCAAGATTTTGTAATTTTTACTTAAAAAAAAACTAAATTTTTACATTTATACAAATAAAACTTAAGCTTTGAAATATTTCTGTAAAATAATGCCATTTTAGGAGCATTTACTCAGCACTGCTATGAAAAGCTGTAGCAAATTTTTGGAGAAATTTACTATAGAATACTGTAGCAGTTTTTTGAGAAGTTTAGCTTTAAAGTAGTAGCAATTTTCAGAAAAAATTACTTTAAAAGGCAGTAGAAAATTCCTAGTAAATCTAACAAATTTCTTTTAGAATGCAGTAGCAAGTTTCTGAGAAATTTACTTTCAAAGGCAGTAACAAATTTCAGATAAATTTATCATAGACAGCAATAGAAAATTTCTTAGAAATTTAGTGTCAAAGGCGGTAGCAAATTTTTGAGAAATTTACTTTAGAAGGCTGCAGCAATATTCTGAGAAATTTATCCGCAAAGGTAGTAGCAATTTTTAGAAAAAATTATTTTAAAAGGCAATAGCAAATTTCTGAGAAATTTACATTCAAAGCAGTAGCAAGTTTCTGAGAAACATACTATAGAAAGCAGTAGCAAATTTTCAAGAAATTTAGTTTCAAAGAAGTAGCAATTTTCAGAAAAAATTACTTTAAAAGGCAGTAACAAATTTCTGAGAAATCTTCTTTAGAAGGAAAAATTACTTTTAAAGGCAGTAGCAAATTTCTGAGAAATTTACAATTTTCTGACAAATTTAGTTTCAAAGAAGTAGCAATTTTCAGAAAAAAAAAATACTTTAAAAGGCAGTAACAAATTTCAGATAAATTTACTTTAGAAGCCAGCACCAATTTTCAGATAAATTTATTTTAGAATGTAGTAACAATTTTCAGAGAAAGAGCCAATTTTTTTTAATTTATTTTTTATATATATTTATTTAGATTCACATATTTTTATTTTTATCGCTGAAACAAAATTCTACATTTGTTTCCAAGTCCCGGCGTAAACCAATTGCTTATTATTATATTTTATTTTTCACTTATTCATACTGCATACAAATACTTAATCATCAAAACGTGTTGTTGCAAGTACTTAAAAGCAAACAAAACCAAATAAAATCAAATAAAATAAATTTAATTTATTTATATTCAAAAAAAAAAGAACTATGTACAATACTTCAATCCTTAGAAAAGCCTTTAGTCAAATTAGATATAACAGCAGAACACAGCTACGACATAAAAAAAAATTGAAAAGGGATATGATGCCAAAATTGGAAATATATTGTAAAAAATTGAAACAAATTCACATATAATCGACAAATAGACTTGGATATGCTTATATCAGATAGCTGGGAAAGGGGGAAAACCAAAAAAAAAAACATAAGGGAGTGCAGCTAAGAGTCTAAGTTGTAGACAAACAAAGTATAGTGTAGTGTACAGGCCTACGAGTATATGGCAACATATGTAGAATTATTTATACAACTACAAAAGAGTTTACAGAAGACTTTCAAAATGCCCTAAATACTTTTCTAACTGTTACTAAAATGTCCACAAAATTTAATTGTATGACAAATTCAGAGTGTAGGGTATTTTACACTCTCTTTTTAAGCATCCATATGTCTGTACGTTTTATTTGTCTGTCTGATTTGGTTTATTTTTGTTACTTACAAAACAACAAAATACTGATAGCAATTTTATGCTTGTAAAGGCATGAAAAGCCTTTGTTCGTGTCTATTTCACGTTAGTTTGGCTACCAGCCGTTGGTAAACAAGCATACGACGTTTGTTTATATCCATGTCATACGAGTATACATAAAACTGTGAGCAACAAACGCTTTACCATATATTTTAAACTCAACAACTATTGGCACCACAACAATATATGGGCGCAAAAGAGTGAATACAAACTGCAACAAAAAATATGTAGTGGAAACAAAAAACGAAGCAAAGTAACTAGTAAATGCAACATATGTTTTGTCATACATATGAGTATTGGCAGCATATGCGGAAAAAAACTAAAAAAGAGCTGATTTTAAACAGGAAAACTGGATTGAACGTGCCTCTTTAGCTAGAAAAACTGCCTGCTTGGCATATGTGTCCAAAGGAAAGTGTATGTGTGTAAAGGCAATAAAGGAAAAAAAAAACCACTAGGTCCTTTGTCAGGCAAAGACTTACAAAATGTCTATAATGGAGACTAGCAACAGTGGATTTTAAATATATGACACACTTAATAGCAAATCTTTGCTATTTATGCTACATTTTCTTGAAAATTTGTTATTGTGTTCTGTAGTAAATTTTTCAGAAAATTGCCACTGCCTTCTGGAGAAAATTTTGCTAGAAGTTGCTACTGCCTTCTATTGTAAATTTCTCAGAAATTTTCTACTGCATTCTAAAGCAAATTTCTCTAAAAGTTTTCTACTGTCTTCTAAAGCAAATTTTTCTAAAAGTTGCTACTGTCTTCTAAAGCAAAGTTCCCTTAAAGTTGCTACTGTCTTTTAAAGCAAATTTCTCTAAAAGTTGCTACTGCCTTCTAAAGTAAATTTCTCTAAAAGATGCTTCTGCATTCTACAGTCAATTTTTCTGAAAATTGTTTTTGTCTTCTATAGTAAATTTCTCTAAAGTTTGCTATTGCGTTCTGTTAGAAATTTCTCAAAAAGTTGCTACTGCCTTCTAAAGTAAATTTATCTCAAAGTTGCTACTGCCATCTAAAGCAAATTTCTCTAAAAGTTGCTTCCGCATTCTACAGTAAATTCCTCAGAAAAAAATTTCTCAAAAAGTTGCTACTGCTTTCTAAAGAAAATTTCTCTAAAAGTTGCTACTGCATTCTATAGCAAATTTATCTCAAAGTTGCTACTGCCATCTAAAGCAAATTTCTCTAAAAGTTTTCTACTGTCTTCTAAAGCAAAGTTCCCTTAAAGTTGCTACTGTCTTCTAAAGCAAATTTCTCTCTAAAAGTTGCTACTGCCTTTTATAGCAAATTTATCTCAAAGTTGCTACTGGCATCTAAAGCAAATTTCTCAAAAGTTTGCTACTGCGTTCTGTAACAAATTTCTCAAGAAGTTGCTACTGCTTGCTAAAGCAAATTTCTCTAAATGTTGCTACTGCCTTTTATAGCAAATTTATCTCAAAGTTGCTACTGCCATCTAAAGCAAATTTCTCTAAAAGTTGCTTCCGCATTCTACAGTAAATTCCTCAGAAATTTGCTACTGTCTTCTAAAGCCAAATTCTCTAAAAGTTGCTACTGCATTTCCCAAAAATTTGCTACTGCCTGCTATAGTACATTTTTTGAATATTTCTCTTGCCTTCTAAAGTAAATTCCTTTAAAAATTTACCACTGCCTTCTATAAAAACTGTCTACAAAAAACTTTAGCTCAGTAAATTATTCAGCTGCTTCAACTTACTATTTCTTTTACCCGACACTGTTAATGAATCAACAAATGAAACTAGTTGCTTTGCTGCTGGCAAACAGAATTGAATTGTAAGTGGTACCAAAAAAAAAAAAAAACAGTCAACAACAAATAATAAAACTGTAAAAAAAATACATATTGAAAATCAAATAAAACAAAATGTGAGCGCATAACACAAGGCAAATGAATTATTTATGAAGTGGTTGCTGAGTTTTATTTTTGCTCGTTTCATATTATTTTTTTTTTTACATTTTGTTTTGCGCCACAGCTTTGTAATGTTTTCAACACTTTAACCATACGGATTTGTTGGCAAATGCTAGTCTTTTTTTTCTTATTATTTTGGCTCTTAACGGCGTCAGACAGGCTAAAATTTTGTTGGCTGGCAAAGCCTTTTTACAACATGAAAATGTTGTATTGCATATTGTTAGTAGAGGTGTTGGGATTTTCTGTGAGTTTTTTTTTTGTTATTGAAAGCTTATTTTATTTACTTAAACAAGCATTTTGTACAGGCTTATAGTCTGGCAAATAACCGAACTACTGAACATATTTATAAACTTGCATTTGCAATTGCACTCAGAGTTATAAACCTAAAAACACTCACACTAATATTAAGTTGTACTTCCTGTTAACAGTCGTTTTTTATGTACTTTTTTCTGTTGATTTCTTTTTTTTGCTGAATTATTATAAATCTTTATTGGCTTGCATGTAGGCTGCTTACTTCCTTTAGCAGCAACTTGTTGCTGAATATTTGTATTAATAAAACGAGGCTGGTTGTTTAAGGTCTTCAATATAAGCAAAATTTCTTAGCATTAGAATAAAAGTTTATAAAATAGTTTGCATTAAAGCAATTTCTTAACGACCTTTTGAAATTTTATTGTCTTCTTATAAAAGTAGCAAACTGACTTTGAGTCCATGTTCGTTTGTATATTTGTTTGTTAAGTTGAATTATTATAAAAGGAAATTGAGTTTATTTTAATTTTATTGCTTTATATCTTTGTGTCTTTTCACTTTTTACTTGCTAAACAAACAAAATTGTTGCATGTATTTGCTTAATATCTACAAGTATGGGAGTGTACAGCTCAGTATGTTTGAGTATATTTAAATTGACAAGAATATCCGGCAGCTATTGGCAAGTTTACAAAGAAAAAAAAACGACTGCAAAAAGCACTAATAGAGAAAATACTTTGTGTAGTTTATATATTTTTTTTATTTAAACAGGATATACTGGAGGATTTGTTTGATTATGGACGTATGCATGCATGTGTCTTAAAAGCAAATAATAAGTTTTACATGAAAAGGATGAAAGCGAATTGGAGCTACACAGAAAATCTTAATCAATGTGATTTTCTACAACAAATAAACACAGCTTGTAATGTAATTTAAGTGAAAGGTCACTCAAATCAATAATACCTCATAACCACCATAGGGTACTCAAAGTTAGCTACTTATTTGTTTATAAAAAATAATACAAAACTCAATCAATGAATTTGTTAAGAACAAAAATCAAAAGTTGCTAGTTAAAATGTCCATGGTAAAAAAAAAAGATAAAAAGGAAATCATATTAAACTTGTACCAATATTCTTACAAGTTGCTTAAGGTCAACTGAGTAAATAAAAAGAGATGTCAAAGGATAATCAAACTTTAAAAAACACAGATATATTCTATAGAAATATTTACAAAGAAACAAAGAAATTATCACACATAGAAGATATTTGCTACAGAAAATATCACTAAGAAACAGAGATATTTTCTCCAGAAAATATCACTACTAAACAGAGATAGTTACTCCGGAAAATATCACTGAAAATCAGACATATTTTCTCCAGAAAATATCACTACTAAACAGAGATAGTTACTCCAGAAAATATCACTGTCAGACAGAGATATTTTATCCATTAGATATTTCTTCAAGAGATATCACTGAAACAGTTAAATTTTCTTTACAAAGTATTACTGAAAAACAGTGATAGTTTTATCGCTGAAACTGGGAAAGTTTCTAAGAAAATTTTATCGCTGAAACAGGGAAATAGGCAAAGTTTTCTACAGAAATTTACGCGATACAACCAGGAATCTTTCTAGACCAATATTAATTTTTTTTTTTCACAAAATAATTTTTTATCTATCTTCAGGTAATTGCAAACTGATTTCTTTATTTCAGTTCATTAAAAGGTAAACACAAACAACAGAAAAGATATCACAAAACCTTTCAACATTTTAACTTCTATCTTATGTTTAATATGTATTTCTCAACTTTTCAAACAGTTTGACAGGTATCATTTAAAAACTTTTTAAAAATCATTTTTAAATTTAATCTTCTGAACAATTTTTTGCCAAGTCTTATTTTGTTTTATAACAAACACGTATGACTTTCATAACCTGAAACTAAAAGATTGTTACGTTTTATATAAGTATGTTTGTAGGTAGGTAGATTTATGTAACAGGAAATATGCAATGCTTTATTTTAATTATGACACTTATTCTCCTTTGCATACATAACATTCACATGTAAAATTGAGTGTACATACATACATACATACTTTTTATGTTTTATAAAAACACATGACAAAAGATTTTACTCCTGTTGTTTTATATCCTTTAGTTTAATGCTGTTCTATAGTTGTATGCAACTGACATTGATATTATGCTGTCAGTTTGTCTTTTTTTTATTGTTTACTCTCAGCATTCCACCTTCTCAAACAACAACAAAAAAAATTGGAGATGCAACGAACCAAAACTGAACTCCAAACAGCCCAATAATAACAACATCAGCAGCAGCAATATTATACAGTAACAATAACAACATGCAACATTGCATAATGTCCTCTCATGGTATATTTCGTAAATAAATTTTGATAAATTGTAAGTAAAAGCAACATAAGCAGGATTTATAAACGTAACAACAACAACAACCAGCTGTAGCAACAACAACAATAGTAACAATAATAAAAATATGAATACCCAACCATCCATGAATATAATCATATACAAACACGTATACAATTACCAACCCACCCATTCACATGTATAAGACACACACAAACTTTTACTCACTTAATGCATGTTTATGGGAAACATGATGAAGAGTTAACAGAAGGACTGAGACAAGTTAAAATACAACGCAAACAGAACCTTAACTAGAACACGAAAAGTAACGTGAACTATAACCTGCATTGAAAACTAACTAACACACCTAAAACTCGAATTAGAACCTGAACTAGATTCAGGTTCCAGATCCTAAACTAGAATTAAATTACAACCTTAACTAGGTCCTGAACTGAAATAAAACTATAACCTGAACTGGAATAAAACTAAAACCAGAACGAGATTCTGAAGTAGAACCTGAACTAGATCCTGAACTAGAATACAACTAGAACCTGAAATAGTTCCTAAACTGGAATAGCACTAAAACCTGAACTAGAATTTGAAGTAGAAACTGAACTAGAACCTGAACTGAATAAAACTAGAACTTGTACTACAACCTGAACTAGTTCCCAAACTGGAATAACACTAAAACCTGAACAAGATCCTGAACTAGAAACTGAATTAGAAACTAAACTAGAACCTGAACAAGATACTGAAATAAAATTAAAAATTTTAACTAGACCCTGAACTAGAATTTTAACTAGAACCTGAACTGAATAAAACTAGAACTTGTACTACAACCTGAACTAGTTCCCAAACTGGAATAACACTAAAACCTGAACAAGATCCTGAACTAGAAACTGAATTAGAAACTAAACTAGAACCTGAACAAGATACTGAACTGAAATAAAATTAAAAATTTTAACTAGACCCTGAACTAGAATTTTAACTAGAACCTGAACTGAATAAAACTATAACTTGTACTAGAATCTGAACTGAGATGTTCCAAATCCATTTCATCCATTCTTTAAAGAAGAGAAACAGTCATCTATCCTACATATTTATGCTTGCGTAAGTAGTTGTATGTTTGTGTAGTATAGTAAAATAGTTTTTACTTTTATTATATGTTTGTATAAGTGTGTGTATGCATGTGTGTGTTTTGTAATAAAATGCAATTTAAATTGCATTTTGTAACATTTTCTGTTTGTATGCAACTGACAGTGCATACAATGGCAAATGTTTTTTAACATCTACATACTCGTATATACAATGCATTTTATAACACTCTGAGCTGAGCTGAGCTGGTTGGTAATAGAGTGCAGGAGAGTAAACAAATGAGACAATATAAAGGGTTTTTCAACAGGGACGCTACAAAAGTAGACCGATAGGGACAGCAAACGATGTCATATTTTTTGCCGCTCTTTTGACATTTCTCTTCAGTAAGGTTTGCCATTTCATGATGGAAAGATATACGAGCCAACAACGAGTCAAAATTATTAAAATTTACTACCGAAATTCGGAGTCAGTAACCTCAACGTTAAGAGCGCTACATCCAATTTATGGTCGTGATAATTGTCGTACAGGCACAGTACAAAATGTTCCCGTGCCAGAGAGACACAGAAGTGCCCGTAGAGTCGAGAATATTGCTGCCGCTGAGGCAAAAACTGAAGCCGCGTCGTATGTTCGTGAATTGGGCTGAGCAACAACTTGAAAATGAATCGGATTTTAATCGAAAAATCATCTTTAGCGATGAGGCTCATTTCTGGCTGAATGGCTTCGTCAATAAGCAAAATATGCGTTATTGAACAGCAATCCACACGTACTCCATGAGTCATGATTGCATCCCGAAAAAATTACGGTTTGGTGCGGTTTATGGGCCGGCGGCGTCATTGGGCCGTACTTGTTCCGTGATGATCAAGACCGGCACGTTACTGTGAATGGGAATCGCTCAATGGGAATCGTTCAATGATAACAGAATATTTTTGGCCCCAACTGCAAACGTGCCCGTGCTGGTCATGTAAAAGAAATCGAGTTCCATACATAATGTTATCCAAAACCGTTGTTTTTTTTATTTAAAAAAAACTTTTGTAGCGCTCTTATTGAAACCCCCGATATATTGTAACTAGATGTATTTAACTCGAAAGGGGTTATCAGTTATGGGTATACTGGTAGATTGGTCTGGTTTGCTGGCTGTTAAGTCGGTTTGCTGTATACGTTTTTCAATACAGCAAAAATTAACCAAAAAGAAATGTTTATAAATATATTTGTGTATGTTATGTTTATATAACACACTTTTAGATATTTTACTTGTAACGTTTGTTAATTTCTTTTTTTTTTTATTTTTTATTTGTTACGTTTACAACAAAACAGACTGTATTTAATACGCTTGTTACCCAATTATGAAATGTAACAAATGAAATGTAAGCGTTGTGAAAACAAATAGTTTGTGTGTTTATTTTGTTAATGTTGCACAAAGACCTACGCTGCAGTAGGCAGTTAAATAGTAACAGCCATATGCATAAAAATTTATAGTAGGTTTATCAGCCGTTAATAAGGAATCATTGATAAAGTTGCATTCATAAACAATTAGTAGGCTATTCAATCTTCTATAAACCATACATAAAAAGAAACTTTTATTGTTCGTTTTACTCTTCTTTAAACCAACAATAAAATCCCATTTTGACGTTTTGTTAAAACATATGTATGTATGCATGTTTACATTTTGCAAAAATAATTGTTTGTAAATAAAACAAAAAAAAAAAACGTGAATAAATTACAAATATGGACACAATTCACAAAATTTGCGAAATAGGTGAGATATATTTTTAGAAAAGAAACATTTACAGAGACCATAATCACTATTTCCAACTATAGGCCACGGAAAACTTATAAGAAGATGACCAACCCATTCTCTTTGCCACATCAACAATTTAAAGCGAAATATCGTTTTTTACAGTCCATAAAATTCTCAGAAGATGGTTTATAAAGAAAAAAAAATTAAAAAATTCCGGGTAAAACTCGGATTTTATTTTTGTGAGTCCAGTCAACTTTAATAAAAAATAAAAAAGGGCCCCTAAAGTATGCTGTACAAATTTAGATATTTGATTTGCAAATAAATAAGAACAGGCAGGTTGTGAATACATCTTATTCTATATCTATGTATATATACTATATAAAAATTAAATGGCATCACATGAAAACGGCTGGAGCGATTTGGCTGATTTTTTTTATTCTATTCAAAATTTTCAGCAGATCAAATCATTAGTAAATACCGACCGAAGCCGGGGCAGTCAGCTAGTAGGTAATAAATTGATATTGTTCGTTTATGATTACAATTTTTTATAAGTAGTTAATAAGACAAAAAGTCTTTAATAACTAATTCATACCTTACGCTTAAAATAAGCATTTTTATGAATGCGGCCGTAAGGCTTTAGGACAGCAGTTCTCCCAAAAGTATGCTTTGTATTCAGATATTGATTTTCTGCTGCGTTTTCTAATTTTAGAGTGACGTTTTTTAGAACGGGCTTATTTTATTGCTTTACTTCTAACTGAAGTTCCTGCCACAGTCATCTACCACCTGCCAAAACAATATTGCTCGGCAATTTTTAAATATTCTCTAGAATTGCTGGTTGCTGTCATGTTGTTACATATCTTGTTGTTATTGCAATTATGGTTGTCGTGACATAAGTAACAGCTTTGTATGCAACAAACGCTCAAACAAAATATAAAATTATAAATATTTTTTTTATTTTTGTTGCTGTACTCAACACACTACAAATAAATAAATCTAAATATATTTAATTGGTTTTAGGGTTTCCATTTATAGCTGTATGTATGTATGTATGTTTGTTTGTAAGTGGCTTTTGCATCATAGTTGTTGTTAACCTTATGTAGTTGTTAACATTTTGGTTGAAATTATTTCATGTTTTTATGCTGCCCTTGTTATTGTAGTTATTTTGGTTATTTAACTTAAAAATCACGTTTCAGATTTAAATGTTAACATGTGTTTCTAAGTATGATTTATGCTCTCGAAATATGTATGTAGTATAAATTCTAATAAATGATGATTTAGTTTAAAAAAAAATAATAATCATACATATTTTTAAATAAAGGAATTTTTTTTTCAACAAATGTTATAACATTACATACTGTTTTATTAATCTGCTTTAGCATTTTTTTTATTTAATATAAATATTCTTTAGCTATTTTATTTAAGACCTTGAGCTAAATAATAAAGAGTATGTAAAGTTTGTCTAAATATTAACAAAAACAAAACAGTGATTTGGAAAAGAAAATTACTTGGAAAAAGATATCTAGTTCAGGTTCTAGTTGAGATTATAATTCTCTTCTAGATCAGGTTCTAGTTGAGGTTTTAGTTCAGGTTTTAGTTGAGATTCAATTTCATCTTTTTATGCAAATTCTAGTAGAGATTCCAGTTCTGTTCTTGTTCCGGTTTTATTTCAGGTTCTCGTTGAAATTAAAGTTGAGATTTTAATTCAGACTCTGGTTCCAGTTCTAGCTGATTTAAAATTCTAGTTCATATTCCAGTTCAGGTTCTAGTTGAGTTTTTGTTTTATTTTCTAGTTGAGATTTTAGTTCATGTTCTTATTAAGATTCTCTTCAGGTTTTAGTTCATGTTTTATTCAAGTTCTAGTCAAAAATTCTAGTTGAGATTCTAATTCAGACTCTAGTTCCATTTATAGTTCATGTTCTAGTTGAAATTCTAGTTCATGTTCTCTTTCGTTTTCCAGTTCATATTCCAGTTCAGGTTCTAGTTGGGATTTTAATTTATTTTCTAGTTGAGATTTTACTTCATGTTCTCCTTCACATTCACCTTCATGTTCTAGTTCTAGTTCAGGTTCTGCGTAAAGGGAAAAACGATGTTAAAAAATCAACAACGGTTGCGGTGTCACACATCGCATCCAGTGACAACATTCAACTACAAAAATTTCTGGAAACAATAAATATGACTTTCATTTATGTCCATTTAAAAGGTAACTTCATATATATGTATATTAGATAACGCACTAGAAAGCAATAACTTTTTGTTTGTTTTTATAGGAGCTCAGGTAACATTTAAGAGCTTGCAATATTTAAGGAAAGAGGATATCGTAGCATCATTGGAGATGCGATAGAATTTAGGCTAGAATTTACTCTTTGCTTTTGAAAATTTAAAAACGTATCTATACGTATGTTAATAGACATTTTTATTTATTTGGGGTGAGTTTAGAAAGGAAATAGAAAACGAACGGTGTCAAAACCGTTGTCAAGCCTTTATTACAAAATTGGTATCGTTCGTGTACGATTTGTGCACATACGGGGTTGATACACTTTTGACACCGTATGGTTTTAAATCGTAAACGTATATGTTGATTTTTCCTCCGGGTGTAGTACTGTTCCTGTTCTCCTGTAGCTTGTAACGTGTAGTTACAAAAATAAATTCATCAGCATATAGCATATGTATTTATCAATACTAGTCATATACACTTTTTGGTATAATTCCCAAACAGTTTATGTAATTTTTAATATAAGAAATGTAAGAATATGTCATTAGGGGAAACAAGAATCTCAGTACCGATCTAGCTATATTTTGCTTCCGAGGAACAAAGCTTAGCCAGACGAGGCCTTAGATCTTACTTCTTGCTAATACCGAAACCAGTAATTAGTCGATCGAGAGTCGAAGTATTTATCTCGTCTCATTGTACTTTTACTTAGTTCTAACCAAGAATAATAGAAATAAAGATTACGCCATCCCGAACAAAAATTTGAAACTACTGCGCAGGTGGCATGAATGACGTCATGCAAAAAGCAATCCTATTGGCTAATAATCTCAGCTATCAGAATTTAAAAAAAAATATTGTTGTAAAATAACTGTGGAGCAGTTAACATTTTTTGATTTATTAAATTTTTCGGCATTAAGTGGACCTTATTCTAAAGTACATATTTTTATTGCCTTCGCTTCTTCGATTTCACTTGTTGTCAGTAAAAACCAGTGTGACCTTTTCAGCATTTTTGCGTCTAAATTTAGCTTATTTTATTTTGATTTAGCTTCTAAATTTTACATATCGCATTTGGCATTTTATTTAGCATTTTTAGCCTTTTAAAATTTTAAAAATACGCATTTATTAAACTTAAAAACAAAATAAAGAAAATTATATGAATATTTTAAAGAATAACAAATTTATCAACAGATGAAACTACAACTCTTGCAAATGGCAAAAATTAATTTCGGAATTTTGGATGCAAGATTGTGAACTTAAGAATGCTTTGTATGAAAACATACAGACATCTTTTGTTATGAATATGTTTTGCCATTTAGTAATTTAGATGTTAGACGTACATTTTCTGGAATGAATTCTATAAAAACCAAGTAAGAAAGTATAGTCCGACAAGTCCATGTATATAATACCCAACATCCAGTATATGTGCAATAACAGTTTTTTTAGAAATGGACTCTATATGGGATCAATGATCTATTATGGACCGATCATTAAAAAATTTGTGGCATGACTTTTGAGCATATAAATAGTTTGTTTTAAATTGTATCGCAATATAAACACTAAAAAGATGTATGCCAGTTACAGAGATTTTAAGAAGCTGGTCTTATATGGGAGCTATAACTAATTATGGACCAATCATTCATTATAAAATTAGTTGTCCTGATTTATATACGAGTTATTTGTGTTGAATTGTACTTCGATACCAAAATTTGTAGAAGACTTATGGTCGTTTAAGTAATTTTTAGAATTGGGCCTTATATAGCAGCTATGACTAATTATGGATTGATCATCATAAAATTGAACTGAATGATTTGTGTACATATGAAACATATTTGTGTTAAATATTATTTGGGTAACAGCAATTTTAAGAGAGAGAGAGAGTAATTTTCGAGTGTGGACCTTATTTGAAAGCAATGACTAAATATGGACCGATCTGCACATAATTTTGTAGGTGTGATTAGGTTTCATATACAACTTATTTGTGGCAAAATTTGTTTGGATATGTTAATAAATCACATATTTATGTCCGAAAAAATCCTATTTATTTGTATGGGGGATAGGTGTCCTTTATATTACATGTGGATTAAAAATATTAAATAAATATTTTCAAATTACAAGAAGATCAGTAAAACTTATAAAACATTTGTCAAGAAAACTTGTATGAAAATCCCTCAACAAAAAAAAAATTTGAAAACTTAGTGATCGTTACGGTAAGAGAACCTTAATTAGTTTTGTTCTTGCGTTCGAAGTTGTATTTTTTAATACAAAAAGTTATTTTTTTAATCATGTTTACCTCAAATTGATAAAAATTATTTGAAGAAAGTATTTTAAAAAATTTAGCACATTTTTTTTGGGATTTTAAAACAAATTTTATTTCTTTTAAACCGATTTAGCCGCTGATGATTAATATATGTATACAACGACATGAATATAGATCTTACGATACATGTATAATTAGCCACAAAGGCTTTCTATGTATTGAAATTGAAAGAATTAAATTGATGATTTGGAGATCTGGTCCCACTGGTTCTAACCACGTCTTACTTAGCCGATGAGATCGAAACAATTTATCTCATCGGATTGCATTCATTATTTATTATTCTTCATCTAGTAAGTCGTTAGCCGACCCATAGCCGAAGTATTATCTCATAAGATTGTATTCCTTAGTTAGTTGTAACTACGTCATAGTTATTGTTAACAGTCCACAATAAGAAATGTAGGTTAACTCAAAGATTGATTACGGTAACGAGCCGATCGTATTCTGAAAATAAAAGACTGCTCAGTGAAAATATTTCAGGAGAAGCAGACCTCTGAAGAACCTCGACAGACTAGGCATACCACAGTGTGAAAGAAAAACTGCATTCACAAGTTCTGCTCTAATTGTTTTCTCTAGTTGCCAACAAAGCTCCATAAAATATACAAAACAAATTGTTCACTCTACATTCTTCCAATAGAGCCTTTTGTACACATTTTAAATAATATTTACAAAATTTCTTTGACCTAAACTAAAATGATTAGTAATAGGTTTTAAAATGCGATTTAACTAGTATGTGGTTATTAAAATTAAAAAAAAAAAAAATAAAAAAAAACTCTAGAGAACCACTGTGCTGGACTGCAGCCAGCAAGTTGCCCGATTGCGCACACACACTCAGCTCTAACAATGGCAACTAACGATACTAAACTTACAAAAGATTCGGAACTAAAGCATACAGTATTCAATGTGTATGGCAAAATATAATGAAACGCAATCTAAAACTAAATTATAAACATGTTTGTGGATGATATCATATGCAAGTGTATGAGCGTGCATATGTAGTGGCATAAATGTGTGTGGGTTGTTGCAATATTCACAACTACATACTGCATGTGCATTGTTGCTAAACTATTTCTGTCATTATTAAGCCAAGCTGTCGTTTCTTCTTTTTTCGTTTTGTTTGTCACTTTAGCATGAACTGAATGACTGATATGTGTGCTTGCAGGAGTCGTATAAGTTCCTTTGCACCTCTCTCGCCTATATCCCCTAGGAAATCATCTATGCCAACACTTTATTATGATGACAGGGAGCTTCAAAAAAATCATTTTATTTAAAATGAAAAAAATAAGTAGAAGAAATATTTAAAACTCAAAATGAAAAAACCAAACAAAATTATGGCCGCCATAATAATGACAAAACCAAACCAAACAGCAGCAACAAAATGAAACCAAAAAAAAACGAAGTATTTTCAGTGAGTGACTTGTTGTATGGTTGCTTCATTGGCTGGAGAGCTGTGTTTATATTTGTCCTTCGCATGGCTGCTTGTTGGTTTATATGGGTTGCTGGTGCGTTCGTTCGTTTGTTTGTTTATTTGGCTGTGATGATGGACTGAGTGGCAGACTGACTAACTGGCTTGATGCTACTGTTTGCAGCAGTTTATTGTTGTTGTCATTTTATTTTTGTTATTTTTTTCCATTTCAGTTTTTTTTTCAAATTTCTTTTTTTTCCTTTAGTGCTGCTGCCACTGTTGTTTTGCTACTGTCAATGCTGATAATAAACTCTTTGGTTGCTCTTGATGCAATTGCAAAAGCATTTCCACGCATATTAACATAATCAAATTGGATTTGTATATCATCATACTTTTACCACTCAAAAAAGACAACAACAAAATCAGCATCATACTGCTGTTTATTCCATGTTATGGCAGCATCCTCATTTAGACCAACCACCGCCTAGACCACAGGCAATAATATGAACATCAAATAATTTCATTTTTTTCATATTTTTTTTTTTTATTTTATTTTTGCTTTTCTCACAAAATATCCACTGGCTCTACACATATCTACAAATATAAGCACAGCTGGTAATATGCATCTACATATACATATATGTCTATATCTACACATATACATTTTGTTAGTATTGCCTTTGCTGATGATGAGCTTAATAATGTGCAACAGCGGCAGCAATAACAGCGCCTGCATCAATATTAACTCAAATATTATAGTTTATTTAAAGTATCAAAAAAAAAGCTAGTAATAACAATAACATTTTATCAACAAAAAAGAAAAAAACAACTGTCATTAAAGTCAGTGAAACTTAAATGCTTCAACTTTTTTATTACTCTGCTTTGGTATTATTATTGTAAAAATAATCGAAATATTATGAAAAACGATTAAAGTCTCACAGACACTTTTCTGTAGAAAAAGACAAAAATCCAAAGAAAACTAAATTGCTAAGACTATTATTAGGTTGTAAATATGGTTCAGGTTCTGGTTCCATTTCTGGTTCAGCTACTACCCAGCAAAAACTTTACTTATACACCCCTATCGTGAATAAAAATTCCACATGAAATTTGTTTCCTTTTATTTTTTTAACATTGAATTTTAATAGGAAAAATGTGAAAAGGGAACAAATTTCATGTGGAATTTTTATTCACGATAGGGGTGATAGTCTTAATTTTAATGGCTTCCAGAATTCATTACTTCGTAGCTTTATTTGCCTTTTTTATACCGACCACAAAAAATATATGTTATTCCGTTTGTAACACATCGAAATAATGGTCATAGAACCAAAAGGTCTATTTAATCTGGGTCCTTATAAGATTCTATGACGAATTAGCATTGTCTGTCTGTGTCAACAATGAAATTTTTACCAAACATTCTCTGAGGTACCGAAATGTTTGGAATCGCAAATGGACAAAATTGGTCTTGCAGGATCTGAGTTATAGATCAAAGTTTCAGACTACCTCGATATTTTTGCTGTTGTTTTGTTGGCTTCAAATATAATGCATATTTGAAATGCATGAAATTTTTCACACTTTATTTTTATTACAGAAGAACGAGTCCTAGGAACGAGTGGTAGGAATAGGTTTATGATTTCTCATAGCTCCCACACAAATGTCTTCCCGGAATATGGCTTTATGGCACATAAATGTCTATAGAAAAGCCGTAACTAATTAAGAGTCTGCAATAATAAGTTTCATGCAAAGTGAAATCTTAAAACAATATTTTGTTTCCATCGGTCCATAATTTTGACATATCCCCATACAAAGACTTCCAAACACTTCCAAACATCACTAAAATGAACATAAATCTGTGGTAAAAATTACAATCAAGATGAACTTCGACAAGCATAATCAGAATATACATTCAAATCGTCGTATTAAATTTCATGATGATCGGTCCATATTTGACCGTAGCCCCCATATAAAGTCCACTTCCGAAAATCACTTAAATGCGCATAAATCTCTTCTAAATTACCATAATAGGTGATTTGGAGGTGGGTATATAAGATTCGGCACAAGCAAATATAAACTCTTACTTGTTTTTGCATTACAAATTATATAATATATTAAAGACTTACTAAATCATGACTTGTTGACATTCTTTTCAAATGCAATTTTAAATGTGTATAAAAGGCCTACTAGAACGCCTTCTGAAAGAAGACATACTGGAATAGGTATTGAATCTTTTCGAATGTCTTCCACTTCAAGTTATGGTTCTTATTCAGGTTTTTGTTAAGGTTTTTGTTCAGATTTTTGTTCAGGTTCTAGTTCATGCTTTAGTTTGTAGTTCAGGTTATAGTACTGGTTCTTATTCAGGTTCTAATACAGACAATACTCGTACATAGTTTAGATTCTAGTTCTGACTTCTGTTTTAGGTTTCTAGTAAAGGTACTTATTGAGGTTCTAGTTCCGACTGTTGCTCAGGTTCTAGTTTCTTGTAAAATAAATGAACTTAAATGAACAATGTCTTACAAAGACATTATTCCAAAGAAAAGCTCCTTCTTTAATCAATATTCTCTAGCAACTTGTCTCCTATTGATAATTTTCTCTTTAAAAGTATCTTCTCTAGACATTAAGCAAAGTAGAATTATTACAACTGAAAAAATATTTTATTAGAATACCTTTTGTTTTTGGCAAATAAATGTAGAAGCTTAAAATTGTGGAAGTAGGTACTTAAATTAAAATGAAAACAATATATTTATAAATGTTGTTATGTTCTCATACAAGTTAAACTGCTTTGAATCTATTGTTAAAATTATAAATACTTACTATTGTTTAATTATATACAAGCGTGTGTATGTTAGCATAAGAGTTTTAAGCATAAACTACCCTGCAGTTCTTTGCAGTGTTAAGGTTAACTAGAAAAGTGCTATATAACAACAATTCTGGTAAGTCTGTGTTCACACGATGCAAATCTTAATGACAGGATTTTTTATTATTATTATTATATTATTGCTAATTTGTCTAAGCCTTTAAATTACAACAAAAGAAGAATTTAATAATATAGTTAATACTTGCATTAAAAGTAATAATAAGTGTGAACACAGACTAAATATTGAGTCATTATTGAGTTATTTAAATGTCGCCAATTTAGGGCCACTTATTAAGGGTTCCCAACTTGTTTCTAGTGTATTTTATTAAAAAGACTGCAGCTTTTAATATAATTTGCAACCTAATGTGACTAGCAGAGCCACACTAAGTGACTGCTTATCTACAGTCAATACAGTCAAGACAATGCCACTGGCAGCCACAGAATTACCGGGGTTTTTTTTTTTTGTATACATCAAACACATCGTAAACATTATTTATATGCTAAACACATAGCAAACAAAAACAATACATTTTAAATGATATAGAGAAATCATCATCATGCTTTCTACTTATAAAAACACATGTAGGAATTAACGTTTCCTTGTATTATTGGAAGGGTATAAATATATGGTTTGTATGCAAGTTGTACTTATGTATATGTTGATGTGTTTAAGTACAAAAACTTATGATAATGCATTTTGCTGCTGAAATAATAAACATTTCTTTTGTTTTAGCTAAACGCTGTCATTGTACACATAATAAGGATTTTCATATAAGCTTAAAACAATAGCAAATATTAAACATTAAATGCATTTTAATGAACAACAGTTAAAAAAGCAAACTATGTACATATTTATTTAATTAGAATAAGTTATTTTTTTTTACTTTTTAAGTAAAACAAATCCCTTTTAACTTGCTTTTTTTATTCTCCACAACCACCAAATTTTGTGCATTTTTAGTTTAACAATTGTTAGATTAATAGGTTTTTATGCACAAAAAAAAACTCGATATTGTTATTAAAATCAAAATTTCAACATTTAATTAGTTGTTATTTTCTATAATAATATTTTAAAATATTTCCAATTAAATTTGTTTTTATTTTATTGCAATTTAATCATAGCGTATGAGTACTTGCTGTAATTAATATCACTAATACGTCAATTGTTAAAGCAGTTTTTTTCCGATTTTAATTATCTGTAATTTTTTTATACCTTTTTTGTGTTTAATTTCTAGTTTTAATGTTGCGAAAAACAACATCAGATTAAACTCTTTTTGAGTTGTAGTTTTTTTTTTCTACAGTTTAATAACAGTCAACAACTATATTTATAATCAGAGATTAATTAGTAAGTATAGATTTTTGTAATGTGATAAAACTTATTCAAGTGTATAATTATTATAACAAAAATGTATACAACTATTTTAGTTTAATATAGAACAGTGAAGTAAAAAGAAAAAAAAGCTTTAACAGGACAATTATCTCGAATAGTGTCTTTTCTATGGTATATCCAAGATAATTTTCTATAGAATAGTGTCTTCTAAAGCAAATTATCTACATTGAGAAGTATATTGTTGAGACACTGTTCTACAGGAAAATGTCTTAATAGAGACACTATTCTATAGAAAAGTGTTTAGTGACGACACTTATCTAAAGACAAGTGTCTAGTGGAGACACTATTCTAGAGAAAATAGTCTAGTGGAGACACTATTCTACGGATAAGTGTCTAAGGGATAATTTTTATAGAAAAGTCTTGATGAGACACTATTCTATAGAAAAGTGTTCAGTGGAGACAGTATTCTACAGAAAAGTGTCCAGTGAAGAAACTATTCTAAAGAAAGGTTGTTAGTGGAGAAACTTTTCTATAGAAAAGTCTTGATGAGACAATATTCTAAAGAAAAGTGTTTAGTGGAGACACTTTTATATATACATGTTAAAGAAAAGTATCTAGTGGAGACACTTTCCTACAGAAAAGTCTTGATGAGATACTATTCTATAGAAAGGTGTTTAGTAGAGACACTATTTTAAAGAAAAGTGTTTACTGAAGACACTTTTCTATAGAAAAGTCTTGATGAGACGCTATTCTATAGAAAGGTGTTTAGTGAAGATACTATTCTATCGAAAAGTATTTAGTGGAGACACTATTCTACAGAAGGTTTTTAGTGGAGACACTTTTCTACAAAAAAGTCTGGGATGAGACGCTTTTCTATAGAAAAGTGTTTAGTGGAGACACTATTCTAAAGAATAGTGTTGGATGCCACGTTAGACTACGTGATAGTGTGCCAGACTATCAGTCAGAGGGTTGCGGGTTCGATTCCTGCCAAAGACTCTGTGTGTTTTCTGTAGATAAGCCAAAAGTTTCGCAGTTTGTGTTTGTTAATTATTAAAAAAAAAAGTGTCTAGTGGAGACACTTTTCTATAGAAAAGTATGATGAGACACTATTTTATAGAAAGGTGTGTTAATGAGACACCATTTAACAGAATGGTGTCTTGATGAGATACAATTTAATAAAAAAAAAAGAGTCGCGTTGCGACAGTTTTGTCTTGTTGAGATACTCTTCTTTCCAGAAAAGTGTCTATTCTGTATATTGCACTTTTCCTTTCCATTGCCCTACTGTTCTCAACATTATGCTAATCAGTAAAAATGATGAATGTATAGTGAAAAAATAGTGAGAAACAAACCAAAACAAAAAAACAACCAGCGGTAATAAGTTTATCAATACCTATCACATATTAAACATTATTTAATGTTATATAATAAATGATATTTACAAAAACAAAAAAAAAAAATAATGCAAAAAGATAACCAAAAAAATATTTAAATTTGATAATAATATGATTGACTACCTTTAGCGAGTAATTTAAAACCAGAATAATTTTCGCAATAATATGAAAACATAAAAATGCAAAACAAAAATTACACAAACTGACATACTCCTGCAAACAATACAAATGTATAATTTTCATAAATCACTGTACGCACTCACACACTATTGTATATACATACAATTACGCACTTTAAGCAAAATTTATTTTTTTGGGAGAAAAAAGGGAAATATACACAAAAATTGAGGCAGGGGTAGTGAGAGAGAGATGATGGAAAATATTGGCAATGTGATTTATATATAACGATTGGTTGGCATTTTCCACCAAAATTTAATCAAACAGAAAATCTGAAATCTGAAATGAAATATTGACATAAATGATATGAACGCGTACAAATGACTGGCTGGTGTATTCGATGGTTGTTTGCTTGGTTGGCTGTATGAATAAATGACTGACTGAACAAATGTATGAATGATTGACTCATTGAATGAATGTGAGAGTGAGTGAGTGAATGTTTGTATGGCAGGATATCAAATGATGGCTGTATGTAATAAATATAAATAGAGCGTGTTTGTGGCTATATCTGCCTCAGGACTGAGTGCAGTTAATTTTAGTTAAACAAGATTCTTATAATTTATAAACATTTTTTGAGAAAACATTGAATAAATTTTATGAAATTTATAAAAGTTTGTTTGGCAACAGCCCTTAACTGTTGTCTATGGCTGAGTTAATAATAATGTGAAATACAGGCCTTTTCTTTTGACTTTTTTGTCGTATAGTTTGCATATATGTATTCGTGTTTGTACGTAGTCAAATAAAATGATTGAATAATATGATGCATGATGCTTGATGCTTGATGCCGCTCCCCATCCAAAATGCAAACATTATTATGCCTGCATGAGTCCATGTATAATAAACCTTGATGTGGATATAACTGACATAATGACATTAAGCACAATTATTTACGCATGCAATTTAAATATCATATAAAATATCAAACAACATTTTACAAAAAAAAAAATATAAAGCAGTAGTAAAGCAGTTATACAAACATATATACTCTTATACATACCGCTCTTCAGTTATGAACACTATATCCCTTCAAACAATTTGTGTTTATAAATTTGTTTGTCTACAGTTGCACTTTATGGTCCCAGTAGTTCTGGATACCTATCGCAAACTGAGGATTTTAAAAGGTACAATAGGTACAGGTAACAATTCTTTAGAATAGTGCCTTCGGAGTGACTTGTGTCTTGCAAAGAGTCTTGCAAAGAATAATGTCTTTGCAGAAAACTTTTCTTTAGAACCCATGTCTTGCTAAGACACTTCTCTTTAGTCTTTGAAAGACACTTTTCTTTAGAATAGTGTCTTAATGATAATTGACGCCCCAAATATGGTTCTATTTTTCTAAATTATGCAGTACAAATTTTTTAAAAAAATTTTAACTGACTGCACTCCAGATTACTTAGAGACATTAAAGTGACAAATGACTTCACGCTAGATTACCTGGGATATATAAGGTATCCAATTAACTAACCTTAGCACTGCAAGGTAAAGGTTTATATTGAGTACACGTAAAACTACTGGGTTATTTGATGTTTGTGAGTGGATGAGTATATGTTCAATACAACTGAAAGAATGCTATAAATAATGTTTTAATATATATATATATATATATATATATATATATATATATATATACAAATACGATAGATGATGTATAACTTTTCATTATGTATTTTTTTAAGCTTTAGGTTATACTATTTTATATCTGATGTGTTATTTATTAATTTGTCTAGCTTTTTTTGCAAACCGTATTTATCATGCGAGTATTACTTATTGGTTATTTAAATCATTCTACATAATTAAATTTTGTTTATAGCAGAGGTATATTTTAAGGTGAGGGCTGTATGAAAAAATGTGGAGCATACACTTAGGGGTGTTATTAAAAAAGACATATTTCTACAATATCGCGTCCCAAAAAGAAAATGTTCAATGGAGTGGTTACCCAACAAGTTACATTTTTATAGAAGAGAGTTTCTTTAACATACTTTTCTGTAGAATAGAGTCCCTGCAAGAAGCTTTTCTGTAGAAGAGAGTATCTTCGAAGATATTCATATAGAATAGAATCTCTACAAGACACATTTAAATTGAAAAAAGTCTCTGAAAGACACATTTCTATTGAAGAGAGTCTCTACAAGACACTTTTCTATAAAATGGAGTCTCTGCAAGACACTTTTCTATAGAATAGAATCTCTGCAAGACACATTTATATTGAAGAGAGCATCTGCAAAACACATTCCTATCGAATAAAGTGTCTGCAAAACACTCTTCTATAGAACAGTGTTTCTGTAAGAAACTTTTCTATGGAGAAAGAAAGTAAGAAAGTCTATAGAATGGTGTATCAGCAAGAAACCTTTCTTTAGAATAGAAACTCTTCAAAACACATTTCTATAGAATAGAATCTCTGTAAGACACATTTCTATTGAAGAAAGTCGCTACAAAACACATTTCTATTAAAGAGTCTCTATATGACACTTTTTTATAGAATAGAATTTCTACAAGACACTTTTCTATTGAATATTGTCTCAAGCAGAAACATTTCAATAGAATAGTATCCCAGCAATACACTACAGGTATATATTTAAATACATTTCTTTAAAACCATTTGCACTATTACCTTTTAAAGTTATTGTCTTAAGCAAGTTTAAGGATTAATAAATAAAAGGGAAAGAAACCATTAGTACCTGCTTAAAAAACATGACTCCCTCTAGAGTAATTTACGCATTAACATACGTATTCCTTAATATCCCATAAATGTTTCAGTAGTGTAATTTTTGCAACATTATATTATATACAGTGTTTATTTCGATGTTCATATGTGGTTTATTTTACAGACCTATAAAATTTCATAAAATAATACAAAGGCCACCTAAACCCACTAACTGTTTCACATTCACATGAATGTTAACAGACACACTTTACCTAAAATTGTAGAAAAGGTACAGATGAAACTTCAACAACGACATTTGTTATTTTGCAGGAACACTAGACATATTTATATGTACAACCCCTTTGAGGAAACTCATCTCATCTCCTAACATATTTGTATGGGTGTGGGTTTGTCTTGGTTTCCTTTACTCGTTTTGTAATAATAATTATTTATTTATTTGTTGTTTTATTTTGTTGTTAAGTTTTTTTTTCTTTTCTAAAGACTTGTAAGTTTTACTCATGTATTTTTGATATTCTGGCAAGTAGCTACTATTCTTTTTTTGTTGTTTCTATTGTAGATAGTAAATTTATTAAGTATCCTGTATTTTTATATGGTTTGTCCCAGCATTTGTTTATTTTTATAAGAGTAGAAATGCTACATGCATGCAATGGGTTTATTTTTCTTGTTTGAACTGCCTAAGCAGGTCTTTAGGGCTCCATTATATTAAACGCTGTGTGGGGTTTCCTTGTTAATTTAATTATTTTTGTAAATTTTTTATGTTTCTTAAATTTGTATAAATTATATAGAAAAATGTCTGGTTGGGATCCTTTTTCTATAGAAGTGTCTGGTTGGGACTCTTTTCTATAGAAAAGTATCTGGTATCTATAGAAAAGTGTCTGGTTAAGATTCTTTCCTATAGAAAAGTGTCTGGTTAAGACTCTTTCCAATAGAAAAGTGTCTGATTACAACTCTTTTCTATAAAAAAAATATTTGGTTGAGTCTTTTCTATAGAAAAGTATCTGGTTAGATTTTTTTTCTATAGAAAAGTGTATGGTTGGACTCTTCTATAGAAAAGTGTCTGGTTAGGAGTTTTTCTAAAAGTCTAAGCTTGGGAGTCTTTTCTATAGAAAAGTATCTGGTTAAGACTTTTTCCTATAGAAAAGTGTCTGGTTGAGACCGTTTTTTTTATAAAAAAGTGTCTGCGTGAGAGTCTTCTCTGGTGCACTTTTCTATTGAAAAATGTCTATTTGGAACTTTCTTCTATAAAAAGTGTCCAAAAAGTACCTTGATGAGTTTGCATTCTTTAGAGAAGACATTATCATATTCACTATATTTGAAATTTAAAAGAAATCGTGTTTAAACCTCACACATAAAATATTGTCTTCTAAACCATATTAAAACACTCGAAAAGCAATTAAATTAAAATTTCATAGCCAGAAGGCAAACTAACAAAAACAATGTTAAACAACAAGAAACATTATTATGGCCAAATATTAATGAAATTTTTATTACAATTCAATTTGCCAAAGAGCTCACAAGAAGCTTTAGCAAAATGTACAGGGAAAATAATAAGAACGAAGCAAGATTTTTAGAGAAATTAAAGCAAGAGGTAAACGAATATAAAAAAATAAAAGCTGAATGTTAATAGTTGTAAGAAAAACTAAAAAAACTATTTTAGGGTTGAGAACAATTTAGTTGAAGGCTACTTTTAAAGGGAAATATATGTAAAGAGGGTGTATACTTAATATTAGTTTGATTAAATATTAAGTATACGCTTGCTAAACAAAATTTATTAGCTTGTAAATAAATATAGTTATACTATAACTGTAACTTCTACAAAACCGAGTTACATATAAACCGATCCTTGCTTAAATTGGCAAATATATTTACAAGCAGTAGTTCTTTAGTCTTCAATTCTGACTCGTCAAGGCAAGTATTTGTGGGTGAGAAGGGAGAGGAGAATAAAAGGGGTACAAACTTGACGGTACTAGTAATTTTTTTTATTTGTATTTGTTTTTGTTTTTTTCTTTCAAGCATGTTAAATTGCATGAAAAAGTACGAAAATTGAATTGACGTGTGTGAACAAAATGGCAAGTTCAAAAGAGAATTGAACCAAAACTGGTCAACTAAAACTGAATGAGTGTGAAATAGGGCAGGAAACATAATTTATAGAGTTTCTATATTTGGGTTAAAGTGTTTTAAAATCTAATATATGTATATTTTTTGTGTTTTTTTTATTGTTTCAAATCTTTTAAACCACCTAAAATACCATTTTTTTGTTAATAGCCATACCTCTACATTGTCTTAAACCCGTTTGCAGAAAATTAAAATAAATAGTTTTACAAAATCCCTTTAAATATAAAGAAGCATATTTAAGATTTGGGTCTTTGTTATTACATTTACTTTTATTATTTAGTTGATGTTGGTTTTCGACATAGTTTTAGCTTCCGCAAAAAAAAAACAATTACTTGAGCGCAAATCTTAAGAAAAGAAAAATTAGGATTTTATCTTTGTTTACTAAAACAGAAAACGTAGAAAGAGTAGAATTCAGTACACATTGTTTAAGATATGCTACGTTTTATTGGTGTATATATTTGTAGGTCCTTAATTGCTGGTAAGTATTACAATGAAATCTATGGCATGGCATTTAGCAAGAAAACGTAAAGAACTTTAAACCTAAAATGGTGTTTTATGGTTATAGATGTTTTAAATAAAACAAAGGTTGTTAAAAAAGGGTGCAGAAAATGGGACCAACTAAAGTAGAAAAGAAACTTGGACCTAGGAAATAGTCAAATTTTACTTTGGTCACATTAATAACATTGTCTCCTAAAACTTTAAAATCCTTAACTAACTACCAATAGTTAATACAACTGTGTGTAAATGTTTATTGTTTAAAAACATATTGTTGTTTGCTTGAAACATCATACACTTCTCCACATTCTATACAAATAGCGGTGAATAGCAACTCATGTGTATTTAAACGATTGTATACAGAAAGCGTCATACAGAGTGAAAGTTAGAGTGAAAGAGAAATAGAGAGAGTAATAGGGAGTTAGAAAGAGAAGACAAGTTAACAAAGCTGTAAATATATATAATGCTTTTCCTTTAAATGAAGTAATTAATTTAGTAAAGCTTACACCTAAATAAATATAAGACGTTTGTTTTCATTTACTTGCAGTTATAAATGCATTTAAACAACCACATATACATATCTATACATACCTAAATAAATACACACAGAGCTATCTTGTTGTCTTTATAGGTACAGGAAGTCTTACATTTCACTTTGGGATTCTAAGGATAAGTAAAATATACATACAAATAGATTTTGTAGACATGCACAAAGAAACATAAATACATACATTCATACATAGATTTATATAGACATACATTTATTAATTTAGTTTAAGCACACATTGGTATGTCTTTAACCAAGTATTTAATAAAGAAGTGTTATTTTAAATTAGGAACTGAAGGAGTTTTTAAAGGGTATTTAAACAGTTTAAAAATTATTGATTTAAAATGGCTGCAGAAAGGCTTAATAATATTCTGTTTTTTTTTATTATATGGACTAAACTAGTAGCTGGCTCAAAGTACGGGGTTAAAATAACAATAACAATGTCAAAAAAAAAAAGTCAGGTTTTGTTACCTTCTAGATTCCTTTTTGATAGTTTTCTTCTACTTGTATTAATAACTATTTATTCACAGTCCCATTATTTGTTAGAGTATCTGAATTATTTACATAAACATTGCAATTTTATAATATCGCTCATTTATATTGCTAATGTAAATATATTGAAGTGCACAAGAAATCTCCAAAGTGCCGTTTTCTGTTAACCTTAAAGTAAGAATTGTATTTCTAATTGTGTTTGATAAATTTTTGGTAAATTGTTAAAAAATAATTTATTATAGTGAAATACTTATTTAATTCAATTTAATATTACTTAAATATACAAAAAAGAATAGGCTAGAATCAGACTTTTTCGAAATGAGGACTGTAACCGAATAGAAAAAGGATTTGTTGGTACTAGATCCTGAAAATGGGATGCAACAGAAAGCTTTAAGTTCTAAGTATGTATAAGATATCGGAATCTGCGGTCAGAAAAAAATTAAAATAAGAAAATCAAACAACAGTCTGAAGAAATTATGTGGCAGAAAATGTAAGACTATGTAGCTAGACGATGATCATATTATAATTCTAGCAAAAAGAAATTCTTTTACGACAGCCAGAGATATAAACAAGGATCTAAAATTAAATACTTCGACTCGAACTTTCCAAAGAAGAATTAACGAAAGCGGTATATATGACCTGTTTCACACTCATCAGTTCTGACTGTCAAGTCAAGTATTTTTCAATGAGAAGGAAAGAGAGAGATAATTTTATCTTTTATCTTTTTCCTTCTCATTGAAAAATAACTTGACTTGACAGTCAGAACTGATAAGTGTGAAGTAGGACTATAGTACATTCGCTAAGAAACGAGCTGCAAATATAAAAAAGCGATTAGACTTTGCAAACAAGTACATAAATATTATATAAAATAGTAACTGAATTCAAAATAAAACTATAATTTATAATTATTATTATTAATTAAACATTTAAAAAGACAGAAAATATTTGACACCGCACTTTATTTTGTCCTGTCGGATATATTAATCCAGAAATAACCCTTTTGTCGCTTATTCTTTAGTAGTTTCTTTAACCAGCCCGCCGTTTTCTCGAAATCACTACTAACACGATATATTTTTAATTAAGCTGGCACAATGTAAAAATGGAATTGAGAATCTTGTTTGATGCAAGGCTAAATTCATTGTTTCTTCAAAATTTAACACTCTTATACAAACTACTGTGCTACGTTTATTTTCCAGCATTGCCGACCAAGTAGCTGCTCTATACGGAACACTATACAGACATTCCAGAGAGAAATATAAAGCTGCTTCAACATGATTTTAGGCATTATTTTGTCCATTAGAGATCAGACAACATATATAATGTTGGCTCGCTCAATCTAGTATGAGTTTCCAAGATCTTAAAGAAGCCTGTTTTAATTAATAAAATCTTAAATTAACTCAATTTATTAACAACACAATGTACATGCATACAATATACAATAGTAGTAAATGTTTTGTACGAATATGTTCACATATGTAAACTAACACCTACACACATAATGCTGAAATGTGTACGAGGTCCGATCAAAAAACATCAATAACTATCTTGTCCCCTTCAAAGTAATCCCCCTCAGATATAAGCACAACAAAACACGACTAACCTTTTTATCTGTTAAAAACAAACTGACAATTATATTACCAAAATATATAACAGACATGAGTAGCAACATAAAAAAAAAACAAATGCGAAAATCGAAGATACGTAACTCACGAAATTTTAAAATAAGTTATTTTTTGATCAGACCTCGTAAAAGCATGTGCGTTTGTGTGCGTGTGTATAAATAAAGTTTCTTTTTTCGGTAAACATTAATATATAAAGACAATAGATTTTGCTTGAGAATATTAGAAAGCTTAAGGTGTCTTACAATTTTCCTGTTTCCGTTTTAAGCAAACACGTTTCATGTGTATGATGCTAGCATTTTACTATTGTTTGCTAAAAACTAATACATACATACAGCTAAGAGTAATTTTGCACAACTACCTATACTAAACACATATCGTTGCATCTTAAACTTGCATGTTAATGTTTATATTTGTTTTCAGCAGATGTATATGTGTTTGTGTATGTGTTGTGCTAAGTTATGTTGGTGTTTATTTAGTATGCTTAGTTTTTTTCTTAGTTCTTTGTATTTTTTGTTTTCTTAGGATATATATAGGTAGTACTGCGTGTGTGTAAGGAAGTGTTCATGTTTGTGCTTAATTTTGGGCAATAAATTGTAATACGTTTTCAATAAAAACATTTAGTTTTTTTTTTTTTTTTTTTTTTTTTTTTTTTTTCATTATATAACAGGAAAAAAACAACAAACAAATATAGGAAATCTTTTTAACAATTTACAAAATAAAGAAAAAGTTTTTTTGGCGGAGAGGGGGGGGGGGGTTGTTTAACAGAGAAAAAATTTAATTTAGTTAAAAGAAATTTCAAACACATAAATAAAATATATAAGACTTTTAAAGAAGTTAGCCAAATAATTGAAAATAATATGAAAGATTTAAAATTTTCAAAATATTAATTCCTACTAGTTTTTGTGCTTAACAAACAAATACATTGTGTATTCAATTTACAAGTGATGTTGTATGTTGTATATTAGAGTGGTTCGCCTTCCACGAAAAAAAGTTGCGTCAGTCGCCCCCTGGGATTAAAGATAATGTGAAAACAATTCCAGAAATAATTATTTTATTTTTTTGCCATGCCTACAAATTCCGCCCTTTTAGTATTATGTTCACTGTGGCGCTATTTTTAGTCCGATCATAACACTTTATATAATGGTGTTGATGGGTTTGTAAGGGCTACATTTCTGTCGTTAATTATTTTTTACAACCACTTCGAATTCTAGTCATGTTTATTAAAAATTCGATTATACACAGTGATTAGAATTTGGCGTGGTAGTAAAAACTGAAAGGGTAATTCAAGTAGAGATACTTTTTTCAATAGCCTTTTTCACGCATGTCGAACAATTCATCGAAAATTGGACTCAACGGTTAGACCATCTGCGACGTAGAAACGGCCAATATTTGACAGAAATAATTTGCAAAAAATAAATGCCAAAGAATGTTCTTTCAAATGATAATAACATTCCCCATAACATTTAAGTTTTCTGATTGGGATTGAGAATAAAATGTTGAGCAAAGTCGCATGTTTTATATTAATAGTTTATATAGTTTCCTATATGCAGGCTTTCAAGGTCATTAATTTAATGTTAATAAAATATTATTTACATATATTTTATTTCCAATATGTTTATGTTGTAAAATGTCAAAACAAATATACAAAACTCAATAATTAAAATTTAAAATAGAAGTGAGAAAAACAAAATAATTTCTATAATGCAGACATTTTAACAATTAAGTCAAGTAAGTAAAAATTAATGATCGTTTTTTATATATTAAATACAACAATCATGTTTATTTAAATTTGTTATTATTAATTTTATATTCTTGTTTTAAATTTAACAATCAGTTTATGATTTTAGTGGTACCGTTCTTTTTTTTAAACTAAAATAAGAATTTTTTTGATTGAGTTACATATTTAAACTTTTGGCAACACTTAAAAGTTCATACAATATTTGTAGAACTATTGTAAATTCATACGACTTACAACTCTTACGACACTACAACATTACTTGTAAATTGAACATATATATTCCCCTTATTGCAAATATCTATTTTTAGCAGCAATTAAATACAACTTTTTATTTCTAAAGCCATAATAGCAAACAAAGCCTTTAGAACAATTAAAAATAATTCAAAATACTAAAATAAAACAAAACCTGCTCAGCAACACAACAACATCATCTTAAACATTTAATATATTCAAGCATTATAATCTTGATTATGCATTTAAATTACCTGAACTTTGTTTTATTTTTATTTTTATACATTTTCCTTTACTTAATAGAGAAATGTTTGTTAGGCACTGTAAGTATTATTGTTTAAAAGCATACTTTAAGACTTAAAATCAGTAAAAACCATTATTATGCCGTTTAATTGCAAAACAATTACAACAAACGAGCCTTTTATTGTCTGTATTGTCTTGCCACACTCTTTCATTACTTTATTTCTTTGTCTGTTTTTATGTTAGACAAAAACAACAGCTCCAAAGCATTAAGGACTTACCTGCAAAGATACAGAAAGAGAGAGAGAGAGACAGAGAGTGAGAAAAATGGGTAAGGGATATTAAGCATAAATAAGCTTTAGTATATACAAATATAATTTTTTTTAATTTATGAAAAATGTAAATTTCTGGTTATATAAAAGGTTTTAAAATCAAATTAAAATAATATGTATTTTATACTAGGGAAAATTGTTTCAATTATATTTACTAATGATGTTAAGGTGTTTTATTAAGAAAATACATAACAAATAAATTAAAAGTAAATGTTTCTTTATACAATCATAGAAATAATTTCATGGAATTATTTACCGCATTATGCAAAAAAAAAACCGTATTTTCGGATTGAAGTACACGTTAGTTAATAGACACTTAACATCCACTTAATATCCCAGAGCAGGAAAAAGATGATGTAAAGAGGCCTTCTAGAAGGTCACAAGGACTTCCAGCTGCATTGCCAAATCAATTTTACATGGCATGTCAGTGTTAGGTAAAGGCCTTGACTATTCACTCGCTACTGGTTACATGCCTCCTAGAAGGCCTTCTTAAGAAAGGCAATTAGAAGGTCTATCAAGTAATACCTCATAGAAGGCGTAACTAAAGGTCTGCTAAATGAATAATTACATTGAGCAAAGTAAAATAAGGTTTTTAAATTAAATTTAAATTTTAAATTTAAATATAAATATAAAATATATAAAATATGAAGTACTGCTTCACGTTTCACTTCATAAAAGACTAAATTTATAGGCGCTCTCTTTATTCATTTTTATTACTTGTATAACAAAGTGAACAAACTAATGTTTCTTGTTGTAATGACGTTATACAGGAATAATTGCAAAACTATTCGTGTTTGCTGTTGAAATCATGTTTTGTCATTTGAAATGCTATATTGAATGTGTATCAAAGGCCTTGTATATAGAAGGCCTTCTGTAATTTATATAATTATAATTATTATCATATTTTTTATTATATAATTAATTTTTATATGGCAGCCATCAATTGCGCAAATGAATTCTGAAGATTTATGTTTATATAAGTGATATTCGGAAGTGGTCTTTGTATGGAGCTACATATATCAAAATAGGGACCGATGCAAAATAAAAAAACATCGTTTTGAGATTTTACTTTGCATGAAACTTATTATTGCAGAATTTTGTATGGATGCGGCTTTTCTATAGACATTTATGTGCCATAAAGCCATATTCCGGGAAGAAAAATTTATAACAACATAAAAAAGGCTGTAAATCGGTTAAAAGTGGTACAAATGGAAAAAATTATGTTCTGTGATTATTTACATTATCGACCAAAAATCAATTTTTCATATGCATCTTCCTATACTTATATTTTGTCATAGAACACCAAATTCTCTTAATATTCTTTCAATTTGTTTGGATTTTATCGCTGCTTTTATATAAATCGTTTGCCAGCTACAGATAAACTCCAATTGTCTGTTGAACTTATTGCAAAATAAGGCTCAAATGGCCAATTAGCACAATATATTTTCAACAGCTATTTTTAAAAAAATGCAGCTTATCTTTTGCTGTTTGCCAAAAACGGAGACAAGCGGCTTAAAATACACATAAATACAAGCAGCCATAACAAAAATAGAAACCCGTAGCACAAAGTATTTATTTTTGATTTTAAGGGCCAACAATTATAAATATAAATACAAAAGTTTATTTTGAATTTGTAAAGATTTCTGGAGAATAATAGAAAACTTGCTAACAGAGATTTTTGAAATTAAATGCAATACAAAGACAGTAGAATGTGCTTAAAGATGGAATAAGGATTTAAGATTTTTATTTTTAGCTTCTACTAAGTCTAGAGTACATAATTTTCTTTGTACTAAGTCAACATCAAAGCAGCAAAGATATACTTGTATATCGAAAAAAAAAACGCGCATTTATTTTTGCAGCTTAAGTATTATTTATGGAATTTTTATTTACAATAATTTTCTGCTGGAAATATAACAGCAAAACATCTTTAAAAGCAGCTACAATAATCGCAATATGTTCAAGAGATTATAACAAGTGATGATATGTTGTAAGTAGTTCCTTAAGTAGTTGTAAAAGGCTTAATAAAATTTAAGTTGCATGAGTATAAACTACAAACATTTATAATTTATAATATTTATAATATATAAACTCCCTTTCAAGTAAGCATGTCGTAAGTACTCTAGAAACCCCAGCAAAAGCAGCAGCCGCAATTAGTTCGAAGCAGGCAATAAGATGATTTAAAACGAGAGAGAGTATAGAAAACTACAACAGCAACAAAAACCTTAAAATAATTTCTATACATAATAAGAATTGAAAACAATTTTGTAAATTTATAAAATTTTCTTAACTTAAGTACACTCACATACATACTCAACCAATGAACCAGAAAATAGTTAAGCACGATTAAGTATTATGATGTTTTTGTTGGGTAAAAAGTTAATGTTTATGAAAATAAATTAATGGAAATTATATTTAAAAACACTTGAAATATTATTTGAAACTCTAATGAATATTAAAAATTTTAAATAAGTGTTATGCTAAAGAGCTATATTTAAGTGTTTATAAAAAGCAACTAAAAGTATGCTCTATAATAAGCAGCAAAGTAATGGTTAGATGCATTTGGCTTAGTTATCTCAACACAAGCTGCATAGGAATGGAAAGAACAGGACATTGATAAGTAAAATATATTCATTACATGATTCCGCTATAAAGCAGTATTGGGAATTTAAAGCATCCAGTGGAGGAACGTAATGGATTATGCAGCAGTAAACAAAGCGAACTCCAACAGAAAAAACCACAATCCAGCAGTGAAATATAACTGCAAGGTAATTGATAAGTAAATCTATTCCTATTCCTTAATCTTTACTGCATGATTTATAGATCAATGATCGACCAAAAAACCAAGCATAAATTCTTTATTTATCCAAAAATGTCGCTTAAAATACTTGCAAAGAAAGATAAAACTTTCAAAAAGTACTGAAAATAAAACAAGATGCAAGTTAACCTTTATCACAGATTGTAAACAAAAGGAAAGCAAATGTGTTATTAAAAGCAAACAACCGCCTGTTTAATACTGCTGAAGAAATATGTGTGACTGCTTGTTCCCAAACCCATCGTCTGCAATTAAATATTAAAATTATAGTAACAAGCAAAATCCTGTTGCTTTGAAACGGGCTATAGTCTATATCTCTCATATGTAGTCCCTCATCTATAGTCTCTCGTTTATAGTCTCTCGTATATATTATCTTGTCTATGTTCTTTCGAATATAGTCTCTCGTCTGTAGTTTATCTCTTATAGTCTCTCTTTTATTGCTTCTCATCAATATTCTCTCGTCTATAGTATCTCGTCTAAAGTCTTTCCTCTAGAGTCTCTTTTCTACAGTGGCTCGTATATAGCATCTCGTTTTCAACTAAAGAACAACTGTTTGAATCACCATAAAGTTGGGCAAGCAATAAAATTTTGTTTATATGTTGATCTGAGAAAACTTTCAAATTAGAACCGCAAATTCAATTGTTTATCAGTATAGAACATTTTTGTTCTGGTATCTATTGTCAAAAGCATTAAATTAAGCTTAATAATGCTTAAAACAACAAAATCTATTTGACTATCATTAATGTAGTGCCACTAAAAGTAGACAGTACTAGTAAAGCGCACTACTATTTCCAGCCAGAAACCAGTAGCAAGAATTATAAACTTAAAAAAATATGTCTATCCATGTACTATAATGTGTAAATTTTGTAAATTTATACCACAAGCTGTAAAAGTAGAAGAGTTATTAACATCCCTGCAGTTTTTGTAAGCTATTGAAAATCACAAGTAGCTGCCAAACAAGTCAAATACAAGGATTTAACAATGTATCATATAAATCATTATGTGGACGTCTAATGACCGAATTCACAGTCTTTAGTTAGCTAATGACAAAGGCTTAACTAATGATTCTTTATTCGCAATGCTTAGTTTGTCATAAGAATAACAAGTAATAGTTAAACAACAGTTAGAATTTTAGTTTACCAATGGTTAACTAATGACTGAGAATTCGGCCATAAGACACCCTAAATTCAAGTCAATAGTAGTTAAATTACTAGTATTTTTTAATTATCTGTGTGTGTGTGTGTGAAAATCAAGCTCATTTAATAAAATTAATGTAGAAAGTTTATCATTGTCTTAAGCTATTTGCTATTGAAAAGCAGGTTTGTAGAAAAAAAAAGTTATAAACCAAAATGTGGGACAATCTCCGTAAAAAAATCACAAATTTTTACATCCTAACAGTTATTTTTTTCAGTGTTTTTGTCATGTGTGTGTAATGGTTTAATTTGTATAAACAGAAATTTTTGTTATAGCTCTGACACTGGTTTCTGGTTCTTTAAGTAAATTCGAAATTTTCTTACCTTAAAACTACAGGGTTGTATATGAAACTTTCTCACACACAGCAAATAACATGATTGTGTGGTTAAGCCTCTCATAAAAACAATTAAATTGTGAATGTATATATAAAAAAATGGAAAAACAATCATGGATTTTCCATTAGGCATTCATAACATTTAACCAATAACCAGCAATAACAACAACTAATATTACAACAAGCATTTTCATTGAAAAATCAAACGTAATAACAGAAGATAATCACCACTTTGTAGGTTCATATAGGAATACAAGAACAAACATACAAATTAATCAACTTCAATTAAGTTTAAACTCTTTTACGGCCACCATCACTAGTATAAGTTTTTATTAGGTATTAAATATCATACATAACTGAAACAGCAATACAAATAAGCAAACAAAAAAAAAATACCAACCATGTCGATCTGAAGGCAAAGAGTGGAGACATTTAGGAGACATAATTACAAAAGTGAAAGCAATTAAGCCTTACATACACAAAATAGACCAAGATATACAACTTGAACTAAGAAACACCACCAAGTTACCACGTTAGCTGTAAAACCACATGGTTTTTAGTTTTTTTTTTTACTTTAACATATGTACTGGTGATTACAAATTTCAGTTTTTAAAACACTGTGTCTGCCTACTCCGTATCGTTTAACCAAAGAGTTGTAGAGCGGATAGTCAGAAGAGATTTAATATAAAATGAAATCTTCTTTCAAATAAAATCATTGAATTACTGGAGAGGAAATTCGTAGTTTCATAATGTATGTATTAAAACAAAAACACGTGTATACTTTCATATATTTGTTTGTGTGCATTTTTAATCTGCTGAGTTTTATACAGTGCAATGCGTGCATGCATGCAAAATTAAGCAGAGATTTTATTAATGCACTTTTTTTAACATTAAGAAAAAAAATAAAATTAAGTCTTATAAATGGCTACAACGAATGTTAGAAAGCCTACTTCCGTGAACGATGTCATGTCATAATAGAAAAGTAACTATTCTAAAAGAAAGTTATCTGGAGGAAGCACTACTCTACAGAAAAGTGTATTAATGAGACACCATTCTAGGGAATAGTGGCTGTCTTAATGAGATACTCTTTTAGAGAAATATGTCTGTCTTAACGAGACACTATTCTAGAGAAACGTAACTTAACTTGAACCTGATTTAGATTCTGAACTAGAATCTGAAGTAGAACAGAACTAGAATCTGAGGTAGAACAGAACTAGAACAGAACTAGAACAGAACTAGAACAGAACTAGAACAGAACTAGAACAGAACTAGAACAGAACTAGAACAGAACTAGAACAGAACTAGAACAGAACTAGAACAGAACTAGAACAGAACTAGAAGAGAACTAGAGAAGAACTAGAACTATAACAGAACTAGAACTGTAACAGAACTAGAACTATAACAGAACTAGAACTATAACAGAACTAGAACAGTACTAGAACAGAACTAGAACAGAACTAGATCTGAACTAAAACAGAACTAAACTTAAACCTGAACTTGAACCTGAACTAGAATCTAAACTTGAACTGGAATCTAAACTTGAATTAGAACCAAAACTAGAACCTGAACTAGGTAAGTAGGGCTTGAGTTGGAACATTTACTGGAACCGGAACTAATATTTCAGAATATATATTTTTTTTAATTTACATTCCAAAGGCTTGTTTGTTTACCACGACCGACTATTCCTTTTCACTCACGTTTTTTAACCAAGTTGCATACACATACACTGTACTTGTTTGTTAAAATCATTCACATGTTGTGTATTTCTCTGTTTGTGCAAGTGTGTTAAAACACACGCACTCTTATGCGAATTAGGCTTGTTTGTATGTGTACACAACTCATACATACAAACACACTCACACAGAACATTCATTTATACTTTCCAATATGAATTAAGTGCTCGAATCACTCGACTTTTATGCTCTCGTGTACTCCTTGTTGGCAATAATGCATGCTTCAGTTTGTTGCGTAGCAAATAATGAACACAAGGAGCATTGCAAAATACAAAAAAAAAAAAAAAACAACAAATAGATTTCAAAATTTTTTTTTTTTTTTGTTTGGCGAATAAAAAATTTAATTGGTAAAAACAACATATTTGTCTGTATTAATTATACTTGAAAAAAATCAAACAGAATTCTACTGGTATTTTTCTGCTTTATTAACGAATATTTAATAAATTATTGTGAATGTTTAAGTGGTAGAAAATAAAATTTATAACTAAATGGAAAGTTAAAGGGAAACAATTTAAAAGGTAGCAAAATAACAGAGAGGTTTAATTAAACAGTTTATTTATGATCTTTGCAAGACTCTTGCTTATGTTTTGGGGGTTTTTGATGGTTAAAGGTTTCTAGTTGTGTTGTTTGGTCAGTGATTTCTATTGAGATGACTAACTTAGCATCTTACTGTTGCAACTGCAGGTGCTCGTTTTGTTTTGTTTAAACAAATTTTAAATAAAACTTTTGATTTTTATACTCTGGGTTTGAAATATGATGATAAACATTAACTTACAATAACTAGAACTTTATTTTACAACAATAACAGCAACAGTGATAATAATAGTTTTGCGTAGAATACCAAAGATTGAGATTAAAATAACAAGCAATAAAACCAGCTAACCACAATTGTTTCTCATATCTCCACTCAATATTATACCCTACACTCAGTATAATACTTAAAAATAGGAATACAGGATCTCACAAAGCTAAAAATATATAATTTTTAAAACATTAAAGGCCCCTAAAGAATATGACTACTTGTTAGGGTATGTGTAAATCAGACTTCTGTCCAAAATACTAAACTTAAATTACTGAAACTCCTTTAGAATATTTACTATTGTACTAGGAAGACGACTAATAAAACTCAGCCATATCCTTTAAGTAGAAAACAAGTTTCAAGGCAATTTGTATGACAAACTCATAAAAAAATATATTTTTTTCTAAAACAAAATTCCACACAGTGTTTACGATTCGTCAAAGTGTAAAGCAATATTTAAACTTCCCTCTTCTTCAAAGCTTCTGTGCGTTAAAAAGTGTAACTAATTTTTGCAACTAATTTCTTGCTGTAGCCTGTTTTATTTTTGTTTTAAACAGAAAACCACATTGCAATTGTTGTTGTGTTGTGTTGTTACTAACTTTTTCTGTATAGTTTAAAAGCAAAATTTCCATTTTTTCTGGTTTTTGTTTTTACAAAACAGATTTCTTTGCTTTCTCTGGCATGCAACAAGAGAAAAAACACAAAAAATTTTGTAATTATTTGTAACTATAGATAAATGAAATGAGCCTGCTACGAGGGTAGACTTCAGTGAAATATCTCAGATTTAGCTTGCTTCTAACTTGCTTTACACACCCTCGTTGTTTTTGTTTATACCTCAACTCATCTTTAGTAAATATTTGTGCGATCTTGGCTATTTTAACCACAACTTACTTTACTGCTGTTTGCTGCTTTACTGCCACTGCACCTTTTATGCAACAACCTTTTGACTTCTTGTTTACGGCTTTCTACCAAGGTAACGAATATCTAAAGTGCCATGGTAATGCAAAACATCATCATTCTATCTACCTCAGGTTTTACTTGTTTTTATTTGTTCTCTACCTTGTTTTTATTTTTATTTTTTATTTTTTCCCCAGTTTATGTTTTTGGTATTTTTAATTTGTTAGCCAACATAAACAATTTGTGGTTTTCATTAAGTAATTTTTACAATTTGTTTTCTGTTATTTCACCCTGTGCACCTGCATACATACTTGTGCTACACTTACATTCCTATACTAAATATTTATTATTATTTTTAAGTTTTTATTTTTGTTTAACATATTCACTGAAATTCACATTTATTGCATTCTTGTCTAAATTTCAAGCCAGTTAAAGTATCTACTGGGTAAACATGGTCAGTAAAATAACTATTTTATGAAAAATTATTTAGAGCAGAAATTGCAAGAGAATTGTAAACAAATGTAACAGCTAGATTATATTGCTGTGTCTATCTTGAAAATATTAATAGAGGAACCCATACTTAACGACAAAGCGATAGTGCAATCAATCTTCAGTTAAATTTAAACATTAATTTATTCAATTCATTTTACATAAGTTTTCGCAAGTTGAGAATACTGTGAAAATGAAGTGTTATAGAAATGTTTCAATGTTGATGAAAAGCGACTCTGTTCTAGCTCCTGTTCTAGTTCTGTTCTAGTTCTGTTCTAGTTCTGTTCTAGTTCTGTTCTAGTTCTGTTCTAGTTCTGTTCTAGTTCTAGTTCTGTTCTAGTTCTGTTCTAGTTTTGTTCTAGTTCTGTTCTAGTTCTAGTTCTGTTCTAGTTCTGTTCTAGTTCTGTTCTAGTTCTGTTCTAGTTCTAGTTCTGTTCTAGTTCTGTTCTAGTTCTGTTCTAGTTCTGTTCTAGTTCTGTTCTAGTTCTAGTTCTGTTCTAGTTCTGTTCTAGTTCTGTTCTAGTTCTGTTCTAGTTCTGTTCTAGTTCTGTTCTAGTTCTGTTCTAGTTCTGTTCTAGTTCTGTTCTAGTTCTGTTCTAGTTCTCTACTGTTTTCGTTGCACTCTTTCCTTATCTGTTAGTGAGTACTTTCCTATTTATATCTCATTACATTCTTGAAATCTTGCAATAAAATATTTTCATCTGCTTTGTGCTCTTTCTAAAATGATTAAATGTCAAAAAATAATTCCATATATTTTTTTTTTTGTTAATTCGTAGCACGCCTTTTGTTGCCACAAAAGGAAAAGTGCAATGTTGAGCTTAAATCACTTCTTTCATTGAAATAAAAGAAGAATAACGTCATCATTTTATGGCAAATACTTAAAACTTCTATGAATTTTTCGACACACAAAACAAAATCTACATAATAATGGCTGAATATATAGAGTTGAGTGCATATAATAGCCTTAAGATTTTTCCTAAAAACAGCAGTTTTTTTAGTTATGCAAAAAATCTTTAGCTGTAACTGCCATAAATCCAAATTTAGTTTCTTTTCATTTCATTAAGTTTTCTCTTACAATTCATTTCAGTTTATTTTTCCACCTTCAGTTGTGGTTGCTTTTGTAAGGATACAAAAAAAAGTTATTTTTCTAATTTTTTTTCTGTGTATGAGTTGTTAATGTTTAGTTGAAAGTATAGTTTGTTTTGCTGTGAAACAGTAGTTAAGTTCTTTTATTTTTCTTAAGTTAAATTTTGTGTTTTTTGCTGGCAGCATAAATTTGCATATGCTTTTTGGGGATTTTTTTTGCGTTTAAAGAAGAAAATCAGTGCATAATTTATGATTTTCATGGTTTTTTTCACAAACAGTTGCTTTTCTTAACAGCTTAAAGATGGCAGTCAGCATTTGTTGTAATGTAGTTTTTAAAATTTCAGAAAAGTTGTTTTATTGTAAGTGAAATTTTAACAAAATTTATTTGGGAAATTGTAGCAGGAATTATTGTTCAGCATAAAAGTCATCTTGAAAAGCCAGCAAACCTTTTATATAATATCTGAAATGTTATCTTTGAATTAAGTAATTTATAATTTATAACAATTGTTACCTTTTTTCTTCTTTATCCCGTAAAACCACCACCAAATTTTCCAGTAACCCATTGTAAAATATATTAAGTTAAATTACAGAAAATATTGACTATAACTAACCAATACGGATTTCTTCAGTCATTTGATGTGGTTCCTTGAGTAATTTTCTACGGTTACTAAGAGGTGGCGGGTTGTTTATATAGTTTTCTTTTTATTGCAAGCAAGGTCATTTGTAATTATTTGCAGGCACTTTTTATTTATTTATTAGTTATTACAATAAATATATAAATTAAAATTTATTTAAAATGTAAGTATCCTTAGCAAAGAAGCCATTTGTGTTCCTGCAACTCAATTGCAGAAACACCAAGCTACCAAAGCAACAGATATTTGCTTTATAACTAACTGGTTTAACCCTGACCATTTCTAGCTTGAGCAATGTTACTTAATGTATTGATGAAGACAATTGCATGTCATTTACTCGTATAAAGTTGCCAGTTAATATAAGTTTATTTATTTGCCTTACATTGTTAATATATTAAAAACAAGTTATGTACTGCCAGTGCCCCTACTTTTATCTAGCTCTAATTTTATCTCTACTACTGTTCAGCACACTTGATGAATGTTATGATTATATATAAGTTTGTTATTATATATTGTGATGCTGAAAACTATTCATGTCAAATGCAACAAATTTCATATAATAATTATGCAAGTTAATTTAGATGTAACCTAATTTCTGTGTGTGTGTGTAAAACAAGCTCTTGACCAAATTACACTTACTAAATTAATTATATTTATACAGGAATATGTATCATTATTCTAAGAAGTATGGTATTAAAACTCAGCATGATCATTTGAAGCGTTAAGAAATTATGAAACAAACTATAAGACAACCTCGTTAAAACACTAATGTCATTGATATAATTCTAGTTTTAAAGGCAGGCTATTTAAGAAGCGATCTAAACATGCCTGATTATTCTAATCATACAATAAATAAATAATAAATTATTATTTAAATAAATAAATAATAAATTATTATTTAAATAAATAAATAATAAATTATTATTTAATGAAATGAATAATAATAGCCTCAAGACTTTAGAAGACTTGCTTTAAAGAAAATTTTCCTTAGTTAGTTTTATTGCTACCTTGTTAACATGCTGCCAGCGGCAAACCATTGGCCGGTTTTAATCAATATTTTAAGTAAATTATTGGCACAACTTCAGTTGTCATTAATGTTTAATTTAATTATTTTGTATTATTAGTACAGAAATATTTGTCTCAGCTGACCACCACCTGTATTTTGTGGCATGCCGATTTTGAAGTGATCTTAGAACCGGGCAGCAGCTATAATGTTTTATTGCATATTAATACCAAGAACTTAAAAAAATCTTTTTCCCAGGATGTTTATAATTTTACCCGGCAGGATGAATATTTTAATGGCAATCTAGTATATTACAATGATTTGGTAAAGAAATATACGGCGGCTATTTCGAATACTTATTGTGAGGTGTGTAAAGTTTGTAATTAAGTTAAAAGTGAAAAAAGTATAAGGGAAATTTTGCTTAAATTTTTCTAAATACATTTGCACCCTGGGAGTTTCATATATTACCTAGTTGGTAAAAGGATTCAATTACTCTATCTATTAAGATAAAGTCACAGTAAAGAGGGTGTTCTAAAATTCACGTAACTTTTATTTAGTAAAGCTATGCAATTCTATCCTTAACACAAAAACTAGTTTGACCGCTAACAGATTAGCATTTTAAAAAGGATTTGTTAAAAGTTACAATTTGTGATTCAAATACACAAGTAAATTAAAAACTTGGCAGTGCTAGGTGAGGAGTCGTCGTTGGACCACAAGTCTTTGAAAATGAGGCTGATCAAGCAGTAAGATCCTGGGTAACGCGATTTTCTAACAAGTTAGTTAGGCCTATATTGAGTGATATTGATGTGGACGAGATTTAGTTTAACAAGACTATGACACAAGTCATACATGCCATGCCACAATACAACTAAAGCCAGAAAGATTTCGTGATCTGCTAAGCAATCGTTTTAGTGATGGGATTTAGCACATCTTCCCCTGCGAATTGCGTTATTCAACAGTCACAGCTATCAGTAACTTGTCAATTGAAATTCAGTTCTATATCAATGAAATTCTATCACATCTAGGCGAAATCCTCGTGGTGATATGAAGACCATATGATCTATAATTTTAATCATTTCATGGAGTTAATTGAAGTCTACTTGGGTTTTAACATTATGATGCCACAAGTCATAACAACTTAATCAAAGAATGAGACATCTATGTAAATTAATGATCAAATGATGAAATCAATTTACTTAAAATTTACTGGGTAAATTTTCAGACCATCATGTACAATATTCAATCTACTGGGGAGCGTGCTTTTGATTAGTTCTACAGTAATCTACAAAGAAATAAAAGTCCATTTATAGCCAGACATTCATGTGGCTGTTGCATTCTCCTGTCCAGCAGGATAATTAAAAATGTTTTTTTTTTTTTCAACAAAAAATTTCTTTTCCACAAAATAGTTTTATTTTCTCCCTTATTTTCCTTTTATTTTCAGGGCTTTTTGGTTTTTCAAGACGACATACCCTTATTTGCGGAGACATTTCGTAAAGCCAGCCTTTACTCCATCTGGCGTTCAATTTATTCGAGATTCATTTTTGTCTATGTCAAAGATCAACAAAAGAAGGACTATTTTCAGGATATTTTATTTAAAAGTAATTACTAAATATACATCAAATTAAACTAATACTAAACCTTTATCACAGATCAGGCCAGTCTTTTGGTAGTTGAGGCAGACTCCGTGAATTCTTCGACATTTTCTTTGAAAACCAACAAGTTTGTGGGTCCCAGAAGTGAACATCCAGAGGAAATGTTTCTTTTATCTACCTACAATGTTTTGGACAAAACCTTTACACCCGACATTGATTTATTTTCCAACGAGAGGCTAAAGGATTTAAAAGGACGTGAAGTTAGAGTGGCGTCACTGGATTATCGTCCGTTTGTGGCTGTGGACTATAATCGTCAGCCTTTTTATTATGATCAAGCGGCCGATAATCCTACACATTTGGTGCATGTCGATGGTACCGAGACCCGAGTGTGTCATACGTTTTGTGAACTTTATAATTGCACCGTGCAATTTGATACTTGTAAGTATTTAACAGTCATGTTCTATAAAAAAAAAATAAAATGTTGTAACTTAAATTTAGCTGAGAAAGAGGAATGGGGCACTTCTTATACCAATTTCACTGGTAATGGTCTCATGGGTTTGATAATAGACGGCAAGGTGGATATGACTTCAGGAGCCATGTTTGCTTGGTTAATTGCTTGTTTGTCTGCATTAGACATTTTTGAAATCTGAATTATTCTCTTTAAATTTAGGAACACTAACTATATGAACGTTGATGTTACCCATTTTTTGGGTCGTTCTGGTGTCACTTGTTTAGTGCCGGCTCCTAGACGCATAGTCAGTTGGGATTTACCTTTGAAACCTTTTAAAATGACTCTTTGGTTGGTCATTCTTGCTGTGTTAATAGTGGAGAGCGTGAGTCTGCTTTTGGCTAGACAATTCGAGCAGACTATGGAATATCCCGAAAACAAACACCGGTGGTTGTCTAGTTATATGTTTGGCTTTATCTCGGCCTTCAAGTTGTTTCTAAGCCAGGGCACCGATTATGTGGTGCAGGGCAATACCTTGAAAGTTATACTAGTTGCCTGTTATATGATGGATATAATAATAACCAGTGTCTATGGTGGTGGTTTGGCCTCCATATTAACCATGCCCATGTAAAGTATTTGTTTAAAAAAAACCCCTAATTTCAGTTAAATGATTTTCTTAATATATTTAGCTTGGAAGAGGCCGCCGATTCTGTGGAGAGAATGTATACTCACAACTTAAAATGGGCGGCGACTTCTTATGTCTGGGTGGAGTCTATAAAAGATGTGGATGATGATGTAAGTTATATAGTTAGCTGGTCTTAAATAATTTTACTAACTCTTGCTGCCATTACAGCACATTATTATGCGCCTTTTGGCGAATTTTAAAACCTATAAATTTGAAAATGTACGCGAGATGGCGAAAACTGAGAATATGGGCTTTGCCGTGGAACGTTTAGAATTTGGTCATTTCGGTAACTTTGATTTTATAACGCCCGAGTCTATAAATCGCCTAAAACTAAGCTTGGATGATGTTTACTATGGCTACACCGTGGCCATGGTTAGCCGTCTTTGGGCTCATTTGCCCATTTATAATGATCTAATAATGGCCTGGCATTCTTCGGGTTTCGATAAGATCTGGGAGTGGAAGATAACGGCCGAATTTCTAAATGCCAATGAGCAAAATCAAGTGATTGCCTCGAGATATTATAATTTTGATACCGGTCCCGTTAAGCTGGGTATGAGTAATTTTGGCGGCATGATTTTATTGTTGGTGTTGGGCACGATTGTCAGTATGTTGGTGTTTTCTGTAGAGCTATTGGTCCATAGAATGATACAAAAGAAATTAAACTTGAAAGAGCAGGAGGAGTAGCAGAAGGATACGGAGTCAGACAATCGCATTTTCAGGATGCAGGATATTTTTTAAAACTTTTGATTTTACTTAGATAAAAAATTTCCAGATTTTGTTCGGCTAATTAAGCTGGTAATAAAAATGGTTTGCTTAAATATAAAATTGCTTCGTTAATTGCACTAATCATGAAATAAAATTTGTGTTTTTGTTTGTTATGAAAAAAAAAATACGAATTGTGAAATGGACTTTAATATAACTCACGCAGAGAAAAAATATAGTTGTGCATGTTTACCACAACTATTTCAAAATTTTTAAAATTGTTTTTAAAATAATATGGTCACTGTAATTATTTATATGATTTCGGCAGCCATAATATGATTAAGTTACTATTCATATGATTATAGCAATCATATATATGATTATAGCAATTATGTTATATTTATGGTGATCAGTTTAATGATAAAGGATTATGCCATATTTTGTAGTTCTCTATCATAATCACAGAGCAATAAATTATGATGAACGGATTCATCATAAACATGATTCCCACAAATATATGCATAGTTACTACAATCGCAAATATGATTGTAGTAATCAACTGAAACGTTACTTAACCATATTATGATTACCGCGATCATATAAAAAATTACAGTGACCATAACATAGTTAAAAAACTTGTAAAAATGTTGACATTGTTGTGGTAAACATGTACAACTATATTTTTTCGCTGCATTTATTTTGAACTATGAGCCTGCTTTTGGCAAAACAATTCATAACAGACTAGGGAATATTCCAAAAATAAACATCATTGAATGTCAAATTATATGTTTGACTTTATATTCGCCATTAAGTTATTTCTGAGCATTATTAAGTACAAGGCAATACTTTGAAACTCATGCCAGTGAATTTTGTGCCGGCTTTTAATTAATCGTCTGAGAGAGTCATTGCGAAATATGGTTGGAAAATTTGTGAAACTATTAGTTTCCGTTACACCACATCTTTACTCATAAACCTAAGTTGCAAAGGCATTCAATATTGACAATTGCATCTACAGACGGCTATTGGCACCGACGGATTTTTAAAAAATCTTGACAAGCGGGTAGCTGAGTACTTGTCACAGAGATGGATGACTATACAGCAGTCATTCACAATAGACAATAGACGAATATCAACTCACCCACAGCTAACAGCAGCATATCGCCAGCATGGATTGCATAAAATGTTCAGTATTACGATTGGCATTGTGATTTTGATCAAAAAGGAATTTAGTTTACTGTAGCGAATAATTATGTATGTGAGCAACAGTAGTTTGATAACTCTTGAGATTTCAGTGTGTGTAGGTTTTTTTCATCTTTATTGAAAACAAAATTTCACTGAGAAATTAAATATTTTCAGTAAAACTCTTATCCGAAGTGGGAATATGGTTAATGTGCAACAGAACAGGCAAGAAATCTTATAATTATGAAAAGTTGACTAGTTTTTAAACAAACTGATTTAGATATACAGTGGCTCATAGCTTATTTTATGCAGCCAATTTCTTTTAAAGTTCCTGTTAAGTTTTTTATGGAGCTTTGAAAAAAAAATTTGAGCCACTGTACAGTTACAGTTTAGATCTGAATGGGTTGTGTCAAAATTACCGCCTTAAAGACAGGTATTTTTTAAAAAAAATACAAACACAGTTTCAAGTTCATTCCATCTATTCTTTAAAACTATTACAATAATTGAACAAATAACAAATTAAAACAATTTATAAAATCAATGATATTTACATACATATGTATGTAAAAAACTATTTAATTTCAAAAGCCTTTATACAATTGAAATAGACTTTATTAAATCAAGCCTTCAAACGCCTACCTGACTTTACCATTAAACTTATTTATTATTAACAATATAAAATATATTTATAATTGCAAAGTAAATAAAAGTAAAAAAAACATTAAACAAATTAAACAATAAATCAAAATATTTTATATAACTAAACAGGCACGAACATGTTTTGTAATATTCCTTAAACATTTCTCTAAGAAACAACAATATGCTGTTAATGCAACAACATAACCACTGGTCTACTATCATCAATATTTTGGGTATGCAGAGAAATCTTTGCAATAAGTTTATGTATCTAAAGGTCCGGTCAGGTCACACATGGCAAATATTTACACAAAAAAAGCGTAACCACTAGTTTTAGCATAAATTTGTTTGACAGTTTTACAAGATCAAACAGCCTCAAATAAAATAAGACAAAATATTTTTTGTGTCCTGTGCAAACTAAACCAGTTCAAAAACATTTTTTTTCAGTGGTTACATCTATTTCGACAAATATTTGCCAAGTGTGAGCTGACCGTACCATAAAAATTAAGCAATAATTTCAATGTGTTTAATTAAATAAATAATTCCAGTGCAACAATATTTTGTTAACATAACTACAACTTGTGTTATGTGGTCACAGAATTTCGAATTAGAGTTCGTAACGTTTGCCAACACAAATACAGCTATAGTGCAAATAAATTCTTTAAAATTGAATGAGTCTTTTGACAAGGACCTCTATGATTTTAAAGCGCGTCAAGAACGCGATAATAAAAAAAAAGTTTATTACAATGATTTGATTAAGAAGCTGATAGCGGCCATAGAACAGACACACTGTGAGGTAATATTTTGTTTAACTACAAAATTATAAAACAAAATCTGAACTGTTTTTTTTTGTTTTTTGGTAGGGATTTCTAGCTTTTCAAGATGATATACCTACATTCGCTCAGGCTTTTGCCAAAGCCAGTACTTATGCCATTTGGCGTTCTATGAATAATAGATTTTTATTTGCTCTTAATAAGCAGCAACAAAAGCAGCACTATTTCCAGGATTTATTCTTTAAAAGTAAGTTTAAAGTTGTTTGGAATAATTTTTAAAAAATATATGTTTTAATTTCTTTGTTAAGATCATGCCAATATTTTGGTGCTCGTAGCTGACTACTTAAACTCTTCGATATTTCATTTAAAAACTAATAAGTTTGTGGGCTCCAGCACACAGCAGCCTGAGCAATTGGTTTACTTAAGCACATTCTATGCCTTGAATCGTACATTTGTGCCATTAATAGATTTATATTCCAGAGTCAAGTTAAACAATCTTCAGGGCCGCGAGATAATTGTGGGAGCTTTCGATTATCGTCCGTTTGTGGCAGTGGACTTTAAACGCTTGCCTCAATACTACGATCTGGCGGCAGATAATCCCTCACATTTGGTGCATGTGGATGGCTCGGAAATCCGCATATGCCATACATTTTGTGCATTATACAATTGCTCACTGCAATTTGATACCTGTAGGTGTTTCACTTTATTTTCATTAATTTTCATTGGTAATTATTGAATTTCTTTTGCTATTTTTCAGCCATTAAAGATGAATGGGGTTCGGCCTTTGCCAACTTCACTGGCTATGGTTTAATTGGCAGGATTGCAGAGGGCAAGATACATGTGGCCATGGGGGCCATGTATGCGTTGTATGTTTGTTAAAATAAGACTTGTTTGTTTATGAATCTTAAATTACCTTTTAATTATCACAGGCACTCTGATTATGCCGCCATAGATATGACCAGCTATGTAGGACGTTCGGGAGTAACCTGCTTGGTGCCAGCTGCCTTGCCTCAAGTCAGTTGGTATTTGCCCTTGCGTCCCTTCAGACTAACTCTGTGGTTGGCTGTGCTAGGCTGTTTGTTTTTGGAAACTGTAGTGCTATTCTGGGCCCGTCAATTTGAACAATCTCTAACTAATAAAACCGACTCCTGGTGGTCTAGCTTAGAGTTTGGTTACATGACCACTTTAAAATTATTGATAAATCAAAGCTCTGACTACTTGGTGGTAACGCATACAGTGCGTACTTTATTATTTGCCTGTTATATGCTGGATATATTACTCACCAGTGTCTATGGGGGAGGTCTGTCAGCTGTGTTGACACTACCCACGTAAGTATTAGAAGACTTAAAGAAAAGTCTTATTGAAACCAATCAATTTTCAAATTCCCAGCTTTGGAGAAACTGCTGATTCGGTGGAAAAATTATATAAATACAATTTGTCTTGGTCAGGCAGTTCTTTGGCCTGGCTGGAGTCCATAAATGATACTCATGGAGACAAGAATGTATGTTGTCCAACCAAACTTATTTGCTTATATTTCAACTACATACATACTAATAATCTTTCAGTCTCTTTACAAACGTTTGGTTGACAATTTTGTTTTTCAAAGCATGGATGAAATGCGCTCTAAGGCTAAAACCGCTAACATGGGCTTTATTTTGGAACGCCTAACTTTTGGGCATTTTGGTGGTGGTGACTTTATAACTCCTGAAGCTTTGCAGCGTTTAAAGCTTATGGTAGATGAGTTGTACAGTCAATTTACCGTGGCTATGGTCTCTCGTCTCTGGCCACATTTAGAGAAATTTAATGATCTTTCTTTAAGGTGGCATTCTTCGGGTTTGGATAAATTTTGGGAATGGAAAAGTACAGCGGAATATCTGAATGCCAATGAACAAAATCAAGTGGAGGCATCAAAGCATATTAACTATGATATGGGTCCGACTAAATTAGGCACGCAACATTTGGCCGGTGTTTTAGTATTGTGGTTGGTGGGTGTAGTAATGAGTGTGGTGGCTTTTGGGACAGAGTTGGCTTGGTTTAGGCTGAGTAGGAGAATGAGAGATAAGCACATATGCGCTAAAAAAAAAGGAAGAAAACCAGAACACTGGCTGATGACAAAAAATCTGATGAGATTTAAAAAATAAACTGGTTAAGTTCGTTTTATGTTCTAGTTTAGGTCCTAGTTCAAGATCTAGTTCAGGTTCTTGTTTAGGTTCTAATTCAGGTTCTTTTTAGGTTCTAATTCAGATTCTTTTGCCGGTTCTAGTTAAATTCAGGTTTTAGTTCAGTTTCCATTTAAGGTTCTAGGTTATAGTTCAGGTTCTAGTTTAGGTTGTACTTTAGGTTCAAGTTGTATTTCAGGTGCTAGCTCAGGTATATAGGTAGTCCAAATTCTATTGCAGCTTCTAGTTAAGACTTGAATTCAGGTTCTAGTTGAGGTTTTTGTTCAGGTTGTAGTTCAGGTTATGGTTGAGGTTCTGTTTCAGGTTGTATTTGAGGTTCAAGTTTTGATTGTATTTTAGTTTGTAGTTTAGGTTCTAGTTATAGTTCAGGTTCTAATTGTAGTTCAGGATCTAGTTCAAGTTCTAGTTAAGACTTTGGTCTGGTTTTTGTTCAGGTTGTAGTGTGGGTAGTGGTTGAGCTACTGCTTGAGTTTATAGTTCAAGTTCCAGTTCAGTTTCTTCTGGTTATATATATGTAATTATCAATAGTATTTAAATTAAAACCTAGTTTTTGCTAACATTTTTCAAATAAATTTTGCTTAAATACCAACATCTCTGTTCGGTTTCATTTAATATTCAATTAAATTTAATGTATGTACAATTATTTTTCATTCATTCTCTACAAATATAATTTATAAGTTTTCATATGACTTGTTTTGATCAGGTTTAATTTGCTGGTTTTTTGTTTCAATTTGCTAAAAAAAAAAAAATATAAACTTTTGTGCAAAATATCTATATACAATATTTTTTTTTTATAAACATGACTACGAGATTGTTGTTGAAGCTGATAAAGTACCTGAAGTTTGTTTTTTTATTTATTTAGAATTTGTTTTCAGATTTAAGGTTTCACAGCGTGAATTTTGTTTCATCATTTGTAAGATTTTTGTTATTTATTTTTTTTTTTGTAAGTTTTGAGCAATATATATTATCAAAAAAGAACAAAAAAAACAGGAATGGAATGAGATGAGATGAAGAATAAAAGTATGAAAACACTGTGCGAATTGTATAAAATTATGTTAAATGTTGTTATGGTTACGGGAAAATAAAAATGAGAAAAATATTGTTTGTGAAATGGCAGGGAGAAAAACAGCCTTAATAATGGCAAATAATATGAAGGATTTCAGTGGCAAAAAATTTAGTTGGGAAAAGTTTTTAAAAAATAAAATTTGTTTTCCAAAAATTTCTGTACAGATTTTATAAGAAACAACATCTAATATTTTAGATGTTTGTAGAAAGAGAAATAAATCGCATAAACATGTTTGTATATGTGTATTAAAAAGGAAATTAGCGTTTCTTAACAATTGCAAAGTTTTTTTCTTAGTGTAATGTGTTGTGAAACCTTTTGATTTCCTTTATACAAATATATATTGTAAAATTCCTAGCTTCTTATTTCATAAAAAACTATTTAACTATTTAGAAAACCCTTGCCGATCCAAGCTAATAAACCTTAAAAAATGTCAAGAAGTTTTTTTATAAATATGTATTTGCTTTATTTGAAAAAGAAAATAGCAGGAGGTAAATAACAACATCCAAGGAAAAACAAGAACATTTATTACTCTATAAAGGTTAATTTTCTATGGTAGTTGTTATTTTGCTACTCATCCTCCAGATAATTTGTTTTCATTATTTTTTCAGTTTTTTTGCTCTCAATTTTTTTTTTCATATTAAAAGTGTTTTATTTTTGTTTATTTATATTGTTGTTGTTGTACTTGTTGTTTTCATTGAAATGTTGAGAATTATGTGCAAGTTTTTTTTTATTATTCGCAAGTTTCTACTCTTATCAACATAAAACTCAATCACAAATTATAATGTATTATTGCCATGGCAAACTGTTGCGTTGCTAAGCAATCGGGCAGCAGTAATAAAAACAAAAATAATAATATAAACACCACAAAAAAAAAACAAAACTCACACACACTTGTTTATAAATATCTACAGAAAATGGCTGGATAATAGAGTAAAAAAAAAATAAATCAGGCAACAGCCAACAACAACAATTGCCACACAGCATCACAATCAGCGTTGTCAAATTGGTGCGTTTCGCATCATTTTTGGTGCTTTTTTTAAATTTTAGTTGTGAAAAATTTCTTGGTGGGTGGTGCGCTTTTTTTTAAATTGCGTTTTTTCATTTTTCCGAAAATGTGATGAAATCTAATTTTTAATTGCAGTTTTTTAATAATCATTATAATGAAATCATTACGATGAAATAGGACCCCATTGAATGCATTTTGTATACGAATGTATGATAATCAAACATTCGTCACATCAAGGTTATTGCTAAAGCTAAATAGGAAGAAAATTTTTGTTTCAAAATAAAATTAACATTTTAAACATGAAAATAAAAATTCTTGTGTAGACGGATTGGTCTACTAAACTGCAGACGAAAAACCAGGGTTAGAGTCCCAGTGAGTACTAGAAGTACTTAAAATAGAAAACAATAATATTTAAAAAATATGTGCTGAAATCAGCTCTTTTTACCAATTAATTCCGATTAGCATAGTGAGTTAAATTTCGAATGGCTAAATGTTTTTTTTATCTTTATTAACTCGTTACTATTATTACTTTTACTATTAATCGTTTATCTATTTTTAAAAAGTTAAAAAAGAAGAAATTAATATCAAAGGAATACAAACAAATTTGTGTAGTTTATTTTCTTTTTTTTTTTTAAAAAAAAGCTCTAAACTGTTGAAGACTGTTTTATTGTTTTAGATATAAATAATATTATATTTTTTATGTAAAATTAATTTAATAAAAACGAAAATCTAAACTTGGTGCAATTTTTTTCAAATGGCGCGTTTTTTCTCCATTTTGGTGCGTTTTGAAATTTCAAAGTTGACAACGCTGATCACAATCATTCCTTTACAGGGGGAGTACTCGTGCAAAAAAAGGGGAGAGTAAAAATATACACAATAATAAAAAAAAAAAACAGCATCAACAACAATATAACCTTCATAATAATTTACTATTACTTTGATAGCCTGTCTCTCTCTTGCTTTCAGCGTTGCCAGAATGATGATTTTATCATAATTTTGATGATTTTTTTGCCAAAAATATGATTTTTTTTTCTTCCAAAAATATGATTTTTTTAATAAAGCTTTTTTTTAATTAAAAAGTTAGAATATTTTTTTATAATTAATGCTAGTTGCGGTTACATATTGAGTACACAAAAATGCAAAACTGATTCTTTTCAAATGGCAGTTACGTATTATAAATCAGTAGCAATTTGATTTACATACAAAACACATACAATTTGGTAGTCATCCCACAAATATAATAAGTAGTTTTATAAATAAATAAAGTATAATAAAGTTTTATAAATGAATGGTGTGTTTTAGAACTCCTAATTACGGCACTGTTTTCATTGTTTCTTTGAATTGATTTTTGTAAACTTTAAACGTTATGTACTTTAAACGTTCCTTTTATATAATAAAGTGCTTTATTTTTGTAAGCAATTAGCCAAATGTTTTGATTTTAGCGACACTTCTTTAAAATAAATTTCTTCTCTTGATCAATATAATTATTATTATTAAAAAAGATTTTTCATTGTCTCCGCTTATGGAAAGATTTCCAAATAATTATTGAAAATGATTCTCAAAATTTAGACGATGAAATTAAAGAACTTCGTCATTTAGAGTTCACAAAATATTCTCAAAGCTTAAAAAATGTTAACTGTGAAGATTTTTGGGCCACAATCTCTAAAATAACTCGTGCAAATAACGACTTAGCTGTTCCAACATTGACGAAATTTGTTTCCAATATAATTTTTCTTCCCAGTTCACCAGCAAACATTGAACAAATTTTTCCAAAGTTTGTTTAAATAAAACTTGAAAACGCAACATTAGAAAGTATTTTATTTACACATGATTATTTACTAGTTAAAAAATGTTCTTGCTATAATTTAAAAATTGATGAAGATAAAAAATATGAAACCTTCTCGTATTATAATTAAATTATAAAAAAAATATTAAAATCTTTATAAAACTTTACTTTTTTAGATAAAAAAAAAAATTCAAAATAATTTTTTTTTCTTTTTTGGAAATCGAACGGACATTTGAGGTGAGAAACATAAATTATTAAATATCTCCGATATTTATAGAAGCAATAACACAAAGCATGAGTTACTTAAACATTTGTATTTTACTGCACCTTATAGATACGAGTATACAATATTTTTGGTAAAACATGTAGTTTTACATTGAGTAAAAATATGATAACAAAACCCGATAAGCAATCAACGTAATAAATTTAAATTTTGAATTGTTTTTCATTTTTTTTAATTTTTTACAAATAAAAACTAAAAATTTTAAAAATGATGATTTTTTTTTTTCGTGAAATGATGATTTTTCACCAAAATCTTCTGGCAACACTGCTTGCTTTGCTCTGTGTGTTATCTCCAACTCTCCCAGAAAAACGAACTAAGTTTTTCTTTGTTTCGGGTTTCTGTTTTGATTTTCGTACCCAAGCGTATGTAAGATGATGAGTACATGTATGAGTAGGTGTGAGTGCAATGTTTTTACTAAAGTTTTGTTGTTGTTTTGCAAACATACAAAGCCAGCCTATAAAAGTTGTGTTTTTTTTCTGTTGTTGCTTTGTATAATTTATCAAACCAACGCTCTTTTATATGCATTTAATGCTCACATAGTTGCTTTTAATTGAGCATGGAGGCAGATTTTAAAATGGTACTAAATCGTAGACAAAATGGTACTTAATAGTTATATTGATCTAAATTTTAGATTCTAAAACAATACAATTAATATTTGTTTAAAGTTGTGGTTTTTGTTTTTAACAAAAATGAAGATGTAGTTTGTTTTAAATACTTGTGACTAAAAATGTTTGTTCTTGTCGCTGGCAAAGAAAATATTAATTACTAAGGACGTATTATGAACATATACATACATACATATGTATATGCAGTATTGGATCAAAAATATTACAGAATAAAGACCAGGGGTCAAATTACCGCATTCGAGCTATCGTATCGAAAAATGATTTCGATATCGAAATTATGATAAAATGTACTAAATTTCTTGCTCGATATCGAATTCCATAATCTCAAATAAGAAAATTACGATCAATTTTACTCGATATCAAATGCGGTAATTTGGGCCCACCGCTAATTCTCGCATTCGTATGCGAATAAATTTTCATTCGAACTTTCGAATTTTTTAATTTTCCCTCATTCGAAAGCGATAACGAACTTTGTAAATTTTTACTCGTAAGCCAAGAAGCATTCGAAATAACGGTCTTTTTTTAACAAACAGAAGAATAAGAGTAAAAAATTTGTTACTTAAAAAAATATCACAATATTAATAATTTTTTTACTTTTAGGTCAAAAATATAAAAAAAAATTTACCCAAAAGCAGATTTTGGCCGACTTTATGGCAGAACATACAGCCTTTTTTATCTTTGAGGTAAAAACTTTAATATCTGTTTAATTTAAGTAGAGTAACTCATACATCTATTTAGTTTTTTTATTACACATTCTTTTTCCAATAATAATTATAAAAATATATAATAAAAAAAGGTAATTTTTATGAACAAAAAAAAAAAATAAAATTCTTTATCATATACACACTACAGATTTATGCTCCTCATGTCTATTTTAGTTTGGCTTTCAATAAAACCTGTATGTAGTATGTCTACATTGCACAGGTTTTGCGTTAATATGATGATGTTGCATGCAACTGAAAAACCACATACAAAAATAGTTGATGATTAACCATTTGTTGTAAGTAATAAACAACAACATGGAAGGCTACAATATGCCAGCAAAAAAATCTATATAAAAATGAATGTTATATTATGCAAGCTGAAATGAATGATGTGCACATGAGTTGTTAAATAGTGGTTTTATAATTAACTCTAGAAAATAAATAGACCTCTTTGTAATAGACTACAAAAACATATAAAAAAAAAAATCAGGAAAATTTAACCAACAATTTGAAAACATTTAAAAAGTTTGAAAGGTCTAGCAGAAACTTACAAAGAAATTTAAATGTAAAATAGCAAAAGATAATCAAAAATGACAGAATAGCTTAAAGTGAGAAATGGTGGAACCAGTATTTAATTAAATTGTGAATACATTATAAATTTTGTAAAGCAAGTCTTTCTTTACATGTTGAAGTATAATATTATATTTAGGAACTGTTCATTCTATTTTCAAACATACATTTCCTTCCCTTTAATGTAAGCAGCCATTTAAGCATAAAATCCCTGAATACTTACATCTACTTATTGTACAAAAAGTAAAAATATTATTGAAATAGAAATATCTCCAGTTACAACTCAGTCGTATAAATACTTGCAACAATCATGTTGTATTATTATTATTATTGTTTCAACAAGTCTTCGGACAAGTCAAAGAACTATTTATTTCTTTGAATTTTTCATCATTCATGGAATTTATTTAGTTTTATTATATTTCTTTTTTTTTCTTGCAATCAATAATAAAAGCGTATGTTGCCAGCCATACCAAACTAATCATTTGATTGTAGATTCTGCTCAATTTGCCATGTAATTTTGCATGCTAAAACGATTTTCAATTTGTGTACTACAAAAAAAAAAGAAACAAGAATTTTCTTTTCACAATCTAACTTTAAATGGCAATGGTTAAAAGAAATTTTTACTAGAGAAAATAAAACGAAAACAATGCTTTAAATGTTTGTTAGGTTTTGCTGCCATGAAAATAGCCATTTTTTTTAAGGAAAGGTATGGTTAAAAGGAAGTTTAAACAAATAAAAAGTTCGTTTAAGTAAACTTTTTAAATGTTTTTATTTTGTAACGTTTTTTTACAAATAAATTCTAAATAAATTTACATTTATCTCATAGATAATTATAACTGTTTTTCTAATTATGCTGTCCTTAATATCCTTCTTTAATATCCTTCAAAATTAATAATATTTGTTATACATATATTGCACTAGCTTTTATATAATCCCCTCTGTTGCTATCATAAAAAACTGCCACATTGTTCAGCAAAGTGTTATAACATCATCAGCATACAGTTGTATGCTTTGAAAATTTCCCTCTAATATGCTTTTATCACCAATATGCTTGGCTGGTTGTAGTCCTTGCTAAAACTATATACCAAAAACTGCTATAATTCCTTAAGGCACTGCTTTCTAAAGCTTCTTAGTTAAATGTAACTTTAGCAGAGACAGAATTTCATAATAAAGAATTGACTTTATTTAAACAAAAACATTAGAATAAGTTTTTATGAAAAGTCTAATGAGATTGCAATCATGATTGCAAACATAGATGACGCCATATGACAACCCGTTTTCATACAATTGCCAACAATTTGGACAATTTGACAACAAAAATGGCATAGTGAAAACCAAGCATAAGAGTCGGTAATTACATCAATTATAAATGGTTAAAATTAAATAAAATATCAGAACATTTAAAATAAAATCACATTAGTGAATTACGACCAACAGGTAATATTGTCTTTCAAACAATATATAAAATACTAATAAAATTTACACTACGACTGAATAGAAAACACAGAATTAGGATATTTCTTATCACGTTTAGGTGGATGGTATTAAAGATCCGGCACAACTTGTTTTCATTAAAGAATGTAAAGTTACATTTAACTAAGGTGCTTTAAAAAGGAGTTACTTAAGGAATTATAGCAGTTTTTAAGAAATATTTTACACACCCTTTATTTCAAATTATAGTCTTGAAAACTTTTGAACTTATTAAAGCACGGACAAATACCCTGTATATAGTTTATTCCCCAAGTTTTCTTTGCCACATACAGCTTTTGTCATTACTAAAGGACTCTACTCAGCATAGCCAACCTTGGCTTTTAGGTGGCAAATTTTTTAATTAACTTTTTAGCCGTATTCGCATTTTAGAAATCAAAATTTTAATTTCAATGTTATATACAACAAAATAATTTCATTCTTAACGAAAATTTCAAGCTCATTTAATAAACAAATTTTTGCATTTGCTATACAGTGAACTCGAAGAAACGTGAACTAATTTTTACCGAGAGTTTTCGATATTATTCACATTCTAGATTGCATTTTTTCTATAACATATTTCAGACTCTCATCATTCATCATCATTCCTGCCATACTTTAATATACTACATACTATGATTTGCAAAATGGTTTCTAAGATACTAATTTCTAAATTATGTTATTGAATTCATCAAAAATATAAGTTAATTGAATTTAAACTACGATAATTATAAATAGAAAAGGAGCAAGTACACTACAAAAGGAGCTACTTATCAGATGCTACTTTGTTGTTTACAACAAACAAACTACAAAATGCTTTTGCGGGGAATCCCAAAATTTTTAACTAAGCTTAAAAAATTTAATTTTAACGTTCGATAAAAACTTCACTTTTACAGCCAAATTTAAAAATTTTTTTATATATTAAATATGAAATATATCATCCTAATTAAAAGCTTGAACTAATAACTTTTATTATCTATTGTCAAAAACGTGATGTTTTTTAAAGCAATATTTTTTATTATTTTATAGCAAAATTTTCAATATATTTTTGTAATTTAAGTTGAAAATTTGAAACACTTTATACTTATAAAAGTTGACAAAAGTTATCTTAAATAAAAGCCAAGACTATTGTTTATGATATAAGTTCATAAAAACGGTATCATTGGAAGCAAAGGTTTTTATTATACTAACGCCAACTTTTGTCGAAATATAAATATTGTTTAAAATTAATTCACTTTCAGACCCAAATTGTAAGAAATTTTTAGATATATGATTTTATATGCATATGTCATCTTAAATGAAATCTTAAACTTTTTTATATTATCTCATGTTAAAATTTTTATAACGTTGAAGGCAAAATTTTTTAGTATATTGAAGCCAAATTGTGTCAAAGTACAAATAGTATTAAAATGAATTGAATACTTTTAGATAAGCACATACACAATATAGTACAGACAAACACCCTTGATTTTAAAATAGCAAGTTTTTGTCATGAAAAGTGTGTAAGTGATAGCTGTATTCACAATACAGTTGTGTCTTTGATTAAGAAAATCGTTAATTCTTACGTTTTACCGAATTGATAAAACTTTGTGCAGTATGGAAAATATTTTCATTTTGAAATCAACGAAAAATACTGGGAAACGTTTGTCGTTTCGCTTTATAAAAAGACGCTCTAAAAAAAATGTCTTATATTACAAAAATTAATGCTTTATAAAATGAGCCAATAAGAATACTGGAAAAGGTTTAATACGGTTCGTTTTATAAATGGAATCTCTAAGTTTTCAAATGTATCGTTTCATATATAGCAGTGGCCTTTACGCTCCTATTGAATTAAAATATTGAGGCAAAAGTTAAAAGAATGTCTATTGAGAATATGTAAGTTTTAAATCCAGTGTACTTCATACAGAAAAGAAAAAGTTTATTTCTTAATAAACTTTATTTGTAACTTTGTCTATGATTTTAAACACAAAAAAGCACTGAAACATTATAATGACATGATTTAAATCCCTACAAATTTTTTATGAAATGTTATATGTACGAGTATTTATTTACATGCAAAAAGCTCTCCTTAACTCCTTAACAATTATACCCACACTTTTAACATTTTGACTTTTTAATAACGTCTTCAAAAAGCTTTTTATTTAACATCAACTTTAACAGTAATACAAATACAATTTTCAAAACTTTTCCATTTAGAGTTTGGCGTTGTAAAGCTTTTAGTAGAAAGCCTGTTAAAGCTTTTAGCAGAGAGTTGAAGGGATACATTTTACAGAGAAAATATGTAACATGGTTGCTGTCTTTACTACTTCAGGAAAGTTCCCAAATAAATATTTTAATGTAAATTATTTATACCAAAAATGTCAAAAATTAAGAAAACTCCAAAATTTTGTAGTTCTTTTTCAACTTTGGTGGCTATAAATCTGTGATACTTGTAGGAGAAAACATATTGATATGTTAAATATATACAAGTAGTAAAGAAATGTTGTAGTTTAAGGATTACTGCTTATGTATTGTTTACATGTTAAGGTGATTGTTTTTAAAAATACCACTTGTTGTACAGATATTGGGTGTATAACTTTAAAAATGCAGGATATATAACAGAAGCCGTTTCGTTTGAAAATGTATTTTATCTTAACATACATATTTGTTTAAGATTTGCTTTACTTTATTTTAAATACTTTCTCTAATTTGATAAAAGCGCCGCTAAAGCACACCGATAGGTCACTAAAGTTTATGGTGATTGTGCTCCATCATTTTCAACATGCAAGAGATGGTTCGTGCGTTTCTGTAGTAGTGATTTTGACACGGAAAACAATGATCGCCCAGGTTAGCAAAACAAGTTGTAAGACTCAGACTCTTGTAAACATTATTCTCTTAAGATTATTGTCAAAACTAACAAGAGCTTGTAAAAGTATTGCGAGCTACTCAAGTAGTACTTGCAAAACGTTTTCGGGCAGCAGGATTCATTCAAAAGCAGGGAAATTGGGTACCATATGAAGTGAAGCCTGCTTAAACGCTTTGAAAGAAAATAGTTTTGACAACGAAGTTTTACTTGGGACCAAAAATAGATACAATACGATCATATAAGAGATCGTGTGTGAAGCCCGGCCTACCAACCGAAGCGACATCAAAACAAAATATCCATGGAGCTCAGTATTTGGTGGAACCAAAAAAGACCTCTATTATGAGCTGCTGATATTTAGCCAGACTATCACAGGAAATCTCTACCACTTGCAAATGATTTGTTTGAATTGAGCAGAAACTTCTACAATATGCGGCCTAACAGGAAAGCGTAATTTTTAGAGTCTGACCGAGTAATCGGTTTTGGATTAGGTAAAAATCGGCTAGTAATAATTTTCGGCATTCGGTCATATTTTTACTAATATCGAAAATGAAATTTTTATAAAAGAAAAACATAGACTTTGGCACTTAGAAATTTATAGTTTATTGTAAGATACGATAAAAACTGTTCTAAAAAAAGTTTGTTCATTCAAGATGAATAAACAAGAATTATGGGAGAATTAGGGCACCTTCATATAATGATCTAAACATGTTATAAAATTAAAATAAATATTTTTTTTTTATATTAATTAAACATTTTGAAAGTTTTGCTTTGGATTAGGCCGATTCAGTTACGACCTGCTAAAACCGGGTTTGGCCTGACTCTAGGAATATTCCATCATGGCAACGCTCGACCACATGTTGCAATAACTGTGTTCAGAACGAAGTTTTGACTTAACCGCCTTATAAATCAACATTTTGTAAATTACAAACAGTATGCCAAACTTAAATTGTTCTTTATTAATTTTAATATTTGTATTTACAATAATTACACTTCTGCTCATCAACTATTCCTTGTATGAGTTTTAAAAGCAACAGTTAATCGTTTATGATTTTCCTTTTATAATTTTTTTCTTTCTATCCCATTTTATTAACGACAACAATGCCTGCCTGCTCTAGAGCACATAAATACACTTATGTGAGAAAAAATAAACATAATGACAATAATTGTCACGTATTTGTGACATAAAAAATGTATGTGATCTGTGAATAAAACAACACTAACCAGAGGGAAAAAACATGCAAAGAGTTTTCTACTTTTGGCACTAAAAGAGAGAAAAAAGAAAAAATAATTTAACAACTTTGGCTTAAATATAGGAATGCTTAATAGACAACTGACTACTCTGTATTATCAACTACAGCATTATTATCAGCATTATTAAATTTCATTATTGTTATTAGTTTAATCATTATCATGTTTAGAGTGTACAGCAAAAACAACCTTAATATATGCCTAGTAGTTAGTAGTGCTTGTAACACTAGCACAACTTTAACTCAAGTCGTTTGGAAGTGAACATACATGCATTTGGGTTTATGTGTGCGGAGCTGTATGCTGGTACATGGCAGTATTAAATGCCTGGCATAATAATGAGTGTCCTTTTAGCCACTAAAGACTACTAGTGCAACTCAACTACTGCTGCTGTTTAGTGTAAAGACAACTTCAGTATCTAGTTAGAAATTTATGTGTTGGTTTATGAGGAATTTAAAAATACCCTAAACATGTTTTACTCGATTTGTTTTTTTTTTGCTTTCTTTATTTTAAAGGGAAATACAGTTCCTTTAATGAATGATTAAATAATTAAAAAAAAAATCTATAATAAAAACCCCGAAAGTTATTTTTTATTACAATTCATTCAATTTTCAAAATACAATTTTTTGAAGGTGGTTTTAAGAAAATTGCTTACAATTAAAAGTAGTTTTTTTTTTAATTCTTAAAACAATTAATGGAATTTTGAAAAATATTAAACTCAGCAACTTTTCTTTTAGACAAAATTTGCTAATTTAAAATAGCACAACTAAGAATTTTTTAACTCTTTTTAAATTTAAAAACCATGAATTCCTAAAACAAATTTCAAAATTCCCAAAATAAAAACTCGGGAAGTTTTCTTTTCTACAAAATTTCTTAAAAAATTTGCTTTGCAACAAAATTTCTTAAAAATTAACTGTTTTAAATTGGTTTTAAGAAAAATTCTCAAATTGTTTGTTCCCAACATAATTCAAAGAATTTTTAAAATAATCAACTAGAGAATTCTTTTTGCCAAAATTTCCTAGTTTAAAATTGCACTACTAAAAATTGTTTAACTATTCTTAAATTTAAAATTCATTTAACGAATTCTTAAAAAAAATAAAATTCCCAGATTAAAACTGGGAAAGTTGCCTTTTCAACAAAATGTTTAAAAATTTGCTGTTTTAAATTGGTCTTTAAAAAAATCTTATATTTAAAAATATTTTTTTTTTTTTTTTAATATTTAATAGTTTCTTTTAACAAGCAATTAGGTCATTTTAATTTTATATAAAAATATTTTATTTATTTTTATATATTTATTTCCAATATTTCGCTATCACAATGGATAGCTTCCTCAGGGATACAATTTTTGAATTTTTTCATAATTGACCTAATTGCTTGTTAAAAGAAACTATTAAATATTAAAAAAAAAAAAAAAAAAAGGTCAAATAAACGAACTAAATATTAAAAATATTTTTTTTTAAATCCCAAAACAATTAAAAGAATTTTTAAACATATCAAATCCGGTAACTTTTTTTGGCAAAATTTCCTACTTTAAATTAGCAATACATACTAAGAACTTTTTAAAGCATTATTTAAACTTAAATGTTTTTTATGCATCCCTGAAACAAATTAAAAAATTTGCAAAATAAGTTTACTGTTTTGGAATTGTTTTTTATTTTAGCAAAAATTTTTTTAACTATTCTTTAAATGTATAATTTTTGTTAATGAGTTCCTAAATAAAATAAAAAAATTCTTCAAATAAAAATTCGAGAAGTTTTAATTTCAACAGTTTCCTTAAAAAATGTTTTGTTTTAAATTAATTTTAAAACACTTCTTGAATTTAAAAGTTTTTTTTTAATTTCTAAAACAATTTAAAGAATTTTTTTCATATACTAAACTATGGAATTTTTAATTTTTGGTAAAATTTCCTAGTTTAAAATAGCAATACTAAGGCTTTTATAAACTATTTTTAAAATATAAACAGTTTTTAAAAAATTTCGAAAACAAATTAAAAAATTCCCCAAATAAAAACTCGGGAAGTTTACTTTTTTGAGGAATGTTTTCATTTTGAATAGATAATACTAAGAGTTTTTGCATATATTCTTTAAATTTTTGACGTTTTTTAAGAATTGCTAAAACAAATTTAAAAATTCGCAAGCTTAATAATTTAGAAAATTCATTAAATTCTTTTAGGAATAAAAAACTTTTAAATTTAAGTATTTTTTAACTAATTTTATATATAACATTTTTAAAGAATTTTATCTTAAAGAAATCTATTCGAGTTTTCATTTTGGGAATTTTAAAATATGTCTTAGGAAATTTAAATAATTAAATAAAATAATAGAAATAATTATTAGTTTTGCGTTTTAAACATTGTCGACTAGGTAATTTTAATTTTTGATAAAATGTCTAAAACATTTTAAAGCACATTTTTAAAATATTAAACTCGGGAATTATTTAGCTAAATTTCACTTCAATTTGTAAAAGAATTTAAAAAATTTTTTAAAATATTAAGCTCGGAATTTTTTGGCATAATTTCCTATTTTAAAAATAAAGCACTAAACATAGAGTTGTCACGGAAACTAAAATAATGTTGAACAGAGTGGGACTTATAAAATTCTTAACTGATTTGAAATAAGTAACTTTTTATAAAGCGCTATAAACAAATTATTTTAAAGCCCAAAACACCAATCATTTCCCGTTAGAGTAACTCCTAACAGCCAGCAATGCATAACACACCTTCAACTAAACCAACCAACATGACACTCAAAGGATGTTAAAAAAAATACTAAAAACAAACGGTGGGAATATCCTGCTCATCGTACACATCATATTGCACAAAAATACTCATCGTACACATTAACTTTATGAGCTCTTAAATGAAAGGCCTAACAACGGTCGGCAGTTTTTTTCATACTTTTAAAATTTGTTAAAATATGAAACGTGACCAAGTCTTAAACAGACACATACAACAACATCAAGCTTAAACTAAATCTGCAGGAAATAATCTAAAATGAAAACCATGGTGAGAGTTTTATATGATGTTTAACACAAATTTATGCAGCCATTAAATTAGTGGAAAGTTGGCAAAAGGTGGGGGTTGAGGGAGAGAAATTATTTCCCTATTAGGCCTGAGAGAGCACATACAGTAAATTATTATTCGTTTGTTGTAAACTAGAAAACAAAAATTATGGCATTAAAATATATAAATTGGAAGGAAAACAGAAAAACAACTGTAATGAATGCTTCACAAAATGGGTCAGTTACATTTCAATACAAACATTAATTACAGTAAACTTAATTTTGAAATTAAAAGCTAAAATTAAGTAGAGCATAATTGAGCAGGAGTGTATGCAAAATACCTAAATTTACTTAACAATATATTGTTAAATTTAATATAAAAAATATAAGAAACTAATTTTAAATATTGCAAAAACTAAATAAAGAAACTTTTAAGTCGTTGTAATAAATTACCAAAAAAGGCCCACTTACAATTTAATTAATATGTTTAAGAAAATATGATACCCTTTTATAGAGTGAGCAAGACTATAAGTTGTGGTAAAACAAATTTTTTGAATTTTATAATTTAAAAAAAAAAGCAATAATTCGTAAAAAGAAAAAAATAATTATAATAAATGATTTATATTATAGAAAATAAATAAATGGGCAACAATTAAGCATTTTCAGAAAGTTTTCTTGAATGTGTAAAAAAGGATATATGAGAAGTTTTGAAAGTAAGAAATATTTTAAACAAAAAGGTAATATAAAGAGTTTGAAAAACTATAAGTTGTGCTAAAACTAAAATTTCAAACTTGTAATAATAACAAATAATATTGTAATGTGCAAGAAATTAATTTTACATAGTAGAAATAAATGATATAAAACATTTAAATACTTTAATGAGATTTTTTGAAATTGATAAAAAAAAAAGGATATATGGACAGCTTTGAATTTAAGAAATATTTGGAAGAAAATTTTATCGTATTTTAAAGTAGGAAAAAGACTTTATATTATGGTGACATTAAAATTGATAAAATTTTTATTTAAAAAAAATATGCAAAAAACTAAATTTTAATATTTTGAATACATCATATAAAAAACATTGGGTACTTTTTGGTGATTTTTTTTAAATATTTAAAAAAAGGATATATGACCAGCTCTGTATGTAGTAAATATTTGTAAGAAAATTTTGGTCAATATAAAAGAGCAATGAAGATTATAAATTGTGATAAAAAATTGAAAATTATTTTACAAATATTATTTCTTAATTTTGAAAAAAAAACAATTAATATGATTATATCAAATTAAAACGAAAAAAATTTTACATATTGTAGAGTCCCGAGCAGACAACCGCGACATTGACGAGTTGTTCTTGGCATCGGTATGGAGCCTTTCCTTCAATTTTGACAATTTAGCATTGCCTGAAGTGATTTGCACTATGATGAGTGACGCCTAGAAAGATTGACAGTTGTCTAAGCACCATACCATTTATTCAATTAAATTAATAAACTGACCACCAAATAAAAAAATCTAATATAAATATCAAAAGTCCAACAATATTTCATTAATAAAAAACAGTAAACTCTAAAAATCAAAAAATCTTCTAAGTAAATTTAAATATTAATAATACATTCTATGGAGACTTTTAAAATATTTTTAAGTTTTTTGCAATGAACATTTGAAAGAATAAAGACGAAATATACAAGTTGTGATATACGATAACCATTTTGCAAATTCCGGTTTTGCTGAAAGAAACAACACACTTACAAAATTAAAATAGAAACAAGCATTCAGACATCCTTACAACCACTTAAAGAAACTTTTGAGCCATTTGGAAAGGTTTTCTGGATTTTATGAAAAAAAGGATATATGGCCAACATTGATGAATTTTGAAAAATAAATTATACTGTTACAAAGACAAACGTATGCTGCATGTTATGATAAAAGACAATTTTGAAAATGTTTGTTTTTGTAATTTAAATAATATAAAAAATATATATAGAAAAAAAATATTAAAAAATACTGCTTTAAAATATAAAAAATATACGTTCGTTTAATTTTTAAACGAATTCTTGATTTTATGATAAAAGCATATATGGCCATCTTTGAAAGCATTAAAACTTTTAAAGAAAAAGTTACACAATTTTGAAGAGAAAATGAAACCATAAGCTGTAATTAAATAAAAATTTTTAAATATTTATTAAAAAATTAAGAAAAGGGTTTTTTTTGTTAATATTAGAAATTTTTATCATCAGTCACTTTCAGTCTCCAGTCATCACTTTTTTTTGATATCTTACCTCAGACGTACATATTTTTTATTAAGCCACATTTCTACCTAATAGCCGTTTGCTTATACAATCTAATCTTCAGCATACATTTCCCTTACCCTCCAGTTGTTAATTACAAAAAGAGACATAAAATTCAACTCACAACAATTTACAGCCAACATTTAAGTCACTAAGGGCTAAATGAAGACAACAACTGACAAGTTTTCAATGAACTAGACAGAACTTGCAACAGGGAAGATGTGAAAAAGAAACATGAAAATAAAACACCTGGTTGTAATAAACAGCTCAAGGAGCAGCAGCAAAATGTTGTAGCCATAATACAACAAGCAACAATTCAAGTATTTTTAGTCAGTAACTAAGTGTTGTCATCAACAACAAGTATCTTTCATATCTTTACAATGATGGTTACAAAAAAAAAGTACAAAATCTAGCATTGCATGTTCAAAAAAACCACCCAGAGACTAAACAAGTGTTAGTGTGTCTGGGGCATGAAATGGTGTTGAAATCTACTAAACGTTGTGCTTTTTTTTTATTTTTTGAAGCACAGTCTGCCTTTAAGGCCTACTAAAAGTGTTTTTAGTAATAAATATTTTATAATTTGACCTTTTTCTAAATAAAAAACACACTTTTGTTTACACTCATGCTTGTGTATACAGTACCCTACAATAGCATCACTCTACATTAGTTGTTGCTGTGTGCCTTTTATTATTATTACACATATGCCCAATTAAAAATTCTCTTTTTGATATGAAATTAAGCAAAAAATAAAAGAATAATGGCAACAAGGTACACAACAACAAAACAAACACGCAACAATATTGTGTAATTGTTGGCTTGTGTTTTAACATTTTGCAGCAGGATATAAAAATCCTTTCATATTTTTGCCAGCCTTTGTTATGTTATGATAGCTGGGTTGTAAATTTGTGAACACAGACACATATGCATGCATATATACATTTTTGTAGGTAGAGCACTGGTCTCCACTTTGTTAACTTCAACATTTTGAACTTATTGTTGTTGATGCTCTTATAAACGACCGCAAAGTAGGCAACAGTTTTTATAATATTCTCTTTATTTTGTAAGAGTTTATGTGTATGTAAATGAGTGTGTGTATATTTTTCATTTGAGGTTTTTTATGTTTACATTTTCATTTTAATAACCAGCACATTGTATTTCATGTTTATTTTCTTTTTATTTTGTTCAGCACAGTTTGTGGGAATGTAAGTGAGTTTGATAAACAGTAAAGTGTGAAATAACGGAGCCTACTGTTAAAAAATGTCTAAGAAGATATAGTTTAAAACAAAGAACCATTTTATATACATATATGTACATACATATATTTTTTTAGATTTTTCTTATGCAAAACAAGATTTTTTAGGGAATATAATTTTACTGTATATTAAGGTGTTATATGCTCTTTAATATAAAAATCTTTTTGTTTCAAATATACGAGTAGCTTGCATTTCAAGCTAGCCATATATCCTTGTTTTCAAAAATGCCTGGAAACTTTTCAAAAGTACTCAAATGTTTTAATTTTAAGTATTTCTAACGTGTGTGGATTTAAGTTTAAAATACACAAATTTTTTCTTAACTTAAAATGTTGTCTAAATAAGATTTTTTTAATTTCATTATAACACAATTTATGATTTCCTTTGCTCTTTAAAATGTTTTACTTTTTCTTCATAATATTTCTTGTACTCAAAGCTATAGAAGGATATATGACCCTTCATTCATAAATTGCAGAAAATCACTTAAAAGTGCTCAAGTGTTTTTATATGCAGTATTTTTAATGTTTAAAATATGTGGATTAAACATTTTTAAAAACAAATATTTTTTCTTATACTAAAATTTTTGAAAAAATTAAATTTTACAAAATTTAATTATACTACAACTTATAGCCTTTAAGTACTGTTTAAAATGTGATCAAATTTTTTTCTAAATATTTTTTAAATTCAAAGCTGGTCATATATCCTTTTATTGTAGATTACACAAAATCACTCAAAAGTGCTTAAATGTTTTGATTTGAAGTATTTTTAATGCGTTAAATATGCGGATTCAAGATTTTATTATTAATATGGCTTTATTAAGTTTAATTTTTATTTTAAAAACAAGATTTTCCTAAATAATCTTTTACCACAATTAAGCGCTTTATCGCCCTTTAAAATGTGATACTTTTTTCTTCAAAATATTTCTTAGATTCAAAGCTGGACATATATCCTTTTTTTAATATTATAAAATTATGCAAGATTACTTAAATGCTTTTATTATATGTATTTTTGATAGCTAACATTATTTTTTTCCAGTTTAAAAAGTAAATAAATTTAAATTTATTTTTTTTGCCTAAAATTTTGTTTAGCTATTTAAATTTTATTACCACAACTTTAAGCCTTCTTTCTGCGCCTTTTAAAATGGTACAAGCTATTCTTTAAAATGTTTATTACACTTAAAGTTGACCATATATCCTCTTTTTCTAAATTCAGGGAAACTCGTGAAACTTATTTTCATATTTCCTGTTTATTTGGCAGCCACTGTTTTGTTTTATAGAATAATATTATAGTAATTGTTGCCTGTGTATTGGTATCTCTAGTGAGAGTACAGCTTGAATATATACACAGATACAGAAGTGTTTGTATATGTCCGTTTGTATGTTGGTTTATAAGTTTGTTTTATGAATTTTAAGTGTCTTTGTTGAGTAAAAATTGTTTACCTTTTTAAGCGATTAAGTGTTATTGTGTGTTTGTATGAGAAAGTTTATAAAATGCCTTTTTTTGCTGTTATATAATAATGTTGTAAGTGAAAAATAAAGAAAGAAATTAAAAAACAAGATATTATAATTATTGTGTGATGTTAAAGATAAAAATGTATATATTTTTATGTTTGTTTTTATATGTATGTATGTTGTATGTTTATTGAAAACATTAACTTACTAAAATTACACAAAGAGCTTTTTATGGTAAATGAAGTTAATTGAAAATATTCATTAATTTATTATACTCTAGTGTTTGCATTTGTGTGTTCTTAATAAAAACTATAATTGAAAACGTTTGCTTTTTGAAAATATTCATTACTTTATTATACTCTAGTGTTTTTTGTATTCTTATTAAAAGCTATAATTAAAAACGTTTTCTTTTTTAAGGGTTTGAAAATGTTTTTATACGTTTTTTAAAAAGAAACGAAAATCAGGTCTTCATGTAAGAAAATTAAGATATAATACAAGTTCAAGGACATTAAGGCATTTTTAAACAAATATATACACAAAAAAAGAATAAATCCTTTTTTCATAAACTTCAAAAAATTTTAAAAATTTTTTGCACATCTTATAAATTTTGTAGCTCTTCAAAAATTCAAAAAATTCTGGTGGACATATGTATATAATATTTTAATAAAGCCAAGCAATCTGCATAATATCGCTCAAAAGAATCCACTAAGTATCCACAGTATTAAAAATTATTTTGTCCATTTTTTCTTTATTCCAATATTTCGCTACAACAATGTGTAGCATCTTTAGGGAAAATAAAATTTATTAACAAATTCACAAAATAATGCACGAAATAACCGTAAAAATATTTTTCAATATAACAGAATTGTCAGAACGAAAAAATTTTATCTTAAATAGTTCTACATATACCTACTAATATTCTTACTTCCATTCTTCTTAAATATATTGCAGTGCATGTTTTTCTTTTTATGTACATATGTAGATTTAGTGTCCGAAGTAGGAGTAATTTCAGTTTGAAAAGGCATTCTCACTCATCGGAGGGTTAACAAAAAACTAACTTTCTGTGACGATTTGATATATGTTATGGATAAATATTAAATCATAACACATTTCACTGGAAGAATAAATAATTTTTTTTAGACGACCCTCGTATATTGCATGTTTGCTCAATATATTAAGTCTTAAGTTAAAAATGTTCTTGATAATTAAAAATTCAATCAAGTGATTCTAAAATATTTTATTATTAAAACTAAATAGTATCTGTGATTTGTACATCGTTGCTAACATTGAAGAAATATGTTCCCCTCAAACTTGTCATTCATTAAACATTTCCTTAAACATGCATTAGTAAACTCTAGCTGGTCCTATTGTACTGATATTGTCAACAATTTACCACTAAGCAGCTTAGGACCTGCAAATTTCTTTATAATACCGGCTACAATTTTATAAACCTTAGCAATTCCCCTAAACACTTAAATAAAACGCATTACACATCCACACTGCACAGAAAACATAAATCATCAAAATTTATAAAAATGTTAATAGTACTGCTTCTTTAACGCGTATTTACTATGTATACTATATGTTTGCATTTATGTAGATGCAACACAAGACTAAACAACATCTTAATCACCCTTGATGGTCGTCATCAACATCACTATGGCAGTAAATTTTTTACCCTGCCACTTTTAACTTGACTTTATGACTACTTGTTTATCTCTACTCTTTTAGCTGGGTATAATTTTTTAAATTTTCTTTTTTCCATTTGCTTGCAATGCCCTGTTGTCGTTACTGCCTGCCTGGCTGGCTGTTCTTGTGTTTTTATAATTATTTGATTTGTAGCCGTCTTTAGCATTTGTGTGTTTAATTTTTTTTTTGTTTCTGTATATCATCTTTTTCATCTCCCATTTTGACATTTTCATTTGGGTTCTAATGTTCGTTTCAGTTGCTGTTGTTGTGCCTTTAAAACAGACCCAAACATGTCTAATCGCATAAAATGCTACAGGAAATGATACGATAATGAATGGTTGACAGAAATGTTGTGACAGTTAGAGGGGGTGCAAAGCTAAAGAAGAGATTCTGGTTGAAGGTTTATCATAGAGAGAAAGAGAGTTCGTGTGATGTTGTTGAGATTATTTTGTAATGACTTTTGTTGCGTTGTAGCTGTTGTTACTGATGTTACTGTTTGTTGATTGCAAAAATGAAATTAAGCGTAAATTAAGTTTGTTTATTTGCTTTAGTTTTTTCATGAGATAATTAGCATAAACAGAAAACTGGAAAAATGAAGAGATAAAAGGAAAATAAGAAAGAAAAAAATAGTAACAAAATTAAAGTAGGCAAGAAATTTAAAGTCGTTAATGATTTAGAAAATATAAGAGATTTATTTTTATATGAGTCAGTGTATAGAAATATGCAATAATAAACAAAATAAGATAAAACTTTTAATTTAAAAAGTTTATCGATAAATTTTATACAAATTCGCTTTCCACTTTTGTTTCATAGTTCATTTAATTTAATTCAACTTGATATCCTCACCTGTTTACTTAATAACTAAATTATAGCTATGTTAAATTTCCGATTTTGTTAGTTTTTTGAATTATTTTTGTTCAATAGTTTTAATTAATTTTTGAAATTTCTTATAGAAATTAATACGTCTAGTAGTCCATACATATAAAAATTGCTATATCTCTTAAATTAATGAATATTTAAAAATGAAATTTGGAGACATAATGCAAAACATGGTAGGAGTTTACGTTGTATAATTGGTTTAACTAAACTGCTTTAACAACCCTCGTTTTTTTTAAGAAAATGTTAAGAAAACTTAAGATTTTAAATTAGTTTGACAAACAACTTCAGTTTTACAAAAAACACAAGATATATACTTCACTTATTCTATTTATTGAATATACAGCAATGTCACAACGAATTTAATTCCATTCGGAAGTGGAACTAATTCTGTTTTTTGATTCTATATAAAAAACAAAACAATGATTTTTTCGAAGTGAAACCATTTTTAATTTGCTATGTAGAATTGTAATTTTAAGCATTTCTAAGTTTCATTCCGTAAAAATTTTTCGTTTTAATTTTTATATAGAAACAAAATACGTAATTAATTGCACTTCCGAACAGAATTAAATTCTGTGAAATGGTTGATATTAACCTGACCTATCTCATTTAAACTAATTAAGGAACTTACTTTCAACAACCCCCGTATATTAGTTTTTAACTTAGAAAATTGAATATTCTGTTGAGTATTTTACGCGCTATTAATTTCGACTTTATAGTTAATAATTAACAAGAAATATTATGTATTATATGAACTGCAAAAACATATATTGTCGATATTTATTTAATTTACAAAATGTTGCCAAAGGACAATTATTGTTGAGGTCGATGTTAATTTTAATTAAATTAATTAATTAATTTTTAAAGTCTTGCTTAAACTTTACTTGATGTACGTTGTCAAAAAATCCATAATTTTATAATTTTCGGTTTTCGTTTGGTTTTTAAAATATCAATTTTTAATATACCTATTTAATTAATTTTGAAAATTTTTAAAACAATCAATAACATACGTCTAGGGTACCAACTACCAAAAAACTTCAATATTTTCTAAACTACTAAAAATAGTACTCAAATTTGGAGATATAATTTAAAACATTTGATAAAGTTACAAATATATAATATATATATATATATATATATATATATGGGCCAACTTGGACTGACTGATTTGAAATGCTTATAACTTTTGCATTTTTAATTTTTTTTTTAATTTTTTTTTTTTGCAGATAATACAGAATTTTATAAAATTTCATAATGTCATCATACTCAGTGGAAGAACGTGTAAAAATTGTTGAATTTTATTATGCTTCCGGACGATGGATAATCTGATTATGAGCGTTGAAGCACATTTTCATTTAAATGGATATGTGAATAAACAGAACTGCAGAATTTGGGGTACAGAGAATCCAAGAGCATTGCATCAGCGACAATTACACCCTGTCAGATGCACTGTTTGGTGTGGAATCATGGCTGATAAAGTTATTGGTCCCTATTTCTTCGAAAATGAGCTTAATGAACCACAAACCGTCTCTGGGGTGGTATACCGGACCATGTTGGAAAATTTTTTACGTCCGATAGTTCTCAATAATCGTAACCTTTGGTATAGAGTATTTTATTAGTCTGTGCATTTACCGAATTTTGATTTTTGTTTGCTTTAAAAAATTAGTACCATAAGTATTTTTAAATAATTTTTTAAAAGAATTTTTCACAATTATTATTGATCATACGGCTTGAACTTTAATGGAAAATTATTTATATCTTCTAAACCCCTAAATCCATTGTTATAATATTGCTAGTGAGTAGACAATAATTTAATTTTTATTATTAACTACATTTTATAATTATTTTTTATTGTTTTTTAGTAAAGCAAATTTACAAAAATTATATACCTATATTTTTAAAATTTTTAGAATTATCAATCAATAACTTTACATTAGCTAATGGTATTGTGTAATTTCGGTTTTTTCTAGTTGTTTAGGTAATTTACGTTCAGTATTTTTAATTGATTTTTAAAGAAATGTAGTCACATTTAATCATACGCCTGTTTAACGTGAAAAGAAAATTATCTTTTATTTATTTGTCTTTTAAGCGACATAATGTTTTTTACTATATTAATAGTGAGTCATAGAGACTGAAAAAATATTTATTATTAAAAACTTATTTAAATTGTTTTTAAAGTATTAAATTCCAGCATTCCAGTAGAGCAAAATTAAAAAAATTATATATGTATATTTTTAAAATTATATTTTTTTTTTTGGCGGACACAGCAATAATTGTTCATTAGACAATAGTATTGTATAATTTCGGTTTTGGTAAGTTTTTTATTTAAATAACTTTCAATATTTTTAATTGGATTTAAAAAATCACCTGGTTGAACTGGAATATGGAAATTATTAATATTTCCTAAACAATTCAATATTTTTCAATAATGTTGATAGTGAATGATAGAGAACAAGTTAAGGTTTATTATTATTATGTTTCTTACTATGCTTTTTTGTGGAGCAGAATTAAAAAAAAATAATTTTCAAAATGTTTGAAATAATTTTTTTTTTTAATTTGTGGCGGACTTTTGAATCTATAATTTTTCATTAACTAATAATATTGTGGAATTTTAGTTTTTGTATGTTTTTTATATAGTTAGCACGTAATATATTTAATTGATTTAAAAAAAAAAATTGTCACAATTATTATTAATCATACGCCAGGTTGAACTTCAAAAGAAAAAAAAGCTCTTAAACTCTTAAACTCTTAAACAGCTAAATATTTGGCAATAATATTGATAATGAAATATAGAGTGAATTAATAAGATTTTCATAGTCACAGTTGTAGTTAATTTTAAAGTGTACTAACAGCTGTTATGGTAGATGTAGTCACAATTATAGTTTTACTTTGGGCCTAAGATGTCCCTCAACTTGCATTTCGTGTAATTTTCTAAAATGTAATTTTATTTTGGATGCTAGTTTTCCATATATTTATAGTATTTTCTAAGATTTTCTTTTTAAACTAAAAAGAAATTCATTTCATTTAAAATTTTATCTTTATTATTCTACAAGCCTGGCAGAAGAAAAAAAAACGCTTGAAAAGTTGTGGACATTTGCGTTGACAAGTTTTGTTTCAAAGATACCACGAAATAAAAACAAACAACTGAGAAACTTTTTCTCACAAACAGTTATCGTCATTATTTGTTTATTTGTTGGTAATTTTCAATGTAATACTGCTACCGTATTAGATTCCACCAAAACAAAAACACTAAAACAAAAAACAATTGTCAAATGTTGTTTCTCTCGAAACGAAAGGGTCGTCTCTGTATGCCAACAACTAATGTCTTGTAAATGTTCTGTAGTTCGTTTGTTTTTGTTGCAGTTGTTGTTTTGCCTAAAAACTTAAAAGTTTCTTGTTAACAGTGATGAGCATCATTAAGTTTAACGTATTGTGTTGCTGTTGTTGTTGTCTGTATGAGGTTTTACAAATAGTCGGTTGTTTAGCAAAAAGAAGTCAAGTTTTTTCTTTAGCAAAAGGTTTTACTGGTTTCGTATTTGCTCGCTTGTATTGCCCACAAAATGTTCTTAAGTTTCAGTTCTCATGATGATGTTAGTTTTCCACAGTGGGTTTTTTATTTAGTTTCTATTGGTAGTATTTGTTTTTTTATTAAAGAAGCTCAAAATAGCATAAGATAAATAGAATGGAATAAATATTGAAAACCTAAAAAGTTTTTACGCTGATAATTTTTGGGCATCAAACTAGTTTGCGGTGATGTTGGTTGCAGTGTAGTGACGTTGATGGTGGTAATGAGGTGAAGTAAAATGGCTGGCAGGCATTAAAGTTTTAATTTAAAATTTGTTAATATTTATGTATGTATATTTTCAAATCAGTTCCTTGATGAAAAAGGCAAAAGAACGTAAATAGTAAATAAAGAAATTTAACAAATACAACTACGGTATAACGAATGATATAATGTCAGCCTCTTTCGTTAAAATGAAAGATTCGTAAAACCGAACTTTTTTTTAAATAAAAAATTAGCTACATTTACCATTAAATAGAGGTTTTTATGTTATTATATTCATGTTTATTGAACTTACATACGTAAGTACATACGTGTTTACATATTGGGACAAATTATTCGTCTAAAAAATCTGTAATAAATGATTGTTTGTATGAAGCTTGCAAACTTTTTTCAACTGCTTTTTCTTGCAATTCTCTCAGCACGAAAGATTTTGTGTAACTAATTTTATTTTGATCACACCATAAAATACAGGTTTCAAATCATTTTATGGCATCTGAGTGTTTAATTGTTGGTTCATTCAACTCCATTGGTGGACCGTTATTTTAATTTTCATTATCTTCATCTTCAGAGTTGGTAACTATTCGTTAAACCGGGAGCAAAAAAAGTTGATCGTTCGTTATATAAGGTAGCTAATGAAAAAATTTGCCCATTCGTTATATCGGATTTTCGTTATAGTCAGTATTTCTTATATCGAGCTTTGCCTGTAATTATATTTATATTTCTTTGATTTATTGTTAAACTGGTCGTTTGTCACTTGATTTAGTTGAATTTACCTTTAAATTTTACAAACTTAAACCTCCTTGTTGTAATGCAGTCATTGTTGTTTGCTGCAATTCAACATTTGAACATCTTTTTTGGAATATGACACCATGTTTTTTTGCTAGTTATTCGCAGTGATACTTAATTGCCTTGTTAAATTTAAATAGTTTTTGTCACGGTTTTTGTTGACGTTAAGTGTTGATCATAAATTATTTATAAAATAAAAAATATAAAAACATAGTAGTAACAATCATTAAAAGAATATACTATTATAGACACAAAAACACTGACACCAATATCTGCTCACAGACACACACACAGCAGTACCTGCTCGCAGACACAAAACACCTGCTACTACTACTTCAACTTTCCAAAAATCTTTTTTTGCTTAAAACATCACAAAAACTCGATGGAAATAATTTATTTGGTTGTATGTATGTATATGTTTTTTCCCCCAACATGTGTAGGTGTCTAGGTGTATGTATTGTTGTTGAATGTGTTAATTTGTCTATACATACATAATTTTGTGTATGTATATGAATAAACTCCTGTTTGAGGGTGTGTATGCGAATAAAAGTCAAATGTTGGCTAATTAATTTTACACCGCTTATTTTGGTCGCTGTGTTGTGTTTCTTTGTTGGCTGTGAGCAAGTATTCAAGTAACTGTGTATGTCATTGATTGTATTTCATTTTAATGTCGCTGGCGCTTCTCATATGTTTTTGCCCTAATATGTTGTTATTGTTAAGCCTAACAACTTCTTTAAGTTAAGCAAACATTATCAATTAAAAAGTAACAATCACACCCAAAGTCTGTGTGTTTACATGAATACGAGAATATAGAATACACATACATTAAATGTTATTTTGTGTGTATATGTATGTATGTCTCTTTGTTGTGTATATTATTTATGTATATGAGTTGTCTGTTTTACCTTTGCCAGACATTAATTTCAATCAATGTTGTATTAAACAAAAAATACCGACACTCACATACTCTGTTGATTTACATCAACGCATACTTCTTAATTTACACACAGCTTTATTTTTAACTTTAGTTTTACATCTATACTTTTATGCCCTTATTCATAATAAATTAAAGTAGACTTCAAATGTACTTTAATGGCTAAATTCACAGTCTTTAGTTAGCTAATGGCAAAGGCTTAACTAATGATTCTTTATTCGCAATGCTTAGTTTGCCATAAGAATAACAAGTAATAGTTAAACAATAGTTAGTATATTAGTTTACCAATTGTTAACTAATGACCGAGAATTCGGCCATAAGCAAATTCTGTATGCAAATTTTGTCTAAAAGCACTTCAAACCTACTTTATTTTTTATGAATATGGCAGTTATACTTTAATACTTTTATACTTTTATACTTTTATACTTTTATACTTTTATACTTTTATACTTTTATACTTTTATACTTTTATGCTTTTATACTTTTATACTTTTATACTTTTATACTTTTATACTTTTATACTTTTATACTTTTATACTTTTATACTTTTATACTTTTATACTTTTATACTTTTATACTTTTATACTTTTATACTTTTATACTTTTATACTTTTATACTTTTATACTTTTATACTTTTATACTTTTATACTTTTATACTTTTATACTTTTATACTTTTATACTTTTATACTTTTATACTTTTATACTTTTATACTTTTATACTTTTATACTTTTATACTTTTATACTTTTATACTTTTATACTTTTATACTTTTATACTTTTATACTTTTATACTTTTATACTTTTATACTTTTATACTTTTATACTTTTATACTTTTATACTTTTATACTTTTATACTTTTATACTTTTATACTTTTATACTTTTATACTTTTATACTTTTATACTTTTATACTTTTATACTTTTATACTTTTATACTTTTATACTTTTATACTTTTATACTTTTATACTTTTATACTTTTATACTTTTATACTTTTATACTGTAACACTTTTATACTTCTATTATTTTGTACTTTTAAATTTTTACAATTTAATGCTTTTATACTTTTATGAATTTATACTTTTATTCTACAGAAGACATTTTTCTATTGAAAACTGTCTGTAGAGTACAAATTTATATTGAAAAGTGTCTGCAGTAGCAATTGAAAACTGTCATGGGAGAAACTATTCTGGAGAAAATGTTATTTTTTTCATCTGCTCATCATTTGATTAACTGCCCCTACATAATTCCCAACTCACACATCATGTACTAATCTTAACTTTTAATAAAAGTTAAAATTATAAATTTCTCATTCTACTGCAACATTTGCTTTAACACTCTGCTTCATCTAGCAGCCATATACTCTAGATTGAACAAATCAACATTTATCTTGTGTGTGTTCTTTTTTTGTTCTGCTTTATTTTTCATTTAGATTTTAATGTCCATTTACCAAGGGGTGGCAATACAAATACATACTCGTTAACGTCTCTAGCCATTCATTCTTGCTCCTCCACACAGCTGTACAACTCTGGCTTTAGGGAAGCAATACAGCAGACAAACAAATAAAAAAGTGCTCAAAATTTCACACCATTATGCAGAAGGAAATGGTAATACTTTGGCGTTAACAAATCAACAGCAATTATTTATTCGTCATATGCCACAAGGGCCATTCGTACTTGATAATGGTCATTTACAGTGTAGAAGAGAAAGAGATACCCGTATACTGGATGACTGACGGACAGCAAATACAAACAAATGTACACACATTTAGAGATTTTATAACTACATGGACTGCAGTGATGTTTACACACAAACAGAAATAAAGATACTTAACTTAACACACACATACAATGAAGAAATATATTTGCGAATGTATGTATTTATTTATTTTAAGTGTAGGGTGCCTAATAAAGAGGTTATTAAGTACAAATTTGTTTGAAAATACGTCTGAAGCTAAATACTTCCTATTGTCTAAATCAGACAGCATTCTATGGAAAAATGTCTGTCTAAAGTAGACAATTTTCTGTATAAATCCGGCGGCCCGAAAATATTTCCTCTTTTACAGCACCCTGTTTAGACATACTTAGACAGACATATTCCATTAACAAAAAAAAAAAAAAAAAAACGAAAAATCCTGGTTGTTTTTTTTTCATTTTGCAAAATTTCATTCCATTTCGCTGTATTGCATAAGCTGTGATCCTTTTTCACCGATTTCTTTGCAATGCAGTTTTCCATACAACCAGTCTATCTGACTGTTTGTCTGTCTATCGGCCCGTTCATCAGTCTGTCATGCATTCATTCGCTGACACACACACACACACACACACACACACACACACAAAATCCAAACAAATACACATTCGCACTTAGTCACTCAGTCAGTCTCAAAGCTTTTTGATGTTGATGAAGTTGCTGTCACCTCGGTGATAAGTTTAGTTCATTGATTTTTCGCACTTAAAGGGAAATGAAGTGCATACAATTAAATGAGTTTATTTTTTAATCAAAACGAGTACAAAACAAATGCTAGGACCAAGTAAATATAATAAAATAAAAACAACCAAACAAGCAACACTAAATAGAAATCAAAACAAGCTGAAAGCGAAATAAATTTAACAGGTTTTTTTTCAAAATATTATTTGCTTAGTAGAATAATTTTTAATTTTGTTTAAACCAAAATATTTTTTTTATTGAAAAATATTGCTGTTCTTAACTGCCTATCAAGGTGTTCAACGCCTTAGCAGTATGTTGTTGTTTTTTCTATTTACGGTTGACATTTGCTTTTTAACATTTTGTCACTTGACTTTTCACATAAATATTACACTTGCATACACACACTGCAATTTGTAGTCAACAGTTGTTGTAGTAATGTGTTATTTGGGCCCTTGGCTGTTGCCTTCACTATAGTGTCATTCCATTTGGGACAAATTTAAAATGTTGCTGTCAATTGGCTGTTAAGATTGTTTGTGTTTAGCACAACCTAGTGAATAACGGTAAAGTACATGCTTCAATTGAAAGGCAATGTTGTGGCAAATTACCTGCCAACTTGATTTGAATTATGTATATGTATGTGTAATTTTTATATATGTACAACTAAACGCTTATACGCTTTCTATGCTATATTCCAGTAATAATTTCTCTAAGTGCTTTGCTGGGATTTAAACCAGAAAATCACTTACTTTACTAAGCAGTTTGATGACAATATTGGAGGGTAAAAACTATGAATTTGTAACATGGAAAGTTAATAAAATATGTTAGAACTAACCTCTAGACCCTATGGTTTGAATTTCACCTTTAAACTGATTTCAACCAATGAAAATTTATTAAACAGTAGTATAAATGTATAAAATTACAATAGTATAAAAGCATAAAAACATAAAAGTATAAATGTATAAAAGTACAAGAGTATACAAGTACAAAAGTATAATAGTATAAAAGTACAGAAGTATAAAAGTACGAAAGCGTAAAAGTTTAAAAATATAAAAGTATAAAACTATAAGAGTATAAAAGTTAAAAAGTATAAAAGTTTAAAAGTATTATAGTATAAAAGTACAAAAGTGTAAAAGTATAAAAGCTAAAAGTTTAAAAATATAAAACTATAAACGTTTAAAAGTTTAAAAGTAGAGAATTATAAAAGTATTAACTTATAAAAAAAATAAAAGTATAAAAGTTTAAAAGTATAAAAATATAATAGTTTTTTAACTCTACTAAAAAAGCTGATTTTTTTAGGCATCCTTTTATTGGCATCCTTTTGTATTTTCCAAATCATTAATAAAAAATTTAATATTTTAATAATATTAAAAATCATAATTTAAATTATTTATAGAAAAAAATCCTCCCTGTATATTTTACCAACTCAGCAACAATTGTTGGCGCAAATAGCTTAAACCAATTCCGCTTTCTCTGCAACAATTGCCACACATGTACATTTTTTATTTTCTATATATTTGTTTTTATACAAAGCAGTTACTGTTAATACATTTGGCTGTTGTCCAAAATAAATTAAAATAAAATGAAATGCCTTTTAGCTACTATTTCAAGTGATTTCTCTATGGTTTATGTTGTGCAACATGCAGCAAACAGTAAACATTCCCCGAATATTTTGTATTTTTGGTTCGTAAACTCTTTTACTGTGTTAGTCTGTAGTTGTATAATTTCCATTGAAATTTCATAAGTATGTTGCACAGTAGTAAAAAGAAATTTGTAATAAAATGTGGCAAAGAAAATAGCAACTGAAAACTAGAATATAATGAAATTGTTATGCTTAATGCCAAATAAACTCCAGAAATATGCTAAGTCGTTGACAATGACTGAATTTGCTGTAAATGAACATAAATAAAATGTTAAACGAGGGTGGTGGAATAAGTACTTAACGCTTGTTTTTGTAAAAATGGAAATTAAATTAATTTAAAAGTACTTGAGAGAAATAAATTTTCTTTATTGAAGCCTTAAGTCTGGAAAATAGGAATATGTTACTATAAACTTTAACATTTCAAGAGAGTAGGTATGAGAAAAATGGGAAATATTATGAAAGAAATAGCATTTGCGTTCTTGGGAACAGGCTTTTTAAGAAGAATTGAACTATTTAATTAGTTTTCGATAATATGTTTATAAACTTATTTGCTTGCCCTCGTTTATTACTACAAACCAAGCAATTTACTTTAATTTGAGTCAGTTAAATATAAATTCCTATATCAACAACATATTTTGGGTATTTTTACAAATATTTTAAATAGTTGCCACAAGTTTATGAACTTGAAAATTTGTATGTATGTGTGTTTAAATTATTAAGAAAAGTAACATGAAGGCATTTATAATAACAGTAAGATGCAACTACACTAATATAGTTTATTGCCACAAGTTTATGAACTTAAAAATTTGTATGTATGTGTGTTTAAATTATTAAGAAAAGTAACATGAAGGCATTTATAAGAACAGTAAGATGCAAATACAGTAATATAGTTTTTTCAATTTTATTTTTGATTTTTATTTTTCGATTAGTAAAACTTTGTTTATATCCGGTTTATTTTTTAATTTCATATGGCTTCCCCGCCAGTTTTGTTTCTCAATATTTTTCAAAATACAGCCCAATCATGAATAAAAATTCAGCGGGAGTTTTTTCCCTTTTCATATTTTTCCTATACAAATACAGTGTTAAAAAAATAAAAAGGGAGAAAACTCTCGCGGATTTTTTATTCATGATTGGGCCGATAAACTTTTATTTTTTTTTATTTTTTTTTTATTTCCACATAACTTCTCCAAAAATTTTGTTTTCTGTTATTCTATGACCCTTTACTTTTTATTGCAGCAGTTCTGTTTGTTTACTAGCTGCTATATTCTGTGTACTTCAAATGTATATAGCGACACAATTAACACTTATGTTTCCATCATTATTTAATAAATATACCTTTAAACTAAAAAATTTTGGTAATAAAAACCCGCTGACGTCAGATGGTTTGTCACTTGTATTCTAAATACAAAAATGTCATATGTATTGCACACAGAGAAGGTGTTCAGACAGTCCACATGACAAATACGCATAATGTGAACACAGCTTTATACGTACGTAAATACATCCCCAGTTAAGTACCTAATAGATCATTTTAGATATTTTTCTTTACAGCTGATTTAATTGAATGAATATACAATTTCAGCATAAATGCTGTCGTACACTCACTCACTCAATCATTAGTCCAGACGCTCTGCTATTTACAATTTCAAATCCCCCAAAAACATTTCAATCATTTTTACGTTTTAAACGCATCATCTTCTTCTATTAAATAAACATTTCCACAAACAAACAAACAAACAACAGCAACATTCAAGCGTTGAGGAGCCAACAAAAAAAATCTGCTCGTTACAGCAATGCATCAATGTCAACAGCACAAAAACAACTGAACAACAAATCGAAAAATTCACATAAATACAAATACATATGTAAGCACATTTCTATATGTAAACATTAGAGGGGTCTCTATTTTTTAAAGTTTTCAACGAAATAAAATTTAAGTGTGTTTTAAAAAAGATGTTCTGAAGAAAGGACTGAGTTATAAATTAATACAAATCAGTCAGTAATTATTCTACAATAATGATTTTATATTGTCACATATTTATGGGGGCCCTTCTAATAAATATTTGTTTGTGTAATTGTAAAATAAAAACTCATGCTAAAAACATTACTAATCTTTTGCTGACACAAAGTTTTTCTCCTGATGTTATTATTGTTAGCGATGGGGGCCATGTTGTTGCTATTGCTACACATACTATTTACTTATTATATGTATGTATACATAGTGTATGTATGTATGTATGTATAACGCTCTCTATTACAAAATCATTCTTATTGCAGTTGATATATATTACATTGAAATGACAAGTGTTTTTGAAGCTAACAATGAGTATGAATTTAAAGTCATCTAAAGAATATAAAAAACACAGAAGAACAATATCACAGTAACATATTTATGTCAGGCATTAACTTTGAGATAAATCAGGACAAGTTTCTTATAACGAAATAATTTTATTTTGTATTAAACTCCGGAAATTTTGTTAAAATCGAGCTGTTCAATCTGGGACCCATTACAAATTTCCCAGAGATTAGACTACATATCTTTAGAAACTATAGAAGTTTTTGTTTTCATTTCCTCTTATACTGCTTTTTTTCCATTCCCGCTGACTTGTGGGTAAATATAAACTAAATTGAATACCTATTGGCTTTTAGTTTTAATGACAATTTTAAATTAATTTTCCTTGTATTTTAATTAAGTTCTAATTTTATTATACATTTCTCACTTTTTTGAACTTATGTATTTCCATTTAAATTTTGTATTTGTTTTCACTTTTTGTCATTGCAACGACTGAAAGCATGGTATGTAGTAGATGATTATAATGTTGATTATTTTTATTAGTGGTATTAGTAAGACAGAGATATACAGTAAAGTTGAGTTAGATCCCTTTTCACACATTTAATATTGTACGTAATTATGTAAAAAGCCATTAAATTTTATACATTGTAAAACTCAATGGTCTAATAATAATGTGTATAGAGCAGAAAACACAAAACTAAAGGAAAGGGAAGAAATGTTTACTTGCTAACAATAAGGCTAGCACAAAAGGGGCCTTTAGTTTTAATAAAGGGAAAATGGTTGACAATTTAGCAGTAAAATATTAAAAACTCAAATAAGATTTTTTTTAACAAAATTTAATATTTGCTTAAGAAAAATTATTATAATATTTCTTAGGTATTTGCAACATTTGGAAATAAAAAATGGAAAATAAAAGAAAAAATTAAAAAAATTTTTTGAAAACTCAAAAAAAAAATTTTAATTTAAAAAAAATTAATTTTTTCTAGAAATAATAATAAAAATTCCTACTATTCATTATCACTGCTGAAATATAAGAAATGAGTTTTAAAAACCAAACAAATAAGGTGCCTTTCAGATTGGGCAACTTTATTTGCGCAAGTCTTGTGTGTGTGGGTGTTTGTACTTGGCAATTCTGTAGCTGCTGTCATTCTTGTCTTGGGATAAGAAAATTATACTTGCGCACTTAAAGTTGCCTTATCTGAAAGGGGCCTAGGTTTAAAATAAAAATAAAAAAAAAATTTAAAGGGAAGTTAACTGGAAATCGTGGAATACTAGAATACAAGTCTTTGCAAGTTAATTCATCAATCATGACTAAACTGCTAAAACGATTGAAACTTTAAACATGAGCAAGGAAAGATTATTAAAGGGAAAAATCTAGAGGCTTCATGAAGAGGAAAGAGTTACAAAGAACGATGAACGGCCAACATTTTTAACTCTTGATTTTCAGCAATTCATTTTATAAAATAAAATGTTTTTTTTAACTTTCTGTAATCAGAAAAACAACGTGTTAAAAAAATATCATTTTCGAATGACAATTTTTAAAGCAACAAAAAATGGAATTTTGCGTTTATTTTAAATAAACGATCATTGATATCCGAAATTTTCTATAACGTTCTAGTTAAGGTCAAGGAAACAAAAGTCAAGCAACAACGCACTTTTGCTATAAGAGCCCTTCTCCTTTGCAGACCCTGTAACTCCGCTCTATATGCAGACGAACAAAACTATATTCATTTGTTTTGTACATGTAGTCGTATTAGCCACATTTAGTGATTCACACAACATTGTAATTATACAAATACAATTGAACGGACAAACACATGGTCATAAATAGAAATACACAGACGGACAGACATTCAAAACGCTAGCATACAGAGCTACACACAGTTGGACAAATAAAAAGGCAAAGCTTAAAACAAACAAAACCAATCATCATCATCACAATGATGAGCACGTATATGATGATCGTTACGACGATAATCATTTTGTGCACTTATCTACATGTACATATATGTATATACGTTATTTGCACGCACATTTCTACCACATTTAGTATCAACAAATTTAAATCGTAACCACGCCATTGTTGTTGTCATATTTATAGCAGAGTGAAGCAAAACAAAAAAAAAACAAAATAACAGTTAAACACAAGCGTACATTGTTAAATACCAAATGCGTACATCTACAAACTCATTATGCTCTAAAGTATATGGATAAATGACATACACACAAACTTCTGTATATTGCTTTCAAAGCAATAGTTTATAGGCTTTTATTATGCACTACATGCACATGCAAATGTGTGTTCCCGCAGACAATAGGAGGCAAAAATAAAACTTTAAATTCTCATATTTTCATGTTTCAAAAAAGAAATCGCTATATTAAAATTTTTCGATTTAAGGAATAGACCTCGTTATATCAAAATTAATTTAAAAAAAATTTAATTTTATTTTTTTCACTATTGGAACATTTTTATTGTAAAAAAAAAAATTATAAATTATTTTAAATTTTAATTACGAAAAGCATTTCTTTCTATGAACTAAATTGTTGTGTAGTTCTAATAAAAAACTTTATATAGAGATAATTTCCGTTGACTTTCTCACCAATTTTGCTTTTTATAATTTTTAAAATTATATATCTTTAGTTTTCGATAAAATATTTAAAAAATTATTTTTGATTAAAAATAATATTAACTAGTTGCAAAATTTGAGATAAAAAAATTGTGTGTTTTTTTTATCAAAATTTTTGATGAAAAATTATGAAAATAAAAATGTAGTCTTAATGTCTAGAGAAGTTAATGAGAATGTATTTGTAGTGCTACCCCTTGGTAAATGGACATTTAAATTTTAATAAAAACTAAAGAAGAAAAAAACACAAGATAAATGTTGATTTATTATGTTGTTAAAACAAATGCTGAAGTAGAATGAAAATTTGTAATTTTAATTTTTAATAAAAATTAAGATTAGTATATGATGCGTAAGTTGGGAATTATTAGGGGAGGTACGTATAATAGAAGAAATAATGTTTTCTACAAAATGTTGCCTTTTATGACAGTTTTCCATGGAATAGAATTTCAAATGAAATCATACGATGGACAGTTTGCTATAAAATAGTGCCTCCCTTAGACAGATTTATTTATATAAATATATGTTTTATTTTGACAACAAAAAGCTCCTTCTGTAAACAGTTTTCTATACAAAAGTAGTCTGCAATAAAAATGTCTTCTGCCTACAGTTTTTAAAAGATAAATGTCTTTCGTACACAATTTAAAGTACATATAAATCTATAAACACATAAAAATATAACAGTATAAGAGTATAAAATTATAAGAGTTTAAAGGTATAAAAGTAATAAAGTATTCAATTATACAATTAAAAAAGCATAAAAGTAAAAAAGTATGAAAGTATAAAAGTATGAAAGTATAAAAGTATTAACGTATAAAAGTATGAAAGTATAAAAGTACAAACGTTAAAAGTATAAAAGTTATAAAGTATAAAAGTATAAAAGTATAAAAGTATAAAAGTATAAAAGTATAAAAGTATAAAAGTATAAAAGTATAAAAGTATAAAAGTATAAAAGTATAAAAGTATAAAAGTATAAAAGTATAAAAGTATAAAAGTATAAAAGTTTTCAATAGAGAAATGTCTTCTGTAGACGGTCTTAAATAAAAGTATAAACTCATAAAAGTATTAAAGCATTAAATTATAAAAGTTTAAAAGTATAAAAATATAAAATTTAAAAAGTATAAAATATTTCTTTATCATGCATTTAAAAAAAAACCCCCGCCAATTAAGTTTGTAGTTTTTAAAATGTTATAATTTATGTTTCAATTTGTCTTAATTATGTTATAAGTTGTGTTATCGGTTTTGTTTTTCATTGTAAATCGTTAATTATGTCTTTGTGTTTGTAGCTACATGCGTCTGTTGTGTTCTCGTATAGTTTAGTACCTAAAGCTTGTTGAATGTTGTGTTGAAATGCATTAGGGAATATTGCAATGCATTTCATTGTATGTTTTATATATGGCTCATATTGTATTGATGTGTTGTTGTTGTTGTTGGCATTGCTGTTATAATACATATTGTTGCTATTGTATTATACCATCATAGGATAATTTGATTCAATTAGGCATGCGTTACTATATAATTATAAGCATACAACTTGATACACATATAAATCCTAACAACAAATTATACTATACATTTAAAACAATAGCCATATACATATTGGAAAATTAAAAGCAACATTGGTAACAGACAGACAATTTACTGATAAACTAATACGCTCACTGTTTAATGGTCACTGTTTAATGGTTATTTTTATAGAAAAACCAGTTGATTTTAAACAGAAAAGCTTTTCAATTCAAAAAAAAAACAAGCTTTAGTGTATGTATTTGTGGTTAGAGTTACAGCACGGTTAGGCATAAAGAGATTAAGCTTCAGAAATACTAGCAAATCTAACATTAATGAATTGCTAGTTTTTAAGATATGTGTTTGAATCTGTTAAAGTTCAAACTCTGGTGGCTGTTACAGCCGACCACTGTCTATAATATTATTATAGGCAACTCTTAAACCTCTAATGAGAATGTATTAAATAAATTTGTTTTAAAGTGTTAAATATGAAAGCCTGTGTTTATTTTTGCGTGTCTGTAACAGTTTCATTCAGTATATGGTTGCTGGAGTTGAAATAATATTTTAAATAACTGTTAATAAACTAACTAGTTTTAAATGCTAAAGAAGAAATCTGGCTACAATTGTTTACAAACAGAAAATTACAAAAAATAATTTAAATTTGTGAATTGAATTTAAATTGAATAAAAATATTTTGTGATTTTAAAATGAAAAGGAAATCTACAGATGATTCTTAATGGTTTGAAGACAACGAATTAGATGTGCTATTGAATAAAGAGGATCAAACCTGGAGCTTCGTCCACCGATTCCTTACATCAACTTGGCTTATGTTCGATGCAGCAACTTCAGTTGAATTACAAGTATTTCGTACAGTTCTTCAATAAAAGGAATTTAGCGTACTACTGAAGAACAAGACATTTCTTGAACTTTTTAAAACAGCGGTTTGATCAATCGCAAAGGATAATAGTTTTACTTACTTATTTAGTTTCTAGAATCAGACCTTCAATTATCTTTCTCTTTTTTAACTTCCTATCAAAAAATATATAGTTGTTTGTTAAATGTCATTTGCTTTAATTTTAAATTTTACTATTTGTGTTTCTTCATGATAAATTTTCTACTTCTCTTCTCGGTCTCTTCAAATGTAATAAATCAATCAATTTCACGTACAACCTCATCAGAATCCCACACACTTTTAAACTGTCTTACATACATACATACATATATTGTTTGTTATATTTTCATTTTGTTCGTAAGCGCTTTGCTCACAGTGAAGGCAATAAAATTTAGTTTCTTATTTTTTGTTTTCATTGTTATAATATTTACTAAGATTTACTTGTGCTTTATGCTTTTGGTAACATCATGACATTCTTATTTGTGGGCTGCCTAAATAGAAGTAAATTTATACTAGCTGATGCACAAAGAAGGGCGAATAACAGGAAAGTCACAAATAAATCCTTCAAAAATTTGCTTAAAGAACAATGTTACGTAACAGGAAATAGCAGCCTTTGACATCCTTCTTTAGTGCAGTTTCGTTTTTTTTTTTTTTTTGTTTGGAATTACGTTGTAGAAAATAATCATGTTGGCAGACAAAAAGGAAAATGGTATAGAGAGTTGGAAATATTGTGAAGAATTTTGCTTTGGTACACGTTTTATTTCAGGAAGAAGAGACCAAGATTTGCGTAATTCTAAAACTTCACAAAAATAAGCCTTATGCTTGGTTTTCACTATGTCACTTTTGTTGTCAAATTGTCCAAATTGTTGGCAATTGTATGAAAACGGGTTGTCTTCTGTTAGCATTCATGATTGCAAACATATATGACGCCATATGACAACCCGTTTTCATACAATTGCCTACAATTTGGACAATTTGACAACAAAAATGACATAGTGATAATATAGTGTTAGTAGCATTGTCGACAATTACTTCCTCTGCCCTCCAAGGGTAGTACAAGAAAGAGTTACCTATAAATAATTGTCTAGAAGAGACACTGTTCTATAGACAAGTTTCTAGAGGAGACGCTGTTCTATAGACAAGTTTCTAGAGAAGATCTTGCTCTATAAACAAGTTTCTAGAAAATACACTGTACTAACGACACGTTTCTGGAGGAAACACTGTTTTATTGACAATTATCTAATTCTTTTTGTTTCTAAAATCTCTGGAATATTCTTATTTTTGTCTAATTTTGACTAAGTACTTCTTTTTACCATTTTACTAATAATATTCTCAGTTTTTCTTGTTAATATCTAATACACACAAAACAACAACAAGAAAAGAAACTACATTATTTCCCTTGTGAATTTATAATCAAGTTAAATTAGAAAATATTCTTTTGTCACACAACAAAAATATTGTTTCATTTGTCATAATGACAAAAACTCATTTCTTATTTAGTTTAGCAGTTTTTCTACTGGCTTTTGTTAGTAAAGGATTTCATTATTTATTTTTTTTTTGCAGTAGAGCACAAAATAATCTCTAAAAACAACACACCTGAAAATCTGAAAACAACATAAGCATTGTTTTAAGGAATTGATGTGTAAATATAAAGATTTTTATTTTGCAAATGTCTCTGGAAATTACGGAAAATATAATACTAAACAAAAACCGATTTTTTTTTTGGAAAATAACAAACAAATAAACGTAAATTTTGATTTGCTACAAAGAACTACAAAAAAATCTAATTCCAACTGAACAAAATTTTCAATTTGAAATGAAATGAATTTTTTGGCAAACAAACAAGCAAGCCAGCAACATACTTAGATTTAATACAACAACCAGAACAGATAAAAAGGATTGACTTGATAGAAATAAGGAATTATACTAAACAACAGCAAGGAATAAGTATAAAAACACAGAAATACAAATACGAACTGCTGTACATTGCAAATGAGATTTTCAACAAGATTTTTCGTTAAATTTTTGTTTCAACATTTTAGTTGTGAACTTGTTTTGGTTCGATGTCAATGCAATCATTATATTACTAAGACACACAGACACTCAGACACACATTCTTCATTCATGCTGCCACTTTGAGGCAACCATTTAGAAGAACGTTCACACATGAGTACTTTAAATGTATGACAAATAAAACGAAATGAATTACTTTCTATTATTGCAAATACAGGCAAACATTATGTACCTGAGTGATATTCAGCAAAAAAATCCAATAGACTTGGTAGAGACAATGCAAAGCTTTTAAACAATAATTTTCACTACAGAATCACCTGAACTTATAGAGGAAGTTATTTGACTGCATTTTATGTAGGACCATGTTATGTGGACACACGAAAGAACAAATAAGAAATTACTCTCTAACTAGTAAAAACTTATTCTCTATCTTAAGTAATAATTTCAATCTCTAGTTTGTGGACAATTGCCAGAACTACTGGGCGGCCTCATACTCTACAGCCACATACATATGTATATATGTAAGTGTGCAAACGTTTATGCAAGTTTATTAAGATATTACCAAGCTGCACCTTACCTGTACTGTTCACTATTTACTACAAATGAAATAAGGAGACAGATCGAAACCTTTATTTCAATTTACTTGATTTGTGTGTACATTAAGCCTGTGTTGTATTAACTTTCAACAGAAATTTAGAGAAGTAAATGTACGGGTATACTTGGCAAATATTTGATGAAAAAGACGTAACCACTAAATAAAATATTTTTGAAGTGGTTTATTTTGCACACGACACAATAAATATTTGGTCATACATATTTTATTTAATTTCGTTTGTTCTGCAAAACTCTTGTAAGAGTAAACAACGTCAAACAAATTTGTGCTAAAACGAGTGGTAACGCTCTTTTGAGTAAATATTAGCCGTGTCTAAAATTACCTTAACAAACGCATCATTGTTAACATATCTAAACGATTTATGTGTGATGTTCTCATTCTTTTTACAATGTTGTCTTCATTGTTGTTTTTGGTTAGGAGTTTGCTTTGAAGTATATTAAGAATATTGTTCGTTTTGATCAGAAAAAAAAATTAGGAGTTAAATGACTACCAAAAAAAAAATACTAAAAAAAACAAAAAATTTAATTTTAAGCAACAAACCTTTGGAGAGGGTAAATTTGGAAGTTACTTGAATAGACATGTTTTTCGGTCAACTTCTTACAATAAACACCTAGATAAGCAGCTAATGGCTACCTATATAAAAACTCTTAGCTAATAAGATGTTTCAGTAGTATTTTGTAGTAAAACTGCAGTATCAGCTTAAGGTAGTTTTAGACGGTATGTATTTTGCAGTGTGCTTGTTAAATGCTTCTGCAAATGTCGTCCTACATTTACAGTGTAAAATTTTCAACATAAACCATATGGACCTGGTATAGTTGATATTTACAGTTATATATCAAAACTTTAAAGGTGTATAACTCGTAAACCATAAGAGAGCGAGCAAAAATTTTTGCATTTTTAAGTATAGAAATTAATAAGATATCGGTAAAAAAAAACATTGTTAAAATCCAAGCCAGTGTCATGATCTTGATTTAAGCAAAAAAAAATTTACAAAATAAGCAACACCTACACTTTTAAGCAAATATCTTCCACAAATTCTTACATAGTAATATTTCTCATAACAAATTCACAGTTTTGTGTTAAAATGAACTGTCGAATTATTTTTAGTACAATTAAATCCTTAACAAAAATATACGTGTAAATAATTCATAATAATTTTTCCAAGAAAATTATTCACAAGTTTTTAAATATAAAATTTTTCTCACCTTACATTCTATATTTTATTTCATATATACATATGTACATTAGTTAAACCGAATCCGAACCGATAACCGTTTTATTTGCATTATTTATACGACTGGCAACTCTACTACACTTTACCATTTAATAAAACTCAAAAAACACTTGACGAATTTGTTTTTGTAAACAAACACCGAAAACAAACCTTTTTCTTGCTCTGCTTTTTCTATTGAGAATTTGCTCTTCTCTTCACTCACTTTTATTTTGACAAACACTCACAACAAACAACAACAACATCCCATTTAAATGGAAAACAAGAAGCAACATGTTTAATTACATTGGATACAAAGGGCTTTTTACTAGATAATAACAACAAACACAACGGAATTATTGCATACACACTTTATAATATGATGCTACTTTTTTTTATATTATTTATTTGAAAATAAACTTTATAAACAACTTTTAATTCAAATTTTATTAACCTACATTAACATACATATGTTGTATGTACCTGCTTCTTTAATATTTGATGAATTTTGTAAGAATTAAAGAACTTCCACTTTATTTAAATTGCACTTAAAGACGGACGATAACTTAGAACGACTGATTTTAATAGTGACCGCAAGAAAACTAAAATTTAATGCAAGTATAGCTGTAGAGCTGCCAAATATAATGACATGTTATTAGTTAAAAGGATTTGGTTAAGGTTCATAATTAATAGGTATTTACAAATTAAAGAAATAGATTTATTTTACTAGAGTTTAGAAATAAATGATTTAACAATTTTCACAATATCTAGTTATAAAAACATTAATTTATTAACTTTTACTACAAAATTTTAAGTAAGGTATAATTAACAATTATCGGTTTGTAATGCACATGACAAAAAGGTATTTTATAAGTTGGCTAGAGCTGTGTCGTTCATGAACGAACGGGTTAAAATGAACGGATCACTTCATTGAACGGAATGAGCCGGTCATTTAACTGAACGGTTTTCCTTCAATAGCGTATGGATCAATTTCGTTCACCTGCTGTTTATTAAAAGACAAGAAGAAAATCAAATTCAATAAGGGTTGTATTCATTTGATCAAAGTGAACGATTGAACGAATTGAATGAACGAATCAGTCTTGGATAAATAAACGAAAATGACCGGTCACTGAAATGAACGACAGGGCACAACTCTAAAGTTTGCATACTCACTCCTACATCCGTTGAGATTAATATTCCCTAATATGTATTCAATAACTACCAATTTATTCCCAAATACGAACAATAATTTATAACAAAAATATGCGTGTAAATAATTCATAATAATCTTTCCAAGGAAATTATTCACAAGTTTTTAAATATAAAATTTTTCTCACCTTACATTCTATATTTTATTTCATAAATATGTAGAATAGTTAAACCGAATCCGAACCGATAACCGTTTTATTTGCACTATTTATAAGAATGGCAACTCTACTACACTTTACCATTTAATAAAACTAAAAAAACATTTGACGAATTTGTTGTTGTAAACAAACACCAAAAACTCAACTTCTTCTTGCTCTGCTTTTTCTATTGAGAATTTGCTCTTCTCTTCTGACACTTTTATTTTGGCAAACACTCACAACAAACAACAACAACATCCCATTTAAATGGAAAACAAGAAGCAACATGTTTCACATACATCTGGATACAAAGGGTTTTTTACTAGATAATAACAACAAACACAATGGAATTATTGCATACATATTTATAATATGATGCTTCTTTTTTTTTGATATTATTTGAATATAAACTTTATTTTAACAACTTTTAATTGAAATTTTATTAAACTACATTAACATACATATGTTGTATGAAATTTGCAAGAATTAAAACACTTCCTATTTATTTTAATTTCACTTTAAGACGGACGATAACTTAGAACGACTGATTTTAATAGTGACTGCAAGAAAACTAAAATTTAATGCAAGTATAGCTGTAGAGCTGCCAAATATATTAACATGTTATTTGTTAAAAGGATTTGGTTAATATGTACCTACATAATTAATATTTACAAATTAAAGAAATAGATTTATTTTACTAGAGTTTAGAAATAAACAAGTAAGAAAGTATAGTCGGTCAAGCCCGATCATATAATACCCTACACCAGTATATGTATAAAACAGTTTTTCAGAAATGGGCGTTATATTGGAAAAATAACATATTATGGACAGATTATCCAAAAATTTAGTGTTATGATGTCTGTGAATATAATACTATATGTGTTAAACTTTATCTCGATATAAATACATTTAAACGATTTATGGAGCTTAAAGTGAATTACGGAGATGGTCTTATATGGGAGTTTCGACTAATTATGGACCGACCATTATAAAATTAGGTGTCATTATTTCTGTATATAAGAAATTTATTTGTGTCAAATTTTATTTGAATACCAACATTTTTAAGAAATTTATGATCGTTAAAGTGAATTTCGAAAGTTGGCCTTATATGTGAGCTACGACTAATTACGGACCGATCATAATAATATTGTACCGTATTATTTTCATACATACAAAATATATTTGTGTTCAATATTGTTTGGATACCAACAATTTTTAGAGAGTTATGCTCTTTAAATTGATTTTCGGAAATGGACTTATATGGGAGCTATGACTAATTATGGACCGATCTGCACAAAATTTGTAGATGTGAGTTGGCTTCATTTACCACTCATTTGTGATGAAATTTAAAATTCCCAAATACGAACAATAATTTATAACAAAAATATACGTGTAAATAATTCATAATAATCTTTCCAAGTAAATTATTCACAAGTTTTTAAATATAAAATTTTTCTCACCTTACATTCTATATTTTATTTCATAAATACATATGTACATTAGTTGGACCGAATCCGAACCGATAACCGTTTTAATTGTACTATTTATAAGAATGGCAACTCTACTACACTTTACCTTTTAATAAAACTCAAAAAACACTTGTCGAATTTGTTTTTGTAAAGACACACCAAAAACACAACTTTTTATGCTGTGTCTTTTCTATTGAGAATTTGCTCTTCTCTTCTCACACTTTTATTTTCACAAACACTCACAAAAAACAACAACAATATCCCATTTAAATGGAAAACAAGAAGCAACATGTTAAATTACATTGGATACAAAGGGCTTTTTACTAGATAATAACAACAAACACAACGGAATTATTGCATACACACTTTATAATATGATGCTACTTTTTTTTATATTATTTATTTGAAAATAAACTTTATAAACAACTTTTAATTCAAATTTTATTAACCTACATTAACATACATATGTTGTATGTACCTGCTTCTTTAATATTTGATGAATTTTGTAAGAATTAAAGAACTTCCACTTTATTTAAATTGCACTTAAAGACGGACGATAACTTAGAACGACTGATTTTAATAGTGACCGCAAGAAAACTAAAATTTAATGCAAGTATAGCTGTAGAGCTGCCAAATATAATGACATGTTATTAGTTAAAAGGATTTGGTTAAGGTTCATAATTAATAGGTATTTACAAATTAAAGAAATAGATTTATTTTACTAGAGTTTAGAAATAAATGATTTAACAATTTTCACAATATCTAGTTATAAAAACATTAATTTATTAACTTTTACTACAAAATTTTAAGTAAAGTATAATTAACAATTATCGGTTTGTAATGCACATGACAAAAAGATATTTTATAAGTTGGCTAGAGCTGTGTCGTTCATGAACGAACGGGTTAAAATGAACGGATCACTTCATTGAACGGAATGAGCCGGTCATTTAACTGAACGGTTTTCCTTCAATAGCGTATGGATCAATTTCGTTCACCTACTGTTTATTAAAAGACAAGAAGAAAATCAAATTCAATAAGGGTTGTATTCATTTGATCAAAGTGAACGATTGAACGAATTGAATGAACGAATCAGTCTTGGATAAATAAACGAAAATGACCGGTCACTGAAATGAACGACAGGGCACAACTCTAAAGTTGGCATACTCACTCCTACATCCGTTGAGTTTAATATTCCCTAATATGTATTCAATAACTACCAATTTATTCCCAAATACGAACAATAATTTATAACAAAAATATGCGTGTAAATAATTCATAATAATCTTTCCAAGGAAATTATTCACAAGTTTTTAAATATAAAATTTTTCTCACCTTACATTCTATATTTTATTTCATAAATATGTAGAATAGTTAAACCGAATCCGAACCGATAACCGTTTTATTTGCACTATTTATAAGAATGGCAACTTTACTACACTTTACCATTTAATAAAACTAAAAAAACATTTGACGAATTTGTTGTTGTAAACAAACACCAAAAACTCAACTTCTTCTTGCTCTGCTTTTTCTATTGAGAATTTGCTCTTCTCTTCTCACACTTTTATTTTGGCAAACACTCACAACAAACAACAACAACAACATCCCAATTAAATGGAAAACAAGAAGCAACATGTCTCATATTCATTTCGATACAAAGGGTTTTTTACAAGATAATAACAACAAACACAATGGAATTATTGCATATTTATAATATGATGCTTCTTATTTTTTGATATTATTTGAATATAAACTTTATTTTAACAACTTTTAATTGAAATTTTAATAAACTACATTAACATACATATGTTGTATGTACCTACTTATTTAATATTTTATGAATTTTGTACGAATTAAAACACTTCCACTATATTTAAATTGTACTTAAAGACGGACGATAACTTAGAACGACTGATTTTAATAGTGACCGCAAGAAAACTAAAATTTAATGCAAGTATAGCTGTAGAGCTGCCAAATATAATGACATGTTATTAGTTAAAAGGATTTGGTTAAGGTTCATAATTAATAGGTATTTACAAATTAAAGAAATAGATTTATTTTACTAGAGTTTAGAAATAAATGATTTAACAATTTTCACAATACCTTTCACTAGTTATAAAAACATTAATTTATTAACTTGTACTACAAATTTTTAATTAAGGTATAATTAACAATTATCGATTTTTAATGCACATAAAGACGTATTTTCTAAAGGTGCGTTTAGATTGGTGAAATATTTCTCTAACGTAATCTGAACACAAAATAATTTTGAGGGTTTAACAAAACAAAAGCTGTTTTTGACCAAACAAAATTAGTTGTTGGCATACAAATATTTGTCTAATGTGAACAAAGTGTGAACACAAAAGAACAAATGTTTTCCATATTTCTGAGCCAACATTTATTTTGTCTTTTGAAAAAAATTTTAAGAAGAAACAACGACAAATAACAGCTGAGATATGCCGTGTTGTCAACGTTTAAAATCTTCAAATGATTGTAATTATATGCAAATTGATAAACGAGCTCTAAATTAGTTTATAAATTATGTAAATGTTTCAAAATCCAATATGGTTAACAAGAATATGCATATACGCGATATATGTACATATGTACAAAAAAAAAAAAAGAAGAAAAATTCTGATATCACAATCACAAAATATTGGCAAACACAAACATTTTAGATTGAGCTTTTTTCCACATTTTAGGCGGATTTCGCGATATGCGTATTTTTGATTAGCCTATTGTTTTTTAACTATAACTTATTTACAAGTCATATACCCATATATTTTTTATGTAGACAGAATTCTATCTTTTCAACTTCAAAATCTATAGGAAAAATATGAAAAATTTTCTGTCTGCTGTTTTCATACTTAGGTTTTGATATCTGTCATAACAGAATTCTCTTTAATGTAGATGGGGTATTAAATTATAAAATAAAATGTGGTAAATACATAGCACCATTATGAAAAAAAATATTTAATAATAAATATTATTTGAAAGCTTCTAGTTATCTTTCAAATGATGTGTATATATCCAGAAGTGGTTGAAGTATAATTAAAAATGTACAATTTTAATTCAGCAATAAAATGCCTATAACTCCTAAACCAAATGAGAGCGGCACAAAATTTCTATACCAATAATTTTTGACAATTTTTGTTTAAAAAAAACGCGAAATGCGTAACACTGATTAAACAAATAAACAGCTGCTGATGGTTAATTAATTTATTTGTAAAAAAGTACCGCTTTCGTTGCGTCTACGTATCCAATTCCGTACCCATTGTCTTCCCGTTTTTTTTTTTTTTCTTTTATAGTCTCCTCCTCCAATACCATCAGAGATGCGGCTCCACAACACAAAACAGATAAATCCTGTTCATTTGTTTGCATTTCTTTTATTTACATATATGTACATAGGTATAATGTAAATTTCGTGGTAAACAAAATAATATTTTTTGACACTTTTATCAAATAAATATTTAATGCAAGTATTTATTTCAGTCTGAACGCACAAAAAACAAATTTTCTTTTATTTTATTTCACACAACAATTTCAGCAAACAAAAATTATGAAATATTTGTGCTTAGTTTGAACATAAAACAAAATAGTTTTTTATTTAACATAATTTAAAGCAAATATCATAACAAATTTTTCTTCAAATAGTTCATCAATCTGAACGTACCTTAAAGGTAGAATTAGCCGAACGTCTACGTCCCGTACTGTACGGTAACGAAACAGCTGATCCTGTTTTGTTATTTGAAATCTTCCGAATCCATTATGACCGACACTAATTAAATTTTTAACAACCATAACACAATATCCTATGTTAATTTTTATGTTGGACGTACGTGCCGTTTTTAACTGTTCTATAATCGCACAAACGTGCTTACAGTACGGTACGTTACAGTAGGGAGACGTGGACGTTCGGCTAATTCTACCTTAAGTGTAGTTTGAGTTGATGTGAGATTTTTCTATATTGTCAGATCGCGTTGCATTGCTAGATACCTATGTCTACTTCTTTTGATTAAATAAAAACATTAGTAAAAAACATATGGGCAACTTCAAAAATTTACGGCACTTAGAAGTTTTTTTTGTCAGACATCAATGTCGATTTGTGTGTGTATAAACCGATATTTGAGCATGTGAAATCCCAACTTAAAAGTCAATTCAGATTGTCAGACGCAAAAAAGATACATTTTTACAAAATTTACGCTAATTTCTTTTAAGTTTGTGATCTCCGTGATACGTTATAGTATTTCAGATTATAGGACTAATTTTGTAAGCAAATTTTTATTCATCTTAATCATCTTAATTTATCATCTTAATTTACCATGGCCTCCAGTAATTATCATTAATGTAACATTCTCATTAACCAAATCCTTTTAACTAATAACATGCCATTATATTTGGCAGCTCTACAGCAATACTTGCATTAAATTTTAGTTTTCTCGCAGTCACTATTAAAATCAGTCGTTCTAAGTTATCGTCCGTCTTTAAATGCAATTTAAATAAAGTGAAAGTGTTTTAATTCTTACAAAATTCATAAAATATTAAAGAAGTAGGTACATACAACATATGTATGTTAATGTAGTTTAATAAAATTTCAATTAAAAGTTGTTTATAAAGTTTATATTAAAATAAATAATATAAAAAAAAACGAAGCATCATAATATAAAGAGTGTATGCAATAATTCCATTGTGTTTGTTGTAATTATCTAGTAAAAAGCCCTTTGTATCAAGATGTATGTGAAACATGTTGCTTCTTGTTTTCCATTTAAATGGGATGTTGTTGTTGGGTTTTGTTGAGAGTGTTAGTCAAAATAAGTGGAGAAGAGAAGAGCATATTCTCAATAAAAAAAAATCAGAGCAAGAAAAAGTTGTGTTTTCGGTGTTTGTTTCCAAAAACAAATTCGTCAAGTGTTTTTTGAGCTTTATTAAATGGTAAAGTGTAGTAGAGTTGCCATTCGTATAAATAGTGCAAATAAAACGGTTATCGGTTCGGATTCGGTTTAACTAATGTACATATGTATTTATGAAATAAAATATAGAATGTAAGGTGAGAAAAATTTTATATTTAAAAACTTGTGAATAATTTACATACTTGGAAAGATTATTATGAATTATTTACACGTATATTTTTGTTATAAATTATTGTTTGTATTTGGGAATGAATTGGTAGTTATTGAATACATATTAGGGAATATGAAACTCAACGGATGTAGGAAGGAGTATGCCAACTTATAAAATAACTTTTTGTCATGTGCACTACAAATCGATAATTGTTAATTATACCTTACTTAAAATTTTGTAGTAAAAGTTAATAAATTAATCAACCTTATTATGAGTGTCGTTTTCTTTTTACGACAACGACTCTTTAGTAATAGATTAAAGATAAAATTAATTTTGTTTCTTTAATCTATTAAGAAATAGTCATTGTCGTAAAAAGAAAACGACACTCATAATAAGGCTGAATGTTTTTATAACTAGTGAAAATTGTTAAATCATTATACCCTACACCACCATAGTGGGGAGAGTATATTGGATTTGTGCTAATGTTTGTTACGCCCAATATATTGGTCCAACACCCACCTTAAAGTATACCGATCGACTCAGGATCACTTTCTGAGTCGACTTAATGATGTTCGTCCGTCCGTCCGTCTGGTTGGCTGGCTGGCTGTCCATGTAAAGTACAGGTCGCAATTTTGAAAATATTTCGATAAAATTTGGTACATACGTGATATTTTTCAGCCTAAGGATGGAGGAGATTGAAACTGGTGGACATCCGTCCAGTATTTCACGTGGCCCCCATACAAATGCCGTCCCGAAATTGGGATTTTCTGAACATAAATGCTTGAATTATGCAAGTATCTAAAAAAATTTCATCACAAATGAGTGATAAATGAAGCCAAATCACATCTACAAATTTTGTGCAGATGGGTCCATAATTAGTCATAGCTACCATATAAGGCCATTTCTGAAAATTACTTTAAAGAGCATAACACTCTAAAAATTGTTGTTATCCAAACAATATTGAACACAAATATATTTCATATGTATGCAAATAATACGCTACAATTTTATTATTATCGGTCCATAATTAGCCGAAACTCCCATATAAGATCATCTCCGTAATTCACTTTAAGCTCCATAAATAAGTTTAAATGTGTTTATATCGAGATAAAGTTTAACACATATAGTACTTATATTCACAGACATCATGACACTAAATTTTTGGATAATCTGTCCATAATATGTTATTTTTCCAATATAACGCCCATTTCTGAAAAACTGTTTTATACATATACTGGTGTAGGGTATTATATGGTCGGTCTTGACCGACTATACTTTCTTACTTGTTTATTTCTAAACTCTAGTAAAATAAATCTATTTCTTTAATTTGTAAATATTAATTATGTAGGTACATATTAACCAAATCCTTTTAACAAATAACATGCCATTATATTTGGCAGCTCTACAGCTATACTTGCATTAAATTTTAGTTTTTTCGCGGTCACTATTAAAATCAGTCGTTCTAAGTTATCGTCCGTCTTTAAGTGCAATTTAAATAAAGTGAAAGTGTTTTAATTCTTACAAAATTCATAAAATATTAAAGAAGTAGGTACATACAACATATGTATGTTAATGTAGTTTAATAAAATTTCAATTAAAAGTTGTTAAAATAAAGTTTATATTCAAGTAAATAATATAAAAAAAAAACGAAGCATCATAATATAAAGTGTGTATGCGATAAATCCATTGTGTTTGTTGTTATTATCTAGTAAAAAGCCCTTTGTATTCAAATGTATTTGTAAACATGTTGCGTCTTGTTTTCGAATAAAATGGGTTGTTGTTGTTGTTTGTCAAAATCAAAGTGTGAGATGAGAAGAGCAAATTCGCAATAGAAAAAGCAGAGCAAGAAAAAGTTGTGTTTTTGGTGTTTGTTTACAAAAACAAATTCCTCAAGTGTTTTTTGAGTTTTATTAAATGGCAAAGTGTAGTAGAGTTGCCAATCTTATAAATAATGCAAATAAAACGGTTATCGGTTCGGATTCGGTTTAACTAATGTACATAGTTATGAAATAAAATATATAGTAGAATGTCTTCATAAGGTGAGAAAAATTTTATATTTAAAAATTTGTGAATAATTTACTTAAAAGATTATTATGAATTATTTACACGTATATATTTGTTCGTATTTGGGAATGAATTGGTAGTTATTGAATACATTTTAGGGAATAATAAACCCAACGCATGTAGGAAGGAGTATGCCAACTTATAAAATAACTTTTTGTCATGTGCATTAAAAATCGATAATTGTTAATTATACCTTAATTAAAATTTTGTAGTAAAAGTTAATAAATTAATGTTTTTATAACTAGTGAAAGGTATTGTGAAAATTGTTAAATATGTATTGTAAATACGTATTCCAATATCCTGAGCGAATTTCGCTAAGTCAAAATTCTTTAAATTGTTAAACTTTATTATCAATTGACCCACAAGTTTAGTTTATTATTAAGAAAATTTTGCAAATTATGTACATATGTATGTATGTATATGTACATATATCGTGATTCAAGTCTTTAAATGATATTTAAATATTTGAGAACGAATAATAATTTTAGTTTTTAGGGATGTACCTATGTAAATGAGTTAGTATTTATGTTGACGTTGTTTAATGAAATTGTATTTAAGTCAAAATTAACTACATACATAATAAAATAAATAAAAAAGTGGCCAAAAAGAACGCAATCTTTTAACATTTTAAGAACGATTTCTGGTTAAAATGTTTGGAAAAAACTATTTAGAACATTTTATTATGGTTTAGCTGCCATCTTGCACATGAATGTAGGGTACACAAAACTCCCATAAATATTTGCCCCTTAAGAAAAACTTTCAATATTTATGGCAAATTGTGGAGAGCAGTAAAATATATATGAAGTAGTTAAATTTAAAAACAAACTCAAATAAATAATAAACTAAACAAAAATGAAAATAAATTAAATTTTATATGCATACTTTAACACTTATACAAATACTTGCTCATTTAACCAAGCACACACACAACTTTTCGCTAAAATGAACCCAGCATACCATTCTAGGAGAGCTCCGAAAAAGGAGTCAGAAAAGAGTCCAACAAAAGAGCATTTTCGGAGCGAAAGAAAATTTTGCTTTTAGATAATGTCAGAAAAGAGTCTTTTATGAGGTTTTTTTTGGGCTCTGTGTAATCTTGTTTTTATCATTCTAGTGTGGTACAGCTACTTATGTTTTTTTTTGTTCAAAGCACAAATAACAGGACAACAACGCTTTGGTACACACATAATTAAGTAGAATTTCTGAGTTATACTGCGTACCTACTAAGGACAGTAACAAGCAAATTTTTCTTTCGCTCCGAAAATGCTCTTTTGTTGGACTCTCTTTTAACTCCTTTTTCGGAGCGCTTTTATAATGGTATGCTGGGTATGTATGTATGTGTAGAATTTTTGCAAATTATTACAAATACTAATACTAATTTTTATTTAGTATATTTAACTTTTAAATATTTTACTGACCAGTAAACCATATGAAATCATGGATGTCAGTATTTCAACTAAAGCTAGCACGTTTCCTTAAAAAATATATGTAATACATACATATGTAAATACATAAGTATTTGTGTATGTGTAATGTCTTTTATTTGTTTTAAAACTCGTTTTGAGTCAAAAAGTTAAAGAAAACTATTTAAAACTTTTTGGCAACTAACAACTAACAACACTATCACCACCACTACTGCCACTACTACTACTTAAATAACAAAGAAATGAGCATTAAATAGTTTAACAGGGCAGACTAGCTACAGTAGTTAGTGTGTTAAAGGGGAGGGGTGTGAGCTATAAAAATTTGTTACCAAAAATTCTTATTAAAATGGCACAAGTCAGCAATTTCCCATGCACTTGTCTGCAAATCTCGTTTTCTGAAAATGAACATTTATAGAGAAATTTTAGAAAATTAGTAGTAAAAGAAAGTTTTCTATATATGTTGCTGTTATTATGTATATTTGTTGTTGCTGCTGCTGTTGTCTAAACAACAATTAGGTTAGTTTTATGATTAAGTAAAAGTGGTTTGCTAGTTTAGTGTTAAACTCAAAAGACAAGGATTTTTAATAAGAAAAGTTTTTATTTAAAGTAAGGAGAATAGAAAAACACATAGTTATATACAGAAGAATACAGAAGATTTAGAGTTAAAATTATAAAAATCGGTAAAAACTATAAATTTGTAAAAGTGTGAACACCAAGATGAAATTATGAGATCTCAAAATTAGGATGACGATAAGAAAACTAAATTATCGGCCGTTAAAAGCACAGGCAACTTAATGAGGTATTATTTGTTATTGAATAAACATATTCTCATCTTTGGCAAATGGCATATAATAAGAGAGAAACTCTTCTTGTCACCGAGGAATCTAAATGTATTCAATGTTGGCCTATGAAAGAGCTGAAGCTGTTGGTGTCCACAAAGAGAAATTGAGGTCGATCTGCCTGTTTGTGGTATAACTTCACTTCCAAATCATTAATTTCAAGAAAAATTTGAATATCGATCTCCACAGCTGCTCATCACTGAGGAATCTAAACGTTTAGACAGATCTGGTGTAGGTGCTGTTGCTTACATTGAAAAATGTGGTATTCTTCAAACCGAACTGTCGGCTGTTAAAAGAACAAAGAACTGGATGAGGTATATATAGAATAGAGACATTTTCATAATAAAAAAAAATTTGAAAAAAAATTTCGGTTTTAAAAATTTCAAGTTTACAAAAAAATTATATTTGAAATTTTTGTACTTAAAATTATTGTGCTGCTTTTTGTTATTTATAGTCTAAAAGAATAATTACAAAATTTGGTTTATTGTTTAAATTATGAATTTATTGAAATTTCAAAAAACTTAAATTGGCGGGGAAGTCGAAAAATAATTTTTTTTTAAGAATTTAAAAAAAATTTTAAAATTTTATCCAAATTATAATCTTCATTATTGGCATTTATAATTTAAAAGAAATTTTCAAAACTTGAGCTTACAATTCAAACTATGAATTTTTGAAATTAAAAAAAAACAAAATTGGCTGCAAAATCAAAAATATAATTATTTTGTTTAATAATTTTCAAAAATTTTTAAAACTTGTATCCAACTTATAGCTTTCATTAAAAACATTCATAGTTCAAAATAAATTTTCAAAACTTTTGCATAGACTTCCAAATATGAATTTTTGAAATTTCCAATAACCAAAGTTGGCGGGGAAATAAGGAAAAACCGGAACTTCAGGCTGTTAGAAGAGCAGAAAACTAGATGAGGTAGTAACCATGTAATATAGAGTAGAGCCAGCTGTATCGACTACATGTCGCACGTTGTATATTGAAGGTAGGCGCAAAGAGAAGGTATCGGTGGTTGTTTCCACATAGAGGAATTTGGAAGAAGAATACTTTAAGGACCCCTTATTAATGTAGTTTTCTTTTTGAGCTGCTGGCTATAAAACGAACAGATATCTGAATGAGCAAAATAAGTTCCCCGTTTATTGTTTACACTGCAACAGCGTTAGTTCAGGATTTCTCATAGCCTTAAATTGTATGGCAAAACATTCGATAGTCACATTCATTTGAGCGCTTAGACAGGACAATTGTATACTTGATAATCTACCAAAGAGCAGTTCAGGAATTCGAGATTAGGATACAGATATGTAGACGATAAGGATTTTTTTTGAAGAATCTCAAACCAAAAAAGACAGTCACATATATTTGTAGGCTTGGACATGGTACTAGTACGGCAGCCTGAAAAGGACACTTTGATATTGAAATCATTGAATTGGGCAAATAATCGACTTGTTCCTAGCAAGATCAAGATAACTTAGATTAGATTGGTCTAGTACATCGCATCTATTAAGATTATATCATAAGAACGGTGGTGATACTAGGACGCATATTCTAATCCGATGCCACAGGAATTGGAAATTATCATAAGGAAATCATGTTAGAAATCACCTGTAGAAGCTGTCATAATGAGGCAGAAGGGAATCTCCTTCGTTTGATAAGGATCTCCTAGAAGAAGCTCATACTAAATTTTGTAATGAATCAATTTGCTTCTTCAAAAATTTATATGAATTAAGTTATATCACATCTATTAAGATTAGCATCATCAAAATATCTGCAAACACAGAACTGAATATTCGATAATAATATCCGAACTCTAGTATTTCATATTCTTTATCGACGAATTTATATTTATCTATATCACCACCTTCGGCACCTCCAAACAATGCTTCGGTAACGATCGCTTTGAAGATGCTCAAATTTAATTGGTAAAGGAATCCATAGCAAGGTGTATGTTGCTAAGGTTGGATCCAACCTGATCATAGCATCTATTAAGATCATAATATAAGCTCTGTAATCACAGAGTACTGCTTATTCAAAATGAACGCCAGAGAGCTTGAAATACCATCACAGGTTTTATGAGGATACTAAAATAATGAGGAATAACAGAATATCGTAGTTCATCACCACGAATTTACTAAATGGTCATCTTACCCGCTTAAATACCAACTTTTTAGAAGACTCAATTTATTTTTTATTGAAAATATAACTCAATTATTACTATTCATATTTAGCACTATTATTCATATTTAGCAATAATCCCAGAATCAGTAGAAAGAAAAGATTTCTAAATAATAATATCAAAAAAATATATAAAAAAGAATCGTCTTGATATTTTTGGTATTAAAATTTTTAACGTTGTTTAATTTACTAATAAATTTATACACTTTAGAATTTAAAAACGTACCAATAAAAAATACTTTATTGTTGTCCATCACAAATATTTTCCCAATATTTTAAACAATCTTTGCTAGTTTTCAGTTTCAATTCATAGCTCAAATAAATTTCTTTTATATATCTACAGCTCACTAAAACCCCTGCATTAGTATGTACATATTTTTAAAAATTGTTTTCCTTATATTTTTGGTATTTTTTTCATTCTACTACAAAAAAATTATTTATTTTTCATTTATGTAAAACAAAAACCATTTGAAATTTTCTACTTTGAATTCTGTAAACTTTTGAAAATGTTTTATTTACCATATTTATTTCTACGTATACTAATGTTTAGAATAAATTCATGTCTATCAAACAAGCAAAAAACCCAAAAAATATAAAAAACAAATAATAAAAACTTTAGCATATCATAACCAACTATCAGGCAATAGCAGGCTGCTTAGGTTTTTTGGGGTTTTTCAACACCCGGTGGATTAAAAGCACTAATCTCTAAGCCTAAAGCTTAAAAATACTAACAGCAACAACACTTGTTTATAAATGTACATGTGTATAAATGTGTTTCCCAGTTTTGGTGGCTTCAAATGCAGCAAAATAAAGAGAGCAGTAAAATGTTTTTGAATGATGTTGATGATGGAAAGTTATAACAACGTGTTTGTAACCAATAGAATTTTGTCGCATTTACATGTTTGTTGGTGTGTTAATGCAAACAAACAATACACTAACAATATCAGACAAACAAATTCATGGTAAAAGGGATTTTAGCATTTTTTTAGGGGGTTTTTAGATACACTAACAAAAATATATTTTTGTGTATATATAGGAAAAATCTTTTTTTCTTTTTTGAAATAATTTTGCTAAAACAAACCATATTTGTTGCATTGTTTTGTTTTATATACGAGTATGTCCAGAGAAAAAACCTAAACAGAATTCAAAAACTAAATATTGAGGTGCTTTATTATTTTTTTTTTGGTTTTGGTCAGTGAGGAAATATTTATTTAGTCTTTGAGAGGAACAATAGGTAGGAGCTATATTGATTTTATTTATTTCGTAGACGAATAAACCATAACAATAAATAATAGCACTCATATTTGCATTGTATTTTAACGTATCAGGGGACGTAGGCATTTTGAGTAGAGAACATATTAAATTTAAATATTTTTTACAAGACAGCATAGGAAATAAAATAGAAATAAAGAAAAATAATATTAATAGTATATTTAAGTATATATATATTTTAGAAGAGATTCGTAATTTTCGTAATAAGAAGAATTTAATTTGAAAAAATTTAAATTTTTTTTTTTTAAATTCAAATTTACAAAAAATATTTGAAATTTTTTTTCATAATCCTAAAAAAATTTGCAAGATCGTTTTATAGTTTATTTTATGTAATTTTTTATATGTAAAATAAACAAAATTGGCGAGGATGTAAAAAAATAAATTTTTTAACATTCAAAAAAATTGTTATAACTTTTATTCAAACTATAATTTTCAATAATAATATATTAATCAAAAATATATTTTAAAAAATATAGCTAAAAATTCAAAATATAAATTTTTGAAATTTTAAAAAAGATTTTGAAAAAAATTTTTTTTTACAAATCTTAAAAACTTGTTATAATTTTTATCCAAATTATAGATTTCAATAATAGTATTTATAATATGAAGGAACTTAAAAAAAAACATTAGCTTAGAATTCAAATTATGAAGTTTTGAAATTTCAAAAAACAAAAATTGGCGGGAAAGTTAAAAAACATAATTTCTTTAAAATATTTAAAAAAATAGTTACACGTTATTCCAAAACATAGTTCGTATTAATATTATTGCTAATAAGAAATAAAATTTAAAAAAAATCTCTTTTGAAACCCAAATTAAGTGTTTTTTAAGTTATAAAATAAACAAAATTGGCGGGGAAGTTGTCAAAAAATATTTTAAATTTTAAATATTTTAAAAAAATATACAAAATGTTTAAAAAACAAGTAAGAGTGCTATATTCGGCTATGCCGAATCTTACCCTTCACCTTTGTTGTGGATGCATAATTATATTATATACATATATATACATATATATATATATATATATATATATATATTATATTGTTACGTTTTTACCTTTTAAAAACGGTGGTTCATTTCCTTTAAATAAACCGGATTCTTTTTAATTGCAAAATAAAAGTGTCAAGTAGTTTGAAGAAAATATAACGACTCTTTATTTATTTAAATGTACTTAAAGTTTTCGAACACTTTGATGTTTACACAACAATTATTCACAATAAACTGATTCATTTGGTTGGCCAATCATAATTTCTGGAAGGTTCGAAACTACGATCCTAGAATGCAATTCTAGAATGTTCGTGTCTAGAATATTCAGCCAAAGTTGTTAAAACTCAATGTTACCATATTGTTTATAACAGTTTATAACAATAATGTTTATAAATCAAAACTACTACAAATGCTCAACAAGTTGTATGCCGATAAATACGCCATCTGTTGATGAAGTTGTTCGTAACAATGTTAATACACTTTGTTTGATAGTCTTTTTGATGAAATTTTCAAAGGTTGTCTTGGATTTTTGCTCATATCTCCGTTATTTATGGACGGATTTTACTGATTTTAAATAGCAAACTTCTCGAAAGCATGTCTGATGTCAGAATTATTGAAGATTTGGATCCCGAAGATATCTGGGGACTTCAGAAAATTGATTTCAACAGATAGACAGATGGACATGTCTGAATAGGCTCCGCTATCTATAAGGATCCAGAATATATATACTTTATAGGGTCGGAAAATTATATTGTGGAAATTACAAACGGAATGACATACTTATAAATACCCTTCTCGTGAAGGTGAAGGGTGTAATAAAACTAATTCATACTAATAATAATGAAAAATTAAAAAGTACAGCTTTAAAAGCAAAAGAGGCATATTTAAGGTTTTAAATAAACAAAATTAGATGGGAAGTTAAATATAATTATCACTTATATATAGTTCTGAGACAACTAGCCTAAATAAAATTTAATTAATGAATTTTCAGAATCAGCTGCGATCAAAACTATTTGCAGATAACTAAACCTTTACTGTATTTTTCTTTTACAAAATATTTTTATACTCACATGACCTCTATATTTAATTCAAATTCTTTAAAAAAAAAACTAATATTCCTTACAATTATTTAAACAAATTTGTTGTCTTTACTTAATATCCAAATTCCGAAGACTGAAAGCAAAATGTAAATAACATTTTGTTTGTAACACTTGATTTGCCCCATTAAAAATTATTTAACAAACCAATCAATATTGATCAAAAATTTATTGCTTTATCTTCAGCCATTTACAACAATAAATTCTTTGGTTTACAATAAAAATAAATAAAATTTTTTTATGACAAAATAAAGCTTCTAAGAAAACAAACTAAACTTATCAAGATTTTAAATATACACATAAAAAAATTATACAAAAAACTAATAAACTACATAGAGAAAAAAACAACAAATAACAGTATGTTTAGATTTTGGTTTTAGAGCTTGATGTTTAGAGTTCAAAATACATACATACATTTATATACATTTAAAACAATATTAAACACAGACTCTAAGATTTTTTTCTATAAAGAATATTGTATTTTTCCTTTCCGGTTTTTTTAACTCACACATTTTTAAACTTGCAATAAATGTTCAAGTGTGTATGTATTTATATGTTTGTAGGAAGCAGAGTGTTTTTAGTTTTTTTTTTTTTTTGGGATTTTAAGACAGCAAGTGTCACATGTCTGTGTGTTTATTTGTGGCTTTTGCTAAGGACTTTTTGATTTGTTGTCTAAGTTTATTTATTGTCACTCAAACTACAACAAAGAAAAAAACAGCAAACATTTGCTAAAAGAGTTTTTGAGATCCAAAAGTGTATTTTTTGTATATATGTATTACCTAACCTCACCAAAAAAAAAAAAAACGAGAAATACAATTTTGTCTTCCATTTGATTGTTGTGTTTAACACACAAGCAATATAACCACAAAAACCTAACTAGAGTCTTGCAATAAGAATAAGAAGAAGTACAATAACAGGATATTGTAGACTTAAATTACAGTTAGAAAAAGGCCAAGAACCATCACTACAATAAAAACTTTACAGTAAACAGAAAAATAAAGCATTTTTTTTTAGGTTATGTATGAGAGCCAGTAAATTTCCTTTAAGTTTTTTTCTAAGAATATTTTGAGTAGGACCCTAGTTTTTGTATAACATGTTTTTTTGTTTTAGTCCTAATTTTTATTTATTTTCATACTTACTCATTTATTTTAATAAATAATTCTATTTAGCAAAATGTATTTTGGTTTTGTGTATACAAAACATTCATGCACTCACCTGCAATTATAAAAATGAGAAAAGAAAAAAGATTTTAATTGAATTTTTATGTTTTTTTGTTTAGAAATTTTTAAAAGAATTTGAAATTTATATTTGCAAGATGTTATTGTTGTGTTGATTTATTAAAAACTTAATTTGAAATTATGTTTAAAGTTTTCATTAAATTGCTCAATGGTTGGTTGGCCTTTATTATAAAACTGAAATACTAAACAAAATTAAAACAAATAAAAAAAATTCAGAATTCAAAAATATAAAGACAACTTTCACTTGTTCCGTATATTTATTAAAATAAAACAGTTTTTATAAAGCTGAAACAATATATTTCAAATGGTCAGGATAATTGGAAGTTTAAGTAGTTCTAAAATAAAAGTTTCTAATATTTTTTTCTTAAATCTGGCAGTTGGGAAGCTAGTGGTTATAGTTCAAGGATTTTTGATGTTTTCCATATCATGACATGTCATTGACAATCTAAAAAGAAAGGTCTCTAAAGACATTTTAAAAAATTTAGATTTTGTAATAAAAACCTAAAATAAAAATCTATTCATCACAAAAAAAAATTTAACCTTGAAAGAAGATGATGAGACTACAACATCGGGAGTTTTGGAAAACTATGAGTTAAGTTTATTTAATCGATTGCTCTAATATATATTCAAAAACAGTGGCCGTAGTAAATGATAGTTTGTCCACAGATACCATACAGATAATAAAGGTTTTTGATGCATCAATCGAATCGGCAGCAAAATTTAAATTTGGTGACAACGATGTTGATGATGACGACGACGACCTTGAAGAGGATCATGATGAAAACATTATCCTGGCCTTAAAACGGACAGTTATAAAAAAATTTTCATTATTATTCATTAAATAAAATCAAAATTTTAAATCGTTCCAAAATTTATAAAAAAAAAAAAATTTTCAAAAATATTAAAAAAAATTCCCAAAAAAAAGTTATTATTATATTAAATATTTCTTTCCAAATTTTAGTATTAAATCATATTATTGATAAAGCGCAAGAGAATGTTAAATATTTAGTTTAATTTTAAAGAATTGAAATTTAAAATAAAAATAAACGAAATTGGCAGGAAAGTTATTATCAAATATTTACAATTTATTTTATTTCATTAGAAATACCCCATTTAAATGAATCTAAAACAAAATGTTCATAATTTGCAATAAATATTCAATGACTCTAAAATTATAAAATAACATTTTCAAACATTTTTCTTCTAGCCTCAATCATTGATTATTGATCAGATCTAATGAAAATCTTTTTTTTTGGTTTTGTTTTTATGATTTTTACCATATTATTTTCTGAAAAAACTACACGAAATATTGATACTAACTGAAAGCTATAAAAAAGTCATACTGAACTGCATAAATAAAATTCATAGAAAATACAATATCTCTCTCTCTCTCTTTCTTGTAAGAAATTTCCCGCACAGCCTTTAATTTTTCTGATTAAAAGTAATGTTTAAAGTAACTTCATAGTGAATTCCCATTTTAAATGTTTTTCAAGATTTTTGTTTAAAGCAAATCTTCGATTTCCATCATGACACATCATGCCATTTAAAACCGCCACTATTCAAACAATTGACAACTGAAATTGTATTTTTCTATAAAGTAGTTACCACGGACACAAAAAAAAACAATATCCTTAGAATTATAAAGTAGTCCTAATTTTTTTTGCACTCCATCTTCCAATATAACAGCATAAAAATCTGTGCAAAAAAAAAAGAAATGACAACTGCAAAAAGAAAAATATCATATCACATAATAGAATTGGCTGTAGGCCAAGGGAATCTGTAACAGAGTCAAACAAAGATGAGCAGTAGAAAACAAAACACAAAAAAATAGTTGTGAATAGATGAAATAAAATTTAATGGAGGCAACATGATGAAAAGATGAGCTACATTAAATATTAAAACAAAAAAAAAAATATATATATAGAAATTATTAAGGGTAATTTGGTCATAATGTATTAAGTAAAGAAATTAAATTTCTCTGCACAAACTTATTTGTCAGAGATATCTATTACCAGTTAGTCTAGCATGAATGAAAATTAAGCCTGTAGAATCTTTCAAATTTTAAATTATTTTCTAATGATTTCCATAAAGATTTAGTCAAAGAAAAGTAACATGCGTTAAAGGGCAACTTGCTTGTAAAATATTCAATTGTCTTATTCTGATAGACAGAACACTTTACTTTACTGTATTAAAATTTGATTTTATTCTCAATTGCCCTATCGTAGGGTATTTTTTTTTGTTATTAAAAAATACAATAAAGACAATTCTTTTACAGTATAGAGTAGCAAAACAGAACACTTTACTTTGAGGCAAGTGGCAACAAACATTTTACACAAAAGCCCAAACAATACAACCATCTTTTCTGCTCATCTCGTTTTTTTTTGTGTGAGGCTGTACAAACAATAGTTAAGGTATTGGGTTAATCATAAGGCTTGCAATATTTAAAAAAATTGCAAAAGGTATTAAGGATAGGATAGGTACTTGTTTTGAATGGTAGCAAAAACACAGTAAAACTTAAGTATAAATCAATATATCTGAAAAAGTAGTTGCAAAAAAAAAAGAACACTCTGAGTTAAATTTTCTTTATTGCAAGTTAAAGTGTTACTCTATCCTTCAATAATTTACTACCAGCGGCATTAGTATCTTTATCTCAGTATATACCATAAAGCACCTAAGGTTTATAACATCTCTTTTGATAAGATTATAACTATATTATATTATTATTATTATTATTATAGTATTATATTCAAAATGGATTTGAAATTTATAGTTGCAACAAACGAAATTAGCGGAGAAGCTACTGGCGATATTTTTGGATATTTTTTATGTTGTAAAACCAATTTCTATGAAGTCTACAATTAAAACGAAAGTTTAGTGTGTGCTAAAATAAATTTTGAATATATTTGTTTAACTTACTTGCAAACTTCGAAGGACTGTAAATTTTCATAATTTTTCTACAAAATTTTTCATATAAAAAAAATTTTTTTTTGCATAAATTTTTTTCTTAAAATTGTAGCCTCATCACACTATTCATAATCAAAAAGAAAATTTTTAATTTGTTTTTCACTATTTAATATATAAATTTAAAAAAAAATAATTTAAATTGGCGGCAAGTTAACGCAAATATTTTTATTTATTAATAAATATCTTAATACTTTAAAAACTAAAGTAGCAAACAGTACATTTAATATGAAAGACAAAATAGTACTTTCATTTGAAAGTACTAAGAGGTACTTTTGACAAAAAGTATAAAAAATTATTGTTTGAAAAAACAACCAAGCAGGAATACATAACAAATAGTACCTTAAAAAAAACTACAAAATAACTGTTACACAAAAAATTTATCAAAAGTACTTTTCCAAAAGTACTAAAGCACCAAATGGTACTTTTTTTTTTTGCAGAAAAACAAGGTACAGTGCACTCGCGAAAATACGAACACCCTATTATATGAAAACCCCAAAATATGAACACTTTTTCTCTGCCATTGGTTACTCCAAAATATAAACTTTGTACAAAATTTTTAAAATATAAATATAATAATCAAAATATAAACTATGTACAAAAGTTTTAAAATATGACCTTTTCTTTTTTTGAAATGGATTTCAGTTACATACAAATTAGAGGAAACCCCGAGCTATTAACATTTTAATGTCAAATGTCAATGGTCAAGCAAACAAGTGCACTTTTTAGTTAGTTTTTACATGCTCGCAGACGCAAACACATAATTGATTTTTAAATGTTACATAATTAAAAGTGAATAATTTGTTTAATATACATACAAAACAACATAAATTTCTGGAATAAATAAGAATAAAAATACAATTTCAAAATGTGTAAACAATACATTCAGCGGACCTGGAAAACGTAAAACTAAAGGTTTTATTAAAATTTTGTGTCATTTGTAAATATGAACAATTCCAAAAATGTCAACTGCCCTTGTTTTCATTAGTTCATATTATCGCGAGTGCACTGTACTAGGGATGCCAAACGGGACTGGATTTGAAAATCCCGGAATTTGGGATTTTAAAAATGTAATTCCCGGGATTTTTTATTAAAACAAATTGGTTTATTATTAATAAAAAAAACTATTTATTTCAAAGAACTAACTCATAATAAATATAAATATGTTTAAAAACAAACATTTTCTGTCCTCAGAGCTATAATTTTTAAATTTACTAAAAGTTTATAAAACAAATTTTGCATTTAAAAAAAAAAAAATTATAAACAATTAATAATTTAAAAACATAATTCAACTACATTGAAAATTAGATAGAGAAAAATAATATGTGGTTTCGCCTTGAATTCCTATATTAATTTAAAATCAGTAAAATATTATCGTTCGATCGTAAGAAATCTTCTTGAAATTATTAAGGCATCTAAAGTAAAGAGTAAATGTTAGCTAAATATTGTATTTGGAGTAGGAGTACTCCAAAACTACTCCAAATATAAGAAAAAAGGTAATCGATTTAACATTGCGATGGACCATATAACCCATCGGAGTAGTCCCAAAAGTACTCCATGCTTCTACTCCATGGAGTACTCAAGAGGGTTAGTTTTAAACAACAACAACTCAATATGCAATCGTGTTAACACGAAACCATGTCGTTTACAAACTCTTGTTTAACTATGACATGATCCATGACTGCATTACATTGGACCATGTTGTAAGTAGTCCATTTCATCTAAAATGGATCACGTAGACCAATATTATTTGCAGGGTATATACCTTAAATTCATCCTTAGTGAACAAGATAATTTTAATAGTTTTTGAAAAGAACCGTAGCATCCAATAGTACTTTATTATAAAAGCCAAGCTACAAATGAAAGAAATTTGCTTTTAACTAACCTTTTCCCTAAAACTCTATTATACAGAAGCATATCTTAAATTCGTGCTTACTGAACAAGCTCCTTTTATTAGTATTTTTTTCTGTTCTTCCTTCTGTTTAACAATATAAATGAATGGCTGAATGAAAATGTGAAAGAAATTACTGAAAAAAACCTACAAAAAGAAAAATGCACAAGAATCTGAAAATAATATTGAAAAGCGGACAGTTGCTAAGTATTTGTATTTATTTGGTTGTACATACGTATAAATATAGTTGTAGTCATAGATGTTTTTGTATCAGTATTTTGTTACAATTGTTTATAGGCACTGAAGCACAACGTTGCATAACAATGTTTATTTCATACCCTCTGATGTTTTTGTATTATAGTTTTTTTTTTTTTTGTTTGGTCCATGTACACTTTTTTCTTAAGCTTTATAGTTTGTTACGTTCTTTGTTTTTGGTTTTTGGGTTTGGAAGAATATATATTTTATTTATTTTATATACGGCAGAAGATCAACAGCAAACTCCGAGCGATAATGTTTGTTTGCATTCAGCATGTGTATAAAAATGATACTTATTGTGGAAAAAAGGCTTTGGGGAATAAATATTACCTACATAAAAAATAAATAAACAAATACAAACAGTTACCGAAACAAATAAAGCTTTAAGAAAATTATAAATAAATAAAAGCAAAATTTTAAGAAAGTTAAAATTTTAAAATTTTAAACGAGAACTAAATTTTATTTATATTTTTAATCACTATTTTTAGCTGTAGTTTCCAATTTTTATTTTAACTAAAACTCAAGTTTTAACATTTTATCACTGTCAATTCTCACAACAACAACAAAAAAATGATGCCATCTCAAACATACCACGCAAGATTTAAAGTAAATGAAGTGCATAAAACTTTAGCAAAGTCATTTTTCTATTTAACATGTCTGTCTCTCTACTCAATATCCCCCAGTAAAGGCAGTGTTTATTTATAAACTATTTATCTGGCAGCATTTGGAAAAAGGAAAAACTTTAGAATAGAAAACAAAACTAGCGTTACAATAAACAAGGAACCAGCATATCATACAGGCAGCAACTATTTAGCTAGCTGTTGTGCTTGCTATGTGTAGCAAGTTTTTCTGAAACAACAAAAATGCCACAATTTAGTTGAGGTCGCGCCGTTTCGTATTAATCTTAGCACGCCATCTAAATGGACTTAAAATTGTGGCAATTTGTTGTTTGCGAACGATGGCTGGCTGTTGTTGTGTCTAACTAAAAATATCATATAAAAAAGAATGCACACACTCACTCCATTCAACAACAGTTTAAAGTTTAAAGAGATTTTAACAGGACATAAGTGATGTTTAAATGCAAAATAAAAGTTATTCGACTATGTAGTTTTAATTAGAAGATAATGAATGAATATGTGATTTTAAAAAACGCAAAAAATGGACAGAGCACTTCAAGCAAAATGTACTTTTACATTAAACTTTTTCCTAAAAGTACTTTTTATGAAAAAGTTTATAAAAGTACTTTTTATGAAAAAGTACTCTCTAACATCGAACGTGGCCTTAGTTACTCGATAGGAGCTGACATAGTCAAAAATATGGTTTTTCATTACACTTCATTATATTGCATGAAACTGGCAATATCTTTTGGGCAACTTGGCCTTTGTTGTGCAAAGTAAATAAAATCACAAAATAGAAAGAAGGCATACACCCAGGCAATACCAGCCCATCATTACTGGTGAGAAATCTGCAAAATAAAACTCTACAAAAGTTGATGCCAACAACTCAATTGTATGTAAAACAAAACCACAAAAACAATCGTAGAATGCGAAGTCAAAAATCTAAAACCTCAAACTCTATAGCTACAAATGATGATGCAACGCAGTTGTATCAGCAAAAACAAATCCACATATGAAGTGGACAAAATAGTAGAAGAAATTAGCGCTAACATAGTAAAACCCACTACTGGCGAGACACTCTAAACATAACATAGTACAGGCAAAAATAATGTAAAGGGCAAACCAACAATAATCCTCTTTATTTTTACCATGGAAAAGAGCACGATTGATTTATTATTACAGAATTACAAAAATGGAGTTTCAAACAATCTGTATTCCCGTATAATAGCAGCAATTCCTCTCTGAACCAAGAATAAAAGGTTGAAACAGAGGCCACTACTTCTAGAGAATCAATTGCAGTAAATGATTCAATAATTTGTAAAGCCAAAAATGGAAATTTGACTAATTTAAAAAAGTTTTCCGTACAATAGAAAAAGTTGCTCTAAACCTGGAATGAAACAAATTTCGCTCCAAAATTCCTCAAAATCAAGAAGAAAAGGATGAAGTAGAGGCAACTATCTTTTGAGAATCAACTGCAGCCAAATGGTTTGATTATTAGAAAAGCTCAGAAACGAAGATTCAACTAATATGAAAGAGTTTTAGAAACAGTGGTTTTAAAACTGTAGTGAAGCTACTACTACTACTTTATTCTTCTCACAACAATTGCTAGTTCACTCCAAAACGGACCGGGTGTCACTCGGCTAAAGATTGTCAACGCAGTGACAGCTATATCAACTGGAAGTGTTTTTCTGCTAATTATCTCCGTGGCAGATAAGCGTGCCTCAAGGAAGATTATGTCACATATACTTTTCAAACTTTATCTTAACAAACTTCCTGCACTTTTCCAAGATGTCGATATGGTGTCGTATGCTGATGATTGCTATTAATCAAATTACCAGTAAGTGTAATCTAGAAATATAGCTGGCACAACATAGCACATGGATAAAGAGATGTAGCGTCATATTGGTCGCTTTCTTTTTAATTGTAATGCTCCAATATGGAGCTTATTTTTCAGTGACACTCAATGGCGAGTCTTGAAGACATCACAAAATCATGCACTCCCAATTGCCACCGGCTGTGTCAAGATGGCTAACGAGCCATCTGTCATCTGCCAAATAATTCCAACCATTACATTTTGAGGGACGACACATCCACTTAGACTTTAGACGTTACTATAGTGACATCCAGGACTTCATGCCATCTGAAGTCTACCGATTGTCACTGTCAAACGCAAGAATGGTATCAATTATGGTGGTAACGGAAGCTATCAATGGCTACACATGCAATAGAGTCCTCAATAAAGATTCAACCGTAATTTCCGGTTTGAACAACTCTAGCACAATTAAGTGCCGGTTGGTGCAGTATTCTTAATTGTTACGGTGAAAGAATTTAAAGCTTGCATGATACAGTGTAGCTCTTTGCACCCAATTGGCTTAAGATATGGTCACACATCACAAATATTTAGTCAACATAGCGTAACCACTTGCTTTCGCAGAAATTCATTTGACATTGTTTACTTTCACAAGAGTTTTGCAAGATCAAACAGCATCAAATAAACTAAAATTAAATATTTTTTGTGATTTGGCCGGAATAAGACAAGGGTTTTTAAATAAATAAACGAGTTCAAATATATATTATTTAGTGGTTACGTATTTTACGTCTTGTTCGCTCCCGGAGCTGACAATCGTACAGCTGTCACACTCAACAATGCACACAGTTTGTCTGTGTGTTTTTTGGACATTAGAGATCTATATTGAAACAGTAGGATAATCTGTGATCACATACATTTTCCAGTAAAAAAATACTTTTTGCATAGAATTTTCAAATAGGCTCTACATCAATAAAAATCGACTTTTTTTTATATAAAAAATATAAAATTGGTTCTAGATCCTTAATTAGTGGTCTAACTTGGAAAAGTTGAATAATTTTTAATTACTGTATTTAAATTTATTTAAGTTCTAATATTGCCTTTAAATATCTTAAGCAACCATAGTAAATTACAAAATTTCCCATGCGTAACTCTTGCATTTTTGCTAGCCGCCATATGGTGTGTACGTTTACATATTAAATTATTAATTTTACTGTTGGGGCATGTCACCATCATCACATCACGCTGTTGTTAATAGTGACATTTTCTACAAAAAATATATATGTCGTCATTTGTGTTTGGCTGTAGGCGATTTTGTCTAAATGGTTGTGGTGTTCTAGGCAGATGTTGGCGTTGTTTGTTTATATGTATATATTTTTTTAATATTGTTTAAAAAATTTTACAAAATGTTGGGGGTTTGTATTTAATTTCATTAACATTATGGAGCCCTTAAATAAAACTAAATGTAGGCAATTTTACAATTTATGCTTAGTATATATTTAGGCGTTTTTTTGCTATTGTTTTATTACTTTGTGGCAACATGCAATTTTTGCATTTTTTACAAAACTTTAACAGTTTTTATAAAGGATTTATATGCTTTTTTTGCAAGTTTTTTAAAATAGCATTTTTATTTACAATTTATATGGAAAACAATTATAACATTTGTATGGGTTTGAATTGTAAATTATTGTGACTCATTTGAAGTTGCAACATTCGGTTTAAAATGCTTATAAATTCTTTACTAACACCCCTTTAAACGTTATTAAACCAAAGCGCTTAAACTCTTACCTAGTTTCCAAACCCCCTTATTTATATCCTTGTTAGCTGGTGTTGTTAAACCAAAAGGATTAACACGCACTTTTATATAAAAAAAAACATATTAGAACACCTTTTGTTATTTATACTGTGCTGTTACTTAGCTCATTGAATTTTAGTTTAAATAATGCGTGTGCAACATTCCTATTTCTAAAGTTTGTGGTGCCTATGAAATCATAGAATTTATCAAATGGTTGTGTTTAACATACATATTATAAATTATTAACAAGCTGCTAGTTCTTGCCTTTAAGAATTAAATACAGCTGCAGCAGACATTATTTAGTTAAAGTTAGTCGCCAGTTTATTGACCTTATTTTTCTCTTCAAAGTTCGTTCAGCTTTGTTTTCTATGAGCAACATTGTGGCTTTAGAGTTTATATTGTCAATCATTTTATACGTAATTAATAAAAGACCATGTTGGCATTTTGTTTGTTTATTTAATACAATCAATAAGTCACTCACTCACTCAGTCAGTCCGTCAGTTATGTGCTCTATTGCAGCCTTGCAGAATGTGTGAAAATGTTTATGACATGTTTATTTAATGAACAGGCAAGTACTATATTAAAGTTAAGCAAATTTTAAATAAAAAAATGTCTCTAAATAGAGTTAAAATTAAAGTTTACAGTGAAATATACTCAATAAGTTTTTAATTACAGAACTTTTAAGTATTTTAACTTGTGTATTACTTATTTCCATTGCCTACTTTCCGCCGCTTTCTGCCTGCCTACTTTTGCCCAACAAATTTTCAATTTCCCTTAAACACGTTTCCTTGAAATTTTGAAAATTTTCTTGACTAACATGTCACTTGACAAACCGGGACACACGTACCTATTTGTAGTTTTTTGTTAAAAGAAATTTCAGCAACACCAACAACAACCAAACATATCCCCTGCAAGCTAAAGCAAAACTTCTACTCCTGCCTTCAAATTCGCGAAAAAAAATATAAACAAGGCACGCTCTTGACAGTTTGGCAGGCTGACGCGTTAACGTGCAAATGCTAGAGAATTTAATAAGAGAACAAAAAACCAACAGCAATACAAAAAAAAAAAAAATTATATACAAAATATTATAGAAACATAGAAAAATAACAGCTAAAAACCTTTAACTAAATAAAATGCAATAGAACTACTAAATAGAACGGGTGAAAAAAACTAACTCATACTAGTACAATCTAAAGAAAATAAACAAAGTTGGAAAAATAAGAACCGCTGCCACCATCCCAGCAAGCCATATGAGTCCGAAAAGAGTCTTTTCTGACACCTTTTTCGGAGCGTCAACGCTCTTTATAAGCCCAAAAAACAATCATAATTGCTCCGAAAACGAAATAATTGCTTCGAAATTGGTCCGTCAGAAAGAGCTCTCTCTCTGGGCTCTGTGTAATCTTGTTTTTATCATTCTTGTGTGGTACAGCTATGGTTTTTTTTTGTTCAAAGTACAAATAACAGGACAACAACGCTTTGGTACACACATAATTAAGTGGAATTTCTGAGTCATACTGCGTGCCGACTCAGGACAGTAACAAGAACATTTTTCTTCCGCTCCGAAAACGCTTTTAGTTGGACTCTTTTCTGACTCCTTTTTCGTAGCGGTCCTAGAATGGTATGCTGGGATATCACACACATGAACTCACACCTTAAAACTTTCACAGCACACATTGCCGTAACCATTAAAACACAATGAAATGTGTATGAGCCAACAACTATAACTGTTATAGGAGTAGCAGGTAATATATGAAGTAAGCAGTTGCTGGAGCAGCAGCAGTTAGTCGTGGTTGTGGCAAACAAAGAAATTCAAAACAAATCAGGACATGTAGGGGCTGGTGAGAAAATAAGTACAGATAACAACAAAATTATACAAACACACATTATTTCTAATCCGAAATTATTTTCAAAAGAATTTTTTGTGAAATAATGATGTTTTTTTCATTCATGATTTCAGTAAATGTTGTCTTAAGGTTTTAGGAATTTATATTCATGATGCGATTTCAGTTTTTCCCACATAATAATTTCATAAATTCAAGGACTGTATTTGTACTGAGAAGAATTTACAACACATGCCATAATTTACTTAATTTAAATTAGAAAACAAATTTGTCATTTGCTTCTTATACCATTGCTGATATTTGGCTTGAAGTTATTTTCCGCAACGAACGCCCTGTTTTAATTAAGATTAAGATGTTTGCATGTGTTTTAATAGTATTATTCGTTTTGTCTAGCCACTGAGACCTAAGGATCATATTTTGGAATATGTTTTTAACTCCTTGCGAGGAGTTGTGAGGATTTTGTTACTGTAAGATTGCTTACTATTTTTTCATAAGTTAGTTACTCTAAATACTCCATCATATCTAGTTTCTAGATTCAGTTTTTCTAATTCTTTGCGAACTTGCTTCCTTATTTGTCCCCAAAAATCCTTCGTTGTACGTGCAGTACGTTTATGGAATAACTTAATTTGATAGAGTCATTGACATTTTTCAATATCTGTTTGTAAGAATAAGCATAGTCTCATGAACTGATATAGAAAATTGTCATTGTTGTTTGGCCACAACTTTTAGACATCACAGAATTATTTTATGAGATATCCTGTAAAACTGAAAAACCTATTTTCTTTATCTTAACAAAAAAATATGCAGACAAGTTTCTTTTGCAAAGTTGTCTGTAGCATTCTGGTTATTATGAATCAATGATCATTTTTTTTATTGATTCTTATGTGCAGAATCCTGACTATATATAGCAATGTTTTTAGAAGTCAGGCGATAAATTGCAATATTTTTAAAAGCACGATTGTAAATAGCAAAGTGTTTAAAAATAAATAGCAACATTTTTAGAATCCTGACTATAAGTAGCAACATTTTTAAAAGGAAGACTATAAATAGCAATATTTGAATAGAAATATCAACGTTTTTAGTAGACTGACTGTAAATAGCAACATGCTAAGAAACAAGACTATAAATAGCAACATTTTTAGAAACGCGACTGTAAATAGCAACATGTTGAGAAACAAGACTACAAATAGCAACGTTTTTAGAAGCCTAATTATAAATAGCAACATTTTTGAAAGTCTGGCTATAAATTGCAACATGTTTAGAAATAAATAGCAATATGCCAAAAGCCTGACTTTAAATAGGAACGTTCTCAGCAGTCTAACTATAAATAGCAACATTTTTAGAAGCTAGACTATAAATAGCAATTAGTTTTTACAAACTTGACTGATTATAGTGACAATTATTAAAACTTGGCCCCAAACAATAATTTTACAGGAAACATAGAATAAGGCTAAGAAGAGTTTTACGTAGAGAATGCTGATTGATTCAAAATTAGAAAATATGCAGCAAAACTGGATCGAAGGAAGACAGGAATATAGTTAACCAATTTATTGGAGAAGATGAAAGATTTAATGGAGGGCACTCATATAATTACAGTGTAAAGTGTAAAACAGGTTATGTATGGAAGGAGTGTAAAAAAGTAGCAATTATTCAATTTAGATATTTCTGCATGAAACTGACAGATTTTAGCTGCTTAGCTGGCAAGTCCTGTATGTGCGTTGTTGAAAATAAAATGAAATTTAGAAAATAGTATCTGTCGCTTCACCTGGCAACCGTCCTAATGATTTCACAGTTTGAACATTGCAAAGATTCCTCCGTCTTAACGTTACGTCCTGTCATCTTTTAACACATCCCAGTTGCTGAATATTTTTGTAGATTTACTGCCGTATTCATAAAAAATAAAGTAGATTTGAACTGTGCTTTTAGACAAAATTTTCATACAAAATTTTCTTAAAGTACATATAAGGTCTACTTAGTATTTTGTGAATAAGGGCATTAAGTAGTTAAGTTAAAACACTCCAAATATAGTAATGTTTTATTTGAATGGACTCAGACCTCTGAACCTGTACTGACTCATACCATGGCTGTAGTATCAAATTGCTTTACAATGTATTCCATATAATGAACTATATCTGGGTGTCTCTAACCTAATCTTCCGTCTCTGTTATTAATTTAATGTGTTGCAATAATATCTTTCAAATATTCAGCATAATTGTAAATTCTTGAATCTAAGGTTAATTTGTACGCTTGGGTTATTTCGCTTTGCAAGAAGCTATGTATGAACTAAAGAACTTATACAATTGATACCCATAATTGCTAAACAATACAAATTTTAGAGACTTTAATTATTTTTTTAAATTATCAAATTCAATGAAAACTTTTTTTAGTTTTAACTGTTGTAAGAATACTTTTTTCATTAACTGTTTAAATATGCGTTAGTGTGTAATAAACTATGTAATGGTGGCAATTGTTGGTAGCACAAACAAATCACGTTTAAAGTTTTTGTTTCATATACTAGCACACTTATACACTCACACACACATATCTACATTTGAAAAAAAAAATAAAATATACTAAAAAACATAGTGTCGCCTTCTCTGGAGTGACACAAACACTCCGATGCAGGCTTGTGCCTGCAACATTACTACGTATTGTGGGTAAGAGTTATGTTGTTATTTTTTTTTGTTTTTGGCATTTACGTGATTTTCAAGTAACTCAGAAATGTATGCGGTGTATAAAAATTGTACACATTGAAACAACAAATAAATTTATAATTTTTGTGTGTGTGTGTGTTTTTTTTTGTTCTCACAATAAATAAAATATCTACTGTTTGCGAGTGTGTTTAAAATAGATGTGAGTGAAATCAGGTGTTAAGGCGTTGAGTCTATATTTATATATAAATTTGTTGTATTTGTTGTTTTGTATATTTATGGCTGCTTCTTTTTCTGTGCATGTATGTTTTTTGTTCAACAAACTTTTTGTGTAATTCCAATTCTGTTGCTATTTGTAATGTATGAAAATTTGTTGGTTTGAAATTTAATTTTAGGTTTTCTGTTTGTTAAAAGCAACTAACTTTAGGTTTTTACTATAATTTGTTGTTTTTTTATGCTATATTATTTGGCTCACTCGTGTGTTTGTAATTTTGTTTTATATAAAATTGATTGATGTTAGAAACGTTTTTCGTTAGAGAAATTGCACATTTTTTGAAGCATGTCGAACTTGTAAGTACATACATACATGTTTGCTATAAAATGAGTGGGGGTTTGTATGTGCTTGTATTTATAGTTACCTTGATAAACACATACTTTTGCGGGAAAACGTCAATTCAAATTTTGTTAACTTATGAAGCGGAAATTATACAAATATTATTTTGAATTTTTAGGAAAATAAAGAGAAAAAAATTAAGTAATATGCAATTGGGGAAATAACATAGACAGTGGCACTGATTGGCATTGATTTGCAGACTAAACTAGAAGTCAATGCAATATGGCATATTCGCAATGTGGACAATAGTTTATATATACAAACATCAGCGATTGAAGCAAAGATGTATCTCTAAAGATCTACGATTGAAACAAAGATGTGTCTCTAGAAAACCACGTTTGAAAATACAATTTACCTCTGTAAAAATCCATTATTGAAGTTATATTCTTCCCATAAACAACCACGACCAAAGCTAAAATATGTCACAACAAAGTTCCAGGATTGAAGTTAAAATTTGTCACTGCAAATATTCAGGATCGATGCTAAAATTTATCTTAACAAAGATCCAGGATTGAAGCTAAAATTTGTCCTTACATAGCTCCAGGATTGAAGCTAAAATTTGTCTCACTAAATATTCAGGATTGAAGCTAAAATTTCTTTCTACAAAAACCTACAATAGAAACTAAAATTCTTCCCATAAGGAAACACGACTGAAGCCAAAATTTGTCGCTGCAAATATCCAGGATCGATGCTAAAATTTATCTCAACAAAGATCCAGGATTGAAGCTAAAATTTGTCTCTACAAAAATCCACGATTAAAGCTAAATTTTGTTTCTACAAAAACCTATGATAGAAACCAAAATTCTTCCCATAAAGAAACACGACTGAAGGCAAAATTTGTCACTGCAAATATCCAGGATCGATGTTTAAATTTATCTCAACAAAGAGCCAGGATTGAAGCTAAAAGGTTTCTTTATAAAGAGTCCACGATTGATGCTAAAATTTGTCTCTATAAAGATCCACGATATATGGCGTTGTGGAATATAGCTATAGGGAACGAATGTACACACAAAATTCAAGGACGCCAAAAAAAAATTGCTACTAATGCTCACAATTGCTCCCTAGTATATAAAAAATTCCAATATTCATAAAGACTTAAAGGTGACTTTGGTAAAAACTAAGATCCAAAAAAAATGCAGAAAAATACTTAAGAAAGCTTGAAGTACCCCCCAAAACCATTAGCCCGCAAACTGTTAAATAGCAGTGGCTATATATGACTAATAAAAAGAGTTACAGCGGATCTTAGCCGAATACAAGAAAAAAGAATGCCAACTTAGTACAGAATATTTACAATCTTCAAACAATTTTCTTCCGCCACACGGGACTAAATAATTAAAATTTATTAGATAAAAGGTTTGAAATTTAGGTTTGAAAGATACAATATATAAAGAAAAGTAAATAAAAAGATCCACGATTGAAAATAAAATTTTTGTTTCAAAAGATGCACGATTGGAGCTTTAAAGAGTTAAATCCGTTCACTCTCACATTATAACAACTTAGAAATTTTTATGCATTTTTTCTTCAAATATAGTTATACAAATTATGTTTGTTTCTACATTAATGGCCGATCAAATTTGTTAATGCTTGTCTCGAACTTTTGTTTCTAACTTTTCTGCTACTAAACAGATTCAGCTAAATTTTAATAGCAATCATTGTAGGACAATCATAAATATTTAAGATATAATTCATTAATCTCGGTTTAATGTTGTGGACGTGAGAGTGATTTACACACACAAACAAAGAATACTTCTAAACTCTTCCATACGTATACAATAAATGCATGTCATATCAGTATTAGCAGTAACTGCTCTTTTTGCTGTAGTCAATAGTTATGAATTTGTATGTGTCTGTTTATATATGAAAACCATTTTACAAAAAATAAACCCAATTCAAATAAAATAAAGCAGTACGTGCGTATAAACTAAATAGGATCTAACAATCCGACTCCCCTTTAAAACCCTAACACAAATTCATACGGGTATTTGTAGATTGAGTTTGTTAAATTATGGCATAACTAGTACACAATCATTATATTTGTATATTATTACATACATATGCATATTCAAGCAGTTATATGCACGTTACTAACTATAAAATGATTATGAAGAAAGCTCAAAAACAGCCAACACATGCTCTTACTCTCTCTCTGGCTTTCTATGTTCTATAAATAAATATAGAATAGAATATGCAATTTGCATAATAAATATTGATGAAATATTTATACAGCGAAAAAAAAACACAACACTGAAATATATTACAAAATAATGCAGTTTGCAATCATAATTATGTGGCATAGGCAACTTCACTGTAATGCACACACTGTGATGTACAAAAAATAAACCTTTATAGAGTTTCTTGTGTGTGTGTGTGTGTGTGTTAAAAATTGATGAGAAATATAATGATGATAACAAGGTTTTTGCAACAACAAATTAGAAAAGAGCCCCATAATTAGATTTAAAAGAAAATTGTTGTTACACATAGTTACATAAAATAGTAAAATTACAAAAGAATTACTGAAACTAATGTGCAAGAGTTTAAAGTTTAGTAATAGTTTTTATATAACACAATTTAAACAAAAAAAGCGTCTATAAAATTATTCTAAAAAAAGATTTTGTTATATTTATTAAAATGATTTGGAAAAGAAGAATGCCTCTTAAGGCAACTCTCATCGTAAATCGTAATAAAAGAACTGGAACCTAAACCGGATAAGACAACACTAATATAAAGCTAGAGTACAAAAAGCGGAGCGTTTCGGTACCGCCTAAACGCGAAGAAGTGTAACGAAACAGCCAAGTGAATAATAATCTATCACGGAAAAAGAACATATAGAATACAGTCAATATCAACTATGCCTTTATGAATTCTTTGCAAACTAAGCAGATTCTCTGGAACAATATAATTTGTTGTCAATAGTATCGGTTCATTGTTCGTGACCAACAGTCTCAGTTGGGACTGCAAAATTTTAGATGGAGTGGCATAAATTTGTTTATTTTCAAGCGACTATTTTTACTTTCAGCGGGAAATATTAATATATAAACAATTCATTTAATCCATTTGACAATTAATACGCTTCTTCATCGAATCGCTTTTCTCTGTCTATATCTTAAAATTGAGTATAGCAAACTATAGTAACCTAGATCTATCAATTGGTTGAAGGTAAGTTTGCTCGCAATGAAAATATAGCGAAGACACTAGCAATAGTTCAAAGTAATGCTTCACTTGGCATTACGGGAGACATAAGAAGCACAACACAGGACACCATTGGAATCATTCTACACTAGGTTGTCTTAAAAAAAAAACTTATTTGGGGCTTCAGCCTAATTTGTAAGCTTTTAGGGTAAAGTATTTTTGATATTTTTTTCAGATTTTTTGGAAAAGTTTTAAAGGTCGCACAAGTTGAATTTTTGCCAAAAATCGGCTTTGCCGGCCGTTTTTTTTTTGGGTTTTCTTCATAACTTTGTCAAAAACCACGATTTTCTTTATTTTTGAGGACACAGTTTAAAAGAATAATGTCCAAGCTTTATTTTGTGTGTGCAAAAACCATAAGTTTTGGCATTGAATATGCTAATTTAGGTACCCTACATTACAACTTTTCCATAAATTTCGTAAATAACGCTTTATTACTTTTAAAATTTATATAAAACTGATAAAAAAAAAACTAATGATGCAGTTTGAAAGATCTATTAATTCTAAATAATTCGGAGGAAGTAATTTTTAAATTTTCTGTTACCGTTCCACAGTTATACCAGTTTTAAAGTTTACTTGTACCCGATGAATATCAAAAGCACAAATTTAAAATTTTTTGGATTTAATCCATTGACTTAATAAATAAATAAAAAAATAAATAACAACTCGTAGAGTGCGATTTCTGTGGAAACACGATATAAAACGATAATAGTTATAACCGACACCAAAAGCAATTAGCTTCTATAAAAAACGACCATGCCAGACTCTGTCGAATACTTTGGAAATATTTAGAGCTACCGCTTTACTTTCGAACAGTGGTGTTCAAAAATAAAAATGAAGATGTACTGTTCAGAGATTTTTCCCAGCAAACGCTTAAAATAAGAAAAAAAGAAAGAGTTTTAGCCAGATATGAACACCTTAAGAAAAAATATCAGGGACCATAAATAACAATTATCAATATCAAAAACAAATTTAGAACAGTTATTTTCAGAAAAAACAAAAATAAGTCCATCTAAAACAGTTTTTTATTTTTTGTGTTCAATTGTAATTGAATCACGTGTGTTTGTTATGCTTCGTCCAACAAGAAGCAACAACAATCCTTAATAAATTTCTGAAAAAAAAAATGACAATAACCATCCGCATGTGTTCTCATCGCTTGCTCAACGAAGACTGAATGAATGTTTTTAAAAGAGCAAAAGAAATGTGTGTAAAATTTTTGCACAGTTGTGGTGTAAGCTGAACATTGCTGGTATAGAACGATACCATTTTTGTAATAAACGCACGGTAGCGCTCACCATTCACAGTAACGTTCCTCTTCTCGTCGTTTTGGAAAAAGTACGCTCCAATGATGCCACAGACCCATAAACCACAATAACAGTGCAGTTTTTGGGGTGCATTGGCGGTTTTTATAATGATTCTGGCTGCTCTTCATAATAAATACAATAATTTTGCTTGTTTATGTATCTATTCAAGTAGAAATGAGCTACGGCGCTGAAAACAATTTTCCGAAAAAGTGCAGGATGCAACTTTCTTAACCGAGCATGAATTTTGATAATAAAATTCAATAATTTGTCAGTTGTTCTTTGTTTGCAAGTCGATTCATAATTAAATTAAAACTGAACATGCTGACAAAAACTGAGCTTTGCCAAAAATAATGTGGCTAAAAATCACCCTTTATGAAAACCTTTAATTTTGCCAATTGAAATAAATTCTCTTGGACTATTGTCAAAGAAAATTTCAAACGTAGTGATAGTTTAGATCTTAAAAAAAAACAAAATGTTAACTAATTGAAATTACTGTTCAGCACAAGTGGATCTATATGTTAAGCCACAGTTTATGCGAACCATCAAAATAGAAGCAGGAAGAATTTTTTATAAAAATAAATTAATTTCAGTTTCTTAATTTAGCTATTCTTAAGTATTAATAAATGAGTTATAAACTTGTGGTTAAAAGGTATTCAAACGCTTTTTACATTCTTTTCATAGCACCCTGAAATTATATCGTTTGAATTTTCATTAAATATTTAAAATAAAATAATAACAATTAAAAAATATATGCATGTATAGATATGTCTGCAAACAGAAATACAAAACTGAAATTACAAACAGACAATTGCATATTAATTGATAATTATTGATATATACCGCTGAGTTATATTAATTTAATGGTATGGATATCAAACCAATATTTATCATGTTGCGTTTAATTTTTGTTGTCGTTTGTGATGTTGCTGTTTATTTTTAATACCTTTTTAAAACAAAAAAAAGTTGCCAATGGCAATATACATAAATATAAATAAACAGGATACCGGAAACGCGTACATGTATTTAACACATTCAGGGTAAAAGTGTGAATATGAAGGCTGCTGTTGATGGTCCTTTGGCACACAGTCTCTTTGGTTGTTTCTTTGGTAATGGTTTTTTACATTTCAACAGCATTAATATTAACATTTTATTTTAATTGATATAATAATATTGCTGCACCTATACACACTTAATATTGCCTGCTTTCTGGACCGGTGGGGAAGGGGGTATGTGTGTGTTTGTATAATTGTTATTGTTGCTGTTCCTTTTTCAACAGCAAATGACAATTAACCATTACAAATATTTAAAAGTCTCTTATTGACGCTATGGCAGCCATATTTACCAATTATAATTGTGGCTTAATAAACAAATAAATTAATTTAAAACCCCTTGAATTTATTTAAAACCGTTTGTTGCCATTACTAGCTGTATAGCAGAATAAATGACCTTAAATTATTAATTAACATTTTGTAATTTTTCTATTATATCTCAATGGCTAGAGTTTGGTTTAGTACCACCAAATTTATTAAAACCCTTACGCTAACTCTTGTATTCTACGTTCAAGTTTAAGTTTGTACCCTAACATTTTGTTAGCATACCCTTCCTTACATACATACATCACTTTACATTCGCCTTTCGTATAAAAATTGTGTTTTAATATGCACAACACATAATATTTGTTGCAAAAAAAAAAACCAACAATTTTCTAGTTACACATGCAACAAGATTAAACGTAATATTACTGATGTTTGTTAACATTGTTCATTTTGTTGTTACACTGCACTAAAACTACATCCAGATATCCTTGCTACTGTTTTGATTTAACTGGGTGTTTCGGTGTTGGTTGCAACAAACAGTTAAAGCGCGTGGACATGTTTACAGTAAACTACTAGAATTCACAACATTAAAAAAAAACTATACGAAACTTTAGAATTCTTGCAACAATACGTCTTTTGCACATTTTTCGGTAAGTTCTTTATATTAACTTCATATAAGCACAAGATGCGGGAGCAGGAGCAGAAGACCGGGGAAAATTGTCAGGCTGTTATAAAAACTTGCAACAGTATGTGTTAGTTAAACCCACACATCCATGTATGTTTATGTTTATACTAAAAATAACTAAAATTCAATTTAATTATGTGTAAACATGTTTGTGTATATATGTGTGTGTGTGTAGGTAACTTTATATCACTGTGTGTGTCACCCTTTCTCTCCTTTTCTGTGTGTTTTTATGTGAGTTAGTGAGTGTGCAAATTGAATGTAAATATAATTTACAACTTGAAATTCTCGTTGAATTCTCTATTTTTCTTTTTGTAGTTGCTGTTGCTGCTGCTGTCGTTATTAAATTATATTTCAAATTTAAATTATTTGCATAGTAAACAAATAATGTTTGCAAATAAATAAATAAATATATAGAGCGAGCAGAAGACCTGTTAATGGAATTTAAAATTTGTATTAAATTTAAAAATTAAATTAATTAAATAAACGTAAATAGGCAAACAAAATTGTTTGCATAAATTGAGGGGTTCACTAGCTCAGCTATTTAATTAAAATATTAATTATATAACAATAAAACAACATTTTGAACCTTTAATAATTTCTAATCTGAATAAAAGGTGCCATGCAGCAACTACAAATTTTTGTTGTTAAAGAAAAATTTGTTGCAGAATAATTGGAGGATGAACATTTACCCCTATCGTGAATAAAAATTCCACATGAAATTTGTTCCCTTCTCACATTTTTCCTATTAAAATTCAAAATAAAAGGGAATAAATTTCATTTGGAATTTTTATTCACGATAGGGGTGAATGCTTTATGCTTTAAATTGGTTTATGATCTACGGGCTGTAGATTCGTATATTTTCTAGGAAATAAACATTAGATTATATATTTATCTAAAAGTCTATAGTTTAGGAACTAGGTTCTATACTGTAAACTGGTTTAAATTCTATGAATGTCGCTCTATACTGTAGACCGGTCTATAGTCTAGGGATAACGTTCTCTACTGTAGACAAGTCTCTAGTCTACGGACTATACACCATACTGTATACTGGTTTATAGAGTATGTTCTATACTAAAGACTGGTTCATAATCTAGGGATTGTCTTCTACACTGTAGACTGGGCTTTAGTTTACGGACTTCGTTCTCTACTGTAAGCAAGCTTCTAGTGTAGGTAATAGAGCATTACCGTAAACTGGTCTATAGTCAAAGGACTACGTCTGTATAAGGTCCAATAATATTTCAAAATGAGTTCCGGATTCCAAATAGAGAAATTTAATTCAAACAATCATGAATCATGGTGTCTTTAAATGAAGAGCATATTCATTCATGCCGTATATTATGCAAGATTACAAATGTAGTGTGTATAGACTTTGGAAACATTTTCGCCACTTTATTCAAGTAATTTTCTTTTAGAAACCTGCTTACTGTTTTTTTAATATTTTTCTATTTCCCTCTACTCAAAATCATTTTTTATTTTAAATCCTTTGGCTGCTAGAAAACCATAAAATGAAATTTGTCTTAATTTCTCACTATAATGTCACGTTTGAACATTTGAAATACGTGTCTTCAATTGCATTCATATCCTTAGCTATACTCGTAAGTTTATATATGTATATTTGAGTCTGTGTCTGTATGAGCCAGAGACATTGCTGCATGTGTTCATAAGAGCGTTTAACAAAACTTTCAGTGGCTATTAACTTTTAATTGTGGTCAAATGGTAAAAAATTGTTCAGAAAAAAAAATACAGAGAAACATGGTAGTTTTTTTTTGCTTTGTTATAATTATAGCCAGCTAACAGCAGTTGTTTCCAAAAGGTGTTGACTTTGAAATTAAAATTAATTGACTATTCCAAATGCGTTGCAACAACTGAAAACCACTTAAACTCACACCAGCCAGCCAGCCAGCCAGTCAGTACTTGGGGAAACAAGCTGCTTACCATGAAGACTTAAAATTTGGCTCAGGTTAAAATTTTTCATTAGTAATGATCAGCAGTTACCAGTAGCTGTTTAGTTGCTTAAAAAAGGTTACACAGTATTTTGGCAACATTTGTTAGTTCGAGCACAACAACAATGGAAAAGTAAATTTACTTTTCTTTTAAACTGCTTTCCTTTCCACTTTTTCTGCAGTATTTTAGCTTGGTTTATTGGTTAAAGACAATGAGCTGTTGAGATGACTGTCAGTGCTAGAATTGAAGACACAAAAATGCCAGAAACACAACTGTTTATACAGTCTTACATACTTACATACGTTTTGTTTTATTGTTTCCTTTTGATTTTTCTACACTTCGTTAATGAGCTTAATTAGTGTTAAATGGTAGAAACGTGAGCAAATAATTATTTAAAGGAAAAACTATTTATTTGTACTAGATATTTAAACTTAAATGAGAAGTTTACACATATTGTGCAAGTTTGCAGGATAAGAGTAAAACATTTTGGAAGAAAGTAGTGCTACAGAGCAAAAAAAATTGTAGAAGGACTCTACGGTCTAAACTGTAGTCAAGGTACTACGATCTTTACTATAGACTTTTCTGCAGTTGGAGGTCTAGACTATACTATGGGACTCGTCTATGGTCTAGTGACTAGTCATCATACTGTGCACTAGTCTATAGTCTACTGACTAGTCCTAGCTCTACTACTGACTAGTCCTAGACAATAGACTTTTTTTAAGAAGAATATTATTATACGGACTCCATTATAGTCTAGGGACTAATCACCATACTATGCACTCGTCTATAGTCTAGGGACTAGTCGTTTACTATGGACTCTTCCACAGTCTAGGGACTAGTCAATATACTATGGACTCGTCTATGGTCTAGTGACTAATCACCATACTATGCACTCGTTTATAATCTAGGAGCTGTACTATAGCCTCGTCTACAGTCTAGGGACTAGATGAGTATACTCTACACTATGGGCTCGTCTAGCTATAAGTATTTATATTAAGGATTTATCTATGTTCTAGCGATTTTATTTTATACGAATTAATTTTATGATAATTTTAAAATATTTTTGTTTTAAAATCAAATGTTGCTACAATCTTAAACTAATACCTACCATTATTTGTGTATCCTTGCCAACATTTTCGCTTATGTGGCATAAATTTATATTCCTTTTTGCCACAAACTGTTGCAAATGCTATAATTTAGAAACACTGGTTTTATTAACATAATCACTACTACATTGATGTTGTTTTTTATTATTAAATGTTGTATTAAATGTTGTTTTATTTAAACTAAATTCACAGTGTTGGACATCAGCAAGACTGCTAAGAAAATCAAGCAAACGATGCTTTTCAAAACGATGACCTTTGCCAACATGAGACAGTAATAATGTTAAGGCATGCGATTTCTCACGTTTAGTTCTTTGAAACCAATAGGGCAGTGAATTCACCAAACTCACTGAAGGCACCAACTGAGTATTTGTAGAAGGCCTTTTTCTGGTTAAGGTAGCGGACATGTTTTTCGCTTTAAATAAAATCTGCAAAGAAAGTGATAAGAAAAAAGGAAAAAAAGGAAATTGTACCCTGTATAAGCTGCCTTTTATTGTATGAAGGATGTTGTTGCAAATAAAACAAATAATTTCAAGTATTTTTAAGAAAACTAAACTTTATTGGAGAACTTGTTTGAAGAAAAAACACTTAACAACATCAATAATTAAAGTTACAACATTTAAGAGAAAATTTTTATTTATATATTAAAAAAATAAATTTATACATTTGTAGCATTTGGTTTAATATAGAAATAACACACACATACATACAATTACATTACAAATACACTGATGTTTAATTAAACAAAATAATTTACGTACATCAATAATGAAAATGTTTATAAAATTCAAATCCATTTTTTTTATTTTGGAAAAAAACACATATATAGAGAGTTTAGAAAGTTATTTCGTTTTTTTTTCAATTTATAAGTATTTATATTGGTTTTATTTATTATTAATATAAATCATAGAATATTTAAGAGTAGTTTTAAATATATATAGAGAAAAAAATACACACAACAACAAAATAACAACATCAATATAAAACAACATCAATATAGTTTTTTTTATTTCAAAATATCTGTTTTATTTTGAAACGATTTTTAAACATTCAACACTCTTTTTTTTTTTTTTTGAAAGAAAACAGTTTTTTGCTGTTTGTTTAAAGCAACTTGTGGCATCACATTTGCTAGGAAACATTTAATATATTCGAAAAAGAAACATCAATTATTTGAAAGTCCTATTCATAACGAATTTATAATTCCTTAAATTATTTGCTTAATTCTTCGTTATAAATAGGTTATTCTCATTTTCCATAAATACAACAATAACAACATCAATATTAATTTCAATACTTAATAATAAGAAAATTAAATTTAAATTGTTGATAAAATCAAAACAACTTTTAAACATTTTTTATAATTTTTTTTTATTCATTTTTTGGTTTCATTAATTTGTTTATACAATGAAATAAAAACTACTTACCTTTTTTTAATTTTGTTTTATATATAACAGAAAGAAATCATATTTTTCTCGAAATACAATTTTTACAACTTTAGGAAATATAAATGTATATATGTACATATATGTATTATATGGGCTACGTTTGCATGCTTAAAAAGGGTGTTGTGCTAATGATTTATGAAATGTTTTATTTGGGTGGGTTAAAACAATAAAGTGATAAAAAGATATTTAACAAAATAACCGCTAAGAATTAAAAGAAAAAACTAAACTAAAGTCATTATTATTTGTATTAAGTTTGTTACTCCAAAGAATCAAATATAAGTGATGTATAGAAGTAATTACACTCCTACTGCCGAACACAATATTAATAATAATTCATTTTTAAATTCAGTGCAATTTAAAGTAGAATTACTATTTGACTTCGACTTCTATAAAATTTGGACTCCGAATTCCACAAAAAGTCGACTCCGAATTCTAACGAAATTCAACTCAGAATTCTTTGAAAGTCGTCTCCTAATTCCATAAAAATTTGACTTTAAATTCTATAGAAATTCGTCTTCAAATTTAGGGTAAAATTACTATAGAAATTTTACTACGAATTCTATAAAATTTGGACTCCAAATTCTATGAAAGTCGCCTCCTAATTCTATAAAGATTTGACTTTAAATTCTATAGAAATTCGTCTTCAAATTTAGAGTAAAATTACTATAGAATTCTATAAAATTTGGAATCCGAATTCTAATGAAACTCAACTCAGAATTCTATGAAAGTCGTCTCCAAATTCAATTTGACTTTAAATTCTAAAAAAATTTGACTGCGAATTCTATAGAAATACATCTTCAAATTCTATAGAAATTCTATTCCGAATTCTAAAGCAACATAAGTCTGAATTATATAAAAACCGACTTCGAATTCAATAGGAATCTGTTTGCGAATTCTATAGAAAGTCGACTCCGAATTAATTAATTTACAACTACTGATGTTTTTTAAGGCTTTCGGATTTGGGGGGAAAGAACATATAACATTTAGAGAAAGGTATAAAATCTCTACAATTGGGTACAAATTTGGGTCTCTCCAACATAGTAGCCGCTATCTCACGCAGAAATTCTTCATATTACCTTCCAGTGCGTGAACACTTGCGGGTTTGTCCCTATGAGCCTTAACATAGCACATAACAAAAAATAGCCGAAAGACGTTAAATCGTTAAGGCACATGCCAGCCAAAATCCAGCTCTTCCATTTTGGACAATAACAAATTTATAATCATTGCACGGTAGCGCTCGCCATTAACAGTAGTGTTCCTGCCTTTTTTAAAAACTGGGGTCCCATGATGACACCGGCAAATAGTTCACAACAAACAGTACATATTTTGGAATGCAGTGGCAGTTCTTATAATGCTTCTGTTCTTCATACGAAATATGACAATTTTGCTTGGTTTTTTAACCGAGCGTGAATTTTGATCATGAAATTTTATAATTTGCAAGCTTTGTTAGTGTGTAATTCATGGTTAAATTGTAGACCAAACTGAACATGTTTAACAGCAACATGTTACACAAAAAAAAGTTGAGCTACCAAAAACAGATTAGCCACACAGCAAGTTGATAAAAAATTACCCTTTACATTTAAAAAGGATGACAATCAATTATTTTGAATTCTGTTGGAAATTTAAACAGCTTGGCTTTTCAGGAAGACATATATTTGAAAGATGTTTAACTTAGCAACATATGTATATTTGTCTTCTAAAATTGCATCAACAACAACTATACTTATCAAGTATGTTGTAATTGTGATTGTGCAAAAGTTCACAGGAGTAAAAAATTATGCTGTGTATAACAATATTGAATATTGAGATTGCTTTTATTTGCTTGGCATTACAAGAAGTATTAAAATTTTGTAACTACAACTAAATACAAATTAACCTCAAATAACCGTATGGAGCACAAATTGGATCAGATTTCGTGCGATATTGCATTCTTATAAGAAATCTTGCAAGTCAGTTGCAATGTTGTGCAATTATGAAAGGAATCATTGCACTTTTAAAGCCGCTATTAATGTTATCATTTCTTAAGTATCATGTTGTTTCCACCAGCTTTAAAGGTCTTTAAATAGAACCCTCTGTAAAAGATTGTAAGTGGTATTACTTGGAGTTCTTCATGAATAAATTGCGGATGTCCAAATTAATTTTAAAACTGTTTATGACTGGTAATAAGTTAATTTAAAACAACTAATTTGAGTAGCTATTTTTAAGCATAGCTGGTATGTACTAAAATAATATATAAGTATTGAATAGCAATTGCATTTAAATTTTAAGTGATTCTATAAACAAAACACAGGCTTTGATTTTTTTAAATTTTAATCTCCAATTGCACGGCCAATGCCAATTATGTCCCCACAAATGTATTTAATGTAATGTGTTCTTTAACTCTTTCTTTACTTAAAGTGTGGACATTTTCATTACATTTAAAAAATTTATACTTTGCCTACTTTGTTTTAGAAAAACTATTGTTTTTGTAGAATAATTTTCACAGCACACTTTCTCCTAACAGCCGTAGAAACCCCATGGTGTTTTTATGTTCAAACTCTCGTACTCGTTTGCTGTAAAACAGAGTTAAAGTTGCAAATGTTTAGTGCTATTTAAATTTAAGCACTTTCAATACATAAACAATTTTAGTTTAATGTATTTCGGGAACATTGTTGCCATTTAACGAGCATGTTGCACAGTCATAAGCAACTATGCGAGTAAACTAATATTTGAGGAGAGGAATATTGGAGTAGTAAAATTATTGTAATGTTAATTAGCGGCGGTAAATATTACATTGTTGACAATTGCGCTGAAACATGAAAAGGAATATATAAAATAATTTACAGGATTTAAGGTTTTATGAAAAAATCTACAGAGAAATATTTTTATTTGTTAATTATAAAGCTTGATTTCAGATTATATTGAATGCTTTGGGAATATACTGTTTCTTTTTGTTTTATGCTTAAGCTTTATTTAAGCGGCTTAAAATGTTGTCCAGTGAAAAATTCAATTGTTTTGGTTTTTTTGTGAGGCCAGGTGGTTTTTAAATAACAAACAAAAAACTTTTTGGCATACTGAGGAATTACAAAACAAATATATCTTGTTGCACATAAATACTCTTGCCACATACACACAGTTTTTTTTTTTTTTTGTTATTTGTTAAATCAACCAGCCAAGCAAACAACCGACCTACCAATATTATTCATTGAATTTGTAAAATTTTTTTAATTTTTTGCCGTTGTCGAAAACACAACAAACGAGCAATTTGTTTATAAATATTTTGTTTTTGCTGGTAAAAAAACTCACACAAAATATTTATTGATAAATATTTTATAAAACAATATTGTTGGCATTTTTATGTTTGCTATTTTTAGTTTTATTTCTTTTATTGCCACATTTAGGGGTACATACTAAAGTGGGCCTCCCACTTACATATAAAAAACTTAGTTATTTTACAAAAAAAAAAACAACAAAAATAGGAGAAAATTAAAAAACACATGCAGATTTATACCATGCAATGCAAATGACTATACAAACATCAACTTAAAAAAAAAATAATAACTGCTGATCATAAAAACCCACCACCAGGTCTGCAATAGGGTGGGGGGGGGGGTGTTGGTTCAAAGGTTAGGGTTAGTTAGTATTGATGTGGGTTGGCAGAGAGAACTGCAGCTGTTGTTGCAAATGAAAATAAATTACTCAAAAAGCAACAAAACAATGAAAAATAAAAACAAACTGAAATGTATATAAAAATATAATAAATTTGTTTTTTTTTTGTTGTTTATGCATATTGCACAAACAAACAAAAAATAATAATAAATAATATAAACATTTGGTGAAATTGACCGCATATGTTGTTTGTATGTTGTTGGTGTTGTTTAGTGTTAACAAAAAACACAGACATACCCATACACTTGTACAAACTCTAGTATTTCCTTATGTGTGGGTATTTATATTTCCATATACTCGTACATATACATACATACGTATTTCATTATTATACTCAATATTTGTAGAGATGTTGTTATAATTTTTTTGTTATCCTTTTTGCTTGTGCATTTGTTGCCTCAATTTTTGTTTTATTTATTTGTATGTTTTTTATTATTATTATTATTATATTTCATTTTAATTTAATATTGAATATTTAAATGCCTTTTTTAACAGCAATGCAGTTAAAAATCATGTTCTACATGAATTTGTTGGAAAATGTTTACAAGCAAAAAAAATAAAGTAAGAAAATTTATAGAAAAAAGCCAACAAATTTGTTTAAATATATTGTACATTCAATTTGTTAGCCTGTTAAAATTTTGGCGTCACAGTGGTATTGGAAAATCTAAAATTTAACTTTAGAAAGACCTACAAGAGAAATTTTATGTTATAAAATAAAACTTAAGATAGATCTATGATTGATACCAGAATTTAGGTTTAAACAGACACACGGTTAAACCTAAAATTGAACTTTAGAAAGTCAGCATAGAACTTTAGAGAAACCTTGAATTGAAGCTAAACTGTAGCTTTAAAAACACCTACGGTTGCAGCCGTGATTTAACTTTAGAAAGACCTAAAATTCAAGCTAAAAATTTAATAGCTAAAGTTTTGAGAAACTAACAATATTAGCTAAAATTTAATTCTAGAAAAACCTACCATTGCAATTAAAATTTAACTTTAGGCAGAATTGATCAAATTTAACTTTAAAAATACGTACTAGGTTAAATTTAATTATAGACAGTATTACGACCTACATAAGGCCTACAGTTGGAGCTAAATTTTGCACTTCATAACATGTTTTTCGCAGGTTTTTAAAAGAGCTTCAATTTAGATTAGTTCAGGTTCTAATTCAAGTTTTAGTTCTAGTGTAGGTTCTAATTCAGCATCTACTTCAGGTTCTAGTTTAGATTTTAGCTCAGGTTGCAGTTCAGCGTCTAGTTAAAGTTCTAATTCAGCTTCCAGCTCAGGTTACAGTTCAGCATCTAGTTCAGATTCCAGTTCAGTTTCTAGTTTTATTGTAGTTTAGGATCTAGTTTAGGATCTAATTCAGGTTCTAGTTTTATTGTAGTTCAGGTTCTAGTTCTGTTCTAGTTCTGTTCTAGTTCTGTTCTTGTTCTGTTCTAGTTCTGTTCTAGTTCTGTTCTAGTTCTGTTCTAGTTCTGTTCTAGTTCTGTTCTAGTTCTGTTCTAGTTCTGTTCTAGTTCTGTTCTAGTTCTGTTCTAGTTCTGTTCTAGTTCTGTTCTAGTTCTGTTCTAGTTCTGTTGTAGTTCTGTTCTAGTTCTGTTCTAGTTCTGTTCTAGTTCTGTTCTAATTCTTTTCTAGTTCTGTTCTAATTCAGGTTCTAGTTTTATTGTAGTTCAGGTTCTAGTTCTGTTCTAGTTCTTTTCTAGTTCTGTTCTAGTTCTGTTCTAGTTCTGTTCTAGTTTTATTCTAGTTCAGGTTCTACTTCTGTTGTAGTTTTGATCTAGTTCTAGTTATATCTTCAACCATCATAGATTTGTGCTGCTGTTTGTAAAGCCCAAAAGTATTAGTTACTTAAAGTATGGCGATCGACTCAGAATCATTTTCTGAGTCGATTTAATGATGCCCGTCCGACCGTCTGGCTGGCTGGCTGTCCATGTAAACCTTGTGTGCAGAGTACATGTCGCAATTTTGAAGATATTTCAATAAAATTTGGTACATGATATTTTTTTAGCCCAAGGACGCTATTATTTCACCTAGCCCCCATACAAATGTCCTCCTGAACAAACCCCAAAAAAATTCTCCAGAAATAAGTTGAACACGAAGCATAATCCCATCAAGAAATTTTTTGCAGATCGGTGCATAATTGAGCATAGCTCCCATGTAAGGCCCACTTTCCAGAATCCATTTAACAACCATAAATGTCTTAATAATGTTAGTATCCAAATAAAATTGAGCACAAATAGGTTTTATATATACAGAAATCATGACAATTAATTTTATAACGTTAGGCCCATAATTAGAAATATCTCCCACACTAGATCCGCTTCGAAAATCACTTTAACATCTAGAAATTTTTTATAAATGTTTATAATGAGATAAAATTTAACACAAAAAACATTTATATGCACAGAAGTCATGCCACTATATTTTTGGATGATCGGTTTATAACAGATCATAGCTCATAAAAATCTGTTTTTACACATATACTGGCTGTAGTGTATAATATGGTTGGTCTTTGTTGTTGTTCTGTTTGTTTCATACAAACCACTGTCCTTAATTTTATTTAAGTGTGAATTTTGTTTTACACACCTATTTTGTTACAATAAATATTTGGCGCCTTATGCTGTTGTTTTTGGCGTATTGCAACAGGAAACGTAAGTTTGCCAAAACGGAATTACCATGTAATTCTAGTGTAAACTTACAACATGCAATTATGTTTGTTTTTTAATAAATTTAAAAAAAAAACGTAATTCATATAAATAAAATATCACAAATTGTTCAAATGTTACAATTTTAAGTGGGCAGTAAAGGAAATTTTAATGAAATGTATGAATTTTCTTTAAAGATTTTTAATTTAGAATATGACTTTATTTAAGTGAAGATTTTTATCAACTGTTAAAATTATCAAACTAAACAAAACTAATTTAAAAAAAAATATTTTCTAATACTGTAAGAAATCTCTTAAGTAAATGATGTAATTTGGACTTAATAATTAATGGTAATTGCTTAATAACTTCTTTATTGCAACATTAATTGCAATTTAATGTATTTATTGCTGATTTTCAATCAAACTAATGCATGCCACTTGTGTGTTAGTCATGCTTTTTCTGTACAGCTCTTTTTAGTAATTTCCGGTAAACACTTAAAAACAAATAAACAAATATTACAATATTTTTTATTACATATTTTGTTGCTACATATATTCACATACCTTTACAATTTATTACAATCATGTTAACACGCTGTCTCTCTGTGTCTCTCACTCTGCCTCACTCATCATTACACAACAACACAATTCCCTTAAGTTATTATGATGAAAAACACTTTAATAGTCGCATGTGATTACATTATATATTTCTTGCTACCTGTATTTCTTTTTTTATTATTATTATTATTTTAATTCATCTACATTTGTTTATGTATCATTTCCCCTAAAGATTTTTTTTTTGCAAAAAGAGAAGAAAAAACTGACATACTTGCTGCTAGTGATGAGGATTTTGGGAGCTGAAGCTTAAAAAAAACAAGAAATAAAATAAAATGTGATTCAAGGAAATCAATCAATAATTGCTTGCTATACACGTAATATTAAATACAAAATTTTCATTTCCGTTGACACATGCTACTCCGCAAATATGTAGTTAGTTACAAACTGACACATACTCTCCCTCCCTCCCTCTCTCTCTCTCTCACTCTTTATCCACACTTAGTTTTATGAGTTTGTGTGTGTTTTTGTGTCAAAAATATGACAAATCTCATATGAGTTTAATGGTATATTTTTCACTGTTTTTATATTTATGTAGAGCTATGTGTCTACTTTTCATTTCCTCTTTTCTCTGTTTTTTTTTAAGTGGGTGTGTGTGTGTGTGTGTGCTGTCATGCCTGGCAGTTTTCTGCTACCATTAGTTGTGTATGTGTAAGTTTTAGTATTTTATAATGGTTTTATGTGTAAAGCGTCAATTTTAATTTATTACTCCGTTTGTTGCTGCCAAACGTTTGTGGCGCGAAGGAGAGTAAAGGAAAAGCCAGCAGTGTTAAAGGTAGCAACAATATGCTGCTTTTTAATATTTATGACAATGTATATATTTGTATTGTTGCTTTTGCAAAAAGTAATATTAATTAATATAATTTTTGCTGGAAAAAAATTCATAGGAATTTGCATTAAAATTATGGAAATTAATTAATAAATACCGAAAGGCTTATGCTAAATTGAAAGCGAGGAATTAGGCATTAAAAATTAATTCATTTAAAAGCTATTATTAAGTACATTTGAAACAAACACCCCAGTCGTAAAGGGGTTAAACATAAAAATGCTACTAACAAATCAACTGAAAAACCACTAAACTAAACTATTCCACTTGGTGTTTGGTGGAAGATTTAAGTGATCTTTTTCAAATCAATCCACTATTTAACACTGTTTTAGAATTTCCTACAAAAATTAGATTTTTGAAGAATCACAGATTATCCTCCTTTTTCAATTTAGACACCCCACTATTAAAGGTTGTAAAGTCTCAGCTATAATTTCATTTAAGTAAATTAACACTTTATAATGCCTCACCTATTACAAAAAACTTCCTTTCAAACCAAAAAAAAAAACTACAAAAATCATGTACCGCACACATTCAAATCCTTTTAAAATCCCTGAATAAGCAGGAATACGTTTACTATTTTAATAGTAAAGCCACCACAAACTATTTACAGCACCAGCAAATTTGCCAATAAACTGACTTTTTTTAATTTTATTGTTCACAACGAAAAAAAAACGTAAGTGCTCAGCAACAACTGATTACAACAAAGAAAACCCCCCAAAAAACGTACAAGAACTGTACAAGCTTGCCAGCGCAGAAGAAAGAACTGATACCATATAAAAATGTTAAGAATTTCGTAACAAAATACGTGTGTAATTAAAATCCTTTTGTAAATTTATGGTTATGGATTTGTGTGACTGGCTGAGGGAAGTAAATGAAAGAGTAAGGATGCAAAGAGAAAAAGAGATTTTGACAAAAAAAAGGCTAGGAAAAGGCTTAAATATGCATTTGAGGTGGAAGGAATAAAGAAAATGAGCAGAATTTTTTGCGGCTTGAACAATACCAAATATGTTATGGTGAAAAAAGAACTCGAATATAAATTCTGTGTAGGAATGTGAAAAATAATAAGAGCATATAAGGCCTGGTAGTAAGTCAGTTCTTTCTTTTTCATACCTTTTGGGATATTTTGCATTGTATTGTTTTAACATTTTAATGAAAATATACAAAGTGGTGTCTACAATTAAGAAATTCACAATTACAAATGAAGTAACACAAAGCTAGTTACAAGAAGACACGTGTAGTAGGCTGGCTCGCGAAAATTATTTTCACGAAACTACTAAAAGATTCTGGATTGCATTTCATAAAGATTTTAAAATATTCAGAATGGTTTTGCATAAAGTGTCTAAAGAATCAACAATTGCCTTTTATAAATTTGAATATTGTTTAAAAAAAAATCAACAAAATCCTGGATTGCCTTCTGAAAGATCCAGGATTGCCTTTTGAAAGATCGGGATTGCTTTTTATGAATATTCGTACTAAACCACGGTTGCCTTCTGAAAGATCCAGGGTTGCCTTCTAAAAGATCCACGATTGGTATTTAATATGATTCAAAAAGAGCCACGATTGTCTTCTAAAAGATCCGCGAATGCCTTCTTAAAGATCCAGGATTGCTGTTTGATAAAGGTCCTAAAAGAACCACGATTGCATTTTAAAAATCCAGTATTGTCTCTAATAAATATTCTAAGGAAACACGATTGCCTACTAAAAGACCAACGATTGTCTTTTAAAGGAGCCAGGGTTGATTTTCATAAAGTTTCTAAAAGATCCAGGAATGCCTTCCTAAATATAAAGGATTGATATTCAATAACTTTTTAAAAGAATCACGGTTGCCTTTCAATTCTAAAGATTCACGATTGCCTTGTAAAAGATACACGATTGGTTTTCACAAAAATTCAAAAGATCCACGTTTTCCTTTAAAAGATCCATGATTGGTTTTTATAAAGGTTCGAAAAGATCTAGGAATGCCTTCTAATAGATCAAGTATCGCTTTTCAATAACTTTCTAAAGCAACCACTGTTGCCTTCTAAAAGATCCAGAAACGGCTTCTTAATAATTTAGGATTGTATTTGATAAAAATTCTAAAACAACCTTCCAAAAGATCCATGTTTGCCTTTTAAAATATCCAGGATTGCTTTTCATAAAGCTTATAAAAGAACCATGATTGCCTTCTAAAATACTCACTAAAGCTTTTTGTGTAGTCTTTAAATGAAGTCAACTTTCTTTTGTGTTGAAGAGGACCTGTCTAATAGACACATACCTTTACAGCCAAATGCACATTTACCCAGTTAAGCCAGAAAATTTTCAAAAGATAACAAGTCAAAGTCTGGTAAATTAACACATGCAATTCTTATAAATCAGCACAGTCTAGCACAGACTATGATTAAGACAGAGTAAAACTGAAGAAAAATTTTGAAAAAATATTGTAATTTAAAAAATAAATAACTGATAGAAATTAACAAAGGAAATGCATGTGACAAACATGATGAGTAATAAAAAAAATATAAATGGTCTTCATAAAAAATCTTTTAGACAAACCAATAAATAATTTTATGATTTATCTAAATATCTGGATGTTTTGTATATTTTGTGATAAGTTCGGCTGTATTTGCTTAGTTAACCAAGTAATATATGTAGTTAGTTTTAATACCAGTACTTATTATTCTAGTACTACACAACTCACAACTTCTGATAGGTATAGCAATATTCGCTAAGAGTGTTAGTTAGACATATACAATTGATATTTTGTATGCAACACTTGGAAATATTAATTCAAGACTCCACAGAGTATTCTCGGTTTAAGGAAAACTATAATGATGAAAACTATCAATGCTGACATTGAGATGACTCCCTGTCGACATGTGTGTAATTTTTGTGATACTAGTTTCATTTGAAGGGCATTTAAGATTCGCCTTATCCTTAAATAAAGTTCTAACTTACTTTTACTGTAACTCTCCCTGTGCACAGACTAGTCTTAACAAATATAAAACCTTTTAAATTAACAATGAGCTCTCAGCTGCATAATAATGACTATTTCATGTAAAAGAACTAACTGTTCCTCTTTGCAAAAAGGGGAAACAATTTACCACCAACCAAACCAGTTGATTATCAACAAGTCGCAAAGTTTTCTACCAACCAAACAGACAAAAAAGCTAAACCAAATAATAAAAATTATAGTTAAAAATATAAGAGTTTTAACATTTTTATACGTTTCATACATTTAGCTGGCTATAAAATATCTCCAACAACGTTTTACTTTTCTTTTCTAAAAAGAAATATTTTTCAGCTGAAAAATAAAATTAAATTTTAAAATGCTTTTCCATTTGACATTTTCCTCGTAAAATATTGTCATTGTGAGTTAAGGATTTGCTTGAATTTTTTTATAGCTTGAGTTGAGATAATAAAATTGCTTGATACCGTCAGTGTCATGGTAAGAGTCTGCTGTATGTTTTCTTTATTTGATTTTATTTTTTAAGGGTTATAAATATAAATGCAGGTATTTTCACCACATAAATACTTTAGTTATCTTAACCATGAAATGATCAATATTAACTGGGCAAGTAAGAAAACAGTAATAAATACTATTAATTTTTTTTTGCGAGTTAAGAAATGAAATGAGATAAATAAAAAGCTAGAATATTGAAAGCTTGAACTAATGTTCGCATGTGGTTTAGTTAGGGTTTCGAAAAGATTTAAGACGGATTTTCTTAAATATTCACAAAGATACAAGATTGGTTTTCGTAAAGATTCTAAAAAATCAACGATTGGTTTTCTTAAAACCTCCAAAAGATCCACAATTGGTTTTCTTAAAGATTCAAAAAAATCCACGATTGGGTTTTTAAAGATTCTAAAAGATCCACGATTGGTTTTAAAGATCCACGATTGGTTTTCTTAAAGATTCTAAATGATCCAAGATTGATTTTAAAGATCGACGATTGCTTTTCTTAAAGATTCTAAAAGATCTACGATTGGGTTTAAAGATCCACGATTGGTTTTATTAAAAATTCTAAAAGATCCGCAATTGGTTCTAAAGATTATAAAAGATCCACAATTGGTTTTCTTAAAGATTCCAAAAGATCCACGATTGGTTTTCTTAAAAATTCTAAAATATCCACGATTGGCTTTTTAAAAGATTCAAAAAAATCCACGATTGGTTTTTAAAGATTCTAAAAGATGAACGATTGGTTTTAAAGATCCACGATTGGTTTTCTTAAAGATTCTAAACGATCCAAGATTGGTTTCCAAAAGATCCACGATTGGTTTTAAAGATCCGCGATTGGTTTTCTTAAAGATTCTAAAAGATCCACGATTGGGTTTAAAGTACCACGATTGGATTTATTAAAGATTTTAAAAGATCTACGATTGGGTTTTAAAGATTCCAAAAGATCCACGGTTGGTTTTGGTTTTTTAAAGAATGTAAAAGATCCAAGATTTGTTTTGAAGATCCACGATTGGTTTTTTAAATATTCTAAGCGATCCAAGATTGGTTTTAAAGATCCACGATTGCTTTTCTTAAAGATTCCAAAAGATCCACGATTGGGTTTAAAGATCCTCGATTTGTTTTATTAAAGATTTTAAAAGATCCACGATTGATTTTCTAAAGTTTCCAAAAGATCCACGATTGGCTATTTTAAAGATTGCAAAAGATCCACGATTGCTTTTCATAAAGATTTTAAAAGATCCATGTTTTCTTTAAGATTCTAAAGGATCCAATATTGGTTTTAAAGATCCACGATTGGTTGTCTTAAAAATGCTAAAAGAGCCAAGATTGGGTTTAAAGATCCGCGATTGGTTCTAAAGATTATAAAAGATCCACGTTTGGTTTTCTTGAAGATTCTAAAAGATGCACAATTGGTTTTCTTAAATATTCTAAAATATCCACAATTGGCTTCTAAACGATCCACGATTGGTTTTCTTAAAAATTCTAAAAGAGCCAAGTTTGATTTTAAAGATCCGCGATTGGTTCTAAAGATTGTAAAAGATCCATAATTGGTTTTCTTAAAGATTCTAAAAGATCCATAATTGGTTTCTTACAGATTCTGATGTATTTCTTCGTCACTGAGCAGCTCAAAATTTTGAAAAACAACGCATCGGAGAAGAATTGAACATTTCCTTTAAAAAATTCATCGTTGAGCAGTTCAACATTTTCTAAATATTTCATTACATAAAATCATGATTGCCTTTACTCCTTTAACAACAGTCTTTATCTGACCTTTCTGGTGTTAAGACGTCCAATTATGGTTGGTTAACAGCTGGCCTTCTTAAATGAACTTTTATCTAAGAATAGAAAATTTTCAAATTATAAATATATAAAATAGTCTCAAATTAATTAAATTCCTTTGTTGGCAAGCCGAAAGAAAGAAAAGAATCTCTTCAAATATTCTTTGTTTATGTACGATACCATCAAGCCAGAAAGCAGCTACTCATAAATGTCCCTAAACAATTAATGCTGTATGTTGTTTTCTTAACTCATACTAATAGACTCATTTAACACTCAATTTTCATTTTCATTTAAACAAGGAGTAAACAACAATAACATCAACAAGGACATCATGTTTATTAAATGAGAATTCAACAACAAGACAAAATAACATGGTCAGCATCTTCATAATTTTGCGAACCGGCTTGTTGTGAAAGCCAGTCAACAAACTTTTAGGACAAGATACTAAAACATTGGCAGACAAGGGGAAAAGATTGAAAAATATCAAATGAAATTTTTGTCCAAAACCAGCAGTCAAGTAGACGTCTGAAAATCAAACATAATTGTTAGAGTTCTAAGTATTTTTTTGTTTTATACAAAGCTGGTAAGGAGCTGAATTGTGACAGGGATTTAAGGGAAGTGTGTTGTATCTGATATTGTGGTTTTTTGTTTAGTGTCTAAATGCTAAACTAGGCAATAAGATAAATATCGGAAAATCCGTTGATGGTTACAATTCGTTTAGGTTTTTGTTTTGTTTGCTTTTTTTTTAGAGGGTGATTGTTTATTTTAGCTAACTCACTGCTAAAAGTACAAAAACAAACTTTGCCTTTTTACTTTGTTTGTAATTTTAGCAGTGAAATAGCGTTGTTGTTAAGGTTTTTTTCTGTGGTCACCTATAGCACCCTGGGCCAGGATATAGAAAAACCTAAAAAAAATAAAAACTAAAACCAAATCAAAATCGCTTTGATATCCTTGCAAGGGAAGCTTTGGGAAGTTTGCAAATAATGTTTTTCTTTTTTTTTTCTCGAATTTTCTGGTTTTATAATATAAATTGTTCGGTTTGTTGTTTTTATTCATTTGGCGCTTGGCGTTTTATTTCTGCAGCAGGCTTAGCCTCATTCTTTTTCTGTATAACTAGAGTGTGTGTTTGTTTTGTTTGGTATGTTGCCGATTTTTTTTTTTTTTTTGGTATTTGCCTCGCTTGAGGTTTGGGCTTGATTAATTGCATGCTGCGGTTAAATTTTGCTGATTTAAAAACATTCAGCCAAAAAAAAGTGGCAAAGAATTTTTTCTTTAACATTTTTATTCAGTTTTATTTTTGTTTTTATTTGAGTGTGAGGTCTGGGTGTGTGTGAATGTGTTTTTGTGGCTTAAGTTTTGCTGTGTTTTGCTCGTTTTACTTTTATTGTTGGCTTGGCAAAAATATTTTTATTTCGTTTTTCAGTTTTCTGGGAGTGGGAAAAGAAATTGAATGCTTACACAGCTCAGTTAAGCGTCCAGACTTGGTAATTTGTTAAATTTTTTCTGACTGTGATGAGCTACAGTTAAAGGGTAGATAGACTTATTTTAATGTACTTAATGCTATTAAATTTAAGCTGTTCAGCAGTAGATTTCTTCAGGAATTTTTTTTGCTTTTCAATGATCGAATCCTAAGGAAATTTAGAGCTGTTCCTGGATAAATTTCTTTAGAACATTTTCAGCTGTTCCTGGATCATTTTTATTAAGAATTTTTGAGCTGTTATGCGTTCAATTTCTTGAAGAAATTTTAAGTTCTTTCTGGATTAATTTCTTAAAAAAACTTTGATCAATTTCTTTGGGCAATGTTCAGCTGTTCTTTTATCAATGTCTTTAAGAAACTTAGAGATGCTGCGGGATCAATATTATTAAGAAATTTTGAGCTGTTCGGCGATCGAATTCTTAAGAAAATTTTAAGGTGTTCCGGGATTAATTTTTTAACAAATTTAAAGCTGTTCATGGATCAATTGCTTTAAGAAACTTTGAGCTGTTCTGCGATCAATTTCTTGAAGAAATTTGAAGTTGTTTCTCGATTAATTTATTTAAGAAATTTTAAGCTGTTCCTGGATCTATTTCTTAAAGAAACTTTGATCAATTTCTTTAAGCAATGTTTAGCTGTTCCAATCAATTTCTTTTAAAAACTTTAAGCTGTTCTGGAAAAAATTTCTTGAAGAAAACTTGAGCTGTTCTGGCATCAATTTATAGAAATAGTGACCTGTTCCGGAATCATTTTTTTAGGAAACTTTAGGCTGTGCCTGGATCAATTTCTTTAAGAAGGTTTGAGCTTTTCTAGGATCAATTTATTGAGCTATTCGATTTCTTTAGAAAATATTGCGCTATTCCGGGATTGATTCTTTAGAATATTTTTTGAGTTGTTTCACGATCGTTTTCTTTAGTAAATTCTGATCTGTTCCAAGATCAATTTCTTCACGAAAAACTTCAGGGATTAAATTTTTTAAGAAATTTTGAGTTCGTCCAGTATCGATTTCTTAAACAAGCTTTAAACTGTACAAGGATCCTCTTTGATCCGTTGTGCGATCAATTTCTATAAGAGATATCAAGCTATGCCGTGTTCAATTTCTTTAAACTATTTAGAGCTGGGTTGGATTGCCTAACGAAATTTTAAGCTATTCCGGCAGCGTTTTCTTTAGAAATCTTAAAGCTGTTTTGCTTTGGGTTAATTGTGTACCATTTTCAAGCAATCTGCATTTGTCTGACTTTAAAAATTAACTTTTCTAATGTGATTTCTGTTGGCCTTTTACAAATAATTATCCTTCCGTTAGTTTCCTAAAAAAACTCGAAAATTTTGTGGCCAGTCTAAAATTCATTTTCCCCCCAAAAAAATATACAAAAATTAAACCTGGACATTAATCAGTGTTGCATTTTTATTACCTGAGCTTTACATGTGGTTTCCTTTTAACTTAAACAACTGATTGTGTACGTTTTTATTTCTTACTTTTTTTTGTTACTACTCTCTACTACTTTCCTCCATTTCTACTTGGGCTGCAGTTTCTCGTTTTTATTTCTTCTTTGCTTTGGCTTTAGTTTTTTTTTTTTTGTTTGCTTCGGCCATGATTGTTGCTTTCAGTAACCGTTTTTCTGTGGTTTTCTTTGTTGCTATTTGCTGTTGCTTAAATATAGAGAGTCGAGTTTCATGTACCTTTAAATTTAAACTTTTAGTGTGAGTTTTTTTTTTTTTTTTTTTTGCTATTAACAGGAAAAATTGCCGGTTTTTGGTATGGTTTTTTCTTTGTGTGTCTAGCTGCATAGAAAATTTGGGGGAATAGAGGTTAACAATGCTGTTAGACAATTTATTTGGTCAGTCTGCGAGTATTTAAGCCATATTTCAATTTGTATCGATTAAAGGTTTCGAGTTGTGGGTAGTTTTTTTTTCTTAAATTTAGAAATTTAAAGCAGAAAGTTAAAATAAGGGGACTAAGAATTTGCTAAAGATAAATCTATAGATCATAATTTGTTAACCTTCTGTCAAAAGTTGCTTTTCGAAATCCAAATTTTGCTAGTTTCTACTTTTATATTGTTTTTCAATCCTTAAGTCATACATAAATAACCTTTTATAATGAAATAAATCAAAAATGTTTACTCGTGCTTTTATGGCACACAAACTCCCGCTTTCCCTTACAAAACCAAAAAATTAAGCATGCTAAATCATTTAGCTAAATTTCCCTGGCATGCAATTTTCATGTTATCATGTATTTCATTTAAACTAAACACCTAAAATTATGCTCTTGATTTCAACACTTAACTTTAGCAATAACATACATATTTACAAAAATTCCACCTCAAACACCAACCCCAAAAACACTTGCCATTACATTATTAACTCTTATGGTAACCAAAAAAAAATCATTTAAACTATGCAATCATCAACAAATATTATAACTATTATTATGATTGCATACTTACGGGGGCACTTCCTATGTGGTTTAAAAGTTTTCGCTAAAGACTACCAACAAAAACTCTTCAAATAACAACCCGTAACATCCATGAATGTAAAGTAAGCATGAGATTTCTTTTTTCATATTTCTTACAATTATCATTGTTTAAAACATGTTAAGGAAGCAGAAGAAAAATTTCTGCCTACTTTTAGGGGCCAACAGAGAGGTAGAGGGCATTGTAGACTTTATAAAACGGAAATAGTATTACAATTCATAGAAAACTTTTTGGCATATAAATTTCTCATTTCCTTTATTTTAAACTGCAAAGAAAACAGAAAATATCTAACAAAGTAAAAACCCAAAATTCTAATCTTTAAATAAATCTTGAAATATATACAAGCAGAAAAAAAAACAGTCCTTACTTTTTTCCACATCTTTTTGCTATTATTGCTTTTTAAACATGCAAATACTAAGACTTCCGTTTTGCAGGAAAACTGAGGGAAGAAATAGCAACTTCTTATTTCTTTAAGAACTTTTTATAAATTTGAAAAATTTCCGTTATGATTTCTTTGCTGCTGGTTTTTTGACTGTCTATATAAATATAAATTTACTTTGGGCTTTTGTTGTTACTGCGACATTTGAAAACCACTTGATTTCTATCGTTTATCAAGAGACAGTGGCGAAAGAAAGAAAGAAAGAATAAACTGGAGAAATATTACAAACCAACAAGGTCGACCTGAGAATATTTTAACATCGTATAAATACTATAAACGTCAAAGTGTTTCTTCGAAATACTGAAATATAGTAAATTTTAAACTGTACAGAGTTTGATTTTTATAGGAAATCTTCAGTTGATCAACAATGGATTTGTTTAGGAAATTTTTAGATGATCAGCGATGGATTTCTTTAGAACATCTTCAGCTGATCAGTTATGGATTGCTTAAGAAAATTTACAGCTGAGCAGAAATGGATTTCTTTAGAAAATCTTCAGCTTATCGCCGATGGATTTCTTTACGAAATCTTCAGGTGATCAGCGATGAAATTTTTTAGGAGACTTTTAGGTGATCAGCTATGGATTTCTTTAGAAAACCTACAAAGGTTATTTTTTTAGAAAATCTTTAGCTGATTAGCGAAGGAATCTTTAGGAAATCTTGAATCCATCTTTAGGATGGATTTCTTGATAAAATCTTCAGCTGTTCTGTAATAGATTTCGTTAAAAAAAAAATATAATAATAATAATATTATTATTAAATCTGAAGCTGTTCAGCGAAATCTAGGGATAGATGAGACAGATTTCATTAAGAAATCCGATAGATTTGATTATGAATTCTGAAGCTGTTTGTCGATACATTTATTTAAGAAGTCGGGACTTGTTGTGAGATAGATTCCGTTTGGAACTGTTTCGTTTGGAGTTGTTCAGTCATAAATTTCGTTAAAAAATCTGCAGCTGTTCTACTATACATTTAGTTATGAAATCTGCAACTGTTCTGCTATATAGATCACTTTATCAAATCTGGAGCTATTCTGCGATAGATGCATGTTCTTTAATATTCTTTAAAAGATTCTGAGTTTTTAAAAAATCTATTTCTAAAAAAAATTTTGAACTGTTCACTTTTATATTTATTTATGTTGTGCTTATTTTTCAGCATATTCAATCATTTGAATATGCTGCAAACACCATGTCATCCCACTAACGAAGTCAGTCGAAGAAACTAAGCAAAACTAAAGCAAAAAGTAAAACTCTGACAAACTAACCAAATACTGTCCTGTTTAAAAGTGCTTACTGTTTTCCTATACATTGATTTCCTTCACTTTTCCTTCTCTTTTCTGAAATATTCTTCAAAAAAATCTGTGAAATATTCATAAGCAAAAGCATAACTAGATCAAGATAAAACGATTTGGTTCCTTTAGCCATGTGTAGAAAATAAAGTTTGAAAGACGTTAGGGTTTGTCCTTTTATTATGAAGGAAAAGAAAAAGTTTGTTTTTAAAAATATATATATATTGTTTTTTTTTGAAAAATCAAAAGGAAGTTTTATGCTAATATCAATGCTGTTAAAACTGCCGGTCGGCTTTTGTATAAAATTAAAGTTTTTCTTTTCTGACAAGAAATTATAGTGGTCAATTGAATGGCAAAAGGACAACCTATATTAAAAAGAAATATAAAAAGCGTGTGAGTTATAAGCAACAAACTAATACGTCTGGCTCATTTTCTGCTTTATAAATATTTTGTTTAAAATTAATTAAAATATTTTATTTTTATAAATTTAAGAAAATTCATATAAAATATTAAATATCACAAAATCACATCTGCTTTCTTGAAAAGCAATAAATTTATACCCCAAAAAATTGTCTAACTTTATTTATTTACTTTTGTATGTATGCAAATCCTAAACAAATCAAATAGACAACAAAACAAAAGGTTCTCTGTCAATTCTAATAAAAAAACTATTTCCTTTTTTTTTTTTTTTTTTTTTTTTTTTGTTATAACCCTCTTTCCCTAACTAAACGAAAAGAACAATGACTCTAGCTAGCTCTTCCACAATTGTTTGTTCTAACCACAACAGCTACACTATTTTACAGTAATATTTTTGTTATTCTCCGGTTTTTTTCTTATTTTCCTTTTTGCATTCCTCTGCAACATGTGTAAGTGCATCATCGGGCCATGAATATTTCAATGCAGCATTTCACTTCGTTTATTTTTGATTTGACTTGCAAAAATATGTGTAGAAATAACAAATAATACAAGATGTGTGCAATTTTATGCATACAAAAACATTTATTGATAAAATGCAATAACAGAATAAAATTTATTTAGTTTTTGAAGAACACAGAGAATTTATATACAACATGAATAATATTAACAATAAAGTAACACAAAATAAATGTGGAAATACGTTATTGTTTTAAGAAAATTTAAGTTCAGGTGCAGCAATTGGTTAGAAACGAATTGAGATTATGCTGGAAAAGAACTAGAACAGAAATAGAACAGAACTAGAACCTGAACAGAACTAGAACCTGAATTAGAACAGAACTAGAACTGAACTAGAACAGAACTAGAACAGAACTAGAACAGAACTAGAACCTGAATTAGAACTTGAGCTTTATTCTTATCTAAAACCAAACAAGAGCCAATAATTTGCAATTCACATTGAATACAAATGCTGTTGTAGGGCACTTAATAGTAAGAAAACGGTTGCATTTTCTAAAATTATTTCACAACAAATCTACTAAAAAAAACAAATTAGATATTTTTGTTGGTAGAAAGGCTTCCCGCCCCGTCCCCCTAAAAAAAATATGAAAACCATATAAATACATTGCAATCTGTGAGATTTCTCCTACAACTCCTTTGAATATTTTAATAATAATTTTGTGTGTTTTTCTAGCATTTGTTATTTTTTATAGTTCTTGTGTTTGACTTATAAAATTCATAAATATTCGAAAGCTCAACAGCATTTTTTTGTGCAGAAAATGTTTTGTTGCTTTTGCAAACAGCTGACGAAATTGATTTTACGTTAAACTTCTGCTCTATTTGGTAAAGATTTTGTGGCATATTTTATGTTGTGTTTTTTTATTGTTGTTAACAATTGCTATTGTTATTTCTTTCTATGTAGGTTCTTTGTGTAAATAATGTGTTATATTTTGGGGTTTACTGGCTAGATGTTTATTACAATAATGTATTTAGATCAATGATTTTGTGGAAAAAGTGATTTTAATATAAAATATATTAAAATAGTTTTGTGTATTTCTTGGTTTTAATTTCTTTATATTTTAAGGGGTAAATGGGTTGTTTGTACTGCATAATAACAAAAAGTGAAAGAACAATAAAATAGAGTTTTATGAAAATGTTTAAAGGTCTTAAAAGCTTGCTCTTTTTAAACTTATTCATTGTTCCGGCGCCACTCATTTTGGGTGTGTCTTTATGTATTACTCAGCCCAACACGAATAATGTTAGCTTTAATTTTTTAGTCAATTTGTATATGTATTCCTTTAACTCACTTTTTTTTTGGATCAGCTCAAGTTTTTGAGTTAAATTTGTTTAAGAAAAACAGTTTAGTGAAAAGAAAAACCAACATTTAGCTACAATATTACCTTTATTCTGCCCTAACATAATATCTACTCCACTCTATAGTTTTGAAGATATAGCCAAATATATGACGAAGAAATATTGTTTAAATTTTTTTCTTTTTAAAAAAAAAAATTTATAAAAAATAAAGATATTAACAAAAGTTACAGCCATATATGGAATTATGTCCGCATAAAATGCAATATTTCTTGTTAACATGGACGCAATAGTTTTTACTCTTTTATTAATTTTGTGAAACTACATCGTGGTTTTTGCTTGTTGTTTTACAAAAATTTAAAAACAATCAATCAAAAGTACCATATAACTCTGTGTACTGTTTTTTTTAATCATACAGGGTTACTTTATTTTGAATAAAACCCACCGTTGTGAATGCATTTTAACAAGATATAGCTTGCCTAACTGAAGGAAAATAATGGAAAATTTGTAGTCTTCTCTATTCTTTATGAATTAAAAAAAATGTATAAAAAAATGTTCCATATCTCCGAAACTACTCCATGGAAGCAAAATAATGTTAGTTCAGCATAAAGATAATATTCTAGCCGAACAGAATGGAACGTTTATTAGTTGCGTTACTATAAATCGCGTAACTACGTAGTTTTCTTAAAATAAAATTCATATATCGAAAATTAGAGCTGATGCAAAAAAGTGATTTATTAGCATTCAAACCAAATACTAGATGCATACAAACTGACTAAGAAATCTTAGGCACCAACAAAAAATTTTTATTTTGTCGGACTGTGTTATTATCTCAAACAAGTTATACATTTTTTAAGTGAATTTGTTTGTGTAAATCATGTTTACCATAAAAACACATAATCAAAACTAATGAGATCAATGTATCGTTATTACTGAGGTCCTAAAGTGTTTGGTATAAAATACCATTAAAAGCGGTTGAGTAAAAATTATTTCATACAACAAAATGTTTTCGAGTTTAATGAGGATATATATATTTCTGATTCGAAATATTATCTAATTTATGTGTATAAATTTTTGATGCTTGTGAAAATCTAAATATGTACAGCTGTTTGATTCCATTGGTGTGTGTGTAAATCACTCTCACTGTAAAAATACCAAAGAGAAAATATTGAAAATTTTGTTTTATATTTAGAGATGTGCCAAAAAGCTGGGTATTCAAAATCGTCAAAATCTCTCTCGTGGAAAAAAATGTAGGTGGCAAAAGGTAAAGCCTTCTTAAAAATTTAATCGTTTTTGATAGAAATCAATTTTATATGGCTTATATTGTTGTTGTTTTGGGTATATTTGTGTGATTTCTATAAGCAGACATGTTGGTTTTGTAGCTGAGATTACTGTTGTGTTTGTAAATTGGTGTGCGTTTAAAATTTTTTATATATAGGTTTATTTCAAGTTTTCTTACTTCTTTTTTAAGTAAAATTTTAGTGACTATTTGAACTAATTTAATGCTTTGTATTTAACAAAATCTGTAACAAACTAAATCTCCTACAAATTAGTTGTTTAATCCATTAATACTTTTTAGCCTCCAAAATATTAAAAATCCTAAATTGTTATTTATTGTTTCGCTGGCGTATGTCTGCTGTAGCATTAACTGCAATAATAAATTTTAAATAATGAAAACATACAACAAACAGTTATAATTTAAAAAAAAACTCATAAATATTAACAAATGTACAAAATGTTGGAGGAATTTGTATATAACACAAGTTGCAACGAATTGTAAAAACTCTATATAAAACTTTAAAAAAAAAAACAGAAATAGAAATAAAATATTTAGAAAAATGTCTGACTAATCTGGGCTAATAAACACATAAAACGTATAGAAATTTCTAGAAGTTTGGTAATAATTTTAGCTGCACTATGTTCATTTATTTTATACTGATGCTAGAATTTAACTTGACATCTTGCATATAGTAGCTGCATTACATGGTTATATGTAACTCCTGCTCATTTTTATATTAATTTTACCCGAAAAATAAATTGTAATAGCATTAAGGTAGCCTTGAAAAAACAGAAATCATTAGTTGATTTTTGTTCAACTTAAGCTACAATTTCTCAAAACAAGCAATGACTTTTCAATAGCTGCCTTTGCAACCAGTTCAATATACATCCTAAATCATGTTCTCTTCCAAGTATCAGAACTGGGCAAACATTTCTACTGATATTTTTGTGATTATTAATTTCATTTAAAAAAATCTGTTCTACCTTTTTTCGCTAACTGCCCTAATAATTCAATATTTAGTTATAGGTGTATTTGCATTGGCGAAATGTCTGCAAAGTGTTAAAATATTTAAAGGTTTTTAATTTATGGTTCAATAAATAAATATAATAAATTATAAACGAGATATGTATTTTTAATAAATAAACAAATAAATAACTTTGTATATTAGTATGAATAAACATAATGAAAATATTTTTAAAAACGCACCAAAATATGTTTTCGACTAATAATAAATTAGGAATTAGAAATAAAAACAACCATTAAAAATAAACTATTTAAATGCTGCAAAATATAAACGGAATAACTTAAGCTAATTAAAGAGAAATTGAAATTTCTAGCAAATAATTACTTTTATCAAAATTATTTTTTACAAAATTAACAGGTTTTTGTAGCTGCTATGATTGTTAAATAATTATAAAACATTAAGTATACGTCATGTAGAGCAGAAATAGCAAAATGTTTTTATATAAATAAATTCTAAACTACTAAACCTATTGTAAAATGTTGTATAGCAAACTTGTACACAAGAATATAAATTTTCAGAATATTTAACTTCCAAATAACTTTGTGAATTTGAAAGTCAGCTATAATGTCTCAAAGATAATCACCTTGCTGGCTTAACTGGTTCTATATCAATAAAATGTACAGATGTAGATTTTCCGAAAATTAACAACATAACTAAGCTATTCAAACACAACAAGAGCAGTAGTTTGTCAAAATTAAACATCTCAAGTTTGAACAAAATTTTAATAATAATACCTAATCAGGGACTGAAAATAACAGGTTCACTTTAATTTTAATGGTTAATTGTCACCATTTATCATTTAAAACTCTTTTTTTTTGTTTTCCGTCACTGAGAGAGTAATTTATATAAGAACATTTTAGATTAGTGATTGAGAGAAACTGTAACGATTCTTCTTTAACTTATCAAGATTGCAAGGGACAAAGCTACCTATCATTCCGGCTGTGCTCGTCGTTGGGGGTGTTTTCTTGTCTTCTCATTATTTACGAATAGTAATACATTTGCTTAAGTTGTCTTTTAATTATATTTATAAAATGATAGTAATACTGATAATCGAAATGATACTTAACTCCATCTGATCTCCTTACTATTTACACCACCTATTCGACAGAAAATGGAATGCAACTCTCATGTATGGGCCGGTGCTTCGAAGTCTATTTTGGAGTTACTCGACCGCGTACAGAAGAGGGCGAAGATGCTCTATTGATTCTTTGGAGCATCGCCGCAATGTGGATTGTATTTCACTGTTCTATCGATACTATAATGGAATGTGTTCTGCTGAAATTAGGGAACTTGTTCCCGAAACACGTAGTTTTTTGTAACTAATACACGTTCTTCAGTCAGGGCTCATCCACTCGTGGTCGACTGAACAGTGCATGGCATAATACATTACAGGCAAAATTCTTCTTTAGCTGTACTGTCCGTATGTTGAATAAACTACCAGCAGAAATATTCCCTGCCACTTTCAATATTGGAACATTTAAATCAAATGTTAACAAATACTACTCCCTCTATCCTCCCTCACTTCACCTATTTTCCTAGTTTCAATGCAATGAATTGCATGAGTAGGGACCGTCCCCTAAGTGTTGGTCCAAAAAAAAAATTGTACTGAAACGATTTTAAAGATTTTTAAAACTGAACTCCTTAGTATCATTAAAAAAATTATATTTATCTTATTAATTGACACAAATGCTGATATTCACAAAGAACTACGACTGAATCTGAAATTTCTCTTTAGAATGACCTACAATTATAGTTAAAATTGAACTTTAATAGGAGCTACCAATAAAACTAGTTTGAATTTTATTTTATTAAAAATATCAATATCAATAAATTTTATAATTAATCAGATAATCTCTCTTCTTAATTTTAAATCTCTAGTCTGAAAATCTATGAACTTACAATTGAATTTAATGTAAAAATGTATTTGTTATAGAAGCTGCTGATAGTGAGGAAACAATTTGTGTGGATGTTAGACAATATAAAGTCCTATAATTAAAGCTAAAAGATATAAATGTATTTTCTTAATTTTTGTATTCATTAAAAATGTGAGATACTTCTTTTTACATCTTAATATTTCACAATCAAATTAGTCATACAACAAATGAAAATTAATTGAAAAACTTAAATTGTTTTTTTTTCGTTTTCTTCAAGAAACAACAAAACTGAACTGAAACATTTCTAAATGCTATAAAACTTAAGCAAAAATAAACTAATTTATAATAATTATTAAAAATAAGCAACACAAGCTAAAATATACATATGTCTGCATAGGTATATATATATGTACATATAAAAACGTATTTAAATATTTATGTGTTTTTATTTTACAACAAACCAAACAACAAGAAAGAAATAGAACATAATTTATTCAAACACTTAAAGGACACTAGAAAAACGAAGAAAAAGCCAAGCTAAATAAGTAAAGAACAGTGTAAATAAAACAACATTTATGATTGTTATTATAATTTGCTTTAAACTAACAACATTAAAAAAGGGGAAGGAATAATCCTATAAAGAAAAAAAAGGAACCAACTTGAAAAAATAAAATAGAATAGAAACACAAGGTGTTAATGTTAACTTAACTTACCCCTGTTAAAGCTTGTTTATCATTTAAAATGGATGCAGCTGCTGCTGTTGTTGTTAAGGCAGTTGGTGAGGTAGAAGCCGTAGTGCTATCTGGTGTAAAATATGTTAAGAAAGCACAACCTGGAAAAGCAGAAAATAAATTTCAAATTACTACTTAAAATCAAATAAAAAATATTAATTATAATGAGCGACTGACTCAAGTAAAAGTAATTGTGAGAATAGAAATAGGTAGGGATTTATGATAATAAAGGGGACAACGCAACGTGTGAATGTTATGAGAAATATTTAATTAAAAAATATTGCTTATACGTAAAGGGGTGCCAAGAGACAATGAAATATGTATCTTCATTTATGGGAAAAGTTAATATTAAAATATCTAAAATTATTTAAGAGAAATTAAGAGAAACTTATATACATGTACATATATGAACAAACTAAAGTGTTCAGAATAATTTTGAAATATAAAACCAAGTTTGAAAATTATCATAAAAATTTTTGAAAACATCTCTCAGTTGTAGCAAAAATTCTGAGTCAATAGGCATTACTTAAAAACTCAGCTTAGTTTTCATTTAAAAACTTAAGAGAACTTAGTCTCTTAGTTCCTTACACCCCTTCATCTTTTGTATGCTACAGTTTCCTCTTTTATAACAACCGCTTTTTAAAACTCACATTAATTTTTATCTTCCCTTAACTTAATTACAACAAATAAATATATATACATATATAGACGACATTCATTAGTCAGTCAAGTCATTATGGTTTTTAATTAGTAACTTTTGTTGGTTGTGAAAACCAGAAGAAAACTGAAACTAACCCAAACTCCATAAACGCAAAAAAAACTTAAAACATGCACATAAAATTAGTTGTTTTTGTGACACCCGGGTGAAAATAAAAACTCTAAAAAATACCTATAAAAACAAGAAACTATGCAGCACAGCCATTAATATTAAACAGCTTAGAATAGTCATTCAAAAAAGTTCTCAAACTCACTATAAAAAAAAACAGAAATGTATGAATGACACTCTAAAAACAGAAAACAGTTTAAAACATTATTAGCAGCCACAAACATATGTTAGTTATTTTTACAACACTGCAGGTTAAGAGAATAAGGAAGATATAAGAACGTAGTTTAATGACTTATTTCCCAAAAAGTTTTAATGGAATTAAAAAAGCCTATTTCCTCGGTACATAGAGGCTCTATAGTCAAAAGGATAAAAATCCGAGATGACTTTTTTTCAAAAAAATTGTTTGATTTTTATCTAAAAACCATTTTTCTCGGTAAATAGAGGCCCTGATTACTTTTTTTTTAAATTCTTTGATTTTTAATGAAAATATAAAAGTCTATTTATCTCAGTAAATAGAGGCGCTAGAGCTAAAAGGATAAAAATCTGTGAACACTTTTGGCCTAAATAAGAAATGTTTTTTTTTTTTATTATTAAATAAACGAGTTCAAATATATGTTATTTAGTGGTTACGTCTTTTTCGGAAAGTATTTGCCAAGTGTGACCGTACTTTTAGCATTGAAGCTGAAATTTAACTTTAGAAAAAAACTACGATTGAAACTTTAGTTGAAATTTAGAAACACCTTCGACTTAATTTGTGAAAGACAAGTGTAAAATTTTACTTTGGAAAAACTAACGATTGAACTTTAGAGAGTTCTACGATGTAGATATTGCAAGACCTCCTATTTAAGCTATAATTTAACTTTTGAATGACCTTCAATTGCTCTTAGCTGCACTCTGCTGTATTTTCTGCATATCCTGTTGCTTTGTTCACATATTTCGCAGTGTATTCACAAATTGCTCTTCTGTATGGCTAATTTTGCTTCAGTAATACTCAAATTTGTTATTTCCTATATTTTCATCCTTCTAAAATGACAGCTGTCATTAGAAAACTTTTAACATACTTTTTTTTGCACAAAAAAAACAGCATTATTATTTTTTCAACTCTTTCCTTTTCCTATATACATACATAAGCTCACTAACGTGCGCTGAAAGTTAAAAATCATTTTGTTTTTTTTATACAGCTGGCACGATTGCAATAATTGTGACTTTTTTTCTTAAAAAAAATAAATAAATATTTAGTTTAGCTGGTGATGAGAATTTTTAGCTTGACCTTTAGCTAGAAAAATGTTCACACTCTATGATGAGTTAAATGAGTGTATTTAAAACCAAAAGAAACAATTTCGTGTTATTAGGAAAAGAGGTACTTGTTCCATTTTTTTTTTGTAAATTTTTGTTTTAGTTTCATGTAGTAGTTTTGTGTTTGAGTAGAAAAGGCTTGTTATTTTTATGTAATAGCAACTAATCGTTGTTTTTGTTACAAATTGTAATTTTTTTTAGTGTTAAATTGTTGGAAGAGAGTGTAACGTTAGAAATTTGCAATTTTGTCACGCTTAAAGGTTTGTAGAGTTTTTTTTGTTTTTTTTTTTTGTTTTGTGGTATTTCAGCTTAAGTTAGACACGCCATTTTAATGTTTGACAAAATATTTATTTAAATAAAGTTGAATGTTTTTATTAAAGACAAACTAAATAAATACTTTTAACATTATTCCCTAACAAAGCCTTGCTGTATCTTTTTCGTCATGTAATAATTGCACTTAATATCTGCTCATTTTTATCATCACATACAAACAACCAAAGAAAATTTATCAAATTGTCCCCTGTGGCTGTAAAATGGAAATTATTTATTAAGAAATATAATTTATTATCGTGTGTATAATTAATTTAATGATTGTATGAGATTTTCTTTTACACACATCCACACACACACACACACCATAAACCTCCAGCTCATGCTCTTTTTCATTTTCATAAATAATTCACAGTTACAGCAAAGAAACAAACGAAAAAAAACACTTACACACAGGGTCATCTATTATGCAGCATTTAATTGGTTAAAGTAGATTTTTAATAAATCATTTATGAACAACAATAAAAGCACGTTTGTAAACACTGACACCAGCAGCTCTGCCACACATAACCACACTAACCTACCTCTAACCCTGCTTGTAACTAATGTTATCTGCTAATGCCACCATTTTAAGCAACAAAAGGCCGCCATATTACTTTTGCACAAACCTTCTCAAACTGGTGGTATTTTTGAACAACCTTGCCGAGGCAGCTACAACACTTGCACCTTTAGGCATGTATTTTATTTTGCCATAAATAAATAAATACCAGTTTGAGAAAATTCTTTTGTTATAGTTTTTACAAAATATTCTGTAGAAATAGTGCAAAACTTACGGCTTACTTGCTGTAATCTTTACAATAGCTTGCTTGTGTAAGTGCTTTTATAGTTATGGAGGTTGTATATTGAGCTAAAAGTTTATTTTCTTAAATACTCATATAATTTCTTGTTATATATTTACTACATATGTATATGTGCTTGAAAACTTTGACAGCTACACCTTTACAAACCTGCACTTTAGTATATACATATTCCTATATTGAACATAATTTATTCATTAAAAGCCATTAGCTAAAGAAAAGGTTATCACAAGCCAACATGTATTACTTTGGCTTGTTATACTCAAGTGTATCTAAGATTGCGTAGAATTGAAGATAGTTATTGGAAAAGAGGTGTTAGATTTTTAAGAAGCTTAAATGGAAGCTAAAATTTAATTTTAGCAAGAACTTTAGATAGGTAAAATTTAACCTTACAATGGAAGCTAAAATTGAACTGCGATTGAAGTTAAAATTTTACATTAAAAAGACCTGGCCGACGTTGAGCTTTAGAACGACGCGTCATATAATTGAAGGTAAAATTGCACTTTAGGAACACCTGGAACTGCAACCGACGTTGAACTTTAAAAAGGCGTATAACTGTAGCTAAAATTTTACTCTAGAATTGAACTGTAGAAAGACCTGAATTTTAGAAAGCCATGTTTAAAATTTAGCTGCGATGATAGCTTGTGATGACTAGACCTACAACTGCAACCAAAATTTTGCATTACATTATTAAACTAATTTTTCGACCTTTATCTTTATTAAAAAAGATATTTTCTTCAAGTTTAAGGTCAAAATTTATTTTAGTTTATTTCTTATTTCTTCCAATATTTCGCTACAATAATGTGTAGCATCTTCAGGAATATAAAATTAAATATGTTAGTAAATTTTAAATTTGTTAATACTGAACTGAAGCTAATATAGAACAACGTTTAAAGTTAAATTTGAACTCTAGAAAGACCTGCAGCTAAAGCCAACGTAGAACTGCAGAAAGACCTACAATTGAAGTTTAGCTTCTACGATTGAAGCTAAAATTAAACTTGAGAAAGATCTACAATTGAATACAAAATTCTATATTAGAAAGACATAAGATTGAAAGTAAAATTTCTAATTAAAAACAGCTACAATTGAAGCTTAAATTTTAATTTTAAAAGACTTTCGATTGAACTACGTGTGACGCTGAGATTTCATTTTTGAAAGCCCTGCTACAATTTAACTACGATTGAAGCCACAATTTAACTGTAGAAAGACCTACAGTTGAACTAAAATTTCTCATTAATAAGCCTTACGATTGAAGATAAAATTAAACTTTAGAAAGACATACAATTTGAGTTAAAATTTTACTACAATTGAAGCCGAAATTTAAGTTTTAAGAGACCTACGACTGAGCTTTAAATGGAACTACGATTGAAGCTAAAATGTAAATTGTAAAAGACCAACGATTGACCCGCGTTTGAAGCTGAAATTTTGAAAACCCTACAATTGAAGCTAAAATTTAACTACGATTGAAGAGACCTTAATATAGAACTGCGATTGAAGCTAAAATTTAATTTTTGAAAGACTTACGATTGAACTATATTTGAAGCTGAACTTTGGGTTTTAAAAGCCTACGATTTAAGCTAAAATCTAAGTTTTGATACACTTGCGATTCATTTTAAAATTAAAATTTTAAAAAACCTAAGAAAAAAATTGAACTTTAGAAAGTTATCACTTTAAGGTGAAATTCTTAGTTCGTTTACAACTCGGTAAACACAACGTTTTGTTTTGAGAAAATAAGTTATTAAGTTATTAAGGTTTTAATATTTTTGAGTTTTCTGTATCAAAAATGGATTCTGCTTCTGGTGGACAGCTGGCCGAAGTCATTTTTCATTTATAATTATCAAACCTAATTACCTAATGTAATAAACATTTTAATGATTTTTATAACACTTCATTTTACCATTACTTGCTGGGTTTTTTGCCTATGTTATGGTTTTTAAAGCTGTATTTCTCTCCTTACTTATGATACGTTTTCTTTGAGAACATCTATATTATTTTAAGAATATTTATGTTTTCCAACAAATTATTTTTGCTTTTTAAAAATATACTTAAGTTTTCCTTATAATGGCTTTTCAATCATAAAGACTTTTTGTTCATAAGTTGTAAATTTACTTAATAAATATGTGTAATTAAAAATATTTATGGCCATTAAGTAATTATATATAAGCTTTTTAGTTTCCTTAAAAAAAATAAAACATAAATAAGTTTTTGTGGTAAAATTTGTTTAATTAAAAACGAAAATTTGCTTGGTCATACAAAGGATGTTGGTATTAGATATAAGTTTGGTAAGTAAATAAAGAAATTCTAAATATTAATGAAGAATCAAAGAAACTAAAGGTATTAAAAATTGAAATTAAAAAGATTTTATATTAATAATAGATTAATACTACAAAGTTTAAAGGATTTATTTTTTAGTTTCCATGAAATCCTTGAAAATTTTTTTTGTATTTTGTGTGTAAATCATGTTTATGTTTAGAACACAAAACCGAAATGAATTCAATTTGTTTAAAATATTTATTATTGTCTTAAGCTGTTTACGATTGAAACATGAAACAAAATAAGACACAACTTTGAAAAAATTTATTTTTAAAGAATTTTAATATAAACTCCAAATTATTACCCTTCCATATTTGGTTATTGTCAATATGTTTAAACATTTTAAAACAATTTTTCAACAATATTATTACAGAATTTTCCAAAAAAGTACAGTACTCTCCTGTCTAAAATACTAAAGCGAATAGCTTGAAATTTCTTCAAACTATGTACTATTGTCTTAGGCAGTTTGTTATTAAAATTTAGCTAAATTTATGTATTAAAAAAAAATTATAGGTAACAAAATATAAGACAGCCTAGAAAAAATTTATTTTAAAGTAAACTGTAAATGATGCAATTTATTTTACATTTTTCATCATGGTAAAACAAATTTTCAACAATTTAATATTTAATTTAGTTGTCCTCCTTTTTATTATACAATTTTTAGTTCTTATGAAATTTTTAGAAAGTTTTTTATGTTAGTGGAAATCATTCTTATGCCTTGAATACAAGACCGACATTAATTAAATTTGTCCAAAGTATTTATTAACGTACTAAGCATTTAGCAAATGCAAATCAGCTAACTCTGTTTAGCAGAAAGAATGTTATATAACAAAATATCAGATAGCCACGATAAAAATAAATTTAAAGCAATTTTAAAATAAACTATTAAGGATGCCCCTTCTTTTACATTTGTTTTTGCAACAATTTTAATCACTTTAAAATAATTTTTCAACAGTATTATTATAGGATGTAAGCAGAAAAGCCTTTTTACACAGCTGTGTATTTTTTTGAATTTTGAAACAAAACAAACAAAAAATTAACACGCTTGAAAGTATACTTTTGCCAGAAGCAAACCACCAACATAAAAAAAAACTAAAACAAACTTATTTTTCCACTTTTTTTTTTTTTTTTTGTTGAAAATGTTTGTCATCATGTGTAAAGCTGCTAATGACTTTTAAAGTAGATGTACTCGTAGTTACAATTCAGGGTGTTTGGTATACAAACAGTTACTTGCTACATTTTCTACTCAAAACAAAACACAACATAAATACCCTGAATTTCAAAGAGTTACAGCAAAAACGTAGGAAAAACTTTAGATGTTATAAAACAGTGAAAGCCACATGTTTGAAAACCATAACTCATACAATGACTGTTACATACATTACATACATATATAGTTGTTTATAGGTCTAGCAACATAAAGAAGTAAATAATGTTATAGCCTTCTTTGCTCGCCCAATAACTGTGCGAGTAATAAAGCAACAGCAACAAAAAATACTCAGTAATAACCTACAATTGCGGAAATCATTTAACGACAATTTTAAAAATAGAATTTTTCTTTTATTTATTTCCATTTTCCTCTGCTGCTTACATACTCAAGCCACTACTCACTTAGATTTGCTGGTTTCTTACTTTTTATGCTTTTTTGGTGAACAGGAAATAATTTTAACATAAATGAGCCTGCTGTTTCAATACTTTTACTGTTGGCTTTTCATACAAACAGTAGGGAGGAAGGGTGTTTAATTTTAAAATTAAAATGTTTGGAATTTCGTAAACTGGAGTGAGAGACAATGTAGGGATATATATATGTTTCTGTTTATCTCATAACAAACAAACAATTACAATTGTATTATGAACGATTTTTAAATCTTTTTTTCTGCTAACTGACATGAGGAGCCACCCTAATTACCAGTTTTCAAAATGAGACTCAAGTAATAAAAAAAAAAATTATAAAGCAACATAAACATAAAAAGCAATGTACATACGAGTACATACATATACATATATATTTTTATTTTGTAACTTGTTTATGGTTTAATAACATTTTTATAACCCTTTTTTGAAAAAAAGCAAAAATAATACATTTATTTCCTATTCTTCTATAAATGTGTTTAAGTAAGTACCCGCTAGGTCTCCGCCAGGCAAACAACACCTTTGTAATTACGCCTTTCAATAAGAAATCTAATTTTTTCTTAAAACTTCAAAATCTAAAATCGGTCAACACTTTACTAAACAAGTTAAAAGTGTTAAAGCAAGTGTCCGGTTCCGTCTCAGTACTACCGGGTAGCATCTATGTGTGTTTGCTGTTGCAGGTGTTAGTGAGTATATGAGCTCTTAATGTTTATTACACACATGTGTTGTTGACATTTTATTTTGAATTATAATTTTATTTTTTCTTTCTAGGTTTTAATATTTTTTTCAAGGAACCTATAAATACGGGGTTAGTCTAGAAATTACATTTAAAAGTAAATGAAGAAACAAAACTTTGAATAATCGTTATATTTTATGAATTCGGCTTGAGGTCTGTTTTATTACAATATGTATATAAAAACTCTTGTTTTTAATAAAACCATACCTCAAGCCGAATTAATAAAATACGATATCTTTGTATGATGTTGATGTTGAAGATTTTGCGAAAATTTCATAAAAATTAAAGACTCGAAACCAAAACAACGCAACCTCGAAAATCTAACGAGGCACAGTGAAAATTAGCCATATGAGTCCGAAAAGAGTCTTTTCTGACACCTTTTTCGGAGTGTTAACGGTCTTTATAAGCCCAAAAAACAATCATAATTGCTCCGAAACCCGTTAAAAAAGAAGGTCATTACGTTCGAAAATGGTCCGTCAGAAAGAGCTCTTAGATAATGTCAGAAAAGAGTCTTTTATGAGGTTTTTTTTGGGTTCTGTGTAAACTTGTTTTGACCATTCTTGTGTGGTACAGCTATGGTTTTTTTTTGTTCAAAGCACAAATAACAGGACAACAACGCTTTGTCCCGGATCACACAATGATAGGGGAAAGAAGAGTGGTCCCCTCTCTCTCTCTTTTTTCCCCTATTACCCAAAAACTCAATAGATGAGCAGCAAAAGTTGCATTGTGTGATCCGGGACTTTGGTACACACATAATTAAGTGGAATTTATGAGTCATACTGCGTGCCGACTCAGGACAGTAACAAGCAAATTTTTCTTTCGCTCCGAAAATGCTCCTTAGTTGGACTCTTTTCTGACTCCTTTTTCGGAGCGTTCCTAGAATGGTATGCTGGGTTGTTACTCTCTTCTATTAGTATTAGTATATGTGTTATTCTCAAATAAAAACACATGTTTTTTAAGCAATAAGAGTTCAGACTGTCTGAACACCGAAGAAATTTCAAGGAATAAATTGTAACAATATTATCAACAAAATTTGCTTCGTATAAATTGGGACTAAGAAAGTTTGAATTTATGAATGTTTGTCTCAAATATATCCCTTAAAAAAGTACCTTTTAAAGAATGTACTTTTTACACAAATTATTTTTAGAGAAAGCGCCTCAAAGTAAAAATACTTTTTCAAGAAAATAATTTTAAACGAAATTACCTTTCTCTAAAAAAAATTACCTTTTAACAAAAGTACCATTTAACAAAAGTACCATTTAACAAAACTACCTCTTAACAAAAGTACATTTTAACAAAAGAACCTTTTACTAAAAGTACCTTTTAGCAAAAATAACTTTTAACAAAAGTACCTTTTCAAGAAAGTACATTTTAAAGAAATTAGCCTTTAAAAAATACCTATTATGGAAAGTACTTTTTAGAGAAATTATTTTAGAGAAAGTACCTTTTAGAGAAAATACCTCATAAAGAAAATCTTTTTTGAAGAAAACACCTTTTAGAGAAAGTACCTTTAAAGAAAATACGTTTTAGAGAAAGTACATTTAAAGAAAATAACCTTTAAAGAAAGTACCTTTTAAAGAAAGTACCTTTTAAAGGAAGTACCTTTTAACAAAAGTAACTTTTAAAGAAAGTACCTTTTAAAGAAAGTATCTTTTAAAGAAAGTTCCTTTTTAAAGTAAAATAAGGTACTTTTTAAATAAAGTACCTTTTAAAGAAATTACTTTTTAAAGAAAGTTTCTATTAAAGACAATTTTTATTAAAATAAGTTTCTATTAAAAAAAATTTCCGTTTCGTCTATGTAATATTTTTGAGAAACCTTTTTGATTAGCTTCCTCTACAAATTTTTCTACTTCTTTTCGCTTTATTTATTTTATAATTTCTGTTACTTTTGAAATTGTTTATCCGGTTTTTTTTTGTTTTATTTTATTTGTGTACGTCCTTTTATTAAAGTAATTATGGTCTAGTTAATGCCAACGTCTAATTACTTGTTAAAAGCCACTGTAACGTATGTGTACGAGTATTAGTCTGAGTGTGTAGGAGTATTCGTTTAGAAGAAATTAAATTATATTTCCCTATGAACAGAAAATGTCCATTAGAAATTCTAGGAGACATTTGTGTTGTGTTTGCTATTTGTCTTGCTTTAATTGGTATTAACTTTGTTTGGCAGTCTTAAGCTGGCAAAAACATGTTAATGTAATTAGTGCATTTGCAACTCGAAGGAAGGGTTTCAAAATAGGGGTGCATAAGGAACAAAAGTTCGAGGTAGATGTACAAGGAAAGTCTATATTGAAATATTTAATGGAATGTTTTAAAGATGGTTTTAAAACGTTTGGATTTTTTAGGTTTCTGAGTCTATGAAAATTTTTTCGAAATGGTGTAGCATTTAAGAAGAGCTAGCTAGAGTTTTCAGTTTACCGAGTTTTGAAACCGTAATGTGTAAAACCTTATGGGGCTTGTGGTTTATTTAGTTAAGCAAATTATTACAGTGGCTAACATTTTTCATAATAAATTAACAGCAATTATTTATATTTAAAAATTTAAGTTTTGTTTACAGCAAATTATCTGTTTATAGCTATAAATATATTTGTGCTATTAAAGTCATTAACATATTAAGTAGAAGATTAGCAGCACATTTACACTGTTGCTCTAAACTATGGCTAAACCTTGGCTAGAAGTATATAAAACAAAATATTAGAAAACTAGTAAAACTTTTAAAACACATACGTAAGCAAAAACCACACAATACTCCTTTCTAACAGTCCTTAGACACATGGTTTCTTTCACACATTTTGCAGTTAGTTCTCCTTTAAGTTTACCTTTGGTAGTATCATTCCTTAAGCAGCGTTTGAAATTAAAATATACAAGATAATTTTAAATGTGCGTGAACTCTTGCACATGTTTTCTTTTGCTATTACAGAGAAAAGTTAATGCCTGCTGTTTACATTTTATATGAGACTCGCCTCCTTAGCTTAACTACTCCATAATAAACTTCCAGCTAAAGACTCTACAGTATACATACATGTCCAATATGTCCTTTACAATAAGTAATAAAATTATTCTACTTAAAAACAATTTATGCAAATTACAAAATCCATTCATTCACTGAAATTACACAAACGCATTTTACAGCATAAACTCGCACAAACTTCAATTCTAAATGGCAATTTCCAAAAGTCCTTTACCAAGCACTGAACTTTCTCTATAAATTTCATTACATTTCAAACAGAAATTTGACTGGATTTTGTTAAAGGTCAGTTTGTGTTGCCATAGATATGTATTTCAATATTAGTACACAAATTAATGAATGTATGATATTATTGTTGTGTCCTTTGTAAATGTTATTGTTGTTCTGGTTGCTGTTACAGAAAATGACATTTAATAAGGATCAATTAATACAAACGAATGTAGGTACATGTTAATTGTCTATAAGATGAGCCTTATAAACAGAAACACACAAGAGATGTGATAAAGTTAACAAGTCAATAAGAGGATTAAAGTTGGAAATTGGTTTTTAGAATTTATATGGCAGCGAATTGTTGCAACGGCAAGGTAAGTTGCGAAATACATAAAGCAAGAAATAGCAAAAAAGAAAAGTAAATGGCAGCAGAAGAAAACATTTGGTAAGGAAAGATTTATATGTAAAAAGGACGACAAAAAAATTATTTTTCTCAAAGTGTTTTCAAGGAAATCTTAAAGTATTCTTATCTTGAAAACCAAGCTTGAACTTTGTTATCCATAAAGGGAAGATTAGAATTCTACTTGTTGATATGTCAGTAGTAGAAGCTTACAAAATAGATAGAAAGTATCTTTTAAAGCAAGTAGCTTTTGAACAAAGTACCTTTTAAAGAGAGTATGTTTTGTAGAATGTACCTTTTAAACAAAGTATCTTTTAGTCGATGTTCGAAAATCTCTTATGATTTAATAAAACAAAAAATTTAAGAAAACCCAGAAACGTTTTGTTTATTGTGGCCATAAATTGCAAAGGAAATATAAAATTTTGACAGCTTTTTTTAGCCTTCTTACCTCAAATGCAAAACTAGCAACCACAAAATAGAAAAAAACTACACGCCTTCAAAAGGAATTTTCTAAATGTACTTGACAAGCATGCAATTGCCAGCGTCAACGACTACGACGACGACTTTACTTTACCCTTTTTTCGTTTTTCCAGTTATTTTAACCGTGTCTTCCTTTGTTGAATATTTTATAAAGGGAATTTAGTTTTTCTCTAACGTTGTGTTTAACTTTTTTTCGATTGTATTTAAAAATTCTGTTTTTCTTGCTGTTTGCAAAAGCAGGTGGTTGGTTTTGTTTCGACTATTTGCAAAGTTTTTATTTTGGTTTTTTGCTGTAGCTGTTTTTAAATACACTAGATGCATACATATAAATTTTGTTGGCTTATATCAATATGCAAAAGTTTTTTATAGTTTCTGTGAATTTCCTTATATGAAAAAAAAAACAAACAATTTTTGGGTATAAAATACAAAAAAAGGTTTGCCTTAACTTGCTAAAAATTAAAATGTGTAGATGTGCAATTGTGGCTGTGTAGTTGTCTGTTTGTATATATTTTGGTATTTAGCCAAAAACAATAAGTTATCTGTTAGGCAAAAAGGCATTAAAAACAATTGTATTTGGCAGTTTCGGGTTAAACTCAAACGTACAGACAAACCTAGCAAATTTTTGTATCTTAAATATTATGAGGTTTCAGCTTTTTTTTTTGTTTTGGTTTTTCTTGTGTGTTTTTTTTAACAAAATCTTTTGAGGGAAATTGTATATGTTGGGGGGTACAAAAACCACTGCATACAGATAACAAACGAGAAATATCAATTTGTCGAAAATTTGTTTCGAAAAGGTTCTTCAAGCATAAATGTTTTCCAAAAAGTTAAAAAAAAACAAGTAAAAGGAGGATATTTAGTGCAAAAACTTCCGGTAATTGAAATTCTTTTTTATTTTATGCTGGCATTTTGCTGGTTAGCATGATTTTAATATTGCCAATAAGTTTATCAATAATAAAGAGTTTTTGGGCAATTCGAAGTAAGTTTATTTATTATAATTTATATTTATAGAGCAATAAGTTACAAACTGATTTCTAAAGAACTGGTTAAGAGGTTCCTTCCATTATAGCTGCTAGTGATTATAATATAAGGTAAACAGTTTTGCCTTCTTATGTTTTGGCTTAAAAAACATTTTAGGTTTTTGATTTCCTTGCAATTTCAATACAACGCCTGAATTTTAATTTAATTTAGAGTAATAATTTGTCAAACATGACGAAATTCCTCGTATGAAGCACAATAACGACGAAGAAATACAAATACAAAAAAATACGTATAACAGCTGATTTATAGCCAGATTTTTTAAAAACTTATAAGAAATACACATTAACAAAATCACAGGTAAAAACAATTTTTGAATTTATTATAAATTATATAAAATAAAAAATAAAACAATAATTAAAGTAAAAATTAACATTAGTTACTAAAACCTTAACAACAAAAATAAAACATCGTCACCCCGAATTCTTAGTTCGTCGTTCGCCGGCGTAAGAAATAGAACGTTTCTGCCGTCGACGACTTTGAAACAGTACGAATCAATGATTCCCCTGACCCTTAAATCGCACCGAATAGTGCATTTTTCGGAATACATTAGCAGTTCTGGCTGCTCTTCATACCAAATACGACAATTTTACTTGTTTACGTATCCATTCAACCAAAAATAATCTTCGTCGCTGCAGAAAATTTTCCGTTAAAAAAGTACACAATGCACCTTCTTAACAGGGCATGAATTTTGATAATAAAATTCAATAATCCGCAAGCGCTGTTTGTTTGTAAGTCGATTCATAGTTAAATTATACAAATTTTTAACAGCAACATATTATACGAAAACAGCTGATCTGCAAAAAACAGTCTTGACAAAAAGAAAGTTGCTATAAAATCATCCTCTAGGGTTTAATAATTTCGGTTCAAATCCAAAACCATTATTTTCCTTTGCTTTTAAAGAAAGTACTTTTTAAAGAAAGTACCTTTTAAAGAAAGTACCTTTTAAAGAAAGTACCTTTTAAAGAAAGTACCTTTTAAAGAAAGTACCTTTTAAAGAAAGTACCTTTTAAAGAACGTACCTTTTAAAGAAAGTGCCTTTTAAAGAAAGTACCTTTTAAAGAAAGTACCTTTTAAAGAAAGTATCCTTCAGCGTTCATACTATTGAGAGTCTAACGTTTATGTTCTGCTTTCATTAGTTCAAATTCATGTAAAAATCAGGGCGTATCAATCAGTTTCTACAGCATCCTTAATAATAAATAATTTTCTTTATTTTACTCTCTAAAATTGCTTTCATTCATTCTATTAGGAACCGGTGTTTAGTAACAATTCCCTTAGTATATTTCACGCAACACTATTTTTTTATTAGTTACTACACAAAACAATTCTTGGCTTTTTTTTAAGTTTATAAATAATTTAATTCTTAAAAACACTAAAACTAGCTAAATTGAGGCATATATGAAAATAAAATAGTAATAGGAAAAAAATAAAGAAACTAAAGTACAAAACAGGAACCCTGCTGGTTAATGGCTGCAACTAAACAACAAAAGCGTAGGGAGTAAAAACTAAAGGATAGCAAATGGCTGGTTAAAGCTTCATGGTTGTTATGGTTTGGCTTGGCTGTTGACTGTTGGATGTTTGTGTTGTTTTTGGGTAGTTAAAGGCTTTTAAGTGTAATTGCCAGGCCCCAAGTGTATATAACGAGTAATATTTTTATACATATTCTAAATGCTTTTAACAATATTACTTGGAGTATTTGAATCTATATAAGTTTACAATGACTGAGAAAAAATCTTGAAAAGTTTAAATAAATTGTGCAGTTAAAAATTGTACTTACTGGCTATATGTTCGTTATGAAAGGCCAACATTGTTTATTTTTAATAATATTTATGTAATTTTTTATTTACTTATTTTTATTTTTTAAATAACTGAAACAAATTGTTGTTTTTAGTTAGCAGTTTGGTGAAACCAAATTTATGTTACGATTTTCAACACCTGCAAAGAAAAGAAAAGAGAAGAATATTTACTTACGTAAAGAAATTTGTTTATACATATAAAAAAGTTTGTTCTTTAGAGTTGGTAAACAGCTATTTATTTTAAAGTCTTAAAATCTAGAGTTTTTTTTTCATACATTTCATTTCGTCCTTGTTTTATTATCTGTTTAGTTTAGCCTGCTGTTTGAATAATGCGTCTGGTTTTGTTTTATGTCAACACTGCCAACCCTTTCTTTCTTTCTTTCTTGTTTCCTTTCTTGCTTTTAAATTAATGTTTGTTTTCTTTGTGACGAACCCAAAACAGTCTAACATAAAATGTATAATAATGCATCTTGTAGTGCCACGCTTTTCTTGTGAAAAATGATCTTAGTTCAACAAACTGTCTTCAGGATTTTATTGCAACAAACTATAAACAAAACACATGCAAAAAAGACAATAAACCCTGAAAATAAACAAATTTTTAAAACATACATATTGTCGTTTACAAACATTTTTGAGTATGAGTAATATTTATTACATATACGTAATTAATAATACTCATACTCTACTTTAAGTATTTTTAGTACATATTATTCATACGCTTAGAGAATAAAAAATAAAAAAGCTATAATATGATCAGTATGAATTTCTTGGCAAACTTTTTTTTAATCAATTAAATTTCTTAACTTATTTCTCAAAGTTAGGCAACTTGCTTCAAAATGTCCATTGCTGTTACATCAATATTTATTTTGCTTTAAAATAGGAAATGTCGACATATTTATTCAACAACTTCTTTGAAAATATCACTCACAACAATTTGACAAGCTGTTTTTATTTGAAAACGCCAAATATTGAAAATGGTCATGAATTTTAATTTATAAAACAAATAAAAACCTCCAACTGAATTTTTTTTTCAATAAAAATCAATTAATTTTTATGCCTGTTGTGAAATTTGTTTTAGTATTTGTAGTTTTGACGAGACATTTCCGCCAAAGCCTAGAAAAATGTAACAAACTACTAGAACGGAAGCAAATGAACAAGTTTGTGAAAGTTGGCGAACAAATAATATTATTAACGCTATTGAAGCGGGGTGGGTAGTAAGTAAAAGGGGAAAAAATACAATTTTTATATTACACATTATTACGTCACTTAAATAAGCAAGAAAATTATTAAATGTATTTTCTTTAAGACAAATATTCGCTAAAAGAGCTTTCTGGTTTTATTTAAAAATCACATACAATTTAGAGCATCAAATATCAAAGACCTATTTCAGTCGTTTACGATGATTTCATATAATGTCCACCGCGGCTAAGCCTTAAGTGGTTTATAAACTGAATTTTATTTTGGGATGCTCTTTCAACTTTCGGACACTATCTCACGAAATATGAGTCTTAACATAGCTGCAATAAAAATAGTCTAAAGGCGATAAATCGCAACATCTAGGCCAATTGACCGGTTCCAAACGTGAAATAAATTGTTCACCGAACTCGCCTCTCAATTTGGCTATTGTTTAGCGTGATGTGTGGCATGTGGGTCACGGTCAATTCATTATTAATTTATAGACCAAACTGAACATGTTTAACAGCAACTGAGCTGCCAAAATATTGCCAAAAAGAAAGTTGCTGAAATTCCCCTTTAGACACACTTTTTTTGATAGAAACTTTCTTTAAAATATACTTTCTTTAATAGATACTTTCATTAAAAGGTACTCTCTTTAAAAGATACTTTCTTTAAAAGGTACTTTCTTTAAAACGTACTTTCCTTAAAAGGTACTTTCTTTAATATGTACTTTCTTTAAAAGGTAATTTCTTTAAAAGGTACTTTCTTTAAAAGGTACTTGCTGTAAAAGGTACTTTCTTTAAAAGGTACTTGCTTTAAAAGGTACTTTCTTTAAAAGGTACTTTCTTTAAAAGGTACTTTCTTTATTAGTACTTTCTTTAAATCCCTTTCAATTCACTTGGTAAGACAAATTTTTTTGTTTAACTACATTTTATGGCTGAACTGTTAATTTATTGTACAATTAATCATACGCCTTGTAGTACTAAACTTGAATTTTAAACCCTCCTTAGTACTTTTTCCTCTAAATAACTTATTTCAAATCATTAAAAACCAAGCATAACCAAGAGTCCTTATTTAAATGAATTTATACTTCAAATAATTAACAAAAAAAGAAAACATCAACAAAATGTGTTTATATTTATAATACATATTTCACCCTTATAAACATTCTTTTGATTTAATTTTATACTTTCACCAAGCTGGTTATACATTTATTTCTATATTCATTTATGTTTTTTTATTTTTCAGTTCTTGTAAAACGTTATAGGTACCTAAGGGTATTAAAACAAATTTTAATCAAAAACTCATTTAGAGAAAACGATGTGTATATATGTTTCTCACCATTAGAGCTGTATGTTTAAGGGAAGTAGGGAGCAACATAGATGAGTGTAGGGCAGAGAGAGCTGGAAGGTAGCGAAGAGTAAGTGGTAGAAAATGTTTATGCTTAGATCTATAAATGTATGAGTTTTATTTTTTTTCTCATTTTTCGTTTTTTTTGTAGGTTAACTACAGAAAATTTGATTTTATTTCAATTTCAGTTTTGAAATGAAAGCCACAAAATTCATTAGCGAAAAATCCTTGATACGAAATAGCGCAACATACAATAAAACTTTATAAATATTTTATAAAATGAATGTTGAAAATGCGAATGTAAGCGAGTAAAAGTCCAACACATCTAACATATTGTTGTTTGAATGTTTTGTTTAGGGTGAGTTGTTAGTAAACTAAAAATAAAGTTTAGGTTTTATGTTGCTGTTTGTAACTAAATTACATTTTAAATAAGATACAATCAAACTTAACTTAGCATGTAGTTTATAGTAGTTTTCTGATTTACAGGGGATATGAGACAAGGTCAAGGATTATAGCGAGCTGTGTATTTCATGCATCACAAATATTTTAAACCAAGTTTTTGTCACTAAAAATTAATTTAATTTTGAAAACAAAGTAAAATATTGTGTTGAAAAAAAACTAGTAGAAATACTACTATTTAAAATTTTTTTTCATAAGAAATTTTGTTTTTAAAAGTAGTAAAAATACGACTATTTGAAAAAAGTAAAGTAATATGCTGTAGAAGTATTCTTTTCCATAATTTGGCCAATTGTGAGAATTGTTAGGTTTTATAAAAAGTAGTTGAAATACTACTATTTGGAAAAGATTGTCTTTTTTGTTAGAAATAAATTTATATGTATATGTATTTCCAAAAGCTAACAAATATGTAGCAGTAATTTATTTGTGGCATAATTAGAAAAATTGCCAAATTTTTCAAGTTTTCTATAAAATAGTAAAAATACTACTACATATTTGAAAAAAAGTATTTTTTTTTTTTGCAAAAGCTTCATTTATTTATTCAGTAAATATAAATAGCTAAATTTAAAGCGATTTAAAAAACGTACTATTTCACAATAGTAGTTTATTGACAGAAATTCATTTATTATAGTTTGTTTACTTTTAGTATTTATTTATTTGTTTGCAGAATAAAAGTAAAAATTATGTTATTAATCTAATTTCATAAAGTAGTAGAAATACTACTATTTGAGCAATGTAGTTTTTTTTAATCCATTAATTAAAGTTCAGCTTTGAAAAACCTAGTAGAAACATATTTGTTGTATAATATAGGAAACACGTACATTTTATTAGATTTATACAAAGAAGCAAAAATACTACTATTTGAAAAAAGTAGTAAGTAAATTAATCTGTATAAGTTTCTATGTAGTTTAGAATATTCCTGGATTTCTTATGTTTTCTAAAAAGTAGTAAAAACACTACTATTTGAAAATGTTTTTGTGTTTTGCAAAAACTTCAGTACAAAGTAGTAGAAAAAGAACTATTTCAGAAGAGTAGCTTATTTACAGAAATTCATTTATTGTAGTATTAAAAGAGTATTAATAGTTTTAGGCTATTGAAAAAAGTAGTAAAAATACTACTATTTGAAAGAAGTGGTTTTTAACCACAATAAGTTTAAGATAGTTATTTATTTGTTGCATTATTAACAAAAATACTAAATTTTATAAGTTTTATAAAAAGTAGTATGTCTAGTACTTTTTTAAAATGATCAGAAAAAATTTATTTTTTAATTTATTTCAGAAATATATAAATTTTTGATGAAAGCCCTAACTTCTGCTAATAGTTAAGATGATTTCTTGCTGAAAATGCTACATACATATATCATATATGTAGTAGTACTTCTACTACTTTTTTCAAAACTGTAATTTTTGATATTTATTCAACAAATGAATGAATTTTAAACTTTTTTCAAATTGGAGTATTTTAGTTTCAAAACTTAGGAAATTTTGTGTTTTCTAAACTTAGTCATTAGGAAAATTAAATTTTAATAATATTTTTTACAATAATAATAGCTTAAAATATTACTTTTTTCAAATAGTAATATTTTTACTACCTTTTGAAAATTTTTACAAAATTATTTCTTTTCAAATTTATTAAAGAAACAAATAGTACCGACTATTTCCAATAATTTTTTAAAATTGCTGTAAACATATATTTTTGACATTTATTTAGCAAAGTAAAATCAATTTCAAAATTCAATTTTCAGTTCAATAGGGTTTTACTACTTTTAAAAAATCTAAGGAAATCACATCAGATCTTTAAGTTATCAAATATTCTTCTTTATTGTATTTTTCTGCCGAAAAATGCAAATATTATCATGGTTTTACTATTTGTTTCAGTTACAAGCGCAAAAAAACAAAATGTAAAACAATTCGTATTTAAACTCATCGATTTTTCTATCAATGCCTAATTGCAAATTTTTCTGTTTGTTTATTTTAGACAAGTTTTCTTTTTACCAACATTTGTTTGTTTGTTAACCAAAATAACAATGGAAGGCTCCACACGAACCTCTACTTTACCTTCCATCAAAAAAAAAAAAAAAAAAAGGAAACTTTTTTGTTATTTTTGTTTTCATTCAATACATTTCCAAATTTATACGCTCTGGGTATAGACAGAAGTTTACAAAAAGTTTACCTTAAGTAAACCTCAAAAAAGGAAAATAATCAACAACAACAGAAACATAAAAAATATGTACAGACATGGTACAATTTTTTGCCTGGCCAGCACGTACTCCTGCCTGCCTACGCTCTTCTGCTACAAGACCAGCAGGCAAAATAACACAAAAATAAAAACAAATACTATAAGCTTAAACAAAACAAGTTAACAACAGGCCTGAGTACATGCAGAAAAGGTAAGAGGCTTTTTTAAAATTTTTGAAAACAACTTTACTTTATTTTGGCCAACAAAAAAGGCCAAAAATGTATAAAGGTATGTATGGTTGCCTTCTCTGTGTTGCAAAATTGCTTTATGTTGTTTTCATACTTTTCTTATTTGGTCTCTTAATGATGACATTGTAAATGCTTTAATTATAAGTGAAGGCCAGCCAGACATTTGTTTTCTTCCTTTTTTGTTTGTGGGAAAATGTTTTCTACATTTCAAATAATATTATTTTACAGGTAAATGAAACAATGTTTTTGTAGCAATATACTTATAAGTATGTATTGTTTGATGGAAAAAATGGCAATGAGTTTAATTAATGGACTTTTGTTGTTTATTAAGTAGTTTTTTTTATGTTATGTTTCCAAGTCAATTAATCAATGGCTAATCAAATAATTTAGCAGTTTTTATGATTATTTAATGAACACGGTTGATAAAGTGATTAATGTTCCAAGAGTCCATTAAATACTTTATTTATTTATGCAAAGAATAATTAATAATTTTTTGTGAAACTATTTTTTACAACGTCTTAATTTACTTTTATTTATGACATAAATTAATTTTTTGCTATAAAAACTTTTTTTAATATTTAAAATAGTTTAATAAATAATAAAACATTGAAAATTTTGTTTTAAATTAAATTGTGTAGCAAATAAAAATAAATGAATTTTTGAAAAAAATCTACTTTGTAAAATAGTAGTATTTCTACTACTTTTTGAAATCGCTTTAAAAAAAAAAATTTTTTTAACTAATTTATAAATAATTTAATTTGTAATAAGAAATACTTCAATAAATGAATTATTCTTAATAAACTACTTTTTTTAATACGTTTTAAACTTTTATTATTTATATTTAATCAATACTTAATACTTTTTTGCAATAAAATATACCTTTTAAAAATAGTTGTATTTTTTAAAATATGTATATAGTAGTAAAAATGTTTACACCACAATTTGTTGCTGAAGGTTCTTTAATTATGTATTCATTTTGTTTGAGTTATTTCTTGTAGTTTGAAAGTTGTCCATATATCCTTTTTTTGAAAAAATTAAAATTTATTTTCTTATTATTGTTTCACAAATGTAAAATAGTAAAACTCAATGTTTGATTATTCATTTAAGAGCCTGGGACACAATTTGTATTTAAAGGCAGCTTTAAAAGCATAACAAATTTATTGATTAATATCACTATTGAGTAAAGAGTTGGCCATATATCCTTTTTTTGCACCGCAGTAAAATTGATAATTTTATGGTTAATATATTAGGCTTATTTATAAATGTTTGGAAACACATTATGTATTTCAGATTTTTACAAATATTTTCTTGAAAATTTTTAATTGTTGTGTTAAAGGATATAGATTTTTGTAAAAAAAAATTTACTACAATTTGTAGTTAAATGTTCTTTATACATATAATAAATTTGGTTAAGTTATTTGTTACAAGTAAAATGTTAGTCATATATCCTTTATTTTGAATATAAGAGAAATTCATAGTTTTGCTCTAGTTATGGTTTATACAAGCTAAATTATTGTTTTTATTTAATTATATTTTTTCTCTCAAAGATTTGGACTTTCTATTTAAATTAAAAACTAGTATTTTGTCTCATTCCACATTAATACGCACTAAATTTAAGTTAAATAAAACAATTAGATTTTGTTATCATTCATTAAATTCGTTTGAACCTAACAATTTACAAGTTACTATCAATCTTCATATTGGCAGTTGTTAGCTAAAATGAAGTTTTGTAGCTTGTTAGTCCCTATAGCTGTTTGTATGCCAGATTTTATATGAACACTGCTTTATCTGCAGGAAAAAACATACATACATAGAGTGTTAAGTTAATAAAAATTAGAACTATTCTTTTGTTTTTCTTGTCTTGTTTAAAAAATAAAAAATTTTCAAATAGTATATTTCTACTACTTTTTTGAATAACTTTTAACCATTTTTTTCACATCTATTGATTAAAGAAATAATTTTTTTTCAAACAAAATACTTTTTTTATTATTATCGCTTATTTGCCCTTTTTTATTAAGATTTTGGTAATTATTTCTTTTTGATAAAAAATTTTAATTTTATTTCAATATTTCGCTACTCTTTGAGTAGCTTATTCAACAAAAATAGTAGTATTTGTATTACCTTTTAAAATCATAGTTAATTTATAAAATTTCTTAACTAAAATAATTCCTATTTTCAGAAATTGATGTAGTTTTGCTAAAATATCCAGTTTTAAAAATAGTAGTATTTCTACTACTTTTTTGAAATTGCTAGAAATGTCTAATTTTTCTTATTTTTTCCAATTTATCTAAGAAATATATGCATATTTTGGTGGAAAAAAACTAAAGTTTTCAGATAGTAGTATTTCTACTGCTTTTTTAAAAACGAAATAAAAATAAATTTTTTTCTTTAAAACAACAATTATAAATAGTTTTAAAGCAAAAAAATAAGTCTTTAGCGCTCATTAATATAATTGAAGCTTTTTTTAATTTTAAATTAATCTTCAGATTACTTTTCTTTATATCTGTTTCCCAATTTTATTATATTGTCAAACACCTAAAAATCGATTTTCTATTATTTTGAAAACATTCCTTTTCTTTGTGTATATATTGTAATAACTACTACTCTAACACTGACACCTTGATTTATTTTTTTTTTTTTTGCAAATGTTTAACAACATTTATTTACCCAGGAATTTGCCTTATAAAGTCATGATTGATAGTTATTTTTTATTTCTTTATTTATTTTTTTTTTTTGTTTCACAATAATACCAAGGGTGCTGGCAAACGTTTTGCAGCCTCTGGTGCTGGGCTGCAAACATGTAAAGTCTGGCAAACAAGGCCTGTTAGAAGAAAATCCATGAATAAAAAGGTAATGATGATTATATACAGGCTGCTGGTAGTAGTGCTAGAGATAGAAAGCATAGTAAAATAGAGGCAAAATAAAATAAAAGAAATCAGTGAATCTATTGTAAACTTGTATATACAAATGTCATAATTTCCTTTTATATAAATATCAGAAACGAAGGTAGGCAGCCACCAGCCAGCCAGCAGCCTTTAACACATTACGAACAGTTTTAGTCATTTGTTTCTTCTTTACAGCAGCCTTAGTTGTGCTATAAAAATGTCTTCATCTGCCATCAGTTTTATGTTATGAGGAGAAAGTGGTTATGTGTTAGTATGCTTCACAATAAAAGTTAGACATGTGTGAAGGTGGCATTTGAAATGCTGGCTAGTTGGGTAACAAGGCCTAAAGGCTGTTAACAACAAGAACAAAAAAATAATGCTGATTTTTATGACTTTAACACTCTATGTATGTATTCTTTATCCTACACATAAAGCTTTGTTCACATAAAATCCGGACCTCGAACAGCTACAGGCAGCAACACGATACAAAATTTAATTTTAGCTAACAACGGCAAATATGAACGCTGTAAATCAACTTGTAAATTGTTAAATTCAAAGGAATTTAATGAATGAAGCATGAAATAACTTTTATATTCAACTTAAATTGAGTACATTGAGTTCTATCCAAAAGAGTAATTTGTAAAAAATTAAGTAAAATGCAACTTGAAAATTTCAAAACTTCTTCCTTTGAGAGAAAGTATAAAATTAAGGAAATAAAATTTTAATAATTATCAACAAAGCAATATTAATAATAGATAAATTAATAAGGACCAAAATATTTATTTTACTTTTATTTCAAATAAAGGATATATGGCCAACATTTTACTTGTAACAAAAAACTTAACCAAAGTTGTTATACATTTAGACAGCATTTAAATACAAATTGTAGTAAAAAAATATTTTGAAAAATCTACATCCTTAAACACAATAAATAAAATTTTACCCACAAATATTTGTAAAAATCTAAATTAAATAACTGTATGCTAAACCTTTACTAATTAGGTTAATAAATTACCTATCAAATTATCAATTTTACTCAGGTGCAGGAAAAGGATATACCGACAACTTTTAAGTCAATAGTGATAGTAAACAATGAATTTGTTATACAAATAAATGTTCTTTAAATAGAAATTGTACCAATGAAAGTTATTAAAAATTCTTATCCTTGTATAAGATAATTAAAGTTTTAAGTAAAAATATTTGCTTAAATTTAAATAACATAATAAAAAATTTTTGTTTTCTTTTTTTTAAGAAGGATATATGGTCAACTTGCAAACTATTAAAGATAACTTAAACAAAATTAAAACATAATTAAACAAACCTCAACTACAAATTGAGATGTTAAAATTTTTTCAAAAAATCATATCCTTCAAAGAATAATTATAATTTAAAAATCAATCTTTTTATCTCATGTAAAATAAAACATATACTCGTATGTTGAAATATCTTAAGCAGGAATAAGTAATAAATGTAAAAAAATGTGATTTTCATTGTGTTGCCAAAAAAGGATATATGCACAACTTTTAACATGTTATTAATAACTAAACCAAAATTGGTACACAGTTAAAGTGTCTTAAAATACAAATTGTGGTGATAAGTTTTTTTTTATAAAAAATCACACAATTTACAAAATAATACAAGTTTTACTTGAAAATATTAAAATAATATTGAAAAAATAACTTGACTTAATATATTTCCATAAGAAGTCAACAAATTTAAAATAAAAGTCAAAATTTTACTTTGGCAACAAAAAAGGATATATGCACAACTTTTAACTCGTTGCTAATATCATAACCAATATCGGTTCATAGTTAAAGAGCTTTTAGACAGAAATTGTAATGATAAAATGTTTACAGAAAATCACCCAATTTAAGAAATAATTAAAATTTTACTTGAATATATTTATATAATTCTGAAAACAATTACTTATGTATATCTATAAGAACCAAATTTAAAATAAAAGTCAAAATTTTACTTTGGCAACAAAAAAGGATATATGCACAACTTTTAACTCGTTGCTAATATCATAACCAATATCGGTTCATAGTTAAAGAGCTTTTAGACAGAAATTGTAATGATAAAATGTTTACAGAAAATCACCCAATTTAAGAAATAATTAAAATTTTACTTGAATATATTTATATAATTCTGAAAACAATTACTTATGTATATCTATAAGAACCAAATTTAAAATAAAAGTTAAAATTTTACTTTGCTCACATATGTCCAACTTTTATTGTATTGATTTTAACTCAAACAAATTTTGTACATTGTTCGCTACACATGGAGTACAAATAGTGTTGTCCATTTCCTTGTAAAGGATTATTAAGTTTTTAGTTGAATGCATTTGTGTGTAAATGAAATAAATCATTAGTGGCTTATTACTTTCTTTTTTCATAATAAAATAAATATTAAAACATAAATTTACTTTTGTTTAAGAACATTTTGGTACACAATTAGACAGCAATCAACAGCAAATTGTAATGTAAACTATTTCACAAAAATCCAAAAATCAAAAAACTTTTTGAAATTTGATTAGAGTTTGCACCAAAATGAGTAGATGTCGATCCAAAATCTAAATTTACATATGCAAATAGATTAGCGTGTTAAAAAGGCAATAGTTTAAAAAGCACTTGGCAGTTGTGGTCTGAAGACAGCCACTTTTGTCAACTTTTTAACAATGACTTCGTATATTTATATAAAAGAATGCTGGCTTTAATTTGGCTTCAGCACTCTTTAGTGCATTTTTGGCCCGACAAGAACAAAAACACAACTTTTATTAAAAGAAATAATTTTATTTTCCGCTTTTAGAATAACAATTTGAACTTCAACAGTATTCAATCACTACTTTTTTTTATATAATTATTAAAACATTAATCCAGCCGAATTTCATGTGAACAATACATTTTTTTAGAGTCTAACATGTGTGTTTATTTCTATATAAATAGTGCTGATTTGCTAGGACATTTGCACTGTTGTTTTCTTTTATTTTTTTTTTATTTTTTTTTTGGTTTACAGACAAAATTTATTTCATATATTTTTGGTGTTAAAAAACACACAACCAACCTCCCCAACACCCCCGAAAAAGGTTTCCTTTTTATTGTTACTGCTTTACTATAAAAATTGTTCATTTTGGTTGTGTAAGTAACAACGTAATTTGGATTTAATTTTTTGCTCACTTTCTTGATTGTAATGTGGAAAAGGGAAATTTTATGTTCTGCAAAGAAAGCACCTAATGTTGGTTAAATGAAACATAATTTTATTAACAATTCTAGGGTGTTTGCTGGAATTGTAAACAGAAATTTATGGTTGGCTATTTTTAATAAAAAAGTAACCTGAATTAATAGTTCTTTACAGTATCTTGCAATTTTTTTTTAAATATTTTCTTAAATTTCCAACTAAATTTCCCCCTTTGCCGCATAAATATTTATTAAAATTTACTTTCCATTATTGCAGCTTTGACTTAAAATCCAACAACATAGAAAACCTTCAAAAGAATTTAACATATTTTAACTTTTTCTGTATTTAACCTTTTTTGGTATGTTAAACTCAGATATAAAAGACCAAACAGTAAAGTGAACAAAAATGAGAAAATAAACACAGAAATAAAAAAAATATTATAAAAATATTAAAATGACACTTTTAGCCTCTTTTGTTGGTTGTATACAACAACCAGGGAATTTTTAACATCTGTGCAACTTCTACACACGTTGACACTAACACAAATACGTTAAACTAGAATATAAAACTAAAGTTTATCTTTATTTTTTTTTTAAATGATTAAAAAAAGTGTGAGATTTTTTTGTTTGTCTCGCAACGAATTTGAAAAACATAAAAATGAAAAATGCATTAAAATGCAAATGCTATTGGGAGTATAAATGTTGATGATGCTGGTTGGGCTGGCCTGGTTGCTTGTAGTCCGGGCTTTTTGTTCCTAAATTATTTTAAATATACACAACAAGCAACTTTTGACTGGTCAACATGTGTGTGCTGCAAACTAAAAATCATCACTAATGTTTTGTTGCTTAAAATTATAAATATAAAACTAAACATTTTGTGACTCTTTGCTTTTACGTTTTAGGGGAGAAAATTATAAATTTAGTTGTACAATTTTTATTTTAGTAACAAATTTTTCTAATTAAGATTTCTTTGTTTAATATTTAATACAGATTTAGCTATAGAAGGCGCAAATGCCCCTGGAATTTATAGATAAAAAAGTTTGTTGAAAATATTCTATAAATATTAATTTCTGTTGCAAACTAAATTTGTTTTGCGAAACATAGAATGAGTTACTTTAAACGTATATTTTGAAAGTTTTAAGAAATTAAAAAAGTAACAGAAATACTACTATTTTCAAAAAGCAGTTTTTACCAAGAATTCAGTTTTTGTTTTTTTTATTAAAAATTTATTTATTTTGGAAATAAAAATATAAAAAAGTAGATTTCCGTGATTTAAAAAAAGTAGTAGAAACCTACTACTATTAAAAAAAATAGTTTTTTACTAAAAATCATGTCTTTACGATCTTATCGGCACACAAAAAGCTAGTAAAAACGTAAAATATGATTTTTTTTTAGTTTTTTAAAAGGTAGTAGAAATACTACTATATTAAAATAGTAGTTTTTTTTTTTAATAAAAATTAAGTTTTATCAGTTTTTTCTATTCAAATTATTTTTATTTTTCTAATAAAAATGTAAAAAAGTAGATTTCCGTGATTTAAAATTAGTAGTAGAAAACTACTACTATTTGAAAAAATAATTTTTTTTTTTTTACTAAAATTCATGTTTTTACGACTTAAGTATAGAAACAGCTAGTAGAAGTGTAAATTACTAAATTTTCTTAGTTTTATAAAAAGTAGTAGCAATACTACTATTTTCAAATAGAATTCAGTTTTGTTAGTTTTTGCTATTACAAATGTATTAGTATCTATTATCAACGTAAAAAATAGTAGCAGAAATACTACTACATAGTTGCAAAAAGTAGTTTTTGTCCTGAAAATTCATTTCTATACATTTTAATGAGCATAGACAAATATAGTATATGTCGTTAAATTTAGTAAAAAGCTAAATATTCAAAGTTTTGTAAAAAGTAGTATATAAACTACTATTTTCAAATATTTTCAAATAATAGTTTATTAGCTAGAACTCAGTTTTGTCAGTTTATTCTATTAAAAATTTATCAATTTCTATAATAAAAGTAAAAATTAATAGTTGTAAGCACTTTGAAAATAGTAGTAGAAATAATTATATTTGAAAAAAGTAGTTTTTTTTACTAAAAATTCATTTCTACACGTTTTGATGAGCTAGTAGCATTGCATTTGTTATATAATTTAGTAAAGTACTAAATTTTCTAAGTTTTATAAAAAGTAGTAGAAATACTAACATTCGAAAAAAGTATTTTTTCAGCAAAAATTTAATTTATTTGTCGAGTGATTGACAAAAGTATTATTAGTTTAAAGCAATTAAAAAAAAGTAGTAGAAAAAGTACTATTTAAAAGGTACTTTATTCAAAAAAAAATATTTTTTTACAGCGCGTCCTACTACGAATTAATTTATTTGTTGAAAAAATATTTGTTTCAGACGATTTAAAAAAAGTAGCAAAAAAAAAAATACTTTTTGAAAAATTTAAATCTTTTACTTAGAATGCACTTATTACTTAAATTAATTCGAAAAACATAAACTTTTTGAAAATTTCCAAAAAGTTGTGGCAATACTACTATGTATGTATTAAAATACTACCTATAGATTTGCTAAGATTTAGAAAAGGTATTAAAAATGCTACTATTTAAAACAATTTTTTTCTAGAAAATATTAATTTATTCATTGAATAAATATTAGAAATTATAACTTAAAGCGATTTGAGAAAAAGAGGTAGAAATACTACTATTTAAGAGAGGTAGTTTTTTTTAGAAAAAAAATTTAAAAATTTTAATTTTTGAAAATGTTCCACCAAGAAAACAAAAATCTATTTTTTTCTGGCATAAACTGATTTATTGAATTAATGTGAAACCTTCTAACTAATCCACTTAATATAACGACCTTCAAACCCTCTAAAATATTCATTTACATTAGCGGCCATATTTAGGCATTCAATTTAAGGCTCCTCTCATAACATATCAGCATTTTCAATTCCATGCTTATCATATTATCGCATTTGTTATTTAATTTTCGTTTTCTACCAAGACTGCTCTATGTAGTAATACCCAAAAAAAAAGTAAATTCATGTAAACGAAATTGTTTTTTTAATAGCTTCAGTTGCTGCTGCTGGAAAATTGTTAGCAACACATCATTATCAAAACAAACAAATGTTCAAGTTACTCACTCAGCCAGCCAGCAATTGAAACAAGCAAAAGAAACCAACCGATGAACCAGCCCATTTTCCATATTAAAAACATTGTTATGTGTTTCTTTCTTTTATTGCCAGTAATTTCTGTTTGGGTATGTCTGAGTAGAAAATTTATGTTTGTTACAGTTTATTGCCTGCTTAAAGGGGCTGGAGGCGGTTTCGGTAAGGATACCAACAAAATACACTTCATTATTCAATGCTGTGCTTTAATATAGTTAAGTTCTAGTATAGTTTTCTCTTTTTTTTATTGTATTCTCCTTTAACAATTACCAGTATTGGCATATTGTCAGTTTTATTTGTATGCTGCTTTTGCTACTTTTTATAGTTTTTTGTTTGTTTGCTACTGTTTGTTTATGAAAGACAGTTTTATACTTAAAAGTAAATTGAATTGATTTTTATGTAAATTTTTATAAAGTTCATTACAATTTTAGTAGCATTTTTTATTTATATTTAGAATAATGTAAAAGGATTGTTTAAATAAATTTTGTAAACGAAACAAACCATTAACAAACACAATTTGTATTTCATGAAAAGTTAGGCATACTTTTGGGATTACGTACACAAATTTTGGGATTCAGTTTTAAGTATGACAGGGCATATTAGTAATATTGTTCGAAAATAAACTAAAGCACATAAACTAAAACATTAAATAAAAGATGAATACAAATATTGATTAACATTTGCTCTCAACATAAAGTCCAATATATATGTAGGAACATAAATTATGTTTTATATTCATTAGAAATACTTTCAGATGAACTTACCAAAATGAAGAATCTATTCAACCTATTTTAAATCCCTTTAACAAACCCCTACATTTTACTCATATATAACTTTATAAAAAACTACAGCCTACTTTAAGGCATTTTCTTTTATAAATTCCTCAAAACAATACTAGTGCGTATGATTAATATTATTTTACTTTAAATTCATAAAGGTTTATTTATATTTTTATAAACGCGTTACAAAAAAAGAATTAAGCTGGTGAAATAAAGTTGTCTAAACACTTTACAGTGTCTTTTATTTGTAAAGTGCTTTTATTATATTTAATATAAATGTTAGATACATGAAAACAACTTAATATTATCCTTTGACATGAAAATTAGCTGTATGTTATTATTTCCAACAGCGTGTTATTTAGTCTTTTTGAAGAATATTTTAAATGAAATTCATATGCATACTTTAAAGTGAGTTTATAGTTTGTTTTAGCCAGACTTCATTATAAATCATTTACATTAAGTGCATTTTACACCATTTAGCAGTTGAAGTGGTAAGACGGCGTACATTATAAAATACATATACAAGCTAATACTATGTATGATAACAACAATAAATCAAACCAGAACTAGAGTAAAACTAAAACAGAACTAGAAACTGAACTAGGATTTGAACTAGAGCAGGAATTAGAATCTGAAACGCAACCTGAAATCGAATCTGAAATAGAACATAAACTCGAATCTGAGCTAGAATCTGAAGAAGAACCACACCTAGAACCCGATCTACAACTAGAACCTGAAACACAACCAGAACTCGAACCTGAACTAGAACCTGAAGTAGAACCTCAACTACCTATAGAACCTGAAATATAACCTAAACTCGAATTTGAGCTAGAACCTCAAAAATAACCTCAACTACCTTTAGAATTTGAATTAGAACCTGAACCACAGCCAGATACAGCATCTGAACTCGAACCTGAACTAAAACCTAATTTATAATCTGAACTAGAACGAAAGTATAACTGATTTGTCTTATTCCCCTAAATAAAATAGCCTTCTATAATTTTGTTAAAAATTTAATTTAACTTGCTTGAAATTAAACAACAACAATATTAAACGCAACTCAAATTACAAACAAGCAGTTACAGCTGTATGCAACTAATTAAGTACAGCAGCTTTTCAATATTATAAAGATCTAGTCCTATCATCTGTTCAACGAGTGGTATGGTCGTTTTCAAAAAATAACCCAATGGTAATACTCATCATAATCAGAATCATAAATAGATTGACAGATTTAAATTCAGAAAATAAAATTAACAAAGAATTTTAATAATGGAGACTGCTTAGAATACTACGGTATGTTTAAATTTTTAACAGATAGAAAACATTTATGTTTTGTGTTTAATATATTTGCTTTTAAAACATTTTTCTTTTGCCATTTTGGAGGTTTGACAACATAAACATACGACTTTACTTAAAATTTTGTTCACAAACAGATAGCTGTATCATACAATGTACAACATACAATATCACTTGTGCATTGATAAAGTGAGTTTTTCAGTATATGAACATTTCTTAATACCTGCTTAACATGGGTAAAGGTAAATCCTGTTGTTGAAATCTTTCAGAAAGCATTCGACTATAGAAAAGTTGGCCCGTAAAAAAAGAAGCCGTATTACGACAGTTCCTGAAGATGAACTGATTGCGCAAGTTGAACAGAAATCCGCATAAATCAGCAAATGAGATTCGGATTGCAGTCTTTAAACAAAATGAGGCAAAACCGTCTGAAGCTACAGTAAAACGTCGATTGCAAGATTTTACACTGTTTGGAAACATTTCATGAAAGAACGTAACCGAAAAAAGAGACTCAAGTTAGCTAAGAAGTACCTGCAGTGGACGGATATAGAATAAAGAAAAGTATTATTTATGGATGAAACAAAAAATAATACGGTCTCTCTAAAGGAAACAAAATCTGCTCGCCGGCCAAGGCTGAAAGAATTTGATCCAAAGTATCCCGCGCCGCTTTGAAGCATGTAGGAAGTTATATAATGCCTTAGGGTGCTAATGTAGTCACGTTGCCTGTTGGGCCGGGTGATTCAAGTAGAGCTACTTTTTTCAATAGCCTTTTTTATGATCTCATTGCCGAAACAAAGAAAACTTGGGAAGCCCTTCCATGAAGTGTATGTAAAAATTTGTTGACCTCAATGCCTCGCAGATATCAAGCTCTTAACGATAGCAATGGCTTCGCAACAAAATATTGTTTTATTTTTAAATAAATATAGGCTTTTGCAAAATATTTTATATGAAAATTTTGACCCTCACATTCATAAATAAGAATTAATTTGAAGCCATATGCATATGTTATTTTCTAACGGTAAGATTTAAATTGACTAATCTACGACTTTATTTTGAGAATGTCACAAAAGCTTTAGTATTATTTGCTTTTAGCTCACATGTTAGTAACGTGTACTTAATTAATTGCACGTAGCTGTATATAGCAGAGCAGTTCAAAAAAATCTTTAACGTTCTGCTGGTTGCTTGCAGAAGTGTCTGCTTATTGCTGTAAAAAATGACTAAATGAGTTTTTGCTTTTAAGAGGTGGCAGTTGAAAAAATAAAATAAAAATAAAAAAAACCAACCTCAAGTAGAAAATTAATTAAAGAATATATACATACGTTTAAGTATTTCACATGGTTTTTGTGAGTATCGTATGAGGTAGTTAAGTAATTAAATATATAAACGAGGAATTTTATAAAGGTTTAAAAGGCAAAAAAATTGTAAAAGCTTACTGCTGGCCTCACAATTATTAATTTGCTACAATTTGTTTGTCAGGTTTCATGTTTTTTATTTAAAGGCTTTAATTTCTTTTTCAAATCTTTTTTATTTATTTTTATTTTATTTCTTTTTGTGTATTAAGCTTTGTGTAAATTTTATATACTATATTTAACTCTTATTGATTTTATTTTAATCTTACGTTATGAAAATTTATTTTCATATACGGATATTATTATTTCCACCTGCCTGAATATCTTTCCATATTTGCAGTCATGTAGAAGCAAGAAATGCAAGAAAAAGTTAAACGAAAAACTTTTTCATTTGCGTTGTTTTTTTTTCCTTTCGTTTTTTTTTTTGGTTAGTTGCTGGTTGCAGTGGAAGGAAAAATTATTAAAAAATAATGTCACATGCGTTTAAGTACGTTTGCCACCTCCAAAAAGAAGTTATTAAAATATGAGGCTGTATTAAAACGACAAAAAAATAATAATGAAAATGAGGTTGCTGCAGAAATTATGAAAAAAAAATCGATTCCCTTTAATTTCTTTTAAGCTTAATCTCAAAATATCTGTATAGTTGTGCTGAAAAAATGTATTATAGTGAAATTCATAAAGCTGGTATGTATTACACAAGTATATTTAAGCAAGAAATTATAATGAGTAAGGTATGTGTAAAAGGAGTTTTTATTATTTTCAAAAGGTAGGCGTATGATTAATATTAATTATGCTGGAATATTTTTTCCATTAAAGATTACAAAAGTTTGGAGTAAAAAAAAAATAAATAAAATAATCTACAATAGCAGATATATTAAGAACAATCATACGTCTTGTACTTCTAAATTTCAGTTTTTATTTTCTTTACATAATTTATTGTCTTTTTATTTAAATTTATTTTTCATTTACGTAAGTAAATCAAAAAATATTGACATATTTTTTTTTTTTGTAAAACGAAAAACCCAATTGTTTTTATCATCATCAATAAATTTTACATTTAAGTTGCAATACAATTTCACAAATCAATCAAAATAATGACAGACATAAAGCAGCCTGAAAAAATGATCATATTTATGCCAAAAAATTACTAAATTTTCCACATTATTTTCTGGGCGCTATAAATGATAAAACATTTACAATAATATTTTGTTTTTTTCGTTGCTTGTGCTAACATTTGTGTGCTTTGTTTAAATGTATAAATTGGAAAACATTGATCATTTTGGGCTGCTATTCTATGTATATGGGACAAGGACATTTTATGATGAGTAAGCAAAAACACACAAAAAACTAGGAAGAGAAAAAGCCAAAAAAGAAAAGGCTGTATTATCGAAACAAATGTTTTTACATAGAAATAACACCCAAATTCTTCATTTGTTTTGGAACAAATCCAAAATGATTTCCAGTTTTTTTTTCACACACATAAAACAGCTGAAAGGCATTATGTAGCCTGTGTTTTTTTTTTTTTTTTTTTCTAGTTAAGTATTCCACATTAATTTTGTTATTATATATTTCATTCTATAGAATTTTTTTCGGGTTCATATTTTTTTTTGCTTAAAAATATGTTGTGAATAACAGTCAATAAATTTTAGTGCAAAAACAAAAGGCTTGTGTTTGTCTCAGTTTACTGCTTCAGTGGTAATTGTGGTTTGCTGCTCATAAAATATGTTTAGCTATTTAACTGCAGTAAATCTTAGCAAATATTTAATAAGTTTGTTTTTGCTCTTCCCCGTTAAGAAGTTGCAAATTAAATATTTGTAATATTTGGCAACAATTTGCAATCGAGTGATAAAATTTACTGGCAATCAAAAACTTGGCACAAACAGGCAAAAAATAAAGCAAAAACAATAAGAAAACAATTGACAATAAATGATTAATATTGATTAGCTGGCATAACTATAGTATAGTTAACAAAAAGTTATACCGATGAATAATAACCCTCAAATAACATAATAAATTAACAAACTAAGAATTTTTAAATAAAATTAAGCATAGAGTTCCAATGGCAGGCGTATGATAAATATTAAATATTATAAATTAAATACTAACTGCCGTATTCATAAAACATAAAGTAGGTTTGAAGTGTGCTTTTAGACAAAATTTTCTTAAAGTACATTTGAAGTCTACTTTAATTTTTTATAAATAATGGCATAAATATATAAATTTTTTAATAAAAGCTTAAAAACGGATAAGCGCAATGTTTAAGACCAGTCTATTTTATTACTCCATATAGCTTAATTTGTAGGTCATTCTAAGTAAAATTTTCGCACCATTTGCGAGTCTAAAATTCTTGCTCCTTTCTTTCTTTTTTTTGCTCCTTCTGATGGTCAGTTTAGAATAAAATTTTAGTTTAATTTGCAGGTCTTTCTAGAGTAAAATTTTATCTTCATTTGTAGGTCATTCGAAAGTAAAATTGTAGGTGCGTTTGTATGTGATTCTAAAGTAAAATTTTAGTTGCCTTTGTAGGTCTTTGCAGAATAAAATTTTTGCTTCATTACAAATTTTAATCTAATTTGCAGGTCTTTCTATAGTAAAATTGTACATTCATTTGTAAGTTTTGCTAGAGTAAAATTTTAACTTCTTGTGTAGGTCAGTCTGGAGTAAAATGTAACTCTATTTTCAGGTCATTCTAAAATAAAAATTTTGCTTTATTTGTAGATCTTTCTAAAGTAAAATTTTAGGTTCATTTAGAGGTATTTTTAGCGTCCTTTGTAGTTTTATTTGTAGACCTTTCCATATTCATTTTTTCATGGTAAAGGTATTTTAAGAGTAAAATTTTAGATTTATTTGTACGTCTTTTTAGTGTGAAATTTTAGCTTTAGTTGTAGGTATTTCTAAAGTAAATTTTAATTTTTTTGTAATTCAATGAAAGTATGTATGCAAGCAGATTTTATGTGAAAAATCCTTTATACATTTAAAGAACAAATTGCAGCAGTTGTTGGCAAATTCTCTTATTAAATTTAAAACTTAAATCTTTTACTCAATGCCTTAAAAACAAGCTTTTATAAATAATTTTAAATTAATATTAATTATACGTCAAGATGAAACATTTATTTTTTATTCAAATTAATGTTACTCATACAACATAAAAAATTATTTTCATTTATGGTGTTTTTTCATGAAAAATTAAAGAAAAATATTTATTTTGACGCAATTTTTATTACTGTAGTGGTTTTTTTTTCTTTGTACTCACTGTATTTACAACTTTCTACAATTTTAATGTCATCTTGAGAACCATTAACTAAACCAACAAAAAGAGTCTACAACTACCAACAAAAAACTCACACTACAAATCTAAAGAAAAAGTAAATAAAGCATGTCGAATTTCAGATGAAATTCTAAAATAATGAATGATGTGTACCAGCTTTCCAACAAGGAAACGAAACAAAAACAAAAAAAAAAAAAAAAGTAATGAAAGAAAAACTCATCTTCACTTTCTTTGCTATTTTTGCTTAAGCACTTTTGGCTTAATGATGGAATACCATAAAATAACTAAATAATACAAAAATTAAAAAAAAAAACACACAATCTTAAAGACATTTAAACATTTTGAAATCGAAGTCTAGGAAAACTAAGATTCTAGCAATTCTGTTTGAAAACAGTAGTGCAATATAAATATGCTGATGTATTAAAAACACAAATAAACATATGCCACAGTCTTTATGTTAAAGATTTTAAATTAAAATAAACTTCAAATGTAAGCTACAAAGAGCAAAATTGCTGAAGTTTTAATAAAAAACTTGAAATGTCATAACCAGCCACACACAACATTTAAAAGATTTTTTGGCAATTTTTTTAAATTTTTTCTACAATCCATTTTCTTTCCATTGGCCAGTTTTGGTTTTGTATTTTATTTATATTTATTAATAACTATAAATATTCTGCACATATGATTAATGTTTTGCAATGTGTAAAATGTCAAAAATTTTAACTCGTATTTATTTTAAGCCCATTGCAGCAATACACCAACAACTGCAGCACTTATGACCTCAAAAAAATAATAACTCTCATGTGGCCCTTGTTGTGAACAGCACCACTAATCATATATTTGCAAAATGGTGGTTAAGTGATGGAAAAAATTAATATTATAAATAATTTGTCACCAGAGTTTAAAAATAAACGAAAATGGGTCAAAAAATCAATTTAGCTTAAAAATTAAGCAAACTTTTACTCTAGAAACACTTAAAAAAAGCTAAAATTTTAATCTAGAAAATGTAGCTAAAATTTTAATCTAGAAAGGCAATAAATACAATAAATGTAATTAAATAACTACAAATGGTAGCTCCATTTTACTTTTACTCTAGAACGATTTAAAAATCAAGCTGAAATTTTGCTTTAGAAAGACCTGCAAATGAAGTTAAAATTTTGCTCTAAGAAGACCTGTAAATGAAAATATTTTTTTTTTTGTAATGACCTGCAAATTGAGCTAGAATTAAACTCTAGGAAGACCTGCAAATGAAGCTAAAATTTTGTTCTAAGAAGACCTACAAATAAAGCTAAAATTTGACTCTAGCAAGAACTGCAAATGAAGCTAAAATATAATTTTAGAAAGACCTGCAGATGAAGGTAAAATTTGACTCTAGCAAGACCTGCAAATGAAGCTAAAATTTAGCTCTCAAAAGATCTAGAGAAAAATCTTAAAATTTACTATAGAAGAACCTGAAACTAAATCTAATATTTTGCTGTAAACAGGCATGCAAGTGATACTAAATTTTGCTGTAGGAAAACCTAAAAAAATCTACAATTAAGGCTAAAATTTTTCTCTAGAGAGACCTACAAATGAAGCTAAAATTTTACTCTGGAAAGATCTAGAGAAAAATTTTAAGATTTACTGTAGAAGAACCTGAAACTAAAGCTAAAATTTTGCTCTAAAGACACATGCAAATAATACTAAATTTTGCTGTAGGAAAACCTACTGATGCAGCTCAAATTTTACCTACTGAACACAGCACTAAAAGTAAAGCCAAAATTTTACTCTAGAAAAATCTACAAATGTGGCTAAAATTTTGCTGTAGAGAGACCTGCAAATAAAGCTAAAATTTTGCATTAGAAACACCGATAAATAAACCTAAAATTTTCTCTGCCAACACCTGCAAATGATGCTTAAATTTTATTCTAGAAAAAAACTACAATTGAAGCTTAAATTAAGCTACATAAACGACAATATTTAAATGATGTATTAGCTCAAAAAACTAGTTAAACATTTATTCCCTCTTCATTTTTACTTAACAAGCGTGTCATAAATTTTCTTGCGGTTTTTCGCTTTTCTCTCTACAAAAAATAAAATTATAGTCATTGAACTTAACTTCTTTACATAATGGTCATGCAGAATAATTTTATAAAAATTTATATATATTTGTTCATTTCAATGGCTTGACTTTTTTCCTTTTCTACATTTATTTTTTTATTATTTCTTTTCAACAAACGGAAAAAGACCATTAAAATGGCAAGTCACATCATAAAGATTGTGTAATGTGGCCAATGTAAATGTATGTTAAATGTCTAGTTGTTAAGTTGAAAATAATTGAGAGAATCTATTGACTTTTAAATAGCACTAAAGGATACACAACCATTTATATAATGATAAATTCAATGTATTTAATATGAAGTATAATATTTAAGGTTACTTAAAGTTGCAATATATAAATGTTTCTTTTAGTTGTTGCTAATAATATACTATAATTTAATTAATAATTCCATTATCTAATATTTAACTAGAATATTATTGAATATTAACAAGTCCCCTTAGAATATTACGACTTTAAACTGGCAAACAATTTTACATTATTGATTGGACTTGCAACATTAAATCATCACAAGACAGACATAGTTAGGGTTGAATATAGAGGAATGTAGGTATAACTATGGACAAGTACAACACATGCATAAATTGCTTAACAGCAGAGTATTTAAATTAAAGCAAAACCCCCTCTGGTAGTTAGTTTAGCATAAAATGATAAACTGCCGAACATTCATAATAAACCAAAACAATTCGAAAATTGTAAACGCATGTTGCAACTAAAACACACACGCAAAAAGCCAAATTTAGCCACCCTCATAAGGAAAACTCAAAAACAGATAAACACATTTCCACATACAAGCAATTTGGAAAATGCATTTTCCACCATGCATGGTTATGCATGCATATGCATGCATATCTATTTTAAAAGCTGCTACAAAAACTACGCAAAATTATAACCAAAATTTTGTTAAACATTTGTATACCCAACCCGCTTTAAAAACACCTCCACCCTATTGTGTTTAAGGGGTAACTATACATTAAGGCTTTGTTCGCATAGACTTCTAGAGACCCAAAACTGTGTGATGCGCTAGTGATGGCCTGAATGTGTGTGGCAAGAGTGGTATTAGTGGCATAGAAAATGTGGCGGCGGCGTCAAAGGCCGGTCTGCTAAAGCCAGCCTATAAACGGAAATACAAAATAAGGCTTATACATGAGATAAATTACCAAAGATAGCAAGCAATTCCTGTGGGGCAAAGCATGGTTGCTGGAAATTCTTTCGGGAGATACCATAAAAACAGTACATGGAAAATACAACTAAATAGTGGAAAAAATCGAGACAGACATGTTATAGTAGGAGTGGAATTAGGTGGCTTCCTAATATTTTTTATTCGCTTATTGTTGCATTGTTTCTAACACCCTGGTAGTGGCGTTAGGTTTTTAGGCCATAGAGACATAAAATTCAGTTTGTGTGTGAAAGAGGGCTGTGTGAGAAGTTTCATATGAATTGGTACATAATGAATAAATGGACAGCAGTTGAATTTAGAATTTCGAATTCATTGATAGGTCCTTTTAAGTAATCTATTATATATTTTATACATTCAATAACAAATTTCATTAACGTTTACAAGGATATGGATTTTTGTTTAAATTTCACACTACAATTTGTAGCAGACATATGGTTTATTTACGTGTTATTAAAAAAATTCCATCTAAGATTATGAATATTCTTAAAAGGATATGATTTATTGTAAAAATGTTTACATTACAATTTGTCGATAAGGGTTCTTTAATTGTGCCATAAGTTTATTTAAGTTATCTTCAATAGTTTGAAAGTTGCTCATATATCCTTTTTTGGCACCAAAGTAAAATTTTTATTATTACAATTTTATTGCTTACTTCATCTGAAGATAATTCAATGAACACGTTTTTTTTTCTTATTTATTATAAAAACTTCTTCTAAGATTATAATTATTCTTTGAAGGATATGAGTTTTTGTAAACATTTGTACAACACAATTTGTAGTTGATAGCTGTTTATTTGTGTACTAATTTTGGTAAAAATATTAATAACAAGTTAAAAGTTGTGCATATGTCCTTTTTTGGAACCGGTATGAAATCTACATTTTTTAATAATTATATTGCTTGCTCCACCAGTAGATATTCCAGCACTCATGAATTATTCAAATATAAATTTCCTTCAAGGATATTATATTTTAATAAAAAAAATTACATCACAATTTGTAGAATAAGCAGAATCTTTAAGTGTACTTAAATTTTGATTAAGTTATCTCCAACCGTTTTAAAGTTGTTTATATATATTTTTTTTGGCACCAAAGTAAAATTCATATTTTTATGATTTTATTATTTACACCGTTAAAAGATATTTCAACGCACATGCTTTATTTAAATTTTATTATAAATACTATAATTTTTCTTTAAAAAATATAATTTTTCTCGAAAAATTTTACATCACAATTTGTAGTTAAAGCCTCTTTTATCGTGTTTAAATTTGTATTAAATTACCTTTAATAGTTTTAAAGTTGTTTATATATCCTTTTTTGCAAAAAAATTTTATAAATTTATTGTTAACTGCAGAAGATGTTTCAAAGTATTCGGTTTTTCCGATTTTTTTAAATATTCTCAGAGAATATGATTTTTGGCAGAAATGTTTACATCACAATTTATTTGAGTTATCTCTTTTTAGGAATAAAATTAAGATTTTTCGAACGTTATATTAAATAATATAATGTTTAATTATTTATTTAAGATTTACTCTACTATTTGTATGTTAAATTGATTTTATCCTTATTATTATTATTTTTAATCATATTCTTTGTCATAATTTGTAATTAAAGAACCTTTAAATTTATGACAAACTTGTTAATTCATAACAGCAATGAGCTAAAAGTTGTCAGTATATCCTTTTTTTGAACCTTTATAAAACTAAGGTTTTTAAAGCTAAATTCTTAAATTGTTATTAGATGTTATTTGATTATTACAAAATTTTCACATCAAAAGTTCACAACCCTTGTAAATAATAAATTTTTATAAAATTTGTTGGTGATTTGATTGCTACTCTGTAGACACCACCAACAACATCATCATCATCATCAGCAGCTAACACTTTTTTCCCCAGCCATTTTATTTTTTTTGTATGTTTTTCTGTCTTGCAAACCTTTTGTTCAAAATCAATTTAGTGTTGAAATGTTGCCAAAAAAAATCCAATTCTTTGGGTTGTTATTGTTGTTGTTATCCTAATCATACTTTAAAATACTCCAAAAATAAAACGGATTTCAAATTAAACCTTGGATGCTGTTTTTCTTTTTTCAAAAAAAAAAACACACTCTGTGTGAATTGTTAGAGTTATAAAACGGAAATGAAAATAACAGCAAAATAATGTTAAACACACACATGCAGACAGCTACACATACACATACATATATCAGTGTTTATATTTAATGTCTACTTCTATACAGTCATGAAAATGAAAATATCTAAAATCCTATCTCAGTGTGTTTAATTTTTGTCGCTTTTTTTTTTGGAATTTTTGTGGAAAACCATAGAAATCCTGCTGTTAACACATAATTCCATATTCCGTTGCCTGAAAATCCACCATATTTTCAAATAAACTTGTGTGTGTGTGCCACACAATTTTAAGCGTAAATGAGTGTCTATTAAAGTGGATTTTCACAAAAACGCATTAAATGTTCTAGTTTATGCCTTCAAGACTCACAAAAGACACAAAAGAAATACCAACTATACGAAAAAAAAACACAAGAGCGTAAAATACCAAATAAAGAATTTTATTGTAAAATATGGGTTAAACACTTGAAATAACGTTCATTCGTACTTTTTTTCTTTTTTGGTTGTTGAACCATGTTTTTTTGCTAGAATGTCGAAGGTAAATAAACATATCTGCAAAATAGTTGCAGAATATTAAAGCAGACTTATGCTAATGTTTGTAATTTAAAGAAGTTTAAAAAATGGAATCATTATAAAGAAATATCATCAGCAATCCTTAACATATTACCTTAGAGTGATGAATTTAATGTGCTAATAATTGTGTTAATAAAACATTGTATGGATTTAAATATATAGTAAATGAGTAAAAATATTAGTAATAAAAATCAAGTATAAATTTTATATTTGTAGAAAGGCCTACAAGTGAGGCTAAAATTTTACTCTAGAAAGAATCGAGCAAAAATTTTACCCTAGATTGAAATGACACCAAATTTTTACTCTAGATTGAATTTCAAATAAAGCTAAAACTTTGCTCTATAAAGACCTACAAATCAGGCTAAAATTTAACTCTTGAGAAACCTTCAAATAAAGGTAAAATTTTACTCTACAAAGACGTAAAAAAGAGGCTAAAATTTTACTCTAAACAGCCGTACAAAAGTAGCTAAAGTTTTACCCTAAAGTGACCTTTGAATGGGGCTAAAACTTTGCTCTAAAAAGACCTACAAATCAAGCTAATATTTAAATGAAACTTAAATTTTACATTAGAACGACCTACAAATTAAGCTAAAATTTTACTCTACAAATACCTACAATTGAGGCTAAAATTTACTCTAGAAAGACGTACAAAAGAGACTTAAATTTTACCCTAGGTTGACCTTCAAATGAGTCTTAAACTGTACTTTAGAAAAAACTACAAATAAAGCTAAAATTTTACTCTAGATAGACCTTCAATTGAAACTAACATTTTACTTTAGAACGACCTACAAATAAAGTAACAATTTTTCACCCTAGAAAGTTTTGTTTTAATTTTATATTTCTACCTTGATATCTTCAATTTAATTGCTTTAACAATTTTTCTTTACAGAACGCAAAAACCACCTAAAAAGAAGACCAATGCTAGTCTACTTCAAATCCTCTTAATTCTTATTAAGCAAAATTAATTCCAATAAAAATTACTATAACAATAACTTTAAACTCTTGAATGGATTTGCAAGCATGTTGTAGAGAAACATTTTACCACTAAGGACCAAAAGTAAGTTAAATTTAAGTATTATATCCCACATAGCACATAAAAGTATACCGGCCAGTAATTTTTACTCAACTTAACATTTCTGTTTGCTTTACAAAACCAGCAATCTTCAACCACCCCCCACCTCCTAAAAACCACTTCAAATCTCCCTTCATTTAGTCCACTCATTCATTAATGTTATAATACCCAGCTACTTTAACAGCTTGTTAAGAAATTACTTTACATAAGAAAACTCTACAAAAAAAAACGCAGAAAGCGAAAAAAGAAAATATTCTAAGAAAACCAACAATATCAAACAAACAGCATCCTTAAGAGCTGTGTAGTGGCTGGTTTTTATATTATTTTCTTCTTCTTAAGGACAAAGTAACCACAAAGAAGCTAAGAAACCATTGTTTTTATATCCAGTAACCAGCTGAGCTACACTGAAAGTCTTTAGTGAGAACAATAGTTCTAGTTGGATTTTTTCTTTCCCTTTTACATTTACTTATTTTGGCTCATCTTAATAGATTGGCCGGGTAACAAATAATTGAAACTTAATTACATTCTTTTGATTGATATTTTTAATACGACAATAATGTGAATACGTCAAGATGAAAATAGAAAGCAGTTTAATGAATAATAATAAAACAGCTTCAATTTTATGAAAACTAAAGAAAAATCTTTTAAATATTTTAAACTATAACTTAACTCTTAAAACTACTTTATAAAGACCTACAACTGAAGCTTAAATTTTACTCTATAAGGACTAACGACTAAGAAAATTTGTTTAGGAAAACTGTGTCAGAAACTGATACATTTTTTAAAGGAAAAGTGTCTCTGAACTAAAACATTTTCTAGAGAAAAAGTGTCTCAGAAACTAGAACAATTTCCAGAAGAAAACTATCTCAGAAAAAAACCATTTTCTGGCATAAAGCTGAGACATTTTCTAGAGGAAAATTATCTTAGAAACTGAGAAATTTTCTACAGCACACTGTTTTAGAAACTAAAACATACCAGGTCATACAAGGATTGGATATATTCTAGAGAAAAAGTGCCTCCAAACTAAAAAAATAGGAAAAGTGTCGCAGAAACTAAAACATTTTCTAGCGAAAAACTGTCTCAGAATTTCTGACATTTTCTTAAGGAAAACTATCTTAAAAACTCAGACATTTTTTAGAGGATAGCTGTCATACAAACATTAGGCATTTTCTACAGGAAAAGTATTCCAGAAACTTTGAAATTTTATATTTGATTTCTGGGCTATTTGTTCTTAACTTCTCTACACAGAAAAAATTAAAATTGATTTTCAATTAAAATATTCGTATATTTAATTAAACATTTAATTGAAAGTGGACCGATGAAGGAATTTGTAGTATAAATTAAAATATTTTGTAAAAATTTAATTAAAAGTAGTTTTAATTAAAAAAAAATATTATATTATTTAATTGAAAATAGTTTTTCAATTAAAAATTTAATTGATATGATTAAAAGTTTAATTAAAAATCAATTAAGACTCAATTAAGAGTTTAATTAAAATTTGTCGGGCAATCATTTTTTCTGTGTAATATTATCGTCAACAATTTTCTTCTGTTCGTTTTGCAATTACATGTTAAAAACGCTCATAGTTTTACTTAAATTCAAAAACTAAATTTATTAAAAGCAATAATTTGAAGAACTCTATTAAGGTTCAAATATCAATAACATAAATTCTAATAGTTCACCTTTTAAATCCAAAATAAATGCCCTTTTGCCAGCATATGATTAATATTGCAATCAACATCTCTTTCATACAAAGTAATCTATACAACCTTAAACGGAAACTGTTGTTATTTTGCCCAACACTTTCAAACCAACTCCTTGCAATAACCTTAATTTGACCTTAAGCTATAGTACCAGCCAAAAAATACGAAATCACAACTTTAAATAAATTGCACATAAATAATGTGTTGATGCCATTACAATCAGATCAACTAGAGACAAAAATTTATTTAATTTTTTATATTTTTTTTCTTTATGTTTCTACCATTATAGTTTGCCTACTACAGATTTTATTTTCCCCTGAAGTATAGTAAACTAGCAACAAGATGCTTTAAATTAGATAAAAACTACTTGAAAACCAATTTTACTTGTACACAACCCTATTTGCAGTCCTCAACAAATAAAGAGGAAAAAAACTATTAAAGAAAAATGGGGAAAACCTAAGTAAAAGCAAACTCCAGTAAAAGTAGTTAGAATAACTGGGAAATAAAGAGAGAGAAAAATATAGAACCCAATGAAAATTAAAGTAATTTTAATGAAAGTGTTTTTCGATAAAAATCAAAGCATACAAAATAATAGAGACTAAACTAAAAAGAAAGAAAAAAAAAAAACAAACGAGCAACGACATCATGAAATGCATATAAAATAGAAATAAAATCAAATAAAAACTATTTGTATAAACATACATATATATGCATCTACTCGTACATACATATATACGAAATAAAAGTCCTTCCAAATTGTAGAGAACAGCCAAACCTAAATTAAATTCAAACAATTTGTGGCAAAACACAAAATGGAAATGTAGAGCAATAGTAGAAGTTAACAACAATAATGACAACAGCAGCAACATGCGAAAATAAAACCAGCAACCAACACAAAAATTGGTGGTAGAGAAGTCATTTAAAAAGGCAAAAAAACTAAAAAAAAAATAAATAAACTTTACTTTTTAAAATTGCAAAAAAAAACCCCAACAACTTTTTCTTCTTTGTGCCATCATTACCAAAGCAGAACCAAAACAAAAGCCTACACATTTTTTTTGGTTGGTTTTAGGTACAACTACTAGTTTTTTGGCAGCCATTTTACTGCAAAGAACATTTCCGACTGCCATTCCTCTAAACACAAACTCACTCTTCTCTCTTTCTCTGTGTGTGTGTGTGTCTTTTTGCTGCTTGCTCACACACAGCAAATGAATTTAATTAATTAGTTAAGGAAATGTAATTTATAATAAGTATATACAAATTGTGAAAAATTTTGTTGCATAGAAAAATGTTTTTTTTTTTTTTTTGGTATTATTTGTTGTTTGAAGAAAAATGCCAACTTTGAAGATGGCAAACTATGAAATTTTCATGAAGAGTCAAAGCAAAGTTTATGATTTAGTTGGTTGATTAGACAAATTTTATGAGTTAAAGAAATTTTAGTAAAAATTAATTTGAGAAGACTTTCTAAGGAAGAAAACTTTAAAGAACTATTTGTATTTTATAATTTAATTGAAACTCTAAATTCGATCAAATACACTGTCGGTGTAATTCGTGATAATGTTTAAAATATAAAACTGCCTTAAATGATTTTCACCACAAAGATTTATCAAGAGCCGAAGTAAATTGCTTTTAAAAATCAGCCAAGTGGAATCAGTAGACAAAAAGTACTACTGAAATGTTGACAACTAACTATAGAATTGTTTAAAACTGTTGGCTATTGTTATTACCATTTTCTGCCTCATTATTGTTTAGAAATTTTAAAATAATAAATTCATTGACATGAACAGCTTTTTTCTGTACTTAATTTATTGATAAAAAAAATAATTTGATTTCTTACGTAGCTTTTAACAAAATTAAATATAAAATAAATTTTTACTTTGAAAAGAATAATTTTGAAAAATTTTGCTCAACATCAGCAAATGTTGTTATACCTCTTTAAGCTTTAATTTTACAAGAAACTTAAAAATGTTTTTGTAATTAAGCAATATTTTCAATAATTCCAACAATTAAGCTCAAAATATATCTTTTTTTGTGAATTTCAAGAAATGTTGCTAAGCTTAGAATAGTGTTGCCAAGGCTATTTCACGAATTCTACAGAAACTTTTAGCAATTGAAAACCTTAAAATTAATTAATTTTTGCAAATCAATTTTTTTTAATGTTGCTCATTATTTGTAATTGTTGCTAGAATTTTTAAACTGTAAGTTTAAGAAATATTGCTAGGGAGCTTGTTGTAGTTTGAAATTATTTAAATTATTTCCAATCATTTAGCTGAAAATAAATTTATTTTGTGAATAAAAAAAATCGCAACAGAAAATTTTGCTAAGCCCATTTTTAAATTTCTAAAGGAACTTTTGGCATTTATTAATCCTAAAATAAATTCGCTCTTAAAAATGTTATATTTAGTAAAAATTACTGAATAATAAACTTACAGCATAAAATGTTGCTAATTTTCTCAATTCTAAATAACCATTTATCATTTATTAATTCTAAAATAAATTCCCTTTCAAAAATTTACATATTGTTAGATGTCTCTCAACATTTAGAAATGTTGCTAGAAGCTTAAAAAGGTATAGCAACATATATATAGTAGATGTAGAGCAACATTTAAAACAAAGGTGATTTTAAAAAACGCAATTAATTTTAAGATGAATCAATGTCTAAGGATTCTATAGAATTAATGAAATTATGATGGCAACATGTTGCTAAAATTATCAACATATTATGTTATTAATTTAAAATTCATAAAAATCATGTATTTTAAGCTAAATTGAGTGAAATATTCAAAAAGTTAAAGTTTCTTAGCAAGAATTCTCTACATTTATTGTTACTTAAATAGTTAAAAAAAAATACTTGTTGTTAAAAAGATATTTAAATTATTTGCCTTTTATAAATTCTTTACTCTTTTATTGTTCAAAAAAATCATGAAAAAAATAAATGTTATTTAGAAAAACCACTAAATATATTAAATAGAAAATAGCTAACAATAACAGCAATAACAACAACATTTTCCTTTTATTATTACAAACAAAAGAAGACAAAATACAGTAAAACCAACAAAAACATGTATATATGTAGTACTTAAGTAAAAGCAAACTACACAGCCATTTACTGAAAAAAGAAACCACAACATAAAATATATAAGTATGTAAAATAGAAATGAATTTGAGTGAATATTAACAACATTGTTGTAGATATTGTAGTTGTTAGGAAAAAAACCACAAAGTAAACGAAAATAGCATTTAATTTAACCAATATCCGGTAACCACATGCATACACACACACACACACATATTAAAAAACACACAAACTAATTTAAATACATTTTAAACATACTTGTAAACAGATATAATTCTATAGCACAAGAGAAAATCCTTATATTTTTGTTGTACATAAACATTTGAATATATCTACTATCTAGAAAAACCTTGGTCAATAATGAATGAATAAATAAATAATCCAGTAAATACATACATGTTATTTCTTTCTTTTCTTTTAGTATAATATTAACTTTAGCATAGCAGGTACATGGTGCTTGAGGCAATAGCAATAAATGCATATCATCTTTACAGCCAGCAGTACTATGATGTGGTAAACACAAAGATATCGGGGGCAGTATTGGTTTTAGGTGTAAGAAAATTTTATAATGTAACAACAATGTGTAATAGCCTCTGATAAAATATCTTTATTATATGTATGTATATGAAATAGAAACATTAGTATAAACAAAAATTACTTATCAATGCTGGTAGAGTAAATATGAATAGTAGTTGTTGTTCTATTTGCTTAAGCAATTTGTCTATTATCCTTCAAACATTTCCACCACATTTACTGTTGTTGTAAAAACCTGTCTTAATTTGTTAGTTATCTAATAAATTTGGGGAAGTACAATGAAATTTCAAATAAAAACTACTTAAAAAATCTTAGCAACATTTCAAAGGTTTAGCAACATTTGAAAATCTCTACCAACATTTCAAAAATTGTTGTAATTTTAGGACTAAGTTAATTGTTTAAGAAAACCTAATAAAATATTCCTTTTAAAAGTAAGTTTTTGCTTGGCAACATTTTCTCAAACTTAGCAACATTTTGAAACATTGATTTTAACAACACAAAATTCATGGACTTTTATAATATTGTTTGAAATTCATAAAATAATGACAAGTTATAACAAAATTTTAAGATTATGAGAAAAATTTCACTTGAATGCAAAATAAAAAAGTCTTGCAACATTTCTAGCTGTCGAGCAGAATTAAAAAACTTGTTGCTTTAAAACAGGCGAGCGTTTTACATTATGTAAATATAAAATACTGACAAATCCTCATAATGTTATTAGTATTAAAGAAATTATCATTGCAACATTTTTCTAAGCTTAGCAATATTTTTGGTTATAGGCTGTAAATTCACCACAATCTTCAATTTTGATTTAAATAGTTGACAAATACTAACAAATAATGATTAATGAAAATTAAATTAAATTTTAATTTCTTCGACCTTTTTTTTTAATAAAAATAAAAAAGTTTTTTCGAGCTCGAGGCCAATTATTTGTAACTCATTCCTTGATAATGATATCCGATGGATATCGAAATATTGCAGAAAATAATTTAATAAATAATATATATATTTTTTACAAAAAATTGGCCTCGAGCTCGAAAACACTTTTTTATTTTGATTAATGAAAATTTTCAGTTTCTTAGCATTATTTTTTTTTAAATTACGGCTTTAATAGTTTTTGCAACATTTGTAGATGGTGAGCAACATTGTCAAATAGTATGGCTTTCACCTAGTGAATTTTTCTAAGGGTTACTAAATGTTAAAAATATGTTTAAAATTGATAAGATTATCTATGCAACATTTTCTTATGCTTAGCAATATTTCACATTATGGCTAATAAATTCAAAAAAATCATATATTGTGAGCTGAGTTGTTGGGATAATATCAATTTATAATAAAAATTTCAGTTTCTTAGCATTATTTCTTAAATTGTAACTTAAACATTTTTGGGAACATTTATAGATGTTGAGCAACATTTACAAACAATATTACTTTTATATAAGGAATTTAGTTTAAGGTATACAAATAATAAGAGTTTCTTTAGAATTGATGAAATTACCGAAGCAACATTTTGACAAGCTTAGAAACATTCTAACAAATTGATTTTAAATTCAGAAAATGCATTAATTTTGACCTGATTTGTTGGATATAAACAAAATATAAATTTATAACAAAATGGCAAAGGACTAACGAAAGAAATTATTGCTTAAAAAGTTGTAGCAACATTTATAGATGTAAATCAACATATACAAAAAAAATACTTTCAAATAGAGAATGTGAAAAGTTTCTTAGAAACGAATGAAATTAGCTTGGCAGCATTTTTCAAAGCTTAGCAACATTTTAAGTTTTATATGCTAGTTTAGCAAAAATCATATATTTAAAGCTAAATTGCTTAAAATGCAGTTTAAAAAGGCGAGCAACATATATAAATATAGAGCAACATTTACAAAAACGATTGCTTTTAAAAAGGGAGTACCTTGTGGGATTAAAATTTTATTTAGAATTAAAGACGGTAGCTTGGCAACATTTTGCTAAGCTTTGCACATTTTAAGAACTTTGTTTAGAGTCCATTAAATCAAGTTGAAGCTACATTATTGGCTATAAGAAAAACAATAAAAAATTATAACAAACTATTTGGCAACATTTCTGTGATTAGCTGCTCAAAAAAGTCTAGCAATATTGTAAATATTAAGAAACATTTAATAATCTTAAACCATTGATTTTAGTTGATTAACCTTCCCTGATTTTGTAATATTAGCTAAAATGTATAAACAAAAGTATTTATTACTATAATTTAAGTACATACTATATCTTTTTGTTTAAAAGATAAGCTTTTGTTGTTAGTTGTATAATACATTTATAGTCTTTATTAAAACCTATTTGCGTATGTTCTATATTTGTTTTATATTTATTTAAGGTTATAAATTCTAAAGAAAAATAAAATTTCAATTTTTATTTACAAAACAAAACAACGTAAACAATGTTGTAAACAACAAATAAAAAGAAAATAAAGGCAGACAACGACATAATCATTAATTCATAAAAAGTGGTAATGTTTGAAAAACAAATGTAAAAAGAAAGTAATGAAAAATAAACATTAAAACACACTCAGGTAAATTTATATAAACAAATACGTATGTATGTTACACATTATTTCTGCTCTTATATGAATTTAGTACTAAATTTCTCATGCGTAGTCATATTTTATTTATTCATGTACTTATATATGTATGTATGAAATGTTTATGTGTTAGTATATTTAATGTATTTCCTTGTTGTTTACCATTTGCAAATAATAGATTTTACCACATAAATATCATAAAAACCAAGACAAAAAACAACATATTATTACTTTCGTTCATAAATGTACAAAAATATAAAAGAAATCCTTTCTATATTGTTCTTTTGTCAGTAGCAAATTAAATAATAAAAATAAAAGTTTATGGTATTTTTTTAACCTCCATTTAAATTACAAATATTTGCCATTTTGTCTATTAAACATTCTGTTTTTTTATGAGGTTTGGAAATATTTTCTGTGGTTTTTCTACACAACTATATAGAATGTTTTATCAAAAAAGAACCTATAATCTGTAGTATGCAAGATTTGAATACAATACTGCAGTGCAAAATAACTATTGAAAAGAATATAGTTAATTCACTTTAAATTTTCTGGTGTCTATGGTGATTATTTAAAAAGATTAGTAAGACTTTTATTGAAATTTTTAAATTCATTTATCTAAAAGGATAGCAAAATTTTTAGATGTTGAGCAAAATTTAGCAAAACTATTGTTTGAACAAGGGAATATTTTTTAGGCTTAAAAAGACTAAATATATTCTTTACAATTGACGAAATTTTGTTGGCAACACATTGTAAGCTTGGCAACATTTTAAGCTTTTGTGTTGAAATTCACAAAAATCATTTATTTTAAGTTAAATTGTTGAAAACTAATTAAATAATAAAAATATAGCATAATATTCTAAGATTGTTAGCGACATTTGTTTGAATTTGAAGCCTAGTATTCTGTTCAAAATACATGTTAAAAAAAATCACATGAAATTTTCCTGAAAAAATGTTGCAGAAATAGTACTCTGTTCATTTTGTGAAAAACATATGAAATGTATCTGGCAACATTATTTTTCACAGCGAAATAACTAAAGTAGCATTTGTTTCACGTGGAATTTTCATCCAAAAGCTCTTCTCTCGCAACAACAATATCTATTACTTGTTGTGCTGCTGCACAAGCGGCCAGAAATATTTGTTTATTCATTTCTATTTTAAGAATTTTTGTTAGTTTTTTTAAATCGTCACGTTTTATTAGAAATTATTGAAATAAAATAAAAAAAAAACAATATTTTGAAATGTAAAATTGCAGCTTAATAATATCTAGCAACATTTGCAGATGTTCAGCAACATTATTGTTTTAAAAAATATAAAATTAATTTATTGATCATAGATGTTAAAAAGCTGGTTTAGAACATAGCAACATTTTCCAAAGGCTAGCAACATTCTAAGAAATTTCATCTATTTAGTTTTATAAAATCACCATAGTTTATTCTGGTTGAAATTATTAAAAACAGGAATAAAACAGTACTAAATTGTTGGCTACACTACATTAATTAACATTGGCAGTAATTTACTAAACTCAGCAATATTTTATGAACTTCTATTTTTCAAACTTCTAGTTTTCAAACAAATATTACGTCTGGGTAGAGTAAATATCAATAAATATTGAAATGTTACTTTAATATCACAATATAATGGCAGTTTTTTTAACTTATTCTCTTATTTTTTTTACTTATAATTTGTATAAATTCTTATGTTTGTTCATTCATACGTTATGGCACTAAAGTTTCATGTCAAAGGATATGACATATGTTTGTTAAAATGTCAAAGAAAATTGTCATTATTGTGAAATGACAGATGTTGATAATGTACAAGCACAAGTGTATTTGTATGTTTAAAAATGTTAAGTCAAACATAAATACATACACACATTCTCTTGGCAAATTTATGGGTGAGTAACTAAAATTTGTATAAAAGTACTAAATGTCTTTTCAAAAAAAAAAAAACGAACCAATTATATACAAGAGTTAACATTTAAAGTAATGGGTAATGTAAAAGAGTTATAAAAAATCGGAAATGTAGTTTTTCTTATATTGAAGTAAGTTAAATTAATAATAATTTTAACAATATGACTTCATGTTAGTGATATTTTACAAAAACTAATTATTAATTTAATTGTTATTTGCCTTTAACTATTGCAAACAATTTCCAATAAGTGTTTAGTGTTTGCTTCATTTTACTGCCATTTTTGCTATTTATTGCAATTTTAATTATTCAATCTATTAATGTCCTATTTTAATTAAACTTCTAGTATATGGAAGTCGTTGTTTGGAGTCACAAAAGCCAAATATTTAACTTATTTATAACAAATTATTGAAGATGAAAAATCTACAATTACATGCTAACAAATGCCAATAAATTCCAGCTGAAGGAAAGTATACCAGCAGCAACCAAAGCATATTTTTGGGAGTACAAATGTTTGGATAAAAATATACTGAACAAACTTTATTGTATGTATTGTAGAGAAAAAGAGCAAAATACTTACTTACTAATTAAAACATTAGAAAAGGCCACAGAACAGTGGCTAACACAAAAAGTTTATTAGTAAAGAAAAGTAAAATATTTGTCTTATAAATATAAAGAAAACCTCATTTCCTAGGCATTAACATACAATAAGAAAAAGTTATTATTCACACTAGAAAACTAATTGGACACAAGGTAAAACATTTATATCTAAAATTAGTTTTGTTACTTACTGTTAGATTGGTTTAACCATATATGCTTTTATATCTACAAATAAGTTTCCCTGCCTATAATGTATAAGTTTGAGGTTTTACAAATTAATTAATAAAAGCTTAAATAGATTTAACAGGCCAAGTATACGAGTACATTTTTAGTATACCCCACATTCCTCTACAAACATACAAACCAAAATGTCTATAATAAAATCATTTATATATTTCTATATACATATAAATATATGCTTAATTTTAATAGAGACTTATTGCCATAGATATTTGTATACTCTAGTTAGTATTCCTATTTTTCTACATTAATTTTTTGCTAAAGTTAATTGTGTTTACTTAGGCTAGAAATGCTCTTCTACAATTTTATAACCATAAACGATTTTGTTAAAGCCAGCAAAAGGCCAGAAAGAAGAAACATTTATTGTTAACTACCAGAACCAAAACCCAAAACCATAAATATATTGTTTAATTTGCAAAACCCCTGAACCACACTACATACTCTGTTCTTCTCCTAAATAAATTACATTTGCCTGGTATTAGTATTATTTTAGTTCTATGATTATTTTAACAATAGTATAATAATATTAAAATAAATTGTTATTAAATGTGTTTATGTGCATGGCTTTATAGAGTTGGCTGTATTGCTGTTCAGACAAGTTATGTTGGTTTGGGTTTGGGTGTGTATTTGTGATTGTGTTTTAATTTTCAAACAAGAAAATCGTTTTAAGTTAATTAGTATTTTCTAATACATAATATGAATTTATTCTTAAGCAATTAATAGCAGACAATTGCTAATAATAAATATGAAAATCCAGCAATTAATTTGGCCAGTAAATTGTACCAAAATAAAGACATTTTAATTCTAAACAAAATTGGCCATACAGAACATAAACGTATGAGAGATTAAATTGTAATTCAAGTAATTGATTGTTCAAACTCTAATTAAGGTTACAGTTGAAGCTAAAGTTTCAATCAAGTTAAGGTTTTAGCCCGCGTTAGTTAGTGATTAAATGCAATATAAAACAAAAACTACCTTAAACAAATCTTAGCAACATTTGAATATCTTTACCAACATTTCAAAAATTGTTGTAATTTTCAGATTAAGTTAATTGTTTAAGAAAACCTGCTAAAATATTACTTAAAAAAGTGAGTTTTTGCTTGGCAACATTTTCTGAAGCTTAGCAACATTTTGAAACATTTATTTTAACAGCACAAAATTTAAAGATTTTCACAGTATTGTTGGAAATTCATAAAATAATGACAATATATAAAAAAAAAATTTAAGATTATGAGCAACATTTCACTTGAATGCAAATTAAAAAATTTATAACATTTCTAGATATTGAGCAATATTTAAAAATTGTTTGCGCTAAACAGACGAGCTTTTTACATTATATAAATATAAAATACTGATCAATCTTAATAATGTTATTAGTATTAAAGAAATTATTATTGCAACATTTTTTAAGCTTAGAAACATTTTTGGTTATAGCCTGAAAATTCACCACAATCTTCAATTTTGATTTAAATAGTTGACAAACACTAACAAATAATGATTAATAAAAATTTTAAGTTTCTTAGCGTTAGTTCTTTAAATTGTTGCTTTAAAAGTTCTTGCAACATTTGTACATTTTGAACAACATTTACAGATATTAAGGCTTTCAACCAGAGAATTTCGTTTGGGGTTACAAAATGTGAAAAATATGTTAAGAATTGATAAAATTAACTAGGCAACATTTTTCTAAGCTTAGTAACATTTAAATTATGGCTGGTAATTTCAAATAAAATCATATATTTTGAGCTGAATTCTCGGGATAATGTCAATTTATAATAAAAATTTCAGTTCCTTATCATTTTCTTTTTCTTCTTAAGTTTTAACGTTATAGATGTTAAGAAACATTTAAAAACAGTATAACTTTTATACAAGGTTTCTTTAGAATTACTTTAACAACATATTTCTAAGCTTAGCAACATTCAAACATATTGGTTTTAAATTCACAAAAATCATTAATTTTTAGCTACATTGTTAGGATAAATATAGTATGAACAATTGATAACAAAATTGCGAGTTTTTTAGGGTTGTAAAAAATGTTACTTAAAACGTTGTAGCAACATTTATAGATGTTTAGCTACATATTCAAAAAAAATACTTTCAGATAGAGAATTCCTTGAAAAAATTAGCTTGGCAAAATTTTCTGAAGCTTAGCAACATTTTAGGTTTTATATTAACAAATATCATATATTTTAAGCTACATTGCTGGATATAAATAAAATAATGAAAAATTATAACAAAATTTTAAATTTGTTAGTAACACTTTAGCAAATGCAGTTTAAAAAGGTGAAGCAACATCTATAAATGTTGAACAACATTTACAAAAATGATATTTTTCAAAAATGGAATACCTTGTGGGATTAATAAACATTAAAATTTTCTTATAATTAAAGAAATTATCTTAGCAACATTTTAAGTACTTTATATAAATTAACTTTAGCTGTACGTTGCCGTGCTTTACGTTCCCACTGAAAATTTAATTTTCTCTTTATTTTGTTAAATTTACCTCATCATAAACAATAGCTCATCTAAATTCATATAATCTTTTTCCTCTCCAACCATCTTTTCGCTTTGACTAGTGATTATTATTGCGATTGTAACAATTGTTATTGAGTCAAGTCTTGTTGTAGTAGTTGATGTTGCCAATGCCGTTGCCAGTGCCACTGACTGCTATTGCTGTTACAACAACTAGCGTTGTTGTTTTGTAGCTTTTGGCTGTGGTAAAGCACTCGTTATTATTGCATTCAATATCATTCAACAATACTTTATAAAATCAGTAAAACATAACATAAAAACAAACAAACGAAAAAGAAGAAACATACAACTTTGTGTTGTAATGTTGCATGTTTTTTAGTATGTTCAACATGTTTCGGTGGTGTACGATGATGATTGCGGTAGTAGGTTGGTGGGTTGTAACAAATGTTTACTTGTGGCAGCGGCGGGTTGTATATATAAAATTCATACACAAATAAATAACAATTTTTTATTGTTATTGTATATATAAGTAGTTGTGTGTTTATGATTGTAAAAAAAATGTATTATTGTTGTTTTATTGTTAATAACTTCTTGTTTTATTGTTATAGTTTTATGAGTATAGATTTGTGTCTGTGTGTGTTTTAACACATGTACTTACTTTTATGTTTAATGTATGTGTAAATACTATTATTTGTAATTATGTGTTGCATACTTGTATGCGCTTATGTATTCTTATTATAACTTATGATACCTTGGGGCTTTTTATAGTATTTTCAACATTATCAACGATTATAAATAATGAGTTTCTATACAAATTGTTGCTGGTAGTTTTTTTTTTTTTTTTTTTTTTTTTTTGAATCAGTGAAAAATAGGCGTGTGGTGCAAGTAATTTAATGTCTTTGTTTGCAAGAACCTGCTTGGATTTTAATTATTATCTGCAAATGGGAGGTTACTTGACTTGACTTTTAAAAATTTCCTATAAACAAAAAGATTTCAGAACACTTGTTGCAGATCAAATTGCTTCGTTTGTTCTCATCGAAACAACAATACAAAATTAAAAAAGAAAGAAAGTACCTTTTAAAGAAAGTACCTTTTAAAGAAATAACCTTTTAAAGAAAGTACCTTTTAAGGAAAGTACCTTTTAAGGAAAGTACCTTTTAAAGAAATAATCTTTTAAAGAAAGAATCTTTTAAAGAAAGTACATTTTAAAGAAAGTACCTTTTAAAGAAAGTACCTTTTAAAGAAAGTACCTTTTAAAGAAAGTACATTTTAAAGAAAGTACCTTTTAAAGGAAGTACCTTCAATAGAAAGTACCTTCAATAAAAAGAACATTTTAAATAAAGTACATTTTAAACAAAGTAGGCTGGATATAATTCTTCCCATCCGAATATAACACTCTTACCTGTAATTTTTTGTTCATAATGCTGGGTTTAACAAACATTTGCTTATGTAAGCACAAGAACAACATGTAGCAGCAGTTGTTAAAGCTATTGGTTTTACTTGCTATTATTGTTTCTGTATTAAAACAAGCAAGGTTAACCTTTTATTTTGTTAGGAGTAAAAACAATAACATAAACACATACACACACACACACACACACAAACACACAACTAGCAGCCAGCTGTACATGCTTTAGTTAACGTAACATCTTTCGCTGTAGACTGCATTACAGTAACAAATACAATCATTATTGTTCAAGTAAAATCATCATTATAGTCATCGTTAACATCATTGTAGACATCATCGTCGTCGTCCTTATTACTTCTAGTGAGTGGTAAGTTTAAATTTACAACTCAACTGCTGAAGTGATGTTGATGTTGATGCTGTTTTTCTTGTTGTTGTTGGTGGCTGCTGCAACTTTACAAGTTGTTAATAATGGCCATTTTGCAATTTTACCTTTTAGCTTTGATATACATGAACTCTCCCTTGTACTTCTTGTTTTTGCAACTTTGTGTTATTTTGACTACAATAAACAGCAAATGGCAAGAACAACACAAACAGAGAAATTTTGTGTAAATCCTCACCTATTTGTTGTTGGAAACACACCCACTTTTTTGTTGTTTTTGGTTGTTGTGGATTTTGTTTTGTCTGCTGTCTACGAGTTAATTGGAAAGAGGGACTCACAAACACATATGTATATAGAGAAAGTTTATACAAAATTGGACTGTTGGACTAGCGTGTGCAGTTGTGATCTGTGTTAGATTTGGGTTACTTTATACATTTATACCAAGTAACTTACATGACCATTATTGCTGTTTTTACAAATTTTCAGTTATTGTTATTTTATGTTGTTGCTCTAGCACAGCAAAACTACGTATTTCACTCTCGTCCTGGGTTAAAGGTTAAAGTGTAAATGCTGACTGATTACAGGACATTTTTAACCATAATTATGGTTAAGTGCAGGTTTATTACTTGAAAATTATATGTATGAACCAACCTGCAAGGGGAGCGAAAAGAAAAAAAAAAGAACAAAACAAAGTTAAATGTTTCTGTAAATTAGAAGGTTCAGTAAATGCTAAGGGAAATTTGCTATTAAGTAATGTTAAAAAAGAATCCTACATGAAAGTAAGACATTTTAGGAAGTCAAAGAAAGTATTCCCTTGGTAAAACCAAGCCATGAAAATCAGTCATAAAACATATATTTATTGTTGGCATTTAAATCGATTCTTTATAATTTCATATAATTCCATTTGGTTTTATTTGTTGCAGTGATTTATATGCTGGCAGCATTTGTTACTGCTGTTGCAATGCTTAAGTGTTCAAATGTTCATTTATGTGTTCAGAGAGAAAATTTGTCTTCATTTATATTGATGTTATTGATGATAAATTCATAAATATAATAGTGCGGGCATGTGCTTATAATGTTGTGTGTAAATGTATCAAATACCCAGTAAATATAATGCTGAATATATGACTTTTTTTAACAATTGTTTTAGTTACCAACAATTTAGTATAAAATTTTACTTACTTTTTTGTAACAAAATACTAAAAAACAACTTTGAAGAATACTTTCAGCTTTAAGTGCATTATTTACAAACTTATCAGTTCATAGTTCATAGCAATCGAAATTCTGAATTCATTTTTCCAAAAACTTTTTTCTGTAATTTTATTTTTAAATTTACACATTTGTTTCTTTATTAGTCTGATAACCTGGCTTTTATTTGCAACTTAATTCTTTACATAAACCAAACTAGTTCCCAATATATCAAGGTTTTTGTAACTTAACTGCATAATTAATATTAATCATATGCCAGAGTACCAAAAATCAAATTTTATTTAAAAATTCACTAACTTAAAGGATATAATGTGATTTAAATAAACAACCAGCTAGAGAGTATTCAAAACGCTTGCATATAAAATTAAACTCTTAAAAATATTTTTGCATTCTCAAATAACTTACATTTTATTCCTACAATGTTTGCTGGGTTGAAACATAATATGTTTGCTTGTAGCTAAATGTATCTGAACACGTATGTATTTATGTGATTATATTTGTGTTGTATTTATGATTTATCGTTACATCTGGTTACATTATCAATTTAATTTATTTTGTTTAACATGATTATTACATTATGATTTTGGTTATACTTTCTGTTTTTATTATTTTTTTTTTGTTCGTATCTTTTCGCTCTTGTTTTTATTGTTGTAATATGGTTTATATACACATGTATCTGTTGATAAGCAAACAAGCCAAGGTATGTGTTTGTTTGTGTATAACTGTACTAAAATTCATAATATTAACAAATATTTATAGCATACTTTCCAAATAATTCAATTACATATAATTGTTTGAGTTTATACACGTATAACCATGTTATTTTAATATTATCTTTTTTTTTTATTTTGTGTTCATTGTGTTTTGTGCTTTTGTTGTCCTTATTATTTTTGTTGCTAAATTATTAGCATTTTATGGGCAACAAGAAAAAAAAGCTAAAATATGTTTTGAATTTGAATTTATTATCATTCTAAAATGGCTTAAAGGTATCATAAATAAATAATTAATGTGCTATTGAAAATTTGTTGAAATTTATCCAAAAAATCCTAAAAACTGACCAATAAACAAATAAATGATATGTAAATTATTTTATTTTAATATGGATTTTAAACTAATTTCCAAATAAATTGTTTTCTAATTGAGCAGCAGATGAAAGGTTGAAAATAATGGAAATTAATATAATAGAAAAAAGTGAACAAAAACAAATACATATTCTGTAGGCAAACAAAACGTTTTTAATGAAAATTTAAGTTATCATTACATTTTCTGAAAATATCTAAAGTTATAGAATAGTCAAGTTTTCCACAACTTTTCTATAGAAAAGTCACGTTAGCCATACCTTCTCTATAGACAAATTACATTAGCAATAACAATAAAAAAAGTAACGTTAGCAATAACCTTTCTACGGAAAAGTCAAGTTAGCGATATTTTTTCTATGGAAAAGTAACGTTAGCGATAACTTTTTATGAAGAAGTTATGTTAGCAATAAATTTTCTATGAAAACGTCACGTTAGCAATATGAAAAATTCTCGTTAGCAATAACTTTTCTATATAAAAGTCACGTTAGGGATAACTTTTCTATAGAAAAATCACATCAGCAATAACTTTTCTATTAAAAAGTCACGTTTGCAATAATCTTTCTATGAAAAAGTAACGTTAGCGTTAACTTTTCTATGAATAAGTTATGTTAGCAATAAATTTTCTATGAAAACGTCAAGTTAGCAATAACTTTTTCATTGTAAAGTCACGTTAGCGATATTTGTCCTATGGAAAATTCTCGTTAGCAATGCCTTATCTATAGAAAAGTTATCCCTAACGTGACTTTTCTATAGAAAAGTTATTGCTAACGAGAATTTTCTATAGGACAATTATCGCTAACATTAGCAATAACTTTTCTATGGAAAAGTTAGCCATACTCGTTCTATCGAAAATTCTCGTTAGCAATAACTTTTCTATACAAAAGTCATGTTAACGATAACTTTTCTATAGAAAAGTCACGTTAGCAATAACCTTTCTATGGAAACGTCACGTTAGCAATAACTTTTATATAGAACTATAAGTTTTATTAGAAATGTAAATTTGTTGATATTTCTTCAATAAAAAATACAATTTTTGAGAACTTTTGTAGAGTTATCTCAAATTTTATTATAAAAAATTAGAATTTATTAAGTTTTTATTTTCTTATCATAAAAATTAATTGCATTTTTTTATATTAAATCATTAAAAATTTATTTTTATAACACTTAACCTAAAGTTATCACACAATTTACAGAGTTTTAGTTATTATATTAACTTTTCAGCTATAAAATCATACTAAGTTTATAGAAGGAGTTTTATAATAAAGAAATATTTTATTTCAGAGGAAAGTAGTATATTTATAAAAACCTCTACTTCTACTAAAATCAATTTGTTTTCTCACAACTTCTTCCAAGAGATTGACATTAATTTACTTCTCAATTAAATCCTCCCTAACAAGTCCCTTAATGCTGTCTTTAATATAGCTCACATTTTAATAACCACAAATTTGTCTATACATGTGTGTGTATGTTATCTTTTTTCTTGACGTCTAAGTCTTTTATATACTTGATTTGCGCCAAACACATGAACACACCTTTTTGATGTTTTTGTCTGTGATTAAGAATTGTTTGTAAGTTTTGGTTTTGCGTAAATTGATCCCTGTTGGCGTGCTACGCAAAATAAAGCAGTTTTTGTCCTGGGGGGGTGGGTGATGAAAACCTACAAAAGTTTCAAATATTACATGAGTAAAACTTTTAGCCAGCCAGCATTTCGTGAATTTTAGGCAACTACAATTACGAAACTAATATTTAAATGTCTGCAAGATTTGGAGGTGGTGTTGTTAAATAGTTAGTCTAGGAAATTGATTAAGAAAAACAGCGTTTTGGTAACTTGAATATATTTATTTTATAAAAGTTGTTTAAGAAAGTAGTGTAAAAAAACTATATTAGTCTGCAGCTGTATGAGTGTCTAAATTTGTAAAACTACTATTTTAATTAAAGTAAACCTTTAATTTTTCTCCAGTTTCAAATTAAATTAATTCACTACCCATATTAATATTAATTAATTATCTTCTACGGCAAAATGTTTGGCTATTTCATTTATTTTATGCCTTGGTTCTCTCTTAATTGCTCTTAAAAACTTTGTTTTGATTGCCAAAATGTCTGCTTGCCATTAACATAATACTAGCTCATTGATATTGTTCCCTACTATTTTTTTTTTGTTGTGCCATTTTAATTTACTCATTGCTTTTACACAATCTTACTCAGTTTTGTGTTCATGTATTTTCTTGAATTTGTAAATGTGCCATTTTTTTGGTTTCCCTCGAATTTCATTAATTAATATTACTCATACGCCATGTAGTTCAACAAATTTAATTTATCATTTAAAGACACATACACGCGCGTAGATGTACATATTCGCACACAGTTATATGCAGAAAAACAGGAAGAGAGCTACAGCGAGAAAAAATAAAGACATAAATCTTATTTACAATTTGCTGGAGTAAATTGCTGTCTCATAATACTTAAAGCACAGCAAGAATTCTTTCCCCACACTGGCAGCAAAAAAAAAACACCAACACAAAGAGCAATTATATAGGTATATATACATTTATTTTCATACATACAAATATATATATATATTGGTAGTAATTGCGAAAAGACTTATGAGTATTCCAACGAAAAAGATCTACTCAGTGGTTGTAAAATTTCATAACGCACGTTCTCTGGCAATATGAGTAGTCAACGTAAGTTTTGTGTTTTTAGTTGTACTTTTTGGCATACATGCCAATGAGCATGTTTACCAAGATTCCTAGAAATAAATGTCCAAATAAAATTAATGAATTAAGCAAAATTTGAGACAGGGTTTGAAAGCAAGATGTGTTATTTGGACAAATATATTTATTTTAACTTTGCTAAAATTTTGATAATTTATTGTGACCTTTCAATAGAAACATTATTACTAATCTGATTTTTCTATAGAAATGTTATCGCTTTCGTGACTTTTCCATAGAACAGTTATCCCGAACTTGAGTTATCTATAAATAAGTTACCGCTAACGTTATTGTTAATTAGAAAATATTGCTAACGCAATTTTTCTATCAAAGTTATGGCTTATTAGTGATAATTGTCACTAACGTGACATGGCTATAGAAATGTTATTGCTAACGTAACTTTTTCATAGACAAGTTATCGCTAACCTAATTTTTCTATAGAAATATTATAGATAACGTGACTTTACCATATAACAGTTATGGCTAATGTGACTTCACCATAGAATAGTCATCGCTAACATGACTTTTTTATAGAAAAGTCAGTAACGTGATATTGCTATAGAAAATTTGTGGCTGACGTAATTTTTCTATAAAAATATTATCGCTAACGTGACTTTTTAATAGAATAATTATCGCTAACATGACTTGTCTATTAAAAAGTTATCACTAACGTGACATTGCTATAAAAGAGTCATCGTGAACGTAATTTTTCTATACAAATATTATCGCGAATGTTACTTTTCTATAGAAAAGTTATCACTGAAAAGTTATATATTACTTTATATTTATTTATAATTGAATTAATTAAAATTTATCTATAAAAAATGTATTTTTTAGTGTAAACTGTTTTCATATTTATTCCGTTTTAACCTTCCTTTTCCTCTGCTGTAGATAAAACCTCCTTCCTTTTAATTTCGAGCATCATCATGGAGGTATTGAACTTTAACAATATTTCATATTCGTTTTGTTTAACACTCCTTTGTAAAAACTTTTATCACGTACTTTTTTCTGTTGTAATTTTCATTTGCGATTTTAAATATTTACTTATACTTAACGTGTTGAAAAAATCATTTCATTTGTAAATGGAGTAAGTATCATCATTTTACCAAGTTTTTTGTGGGCTTAAAAACTTTTTACATATAATTCTTTTTATACATTTTTTACATTTCTTATTTTTTTTTGTTTGCTGTTTGTTTGTTCATACACACAGTCAGACTCTTGAACAATATTTGTTTGTAGTGGTCAATTGCAATTTTCGTTGGTTTCACAGTACAAACACACACTCTTTTTCAGATACTTACACACACAAATGTGTATTTATGTGTGTATAAGTAGTAGGCCTGGAAAAAGTATATTGAGTATTTGGTGTGTAAACGTTACAATTTTTTTGTAAATGTTTATTTTACACGCACTTTATGCATAAAGGATGCTGCCAACAAAAAACCAAACTAAAAATAAAAACATTTAAAAAACCAGCTTGCAGAAAAAGCTGCAAAAAACCGTTAACAACCACAATACCATTACTAGCTCACAATGTGAGTGTTCTTCAACTTTAAAAGCATTTTTTTTGTGTTTGCCACTGGTATTATTGGTATTGTATTTAAGTATCATTCAACTTTGTTGAGTTAAACTCATGGTCATCGTCATTATCATCTTCAGCATTATTATCAGTAGCACCACCATTTTTATCATTATCCCGCTGTTGCTTTTCAACTTCATTTTCGTTTTGTTTTCTTGTGCCACAAATATATTTTAAATAGTCTACATATTTAGTCAGCACATCAAACTGTAAGTATTTACTACAAAAATAAAAGAATAAAAAACAAGAAACACTGGCATTTCATTTTGTAAAACAAGTGGTTGGTTGGGTTTTCTGAAGTGGCAGCACATTTCACTTGTGGCCCCCGATTTTAATTTTACTATGGAAATTGTTTCTTTAAAGGAAATGTCATTGCAAAGTAGGTATTTTATGTTTTGTTTAATTTGAATTTAAGATATTTTTGCTATAGCAAAATATTTTGTTAATGAGAACGAAATAATGTCATAATTGCATTAATGAGAATAAATCAGTTTGAACAACAGACGAATTACAAAAAAAAATATCGACAATTTTACTATGGAAAAGTCACGTTAGCGACAACTTTTTTATAGAAAAGTCACGTTAGCGATTACTCTTCTATAAAAAGTCACGTTACCGATAACTTTTCTAAAGGAGAGTAACATTAGCGATAATTTTTCTATAGAAAAGTCAACTTCGCGATAACTTTTCTATAAAAAGTTACGTTAGTGATAACTTTTCTATAAAAAGTGACGTTAGCGATAACGTTTCTATAAAAAGTGACGTTAGCGATAACTTTTCTATAAAAAGTGACGTTAGCGATAACTTTTCCACAGAAATGTCACGTTAGCAATAACTTTTCTAAATAAAAGTCACGTTAACGATAATTTTTTTTAATAAAGTCTCGATAGCGATAAGTTTTCTATAGAAAAGTCACGTTTTATAGATAACTTTTCATAAAAGAAATGTAACTTTATTTAAACATTGCTTATTGCAGACGTATGAGTAATATTTAATTGCTATTGAAAAAATATATTTAACTTATAATTTCTTAGATTATTAATTACTTTCGACATCAAATATTAATGCCATAGTAATAAATCTTAAATCAATTAATTCAAATTGCTTTACAATTACTTGTGAGCCTTTTGATTTCTGATGTGAAAGTCTAATATTAATTAAATTTTGTGTAAACTACTTAACAGAGTTTTACTTTATAGAAATTTCCTTGCAAATGTGGTAAAAATTCAATTTAAAACTTTGTTTTTTCTTGCATACGGTTGTATGCACAGAGTTTTTATTATATTCTGTGTTTTCAATTGTTTAACATTTGAGTGACAGTTTATGGTTATTCTATGAGTATTTTAACAATGCTTGCTATACGAGTATACAACAGTTTTTTTTTCAATTTCCTTTAAAGTGTCTACAATTTTAGTACGAATATGTGTTTGCTGAAATGGTGTGTCTGTTGTTTAAATAGTCATGTCCATGTCTACGACTTACTCTAGGTTTGAGCTTGTTACTTCATGGTTTTTATTTGTTTTAAAAACATTTAGAGGCCTATTGCTAGACAGCCTGACAGAAAAAGTGCTGAATGTTCAGAAAAAATACTTGTGATTTAATTATTGAATCAGTAAAACTAACTTGAACTAAGATTATTTTAAAGTAAGCAATTTGCAAAGTAAATAGCTAAAAATAACAAGATTTTAGACAATTTTTTGCTAAAACACTGTAAGATGTAAATTAGTTTGTAACCATTTTTGCTTTTCATTTTAATTCTAAATTACAAATGTTTTTACATCATTTTTTAATTTTTAGTTTTCATGCTAGTTTTTTCTGTTTTCAATTACATTTTAAACTAAATCCCCATTTAGTTCTAAATTGAATTCCTCTTTAGAGATTAAGTTTATATTTGTGTGCTGTTTTATTTTATGCATAGGCTGCCAGTTTAAAGTTAATTATAGACCCTCTTAATTTATTTAACATGCAACAATTAATTACTTTATATATAGTATATATTGTTGTACAATGTGTGTGCACATCTACTGCTACACGCGTAAATAACAATTGCTTAACTCTTAATTACTAGTTTTGCTTGAACAAAACTGATGTTATTTTAAAACAAAAAAAAAAAAAATGAATTTTTTTTGTTGAAAATAAATTTGTGAATTTTGTGTGTTTCTTTTTTTTTTGCATTTTCACAAAAAGGACCCTCATATATAACTTTGTATGTAATTTCATTGTTACGTGCTAAAATAAAATACATCATTTAGCTACAAAATTTCACATAAATACCAACAGCAACAAACACTTATACATGTGGAAAAAAGTTTAACAAATGTAGACTTGTACAGCCAGGTCGTCATATAGAGAGAAAACAAAAATGAAAACTGAACTGTATGTATATCCATACATTTAATGAATAGTATTACAACAAAAACACAAACAAATTGCATTCAAACAAAAATTTCAAAAAAAAAAAAAAATACAAATGAACAGGAAATCATGTGCTAAAAGTGGTGAAGTACTAAGAGCGTGAGAGGGAGGGAGTGAGTGTAGGTAGAACATTAAAAATTTTAGCAACAAATATTTATGTTTATTTAACAACAACTATAACAAAGAATGACATATAATCTACTATTTGGAACTTTAGTTGCATTTTTACTAATTGCACATTTGAGTGCTAAAGTACCAGAGTGTGTGCTTGAAGTTGTGTGATGCAGAGTATTTGATGTTCATTAAGGTCATCAAGGGTTAGGTTTAAACTATATAATTTAACCCTAAAATATAGAAAAAATCTAACTAACTAATGTAATACAAAAAGAAATTTTTAGACTTTAACGTATAAATGATATTGCATTTGTTTTTAATTACAAAAAAATCATAAGTCATAAGAATCATACAGTAATATTTTATTAACGTATGAGTAATATTTCATTATTTTTGAATTAAATAAAAATCATACGTCCTGCTATATCTGAGTATTATTTAACGTCCGGTATATTAAATAAAAAAATATTTTTAATACAAATAGAAAATGGTTTGCTACAAAATCTTTTATTAACTACAAAAATATCTAATATTTTCAAAAAATTTTTGATATAATTTAACATTTTCCTAGAAAAATTTAAGAGCTTAGAAAAATAATTTTAAGACAACTTGTAGTTTAGTTTTCTCTATCAATAATACGCAATAATACGTCTTGATTTTAACGGCCGCCGTATATCCTTTTTAGGAACATTCTTTATTTAATTCTAAAAGATAAATTTTTAAACCACAAATCTAATTGCAATACCTAAATTATGCAAATATAAAACATGTATTTTTTTAAGAAAAAATTTGTTTAAAAAAACTTCCAAATTTCCAAGCATAATTTAAGATTTTTAAAAAAATTAATTTCTTACAATTCGCGGTTTGATCTACTCAATCAACCCTAAAAATTTTGTGGAATTATTTGTCTTGGTTTAAACGGCCGCTGAATATCCTTTTGTACAAACATTCTTTATTTAATTCTAAAAAACTAATTTTTAAGTGACAAATCTATTATCAACACCTAAATTATGCACATTAAAAAAAAATATTCTTAAGGAAATTTTTTTTACATAATTTGAAATTTTTAGAGAAAAATTTAAGATTTTTACAAAAATTATTTTCTTATAATTCGCAGTTTGGTCTATTCTATCAAACCTCAAAGTTTTGTAATATTATCTGTCTTGGTGTAAAGGGCCGCTGTATATCCTTTTTAGGAATATTCTTTATTTAATTCTAAAAGATAAATTTTTAAGTACAAAAGCAAATATCAATTACTAAATTATGTAAATTATATTTTATTTCTTGAAAATTAAAATTTTTTAAATACTTTTAAATTTTCTTAAAAAAAAATTGTGATTTGAAAAAAATAATTTCACCACAATTTGTAGTTTAGTTACTTCTAACAACTATTAAAAATTGTTTAAAATTGTCCTTTTTGGAAAAATTATTAACTAACTTTTCAAAGTAACATTTCAACACAAAATCTTATACCTATTACTAAATTATTGAAAAAAATTATTTTCTAAAATTGGTCTAAATATATTAAAGTTCTTCATAAACATTTTGAGTTTTTTTTAAAAATTATTTTACATCAAGTTGTAGTTTGCTCGCCTCTATCAACCCTTTTACTCCTGTGCAATTAACTATCATTGTTTAAAAAGGTACCAAATATTATTTTAGTAAAAATTTTCGCTAAAAATACTTTATCGTTAATTGCTACAAAAGAACAATCGTTTAAAAGTAAAAAAATTATAAATTTTCCTAAAAAAATATTTCTTTCAGCAAAACTAATTTTACCACAACTCGTGGTTATCTTTATCTTTATCAATACTTAAAATATCATTGAATTAGCAGCATTGGTTTCAACAGCCGCCATAAACTTTTTTTAAAATAATTTTTAACACAAAATAGATTCCCAATTTCTAAGTCACTAAAACTGAAATATTAAAAATATTCTTCTTTTATTTTTTTTAAGAAATTAAAATTTTCTTAGAAGAACTTTGGGTTTTTTCCAAAACTTTTTTTGCACAATTTGTAGTTTGCTGTTCGCTATTAACCCTTAATGGTTAATGACATTGTCTGCTTTTGTTTAAATTTCTCTCATATATCCTTTTTTTTGAAATATTATTATTTTACTGTAAAAAATTATTTTTTCATACTAATGATATTTAAAACAATTAAAATTGTCTTTCAAAAAAAAAAAAAAAAAATTTTATGAAAAACTTGCTCACAAGTCGTAGTTTGAACTCCACTATATAGCCCTAAAATTGTAGTGGATTTTTAGCTTTGGTTGAAACCCCCTAGGTATATCCTTTTTCGGAAAATAAAGTAAAATAAATTTTCTATAACAACCTTAATGATGAAATTTCAGTAAATTTCTCATTTAACCATTAAAGTTTTTTTTAAATTAATTGTAAATTTCTAACAGAAAATTTTAAAACTTTCAAAATATATTTTACTACAACTTGTAGTATGATCCTGGGTATCAACCCCTAGCTTTTTTCAAATGAGTGCCATATATCCTTAATTTTTAAATATAATAATTTGACCTAATTTAGTTTAAAAATATTGAATTATGTTTGATAAATATGGAAATTTCGTTTATTTATCATTTGAATAACATTTTCCATTAGACTTATCTTATGATTTGCCTCAAATATTTTCCACCTTATTTAAACCTAATAATAATTTTTAACATTTCCAACATATACATATAACATATACAAAAAAAAACAGCTACACATACCTTCAACTAACACATAAATACAAGTAAGTAAGTAAGTAGGTGTTTACACTTAAGTGTTGGATTGTGTGTAGGGATTATTATTTTTTTCCTATTTGTATTTTATATTTTATTATGTTTTTTTTTTTTTGTTATTTTATTATTCACATTTTCCAATTCTATCATATTATTGAAAGCATCCATATCGATTTTCATATCCTCTAGCAAATATGTTAAACTTGTTGTTTTTCTACACAATTTTTACGTTCTTTTTCTATAATATATAAAATGTATATTAAAAAAAAAAGAAGACGAAGAAAATAAAACAGCACACGATATATAGATTTATATTAGTTGGTGTTGTTTTGGTGCTTGTACAGCACCTCACCATCTCAACAGCTACAGTTTCGTTTAGCTGAGCTAAAGGAAAGGAGGAAATTGTTTACGTTTATCTTTGAAAATCTTTTGTATGTGCAAAAAGCCCCGTATCCCGTATGAAAGACTAAGAAGAAGGAAAAAATAACTACTTTAAGCGTCACCTAATATAGCAGCTTACTTACACATGCAAAAGGTAGCTGGAAAACTAACACATTTACTCAGAAAAATAAAAGTATAACACCCACAACCTACTCTAGCTTACTGCCTGCTCTCTGCTCTTACTCATTTTCTTGTTTTTTTTTCCTGAAAAATGTAAATATGTTTAGTCAATCCACAGTAATGTGTCTAAGTACATACACATAAACTTCTACATACTTACATATTTATCTAGAGAATTTTCCTATTCCTGTTTAAGTACATATCACTTGTATATCTTTAAGATGTAATCAGCATTTAGGCGTGATAGAACAGCTCTAGTGTTAAAAATATGATAAAAATAATATTCCTAGCAGTAGGCAAAATGTAATAAAAAAAAAAATAAGCAAAAAAAAAATAAGCAAAAAAAAACCCTTAAAAACACTAAACACGAGAATGCTAAGAAAATATATATATATATATATATATAGATATATAGCAATTTATTGAGAAAGCAAACCTTATTTAGATCTAGATAAAGTTAATTTAGTTTTAGAAAAAATCTAAATTGTTAAATTTACGAGTACATATAATAAGACGGTTTGGCAAAGCTAAAAGAGAATGTATCGTATCTGTCCTAGTAATAGGCGTATGAGTAATAAGAAATGAAATTAAATAAATATTAAGTATACGTAGGGGAAATGCAGACATGAACTTAATATAATGGTAGCGTATGAGTAATATTTGATGTGTTTGTAAGATATTAATAATAAGTATACGCCAGAGTATTTTAAAAATTTTTAAAGTTATGGTCACACAATGCAAATATTTAAAAGCGTAACCACTTGTTTTAGCACAACTTCATTTAACGCTGTTTACTCTTCCAAGAGTTTTGCATGTTCAAATAACATCAAATAAAATATAACTAAATATTCGTTGTCTTGTTTTAAAAACGAGTTTAAAAATGTTTTATTTTGTGGTTAAGTCATTTTCGGCAAATATTTGCCAAGTGTGACTTTAGAAGTATTAATTCTTAGTCACATACTATCTAAAATGTTCTTATACTAATTATTTTAAGAAATTTACAGTTTGATTTAAGAAATATTTTAGAACACAAATTTACACAATTTTCATTGTTTATGAATTTGCAACATATTTTCTTAAAAATTGCTAGTTTGTGAATTCAAAAAATGGTTTTATGTTGAAACTATCCTCTTTCCAAAGAAAGTAATGCAAATATATATGTATATGCATATTAATTATATAATTATAATTTAATTTACTTTTTAGAATTTAGTAATAATTTAATCAAAAAGGATTTATGGTGCCGGATTAAAACTAGACTGATAGTTTCATAAAACTCTAAACATTGATAGGGGCCTTCAAACTACAAATATTTTTTTTGAAAATTTTAATTTTTTTTAATTTCAAATTATATACTGTTTGGAATATCACAATAGATTTTGTTATATATATACCTACATATGTATATATAAATATATACATATACACATATGTATAGATATATACATTATAATAAAAACTAATAATTTTCACAAAAAAGGATATACAGCAAGAATTTAAACCAAGGCAGAAAATTTTATAAAATTTAAAAATTTTATAGATGTGACCAATATACGAGTTGTGATAAAATAATTTAAAAAAAAAATGTAGATTTAAAGAACATTAAATAATTAAAGACATTAATACTACAACTTATATATATTCTTTATTTTAAAACCAAGTTTTAAAAACCTTATTGCTTCCGTTAATGTTTCAGCCGTATATCATTTTTAGCAAATAGAGTAACTTTAGCTTCATTACTTAAAAGTAATGCATAAATTGAATTAAAATCAACTAACAATATAATTGGAAACAAAATAAATTTGTAAAATTAATTTTTCCATATCAAAAATTTATTTTTTTTTAATTTTTTTTACATTGCTTGATATTTACTTAACTACAACTGGTATTTATATGTTCCTTAGTTAAGACAACAAATTTTTTGTACCTTACTAATTTAGTTTAGGATCTAGCCATAAATCCTTTTTTGTTAACTATGTTTTTTGACCAAATTTTGAGTAGAAAGTGGCACGTAATTTATTTGAACTTTTAATATTTCTATACTCAGCTTTAAAAACCGTCATTAAATGAAATATTTTGAGATATCTACTGCAGCTTTCAATTTTGAAATTTTTACAAGATTTTTAATTTCATTTTGATTTTTAAAATAATATTTGTATAACTTGTAGCTTTTTTTTCTTTATGCATACACCAAATGTCTGTGTCCTCACTGCTTCCATTTATGTTCCAGCCATATATCCTTTTTAGCCGAAAATAATTGTTTTAACTTTTTGGTGAAAAACCTTTGCTACAATAATTTCAATTGCTTAATTTTTTAAATTTTTTTAATTTAATTTATTGTTACTTATTTCGGTAATAATTTTATCACAACTCGTAGTTGGATGTGCTTAATTAAATTTAAAAAGTTTTTTAATTCTATGTAGCTTAATTTTAGTCTCGGCCATATATCCTTTTTTGCAAAATAAACTTAAATAACACAAATTTTGTAAAAATGTTTAGAAAATATAAAAAAAAGTTCTATAACTCATCTTACCAGTACCTCAAACCTAAAATAAACCATTTTAAAGATTTTATTGTTTTATAATCAAAATTAAACTACAAACCTTGTATTTTATAGGCTTTAAGACAACTACCTAATTGGAAACTATTAAATACATTTTATAATAATAAATATTTTCCAGCCTTAAAATATTAAGTACTTATTGGCACTTGAAATCTTTAAAGTTGTCTTAAAGCCTATCAACAAATAATTAAATACGAAAACTTTTAATAGCAATGACACATAAGCATAGAAATTCTAACAAAATCTTTTAACACTTTAAGAACTTTTCAAGGTTAAAATAAGAACTTAAACAACAACACAACTCCTATTAAAAATGCCTCTTTATGTCTATACAATTTCAAAAAAGTTTGAGTTTTTGTCTTTAATACTTTAACCTCTACAGCCTCTGCCATAAACTAGAAGAAGCAAAAAAATTAAAATGTTTAACAAAACTTTAACTTAACAAACATATATACGAGTACAAACAACTTTATACTAAGCAGTCGTGCAAACAAATATAATTTCATAACAAACTGTTCAATGATGACGTATGTTTAAGGAGACTACTATATATTTATATATACATAGTAGAGAATTTGTAAATATGTTAGAGAAAAATACCAACATACATATGTATGTATAATGCTTTTAGAAGGCATAATATAAAGTAGAGTATCTACAAAAAGAAAAGCTGAAAGATGAAATGTTACTTAGTATTATAACAAAAAAACACAGAAAAAAAACTTGACTAGACTTGAGCAAGCATGAAACTACGTGAGGTCTAAGGCTGAAAAAATTAAACAGCAACCTACAATAACTATATATGAAAAATGTACATATTCATATACCCCCTTTACACATGTCTAAATTCTCATTGCATTTTCTATTTCTCCCTCGTGATAAAAAGCCAAAGCACGTGCTTTGTGTAGAGGAGTAAACCGTAAAACATTAAAAGAATACCGAATAAGTTTTATGTAAAGGATATCTTAAAGGACATGTATATATCTATGTATAATCACATACAATACAAACATACCCACTCTCTCCCTATTAAAGCTTAACAACACATAAATATGTGTTTAAACAAAAAATTAAGCACAAAACTTTTGAACACTTGTAATAAATTTATTGAGCAGGTTTTCTACCATAAAGGTCATGGCAAGTAAAATAAGCAGCAGTAACTAAAAGCCTGTGGTCATACATGAAATAGAAAAGCAAGACAAGAATACACAACATATGAAAAAAAACAATATCAAAGAACAATGACCTAAAGCTTGTAGAATAGTAGTAAAAGAAAAATAAATAAATATAGTACAAGCTGTGACAGCAATGTTAAGTGCTACAATATATCTAAAAGAATTGCCAAATTTCTTCTGGCTTTTACTGTTAAAAAGGAAAATTGTTTACCAAATCTTGTACAAATTATCAACCTGAGACGTGTTGATTTTTCACCACGGACTTTACTAATGCAAAGCAAAGCAAAGGCCTTAAAGTTTGTTGAATATTACAAAAAAAAAAAATAAAAAATGTGTGTCAACACTACCCCCTGAAAGGTCAAGGTTAAAGTTGAAATTAAATTTCTCATAATATGGGCAAAATAACACAGAGTTGGTGATAACTTTTCTATAAAATGCCAAGTTATCACTAATTTCTTTATAGAAAAGTCAATATATCAATAACTTTGACTCGACTAACTAACTTTTCTACAAAACAGTCAAGTTAGCACTAACTTTTCTATAGAAAAATCAAGTTATCACCAAATTTTTACAACTCATTAATTTTTTTATAGAACACTCCAGTTATCACTAACTTTTTCATAGAAAAGTCAAGTTATCACTAACTTTTCTATAGAAAAGTCAAGTCATCACAAACTTATCTATAGGAAAATTATGTTATCATTACCTTTTCTATAGAAAAGTCAAGTTATCACTAACTTTTCTTTTTTCTATAGAAAAGTCAAGTTATCACAAACTTTTCTATATAAAAGTCAAGTATCACTCAAGTTAGTGCTAACTTTTATTTTTTAATTTATTTACTTTTTAAAAAGCTTATTGTTCATTTTAATATATACCATTAATTTTCTTCAGCAAATATTCCCCACAGAATATGCCACTTTTTTTGTTGCTTGTTTGGTTTAAATTTCAACATACCACTAAATTAAACCCCAAACTAAATAACAATTATTTTTCTATTAAATTTATATCACATGTTGTCTCCTCTCCCCCTTCGACAGGCAGCAACAACTAGGTATTGAATTTAAAATTCACTTACAGTGAGAATCAGGGAGAGAACAAAAATAAAAACCCTGAACAGAGAAAAAACATGTGTAAAAATTCCCATTTTGATATGTTTAAATGACTTTTTGTGGTAATAACATATACTAGCAAATACTAGCAGTTGTAGTACTAGTACCCACATAAAAACCAACGATAGACAGAACAAAAACACAATATAACAAACTCACGCAGCAAAAAATTAAAAAAAAAAAAAAAAAAAACGAACGAACCCACAGACCTTTATTCATGTATTTAAACGAACAATAACCACTCAGACATCATCATCATCGTATCCAACATCATCATCAGCGTGACAATAAATACAGCAATATACCCACAAACAGTCGAACATTATTATAGATCCAACATCAACAATTTCCTCCCGCAATAAAATTTAAAAAAAAAAAACATAAACTACATACGAGTATAGTGCATTGTGTAATTTCATATAAAAAATTAGATTTACGCTTAATATATTTTAGTTAATATCACATGAAAATAATACAATCAAAATTGAACACAAGAAAAAACCAAATAAATATATGAATAAAAATGCACACTCATACACAATAATAAGGAGGCTCGCTATTTCCCTACTTTTTGCAATAAATCTCCTAGAAGTTACAAAAATTCCCCAGAATAGACCTTCTAAAGCAACTAATTGCCAGGACAATAATCTAGCCAATATGAAACTTTTGTTTTCAATTCTAACAACACCACTACCTTAATATAAAAATTGCTTTTGCACCAAAGCAAACAATATATAATAAAATTTATCACAAACTAAAATCAAACAAATATTCCACGAAAACGAAAACCGAAACGAAATGTTTATACAGACAATAAAAGGTCAGTGTCATAAGCATAAGTTCAGCAAATAATAAAAAACCTGGTCAACACTATAAAAAAGCAAATAACTGTAAAGTATAATCTAACGAAATGAAAAGGATATGGATAGAAAACAAACTAAGAAATTAATGGTTAGACTGGCAAAACGAAATGGGCCAAATCCTGTTAAGACTTTAACAAAGAAAAACAAATATGACTTTTATTAATTTAAGGAATTGTTGTAGATAATTATGAGTTAGCCATAAATATTGTATAGAAAATTTTAGTTAACAATTAATTTCTATAAAAATATAATGCTTTTCTATAGAAAAGTTAATGATAACATGATTTTCCTATAGAAAAGTTTGTGATGACTTGACTTTTCTGTAGAAAAGTTAGTGATAACTTGAATCTTCTATGAAAAAGGTAGTGATAACTTGACTTTCCTATAGAAAAGTTAGTGATAACTTGACTTTTTTTTGAAAGGTTGATGATAACCAAGTTTTTCTATAGAAAACCTAAAGATAAATTTACTTTTCTATAAAAAAGTTAGTGATAATCTTTTTATTCTATAGAAAAGCTAAAAATAACTTTACTTTTCTATAAAAAAGTTAGTAATAATTTGAGAAAAGTTAGTAAAACCTTGACTTTTCTATAGAAATCTTAGTTATAACTTGACTTGTCTATAGAAAATTAGTGATAATTTGACTTTTCTATAGAAAAGTTAGTGCTAACTTGACGTTTCTATAGAAATGTTAGTGATAACTTGACTTTTCTATAGAAAAGTGAGTGCTAACTTGACGTCAAGTTATCATTAACTTTTCTATAGAAAAGATTGTGATAACTTGACTTTTCTGTTGAAAGGTTAATGATAACCTGGCTTTTCTATAGAAAAGTTAGTGCTAACTTGACTTTTCTGTAGAAAGGTTGGTGATAACTTGTATGTTCTATAGAAAAGTTATCGCATCCTCTAGATTTCTCTGCAAAATAAATAAACTTGATTATTTTCTAATTATCTTTAATACACATATCATATTGTTCTAGAAAATCCTTGACTAAGACAATTCACACACTTATTACAGCCTCTTAAACTATGCTATACTTTCTACATACTTTATTATATTAATTTTATTTAATACATTTAATTTTTTTTTCTACTTCTCATTTTTTTATGAATTTCAAAAACAATCCACTTTTAAAGTTTATTGTTTTCTTGCTACGAACTTAAGCAGCAACAGTAACAGCAACAACAATAAGGTACTTGTAGTTGTGATCAAAATAAGACAATGGGAGGTGGGAAATCTGTCATAATGTATGTATGTATGTATGTGTACAAAATATTGAAAAATATTGCCACTTAAAGTAAATGAGTCATTCACTAAGTAATGTTAACATGTAGGAAAACTAGATAGTAGCAGCAATAGCAGTGTGTTTGTGTAAAGACATTGTTATGTGTTTTAACTATTCATATATAGTAGGGCGGTACTTATTATTTGGCTCTTTTTTGCGGAAAAGTACTAGAAAAGTAGTTGTCTAAAATACAAACGGAAAAATTGTCGATAAACATAGCATTTGTAGAGATTGTTTATTTTATTGGAAATTTTTAATTTTCTTTAAATGAAATTGCATAATTTGGTTACTTTAAAAAAAATTAATATTAAAAATGCATATTTAGAAAATTTGAAAATTATAATGAAATGTGCAACCTCTATATTTTTAACACATTGTAATCAAATTTTCAACATTTGATTTTTAAATTGCGTTGAACAATTTTAGACTTTGTTGGCATGGAAAACCAAAATAGCACCTCCCTAATCTGTATGTATATGTAGAAATACTAGAGTAAGTATTGCTGCTGGTGTATGTAATATACTCTGCATTGTACTTGTAGTACGATGTGGTATCAATTTATATACCTAAAGTATGTGTCTGACATTTATAACCTAAAATTTTAACATTATGTGTGCAGTAGCAATAACAAGCAACAACGACAACAACAACAACAACAACATTTGCATCTACATCAATATCAACAGCAACAGCTAACAATAATATCTTCAACATCATCATTGTAATTTTCTCTAATATCGTCATTTTCATCGTCATCATTCTAGCAAATCAACCTCGAACTCATCCTTACACATTTCTCATTTACCATTTCCTATTTTCCATTTACGTATAACTTGCAGCAATACCACTCACTCATTCACTACAACAACAGCTGCAGCATCATCATGATTATTTTTTTTTCTGCAACACAATACGTACAATGCGTATGTCTGTATATACATACATACATATCTAAGTATATTTTGCCTTTCAATATGTTGGCTTGTATTTTAGTATGTTACACATACTTAATAACTTAAGTCAACCTTATTGTCATTGTAGGTTCTTTCATACATACACAAATTGGTATTTAAGTATGTCATTTGCTAATATTACTATCTGTACATATTAATATAAGCACACACTATAACATTAACACACACATGCACAGCCACACATACAACATGTGTCTCTGACTGTAAGTAAAAATTGTATATTGGTTGCACAAAAGCTACAACCCCTCACAGTTTTGCTTGTCAACTAAGCTTTAAAAAAAACTATATATATATATATATATATATATGTAGCAAGAAATTGTGCAAAAGTATGACAGAACAGGCAGCGGTGAGTGGTGAAATAGAAAATAGAGGAACAGAAATGTTAACAAATTTGTTGGCTGTTGTTGTCTGATGGTTTTAAGTGCTTGCTGCTGCTTGCTACTTAAAAACACAAAAGCCAAGTAAATATTGATAAATTAATCGATAATATTACAGCAGGAAATAAATATATAGTATTTTAATATAAGCTTAAAAAACCACATATATAAAATGAAATTTTTTTTTTGTTAGAAAAATTATTTTCGAAATTTTCTTTAGTTGGAAATAAAACTATTACTTTTTTAATAACTTTGCTTTGGAAAATAAAAGTTAGTGATTAATTGTCTTTCAAAACAGACAGTTTTCTATGGAAATATGTGGCTTTACATCACTCATCAGTCATGCCGTATACTTAATTTTGTTTAACTGTTTAAATAAATATTATTCATACGTCTACGGTTAATTTTTTTAATCATATGTCTTTATGCAGCTCAATTTTAGAGTAAATGATGAGTCTTTATGTAGCTTACCAGTAAAAAAAAATCGTGTTTTTTGAAGCACTTAAGAGAAAAAAACGAAGGTTTTAAGCGAAAAACAAAAATTAAATTATACCCTAAAGATTTTCGTATGACAACGAAAGTCAGTTACAAAACGAATATCGCGCTTCTCAGTTACTATGAATTTTTCTTAAGCAAAAACATTCAGATAGCATTAAAAAACAATTTAGGAAAGTACTTTATATGCATGTTTGGTTAGGTTAAAAGAAGCGCTTATTGTCAGCAGAAAGTAGTCATACAAAAATCATGCATCCCATCAGCAGGTTTGAAGAGATTTGAGGTATGAATTCATACATAAAACCTACTCCTTTTGGAGCACATTTTTTACTGGGTTTATTCGTTGCTGTAATTGACTGATCTTTATGTAGTTAGTCCAATTGTGGAATGTTATGCTAGCTTAATTTTATCTGGAATTGTAGGACTTTATAAAGCTAATTTTTAGACTGTTTAGATGTTGAGGTTTTATGTACATAGTTCAATTTCAGCTGTAATCTTAGGACTTTATAAAGTTTAATATTTCAACAACTATTATAAATTCAGACGAAATACAACTTCTATCAGTTATGAATTCAACAGCTGTTTATTTAAAATAAATTTAATACAAATACTTTTTATATTATTTGTTTGATTTGTTTAGCTTCCATATTTGTGGAATTAAATTTTAGCTTAAGTCGTAGTTCTCTTTTGCTGTTAAATTTTTGCTTCGTTCATAGATCTGCATCCAAATCAATGTAAGCATCCATCGTAGGTCTTTATCTAGTCTGATCTTTATGTTGTTCAGTTTTAGCTTCAATTATAAGACTTTATTTTCTTCAATTTTAGCCTCAATCGTAGGTTTGTACATTGTGTAATTTAAGCTTCAATGATGTGAAAATTTTGCTTGAATAGTAAGACTATATTCATTTAAATTTTACCATCAAGCGTAGGTCTTTATCTAGTTTAATTTTAATTGTAGGTTTTAGCTATAAATTGTGAAGTGTTAGTTTTAACCGTCAATCTAGTGATCTTCTTGTGGAATAACTTTAGCTGTAATTTTAGTCATTGCATTGTATAATTTAAGCTTAAAGCGTGGTGTTTCTGTTGAGAAATTTTAGTTTCAATCGGGTTCGTTTTGTTTAATAAATTAGCTGGAATCATGATTTCTCTGTTGAAAAATTTTTATTTCATTAACTTCAATCGTGATCTTAAACAATGAGAAATTTGAATATCAATCGTAGTCTTTCTATTAAATAATTTTGAATTTATTCATTATCTTTCTTTTAAATAATTGTAGCTTTTCAGTATGCAAGATTTGTAAGCGTTACAATGATACCGTATGCTGATGATAACATGCAAATAACATGGATATTTCAACCAGAGAATGCCTTGAAGCATACGGCTCATCTCATCAAGCATTGCTTTAACAATTCGTTTACTATTCTTGACTGGAGTTCGTGCAGACCTAACGTTAAAATTTGGTGAACTCAATACCTTGTTGTTTACGATAAAAATTGATTTGCAACAAAACATTGAATTATTTTGAAATAAATACTTTTTTTGTAACATTTGTGGTATGTAGTTATTTATATGTAAAAAGAAGTAAGAGTTAAATTGACTACATCTACGACTATATTTTGAGAATATCAGAAAACCTTTAGTATTATTTGCTTCAATCTCATATCTTAGTTAGTGTCCTTAATTAGTTGCATGTAGCTGTAGTTATTAAACAAAACACAATGCAATTCATACAGCATAACAGTATGTCATAGTATGCTACTATTGATTGAGAGATACCTATTGTTTATTTTAGAGAATCTAAAAATTTTTTTAAATATGATATAAAATTTGTATAAAATTTATAACTATTGCTGCAGCAAGTAGCCTGATCTTTAATTTTAATGAGTACAAATTGTATTAATCACTCATATTTGATGACGAATACCTAATATCTTTTTTAGTTATTAGATAAATATTACTCATACGTACACTATTCAAAATGCAGTTGAATAATGTTAATTAAAGAGAAATTTTGCCCAACAAGTTGATTTACACTTGGCCAAAATTGGCCAACTAAGAATGTAAAATATATATTTGGTGTATAATTGTCTATTATTTGCCAAGTGATTGTAAAAATTTCAAGCTTATAATTTAAACGATTAATATTTCACTGACTTCTTTAAAGTTCTTCTTTAAGTGTTAAAAAATTTTCGTTTTTAATTCCATTAAAACACTTACTTGCCAATTTGCAACAATATTAATTAAAATGTTAAATATTTATAAAGGTGTCACTAGGTATTCGCAGAAATTAAAACAAAATGTAAAGAATGCAAAAAAAAAACTGAACGAACAAACGAACTCATTTTAACACTTATTTATTGAAACATTTATAACTACTTTCCTCAGTTTACTGAATATCTTTACATACTTACACACACACACACACACAAGTATTTCTTAATATGGCAAATATGCTGAAACTTATAGTAGATCTGTAAAAAGCAAATAAATTAAAACTACTTTTTTACACAACAGACAACACAGCAAACACTTGCAATAACGCACACCATTTGTAAAGACAGTCAAGCAGGCAGGCAGGCAAGCGAATACAAATTTAAAATACTCATGCATTTACATGTCAATGTACGTATGAAATGTATGAAACTACTACAACACCAACTACTTACACTACTAGACTTACAGACGCTGCCACAAGCTATACATGGAATTTACACAAATTGTATGTAAGTAAGTAAGCAGATGTATGTAAACAGAATATGTTCAATGTGTCGTTGATTTCTCTGCCAAACAGTTAATTGCCATTATAACGAAAATATTTTCTGCTGAGATTGCGGAAACTCAAGAGAAATGAAATTGTAATGAGTGCATGTACGTCTCTGTTTATAATATAGCAACAGCATTAATAACAAGAACATACAGCAATGAAAATAATGATAATAATAACAATAAAAAAACAACTTACGTTTACATTTAAACACAGGCACATACACACTCACACAAACACACACGCACACAATAGAAATGGGCATAAAAAAGACACAATAAAAATGTGTAACTGTTTAAATTGTTTGTCTGGCAGTGAGTATGTGTATGAGGAAGTGAAGAAAATAGTCATTATTATTGCATATTATTACTGTGCATGAATATCCTTTACATGCACATACTTATAAGCTCAGCTATTTGTATGTTAAGTTGTTGATAATAATAAGCCTGATTCATGATAATAATGATAATATTATTCACTCTCATTCAGTCATTTGTTCATTCAGTCATTCAGTCAGCCAGTCACTCATTCGTTCATGACGATTATTTGGCTGACTATTGTTAAGTAATTTTTAAAGGATTTTTACATTCCTTTTTTTTTATTACAAAACAATATATTCATACATACTATACAAATGTGCTCTAAATGAAATGGAAAATGTTTTTTTTTTTCTTTTAGCCAGATATAATTTAACGTACTCTGCCTTTTTGTTGTATTTTGCGGAATTGCATGTGATTTTAAAAAATAAAATTGTACTTCTTTTAACTGGGTTAATATTTTATGATTTGGAGGGGTTTTTAACTTATTTAAATGTAGCAAAGATGTTTAAAAAGAAAAGTTTAGGGGAATAAAAAAGAAAAGTATTTAATGAATCAATTAAAGAATATTAAGTATGCGTACACGGTTAAAGGAAACCTTTACCCCCTTATTCAAAAACGATTATTAAATTTAACAAACGTTTATTAAGCAAATTTTTATATGCAAATCTGTCTTAATAAACGTTTGTTAAATGTAATAGTCGTTTTTGAATAAGGGGGTTAGACATTAGCTAATGTCAAGATGACTGAAGCTAAACATTTGACAACAATGAGATTCACGACAAAGATGTCCACGATTGAAGCTAAAATTGTTCAAGAAAGATCGTCTATTGAATCTAGTATTAAACGAAAGAGAGCTACCGATTGAAGCTGACATTAAACAACAGAAAGATTCATGCATAAAGCTAAAATTAAACAACAGATCAACAATGCAAACTAAAATTGAATAACAAAGAGATCCACGATTGACCAACAGAGACACAAGTTCAAAGCTAAAATTTAAAAACAGAGAAATACTAAGAGAAATACTAAAATTTGAACAACATACAGATCCACGACTGAAGCTAAAATGACACAACATAAGAACGAACGACAAAGCTAAAATTGTTCAATATAACGTCAAAGGATTGAAACTCATAAAATTCAACGATTGAAACATGAATTGATTGATCTTCATAATGTCCCAGGATTGAAGCTGAAATTGAACCGTACTCGAAGTTAAAAATTAAACAATATAAAGACTTATGACTGAAGCTAAAAATGGAACAATATAAGAATTTATGATTCAAGCTGAAAATGGAACAATATAAAGATTTTTGATTGAAGAGAATAATGGAACAATATAAAGACTCCTAATTGAAGAAAATAATGGAGCAATATAAAAACTTATGATTGAAAAGAATAATGGAACAATGTAAAGACTCATGATTGAAGTTAAAAAAGGAACAACATAAAGACCAACGATTGAAGCCAATATTAAACTACAGATTGAACCACTTTGAAATTGAACAATAGAAAAACCCAGAATTAAAGAAAATCTTGAACTACATAGAATCCAACAATTGAAGCAAAACTTGTTCAACAAAAAGACCTTGGAATAGTGAAGTAAAATGTCTACTATTTCCAACAAAAAGTGTGTGTCTTTGTAGACAATTAGAATATTTATTTATTTATTTATTTATATACATATAAACTAAATAATGTTAAACTTTACTACCCCACGACATTCTGGTGTAGGCTATGTAAAAATACAATATTTGTCCATTTATCTAATTAAACAATTTACTTTACAGCCTAATTATTAAAATACTTTCTTAAGAACTTAACTTAATTATAAAAATGTTACAAAAAAACAACTTTTAACAACCCATATTTGTTAGCATTTTCTAAGCTTAAGTACTACAAATATTTCAAACTTTTGAAAACTTCAAGAAATAAAAAGAACTGGCACAAAATCTAACTTTTTGGCACATTTCAAAAAAACCCAACAATTATTATTAATTATAAAATCTTCTTAGAAAACAAAACAAATTTCTTAAGCTCCTCAGAGTTTAACCAGAGTGGTGTTGATGATAAACACATGGCAGGAGGCAAGTAAATGGCAGGTTGTCAAGAAAATTAAAAAAGAAAACCTTTAAAAAAAAAAATAAAAAAAATTAAAAATATGTAACTACATGCAAGCAGAAATATCCCGACCAAATAATGCAATTAACAGCAAGTTAGAAAAACAAAAAAGCAACTTTAAAAAACTTGAAATAATGGTTTTTTGAAATTTTTTCCCAAAAAAAATTTACAAATTTTTAATTTTTTTTTTAAAAATTCTTGGTATAAAAAATGTCTGCCTAACTTGCAACATATTAAACATCAAAAGACTTAATTTAATCCTGGCTGTTTGGTTTTAAAGTAGCTTAATATTAGTGTATAGTCATATGTAATCTATAGTATATGGGCTGTTTATTTATATATTATTATATATAAATGTATTAATATATAGATAAAGATAAAGTAAGTATTGGTTTATAAACAAATCTAGTTAAGTATGTGTTTATATATTTAATTTTTTTTGATTTTTTTGTAATAGAGTTTATGTATTTATGTACTCCTACTGGCTGCCAGTTGAGTATTTGTATGTGTTTAATGTTTTATAATGAGGTTGTTGTTGTTGGTTTATATTGTATTTTTTTTTTTGTTTTGTTTTTGTGCAAAATGTATTTGTTATGTTAATTAATTGTATAAATAATTTATAACTTGTTTTTTTATAACACAAAAAAATAAAAGCAAAAAAAATTATTTAAAAAAAAATATACAAAGTTTAACACTGTAAATATTTAAATTACTTTGTATACATTTATGAAAAGTGGAAACAATTTCCTATTCCTTGATATATAACATGTTTGCCATAACTCTGTCGCGTAACAAATTGAAGGCTGCAAGTCTAACAGTCATATATAAGACTTTCAGTCTCAGTATTTATCTTCACTATGTTTTACAAAAAAGTCTTTATTAGTTTTGTAACTACCTTGAAATTTATATAGTTTTGAAAAGACGACACAATTTTCTATTCAACGATATATAAAATGTCTACTTTCATGATTCAATGAGTCAGATGAAAGTATACAAAATTGTACAAATGCAGGAAAACCCTTCATCTTGTCATGCTTCGTTTTTGCAAAAATGGCTCCATGAATTTTTGAATTTTAAATATTGTTTGAAATTTTTGAGAAGATATATAGATGCTTTATAATAATGTATAATAAGTCCAACTTACTATTTCAGCAAGTAAAATTAAAGTACTTCAAACCAGCAACTTGTTGCAAATGGCTTCAAATAATTTTGCTTAATTTAGCAAAAATTCTTTCACTATTGAAGCTGAAATTATTGAATGTTCAACAATTTAATAAATCAAAATCTTTTTTAATATAGAAACCTACATATAAAGCTTAAGCTATTCAATTATAGACCTACGTACGACTACAGCTAAAATTGAATCACAATTGAAGCTCGAACTGTTCAATGTAAAGAAACCACGAATGTTTCACTATTTAAGCTAAAATTTAATTACAGAAAGATAAACGTTTGCAATTAAATTGTTGAAGCTAAAATTTAACAATGTCAACACCCACGATTGAAGCTAAAATTGAACAACTTTAAGGCCCACGATAAAGGCTAAAATTGAACAACATGAAGACGCAAGATTGAAACTCAAATTAAATTGAACAACAAAGAGATCCAATATTGAAGTTAAAATTAAATAACAGAGAGACACAAGTTTAAAACTAAAATTTCACAACGGAGAGATCCACGATTGAATCTAAAACAAACCAACAGAAATTTCTTCTATTGAAGCTAAAATTTGACAAAAACACAATTAAAGCTAAAAGAGATCCACGATTCAAGTGAAAATTAAACTACAAAAAATCCACAATTCAAGTGAAAATTAAACTATAAAAAATCCACAATTGCTAAAACCGAATACCCAGAATTGAAGCTAACATTTTTACATGACTGATGCCAAAATTTGAACATAGAAAGATTCATGATTGAAGACAATTTAAACAACATAGAGGCCCACGATTGAACCTTAAATTGTTCCACAATTAAAGCTAAAATTGAACAACAAAGAGTACCACGATTGAAGTTACAACTGCACTACAATAATATACAATTGCAGCTAAAATTAAACAACAATCACCCCTATCGTGAATAAAAATTGCACATGAAATTTGTTCCCTTTTCACATGTTTCCTATTAAAATTCAATGTTAAAAAATTAAAACGGAACAAATTTCATGTGCAATTTTTATTCACGATAGGGGTGAATATGAAGATCCAGAATTGAAGCTAAAATGTTTACACGACCGAAGCAAAAAATTTAAAACCACAGAATGGCTAATGATTGAAAATAATTTGAACAGCATAAAGATCCACAATTGAATCTGAAATAATTCCACGATTGAACCCTAAATTGTTTCACAATTGAAGCTAAAATTTAACAACATAAGGACCCACGTTTAAAGTGTAATGTAAATTTTTTGCAAAAAATTATATTTTTAAAGGTTTCTCTAGTGTTAAACATTACTTTGCTCAAACACAGACTTCCACACAAATTGAGGTTTATTATTTTTTAATAATAATGCGGTAATGTTTATGTGTTTTTAATTCTTTTTTTTCGCATATACATTGCAAAACTTGTTTATCGCAATGTTATTGTTTGCCAAGTTTTTTATAAACAAATTGTTTTGTTTTTGCTCATTGGTTTTAAACTATTGTTTTGTAATTTTAATATTTAAAGTGTTAAAAATAATGTTAATGTCAGTTTATTTATGCTGTATTTAACACATTTTAATAATTTTTCATGTTTAATGATTTTTTTTTGACTGGCCGCCATAGTCTGAGTGTGTTTTTTTTTATTTTAATAAATTCAAAATTCATTTATAATTCCATTTTTTTATAGCAACTAAATAAATTAGTTTTATATATTAAATTAACACATTCTTTAAGGCCATAATTTTTTCTGCTCATAAATATTTGTGATGTGTAATCATTAACATCAAATGCACAACATGTACCAAAGCAGGCAATATGAAATATTAAAATTGTGTTGTGTAAAGGACAGCTGCAAACATAAAATTTATTTATGACAGTTTTAATATAACAAATAGAATATTTAATTTGAGTCCTTTTTTTAGAAATGTAAATGCCACAGCAGGCACTGGCCCTCAAATGACATACAGCAATTGCGTATTGTATTTTAAACAATTAAATTAGACAGTTATGCTTTTTTTATTTGTTAGAAAAATCTATTCAATTATATTCTATTTTTTTTAATTTTTTATAGCTATATAACAAAAAAAAAGAAAACTACAAATATTATTATTTCTACATAGAAGTGATTTTTCTTACTTTCAAGCAATTTTCCGTCTCAAAGTTGTTCATGTTTAAACTCGATTTATTATATTTTGTTCCATTTTATTTCTCTGCAAATTATTCATAAATATTTTGTTGTACTAGCTTTATTAGTGTGCAAGTGCTATATAAAAAGTAAGGAGTTTAATGAGCGCCTTTTATAATAAATATCCTTTAAGTTTTCCTTTTTTTAGGTTTTTATAAATTTTACTTAGTGACAACCTTTAATTATTTTTCATAAAGAAATTTTACGTTTTTTCTTTGGTTAATAAATGGCAAAAGGTTTCACAAATTTTCTAAATAAACATTTGAAGAAAGAAAACAAATTTATGTTGCACATGAACACAGAGAAAAAGGGCTGAAAACAACAGCATATTTTAAGGGTAAGTTTTGCAGTAGTTAGTTTGAATTGCCCTAAATAACATGCTAAAGTGAGGACAGAGTTATAGGTTCAATCGTCAGTCTTTTTGTAACTGAGTTTTAGCTCCAATCGAAGGCCTTTGCATTCAATAATTTTTGCTTCGGCCGTTAGGTTTTATGAAGTCTATTTTTAGCTTCAATCATGGATATTTTTGTTCTTTATATTCAACTTCAATCAGTTTTAGCTTTAATCGTGGATCAATATTTTTTTTTATGTTGTTCAGCTTCAGCTTCAATCGTACATCTGTATATGGTTGAATTTTAGCTTCAATAATGGATCAATTTCAGTTTCAATCATGGATAAAGTTCTGCTTCATTCTTTCAGCTCTAATCGTGGATCTTTATGTTGTTTAGCTACAATCATTAAACAATTATAGCTTCAATCGTGAATCTATATTTAGTTTAATTTCGAGGAACATTTATGGCTGCGATCATGGATGTCATTAAATTTCACCTTCATTCGACGGTCAATTTCTGCTTCGATCGTGGATCTATTTGTGCTTCAATCGTGGATCTTTATGTGCTTCAATTTATCCTTCAATCTTGGTTCTTTATGCGATACAATTTCAGCTTCAATTGCGAATCTTTATATGGCTCATTTTCGTGATTCTTTTCATGGTTCAATTTTAATTTCAATTGTGGATCTTTATGAATGTCTTTGTCAAATAAATTCTAAATTAAACTCTTGCACTTTCAAATACCTGCTACTATTTACTCATAACTACCCAAGTTAATCCTTTGATTTATTTAAAATAAAACCAACAAAAAAAGTTTTTCTAATTCCTTTTCCTTTCTTCCACACAGCAAGCAGAAAAAAAAATTAAAAAAAGAAACACACAACAATTATTTTTATAGAAAGCAAACATTTTAGGCCATAAATTTACAATAATAAATAATAAAAAGTACAAAAATAAAAAATATTTTTATATATTTTGTACAGTTTATTATTTATTGCAGAGACAATAGAAGAAATTCTTAGATGTTTTTTTTTTTGTGAATCTAAAAAGCAAATTTATTATTTTTTTGTGTGTGGACCAGAAATAAATAAATAAATAAAGAAATTTATGTTTTATATTTTATATACCTACATGTTTTAAAAGTAAACTAAGTATGTATGTATGAGAAAACTGCTGTTTATTTTTATATTACCCGCATGTATTTACAATTACAATAAAAACACAATTGCTGAGTTGAGTAAAAGTTAGAACGTTAGTAGTAGAGTATGTTGGGGAGAACACCAGGTTTTGAGAAGAAAAACAATGTTTACCTTAATGTAGGTAAGAGTTGATTGTAAATTTATTGATGATATTTTTGTTGAAATTATGTTGTTTAATGTATTAAAAAAAAACTAAAAGATAATAAATATTTTGAGTAGTTGTGTGCACTTTAAAGCTTAATACACCTGTGAGTTATTTAGTAACCCAGCAAATGTATAACTTATCAGCAAACCCCCTTTAAGACATAAATTAGCAACAATTTAAATATATTTGGTTGAATCAAATTAATTATTATTTTGCAATGTATATCACCTAATAGTTATTTTCAAACATTATTAAAAAAAATTCAAATCTCCCAGAGTTTTAAAGAAATTTAAAAATTTATTAAATTTTTCATGGGCTCGTATGATTTTTATTAATTTGGACTAATTTTATAAAAACACAATTTTCTATAGAAATTAAGTAAAATAAAGCTTTCGAATGTTTTACAAATATGTTAAAAATAAATTAAGGAATATAAGCAAATAATTTGTTTAGCATTTAACAAATTATTTTAAAAATTTATGAAAGATTCTATAAAAAAAATTAAAAAAAAAATCTTCCAAAAAATAATTTGAATAGTTGTGTGTGCTTTCAAACTTAGTTGACATATTTTACAAGTTTACAATATATGCCCTTTAAACAGTAATTTTTTATTAATTTCTATTTGTTTTTCTGACTCTAAGTTATAATTATATTTTTTTTTAATTTGTTCTTATACTCCCAGCTCTGTTGATACCTACATGATAATCGTATTTTAAACTTTATACTTATGTATATCACCTAATATTCATTGTTAAACTTTATTAAAAATTTTAAAATCTCTCACAGTTTTAAAGAAAATTAAAAAATTTTTAAATTGTTCATGTGTGCGTATGATTGATATTAATTTTGACTAATTTTATAAAAAACGCAATTTTCAGTGGGAACGAAGTAAAAAAAGACTTTGTAATGTTCTACAAATATGTTAACATCATATTAGGGAATAACATCAGTTGATTTGTTGAAGTTTTACAAAATAATATTAAAAACTTATCAAAAATTATCAAAAATTTTTTTTAAAATTTCTACAAAATTATTTTCAAAATTCATTTTAATATAAACCCATTTATATACTTTTATTTTATCAGTTTTACCCGGTTTCTATAGAAACTTTTTTATTCAATTTCATGATGCTTAAATGCACAAGTGTGTTTATAAGGGTCTAAATAACAATTCGTACATCTCATAGGCATAAAAGTGCAGTAATATGACAGTGTGAGTTAAATAGCAACATACATATGGGTAAATGTTTACGAAAACAACAAAAATAAAGATAATAGCAACAAAAATGAAAGAAACGAAACGAAACTACAACTACAATAATATTAAGATGACTACAAAATAAAAACAACAATAATAAAAAAGCCGGATACCATGTGCCACTAGGGAATACAAACCTATAAAAAAAACACACTCTCACACAAATATAAAAATACTCATACATAAACTTGCAAATTACATACAAACTTACACACATCCTTTACCATCCTCTACAGGCTGAGTATTTACTATAAATTGCTGAAGACTCTGAGAAGAGCGTGTGTGTAGTTTAATACTAAATAACCTTGTTTTCTGCTGTGTTTTTTAGTAAAATGTCCCTCCTTCCTCCTGGATGCTTTGGTATATATGTATATACATTGTTGGCTGTATAATGTAAAATGGGGTTGACTGTTTTTGTTTATTTATATTTCATTTCATTTAATTTTTTTGTTTTCTTTTTACTTTCTTACTTATTTATTTTTATTATTCTTTTAGTCTTCTGGTTATTCTTTCTTTATTTTACAAAATTTCCCTTCTGTATAAACTTAGGTATATAAATTCGTGTGTATTGGTATTTACCCACATATAAATAAAATAAATGTAGGTGAAAATATACATAAATAATAAGCTATGCTCTTAAATTTTCTATACATGTATCAAAGGACATTAGGGTAGCTGTGTTCGACATACATACTAGAAGGAGGAAACTGCTACTAAGATTGTTTAAAGTCTTACATCTGAAGCTGAAAAAGAATCATAGAAAACCCCAGAACAGAAGAAATTCGGCACAAAAAAAACCAAGATTGAAGCTGAAATTAAACCATACAAAGATCCAGGAGTGAAGCTGAAAATGAAACATAAAAATAACCAGGAGTGAAGTTGAAATTGAACCACGATTGCAGCTAGAATTGAACCATAGAAAGACCTATGATCGAAGCTGAAATTGAACCAGAGAAAGAGCCACAATTGAAGCTGAAATTGAACCAGAGAAAGACCCACGATTGAAGCTGAAATTGAACCATAGAAGGACACATGATTGAAGCTGAAATTGAACCAGAGAAAGACCCACAATTGAAGCTAAAATTAAACCACGATTGAAGCTGAAATTGAACCATAGAAATAGCCACGTTTGCAGCTGAAATTTAACCAAAATTAAGCTATTAATGCATAAAGTCAAAATTTAATCTTAAAAAGACACGGCTGAAACTAAAATTGAACCTTAGAAAGAAATACGATTAAAGCTAAAATTAAACTCTAGATAGACCTACAATTTAATTCAAACTAAGATGAAATCGATTTTATTCCTAAATAATTGACTGCGATTGAAACTAATAAAATACTATATAAAAACCTACGAAATTTAAAATAATCTTTAACATTTATTTTATGTAAAACACTCTCATTATTATCAACATTTCATTGCTGCCTCATGTTGATTTACCACCAAAGACAAGTTGCTTCAAAAAGCAATAAAAAAAGTTAAAATTCTAAAAAACACGATTTACACCACCCCCCAGCAGCCAGCATGTTTCTCATTGACACTCTATGTTTATAGTTTTGTATTATTTGGTTTAAAATTTTTTTTTCTACATTTTCATTTTCAATTTTTTTTTTTTTTTGCTTTTTTAAACATATTTTTCAGTTCTTCAAATTTTTTGCTCTGTTTTTGTATAGCAGCTTAGTTGTCATTTACGCCAGCATTGACTTTTTTGTTGTGACTTTTAAGCTTTACTTTTCTGTAGTACTCTTTACTTTACAATTTTCAAGTTTTCTTCTTTTTCTTTTCTTTTTTTATATTTTCCTCTGTGAGGCTAAGTTTGTTTAAAGAAATTTGAAGCATACTTTTGGGCTTTTTCAGCAAGTGTTTTTTTCTATTTATTTAGTATTTTTACAATTCTTGTTACAATTTGAAGTGAAAGTTAAGTGTTGGCGTTTATTGAAGAGGAATACAGGGAGGGAAATTTAAAACAATTTAAAATTTCAGAGAACTTTAAAAAAAAAACTTTAAAATTTATGAAATTCTGGCTAGAAAATGTTTAGTTTAACTTTATTCTTTAACTTTCCGCTCTCCTGTTATTTTTATCTATAATTTTACCAAACTTTTAACAATTTCATCCTCCATTAATTTTATAAACTTTATGTCTTAATATGGAATCGCATATTTTGCTTCCTTTTTTCTTTAAAGAAATATTTATGCATTTAATAACAAAACAATTTTAAACACTTTGAGATTGTTGTTTTTCATGTTTTTTGTTTAATAACCAGCATAACTTATTAACAAAATTAACTTGGAGTTTTGTAACTTTATAAATCTTTAGCATAAAATTTGCTACAAAGTATAAAAGAGAACCAAAAAATATTCAATTTTTATCATGAATATAATAATGTGATGTCACGCATGTTTGGCAGCAAAGACAAACACTTAACCATACACAGATATAGAGCATATAGATAAGGAAATATATATACGTGAATATGTAGCATACATTCTGGCTTTTTATATGTATGAGTGTAATATCCGTAGCTTTTTGTAACAAATATATAAGATGGTTTTTATTAAGAATTTAAATTTTCATAAAAGCAGACATTTTGAAAACATGAACTCCTCTATATTTTGTATGAAACAAAAAAAAATCATCCTTAACTACTACTACAACATTGTGTACAACAAAGTAGTGTCAGACGAAAGTAGAAAAATTGTAGCCGTTTATATGGTTAAAGAGTATGAAATATAAAGAAATTTTTAAAAACAGGCAACAGTAAAACTACACTCAGTAATAAAATGCTTGAAAACATACAAACCATATGAATGCTGGTGTAAACAGTAGAGACTTTAAGCAACAGACCTCCAAAAATTACAAAACAAATTATTAATAAAATACATCAATTTGTAAATACAGCAGCTGCTGGTATTGAAAATATTCTAAAGTAATCTTAAGTAACTATGAGTTTAGCACATTTGTCTTTTCTTTACTGTTATTTAAATCTGTTAAAGTCGTAGTTTTTTTTTTAGATTTTTTTGTTAAGTGTGAGAGAGTTAAAAACAACAACATATATAATAATATACAAACAACAATAATAACAAATTATAAAGACGTTGTTGGCCCACTTGTTTTTTTTTTCATACAAAAAAGAAATCCACTGCCGTAGGCAGCAGGCATATTTGTAACACAATAACAACAACAACAACAAATTAAAGCAAAACACAATCACACACTTACAGTTACTCTCTCTTATTCATATAAATATCCTCATAAAATCCGTTATCTACACACATGTAATACAAAAAAACACAACTTCTTACACATGTGTTTATATGTTTAAAAATTTGAAAATATTAGGCTACACCTTATTTGCAACTCTTTAGATTATCAAAACCTTAATAACTGCTAAAATATTCATTCTATTTTCATTTCTAAAAAAGGATAAATGGCCAACATATTATGTGTTACCAGTTAAAAAATATTAAAAAAAATATATATACATTTACACAGTATTTAATTATACAAAAATCTATATCCTTAAACAATATAATTCAAATTTCAGCAGATATATTTAAAAAATTCAAATAAATCAGAAATCGTTGAAAAAACTCCTAAATTCTATTTATATGCAGAAAAAGGATATATGCACTAATTTAGATCTATAAAAGATAACTTAAAACAAACTTAATACACACTTAAAGAACCCTCAACTACAAATTGTGCTATAAAAAAATTACAAAAAATCATATCCTTTAAGTAAAATTTATAATCTTAGATGACATTTTCTTTAATAAACTGAAATAAACCAACTGCTTTGAAATGAATTAAAAAGGAGCGCGTAATACAATTATAAAAATATTAATTTTACTTTGGTGCAAAAAAAAGGATATATGGGCAAGTTTCAAACTGCTAGAGATAACTTAAAACAAACTTAATACACACTTAAAGAACCCTCAACTACAAATTTTGATATAAAAAAATTACAAAAAATCACATCCTTTAAGTAATAATCATAATCTTAGATGACATTTTTTTAATAAACTGAAATAAACCAACTGCTTTGAAATGAATTGAAAAGGAGTAAGCAATACAATTATAAAAATATGAATTTTACTTTGATGCAAAAAAGGATATATGGGCAACTTTCAAACAATTTGAGAAAACTTAAACAAACTTAATGCCCACTTAACGGACCTTCAACTAAAACTTGTGATGTAAAAAAAATTACAAAAAATCATATCGTTTAGGTATAAATTATAATCTTAGATGAAATATATTTTGATAGAGCTAGTTTGGTGCAATAAACGGTTGTATGGCCAACATTTTATTTAATACCAATAACAAATTTTACAAAAATCGTTATTATTTAACAGCATAAATCAAATTTTATACAAAAATATTAGTAAAAATCTAAAACTAATAACTTGGTTTTAAACCTTTCCACATTACATTAATAAAACAGTTATAATATTATAAATTTTACTACAGTACACAAAAAGGATATATGGACAACTTTTAAAACAACATGGATATCAATCAGAAAACATATTATGCATTTAAAGGTCCTTAATTACAAATTGTGCCTAAAAAATGTATTAAAAATTCGTATCCCTGTGTAGGATAATTCCAGTCTTGCCTACAAATATAAAGGTAAATCTGAAATAAGTAATCAGACATAAATTATTTCTATCTAACGCTATCAAAATCATAATAAAAATTTTAAATTTACTTTGTGCAAAAAAACTGATATATGCACAAATATCAACCTATTAAAAATAACTAATACACTTAACTACAGAGCCCTTAACTACAAATTGTAATGTAAAATCATGTACAAAATTATCACTTAAAGTATAATTATATTATTTAGATGCAATTTTTGGAATAAAACTGAAATAAACCAACAGATTTTAAATATCTCTTCAATTTATAAAAAAATATATTTTACTTTTATCAAAAAAAGGATATATTAACAACTTTCAAACTATTAGAGGTAACTGAAAGAAAATTTATACTTAATTAAAAAACACTCAACTACAAATTGAGAAAATAATCTACATTTATTCATATAAAATGTAAATTATTTTCTCATATCTGAATATATATAAATAAATTGGTATGTTTAATTTTCCTTTCAAAGCTACCAAATTAAAAATAAAAACTAAAATTTTATTTTGGCCACAAAAAAGGATATAAACCAACTTTTATCCCAAGTGCTTTAACTCTGTAGAGTGTAATTATGTTTTTAGTTGCGAGAATTAATTTATGTAAAATAAAAATGTAGTTTCTAAATATTTTGTTATTTCATTAATAAATAATCTATAAAAACATACATTTAATTCTTATTAAGAAAATGATATATAGATGAATCTTAAGCAATAATTTAAATAAATTTGACGTACAAGTAGAAAGCCTTTAGCTACAAATTGTAATGTAGAACATTTTACCAATATCCTTAAATAAATTTGTTTCCTTAAAAATATTTATTTTTTGTAATATTTAAATTTAGATAGTTTCCTTCCCAAAAATGACAGATAAAAGCTACCCTAATATATATATATATATATATATGTACATATATAAATGTATGTGTTCACATGTATTGCAATTGTATTGCCCATGTGGGTGGCAGACTTTTGTATCTTATTTTTTTTTTGTTTTTCCTTATTTCTCTCTACTTTTTGCTCATTTTAGTTTTTGTTTTATTTTAATTTTTTTTACTTTGCATAAAAGAAAAAGTTTTCTTCGTAATCTCATGCTCGTACACTTATTTATATAAATGTATGTGTGTTTTACTTACACACCCACATACATCTTTGACTGTTGGCAAAAACTGTAGTATGCAAAGAAAATTTTTACATATTTATGTAAAAAGCTTGTCATTTGATGTGTATGTTGTTTTTTGCATTCTTTCTTGTCTGTTTCACAGAAAAAGCAGGAGACAGTTAATATAGAGGTACTATACAAAAAAAATTTAAATAAAATTTTGTTTAAAAATGCGATAGAAAATTTGTGAAAAAGGGCTTAACATTGGAATGAAAAATAAGTTTTCTAAAAAAAATTCGCTGGCAATATTTGCATACAAGTGCTAGACAACATTGAATACAAACAAAGGTCTTAACCATGAATTTCTTATAAAATTCAAATTATTCAATTCTATCTTTGTTTCCTATAAATTCCTTTTATTGATATAACTACAATATGTATAATAACCTCTTCTTCACCTAAACTGTTTAAAACATTTCTTAGTTTTTTTTCATTTCAAATAAAAAAGTGTCACATACTTTTTCGGTTTTGTAGTCATAGTTAATATTGTTGCTGTTTTTCATATAAATACATTTTTTTTTTGTTTTGCTACTCATTTTTTCCAAATTTTTTATTTTTTGCTCTTTGTCATATTTAACAAAATGCAAGTTTAAGATAAGGCCTATAAAATGTCAGATGCAAAAAAAACAAAAGCATTTCATAGCAGACTCTCACATGTTATAAATTTGTTTTCTTTTTTTCAGATTTCTCTTTGTGTGTAATGGAAATAAGATTAAATTTTGAAAAAGAATATTTAGCCTAGTGTTTTTTTCGGCTTCTGACGGAGTAGCATAATTAAAGACTTAAAATTTTATTTAAAATGTAGAAAGAAAAGAAAAAACTAAAATTCGTTTAAGTAAAAGTGTGGCAGTAATTAAAAAAAAAATTGGCTTGAATTGAGAAAACAGAAGTAACAATTTCAAGTAATAAATGAAGGAAATAAAAAAAAACAAATAATAAAGGATGGCCATATATCCTTTATTAGTTAAATATAACTTAACCAAAATTGTTATATATATGTATATAGGGAAGAACTAATTATAAATTAAAGTAAATAAAATTTACAAAAATCTATATCCTTTAACAGAATAATTACAATTTTACATGAAAATATTTGTGGAAATCTAAATAAATAACATGTTTTTAAATTATGTTAAAAATCTATTAAAACACAAATGTTACTCTGCTGCAGAAAAAGTATATATGGACAACTCTTAACTCAAAAATGTTAACAATCTGAAAATTTGTCATACATTTAAAGGTGCTTTAATTACAAATTGTGCCAAAGAAAATTATTAAAAATCCTTATACTTGTACAGGAAAATTACAATTTTACCTAAATATATTAGAATAAATCTCAAATGAAATACATTGAATATATTTATACAACCTTAATAAAATAATAATGAAAACCTACATTTTACTTATATTCAAAACAAGGATATATAGAAAACTTTTAAACTATTAAAGATGACTTATTCCAAATTAATACAATAATTAAAGAACATTCAACTACAAATTGTGAAGTAAATATGTTTAAAAAAAATCATATCCCTCAAAGAATTTTACTTATAAATTTAAAACAAACAAACTGTTCTGGAATATTTTGTACTAGAGTTGGCAATAAAATTATAAAAATTTAAATTTTAATAAGGTGTCAAAAAAGAATTAATGGGCAACTGTCAACATAATGGAAATAACTTTAACAAAATTAATACCAAGTTAAAGAGCCTTCAACTATGAGTTGTGACACATTTTTTTTTTGCAAAAAATCATATCGTATAATAACTAACTAAAATCTCACATGAAATTTTTCTTATAAAACTACAAAACAACTGTTTTAAAATATCTTCCGATGTAAAAAGTAATAAAAATACAAAAATGTAAATTTAACTTTGGTGCAAAAAAAGGATATATGCACAACTTTTAGCCTATTACAGATAACTTAATAAAAGTCAAAACACGCTGAAAGAACATTCAACTACAAATTGTTATGGAAAAATTTTTACAAAAATTCGTATCCTTCAAAGAATAGTTATAAATTTCTAAGAAATTTTTCTAATAAATGTGAAACAAACCAACCGCTCCGAAATATCTTGTTAAAAGGTTGGCAATAAAGTTATAAAAATATAAATTTTAATAAAGTGTCAAAAAGGATATATACAGCACTTTTAACACGTTAGTATTAACTGAACCAATATTGGTACACAGTTAAAGAGCTTTAAAACACAAATTGTGAAAATAAAATTTTAAAAAAAATAACAAAGTTTAGAAAATAATTTAAAAATTTTAATTCTTAAATATAGCTAAATTAAAAATGCATTTTCTTAAAAAATAACATAGTTTTCTATGCATTTTGGAATAAATTCTCTCAATATCAAAAATAGTTTTAGTTACTTAAGAATACGTTAGTTTTCCCTCAACACTAACAGCAACTAACAAAAATCTATATTTTATCAACAACAATAACAGTTGTTAAAGCAGGCAATGACTGTTTATTTATTTTGACAATTTGTCATGCAAGTTTTTTTTCTTTATTAAGGCAATAAATAAAAAATAAGAAAAATTGCACTAGTGAGAGTTAAAATAAAACATGAAGTTTACCCCACAAACCCTCAACCCCCTACACTATACACTAACTAACCTTGCCTCGTTTTTTTTCTAAGTGTTTTATAAGTGGAGTATAAATAATAGAAAAAAGGAAGAAGAAATAGCAGCTGCAGCTGCTGAGGCAACAGTAAAACAAACACTAGAATTTTAGAGAAAAAAAAACCAAGCGCGGGGTAATGAACTCCTTTATCTGTAGCTACAAACCCAACAAGAGAAACTGAAAAGCAGTAAAAGTATAATTCAACAACTGAACAGCAGAGTTAGACGAACCAAAAAAATACAAAAAATAAACGACAGAAAAAATTAAACACTAAAGCGCGAAATAAAAAAAAACATGAACAACTCAAACTGCCAGCCAACCAAACAACATCAAGGAGTGCAAGAAACAGAAATTATTTATATACATTTATACTATAATATTAAAAACTCAAGAAAACAACCACAATATCAAGCAGAAAATGTCATCAACACAACGACACAGCAGCGGCAACAGCAGCAACATGAACAAGAAGCCAGTCTAAGCAACATTTTCAAAATGTCATACACAAAATTGTAGTAAGAAATACTTGTTCGAAAAGCTTAAGAGAAATTGAGTGCAACAAAAAAAACGAATACTAAACAAAAATAAATAACAACTATACAACAGATTCTTTAAAGTTGCTTCAAAAAAAAAAAAACAACAAGGACATTCAAAGTGCAAGAGTTTTTCATCAGGACACACACAGAAACGAGTCGAATATGCACAAAAAAAAACAACAAAACAGCAGTATAAAATTATAATGATTTGAGAATTTTTCTATTTTTCTTTATAAATAACAAGAAATTGGTTTAAGGTATAAACTTCTGTGCTGGCAAAATCCGTACAAAAACGAATTTCTTGCAAATAAATCATAAATAAAATATTTAGCATACTTTTTGGGTGGCTGCTGCATAAAAGTGTGTTTGCAAGGAAAGAAATTGTAACACGTTTTTAAAGGTTAAAGCAGATTTTCAAACAATATTTAAAACATACTTTAAAATGTATTAGAAAATTACTAAAAATTTAATGTTTTAAATTTAAAGCATAATTTTAAGAGATAAATTATGTAAAATAACTTCAATTTGTTGGAAAACTAATTATCTAATGAAAGCTAAAGGCCTGTAATATATAAAACTATTAAATTTTTACAAATTTAAAGCTTGCAGTAAAGTTTTAATTAAGAAATATCGATTTTTATAAAATGTTGCTGTAATACTTTTCTTTTACTTTTTCACAATTTTGTCACTATGCTTTAATTAAGAAAGATAGAATTTTTTTAAAAATGTTGCATACATTTAGGCTCGTTTAATTTAATGAAACCTAAAGGGCTGTAATATTGAGCCTTGTTCATTTCTGTATTTTCTTTTACTTTTTTATAATTTTGTCAGTATGTTTTAATTAAGAAAGATAAAATTTTTTAAGAAATATCGTTTTTTTTTAATGTTGCCTACATTTAGACGTGTATAATTTAATGAAATTAAAGGTCTGTAATATTGTAATAACAAGAGTTTTCTTTTACTTTTTTATTATTTAACAATTTTCTCTAAATTCTCTAAAATCCAACAAAAAATCATAAACTTCAAATTTTAATCCCGTTAACTTGGACAATGTTTTAATTCCCATGCATTCACTATAAAACCAAAATATTTTGCTATTATTTTTGCTGTAGTTTTTTCCATACATATTTTTTTTTTTGTATATTTCTGTGTGGCCACAAAATTATGTTGATATTGGTTAAAATTGCTTTAACTTGGTTTAATTCATGCCAATATTTTTCACGGTATTTAACAAAAAAAAAATATTTAAATTTATAGCAAAAAAAAAAGAAAACCAGTGCCGCGCTGCCATATAAGGAAGCTGCAAAATCACGAGTAAACGAAAAATTAAAATGTCAATAATTTTTTAAAATTTTGCTGTTGTTTTATTGTTGACTGGCTATAATCCGTACAATAAAGGGGATTTGGACCACATTTTTTTTTTTTGTATCAGTTTTTATTACTGGGTTTTTGTGTTGCTGCAAATGCTTTATGCCATATGTAATAATATGGTGAAAGTAAGCTGGTTATGTAAGAGAATGTTGGGGTTAATACATAAGAGTTGGCGTTAGTCAGTTGGCTGGTAATTGTAAGTGTGTGTAAAGTTTTTTATATAAACAAATGTCTGCAGCAACGTTTGTTATCACTTATTAAAATTCGCCATTCTTTAGAAAAGTTTTGGTATGATTGTCTATCTGTCTATCTATGTCGGCCTATTTTGAACCGTATTTTATGTGCACAATACTTAGGTAATGTTGATTTAATGTTTATTTCTATAAACAAGTTTGTCATAAATATTTATTCCAATATCCTTTACTTTCTTCAACCACCTTTTTCTAGTCTTATATATCCTTTTAAGATTGTTTGTATTTTGTTGTATTTTCTGTAATTTTTTTCAACATTTTGCTGGGTTATTATTTTTTCCTGTTAAATAGCTTCTGTTTGCCATTATTGTTATCTTGTGGGTGGTGGTTTAAAACACAATAATAATAACAAAAAATGTAATGTTTGTGTACAGCTATTAAAAGATGAAATAAATTTTAATTAAAGATTAAATTTGAAAAATAATTTTTAAACTGTTTGTACAGGAATGTAACAATAATAACAACTAACTATAACTATTAAAGGATATGCAACATTTAATAGCTGACAAACAGGAAGTCAAATATACTAAGAGTTTAAAATGAAACATAAATTCACAGCAGCAACAAAAATGCAGCTAGAAAATATTACATTTTTAGAGCTTGAAATTAAAATTTTTGTAAGAATTATACGATTTAAGTTTCAACATAATATACTATGATGGATTTTAATTCAAGTGGTTTGGATTCTTAATTAAAATTATAATAATAGATAGTTGCTTGAATATTCTTTGAAGAACTTAAAGTTGTTGCTAAATTGGTTTTTCAACCTTCAATGAATGGAATTTTTGTTTGTAAATTTTTTGAGCAAAACTTTAAATGAAATATCATTACACAGAATATAATATCTTGCTATAAAGCTGGTTTCGAAGATGTCATTGAATCTGAAAACTCCATCTAAAGCAGCAGTCAGCATTAATATCTAACAGCAGCAGTAATCGTAGTAAAATTGGTTAAAATGTCCCAACAAATATTAGAATTGCTCTATTGATTGAGGTGGAACTTCAATTGTTCAACAAAGCAAAATATCTGGGTACCATCCTGTTTGCGAAACTGTCTCCATCTATATTGATGTTCGCACTCTAGCCATCGCACTATTGCAATATGCAATAGTCTATTCAGATGTATAAAACACAAATCTGAGTATAACTCTTTAAAATGATAGAAAAAGGAAATAAATTTGAGTTTGTGCATAAACAAAGTATTCTTAAAATGTATTTTCTGCAACAGTACAATACACTTACAAATGTGGTGTGTTACCTCCAAACCAAACATTGATCTTAAGTATTTAAGGCTACTACGGCCACTTCTTTATGCAGAAGTTCCATAGGAATGTCTAGTTGAATTCTTCTCACAAACACCAGATGGCTCTTTGAACTTGTTTAAAAGAATTTTACGAAATTGGCACTTATGATAACAGTTGACATAAAAAGCTTTATTTTCTATGATGGCTGCCTGCTGATCTTATGGCAAAGTCGTTACTCTAAACAATCTCATTAAGTTCAATGCTAAAGGTGAATTAAATCGCGTGAACTATTGGCATGCGATTTTAATTAATTGTCTAAAAGCAGAGTAAAAATCTAGTTCAATTCAATTCAATCATTTCAACAATTTAACATTAATTATTTCACAATATTATGGTCACTATAACATTTATATGAGTACAGCAACTGTGATAGAAGCAATCATATATATGATTAAGCATATGTTTATGACAATCATTTTCATGATTAATAATTATATCATAATATGCTCTTCAGTTATGATAATCATAATCTGAGAACACCATAATGATTGTTGCAATCATATAAATAATTACAGTGACTATAGTATTGTTACACATGTTTATAATCTAAAAACATCATAATGTAATCTTTCAACATAAACTTAAATATATTATGGTTAAAAAATAAACAAATTAAATAAAAAAAATAAATTATGGTTCAAATATTATGATAATCATAATCTAACAACACCATAATGTAATCTTTCAACATATTTACATATTATGGTTGCTGCAATCATATTAATAATTACAGTGACTATAATATTGTTTGAAAAAACCTGTTAAAGCTTTGAAACGATTGGGGTGCTCATTACAACTATATTTTACTCTGCAAAATTCTGCTAAATAAAGATGACTTATACTCAAAATATTTCTTCGACAATGTCTACTTTCATTAAAGTTTATTTAAAAATTTCCTAAATAGATCAAATAGGAAAAGCATGTAGAATAAAGGGTTTTTTATTTCACGGACCAAGAACGGTTGTGTCTTTTAAAAATTGCATAAATGTAGGGTTTTTCAGACTGCAGGACTAACAGACTATGAATTGCTTTAAATTTTATCGAATATACAGTATGTTAAATATGTAGAGTAGGTAGTTGTTGACAACTAATTGAAAATGCTAATTTTTTATTATTGCTTGGTTTTCTTTTCAAAACACTTGTATTCCCTTATCAATTTAGTTAAAGTATTACAAAAATATGAAATCACAGAAAACGAGACAACTAATTGGTAACTTGTGGTTATTATTAAAAACGTATCTTAAGTTAAGTTTTATTTTGAGAAAACAATTTCGTGGATTTTCGTAAATATTATTTTTAGTTTAATGTATAAGAAATTTATAAAGCAGGAAAGTCTTATAAATAAATAGGAGAAGAGCTCAAGAGCTCAAAAATAAGGTTTTTAATGCTTTGCAGCATATAAAGACGTATGACACTGTAGCTAATGTTCCCCTCCTTTTGTGATGGAAAAACATCAGCCCACACCGACGGTACGATAAAGCGAATCGCTAAAGCTTACCCAAAAAATCATCATCTATGAACAAGACCTACGATTGAAGCTAAAATGGGACTACAGCTTGATTAAAGTTCAAAAATGAGTACACAGTGGGCTCTTATTATAATAAAAAAAACCTTATACTACAATTCACTACCTTTAATCTAATATAAAGAATAAAATAAACTGACTATTACTTCTAAAGATATTAGCAATCTTAATAAAGCTATTTGGCTTAAAAAAGCGAAATTTATGATTTAATTTTGAAACTCTATAAAATCCAAACTAAAGTAGATTTTTAAATTCTGAAGAATTTAAAATTTTGTACGAGCAAGGATAATATATATATAGTAAATATCATAAATATCTGAAGAACTAAGTTCAAAAAATTTAAGTATTTGATTAAATTTTTTTCTGTCGTATCAGAATCATCGGATTTTTTTTTGCTTTCGCCTCTACACTCAATTGTGAAGCTGTTTATTAAAGAAATTAAAAATAAACCTAAACATTATTACAGCATATTATCACTTGAACACTAAAGATTCTGAATTAAATATAATTTAAAATATATCTTGGTCGAAGGACCATTTTTGTGAAACTTTCATAATAATAACTTCATAATAACTTTGTCAGATTTCCTTCCAGCTTTCTTTAAAGTTTTACAATTTTCAAACATCAAAAAACATTCTGAATTTCTGATTTTTTGTTAGTACTAAAACTAAAAACACAAACCACTATAATAAATTTTGTTTTCGCACTTAACTTCTAGGGTTCGAAGGACCAATTTTGAGCAGTTTTAAAACACTATTTTTTTTTTTTTGTTTTTTAATTAACTAAAATAATAAAGAAAGTTTTGTTTATAACAAATACCCAAGTTGTCTTTTTTAAATTCCCAAATCTTTATTTTAAACTTAACAATAAACTGCCAAACTTTTCAACAAACTCCACAACAATTCATATAAAATTTAATAGCCTACTTTAAGGCATTGTTTTTCCAACCTTACTTAGCAATAGAGTTCACGAAGTATTAACTAGAAATTCAAGTTTATTGCACAAATTTTAGCATGTGGCCTTAAAAATTTACATATTTATAGACCTTAACTTAATAAAAATAAAAATACAAATTAATCTAAATTTAATACATTTTCTAGGCCTGCAAAAGCCTGTTACATTTTAATACCTTTTATTTACAAAATCCAACGTTGTTTGTTTTTGAGTTGACTTTGACTTTGTATTCTGGTGCTAAAGCGTAGCAAGACATTTATGAATAAAAGTATTTAGCACCAGCTGGCATTTTCGGCGTTCATTTATTACAAGAAATAAGTTGCGATTTTATGTTTGAAAAACAAGGACTGCTTAATATATTTAATTTTCTTTTTTAACGCAATTACTTAAGATATTTTTATATTACTAACAAAATTTATTATTAAATTTTATAAAGATATTTAAGGATTTATTATAATTTTAAGTGATATAATATTTAATTTTATGTTTAAGATTAAGCTTAATAGCCAGGCTAATTTGTATTTGTATTTATATATTTTTTTATTTTTATTTTAAATTTAAAGCACTTTTTATAATTTAATTTTTTTTTATAAATTTCTTAAGAATTTTCTCACGAATTTTTTTATTTAAACCGATTGTTTTATTACAAAAATTTCTTTAATTTTCAAATTGATAAATTGAGATTAATTTATATATTTTACAATTTTTTAAGTAAAGATTTTTGCAAACTTTCTTTAACACTTCAATTTATTTTTTTGTTAAGAAAATTGCCTTTAAATCAAAAATTTTTACGCACGTTTTTTAGCTTTAAACGAATTTCACTTGACCAAAAAATAACGCGTTTTTATGCACAGAATTTTTTTTTTATATTTTGCTTAGAGAACGTGTTTGTTTTTGTTTGTATTCAAAAAAATATGTGTGAATGCAACGACTTCAGCCACACAACTGAATAAGCGCCAACATGTATTGAAATTTTTTTGCACTTTCCCAACATATTTTTAGTCGGTTTTCGTTTTTTCTTGATTTTAGCACACAAACAATTACACAAACACCACCAGCAGCAGCCAGCTAAAAGGACGAAAGAACGAATGTTATGTATGGCAATATAATAAATAGGCGAATAAAATAAAGACCACAATAAACTGAGAGCCTGATTTCGCTCTCTCACTCTGTCTATTTCTATCCGTTTCTATCATACAGAGAGGGTTTCTTTATAGTGGGTGTTGTGTATGGTACTGAGCCAGTCTAGAATAAGGCTTTTTATGCATTTGTTGAAAAGGTGAATGCATTGGTGACGTCATGGAAAAAGCTTTATTATCCCTAAATGTTTATGTGTGCGGGAGTGTGTGTTTGTGTGAATTTAAATGTGTTTGACAAAGAAATTGTAGGAGCATCGTTATTAGATACAACTACTTAAGACTTTAAACTGACTTAAAAATAAGAAAACAAAAACGAAATTTAATGAAATTTCAAACAAAACTTAAATATTACATCGTGCACAACAGACATTTTTACACATATTCATATCCATATTTATATTGAGAAAAAAAGAAATTTCTGACAATTTACTTGTTGACATTTTACTAAAAAATTTACTATAAAAATAAAGCTTCATATCGTAAAATTCGTGATATTTTCGCTCATAAAAGTTAGAAAAATGATAATATCCTTCTTTATGAACAAATATATTACGACATTTTCCAAATGTAGCTTTTCACATCCACCATTTTTATAGTCTCATAGTTTTCTTGAGGTACGGTAACATTTGGCAAATATTTACTTAAAAAAGCGTAACCAATCGTTTTAGCACAAATTTGTTTGACGTTGTTTACTCTTACAGGAGTTTTGCAAGATCAAACAGCATCAAATAAATTAAAACTAAATATTTGTTATGCTTTAGCCTAAATAAGACAAATTTTTTTAAATAAATAAATGTGTTCATATATGTGTTATTTGGTGGTTGCGTCTTTTTCGGAAAATATTTGCCAAGTGTGACCGCACCTTTATAGAATTTTCCAGTGAAATGTCAACAAGTAAATTGTCAAAAATTTCTTCTTTTTTATTGTTTCAATATCGGTCAGTTCTTCAACACTAACACGGCATCAGTTTTCAATTCTTTTAACAAAATATTCGATTTTATTTTGTTTAAATGGCAGCTCTATTTCGTTAACGACAACAAAACCTTTCAGTTTTAAGGCTGTAATCGATGCGTTTGGCTCTGTGTAGAACCTATCTTTAATAATGAGCCATAAAATATAATCCATTGGTGTTAAATCGCATAATTGAGCCGGCCAATTAACAGCTTTATGCCATTAAATTTTGCAATTATCTAAATACTTCCAAATGTTGGTATATTTTTGATGAAATGTATATTCCTGACATGTAGTTTCACACTGCTACTGAAACAATGAATCTATTGCAAGACAATTGCAAAATTTTATGAAATATGCACGCAGAAAAAAAAAATATAGTTGTGCATGTTTACCACAACTATTTCAATATTTAAAAAAAAAATAGTTTTGAAATATTATGTTGACTGTAATTATTTATATTATTTTTGGCACCATAATAAGTTTAAGTTACCATAAACACGATTATAGCAATCATATAAATGATTATAGCAATTATGTAATGCTTATGGTGATAAGTTTTATGATGAAAGATTATACCATATGATGATGTTCTCTATCATAATCACAGCGTAACAAATTATGATAAATGGATTCATCACAAACATGATTGCGACAAAATTATACATACTTAATACAATCGTGTAAATGATTGTAATTTTTTCAAGCAAATTTTATTTCATAATTTAAAAATGTTCCTTTAGTTTAGTTTGCCTTTACAGCTTATGTTCTGATTTTTTTTTTCTATGAGAAAAGAAATTCTCGTGTTTTTGGCTCCGTTTCAAAAATCACAGAGCAACAAATTATGATAAATGGATTCATCATAAACATAATTGCGACAAATTTATATATAGTTACTATAATAATTATCTGAATCGTAACTTAACCATTTTATGGTTACCGCAATCATATAAATAATTACAGTGGCCATAGCATTGTTGAAAAACTTTGTAAAAATGTTTACATTTATGTGGTAAACATGTACAATTATATCTTTTCTCTGTGTGTAGCTATTGTAGAAACAATATTGTCAAAACAATAAAAATTGCAATGATTTTCTTCTAAATTCTTTGTTTTATTTTATTTATTTTTTCTCATAAAAAATCCCGGTATAACCTGAGCTAGAGTCTGTTAAATAGCCTTGATTAAGAATTAATGTAGAACAAAGTTAGCAATTAATGAACGTATAAGATAAAACTTATACATTTTTAATTTGTTGATTTTTAGTCGTATACACAATTCAAGTTTAAGTTTTGTTAAATTAGTGGCGAATATATCGCGAATATTTTAAATGATATTTAAATCTAAGAAGCATGATTTTTTATATTTTTCTATGCTTTAGAAGTGTTAAAAAAACAAAATTATTATTTATGCATTAATACTATCTTACAATCTATTAAAAATTACTGAAATAATCATATAATTTCAATAAAATTTAATTTAAATAAATCAATTTATATTAACGCTGCTGTTAAATTCCACCTGTTATTAGATTATTTAATTTCCCAACACTTTTCCATCATATTTCTTTTTATTGCTAATTTAAAAACACAAAAATATTTAAAAGAAATTGAATTTAATAGAAAAACTCACAAAAAAACAAACAAAACTTTGGCAAACTAAAAGCTTTCTGAGCATCAAGCAAACAAATTTACACTCTTAGCTAACAAAATACTCTTTTTCTATAAAATAAAACTCTCTTTAACGCGGCATTACTTAAGAACAAATATTTTGCCCACATCCAGCCTCTTACAAACATACTATTACAACAGTTTATTACTTGACTTCTTATCATGCCACTCATTTTATATTTTACTTTACTCTAACCCTTAACAGTGTAATGAAATAGTATGAGTAAGCATGTGTATGTGAATGTGTGTATGTGTGTGTCTTGCAAGGAGTAACAAATAACAACTACTTGCACACGGCGACACTTAATACAACGACAGTTAATCGTTAGACTTTGACAGCACAAAGTTGTAGGCGCAAGCAAAAACACACAAAAAAAATACAGAAAATTGTTGGAAGAAAACCAAAAAAAAAAAAACAAACAAACATGCAGCCTGTTAGTGGTAGGCTGGAGTTTGGACAATACAACTACAATAACAACAAGAACTAAAGGAAAATGTGCAAAAGTGTAAAAGGAAAGATCCCAAGAATAAGTCTAACTAAAATGCCGCATACTGTTTACTTGTAAGGATTTTTATTTCTTTTTTGGTTTTCTGTTAGTTTTCCATATAGTGGCATTACACATACAGTGATGCCCGCTTGTATGTTAGGTAGTAGCAAGATTTTGTTGCTGTTGGGCCTGCTGTTAAATTTTTAGCTTTTCTTTGGCTTGCGCTTGCGTTGGTGATGTGAACTGAGTGGCAAGTGAAAAGCAAAATAAACAAACACACACAATACGGAGCAAGAATTAAACGAAGGCAGGTTGTTAAGTTCTTCTTCAATTTTCAATTTAATAAAGTTATTATATAGATGAAATTAAAGAAAACGAGGCAACTACGATTGAAGCTAAAACTGAACTTTATAAACACCTAGGATTGCAGCTAAAATTTAACTACATAAAAACTCTAGATTGACGATAAGGTTATAAAGAACTTGGATTCAAATTTACATTGAACTATATAAGACCTTTGATTGAAGCTTAAACTGAATCACATAAAGATCTTTGATTAAAGCCAAAATAAAAACTTTATAAAGACCTAAGATTGAAGCTTAAATAAAACTACATAAAGATTGAAGCCAAAATTTAACTTTAGAAAGGCCTTTCTTTGCAGCTTAAATTAAACTACATAAATCCCTTTGATTGGAGCAAAAATCTGCCTACATAAAGATCTAAGATTGAAGCTAAAATTAACTTTATAAAGGTCTTTGATGAAGCTAAAATTGAACTAGATAAAGATCATTGATTGAAGCCAAAATTGAACTTTATAAAGACCTAAGATTGAAGCTTAAATTAAACTACATAAAGGCCTTTCAGTGGGGTTAAGATTTAACTTCAGAAACACTTTTGATTGAAGCTTAAATTAAACGACAAAGACCTTTAAGTGAATCTAGAATCTAGGCTACTTTGTAAACCTTCCTCCAAATGAAAAAGCAGCATCAACCTTAAATAGGCCTAAAACTATGTATAGTATAGTCAAATGAACGGAACACGAAAACAGCAACAATATCAACAACTACAATAACGTGTTGTTGTTGTTGTTGCAAGCCTCTAGTGCAACCACATTTATAACACAAACACTGAAAATACCCCTACAACAGCTCATACATACCTAAACATACAAGCATACAACAAAAACACCAACATGTGCCTATATGCTAAATATTTAAAAAACTAACATGAACGAATCACAAATACTAAAAGTCTAAAAAGGAAAACAAATGCAACAAAACTGACAAGAAAAAGAAGCAGCAGAAACAGAAAAGAACAAATAGAAAAACTTAAATGATTTTTTGAAACGGAGCCAAAAACACGAGAATTTTGTTTTTTTGTACAGAAAAAAAGGCTGTAAAGGAAAACTAAAGGAACTTTTCCAAATAGGCAATTTTAAATAAAATTTGTTTAAAAAAATTATATACTATATGTTTGTTTAGAAAAGTGGGAACAGAACTCTTTAATTGAATGAAATTAATTCAAATTCAGCTGGTTATTGTTGGTTATTGTTGAACTTTTTTCACATTAGTATATCGAGAGTAAAAGCACGTGCTTTTTTAGTTGTTGCCGGTATATAGAGTGATTTTTGTTGTTTTTAGTGCCACCGCACACACAATTACTTTGTATATTAAATGTTAAACTAGTGTATGTATATAATATACATATGTACGATATATATTTTATATATAAAAACCCAATAAATATGTATAGATTTAAATTACATATTATAAATGTAAATGTATTAGTTATGTTTAAGTATGAGTATTAAGCTTCAACAATTTAAACCCATCCCTGCATATGAGTTCAAAAAAGCAAGAGTTTGCAAGCATTTCCGTATGTACAAACATACATACATATGTATATATAGGTATGTTAGTTTGTAAATAAAGCACGTGGTTTTTTAATACTCTAACATGTGTTGATGTTTATGTGTGTGTTTTTATTTTTTTTATATTTCTCTCTCACTCTCTGGCCAACATCATCAGCATGCATTTGATTGGGTGGCTGTGGGTTAAAGTAAACATAGCGGTATACAAAGTAACTTGGAAAAAAGAGACTGAGAGAGCTATTTGTAAATTTATATGAGTATAAGAATGAGAATGGTTGTATTAAGTATTTAAAGAAATAATAGAAACAGTTACAAAACTTCTAAAATATACATACATACATATGTATGTACATATATAAAAGCCTGAAAAGTATATAAGAAGGAAAAGGCAAGAAAAGGAAACTATGTATGTATGTATATCTCTGTAAAAGCAAAGTAGAATATTAAGTAAACAATATAAGGGAAAATGGTAAATGTTACAATAAATAAATAAATAAAATGAAATCTTGAATCTTTATTTTATAGTTTTTGGTTTTGTTAAAAGGATGTGGAATCAAAAAAAGAGTTTGTTTTAATTTTTTAAATTTTTCAATAAATATCTATTGAGTGTCTTGTTAAAAAAAACAGAAAGCAAGAGAAGGAATACAGAAAGTTCTATTTAAAGTGGAACATTATAAATTAAAATTAAATATAAAGCCAAAACAAAATACTTTAAAGAAAACTCAAAACTGTTTTCTAAAAAGTGATTTCTTAAGAGATTTCTTATTTGGTTTAAAAACAACACACATAAGATTTGAATAAATTAATGAAATCTTTATTTGAGTCGCTAGAATGATCTATATAATTCAATGTTTATAATGATTTTATAATGGTTTATACGCTGGGTCCAATTTTGGCATACTCTCTCCAACAAATACTTTAATATTAGCTTCCTGTGCGTTAACTACTGTCACTATAGATATGAATATAAATATAGTCTAAAGGCGTTAAATCGCACTATCTAGGCGATCAATTGACCATTCCCAAACGTGAAATAAACTGTTCACCGAACTCTACGTTCATTTTCAAATCTAACTTTTTTGCTAATAATAATTTAAAATTTTAATCACTTCTCTAGCCCTACTCCAAGTTTTGTTTAGCTAGCTAAAGTAGTTTTAAAATTATACCAAATTCTAATTTTATTTAGCAAAACATTCTACATACGTATGATAAATATTTAATTATTCCTAAATAAATATTTCACATACGCTACATATGTTAAAGCACTTGTTGATTACTCATACGCTATCAAATTTTTTCTTAATGAAATCTAAAGACAAAAAAACTTTATTTCTAACAGAAACATCTGAGCATGATAGCATGATCCTTCTTCAATATTCTTGCTGAGTTTCAAGCTGCACAAAAGCAGGAATTAAATCTAATTCACGTGGTAAAATTAAATTAAAATTAAATTAAATTAAATAAAACAAATGAAAATTGTTCTTTGAATTCACCGATTTAAAATTATTCGTTGATTTTGTTTTATCTAAAGTCCAAAATCTATAAAAATTCGTTGTAAATTTAAAAAAAAAACACAAAACGAATAAAAAACCTAATAAAATTTATTCGTTAAACTTATTAGTGAAATTTTTTTAAATATGTGGTCTACAAATGCTTTTAATTAATATTTAAATAAACACTATTATTGTGGATAAATATTGCTAAAAATATTAACAAATAAATAATCGAATAAAAATCGTTAATTTTTTCCAACAACTTACAAATTTATGATTTCCAAACGCAATTTTTCAGCATATATTTTATAGAGAATAAAAATTTGCATGGAATTTTGAAAAAATAAAAGGAATAAATTAGCGAATAAAACCTATTCGTCCGTTTTATAACACAAATTAAAATAATTTATGTTTGAAATTCCAAGTTTTATATATTACCATAAAGTGTCTATAGATTTTAAGATAAAAATTTTAAATTAATTACGAATAAAAACCCGAATAAAAAAGTATTCAGTTGAGAGCTGAAATTCATTCTTTGACATATTACCATTAAATATTTATAGATTTTTGTATAAGAATTTAAAATTAATATTTAATAAAAACCGAATCAATATTATTTGTTAATTTTGTACCACAAATTCAAACAACTGATGCCTGAAATTTCTATTTCTACATAATAAAGTATTTTTAGATTTCAGGGTGAAAAATTCAAATTAACTACGAATAAAAAACGAATAAATATTATTCGTCTATTTTATAACTTAAATTGAACAAATTTTTAACTGCAATTCCAATTTTTGCATAATACCATAAAATATTTATATATATCTGGTTAAAAATTTAAAATTGATTACGAATAAAAACCCGAATAATTATTATTCGTTAATTTCACAACACAACCATGCAAATAACGCGACTAATCCATACATGCATGTAAAGACTAGACCAAAGAGGAGTAGGAGTACTCCAAAACTATTCCAAATATATGAAAAAAGGTGGTCGATTTAACATTGCGATGTCCTAGGATTGGACCATATAACCCATCGGAGTAGTCCCAAAACTACTCCATGCTTCTACTCCATGGAGTACTCAAGAGGGTTCGTTTTAAACAACAACAACTCAATATGCAATCGTGTTAACACGAAACCAACTCTTGTTTAACTATGACATGGTCCATGACTGCATTACATTGGACCATGTTGTAAGTAATATTTTTATATTATAATATATTATTAGATTTCTAAATAAAAATTTGAAATAAAATACATATAAAAAAACGAATAAAAATTATTCGTCCATTTTACGTCACTTATTTAAATCGAAATATCGAGTTAATTATATATAAAAATCTTTTATAAAAAACAAAAAATGACATCAAGCTTAGAAATTATTTAATAAGAATTTTATTTACGAAAAGTTTTTCACACTCTTACACACTCTTTGAACTTTGGCTCAAAGAGTCTTAAAATTTTACCTTTCTGCCAAAAATATTCTTAAATCTAAACTACGCTTCTAACTCTGTAACAAGTTTTTTTGAAACGCGCTAGCAGTTTCAAAGTTATTTACTAATTCTAAATAAATCCCTATTTATACGTATGATTAATATTTAATTTTTCGTAAATAAATATCTTGCATACGCCACATATGTTAAAGCAAAGAAAAAATACTCATACGTTAACTTTAATAAAATTTCATAATCAAATTAAAAACAAAGACATATTTTATCAAACTTTTGCATAATACTCTTACGTTTCAAATTAATTGAAATTACTCCGAAAACCCAATTAAATTTGTACACATTTAACATTTTTCTCTGTTTTCTTATAAATTAAATTTTTCATGAATTTTTTTCTATTTACAAAAATTCCCTTAAAATTTTCTTTTTAAATCAAATTACATTATTTACATTTTTGTATACAGCAAACAAATCTAATTAAGACATTTTAAAGTTAAACAGAATTTTCGTTAACATGTGTATTTAACATTAAATTTGATTTTCCATCAAACAAAAAAACTCTGTAACTTGGAATAAGGGCTTCTTTCTTTATTATAACTTTTTGCCTTGCAAGATTTCTCTTTTTATATTTATTTTACTTTTACTTTTTAACTAGAATTTCTGTTAAAACAAAAGATTAACGAAGTAAATTTGATGTCTCTTTTTTCAGCTGCTGTTGTTTGTGTTCTTGAAAGAAAGAAAGTAAAAGTTGTAACAACTCTTTTCATCTAAAATTCCACAAGATTTTAAAGTAAAAGACACACGCTGATACAGAAAAGTAATGGCAGTATTGTTTAAAGAATGTATTTTGTAAAAAAAAAACGTTAAATTTTAGTTACTTTTTGAACAACAGCAACAACGAGATATAAATAAATATATTAATGTATTTACATATATATAGATGTAGTTGTATGTATATATAAGAATTGTGTGTTTTAAATTATGGCAAGAATATGACTCACAGTGGTTCTAAACAAAAAAAAATATATAAGTAGAACAATGATAGATTTCACGCTAAAGAATTTTAACAGCAATCATAGCTTTTTATGATGAAAAATTTCGGCCTCAGTTGTGGGTGTTTCTGTTATTCAATATTATCAAGTTGATATTTAAATAGTTCAATTTTAGCTCCAATCGTGGGTCTTTCTGTAGCATATTTTTAGGACTTACTGTAGTTAAACTTTAATTTTAATCGCAGGTCTTTATGCTGAATAATTTTAGCTTCCATCGTAGGTCTTTCTATTGCTAAATTTTGTCTTCAAATGAAGCATAATTTTATGTCTTACTGTAGTTGGATTTCAGCATCGATCGTAGGTCTTTATGTTGAACAATTTTAGCTTCGATTATATTACTTTATGTAGCCTCAATCGTAGCCTTTTAGCCTCAATCGTGAGGGTTCTTGTAGTTAAGTTCTAGCTTCAAACGTGGGTCTTGCTGTAGATAAATTTTAGATTCAATCGTGAGTGTTTCTTTATTTGAATTTTAGTTTCAATCGTATGTCTTAAAGAAGTTAAATTTTTTGTCTTTCTCTAATTAAATTTTAGATTCAATCAAGGGTCTTTAAGTAGGTCAATTTTAGCTTCAATCTTGGCTCTTTGTTTAGTTCAATTTCAACTTCAATCGTGAGTACTTTTGTAGTTAAATTTTAGATTCAATCGTTTGTTTTCTTTAAATAAATTTTAGAATCAAACAAGGGTAAATAAGTAGTTCTATTTTAGCTTCAACGGTGGGTATTTAAGAAGCAATATTTTGGGTCTTGCTCTTATTAAATTTTAGCTTCAATCGTGGATAAGTAGTTCAATTTCAGCAATCCTGGCATTTGTGTACTTTAATTTCATCATTAAATTTAAATATTTTTGTAGTTTAATTTTAATTTTAGTCCTTGCTCTTTCTGTAGTTAAATTTTATCTTTAATCTTTGGTTATTTTCATATTATATTTACAGTTTTCATTCCACCCCACTGTATGTTGCAATACATTATGTATTACTCACGCATTATTTTTTTAGTCATGTAGTTCATTTACAGCTTTATTTACAACGGCAACAACATCATGCACACATGCTTATTTTGAAAGTCCTTTTAGCATAATCTAGAATTTCTTCCCCCTCCACCCATTCCTTTAGTCACAGCTCCCTACACTTACTTACAAACACATTGCTAACATTTGTTTTCTATTTTTTTTCGCAACAAAAATAATACATGAATTATATTTCTACTCATACTCTAATCTACTTACGTTATCTTTTGTTTTTATTTTCTGTGCTTACTACTCTTTCACCCACTCTCTTGTTGTTGTTGCTGTTTCTTATTTACAACAATTCTTGTTGTTTTGTTTATGCTTAACACGTTCTACTTGTTATCACATGCAAGCTTATCATAAATGTCTTCCTTTACTTTTGCTCTCTGCCTGCTGCCAGCTCCCTGTCTCTCTCACACTCCTTTCTCCTAGTGCCTGCCGTTTTTTGATGGTTTGTTACCAAATCTAGCGAAATACAATATAACATGCTTTTTCATGTCTGTTGCTGTGTATGTTTTATTTTGTTGAATTTTGTTGTTATTATAGTTGTTAGATGTTGGTAATATGTTACCTTGTGTCACGTGACATGTGTTTTTATAATGTTTATATTTATTTTTGTGTTATTGCTTGTTTTTTGTTTTTTTTTTTTATGTTGTTGATATTTTTGTTGCTGTTTCTGGGTAGTATTTCATTTGTATGATGATGATAAAGTTATAAACTCTTGTTGTACTTTTTTGCTGACAGATATAAAGTTGTTAAAAGAGTTGCCAGTTTGTTGAAGAAATTATTATAGAAAATATTAAATGAGAAATTAAAAACATAAAAATTTACATTACTTTATAAAGACTGCCGTGATGTTAAATTTAGCTATATAAAGCTAAAATTAAGCTCTATAAACATACTGCATTGCAGTTACAATTGAGCTCTTTAAAGACACACGAATTAATCTAAAACTAAGTTCTATGATAACCCACAATTGAAGCTAAATTTGAGCACTTTAAAGACCAGCGATGGAAGCTACAATTGAGCTCCATAAAGACCCACAATGGAGCTCTATAAACACCCACGTACGAAAACTATTGAAACTATAATTGAATAACGTAAATATATTAGTAACTTAATTCAACAATGGCCACCCTTTTATTTACTGTTTAAAGACATTTCGTGACCCCATAAATTTAAGTCAAATAAAAATAACAACAGCACACTTTTCAAAACAACCCTCTTCCCCATTCTCTCCCCAACCACCAAAAAAAAAACACTGAAACACTCATACACTAAACAGCCAATGCACCGACTTTTATGTTAATAGGCAAAAGGCATTTTTCTGAACAGCCTTCTTTCTTCCATTTTTTATTGCCACTCTTTGATATTTCCATTTAACCAACAATAAAATAGCTTTTACTTGTTTTACTCTGGCGTAATATTAGCAGTTTTTAGTCATGTTTTGACACGTATTTAAAATATTATTTATATTTGGAAATTTAATGTAAATACTAAAAGTAACATGCTGAAATTTCTTAATACATTTTGTTTGCTTGTTTTTTGCCTAAAATATTCTATCATTGTTAAATGGTTGGTTCTATTACCCTACTTGTATTACGAAAGTGTTGAAAATTTCCTCTTGAATTATTATTTGTTTAAGTGATGTCTGTATGAAATGTGGCTGCCATTTAATCATCATACATTTGCGTGTTTAAATTTATTTTGTAAGTTTTTTTTTTCTTTTGTTTTTGGTTTTGTTTGACGCTTCTTGTCTTAATGTGCATGAATTTGCTGAAAAGATATTATTAAATAATTTTCTTATGGTTTTATTATAATTTGCCACTATACTGAAGTTATTAAGTTGAGCGGAAGCGAATGTTGGTGTAGAGAATAAGGGTTTAAGGGACAATTTAGTAAAATAAATGTTGTAAACTAAAAAAAATTGTTGCAATTATAGTTAATTATGTTGTTTAATTTTAACTTCAATTGTGTGTGTTTTTAAAGTTAAATTTTAGCTTCAATCCTAGGCCTTTCTGTTGTGCAATTTTAACATCAATCTTAGGTATGTATTGTTTTAATTGTTTGCCTTAATCGTGGGCTTTATCGTGTTCAATTTTTTCTTTAACCATGGGTCTTTATGTTGGTCAATTTTTGCTTCAATCATGCGTCTTTATGTTGTTAAATGTTTTCGTTAATCATGGGTCTTTGTGCTGTTTAATTTTTTCTTCAATCTTTTGTTCAATTTAAGCTTCAATAGTGGGTCTTTGTATTGTTCAATTTTTGCTTCAATCTTTTGGTTTTATATTGTTCCGTAGATCTTTATGTTGTTAAATTTTTTCTTCACTCGTTTGCTTTTATATTGTTCAATTTTTGCTTCAATGCTTTGCCTGTATATTGTTAAATTTTTGCTTCAATCGTGAGTCTTTATGTTGTTAAATGTTTTCGTCAATTCTTTGTTTCATTTTAGCATCAATCGTGGGTGTTTATGTTGTTCAATTTTTGCTTCAATCATGGGTCTTTGTGTTGTTAAATTTTTGCTTCAATCTTTTGTACAATTTTTTCTTCATTCGTGGGTATTTATGTTGTTCAATTTTTTCTTCAATCGTGGGTATTTATGTTGCTCAATAAATTCAAGTAGTTTTTGTTGCTCAATTTTTGCTTCAATCTTTTGTGCAATGTTAGCTTCAATCGAGGGTCTTTATGTTGTTTAATTTTTGCTTCAATCATGGATCTTTGTGCTGTTTAATTTTTTCTTCAATCTTTTGCTAAATTTTAGCTTCAATCGTGGGTCTTTGTGTTCTTCAATTTTTTCTTTACTGCTTTGCTTTTATATTGTTAAATTTTTGCTTCAATCCTTTGCCTGTATATTGTTAAATTTTTGCTTCAATCGTAGGTCTTTGTGATGTTAAATTTCAGCTTCAATCTTTTGTTTTTATGCTGTTAAATTTCAGCTTCAATATTTTGTCTTTATGTTATTAAATTTTTACTGCAATCTTATGCCTTTTTTAGTTTAAATTTTATCTTCGATCATTTGTCTTTAAATTGTTTAATTTTCGCTTCAATCTTAGGTTTTTATGTTGTTTAAATCTAGTTTCAATCTTTTGTCTTTATGTTATTCAATTTTCGCTTCAATATTTTTTTCTATGTTGTTAAATTAAATTTAAAAATTGTTAAATTTTAGATACAATTTTAAGAAATGTCTCGTAAGCCCTTTTTCTCATAAACGCAAAAAGTTCATAACTTTATAAGTGAGTTTATGAGTTTGCTAGCAGAACGTTTAAAGGTATTTATATTAAAATAAATACAAGTCTTTGTGAGTTATATTTACATACGTACTTATATGTATGTATATACAAGTTTGAGTGTTTATAACTTTATATATCTGTGTTTAACCTGCGAACAGTAATCAATTTATCATTAATTTTATTTTGCGTGAAATATGTATGAAATTATTTTTCACCTGCCAAAACAGAAAATAAAAGTTTTTTTTTTTGGTTAAAAAACTTTTCTTTTTTGTTGTAGTCATTGTTGTTTCAAGTTGTTTTTTTTTATTATTTTCTTGGTATTTATTGTAAAGGTGTTTAATTCATTTTCTGCTGGTAATTTAATAAATTGTTTTATGATTCACTGTTGAAAGTTAATTAATCACGTGTTTCCGGCAAACGCAAAAATAAAATCAACTTAAATTAATGAAATAGTTTTGGTGTAATTTATTTTTGTACATTTTGTTTTCAGTGTGATAAGTGTAAAACTTTTGTTTGACAAGTCATGGGGTAATATACATAGGTAGATAATTGAAATAAATTTGTATGAAAAATAAAAATATGGTGTGACATAGAGAATACTTTTAGGGGGAAATAATTAGAAGGTTTCAAGGCAATATACGGTATAAAAAACTTTTAGACTATTGCAAATAGCTGAACAAAACTTGTCATATCAATAGACAGGAGGTCAGGCTGCTTGAATTTGGTATTACAAGAAGTTCAGTTTAAACACAGTTTATGCTACATTAAGCCAAATTTGCATCATTTAATTATGCAAATGGACTTGTTTTTTAACCATTTTAATACAATACACGATGGAAGAATATTTCCAAAAGCCTTACAAATATCATAAACATGCAAAGTCCAACATTTTTCATATACCAATTTAAAAAAAATGCTCATAGAAATTTCAAATTTTTTTTCAAACTTGTCTTAGATTTTGCTTCAAAACTATTTTTCTATTTTAAACATTTTGTTAATTTTTAATAGCAAGAATCTTGACACAATAATAAACTTTGTAAATAAATTTGAGTGATTTTAAATTATTATATTGGACTTGACTTGTTTAAATGAATGAATCGTTACTTATATCTATAAATAAAAAAAAAGAATTTAAAGAAACCAAACAAAGAAGAATCACCAATTTAAAACTTTTCTGTTTGTTTTCTACAAATAAGAGTTACTTTCGAAGTTGAATACAATATCTTATTATTAGGGCGTCTGCTTTAATCTTTTTTATGGCCTCAAATTTGCAATATCTGTGTGGTGTTTTGCTTAAACAAAAAACTATAAAACTCTTTTGTTATTTGTCAAATGTCCTTTAATTTTTGAGACCTAATTATAATTTATTATTTTAATTTATATTTAAATATTTGCTTTCTTACATACTCCAACTATAGTTGTTAATAATTTTATAATTCTAAGTACAAATGTCCTTTTTTAGCTAAACAAAATGTTAAAACTTTTTAAAGGGTGCACCACGATCAAGGTGTAGTCTCGATTTAATCGTAAGTCTTTGTATTGGGACAATTTGGCTTCAGTCATTGGTAAATCGTGGGTCTTTATGTAGCATAATTTTAGTTGGACAATCGTAGCTACTTATGTTGTTTAATTTTAACTTCAATCATTGATCAATTGTAGGTCTTTCTGTTGTTCAATTTTAGCTTTAATCACTATTCAGTCGTAGGTCTTTCTGTTGTTCAATTTTAACTTCAATCGTCGATCATCTCACAAGTCTTTCTGTTGTTTAATTTAAGCTTCAATCATTGGTCAATCATGGGTCTTTTCTGTTGTTCAATTTCATTTTCAATCATCGATCATCTCATAAGTCTTTGTGTTGTTCAATTTTAGCTTCAATCAATGGTCAATCGTAGGTTTTTTTGTGTTGTTCAATTTTATTTTCAATCTTTGGTCAATCATAAGTCTTTCTGTTGTTCAATTTTTCAATCAATGGTCGATCGAAGGTATTTCTGTTGTTCAATTTTACAATGTTTATATTGTTTAATTTTAGGTTTATCGTAGATATTTTTGTTTTTGTTCAATTCTAGCTTCAATCATTTATCAATAGTGGCTCAAATTTAGCTTTAATTATCGGTCAATCTTTGTGTTTTTAAATTTGTATCTTGAGTCCTTAGTATTTATGCTGTTAAATTCTAGCTTGAATCCTAAATCGTTATGTTGTTCAATTCTAGCTTCATTCGTAAATTCATATATTCAATGAATTTTGCTTTACCCTTTATATGTATAACTGTGTGTATTTTACTTTTCCTGTAAGTTTATTTTACTATTTGCTTTTCATTTGTTGTTGTTTTTTCTTTTGCTATATTTTGCCTTTAGTCTAATGTATGTATGTTGTATAACTGCAAGTGTGTGCATATAAAATATGCCAGTGTGCTCTCATACATTTACACTTCTATTGGTTTGTAGAAGCTGAAACAAAAAAATTATACAAACACAATTGTTGTTGATATGATTTGCCTTGCACAGGCATATTAAACAAGCTCACTAACACTATATATGTACATAAAATTTCTAAACAAAACAACTAGCTACTGCTCTAAAATTCGTCTGCTGTTGGGCTTAAAAAATATTTCGTTTTTATAAAATTTCATACTAGTAGTTAGAGTATTGTTGTTTCTTGTTTACTTTCTCTTTTGTTTTCTAATAATATTAGTTAAAAAGAGTGAAACAGTACGTTTCCCCACACACACACAGTGACACTAACGTTCTCTTCAGCAGGATAGTTATGCATTACCCAGCAAACCATATGAGTCCGAAAAGAGTCTTTTCTGACACCTTTTTCGGAGAATTAACACTCTGTATGAGCCCAAAAAACAATCATAATTGCTCCGAAAACCTTCAGAAAAGAGGGTCATTACGTTCGAAAATGGTCCGTCAGAAAGAGCTCTTAGATAATGTTAGAAAAGAGTCTTTTATGAGGTTTTTTTTGGGCGCTGTGTAATCTTGTTTTTATCATTCTTGTGTGTTACAGCTATGTTTTTTTTTTTTTGTTCAAAGCACAAATAACAGGACAACAACGCTTTGGTACACACATAATTAAGTGGAATTTCTGAGTCATACTGCGTGCCGACTCAGGACAGTAACAATTTCGCTCCGAAAATGCTCTTTAGTTGGACTCTTTTCTGACTCCTTTTTTCGGAGCGCTCCGAAAATGCTCTTTTGTTGGACTCTTTTCTGACTCCTTTTTTGGAGCGCTCCGAAAATACTCTTTTGTTGGACTCTTTTCTGACTCTTTTTTCGGAGCGCTGCTAGAATGGTGTGCTGGGTAGGTTTTATTATGAAAAGGTCTGCACTCATACACCCAAACTTTTTTGTGTTTCAATATAAGGAATTATATTAAAGATTGTACAGCAGTTTATAACAATTTCTGATATCATATTAAAGGCTTAAATTCCAGCACTTTTTTCCAATGCCCACACATCTACTCTCATCAGTGTTTTGGAATTGTTTTGTGCCAATGTGTATATTTTATTAATGTTGTCTTTGAGTTTGTTTGCTGTTAGTATTTGTTATTGTTATTTTTGATATTGTTTACATTTTTGTTTTGTATACTTTTGTACACTTTGTTTACCTTAAATAATTTTTAGCTTTTGCTGTTGTTTGTTTGTTTTTTTGCAGAATTTTTGATTTGCTGTATATTTGTTTAAAGTTAAATTTGTGGCTTAATATCCATATAGAACATTTGAGCTTATTTCGCTGTTATTTTGGCCTTTGCTACTAAGAGGATTTGTGTTGATATGCATAAATAAAATACTTGGCAAAAAAAAATTTAAATGTTTATTTAAGTTCTTATTGAATTATTTATAATGACAAACAAATAATAAATAAATAGTTGTTAATTAATCTGTACTCATATATCTACATATATGTATGTTTATATTAAAATAATTCAAGCTTATGGAAGTTTTAAAAATGATTTATTTTGGCAATTTTTTATAATTATTAAGCACATTATTTGAAAATGTTAAAATATTGTCATAAAGAAATACTTAAGGATTAACAACTATTAAGGGTATTCATACATTTATAGAGAAACGTATTGTTAACATAAAGCTTGAATCATAAAGATTTATAATTTTTAAGGAGTTTCCTTCAGGCTAATTTTGTCAAATGGTTGTTTCCAAACGTAAATAAAAAACTTGTTCGATTTTTAAAGATTTATATTTTATCAATTTTAATTCCAATCGCAGTCCGTGTAATTGTAATTCTTTATATAGTTAATTTTTACCTTTAATCAATTATAGTTCTTGAGACTGTTCAATTTTAGCTTCAATCATAGGTTTTTATATTGTTAAATTCTAGTTTCAATCATTAGCCAATTAGTGGTCTTTATGTTGTTAAGTTTTAGCTGCAGTCATTGGTCTTTATATTGTTTAATTCTTGCTTCAATCATTGGTCAGTCGTGGGCCTTTAAGTTGTTTAATTTTAACTTCAACCATTGATCAATCGTAGGTCTTGACGTTGTCCAATTTTAACTGCAATCATTAGACAGTCGTAGGTCTTTGTGTTGTTCAATTATAGTTTCAATCATATTGCTAAATTTTAGCTTCAATTATTGGTCAATGGTACATATTTAAGTTGTGCATTTCTAGCTTCAATCATTCGCATTTAAGTTCTTTAATTTAAGCTGCAACCATTAGCAATCGTAGGTCTTTACATTGTTCAATTTAAGCATCAATCATAGGTCTTTCTATTGTTAAATTCTACCTTTAATCATTGGGCAATCCTAGGTCTTTATGATGTTCAAATTCAGCTTCAATCAGCGGTCAATCGTAAGTATTTATGTTGTTTAAATTTAGCTTCAATTACAGGTCTTTATATTATTAGATTACTGCTTCGAACATTAATCAATAATAGGAGTTTATTTTGTTCAATTTTAGTCTCAATCATTGGTCAATAATAAGTCTTTATATTGTTAATTTCGAGCTTCAATTATTGCTCAATCTTAGGCCTTAACATTTTAAAATTTTAGCTTCAATCATTGGTCAATCTCAATTGTTCAATGTTTAATTTCAGCTTCAACCATAGGTCTTTAAATTGCTAAACTCTAACTTCAATCATTAGTCAAAATGAGGTTATTATGTTTTTTAGCTTTAATCATTGGTCAGTTATAGGTCTTTACATTGTAACATCAGTCTTAGGTGCTTATATTATTTATGTTGTTAAATTTTTGCTTCAATCATTTATCAATCGTAGGTTTTTTTATGCTTAAAGTTTTACATCAATTTTTGGTTTTTATATTGTTAAATTCTAAGACAATCCTAGATTTTTATATTGTTCGATTTAATCTACAAACATAGATCAATCCTTGGTATATATTTTGTTCAATTACAGCATCAATCTTTTGTCAATCATAGGTCTTTATATTGTTAAATTTTAGCTTCAATCCTTAAGGTTTATGTTGTTTAATTTAAGCGTCAATCTCTAGTTAAGCACTCTTTTTTTATTAAATTTAAGCTTCAATATCAGATCATTAAGTTGCTCAATTTTAGTTTGAATTGTACGTGCTTGTGATGTTAAATTTTAGCTTGAATCTTAACCAAAAATATTAAAAATGTTTCCACAACTACGCAAAATACATATCCCCTCAAATATCTTATAACTTTTTTTAACTCTTACCCTTTTAGCTGCAACACTTACATTTAAAATTACTCTTGTGGCTTAGAATTTTGTAACATTAAGCCATCTAAATATTTGACACTAATGTTAGCAAACCCCTTTTCTTATTACTATTATTATTATTATTACTTAATATGGTTACAAAGACCTTCAGAGTTTAGCGTCAAGCAGGAAAAAAAACTGGCCACAACTCATAAATAATGCAAAATTAACCACAAAGTCTAACGGTAAGGAAGACCGGAAGATAAAATGGGGGGCAGTTAAGAATTTTAATGAATCTCTAAACTTTTCGACAAGAGTTTTTATGTGGCAAAATTGTGTTTCTGTCTTTTTTTAGATAAATTTCTGTGCATATTTTGGTGTAAAGTAATAATAATCATGAAGCAAGTGTAACGCAAATGTTTAGTAGGCCTAAAATGTTACAAGATAAAAAGTCACAAATGATAAAATAGAATGACCATAATCATATACAATAATGGGTTTTTATATTTCTAGTCTGTTGTTAAAGTTGCTGTTTGCATAACCAAAAAGAAAAAAAATGCAAACACTCGCGCCAATTAGAAGTAAAGTGTCTACAACGACATCATATTATTTTACACAACAACAGTGTTGTTGTTTGTATATAATGTGTTAAATTTGTTCCTTTTTTAAAACATTAAAAATGCTCCTTTTTTCTTGGGGTTTTTGCTTAAAAGTTTAAGCAAAAGTAGTAGTTGTTGAGGAAAAAAGAAGTAGCAACAGCAACATTAAAATATTGTAGAATATAAATAAACTGGTGTTTACTACAATCCTTGCCTCCAGCTGTTTTCCTAATTGAAGATTTTTTTCTTCTAGTTGTTCGCTCAGGCGAACAGCCCTTGAGTCAGATTAAAAGATAGAAAGATAGCAAAGTTTGTGTTAGATAAAATATTTAAAGTTTTGGTTATTTAAATATGTTTGTAAACTTTAAATACAAAGCTCCTATACATATATATTTATGTTTATATTATTTTTTTATATTTAACTAAATAATAAAGAAACATATTTTAAAGACTTCTATTTATTGCCATGATTTATTAAAATTTTTATATTTATTCCATATTTCTTATCTTCTGCCTTTACTCTAGACAAATTTTCATAAACAATTTTAATTTCATTTAAAACATTTTACGAAAACATGTCACGTCAAGGTATATATTTCTTTTTTTTTTTTTTTTGTTCTCCAACAAAAAAAAAACAAAAAAAAATGACAAGTATATTTTTGTAACTTTCCAAGTGCATTCATTCAACTTCCATTATTCATGGCAAAATGTTGGGCCAGGATAAATGTGAAACTTGTTAAAGCAACTACAAAAATACAGCCTCATTGATAATGCCACGAAATCGAAGCATCATAAAATAGTAACTGCCGCCAAACAACAACGTGCCACAGTAATACTTCTTTCTATATTTGTTTTTTGTTTCCATTTTTTTTTTTGGCATTTTTATCTTTTAAGAAATCTACTCAATATAGAAAAGTAATATTTTATTATTGTTTTTTACCCACAACATGAACATGGAGTGAAGATGTAGAAAATAAAACAGAAAATGGAACGAAGCGAAGGTTATTGCTGAAGATCTTAAGAAAACGAAGAGATAAGCAATTGAATCTTAAATCTTCCTTTATAATGAACCAGGATTGAAGCTAGTTTTGGACTCATAAAGATCTGAGATTGACAAACTCTATTTATGATCTACTAAAAACCACCATTAAAGTTTATCTTGGCCACTGAAAACATCCACGATTGAAGTTGATCTTGGACTATATAAACTTTCACGACTGAAGTTGATCTTGGAGTCTTTAAAAATCCGCGATTGAAGCTGAAATTGGCCTCTACAAATATCATCGATTAATGCTTAAATTTGTCTCTATACAGATCCGCGATTAATGCTTAAATTTGACTTTATAAAGATCCACGATTTAAGTTAAAATTTGACTTTATAAAAATCCACGATTGAAGCTGAAATTTCACTCTACAAAGATCCTTACTTTAAGCTAAAATTAGTTTTAAATACGAATAAAGATTAGAACTAAATCTATAAAATTTTCCCTCTTACCAACTTTTATCCTGAGTCATTTATGCCTCTTTCTCTAGAGTACCGCACCATAACTAACAATTTATTTATTGAACTTGTCTTAGAATCAGCACAAACAACATAAAAGTCCTGTTTGTTAGTTGCAACTAGACCTCTAAGATTAAATGTAAAATTTAAACTATTTTACCCACCCCACAACTCAAACTGTTGTACAGTCACATTAAGCCACCAGAATAATTCATTCAATGCATCTAGTTATTTGAAAAAGCAGCTAAAACAATCACAATATAAATTATTAAAACCAAAAATAGCAACAGATGTTTTATGCATGATTTTTCGGAGATTTTATTTTTTTTTTCAACTTTGAAAGATTTTCTAGTGTTAAGGACTAAAAGGCAAAATAAGAGAAAATCGTTTTGCTTTCTTTTAAGCACTAAAATTTCTAGCTTTATTTTATTATAATATTTGAATTTCGCAAAGATATTGTAGGGGAATATGCTTTGAAATGCTGATGAGGTTTTTTTAAAGAAATTATTACTAATTTGCATTGAATTTTAAGTGAAAGATGAATTGTAAATATAATTTCAATGTGAAATTAGGAAATAAGAATCAGCACCAAAAAATATTGAAAAAAAAATCAAACCAACAAAATGCAAAGGATTGAAGCTTAAATTAAAGTACATAATAAACTACGATTGAGGCCAAAATTGGGCTCTTTAATACTTGGACTCTCTGTAAATATGTACAATTAAAGCCAAACTTATAATGACTTGAACTCTCCATAAGAATCTACGATTAAAGTCATTGTCCACATATTTAGACTTCATAAATACCAACGATTGAAACTCAAATTTACATCTATAAACATCAGCGAATGTCATCAATATGACCCACAAAGACCCACGATTGAAGCTCAAATTTGAATCTAATATAATATACGATTGTCGTTACATTTGGACTCCAGAAAGACCTAAGATTGTCTTCATATTTAAACTGCATAAAACCCCAAATGAAGCTTAAATTTGTCTCTATAAAGATCAATGATTGTCGTTATATTTTTATGATTGAAACTTAAATTTGTTCTCCATAAGGACTCACGATTAAAGCTCAAATTTGTCTCCATAAAGATCTACAATTGTCGTAAAATTTTGCCTCCATATTGATCTACAATTAAGATTTAAATTTGTCTCTATAATGATCTGCGATGGATATCAAAGTTTAGCTCCATAAAGATGAGGGATTGGCCTCAAATTTAGACTTCATTAGTCTCTTTAAAACTATGTGAAATTAAAGAAAACAGACTCTGATCATTATCATTTTCACTTTCGAAAAACTTGCACATTTCTTATATTACATCAATAAACTTATGAACTAAACTTTTCATTACCTTTTTTAAAGACAACATTATAAGTGAAATACAAATAATAATAACAATAAAACTTAAATGCTAAATTACAACTAACACAGCAAAGCCCGAGTAATTTACAAAGTCCAAAATTAATCTCAACGTCTTATAAATTCAGCCATCGGCATAGCATATTGACCATTTTTACTTAAATATTCCACAGAATCCTCGCAGGGATTGCAGCCACAAGCAGAGGGAATTTCCAGTTCTTGGTTAATCTTATAGCCATCCTCGCAAGTAAGTTGTACATTGATTTGTTTGTAAGTTTTAATGCTGCAACAATGGCAGATTTTGTCCTGGCCCAAGGTGACTAGAAGATTTAAAAGGAAAATAATTCATAGAAATAATACTAAAAGATACTGTGATAAAAAATACTTACGCTTATTATATTTGGAGCCTGAATTGCAAGCACCATTGCACTCAGTGAAGCCTTGTATGGGTTGTTTGTTAACACAGTAACCATGAACCAAATTTGATACCTTAACCAAGTCTTGAGTTTCCGATTCAGCCAAAGAAACCGGCAAACAGTTTGCTAAATATTTATCAAAAAAATCTTTTAGCCTTGAAACACTTTTTTAGAATATTCTTGCAACTTACAAAGATCTTCCTTATAAGGTTCTTCCTTACAATACTTGCAACAGCTACCCTCCTTCTGGGCCAGCATTTCTGGGCATTTACTAACATCCGGGCAAGATTCCTTCATAGAACTGACTAGCAATATATCGTCCTTTCTAATGCAAGTATAGGCGGTGCAATTATCGTCTGACTTCCATTTTTGGAAGGGCTCAAACATCTCACCCTCGAAGACACATTGAGTTTGCACACATTCACCGCAACATTTTGTTACATCCTTGATTACATACTCAAAACCAGGAGCGCATCTATTATCACAAGTTTCCTGGAGAGTAGACACTTGCAAAGAATCATTGGGACCGTAGGTACATTGTTCATGTTTGCAAGGATCAGTGGGATGTATCCATTTTTCGGATAATTTCTTAGTGATTTTTTTATTGGGGACATACTCCACTATACAGATGTTCTTAGGAGGACCACAATAGTAGGTGGGACAGCAATCGTTGGGTTCTTGTTTCTGGTAGACTTCGTAGAATTCCTCAACGCAAGATTCTGGTTTGGCTGGGCAGAAGGATTTATCACACACCACTTTTTGGGTGGGGCAACAACCCTCTTCTATTTTTACAATTTTCTCACCTGCTTTCAAAGCAGGTGGTAACAAAAGCTCACATTCATCTATGGGTTTGCATTCTATATAAATAATTTAAACAAAATATAATTATTCAGATTTTCGTTTGGAATTTGTGTATTTCAACACTTACCACAAATATACTGAGGACAGCCATCAGATCCAGTCTTTTGTTTTTTAAATTGTCCGGGACCACAAACGGGCATTATTGGCTCTAGACATATCTTGGCCGGTGGCAATTTGGGTTCTGGCACACATATATACCTGGGACAACACAAATCATCCGAGGTCTTCTTTTGTGGCATAAAACCTTCTGCGCATATATTTTCCTCTACCAAGCACTTGCGTTCCACACACTGGGTCTTGCCGTTCTTGTCACATAAACATTCTGTGCAGTTATCTTTTTGCCATCTCTCGCCAGGCGTGTGTACGGGGTCTTCGCATTTAACACACAATTCCTCGCTAATACATTTACCTTTCTCCATAACTTTGTCGGGAGGACAGAAACAGCCCTCAAAACGTTCTGATTGAGGACACAGCTCATCGGTGGACACGGTATTGACAAGAGTATTTGTCTTCATATTGACAGCCTGAAATTCATTGAGATCTTCCAAAGTTTGACAGGACTTGGCACAGCCGCAAGCTTCATAAATCATATCGATGGGACAATCGTAAGGACACAAGTCAGGTGAACGCCAATTTAAGCAAATACCCTGGGCAGCACATTCCTTAGCGTAAGCGGTCAATGTTTCACAAGAACCCTTTTGGGTATTGCCCGGTTTGCACATATCCTGTTGGCAGGAGGAGATATAAGGCAAAGGATCGACAATCATATTGCATTCACCAAAGATCTGATCGTTAAACAACACCATGCAGGGATCTTTCTCGGGTGGCAAAGGCAAGCATTCCTCCTCAACATCAATTTCACTCATACACTCATTAGGATCCAAACCCAATTTAGGCTCATCCGCCTGCCAGGAATTAACAATGTCCACCAAATCCTTACTGGGTTTCTTGCTCTTCTTCTTAGCCGGGTTCTCTTGCAAATCATTGTTGGGATTTCCATCACAGTCACCGCACAAGCCCTCCATTTTACTGCCATACTTAACACTGGGCACTCCTATCGAGAAGATGAGATCTTCAAACGCTGCTTTGAGTTCAACATGGGCTTCGGGTAGATTGAGTATCAGTTCTTTGCCGGGTATTTCCTTTAGATTAATCCATGTATCCTTGTAGGGCATTTTCTTTACCTCAAAACCATCAACAAAGGTCTGCAGGGCTCTGGGATTGTTGGCCATACGCTGGATATGTATGACATGATCACCGTTGAGTACGTGCAGGGACTTGGCGCAGCTAGAGTGTTCAGGTGCGGATAGTTTACCCAGTTTGTGGCAGTCATCCATGCTGACATAGACCTAAAAGAGGAAAGGAAGTGATGTTAGTAGAGTTCAGCAGAAAATAACAGCGATTCAAGCTTAAATTGAAGTTTATGAAGATCTAGGATTGCAGTCAAAAATCAACTTTAAAAGATTGATTAGTTGATGATTAAATTGGGTATAGAAAGACCTGCATTTGCTGATTAAATTGAAGTCTATAAAGATCTAGGATAGCGATCAAAATTTAACTCTAAAAAGAATAAGGATTTCAGTAAAAATTGGAATTTATTGGAGTCTACTATTATTTATGATTGAAGTTTGAATTGGAGGTCATAAAGATCGAGGATATAAGCTAAAAATATCTCTGATTTCACCAGAAATTGAAATCGCTTGAAGTTTAAATTAGACTCTACAAGAATTTATGATTGAAGTATGAACGGGACATCACAAAGATCCAGAAGTCCACTAAAAAGTTTAAATTTGACTGCACAAAAATAGGATATATCATTCTAGTTTAAACTAACTCCACAAAGATCCAGGATCCGGGAAGATCTAAAAATGTGAATTGGACAACAGAAAGATCTAGGATGCCATCAAAAGTTTAACTTTACAGAAATCCATGATTGAAGCTTAAATTAAACTCCACAAAGATCCAGGATATCACCAAAGAGTTTAAATTGGACACCAGAAAGATCTACAACTCCATCACACATTTAACTCTCAACGAACTACAGTTGAAGTTTAAATTAAAGATCGAAGATCTATAATTGATATTTAAATTGAAGTCTAGGATTCTACTAAACATTTTCCTCAATAAATATCTGCGATTGCAGACAAAATTTAACAGTATTAAGACTTACGATTGGTAACTAAAATGGAGTACATAAAGAATTAGGGTTTCAAAAAAAAATAGACTCTAGAAAGATCTAAGTTAAATTTGACTTTCAAAAGGATTTCAGCCAAAAATTTAATTTATAGAGATCCGGAATTAAAGGTGAAATTGCATTGCAGCATTAACATACTTCATATTTTTACTCTCACAGTAAACTCGTTAGCTTTCGAAAATAAACCCGACTTGTCAGCTCTTCTATATTCACTCACCTGGAACGTATGTACTCCCGGCAAAACAATATCTCTGGACAACAAATACGTACAATTGCCATTGAATGTAAACTTATTGCGATCATAAGTAAAATATTTCGTCGAACCAATTGTATTGCACATACAATCCTTGCACTCAGCAATTGGAACACAAGTCTCACCCTTGCGCACAGTACCCTCAGGACAATAACAACCCGAAAAGCAGGCATCTTCAATAACAGGACAATCATCACTGTTCAGGGTATCACAAGAAGGCTCACAACGTCTCTTGTAGCAATCCGAATGTACCAAAGGAGCCGGACATGAAATTTCTACCCAAAAAAGAAAAAACACAACACATGCATTTTCAATGTAAATGTTCTCAAGTTGAAAATTTCAATGCAACACTACACACAAACCCACAACGCTAGCACAAACTTACCACATTGATGTACAGCTCTCCAAGTAGACAATTGTACCATTGGATTAACTGTTAAGCATTTTTTAACAAAATCTTGCAAAATATTACATTTGCATGTATTTGCATCACCACTGTTGGCCTTCAGGCATTCACAAGTGGTTTCCATGCATTTGCTAACGAATTGTTTATAATTGACCGACTTGCCGCATTTCAGGAATGTTGGATGTCTGTGTAAAATGAAACGAAACGAAAAGAAACAAAAGATGATTGTAAGGATAAGTTTTGCCTAACTAAAATTTGTTGTTTTTTTTTTTTTTTGTTGGTACTTACTTAATAGTATTGCATAAGGCCAAAGCCTTCTTTTGCAAAGCTAAAGGACAAGTTTGTGCATAACATTCATCCTTAGGTGTTTTCTTGTCAAACCAGCTGTCACCAAACTTTACAGTATTAGCGATAATGCTACCATCTGGTGAACGCTTGTCATTGCCGGCATTGCCATCATAGTAACCGCACAAACCATCAACTGTCTTAATAAATTTGGACGACATGCCAATCTTAATGTAACCAATGTCATCGTATAGTACCCAAAAGCCACGTTTTGGTGACACTACCAACACTGTGTTGCCCGGCTGGGAGACCACGAATGAGGCCTTGCAGATAGGAGAATTGATTAGTTGTTTTACGGAGTAGTCAAAACCATTGAAATTGACACGCATATTAGGCATTATGGTGAGAACAGCATGTTTCTCCAGATCCTTAATGGTTATGGTTTTGCGACAGAATTTGCGTGTCTCATCGGTGCACTGAAGATGGACTGATATCACCCAGGAGGAGTTCACCAAATCTCTGGCCAATATATGTGAACAGGTATCGTACTTAAACTCAGTACCATCGAAAGTGGTAAATGTCTTGCCACTTATCTCGCAAACATCATCCTTATTGGGTTTCAAGATACAAGCATATTTGGGACAATCATTAGCCTTAGCCGAAGACATATCCAATTCAATCATATAGTTGGCAGGACACTTGGGTTCCGTGCAGGTTATTGACTCGTTCTTTTGTACGACAACTTCGCGTATGGGCACACAAGTGAACTCTTCACAGTCATCTTCTTGCAGATAATCTTGGGCGTCTTGAGGTTTACCCAAATACTCCATGGAGGAAGAGATAACCTTGGTTTTGGTGATCTTATGGCCATCATTGCTGACTGTGACACGTTTGTTGAAACTAAGAGAACAAATTACTTAATAAATTTAGAATTAAATTTATGTTTATTTAAACCTACGTTGAAGTAAACATGCTGGACATTTCCCTTTGTTTCTTTTCGGTAATCTTCATCTTCATTTTGGGAGGACATTCGGGTACCGGGCAGGTAATAATCTCAGCTAGGAGTTTAACCAATAAATAGTTGGCACAAGATTTTTTAAGTCTTAGTATAAAAAACCACTTACTCTCATTTTTTTGTACATTGGGTTGAGGCGTCACCACGAACTTATCTTCACAGGTTTTATCTTCATCATCGGCACAGTCTCTAATTCCATTGCACCACAATACCTCAGGTATACAGTCACCACTGGAGGGGCAAAGTTTCTGATGCTTAGGACAGGGTTCACATTTACAATAACAGCCGGCTGATATTATAGGACGCAAGTCTTTGCCTTCACAGGGAGGACACTTTTTGGGCTTGCAGCTACTGTGGCCGCCCAAAACACAAACACACTCCTCACAGTCTTTGTTTTCGAATTTGGAACCAATTGGGTAGCTATGGAGTTAAAAAAATGTGGAATAGGTTAACAGTACTTAATTGTAAAACTTACCTCAAAAAGTTCTCCACACAGGGACACAGATTGCTTTGTACACATGTATTGCCATCCCAGAAGAGACCATCAGTGCATTTGCATTTACTGTGGGAGTTCGGAACATCTGAAAGACCATCACAGGCCAAGCAGGAACTTTTCACAGGCTTCTGCAAATCTTTTACATGTTCTTGGGTCTCAGCTAGAAAAATATATTTAACAATTAGCCATATTATAATTAATTCTTTCAGTTCTTTTAAGCTTACGATAATTCTCAAAACAACCCAAAGGTTCAATGCGCATATTAATATTCTCCTCCCATTTGGCCGGCGATACCTTAATGTATTGCGTTAAAATGGGTGTCTTGAAATAACTGGTCTGCTCCGTATCTTTGTCATGATTGGCTGGGAATATTCTGGGTTGACCATCCAAATTCAATACCTTATTCCAGATAAGTTTATTTTTCGAGAACAATACCCGATATCCAGTAACCCAACCATGCGGACCACCTTTCGTAATAAAGCCAGAAATGTTTCGGGGCTCTAAGAAATCGAATTCCACATACTCATTGGGTGTATTGACCACAGGTTTCCAACCCACGGCAGAGGATAATTTTAGGAGGTCGAGAAGTTTGGGTTTCTTAGCCGGTTTTGGCAATTGCCAAATGCTGCTGGCCTTAATCTGATTGGGAGTCATTTCACCATTTTCTACACCCATTTTGTCGGTACACTGTAATTCCTCTTCCATAATAACGGGATGTTCGGTGGAGGGAGTTGTTATCTTAGCAGGAGCTTGGGTTATGGTGGCTGGTGTGGTAGTAGTGGTTTGTGACTGACCACATCCCAACAGTTCCGCACGCATGGCTATGGAATTGTGCCATTTAAGAGGATACAAACGCACCGACTTGGCTTCAATGGGAATTTTGAAAAGTGTCTTTACAGGAGAGCGAGAATCCAAAGGACCATTGAACATTTGAGGCTTGTCAGTTTCGTCCACCAAGTAATGGTATGCTTCACCATCATGGCTGTATAAGATCTAAAGGAAATTATTTTGTATATCAAACTATTATATAATTTTATATTTAAATAAAGTGTAACCTACCTTAAACAAAGTAACATAATTATCATAATCGGTATTACCCGCCATGACAACACCAAACAAGGGTTCCTGTTCTGGCAAAGTGATTTGTAGATATTGCATTTGATCATTAATCATTGGCGACCAGGCACCGGTCTTGTCTTTTGGATTCTTGGTTAATCTGCCCTTGTGGGGAGAGTACTTAGCCCCCAAAGTAGAGCTGGAACTGAATACAGAATCTGGCAAAGGTTCTTCACCCTCAATAATGGGTACCATACTAAACATAAAACAAGAAAAATTATTAACTTAAACATTTTACTTAAACTAAAGAAAACCTACAGATTGAGATCACAGTGTTTGGGTGGTGTTACAGTGACAGGGAAGATCACTGTAACATTATTTAAGGCCTGGGTAACTTGAGTCACTGGTGCTGGCGTGGTTTCCTCGATTTTAGTGGACACACAAGTGTAAGCATTATCAATGCACTGGCAAACCTCCCATTCACTCATGAAGGGCATGTGAGGCTGTACATATTTCTCACTCTTATCCATGCAGGGACATTCATCTACTTCCACACAGGTATTTTCATCACGCCAGTATTTACCCATGGAAGGGCAATCGGAACGATTTTTATCCACACAGCCTGCTTTGCAATGTTCACCCGGTTCGCACAAGCCACGCAGGGACAAGCTCTTTAAAGAGTTAACAAATTTCAAACTAATTTCTTAAATTTACTGCTATTTTAAATTAAAACTTACCGTGGCATAGAAGTGACAGGTATGCTCACACTGATTGGCACACTCCGACATCACCTGACCCTCCGGACAATCTGTTATTTTTTCAAATTCCTTTTCATCCTTATCCTTGCACAAGGGCTTGAATTCTTGCACAGTAAAGATATGATCACATACATTCATGATAGGATTGAACATCATATTATCGCCACAGGTCTTCTCCACATAATGCCATTCGTCATTGTTCTTGGGTTGGCAGTGCAAGAATTTATGACAGTCACCCGGATATTCTTTATACTCAGCCATTATGCTATCACAGATCTTGCCAATTTCTGGTTTCTCGGTAGGTCTGGGTGTGGTCACCGGCTCTTCTTCACACTCACAGAATACTCTCAACTCATAGTCATGGCACTGGCCAACGCAGGATAGACCATCTTGCAGATTACAGAAAACATTCTCATCCATAAAGTCCGAAGACTCATGAGAGCCCACCACACGACATTCGATCTTCTTCATGTATTGCTTTTTGCAAGAGCCAAACACACGTTCATGATAGTCATAACGTGGCAGACTTTCATCGTCATTCAAACGCACCAATTTACCAGACATATCATGATCTTCATCGTACCATCTAGTCCAGCCCTTAGTACACTTGGGTTGTTCCTGATCACCCGCTACCACAGTGGTGCCCTCTATTAGTGGCTTCTCAGTGCTAGGCTTTTCTTCGCATTTCACACCACTGCATACTTCTTTCTTCTTCGAACACCTGCAGGTGGCACACTCATCTTGATAGGTTACCTCGCCCTCGTAATAGGTTTTGCCGTCCTTGATCATACATATGGGTTTGCATTCCGATTTTGGTACACACTCCTTGTAGGTGTCATTTAGATAGATCATGCCTTCTTCACAGGCTTTGATGTGGCATCCCTCGATACAGTTTTCAGTTTTACACATGTGTTCGCCGAAGCTTTGATCTAGGAAGTTATCGCAAGTCTCTACAGCACAGGCGGGAGTACAGGATTTATATTCGGAACAGTGAGGGTCACATTGCATAGCTGGAAATAATAAGAAAATTGGTACAGCAATCCTTAGAAGTAATCTGCGTAATTTCTAACAATTTTCCTGCGTTCAAAACAAAAGGAGATTAACAATAACCTCATAAGGCAATTGGATCATGGGCACAGAAAATATAAATTAGGCTTTGCAAGACGATAGCAACAAGGAGTAAGTAATACTGAGTAACCACATTAAAGACTCTGTCTAAATAATCTTCAGCGTACTCAGTTTCAGCATACACAACTACATTCTTTACTTGAAAGAATTTCTGTTAATCTTCAATGCTTACAAATACATTTATACTTTTCAAGCTACCTTTCATTTATTGTCTCTCAAACAAAATCAATTTCATTCAATTAACTTGGAATTTACCTATACTTTCCCCATTCAAAACCAATATAAAACTAAACTAAAGACCTGCTAAAAATGATTACCTAACTTTTATACAAAAAAAAAATCTCTCTCTTAATGACAAATTTCCGAGTACCGAATGACATCAGCTGAATGAATAAGCAGCAGTAGCTATAACAAGCAAATCTGTAGTACTGCCAAATCTCTAATAACCACATAACGATTATAAGATTATACAAATCAACTAATGTTCCATGGATACCCTGCAGCATAGAAGTCTTTAAGAATCTATTAAATTGCCAGAGGAGTGCACTCTTGAACCCATTCAATTCTCCCCAAAAAATAGTTTTTAAACGTAGTCCTTTACAAAATAAAGTAGCAACATACAAAACTATCAAACAATGGCAACATATTGAACAATATTCAAACTTTTCAAGCAGCAACAAAAAATATTCTCTTTATACATGGACCTATAGACACAAACACACACACACTTGATGTTATACATTAAACCTTTTTTGAAATAAAAATAAAAAAATAAAAAAAGGAAACTGCAATGAACAATGAACATATGAAGTGTACGACAAGTATGTGACGATTTTCCATAATGAATAATTGAAAACAATAGTAGAACATGAACATCATGAGCATTATAATCAACGACATAATGAAGATGAAGAACAGTGGAGCAGGAAGGGAAAATAGATGACATAAATTATTCACCAATGAAAGAGTTAGATAGATGTGTATGATATAATTTGTAGAAGAATTTATAAAATCAAAAGCAAAACATTAAAACTGATTGATTTGCTTAGATTTCTATGCTGTTTTGCTTATGCGCTAATTGTAAAAAAAAAATTTGTAAAAAAAAACTTTTAAATTTAATCTCCTCTGCTCTAGGCTACATTGGTTGGCACTCTTAGCCACTAGGGGACAATGGCTGTTAACAATACTTATGCTAGCTTTAAGCTGTACATCAATTAGGTCTTTAAATTTTAACTTTCAAACAAATTTGTTTGCCAATCAGAAACACTGTGTTACAATAATGATGATGTTTAAGCTGCTAAGGACCAGGTTGCTGGATTTAGTCATACACAGTTCATATGCCTGTACATGTGAGTGTTTAACTAAGTGTAAATGTAGCAGGTTCAAGTATTTCATATGTACGAGTATTAAGCATGTAAAGCAACATGTTTTTTTTTTCTAGCTACCACTCTCTTTCCAACTAACAAAGTCTGTCGTCGGGTACTTGAGAATATATGTACATGTATGTATGTAAAAATGTATGTATGTGTGTACATAAAATTTTGTACTTACGACAGAAATGTGGTGTACGCCATCTAATGTTTATGCCCTTTTGCGAGCAGGCATGTGAATAGGCTGCCACTGCTGTACACAAGCACTCACAGTCACCACCTTGATCACAGGCACAGGTATCGAATATACAACGTTTCAAATACATTTCAACTGGCACTTCAGCATGACACTCCTGAAAAGGAACGACAACAACAAGAACGACAAATAAATAAATGGCAAAAGCATTACAACAAAAATATATGAAGGGAGTAGAAATGAAGAATTTTAATTACATTACAATCAAATGTTAGCATTATACTAAGAACTCACGGCTCTATGTACTACTATACAATACAATAGAAATTCATAAAATACATGAGCAACAACAACAACAAAAACAAAAAGAAACGATTGTAGGAGGAAATAAAAGTATTCAATAAAACCATGAATATTAAAACTAAAATAAGTGTAGAGTTGAGGTATGTGTAAGGAAGGTGCAATTTAAATGCATAAATACTGATGACGCCTGGCTGCTTCAAAGGAAGGAAGGATGTTTAGGAAGGAACATTAATAATTGCTTGACATTAGCTGCTTAATGGTGGCAGGATTATTAAAAAAAATAGGAAATGTTTAGAGCACAGGAATTTGCTATTAAATTAGTTAAACAACAAGTACATTTTTATGAAATTTTAACTTCTTTAGAAAAGTACTTTAAAAAGAAATATTGGTACTTTTTATAAGCATCATTGAAAAAGTAGTGTTGCACAAAGAACCTAATAAAAAATCCTTCCTTGAAATACTTGTTTAAAATGTTATTTTTAAAACAGTTTCTCTAACCTCACAATCCTAAGCATCATTGCTCAAACAACCTAATAATAAAAATCCTGCAAATTTAAAAATCCTTCTTAAAATCCCTGTTTTCAATACATCAACCCTTGCTGAAAATGTTATTTTTAATGCATTCTCTCCAAGCTCGCAACCCCACCTTTCATATTCCTCTACCCAGACACACACACACACACTCATAAATAACCAAACTCACCTTAAAAAGATTGGATTTAAGTACGCCACATTTCAATTGTGCCCATGTTTCGCGTTGTGGATGTTCTTTGCATGCATCGATAGGTTTTTTCGGCACTTCGCAATACTTTTGCACACGCCACGAATGACCGAATATTAATGGACTGGTTTCCAATGCCTGCGAGGGTGTTTGCATATCATCCATAGCATTGTCATTGTAATTGCCGCACAAACCACCAACTTTATTCTTCCATTCATTGCCAAGTTTAACATAGACACGTGTGCCCTCATCCCATTTGATTTGCAAGTGCAGCGGCAGGACTTCGATGATTATAAAAACGCCCGCTCTGTATACATGGAAGGCACCATGTGCCTTTGAGTTAATAGTCTCGCGCAATTCTAAATGCAATACAATGAGTTTAAAGGATATTTAGCAAGCAGTCAATGCTGAAGAATTTTCAATTATGTCACTTACTATTCATAACAGATTTATTGCTATCCTCCAGATAGGATGATTCTCCTGTTAAAGTCAAAGTATCTTGGACACTGCCAGTTAGAGAAATCTCCACGGATTTGGAGCAGGTAACACCCATGGTGCCACACAAAACATTTTGTATGGTAATGGCAAAACCATCGCCATTATTGGACACCCCCTTGGCCAAAACGTAATCACAGGCACCTTGGAAATCAAAGTCATGTTTATCGAATGTTGTGAAATGAGAATCACCCCAAACAGAACAAGTGGATTCGCAGCCATTTGTAGAACATTTCCAATTACCAGCTTGACAAACACTACACAGAGACAGACACAAAAAAACAAGAAGAGAACGAAATCACGTTTTATATTGAATTTCAAACATTTAAACATTTATGTTCACAACAATTCACCAAACAAAATTCACAATTCATTTGGCTGACTCACCAGGTATTGCAGTCCTCCTTGATTTTTTCGCCATCCGCATAACTCTTGCCACCATGATGACACGAGCATTTCTCTGGTAGCACACACATCTTTAAAGCGGTATCATACACATAATTCTCCATGCACTGGCAGCCAGGCACACACTCATCCAAATCCTGTTTGTAGTCGTGCATATTTTTGCATGTTTTAGGTTCTTTGGCCACACACTTGGAGAACTCGGCATAAGGACGATTGGCACATTCAGCTCTCAACTCCGATGAGGGTGGATATTTGACATCATCGCCAGCCTCAGCCTCTTCACATGCCCATACACCATTTGTGCAAGTGCATAAATCTAAATATTTAGAGCCGGGACGCACCTCTTTGTAGCCAGGTTTGAAGGTGATGCCATCGTAAGTGCAATGACACTTGTTTTGCGGCACACACTCATTGTGTTCGTTCAAGTACTGGCCATTGGGACAGCGACAACCCTCTACACATTCTTTTTTGCAAGTTTTCTTGTTGGCCAAATCTTCGCAAGAGTGAGCGCAGCTATCACCGCATTCATCATACACCTGACCAATGGGACACTTAACAGCTGTTGAAGAAAGCAAATCAATAAATATAAATGATTAATTTATGTGATTAAAACTCAACTTACCACATTCCTTAACAGCCATTCTCCAGCCGGTCTTAATGCCCTGACGCATACATTCCGCACCATAGGCTGACAATATGGGACAGAAGCATTTGGACAATTCTCCCTCGCAAGCACACACATCATACAAACAGTCTTCATAGTATTGCTCTGGCTCCACAGTCCAGTGACAATCCTGGAAAATATCTTCTGTAATCCAGTTACAATATTTCTCTGCCTCTGCCTTTCTCTCGGGATGGGCCGTGCAAGGATGTGGTGTAATGGGTGTTTGGGCCAAATAATCACAAGTGTCCTTTGTGCGCCATTTGTCAGCAAAAGGTTCTATAGCTGTTTCTATATCACCCTCTGGCGTTAGGAAATCATCTTGGGTATTGGAATTGAAAGTACCACAGAGACCGGAAGTTTTGCCACGATAACTCGGAGGAGCATCAATGTAAACACGTGAAACACCATCCCACCAAACCTTAATGCCATCAGGAAATTCCACCGTTATAAATGAAGAACTGGCTTGACGTATCACTGCCTCACCAGCACCCAACAGTTTGGGCAATTTCAACACCTCTTTGCCATTAACGTGCGCGAGCAAACCTTGTTCCAGTTTAATGCTGGTAGCTACACCATTCTTTTGCACAAAGTTAACAGTAACAGATTTAGTACATGAAGGATCTTCGGCAGCAGCGAATTTAAGATTTTCCGAAATTTGACCAGAACAGGCCATATTTTCCGCCTCCACTGACAATTTCGGGGTTTTCAGCAAATAGTAGGAACATTTACCCATGAAATCAAAACGTTTGCCATCAAATGTTTGGTAATGAGGATCACCTATAGCTCCACAACGGGCACTGCACTTTTCATCGCTACACTTCCATTTGCCATATTTACAGGTACAAGTGTTACAGTTCTTTTTAATGGTAACCTCCGGCTTGAATTCCTTGCCTCCCATGGAACAAGGGCATAATTCAGGATTTATACAGGCTTCTTTGTATTGTACAGTACCTTCAGGGCAGAAACAGCCCTCATTGCATTTACCCTTAGTGGGTAAAACAGCTGATTCACAAGTGGGTTCTACATCGGGACCACAGGGCAAGTAAACTCGACCATAACTGCAGCTAATGGCTAAAGGTTTACAACAACATTAGAAAATCACAACTTCTTAAACGAAATTTACACACAACTTACGGCAAATTTCCAAATTTCTCCAGCCATGCTCCAATTTAACACCTCTAAAACTGCACTCCTTGGCCAACATGGACAAAGCATCACAATTGCAAGTCTCTGGATGTTCCTGATTATTACAATTGCAATAGTCATCCACACAGGTCTTGAGCAATGCCTCAAAATTAAAGGATTTTATGCAATCTTCCAGTTTCTCATTCGCCAACAATCGTTCGCAGACATTAAGTGCTTTCTTGCGTTTCACAGGATCACAGGATTTTGAATCAAACTCCAATTCAGCACTATTTTCCATGATACACAAATCCGAAGAATCCTCCACACGCCAAGAATCGGTAAAGGACTTGATGGTTTCCACTTTAATGCCTGTCTTGGTCATAAGATCATCCTTGTAGTCCCCATTCAAAGAGCCACATAAACCACCAACACGATTCCAGAGACCAGCACCAGCTTGAACACCCACATATTGATGGCGATCCCAATCGATTTCTAGACCTATGGACTCCAAATCTATTTGCAAGTGTTGGGCCACTGGAGCCACTTTCATGCCCATAACTTGCACGGGTATGGGTAGATGTTTGGTGGGCGTGTATAAGCGTACAGTGCCATCTAATACAAATAAAAGGTTTTATTTTTAAATTGAGTTTAAAGTTAATTTCGAGAAACCATTCAAACTTACTTTGGTTTTCAAAGGTGTACAACACAGATTGCCAATATATTTTCAAAGTATGGGAACAACCATAGCCAGAGCCATAGGGACAAGCTTTCAAAGTTACATCAAATATGGCATCTTGTTTGTCATTTATCAGGGTATGAGAACAGGAGAGAGGAGCTCTATTTGAGATAAGGAGTTTTTTAAAGTTTTTTTTTTATTTAATATTGAGCAGCAAAGACTTACTTAAATACCAAACCATCAAAGGTTTTCATATTGTTGCCACCCCAGGTGGTACAGAAGGCAGGCTTAGGTGTCTGATCCACTATAACATCCATTTCGCTGGTCATGTACAGGGAGTAGCTGCTGGGAGAGATAATAACCTCTTCGGAGGACCACATTTCCTAATGAATATGAAGATAGGAGTAACAAGTTAGATTAACAGAAATATAATGAATGTTGCAAAGAAAACCATCTGGATAATAAACTTTTTCAAAAAAAACTGTTAGAATAAGAATATTTTCAATGGAAAAGTGTCCGGATAAGAGACTTTTCCAACAAAACCTGTTCGCATAAAACACTTTTTCACAAAAACTGTTCGGATTAGATATGTTTTTTATAAAAAACTGTTCATTTTTCTACAGAACACTCTTCGGATAAGATATTTTTCCAGAGACGCTTTTTCATGAAAAAAATGTCCGGATAAAACACTTTTGCAGAGAAAACTGTCCGAATAAGAGATTTTTTCTTGAAAAACTGTCCGCATAAGACACTTTTCCATAGAAAACTGTCTGGATAAATCACTTTTTTCAAACAAAGCATTCTGGATAAAATTGTATCTATTTTACAGTAAAAGTTGAAAATAAAATTCTCTACTTACACTTCTAACATCATATTCCTTAAACTTTGCCAAAATAGCCATTATTCTTTCATGATCTGTCATATAAGTATAGCCATATGAACTACCACTACCCGTAGCTATTTGGTGTTGGGTTTGAGTGTAATGGCTAGATTTAGAACCCTGGCGTATGGTATAACCGGCAGCTGTAAACAAATTTCGAAATAATCATTACACAATGTCGATTTTCATTTTATTTTCTCACAGAGCAAACACTTACGATAAATACACTTGGGCAAGGGTGAAGGGAAGAATTTGCCCTCGTTATATTTACACTTGTATTCAATGTCCAAACTACCATCCACTTTTAGACCGGGCACATCAGCACAGCCAAATGTGCACTTGGCCATTTCACTATCATAGGCACACTTGTAATTGCCATTGAAATCGGTTTTGGTGACATTACAGGCGGAAACACTGAACTGGCAGTGATCACCACGATAATTCTTGGAGCACTGGCAGACATTAAAGGATATACATTGGCCGCCATTTTCACAAGGTGGATCACAAATGGCTATAAAGGAAACCGCAAATTAAATAGAGTTATATTTATTGAGTAAAATCTTTAAACTTACGTGAACAATCTGGTGGCTTGGCCATGCCCGATTTGGTATGTATCCAACGGCCATTTTGACACTCTATATTGGTGATTGTGCTACTGTCGGGGAAACGGAAACCTCGCATACACTCAGCATTGCAAACACTAAAATATTAAGAATTCATAACAATATAACTACAGTTTTATTTTTGGAATTTTTGCCTTAACTTACTTATTTATACAGGTTATCTTGGAATTCTTCGGTATGGGCACTTTGGAGGCACACACCGTTTTCTTATGCTGACACAAGGCACCCGAGAAATTATCCGAACACTTACACAGACCAGACTCTATGCAAATGCCATTATTCTGGCAGGGTGGATTGCAAGTAGGTTGACATGGTGGCACTTCCAAATACACCGAATCACGTACAATCCAATTTCTCTCAATGCACACCAGTTTCAAAGTTGTTTTACCATCAGGGAATGTATACTTGGGAGGACAGTTTACTTCACACTGGTTATTTTGGCAGGAGTATTGAACATTAGGCGGCAATAGATAGGCAGGGCATTTGCCATATATGGGCAATTGTTTACGAGCATTTAAAAGAAAGTCCATGGTTTTTTGGGCGGTAGTTTGGCTGCAAAGTTGAGAGAAGTATCAAACAAAGTTTCTGTTTCTGGCTTAAAAGGGGACGTTTTTAAAGTCTCCTTTTTAGCAAATTTCCATTAACTAAAGATTTAAGTGAGTTATTTATTAAATTTGAAGCCAATATCGTTTAACAAATCGTTTAAAGTTAATCATTATAATTTTGTTTAAAAATAACTGCCTACTTTTAGGTTTGTTAAGAAAAACCTAAAAGTAGGCAGTATATTATTTTTTTAATTTTCAAAATTTATTTTTTTAACATTTAAGTTTAACACATGTTACCCTTGATTCAAAGCCGTTTGTAATAAATCGTGTGTATTAACATTAGGACGTGGCCGACCTCTTCCAAAATTATGACCATGATTGTGTCTAATTAAGAATTAAATAAGTTTAAGTGTAAAATTGTCTATTAAATTAAAAAGAATATTGAGAAAGCAAACATGTTTTGAGTTAAATAACAAAAAATAATTTTAGTTTCCAAAATAGTTTAAATAAACGAATATTTTTTAATAAATCTAGGACAATATCTAATTTAAATTTAACTAAAGTGAAGATTAGATGTTTCTTATAATTAGCTTGTCTTAAAATTTACCTTCAATAACGAATTGCTTTAATTCTAATTGCTTAATTTCTAAAAAAAAAATTTAAAGGATTAATAAAACTTACACAGTTTTATAGCCGTAACCACCCTGTGGACTAGCACCATAGCCAGCATTAAAACCAGCAGAGGAGCCATAACCACCAGATGGGGAATAAGAACCATATCCTCCAGATGGTGAACCGTACGGAGCATGATGACCATAGCCACCAGAAGAACCATAACCACCTGAGGGGCTGTAGCCAGCACCACCGTAGTTTGGTTTAGTGGCAGTTTTAAAACCATAACCACTGAAAGAAAACAGAAAATGATAATTATAAGATATTACAGCCAGAAATAAACTACAGCGTACTTTAAGGAGTATTTTATTAATACCAACAAGTTTTAGTAAATATATTTTCAAATTTTTTATAAATTGTTGTAAATTGTTTGTAAACAATTTTCTATTAAATTAAGGCTTTATGTTATGTTCATTGATAATTTTCCATTTACCTTTTGGTTTGCGTTAAAGCAACGGCCACCGGCTGAGGATCAGATGCCGCTGGAGGTTTCTTAAAGTAATCTAAAATGCCGCGTTCGTCACGCTGCTTATCATCAGCCTCTTCCAATACTTCCAAGGGACTTAAAGAAACATTGTTTGTAAACATTAAATTGTTATCACAAAAATTTATTTGCATTTGAAATGTAAATAGCAATTAAAAAAGACCTTGAGCGTTTCCTCGCTATATGATTATGTAAACGAAATAAAATTATTGCAACTTATAGTTAATTAAAACTAATAAAAACTTTTAAAGATTACCGGTCTCAAAAGTGTTTTCTCAGATGTTGTATTGCAAACTGTACTTGTCTTAAAGGAGTTTTCTTTATTTATGTATTGTAGCTTGGAAATTTATTAAATAGAAAAATGTTTAGAAAAGTATAGTAACGGCCGGAAATTCCTATTTGCCTGCTATTTTTAAAAGAAGTTAATCAAAAGCCTCTGGTGACGTATGATTAATATTAATTTTTTTTTGCCACGCCTACAAAAACCGCCCTTTTAGGATTTTGTTGAATGTGTTGCTATTTTTAGTCCGGTAATAACATTTTGTATACCGGTGTTTATGGCTCTGTAAGGGCTGCATTTCTATCCTTAATCTTTTTTTACTTAAAGTAAGAAAAATCTATGACAATTTCATTTGATTGTATCAACTAATTCCCCTAAATGTGTGCTATTTACAATTGCTCTGACCAATAAATTTGCTTGTAGCTACAAAAAGGGAATTCCCCTTAATTTGTGATATGATTATATTTCGCAAAAATTAAATTTAACAAAAAAAAATTAAACCCAAAAGTTTTTAAATCGTGCTAAATGGAATAAAATCATGTAAAAATTTTAAAATTTGTTTATTTTCCTACCGTGAGAAATAGACCGTCTAAAAACAGAATTAGCTATATTGTGTAAAATTTATAAAAAAAAAAAAAAAGGATCCCACTAGGTTCTACAATTATGGTATTTTTTCTTAAGTCACAATTTAAACGAAACAATTTTTATTGGAAAGATTGATACAGTTTTTTCCTTGAAATTCCTTTGGCGTATTTTTATTTGATTGTTTTCACACATTTGTAGACACACATGTAATACGAATAAAAGAGTAACAAGAATTGCTAGTACAATTAAGTGTACTGGTTTTATCTTCCCCTGATCCTGATGTCTAAAAGGTAATCAGCTTAGCTTAAAGAATTGCTTCGTGTAAATTGGAACTTAACAATGTACACAATTTTCAATGAAAACATTTATAATCTAGTCAAATAAGAGTTTTAATACGAAATGATTCTTAATACGATGGTAAAAGTTGTTATAAATATGAAATACTGAAGGCCAAAGGTCAAAGGTCACAAAAATCGAGTTTTTTTTTTTTATATATTTTGATATAACATATAACATACTAGTTTCGAAGTTATTACAAAATTTATAAAAAATTCAAAATCTTACATAAATGTCATTATTATTAAGTTTTGTTATTTTTTCTTTTAAAACTTGCCAATCAAATTATAGTGTTTGGCACAAAATTTTTTGAAAAAAATTATTTTGATTTACACTAAATATTTTGAAATTTTAAGCCTAAATAAATAAAACCAAATGAAATAAAACAAAATTGTTTCAAATGATTCAAACATGTAAAAAAGATATATGATCAATTTCCGAAATCTATTTCTCAATATTGGTGGGTAAACTAGATGATGTTTAGAAGTAGATCTTGAACAACAAACATTGCTGATTATGCCTCTGGCAGGTCAGAAAATACAAATGTGCCAATTGTCTAAAAAAAATTTACTTTACAATGGTATACTGTGAATTTTTAATTAAAAAGAACTCAAGCGAAATAAAATTTCTGTAATAGTAAAAATAATTTTTTGAAGCATGATTTATAATGTTTAAAGTACTTCCCCTTTTTTTATTATTTTTTTAATTTTATATAAAATTGTTAATAAACATTTAACATTTTAATTTGAGAAAAAAAATTATCCTTTATGTGTTTTATTAACATTTTTGCATAATTTTTATATGCCATTTTTTTATCATTATTAAAAAATATCATTTGCTTTTATATAAAACTTCTCTTCAAATAAATGAATATTTGTTAAACGTAATGTTTTCATTGTCTATAAATACAAATATAAATTAAAATTTATTGTACACAATTTTTTTTTTAATTTAAAATAATTTCTTTTGTTTAATTTAAATTTATGTTACCAAAAAAAAACACACACACACACAATCATTGCAAAAACACTTTTAAACTCACTCTATTTCTTCAGGCTCTACAATATCGTCAATTTCCGCAGTGTTGGCAAAGCTTGCAATTAGCAGGACTAACCAATATAAATATAAATTAGCCATTTTTTTGTATTTAAAAATAGGCAATTATCCTTTAAAAACAATATTGTCTATAAACTATTTTTAAATTAAGTTATGTTTTTTTTTTTTAATTTTACACCAAATTTAAATTAACATGGTCTTTTTTTATATATACATATATATATATAAATCACTTATTTTTGAAATAAATAAAAAGGATAACAGGATACTAAATTAATCCATTAGTATTGAGTATCCTGCTTAAACTCCTTTTTAATTTTTATAACACTTCACAAAATCACTTTACTAAGAAACACTTCCAGATTTAAACCAACGCGTACTGTACCCTTTAATTATTTGCTCAAGCCTTTTATAGAAATTCTCGCTCAGAAATGGCAAGATTAAAAAAAAGCAATTGCTTTTGTATTTTTATCTTTATTTGAAATTCTAATAAAATTCTTGTATTTCTATATAATTTCTAATTGTATTTAATTGTTTTTTTTTTCTCAGCTTTAGAATTCAATGTCAGCTTGAAATATAAATTGTGGATTGTGTTCTTATCTTCACTTTTAGTTTTTGAGCTTGAACTACATTTCTTATGATTTTCTTTGAAAATACTAAAACACTTGCTTAAAAAAAATACACAAATTTTGGTTTCAATTGTTTTCAATGCAATTTTTTTTTATCACCAAATATGTTATATTTAGGAGAAACCAACATAAATTTCTAAAATTTTGCAAACATTTCTTATCAGCACTTCCTTTGCGCGTGTTTAAGTTAGATTTAGGATAAGGGTTTTTGGTTTTTGAAAAAAGAAAAAACAAACACATTAAAACACATCCAAAAAAAAGTAAGGTCTTAGTTTTGTTTGCGAAATATTTCTGCACTTACTTTATTGCTTTTAAACTTTTACTAAAACAAACAATTTTAAACAAATTTGATAGATTGCAAATTTCATAAAAAATTTCGGTATTTAATCTAAATTTTAGAAAACAACAAAAGCTTGCAAAGCAACTTGTGCATTTTAGACCTTGAATTTTACCAGCAAGTTGGAAATATTTTTGCAAATATGCTAATTCAGAACTTGATAACAAAAATGTGTAGAAACTTTGCAAATCAACGAATTTTTAAAACGAAGAAACCAGTTTTTATGAAAAATAAAACCTTGTTCTTAAAAACACTATTTTAAAGGTTTTTTTCCTTTAAAAGGTACTTTCTTTAATAGGTACTTTCTTTAAAAGATACTTTGTTTAAAGGTCCTTTCTTTAAAAGGTACATACTTTCTTTAAATGGTACATACTATCTTTAAAAGGTACTTTCTTTAAGAGGTACTATCTTTAAAAGGTGCTTTCTTTAGTAGGTACATACTTCTTTAAAAGGTGCATACTTTCTTTAAAAGGTACTTTCTTTAAAAAGTACATACTTTCTTTAAAAGGTACTTTCTTTAACAGGTACTTTATTTTAAAGGTACTTTATTTTAAAGGTACTTTCTTTTAAATGTACTTTCTGTTATGTTTTAGAAAATCCTTGGTTGGAAGAGAAATTCAAATGAAATGTCTAAGTACAAATACACGATTAAATTTAATACTGCCTATTCTCGTTAAAACTTAGAAAGTATGTTAATGTCACAGCTTTGTCTTTGTCGCCGTTGAGTAGGTCTTTTAGATTGGATCTGGCTTTGTCATTGGATGTCATGTCAATGCTGCAAGGGCTAACTGCTTATTTGGAATATATGTATGTATATGTGACTGTATGTACTTCAAACGCAGGTTACAATTTCAAGTTGAGAAATGTCAAATAAAAATATTAAGCAGTTTTTGTTTCCTTTGTAAAATTAATCACCGTTAACGTGTTTAAAGGAGTTATTGAAACATTCTATCCTGGAGAGACTTATTTTATGCCTAGCAAAGAGTTTTATAGAAGAAGTATTTTTAGAATTAAGCCAAAATCTATATTCTACTTAAAAACTAATTTTAATAGCTTGTCTTGGCGTTGTTTCCAAATAGTTGACAAAATGAGTAACAATTTCCGTTTTATAATTATTTTCTTTTTTTTACCAACAGTTGTTGTTACAACAATTTTCAGTCTACTTAAAAACAAATGTTCAATTCATGAATGTGTGCTTGTAAAAGTATGTGTTAATTGTAGATATTTTCGAATAACTAGTGTATTACAACTAAATCTACTACAAAAACTAACCAACTGACCAAACTTTGAAACAAAATTGATGCATTAAGGAAACGAAAAATTTTATATGGATTGAAATAATTTGAAATTAAAATCTTGATTAAGAAACACTTACGAGATCTGTTGTCAAATGTTATTTTGGAAAAGTTTGTAAAGTTTCAAAAACTTTGATCAGGTGGTTATGATTTTACCAATTGTCCTACTGCATTTTTGCTAAAAGGTAAAATAAGTTTTGAATTTAAATTTACATGTACGAGTGAATTTGTTTATATTTTCTCTCTCTCTCTCTCTCTATCTATCTCTGGCTGTGTTTATGCCAAAAACTGTATTTGTATTCGTTTGTAAATTCTTGGGTATTATTTTAGTCTATTCATTTGAAATGTTTAGTTTTAACAATTTTAATATTATTTTTGTTTGGTTTTTGTTGTGTAGGTATAGTCAGTCAGTCTATGAATGTACTCGTAGTTCCAGTTGTAGTGAGTGTTATTTTTGAATAAAATCAAAATGACAAAATGCCATACAAGCAGCTTAACATTTTCAAATGAAAAGTAATCCATATTGAATTTTCTATTTTCCGATTTGTTTTTTTTTTTTTTGTTAGGCATTTATATACGAGTATATAGAAAACAATTCGGTATGTAGATAGAAGACAGTTAAAAGTTTGCATGTGGATTGGTTTGCTAGTCTATGTGTGTTCGTTTGGTTGTTTATAGCTGGATAGAAAACCAAAAATTGATTATGGTATGGCAATGATATTGAATCAAATCAGCAATTGTTTAATTTACCAGAAATTTACAAAATTGTAAAATGTTAAGATAAGCTTTGTGATAAAGTGCGCAATAAGCAATTTGTATTAAAGTTTTCAATTTAAGAATTTTTGGAAGATAAATTCAGGTTTAAAATTCAAAACTTTTTCAGTTACAATTGCACAGTTATATTTAGTCTTGATTTATTCTTAAAAAGCAAGTAAAAAATGTGTAGGAAAGTAAATTTAAAGAAAATAAATTCAAAAGAAAGTTCCTTTTAAAGAAAGTACCTTTTAAAGAAAGTAACTTTTAATGAAAGTATCTTTTAAAGAAAGTACCTTTTAAAGAAAGCACCTTTTAAAGAAAACACCTTTTAAAGAAAGTACCTTTTAAAGAAAGTACCTTTTAAAGAAAGTACCTTTTAAAGAAAGTACCTTTTAAAGAAAGTACCTTTTAAAGAAAGTACCTTTTAAAGAAAGTACCTTTTAAAGAAAGTACCTTTTAAAGAAAGTACCTTTTAAAGAAAGTACCTTTTAAAGAATGTACATTTTAAAGAAAGTACCTTTTAAAGACAGTACATTTTAAAGAAAGTACCTTTTAAATCTTTATTTGGCTTTTATTGAAAGTATCTTTTAAAGAAAGTGCCTTTTAAAGAAAGTACCTTTTAATGAAAGTACCTTTTAATGAAAGCACATTTTAAATCTTTATTTGGCTTTGTGATGACAATAATTTCTTGATGAACTATGGTCTTTTTTTTAATTAGGCAGGTGTAAGTAAATCTTGCATAAGATATCGGTAGCTTTATAATATCAACGGTCATAATAAACCCCTGAGAAACTGTCGATAAAAATATTGCAGCGCCTTATTAAGACTATGTACCTCATGTTCTATCTTTAGATTTTCGTGGTTGCATTTGATCATTCCACATATTCCATTTTGAATGTTCAATTGTCTTCGAGCAGCTTGTGTAAAAACTGCAGAGTTGAACATGACATATTCTGGATCTTCATGTTTGATTATTGCGGACTTTCATAAGTCCACCTTACTTTGTGAATTTCTTTCCGTCTACGAGTATTCTGCCATACTCTCATTGACATCTCTCTCTACCGTATTTACATATATTTTTTATTTAGTCAATGGTCTAGTCTATGGTCTAGTCTACCATAGAGTTGATTATGGAATAGTTCTAGTCTATGATCTAGTCCATTGTTCAGTCTTGGGTCTAATGTTTTCTCTAGTCTACGTTGTAGTCCTTGGTCTAGTTTATAATCCATTTTAAGTCATAATCTCAAGTTTTTTTTTTGCAACATAAGATAATTTTTCTAAATTTTGTTCATATTTTTTTAAAGATTTATTTATACTTCTCCTTGTGTTCTTACAAAAAAATTATAACAATTTGTTAAATTTTAATAAATTTTCCAAAGCACGAATTATTCAAAATTTTCTTTATAAAACTCCTACACTCAATTATGAAATATTTGCCTGTGTATGTTTGCTGCGAATAAAGAATAAAGTTTTTAATACTTGTTTTTTACTCTCTTTTGACTTGCAGTTGAGAAGTGGGTAGTTAGTTTTAGTTGTTGTTTTCTGTTTTTAGTAGATTTTAGATTGTATTACTTTGAGCGGATGTTGTTAATGTGATGCAGCGCTAAATTAGTATTCATGCCTGCAGTGTCATTTCTTGCGCTCTTAATATGTGTATAAAAAGAACAGAACTAAACAAAAAGTTTTGCAGTTCCCTTTTTTATGTTCCTGTTGCTAGTGGTGTTCTTGTTGTTGTTGTTGTGTTGTTGTTTTTGTAGCATGTGATTGATATGCTACTTGTGCTGCTGCTACAACTACTACTGCTGATTTAACCACTTGTGCTTCATAAACTTGTTATAGTTTTCTTCTGCTATTTTTGAACCAACATGTTTTTGTTGTTACTGTTGTTGTTGCTGCTGTTGCTGTTGTTGTTTTTAGTGTATATTTTCTGTAAAGCCACCAGTTAGAGAATTTTTTGAGAGTTGGTTTTGTAGTTGTTGTCATTATTGCTTTGGTAGTGTTGTAGTAGTTAGTTTACAACCCGAGATCCTCTTGTGTTGAACACAAATGAACTTTAAAAAGCTTTGACTATTAAGGCATGTTAAAAAAGTTTTTCATTTGCCAAAAAAAAAACAGAAAAATAAGCAGAAAAAAGAGTGGTAATGTATGGTAAGACATGAGCGGCGAAAATGGTAGTCAATCTATCAAATCTGAAAACAAACATGAGACATTTTTTGCAGACTACTCAAAATGTAGCAGTTAAAAGCATGCAAAACTTTTACCCCCTTTTTAGACAGCCTCTGCCTCCATTTCCGCATAATGTTAAAGTATGTATGTATGTGTTTGCTAGCTAGTGATGCGTTGTAAAATGTAAATCCTTAATTATGACATTATTTTGCATATTAGTAAGACAAGTTTTACTGACACGTACTCTCTTTACTCATACATTTATATCTAAAGTTTGCTAAGGATTTTTCTTTTAACCATTTCTAGATTTTTCCCTAGTATTCTTGGTTGTGTGTTTTATTTTCTATTCAATTCTTTTTTTATTTTCTTCAACTTCTTAATTTCTTTTTGTAAGATGAATAATTTGGTGAAGAACATTTTCTGAAATGTATACTACACTTCACTACATAAATTATGTGGAAATTATACTCAAACGAAAAAAAAAAATCTGAAGAAATAAACTTTTTCCTAGTGTTTTCTTTTTATTTGCTGTTTGTTGTTTGGCGTAATAAAAAAAAGTTGTTTAATCACAAATTGAAATATGGAAATTTTATTTTTAATGAAATTAGAGACGTAGTTTAATAAAAACTATAAAATTTTCATTATGAAATTAATAGTAGTAAGTTGTTTAATTTGTGTGAAACTGTATTAATTAAAAATTATTTGAATTTCCTACAAAGGGAAAATCCTAAAAGATAATCATAATTGTTATGAAATTCAAGTTCAAGGGGGTTTTGGGATTTTTATGAATGAAATTATTTTCTTTTTGTGCAATAGTAATCTATCTTAATATTACAATTACAATTGATAGTTTATGAACAATTTTATCGTTTTATCGCTTTATTTGAATGTGGTTTAAGTGTGACCAGCACATGTTTGTTTCAAGTTTTGTGTGAAATGCTTTTAATAAATAGCGTAATAGTTTTTATCGTTTTAGCTTTTTCTATGTCAATACAACAACAAATTATATTATGAAATGCCTTGAGAAATGCTGACTAATTAGAAAAGAAAATATTTTGCAAAGTGATTTAAGTAAACATGAAATTAACAAACATTCACATTAATTAATTTATATAGAAAATTTCTATTGAAAAATATAACTGACATAACTTTCTAAAAGAAACATTAATGTCTGACATAAATTTCTATAGCAATCATTTATGTCTGACATAAATTTTAAGAGAAACATTTAATTTCAATAGGAAACATTTATGTCTTGACATATAGACATATAGGAAATATTTATGTCTGAAATTAATTTCTAAAAAAAAATTCCAACTTGACATAAATTTCTATTGGAAAAATTTTTTTCTTGACATAATTTGATATAAATTGATATTGAAATCTTTTTGTTTCACATAAATTTATATAAAAAAATTTCTGTCTTGATGTAAATTCCTCTAGAAAAATTTCTCTTTTGACAATTTCTTCTTGACAGAAATTTCTTTAGAAAAATTTCGACGCTGATAGAAATTTCTTTAGAAAACATTTATGTCTTGACAGGATTTTTTTTAGAAAATATTTATATTTTGACATAAATTTCTTTATAAAACATGTTTATCTTCACATAAATTTCATTAGAAAGAGTTCTAACTTGACGTTAATCTCTTTAAAAAAATTCTATAGAAAAATTTCTGTCTTGACAGCAATTTCTGTAGCAATATTTCTGTCTTGACATAAATTTCTTTAGGAAATTTTCTGTCGTGTTTTTAATTTTTTTTAGAAAAATTTCTGTCTTGAGATAAAATTCTTTTCAAATGTTGTGTCTTGACATAAATTTCTCTAAAAATTTTCTGTTTTGAAATAAATTTGTTTAGAAAAATGTCTGTCTTGATATAAATTTCTTTAGTAAAATGTCTGTCTTGTCAGAAATTTCTTTACAACTTTTTCTGGCAACATAAATCTCCTTAGAAAATTTCTGTCTTGACATAAATTTCTTTAGAAAATTTTCTGTTTTGAAATAAAGTTCTTTAGATTTAAATTAAATTAAAATTTCCATCTGGACATAAATTTCTTTTTTGATATAAATTTCTTTAGAAAAGTATATGACTTAGCATGAATCTCTTTAGAAAATATTCTGTCTTGACATAAATTTCTCTAAAAAAATTATGTCTTGACATTAATTTCTAACGAAACCATATATGTATGTCTAGCATAAACATTTATGTCTGATATAAATTTCTATCGGAAACAATTCTGTCTGGCATAAATTCTCTACAGTCAATATTTATGTCTGACGTTAATTCTCTCATAGAGAGAAATAACTTATTTTTGCTGAGAATTTTTATGTTGTAGAAATATTTTATTAAGTTCTGTGATATTAGCTTTAAGTTAAACTTTACTTAAGTTTTGTGGTCATTTATTGTATATTATATTTTTATTAATTATTTGATTATTTATACCAAAAGTTTGTTCGTGATGTCACGTTTTTTAGTATTTTAGTAACTAATTAATAATAAAAATTAATATCCAATGATAAAAAAACATCAAAGCTATTATTTAGAACGAGACCCCTGAAGAAGTTAGAATAAAACTAACGAAACGTTGGATAAAAAAAAAAAATAAAAATAGAACAAGTTTTTTATTTACGTTTGGAAACAAACATTTGACCAAATTAGCCTGAAGGAAACTCCTTAAAAATTATAAGAAATATTTTATTTTTTTAAATTATTTTTTCTTTTTATAGAACAAATATGTCTGTCTCTTTTGATAAAAAATTAATTCATTACAAACAAATTCCATTTATTTGTTGTTTGTTTTTTTGTAAAAAAAAATCATCCTAATGCCTATAATCAGGTTTAAAAACTGTAAAAATCATTATATATCCAACTAATAAACAACAAAAAAATCACTTTTAAATTATTTCAGCAAATCTCTAGAGCGTATGATTAATATTAATTGAATAAATTAATTTTTACACAAGTTTTTTATAACCATTTAAAAGGCTAACAATTTAATTAAATGGTTTTGCAATTGTTTTCTAAAAAAAATTCTTTACATTTTCTGTGTTAAACATTTAAACAAATTGATTTTCGATGTAACAAAAAACCAAAACAAAAACGAAATAATACTAAATATTCATGCATTTGTAGTTTAAAAATAAAATTGAAATTAATTCACGTGAAAAGAACTAAAACAGCCACTACAAACTTAATATATTTTGACATTTGCCTGTCATTTTCATTATTTAAACATAACAATTTCAATAGACATTTTAAAACTACAAAACCAACAGAAAAAAATTACTAACTTTATGTGCATTTAGTTTTACAAGGGATAGAGAGAGAGAGAGAGAGTAGCGGTGCAAAGAAATATAAAATAAATAGGATGGAAGTATATTTTAAACAGTAACTTATCATAGAGCCAGTGAATCAGAGATTTTAGTAGTCATTTTTTCTGCTCCACCTACAATCAAACGAGCTCATTCTACCGTTGAATGAATGATGGTGACGAGCCACAAACAGTTGCTAGATTAACTGACAGTCAAACAATAGACACAAAAACTGCACATACACGTATTTACAAACACAAAAATAAATGGCATAAAAGGAGGCATTCAGGCCGGCAATGTTTTTTTTTTTATTTGAACATTTTTGTTGCTGCTGGATATTTCAACTCTCTATTCTAGTCTTCTTCATGCACAATGAATGGCAGACAATGTACAAATGTCAACAACATAAAAACGTTTGCAGTTAACTCAACTGACACAGTGAATGAAAATATTGTAAAATACAAATATACATTTGCAGTCACATTCACTGCCACATCCAAAGCCACTGGTATAGATTTAAACAAACTTTAGATAACGAAAGCAGTCAGAAAGGGCTATTAGAATAAAAAAGAAATTGCTGCAAATGCTAAACAAACAACAAATTTGTATTTTATGATAAAAGGACTTTTAAGTATGCACTCGTATAAATGTATATTAGTATACGTGTGTATGTGTATTTAGTACAAAATGTTTGCATGTGTTTGAGTGTTGTAGCTTCTGAGTGTGATGTTGTTGCCAGTGATAGTGGCGTTTCATTTCGTTTTTTTTTACTTTTTGCTGCATTTTTTTCTCAATTTCAATTCTGAATTTGATGTTTAAATTGTATGGCTGTGAGTTTGAACAATAACAGCAGTAACAACAACAATAACAATAATGATTGTAAATATATGTATAGAGAGATGCAAATAAAAACACAGGCTGCATTTGAATTATAACGGAAACGGAAATGAGTTCACACAAACAAAAATCAGAAATAATAAAAGAAAACATGCCCTCATACAAAAACACACACACCTACTTCCAAACCAACAACTGGCCAAATGTTTAGTTAAAGTCAAGGAAAGATAGCCAAAGCTGTAAACTGAGTTAGAAAGAGAGTATGAGCAGTGACGTTTGCACTGTTTAAATGTAGTGTAACCAAAATCTAGAAAATATGGCTGCTTACAGCTACACGAACGCAAAGCAAAATCTAAAATTGGGTTATAAATATTTAGCCTCTGATTGCTACAAATTAAAGGAAATTTGAAAATCAATAAAGATACAGAAACAGCTAGAAAAGACTCACAAAAACAAACAAACAAACAAATAAATGATATAGACAAGTAAAAAGGAAATTGGAAGAAATTAATGATAAAAATAACAAGAAAATATTTGATTAATTTTAAGTGACAAACTAAAAAAAACGAGAAGAAAGAAGTAGAGTAAAAAGTAGGCATGAAGATTCGAAGTAGAATAATAATAAAATAAAAACATTGGCCAGAAAATATCAAAATAAGGGGGGGGCGGGGGAGGTTTGTTTATTAAAGAAATATAAGAAATATAGAGAAAAATTTGATTTTTTCAACTATAGTCGGTATGTTTCTATAGAAATTAAAAACATACATACATTTAATTATTTTCCATAGAAATTTATGTCTGACATAATTATTTTGTATAGAAATTTATGTCAGACATCAACGTTTCCAATAGAAATTTATGTCAAACATAAATACACGTAAATGTTCCTATAGTAATTTATAACAGCCATAAATGTTTTCTATAGAAATTTATGTGTTTAAATGTTTTCTAATGAAATTTATGTCAGACATAAATGTATTCTATAGAAATTTATGTCAGATATAAATCTTTTCTATAGAAATTTATATCAGTTATAATTATATTCTAGAAAAATTAATAACAGACATAAATGTTTTCTATAGTAATTTATGTCAAACATAAATGTTTCCTATAGAGATTTATGTCAGACATAATTACTTTCTACAGATATAAATGTTTTCTTTAGAAATTTATGTCAGGCAAATATTTTCGATAAGAATTTATGTAAGACACAAATGTATTCAGTGGAAATTTATGTCACACATTAGTGTTTTCTATAGGAATTTATCTTAGACATAAACGACTTCTATTAAAATTAAGTTTAAGTTTTTCTCTATAAACTAAATTTTTCTATATAGATAGAAGTTTTATGTTCGGCATACATTTTTATGTCTGGCATAAATAAAAATATATGTCAGACATAAAAATAAAATAAAATATATAATAAAAAATATAAAATATCAGCCATAAATTTTTACTAAAATTTTTTAGAAAAATTTATTTAATTTTTATAAGTAGCAAATCGCAATTACGGCAATATTATGAGAGCTATTGACCTTTAGCACTTCGGTTATTATACTCACGGCTATCTTTAATTAAATTCAAAAGAATTTGAGTTTTTTTTAACAAAATTTTAAAGAGTTTAAAATTGGTGTTTAAAAAATAGGACATGAAAGTGTGATGAGAGTAGGTAAACATTATTCTAGTTACACAAGAAATCACATCTGAACTTTAATTCATAATAAAAAGATGCAAATAGTTTTTTTTTTTTTTTGCTTAAAGCTCGCTACTTACAAGAATCGTAATGTGCAAAAAAGTGTTTATTTTGTTATGTGCTTTGAAAAAAATTGAATTCTTAATTGGGTTATTGTGTCCGATAAATAATATACGAGAATACATTTTCTACATTAAAATCCTTTAGGACTTTTGTGAATTACCACAGTGGGTCATAAATTATTAATTTAAAACAAAGTTTTTTGTCTGCTTTTTTTAATCCAACAAAATTACACACTCTTTCTTTTTTCAATACAAAATGTTTTTTTACAAAAAATCAATTAAAATAAATATGTTTCAATTTGGTAAAATTGATAAAACCCTTAAGTGTATATAATATTGAAGTATTTACTTCAATTTGAACAAAAGGAAATTAATTTTAATAGATGATGTTTTTTTTTTTTGTATTGGGTAAAATAAATAAATTCAGTTTCATGACTGCCCTTGATATAAGCAGCAGCAGTCTGTAACTCTGGCCAGTAGCCAGCCAGTGTTTTCAATTTCAATTAATGCTTAAATTTATATAACTTAGTGTGGGTGTTTATACCTTTAATAATTACATACAAACAAGTAAATTTGTACTGCAGTTTTATTTATATTTATATTAATACTATATACTACACATTAGGGTAGCGCTGCTTGGGCAATTGACCGATTTTTGATGTTTCCCAGGTATATAAAATTTTTAGTTTTCTAGTAGCTGGGTATGAAATAATAATGGGTTTTCGATACACAGTGGGTCAGAATCAAAACTGTTTGTAAATTAATTTGTCACATAAAAATACCTGGAACTTCCGGCATAAAAAGATTTTGAATATAGAAATAGGGGTGGCGTTGCAGTGGCTCACACTAAGGCAGCTTATTATTAAAGAAAGTACCTTCTAGAGAAAGTTCATTAGAAAGAAAATACCTTTTAAAGAAAGTACCTTTTAAAAAAAGTACCTTTTACAGCAAGTACCTTTTAAAGAAAGTGCCTTTAAAAGAAAGTACTTTTAAAGAAAGTACCTTTTTACGAAAGTAAAGAAAGAAAAATCATTTTAAAGAAAGTACCTTTCAGAAGCATTGAAAACACCAAGAGTAAGTTTCATCCTACTACTCGCTGTATGAGTGAGTTTATATTATACGTCAGTGTGTTTAACCTAAAGGCTTTTAAGTATTTTACAATTTATTTCGCATATAAATTGCCACTCATATGTTAACGAAACAAACAAAATGCAAAAATAAAAATTATATTAAAAAAAACAAAATTCAAACCTATAGTACACCGCCTGTACACATCGTCATCAACGTCGTTATTACATACTTACATAAATACAACACATATATATGCATTTGAATACAGGCATATACAAGATGATCTTATATGTAAAAATTGGTATTTTTACATCTAGTAGTATAGTAGTAGTTGTTGTTGTTGATGTCGTTTTTGCTATAAACGTTCAAAATTTAAATGCAACTTGTGCAATTTGAGTGGCAGGCAGTGTGCCAAGGATTTTTTACACATACTTTTTGTAATCTTATTTAATAAAAGGGTTTAAATAAGAATAAGTGTTATTTTTAAAAGGAAAGTCTATAAAAATAAAAATATTAAAGTAGCTTAATTCAAACTGTCACAACTTGTCAAAACAAATTAGCTTTATACATATTTTCAATCCTCTGTTATAATTACTTACCCATGTTCCATGTTTTCAAACTTAACTTCCAAATTAACAGCTCTTTTTTCATGAACCCTTTATTCATCTACCGTTTATAACATATGAGTTTTTATATTCAAAACAGCCGCTTTCTGTACTTACCCTCCCCGTACTTACATATATTTATATGTAACTATACGTCCGTATAAACGCTATTACTTTAACCCTCGCCAAAGCCTTTTTCATCCAAAAAATAAAAAAAGAACAAAACTTAAAATTTTTCTCTATTTTAGCAGCCTGCTTTTGAGCCACAGCCTGAAAAATATTTGCATTTGTTTCCTATATACGTTGTTCTCTATAGTTCAAGTAGTTAGAAGTTAAGCCTAAAAATCGACATCGACATTCTATACCAAAGTGAACTTTTGGCTTTAGAGCTCTTCTTTCATGCTCTTGGTGTCTGTTTATTTCTATGTGTAAAAGTGTAGGTGCAAGTAAAAATGTATAGATGTATTATAATATCAGGGAAGGTAACACAGCACAATAGTCAGCCTCTTTTTCTGTTAAAGTTTTATAAGGGTTTTCGGCTGAAATATGGAAAAACTTTACCAGATGGAATTTTATGGTATTTTATGATAATTTTATTAACTTTGCAATAAATTTGTTAAAAAAAGTCTGCAATTTCAGCTTTATTTTAATATATTTAGGTTTTAATAAGCCCTAGTAGTTTCCAAGTCATGACCATTTATTAAAAATAAGTCTGAATTAATATTACTCATACGTAAAATTAAACATTCGAAAAAAAAAATATTAAATATTGATAAAAATCATAATATTTCTATAGGAAATTGCCACCAATAGCTACATGTCCATAAACAAGTATGTTTATTATACACATTTATAAAGAAAAATGTCTTTTTTTTTAATATTTTTTCATTCTACTATTTTGTTTAGAATAATGCAATTTTATAGTATTGTATAACAATTTTATTAACATTGAAATAAATTTATTGAAAATCCTAAAATTTTAGTTTAATTTTGATACCTTAAGATTTTAATAAGTACTGGTAGTTTCCATATAATTAACATTTATTTAAAAAAAGTTTTAATTAATATTACTCATACGCTAAATGAAAATTTTAAAAATATATTTAATATTGTTAAAAATTATAATATTTCCATATAAAATTATTAACATTATCCACATGCCTATAAGCAATTAGGCATTTATGAAGAAAATTGTACTTATATGACAAATTTTTATAATTATTTAGTTTAATTTTTATAAAAAAAAAGTTTGTTTTATAGTATTTTATTATAATTTCATTAACATGAAATAAATTTATTAAAAAGTCAGTCTCCCATTTTAGCTTTATTTTGCCACCTTAAGATTTGAGTAAACCTTGGTAGTTTCCTAGTTATAAGCATTTATTTAAAATAAGTCTTAATTAATATTACTCATACGTAAAATTAAAAATTTTTAATACTCATGAAAATCCTAACAGTTCTTATAAGAAGTGCTTCATTAGCTACACATCTGTTAACAAGTGTCTTTACTACGCACAAATTTTTAGAAATTTACCATCATTTAACAAATTCTTTTTCTGTAGAAAAGTTTACTAGACCAAATTTTTTAGAAAAACTTCATTTTAATAAAATCCTTCATACTTATGGAAATTAGAACATTCTATAGAAAATGTTCATTATTAGCTACATTTATGTTAACAAATTAAACAGTCTATAGAAAAGTTTCTTTATTTGCTAAATTTCTTTAAAAAAAAAGTGTCTTTTTAGACCCAATTTTTATAGAAAAATGTGTTTTTAAACCAGTTTTTTCTAATAAGCCCTGGGAATTTCTAAGTTATCTGCATTTGTTGTATATTACATATTATTATATATTTTTATTTCATAAATAAAGCATTGTAAACAGAAAATCCAGCTATGCTACAGAAGCTTCTTTTAGGCCCTTTTTCCTGTGAATTGTTTTTCAAACATTAATAGTGATATTCTGTCTAAGCAGGTTAAACTCAAAATAGAAAAAAAAATCGTGCACTATACGATTGTCTCATCTTGATTAGATATTTGCAACTCACTACTTCCATTTTTAATTCTAGCAGATTTCTTGCTCAACCCATCTTCTAATTTGTTCAGTTCAAGATCAGTCGTAATCTTTGGTAGTATGACTGGTTTAGGTTTTTTTGTAGGTTTTTTCTTTGTTACTTTCGTCCAAATATCCGTCGAGGTTTTCTCCAGCATTTATGGATGGTATTTCACTGCTTGGAGTTTATCTTAAAAATGATATTATCTGTTTTTCAAATGTAGTTTTACCGTCTTTGATGTTGCTGATATCAATCTGGTCATTTTTTCTCTTCTGCTTTTTGTTTCCTGGCCACACTATAGGAGATGTCTGTATAGCTTATGTGGTTATAATACAGCCTACAGTCTTAATTACAGCCTAAAATTTACTTGCTTTTTGAAAGCATGTTCAACATTGTTTTCATGAAACTAACTTTGAGATTACCAAATTCAGACAAATACTCCAGGCCTTAGTCAGCGTTTGTCAACGTTTCTGAGTTAAGCTTGGTACGCCTTTTATATCACTTTACTTTATATTTGCATGTGTGTTTGTAACATTATCTGCCGCCGGTTCTATACTCAATACTCCTACACCGAAAATAAATTCACTCTCTTTGACTTTTGATTTTTATAGCAATCCGCAAGGAATTTTCGTAAAACGACCTCTAACAAGCGACACAAAGCTTCCCAGTATGAAATGAATGCTTCTGTGTTTTGTTGTGACTGAAGGAACTACAAAAGTTTTACTCTTCGAATTAAACCCTTCTAAAATGCTATTCCTGTGTGGAATACTTTTGTAACGATGAGATGCTGCCATTAAACGTCTAATTGCCACGTCACAGGTTTGTGTACTTTTTCTAGCACGTATTTCAACACCGCCACTCAAGAGGACTGTTTTTCTATCGCAGCTGGCCTACATATCTGAAGATTATTCAGCAATCCCCCAACCGCTCAACCTGATATTAGCTGCTCCCTTGGTCCTATCTTATGGTATAGTTCTAGGCCTTGGTCTAGTCTGTGTCTATCTCTACGCTCGCCATGCAAACCCTTTTTTATTTAACCCCTACACATTTTGTTTTTGTTACTTTTACTAGTCACCGTTGCTTTACTCTGCTGGTTTTTTTTCCTTTTTTTTAACCAAGAACAAAAAAGCCTTTCTCCTTCATATAAAGGAATAGTAACGTAGTGTATGTGTAAAAGTATGTGTATAATACGTTTGTTTGCTTGTTTGTAGGTATAAAATATTTGAATGTATGTCAAATATTTGGCTGTGAGCCAACAAAATTTTTGAGCATAAAATACAAAATATCCTCCGATTAGTTAGCAAGTAACTCAAGCCCAAACAAGCATCTGCCTAAAGACTTAACAACAACAACAACAGCAAAACAAATAAATAAAAACAACCAACTTACACACAAATACATAAACAGCTAAAAAAAACACAACATTTCAAATACAAACGATCAAAAAATATTATTTTGTAATACACTACTACAACAACTACTACAGCAAACTTACCAAACAGCCTTTAAATATTGCAAGAGAGTATGAAGCCTATTTTTAGGCTACAATAAGCAGCAAAATGTTGCTATTCAACAGAAAGCAAGCAGCAGCAACAACACACAAAACTCATATTTTTGAAATGCATTGAAGCTGAATGTAGTAAACATTGAGGCTTGGTTGAGCCTTCTACTAGATTTTGTTAAAACATTTTTTGTAGCAGTTATTTTTGTTGTTGCATAAATACCAATGAAATTGAAGTGTTTTAACTTGTTATGGAATAAAGAATTTTTGTTGAGGCCTGTTTTTTTTCGTTTTGTTGCAACCAGTAGATTTTGCTGTTGCTTCTTTTTGTGATTTTTTTTTTTTTTTTTTGTTTTTTGTGGATGTGACAAAACATTTACAAATAAAAATGTTAACAATTTTTTTAGCAAAACAATAAAAAACTAAAAGCATAAAAGATGAAACAAATATTGTAGAAAAATAGCAACAATAAGAGTAACAGCAGCAAAATTGGTTGCTGAGTTCAACAGCAAATAAAATTAATGTTGCTCATACGTTGTAAAACTAAATGTATGTTTTTTTTGAAATGACAGATGGTTTTTGATAAATGGCAGCTTAAAGCAAACAAACAAAACAAGATTGTTTTAAACATTTTAAAGATTAAAATTTTCTTCAACATTTATTTAGATTTAAAATATTTTTTATTTTTATAACACAAATTTATTGCCTCTATTTCACATAAATTGCAAATGTTCTTTTATAAATTATGATTTAAAAGATGTTTTATAAATAAACTACAAAAATGCTAATTTTTCTTTAATTTCAATTATTATCTACCAAAAAAAAAAACAAAAATTTGTAACATAAACAAAACAAAACAAATAATGCAAGAAATATGTATGTATGTATATTTATATATATGTATATATAGTTTTACAAACAAACAAAAGTGTATTGCAAACGGCTGCTGCATGTTGCAAGATAAATGCAATAATTTAGTAATGATGCTGTGGCAATACACTACAAACACATGTTGGCAACAACAAATATTTACAAAAACTTCAAATATATGTACTTACTTAGTTGTTGCTGCTGTATGTAGCAAATGTATGTGAAAAAGTTTTTTGGCAAACAATTTTTAAATTTCGTTTATGTGTATATGTAGGACCAACAGCAGCAGCAGCAGCATCATCATCATAGAAAAATATTATTAAATACACATACAAAATATGGTGTAAATTGTTTTAAATTTGCCACATACTTTTACTTACATGCATTAAACAACAATACAAAAACAACACATCAGCATCAGAAATACACAACATTGCACCGACTTTCATACAAAAATACTTATATGATATTATCACTTCCACAACGAATACTAGGCTTTTATAATATAGAGAAATGTGCTTATTCTACAACAGTGAGAAACAAAACACTGCCAAATTTATAGAATTTATCAAAATCTTCAATAAATTTTTGTAATAAAGACAATTTTCTAGGCTAGTGTCATAGTTCATATATCATTTATTTGGAAGAAAAAAATATCTTAATTAGTCATATTTTTATAGATAAGTGTCTTTCATTTACTTATTTCTAAAAATAATTGTGTTGGGCTCGTAAGGTTTTCAACTGACGTGGAAATCGTATGGAGCTCTGTACCTGAGCAATCACAAATTTTATCTGCCATTGTGGCCAGTTTCAGATCTTCACTGACGGATAAAATTGCTTTCATTTGAGATGGTATCCGCTGCATTCAAAGCCGTTTTAAAATATCATCCGATACTCTATCTTGAGCTGAGGAACGCATTTCACTTAACAAATCTGATGGTTTTCTCTCCGATAATTCGACTTCTGTCAAAAGTTTCTTGAGACTCTTATCCTCAGTGTAAGAAAATGAACTGTTTTCCAAGTTCCGTACATGTTAGCAGCTGGAGAGTTGATTATGATGTCTTGCAATTTTTCTAAGATATTGCTCTCTATTGATGCCATAATTGTGTGAAATTTCTTGAGCAACACCAGCCATTCTTAATTTTATATCCTTATAACCTTAAATCGTTAAAACGTCGGGGTCACCAATTTGTTGGCACGTATTTAGTTTTAAAATAATAAGACCAACAATATATATTTTTTATGTTGTATTAAAAAATGTTTTTATTCGTTTAAATTTAAAAAAGATATATTTTTTATTTGTAATTCTTAAAGCAAAGTAAATTTGTTACAATTTTTGTTGAAAATAATTTTTTTTTAATTCTTTAAAACTTATTGAAATCAAAAATTTTCAACGAAATTATTATATTATTATACGATTATTTACATTACAAAAAAGTTTTTAATAGAAAAATACACAGTACTATAAAAAAATAGAGGGCTAAAATCATGAAAACAATTTTCGAAATTCATAAACTTATATTACATCATCGAAGTTTATGCAACTTTTTAAAATTAAAATTTAAAAAAATACTCCAGTTTTTTTTTTTAAATTTCACACCAAATCTTTTATTAAAAATAATAAAATAAAAGATTTTTTATATTATATGTAAAAAAAAAACAAAAGTCTGCATTACTATAAAGAAGTCTGTTAAAAAAGTTTTTACAAAAATTATTCCAGCTAGTTTAATTTAACTCTAATAAAACTTTTTATTTGTAAATAGTCTATTGATTTGTCTTAACTTATTAGTAAGCCCTAAATGTTGGCGTCTCTCATGTAATTTAATATTTTATAAAACTTTAGTAGTTTCTTAGTTATTAACATTTGTTTCAAATTAGTCATAAAATATTACTCATACGCTCAAAATAAAATTTTAGAAAAATCTTTATTATTAATAAAATATATTAATTTTGTTAACAGCATGCCTAAAATTATTAATATCAATATTATTTATGTAAGTAATTCACCTAAAAGAGTTATTTGAGAAACTATTTTAAGCAATCCTTAAAAAAGAAAACTAATTATATTGAAATACTTGTAAATATAAAGTAAATTGTTTTACTTGGCATTACAATGCGCAAGATTATTTACTTTGCTAACATATTTTCGACTAGTCTTCAAATAACTTTGATATTTTTAATAATTTCTTTTTCAGCCACCATTTGATGAAGTTCATATTTAAGGTATTAGTATAAAATATATTTATAAAATAGCTGCAAATGTATCTTTCTTTTACTTCAATAGCTCCTTTATTTTAAGTAGTTGCAGAGTACTTAATATTTGTTTAATATAAGTCATAATTAATGTTAATCATACGTATGAATAAATTTGTTTTAAGTCTTTAATATTGATAAAATATATACTTTTCTATAGAAATAGTGTCTCCTCAAGACACTTTTTTTAAATAAAACGCATTTGTTGTTAAAGTTTGAAGATTTTTTCACTTACTGTTTAAAACCAGCTGTATAAATCTGTGATTACAATGCCTGTGTTTGTTTGAGTGTTGTCTACATGAATATTAGTTGCAGTTGTTTGTCTCTCTTTCGCATTTTCTGTGTAAAAAAAAAACGCAAACACAAAACTATAGTTGCATGTGCATTTAACTAGTTTTGTTGTAGATGGGATTTGTTTGTTGTTATTTTTGTTTTGTTTTTAGCAAAGTATTTCTGCCATTGTTGTTATTATTGTTGTTGTTGTCGTTGTTGTTGTTTTTAGCTTGATGCTCTTATTGTTTGTAAAAATTATTAACATTATCATGTGTAGTTGAGTGTTAGTGGAAAATGCTTACATATAGTCAAGCACACATGTATAAATTTTAACTACAGCTGTTGTTGTTGTTTTAGGTTATTTTGTTTTTGTTTCTATTGTTGCTGTTGTTGTTTCGTAGACATGAGCCCAAAAGTACTAAAAATGTTACTGCGAAAAACAAAACGGAAGCTGTTTTTGTGCCTGTTTCCTTATTTTTTGTATATTTTACTTCTACAACTCTCTTTTTAGTTTTATAAAATATCTGTTTGTATTGTGTTTATTTTATGCAAGTATGTGGTTGTGTGTGTGTGTATATATATATGTGCATGTGTGTGCATTTAAGTACCACTTGCATGTGTATAATGCATTATTTGTGGTTGGTTGTTACAAATGTTGTTGTCTTGTTAAGTCTAGTTATTGTAGTTGTTAGTTTTTCACTAAATCATTAAACATGATAAAAATAGTGTTATAATTCTCTTGTCTTTTATTTTGTTGTTTGTTAGTTGTGTTTAAGGAAAAAACTAAAAATCTGATTTGAAATTGAAAAGTTTTGCAAATAGCTTTTGTATACGAAATTTTAAACAATATTAATTGTGGAAGATGTAAAAGTTTATTAAGAAAATAGTTACAATAGTTTGTGCAAATAAAAGCAGCATTTGATATGAAAAATTTTTAGAAACATTTCTAATAATTAATAACTTTTCTATAGTTTGTTTATCAGAGTGTCGCTAATAGAGCTTCTTCTTTAAAATTTATAAATGTTATAGGCTTTTAATATAAAAAAAATGTTTCATATTTTAAGAGTTGCTCCTTTAAATTTTATCATTAATAAATATTTTATTTTTTTTATAGTAAGCGTATGATTAATATTAGTTAGGACTTAGTTTAAACAATATGCCGATAACTTAAAAACCACTAAAGCTACATAAAATCATAAAGTACTTTAAGAAATATCAGATATAAAACTATTCAGTTAATATTAAATTATTGTAATAAAATACCTTTAAAATAAGAAAACTGTTTACTGACAAAAATATTTCAAAGTTTAAGTAAATTAAATTTTCTAGGTAAATAATTAAGTTATATTAAACTTAAACCATTATAATAATAATTTCAAGAATTTTCTGTAAAATTTTTAAGATTTAAGGCAAAAATGCATATATTAAGAAATTTGTATATAAAACGTATGAGTAATATTAATTATGACTTCTTTTAAACAAAAGTTCATAACTCAGAAACTACAACAGCTAATTATAATTGAGAAATTGTAATTTATTAAAAAAATCAATTTTTTGTATTATTAAATTGTATTAAATTGCAATGTTTATGCTCACAACCTTAACAAATTCCGTTAAAATTTTAAAAACAACCATTTTACAAATATTTAAGTTTAACGTATGAGTAATATTAATTATTTTAAGGAAAAGACCATAACACTAAAATTACAACAGCTAATTAAAATCGTTTAATTAAAAAAGGAAATTAAAATTCAAAGCTTTTTAATAAATTTAATTTTATATTAATGTGAAAAAAGTTCATACATATGTAGAAAAAAAACTTAAAAAAATTAATTTAAGAAAAAAATTTATAAATAAAAAAAAATACTGAAAATTATTTTAAAATTATAGATTTATAAGAGGTAAGGTAACATTTTATGATTAAAAAAAATGTTAGGATTTTACAAATATTTTATTGAAAGCGTATAAGTAATATTAATTAAGACCTATTTTAAACAATGGGCTATAACTCGGTAACTATAAGTTTTTATTAAACTGTTAAGGTAAATAAGAAAAGTAAACACTTAAAGTTTCTAAACAAATTTTCACTTAATATAACCAAATAGTTCTGAAATGTAAAAATTCAAAAAGCAGTGTTAAAAATTAAAAATAAAACACTTTAGTTTTAAGCATTTAGTTAATAATTGTAATAAATTAATTTAAATTTGTAGCAGTTTAAGTCAAAATTTTATGTATTTTAATAAGTTAGTAAGTATGTTTTACTTATATTTATGCCGGCTTTTATTGAAAGTTTTTGGTTTAACATTTTAGGTTTTTCAAAAACAGTGTCCTTAAAATGTGTTGTCTCCCAAACAAACAAAAACTTTCTCTTACATTTTCATATTTACTTTAAAACTTAAAGTTTACAAAACAATTGTATGTTGGTCATTTACTTTTCTCACAGACCAACAGCAAACATGTGAGTGTAAAAATGTTTTTATGAATTTATAGATTTTTTTATTTTAACTTCTACAGCTTTTCCAAATAGACATAAAAAAAATATCCTTAAGGACTACATTACCCAGACTTAAAGGCAGTCGCTTAAAATTTGTTACCCAAAAAGTTTACTGACCTTGAAATTTCTAGTAGAAATTTGCCCAAAAAAAAAGTGGAAATTATGTTAGAAAATTTAAAATCCCTTTTAAGACAGGTTCGTAAAGAACTTTTTGTGAGCAGGCTAAAAAAAAACCTTTGAAAGTACTTTGTCTGCTGGCCTTATTGAGAAAATTTCCATATTTTCCTGATTATATTCTGGGCTTTAAATTATATTTAGTTGTTGTATTTGTTTGCATAAATGTTTATTTTATGATTTGGGTTTTTTTTCTCTGCTTTTTGTATAATTTTTGGAAACCTTGTGCCATTGTTGGCCATACACTAAATGGGAATATGTATACTGAGGAGTATTGTGTGTTTTGTTTTCTCAAAAGTTTTAAAAGTCAAATAAGGTTTTTTGCTTTTGCAAATAAGACTTTTTGAATTTGTATATGGTATTAAAATATTTGAATGTGAATGAATATAATACAAGAAAAAAACAGAGTGGGAGTTGTTTAAATGTTTTATTTATAGCTGTAGTGGTTGCCTGTATCCTGTGCTCAGCTGTTTTTGTTTCTTTTGTCTGGGTATATTTAAATTATATTTTCTTCAAGTCTTTGCTAGGTTTGCTGTTGTTTGCCATGTTCATCATCATTATCAACATTTTTTTTTTTTTTTGTTGTTTTGTATTGTGTATTGTAGTGTGTGTACTGTGTACAAAAGCCTCTTATAGTCATAAGCGAAAATTAATTAAATATTTACAAGATTCTTATTTAAAAACTTGTGTTTTCTTTTCTTGGTATTTACAATTGCTGGCATTTAAAAGCTGCTCTATAGTTCTTAGGAAATGATAGTTTCTAACTGCGGCATAAGAAATGTAAATAAAAGATTTTAAATATAACAGTAATGTTTAGCTAAAAATAGTAAAATGAATATTATTTTTTAAAGACATTTTTGAAATAATCATATTAAAAATTTATAAGTTTTATAGGCTTTCAATATAATTAGTTATATTATTTTAAGTTTATTTAGCAATTCCTGGAAATTTTTAATTAATTTAGGCAATAATAAAGATTGTACTTAATTTTCATATGGAGCGTATGATTAATATTAATTAAAACATATTTAAAACAATTGCCCATCAATTAGAAATGTTGAAGATATGTAATAGAAAATCAGAAAAATTTTAATAAGAAATTTAAAATTTTTTTTTAACTTTAGTTTTTTTGACCTTCCAGACTTTTTTCAGTAACATTGTACCAATATAAAACAATTAATAGTACTAGCCCCCAAATTATAATTTAGAATTTCTGATATCTTTTAAAAATATTAGTATTTTCTAAACTTTAGTTAAAGTCAAATTATAAAACTAACTTCATCACTATTAATTAATAGTATTATTTTTAATTTTGTTAAACCAAATTCCAGTTCTTTTATAAAAAAAACATTTTTCGTTTTATTTTTTATTATTAGTTCACTCCATTACATTTATAAATACTTAATAAATCCTCGTTAAAAACCTCTCTAACACACACTTTAGCTAAAACAAAAATATAATCTACAAAACAAGCAAATTATAAAAAAAAAATACATAGAGAAAATGAGACACATGCTATGCTGTGCTGGCTGCTTATTTGCCGGCATTAGTCTAATTATTATTAATTTACAGCGTAATTGCTGTAACTGTAACTAAGTAAAGTAATACAATGGGTCCAACTATAATTGAGGTTGGCATTTAAAATCTGTGTGTTGTCTCTCTAATTTTAAACCATAATCTCTAAATGGTGGCGGTAACTTTTCTACATATGTGCAAGTAGTTGTAGCAGCAGCAGTGGCAACAATTAAACGTTGCACAGAATAATCCTATTTAAAAAGCGCTTTTACAATTACAAGTATATAATGCGAAGTCTTGTGTTATAGTATAAAACAGAAAATATAGAAAATTACATGGTAATATTTGTTATGTAAAAAAATGCTATAATGTTTGCATATGTGTCATATTTGGTTTAAATAAATGTCCTTTTGCTGGTGTTTTCTTTTTACTTTTGTAGGCTTTAATGCTTATTTAAGAGTTTTTTGGCAAAAAACTCCAGAACAAATGAAGCATTTATAGAAAACAAACTATATAACGTTTTTGACAGTTTGCATGTGAATAAACAGCGAACAAAGAATGCTGTTGTGTTTTTCAAATGCTAATGCTACTTAAAAAGTAGGTTTGTTCGTTTATACAAAGCATTTACTTAGTTGTCATATTTAATTTAGCATATTTTAGATTTTTAAGGCACATGTTATATTTTAAGTGAGTGATAAAAAGTTGCTGAAAAATTTTTTTTTTTGCGAGCGTATGATTAATATTAATATACCTTATTTCACACAATTTACTGTAACTTAAAAACTTTAAAATCTATAAAAAAAAATGTGCATACATTTTATGAAAGCTAACATAAAAGGCTTTAAATGTTATGTTATTTTATACTAAAAAAATTATTAAATTATGTATTTTGAAAAAAAAATTATTATTAAAATATGGTTTTTAATATAAATCTAATATCTTAACATGTTTCATAGTTAATTTTTATATTTAAACTCATTAAAAAACAAATTTCTAAAAATTTTCTTTTAGCGTATAATTAATATTAATTATAAATTATTGCAAATAACTGGCTGTAACTCAAAGACTTTAATAGCTAAGAAAAATATAAAATTATTTTATATAAGCATACAGTCAAGGCTTTTAAAGAAAAGTAATTTGACAGTAATAAAATTATAAACAATTATGAAAGTTGTTTTTTAAAAAATATTTTGAAAATTTAATATAAAAAAAATTTTCCTTTTTGCTTAAAATTTATTTTTTAAATGACTCATGTTTTTTCTTAAGCATTTTTATCTATTTTTCCAGATTTCTATGCTGCTTAATCTTTGCAAGAAATTATTAAAAAACATTTTATTTTGAGCGTATGATTAATATTAATTAGGGCTTATTTTACTTAGGGCTAATGTTAATTTAAAAGATGGTTTTGTTATTTTAAACATTATATTTACTCCGATTTCAGTGTGATTATACTTTTTATTCAAAAATTTAAGACCATTTTTATGTTTTCAATTTAAAACAAATAGTTTTTTATAATTTTATTGATAGCGTATGAGTAATATTTATTATAAATTATTTTAAATAAATGAATATAACTCAGAAACTACAAAAGTTTTTGAAAACTTTAAACCTTTAATGAAAACTGAAATTTAATTTAAGTCTTTTTATAACATTTAATTTAATATTAAAAACATATTTAAAAATATATTAAAAATGTTTACAATTGATGTTTTGTTTTTTAGTGGTTATGGCTAAAGTCTGTTTTTTTTAGTTTAAAAAATACATTTACCTAGATTTCAGACTTATTTATATATAATTCAACATTTGAAATCCATCTATATATATTTTAAGTGATTAATAACGGCTTTTTCAAAATTATGTTGAGAGCGTATGATTAATATTAATTATGACTTATTTTAAACAATTGATTACAACTCAGCAACCATAAATTTTTTTTTAATCTTAAAGCATTTAGAGAACGCTGGAAATTAAAGTTTTATCATGCGTTTGCTTAAATACTATTTAAGTCATTGAAAAATTATTTAAAATGTGTAAAATGCCAAATTTGTTTTTCTAGAACTAATGATATAAATATAAAAAAGTAGATTTGTTAGCTTAAATATTATATTTACTTATATTTCAGTATAATTATACAGTTACTAAACATTTTAAAGTCAGTTTTTTATATTTTAGTTGCTTAGTAAAGAGTTTTACAAAATTTTCTTGAGAGCGTATGATCAATATTAATTATGACTTATTTTATATAAATAGCTGTTTCTCAAGAACTAAAGAAGTTATTCAAAATTTTAAAGCCTTAAAGGAAAGCTGACTTTTAATGCTCTTGAATTTATTAAATTTAATATTAAAAATATTAAGAAAATGTTTAAAATCTTGTTGAAAAAAAGATCATTAAATTTTTTTTTCTTTAATTTTTTTTTCTTCAAGTACTGCTTAATTATTTCGTTTTCGTCTTTAATTTTACTTATTTTACAGCATTTTGTCAATTTCTTAGCTGGCCGTTTTTGTATTGGCTTTCGTTTGGCAAAAAATTGTTTTTTTGTTCATTTGCTCTTTAAAGTTTGCATGTCTTTTCATGCATGTTTATTAACATTGTTTACAAGTTAATATAAACAACAATCATCTTTACAAACATACATATATACATATGCAACACATACAGAAAACATTTCTTTTAGCACTGAAACATTGAGCAAAAATAAAACTAAAGTCAGAAAAACAGAAAAGAAAGCTGCGAAAATTGTTGCTTATATTAGTTGGTGGTACTTGTGTTTACAGTTGGTTTTTTTCTAGCCCCGAAAAAATACACATTTAAGTTTCCTTTTGGATATATGCCAGTAGCCATCCAGTTACAAACTTAACATACACATGTTAATATAAACAACAATAAGAAACACCAAATGCATAAGAAGCATCACTGCCATCCAATGCTCAGTGGCAAAAAAAAAGAGGCAGAAAAGGCAAATACTAGCAAAAATTGTTCTACTTTGCTGTCACATTCATTTCCTTTTAGCATGTTGTTCTTTACACACAAACAGAGTAGAGAGTTTAAACAAGTATTGCTTGTTGTTATTGTCTTGTTTCTTATCTCATTTGGCAAGCCACATATCATGTTTGTTGCATGATGGGCCAGGCCAGCACAACTAACACACACACGCATGCAATTGCATGCCGCCTGTGGTTATTTATGAAAATTTCAGTTCAATTTTTTTAAGTTCACAAAAATAAAAACAAACAAGTATTTTTCATGTTATTGTTAGTATTGTTATTATTGCTGTTAAGCATACAATTACAAACACATCGTACATGTAATGAAATAAATGATAACAAGCAAACTAGAGCCTTACGGATAAAAGTAGACTGAGAGAGTGAGTGTGTGTGTGTGTAAAAAGCTTATACATGTTTGTAACAAGAATGTAGTTTTGTCTTACTTTTGCCAAAGTTTTATTTTGCCACTTTCTCTGTCTCCCCCCTTTGGCTCTTTGTTTCTTACTTGTTTTTATGTCATTGAGTATGAAAGTGTTGTCTGCTGTTTTTTTTTTTGGCCAACAAAAAACATTATTATCTTTTTAATAAAGCAAACTTTTTTCAATTGTTGTGTGTGTCTGTTCTTTTAATGAGCTGTAATAAGGCAGATTATTGAAATAATAATATTAAATGATCAAGATTATTTTAACACAGCTGGATAGCAGTAACTACTTTGTAAACAATTACATGTGAAGTTAATTTAAGAGACATTTGGGTAAAGCATTTTTAACAAAACTTTACGAAATTAAAAATTTTTAAAATTGAATTGTCTTTATTCTACATTTTCTTAGTTTTTAAAGATTTTATAGTTACAAAATATATTTTGTATAACAGCCTTAAGTGTTAGATTTCCTAATATGCGTTTACAATTTAAATAGCTATTAAGGTTTTTAAGTTATAGTAAATTAGGTAAGATATACTGTAATTAGTATTAATCATACACTCTCCATCCATGTAAAACTCTTTATTAATTACCTTAAACATAAAAAACTGATCTTAAAATGTTTAATACCTGTATAATTGCACTAAAATCTAAGTAAATATAATGTTGAAACTAACAAATTAACTTTTAAAAATATTTTTTTTTTAAGAATTTATAAGTATTTAATTAATGTATCATAAAGCTTAAAATGACAGCTTTCTGTAAATTCATTAATTTAAAAAAAAAAACTTGTATATTTGCTGAGTTGTAGTCAATTATTTAAAATAAGTAATAATAAATTTTACTATACGCTCTAAACAATATTTAAAAAAAAACTCTTTATTATTCACTTAAAACCTTAAAAACTGGCTTTCGAATGTATAATTAAATATAAATAAGTCAAACATCTAGGTTAATATATTGTTTAAACTAACAAAACCAGACTTTTGATTAGTGTTTGATACTAAAAAAGAAAACAGCAATTGTACACATTTTTAATATATTCTTAAATACGTTTTTAATATTGAATCAAGTGTTAAAAAGCCTAAATGTCTTAATTTTTTTCATTAGAGGCTTTAAGATTTTCAAAAACTTTTTTAGTTTTTGAGTTATAGCTAGCTATTTATTTAAAATAAGTCATAATAAATATTACTCATACGCTCTGAATAAAATTTTTAAAGCTGTTTATTACAAAGCGAAGACATAAAAACTGGTTTTAAATTGTTTAATCGTTTTATAATCACACTTATATATAATATTTAAACTAACAAAACCATTTTTTAAATTAACATTAGCCCTAAGTAAAATAAGCCCTAATTAATATTAATCATATGCTCAAAAAAATGTTTGTTAATAACTTTTCTCAAAGATATTCAACATAAAAATCTGGAAAAAATTAAGTTGAAATAATTAGCAAATACATGTCTCATTTAAAAATAAATTTTAAGCGAAAAGGAAATAATTTTTAAAACAAAATTTTCATAGTTTACAATTTTATTACTTTAAAAGTACTTTAGTTTAAAGATCTTAAATATAAGCTTTCATAAAATGTTTTTGTATTGTTTTCAGCTATTAAGATTTTTGAGTTACAGCCATTTATGTATATGTAATAATTCAAAATTAATATTAATCATACGCTCAAATGAAAAAAATTTCTAAATTTAATAACGATTTTTATTGAAATTTATACAGAGCGTATGACTAATTTTTACTACCGACTTTTTGTATATTTTACTTTATAACTTTTTTTGTGAAATCGTTGGATTCTTGCAGTAAATTCTGCAAATTTGAAAGGATTTCAGACTTAACTATGGTCATATTTTTATAAGTTTAAGTAATTTTTATATATTTTTAATTATTTTTAAAAAATTAGTATAAAAATTATATTCCAGCATAACGATTTTTTATTAGAGCGTATGATTAATATTAATTACAGACTGTTTCTGAATTTTCTTCAACAACTTTTTTTTGGAGATAAGCTAAAATCTTAATATAAATTGCATAAAATTAAGCAGATTTCAGACTTAACTGTAACAATATTTTTATAAGTTTAAGTATTTTTTATATATTTCTAATTGTTTTTGGAAATTAGTAAAAAAAAATTTGGTATATGTATTTGCCAGCATTTCGAAAGTTTAAAACAATAATACTTAAATAGCTGTTCAAGTTAATAAAATTATTTTCTTTACTTATGAGATTCTATTCAATATTTTCTGTATATTTTTATAAATACGGATTTTTTATTAGAAGTCAAGAGCGTATGATTAATATTAATTGCCGACTGTTTCTGTATTTTCTTTAATAACTGTTTTGAAAGATGATGTAGGTTCTAGAAACAAATTGTATAAAATTAAACAGATTTCATACTTAACTATAATCATAATTTTAAAAGGTTAAGTAGTGTTTATATATTTTGTAATGACTTTTGGATAACTAGTACAACATTTCGGAAGTTTAAAACAGTAATACTAATATCGATGTTCAAGTTTATTATAATTATTTCCTTTACTCCTGAGATTATTCAATATTTTGTGTAAATTTTCTTAAAAGTCATACTGAACGTATGATTAATTTTTATTTAAGACATTTTGTAAGTTTTTGTTTATGTAAAAACAAAGTTTAGCAGCAATGGATTTTAGTTATGAAAATGTGTTTTTTGAATATTAAAAAATTATATTAAAAAAATGTGATTATTAAATATTATTTATAAATTTTTTAATAATAAAACTCATTCGTTTCTCTTTTTTCTCAAATACTAAAGGTGGATTCACCCATTTGTTCAAAACAAAAATTTTCTTTTTACTGAGAGTTTTTTGCAGCACGATTCAAGCTGCGGCCATTAATTTATTTTGCTTTGGATTTTAAGTGTTAAAAAGAAATATTAAATTATTTTTAAATAGTGTTTGTGTATTCAAAATGAATGAAAAAAGAGAGTTGCTGATGGCCATGAAAATACATAAATAATTATTATATGTATGAAAAAATGTAACCTATTGACAACTCAGTTAATTTTTGTCCAGACAAAATATAAAATTAAACCAATTCAAGCTGAGAGCTTTAGTAAAAAATATTTTCTCTCTCTATCTCGAGAAAAGAGAGTTGATGTCTCATTTAAAAAAAACTTTGTCCGAACAAATATTTCGTTCAGAACGAAGCCACCTTAACATATAACATAATTTTATTAAGCCATCAACAATATTTACTTTATTTTAACGCTTTCCTCAAGTTTAATTAAAATACCACAAAAATTTACTTCAAAGTTTTTATACACTTATTTAAGCCTGTCTATATTTATATTTGTTTATTTTATATTTTTTCTAAATATTTTTTTTGTGTTTTTTTTTTTTTTTTTTTGCAAATTCATATCCTGACCTTAATACATTATTTCCTCAATTTACTGCATGTTAAATTTTTAACAAGTTTCTTGTTTAGTTTTCTTTCCCCATCTCCACTTTCTGTTTGCATTACAAATTTCATTCGTTTTTGGTTTTCTTTTCCGTTTTTTTTTTGTTTTTGGTTCATACCTCAAGCCTAAAATTATTTCGAAATTTTTCCAGGATATAGCAAGTCATGGATTTTGCTATTTTCCTGCATTCTGTTGATGGTATTGGTATGGGTTAGAGTTTATTCATATTTAAAGAGCATGTTAAGTGCTGAATGATTTGCTTGTTAGTTGTAATAATGTTGGAATATGTAGTGCTCAAATATAGCTAAAATATTGTTGCTGTTCTATACTCTGCTGTTTTTGGGTACTTTTAAAAGAAAAACATATTAGATTTATATTAAGAGATTAAAATGTTTAAGAATATGGAGTGGTTAGATTAGACAAGTACTCAATATAACCTGCAAAAAAAATTGTTTTGTAAATGTTGTATTTAAGTCAAGAGCGAGCTGGAAAATTTGGGAAGATAGGCAGTATTAAAATATTATGAAATATTAATTTGAATTAAAATTTAGATATACTTGGGTGGGTTTGAAAATATTTCCTATATTCGTTTAATTTATAGTTCAGGAACACATTAAAGGTCAGGTTTTAGTTCAGGTTCTAGTTCAGGCTCTACTTCAGGTTCTTGTTCAGAATATTAGTTCAGGTTATAGTTCATGCTCTTATTAAGGTTCTCGTTCAGGTTCTAGCAAAAGCTCTAGTTCAGGTTCTCGTTCCGGTTCTAGTTCTGGCTCTAGTTCAGGTTCCCATTCAGGTTCTCGTTCAAGTTATAGTTCAGGTTCTAGTTCAGAATTTTATTTAGTTCAGGCTCTCATTAAGGTTCTCGATTAGGTTCTAGTCCTGGCTATAGTTCACTTTCCACTTCAGGTTCAGATTCTTATTTAGGCTCTAGTTCAGGTTCAAGATCTAGTTCATGTTCTCATTCAGGTTCTCGTTCAGGTTCTAGTTCTGGCTATAGTTCAGGTACTATAGGGTCATTTTTTTTAGGACGGCCATTTTGTCAGCTGTCAAATGATATATGTTTAGTTTGCTTTGACATTTCAACACGAAAAGGCTGACGCCTAAACAACATTGCCAAATTGTGCAAATTTCTTTTGAAAGTCATGGTTCTGTGTTCGTTTTAGATGTATAGAACTTTCAAATGGAATAAAACAATGATGATTTTTTTTAAATTGACATGAAATTTACTTTATTCGAAAGATAATCTTCTAGCATTATAATTTAATTATTACTTCTGGCATATGACTGGCTCGGACGTAGTCTAATACGGAGATTCAATCACTTTTCGATGACTTTTTCCAACATTTGTGGCGGCATATCGGCCATAACTAGGCAAATGTTGTCAATCGTTTTAGTGACTTTAAACATAAATTACTTGACAGCTGACAAAATGGCCGCCCGTTAAGCAAGTGTTGCCAACTAAACGTTCTATACATCGAAGAAAAAACACCCTCTATTTATGTGCAGGTTCTAGCTCAGTTTCTGTCTTTTAAAAAAAACTTTGTCATTTAACTGGTATATATATATGTAATTCTGCTAAAATTATTTAAATTGCATTTTTTTGAAGGAATCCAAAAAAAATATTTGTTTCCATTTAGCAAAAGATTTTAATGCTACAAATAGTTATTGAAGTAAGAACATAAAACAAGTAACATTTTTCCAAATTGTATTGATATTAAACAACAACAATTGTCATTATTTTATTTTATCTTCCCAGGAGTAAATTGTCTACGTTTGTTTTTACGTTTTTTTTCATTTTACAATTCATACTCCTGCTGCTGCTTTGCAGTTGTTGTAGTTGTAGTTATATCCTTCACCTTTCGAGCGTGTTCAATTTACTTTCATGTTTCATTTTGTTGAATAATTTTACTATGCTGCTCGATGAGCAACAAATAAATGTGAATTGTAGAAGGAAGTTAAACTTGCACTCACACTCTCACTAGCTGGCTCGTTTAAACACTCGCTAGCATACAGCTGCATCATCAACATCAGTATTACTTGTTTCATGTATCTATGTATGTATGTACATGTGTGTGTAGTAAGAGTTGTATAAGAGTTTTGTTAGTGCAGCTGTTGCTGCTCGTTTTGTTTTTTTTATTTTCAATTCCATTTCATGCACATTCGATACAAAGTTATTTTATTGAATATTCTTTGCATTCGTCTTGTATAAATGTGAATCCTGTTGCATTATTTCTTGTTTTTTTGTGTTGCAGGCTGCTGTTATATTGCTGCTGTTGTCTTTTGATATTGGTTGAAACGATTTTAACATTGACTGCACGTACTTTTTGAGATGTAAACTCTGTTTTTATTTTATTTCATTTACAAAAACTTTCCAATACTTGTTTGAATTTCTATTTTTGTTTTCCTGGCCAACATTATTCTTTTGACTTTAATTTTTTGTTTTTTTTTTCTTTGCACTATGGAAGTTGTGTGTGTGTTTTAGCTTGAAACAAACATTTGATCATTGTGCTGGTAGATATGTTAGTGGAGGGTGAAGGAGGTTTTGTTTATTGCTAGTATTTATTGTAGTTGTTTATACAGGATACTACTCATATTGAGAGCATTTATTATGCCATTTTTACAATATTGTTTTGTTGTTATTGTTTTCAATTGCTTTAGCAGATTCCTTAAGAGACTTTTGGTTGTGTTATCTTTAAACATTTATTTTGCAAAAGTTATTGAAATCTAATTTGATAGAGTTTGTTGGAGAATATAAAAAGCTAAATTTTATTAAACATTAAAATTGTTTAGTTTTCTTTTAAACAAGAAACTCAGTAACATATGTTACTGAATGTTGTTTTAAGAGTTGTTGCCATAAATTTACTAAGAAGTTGGTTGTTATTGTAAAATGTTGTAAATGAACTACATATGTAAAGTGAATTAAGTTTTATAAGTCATGTCAATTAACTATTTTGTTATAAAAATTTCGTTTTAGTTGCATATAAAGAAGTTTACGAAAATTTTGTGTTCATGCGTATGAGTAATATTAATTATGAACTATTTAAAAAATCAGCCATACTCTGTAAGTACTTCAGTTTTTTTAAAATTTCAATATCCTAAATGAAAGTACTTTAAGTGTTGTAGCAAATATTTCAATATATTTCAACATAGTTTCAAAATATCCTTAAATGTGTTGAAATAATTAATTTGAAATTTATTATTGAGCCAAGTATTTGCTAATTTGACTAATTTTCGTTAAATATTATATTAATTTTTACTAAAAATTTTATTGTTAAAGAATTATATAAATAAAAATAATAAAAATTTTGTGTTTAAAATTGTATGTTTAAAATTGGTCAAATATTTGTATTTGAAGAATGTTAAAACATTTTCAGGTTAATGATATCTTTATTACTCATACATGTTTTTTTAATAACTTTTATAAAAACTTTTAATTTATTAAAGTAATTATCCATATTTTAATGAAATTTACATACCGGGCGGATGAGTGTTATTAATTAGCCCTAAATTTAAGGAAATTAATATAATTTTCAAATTATAAAGAATTTTTAAATTATTAAAATTATAAATAAAAGCTAAGCTCTATAGCTATTATATAACATATATTTTTTAGACACTGTTTAAAAACATAAGCTAAATTTGTGTGCCAAAATAAAAAAAAAATTAAATAAAAAAAAATGGAATTAGTTCTGTTTTTTGCTTCTATAGAAAATGCAAAACAAAAATTTCAAAATGAAACCACTTTCAATTTGCTATGTGGAATAGTAATTTTACCCATTTTCAGGTTTCATTCCGGAAAATTTGTTCGTTTTGCTTTTTCTATAGAAGAAAAACTCAGAATTAATTCCACTTGCGAATGGAATTAAAATATGTGACTGTCTGTTTATTGATATTTTAAAAAATTATGTTTGCATTAAACAAATTTAGGACCAAAAAAAAATTGTTGTGCTAAAAATTTGTTTTTAGGATTTTTTAAAATTATGTAATTTTAGAGAAAGTTTTTTTTTTTTGCTAATTAATACAGCTTTATTTTTTAATTTCGTATTTCATATTCCATTGGCTTTTAAAGACATTATATTTGCATTAAACAAATTTTGTGGCAAAAAAAAAATTAGTGCTAGAAATTTGATTTTATGATTTTTTAAAAACTTTGTAGTTTGAAACAAAGTATTAAAGTTTTTTATAGTCAGTTTAATTTATATGAATACTAAAGCTTAATTTTTTTTTAAATTCATAAAGTTTTTACTTAGTTAAGGGAAATAGCTCAATTTTACTTAAATTATCATAAAGAACGTATGAGTGTTATTTCAAATAAATTATAATTACAGGAAAACCAACAAAGATTTTTGAATTATTTAAAGGCCATTTAATTAGATTTCAGGCTTTATATTAAGTATTAAAAAAAACTAATAAAACATTTAACTATATAAAATTTCTTTATGAAATTTGAAATTAAACAAAATTTTAGTTTTTTTTTTTACAATATTATTTTTATATCTCTTTTAAACATATTTCAGCAAAACCATTTATTATATTTACAATCAAACTTGATGATTACCAGCAAACATATAAAAAAATAAACTGAAAAACGCTGAAGGAGGAAAATAACTTCAACACAATGATCTACAAAACAATAGCATATAAAATAACCGGACTAAAATGGGCAAAAAAAGAAATACAAACACGCTGCCTTTGTTATGCAAAACATGGCCTACGCATACCACAAACACTTGAATACAAAACGAAAATTTCTGAATAGAAAAAAATATATGAATATATGAAAAAAAAACCATACCCTACTTCAAACAATAGTAAAATAGCTAAAAGATAATAAAACAAGATAAAATCCATTATAAACGCACGTTTAAACTTTACAAAAAATATAAAAAAAATTCACTTGATAGAGAGGAAAACAACACAAACACCAACAGTATTTGTTTGCTGATAAATGGAATTGAGGGAAATATATTCTTTTTAGTAAAATATGTAGAAAAAATACATTATTGTTGGGCATATTTATAAGAAAAAAACTAGTAGTAGTAGAATTTCTTTTGTAAAAAGTTTTATTTTTGTTAAAATAAAATAAAACTAAAGTTTTCTTAAGTGTGTTTTTTGTTTCGAGGCAAAGAAATCTTAAGATTTTTATTCGTAATTAAAAGCATAGATTTACAGGTCTTTTATTTTTACTTTTAATGGCTAAAATGAATTAATTGCATAATACCTTAAGTAAATTAAAGAAAAAATATGTATAAAATTATATAAAGAATTCTTAACAAACTTCCAAACAATTCAATAGTTTTAATAAACTCTTTTGTTAATATAACAAAGCTTTTGTTTTTTATACTTTTTATATATATATTTAAAGTTTTTCAGCATTTTAAGCTATAAAGTTATAGGGTTTTATATCTAATTAAGATTTTTTAAATTTAATTTTGAGCGTATGATTAATATTAATTATGGTTTATTTCATATAATTTACTGTAATTTAAAAACTTTAAAAGCTATTGAAAATATACATGCATTTTATGAAAGCTAACATATAAAGCTTTTAAATTTTATTGTTATTTTACTGTAATAAAATTAGCAACAATTATGAAATTATGAATTAAAAAAAAATATTTTTTTTAAATATCATCACTAAAAGCAATAACATTTATATGTGTTTCATAACATTGAACTAGGTTTGCTGAAAACTTGCCAAATTCAATTATAAAAATATATCCACAGTTAAGTCTGAAATTCGTTTAATTTTATGAAATTTATTTCATCAATCTATTACAGCTACGAAAAAATTATAAAGGAAAACCTACAAAAAATCTGAATTACAAATTAATCATACGCTCTGCATAACTATTAATAAACATCTAAATTTACACCAAACTTTTAATAATTTCAATGGTAAAACTATTGAACTAGGCTTGCTTAAATCTGTAAAAAAAAACTGAAAATTTTACACAACAAATTTTGTATATGCTTTAAAAAAATGAAATTTAAAATATACAAACACTACTTAGGCATATAAATATAATTGAATGATGAAGTCTGAAATCCGCTGAATTTTATACAATTTATTTCAAAAAACTAGCTTACTGTACAAAAAAGTTCTAGAAAAAAATACAAAAAAGTCACTAATTAATATTACTCATACGCTCATAATGGCTTTCAATAAAAAATCGTTATTCTATAATTTGTTTTTTCAAGCAATTAGGTTACTTTTAATGGAAGCTTTCCATTGTGATAGCGAAATATTGGATATTAAAATATATAAATATATAAAACATTTTTATATAAATATTAAAAGTGACCTAATTGCTTGAAAAAACAAAATATAGAATATTAAAAAAAAGGTCGAATAAAAGAACTAAATAAATAAAAAAATCGTTATTTTAAGCAAATTTACACAAATCATCTCATGATTAATAGAAGAAATTTTAATATACTTGAACCACTATTTAAGTACGACTCCTTTAATCTTTTAATGCTATTTAACTACATATGCTTTAAATATTGAAAATAGAAATTGCTAAGAAAACTTTAAAACTAGTTAGTAATTAATGTTAATCAAATAATATTTTCAAATATTGTCACGAATAATTATTTTTATGGCATGCTTTCTTTAAACCACAATAAATTGTATAGTTAAGTTTTAATAAAGATTTTCTGTCAAAATAAGTATTTAAATTATTAAATTTAAAACTGTTTCTGCATGCAGCATGTATGTGCATATGTACTACTCCGTTTAATTTAAACTCTGGCTGACTAAAAGCTACCAACAAATTTTAAATTAATTTCATTGAGTTTATTTTTATTTGTACGAAAGCCTAACTATGTGCCTAAATTGGCAAGTTAGTATGTTAAAAGTCTTGCAAACAACACGCGAATTTAATATTGTAACGAAAACGAAAAACAAACAATAAACGAGCAGCACTCATGATAAAGTTAAACATAATAAAAACTACTAAAAATCAACGTTAAAAACACTTTAAAATTACAAAAATTACAAAACAAAAATATTATTAGTCAGTAATAGATAAACAACATGTACAAACATTTAGGGAAAAATAGCAAAGCCTACTTTGGGGCTGCTTGAAAAAAGGAAAATATTTCCCCTTTTATGGTAAGCTAAAAAGCTAAACAATTTCGTAAGGCAAATGTAAGTAATAAAATTAAAGTAACATAAACTAAAGAGTTATTAAATTACATATAATTGTAATTTTTGTAATAAAGGCAAAAAGAAAAAAGTAAAACTTTTATTTCAAAGTTTAACTTTTTTTTTTTTTTCTTTTCAAACAGAAAATAACTGACGCCATTTAGGCCTATGTTTTCCAGCAAACCTTACAGTATAGAGTTTATTATAAATTTCCGTTTTGTTATGAAAATAATTTTAAATGCAGAGAAAAAAACAGCAAAGAAAACATTTGTTACAATACTACTGTAAACCGGAAGTTGGTCATAATGCAATGTGTTATTTAAAAATGCAATTGTGGAGACGACTTGAGGTTTAGAAAACTCCGTTAAATGAATGTAAGACCAGAACATGCATATAAAAATGATGATGTTGTGGAAAATTAGAAACACACGAATCTGTTTTTTGTTTTTTTTTTTGTGTGGTGCTTCTTAATGAATAAATAAAAACTTGACAAAACGACTACTTTATAAATCATGAAATGTAAGGGGAACCTTAAAAACCAAAACGACTTTGGAAAACGCTACATATAACTAAACAAAATATTTAAAAAAATATGTTCTTTATTTGAGTAATTTCAATTAAAGAGTTTGCATACATTTGGGAAATGGTATATGTAGAAGAATATTAAAAATTTTTCTAATTTTATATTTAATCAATTTGTTGATTCAATGAAAAGTATATAATACTACATACTACAAAAAGTATGTAATAAAAATTAATCATACGCTCAAAAAAAATATTTATTTGACACAAATTTACGTCAAATTATGGAGAATTTTTAATAGTTGTGAAATTCTTAATATATTTTTAATACTATTTAAATCAAAATGTTTTATATATTCGAAATGTTGGAAAATTCGCATACTGAATTTTTTGCGCTAATTTTCTAAAAATAATTAAAAATATATACACAATTCTTGAACTTTTAAAAATACGGTCATAGAGTTAAGCCTAAAAACCGCTTAATTTTATAGAATTTATTATAAGAATTCAAAATTTTCACTCAAAAAGTTGTAAAGGAAAACCTACAAACAGTTTGTAATAAAAATTAATCATACCTTAATTCAAGTAAATTTACAACAATTTTTGAACAATTTCATTACTAAAAGCAAAAATATAATAATGATATATTTTATATTTTATAATCATATATAATAAAGGTTTGCTATAAACTTGCAAAATACTGGACAATACTCATAGCAAATTTTAGTATTATTTTCTAAAACTAATTTTAAATATATAAACACTATTTTCAATTTTAAAAATATATCCACAGTGAAATTGGTTTAATTTTATGAAATTTATTTCATCAATCTGTGACTGCTACGAACAAAGTTATAAAGGAATACCTACAAAAAGTCTAAATTACAAATTAATCATACGCTCTGTATAACTTTTAATAAAAATCGTTATTTAAAGCAATTTAATACCATTTTTTTTATAATTCCATTAGTAAATTAAATAGTTTTAATATATTTGTAATACTAGGCTTGTTTTAAACTTAAAACTGGAAATTTTACATACAAAATTTTTTTGTTTCAATTATTTAAAATATATAAACACTAATTAAACTTATAAAAATAATTAAATAATAACATCTGAAATCCGCTTAATTTTATACAATTTATTTCAAGAAACTAGCTTAACGCACAAAAAAGTCACTAATTAATATTACTCATACGCTCAATAAAAAATCGTTCTTTTCAGCAAATTTACACTAAATTTTAAATCATCATACGAGTAAAGCAAAGGATCTTAACATACTTGAACAACTATTTTATTATGACTTTTTAAAAATGTCCAAAAAGTAAAACATTTTCATAACATTATTTTCAAAACTTTATTTAAAATATAAAAATACTACTTAAACGTTTTCGTAATTAAGTCTGAGGTCCGCTTAATTTTTTAGAATTTATTACAAGAATCCAACGATACTACAAAAAAAGTTATAAAGAAAAACCTACAAAAAGTCTGTAATAAAAATTAATCATACGCTGTGTATAACTTTCAATAGAATTCGTTATTTGCTGCAAATTAATATCAAGTTTTAAATATTTACAGCTGTAATCGCAAGAACTTGAATACAATTTTAATACTGTTTAAGTAGACTTGCATTTAACTTTCAAAATACTGGAAAAATTTCCATAAAAATGTTTTTTTATATTTTCCAAAAAAATAATTTTAAATATATTTACACTACTTTACCTAATAAAAATAATTCCACAATTATTGCATCAAGACTGGATTTTAAGGATCTTATTAAAAAAATTTAAAGCTACTTTTAAAAGAGATATGAAGGAAAATTAAAAATAAAACCTTAATTAATATTAATCATACGCTGCATAGGAATTTCAATGAAAAACTTTTAAAATAAATCAAATAAAATTTAATATTTTTACTGTTTGCAGTCTTCTCTGTTAAAGTTTCTAACATTAAGGAAAATCTTTCACAAATTTTGCAATTTTACTACATATTAGTTTTATAAAAAAAAATTAAAACAATTTATTAACTGAACGAAATTTAAAAAACTGTACAACCTTTCAAAGTCATTATGCACCACTTTCTAATTTATTTCATTGCACTTACAATAAAATCTATTATTACAGCTTTACTTAATATAAAAATTTTATAATTTGCCCTGTTATTTTTTGTTTTTTTTTCAACTTTAGAGCCCCTTGTAAAATTTCCCCTTTTAGTTTAGAAAACCTATACATTTGTTAAAGTCATAGGCTGTTTGTCCTTCTTTAGTGCATTTCTTATTTAACGGAAATTTAACAATAGGAAAAATTTTGCGTTTTTAATGTCACTATGTGCATTTCCGTTTTGGCTTTTGTTTTTGCCATTTATATAAAGTTTTGTTACTGTTACTGTTATAGCAAATGCACTTGTACATAAACGGGCAAGTAGTTTTAAAGCAAAAACAACACACACACACACACACTGAAAGAAAGAAGAAAATAACAACAAATATATAAATACTATAAAAGGGTATTTTAATATTATAAACCATTTAAAGTATTTGTTAAAATGAAGTCTTATTTCAATTAAATTTGTTACTTGTTTCATTTCAAAAAAATATTAAAAATATTTTGTAAATTTTGTAAATATTCTTTGTAATTAATTTTTATTTTCAAAAATTATTTAAAAATATTTAAATATGTACACTTTTCGTAACTTGAAAATATTTTTAATACATATTCTTTGAAATCACTTAAATTTAACAGAAAAAATTATAAATTAAAATGTAAAACAAGCAAGTATTAAATATTAATCATACGCTGTGTATAACTTTCAATAAAAATCTTTGTTGAAGGCAAATTATGCTTAAATTTTGTATAATATGAAATAGAAATTAAAATTATTTTATATATTTGTCATCTAAATTGTTATAAAACATAAAATTCATGGTGCAACTATACAAGGTGAGTGCAAATCGACAACAAATACAACACAAAACAGAAACAACAGGCATTTTGTGTGTGTAAAATAATGTACTACTGTCAAACACACTTGAAAAGTATTACTTTTGACATAAGTAAGTTGTAAACAAAGTCAGTCAGCTGGGCTACTGCACTCACCTTGTATAGTTGCACCATGCTAAAATTATTGCAAAAAAAATAACTTTGAAATTTTTTATAATTTTGTTTTTTTTTTCGTTTTTAAAAATTATTTAAAAATATTCCAACTTATTATAAAATAATTAAAATATTTCAGCAAATAACTAGCAAGTCTTATATATATTTTAGATATTTGTTGCAATAATTTATCACTTACACAAACAAAGTTGTAAGTAAATTTAAAAAGCAAGTTAGTAATTAATAACAATCATACGCCTTGTAAAGAAACCAAATTTTTAGCTTGTTTTTCGATTTTTACTAAGTTTTTTTATTTGTTTTTCTAATTAACACCTTCTATTTCACGAGCCTTTTCTATATAAAGACAATAATATAATATGAACCACAAGTTAGTTGGTTTTTGTTTTTAATATGTTCGGCTTAATTTTTTGTTTTCAACATTTCAGTCAGTTATGTTGCTCAATGTACATTGTTATAAAACTCTTGATTTTATATGCATACATGTATTTCTGCTTATATACATACATACATATATACAAACTGCATGCATTTGCAGGCTGAAATATGCTGTTGCATGTTTGTAGATAAAAAGACATTAGCATAAATTATAATTAAATTTATGCGACATCATACACAATTTAACATTTCATTTTTATTCATTTAATACTTGTACAATTCACAAATGCAACCGCAACAACTACAATAACAACATGAATACATAGATACATACATACTTACATACATTATAATAAACAGAAATATGTGAAAGAAATTGTTTAATGATGGTTTTTTATATGGTGTCATAAAAAGTGATTTTTTTCTATTAAAGAACTACTTTTTTATAACAGTTATAAATTAAGGGAAGGTATAAAAGAAATGTATTAAAACTTATTCGCATTTTTTTATTTTTTATTGTAAAAACTTTGCAGTTACCAGCAATTAATTTTATTGAGCTTCATTGAAAAAAGTTTATATATGTATGTATGTAAATAGTATGTTAAAAAACTAAAGCTTTGTACACACAGATGTCAGATCTTACAACGTTGTCAGATCTAGCAATGTACTGACATTGTAAAATGGTTAGCAAAAGGTAACTTGTCAATGCTTTTTCTTACAACGTTGGAAGACAAAAATTTGAAGTTTACACGGTTGTTAGACATTTTCTGAACATTTTTCTGACAACCGTGTATCTGTACCTTTACTAAACTTTTATTGTTATAGCGTAAAACTTAAATACACCAATAAAGCTAAAGGGCTTACCTTCATTATCCAGTTCTATTGATTCATTTATCGTTTATAGGAAAAAAGTTATGGTGTTAAAAAACAAATATTTTATTGAATTAAAAAAAATAAAGTATAATTTAAGTGTCCATAATGTTACATACAATAGACTTTACTGTTGAGACCACCAACTTGTTAACAGCAAGAAAGGGAAACTTAACAATATATAGTTATCTAGTATATTCTATGAAAAACTTTGCCAGAGAAATTAGTTTCTATAATAAACATTGCCGGAGACTCTGTTTTCTATACAAAATATCTATAGAAAACTTTCCCATAGACTCTGGTTCCCATAAAAAACTTTATCAGTGGCACTATCTCTATAATAAGCTCCAAACACAATTCGTTTATAAAAAAAATTAAATTTATTTCTTACACTAAACATAAGGATCAATATCTTTAGATTGTCTTGACTCCTCCGATTCAGCACCCACCGCACACGCCATTAAAGCATTAACACTTTGCTCCTCACCGGCCTTATAAATATAACCGTTTGCCTTGTCTATATGATTGCGTAAACGCAGCATACTTTGTGTATTGCGTGAATCCAGCAATTGAAAAGATACCAAAGCATAATCTTCCACCATAGAACAAATGGCAGCATTTAATTTTTTATATTTCCTCAAAGCCACCGTATCATCCAATGCATCCAGTAAATATTTCAAATCCAAAACATCTGTATAGTAATCCAAATTGAAATGTAATTTATCTTCATGTTTCTTCAGTAAATCCGCCTTAGACAAGACATTGACATGAGGCAAACCCATGCGCAGCATCATATTTAAGGCCAACAAAAGTGTAGAAACAAATTTAGCCGGTTCCGAACAGTAATGAGAATCAATTAGGTTGATGGTAACCAAGTGATAGCCTTCCTTCTCTAATCTCTCGAATATTTTCGACATAGAGGCATGGTGAGTGTATAACTCCACCTGGCCGGGACAATCAAAGAAAAAATAGTTACAGTTGGCTGAATGCTTGCGCAAATTTGGCAGCAGCCAGTCCTCTAAATGTTCTTCCAGAAATTCAGCACAATACATGAGAGCTCCATTAGGACCCAAGTGCATACTGTCCATGACATCTTGCACAGTTATTAGTTCCATGACATCTATGTTAGCAATATATTCCATATTCTCATTTGCAGGATCCAAATTGACAATGCCCACTTTACGTTCCAGTTCTTGATAGAATTTAAAGGCATTTTGACAGTATGTTGTTTTACCACTGCCGGGAGGACCCACAATGAGTTGGCCATAAAGTGGATTGGTAAACTTTAACTTGGCTGGTTGTAACATTATGAAATTTGCTATTTTTATGGAATAAGGCTAAATTTGTAAAAATCTTTTGCAAACAAAAAATGTAAACAAAATAAATTTGACAGTAAGCAAACAGCTGTATATAATGGGAAGTATTCGGAAGCAATCATAGTAAATGGCAGTGTGGAGCTGCCATATTTAAAATATATGAAAACGTTCTACAGCATAACTTAAGGATGTCAAAAAATATTTGCGTTAACCTGTAGCCAAAAAATCAAACAAGGTGATCCAAGTAATATTATGCTTGTTACCAGTGTTGTCAATTCCGAATAGTATATATGAGTATTTTTACTATTAACCTGTACTCTGTTCAAAATTTCAAGTGGAATGCTGTCAAAATACATGTTAAAAAAAATCACATGAAATTTTCATGAAAAGATGTTGCAGAAGTAGTATATATTATTAACTCTGTTTATTTTGTGAAAAACATATGAAATGTATCTGGCAACATTATTTTTTCACAGCGAAATAATTAAGGTGGCAATTTTCACGTCGAATTTTCAATAACAGTTGACTGTCATCCAAAAAGCTCTTCTGTCGCAACAACAATATCTATTACTTGTTGTGCTGCTGCACAACTGGTCAGTAATATTTGTTTATTCATTTTTATTTAACGATTTCGATTGAACACAGATTTTTAAATTTTTAACTTTTATTTATTTTCGATTTAAATTCTTAAAAAGAAAACCATATCTATTTTGTTTACAAACTTACATTATCTACACGTCAAATTTTCCGTATGAAATAATTAATGTTGATCAACCATTTTTCCCAAATTTGAACAGAGTACTAGGCTTTAATCGTTGATCTCTTTTTAAAAAGTTAAAAAAAAAGAAGAAATTAATTAATTACATCTGGTACAAAAAACAAATTTGTTTAGGTTATTTTTGCCAAGTTTTTTATTTTTTATAAAAACACAGAACTGTAATTATTTCAATTAACTATTATTAAATAAAAAAGAAAATCTAAATTTGGTGCTAATATTTTTCAAATGGAGCGTTTTTTCTCCATGTTGGTGCGTTTTAAAATATCAAAGTTGACAACGCTGCGAATTGTAGATGAAAAAAAATGCAAGCACAAAAAATTTTATATTTTATCTTCAGTCGGCGGCGAGACGTTAAAGTGTTAATAAGTTATTGAGTGTTTATAATAAATAAAAAATAATCAAAATATATATATTTTTACATAATTTATTTTTTTAAATAATTTTATACAAAGTTTTCTGCCTAAATAGAAAAAAACAAAAAGTTAATAAAAAGAACAAGAAGTTAAACATGGCGCAGCAACAACCACAACCAGCCTACGAAAATAGTAAGAAAGTTTATTTTTATCTTGATGTAAATTTTTTTGGAATTTTGTCTATGTGCAATTCTTTCAATAAATTAGTCATAAAAACAAACAAAACATTACTTTAAAAAGTTAAAAAAAGAATTTTATGTCTAGTTTTTATATATGGCCATAAATAGAAATATTTGGTGATTCTTTTGTATGTGTGAAAATTACTTCTTTTTGATTAATTTTTTATTTGCAATTCTTATCTGAAAGATAACGCAAGAAGCCGGCTGTGACCATTTCATGTGGGTTTTCAAACCACCTCTTAATGTAGTATTTTCTTATAGGTGTTTGGAAATGTGCAACCGGCTAGGGTTTCAATAAAGCCTCATACCTACATACATATGTATATGCAATGTACATGTTTGTATGTAGTGTTAGAATTTTGCTGCTAGCAGCAAAGTTTGCTTCTGCATCATCGGCTATTTTTGTTTACAAATAATAAAAAATACTTGAAATTAAAAAAAGAAGATAACATTAAGGGATTTACTAAATTTATTGATATGTATATGTAGTTAATACCAAATATTGGTAATGGCATAATTTATTTTTCAGTCTGAAGGTAGCATCTGTTCATAACATCTAACATCACGTCCAATCTATCGCATTGGACAAAGTCATACCTTGTGAAGTTTTATTCCTGGCAACGAGCCAGGAAAATACATATGTATATAATGGTCAGCAGACAGTTATTGTGCAGCTTACTGAGTGTATATAGCCGGCATTCGCTGTCAACAGCACCATAAGAACAAACAAACAAAAAAAAACTATTCAAAACTTTAATTTTGTTTTTTGCTGCTAACCCTCTCTACTCTTTTAACCTGTAACCGCACCCAGAATCTAAGTGTATTTACACTTTTTTGTCTACATTGTTTTAGATTGCAACAAAAGAAACACAACTGGGACACAATTTACAACGATTTTTATATTATGCTAATTCTTAAATAAGATTTCAATAAACTACAAAACCACTGCTAAATGATTTTATTTCTTGTTGTGGTTGTTTTTGTTTTCCATGTTGTTAATTAATAACTTTGTGTTATCTGTCGCTTTCCTTTTCTGTTTTACTCACTTCCGTTATTTGTTATAGTAATTGTTTGTTTCTGCTTTATTTATATTTTATTTTAGAGTTTATTTACGCCACTTTACCTCGCACTCAACGTGGCCAACCAATTGTTTTGGGCGCCGACCCTAAAGGAAAAAATTTCCTGTATACCAATGGCAATTCTGTTATTATACGCAATATAGAGGTAAGTTTTATAAAAATTTCTTTAATTTGTGTAATAGAAATTAATTTTACTTGTTAATTTTTTAAATATTAGCTTTCTATTTGAAATGATATTTTTATACCAGCTGCAGTTGTTGCTGGTTTTTTGTGTTATTTTTTTAAATTTGTAGTATTTTATACACATGTGATTTTTTCTTAAATGTTTGTGTTCTATTTTTCATACCTATATTTATTTTGTTTTTCAACTACATTCATTAATATGTATATTTTTGTCTAGCTATGTGTGTGTGTCGTCTGTCTTTCCATCTTCTGTACATATTTTAGAGACACCCACGTCTTGTGTTGCTGTTTGTTTTCTCCCCTTTGCCAACATTTGAGTTTAATAAACATTTGTCCCAAATCAATTTGACCATTAAATTTGTAAACAAATTTTCTTAAATTACAAAAAAATATATATATAAAATGCTAGACTATTTGGCCAGTATTATCAAATCAGTTCTTAAAAAAAAAATGGAGAAATCAAAAAACATACCTACATATTTCAAAATTTTCTTAAATTGTTAAAAATTAAATACGATTGCATAAAGATTTTTATGATATTTAGAAATTTTGCAATACATAATTTGTTAAAAGATATACATAGGTATACATACATTTTTATAAAATGATGAGTTTTGTAAATTTTTCCAGAGTGTACAGAATAGATTTTTTTAGTGCATACACACAGTGGTGGACACTAGGTTAGCACACTTGGTATATGTTTTCAATTAAAGCAAATAATTTCTGTTGGTCGTTATTTTTTAAAAGTCTATCAAACGTGTTACATGTCACCTTAAGATCACGCCATTACACTTTTTGTTTCATTAATTGTTGCATTTCGGTGGTTTTCTCTCCAGAATACAAACTACTCAAAAAAGCGTAATTTAGCGCTAAAGAAAATGTTTATTCTCTTAAGATAAACAAAACCAAAAATATCCTTTAATTCCTAATATTTAGTATGATATGCACATCTCCTGGGCTCTCTCACCACCAGAGCCATACAATAGCCTTTTGGAATAATGTACAAATTATTTTGGATTTCATTTTACAAATCGGTAAAATTCTTGAATCATTGTTGTGCATACAACGCCACCTAACCCTGCATTTACACATGCAAGTACTTGCATGCGAGTGCTGTGTACGTACATATTAGATACGAAAACTTATGCGAAAAACTCGAGTAGCTATGCAAGTGAAAAACGTGAGTGTATTAGTAAAAAAAAATGTGAGTGTATTGAGTTTTTCGAACTTGCACTTGCATGAGTAAATGCCGGGTAAGTGGCAAATTATGTTTCAGGGTATAAACTCATTATAGTTACACCATGCCCAAAAAACACTGCCCACACCATCACTTTCCCACCACCATGCTTTATATTCTTAGAAGTATACGTTTGGGTTGTGGTGCATATGTGGAGGACGCCATACATATCTTTTCCCTTCAAATGGGAACTTATAAAATGTTGACTAATTGCTTCAGAGGATATTTTCCAGAAAATTATTAGTTTTTTCTAAATGTTAATGGGCAAAGAAATACGGGACTGTAAAATCTTTTATGAAACATGTGAATTATGCTGAACAATGCATTCACTTCAGTTTTTTCTTATAGTCTTCTTCTTATAGTTCTAGAGGAGACGTCAATACCGAATTTTGTGAAAGATCTCTTTGAATTGTTACAGATCTTTTAAATAGAGTCTTCTTTACTGTTTGTTTTTCTAGGTCTTGGAGCCTGTGTAACATTTTTATATGTCCCATAGGTTCGAATATGGCCTAGAGGATTGAAGAGAGTAAAGAAATGAAAATACTTGCAATCTCACCATTATTGCTCCCTTTACCGGGAAAAGCTTACAAAATATATAAATTTACTTTTACGTTCTAAATTATTGTCCAGTTCTAATTCCCTCTTAATTGCAATTAACCACAAATATAAGAAAGTATTAAGAAAGAATGTACATATGTAATTAAAAATAACGGGACATACTGATCACACCATAGACTACATCAATGAACAAAAATTGCAATTAATAATTATACAGGCATGGAAATCGAAAACAAAAACGAATGAGTTTTATAAGTCTGTTTTTTCGTAATATTTCTGTATTGAAAAACTTTTATCAGATAAAATATAAATATATTGGGCTACTAAGAGAATCTTAAAAAAAATTTTTAAATTAGATTATAAAACAGCATAATGAAATGTGCTAACCTCATGCCCACCACTGTAGTTTGTCTTTAGCACTCCTTAGAACCACTTATGGCTGAATTCTCGGTCATTAGTTAACCATTGGTAAACGAAAATACTAACTATTGTTTAACTATTACTTGTTATTCTTATGGCAAACTAAGCATTGCGAATAAAGAATCATTAGTTATGCCTTTGACATTAGCTAACTAAAGACTGTGAATTTAGCAATTAGGGAAAACCTTCAACTAACGTCTTCATGAAGATGGTTAAAAAGCTAATTTTAAAAACACTTTAGATCAGCATAGGTTAAACCTTTAACTAACGTCTTCGTGCCTATGTTTAAAATGCAAATATTGTAACATCCTTTTTGTAATTTAATGACTTCCATATTTTATAGAATTGGACCAAAACCACTGAAATAATGCAACGTTTAGAACGCACTTTTGTAGTTAAAAACTGAATTGTTCTGCTACAAACAGGCTTAACAGATTTTAGCATTTAGTCCGACTTTATTTTTCTATTTAAGTACATACATATGTGTTGTTTTATAATTTAGTGTTTGTTTTTAATTTATTTGATTCTGTTTTTAAAAATTATTATTTTAATAGTTGTTTACTTTCATTGTAGAATCCTTCAATTGCTGATGTCTATACGGAACATTCATGTGCTGTTAATGTAGCAAAATATTCTCCTAGTGGTTTTTATATTGCATCAGGAGGTGAGTGATAACTATATTTAATAACAAAGTGAAATAAATAAATAAAATAAAAAGAAAAAGATTTTGAAATTATAGAAAAACGCAAGTATTGTAAAAAATGCTTAAAGTTTTATAAAGCATTATTGTTTGTTTAAACAGTTGGAAGACAACCCTAAAAATTTTTTTTAAACAGCGATTTTCTTGCTTTCTTACGTTATGGTTGCTTTATGAAAAATATCCCTCTGTCTTTTTTATAAAAATCAATAAGAGTTTTTATTTTATATCGACAAAATATAAAAACATGCAAGATCAAAATAAGATTTTTAAGAAGACCTTGAAGAATTATTTTATTGATAGCCATAAATATATTTTTTTTTATTATGTTTTAAAAACAACACCCCTAAACAAAATTTGTTTATGTCTAAAGCAATTTTGTTAATCAATAGTTATTTCTTACCATTCCCAATATGTTGGCTTCGTTATTACATATATTTCTGTTATACATTCATTCTTAAAGTAATTTGTAAAAAATATTTGAAATTGATAACACAATGCATTTAAATTTATTTATTTCATAAAAAAAAGTAAATTCTCATGTTTATTTAACTAACCTTATCATAGTTATGAATCATTGATAACAAAACAAAGCAAAACGTGTCAATACTGTTGAGTTAAATTTTCTTTAAATGCCAACAAACTGCTATTCACCACTATTTTACTACAATTTCCCTCTTTTTATTTTTTTATACCGAAACTAATTTTCTAAAAGATTAGTTTCGGTATTTACTGTTTATTTTAACCTCATTCATAATGAAAGTTTATATAAGTTTGAAATATGACTCATTCATCATCATCTCGCAGATGTTATTAACAAATACTCGTATTTAGAGTCAAGCTCTGTTTTTTTTTTTTTTTTTTTTTTTTTTTTTTTTTCGTTGTTAAAGAGTGACTAAATCTTTAAAGCAAAATGAATTTCCGCATTTTGCTTTAAAACAATTGGATAAAATGTATAAAGTTTTTTAATGTTATTGCATCTGGCTATAACTATAATTATGTATAAATAGATATGACCAACGATGTGTGAAAGTAGGTACATAAACTAATGCATAACTACATACACTGAGTGTTTTTTTGCTAAAACAAATTTTAGAATGTATTGTTTATTCTAGTACATTGTACATGTACATATACTTTTTGAATAGAAAAAAAGGCAGTATATTTTCATTAATATTGTTAAAATAATTAATAAGTTAAAATTTTGCTTATTCGATTTGTTTGTAGTGAAAAATCGTTTGTGATTGTATCGAAAAAAAATTCGATAGCAATATTATAATAAAATGTGTTAGATTCTCCTTTTAGCCCCAAGTCAATGTCTGTTGTTATCTGTGTTACCTTTAGCCCACGTTAGCCATCACAGCATGAGTACCGAACATAGTTTAATTATTTATATTAATTGTATGTTTTCATTTCAGATCAATCTGGTAAAATTCGTATTTGGGATACTGTTAACAAGGAGCATATATTGAAAAATGAATTTCAACCTATTGGTGGTCCCATTAAGGATATTGCCTGGTCGGCAGACAATCAACGTATTGTTGTAGTAGGTGAGGGTCGTGAACGTTTTGGTCATGTGTTTATGACTGAGACTGGCACCTCGGTGGGTGAGATTAGTGGCCAATCTAAACCCATTAATTCTTGTGATTTTAGACCCGCCAGGCCTTTTCGTATTGTCACAGGTAATATTTTTTCTATTTGTAAAAACTCTTGACATATTCAATTAACTATGATTTGTATTTCAATACCAGGCAGCGAGGATAATACCATTGGTATTTTCGAAGGACCACCTTTCAAATTTAAAATGACCAAACAGGAACACTCACGTTTCGTTCAAGCCGTACGCTATTCGCCCGATGGCAAATTCTTCGCCTCAGCTGGTTTTGATGGCAAAGTCTTTATGTATGATGGTGCCACTTCTGAGTTGATTGGTGAATTCGGCAGTCCTGCTCATAAGGGTGGTGTCTATGCTGTAGCATGGAAGCCCGATGGTACACAATTGTTGACTTGCTCCGGCGATAAGACCTGCCGTTTGTGGAATGTCGAGACTAGAGAATTGATCTCAGAATTTGTTATGGGCACCACAGTAGATGATCAACAGGTGTCGTGTTTGTGGCAGGGAGAGCATTTATTGACAGTGTCTCTGTCGGGCCACATTAGCTATTTGAATGTTAATGATCCCTCTAAGCCATTGCGTGTGATTAAGGGTCACAACAAGCCCATTACTGTTTTGGGTTTGAGTGATGATCGCAGTACTATTTATACTGGTAGCCACGATGGTGTAGTTACTAGCTGGAATTCGGGCAGTGGTGTCAATGATCGTGTCCAAGGTGTTGGCCATGGCAATCAAGTAAGTAAACTTTTTCTAAACTTTATTAACACAATAAAGCTTTCAAATTTTAGTTATTCAATTTATTAGTTACATATTTGCACAATTTTTTGATTTACTTATTCCTTTTTTGTTCTCCTTAGATGAACGGCGTTGCTGCCTGGGGTGATTTTGTCTACACCTGCGGCATTGATGATAGTTTACGTCAATTTAGCATTGAATCGAATACCTACACCGACTATGTGGTGAAATTAAATTGCCAACCACGTGGCTTGGCCATTCTACGCAACGAAAACATTATTGCTTTAGCCTGCGTCAAGGAAATCACTTTGGTGCAAGACCAAAAGAAAGTCTTCTCTTTGCCTATTAAATACGAAGCCAGCAGCATTGCAACAAATGCTGAAACTTTGGACATTGCAGTGGGTGGTGATGATCAAAAATTGCGTGTTTATTCCTACAAGGGTTCTAGTGTGGAGCTGAAATGTGAATTGGATCATTTGGGTGCCGTAACAGACTGTTCGTACTCACCAGACAATAAGTATTTGGTGGCCTGTGATGCCCACCGCAAAGTGGTATTATATTCCGTAGAGGAATATAAGCCAGCTCATAATAAAGAATGGGGCTTCCATAATGCACGTGTAAATACGGTAGCCTGGTCTCCCAACTCTTTGTTGGTGGCCAGTGGTTCTTTGGATACCACCATTATTATATGGTCGGTATCTAATCCCGCCAAACATACCATTATTAAAAGTAAGTTTGTTGCTTTTTTTAACTTTTTATGTTTTAAATTATACTATAATTTCTTTTTTCTTTTTTACTTTAGACGCTCATCCTCAATCTCAAATTACTCGTTTAATATGGTTGGACAATAACACTGTGATCTCTACTGGTCAAGATTGTAATACCAAAGTCTGGCATGTTGAGACTATTTAAATTTAAATAACTTATCTTTTAAATGAGTTTCTTCAACCTCAATTATGTATCTTTAACACAAATTATTAATAACTACAACTCATTTTCATGGCTTTTGAGGTTTACTTCAACAACAACAACAATCAAAAAGCTAAACAAAAAACCTTAACAGTTTTCATCTAATGCATTTTAATTGTACTTTTCTAATACTTTTCGCTCCTGCCCTTTTTCGTTTGCGTTTGTTTTTAAGTTTACAAAGTATTCAAAACAACAAAAGTTTGTATTTCCTTTTCTTTATTAAATTATTTATTCAATTTTTTGTAATTTTTTTTTATGTTTTTGTTTAATTGTAGGTTTTTATTTTGCTTTTTCTAAATACACATTTTTTGCTAATTCTAACTACGTTTTTGGAAGAATAATTTTATATCAAGAAACAAAATAAACATATGTTGCAATAATTTTCAACTCAAGCTGTATTGAATATAAGAAAAATTATGTAAAAAAGGTAACTTGTTAACTAAGGTTTCTATTTGTGAACTTTAGAATAATTAAATCTTTATATTTTATAGATATGGAAGATTTGTTTAATCAAGACTTTTATCAACAACCATTCAAGACTCAAAAAACATTAGCTTTGCAAAACTTAACACAAACAAGTAAGAATTTATATTCGGCAGTGTCGAATCTTATATACCCACCACCTATATATATCAGTAGTTTGATCTATGCATACTTGAAACGAATTGCAAATTGCATTTTGTATCGATAACGATGTTTATACAAGTTATTTTATTTTTCGGTTGCCTTATATTTTACATTGATTTCTAGGTATTTGAGTCTTATGGGTATTGAAGTTATTCTCAGAAATGAAACTTATATGATAGCTATGGCCAATTATGGATCAAGCTTCACAAAATTCAACAGTAAAATTTGAAATTTCAAAACAACTGATCTATGTAAAATTTCGGTTCGATATCGATATGTATAAGATATTTACGTATGTATTATGGGCCGATCACCATATAGTTTGTTACGATGATTTATATATGTCAGTGGATTAGTTATTATAATTTCAAATTGATAGTGATTTTTGTAAGAGATTTATGAATACATATGTATGTTGTTTTCGAAAGTAGTATTTATATGGGGTTTATGGTGAAATATGTACTGATGCAAACAAAATATCGTTTTATGGTTTCTCTTGGCATTAAACTTATTTTTGCAGAATTTCGTATGAATACCGTAGAACCAAATTCCAGGAAGACATTTGTATGGAGGCTATGAGAAATCGTGCACCAATTCTTAACATTTTCATTTGACCTTCTATAATGAAAATAAAATGTGCAAAATATCATGACATTATCTGCATTATATTTAAAGAAAATAGCAAAAAAAAAAAAAATATCGGGGTATATAATATCTAAGCTTTTTTACAATGAAATCAATTAATTTTTTTAATGATATGTTTATTGAAAAAAGTTTTGGTATTTATCTTAACATATAACAATTGTTAATAACACCAAATAAACCACCGTTTTTAAAATAAAAAACGTAACACTATTAATCTATAAATAATTAACTAATTTTACATTTTCTTTTAAATTAAAAAAAAAGTGGAAATATGTAGGTGATCACCAATTTTTATCTTTTTGGCTTTAGCACCTTTATTTACCGAGAAAATAGACTTATATTTTCATTAAAAAAAATCAAAGATGTTTTGGAAAAAAAGTTATCACCGATTTTTATCTTTTTGGCTTTAGCGCTCTATTTACCGAGTAAAATATAGTTTTATATTTGTATAAAAAATCAAAGAATTTTTGGATAAATGAGTGATCTATATTTCCTGAGAAATTGGACTTTTGTTATTTCACTACAAAAGTAGTTTTATAAGGAAATAAAAGAGATAACAGATCTTCGTCCTTTTGCCTATAGGGTCTCTATTTCCCGAGAAAGTTTGACTTTTATTATTTCACTCAAAAAGTTTTATAAGGAAATACAAGTTTTAAACAAGATATTTTAAGCTATATATAGACGGATGTCAGATTATACAATGTTGTCAGATCTAGCAATGGCATTGAAAAATTGTTAGCAAAAGGTAAATTGTCAATGCTTTTCTTACAACATTGAAAGACATAAATTTTAAGTTCACATGGTTGGTAGAGAGATCTGACAAACGTCTGTACAAAGCTTTACAAACTTTTATAAACCATTGAACTTATTTTTCTATCACAACGAAGTTAGTTACCATTCTATAGTGGCAAAAGAAACATTTTCATTTGAGTGTTCGATACTTTAAAATAATATTCTCTTTCTGTGTGTGTGTTTTTTTTTCAAACAATTACAATCGTATTAAATTTATTTTCAATATTAATTATAATATATATATGTATTTTTAAATTAAAAGAAAAAGTATACATTTGTCTTTTGTGTGCATAAAGAGTGTGTAATAGTGTATAAAATTTGTAATTTTTTTTTTGTTGTCTTAACATAAAAACTAAACTAAGAGTGTAGAAAAGTGTAGATGTGAATAAGTGAATATTTGTTTTATGTTGTATATTATAATCTTTAACAAAACTAAAGGCTAGAAATATAAATATTAATAAAAAAAAAACACAAAACAAAAGATACCAAACAACTAGTAATTTAAAACTAATATAAGCCTCGAATAATTTAAATATTAAATAATAATAAAGGAATATTAAACAAGTTAAATATTAGACGAAATTTGAGAGGACTATTGTGTTGTGTTAAGCAACTAAATTAAAAGGTCTTTCAAATAATCAATTTAAGTTAATAATTTAAAATATATTATAGAAGTTCTTCTATTGTGTTTGCTATTCAGTGCTTCCTAAGTTTTTCCTTAAATGTAATGAAATTTAGTTTTCTTTGTTGTATTTTTTTTTTGTATATAATACTTTGATAATTATCTGTTAAAATCAACATATTGTTATAATTTGTTATATTTGGGAGGTAGTCTGCTAAGACTTTCTTATAATTTTTAGTGAGCAAAAGAAAATTTAATTGCTTTCAATTTGGAAATCATGAAAATTTAATTGTCAAAAAAGTATTTCAACAGGGTGAGTTTTTAGCAACTTCCTTTTTGGCAAGACTGTTTTTAACAGCCATAAATTCTGCAACGGTAGGCGCACAGAAAGCTAATATTAAAAATTTTATTAGTGGGATACCGGCCGATTTTTTAGAGTATGCCAAAGTTTGACGCAGCGTAAGAATTTAAAGGCGTAGTCGCGGTCAACATTTACATGAAAAAATCTCGAAACATTGAATTATTTACTCAAAGATTTCTCTAAATTTTATGTTGGTTTTTTAAAATGAAATCCGAAAGTTCCAAAAAAAAAATCACTTGTTTCATTGTTTTGAATGAATTTTGTTGCTGCTTTTTTTTACAATAATCCTCCAGGAAAGATAAAATACAGTATTTTTTTCTAAACAAAGGATGACTTTTTCAAATATATCACAGTTGGGACTAGACAATGGGATGGTTAAAATATTAAAATAATTCGCTAAATAAATTTCAATGTTCTTTAAACTATAATTAAGAACATTGTTAATGTGTTCGTGTTTTCTTACAGAGGAGACCTATATTTCAAGGATTTATAGTGGGACTAATACGGGCTTTTACACTGTTGTTATTTATAGGATTTGGTAGGTCGTTGGGATTATTTGCGGGCGTTGTGGCGGTAGTGGTAGGTACAGGTGAATTATTGGATTTTATGGTCTCATTAGAGGGACTATTTTGTGTTGCATTCATAATAGAAGTCGATGTAGAGCTTAAACTATTTTTGAAATCTTTAGTAGTGGTTATTTGAGCGTTGTTGCTAGATGTTTGCTGTAGATCATTTGCTTGTTGCTGGTGCTGATGCTGTTGTTGTTGTGCATTAGCGGCGGCAGCGGCTAAATGAAATTGATTTGGTATAATCATTTGATAAGCTGAACTTAATTGGGCAGCTGTCAAAGTTGAAATATCATTACAATTCAAATCATTGTTGTTAGAGTTTGAGGTGGCTGAAGTTGTTGCGGTGGCTGCCTGAAAATGTGTTAATGTGTTGGGAGAAGTGGGTGTTACTTCTCCTGATGAGGGGGAATTGTGTGCCAGATTGGCAGCATTTAATTGCGAGGCCAAAACTTTATTGGCACGCTTTCTGCGAGCTTCGGTTTCACAGGGCGATGGGGCCCCCGGATGTCGATAGGACACATGTTTGCGTAAAGCATCCTTGCTGCGCGATACATGTGAGCAAACATTACAGGCATATCTGTAACAAAAATATAAAATAAAGTCTTATAGTTTTGGCAATTAATTTATTCTTAAACCTTAAACTAACCTCACATTTTGATGAGTCTCCAAGTGCACCCTCAAATTGTATTGATTGCTCAGTTGTTTGTGGCATATAAAACAAGTGGCATACAATTTCGAATTGGAGGGTGCTTTCGGTTGTGTTGTTTGTGGCGTGGATAGTTTTTCATTGCTGCTCATTAAGCGGGCGGCTTCAGTTTTTAAATTTTCATTGGCCACTTCCATGGTGCGTGCACAGGATTGTGCATATTTATCTAAATGTTGCTGTAGTTTTAGCTGATCTTCAGGCGATATATTGTAGGGTAATTGTGTGTGTATAGGACTAGCCAGGGCTGATTCTGTATTAGAGGGGGAGGCAAAGAAGGAAGATTTTGTAGCTAGTAAAGGTGAGGCAGTTGTATTGTAATTTTCCATAGAAGTTTTAATGCTGAGCGGTGATAATTGATTGTGCAAATGTGTGGGCAAAGAGGAACTTGCAGGTAAATTGTCAAGACTCTTTTCCGTTTTAATAATATTGCCGCTATTTACACCACTTCCCCTTAGATTTTCTACAATTTTATCTATACGTTTAATGTCTTTTTGCTGCTGTACTGACATTTGATTTTGCTGCAACTGTTGTGTACTTAACGAAGATTTCTTGTCCAGACCTGAACAAAATCTTTTAGCCAACTGGGCCTCTTCTTCTGTGTGCATTAGTGAAGGTATTAAGTCTTTGGGGTTCAAGCCCAAATTGGCTTGATAGAGATTACATTGCTGTTGATATTTGGCCAAAAGCTCTGAAGTCTTATTTAAGGCAGTTTGGGAAAAATTCAATGGCTGATGATGCATTAAGTTAGGATAAAATTGCAAGGACTTTAAAAAGAAACTCTCTAAAGGAGAAGGAAATTTTGAATTTAAACCGGTAGTTAAGAGAGGATTAAAGCTGCTAGAGTTTATGTTGGTATTTGTAAGGGGGCTCTGAGGCAAAGAAAAATTTCCACAGGGAGTTTGCGTTGATGGGGGGGAAGGTGGTGTGGGTGATTTTTCCATTTCCTCTTTATGGCTATCCAATTGATCTTTTTCATTAGACTGTTTAGTAGGTTTCTGTAGCTAAAATAAAAAACATAGATTTTTGAAAAGGAAATTAAATGTATTTAAATATTTATACTAACATTATTATGCACATCTGCTAGACCCTTAATGCCCAAAGTCTCGGCCAAACTCAAAAGCATGGGTATTTGTTCCTCATAAACATTCACCTCACCCGAATACATGAATGTCAGTAAAGCCACTATGGCATTAAACGAGGCCCCCGGTATTATTATCACCGGATGATGGGTGGTCTCTAGAGTGCGAAATATCTCCAAAAAGAAAGAACTACAGGCACTTAAAACCACACGATGGGCCCTTAAAGTGCGTCCTTCGGCTGAGATAGTAACATCGGTTAAATGACTTTGATCAAGTAAAATTGGCAGTGTACTTAGTAAACTGGTCTAAAAGAGAAAAATAATTTATAACAAAAATTTAGAATCGTTACAATAATTTGAAAATTTTAAAAATGTTTTATGTAAATAGCTTTCAACACTTTAATCAAGTGTTACAAAATGTTCTAAAATCAAATGTTTTTTTTATCTTATTAAACAAAAATTTTGTGTCTGGCTGCCTTTTTTGCTGTCAATTATTGCGATTTTTTAACGAAATTTCTTAATGTAATTAAAACAGAAAATACTGTCTAAAAATTTGTTGTGTGTGTTTCCAAATATTAATAAATCTCATTTCATTAAAACTGTCCAAATATTTTCTTACACACATTTCACAATATTGCAGCGCGTAAGTAGTTTTCATATTGCCTAGTACATTTTGCATTTTAGAAACTTCTTCTTTTCATTTAAAATTATTTTTTGGACTCTTTTTGTTATTTTTTCTTTCATTTTGGCAAATTGCTTGCACAAAATTTTCATTTGTATTTTTAAGAAAAAAATTGTTTATTTTTTCCTTTTCTGCTTCAACAGTTTTGTTAATTTTATTTTTACAGACAAAATTTTGGATTGTCGAACAAACAAACATACAGAATTGGTAAAGGGGTTGTTAAAAATGGGTGATATTTAAAAACAATCTCCCCTGGCGATTTCAAAAATATTAAACTGAAAAACGGAAAATTTGACGATTTTGGTTTTTGAAACTGTTTTATTCATTCAAATGTAGTACATACAGTGAGCGTCAAAATAAAGTCAACGCCACCACATATTTTAAAAGAAAAGCTTATTTATATTAATATAAATAATATTATATTAAAAAATATATTGCTTTTTTATAACTATGTATATAAGTAGAATTTGATTCACAAAAAACACAAACAAAAGCATACATATATGTACATACACATTTAATTAATTTATTATTAAAATAAAACGATTTTTACGCGTCAAAATAAAGCAAACAGTAGCATCATCCTTATGCTAGGAACACAACTGGGACGAACAAAGAATTTTTGGTCACGAATATGGTCTCCAAAAATAAAACACATTTATGTACATATATTGAAATACACTCAATAATGACGTTGGCTGATTCGTCATACGCGACTCTAAAATATATTTATTTATATTTCTATCGCCGGCATATTTTTGCTCTTCCTGTGTATTTTGTTAGTGTTGAATTATTTTTTATGTTCCTTATTTTTCTAGTTTTTTTTTAATAACTCATTAAGTTACTTATAAATTATCAATATATTTTGTTTTAAATTTTTACTTGTAGTATATGTATATGTAAGTATGTCTGTTTAATAAAACATTTTTTAAACAATATTAGGTGTTTGCTTTATATTGGCGCTCACAGTAGTATAACAAATAAATCATGTGTGCTCGATTTATACAACACACAAAATATTGGATTCAATTTTCAGAATAGGCTATTAATAGAATTAAGTCCCCTATTCAAATAACTCCTCCTCTAATCAACACCCTTTTAAACATACACTATTTTTTGTTTGTACATTGAAGCTCATCCAATTCGATGGTTTTTATTTTAAAAATAAAATTTTGTCCCATAAGCGAAATTTCCTACTAAAAATCCATTGCTTATGGACACTATTATAGAATATGTACAGCTACAATTAAAACCAAACAAAAATTAAAAAAAGTAACACAAATTATTTTGTGTGTGTGTAAAAATAGTATTTTTGGATATTTATTTATTTTTCTTTTATAGCAAATGACATTTTGAACATTTTTAGTAAGCAAAATGTCCAGTCATTTTACAACATTTTTTTTAGATATACAAACATACATACTATACATACAAACATATGTATATGTATATAAAAAATAAAATTATTGACTTAGGTATTGAATAAAAAAAAAATTCAAGTTTTACGATACAATTTATGAGTGTATAAAAATTATCATTTTAAAAAAATCATTTTATGTGATTAGCATTTATTATTTGGTTTACATTTATTTGTTTGTTACTGTTTCAAAATTTAATGGAAAAATTAGCTATGTTCCTCTTACAAGAACCTAAAGCATGTTTACATAAAACCCGTCTACTCTATACAAGGTTTAAAAAAACATGTTAGCAAGACTTTTGTTTTGTCAGTGCTTTGTTTTGTAAACAAAACTACCGTTATTTAATCAGTGGGTGAATAATCAAAAGTCTAAATATGCAGTGTTGCAACAATTAGTAATAACGTTACTTCTCAATTCATGTTTGTTGTTAATTTTTGTTAATATATTAATATTGTTTGAAAGACATGATTTATAATACATATGTACATACATACATATATACCACAACTACAAATTTAAAACAAAATATATTGCATAATTCATAAGTAAATAAAGCAAAAATATAACTAATTAACAAAAAGTAGAAAAATAAAGAACTTAAAAAAATCATTAAATTTTAACGGAAAAGTACCAGATTTTTCGTGTCAAAATAAAGTAAACAGGTGCATATGTTAAAATTATGTAAAACATTGTATTTAAAATTTTGTTTGCCGAGTCCTTTTGCCTTTATCAAAGCTAGTTTTTTTTAGTGAAATCAGACGAAATTTTTTTCCATTCATGCCGAATTACTGCCTCTAGGTTATCTACATATATTGTCCAGATATTCCCACAGTTGCTCAATTTCCTCAAATTTTCCAGTGAAGATGTTTTTTAGCAAATATGTACAACCTATTTTTAATATTATGTGTGCTACTGAGACTACTTGTTTTTATTTAGTTTTTTCATATTAAACACTTAATTATGATCCGATCCTTTTAAAATATTGTTGTGTAAATTACATGAACCTAAGTTATATAGGTACATATGTACATACATATGTATAGGTTAAGATATAGCTTTAAATTTTTTTTCGTTAATGGGTTTTATTTGAAAACAAAGACCAATTATGAAACGATTCTTATTAAAATTTGGTTGTATGATTTTTACTAAACACTTACATATTTACTATAAAATTAAAAATTATAATTTCTTTAAGCTTAAGGTCAAAATTTTTTTATTTATTTCTTATTTATTCCAATATTTCGCTACAACAACGTGTAGGATCTTCAGGGAAATAAAAATTCAATTGTTTGAAGCCTATGTGATATTAGGCAATTAAAACAAATAATTTGGAAAAAAAATCCCAAACAAAATCAATTTTACAGTGCTATTATTTTCAGCTTTAATTGTTTTATTTAACATTATTCATTTTGTATGCTTAAATTTGTTCGTGCAGTGATAGCAATTGTATTACAATTCTAACAATTGTAGCACAAATAATTCATAGAATTTCTATGGAATTTTCTGTTAAAGAAAACTTTGTCATGTTATTTCTTAGAAAAATTCATTAACAATTGCACCACTTACCTGATGATTATGCCATCTTAAGCAAAATTGTTGCTGATTTTCATTGTTGTTATTATTTGACTGTTGTTGTTGATTATGATGTTGTTGCTCCTGTAATTTGTGTGTCAATTGATGTTCTCTGGATTGTTGTTGCTGCTGTTGTCGCATATTCGTTGTGGAAGTCGTTGCATTGTTATGTTCCATAATTATTTAACAAATATTTTTATGTTCATATAAAATTTTTTTGTTTAAAAAATGTTTAAGTCATAAAATCAGCTTTAAACTAAAATTTGTTTTAAGAAATAACGTTAATTGTTTTAATAAATTGGCGCGCAAACATTTTAAACGCACAAATAAAGAAAAATAACAATAAGAACGAAAAAGACATTTTAAAGATAAATAAATCATCAATGACATCAATAAAATGCCTGTTTATTTGTTTTGTTATTATGTGTTAAATGAGTGTGTTTTGGCTGGCTCATTAAAAGAAAATATATATGTACATATACGAGTACACACATATAAACACACTCTGTTATATTGAGATTATTGATAATATTTTTATTCTCTTATATTAACTGTTTATTGTTTTGTTTTGCTTTGCTTTGTTTTTCATTTGCTTTGTATAAAAACATCTCATGATGTTTTTTGTTTTGGTTTAGTTGTTTTGCAAAGAGATTTACCGTAGTGAGTGTCAAATTGAGTAAGGAAAGAGCAAGAACGTGAGAAATGAATAATTCTAAGCAGCGTTGTCAGTTTAGAGGATTTATCCCCAAATTGAGGATTTTTTTTCGTGATTTGGGATAAAAATTTCCTCTTGGGGATTTGTTGGGGATGACATCAATTTTAGGGGATTTTATTTATAACTGGCAAGTCTAAAAATGTGTGTTATTCATCCCTATCGTGAATAAATATTCCACATGAAATTTGTTCCCTTTTATTTTTTTAACATTGAATTTTAATAGGAAAATGTGAAAAGGGAACAAATTTCATGTGGAATTTTTATTCACGATAGGTGTGATTATTTATAGTGGATGGTTTCTAATAATGCAGAAGTATGTAAATATTTAAAAAAAAAATCTATTTTTTACTGTTTAAAATGGCTGCAAATACTAATTTTATAAAAAAAAATCATAATGTTTCTTGGGAACGCGAAGATTCGGCAAAAGGTTTGAAATGTACATATACGAGTATATTTTTAAAGTGTAACGCTTGTGTTGAACGCGTTTTTTCAATAATGAATTCTACCAAAACAAAAATACGTAACAAAATGCAATATGAATTATTGGAAGCACTTCTCAGAATAAACACATACTTTAAAAATAATTCAATTTGTTGTGAGAAATTTAATCCATCTGCTGAAATGCTAAAGCTTTTTAATACAAGCAATATGTACAACAACATTTCATAGGCTGATGAATCAGAAGATTTTTATTCTGAAGTTTTGGAAATGCTAAACTCTGGTATAATTTTTTCTTTACAAAATTTATAATTACAAATCGAATTAGTTTGAATATTAATATATGTAGCTATCGATAAAAATGAATTTTAATAAATAAATATATTATTTTTTAAATAAAATAAAAATTTTACAAAAAAAATTAAATAAAAACATCAGTTTGGGGATTTTTGGGGATGACAAATCCAAAATTGGGGATAAACTCTAAAAAATACTGGCAGCACTGATTCAAAGTGATAAGACGTCGTTTATTAAGTATACGTCGTGTGGTAAGAAATCATTTCACATTAAATATCACTTATGCATAATACCTATATGATTGAAATTTGATTGATTTGATTTTATATAAATGAATTAAGTTACAAATTCTGTTAAATTGTGTTAAAATCAAGAAACTTTTTGCTGTTAATTGTTTGTTATTATTATACTGATTTATTTCTAATATTTTTTGGTTTAATTGCGTTATCTTTTATATTAAAAGTTTGCTATTTATTTCTATTGTCAAATTTATTGTTTTTTTTAATTTTTCTTCAATCTTTTGTTTAATCTCGTTGTCCACCAAATCTGCTGTCCTATATGTTGGATTTATATTATTTTGTGTTGAAATACATACATTTTGTAATGCATGTGTATTTTAGTTTTTTTTGTTTTTTGTCCGAGGGCTGCTATTTTTACCGGTTCAAGCAACAACAACAATTATATGTATTAGCCAATTTTAATTTAGCGAATGCACTTTGTTTTTCCTTCAGCAGAAAAAAATCTTTTTTCTAATGGCTACACAATAAGTCGTAAAATACTTGGAGACACCTCAATATTTTTTGAAATTTTATATGTTAAAGGCGTTTACTTAAGGGGGGCGGTTGAATTGATAGTTTAAATCTTAAACAAATTAGTATTACACCAATGGTTTCTTAAATTATTAAAGTAATTTAAAGAGCTAAAGCTTAAGTACAATTTACTATAAAATTTTATGATTTCATACCTGCTGATTAAATTTGAATGTAGTGTACATATATATTTTGAACTTTGGAGGGTAAAATTTGTATGAATTTATGGCATTTTTGTAGGTCTAGATTCTAAATGAATATTAATTTTAATGTAACAATCTTTTTATATTTTGGAGGTAAATTTTTTATAGCTGCAGTTTCTAAGTTTCTAAAGAGTAAATAATTAAAAAAAAAACTGGGGGGGTTACTCTATATTGCGATGCGAAAGGTAAATACGATAAGAGTACAAATTGGTACTCTGTATCGTTCACGCAAACGCTTTCACAAAATAATTTGAAAAAGTAGCAACACTGGCACCACAAAGTAAACAATAGCGAAGAATAACAAAATTAAATGTCAAAACTTGTTTTGCGTTTGATATTGTGTTATTGCAAAAGATTTGCGCTTAACGGACTATGAGAAAATACGAAAACGCAATAAAGGGTAAAGGGAGTAACCCCCCAGAAACATGTTTTTAAGTTTTGAAGGCAAAATTTGTATTACAAATGGTAAAAGTTTAAATAAACTTGATGTTCTAAGGGTAAAATTCACTGCATAATTTAAACAATATCATAAAGAAATGGTATAATTTGGTGGCACGAAAGTAAAATTTTTGATATTCTAAAGCGATGGTCGGCTTCTTTCGCTATTTTATTTTTTATTTGGTATGAATTAAAAACTGAACCGATTCATTTAAAATCGAAAATATTCCTAACAGATTCATTTAGAATGGAATGAATCTAACAAAGCAGTGAAAGGCTTAAAGATTACTTTTTTGCACTTTCTTTTTCTGTTGTAATCTGACCATGTACATACATATGTATTTATTTAATATAAAATAATCCGTTTCATTTAGTATCGAATAGAATCAGAAATTTTTCATTTAGTTAGAATGGAATAAAATTTAGAATCGAAAAAACTCTGAACAGGTTTATTTAGAATTACAAAAAACACCTAACACTAAAAATTAATGGGCTCACTTGGAATCATATAAGAACAGAAGCGGTTCATTTGGTATCGTTTAAAAATGATCCTTTTCATTGACCATTCATTTAAAAACAGATGAATTTTTAACTAATTTATTTGGAAATGATTAAAAACTAATCTAATTTATTTAAAATCGAACAAAAACTTAAGCAATGAACAGTTTCATTTAAAATCGAATGAATGAGGTTAGCAGATTTCATATTGTACTTATGTATGCTGTTTTGAAAAGTATTTTTCTATGATTATTGATTTTAATTAATAACTACAATTTTTGTCTGTTATTTTTTATTGCATTCTTTCTTATATTTGAGGTTAATTGCAATTAATAGGCAATTTCAACTGGACATTAATTTAGAAGAGCTGGACAGAATAATATGGTTGTGTGGAAATGGTCAGCGTCATCTTTAGATCTTAATCTAATTTAAAACCAATAGAATGATGTGGAGCAACATATAACAGCAGTAAGATTAAAGAATTTTACTGATTTGTAGAATAAAATCCAAAATGCTTGGTACGCAATTCTAATAGAACGCTATATGGCTCTGGTGGAGAGAGAAACCTGGAGGTGTGCAGCATACTAAATATTAGGATTTAAATGATTTTTTGTTTTGTTTATCTTATGAGAATAAAATTGTTATTTAGTGCTAAATTACTGGAATGCAACAAATTAATACAACAAAAAATGGAGTGGCATGATCTTAGGCTTACATTTCAAAAATAAAAACTTTTAAAAGACAACGAACAACAGCAAATATTTGCTTTAATTGGCAACAGATGCCAAGTGAGCTAAACTTGTGTCCACTACTGTATATGCAATTGAATAAATACTGATTTAGTGTATTTGGAATTAAAAACTAATTTAATTTAAAATCAACTAATTCATTTCGAATCTACCAAAAAAATATCTGCGTTATTTCAAAATGCATAATAACAAATTTAATTAATTTTGAATGGATTGAAAACTTAACCAACCGGTTCATTTGAAATCATATACATACATACAACTGAAAGGTATTATTTGAAACCAAATAAATACTGCACTGGTTCACTTCTAATCGAATAGCAAACTTATGCGACTCATTTAAAATCGAATGTAAACTGATTCTTTTTATATGGAATCTAATAGAAACTTAAAGAAACCATGTAGCTGTTTCTTAAAAACGGTCAATTAATATACATATGTTTGTTTTTTATTTTATAATTTTTAGGAATTCCGTTAACATTCGGATTTTTTTCGTGCCCTAGTGGCTATGAGTCACGATCCCTGATCTAAAGCAATAATTTTTATATTTTCCACAAGAAATTGAAATGTTCTCACTTTCATTGTGTCTCTCCTAAAGCCCTCAATTTAACCCGCCTCTGAACATAAACTGAACACATGCTTAACTTACATGCATTATGTATAAATGCATGTGTGTTGTTGTGTGTGTATGGCCCATGTGCATGTGTGCATGTATGTATGTACGTTTGTAAATGTATCATCATCTAATGAATAAAGGAATTTTTTTCATTCCAATATATTTTATTTGCAAACTACTAGATTCAGCTGAAAGGTACAACCAACTACTATACTTATTGCAAATATTTTTTTTTAGTGTTTTGTTATTTGAATTGTTGTTTAGCTGGCTGAATGGGTGACATTAGATGGATGCTTTTTAGCTGGTTTGCTTGGCTAGGTTTTTTTTTTTTTTTTTTTGTTTCTTTATATATTTTTTTCTATTCGGTATTGTTTTGTAGTTGTAAATTTTATTTATTTTTAAAAATTTGTGCTATTTCGTAAATATACATAATCACATTAGCCAAAATCACATTGACAAGAATGAACCAAAAAAAAAAACCAACAACTAAAAAATATCAGATAAGTCCCCCATCAAAGGTAATACAGAACGACATTAACTGCACAGCCACATTAATACAAAATTGTATACTTAAATTGTCATTAATGTATGAATTTTCTTCCAGTCTGTTAAAAATATCTCTTTTCTTGCTTTGTTATTTTTTTGTCAAATATTGTTGTCATGTTGTCTGCTTTTCTAATTTTTCAAATTTCAAAATTGAGTCATATTCTCCAGGTTGTTTGCTTAACTATGTATAAAATGTTTCTTATTTTTTTAAATTTAGTGATTTTTTTGTGTGTTATACCAAAACTTAAAAATAGATTCATATAATAGTATTTGCTTTAATGCTTTTGGACAATAACAGATTTTTTTTGGTATTAAGATCTTTATGGATTTTTTTTTGGTACAAAAATGTATTTATTTTTATGTTTATGACAAAACTTTTTTTATGCTTATTTTTATATAGATTATTTTGGTTTTACTTGAGGAAAAATTCATAATTTTTTCTTAAAAACCATTATAGAACAAACGAAAAAATCTAAGCATACGAAAAAAAGGTGAAAACCAAAGAACTCATATAGTTTTATGTGATCAAACAATTTATTCCATTTGAAACTGGTTAGAACAGGAAGAGTTTTATTTTCGCAACCAAATAACCTAAGCATACAAATCATAGAGCACAAGAATAAACCTAAGCATACAAAAAAAAAATAGAAAATCAAAGTATTACATACATACATAGTTACAAAAAATCAAAAATTGAGAACAGAAAAAAACGAAAAAAACCTAAGCATACTGATTATATATCACACGTAAAAACCTAAGCATACGAAAAGAGTGTAGAAAATCAAACTGAACTTATAGTTGAGTGATCAAATAAGTCAAAAAAAGTACTTTTTGGAAAACGTACCAAACTTCGAAAAATAACTATTTGAAGTAGCAAATACCATAGAAAAGATATAAATATAAATTGCAAACAGTTACTTTTACAGAAATTTGTTTAACAAAAGCTGAAGAAATTGTAAAATTTATTTAAATTTTTTATATTTGCACGGCAAATTGGTTTCTAAATCAGAGTAAACAAGCCATTCATGTTTATTGAATTGTTTAATGCCGACGAAACTGATCTCTATTTAAAAATGTTACCACATCACGTTGGAGAAACTAGTGCTCCAGAGTAACAATTTAACATTGCGATATTGGAACAAAGAAAAGTTCTCAAAAAAGATATTTTGATATAGCGAAATTTTTTTCAATTTAGCAAATATACCTGGCAACATATTGTTCGATATATGGGAATTTGCCTTTATTTTCATATCTATATAACCACCAGGCCTTTCTAAAAATATAGACATAAATGTATGATCTCGTGCTTAAAGGAGTTACATTATTTTAAGAGGAATTTTGTTAAAAATTGCCGATTTTGCGGAACATTTTTGAATAACTTTTTTATGTTCAGACAAAGACTATTCAAGCATTATTAAGGAAAACGTATCAAAAACTTATTTTCTGGAAATCGTTATTCGAATTTTCAGCTGTATGTATTGCTTGTTTATGGGTATATATTGCTCGTTTTAGTTCTATAACTAGTTCTAAAATGCATTAATATAGCCACTCGCTGTAGTTTGAAATTCTGTTTCAAATTGTAATTAATAGTTCTCGAAAAGTTTTACGTAGGACATGTGGTTTGGAACGGTTCTGTAATCAATGATTTGTGTTGGAAATTGGAAGTACTTCTAGCAAAAGCTTTACGCAACAAACACACACATTTCTAGAACTAGTTCATCAGTGATTGTTAAAAGAAGATTTTCAGATGATGAATATTTATTGTTGATTTTTTAATTTTATAGAATTAGCCTAAGAAGTTTTATATTAAACGAAAATATGCTTAATACAGCTGCTTTTGAATTAGAAGTTAAACACATACATAAATAACAGATAATTCTATTGAAAAGGCTTTGCAAATTCAGCAAATTTGTCCGACTTTTGTATTTTCTCTAATGATCAAGGAGATTTGTATGACTTTTCTATAGCATTTTCTACTTTAAATAGTTATTTTTCGAAGTTAGTACATTTTGCAAAAAAGTACTTTATAAATTTGCTACTTTTTCAAAAAAGTATTTTTTAATTTTCAACAATTAATGGCATTTTCCACTTCAAATAGTTATTTTTCCAAGTTTGGTAATTTTTGCAAAAAAGTACTCTAAATATGCTACTTTTATATTTTCAGCAATTAATGGCATTTTCTAATTCAAATACATAGTTACTTTTCATAGTTTGGTATATTTTGTAAAAAAAAATACTTTTTAATTTTGGTACTTTTTCAAAAAAAGTACTTTTTTTCATTTTCAACAATAAAATAGTTATTTTTTCTAATTTTTTATATTTTTCCAAAAAAAAAAATCAAAGTATTTTAATCGTTTCGAAAAAGTTGCTTTGGCACTAATAAGCTATTTATAGAACTAATCTAGAAACAAGGTACACAACTAATGCCATAGAATTAGTCACAATAGGGTTTTACAGAATGGCTTCAACTTTATGTCATTGATAAATCTGAAGTGGTCCTGATGACACACGTTCTAGAATTGGTTATTCTAGAGCAAGTTCTGAAAATTTCATGGTTTTACTTTAAAATCACTTTAAAATTACTTAAATCTAAAGAATGACTTGCAGATATATTGTAATTGTTAAATCTGAAGTGGTTCTAATGAGACACGTTCTAGAACTTGTTATTCTAGAGCAAGTTTTTAAAATTATCTCTTTTATGATTTGATTTAGTTTGGATACTTAAAAATGTGCTGGTCTTTTATGCACTTTTTACCGAACAAATATTTAAGTTGCATTCTTTTCATTATCATAAAATCTTTTGCATATTTCACAGTTTAAATGGTTTCAGTATTAGGTATTATTATTATTAATTTTTCTAGCTCTTCATACAAACGGTTCTTTTTTAACTGTTTTTATTATAAGGTTTACACAACATGTATTTTCTTTAACAATTATGTTGTTTTTCAAATGATTATCATGTTTTATTTCTTAATTTGAATTTGAAATTTGTTAGGCTTTTTTTATTTTATCTATCATGTTCTTTATTAAATTAAATAGTCATTAAATTAGTTTTTTATAATTTTTTTTGTAAAACTTTCTTTTATAGTTTTAAAAACTATAAACTTTAAACCACTTCACTGCATTTAAGAGAAAAACCTTTTTTCCTTTAATATTTATATTTTAAAATAATATTAAATTTTCAATTGAAAGATTATTTATTATTTAATTTTTTTTTTTAAATTTGTATAACCGTTACCTAAAATACTCGTTACAATAAGTATATTTTTTTTATACAATTTGTAAATCCGTTACGGTTTATTTTATGTTAATAATTAAATATATTTTTTATTTTGTGTTTTGTCTCGCTTAATTCGAATATTTCTGCGTGTCCACCACCTTTGTATCGTGTTTGCTCACTTCTAATTTGCCAAAATTTTTAGTTTGTCTGAGGTTGGAGATTTCTTTTTCCCAAAATGTCCAATACATTCGTGCCCCTTTTTTTATTTTCTGAAATAAGTAAAATAGAAAGAAAAATAAAATAAATAACAACTACAGCAACATCAAAATCCGATCATTATTTGTTTATTTGTTTTTGTTATGTAGTAGAGTAATTTGTTAGTGCTTTCTTCTTTCTTTTAAAGAGACATTTATTTGGTCGTTCGGTCGGCGGTCACACTTTCATTTCAATATTTATCTCTTAGTTTTTAATCTAATATGTATCTACATAAACGACTTGAAATGAGCAACTTTTTATATTTTTTATATTTTGCTTGCGAAATTTTTAATAGTTTGAAAAGAGTTTTATGGAGGAGCAGTAGAATTAGGTGTTGAATTCGAAACTAATGATTTTTTAAAATTGCTTTCAAGGTAAATAACAATTAATTCAAAAATATCAACATTTTTTCTAAGGTTCTTTGAAATTTGTATGTTTTTACCCTATCCCTACCTACCCCTATTTTTTTTAAAACAGGGTCCCCTTCGACTCTACTTAAGTGTTCGCACGTAGTGAACTACCACGTAAACCAACCAACCCTATCCCTGTTATTTGCTACAATATTATGAATTTGGTACTTTTTGCAAAAAGTACTTTTTAAATATGGTACTTTTTTGCATTTTCAACTATTTAACAGTCAAGTAGTAGTATGTTTTTAAATTGTTCATCTCATTTTGGTACTTTTTTAAGAATGCTTTATGTACTTCTGGTACTTTTTTTGTGAATGCTTCATGAAGCTAAAACATTTCAAATACGTATATTAATTAGTTTTCTAAAATTGTGTTTTTCATTTAACAGTTCTTTGTTCTTTCCTTTGGCTACCTTTTTTTCAAAATTACTTTATTGAAATTAATTTTTATTGATTGCATTTTTTTCAATTCTATCAAAATGTTTATTTTTGTTTTTAAAAATATAAATTTTTTAAATCGATTTAACAATTAATTTAATTGTTGTTAACAAATCTCTGTAAAAGTAGCTTTTGTATTATGTTTGTACCTTTTCTATGGTATATGCAAAAGTACTTTATGCAAAAAGTACTTTTTAAATTTGGTACTTTTTGGAATTTTGAAAAATTTAACAGTATCCAGCACGTTTTGAATGGATTTTTTTTAATTTTCACTTAGTTTTGGTACTTTTTTTTAAAGAACGCCTCATATTTTCAGAAATTTTTAACCCAAAAGTTTAAGTTTAACTCTACAGGGTTTTAAGCTTGTATCTCAAAACTCCACTAACAATTAGAGGCTACTCAGATAATTTACGATCCTTCTCTTGGGCATTTTGGATTGCAGTATATCGAGAAATTAAGTGCAATTAACAATTATTGTTACATTTTATGGAATCCAAGCTGATGGCAAGCTTCTGGCTTCTACTGACAGTTTTTTTTTTAAGAAAGGAGAATAGTCTTCGCGACAAGTAACATGCGTTAAATCATGCATTTTCCAGTTTGAGAATTGCGATGTGTCTACCCTTTTTTCACACTTTAGGCTACTAATTGAAAGATTTCAAATAGTAGTCAGGTACTCAATATCTGGGCCAATACAACCTTGGATAAATTGCCTGCATTATTGGTATTTCCAGCTTCAGTTGTCGTGTAAGACCATAGTGTACTCGAGACTTCTTTTTTTTATTTATTCATTAACATATTTAGAAATTTAATTATTACAAAAAATGATTGCCTCAGCGTCCATAGGGACATTTTTGAGGCCAGTTGGCAAATAGTTTAAAAGCTTATCAAATTATTGAATTTATAAGTATTTCCAAATATATACATAGTTAGAATTAAATTAAAAAGGGAATATTGTTACAATAGAAGCATTTCCAGGTTGTCAAATAAGTATTCTTTAACATTTTTTTAAAAAATTGAAATTCTTTGAATGTTTTTTATAGTTTCTGGTAGCCTATTATATTCCAGACTACCCATATGTCCAACTCTTTGTTTAGTTTTTTCAAAACGACAGAAGCTTATACTCAAATTTCTCGCATTTCTTGTATCAAAATTATGTTGATTTCTTAAAAATAGGATAGTATGGAGGCCAATACTATGCATAGATTTATAAACTTACAGCAAGAGCTGCATTTTGTGGAAGAATTTTTGGTGATATATCTTTGTATAATGGTAAAGTAGAAAAAGTCATTGGAAGATTGAAAATTGTTTTTAGAGCTTTATTTTGAGATCTTTGAAGTGACTTAAGCTATTTGCTTTTATTCCATGCATACACAATAGCTAAGTAGTTTAAGTGGCTCTGAATTAAGGCTTGGTAAGACTTTTGGGTAATAAATTTTGCGAACAACTCTCAATGAAGAGACAGAAGAACGCCTGTGCACACCATTCAGGGTCGCGTCTATGACGTTCTTCTTCGTCGGTTTCAACAGAGACCGAACTGTGAATTACAACTTGCCAACTCGTGAACTTAAGATCTTGCAGTTCTTGCAATGTCTTAATTTTTTCCGCTATTCTTCTGTTAATATTGTGATACAGCTAGTGATCCTTAGATCGTTAGCGAGTTTTGCTTCTAGGGGAAAGTGCCCAGTACTACGGATAATAAAGCGAGCGTCTGCTGTAATTTCCTGCTTGATTCATGTACGTTGCAGGGTATTGAAAGATAATTAAAGATCAGATCAGTGAAATCTTGAAAATGATATAGACGAATGATTATGTTTAACATACTATATCTGGTATTTTAGTAGATAAACTTAAGCTTGCGTAGTTGATGCTCACAAAAAAAGTAATTTGCAAAGAAACAAATTCTCAAAATAATGAATTCTGAACATATTAATCCTATAAATTCGTAATAAATTCTTAAATCCTTTTTTTTTTTGTGATAAAACCAATACAGATTTTATTTTTTCAAAACTTTTGTTTGTAGGTCCTAAAACTGTGCTGTAACTTAAAAACCTTTTCATTTTGAAAAAAACCCTTATTTTGAAACAGATTTAAAATTCTTACCTTTTCGTTTTTGTTAGTTCTTTTGCTCTTGTCCGCTGTGGCTGGCGGCTGGCTGCTGCCTGACCAGACCAGACCATGTGCAACTTATGACTAATGACAAGAAATACCTTCAAAAATATTAAGTATGTAACATAGCCAAAAGTATTTAAAATTTTAAGCCAAAATAATCCACAAAAGTATAAACATAACTAAATACTTATATGTACGTAGATATGTATGTAAGTACATACATACTTATGTACGTAAGTGTATTCAATACCGAGAAAGAGTAAAAGCCTAAAAATGTTAAAAGCTAAAATTCGCTGAAAACAAATGACAACAATAAATTGTATACTTTCCACAGACCCAAAAATACAATAAATAAATTCAGAATGTATGAAAACAAAAATCGAGCCAGCCACACCAGCAACAACACTGTACAACAACAGCATTCAATTAAATTTTTACATGCGATTACAAAATTTCATGAAAAACTAAAACAAATCAAAAAAAAAACATTTACAAGAAATTAAAATAAATAAGTGACAATACTTTAAGGCAAAATGCAGAAAAACAAACGCATTTACATACATGTATAAGACCCAGAAAATATGAATAACCAAACGATAGCCAAACAAACCCAACCAACAACAAAAAAAAAACACACTCATAAACCACCTCCCTCCATATAAAATTCCAACCTCCAAGTGTTGAAAATTTATTTAAACAAATACATACCTACATAATGTTTAGTGTGTTTAGCATAGGGTACCATTAATACCCTTGGATAAGTGTGGTATTATGGATTTGAGAAAGATGTTGGTCCTGTCCGAAGGATGTTGTAAATAAAGGATTCTTTTTTTTTATATTCGCAATAACTGCTAAAGTTAGCTGAACTTATGGGACACTGATTTAAATTTAAATGTTTAGTTTAAACTGTAAATTATTATACCTTAGCAGTTAGCTAAGCTAACTGCAGTTTACAAGACAGTTAACCCAATAAATTAGATTCGATTTCGTTAAATTGTTTCCAATTATTTTAATATTATTAGTTTCTGATCGTATCAAACCCTTCTATTTTAACATTTCTTAACTCTTAAAGTAGGCCTTTAATGAATTGCTACCTTACATTTAAATGTTTTCATCGCTATGCATCTAATGCTGCTCTTAATTTTATTTAATATTTTACAAACATTTAAAACAAATTATTATAATTAAATAAGAAAAATCTTAAACAAACTTAAAATGTGTAAGAAATGTATTTATTTAACGTCTAATGACTATTTTTTCATACGCCAAATACCTATTATACATATGTATGTAATTGTGGAATTTAAGTAGATTAATTTTGCAAGAAAAATATCATTTATTTACTACACACATTTGTGGGTCTTTTACACAATTGGCGTGGATTTCATTTTATCAAGCAAAAGTATTCATTCTCACAGAAAGCATGTTTTAATTTAACGAAATGTTGTAATAAAATGTAATTTAATTAAACACACAAAAACAAAAAACAACAAAAAAAGTTTTATTGTTTTCAGTTTATGAAAAGACAAGAAAGAAAGGCAAGCAAAGATTTTCAATATTAATTTAAAGATTTGCAAAGAAATATTAAGAATACTATCTAATTAAATCAACCTGGCCGGCACTTACAGCTCACAGGGGTATTTAGAACAAATGTAAACAAAATATATTATAATTATCGTATTGGAGATTGTGCATCGAAAACATCATTAGAAAATTTCTTTAAGCAACATATGTATGTATATACAGTCGTAATTCAGCTCTGGGTGAAGAAAGAACTCGCGCGTCATTGTCATTATCGCTTACGGGCAATCAGGCCGTCCTTTTTTCGCTGCCTTCGAGAGATTTGCGTCTCACTTTTGCATTGGTTAATGCTTGGCGTCGTCTAACTGTACCGCATTACGGTTTTTCGGAGTTGTGCATTGGTCACATGCTAAATTATTTTTTTTTAATACAAGATTTAAGCGTTCCAGCTTCCTATATGAAGGTCGACTTGGGTCTTACTTAAATCGATCGTGGGATAACCTGGCAATTTGAGGGATTAATTCTCCGCCAACCGTATATATTCATAAAACTTACAACAGATTTATAAAGCAAATTTTGTTGTAAGCTTTTGACAATGTCGCCCGTCACCAAAATAGTAGACAAAGTGATGACTTGGAGACACTTGTAGACAGGTTTCCTTCAAGGAAACTTAAACAAAACATATGTATGTATGTATATACGAGTACGTATATGTACATGCATATATAATAATAATATAATAATAATAATATAATGTTAACGGAAAAATATCAGATTTTCAAAGGTTCTTCGAAATTTGTATGTTTTAAACTTATCCCTGTTTTGTTGCTACAATTTTATGAATTTGGTACTATTTGCAAAAAGTGCTTTTTTGATTTTTTTACTATTTAACAGTAAAGTAGTATGTTTTGAAAGTATTTTTTTAATTGTTCGCCCATTTTTGATGTTTTTTTAAACAATTACATGTAGAATGATTGGGCTTTATAAAAGAATATTTAGTATATGTATGTGATACATTTTTTATATACATACACACATACTTATTAGTTTTCTGAAATTTAGTTTTCCTTTTACTAAGTTCAAAAGTACTTTTTTGATATGCAGACCATTTTTTTCAATTCTAACAAATTGATCATTTTTGTTTTCCAAAATATAAATTTTCTAAATCAATTTTTCAATATCTTTTATGTTTTCTTTCTTTTCAGAAATAATGCATTTTTACAGAGGATCTTTGAAATTTTTATGTTTTTATATTTTCTATAGTATTTGCTACTTCAAATAGTTATTTTTCCAAGTTTGGTACTTTTTGCAAAAAGTACTTTGTAAGAGAATTGTTTAAAATATTTTGTTTTTTGTTTTAAATAAAGTAAGCAAAAAGTACTTTTACAAAAAGAAAGAAATTACACCTTAAAATGGTTAAATAGCCTTACTTAGAACGGCAATCGTGTGTCACAGCTATGAAGGAATCTTTAGCCTCATCATTACATTCCCCAAAATAAAAAGCAAATATTGGATTCAATATTATGGACACAATAATTATACATAGTCTAAACATTTTTTCAATGTTTTTATTTAATTTATTTAAAAAGAACTATTGCTATAAATGCTGGTTTGTTAATTAAACTATGATTGGTATTCCAGTTTCTTGAAAGAGAAAGTCTTGGCAAACTATTGTGTTTTCAACAAGGTCATTGAGATGTTATTTTTAATTGAAAACAGTTTGTTGTCATGTTAAATGAATGTCAATAAACTATAAAGGTTTTCTTGTTATCTATAAAATTTGATATTACAAAATGAAATGGGCCAAAAACGTTTGTTTATTCTAGAAATATTTTGTACAAAATTTTATATAGTAATAATAAAAGTAAAACTAAATTTAGGCCTGCAACATGGGACGTTTCTCCTTGCCCTCTAAATTTTCATTGGTCAAAGCATAGCCAGTGCCACCCTAAAATATTATAAGAGAATTGTTTAAAATATTTTGTTTTTTGTTTTAAATAAAGTAAGTTTCAGTTAACAATTACCCTTTGTAAAGGTATTATATCCTTATCCTTAAGTTTTTGGCTGGTTAGAGGATGTATCATATCTTTTTTAATTAATTTCTCAACACACTCCATGGTAACAACATCGCCACTAAAAATTTAATATTCATCAATAAATTGTTTAAACTAATTTAAAATTTAAATATTTGTTATGCTAGGAACTCCTTTGAAGACCAATTTTTTTTTTGCTTTTAACGAAAATCACTTACGTTGGCCTCAAAACAGCACATGGCACTGCATTGCTTAATATATCATGCGTCACCGGGCACATATATCTGGCCTCCTTGGCTATCAATGATTTCTTTGTGTCACCATCTTTGACCAAAGTAAATTTAACATCTATCAAATCCTTAGCCTTTAATATCTTTTCCGAAACGGGGCAATAAATAGTGGGATCTGGTTTTTTGGCCTTAGCCAAACCAGCATTGGGACATTCTGAGGGCAACCAAAAGCTGGGCAACTTTTTCTCATGACCATTCGCCATATTCGAAATGGAGCTTTCCTCTTTGGCCTCCCTAGAAGTGGAGGGCTTTTCAACGGTACCATTAACTGGTTTGCCCGACTTGACAAATTGTTCCACACATTCCTGTTGCTTGCGATTAAGTTCTTGGTTTACATCGTTTTCCTCCATTTTTTTCAAACGCTCATATTCTTTTAACTTGCGACTGTATTCATTTTTCCGTGTAATTATATATTGTAGTATGGCTTCTTTGTCAAATAGGTAGCCATCTTTAGTGACCACGGGATTACGGCAAGGTTGTAGGGTTAGGGAACAGCAATCGAAAGATTTTACCGAATCTTTACCCAGACGTTGTGCATTTGTGCCATAACCAGATTCGGCAGCATCTTTTTTCTTTTCATTGTAGGTGTAAACTGCACCGGCTGTACAATTTCTAGCATGGCGAGTCATTTTTGTTTAATTAATTGAGATATTTTTATTATATTTGCTTAAAAGTTGCTAATTTGTTAGATTTTCCAATAATTTTGTGTAGAATGTTTACAATGTCTTGAACAGCTGTCAATTGTTTGTGAGATAAGTGATGCCTAGTCCTGTTTAAAGAGTGCTGTTTAGTTGTTTAAAAAAGTAATGCTAAGTTCTTTGTTAATATATGGTATAGGGTTTCTCTAAATCGTAATTATAAAAACCGTTAGAATTCAAAAATTATTGATATATCATTTGCTAACCTATAAATATATTTTGTAATAATTAACAAATTGTCTTTGTTTTAAACATTTATATATGTTTATTAATATATTTATTAATGATATTTTCATTTAATAATAATGTATATTCATTCCCTATATTAACATTAGTAATATATTCCATTTTTTATTAATTTTAATACGTTTTCAAACTTATTATTTCCCTTACATATGTATGTATATGAACATTCTATATAATATAAACATTTCATTTACCATTGATTTACTTGGAATTGTGTGTTCTTAACTACTTTAGAAACTGAATATTAAAAATTGATTTGTTCACATGATTTATCACAGAACATAAATGATACATAGTTTTTTAAACTAAACAGAAGAGATTGTGATGTTCGAGTATTTTAATTTTTGTTTTGGCAAATTTCGTTTTCTTTTTTATGATTAATTATAGGTATTTTATAATTTAAATATACGTTGTTTAGTTTTTCGAATATTTCTATAAAAAAGAAGCGAGTTGTAAAAAATGTCTAAGATTTGTTTTGTTATTTAGTTTTTGGTATGTTTGTTTTATAGATTTAGAAAAATAGAGCATTATATAGAGATATGCTTACTAAAGTTAAGAAAAGTTGTTTATGTGCATTAATTGTTCCAAAGACATGTAGATATTTTTATTAATCATAAATTTGAGTATATTTTTTTACAATCTTATTTTAAGTATATGTTATCGTATATGTTTATTTTGTATTGTATGCATATTAAAAACTAATTATTATAATTATTATGAGCCTTACGATCTTAGATTGTTTAATTAAAATTAGTTTTCTCTTAAAAAATTTAAAAAATACAGTGATAGACAAAATTTTTTAATCAGATATAGATAATAAAATACCTTTGCTATAACACGTACTAAAAATTCTTTTAAAAATTTAAATTTTCTAGTTGAGTTTTTTTGTTGCATGTTATAAAAACAGAACATAGTAAATATATAATGTGTTATCTAATGTTAATGGAAGAAATTTGAAAAATATTTATTCATTCATACTTTATATTTAAAGTTCAGATAGATGCTAGTTGGATTTCAAGAGTTTTGACAAACATTTTTAGAAAAATATTGCCATACTTAAAATTTCCTTTTAATTTATAATTATAAGTTTTTATATAATTTTAAAAATAGTTAAATGTTTATAAATGTTAGTGGTGATACTGTATTATTTAGATTTACAAGTTTAAGTCAGAAAAAAGAAATTCCTTTAAAATATTGTGACATGCTATCAATTTGTTCACACTGTCTGGTGTGGTTAATACTAGAAACACAACTGGTACGAACGACGAGTTTCACACAACACGATGAATTAGTCGGTGACAATTCGCTGTGTAAAATCGTCATATGATGCACAATAATGAGGAAAACATTTTTTTCCAGCTAATAGATAGTGTGACCATATTTAATATATACATATATATATATATATAAATCCTGCAGATGTTGACACTTCCTTTTAGAAATTTTTAATCTTTCTTCGTGCAATATCGGAGGTAAAGCGATAATGATTTCGTTTAAAATAAATAGTGCCTGCTTGTTCATATGCCAGTGCACGTATCATATTGACAGTAGGGTCGCCGGATTTTTGTCATTAAAAATAAAATATACTTTTTAGATTCAGTAGATTTTACAGAAATATATTTCATATTATACCTGGTCTTATAGATTTATATCGCTTAGGGACATATTCATAATCAAGGAAGTATTTGTGATTCAAGTGGTGAACTTTTAGAGGAAAGGGGCTTTGCGAGCAGCTTTTACCAAGTTAACAAATTCAAATGGCATTTTTATTCGTAATCATTTTTTTTAATATGAGAGTAGAGTCGCCTTCCATTTGCGTATGACCAACCACCAAGTATTTGAGCTCTATGGTAATGTCTTTTTCCACACATAAAGAAAGCAAAGCATTTGAAAATACAACATTTCTGTTTTAATAAAAACAACCATCTGAATAGATAATGATGTGGTGAATTTCAGAAAACCGTTCAAGTGAATTTCTCAAATGTTTAATAATAATTGTAGTAAACGTTCATGAAACCAGATTTCCCTCAGTTTCATTTCAAATATAATTGTCATACTCCTGATTAACTACATTGTAAATGGTAAAATTATGAAGATGTAGCTTCATTTTATATAGCTTTAGACTGGCGTAAAAGTTTCACTGCTTGCATGTCTATACAAAGTAGTAAACAAAATCCTGATGTTGCGTTAAGCTGTTACAAATTTATTTCTCTATAATAAATAAATTATTCGACAGTTATATCTGTCAATTTTTTTTTGTCAACTTACAATGTTGTCTATATAAACAATCAGTTAGGTCTTTTTGCATTTATGAAATAAATGCTTTTGTAGATATGCCATTTCGCTGACGTAAGAAATAGAAATACATAAATATATTTCAGAGTTCGACGCGTATGACGAATTCAGCCGACTCCATTATTGTGTGTACTTTCATATACACAAATGTGTGTTATTTTTGGCGACGAATATTCGTGACCAAAAATTCGTCCATCATCCCAGTTGTGCTCCTAGCATTATTCATTTCATTCAAGACCATCCTTAGACTCACTTTTAAAAGTTTTTAGAAAATGAAAACATTTGATGTTTAAACAAATTTGTAACGATTTGTTTAGAACAATAGTAAATTTCTAGAAAGCTTAATACTTTCCTGACTTACATAGGTATATTTTAGCTATCATTTAAACATATTAATTATACACAGTAAATATTACATTACTGCAGTATTCATATTCACTTAAAAACAATATATTTCTTAATAAACATATGTATGTATGTATGTACCTCTCCTTTTCGTTCCCATGTTATCTCTGTTGTAGAGCAGCTTATATCAATATCTTGTCATAGGACGGCGGTGGTGACTCTTCCAGTGTGGCTATATCCTCTTTTGCTTTAGACTCTGGCAGCAATATAGCTATGTGATATGGTGGCGGCCCGGCCTGGGCATTTATATTTATACTCTGTATTTGTTCCTGCTGAAACTCATGCAACCCGGTAATCACAACATCATCTATAGAATTAACCATTGAACCGCGTCCAACCGCCTCATCCATACTACAGCGATCTCTGGTCTGATCCCGGGAATTCGAACGCGACGAGGTCGTTGAGGCAAACAGTACCCGGGGTACTTTGCATATGGACACAAAACAAAATGCAAAAACAAAAGTAGCCGTTAGCAGCCAAAACAGACCCACTTCAAATTTAGTGCCATGATTATCGAAATACACTTTAATGCCCACTATGAAGGCAATTGCCAGGACTAGGGAAGCAAATATACCACATTTCAGATGCAAGGGAAGAAATTGCAAGTCGGTACTTTCTATGGAACGTGTAGTGCGCCGCTGACGACTGTGCTGTTGCTGGTGATGATGCTGCAGTTGATTGGTGGTTGTGGTCGTAGTAGTGAGTGTAGAATTAGTATAAGTTGTACGAGGATTTGCGGAAACATTACTGTAGTCGCAGATGCTGCCCGACGTCATTGTGGTAGCCGATAAGGGTCTATTGAATGTGTTGACAATTCTGGGTGACGTTTGGTGATATAGTTCTGCGGAGAGATTGGCAGTTTGATTGGGACTTAAAGAAGTAAGTATAAAATAAAATAAATTATTCTGTTAGTTTATAAATTTGAGCTAAAATTCCTTAAAGCTATAAATATAAATTTCGATAGAGAAAGTTTACCCCAAAAATGTGACTATTTTGCTTCAAATCGTTTAATATAAGTTTAATTTGAAAAAGAAGAATAACCTGTGATCACTGTTATTTTCTACTACAAATAGATTTTCTACGTAGAATTATCAAAAGGAGTCTAGATCCTTTAATAGTAATGTAAATTAAAAAAGAGAATAATCTGTGATCACATATATTTCCCACCAAAAATCTAATTTTTATATTGATTATTATATATAATTATAAAGTTATAAACCAAATGGGTTTTAAACAATTTCCACACAGTCCATATTTTTGCCCAAAAAATGTTTTTAATGTCGACTTCATATAACTTCAGACCATAATGTTATGTTTTACCCTCTTGGTAACAATTGCAATGATTTGACTTATTTACTTAGGGATTTACCTTTTCTATGTGCTCGTAAGTAAGTCTATTATGATTTTCCGAGTCTTAATTGATGTTTGTCTTCCCATTGTAAATTGTTTAACTACTTTACGTCACAACTTAATCTCTTTTAATGATAAAATTTTGAAATTTGCAATTATTTTGAACGGCACTGTACTGTTACACTAAGTAAACAAAGAAAAATGAAAAGTATTGCCACGACTTTTGGAATGACAGGATTTTTTTTACTTTATTTTGGCGAGTAAAAATTGTTTTATTTTAACCTTAAATCAATGAAATTTGTAAAAGCTTTTGTTTTTTTTTTTTTGATTTCAATTCTCTTTAAATAACTATATAAATATGGAATATAATTTTCTAATATAATATTATTTATATTGATATATTTTTAAAAAAAATTTTTATTCGAAGTTTTTACTTCAAGTTAAATACAATTCATTTGAAAACAATTGTACACTACTATTTATTTTTTTCAAATGAATTGTATTTAACTTGAAGTAAAAACTTCGAATAAAAATTTTTTTAAAAATTTTACAATTAGTACTCGCAAGAGGAAAAATTCTCAATTAGTATATTGATATAATTAAGCTTTTCTTGTAATAATATATGTAGGTATGTTGTATGTTTGTAGTGTTAACTATATTTTGACGTTCACAGTATCTCAGAAAACAAAGTAATCAGCTAAACTTTACTTTTTTTCTGGTCCAAGTTTTCACTACATTTACAATGTACCCTCTGGCATTTTATTATTGATTTTCTGTGCTACTTATTCCATTTACATACCTTTGATGTATTCCATGTTCGTTTAATGTATTTAAAGATGCATCTAAAGATTGTTGTAATTGATTTGTGGTTTCTGCTGCAGCTGTTGCCGTTGCCATTGAATTGTGATTTAAAGGGTTGTTGGTGGTGGTAGACATATTGTTAGTTGGTGGCTGTAACTGCATTTGGGTCTGATGGTGCTGCTGTTGCTGTTGTAGGTGTGGTACAGCAGCAGTTGTTGCGGTAGTTGGTGGTTGTTGTTGCTGTGGTTGCTGCTGCATTGGGGGTTTATAAGTTCTAACCGACATATTACCAAATTGTGGATGACGATAACGTTGCTGTTGTTGTGTTCCCGTTGTATTTGTTGTGTTGCTGGTGGCATTATTTAAGGAAGTATTCAAATTACTGCCGGTTGGAGATGTTAGATTATTATTACTGAAATTAGGTAAACCACAGGCGGTGGATTGCTGTTGATGTTGTTGATGATGACTTCCGGTCGCCTGTTGACGATTATTATTGTAATAGTGATGCGTCGAGTTTACATTCGATCTAACGAAATTACGATTTGTGGCTTGATTGGCGGCGGCGGTATTGCTATTATTGTTGTTATTGCTGGTGTTGATAGCGTTGCTGCTGCTACCACTGGGATGATTTGTTGAACGATATTGGGCATTGTTGCTCGTTGTAGCTGCCTGTGTATGATATTGGACTGCGGCCGCTTGTTGCTGCTGCTGCAGATGTTGCTGACGGTGGACTTGTATACCTGCATTGCTGGAAGCAGACAATGATGATGAATTGACTGTAGAGGAGGATGACGATGATTTATGTCCTCCACTACGTCTGGGTGGATGGCCAAAACTTAAACCTGAACCGCCCGTATGTAGAGAAGCAGCCACACGAGATCTACCAAAACCACATTGTGGTGAACGTTTGTCAATCCAAAAATGCATAGTAGTACTACTGGTGTATTATTATTATTATTGTTGTCCGGTTCGTTTAAAACTTCAACGAAAAGATACAATTAAAAATTATTAGCAGGCTGTTTCATGAAATAAACTATAGTTTTAAGTGCTTGAGCAAAACAAAGAAAGTTATTGAAAAACAGGAAATATTTCAGCAAAAATTCGAAAAAAAACATATATACATACATATTCTTCACACAGGAACAAAGAGCTTAGAAATTCTTTGTTACACAAAACGAGTCGAACAGATACACAGGAAGTTTTTGTCGCCTCTTTATAAGTATAATGGGTTTTAATATAAGAACTTTGTTTTTCAAAACAAAATAAAACTATGAATTTATATGAAAATCATTCAAGTTTCAGGCTGTCATCGATTACATTGGCTCTGTATATACTGTATTATTAACATTCCAGTGGCGTTAAATCACTTCTGTTGAAAACACATGCCAGTGATATCCATATTATCATCAATAGGCCCCAAATAGAGTTGTTAACAGGATTTCCAGAAGTCCAAATGACGCTATATTGCATGTTTAAGTACATATCAAAAAATTATTTTTCCAGAAAAACCAGCGGATTGTTATTGAATGAATTCAACTAATCTACAACGTATGTTTGCGAAAAATTGAATTCATTGTAACAAATGTCAAAACTTCTGCTACTGATTATGATTATTTAAATTTGCACCTGTTGAAAAACAAAGTTCTAGTTAAAAACCCCTTCTTATGTAAATATCTATGGGCATGAACTAATAAAATACTTACATCGTTATACTAAAAACGTAGTATGAACTCTCAGCAATATATATACTACTGCAGTAAGTTCACTCAAAAAAAAATAGTTAAAGAATTTCGGCCAACACATGATTCAACTCATTAATCTACATTAAAGTATACTTTTTGTTAATGCAGGAAAAGAAATAGGTATATACCGTTAAAAGACAATAACTCAAGAAATCGCCAAAATACTGTTACCGTTTGAGAGTTAATCATTTGCCAACACAGTTAACAGTTAAATCTTTTAAATCGTTTGCCAATACAGGTTTTATTATTCCTTTTAGTAGCTAAAGTTACCATATCGTTTGCAAAGTGCTGTCATATATATTTAACTTTAACTGTACATATTTAAACTACCAACATATTTTATTTTAACTAACATTTTTTCTTTGAGCTTGCCAATTTACACAAATTTAACGCATCTTTACACAAAAAAAAACACATACAGACACATACTCTTGAAAATAAATCAACATGGCATTTTGAACTAAAAGAGAGGAGATGAGAACAACAAGAAACCGTTATAAGTCAAATAGAAATTTATGTTTAGTTAATGTGTTGTTGTTGTTAGGGATATATGTATATATTTTTTGTTGTTGTAAATCCTAGCAAGGTCAATGAGCACAACCACATAATTTTAAAAAAGCTTTACATAGAAAAACACAATTTGCTTCTTCGTAGTATGCTGCTCGTTAATAGGTAAAATATGAATTAACAAGTTTAAATTGCCACTACGTAAAACTAACTTCCCCAAACAGAAAAGAAATTAGAAATATCAAAAAAGAGTTTACTCAACTGTGACTAGTAGTAAAGAGACGTAAACAACATGTTTGTTTGTTTATTTGTTTCCAATAAATTAAATATCTTTCCCCCTAAAGACTATTATTTATTTTGGTAGCTGTAAATAAAATCTGTATTCCCTAAATGTCTTCAGCTTAAGTGTTTGTCTAAAAAAATGTTATTTTACATTTAAGCGAAATTGTATATGCAAATGTACATAGTTTTTTAAATATTATTATATATAAACAGGATTAATGCAGTTCACAGGTCAAAGTTCTTATACAGCAGGAGAAATATAAAGCTTAATGTCCTAAACGTGAAAAGTAGTAGTTATAATGTCAAATTATGTATATACATATATGTAATTATTAAATATTCCAAGTATATTTTATACAATTAATATGTATGTACATAAATATACTTTATATTCAGTAATGCTTTTTTAAATGACCTCTTCATTTTATTTACCGAAATGTATAAATTAATATTTCACTTCGCAGTCATTTTGACATTTATCAAATTCTATTACTTTATTATTCTACATTTGAACAACGCAATTTAATAACAATTTTTTCTGTGAATTTTGTATTTTAAATATTAAGCAAATATGTATATATGTACATAATTAATTATTTGTCAACTTTCCAGATATTATATTAGTAATATTAGTTATTTCTTATAAATTTATACCTCGAATAATATAACACAGTGTTCCAAATTCGATTTTATCATAGAAATTTAAATCAGAACTTAAATAGTTATACATATATGCATTAAAAATTTTTATTAAAAACTTGTAGCATTTTTAAAATTCTATAATTAATGTTTTTCCTTTATAAATATCTCTTTCAAAATGGCGATATTATAGAAATAGCTAAAGTGAACGAGAAGAAAATAAACAAAGAAGTTAGGATGTTGCCACATTATAGATTAGTTTTAGCTGGGCAAACATTGTAAATATTTCTTTCAACATAGCGAAATTATAAAAATAGCTAAAGCGAACGAGAAATTTTAGCTGGGCAAATATTGTTTTAAAGACAAACAAAATTTATTTGTAAACTTTTGCAATCTAAAGGGTTTTTTTAACAAGAACTTTGTTAATTTTCTTGATTCTTTTATCAAAATGTACAAACACATTTTTACAAAATGGCTTGTCTATTTCATTAATCGATTCATTTGTCATTGTAGTTTATATACATTTAACATAGAAACACAAAAAATAAGCAATAAATTCATTGTTACAGCGGCTATGTGTGACATGTGGCACATTTGTGTTGAAACCACATGTCAGTGATCATCATTGTAGATATTAATTTTCACAAACTGATACATATGTCAACAAGTAAAATTTCAAAACTTTCATATTATTCTAATGTGCCCCTGTTGGAAAACAAAGTTCTGGTTGAAAAGCACTTCAAAATTGTTCGAAATTGCAACAATTAAACAAACATACATACATATGTATGTCCATAAACAAACAGGGCATCCAAAAATGTTAGATACATTGAATTTTAAAGAAATTTCTTAATAGTTACTGCGTAAATATTTATAAGTTTAAACGTAGATAAATTTAAAGTTTAAGCGAATTAGCACTACAAATTTACATACATACTTACAAACATCGATACATATGTAAGTATGTACTTATTGAAAGGCCAAGTCTATGTGCAAGTATGTAAGTATGCATACATATACATATGTATATAAGTATGTATACATACATATGTATGTTAATATGTAATTGCTTCGCCGTCTTGTAATGAGTGCATTCTCTATCAAATTAAAATACTTTCATACATTCATAACATTTGTTATGAAAGGAACACTTACTCATTCACACCCACAAATATTTCTTTCTAAGTAAATTCATTATATTAGTTCGCTGATATGTGAGTAGTTGACATATGTATGTATGTATGTATAAGTTTACATATGTATGTATATAAGATAAACATAAAAAGCAGAACTAAAAAATAGAAATGACATAATTCTTTGGTACGCCAATGATTTTTTTTTTTGGTCCAATAGATAAAATTGTTATAATGACTTAATTGTACTAACAACGACTTTATTACTTAAAACGTTAAAAAGTAATGTAGTAATGTAAGTAAAAAATAATTGACCCATGAAACTTTAATTAAATTTTAAAATACATTAGAAGAACTTTAATCATTTATCGCTTCAGAATCCGTGACGTGATTAATGAAATAGCTCCGCCATTTTGCAAAAATGTGATTGATTGTTTTTAAGAAAAGAATCGACATAGATAGGCATGCTAGGGTGGTCAACAATACGATATCATTTTCATTTACATATTTCTTATAAAACTAACCAAAATACACAAAATCGATACGCGTTTTATATTGCTGTTGAGTATACATACATATGTACATATATACATATATAATATTCGGTACAGCCAATTATAACAAACACTCTTTTAATTTAACATGCTTGAATCATAGTATTTCTCATTAAAGATACAAAGAAAAAGCGTGAAATTCAAAAAAAATTGATATCGTTAGAGATCGACAACATGATAACCCTATTACTGTTATCGATAATTTAATGATAAGATAAGATATTGATCAATGCAACTTTTAACAGGTGTTCTAAAATGTCAACGACATTTTTTCATTGATTCAAAAACATTTACAGATATTTCCACATACAGAAAATGCTGCTATAAATGCATTTTTCCATGTAATGTGTGTTAATCACGTCTCGGATTTTAAATTTTAATTCTGTAATTCGATTCGATTGGCTCAATGTAAAAATGGTGGAACTGGAAAAGCTTTATTTTGTAAAATTCATGATATTTTCGGTTAATATTAATTGTCCTTCTGAGATTGCTCTTAAGAAATTATTTGATTAAAATAAGTGCGATTACAGTGAATGGATAACGCTAACGACTGGTATTAACAACATAATGTTGACCTATTATTGAGGATATGCATATCATTGGCATGTGGTATCAACAGGACGAAGCCACATGTCACACAGCAACCGAAACAATAAATTTATTGCAAATCAAATATCACAAATATATCAAATCAGCTGATAATTGCGTTATTTTCTATACAGAGCCAATCGAATCAATTACAGCCTTAAAATTCAGTGACGTGAATAAACAAAAATGTAATTAAAAATATTAATGAAAGGAGCGACATCTGTACGATATAATTTTTCATTTATAAAGAGTGATTTTTTAAGGCATTTTAAAGCATAAACACATAAAATTTAGAGAAATAAATGAAATCTTTATTTGAGTCGATAGAACGATCTATATAATTCAATGTTTAAAGTTTCATGAAAATTTTGACCCCTGCAGGATTCATGCTACGCCTCAAATGATAATGATTCATACGCTGGGTCCAATTTTGGCATACTATCTCCAACATATCTTACGAATAAATTCTTCAATATTAGCTTCCAGTGCGTGAACCGTTGCAGGCTTGTGCCTATAGATATGATATGAACATAGCCCCACAAAAAAACAGTATAAAGGCGTTAAATCGCACGATCAAACGTGAAATAGACTGTTCATCAAACTCGCCTCTCACCGTCTTGTTGAAACCACATGTTAGTCCAGCGCCGGTGTGGATTAACAAAAAGTCATTTGTTGCGTACGTCTCCGAATCTACACTGGCGTATACGGCTGCGATATTTTCCTCTGTCTGCACTCTACGTATGCGTCTTGGTGATTTCATGTCCAATAATGTAAATTTGGTGCGAAATTTGGTCAGAAGATTGCTAATAACTACCTCAGATGGTTGCCCAAACTGACCATAACATGGAAGAAGTGCACAATACACTTTAATAACCGAGCATTGTTCGTTTGTAAGTTGATTCATGGTTAAATTATAGACCAAATTAACCAAATTACCGCATCGATATCGAGTAAAATTATCGTAATTTTCTTATTTGAAATTATGGCATTCGATATCGAGCAAGAAATTTAGTACATTTTATCATAATTTCGATATCGATAGCTCATACGATCAAAAATGCGGTAATTTGGCCCCAGGTTTAACAGAAAAATTTTACACGAAAACAGCTGAGCACCAAAAACAAAGCCTTGTCTTGCCAAAAAGAAAGTTGCTGAAAAGTCACCCTTTATATTTGCCAAACCTTACTCTTTCCAATACAGTAAAAATTTTGAATGATTTTCATATAAACCCTTTGTTTTATTTTGTTTTGAAAAACAAAGTTCTGGCTGAAGAACCTTTTATATGTATGTGTGCAGTGCAAGTACAAATGAATGAATATCAGTTTTTTTCTTTTAATTCATGAGTATAGTTAGACTTTTATATATTGTGCATACTCGTACATGTGTATGTATGTATGTGTGTGGATGTGTTTCTGTATGCTTTTGCAAGTGTTACTGCATGGTACAAGGATACTTTTCTGCTATTGCTTTATTAAAACAAAAAAAAAAAACATTTAAAATACTAAAAAATTTCTTACCGTTTTTTATTGTTTAAGTTTTTGTTTATTATTTATGTTGAAATAGTAGCTAAGACAAAATGTTGGTCATTAATTATACACAAAACATATTGTTGTTCTTTTTGTTGGACTACTGGATACTGGGTTTCTGTTAAAGATGTCCTTGATTAATATTTCTAGTGCAATGACTTTGCTGTGTTTTTGCATTTTGCTTTAAATATCAATATCGCAAATGATTTTATGTTTGATTTATACATATTTTTTTTGTTTGGTTTGGTTTTGTTTTACTTTACTTTATTTAAATGGCAGTTTTAATTTTACTTGTTTTCGTTAAAATTTTGCTTTCACTTCACAATTTACTACAAAAATTTTTTGGTTTTGTGGTGTGAGTATTGTAATGTGTGCACTTTTTAAAAAAAAATCACTTTTCAATGAGTTCAAAATAATTTATCACATGTTGTCCTGGCATATAAAAATGTGGGAACCAAGGACATAAGAGTTGTTTATTATATGATTGATACGCCAGTAAGACCCACAAATAAACTGTATATTATTTAGAGGTCTTGAAATGCATTTAAAATCGTTCATTTACACAGTATAAAATTGTAATAAATGTAAATTTGTATGCTTTAAGTACATTTTTTTGTTTTGATTTGTTACATTTACAACTGTATTATCATGCTGAAGGAAAACACTCAACTAAAAATGTATTGTTTTTGTTTTCGGTATGTGTTATTTGGTTTGAATGAAACGAAACGAATTTAAATTCGCTTTGAAATCCTTTTGGAAAAAGGTATAAGTGAGAAAAATATAGAGAGTTTCTCTCTCTCGCCGTTAATAAAGCTCATGCGTTTTGTAACTGTAACTGTCAACATTGTGTGTATACAGTGTTGCCATATATTTATTTATATATATGTATATACATATATGCTTATTTTTGACACTTAATGTATAATAATTACATTTTGATTAACTTTTCTAACATTTTGTTAATTTTTTTCTTCAATTTTTTAAATTTCACATTTATCAACAAATTTCTAAAAGAGTTTAAAAAAAAATTAATAAATTTCTATGAAAATCATTAAAATTTTTATTGTATTAGAAGATTGACAATAAAAGTTGATTTTTTAGCAACTTTCTTTTTGTCAAGATTTTTTGGCAGCTCACGGTTTTCGTGTAACGTGTTACTGTTAAACATGTTCAGTTTTGCCTATAGTTTAACCACGAATCGACAAACGAAAAATGCTTGCATATTATTGAATTTTATTATCAAAATTCATGCTTTTTTCATTTTATGGGCAGTTTGGGCGACCATCTGAGGCGGCATGATTGAACCGTACTTTTTTAGGGCTATGTTAACGCTCATATTCAAGCCCTCAATGGTTGACGCACTGTAATCTAATATTGAAGAATTTATTCATGAGACACCGGCCGTTATGTTGGAGAGAGTATGCCAAAATTTAACCCAGCAACGAACGACGAATTTCACCCAACACAATTTCGTCATTATAAATGATAGATAGTGTGACCATGTTTAAAAATATATATTTAAAAGAATAAAATTTTTAAATTATTAAAAGCAAGAAATAAAACAAAATTTAAAGTAAAATTAATATTTTTTACTAAAACATTAAAAACTAAAACGAAACATGAGGTGACCATTGATATATTTCAGAGTTCGCCGCGTATGACTAATTCAGCCAAATGTGTTTTATTTTTGGCAACGAATATTCGCTACCAAAAATTCGTCGTTCGTATAAGTTGTGTTCCTAGCATTTGTTTATCAACTTAACAGCATTGTACTGCCCTCCAGCAGAGAGTTGAATGCTAAATAGTAATAATAATTAACATGACACTTTAAACATTCTGTAAAAAGCTTTTCAATACAACAAGCGCACGACAACTGAGAAAATTTGTAGCATCATTTCTTTTTCATTGACACTTAGTAACCCTCCCGAAAGTTTATATGATTTTATCTACTCATATATAGATATATTGATAAATATGTACTATATACATATATGTGTATACATATATGTTGGAATACGTACTGACATTGTATATAAATTTATGTACTTTATTCAACTATTGATACTGCGAAACTTTCAAAACATTTAAAGAGTTTCTTTATTTAGCTGCGAATGAAAAATCCTGGAGCTGTATAACGGAAATTATAGGAATGACGTTCATAAATAGGTAACAAATTGATGGACTGCCAAAAACAGTCTTGCCAAAAAGAAAGTTTCTAAAAACTGATTTATTAGTTGAAATTTGTTCATCCAGAATTAAGACGAAGAGGCACATGAAGTTAATGCTTAATATCTACATATATATATTTATACATCGTTGGAAAGGCCTTTCATTTAATATCCATATTGTTTATATGTATATAGGGCTTGCAATACGTGACATCTCAATAATTTCTATGATGGTAATCGAAGTCGCCAGGAAATCAGAAATAAATAATATCGGAGTCTTAGAAAAAGGTTTAAACAAAACAGTGTTCCATTAAACGTGGAATGACTCACAAACATAAATTTCCTCGTATGTACTTGTATATGTAAGTACGTATACGTATGTATGTACGAGTATATACTATTTGTATTTACATACATATGTACGAGTATGTGATCTCTATTATTTAATTTAAAAACGCAAATGTTTGTATGTTCTTTCCAAAAATATATAATTATATACTGATAAGATTTCGTATCAATAAGACACGAAACCTACCAAGTATATATAAGTAACAATGGCAACATAACTATGGACAGTCTTGTTAAAATATTTACCCAAGTAAAATTTAAAACCAATAACGTCAAGTAGGTTTTATAGATTTTTTTTGTCAATAATTAAATTTAAAATTATAACACCCTACTCCTTTAAACCTTCACAGTGATTCCCAGATTATGTCTTTCACTCGCTGTTATTCTTTGGAATTGTCATTTTATATTAACTGCTCGTGATAACAGCAATGAAAATATTAATATTTGTGAACACGTTGCCGATCATATATTCATACAAGACATCCAGGATTGCACAAAATATTTTGTATGCGTCGATGGTCAAGCCAAAGCTCAACAATGTAGAGCTGGTCTATATTTTGATGCCAACCAGCAAGCCTGTAAAGCCTCGCGTCAAAGTTGTTTACAATGCCCACCCAAGCAACTGTTGAACGTACCCCTAATCAAAACCTGTGACAAATATATTTCCTGTTACTATGGCCATAAATTGTTAAAGAAATGTGAAAACCATCAGCAATTTAATGTGAAGACGGGAAAATGTGATTTGGCCAGAAATGTCGATTGTGTAGACAATCGTTGTTCCATTCATGCCATAAATAATGAGTTAGCTTATGTGCCTAGTGCTGCCAGCTGTGGAAGCTATTATATCTGCATGGCAGGCCAGCCAAAATCGCTAACCTGTGCTCCCGGTTTATATTTCAGCACGCAATGTAATTGCTGTGACACAGCGGAAAATGTACAATGTTTGGTAATTTATTTTTAAAAGCAAAATACAAATAAATCACTATTTTGATTTTTGATATATGGACGAGTTATTTTCGATTCCTGTTTTTTACGCATTTAACAATTTCAGATCGAAGACATCGAATCCTTAGCGGAGAATGTGAAAGAGAAACGTTATTTGAATAAATATTCGAAGCAGTTACATCCACCTACCCTAGTAGGCGAAACTACTGCAATTAAATGCCCTCCCAATGGCCATTTTATATACCAATATATTGAAGATCCCCAATACTATGTCACTTGTGTAAATGGCAAGGCAGCTCTATATGCCTGCGCTACTGGCTATCAGTTCGATGATAGGCAAAAGCGTTGTGTTAATAAAGACAAGCTGGAGCAACACTCTTCTCATAACTTGGACAGCAACAACAGCGAATTGAGCACTGAATCTCCCTTCATACAATGTCCGGAATTCGGAGCTGCTATTATGTCTCATGCCGAGAACAACAAGTATATTCTGTGTCTCAATGGCAATGCTAGCGTATTTAATTGCCCCAAAGAACAGTACTTTGATGCGGCAGATAATATGTGTCGTAACAGCTCAGAGACGCTACGTCAGAACAGTTATGGTGCCAGCAACATTATGTGCCCGAAATCGGGTACGTTTATATATCCTCATGCCCAGCTTAATCGTTATTATGTATGCATTGATGGTAATGCCATAGGTTTCATCTGTGCTGAGGGACATATCTTTGATACGAAAACAAATGCTTGTCAACGTGATAACGCAGCCACAGAAAATAATGAGGATCAAATGCCAGTCGTGTTAGATGAACCAATTAATATATTGTGTCCTTCAATGGGTGCCATGAAATTTGCTCATAAACAGAAAAATAAATTTTATTTGTGTGTTAATGGTATGGCGTCCGTATTAGCTTGTGCTAAAGGCAGTTTCTTCGATGCCGTAACCGGTGCTTGCCGCCGAACATTTTTGTTAGAGAATACAACTAATGAAAATATTACCAATCCATTAGAATCTATTTCAAATACGACTTTAGAAACTGAACCTGATTCAATTGTCAAGTGTCCAATGTCAGGCACTTTTATTTATCCTCATGCTGAAAAAAATCAATACTATGTTTGCCTCGAGGGCAAAGCTATTGTTTTAACTTGCGCTGAAGGACTGCACTTTGATATAAAGGAAAAAACTTGCCGTGCTCCCATACAGAATGAAAAAGTTGAAAACAAGCCACCACCCATAGTTTTAAATGAAATTGTTAGCATTATGTGTCCAGTTTCAGGAGCATACAAATTTCCCCATATAGAGAAAAATAAATTTTACTTGTGCATCAATGGTATGGGTACCGTTTTGGCCTGTTCTAATGGCAGTATCTTTGATAAAGATACCCGATCATGCCATACCAATAAAAATGAAACAACTGCACAAAACTCAACTCTACAATTTGCAGCAAACGTATCCTTAAATAATACAACTGAAACTACTAACATCAACTGCCCCGAATTTGGAACTTTTCTCTATCCTCATGACGACAAACATAGATATTTTATTTGTCTTGATGGCAGTGCAATTGAATTTACCTGTGCTGAAGGTTTTATTTTCGATACAAAAACGAATGTTTGTGTCAAAGACTCTACAGAAGTAATATACAATGTTAATTGCCCTCCACAGAGCACTGCAATGCTGCCTCACGGTGAAAGTCAGAAGTTTTACTTGTGTATCAATGGTACGGCCAGCATCCAAAGTTGTGCAACAGGAGATTTATTCGATGCGGAAACCAAAACTTGTCAAAAACCTGATACTGTTCAAAATATGTTCTACAAACCTATTGATAACATATGTCCCTTGCAAGGAACTTTTAAACTACCCCACGTGAATCGCAATAAATTTTATTTGTGTATTGATGGCATTGCCACAACTTATAGTTGCGCTGCTGGGGATTTATTTGATGCAGAAACCGAAACTTGTCGTGAAAGCCTTACCATGGCAAATGAAGTGTATCAAACCAAGTTGCTTCCCCTTAAAAATGAAGTTTACCAATCCTCCCCGGAGGAAATCGCTTTAACTGAATCTGTTAGCAGTATGTGTCCCCCACAAGGATCAGCAATGATTCCCCACATGGATAGCAACAAATTTTACGAGTGCGTTGATGGTATTGCCACCTTACAAAGTTGTGCCGCCGGAGATTTCTTCGATGCCGTAACGGGAACTTGTCGCGAAAAAGCTAATGCAAAACAAATAAGTATAACCTGTCCTAAATTGGGTACTTTTGTTTATCCTTTGCCACAAAAGAACACATTCTATGTTTGCCATGACGGTAGAGCACGTGTCGTATTTTGTGCCGCAGGTGATGTATTTGATGCTGAACTAAATGCCTGTCGTGAAATTCATGAAAATCCTACTGTTAGTGATCCAGTAAATTATTCGGAAAATCAAGAATATCCTAGCATAATCCTGGCAAATGATAAAACAGAGCAGCATAAAGACACAGACGAAACTATTGAATCGGAGATTCAATCTATAGGTGAAGAATTTTTGAAAGGCATTCTTGAGAAAGATACGAGTGAAACTGAAAATATTTTGTTAGACAATACAAACCAAGAGTTCAGCAATCTAAAATTAGATATTGTTGAAGCAGAAATTAACAATGGTAACAATTTTGATAATTCTGAAAAGAATTCAAGTGAAACCGAAAATATTTTGGTAGACAATACAAACCAAGAGTTCAGCAATCTAAAATCAGATATTGTTGAAGCAGAAATTAACAAAGATAACATATTGAATAATTCGGAAAAGAATCCTCTTGCAGAGCCTCAATCTACTACCTCTTAGCTATGTAGCATCTTTCAATATGAGAAATGAAAAGAAGCAGATGAAGATAACGTGTTAACGAATGCTGTTAAAAAAATAAGTTTTTCAGAAGACAAAATCAGTGATTAACATAAGATGAAATATGTAATAAATTGGTTTTATAAAAAATGCAGCTCTGACGTTTTATTTAACGTAATAGTTAAGGAGAAGATAAATAAAGGTTATTTATAACAAATATTTGTTTTAAACCTATTAAGGAAGGATTAGTGGTGATTTTTTTGCAAATTTCTTTTTGGCAGCTCGGCTGTTTTGTGTAACATATTACTGTTCTTAGTTTATGATATTTACAGCAGCCCTGCTCAACACTCCTGTATTATAGAATTACATATTGTTTGGGTACCACCTCATGTTGTTTTTTTTTCCAATAAATTGATTATATGGTCAAGCAGGCTACACGTATTGGAAATCTGACCTCTGCTCCTTTTACTTATGCTCATTGCTCTCAAAGCAATTTTAAAGGACCTCAAACTTTAAAATTGCTTTGAGACATGATTGGCAGGTATATAATGTTGATTTATGTCGTCTTATGGGGAGAATATTTTTTTTCACTATTCAATATTATTTATATACCTTACAGACCGTGGTATAATCGTCTGGAAATGATCCCTAGGTATATTAAAATTTTGAATCGGTTTTTATCTGGGCATACTTACGATGGAGTTTATCTTCACCGGATTGAGAAAAGAGACACTTTTAACTGTCCTTATTTTTATCTGGTTAACATGTCATATTTCATTGTAAGAGGTCTATGTATATTTCTTTTAGACAGAGACACGATCTGTTTCGGGAATTTTGTAACCTCTTTGATGTTTGGAATTCACATAATATAAAAATTTTTTATTGTTTATAAATTTTATTAATGAAGCTGATAATTCAGATTTAATTTAAAATCACACTATTAACGCAACTTTGACAATTAATCTAGAGAAGTAGGCATTTTTCAAGGTCAATTTTTATCATGAAAAATTTCTATAATTTCTATATTCTATAATTTCTATAACTCTCGTTTAATACAAAAAATCTGTTTCTACATTTGCTGATATTTCTGCTGGTTCTGTTTCACTCTGATTAAATTATATATAGATTATATAAATCGTTCTATCGATTCCAATTTAGATTTCTCCAAACTTTATGTGTTTGTTATTAAATCATTACCGAAAATATATCTCAGTTGTTTATTTTATTGTACTTATATCGTGATGTGATCAACTCATTCATTAAAGCATATCGTATTAACTAACTAACTAAACAACTTGTCAAGCTAGTTTAACTAACAAGTGAAAAACTAACCCTTAATTAATTTTAATTCCCTCCAAAAAAGTCGTTGTTGCTAAAATATCGCAGTAAATTCTCTAAATAAAATTTTTTATCAAATGTCTTCTGTGGAAAAATGTTAGAAGTATTTTTTATTTGTATTTCAAAAATGTTTTTATTAAACTGATAAAAGTTTAATTATTTTAATTGCCAAAATTATTATATGGCGTATGTTGTAGTGTTTAATGAATTCCGCCTATAGAAAACTATATAAGACAAATATAATTCCAATACTTTTGAGACAGTTAAAAACCTGCGTATAGTGAAAAGTAAGTAAAGTCAGTTTTATATTTAAAAAAAATTGTAAAGTTTGTTTTCTAGTGAAACTTTTTATATTTGCTGTGGGCCTTTTCTTAGTCTCCGTTAACGCCTCTGCTAACATCAATATATGTCAAGGCGCTGCCAATAATCTCTTCTTACCAGTTCTAAATAACTGCTCAGCCTATTATGTATGTATGGATAACACACCGATTGTAAGAGTCTGCAAAAAAGGTTTTCTATTTGATGCCAAAACGCAATCCTGTACTTATCCCGAAAAAGCACAATGTATAAGGAATTGTACCTCCGCATTGTCGTCCTTCTGTTATGATCGCACTTGCACCAAGTATGTTCTGTGTTACGCCAGTACTCCGGTAGTGCGCGAGTGTTGTGATGGTCTGCAATACAATGCTGAAACTGATCGTTGTGATTTTCCCCAATATGTGGATTGTGTGGATGATATGTGTACGATATTCAATGATCCCAACAACATTACATTCCTAAGTAGCAAGGCTGCCTGTGATAAATATTATGTATGCATGGATGGCATGACTTTTGCCCGGAACTGTACAAAAGGTTTGCAATTTAATACGGAATGTAATTGTTGTGATTTTCAGTCGAATGTTAATTGTACGGTGGGTAGAAAAACGTTTTTAATTTTGTTTTTTTTTAAGATTTTTATAAAATAACTATTATTTTGCTTTCGTAAGACAGATTTCCGCCTTGAAACGTAATATTATACCCCTATCGAAAGCTCCCCCAAAAGCGGCCGATATTAAATGTCCCAAAGAGGGCGTACATTTTTATCCACATGCCAAAGAGGATAAATACTATTTCTGCATGAAGGGTCGTGGTGTTGTTATGGACTGTACTCCCGGTTTGGTATTTGATCCCAAAATGGAAGAATGTCGTGAAAAGAAAAATATTTTATTAAATTAATATAAAGAGAATTTTAATTGAGAAAAATACAAGTAGTTTCTCTAAGTACGCTGCCATCTGTGCAGGTTTTATAAATTAATATTGTTTTTTTTAAATTGTTTTTTTTATTTTATATAAATACAATATAAATAAAGTCAACGCCACCACATATTATTAAAAAAAACCTTAATTATATTAATGAAAATAATATTATATTAGTAACATACATATATTGAATTTTTATATATTTATTTAAGTAGAATTGAATTCACAAAAAAAAGAAACAAAAACATATGGTAACATATTTAGTAACAAATTGTTACCAAGACGGATAAAATATGGTGGCGGCTCAGTGATGGTTGTATGTGGGGTTGTATAGCTGCATCAGGGGTCGGTAATCTTACATTTATAGAATTTACAATGAAAAAGAAAGATTATCTCGACGTTTATGTAGAGAATTTAAATCTAGCGCAAAACTGGATTTTCCAAAATTGTGAAAGAGTGGTTGCTCAATCGTTGACTAAAAGCTTTAGATCATACTCCGCAGTCCATAGACCTCAATCCAATTGAGCAATTGTGAGAATATCAACAAAAAAATAGGCAAAGAAAATTTCTTACTAAAGGCAGTAATACAGGATGAATGAAACAAAATTTCGCCTGATTTCACTAAAAAATTCGTTGATGCTATGTTTAGAAGATTGTCAGCTGTGTTAAAAGCAAAAGAACTTTACAATGTTTTACATTACTTTAATATACCTGTTAACTTTATTTGGACACAAAAAAATCTAATACTTTTCCGTAAAAATTTAATTATTTATTTTATATTCCTATTTTTCTGCAATTTATTTTGTTTTAAATTTTTACTTGTAGTATAGTAAAATAAAACATTATTTTAAACAATATGCTAGAAATTCAACTGGGACGAACGACGAATTTTTGGTCGCGAATATTCGTTGCCAAAAATAAAACACATTTCTGTATATGAAATACAATAATGACGTAGGCTGAATTTGTTTTACGCGGCGAACTCTGAAATAAAAATATTTCTATTTCTTACGCCGACGAACATACAATACGTGGTGACCATGCTTCGTTGGTCATTCGACGTTCGTCCCAGTTGTGTTTCTAGCATTAGGTGTTTATTTTATACCAGATATATTTGGAAGTTTTACAGCAGCCCTATTTTCAAAATTTCAATATAATTTTTGGCTTTTCTGACATATTACAACAATTCTGATCTGCAAATCTTACTAAAAGATTACCGCTAAACATTTTTTTGTTAATCGACACACAAAAAGCGCTAATTTAGCAACACTTAATTAATTTGTGCGAGCGCACATCTTTACGGAAAAATATTTTTATAAATAAATATTCAGTATTCAAAAGTATTTCGAACACTTTACTGCAAAGAAATTTTAAACAAAATTTTTAACGAAAAATTAAACAAATACGCAGTTTAAACTAAACAAAAGGTATGCTTATATTTATTTAGTTATTTGTAAAACTGAATACATATTTTCTTAATTTTAAATGAATTTGCTGTAAAAATGTGTAAATATTAAAAATTTTTAAAGAAACGAAATCGCTATTTTTAGATTTAGTTTTATAATATTGTGTATTGCATTTCGTTCAGTGAGATAGATATTAAGAGAAGAAATAAGTAGAACAAAGATCTCTTAATATGAATAAGTAAATCAGTAAATTTTACTTAAGAATAATATTTAAAAAAATACGTAAAATAAATTTTTGTCTTAATGGAATCATTATTAATCAAAGATGTAATAAAATTTTATAAAGTTCAAGTAATATTTTTAAGTAAATTGTTTATCTCATACTCTTAAAATATACCAAGTGAGAGGGATTTCATATAAATCAAAAGAAAAGTGTTACAGAGTGTTGAAAAATAACAAAATAGAATTTAAATAAACACGCTCATTTTTTTTCAATTTGTTTTGATATAGAAATCTTTTTTTATTAGATGTAATAATAGAGATATACAAAAAGTTTGAAATAAATATTCAAATAAAACTGTTATTTACGAGAAGAAAACTGTTGATTTAGAACAAAACTAAACGTGATAATTAAAATTTATTGAATTAATTTCAGCTATGGTTAACGAAACTAATAAACCACAAGAGGCCATAGAAAATGAACAATTGGGACAACGTCTGGCAGCCTCCAATCAGGCTTTAGCAGATATGCAAGCTGAACATCGTCAACTGGTAGAGGAAATGGAACAATTGCGTAAAAGGGCTGAAGATTTACAGCGTTTAAGAGAGCAGCAGGAACAAGAGGAAGAAGAAAGAAATCTCCAGTATCAGCGAAGTATTGCAACAGAAACTATTGAAAACACTGAAAATACTACAACAGCAGCTGCGGAACAAGCCAAACAGGAAAATGACGAAGAAACCGACCCAGCAGAAGCTGACTATATCAAAGAAAAATTGTGTGAAATAGCACGTTTGAAAGCACAATTTAAGCGTGTGCAGCACATGATCAATACAACCGAACTAATTGAAAACCATCTAAGTAAAAATGATACGGCAGAAGAAAAATCGGATAAAGAGGTAAACAAACCAAAACCTGCAGCTAAACCTGCAACTGCTACTACCGCCACTACTTCAACACCAACTGCTCCAGCTGCTATAACACCTACGCCCATTGAACTTTTAACTATGCCAAACATGCCTACAATGGCTGATTTAGATGCCGCCACAACATCCGATGAAAAAGAGCAACTTATTTTAACAATGTTAAATATGTTTCAAGATTTCTCATCAGATTTAAAATCCCAGGCCGATAACTTGAGGTCGGAACGAGAACGTATAAAAGAATTAAAAGAAAGTATTATCCGTTCCAGAAAAGAACCACCTAAATAGGATGATTAAAATGCTGATATTTAGTTTAGAAAATATAAGAACGTTCTTTTAACAATTGAAAATGTTTGATATAAAAATATAACAAAATCCGTAATAAAAATACTTCTATTTTTAATTCAATTAAAAATTGAGCGGAATATTGAAAAATATCAAAACCAATTTATTTTTATTTTCATAGTTGGACCATGGTAAACGCCTCAAGTTTCTGTATTTACTATACATACATATATATTTTAATATCATATTTACTCCACTTTTAAAATATTTTTTAATGAATACAATTAACAAAATCAAAAGTTGATTAATTCACCTTTTTTTAATAAAAGGTATCAAATTCTAAAATCACTAATACTGAAGCATTAATTTATACTACATATTTTGCCAGAATGCTAAATTCTTATGGAAATATTAAAAACTGTTTATTATTATAACAAAACATTTACTTTTTGAATTGTAATAATAATGGTTTACAAATATAACTTTTATAATAGAATTATTTCTTATGTTAGTTTTCACTTTTAAGTATTTTCAAAAACAAATATTCAAAATGTTAACGTTTTCTTTGTGTTTTGCAACGGCTTATTTTCTCATTGGCAACAATTTTTTGAAATAAGTCTGGTTCCTCTTTCTTAACTCCAGCAACCATACGGCATCATTAGTTTTCGACGAGATTGTCAGCCGGGATGTAGTAAAATTTTTTCACACAGAATTGCATCTAAATTGTTTTCAATTAAAGCTTATTAAAAAAAATCAATTAAAACAAACAAATTTACTATAAAACTAACAACAACTAATTGCATTTTACGGGAACCATGAGATATAACAAAAATATTTGAGTATAACATTAAAAAAAAGCAGATAATAAAATTTTTTTCTGACACCTAAAGGGGCGTGCAAAAAATCAATGAAAATTAAGAATATTGGAGAAAATTTACAATTATAAAATTTTGTTTAATAAATATTATAAATAAACAATATTATATTAAATATTATAAATACAATGGCTCCTGTTAAAAATTGCCATACAACAAATAAATATTGTGCAAATAGTAATAATTCCCATAGCCATAACAATATAGCTACAAATGCTTCAGCAGCAGCCACAAATGGAACAAATTCTTCTGATTCCCCTAACAGTTCATCTACACACCGTAAACAAACGGGTACAGTACCTAAAGGCTCTACAAAATCGTCTACAAATTGTAATACAACAGCTAGTGGTCAGAAGCCTTTGTTACAGCCTTCAGGTTTGGCACAAATGGCTAATCGTTGTAGTCCCTTGAATATAGTGGCATCTATACAACAACAGCAAAATCATACACGTAATCAGCAACAACATAAAAACACGGAAATTGTTGCACCCATACGCAGAGAACTAAAAGATTTAAATGTAAGATTTTTTGTTTATGTAAATATTCACTTAAATATCAAGTTTGATATCAAAAAATTTAAATATATTACCAGCCCTAGTGTTAAAATTTACAAAAAAAATCTCTAACGACATACAACAAGTACTAATTAGAGCATGTTTCGAAATGCAGCTACATAGGTATTTATAGTTAAATTGATAAGAAAATTAAGTGTTTTTATATGTATATTTTTGGTTAAAACACCATTAAAAGTTCTATCGATTTTCCAACAAAATCAATAGTTTTGTAATTAAAATCTAAAAAAGTGTTTCTACATCTATTGGAGTACAGCTATCGGAGTCATTTAGACAACAAATTTAAATCCATAATAAAGATTTCAACAAAAAATAAACATTAAACATTTTAATGTTATTAACGACAAACAATTTTAAAAATATGCGACAATAAATAGAATGATTTGTTTTAAAAATGTGACAAGATTTTTATTGGAATATTTGTAATTATATTCTTTTTAATGGTCCGTTAATGTATAATTTGAGTATTTTGCAACTTATTTAGTTAGTACCGGTAGCAGTTAGAGCTCTATTTTATATAAGCAGATGCTGAATTTTAAAAAATTTTTATCGTAAATCTACTCTTCTCTACAATTTGGATATTTAAATTAATTGAACAACTTTTGCCTGCATATTAGGATTTACTTTTTTTAATAAGCGATATAGGTATATCAAAACTATTAAAAGATTACTAGAACTATTCACATATTCAAACCCATTTTACTCAAAACTTTTGAGTTATGACCACCGTGCCAAAAGTTATATACATTTTAAAAAATCCTAAAATTATTAAAACGTAAATTTGAATTATATTTTTTTATGTACTTGATTGAATTTTAAACAACTGCGTCACAATTTTCAAAAAAAAAAAATTTAATGGACAAACTGAATCACCCACATATGGAAATAATAAGAAATTTCAATATATACTAATATATACAGCGTTTAAATTGTGGCTTTATTATTTGAAAAACTATTTGATAAATATTTTCCGATCATAAACAGATTTCTAAAAACTCTACGTTTTGAAAATCATAGTGTTTACAAATAAATATGAAATAAATTACAAATAAAACTGAAAAATCATTAACATTTAAACAAAAGAATCAATAGAAAATTTAAAATTTCAAACACATATAATTTAGTTTAAAGAATTTTTCCGGTCTCATAAAATTGCTTTAATTTCTCTTAAATTTACTAGCAATAAATACTCATGTGAAATATATTCAGCTTTAAGAAAAACTAAAAGAAAATTCTTGTGCTTGTTTTCCTCATGTTAGTTATACTTCTTATGTCGGCCAATAACGAACGAAACGAGCAAAAATTATTATTCGATTAAAATCTATAGAGTTTTAAAAGTTTAAAATTTAACCAATATAGGCTTGCTAGTAATACATTTTACAATTTCTTTAATATTATTGTATTATTTAAAGGATTATTTATTAACTACGGTGGTAACAACTACAACAAATAATAATAATCAACAACAACAGCAAATGCATCAAATACAAACATCAACAGTGCAGCAGCAACATCAAAGTAATACAACAGCTACCAATAGTGATTTTGGTAAGTTTAAATCAATATATATTATATTAAATATATATCTTACAATCTGTTTAATGTTTTATATAAGAAATTTTGGTATGTTTAAATATACAGTAGTTCTATTTGATGTTTTAAAAGTTTTCCTAAAAGTTTATTTAGTTACGTTGTCTACAATATCTCGCAGATTTTGTGTATGTATTTTTAACATATATACTACATATACATATGTATGTATCTGTATGTATGTTAATTTGTACCTTTAGTATTTAAAATATTTAAATGATCTAAATTTAGAAATTAGTCTGTTTTTCTGACTTTTTATATTGCATACTACATCATCAATGTATATAAAAATCAAAATTTCTTAGTCATGCAAAGAATTGTTTTCTGTATTTTTATTTATTTCATTTTCTTTAACTTGTTTAAGTATGTAGATAAAAATTCCGAAAAATAATGACAGTAATTTTGAAATAAAGTTTTATGTTATGTTTATATTTTATATGTATTTTAAATATAAATCAGTGGTCGTGTAAATTCTTACACAGCTCGTACTAAAACAATAAATAAAAGCTTAATATTTAAAGAAATGAAATGTTTAACATGATGTCAATATTTATTAAAATAATTTCAAAATACATATAATTTAAACTTTCTTGTTTAACATTTGCAGAAAATTCTCAAGAAAATCAACAACGTTTCTGTTATCCTGTGCGACCTATACCGCGACGCAATCAGCAGCAGCAACATCAACAACAGCAGCAGCAACAACACAACACTCAACAAACACAAAGTGATTTTTTGAATTCTGCTCAAAATAACAATTCAAATCTTAATACCGCCATTGGTGTAGTTATACCAACAACACCCGGCTTACCCAACACTTCAAATACAACCGGAACACAATCATTGGCCAATACAGTACAGCAGGTAAACACGAATACCACTAACGCTACACTAAACGAAGCACTGTTGGGACCACAATTTGAACAGCATTTGCAATTGTTAGTGGTGCAGCGTTTAAAGCAACTTTTCGAAAACCCACAAACTCAACCGTTTCTTAATTTAACCGGCAATTTATTGCCCAGCATACAAGCTTCTTCGTCGGCTAATTTGGCTAATGCCGTTTTGAACCACAATTCAAACGAATTAACTCAGTTAGCTCAACGTTTTCAGCAGAATTTAAATAACAACAACAGCAAACATAAAATTAATTTGGAGAACTGTTTGCAAGCTCAGCAAAAGGTAAGGATGGAAATTAATTAAGTTTTACAAAAAAAATATTTAAAAACAAATTTAAGTTTTCAAAAATTAAAAAAAAATAATATTCAAAATTTTAAAAAAAATAATTTTTTTAAATTCATGGTAAAAATCGTTTTTTGTGAAAACCCTGATTTATTGTAAACAATTGTTTTGCAAAACTCTTTTTTTTTTTTGGTGCAATTTTTTTTGTTGAAAATACGGCTAAATTTTCTAGAAAGTAAATCTAATAGATTTGTGTCTCTAAAAATACAAATTTGTTAAAATTGTATTTAGATTTGGAAAACAGATGAATTTGTATTCAAATTCAACATCTTATTTTCTTTCAAGGCTTTAAAATCTTCCACCATGGTCCACGAAATAACGCCAACTGCCGCTGCACAAGATGTAGTAGTCAATTCAACCAGTTTAGAAGATGTACCCAGAAGCGAGGTATGTTTTTATTAAACTTATACAAATATAATACAAAAAATTAATAAAAATTATCCAATAAACAATTTACAGATGAGTGATCGTGCCCAGTCTATACAGTCGTTACACAGCAACTTAGAAACACCCACGCCCGATAATACACCCTCCTATGAGGAGTTGCAACAACGTCTGGAAGCTTCCAATCGTAATATACAAAATATGCAAGAACAACAGCACCAATTGCTTAAATTACAAAATGCTGCCAAACAGCATCTAAGTGACATGGAGAAATTGCGACAACAGGCACAAACATTAAGTTTTCCTGCCGGATCACAGCGTAGCGCCGATGGCGGTGATGGTGCTCCCGAATATGAATCTATTGATCAAGTACATTCGGATATGGCTTCTTTGGTGGGACGCATGAAAAATCTTACTTTATTCATACAAAATCAAAACGAATTATCCTCTTTAATGGGTGATGATGGTCCGGAAATTTTGGCTGAACAAGAGCTATTGCAAAGAAAACTTGAAGCTCTACGCACACAACGCGATGAAATGCGTAATTTAGTTTCAGAACTACAAAGTGTTAATCGTTCCGCGGAAGAGACCGCCAAAGAGGCCAGACAGCGGCAATATGAACAGGAAAAGGATATAGAAGAAAATGAACAGCAAATTTCGCCTAAAATACCAGCCAACAGCAAGAAAACCTCAAATGTGGAGCGTGAAAGGGAAGTGCCAGTGGAATATAGTCGCAATGTACCCATTGAGCTATTGCAACATGCTCAGAGGCAGCAAACGACCACCACTAATGGCCAAGTACAGTCCGAATCTGAAGCAGAAGGTGAGCCGGAGCAAGAGGAGGATGAAGAACAACGTAAAATAGCAGCAGCTTTGATACAACAAAAAGTGGCTGATATTGATGCCATGAAGGCCCAGCTGAAACGTTTGAAAGACATGATGGAAACTGTTAATATCATAGAAGCTCATACAGCCAAAGATCCCAAACTGATTGGTCGTACACCACCGCGTGAGGTACCAATAGCCTATGATCGCGAACGGACTCCCGTAGCTGAAGCCAGCCGCTACCAGGAAGATAATAGCAACGATGAGTTCATAGCCCGTAAAGTGCGTATGCTAAATGAGGTCACTTCTGACTTGAGAGCCCAAGCCCAATCCTTGCAATCAGAAAAGGATCGCATACAAGCTCTGAAAAATGAAATCGAGCGACGCAAACAACAAGCTGCAGCTGCTGTCCAAATGGGGGAGGATGCTTTAAAGAGAAACAGTTTAACCCCCACCCCGGTACCTCGTCAGCACGAAAGTCGTTGGGATGAGCATGTTAAAACCCAACAGGAAAGAAACCAACTTAAAGAAGAGTATGAAATAAAGAAAAAGGAATTTGAAATGCTGTGCAAACGCCTGGAGCAAGAAGATCAACAAGCTACACCCACCAGAAGACAAGATATTGTTTCTGAGGCCGACGATGAGGCAGAAGAAGACAACAACGATTCGGATTATGCGGCCAGTACTAAATTCGTGCCAACCTCTACCCCAGCAGCCACACGAGATGATGAGCCAGGCAGCAGAAATGTTAAGGACTCATTGAACTCAACGGGTGCCTCATCAAATGCAGCTACACATATTGCTCAGGCAGCAAGTAGTACTCATGATGGCGCCTCACTTGAGGGAGCTAGTATGCAGTCGGGTAGTTCGAGATCTTTCTCTATACCACCACCTATGTCAGCAATGGGCATGAATTTCCGTAAGTCAAGTAATTTGTATTTTTAATGTTTTGGGTTTTTTGTTATTTAATTGAAACAGAGTTAATATTGTTTTGATGGTCAGCAGATTAGTTTAGAAAGATTATTAATTTTTAAAAATTCTAAAAAAAAGTTAAAAAAATATTCTGTAATTCTTCGATTAATCCAAATATTTAAATAGTTTTCTGTAACTGTGAAATAAATATGAAAGTCACTAATCTTAATGTGGGAATGTTCGTATAATTAATTAACTGATTGCTATTTGCGCTAATTTTCTATAGAAAATTAACTTTTAGCATTATATATATTTTTTACATATTTCCGCAAAAATAGTTATGCAAATCTAACACTAACACCGCGAAAAAAAAATCAAAATTTCTTTCCGTTTCAAAATGATTTCGCTTATCATCTCATTATTCTGTTTGTATTTTTAAAGCCGGCCCAATACCACCACCTTTACCAACTGCATGGAATCCTCATCAATACTATTATGCTACTGGTGTGCCACCACCACCTCCACCACCACAAACCTCATTTGGTTTAAATCAATCTTCAACTAATGCAGCTACTTTAACCACCAATGAATGTATTTGCAATGCCAATAATCTGGGAGCAGCTACTTCATCATCTACAGTTACCAGTGCTACTACAAATGCAGCCCTCACCACCAATGATCCCATGTTGCAACAATTCATACAAACCCAACAAATGCTAATAAGTTCTGTGTGTCAGTGCAATCAAATGTTGTGGCATCAGCAAAGGGAAATCGATAGTCTTAATCAAACCATACATGTGCTGCAGGAACGTTTACTGGCCATCACCAGCGGCAATGTCAACAGCAACAACTCTAATGATGTGGGCTACGGCTTACGCTCTGAATCGGTACCACCAGCCAGTATGGGTGGAATACCCACCACTCAAGCTTTACCCAACAATTTATATGTAGGCATAAATAGAGCACAATCTGAACAACCTATACCCTTTATACCAGGACAAAATAGAAATAGTGCTTTTAGCAACTATCAACAACAGCAGCAACAACAACATCAGCATGTCTACCGCCATCAACGTGTTGCCCAGCCTCAAGGTGGCTTTAATTATACTGCTGAAACTCAGCAGCACAACGCTTCAACTACAGCCACCACTAGCATGTATGCCACCCTCAATAATGCTGTATCACAACCACCTCAAGCCCCTTCTACACATTTCAACAATGAAATACCCACACCACAATCCCCAGTGGTCGGCTCTGGTCCAGCTCCCATCTTTATGCATCATCACAATAATGCCATACATCAAAATAATGCCAATTTGCGTACACAAAATCAACAGCAGCAGCATCATCATAGCAATCTTTCGCATACTTTAAATAATCAAGTACCACCCGGCAATCGTGCCAATAACTATTGGGATAATTTTAGAAGGTAAATACGTTTAAAATTATTTTACAAACACTTATTTTTTACTACATATAAAGTTGACAGGGGTTTTAATTGAAGGTTAAATGTTCAGGTGAATTTTAACAAAAAGTGTTATGATTTCTTTACAAACTTCTTCCTGTTTTATATAAAAAATGTCTTTAATTATTATTTTAATTACATATATTAATTAAATTGATTCAATTTTTTAGTTATTTTTTTGTATTCATTAATAAAGAGTTCAATTGGTCAGTTTTTATTTATTTTTATTTGATTTTATTATTTTACAAATATTTATTTCTATATAAATATGTATTTATTTATTTATATATTTATCAAGAAAATGTGAGTAAAGAGCCTTAGGGACGGATTCAGAAGCATCAGCGATAAAAATAATTTACAATTTTGGATTTTTTAAACAAAAATTTTAGAATTATGTTTCTGAATCTCAGACCCTTAATTTTTTAAGTTTATGTTTGAATTTATGATCCTTTAAATGTTTTATTTATTCACGTTAAAATATTTTGTTTACTTTAAGAGTTTATATATTATATTAAACAAAATTAAACGTTTTGAAAATTTTAAATTTTGTATAAAAAAATACTGGAAAATCGTTGGAATTATTTTCATTAAAATATTTTGTTTTTAAAAATGAGGAACTAAAATTATGTACTTATTTGTTCAAAATAATTAATATTTGTTTAAAGCATGCTTTTTAATTTTTATTGTTTGCCTAATATCTAACTAACCAATATTTTGCTTCACATTTCTTGTACTTTTCCTTTTATTATGTTTAATATTGTTGTTGTTGTCGTTTACTACTTGTTCAATGTGGCCTATTAAAAAAACAACTAAAGCTATTCGCGGCAAAATTTGCTTTCCACTAACTCTGCTAAAAGTAATGAAGAACAACAAATGCAACAACAACAACAACAGCTGCAGCAACATCAACAGGAAACAACATATGAAAGACCAAGGTCTATGCCCCAACCCCAGACACAACATCCCTCATACAATTTTCATCAGCAAAATCAAAATTTAGATGAATGTAGCAACAATTTAAATTTTACTGCCAATAATGACTCGGTAACTGCAGCGCATAATAAATATATGCGCATAATACAAAGATCGCGCATCAATCAACAGCAACAACAGCAGCAATATCAACAAAATGTCTATCAACAGCAAAGAGACTTTCTGCAGCAATTAAACTGGTTAGAGCAACATGGAAATGCGGCAGCTAATAATAACAGCACGACTAATGTTAGCGCAAATGCCGGCGACTTAATGTATCACAATTATAATATACAGCAGGGTAATAAAGTAGGTCCTAAACCCAATTGGCGTTTTCGTAATCTGAATGAGGAATTCAATCCCGCTACAAACCAACAAAATATTCGCCACCCAGCACCTCCACTACAGAGATATCAAAATACCTTAAGGTTTCAACAGCAGCATCCACATCAAACCCTACATCATTTTCCGAATCCAGCACAACGTCAGCTACCCGTAATAACACAATCACAAATTCAAGCCAGACATCAACAAGCTTTTTTATTAAGACAAAGCCAAAACGACGACATCGGAGTCGACGAAGGAGTAGAAAATTATAATTTTCTAAATACCCAACAGGGCCAGCAAATGCCTCTGGATTTCTCTAATCCTCAGCAACAGCAGAACAACGACAACATGCCTTTGGATGGCAATGAAAATAATGAAGATGAGGAGGAGGAGGAGGAAGAAGAAGAGGATGACACCACGTCCGAGGAAATTAAACGTAATCTCTTGGTAAATGCTTTGAAAAACGATAAGTTTACCACAAAGTTCTATGAATCCATTAAGGAGGACGTGTTCCGGCGTCTAGAAAGCATGTTATTAGACAAAGACAACATCAATAACGAAACAGCAGGCCTGCAAAACCAGTTATTTAATAATATTTCCAATATATCGTTACGGAAATTAAATCTAAACGAACAAAGAGATCTCATATTGCAACAGCATCAACAACAACAACTTCATAGCCATTTAGATCTTTCGGCAGCACAAAATCTTAACGAAGAACCACGCATGACTACTGCCACCATAAATAATGAAACCAATTTGCCGCTATCCTCCTCAAACAATGATAATGACAATGAAAACGAAAAGCCTGAAGAAGATACCAATTGGCGCCAAAGTGCTACAAATAATTGTAACGACACCATAAATCAATCACCAGATAGCAATAATAGTAACACTTCAGACAATAAAAAACGTAAAAATCTACGTAAACATTCGTTAAGTCAGAGCAATACCAGTATCTCAAACACTAATGAAACAAATGATGAAGATGGCAATGAGAATCTAAGGGGAGCCTGTAGTTTAGCGGCACAACAACATCAGAAATTGCAACAGGAGACTAAGGACAAGGTAATTTAATTTAATTTATTTATTTATTATTAAAAATAAATTCTAAGCATAAAATATTTATCGAGCAGAGCTGCCAGGGCTATCAGCTCATAGTATATAATATAGTAAGGAGTTTTTTTTTAATATACATATGAGGTCATGAATTCTAAAATAATTATGATAGCTGCTTAAATTAATATATTATACATACATATATTATTATTATGTTACTAATTTTGCTTCCTTGAGAAAGTTGTATACGTTGTTGATGTTGTTTGTTGATGGCACTTGTAAAATATTAGTGCCTGATGAGTTGTTAAAGTACTTAATCCTTGTTGTTTATAACATCAAGCAGTAATTGAGTACGCGATGTACTGTAAAGTTGCCATTGCATAGCGCACATTTGGGCCTAGTAAGTAGCTATGGGAGAAGATTGTATGACCGAGTCTTAGTCTAGAGAAAGTTTTTATTTTGCGTTTATCGACATCCGTTGCATATATGGGTGGATTGGCACTCGGGTTGATATAAGAGTAGTGGGGGTTTTGGATTTGGTTATCTCCTATCTTAGCGGTTATAGAGTTTGTAATGAGTCTTTTTAAGTCGATTTTTTCAGTTGAATCGTCTAGAAGTACTGGCGTATCGCGCTGCTTTATCTGCATTTTCGTTCCCTTTGATTCCAATGTGGCTAGGACCCCAATGTATTTGTATTTTTCCTTTATTTTTTATCAGGGTGTCTCTGATTTTGATTATTTTGTTGGATTTGTTGTTAAAAGGGTTGTAAAGTGCCTTAAGTATTGATAGGCTGTCAGAATAGATTATAGTTTTGTCTTTCTTTCCAGCTGCGCATTGAGTAGCCTGAAATATTGCACAGGCTTCTGCCGAGAAGATGGATGAGAAGGAGTGTAGGGTGCCTAGTGCTATATAATTTCCGTCGCTATCGATTGCTGCGTAGGCGGTTTGTTGGGATTTTGATCCGTCTGAGTATAGGAAACGCCAACCTTTTCAGCCCAAAGACTAATAAATTGATAGTTATTGGTTTCATTTGTTTTTAATTTGAAAAGGGATAGATCAATAAAAGAGTTGTGAAATCTCCAGGGAGGTTCGTTTATAGTTGTGTTGGTTACCTTGATGGGAATATTTAACTCGAGAGCAAGTTTGAGAGATAGTGCGATAGCAGATTTTATACGTTTAGTTTTTTTAAAAGCAATGTTTGCTTTGACGTCTTGATCAATTACGGAGTTAGTGCTGGTTAGAATTTTTAGAAGAATTCTCCTCTTTGTCGTTAGTATTTTGTTTTCTATTAAAGGTAACCCAGCTTCGATTAGTATGTTATTGATTGGTGTTGTAAACAGCGGCGCTTGCAGCTTTGTGATATGCTGGTTTTATTATATTTAATGTCGATTTAGAGCTGTTCCGTATAAAAACAGACCGTAGTCTAACTTGCCCACCATTAGGGTTTTGGTTTAGGTTAGGACAAGGTAAGTTTCCACTAATTGTATGCAAGAACATTTTTAATTTGCAATCTAACCAAAATTCCAAAATGTTCTTACAAATAGTTTCATTTGCAAAAAAAAAAAATTCAATTGCATAAAAAAATTTAAACATTATTCATTATTCTCTTTTTAATTTATTTTAGCAAAATGAAAACAAAACTGATACAAATGTTTCTTCCTCAACAAATTCACCAAAATCTGCAGAATCAGTCTCTGTGGCAGCTCCTAAACAATATAAAACCACTATATGTGACCTTATTCAATACATAATCAATCGTATACGCAATCAAACTCATACTAATACTTTAATCAATGATGCTTTACTAGTGGATGTTGCAAAACTAACAGCTACTGTGGCTCAAAATGCCCAGCCCTTATCGGATAATATTTATATAAGAAATAATGCCAGTAATATTTCGCCTAAAAAGATTTATGCAAAAATCAAAAAGTTATCCTTGCCCAAGGAAAGAGATGAATTTTTAAGATGGTATCAAAAATATTTGGAAAACAATTTGTTTGGCACTCAGCAGCAGCAACAATCCTCGGATGCAGGTAAGTCTACAACAAAGCCCACAAATAATCAACAGCAACAGGAGCAACAAAATGATTTGCAACCACCAACAACTGATGATGGCGATTTAGCCGAGGCCGATCAAAATTGTTCCTTAAATAATAGCACTGGTGGTGGCTGTGCATTATTGAGCAATGGCGTTAGTCCCACATATCATCAGACGTTTGCTGAAAATAATACACAATCATCTGCACAAATTCAAATAAAATCTGAACTCATCACTAATAATGGTATTGAATATGAAAATAATGAAAACCCTGATGAAGCTCATACCCAAAATAATGAAAATAATAAAGACAATTTAAATTCGAAAAATTGTTCAGAGCCTGATAATGATATACTAAATACGGTAACACCTTTACCAACAGTTATTGCTTTGAAAGGATTTGAACCGGTAGTGGCGAATACTGCTGAAAAATTAGATTTGAAATGTGAAAAACCTGAATTCACAGATAAAGAGTAATCTCATAGAAGTATGTATTACTACATGCATAAATACAAATATATCACCCCTATCGTGAATAAAAATTTCACATGAAATTTGTTCCCTCTTATCTTTTTAACATTGAATTTTAATACGAAAAATGTGAAAAGAGAACAAATTTCATGTGAAATTTTTATTCACGAAAGGGTGTATATGTATGTATTTCTTATAGTTTTTAAGCTCTCATATACATAATACTACTGCATTACTATTTATTATTAGAAATGAAGCGTTTAATTGGCTTTCGAAAATTCTTTGCATTTCTCTACAAAACATTCCCCAAAATTGTTTTTTTTTTTTTTTTTTTCTTTTTTTACTTTAACTTGACTTTGTAAATGTATTTACAACTATTTAACATACATACAGTAAAATATTGCTCCCTTTAATAAAACCAATAAAAAAATATCTACACACACAAAAGTTTATTTACAAAAATACTCAAAAACTTAAGAAGAATCTTACTGTTAATGAAATTTTACTTAATTCTAAATATTTATTAAGGTGATTTTGCCCATTGCGTGAATTGTTTACAAAGTTATTAAGAACAAAAACTGATGGCCTGGAATTGTAATTGGGATGGTGAATTACAGTACAGAAACATTTTTATTTATTTATTATTTTGGTTTTGGTCAACTCTTCCAGCATTCTATAGTAACAATAACGACTATCATACTCCATATCATACCAGAAATTTACAGCTATACATTTATGACTCTGACTGACATGATGATACCAATAATTAGGTAAATAAAGCATATCACCAGCTTTTACTCGCACTCTCAAAGGTTTAACTTTTGAGTATTGTGGATATTTGTAAAGGTCCGGAGCTAATGGATCAATGCTTATCCACTCCGTTGACATGGGATCATTTTCCTCCCCATCATCTTGAGGGCACATTACAGGTTCAATATGATATTGGTTTGTTTTCAAATTACGATTATACACACCAGTAGGATACAATTGCTTTGGTATCCAGGGCATACAATGTGGTGGCAGCAGTATGAAGTCTTTATAACCTGATATAACACAATATAAATTATCATAGGGATCCTTATGCATTGATGTTATAGCCCTTTCATCACCCATCCAGAAGTTAACAGCATCAGGTGGTTTATTAAAACATGTTTCAGCAAATTTCAAAACTGTAGCATCAATATCATCCTTAAGTTCCGGAAAATCTAATGAAAAATTCGAATTTTGTTTTTGTATATAGTAAACAGCACCCATGGGATTGTCTAGATTTTCCAAAAATTCCTCCATACTACATTGTTCTTCCAAAGGTAAAACAAAATATTCCTTTTTATCTTCGTATCTAACAGCCAAACCATCAGCATAACCATTGGGAGTTACGGCCACATCCACAATTTTGTTACTCAGTTTTTGTTTGAAATATTCTGGACCCCATTTATTTACAGCTGGCCATGCCTTTACTGCATTCCTTATAACTACAGGCTGTTGCTTGGCATAATAATCTCGTGCGAATTCTGTGGCATCCGGTATGGCATGTAGTTCGGTTATTTGTGTTCCAATACACAAATCATTAGCCTCATTTAATAATAAATCTAGGGCGGAATGTATTCTATTTTCCATTTGTTTGCTCTTGTGTCGACTTCTACAAAAAAAAACCAATCAAACATATGGCGGCCTCGAATTAAGCATGCAACACGCCAGCTGTATTTTAATATTGCCACATTATTTAGCATAGTTGCCACATAAAATTAATTAAACATACGATTTACAACAATAAATTCAGTACCATAATTTATTACATGTATGTATGTATCTTTAACATATCATAAAAGCTAGAAGATTAAAATTGTCACTTCTGCATACTTTGAGGACATATAATAGATATATATGCCAGGAATTAATTTTACAAATTAAGAATTTTATATTCCAAGTTTTAAAACAAGTATTTTCTATATAAATTCTGAAACACTACTGGTCACCTTTAACAATATAATAAATAAATCAATCCGGCATCTTTGCGGTGAATGTTCTTTGAAGTGTTACCAGCTGATATTTTTGTTGAACTTCTGTATGGCTAACATATGGCAAAATGATTTCAATAAGGTAGTGTTACTAATCTAGCTGCCTTCTTTTTGTTGTGTACCAAAACGTTAAATATATGTACTAGCTTGTTTGTTGCAACTAAAAAAACTATTAAAAACTAAAATATACTTTACAAAAACAATTAATTTTCTTGCACTGTTAAGATCCATCATCTTTTTATTTTACCTTGACATCTGCATTAACAGTTTTTTACCAGCAGTGGCAAATTTCTTGATTAATTTTATTTGCTTGCAACATCTGCGTATAGTTCCTTAATTAAATCCATAAATTGGTGATAAACGAAACAGCTAATTCCAAAATTGTTGTATAAAACTATGAGCGCTGAGACAAGTTCTTCCTCGCCACCCGCAGTTGCAGACAACTCTATCGCTCCCTCTATAGATGACAGTGATAACGGTGAGCAAATCATAAACTGGGTAGAAGAGGCTACTGCAATAATAAAGGATGTGAGGACACATGTAGCAGAAATAGATATATCCAAAAATTTGCCCAGCAATGAATCACATATATACCTTAACATACGGACATTTGAAGGAGCCGCTTACTGTGTGCATGTCGCTAGTTCAGGTTTTCGAATTGTTTCTGAGTTCTATGACACTATAGATGCCGATAAAGAAGAAAAAGTCGATGAAGAGGAATTGTTTGAAACACCCTATGCTTTACTTGATAAAATAAGTCCTCGGTATGTGGAATCATTTGGCAATCAACTGTGTAAACAACTATTGCATTTACAACAAATGAGAACTGAATTTAATGAGGAAGATGAAGAAGGCTTGGAGGAGGAAGAATCTGAAGAGTTGGACAACAAAAACACCAAAACTTTAGTGTAACATTATGGTAATAACCGGAAAGAATACTACATATAAGCACCCCCTCGAACCTCCTTTCTCTAGCAGCTAACCAACTGGAGACACAGTTTATTCAGTATATGAATGGAATTTCAAACAAAACAACAATAAATGACCTCGATTAAATTCAAATAGGTATATTTTCATTAATAGGGGCCACTTTTTGTTGTTGAGTTTTTGTTTGTAATAAGCAAGTGAGAATGAACGTACTAAGTATAAGTGTGTGTGTTTATTTGTATTTTTATTTAGAATTGATAAGTATGTATTTGTATTGTAATAATTTTTTTAATTTATAATGTATATTTCAATGCAATAGCAATAGTGTTGGCTTTGTTTAATAGTACATCTCCACATTGTAATGGTGAACCCAATTGATCATCATTGGTTTAGCTCCTAGCAATATGTACTTTCATAACTTGTTGACATTTAAATTGTTTAAGCATTTTAGACTTTTAAGCGTTTTAAAAATAAAGATTGTGATTGCAATTCCAAATCTGTTAGTTTTCTTACAACGGGTACCAATTGTTCAACATGATCCTTGTAGCCAGTGCCAGTATTTAGATTCTTCTCACCATAAACCACCTTGCCATCAAAGTCATTAACGGGTACTGCCAATGATTTATCGACTTGCTGAATTGTGATATTTAAATGATCCTCAATTTCGGCTAAGAGCTAGAGAAATTGTAAATGTAAGATTTAAGTTTTTCTTTCAGAAAATTAAAATTGCTCTTACATTCTTTTCATTATACCAAATACAACAACCTTTCACATCGGTTAAATTAGTATTGTTGCAATTGCGACCGCGAGTTTTACACCATTCGCCGTGATACCAAACCTATTAGAAAATCAATAAATTGCAAACAATATTAAAAAATGAAGTATTTTCTTAAACTTATTCATACCTTTTCAGGAACAGTTGCCACCAAACTAACAGCTAAACCCATGCGTTCTGCACGACCCACACGACCAATACGATGTACATAATTTGATTTTTCATCAGGCAAAGTAATATTAATCACTATATGAACAAATAAAAGAAAGTTTAAGACAAATCATTGTAACGAATTTGAAAACCTACTATACGGTAATCCGGTTATATCTAAACCTCTTGCGGCAACATCAGTACATATTAAAAACTTCACCTCTGACCTCTTAAAACGTTCCAAATTTTGTTTACGCTCTTGCGGTTTGCGATCACCATGTAGGCAAACACAGGAATAACGTTGACCACCTCTAGCCTTTAAATATTGTTCCAAATTGTCGCAATCCTGTTTGGTGCGACAAAATATAATACAACGATCCATTTTATGTTCCTCAATAGCTCTAACACAATATTCTCCCTTTAGTAATTTTACCGCTTCCGAATAAGTTTCGGGTGTTAAATTATTGGGATAAACATTATCGCGAGCATGCACACCATCTGTGCGTATATGTTGGCGTAAATTATGCCAGAGCGTGTCTTTTTGGGGATCGACCATGCACACAACATGATGTACTGTTTCGGGCACGGCATCCTCACCTTTAAGATCCACCCAAGTGGGAAAATGCATTAAACGATCAGCCATCTTTTTCACCTCAAATGCATGAAGCGTTGCTGAGCACACCACCATCTGTAAACGGCGGCCATCTGAAGTCATTTTTGGTATTTGCTTGTGCAAACGATCGATAAGATCTGTATAGCCCTGCTTCAGAAGAGCGTCAGCTTCATCTAAAACGAAAAACCTAGAACGAATCATATGAAATAAATATATAAAATGATTAATTTTAATAAGCAAATAAAAACCCTACTTGCAGTGTGTTAATTGTACAAAGCCACTGCTAATCATTTCTTCTAAACGACCAGGTGTGCCCACCACAATATGGACACCTTGCTGCAATACACTCTTCTGTTGCTCCAATTTTACACCTCCTATCAAAAGTAGAGTTTGAACATTTGGATTCGACAAATGTATCTTAAACTTTTCTATTTGATTGTATGTCTGTTCCGCCAATTCTCGGCTGGGTTCTATAATTATGGCCTGAGGTGCATTGGGGGCCGGCTTATTGGCCGCCGCATTCGTTGAGGGATTAGCTAAAGGATTTGCTTTTGTACGATCTGCGCCGGCCTGAGATACTGCTACAAAACCATTTTTGGGTGAATATTTTAGTTCAGTTTTGCCAAAATTAAAAGACATTTCAGCATTTTTTAAAACCAATGCTGGATAAAAGGTTTCATTGCGCAAATTGTCAGGGATACGAAAAGCCACCCCCAAATGTTGTCCATTTTTGCTGAACGAAATTTCCATCCTTTCCAAATCCAGAAAACAACCAATGACGTCACTTTTTCCAAATGCTTCGCCATAATCGTCGAATTGACGATTGTTTGATTTTTTACCAGTACCGCCGAATCCGTAGCCATTGCGACAAGTACCCAGATCTAGATTGGCTTGCTGAGTAGACCAGCCGACTCTGCACAAGCCTTCGTCAGTTACGGTGGACTCATAGTAGAACTTTCCCTTGCCCTTTACTCCGGTAGTGCAACGACAACCATGCCATTCTTTAAATTCACGCGACTGGCAACGCAGTCCATCCGGAGTTACAGCCAAAGCTGAGCCACGATCAAAAAAGGACATGGTCCAAGCAGCCACACTACCAGCTCCACCTCCACCTTTTGCTGTTTTGCCCTCCTCTAAATCTCTTAAGGTTTCCCATACAATCTGTAAAATTGGCAAACAAAAGGCACCAGTTTTACCAGAGCCTGTTTCGGCAGCCATCAACACATCGCCGCCACCTAAAATTAGGGGTATAGCCTCAGCCTGGACATCAGTGGGTAGTCTTTAAAATAAAGCAAATATTGACAATTAAGCAAAAATTCAATACGTCTGCTATTAAGCAAAAACTTACGTCCATTCCATTTCATCAATGGCTTTGCCAATTTCTGGCAAGACTCCAAATTCTTAAACAAAAATAACACATATCATAAAAATTTTCACTACAATTTTAAAAGGACAAAAATTATACCCTCAAATGCAGTCATTTCTAACGAATTTCAAAAACTCAATTTATTTCTAGAAAAATTTGCAAAAATCCAATTGTCTAGCCGGCTGCTGAAAATACACAAAATGTGAAGAGTATGTTCAACGTAAAAATATTTAATACATAAATAATCTGAAGTTGGCTGCAGTTGGTATTTTTTTTTTGACATTTTTCTTTGTGCCGTAAACAAAATGTCAAAAAAATAACGAACAAATCGTCCATTTTCGTCGCAGACGTCAACTAATAACATCGTTTTAAGCTTTGGTACGTGTAAAATATTTTTTAATTTTTTGTTTGTGTAAAAAAAATCTTAAAATATTAAAGGCATCCATTTAAAATTTTTAACTTTTCTATTATAATTTTGTGTAAAATTAACAAATATGTTAACTAACTGTATTATTTTATGTTTTTTTTTTGTAGTTCTTAAATTCATTTTCCACGAGTCCCTAATTTCACATTTTGATACAAGATGGTTAGGGAGAACAAAGCTGCCTGGAAGGCCCAATATTTCCTAAAAGTTGTTGTAAGTATCAAATTTTAATCGGAAAATAGAAGATCTAACCAGTGATGAAAAAATTTTACGTCCGAATGTCTATCGTCTGAATGCCCGGCTTGAAAAAGCTGAACCCAGGTGTTCTGGTAGACTAGAAGTTGAGAAAATGCTCTTAGAGCAGTCTGATTCTATGCCAAACATAATCTTATTGTTTATGATTATTTGTGGCTATTACTAATTTGTGTATAATTTTGTTATATTTTAGGATCTCTTCAACGAATACCCCAAGTGCTTCATCGTCGGTGCTGACAATGTTGGTTCCCGTCAGATGCAAACCATCCGTACCAGCCTCCGTGGCATGGGTGTCGTCCTTATGGGTAAGAACACTATGATGCGTAAAGCCATCCGTGGTCATTTGGAACAAAATGCCCAATTGGAAAAATTGTTGCCTCACATCAAGGGCAACGTTGGTTTCGTCTTCACCAAGGGCGATTTGGCTGAAATCCGCGACAAGTTGTTGGAATCCAAAGTACGTGCTCCCGCTCGTGCTGGTGCCATTGCTCCCTTGGATGTAGTTATCCCTGCCCAAAACACCGGTTTGGGTCCCGAAAAGACTTCTTTCTTCCAGGCTTTGTCTATCCCAACCAAGATTTCTAAGGGTACAATTGAAATTATCAACGATGTACCTATCTTGAAGCCTGGTGACAAGGTCGGTGCTTCCGAAGCAACCTTGCTTAACATGTTGAACATCTCTCCCTTCTCATACGGTTTGATCGTCAGCCAAGTCTACGACTCTGGATCCATCTTCTCCCCCGAGATCTTGGACATCAAGCCCGAGGACTTGCGCGCCAAGTTCCAAGCTGGTGTTGCCAACTTGGCCTCCGTTTGTTTGGAAATTGGTTACCCCACCATTGCCTCCGCTCCTCACAGCATTGCCAATGGTTTCAAGAACCTGTTGGCTATTGCCGCCACCACCGAAGTCGAATTCAAAGAAGCTGCCACCATCAAGGAATACATCAAGGATCCCAGCAAATTCACTGCTGCTGCCGTCGCCACTGCTCCTGCTGCTGCTGCCGCCGAAAAGAAGGAAGAAGCCAAAAAGGAAGAATCCGAAGAAGAGGATGACGATGATATGGGTTTCGCTCTCTTCGACTAAATACCCTAACTTTTAACTATACACTTTACCAAATCTGTTTGGTATTTTTGTTGAAAAGATTACGACTTTAATGTTGGTGTTTTTAGAAAAAATTACAAAATCTATTTCTAACTGTGATTTTTATGCGCCAACAAGTGTAGCAAATTATTGTCGTGGTTTGACAAACTCAATGGCAAGTTGTTGCAATTGTTGGACTGTTTAGAAATTACTTTAATCTAAAAATAAAGATCGTAATCTCGTAAGTCTATACAATTGTAAAGTTGTTTCATTTTGCATCTTGGGGTAAAGTTAAGCTAAAGTTATAACTTAAAACAAAGCTAGATATACAGGCATGTCACATAATTCGATCGGAATGGTTTCAATCAGGGTTTAAAAATGCTTAACTATTTTCAAGCACTACATATGTGCTTAACTTTAACTAGAAGAATATACACGTCAAAAAATAAAACTATTGACTGTAGCTTTACTATCACACCTGTTTGTAAAATGAAATTTTCATTAAGTTTGTGCTCTTAATTTTTTGAAACTGATTTGAAAAATAAAATCATTTTTAGTATTTGAAAAGCTACGAAGAAGGAATTCCTCTGTCATATTCCAGTGCTGTGTAAATATTTTGTAATTTTCTGGCAAAAGTTTTTTGTTGCTGGCACCATGGTGAAATTTTTAAAATTTAATAGAAGTATCAATGAGAGAACTAAAAAACATTGAATTAATGGGTCGATTACGGATGGCAACCGAACCGCAGTGGAGTTAACAGTTGCCGAAAACATATTACAGATGGCAACTGTAAGCTGTTAACTTCAGTTGCCGAACATGGCAACCGAGAATTTGTAGTTTTTTGATTTTAATATGTTTTTCGAATTATTGAGTAGAAAACAAATATTTATATGTTAAAAATATAAATAGTTTAACAACAAAATAACTAACATTTAAAATTTACCACTTTAAATAAAAATCAAAGCAACTACAAATTCTCGGTTGCCATGTTCGGCAACTGAAGTTAACAGCTTACAGTTGCCATCTGCAATATGTTTTTGGCAACTGTCAACTCCACTGAGGTTCGGTTGCCATCCGTAATCGACCCAAATTGTCATTTTAAATTAGTATTAATTAGTGAAATACATTGGTTTACAAATGCTTCTTCAACTGTTCTTTTATACTAGCTCTATATAACTTTAATCTGGGAATGCTGCTACTTTAAACTGGGATTATATACTATTAAGTTTAACGAAAGAAAATAGTAACTCCTAAATAATGTTTGACCTTTTACAATATTAACAAATGAATTGTTATTGAATTTGTTTAATTTCCATTATCAAAACTAATAAACCAAGAGAGGTATATTTCAGTAGCAAACATACACAAATGTATGTATATTACGCAGTAGCTAACTAATTATTTAAAAATAAATTATCGTTTTAACGCATTTTCTTCAAAAAAATTAACAGTTATAAAATATTTTGTTTATTTTCTCATTTGTTAAAAAAAATTTACATAAAATATTTAACGTTTTTAGCAAAAAAAAAAAAAACACCATTACTACAAATAGATTTGTGCTTTTAATGTTCAAGGTCACTTTTTAATTGTATACTTAAGGCACATGATGGAATTTTAAAAACAATAACAAATAAAACGGAATACAGTAAATAATACAGGTTTAATGGAGAAATATTTAAAAACTTTACATAGTATGATTATGTTGCGTGTACAATTGGTCCCTTATACACATGAACACACAAAGTAAAGATTTAGTAATAAGTAATGTCGATTGTATCCTTGATTTCACTGCCCCATTCACGGGCAATGATCATGATTTCATTCATCGATAGTTTAGGACCAATCAAGGGATTCATTTGAGTCATATAACAGCAAAGCCAGCTAGAAAAGATAAAAAATTAAATGAAAAATGGCCCTGATTTTCTTTTAATGTAAAACACTGAAATACTTACAAAAGCCAACAGGTAGCTGCGGTCAACATCAAACAACATTGGGTGATTCTATAAGCAAGAAAATCAAATACATTAATTATATTTTTATAGTATGCAACATATAATAATATGCATGATAATCCTTTATATTATCGTAATCAACTGAAAAACTTACCCTTTGTTGGGGCCTCTGGCAAAAAAGGGACAAATAATACCAATAAATGCCCAGATGCAAGTAATAATAAGAGGTGGTACATAGGCTTCAACCATTTTGCTTTAATTTGTTAGTTATTAAACAAAGGAAAATAAAAAAATATTTCCTAATTTGTTGGGAAAAAGATGGAGCAAATAAAATAAAACACAAGATCACTAAAATGAAAATTTTTTACTCAGCTTTGCTTATTCTTATTAGATGTCACATGACGTTGGGACATATGACAAATATACTGTGGTGTTAATTTTGCGATTTCCCCAAAAAAGCTAGCGATTATTAAAGCAGTTTAGAGGATAAGAAATCTTGTAGCTAGTAGTGGGAATTATAAAAATAATGATTAAATAAAGTTTTTCAAATTGAGAAAAGTAAAACAAAAAAAATTACTGCAGTTATCAAAAATAATGATTGGTTTTATAATTTAAAACGCTTTATTCAACTATTAGTATATAATATATTATATATTAAAAACCAAATATTAATGACTATTTAAGTCCTCTTCACTAATATTTTTTAAAAATATTTCGTTACTATTTCGAAATGATAGGATATCATCAGGAAAAAAACTGAAAGTACATATGAAAAAATAAGATAAGATAATAAAAAATGGTCAATAATAAGAAATATATGAAAAAATATTTTAAACCAAAACTTGAATGTGTAACTGAAGTTGACAACACTTTAAAGTTGCCATACTATCTATCATAATGCTAAGCAAAAGCTTATTGCCATGAAAACATTATACAGACTCTTTAAATATATTTTTTGTTATGATAACTAAACACAGTTGTATATGAAATGTCATTTAATATGATTTTGCAATTATTGTTCAGTGGCAAAGTGACAAGCAAAATTATTAAAAAATGGTTTTGGAAAGTACTATGATATGGTAAGTTTTTATTAAAAAAATAATACAAATTCTAAACGTATTACTGAAAATCTATAAAGAATTTAAAGTATAAACTATGAGCTATTAAAATTGCAAAAAAAAATTTATATATGGGCCTAAAATACGTAGCTATTTTATGTGCAAAAACTTATGTTTTTGTGATAAGCTTCTTTGTTGCAGTCATGAAAAGTAGGTTTATTAATTGTTATTTTTTAAATTATTATAGTTTTGATAACAGTGATTACCAACGTAATGGTGATTATTTTCCTACACGCTTAAATGTGCAAAAGGATGGTATTAATTTGGTGTGTCTAACAAAAGTACGCTCCAACCCTGAAAACAATGTAGGCCTGATGACCATTTCCAAGTAAGTAGCAAACTTAATGCGTGTATTAATATGTATTGATGAAAATGTATACATTTTTTAGTACGGTCGAGGTTTTGGCTACTTTAACCAGTGATGTTGGACGTATATTTTCAAAAATGCATTTAGTACAACCCAAGGGTGAAATAAATCTCTTGACCGGTGTGCGCATTGCCCACGTAAGATTGCTTTTTTCATTTAGTTACTATTATGCAAATTATTAAGCGTTTTTTTTTCTTGGTTAGTTGGTTCTAAAACATCGCCAGGGTAAAAATCATAAAATGCGTATTGTTGTTTTTGTCGGTTCACCCATCAAAAATGAGGAGGGAGAATTGGTAAAGTTGGCCAAACGTTTGAAAAAGGAAAAAGTTAATGTTGATATTGTTAGCTTTGGCGATCATGAGTGTAACAATGAAATTTTACAAGCTTTTATAAATACATTGAATGGCAAAGATGGCACTAGCTCCCACTTGGTCTGTGTTCCCCGTGGTTCCGGTTTATCCGATGCCCTACTGTCTTCACCTATTATACAAGGCGAAGATGGTATGGGTGGTGCCGGTTTGGGCGGAGCAGGTTTTGAATTTGGTGTTGATCCCAATGAAGATCCTGAGTTGGCTTTAGCTTTACGTGTTTCAATGGAGGAGCAAAGACAACGTCAAGAAGAAGAACAGCGTCGTGCTGCTGGCGGTGCCAATGAGTCAGATGCAGGCAGCACTGAAAAAACTACTACTGCAGGCTCTGCCGCTGTAACTGTAGCAGTTGACGAACCAAATTCCGAGGAAGCAATGTTGCAAAGAGCTTTGGCCATGTCTACAGAACAGGTATTGTATTATAATTTTGAGTTTAAAGTGATAATAGGGTTTCATCGTAAATATCATTTTTATAGAGTGATGATAATTTGCCCGATTTTGCCAATATGACTGAGGAAGAACAAATCGCATTCGCCATGCAAATGTCAATGCAAGATGCCGGTAAGTTAATTTAATTTTTTTAATTTGGAACTACTCAAAAAATTAAAAATATGTTGTTTCTAAAAGATGAAACAGTTACACAACAAGCTAAACGTCCGAAAACCGAAGAGAATGCTCCAATGGATGTTGATGAAGACTATTCGGAAGTTATTGGTGACCCGGCTTTCCTTCAAAGTGTTTTAGAAAATCTACCCGGTGTAGATCCACAATCTGAGGCTGTACGCGATGCTGTTGGTTCATTAAGCAAGGAAAAGGATAAAAAGGGCGATAGTGACAAATCCGATAAGCAACAATAAATAAACTTTGGGGTCAGAAGTTTATTTCTCAATACATTATTTTGAATCATTCATATGCTTAAATTTATTTTTACTTTAATTTTTGTATAATTCATAATTGTCTGAAATGTGACCCACAAAATTAAACTCGGAAAATATACGAACATTTTCTTGGTCACTTTCACGTACGCTACAGCTATTAATAAAATATAATACATATTCGTAAAAAAATCGTTGATTATTTAATTATTACCCAACAAAATAGTGCTAGTCCTTTATACTAGGCACTGTAGATTCGTTGCAGTTAATTTTATTACTGTAAAGACAATATAATGACCTATATTTTTAGATTATTAAAATTTGTTGATTGTGTATGATCTACATTTCCTCCTACATTTGAGACTCTTACACAGATGCAATCTAAAACTTTAAAAAGTATTTTACAAAATAATACCCAACTAATAAATAATTACACATATTATTTGATTTTTTAGCGCGCTTACATTTAGCACTTTATGTATATTTTTTCCACCAGTTTCTCGCACTTTACAATCTTAAAACATATTTATTGACTAATTATAAAGCATAGAGCTGCATAAAGCAAAACACTCCAAGTTGTATTTACTTCAAACCACGGTATTCCTTGATGTGAAGCAAAACCCAAGCGGGAATAACCAAAGTTGCACAGCACATACCACCACCGAGAATAAGTTTTTCCTAAAAATTATTTTAGAAAAATACCAAATAAATTACATGTTCAATTGTATAGAAACCTTTTCGGAAGTTTACGTAACCTCTGAAAAAGCCAAATTGTACAACATTTATGAATATAGTAGCTTTTTTATACTTACGGCAAAAGAAATCTTTTGGGTGGGTGGTGAAGAAATCACGGATTGGCAACGGCGTTGAACGGCATTGCGGATGGCAGGAGCCAATAATTGGGCAGCGGATCTTTGGAACATTTTCACGGAGTTTTTCTGTAGTTGCTGGTCGAAAGAAGAAAATTTTGCTAACTCCGAAACAGCACGATATTTTCAATACACAGTACTAAAGTGCTGTCAAGTTTTTTATTCAAAGATTTTGACATTTAGGAGTAGAGTAATGAGGGCAACATTTATTTTTGGTGATGTACTATTTAACAGGTTATAAATAAATATTTTAAAAATAATTTTTAATTTTTTTGTGAATGCTAATGTTTATGTTTAATGTTAATGGTTACATTTTAAAAATATTTTTTTTATTTTCTTTTGAATAATTAATAATATTTTATTTAACCCTAGATGGTTACTCTTCATTTTTGTACATTAAGGTTACTCTTCGTTGAATCGACGAACAATTTTAGCGGAGCAGTTTTGCAAGTTAAAAATAAACAAAAATATTTTTATTTAAGTATTTTATAGAAGAAATAAAATTTAATGTAACACAAATTTGTTTTTCTATCTTAAAATTCGATACGAATTTTCAAAAATATTTTTTCAATAATTTTATTCTATTTTCTTCGACCTTTTTGTATGATTTTTTTATTAAATAATTTTTAAGCTTGAGGTCACTTTTTGTTTTTTTTATAAAAATTATTAAAAAAAAACAAAAATTATTTAATAAAACAATATTTTTTCTTAAAAAAATTTAAATAAAATTTTTTGTTAAAAAATTCAAAATGTACTTTTGTGTTATAGAAATTTAAAATATATTTTTTGTATTATTATTTAATTATGCTTTATTTCAAAAAAAAAAAAATATTTGAAATTTATTAAAATAACATATATGTGTGTCTTTGCAATATTAAAATGGTTTTTAATATATTTGATAAATATCATAGCATTTACATGTACCTTTTCTTTTCAGATTTAAAGTGATTACCAAATTTTATATTATTTTTGAACAAATTTAATTTTCCTAAGACAGCTGCTTTTTGGCCATTCATCACACTGTGTATTGTATTTTACGCTTTTATGCAGAGTTGCTGTTCCTCTATTCATTGCGAATACAACACTGAATTATGATTAGCTTTGTAATCATCTCGAAACTTGGTGGCACTGTTTAAATGCTGGCTAAATTTTCATCAAAACGTAATTTTTCATGAAAACGTAATTAATGAAAAGCATAAATTTTCATAATAAAATTCAATAAACTTTGACATTCTCATAAAACAAAGGTAAGAAAAACTTCATTTAATAAAGTGGACCATAGAATCATCAAAAATCGTCTAAACAACTAAGAAATTATACTTCTGTTGGTGCTTACAATTTTTTTTTTTTCAATTGTGCAAAATGATTAAACAAGAATGAGCGTAGAAAGGAGAATAAATTATTCCATTTCATAAAATGTTTATATGTACATATACAAGTAAAAATACACAAAATTGTTATGAATTTTACTGATTGAAAATTGTGTTTGTTATTTTCAGTTTCCACACGTGGATGCAATCGCGCATCAGCAGTGTTAAAGAAAAGAAGCAAACCCAAAGGAATTTCATAGGAGTTTTGACTTTGTAATCGTCGTCTCCAAAGCATAACAAGTTGACACAGAAGACATTATATCCGTTTCCTTTGTATGAGCAATATTTTTTGTTGACTGCGCGAATCAGTTTTGAAAACCTTTAAGTGTTTGTGTGTGTGAGTTCAGTTTGTGAACAAAGGCAACCAAGGACATCTTTCTTTCTTAGCAAAAGCAGAAAAACAATAACAAACAAGAACAACAACAACTACCACTGAACAGAACAATGAGTACTGCAGCTTTAACAACAGCTACCGCAGCTTTGTCTTTAGAACCATCAAGTTCAAGTGATGCTGCTGCTGCTTCTCCAGTCATCGCCACCTCAACAACATTTGCAACAACTCCGATGGCTACCGAGACTGCAGAATTAAATGTCATTGCCTCTACTTCATCTTCTACTTCACATCTGCCTTTAAATCCCGCCATTTGTCGCTATTTCCAACGTGGTATTTGCCGTTTCGGGTCAATGTGCCGTTTTTCGCATGACTTAACTGGTGGTGAAATCATAAGCAATTCAGCAACGATTGGTTCGTCCATGTCTCATGAACGTCCCAGCACTAGCCGTCACAATTGGGCCAATGCTCCTGTATTTATACCCAAAGCAGATCAAAGCGGCGAAGTATTGCAAACAGAAATGGAACGTTCTTGGGCTGATGTCGTGGGTGCAACAGCATCTCGTATAGGTGTGAGTGGTTTGGGCGGAGCAGTTCTAAATGAGTCTCCATCAATAAATGAAATTTGCCCCTTTGAAGGCACTTGCCCTTATGGCATGTACTGTGCTTATGCCATACACTTAGAACTTTGCGAAATGTGTGATCAATTTTGCCTTCATCCTACAGACGAAACACAACGTAGGAAACATAAAAAAGAATGTCTGCAGCAACACGAACAGGCCATGGAGTTGTCGTTTGCTATAGCACGATCAAAAGATAAAACCTGTGGCATTTGTTTCGACACGATCATGGAGAAGGCCGGCCGCGAAAAACGTTTTGGCATACTGCCCAATTGTAATCATATCTTTTGTTTAGAATGTATACGTAAATGGCGTCAGGCTAAACAATTCGAACACAAAATTACCAGGTAAGTTATCTTTAAATTTAAGTAAAATTGTGAGTTTTTTTAAGATTGATTTTTTTTGTGTAGATCTTGTCCAGAATGTCGTGTAGCATCAGATTTTGTTTGCCCTAGTGCCTTTTGGGTAGAAACAAAAGAGGAAAAGGACAAACTTTTAGGTGATTATCGCAAAGCACTTGGTATTAAAGACTGCAAGTACTTTAAAAAGGTGAGTTTTTTGTGTGTTTTTTTGGTATCGCCACAATTTAATTATCCTTTAGGAAAACGTAATTTATTTTATATTTTTGTTTAATGTTTTTTTTTGTTTTATATTTTCCAGGGTGATGGCAAATGTCCCTTTGGCAATAAATGTTTCTATAAACATGCCTTACCCAATGGGGATTTGGTTGATGTTGGCTGTCCCAAAAAGGCTCGTAAATTGCATCGCAGTAATAATGAAATTATGAATTTACTTGATGTGAGTATGAATATTATTATATTATTAACTTATATTATTATACACGTTTTGTTTATAAACATTGCTTATTTAGTGCCTTGAAAAAGAGCTAAGTTTAAGGTTGAATCATATTTTCTATAATTGTATAAAACATAGAAGCGGAGAAGTTGTGTGTATACAACCAGTTTATATTGAACAACAGAATGTGTTTGATGTTTCTAAGCAAACTAAAAGTTTTGTGTGATGTCATTGCTGAAATTTCAAATTGTATTTCAGAACTTTCCATTTGTATTTCAGAGAATTTAATCTGGATTTTTATTAGAAATTTCTAAAGTACAATTATAAAATTCTGAAATATAATTGAAAATGTTCGAAATATAATTAAAAACTTCTGAAATACAATTAGAAATGGTGTAGTGTAAAATTGTTGATAATATTTATCGTAAATTGTTTTTAAATTTATTTGGAAATTTCGAATATTTTAAAAGAAATTTAAGAACAATTTAAATTTAGTAAATTAAGCCATAATTTAAAAAATATCGTAAAATGTTTAAGATTTTGAAATACTATTGGCGAATTTGCGAGTATTTTAATTTGCGTATTGGGCCATATTCAAACTTATGGGGTATAAAAAAATATTACACAGGTTTTGGGACGTACAAAAACAACCCAAATATACAGAGCCTGAATGACAGACCCATTTAAGAGCTCCCACTGCAATTCAAAGAGATTTTTTTTAACAAAATTCGGTATTTAAGTCTCCTTTAGAACTACAAAAATGAGATTTAATGAAAAAAACTTGTAAGGACGCATTATTCAGCGTAAGCCACATGTTTCATAAAAGAAGCATTTAGAAAAACCAGTTATTTTCTGGTGCGATGAATAAACATTTTGTAGGCTAGGATCTGGCGGAAAAAGATACGTGTGACGTTCTCCAAACATGCAGAACAACCAAAAGTTACTTCTAAGACCATAAAGCACGGTGATAAGAATGTGAAGGCGTAGGCAAAGTTTTCTGGGCATGCTGTTTGTCGTATACATAAGGTTGATGAACGAATGGAGCAGTATGCTTATCTAAGTATGCTTTAAAATAAAATTTTCCATACGCTGAGAGCAATATACCAATTAGGTGTCGTTTTATGCACGATAACGACCCAATACACACTGTTAGGAGTTGTTTGGAGCAGAATAAGATTGATGTATTGAAATGGCCAGCTCACTCTCCGATCATAATTCAATTAGGAACCTATGGAATGATGTGGAGCAGCATATAACGGCAGTAAGACCTTAAAATTTGGCCGATATGTGGAAGAAAATTCAAAATGCTTTAAATACATTTTAAAAGAGCACTCATGACTCTGGTGGAGATTATACCCTGGAGATGTGCAGATATTATAAAAAATGCAACAAATTAATAAAACAAAAAGTGGAGTGGCGCGATCTTAGGGTGACATGTAACAAGTCTGAAAATAAAGGGCTTTAAAAAATAATGAATAATAGAAAATATTTGCTTTAATTGGCAACAATTGGCGTGCTTACCTCGGCACATATGTTGATTCTAGCTCTATTTGGACATTGTACTTAAAATTACCCACTACATTTTTCAGGCTAACCCTATTCAGTTAGTTGGTATCTGCTAAGTCCAATGTAAATATGGCCCTTAACAGCCTACAGCCCGTTGTGTTACTCCATGATCGGTTGGGCACATTCAGACAGATCCACTTTCTTTAATTTTTAAATTTATTGCAAAGTGTTGTTGTATGAGTTGTTACTTTGAAAAAGAATCTTCGCAAGGATTCTCTTCAGCTCCTATATTACTAATTTCGTTATTAATATCTGTCTTAAACAGAGAGTATTTTCTTTATAAACCAGGAAGGGTTCTTTAAATAACATTTTTTATGATCTGTGCTCGTTTTGCTTGTATCGTTTTATAACATCATTTACAAGTACATACAGTACTTTTAGAAAGCTTTGCATTTTTTGCAATCATTTAAGGAATTTGTGCAAGATTGCTAATATGATTTCAAATTGTTCAGCATTGGTACAAATAAATACAGTGCAACTTCGACAATCCGGACACATATAGTTTTAGGGTCGTTCGGATTAACGAGTTGTCCGGACTATAGATAGTAGGTGATAATATTGAAATAATCTAAGTGAATTTAATTGTATGTACATACATTGTACTATGATTTATTAAAAAACCATAAACTATAATATTTAATTACATATTATATTAAATTAATAAAATAAGTAACTATAGGTATTCGAAATAAATTGTTTTATCTTCTCCTTATTTTTTTTAATGTCGAAAATCGTTGATTTAGGAACATGGAATTTTTCGGCAACCTGCCTAATAGTTTTTTCCTCATCAAGACTTTGTAAAATATCACACTTTTCCTTTAAGGTTAGTGTTTTATGTTTGCATTTATTATTTAAAAACATGACACTTGGAATGAAATTAGACAAACACGCTTGCGAAAGAATGAACCGAAACTGAAGTAATGATAGTGCAAAATGTAAATCAAAGTATGAATAACAAAACATGCGAGTAAAAGACGCGAAACCCCCGAATTTTAATATTTATTCATGCATAAAAAAAATTGTCCGGATTGTAGAGGTAAAAATTTTAAATTGTCCGAAATGTAGAAGCGTCCGAATTATTGGAGTGACCGGACTGGCGCATGTCCGGACTGTCGCAGTTGTACTGTATTACACTACTAATTAAATTTTTGCACAGAATAACGTTTCTTATGTTTTATAAATAAAATACTAAAGAAAACCTTATTGGTGGGATCGAATTTTATGTGAACACAATGCTTTATGTGCGTACAAACGGAGTGGGCCCTGCAATACTTACCTTAAATTTGGCTCTGTTATTTTTTTTATCTTCATAATTTTCGAATATGTTTTTATTTTGTTTTGCAAAAGTAAATTTGTAAAAGCATATTTGTCTGTTTGATACATTTTATTATTTGCCTTTTCAATGTTGTTGTTATTGTTTTTTGTGTATTGTAAACAAGTTAATCAATCAATTTCTTCTCTATTTTTTTACAATTATTTTCAATATTTCTTTTTTTTTTTAACTGAATAATTTTCAACGCATAACAGGTGTGATATCCCTCTAATCTTCTGTCAATGTTAAAGAAAATAAAAACAAAAACTAAAGCTTCAATTATAAACCACATACACTAAAACAACAAAATGGTTTTCAACTAAACTTATGTGTAGAATTTTAGCAAACATCATTGCCACCTATTAATAATAATAAGAATTTAATTATAATTAAGCGATTATTGTTTTTAACATTAAAAAAATACTTTAATAAGCTAAAGTTAAACTTGTAGTACATATTTTAATTAAGCAGTTATTTTGTTTTTATTATTTAGTTACAACAAACCAAATTAAAATTCAAGTGATATATGTATGGTGAAAAGTTCAATGCATGTAAAACATATTTGAATTAAGATTAACTAATCTTAGGATTATAATTTTGTTTCTTTCTTTAGTAAATTGTGTTGTAAATTTATTATTTGCCTAAAATTATCGATTAATAACTAAATATCAAGGTCGACTAACGATTCAAACAGTTATTAGCCAACGATAACTTATTTAAAAGTTAAGTGTAGTCGAACTGAAACATAAACAGTGATTTTTTAAAAGCTATAGATATGAACCTTAAATAGCCCAACTAAAAACAGTCTAAAGACCGACCACAAACGTGAAATAAACTGTTCACTAAACTCACCTCTCAATTGGGCCATTGTTTCACGTGTTGCGTGGCATGTGGCACCGTCATGTTAAAACCACAGGTCAGCTAACTCCAGCACTTCCATTTTCAATCATCCTACGGTAGCGCTCGCCATTCACAGAAACCTTATAGCCTTCGACCATTACTGTCTAATGATGACATCGGTCCATATTCCACACCAGTGCATTGGCATTTCTCGCAATGCTTATGGCTGCTTTTCACACCAAATACTACAATAATGCATGTTTACGTATCCATTCAATCAAAAATGTGCTTCGTCGCTGAACTGACCATAAAATGGAAGAAGTGCACGATGCAATTTCTTAACCAAGCATGAGTTTTAATAATTAAAGTTTATAATCTGCAAGCGTTGCTCGTTTGTAAGTCGATTCATGGTTAACTTGGCAGTTACACAATCAAGTTTTATCTTTCAAATTTTAAAACACTCACAATTTTTCATTAATACATTCATACTTTTAAAACTTGTGAACCAAAGTGAACAAGAACAAGAAAATAAACAAAGATGTTAGGATGTTGCCACATTATGGTTAACTTTTTGCTGTTTTTTTTTAACAATCACATTTTTACAAAATGGTTTATTAAAAATTCACCTTTAGTACGTTAGCCATCCCTTTTTTTACCAATAATTTTGTAGTTATGGCAAATATTGTAAATTTAATTAAAGTGTAGTTTATAAAGCAAAACAAAAGTTAATATATAAACAATAAAACTTACAGAAAATACTATTAATTAGGAACTTAAGACAAAAAACCAAATGAAAAATGTGTTCCCACAGACAAAAAAAAACAAAAATAGAATTAAAAACTTTTAACATAAAAATGAAACTACAAACAAATATTTTTATAAGAACAGAAAAACGCGTTGAGCTTTAAGAAAACAAAATATTACGAATTCCTTTATAAAAAAAGTTCGATTTTATTTAAGTTGTTTGTATATTTTTTCACACAATTTATTTGTTACGCTTGTTTTATTTACATTTATTAATTTATTTAACATAATTTTTCAGTAATTTATTTTACGCACTCTTTCATCTCTCTTTCTTTTTCTCATTGTAGATCTATCTGTATGATTTTCTTGATCAACGTGAACTCAATTTCTATGATTATATTACAGGCACAAGTGATGAAAGTGATGATGATGATGAGGATGATGATGAATAAATCATAGATTAAATTAAATTATAAAAAACAAGGTTTTTATGCAAACTCTACACACACACAAAAACAAATACTACCTTACCAATATACAAATACATACATACACTCAAATACACTTACATTTAACACATTTAACAAAAACTTATTTAAAAATTAAAAAAAAAATTAAAAAAAATCATTGTATTCAACAAAAAAAAAAAGTATTTAAAGAAACGAAAAATAACCAAAAAATACCAACTAAAGAATAGTAAACAAAAAAACAAAAAAAATTATTTAAAAACAAAGAGATTTAAAACCCAAATGCAAAATTTAAAACCCCTTTTTGCTTGTGAAGTTGTAATAAATGAAGTCAAAAGTAACTTATTTAGGAACATATAAACTGTGTATAGATGAACACGAAATTATAAACTTTAAAACAACTCCCTGAATAGTTTGGTAAACCAAAGTAATTGTGAATTCTTTCTAATCTGCCCCTTTCTCTAAACACTAATCATAGACACTTATTAAACCTTTAACAAACAAAAAATCCACTTAATGCAACGAAGTTTTTAAAGAAATATTAAATTAATAAAGCTTATATTAGAAAATTGTTTAAATTAAACTAAACTTCCCCCTACCAGCAGCTCCCTTTTTCTTATGAATTTACAAAAATTAAGTTTAGTTTTAATTGAAGAGGTTTAGAGTGTTTAGCAAGTTTAGCCACCATAACACATTATTGCTTTATTCAAATTTTATTTATTATTATTACTATTATAATTTTTTTCGCATTTAATAATTTGTTGAGTTCTTTATTTATTTTTATTGTAAGTAAGAGGAATTTTTCTTTAAAACACTTGTAGTGGTTTATTTTTGTTGAGAAATATGTATTTGGCTTGAAACACGTGTTATATAAATATAAACGATATGGTTGTTTCTATAATCCAAATGAAGAGTTTTTCTGGAACATAATAATTTTTAAGAAATTAAGAAATTTTAGAAAAACTGGGGGTCTGTTAATGTATGTTAAATGAAATTTTTTTTTCTACAAGTTTTAAACTATATTTTCAGTGATTTTCACGAGAAAAATGTTCAATATGAATTTTTAATTGTATGGATTGTAGATTCGAAAAAAACACTTTCAAAATTTTTAATTTTCAAACCTAATCACAGTACAGTAGTCATAGAGTAATTTCTCTGTTTTCAAATATAATCGTATTGTAATTTTTCTGGAACTAAAGGTCAATGGTCACACATAGCAAATAAATATTTGGCAAAAAAGATTCTTATTTTATTAGGTGCTGTTTGATCTTGCAAAACTCTTAAAAGAGTAAACAAAGCCAAACAAATTTGTCATGTGTGACCATACCTTCAGAATTTTTCCTACAAACTTCCAGCCAAACTTTTTTGAACGCCCTAATAACGTTTTTAGACCCTTAGATCAAAATTTATAGAAAAAACTTTCGCTAATATTGTTTCACCGTCTTATTAGCGCTTCTTAGTATACTTAGATCAAACATACCTCACTGGAGATTATCTATATAAAAAACAAACTGATTTTAGCAAAAACTGTAGCTGTAATAGTATTATTTAAAGTAGACAACCAAAAATATTTGCTAGAATTGAAACGTGTGAAAGCGGTCATTTAAAATAATTTTTGAAAAGATTATGAAAATTTTGCCTTTTTGTTTGTGAACTCATAATTGTTTGAAATTATGTCGTCCATAATCAATGAATTTCAAAAAAGTTTAAAAATTTTCAAACATTACTTTAACAATTTTATTTATGTATGAACGTAAATCTTAGAAATATTCTATATTAACTACAAAAGGGAGCACTTGAACCAATATTTTCCAAGGTTTTCTTAATATATAATATATAATCCTTAATATATAAGAAAGCTTTGGTTTATTGTGTATTCCAAAACATATAAGGCTTTGGATTTTTTTAATTATTTTTTAAAATTTTAAAGTCATCGTCATCTATTTGATTTTTAGGTTCACCTCAATTTTTGAATTCAGTTAACAGAGTTTTAATTAAAAAATCTTCATGACTATGTCATTTTTAGTATTAATGGTTTATTTCTTTTCGAATTTTCATTTGTTTCTTTTAATTTTGAAACATACTGAAGATTCTAGTTTGAAATATTTTTTTGTTAAAACATTTTTTAATTTCATATGTTTTCATAAACGGTTTTCTCACAATATTTAGCAGAGTTTAAATTTAAAGATTTTCTTAAATGACCTTGACTAGTCATAGTTTAAAAAAGAAAATTTTAAAATTGTTATTTAGATATTCGAATTTTCATGGACTTTATTATACAATAAAGTTAAAAGATAGTTTAAAGTTTAAATACAATCATGGTTTAATTATACAAGGTGAATGCAATTCGGCAACAAATACAACACAATACAGAAACAACCGGCATTTTGTTTGTATAAAATAATGTACTACTGTCAAAAATACTTGCAAAAGTATTACTTTTGACATAAGTAAATACACAATAGTAAACAAAGTCAGTCAGCTGCGCTACTGTATACACCATGAATACAAATTTTCTTTTAAAATTTCCTTTCTTTAAAATAAAATCTTTTAAAACTGTTGTGGGTTTTTTATTCTAATTGGAAACAAGTTAAATTTCTATTTAAAGTTTATTGTCTAGCAATTGCTTTAAAGTTTTATTACTTCTTTTAGCGCTTTAAGCTTTCTTTGGTTAAAAGAAAATATAAATTTAAACCAAAAATTTTTTTGGTTCGAAAACTAAATTCAAGTTGTTTTCAAATATTTCTTCAAGTTTAAAGCCTAATTATATAGGAATTCAAGTGTTATACCAATAGCAGTTTAAAATATTTGAATTAATAACTTTACTAATGTTGGTGCTGATAGATACGTTTTCGTTCACAAGGGTATCTTAAATTTTCGAGCTCTTTACCATGAAGTTTCTATTTATTAATGCAGATTAACATGCAAACAAATTCGCCTATAATAAGATGGAGAAAATTATAGAAGAAGATAAAAGAAAATTGTCTAGCACCCCTTTTATTATCTTTTTCCTTCTCTCCAAAAATTTAAATATAGGCCAGATTTGTTTTTGTTTAATATAATTCGTAGACGGTTGGCGATCTCTAAAATTATATTACACTGATGTTTGTTTATAAAACTTTATAATGAGTTGAATTGTCTTTGATTTAAAGCGAAATACTTACTTATAAACCAAAGTGTTTTAATTAAAAATCCTTAAACTTTTTTTCATTATCATCAATCAAAAATTTTCTCTCTAAAATTTTTTGTTGTATTACAATTTTTTATAAAAATACTTATTTTTTTGTTAAATTTCTATTTTATTACAATTTGTTAAATGTTAATTTATAAACTGTCTATAAATGTATACAAAAGGAAAACATTACAAAAATGTTTCTTGAACGGAATTTGTTAAAATTCGTGTTCGAATCTCTTTAATTAATTAATTCCAAGTCTTCTGTTTTAAATGAATTCTTCTATGATTTTCTTTTAATTTGTTATTTCCTAAAAAGAATTTGTTTCAAAGATTATGTTTTCCTATTTAATTTTCCAATTATTTTTTTTGTTATATATAATGTAAGCAAACACAATATATGTATATTATCTATAGTATCACAAATAATTAATGTAAAATAAACTTTTAATTATAAACAAAACAAAAAAAAAAAAAAAACAAAACAATAATAAAAAACTAAACAAAACAAAAAGAAATCATACCAATCAACAAACTAAATGCTAACATTTCAAAATACCTCCAAATAAAACTAAAATAATGAACCTAAATGTGTACTAAACTAAAAATTCAAAATACAAATATGTTAAATTTACTTTATTATATTATAAACAAAATAACAACAAACAAATCAATACTTACATATTCATATAGTAATATTAATTATTAGTTTTTTTTTAATATTTTTTTAATTTTATTTTTAGTAATTATGAAATTATTATACATATATTAAAAAAAGAAAACAACACAAAACTAAGAAACAATTTATTAAGTAAAACAAAAAAAGAAAAGTTTTGAAAATATTTTTAAAACTGTGTTTAGGCTTAGCTTATGATAATATTATTATGAAAAAAAAACTTTAAAAAGTAATTTAAAAATTTATAATTATGTATATATATACCACAAACTTACCTCCTTTGAAAATTTGTTCAGATCCTTTAAATATACATATATTTTTTTTTATTTTTTACTCAAACACCAATTACTTAACAAGGCTTTAAGGAAAACAAAAATATATATATATACATTAATACTTTATTATTAAAATATAGTTAAGACTTAGGACTTAGACAAAGAAACTAAAAACAAAAAACTGAACTTTCGTTAAACATATTTTTGTTTAATGTAGACTTGGTTTAGTTTAAATCATTTAAATTCTATTGCTTAAAGTATAGATTAGTATGAGCCTTTTCGGAAATGCATCACAGTTGGCATCATTGCAAATGTATTGTGTTCTTAAATGCAACAGTGAAGCAGCTGATGCGCAAACAATATATGTAAAACCAAGCATCACAAAAATGGCTGATGCAATAAATGAGCGTTATCATTAGTATCGCAAACTAATCACAGATGTGCATCAGATGGAGCTCAGTGGTGCGTTTCCGAAAAGGCCCTATATCAATTTGTTTGTTGTCTGGTCTGTTTTCGATTATGTACTAATCTATTCTTCATAATATTGATTAGTATATTGTTTACCATTCACACTATGTATTATAAACCATGTCATATATCAGAATAGTTTATCTATTGTTCAAACTATAAAATAAACTACCGTTCAGACTTTAGACAAGTTCCGATTATATACTAGTTTACCGTATATATCATAGACTAGTATACATATGTTTCATACTAGAATCTATATTTTAAACGATTATAAACTGTTGCATGTATCAGACTAGTAGGCTATTATTCAGACTTATAGACTGACATATCGTTCATATTATAGAAACGTCTATCGTTCCGACTAGATTATAGTCTATAGTTTTAACGATTATAAAATAGTCCATGTATCAGTCTACTTGACTATTGTTCAGACTATAGACTCATCAATCGTTAAGCCTATCAAAGAGTCTATCGTTCATATTATAAAACTATAGATGTCTTTCAGACTAGGTTTAAGTCTCTAGTTAGAATTGATTCAGTCAGTGTGTGTGTCAGTTCAGTGTACTCTACCGTTTACATTGTTCAGACTATCGATTCGCCAATCGTTCAGTTTGAACGATTACAAACTATATCGTGCACACTAGATTCCAGTATCTAGTTTGAAATGATTCAGTTTACTCAGATTATAGACTAGTCCTTATTGTTCAGACTAAACACTTGCCTATTATTCAGACTACATTTTTACAAATGATATTTTGAAAATCTTTCTATAACACTCTAACCAAGTCTCAAAATTCCAATACGATTACAGTTGTATTTTAACCTGTAGTTGTATAGTTTTTACATGATGATTTATTTCAGGTGTATTTTTTTATTATATTGGTATTGGTATTTGTTTTATTTCTAAAGGTATTTTTTAAAAAATTATTAATATCAAACTAAAGAGACGTTTTTTCTCTTAGAATTTAAGTTTTCAAATTCTTAAATTGAAAATTGGTTTAAACTTATTTTCTTTTTATAACAAATTTTGTTTCTCAATTTTTTTTTAAACTAATTTTCAATCTTTTATATTTTATTGATATATTTTTATTAAAAAAATTTTAGATTTTTTTTATACAAATTTTAAAATTTTCTTTAAGTATTTTTTTTGTATTTTTCAGTAAGTGCCATTTTTTCAAAATTTTAAATAAAAATCAAAAACTTATATGTTTATTTTGAAAGTTTTTTCATTTATGGTTATAAAAAAAAACAAATGAATCAAAAACTAATACTGCAAATTCAAAACATAATAATCAACATAGAAAACTTCATACTGATATGCTAATTATAATTAAAAACATAGAAAATGCAAAACGAAACAAAACATAAGAAAAAACCTTACAAATTTTATAAACTAATACTAAAAGCTAAGATAAAATTAACAAAAAAAAAAAAAAAAACCACAACAACAAAGTAGCATAATTATTAAAACTAACCACCCAAATAAAACACTAAAACTAAATATACATATAAAAAAAGAAAATACAACAAAACAACCAACATGTAGTAGGGACTAAAAATATTTAAACAAATAAACCTTTTAATAACTTAATAATAAAATAATTTGCATAACCAACAAGATTTCTAACTTTCTAAGTTAATTAAACAATAATTAGACAAAACCTTACAAATACTTACAAATCTTATACTACATACTAATTCTTAATTAATTAAAACTAATTAAACCAACAGCCTTTCAAACTAAATAGTAAATATTATACATATTTAAGTAAACAATTAAAAAAAGAACAAAATACACTTTGTCTATTTAATGTTTAAAAACAAATTTGTTTTAATTTTTATTCAAAATACATACTGTGACTAATTAACCAACTATTGTATTCGAAGGTACATATTTGAAATTTAAGTAGCTTCCTTTCTGTAAAACTGTTACTATATACATATTATATTTTTTATAATAATATTTGTTTTTATTTTAAGTTTCCATTATTATTGATTTTTTCTTTTAAATATTTTGTTATATTTATTTTTTTTAAAGTAATTTTTAGTTAAATTTTCCAGAGAAAATCTAAAAGAAAACACAACAAAAGCATTAAGAGAAGTTAAAAAAAAGAGATAAACAAACAGTAGAACAAAGTTAATGCTATTATTAAAGGATTATTTAATTTTCTATGTGTAAAGTTGGCTGATTTGTGTTAAATCTATTTTTCCTTTTCATAAATGTAATAATATTGCAACACTAACACTGATGTTAATAAAAGTTAAGCATTCACATCACTGTCAACAGTTTTTTGTAATGCAAATGGCTGTCAGTGATGTCCTATATATTTGCTGCAAGAGCTGTATTTAATTTTTAGATAAAAAAAAACAATTTGCTGAAGTTTACCTTTGATTTCTCAAGTCCTCAGTTTGAGAATAATAAACACTTTTTAGCCTGAGTTGCTGTTAATAAAAGTTAAGCTTTGGCATCACTGTTTTATGACGAATGTATTTTAATGCAAATGGTGGCCAGCGATGTCCTTTATATTTGCAGCAACCGCAATATTTAATTTTTAGATGCAAAACTATTTGCTGCTAAAGCTTTAAACACATTCGAAACAGCAGGTTACCGACTACAATATGTCAAAAATAAAATACACACGTTTATATGAGGGTGACTATATTGACGACTGCAGGCAACACGACTGCAGGTTTTTGTCCATTCTGATTTTTTTGTCGCTGTCAAATTAAACTAATTTCTATTTTTGTTGGCGACAAAACATAAACAGTGTTACCATATAACAAAATATGTGAAGCAAATTAGTTCTTAGAAATATTTATTATTACATATATTATATATCTATTATGTTATAAGCGTGACCGATAAAAAGAAAATTTAACAGTTTTCTTTAGTCTAATGCTTTATTTAATGGGATTTTTTTTTTTAATTTTCAAGGAACCGTATCCATGAAAAAACGCTTCTTTAAAAAAATACAATAAGTTTTGTTTGATTAAAGTTTGCAAGTGTTTTATTGTTTAAGATTTATTATTTTTAATGTTTTTAACTTTATTGTTGTATTTTAGTAATAGCTTCTATAAAATCAACAAAATTCTCTTAAGCGCTATTATGTTATTTTAAAAATTTGAAGAACAAATTTATTTTTTATTAAAACGTCAGATTTCGGGATCAGGAGCTGACTACGTAGCTGTCGTTTCAAAATAATTCAGTAGCTGGCTACAGGGCGGCATAAGTACCCAGCGGCATTTGCACTCGTGTAATCGTGTAGACTGCTGTCTCGAATGAGTTTAATGCTTGAAGCTTACCTTTAAGTTCTCATGGCTACAGTCCGCAGTTCGACAATAATAAGCACTTTTAGCCTGAGTTTATATGCTGCTGTTAATAAAAGTTAGGCTTAGGCATCACTGCTTTATGTTACAAGTTTTTGTAATTTGCTGAAGCTTACCTTTAATTTCTCATGGCTACAGTCATGCGGCCGAGAATAACTCCTGCAATTTTAAGACTAAACATGTGGCTCCGAATTACCGCATTCGTTACTTTTTTATTTGTGATAATGACATTTATGATATTGAGCAATAATTGTAGATTTTAGTATGATTTCGCTAACGAAATTCTTTTTCGTAATGCAGTAATTCACCACATGCCTTGCTACCAGATTTCATATGGCCCAGGTAAAAATTTAAATCTTAATTTGTCTCTTACAAATCGAATTACGTAGTAACACCTCGACAGAATCAGCTCTCAAACTTAGTGGCAGTTTTTATGGTATTATTCTGAATAAAAGAGTCTAAGCATGAGGTAACCTTCTAAGGCTCCTTGACCCCATTAAAAGAGGCAACTTATTACAGCTTTAAAGCTGTAGTTATGTTTATTATATGTGGACTAAGAAGAAAACTGATCTGTGTCCCTTTAAAACGAAACTTCTCCACCTTTAACAGCTATTGTTGTGTTTAATAAACTGAATAAATAAAATTAATCGAAAATCGATATATAAGTAAAACATAGTGATATAACCAAGACAAGAAAATACAATTTTAAATATGTAAAAAAATACTTTTTTGTTTTGAAAAAAAAAATAAAAAATTTTAAAAATATGTGATCTTAAAGTTTATTATAAAAAATAATTAAAAAAAATACAAACTATAAGCCAAATTAATACACAAACTTACACATTTTGAGAGAAAAAAAACAAAACAAATTTCCAAACAAAAAAAAAATCAATTATTCTAAAAATATTATTGAAAAAACAAAGAAAATATAAAACTAAATTCAACAAAAAAAAAAACAAATAATATTGATGTGTAGTAGTAAAAAGGTAAACAATAATAAATAAAGCACTCTAATAATGTCAAAGGTCACAGGAAAGGAATAAATAAACAAATTTAGTTTAATTCAATTTGAGAAAGCCCTCTGTAATTAATTATACATGAAAATTATTTTAAAGTTAAGCAAGGCAATTAAATTTTTATAAATGAAAAAATAAATACTTTATATTATTATTACAACTTTAACAAATACAATTTATGCCACTTCTTCTAGTATTTCTTTTCTTTTAAATAACCTTTGACTTTTTTTGTGCATTTTCATTTCTTTTAATCTAAAAATAACTAAATTGAAACTATATTGAGACCATTATTATAAAATTTGGCTTAAAATATAAATATTTAGATATACATATATATTATATAATAAACAATATGTTTTGTTAGTTGTATGTATGTACTTGAAACTTTGAAAACAAAATAATAACAAAAACAACCAACCTTACTATTTTTGTATTTTAGTTGATAAAAAAAAACAAAACAAAAAAACAAATTAAAAAAAAAAAACTTTAAAAATCATCACCATAAAGTAAATAAATAAAAAACAAAAGATTACACAAAAAACCGCGCAAAAACACCAAAAATATTCTGAGTTTTTATCAAATACTGGTGGAAATGAGAACTGTCAGCTAGGCAGCTGATATTTAGATGTCAATATTTACATACATATTACTTTGATGATACCTATTCTACTTAAATCGTTTTGTATTACAAGGGAATACAAAACGAATCATTAGTTACTTTCTGACAATTATTTGAAGGTATTATAACAGCAAATTCAATAATCTAGCTTGTTTACAGAACTTCCCAGGTAAATTTGTCAAGTCTTGCTCTAACAATACAATACTGACTGACTAACGGTATTTACATCATCATCATCATACTTAGCTAAATAAGGAGCGAAAAAACAACACATGTAATTTAGAGAAATTTATTACATTTTTACAACACTGGTAACAAGCATAATATTACATTGGATCACATAAAAATTCAAGTCTATATAGTCTCTTGTACAATACATATCAAAATGAATAAATTTTAACTTTTTATAAAAGAAATCACAAAAAATATAATGTTAGATAAACATAACTTATGTAATATTTTATTATATCTTAGTCCGCTTTCACACTTTTCAATTTTGACTCGTCAAGGCATTTTTGGATGGGAAGGGAAAAGAGAACAAAACGGGTACAAACTTGACGGTACTATTCAATTTTCTTATTTCCATTTGTTTTTCTCCATTCATGTTGATTTATTAAAAAGTACGAAAATTGAATTGATGTGTGTAAATGAAATGGCAGGTTCTAAAGAGAATTGAACCTGCCTGGTCACCTAAAACTGAAGAGTGTTCAGGTCAGTTCAGGTTAAATTACATTGTCAAAACAATTTAGTTTATTAAATTCATCCATAATATACAGGTACTTATTTTCAAAGAATTCCGTATTTTTGTTATTTAAATTTATTTGGCTGAATATTCTTTCGATGTTTTGTTAAAATATGAGAAGTTTTTGTAGAATATCCCTGTTGAAATTCAAAAATTGGTTCCTCTAAAAATTTTAGTTCATGGAATTCAGCATTTCAAATTGCTTTTATGTTTACAGATAAATAAGTAATTTCTACTATCCTGACTCAAAACACTACTATTACTTAGTTTTGTTTTTGAAATATGTCATGCTCTTCTTAATATAATTGATATTAAATGAGAAAAAAAGATGTTGTCTCAAAAAAGGGAGACTTTGGTAACAAAAACATTAATAAAACAAACAAATATGTAATAGAAAAAAGCCGATAGCCTGTAGTAGCTAGTGTTTTGTATATTATTTATTGTAATTTAAATTATAATAAATTTAAAATAAATACAAATAAAAAAAATGTAATACAAAACTTTAATAATTAAAAAAATCGTCACTTTCAATGAAAAAATCGTCAATCGTTACTGCTGTTTTAGAAACAAAAAATCGTCAAATCTGGCAGCTATGGCTACAGGTTGACTTAAATATTTGTTTTTGACATCCTTTGCTGCAGAAACTTTCTTTAAAAAAAGCACATTGCCTACTTTTAGGATGACAAATTTTCAATGACCTTGAAATTTTTGGAATAACGGTATTTGTGGTGAATTTCTAAAAACTCACCACGATTTTTTATACTCACAACCAGCGCTGCCAGATTTACCTTATTTTTTAAGATTTTTTAACCGGAAAAAGATTTTAAGATTTTTTCCCCAAAAAAAGGATTTTTTGTTTTGTCTAGACGAAGTTAGTTAGTAGGTTCAATTAAAAAGAACCTGTGTTGTACTACTTATTTCCAAAAATAAGATTTTTTCTTCAAATTCATTCACGACACGAGAAAAAAAATTTTCCGCTAGAATTTTTAACACTACTTTTTTTAACTACACCACACACACCTTGTTATCTTAGATTTTTTTCTTTCTTCTTCTCTTCTTCCTTCTCTCACCCTCCTCCACATGCACCAGTGTTGCCATTTTAGCACTTTCAGTGCTAGATTTAGCTTTTTTTTTCTCGAAATAGCATTGAAAATTTTTCAAAATTATGCTAAATGCTTTGTAGCTTGGTAAAAAACAACTTTTTTCTCGAACAAATTTTTACTTTTTTACTCCAAAAATTACTTTTTGGAGAAATAAAAAATAACTTTTATTAATATTTCAACTAAATTTCTTTCTCTTAGGAGAAAACCGGGAAAACTTTAACTTTAAAAAAAAGAATATGGGAATTATTATTTCGTTTGTTAGAGATGACCAGCGTTGTCAACTTTGAAATTTCAAAACGCACCAAAATAGAGAAAAAAGCGCACCAACTAAAGAATTTTTCGCACCAAAAATTTAAAAAAACACCAAAAATTGTGCGAAACGAACCAAGTTGATTGACAACGCTGTTATTAAATAAATAAACTAACTAATAACGTTAAAAGTTTATGTATTCTAATAACGGTCAATAAATAGCTTTTCATTTAAAGCTTGCTCAAAAACAAAACAACTTCATTGCCAACACATTCCCCGAAACAGTTAACATTGGGTGTAAATAAGAGAGCCTACAGTAAAGGTAGTTAGTTGAGATATAGTAACAGCCGTGCTAAGTTGTGTTCGCTTGCTAGAGTTATACGGTTCGTTTCGTTCGGTCGTCTGTCCGTCGTTTTGTTGTTGTAATAATCATGACTAAACTTACGTAGGCTTTTTGTTGTGTGTTAATGTTAACTTGTCAAAAGAGTGAAGTGTATAATGAAGTTTATGTGAAAGGTAACAAACATTTTTATGTGGAAAAATTATACAAAGCAAAATATGTAATGCAAAGAGTAAATTAAATAAATGAAAAAAGCGCAGCGCGTGTGTAGCCATATTTAAAGTTTATTTAAAAATAAATGTATAGTAAAAAGTGAATTGTTGCTAAGCTTACAAATAGTGCAATCTTAAACAACTGACTGTGAAAGTTCTGGTTATAAGAATAATATAAGTGTTGAAAATAATTCACACAAAAATGATTATCTAAAGTAGGTATTTAGCAATTTGTTACAATTGAGTGAATAATTTTAAACTTGCATGATTTCATTTTAAGAAAAATATTGCTTGAGTGATTAAACAACAACAATAGCGGCTAAATAACCAACAAAAAATTGGCTTTTTTAGTTAGTTATACGTATAAGTAGTTTGTTAAAGAAAAAAGTGCACAAATTAACAAGTTTTAGAGAATACTAGGCCCCCTTGTATTTTTTTCCTGGTTTTTGTAATACAAAAAATACACGTACAACAACGCGGCTTTAAAACTCAAATTTGTTAAAGTATAAAAATAGAAAACAAAAATAACAACAAAAAAAATAAATAACTTGGCTTTAAAAAAATATGTATATATGCATATGTACTATATTAAAAAGGAAGAAGCAGAAATAATAAGAAACAAAAAAGAAGCTTCTTCTCACAAACAACTGAGTTTTTAGAAGAAAAACAACCATCAATACAATATAAAGTTCTGTGTATTACTCAGAGATTAAATATTTATTTACAAAAGTCCCACACACCTTTTTCTCCTCCAGACGAACACAAAAACATGCTCTAAAACTGTGTTTATTAAAACCCGGTTTAAATTTTTAACATAAACAAACATTTTTGTACGTGAAAAAGCCAAGAGAGAGAAAATGTTTTCTTAAAATGCATGAGAGTGAGTGTGAGTGAGCTTAATTTAGCTGTAGTTGTTTACAAAAAGCTTAGTGTGTGTTTTTGTGTACGAGTGAGAATCTGGAACATGTAGCGGTTTGTTATGAGAGCAACAGGTGGCAATGAAACAAAATTTTATTTAAGTTTAATATAGAACTAATACTATTGCAAAAACAAGCAGAGGCATTTCTTACACGCACACACACATACACAATTGCAACTTAATAAATAAATATACTCTTTTGAGGATCATCACCTTCGTTGAAACTCAGACTATGTACAAAATTACAGGTACGTTTTGTAAATTTTTAATTTATTTAATAAGAATTTATATAATTAAGATAATATATGTACATAAATATTGACACATTTGCGTTGTTTTTTTTAGACAATTTTATAAAAATAAAAATTTTTGTGAAGGCTTTTAAGATAAATATAAATAAAGGGTGGATTGAGAGTTTTCGAATTTAATTAAAAACAAGTTAGAGTGCAATATTCGGCTGTGTCGAATCTTTAATACCCTCCACTTAAACGTAATATAAAATACAAAAACTACACTGGTTATAGGACTAGAATATCCTTATTCCGTGTTTTTTATTCAGTCTTAGGCAAATTTTATTAGTAATTGTTTGAAAGACAATTTTACGACCATTTTGACCATGTATAATTGATGTAATTACCGATTCTTTCTATAATTTACAGAGTTTGTCTGATATTCATTATAAACTTAAGTGTAATTCAACAGAGTATAAAAAAGGGTAAGATATAAGGTGAGGCTTCTTTTGGTTGAGTTTGGTCTCAATAACATTATTTACAAGAGATTTATGGGTCGCATAGTAGAAGTGGACCACTTATGGACTGATAATTAGAGATTTATGAATATTTTCGGAAGAGGGCTTTATATGGGGGATACGGTCAAATATGGACCGAAATTTACAAAAGTCTGTAGAATGATTTTTGTGTATATGTAAATGATCTGTACAAAGTTTTAAGTCGGTACCGATATTTATTAGATATATATATAAAGATAAATGGCTTTTTCTGATGTGGTTCTTATATGGGAGCTATGACCAATTATGGGCCGACCACTATACAATTTAGTACAACAATTTATTTAACTATAAGGATTATTTATGTTAAATTTTATCCTTTTATCATTATTTATACCAGTTTTATACGTATTTAAGTGAATTTGGAAGTCAAACATGGACCGAACTAAAAAAAATTTCGTTTTGCGATTTCTTTTTGTATGAAACTTATGTTTGCTGAATTTTGTATTGATATTCCAATTTTATAGGCATTTATGTATTATTGAGCAATATTTCGGGAAGATTTTTGTATGGGGGCTATGAGAAATCATGGACCTATTCTTACTATTTTCCTCAAACTTTTTTCTTTTATCATAAAAATAACGCATACAAAATTTCATGTGTGTTATCTGCAATATATTTAAAAATATTGCAATAAAATGGACAAAAAATATCAAATTTTTATGGAGATTGTCTCACATATTGGTCCATAACTCTGGTTGACCTAAACCGATTTCGCTGATACCAATACCAAATTACCTGCAAAATAAAAAATATTTTTCTGAAAATTTCGTGTAGTTATGTTGTATAGTGTGGACGTGAGTGTTTTAGAATTTTATAAGGACCAAAAAAACATGTATATACTTTGTTGGGTCTTAGATGAATATTAAAAAAGTTTCATACGGAACGACAAACGTAATATACCTTCATTCACCACTCTTGGTGGTGGAGGGTATAAAAAAAACATACAATTTAGAGATCTATAAAATCTTTATTTGATTCGATAGAACCATTGGAATAATATGTACACTGTTTCAAGATGATTTCATGTAAATGTTGACCGCAACTAGTCTTAAAGGGTTTACACGCTGGGTCCAATTTTGGTATACTCTCTCTAACATATCAGCCGCAAGCTCACGAATAAATTCTTCGACATTAGCTTCTAGTGTGGGCTTGTCCCTATTGATATGAGCCTTAACAGTACACCAAAAAAAAATAGTCTAAAGGCGTTAGATCGCGCGATCTAGACGGTCAATTGACCTTTCACAAACGTGAAATAAACTGTTCACCGAACTCGCCTCTCAATTGGGCCATTGTTGAAACCATTTGTCAGCCAAGTCCAGCTCTTCCATTTCAAAAACAAATTGTAATCATCGCACGATAGAGCTTGCGATTCACAGTAATGATCCTGCCTTCCGGCCCATAATCCATACAGTGCATTTTTCAGAATGCATTGACATTGCATTGGCTTCACACCAAATACGATAATTTTGCTGGTACACGTATCCATTCAACCAGATATGAGCTTTGTCGCTGAACACAATTTTCCGATAAAAAAAGTGGATCTTAACATTCTTAACCATTTTGATAATAAAATTCAATAATCTGCAAGCGTTTTTAATGAGATGGCGATGGAACATTAATAGACTAACTGAATATTCACTCGAATCTATAGAGTTGTGCGATCAAGTTCTATTGAATATACTCGTATAAGAAGTATATTAGTCATACGGTCAAGATATTATTGTAAACTGCCGAGCATCTTAAGAGATGGCGAGACATTCGGAAGAGCAAATCATGGGATGCTGGGAACTTGTAGTAAAAAAGAAACTCTGCTCTTGAATCCTAAATTCAATCAATTGTAATGAAAGGAATCATTTCCATTCATAGAGTCTGAGGACTCGTGATAGTATTTGGACTCAATGATCAATGAAGGAAAATATGCTTGTGAATATTGAGCAGCTTTATATGTCTTGACAGGTGAAGAATTATGAATCTTTGTACTAAGCCCGAAACTAAAGAGTATACAACTGTATAATTCATAAAAGTAGATAAAATCTGATCATTACTGTGTACCAATTATAACATCTAATGGCTTATACTCTTACCCCGTCATTGTTCTGAGCAGGCGGGGTGTATAGCTGGATCTATCTATATTATTAGCTAGACATGGGAAGGCTTATTAAAATAATTAAACTCGTTAAAAACGAAGAGTGGATGTCACATAACTCCTTTTATGGCATGATATCTGTACAATTGGTAGTGGTAACTTTTGGTAACCGAAAATGTTGGTTATTTTAGGAATTGTCTTTGCAAATATTTTTATACAAGATTTTGTTTATTTTTTAATTTTAATGATTTATTATTCCGTCTAAAAAAACTTGAAAATTGCATAGAAAACCTGTTTTCTATTCTTGTTTAGCTTCATTTAAAAATCGTTTAAACAAATTGTTGTTGGTTACTAAATTTGTTTGATTTGTTTTTAACAATATTGGAATTTTATTGTTAGAATTTTGTATTTTAACGTGTTTTGCATTTTTAAGATAATTAAAAATTGTACACGCATACACCGAACAACTAACCAAGCAACCAATACACCACCTACACCATCACCAAAAAAAAAAACACACACATTCTTTGTGTCTAGAAACAACTGTTATAAAAAAACAAGTGTTTATCTTTATCGATTGTTTATTTGTTTATTTTTATTTACTTATTGAGTAATAAATACAGTTAAAACTGTCAAAATATGACAGTTACTTGAAAATTAAATGCTACATTAAAATTAATAATAGAAAGGAAAAAAGAGAACTACAACAGTTTCTTTTTGGAATTAAAGAATTTTGTGGAAGTATGTATGTACATAATAATGTTTTTAATTTTGTTATCAAAAATGGTAATAATTAAATTTAGAACAGTGGGGCTAGTATAATGAAGACAAGTTTAGTAAACTTTTTTGTGAAATAAAGCTTAAAGACTTGCAAAACTTGTATTCCTGTTTTAAAAATGCTTGTTTAGTTAAAACAAAGTTTTTTTTTAACTAATTTACGACATGTTTAAACTAACATAAATATTTTAAACTTGTGGTTGAAATTTGGGGTAAATATGCTTGGGTTTCAGTTAACTTTGCGATAGTTTTGTAAACATTTGACATTTACGCAGAAAATAACTGCCCAAATCCAAAATTTCCTATTTCAATAATTTTTGTTTATTTTTACGTTTTTTTTTATTTTATTTTTTAATGTGTGTGTCAGCCTGCCAGGCCGTTGCGTGTGCTTTCAAGGCTAAAAATACAAGGAGTAAAGTGCCAAAAATAGAAGGTGATTTAAAAATACAAGACATTTACTTACATACCACCAAAAAAATAGGATTGGTCAAGGTTACAAGACATACAACATGAACATATACATTTACAGTGAGAAGCAAACCTGTCCGGATGTTTTGCATTAAGGAAGTAAGAAAGCAATGAGCTCATGCGACCTCTGTCAACACAGAAAAAAAATCATGTTTTTTTCAATTAAACCTTTAATTGATTTTAAAATCATTTTCAATTAAAATTTTAATTGATTCAATTACTTTTTCTGATATTTTCAATTAAATCACACATTTTTTTTTAATTGATACTATCATTTTGTTTACAGGTCCGATTTCAATTAAATTTTTAATTGATTCCATAAATATTTTAATTGAAACTCATTTTTATTTTTTTTCTGTGAATAGTATTCTTATACATCAGAGTGGTATCGGTTGGCTTTCGTTTCGTCGCTCCAAATAACCCATTTCCAGTTATCTACTATCCAATTTTTGTGGATTTTACAGAAATGAAGGTGTTTTTTCACATTTCTATCGGAAAATGCTGGAGGTTACTTTTTCACACTGGCTACTAAACCAATTCTATTTAATGCGCCTCTAACTGTTCAGGAACTGACATCCTTACCAATACTTTTTGCAGCATTTTCCATGATCTGGATATCCTTATTATGTAGTAAACGTTCAATCTGTCGGGCATCAGAAAGCAGTCTTGGTCGACCCCTTGGTTATTATTGCAAGCTACATTACACCGTTTTTTATATCATTTACCGTGGATTTACTTAAATTTAATTTTTCAGCAATTTTACGGCATGAATAATTCAATAATTCCGAAAAAATTGTTCGTTTTACTTTTTCTATAGAAGCAAAATACGGAATTAATTCCACTTTCAAATGTAATTAAATTCTGTGACATGGCTGATTATTTTGCAACAAATTTATCACATTGTTTTCAATATCAGTTGGCGTTTTTCTCATTTTTAAAGATCTTTTAATTTTTTATTTAAAAATCAAGTTAACCACTTTACAGGTCAAACAATAATGCACAAATAGAGCAATAAAAGCTTGATAACGAGATCACAACAAACAAAAAAACCAACGGGTCAAATACCGTCACATTTTAGCAGAGCAATATCGGGATAATGTTTATTTCTTGTACTGTGTAAAAGTGCCCGAATAGTGAATTTTTCGTTTTTTGAAGCAATTTATGTGCTAATTTAGAACAAGGTTCAATTAAATAAATAAAAATACATATACTCGTATATGATAATATACATATATTTGTATTATTTTCATTACCTTACTTCCTTAATGCAAAACATCCGGACAGTTTTGCTTCCCACTGTATGTTCGTATGTATTTTTGGAAGTAGTAAAACCAATAGGAAGTTTTTTATATTTTTGATAAAGAAATTGCCAACATTTTCACCTAAAAACGCCAAATAAACATTTAATATAAATAGATTTGTTTCTCCTATACAAACTTTTCTTTTGTTTATAATAAATATAATAAAACAAACTCGTATTTTATAAAGTATGAGGTCATAAGGTGACGTTATAAACTAAGGTGTGTGTGAATTTCAATTTACAATTTCTTTCTGTTTTATTTAACTTAATCACTATAAAGTTAATACATATAATTAGCTAAAAAAAAAACATTTCTAATTTATTGTGATATCTTGTTATTAGCAATCATTGTTGTTTTCTGACAACATACAACGCAATCTAATTAAAATGAAAAGGCCTTAATTACTCTTTCTAAACAAACAATCAAACAACACAAACTTCTAAAATTCCCAAGCTATTAATTTTTGCACAGTCTAATGCCCTTCCCCCTAAGGCTGAGATATTGTTTAAACAAAATTTTCACGTATTGTTGACAATACGTGAAAATTAAAAAAAAGGAAAAAAAAAGGAAAATAAATTAAAATAATTAAGAAAATATCATAATAAAATGTAATAATAGAAAACAAGTATGATGACATAAAATCTAGAAGAAATATAAGTACACTTAACAAAAATATTGTTAGAATAAAGTAAAACTCTTACATTTTACACTTTTTCCATTTAAACGTAAAAAAAATATATACCATCGATTTTGAGCCAGAAATATGACAATATAACAAATTTATTAAGGATTTAGAAAATTTTAATTTTTTATATACAGCTATGGACAGAGAAATAGCGCACCAATGTTTTATGAAGCGCCAAACGTATTATATTGAAAAATGAACTCTGCTTTTCCAAAAATTCGTTGGAAATTTCCTGTTAACTTTTGCACACTCTTTATTTTGTCATATTTTGTTAAATATTAACTGCCGTATTTATAAAAAATAAAGTAGGTTTGAAGTGTGCTTTTAGACAAAATTTTCATACAAAATTTCCTTAAGTACATTACTTTAATTTTTTGTGAATAAGGGCATAAGTTTTTTGGTTGGACAATTTTTTTTTTTATTTCGATTTTAAATAAAAATAGTAAATGCTAATTTCTGTGGTAAATTCTTGTGTAATTTAACACAAATATTGTTTTATTAATTAATTTTGTTAAGCAAAATGGCAAGAGGACCGCACTGCTTACTTGAAAAAAAAGATTATTTGAGAACTTCAACAAAAGAGGATAAAAAACAATGCAAAATAGCTGAAATAATTGTATGTTCTCAAAAGATGGTTTATATTGTTATTAAATGTGGTAAATCAAATGCAAATTAACTTAATGTAAAGAAAGATCGAAAGAACCTACCGCGAAAGACAACAGTTAGTGAGGAAAAGGCAATAGTTAAAAAAAGTAAGCTTAGATTCTTTCAAGTCATCGTGAACAATATCTAATGGCTGAAATAAATGAGGAAATTAGGTAAAATATTTCTAGTAGACTTGTTCGAAGACGCCTAAATGAAAATCAGCTTTATGGTCGTGTAAGTAGAAAAAAAAAAATACTTTACAAAGTGTCTTTTGCAAAACTACACCACAACAAGGATATGAAATGCTGGAAAAGAGTGCTTTTCACAGATGAAACCAAAATTAATTTGATTGGTCCCGATGGCAAAACGTTTGTACATTGGAATAAAAAAACCAAGAATTCAATACCCGTTACACTGCGCTATATCTCTGTCCATGGCTGTATATTTTATATAATTGATTTGAAGTATAAAATATGAGTAAACACAGATGGAGGTCTTTTCTCATTTAAACAAAGTTATGAAGGATTTCTTAAATATTGACTTTTTAAATGAAAAATCGATTTTGAGTCAGAAATATGAGATAAGAACAGAAAAATAAACGAATATAAATACATCCAATTACACAGTTTTAAGGGAACCTTAAATAAGTTAAAATGAAATTTTAAGCTTTAACCCCAAATTACATACCAAGTGCCTGCTTGGATACATGAAAAAATAAAACATTTTTTGTTGCTACTACTGCTTTCCAAAGTTACACTGGATAAACCAACTTCAGTTATTTAAATCTTGTTGGGTTTTTAGCTTTTTGTAAGAATTTATTTAAAAACTTTACACATCTTAAATAAAGTGTTAGAGACAGAAAAAGAGTGTTTTTGAACTTTGAAGTGGCCTCCGCAACATGAGTAGGGAAAGAATTACAATATAAAATCTTGTTAGATGCTTTTTTGTTTTTGGTTTGTTAGCTATAGACCATTAGACAGAACCAAGTGTTAGTGGTTGTGGGCATATGGTTATGCTAATAAATAAATACAATGGAAGATATTTTACAAAAGATTGTGGTTTAAATGTAAAGATTTTAATTTTTTAAGATTTAAGTCAAAATTAAGGTCTTTTCATTAAACCAAGTCAATATTTAAATAATCATTTATGAAAGAATTTAGGTTGATAAAGTGGTTAAAAGCCAAAAAGCAAATCAATCATTAGAAAATACACTGAAAGCTAATATTTGCTTAAATATTGTAGTTTTGTAAAGATATTTGAAGATCTCATGCTGTGAGTTGCAGTTAGTGGGTTTGTTTACATTTCAATCAGTTGCTTTGGATTTGCATAAAGTTATCATATTGTTAATAAAAAACAAGTGTTTTTATGGAATTGATTTAATTAAAACGTAATAAAGGCAAAAGCTTAATTTAATTTGTTCAAATAAAGCAAAATATAAGTTTTTTTAATAACATGTTCTCAAAGTCATTGCTTCTTAAACAATTTTTATTGGAAAATTGCTGCCTTTTACTGCATACGAATTTAAATTATCTACTGGCTGGATACACTAACGTGATAAAGAGTAATTTAATACATGTAGAAGCTAACTTTAAACCTACATAATAATTTATTTCTTTTTGTTTTTGTACCCTTTTGCATACATACATATTAATATTCAATAAATCTTGAGAAAACTTCTTTAGATTTTAAACAACAAAGCAACGAAATAAAATCATAAAAATGCTGGACTATAAATTATACAGAAAAATCACATAAAAAAATGATTTTGTTATAACAATAGAAACAATTTTTAACTCTATACACGTAAAGCTACACGAGACATAATAATACACACACTCGAGTTTTTTGTTTAAACAATTGTTTTACTTCCGGTTTTTAGAATATGTATACTGTCTTTTTTGTGTATTTTACCCAACCATAAAAATGAGCGCATTTTTTACAGCCATAAATAATGTCAGGCTATAGGGGAAAAAATTCAATTTTATAAAAAATGCACTGTCAATAATAAACCCAATAAAAAAGATTTAACCCTGAAGCGTGTTTGTGTAATGGATTGGATATATTTAGGTACTTCAAAATCGAGTATGTATGACCTTAAAGGGTCACACATGTGTGACGGATGAGTTTTTAATAAATTTATATAGAAAATACTATCAGACACAATATTTATATACTGTTGGACACAAGATTTTCTATGGAAAATACTGTCAGACACAAGATTTTCTATAAAAAATACTCTCAGACACAAGATTTTCTACAGAAAACACTGTAAAGTAATACTGTTATACAGTTGCAGGCAATTCTAACGTGTCAAATATTGTTAAAAAAAATTGTTTTTTTGTCATCATTGCCAACATAAAGAGCATGTCACTGCATGTTAATTGAATAGAAATCTTTCAATGATAGCCAAATAAAACCGCAAACATTTAAGTATGTACCTACAACAAAATTTAAATACCTATAACCAATAAATTGAAAGTGTTAAATTATTTGTTGTGCTTAAAAATAAATCAAAACGCCGTTTTCAAACACTTGATTACACACACAGGCATAATAGCAACAATACAACATCCCAGCAAGCCATATGAGTCCGAAAAGAATCTTTTCTGACACCTTTTCCGGAGCGTTCATGCTCTTTATGAGCCCAAAAAACAATCATTATTGCTCCGAAAGATTCAGAAAAGAGGGGCATTACATTCGAAAATGGTCCGTCAGAAAGAGCTCTTAGATAATGTCAGAAAATAGTTTTTTATGAGGATTTTTTGGGCTCAGAAAGAGCAAGGAGTCAAAAAGGAGTCATTGCAATTTTAAATACAACAAATTAAAGGTCGCATTTATTATTATTTTTTTAAATTGTTTTTACTTAAACAAAAAGGGAATTCGTTTACAAATAAACTAAATTAGAAATGGAACAAAATTAAATAAATTGTATTTACAGTAAAAAAATAAAATGGAATTCATTTAAATAAAATATATAAAAATGGAAAAAAATTAATTTTTTAAGCAAATTTTTCTTTCGCTCCGAAAATGCTTTTTAGTTGGACTCTTTTCTGACTCCTTTTTCGGAGCGCTCCGAAAATATTCTTTAGTTGGACTCTTTTCTGACTGCTTTTTCGGAGCGCCCCTAGAATTGTATGCTGGGATGTTATTATTGCATTATTATTGTTTACATATCATTCTTTTACATTTATCACTGTATTTGTTGTTGTTAATATTGGGATGGGTTTGAGTTAAAAAAATGTAAACAAAACAAACGTAGAAAAAAAACTGTAATTAAACAACAACAATAAAAAACTACCAAAATATTAACAGCCATTTGTTTTGCTTGTTTGTTTTGTTGTATGTATGTATGTACATATGTATGTATGTATATAACAGTAGATTTTACGTCACCTATTTTAATTCCAGGAAATTTCGCCATTTCTCTGTAATACTCTTGTAAAACTGGTATTTATTATTGTTGTATTTGTAAGTTCGGTTTTTGGCCGAGTCGGCCAAACTCTGTATGTCGTCATTTGTTTAACCAAAAATAAAAACAACATGAAAATTGTGTTTCATTTTGAAAATGAAAATGATTACGAAAATGAATTTGAGATGATGATTAGACAATAAAAACACAAATTGCCATAAAATGACAATTGCTTAAAGGTAAAAGTGAAAAGTACTATAAAATATTTGCGTATTTACGTATTTAAATAGTAAATTAAAAGAAAATATTGAAATTTGCAAGCTAATATAATATTTGGTATAAATTTGAAATTTATCTGCATACTTATGTATGTATGTAAGTATGTACTTGCAAATATAAATTTTAATTTCCATATTTTCTTTTCAAAAATAAATCCTTTAGTTTTTATTATTTTAATGCCAATTAAAAATGTATAGACTAACAACTTCTTTGTTTTTTTTATAATACAACCATCCATCAGTCAGTTACTTTTGAATTTATGCAAATATGGGTCAACAAATTTTTACTTATGAACTATAGGTATATGTATGTATATGTAGCTAGCTTCTACTTTCATACATTTTCTACTATGTCTATAAACACAAATTTACAAGTACATATTTACTTGACTATTTAGTCTTTATGTCTAACTGCTAATTAGTGCTTTTTATTTATGTACATACATATATACATACATATATACATACATATATATACAGTTTGTGTTTCTCTTACAATTTTATTTTTTTTTTACTTTCGTTAAAAATCTAAATGCGGCATGTCACGACAAAATGATATTTTTTTAAATAAAATATTCATATTTAGTACAGCCATGCATCTATAATCACATGTTTTGGGTGCTAAAATTCTGCGCCGCCCAACAATGATGACAAGAAAATATTAGACACATGCGTATTAGAAAAACAAACATAAAAACAAGATTTTCTATACAAAATACTGTTCTACACAAGAGTTTCTGTAGAAAATACTGTTAGACACAAGAACATCTCACACACAAGATCTATAGAAAATACTGTTGTTACACAGAAGACTTTCTAAACAAATACGTTATAATTGAGATTTTCTAAACAAAATAATGTGAGCGTCATTATAAAGCAAACACCTAATGTTGGTAAAAAAATGTTTTATTACCTCAATACTACAAGTACAAATTTGAAACATACATACATATGTAAATGTATTGTAGGAAAATCCAGATCTTTGCTAGTTTTAATTTCTCTACACTAGGGGCTACATTGTTTTTTAAAATGTCAAGATAATTTTCCTTTTTCATTGAAGATTCTATAAATGTAAGATTACCGACCCCTTCTGCCTTCATATAACCTCATGCCATGTTTTACCGTCTTGGTAACATATTTATAACTAAAGGCTTCCTTCTTGGCTCGCTATATTTTGGATGATTTCTGAATCCAAATATCTCAAACTTAAAGATGAAAAGAATATTCCGATATCCGATGCCGCCATATATAAATAACCTCAGACCATTACTAAGCCGCCACCATGTTTGACCGTCTTGATAAAGTCGCTATATTTTTCTCAAACTTACTTTCATGAGTGAGAAGTATTTTTTTGCGAAATTCAAACGTTTGGTTTGGTTGTTATTTGATAAAAAGGTGTTTTTACGTAGCACTCTACCATGGAGTCCATTTTGATGCAAAGATCTTCTAATGCTGCATGATTATTTGTTGGATTTTCTCTTATTTCTCTTACTATAGCTCTTACTTCAGTTTTTGTAAGACGCTTTGATCGTTTTGCACCAAGCAAATTTTCAATGGTATTGTGTTTGGTATACTTGTCTATAATTGTATTGTGTTTGGTATACTTGTTTTTTAACTATGTGTTCACGCAAGGAATATCTCTACTATTATGTTTTGCCAAGTCTCAATTGATGTTTGTCTTGCCATTGTAAATTTTTTACTACTTAAAGTCTTAACTAATCTCTCTTGATGACAAATTATGAAACTTGCAATTATTTTCGCCACTATTTTCGGAATGACAAGAGTTTTTTTACATAATGATGATGCCAGTGTTTACTTTATTTTGATGCGTAAATATTGGTCTATTTTAACAACAAATCAAATATTTTTGAATTCAATTATACTTAAATATCTACATATGTATATAAAAATATATGTTACTAATATAGTATTATTTATATTAAAAAAATTAAGCTTTTCTAGTTCATTAAACTAATTGTTCGACCTTTTTGTTTTTACTTAAACTGTATCTTTATTAAACGAAATTTTGGAAAATATAATAAATACAATTTTGACCTCAAGCTTAATAAAGATACAATTTTAATTTAGTTTTATTTTAATAATATGTAGTGTTGACTTTAATTTGACGCTCACAAAACGTTTGTTTTTATTATTTTTATATAGTTTCTATTTAATATTGTTAATATAAGTTAATTTATTAAATAAGATAAATCTCAGGGTCTGGTAACTTTATTCTGCTTAAAATGAGTGCTGCCAAGTACGTCACATGAATGCTGCTAAGTAAAGCGATTCTAAAACAGTCAAAATTGATTTACTACAAAATTGAATTTACACTCTCCCAAAAACATTTCTTAATTTCCAAACTTAACAATTAATTATTCGTTATTTTTTTCCAGACAATAAAATTGTTTGCAATATTTCTTCCATACATAACATTTGCTACTTACTACAAGTGCAATACAATAATTGAAAAACAGTTTCGTCTCGTTTATACCATTGCAATAACAGAAAAATTGTCTGCTTTCAACTTGAATAACTGTTTGATAATGGAAAATATTTTTACTTGTATAATTAAAATTAAAATAAAAAAAACTTAATATACTGTTAATAAGTTTGAAATGAACAGAAAATTTCACTTTACTTAAATAAAAGTGTTAATGAAAGTTGAGTGCGTTATAGTAAATTTGTCATGACAAATGCACGTTTTTGTTACCAAAACTAATTTCAAAGCAAAACATTGGTAAAAATTAAACATCAAGCTGATCATATGCACATGTCATATTTTAATTTTTTTTGTTTTGTTGAATGCACTCAAAACTTTTTTTTTAATATAAAACGTGTTCACAAAGTAAAATAATTGAAAATTGAAAGTTAACACATTAATATTTCTTGGTATCTATTGTTTTACCAAAAAAAAATAGTAAAGGTGAAAAAATAATAGTAAGCGAGTGATGACACTGATATAAAAGTCATTCGTTGTATATTTTAAAAGTTTTTAATAATCAAAAAAAGTTTTCTATGTTTTAACTTTTTCTGTTTTTATTGCTGAAAATTATTTAAAATATTTTTATATCTTATTGTTTATGGTTTCTTTTATTTCATTACTTACAATAAAGTAATGAATGCATAAATACATAAATACAATATACTTTTTTGTAATTTAAAAATTATACTTAATATACTTTAATATACAATACTTTATTGGTGTCTATTTATTTAAATTTCAATCAGGCCTTTGATAATTTGCCATAACATTTTTAGAACATTAATGTGACCAACTAAATAGCAACTACTTTATTGTTATTTAATAGTTAGGATACCTTTTAAAGTTGGCATAATATTAGTAATTATTTAACTAATTAAAAGCAGTTTAGAACTTTTTCTGTTTAAAATTATATATGTACATAGTTTTCAAAAGTAGTTAGAAATACATAATTTTTTCAGACTTCTTTTAGCTTTTTCTTTTCAATTTTGCAAGAAATTACATACTGCATATCCTAATAATAATATCTGGATTAACTTTAACTTAAATAAATAAATAACTTAAGTTAAAATTTTCATTTTATCTATTTGTATTTAATTAATGTTTCTTGATTTTTCAGGCGACAAACATTGCTAGTTGTTCTTCTTAATTAACTTCTAATTAACACGTGAACATCAACTTTTTAGGTAAGTTTTATTTCTCTAAACTATTTTAGGGATTTATGGAATATTTTTTAATAGTTTAAATAATTGTAAAAATCTATAATAGATTTTAATATTACGGTGCCCTTGAAGTGGTTTTTATTGTAACTTTTTATTAGAAATTACAAATTAACATAACAAATTCTGGCTGTGGTACACCTTAGGCATAATCTTAAGGTGTGGCAACTTTAATCTGCTTCAAAACAGTGCTGCCAAGTACATTATAGATATACATACTTATACATACTCAAATACTGATAAACAATCGATTCTCTGTAGAAAATACTGTTATACACAAGATTATCTATAGAATATATTCGTATACATAAGATTTTCTATAGGAAATACTGTCACACACAAGATTTTCTATAAAAAATAATGTTAGACATAAAAAAATTGTCACACAGAAAATTTGCTACAGAAAATACTGTTAGACACTACATCATTGATCAGTTGGTTACACAATCGTTTTGTCTAACCAATATTTTCAATTGCCACAAATCAAATTGTCACACATTACCAATTAAAAAAAATGTATTTTTCCAACATTTAATTGTTTTGATCGTTGGTACTACATATGTAGTCTGTATGTGTTAAAATCCCAGCCCACAACTAATGTCATGCCATCAATGGCATGTACTACGTTGTTGATAATAAAATGTTACGTTTATTTCAAATTGAGAAACCGGTAACATTAAAAAGTTATTCAACGAAATCAAAACTCATATAACAAATAAATAAATAAAAAATACTAAAATGAAAAAGCAAACCTGGCAGGCCTACAACTGCATTCTTGTCATTTGATCGACTGAGTGTGTTCCGTTGTGTGTGTGTGTGCATTGATTGTAAACAAAACAACAAATATTGTAGCCAGATCGCTGTGACAAACTAAGAGACAAGGCCTATATAAAAAGCCAAACAAACTTGTTTGGTTGGTTAATGTTGACGTCGTTACTTTTTTCTATATCGATTAAAAATATATTATTATACGTGTATTTGGTTGTGTTATGGTTCTGTTGGCAGCTATTTTTTATTTTGCGGATTTTTATTTTATTATTATTATTTTAAATAAATGACAGTCAATGAACCTATTTTTGTAAATGTTTTTTTTTTTTTTGAAAGGAATTTCCATATTAACGGCAATACATGAGGCTAGCACAGTTTCTAAAATTTACTAAACAACTTTATTTTTAAATTAAGAAAAAACTTTAATAATTTCAATTGTGTGTTATTTGTTTTTAATTTGTATGAATTGCTTCGTTTTTAAGTCCTTTATGGCTTATAAAATAATATAAATAATAGTATTTAGTCCCATTGTCTTATTATTTTTACATAGGGAAATTAAAATTGTTTGTACAGATACTCCATGCCAATATTTATGTTTGTTTTTTTTTTGTGGAAAATTGTGCACACCAGAAAAACCACATACAATTTTATTGTGCGTAGCATAGTAAATAGAAGAATGTGTTTTATGTGAATGAATTTAATAGGGTGTAATAAAAAGAGCTACACTTTAGGGTATTAAAATCTACAATTATCATTTAAATAGGCAAATTCTATACACAAGATTTATTGTGGAAAATACCGTACTACACAAGATTTTTTATGAAAAATACTGTTATACACAAGATTTTCTATAGAAAATACTGTTATACACAATATTTCTTAGGGAAAATACTGTTATACACAAGATTTTCTATAGAAAACACTGTTATATACAAGATTTTTTATAGAAAATACTGTTATACCCAAGATTTGCTAAAGAAAATACTGTTATACATAAGATTTTCTATAGGAAATACTGTTATACACAAAATTTTTAAAAGAAAATACTGTTAACACAATATTTTCTATAGAAAATACTGTTATATACAATATTTCTTATTGAAAATACTGTTATACCCAAGATTTTCTAAAGAAAATATTTTTGTTATAACAGCAAATTATTATTAGAATGTGTAAATTTACCCCGTGACATAAAATACTTAAAAAAAAGTCGTAGGAGTACTACGCTACTTTTGAAAATGAAATAGTATTGAAAATGTATCACCTTTTCTCTTTTTGTTTACATTTCAAACAGCTGTTTTTAATAAAGGTTTTGATAAATTATTAAATTTTTCAAAAAAGCTCTTGTTTAAAAATCCTTTATATCTGAAAACATGTATATATGTATGTATGTATGTATTTAGTATATATTTAATATTCCTTATACCCAAATGACATACAATTAGAAAATGACAACAACTCTTTATTTGAGTGAGACCATTTTCAAATGTCATTTCTAATAGTAATAACACATGTATAATACAAATAAATGATGATGACGACCGACCAATCGACCCTACAATTTCGACGACTGCAATATGTATATGTACTTACATTCATATGTAAATATTTTAAGGTGAGTTTTGTTTCTTTTGTATTCTACATACATACATACATATGTATATGTAAGTTTACAGTTCAGCTCCTCTCCAATGTATGTACATACATAATTGTTGTCTTTACTTTTGTGTAATATTACGTTAATATGATGACGACTTGGTTAAACAAAAAAAAAAAGAAGAAAATGTAGGTCAGACTCCATGCACATTTGTTGCAGTGCATGGATGGTTGGTTGGTTGGCTTAAGACGGACTGACTGACAGAACGAATTGTATTTACATTTGTACATACATATGTATGTATGTTCGTATGTTGATTTAGTTGTTTAGAAGAGGCAAAATCTACAAGAAGAACAAAGAAAACTAAGTAAATAAATAGTAAATAGAATGTTTAAAGCAGAAGTTTTTGTAGATGAAGCTGTGAAGAAGTAAAGTTTAAGTTGGAGTTTGCAGCAGACTTCAACAATGGTTTTAAATGTTACACCTTTGGCTTAGAAATGTATTTTTTTTTTTATCAATTTCAGGCGGCAGGTAAACCAAGAAAAATAGAGTCAACACACACAGCCATTAGAAGAGGAAATACATATCATTTGAAATCTTTTAAACTTTCATTTGCAGCATCACACAGTGGTTGGCTGTTTGTTGTATGCTAAACTAATTAACATTAAGGTTTTAAAGGCAAGAAAATAGAAAATACAAAAAACATACTACGAAAACCTTAACAAACCGACGAACTCATAATGAAATAATAGGTGAAAGTTTTTCACAGTGTTTAATTTAAAAACCAAATAAACGTTTGTTTTTCTTTCTGGCTGTCTTGCTAAAGATGCATTAAAATATTATAGATTTCCGGCATTTGGCCACAAAACTAATGCTGAGGAAGTAACTGTAAGTTAAAATGTAAGAGTTTAAATCTGGCAAAACAAATGATTAAACAAGGTTTAAGCTGCTTCTTCTCTTCTCTAAAGAAGAGAGAATTGAAAAAAAAACTATGAATTATTTGCTTGCAAGCAGAACTATTAGAAAAACCTAGTTGAAGTTATATTTAAACTTTGTTTTTTTATACAAGCTGACCGCCCCGGCTTCGCTCGGTATTTGCTAATGTATTTCATATAGATTTAAAAATTAAGACACAAAAATTTCAGTAAAAGAAAAAATAACAAAAATTTGTATCAGTTTATTGCTTAAAAAATTTCTTCAAACTTCGATTATTATTATATGCAAAACCAATTGAAACAATTATTAATTAAAAAACAAAAAAAAATCATTTTAAAGCTTGATGGTAAACAATGTTTTTTGTTCTTCTATTGGGGCAGAAAATGAATAGTCCTGACGGTGTACCGACTCTCGAGCACGCAATATACAATTGACCGTGCGAAAAGCATTGGGATTCTAGATTTAACCCACACACTTTTAAAGATTGAGATTTATTTATCGCCATTGCGAATGCAAGGCGAACTGGAAATTGGACGCGTTTAAAATTAAATTGTAGAGCACTTGGCTTCATAGGTATCCTGGGGATAAGCACTTCTTCACCTTTAAACTTTCCTATAATTATCTTTGCTTTAATAATGCGTTTTAACAACTAATCTAGTACCATTGCATAGTGTTGGCTGATTTAGATTTCGTAACATAACTATTACTGATCCAACCTTAAGCTGCAAGTCATGCGGTGGCATGACTGGTGTCAGTTCTTTAAGTTTCTTCAAAAAATGTCTCTTATTAAGAAAAATGAGAAGTGAAAATGGGGCAGTAAAATTTAGTTCTTTTGAGTTTTCATAAAATTGTCTCATACGTAAAAAATGAGAAGTGAAAAGGAGGCCTTGTTGCCAGTTCTTCAAGTTTCTTTAAAAAATGTCTCTTATTAAGAAAAATGAGAAGTGAAAAGGAGGCAATATATTTAAAACTTAAAATTTCCGAGTTTTACCAGGAATTTTTTAATTTTTTTTTTTAACAAACCATCTCCTGAAAATTTTGAATAGAATAAAAAAAATCAGCCAAAACGCTCCAGCCGTTCTCACGTGATGTCATTTAATTTATATATATATAGATATAGAATAAGATGTATTCACAACCTGCCTGTTCTTATTTATTTGCAAATAAAATATCTAAATTTGTAAAGCATACTTAATTTTTTAATAAAGTTGACCGGACTCACAAAAAAATTCCTTGGAATTTTTGAATTTTTTTTCTTTACAAAACATCTTCTGAGAATTTCGAATCTCACGTGATGCCATTACACACATGGACCTGCTGAAAAAAGTTTTAATGTATTCTCTTGACTCTTTACATTTCAATTCTTATTTGTTTTTGTCAAATTAAGTTTGAAATTTTTACTCTAAACGTTATGTAATTGCCATAATTAACCAGAATACCGCTTTCTTACAAATAATTTCAATTAAAAACTCATTGAACTTAAACTAAAGAATGTGTTTCTTTGTAACTTTTCCATATACATACATACATACTTATCTACATATGTACATATTTCATTTGTTGTTTCTTTACTTTAAATTAACATACATAATTAAACCATATAGTAAACTAATGACAAAGCAATAAAACAACTATGTATGTAAGTAATTGTAAGTAATGTACATACATACATAAAGAGTTTTTTTTTTAATTCTGTGAAGTATGTATGTAGGTATATGAATATTGATCTTGGCTTTTATGGCAATTGCGAACTTTATTGCGGTTTAATTTTTAATGAGTCTCTTTCTTTCTCTTTCTCTCTCTCTTGCAGCAGCCTATGGGTTATTGACATTGAACTAAGTAATTTTAGGAATTTGTTGTAAGAAAAATAATTTAATTAATATTTGAAAGGGAACGTTTAATTACGTTATGTTATAATTAAATTATGTGGTGCTTTTCATAAAGCAACATTTCTGCATTTGGTTGAAATAACAACTAGAATTTAAACCAGTTTGACAAAAGTTTTTAAAAATTTTGTTGAGCTTTCTTGATAATTTTAGTCAGGCTTGAGTTCATTAAATTTAATTTCCATTAAATTATTTTTACTGAAGTTAGGAATTACAACTTGAAAAATTTTTTATTATTAAAATTTTTTTTGATAATTTTTCTTGACTGGGATTCGACTCTTTAAACTCTTTATTGAAAATTGAAACTTGTGTTTAAAAATCAGATAACTAAAACGTAAAATTATTTTGAACTTAAGTTTAAGTTCTTGTTCAAGTTATAGTTCATGTTCTAGTTTGGGTTCCGTTGTAGTACAAGGTCTAGTTCAGTTTCAAATTTAGGTTCTGATTCAATTTCTAGTTCAGGTTCTAATTTAAATTATTTTCTAGTTCAGTTCTGGTTCAGTTTCTAGTTCGGATTCTGTTCTAGTTCAAGATCTAGTTTAGATTCTAGTGCAGTTCTACTTCAGTTTATAGTTCAGGTTTCTGCTCAAGTTCTGGTTCTAGTTCGGGTACTGTTCTAGTTCAAGGTTTAGTTCAGTTTCTGGTTCAGATTTTAGTTCAGGTTCTAGTTTAAATTATATTATAGTTAAATTCTAGATCAGTTCTAGTTCAGGTTCTTGTTCGGCCTTCATTCTATCTCAAGGACTAGTTCAGTTTCTAATTTAGGTTCTAGTTCAGGCTTTCGTTCGAATTCTGTTCTAGTTCAGTTCTAGTGCAGTTTCGAGTTCGGATTCTGTTGTAGTTCAAGATCTAGTTCAGTTTTAGTTTAGGTTCTAGTTCAGATTATACTTCAGGTTATAGTTCAAGTTCTAGTAGTTTAGTTCGTACCTCGAATGTATTTCAGTATTTAAAAGATCTTGGAGCAGATCAGTTATAACTTACATACATATCAAGTTAAAATAATACACCTTGGTTGATAACTTTAATATTTTTTTACATTCTTCTGACGTTTGATCAATAATTTAAATTTTATTAAATCAATATAAACTTTTGCTTTCAAAATATAAAAAAGAAAACATTTATTAGCCTAAAAATGCTAAAACAATTCTACAAAAATCTTAGCCCAACCCAAAACAACCGCCTTTTTACAACTTCAACTTTTCTACTACATCGTGTAACAGTCATAGGATCTGCCGGCGGTATAGGTCAAGCCTTGGCCATGCTTATTAAAGCCGATCGTTTGGTTACCGACTTGGTTTTGATGGACATCAAGAATACGGCCGGCATAGCAGCAGATGTTTCCCATATAGATACTTTCTCGGGTGTCAAATCTTTCACGGGCGTTGAGAAAATGGAACAGTCTTTGGAATGTAGTAATTTGGTGGTAGTGGCTGCTGGGTTGGCTCATTCTGATAAGACTACCGGAGCTGCTTTATTTGATGCCAACAAAGAACTTATTTATAATGTTACTGCCTTAAAGGCCAAAGTCTGTCCTGAGGCTATACTGGCTATTATAACGAATCCTATTAATGCTTTAATACCCTTGGCTGCGGAGACCTTAAAACAATTGAATGCTTATGATCCGAAGAAGCTATTTGGCATATCTAAATTGGATACCATGAGGGCACGGACTTTAATAGGAGATCATTTGGTTATAGATCCAGTCAAAGTAACGGTTAATGTTATAGGTGGAAACTCCTCAAATACCATGGTACCATTGCTGTCTTCAGCCAGTCCAGCTATTCACGGAGATCAAGAAGAGTTGCAGGTAATCTATGAACGTATAAGAAATGCTGGTGCTGCTGTGGTTAAAGCTAAGGGAGGCAAAGAATCTTCCCAGCTTTCTATGGCCTATGTAGCCTCTACCTTTTGTAATTCTCTTTTAAAAGCCCTAGATGGTAAATCGGGTGTTTCAGATGTGGCTTATGTAGAGTCTAAGGTGTTGCCGGAATTGACATTCTTCTCCTCAAATATTGATTTAAGTAAACAGGGCATCAAAGAGTTCCACAAGCTGCCGACTATGTGTGATTATGAGAAGGAGTTGCTGCAGAAAGCCATACCCGAGTTAAAGGCGAGCATAGAGCAGGGCATACAATATGCCAAGAGTAAGAAGAAACAGAAATAAGAATTTCCTAAATAATGTATTATTGTTTTTAATTGTTAACTTAACATACATATTTTATTTGTAATAATTAAACAATTAATAAAATTTATAAACCAAGGGATTTTTATAAAAGAACCTCGAACTTTATTAGTTCTTCAACTTTTTATCCTCTTTATATTTCCTTAAAAACTGCTTGGCATTGTCGATATTTTTCTGCACATCCTTAACCGCTTTATAATAAAGTTCCGTTTCGTATTCCGACATGGGCGGTAGCCTGTGGCACTCCTTAATACCCTCACTATCCACAGAGAAGCTACAGGCGAAAAATTCCAACTCATTAACATCTGCCGGCACATAGCCCACCTCAATCACATTTCGATCACCATAAATTGCACGACATATTGAATCGCAAAATTTCGCTACACAATGACCCATCGCCAGTTGGGCGGCTCCATGAGATTCCTTAGCTTTAACAACTTCCTCAGCTCCATGAATAATGCGCTCCTCTAACTGCTGTTGGTCTTTGGCATTCAATCCAAATGAAGGTTTACTTTGTGACACCAAAGGCGTAATACTACCAACCGAGTGCCCGCCCACCACAGGTACTATAAGTTTTAAAGGGTCACAGTTTATCAGCTGGCCCAGAAAAGTGCGTGCTCGCATTGAGTCAACCGAAGTGGAGCCAATTAGCCTGCGTGGATTATAGCAACCAATATCCTTCAAATATTCCGCACATAAAGGCACCAAAGCATTGACTGGGTTGGTAACTATATGTATAAAAGGCATATTGTCAGCACAGGCCACAGTTATGGCCTTCATAAAGTTTAACATTAATTCAGCATTGCCCTTGAACATGGCCTCTCTAGATCTAAATTTGGGTGAATGAGCCTGACCAGCCAATACAACCACTACATTACTGCATTTCAAAGAATCAATTAAAGATTTTTCATCGCCAGAATGGGCTGTTATTCGGCTCTTGGTAGCTATATGTGCTAAATCCTCTCGCATGCCATCACAGTTAGTGATATCATAGATCGCCAGATCGGTGATGTATTTATTAAGTTTGAGATTGAGAGCCAAATGTCTTCCTATGCCACCATTTGCTCCCAGAATGCAAATTTTACACATTTCAACATAGACGCCAGAGTGAGACATTCTGCGCAAAGAGTTCCACATTTTGTTGAGAGAAATTTTGTTAAAAAAAAACGTATAATTTGGAATTTAAACAATTATTGTTTGAAAGAACTATGGACAGAAATTGTGCAAAACCTAAATAGAAATGATTTCAAAAAGAAACGAAATTAATTTAACTGAATCCAAATTGAAACTGAATGAAAATGTTCCGTGATCCAAAATTTTCGGTTGATTTGTATTAAGGTTCTGGGGCAGGTTGTAGTTCAGGTTCTATTTCTAGTTCAATTTCTACTTCAGTTCTAATTCTGTTTTTATTCAGGCTCTAGTTCAGATTCCACTTTAGGATCTAGTCTGGTTCAAGAAGTTCTGTTCTAGTTCAAGAACTAGTTCCATTTCTAGTTCAAGTTCAGTTTCTAGTTTGTTCTGTTTTTGTCCTGTTCTAGTTTAGTTCTAGTTTAGTTGTAGTTCATTTCTACTTCAGTTCTAGTTTAAATCTAATACAAAACTCTTTCAGTATTTAGAAGATCTAGGTCTAAGCCAACACTGTCCAGCCTAATTTATTTAAAAACTCTTAACAATATTAAAAAAAACACACATATTTTTCATTTATTATTTCTTAATTCTCCTTAATTGAACAACTTGCATGGAATTTTTTTCAAAAGTTCGCGATTTTTATTTCCACAAAAAGTGATTGCTTGTCATGCAAATAAATTAAGTGATATGTATTCCAACGGTATTAAGTTTCTTTCTAACTAGACACTTTGAAATAGACAGTTACATGTACTCGAACTTACAAAAAAACAAGTTACTGGCTTTAAGCCGGCTTAACTATCTACACTTAACATGCGAAACTAACACATATAAACACGCAATTGGCAGTACAGTGAGAAACAAAAGATTTCCAACAAATCAACATTAAAACCTTTAATTGAATTTCAAAGGCTGAAAAAATTAAATTTAAATACAAACAGCTTGATTATTTTTTTTCCAATTAAAAATTTATTACAGATTTTTAATTTGACTTAATTTTTGTGGCCGACTGTATGAAAACACAAACGAGAAGTTGAAACTATTACCAGAACCGTCAACATATTGCATTATTTTATTGTTGCTGTTGTGGTTGTTGCTGTTCTATGTTTATAATATTTGCCGGTTGAGAAAACATTCATGTTGCAAGTACACTTACATATCTTTACACCACACAAACAAACACACTCAGACAAATCAAAACTTTTGAATGTATGACCATGATTGCATGACCATAAACAATCAAACATACACAGACTCCGAATTTGAATTAATAGTTTGCAAAAGTTTTGTTTGTAAAATAAAAAGAATAAAAGTATAAAACTTAAATCAGCCACCAATATAATTGAGTTCATGAGTTCTTTTCCACTGCAACTCCAAACAAAGTTTTACCGTTACAACCAACTTAGATAATTGTTGGGAAGCAGCATAAATAAATCTCCTCTCAAACCCAAATATTTCTCGTTCAAGCATTTGAGTATGTATGTAGGTGTGTTGGTCGTTTGTTGCTGATACGAATTTAAACAGGTTGTCGTTTTCAATAAACTAAATAAGTATTACATTCAATGTTTAAATTGCATTAAAATTATTATTATTATATTCATTACATTTAATGCTGTTTTTTATTTGTTTATACTATAATCATTTTATTATGAATTCTGTAGCAGATGCTTTAAATTAAATGATACAATAGGAAAACAATAGCTTTGCATTGAGTATATTAACCTTGAAATGCTATAAGTAGTACGTATATGGTACACGGGTATTATGAGTACGAAAAAATTGTGTGTGCAAAAAATATTTATGCACGTACAAAAAAAAAAAAAAATACTGTACAATAAGAATTATTTATCATATGTTAAGCATCAGTATTCGTTTTGTTTTTGTATGTATGTATATGAAAATCAGACACAAAAATATACACTGGGAGAAACTGTAGAAGCTGGAATAGAAAGTGCTTAGTTTTAGCTTCTTCGGAAGTTGTAGATAAGTTGTTGTAAAATATATGGGTCGATTACGGATGGCAGCCGAACCTCGGTAGAGTTGACAGTTGCCAAAAATATATTACAGATGACAGCTGTCAACTACATATTAACTTTAATTGCCGATTATGGTAACCGAGAATTTGTAGTTGCTTTGATTTTTTTTTAAGTGGTAAATTTTAAATGTTAGTAATTGTTGTTAAATTATTTTTAATTTTAATATATGTACATAGTCTTGTTTCACACTCTTCAGTTTTAGCTGACCAGTTTTTGTTCAATTCTGTTTTGAACTTTCACACACGCCAATTCAATATTCGTACTTTTTAATGCAAATCAATATGCATGAAAGAAAAACAACAAAAGGAAATTAGAAAATTGACTGGTACCGTCAAGTTTGTATTTCTTGTATCCTCTTTTCCCTTCTTATCCAAAAATACTTGCCTTGACGAGTCAGAATTGAAGAGTGTGAAAGCGGACATATACATATATAAATGTTTATTTTCTACTCGAAAAAAAATAGATAAAAAACGAAAGTTGCCTTGCATGTCAGTTGCGTTGCCTATTGGCAACCCAACTCCAGTTTGGTTGCTATATATAATCCACTAGTAAAGTTTCACATTAGTTCTAGTTCATGTTCTTGTTCAAACCCGGTTTAAGTTCAGATTCTAGTTCAAGTTGAGGGGTTTTCAGGTTCTTGTTCAAGTTCTAGTTCTACTTCAAGTTGTACTTCATGTTATAGTTCAGTTTTGTAGTTCAAAATCTAGTTAAGTTTCTAGTTCTAGTTCAGGCTCTAGTTCAGATTCTACTTCAGTTTCTGCTGCATGTTCTAGTTCAAGATTTAGTTCAAGATATAGTTCATTTACTAGTTCTAGTTAAATATCTAGTTCAGGTTCTAGTTCTGTTCTATTATAAGATTTAGTTCTGTTTCTAGTTTCTGATCAGATTATAGTTCAGGTTCTAATTCAGGTTCATTTATGAATTCTTATTTTTTAATTTCTTTCTTTCAGTGTATATATAGTTTATTAAATATTGTTTACAATTGAGATCAAATTATGTAACACTATATAAATTTGTTTTGTTGAATTAAACTAGATACTAGCAAAACTATATATACACAAATATGTACATTGTATGTGGATAAAATAAAGAGTGATAAACAAAATTACAAGGTCATTTCAAATCGGGTGCGAAAATTTAAATAAAATTACCATAAGTCTAGGGGAATATACTTACATGTTTGTAAAAATAAATATTAAACAATTCTTAACTTATTTCCATATAAGTACCTACATACATACATAGTGTAAAATGAAATTTAAAACTTTCAAATTAAACTTGACTGGACAGAAATTAAAATACCGAAACATTCATCATTCATTAAAAATATTCACAGTAATTAAATATTCTACAAGTGTTGGATGTGTGTTAAATAAAAAATATTTTGTATGCATTTCATGAATTGTGTTGTTGTTTTTATTTTCTTAAATAAAACATTGAGGCATTGTCTTTGTACAATATAAATTTCAAATATGGGATTGATTGGCAATATTGGCCAGTCAGTAATGGTTGCAAGCAACAATAATGATTACGTTTACGTGTAAAAGCCAGCAGTAAGTAAGCATTACTTGCTTTACTGATTGTGTCAGAGTAAGAGAGTGATTGTGTATGTAAGTGTAATCACACTGTGATTTACTCACTGTGCCTTATAAATTGCACTCAAGTGAGTCATTTACGATGAAGCTAAATTACATAGAAACTGTGAAAATGGATGAGACTAAGGCAGCCAGAGTATAGGAATGGGTTTCAAAGCAGCCAATTGAAATTATGAATTCTTTTTTTTATACCCTTCACCTTCATGAGAAAGGTATATATAAGTTTGTCATTCCGTTTGTAATTTCCACAATATAATTTTCCGGCCCTATAAAGTATATCGGAGTCTATTAAGACATGTCCGTCTGTCTGTATGTCTGACTGTTGAAATTAATTTTCTGAAGTCCCCAGATATCTTCAGGATTCAAATCTTCAATAATTCTGTCAGACATGCTTTCCACAAGTTTGCTATTTAAAATCAGCAAAATCTGTCCATAAATAACGGAGATATGAGCAAAAATCCGAGACAACCTCTGAAAATTTCATCAACAAAACTAATAAACTGATGGCGTTGATTACACAGTGTTTTAATACTGTTACTAATAAACTCATCAACAGATGGCGTTGATCACACAAAGTGTATTAATATTGTTACTAACAAATTTATCAACAAATGGCGTGTTTAACATCAGTGTTCGAAAACTTTAAGTGTATTCTTAAACCGTAATATAAGTGTGTAAAAAGACAGTGTGTTCATTTTTTTAATTGTGTTTGTGTACATTTAAATAAATAAATACTCGTTATATTTTCTTCAAACTACTTGACGCTTTTATTTTGCAATTAAAAAGAATCCGGTTTATTTAAAGGGAATGAACCACCGTTTTAAAAAGGTAAAAACGTAACTATATAATTATATAATTATGCATCCACAACAAAGGTGAAGGGTATATAAGATTCAGCATAGCCGAAAATAGCACTCTTACTTGTTTTGATTAAGTTTGTTACAAAGTTATTGAAGCTCTCATGTAATGTTAAATACATATTTTAGAGTTTTATTAACATAATTTTTCAATTCAGAAACCTCAAATCTTTAATTTTCCAAATTATCTCCTGCTATCACAGTGTTGTTGTTGTTTTGGTTTTTATTTACATTTCATAAATGTTGGAGTTTTTTACTTTTGCAAGGCTGCCATATTGCATTATGGTGTTTGAAATGTTGCCAATTGTTGGCCTTCATGAAAGCAGAAGTAAAACTACAAACAAGTACAAAGTTTTTAGCAACAGATGCTTGTCAGATCTTACAACGCTGTTCGAAAAATGTTCAGAAAATTCTAACAATCGTGTAAACTTAAAATTGTTGTCTTCCATCATTGTAAGAAAAAGCATTAACAATTTACCTTTTGCCAAAAAATTTTCAATGCCAGTACATTGCTAGCACATTTCTAGATCTGACAACATTTTATGATCTGACAACCGTCTATACATACATTGCTTAAGTCTTAAATTTGGCTGTGCAGAAACTTAAAACTGAATATAATTTCGCATAGAATATGCAATACTACTTTATACTAAAAACTAGTGTGTCTTTATATTGAGGACTACCGTGTCTTTATACTAATTATTTAATCGAATTATCTACAACATTTTTAGTGAAAATTACAAAAATATATATTACATATATAACATTTATTCTATTAGATCAATTTTGCAGATTTTTAATAATTAATTTTAATAGTTAATTTTGCACAAATCTTATTAATTCCGGCTTAGCATTTTAAGCGTAACAGTGTTTTACACAGACATCGACTAAGAGTTTCATACTTTTCCCAATGTTACACACAATCTTTTGGTAGTGAATGTTATAAAAATCTGTGTATTTAAAATCATTAGCATAACGAAACATTTCATAGTTTTTCTTTCCTGCTACAGCGTGTGTCTGTTGTGCATGTGTAATAAAAACATCAATTGTATGTAATAAATTATCATTTGCAAACAGAAAAAAAATCGCACACAAACAAACTAAATGAATGAAATCAAATAAAGTAAATGGCTAAACTGAATTTAAGTAAATAAAACATGAACGCACACTCCTGAAAAACTACCAAATGTAATAAAAAATGTAAATGATTAGTAAATATATTTAACAAGAAACAGAAAGTAAATTTAATAAAAACAACATACAAATTAAATAAAGCAAATTAAGTTAGATATGTAGATAGATTGAAAGGAATAAAGAAATAAATAAATAAAAAACAAATCTGAAAAAAGATTTGTATGTAAATAACTTTTAAAAGATTTAATCACTAAAACAGTATTTGTTAGGTTAGCAACACTTTGCTGGTTGGTGTTTACAAGTAATTTAAAAAGGTCACCGTTATGTTATGTTACGCCATGACATACTAACACACTAAACGAATTCTAGACATTTTATGTCTTCTATAACAACAATTAACCCTTTCATAATAGTGTAACATACATTTTTAAGGTCTTTTTGTGCAGATTTAATCAAAATAGAACAAATAACGTCAATGAATGTAGTGTTTTTCAATTAAAAAAACAATAAAAATCAATTGTTGAAAAGAATTTACAAATGACAACAATAACGAATGGGAAAATTAACAAATCACGTCTAAGACACATTTGAAAGAAGACACAATTTCCACAAGCCCATAAAGGTTAATGTGTGATTGTGGGTAATTTTACCAAATTTAAAACTAAGTCAGATTTTAGGGGGCACATTTTCTTTTTTAAATTAGAAACTTATGTCAGATTTTTTGACACACAAAAATATATATGTATGTACATATTTCTTAATTTGACCCAAGTTAATTGTTGTATGAATACAAATTATAATTTTGCACTTGAATTGTTTAACAAATTTCCTTCCAATAAACATTTATTTTTATTTCTATTATTTTTATTCTACGCACAAATTTTCTTTCAAATGAAATTCATTCAATTAGGGATAGAGAAAAAAAAAACGAAGAAACATAAAAGAACATTTTCTAATTAATGCTCAACGAATTGTATACAAATTATAAACTGAAATGAACTCCACCATGACTACAGAATATATAGGGTATTTTTTTTAGATGTACAAAACTTTGCATAGAATAAAACAATGATGGGTTTTTTAAATTGACCTGAAATTCACTTTATTCCATAGATAATCTTCTGGCATTATAATTTAAATATGACTTCTGGCATGTGACTAGCTTGGACGTAATGTAATCTGGAGGTTCAATTTTCGTTGGCATTTTCCAACACTTGTGGCCGTATATCTGCAATAACGCGGGAAATGCTGTCCTCCAATTGGCCAATCATTTCGGACTTATCGGCGTAGACTAGCGACTTCAAATATAAATCACTTGACAGCTGACAAAATAGATGCCAGGGGCCAAATTACCGCATTCGTGATCGAATGAGCTATCGTATCGAAAAATGATTTCGATATCGAAATTATGATAAAATGTACTAAATTTCTTGCTCGATATCGAATGCCATAATCTGAAATAAGAAAATTACGATCAATTTTACTCGATATCGAATGCGGTAATTTGGCCCCAGTTAAAAAAGTGTTGCTAACTTAAAGTTCTATACATCTAAAAAGAACACCCTATATTTATAATGAAATAAAGATGAGTTTATTTTTTTTTTTTAATATAAATATTTTGGGGTAGGTAGGGAAACATTAGATAGCTGGAATTTGGGGGGGGGGGGGGGGGGGTCCAGCGGTTAAAATGTCAATAATGTTATTTGTTATTTTTGTATTAATTTATAATTTTACACTCAATAATTATGATTTATATCTTTATTATTGTTCGTTAGAATGCTTTGTAATAAATTGAAAGATGTCACAGATTTATTTTTAAATTATTAAGAGTGGCCCCAAAATTTAGACAAGATTTGCAGCAAAGTATAAAGACACGGTAGTCATTCCAATAAAGATAGGGAAGTCTGTAGTATAATGACAGAACAGTCTTTAGTATAAAGACAGAAAAATCGCTAGTATAAAGGCAGGGTAGTATTTAGAATAAAGATAGGGAAGTCTTTAGTATAATGACAGGGCACGCTTTAGTATGAAGACTCAATAGTCTTTAGTATTAGACTTCATTATTTCTTTAAGAGTTTAAAGTATCCCTTGAAAACCTAGTTTCTAATACTTGGTGTAATATTTTTTAAGGTTTTTAATTAACTCTACCTTTTTTTACTACTATTTACTACACAAATTACTTCAAATATAGGTTATGTTTATTATTTTTTTCTAATTTTCTATTTTCCACTGCTATTAAATAATGACTTGTCTTAATTTCGTATTTCTTTATTGTACAACATTTAAACTTTGAGAAATATTTTAAATTGAAAAAAAAACTACAGCGAACAAAGGTAATTTTCCCTAACAATTGCAACTTTAAACAGAAAAAAACTAAAAATGAAACATAGTAGTTGTAGATAACAAAAGTAATTTAAAATTTCTAGTTATTTACCAGAAAATTGCTTTAACTGCTGCAGTGAGAATTTAACAACAAACAACAACAAAATGTAGGTAAAAGTTAAATAAACTTTTATAATACTCATCAAAAAGACCCCCCAAAAAAACGCTCTTTTAAGGTTATTGTTTTCAAAACAAAATAGAGTGAGAGAGAGAAAAAGAGAAGCAGTGTTAGAGGAAGCAGGGTTGATATTTATTGTGTAGGTAAGTGTTACACCGTATGAGTTTGGGTGCAAGTGTTTAAATTTAAGCGTTGTAAATACCTTGGTAACAAGTGCATTTTGTACAGTTACCAATAAATAAGTAGGCAGTTTAAAAGGTCCTTTTGTCTTTATATTAAAGACTCTCCTGGCTTTATACTAAATACTAGCGTGTCTTTAAATTTAAGACTATCGTGTATTTATACTAAAGACTGCATTAAAGAATGACTTTATACTAAAGTCTAGCGTGTCTTTATACTAAAGATTGTCCCATCTTTATACTAAAAACTGTCCCATCTTTATACTAAAAACTGTCCTGGCTTTATACTAAAGACTACCGTATCTTTATATTTAAGACTACCGTGTATTTATACTAAAGATTGCATTAAAGACTGGCTTTATAGTCTAGCGTGCTTTTATACTAAAGACTGTTTTGTCTTTATACCAAAAATTACCCTATCTTTATGCTAAATACTACGTTTTTAACCAAAGCATAAAGTTTGCCCTCCCAAAAAAAAAATGGTGTTAAATATGGGTTTATTGTCAGTAACATTTTCAGTTTGCCCTCGTCTCACGACCAAACAAATGTTTATGGCAAAAGAAAACCAAGTATTTAACAACAAATGCAATCAAGAAAATCGATACTACCAACTAAGGTTTTGTTGTTATTATTACAATTGTTGGTTATTGTTGCTTTCAAACATACATTTATTAAAATTTCAATGTATCTGAAATTAGAGTACATAAATAATTGTTGATATGTATGTAGGCAAGACTGTGTGTCTCTGTGCCAAAAAAAGTGTGGCTACAAGTAAAATATTAGTGACACACGTAAGAGTACAGAACATAATTTTTTTAAAATACCACAGTCAATTTGTCTCCAACGGCTAAATCTAGTAAATATGTTTACCATATCTTAAGAAATAGTTGGTTTAATTTAAAATTAATTTCAATGCTGAGCTAACCGTTAGATTTGGAATATACTTTTAGATAATTGCATATTATTATTAAATGGAATCATAATTTGGATCATAGATGTAAGGTACGGTCACACTTGCCAAATATTTACTCAAAAAAGCGTAACCACTTGTTTTAGTACAAATTTGTGTGAAGTTGTTTACTCATACCAGAGTTTTGTAAGATCAAACATCATCAAATAAAATAGAACTAAATATTTGTTGTGTCTGGTTCTAAATAAACGTAGTTTTTTTTTTTAAATAAATAAACGAAATCAAATATATTTAATTTAGTGGTTGCGTCTTTTTCGGCAAATATTTGCCTTAAATAATGAACTTATGTTTCTCTTTTTTTTAACAATAACTTTTCTAACTTCCCTCGCTGCAAATACTAAAAGATTCTGCTATTTAAAATTTTAGCCTACATTTAGACTTAAATAAAAGTCTTTGTTGCATTTACCATAGTTCCACGTAAAGTTATTTTTATTGTATAAATAAATAACCTTTGATTTGCTTAAAGGTTTCTCCTCTTTTATTTTTATTTTTCTATACAAAGAAAAAAAACTTAAAAAGAAATTTACAAGAATTGCGTGATTTATAGCAAAAAAAAAATGAGCAAAAATTGCAACCGTACTTAGCTTAAAAAATATAAAATAAGAATTTAGTAACGGTTTATTTTTAACAACAAATACTTAATAGAATGTGAAAAAAAATAAATTCTTAAACACACCATTTGTAAATGACATTTAAACATGCTCATGATTTTCATTGAAAAAGTTGTAAAACGAGAAGATTAAGCTCTCAGTTTATGCAACCAGGCAGAGGGGATTCTAAAGAATTGGCAAGAAAAAAAATTGAAAAAAATTTGTCTATAAAACCATAAAAAATAGAAATGTATATTTTACACATTGCCAGTTTGGTGTAAGATTTTACCACCACTCTCTTCATAGTAATGAATTATTTAATAATCATTTAATTTTTTTTTGCTAGTCTTCTTTACATTGTTGCTGGTGAAGGGGAAAAAATAAATCGATTTTTATATGAAAGTTATTACTACAGTTTAGATATAAAGTTTAATGAAATAAAACGAATATTGAACGCTCTACATTAATGTAATAGTTTAACTAAATATTTTAAGGTTTAGCTTTACTAGAGTTTACTAAACTAGAACATGAACTAAACTTACCCGAACTAGAATCTGAATTAGAAACTGAACAAGAACCTGAGCTAGACCTAAACTAGAACTACTCAACAACTGAAATAGATTTTAAGCATCAATAAAGATTTATAGCGTTACTAAAGCTTTTTAGCTTTAATACAGGCCCTACTGAAGTAGTAACATAAATATGGCTGCCCTCCATTCCATAACAAATACAAAATACCACCATAAATTATATTGCCTATCCACGAGGGTGTTCAAATGAATGAAATAAGCTGTGATCAGTTGGGCGTAACGTTCGTAACTGTTTTCAGTGTTTAAGTATGATTTTTATTTTTTTTTTTTTGCTTTTTTGCTGTAACATGTCTAAACTAAATATTATTTTTTCAATCGTCTTAATTTGTTATTGTTACTTATGCTGCTGCTGTTGTGTACAACCAGTTCTTGTAAGATTTTTCAGTGTGGAAAGATAAAAAGATGGAAAAACAAAAGCCAAAAACAAAAAGTAATGGAAAAAGGTTACCGTACAAGTGTTTAGATAGATGGCTGTTTTAGAAAGGTTACTAAACTATCACGCACATACACAACAACCACACAAAACTAAAAAACAGCATAAATTTCTAAATAAGTGTAACAAAATGAGTTTAATATCATTCTATTAATTTTTATGCAATAGGAAATGGTTAAAAAAAATTGATTTTAAAACGACCTAGGTGGTAAGAGAAGTGAGAAAACAAATGGGTAAATAAATTTATAAAGGTTTAAAGAAAAATTTATAAATTTTAAATGTAAGTTTAAGCGTGGGAGTGTAGACATGTGTTTTTTTTATATATGTTGGTATATAAAGGCCGTGAGATATAGAATTTTTTCAAATAAAATTAAACAGTTTTAAAGGTAAATTAAATATACAATTATCTGCAAATAATATTTACTATTTTAAATAGTAAAGAATAATATTTACTATTTTAAAGGTGGTCTAACATTCTTTCTCTGATTAGTCCCAGCCAAAAACGATACATATTTTAAAAGTAGACACCTTAAGGGACAAAATACGCGAATCGTGAAAAAAAAATGGTAGGAGCCCTTTCCTCACAAATGAGTGTCTACTTTTAAAATCTGTATCGTTTTTGGCTGGGACTCAATCAGAGTTCCCTGTAATAAATCAGCAACGATTTTTTTGACCAACATGGACGCACTCATTTTGTGGAGAAAGGACTCCTACGATTTTTTGCACGGTTCGCTTGACGTTTTTATTTTACAATTAATAGGAATCAGGTTTATTTAACCATGGGTTTTAAAAGGTAAAAACCTATAAATATTATTACTATTACATTTGAACTTCCCTTAAGCTTTCACTAAGAAACTATTAATTTTTAAAGTTTCTTAAGGCCTTTCTATGTTAATCAATCATCCAGGTTTTTTTTTTTTTTGTACAAAACTTCCTAGTGTTTGATTTTGGGGCAACATTTCTGCTATTGTTCTTGCCAAGTTCCATAACTTGTCTCTGTTTATGTCTAATGTCGTTGTTAATGTTAATGTTGCTGGAATAACTTAATATTCTTAGAAATTTTCCAAAACAATTTCCATTAATGTTAATAACTTTTCTTTTATGCCACCTTTAACTCACGTTTTTTGATTTCTTTTCTTTTGTTGTTTTCACCAAAAAACTAGACTTTAGGTTTATAGTTCTTTAAAGTCTATTTAATCCATTTGGGGGGGTTTGTTGGTTTATTTTGACTTAAGCTCCCACATAACACTTTTTATACAATCTACTACAACAACTTTTTCAGTTGTTTTCTTAATGTTGTTGCTTTAGCTGTTGAGGTTTTTGTGGCTTGAAAATCGTGACAATGAAAACATGGAATGAAAGGAATGAACTAAAAAAATGAAAGAAAAATTAATGCGATAAAGAACTTTAGTCGATTAATATGTTAAAGAGTTTAATGAAGTTTTATAACAGAAAACAAAACAACAATTTTCTAACAAACATTAATAATATGGGTTAAACTGTTTGGAGTGGGAAATATAATGAAAACGTTAAGCGACAGGCGATGAAAATGCCTTTGGAAAATTACATTTTCAAATCAACAACTACATACCGATAACTTTGTTAAATATTTAGCATTTAAATTTATTTGTACTTTCTCCTTAAATAGGCGGCATAGAATAATCTAAATTAAACTAGGACCTGAACTAAAACTGACACAAAGCAGTGATGTCAAGTAAAAAGTAATTTTTAAGAGCTTTCGGTTTTGATTTAAAATAAAAACACATACAATTTAAAGAAATTTATGAACTCTTTATTGGAGTCGATAGAATAACCTACATTTATAATTAAATGTTTAAAGATGTTTTCATGTAAATGTTGACCGCGTCTACGCCTCAATTGTTTCATACGCTGGTTCCAATTTTAGTATACTTTCTCCAATATATCAGCCGGTATTCCACGAATAACCGTTGCGGGCTTATCTCTAGATATGAGTCTTACCATAGCGCCACAAAAAATAATCTAAAGACGTTAAATCACACGATCTAGGCGACCAATTGACCGAACCCAAATGTTAAATAATCTATTCACATAAATCGGCTCTCAATTGGGCCATTGTTTCGCGTGCTATGTGGCATGTGACACCGTCTTGTTGAAACCACATGTCAGCCAAGTTCAGCTCTGCCATTTTGGGCAAAAAAATTGTAATCATCGCACGGTAGCGTTCGCCATTCACAGTAACATTTCTGACTTCGTCGTCTTTGAAAAAATACAGTCAAATGATGTTACTGGCCACACCCAACAGTGAATTTTTTTTGGCAGTTCTAGCAATGAACTTTCTTAATCGAATTTTGAATAATCATGAATTTTGATAATTTTTTAGTCGATTAATGGTTAAATTACATGTTTAACAGTAACATGTTACACGAAAACAGCTAAACGGCCAAAAACGGTCTTGCTAAAACGAAAGTTGCTAAAATCTCACCTTTTATATTGAAAGCGTTAAGCGACAGGCGATAAAATGTTCTAGGAATAGAAGTAAACTAGAAGCTGAACTAAAACAGTTCTGCAGTGATGCCCTGTTTCACTGTTTCATAAACGTGATCATATATTGCGGTGACTTTTTTTAAACACTATTATTCACAACATACTTAGCTTTTTCTACAATAATATGTCTGCAAATAATATAATGTTAAAATATTAATGTCTAACATGTAATACTCATAAATATTTGCCACTTGACCTAAATTTGTATGACAACTAATTTCTACAGTTATTATTTTCTCTCTATTTTTTTTTTATTTTGCTTACTGTATTTAATTCGTTTAATTCGCCAGTACAAACACATTAATTAAAAAATTTCAAATGTGAAATAATCCAACAGAAACACTTAAATAATACTTGGGACACACATAACAGCTACATGTTTAAAACACTGGGACAACAAACAACATGAAGTGTCGTTTGTCATTAATATGACACTGACATTGACATTCAATTTGAAACGTTAGTAAGAGTAGTTAAATATTAAAACATTAAACAGTAAAATATTTAAAGAAATTGAATAAAAAAAATATGACACATTTTACTAACAATTTCACACCATAAATATATGTATCTTAAATTTAATTAATTAGTAATAAATTTTTATGATTATTGTTTTTATTAACAAGTACTAAGTTTGTTTTAATTGTATGTTTTTTTCTTCTTATTTTAGTGCTTGATCTCTGTCTGGTTTTATACATATAAAGTTATAATTCGATGCTGGATGGTTTCTGCTGGATCTTGTAATTGAGACAAATTTTCCAGTTTGTTATTGTTTAAGAGGCTTTACTACTATGCTCATCATTATCGTTGAAAAATGGCCAAATCGAAAATTGCTCTTTATGCTGCTGGCGTAACTTGTTTGGGTTTTATATGTTTTGCTTTAGCTTCGGCCGCCATTGGCATACCCATATGGGGTTATTATAAATCACCCTCGGGCGTCTATGATTTCGATCATGGTTACTTTGGTCCCTTCAAAGTGTGCAAAGAGTTAGCCTATAATCGGGAGAAGTGTGGCAGTGATGTGTCGAAATTTAGATTGTCGTGTAAGTACATCCAGTAACTAATATCCAGGATAAAAATATTATTAATTTACTTCTTATTTAAATTTGGCATTGGTTGCTTTCGTAAATATAGTTGCGCAGACATCTGTAACTTTTGCACTGCCAAACATTTGCTTTAGCATTTGACGTTCAACAGTGATGTCAAATTAGGTTTTTAACTCTTAAATTTGATTTAGCTACCGTGTTGTTTTTGCAGTGTTTGCCTTTACGAAACTGACCTATACTAATCACAAGTTCAAATTTAATTGTATTTTAATTTTTTTCTCTCTCTCTCTCTCTCTCTTTACCTCTTTAGCTGCCATTTTTATAAGCGGCATTTTCGCCATTTTAAGTTCAGCTGCCTTTGGTTTATTTTGCATTTTGTCCGTCATACAAATTGCCATGATTTCTTCACGAGAAAAAGTGGTCATGTCCTATACATCCATGGTAATGACCAAAATGGTTTTATCCCTAATAGGAGGTAAGTTTGTTACAATTAAAGAAATTCATTTTGTAAAACGGTTCTTATTGTTAATTATTATATTATAAGAATTAATAGTGTATTTTTAAATTAATTTTAATATTTAATAATTTGTCTTTAGGTATTTTGGCTTTGGTGGCCACTGTTATGTTTGCTGTACAAATAGATGAATCTGAAAAGTATGGTTTTCGTGTATCACGAGGAATATCGTTTTATTTACAGGTATGTAAATATTAATTAATAAACATACATACATATGTATATATAAAGCTGATTTTAAGAAACAATAGAAGAAGAATATAATTGTAAAAATTTGGAGCCGATTTAGACTTTTACCGCCTGGCCCACGATGTCGAACGATAACGTTCGCTTAGATAAGACCTAAGACACAAACTTTTTATCGTATCTATTTTTTACTCAATCAAGTTTGTTTATTCCACAATTAAGTTTATGTCTTAAGTCTTATCTAAGCGAACGTTATCGTTCGACATCGTGGGTCAGGGGGTTATTCAAAATTTAATCACAAATTAAAATTGTAAAATGGTGAACTTTAATATGTATTATATATTTTGTAAAAGATTCAGGGCATAATTTATTATAAGTCAATATAATTAAATATTCTTCTTATTTCAATATAAATAAGTAAACAACAATTTCAATTGATAATTTCTAAAGCCTGTTTAAAAGTTACAAATATGCCCATAGTTTGTTTTGCATCCAAAATAACTGAAAGTAAATGTTTTTTTTACCACATTAATATATAAATTCTAAAAAAAATAAATATTCTCTTGTTAATTTAATGTTTAAAACTCATACCTATGTGTAAATATCTATCACGCGCCATGTTTTCCTTTGTTTACCTTTTGTGGTTGCCAAAAACAGCTGTCTTTATTTACCGTCTTTGCTAAGATGTTGCCATATTTACTAGGCAAACAATGACTAATAGCATTTCTTTTGCTGGAATTTAACATTGATCTCTTTTTGTTTAATAAGAGTAAACAAGATCTCTGCATAATAAGTAAAGTAATTATTGCTTAACTTTAAGGACTTTTTACACAACTTGTATTTTAATGTTGATATTTATAAAGGTAAAAAAATTGTGTCAATAACAAGATTTTAGCCTAAACTGAATTCAGGTCCACATTTCACAAAATGAAGCGACAAATGTTTGAGAAAATCTGTACGGAAAAAGTACAACTTTTAAAACCTTAAACATTTTTCTTGTGAAGCCTTTTTTATTTTTGTTTAATTTTGAATTCATAGTTTTGTATAAAAATTCTCTATTTTTCCTCTATTGCAGATTGTTGTTATTATCTTAAGTATACCTCTGTTTGTATTGGCTTTATACGATGTTTTATACTCCAAAAAGCCCGGTGGTGATCCCACCATGATGATTGATGCTGACTCACCATCGTCGGCTACAACGATAAATAATCCCGGCTTCAAAGAACCAAGAACTAAAAATGGTACATACAATTAAAATCTCAAATACATAAAAAACTAGATTTTCTATTAAAAAAAAACTAAATTTCTTTAACAGGCATTTCTGTGACCGATGCCTCGGGCAAACCCTATGCTGGCATACGCAATGGCTCGGGCAGTGTGGCCTCTATGAGCACCATGGTCACTAGTGTATCAAATGGTTCCACCGTAGAGTCTGTTACACGCTCACCATTAAGGTCTAGTTTAAAGAAACCACGTCCTAGGCCAGAAAACACCCTGGGCATACAAAATCCCGGTTACTCGGGGTCGGGCAACTCACCACCCATGCGTCGCAATGGCAGTGTGAAAAAGGTGCGCATACAAACGCACAGCACGGAAGTTTAGGAGAAGGCAAGAGGATTTTTCTATTGATTGCGTTATATACATAAAAAACAAAGACTGTGTACAGATGAAGCTGATAAGAAATCACAATTTTTTTTCAATTAATTTGTTATTTTTCTTTTAAAGTATTTTTTTTATGTTGTCTTCCAATAAGCAAAAGAAATTTTTACGAAACAAAAATTCACCAAGAAATTCACATCACAAAAATGTTAAAATATAAACAAATATTCAAATCCGTCCTTTAAACAAAAAAATCTAATATTTACAATATAAACTAAATGGCAAATGTATTTAATGTTTCAACGTTTATTAACCCACAAAAACCAACGACCAACCTATAAATAACAAAATCTACATATTTCTTTATAAAGTATGGCAATATTTTCTCCAAGAAAATCAATTCACCGGCCTTATTTGTAAACAAATGATTAAAGTTAGCCACACTGTTTTACATATAAATAAGTGGAAGTGATGCCAACTAAATGCCACTCTATATGTATGTTTTAGAACAAAATTTATGCTTTATAAACATTTTGTTGACTTTACCGTTATGAATAGGCCTAAATATATTTACGTTTGTATAATTAGTAAATAATTATTATTTATAATTAAGCAAGCACAAAACAGATCTTATTTATTATTAGTATTTACTTGGTATTTTTAAACATACAATATATATTATTATATGTATTAATTGTTAGATTTTTATAAGAAAAACCAAACTCGAAAAACAAACAAAAAAACCGAACATGTGTAATATTTTATATATAAAATTTATATTTAATTTATCTTAAATTAAATTATAAAATTTCTTAAAATGTTATTAAAATTTATATATTTAATGTTAGTTTTTTTTTAATTTCTAATTTTTTTTAGAATATTATTTAATTAATCTATAAAAACAATTTAAATATAATGTTATTGTTAATAAAAAAAAAAACAAAATATTTTAGTCTTAAGTTTAAATATGAAATAATAAAGAAAAATTATTGAATAATTTTATTAAATAATAAAAGAAAATTTAAAAATTAAATCTTTAGTATTTTTAATACAAGAACTGTGTTAACCCTTTGTTGCATGATTTTTTCTTGTGGAACCAAATAAACTGATTTTAATAAAATATAAATAAAAATCAGTTTTAATAAACAAAAAACCTAATATTTTGCAAAAAGTAACACACGCCACTGCTTTGTATAAAATTGAATATTAGTTGAATGAAGCCTACTCTAGGGCACACATTTTATGCAGTTGTGTTCTTTCCCAAGATCTCCAGAAATATTATCCTAGCCAAATTTTGAGCTTATTTTCGGATTCAGCATGGTGAATTACCAGGGAAAAAAGTTTACATCTACATCTGGCCAATAGTTTAGGAGGAAAATGCGAAAAATTATACTGGTGAGATCCCATTAGGAGAGAGATTTGGTCTTAAATTTTTAACATAGTTGGAGGTTTAAAATTTTTTTTCGATATCTCGCGAAATATAAATAAAATCCCCTCCTTGCTTAACTTAACGCATTTTCGGTTCAGCATGGAGAATAATTACTAGAAAGAAGGAAGAAGTTTTTTCCAATTGCTTCTGGCCTTTATTTAGTTGAGGAGAAAAATTCATTAATATAAATTTAAAGGAGGGAATTATTTTCCTTCTCCTCTTGTTCCTTCCCATCGTTCGTTTTTTTCTTTTTCCTTCCTCATCAGCACGTTCATTTTGAGATTAAAAAGAAAACTGGCTTTATATTTAAGGTTTTTATCGACCTTTTCCTTATTCTATTATTGATTTGTTTAGAAATTTCTGGCTTTGTTTGGTATTTATGTGAACTTAAAAAAAAAGAATATGGGAATTTTATGCAGAAAATTACGTCATATCTAAAAGGATGTGCACGCCCTCTATAGGATACTGGAGTTTTTTTCCTAGCTCCATTTCCTTAGTTTCGTCTGTGGTGGTTGTCTTTGCTACATTAACTTACCAAACCGTTAAAATGTCTTTAAGCCCAGACACTAATTGCTATGTCATAAATTCTACTTAACAATAGATGGCGCGACAAATAAAAATACAAATCTTACAAGGCAGGAATTTAGAATCAAAATTTTTTGGTTTAACAAAAAAAAAAACAGATTTAAATATTGAAACAAGTAATTTTAATAGATATCCAAAAAAAATTAATATTTCTAAAAAAAAGAAATTTAAAAAAATCACTCTTTCTGGAGAAAAGTTTCAATTTCCTTAGTTTTATTTATATACAAACTTTTTTATATTAATTTTGTATTAAACGCAGTGTTATTAAATTGGGTACTTTTTTTATTATTAATTATAAGAGAAATTTCTTATAAATAATTTAATTATTAATATACAACAAAGTTTTGCTACAAATAAGGTATTAATATTTTAAAAATCTTTTTAACAATCGTTTTATTTTTTATAAAATAGTATATCAACGAAAGCGAAATTATTGCTATACTGACCAAGAGACACCAGGTGTTTTTGTTAACGATTTGCATCCGCCTTCATATGTAAAAACTGGGAACAGACAAAAATCCACTACGGAAAACGAAGAACCCACAACCATATTATTTTACCCTTTTTAAAAACCCATAGAAATAATAGTGGAGCTGTCTATCTACCACCAAAGTAACACATTTTTATTAACCATCGTTTACCATATTTTCACTAGCAACAGCATTTTAAATTTTTTGTTGTTTTAACTGCTTCAAAAAAAAATTGTCTGCAATTTTTGACCCATTCACACCCTTTTTGCGACAAATAAAAACTAAAATTATTTTTATCACACTCCCAAAAAAAAAGTGACAATATTTTTTCATATACTCGTACTACTAGTACATAGTACATATTTACTTATTAAGTATATAACAAAGAATTTCTTTTACACCCTGTTCCAACTGATCTACTGATGTTAATATATAATAAAATTTAATTCTGCATTACAAAAAAGTTGCTTCAAAATTTTCAACCAAAAAAAAAAAATTGTTGCATTTGCGCAAATGAGCCAGACAGTAGTTAGAAATTGTACCCATTCCTTAAGAAAAGGAGTTGTGGGCAAATAGATTTGGTTTTCAAAAAACACTAAGAGAAATTTAGAGATTGATAATTTAACATGAAATTATTGATTTAATAAATAATTGAAACGAATAATGTTAAACTGTATTTAGATTTGTAGATGAAATTTCAAAAATTATTAGAAAAACTCATTAAACAAATTATTCGATTAATCGGATAAAACAGCTACAAATATTTAAAAAACAAAACTATCTTTACAAAAATACAAATTTTATATAAATTTTTAACGAATAATTGTTAAACCGAATAATCGATTAAACAAGTAACTTTAAACAAACTAAGAAAATTTAAAAAAACAATTAAGCAGAATTTGAAAACATTTATTTAATTTTCTAGGGTTACTTAAAAAATTATAATTAATCGGATAAAACAGTTAACAAATATTAAGAAAACAAATCAGTAATTACAAAAAAATATAGCTTTTAGTTAAAGTTTCGACGAATAATTGTTAAACCGAATAATCGATTAATCGAATGAATTTAAAAAAGTAAAAAAATAAAGCAGAAATTGAAATAGTTTATATTTATAGCATTTTCCTTGACAACTTACAACTATATAATGAATTTTGGATGATTATATACAAAACCGATTAAAAACTTATTCGAATAATCATGCAAAAAAGTTGTAAATATATGGCAAACAAAACAACAATTACAAAATCATAGTTTTAATGTAAAATTTTAACGAATAAGCGTTGCACCAACTATTCGTTTTAAACGAATAAAATATTAAAATTTAGAAAACTTGTAAAGAACGTTAAATTGTTCATTTTTTTAAGGTTTTCATGAAAAATTATATTGCTATAAAGTGCTGATTTTGGTGATTATTCGGAAAACCGTTGGAATAATTATTCGATTAATCTTATAAAAACTTAACACATGTTTACAAAAAATAATAGTTTAAACAAAACTATAAATTTTATATGAAAATTAGACGAATAAATAGAAAACCGAATAATCGATTAATCGAATAAAATATTAAAAAATAAGCAAATTTACAAAAAATGTAAAAAATGTTAAACTAATTATTTATTTAATGGTTTTTCATAAAAAAAGTTATTGCAAACTGCTGATTTTGGCGATTATTCGGAAAACCGTTGGAATAATTATTCGATTAATCTTATAAAAACTTAACACATGTTTACAAAAAATAATAAAACTATAAATTTTATATGAAATTTAGACGAATAATTAGAAAACAGAATAATCGATTAATCGAATAAAATATTAAAAAATAAGAAAATTTACAAAAGTTGTAAAAAATGTTAAACTAATTATTTATTTAATGGTTTTTCATAAAACAAGTTATTGCAAACTGCTGGTTTTGTCGATTATTCGGAAAACCGTTGGAATAATTATTCGATTAATCTTATAAAAACTTAACACATGTTTACAAAAAAATAATAGTTTAAACAAAACTAATATTTATATGAAATTTAACCGAATAATCGAATAAAATATTAAAAATTAAGAAAATTTACAAAATTGGTGCAGAATATTAAATTATTCATTTATTTAAAAGTTTATAAGGAACAATTTGTACTAAACTGCTGATTTTGGCGACTTTTCTTAAAACTGGTTAAACAATTATTCGATTAATCGAATAAAAACTTAATATATGTTTATAAAAAATACAGTGTTAACAAAACTATAAATTTTATATGAAATTTAGACGGGTAATTAGAAAACCGAATAATCGATTAATCGAATATAATATTAAAAAATAAGCAAATTTACTAAAGTTGTAAAAAATGTTAAACAAATTATTTATTTAATGGTTTTTCATGAAAAAAGTTATTACAAACTGCTAATTTTGGCGATTATTCGGAAAACCGTTGGAATAATTAATCGATTAATCTTAAGAAAACTTAACACATGTTTACAAAAAATAATAGTTTAAACAAAACTATAAATTGTATACGAAATTTAGACGAATAATTATAAAACCGAATAATCGATTTAAACGAATAAAATATTAGAGTTCAGAAAATTTACAAAATTTGTACAAAATCTTAAACTGTTTATTTATTTAATGGTTCTTCATGAACAATTTTTTTGCAAACTGCTGATTTTGGCGATTATTCGTAAAACCGTTTAAACAATTATTCGATTAATCGGGTGAAAAATTTGCAAATATACAGAAAACCAACCAATATTTACAAAAATATAGTTTTAATGTTAAATTTCGACTAATAATTTATGAGCCGAATAATCGATTAAACGAATAACTCTAAATAAAGTTAGTAGATTAACAAAAATTGAAATAAAGATTAAATAATTTTAATCTGTTTATACCTATATTTGTGTAGAATTTTTCCTAGAAAATTTACAAGTACATATACAATGAATTTTGCACGATTATTCGCTAAACCGATTAAAAAATTATTCGAATAGACGTGTAAAATAGTTGCAAATATATGAAAAACAAACAAATATTTACAAAAAAATACTGTTTTTATGTAAAATGAAGGATCGGTTTTCTAAAGCTTGATATCAGCAGGTTGGTAAGTAAGAACAGGCCGAACAATTGGCTAAACCATTAGAAGAATAAACATTTGAGTTGAGGATTGTAAAACTACTTACCTTTTTCTGCCAGTATCTGTGGTAGAGTTGATATTTCTTTTTTTCTTTGGTAACTAAGAAAGTTGTCGTTATTGTGCCTGGCTTATACTCTCGTCTCTTGTGTCTCGTCTATTTACTCGTATGTGAGTCGAATATGTGTATCTGAAAATTTTGAAAACAAAATTCCGCAAAAAAAAGTTTTCAATTTTGTTTTTTTTCAGCATTGTTGTATGGGTATTTGTTTAAATACATGCATACATAGTACATACATACATATACATATATGTATAGAAAATTTCAGACTTTCGCTTTGGTTTCTATGTATCCAACCATCTATTTATCCAGACAACCAGCCAACCAACCACTTTTAATATATGGCTGCATTATTTTGCTGCTTTTGTTCGCTAGTTCCATTTTTTGTTTGTTGTTGGAGTTTTCACGTGTGTTTGTGTTACAAACTCCCTTGAAAATGAAGTTGTATGTGTATTTGTAGAGAATGATTTTGCAGAATGTATGTCTGTGTAACAGTTGGAGTATTTCACATACATTTCTAGGTTTTTTTTTTCTTTGTGTGTGTGTGTATGGTTAAGTGTAAGAATTTTGTTGGAGTATTAGTTTAGAAATGTTGCAACTCACACTTTTAGCTTTTAGTTGGCTTAAGAAGAAATAGTTCTGGAAGGAAATTTAAAGGAAAAATTTAGAATTTATTAAATAATTGATTTAGTTTATTATAATTATTATCCAGGCTAGATAATGGGTTGATAATGAATTGAATTATTAATTTGTATTGCTTTATATTTGACAAATTTTAAGTCTCGTAAAGGAGACAGCTGCACAAAATTTATTGTGATTGAAAACCTGATATGTTTGTTCAACTATCTGAAAGCTTTTAATATTTTAAACAATAAATTAAAATTATTTTTACATATATATATTTTTTATAAGGCCACAAACTTTAAAGGTGGATTCACCCATTTGTTCCGAACAAAATATTTGTTCGGACAAAGTTTTCTTCATATGACTATTTTCTCTCTCTTAAAAAAAGAGACGTCAAACTTTTTATGAAAACAAAAAAAACTGTCCGAACCAATATTCTGTTTGGAACAAATGGATGAATCCACCTTAAATTAAAAACTTTAAATCTTTTTTTTTGTTTCAAATTCTTATGCTCAGAAAAACTACTTATATTAAAAGAAAGCGTATATAATTATTTTCATTCTATTGTTAGTCAGCATCTTAAGCTATTAATATTTAAAACTATTTATTAAAATTATTAATATAAATTTTTTTCATGTGGCCTTGAAGTGGGAATTTTAAAATGTTTCAAAATTTTTTTCTGCTTCAAATGTTCAAATATGGACAAAAATGTATTGGGTTTAAAAAAACGTAAATATTTTTAATTATGTATTATGAATGTTAATATTGTAAATGACGATTATTTAAAACAATTGTTGAAAATATTTTATATATTAATATATATTTAATAATTTTGCTACAAATTTGAAACTTAAAATTTTGGAAAAAAAAATTTTTTGCTTAAAATTTATTTGTACACAAAATTATTTTGTGTTCAAAAATACTTAAAATTTTCTCACTCTAATAATAGCTGAGACCCTAAACTACCAAATATTGTTAAAAGCAATTAGTACGTTATTTTTTAAATTTTGCCACAAATTTGAAATTGAAAATTTTGGGAAAAAAAATTTTTGGCTTGAAATTCATTTGTACACAAAATTATTTTGTGTTTAAAAATATTAAAATTTTTTTTACTAAATTGTTAGCTAATAACATAAACTATAAATATATAGAACAATTGTTGAAATTAATTAATATAATTTTTTTTTAATTTTCCAACATATTTTAAATTTTAAAAATTTCGAGTAGAGTTAAGTCATTAAAGTCATGTATTCTATGTAATTTAAAAAATAATAATATTTTTCTTTATATTCGTAGTTAACAATATTGAATGAAAATATTACAAACAAATTAATAAAGATCTTAATATACACCTAATTCTGTTTTTACGCGGTAATTGGTTCCGGAAAACTTTGTGTAAAAAAAACCGCGTAAAAAATACATTGATCGTATGAAAATATTGAATAAAAATATTACAAACAAATTAATAAAAATCTTAATATACACCTAATTCTGTTTTTACGCGGTAATTGTTTCCGGAAAACTTCGTGTAAAAAAATACATTGATCGTATGAAAAGTTGATTTGCAATATACACTAAAAGAGAATTCCCCTAAATTTTTGCTATGAACATACATATTTCGCAAAAAAAATAAACTAAAAAAATTTTAGGCCAAAAGATTTTGAATCGTGCTAAATGGAATACAATCGTGTGAAAATATGTAAAAGTTGTTTATTTTCAAAACCGTGTAAAAACAGATTTAGCTGTACATATACATATATTTTTTTAATACGGCAACAAACTTTTGAAAATATTTGAAAATTTTCAAAAGTTTTTAGTTACAAATTTTAAAATATTACTGCTTTTAAAACTTACATCTAAGAAAATAAAGAAATTAGTTAGTTTATTACTTTATTAACTTAGAAAATTAAAAAAAAAATGTAAATAACTAAATAATTCATTTCATAGCTTAGTAAATCATAAAACCCTAAAATTTGTGTTGTTTATTGCAGCGAATTTTTAATATTTTTAATAAATCCACCCCCCTCCCCCAACCTTACAAATACCTTTAGAGTTTTGTTAAGTAATGGCAAGACATTACTTCCTTCTTATCATCCTGGCCAAACAATAAAAAAAACTTTCATTTCTTAAAAAATGCTTGGCATTATTCCTCTCCTTGTTTGGTATCATATGTAAGTACGTTTCAGACAGTAAAGCGCCATATTTAAACTATTAGTAGCTTCATTTGTCTGGAAATGTTTAAACAAAATACTTAACAACTCACACACACACACACTCTCTCTCTCTCTGTCTCAAACAAACTGCCAAACTTGATATTTCATTCATTTCATACTTACTCGTATTGCATCTTAATGTGTCTTTTAAGGGTATAAAACCGGCAAAAGGGTGTTGTCTGGGTAACCCCTACCCGATTACTGACCAAACACAACAAATATTCACACATAACTTTACGTTTTTAATACAGCAACTGAACACACACGCACACACACTGCTTATACAACAACAGCTACAGAAAAGAGAGTGTTTAAGGAAATGCAGACATGACATGAAACTCTCACACATTTCCTTTTACTCACACTCACCCAAACCAAATAAAAAACATTCCATTTTAATAAACGGAATTTTTGTTGTTTATTTCTTTTTTACGCTATTTTTTGAATTTTTAATATTTGTTAAATTTAATTTGAAAACTCATACTTTCGTTGGCAAATAAATATCTTTTCAAAATTAAGGGAAATTTTTGACTTCTTTTTGCTTTTAACTAAACTAAACAAATTTTTTAAGTTTGAAATTGTAAACTGGAAATATGTAGTAATATTTTGAATATTATTAATATTAGAACTAACATTAACAATAGTCTAATTATTTATTGTATTAGCCTAAAATTCATATTTTCAACAATAAATTTCGAGTGTTCAGAAAAAAAAATTGAAATTTTTAAAAATTATAAAAAAAATCTAAAAATTAGTTTTCAAAATTTGAAAAGCAACACCTTAAACTAAAAAAAAATTATAATAATTTATTATTGTATATTTATTTAATGTGGCCACACATTCTTGGGCCGAAGAAATATCACGTACCAAATTTTATCGAAATATCTTTAAAATTGCGACCTGTACTCTGCGCATAAAGCCTCAGTTAGCCGACTGCAAGGGAATGTAACTGCAACAGTAAGAAACAGCTGATGGATATTTTATGCGTAAAGTAATGCAAATGGTTATGGAGATGTAAAGGTAACGCAACACCGTAATGTATGAATCTGTAAGAAATAGAATTTCCTTACATTTTTACGTCATTACATTACATTCCGTTAGAGTCGGCTAACTGAGGCTTAAGCCTTATATGGACAGCCAGCCAGACGGACGGACGGACATCGTTAAATCAACTCCGAAAGTGATTCTGGGTCAATCGGTATACATTAACGTGGGTGTTGGACCAATATTTCTGGGCGTTATAAACATCAGCACAAATCCAATATACCCTACCCACTATGTGGGGTATAACAACAGGCATTTTGTTTGTGTAAAATAATGTACTACTGTCAAACACACTTGAAAAGTATTACTTTTGACATAAGTAAATTGTAAATAAAGTCAGTCAGCTGAGCTACTGCACTCACCTTGTATAGTTACACCATGCTTGGAATTTTATAATTTTTAAAATTATAAAATGCTTAAAATTCATATGTTGACAAATGTTTAAAAAAAAAACTAAAATTTAACAGTTTCACAAAACTTTACTTTCAAATCCAAGTCTTAAATTTTTTACTATGTATTTTTTTTTTTGCTTTTAATAAGAGTATGTAATTTGAAATTCCCTTTTGCCTCACTTCAACTCTAAGAATTAACGGTAATTTTCAACACTAACACTCTTACTGCTCTCTTTAGTTTTTACACTCCCTAACTCTGCTTAACAATTTTCATATATGTAACTTGTCTATTACATATTTATCTAGAAACTTCTAATAACTTCGTAGAAAACATAATATTATCTAATGCTGGCAGAAATCAACATCACAACATCATTATGATCATTATGATGTTGTTTAATAATAATGTGGATGATTTTAATGATTTCCCTTTCTACCAAAGTCTAGAGCAAATATATTCGAAAATGTACTCACTCACTCACACTCTCCGACACGTACATACATACATGTTTAAACGGCTCCCAGAGAAATTATTGCTGATGTTGTTTTGTAATTTTAGCTTTTACTCTATAACACTGCTGGCCTGGTTGGGGAATCAGTTTTTATTTTGTAAATACAATTCGTATATGTATATAAATTGGTGATGTATTAGTGTATACATATGTTCAAATGTATGTTGCAGCAATATTTTTGTTATAATGGAAAATATAAGTAGTAACTGACAGACGGACGGCAGGAAGGACAGACGTACTTGTATGTCTAACGACACCAACATACAACATGCACACATAGTATTTTCATATGGTTGAGTGAATTGCCAGTCAGTCATATGTTTGTTGAATTGTTGTATGTATGTTGTTTGTGTTGTGTTACAACATCAACAAAACATCAACAGCAACATTACTCATACTTAAACGAACAACATTTTTTCTGGTACAGTTTAACAAATGCTTTCATTTATGTGGTATATATGTATGTACATAGATATATACATGCATACATATGTATATATGTATGTATGTTGTATGAATAAATGCATTTGTGTTAGAGGATTTAAATGTGTGTTTGTAAAAAAAAAGCAATTGCTCCACTACCCCAAAGTGTTGCAAAACGATGAAAGTCAGTGTCACACAGCACACAACAGCATAATGAATGCGACATTTAACATACAGCAGCAGCAGCAACAACAAAGAAAATACAAAAAAACAAGATTTTATTTTGTAGTTAAAAAGTGGCAACAATAATGTTGGCAAAGTTATTAAGACCGACAAGCGGCAACAATAATGTCAGGGTTTATTTGAATGTTATATGTATGTACGTGTATTATTTTGTGGCCAAAAACACCAGAGTGTAATTTAAAGGCATTTTGTTAAAAATTGTTAAGAAATTCTTTAAATCAACTAATCGATCTGCATTTAAATTATGAACACCAATGTTGGAATACTAAATAAAAAATTTTAACGATTACCGTAAGGAGGATTTTTAATACCCAAAATAAGAATTTAAAAAACTGCTTAGAAATTCTTTTACTCAATTCAGCTTTATGATTAAATGCATGAAAATTAATAAAACTTACAAAATTAATGATTTAAATTAATTCCCAAACTGGGCATTTTTAATACCCAAAATGGGAATTTAATATAATACTTAGAAATTTTTGTAATCACTTTATAAATGCATTTAAATGTGTTAAAATGCTTAAAAATTACAACTTATAGGATTTAAATGAATTTCCACATTGGGGATTTATAATGCCCAAAATGGGGATTGAAAAAACTGCTTAGCAATTCTTAAAATCAATTTAGAAATGTTGTTAAATGTGTTAAAAAGATTAAAACTAACAAGATATAGGATTTAAATGGATTCCCAAGTTAGGGATTTTTAATACCCAAAATGGAAATTTAAACAAAATTCTTAAATTACTTGAAATCAATTTTGAAATATGATTAAATGTATGAAAATGAAAAATGAATAAAACTTACAAAATGAATGATTTAAATTAATTCCCAAACTGGGAATTTTTAATATCCAAAATGGGAATTAAAGGAAATTCTTGAAATCAGTTTCGAAATGTGATTAAATGCATAAAATTAACAAAATTTAGAATTTAGAAGAATTCCGAAATTGGGATTTGTAATACCCAAAATGGAAATTTAAAAAAATTGTAGAAATTATTGAAATCAATTTAGAATATAATTATAACAAAATTTTGGATAGTTGATTAAATTTAAAACTTCAAAGAATTAGTGTTTTACCATCTTCTCAACCAGGAAAGTAATCTTTATTCCAGGAAGTGCTAATATCACCCTTTCAGAACCAGAAGGTCTTCCTTTAAGGAAGAAACAAAATCACATAATCATCATCTCTCTACCAGGTAGAAAAACTTATTTCCGAAAGAGAAGAGTTTATTTTCATCTTAAACTTGGTTTCTCAACCATGTAGAATATCTGATTTCCGAAACAGCCAAGATCACGAACACTTTGTATAGCATTTTAGAATGTGATAAGATTAACTTCTCCGAACCAGTACGGAGATATTTTTTTCTAGAAATTTAAATTTGAAGAGTTTGTCATCTGCTTAAACCAGGCCTCTCAAGCAGAAAGCCTTTCCTGGAAGTGATAAGATCAAGTTTTGTAAAGCAAGAAGTTTTTTTCTTTCCAAGATCACTTTAAATTTGGAAGACTTTGTTATCTTTTTAAACTAAGAAGCAGATATTCTCTTTAGAACAATGTGTATTTAACTGGAGTTTATGATCTTCTCTGAAACAAAATAAGTTTTTAAGTTATTTAACTTTGTTCACAAACATTTTCTATTTTTACTTAATGTCTGAGGCAATCAAAAGTCTTTAGAAAAGCTCGGTCTTCATTTAATCTGTAATCTTTGCACTTGTTATGCAGAGGAGTTAGCGTTCCAAGTCAAAGTCCCGAAAGTCTAATGCAATCAGGAATCTCAAACTTCATTGGAATCATTGCACGAACTGATCGAATTTCAGTTATGGCGCAGATGATAAATCCTGCCCGAAATAGTGGCATCCAACAGGTCAAACAGAGCTATTAATTATGTTAGTATTCAGCACTTGGGCGGATTCGAAACAAATAACGATTAAGGATCTGATTTATAAAGATAAAAGTAGGGAAAGATGAAACACCTGAATATTAGATTGAGTTTATTATCTATCCAAACTAAGAAGAGGATGTTCTCTGTAGGACTTAGATCATTGTTGTTGTTTTTCAGTGGAGTGGAGGTTTCAAGTAACAACATCTTTTCACCATTAGTTCCTTGGATTTCTTACTCAAGCAGAATCAATTTACTTACTTTGGGATCATTGTATGAACTGGCAGTATTTAAGTTGATACGCAGATGATTTGGCGTTCATGTAAAGTCATGGTATCCAGCTGGTCTTTCAGACGATTTGTCGACTGGTACAAACATTCGGTTAAATATTGGAGTATTATTTATGCTTGTATTCCGCACTTGATCATTTAAAAGGTCAAATAAGACGAGGCTTGAAAACGAGGAGGTTACACGATCAAGGAAATCGATCTGGGAAGTGAGTTGTTCTAATCCTAAATATCATCAGATATAGATTAACAATGGATTGATGCACAGGAAAGAGTCAGTTCCTGTGTCTTGGAAGTAAATATAACTTTGCAAGTAAGTTTGCCAACTTCTATTCACTTTTAAGAACATTGTCTTCAACTTACCATCAATACTGCTATTCACCTCTCCCCTACTGTGGCAGCTAGTGCCTAGAATATTCTTTTTTAAAAATCCCAAAGAAAGAAAATACTATTTTAAGCCAAAGAAAGGAAGACAATAAACCCAAATAAATAGAAATGGCAGAGGGGGAATACTTGCGAAATTTGCTTCTAGCAAGAAAACTTTTAGCGTTCCTTTTTTCAAATTCTTTGTTTATTTAAATTTTTTTGGGAAGTTTCTCATACTCGTTCACTGAATAAGGATATTTCATTTAATTTTTTGTTGCAACAACCCTTCGAATTATGTCGCCTCTAAAAATGTTTATATGTCGTTGTCGTCGTTATCGTTGTCGCCTGTTTTAATGTTTTATAGTCTACGTGCTTCAATAAGCATGAGCAGATCAATGACCCGTATTTTGTAAATTCTGAGACAATTTTCAATCGATAAATGTGCAACGTGTGTGAGTTACGTTTGGCTTTAAACAGAGAGTCTGCCAACCCTGCCACCGCCCTAGGCGTGGTATAACAAAATTCATTGTTCATTGCTGGAGCTGTTGCTGCAGTTTGTTGTTGCTGTTACTGTTGCTGCTGACATTGCAAATAATTGTAATGTCAGACTATATACATATGTATATGTATTTATAATACTTATTTGTTGTTCTCGATTTGGGGTAAACTACTGAGTACGAGTGTTATAGTGTTTATAAAACGGAAATGAAAATCACCAAAGAAACGGAAAGGTAGTTGCAAAATTCTTTTTGTTTTTTTTTTGCGCTGGAAAATGTGTAAAAATAGCGTATGAAAAGAAGTAGAAGTAGCAAAGAAAAAGGAATTCCGGGAAAGAGGATTGTTTGTGAATGACAATAATAAAAGTGAAGCAAAATGAATGAAAGTTGAAATGATTACGAGTATAATACCATTTGCAATTAGTTGTCTGCAGGCAACATGTGGGTTGTAAGCGGAAAATTTAACGGTTCGAGAAATGTTTGAATGTTAGATGAATTGTTGGAAAGGGCTTGGTTAATGACATTAATTGGTATTGTCATTATGAAATAGGGGAGAGAAATTATGCAATTTTAAATGAATTGTTTGGGTTTTAATTCCTATAACATTCGAAAAGTTCGATCAGGATATTCCATAAGCAGATTTATCCTCTGTCCTAATGTCTGAAATCAAAGGACAGCACTTTGCACTACATGTTCCTTTGTAAAAAGAACAAAGCTATTACCGAAAGTATATTTCCCTTTTTTTATTAGAAATTGAAAACATAGTAAGTGAAATTGAATTGCATATTGCTATTGAATGGAGTGTCAAATTGAACAGAGATCTTTGAACATGTGTAAAACTTCAACAAAAAGTCAAGTACGTTACATTTAAATGTGTTAAAATTAATAAAATAGGATTTAAATGAATTTCCACATTGGGGATTTATAATGCCCAAAATGGGAATTGATAAAACTGCTTAGAAATTCCTAAAATCAATTTAGAAATGTTGTAATGTGTTAAAAAGATTAAAACTAATAAGATATATTATTTAAATGGATTACCAGTTAGTGATTTTTAATACCCAAAATGGGAATTTAAAAAATTTCTTCAAAATTCTTGAAATCAATTTTGAAAAATGATTAAATGTATGAAAATGAATAAAACCTATACAATGAATGAGTAAATTAATTCCCAAACTGGGAATTTTTAATATCCAGAATGGGAATTAAAAGAAATTCTTGAAATCAGTTTCGAAATGTGATTAAATGTATAAAACTGAATAAAATTAGCAAAATTAAGGATTTAAAAGAATTCCCAAAATTTAAATTTAAAAAAATTCTAGAAATTCTTGAAATCAATTTAGAAATCTGATTTAATAGACTTGTTGTTGTATTAAAGGCAAAATATGATAAACTGGTTATTTTTGAATAGTTGATTATATTTTAAAACTAGATCTTCAGAGAATAAGTGTTTCAATGGGTTTTACCATCTTCTTAAACGGGAAAATATATCCAGCCTAATCATGGATAACAAATCCGCGGGAGTTTTTTTTAACTTTGAATTTGAAGAGGAAAAATGGGAAAAGGGAAAAAACTCCCGCAGAATTTTTATTCATGATTGGGCTGATCTTCTCTCAACCAGGAAAATAATTTTATTTTCCAGGAAGTGATAAGATCAACTTTTTAGAACCAGAAAGAAGGTCTTCCTTTTAGGAAGAAACAAGATCTCATCATCTCTCAACCAGGGAAAAGAACTTATTTCCGAAAGAGAAAAGATCACCTACATTTTGGAGAGTTTGTTATCTTTTCAGGAAGTGCCAGAATTAGCAAGAAGATCTTCTTTCTATGAAAAAAACAAGAGCAAGTTAATTATGAAGAGTTTACATTGGGCTAAATAAAAATTCCTTGTAGCCTATGATGCTTATGAAATTGAAATTAGTATAAATAATCTTCTCTTTCATAAATGAAATTTCAAAGAGAGTTGGCCGAAAGTGTATCTCAAAAAAAAAAAAAAAAAAAAAAACATTTTCAAATGTCCACCTTCTTAAGGCAGAAAACTGTCGCATTAAGTAGTTGCAACTCAAAAACATCATGTTTCAAAATGAGGTCATCGTTAGACAGGATTATACTTGCATAAAAAAAGTACTTCATTTACAACAGGATAAACCTCCACAAAATGGCAAACATTTACAAAATATGTAATAAATATAACAATAAAACTATTTCATAAACTTGGCAATGCAATGAAAAATCCTACAATATAACATAACATGGCGACATAACATTGCTAGGCGGACTCCCAACACCCCCAAACCCAACTCAAAAAAAAAAAATAAAAAAAAACAGTTGGCCTTAACATTCACATTCAAATTCAAAGTGCAATGGAGATGACAGCAACAAAAAGCGCATGCTCCACAAATGGAGCCATCCACACATTTTCGCTGGTATAGGAGACATTGAAAATTGCATTTCATAGACGCATTACCAGTATGTACGAGGCTAATGGCCTCAAGAGCATATTTCATACAAACAACAGCCACACTAACATGTAGGAAAATGAGCACAAAAAAATATATCAAAAGAATAGAGTAGAGAGCAAGTAGAATGAAAATGCAGAACAACTCCAATGTCGTTGTATGTATAAATATGTATGTATGTCTGAAGTTGTGTTGAAGGCATTGTACTCCAACAAGAGGAAAAACTCATACTCATAGAGCAGTGGTGAGGTGATGGTGGTGGTGTTGGTGTCTGCACAAAAATTACAAAATTCTAAAGAACCGACCAAACAACCTCCTGGCATTGACAATGGCATTGGTAGGGTAAGGCTACAAATGTATGCAATTGTGAATGTTGTATGCATGCTCTTGAATATTTGTATGTACTCGTATGTATGTATATGAGTGTTTATGTTGATAAATCATGCTTTTCAATGTTGTCTCTGCTCTATTGCATCTGCATATAGTATTTTATAGTAGTAGGTTCTGCACACTCCTCGAAAATATTACAAGAATAAAATGAAATGATTGAAGTTTTGCTTTTTGTATTCGCTCAATGCTGTTGTCGGTTTCGCATGTGTTGAATGGTTTTTGTGTTGGCCGTTTGTATGGAGAGCTATTGAAGCAGTGTTTTCAGGGCCATTGCCATTTGGAGTTTTTATTTTTCTTTCTTGTTGTTCATGAACAAATGTACCCTACTACGTGGTGGTTAAGGTAAGCTGGATTCTTGAGAGAAGTTCTTGTCAATTGAATTTGAAAAGCTGTTGGAGAAAGAATGGTAGAGCTTGGGATCCATGATTTCAAATGTGTGTGGAATCGGAAAAATATGTTGCCACATCTGAGTATCCAAAGTGTATGATTTGAGTAGTCAAAGTAAATCTTTGTTTGTTTCGAAAAATATCAAGCTTAATTGGGTTCGTAACCTAAAAAGAACTTCCAAGGTTATAGAGAACATTGGGAATTATTATTTCTTTGAGGAAGTTTGAAAAGAAGTTCGAGTAAAAAACATAAAGATAAGCCACGATGTGAGAATTTTCTTATAGGAAAATTTTATTAAATGATTTTAAGAAGCTATAGCAAGATTTTTAGAGATGGGTATACGTCGAAGATTTTACTAAATCCATGTACCCAACGCGAATTATTCTAGTAGTCGTAGTACAACGGTTTTAGCCTTCGAAAATGACCCACAAAACACAAAACTTTTTGGATTATGCAGATTGAAAAAGTTCAAACTAAGAACATAAAGACAACCCAAGACTCGAGTTAGGAAAAACTTTTTAAAGGGAGCTATTTGAGAAAGAGTGGTAGATTGTGAGACCTAAGATTTAACATGATTAGTATATGTATAAGATTCTACCAAATCCATGAATCTAAAGCGAATTATTCCAATAGTCAAAGTACATCAGTTTTAGCTTTCGAAAATTACTCAAAAAAGATAAAACTTACCAGGATCTGCAGAAGTTGTTGACATATTTCTAGTTTGAAGATGCTCAAACCAAGATCATAAAGATAACCCAAGACACGATTTATGAAAAATTTCTTAAAAGAAGGTAAAAAGAGTGGTAGATTGTGAGACTTAAGATTTCACATCATTAGTATAAGTTTAAGATTCTACCAAATCCAAGAATCCAAAGAGTATTAAACCGATAATCGAAGTATATCGGTTATAGCTTTTGAAGACTATAAGGTTGAAAAGGTCTTAGAACGTAGAGGGAACTTACAAGGTTCTGGAAAAGTTTTTGATGTACTTCTAGTTTGAAGAAGTTCAAACCAAGAATGTAAATTTAACCCAAATTTCAAGGTATGAGAACTTTCTTAATGGAAGAAGATTTTCCTAATCGATTTTGAGTAGCTGTAGGAGACAGAGTGTGATAACTATGATTTCATATTTTTGGAATACTTGAATACCAATTGAACACATTGAAAGAAATTCAAATCAAGAACATCAAGATAAAGCAAGCATTATAGAATGAGAACTTTTTTAAAGAGAAGTAGTTATGTATTGATTCCGAGAAGCTCTAGGAGAAAGATTGGAAGAGTATGAAGACTCTTTCGTTTATTTCTTGAAAATTAAACCCGCTCAAAAAAAGGTTTCTTTTCAATTTAGACCTTTAGACGAAACTTTTCCTTCTTCTATTGAGATTCCCTGAAATTATTAACTGCAGCACTGATAATAGAGCCTCCAATTAAATGTACAGTACTCTAATGGTTCCGAAATACAATTTTATAGAAATGTAGTAGTATAAATACAGTTAAGGAGTTCGCTTATAATTCCATAAGAAGATCGATCACTAAAAGGAATTTGAAGTTGACTCTGCCTTACTGGATCATTTGCAAATAGTTTTTCGAATTCTAATGTATAGCGTCAACTTTAAGTTTTTCCTGGATTTATGATAGTGTATTCCAAATACAGGGAAAGAGTTCGTCCTTAATTTCATAGAAAGGTAATAGAAAGTAGTTTAAAGTTGAATACGAAAATGCTTAACTGAATGATTGACAATGAGAACTTCCTTATTGATTTCGAGAAGCTCTAGGAGAAAGATTGCAGAAGTGTGATAACTCTTCCGGTTATATCTTGAAAATCAGAACCGTTCAAACGAAATTGCCTTTTTAATTTATAATATTGTCAAGTTCTCAATAGCGAAACTTAAATTCCGATATAGACCTTTGCAACTATTTAATGTTATAGCTCAGCAAACCCAGTCGCCTATTAAACACATCCATATTCCCTTCAACATGTATGCGAGGTTTTTTCCCTGTTCTTTTATTTCTATGGAGTTTTTATATTATGCTACATACTCGTACAATACAATTTCCCCCCTTTTCAGTTTTTTTATATTTGTTTTTTCATCAGTGTCTGTCAGTATTTTAACTATTGTCAGTGTGTTTTGTTTTTTCTGCTCTCTCGGCTCGTACTATTGTACTCAACAATTGAAGCATGAATGCAAAAGTTTATTTTTTTTTTGCTTGCCACACTGCAACATATGACAAAGTAAAATAAATATATGTATATGAGTATAAATAATGAAAAACTCATGCCTATTGACTTTTCTTCATGATTTTTGTTTCACTTCTTTGTTAATGATATGTAGAAGAACAGAGTTATTAGTAACTCTACAATGTCAATTGGGAAAATGAGTGTATTCAAATATTGGGTTTACTAAAAAAATAAAGTTAAATAGATGAGTTTGTTTCATTCATTGATTTTTAAATAATTAAAACTTATTTATTTGATAATGTTTAAGCTAATTATCGTAATTTTATAAAGAATCCTTTAATTGAGAAAGTTTTCTCCGAGTTAATAATCTGGGGATCAGGAACACTTGCATCGATTTAAACCAAGTTTCAATTGGTTTCCAAGTTTCCAATTGAACCTTGGAACCAAGAACACTTGCATCGATTCAAACCAAGTTTCAATTGGTTTTCAAGTTGGAAACTTGAAACAAAACTTGGAAACAAATCAAGTTGGAACAAGTTAGAAACTTGGAACAAACCAAGAACATTTGCATCGATTCAAACCAAGTTTCAATTGGTTTTCAAGTTGGAAACTTGGAACAAGTTGGAAACTTTGTAAAAACCAGGAAATTTGAGATGTCACAAGACTTGTAAATCGTTAAATAAATTTTTTTTCTCTGGTCTAACGTCATATTCCTTGATCTTAATAATATATGCTGATAATAACAAGAAGCTTTTTTTAGAAGTTTCTAGGTTCTTAAAGACTTCGTTTTCATAATAATTGTTTATGTAGCACTTTTATCATTAAAGTTGCAGTGGAAATTCAACAAAAAATGTTTTATTAAGCTTCTTTCAGTTATTACTTTATTATTGAGAGCTTTAGAGGAAATTTTTTGTTCAATTTGGTTCCAGAAAACTTTCATTACTTTTTTAACATGGTGTAGCAGTCGACTTAACATTGAAACATTTCATATTTTCCTTGCATTCTTGTTGGTATTCTAAATCTACTGGCTATAAATGCCGACCCTTGCGCTATAGCTACAGAGTAGCTTCTAAAGTAACTATGCTGTCAATTGTTGATTGCAAGTGTCATTTATGCTTGGCCAAATATTTAACACAGTTTTCACTTTGATTTTCAGTTTCGCTCACATTCGTGTTTTGTATATCTGAATAGTCAATTGCGCTCGGACCGTGGTATGAGTGCCGGCCACTCCATGTTAACGGTTTATTACAACTGACATTGATACTTTGACAATCATTTAACATAATTTAAATTTTAACTAAATATTACGCTCACATTTGTGTTGTGTACATGTGAATAGGCAATTGCGTTCGGCTCCTGGTGTCTATGAGTGCCGACCACTGGCCTAAAGTAATGTTTTTCAAGCAACTAGGCTGTCGTCTATTTATTACAACTGACATTGATGCTTTGACAATCATTTAACACATTTTAAACTTTGATTTGCAGTTTAAATCGAGCGCACAGGAGCCCAAATACACATACACAAATGAGGCAACAGGCCTTAACAATAAAATCAAGCGCTCATTTTAATCAATATTAATAGTCATGACAATGATAACTCAACTACAGCAACAACTATTAAAAAAACATATTTTAATTATTAATAACTTATGGCTGTTAAGATAATAATGAAGTTTGTTTTTTTGTCTTAGAAAGATGCAAAAATAATAATGATAATTATGAAGTTGTTGACACCGATTGTCAAACGTAAAATGCAAGTATGTAACTGCAATAGCAAACATTTTTACAATAACTTTAAAACACACATGCTCATATGTAGTATGTATGTATAAATACATATGTATACAAATTATTTAGATGTGTGAGTAAAATTACACATTTATTACATAGGCTTTTGCTTGCAGTCGTAGTAAACAAGCCAGTCAGTCAGTCATTATTTGTGGCTTGTCGGCCTGGTGCCATCAGTGGGATGAGGAAAAACATTGAAATGAAAGAATGAAAATAAAACAACAGCAACAATAATAATAGCAGCAGCAGCAGCAGCAGCAGCAGCAACAAAACATTATTTTCTATAGTAGAAAATATAAACGAGTTGCAAGGTCGACGAACGCCAACTAAATAAACATGATAAAATATTTATTTCTACCGTTTACCCCACACTCTCTCTGCACTTCTGGTTTTTACAGAGACTGCAGAAATGCATATGTATGGCAAACAATTGCAGAAAAAGATGGCCAGATTTAGTATAATCAAATAAATTAAACGGGCAGAGATTACCTATTACAGTTGGTTAGGAAGCAGCTAAAGACATGATTGAAGGGTGACCTTCGTTTAAGTATTTTAAATCAGTTACTGCCACATTTCCTCTATCTTTAAAACACCAGTAGCCATTTTCTATAGGTTCTATGATTCTCCTCTGCTCTTGGAATAACTTACTTACACTACGTAATAGCAAATTTATCTGAGAATATTCCTAAATTAACAATAGTTGTTGCCTACTTGACTCTCATTTGATTAAAAAGGCAACTGGTTGATCACAAATAAGCCATAAGGAACAAAAACAGTTGTACCAGCGAATATTTTAACAAGTAACAACCATGTACCGCTACTGCAACTAATTTGGAACAACAGAACAAAAAATAATGTTAATCTAGTAAGTGTTGCTTTCGGTTCCTTGAACCACCTCTCCAATTGGAATAATTTGGAATGTGTGTAATCGGAGAAATATCGCATTTATATTAGTCTCCTTGTGGTCCTAATTATTTTCTTGTTTCTTTAATCCAGCAATCGGACATAATTTTGAGAAAAGAACATACTGGAAATAATCTAAGAAAACAGTTGGCTAGGAAGCAACAATCCTCTTGTTTGCAGACTAGCCTTAATCCAATTACGTTGTTGCAATATTTCCTGAATCGAACACATCTAAAATCTCTCGGTTCGATAAACTTCTGGCGTTATTTTCCTATTTGTATGATAACATAACAAGAAACCAATCTGGCAATACTACACTCTTATAAAGAGAGGCATTAACATCTATAAAATATGGTGGACTATGACAGGGTATTCCTACAATTAGAGTGTAGTGGGAGTATAGGGGCTTCACAACCATAAGTTTACATAAGTTTTTTTTTTTACATAATGCTGATATTTATTTTATGCATTTAAAATTCTTCTATGAATTTCTAGTAAAACATGAACGTGTATTTCTGACGATTATGTACAACATGTTTAATGTGTGTTTGAAAAAAATCTAAATGGAATAAGAAGAGTACATATTTTTAGCTGGTAGTGAGAGTGAAATGGAGAAATCTGTTTTTTGAAATAAAATGATGATGATGAGATGTAATAATAACAATAATAAATCCACAAGCAATTTTACATTCAAACAAATGAAACTACATATAGACATTCACATGCACAAGAGTTAACTTTGTAGAACAGTGTAGCCGCAGCAGTTTAATACACACATCCATATTTATACATATTTATAAATAGAACTAGTTGTCATGTATTTTGTGATTAGTTGTAGTATGTAATCTCTTTTTTTTTTGTTTTGCAACAATAATTGCACTTTCATTGTAATAAACTATAAACTACTGCAATAAAAACTGCAATTAGTTAGAAAAAGAGCAACAGGGTGCTTCGTAAATGCTAGAAATACATGCAGAGTTGCATTTGAAACAGCATGCCGCCAGTGAATTCGAGATATGCGCAACAAATTTAAACAATAATAATAAATTTTTTATTGAAAACATTGCATTAAATTATATACCTATGTACTTAATTATTATGTTCATTAGCTTACTTCTCTATAGAAATAAAAAGTAATCGAAAACTCAGATATAGAAAAAGAAAATTATCGATAACTTTTCTGTATCGATCGATATCTTTTCTATAAAAAACAAAAGTTATCTATAAATTTTCGACAGAAAACAAAAGTTATTGATAACGTTTCTATAAAAAAAGAAAATTTTCCATAACTTTTCTGTATAAATCGAAAGTCATTCTATAAAAAAACAAAAGTTTCTATAAAAAACAAAAGTTATCTAGAAATTTTCGACAGAAAACAAAAGTTATTGATAACGTTTCTATAGAAAAAGAAAATTTTCGATAACTTTTCTGTATAAATCGAAAGTCATCGATATCTTTTCTATAAAAAAAACAAAAGTTTCTATAAAAAACAAAAGTTATCTATAAATTTTCGACAGAAAACAAAAGTTATTGATAACGTTTCTATAAAAAAAGAAAATTTTCCATAACTTTTTTGTATAAATCGAAAGTCATCGATATCTTTTCTTTTCTATAAAAAAACAAAAGTAAAAAACAAAAGTCATCTATAAATTTTCGACAGAAAACAAAAGTTATTGATAACGTTTCTATAGAAAAAGAAAATTATCGATAACGTTTCTTTATAAATAGAAAGTCATCGATATCTTTTCTATAAAAAAACAAAAGTTGCTATAAAAAACAAAAGTTATCTATAAATTTTCGACAGAAAACAAAAGTTATTGATAACGTTTCTATAGAAAAAGAAAATTATCGATAACTTTTCTGTAAAAAAACAAACAAGTTTCTAAAAAAAACAAAAGTTATCTATAAATTTTTGACAGAAAATAAAATAGAATATATTGACCACTTTTTCTATGAAAAATACAACTTTTCGATAAAAATTTGCTTTTTTTCTTGTAGATAAATTAGGTTATTTCTTACAAGGAATCTTTTAATGCAATCCTAAGAAAATAATCCTCTTTTTCTTATTATTAACAATATTTAAGAAGTCTTATCAAGAAGTAATTTTAAAGTTTTTCTTACAAAAATCAATATCTGAAACAGATTACAATCACTAGATAGTCATGTAACTTCTAACAACAAATTCACTAATGCCATCATCTAAGCATGTATTTGTCATCAACTTTCCACTAAGTTTCGCTTTATTTCATTCAACCACATAGAAAATAAAACGTTTACTTTTTCCTCACTAATGATTCCCCAGAATTTTCATTTTCTTGCAACAAAAGACGATATTTAGAAAAAGAACAACAACAACAGCAATATCTGAAAAAAAAACAAGAACAATTTCAATTGAAAATGTTAAAAACAAAAGTCATTTTCCTTAAACGGAGTGAAAAAAGAACTGGTTTTGGAAAGTAGAAATACGCAAGCAAAAAAAAAAAAAAAGAAGAAACAAACAAACAAAATTCGCAAATGATGCAACCAGAAACCAAGTGAAGTTACCAATCCAGCCAGTCATCATGGTCGTCAGTATCATCAGTATCAGTAGAACAGAGAAAACTCAACCTCACTTTTCATTTTTCTTGTTACACAAAAACATAGATAACTTGAAAAAGCAGAGTAACCTATAGAACAAAGGAAATACCAATGGGAAATTTAAATGTACCATAGAAACATGATGATGATAATCATTATCTACAACTAAATAAGCAAGAATATAACTAAGAAACATAAAAAGAATAATAAAACATTCATACTCTTTTTAGAATATTATGGAATATATTTGCAAATGTTTATATCATGTTGTTTGTTAGTAGAGGGGCATGTGGAACTTCTAGTCGTTAGAGGCGAAAACATTGCAATAGTATAAAGCAAAACATAGAACAGGTCATTGAAACTGTGGCGTTGCTTTTATTAACTCAAACTATAAATGTCTGCAATTCTCCACTAATACTTGAGTTCCTTCCCGCCATGCCCTTCCCTACCGCCCAGCTCATGCTTCATTAAAAACAGCAGCATTTACTGTCGTTGTATGTATGTACATAAGTATGTATGTATGTTGTTCAAACAACACGAGCATACAAATTTTGTTGCACGTACCCTAATGCCTTTTCCCTATAATCTAATACTGATAGCTACATACATATACCTATACTATTTAGCTTTACTGCCCCACCTCCTGGAGTTCTTCCGCCAACACTCTAAAATTTTCTATGTTCTGCAAATTCCCTGCTCCCTGCTTTCGATGCCGCAAAAGTTCTTGTTGTTCTGATGTGTTTCTTGTGTTGCATGACGAATATTCTGAGCCAACATTTGATCACATATGTACATATGTGTGTAGATACATACTCGTACATAGTATTTCAGTGTTGTGTGATTTTTCATTTCAATTTTGTTGTAGCAGTGTCAAGTTTATGTGGTCATGAACTCTATTTTCAATGGCGCAACAGCAACAACAACAGAAACTCCATATAAATGCAAAACAAAAAACAATTGCGATAACTATTCAATGATAAGTGGAGGCAAATGCGAAAGAGAGAGCATTGTAGAAGTGATTGAGTTTAACACGAAATGTTGGGATACTCTACTTAAAATTTCTGGACAATAAATTCGTTCCCAAAGAATTTCAAATTTCGTCCAGGTTCAAGTTCAGGTTTTAGTTCAAGTCTAGTTCCGGTTCGAGTTCAGGTTCTTGTTAGATTCTAGTTCCGGTTCTATTTCAGGTTCTTGTTCGATTCTAGTTGAGGTTCCAGGTTCAAGTTCGATTCCAGTTCCGGTTTTATTTCAGGTTCTTGTTCGATTCTAGTTGAGTTTCTAGTCCAATTCTAGTTCAGGTTCTATTTCATGTTCAGGTTCCAGATCGATTCTAGTTCAGGTTCTTGGTCGATTCTAGTTCAGGTTCTAGTTCGATTCTAGTTCTGGTTTTATATCAGGTTCTTGTTCGATTCTAGTTCGATTTTAATTCAGGTTCTATTTCATGCTCAGGTTCCAGATCGATTTTAGTTCAAGTTCAGGTTCTAGTTCAGGTTCTTGTTCGATTTTAGTTCAGGTTAAAGTTCAGATACTAGTACGATTCTAGTTCCGGTTCTATTTCAGGTTCCTGTTCGATTCTAGCTCAGGTTCTATTTCATGTTATAGTTCAATTTTGTTCAGGATCCAGTTCCGGTTCTAGTTGGATTCAGTTCTATTCATGGCAGATTCATGTTACTAATTGCCCAACAAAGTAAAATTGCCTACTTTAGATTTTTTTTTTGCAATACTACAAATATAGACAAATCCAATAATAATAAAAGAAAACTCCAGGAACCAGGGTAAAAGCAATAATTCTAGCAACCAACCAAACAACTCTGTAAACATAGACAAATATCAAGACAAACTTTACTCTTACCCATACCCAGCAAACAGTCATATAACAAATTTACAGAAAATATAAAAAAGAAAACCCCACACACACACACACAATTCAAATTCACAATTTTCTTTTAACAAAAAGCAAAAAAAAAAAAAAAAATAGAAATAGGAATACAAGGGAAAAAACACAACACTGCACTTCAAAAACTTGAAATTTTTTTATACTATTTGTTCTTATAAAGCAGAAACCAACAGCATTATTATCAAAATAAACATCAACACGAACGTCATTATCATTTAGAATTGTGCTAAAGCAAAGAAACTCAGCAAACAAGCGAGCACAGTAAAAATAACAGCAACAACAACAACAATAGCTAGCAAAAAATAATATGAAATAATCATTTTCAAGCTCAACAACGCGGTGAAGGTCATTGCTACCAAAAATTGTAACTCCCTTTGCCCTACTCTACTAGCAGGCTTTTTAGCCTATACACATGCATACAATAACTACATACACTTCTCACTACACTGCTCGCTTGCTGCCTGCATAGTCATGCTGTATCATGCACACTTACCTAAATGTTTGTGTAAGTGTGTGCATGTGTATTTTCTGCAAACGGAATGCATTCATTCTACATAAACATACGTACTACTCACAAATACAAAACAAATCCAACAAAATGATTAAAGGAAATTGTAAGAGAGAGAGAGAGAGAGAGAGAGATGTCTTTATTGCAGACTGTGAGTGTAAAAATGGCTATGAAAGAGCTGTAATAAATTACATGTGTTAGAGATTGTAAATTTGTAAATATACATATGTATGTATGTACATATGTATGGATGCATATTTGAATCATTGCGTCTAGTATTACAGAAAGATCACTATTTAACAATTTTCAATAAGTAATAGGAGATGAATACTAAATTAGAACCTGAACTACATACAATTTGTACTATAACCTATATTGAAAACTGAACAAGAAATTGAATTAGAACCTGAACTAGAACATGAACTAGATCCTGAAGTAGAACTACAACCTGAATTAGAATCTGAACTAGATACTGAAGTAGAACAAGAAATTAAACTGAAACCTGAACTAAAAATTTAACTCGAATCAAAGCTCTGTTCTTTTTCACACTTTATTTCTTGTCTTTCTAAATTACCTTCTTCGTCATCCTTCCAACCCTATCTATTATTTTGCAGATGATAACAACATTTGCCATTCATATTCATGCAAGCACAGATGAAGCCCTTTAGAGATTTGTGGGAATGAGGCAAAACATGAATGATACACTTAACCAAGATCCTGTGACAAACTCCGAATGGGGTTGAGCGAATATAGTCGCTTTTAATGCACGTAAGATGCACAACATATTCGACCAAAAATTGAATATGTACAACTCTCTTATATGGGCCGGTGCTTCAAATGCTATTTTTGTGTCATACGAACGCGTACAGGAGAGTGAGAAGATGCTTATCGGTAAGAGTAGGATAATCAACTCTACGGATTCACTGGTGTTTCACTGTTCTATTGAAACTATAATGAAATGTGCTTTGCTGAAATTAGGGAACTTGTTCCCGAAACCCTTAATTTTTTGCGTAATACACATTCTTCAGTCAGGGCTTATCCCTTCATGGTCGACTGAAATTCGTGCTTTAGCCGTACTGTCCATAGAAGTTTATCCCGTCACTTTCAGTATAGGAAAATCAAATGTTTACAGATACTACTCTCCCTAACCTCCCTCTCATAACATATTTTCAAAGCTCTAAAACAATGCAGGGGTCATCTCCTGACTGCCAAAAAAAAAAAAAAGAATTGAACTAGAACCTGAACTGGAACTAAATCGAATTATTTAATGTGTTTTTCCCTGATGTAGGGCACTTACAGAATGTTCTCCAATGCTCACGTTCTCATACTTGTTTTATTACTCTCCCTGTTTTGGCGAAATTTCTTTACAGAAATAATACTACTCTCAGGGTTGCAAAAAAGAGAACAACCACACGAATCATTACTAAACAATGCGAATTCGTTGCAGTTCAGTAAACACATACAGTCATACAATATTTTGTCTGTTGTCTGTAAATATAAAGAAAGGAATATGTTTGTATGAAGGTAGGTTTCATTGCAAACATATAGGAAGAGAGTCAGTCATACAATTGCAAAGACAACAACAAACTACTGCTACTACTACATACTTCATTTACAGGTTCAATGTCTGGTGGTTGACCTACCCATGCCACTCATGGTACAATACTCATACTTTTGCATATATGTACCTACATACTCATTTTTTAGGATTTTGCAAAAAAGGATTTCTCAATTCAAATAATTTAAATTAAAAAAACCATTAAAAATAATTTATAGTTGGACGATAAGGGCAGCAGCTGGAAACAATACTATTTTTAAATAGATTTTAAAAATAATTCGGTTTTAACAAAAGGAAAAAGTAAATATAATGGCAAAATGTGTCAATGAAATCTTTGTTGGGGGAGTGTGGGGGTAGCGGAAACACGTGTCCCTGTTCTCTAAGACGACAAGGTGTACAACCCCTGATTATGCTGTTATAATGGCCAGCATAAACGCACATACATTTACATACATACAACATAAATCCTGGAAAAAATAAAACAAATATATTTTATGGGGTTTTCAAATAGAACAATTTCAAAATTTTAACTAAGGGTTGAGCCACAAAAAACACAAATACTTTGTCTGGCATAGAATCCAACCAGGCTACAGCCGTACAACCAAACAGTCTAAAGGATATAAAGTATGTCTGCCAGGAATATATGTACATATGTATGGTATGTTGGTTTTTATTTACAATTTCCATGCAACATTTTCTTTTGGAGTTGGAATAGAGAGTTTGAGTTGTTTCTTATTTGTTAGAGACCTGAGGAGCAACCAAAAACTTATTTAGATTTTACCAACTGATTCAGTTAAAATGAAATATTTTTTTTTATTTTGTTACCACCCTTAGGAAATATTTGATATTTTAGTCTTGTGTTTTATTTGTTTTCTTCTTTTTTTGCAAAATTGTTTTTTTTTTAGTTTAAATTGAAAAAGAACTTGACTAAAAGTAAAAATAAAAATCAAGCTTAAAATATATTTTGTTTGGGGTTGCAAAAGGGACTAAACTAAGAGCCAGTAATTGCGTTGTAGATTTTTGATATTTTTATAAATAAAAAGAAGCGGACATTGTTTTTCGTACTAATTGCAGTAGATATGGCAAATATACAGGGTTTTATATTCAAATTAAAGCTTAAATTTGCAGAGATTTTGCCTCTAGCATAGATAATAAAGAATAACAACAGACATAATTTGCTGGCAAATGAACTGAATTAATTACATTAAGTTATTGTTTCTTTAAGATTTCACATTTATAAAAGTTATAAAACAATAATGCAATTCTGTAAAAGTAAAATATGAATGAGTAAAGATCCTAATTTTGAATAAAATTATTAAAAACTTTTGGTTTCTAGTTGAGTTTCAGTTTGGTTCTTGTTCTATAGCTGAAGTTCAGATCCAGTTCTAGTTCTATTCTAGTTAGGCTTTAGTTAGGTTCTATTCCTGTTCAGTTCTCATCTTTCAGTTTTAGTTCAATTTGACTTTCTGATCATGAGCCATGTATGTCGTATTCAATATGTCAAGTGTTTTTATTGCTAAAATTAGATAGAATGAAAGCTTTAAGGCTATTCTTGATCAATTATAGACTTTGGCAAGTTTTAGTCTTCACACAGCCTTAGTTCTTGGAAATAAAAAAGCTACACAAAACGTCAATCCTCAATAGGACAGCTCTTCAACTCTAATCTCCACAGCAAAGAAGTTCTGATACCGATTGGCATATAGAGAAGTTGTGTCTTCTTTAAAGATCATTTATTTTGTTGTCTCCTTTGTAGGCCTGTAGGAATATGGTTTCAAATCTATAAAACACACCTATGTCTTACTGTATATTATAAAAGTGGCTTTCTGCAACGTTTACATCTTCAGTAACCGGTTTCAACCCACCCACCGGTAAGATTTCCCGAATATTCTTTGTTTCGGAAGGTAAGTCGGCAATCTTTAGGATTGAACTTTCAGATCAAACTTTTGCGATGTACACTATTGAGGCTTTATACAAATATGTTGAACACTCATCTGCGCAAGCTGATAGCAGCCATGATGGATTGGGATGCTCTTGAATGATTGCCAGTTTCAAGTGTACTGATGATTAGTAACCAACGCTTGTAATAGCTTAAATCGGTGTTTTTTCCACCTCCTTAAATTTTTACATTGGGGCAGTGTTGGCATGTTCTTGCAACGTTGAAGAATTGGAAGAGTGTATCCATTTAGGTTTGCCATCCTCTATAAAAACCTATTAAACATTTCAAAGAGTTCTTTTCGTTGACCGGATTTGTCCTAAGTCGAAAGCCATTTAAAAGGACTTTTTTCGCAGCTTCAATAGATATCATTCTTCCATAGTCCCTCTTGCAAAACTTAAAAAATTAAATAAATCATTGTTTCAAAAGAATTGGATCTCATCGAGACCTTGGGAGGCAACAGTAAAGACTTCTCAATACATCCAATTATTCTTCGTATTCATTGCACAACTTTTAACACTGAGGAAACTGATTGGAAACTTTTGGTTTGAATCATAAGTTTTGACAAGATTGTATCTCATCGGGAGCTCAGAAAACCTAGCCCCCTCCACTGCACAGAAAATGGAAGCGAATAAGATCCTGATTATCTTCCAGATCATTCTCTACAGCTCCAAATTTTTTAACTTAAGAATTCCATATTGAATGCTCTCAGTTTTCAATTCTCAACTTAAAATTTTTCATATATGCAATTCTTCCTTCCCTCTTCTTTAATATCTATGCTGAAAGTATGTTTTATTTCTCCAATTTTCACTTACCATAACATCCCATTCACTTTTCATTGTTTGCCCCATCAAACTTCACAAAAACTTGTTTCACTATGTCTTCTAATACCACATATAAGTTTCTAAGTTCTGTTACCAAACTTCTCACTACCCAACTAACATTTACTATCTATCTATCTACTGCCTTAAACTAGAAAATTTCTTCTAGCATTACAAAGAAAAAAATAAAGTAAAAAAAACAACAACAATGAATTATGCAAAAGCATAATCGTGCACATTTTAAGCACTATTAGAATAACACTTCTACAACATTAAGATTTTTTCTATTTTTTTTTTTTGCTTTTTTGTTGCCACAGTTCGTTCATAGAAATGCCATGTTTTTTTTTCTAATACAATGCAGTCAGGCAGGCAGTCAAGTAAGCAAGCATTGGGAACGTGTGCAATGTGGCAAGCAACTCGTTTGAGAAGACGCAACTTCAGCAAACAGGAATGCCAAAGACCTTAGCCTTGACTTTTCTAATAGTTTATTAGCCTTATGGGTGGAGAAGACTGTTTAGTTGGGTATTTATTTGGTTTTTGTTTACAGCACTAAAGAATGAAGATACGTTAAAAATAGTTTCTGTGTGGAAAATGAAATTTGTCAAGAAGAGAGTAAAGGTAAGAATTTCGATTGTTGGGGAAAATTGTATCAAGGTATTACTTCGCATTGCTCTATTTGGGCAAGCGGAGCAAGAGTTTTATGGGGCTGCTATGAAATCGGCCAGGTATTCTGGTAGCCGCGTGAACAGGGCATTGTTTTATAGATTTTGAAAAGAAGAAATTGAATTTTCTATATGCTAACTTTATCCGAATAAAGTTTTGATATAAAAAAGTTTATCCAGATAAAGTTTTGATATAAAAAAGTTTATCCGGATAAAGTTTGCATATAGAAAATTCAATATCTTCTTTTAAAAAAACTTTTCTATATGAAAAATTTATCAGAATAAATTTTTCTATAAGAAAACTTATTTTCTTATAGAAAAATAATGTTCCGTATAATGTTTTCTATAGAAAAAAAATGTTTTCTATAAGAAAACTTTATACGGATAATGTTCTCTATAGAGTAGCATCTTGTCATTTATTAATTTTTAAAATTTATTTTATTTATCTGTGGCCCTGATTTATTACACCCACTAAAATTCAGGCACATAAAAACATTATTTAATGCATAATTATCGCTTCATGTCGTTTACAGTCCCTAGACAGTTGTTTTATTTTTTTTAATTTGTATAACAAAGAAAGTTCAACTCGTCAACCAAGCACAAATTCATAACTTTCATTTAAAACTTACAAACGTTAGTGAGTCATTACCTAAAACAGAAGTTGACTTAATTAAACAAAAAAAAAAAACAATATTAAAAAAATGCAATTGCAAACAATATATAAACAAAATAATACTTGAATTTTCATTTCCGTTTCAGGGATACAACGAAACGAAAACTTCTTTGGCCAAATGCAGTCAAGCGTTAAAAACAAACAAATTTTTAAAACCTAAAAAAAATAGTATGGTTGGTATAGACTTAAACAAAAGAACGCCAAAAACCATGAAATGAAAGAAACATTAACAATATCAACAAAAAACCACCCAAAGCCACAGCAGACATATGAAATGGGTGTTGTCCCTGGAACTATGTATTTATTAAGGTGGCAAAAAATAAGGAATTCGTTGGCCAAAAAAAAGAAAAAATTAAACAGGTGAGTTGCCGGCCTTTGTTTATTATAAGGTTTATTATAACACAAAACAATTACACTCTGGCATCATTGTATACAATTGGATTTTAATGGCTGTTTAGGTTTGTTTACATACTCCCTATTTTATTATTTATTTACATACACTACACAACGTCTATTTGTTTTGCTGTAGCCATGTCAAGGTTATTGTACTTTATGTATTTTACACTTACATAAATTTTTACTCTACTCATACATTTAATTGTTTACATATTACAAAAATCCCTACACATGCATTTTAAATGCTCTACTGCAAAACCTTAAACTCTTACTCACTCTCTTTGTTGTCCTCCTCTCCCCCCCTATACTTCTATTGTTCACCATTGAAAAAAAAACCCTTTTTGTACGTAGAAATTTGCCTGCACTGCAATTGTATGTACACATGTATGAATGTGTGGGACTGCACAAACAAATAAAAACAAAGTACACAGAAGTAGAAGAACAAGCTGTGCAAGTACTCCGTATAAAAACAAGAGTAAAAACATTGACTCACTTGTTTTGTACTTGCATTTGTTGTTGTTGCTATTACCTTTATAACAGCATATCTACATATATACATATGCATTTATATGTAGCTTAAAGTGTTGCCATATTGTTATAAATATTTAATAATGGCTTTTACATAAAGCAAACATAAAAAAATTATAATTATTTTATCAGGAAAAAAAAATAAAATAAACAAATAAATGTAATTGCCCCACCTTTATGGCAGCACAATACACAGAAAGCAATAAAATTACAATTTAACAATGTCTGGTTTGAAAACTCTCACACTTAAAGTCTAAATAGTTAAAAATACAGTAAACACTTCACAAACAGGATAAAATGTTAAACAAAATAACACTAAATTTTGATAATGTTTTCATATTGAAAGGTTTCCATATAGAAAAGCTTATCCCGATACAGTTTTCATACAGAAAACTTTATCCGGATACAGTTTTGCATATAGAAAATTTTATCCGGATACAGTTTTCATACAGAAAAGTTTTTCAAATAGAAAACTCTATCCGGATAAAGTTTTTCATATAGAAAAGTTTAGCCGGATAAAGTTTTTTTATATAAAAAAGCCGGATAAAGTTTTTCATATGGAATATTTTATCCGGATACAGTTTTCATACAGAAAAGTTTATCCGGTTTAAGTTTTCTATAGTAAAAACTCTTTGGAATCAGATTCTCTTATTTGATATACCATTCCTGAAATATTTTACTGTGAAAACCTAACTATACGTTCATCATAATTTAACATAAACTTGCTCGAGGAACATACAACAAATGTCGCCATGCAAACACAAAATAATCCAACATATTTAATGAGGTCCAACCTACTCATTATTACAGCACTCACACACTAACTTCTTTCCACAAGTTTAGGTAATTGTGCTCCAATTGCACAATTCAGTCCTACAATTTTTAAAATACAAAACCAACCGGCAAACAAAACTGAGAGTTGTTATTTAAACAAACTGTTACCAAGTTGCATGAGCAATACTTGCAACATTGCTATGTATTTTATTTATTTACTTTTTGGCGTCAACTCTTTTTATGGTGAATGTTAATAACTCCCATAAGGCAGGGTATTTCTTTCTTCGTTCATGCCACACAATATCAATAATTCGTTTTACTAATAATATAAATTATTGAATGGAGCGTGAAACAGCCAGAGTCATAATGCAACTAAATGTTCTTAAGCACACAATATCGCCCCTCATTTGCCACAAAAAAGCCATAAATGTATGGCAAAAATCATCAACAATATTTTGTGGCACACACAGCAGTTTTATAAACAACATGCGCTGCTTTGGACGATGCCACTTTTTTTCTTTGATTACACATCATTCATTCATTCTTTCACCCAATCCGTCACTCGTTCTTGGGCTCATTCCTACACTGCTGGTTGCAATGGTATTTTTTGGTTGTTTCTTTAATTTTGCTCATATTTTATTGTATTTTTAAGTTTTTTTATATGAAGTATGACGTAAATTGGATTTTGTTTGCCTCTATTAATAGGGAAAGGTTAATAACCCACTGTATTGATGTATGAAGTTTGGGTATATGAACTTGGAAATGTAACGGGGATGAATGGCAAGATGCATGTATTTGGAAGAAAATTTATATCAAAAATTTCCAAAATTTTTCTATAAAAAAACTCTCCGAATAAACTTCTCTGTAAGAAAACTTGAACTGAATAAAATTGTCTACAAGAAAACTTTATTTATAAAAAAATTTCTATAAGAACTTCACCCGGATAAAATTTTTTTTAAAGAAAATAAACTTTTCTATATGAAAAACTTTGCCCAGATATGAAAAACTTTTCTATATGAAAAACCTTATCCGAATAAACTTTTCTATATGAAAAACTTGATCCGGATAAACTATTTTATATGAAATACTTTATCCGGATAAACTTTTCTATATGAAATACTTTATCCGGATAAACTTTTCTATATGAAATCATTATGCAGATAATTTTTTCTATATGAAAAGCTTTAAAATTCTATATATAAAAAACCGGATAAACTTTTCTATACATAAAATTCTATATCTAAAAAACCGGATAAACTTTTCTATATGAGATATTTTATCCGGATAAACTTTTCTATATGAAATATTTTATGCGGATAAACTTTTCAATATTAAAAATTTTATCCGGATAAGCTTTAAAATTTTATATATAAAAAACCAGATAAACTTTTTTATATGAGATACTTTATCCGGATAAACTTTTCTATATGAAAAACTTTAAAATTCTATATATAAAAAACCGGATAAACTTTTCTATATGAGATACTTTATCCAGATAAACTTTTCTATGCATAAAATTCTATATATAAAAAACCGGATAAACTTTTCTATATGAGATATTTTATCCGGATAAACTTTTCTATATGAAATATTTTATGCGGATAAACTTTTCTGTATAAAAAACTTTAAAATTCTACGTACATATTTATAAAAAACCGGATAACCTTTTTTATATGAGATATTTTATCGGGATAAACTTTTCTGTATGAAATACTTTATCCGGATGAACTTTTCTTTATGAAATACTTTACCCGGATAAACTTTTCTATATTAAAAATTTTATACGAATAAACTTTTCTATTTGAAAACCCGGATAAACTTTTCTATATGAAATGTTTATTCGAAAATTTTTATTACAAATAAATAAATATTTCTTATAGAAAATGTTAAAATTAGTCTACGAAAATTACATAAGTACATGCCGATAACAGTGTCTACTTTACATGCTGTCAAGTTGTCAGACAAATAAAAGTACATACATACATATATGAAATAGAAAGCCACAGTAATATTAACAATTAAACGAAAACAAAAATTTGTCTGAATACATACTAAGAAGGCAGGTAGGTAGTCAGACAGCCAGCCAGTCAGTCAGTTTCTTCACACAGTCTGACTGCCTGACAACAACAACGGTGAGCATACAAAAAGGAATTTAGCGATAAAGAAAAATATAAAAATAAACAACAAATACAACGCCAACAGCCAACCAGCCACCACACACAAAAATACTCGTACTCTGCTCGACAAAGAAACCGACAAAGCTATCGTCTAATTTATGTTTGTATGTACACACGTACAGTTCGTTCGTATTGTATGCATACACAAAACCCAACAACAAAAATAAACGGGGACAAAATCAAAAACAAAGAGATGCATGACAGAGAAGCAAACCAGAGAATATAAACATACAAATTATTTGTAAACACCGAAAAAGAGAGCCATACACAAAACCAAGAATGATAAATGTAGCAGTTAGTGTAATGCAGGAAAGAAAGAGACAACTATAGTTGTTAAATAGAATTTATAAATATATTCTCAATTGTTGGCTGATTTGCTCTATGCGTATGCTCATACATTAACAGTTAGTCGCCAGACATCGTCATTGAGTAGTGTGGATTGAAGCAACAACGGCCTCGTCACGGAAAGTGACGCATACCTACAAATAATTTTCTTCAATACAATTTGATTTTTTTTAAGAAATTATAGAAAATGAATACGTTTACATTGGAGCGTAATAATTATCGCCGTAAATTGATAATGTTGGTGAAACAGCATCCGATATTGTGGAATAAAACCCAAGAAAACTATAATAGAAATCGACCACAGAAAATTCTAGCATGGCATCAAATCTCCGAACAGCTGCAAATATCGGGTAAGTAAAGAATAGAAAAGAAAGCAAAGAGAAATAATGTGCTAAATAGCAACAGTGGAACAACCAAAATAAAATTAAGGTGGCCATATTATAAATTAATATACATACATAATTTTTGTAATTACAGTTGATAAACTACGACGCACTTGGGAAAATTTACGTGATCAATACAGACGTGATTTAAAGCGTGAAGTTCGCTATGGCTTTAAATCAAAATGGCGTTTTTTCTCGGATATGGATTTCATACGAGCCATGGTTTCTTGTAAAGAACATGAATTAAAAGATAATGAATTTACCGACTCCGACTCTGAGCTAGATGTAACCGACAATCAAATGCATCAAACACAATGCAGTCCCATCAGCACTACACTAGTGGCACCTACCACCCAAACCATAACTACGCCTGTTAGTTGTTCTACTATCTCAGAAAATACAACCTGTTCTACAAATATGCTACACTTTCAACCCATAGTTTTAAGCAAACAATGGCAACCAGCTGCAGAAGACATACCTCAAATACTATATAACCCTCCATCAGCAACAGCTAATACTAACACACTTCACCTCCCTCCATCCTTGGAACATTTGAATTATAAGGCAAATTGTGACTCCTCTAAAGACTATTCACAACCTAATAAACACAACTTGCCTTATGAAAATGTAGCCAAACAGGAACCCGAACTTGATCTGGAACTGGATAATAATTCAGTAACCGTGGAAATTCAGGACACTACTCCACAAAAATCCTACGAAACTTTAAATACTAGAGAGTTTCAGGAGCCCCGTGTCTCTACTTCTTGTCATAAACGATCTCGTCTGTCCATAGAAGAAATTTCGGATACTGCGGCTAATACATCCTCACGTTCTCAAATAAAAACTGAACCAGCAGATCTCAATGCTAAAGATGATGATTACTATTTTGTAATGAGTCTTTTGCCCTCGTTAAGGCAGATACCAAGAAATCGTAAATTTCCCTTGAGGATTGGTATAATGAGTCTAATAGCCAAGGATTTGGAAGAAGTTTGCAAGGAATAGAAACAAAGAAAGTTATAAAAACTCATATATATATTTAAAATTAAAACTAAAGCTGAAAAATTGCTTTAATAAAAAAATAAATTTATTTAAAAATTTAAAGATTCTTGTTTAATTTTGTTTCATATAGAAAAGTTTTTATATCTGGATAAAAAAAAAACGTTATCGGGATTATTTTTTCTTTTCTTTATCCGAAAAGAATTTCCTATAGAAAAAACTTTATCCGAATAAAAGGTAAGAATAAGATTATCCGCATAAAGTTTCTCCTATAGAAAAGTTTATCCGCATAAAGTTCTCTAAAATATTTCAAATAGAAAAGTTTATCCGGAAAATATTTCAAATAGAAAAGTTTATCCGGATAAAGCTTTTCCATATCAAATGTATCTGGATAAAGTTTTTCGTATAGAAAAGTTTATCCGGATAAAGCTTTTTCTATAGAAAAGTTTATCTGGATATTGTTTTTCCTATAATTTTTCTGTAGAAAAGTTTATCCTGATAAAGTTTTCCTATAGAAAAGTTTACCCGGATAAAAATTAAACGGAATAAATGTTAAAAGTTTTTCTTATAGAAACGTTTATCCGGATATTCTTTTCTATAGAAAAGTTAAACCGGATAAACTTTAGAAGTTTTTCCTATAGAGGATAAAAGTTAAATGGGATAAACTTTAAAAGTTTTTCTTATAGAAAAGTTTATCCGGATAGTCTTTTCTATAGAAAAGTTAAACCGGATAAACTTTAAAAGTTTTTCTTATAGAAAAGATTATCCGGATAAAGTTTGTCCTATAGAAAATCTTATCTAGATAGTCTTTCCTATAGAAAAGTTGTTTTTTTAAACACCTTTGAACTTAATGCGATTTATTATTCATCGTTGATTTTCCTATAGCTCTAATTTAAACCAATTAAAATTCAATTCACACAAACTACAAAACTACAACAACATAAATCGAACAATGTGTTTTGAAAATATTTCAGCTTCCACCAGCAAATTTAGGGGAACAAACAAGGAACACTAGTAGACAAATCAGCCCAAGAGCAGTTTTAACTATTTTTTAGGGCAATGAAAGAAAATATTAAATAAATCATAAAAAGATTTTTAATGAACTTTAATAAGACAAAAATAAGAGACAACCAAAAGAAGCATAAAGGTTTTGGTTTTTGCCAAAAAAAAGGACAATGAACGCCAGAAGGAGGTTAATATTCTTAAGAAATATCTAAAGAACTTTATTACTCACTAACTTGTCTGGCTGAATGACTATACAGGCATTTCATTGTCTTGTAAACAGAAAATGGGTCATCATTGTTGGAAGGAGCCAACCAACAGCAAAAATATTTGTTGTCTAAGTAAGGGGGTTGGTCAACATGTTAATAAATGTTTTTTTATTGTTGCCACTGAAAATATCCTGTCATCATAGTGTCCGCAGCAATAGTATCCCTTAAATGACTAAGTATGTCAATAATGTCGGGTGTTAAAACAGGTTAAAGCACCCATAAACATATCTAAACATGCTCTATTTGTTCATACAAATTTTTAGGGAGTTTTCACCTTTTTATTGGCTCCTTTTTGATTATGAAAAAGGCAGGCCAAATCAGGCCACATAGAAAACTAATGGCTGGTTCCTTAATGTCCTTTAGAGGAGTTTAATGGTTGGGCGTTTTTGTTCCTGTAATTGTAAGAAGCCAACACAAAAGATTTGTAAGGATACAATTTGTTTTAAAGTTTTTAAATTTATGAGTCATGCTAACATGTCATGCTAACTAACGTTTCAAAATTACACGTGTATATATGTATATATGTGTGAAGGATTTTAAAATTATTATTAGCAGCTATTAATTATTTTTAGCTGATTCATTCACTTTTGAGGCTCCAAACGGGTGATTGACTCATACAAGAGCCTGGTGCCTATAAAGGTGAAAAGGATACTCAGCACACAGTCATTAAACAGGATATAAATTGAAAAATTTAAATAATTTATGAAGTTATGCCTGGATTCCACATAAAGTTTTCTTATAAACAATTTTTTATTCGAATAAAAAATAATATAATAAAGTTTTTACTTATAGAAAATTTTTTATTCGAATAAAATTTTTTCTAATAGAAAAAAGAAAAGAAATTTTAAATTTAAAGATAATTTTTTATTCGAATAAAGTTTTTTCTTAAAAAGATTACTCGAAGTAGTTTTCTTAAAAAAAATTTTTATTCGAATAAATTTTTCTCTTTAAGGAAATTTTTTATTCGAATAAAATTTTCTCTTAAAGAAACTTATTTCTTAAAGGAAACTTTTTTATTCGAATAAAATTTTTTCTTATAGAAAATTTTTTATTCGAAAAAAGTTTTTTCTTAATTAAATTTTTTATTCAAATAAAATTTTTTCTTATAGAAAATTGTTATTCGCAAAAAGTTTTTTTTTAAATTAAATTTTTTATTCAAATAAAGTTCTTTCTTAAAGAAAATTTCATTCGAGTACATAATTTGTTTCTTATATACGTGCATGTATACTTTTCTTTTGTCAATTCATGTGACCCTGGACTCCAAGGTTTATTCACCCAAAGACATTTTTAATTCTTTGTGTAAAAATGTAGGGGAATGTTAGCAAACATTTCTATTTGTTAAACCATGACACGTATTTGTCTTTAATTATAATCGTTCTATATTTATGATTTATATAAATATATCCTCTTAATGTCTTTCTCTGTTTATAGTCCATCACTTAACCTTAAAGCAAGTATATAAGACCTCTAAATCGTTCGCCATAAAAGAGTAGTCATAAAGGTCCTTTGACATTAAATATAGTTCAACAAGGTTTAATATACATATGTATTTTAGTTTTTGTTAAAATAAAAATATTTCGCTAAAATTCCAAAAAAACCGGCTGGATTACTTTGGAATTACATTAACATTAAAAGAGAGAGAGAGAAAGAGAATAAAGCATACAATACAATTTTGCTCTTGTGGCTTTTGAAATATTTCCTTTGAAGTCATTTACCTTGCCACATGCGCATGCTTAAGTGTCCTTGCCCTTGTACGGCGTGTGTGTGAGTGCATGCGAGAATTTGCATCATGTCTGTTGTAAATAAGACGGCATCCTTGGCTTCTTGAATTTTTTTCCAGCTCGTACTCGTACAGGCACGTGTGTTCACACATTTTGAATGTCGTCTGATGCAATGTCAGTTTGTGTCTTTGAAATTGTTTCAGTAGAATTTTTTCTTTCTTGGATGTTCTTTCTTTTTGTAATTGTTTGTTTCAGTTGGTTTTTATTTGTTAATATATGTATGTACATTAGGGCACATGGCTTTTTAAAGGATATAACGGTTGGCGGTTGCTTATGGAGCTGAAGATGAGAATTGCTATGACAGAAGGTTGTTTGGTTAATGGATTTCTGTTTTTCTAAATAAATTGTCAATTGCGCGAGAAGATTTTGGAGGTTTTTGTGGATTTTTTGAAGGTAAGAAGATTTTAAATGTGTTTGAAGTATTCAAGGTTGTTATAAGAAAAATTTAAAAACTTTATTCGAATAAAAAATTGTCTAAAAGAAAACTTTATTCGAAAAAAAAAATTCCAAAAGAAAACCTTTTTCCAATAAAAAATTTCCCAAAAGAAAACTTCAATCGAATAAAAAATTTCCCAAAATAAAACTTTATTCCAATTAAACATTTTCGAAAAAGCTTTATTCAAATAAAAAATTGTTCACACAAAAACTTTAATAGAATAAAAAATTTTCCAAAAGAGAATTTTATTCGAATAAAAATGTTTCTAATAAAACTTTAGTCGAATAAAATATTTTTAATAAATAAATTTTATTCGAATAAAATATTTTCCAAAAGAAACCTTTATTCGAATAAAAATCTTTTATAAAATTAAACTTTATTCGAATAAAAAAATTTCCAAAAGCAAACTTTATGCGAATAAAAATTTTTTCAAACTTAAACTTTATTCGAATGAAACATTTTGAATAAATAAACTTTATTCGAATAAAAAGTTTATACGAATAAAAAGTTGTAAAACAGTTATAAAAAAATTTCCACAAGAAACCTTTATGCGAATAAATTTTTTTTTAAATAGAACTTTATTCGAATAAAATACTTTCAATAAATAAACTTTATTCGAATAAAAAATTATAAAAAAAAATTTCCAAGAAAAACTTTATTGGAATAAAAATCTTTTATAAAATTAAACTTTATTCGAATAAAACATTTTCAATAAATAAACTTTATTCGAATAAAAAGTTGTAATACAATTATAAAAAAAATTCCACAAGAAATATTTATGCGAATAATTTTTTTTTAAAATAAAGTTTATTCGAATAAAAAATTATCTATAAGAAAACTTTATTTATTATTATATTTATTTTCCAAAAAAAACTTTAGTCGAATAAAATATTTTTATAAATTTTATTCGAATAAAATATTTTCCAAAAGAAACCTTTATTCGAATAAAAATCTTTTATAAAATTAAACTTTATTCGAATAAAAAAAATTTCCAAAAGAAAACTTAAAAAATTGTCAAAAAGAAAGCTTTATTTGAATAAACATTTTTGTATAAAAAACTTTATTTAAATCAAATTTTGTATAATATCTAAAACAAATTTTAAATCAATTACAAGTTCTTCCGGAATATTTCAAGCTTTCCCTTTATCGTTTTTTTTTGCGCAAATAACTAGCAATTAGTTAATTTATTGAAATTAGGTATCATACCATCATCATTTTGGCAACATAATAAACTAAATTACTTTAACATAACAACCGTGTCTAACTATGTACATATAAGAAAAATATGAAGTACGACAAAAGTTTGTACAAAAAAGGGTGATTTGGTTTATGGCAAAGTTTTCGGTGTCCCTTTAACCAGATTAAAACACATTTTAACAAATGGCTTAAAATCGTACCATTTACCAACCAACACACAACAATTGCAAAGTCTTCCTGCCTTACTTCTCAAACTGCAGACACAATCGAGCAGCATAGAGAAACCCCTACTCCAAATAAATAGGTTATATTACCAAAAAAAAAAATATAACAAGACAAACAAAAAACAATCAACCCTTTTTGGAAAGCAAAGAAATTTGCAATTTCTGTTTTTTGTATTTTTTTTTGCACTGCTGCTTTTAGCAGTTGCTTTGCTAGACTGTAAGAAAAACTTGAAACTGCGACACTGACCTCATACCCTAAACTTGAAATACAAACTAAAAAAAAAAAAATTCCAGCAACAACAACAACGGCAAAAATCTATCCGAGAAATCCATATAAAACAAAAATAATTTTCATCTCTTGCCAACAACAGGAATTATAACAAAAACAGCCATTAAGAATTTGTTCAAAGGAAAGCAGGAAAAAACAGGGAACGCAAATGCAGAAAAAATGTCTGAAATAAACGCAAAAGTGCATTTTCTAAACTGTTGGTTTGTGTTGTTGGGCATAGAATCTGTGGCCAAACCTTGGCACACAATGATTGTAAGTTCGATAAGTTTATGATAGAGAAGCAGGGATTCTCAATGAGGGGGGGTTTGTTTCTTTAGTTTGTTTTATAGGCTTAAATTTATAGCTAAGTATGTGATTTACAATACAAAACATTTGCAGTTTAACTTAATTCTTAGTTACTTAATTTTATGATTGTGATGACAATTAAGCAAAAACAGCTACTGCATACTGTATGAGTTTTCTTAATAACTATTTGAATTACCCTACACCACCATAATGTATACCGATCCACCGATCGACTCAGAAACACTTTCTGAGTCGATTTAACGATGTCCGTCTGTCCGTCCGTCTGGCTGCTAGCTGTCCATGTAAAACTTGTGCGCAGAGTACAGATCGCAATTTTGAAGATACATATTTCGATAAAATTTAGTATGTGATACTTTTTCGGCCCAAGGATAGATGGGAATGCAACTGGTGGAAATCGGTCCATTATTTCACCTGTCCCCCATACAAATGTCCTCCCGAAATTGGGGTTTACCGATCATAAACTTTAGAATTATGCAAGTATGCAAACAAATTTCACCACAAATGAGTAATAAATGAAGCTAAATAAAAAATACAAATTTTGTCAAGATCGGTCCATAATTAGTCGTAGCCTCCATATAAGGCCCACTTCCGAAAATCACTTTAACGATCATAAATTTCTTAAGAATGTTGGTATCCAAATAAAATTCATAAGAAATAAGTTTCATATATACAGAAATGATGACACCTAATTTTATAATGGTCGGTCTATAATTAGTCGAAACTCCCATATAAGACCCTCTACGTAATTCATTTTAACCTCCATAAAGTATTTATATCGAGATAAAGTTTAACACATATAATATTTATATTCACAGAAATCATGGCACTAAATTTTTGGATGATCGGTCCATAATATCTCCCATATAGCGCCCGTTTTTGAAAAACTGTTTTATACATATACTGGGTGTAGGGTATTATATGGTCGGGCTTGACCGACTATAATTTCATGAAAAACATATGTTTTCATGTTTCATAAATAAAACGCTACTTTAAACAAAAATAAAAGCCTTAAGTAGCACCACTGAAATATAAATGGATTACTACAACATTGTTTTGTTTGATTCATTGTTTTGTTTGATTAAAGTTTAAAGTGTTTTATTGTTTAAGATTTATTATTTTTAATGTTTTTATTTACTGTATTTTAGTAATAGCTTCTATAAAATCAACAAAATTCTCTTCAGCCATTATCATGGTGTAACTATACAAGGTGAGTTTTACTTATGATATGTATGTACATATGTCAAAAGTAATACTTTTTCAAGTATTTTTGACAGTAGTACATTATTTTATACAAACAAAATGCTTGTTGTTTCTATATTGTGTTGTATTTATTGCCGATTTGCACTTGTATAGTTACACCATTTATGTTATTTAAAAAATTCGAAGAACAAATTTATTTTTTTATTAAAACGTCAGATTTCGGGATCAGCTGTTTCAAAATAATTAAGTAGCTGGCTACAGGGCGGCCTGCTGTCTTGAATGTGTTTAATGCTTAAAGTAGCTGTTTTAAGTATTTTTTAGTTCAATCTCAATTTGCTGTCGCGTGGTTTATACGCGTTTCGTTAGTGTAGTTTGTGCAAATAAATTTTATTTTTAATAGTGAAATAATTAACAAAATTAATACATTTTGGTAATAAAAAGTGCATAAAAGTGTAAATAATATAATGATTTATTAATAATATACCTATAAACATTTAAAGTTTTTTACTTACTACTTAATAAAATGTTGTAAAAGTGGGCTGCCTGTATTTTTGCCCGAAGTAGAAGAGAAGTGTGTAAAAAGGTAAAATGCAATTCAACGTCAAATATGAGCTTAAGGGCCTAAAAGGTGCTAAATACGGTACTAAAGTGTGAGAAGGAGTAATGAGTGTAAAAGGAGCTGAAATGGAGTAAAGCTATGTACATATAGAAGGTTGTCAGGTTTTACAATGTTGTCAGATCTAGCAATGTACTGACATTGAAAAATCGTTAGCAAAAGGTAAATTGTCAATGTTTTTTCTTACAACGTTGGGAGACAAACATTTTAAGTTCACACGGTTTTTAGACATTTTCTGAACATTTTTCGAACAACGTTGTAAGATCTGACAACCGTCCATACAAAGCTTAAGTTATGGAAAGAGGTATGAGAAAATTATATTTTTTTAATTACAAACATAAAATTTAAAGAATTGCTTAAAATGTTTAAAATTTAATTGCATATTTTTTAAATTTTGATTTTCCCATAAATATTTTTTGAATTTATTTAATTAAATGTTAATTAACATTTTTGTGAAGTAGTGACAATTTCTTCTTCTTGATTGTAAATAAATCAACAATTTTCTTTTAAATATTACAAATAAATGGCAACAAACTTAATTTAAATTGTGGAAGAAGTAACTTTTTAGTTTAAAACTACAGTCGGGCCTACATTATGCGTGATCGTCGGGACCAGAAGCATTACGGATAATCAATTTTCACGGTTAATCGAATAACAATTTTGATTATAAAGTTTTTAAATACTTTTATTATATTAAAAGAATTAATTCTTTTTAAACCTTCGTATTTTTGAGATATCATTTTACACTCTCAATTTTTTTTGAATGCTCGTTAATTATTTTAACTTTATCTTCAATATGTAAAACGTTTCTTTGTCTATTTACCACTGGTAACGATGTCATACTAAATATATTTAGATCTAATCACCCTTAATTCCCACATTTCAAAATTACTTTTAAATGCTTCTGAGTTATCGTATGAAAACAAAGGAATTCCCCCTTTTCATGTTTATTATATACCTATATTGTATGTATGAATTTGAAGTTAATAAAAAATTCTGCCATCACGGATAATTTGAAAACATTGCAAACAAAAAACAATCTACTGATATTTTTCCATCACGGTTAATCGGGGTTACCGGTTAACCGAATGACGGATAATCGAGGCCCGACTGTATTAGATTCTATAAAAGCATGTTCAAATTTCAACATTAAAAAAGTTTATTTCCTACATTTCTCCGTAATATACATAAATATTTAACTTGTATTATACATACATACATACATATTTACATATGTATATACCTTTTAAACTTTTTAAACAAATTGTCTCCAAGTTTCTACTACATACATATGTACATTTATTCCTAAATGCTGCTGTAGGAAAGCCAAGTTCTTGTTAAAAATCCACAAAAAAAAAATCCATTTCTTCACAATTCGCCAATTTACAGTATGTTTGGGTACCACTGCTCTCTAGAAAACACAACTAGTAAATCATACAGTATGCTCTGCTCTGTTCGTTCTGTGTGTCATAACGACATTTGGTGTGTTTGACAAACTGTTTTAATGGCAAGTTTATGCATGCAGACCGGCATGTAATTGTACATGAATACATACATACATACATAAGAGACGACTGTCTCTTCTTCTGACTGCCGTATTGACAGTTTGTTACTTCTGTTATTGTTGTTTCCCTTTATTTATTTCACTTTGTATTTACATGCATACATACATATGTAAGTATGTACATATTTTATTTTATAAAATACATTGACTTTTCTACATTTCATTTTGTTCTTTCTATACCCCCAATGTTTTTTGTTTATTATTGTTTGTGTTGTTGCATTATTTTGTTTTGTTTTTTTTTGCTTTTTATATATTGTATGTATGTACAATGTACATAGAAAGAACATTTCTTTTATTATCCCCACTCTCAATTGTTTGTTGTTTGTTTTCTTTTTTTGATATATGTATGTATGTATGTAATTCGTTTGAGTTCGTGTATCATGTTGTTGTTGTCGGTTTTGCATAAAGAGTCTCGTTGTCGTTTGTTAAAGTGTATGTGGTGGTTGTGTGTTTACCCAGCATACCATTCTAGGAGCGCTCCAAAAAAGGAGTCTGTAAAGACTCCAACTAAGGAGCATTTTCGGAGCGCTCCGAAAAAGGAGCAGAAAAGAGTCCAACTAAGGAGCATTTTCGGAGCGAAAGAAAAATTTGCTTGTTACTGTCCTGAGTCGGCACGCAGTATGAGTTATAAATTCCACTTATTTATGTCTGTACCAACGCGTTGTTGTCCTGTTATTTTTGCTTTGAACAAAAAAAGAACATAGCTGTACCACACAAGAATGATCAAAACAAGATTACACAGAGCCCAAAAAAACCCTCATAAAAGACTCTTTTCTGACATTATCTAAGAGCTCTTTAAGAGCCCAAAAAAACCCTCATAAGAGACTCTTTTCTGACATTATCTAAGACCTCTTTCTGACGCACCATTTTCGAATGTAATGACCCTCTTTTCTGAAGGTTTTCGGAGCAATTATGATTGTTTTTTGGGCTCATAAAGAGCGTTAACGCTCCGAAAAAGGTGTCAGAAAAGACTCTTTTCGGACTCATATGGCTTGCTGGGTATTAACAAGTTTGTGTGATTGTGGCTAGATAGTCTGCAATGTCTGCTGTGTTGTTTTTGTATTTGCTCCTTTACTCTGCACTTGCAATACTCGTTCGTTAAACTCTCATACCACGACCTACCCATACCCCATTCAACTTAAGCTTCATGCTGTTGTTGCTGTTGTTTGTCTGCTTAAAGGCTGCACATTATTTCTGTTCTATACGTCTGCACTTTACTGTACATACAAACTTCAAACATATGTATTTATGTATGTACAATGCACATGCAATGAGAGTGTTTGTTTGTTTGTTTGTTAGCTGGTGTGTGTTGCTTAAGCTTTGTTGTTGGCCAAAACGAAATGTATTTCACTTTTTTTTCGCCATAGTTCTCAATTTCAGTCTCGTTAACGACGTCATGTCGTACGTTTGTCGCGCTTTCAATAAATGTGGAGTAAATTCTATATAATTTCTTTTTTATTCTATTAAAAATAAATACAAAAAACACATACTAATCAAACAACACACATATAACTAACTATAGCAGCAATATAAAAACAAGCGAAAGAAACTATTTTAAATAAAAAGTAAAATTATTTAATAAAAACGAAATTAAATATAAAAAATATTTTTTTATAAATTCAAATAATTACTTTAAAATAATAGATTTAGCAATCTACTGTTTTAGATTATAAAAGTGAAATTGTCATTGTTATAAAATAAAAAAAAAGAAGTAAATAAAAGTGTAAATAGCCCTTGAGGGGTAAGGGGAATAAATAGTGGAAAATTTAAAATTAAAACGAGAAAAGGTTTGTTAAAAGAAAAATTAAAAATCAATTTACCTATGTAAAATAAAGAAGTTGATATCTACATATATTAAAAATATATTATAACAACGAAATAATACCTAAGGAAAATGTTATAAAAAATCAGTGAAAATAAATAAAAGCATTATTTAGAAAGAAAATAAAAATACCTACATAGGTATGTACATATTTATTAAAGTAAATATTAAGTAGGTAGGTATGTATACGTTACAAATTTTAAAACTTTGTAAACAAATTTTTGAGGGAAAAAATTAGAATTGGACAAATGTACAAGCAAAAAACTTAATTAAACTATTTTATTTTAAAAAATTAATAACACAGTACATAATACAATTTTTTGGAAAAAATAAGAAGATTATTTTTATTAAAAATTATTATTCTAAAAGCTTCTAAGTTTGTTTAAGAATTGTGATCAAAATTAGTAAAAAGCACAAAAATATTAAAAAAAAACTTTTAGTAAAGGAAACTTAATAAACAATTAAATAAATAGTATTTGTTCAGGAATTTTGTTCCCCAAACTATTAAAAACTTCAAAATAAAAATTTGTACTGAAAACAATTGTAGAAATTATTACCGACGGCTTTTTTTTTTTTTATCTCAGTTAATTGCTAATATTTCGTTACGTATCCTTTAAAAATCATAAAATTGTGATCAATTGAAATGTGCAAAGAATTGTAATGGAAAATATAAAATTTTACTCAAAGTTCTCATGTTAGAGAACTTATTGAAAGGAATAAATTGGATTAAACTCTATTCATTTTCAAAACGGGTAAGAAATTTGGAAAATAAAAGAAATAAGGGAGCAAGTTTAAATTAAAACACTTAAAAAAGTCATCCAACATGTTCAGCGGGCAAAGTAGGGCTTCGCCTGAAGAAATTATCTTTCCAGAAAAACAGCTAGGTTATTCTTAAATATATTTTTAATATTTTAAGGTGATTTTCGAGCGAATGAATTTAATTTCGTTTTCCAAATTCTTCTACAGCCAACAAGCAAAATGTCAAAACTTTCACGCTATTCACATTTGCCTCTGCCGGAAAACAAAGTTCTTGTTGATATTTACTAAATATCTTCAAAACTATTAGGCAAATTGAGAAAAAAATTTGTTAGAATTACTTGCAGATAATTTGAATTGGAATTTCTTTTAGCTTTTTTTTTACCACATCGTACAAATTTAATTTGAGTTGAGCTACACCTTGGTTTAGAGTAAGAGCCAATAAAAAAACATGTGATTAAAACTTCAAAATTAACTAATAAATCTTATGCTGGAGAATTACTGTTGGCCTAAAACAATTGGAGAACCTTACTTAAAATTTTTAGTAGCTATAAACCTAAAAGACGTCAATATTAAGAGCTGGAAACTGAATTCTTGTCCTTACGGGACAAGAATCAATTTTGAAAACAATGAAACTGCAAAGGAGTAGATTTAAAATGAACTTAGTCAACGTATTGTAGTCCAGTTATCTGCAGAGTTGCAAACTTAATAAAAATCAATGAAAATACATGTGAAATTATCTTAAATATTCCCTATTAAATTGGGAGCTACTCAAGCAACAACTTCAGCAAGTTTGCTAACAGCAGGATTCATCCATAATCAGGATATCAGGTACCATATGAGTTGAAGCCGAGAGACCTTGAAAGACAATTTTGCATTTCCGAAATACTGCTTCAATGTTATAAAGAAAAACAGTTTTGCACCGAATCATTACTTGCGATGAAAAATAAATCAATTACGATAATCCGAAGCGTAAGAGATGGTATGTGAATGAAGACCGGACAACTAGCGCTAAGGTAATACTCTATATTTGGTGGAACCAAAAGGTTTTTATCTATTATGTGCTGCTGAAATATGGCCAGAGCAACACGGAACCTGTACTGAATGCAAATGATTCGCTTGAAGCGAGAATTAGCCGAAATTTGGCCATCATGACAACGCTCGGATACATGTGCAATACCTATTTAAAACTATTTAGAAAGAAGTAATTAGGGAGTCTAGACTTTGCCCCATCCAACTACTATTTGTTTGGAACACGCGAATTCGAAATTAGCATGAGTCGCCTAATAATGGTCAATACTTTAAATAAACTTGTATTGTACAAATGTTTCAAAATAACAGCTACAAATTTGAAAAATCCCTTATTTTTTTAAGTATACACCCAATACATGATCTAAATTTGAAGTTTATAGAACCTTTCCTGAATTAGAAAATTTACAGGAACTGCACATGTTGGCCAAGATCCGAGATCATTGTTGAATTTAAGCTTCTGGTTAAAATATCTTTGAGGCTGTGAACCGATTACATGGAGCTAATGATTCGAGAAGATTCCGCTGGATTCAAGTGATGCCCTGATATATTGACTTTGATTCATCAACACTTATCTGGGAATTATATTAAAGCTTACGCTTAATGCAAATGTTCGCATATGTTTTACTTGCTTATTTGCATATGTACATACATACATACTTATTGAAACTAACACAAACTAACCTTGTCATCTAATCAATTATTTTTACAACCATTTCATGTCAACTCTTGCTATTGACCTTACACTTTACAACACCAACCAATTTGGCTATTAATTGTTATTAAGGACACAATAATGTCCTCCCTCTAAATGCGTTACATGCATAGGGATACTTGAATGAAGTTTTTATATATTGTATTTGTTATGACTTTCCTCGAAACATACAAAACCCTTGAGTGTCAAAGTAACCTTTCAGCAAGAGCAACAAAATTCAATAACACCAACATTTCGTTTTGATGGTCAAAGGACAATGTATTGCCAGCAGTTAAATACAAGCTTACAAGCTCAAGGATATGGATATTTTACGATAATAACAGAGGAATAACAGCAAGGAATGTAATTTGATTGAAGTCTAGACTCTCTTAAAATGTAGTGGAAATAACTTTGGAGATAAACTAATTTAAGTTGAAAGAAACTACAGAATTTTAGTGCATTTTTATTTAAATTTTGCTTAAAATTCTATATTTTTTATTGCTACGGAAAGAATTTCAAAAAATCTTTAACTTTAAACCCCATTTGTCGTTTTAACTGCGAAAAAACCCTTTGCCGAAATACCAAATACAAAAAGTGCAATATTCTTTACGCCAAAACTTTACAGCATTTAAGCTCCCCAAAAGTGTTATTGCATTAACAGCTGTGTTAATCTAACACTGTCACTGTTAGGAGTTGCCTAGTATGTATGTTTAACTGAACTTGAATCTAAAGGTTTTTCCTGCAAAAAAAAATTATACATTAACGAACATACAAACACACAACCGACATTGAGAGTTTTGTAGTTTTTCAAGCATGACTCTCATGCATTCTCTTACTCACACATACCAAAAAAAAAACTGTTAAAATTTCCAGTTTCCTTTTCGTGCATTCGTACTCGTAAATGAGAGTAGATTTTACTCGTTTTTGTTTTCTCCATGCAATAATGATTGTGTGTTAGTAAAACTGTTATAAAAATGTTGTACATAGTTTAATAGAGCAGTTAGTGGTGGGGATTTATTACATGTAACAGAAATCAAACAATAACAAAAACAACAACAAAATCGCGTTATAATATTCAGTGTTAAGGTCATGTTACATTCTACATGGTTGTTTTTTTCTTTTCTTTTTTACACTTAGCAACGTAAAATATTTGTAAATTTAATAGGCAATTTGTTGTTGGCGGCATCTTTAGTTTGTTTTTTTGAGTATATTTACTCGACTTACAGTTGTTTTGGGTTTGTTGTAATCTCTGCCCTGCTATCCTCCCTCCCCCTTTAAAAACCCCCTAAACTTGTTAACGGAAGACATGAAAATTGTATGTTTTAATTTTTTGCTTGTTGATTTTTCTCTAACTAATTATTTCATTGTTAAAGTTGCTTACATACATACATATGTACATACGTGTGATAGATGATTTGTCAATAAAAGTCTCAAGTTTAAATGAAAATATAGACGGTTAGGCGGAGATAAGAAATGTGTATGTATTGTTCTATTAGCTTTATTACATCAAGAGTATATTCGTAATATCCAAGGATCTAAGTGAGCCTACACTATGACTCCAATGGTATAATAATTACTGCCATTTCCTCAGATATATATTAATAAAGCTTGCCAAACAAGTAATTGGAATACGCACCACTTTATTTAGCAGCATGGTATGTCAAATCAAATCAGACACTAAATTTGAGCTTCAGAATTAATTATGAGTTCCACTGGCACCTTATTTAATGTAATCGTAGTACTCTTAATAAACTTCAACGTCTCGGTTTTAGATATCAGCACTTGTTATCAGTATACAGATAGATATAATAGTCAACATTATCAAAAGCAATATCATTTATAATAAGGGTTACACTGTTGCCGGTATTTACGGGCATGGACTTAGTTTTTTTTTTTTTTATAATCTTCAATCCAGCTGATGTCGCTGATATTAGCAGTCGAAGTTTATGTTTCATGTCTCTGAGCATATGTATGTATGTTACAGGAGGCAAATGTCATAGGCGTAGTCTATATGTATAGCTGAGCACATTTTATGCCACCACCAGCTTTTGTTGCTGGTAGCAGATTGCTCCATTGATGAATATATGATCGAAGAAGACTTGATGGTTTCTTGCGAGACACATGCAGACAAAAAACTATCTCCATAGATCGACAGCTAAGGAATTTAGTAGTGGTAAAAAGCAAACAAGTTGCTGCAATGAGGCGTAGGAAACTGTGCAACACCGTTTTAGTAAACTCCCAGCTTTTGTAGACCGGTATGATGACGGATCCTTGTATCTTATTATGGATGATCCTGATCGATGAAGTCTACATGTTCTCTTGGAAACTATAGCGTTTTACTGAAAGCCCAGCTTTAGTTTGACAACTCACTTGGGTCCCTTTCTGTTGTCAGAAAAGATAACAAGTGGAGAGTGAGTTTATATGAATATAGGAATGGAGTTTGAGATAAAGATGGCAGTGAGAGTTTTATTTTAGAAGGAGAAGATTACTCCAATTCAGCTGACTGAAGAAGCCACCACAGATAGATTCAAATGACTGGTTGCGGTAGCCAGTTACTATTCGTAATAAAGGACTCGTTTCGCTCCAATTTCATGTCCGATAGTTCTGAAAAACGTTGGATCTAAGGAACGGTGTTCCAGAAACCAGTAACAGAGATGGTGAGAAATAGTTTGCTCCTTTTCTTCATTTTGACAACTTCTGCTGAAGTCATTGTACGGCAATCTAAGTCTTTTTAAATTATTGCTAAATTTACAGTGTCTACAAATCACATCATCATAGTGTATCAGATATTCTTTAGGTTCGCGATGTAACCTAGGTCATATTAATCTGGTTATTACTTTACTATTACATTACTACGAGCTGGGAACGTAAACCTTCCCAGCTCGTAGTAAAAATTACCAATTCGTTACTTATGTACTTGTAGATAACGGGATTCCGTATGGGAAGTCTATGTTTCCGTCTGGCAGCATGGCGCTTATATTTGCCAGTTCATCAGTAACACAATTGCCTATAATTGCATTAAAAATTAAATCACGTGTTTGACCTAATACCGACCCCTTTTCCTATTAAAAATGAATAATTTTCTTAACATTTAAGCAAAGTCTAGCTAGAACCTCATCGTTGCAGACAAAGTTTTCTCTACCAGTTTTCTCTAAAACACTTTTTTTTAAGTCTGCAAAAATAGTGAATAGTCGGTAAATCTGGAACAAACAAAAGTTTCTAGTCTTAGTCACTTGTTACAATCGTCTACATATCAAGCCTTAGTTTCAATTTGGAAAATTAGTAAATCTGGTGGATGTGGGTGACTACAGGATAGTTCGATCTAAAGAAACCAACTGTTATTATTAATTTGTGGTGTATTGTGTAATGTGACGGATACATGTTTTATCAATCGTTACGAAGAGGAAGTTGTTATAATTTTGAAATAAATCTTCTATAAATGAATTATGAATCAATTTCCGAAAATCAACTGTTGGGGTTTTGTTTAATGCATTAATATTAAAGGTTACAATACCGTTTTTTAATGTTTCACAAATTAGTATTTTAATGTTAATGGTGCCAGGGCGTTTAAACGATTATTATTTATATTTTCACTTAAAAACTTTCTTGTTTCTTTAATTATTCCTAATTTGTGTTTTCAAAAGTTTTCTCGAATTACCCTCACCTATTCAAACCTTTGGCTACATTTTATCTTTTTGTTTTTGCAAACTTTGTTCTTTTCCCATTTCACTGAACCCAATTACTTAAACTTGCAACGTTTTCTTGTTTTTTTTGTTTTTGTTCAACTTTACACCTTTTTTGAAACTAAATTATTTTTAAAATATTTTAAATTAAAACAACCCTGTAAAAACAATGTCACAAACACACTACACTACAAATGAAATATAGACATTTTTAAGTGTTTTTTATACATACATATATGTAGGTATAAAAGAAGAGATTATCTGTATATTAAAAAATGTGCTCGAAACAAAATAATAAAAACCCCAACCTACCTCAATGAGCGAACGAACAAAATTTATATGTATGTACATACCATGTTAAAAAAAATAATAACACACAGGCATACAACACACAACAACAATAAACGCACAGGCCCAAAAAAACACTAAATAACTCAGTCTATAAAACAAACATGAAAAAGCACAACAAAAACAAAGAAAACAACAAGCCTACCCCAACCCAAACAATACCAGCTACAGCATTATTTTACATACTTACTCGTTTACGAGCATATTCCAACGACTGCAAACGAGGCTTTAGCCAAACGAGAGAATGTTGTTGATATGTAAACAGAGAGTGTGAGGGAGGCATTTTTACATGATAAACTAGTACCCCACTTCCTATTTGAAAAAAAAACACACACACACACATAGAAATACGTGTACATGACACTGAATTTTCTAAGGAAATGTAAACAGGAAGAGAGTTACATGGAAAGAGAGGGCAAATGATAACACAGTGATTTCAAGGCAAGGAATTTATTAGAATATTTTGATAAAGAATTAAACCAATAAATTACTTTATTTAAAAATGTAAAAATTAAATAGCAATTTAAAACTACATACTCATTTCTCAAATTAGTTACTTTTTCCAAAAAACACCTTTTTGAATTTTCTTCTATTAAACGTTTTTAATAACATTTTTAAATATTCTTTTCTTAAGCAAATACGTATGAGTAAGTTTTGCAAGAGAGAATTTGGGGCTTATAAAAATATTTGTTAAAATAAAATTTCTCTAATATTTAAATTAATTTTAAAACTAGTTTCCTTAAATAATTTGGTATAAAAGTACTTTTTTATTTAAAGTACCGAACAAATTACGATTTTTTGAAATTATTGTTCTCAAACCTTTTCATTAGTATTTACTGTCTCAAAGTACTAACTTTTCAAATTCGGCACTTTTTTCAGAAAGTACTTTTATATTTTGTTATTTTTTCAAAAACGTACTTTTTACAGTTTTTGATTTTTAAAACAATAAATGGCTTAATTTTATATTTTGACCAAATTTTGTTAGTTTGTTAAAGGATACTGTTTGCATTTGGTAGTTTTTTAAAAAAATAATTGTTTGAATTAGATTTCAGAAACAAATTTATTTCTTTAAAAGATTTTATATTTTGTAAGCAAAAAGAATATTTATTAAAGGTTTCTCAAACAAATTTATTTGTTCAATAGTTTTTATATTTTTTTCAACAAAATAAATATGTATTGAAGTTTAGTTAGATTTTGTGTTCAATGATATTGTTAACATTAAGTTTGAGTTTTTAAAAAAGTATGTATCTACTTTTAATTAATTTTCTTGTTACATTCTTGATAAGTTTATAAATAAATTACCTTAAAAGTACTTACCTAAAAGTACTTTTGGTACTTTTTAAAAATAATGTATTTTTTAATGGTTTTTTGAACCTTTTGTGTTTTTAACTTTTAAATAGTATTTGCTTATCGAAAATAGTCATCTTTCAAGTTTGGTACTTTTCACAAAAAGTACATTTTTAATTTTGGTACTTTTTAAACAGTAAACAAGTTTGTTTTGAGAGAATTTTTCTATTTTCTGCAAATTTTTGTACTTTTTAATGAAGCTTTTTGCTATTTTTAAGGGGAAATGTTGCAAAAATTTCATATTTTAAAAGCATTTTTTCGCGAGATGAATGTTAGCCTGTGTAAACTTTTGCATTTTTACTGTAATTGTTTAAAATACTTCCTTCCAGTTAAAGTTATTTAAACTTTTTAATATGAATTATTGAATATGGAATTGTTAAATCTAGATATTATTAGAGTGTTATTTAAAATTCGTTATCAGTTTCTTTTGATATTGCAGTTGCTCTTTTATTTAATAAAATAACATTTAAGAGCTTGTTAAAATAGTTCACTAACAGGTTCTGTTATAATTTTCACTTTCATTTATTGAAACCAATTAGTGTTGCCAGAAAATAAATTTCAAAATATGCTAAAACTTGAAAAACTAAGTGCTATAATGATCTACAGAAAAAAAAAGTGTTAAATTTTTTCAAGGTAACAATACAATTTTTATTTCAAATATTACAAATATAAATTATAGTTTTTTCTAATTTTGTTCATAACAATTGTTGACTTGCTTTAATAGATTACATTTCATATATTAATTCAAAAATTTCCGTGTTCATTTACTTACTACCATACCGAAAGAAATTTAGTTGAAATAGGTATTAATAAAGGGTTATTTTTTATTTCTCCAAAATTATTTTTTGGAGTAAAATAGTAAAAATTTTTTTATCAAGCAAATAATGCTAAAAAGCATTTAGAATAATTTTTAAAAATTTCAATGCATTTTCGAGAAACAAAATGTTAAATCTAGCACTGAAAGTGCTAAATACTAATACACTTGAAGGAATCCTACACTCTAAAATGTTTGTTAATTCTAGTGATAATTTAAATATTAAATTCAATGACAAACATTTTCTATATTTTAAACAAAATGCCTATGATCATCAAAATTTAATATAATCAAAAACTTATGCATATAGACAGCTACGATCTATTTTTGTTATAAAACCAATCCAAATGTATGAATAATATTATTAGCTAATCTTTAAAAATCTACAAAAATCTATAAATAGATTCTACATAAAGTACAAATTTTAATGTTTTTGTTGATTTTTAAATAAATATATTGAATTATAAATATGAAATCATTTTAATAAGAAAATATAATTATTTTTGTACAAGACAAAAGCAGACGGTAATTGTATCTAAAAAACGGTAGTTTTTTTTCGAGAGCGATCAATGTTACGAAATATGGTTTTTATTTGGGCTAGTTAAATTCGAATTTATCTTCACACATATGTTTCATATTAGTTTTAAATAGCTGTTGGAGAAATTACTGCTTTTTGTGTAAACTGTCAAATTATTTGTTTGTATTAAATCCTTAGCAAAAATATACAATAATATACCTACGCAGTATAGGTATACCTCTATATTGTAGATATGTAATTCAATTCTTAATAATCTTTCAAAATTAATTATTTATAAGTATTTAATATAAAATTGTTCTTACCTTTTGAAGACATTATATTTTATTATCAATTAATACATTAGTTAAACCGAATCCGCACCGATTACCGTTTTATTTGCACTATTTATGTGAATGGCAACTCTACTACACTTTACCATTCACTAAAACTCAAAAAACACTTGATGAATTTGTTTTTGTAAACAAATACCAAAAACTACTTTTTCTTGCTCTGCTTTTTCTATTGAGAATTTACTCTTCTCTTCTCACACTTTTATTTTGCCAAAAATCACAACCAACAACAACACATTTAAATGAAAACCAAGAAGCAACATGTTTGCACACACACTTGGTTACAAAGGGCTTTTTACTAGATAATAACAACAAAAACAATGAAATTATTGCATACACACTTTATATTAAGATGCTTACTTTTTTTTTGACATTATTTATTTGAATATAAACTTTATTTTAACACAGATTTCTAAGAACTTTTAATTGATATTTTATTAATTTAAAATTTTTTGTAATATTTTATGGACTTTGTACAAATTTTACACCACTTTCACTTTATTTAAATTGCACTTAAAGACGGACGATAGTTCACAACGACTGATTTTAATAGTGACTGCGAAAAAGCTAACATTTAATGCAAGTAGCGCTGTAGGGATGCCAAATATTATGGCATTTTATTATATCAAAGGATTATAGTGGAAGGCCAATGTTAGCGGCATGCGGCCACGCGCGGCAATCAGCTTAAATATACGTTTATTAGTGTGTACATTCTGTAAAAAGAATTAGGAAAATGGAAATAAATTTTAATTTTTAACTAAACTCATATGTCACCGAAAGAAATTTAGTTGAAATGTTAATAAAAGTTATTTTTTAGTTCTCCAAAAGTATTTTTTGGAGTAAACTAGTAAAAATTTGATCGAGAAAAAAATTTTTTATGAAGCAAATAATGCTAAAAAGCATTTTGCATAATTTTTAAAAATTTCAATGCATTTTCGAGAAACAAAATGTTAAATCTAGCAATGAAAGTGCTAAATACTAATACACTTGAAGGAATCCTACACTCTAAAATGTTTGTTAACTCTAGTGATAATTTAAATATTAAATTCAATGACAAACATTTTCTATATTTTAACCAAAATGCCTATGATCATCAAAAATTAATATAATCAAAAACTTATATAAACAGCCACGAGCTATTTTTGTTATAAAACCAATCCAAATGTAATAATAATATAATTAAATAAATTTTAGATATTACAAAAATCTATAAATAGATTTTACAAAAAGTACAAATTTTAATGTTTTTGTTGATTTTTAAATAAATATATTGAATTATAAATATGAAATCATTTTAATAAGAAAATAGGTATAATTATTTTTGTACAAGACAAAAGCAGACGGTAATTGTATCTAAAAAACGGTAATTTTTTTTCGAGAGCGATCAATGTTACAAAATATGGTTTTTATTTGGGCTAGTTAAATTGGAATTTATCTTCACACATATGTTTCATATTAGTTTTAAATAAATGTTGGAGAAATCACTGCTTTTTGTGTAAACTGTCAAAATATTTTTTTGTATTAAATCCTTAGCAAAAATATACAATAATATACCTACGCAGTATGTATATACCCCTATATTGTAGATATATAATTCAATTCTTAATAATCTTTCAAAATTAATTATTTATAAGTATTTAATATAAAATTGTTCTTACCTTTTGAAGACATTATATTTTATTATCAATTAATACATTAGTTAAACCGAATCCGCACCGATTACCGTTTTATTTGCACTATTTATGTGAATGGCAACTCTACTACACTTTACCATTCACTAAAACTCAAAAAACACTTGACGAATTTGTTTTTGTAAACAAATACCAAAAACTACTTTTTCTTGCTCTGCTTTTTCTATTGAGAATTTACTCTTCTCTTCTCACACTTTTATTTTGCCAAAAAATCACAACCAACAACACATTTAAATGAAAACCATGAAGCAACATGTTTGCACACACACACTTGGTTACAAAGGGCTTTTTACTAGATAATAACAACAAAAACAATGAAATTATTGCATACACACTTTATATTATGATGCTTACTTTTTTTTTTGACGTTATTTATTTGAATATAAACTTTATTTTAACACAGATTTCTAAGAACTTTTAATTGATATTTTATTAAATTAATATTTTTTTTAATATTTTGTGGACTTTGTAAAAATTTTACAACACTTTCACTTTATTTAAATTGCACTTAAAGACGGACGATAGTTCACAACGACTGATTTTAATAGTGACTGCGAAAAATCTAACATTTAATGCAAGTAGCGCTGTAGGGATGCCAAATATTATGGCATTTTATTATATCAAAGGATTATAGTGGAAGGCCAATGTAAGCGGCAATCAGCTTAAATAAACGTTTATTAGTGTGTACATTCTGTAAAAAGAATTAGGAAAATGGAAATAAATTTTAATTTTTAACTAAACTCATATGTCAACGAAAGAAATTTAGTTGAAATGTTAATAAAAGTTATTTTTTAGTTCTCCAAAAGTATTTTTTGGAGTAAACTAGTAAAAATTTGTTCGAGAAAAATTTTTTTTTATCAAGCAAATTGTGCTAAAAAGCATTTAGCATAATTTTTAAAAATTTCAATGCATTTTCGAGAAACAAAGTGTTAAATCTAGCACGGAAAGTGCTAAAATGGCAACACTGAAACCAATACATTTTTTGGTTTGTGTTGGTGGGGAAGGGGGTGTGTTAAATACAAATTCTGTTAAGAACTTTTTGGTATTATTTATAGAGAGTGAGAGTGTTGTGCTCTTTTGATGCTGTCAGTTGGGGTCTTTTCTAAGCGAGAGTATTTATTTATGTATGTATGTGTGTGTGTGTGTGTCGTTGTAAAGGGGAGCGCTTAATATAAGGCAAATAAAAGCGAATTTCAGTCAGAGAAAGTACGTTAAATGAGACGGTTAAGAAACCCGGTATAAACAAAATTTCCTAACGAAAAATATTTTATTTAAAAACAAACGGAATTGCAATAAAAAAGAAAACGTTAAATGCTTTATACCTACCTATTCAAAGAAAATAAATAATAAAAGTGTTTTTCTAAAAAATAAAATGTTGTAAAAAAAGAAAAATTTGTTAAAGAAATAAATTTATGGAGAAAATATAAATATGTATATGAATAAATTTATATAAAAAAAAGTTATTTGATAAAGCAAGTGTTTAAGTGATATTTATGAAAGTATGCAAAAAAATAAAGCAAGTGTTTAACTCAAGGTATAGTTAATTAACCTTACATATGTTAAGGATTTTTGTAGAGAAAATTACAATAAAAAAAAATTATATATTAAAATTTTTTCCTTTATTATTTGAACGTGTACCTTTATGTATATAATAAAAAAATATAAACAGTGTCCTTGTCCTTGGTTAATGCTAAATGTTATAACAAGGCTTTTATAACAACAATAACAACAACTATAATTACAAAAAAAAAAAGCCTTCCCTTATGATATAAACATACAACAAGAAATATATGCATATTAAATAACATAAAAATATTTAACAGTAATTGAAATTCAATGAAATTTAACTAAAAATCAAACAAACAAAAAAGAAAATTTCTACAGTAAATAAATTTAACAGTAAATACCTACATACAAATGTATATTAACAGTCAACAGGCCAAACAAAACAACAGTTCGCTCTTTAATTTCAAAGTTCTCTTAGCAGCGTTGTCAACTTTGAAACTTCAAAACGCACCAAAATGGAGAAAAAAACGCTCCATTTGAAAAAAATCGCACCAAGTTTAGAATCTCTTTGTTATTGAAAATGTTTATTGAATTAATTTCACACAAAAAAGTATAACATAGTATTATAAATACATATAACAAAAACAAAAACAGTCTTCAACAGTTCAGTGTTTTTAGAAAAAAAAAAAATAAAACTTAACAAACATAAAAAATAAACTAAACAAACAATTTTCCAACAAATTTCCTTTGTACTAGATATGAAATTAATTTCTTCTTTTTTGAACTTTTTAAAAAAAGATCAACAATTAATAGTAAAGGTAATAATAGTAAAAGCCTTTTTTTAAATAAACGAACTAATAATAAAGATAAAATAAGCATTTAACCACTTAAAATTTTACTCACAATATGCTATACGGAACTGAAGTACTAATTGTTAAAGATTTTTGGCTAATTTCAGTACATATTTTTTTAAATATTTTTATATTCTCTTGTAAGTACTTCTAGTACTGGGACTCTAACACTGGTTGTTCGTCTACAGTTCAGTAGACCAAACCTTCAGGCTACACAAGAATTTTTATTTCCATGTTTAAAATGTTAATTTCATTTTCAAACAAAGATTTTAGTTTTATTCACCTTTAGCATTAACCTTCATGTGATGAATTTGATAGTATGTATTTATTTATTATACATTCGTATTTAAAATATACCTATTTAATAAGGTTCTTTTTCAGCAAATAGATTTCATGAAAATGAATTATTAAAAAATTGCAATTAAAAATTCGTAAAAATAAGGAGTTCATCACATTTTCGGAAAAATAAAAAAAACGCACCAAAATTTAAAAAAAAAGCGCACCGCACCAAAAATTATGCGAAAAGCACCAAGTTGACAACGCTGTCCTTTAGCAAGCAAATAAACAAAACAAGAAATAACGTTATAATTTCACACTCTCTCGAAATGTTAAATACCACCTTGCTCTAGTTACATTTTGTCTAAAAGTGTTTTTGTTGTTGTTGTTATTGTGCAAAACATAAAAAAATTCAATGTTACATATAAACTAACATGTGTATGCAATTGTTGTTATTTAGTGATTTTCCTCATTGTCGTCATTCACTGTCACTGCCAATGTCAGAGTCGGCTGTTGTATACGAGTGTGTGTGTGCTTGTGTTTTATTTATTTTTGTTTTATTTGTAGAGAGATTTTAAACTTACACATACATACATACTCATAGTTGTAGTTGTAACTGTTTTCCTTTGTTTTTTGTTAGTAAAAACTAATTTATTAACAGTTATTTATAACTCTATGTACCTATGTATGTATTTTGTTTGCTTTTGTAGCCATTTTTTTGTTTACTTTTTTTTTTGCCGTTTTATTTCGGCTGCTTAATGTTCTTGTCCAGCGGAAGTGCGTTGAAATGTCAACGCGTTTTTATTAACACCAATTTAAGTTGTAAATGCACTTAAAAGCTGTTATTATGCTTTAATTATTGTAACAATATTAATGAAAGGTTTTGTAAGGAAATTTATAAAAATAGAACTGAAACGAATTTAATTAAAGGTTTTGTAAGGAAATTCAGGGATATTAAATAAAAAGTTGGAAATTTTTTCTTAGAAAAACAAAATTTTTGATGGAAAGTAAATAAAAATGATATTGTAATGAAATAATAAAGAAATACCTACCAAATTTTACGAACAAGTTTAAGAAAAAATGACAAAAGGAAATTCTTCTAAAGGACACTTATCATAAAATAAGTCATTCAATTCGAAATTAAACAACCCACAAGCGTCTGTGAGATTTTTAATGCCATTTTTTACAAAACAAAAATATTAGCATGAAATTAATTTTTTCAAAAATCGTTACACATACAAATTTTGTGTAATTTTATTTTTTATATTAGACACCTTTCAAAAGTTATTAAATTTTTTAAAATTTTCTATTTACACCAGCATAACGATTTAATACGGAAAAATAATAATTTTTTGCAAATTGTACTTTTTCGAAAAAGTACTTTTGTAAATTTGCTACTTTTTAAAAAAGTACCTTTTAAGTATGCCTTTTCATGTTATTGAAAAAAAACCTTTACAAACTACAAATTTTTGTAATTTTTCACATTTAGACCCTTTTAATGGTATTTGCTGTTTGTAAATAGTAATTTTTCACATTTGGTACTTTTACGAAAATGTACTTTTTTAAATTTGGTACTTAAAAAAAGTACTTTTTGTAGTTTTAGACTTTGCCAATGTAAAGGACGTTGTTTTTAAAAGATTTTCTGTTACTTTTTGAAAGGATGAGTTTTTGGTACGTTTTTTAAAAATGTTGTGATCTTTGTTTTTCTACTTTTAAACATTAAAGAATATTATTTTTAATTGATTTGTTTATCTGATTTCAAATTAATTATTTTCTATAGAAATAGTATAGATAAAAGAAAATTGTTTTTGGTGTTTTTCTAAATGTTTCAATGAAATAATTTTAAAATTTATGAACAAGTTCCTTAAATAAATTTGTGTAAAAGTACTTTTCTGTTTAAGGTACCTTTCAAGAATTTATTAATTTATTTATGTTTAAACGTGTTTATGGTATTTACTGCTTAAAATAGTAATATTTTGCATATGGTACTTTTTCGAAAAAGTACTTTTTCTGCATTCCTAAACAGTTTTTAGAAGATTTTTTTTAAAATTTTCTCTAATCTTTATTACTTTTTTTGCTTCATGTATGTGGTAACTTTTTTTTAATAAGATTTCTAAAATTAAAATTATTTTTGTTTATGGGTACTGTTAAATCAAAAGTACTTTTTTAAAATTTGGTTCTTTTTTGAATTCTAAGAAATATATAACATTTATTTTTAGTTTTTTTTTTTTAACTATTTAAATATTTTTTATATCAGTAACTGTCTAAACGTTATTACATAATTTTCCTTAAAATACTTCTTTTGGAATTTGGTAATTTTCAGAAATATATATAGTATTTACCTTTTTAATAGTATTTGCTACCTTTTGAAAAAGTACTTTTTAAAAAGGCTCAAAAGTTCCTGTGTAAGGATGCATGTAGTCAGTTTAATAATTATTATAATACTAAACAATATTCAAGTATAAATATGATATTTTTCTTCTATTGAGATTTCTGTGTAATATCATCCCTATAGTCTGCTACTACCCACACTGTGGCTAGATTTAATAGCTCTTTATACAATATTCAGAGAACTTTTATCCTTCTACCCACGCTTATGTGAAGGTGGTAACAGTATTTGATAAGTTTTATGGGTATTAATAAATACTTATTAAATGATCTCTTTTAAATACTAATTAATGCGGTTTTAAAGTTCGTTGGTATTAAAACAACTGAGGAATTAAGTTGTATTTACTAAAACACATTACTAGTATTTTATTATTACTATTTGGTTCCCTTATTCTTGTTCCAATATTTTACTTGTTTTATTTGCAAATAACAAACTTCTAGCAAACGTATATAATCATAATAATATAATATATTTTATTAACAAAATAATGACAAAAAGGAAAAAAATTATATAAAGAACAAAATATGTATATGTTTGTTTGCAGTTCTAATATGAAAAAAAGTGAAAAAAGAAGAAATAATTTATTTATTAGTCTGCGGCAGCAAAATATTTCAAGGTTATCTCACTTAAAAATGTATAATACACCTTAAGCTGAAATGAAAATAACAATAACAACAACAAAAATACAACATAAAATAGAAAAAAAAATGTGAATAAATATAAAACAAACACTGAGAGAAATTTGAAGCGGTTTGATAAGGAAATGAAAAATGTGAAAAATTTAAGAAAATTAAATCATATGTTGGTTTTAAAGGAAACTTAACCAGAAATAGCAAATTTTTGGATTTACTTGACTTAAAATTAAAAAAAAAAAAATCCAATTTTGTGTGCCTCAAAATCCTTAAAATTAAACAAATTTACAGAATTAATTGTTACATTTCATTAATAAAAGCAGTAAGTTAAACAATTTGATACATATGTATTTCTACAAAAACAGTTTTATAAAGTCGATTTTTTTAATGTAATTTAAAAAAAAAAAAAACAAAGATCAAAGTTTTTGTGTTAAATTGCTACAAACTCTTTTAAAATTAAACAAATTTTCCAACTAAATGTTACATTTCATAAATACTGGGTGATTCAAGTAGAGATACTTTTTTCAATAGCCTTTTTTTGACAGATCACATGTGAGTCGTGTCATGCTGTCACGTTATTTTTGTTTAGTATTGTTTGGTATTTCATAATGGAGAGACTTACGCCTGAACAAGGTTTACAAATCGTTCAACTTTATTACGAAAATTCACGTTCTGTGAGGAATGTGTTTCGTGCACTTCGCTCAACTTATGGCCAACATAATTGGCCTACAGAGGGTGCTATTCGCAACACTTTCACACATTTTGAGATCCAGCATTCATTATTGGATAATATTCCACCGAATAGACCACGTTCAGCACGCTGTGAAGAAAATATAACGGGCGTAGCTGTCGATTCGTCAATGGCGAATAATAACCGACTATTTGATGCCTGAAATTGAAGGAAGACGGCACCACTTCCCACACATTGCAGCAGTCAAGGATTTTTTTTTTTTTTTAAAGAGAAGTAACACTCAGGCAATTAATATGCCAATTGCGTTACATTCTTTGGAAAGGGAATAGATTAAAGAAGTAAAGGTGGTGAAAGTAAAAGACAATGGATTTATTAAGGGAACACTTCAGTGAGCACATAATTTTACGTTTTGGGCCGGCCGATTGGCCACCAAGATCGTGTGATATCGCACCATTATACTTTTTCCTGTGGGGATATGTAAAGTCTAAAGTTTATGCGGACAAACCTGCTTCGATTCGTGCCAGTCGCCAGTCATCGAAAATTGGACTCATTTCATAGACCTAATCTCTAAAAAATAAATGCCAAAGAATGTTCTTTCAAATGATAATAAACATTCCCCATTAAATTTGAATTTTCTGTGTTTTGTTTTTCTTTAAAAAAGTAGGAAACCTCAAAATGGATCAAGCTTTATAAGCAGTCATTAAAACAAAATTGGGATATATTTTTACAAATATAGTTTTATAAAATAATTTTTTTTTAATGGAAATTTTTCCAAAAAAAAAAAAAGATCAACATTTTTGTGTCAAAAATAAATTTAAAAAAAATGAAACGCATTTTTAGAATTTAATGTTACATTTTATTAAAATAAGCAGTAATTAAAATAATTTGTAATGTATTTTTAGAAATTAATTTACAAAAAAAAAAGGATTTTTTAAAATTAAATTTTTTATAAAAAAAAAACGATTTAATTTGTTGTGTTAAATTGTTTCAAAATCCCTAAAATTAAACGAATTTTTAGAACAAAATATTACATTATATATAATATAAGCAGTGATAAAAATAATTGGTAATATATTTTGAGAAATAAATTTACAAAAAAAGGATTTTTTTAAATATAACTGTTTCCAAAAAAAAAAAACATTTTATTAATATAAGCAATTAAAATAATTTGTAAAATATTTTTACAAATAACATTTAAAAAAAAAATTTCTAATATTTTTTTCCTTTTTTTGTTTTTTCAGATTCAAACATGGCAAAAACTTGAAAATAAAGGAAAAAAATCAAAAAACTCAAAGTTTTTTCAACTTAAAAATCTATAAAATTGTTTAAAACTTTAACTAAATCAAACTTAATTTTTATATAACTATTTATAAACTCAAATCAATAAAAAAACATAATTAAAAAAATAATTTACAATAATTTCATAATATATTAATTAACTTTGGAAATATTATTTAAACCGCATAAAAAATATTATATAAATTAAAATAAACAACCAACAACTATTATTAAGGTGAGTTCAAGATTTGTCCTCAAACAACTTTTATTGTTATTTGTAATTAACAAGCTATTTTTTTGTACTTCCAATTTCATTTCAGTTTACATCTACATCTTAAAATAACCATAACCTACATTAAACCCCATAATTTATAAAATTAAATAATCAATTATCCCAAAAAAAAAAGAGAAAAGTTTCAAAAAAATTATTTTATATTTAAACTCTAACATCTACCACGACAAGTATTATTAGCAGCCTAAAAATTCTACACACAACTCCCTCAATTACAGCTACTCTCCTCCACATCAACAAACTAATGTAATGATTTTTAAACCATATTTAAACCAACAACAACAACTACATATACATCATCTACATTAATATACTCATTAGCAACATAAGTTTCAAGCAACAGTCGCAGGTTTAAGGGCAACGTGAAAATTAAAACAAAAAAACAAAAGTTTTGTAAAGGAAATTCAAACCAGGAGAAAATCTTATAAAAAGAAAGTTACAATTAAGTAACCTGTTAAGCATATTTTTAATAATATAACTATTACTAATATATATACATATATATTGGATACCACAAAATATAAAGGATTTTTTAAAAAAAAAAATTTAAAATAGCTCTGTAAGACAGTTTAAGGATAAGAGAAACATTGAAGGCTGATCAAGAGAAACAAATAACAAATAAATTACAACTACTCTCAAAACAATTTAATAATATTAATAATAATAAGCATAATTAGCGATTTAATCAAGCAGTAATATTTTAAATATTAAAAGAGAAGAGACTGATTTTTATTTGATAAATTAAGTAATAAATTATTAAGCAACAGCGGAAGCAGCAGCAGCGGCAGTTCCCTTAACACTTAACTCATATTTACACTCACTCACTCACTCACTCATACATACATTAAGGACAAAATCAATGAGAACTTAAAATAATAATTTAAAAATAAAACCAAGAATTTCTTTAAGATCTTAAACAAGTGATTTGGATATAATCCTTTAATCTTAAAAAGCAACATGTTGAAAAAATTGAAATGTCTAGAGGCGGCCAATAATTTGGCCCGTGAAGCCTCCGCCGCCTCCCACAATCAACCACACAATCTAGCACAGAACACAAACACCACCACCACCACCAGTGTAAAGATAATTAAAACGGAGCCTTTGGATTTTGAAATGCTACATTTGGAGGAGAAAGACCTAAGAGAGCGTAATTTGACAAGAGACAATGAAACCACCACCACCATAACCTCCTCAGCAAATACCAGCAGCAGCAATAGTAATATAGCTATAGCTCCACAAAGATATACCCATCTGCAAGTGCAAACAGTGCCACCCAGGCAGGGCATAACCAACTCGGGAAACTCTCAAAAAGTCATACTAACGCCACGTGTAGAGTATGTGCAAATACCTAATACAAACTCAGAAAGATCTATGAGTAACGGTGCAGTTACCTCGCCCCAAATCATAATAACGCGCACCTTAACCAACAACAATAGCACAGTCTCTTCTACGGCTAATACGCAACAGCAGCAGCAGCAACAACACCATCACCATACTCATCACATACCCCGCAGACACTCGGCCAGTCCTTCACAATATCAGCGAGTTTCTTTAAATGTTACACACCACTCTAACAACAATAATAGTCATTCAGCGCCTTCTTCACCACCGCCTTTACACCATCAGCAGCAACAGCAGCATCATCCTGCACAATCCCCGCTCAACTCAGGTTCCCAGCATGTGCGTGTTATCAGAGATGGTCGTTTGTATGAGGAGACACTCTCAAACTCGAATGCCACGCAGCGCAGACATTCGCTATCGCCGCCGCCCTTGCAACATTATACGCGTAACGCGCCGGTTTCAACAGCCAACGGGGCTGGACTCGTCAGACGTTATACACCGCAATCGCCACCCTTAGCTCCGCCACCACCGCCGCCACCAAATCCCCACAACAATCAACAACTAAATAACGCCAACACTTCCTCTAACTCACAAAACTGTTTGCAAGCAGCTGCCGCCGCCGGCTCAGCCACAGGTCAGAAATATATCATAACAAATACACCCCATTCAACACGTAAATACGTGGTGAATTTGATTTCCAACTCACCAGCTGCCACACAACACACTAACATCTACAATACAACAGCTAACAACACCTCCTCCTCCTCATCTTCATCGGCAGCCCATCATCAACATATTATCATACCCACAGCGACCTCATCACAACAGCAGCAGCTGCACCAACAACATCATCATCAACAGCAGCAGCATATAACTAACAACACTTCATCCATTTATCATCACAATAATCATCATTTAAACTCACCTCATAACTCATCCTCATCCAATGCATCTTCTACAAACTTAAATTCTTCAAGCTCTTCTTCTACTTCTCAAACCACTCATATATTTCGTACTCCTCCTGTAGTGTCTAGCAGTAGCGGTCATCATACGTCCAGCTCCAGCTCCTCCTCCACCAACTCTTCTACAGCTGCATCATTAAATCAAAATAATAACTGCAACACTGCCATGCGTCCGCCGCCACCACCGCCACCCCACAAAATGAAACATTCTTCGTTGAGTCTTAATAATCATGGCGTTGGCGTTGTTGGCAACTGTGGAGGTGGTGGTGTGGGTTCAATGTCGGCCGCTACATCATCTACTTCTACACACTGTACGCAGTCATCACAATCTTCGTCGTCTTCTTCGTCGCTGGCCAGTTTGAATGCCAGCAGCTGTGAGGAGCCCTCCAGTTCGATACCGGATTTAGGTGAGTGATTTTGAAACTTTTTTTTTGAATTTGTTCTTTAAAATGATCATTGTGAGAAAGTTAGTTCACTTAGGTCCATATCACTGGTCCTTTTGTGTTGCCTGAAAAGATAACTTTGTGGAAAAAAAGAGAAGGACAGAGATAGACGTTAGGTAAGACAGATGGAGAGAAGCGAAGATTTCGGGTCCATAGAAATAGAGATAAATTATGGAGTAAATCACTCCGATTCAATTTAACGTCCAAGTATTTTCACCATAAAGGGGTTATGTATCCGATTGCGGTAGCCAATCGCTACTTCTAAGGAAGGCATCAATACGCTCTAACCTCATATCTGATATTTCAGATAGACTATTAAAGGATCGTTGATCAGATAGCATGGCGTCTTTCTTAGCCAGATCAGCAGCAACACAGTTGCCTATTATGCCAAGTAATAAGACATCAAATATTATCACAGTCCACTCACCCATATTAGCGAAACTGTTGAATGTCTCGCCATCCAGCATTCCTGGACCAAGATTGATGCAATATACACACCTGTGAGAGATTTTATTGCAGCTTTTCTATCAGTATTTATACGTATAACCCATTCCGGCATTCTGTTATAACTGATCCAGTTAGCTGCTGTTTTTATTGCCGATTTTTCGGACTAATGAGTACTTTATCCATGTAATCCTGAAAGATATGCTAATTTCAAATTCTTGGATGTAGACCCTATAATCAAGAGAGATCTTGTTATTTATAAACAAGTTTCTGATAACTTGCTATTTGTAGTAAAGTGGCTGAGAATTTGCTATAGACAATTTTCTGAGATCCTGCTATTTATAGTAATATTTTTGATCTCTTGCAAATTATAAACAAGTGTCTGAGAATTTACTATTTGTAGTCAAGTGTCTGAGCTCCTGCTATTTATAGTACTATTTCTGATCTCTTGCTATTTATAGTCAATTTCTGATCGCTTGCTATTTTTGAGTCAAATTGCTGATCTCTTGCTATTTATAGTCAAATTCTAAAATTTATAGCCAAATTTCTGATCTCTTGCTATTTATAGTTAATTTCTGATCTCTTGATATTTAAAGTCAATTTCTGATCTCTTGCTATTTATAGCCAAATTTCTGATCTCTTGTTATTTATGGTAATATTTCTGATCTCTTGCAATTTATAGTCAAGTGTCTGAGCACCTGCTATTTATAGTACAATTTCGGATCTCTTGCTATTTATAGTCAATTTCTTATATCTTGCTATTTATAGTCCAGTGTCTGATCACCTGCTATTTATAGTACAATTTCGGATCTCTTGTAATTTATAGGCAAGTGTCTGAGATCTTGCCATAGACAATTTTTTGATCTCTTGCAATTTATAGTCAAGTGTCTGAGAATTTGCTATTTGTAGCCAAGTGTCTGAGCACCTGCTATTCATAGCCAAATTTCTGATCTTTTGTTATTTATAGTCAAGTGTCTGAGAACTTGCTATTCTTAGTTAAATTTCTGATCTATAGCCAAATTTCTGATCTCTTGCTATTTTTGAATTAAATTTCTGATCTCTTGCTATTTATAGTCAAATTTCTAACATTTTGCTATTCATAGCTAAATTTCTGATCTCTTGCTATTTATAGTCAATGTCTGAGAACTTGCTATTTATAGTCAATTTCAGATCTCTTTCTATTTATAGCCAAATTTCTAATCTCTTGCTATTTATAGCCAAATTTCTAATCTCTTTCTATTTATAGCCAAATTTCTTACATTTTGCTATTATAGTCAACTTTCTGAGTTCTTGCTATTTAAGCTCTTGCTATTTCTGGTAAATTTTCTTAAAACTTTGCTATTTTTATCAGTGTTTTTAAACCTTATTAATTGTAACAATATCATATAATTTATAACTTAATTCTAACGGTATTTTGTTTAACAATATTTAAACATTAACATGTTTCTAAACAGCCATTAATTGTCAATACAAAAATTAACAATCAATGCAAGCGAATGAAATTAAAACTGAATTCAATCGAACAAAAATCCCAGACTAAATGTTTATTAATTTATTATAAAATTACACATAGAAAATAGAAAACTAGTTGACCCTGAAGGCTTAAGTAGTGAGTAGTATCTTTAAGATACTACTTACTCACTCACTCACTCTTCAAAAACACTTGCTGTGACATAAATGGTTTACAGCTAAGCAAATGTAATGCAAAACGAGCTCTCTGTTGTCAACTCCTAGACAATAGAATTTCAAACTTAATGAACAAGGAAATGGATTGTGCAATTGCTATATAAATAAAATAAAATAATAATTATTATTATGGCAAATCAATATTTAGCTATTGAACTTTAATATAAAATTCTATAACTAATTATGCTTAAATGTTATATTAAGGTCAGTGGAAAAATGTTTTATTTATCAGAAATTCTCCAAACGGATGTTTATTTCACAGTGAGGAATATGATCAGTTTGTTTTGCTTTTGTTGAGTTGCAACCGACTAAAAATGTTTATTAACAATTGACTTTGTGGGTTTTATTTTACAACTTCATTCACATAATAATGGGCCTGTGTATATGGCACGTAGTTACAAATCTTGCCGTTAATTAACCTCGTAATTGAATGCTTAACAGCAACAACAGAAAAAGTGTAAAATAATGTGAAAATTCAAGATTTGCCTTTTTTATGGAAATAAATTCCTATATACAAAAAACATTTGCTTAAAACAATATTTAAATGAAATTTTTTTGTTCACGAAAATACACTTAAAGAAAATTGTTACCATAAATAGAAAATTTCTCAGAAACTTGACAGCAGACTTTTTCAATTTGTCTTAATTTGTGCTGCTTTTTGAAATTATATTTCAGGTATTTGGTATCTTTTAAAAAAGCTTCTTGAAATAGTTTAAACTATAATTATGTTTCTAACTAATAAACCTATACAAACTATAGATTTTTGGAAAATTTTCATATTTAGACCTTTTCTATGGTATTTACTGCTTGTAAATATAAATTTTTCGCATTTGGTACTTTTTCTAAAAAGTACTTTTTTCAATTTGGTACTTTTTCAAAAAATTATTTTTTTTCAATTTGGTACTTTTTCAAAAAGTATTTTTTGTAGTTTTTGACTTGCACACAGTATAGGAGATCGGGTTTAAAGGGTTTTTTTCAGTTAGTACACAATGTTGTTACTTCTTTAAAGGATGTTTCATGTATTTGGTATTTTTTTAAAAAAATGTTGGTTTTCACATTTCTATGTTTGTACTTTTAAACATTAACCCTCGTTTTCACTAAGTCTAGTTATTTTTTTAACCTAAAGTTATACCGACTGTTAATATACATAATTTCTGTAAGAAAAATATTTTACAGACAGTAAAAAACTTCAAGTTAAAAACCAACTACACTTGGTGGAAATGGAGATAAACCATATAATTTCTAATCGATTTGTTTATCGGTTTTCAAATGAACTATTTTCTGTAAAAATATTTGAAAGAAAAAATTTTGTATAAAAAAATTTTTTTAAAACTTTTATATTTACATCTTTTCTGTGGTATTTACTGCTTGTAAATAGTAATTTTACGCATTTGGTACTTTTTCGAAAAAGTACTTTTTTCAAATTTGGTACTTTTACAAATTTGGCACTGTTTCAAAAAAGTACTTTTTGTAGTTTTCGACTTGTACATAGTAAAGGAGGTCGTTTTTAAAGGATTTTTTTTCAATTAGCAAACATTGTTGTTACTTTTTTAAAGGATGTTTCATGTATTTGGTGCCTTTTTGTAAATTGTTTTCCAGAAATTTCCTATAGAAAGCAGTAGCAAATTTTTCGGAAATTTTCTATAAATAACAAATTTAGCTTTTCTTTATATTTTTTTACCGTGTACTCTAATACCTATTTACATTAGTATTATTGTATTGTATACATTTGATTTAAATCTCATGACGCGTCTTATTATTTTTTATTCGTTTGTTTTATATTGTATCTAGATACGTTTGTGTGTTATTAATTCTATTCTAAGTTTTGTTTATTTTTTAAACAATTTGTTTATTTTAATTTCATTTGTGTATGTAGCTGAATACGAGTGTATATTTAATAAAGAAATAACAATTTGAATTATAAGTGTTGTATCTAAAACATTCATTAATATTTAATTATTTTTTTTTTGTAATAGCATATCTAGAGAGCTGATGAGCATTTTGTGTTTTGTTTAGAAAGTAGTAGTTAGTTCAGTTATAAAATAAATTCAACAAATCAGGAAGTAAATACTGTTAGGGGAGAACTATTAACATATTCGAAATAACTTTACAAGTTTATTTTCTTTCCAGTGTCTTTACTTTTTCTTGCCACTGTTTATTTTTAGTTTTATATTTTAGAATATGTTTTTTTTTCTAGACAAAAAACTCATTAAACTTAATAGACCTTTTAAAATTACTGTGTTTATTTTTGAAACATAAAAATATGATTTTTTTTACTGTTGTCGTAAATTTAAGCATGTACTTTTTTTTCGTTCTCTGCACTTTGTTTAATGGACTTGATGTTTTAAGATATTTTTTGTTGTCGTGGCATTGAAACATTTTGAAATTTTAGATTTACAATGACCTTGCAAAATAATTAAAATTATTTCATATTTCACAAATGTTTCTAAGCAAAACTGTTTTACTTTGTGCAAAAAAATTAAAAATTCTAAAGCGTAATTGAATTGACAACATGTTTTGAGAATATATTTTTGGTTTTATAAAGATTTAAAAGCGATTTTGTGAAATTTAGGGAATTTGTTTTAAAGATTTTGGTTTAAATTTGATAATGTTTGTTATATTTAGCTAAGATTTTGGTGTTTAGGCATAAAATGTTGCTGAAAAAATAATTTTGTTAAACTTTAAATTTTTTGCTTGAATATGTTTATAAATATTTTGTAAGTTTTTGGGGTATATACATAAAATGTTGCTAGCAACAAGTTGCCAAGAAATACATTTTTTTAAAACTAAATATTTTCGTTAAGTTTCTAACAAGTTAAACAATATTTTGTAATATAGCAACATGTTGCTAGATTTTTTTTTCAATTTTAAGATTTCCATTGGTTTAGAAAAATATTACATAATTTTGTGCCCAAATCTTAGTAAGTAATCATAAAATGTTGCTGGCAACATGTCGATAAACAATCTCATTTTGTATTAAAAAGTTTAGCTGGATACTGTGGCTTATTTAGCGAAATTGTGCTGAATTTTTGGTAATATATCGGAGATTAAACTAAAAATGTTGCTAGCAACATGTTGCCAGGGCAACATTTGTCATATTTTTTTCGCATAAAACTTTATTAATTAAAATAGTTGAATATTTTAGCCTTTTTTCTAAGATTTTAGTATATAATTATAAAATGTTGCCAGCAACATGTTGCCAGCAACATGTTGCTAGATATTATTGTTTTTTTGCTTAACAAATTTCTGTGCAAGATTTTGTTACATTTGATGGAATATTTTGCAATTTTATATAAACACAAAATATTGCTAAAAACATGTTGCCAGACAATTTTTTTTTGCTTTGAACAATTTTCGTATCAAACCTTATTTGATTTAGGAGAACTTTTAGCTTTTTCGCTAAGATTTTCATGAAAAAACATAAAATGTTGCTAGCAACATGTTTCTAGAATAAATAATACTGTTTTTAGGATAAAACTTATTACTTCTTTGAAAAATGTTTCCTTATTAAATTGTTTAGTTTCAAGTAAGCAAACAAAAAATGTTGCCAGCAACATGTTGCTGAGTATAATTATGTGTATATACCACATAACAATATGATGGGTTTTTAAGTTCATTTCAAATATCTGTTTCTGTTTAACTTAATTACATATATACATGTTGCCTGCTTAACTTATTCATTAATATTGCTTTATTCTTCTTAATGTCTTTTTACTGGTATTAAATGAAATAATTAATCACTGTTGCATTACATAACAACTGTATAAATATATATTGATGAATTTATTTATTTAACATTTGCCTGTTTATAATTCAATAATGTTTAACAATTTCAAACACTTATAAGTCTTGCTCATTTGATTTTGTTTAGTTGCTGATGGTGTCTTTGTGCTTGAGAGTGATTCAAACACTTAATAAAACTGGTTATTTTGACAATTCTTAGAAATATCCTGGTTTTATAACATCTAGAAAAAGCAAAACAAATTAAAAAAAGAAACATTGCGAACCCCCAAAAAATATGTCTTTTTTTGTTGTTATAGTCAACAATTTTTTTAATTGCCAATTCTGCAGTTCCAAGAATGTATTCTACCCTTCATTAAAATAAAGGTGTATTAAGTTTCTTTCATAATATGCAGGTCTAGCTAATGTTATACTTTTATTGTAAGTAGCGTTCATTGTATTCGTTTTTACTGCCTTTTTAATATTACTTGATTTCATTTGAATTCTATGTATATTTTTCATATGACACATATTGAGATGTTGACTTTATATTTATATAATTTGTTTCTAATTTCATTTTGCGTTTTTTTCTACTCTGTTCGGTTTTATTTTTGCCATAAAAAGTCAAGGTTGTCCACATTGTTTCACACACATTCTCAAAGTAAGCCAGACAATGGGAATTTTATTTAGATATAGCCAAACAAAGAGGAGACAGTAAACAGCTTAGATTGTTATGTTTTTGGTGCAAAGCATGAGGGATTTCTTTTCGCGCTTGTTAAGAACAGGTATTAAATCAAACTTCTGGTTTAAAAGTTTTGTGTTCAAAACAAAATTAAATAAAAAATGTTTAATTTAATTTTTTAATTTTGACTGTATTTTAAGCTTTAAAAAGTTGCAGAAATATGTTGCTGCATATAATAGCAAAGAAATTTACTTTAACATAATTTCCTATAATAAACTAATGATATTTTAAAGAAATGTTTCAGCAACATGTTGCTAAACATATATATAAAACATTTCTTTAACATATTTTTCATATTAATCAATAATTTAGAACAATTTATGATAGAAAACAAAAATTATAAATTGTTGCGGCAACATGTTGCTAAACATCTATTATAAAATTATTTGTTATTCATTAATAACTGAATAGAATATTATTTTTCATTGTATTTATAATTATTAGGGTAAAAATTAAAAAATGTTGCGGCAACATATTGCGAAACATTTTGCCAACAAATTGTGTTTTGTTTGAAATAATTCATTTAAACGAAAGTAATGTGCATTTCAAAAATTAAGTTTTTTACAAAAATTCAAAATGTTGCTGAAACATGTTTCTAAATATTTGGTGAAAATTTTTTTCTTTTTTTCAAATATTTGGAAATAGTATTGAATAATACAAAATTTATATAATATTACATTTAAATACAATTTTTATGAGGAGTTGGTAATGTTGCAAAACATTTTTAAGCAGAATTTCAAATACAACTAAAATCATTGCAAGTTTATGTAAAAACAAATAATAGTTTAGATGTTGCTACTGAAGTTTATGAAAATTTTAGTAAAAACTCTAAGTAAAAATAATACAAAAATAAAAATGTTGCAGTAACATGTTGCTAAACATTGCTTTAGATTATTAAAAGAAGATTTATAAAAATTATATATGGAATGAAAATGTTTCTAAGCAATATTTTTGGGAATTTTCAAGAAATTGTTAAAAATTTTCTAAAAATGTCATTACCTGAAGAGATTTATATAAAATAAATTTAATTTAGTTTAAAACACAAAAGCATTGCAGCAGCAAAGGCAAAATTTTTAGCAAAATTTTAAAATTTGCAGTATAAATTATACTTTGAACAATTTTTGTTGCATAATTTTTTAGTTATTTTCAAAACAATAGAGGAAATAATTTTCCCTTGTTCATTTTTAATGACGTCTTGTTGTCTGCCAAACACACACAAAGCAACAATTAAATAAAGAATTTATAGAAATTTAATTACTTTTAAACAGTTTATTGCATAAAGAAACATTTCAATTTAGCTATACTTATGTATATATTTAGCAATATGTTGCTATTGTTATTAAGCTTTTGTAGCATCTGAAAAATGTTTAGCAACATGTTGCCAAGAAAATAAATGTTTCTAACTTGAATGAATTTCTGGTTAATAAGATTTTCTATTGGTTGTTTTTATTTAGAACAATAAAAGCTTTATTTATTGTAATTTAAATTCTAAATAATGACCTAAACTCCAACAGCTATAGCTAAAGTATGGTAATACTTATATTTTGTAGCTCTCGACCTCTCTATATCATACATTTTATAGACTTTTTTATCTTAAGTAGACAAGAGGCACTTGCCACCCACTCCTTTAAACAACAAGTGATATTGTTTGTTTTATTAAAGGTTAAAAAAATAGTGTTTATACTGGCCACTTAGACTGGCTAACAACTCAATTTTTCTACTGGCTATTTTAGTTGACAGTGTAACAATGAGTTCGAATAAAACCCACTTGTTGCCAGTTTTCTTTATTTGCACTTTTTTACTCATTTTTATACTATACTTTATAAACAAACAAAGAGCCAGCAAAAAAAAAAGAGTATTAAATACAAATTTATTTATATAGAAAAAATTTATGTATATAAAATTCAAACATGACGAATACATGTCTGGGGCAGTTGAAAAAATTTAATTATTCCACAATTCAAAAATACTTACGGTTAAAGGCAAAATAATTTCATGCTAAAAAAAGGGAGGGGTTGAGTTTTTTTTCCTAACCTGATTTAATTGTAAACTTAAATAGTTTTAGAGTAGATTTGGGAATGTGCAATAGAAATGATTTAAACATATTAGATACAAATTAAATTTTCTACAGTAAATTATAAATTTTAAGTATGTGCTTTGCAACAATGTTGCCGAACATTTAGTAAATGTTTTAAATGTTAAGTTAACTGCACGCATAGAAAAGGTTTACCTTAAGCCTAGTACTCTGTTCAAATTTGGGAAAAATGTTGAGCAACATTATTTAATTCATACGGAAAGTTTGACGTGTAGCTAATGTACTTTGGTAAACAAAACACATATGTTTTGCTTTTTTGTGAATTTAAATCGAAAATAAATAAAAGTTGAAATATTAAAAAATCTGTGTTGAATCGAAATCGTTAAATAAAAATGAATAAACAAATATTACTGGCCGCTTGTGCAGCAGCACAACAAGTAATAGATATTGTTGTTGCGACAGAAGAGCTTTTGGATGAAAATTCCACGTGAAACAATTGCTACTTTAATTATTTCGCTGTAAAAAAATAATGTTGCCAGATACATTTCATATGTTTTTCACAAACTGAACAGAGTACTACTTCTGCAACATTTTTTCATGAAAATTTCATGTGAATTTTTTTAACATGTATTTTGACAGCAATCCACTTGAAATTTTGAACAGAGTACTAGGCTTTAAGTAGCAAATAATACTACATTAAATTATTAAAGCAAATTAAGAAATAATTGTATACATTTTTTTTTAAATGTTTAGCAACAAATTGCAGCAACATGTTTTAATATTAAAAAATAATGTAATAAATAGCGTAAATATAATGATTTTATGTGTTATGGAAGAAAATAAAAAAATTTGTAACAAAACATTTTGCAGCAACATTTAATTTATTTTAAACAAACAATTTTTAGCAAAATTTTTATCAGCATCTTGTTGCAAAATTTTTTTCTTAGACTTTAAAAATTTGCCATTAAATTACAAAATAATAAAATTTTGTGTGTTTAAAAAAAAATTAAAGAGTTCAAACAAACTATTGTTAATTTTTCCTGGTGTATTATTGCTTTTTGTATTACTGTTTTATCGAGTATAATTAATGCCATTCAATTGTTCCGTATTGAGAATTTTTTATTTCTGTTTCATTTTGTTTGTGTCTGAATGTGTAATCAATCTATTTTTTTTTCTCTACAATATAATATATGAATTATATAAAGTGTAAGGTGTTTCACTCTTTATTTATATACATATGCAGATGTAAATGTATCTACATGCATTTAGTTTTTATTACAAGGTCGTTTACTTTTTCCACTTAGTACTCACTCAGCAGTCTAGCTGTAGTTGCTAGTATGTATACAGTTTTGTTGTTTTTTTATTTTTATTTATTAGTGGTTGTAAAATTGTCATTGTATTTTTTTTATTTTACTGTTATTTTATCATACAGATTTATATATGTTCCTAATAAAACATTATTCATAAAAGCAAAAACAAAACAACAAAAAAGAAACGTTATGTACAAACAATAGACAAAATGTTTATGGAATTTTAGTTAATAGACATTAATTGTAATTTCTGATATAATTTAATGAATCTTATAATTACGTTGTAATAATTAATAATAGAAGTCAAAATTGAAAGATAAATTTAATGTTATAGAAGGTTTTTGGTCTTGCAACATGTTGCTGGCAACATTTTGTTTCCATATACATAGTAATAAATCCAGTTTATTTTTAACAGAATTTCTTTTAGCGACAAATTTAATTATAATTTTCAATTCAATTAAAATACATTTTATGAGACCTAACATGATGACGATGTGTTTAATAATAATGATTTATTTATAAGCGTGTTTGTGTTTTATTTCTGTGTCTTCTTTTTTATTTCTGAGAAAATACAAAGCAAAAAATAAATATTCAATGTCAATGTCAAAGACACACAAACAAATTTTCTTGTGCACGAAATTAGAACAAAATTAAATGAATTTTTATTTTCAACAACATGAAAGATAATGAAATTTATTAAACTTCAAGTAAGAATAATAATAATTTCTTAATTATTTTTAGAAAATTTTAAAAATTCTTAGAAAATAAAAAAAAAAACTAAAAATAATGTTACTTAATATTGGCAACATGTACAAAACAATTTAATATAACTGAAATTATTGAAGGAAACTATTAAGAAATATAAATTTTAGCAACATGTTGCTGCAACAAAATTTTTAACTAAAATATTTTTAACTTCAAATTCGTTTTTGAAATGCTATGTTTTTTCTTTGGAAATTTATAATTTTCTTGTAGGTACTTGAAATTTGTCTTGGCAACGTTCTAAAAATTAAACTTTATCAATATTTTAGAAATTGTTTTTAAAAAATTTAAAATTTTTATTTTCAATATTTCGCTGCGTCTTTGTGTAGCTTCTTCAGGAAAAATTTTTTAATTTTATAAATTTCAAAATTATTTGTCATAGGAAAAAGTATACGAAATATTTTAAAATAGTTAATATTACCACATAAATTCTTTATTTTTTTACTTTTCGGTTATTTTGAGTTTAGCATTATGTTGCTGCAACATATTTTTTTAACTAAAAAGTTTTAACTTCAATTTAATTTTTAAGTGGTATGTTTTCGCGAGAAAAATATAATTTTCTTGTAATTTCTTGAAATTTAATTTAGCAACATGTTAATGCAACATTTTGAAAAAGTTATAAAAATTAAACTTTATACAAATATTTTAATATACATAAAATTACCACATAAATTATTTTTTTTTAATTTACGCTTATTTTGAGTTTAACAACATGTTGCTGCAACTTATTTTTTTTAACTAAAAAAAATTGTAACTTCAAGTTAATTTTTAATTGTAATTAATTGAAATTTGTTTTGGTAAAATGTTGCTGCAACATTTTGAAACAGTTGTAAAGTTAAAATTTAAGTTGTAAAAATTAAAATTTATTTATAAATATTTTATTATAGTTAAAATTACTACATAAATTCTTTATTTTTTAAATTGCCGCTTATTTAAAGTTTACCAACATGTTGCTGCAACATTCTTTTTAACTAAAAAATTTTAGTTTGAAATTCATTTTTTTTCTAGAAAATATTATAATTTTTGGGGATGTGCTTCGAAATTTGTCTTAGCATTATGTGGAGCAACATTTTGTTACACAAAATATAGTTTGTCAACATGTAGCTAACAGATTTTTCAACTTACTTTTTTATATATACAAATTTAGAAATATTGTTATAAAACTCAAAAGTTTTTTTTTTTAATTTATGTCTGGCAACATGTTGTTGCAGCATTTAGCGTAGTAATTGCATTATATGTAAATAAATACTAAGTAAACGTTGTTTTTCATATTTAAAATGCATTTTATTTTATCTCCAACATGTTGCCAAGCTAGAAAATCGCCTCAGTTCCCTTTAAAACAAAATGCTTTAAGTCACACACTATCTACAGCTTTAAACATTTCTCATTATTCTCATCAAATTAAACCATGTTATTGACCTAAGTCAAGGGCACTGCACTTGTACCAGAAATCTATATAAAAACTTGTTTTTTCCAGCCAATGTTTAGCAAAGGATGAAACTATAAAAACACAAGCCTCCTCTCTCTTAAACCAGTTTCCCTAATTCTTCGGGGCTTAAAATAAACCACAATATGATTGTGGCAAACAAGAGAGAGAGAGAGAGAGTACATAATGTGTTTTTAAAGGGTTTTGGTGAGTGAGTGTTGGTTTTATTAAAAACTAAAAATTCACCAATGCATGACGAGATGTTATTAAGTTTTACTTTTGTTTAAATCTACATGATAAATGGCTGCAAGCAGTAGTGCTGCATCATGTACGAATCGCCTAACAAGTTTAACTATAAAGCAAATCGTTGACAATATCAAGGTCTTTTGCAAAATTTCTGTTCTGTCTGTTGATCTGCTGTTTTTTACACAGATTGCCTTTTTTTCCTATACCAACAGCCTACAAACTAAAAATCCCTTTTTTCTTCTTATATTTAGTATATAAAAAAATGACGCACTTATTTAAAAATGAGACATATACAATTTTAAATGTGGTATCACAAATTCAGACCAGTTTGTTTATAAAGTGTGAGATCATTCATGTTTCGAGTTCATTAACTTGCTGATGTTGTGCCTACAGACCTGAAGACTCTTTGCTACAGATTTCTTTCTGCAATCGTTTCGTTTTCTGCATTTAACTAAGAGGACACAAGAATGTTTAGTGTTTTTTAGGCTTGTATTTTTTTTTATTATTTAAATAAAGAATCCCTTAAATTAACTTCTGCCCCAGTTCTGTGTTGTATTTTCTGTGTATGTTTGTGTTTGCTTTTAAAAATATTTCATCATACTGATGTTTATTTAATTATACCCTACAATTAAAATTATTGATAAAATACACTTGTTTCAAGCTTTGACTTATGAACTCAGCAACATGTTGTGGCAACAGTTAAGGCTTAACGCATTTTTTAAACTTGTTTTTTTCTATTATTTCTGTTAAAATCTAGGCAAAATACACCCTTAGAATTTAAATTTTTTTTAAATATTTGTTAGCAACATGTTGATAAACAAAAGTATTTTTCATCTATTTAGTATTTAAAATTCTAATTAATTAGCTTAAATTCAATGAGAAACTTTCAAAAAAATGAAAAAGCTACTAAATGTGTTCTAGCATCTGGCTTTTTAAAATATGTTACTGCAACATGTTGCTAAACATTTAATTAACAAGTTTAAAAAAACAATCATATTAAATTTTATATATTTCAGAATGATTTTTAAGTAATAGATTTAAAATTTAAGTTTTTCGAATATGTTGCAGCAACATGTTGCTAAACATTTAGTAAAATTTCTGGAAATTATAAAACTAAAACTATATATTTATATCTTAAGCCTAGTATTTTGTTCAAAATTTCAAGTGGAATGCTGTCAAAATACATGTTAAAAAAATTCACATGAAATTTTCATGAAAAAATGTTGCAGAAGTAGTACTCTATTCATTTTGTGAAAAACATGTGAAATGTATCTGGCAACGTTATTTTTTCACAGCGAAATAATTAAAGTAGCAATTGTTTCACGTGGAATTTTCATCCAAAAGCTCTTCTGTCGCAACAACAATATCTATTACTTGTTGTGCTGCTGCACAAGCGGCCAGTAATATTTGTTTATTCATTCAACACAGATTTTTTAATATTTTAAATTTTATTTATTTTCGATTTAAATTCACAAAAAAGCAAAACATATGTGTTTTGTTTACAAAAGTACATTAGCTACACGTCAAATTTTCCGTATGAAATAATTAATGTTGCTCAACATTTTTCCCAAATATGAACAGAGTACTAGGCTTTAACTAGTGATTAACAAATTAAACAAATTTAAAATTTTACACATAAATGTTGCAGCAACATGTTGTTAAACATTTTGAAAAATATTACTACATTTACCTATTAAAGCAAATTGGTAATGTATTTTAGTAGAAAATTTAATACACAGGAAAACAGTAAAATTTTGACAAAATGTTGAAGCAACAAGTTGCTAAACATTTAAGTACTAACAGCAAAAATGCTAAAACATACCTAAATTATTAAATATTTAAAAATGATTTATGAGTAATAATTAAATTTAAACTTTTTCAAATATGTTGCAGCAACATGTAGCTAAACTCTTAATACTATTTCTGTAAATAAATAAATTAAAATCAAATTTTTATGTTTTAAGATTATGTTTGTTAAAGATAAAACAACTTTAAAAATTTTAGGCAGAAATGTTGAAGCAATATGTTGCTAAAAATTCAAACAGATATATACAAATATCTAAATTATGAAAAACTTATTGTTGTTCTAAATATATTTTGAAAACAAAAAAAATTTTAATATTTTACAAAATTGTTTCAGCTAAAATGTTGCTAAACATTTAAAAATTATTCATAAAAATCTTAATTTTCTTAAAGAACTTTAATAAAAATTATTTTTATTAAATATGTTGCACCAACATGTTGCTAAACATTTTGTAAAATTTCCAAAAACACTAAAATGCATGTTACAATTTTATGTATTAACAGCTGTTATTAAAGGATTAAACAAATTTGAGTTTTTGCATAGAAATGTTGCAGCAACATGCTGTAAAATATTTAAAAGTGTCTAAATTATGCCGAATTGTTTCCTATTTAGAGAATATTTTCAAAATTCTTAAGAATTGAAATTATGTAGTTGATTTAAATGTTTCAACATAATGTTGCCAATGCTTCGTAGAATTCAGTACATCGGCTATAGATTTCCTATAAAGTTTTTTTTAATAAAAATTATATTTTTTTAAATGTTTTTGCTTTAGTTGTTTTTTGTGTTCACTTTTGTTTTTCAATGAATAAAAAATTAAGAATTTTGTAAAGTTCAAGGTTTTTTGGGATTTGGTTTGTTGCTTGTTCTTTTGCTACTTTATGTATTGAATATGCGTTGTTATTTATGTGCTGTTGTCATGTCTGTATATTCCTGCATTTAAGTCTGATTTTGCCGCCTGTACTGGCTTGTAGTTATTTTTTTTTCTTCACTACAGCAAGTATATGGGTGTATTTGAGTTTTTGTCTGTTGTATATATAAACGGAAAAATAAATGTTGATGATCAACGATTTTGTGATGATTCAATAAACAATATTGTTTTTGCTGTTGCTGTTTATTGTAATAGAATTTGTATTAAAAACAAATTGCAAAAACAAAATAAATAAAAAGTTTCTAAAACGAAATGATTTTGTTTGAATCGTTGCGACTAAAATATAATAAAAGTGAAATGAGAAGCATTTCGAAGCTTTTTATAAAAAAAATACAAAGATGTTGAGTGAACATGTTGCTTATTAAATTCTTTCTTTTTAATCATTATTTATTGCGGTTTTAATTTCTAAATGAAAACTTTTCCATTTCCTTTTTACTTTTCTAATAGAAATTATATTTTGTTTTAATAAAATTATTCAATTAATTTGCTCTTTTTTTCTTCCTATCCTGTCATTACATTTGCTGCAGTTTCATTTGTGTTGGAAATGAATTGATGTCTTGTGACAATCTGTTTTAGAGATTGTAATTCCAAACTACTACGTTGCCGTAGAGATGTGTTTTGAACATGGATTCTTAAAAGTTTGAAGTAACATGTTGCTTATAGCAGAAACTAGTTAAATTTATACATTTTAAAGCATTTTTCCCTATTTTTTTGAAATTTGAAAAAAATTCTTAGCAACATTATTATTTCTCTAGCAACATGTTGAAGCAACATTTTTTTAATAGCTTTTGATTTTATGTTCCTATTTTATTAATATTTGTAATAATTTTTATATAAAAAATATGTTGTAAAAGAATTTAAAAAATTTTTGTTTAGCAACATGTTGCTGCAATATTTCACTAAGTTTCTTCGAAATTTCTGTGTGTTATGTATTTTTTAAAAGCAGCTATTGTTTTATTGTATATGCTGAAGGTTTTTATGTTTTGAAGTTTTTTCTGGCAACATGTTGCCGCAACATTTCTTAAATTTTCTTTAAAATTGATGTTTTTTATATATTTTTTAAAGAATATGTTGCAGGATTGTTTTTTCAAAAAATGTTTGTGAATTATGAAGTGTTATTCTAGCGGCATGTTGCTGCAACTTTTAAATTTTTTTAAGTTTTAAAAAAAATAGTGTTTTTTATTAGGAACCTCTGATCCATAACCTACACTTTGTAGTAATTCTACTCATATGTGCAACAAAATTATCGTATAGTATAACAACTACACATATAGATGTGTATAGGGAGAAAAAACTATAAAATAGTGCCATAAAAATGAACTTGAACGAAAAAGTCCTTGGCCTTGTATGTTTATTATGGCCTGATAAATGTGGCCAAACACCCAACCCAACCCTTACACCACACACACCCAACTGATACTTAGTGTGTGATGAAACGAATTTTGCCTTTAAGCTGGCATCAGCTGACTAAAACTCAATTTTTTTAACAGAAATAAATGGCGGCAGAAAGAATACAGCACAAAAACCTCAAAGTTAAATATTTTTCTTGTTTGTACCGGATTTGACCATGAACAAGAACTAAACAATGTCACAACCTTAAAACACACAAACAACAATAACAAAACGAATTAAAAACACAACCTGACAAAGATGAAGAGTAAAAATCTTGCTAAAATGGCCTTCATTTAGTTGGTACTAGGGGTGATGTTTGGGGTGGTTAGAAATGTACTCGTATCTTATAAGCCTCTTATTTTAAAATATAGAATACGAATTAAAATAGTTTGCTCTTAATTTTTCTACAATTTAAGAGAGCTGTTCGTATTTCGTAGTAGTTTATTTTGTACTTGTACTTTTCTTACGTTTAATGACTGGCATTGAACATGAAAATTGTATTTTTCTTTTTTTGTGACACTGAAATTTGTATTTTAGTATTTTATAACTAAATTGTATGTTGTTTTTTCTTATTGTTGTTGAAAGCAAAACAACAGAAGTAAACGCTATAGTCGCCAGTTTTTTTTTTTTTTTTTTGGTGTGTTGCATGTAAATTTTTATTTTGTTGTGCTACAATTAACGTCACGTTTATTTTTCGGTTGGTTTGCATTTTTGTTTCTTGGTGAAGCAAAAAAACGTGGGTTTTTTATACTTAACTCTAAATTTTGTAATGAATTCTATACTTAAAAACATTGCTAGTGGTGCTGCTGCAACAGCAACTGCAGCTCAATAGTTTTTGTATAAGTATTACACATTACGAAGGCGAAGGTTGTTTTAGGTCATGGCCAACTAACTTGACATTTGTTTAGAGAACAAAATGTAAGATATATAGGTAATCTTAATACAAACTAATAAAGTTTTAGATACAAGAAAAAGTGGTGGGGGATGAAAAGGTGCCAGAACGGAAATTGATTGTAAAACTGAAAAGTAACTTAGTTTAAAGAACTGAAAGCATTAAAAGGAAAAGGGAAGTAAAGAAAACTACTAAATAAAAGTGCATTAAATATGCAGAAAACAAGATTAAATACAAATAAAAGTAGGAAAAGTAATAAAAACTTTTGAAAATTCAATTTTTTTTTTAAATTTTGAATATTTTTATGAAAGTGAAAGATATTAAAAGTAGGAAAATATGTAAAAATTTTGGAAAACTTTAAAATTTTTTTTTAAATTTAAAATTTTTTTTACAAGATGTTGGCGCAACATTTGAAAATTCTTAGCCAAATTTAAAATTTTTCTTAAATATTTATAAAAATAGTATTGCTCTCGGAAAATAAGCCAAAATTGTAAAAAAAAACTTGCCCGCAACATTTGAAAATGTTTAGCAACATGTTGCGGCAACATTTTGCAAATTAGAATTTGCAAAATAAATATTTTTGGGTATATATTTTTAAAAATATTTATTGAGTTATTTAGCATATTTTTCGTTATGTTAACAACTTCCTTGAGAATATGTAATGGAAATATTTTTAATTTTGTGGATATTTATTGAGATAATATGTGGCAACAACAGTGATAAATGTTTACAATAGCTTAGCAACATGTTGCTGCAACATTGTGGTACTAAAAAGCAGTAAAATACAAAGGTATTGCTAAAATATTTTACATTTTTCTACAATCTAAATTCAAAAAATTTAAAACACTGAACGCATGATTAATGTATCTTTTATGAAAGAGCAAATATTACTTACACATCTACAAAAAAGAATTATAAATGTATATATGGAGGAAAATGTAAATGGTTTTGAGGGTTCAAGGATAATATAATATTATTATATTATCAACAAAGACAATTAATATGAGTATTACGCCTATAAAACGTAGAGAATTAACTCTGATATTTATAAATAGGCTTTATTTTAAACCACTAACCACTTTTCAAATCTTTAGAAATTTCCTTCTTTTCAAAGCAATATAATAAAACACTATTACTGCCATTCAATCAAATAAATCTCTTAATACATTTTGAATGAATTTCTTATTAAAATTACTTTACTTTTTCCTTTTGTTTTTTCAATATACATATATTACCACTAACCCAATTTAAAATTGCTCTATATACATTGCCATCATGTATATAAGTGTTTTTATTTCAATTTCATTTTGACTTAAACTAGCAAAGCAGCAACAAAAAAAAACTGAATTTATTTCCTGATTACATTCAACTCTTTTCACTTTCATCAATGTTTTTCACAACGTTTGTAAATGCTTTCGTTTCTTTATAGCAAAAAAAGAAAATAGCGTTTTTATTTTATTTTATTTAATTTTTTTTTTGTTCATATACATTTACACTTTTCAATTCACTTTCAAGGTCATTTAAGTATTTCCTTATTTGTTTGTTGAATATTTAACTAATAGCTCATGTTATACTATACAATATATTATTGTTAGTTAGTTAGTTACATATGTATAGTTGTGCGAAATAAACAAAACATTTCTTTAATTGATTGGTGGGTGACCTTTGAAAGGTTTTAGCTTGTCTGAGTAATTAATTTATGGGTTAAGCAACATGTTGCAGCAACATTTAAAAAAAAAGAGAAAGCATTAATTATTGGGGATTTTTTTTAGCATTTTTTACAATTAAACGTTATACGGAATTATTATTTCATTATTTCATAATCGAACTGTTAATTTTTACTTTTTGATAATTTTAGTTAGGCTCGAGTTCATTTCGAGTTATACGGAATAGTCGAAAATTATTCGAAAAATATATGTATTTTTAAAAGATTTTTATTGAATTTTCATAATAGAAAAATTTCGTAGCTATGGCGATTAATCGAATAACCGAATAATCGTTTAATCGGGATTTTAGCGATTATTCGAATAATAATCAATTAATCGAAATTTATTCAATTAGTCGAATAATTTTGTGTAACGTGCAAAGGTAATTGTTGAACTTTCATAATAATACAAAAAATTCATTATTTTGGCAATTCAACGAATGAGCGAATAATCAATCGAATATTCGGTTATTTGATTAATCGGGATTTTAGCGACTATTCGAATCATTTCATAAAAAATTTAACTAGCTCATAAAAAGCTTATATAAATCCATATATATGTATGTATAATAAAAGAAAAAAATATAATAATGGCGATTAAACGAATAATCGATTATTCGTTATTTAAACGATTATTCGATTAAATTTATAAATTTTTTGAAAACTCTTACTTACTTTTTAGATTAAAAAAATGCTCAATCCCGAAATTTATTCGAATAAAATTACTTAATTTTTAAATATTCTTGTTGAATTTTCTTATTAATAGAACATTTTCATACTTATGATGATTAATCGAATGAGCGAAGAATCGATTTATCGGAATTTGAAAAATTTTATGAAAAATTGTACTAAATACTTAATAATAATATAAACTTTTTGTATTTTTGCAAGTAGTGAAATAACAGAATAATCGAATAAACGTAATTTAAGCGATTATTCGAATAAATTCATAAATATGGAAATTTGGCAAATTTTTCGATTAAACAAATAACCGATTAATCGAATAAATAAATATGTGCATTTTTGAACAATTTCTTTTATAACATTATTTACACGATTATTCGAAGAAATTTATCAATTTTTCTAAAAATTCTTACTAACTTTTTACAATAAAAGTAAAATTTCATAATTATGGCGATTAATAAAAAAACCAAATAATCGATTAATCGCAATTTAATCAATTATTCGAATAAATTTTAAGATTTGTGAAAACGTTAACTAACTTTTCATAGTAATACAAACATTTAATAATTTTGGCAATTCGACGAATGAGCGAATAATCGGAATTTAAGAGATTATTCGAATAAATTGCGGGATTTTTTAATAATTATTGTTAAAATTTGAATTTGCGAGATAATTGGTTTAAATGAATATCTTTTTTAAATTGCGTTAAAAATAAAATACAAATTTCATAATGTTGTTTATTAAATTAAACAAATTTCCTTTAAATTTCAAATAACCTTAACTAACAATTTAATACATTTTTCCTGCTAATGTTAGCAGCTACCCACTATTTCATTGCAACGTTCATGGCTTATAGCCATTACCCCTTTATTAGAACCGTTTGTATGCACTTTATTGCAATGTTAATGTGTATGTTTGATTATTTCATTTAATTTTAACTTGGCAATTTGCCGACTGTGTTGCATACAACAAACTTAACTAAATAAGAATAAAAACAACAACTAGCAGCAGCAGCAGCAGCAATAACAACAACAAAAATAATGTAGGAATAAAAAAAAACTACGTCAATAGCAATGACCTTAAGAAAATTATAAAAATAATACCTACTACGAATAGAAGTGTTTAAAAAAATATAGACATATGTACATATAGACAGATTTCCTGGTGACAATAATTAATTAAATACATAGTTTGTTATACTCTACACCACCATAGTGGGGAGGGTATATTGGATTTGTGCTGATGTTTCTAACGCGCAGAAATATTGGTCCCACACCCACCTTAAAGTACACCGATCGACTCAGATCACTTTCTCAGAATCAGTTTCTGAGTCGATTTAACGATTTCGTCCGTCCGTCCGTCTGGCTGGCTGTCCATGTAATGATTGTGCGCAGAGTACAGGTCGCAATTTTAAAGATATATCGATAAAATTTAGTATGTGATATTTCTTCGGCCCAAGGATGGATCGAATTGAAACTGGTGAAAATCGGTCCATTATTTCAAACGGCCCCCATACAAATGTCCTCCCGAATTTGCGGTTTACTGATCATTCATGCTTGAATTATGCAAGTATCCAAACAAATTTCATCACAAATGAGTGGTAAATAAAGCCAAATCACATCTACGAATTTTGTGCAGATCGGTCCATAGTTACTCGTAGCCGCCATATAAGGTCCACTTCCGAAAATAACTTTAAAGAGAATAACTCTCACAAAAATGTTGGTAACCAAATAATATTGAACGAAAATATATTTCATATGTTTAAAAATAATATGGTCCAATTTTATATTGATCGCTCTATACTTAGTCGTAGATCCCATATAAGACCCACTTCCGAAAATTACTTTAAGCTCCATTAATCTTTTAAAAGTATTAATATCGATAAAAAGTATAACATATGTAAATAATATTTATATTCACAGTAGTCATGACTCTTAATTTTTGGATGATCGCTCCACAATAGGTTATATCTCCCATATAACGCCCATTTCTAAAAAAAAACTGTTTTATACAGACATATGTATGTATGTATACTGGGTGTAGGGTATTATATGGTCGGGCTTGGCCAACCATACTTTCTTACTTGTTTCAAATAGAAATGATTTTCAAAAGATTTACATATTACATATTAGAAAATAATAAGTTTGTTTAAAATATTCAACAAATTGTTGGATTTTTTTAAGCTTTATTTTAAAATTTTTCCTTTCAAGTGGAAATTTTTAAACAGTGTCTTAGCTTTCATTTAATTTCTAATAATATTCTGCTAAAATTCGTTCTCTATTATAAATTTTACACAAGATTTTATTAAAATCATCAATTTTTGCCTTTGAAATATTAACAACAACAACAAAAATTATAACACAACACGAAATTGAGCAAAAAAATTAACAATAACAATAAACGCAAAAAGTAAAAATAATAACAATAACAACAACAACAATAGCACACAAAACGAAAATAAAAACAAAATATTGTGATGGTCAAGGTCGACTGAGGCGCTAACGTTGTGATGCCAAATACTCGTTTAGTATACGAATGTGTGCCCACTAGTGTTTGTGTGTGTTTCGTGAGTAACAAACAACAAGTACATGAGTACGTACTCGTATTCAAACGTTTTATTTGAAAGAGGAATGCGCAATATAATATAGACATACATAGTTGCCAGATTTGACGATTTATCGTCATTTTGACGATTTTTTGTTTTATAAATAGCAAAGTGACGATTTGACGATTCTTTCACTGAAAGTGACGATTTTCTGAATTATTAAAATTTTCTATCATCTGTTTGTTTTATTAATGTTTTTGTTATCAAATTTTCTCTTTTTTTGAGACAACAACTACTTTTCTCATTTAATATCATAAATATTAAGAAGAACCTGACATATTTCAAAAACAAAACTAAGTAATAAGAGTAATTTCTTAATTATTGACAATCGTTAAGTTAAAGTACAATAATTCCAAATAATATTGAGGCAGGATAGTAGAAATTACTTATTTTATTGATAAACATAAACACCAATTTTAAGTGCTGAATACCATGAACTAAAATTTTTAGAGGACACAATTTCTGAATTTCAACGGCGAAATTCTATTAAAACTTCTCATATTTTAACAAAACGTCAAAAGAAAAAATAATAATTTTAAATAACAAAAATACGGAATTCTTTGAAAATAAGTACCTGTATATGATGGATGAATTGGATTCTATACTCAAAATGTTAGTAAACTTAGTAAACTAAATTTATGCTAAATTCAGATACATATTTATTTATTAAATACTGTAAGTCTGCTTTCATACTTTTTAGTTTTAGCTGACCAGCTTTTATTCAATTCATTTACACACGTCAGTTCAATTTTCGTACTTTTTAATGCAAATCAATATGCATGAAAAACAAAACAAAAGGAAATAAGAAAATTGACTAGTACCGTCAAGTTTGCAGCCTTTTATTCTCTTTTCCCTTCTCAACCAAAAATACTTGCCTTGACGAGTCAGAATTGAAGAGTATGCAAACGGACTAAGATAAACAAGTTGTGTTTAATGTTATTTTTTTTTTGTGGTGTATTTTGATAGATATTGTACAAGAGACAATATAAACTTGAATTTTTATGTTTTCGTTTAAATAAAAATTTCAAAATAATATTAGAAATCGTGACTTTATTTTTCGAATTCGAATTAAAATTTGAAATGACGATTTTTTTTTCTTTTTTATCGGGATTTTGACGATTTTTTCCAAAATTCATCTGGCAGCCCTGAGTATAGACAATATTTCTCTTGAATGCTGGTGTTGTTGCTGCTGGTGTTAATTTGTATTTTATTTGTTTGTTTTTGGGGTTTGTGGTCGGTAGTTAGTTGTTGTTTTCATTTATTTTTGTCGTATAAATTGTACGTAAAAAGTACTAAAATTCAGGCACAATTTGTATTAAGTTTACACATTTGTATTAAGTTTACATATGTACATATGTTTGTTTTAAAGGCACAGTATATTTTTTATTATTTATTTAATAAATGTTCGATTGCACAAAAATTATATAGAACAATTTGTTATTTTTATTACTTATTACATTTTTTGTGTAGGTATACACTACACAAAATTTGTTTGTTAATTGTAAACAATCTATTAGCACGTAAAAAAAAGTTGTGTTCATCTTTTCTTGTGACGCACTTTATTATCAATAAGAGATGGGAAGGGGGAAAATGTTAACAAGCCACATAAAGAAGTAAAATAAAGGTACGGTTACATTTGGCAAATATTTACTCAAAAAAACGTAACCACTTGTTTTAGCACAAATTTGTTTGATGTTGTTTACTCTTACAAGAGTTTTGCAAGATCAAGTAAATTCGAAAACCCGAATAATCGATTAATCAAAATTTAAGCGATTATTCGTTTAAATTAATACATATTTAAGCAAAAAATCCTCAGCATTTTTAATAAAACTAAAATTTGTCAAATTTATGGTTATGTGATTATAACCGAATAAACGATTAAATGAAATTATAGCGATTATTCGTTCAAATTAATATAATTTTTTTAAAAATTCTTGTTTAATAACAAAAACATTTTGTAATTTTTAAGACTAATAGCAAAAACGAATAAATATTTTTACAAAATGAGGTTTTTTTTGTTGATTTTTAAAAACAATCGAATAACCGATTAATCGGTTATGAGTTTTTTTTTTGTTAATTTTTAAGAATAAGCAAAAAACCGATTAAGCGATCAATGAAATAAACGATTATTCGATTAAAACACTTGACCAAAAGAAATGAAATTGTTTGTCTAAATAAAATCAATATATAAAATTTTGAAAATTTACGATTAAACGCAAAACCGATTAATCGATTAATTAAAATAATGGATTATTCGACTAAAAAGCTTGACGAAAGGAAACTAAAGAAACTTTTCTGAATAAAGTTAATATGAAACATTTTTAATATAAACGAATGATCGCATAACCGGTTAATCGATTAATTAAAATCAACGATTGTTCGACTAAACTTAAATCTTAAATGTATAAATAAAGTTAATATATAATAACATTTTTAATATAAACGAATAATCGCATAACCGGTTAATCGGTTAAATTCAATAAACGATAATTCGATTAAAAAAATTGAAGAAAAGAAATAAAAATGTTTTTCTATATAAAATCTATATATTACGCTTTGGAAATTTACGAATAATCGTATAACCGATTAATTTAAATAAACGGTTATTCGAATAAATTTAAAATGTTTAAGGAAGTTTAAATACACAATATACCTTGAATGCTATATTGCAGAAGTTAAACATTTAATGGATATTTTTAATCGATTAAACGTAATTATTATTCAAAATGATTATGAAAAACTTGAAATTTTTAGGAAATATTGAAATGACGATTATAAAATATTGCGATTTAATGAATATTTGAAAGCTTTTTTTTACCATAATTTTAAGATCTTTAAATCTTCTCATTTTCAGTTTATAATTTCCATATCTAAATCATTTTTCTCTTTTTTTTTGCAGGTATGTACTGAATATTAATGTTTATTTATATATATAGAAAGTAGAGTAAGTATATCAAAGAATTTTTATACATAATTAAAATTCTACAGAAATTTCAATCTAAACAATAAAGTTAGTAAAAGCAACTCATACTTACACACATACATGCATACATATATGTATCCTAATATATGCCTAGGCAACGCCCATTAGTTTGTAAAATAAATTTGTTTGTTCTCGACCATTTGCTTTGCAGATGTGTTTACACGAACCAGCAACAATAATATCAAATACAAACAAATAAAAACCATATTTCAATGTCATTATCAATGATGGCCAATGCCAGCAAATAAACAATTAGAATTCTCTGCTTTTTTTTTTTAATAAAAACCCTAAAGAATTATGCTACAAGTTTGTCTGTACTTGGCGTAATGTGAGTGAAGGCTTTAAATTTCTAACTCTGCAACCTTAACATTGAGATTTTCCATTTTGTTACTATGTAACAACCTTCAGTCTCATGCATACTCGTATATTCCTCATTTGTTGTTCTTATTGTTTAGCTTTGAAGTCAATACACTGTTTTTATTTTTTGCCCATTATATCATGCCAAATTAAATCAAAAACTTTTATGAATTGGTTTTAATTATATCTTGTATTTTTTTTTTTAATTTTTATGTTTTCTTCTCTTACTCCTTACGATTTTTTTGTTTTGGCAACAGTTTGCCAAGCCGGCAATTTATGGTTCCTCTTCCTGTTAGTCTAACATTTGGTAACACCATTGCAACTTGTTAGATTTGCTAGTAATGTTAAAGTTTGCCTTCAAAACAATAAATCGTATACAATAACAACATGATTTTCCTCTTTGTAAAGAGCAAGGATTTTTGAGAAGGTTTTATAACTGTAATTGTGTTTAGCATACACAGAGAGAGAGAGAGAGATGAATATACAACTAATAATACAGTTTTTGCAACTGTAGCTGTTTGAAATAATTTTAAGAGTAAATAAAAGTTACATTATGACCAAGCTTTCTCTTGTTATTGTAAACCGTAAGAGCTTGTAGTAAATACTACGTAATGGTAGTTTAATAACTTGTTTTTCTTTCCCATTTTTGATTTTTAAACTAATTTCCATAAAAATTATAAAATTTTCACATAACTTGAGTAAGACAGCAAAACACTTTAAAAGTATTTTCGTTTTAAAAATATTTCAAACTCTTTCCATTGGAGATTATCCATAATATTACATACATTTTATTTCAAAGTAATACACCGCAAAAAAAACTGTTAAAACGTTGAAAATATTGCAAACTGTTCTCACTTCAAAATAAACTATTTCCAGTTTAAATTTTACACAAACACCCATAAATATTAAATAAGTTCTACAACAATGTAATACAAATTAAATTTTTGATAATGTTGTTTAGCTTTCAAACTGCACTAAAAATCATGTTATGTCATGAAAATTTGAAACTGTTCCCACTTAAAACTAACCTCTTGCCAGTTTGGTTTTAACCTAAAAGCCCTAAAATTGAATTAAGTTTAAATGGAAATTAAAATTCGTTTGTAGTTGTGAAAATATCAAATTTTTCCCACCACCAAAAAAACTGTTCTTACTTAGATTTTTACCCAAAAGTGCAAATATATTAGATATACATGCCTATGAAGTAATAAACATAAAAACTCTGTTAAAGTTGTGAAAATGGTAAACTGTTCTCACTTCAAAATAAACTGTTCCCACTTTGATTTTTACCCAAAAAGATTTCGAATTTAAATAAATATTGTTGTTATGAGAAAAGTAATTAAAATTTCATGAACTTATAAAGATTTGGAACTGTTACCACTTAAAACAAAACTATTCCCACTTTAAATTTCGCACAAAATTCTAAAAAAAAATTCCACATAATTTAGAAAATAATGTAAATTAAAAATAGGATGAATTTGTAAAGATTTTAAACTGTTCCCAAATAAAAACAAACTGTTCCCATTTTAATTTTTACACAAAAATCCATAATGATGTAATAAATCTTATAATAAATTAAGGCACATTAGAAATTTAATAAATTTGTTTAGTTTTGAAACTGTTCCTGTTTGAAAATAAACTCTTCTGAGCTCAAAATAACAGGGTTCTGGTAAACAAAGCAGTTTTTGTTCATATTTTTTTGAAGTTTAGAGAAAATTTTACAAATTTTTGCTTGTATTGCATTATCAAAAAGTAACAAAATTTCTATAAAAAATTTAGTTGATAAAACCGTTTTCATTAACACAGAACTATTCTCACTTACATAAATATTAGGGAAATTATCCTCATAACAATATTTAATGAAAGTTTACTAAATTTGTAAGAAATTCATTTTAATTCTTTATAAATGGCAACTTCCCTCATTTTGTTTTTACGCCAGCTATTGTTTATAAACTGCATTTGTGCTGCATTTAAAGCTTTTATTTGCACAACATAAAGCTTTGGTGTGCGAAAATCTAATGCAATTTGCATTATGCAATAGATTTTCTGTATGCATTTAACATTCAAAGAGAGGCAGAAAAAGCTTTTCAAATGCATTTTAAGCTACAACCGGAAATGCACTCATTTAAATGAATAATTCAACTACCTAACTATAGATGGCGCCTTTTATTATTAATATAATAACACAGGGCATTATGTAATCTTTCAATAAAAATTCTATTGCGCATTATACATAATATATTTACAATAAAACTAATTTTCCTACTTTATTATTTAACAAAGAAATTCAATATTTATGCATACACTTAACCATATACATCATATTAATTGCCGCCAACTACCCTTAAATTGTGTCCCCCATTGAAAATAAAATTAATGGTCAATACATTTCAGCAGGTTTGAGAGGCAAACATCAACTCCCTCAAAAAGCAAACTCAAAAGTTACGCACCCTTTAGAAACAATACAACAGCACCACAGGTTATTTTTGTTATCCCACTTTCAAAGAAATTGCGTAGTTCACAATAAGTAAATGTGGGTGGGTGGCTTACAAAATTTCAGCAGACGTACGTTCTTCCCCTAATATCTATACAATTGTTGTTGTCTAACGAAATATTTATTGTGTATGGTTAGGGCCATCTAAACAGCTCCATTAATTTATGTAGAAGTTCAACAAACACAAACTTAACAATGGAAATTTGGGTGGTTGATTTGCTTTTTCATGATGCTTCCTTCCGCTGGGTTACACAACTCAGGGGTTATGAGTGTTGGTGTTTGCTATTAAAAAAATGTCCTTGTCTTTTAATGCAAACAGTTTAAGTTGATTGTCAAACAGTTTTTTGTGAAGTATACCAGGATTTGTAGTTGACAAACTTTGGGATTTATTAAAAAACCTACTGTATTTAAGGGGGAAATAAATGTATTCATTAAAAAAAAGAAAAAAAAAGTTGAAACTGAAATAAAAGGGGGAAATGACGTAATTTAAATAAAATTTTAAGATTTTGAAGAGTTTGCTGTAGTGACTCTTATCTTGCTAAATATTTCTAGTTTATAGCTAAATTTAAACACCGGCTATCTTAACTAGTTATTTCTGATAGTCTAATACAGTAAAATATGAATTTGAAAAATAGTAGTAGAAATACTACTTTTTTAAAAACAGTTCAATTTCCGTTTAAGACATTATAGATATTTTTTCAATGTTCTAAGAAATGGTTTTTGATATACAGAATCAAAAATTTTACAAAATTTTTTGGAAAAAAGTAACTATTTGAAAAAGGCAGTTGATTTGCTGTAAGATAAAATTGTTTAAAATAAAGGTAAAACTTAAATGAATTATTGATTTTAAATCTTAAGACCTAAAATATCATTTTTAAAATAGTAGTAGAAATACTACTTTTTGAAAAACGTAGTAAATTGTGTGTTAATGACAAAAATTGCTGTAAAAATTTGTTTAAAAATTATTTTAAAAGAATTGCTTTGTTTGAATATATAATATATAAAAAAATAGTAGTAGAAATACTACTATTTAAAATGAGTAGTAAATTGCATAAAAATTGTGTAAACGTCTATAATTAATCTAATATAAGCGATTTTAAAATTAAATGTAGTAAAACTTTATTTTGAAAATAGTAGTAGAAATACTACTTTTTTAAGAAATAGCTATTATAGTAAAAAATTTTGTTTAAAAGTAAATAAAATTAGAAAAACTTTAAACGATTTTTCTATTTAGAACCTAACAAACTTTTCAAAAGGTCCATAAAAAATGGTACTTTAGAATAAAGTAGTAGATTTTTTTTTAGAAACAAATTTTAGTTCATATTAAAATCATTTAAAAATCCACATTTTTTTTAAAGTTGTAGATTTTGTTTAAAACTAAGAATTTAACTTTAAGCTTTTAAGAGTATATTTTTCAATTAGTTTATCTCAAATTTCTATTAAATTTGTAGCGAAAAATGTACTTTATAAAAATGTAGTAGATTTTCTTTTTATAAAAAATATTTTTTTCTTACTAGAATCACTTAAATATTCATTATATTAAATTTAAATGACTTAAGATATTTTTAATATTCATTATTTTGCAATTTCATGGCTTAAAACAGATTTGAAAAATAGTAGTAGAAATACTACTTTTTTAAAAGGTAGTAAATTTTGTTCAAAATTAAATTTAGCTACTATTAAACTTTACTTAAATAGCGTATTAATGAAAACACTTCATTTTGTATGATTCTTTTCATTTTAAGTTCCTAAAATTGTGTTTTGTTATGAAAATTCTGTTAAGATTTGATTTTCTTAGAAATAGTTTACCGAAAATTATGTATTTAATATTTTTAACATTGTAATATTGCGGTGAATTTTCCAAGAGAAACACAGAAAATTAAATGTAATAAATAACCCAGTAATAAAATATCTATTTAACAACTCTACACGTGTATCAACTTAAGATTAAATATCCTTGTTGTTATTATTTTCCCAATCTAAAACCGCCTTTACCCTACACACCCCCTATCAATCAACAACATGTGTTGTTTGTGACAAACAAACAACAATTTCATTGGCCAAAGCAAGCAATTTTTATACATTAACAATTTCCGAATGAAAATATAGAACACACACTTTCATTTGTTCACACTTTGTGAACATTTGTTCACATACATACGAGTAGATATAAATTCAAATACACACATTTTCGCTACTCATGTTTTCAGCCTAAATGTATGTAGGTATAAGTGTAAGTATTTGTTTATTTATACGCAATTTTTGATATACATATATAAAAAAACAGTAAATAGGTGAACGACCGCAGATAAAATACGACCTTCAAATATAATCTGGGCCAAGTGGAATATTATTTTTATTATGTACCTAGTTGTTGTTTTTGTTATTAAAGCGTGTGTTTTTCTGTTTACTCTCTCTCTCTCTCTTGCACACTTTCCCTGTCTGTTTCTCTATTGAAAAGCTTAACTATTTCTTGCAACTGGCAATGCCTAGGCGATGTTTTTTTTTGTTTACTCAACAACTGTTAAAAAGTGTGGCCATTGAGTAAGAAATTTAAAAAATCTTTAAAAAACTTAGACATAATTAGAAAAACAAAGTTTTTTTTTAAACAAAATTGTCTACTAATTTGAAAAAGAAATATTTCTACTACTATTTTTTTAAAATTTAAATTTAAAAAATAATTACTATTTTACGGATTCTAGTTTGAAATGACAAATTTTCTTTAAAAAAACTTTAACTTACTACCATTACTTACCATTTTAATATAAATAATATTTGAGTAATTATAAAAAAATTATCTACTACTTTTTTGCCAAACTTTTTAATAAGTTAAATTAATTTAAATTAAAAATATGCCATTGAAACTTAAAAAGTTATAAATTTGTTTTATACAAAATCTTGTACTTTTTTTAAAAAAAGTAGTATATATACTACTATTTTTCAAAATCGCTTTTATGACTTTAAATTTAAAAATAATTGATATTTAAGTGATTCTATTATAAAATTTCACATTTTCCTAAAAATAAAATCTACTACTTTTTCATAAAGAAAATTTTTTGTTATTACACTTTTCTACAAATTTAAGCTCTAGGAATTTAAAACTATTATTTCTTGGCTGTTATGAGTTATTTATTTGATTTTCTGCAAAATTTACTTAATTTTCATATTTCAACACAAGCAAGCACTACAACGAAAATAAGACTTGCTTAAATTCAGCACAGCAAACGTTCACAGTTTTTAGCTCAGCAAAAGCATAATGCTTGGTTTCACTATGTCATTTTTGTTGTCAAATTGTTTAAATTGTTGGCAATTGTATGAAAACGGGTTATCATATGGCGTCATCTATGTTTGCAATCATGATTGCAATCTAATTAGACGCCATAGACAACCCGTTTTCATATAATTGCCAACAATTTTGACAATTTGACAACAAAAATGGATTTTTGAACTAAAAAAATACTTTTATAGTTATTATAAGGATTTTGGGGGTTTTATAGGTAATTTACAACTATTTAGTTCTTTTATTCGACCTTTTCTTTTAATATTCTATAATTGACCTAATTGCTTGAAAAAACAAATTATAGAATAGGTAAGTTACAACTTTATAAAAAAAGTAGTATATCTACTACTATTTTTTAAATTAAAATTTTACAGCTTTTAACTTACTTAAATCATTTATAAAATATTTGTACTAGTAAATAAATATTTCTTGTGAAAAAAACTACTACTATTTTGAAAAACATTTACTACTTTTTTAAAAAAATGTATATATTTTTTATTTTTAACATTTATACATATTTTTGCTAAATTTTATGCCAAATTTGATACTTACATACATACTATTTTTAATTTGATTTTTTTTTAGTTTTTTTTTTAATTATCCTTGATTTTTCTCTTATACCTTGTGTTTTTACGTCATTCTTTTCTTTTTTGTTTGGCAGTTGTCGTATTACATTCTATGTTTTATAAATATTTCTTTCGTTGGCTTAGCTGAGGCTTGTTTAAAGTCATTGTACGCTTTTGAACTTTTTTGTTAAAGTGTTGTAATATGTTTTTTTGTTTATGTTCTTTTTATAAGGCAATAGTCTTGAAACCACCTTCAAAAATACAAAAAAAAAATATTAAACAAACTTTAACTCGCCATACAATCACTCACGCCACTATGAGTTCAAACTATTTATTTACCAGCTAGCAGGCACTCCAAAACTAACATAAATCTTAATGCCAAGCGACAATTACAAAACACCTACTAAATACATTGATATTCGATTCTACATAGATACTAAATAAGAGCCACATAAAGCAACAATATAATTATAACCTGCAACAAAATGCAAAGAAAAACAAAGCCTTTAAAAATAGAAAAACCAGCTTGTAAGCAACATTATACAAAACGACAATAAATAAATAAATATTGTAAATCGTTATAAAATGATACAATTATTGGCTGAGAAGTGCAGAAGGTAGCAAAAGCAATAGTAGTAGATGACATTCAATTGTGTAACATTCAATTTACAGCAACTAGTTGCTATATAACTCGAAAACATACATATAGTGTTGATCTTAAAACAAGGCTTGTGTCTTTTAAACACTCATACACACACACTAATGCCTGACACCATGTTGCAATTATTGTGTTTTATTGACTCTAGTTATGTTGCATGCTGAGGGCTGCTGCTGGTGACTGTTGTTGGCTGCTGCTAAATGGCTGACTAGTTGGTTGCCTGCCTGGCCGTCTGGCTGTTTGTCTGTTTGACTGGGTTACGTACTCGTTGCACTCTTACGTTTATAATTGTGTGCTCAAAAATATTGTGTGTCGTTGCACGAGTTCAGGGCCAATATACATATAAGTTGGTTTTGTTTTCTGTTTCTGTTCATGCTAGCAAGCAAACATTTAATTTAACCTTCTTTTCATAAGTGAATTGTATGTAAGAGCAATTTAGGCGTTAAGCAGCAGGACAGTGGGCCAGGAACTAATAAATAATAAAAAAATTTTTGAAAATTTAGAACAAATCTAAAATTAAATTATAGTAAACTTGAGATTTTTTGTTAGAAAAGTTGAAGATTTTTTTGAATAAATATTTTATCTATTAATAAAGAATTTTGTAAAATAAAATATTAAAAAATATGTATTTTAAAAAATAGTAGTAGAAATATGTAAATATATTAATAAGAAGCACAAAAAAGTAATTTTTTTAGGATGCGAGTTGTAAAATTATGATACATTTTTTTAAAAATTACCTTTTTTTTCAAAAAGTAGTAGATTTTTTAAAACAAATTCTTATATAAAATACCAGAATCTCCTAATTATACCCATTTGTTGCTTAAAAGCCCTTAAAAATAAACTTTTAAAAATAGTAGTAAAAATAATACTTTTGTAAAAAAGTATAAATCATGTTTTAAAATGTTCTATATAAATATGAAGGGTTTTTAAAAATCAAATTTTCCATTTGATAATTTTCATAATTATGAAAACATTCGTATAAAAACTACTTATTGGAAATGGTAGTAGATTTTTTGAAAAAAAAAAAATAAACAATAATGGGCTTATTTTATTATTAACGTCTAATGCTTAAAACCCCTTCAAAAAGTAACTTTAAAAATAGTAGTAGAAATACTACTTTTTTTAAAAAGTAGTACATTGTGTTTTTGTGCTTAAATTTTTATGCATTTAATAATATTTGTGGTAAATTTTATAAAAATTTAGAAGAAATGCTACTATGTATTTTAAAGTGTAGTTAATTGTGTAAAAATTATGTTTTCAAACTAAATTTTTAAATTCTACTTAGTTTTACTTAATTTTCTTATTGCTTTATTGCACTTTTTTCTTCTCTTGTGCCACTGTTTTCATGTATGTATGCTAAAGCGTTGAGTTGGAAAATTAAATGCATATCTTACGTTTTCATTATTTTAATATTCAATTATTATTACATTCCAACAAAATCAAACAAACATTATTTTCTATATTACCTGCTAAAACTTGGTCTGAAAGTTTTCTGTTACCAAAAATGATTTTTGTTATAATTGGGTTGTTGTGAGTGTGTGTGCGTGTTTGTGTATGTGGATATTTTGGTACTGGCCTTCTTGAGTTCATATACCCTTTCGATGGCAGGAAAATTTTACAAATCTAGCATAGCTAAAGTGAAACATGCGCAGACCTGCTCTATTTACAAACTATTTATTATGAATTTTCAATGAAGCTGAAATGTTTTTTGTTTGTGCTTATTTTCAATTAAGTTCTTTGTCATTAAAAAAATGATAAATTAAATTGTAGTATGTATTAAGAACAAATATCTTTTTTCCCATTCAAGTTGTAGTCGATGTTCATGACATTTTAAATTTAAATTTTCTGTCTAAATAATGTGTCTCTCTAGTTTGCTTAAATTAAATTTTGCAAACTTTTTTTTATGGAATTTAGTTGTTTATTGTTTTTTTTAACTTTTGTTCTAGACTCTGTCAAATTTTTCTATATTTTGTGTTCGATGGTTGTATAAAAAGGGTTTTACAAGGCAAAGTTTGTGGCTGTTTAAATGGGGGGTGCTGATATACATTTTGTCTTTATTGTCGAAACAAAGTTTTAAAAAAAAATAAGAACGTCATATTTGAAATTAAACACAAAAAAAACAAACTACGAACACTATTACACTGAGTGTGAGTGGGTTTGTGTGCATGTAAATCAAATTGTAAAGTTTTGTGAAGAGTCATTGATTATGTCGTTGAACCGTTTTTGTAGTACAATGACACACAAAGGCAACAAACAACAATAGCAGCTATTAAATGTTTAATCCAACACTTGTATTTATAACATTAAACACATTGTCCATGCTGATTTTTTCGTCGCTGTCAGATTAAACTAATTTCTATTTTTGTTGGCGACAAAACAAAAACAGTGTTGACCATATAGCAAAATGTGTAAATAAAATAAAAAGCAAAATACAAAATTAAAATGTTATGATCATTAAATGATCATGATTTGGTTATGATTTGTTAAATGTATCAATAATATTATATTATATTAATAATATTATATTTTATATTAATAAAAATGAGTGAAGTTTATTAGCATGTCTAGAATCATGAAAAACAGATGTTTTCATGTTTCATAAATAAAACGCTACTTTAAAAAAATAAAAGCCTTAAGTGGCACCACTGAAATGTAAATGGATTACTACAACAGCTGTTTATATTTTCATTGTTTTCTTTAATTCAAGTTTGTTAAAGATTTATTATTTTTAATGTTTTTATTTACTTTTTTTATTTTTTATAAAATCAACAAAATTCTCTGCAGCCATTATCATGGAGTAACAAGGTAAATGCAGTAGCACAGCTGACTGACTTTGTTTACAATTTACTTACATATGTCAAAAGTAATACTTTTTCAAGTATTTTTAACAGTAGTACATTATTTGATACAAACAAAATGCTTCTTGTTTCTATATTGTGTTGTATTTGTTGCCGATTTGCTCTCACCTTGTATAGTTACATGACCATTATGTTATTTAAAAAATTCGAAGAATAAATTTATTTTTTATTACAACGTCAGATTTCGGGATCAGCTACTGACTATGTAGCTGTTGTTTTCAAAATAATTAATTAGCTGGCTACAGGACGGCATTAGTACCCAGCAGCATTTGCTCTCGTGCAGTTGTGTAGCCTGCTGTCTCGAATGTGTTTAATGCTTATGGTAACCGCAATATCGTTATTTAGCTTAAAAGCAATAAAACCAATTAATAATTAAGTAAATACTGTGACATTGCAAATTTATATTTATAATATGATTTTTATTGTAATTCTAATTTAGTTTTTTTACTGGCTGGTATTAATAAATAAGATAGACAGACACCATTACATCCTCTTTCGAACAAGCTAAAATTTTGAAAAAAGTAGTAGAGTTTTTGTAACAAAAACAAACCGGATAGCCTTTTAAACACTTTGTTAAACATTTGCTGTTAAAAATAAGCCATAAAATTGATTTATGAAAATAGTAGTAAAAATATGTACTACATTTTTTAAAAAGTAGTAAATTTAGTAACATAACGCAAAATATGCATAAAATAAATCGTAAATACTTAAATTTAGAAATTAGTGGAGTTAAACTTAAGAAATAGTATTAAAACTTGAGAAAATAAAAAGGTAGTAAATTTTTTGCAAGAAAAATATTTTTTTGCTGCTAGAATTAAGTTTAAACAAATTTTAAAAAGTATTAAGACATTTAAAACGAATTTTAAAAATAGTAGTAGAAATACTACTTTTTTAAAAAAGTTGTAAATTGTGTATAAAAGTAACTAAATAGTTGTTAGAGTTCCCAAAAGAGTATTTTGAAGTTTTCATATTTTATATTTTAACAAAGTTTAACAAGAAGTACGTTTTTTATAATAAGTAGTAGATATTTTTTTTACAAAAATGTTTTTTCTTTAACCAAAATCACTTAAATAATTATATTTATACGTTTTAAATATTAAAATATGTAAATTTATTATTATTATTATTTTATTATAATTCAAAACTTATATTATCCCTGAAGAAGCTATCCATTGTGATAGCGAAATATCGGAAATTAATATATATAAATAAAATAAAATATTTGTATATAAATGCAATTGACCTTATTGCTTGAAAAAAGAAGAAACTATTAAATATGTAAATTTAGCTTAAAGTTAACTTGAAAGTTGTAAAAGCTGGTAAAATATAATTTTCTAAAATTTTTTTAAGTTGCGAAATTAAAATTTATGTAAAATTTTTTTAAAAAAGTACTTTTTTCAAAAGGTAGTAAATTTTTTTTTTTTACGAAAATATTATTTTTAAAAACAGCATAATTTAGATACATATATGTATATAATTTTTAGTTTAAAGCTAAAAAATATAAATTTTTAAAAATATAGTCGTAGAAATACTACTTTTTTTAAAGTACCAAATTTTATAAAATTAGTGTGTTTGTTATGTTTCTATATTTATAAAAAATATATTTTTAAAGTTTTTGGGGCAACATTTAAGTAAAAAAGTACTTTTTCTAAGAATTACTAGATTTTTTTAAGCAAAATATTTTTTCAACACTAAAATCAATTGCATTTACATTTTGCAGTGTTCAAATTGGAAAAATAAAAGTTTTAAATATGGTAGAAGAAAAACTACTTTTTTAAAAAAGTACCTAATTTTATAAAATTAATGATGTATATTTTTAAAGTTCTTGGGCCAAAAAAATAGTTGTAGATTTTTCTTACGACAAAATATTTTTTTTAATAACAAAATTACTTGGATTTAAAAGGAAAAATAAAAGTTTTCAAAATAGTAGTAGGTAGATATACTACTTTTTTTTAAAAAGTACTAATAAATAATTAGTGATTTCTTCATATTATATGTTTTTTTATTTATAAAAATATTTTATTAAAGTTTTTGGGCCAAAATTCAAGTAAAAAAGTACTTAAAAAAAAAAGTAGTAGATATTTTAAGCAAAATATTTTTTTTAATATCAATTTCACTTGGATTTACATTTTTGTGGTTTGAAAGAAAGAAAATATGAATTTTAAAAATAGTAGTAGTAATACTACTTTTTTTTTAAAAGTAGCAAATTTTATGAAATTAGTGATTTTTGGTTTTATATTTCAAAAATATATATATTTTTTAAGTTTGTGGCGCAAAATTTATGTAATAAAGTAATTTTTTAAAAAAAAGTAGTAGATTTTGTAAATTCATATTTATTATTTAATAATAAATATGAATTACAACAATCTAAAGGTAGTAGATTTTGTTTACGCCAAAATATAATTTTTAATACTAAAATTAATTGATTTTTAAATGTTACAGCTGGAAAGCAGAAAAATATGAGTTTTAAAAATAGAATGTAGTAGAAATACTACTTTTTTTAAAAAAAGTTTTAATGCTTGTAAAAAGTACTAAAGTACTAGCTGTTAAATTTGTTTAAACTTTAGATGACCTTCAGTGCATTTGGTTTTGTTGTTGTAGGCTCCATTTTTTTAAAACAGTTTTACAAAATAGAGTGTGTTTTTTGTTCTAAAATAAAAATCTTGCTGCTGCTCCCTCCACATGAAAATAAAAACAAAATTTAGAACAAGGCGAAATGTTGTACAGATGGCTCCGTACATTGGCATTAAATATATGCTCGAACTTTTTCTGTGTTTGTATTTAAATGTTAATGTATGTAGGTAGGTGGGTTGGTACATATGGATATGTAAGAGAATGTGCGGGTTGGCAAGTGTGTAAATGTGCGGTGACATGGAAGGACATTCATACCAGCTTATACGGCACACTTTTTTTTCATGTTATTGTTGTTATTGTAGCAAGCGCGTTTTGAAAGGACTAAAAACTTACAGAGATACAATTACATACAAACAAATTTATGTGGGTTTCTGTTTATACTTAGACATTTGTTTGGTGTTTCCCTTGGCTTGCTTTTTAGCTAAATCACACAAGCGGAAAAAAAACAAGAATTATCCTTGAAAAGTTTTTGGACACTGGCTTATTTTTGTTGATAGTTCATTTCATTGTAGGCTCGTGTCATTGACATCTTTATAGTTAATTTAACTGAAAATTTTGTATATGAAATTTTGTATATCATGTGATTTATAGATATTAATTTGGTTATAATAGTTGGAAATTTGGGCAATGTTTTTCGAGTTATAAACTAATTTCCTTGTTTACGCTTTACCTATGTTTGCTAGCTCGATCATGTTTCATTATTAGCAGAACTTTCTGAAAGACATTTGCTAGTTTTGTTTTATATCTATTGTGATTTTATAAAAATCAAAGTTTTTGAAAAGCTTTAGTTTCCTTTTTTTGTTAAAAAAAATTAAACCGTACTATCTCTTGGAAAAAGCTTTTTGAACAAAAAAAGTTCAGCAAACACTCTGACAGTTGTAACTATAGGGTTTTCCAATAAGGACTTGACAACTCAAACTTACTCTTCAGTAAATCGATTGTAACGTGTGCTGTGTGGCTTGTGGCACCGTCTTGTTGAAACCACATGTCATCCAAGTCCATGTGTTCCAATTCGGGCCAAAAATAATCGCTAATCATTGCGCGATAACGATCGCCATTCACAGTAACGTGACGATCGTTATTGTCGACGAAAAAATATGGCCCAATGACGCCGCCGGCATGCAAAGCGCACCAAACAGTAATTTTTTGTGGATGAAGTGGTGATTCGTGAAGCACATGTGGATTTTCAGCAGACCAATAACGCATATTTTGCTTATTGACGAACCCATTGAGCCAAAAATGAGCTTCGTCACTGAAGATGATTTTGCGATGAAATTCATCATCTTGGTGCATCTTCTCCAGAGCCCAATCGGAGAACGTACGTCGACTCAAATGGTCCATCGGCTTCAATTCTTGAGTCAGCTTAATCTTGTATGGGTGTAAACCCAGATCCTTACGCAAAATTCGCCATAAAGTGGTCTTGGGGATGCCCAGTTCTTGAGAACGCCGCGGAATCGACTGATTTGAATCGTTTGCTACGGACGCCTGAACGGCAGCGATATTTTCGGAACTTCGACCAGGCCGTTGTCTCACTGGCACGACAGCATCACACAATGAATATGTAGACTCAAATTTTTGCACTAAACTTGTTATTGCTTGTCTACTAGGGCGATAATTACGACCGAAAATTGGAGTTAACGCTCTTAAAGTTGCGGTCACCGACTCCGAATTTCGGTAGTACATTTTTATAATTTCCAAACGTTGTTCCTTCGTGTACTTTACCATAACGAAAATGTTAAGTTTACTGAAAAAAAAGAAAGCAACAATTAGATGATCAGTGAAATAGTGCGTTCACAATTTAAATTCAGAGTTGTCAAGTAGCTATTAGAAAACCCTATACAATTCTATACTCGAAAATGTATGACATCAAACAAAACCAAAATACAAAGCTTTTTTCTTTAGCATCAAACCAATATTTGTATTCATACTAAAAAACGCACGCGCTGCAACTTGTTTGAACTTGAAGTGCGCGCCATTACACAAAAAAGCTTTTGCCGAATTATCAACAAATTTGAAAAAAAAACAAAACTAAAAAAAGCTTTTTTTTTGAACGGTTCGGTGAGGGGGGGAGCGGTGAGAAAGGAAACATAATTCTATGATTTCGTTTTGAACAAGCAACTAGTTAAACACACAATCTTTGTTTTTTTGTTGTCTTCTAATAACGATTCTAACATGTTGTAAGCACATGCCACACTGTCACAGTTAAACAAATTTGTTTTTTATTCCACATTCGCCAAGCGCCAACGACACAACGAGCGGTTTAAATAATCAAATAATAATAATAACGTTTCGCTAAATTTTCATTTCAAACCAAAACTACACAGAATTTTGTTAGAGTAAATAAACAAATTAGCATGAGTCTCGTTAGGCGGCAAACAAGTGTCATATGTTACAAAACTTAAGTGAAATTTATTGCAATAATTGTAATAATGTAATAAAAGACAATTGTAAAACAGCCATCAATAAACGTAAAGTGTTCTAAAGAAAGTTAAAAACTAAAAAAAAAAAACTAAATCAAGACAAAAAATTAAAGTAACTGCCATAGAATGTAATTTTAAAGTTCAAACTAAACAAAAATTCATCTAAATACTTACAAACTATAATCTATGAGAAAATTATTTAAAAGAAAACTGGCAAAAGTGCAACGAAATTCACTTTGTTGCCAGAAAACCAGCAACATTTTTAAAACAAATTAAAAAAGACTTTAAATAAACTACAAACATTTCAAAAACAACTAAATAACAGTTAAGTTTATAAAAAATTAAATGTTTTGAACAGAAAGCTTTTCAAGTTCTATTAGAAATCGCAAAAATTTGCCAAATATCGTGAGATTACAAAAAGTACTAAAATCCCAGAAAAGTACTTTTTTTCAAAGACAAAACAGTCAAAATAAATAAAAACCTGTAAAGCAAATAATAATTACACATAAAAAATTAAAAATTTTCAAATTTCGAAAAAAAATACCAGAAACCTAAAAAGTGCTTTTCCCCAAAAAGTACCAAAACTAAAGGAAACTTTAAAGCTAATAACAATTTAATCAGAAATAGTAAACAAAATTAAAAATTGTAAAATTTCAAAAAAGTACCAAAAAACAAAAAGTACTTTTTCCTAAAAATTTAGCAAAATTCAAAGAACACTTTAAAATAAATACTAATTATCTATACAATATAAAATAAAAAATTAAAAATTTTCAAAAAAGTATAAAAACAAAACAGTACTTTTTTCAAAAAAAAAAAAACAATAATAATAAGTAAAACCCAGGAGCAGATAATTATTACAAAAAAATAATATAAAACACTAAAAATTTTAAAATTTCATTAAAGTACCAAAAAAAAAAAACAAAAAAGCGGGTTTTTTAAAAAAGTACCTTGAAAACTAAAAACTTGTAAAGCAGATAATCTAAACATCTAAAATCTAAAAAAACTGAAAAAATTTTCAAAAAAGTTCCAAGATCCCAGAAAGTACTTTTATAAACAGGTATGAAAAATTATAGCAAAAACCAAAACATATAATAATTAATTATAAAATAATTAAAAAACTAAAAAACCTAAAATTTCAAAAAAGTACCAAGAACCCAAAAAGTAATTTTTCCTAAAAAGCACCCAAAATTAGTGTAAACCTAATAAAATTAAGCTAGAAATTATAAAAAACGAAATTATAAAACTTATAAACCTGAAATAATTTAAAAAAATAACAAAATCCCAGATAGTACTTTTTGTAAAAAAATACCCAAAATCTCAGAAAAAACTTTCTATAAAAAGTTAGCTGAAATTAATAGAAAACTGTTAAACACATACTAATTTAACAATAAATAAGATAAAAACCTAAAAAAAATATAATCAAAAAAAGTACCAAAATTCCAAAAAGTGCTTTTTCAATAAAGTACCCAAAATTATTGTCAAATCATAAAACAAAAAATAACATAAAAAATCAAAAAAACTGAAATTTCAAAAAAAAAATACTAAATATTCCAAAAAGTACTTGTTTAAAAAGGTACCTAAAATTAAAGGAAAACCATAAAACCACAAAAATAAAAACATAATTAGTTAAATAAACCTGACATTTGCATAAAAACAAAAAGTGCTATCCAAAATTAGTGAAAAACTATAAAACAAATAATAATTAACACGAGAAACTAAAAAAAATCTATAATTTCAAAAAAGTACCAAAAAAACTAAAAAGTATTTTTGACAAAAAAAAAAACTTTACAGGTTATTATAATTAAACGAAAAATTGCGTATCAAATTAAAAAAACCACAGTCAATTTCAAAAAGTACCAAAATCTATAAAAATACTTTTTCCAAAAGTACACAATTAAGATACTACAAATTATTTAAACGGAAATCTAATTACAAATTGCAATAAAATTTACTAGAAAATTTTAAAAAACTTTATAAAATAAAAAACATACCTTTTTAAAAAATACTAAAATCCATAAAAGTACCTTCTAAGTAACTGATATTTTTTGAAATTCTAATAAAATTTACAAGAATTAACAAAGAAAAAACTCCCAGAAATTCCTAAAAGTACTAAATTAGAAACAGTACTTTTTCAAAAAAACGTACTAAAATTAATGGAAACTGGGAAAAAAGTAAACTGAAAATTCAAAAGAACTGATTTTTCAAAAAGTACTCAAGTACTTATGTTAACAAAGTTCGCAAATGTTGACACACATTTTAAACTAAGAAATGAATTAATTTCAAGCTATAATTTAGTTCAAAATTTCTGTTAAAATTGGACCCCAAACCCTCTTAAATGTAAAAGTACTATAAGTTAATAAAAAGTACTTTATAAAAAAAAAAATAAAAAAATTCGACAGAAAAACGACACAAAATTATTACAAATATAAACAATTCTAATATAAAACATTATTTTCTAATAAAAAGTACCAAGTTTTAAGGAAAGTACTTTTTATAAAAATTACCCCAAACAACAAGAAAAGCAGTAACACTTGAAAAAATAACAAAAAATTATAAAAATTCGTAAGTTTTTAAAAAGTACCAAATTCCAAAAAGTACTTTTTCACACAAAAGTTTACGAAAACGTAAAAACATTATTAACAATTAAACAAAAGCTTAGAAAAATTTATCATTTACAAGATTTTTAAGAAAACCCTTAAAAAAGTACCAGATGCAAAAAAGTACTTCTTTCGAAGAAGATGTTCAAGTAGTGTAAAAATTTTAAAAACTAACAAATTAATAAAATAAACAATAATAAATGCTAAAAACACTATATATACATATAAAAAGTACCTAAAACTTTTGAAAAAAAGTACCAAATTCAAAAAAGTATCAAAATTTATATAAAAACTTACATAGTGCAATTAAATATATAAATAAGATCGAAAAGCATAAGATTTCCAAAAATAGCAAAATAGTACCAAATTAAAAATTTTTAAGAAAAGAACAAAGATTACAAAAAAACCGAAGGAAGTTGCATATTCAAAAAGTACAAAATCTTTAAGAAATCTAAAAAAGCAACGAATTAGTTTCCTTTAAACTGCAAACACTTTGAGTAGTTTCACAATTAAGTGTTATTATTCTGAAAATTTTACACTTTAAAGAACTAATCCTGGAAGATAACAATTTAAAAAAAAAATTTTAATAAAATATAAATTTGTTTACCGATATTTAAAAATTATTTGTGAATTGATTTCGTGAAAAAAAAACTCTTTAATTTCCTTTTAAACCTTAATTACTTGAGCTATGGATTTTCCTCAAATGTTGTGCAGTTCATGAAAATGCATAAAGACTTGACAAAAAATAAAACCCGTAAAAAATCTGTTTTAGTCAAATTGAAACATTGTATTTTGTGATAAAAAATTAGCTTTTAATTTTTAATAAATTTTAAATTAAATAAATTACTAAAAGTTTATTAAAGAAAATCATAATTAAAACGTCTGAACTCTACTCAGTGTGTCAATACAACAAAAAAGGTGCCATATTAATTAAAACATAAAAATCAAACGCAAAAACTTAAAGCAAATAAAGTGCCGTTAAACTAATAATAAATTAAAAAAAATAAAAATCGAAAGTTCAAATCCTTAGCATTGTTAAGTTTAGTTTGTTAGTAATAAAAGAAACCTTAAGAAAGACAAATAAACGTCTGCTCAATTGCTGCACAAAAATTCCCTCAAAAAGCTCTCACAAGAAACGACTAGTCAAGATGACAGTCGGCTCACGAGAAGATCTGTTTGCGAATGCAAAGCCCATTGATGATACGGAACGTTTGATAGGACGTGTTTTAGCGGGTGAGTTGAAAGGGTGTAATTATTTTGCTAAAAGCTTTTTTAGATTTCAAGGGGCTTAAAGGTTGGCTGTGTATTGAAATAGCCATTTTTAAACTGTAAGAGAATAAAAGTATTATGAATTTTAAAATGAAGCAAAAAGTACTTTTTATAAAAAGTACTAAACTCAAAAAAGTACTTTTTTTGAAATTTGAAAATTTTGTTAAAAAAGTAAACTTCTGTATTTGGTGCTCTAGTTAAAAAGTACTTTTTATAAAAAGTACTAAATTTAAAAACTTACTTTTATAAAAAGTCCCAATATAAAAAGTTTTTTTTTTATAAGAAGTACAAAATTTTAAAAAAGTAACAAAATCAAAAAAAAAAATGGTTTTGAATTTGATAGGTTTACGAATGTTTTTTCTTCTTTTTCGCTCTTACTGCTGGTTTATTGTCTACTTTTTGTTTAATATTGTATTGAATGGAACTTTATATGTTTCACCTGAATCAAATTTCCTGTCTTTTTCTTAAACAACTCATAATTTCGTTTTCATTTTCAATTCTACTAAAAAAAAAACACAAAATGCATGATTTTTATTGGCTGAGTTTTTCTACAGCTGTCATTTAAAACAAAACTTTTTATCTATTTTATTAGTTAGTTTAAATTTTAATTCATTTTTGCGGAGATTGTGTGTGCAGAAATAAATTCAAACATAGAAGTATTAGTTGGTATGAAAAGATATGCGTTCATTGAACTTTTAGCGTACTTAACCCAATTTTTCTATGATTGTTGTTTGTTTTTCTCCGTTATTGTTAAAATTTTTTTACTTACTATCACTTTCAGTTAAACAAATATAAACTAATAAAAAATTTATATATCATTTTAGATTAGGTAAATATTTTTTAATTTTTTTTTGTTTCTAAATTTATATTTGTTGAGTTAATTTCTTCCAAGTCTATTATGAAAACATGTAGAAAATGAATGATTGTGTGGTTTAGAGAGGAAAAGTAAATATTTTTTTAATTCAATAAATATATTATAATTCTAGGGTACATAAATATGTATTTCTAGTCTTATTAATTTTGAAACTTTTTTAAACAAATATTAAATAAATATTGAACAAAATAATTATATCTTTTTAATATATTGTGTTTTTAGGCTAATTTTTTAAATATGGAAAAAATTGCTTTAATTTTTGCAAAGTACTTTTTATAAAAAGTACTTAAATTAGTTGAAAAATGTTAAGGTATAAAAAACTGATGAATACTACTACCAAAATTTTGAAATTTCCTTAATTTTTTGAAAAATACAAATTATCAAAAAGTACTTATATAAAAAGTACCTAAATTTGGGGAAAAATTATAAAGCCCTAAAAATTAAATAATAATAATAAATAAATTCCTAAAATTACTTATTTCCTGAAAAAGTATCAAATTCCAAAAAAGTACTTTTTATTAAAAGTACCTAAATTAGTGGAAAATGTTAAAGCATAAAAACTTAATGGATACTACTAACAAAATTTTGAAATTTTAGAATTAAAAAAAAAAAAAACAGCAAATTTCAAAAAAGTATTTTTTATAATAAGTACCTATATTTGTGGGAAAATTGTAAAACCTTAAAAATATATAAATAATACAAAACAGTTAGTTAAATTCTCTTAAGTTTTAAAAAAGTACCAATTTCTAAAAAAGTAGCAACAAATTGTAAAATATTTTAAAAATTAACAAAGTTAATAAAATAAAAGTGGTTTGTGTTAAATTTCTAAAACTATATTTATGATAAAATTCAATTGATTTTTTAAATTTAAAAATAAAAAAATAGCTTTTAAGGTCACTTTCCTGCACGCGCCTTTTTTTCTACCATAAGAAAAAAAACAAAAAACTTTTGCTTTTATTGCCACAAATAATTACAAATTTCACTTAGATTTCATACATGTTGAAACCCATACTCCAGCGAACCTATAAAAACCCACAAATATACAAATACACAGGCAAATGAAAATGAAATTAATAACAAATTGAAATAAATATTACACATACGCACTCTTACTCTCATTCAAACTAAAAAAACAACATTACACTCTTCTCATACTCCAAAAGCACAGAAATTTATACGGGCCGATTCAAATCGTAGAAATTTCTTAGAATTCTTATACACCACTATTAAACGGCATCTTACTTTTCGTATCTATGTATGTATATAAAATAGGCACATTTATATATTGCACTCTCTCTCTCTCTCTCCGATTCACTGATAAGTTCAATGACCGCAAATATATGTATGTACATGACCTAGTTTGTACTCAATAAAATATGTATGTATGTATATTAATAATAGCAACAACAACTACTAAATTCAATAATATTAATAACAAGTAAATGTACAAATCTCCTCCCGCTTCAACCAAATCATAATTTAGTTTTTTTTTGCATACTTACTTACTCACATACATATACATGTTTGTTTCGTATTTAAGTAAACAGAGCGTAGAGTGCAGGAATCAAGTAGAGAAAACGAGTAATAAATAAATGTACGATGTGTCTTCGTGTAATTTGCTATGTTTTCGTTTTGTAGGCAACAATAAACGAAGTTAGTGGGAAATGTTTTGATTATTGTTGTTGTTTGTTGTCTTGTATAAAGGAGCCATATCAACTCGTGTTTGGTTGTGAATAGGCTTCTGTCTCTCTCTCTCTCTCTTTGCATTTAATGGACTTTTTCTGCCTTTCTTAAATATATTGTTATGAGCTGTAACATATGTTTTATATAGAAAAATTTCATAGCAAATCAAAGGTTTTTTTTTTAATGTTTAACTAATAATTTGTTAAATAAATGTATCTATGTATATGTAGAAATTCCCAAAATAATTTCTCAGTATTTTAAAATTAAGGAATTTTAAGGTTGTCATAGTTTCATACAAGTATATTTAGGCAAAAGTAGTAAAATATTCGAAATTTTAAGACAATTTTGATATTATTTTGTGACAAAAAATAAACGAGTTTCCTAATAAATTTAAAGGTTCTTTAACAATTTTCTAAATAAAGTAAACGAAATTTGAAAATTTTCTTATTTTTAAAACTTGTCATCCTTGTTTTACCCAAAACTGGAAAAAAGTACTTTTTTAAAATTAGTACTTTCTGGAAATTGATGAATTTGTTAATAAAATAAAAGTTTTCTTAAATCTGTTTACTAAAATTATCTTTAATAAGTTCAGAAATTTAAAATAAAATTACAAATTTTTTAAGCTTTCGGTAAAAAGTGCCTAAAATCAAAAAGAATAGTTTTGTTCAAATGTACTAAAATTAAGATATTGTAAATTGCTTTCAGAAAATTTAGTATTTCATAACACCAATTTTAAAAATGTTTGCAACTTTTTGCAAAAAAGTAACATATTTTAAAAAACTACTTTTACCAAAATGTAACAGATTTCAAAAAAAAAAAAAATTAAAATATACAGAAGAGTGGTCCGAAAAAAGTAATGCCAGTCACCCCTAGGATTAAAGATAATGTAAAAACAATTCCAGAATTATTTTTTTATTTTTTTTTGCCACGCCTACAAATACCGCCCTTTCAGTATTTTGTTCACTTTGTCCCTATTTTTAGTTCGATCGTAACATTTTGTATAACGGTGTTCATGGCTCTATAACGGCTAAATTTCTGTCCGTAATCCTAGGGGGTGACTTGACACAACTTTTTTTCTAAGTATTCTTTTAAAAATTTTAATATTTCCAAAGCGTACTTTGTCACATTTTTGAACATTTTTGTTCAAATTGTAAAAAAATACATTTAGTGAAAAGTTTAATAATTATGTACTATAGAAATAATAATCTTATTTATTTATTTTTTGACCAAGATGTTATTTTTGAAGTTTTTTATATTTGTTTACTGTGTAAGCTAATTGGGCCTAAATCATTCCACTGTAAATTAAAACAACCTTTAAATACAATTTTTTCCTAACGTTTCGTCAATTTTTGGTTGACTTCTTCAGGGGAACATAATATGTGTACATATATATTAAATTCAATGGAACATATTTTTTATTTTATTATGGAGCTACCTCCTTATTCAAAAACGTTTGTTAAATTTAAGAATTGTTTTTGAATAAGGGGGTAAGACATTTAAGTTATCAAACATATAAATAAATTATCTAATTGCAACCCTGTAACTTGCGCTTATTTTGTCTAATTTTCTTTTAAAAAGTTGACAATTTCAAAACATAACTCTCACAAATTTTTAGAACTTTTTGCAAAAAGTAGCATATTTCAAAAAGATACTTTTCGTAAAAAAGTATTAAAATGAGGAAATAATTTTTTTTTAAATTCATCAAAAAAGTACTTTTACAAATTTCTGAATCTTTTTTCTAAAAGTACCAATTTTCAAAAAAGTACTCTTGGTAAAAAGTACTAAATTATAAATTCTTTTAACCACCAAAACTAATCCAAAGAATACTTTAAACTTTTGCCAAGAGGTACCTAATTTCAAAAAAAGTACTTTTAGTAAAAACTACTAAAATATAATATATTTTTCTTTTAAAACGTTTTAAAACAATTTCCAAAAAGTACTAATTTTTAAAACTTTTTGTAAAAAGTACCAAACTAAAACAGTACTTCTATTAAAATTTATTACTAAAATAAGGAAATAATTTTCATTTAGAATTTCAACAATTTCAAAAAAGTGCTTTTACAAATTTTTTTAAATTTTTTTTAAAAAGTACCAAATTTAAAAAAAGCACTTTTAATAAAAAAGTACTTAAATTAATATATCATTCTGTTTTAGAATGTGAACAATTTTTGTGCCAGATTTCAAAAAATCAATAAAATTCCTATTGAACCAATTAGTCTTCCTGGCTACACCTCTTAGAAGTGTTTTATACGCATTTACTTATTTAACTTTATTATCTCTGGTATAAAAGTTTTTACGTTATCAAAGACATTCTATTCGAACTTAAAAAAACACAACAATATATTACTCTAATAGACATTCTTAGCACGTTACGCTTTCCTTTTAACCCACCCAACCAGAATTTTACTAAAAAAAAAAAACACCCTTACTTACACCTACAGAAACCCCCACCGAGGTTTTTTTTATCTAATACACTCCTACTCTGCTTATACTCTTGTGCTTTTATTTATTGATAACACTTGCTAAACATTCATAAACAACACCCCTCTTCGACCCACTTTGTTTCTGGTTTATCATGCTCTATACATTGTATCCTGCTGCAAAGAAAGAACTTACTCTCCACTCTCTTAAAAAAGAAACTGAGTGTGCCAAGGTATGATACAAGAAAAAAACTACAATGGCTTTGGCCTTGGAATTGCTTTTAACAGCCAGCAACGTTCATTGACCCAAACAAAACATATACAGATGCTTACATACATTTTGCACACACATACATTATCTCAAAAAAATATGTGTGTTTGTGAATTTTTTCATATGCATAAATAAAAATGTCTACCCCCCAACTAAATATCAAATAAACACACGAGTCTTGCATGAGTACAACCAACACTGAACGTCATTTAAAGTTGTTAGTTGGCAGCAGCAACAACATAATAATAATAATTAACAGATTATAATCAAAACATTAAGCTTGTACTGATAGCATTTGTGTGAGTGTACTGTATGTGACCCAATAAGAATATACCAACACATTCGCTATTAAAAATGACATATTAAATAAATTTCTTTTTTATTTATTTATTCTTATTTTAGGTTTAGTAATGTTTCATAATTTTTTTTTGGTAGAAAAGTTTTAGAATACATATTTGCAATTAATTAAATTTTTTGTAATGTTGAATTCCAAATTTGAAATTTTTTGAATAATTTGTAAAAATGTCTTTAGAATATTTATTGTTAACGCTTCTATAATAATTAAATATTATTTCTATACAAAATTTTTGAATTTAAACACCCATCAGAAAAAAAGTTTTTCTCCCTAACCTTGCAAAATATTTTGCTTAATAACTCCACAACCTTTCAACTGATTTCAATCATCTTTCGTAATATAATTCTTTAAGACTAAAGCAATATTTCTGCTTAAAAATTTACTTTTTTTTAAATAATTTAAAAATTTTTTAAATAAAATAAAAATTCATTATTTTAAAACTTGATTTTTTCAATAATTTTAGAACCCTTTGAGCAACTCCTAAAATATTTTTTTTAAACACTTTACTTACTATAAGGAGTAAATTCTCATATAAAATTTTTTAATTAAAAAGACGTGGAAAAAGTTGTTCTCGCTAACCTCACAAAACATTTTCTTTAATAACTAGAGAACCCCTGCAAAAATTTCTATAATATTTAGCTGGCTAATTCCTGTAATACTAAGCAATATTTTGGCCTAAAATTTTACATTTGTTTTTAAATAATTTTAAAAAATTTAAATTGAAACTAAATATTCCTCAGTTGTAAACTTATTTTCTTTAGAATTTTTAAGCACTTTAAGCTATTTAAATTATATTATTACAAAATACTTTAACTGTTTTTAGCAATAGTTACACCTACAATTTTTCACTTTTAAACAACAGGGAAAAAAGTTTTTCTCCTTAACCTCAAAACTTGTTTTCTCTAATAATTCCGGCAGCATTAAACCTATTTAAATTATATTGGGAGGCATTAATATGTAGAATGAAAAGCAAACTTTGTCATATAATTTTTAAATTTTTTTTGTTTTATTTTAAAAAATAAAATTAAAAAAAAAATTAATTTTCTTAATTTTAAGGTTTTTTTTACATAACAGATTCCCTGTTTCAAACTGTTTTAATATTTTTTTTTGTACAAACCTTTATTGTTATTTGGAAAAAAGTTTTTTAAAAAAAACTAACTTTTGTGAAACATTTACAGAAATTTTTTATTTTAACCTCAAAAATTAAAAATCTATAAAATTTTGTTTTAATAATATTTGTAGATGTGTTTAAAGTTTAATATAAAATATGAGTTTGTTTTAATTAATAATTTTTAAAAATTTAATAGTAAGAAAAAATGTTAAATTTTGGTTTTCGGAAACTTGAAATGTAAATAACTTTGTTTATTCGTTTTCACTATGTAATCATGATTGCAAACATAGATGACGCCATATGACAACCCGTTTTCATACAATTGCCAACAATTTGGACAATTTGACAACAAAAATGACATAGTGAAAACTAAGCATTAGTTTTAAAGCTAGCTTAATCATTTTATATACAAGAACTTGTTTTTAAATAATGATTATTTTTATGTTTAAATTTTTATTTTAAACCAACAAATAAAAAACTTTTTCTCCTTAACCTAACAAAACATTTTTTCAAATAACTATGAAACGCTTTAAGCGTTTAAAAGATATTTTATATTATAATTCTTTGGAATGAAGGGAATAATTTTTTATAAAAATATATTGAGTTTTTTTTAAATATTTTGAAAATTTAAAAAAACAGTTTTTAATTGAAGTGAAGGTCTTGAGGTACGGTCACACTTGGCAAATATTTGCTAAAAAAAAGACGTAACCACTAAATAACATATATTTGAACTGGTTTATTTATTTCAAAAACTTTTCTTATTTAGGCCAAAGCACAACAAATATTTAGTTTTAATTTATTTGATGTTGTTTGATCTTGCAAAACTCTTGTAAGAGTAAACAACGTCAAACAAATTTGTGCTAAAACAAGTAGTTAAGCTTTTTTTTTAATAAATATTTGCCATTTGTGACCGTACCTTTAGAAAACTGTTAAAATTAATTTAACAACTTTATTTTTAGAAATATTTTGTAAAGAAAAAACTATTTGTTTTAACTATCATTATCTTTAACCCTGCTTAGCTGGCTTTAAAATTTGTAAACTCTTTACATCATACCTTAAAAGATTAATTGGTGCTATATTAAAAAAACAAGTTCTTGTTGAGATTCCTTTTTTTTCTTTAGAACTTGTGTTATCATAAACATTTACATATTTTCCCATTGCCTCATTGCAAACAACAGGCCATTGTACGACCTTCTATGGGTTTTCTATAAATTTATGCAACAAATAATTGAACATTTATATGCTTAGCAATCTTTATATAAACCTATTTGCATAAAACAAATGTTTGCATAAGAAATTTTATAGAAATCTAACTACAATGTAAATGAAATCTATTATTTATTTTAGTTACACTACTCTAGATTATTGATACTTTATATGAAATTTTGCAAATGTCAGCTACAGCAACAAAAACAAACATATTGCAAATTAAAACAAGTAAGAAAGTATAGTCGATCAACTCCGACCATATAATAGCCTACACCCAGTATATGCATGAAGTAGCTTTTCAGAAATGGGCGCCATATGGGAGATATAACCTACTATGGACCGATCATCCAAAAATTAAGCGTCATGATTTCTGTGAATAAAAATATTTTATGTGTTAAACTTTATCTCGATATGAGTACTTTTAAAAGATTTATGGAGGTTAAAGTGAATTACGGAGAGGATCTTACATGGGAGTTTCGACTAATTATGGACTAAAAATTAAAATTATGTTTCATAATTTCTGTATATGAGAAACTTAATTTTGTTGAATTTTATTTGGATACCAACATTTTTGAGAGATTTATGCTCTTTGAAGTGATTTTCGAAAGTGGGCCTTATATGGGAGGTGCGACTAATAATGGACCGATCATAATGAAATTGTACGGCATACCAAAATGTTTGAGTGGTCCAATTATGGGCCGATCTTCACAAAATTTGTACATGTGATTTGGTTTCATTTACCACTCATTTGTGGTGAAATTTGTTGGAATACTTGCATAATTACAGCGGTAAACTCCAATTTCGGGAGGACATTTGTATGGGGGCCAGGTGAAATAATGGACCGATTCCCACCAGTTTCAATTCGAAAAAATATCACGTACCAAATGTTATCGAAATATCTGTAAAATTGCGACCTGTACTCTGCGCACAATATTTACATGGACAGCCAGACGGACGGACGGAGGGACATCTTTAAATCGACTCAGAAAGTGAGTCGATCGGTATACTTTAAGGAGGGTGTTGTACCCACATTTCTGGGCGTTACAAACATTAGCAGAAATCCAATATACCCTTCCCACTATGGTGGTGTTGGTTATAAAAATGATTCTGTGACAACTCATACTTGCTGTTGTTGTAGTTGTACAAGCACAATTACATTTGCATACAAACAATAACATACGCTTGCAAACGGACTGCTTAAGTGATGCTCTTTCTACTGGCTCACTGTCTCTCTCACACAAAAGCATACATATGAATGTACATACATACGTTTAGTTGACTGAATTTTTTTAGTTTTTTTTTTATATTTAATTATTTATTAGCAGCCTATGTAGGAGTATGAGTATGAGTATGAGAGTGTTTTAACCTTCAATCCAGTTTACTAATTAATTGCAAACAAAAATTTGAAATGAAACATGAAATTGAAACACAATTCTCAGGCTTTACAAAAGAAAAAAAGTGTTTATTAGGATTATTACAAAACTATGATGTCTTAATTAAGAAGAGCTTTAGGAGGAGGAGTAGCAGCAGGTATTTATGTTGGTGTATGTGAGTTTAATTAATTTTAACCCTGAAATATGCCATGAAGTTTAATAACTTTGTGCTGTAAATGCTGCAGTTGTTACAATTGCTTTTGGCTGTGTAACTGTTATTTTTTGCAATTTGAAGTTTATTAACAAAGTTTTGCCAGTGTTGTCAACACTGAAAGCTTTTTGTTGTAGTTTTATTATAATGATTCAAGGTGACAGTTAGTGCATTTATTGAACCTAAAGATAAATGCATATTTTAAAATGATGCAATAAAATTTTTAAATTTTAAAAACAAGAAAAAATAAATAATTTTCAATATTAAATATTTATTTAAAAAAAAAGACCGTAAGCTTGAACAATTACTAAAATATTGATAATAATAAAAAAGGTCAAATAAACTATAATAAGAAATAATAATAAAATAAATATTTTTTTAATTATTTTAAACAATTTTATTAAAACTCTTTAACTTAAATTATTTTTATTTTAAATGTTTTAATTTTACTAGCAATTAGTTTGGTATAAAAATTTTCGTTTTTAAGCCACAACAAAAAAAGTTTTTCTCCTAACCTCACAAAACAATTTCTTTAATAACTCTGGATTCCTTTAACGTCTGGCAGTTATATTTAATAATATAATTCTTTAGAATAAATGCAATAGTTTTGCATAAAAATTTACGAAAAAAAAGTTTTTCTCCCAAACCTCACTTAACTAATTCTTTAATAACTCTAGATTTCTTTAACATATTTCCATAATATTTAGTTATATAATTCTCTGGAATACGAGGCTTAGTTTGCTTTAAAAACTTACATTAGTTTTTAATACTCTTAAATTTTTGTTTAAATTAAAAAAAAAAAATTAATAAATAAAAATTTCAAACTAATTTTAGATACAATTTTCAAACTATTTATCTCTTTTATTTGCTAGAACAAGTTGTTTCTTAAACACATTTTAAGTTTTAAACAATCTAGAAAAAAGTTTTTCTCCCTAACCTTACAAAACAATTTATTTAATAACTCTCGATTCCTTTAACATATTTTAATAATATTTAGTAATATAAGACTCCAGAGTACATTAGTTGGATTCGTTTGTTGTAAAAGTTACCTTAATTTTAAATTTCTTTTAATTTTAAAAAATAAATACATTTTCTTATTAATTTTATACATAATTTTAAAACTTTTAAAGATATTAAGAATATTTTCACTTAAATTATTATTTTTTTGTTTTAAGGAATAGTTTTACATTAGTATTTTCCTTTTGGCTCTTGAGGGAAAAAAGTTTTTCTCCCTAACCTCATTAAACGCTTTCTTTAATAACTCTGGATATCTTAAACATATTTTAATAATAATTAATAATATAATTCTTTAGAGTATAAGGCTTAGTTTACCATAAAAACGTACTTTAGTTGTGAATAATTTAAATTTTTTTTAATTTAAAAAAACAAAGAAATTTTCCAACTAATTTTATGTATAATTTTAAAATTATTTAAGTTATTTGAAATATTTTCACTTAAAACATTTTTATTGTTTTAAGCAGTAGTTTCACATTAAAATTTTAATTTTGGTTCATTAGGAAAAAAAGTTTTTCTCCCTAACCTAACAAAATGGTTGCCGGAATAGCTCTGTAACCTTTTAAGGAATTTTAGTAATATGTAGCAATATAAATCTCTAGAGGTATTTGAAGAGTTTGGTGTATATCGAGACTTTAAATTTGCATTAATTTTGTTATAAATGGTATTTTAAAATTAGAACTAAAATTGTTTGTAATTCTCAAAAAGTTCTTTTTAAATTGATCTAAAATTTAAAAAATGTTGTATATAAAAGTATAACAACAAAACACATTTTTAAATTTAAAATTTAATTAAACACTTTGAATTCTTGTTAAAATAGTTACTGTGTCTATTAGTGCTTTTGGTAAAATAAACCATTACACAGACTGCACGTTTTTCATTTAATGTTTGATACTTAAAAAAAACATTCTATTAAAAAATCTAGGTTTATTGCAATTGAAAAATTAAATCAACTTTTCCAACAGCCACGTTTTTAATTTGATTTTCTAACTAAAAAATGTTGTGAATTTGTTCTACTCAATTTCAAATAAATGTTAACAAAAACAAAGACCAGCTAATGGTTTACGTGAAGGACGTGCAAATTGTTTAATGATTACAAAAAAAAAAAAAAAAAAAAAAACCCAAGATTTTAAAAGCTTAAAACTAACTGATTTTTGTTAAATGGTAAAACACAAAGCGGTTTATTTCTTGTAAAACTAAAAGCAAAAAATATCCTTTGTATTTATGAAAACGCAACTTTTTGAATCTTTGAAATCTCTTGTTTCTTTTTTATAAAGGATTGTTTGTGCCTTTGCTTTGTTCTGGCACTTACAAATTTAAGTATAAATATTTCTTTTCATTTTAACCTAAATAACAACTACAAACAAACGCTCTTACACACACATACACAATTTCATATAAAAACTAAAAATTTTAACATAGAAAACTGAAAATGACAAATAAACTCAACATTTGAAAAGTTGAATGGACTTTTTGCATCCAATGCAGCTCAATAACCTCGATCCAAATATACATAGAGCAATAACAACAAAAAAAAAACTATTTACTCATGCCGCTTTAAACACACACACATACACAAAATTATTCTCATTGTTATTATTTGTTTAAAAACGAGAGGAATACGTGTATTTCGTTCGTGTTTAACATGGTGTGTGTGTGCAAAAAAGCTTTTTCTGGTTTTGCAAGTGTGTATTTCAGCAATTGAACTTGCTCTGTTTAAATTAATGCTGGTAAAAAACAACTATTTTTTATTTTTAATGTAAAATGAAATAATTGCAATTATTTGTTTATGCTATAAGCAAGAGGCAGAAAGCTTTTGGTTGGAAAAGCTTTTTTCCGTGATTTATGGTTATAATTTCATTAACGGAAATTCAACTGGTTGCCACAGACAATGGTATTTGTTAAGGATATTGAGTTTGAAGTTTGAAAAGCATATCATGCTAAATAATATTATTGGACAAATAATTAGAACTACTTTGGTTATTTCAAAGGAATATTCAAATGTGGTAAAGTTAAACATAAAATAATTCCTAAGTTTTTTTTTATAAGTAAAAAAATATTCATGATTTTCTAAGCTAATTTTAACAATATTTTCAAAACCTGTTTTCTATTTACTCCATATTTTGACTTTTGAACAACAGGGAAACAAATTTTCTCCCTAACCTCACAAAACAATTTTCTTAATAACTCTGGAACTTTTCAACTGATATCAATAATATTTAGTAATATAACTCTGCAGTAAGTGAAATAATTTGACATCCAAATATATTTTAGTTTATAATACATAAATATAAAAAAATTATATGTAAATTTCGCAAATATTTTTACCATTATTTTTGAAACCCTTTAACCTTTTTACACTATTTTTATCTTAAATATTTCTACTTCTCTAAGTAATAGGTTTTCATAAAAATTTTTCCTTATGGACAACCGAGAAAAAAGTTTTTCTCCCTAACCACACAAAACAATTTTTTTTAAAACTCTGGTATTATGCAACAGATTTCAATCAAATTTTACAGTTTAATTTCTTAGCTTATGTACAAAAGTTTGCTATAAAAATATAGTTTAGTTTTTAATAATTTTTAACAATTACACTTGTTTTAAATAATTTTTTTTTTATAAATCTTTCATTTTTCAAAAAAAAAAACTTACTATTAAAATAAAACAAAAATAAAGCCATACTTTATGCTAAACTATAAAAAGAACTTTAGAGAATTTTAATACTAAATATTAATGAAATCAGTTGAAAGCTTTCTGAGTTATTAAGAAAATTGTTTTGTGAGGTTAGGGAGAAAAACTATTTACCAGATTGCTTATAGCTTTAAATTTGTATATGACTGCACTTGTTTTAGTAAATAAAAGAATCTACAATCAAAATATTCCAAATATTTATAAAGAGTTTTAAAAATAAAAATAAAATTAATTTGAAAATTTATGTATTTTTTTTTATTTTAAATAAAAAAATTTTAATTATTAAAAACTAAACTAAACTTTTATGACAAACTAGAACTTGTAATCTAGAGAATTAATCTACTAAATATTATGGCAATATGTTTAAGGAATCCAGAGTTATTACACAAATCGTTTTGTGAGGTTACGGTGAATAACGTTTTTTCTGGATGTGTTAAAGTAAAAATTTGTATATGAGTCTATTTGTTACTGAAAATAAAAGTTGAAAATATTGTAAATATGTATCTTAACAAACTAATTATTATAATAATTTTAAAATTTCAAATATAATTAAAAAAAAAAAAGGAAATTTTTGGCCATCATTTTAAAACTCTTTAAGCTATTAACCTTATTTTAAGCACTTAAATTTTTTTATTAAACTAAATAACATTTTCTAAATGTTTTAAATCAAATGTTTCTGAATGTTTTTTTTTTGTATGTATATGTGCATTTAGTATATTTTTTAAATGCTGTAAATTCTTTTCATCTGAATGTTTATATATTTCCTAATGATGTGTATTTATTTTAATTATTTTCATTTATTTTATTTTTTTTTATGTTGCCAAGTGCCAAATTTTAACCATTTAAACCACTAGTTTTTCCTCTTAATATTGTTTTTTACACTTATTTTTATATGGAAAACGAGTTCAATGTCGTTCATTGTTCAATCACTGTACATGTTGTTTTTCTTAATAGTATGTAACGTTTGTTGTTTTTGTAACACTAGCACAGTCCTCTTGTCTTGCTTACATTAACACAAACACACGCCATCACTCTCTTTTCGTAACGCACTGAGCAGAGAATGGCTGCCTGAACAATTAATGCATGTGTATGTGTTTGTGAATCGACGAATGTCGATTCGTGTAGTTCATTTCATTTCAAATATCAGTTCGTGTTTTAATGCAACGAAATTCATGAACACTCGTGATTTTTAGTACTTTATTGTTGTTGTTACTATTACGGCAGTTTGTGTTATTGTTGTAATTTATAGTAGTAATGCAGTTTTGCTAAGGCTTGAAGAAAATGGAATTTTCGTGAGATATAGCAAAATATGAGGTAATGAATAGTTTTTAAAAATGTTAAATACTGGGAAAATGTAGTAAGTAAATAAACAAAATATTTTAGTGGTAGGTAAAGGGGCTAACTACTAAGGAGCTGGTAGTTTTAAAATAGCATCCAAAGAGGCAGAAATAGAGAAATTGCTTGGAACAATTTTGTATTATATTCTTATTAAGGGGGATTTATTAAAACGTGTGAACAAAATCCCATAAATTCTAATTAAATTTAAAAAAAAAATTATTAAAATTGTAGCAATAAAGAAGAAAACTTAATTATTTAAAGACATTTAGGGGATTTTTTTGCACCTTTTTGAATACTATTAACACAATTCTTAGCTATAACTTTCTATGTAATTTAAAAAGAGAAATTATAACAAAAATATAGTTTTCGAAAGGAAATATAAAAGTTTTCCAAAAAATAATTTTTTAAATTCTTTAAAATTCCTTCAACGTTGAAGTTTTTGCTATGTTTTTATATTTATATTTTTCTGTTTAAAAAAATGTAATTTTCAATTATATCAAAATTATTTATTATTTTAAATATATGAAAAAATTTATCTAAAACACATTTATTTTTGTAGGAGTTCATTAGAAAATAAACAATTAACAATAACTTAATAATTAAAAAAAAACTTTATTTTAGCGTTTCTTTTAAATTTTGGTTAAATTCAGCTAGAAAATTAAAATTTTGTGTAAATTTTGATTACAAAATATTTATATTTGCTAAAATTGTGTTAAAGTACTTTTTAGGCAAATTTTAACAAAAACTGTTTTAGCGGTTTTTGCAATTCTGTATACATTTTCTGGAGTTCTTGAATTTTTTTCTTTTAAATAGAATAAACACATTAAATGGATCTTACGTATTATAATTTCTTACAAAATAGCTAAATTGTTGGCAAAAATTATTTAAGCGTTTTTTTTTTCATTTTTAAAATTTCCTTAAAAATATAGTTTTTTTTAAGAATAAGATTAAGTAACATTAAAGGCAAATTGCTGAAGTAAGGAAATTCAAGTTTTTCTTGAAAATTATTTTTTTCAATATATTTGTCAAAGTTTTTTTTTGTTAATTATGAAAGCTATTGAAAAGTTTTTATTAGTATATTATTTTTGGCGTTTTTTTTTTTATTTTAAAAAATTTCTTTTCAATATTGTAGTTGTTAATTGTGAAAGCCTTTTGTTTACATTAGTTTAATGATTATATTGAACTAGGTTCGAGCGATTTTTTATAATTTTCAATGAAATTTAAATTTAATTGTTTTAGAATAACTAACTCTCTTTTAAAACAATTAAATTCAAATTGTATAGCTATTATTATTTATTATAATTTTATTTTCTTATTAAATTGTTAAATTTTGTTAAAAAATTATTCTAGCGATTTTTTAAATTTTAAAAAGTAATTACATAATTAGTGCTTTTGAGAAACAAATTTTAAGCTTTTCATAAAATTGTTGCGTCGTTTTCTTTTAACTTTTTAAATTTTTGCCCGAAAATCTGAAAATTTTGATTTTTATTAAGAAATAAATGAATTTTAAAGAACAAAATTTTAGTCTTTCTTTAAAATTATTTTGGCGATTTTTTTAATTTTTAAAATTTCTAAGCAAAAATCTTAAATTCTGCAAATAATTTCCATGGTTGAATAATTTTTTAAAAATAGTTTAAGTTTTGTTGATTTTCTAAAGAAAACTATTTTGGCGTTTTTTATAATTATTCGAAATTTGTCACCAAAATATTAGTTTTTGTAAAAAATTTGATATATTATTTTTATTGGAGAAACTTAAACATTTTATTGATTTTTTTAAAAAAAAAATCACTTAAGCGATTTTTGAGTTTTAAGGATTTTTTGTTATTTCACATTCAGTGTCGTTTTCTTTTTACAACAACGACTGTTTCGTAATAGATTAAAGAAACAAATTTGATTTTATTTGATTATTTTTAAATTGAAATTACATTTTTGCTGAATTTGCGTTTATTTTTTATTAAAACTTTTTATTTTTTTGTTAAAATACATTTAGGCAGTTTTTTTAATTTTTGTAAATTTTAGCTTTTTTTGTTTCTGTATAGCATGTTTACATACATACATACATATATGTACATATAACAAGATTTTGTTTTAATTTCAATAAAACTCGTTGCTGCTCTTGCTTTTAGACATTCATTTTTGTTTGTATTTCTTTGTCACAATAAAATCTATCATATAGAATTGTTTTTAGAGGTCAATTTAAAGCGGGTCAATTTAGTTCATTCGCCTTCATAGTTATCATTAAGCTTTGACAAAATACCCCCTCTTGCTCACTCTTCTTGGCGTAAAACTTTTAAATGAAACACTCAAAGCATTAGCTCTGCTTTTTATTGCTATAGTGAAACAAAAACATTTATGTATTTCTTTATTAAACAGAAAAAATTATAACCTTGTAAAAAAAAAACGTAATGACATAAAGCAACAATAACAAAATAAATAAAAGACTATTTGGCAAATGCACAACAAATGCGAAATGCATCAATGCTGCAACAATAACTAAAACAGCTTTAATTTTGTGACAAAATCGCTAAATTGTCTACACTAGCTTTTAATAAGTGCACGTGCATAACAGGCTCCATATTGTTTCTCTCTCTCCCTCTCTCTCTCTCTCAAATTTTCTGTATTTAACCTCGTATACTGGCAATAGCTCTCGTTTTCATTTGAAAATTGCATTAGTTTAATCGTTTATTCCTTCGTGTTTTGCATTCGTTAAAGCTTTTTTATATTTATTTATTGCAATATTTGTGAGTGTGGGTAAAAGCTTTTAATGTTGGTTGTGTTAAGTTTCGTAGTAGTGCGTTTTTTACTTTTTTGTTGCTGTCTTTCATACTGTTTCTATTGTAATTGTCGTCGTACGTAGTCGTGCCAATTGAAGTCGACAAACGTTCATGAACTCAATTTTCGTTGCATTTTTTTTTTGTATTGAGTTGAATTGTAAAATTCAATGGACTGTGTGACGTCAATTATGAATAATATTAAAACGAATGTAGTAGTGGAGAAAACATACATACATACATATGTAAATATTTACAATAGCTACATATGAAAACTATGATTCTTAAAAAATAGATTTTGAAAATAAAAATTTCAAATCAGAATTTACTATATTATAACTTGAAGCGTCTTTTTTAAATCACATTTGAAATATGTTAAGGAGTAGTATTAATTTTGTTGAAAGAAAATTAAGTTTTAAAAATTTTGAAATTTTGAAGAAAATTTTTTCTTTTAAAAAATTTTATTTAAAAATAAATATATTAAGTAATTTTTATTATTTTTAAATATGTTATAACTCAAAGTGTCTACTTTCAATTGCCTATGAAAAATCTACCACAAAAAATAATTTTGTTGAAAAATATGAAGTTTTATTTTTAAAAAATTAATGAAATTTAAAGCTGTTTTCAAAATAATATAATAATGAAACATTTGCGCTTTAAAAAGTTATTTTCTTAGCAGGTATTACCAAGATAACAAAAATTCATGATTATTATTGTTGTGAAAAATTTGTTCAACATTTATTTATTTTAAAAAAATAATCTTGTTTTAATAAATCAAATATTTCCTAATGGCTTTGATTGTAAATTCTCAAGTTTTTTCAATTATTTTCCTAAAAAATGTGACAATTTGTTCAATTTTTAAGCAAAATTTTTAAAAATCTTGTTTCAATTGTTACAGTATTCATTTAAAATATTTCTTTTGTTTTAAATTTTTTGTGATTTTTCTAGATTTTTTCTTTTAAGTGTTCAGTTTGTTTATTTAATTTTGTTTTAAAATTAGCCAATTTTTTTTTGCCAATTTTACACAAAATGTTTGTTAAATTTTGTTAATTTTTTTTTATTTTTTCCAAGATTTTTGTAAAATTTTCGGGCCTTAAAATTTTAAGTTTTGCTGCTTGACATTTTTACACGAAATTTGGTTTTTTCTACATTTCTTTTTTAATTTTCTAATAATTTAAGACATTTCTTCAATTATTTTTCTCAATATTTTCAAAATTGCTTCAAATTTTGCTCATTTTAAACATTATTTTGCCGAATTGTATTAAAAATCTCAGAATGTTTGTAAATTTTTTTTCAATTATTTTTTTATGTTACACATTATTTTGTTTAATGTTTGTTATAATTGTATAAAAAATCATTTAATTTAACTCTTTAACAGTAAAATTTAACATTTTGTCTTCTCTGTACTTTAAAATTTGGCATTTTTTTATATTATAAAGCGACATTTTTATTTAAATTTGCTTTAAATTGTCTTAAAAATCATTTAAAATCATTATTTTGTGTTCAAATTTAACGTTTATCTTATTAGTTGTAAACATAACTGCCCTCTAGTGGCTGGTAGCAATGTAAAACAGGCCGTTAAGTTATTTAACACTCTCTCACTCTCTTGCTAATGCTTTTCCGCATGTTAAAGCTTTGTATAAGCAATGTTTACCAATTTAACGCTATTAACAGCATGGCGCTGTTGTTTTTACTCTACTAACTGCAGAGAACATTTGGAAAAGCTGTTAGTTAAAGCTTGTAAATAGAAAGAGCTTTATTTTGTTGAAATTTAAAGGTAAATTAAGTTAAATAGAAGAAATTGTTAATGTTTAAGTTAAGCAGAGATTTTTTTTTACAGATTTTTCTTATATAATGATGTAAAAATAAAACAGGGGATTTAAATGTTCTACAGTGGGTTAGAAAGAAAAATAAATAAATTTTTTCATTTTAAACTTTTAAAAAGGGGAAAAAATAAAATTTTTTTAATCATATTTTGGCTCGTTTAAGTTAATTTTTGCGAAAATCTGTCAATTTTAAGAACATTTTGCCACATTTACATTGACGCTTTGTTTTTGAAGTTCTTACAATTTGATGTTTAAACTTTAACACGTTTTGCTTAAAGTTACTTAAATTTTGTTACAAATTTTACACTAGCAAGGGCTTACGTTTATAATAGCATATATAACACTTCAAGAACACACCTTCCCCCTACCCCACTGTATAGTATATAGTAACATAATAGCCGACCTTTAATTAATTAAATGCTTGTAGTTTTTTTCAATTATTTAACAACCATAAACCTCTAATTACAACTAATTTAACTTACATTGAATTGAATTTACGTGCTTCTCACTATTGTTCTATTTAACAAATATTAAAGAAATATTCATAATTATTTCGTTTATGTCGTTAATAGTTTGGTACAAAGTCGAATTATTTAGCTACAAAATGACATACAGACAGCAATTTAAATTCATTAACGTGTTTTTTTTCTATACTTTATATAACAGCCGAAGACTTTGAACTTGAAATTAATGAACTTTAAAGGTAGAAATATTTTTTAAAAACTAATTGAGTTAAAAGAAAACATTAAAACAATAAAAAATGTAAGAAATGATTTATTTTTGGCAATAGTTTTTAAATTTCAATCAAAATAATGTAACAGTTTTCTGTTAAAGAAAACAGAAATTTTAACTAAAAACTTAATATTACTTATTAAAACAAACTTTTTTCAAAGTGAACTTATAACAAATTTTGTGCCACATTTTGTGGGAAATTGCCTCAAGTTCAAGGGTCATTTAAGAAAATGTATACATATTTCTAAATATGCAATAGTTTTATTATTTTTAGTAAAATTTAAAAAGTTTTCTCTATTTGGCTTGAATACTTTAGTTTAGTAAATATTATGAGCTTTTATAAATTTCAGTTTATTTTTTAATTTGAAAAACATTTTGAAAACATTAGGGCTTAGTTTAGAAAATATCTATTCTTAAATATGAAATATTTTTTAAATACACTACAATTCAAAATGTTTTCTTTAATTTACCTTAAAAAATTCTTAAGAAAATTAAAATTTTGTAAATATTTTCAGCATTTCAAAAATCAAAGTTTTTTTTTTAAAGTTTAACAAAATTTCTGATTTTTGGGTGTCATTTAAAAAAACTATAAAAATATTTTGTGATTTCAAAAACACAATAACACCCCACAGGAAATTTCTATAAACAACAGTTATTCAGCCTTATCATAATTTATAAGCATAAATTATAAACAATTGGGTTTAGGTTAATTAACAAAAAGCTTCCTTTAACTTTTTAATTTTAAAAAATGACTACACCAATAACTCACTTTGCGTCTGAATTAAGATTTTCTATAGCAAACCATGCAAAGATCGTAGGTTCTAGGTTTACGAAAATACTCGGCTTTCGTTCACAAAAAATTGGCAAAATGAACAGTTTTTTTTTAAAGTAAAATAAATTTCCTTGTAGCAATTGTCTGTATTACTCGTTGGATAATGTTTTAATTTTTATGTCTTCAAATAAGATATTTTGCTTCTGTCTGAAATATCATTTTACTTAATGGTATTCTCTGCGCAACTAGATTTTGAAACCAAATAGAAAGCAAGGATTCCATTGCGAACATCAAAGCACTACTTGTACGGGTCATCGCTTTAGCAAAAAAAAATTAAACACTCGAACCCAAAACAACGCAACCTTCAAAATCTAACAATATATCAACAGTGAAAATTACAACTAATTAAGCAGCGACGCAACTTCGAAAAACGCAAAACGAAACGTTGCAAAGGAAGTTATCGGTGTGTATAATGACAATTGTTCTCTAATGGCGCTTTAAGACTCTTTTTTATATACATACATACCTTCACCATTACCCTAATTTCAGTTTTTTTGTCTGTTTTAATTTCTTTATTATTATAAAGGTTTTTTTCTTTACAAAAAAATATTTAACATGTTTTTTTATCGCCCAAATACCCACAAAAGAAAGTAAACAAACCAGAAATTTAAATTGAAAATAAAGATAAAGAAAGTAATAATTATGTAATTTTTTAGAAAAAAAAAACAAACAAAGTAAATAGCGACTGCGCCACAGAATTTAGGGTCAAGCAGTGTAAACAACGAAGAAAGTAAAAAGGCAGCAAACAAAAACCTTTTAAAAAACAACTCAAGAAGAATTAATAAAATAAACAAGAATAAAATGACTTTTAATTTTAAAATCAGGCAAACCAAAAAGAAAAAGTATAAAAAATATAAGAAAGTTACCCAGCAAGCCATATGAGTCCGAAAAGAGTCTTTTCTGTCACCTTTTCCGGAGCGTTCATGCTCTTTATGAGCCCAAAAAACAATCATTATTGCTCCTAAAACCTTCAGAAAAGACTGTCATTACATTCGAAAATGGTCCGTCAGAAAAGAGTTTTTTGGGGTCTGAAAGAGCTCTTAGATAATGTCAGAAAAGAGTCTTTTATGAGGATTTTTTTTGGGCTCTGTGTAATCTCGTTTTTATCATTCTTGTGTGGTACAGCTGTTTTTTTTTTTTTTTTTTGTTCAAAGCACAAATAACAGGACAACAATTTTTGAGTCATACTGCGTGCCGACTCAGGACAGTAACAAGCAAATTTTTCTTTCGCTCCGAAAATGCTTTTTAGTTGGACTCTTTTCGGACTCCTTTTTCGGAGCGCTCCTAGAATGGTATGCTGGGTAGGCTTAAAAGATTCTTAACAAAATGAGTAACTTGAGTTCTTTTTTGACTAACACTTCAAAATAACTAACATCTCAACTTTTGGTTACTCTACTCGAAGTAAAAAGTAAAAAAAATAGGTTTTTTTACATTTTTTATGTAAATATTTTTGTGTTTTTTTACGCTAAGTCTAATTTACATCATTCATTAGTTACAATAACAATAAGAACCTAACAAAAACAACAGCACTTCATTATATTGTTCACGAGTGTTTAATTTTACCCACTTTGTCTTCATACACTTAATATTTGTATGCGTGTGTAGTTGTTTATTTGAATTACTTTTTTTTATGAGGGAGAAAGGAAGTCTCTTGTTTTTTTTCCCTAATGCTCTTGTACTTAAAAGGAATAAAACAAGAACAACGACCAGGGCTGCCAGATGAATTTCGGAAAAAATCTTCAAAATCCCGAAAAAAAAGAAAAAAATCGTCATTTCGAATTTTAAAAATCGGAAAAATAAAGTCACGATTTCTAATATTATTTTGAAATTTTTATTCAAACTAAAACATAAAAATTCAAGTTTATATTGTCATTAAACACATTAAACACAACTTGTTTATCTTAGTCCGTTTTCACACTCTTCAATTGCTACTCGTCAAGGCAAGTATTTTTGGTTGAGAAGGGAAAAGAGAATAAAAGAGCTGCAAACTTGACGGCACTAGTCAATTTTCTTATTTCCTTTTGTTTTGTTTTTCATGCATATTGATTTGCATTAAAAAGTACGAAAATTGAACTGACGTGTGTAAATGAATTGAACAAAAACTTGTCAGCTAAAACTAAAAAGTATGAAAGCAGATTTACAGTATTTTATAAAAAAAATATCTGTAATTAATTCAGCTTAAATTACAAAGTCAAAACAATTTAGTTTAATAAGTTTTAAATAACATTTTGAGTATAGAATCCAATTCATCCATCATATACAGGTACTTATTTTCAAAGAATTCCGTATTTTTATACCCTTCACCTTCATGAGAAGGGTATATATAAGTTTGTAATTCCGTTTGTAATTTCCACAATATAATTTTCCGACCCTATAAAGTACATATATATATTCTGGATCCTTATAGATAGCGCAGTCTATTAAGCCATGTCCGTCTGTATGTTGAAATCAATTTTCTGAAGTCCCCAGATATCTTCGAGATCCAAATCTTCAATAATTCTGTCAGACATGCTTTCAAGAAGTTTGCTATTTAAAATCAGCAAACTCCCTCCATAAATAACGGAGATATGAGCAAAAATCCGAGACAACCTCAGAAAATTTCATCAAAAAACTATCAAACAAAGTGTATTAATATAATATATATATATGTATGTATATAATATAATTATGCATCCACAACAAAGGTGAAGGGTATATAAGATTCGCCATAGCCGAATATAGCACTCTTACTTGTTGTTATTTGAATTTATTTTGGTGAATATTCTTTCGACGTTTTATTAAAATAGAAATTGTTTTCTCTAAAAAATTTTAGTTCATAGACTTTAGCATTTAAAATTGCTTTTTATATTTACAGATAAATAATATTACTACTATCCTGCCTCAATGTTATTTGGAATTATTAAACTTAAACCCAACAATTGTCAATAATTCAGAAAACGCTACTATTACTTAGTTTTGTTTTTGAAACATGCCAGATTCTTCTTAATATTTATGATATTAAATGGGAAAAATAGTTGTTGTTTCAAAAAAAAAAAAAAAAAGAGAAAATTTGATAACAAAAACATTAATAAAACAAACAAATGACAGAGAATTTGTCACTTTCAGTGAAAGAATCCTCAAATTGTCACTTTGCTATTTTTAAAACAAAAAATCGTCAAATCTGGCAGCTATGACAACGACGCTAGCGACGACGATGAAGACAGCAAAAGAACTCGTGGAATAAAGTAAACAATACACGAAGTGGTTAAACAACTTTCTGTTTCGCTCGGCTCTACAATTCGTCTCGTTGAATGTTTTCTTAGTATAACCTGTTGTTGTTGTTAATAATTTAAACACAATAACAACAAGTTAGTGTGTTATATTCGGCTGTGCCGAATCTTAAATACCCTCCACCTAAACGTAATAAGAAATACAGAAACTACACTGGTTATAGGACTAGTACATACACACAGCTTCAAAAGTGTGTAAACACCAGTGAATCTTTTGATTTTTTTAAGATTATGAAAAGCATTATAGTTCAACTTATTTTTTTTTCATAACCGAATCTTTTATTCAACCAAATATTCAACAAAACGAAACTTTTAAATTTCAATCGATGGATAGATTTTAGGATTTTCATTATCGTAAAAAAATCAAATATGTAATTTGTAGTGTTTACTCACTTTTGAGGCTCATAGTACATACATACATCCTAATTCTGTGTTTTCTATTCAATCTTAGTGCAAATTTTATTATCATTTTATATATTGTTTGAAAGACAATATTACCCGTTGGTCGTAATTCACTAATGTGATTTTATTTTAAATGTTTTAAAATTGTATCTACTTTTGATCATTTATAATTGATGTAATTACCGATCCTTACTGTAATTTACAGAGTTTGTCTGATTTTTGTAATAATCTTGAGTGTAACGCCTCAGTTAGCCGACTGTAACGGAATGTAACTGCAACAGTAAGAAACAGCTGATGGATATTTTTATGCGTAAAGTAATGCAAATGGTTATGGAGATGTAAAGGTAATGCAACAACGTAATGTATGAATCTGTAAGAAATAGAATTTCCTTACATTTTTACGTCATTACATAACATTCCGTTACAGTCGGCTAACTGAGGCTTAAGTCCCGGGTCAGACACTCCCAATTTTGCTGCTCAACTTTTGAGTTTGTTGGGGAGAGAGTAAAGTTAGCTGTAGGTATTATTAACCAATCCTTTTCATTCTTTGCTTCGTTGTGTAAACATTAAGGCAACTTTAAAAAAGAATAAATAAGAAGTTGAGCAGCAAAAGTGGAAATGTATGACCCGGGACTAAGTTAACAATTTATAAAATTAAAAGAACATTTTTCCATATTCACAACAAGTTAAGAATCAGAGTATAAAAAAGGGTAAGGTGAGGCTTTTTTTGTTCGAATTTGATCTTAATAATTTAATTTACAAAAGATTTATGGGTGCCATAGTGAAGTGAGCCAGTTATGGACTGATAGCTTCTAAATCCAGTATCCACTAATGCGGTTTCTTCGTATTTGAGGCTTGAATTTGGTTGAATTTCATCTCAATAACGTTATTTACAAGAGTTCTATGGTTGTTTAGTATGCTTGGAAGTGGACTTAACTCGAAAGCTATTGCCAATTATTAACAGACAGCTACAAAATCCAGTAGCATATTTGCCGTCTGATCTATATAAAAGTTGGTTCGATATCAATATTTATTAGACATTTTTGTGGGTTTATTTGTTTTTCGGAAATGGTATGGCAGCTATGACAAATTATGGGCCGATCTTCTTAAATTTAGAAACAGTGATTTTTATGCATTTGAGGTTATCTCATATCGAATTTCAGCGTAATAACGGTATATTTAAGATATACATACATATATTAGTATTAACGGTAATGGGGTATATAGTCAAATACGGAAGATATTCTCAAAATCCAGCAGTTTGATTTGGGCATGTATGTAAATGATCCGTGGTTACCGGTATTTATAAGAGATTTATGAATATAAAAGTGATTTTCAGAAGAGGGCTTTATATGGTTGATACGGTCAAATATAGATCGAAATTTACAAAATTCTGCAGAATGATTTTTGTATATGTATGTATATATAAATGATCTGTGCAAAGTTTTGAGTCGGCTTTTTCGGATGTGGTCCTTGTAGGGGAGCTAGGACCAATTATGGCCCTACCACCATAACATTTAGTACAACAATTTATTTACCTAGAAATATTATTTATGTAAAATTTTAGCCGTTTAACATTATTTATATCAGTTTTATACGTATTTAAGTGAATTTTGGTAGAGGACTTTATATGGGTTTTGCGATTTCTTTTTGCATGAAACTTATTTCTGCTGACTTTTGTATTGATATTCCAATTTTGTAGGCATTTATGTATAATTGAGCAATATTTCGAGAAGATTTTTGTATGCGGGCTATGAGAAATCATGCACCGATTCATACTATTTTCCGCACACTTTCTTCTTTTATCATAAAAACAACGTATACAAAATTTCATGGTATTATTATTATTGCAATAAAATGTACAAAAAATAGCAATTTTTTATAGAGGTTGTCTTACTGATTGTGATACTTAACTCTGGTTCTACTATAGCGATTTTGCTGATTTTCAATACCAAACTGCTTAGAAGAACTATAAACGGTTTTTTGTAAACTTTGCTAATTTCGGTTGTGTCCTTTGCACATGACAGTGTTTTACACAGACAGACAGACGGGCATGGCTCAATCGACTTAGAATTTCATAAGGACAGAGAATATATAAACTTTGTTGGGTCTCAGATGAGTATTTCTCAGTGTTATACACGGAATATACCCTCATTCACCACTTATGGTGGTGGAGCGTATAACAAGCATAACAAAAACCTACATACGAGTATGGTACTTAAGAGAAATGTTTTAAAATGCGAAAATCAGAATTTTGAAAAGATTTTTTTACAACAGGCTTTCAAATTCCTAATAAAAAAATTAAACCTAAACCTACATTTTCAGCCATGTTATAGAATTTAATTCCGTTCGGAAGTGCAATTAATTGCTTTTATAGAAAAAGCAAAATGAAAAATATTTTTTAAATGAAACTACTTTTACTTTGCTGTGTGGAATTGTAATTTTAAGCATTTCTAGGTCTCATGACTACAAAATTGTTCGTTTTACTTTTTCTCTAAAAGCAAAATACCTACGCAATTAATTCCACTTCCGACACAAATTGAATTCTGTGACATGGCTGTTTATAACAAAATTATTAAAAATAAAACTCTTTTAAAAAATTAAAAATCTTTGGCATAAAACTTCTTAAAATTAAACAGAAATTTCAAATTTATTTCCTAATTATCTCTTAATTTATGCCTTCCTAACTTCTTTTCGTTCAACCCATTTTTCATGCGTATGTTTAAAATATTCCCTGCAAACATTAGTAAACATGTTTTTTTTTGTGGCAAAAATTTTTTTATATCTTTTATTTGCCAATTGTTTTATTATTCTTATTTTCTTTATACATTTTTTTTTGGCAAATTAAAAAAAAATCTTCAGTTTTTTAAAGCAAATAAATGCTGACTTTGTATAGTTCTTTCAAGGTTGTTCGGACATTGACATTTTTTTCGTGTTGAGCTGCTGCCCATAACCAACAATTTTTCTTGGGTTTTTTTTGTGGCTGCTCTTTGGTCTCTTTTTTTCAAACTCTGTTCACTTATGTATATAACAAAAACATCGCAAAGGCTATTGTTTTTATACTCATATGGTTTTAAAAACCAATATAAAACATGCGTATGGCGTTAGCTTTATTATAGTTTGAAGCAGAAAATTTAAAAAAGGTGACCATAGGTTTTAGAAATTAGATTTAGCAAGAAAGTACTTTTAAAACTTTTGTTGAAATGTAGAAAATTTAAGTAATTCTCATAAATATTCTTTAAATCGAGAATTTTTAAACCAAAAAATCGCAAATTTCTGAAAAGTACATTTTTACAGAAAAGTACTTTTTCGAAAAGTTGTAAAATTTTTTAAAATAAAGGTTTTCAAAAAAAATTATGTTCTAATTAAAAAAAGTTCTTGTAATTAATCTAGAATTTGAACATTTTTGAGAAAAGTACTTTTTTAGAAAAATTTTCGAAATTTTAACAATTTCCAAATAATTTCCCAGTTTAACACACAAATTGCAAGCAGCTTTTATAAACATGACGCTTTAATTTTTTCTGGTACTGTGTTAAAGGCTTGTTTAATTTATTAAAATAACAAAAACACTTTGATTAGAATCAAAAAAAAAAAAAGCCAGTTTAAGCCCATTTAAAAGAACACACATAAAAACTTAATAATTTTCGGCCATTAAACAAATGGCAAACATGTTTATTATTATTTGCAGAAAGTTTGCTTTTTAGCAGCAACAGAATTCTATACCCAACAACACCCAACAAAAATTGAGTTTCAAAAAAATATTCATTACAATTTCAATTATTTATTTCGAGCACGTAGTTGTGAAATAAAAAAAAAAAAAACTTAAAAATTTTTGGTTGTGGTTGATGAATTTGAAAATAAAAGAAGCCCTTAATTCTTTGGGGGAAAAAGTAAAAAAAAAAAAAAACAAAACAAAAGTCTGTGTAAACACCTTGACTTTGAAAACCTTTTGTATAAATTTTTTTTTCTCTGTTGGAAACTTAGTTATTCCGAGCAATATGTATGTATTCAAGTATATAGAACGCTTTTTATGTGTGTGTGTGTGTCTTTAGATATTTTTGAAGTTCAAGTTCGCCATACGCATTTTTAATTTTTTTTTTAATTTCCTATACATCCATCATTACCTGTTTATTTGGTTTTATTTTCAGTTTTTTTTTTTGTAGTGTTGTGTTAGATCTTTAGTTTCAGTTTTATTGTTGCTTGAAAAGAGGGGGTACGAATTTTGTATTTCGTTGTTTATTCTTTAGATTCTTTTACATAATAATAACTTCCATTAATCCAAGGGTAATTATTTTCAGGTACTTTTTTTCTGCTTGTTTTACTCTATAATCAAATAGGCTGTGCTTTGTTAGGGAATCTTCTTTCTCTGTCTTTTTCATTCATGTTGCTGATATACAAAAAAAAAAAGCTCCAAATTGAAAATGAAATACACAATTCTTTAATTGAGTCGTAAATATTCAAGTAATAGCATTTATTTGAATATAATTTATTGTTAGATTTTTAAGTTTTTTTTTTATTTTTATTAACAAACAAGTATATTCTTATAATTGTTTAATAAATAAAATCTTTATTCTCGATATTTCGCTAACAAATCAAATAAACTATAATAGAAAACAAAAACGTTTTTTTGTAATTAAATATAGTCAAAAACTAAAATTGTTTTGCAGCTAAAAAGCCTAATTTCTGTCTTTATTTAAAAATATATTTTAACAAATTATATCTGATATGAAAGACCAGAGTCCTGGCTTTTTTTTATGCAAAAATAAATTTAGCTCTAAAATCTTTATTTTTTATTATAATCAAGACAAATTTTGTAAAAAAACAAATTTTTTAAAATTTTTCTTTCCTAGTTTGAGGCAAGTTTCTAGCAATTTTTAAATACCATATTAAACATATATCTTAAATGAAAGCTTAAACCTCTAACTTTTATTTCTTATACAAAACATTACAACACTACAAGCCATATTTTTGTTCTTATTTTAGCAACACCAACTTTAGGAAATAAAATATTTCTAAAAATTTTGTTTAACTTTTAAAAACAAATTGTAAAAAAATTTTATATATAAAAAATAAAAACATTATAGGCTAAATGCAAGCTTAAACTATTGGCTTTTCTTTGACTTACTGCCAGCTAAATTTTATAATACACCAGCAACAAATTTACACAAGATAAAAATTGCATAAAATTATTTTGTCCTGCATTTTGAGCGTAAATTTTAAGAACTTTTTTTTTACTTAAAGTTAACTTATTATATCTTAAATGAAAGCTTAACCTAGCTGTTATTGTATGTCCAAAAAATTATAAAGCTCAAGGAAATATTTTGTATTGGACTAATACAAAATTTTGTGAAAGTAAAATATCTTGAAATAAATTTTTATATATTTGGAAGCAAATTTTGGGAATATTTTATATATGAACATTAACAAATTATATCTCAAATGAAAGCTTAAATTATTCTCTATTACCGTGTATTCTAAATAGCATGCTGTTAGCGGAAATATTTTTTATTATACTAAAAACAAATTTTGTCGAAATAAATAATTTAGCAAATTAATTTGTGTACATTTGGTTTCCAAATTTGAGAACTTGTTATACATTAAAATTTACAAATTATATCTTAAATGAAAGCTTTAACTATTGTCTATCACTATCCGTACAAAGATTTAAAATGCTAGAGGAAATATTTTTCATTATACTCACGCCAAATTTACACAAAATAAAATATTGCTTAAATAAATTTTTGTAATTTTGAAAGCAAATTCTATGAACTTTTTATACCTGAAATTTGGCAAATTGTATCTTAAATGACAGCTTAAACTGTTTTCTATCACATTATGCTCAAAATGGTATAACGCTAGAGGATAAATTTTTCATATTAGTAATCTGAAATTTAGACAAAATTGAAAATTGCTTAAATTAATTTTTCTCTTTTTAGAAGCAAATTTTCAAAACTCTTTGTACAGAAAACTAGTCTTATTATATCTTAAATGAAAGCTTACACTATTGTCTACTACTACATAGACAAAAAATTATATCGCTAGAGGAAATATTTTTCATTACACTAACACCAATTTTTGCAAAAATAAAAAATTTTTCAAATTAATGTTTACACTATAAGCGCATATTTTGAAAAATTTAATAAGCGTTATCTGATTTTTTAATATACCTTAAATGAATGCTTAGACTATTGGCTATTAATAAATGTTAAAATAATTATATCGTGTGAAGCAATATTTTTTATTATACTAATGATGAATTTGGTGGAAATAAAAAATTGCTTAAATTACTTTTCCGTCCTTTGCAAGCAAATTGTGAAAACATTTTGTACATAAAAATATTCTTATTATATCTTAAATGAAAGCTTAAACTATTGTCTATTGCTTAATGTGCCAAAATTAATAATGATGAAGACAATATTTTGTATTAGACTAGCGCCAAATTTTGTCGAAATAAAAAAATTACTCAAACTATTTTTTTTCTTTATTTTTGACTACTTTTTATAAAAGAAAATTTATCTATTATACATTAAATGAAAGTCTAATACATTATACCCTAAATATTATAAAGCTAGAGCAACTTTTTATTATTAGTTTAGCAGGATTTTTTGTTAAAATAAAAAAAAATTTCAAATATTTTTATTCAACTTTGAGCTCAAAATTTGTAAAATCTTTATACTCGAAATTAAACTTATTATATCTTAAATTAAAGCTTAAACTATTGTCCAGTATATTGTGTTCAAAGTAGGGTATAACTATAGAAAATATTTTTGGTTTTAGACTAACACCAAATGTTGGCGAAATAAAAAGTTGTTCCAGTTAATTGCTGTATTTTTGAGCTCAAATTTTTTGAAGTTTTTATAAAAGAAATTTAACTTATTACAACTTCAATGAAAGCTGAAACTATTGCGTATTACTTTTTATTAAAAAAATTATATGTCTAGAAACAAGATTTTTCCATAGACCAACATTAAATTTTTTTAAAAAAAAGAATTGCTGAATGAAATTTTTTTATTTTTGGGAGCAAATTTTGAGAACTTTTTTTACAAGAAAATTTTATTATTATACATTAAATGAAAGCTTAAATTATTGTATATTACTTTGTGCAATATTTTCATTAAGATAACAAACTTAAAAGTATTAGACTAAAATCGTAATTTTTGGGAAAATTTTTAGCAATGTTTGAATTTTGGGAGAAATTTATTGTTTCTTTTATAAAGGAAAATAGTTTGTTAGTAAAATTATTAATTACTTAGAGTGTCTGGTTTATATTTAGCTTTTAGTTTTCAAAAACACTTGATAATTGTTAAAGTTACAAAAAATAAAACATAGTTTTGGGGAAAAATTAAAAATTTTTTTTTTATTATTATAATTTTCGAAATTTTGACTTTATTTTTGATTTTTCTGTAAAAGAATACTAAAAACTGATGGTACCTTTCAATATTACAAAATATTTCCTATAAAAATTTTATAATTTGTTGTTCTTTTTTGTTAAAACTAAAAACTCACACACCTTTCAGTTTTTTTGTTTAATAATTTGTTGGTATTTCAAAAAAAAAATTGCCTACAAATCTAATGATTTACATATATAAAAAAAAACTATAAAATTCGCCATCTTTTTTCCAAACAAAAAATACCCCGCAATTTTTAGCTTCCAAAAGAACGAAAACAATTTTAACTTTCTAAACAAATTTTATTGTTATTAAAAAATTTTGCCGCCTTTCTGACACACTCACTCACACTTTTTCATAAATTGAAAAAATTTATTTTATTTTCATACATAAATTTGGGCTCTCGCACATACATAGATACATACATAGATATTTTTCTATTACTTTTTTGTGAAGTTCAAGGTCAGTAAACTTGCTCTAATACCACCATTGCCTAAATGTTCACGAGTAGAGCTGAACAACACAAATATTTTTACACTCATACAATACTTTATATACGAGTAGTTACTAGACGCACACGATTCCCTAGTTACTACCCAGCAGTTCTGGTTGCTTGTGCCCAAAAAAAAATTTAAACACGCTACACTTTAGATTAACCAGCAACAATAAGTGGCAATTGACTCTACATTAGCTTTAGAACAAGCAAAAAAAAAACAAATTTATACCCGCCACACTCTAGATTACTTAGAGACACTAAAGAGACAATTGTCTATACTTTTAATTACCTAAGATGTATAAAGTAAACAATTGACTTTAATTTTTAAATAAATTATATATTATTTTATACATAAATTAAACTCAGTCAAGTAATTACTTATAACAGATAAATTATTTTCCATTAGCGAGCGAGGCATAGAAATCTACTAAAACTGCTGGGTTTAAACTTGTCCGTGGTAATGCTTCAATATAGAGAAGAAATCTGTTTTTTTATTCCAGACTATTCTGATTGTTGTTATTTTCAACTATTTGACTACTTGTCAGTTGGATTTTTTTGATGTGATAAAAAACACATCAAATATGCGTAACTTATAGCTAGAATTCACACTGAGCGCCGAAGTCATACCTACATACATATTAAGTGTAAAGCGAGAACAACTCATACCGTGTATTTAGAACGCACATACGAAAAATGTTTAAAATAAAATCGAATTAATGGTTTTTAATAGCATTTCCAAGAAAATTCTAAAAAACAAACAAACAAACAAAAAATATTACAAGAATAAAGGTTTTTAAACTGGCCAGCCTTATTAAAACATATTTTGAAAAAGTTTTCAATATAAAACTTAAACTATTATACATTAAATGAAAACTTATATTATTGTCTTTTACTTTAAACAGAAAAAAATTATATTTCTAGAGGAAAACTTCTGTATTAGACTAAACCAAACATTGACAAAATAAAATAAAAAAAAAAAAATTAAAAAAAATTCACACTACTTTTGGCACAAAATTTTAAAAAAAGTTTTGTTTTTGAAACTTAAATTATTATAGCTCAAATGAAAGCTTATATTACTGTCCATTATTTTGTGTTAAAACACATTATACACCTAAAGGAAAAATTTTGTTTTAGACTAAAACCATCTTAGACAAAAAAAAAAAAAAATTTTTTTCCAAATAATTTTTTCACTTAAAAAAAATTTTTTTTTTAAATTTTCATTTATAAATATAAACATATTATAGTTTAAATGAAAGCTTAAGCTACCGGCTTTAATTTGTTATACAAAACCTTATTATTCTAGAAGCAATATTTTACTTTACACTCACATTAAATTTCAACAAATTTAAAATATGGAACAAAATTTAGTTCAATGTTTTGGTTAAAAATTCGTAAAAATTTTCAAACACAAACTTAACTTGTTTATAACTTAAATGAAAGCTTAAACTATTGGCTGTTATATTATTTTCTAAAAATTATATTAACGGAGAAAAAAATTTTCACTAGACTAACATCCAAATTTAACATAATAAAAAATTTTCAAATAAATTTTTTCAATTTTAAAAGTAAATTTTTAAACATTTTCAACTTTCAAAATCAATATATTATAGCTTAAATGAAAGCTTAAGCAACTGGTTTTTATTTGGTATACAAACTGTTATATCTCTAAAAGCAATATTTTATATTATATTAATACCAAATTTTGTCGAAATAAAAAAATGCTGAAAAAATTTTTTTGACTTTTGGGCGCAAATTTCGAGAACTTTTTATAAATGAAAATTTATTTATTATATCTTCAATCAAAGCTTGAACTGCTGACTTTTAACTGGTATACAGAAAGCTATCTCTCCACAAGCAAAATTTTTCATTATACTAGCACCAAATTTTATCGAATTTTAAAATATAGAAGAAAATTTTGTCTCACATTTTAAAGCGAATTCAAAGCAATTTTCGCATATAAAAATTAATTTGTTATACATTAAATGAAAGCTTAAATTATTAGCTATTAATTCATGTCTAAAAAAATACGTCGTTAAATTAATTTTTTTTTAGCAGACTAGCACCAAATTTTGTCGAAATAAAAATTTAAAAAAAAAATTGTCCACTTCTAAGCGCAAATTTTGAAAGCTTTTTATAAATGAAAATTGATTTATTATATCTTAAATGAAAGCTTAAACTCTTAACTATTATTTTACTTCCTAAAAGCTACAACGCTGGAGAAAATATTTTACATTAAACTGACACAAAATGTTGACAAAATAAGAAAATTGCCTAAATTATTTATTGCTCGATTAAACACATATTTTAAGATTTTGCAGACTTGTTATATCTTAAATGAAACCTTAAACTATTGGCAGTTGAGACAATATTTTATTAATTGTAATAAATTACTCTTGGAAACAGTGTAATTTTCTGTTAACAAAATCACCAGGTTTTAGAATTATTGTTAAACATTATGAGTCTACTTTAGCGGGGGTTTTTAAAGCAACCAAAAAAAAAAACCGTGAGTTGTTTTATTATTCTAAACTAAAGTGTAGAATAAAGAACAATTAATAAAGAAGAAATAAACTGGTAATAGAAAAAAAGGCAGACATTTTGTGTAAATTTTTTTATGATAAATTATATGTACCTTGACAAATAGTTTCCAAAAAAAAAAAAACAAAAACTATTAAAATAAATAAATTTCGTCAAGAATTTGGAATAATTAAAACAGCAAATTTGACATAGAAATCAGGCAAGAAATAAAGAAGAGAAAAAGAGCAAAAAATAGTTAAAAAAAATGTCTCAGAAATCTTTTCTAAATTTTAATTCTGTTTGAAAAAGAATCAAGTGATTAATTCTATTAAGTAAATGGAATGATTGAATACAACTATTGTCTATAATTGTATGTCAAAAATTTTACAACTAAAGAAAATATAATAGAGAAACTTTAGCTAAATACAAAAGAGCTCTAGTTAATTTTTAGTAGAAAATTTTGAGCAAATTTCAAATAATTAAAGAAAAAGTATTATATCTTAAATGAAAGCTTAAGCTACCGGCTGTTATATTGCATTTAAAAAAATTTGAGGAATTTTCATATAAAAACAATTAAGTTTTTATATCTTCATTGAAAGCTTAAACTAAAGGCTAATTTTCCATTTCCTAAAAAATTGTAACGCTAAAGGAAATATTTTTCATTAGATTTTTTGACATTTCAAAATTAATTTTGCCCTTTTAGGCTCTTCTTAAACATGAGACTTGACCTGTTATATCTTAATTAAAACCTTATGCGATTGTCTATCTTTTTATGAATAAAAAATTATACCGCTCAGAGAAATACATATTTTTAATAACACCAAACTTTGTTAATAAAAAAAAACTGCTCAAATAAATGTTTCAATCTTCACAGCAAATTTTATACCTGAAAATTGAGTTGTTCATTCTTTCATTTCATAAAAATTATGTAGCTGGAGGAAAAAGTTTTCATTAGACTAATTATTTTTCATTAGAGAAACACCAAACTTTGACAAAATAAAAAAAAATTCTCAAAATAATTTGTCCTTATGTGACAGCAAATTTCAAGAACTTTTCATGCATGAAAAAGGATTTATTATTTAAAAATTTCAAGAACTTATGTTTTATTAAAATTGCTTTATTATATCTCAAATGAAAGCTTAGATTATTGTCTATTACTTCATGTTGGAAAATTTTTGTAAAACTAACGTCAAATCTTGTCGAAATTTAGAATTGTTAAATTTTTCCACTTTTGGGGACACATTTTGAGAACATTTCTGGAATTAAAATTGATTTATTATATCTCAAATGAAAGTTTAGACTTTTGTTTATTTCTTCATGCTGAAAAAATTTAATCACAAATAGGAAATATTTTCTGTAAGACTAACGGCAAATCTTGTCGAAATTTAAAATTGTTCAAATTAATTTTTCCACTTTTGGGCACAAATTTTGAGAACTTTTTATAACTGAAAGTTGTCTTATTATATCTTAAATGAAACCTTAAACTATTGTTAATTATTTTGTATCTTAAGAATTATTTAGCTGGAGGAAATATTTTTAATTCGACTAACAGTCAACTTTGTAGCAATAACAAATTTGCCAAATAAATTTTTTTACTTTTGGTAAAAAGTTTCGAGATGTTTTATACCTGAGAAAATATTTTTTCTTAGATTAACATTTAACTTTGTTGAAATTTAATGTTTTTCAAATTATGCAATTGTTTCACATTTGTGGTCAAATGTTTTACTGGGTTTAGTTGCGTTTAAAATTAAACATGATATCATATAATTTTTGCTTAAAACATAATTTAAAAATAAGTAGTTTTAATTAAAAATTTATTTAAATGTGTTTTTTTCTTAACATTTATTTAAATGATAAAAAATTTGGGTTCAAAAATCTATTTGAAGGTTTTATGGAAAATATTAAACTATAGTTGGTTTTACTAATGAACTGTTCAAAATATTTAATTAACAAACAATAATTTAAACATTAATAATGTTTAACATCAAGTTTGTTGTAGACATTTTAGAACTTGATAAAGGTTCTAAATTTAACTTTAATTTAAATTTTAAAATATTTTATGTTTGATATTTGAGGGTCTACAGTTTTGGCGGGCTTTTAAAACTAATAATTTAAAACATTTATTTAAACAGTTGAAATTTATAACATTTACGAACTTATTTTTAACGTATTTGTCTATTTATTTCTATTTTATATATTTAAATACTCAATAACATTCCCTCATTTTTTTTTTTGAGATTAGATTATTTGTCTTTACATTTTCTGTTTGTATATTAAAACGTTTTCAAGTTCAAAACCGAACCAAAAATGGTTAAACGTTTTCAGATGATTATAATAAATTTTAAATGAAAAATTTCTTCAACACGGTGGTTGTATGTTTTGTCCACTTTTCAAATTGCTGGTTAAACAAATTATGGTTTTTAGTTAAATGATTTATTAAGTTAAGTAGTTAAATGAGTTATTTGTTATATTAAATAATTTTACTAAAATTTAAATATTTTAACTAATAAATTTTCTATTTTATGTCTCTTTTTAGGTAAGTGTCTCAGACATTTTAATTAAATTCTTTACCAAATGTAAGTACTTAATAAGACCTAAACAAAATAAAATTTTCAACAAAATTTACATAGAAGAAAAAAAGCTGAAAGTGTTTACTCTCTAGATTACTAGGAGTCACTTAAGTGACACTTGTCTATACTCTTAATTAGCTTCTAACTTCCTAACTTTCATTCATGCATTTCTTTTTTATACAATTTCTCTTTTACACTTTTAATTTCTTACAAAATACAATTTTCAACAAAATTTACATACATAGAAGAAAAAAAGCTGAAAGTGTTTACTTTCTAGATTACTAGGAGTCACTTAAGTGACACTTGTCTACACTCTTAATTAGCTAAGTTTTTTTCCACTAGCTGTCATTCATTCATTTCTTTTCGTATACAATTTCTCTTTAACACTTTTAATTTCTTGATAATCTTTTATTAACTCTTGCTTTAAACAAAAATTCCGAGTTATTATGTCAGTCAAAAAAAAAAAATGAAATATGATCAAAACATAAAACAACGTAAATTAATATTAATCATGTTAACAAAGAAATTCACAACAAAACAGTAACGAAAGCAAAAAGAAAAAAGAAAATAACAAGAATTTTTAAAGAGCAGATAATACATGGCCAGAAACCAAATCCAAAAAAAAAAAATTGAAAATTTGGTAATGAACTTGAAACACGTGTAAAGCGAATGTATAATACTTTTATTTTTTTATTTAAATTTTACTTGCACTAACCAGCAGTTCTTGGGACCAACAAGTCCACTTTTATGTACGAGTACATAAAAAAAATATTGACAAAATTTAAACCCAAAAGCAGCTAAAAATTGGTGTTCGCCTAATGCAATTATTTCCTCCACAAAAAACATTTGTTTCTTATAAAATAATAGCCAATAGCTTAAGGTTTCTTTTAAGATATATAGAAAGTCAAGATTCATATATAAAAAGTTCGCAAAATTTTCTTTCAAAAGTGGAAAAATTAAGTTAAGACTATTTTTATTTCGTCAAAGTTTAATGTTACTTTAAGGAAAAATATTTCTTCTAGTGAAGCAAGTTTAATAATAGTAAATGAAGTTCAAGACTGTTTACCCTTTAGATTACTTAGAGACTGTAAAAAGTAAGTAGCAATTGTTTAAATATTAAATAATAATAAAATAAAGGACTGCTAAGAAACATTTTTATTCCTTAATAAATTAATAATAGTAAATGAAATAAACAATTTTTGGAGTTTATAGAAAAAAGTTTAAGACTGTTTACATTGTAGATTACTTAGAGATAGTAATGTAGCAATTGTTTAAAGATTAAATAATAATAAAATAAAGGACTGCTAAGAAACATTTTTATTCCTTAATAGATTACATATAAACACTTTTTTGAGTTTATACAAAAAAGTTCAAGACTGTTTACCCTTTGGATCACTTAGAGACAGTAAAGTAGCAATTGTTTAAATATTAAATAATAATAAAATAAAGGACTGCTAAGAAACATAATTATTCCTTAACAGATTAATAATAGTAAATGAAATAAACACTTTTTGGAGTTTATAGAAAAAAGTTTAAGACTGTTTACATTGTAGATTACTTAAAGATAGTAATGTAGCAATTGATTAAAGATTAAATAATAATAAAATAAAGGACTGCTAAGAAACATTTTTATTCCTTAATAGATTATATATAAACACTTTTTTGAGTTTATACAAAAAAGTTCAAGACTGTTTAGCCTATGGATCACTTAGAGACAGTAAAGTAGCAATTGTCTAAGCATTAAGTTATAATAAAATATAGGGGAGCTAAGAGACAATTTACTTTCCTATAGGTTACTAATAGCAAGCGAAATAACCACCTGCTGGCAGTTTAGTGAAAAAAGATTAGAGTGTTTACCCTCTAGATTACTTAGAGAGAGTAAAGTGGCAATTGTCTACATTTTAAGCTACCTATGATGTTTAAAGTAACCAAGTGATTTCTCATGGTATTACAAACAGTTTTTACGGGTCAAATGTGACAAAAAAATAAACAAATCGAAATAGTTTAAATAATTACACATGCCATAAAATGATTTCTAAAAGGGAGTCAAGGATAACCTTTAAAACTGCTGGGTACTTTAGAGTTGTTTGAACGTATAAGTGCGTAATTTCCTTTAATAAGAAAACGTATAAACGTTTTATGTTAAAAGTTGAAAATTAAAAGACAAAGGGGGGGTGGTTGAAGAGGACAATTTTAAACAACATATTAACCCGTTTTAGAAGGATTTTTTTAGGAAATCCCTTACAAATTTAAAAAAAAAATAAATTAAGATTCAAGTTATTACGGTTTTTTCAGAAAAATTTTGTGGAAACTTTAAAAATTTATGAAAACTTTCAAAATATCCCGAAAATTATCAGTTATCTTGTTTACCTCTTCAAGGGTTAATAGCTTAGCTTTATTGCTGGCAAAAAAAGCAGAAGCCAAAAAATATTAAAAAGAAAAAATACTGGCGAAAGAACAACACGTTCCCGAAAACTAAAACTAAATTCTCCAGTTAAATACAATGAATTGTAGTAAACAGTTTTTTTTTTTTTTTTTGTGAAAAAAACAACTTTTTTATTTTTGTTGTTTTTCTTTCTAAATTTCATTTGTTTTTTTTTTAAATATTTATTTATTTTCGACGTAATAACCTAGATTTGCTGGGGAAGTTTTGTAAATACCAACAGAATTATTAAAAAAAGGTACAAAATGAAGATAGTTATTTTTTTACTTTTTTGATGATTCAATGATTTTTTTTTTTTTAAATATAAAAAAATGTTTGGTTTTTTAAGGTTTTTTTTTATTAAAAACTAAGTTAAGCTGTTTTTTGCCCTAAATTACGCTGTCATTTTTTTGCTTGTGTTTCCTTTTACTTGTAATGGGAGTCATTGCCATGAATTAATGTCATTCTTGTGGTCTACGAAATTGGCGCCTAAAAAATTTAGCTATTTGAAATTTTAAGTTAAGCTATTTGTAATTCTATAAATAATTCATAAAATTCGAGGAATTTTCTGCAAAGAAAAAAAAAAGATATTTTAATTTTAACAAAATTTCTAGAAATATTTCACAAAATTTCTCAGTTTACCTCAGTTTTCGTTTACTTTTTTGTTACTTAAGAAATTTCTTTGCATTTCAAATTAAATTTATTGTCCCAAAAAAAGAAAAAGTTTCGTTAAGTTTTTCAAAATTGTTAAACTTTGCCAGAATTCACTTACAAATGTTCTATGCTTAATGAATATAGAAAAAAAATTCGTTAAGTTTTTTAAATTTATAAAAACTGAAAAGTTTTACCAATATCTTTTAAATATTATATATGCTTAAAGAATATTACAAAAGTTTTTATTTGAAACTTATGGTTTCCAACATAAAGTTTTATTTCCAGATTTTCATTAAATATCTTGTATAAAAAAGTCATCTTAAAAAAGTTTTACTCTAACATTTTTAGTTTCAAAAAAAAAGTTTCGTTAAGTTTTTTTAAATTTAAAAATAAAATAAATTTTTCAGTTTTTCCTCAACTATCACCCATGCTAAAGGAATATAATAAAAATGTTTTTCAAACATTTTTAGTTTTCAAATTGAAGTTTCGTTAAGTTGTTTTAAATTTTCCAAATTAAATTTTTTTCTCGATTTGTTTTCAATATTAACAATGCTAGAGAAGTATTAAAACAATTTTAGTCCAAAATATTAAGTTTCTAAAACAAAGTTTCGTTAAGTTTTTTAAATTTACACAAATTAAAATTTTTACCATGATTCCCATGAACTAGAATCCATACTAAAGAAATATTAAAAAAGTTTTATTCAGTTACCTTTAGTTTCCAAAATAAAGTTTCGTTAAGTTTTTTCAATTCTTAAAAATTAAAAATTTTCTCAGATTTGCATTAAATAACAAATATACTAAAGAAATATTATAAAAGTTTTATTCAATTGCCTTTAGTTTCCAAAATAAAGTTTCGTTAAGTTTTTTTCAATTCTTAAAAATTAAAAATTTTCTCAGATTTTCATTAAATAATAAACAAACTAAAGAAATATTACAAAAGTTTTATTCAATTGCCTTTAGTTTCCAAAATAAAGTTTCGTTAAGTTTTTTCAATTCTTAAAAATTAAAAATTTTCTCAGATTTGCATTAAATAACAAATATACTAAAGAAATATTATAAAAGTTTTATTCAATTGCCTTTAGTTTCCAAAATAAAGTTTCGTTAAGTTTTTTTCAATTCTTAAAAATTAAAAATTTTCTCAGATTTTCATTAAATAATAAACAAACTAAAGAAATATTATAAAAGTTTTATTCAATTACCTTTAGTTTCCAAAATAAAGTTTCGTTAAGTTTTTTTCAATTCTTAAACATTTTAAATGTTCCCGAATTTCCTTAAAATATCCCCTATGCTTAAGGAATAAAAAATAAATTTTTCCAGATTTTCATAAAATCTAATTTTTTCCATTTCATTTTATATTGAGCGGTTAAACAATATTTTCATATATGCATACATACATATTTGTTTTATTATTTAATCTTTTTAACTGAATCATTAAAAGTTTTAACATTTCAAAACATCAAAAATGTTTGAACAAAATGAATGCACCACAATGCATTGCATGGAGGCAATTGACCGAACATTTCTTTTAACAGATAGCAGGCAGCAGCAGCATTCACATACATACATTCACTCTTAACAACAATAAAAATGATAATAATATTGCATTTTATAAACAAAAGTGGTAACAACACGAAAACGTCCTGATGACATTCACCCCAATTCGTTAAAGCTTAAAAAAGCAACACATCAACAAATAATACAACACACATAAACATACATACATAAATATAAATATATAAACAATAACAAAACCAGCATGGAAATGGTGGTGAAAAAAAAAACTCAGTCAGTCAACCAGCCAGCCAGCAGCCAGTCACATTCAACAAAGCAAATGCATACGACTTTGTGTTTTTGCAATGAACAAGAACAACAACAATAACATCCAACACTGCAAAAGAGGAATGACTGAATTTTCTACAACGTCATCATTATCAGTGTTGTCAACTTGGTGCGTTTCGCACCATTTTTGGTGCCTTTTTAAATTTTTGGTGCGTAAAATTCTTTAGTTGGTGCGCGGTGCGCTTTTTTTTAAATTTTGGTGGCACCAAAGCAAATTCAACACAACTTTTTGTTTCAGCGTGAGAAAAAATCTTTCTACAATAAAATACAATTCGAGTACCATTTCATTCAAGACTGCAAAGTTTTTTTTTTGTTTGTATTTTGGTGCGTTTTTTAATTTTTTTTTTTCGAAAATGTGATGAAATCTTTATTTTTACTAATTTTTAATTGCAGTTTATTAATAGTTCATAACTAATGAAATCTATACGATGAAAAAATGTACTTTAAATACGAATGTATGATAAAAGAAATCAAATTCTTTAAAAATCTTTGTTTGAAAATCAAATTAACATTTTAAACATGTAAATAATAATTCTTGTATATCCTGATGGTTTGGTCTTCTGAACTGTAGACGAACAACCAGGGTTAGAGATTCCACTGGTAATCCTAACAAATTTTATTGGAAAAAATCAAATAGAAGTACTTTAACTAGAAAACAAAAATATATAAAAAAGTACCAAATATGCACTGAAATTAACTTTTTTTTATCAATTAGTACTTTAGTTTCGAATATCATATTGTGAGTTAAATTTTGAGTGGTTAAATACTAATTGTATCTTTATTAGCTCATTTATTAAAAAAAAAGGCTTTTACTATTATTACTTTTACAAATAATCGTTGATAAAAAGTTTTTTAAAGAATTTATGATATTAAAAAATTCAAATTAATTCAATCAATATTTGAAACAAAATCGAAATTCTAAACTTGGTGCGTTTTTTTTTTTTTGTAAATGGTGCGCTTTTTTCTCCATTTTGGTGCGTTTTGAAATTTCAAAGTTGACAACGCTGATCATTATTAATAATGCTCATTGCAATAACAACAACAACAACATTCACAATAAAATTAAAACCAATGAGTTCTATTTAATAGAGCGGGAGAGTATAAAAGTGTTATTTACAGCTACAAAGATGTTGGCTGGTTGAGGGGGTGTTAAAAGAACAGTGTTGTTATTGTGGTTGCATTTTAAACTGACAAAAAAAAAAAAACATGAAATAAAATGGCTAAGCGCAAAAATAAACTTGGTTTTTGTTGTTTACAACAATATTTTGATAGTTGTAATTTAGGTGTAATTTTATGTAATTAATTACATATTAATATTTACAACTACCGGCTGATTTTTTGGCAAACACATATATACATACATACATATTATTGTTTGTATTTCTGGTGGATTTTTAAATAAACTAAACGTTTAAAAATAAATTAAAAATTTCTTTTGAGAACAAAGCCGCAAAAATTTCTATGGAATTGAAATAATAATCTTAACTCAGTTACGTGAAAATGTAAAGAAATAATATTCAAGTAGTCCTCTTAAAAAACTAAAGTTTCGTTAAGTTTTTAAAATTTTCAAAAATTTAATTTTTTTAAGATTTTTAACCTTTTAGGGTTAAGGAATTTAGCAAGATTTTCAATTAAGTTTTCCCAACATTTCACTTAGAACCCTGCCTGTCATTACTACCAAAGGGAAGTGATGCTTCCCTGCATACCTACATTAAACTTGAAATTCTTAAAGATAAAAGCAGAGCAACAAATTTTTTATGAAAAAAAGACAACTTGATCTTGCTATTTTCGTTTTTTTTTTGTTTGCATAAAAATCCATACTAAAGCAATCAGTGCAACCCCAGGCAGTTGAAGAGAGAGAAAAAAAACTTGGGGAATGAATGTATTTTTAAATGTTACACATCACAATATTTGCTGCGTTTTTTTATTCTTTCTTTAGGCACATTTTTTGTTGTTGTAAATAAGTGTGTTTTTATTTATTTTTAAATTTTATATAGACTGCAGACAATCGTGAGAGGTTATTAACTTTTGTGGTGGTGCAGTGCCAGTGCTCCTAAAGTTGCTGCTTGCTGTTGCTGCTGCTTTAGTCAGCAGTGAGGCCGGCAGCCAGTTACACATGATCTTTCAGGCTGTTTAAATAAACTGTCAGCTGTATGTGTTACACTGTTTTTTAGTTTTTGTTTCGAAAACTGGAGTTGACATTTGCTTTACGAGCAATTTGAATGCTGGCTAGAGGAAGTGTTCTTTTTTGGGCTTTTTCCCTGCCCTGCCTTGTTTTTAAATGACATTTTTATTTTATTTAAAAGGTTATTCACCTTGGTTTTTTCGTTGTAAAGAAACTTTTTTGTTTAATTTTCACTTGCTTTTCACTTTTTAAGATAATTTCACCTTGAAATTTTTATTGCTATTAATTCCTGTAAGCGTTTTCTTTTTGCAGGGTTAAGTAAATAAAAGTTTCTCCTTGAAAACTTACTTGGAACACAAATAGAAAGATGATAAGCTGTAGTTAAACAACAACCCACTAAACAAAAACACAGGGTAACAGAAAAAGTAAAAGAAACTTGACTAGAAATAGCAACTGTTGGGAAGAAACTAGAAATAGCAACTATTTGAAAGACTTGACTTTAAATAGCAACTGCTGGGAAGAAACTTGACTATAAATAGCAGCTGGGAAGAAATTTGACTGTAAATAGCCAGGGTTTTAAAGTTCGGAAAAAACTTGACTAGAAATAAAAACTGTTTGAAAGAAACTAGAAATAGCAACTATTTGGAAGACTTGACTTTAAATAGCAACTGTTTGGATGAAACTTTACTGTTGGGAAGAAATTTGACTGTAAATAGCCAGGGTTTGAAAGGGACTTTACTGGAAATAGCCAGGGTTTTAAAGTTCGGAAAAAACTTGACTAGAAATAAAAACTGTTTGAAAGAAACTAGAAATAGCAACTATTTGGAAGACTTGACTTTAATTAGCAACTGTTTGGATGAAACTTGACTAGAAATAGCAACTGTTGGTAAGAAACTAGAAATAGCAACTATTTGGAAGACTTGACTTTAAATAGCAACTTTTGGGATGCAACTTGACTAGAAATAGCAACTGTTGGTAAGAAACTACAAATAGCAACTATTTGGAAGATTTGACTTTAAATAGCAACTGTTTGGATGAAACTTGACTGTTGGGAAGAAACTTGACTGTAAATAGCCAGGGTTTGAAAAAAGTTGACTTGAAATAGCCAGGGTTTTGATGTTCGAAAGAAACTTGACTAGAAATAGAAACTGTTTGGAAGAAATTGCACCTAGCCAAACCAGGGTTTTAAAGAAACTTGACTTTAAATCGCCAGGGTTTGTATAAAACTTGACTAGAAATAGCAGCTGTTTGGAAAAAACACAAACCATTATAAATATTAAATTTCCAAAAAATCGATAGCAACCATGTGCTTCTAACTTTAATACTTGACAGTTTATCCTTAAATTTCTCAAACTTTCCTCAAATATTTAAGTCTACAATTTTACACGCCAAACCAGGCAAAGTTCAATAACGTGTAGTTAAACGCCTAGGCAGGTCAGAAAAACAGACAGACAGACAGACTTTCAGCGTTTTGCTGTCATACCAATGGAAATGCCAAGCCAAGTTCAATAAATTTGCAACACACACACACACATGCAATTTAAAAACTCTTAGCTGAAAAAAATGTGCCTGAGTTTACAGCCAAACTGCAACAACCCACTCAATAAAAGAAAACGTTGGCTGGAGTTTTCTAAACCCAACAACTCCTTGTTGTGGCAAATTAAACGATCGCTGTTTCTATGTTTAATCAATAACAACAACAATTTAAATGTTGCATATAAACATTGAACACACTGGCTAGATAAGCCAGAGGCTTTCTTCATGACGTTTTATATTCGTTTTATAAATAAATAAAAAAAAATAAATAAATAAAAAGTCGTAAAAATATGTTGCTCAGTTGTTGGGTTAGTTACCCCATGCTTGATGGCAATGAACCAGAGCACCAATGACCAGTTAAACCAACCAACACAATACACTGCAACAGACAGACAGGCAGACGGACAGACTGACGGACAGACAGACAATCGTCAACAACAAGTATGACTTGCCTGGTATCATCATTATCATCATCATCGTCATCTTCATTATACTTTTGCTGCAACTCACACTCTCTGGCTGGCCTGAGTAGAATTTGTTGTTAAATTTTTTTTTTTATTTCTTCTATATTGTGGCAAATCGTCATGATATCATGCCTCATGGTAGCATGTTTTGTTTTATTTTTATTTTTTTATCTGCATTTATTTTTATTTTTTTGTGTTGCATTATCTGTTTTATTCTCTTAGTGTTGTAAAGTTGTTCCCTGTATTTGTTTGTCTCTCTCTCTCTCTCTCTGTCTGTTCTCTCTGAGTGAGCCTCCTCTTCCCTTTAGCCTTTGATTGCAGTTCATTGTTTTCATTGTAAAAGTGCAATGATCTCTGGTAATCAGAAGGCAATGAAATGTTTTTTTTTTTAAACTTTTAATGCCTTCAAATGTAGGGAAACATTTTAATGTGTAAATAAACTGTTACAGAAGTAATGCCAAAGAAATAAATTCACAGAGTTTTGCTTTAAAGGGAAGAAATAACTTTAATGCTGCTGTTAATTTGCTATAAATAGATTATGGAGCAACATTTATAGAAACTATGCAATAAAGAGCAACATTCTGGAAACTTAACTGGTTGGAAGAAACTTGACTAGAAATAGCAACTATTTGGAAGAAACTTTCCTTTAAATAGCAACCGTTTTTAGACAGAAAGTTGACTAAAAAAAATAACTAATTGAAAGAAACTTGACTGGAAATAGCAGCTGGTTGGAAGAAATTTTCTTTAAATAGCAACTGTTTTTAGACAGAAACTAGACTTTAAATAGCAAGGATTTAAAAGAAACTTGACTGGAAATAGCCGCTGGTTGGAAGAAACTTGACTAGAAATAGCAACTGTTTTTAGACAGAAACGTGACTCGAAATAGCAACTAATTGAAAGAAACTTGACCAGAAATAGCAGCTGGTTGGAAGAAACTACAGTTTAAAAAGCAATTGTTTTTAAGAAACTTAACTACAAATAGCAGCTGATTGGAGACTTGAGTTTAAATAGCAACTGTTTTTCGACAGAAGCTTTACTATAAATATCAACGGTTTAGAAGAAACTTGATTGAAACTTGACTGTATATATCCACTGTTTGGAAGAAACTTGATACAAATAGCAACTGTTTGCAAATAACTTTTCTTTAAATAGCAACTTTTTGGACGAGATTTGACTTGTAAATAGCAACTGTTTTTAGACAGAAGCTTGACTATAAATATCAACTGTTTGGAAGAATCTTGATTAAAACAAACTTGACTAGAAATAGCAACTGTTTAAAAGGAACTGTTTGGAAGGAAATGATTTTAAATAGCGACAGGTTACAGAAACATACAGAAATAAATATCAAATTCTTGTTGAATTTCCTTAAACAACAAGTGTTTAGAAAAATTTCCTTGAATAAAAAACTTTGGGAAATTTTTCTTAAATAGCAAATAATTGGGCAATTTTCTTCAATAGCAAATTTTTTGTAAAATTCCTTAAATAGCAAATAATTGAACAATTTTCTTCAATAGCAAATTTTTTGAAAAATTCCTTAAGTAATAAATAATTGAACAATTTTCTGATATTGCGAAGATTTCGACAATTTCCTTAAATAGCAAATAATTGAACAATTTTCTGATGTTGCGAAGATTTCGACAATTTCCTTAAATAGCAAATAATTGGACAATTTTCTTCACTAGCAAATTTTTTGAAAAATTCCTTAAATAGCAAATAATTGGACAATTTTCTTCAATAGCAAATTTTTTGAAAAATTCCTTAAGTAATAAATAATTGAACAATTTTCTGATGTTGCGAAGATTTTGACAATTTCCTTAAATAGCTAATACTTGAACAATTTTCTTCAATAGCAAATTTTTTAAAAAAATTCCTTAAATAGCAAAGAATTAGCCCATTAAATAACCTTTAATAATCAAATATCAAAAATTCCCTGGAATAAAAAAAAATTCCTTTATAGCAAAATTTCCATAAATAGCAAAGAATAGATAAGAAATAAAGTAGGAGAAAGAATGAAGCGTTGCGGTACCCCTGCTACAACCTTGAACTCGTCTCATGAGACCCCATCTATAAAAAGTCCTATAGTGCGATTTCTGAGGAAACTCGCTATAAATTGAGAGGAGTTATCACCAACACCAAATGCAATAAGTTTCGATAAAGCAGCAACATCCCAGACTCTGTAGAACGCCTTGGTAATATCTAGAGCCGCCCAACACTTTACATTAGCCAAAACGATGAATAGGTATAAAACGACACCATTTTTCCGATAGGAAGGCTAGTAAGTCTACCGTAGAGCGTCCCCTACGGAAGCCGTACTGGCGGTCGTTAAGTAAATTTTGGACTCCTGATATTGTGGTGTTACTGTAAGTCTGGCAGGATCGCCATGTGGTGTTGGGGTGTTAAAGTCGGTAGTGTATTCTATAGCCCAATATAATTTTATACAGCTGTAGGGGATCAGCTTGATGGGATTAAATATTAACAAACAAGGCAACGATGTGCCACTTTTAGTTTTCAAATATAGAATTCCTGTTTATTTGTGGGCTACTGCCCTTTTTATACGAATTTCTGCATTATTGCTAACTTATTCTAACTTATTGTATTAATTTCTTAAATCTATTCTTCTTTGTCAGTGCCATGCAATCATCAAGGTTTTCATATGCATATTACTCTTAGCCAATCAGACTGTATGAGTAAGGAATGCACTCATTTACATTTGACACTCTTAAGTTTTGTCACTCACATTCTGGTTGACCTATTTAACTATTGTTGACTCATATTTAAACATATTGAGTCACTGGATAAGTGCCGTTATTTGATCTTTTATTTATGGCATTTACTCTACTATTATTGGGGTGGTATGTACATATGTATGCATATGTTTTAGAGTGGTTATTTGGTAAGCAGTGACAACTAATAAGGTACCGTTAAGAGAAAAATTAGGGCAGTAATTTTTCTTGATGTTTCCATAGCACTGTATGTTTATATTTGCTGTTGTTAGCAAGAATTCATTGAGAACTCTGATGATTTCTTTCTACCGAACCTATTGTTTCATGGTGGTAAGGGGTTGAAAAGGTCTGCTTAATTGCAAGTAACGAGCATATGTACATATGTTACCCATTAGCTTGTTTTTAAATTCAGTCCCGTTGTCTGATTTGAGTAGTTTAAATTTACCATATTTTAAAATTAATTGTTCTACTAGTGTTTTGGCAGTTGCAAGTGCATCTTTTGTTAACATTGGGTGAGCAATAAGGAATTTTGTTAGTTCACATTGCATTGTCAATCACCCCTATCGTGAATAAAAATTCCCCATGAAATTTGTTCCCTTTTATTTTTTTAACATTGAATTTTAATAGGAAAAATGTGAAAAGGGAACAAATTTCATTTGGAATTTTTATTCACGATAGGGGTGAATATGTATCGGTATCCGTTTGAAATACGAAGAGGTCCTACAGTATCAACTGATATTGTCTCAAAACTGTTGTTTGGGGTGTTTGTTAACATAAGTGGTTCTTTAATGTTCTTTGTTTGTTTGTTTATGTTACACTTGTCACAATATCTAACAAAATGTTTGACCATCTTATTCATATTTTTCCAAATGTATCGCTGCTTCAATTTAATTATTGTTTTTCTAAGTCCTAAGTGGCCTGCGTGTGTGGCATTGTGGAATTCATCGATGAGTTTATATTTCTTTTTGGGTCATTATATATTAAAATTTCAAGTTGAGGACTTTTATTGTTTATTTTTATCTTCGCATATGCTAATTTTAATTTTTTCTTTAAATATTTTAACACTTTTTGCTAGCGCTAATTCTTTTATCCTTTCTTTATTCATTTTAGATATCAGTATCATATTATCATTTTGTATGGTTTTGGCATGTAACTTGTTCATAATCGAATCTTGTTTCGATGAATTATCGTTACATCCTTTGTTCATATTTTGTAGATCAGACTCCTGAGAGATGCTTTTATCCAATTATTTTGTCGCATCATTATTATTTTTCTTTGCATTACTTGCCTCATTATTTTTATTTATTTTATGGTTTGCCTCATTTGTTCTCATTATTTATATTATTTCTGTTAATTTTTTCTTGCATGGCCCTTGTAGTTATTAAATAGTAGTTTTTTTTCTGTTTCATCATTTTCCAATGGTATCATTTGTTTAAGTATTTCCGAGTTTATTTCAATTCTTGATAATGCGTCCGCATTAGTGTTAATTTTTCCTTTCTTATACATCTAGCCTAATTCTTGTCATTTTTGGTGATGTTTTCTTGTGTGAGAATAGGGAAATTAGTGGTTAGTGGTCCTCAAGATGGTAATTTAACACACTTTCCGTAGCTTTAGAAAGTCCAAAGCACATTATTATTGTGTGATAATTATAAGGGTTGGTAGCGTCTTCCATTTTAGGCTGCGTTTTCACTATGTCATTTTTGTTGGCAATTGTCTGAAAACGGGTTGTCATATGACATCATCTATGTTTGCAATCATGATTGCAATATGACAAAATGCCATATGACAACCCGTTTTCATACAATTGCCAACAATTTGATAACAAAAATGACATAGTGAAAACCAAGCATTATAGGAATCGGCTTTTCATTAGTCAAAAAACACTGCTTCAAGACCAAGCTGGTATACCAAGTGGCCCAGGAGACTTATATGTATGTAGGTACATATATGTTAAAATTCGTTTGGTTGTCAAATTTCCTTAAATAGTGTTATTTTTTAAATATTTAGAAAATTTTTCAAAAATTTTCCTTAAATAGCGAATTCCAGGAAAATATGTTTTCCTAACAATAACAACTTTTCAGGATGTTTTCTAGCAATTGTTGTTTTCTTTTTTAATTTCTTTCACAACTTTCATTTCAAACATGATCTTGAGCGAACAAAAATCATTATTTACGTTTAAAGTTTGTTGGTTACTTTTTTCGTTTATTTTCAATTAAATGTGAATAAACTGTAAAAAATATTTGTTGTTGTTGTTGTTTTTTTTTAAACTAAAATTTCAAAACTTTCACGTTATTTGTTGTTAATTTTTTTCTTTTTGCCTGTAACATTAGACAACAATAGTTTAAAGTCATTGTGACTTTTAAATTATCAAGTTAATATTAAATTGTTGTTGCTTGCATTCATTTATTCATTCATACATTGCCTGCCTGCCTCCCTGCCTCCCTGCCTTTGACTGTCTAACGAAATGCAACAATTTTTAAATTTGGAACCAAAGATTAAATTGCAAGCAAGCTTAGTTGCTGCTTTTAATTTTTTTTTTTTTTTTTAAAAGGTAAAAGCAACGTATTTCATTATTGTAGCAATGTTATGTTAATAGACCAAGACCAACAGTGTCGCTAAATAAAAAAAAAGTTTGAGGTCCTAAAATTTAAAATTCATGTGTTTACTTTGAAAGTTTCAAAAAGAGAGCAATGAAACCTGTTTTGTTTGCTTAAAAAAACTAAAATAGAAATTGTTCAAAAACAAGCAAGGGACTTTTTATTTAAACTGGCAGTTGTCTAAGAGTTTAACCCATTAAGGGCAGACAAATTTGCTACTTATTTTTTACCAACAGTTGTTATATCTAGTCAAGTTTCTTTCCAACCGTTGCTATTTAGAGTAAAGTTTCTTCCCAATAATTGCTATTTAGAGTAAAGTTTCTTTCCAAATAGTTGCTATTTAGAGTCCAGCTTCTTTATAGGAGTTGCTATTTCTAGTCAATCTTCTTCCCAACAGTTGCTATTTAGAGTCAAGTTTCTTCCCAACAGTTGCTATTTCTAGTCAAGTCTCTAGTTAAGTTTATTCCCAACAGTTGTTATTTAGAGTCAAGTTTTTTCCCAACAGTTGCTATTTCTAGTCAAGTTTCTTTCCAACCGTTGCTATTTAGAGTAAAGTTTCTCTCCCAATAGTTGCTATTTAGAGTAAAGTTTCTTTCCAAATAGTTGCTATTTAGAGTCCAGCTTCTTTATAGGAGTTGCTATTTCTAGTCAATCTTCTTCCCAACAGTTGCTATTTAGAGTCAAGTTTCCTCCCAACAGTTGCTATTTCTAGTCAAGTCTCTAGTTAAGTTTATTCCCAACAGTTGTTATTTAGAGTCAAGTTTCTTTCCAAATAGTTGCTATTTAGAGTCCAGCTTCTTTATAGGAGTTGCTATTTCTAGTCAATCTTCTTCCCAACAGTTGCTATTTAGAGTCAAGTTTCTTCCCAACAGTTGCTATTTAAAGCTCTGTTTCTTTTTATTTATTTGCAAGGGTTAAAAAGTTGCCTTCACTTCTTATTTGCCCAAGCTGTTGTTGTTGTTTGTTTGCAGCAGCAACCAACCACCAGTTGCATATTTTCACTTTAGTTTGGGAAGGTCAAAATCCTCAAATGTACACTGCATATTATGCAGTATATTAACCTCTCTTCGTTCAGTTGTTGTAAAAAATTGTTATAATTTACCCAGTCATACGTTGCATTGCATACGAGATGGCAAGAGTACTAACTAACTAAATAACTAACAGCCTGCCATTTGTTTCTCCATAAGTCAGTCAACTTTCATTCAAACGATCAGTGACTTTGGTTTTTTTTGTTTGTCTGCAACACAAAATAGCCTTTTTTTTAAGGAAAAAAAAAACAAACAAAACAAAGGCAACAGCAAACCAACGACACACGTTACTACGACACACTAGAGAGTCAGTAGTACACACTAGAGTGTTTAATATCTTCGTAGTATTTGCGATTTTCTAGCCACAGACAGAGGAGTCAAACAGACGTAGTAAAAGGCTTTGCCAGTTAAGGAGTAAGCAAATGGGATTTCAGCAATTTCATTTGATAAATGTTGTTGCTGTTGCTGTTAGTTTGGCCAGTAATTTTCTATAGTTTAAGATGTCTTTTGTTGTGGTTTGACTGGCTTTTGGCTCTTCTGCCGATGAAAAATTGGCATTGGCACAATCTCTCCCTGCTCCTGTTGCTTTGTGCCTTGCAGAAGAATGTGGGTTTGTATTAGCTGCCAATGCAGGCTGCTGCTGCTGTTGTTGTAACTCATGGTGAATGTCTCTGTCACTGTTTGCATTGTGGACTTCGAGTGTTGTGCTGTTTTGTGTGTTGGATTGTGTTGTCTTGTTTATGAAGAGTTTAGTCACCTTTTAACAAATATATGTACGTGTAAAATCAATAGCAACAACAACAAAGCAAAAAGCCTGCAATTGGCGGCACCTTCACTTGGCAACCCATTTGGTTTTTTTTTTCTTTATTTTGTTTATTCAATACATTATTATTTGAGACTTAAACAGCAACAAATTGAAATTACAATGCGTAACTTATGATCGATATATTGAACTTTCGTTACAATGTGAAAGTTATTTTTTCTGTTTTTCTTTCTAGCAAATCAGATAATATTACAACATTTAGCTTACAACAACAAAATGATAAAGAAAATTTTCCAATTTAAAAACTAAATGAAAGATATTTCGTAATTTATTGAAAATTTTTGATATTTAATGTAATTTTCTTAAGAAATTCTCTAGTTAAAGATAACTAGGGAAATTTGTCTTAAGAAATTTTGTAGTTAACTCTAAGTACCAAAGACTTTCTTAAGAAATTCTATAGTTAGCTTTAACTATGGAAAATTTTCTTAAGAAATTCTCTAGTTAAAGATAACTAAGGAAAATTTTCTTCAGAGTTTCTTTAGTTAGCGCTAACTAGGGAAAATTTTGTAGCTAACTCTAACTACCGAACATTTTCCTAAGAAATTCTATAGTTAGCTTTAACTAGGGAAAATTTTCCTAAGAAATTTTGTAGTTCACTCTAACTACCGAACATTTTCCTAAGAAATTCTATAGTTAGCTTTAACTAGGGAAATTTTTCTTAAGAAATTTTGTGGTTAGCGCTAACTACAGACAATTTTCTAAAGATATTTTGTAGTTAGATTTAACTAGGGAAAAGATTCTGAAGAAAGTTTTTAGTTAACGCTAACTAGGTAAAGTTTTCTAAAGATATGTTGTAGTTATTGATAACTACCGTTTAGTTTGTTGGAATTAAGATTAAGTTTTATTTTAAATGTAACTGGTTTACGCTGAAATCATGATCCGTTAAATTAAGATTTAACAAAACAAAGCCATTTATAATTAACCAGAAATTCGTGTGAATATTTGGGTTATGTAAAATTTTTGGTTGTTTCATTTTTGTTGTTTTGCTATTTGGTACCCATTCTATCTTCCATCTGTCTGTTTTATTGTTAACTCTAAAATAGTATTTATGTTCATTTTCCTTTACTCTGTTCCCTTTTCTCATCATAGTGTTCCATATTTATTCTATAGAATTTTATTCTTTCGTTTTTTTTTTTTTTTTGTTTAATTTATTCATTTTTAAAATTTTGTTTTTGTATATTTTTATTTTCGTTTTCTCCTCATATTTGTTTACAACTTTTAGTTTTTTTTTACTTTCAAATTAAATAGTTTTTATAGAGGGGTGGGGGGCTTTTGTTAATAATCATTATTCTGATGTCATAACAATTTCATTACCAAACAAACAAAAAAGGCAGAGGATAGAATTAAAATAAAAATGGTTAAAAAAACACAACAAAAACTTTTTAAAACTGGCTTTTGAGCCAGAATTTTGAAAGTGGTGTTAGTTTTTGGGAAGAAAAAAAAATATAATAAATTATTAACTTGTTGTTTTGTTTGTTATTTTTGGTTTAAACAAGACCTGGTTTTTTGACAGAGAATTGTTGAAATATTGTTAGGTTAGAAAATTACGCAATAATTTCTTTGTTTTTTTTAATTAGTGGCATGATTTTTTTGATCAAAACAAAGTAATTTGGGTAACACCAACAACGAAAATTAAACAGTTTCTTTTTTCCAACCTTGCGATTGGCTAATTCTAAGGATATACTTTCAGTATTTGAAAAAATATTTTCAGTATTTAAGGAAATACTGGCAGTATTCTAACAAATACTTTCAGTATTTGAAGAAATAGTTTTAGTATTTGAACAAATACTTGGAGTATTTCAACAAATACTTTCAATATTTAGGAAAATACTTGGATTATTTAAACAAATCCTTTTAGTATTTTAACAAATACTTCCAGCATTTTCAGTAATTAAGGAAATAATTTCAATAGTTTCCATTACTGTTTTTATAGGGTTATGACCTAAACAAACTGTATTCTCATCCGACTTCTAGTCACACCACAAATCACACTACAGCATGCATTTATTTAGTTTGTTCTAGGCAGCAGCGGTTCACGTAATTTATATCTTTCAAATACAGTTGTTTATCACTTCACAGTTTAGAGGAAATAGTAATACTAATAATAGTAACCCTTTAATATAGAAAACAGCAATGTTTTGCAATCTATTATCTCTTAACACTTTCTATTCCCATGATCTCTATTACAACATAAAAATTCAATTTCAATAGTACTGTTAACCCTTTTATTACCAAACCAATACGACCAAGTTACCACTATGCAAACAATTTTTTTTCTATCTTTCTTTCTCTGCCCAAAGTTCATTCCCTTATTGTGAATGAAGCATATGGCTGCTTTGAATACGTAGACACACACACTCTCATGGACATGACTAGAAAATTTCCCAATCGTCACGTGCATAACACTTGTAATAACAAATCAAGTCCACAGCGCCCCTTCATTGGCACCTCTAAGCCACAAGCAAAGCAACTGCAACTGCAACCCATTATAGACGGCCATTAAGAGAAATTTTCTAGAAAATTATAGAAGAAAATAAAACAAAAAGAAATCAAACAAAAAAAAACAAACCAGGAATGAATACCCAACCTGCACATTAGGGGAGTCAATAGAGAAATGATAGCCAGGCATTTTTCAATATACTCTCGTACAATATAAAAAATAGAAAACAGTTACAAAACTGTGTTTATATGTGAATTACATGCTGCAAGTGAGAGGTGTAAAGGCGAGTTACAGCATGTGTTATAAACCAGGTATGAGTTTGTGATTAAAATACAAGAAAAATAAAACATTCAGATACATGTGTTTAAAAGCGTACACTTGGTTGAGATTACATACGAGTACAAACAACTATTAAGAGCATTTCTTTCTACAGTGCCAGCCAAAGCAAAGTAAATGGAAATAAAACTAAATTAGGCCGAACAATTGGAACTAAAATTAAATCGAAACTGATTTGAAATATACTTCATCAAGACCCTCGTTTGTGATAGCTACGAGTACAGAATTTCTTTAGAAAATTTTCCCTAGTTAGTGGTAACTTTAAAATTTCTTCAGAAAAATATTCTTATTTATTGATATATATAAAATGTTGCACAATTAGTGATAACTACAAAATTTCTTAAATAAATTTTCCTTGGTTAGTGATAACTAAAAAATTTCTTAGAGAAATTTTCCTTGGTTAGCGCTACCTACAAAATTTCTTAAGAAAAATTTCCCTATTTATTGATAAATTTAAAATTTCTTAAGAAAATTTTCCCTAGTTACCGATAACTACAAAATTCCTAAAGGAAATTTTCCTTGGTAAGTGATAACTATAAAATTTCTTAAGGAAATTTTCCTTGGTTGGTGATAACTGTACAATTTCTTAAGAAAATGTTACGTAGTTAACGCTAACTATTAAATTTCTTAAGAAAAAATTTTCTAGTTATTGATAAATATAAAATTTCTTAAGAAAATTTTCTTTGGTTAGTGAAAACTATAAAATTTCTTTGAAAAAAATTCTCTAGTTAGATTTGTTAATAAAGTTTTTCATCGTTAGTGATATCTATAAAATTTCTTAAGAAAATGTTCCGTAGTTAGCGCTAACTATAAAATTTCTTAAGAAAAATTTCCCTAGTTAGTGGTAACTTTAAAATTTCTTCAGAAAATTTTTCTTAGTTATTGATAAATATAAAATTTCTTAAGAAAATGTTCCGTAGTTAGCGCTAACTACATGATTTGTTAATAAAATTTTCCCTCGTTAGTGATAACTATACAATTTCTTAAGAAAATGTTCCGTAGTTAGCGCTAACTATAAAATGTCTTCAGAAAATTTTCCCTAGTTAGTGATAACTACAAAATTTCTTAAGAAAATGTTGCGTAGTTAGCGCTAACTACAAAATTTCTTAAGAAAAATTTTCCTAGTTATTGATAAATATAAAATTTCTTTAGAAATTTTTTTTGGTTAGTGAAAACTACAAAATTTTTTAAGAAAAATTTCTGTAGTTAACGTTAACTACAAAATTTCTTCAGAAAATTTTCCCTAGTTAAAGAAATTATATAATTTTCTTCTATATATATTTATATAAAAAATATTTGTAAGTATTCTTTCCTACATCTTCTTTAATGTTCTTATTTATATGACCCCGACTGTTTTACGGTTCTTAGTATTATAATGAATACACGACTAGAGAAAGAAGTAGAAGTGATCTTGCTTATTTATTTAAGCAGCAGCAATAAAAACAACAACCAGGAGTTTAAGAATTTCTAGAAGAACAAGATTTTGTTTTTGTAATAGAACATTAAATGATGACGTTTTTATTGTGCCTACAACTGCACGTTTGTGGTTGGTGAAGATATTGTCGTTGTTGTCGTTATTGTTGTTGGCAAGAAAAAGTGCATTGAACGCGTTGTGCATGTTTTGCAAAGGGTTAAAGACCCTTGTAGAAAATGCAAAAATAATGAAAGAAGACGACGAAGAAAATTCAAACGACTTACTCACTAGTTATGCAGTGATTCAGGCTGGCGGGCAAGCGGGCAGGCGGGCTCGAGCACACTAAACTAAAATTAAACGTGTTTTAAATAGTCGTAGTCGTAGAGTAGATGCCTTTAATTTTATTAGAGTGTGTTTGCATTTTAGATGGTTATTATTGTTGCTGCAGTTGTTGGTTGTTATACAACCACAAGCAAACAATCAGTTTTATTGTTGTGTGATAAAATAAAGATCATTGGATTTTGTTGTACAACAAGAAATAGCAACAGCAACAAAAAAAAATTTTCATTAATGCACCTCTATTAAATTTAACTATGAATATTTGATTGTTGTTGCTGCAGGCAACTCCTCTTTACATCTTCTAAGTTTGACTCACTAGTGTTCATTGTTGTTGTAGTTGATTGCTGTAAATTTGTAAAAAATTTAAACCTACATCAACAAACATGATAATGATAATGTTAAGTCAGACCTCAGCAACAATATAATTTCATTATCATTTTCATCTTGAATTTCTTAAAAAAAAAGCCAACATTCAGCCAAAATATATCTCGTATATCTAGTGGCTTTGAACTTCAAATGAAAGAAAATTAAGTGGCGGCAATTAAAGACACAGCAAACAGGTCTTGGGGGACACTACAAATAAATATAAAACTGGAGATTTTTTATAGAAAATTTTCTTTAGTTAGCACTAACTACACAATTTTATAGAAACTTTTCCCTAGTTAGCGCTAACTACAGAATTTTTATATAAAATTTTCTATATTTAGCACTAACTACGCAATTTTTTAGACAATTTTCCCTAGTTAGAGCTAACTAAAGAATTTTTATAGAAAATTTTCTGTAGTTGGTGCTAACTACAGAATTCTATAGAAAATAATCCCTAGTTAGCGCTAACTAGGGAATTTTTATAGAACATTTTCAGTAGTTAGCGCTAACTAGAGAATTTTTATAGAAAATGTTCAGTTAGTTAACGCTAACTACAGAATTTTTATAGAAAAATTTCACTAGTTAACGTTAACTACAGAATTTTTATAGAAAATTTTGTGGTAGTTCGCGCTGCAGAATTTTTATAGCGCTAACTACATAATTTTTTTTTTATTTTCTAGAACTGTAGCGCTTTTGTTAATAGCAATTACCACACTTGAGATAAATTGTTCAGTTTTCTTTGCCATTCACATTGAAATGGAAAATCTAGTGAACATTTGAATCAGCAGTCAAGCAGGCAAATGTTAATAATGAACATTAAACTAATGAACGTGATCATCATCATGATCTTGTATATAAATATTTTTCCTTATTATTCTTCATGATCATGCTCATTATGACGATGATCGTTAGTTATAAGATCAATGGCTCTTGGATGTGGGCTCCTCTGCTGCTGCTGCTGGTGCCTTGCATTCACACAACAGCAAACAAAATATATGTATATTTAGGCGAGGAGTGCAATGACGTTGCTGTTGTTGTAAAATAAATCTGTGGGCACTGTGTATGCTGGCTGCAGTGTATTTAGCTGTATCTGTTTGTAGTTTCAATGTCGAGATCATTTTTAAAGATCACTTTTTATTTCTGTTTGAAAATGCATGCAACCACAAAGTATTTAAATTGTGTGTGTGTGTGTGTGTGTGTGTGTGTGTGTATACAACGTGGAGTTTATCTGTGTGAAGTTTTGTAAATAAAAAAGAAGGCTTTTTTTGAATCTTGTTTCCACACAAGATCATTGAACGTTTTGAAGTGAATCGTAATCGCTTTTTGTTTTTTTGTTTTCTGCTCTTACTTCTTGCTTCTTTAAACGAGGCGATTTACTTGCATGCAGCACAACAAAGTACAATGATCCAATATTGTAAAAAATTTTAAAAATAAATAAATAATTTACAATCTTCCACACAGACACACTCAACACTCAGCAATTACATTCCTATACTCTCTATGTAAAAATACAAGATTAAACTCAAGAGGATTTTTTTATTTTGTGTTTTTTTTTATCAATTTCAAAAGCCAACAACCCACACCACTTGGTTTTTACTTTGACAAGATCAACAATTTTCCGCTTTTTTTAGCTAAAGAAATTTTCTATTCTTTTTCTAATTTGTTTTGTTATTAAGAATTCCCTTGTAATTTTCTTTAAGAAAGAATCTACTGCAGGAAATTTCTATCATGTTTTTCTTACTTTACAATTTTTCATGATCACGTTCTGTTTCATGATCGGCTGGCTGGCTGGCTGTTTGGTTGGTTAGTTGGCTCTCTCATGCATTATTTATAAGTTTGGTTTGGTAATCTGGAATTGAGTTCAAGTGCAATGATGTTGCAAACAGTAAAAAGTAAATAATAAAAAAAGAATAGCAACCATCAAACACAACAGATACTTTAAGAAATTCTATTAAGAAAAATGAATTTCAATGGCACAAGTCTTTTATTTAAAAAGGAAATGCCAAACAAATGATGACTTGTATGAAAATCTGCAAAAAATAAAGAATGTTATAAGAAATCTGGTTTGTTTGGTTAGTAGTTTAAAATGTTGGCAATTAAATATTTCTAGCTAATAATAAAAAAAATACAAGATTTGCCATTAAGAGGATGGCGGCAAAATTGTACGTAATTTTCATGTTTTTGTTGTGAATAGAGGGTTTTTATACAGTCCAAATCTAACTTGCTAAAGAAATCTTGTAATTAGCGCTAACTACGGAAAGTTTTCTGAAGACATTTTGTAGTTAACGCTAACTACGGAAAATTTTCTGAAGAAATTTTGTAGTTAGCACTAACTATGGAAAATTTTCTGAAGACATTTTTTAATTAGCACTAACTATGGATAATTTTGTGAAGATTTTTTGTAGTTAACGCTAACTACGGAAAATTTTCTGAAGAAATTTTGTAGTTAGCATTAACTATGGAAAATTTTCTGAAGAAATTTTTTAATTAGCACTAACTATGGATAATTTTGTGAAGATATTTTGTAGTTTACGCTAACTACGGAAAATTTTCTGAAGAAATTTTGTAGTTAGCACTAACTATGGAAAATTGTCTGTAGAAATTTTGTAGTTAGCGCTAACTACGGAAAGTTTTCTAGAGAAATTTTGTAGTCAGCACTAACTATGGAAATTTTTCTAAATAAATTTTTTAGTTAGCGCTAACTACGGAAAGTTTTCTGAAGAAATAAATAAATAAATGGGTAAATAAAATAAAAATCGAACAAGTTTTTTTTTAAGTTTGGAAACAAACATTTGACCAAGTTAGCCTGAAGGAAACTCCTTAAAAATTATATGAAATATGAAATATTTGCTGAAGAAATTTCGTAATTTTACCACAAAATTATATCAATATTCAGCCTTATTATGAGTGTCGTTTTCTTTTTACGACAACGACTCTTTCGTAATAGATTAAAGATAAAATTAAATTTGTTTCTTTAATCTATTAAGAAACAGTCGTTGTCGTAAAAAGAAAACGACACTCATAATAAGGCTGATTAAGTAAACTAAAATAAAATTATAATTTAAATAAAACAAATTCCAAAATCCTGAATCGTACAAAACCAAATAGTCTAACAGGGCAGTGTTTTTAAAAATCTACAGCAATCTAAATCGAAATAACTGTAATAATGGATAATAGATGGAACGAACGTTCTAGAATTTAAAGACATATTCAGCGTTATTATGAGTGTCGTTTTCTTTTTACGACAACGACTGTTTCGTAATAGATTAAAGATAAAATTAAATTTGTTTCTTTAATCTATTACGAAAGAGTCGTTGTCGTAAAAAGAAAACGACACCCATAATAAGGCTGGTTAATTATACCTCCATGAATTCTTAACTTTTACAGAACATTGCAACCATTTGTTGAAATAAATTTTGCAAAAACTAATTTAAAGCCAAAGGAAAAAAACGCGAATTTGCCAATTCTCTAAAAAAATATAATAGACGACAGTTTTTGTTTTTTTGTTTGGTTTAAACAAAAAATTAAATTATGTAAAAGCCAGAAATACAACAAAATACAAATCAAAACACACGCGAATTTTTCACAGTGAATTGAGTTGGAATCTGTTTTATTTTCAATTCAGTTTTTTTTGCAAATAAAATTATGCAAAAAAAAAAAAATGTTAAATAATACCAAATAAGAGTGAGAGAGTTCTAAATGTATGTGTGTACCTACATTTTATATACATATGTATGTATGTATGACTGTATGTCTGTATGTCTGTCCGTTTGACTGGCTGGTTTCTTTAAGTATCTGCTGGATATAAAGTTTATAATTTTTTTTTTAAAGAGTGTGTGTTTGTTATAATGGCGGTTAATGGAGGTCATTCACTTTCGCACGAATTGTAATGTTTCTGTTTATTTTTTTCCATTTGCAAATTTATTTTACAAAGTCTGTCTTCAGTGGAGTGCACAGTGTTTCTTTTCAAAAGGCGGACTTTGATTTTTTTCTCCAGTCATTAAATAAATTTTTATATTGTGTTTTTTCGTTAAAAAAAAAACATTTTTGTTTTGTTTAAAATCCACAAGACTTGGTTTCATTTCTGCTGTTGTTTGTGTCAAAAAAAGTTTTGTTCTTTTTCGATTTTTTTTTCAGTATTATAAGTTATTAGGTCTTTTACTTGTGACTTCTTTATTCAAGTTTCTTGTTTTTATGGGCAGGGTTTTCGAAGGAAATTATTATGGTTTTTTCACTCTGTATAAATAAGGTGATTTTGTTTCTGTGGGGCATTTGTAAGATGTTTGTTAGAAAAGGAACAGGTGGCAAGATACAGAAATTAAGAAGATTTTGGACAACACAAAAACTTTAAACAAAGAATTGTTAAATTTTCTGAAGAAATTTTGTAGTTAGCGCTAACTACGGTAAATTTCCTGAAGAAATTTTGTGGTTAGTTCTAACTACGGAAATTTTTCTGAAGAAATTTTTTAGTTAGCGCTAACTACGCTAACGGAAAAATTTCTGAAGAAATTTTGCAGTTAGCGCTTTATAATAAAGGTTTGTGTCCGTGCTAAATTTAGCAGCTACCATTTCTCTTGTGATATCGCTTGATCCCATTGATCGATTAACTTAATTTTCAAAGTCTTAAAACTTGAAATGGTAAATTACACGAAATTTATTAAATACATACCTGGTTATCTAAACTAAAACTACTTAAACAGACCCCTGGTAAACCATTAATTATTACATTGTTAAACACGTGAATTATTTTGCTTTGATTTTTATTGTTTATGAAATGACTATTAGAAATTACCTTAGTTATCAAAAAAAAAAAAGAAGCAATTAATAAATAGAATCCAACCAAAATTCTCTACACCCCAAAAAAATGACTAAAGCTGTTTTTATTGTAGTTTTCTTTTTTGCGAATAAAATTTTAAACAGATGGCCTTCAAGTTGACCGAGTTCATGGAAGTAGCTAAGCAGACATACGCATGATAAAATAAACGCGCAGACAAAACCAAACAAAATACATATATAAAGCAAATAACAACAATACAATCATTATATGCGTAACTTAGCTAGAACCCCCTACCAAAAACAAAATGCGTAAAGAACTAAACCAGCCAACATTAACATTAAGGGTAATCACTCAGTGTGGACCAAAAAAGTAAACAAAAAATTATTTTTTTCCATTAGAACTTAAAAAAAATAACTAAAATTTGTTGGCATATTCCAAACCTAACTTTTTAAACTTTTTTTTTTTTTAATTTTATCTCAAGGGAATACCCCTACTATTTGCTTTTCCACATTTGTATCCAATAAATAAACCAGTTTTCGTTTAAATTAGTTTACAATTTTGAAGGAATTTTTCTATACATAAATACATATACATATGTACGAGTATATATATTCAAATCTATTAAATAAATTTGTTTTATTTGATTTTGTTGTTGCTTTCTAATTTATTACGTGTGTCATCTTATCTTTATTTAACACAAATATTATCGCATATATGTATATGAAAAAAATGAAGGTCACCAGCGCAAATTCCTAAAAATAAAATGGTTGTGTAGTATAGTAAAAGTTTGCTTCCTTATCAGTTATAAAAACAATAATAAATAAAATTAATAAAATTTTTCGTCATTTCATTTTCTATGACTAGCTTTAATAAAGCTGCCAGAAAGTTCATATATTATAAATAAATTTTCCATTTCTTTCTTGGAAATGTATGAAAGTTTTTACAGATATTCTCCAAAATCATTAGAAATTACTTCTTTTAAATTATACTCAATAAATTTGAGGTAATTTTGGTACTTTTCGATAGAAATTATATATATTTTTTTTTAAATATTTCAGAGCATTTAAAAGTTTTCTCATTTTATGAAGAAATTACTAAAAATTATGTCCAATTAAATTCAAAATAACATAATTTAAGTAAATTTGGAAAATTTTACTAAAATTTTTTTAAGAAATTTTATAAAGCTTTCATGAAAATATATTAAAGCCTTTAAGTTTTTCTCAAAAAATCATGCCTAATAACGTCTTATAACTCATATTTGATATTTTCAAGTTGGTTTTAGTAATTTTTTGTAGAAATTCCATAAAGCTATTTATAAATATTTCAAAGTTTTCCAATTTTTATCAAATTTTTAAAAAAAATCAACAAAATTTATGTAATTAAGTATTAAACAGTGTTATTTAGTAAATTTTCAAATTTTGTTGAAAAATATTAAAAAGTTTTTATAAAGCTTTCATGGATTTTTTTAAAAGCTCTTACACATATTTTTTAAAATCATTGGAAATAGCTTGATATAATTTATGCTCAATAAATTTAAGCCTACATTGGTAATTTTATAGATACATTTTTTAAAGCTTTTTCTTAATATATAAAAGCTTTTAGGAATTTTCCCAAATTGTGCAAATAAACTTAAAATATTGTTATTTTCTAGTAAATTAAAAAAAAAAAATTTTAAATTTTAAAAAATATTTTATAAAGCTTTCATATAAATAAAAGAAAGCTTTTGCAGGTTTTCTTCAAAATCATTAGAAATAACCTTTTAGAACTTGTTTTTAATAAATTTTAGCTTATTTTAGTAATTTTTTATAAAAATTAACTAAAGCTTTTTAAAAATATTAAAGAGCTTTTAAGAATTTTCTTAAATTCTTAAGAAAAATTCACAAACTTGATGTAATAAGCCTTGAAATAATTTTATTTTGGCAAATTTATAAATTTTCTATAAGCTTTACTTAAAAGTCTGTTACAGCTTTTAAGCTTTCTATATAAAATATTAAAGTTGAAAAATGTATAAATTTTATTTTGTATTATTATATATGGATTTAATTACATCTTTAAAAAAAAAATTAAAAAAGAGCTTTAAGCTTTTTTTTTCATAAAGTTTTGATTAAAATATTAAAAAGCTTTTAAAAAATTTCCCAATTTTTTTTTTTTTTTTTTGGAAAAATCAAGAATTTTAGTATTCTTTGCTTTGATACAGCATATTCTTAATAAATTTAAATTTTTTTTTGATATTTTTAAAGAAATTTCAAAAAGCTTTTCTCACAAATCATTGAAACGTTTTTATTCTTTTTATAAACAATAAAATTTAGAAAATGTTAAAGAAATCTGGCAGTTCTTTTTTCTACGTTTTATTAGAAAGCAGAAAGATAAGAAGGGCATAGTGTGAGAGGGGCCAATTCAACTCTATGATTAAAAACAAACTAATAGTGTTGATTGTGGAACATTTTTTTATTATTATTATTTGTGTTTTTTTTTGCAAATTTTTTTTCAAAACAAAAGGTGAAAATTCGATAGCAGTTTTCAAGGTCATCATATTAGCTCAAAACCCTTAAAATGTTGTTGCCAACATAATTTTGTTTGTGTGTATTAGAAAAAAAATATTAAACAAATAAATCATTTGCCAGGAAGAGAAAAAACCAGTAGAATTCGAGCAAAAATAGAAAAATGGGGTAAGTGCAAAACACACATGTATCAACGAAATTTATAAATAAAATATAAAACAAACCATTAGATTCTTGTTTAAATATTTAACTAGTGCTGTTTTTTTTCTATTTTTTTATATTTAGAACTTAATTTTTTGATTATTAGGTATTTAGTTCACCAAAAGCAAGGTCGCTTTTTAAAAATTTATCTATTGCAAAATTTGTGTTTGCTGTTATTTAATAAATTAAGTCTAAATTAATGCAAATAAATAATATAATAATTAAATTCACATTTGTTGTTGTATATTTTTATCATTAATTTGTTAAGTTTTTATATAAATACTAGATTTGGGTACGCAATTTGTTATCAGCTAACAAGTGTTAATTTTGTTATTAATTTTTGCAACTCTATTGGTTTAAGTTAACAAGGTTAACAATTGAAAGTGCGTAAAAATTGTTGTTCGAAGTCTGCGTGTTAGCTTTTCTTATATGATGTTTGTAGATGACCCTGAACACTATTTGAGTTAGAGCAAAAATCAGTTCAATAACCGAAAAATTTTAATAATAGCAAGCAGTTAATAAAAACAGATAATTGTGAATTAGTTTTGCCGGTAAATGAACTTTTTTATTACATAAATAATTCAAGGATTATTATAAGCTCATTGTATGTACTCAATGAAAGTTCTTAATAGGTTGCATTTACTCGTATATAAAAAATATGCTTACGTGACCAAAATTATACAATGACTTTAATATAAAATTGAAATTTTTAAATTGAAATACTTTAAGCTTTCTGTAAATAGTTTATAAAATCTCATTAATTCAATTAAATTCAAGTTTCACAACTTAGTTGTTATGATATCTTTAGAATTAGCAACATTTTTAAAAATTTTAAAAAATTTTCCAAAAAAAAGCTTTTTTCGTAAAATCATTAAACCTAATAAAGTCTAGTTTTTAAATACCCCCATTTTTATCAATTTGAAGTATTTATTGACGGAATTTCTTAAAAAAAGTAAACTTTCTTTATAATTATTTTAAAATGTTGAAAAGCTTTTCTACAAAATCTATAGAAAAATCCCAAAAATCGCTTTAATTCAGTTAAAAATCCTGCTTCACAAATTATTTGGAAAATTTAATAATTTAAATTTTTACTTTTGAAAAATTTAAAAAAGCTTTTTTTCAAAATTTTTCAAATCTTATAAACTACCACTTAAAGTTCTTAAACCGGCATATCTTTATTCATTTTAGCATGTTTTTCGTGGTACTTCATAAGAAAGCTTAAAATTTCTTAAAAAAAATCCTGCTTTACAACTTCATTCTAAGGATTTTTTTAGAAATTGCTAAATTTAAAAAAAAAATCTTCCAAATCTAATAAAATTCCTCTAATATTTCTTAAATATTTACAATCTTATTTCTTTTAACTATTTCTTAATCATATTTCGTAAGAAAACGTAAAATTTTTTTAAAAAACCTTACAAATTTTCAAAACCTTTTTAATTTTTACATAAATTTGAAGCAATAAAAAATATTCTTAAATAATTGCAATTTTATTTCTTTTAATTTTTTTTTAATGGTATTTCGTAAGAAAACGTAAAATTTCTTGAAAAAGCCTTAAAAATTTTCAAAAGCTTTTTAATTTTTTTTAATGTTTACATAAATTTGAAATTTACTGATTTCCTTAAAAAACTAAAGCTTTTTTACAAGTTTTCATTAAAACCAATTAAAAATTAACTGCCATATTCATAAAAAATAAAGTAGGTTTGAAGTGTGCTTTTAGACAAAATTTTCATACAAAATTTTCTTAAAGTACATTTGAAGTCTACTTTAATTTTTTATGAATAAGGGCATATGAATTTAAAGCACTTAAAATTTTTACATTAATATGATTAATTTAAATACCAATTTATTATACATATGTCATTTTTATTTAAATATTAATTATGTATATAGAGAAAAGCTTTTAAAATTTGTCACCAAAATTGTTAGACAAATTTTAAAAATTTGTTTTAATTTATTAGATAAAGTAAATAAAGAATTATTCATATTGAGACATATTTTTAAATGTTAAAAAAAGCTTGTAAAAGTTTTAACCAAAATTGTTAGAAAAACTCTACAAATTTGTTTTAATTTCTTACAACAAGAAAAATTACTCATATTGAGAAATTTTTTAAAAGCTTTCATAAATATTGAAAAGAGCTTTTACAAGTTTTCAACAAAATTGGTAAAAAAAACCCCTTAAAACTAGTTTTAATATCTTAGATGAAGAAAAATTACTTATATTTTGACATTTTTTTAAAAGCTTTCATAAATATTAAAAAAAGCTTTTACAAATTTTCAACAAATTTGGTAGAAAAATTCTTGAAATTACTTTCAATGTCTTAGATGAAGAAAAATTACTCATATTGAGACATTTTTTAAAAGCTTTCATAAATATTAAAAAAGCTTTTACAAGTTTTCAACAATACTGTGAGAAAAATTCTATAAATTTGTTTTAATTTCTTAGAACAAGAAAAATTAATCATATATTGATATTTTTTAAAAGCTTTCATAAATATTTAAAAAAAGCTTTCATAAATATTTAAAAAAAGCTTTTACAAGTTTTCAATAAATTTGGTAGAAAATTCTTAAAATTAGTTTTAATGTCTTAGATGAAGAAAAATTACGCATATTGAGAAATTTATTAAAAAGTTTCATAAATATTAAAAAAGCTTTTACAATTTTCCAATAAAATTGTTAGAAAAAGTCTGCAAATTTGTTTTATTTTCTTGGATTAATAGGTATTATTAGGTTTATTGATTTTATATCAAAGCTTTTATTTTAAACTATGTACCTATTTACAATTTTTGAAATACCATTTACAATTATGTTTAATTTATAAAATTGATTATATTTAACTGTTTTTTGTTAAATTTCGGCTGCTTATTCGTAATGATAAGCAGTTTTTAATAAAACTTCCTTATTGGCCGGTTATTTTCCCAAACAAAACAGATGATTACAAATATAAACAAAATAAGAACCTCGAATTTCGTGTGTGTTCAGCAAAAAACAAATATTATATATAAATTTGCAAAGCAACCACTTGATAAGAATTTATGACGAAACAACAACAACGACAACAACAATAATAATAACAATACTGATGATGAAGACGTTGATAATTTTATTTTATTTTTACAGCAAAAATTGCATTCCCATTTTGCAACAAAAGGTCAATGGTATGAAGCCAAGTTCAGTGGAGTATTTTTTCGCACATTTCTCATTTTGTTTATTTTTCTTTTTTGTTAATTTTTTTATTAAAAGGCTGACAAACTCGGCTATAAATTAACAGCTTGTACGAACAAAAAAGAAAAATATAAATAAAATATGAAGTCTTGGCGTTTCCTTACAATATTTATTAAACGTTTTTATTTGATATTGTGTTTTTTTTTTACTTTTTTGTTTATATGAAAGATGAGTAATAATTTTTTAATAAACACAACGATTGCAACATTTATTGTATTTTTGGAATTTTCATATTAGCGGCGTTCAGTGTTCAGTGCAAATGGCATGGTAAAAGTGCAAATGCAAAACATTGTAACTTTTTATTGCAATCCAACAACAAAAGACACACAATTGTATTTGTCAAAACATTGCGTTCATGCAATACTAAAATGGTATAGTTTTTTCGTTACGTGCATTGCGTTTCCAACACTGACATTTAAACAGCTGACAGATGTAAACACTAATAAAAGAAATAAAATTAAAACAATGGAGCAAACAATTCCACAGAAGAAAATTAAAAGGGAAAAACCAAAGAATAAGTGGACGCCTGCAGAAGTATATACTAAAACATTAACTGCCGTATTCAGAAAAAATTAAAGTAGACTTCAAATGTACTTTAAGAAAATTTTGTATGAAAATTTTGTCTAAAAGTACAATATGTACATAAATGTGTATTTACCCCCATTCCAAATTGTTTCTTCAGCAACTTCTTTTTCTGAAAATTCCACAATTTTTTCTTTGGCACTTTTTCGTTGCATTTTAAAATACATTTAGAAATTGTTGTTTATGTAGATCAGCTGGTTTAGTGCATAAATTGCATTAGTATCGCGAAGTACGAAATAAATGGAGTGCTCACAATCAATGACAAAACATTTGCAAGTGCAAACTTTTGCAATAAAAAACGCATCGAACATCGAATACCACTATTTATTTTACTTTGTAAATTAAGATGAATAAACTTTTGTAAAAAAAAAAATCCAAAGAAAAAACAAAAAAAAAAAAATACAAAATTGTAAACAGTTTCACTTTATTTCAAAAGGTTCAAAAACCTTTTGGAAAAATATCAAAAAACAAAAAAAAATGTTTTTTTTCGCAGAAAATTTATTTCGAAAAAAACATTGATGTGATAAACTTTCGCGTTATTAAAAAACACCCTCCCCATTTTGCTTTATTGCAAAATCAACAAAAACAAAAACCCATCACCTGCTTTTAAATTGCAAAAGCCGGCTTTTTGCTGTGTTTTAAATATATTTTAGCTTTTATAGTTTCATTTAAATTCTGTTATGTTTTACGTTTCTTCATTTATTTGCTTTAATTCAATTACAATTTTCAATCATTAAAATTAATAGTGCAAGAGAGCCACTGAGAAAGAGCTAAATTATTCACACACAAATAATTGTTTAAAATGCAAACGTATAACAAAAATATATAAATAATAATTGCACACAATTAATTTTAACAATGTGCAAATAAGTGCAAATTAACTTAAGTCGGCTGTTCATTAACAGTCAGATTTTAAAAGGGTTAAGTGAACATGTTTACAGTTTTAAAAAAATATTTGTTTAGCTTTAAGTCCATGCAATCATTAACAGTCAGATCTGCAGGGGTTAAGTGAATATTTACAGTTTTCTAGTTAAAAGCTTTTTAAGCAATTTTTACAACATTTTGAAAGAAATGTAAAAATTCCCTATTTTTAGCTTTAAATTTATAATTTTTTATGAAATCATTATTTTCTAGTAAATTTTTTTTACAAAGCTTTTTCAAAATTTCTGAAAGCTTTTAACATTTTACACTAGAATTTGCGCAAAAATGTTATCTTTAATATTTTTAAATTGTATTAAAGTTTATATAATGAAATTTCATTAAACTTTTATTAAAATCTATTAAAGCTTTTAAGTTATTTATGTAAAACTTAATAAAAAATAGAATTTTTTTAGCTTTAAATTAATACTTCTTTGCTAAATCTACCTTTTTTGAACATTTTTCAAAAAAGTTCTTTTTTTTAATTTTTATAAAAGCTTCTAAAAGCTTTCTCTAAAAATAAAAAAAAACTTTAAAAATCAGTCATTTTTATATTTTTAGCTTTCAATTTGTATTTCTTTATTAAATCTAGGTTTTTAAGAAAATTTAAAAACAGCTTTTATCAATTTAAAGAAAAACTTTTAAAATTTGTTGGAAAAACTGTTCTTTACGAGTATATTATTTTAAAAAATCTTAGTTTATTAGGAATTTTATAAAGAAATTTTATTAAACTTTTACTAAAATACTTAAAAGCTTTTAAGCTCTTTATGTAAAACTTAAAAAAATTAACATCCGTATTTTTAGCTTTAAATTAAAATTTTTTATTAAATCTAGTTTTTTTTGATGAAAGCTTTTACAAATTTTCTTTAAAATTTTTTAAAAAAAACGTTATTAATTTTTTTTATTTTATTATTATAATATTATTTTATATTTTGATTATTTCATTAAGATTTTAGTTGCTTGAAAGCTTTTAAACTCCTTAAAAAACTAAACAAAATATTTTAATTAATGTATTTCCAGCTTTAAGTTAATATTTACTTAATAGATCTGGCTTTTTTACACATATTTGGCAAAAACTTTTTTCAACTTTTTTAAAAGCTTTAAAAGACGTTCTTTTAAATTTGTGGGAAAATCAGTTTTTTATATTATTTTTAATAATTTATTATTTAAAAACCCAATATTATTAAGAAATTTCCTTAAGCTTTTTTAAGGTACTTGAAAGCTTTTAAGCTCTTTGTGCCAACCTTTAGTGAAATTCTAAAATTTCTAAATATTTAGCTTTAAATTAATATTTTTTTTTATAAAATTTAGCTATTTTTAGAAGAATGGTGAAAAAGCTTTTTTTTTAGATATAGATCAAAGCTTTGAAAAAATATCTTTAAAATTTTTAAGAATAAAAGTTTTTTATATTGTTTTAAGTATTTCCTTATTTCATTACGGTTTTTCTAAATAAATTCTTTTAAATTTTAATAAAAATGTTGGAAAGCTTTTAAGCACCTTTTATTAAAAACTATTTTTCTTAAAATTTAGTAGATCTTTAGTAGCGAACTCTACGTATGAGAAAAAACCCAAAACATTTAAACGTTCAATGACATTTTAACATTATCAACAGCAGCAATAATTTGTTGCTACAATTGCTGTTGTATGCTAAAGTCATTGTATTATGTTGGCGCAATGTCAGGGATTCAAACGTGTTCATTTACTACCATACATACACTCTCACTTAAGATCAATGCCATTTTAAACAACAATAACAACAACATGTTTTTTTTTATTATTTTATACTGCAATTATAGTTGCTGTTGTTATTGCAGGCATTCCTCATGATGTTGTGGTGGCAGTAAATGCATTTATATTGTTGTATGTTTTGGTTGCTGTTACTATTATTTAGATTATGGTGATAAAAAATCATTTGCCACAACATAATAAAGGCAAAAATCTGCAAATAAAATAACAAAATTTATATTTACAAGACTGTGTGTGTTTTTTATGGTTTTGTTGATGGAAAATGTCATTAAACTGATTTTTTTGCTTGGTTTTGTTTTCTTTCAAATTATTATTGCCAACATTCAAAACATTTTTTGAAGACAAAATAATTTTGCAAAATTTATTTACTTTTGTTTAAGCAAACAATCAAATATTGCTGTTATAAACTAAAGTGTTTGTTGTTTTGCTGGGTCCGTCTAACTCTTTACATTGGCATGTGTTTATTGGGGGAAAAAACTAATAAAAATTTATTTTCTTTTAATTTTTTTTTTAAATTTTTTATATTAAATTAAATAAAAAAGAAAGTGGTTGCACGACTTTGTTCAATCGAACTGCAACATTTAGTTTTATTTTAATAGTCTTTTTTTTAAATTTGTTATTGTAGTTTTGTTAATATTTTGTTGTAGCAACAGAAAATATTTGTTTGCGGGGTTTTGTTTTTTGCTTTCTAGTCAAAAAGGTTAGAAAGTAGTTGGAGGTGTTTTAATTTTGTGAATTTGTTTATTTTTTTGGAACTTTTTTACATGTTTTTGAAATTGTTAAAGAATTTTAATGCTTTATATCTTCGATACTTTTGGCAGAATTTAAGTGATAATGATCTAAACAAACCATGAGAAATATACAAAGTTTTTTAATAAAATTTATTTGTTTTTGTGTAAGGAGTATTTTGCTCTACAATTTTTGTCCTTAAACCTATAAAAAAAAAAGTTTTTCTCCCAAACCTCAAAATTAGGTTTTTTTAATAACTTCTGATTCCTTTAAGCGATTTTATTTATATTTAGCATAATTGTTAGTTAAAATATTGGTAATTAATTAAAGTATTTTGTGTTTAATTGTGGTAATATTTTAAAGAAAATTTTAATAAAATTTAATTAAGAAATTTTCAAATATTTTCTGAGCAATTTTTTAACATAACTTGAGAAAATGCAAAATTTTTTACTGAAATTTTTATGTTTAAATAGTATTTTGGTGCAAAAATTTTTACTTTAACCTGATAAATAAAAACGTTTTTCTTTCTAACCTCAAAATGTTGTTTCTTAAATAAATCCTGAATAATGCTTCAAGGGATTTTTGTGATATTAAGCATAATAATTGTTTAAAATGTACGTAATTGTTGACAGTATTTTGTATTAACTTTTGTTAATATTTTAAACAAAATTTTAAGAAAATTTAGAAATGAAACTTTTAAAAAAAATTATCAAAATTTTGAGAAATTTAAAATGTTTTTATTGCAATTTAAATGTTTTTAGCTAAATAGTATTTTGATGCAAAAATTTTTGCTTTAACATGTTAAATAAAAAAGCTTTTCTACCTAACCTCAAAATTTAGTTTCTTAAATAACTTCTTTATTTTTAAATCGCTTTAATCGCTGAAAATTGTTTCAAAATAATTTTTGGGAGTATTGTCAAAATATGAGCAAATAAGTTATTTTGTGGGTTAAATATTTCATTGTTTTTTTTTTTTAATTTTTTCTAACAATAATTTGTAGAAATTAGAAATTTTAGATTTTCTTAAAATTATTTTAAATTTTAACAGTTTACTTAAAGAAGTTTTCAATATGACTCATGTTTAATTTGTTGCTTTCAAAACTTCTGGCTTTAATAAAACACAAAAAACAAACATTGCAAGTCGTTGACTCTTTTATCGAGGTAATAATCGAAATAAAACTTTAAACAGAAAAAAAAATATTTCAAAAAAATCACACACATAAGAAAAAAACAAGAGTTAATTAAATTTTTTTATGAAACACTTACTATAAAATTAACGATCAATGAACTCTGTCAATGTATACATGAACAAAACTGCATAATAATAATAATTAATTAAAATAAATTTATAAAACATCTTATAGGAATATACTTATAGATCAAACAAAAGCAACAAAAACTGAATTGAAGGGCGAAAAAAAAGTTTATTAACCTAAAAAAATACTATCTACTACACAAGATTATTGACTGACTGAACATATATATGTATGTATATGTGTATACGAAAGATTTAGTGTAGTGTGTGATGCTGAAAACGCTGCACATTCTTGGAGGGGAGGGTGTTTCTGAGATGAGGTATGTATGTATGTATTTTTCATTTCAACCTAGGACAATATAGAGAAAGTTACAGGCTGTTTATAAATGCAGTGTTGTTATTATTAAAAATACAGACAGAGACACCCACCACCAACACCACAACCACCAACAAATTTTGTGAGGGGGAGTTTTGTAAAATAAAAATAGATTTTTTTTTTTTTTGTGAAAACTCTGTCAAATTATAGAGAAATATTTAGGCATATATAGCAACTCACACGTGTTAAATGTGATTTATTTGCTCTCTCTCATTCTCTAAATTTTAAGGCATAATAATATTTAGCCCTGAATACTCTGAAATCTATTAACAAAACAGCCAGCCCCACTCCAACAATGATTAAGATTAAATAATACTCGCAGCTCTCTTTTTTTAAGGTTCTCAAGCAGGCGATCAATGTACTTTTTATATATAGCAAAAACATTGGCCATGACTAAGCAAACATGAAAAAAATAAAAGGGGAGAATAGTAGTAATACATCATCAAAATCTGAAAAATATTTTCAGAGCACGTGAGTTCAACAGTTTGTTTTAAATGTGTAGCTACAAGAAATGAGAGAGAGTGAGTGAGTGGTAATAAGAGAGAGAACGAGTAATAATCACAAACTCTGGGTATATGGCTTAGTGGATAAGGGGTGTCTGTTAGTTTGTTGAGTAAGAGCGTATGGCTGGCAGTTAAACCTAACAAAAGTGTGTGTAGTTTTTTTTTTTTTTTGAACTGAAAACGAACAAGATCCAACGTAAATGTTGATTTTCCTTTCATTGACAAGCGGCGCTTCGTAATGTGCAGATCGTTATTTACCGGTAGCGGCATATACGTGAAATTTTATTAATTTTATTTAAAAAAAACAACAACAAACCAAAAAGTAATTACAAAAAAAACAAACTGAAAGCAAAAGAAAATTGATAATTTAACAAACAAAACAACTGAATTTTTTTCCAAACAAAAAAATCATAAGAAATTTTTTTTAAAAATTATCTCCCCCCAAACAAAAAAAAAAAAATGAAAATCAACAAAACCCTGCAAATTGTGAAACAATTCTTAAGAAAATGTGTTAATAAAAGAAAATTTTAAACAAAATTAAAAAAAAAAAATCGCCCTCCCAAAAAAAAAAAAGAAAATTTATTTTTAAAAATTCAAAAAATAAAAAAAAAATATGAAAATGGTCATGTCAGCTGACAGTTCGGACTGTCATCCTTCTAGCAGTAGTGTGGTAGAGGGGGCCATAACTCCCAGCCAAAGCGCTAAAATATCAGTGATCTGTCATATAACCAATCAAACAACACAACACCAACAAGAACAACATTTATCTGTGGTAGAGGCTTCTGCCGCCTCATCTACCACTTCGTGTCCACAAATCTTAATGGGTCGTTCTCATTTAGAAAATGCTTTAAAATTACCACCCAATACCAGTGTTTCCGCGTATTATCAAAATACCAAACTTTTAACACCAACCACTAACTCCACAATGGAGGATGTGCAACATTTAACAAACTATCAAAACTCTTTAAACTCCGCGGAGTATCAGCAAAGACATATAAACTTTATAAGAACTCCCTTGAGGAATACAAACAATGCAGCAGCAACAGTAGCAGCTACACCTGTCACAGACATGGATACTGTGCCCACAGGTGCTTCAACCTGCTCCTCTTCATTAGCTGGCAACAATCTTAAGCTTAATCCTACCACCACCACCACTTCCCATCTAACCCTTAATTCCACTGCTACATCTTCCTCCGTGATTTATAATCCCAAAAACTCCTCACACAATTCCCTAATCCTCTCACAAGCTTTACAGCAACCTTGCAGCCTTAACAGCAGCAATATCTATCATCAAACACTTAACAATAATAATAACAACAGCAATAATAATATTGTTACCACTTCTGAAAATCTTAATTCGTCTTATGATAATTTTCTTAATTATCATCATGCTAATCAGAATGTTGTCAGCAATAATTTATACCAGCAACATCATCTACAGCAACAACAACAGCAGCAGCAACATGTTGCTCTTCACAATCATCAGCATACTTCTGGTGGTGGTGGCGGTGGTGTTGCTGTGGTGGCCGCCGATTCTAGACCCCAAACCCCGGATTATATTAAATCGTATCCCGTTATGGATACCACGGTGGCCAGTTCGGTTAAGGGCGAACCAGAACTTAATATTGGTAAGAGATCTTAAACAAAACTCTAAAACAATAAAATAGCTAGAAAAATTTAAGGATTAGGAAGATTTTCGAACCTTGGAAGGAAGTTTAAATAATTTATTTAGAAACTAAGCTGAGTAAGAAGAATATAATGAAGTAACAAATTTTGCAGGTTTAGGAACATTTTGGAACCTTACAAGGCACTTTAAATAATTTCTCAAATAATTATACAAAATGCAGAGAAATTCGAAATTCGATTTCTTGGGATTAAAACCGGCTTTTTTCAAGCTTTTCCAAACCTAAAAATTTTTCTATATAAAGCTATAATTAAGTTGAAAGAACTGCAAGAAACTTACAAATAAGTTTGAGCAAGAAATGGTAGGATTTAAAATAAGTTTAAATGAAAGCTTTGTTAAAAGTACAAGTAAGCTTAAAGAATTTATAGGGACATCACTTCGAAGTAGTAATAAAACTGAAGCAAATTACAGTCTTAGAGTTACTCCACAAATAAAAATTTTATGAAAGTCTCATAGAATTTTAGCAAACGATGGAAAGAAATTTTGCAAAAATTTTAAAATAAAACAATTTTTTAAATAACTGAAACTTTTACATACATAGTTATAATTTTCCCTACTCCTAGTTATTCCTTTTTAAGCTAAACTTTAAAACAAAAATTACAACTCTGAATCATCAAGGAAAAAAGTTTTTCTCCCTAACCTCACTTAACAATTTCTTTAATAACTTCTAAGCCTTTAAGTTTATTACAAAGTTATTGAACACCATAATACCTGATAATAATAAGAAAAATTTAACCAACAAATTCTAACACTTTTTACATATTAGTTTAAAAAAATTTTTATATAAAATTTATTCCTCAAACCTTTAAACAAATTTTTGCAATATTTAAGAAATTATTAAAGTAATTTAAAAAAGTTTTCCTAGAGTTTAGTTTTGTTTACACTAGCGGTTTTGTTTTCTAAAAATTAACTTTTTATCTAAAACAGCAAAAAAGTTTTTCTCCCTAACCTCAAAATTTAATTTCTTTAATAACTCTCCAATCCTTAAAGGGATTTGAATAAAATTTTACCCAATTTTACAAACAAATTTAAAGAAGAGTTTAGCCAACAATTTAAGTTGTTTTCATGACATTTACTTAATGAAGATGACAATTTTTAGTTTCTTAATTTCATAAACCAATTGTTTTGTAGACCAGAATAATTTTTCGTTTCTTTTGTTTGTTGAATTGGTTTGGTTATCTCTTTTCAGTTGCTTTAGTTGCATTTTTGTGTAGTAATTTGTAATGTAGTTATAATAGGGTGGTTAATTTAATTTTATTTGGTCTCCTTTACGAGGAACACAATTTGTGTGGTATTGAGTAAATTTTTGTTTTTACTACTCTCTTTGAGTGTAAGTTGTTAAGTATTATGTATGTGTATATTTTATAGATTTTTTTTAATTTTTATGTGATATAGATGAATGTTCGCAAAAACTTAAATATTTTAATATTTCCCAAAAATTTAAATGTAAAAATATTCTAATAATTAAAAATATTTTCATGACTTATTTTTAAACTTATTTTGAAATGGTTTGTTGTGCTCTCTATCTTTAAATATACATTGAGAGTATTTGATAATAGTTTTAGAGACACAATTTTCTTTATACATTAATTGTTATCATTAATCTTATTATTATTATTTTCGAAATAATTTTCTAATTTATTTACAAGAAAAATTTTTATTTCAAAATTTTCAAAAATTTTTATTTCAAAATTTTTCACCTAATTTCTTCATTTTTCTATTAAAATCCGTTAAGTTATTTAAACCAAGAATACAGAAAATTATTATTATTAGCTCTAGTTATACTAAGTAGAAAAAATGTTCTTTTCAAATTATACAGGAAAAAAGTTTTTCTCCCTAACCTCAAAATTTAGTTTCCTTAATAACTCCTAAAGCTTTAGAGTTAAGTCAGTGAAATTTACGTCTAACAATCTCCTAAGTTTTAGCTTTAGTTTAGCAGAACATGTATTTAGTTAATTTAATATTTAAAATTTTTAAATTATTTTGATTTTTTTTAAGAAATTTTTAAATTTTTTTCTGGTGTTACTTCTAAGTTTAAAAAACAATATTTCTGCGTAGAAATTTTGTGTTTAATTTGCCCAAAGGTTTTTTCCTAACCTCAAAATGTTGTTTTCTTAATAACTTTGCCATTACTGAAGCGATTTTAAAGAAATTTTGTTTATTAATACTTGGGATATTAGGGATTATAGGGTTATAATAATTTAGTTTAAACTGGTTATTTAGAATATTTGTGTTAAAATTATTTTATTTTTTGTTTTTCGAGTTTTTTTTTAATAACTTTCTGTTTTAAATGATTTTGTGTTTGTTTTTTTAAGGTTTGATGTTAATTTTATATGTTTTTTGTTTAAAATAAAAAACCAAAAAAGTTTTTCTTTTTATTGTAACAAGAGCATTTACTTAATATTTTGAGTAGCCTTGTTGTATTTTTTGGGATTTTATTTTAGGGAAATATACTTTAGGCTTTCGGGAAGAGTTTAGCAGAGTTTTCGTTTTTTTTTTAATTAAATTTATTCAAATTTTTAATGAAGGTTTTTATTAAGTCAGGCAATTTTAATTTTGAAATTTTTCATGTTTTTTTTTTGAAATACTTAAAAAGTTTTCTTTAAAAAAAAATTAAAAGTTATGGTCAAAATTTGTTTCTCAAAAAATCTAGTATTTAGTAAGATATAAAGGCTTTAAGTTTTCTTACTAATTTCTATAAAAACATTAATTTTGACATCAAAATTGATGTGATCACAGATTGTGTTTAGTTTCGCCACAAACGCTGTATTAACAGAGATACAAAGGATTTAGGTTTTGACTAAAATTTCTAAGAACAAATTGATTGAAGGACAATATTTGCTAGAGATTTTAATCAAAGTTTGTTATTTTGTTTAAGACTTTAAATAATTGCTACACAAATGTTGCATAAAAAGCTTTATTACAATTGTTTATTTGTTCTTAACTTGTTAACATAAATGCCATTAAATTGTAATGAAATATTTACCCGTATATTAACTTCCTTATCGAACGCCAAATCCAGTTATAAGCCAATTAAAAGTTCAATATTTGAAGGTAAAAAAAAAGTTCATTGCTTTCCATTTATTTATTAATCTTAAGCAATTCGTCATTGAAATCTTAAATATACAAGGCAAAAGTCAATGCACCCGCTTTAAGACGGCAAATTATAAGCAACCAGTTTAGCAGCCGCAATTTACGGAAATTAAATTAAAATAAATTTTGCTTTAAATATTAGCTAACAGATGTTTGACACAGCCAACAATAGGCCTAGTCAAATTTCAGTTTTAGTTTCAAGCAAATATTTTAATTTAATTTTTTATTATTAACAAGGTCATCATCCATCAACTGACTCTCGCTCAGGCGCTTTAAGAGAGCAAGACTTAATGCCTATAAATAAATTTTGATGGCGCTTTTTTTTCTAGAAATTTTTTATAAATGAGATTTTTAGTTAAAGTTCAAAGCAGTTCAGGTTTTATATTTGAAACAAGATCGTTAAAGAAAATATTTATAAAAAAAAAAACCAAAATAAAATTGTAAAAAAACATTAATTAACTTTAAAATTCATTGTTTATATATAAACAAAAAGCTAAGATTAAATGTCTTTAAACTTTCTTTCTAACATGAAAGCGAAAAATAGTTTCTGTGTTTGGTTTATTTTAAAATTTATTTATAATATATTAATTTTATTGCTATAATTTGACGTAATTTTTTCTAAATTGTTTTGCTTTTTTTTTGTAGTTCTCAAACTGCCACACACATGTGTTGAAAATAAAACCCACTCTACAAAAAAAAAATATTGACTTAGAAACGTCAACAATCAAATAGTTTTCAAGTTCAAACTAAATAGTTAAATTAAATTTAAACATATATTAGAACACACAGTAACCGTTTGTAATGTGTTAAAGTCTTATCATTACCAGAAGTTTGTTTAAACAATAGACAGCAACACAAAATGTCTGGAAGAAAATTTTTAAAAGATAACACTTTTTTCTCTAAGATAATTTCTTTATCATAAAGAAAAACACCACAACTTTTAACAAATTAAACAAATAAACAAATATTATCTAAATAGAAAATAATAACAACTAATAAAACTGTTAAGAAATAAAAGAAAATTTTATTTTTCCAAAAACAAACTTAAAGGAAAATAAAATTTTTTAAACAAATTCCTTTATAAATTTTGTTAAATAATTTTGTATTTAAATAACTTACCATAATAATATTTTATATATAGTTATTTAATATTAACTAATTAAAAGAAAAAAGTTTTTCAACCTAACCTCACAAAATTTGTTTTTTAAATATCTTAAAAACTATTTAAAACAGTTCACTCAAATTCTCTAAAATTATACAGTATTCGACAATTTTTAATTAAAAAAAAAACTTAATATAAAATATTTGTTCCTAACAAAAGTTATTAAAGAAATAAAATTTTCAACCTAACCTCAAAATTTAAATTTCCTAATAACTTCCAAACTATAAATTTTATACAAAAATTCTCGAAAAGTTTTACTATAAATTGAGATAAAAATATATAAATTTAAAACAAAACTTTTGCACAACTTTTTTTAAAAAATTTTAAAAATTTTTTGAAAAAAAATTTTTTTTTTTTAAATTTGTTTCAATATTTAACAGAAGTTATAAAAATTTATCATAATACTTGTTTACTTATTAAACAATATATTGTGTTACAAATTTTTTTTAAAACTAATTAAAACAAAAAAGTTTTTCTACTTAACCTCACAAAATTTCTTTTTTTAATAACTAAAAACCCCTTTAAAGGAATTTGTTTTTTAACGCCACCATAATTATTTGTAAAGCCCAGAATAGTTTAATTAATAAATTAAGTTAAAATATCAGTTTTTTTGTTAGTTATTAAGAAAATAAAATTTTCAATTTAACCTCAAAATTTTCATTATTTAATAACTTTTGAAATAATTATTTAAACTTAAAGAAAATACTTCTGGGTATGTAAAATAAATAAATATTTAAATTAAATAACAATAGTATAGTAATTAATTATTTAAACTAGACTTTGCCTATTAAATTTGTTTAAAATTTTAAATAAACTTTAAGCTATTTCTTATAAATTTGAAACAATAACTGTGCTTAATGAGAAAAATTAAAAGATTTACCCCCTTATTCAAAAACGATTATTAAATTTAATAAATGTTTATTAGGACAGATTTTCATATAAAAATTTGCTTAATAAACGTTTGTTAAATTTAATAATCGTTTTTGAATAAGGGGGTTAATATTTATTCTAATTAATCCTAAAATAAAAAATTTCCTTTACAAATTATTTAAATTGAACTAAGAAAAATAGCTCAAAATTTCTTTAGCAAAACTTTTGTATTTGTAAGACATTTCATTCATTCACCTTTTTTTTACCAAAGTTTCAAGTTCATTTACTTCTCCCCCTAACCGTGAATTAAGAACTCAGTTTTTTGACTTAACAATTACATAATTTTGCTTAAATCTTTTTTTGTTTGATATTTCCCTCAAAAATCATTCACCTTTTTGTGCATATAATCTTGCATGTAACCAGGCCCCTGATTGTATATTAAACAAGGCAAAAGTTTATTTACCTTTTTAAAACTTCAAAAAAAAACATTTAAAACCAGCTGTTTTAAATTTCCGATTTTTTCAAACATTTTAATTGAAAATCAGCAAATTGAACTTATCACAGGTTTTTGAACTTTTATGCAATTTTTTTTGTAATATTTTTGCTGCTCTGTCCCTACCCAATACGTTATTGATTAATTTAATTTTGTTTTAACACATTTTTATTTTTTCAAAAAAAAAACCTGTTCAAAATCTTGTTAAAATAAATATTTCCGCATTTGTTTAATGAATTAAAAACAGTATGAAACATTGGAATTGTAGTGATTTGTTTCTAGAGTGTGTGTGATATTTTATGGTTAAACAACTACTAAAAATGTTTATTATTGCTGTTGTTGCAGCAGATAAGTACTTAACTTTTTTTTATTTAATTTCAATGTCAAGATTTATTGTCGTTGGTTGCTTAGTTTTAAATCTATCGTATTAGTAATAGAGATTTTGTGGTTTTTAAAAAGAGATAATTTTAACTCAAAAATATATATACATATGTATGTATATCAATCAATCATTATATCAATAGTAGTTGTTTTTTTTTTATTTATTATTAGTACGCACGTTTTTCTGCTTAATTATTCCTGTAGAGGGTAGCGTCGTCATACAGTGTAAAGTGTCAGCGTTTAGCTGCCCCACGCTTTGAAATTTAGCATGCGTAAGCGTTTTGAAGTGAATGAATGTTTCAAGGTTGTAGTTAGTTGTTGTAGTACAGAAAACTACAGTGTGCAGCAAAAGTTTTTAGTCAAATGTCTAGCTAATTGTTATTTTAATGAAATAATATGCATTTAATGAAATTTAGTTAATATTATGAAATATTTAAAGTTCCATGAAATTTCATTATTTTAATGAACTTTTATTATTTTTATAAAATTCCATTATTTTAATGATTATTTTATTATATTATTATTTTAGTGAAATATCGCTAATTTAATGATATGTACGTATGTATATCGTTATTTTATTGATAGATAGCAAATTTTTCTAATTTCATTAATTTAATGAAATGTGTTTTTTTTTAAGTAAAATATCATGCACTTAATGAAATATAGATAATTTCATATCTGGAATATCTGGTGTTCTATGAAATTTCATTAGTTTAATGAACTTTCATTATTTTAATGAATCAACGTTATTTTAGTGAAATATTGTTAATTTAATGATATATCTTTATTTTATTGATAGATCGCCATTTTAATGAAATATATTTCTTTAAAAAAATCATTATTTTAATGAAATATCATTTATCTAATGAAATAAAGATAATTTAATAAAATATCTGAAGTTCTATGAAATTTCATTCTTTTAGTAGATTTTCATTATTTTAATGAAATTTCATTATTTTACTGAAATTTCATTATTTTAATAATTTATCGTTATTTTAGTAAAATATTGTTAATTTAGTAGTGATATGTATGTATATCGTTATTTTATTGACAGATCGCAAGTTTTTGAAAGTTCGTTAATTTAATGAAATGCGTTTCTTTATTTTAATGAAATATCATGTATTTAATGAAATTTAGATAATATAACGAAATATCCGAAGTTCTATGAAATTTCGTTAATTTAATGAACTTTCATTATTTTAATGCAATTTCGTTATTTAAATAAAATATTGTTGAAAATTTCAATTTTTTAATGTAAAATCAATAATTTTATGAGATATCGTTATTCTGTTAATTTCATTATTTTAATGAAATTCAATGTTTTTATGAAATATGTATGTTCTTTTTAATAAAAAAATAGTTTAAATGTTCGTTATTATAGTGAAAAATTGTTAGTTTTAAGAATAATCATTATTTCATTAAGTACATTATTTTAATGAAATTATAAATCTTACAAAAAATAACAAAATACTTAAAAAACACAAAAATTTCTTACTTGCAAAAATACATGTTCTTAAATAACTTTTTCATTTCTTAAACAATATAAATAGGTAATTTTTGAGGCTTTAACATATTTAGGCAAGAGCTTAATTTTGCTATAAAAATTTAAGCATAAAAGTCACAAATGAAGAAAATTTTCTCCCCAAACTTACAACACATTTTTGTTAATAACTCCTAAACCGTTAAAAGGATTTTAAAGAAATTTTGTATCATCATAGTTTAAGCCATAAGGTAAAATTTGTAAGACTAATTTTGTTTCTTTTTATGTTAAATTTTAAAATTCTAAAAAGCTTTTTGATGTATAAATAATGTCTAATAGAAATATGTATTTATAAAAAACAAAATTTCTTAAAAGAATTTCTTATAATTTTAAAAATTTGTAAATTATTCTTAGCCAATGGCTGAAGCATGTCACTTTATGTGAGTTATTTTATATTAGGTTTAATGTTCATAACTTTTGCCAAATAAAATGCATGGCTTTTCAGTTCAAGCCATAATTCAGCACAATTTCAATTAAATTGCAATTTTTTAGCCGGCTATAAATAAAAGTGAAATTGACATACCTATCAAATTAGAGAAATTTTTATTGAACTCAAGCCAAGAAATTCATAAATTCAAAACTAAAAATTTTCAAAGAAAAACACTTAAAAATAAACTTATCTTATAATTAAAACTTACAAAATCATTTCAAATTATGTACTGTAAATTCTAACTTTTAAATTATTGCTTATTTAATTTCCTATTTGATAAATACATATGTATGTATGTATATAACACACATGTCATGGAATTTTCCACAATTTTCTTTCCTAACATAACAAAAATAATTAAAATTCCATTAGTATACTTATCTAAAAAAAAAACTAGTTTAGAAAACTCTAGAAGCCAACAAAACGATCTCACCACTTCTAAACAAACAACTATTACTCAATTCTTTAGTATAATAATAAAGAAATTTTCAAGTTCAACCATGCCAACAACAACAACAACAAAAACACAAGAAAAAAAAAACGTGAGACTTCAATATTACTTTCTTTCTCAATAAGAAAAAAAAACAAACCATAACCACAGATAATCCACATACATACATATGTATGTAATACCAATGCACATACTATGAGCTACAAACAAACATACAAATATGTACACATTCATACATACATATGTACATACAATGTAGGTATGTAAGTAAACGATCTAACAGCAGAGAATCAGAATAACAACAAACACCATACCAAAGAGAAAGACTTTCTTCTTTTTGTTTACTCAAACCCCATAAGAAAAGCAACAAGAACAACTAACCATCATACTCTAGGCCTTTCTCTGTTTGCTACAAACACGATTGCAGTTCGTGTTAACTAACGAAAACTGGTTGCTTCATACTGTTACTGTTCTCTATAGTAAATTCACATGTATGTTGTAGTTGTTGTTGCTGTTGTTAATCTTATATTGTTTGCATTATTATCTTTTGAACTTTCTTCGTTTGAAACACAAAAAAAAAACAAGTTTTTTCCTTCTTTCTTTTGTATGAATGAATGTTTATGAATGAATGAATTTTTGTTTTTATCAATCTTATTACTTTCTCAGAGAAAGTTATGTAATACCGTGTTTGCTGTTTCTACACTACCATACTACAACAATTGTATTAATGTATGTATGTACTTACATACATACATACATACATACATACAGAGCTTAAATTCTTGCTGATTATATTATGAACTTTCTTCTTGGCTCGGCTTGTTTGTTTTTATTAAGTATAGAAAAAAAAGCCAGTTTGATTTTGATTTTGAAAAAGAAGGTAATTTTTTGTGGGCACAGGTGGGAGTATGAAATGAAATGTAATTAAGAGTAAAAGTAAAAAATATCAATAAAAACATAACAATACATAATCTGATCTTGTCCATAATGATAAATTGAAAGACATTTTTGTTTTTTATTTTTCAGAATTTTTTTTTATCATTAATAAAGTTCGTAGAAATCATTAATTTTATAAGAAATAATTTTAATTTTTTAACGAAATTCACTATTTTAATGAAATATGTTTTTAATCAATGATAGTTTAAAAGTTTCTTATTTTTTTAATTTTAAGAGAAATCGTTATTTCATTAAGTGCATTATATTAATGAATTTTCATTATTTTAATGAAATGTCATTATTTTAATCACATATTAGAGAAAACTTCATTATTTTAATGCAATATCACTAATTTTATGAGAAATCTTTATTTTATTAATTTCATTATTTTAATGAAATTCACTATTTTAATGAAATGTGATTTTTTAATAAAATATAGTTTAAAAGTTCATTATTTTAATGATATCTGCTTAGTTTTAAGATAAATCGTTATTTCATTGTTTTAATGAATTTTCATTATTTGAATCAAATGTTGTTCATTTTAATCAAATATTGTTGAAAACTTCATTATTTAAATATATTATCGTTATTTTTACCAGAAATCGTTATTTCATTAAGTTCATTATATTAATGAATTTTCATTATTTTATTATTATCGTTATTTTTAGGAGAGGCCGGTATTTCAATAAGTTCGTTACTTTAATGAATTTTCTTTATTTTAATGAAATGTCATTATTTTCATAAAATATTGTTGAAAACTTCATTATTTTAATGTAGTACATACATATCATTAATTTTATTAGAAATCCTTATTTTATTTCATTATTTTAATGAAATTCATTATTTTTATGTAATATGGTTCTTAAATCAAAAAATAGTTTAAAAGTTTGTTATTTTAATGAATTATGGTTAATTTTAAGAGAAATCGTTAATTCATTAAGTTCATTATTTTTATAAATTTTCATTATTTGAATAAAATTTTATGAAATATCGTAAATTGCTTGTCAAAATTTAGTTTTGTTCCTTAAATAAGTTAAATTAAATTTAAATTCTTGTTTTTCTAATTATTTCATGTTTCTTTATTTCTTTCTTCTTGTCTTTTGTTTAGAATTCGATGGCACCACTGTTTTGTGTCGTGTTTGCGGTGACAAGGCTTCGGGTTTCCATTATGGCGTTCATTCTTGTGAAGGTTGCAAGGTAAGTGATCTTTATTTCTATAACAATGAAAAAAAAAAAAAAACCAACCTTTAAAATTTAATAATGCGCAAAAACCTTAAACCCTAAAATTTGTTATTGAAACTGCAGTAAAAGTTCAAAGGCCCCCCCCCCCCCCCCCCCCCAAAAAAAATACAGTTTCTAAACTATAAAAGTAAATGTAGACTGTATTAAATCAAAAAAAGTATGGGGGTCGCATACGAATTTAGGTAAATTTAGCAGGGAAGCTTAAGTAAAATAAAGCCCCTTTATAAGAGCTAGCAATTATTTAAAGTTTAAAAGCACTCTATAAAAGAAGTGAAATATATATAAGTTTTTGGAAGCTTTTGCGAAACATTTATTTTTTTTTTTGTTTTCAAAATTTTAAAATTCTAAATTTGTTTGTTGCTTTACAAAAATTACAAGTATTTTTCAAAACTTTTAAATTTGTTTTTAAAAATTTAAAATATTTTTTTAAATTTTCGATTTATTTAAAATAATTTTAAATGTTTTTTTCAAGATTATTGTCCATATTTTTCAAAATTTATATACATATGTATATATATTAAATTATTTAATACTGATTCAAAATGTTCAAATATTTCTCAAAACTGTTTAAAAATTTTAGATTTTTTTAAAAGTTTTCAAATATTTTTTTAAACATATTTAAATGTTTAATTGAGTTTTTTAATAGTGTTGCATTATTTTTTACTTTTTTATTCCAAAAGTTCAAATATATTATTTTTTTTTATCAAAATATTTAAATATTTATCATTATTTTTTGCCATAAGTTTTTCAATATTTGAAATATTTTCAAAGTTTTACAAAATTTAAATTTGTTTTAGATTTTTTTAAAAGTTTTCAAATATTTTTTAAACATATTTAAATGTTTAATTGAGTTTTTTAATAATTTTGCATTATTTTTTACTTTTTTCCAAATGTTCAAATATTTTATTTTTTCCCAAAAATATTTAAATATTTATCATAAGTTTTTCAAAATTTAAAATTTTCTTTCAAACTTTTCAAATATTTTCAAGGTTTTCAAATATGTACATATTATTTGATTATTTTCAAATTTTGTTTCAAAATGTCAAATTATTTTTTGATTATTTTCAAAATTTAAAATTTTTTTTTTAAAATATTGGAATTGTTTTTTTTTTAAATATTTTTTAAATTTCTTTTGATTTTTCCAAATTGCCAAATTTTATCGAGTTTTTTTTTATAATGTTGCAATATTTTTTAGTTTCTTTTCAAAATGGTCAAATATTCTTTCAAAATATTTATCATAATTTTGAAAGTTTTTCAAAATTTTAAATTTTTCTTTCAAGGTTTTCAAATATTTTTTAAAGTTTTCATATATTATTTCAATATTTTAGAATATTTTTTTTTTATTATTTTCAAATATTGTTTCAAAATTGTATTAAAATTTAAGATTTTTTGAAAATGTTAAATTATTTTTTGATTATTTTCAAAATTAGAAATTTTTCTTTTAAAGCTTATATTTTTGAAAATATTTTTCAAAGTTTTCAAATATTATTTTAAAATTTTCGAATATTTTGTTGATTATTTTCAAAGTTTTCTGGATTTTAGATTTTTTTTTTTTCTCAAAAATATTGGAAATTTTTAAAATATTTTTTAAATTTCTTTTGATTTTTTCAAATATTATTTGAAATCTTTCAAATATGTATACATATTTGAAACATTTTTAAAATTTTGTTTATAATTTTCGAATATTTTTTAACGATTTACATTTTTTAAAAAATATTTAAGTTTTTATATCAAAATTTTAAAATTTATTTTTACATAATTGTTTGTAAACTTTGTTTTATTTTTAAATTGCCATTGAGTTTCTTTCCAAAAAAAAAGGGGGAAACTTCCTTTATTGCGTTTATAGCTGTCTCAGGGTGTTATTGTTGCCTTTTGTTTAGGTTTTTAGTTCTTTTTCTTTTTTAATAATACAAAAAAAAACTTGAGCGCGTGCTCAACCTTGAAAAAATAGTTTGCCCTATTCCCTTATATTGCAAATGCAATATGTACATATGTAAATACATATGTAGTTTTTTCCTCTTATTTATTTATTTATAGTTTTTGTTTTTGCCATTTATATTACTACGTTGTATATGTATGTATGTACATGCATATGTATGTATTTATTTTTATAAACAGCCAGACTCAATAAATGTCTCAATGACGTCCTTGATTTAGGTTAAATCACCAGGCTACATGCACAGATCATGTACCTACATTGTTTGCACTCTATAAAAAGAACAATGATAAAAATACACCGAGAAGAGAACCCTTCTTTATTAATTTATTAATGAACAATACCATACAATAAGAGTATTCATATGTACATAGATATGTACATAAATATGTATGTACCTACATGCATATGTATGTACGAGTATGTAGTACCTACATACATAAATATAATTCCTCTAGAAAATCATCATGAGATTAAATTGATTATTACAAGTGTTTAACACAACAAAAGCCCTTTATAGGTACATGTACATACATATATATGTACATACTCGTATGTATGTTTGAATAAAATACAAAACTACCCTAGTATTAAATCAAAGCTAAATAAGCAGTAATAAACAGGAACAGCTTTAATATACGAGTCCTCGTACATACATACATACATACAGAGTATTCAACACGATCTCTATTTACTAAGAGGAACAACAACAAGATCAACGAATTATTTTGAAGTTCAAGGTTAAATTAATTTTCTGCTTGAAATCATTTTTGTTGTTGTTTTCGCTACTGCTGCTGCTGCTGCTGCTATTCGTCTCCAATCATTCGTTTTGTCTTATGTTTTGGGACGATCCACTCAAAATCTTCGTTTGTTTTGACTTGTTATTATTGTTGTTTGTTTGTTGTAGGGCCCTAAAACAAAACATGTTTTAAATATGTATTGAGCACTCTTCTCCAAACAACACTCTGTTGTACATTTATGTATGTATGTATATGTATGTGTGTATATATTTTTGCATATATTAAACTCGGCCTGTTTAAGCGGCCTCTAGTTTAAAGTGCGTGCGTTTAAACATGCGCGTAGTTTTAAGTTTTTAATACATAGTTTGCTTGGTTTTTTTTTTTTTTAATCAGGAAGCTTTTATTTTGTATTGTTTGCCATTTGTGTGTTGAATTGTTTGCTTATTTTATTTAATGGCCTTCATAATGTATATTGACCTTAAAAGTTTGAGTTTATTTTGGCCTGAGTTTAGAATTTTTGAAATATGTATGTATCTAACAAAAGAAACTGGTTAAAGTGTTTCATTTAACTAATTAGTTTTATTAAATACATATCTACATTAATACATACATATGTATGTAGGTACTTATATAGCTTAGAAGGAAGACAAGTGATAAAGCAAAAGTTTAAAAATAGCCTAGGTAGAACTTAAGAAAACAAGATAAGTAAAATTTAAAGCAGTTTAGAAATGAAATTAAAAAATTTATCAGAGAGTACAAAATAGCTAATATCGCAAGAAAATATCAATATCGTGAATTATTTGAATTAATATCGCAAACGTTTTTATAGATTTTAATTATTTTTTTTGTAAGTTTTCTTTTGTTATGGCTAGATTTTTGATAGATTTAAGCTTAATATCATAAATTTTTTGGAAAGTTGTAAAAAAAAAAAATTAATATCGTCAGTGTTTGGATGTTTTTTTTTAGTTTTTAACACATTCTTAGCATAATATAAGCCAGAAGAGAACGTAAATTTTTCTTTCGTAAATTCTACCAAATGAAATTTTGTAGAATTATATTTGTTTTTTAATTCTTTTCACAGATTTTATATAAAAATTACTAAAATTTTCATATTTAAACCAATATCGTAAATTTTTTTCAAATATCGTAAATTTTCAATAATAAAATTTTGGTTAATTTTAGTGGGTTTTTGTTACTTTTATACATCAAAAAAATTGTGTAATTTTTTCTCAATTTTTTTTGTAATACATATCGTAAATTAAATATCTAATATCTAACGGCTCTTTTTTCTAATATCGTAAATTTCCAGAAATAATTTTTTTTTGTTTCTTTAAACAGTATTTATACCATAAATAGTAAAAATTGTTATCTTTTCTGAAATTTTTCGTAATATCGTAAATTTATTTAAATTATTAGATTTTCTATTCTTTTAAATAAATTCTTATAATAACTCTAAAAATGTTAATATTCTACTGACAATTTAATTTAAATTTATTTTAATAACTTTGAGCAGATTTTTAATTAGTTACACTTACAAATTGTATTAATTGTTCCTTTCAATGCTTTTATCAAATATTTTAGAAAGTTTTTGGTTTGTTTAGTTATTGTTTAAAGAACTTTGTGGTAATTCTGGATTTTAAAAAAGAATTTTTCTCAATTTTTACAAAGTTTTATTAAAAACTTGCCATTTTTCTTATATTTTAACGCTAAACGCTTAACGTTAACATTGTAATTCGATTCATATGTATGTATGTAGGTATGTACATATACATATGTATATAAAATGTATTCTTTATTTGTTAGTTTTGTTGTACATACATACATATTTTATTTCGCTATTTACACATATGTACATACTAACAAAATGTATATTATGTACATACCTATTACATATTATTTTATAATTCATCATCACAAGTTCCCTAAAAAACACAACTCCTCCATAAGCTGACCTCCGGCCCCTCTCCCCTCTTTCAATGTTAAAATTTTCAACAAAACATTATAGGTACCTAATGAATGTACATACATACATATGTACATATGTATGTATGTAGGTAGGTAGGTATTCACGTACGTAGGCATTTGTAATAAAAAATAAACGTTCTGATTGGGATAGTAAATTTTGTTCTGTTCTATTTTGTTTTGTTTTCATTACTGCTATTATTATGTATACGATTGTTGTCTTTGTTGTTGTTGTTGTTGTTTATTTTCATTATTCTATCTATAATTTAGTTGTGTTTGGTTTTGTTCAACATTAACATAAAAACACCAACCAGCAGCAGCAATAGCAACAACAACATAATAGATATATGTATGTATCACCGTTGATAAAGTTGGTACAATTTTTTTGGTACAATTAAAAACTAAAAAGTACGATGGTACCACTGTGGCTCACTTGGTACTACTTCCAAATTTTTCAAACCCAAACATATTTTTTAATGACATAAAATGGCAACTGAATGAATATTGTGAATAGATTTTTGCTCTTGTTCATTGAGAATAAATAGCAGGTGGTTTTTAGTGTTGTTGTTAAACTTCATATATAAAATAAAGAGAGCAATTGTAAAGTTTATGCAGTTTGTTAAAATACATGGCACGCGCTTAATTTTTTTTAAACGACTAGAAAAAACTTCAATACGATCTTTTGCAGTATGAAAGCGTCGTATCAGTTTTTCTTTTTTTTGCAAGTGGTGCCTACTAAAATAAAACTCTTGTTGTTACAACTTTAGATAATATAGCAACTGGTTTGTTATCAAAAAATGTATAGATTTGATCTCATTTATTTGAATGTACCTTACTAATATTTTATTGACCATAATTATGTGTAATTAATGCACATGTATTTATTTATTTTTTGTTATCTTTACTTTACATGTACCAATGCATTTAAAGTACCTTTTGTTTTTACTGTATTAAATTTTTGTTTATTAAAATAAAATTTAAAAAAAAAATTATTTTGTACTATTGGGGTAGAAAAAGTACGATTTTAAAAGTTCGATGGTACGATATTGGTTTTCTCATTTATCATCCCTGGTATGCATGTTTACACACAAACTAACATACAACACGCGAAGAGATGAACATACGAAACGAACGAACTAAAATCATCGGTAATTGACCAGAGCCATAAAGTGAATGAACTCGTTCAATGTCAACGCGTAGTAGTTTTTTCATGCTTCTGCTCTTTTGTTGTTGTTGTAATGATTATTATTTTCTTCTTGTGTTTTTTTTATGTTTTCATTTTAAACAGCAACTAAAAACTCTCTATCTCTCTCTCAAGTGTATGAAAATAGAGTAAGAGTTGATTTTAGTGAAAAGAGTGTTTTTATTTCATTTTAGTGGGCAAGTGTGTGATAATTTTCTATTTCGTTTTTTATTTTAAAGTTCTTTTCTCTCTCTTGTTTTTATTAAAAGCAGCACTTTGATGTTTATTTTATGTGTTGTTTTTTTTTTATTAGTTTGATAGAATTTTACTTCCTTCTTGTTGGTGTTTGAGAAATATTTATCTTTAGTATGTACGTTATTTTTTTAGGCTATTTAGTTGAATGTTTTTTTTTATTATTTTCTTTTGTTGAAACAAAATTTATGGCGGTTCATTGTGTCTTAAGTTGTTGTTAAATGTTAAGTTTTATTAACATAAATATTAAGTATGTAGGTAAATTCTAAATGCAGGAAAAAGTAAAGAAATAAATAATAAATGTAAAATAATACGGGGAGAATTACATACATACATGTAAAAATTCAATAAAAAAAACCCTTTTAATTAAAATTTTCTTTTAAATTTGTAATAATTTGAAAACAATTGACAAGTTTTTAGCTATAAAAGTAAAATTGCCTAAAAAAGAAGAAAAATTTAATTGAAAAAACAAAATTTTTATTGTAATTTACGTTAAAATTTTAATTAATTGACTAACAAATGTTGGCAAATAAATTGTAACTGGAAAAAACAAATAAGCTAAAGAAGAGAAATGTTTAGCAAATATTGTTAAGGGTTTTTTTAGTTTGAGTTTTTTCTTTGTAATTTTTGAGTCTTTGTTGTTTCGTTTTATATGGATCATGAAAAGAGGGTGGGTGGTATTTTTTATTTTTGTTTTATTTTACCCTGCTTTTCTGCTGCAATTTGAAAATGTGTCAGCTCTGTTTTTTTTTTTTTTTTGTAAACACAGGTTGAATGACCGATAATGCACTTGAAACTAAATGTAACAGTTACGAATTGTATTACATAGGTATGTACATAGTATGTATGTATGTAGTTGTATAAATCTTTGAAATGGAACTAAAGCAAAGGAAAAGAAATGAATTTTCTAGAACATGTCGAAAAATATTTAGGAAATTCTTGTTTAAAAGAATTTTAAGCAAAGAAATACAAAATTTAAACAGAATTTGTAAAACTGGAAATATGAATAAGAAACAAAAAAAATTTATAGTTTCTTCTTTTTTCAAGCAATAAGGTCAATTGCATTTTATATAGGTACAAATATTTTATTTTATTTATATAGGGTAAGTGCTCCTAAGTTCGGCATATACCAGTAGTCGGCATATTTTGTTTTCAAACTTAAATAAATAAGAATAACGGTAGTTATATATTGAAATAAAACACAAAAACTACACAAATATTCTCCACTATCTATGTGAGAAAAAAAAATTGAGTTTAGATGAGTAGTTTTTGCACTGTTTGATCTTTATTCAGTGTCGGTCGTCTAACATGTGCGGTAGTGTTCATTTCTTAGTGAAAAATTAGTGGTAAAGAAAAGTTTGTGAGGTAAGTAATTAATTAGGATAAAGCCAATATTGATCGAAAATTGTTTTTAAGGCAGAAAACAGTTGAAATAACGTTGTAAATATCAAAATAATTTTATTAATTATTTATTTTCTCTAATTTTTATCGATGCCGACATTAGAAACAAAAAAACTTGAATTTTCCAGTATTCGGCATAAGGATGCCGGCTACTGGAAAAACATAATTTTTGTTCAATTGAGCTCAAATTTGAGAACATTTTTAATTTCTCACTTTACTTCTCATTTATCACATAAAAAATGAGTTTGGAGTTAATTTACCCAGTAGTCGGCATCATTTTAAATGAGGGATTTCTATCTGCCGACGACAGGATCATTGTTGACCTAAAGTCGGCAACGAGTTAAATTATTGGTTTTCTATAAATATCCACCTAACTTAACATCTATTAAATTAATGTTAAAAAGAACACAACTATTTATAGATTTCCAGACATTTTATGACTTAAAATATGGCTACCAAAGGAAAAAGATCTATTCACAGATATTCAGAGAAGTCACTACAAAATGCACTAGCAGAAATAAGACACGGAGGAGCCTCAATATTAGGAGCCAGTGTAAAATATGGTGTTCCACGATCCACTATTCAAGACCGAATTCATGGTCGAGTTTTTGAGGGCCCTCGCAGAATGGGACCACCAACCATTCTAACAAAAGCAGAAGAGCACCGTTTGGAAAACTGGTGCAATGACTTGGCAAAATGTGGATTTCCACTAAAAATAGACGACTTGCTGAATACGGTTCAATTAATAATTAAAAAAGATGAACGAACTACGCCATTTGCAAATGATCGTCCAGGAAGTAAATGGTTCGCAAATTTTTACAAACGCCATCCCGGTTTGGCGCTTAGAGAAGCTGAAGGAATAAGTAAAGGGCGTGCTGTTATAACTGAAGAAAGTATTAGAAAATGGTTTGAAAAGTTAAAAAGCTTCTTAAGTCAGGAAAATGCCCTTGATATTTTGGATGATCCAGATCGAATTTTTAATGATGACGAAGCAAGTGTCTGTATGTGCCCAAAAACTGGAAGAGTAATAGCTCCTAAAGGTTATCGCAATGTTTGTTACTCCTTCAATCTAAATTTTACAGGTTCAACAGCATTGAAAAATCCTGAATCTTCGGTGTCACCATCTTTTGCAAGTCATCTATATTTTCCAAAGCCCTCATCGTCTGCTCAAATAAAAACAAAAACAAAGGCTCCAAATGCTATTTCTGCCCTAGCATGGAGAGAGCATATTAAGTCGAAGGAAAATGAAAAGCTAGCTAAAGCGGAAGCAGTTAAAGAGCGGAAACTTAAACGTGAAAAAAGGAAAAAAGAAAAAGGAAACAAGCCCGCCAAACTTAAAAAATTTAAAGAGAAAGAAATATGCAGTGAGGAGTTGATCTCTGACGCTGAAGATGATGCTCTAAAAAACGTTGGGTGTGATACGTGCCCTCAGTGGTATCATCTTAAGTGCACTGAATTTAAAAATCTAAAATACAGTGATATTAGTGAATTAGATTTTGTATGCAAAGCATGCACAGAAAAAAATATTTAAGTTTGTCATTCTTCTCTTATGTATAAAATATTAGATTTTTATGTTATTTTTTTAATTTTTGCCAGCCTTTGGTCCAAAAATGGATTTAAAGACTGAATTGTGCAAAAATATTGTTAATTTCTATACTGTTTGTTTGTTTTTTTTATTAAATATGATTTGATCTCATTTACCCGAAGAGTACTATTGAATGTCTAATTAATCTAATAATTTAATTTGTAATAAATAAAAGCTTTAATTATATTTTTATGTATTGTTTTTTTCCATTCAATATGATATGCCGATCATAGGAACAAAGCATGCCGAAAACTGCAAAATATGTGCCGAATATACGCAAACATGCTCTTTTTTTACAAAACCTCAAAATTTGTCAATTTAAACATAAAATAATAAAATTTGAGTAGAATAATCTAAGAGAAAACACATTAATGATTTATTATCAGTACTTATATATCCCACAGCTACTGTACACAAGGAAAGGTGAGAGTGTAAAAAAAAAGTATAGCCTTAAACTGCCGAATACCGGAGCACTTACCCTATATTAATTTCCGATATTTCGCTATCACAATGGATAGCTTCTTCAGGGATAATCAATGATAATGCTATCCATTGTGATAGCGAAATATCGGAAATTAATATATATAAATAAAATAAAATATTTGTATATAAAATGCAATTGACCTTATTGCTTGAAAAAAGAAGAAACTATTAAATATTAGAAAAGGTCAAATAAACGAACTAAATATACAAAAAAAATTTAATTAAAAAAAATCACGAACGTTTTTAAGAATTTGTATAAAAAGCTTCTTTTTAATCATTAAAATGCTTAAAAGTCATGAATATTAAAGGAAATATGCAAAAAATGCTTAAAATTAAAAAAAATTTTTACAATATAAGGAAATTCGTTTTAAGAAATCATAAACTTTTTTAAGATTATCAAAAATAATTAAAATAATAAGTTTGTTTGCTTAAAAAAATGCTTAAAAGTCCTAAAAGGTAAAGGCTAAAAAGTAAATAAAATGTGCAAAAAATGCTTAATTTTTAATTTCAAAAAATGAATTTTTTCACAATACCTATTTTTCAGAAAATTAAAAAAATTTGTTAAAAAAAAATCGAGATTTTTAATGATTTATATTAAATTAACTTGTTAAGAATATATAATTTGATTAAATTCTATTAAAATTTGTTAAAATAGGCTCTCAATATTTCTAAATTAACAAAAAGCAAACAATTTTCCTTAAAGTAACAAAAAAAAAATTCAACTCGGAAAAAAGAAATTGGCCAAACATGTTTTCAATTGGTTAGGAATAGTTAGTTGGATTCAAATTTCAAATATTATAAATTCCTTAAAATCGCAAAAAACTACAATATTTTGGTAAATTTTAAGTTTTTTTTTAAAGAAATTTAAAAAATCTATAGGTAGGTATCATCTATCTAATCTATCTAATAATTATTTAAAAATATTAACAAAATTTTTCATTTTATTAAAAAATTATGAAAAACTTGCATTTTTAAATTCTATGTTCTAAAAAAATTCCTTCCCTTTTTCCTTAACGAAATAGGTATTGAAGCACGAAAAATTATGTATGTCAATTGTGTTTTTTATTTGTCTTTAGAAAACCTAAGTTGAATGACCGAATATGCACTTGAAACACAAACGAACATTTTCCTACACATTTCTACAAATTGTTAAGGGTAGCTTGTTAAAACTAAAAATTCCCCCCAAAAAAATATACTTGCTACAATTGAAATTCGGTACATTTTAAATCTTCAAAGACATAAAAATCAACCAACCCCCTTGCAAAACACTCTTTCACACACCACCACAAGGAAAATACATACTTATCTTCAAACATTTTCTACAACACAAAAAGTTCAATGCACTGTACAATTTAGGTCAACAACCTTTAAGCGAACATAATTGCAGGAGTAAGTAGATGTATGTATGTGTAAAAGCATTATTTAGGTTAAGACCAGCCAGGCGGGGATGAATACAACAATGAAATGCTCATACTCACACTCAAACGCATTTACAAAACACAAAACAGTGCACTAAACTGCAACAACAAAATGGCATAAGTAAACAATAAAAACAACAACGAGCAAAACCAAACAAGAGAATGACACACTCACACACATTGCAATTTTATTTATTACTAGTTTGGCATAAAAAGAGAGTAAAGAAAAGAGCAAGAGAAAAAGAGCTTCCTAGATAACTGTTTACCTAACAGATAATTGTATAGTTCCTTTTTATATAGCCATTTTTTCTATAGCCTACTTTTAGTTGTTTATTGGTATGATTTCTTCTACTTAGCTCCCTAAGGTAGGCTTTAGTTTTTGTCTATTTTTTCTGTTTGATTAACCAACAAATCTATAATGTTTTTTCTTGTATATTTTGTTTTTTAAATCAATTTTTTAAAGCTTTTTTTTCGTTAATGACGTCAATTTAGCACGAAAAGCTTTTTGTTTTGTTTTAAAGCTTTTCATTTGTTGTCTTAAAAGAAAAATCATTTGCTTTTATATTAATTGAACAATATATAGCAGCTACACAATAACAACAAATTGAATAACAAAATGAAAAAAAAACACCAAATAAAACAGAAAAAAATTAATTGACAAGTACGAAGTTGATTGTATTTTATGTAGGTTGAGGTAAAATTGTAAGTATTTTTTTTTTAGTTTTTTTTTTATTTTGTTTTTCGTTTGTGTTAATGCTTTGCTATTTGTTGTTTTCTAGTGCAAATATCTCAAAATAAAACAGCCACAAGATTTTAACTAAAAAAAAAACGAAATTTTAAACTAAAACAAGATTTTTCTCATTTTTTTTTAATTTATTAAAATAAATTTACAATAGTATTTTAGTTTTTTATTCAACAATAACATTTCAAATGGCTTTAATGAAAAAATTTTTTTATATTTTCTTATGTTAAATTTTAAATTTAACATTTTTTTTGGGGGAAATTGCTTTTATCCGTTAATTTTTATCACAACAAGTTAAAATTATGCTTGTTAAACATTGTTAAACCGTTACTTAACGTTATTTTTAATTTAAACTTGTTTTGAAGCTATTTACGTAATTATTTGACTTTTTGTCTGCTATCAATGCTGCTTATTTAATAAAATTTGAATTTTATAAAAATTTCCTGGAAATTATGAAATTTTCTAATAACGTAATTTAACGTTATTGGCTTTTTAAACTGAAATAAGCACTTTTATAATGAAAAGTTGTTAATTAATGAAATTACATTGGATTTTTCTGAAAAATAAAACAATTTTATATAACGTTTTGAACGTTATTAGTAATTTTTGAAGCTATTTAAAGCTGTTTGTTGATTTATGTCACTTTTTCCTCTTATTATTAAATGCTTGTTATTCAATATTAATTTGGATTTTATATAGAAATTTATTGAAAATTATGAAATTTTCTAATAACGTAATTTTTTTACGTTATTATAGTTTTCGTTATTAGCTTAGTTTTGGGATTTCTTTAATTTTTGATGGCTTTGTTAATTTTAATGTTTCTTTTAAATTCTTTTATTTTTTATACCTGGTTTTATTTTGATTTTATATGACTTTTTTGAGTTTTGAAGAAATTTTGAATAACGAAATTTTGCTAGTAAATATTATTTAAGTTTTATTATTGTTTTCTTTATTTTAAGGTTTATTTTTTAAATTTGTTGTATTTTTTTTGGGTTAAACAAATTTTTTTTATAAATTTTCTAATATAACGCTTTAGGCGTTATTAAAATTTTAATTAAAATTTGGTGTTTTTTGTTTGTTATACTGGTTTATAAAGTCTGTACATAAGTTTTTCTTGAATTTGAGGATTTTTTTAATAACGGGTTTTAACGTTATTAGCTTTTTGAGGTTTATTATGGAGGATTTTTAAAAATTTTTAATTGCATTTATTGTATTGCATAATTTACTTAATTTTTTTAAAACATTTTTAAACATTATTAGCTTAGTTTTGTTAATTTGTTTAAGAATTCAAGCCTAATTGCTGGTTTTCAAAGGTTTTTGTTAAAGAATATGTGAATTTATTTCAATTGCAATTTCAATTATTAATAATTTGTTAAGATTATGCAATAATTTGTTTACTTTTCATAGTAGTTTATGTGTTTTTTTTTTGTTTGCTTATTATGTTCATTATGTATTTCAAGGTATTCAAATCAAGTTAATTTTTTTTAATTAAACAATCATAGACACACATATGTATCTGTAAACATTACACTCCTTAGTATAATTTCGGTGTGTGTTAGTGTATTCGTTTTTAGAAATAATATTTGTTTAACAATCACCTTACAAACATAAAAAATCTATTATAATTCTCCAAAATAAAACAAAAACTAACAACAAATATTAATATTACTTGAGTTGGTTTTTTGTTTTTGTGAATGCATGTGAGTTTGAGTGGCTGCTTGCTGGCTTGCTACATGTCTTTTGTTGCGGGCTGTTGCTGGTGCTGCTGATACTGCCACTACATTTAATGTTGTTGCTCTAAATCTGGGGCGAGGGCATAGTGCAATGAACTAACCTACTGCTAGCTGCTGCAAATCTATCTACAATTGTGCACACAGCAAAAAAACAAAAAAAAACAAATAGAAAAATAAATGCACAAACACAAACATAGACTGAAACAGCCAGCCAGTCAGCCATTCACTTATGTTAACGCAAACGAAATGTTGTTTAAAATTGTTCAAGCAGCTGCTATTTTAAGCTAAGCTCTGCCTCGATTTGAAAACAATTTAAAATCTAAACCAAATTTGATAAAAACAAAAAACAAACGTCTTGGTAATTTACCATAATTTTCCAAAAACAAAAAAAAAAATAAAAAAATTTCAAACTAAAATCATTTTGCCTTGGTAAAATTCGTTTCTACTGGCAGTTTGTTAAGAATTTATAATTGCCACAGAATAACAAACAAAACAAAACTCGTGCAACATCAACACAACTCAAGTACAAAAACCTCTAACAACCCTTATAAGAGATTGACATGACCCAAATACTGGTTATTCAACTCTCTACTCAGCTCTGCCACTTGTAATCATTTTTGTGATAAAAAAAAAAAACAAAAAAAAAAGAAAAGAAACAGCACAGCTAGCAGGGAGCAATTGTGCAACATTATTTCTTACATTTAGCAGATCGAAAAGGGGAGGCAGGCAAGACAACGAAAATCAGGCAAGTGTGGGTGGTTGTTTGTTGAAAAGAAAAGAGGGTGTTTTTTTGTTGTAGTTGTAGTTTGTTTAGTTAACAATAGTTGTTTATAGTTTGCTGTGAAAGTATTTGTTATAATTTGAAAACAGTTTTTTTTTTTGGCTATTTCTTTTTTGTTGTTTTCGTTTTGGGGTGAGGGTCATAGCAAAAACAACTAAAACTAAGAAATATTTGAAAGATTTTACATAAACAGATTTTAAATAAACAAAAATTAAACAAAACTATCCACAAAACATTAGAATAAATTCAATATTAGAACAAGTTTAATGAAGTTTTCTGAAAAGGTTTTGAAAACGTTCTTAAAAATTCAAAATTTTTCAAATCCTAAAAAAATTTTATACAATTTTTATATAATAAAACAAAATACAACACAAAATAAAAAATTGTTTAACATTTAAGCCTAGATAGAGATTTTCAGTTGAGTTTATAACAATTTAGTTTAAAACTCAAAAAAAAAGCGAAAAAACTTGAAAACCCTAATTTTGATTTAACAAAAACTTTTGTAAAAATTTACAAACCCATAAATATTTTTATAACATATTACAAACCGCAACAAGACCTTTCAACATATTTGAAAAAATATTAAAAATGTTTAGATATATTTTTTTTAATTTTGACACAAAATTTAAAAAATTTTATTACCAAAGAAAATAGGCACATTTTTTTAATTTATTAAAAATCTGTGTTTTTAATTTGAAATTAGAAAATAGTTTTTAATAATTCGAAACAACTTAAGCTCAGCTTTTAAAATATTTGAAAAGTTTTGAAAATTTTCAAAAAATATATTTTTTTTAATTTAATTTTTAAAATTAAAAAAAAAAAATCATTGTTCAAATTTGCTACAAAAATTTATTTTTGTTTTATAATAGCTAAATATTGTTTAATAATTATAAAGATGTTGACATAATATGGTAAAAAATTTAGAAAGTTTTCAATTTTGTCACCCAAAATTTGAATTATTTCTTTTTAATGAAATTTTTAATTTTTTTTTTTTGGTTTTTTTTTTATCGAATTTTGTAAAATTTCTTATTAATACTATTATATTTTTTTTTATTATTTTTATTATTAATACTAAAGTTGTTGTTAGAATTCTTAATAAAATGTTCAATGTTCAAAAATATATTTTTCAAATTTACTCTCAAAGTGGAAAATGGCAAAAATTAAACTTTAAATGTTTTTATTTGCTTAATAAAATTAGTTTTGAAACTCAATTAGCAAAATCTTTTAAATTAGTTTAATATATATTAACTTGTTCTTTTAGAGATTTTAAAAATGTTTTCAATATTTCAATATATATTTTTTTAATTTACTCACAAACTTTGCTCAAATTTGAGGGGAAATTTAAAAAAAAATCACTGTTTTCTTTTGCAAAAATTGTTGGTTTGAAATCATAAATGGCAAAATATTTTAATATAAATTAATAGAATTTAAACTAGACTTTTAGAAAGCCTTAAAATTTTACAAATATTTCAATATTTATATTTTTTATTTAGCCACAAACTTTGCTCAAATTTAAGGGGAAATTAAAATATTAACTTTTTAATTTTTCTTAAACAAATTTCGTTTAGTAACTTAAATAGCAAAATATTTTAAGGCAGCTTAATAAAGCTGCAAATGGTCTTTTAGAAATGTAAACAAATTTAACAAATATTTCAATATTTATATTTTTTATTTAGCCACAAACTTTGCTCAAATTTGAAATTTTTAATTTTTCTTAAATAAATTTCGTTTCATAACTTAAATAGCAAAATGGTTAATACAGCTGCAAATGGTCTTTTAGAAACCTTACAGACATTTGAAATATTTTAATACATTTTAGCTTTCTTAAATTTAGTTTTAAAAACACAAAACTTATATATTTCTTTCTTATCAAAAATTTGTTAGTTTTAATGGAAGTTGGAAAATATTTGTTAATAATTCTACAGTTCTTAATATAATGTACTAGAATTTATAAACAATTTTCAAATGTTTTTATATATCTTTTTTTAATTTAATTTCAAACTTTGTTAATTTTTTCTTTTTTGAAAATTTTTAAAAAAAAAATAACAATTTTTTATTTCACTCAAATTTTGTTACTTTTAAAGGCAATTTGTAAATATTTTTTTTTATCAAACTAAAGTTTTTAATATTTAGTTTTAGTATTCTTAAATATTTTTCAAATTGTATAGTATAATAATTTTTTTAAATTTTTTATCAAACTGTTTTGAAAAACAAAAACTTATAGGTTTTCTTTTGAGTATAAACTCTTTATTTAGTATTTGTTTATGGTATAAGTTTTAATATAGCCTTAAGGTATGGACTCACTTGACAAATATTTGCCGAAAACACGTAACAACTAAATACATAAATATTTGAAACTAATTAAAATATATTTGAACTCGTTTATTAATTTAAAAAACCTTTTCTTATTTAAGCCCAATCACACTAAATATTAAGTTTTAATTTATTTGATGCTGTTTGCTCTTGCAAAACTCTTGTAAGAGTAAACAACGTCAAACAAATTTGTGCTAAAACAAATGACTACTAGTAAATTAGAGTGTGTAAGAGCTTTTAAAAATTTTAAATTTTGTTGATATATTTTAATATACGAGACGTAATTTTTTAGTTTGCTAAATTTTTCATAAATTTTCAAAAAAAAAATATTTTAAGAATTTTTTAAATTTATTAAACATTTTCTAGGTTTTCTTATTAAAAAGTTTAGCGTGTTTTTTAATTTCAATTTTTTTCTTTGTGGTGGTATTGTGCTTTAAGCTCATTTTTTTTTTGTTCCTCTTAGCTCTAAACGATATTTATGACGTTGAAAAAAAAGAGCAGAAAAAAATTGAAAATTAAACCAGGTTTAAGAATTTAAAGTTTATTATAAAAATGTTGAAAAAAATTATGGAATGAAAACTTACAGGAAAAAGTGCTTTGCTCTGCAGAGGAGTTACGTGCAGGCAATCAAGTTAGCGAAGCCAATAACCTGAGAAATTTACACAAACTTACTATCAATATATCCATATAGTACATACATATGTATCTGTAAAGCATTAGAACATCTATTCTAAACTAATACCATCTTAAAAGAGTAGTTCATAGAATATAATTTTTGTGCAAAAAAAAAAGCTTAAAAAACCCAAGAATAAAAGAGTAGAGTAGAGAAAGAAATGCATTTTTAGTAGAGACTAGTAGAAAATAATAATGATTATTGTTGTTGTTGTTGGTAGCATGTTTTAGTTGTTGTATTTTTTCTATTTGCAACAATCAAGTCATTGACCGTTTGTCATAACAACTAGTAGAAGTTTTCTAGTTGCTGGGAATATAAATGCAGCCAACATTTGTTTAAAGGTTGGTGGAGAGCAGAGAAAATTGGAGATCCAGAGTAAAAGTATGCGTGCGAATATTTTGAAAATAATAATGATGATGACGTTAGTTAGTGGCAACAGCATTGTCAACTTGGTGCGTTTCGCAACATTTTTGGTGCTTTTTTAAATTGTTTATGAGAAAAATTCCTTAGTTGGTGCGCGGTGCGCTTTTTTTGTTCATTTTGATGCGTTTTTTAATTTTTTCGATTTATTTTTACTAATTTTTAATTGCGTTTTTTTTTAATAATTCATTCTCATGAAATCTATGCGATGAGAAAGGACCCCAATAAATATGTATGGTGAAATCTTTGTTTGAAAATAAAAATTAAGACAAGAAGGAAAAAATAAAATATATAATGGTCAAACAATTTTCATCCGGCACTGGCTGGAATAATAAATAATAAAAATAAGATAAAAGATTTGAACAACTTATTGTTAGTTCATTTTTAATGAAGATACAATAAATAAACAAATGAAAAAAAAGAAAGAAAAATTAAAATTAACATTTTAAACATGGAAATTAAAATTCTTGTATAGCCTCATGGTTTGTACTGGAGAACAGCCCTAAAAAAATTTTATTTAAAAAAAATCCAAATAGAAGTACATACATATGTCCTTAAAATAGAAAACAAAAATAATTAAAAAAAGTACCAAATATTTACTGAAATTAGTACTTCAGTTCCGAATAGCATACATTTTGAGTGGTTAAATGCTTATTTTATCTTTATTAGCTCGTTTATTTAAAAAAAGGCTTTAGTATTAATCATTGATCTCTTTTTAAAAAGTTTTATGTATATAGAATTTATGAAATAAAAAAAACAAAAAGGAATACAAACAAATTTGTTTAGTTTATTTTTTAATATTTTTTTTTTTTAACACTGAACTATAGAAGACAATTTTATTGTTATATTTATAATACAAAAATAGATATTATGTTTATATGTTTACTTTTTATGTAAAATTAATTAATAAATTCTTAGCTTGGTGCGCTTTTTTAAATGGCGAGTTTTTTCTTCATTTTGCTGCGTTTTGAAATTTCAAAGTTGACAACACTGAGTGACACATCTTCCTGTTTTAAAATAGGTTCTTTTTGGCTCTAACAACTCTACACTCTCTATCTATCTCTATTAGAGGCTCTAGCATTTCTTTCGCTCTTTTTAAATTTACTTGCTTTTACTCTGGTTTTTTTCTTAGGCATATATACATACATACAAACATACCTTTGTACGCTTTTAATGAGTTCAGTTATACTCGTAGATATATACATATATGTATATATACAAACATATTTATATGCATTTTACTACTACATACTACAACTTTTAGTAGTTTATAGTAGTTGAGAGTGAGTATGTATGTATGTGGATTTAACTATATGTAGGCATAATGAAAGTCATTGCACTTTGTCGAGGCTTTAGCAGCAGCAGCGAGCTACGGTACTTTCATTGCTGCCTCGTTTGGGTCGTTGACACAATATGCAACTCAATAATGATGATGATGGTGATGATGATGATGGTACATCAGCAAATAATAATAACAGTATAGTAGTTTTCATGCTTTTCCAAAAACTCCCAGCAGAAAACACTCTCCCAAAAAAGGAGTTGAGTTGAGGGTGTAAATGGTGGTAAATGGGTAGAGTAAAACATACTTAATAATAGGGTCAATTTTGTTATTTAAAAAGGATTTACACACAATAATTTGTCTTAAAATTAAAGCAATTTAAGGCCTTAAATTTAAAATCGTGATTTTTTTGCTTTTTCAACGAAATTAGAAAAAGTTTGGCAACAAATTAAATACAAATATATAAAAATATTTAAAATATTTCTATGTTTTTTGAAAGATCATTAAATTGCATTTAAATATGTATATAGGATGGTGCAAGTAGAGATACTTTTTTCAATAGCCTTTTCTTGACAGATCACGTGTGCGTTGTGTCATGCTGTCATGTTATTATACCCTACACCAGGGTATATTGGATTTGTGCTCATGTTTGTAACGCCCATAAATATTTGTCCAACACCCACCTTAAAGTATCAGAATCACTTTCTGAGTCGATTTAACGATGTCCGTCCGTCCGTCCGTCTAGCTGGCTGTCCATGTAAAGCTTGTGCGCAGAGTACCGGTCGCAATTTTCAAGATATTTCAATAAATTTAGTACGTGATATTTTTTCCACCCAAGGATGGATGAGATTGAAACTGTTGGAAATCGGTAAATTATTTCACCTGGACCCCATACAAATGTTCTCCCGAAATTGGGGTTTACTGATCATAAATATTTAAATTACGCAAGTACATATTCAAACAAATTTCGCTACAAATGATTGGTAAATGCAGCCAAATAACAACAAAAAATTTTGTGCAGATCGGTACATAATTGATCATAGCTTCCATATAAGGTCCTCTTTCGAAAATCACTTTAAAGAGCATAACTCTCTTAAAAAGGTCGGCATCCAAATAATATTGAACGCAAATGAGTTTTATATATGTTTATACAAATTATTCTGTACAATTTTATAATGGTCGGTCCATAATTAGTCCCAACTGCCTCAAGTTTAACACATATTAGACATCATGACACTAAATTTTTGGATGATCGGTCCACAAGGTTATATCTTCATTATAACGCCCATTTCTGAAAAACTGTTTAATACATATACCGGGTGTAGGGTATTATATGGGCGGCCTTGACCGACTATATTTTCTTATTTGTTTTAATTCAGCATAAAACATACATTTAACATAATCCGACGACTTTTCACGGTGGGTAATTTAATTACAGCTAATCTACTCGTATAAGTTTACTCTAACTCATTTATTACAATTTTTAATTTTCCTAAAAAGGAGCGTGGTCCCACCCACTTTTCTTCTGGCACGTATTCCTAATTATGCCAATATCAGATGTACCAAATATCAGCGACGTACGTCAAAAAATGCCCAAAATATGTATGGCGATTCAAATGTTTGGGTTATATGGGCGGTGCCCGTTTGTCCAATCAAAACTTCATAGAGCCTATTATTCCTTCCAGAGGCACAGTAACATGCTGTGCAAATTTCAGGAAGCTCGGTCCAAGGGTTTGGCCTCCTATTAAGCACAAACATACAGACAGACAGAAATTTGTATATGTATATAGATTTATAGTTCCTAAGTCCCAATTTGCACGAAGCAATTCTTTAAGCTAAGCTGATTACCTTTTAGACGTCGGGGTGATTGATTTTACTAGCAATTGGTGTGTATGTGTGTACGCTCTTAAAAAACCAAAAACGAGTAATCTAAGCAATTATATTGTGCTGTGTAAACAGCAAAGAAATTTCAAGGAAAAAATTATAGCAAACTTTTCAATAAAAATTGCTTAGTGTAAATTGGAAGTAATACTTGTATATTCTTTTATAAACTATAAAAATCTTTAAAATATTTTTGAATATATAATTTTCTGTTTTTAATTTGCTGCCAATCTTGGTTTTTCACCAGTTTCCGTCACTTCTACTTTATTTAGAAACAATAAACCTTAATTTTTGGTCATATGTTAGTTTGTAACATTTATCTTTTCTGGATTTCAAACAAAATCGCTGGTTAAACGTTGTTGCTTTTTGGGGAAATAAACTTTAATCGTATGTATGTAAGGTGAACAGAAAAAGAAAGGCTTGTTTTGAAACTTTTAACGGTTATAATTAGTTGGGTTAGTTGTAGTTGTTTAGACAATAAACTATTGTTCTTAAGCGCATGTGTGTGGTTGTAGTTGTAGCTTAGTTCAGTTCAGTTTGCATTAAATGGCTGTTGTTCAGTTTTGTGGCCATTTGTTTTATGACGCGGCTAAAGTTCTAAGCCGTTTCAACATGTTGCTTTCTACACATACGAGTATGTGTATGTGTTTCGAGAGCTTAACTCTAGTCGTTGTGCGTTAGGTTAGGGTTTCGTTGTTGTCGTCGTCGTTGTTGTTGTTGCTGCTGCTGTTATTTTCTTGTTTTGATCTGGCCTGGCTTAATACTGTTAAACTTAAAAGTTTAATGAACTCTTCTGGTGTGTGTTGTTGTTGTTGTTGTTGTTGACGACTACAACCAAGACTTTGACTATGATTATGGGTTTGTTGTACTCTGATATGTTTGTTGCCTGCTATTATTGTCTGTGGCAGTGGTTTAGTATAATTGCTGTTGTTGTTTTGTATTTGTAGAAATAAAATTTATGAACGAAAAAAAAAAAAAAAATTTTTTTTCCTTCTTTTAACCAACAAAAGAAAAAACGTGATAGATTTTTTAAAACGTGGTCAGTAATGGGTTTTGATGAGGTAATATTTCTACATAAATGCGTGGAAATTTATTAACGAATGCAAATAGAAGAACAAAACTGCATTATAGAATATTCTAGTAATAACTTTTAAAGCAGTTTGCACAATCTGAACAAAAAAAAAAAATCATTTAAAAAACTTACACCAAGTATGTGACTAATTTCAACAAAAAAATGCATATTAAAAGACCACTTTAAGAACTATTAGTCTTCAATAAAACATACGTTTATAGTATTCTAAATACGAATTTTTTAGTTAAAAAAAATATTTAATTTTTCCCCCATAAATTTGTGCAAAGTGTAAATTAAAAAAATATATATTAATATTTTTCACCAATTTTTAATATTTTTAAACGATTATATTAAGCCCTACCAAACTTTAATCAACCATTTGAATATTGAAGATCATAAAGAAAAAAAATTTTTTTTTTTTTTTTTTTGGAAAAGAAAAAATTTACTTTTTTATTTTTGCCCCAAAAAATTGTGCAAATTTTGTGGGTTAATTAAAATATTGGAATACCTTTTACAGTTTTTAAAAGACCCTGTCAAGGCCTATTAAACTGCATTGAAATATTTTGCTAATTGGGATATTTAAATAAAAAAATTGTCACAAAAGAAAATTTTTTAATTTAAAATTTTTGCCTTGAAATTTAAACAAAGTTTGTGAGAAAATTTAAAAAATTTGTATTCAAATATTTAAACTATTTATATATTTTTTAAAAGTATAATATAAGCACTATTAAACTGCATTAAAAGAGTTTGCTAAAAAAGATTTTAAACTAAAATGTGAAACAAAAGAAAAATTTGTGATTTTGAAATTGTTCCATTGATATTAAGCAAAACTTTAACTTAATAAAGTTTGTAAAGGTTTGATACTTAAAGCAGTTTTTTAAATTATTTTATAATTATTTATAATTTTATTTGATTTTTTGTTTTCAAATTTGTTGAGACCAATCAAAAAAAAAAAGAAAAGCTTATGAACTTTTTTGAGGTGAATGATTTGTGCGGTAGTTGACTTTAAATCAACATACACATGTTTTTTATGCCTGCATTTAAATTCAATTCGGTAGACTGAAAAAAAAAAAAAAAATAATACATTTGTGCGATTTTTGTGGCTGTTGCATGATAAAGAAACATGTATGTATGCAATTTGCTATGTGTGTATATGTGTAAATAAGTGATTTTCTTAAGTAAAATTAAAATTTTTTCTAATGTTTGCATTGGTGCCGTCAAAAATGCAAATTTTTTGTTTTCTAACTTTAAATTCAATTTGTTGAAAAACAGAACAAGACGACGTTGTTGTTGTTGTTGAGTAAAAAAATTTACAAAGAAATAAATCCAAAAACAAAAAAATGTTTCGATTGTTGTTCTGAAAATATCAATGTTTTTTTCTTTACATTTTTTTCCATTTAGACGCACCCATTCTGATGGTATAGTCACGTTTTGGCTTAAGCTTTTCGGAAAATATTTTTCTGTTGTTTATCTTGAAAATTGTTTAGTTTAATATTTCAGTCTGTCTGTCTGTCTGTCTATATTTCACTTTATGAGTGAGTGAATGAGTTTTTTTTAAATGTTTTTCAAAGAGTTGTCTAGAGTGGAGGTTATTGATTGTTTAGCAGTTTAGGTGATTGTACCAGTTAACAAGACGTACATTTTGAAGGCTATTTATTATTTCTGTTTAAAAGCTAAACAACACAACAAATTATACATACTTATATAAATTTTGTTGCAGTTTTACATATTAGTCTAGTTATAATATGAATTCTGTTCATGCTTTTAAGAAGGATTTATTGCAGTTTTGCTGTAACATTAACAGCAGCTACAAACAGTCAGAAAATCAAAAAGAAAAAAAAAATATTCTAAAATTTAGGTTAAAATTGTTTCACATGACTTGAACACAAAGTGACATTCTATTTTAATTCGCTTAAAAACGAAAAGAATTGATTATGACAGGCGTTAAAAAGAGGTGTTTTAAAAGGTTTTTTTTTTCTTGAGGAGTTGAGTAACAAAAAATTTATGTTGACATTTTGTTGGTAAATAAGAAAAAACAAAAAAAAAAAAAAATGATTGTTTTTTAACAAACTTAACTTAAACATAAAATGATTTATAGCTAAAGAAACGAAAAAAAACTTAAAATAATAAAAATAAGTTTAAGCATAAAAGTTTCATAAATTGTTGCCTTATTTTAAAACTAAAATTTTTTTTAGAAAAAGCTACATTTTTAATGAAATAAAAATATTTGTTTAAAATCTAAATCTAGAAAATTGTTTTATTTTGAGTAATAGATGTTAACATAGCTTAACTTTTTAAATATTTAAAACTTTCCTCAACATTTTCAAATATATTTGCATAATTTACTCTCAATTTCTCTAAGAAGTTTTGTGAGAGAAACTAAAAATTTAATTTTTCCTTTAGAAAAAAATTTAGTTTACTAAAAGAATTCAATTTAGTTTAATAGTTTTTGAAAAGACTTTTTAAAAAACCTATAAATAATTCATATATTTCTGTAAATATTTTTTAAAATTACTTTCAAACTTTGTGCAAATTTAAGGAAAACATTTCAAAATTACACTTTTTCTTTTGTTAAGAATTTTTTTTATAAAATCTTAAATAGCTAAATATTTTAAAGCAATTAATAGTCAATTTAAAGGTCTTTTTAAAAATGCTAAACATATTTGAAATATTTTAATATATGTATTTAGTTTTTAACTTACTTTTAAAATTTGTCCATTTTTAACAAAAAAAAATTGAGCAAAGTTTGTGGCTAGATTAAAAAACTATGTATATAATAAAATATTTGAACTTTGTTTGGTATTTTCAAAAGATTATTTTAAGTACTATTAAACTGCCTTAAAATATTTTCTTTTTTCGATTACTAAACGAAATTTTTTTTATAAAATAAAAAATTTAATTTTAAATTTCCCCTCGAATTTGAGCAAAGTTCGTGGCTAAATAAATATTGAAATATTTGTAAAATTTTTACATTTCTAAAAGACCATTTTAAGCTCTATTAAGCTGTCTTAAAATATTTTGCTATTTAAGTTATTAAACAAAATTTATTTAAGAAAAATTTCAAATTTCAAATTTGAGCAAAGTTTGCGCCTAAATTATAAACATTAAAAAAAATTATTTGTAAAATTTAAAGGTTTTCTAAAAGTCTATTTTAAGTACTATTAAATTGCTTTAGAATATTTCGCTATTCAAGATTTTAAACTAATTTTTTTTTAACAAAAAAAAAGGTGATATTTTTTATTTTTCTGTGAAAATTTGAGCAAAGTTTGTGGGTAAATTAAAAAAATATGTATAAAAATATTTGTAAAATTTTAAGGTTTTCTAAAAGTCTATTTTAAGTTCTATTAAATTGCTTTAGAATATTTCGCTATTCAAGATTTTGAACTAAATTTTTTTTAACAAAAAAAAAGGTGATATTTTTTATTTTTCTGTGAAAATTTGAGCAAAGTTTGTGGGTAAATTAAAAAAATATGTATAAAAATATTTTTAAAATTTTAAGGTTTTCTAAAAGTCTATTTTAAGTTCTATTAAATTGCTTTAGAATATTTCGCTATTCAAGATTTTGAACTAAATTTTTTTTTAACAAAAAAAAGGTGATATTTTTTATTTTTCTGTGAAAATTTGAGCAAAGTTTGTGGGTAAATTAAAGAATATATATTAAAAAAATTTAACATTTCTAAAATACCAATTAAAGCTCTATTAAGCTGTGTTAAAATATTTTGCTACTCAAGATCTTAAACCAAAATTTTTTTTAACAAAAGAAAAAAGTGAATTTTTTAAATTTTCTATGAATATTTGAGCAAAGTTTGTGAGTAAATTAAAAAAATATAATTAAATATATTTGTAAAATTTTAAGGTTTTCTAAAAGTCTATATTAAGTTCTTTCAAATTGCTTAAAAATATTTTGCTATTTATGATTTTAAACTAAAATTCATTAAGGTTCTTAGAAATTTTTTAACATTTAACAACTGTTAGATATAAACGTGCCACAATTTTTAAAACCAGCAAACGCTTTTGCTAACAGTGTTATTGTGGCGGCCAAAACGTGGGGTAATCTAAAGCAGTTTTGCTTTATTATGTCATAAGATTTACGGCCGTGTATTATGCCAGTTTCTTTAAGAGACAGACTTTCAACAAAACAGTAAATAAAGCTGTAGTAAACAAATCTATGGTACTGTGGGCCTGCAAATATTGTTACGCATATTTCTATATGAGTTTAAATGTTTGCAATAAAAAGATTATTAAAGCCACCAACACCGCCTTAGAAGCAGTTTTTTGTCGCCAGCCAAGTGGCGATAGAATAAGAGCCATTGGCTTGGCTTGTTTACTTTACTGCATAACAATTATATAACCAAATACTTATGACTGCCTCAATATGTATTTCTTATGAATTTATACTTTTTTTATATTTATTTTTGATATTTTTCAATTTGCATTAAATGTGTATAAACTTATTAAATGTGACTGGCTGCTATTAGTTGAGTTTCTTCCAACTATTCTTTTTATATTTACGACAAAAAAAAAACAAACTAAATGCATGTGTTCAGGCATGTATTCGCCTGTAAATCATTTCCGTAACAATTTTAGTGATCAAGCGTAATAAACAACTACACCCCCCCTGCCCCTCCACCCGCTAACTATTGCACTGGTGGACAGGCAACATACAACCCCTTATCACTGAGCCCCCCATTTCTTAACAAACAACTTGTGGCAGTGTTTTAAGACTCATGCTTAAGGAATTTTGTGGGTTTTATTTTATTTTAAGTCTTTTATGGCAGTGAGTCATTAACTGGAAAATGGTCAACTAACATGAGGCATATTTAATGGACATATTTTTATTTAAAGCCAAACATTAACTAAAAAGTTTGTTATAAAAATGACTGGCTATTAAAATAAATAGCAAAAATTTCCACCTCTTAAATTTAATAAGTTTTGCTCCCATTTGCAAAAGAAATTTTTTTCCTAAAACGCTTCCTCATATATATTTTTTTTTAACCCATTTCTTGGTGTCTTTTTTTTGTGTCTGTTTTTTTTTTTTTTTTTCTAAAAAAATTTTATATTAATTTTTAACAAGATTTTTTCATGTTAAATTTTTTTTTTTGAAATTAGAACACTTTTGACTTCGTTAAGAAATCTTCTTTTTTCTTGTATTATCATCTTTAGTTTATGAGTGGAGACGGTTGCCAAAAAAATTTTGTTGCCACAAATTTATAATGACAAGCATGACGTTTAAAGTTTTCTTTGTAGCAGACCAAAAGGTAGAAAAGGTGGGTGAAGGGAGGTGGTTTACTATGAAAAGTTGCACAAAATTACTTTTAATTAGCTCATATTTAAACAAAATAATGTGTTTTCGTGTAATTATAGAAATGAGAAATACATCACCCTTTTAGTTAGTGGCTGAATGGCTATCACAAAATTTTGTTAAAAAGCAGGCAAGTTAAACACAGCGAAATTTTTAATCACAATTTAAAACTTACTCTCATATATTCTTTTATAAACATTTTTTTTTTAATGTTTAAATTATTTTATTAGATCTTAAAAAGGTCTTTTAAAAACCTTGAACAAGTTTTAAATATTTTCATATACATATATTTTTTAGATTTGCCTTAAAACTTTGTTCAAATTTGTTGAAAATTTAAAAGAAACATATTTTTCTTTTATTGAAAATATTTAATTAAAATCCTAAATAGCAAAATATTTTAATGCAGTTTTATTTAATTACACATGATCTTTTAAAGCACCTAAACAATATTCGCATATTTGAATATATATTTTTTAAATTTTATTTCAAACTTTGCCAAAAATTTTTATTCAATTTTGAAAAAATCCCAAAAATCACAGTTTTTATTTTGTAAAAAAATTTTATTTAAAATTTTAAAAACCTATAAACTTTACTGCAATTAAATACAGTTTAACATGGTCTTTTAAAATACCTAAAAAAAATTTTTAAATATTTGAATACATATTTTTTAAAATTGTTTTTCAACTTTGCACAAATTATAAGAAACAATTTAAAAATTATACTTTTTTCTTTAGTGAAAACTTTTGTTTAGGCCCTAAATTAGTAAAATATTTTAAAGTAGTTTAATACGCCATAAAATGGTCTTTTAAAAGCCTTAAAAATGCGTCAAATATTTTTTTATATAGTTTTTTAAATTTACCCACAAACTTTGTTCAAATTTCCAATGCAAAATTTTGATATCTAACTTTTTCTCTTGTGACAAATCTATATTTAGAAATTTAATTAGCAAAATGTTTTAATGCAGTTTTATTATTCTAAATATAAGCTTTCAAAACCCATAAAAATATTGCAAATATTTACACATGCACATATTTTTTTAATTTCCTCACAAACTTTGTTCAAATTTCAATGCAAAATTTTTAAATTCAAAAATTTTCTTTTGTGACAAATTTGTATCCTGAATACAAATTTGTCACAAAAAATCTTTTATTGCAGTTTAATAGTATTTTAAATGTTATTTTAAAAACCATAAAAATATTTCAAATATTTTAATAAAAATTTTTTAAATTTATTCCCAAACTTTGTTCAAATTCAATGGAAATTTTGAAAAATCGCAATTATTCTTTTAGTGACACATTTGTATTTAGGATCTTAATTAGCAAAATTATAGACCCTAAAATGGTGTTTTAGGGAATGTAAAAATATTTCAAATATTTTTATATATAGTTTTTAAAATTACTCACAAACTTTGCTCAAATTCAAGGGAAAGTTAAAAAAATCTAATTTTTTTCATTTGTAAAAATTTGGTTTTGTGTTTTTATTAGCAAAATATTTTAAGACAGTTTAATAGAGCTTAATAAGGTATTTTTAAAAACATTAAAATATTAAAACAAATATTAATATATATATAATAAAATTGTTTTCAAAGTTTGTGCAAGTTTTATGGTAAATTTAAAAAATATACTATTTTGTATTTAGTGAAAATCTTTGTTTAGTATTTTAATTAGCAAAATATTTTAAGGACGTTTAATAGAGCTTAGTAAGATCTATTAAAAACATTAAAATAATTAAAAAGTAAAAATATATATTTTGTAAATTTGCTCACAAACTTTGCTCAAATTTTTTTGAAAAAAAATTTTATTTAGCAAAATATTTTGAGCCAGTTTAAAAAAAAATATATTGTAAATGTTTACAATATATAATTTGTTAATGTCTTCCCAAAATTTGTAAAATTTTACAAAATTTTGTTGAAAACCAAACATTTGCTTTAAAGCATATTTTGGCATATATAAGCTTATATATTTCTTTTGTAACAAATATTTGTTTGGTTTTAAAAAAGAAACTTTTTTTAATGCAGTTTAATAGTTAAAAACATGTTTTTTTTTTAATTATACAAATATTTGAAATATTTTAATAAATATTTTTTTTTTAATTTACTTTAAAACTTTGTACAATTTTTAGGGAAAATCAAAATATTTTATGCATTTATTTCTTTTGTGAACAAATTTTGTTTTAATAACTTAAAGAGCAAATTATTTTAATGCAGTTTAATAGAGCTTTTAAAAAAGTTTAAAAAATTGTAGATGTTTTCAATTTTTAAATCTGTTCCAATTTTTGGAAACATAAAAAAATTTTATTTATTTATTTTTATTTGGTAAAACATTTTTATTTAAGATTTTGTTTAGCAAAATATTTCCATGCATTTTAAAAGATAATCGGCCCAATCATGAATAAAAAAATTCGCGGGAGTTTTTCCCCTTTTCATTTTTTTAACATTGAATTTGAATAGGAAAATGGGAAAAGGGGAAAAAAACTCCCGCGTAATCTTTATTCATGATTGGGCTGCTTAACTTTAACTGCATATTAAAAATCTTTAAAATGTTTTAAATATTTCAATATAAATTTTTGTAATTTTATCAAAATTTTAGACAAAATTTTAAGAATTCAACAATTTTTCTTTTGTAACAGATTTTGGTTTATTATTGGAATTAGCAAATTATTTGAATTTATTTCACGAGAGCTTTTTAAAAACCTAATTTTTTGTCAAACTTCTGAAAATTTTTTGAAAAATAAAATATCTAGTGTTTTTTTCTCTTAAACATGTTGCTGGGTTATTTTGTTATTTTTTTTTTTTCATTCAACTCAAAACTAATGATTGTAGGCCAGTGGAAAATTTTGTTTTTTTGTTGTTGCTGTTGTTATATTTATACAATATATGTATGTATAATTTTATTTTATTTCATTTTGTTTAAGACAACAAAAAAAAAATTATAAAAAAAAATAAAATAAATTGTATTTTTAAATAACATGCAGGCAGGCAGGCAGCAGGCAATGATTTGCTGCACAGTGACTGTTGGCTGGCTGGCTCAATGAGCTTATTTACACATACAACACCACTCTCTACTAAAGCAGCTAAAATAAAACAACAGCAACAACAACAACAGCGATAAGGTACAACAACCTACCTCACTAAACAAAATATTTTAACCACAACAACAGCAACAGCACAAACAACAACAATAATCAGTTTTTGATGGAAAAAAGAAGAACGTCACGAATATCATTAAGAAAGGAAATGAAACTTTTTTTCTTTTTCGTTTTGTTCCAAAAAAAAAAAGAACAAAAAAGAACAAATATTTTGTTCTGATTCTGTTGGCTGTTGTTGTTGTTAGTAATAATGCATATTGTATAATTTGTTGTTGTAGTTTTTCGTTTTTGTTTTTTTTTTGTTTTTTTGTTTATTTCAAGTAGGCCTTACGAACATAATGACTGAATGACTACCAAGTAATAGTAACACAACGTAAGAAAGACATTTTCATGCATGATTTTAGGTCTAGTAGAGTGTCTTATCACACACACACACACACATACACACTTATATTTACATACATACATACACACATGCTTTTTTAAGTGTATGCAAGTGTATGTGAGTGAGCTGCTTGTTGTGTGTTTCCATTTAAACTTGTAGGTCGTAAGCGGTCGTTGGTTTACAATTTTATTTTGTTGTTGCTACATTTTGTGTGTGGAATATAAGCTTCAATTTATTTGCTCATACACACACATACACTGTGTATGTGTGTTCAGTTGCAAGCTAAAAACCGAAAAAAACCACAAACAACTAAAAAATAGAATTGAGTTTATGTGAGTTGTTGCAGTTGCAAATCAAGAGAAATGCAAAAAATAGCAGCAGCAACAACAACAAACTACCACAAAAAAACAAAAAAAAAGACTTCTAATAAGTCAGTGAACTTTTTTTAACAGCACTGGAAGAAAAGTTGGCCTAAATTATCATAATTACACAAAATGCTTAAAAAGCTTATTTTTGCTTATAAAGGCATATTTATGTTTTCCTGGGTAAATTAAACCCAAATGTTTAAAAATATAATTGTGAATGCGTTGCTCATAGAATAAGTAAATAGGCTGTTAAATTAATTCCTTTTTTCCCCCCTCAAAAAAAAAAAACAAAGTTACAAAACTGCAAAAATGTTGCACTCAAATCAACAAAATCTGTCGAAATGTTAAAAATGTAACAAATATCTGCTTTATTTAGCTTATTTCCCATTAGATTTAGTAATATTTAGTATTTTTTTATGTTTTAAAGACATTTTTCTTCAAAGCATATTTTGGCATATAAAAGCTTATTTTGTTTTTGAAGCTCTCTTATTATAAAATAGTAATTTTTATATTATAAATTGCTTTATCAAGAAATGCTTGAGAATTTTACTTACTTTCATACCCATATGTTTCTCACAAAATCCCCAAAAATTCCTCAAATTCTAAAATTTTTTTTTTTTAAGAATTTGAATATTTTTACTTGCTTTTCACTTTAACTGGCCATATTTAAAGATTGAAGAAATTTTTTCAACATTTTTTTTAAATAAATTGTGAATTTTCTTAAAAAACTGATTTTGGCATATAAAAGCTTATTTTGTTTATTTAAGTTAAATCTTTATAAAAAAAAATGATTTTTATATCATAAATTGGTTATTAATAAATTAATATTTTTCACAAAATCTCCAAAATTTCCTCAAATTGTAAAAATTTTCAAGAATCCAAAAAAAAAAATAACTAATGGAAAATATCGTAAGATAAGTTTTAGTTTCAGGAGCTTAAACATTTTTAAAAACAAATTGCTGAAACTTGCACAGAAAATCCCCTAAATTTCAATTAAATTTTAACAAATATTGGAAATATTGTTAAAAATTTGGCGGTTTTCAATTTGAATTTAAAATCGATTTAAATGAAAATAAATTTTCTTGATTTCTTTTAGTGTTTGAAAATATTTATTGCAATAATTGTGCTGTTCTAACTGCCTAAACGCCTGCATTTTATTGCTAAAATGTGCTGAGAATTTATAATATTTTAAACTTCATGATAAGCTTTTTGTTAGCTACACAGTGTATGTGTATATATGTATGTATGTAATTCTAATTCCAGGCAAATATACATATATAAATATATTGAGTATTTATAGTTAAAATAATGCCTAAACATTCTTTAACTAATCAAAAATACTAACGACTTCTTCTAATACACAGATATTCTAAAGCAACAACTACAACAACAAAACGGTTGTCATGTGTCAGTTACACACAAAATATTTATGCATAAATACATAAATGCATATAAGCAAAAATAATAAATTTATAAATGAATACATCAGGCATAATGCAGCCCCCATTATCATACTCATAGGAAAATGCATGCATGCAACATGCGACACACTGTTTGAGTACAAAAACATTAACAGCGAAGTCTCAAGAGACGACAATATTTTTGAACGAAGATGACAACGATGTGTGTTGTTTAATGTTGATGATGACGAAGTGTGTGTGTGTGTGTGTGTGTGCATGTGTGTGTGTGTGCATGTGTGCGTTCATTTTGAATTTATGCATTTCTTTGTAAATTTGCACATTCGTACGTCTCTCACGCCTAACACTACCCTCCTCCTCCTCACTTGAAATTTTACACTTTGTGTGTGTGTGCGTGTGTGTTGTTTTTTTATTGTTTTCTTCAAAAATATTCTATCAGAATGTAAAAATGCATGCGTGTGCTTGTATTTTTGTGACTAAAACTGAAATATATGCAAGTATGACGACAACGTTAATAATGTGTGTATGATGAGGTTTTATGTTGTTGTTGTTGTGTTCGTTTGTTGATTTACAATGGCTGGCTGGCTGGCTGACTGACTGGATGGGGTATTGCGTGTGAGTGAGTGAGTGATACTTTACCAAAGGTTATTGACCACTACAATGGGTAATTGGGTTAAATAAGAGGACTGATAAGCTTATAATAAAACATAAATTATAAATAATTATAAAATAAAAATGTAATTAATAATAAACACCAACAGTGTTAAACACACCAGCACCAACAACTTACATACACACTCGTACACACAAAAGAAGGGGCACATTTATAAGTTTTAATAAGCTGTAAGAACAAACATTATTAAGTATGTATAGGAACATATGTAGTATGTACATACATACCATACATATGTATGTACAAATAAAAGTGGGAATTTATTTTATTTAATTGGACAAAAAATACGTGTTAGGCGGAGAGTTTTAACATACGAAACAACTACAGGCAGAATGTTCTAGAGGTATGCATATGTACTTATGTATGTATGTACATACATATGTATGTGGATAAATAAAAAATTTTGTTTGAAATTTCGAAATAAGTTTCTCAAAACTAAAATTATGAAACACATTTTTTTGGGAAATTTCCATTAAATTTTGTTAAGGAATTCTTAAATTTATATGTATTATATGTTTTTGGTCAAATCTTACACCAAGACATATAATTGTTAACGATTATTCGGAAAACCATTTTAATCATTATACGATTAAACGGAAAATGTTTAATATTTAAGAATTTTCATAAGATTGTTAATGCATAAATGTATTTTTGATACAAATATTTAACGGATAAACAGATAACCGAATAACCGAATAAAAAAAATTATGGACTGAAATTAGAAATTATTTATAATTTCATATTGTTTATATATTTAAAAATTTTGTGTGAAATTTTCCACAAATACATAATATTTTTAACGATTATTCGGAAACCCGTTATGATGATTATTCGATTAATAGTAAAATTTTTAGTTTTTTCTTAAAGTCCAAAAGTAAACAAGTTCAAATATTGATTTTTTAAACAAACAATTAACGAATAATCGGATAACCGATTAAACGGATAAATAGTAATCGAATAAAATTAAGGAATTTTTAAGAAAATTGTTTAGAATTATATATATATATATATATGAGAATTTTATCTAAAGTTTTTAAGTTATAGATAAAATGTTGAACGATTATCCGGAAAACCGTTTTGATGATTACTCCAATAAAGGGAAAATGTTTAATTCTTCTTTTATTCTAAGAGTAATTTAGTTCAAACATGTATGGATTTTTTTTTATACAAAAATTTAACGAATAATCGGAAAACCGAATAACCGATTAAAAATATAATCGAATAAAAATTAAAAAATTATATATAAATTATTTATAATTTTATATTTCTTATACATATGTATATTTAAAAAGTTTGGGAGAAATTATTCACGAATACATGGATTTTTGAACGATTAATCGGAAAACCGTGTTAATAACTATACGAATAATTGTAAAATTTTTTATTTTTCTTGAATTTGAAGAGTTACTTAGTTCAAATATGAATTTTTTGTACAATAATTTAACGAATAATCGTAAAACTGAATAACCGAGTAAAAAAATAATCGAATAAAAATGAAAAAATTATATATAAATTATTTATAGTTTAATATTGTTATATACATATTTACAAATTTTGTGTGAAATGTTAGACGTATACTTTGAATTTTGAACGATTATTCGTAAAACCGTTTTAATAATTATTCGATTAAACGTAACATTTTTTAATTTTTCTTTAATCTCAAGAGAATACTAGTTGAAATATGCATTTATTTTATTTAAAAACTTTACGAATAATCGTAAACCGTTTAGAATTTCATATTTTTTAAACTTACAAGCGATTGTATGGCAAAGTTTTGATTTTTGACAGACTTTTGATTGAAAGTGCGGAAAACCTGTGTTTTTTTTCTCTAAAAATCATTTTTTTTTGGTCATCATTTCCTTTCTATATAATTTCTATTATTTTTAATATAAAAAAAAAAGAAGTACCATCCATAATTTTATGTGTGTGTGTGTTTTTTTTGCGCATGTGTTTAACAATTTCAACTCAAACACAATTTGATGGCTGCAAAATTTTCACTCAAAATGCATTTTCTTGCTTGCCTTGCATATTTAGCTTGGTGGTGTGTTGTTGTTGTTGCTGTTGTACAATTTGATTGTACTATTTTTGTAGTGCGCACACAGTTTGGTGTTTGTTTTGTTCAGTTTTTGTTGCAAGTATTACGTTGAGGTTATTGAACGCCAGCGACCTAAACTTTGGCTGACTGGCTGGTTCGTTGGTTTGCTTTTTTTTAGTTTTGTTGAAGTCTCTCTAAATATGCGAATGTTTTGGCTGACAATAGTAGTAGCAAATTGTTTTTTTTTTATTTTGTTAATTTTTCTGTTTTAATGGAACAAAAAAGCGGGAAATTTATTTTATTAATTTGGAAAAAATGGGGTTTTTGTTTGAGTCAAGTTATGAAAATCAGAAAATGTCAGTATTTTGTTTGTTCTTTATTTAACTTGCTTATTTTTGTTTTAAGTTTTATATCATTTGTAAATCTATTTTTTGTTTTTGGTTGCACACAAAATTGTAACAAAGTCAAAACTGCCTAAGAGTTTAATGAACTTTTTTTAAGAGCGGACTTACACAGCCACATTAAGCTTTATTTGTAAGCCAACATGGATGCCAATTTTTCTAATACAATGGCTGTTTGCACGAAAATTCTATAGAAAACTTGTTTGCTGTTTTCTGGTGTGCGTATGTTTTAAATTGAAATTATAACACAAAAATGCGTTATAAATACCAAACAAAAAAGAAATAGCAACAAAATCGTTGTGTATAAGTTTTTGATAAATGAGTCATGCTAAAAATTGTTGTAAGCAAAATAATGATTTGTGTTGTTATCTGAAACTCCTTATAATAAATAAAGTTTGGCTCAAACTAAACACCAACACTCAAACACTTCAGCTTCAAAAAACATTTACACGTTTTCTTACAGCGGGCTTTTAAGCACCTGGTCTTTGTTTGTTGTTTTTATTTCTTTTATTTTTGCTTTTCAAAATTTGAAATTATTTAGGGCGTTTTTCTTGCATAATAAAGAAATCAATTTAAATTTATTTCTTTAAGTAATAATAGCTTATAAACAAATACTATAACGTGAGTCATTTTTCAGCTTAATTATTAATGCTTTTTTTTAACAAAAAAGAATCTGTGTGTTTTGGAGCTTTATATCTTAATCTATCAACACATGTCAGTTAAATTTTTGGCCATAAATTTTAATGTTTTCTAATAATATTTTTAAGCAGATTTTTTTGACACACACACAAAATGTCATTGACCGTTCATAAAGTAATTCAAATTGTTTTAAATAGTAATAATTTCAAAATGCAAGATAAATTATTAGAAAAATTAAAAAAAAAATTGCTCAATACAGACACACGGACGGACAGGATTTTGTTACATATATTAAATGTAAATTAGCATAATTTGTATGTAAATGTAAATACTTAGCCAGCTATTACTAGTAAATTCATTAAAACTTGGTTTGATATTAAAAAAGGCGATAAAAAATTCGACTGAAAATGTTAAAAAAAAAAATTCTAAATTATAAGAAAAATTGGCAAAGAACAGACACACGGACGGACAGGATTTTTTGATATATTTGTAGGAAGCGCTTGAAAAGTTTCTATTTCACAACAAAGTACTTGCCAAATGATATACGACAATATAACTAATGGACAATGTCATAGTTGAAAACCACCAAAAAAAAAAATTCTTGAATTTGTTAAATAAATTTTCAAAATATTTAAAAATTTTTAAAGGACAGACGGAAGGACGGACAAGATTTTTTAATATATGTATATAAAAGATATGATTAAAAACAATTTAATTAAAATAAAATTAGTTATGAAAAACTTTACGAGACTTTAAATAAAAAACAAAAATAAAATTTTATAAATACAAGTAAAAATATAATGTGCGTGAAGATAAATTCGAATTTAACTAGCACAGACAAAAACCATATTTTTTAACATTGATAATGTTACAGTCAACAGAACAAATTCCAAAATTATTTCAGAAATCCGACTAATGTAGCCTCATTTAGGACCCTTTGGAGTGGGATACATGTGCAACTCGGTATTTCTCCCAATTCTTCTAAAGAATATCATCCTAAAAGTTACTTTTTTCAAAATTCAAGTAATATAACTGTTAAGTAATTAACAGTGGTCTGTAGACTATAACATTATCAATGTTAAAAATGTGGTTTTTGTCTGTGCTAGTTAAATTCGAATTTATCTTCACACACATATTATTTTATAAAATATTTGGTTAAACGGACGGAAGGACGGACATGTTACACCTGGTACATGCATTAGTTTGAAAAGAATTTAAAGTAACCAGCAAAGTTTAAAAACACTTGTTCAAATATTTAAAGTTCAATTTGACATTTTCAAGTAAATTAAGAAAATGTGTACTAATGAAAATTAAGCAAGTTTTTGAAAGAAATAAGTTTGTTTATCTTAAAGACAGACGGAGGGACGGACAAGTTTTAGACAAAACTTAGTAAAAACATTAGGCTGAGTTTTTATAAAATGAAAATATATGCTAATTACTTTCTAACAATATAAACAGAAACGAATTAGGAAAAACTTTGTTAAACAAAAAATGTAAATTATATGTTGGACAAAATATGTATATATTTTTTTTTAATAAAAAAAAAAACTAATTTTGAAAGTAAGTGCAACTATTTTATTACAAAATATATTATTTCAAAGAATTTTACACAAATCTAAAATTCCTTTTAAGCTTAATTGCAATTTTCGTTTTACAATTCTTAAATACTTTCTCTCCTCTGCAAAAACCTTTAAAACACTCATAAAAACTGCAATTCCATTACAAAAAAAAAACAACTATTGTACACAGTGACCAGCTGAGTTCATTCAACTTACATAACATTTTACTACTGTTTTTGTTATAAAGTAAATGTTAATGTTGTAAATGCTGCTGCTGTTAACCTCTTAATTTGCAGTTGTAAACCAATCTATATGCAGTTTTTCCTTTTCTATTTCACAAAAAAATATATGTATTAAAAACACAGAAGAAAAAAACAATAAATTTTTAAGGTTACATAGTCATGTTGCAAACATAATACAGCCAGCCCCCTCACCTCACTTTCCAAATGCTTACATTAGAACCCTTTTTATGCCAAACTGCACAGAAAAAACTCACTACTTTTAAAAGCTCTTAGCAACTAACATACATACAAAAAACGCACTCTTTCATCACCCCGGCCAGTCAGTCAGACATGCATGCATGCATGTGCCAGCCAGCAACTTACATTTAAAACATGTATAAACATGCACGAACCAACCAGGCAGCCAGCGAACGAGCCAACTCAATCAACATAAAAGCAACGAAGGCTCAACGAAGTCTAAGAACTAACGAACGAACGTGCGCTCGTGCATTCGTTTGCAACTGTCGTTTAAAATGGCAAACTGCAGCAGCTTCACTTATTCAAATGCTGCTGTTGCTGCTAACTTTAATGCTGCAGCTAAAGCTGCTGCATATTGTTGTATGTAAGTTGAGTTGTGGCACTGTGACTGACGGTCATTGAACGCTAAGTCGGTCAAAGCAAACAACAACCCCTGGCTGCAAAAAAAAAAAAAATCATATAAGAAAAAAAAATCCAACAACACCAAAACTAAACTGAACTCTATCAATATGAAATTTAGCACACTGAACTTTAATGACATCAAAGGTATGAACAAAAACAACAACAGCAACTACATAAAGGGCTCTTTATAAGACACACATTTAGTGTAAAGGCAAGCAATTATTAGAGGGTGTAAATGGTGGGGGGTGGGGGAGACTTGGAGACTCAAACAAAACAAGGCTAAAATAAAAATATAAAAAATAACAAATTTCAATCAAGGATTTGAAATTAAAAGCAGAAATTTCTCACCAAAATAGCTGAAATTTTCCACCAATAACACCTAAAGTCTAAAGTTTTATAAATTAAAAAATTAACTAAATTGCTTGAAAAGTCCTAAAGTTAAAAATAAATAAGCTTTTTAAGCTTTTTTTTTTTAGCTAAAACATGCTTTTTAGTTTAAAAACTATTGTAAGTCTTTACAAAAAGCCTGTTTTGTTGAGGTACCTAGTGAAATTATATTTTAGAATTTGCAGTTTTATTTCGTTAAAAAAATTAGCTTAATTAAATTAAAAATAAAACAGTTATTAAACAATTGAAATTTTAAAAAAATTTTGGAAAATTTCTTAAATATTTTTTTTTTTTAGGCACTAAGAATTTTTTATTTATGAAAATAAAGATTTACCCCCTTATTCAAAAACGATTATTATATTTAACAAACGTTTATTAAGACAGATTTGCATATAAAAATTTGCTTAATAACGGTTTGTTAAATTTAATAATTGTTTTTGAATAAGGGGGTTAGAATTTATGACACTTATTCCTGAAATAGTTCACTTATTTAGCTTAATGCCTGGCAAATTAGCAAAGTTACAACTAAATAAGCCTTTTAAGCCATTTTGACCTAAAACACTTATCTGCTGTCAAAAAAATTTGGGAATTCTAAACAAAAGCTTTTAAAGCTTTGAAATTTGTTGAACATATTTTGTATAGTTTTTAGTTCAATTTGTTAAAATAATTAACTTAATTAACACAAAAACAAAAAGTTGTAAAATTTTAAAAAATTTTCGAAAATTTCTAATTTACTTTTTTAAAGCTCTAAGGATTATTTTATTTATAAAACTAAAAGATTTGTTTTTGCTGTTAATAAAAATAAGCTTAATTGCTAATAAATTACCAAAGTTATGACTGAATAAGCATTTGAACACAATTTTTGTTAAAAAAGCTTATTTCTAGAAAAATTTATATAAAGCCTAAAGAAAAGCTTGTAGCATAATAAAATTTATTGCTAACACGTCTTATGTTGTAAGCTAAAATGTGTTGGAAAATAATTTTAATCAATATAATAATAAAAATTTTATAGAACATTAAAAATTTCTAGAAAATTTAGATATTTTCCTAAAAATTGTTTTTAAAGCTGTGTAAAACCTGTATTTGTAAAGCCAGAAAGTTGTAATGTTTTGCACATATTCCTGAAAGATTTGAGATATTTTGCTGCAAAACTTAGTTTAATTGCTAAAATATTAACAAAGTTATAAGTAAATATGCTTTCTAACCCATTTCAACTTAAAAAAGCTTATTTGCTATTAAAAGCTTAATAAGCTTTGCAGGATCAGGACATTTTGAGAAAACATATTTTGTAATTAAGGCTTAAATATAACAACAAAACTTAAAATTTATAGCAATAGCAAAATATTTTGGAAATAATAAAAATTGTAAGAAATTATAAGAAATTTTTATTATTTCATAATTTTATAGAGAACAATTTCTGTGAGTTTTATATTCTAGATTTTTCTACCCTTTTACGGTATGTGCTGCAACAAACTGAAACAAAAGGTTATTTCAGTTTCATGTCCTCAATTTGGGGCAATACAACAATTGGGTGGCAAGCAGGCGGACTGGCAGGTTGACTGGCTCTTTGGTGGGTTGGTTGTTTGGCTGGCTGACACAAGCAGGCAGTCAAATAATTTGAGTTAAAAAATACATTTTTATGAGGGAAACACTCACACACAAACTAGGAAGCCGATGAGAAAGAGTAACAATTACTGACGAAGGGAAGGAGGGCACAAAAAAACTAATAGACACTGTGTATTAAAACATGCAGCTGTTTAGAGCCATTAGAAAAACAACTAAAACTTGAACACATAAACATTTCCGTTTAAACAACACACGCACTTAGCTTCTTCACAATACCAATAACTTTTAGTTTTATTAATGAGTTAAACAATAATTTTTCATCAAAATCGAATAGGTACAATTTGTTTTCCCCAATAAAACAGCTTTGACAAATATGTCAAACATTTTTTTATTACAAAAAAATTTATATAAAAGGCTTTAATTAATGTTTGTTAATTTTTTGTGAAACAAACACAAATTAGAGAGATTATTTATTACAAACTAAAACATTTGTATAAATAAACATTTCAACTTTGCTCTAATGACTTTTAAATAACCAAATATATCCAATATTAAATAAATATTTTAACATTTGATATTTTATGTTCAGTTGTTAAAATAACAGCAACAAATAAAATGTTATTATTCTATAAAAGGCCAATAACATTTGTTGTATTTTTTTCTATATATAAGTATGTATATATTGTATTTCAATGAAAATTGACCAACCCATTTTAAGTCAGGCCAAAAAGCTAACGAACCTATAGCTAGTGAGCGAGTGAGCAAGCGATCGAGTGCCTGAAACGTGGTAGCAAATCAAGCAAAATGTTGACATTTCAATTACAAGCTGCAATAAGCACTCCCTACTGCTAAAATAAACAATTGACAAATACTTTTGAATACCTACAGTAATAAATAAAAAAAAAGAAAGAAATAAAGCTTTTAATATTAATTTCAAAATTTTTATGCAAAAAAAACCAACATTTAATTCCCTTAAATTAATAAAACCAGCAATAAAAATGTTTACCAAAATTTTAAATCTACATTCCTCTCCATATTGCACAGTAATAAAACCGGATGTAAGGTCCTTTTTGTGAGAATAAAAATAATAGAAATTTCGAAGAAAAAAAAAATGAAATTCCTCACTTAGTTTAAGATTTATGATAATTTCGTTAAAGCGAATTATGACGATTTGTGTTTCAAATCCTATAAATGTAAATGTTTGTGCTAGAAAATAATTATTTAGTTAAAAAAGTAGAGAAATCTGGAAAAAATTTTAAAATAACTCTTTTAATTTAAGAGTTATGCTAAATTTCGTTAAAGCTTATTAAGGCGACTTCTGTTTAAAATCATTTAAATGTAAATTTTTTGGCTACAACATAATTACTTACAAAGAATATAAAACTTATCTTACAAGTTATACACAATTTCGTTTAAGCGAATTAAGGCGATTTTTTGCTTACAGCCATTAAATTAAAAATTTTTGTTATGAAAAAAACTAACAACAACTGCTTGTAATAGTTTAAAATAATATTCCAAAAAATCTTTAAAATATCTTTTTAATTTACAAGTTATACATAACTTCGTTAAAGCGAATTAAGGCGATTTTTGTTTGAAAGTCAGAAAATTACAAAATTTCTTATAGCTACTGAAGAAGGTTATATTTTAAATTTAAATCCTTTAAAATTGTTTAACTAAAGGTTTTTATTTAAGAGTTATGGTTAAATTCGCTAAAGCGAATTAAGGCGATTTTTTTTTTTTGCTTCAAAGCTCAAAATTAATACAAATTTTCTAGAAACTAGAGAAGGGCATATTTAAATTTTAAATCCTTAAAAATTTCTTAAATAAAGCTTTTTATTTAAGAGTTATGGTTAAATTCGCTGAAGCGAATTACGGCGATTTTTGGTTTTAAACAAGATAATGAAGATATATTTTTTAAATATAAAGTGTTATGAAATTTGATAAATAATGCTGTAAGCATAACTTAATTACTGCCTTTAGTTTGAGAGTTACAAGCACATATTTTTAAAAGGGCCAAAGTAATTTTTTGCTTTCACTAAAAATTTTAAGATATTTTTTAAATTAATTTTTTGCTTTTAACCAAAACTTGAAAATTTTGTTGCGTAAATTTTAGCACTAAGTTCTTGTCATAATAAATCTGAAAAAATAAAAATTCTTTATATTTTAGTTTAAGAGCTGTGTGCAATTTTGTAAAAATGAATGAAGTTTCTTTGTTGTTTTTTTTTACCAAAAGTTTCTAAAGGTACGGTCACACTTGACAAATATTTGCCTAACTAAATATTTATTATTTATTTAAAAAGACTTTTCTTATTTATCACAAATTACAACAAATATTTAGTTTTATTTTATTTAATGCTGTTTGATCTTGCAAAACTCTTGTAAGAGTAAACAACATCAAACAAATTTGTGCTAAAACAAGTGGTTACGCTTTTTTGAGTAAATATTTTCCAAATGTGACTGTACCTTAAGTGTTTTAGTTTGAGAGTTATAAACAATTCTTTAAAAATGTCTCAAAAAGATTTTTTGTTTAAATTTAATTTTTATTTTGTTCAAGCCATTAAAAGGGTTTAAGTATGCCTGTTTATTTCACACATTTAATTAAGTTAATAAATATTCAGCAACAAAACCAATTTACATTAAGTAAACCTTAAATATTTAATATGAAACAAGATAAGCTAATGTTTGTTAAACCAGGTTACAGTTCAATAAACTTTGGCCACTAAGCATGAAAAGGTAACAAGGAAAAACAGGATAACAATTTGTACTCTTACACACATACACACACACACACACACACACTTTAGATACTAATTACCCAGGTTTTAATCATGTGCAAGCGGTGGGTGTTTTTGGCCATATAACTTCCTGTATTAAGCACATACTCGTACATAAATAACGTAATATACGCGAACAAAAAACTTTAAAGGCAATTACAAGAAAAGGAGTAAAACGAAAATACTTATACACTTGCAAAAATCGAGAGTGTAATTGTTAAGCTATACAAAAGGTTCCTTTGAAATATGGGGGCAAATTGCCAGGGAATGCTTTTGTCACACTTTTGATTTTTTTTTTATTTTCTAAAAAAAAACGCTGAATTGTTGTAGAAATGTTGGTGTGCTTTGCGTAGGATATACACCCTTAATTGTGTAAATGACTTGTCTTATTTTTTAGCCTGACTGCCTGCCTGCTTCTAGTCTCGTACGCAATTTTTGCCACTTTTTCGTATTTGTATACTTCCAACAACTCACCCCCTCACACAACCACAATTGTGTATACCTCTCTCTTTCCCCACTGGTTTGCTATATCTACATATATTCAATTGACGTCATTGTGTATAGTTACGAGAACAAGTAGACAATAACCTCGAGTTCATTTACCTTTTTGTGGTTACAAACATCTTCATTATCGTCATCGCCATCATCATTATCATCCTGATGTTGATGTGCTGTTGTTAGTGCATCATATTGTGCACCATAATGATTTGTTGTATGTTGCTGCTGCTTGCCATGGCCATTACTCTATGAGCTAAATTTTCGTACGTTTTTGTTTCTTAATTTTTTTGCAGTTTTGTTCTGCCATTTGTTCTGAGTATAGAGTACAGCGAGAGTCTTTGGCTGTTGAGTTAGAGAGAGAAAGTTAAGGCACTATTTTCTAGTTTAAAATGAAACACAGCACGGGGAGAGGTGTTTGTAAGAACGAGGTTGCTTGTTTTTGAGTGCGAGTACGTATTGAGGTGCTTAGTTGTTGCGCAAATAGTGTTTGAATATGGAGGGAAAATGGTTGTTTAAATATAAATAAATAGCAGGCATAAAATATAAAATGTTGAGGGACATTTAAAAGCAGAGAGGTAGCTGAAAATAACTATAAAAAGGATTCAAGGATTTTTCTGAAAAATATAGCAGACATATGAGTGTTACTTAATTGGAATATTACTCATACGCTGCAAATGATTGCATATACTATATTCTGCCTTCTTAGAATGCCACAATTTAAACTACAAAGTTTTTTTGTTACCTCAAAAGTAAGTTAAGACTTTTTTTAATCTTTAAAGCAAAAAAACCTTTAAGATTTCTTTCATTTAAACATTAACTGTAAAAGAATTTGATAAATGACACTTTTTGTTTAAGAGTTTTAAACAATTTCGTTTAAGCGAATTAAAGCGATTTTTGTTTAAAATTATTTAAATAAAATTTTTGTGCTTAAAAATAATTACTTATTTAAAAAAGTAGATAAATCTGGAAAAATTATTAAAATAACTATCTTAATTTAAGAGTTATACACAATTTCGTTAAAGCGAATAAAAGCGATTTTTGGTTTAAACTATTGAAATGTGAATTTATTGCTTGAAAATAATTACTTACTTTAAATTGAAGATAAATCTGGAAAAAAGTTTGAAATAGTTCCTTTAATTTAAGAGTTATATGCCATTTCGTTAAAGCGAATTAAGGCGATTTTTGGTTAAAACCACAAAAACTTTTTTTGTTGGAACATAATTACTTACCTCAAAGAGACAATAACTCTTCAATTCAATTTTAAATACCTCGCTTAGTTTCAGGGTTACACTCAATTTATTTAAAAAGGATTAAGGTGATTTTTGGTTTAAGCTACTAAAATTAAAATATTTTGCTTAAAAACAATTATAATAAATAATAAATTAAAGCAACTAATTAAAATGCCTTCTTAGTTTAAGAGTTTTCAACTCTTCAATTTTGACTGGTCAAGGCAAGTATTTTTGGATGAGAAGGGAACAAACTTCACGCTATTAGTCAATTTTCTTATTTCCTTTTGTTTTTTTCTTTCATGCGTATTGATTTGCATTAAAAAGTACAAAAATTGAATTGACGTGTGCGAATGAAATGACAAGTTCAAATGAAAATTGAACAAAAGCTGGTCAGCTAAAACTGAAAAGTGTGAAACAAGACTTACTTAAACTTTTTAACAACTTTGTTTACTAATTTCTAAAAAAAAATCGCCTCTTATGACTCAATTGTATGCTTTAAACTATTATAAAATTTATGCTTTCACATGAATCATTTGCTCCAAATTTGTGGGTTTTTAGCAAAATTCCATAAATTTCATAAGAAATTTATTACATTTGATAACATTTCTTTACAAATTACGTTTCTTTCAAGCAAATGAAACAAAAACAAAAATTAAATAAAAACAGCCATATCAATTATTTATGTTTCCAAAATAAAAATGTAAACAAGTTATGAAACACGTCTATGGTCTTCAAATACAAACAAACACCAGCAACAACAACAAAACGACAATAATATGAAATGAAAGACAAAAATAGCAGCAACAAGAATATTTAACGAAGTTTGTTGTAATGTTGTTTTATAAAAGCAGATGATTATGATGACGACGATGATGCTGTAACAAAGTTGGCATTCGAGTGTGTGTGTGTATGGATTATGATGTGAAATGATTGCTCTCACTTTCTATGAAAAACATGTTTCTTGTTTTTCTGTGCTGTTTTTTCTTTCTATTGGTTGTGAGCCAGAGAGGGGAGTTTTAGTGAAAGAAAGCTGGGGTTTTGTATTTGTAAGAGAATCTTGGTCGCATCTGCCTTTGCCAGCCTTGTTGTGTGTGTATGTTTTGTTATTTTTTTTTTCAACTAACAAGCTACTGAACTCATCATCGTCATGTTTAACATCATTATGAAGCTTTATAATGATTACAATAAAAAAGAAGCAGGAAAATAAACTAAAACAACTTTAGCAGAGTTCATTCACTTTTGCTTTGGCAAAAAACAAATATCACAAACTAACAAAAAAAAAAAGAAGAAATCTGCAAAAATAAGAAGAAAAAGGGGTCGTTGCTTGAAACTAAAACAAATATGGCGCTAAATTTATAAAGAATAGAAAGAGTGAAGAGGAGTTTAAGTAAAGAAAGTAGGATTTTAGGGAAATCTTCGGCATATTTAGGCAATTTAAACATTTTAAATTTCTAAACAATAAAGGGATTTTTAAAAAATTCTGTTTAGTTTTTATAAGAAACGCTTAAATGGGATGTATTTAAAAATAAAAATTGTTTTTAAAAAAATTCTTCGATTTTCTTTCTATAAATTGCAGGGAATTTTTCAAATTTATTTCTACAATACTAGACTCTTTTTAACTTAATAAAATTGTTACTTATTGAAAGCATTTTCTTATATGTAAAAATTCCAACATTTTTCTAATTTAACCAAAACCATATTGAAATAATAATTTGAAAATAAAATTTTTGTTCAATATTTTCTGCTTGAATATTTGCAATTGCATACATTATAAATATTTACAATCACCCCTATCGTGAATAAAAATTCCACATGAAATTTGTTCCCTTTTCACATTTTTCCTATTAAAAATCAATGTTAAAAAAATAAAAGGGACAAAATTTCATGTGGAATTTTTATTCACGATAGGGGTGAATTTTTCTAGAAAATTTTTCAAAATTTTCAAGTTTGAAAATAAATATTAAAATAAAAATTTTAAAAATAAATTTTTTTAAATTCTGTTAGAATATTAAAAAGCATTTAAACATTTTCTATTTTCATTAAGAAAAATTTAAAAATTTTAAAATTTAAAAAAAATTGTTGAAGCAAAAACTTTTAAATTTATTTTTGTTTTCAAAATGTTTTAATTAAATATTAAAAAGTATTTAAGACACTTTTAAGAATTATTTAAAAAAAAATTTAAAACTTAATTTTTTTAAAAAAATTTAAAAATTCTCAGTTTAAAAGAAAAATATTGAAATATTTGCACTTTTTCTTAAAAAATTTTAAAATTTTTAAATTAAAAATTAAAAAAAAATCAATTGGATAAAGAATTCTTATTCAGTATTCATTCAGTAGGAATATTTGAAAGTATTTCAATATTTCCATTTTAGCATTAAAAGGACTTGATCATTTTCAAACTTTCAAAATCCAAAATTTTCTTTATTTCATTTACATATGTGTTTCCATTTGTTACAAAATTTTCTAATAAACATTCTAGATTTTTCAATATATTTTTTTTATATATTTCTAGAGTTCTTTTTCATTACTAAAAAATTCAAATTTTTTTTTATAATTTTGCTTTTTTCTAGATTTTTTTTTTGTGGAAAAATCTTATATAGAATGTTATTCTACAAAATTCTTTACTTCTAAATTATTATTTCTTGTTTGTAGGTCATTGAACTATTGTTAGCTGAAATGAACTCTATATATTGTTTTTAAAACACAATTTTTTCAGTTTAATTTGTGCAAAATGCACTTTATCTAACTAAAAAAGCAGCAACAACAGCAACAAAAAACTGACAATAACTCACTCTTCTTAATAAACTACTTAAGAAATATAACCACTCATTTATAATTTACACTCTCTCTCTCGCTCTCTCTGTCGCTTTATCACACTCATTAAGCATATTAAAACAAACTTATGTAAACAAATTTATACGTAATAAAGTATGTAAAAAAAAACAAATACAGGCAAAGCTCGATATAACAAATACTCACTATAACGAAAATCCGATATAACGAATGAGCAAATTTTTTCATTAGCTACCTTATACTATAACGAACGATCAACTTTTTTTGCTCCCTGTTTAACGAATGGTTACCAACTTTGAAGATGAAGATGATGAAAATTAGAATAACGGTCCACCAATGGAGTTGAATGAACCAACAATTAAACACTCAGATGCCATAAAAGGATTTGAAACCTGTATTTTATGGTGTGATCAAAATAAAATTGATTAGACAAAATCTTTCGTGCTGAGAGAATTGCAAGAAAAAGCAGTTGAAAAAAGTTTGCAAGCTACATACATACAAACAATCATTTATTACCGATTTTTTAGACGAATAATATGTCCCAATATGTAAACACGTATGTACTTACGTATGTAAGTCCAATAAATATGAATATAATAACATAAAAACCTCCATTCAATGGTAAATGTAACTACATAATTGTTTATTCAAAAAAAAAGTTCGGTTATACGAAAGAGACTGACATATCATCGTTATACCGGGATTTGCCTGTAATATCATTCCTGAATGAATTTTGTAAAAGCTCTCTCACGCTCTTTCTCTGTGTGTATGTGTCTCTTTTTCAGTATCAATATCCATCACTTCGTTTAACACTCATTGATAGTAGGGAAAATCGTTAAAGAGTTTTATTGTGACGAAGTCTGAGAAACGAACGAATAGTTAGTTACAAGCACACAAAAACAAATACATATGTATATAAATACAATAATAAAAAGCAAGTAAAAAAAGAGCTCCACATTTCGAGGTTTTTGACCGAAATGTGGGTCACGACAATGGCGAGTTCGATGAACTAAGCAAAGCTATACAATCAGTCGTATAGTCATACATACAATCAAACAAATTTGTTTTTATTATTTTTATTTTTGTTTATTTTCTGTCGTTGTTAATGTTTGGGTTCGTGTTGTAGGCATGAGCTAGTGTCGTTCGTTTTACATGTTTGTGTTGTGTGTGCAAGACTGGAGTATAATCGTCATATTACATTTGTTGTGTATGCTAGGCTCTGTGTGTTTGTTGTATTTTTTCAATTCGTTTTGTTGTTGCTTGTAGTTTGAAATAATTATTAATGATGTTAAGAGTTCGACAAAAAACAAACGAATGAGGGAAAAAAGTTTTTTTTTGTGTTTGTTATTCTTATTATTATTTTTGTGGGAGTTCGTAACCAGAGTAGGGAGTTAGAGTTGTGAGAATGAGGGGGTGTAGATTATAAAAAATTAATATCAACTGTAAAAGGAAAAATTAAAACAGATTAAATAAAGAAATGTTTGAACCATTTTTGGGGGAAATTAAAGAATTTTTAATAAAATTAAAACTTGGTAGGTATAATAAAAAGTTGTAACATGATATAATAAAAATTAATGTTAAAATTGCGTATTCAAAATCTTAATTAGGTATTTCTATGTAAAGAAATGCAAATAAAATCTGTTATTATCATAATAATTTTAAATTTTCTTTAAAGAATACCTATCACAAAAATAAATAAAATAATATTGTATTTAAAACTTTTTTTTTTTTTGAGCTTAGAATTCGAAAATTTCTACAATTTTGAGTTTTGTTAATAAATTGAAGTAAATTGTTAATAAAACTCCATATTTTATTAATTGTCTTTAACAGTAATGTAAAAATGTATGCTTAAAATCTGGTATAACAAAATTTTTTTTGTTTTGAGCTTAGGTTTGTTGCTATATTGCAAAATTGTGAGTTATGTTTGAAAGTTAAAGTGGATTTCAACAAAATTTTTTAATTTTCTATTTGCAAGTTTCTACTAAATCTGTATATTTTATCAATATTCTATTAGAATAATGCAAAACTGTATGGAAAAAGCTGGAAGTATAATTTTTTTTTTTATATTTGAAAGTTGAAATGGATTTTAACAAAATGTAAAATTTTTACAAATTTCCTATGGCAAAAATGTGGGAAAAGTTGGGGTAGAAAATCTTTTTTTTTTTTTAGGTTAGTTTTTGGAAAAAACTTAAAAATTAGGCCCTATAACTCGGTATTAAAGTAAAATTCTACTAATTCTGTATATTTTAGGAATATTCTATTAGAATAATGTAAAACTATATGGAAAAAACTGGAATTGCAATTTTTTTTGATGTTAGGTTTTTTGAAAAATTCAAAAATTGATACCTAGTTATGTTTAGAAATTGAAGAAAAATTGGAAATTATGTGTGAAAGTACAAGTGAACTTTATTAAAATCTTAATAGCTATTTAACTATTTTCTATTGGAATAATGTACAACTTTATGGAAAAAAGCTGAAATAAAAATGTTTTATTTTTTTTTTGTTACGGCTAGGTTTTTTAAAAACATCAAAATTATGTTTTATAAATTTTCTATTGGATAATGCAAAAAAAAAAAAAATAAGAAATAACGGGGAATTACTTTTTTTAAGGATAATTTGTCGAAAATTTTCTATGATCAGGAATTTAATTAAATTTTGCTTTACATATTATTACTTTTAAATTAGGATATTAAAATTATATTAAAAAGGTTTGTGTATAAGGCAGAAGTTTAAAATTTGAAACAAGAATTTGCCAAATTTAACAAAATTTTCGAAAATTTTGTATGTTTAACTCAAGTTTTGTTTAGCTAGTTATTGTTTAGAACATTTTTATGCCAAAATTTTCAAATATTTTTAAAAAATTTCATAATTTTCTGAATTTTTTGTTTTACTTTTTAATGACTTAGAACATTTGGTTTGCAGTTTCTTGTTGTTGCATTTTTTTTATTTTTGCAAAATGTGAATGTCCTCTGTTAGCCCACAAAAATAATAATAAAAAAAAAAAATTTAATGTAGCGCGAGGTTGACGACTGCTCAGCTCAACTCAACACAACTCAGCTGGCAGTCTTAAATGCTCACACAACACAACATAAAGCCCCCCTTTTACAAAACTAAACTACATACACTACAAAAACACTTAAAACATTATAAACAACAACACTAATACACTAGCCCCACCAAATACCAACACTCACGTCTACTTACACACGAAAAAAGTGCATATGCAAAAATTGTGCACTAAAACAGAAATAGAGCCTTCACTACAAGTACTCGTGAGTTAAAGCCCCTTTAAGCTCTCGCGCACCTCCCCTCTCCACACCCCACAAGTCAATTAACACAAACAAGTAATAACAATGCTCACGTGTTTATTAAACACTCAGTTTTTACACTCTTACATTTATACAGTTTTTTAGTAGTCCGTGGGGCTCTCTAAAAATATTTTGAGTGGTTTTAGCTTGCATTTTAGTTTGAGTGCTTTTGAGTAAATTATGTAGAGAAGCTAAATTTAAACAATCATTCGCAAATTGTGTGTCAAACGTAGCGGACGTGTTTACGTGAGAGAGTCTTAATATTTAAAACAATAATAAATAGAAGTTAAACACAATTATAACAAATTTTAAAGTAATAGAAATAAACGCAAACAAAAAATACAAATCAAAATAAAACAAAACGCGTCGTTAATTATAAATTTTACAAAGAAATATTTTTGGATTACTACAAAGCTAATTTATTTTAAAAGAAAAATTAACAAGAAATATTTATCAACAAAAAGTATAAAAACTAAAAACCCTTTTAAAGGGTGAAATTTATTTAAATAAATAAAATAACAAAAATTTTCAGCAATAGTTAAATTTTTAGCAAAATTTTTTAAAAAAGTATATTTAAAAAACAAGTTACATATAAAAGAGTTTGGCGCGTGTTTTTTTTAAAGTTTTAAAGGAAAATATTAACAACTACAACACAGCAAATTTCCAAATATTTCAAGAAAAATGTTCCTTATTAGTAAATTTTAAAAGAAAATTTTAATTTTCTAACAAAGTGTTATTGAAACCAAATAAAAATATAAGAAAAAGTTTTATTGAAAAAATTTTCAAGAAAAAAATAAAAAATTGTAACAAAATGGTGTGTGCTATGCAAGAATTAAATACCACAGCAGTGGCTATAACTGATCCTCAACAACATCATCATCATCACCATCATCATCTACACCAAACACCACAACTGCATCATCATACTTTACAACAGCAACAAATGCCACAACAGGTTGAAATTGTTAGAGCTTTGCCCACGCAATTCACCAACAATCTGCAGCAGGCTCCACAACAAATGACCACCATTGTGGTGTTAACAACACCCAGCAATTTGCCGGGACAACAGCAGCAAACTGTTATAAATGTGCAACATCAGCAACAACAACAAACTCAACAACAACAGCAGCAGCAACAACACATAAGTAATAACAATAAAAGTCAACAATTGAAGAAGCAACATGCTTCTTTGGTTAGATTGTTGGAATCGGCGCCCATAACAAAGAAATCTTTGAAAATGAATAAAACACAAAATACTAGTCCTCAATTACAGCAACAAATTGTAATACCTCAATTACAGCAAACACAACAACAACAGCAGCAGCAAATCATTTATGTGCAACAGCAACAAACGCCGCAACCGTTAACTTTAACGCAACAGCAGCCACAATTAGCTCAACAATTGGCACAACCAAAAAGACTGAAAACAAACTCCTCCTCATCATCATCATTATCAACAACAAGAACAACATCAACGACATTATCATTATTAAACACTGCCAGCCCTTTAAAACAGCAAACACAGCAACATAAAGTAGTAGTATTACCGCCAACAACAACGACAGCAACAACAACTAACAACAGTGATAGTAGTAGCAACATTATAAAGACATTAAACACCTCTAATCACAAGTTAATTAGTACAATTACCACAACAAATTTAGCCAGAAATCAGGAATATGAAAAACCTCAAGAACAACTCCAGCAACAGCAACCGCAACAACAACTGCCTCTTAAAACAGACAATGAATCGGGTATAGATGAGGACACAGAGGAACATGCAGAAACCAAACCGCCGCCAAACTTGAACAAGGACTTGGCCTATGAGCCGCAGCAATGTCCTTGGAAGAAGATACGTTTTGCCAGAGAATTAAAGCAAAAAGAACAATTACAAAAGCAACAGGAATACAAAGAAGAGCTCACAACAAACAATAATAATTATAATAGTAATTGTGATAATAACTCAACCACCAACAGCAACAACGGTAAAACAACTTCATCCTCCTCCTGCTCTTCAAACATAAATTACGAATTAAACCTCGCCGAACAAACCCACAAAGAAATTGCCATTTTGCTACAACAGCAACATCAAAACTACCAGCAACAACAGCAACAGCAGCAGCAACAACACCGCCGAGACAGCTCCGACAGTAATTCCTCACTAATCAGCAACACCTCCAGTACACATTCCCTCAGCAATGGTTGTACTTGTACACCCCAACAGCTGCTACAATCGCAACGGGACAGCACTGATGATGATCTTTATTTGGAACATGAAACTACAAAGGCCAACAGAAGACTCAACTCCTCTGCCGGCAACTCACGGCGCTCTAGTCTCATACAAGAGGAAGAGGAGGGAGTCCTAACCGTACCCTGCCAGTGTACAGACTGTCATTTGGAAAATATGGACGATTCGGGCTGTGATGATGATCAGAAAGAAGAGGAACAGTCTACGTTGAATTATTTGTGTCAGAAATTCGATGAGAATTTGGAAACGGGCAAACACAGCAATAGTAATAGTAATAACAATACCACCGATTTAGTTAAAGTGGCCATATTAAAGAGAGAGGATAAGTGTACAAAGGACAACAGTGGTGAAACGCCGCAGCAACCAGGGAAACAGCAAAAGGATGATGTAGGTTTTTGACAGAACTATACAAAATGGATTATTTAAATAAATTTTAAGAAAGTACTAGTATTGCAAGAAACTGGCAGTTTCTTGAACTAAAGTTTTGGAAACGGGGGAAGTTTGTCTTGTCTTCAAATGAAAAGCTAATCTCAAAGTTTTTTAAGTTTTAGTTTATTTAATGTCATTATGCTATATTTTGCTAAAGTATTAACATTTTAAAAAGCTAACCTCAAAAAAAAATGATTTCTAATTTCATCTTTTTATTGCAAATTTTTGCTTTATTGAAATAGTATACATTTATAGAAAATATTATGAATACTTGCGATTCTACATGAATTTCAGCTATGTTTTACGAATATTCTAGTTTTCAAAAATTCTAACCTCAAAAAATTGAATTGAAATTATCGTAAATTTTTCCTCTATTGAAATAGTAGACATAGAAAATATTATGAATACTTGAGATTTTACTTGAATTTCAGCTTTGTTTTACGAATATTCTTGTTTTCAAAAATTCTAACCTAAAAAAAAAGATTTTTCCTTTAAGCTTTTCTTCGTATAGTTTTATTATATTCAAATCGAAAATTTGACAGATATTATAAATACTTGCGATTTTACTTTAATTTTAGCTTTGAAATTCAAATATTTCAATTTTCAAAAAGTCTAACCTCAAAAAATTTTACTTTAGCTTATTTTATAAAAAAAAATTATATTGTGATAAAGCATTAAAAGCTATTAACAAATATACTAAAATTTCCTTTAAAATATATTCATAGTTTTAAATATTTAATTTTACAAAAAACATAACCTCTAAAAAATTATTTCTTTAATTTTTCATACATTTCTCAACAACTTACCGTTTATTGATTATTATTATTAGTTTACAATTTGTTTAAGGTTTAAAACGTTTAAATTATCAAAAATTATATAATTTTTATTTCTATTTAATTTGTATTGTACTAAAATTTGTTTATATTCTTTTGTAACCATTTTAGGGCTTTTTCCGCCGCTCCATACAGCAAAAAATTCAATATCGTCCCTGTACAAAAAATCAACAATGCAGCATTTTGCGCATCAATCGCAATCGTTGTCAATACTGTCGCCTGAAAAAGTGTATAGCCGTCGGCATGAGTCGTGATGGTAAGTTTAATTTTTTATAATTATTATTTAAGCAAACAATCACTCATACACACAAAATTAAGGCCACGAAAAAATAAATTTTGCTATAAAACAAACATGTGCCAAAATAAATACAAACAATAAACAATGTTCACGGGTATTTAAGACTTCAGTTTTTTCTTACTCCACCAACAAGTGTGTTGTTTTGTGTTCTTAACACTCAAGTTCATTAACCCTTGCTTAAAGACAGATTTGAATCAGGTTTATTTATTTTTTCTTTACTTCTTTTCTTAAGAATCCAGGCATAATTCATTTCAAATTATTTAGTTCAAGTTGTTCTTTCGAGGTTTAAAGATAACACAAGTTGAATTAAATTTGTGTACAATATTTGTGCGGCGTTAAATGTGTTTTTGCGTAACATTTTTTGTGTGTAAGCTTGTGTGTTTTTAATATAAACAACAAATTGTATATGTTTTAAACAAACATATGCGGGTGTTTAGTTGTTGTTTTTAATGTAAAGTCTCCATATGTTAAAAGAGAGAGCAAGTGTTTGGTGGTGTGTGCATATTTGAGTTGGTAGACGACGCGTGTGTATTATGAAATGATGCCAAAAGTTGAATGAACGCACTTAACCTAAATTTTTACAGGCTACTTTTTTCTGCTTTTTGTTTATTTATAAATAAATATACATACAAACATTTATATTTGTTATTGCTTTTGTTAGTGTTTTTGTTGTCTTAATTATATGCACGAGCTTTACTGTTAAGTGGCTACAAAACAACAATAATTTATTATTTAAGACGGCAGAAAGAGAGAGCTAGAGCAAGAGTGCAATATGGTAGAGAGGCCTTCAAAATAATAATGACGTGTAGTTTAAGTAGAGTTAAAAATGACTCTCTTTTTATTAAATTCAAACATTTGGTAAAGGTCTTGTTGTTATAAATATGTAATTCATAACAAATATTACTTAATACAAAACTAAACTTTTATTAAACAGGAAATGATTTAATATGTTTAACATAGAAAACAAGAAATTTTGTAATGTAAAATGTATTACACAAAAGAGAGTTTTTTTTTCTTTTTCTTTGCTTTCAAACTAGTGGTAATAGTTTATTGCCTTGTGTGTTGATGAAAATGAAAGTGTATTTATTTCTGTATAAGTTTTGTTTGCTCTTTCATTTGTAGAATATGTAGGTATAAAATATCTCTATAAATTAGCTTATAATAAAAAAACTGAAATTTCTTTATTCATGAAACAAATATAAAAAAAAACAGTGGCCATGTGCTTATTTCTTTTCATTATCTTTCAAGGAAACTTACGAAAAAAATATACATACATACATACATACTTTTTTTTTTAATAAATACAAGGTCTTTTTCTTATATAAAAAATAGCTCAAGCTAAAAATAAAATAACCAGCAAAAGCAATTGAAAACTTCCCTACAATTAAAAAAAAACAATCATAAACAAAATTTATTTTAAATAACTTTAAAAATTCTGTAGATAAAAATTCAAATTTCCAAAACAAAAAGTTAAAGAAATTTTAAAATTAGAAAATAAAATTTTACAAAAACTTAATATAAATGGATTCCAAATAATTTAGAATATTTAAATAAAATGCTTAAAAAAGTTTAAAAATTTTTTTTCACATTTTTTAGAAATTTTTTTTAGATAAATCAAAGAAAAATTTTGAGATTTACTGAAACTTCTTTCAAATAATTTACAAAAGCTTTTTTAAAAATTAAAATAAGTTTTAAAAATAGTTCAAAATTTTTCAAAAATGTTTAAAGATTTTGAATAAAATTGTTTGCTTTTAAAATTCAAGAAAATATAACAAAATACCTATAAATATAACAATTTCTAAAAGATTTTGTGGGAATAATTTTATTTAGGTACTAAATTCTTAAAAAATTTAAGAGAAATATTATGGATAGTATTAAAACATCAACTTTAAACGTTTAAATTGAATACATAGGTATTTCTTTTCTATATACATAATATTTTAATAATTTATTCTCTTGTCAATTACTTAAATATTTAAAACATTTTGCAATAATAGCTAACAAAACATGGAAACACTTTCACTTTCTTTTTAACACATTCAACAATTTACCACTTTCTTTTTAAATTTTCAAAAAAGCCACATTTACACAAAACACTAACAACAAATTACAAACAACTCTACAAAAAAAAAAAAAATAAAAAATAAAGCTGCATATTGTAAACTATTTATAAAGAAATTTCGTAAATTCAACCAACAAATTACCAAAAAAAAAAAAAAACACCAATGAAACTGAAACTGAAATTTCTTTGATTGAAACAAAAACAACATAAATTCCCCCCGCATGATTCAAACTCTTCTCCAGCAACACACTCACCTTAATAAAGATAGAGCAAAAAAAAGTAGTAATAGTAGTAGTAGTAAAAAATTATATGTATGTATGTATATATGTAGTTTAATTTGAAGCTTTTTTCTATTATTATTATTTTAATACATTGATGTTATTGTAGAAAAGCGTACATACATACAACAAGAAACACAATACATACAGCACTCACACAATATGAAATGAAATAAAAATGAAGTTCATTGACCGTTTGTCTGACGTTGTTAAAGTAAAACTAGGTCACAATCAACCAGCCATTTTTTATTTTATTTCTTCTCTCTCTACCTCTCGCACACTCTTGCCAACTACTTACTCAGTCAGCTCCCCTTTAAAACACCCGAAAGCAAGCAAGGCAAATTTATGTACCAAGTAAAAACAAGGCAAAATGTTGTTAAAATTGATAAAAATTACAAAAAAAATTGTTTTTGTATTTTTCTACAAACAAAAAAAAAAAAAAATAGAAAAATTTATTTAATATGGGTTTGTGGGGTTTTATTTTATCTTAAACAAATTTTTTTCTATAATTTTGTTTTATTTTTTTCTTCTGTAGTTTAGTTTATTTAGTGTTATTTTAATTAAAATGAACTTAAATTAGTACGAGGTCATATAAATTGAAAATAAATATAAATAAATTTAAAATTGTACTTTGCTGTTGTTGTGATGTTGCTGCGCTGCACAATAACATTCTCAACAAAGTGTGTGTGAAATGGAATTAACTATAAATAAATGATTTAGAATTATTTGAACGCAAAATAACACAACCAAAAAAAAATGTCAAGGAGAGTTGAAATTTTTGAAAGATTATAGAAAAACTAAGGCAAAAAATAAAATAAATGCAGTTATGACTGCAAAACTTAATAAATATAATTGCTTACAGCCTTGCAATATAAACAAAACTGTTATAAACTTGCTTAAAATTATTCATTAATGATTTCTTAGAAATTGAAATTTTCTGTTTTAAAATTTAAACATTTTTTTTTAGAATAATTATTATTTCATAATCGAACTGTTAATTTTTTACTTCTTTATAAATTTTAGTTAGGCTCGAGTTCATTAAATTTAATTTTCATTAAATTATTTTTACTGAAGTTAGGAATTACAACTTGAAAAATTTATTATTAAAAATTTTTGATAATTTTTCTTTTCAACAACCCAGGTTCGATCCCCAGTCAAGAAAAATTATCAAAAATTTTTAATAATACATTTTTCAAGTTGTAATTCCTAACTTCAGTAAAAATAATTTAATGAAAATTAAATTTAATGAACTCGAGCCTAACTAAAATTTATCAAGAAATAATTTTTTTTTTTAATTTTAAAAATTATTTGAGAATTATTGTAACTCTAGAAATATATAGTGTATATTTTATAACGTTTACAAAATATACTCGAAATCTTTTAAAAAAAATTTATATTCCAATATTCTTGAACATTTTTTGACACTTGAACAATATGTATTAATTTCCTAACAAACTTTCAATTTTAAATAAGTTTTAGTTATTTGTTTAACTTAACTAGTTGTATTTCTAAAGAAATTAATTAGTATAACAGTTTTTAAAGAGTATAACAGTTTCCCCAAAACTGACAAAAAACTGTTTTTTATATGAGTAACAGTTACAATTGTTACCAAAAATACAATGTTTAATGAGTATAACAGTTTCTAACACTTTATTTTCTTCTATAACAGTTTTTAAAAACTTCTTAAATTAAGAAAAATTTCTATATGAAACCATATTTATTTAAATATTGCTGAAATTTACAATTTGTTTAAAGTCTAACAGTTTAGCAAACAGTATAACAGTTTTTAAAAATGTGCTAAATTGCTTAAAGATTAATAATTAAAACTTAAATTACTTGAAATTAGTTTAAACTTTATTTCAAATTTTCCTTGACTCTAGACTGTTTTCAACTACATATTTCTCCTCCAAAATTTGATATTTAAATACATTTTTTGGTGTTTTTTTTTCAAAGTAAATCAACATTGTATTTATCCTTGTAATTATTAATGCCTTTCATTTTTATTTTGTTGCTCAATTATATGTATGTATGTTTATTTAATAAAAAAAAGCCTTTACATTGCTTAAACACAAACACTTTTATACATATGTATATGTATAACAAACATACAAACACTGTGTATATGTTGAACCAGTCAGCACGACTGACTAAATGCCTGAAAATGTAGCGGAGAAGGAGATGATGAAAAACAAGCAGGGGAAGGTCTCTTTTAGTTTGTTGTATTGTAAAGCATAAAAGTTATTTGAACTTTATTCAGGTCAATTACAAATATATTACGTACATTTGCTGCTTGCTGCCAGTGACTTGACTGGCTGACTGCTGCTGTGCTTGGCTACATTTAAATACTGTAGACACACACATACTCTGAATATATGGGCTGCTGCTACTGCTGCTGTCAATGTTGCTGCTACAGCAGCCTAGTAATATCAATGATTGTTGTATAATAAACAAATGAATAATAATATATACACTTTTACAAACCAGTACATTTCAATACTCTGCTCTCCTCGAACATAATGAAATACTTATATGCATGCATACATATGGAGGCTACGCATTACAATAATAACAACAGCAGCAGCAGCAATAGCAAAACATTCATAAACGGCCTCTACTAAAAACAATAACAACAATTACTTACAGACAGACAGCGACAACGAACGAGCGAGCTATGGAGGGTCGTGTAGAGACGTACCAACTCGTACACTTCTTTTCATACATAATTTTACACTTAATGAGAGCAAAGTGACATACAAATTAACACAACAGCAACTACATACCTACAGTTGTATGTTAATATGTTTACATACAAATATGTAATAATGAAAACAAATATATTGCACGTACGACAATAACAACAATCAAGTACATACAAAAAAAAAATAATCGAGAATATTCAAGAATGAAATGGAAATTGTAAATGAATTTTAAAAGAAATTTCTACATTTTTAATAATTTCAGACACTTTTAAATGAAATTTTACAATTTTCTACAAAAATTATTCAAAAATAGAAGTGATTTACAAAATTTTAGCTGCTAACAGTTTATAGCACAGTATAACAGTTTTCAAAAAAAATTTATATTAAGCAAAAAGAGAAATTGTCAACAAAAGTTCAAAAAAAAAAATAAAAAGAAATAAAATTCCAATTTACTGAAGTTTAACTGTATAACAGTTTACAGCACAGTATAACAGTTTAGAAAAAAATGTTAAATTAAGCTAAAATGGAAACTTTCAACAAAAACTAGTTCAAACACATAAAATATAATAGCAATTTACCAAATTTTTGGAGTATAACAGTTTAACAAATGTGTTATATTGAAACAGAATGGCTATTTTTAACTAGAAATTCATAAAATTATAATAGACAGTGGAAAATTTTAGTTTTTTTTTAAGCTGAAAATATAATTTTTATTAAAGCAAAAAATATTTAAAAAATTCTTTAAGCATTTTTAAAATTTTTTTTTTGTATTTTTTATAAATTTAATTAAATATGATAAACTAATTTCTAAATTAAAAAAACTTTTAAAATATGTTATAGGACTTAAACATTTTGAAAAATTTTTTAAAACTTTTAAAAATTAAATTTCAGTTTCTTAAAAAACGTTTATAAATAATTCTAAACATAATTTAGTTTAGTTTTTATATTTTTTTCAATTCCTAAAAATAAATTTAAATTTAAAAAAAAAAATATTGAAGTTATAGCAACGTCTATTATTTTAGATTTGAATAACTGTTTTTGATTGTTTTTAAAATTAACTAAAATTCTCGATTTTTTGTTAAAATTTGTTGGAATTCGTCATTGTTTAGTTAATTATAACATTAATGTTATATTTTTTAATATTTCCTGGTATTAGTATTACTGATTGTCTTTTTTGTTCAAGTTAAATTTCAATTATGTACATACATACATACATATGTATGTATATACATATGTATATCTATATTTTTCTTTCAATCAATTTGTTTGCTCAGCTTTCTTTTTACACAAAAAAATAAACGAAAAACATCATACAATTTCTTGAGTAATACACAACTTCCTCATTACGTTAGAGAAATTAACGTGTTGTTTTGTTTATTATAAAATTTTATTTATTTATTTTTTTCGTATTATTTTGATTACATAAATAGCTACATGGCACAGAGTATGTATGTACATATGTATGTAAGTAGTACATACCAACATGCTATGTAGTTTAGTTAAAGGCCTGGTGAAATTTTTTTCATTTATAATGTCTCCACACTTCAACAAAAAAAATGGGGTAAAAAAAACCTCAAAAATAAATAAACAACCTCTTCTGGTATTAACGTAATAACAAGTTTATTTTGTGGTTTTTACAATAAACAAAATTATAAAACTTTTTTTTTCTGTACACTTTACTATGTTAAGTGAACCTTCAAAAAGTTCATTTACCTCCACAGAAATTCAAAATCGTTTTATACTCTTGTTTAAATAAACTCAGTTTTTCCTCAGAGTCTGAGTAAGTTTTCTGTTATGCTCTTTACTTTGTAAATCACTCAAATTTGAAAACACTTTCATTTTTCAATGCCTCTCAAACAAGTTTTGTGCTCCCCTTTTGTTAAACACACAACAAGAAACCATACCCTACCCTACTACTTACAGAAACTGGCTCTCACTCTATCTCTCTCTTTAGCTTAAAGCCTCTTGCACTTAATGAGCAACAACATGCATACGAGTACACACATGCATATATACTTATGTATATGTTAGCTTATCACGTTGCATTGCTCTAGAATTGTCGTTTAAACAGAAAAAATGAATTGCATTGTGTGTTTGTTGAGAGTTCAACGACTTTTGGAAATTTCTCGAAGGTTTCAAGTGCTTTGCTAAATGCAAACAACTAACTACATACATACATACATATGTAACTAACTAGCTACAACAACTATTGCATAAATTCGTATTTAAACAATTTGGCGCTCTTTTTCTTTTGTTGTTTTAATCGTTCGTTAGAAACGAAATATGTATTTCGTCGTTTTATTAGCAGCAGCAGCCAACTTGCAATGACGTGCACATGCTCATTGTTAAATAAATATGCAGTTTTATTTGTAGCTGCAACAACGACAATGAGCAGTGTTGCCAGAAAACGAATTTCAAAATATGCTAAAACGTGAAAAAACAATGTAACAATACAATTTTTATTTCAAATGTTACAAATATAAATTATAGTTTTTTCTAATTTTGTTCATAACAATTGTTGACTTGTTTTAATAAATTACATTTCATATACCTATTAATTCAAAAATATCCGTGTTCATTTACTTACCACACCGAAAGAAATTTAGTTGAAATATTAATAAAGGGTTATTTTTTATTTCTCCAAAAGTATTTTTTGGAGTAAAATAGTAAAAATTTGTTCGAGAAAAAATTTGTTTTTTAACAAGCAAAATATGCTATTTAGCATAATTTTTAAAAATATCAATGCATTTTCGAGAAACAAAATGCTAAATCTAGCACTGAAAGTGCTAAAATGGCAACACTGACAATTAGTAGTAGCAATACCAAAAACAAAAACTGATTGTGCTGAATGCCGTTTATTGCTCTTTTAAGTAAGCAATCGTTTTTCATCGTGTCTTAAGTAAACGATGTTAATATTTAGCCTCGTTTTTCAAGTCAACAGAAGGTTGGGGAGGGTAAATAAAACAAAATTAAACGAATGCAGTTTTTTGTTGTTGTTGTTTTACGAGATAGTGACAAATACAAACAATTTGTGTGTGTGTGTGTGTTCTTTTTTTTGCAAAACTGCAGTCAGTCATTTATTTTATTTTTGAATTTTACTCTGCTGCTGTTAACGTTGTCTGTGCAAAAGTGCAAAGACTTTTATGTGGGTCAGGCACGGTCATTCAACTGTTGTTCATCATCTTCATCATCATGAGGTTTTGGTTTTCTATACATACATGCATATGTATGTATGTATATGTATTTATTTTCAAGCGACTGTCAGACAGACACTGCTTGATCTTAGTTAGTCACTGTGTAGTTGAGTTAGACTGAGTTTAATATTGTTGTTGTTTTCTTTTGTTGCATTATTAGAATGACTAACTTTTTTTCTGTTGTTACTTGGTTTGCTTTGGGTTGTGTCAAGTTTGCAGGCAAGCAAACAAACTTGTTTGTATTATTATTTAAATAAAAAATATTGTTTGCTGCTTTAAGCTGTTTAATTTATAACACTTGATGATGAATGATTATTTGCAGTTGGTTTGCAAATTATCAAATAATCTTTGAAATTTATTAAAATTTACCTTGATTTTGTTTAAACAAAATACATTTTGAAAAGTAATTAGTAGAGATGAGCTGGGGTTTTATGTAAATTGTAACAGTTTTTTAGCACAGAATAACAGTTTGACAAAATGTCTTAATTTAAAACACATATTACTTGAAATAATTTAAATATTCAAACATTTTAAGATTTTTTTTAGTATAACAGTTTTGAGTTTTGTATAACAGTTTCAAAAAATGTTTTACTTTAAGTAAAACTGTTAATTAAATATTAGTGTTACTTAAAAACACTAATTACTTGAAATTATAAAATTATGCAGAAATTTTTGAGTATATGTATATTAGTAGAAAAACTAATTAAAATGATTAACAATTGCTATTACCACAAAATGTAAAAAAAACTACTAAAAATTACAAATTTTAGATTGTTTAGTATAACAGTTTTGTTTGTTGTAAAACAGTTTCGAAAAATTAGTTCAATTAATTAAAACTGGCTATTTCAAACCTAAATTATCACAAAATATAAAAAAAATCTTAAAAAATTACAAACGCTTAACAGTACCTATAACAGTTTATAATTTTGTATCACAGTTAACAACTCTATATAACAGTTTTAGAAAATTTATTAAATTAATTAGAAAAGGCATGTCTAGGACAAATATTTGTTTAAATTAAACAATTTATCATCTTTTTTTCCTTTTTAGCTTTATTTGATTTGTAGAAACTTTTTCTTTATCATTTAAATTTTGTTAGTGTTTTTTCTTGAGTTTCTTAGCTTTTGAAAAATATAAACATTTATTAAAAAAAAGTTTAAAAATTTGAACAAAAATTTGTTAAAGGATTATATTTTATTATTAAGCTTTTATTTTGTGTTGCCTCTTCAAATCCAATAAAATAAAAAATTATTGTATTTTTTTACAAATTAGACCAATATATTTCAAATATCTTCTGTTCATCTTCTTTGTATAGATACAAAATTGTATAGATCCTGAAGATGAACAGAAGATGTTTGAAATATATTGGTCTAATTTGTAAAAAAATACAATAATTTTTTATTTTATTGGATTTGAAGAGGCAACACAAAATAAAAGCTTAATAATATAATTTGATCCAGCAATACAAAATATTAATCAATATTTTATTATGTTTTTTTTTCGCAAAATTGTTGTGCAGTTGTTATATTTCTGTTTTTATCAGTTCGATTTTATTAAAGTTTTTCTTGTTTTTCTCAACTTTTAAAAAATATAAACATTTATTTAAATTTATTTGAAAATTATTTTGATTTTTTTTTTCATTTTAAACAGATTTCATCATTTAGTTATATTAAAAAAAACTCCTGTTTATGTTAGTCTATAACTAAAAATTTCAATTTTAAAATAAAACTGTTGCCAAATGATAAAAATGTTATAAAAAGAAATCAATCATTGATTTACATTTTGAATATTGTATGTAGTTTAAAGTAAGCGTTTTCTTTTCAAAACATTTCAAAAAAGATTGAATAATTTATTTACAAAATTTAAATAAATAAAAGAAACACCGTTAAACAACAACCCAAAAATTGCTACACTTCAAACAACAAATTCAATTCAAATTATTTTCGAAAAACAAGAGACGCGTGTTTCTTTAAAATTTTAACTATAATGGTCGTTGAACTCAAAGTAATGAGGGCAAATCATACAAAAATGTATCAAAAACAAACACATAAACATTTAATAATTATAGTTTTAACACAAAAAACAATAACAACAATGTGTTTCTTGTTTTTTTAACAAAATGATGAAAGCAAATGTTAAAAAACCCACTCTAGGCAAATTTGTTTAATGACGCGAAAGTAAAAGTGAAAGTTTTTAGGTTGTTTTTTCTTTTATATTTATATTTTTCTTTAATTTTTATTTTTGGGATTGCAACGTGTTTTGTTTATTTAACGTTTTTTTTTTTTTGTAAACTTTACTCTAGTAATAATTATTATTTTTCGTGTATAAACATTTTTTCTGAGCTGTATTATTGATAAAAGCCATTGACTTTAAGTTTAAGTTTCTATTTAATTTAAAGAAACTTCGCTATAAAAAAATAACACAATTTCACTTTCACTTGTTTGTTTTTGAAATAAATGATCAAGCCAAGTTAGTAGCAGCCGCTAATGTTGTTGGTGATTGGTTGTTGTTTATTGTTTAACCTGAATTTGTCTTGCAATTATGTACAAAGCGTGTTTACAAAGCAGCTGAGTCAGCTTTCTTTGACATAAAATAAAAATAAAATTAATTTACTTTGAAAACAACTAGAAAAGTAAACAATTGAATTTTGAAATTAACTTAAATTTTCTTAAGTTTTATAACTTTGGTAAATTAACAAAAATTTCCTTAAATTTTGTATAAACTTAAAGCTTAACACTTAAGCTTTTAAAATTTAAAAAAAAAAGAAACAATTTTTTATTATTATAAAATGCTTCCACAAATTTCATGGCTAAATCATTAAACACTAACTTGTGATGTGTCCTTAAGTCTCTGTGTAGCTCATTATGTATAACATTTACATTTAAATTAACCTTAAATGTAGAAAATTTCTGATGATCACATATTTTAACCTCATATTTCACACATTTCACGCGTACCTACATTGTTTTTCGAAAACAAACATATTTGCTCAATGTTTAATAATGAAAAATAATAATAAAAGAAAAAAAAACAATTATTTACTTTAAAACAATTTGTTTATTTAAAAAATTTACAATATGTTGTTGCAAATCAAGCAAATTAAGTCATTGAACCCAAGGCAATTCGCTATTTACTCAAACACACATTCACAAAACAAAGCAATAAACTTTACCCTCGTTCTACTTTTAAATACAATACATACTTATTTATACACATTTAGACTCGTCAACAAAAAGGACAAATTTAATTAAAACCTTAACAAACCACACTAAACTTATCTAAATTGAATAATTTGTCATTAATGTAGATATTGTTTGAAAAATGTTGCAAAAACAACAATTGAAGTTCAAGGTTGGTTGGCTTTGCCTTTTTTTTCTGTTTATTTTGTTGTTATAATTTGTTTAAACAATTGAAATCATTAAAAATTCTAAAATCATTATTAAATTATACTAATTGCTTAAAAATATCTACATACCTATAACGAATTATTCTAACATCAAAGCTTTTCTTTTTAGTTACAAACAAACAAAAAAGAAGCTTTTTGTGTAAAGCTTTATTTTGTCAAGAAATACAACACTGTTATACCTAAAGCTAAACTTTCATGGTGAAAAGTTTTGTGAGAACAAACTTTTCACCTCAGCAATGAAAAGCTTTGTATAAAAGCATTATTAAGAGAGAAGTAGGTATAACACTTTTTACAAAAGAGAAATTTGTTTTGCATTTTTAAATTTCCCTCTTTCATTAACGTAATTCTCTTTATATTTATACAAAATTAGCCAACAAATTGCCCGCTTATTAAATGTAAATTTAAATATTTGTTTTTAAATTTGCATAAATTTTTTATTTTAGTTCTAGTAAATTTAAAATTTTTTATGAGAAAACTTAAAATTTTAATAAAACCTTAAAATTTTTAAAGGCAATATCGAATTTGTGGAAATTTTTTTTAAGTTTTATAAAAATTTAACAATTTCTTTTTATACAAATTAAAATTTTGAATGAAAATAAGTTTTTTTTTTAATAATTTTAAATTTTTAAAAAAAATTTTGAAATTTTTTACAAAAGTTTGAAATTTTTTTCAAACAATTTTTAGTGTTTTAAAGAAGTTATGAATTTGAATTTATACAAATTGAAATTTTGAAAAAATTTAGAATTATTTTTTAAATTTTTAACAGTTTCATTTAAAGCTTTTTAGTTTTATAAAATTGTATTCTAAAATTTTATTTCAAAAAAGAAAACGATTTGATTTTTTTTAAAAATAATTTTAAATTTATTTAAAAAACGTTGAATTCTTTTATGGAAATTTTCAAATTGTTTAATAAATAGTTAATTGTTTACCATAAATGTTTAATATTTTTAAAAGATTTACATTTTTTTATAAAAAAAATTAGATTTAATTTAAAATTATTAGAAACATTTTATTTGGCTTGAGTTTATTTTAATTAATAATTCAAAGAATAATATTAAATAGCAATATTGGAATGTATTTTCTAAAATTATTAGAGAAATTTTATTTGGCTTGAGTTCATTTTAGTTAATATTTCAAAGAATAATATTGTAAATGTAATATTGGAATGCATTTTCTACCCCAACAATGTTTATTGTTTAAGATCTACTTGTAAACATCAACTATTTAACTTTATTATTAAGAAGATTTTTTAAAATAAAATTTTGAAGAATTAATAAAATCAATTTTGATAAAAAATATATCGAATTTTTTAAAAAAAAATTTTAAATTTTGTGAATGGATTTTGAAAATCATTTCAAAATATGTTTTGTCAAATCACGTACTAATTTTAAATACATACCTATGATTTTTTATGTTAACCTGTTCATTCATGTTTTAGATATCAAAGCTTTAAGCTTTTAAATTCTAAAACTTTATTAAAGGATTTAAAATTACTACATAATTTAATTCAACTGTTACAAAAAAATCTAAAGTTTTTATAGCACATTAACTAAGGCTGGTTTATGTTAATTAATTAAATAAATTTGTGTATTAAATTTTTCTTATTAATTTGATTACATTTTAAGCAGTTTTTATTTACATACTAACAATTTACCACAGCAATTAAATTAAAAACTAATTTTAAAATAGTATGCTGCTTTAATTTTTTATTAAACCAACAAAATTGTTTTAAATTGCTTTTAATTCAAAGATAATGGTTATTTTAATTATTATAAGGTTCAATCATTACATTACTTAAAAAACCTTTAATTAATTAAACTAAGAAGTTTTTTAACATTATTTATTTGTTTTCTTTTGCCTAAAAACAGCTTTTAAGAGCAATATTACTTAATGTTTACTTTACTAGCCTAGAATATCCCAACAAGAGCATTAATACCAAGTTAAGCTCTTTTATTATAACTGTACACTCTTTCAGTATGTTTACATTTTGTACGGTAAAAATGGCTGTCGTGTTCTCTTGCTCTTTTAGCTTATTAAATTACCCTTAAACGAGTGTTTGTTGTTGTTAAGCGAGTGTGTGTTTTGCTTTGCTTGGCTGTTTTGTACAAAGTTTGTTGTAGTTGGTGTAGTTAAATGGGAGTGCGAAGTGTTTGGTGTGTGTTGTGTGTATTTTTTGAGAGTGTATTTGTTGTGTTGATACCTTTTTGGTATATTCGTAACGTGCTTAAGATTTTTACAGTTAGTCGCGTTCGAGACCTTGTCGAGTTTTGTCATGTTTTTTTAAGCAAATTGGAAAAATAAAAAAAAAATATTTATTTTATACACACTATTAGTATAATAATAATAACAACTACAACATTGACATAATCACAAGCTAAAATTTATTTAAAAGAAAAAGAAAAAACAACTACATATTGAAAATAAAATAAAACAAATTTGAAAAAAGCTGGTTTTAATAAAATTTTAAAAACAAAAACCTTAGTTATGAATAAACCTTACAAAGAGTAACATAGAAAAAATAAAAAAAAATTGTTAACACAAAAAAGTAAAGCAAAAATAACAAAACAAAACAAAATTATTTAAATGAAATTAAAGAAAAATCAAAAAAGTTTTTATGAATGAAATTTTTTTAAAAATTTAAAACTCCAAAAAAAAGTTTGGAAAATATGTATGTATGCAAATAACTAACAAACCAAAGTTTTTTCAAATCACTTAATAAAGAAAATTTTTGGATTTAACGCTTACCAACCATAGGATTACGCGCTAAAAAATTCAATGAATCCAAAAATTTACTAAAACAAACAAAAAGTAAATCAAAGTTCCTGTTTTATAACAAATATTTTTTTACCAAGTGTTTAAAATAAACTGAAAAATTAAGAAACAAAATATTGATTACTTTAATTTATAAAACTAAAAATTTGTTTCAAAAAAAAGTACCTGTTTTGCTTACAACAAAAAATTTGTTTAAATATAACTACAAACAAAATTAAAAGAAATTTTTTTGAAAAAATTTAATTTATTGAAAAAAAGAGTAAACCACAAATTGTGCCAAACATGCAATTAAAAAATTTACCCATGTTTTAATAAATTTAATTTAAAACAAAACTTTTTGCAAAAAAACAAAAATTCTTACCAAAAATTCTTTATACACACAATTTAACAAACAAAAAATGGCTGAAGAATTACCCATATTAAAAAGTATATTAAAAGGCAATGTCAACTATCACAATGCGCGTAAGTGTTTAAAAGAGAAATGAACATCAAAAAAAAATTAAAACCCACAAGGAATTTTTTTTATAAAATATGAAATTAAACAAACTAAATAATTACACAGACATTTTAACAAACCTTAAAGAATATAAAGTGTAATTTCAATATATTTTGTTAAATTTTCCAAAGCTTAATTTTAAAGTTGTATCTAAGATATTAAATTTATTTCTATATATTTTTATTCTAATAGTAGGTACCTACATCTACTTTCTACATACTTAATATCTTTGGAAAAGCTATCATAAATTCCAAGTTATGAAACATAGAACAAAAATTAAGTTTTACATTTTTTTAATATTGCCTAATTTAAACATTTTAAATTAATTAAATTTTATACAATTTATTCCTTACACTTTCCAGCTACTAATTACTTAATAAACATGTTTCAAAGACTTTTCTTTTAATTTAAACCCCACAAACTTGACATTTTATTTGCAGAAAAATTGTTTATACCTATAAAAGTTTTTATTACAAAGCTACCGAGGGAAATGTTAAAAACTTATTTTTCAAAAATTTTAATAAAAAAATTATTCTTTTTAATTTTTTTTATTTAACCTTAACATTATTTAATAAAAGTTTTTCCCTTTACATTAAAATTTTCTTTAATTTCTTTTAAAAATTTAAAAAAAAAGAAAATATAAAAAAATGTACTCAAGCCGAATGAAAAATTTTCTCTAATTAAAAAAAAAAAAATATTCTGAAAATTGTCTTCATTTGAACATTAATAACTTTAAGTAAATAAAATTTACAAACTCAAAATTTTAAGTAAATATAGCTTATTACTTAAGCTTTTAAATTATAAAAATAGTTTTTAAAAAATCGAAAAAAATTTAAAGAAATTTTGTTAAATTAAAAAAAAAATACTAATAATAATTTCAAATGACATAACTAGATAAATATTAAAGTCTTACAGTTAAAACTACACAACCATGTTATTTATGTGCTAGCTAAACTATGTTAAGAAAATGATTAAAATATGTTACTTATAACATTAGTTATGAGCCTTAAGGTACGGTCATATTTGGCAAATATTTACGTTGTTTACTCTTACAAGAGTTTTGTAATATCAAACAGCATCAAATAAAGGTCCCGATTATTGTTTACGACACTAAAATGTTGTGTTGTCTGGACTACAATACAACATGCATTTTTCATACGATTAAGCTGATAAGTGTTGTAAATCGTAATCGCAGTTTACAACATACAACAACAAAATACTTGATGTTGTGAACGGTAGTCGCGTCAAAAATAAGACTAAATATTTATTGTGGTTTGTCCTATATAAACGAAGCTTTTCTCAATAAATAAACAAGTTAAAAAATATGTATTTTATTTAATGGTTCCATTTTTTTTGACATATATTTGCCAAGTATGACAGTACCTTTACAAACATTTATATAAAATTATTAAAAATAGAATTTTTGAAATTTTAGATATTTTAACGATTTTTAATCCAACATAAGTTTTTTGTTATTAAAGCTTTTATTATAAATTCTTTTAGCTATTATAGCTTAAAGCCTTCAGATTATTTGTGTGGAATTGTAATGATGTATAGCAAATATTACTTAAGTTAGCAAAATTTTACCTATAATTGTTTTCAAAATTGAGTTGTTTTATTTAAACTGCTTAAATTTTCTTAAAATGAAACAAATTGTTTAAAATTTATTAATTTTGCTTTAGTTTTGTTTTTATCTTAGGCTACTTCTTTGTTTGTTTAACAAAACAACAACTCTCACACACACACCAAATTTCTCTTCATTTATTTTCGCTTTTGACCAACTTTTTGTTTGTGCTAAAGCTAAATGTTTTTGCTCTTTAAACAGCCACTGCATGAAAGTTAACTTGTCTAAAACATGTTTGAGTGTGTGTGTCAGTCATTCAGTCAGCCAGCTTGGTTGTTTGTTTAATTTTTGAAAAAGCGCGCTCCAATTTTTTTTTTTTTTAGTTTGTTTCAATTTGTACCAAGTTTTCATTTTCATTTGACCTGGTTTGTTTGCTTTAGCTAAAAACAGTCTAGTAGTAACAAATATAATCATAGTAAGAGTTGTAGTATTTGATTTGTAAAAGCCGGCTTTTGTTTGCAAGGAAAGCATGAAAGTAAGAAATATAAAAAATAAATAAAGAAAAGAAAAGTATGTCAGTAGTACTATGATGGTTATTTGAAAGCTAGTTTGGTTTGGCATGTTTCTTTTTGGTTTGTGTGTGTTTGCTTTTTTTTTATTTTCTTTATGGGGTTTTTAATAAAAAGAGAGATTTCCTCTCACTTTGTAAAGTAGTTTATTGCTTTATTTTAAATCAATTATTAAAAGAATGATAGAAAATTTATAAATTTTTTTATTTGTATTTTCAATCTAGTATTTCACTTTTTTTGTGCCATTAAACCTGGTTTTTGTTAAGAAAACTTGCATATTTATTGCTATTAAGTACTTAACTGAAATAAAAGAGAAATTTTGTAGCATAAAATTAAGCAGTATTATGGAAAAATCTTTAAGATATAAAAGCATATGTGAACAAAATGATTTCAATAATTAGCAAATTTTTTTGTTAAATTATTTTTATAATTTTTAAGATTTTTAAAAAAACTTTTGTTTGAAATGAAAGGTCTTTCGTTTTAGTCTCTGTTAATAAAAAAAAATATAAGAAAAAGTTAAAATAATAACAAAGTTGTAAAGTTTTAAAAAAAGTACTTTTTTAAAATTTTACGTTTAAGCCAGCATAAAAAAAAAACAAATGTCTGTAAAGCTACTAATTAAAGCTTAATCATATAAGCTCAGGAATATTAAACCATTTAAAACAATTTTCTTTAAAACTTTCAAAAAAATTGTAAAATTTTTTGTAGCAAAATCTTTTATTTCTTAAGCTAGATTTACACGATTGAAATTTTCTTCAAAATTGCTCTTCAAAGTGCTTGAAACTCGTGTAAACAGCAAAATTTCTTCAAAATTTATTTATTTAATAACTATTAATAACAATTAAATAAATAAATTCTGCTGTTTACACGAGTTTGAAGCACTTTGAATAGCAATTTTGAAGACAATTTCAATCGTGTAAATGTAGCATTAAGCTAATCAATCTCACAGTTATAAAAACAATTTATTTACAAACTGCTCCCTTTTTTCTCTTGCAAGCCCAATAATTTTTTTTTTTTTTGCTTTAACATACATTTGAATATTTACTTTCTTTTTAGCCTCAATTTCTAAACAAATCTAAACACCCAATTGCTATTAACCAACATTAACACACAATTCTTTATTTAAAATCCAAAAAAAAAAATATAAGATAAAATGTAAATAAATTAAAGTACATTTTGGCATTGATAAGAAAACCAGCAAACAGCTTCTTCAACACCAAAAAGATCTTGAAAAATAAAAACTTTCTTTCTTGTTAACAAAATCATCACTCTCTCTCTCTCGCTCTTACTCTCTCGTGCACAGCAGCATTGAAAGTAACACAAACCCAACAATAACCACAGCTAGACATAAACTACTTTAACAAACAAAATTTCTGGGTCATGACCTCTTATCTAGAGTTTCTAAACCAAATTGCAAAAATAAACGAGACTTTTTTTATTTAAAAAAAAAAATTAAAAAAAAACTCCCAAAAAAAATGTGGGTGCCTAGTTTGTGTGTGTGTAAACACATAGTTTTTAGCCTTAACCACAAAAAGAGAAAGTGCTACAGAAAAAAATTATAAAAAATTTATATTTATAAAAACAAATGACAGCTGTAACACACGTTTAAAACATTTAAACTTAAAAAAAAAATATTAATAAAATTTACAAGACAATGACCTACTTAAACACCAAAAAGCCTTGTTTACACTTGCATACAAATTAAGTATCTGCTCTGCTACACAAACTGTTACAACTTCCTTCAAAAAAGACGAAAAAAAAATCAACCCTTTTGCAAACTAAAAGGTCCTTTATTTTACAACTAGTTTATATTTTAATATGTTGAAAAATAATTTCTTTAAAAAAACCACCTGTTGCTTTATAATTAATTTTTGTGTTTCTTTTTGTGTGTTTATTTTTAGCGGTACGATTTGGTCGTGTGCCGAAACGTGAAAAAGCTCGCATTTTGGCTGCCATGCAACAGTCAACACAGAATCGTGGCCAACAGCGAGCTTTGTCCGGTGAATTGGATGATCAACCGCGTCTATTGTCAGCCGTATTGAGAGCTCATTTGGAAACCTGTGAATTTACAAAAGAAAAGGTGGCGGCCATGCGCCAGAGAGCGCGTGAGTGCCCCTCCTATTCAATGCCCACATTACTGGTAAGTTTACAAAACAATATATGTACCAAATTTACAATTATTTTTTTTTTTTAAATTTTCCAGTATTTTCAATATTTTTTCTCAAAGTGTCCATATTTTTTCCATATTCTATCAGCAAAACTGTTTAATTTCATATTTCTTTATTTCTTTATTTTCAATTCCCAGTATTTTCAAATTAATCTCAAGTATTTAAAAAAATTCTCTATTTGCTTTAAAACATGTTAAATATAACAAACCTCCGAAATATAATTAAAAGCATGAGTTATTTAACAAAAAACTTAAAATTTTCACAGTATTTTCTAAAAAAAGTTTTAAAAACTAAAACTAGTATTTTGAAAACAAACTCAAATTAAAGAAAACTTTTAAACGCTAACACAAAATACAATTTTAAACTGATTTCTGCACAAAAATACAAGAAATTTAATAAAATGTCCAAAAATTACCCAGTATTTTCGAAAAAAGTTTTCAAAATTAAAACCAGGATTTTAAAAATAAACCCAAATTAAAGAAAACTTTTAAATGCTTAAATAAATAGAACTTTAAACTATTTAAAGTTATACAAAATCTCTTAAATTAAAGAAATTTTATAAAATAACCAAAATTTAACCAGTATTTTCGAAAAAAAGCTTTAAAAACAAAAATCAGTGTTTTGAAAATAGGCTTTAATTAAAAAAAACTACTAAACGCTTAAATAAAATACAATTTTAAACTATTAAAAGTCTAATTTCTTCATAAAACTCTTAGTAAAATTTCGAAAATTAACCCAGTATTTTCGAAAAAAAAAACTTTAAAAACAAAAATCTGTGTTTTGAAAATAGGCTTAAACTTTAGACAATAATGTAATATATTAGTTGTATATAGCAAAGCGTGTCCAAATTTCTTTATACATATTTAAGAACTTTTATAAAATTCTTTAAGAAATTAAAAATAATTTTTAAAAATTTTCCCAATATTTTATAAAATCTTTTTAAAAGGTGCAAGTAGTATTAAAAAAACTTAACAAAACTTTAGTTACTGCAGAAATCTTTAAATATTTTACAAAATTTTTACATAAACTTGTGTTTTTTTTTATAAAAATTTCATAGAAAGTATTTTGTTAAAATTTTTAAAAAATTTAAATTTCTTGAAAAAAATTATAGAATTCATTAGGAAATTTAATTTGCTTTGCAAATAAATAAAATTTTGTTAAAAATTTGAAAGAAACAATTTCAGTTAAAATTTCAGGAAATTATGGAAATTTTTAGAAATTTCTTAAGCAAACTTAGAAAACTGTAGAAAAGTTTTTAATATCCTCGAAAAAATTAAACCAGTATTTTTAAATTTTTTTTTATTATTTCTGATAATCTTGAAAAATTTGAGAAAATTTTTTTTAATTAAGTTTGCAAAATGTTTTAAAAATAAGCTAAGATTTTTCTTAAATCTTTGCAATTTAGGGTATCATTCAATTCGTAATTCGTTCTAGTTTAAATGTTTATTTTTGTTTTTTTTTTAAGTTCTGGTTTAATTTTTATATAAAATACAAAAAAAAAACAAGGTCAACAACTAGTATTTGTAGTTTTATTAACATATTTAAATGTTTAAAGAGAAACCTTTAGATTTTCAATGTTTTTGTAGTTTTTAAAAAGGTGTTAATCACAAAGTTAGTTTAAGGTCTTTAAACCAGGAAATTATTTAAGCTAAGATTTTTCATTTTATTGAAAAATCACACCATACGAGTACAACACAGCCAAGCCACCACCAACCAGCCTTCAGTATTAAAATAATTATGTAGTAATAAACTTTTTTTTTTTTTTTCAAAAAACAAACAAGGTTTTTCCTAAATAAGTTAAACAGAGATATAATTAAGTTTTACTTTATTATACTTATTAGTGTATTTTTTTTTACATTTAAAATGAGTCAGTTTAAAATGATCAGCAAGAAAATTGTAGGTGATTGCTTTTAACTGATTAAAAGCTGATAGACAGAATTATTTTCTAATACTCTTTTGTTTAGAGAATTATAAATGTCATGTGAATAAATAATAATATTTACGTTATATGTAGTAACTAGAAAATACAAAATATATTTCCTTATTTATTCGCAGGTATGCAATTTTGCAAGGTCGTTTAGCCATTGGCATTTACATAAATATTAGGCTTATTAATTTTTCTAGTATTAAATTAGTTTTATGTGAAGAGAGCGGAGAACGAGAGACAAAAGTCAAGTCCCTTTATTAAACATTTCTGTTACTTTCAACAAAATCTGCTATTAATAACAAAAATATTTTTCTTTCAAAAATTTATTTTATTAGCTGTCGTATCAAAGTTCTAAATTCTTTTTTAGAATACATATTGCTATTGTTTCTGTTTGATTGTTTATTTTGTATAGATACGAAATTTTTTATATTTTTTTTTTGTTAATAAAAAAAAAAAAAATATTCAAGGTTAAAAAATAACACTCGCCAAGGTCGTCTGTGCTAAGTTCTTTATAATAAAGTGGAATAATAATAATAAAAGAAACATTTAATTTCTGACATGTGCAAATTTCAATATAAATAAAAGTTTAAACTAGAAATAAGATTAATAATACTCTAACTAAATAAATTATTTATTAATAGCCAGAAAAAAAACTTTGAAAAATTTCTAAAACAAATTAAAAAATAAAATAAATACCAGTAATTTATAATAAAATATTTGAAATGTTAAATAATTTTTGACTTTTTCCCCAAATTTTGTAATTAAAAAGCCTTGTACTTGACTGCGAAATTTTCTAGTAAATATTTATTTGTTTTAAAATCAAATATACATACATATGTTTATTATTTATAAACTATTTTGTTAAAGTAAATATTAAAAAATTAAATACAAAATTTAACAATTAACTTATTTAAACTGTCAATATTTGTTGACTAAACAATCCTAACAATAGAAAGAACAATACATTTGTTTAAATATAAATATTTAATATCTACACAAAAGAAAAAACAAAAAAAAAAGTGACGTTCTAACTGACCTTGGCTAAATTAAAAATAAAACTATATTTTATAACATTTATTACATGTTTATCACAAAAAATTAAACACACAACCCCAGCAAATAAGACCTTAGGTAGCCATACGAAAAAAAAAAATACTGGGAAAATTTATAGACTTATAAATACTCACCCCTTATTCAAAAACGATTATTAAATTTAACAAACGTTTATTAAGACAGATTTGCATATAAAAATTTGCTTAATAAACATTTGTTTAATTTAATAATCGTTTTTGAATAAGGGGGTCAGTTTTTTAAATATAGGGCAATTTTCTTCTCAATGTAATTTAAACAAAAAATGTTTTTAAGATTTTTTAACACGGGGAAAATTGTTTATAATTTATTAAAAATCTTCTGATTTAACTATTAAAACATTTTAGTTAATACTTTCAAAAATCGTAAGATTTTTTTAAAAATACTGATAAATTGTTTTTTTAAACACTCGGTTTTCTTAAACAAAATACTGGTTAATTGTTTTCTTAAAGAATGTATTTTTATTATAACATATTTCTAAGATTTTTTTAAAGTCCATGACTTTATTCTAAACGGCTATTTAAATAATATACTGGGAAATTTTTTTAAACTTTACTAATTTTCTTAGGTTTTTATAGCTTTAACATAATATGAAATAGCTTAAACATGTTTAGTAAATCTCAAGAAATTTTTAGATTTTTTAAAAAATACTGGGAAAATATATTTTTTAAAAATAAAAATAACTAAAAAGTTTTTTTCTCCCAAAAAGTAGTTTTATTTATTTTCTTTCACAGACCGGGCTTTTTTTTAACAGCTGTACAAAAGAATACTGGGAAATTTTTTATTGATTTTCCTAATTTTCTTAGGTTTTTATATCTTGTAAACATGTGTAGTAAATCTCTAGAAATTTTTTCATAAATACTTAAGTTAAAAAAATACTGGGAAATACATATTTCAAAATACTGGCTTTTCTTTATACAAATCTGGCAATTTTTTTCTCTCCAATAAAGTAGTTTTATATAAAAAAAAAAAAAAATGTATAGATTTTTTTGAACACATTGGGTTAACTGTATAAAAAATACTTGGAAATTTGTTCATGTTTTATTAAATTTCAAAGGCCTTGAAAAATACCGTGATTTTTTCTTTATACATTTTAGGTTAATTTTATGAAATACTGGGAAAATTTATTTTAAAATACCAGACTTTTTGTAGGAAAATACTGGGAAATTTTGTTTTTATGTAAAGTGTTTCTTGTTAAAGTTTAATTTGTCTGTAATTTGAAAGTAGCATTTTAAAAAATACTGATCAAATTAGTGTTTTAAAGTGTTTAAATATCTTTGTGAAAAAGTAGGTTTAAATTTTTTTTTTTTAAGTTTCAAGATTTGTTAAAGATACTGGTATATTTTTTGTGTTAATACAAGCCTTGCTTCTTAGGCAAGTTTTTCTTAATGTTTTTTAAATACAGGGATTTGTTTGAAAGGCCTTTTAAACAAATACTGGGAAATTTTTTATATTTCCAACACATTTTTGATGGTTTCAAAAGGTTTTCAATAGAAATAAGTTATTTTTTGTATGGTAAAAGTTTTTTATATTCATGAAACACCTTTAAATTGATATTTTCTAACAAATTCTTATTTCCGGTTTAAATTTCACACATTCAATTTTGTTTATTTCTTGGCTTATTTTTTTTTTTTTTGTACCGGTGTTTATATTATTTGTTTTTGCTATTGCTGTGATATTTTTACTTGCAATACCGGCAATTTGCACTTGACCAAGGCTGAACACTCTGTCTATTTATCGCTCACTCTCTCTCTCTCACATACCTCTGTTTTCATTTAATTTTACTATTTTTAAGGCATTCTGGCATTAGTTCACAACAATTTCTACAATTGCTTTTGTTGTTGTTTCTCCTATACTTTTTGCACGTGTAGTTGTTTGTGTTAATTTAGATACACTGACAGAATTTGCTTTAATACATTTTATATAAATTTCAAGGTTAATTTTATATGTTTTTTTTTTCTATTCTATTTCTTTGCCGTTGTTGAGCTTTTCAGTTTTATCTATTATTTTACAAAAATAATGAAAAAGATTCATATGTACTTTTGCATGTGTGTTTTATTAAATTTAAACACATGACGTCACATTTATACTCTCAGTGTAGTTTGCGTTAGGTTTTTTTTTCTTTTTGTAGAAAACCGGAAAGCAATAGTTTTTTGTTGCCAGAAAACAAGTTTATGATGAAATAAAAAGTTCTACCTTGAACTTTTGGGTTTATTAACCTTGACTTTACATGTTTCTAAAACCCTTCCCCTGCAGCTGCTTATTGCTCTTCTACGAGTATGTGACATTTCATGTAAAAACTTTAAACACCCAACCCATTTAAATTGTTGTTTTTTTTTTGTTTGTTTGTAGGCGTAAGTGCTTTTTCATGATTTTATTGATTTCTTTATTCTTTATGCATTGATACATATGTTTCACAATAATTACCCGTTTTTGTCGTCTACAAATATTGTTTTTCCTGTTGACCTTCTCATGAACTTATTTAATAATGGTTGTTGTGTGTGTGAACACAGCAATCATATTTGCATTATTAATTTCCTTAAAACATGCAAGGTTTTTCCTTATTTGTAATTCTCATAAAGACAATCTCTATAAAAGATAAGAATGTTTTGAAATGAACATAAATAAATGATATTTATATTTTTCTTTTTATTTAATTTTAGGCCTGCCCTCTTAATCCCGCCCCCGAATTACAGTCCGAACAGGAATTCTCTCAGCGTTTTGCCCATGTTATACGTGGCGTTATTGATTTTGCTGGCATGATACCCGGCTTCCAGCTGCTATCACAAGACGACAAATTCACCCTGCTCAAGGCTGGTCTCTTTGATGCTCTGTTCGTGCGCCTGATCTGCATGTTCGATAATTCCATTAACAGCATTATCTGCTTGAATGGCCAAGTTATGAGACGCGATGCTATACAGAATGGTGCCAACGCCCGTTTCCTGGTAGACTCCACATTTAACTTTGCCGAACGCATGAATTCCATGAATTTAACAGATGCCGAAATCGGCTTATTCTGTGCTATCGTCTTGATTACACCCGACAGGCCGGGTTTGCGCAATATTGAATTGATAGAGAAAATGTACAGCCGCTTGAAGGGGTGTCTGCAGACCATTATCAATCAAAATCGTCCCGATCAACCGGAATTCATGAATAAGTTGCTGGAAACCATGCCCGATTTACGTACTTTGAGCACTTTGCATACGGAAAAATTGGTAGTGTTTCGCACTGAACACAAGGAGCTGTTGCGCCAGCAAATGTGGTCCATGGAGGACGAACAGCCCACTCTGTCAAAGAGTCCGAATTCCTGGGAAGATCATCGCATGGATGTAGAGGCCAAAAGTCCTTTGGGTTCGGTGTCCAGCACAGAATCAAATGATTTGGAGTATCAAACCGCCTCTACCACCACATCCAATCCCACAGCGGCTAACTCTTCGATTAATCATCATTTGAATCATCTGCACTCACAGCAGACCTCTTCGTTGGCTTCTTCTGCTCCCCTGCTGGCAGCCACCTTGTCCGGTACTTGCCCTCTGCGCAATCGTGCCAATTCGGGCTCCTCGGGAGACTCCACCAACGAACTAGATATGGTGGTGGGCAGTCATGCCCATTTAACCCAAAACGGTTTGACCATTACCCCCATTGTCAGAGCTCATTCCCACCAACAGCTGCATCATCATTTGACGGCGGCTGCCAATAACACACATCGCTATCGCAAGCTGGACTCACCCACCGACTCGGGCATCGAATCGGGCAATGAGAAGAACGAGTGCAGTAAAAATGTTAGTTCAGGCGGCTCGTCCTCCTGCTCCAGTCCCCGCTCCAGTGTCGATGATGCCTTGGACTGCAATGAGCAGGGCCAAAACAACGCGAATACCCAAGTTTCGGTATCCGTGTCGCCAGTGAGGTCACCCCAACCTTTAGCTCAACAAGCCAGCTCAACGTCCAACAACACAAACTCCTCCTTGTCCGCCAGCAGTAACTCCACGGTTACTTTAAAGAGACAAATAGTGGATGATATGCCGGTATTGAAGAGAGTACTGCAGGCTCCTCCTTTGTATGACACCAACTCCCTAATGGATGAGGCTTACAAGCCGCACAAGAAATTCAGAGCCCTAAGGCACCGAGAATACGAGTGCACGGAGGCAGATGCCAGCAGTTCGACAAATACTCCGCTCTCAAACCTACCCGCCGCTGCTAGCAGTCCCACACATCAAAACAGCAACTCAAACACAAACGCCCAAAGTCCCCCACCCTCAATAACAACCAACTCTAGCAACAACATTAATTCAACAGGGCAAAACCAGCAGGTGATATTGGTGCCACAGGCAGCACATTCTCCCTCAGCACCATTGGCCGCCTCACCACCAGCCATTGCTCAGCACCAAAGCCAATTGCACATGCATTTGACCCGACCAACACCCACCAACTCCAACACTGGCTCCATGGGACAGCAGCATACCTCTTCTCTGTCCAGCACCCATTCGGTGTTGGCCAAGTCATTGATGGCCGAGCCACGCATGACACCCGAGCAAATGAAGCGCTCGGATATTATACAAAACTATATCATGAGAGATTCCCAGCAGTCGGCCTCCTCCAGCAACTCGTTGTTGGTGTGCTCTCCCCACGGGCCCGGCAGCCGCAGTCCGGCGCCTTTGCATCATCAAATGCAAATGCACAATTTGTATAACAATGGCAGCAACTCACCCAACTCAAGCACTTCACCCAATTCCAACTGCAATTCCCCCTCTACCACCTCAACCACAGGCATTACCAGTGCTTTGGCCTCACCGCCCAGCAGCAGCCCTGCTGCAGCACGCTGGCCCGGACATTCCGTTATCACCACCACCACGATAAACCAACGCCAGCAGTCGGTCTCGCCCAACAGCAATGGCTCCTCCTCATCTTCCTCCTCCACCTCTTCATCGTCATCGTCGTCTTCAACGTCCTCCAACTCATCAACAGGTTGTCAGTATTTCCAGTCACCCCACTCAACATCAGCCTCGGTCTCACCGCCACGGCCCTCACCCTCCCAAATTACCACACCGCCCCGTCTCCTAGAACTGCAGGTGGACATCGCTGATTCCCAACAGCCTTTGAATCTGTCCAAAAAGTCTCCCACACCACCACCCAGCAAACTGCAAGCTTTAGTGGCGGCCGCCACCGCAGCCCAGCGTTATCCAACGGTCTCGGCCGATGTCACAGTAACAGCCACCTCCAGCAACAGCACCACAGCAGCCGCCAGCACCACCACCAACTCCATGCAACAGCAAAAGGTCATGCTAGAAGCGTAAGTGTAAATCAAACAACTGGTTTGAGTTAAAGTCTGTTTAGCTAGCGAGGAAAGAGCCACAGAGAGAGAGAGAGCTGAAACTACAACAAAAGGCTAACTCAGTATTTTTGTTTTCAACAGCTTTTGTAAAGTTTTTATAGGCAGCTCTCTCTTAACAAGCTAACTTTCTTTTGGTTAAAAGTTCTTTGTTTTCGCAAGAACTTTTTATTTTATGTGTAACAAAATAAACTTTAAATGATCGAGACTGAAACAAAACTGAAAAAAACAAACAAATTACCATTTAAAAACAGAAAATCATTTAACTTGAAGCAAAGGGTAGGTCTACGAGAAACCCTTAACAAACAAAAAGGTTTAATTATTTATTATCCTCAAAGCAAACAATTTCCTTAAATTTAAACCTTTATAATTTACAGGGGCGGGCAAAATATTTTAAACCCAGAGGGGTAAAAAAAAAAGTTATAAAATATTTTTTTTTTTAAAATAAATTTTTTGCTGTTAATTAGAAACAAAAAAAAAAAAAAAAAACAAAAAAAAAACAACTATAAATTATAAAATATTTATTGTACAAAAGTAATATTAAATACATAATTATAAATAACAATAATAATATGCATGAAATTTAAACAAAAACAAAAAAAAATACAACAAGAAATTGTCCTTTTTAAAGATAAATTTAATGTTATTTAACAACAACAACAAACAAATATTTTTAAACTTTAAGCTTGTATTAATTATTAAAAATATTAAAATTAATATAAAAAAATTACACACACACACACACACAGAAATTACAAGTGTTTTAAATATGAGTTTTTATGCTAAAAATTGTATGATTTTCAAAACGACAACAACAAAACTATACTTAAACTAAATTTTTAGCTTTTAATTTATTTTCTAATTTAATTTTACTTTTAAGTTATATTTTCTAAAAAAAAAAAAAACAAACACAACATTAAAATTCGGTTTCAAAAACCTGCTAACAAATATTTTTACCAACAGAAGAGAAAAACATTTTTTTAAAAAGATGATTTATGTAAACAAAAACTCTGCGAGTTTAAAATTTATTTAATACAAACAAAAATTATATTGTTTTCCATTTCAAACAGAAATTTAGAAATGGCAAATATTTCTGCAAATACTTGATGATAAACAATTTTTAACTATTATTTTTAAAAATACAACTTTTTTTTTTTAAATAATTATTATTATTAAATTTTATGTTTTGTTTTTTTCTTATTTTTTGTTTTTTATGTATTTAATTATATTTTTATTATTATTATTATTTAATTTTAAGTTTTATGCTTTAAGTTTACTATTATTATTATTATTACCACATTTAAGTTTGTATAGAAACAATTTTATTATTAATAATGAAAAAAACAAAAAAAAAACTACAAAAAAAACACAAAAAACAATTTCCAATTTTATTTTCTTAAATAAAATAAAAAACAATTTTTTTTAAAAATCCTACAAAAAAACATGTTATTCTTTTTATTTCTTTATGATTTTTTTGTTTTGGTTAGAGTTAGCAGACATTTTAGTTTCAAAACAGGCACAGTTGAAGAAACCTTTAGATTTTTAGCAAAAAATTGAATAAATTTCATGTGCTATAAATTCACTTTTCAATTACTTTTCAAAGTTATTTTTAGTTGGAAGAAATTTCTTGTCAATCAAAAAAAAATCTAAATTTTTTCCATTTCAACAATATATACAAAAACTTTTAATATCACATTTAAAGTCTAAATAAATGTTTTTAAAACTATAGCAAAAACCCAACTCCAGCTATAATAAATGATGGAGTTTCAACCAAATTTACCCTAAAAATTTTGTTACAAAAAAACAAAAGTTCATTTGCAATAAAATTACACTTTTTATTACTCCAAAATGATGTTTAATCTTCCCTTTATAAATGCTTTGAAAATCACAGTCATTGCTACATAAATGATTGAGTTTTAAACAATTAACCAAAAAAAAAAAAAAAAAAATTACAAACCATGTGTGTGGAAATCACATTTACACAAACAAACCACATTTCTAAAAACTTTTAAGAACTTAAACAGAATTGTTATAGAACTACATACCAACCTATTGTATTTCACACAAATTGTAATTAAAATGTTAAAGTTATAAACAAATTAAAATTAACTAAAAATTAGAAACATTTTTTTTTAGCTTTTTTAGCATATTTGCCTTAAATTGACATGTGGGTTGAGAAAGAAAATTTTGGGAAAAATTTAACATTTAGCCCAAACATGAATAAAAAATCCTTTTTATTTTTTTTACATTCAATTTGAATAGGAAAAATGGGCTAAATTTTTATTTATGATTGGGCTAATTAATTTGCTTATTTTTTTACTATGCTTAAGTGTCTTTGCTCTGACACAAAGATCAAATCAGCAACAATTTGTTTTATATAGTGGATCGAATTATTCATTCCGTTACGCGATTGCGGAAAGAAATTTTTTATGCGGAAGCATAATTGGAAATTATTCATTCCGTTGCTGCGGTATTTTTCCTTTTTGCGATATCATCTACACAGACATTATTGGAATGAATAATTACATTTTACATAACGATTGACATTTCTTTGCGCTTAGTTTTCCTTTTCGTGCGGAATCAATAATACCACCCAGTAACCCAGTTTAAATATCAACTAATTAACATTATACGTTTACGTTTAGTTTATCGTAGAAAATTTACGCAAAAGCTTTCAACAATGCTTAAGTGTCTATAACAAAGTTTCTTCAAAGAAACGCAGCTATTGGGCTACCAAATAATTACAGATCAAATTTAAATAATTTTTGTAATAAACAATTGTTGAAATTTCAAATTGCATAGTTTATTGAGACATTTAAATTTTCAAAGTTTAAAATTTTTATCAATTTTATGCTTAAGTGTCTATTTTTCCATTCTTTATCAAGAAATAAACAAGTTTGGAGGACTTTAATAATACCGCTAGTCTAATTTTTTATTGCAAAAGAGTTTTCTCAATCTTTTCTTTCATAACTCCAGCAACATTTCACCAAAGTTAAAATTATGCTTAAGTGTTGAAAATAAAATTTCTGTAATTCAGCAGTTTTACAACACTAATGACACAAATGGCCTTTGAAACAATAATTTAAGCTATAATTAAATGGTTTGCAACAAAATGTCTTCAAAAACTCAATTGTTTGCTAAAATGTCTAAATTGCATAAGGAAATCGAGGAAAAAGTAGGCGAGTTCTGTGAACTTAATTGGCACAAATGAACTTTTTTTATATTAAACTTTGAAACATAATTAAAAAAAAAAATTAACACAATTTTGCTTAAGTGTCTAAACTATAAAGTACTTTTAAATGGTTTATATTGAAACCTCAAGTTTTAGCAAACGCTTTATTTTCATATCTATTCACTGTGTAGAAGAAAAATACACAATGTAAGACATTTAAGCTAAAAAATGCTTAGCAGCCGAATTTAAATTCATTCATAACTAAATAAATGAATTACACTTCTTAAGATAGATTCACTCATTCGTTCTAAACAAAATCTTTGTTCGGACAAAGTTTTTTTTTTCAAACGAATCACTTTAAAACAATTGGACTAAAATTGACGCTAATAAATCTAGACATAACTGCCCAATAACAACCATTTATCATCCTTTACTTCACAGTTATTTTTTCCTTTAAGTTATTAAGAAAAATCTCCAAAATATTAAGTATACGTATACTGGAGGTGTTCTCCAGCAGGCAAAAAAAAAATCAGGATTTCCTTGAAGCACTATTCCCAGCAAAATTTAAACTGAATATTCGGATTTAGCAGTTGGACATATACACTCGTAGAGTTTTCGGGCTGTCTAAGGCCAGTAGTTTTATCTCCTAAATAAAAAACTAAAAATGCTTAATTGACTATAATTTCACTTAATTTTTTAAAGCCACTAAGCGTAGACAACAACCCTGAAATACTAAAGCATAATGTTAGGCTGAAAGTTTAAAAAAATTACCATATATGTAGTTAAAATTAACATAAATGCTATAAAGAATTTTATTAATAAATTTGAAAGCTAACAGCTGTGTTAACGGTTCATTTGTTGTGGAAGTTTAAGAGATAACTGCAAATATGTAGTCAATGAAACATAGCTAGGTTATAGTGTCTTATTTAAGTGTTTAAATTGTGCAAACAATAATTGGGGGTAAGGATTTTATTGAGGATTTAGGAATCTATAAGGTCTTTAACAGGTTTAGAGTGTTTCCAAACACAGGATTTAATAGGTTAGCAGAAAAATTCAAACAAGTTTCTATAATTAAAGACACAGAGAAAAATATTGTGCGAATATTTTTATTAAGGATTTAGGTATTTATTAAGTTTTTTCAAATAAAGTTTGCAAGATAAATGCCAACAAATCTTAAAAACAACTACCCACAGTTTAAGCTGTGAACAGAATGTATAGCCTACTTTAGGGAGCTTTTAAAACAGTAACTTGTTTAACAGCTAAACTAAAAGGAGATTTCTATAAAATGATAAACGATTAAATGTGTTGTAAATTGTAGGAGCCTGGAAATGATAGTCAGTTCTAATAACTTTGTTCAGGAGTTGCTGAATTTTTTTTTTTTAATTTTCATTATTTTAAAAATTGAATTTATGTATTTTAGTTGTACAAATTATACAATTACTATTTCAAAAGAAACTTTTAATTTTACATGTACTCTTTATGTTTTCATGATTTTAAAAACACTTATTTGTCTTTAAAACTTAATTTTTTAAAATATTTTTTGTTTAATTATATTTTACGTAATTTAAGGGAAACTTTTAGTCCAAATTACCTGTATAGTGTTTTACAATTTTTAACTATTACCCAAATATAAAAAACGCTGTTAAAATGTATTGATTAAGGCTTTTTTCAAGCAATTATGTTAATTTTAAGCTAAAACCCCATTTATTTTAAGCCCCAAAGTATGCTGTAGTTTTCTTACAGGTTTGAAAAACAAAATGATGTTATAGCCAATTAAGCATTATTATTTTTGTGCATTTAACTGCTAAACTACTGGTCGTAGACAGCTCGCAAACTCCGGGAGGTTATTTGTCCAACTGCTGAATCCGAATATTCACTTTAAATTTAGCTGGGAGTAGTCCTTCATGGAAAACCTGGATATTTTGTTTTGCCTGTTTAAGCACAGCTAGACGTATACTTAATATTTTTGATTTTTTTTTTTTAAATAAATATTAAGTATACGCCTTTATTGAGAAGGTTTAAAGGATAAATAAAGGTTAAGGTTTATGGGGTTTTTGGTAATTATTTGAAGAATTATTAGCCTTAGTAGGGGTGACACTAAGTTGAGGTGTTTAGTTTAAAGATGATTTCAAAAACTAAGACAATAATTCAATAAAAAAGCTTAAATTTTTTTTAATTTTAATACTTAAGCATTTCTTAAACTAAAATGTGTTTAATTGTTAATTTGTTTACTTAAACAGCTTATTTATATATGAAAATAAAGTGTTGTATAGCTGAGTAAAGACTTGAGATTTCAATGTTAAGCACATGACAATTTAGACACATTTTGTTTAATTACTTAATTTTTTGGTTTTTACAAGGTTTGTTTCTTTGTTTATGTTATACCAGCCAACATATTAGTAAACATTTATATTTATATTACTCTAACTATACAAAATATATGGTAATTAGCATGATTTGTAAGCAGTAATTACTAAGAAATTTTCAACTTTATGATGTATAAATGTGTGTAATTAAACAAAACAAATTAAAACTTATTTGTATTATATGGTATTTAATTATTGATAAACATAATAATTTTATGTAAATCTGTTAAAAAATTATAAAATAAATGTAAATGTACTAAAATTAAAGCACAAAAATTAAAAAAAAAAATATTTATAAAAATGTAAAAAACACACAAAAAATATTTAATTAAAAACAAGAAAAAAAAATAATTTTAAATTTTAATATTAATAAAACAAAACAGAAAAATACAGTTTTTAAAACAAACAAAAAATTTCCAAAAAAAAAATGTTAAATAACGAAATATAAAAAAAATATTTTCTTAAAATTATAAACAAAGAAAAACAAGTCTACAAATGAAAACAAAATATCAAATTTAATTATAATATAAACAAAAATAATTTTATGTGTATGAGTGTAATTTGTCCGTTAAATTTAATTAATAAATATGAAAAAAAACCAAAAAAGGAAAATATTTAAAACAAAACAACCCCTGTAAATTTAAACAACAACTTTAAACAGCAAACAAAATATTAAAAAAAAAAAAAAAAAAAAACACAGAAATAAAACTGAAACAATGAAAATGATGACAATTTTTAACATTAAAAAACCCAACACAACATATTTGATCAAAATGAAAAAAACCTACTTTTTTGCAATTAAAACAAAAAGAAAAAAACATATTTTGTTAAAAAGGAAATTTAACTATAATTGACGAAAAAAACCAAACAAACAAAGTAAAGTAAAGAAATGAATGTTAAAAATTGTTAATATAAAACCAACCAAAAGAAACGAATTATTGCAAAAAAAAAAATTAAATCACTCTAAATTATTGTTTTGAGTGTAAAATTAAAACATGTTAAATATTAAATACAATTTAAACTAAAAAAAGGAAATTTTTAACAACAACTTAAAAAAACTCCTTCAAATAAAATTTTGAAAATTTTCTTTTCTTGACAACAAAATTTTTAAAATACAATTTAAAGGTAAAACCAAAAGGAAACAAACAAACCAAAACAGCTAAACCTCTATAAAAGTATGAGTGTGTGTAAAAAAAGAGACAAACCATTAAAGGTAATAAATAACAAAATATTATACATACAACATTTAATGAAATAAGTTTGAAATTTTTGTTTTAAAAGAAAACTTAATGATATTTAAAAAAACCAAACAAACAACAAAATGTGAATAAAAACCAGAAAAAAAATAATAATAAAAAAATGGCAAAGTATTTAAACATATAAAAAAAAAACAAACATAACAAGTGTTTTATTAATTTCAGCAGCTACATATACATTCCAACATTCAGTAAGTAAGTATGAGTAATATTTAATAACACAAAATCAAAATATTAAGTATACGTCTGGCAGTTTCAACAAGTTTCAAGGATTTTCTTGAAGCACTAACGCTAGCTGAAGGGGTTTCTTTTAGATTAATTGACTATAATTTTAACTCATTTTTCAAAGCCACTAAATTGTGAAACTAAGCGTAAATAACCCTGAAAAACTATAGTCTGCTGTTAGGCTCAAATATGAAAGACATGACAAAAAATTCCCAAAAAATTTGCACTGGAATGACCCGAGATCACCTCGGCCAAGGGCTGTCAACTCAGCAATTACTGCTGTTACAACAACAACAACAACAACAACAACAGCAAAAATTAACATAAATGCCTTAAAAATACTCTACAACATAAAATTTATTAACGTTTGTGGAAATTTTGACACCGTCTAAACATTTTTACACAAATTCCAGACCGTTGCCTACAAAAGTTTTCGAGATAAACGTAAAATTTTCACAACCTATAGTCACTGTAATTATTACAAGAAAGGAAAACTACAGCCTGTTTTAGGGCGATATTTATATAATGAACTTTCAGCAATAACAAATTAAAATAGATTTCTGTAAAAAGTTTATTCTAACAAGAAACAATAGACAAGTTTTGTAAAATTTAAGGCCACAAGTTTCAAAAGTAAATTACAAAATTCAATTAAGTGTGCTTTTAACGCACATTCCAGTGAATATAGTAAAAGAGTAAACGAAAACTGTAGCATACTTTTGGGATATACAATTGTTAATTTCTGGTGCTGTTTTCAAGAAATTTTCTTCAATAAACTTAGCTTTTTTTTTTGCCGAACTTTATTTAAAATTTAAAAATTTTAAATTTTTATGCGGCAAATGTATTAAAGAAAAATTTGTTCCAAATGCAAATAAATCATGAAAAAAACTTAACAAACTACGTAATTACCTTTTACCACATATACAAATAAAACGAGTTTTCTTAATTTTTTTTTTACAAAAACATTTTATGAAAAATATCAATTTTATTTAATTTTAAAACAGTTACTCAAAATCTGGAGAAGATTTTTGACAATTTTGGAAATTGGGTGAATGGTACCAATACTACATTATATAGAAGTAGTGGTGTAAGGAGCACTTGTTCGGAATGTAGTACTGGGATATCTGGAATAATCTTGGGAATCAAATCTTTTGACTTTTTAAAAATTTGGAGAAGATTTGTGACCATTTTGAAAACTTAAAATTTTATAAAAAAAAAAATCTGGAGAAGATTTGTGACAATTTTGGAAACTGAAAATTTTAAGTTTTTTGGAAAAAAAAATCTGAATAAGATTTTTGACAAATTTTGAAATCTTGAGTACTGAGAAATTCGGAATTAAAATTTTTATTTTTTTTTAAATTTGTAGCAGATTTGTGACCATTGTGCAAACTGGGTGAATGGTGCCAAAACTAGACTATGTAGAGTAAGTGTTGTAAGGAGCAATTGTTCGAAATGTAGTAGTGACATATTTGGAATAATATTAAGAACTAAGTAATTTTGGCTTTTTCTTGGAGAAGATTAGTGGCCATTGTGAAAACTGGGTAAATGGTGCCAAAACTAGACTATTTTAAAAATGGATATTTTGCATTTTTATGGTTTGTAATATGATGTTTTACAATTATTTATTAAAAACTTAACATTTTAATTTGTATTTTACTGAAAGTAGTTGCTAGCGTTTTCCAGAAGTTAAAACATATTTTAGTTTTGAAAAAAGTACTAAAATTACTACTCCTTAAAAAAAGTAATATTTTCAATTTTCAAGTAAATTTTTAAGTCTTTGTGTTATTTTTCATGACAGTGTACAATATATTATTTTAAAATATGTATATGAAGAGCTTTGAAAAAAGTACTAAAAAAACTACTTTTTTTTAAAAAAAAAAAGCGATTTTTGGGTTGTTTTTATTATTTTATATGATAATTTATGAAATATGAAATAAAAATATGTTTTTTTAAGTTTTTAAAAAAGTACTAAAAATACTACTTTTATAAAAAAACAATTTTTTTTTGCAAATTTTAAGTGGTTTTGAGCATTTATATATGTATATACGTATTTTATATTTTATGAAATATATGAACTTAAAAAATTACTAATAATACTACTTTTTTTCTACAAGAATATTTTTGCAATTTAGTAAATATAAAGGATTTAACTTGTTTTTTTGCAGCGAATATATGTATAAGAAATACTGATTATACTTAAAATAAGAATTATTATGCTTGGTAACTGGCTATCATGTTTCATATTTTGTCTTGTAATTATTTTCTGCATTGAGTTCTTCGAAAAATAGATTATCTGCCGTATTCATAAAAAATAAAGTAGGTTTGAAGTGTGCTTTTAAAGTACATTTGAAGTCTACTTTAAAGTTTTATGAATACGGCAGTATATTTGTAAACATATAGTAAAAACAAAACTACTTAACAATATTTGTTTAAATTGATATACATATGTACATACATAAAATTTAATGCTATCGCTCTAGATTTCTAAATTATTAAACAATAATGAAAATAGAGTTGCACCATTCATTTACATACTTATGTTGCTTCATATTTATAAAAAAAGCATTCTTCTTATTAAAATTTTTATTTAAATTACTGTTAATTTTTCTTAGAATTCTTTGTTGACTTTGCTTATTTTGCATTTTTATTGAATTTATATTTTTGTGTTTGTTTTTGTATGTCTGTCTGTTTGCTTACAAGCATTTTTTGTTCCACCTTAAACAAATACAAATTAAGTATTTCTTTAGACTTTGTTGTTGCTGTTCAGAACCCGACACTCTATTACTTGTTATTGTTGTTTAGAAATATTCTAATAATTGTTGCTGTCTTTTTTTTATTTTTATAGTACTCGTTTATATAGAAAAGAACCGTTGTTGTTGTTGTTATTATTATTACTCGTGTCGGTTGTGGATTTTATATATTTTTTTTTCATTTCATTATTATTACTCTTAGTCTTGTTTTTGTTGGTGTTGTTGTATTTGTAGTTATTTTATTTTTTGCGTCTGTTATCTCAAGGTCACGGTTAAAATATAAATTCGACATTGAGAAGCCTTAGGAAAAAAAACACATAATAAAAAAAAACACAAAATAAAAAATTCAATTCATTGTGGTGATAACTCACTCACTCACACTATATTTATATTCACATGCATATTTATTTCGCCAGGAGAAATTACAAACGCCATATTGTGCTGAGAGATAGAGAGAGAGAGGGAAGGTGGCAGGCAGCGCTGCCAGAAGTAAGATTTACCTTTTTTTTTAAGATTTTTTAATCGAAAAAAGATTTTAAGATTTTTCCCAAAAAAAAAAGATTTTTTGTTTTGTCTAGACGAAGGTTAGGTTCAATTAAAAAAATCTTCTTTGTTCCCATTTGAAAAATTTTAAACTAATCGATCTCAAAAAATGTACAATTTACTATAAGAAAATTAATTTTTGTTATTTTTTGGTTACTGTTAAATAAAATATGAATTGTTTTTATTATTTATAATAAAAAAAAACTACTTATTTCTAAAAATAAGATTTTTCCTCAAAAATAAGACTTTTTTTTGCGAAATTAAGATTTTTTGCTAAAAATTTCTGGCAGCCCTGGTGACAGGTAAATAGCCCGAGAGAGCAACAAGAATTGTCGTGTGTAATGATGAATGATGACGACAATGTTGTTGATGATATTTAATGGTTGTTGTTTTTATAGTTCTATATATGTAAATATTTGTTGTATTTAGACATTAATAGCAACAACTAAAAGGGATTTTTTATATTTGAGGGTCATTTTGTATAGAAATTTACATGAATTATTAATATGCACTTAATTAAGAACGTATCTGATGTGTGGGTTTAGGTGGAATTTGAAACTCGCTTATTAATTGTCTAAGTAGAGGGGATTAATGTGAAATAAAAAGGTATTTTTTCCGTATATAGAAGTTTTACCCTTTTTTAACTTATTTTTACAAAAATTTTGAGAGAAATAAGTTTTTGAGCAATTTTCAAAAAAGTATTTTTCCATTTTTACACTATTTTTTATGAATTTATACAAGATTTAAAACAAATTATAGAAATTTTTAATAAATTTCAAAGGGTACTAAAATACTAGTTTCTCTAAAAAGGTATTTCGTATTTAGACGTTTTAACTGATTTTTACAAAAATTTTAAAAGAAATAAGTTTTTGGGCAATTTTCAAAAAAATACTCAAAATACTACTTTTTTCAAAAAAGTATTTTCCTCGTTTTCATATTATTTTACCCAATTTTAATTGAATTTTACAGAAATTTTGAGAGAACTAAATTTTTAAGCAATTTTCAAAAAAGTATTTTTCCATTTTAACACTAATTTTTTTTGGAATTTCTACAAGATATGAAACAAATTATATAATTTTTTAAAAAATTTCAAAAAGTACTAAAATTATTACTTTAAGACAAATTAAATAAATTTAAAAAAAAAATTCTTAAATACATATGTAGTACTAAAAATAATTTTTTCGAAAACTGATTTTGAATGGTTTCTTCTCCTTAATTTTTGAATATTTCATTTGAAATTAAATTTGTTTTTTTTTGTTTGTGTTTTTTTGTTAATATGCTGGTTGTGTTATTGTTGTTGTTATTTTTCTCGGGCACATGTTTTTTTTTTGTTGTTGTAAGTAATAAACAAATGAGTAATAGTGCTAGTAATTAGAATCATAAGCAAAGTATTTATGTGTCGTATATTAAAATGTGTGTGAGCAAATGCGTGTGTTCCAAACATGTGTTGTTCTTTAGAAATTAACGTTTTTTTATACTTTTTTTTACTTTGTTTATGGTAGTTTTTTGTGGTGTTTTTTTTTTTGTCGTCATGTTAATGTCAAAGTTATATTAAAAATAGTATAGAACAATTAAGCAAATAAATTATTAAGAAATAAACATACCAAAGCTAAAAAGTTAGAAGAATTCGTAAAAGTTTAGGCAGGCCATACCAAACGCAAAGCAGATTAAAGGTGACAAAGCGAAAAAAAAAGATTTAAATGCGCTTGAAAGAAAAGTTCATTTTAAATGAAATACAGGATTTAATATTTATTTCAATAAATGTTTGTATTTAAGCACAAGTTTATATGTAAATGTAATTCCCATTTTCTATTTCCTTATCATTTGCAAAGTGTTTAAACTATACTCGTACACTATTGTTTGTTATTGTTTTCTTTTCTAATTTGACGTCACTTCAAGTTTTACCTTAAATATCTCTATTAGAGAGTGTGAGAGAGCACTTCGCTTAAATTTTACTACAATTAGTTCGGTAATCATTCTAAACGTGCCGGAATATAATAATGTGTAGAATTAATTATTTATTTCTACATATATTTTACTACAACAAAATGAAATGGCGCGTAATTTATAGAAAAACAAAAATACTTTTCGACGTAATATTTTGAATTGTGTATTTTATAAAAAATAACATGATTTGCGAAAAAAAAACAACCTACCACTAATAATAAACAGAATTAATTGATTTACGTGACTGCTATGCACAAAAAACTGCATTAAATAATTAAAACTAATGACATTTAATATATTTGTAAATTGGAAAACATTAGTAAAGTAGATAATCTATAAATAAGGGAAAATTTTATTAAAAACAAAACCTTTAGTTTAACAAAAACTTTAAGGCATAAAGGAAATGAGTACTAAATTTTAATCTTTTAAACTGTTTACCTAAAGAAAACAATGTTTACATTTTTTAATACGAAAAACACTCAAATAAATTCTTATTGTGATATTATTTGTTTACTGTAGAAAAAGAAAGTAAATAATGAAAACATAAAAAAAAATTCTAAATTTAAACTAATATTCAGAAATTTAAAAAAAAATTAAATTTTTTACATTATTTACATTTTGTAAATTATTGAGGAAAGTTTAAGAATATTAGTAACTGCATAAAACAATAGAAATATGTTGAAATATGTCCATACTTCTAAACTTTAAAACATTGTTTACACCCAGGTAAATAATGTAAACAATTATATAAAACCGTTTTAAACCTACACATCTTGAAATCTTTTTATAAATAAATCATGACTAAAGAATTTTACATTATTTGCACTATTTTTGTTGCCAATTACACAATGTAAAAAAGAAAATAAGCCTAAATTTCCATAAACAATTATTTCAAAAATATCATTAGTTTTTAAATAAACCACTAATTTAAGCATTTTACATATTGTTTACATGAAGTAAATAATTTAAAATATATGCTAATAATAAAAAAATATAATTACTTTATAAATAAACAACATATATAGTTTACCCATTATTTACATCCAGGTGAATAATGTAAACAATTATAAAAAACCGTTACACTATTTTTGTTGCCATGTCAACAATGTAACAAAAGGAAACAAGTTTTCATAAAATAAATTCCAAAAGAATCAAGATTCTTTAAATAAACAACAAATTTACCTATTTTACATATTGTCTACATGAGGTAAACAATGTCAACTAATAGAAAAATTTTCCCCTAAACAAAAACCATCATTACTAGTTAAGTAAACCTGCATATTAATGCAATTAACTTATTATTTACCTCATGTAAACAATGTAAAAAAACTAAGTAAATCTTATATTTTAGCCCTAAATTTCATATACACAAATATTGTATATATTAATTATTTACATTTTTGTCAATATGTTAACAATGTAAAATATCTATTCAAAACCATATTTTAAACAAAGATTTAAAATATTTCTATTTGAACATTGTTTAAAGTTTTTATAATTATCTATTGTGGTTACCATGTAAACAAGGTTTTTGCAGATGTTTACATTTTTGACATTATGTAAACAATGTAAATTATGTATTTTAACTCATATTTACAATTTATATTCAAGAAATTTTGTTTAAAAAAATATTAGACAGATTTTTGAGTGGCATACATTTGTGACATTATGTAAACAATGTAAAACAGGTAAACAAATTTTAAAAAATCGTTTAAATCTGCCAATTTTCAGTAATACACAACAAACAAATTTTAAATTTTAACAAATTTAATCTATTTAAAAAAGTTTTCAATTCTACTTAAACTGTCACAGACATAAGCACTTAAAAGCTGTATTTTAGAAATGTACATATGTACACACACATTCTGAAATTCATGTAGAATTATTTGTCTACGTTTACTGTACGTGTATCGTAACATTTACCTTCAAATACAATCAACAACTACAACAAAGAAAAAAAAAAAGCATTCAACCATTCATCCAGTCATTCCACACGTACTCATACCCGTGCATTACACTTTACACAAACAACAACAGCACACTGCAGTTCAAGTTCAATGTCAAGTGCAATGAATTCAATACAATTCCATTCCATTCGATACGAAATGATCTTCTCTTTATTTAGTGTTGGGGTAGGGGGGGTGGGGGGGTGGGTGGTTTTATTTTTGTATTTGCGTTATTCTTTTTAATATATTTCTGTATAAATCTGTGCACTTGTGTCTGAGTTTGTATGCAGTTTTGTTGTAAGCAAATATAAAGACTCTACGTATTTTGTTGACAGATGTTGCAATGAATTGAGTAGTTTTGCATTGAAGTACTTTTTTTGAGTTACATTTTGTTTAAGTACCGTTTTTAAAATAACAAAATACTTATTACTCAAAGTAGTTTTATGGGAAGTTTTGGTACTATTTTAAAAAGTACTTTTTAAACGTACTATTTTTGGTACTTTCTAAAAATAATATCTCTAGTACTGCTTTTAAAATTACAAAATACATATTATTTAAAGCAGTTTTAGGGAAAATTTTCCTATTATTTTAAAAAGTACTTTTTAAACGTACTATTTTAGGTACTTTCTAAAAGTAATATTTTTATTTCTTTTAGTACTTGTAAAAATTACAAAAAATAAAAGTACTATTTTTAGTATTTCATAAAAGTACAATTCTTACTATTTTGAAAAAGTACTATATTTAGTACTTTTTAAAAAAGTAGCTTTTGTTTATAAGAAAAAAATACTTAAATCCTTTACATAACTGACAATATTGCAATATTTGCTTTGTATCTGATCATCATATATGGCACCAAAGGGGCCAACATTTCTATATTTTTGGGTGGTTCTTGTTTGTTTATTGTTATATAGTAGCTGGTTCAAGGTTTAATTTTGGATTTGTACATTATTAAACAATTTAAATGTAAGAAAAATTGTTGCTTGTGCGCCATTTATATTTTACCACCAGATTTTTTGTTTTGTACTACAAATTGTACAGCTTGTACATTTTTGCAACAATTTTGTTTTAAATCTGAAAAAAATATTATTGTTTGTTTTCACAATAAAATAAAAAATAAAAATTTTGGTTAGCTCAACTTGTGCCAAAAATTACATGCACTTCTTGGAAAAATTTACTGCTTTTAAATTGTTTTAAAAAACAAAATATGATTCAGTTGAAAATTTTGAGAAAATAATGATTCAATGTTTTAGCAAATATTGTATACAATCAGGTTTATCTGATTAGGAATTTATAAGAAAATGTATAATTCTGCTAAAAATTTATTATAATTTATTAAATTGAAAAGACAAGTCAAAATAAAAAAAAACTAAAATTTAAGTTTAATGAAAAAAATCATAAAGTGATCATTAAAAATCACATAAAAAACTAACCCCCTTATTCAAAAACGATTATTAAATTTAACAAACGTTTATTAAGACAGATTTGCATATAATTTTTGAATAAGGGGGTAAGTCGTTATTTGAGAATGAAGTAAAAAATTAATCAATTCCTTGGGAATTGAATGGTTTGTTTGGAATTAAAAAATATTAATTGATTTATTTGGAATGGAATAAAAAATTAACCGGTTACTTTCGATCCGAATAAAACAAAAACCGGTTATTTTTAAATATATTCAATATATATTAAACGGTTAGTTTAAAGTCAAATAAAAATTAATCGTTTCATTGGCAATCGAATAAAAAATTATATTTTATTTTTCAAAAAAAAAATCTAATATTCTTTTTATTTTTATTTTTTATTTCTTCCGATACTTCGATACAACAATCTGTGCATCTGTAGCGAAATATCGAAAGAAATAAAAAATAAAAAATAAAAAGAATATTAAATCTTATTTTCGAAAAATAAAATAACATTGTTTAATAAATAAAAAGATCGAAAAATCAGTTAAATAATCGAATAAAAATTTATTTCATTAATTTTCATCCGAATAAAAAATAACCGGTTAATTTTAAAACGAATAAATAGTAAGCAGTTAATCTAAAATCAAATAAAAAAGTTGTGTCGGTTAATTTAAAATCGAATACATATTTAACGTGCCATTTAGAATGAAATAAAAATTAATCTTTTCATTTGGAAACGAATAAAAAATTATTCTATTAATTAAAATTAATCGGTTAATTTTAAGTCAAATAAACATTTAACGTTTTATTTAGAATCAAATAAAAAAAGTAATCGCTTCATTTGGGAACGAATAAAAACTTTTGAATCGAATAAAAAATTAATCGTTTAATTTAAAATCGTATAAATGTTCAACGTTTCATTAAGAATCAAATAAAAAAGTAATGGTTTCATTTGGAAATGAATAAAAAATTATTCGATTAATTTTGAATCGATTAAAAATATAATCGGTTAATTTAAAATCAAATAAATCCAAAAAAGCAGTTTAATTAGAATCAAATAAAAATTAATTGTCTCATTTGGAAACGAATAAAAAATTATCAGGTTAATTTTGAATCGAATAAAAATATAACCGATTATATGAAATCGAATAAATATTCAACGATTCGTTTAGAATCAAATAAAAAATAACACGTTTGATTTGAAAACGAATAAAAAATAATCCGGTTCATTTTGAATCAAATAAAAAATTAACCGATTAATTTGTAAACGAATACATATTAAATGGTTAATTTAGAATCAAATAAAAAATGAAACGTTTCATTTAGAACGAACCGCTTAAATTGAAATCAAATAAATATTATGTGGCTAGTTTGAGAATCAAATCAAAAAATGAATCTTTTCATTTGGAAACGAATAAATATGAAACAATAAATTTGCAATCGATTGAAAAATAATCGTTTTATTTAAAATCGAAGCATTATACTTAAAACTCAAGTAATTTTTTTCAAAATAAATTAAAACAATATCTTAAATTTTTATTAAAAACTACTTCGAATCAAAATAAAAAATTGAGGCTACCAAAGCAAAAACAACAATAATGAACGCAAATATAAACAAGAACAAAAAACCAATAACAGCCACAACAAAGAACTGAAGCTGAAAGTAGCTGAAAATGAAGATGAAACATAAAATGGTACCCAACTAACTAACAATTGGCAGTAGGCATAAACAACAGAAAAAATTCAAGGTCAATAGATTAAACAATCTGAAGAAAGAGAAAAACAACAAATTAGCAAGCACTAGAATAATATTTACAAAACATACAAACAAATGGGAAGTTGGTGGTAGCAACAACTATTCTCAAGCACATCAAAGCAGGGGGGGGGGGGGACAAGAACACACGCCAACTATTTGCTATTTTGTTGCTGAAACCTACGCACTCCCTAAAAAAGAAAAATAGAAAGAAACAGAAAGCTTCAAGTATTAGAAGGGAATGTTTAAAGAATTAATGATATATACGCTCAATAGTTGGTAAACAACAGAAACTAAAATAAATATGCGTAAATGGTTCTTAGGAATGAAATAAGAATTGAAGCTGTTTATTTAGACTCGTAGAAAAAATTAACCGGTTCTTAACCGGTAGATTCAAAAAAATTAACAACGTAATGTTGAGTCATATGAAAAAAAAAATTAAAAATTAATTATTAATCGAATAATTGTTAAATAGTTCATGTTGAGTCGAATAAAAAGATTGTTAGTTGAGTTTGAATCGAATAAAATAAGAAACGGTTCACAAACCGAATCAAAAATTACACTGTTAATTTGGAATTGATTAAACATTAAACGGTTCATTTGAAAATTAATAAAAAAAATACATTGGTTACTTTGGATCGAATAAATATTTATTAAACGTTTCATGTTCAATAGAATAAAAAAATATTTTCTTCATTTGGAAACGAATTTTAAAATGTCACAGAATTTAATTCCGTTCGGAAGTGGAATTAATTTCGTATTTTGCTTCTATAGAAAAAGTAAAACAAAACTTTTTTTCGGAATGAAACCTAGAAATTCCTAAAATTACAATTACACATAGCAAATTAAAAGTGGTTTCATTCCGAAAAAATTGTTCGTTTGGCTTTTTTATAGAAGCAAAATACGGAATTAATTTCACTACCGAACGGAATTAAATTCTGTGACATGGCCGTATATGTAGGAAAGTTGAAATAATAACATATGTCTTTACACATGTTAGTGGAAATCAAAAATCTAAAGGCCCGAAATATATTACGAACCCAAATCTTTTAAAAATATAACAAATATACAATTAAAAGTATAACTATTGAATATTGCTAAACATATTTAATAAATAGCATAGATCTAAACAAAAAACCACCACTACCTCGATTTTTAGATAAATGCATGTATGTTTTGAACTAAGTTAACTAGCAAGTTAATATGTACATATAACGAATGAAAGGTAACACAATACCAATACTTGCTGTTTTGTTTCACAAACAGTTTGAATATTTTTTAAAAAAATAAAAATTTCTCACCAGAATCATTTTTTTAATAAAAAATTTCGAATAAAAATTTAATCCGTTTATTTAGTAACAAATAAAAAATTTAAAACATAAATTTTTGACACAAATAATGGCTCGTTTTTTATGAAGGGACGCTAATAAAATAAAATAAAAAAAACTTTCGTATGTTAGTGGAAATCAAATTTCTAAAGGCCAAAAATATTTTATAGAGCTACTTCGTATAAAAATATAACAAATATACGTTTAAAAGTATTGATATTGAAACTTAGTAAAATCGTTAAATAAATAGCAGGGATATGAGAAAAAAACCAAGCTTACTTTGATTTTTGTAAATGGATTTTGGAATGTAAATAACAGGTGAACTAAGTTAGCTACCAAGACAGTATGTAAAGCGAATTAAAGGTAATTCAAAGATCTTTCTACTAATAATGCTTAACAGTTTGTTTAACAAACATTTTGTTCAAAATAATATGTTCAATCAAAAATTCTTTTTATACCAAAATAATTCCTTTAGCAAAAAAAAAAAAAAAATTTTTTTTTCATAAAAAAAGCATCAAATGAAGGATCGATTTAATTCAAACGAATAACAATTTAAATGGAAAAAATTAAAAGAAGGAAATTAGCTCATTTCAATTCCAATGCTGGGAAAACAACAACAACGGAAACAAATTTGCCTTTATATTGCTTTTTAGTCGTTATTAGAAGCTTTAAAATTATTTAATTACATTTACACACATAGCAACAACAAGTTACTTACTCTCTGATATTTGTTCCCCTCTCTATCTACCGCTACACTTCGCACACTCACTAAAACTAAAAAATTGGTATAAATAACTGGTCATTAACCCTGATCAAGCTACATACATGAATTAAGTGCGTAATGGATAGAGAAAGTACTTAACAAGTACCGTCATGAAAACACAAAAACAACAGCTGTTTACCCCAACTAGTACATTTGATTAGTTGTAGTTTTTCTTTTCTCTCTCCCTCTCTCTTTCTCTTAAACACTCCTTTGAAAACTAAACTAAAACACATGCTTAATTGCCAAGTAAATTTTTGTTAGAGAAAGAACCAAAATGAACTTTTTGCTAGAATTGTTATTGTTTTTGTCGCTGTTCAGTTTTGTTTGTATTTTGTGTATAGAAAACAATTTATGTTCTCAGTGTCCTTGAAATTTATTTTCAATGCTGACTGCGTAGGTTTATTTTCAAGTTTATACGTTCTTTTATGCCCAAATTTCTGTGTGTTTTCTATACTTTTTGTATGAGTTTTTTTTTGTTGTTGCTACGTCAAATTTTGTTTATTGTTGTTGCTTTTTGTTTCATACTGTTAATTGGCTTTAATGGGATTTTTCTAAAAAAAAAACAAAAAACAAAAAAATTACTCGTTCTTCTTGTAAATTTAGGCTTTTATCTGTTGGAAATTTTATTAATGCTCAAAGAGTATGATTAAATAAATAAAAACATACATGTACGAGTATGTATTAAAAACATATACATACATACATACGTAATTGGAATTATATTTTTGTTAATAAGTAATAATTTAGATTTCATTAGAAACAGCAAAAAGTACTCGTAGGCATTAATGTCAACGCAAATTTACTTAGTATGAATTATTTGGCAAGAGGGTAACTAAAGTGGTAGTTGTTTTAAAAAGAAAAATAAATCACATTTAACAAAATAACTCAATAAGTTTAAAATTATATTATGAATTTTGATTCGATTTTAAATGAATTGATTTATTTTATTCTAAATGACACAAATGCGAAATGCAACGCAAACCGAAACGACGCAAATCGAATCACCTTTATCTATACAAATGTACTGACTTTTTGTTGAATGGGTCAATGCCGATGCAAATTGGAATCAAAACGACGCAAAGCGAAAGGCAAATCGCAAATCGAAACAACGCAACATTTAACCGATTTATTTTTTATTCAAATGAACAGATATATTGTTTATAGGATTTAAATATATCAGTTTAGTTGATATTTCATTCAAAATTAACCGGCCCATATTTATTTGGTTTCAAATAAACCGTTAAATATTTTTTTGGATTCGTAATTAATCGATTAATTTTTTATTCGTTTAAAAATTAACCCAATATTTTTTTTATTTTATTGCAAATTAAATGATTCATTTTTCATTTAATTCTAAATTAATTGCTTAATATTTATTCGATTTAAAATTAACCGCTTTGTTTTTTATTCGTGTCCAAGTGAAACGATTAGTTTTTTATTCGACTTCAAGTGAAACGATGCATTTTTATTTGATTCAAAATTAAACGTTAAATATTTATTTGATTTAAAATTAACCGATTAATTTTTTATTCGGATCAAAATTAACCGGTTAATTTCTTATTCAAAGTTAACCGAATAATTTTTTATTCGCTTTCAAATGAAACAATTAATTTTTCATTTAATTTATAGTTAAACGTTAAATATTTATTCGGCTTAAAATTAATCGAATAATTTTATATTCGACTTAAAATTAATCGATTAATTTTTTATTCGATTAAAAACTAAACGAATACTTTCTTATTTGATTTCAAATGAAATGAATAATTTATTATTTGATTCTAAATTAGCTGTTGCATATTTATTTGATTTAAAATTAACCGATTAATTTTTTTTCGGCTCAAAAATAACCTGTTAATTTATTATTCAATTCCAAATGAAAGGATTAATTTTTTATTTGATTTTAATTTAAGCGCTGAATATTTATTAGATGTAAAAGTAACCGGTTAATTTTTTATTCGATTCAAAATTAACCGAATATTTTTTTATTCGCTTTTAAGTGGAACGACTAATTATTTGTTTAATTCAAAATTAAACATTGAATATTTATTCGATTTACAATTAAAATTTTTTATTCAATTCAAAATAATAGATTACTTTTTTATTTGATTGAAAATTAAACGTTAAATATATATTCGACTTTAAATTAACCGATTAATTTTTTATTCGTTCAAAGTCAACCGAATAATTTTTTATTCGCTTCCAAACGAAACGATTCTTTTTTTATTTGATTCAAAAATAAACGTTAAAAATGTATTCGATTCAAAATTAACCGATTAGATTTTTATTCGATTAAAAATTAATTGTATAATTTTTTATTCGTTTGCAAATAAAACGATTACTTTTTTATTAAATTCTCAATTAAACGTTGAATATTTATTCCACTCAAAATTAACCGTTTCACTTTTTATTCGATTAAAAATTATATCCTATCTAATTCATAATATTGTTTAATTTTTATTGTAAATTAATTGCTTCGCTATTCACTCTCAATAAAAAAGCAATATGTTAATATTCACCAGCTTCATAATTTCCCACCAGATTTCTTTACTATTGCTAACTTAAAAAGAAAAAAAAAATTCTTTCTTAAACAATTCTTTAATTTGTATTATTGTTCTTTTATTAAACTCTCTCCTATAAATTTAACATAACAGGGGTTTCTTCATCCCAGGTTTTTTGTTCATTCGTAAAAATAATAATATTTATTTGTCTTCAATTTATTCATTCATAAGAGGCTTATTTACCTTAATACACTCATTGTCTTCCTTGCTTCTCTCCTTGCTACCTTTTTACGTACCGTGTAAATATTATTTTAGAATACAGGAGAAATCATTCTTGCAGTGGTATCTTCCATAAACCTCCAACTTAATACGTTGCCAGAAACAAGAGGAACGCACAGCTTGTGTTTGAATAGCAGGTGGTTTAAAATATCGTTGTAGCAACAAAGCTTTTTTATGCCTGAATTAATATTCATGTTTCTTGAGTAAATAACGGTAATATGTTTGACGTTAATTTTACTTTTTCTCTTTCAGCTGTCACTCCACTCTCAGTCTCTCGCTCTCACTGGCCTTCTTTCAGGCATTCACTGAGGGGTATTTGCTCATAAAAACATATTCAAGTTTTAAGAAATTTGACAATTTGGTTAAATGTTTTGTTTATTTTTGCTTCTTTAAAGAGATTTAAATGCAACGAAAGAAATTTTGGGTTAGAAATAAGAAAAGTAATGATAATTTAAAAACCATCAAAGAATTAGAGTTGGAAGAATACAAAAAGTATTTACAGACTTAAAAAAGTTTCAAATCACTCTGAAAATGCTTTTGAATTTTTGATAACTTTTCTCAGTGTACATTTTATGTTACTGCAAATGACACGTTGACATTTATCGCGCGTGTTAGCAATCATAACAAAATTTACAAATTATTTATAATAAAATTGTGTTGGATTTCTTTTGTTTTTGTTTGTTTTTGTATTCAACAACAAAAGTAAATATAACACGAAACCTTCTGTACGATTCGACATGTGAAGTGGAATTGTGATTTTATTTGTAAAACAAGGACACCACCATCATATATTATTTATTTTGCAAAATTTTTAAATGACTTATTTGTCATCTTTTTTTTTATAAAACGTTTTTACCTTTTATGTTCAAAAATAAATCAAAATTATTAGAGGTTAAACGCTTTCTTATGTTTTCTTAGGCTCCCTTTTTATGCAATAACCTTTAGAAAATTACCTTAAATATTTTATTCAATTTACAAGAGTTTTCGCTGTCTGTGCTCCTTTAGTACGTAAATTTTGCGTAAGGAAAGTTAGTTGAAATACTTGTCAGTATGAGCTTGAAACGTTGGAAATGTTCGCCTTTACTCTATTTTTTGTAGTCTATGTTAAGGCTCTTATCTGTAGAGACAAGCCCGCAACGCTTGACGCACTAGGAGCTAATATTAAAGAATTTATTCGTGGGATACCGGCCGATATTCTGGAGAGAGTACGCCATAATTGGACCATTTGAGTCGTAGCCGCGGTCACACATTGATAGACGCAATGATTTCATACATTTCTCCTAATTTTATGTGTTCTTTTTTTTTAAATCAAATCTGAAACCTTCAAAAAATTCACCCTTTATTTAGAAGAATATTTGTTTAAACTAGGGACAAAGAATTCTATAAACCGGCTCATAAAGTAACGTATAATCTATTTATAAATAAATTGCTAAAGAAAGAATTGCAATGAAAACATGAACCGTTCAGTTTATATTCAAATGAATGTATCAAAATATTTTGATTCCAATAAAAACGTTAACAGTTTTATATTTATTCGAATAAATCTGAACCGATTTATTTTTATTCGAAAAAAATTTATCGTTTTATTTTTATTCGAATATAAATTTAGCTGGTTGATACTTATACGAATAAGTCTATAACGGTTTTATTTTATTCGGATAAAAAATTATTCGAGTAAAAAATTAACCGGTTTTTTATATAATCAAATAAATCTGAATCGGTTTATTTATATTCGAATAGAAAATTAATTGATTTATTTGTATTCAAATAAAAAAGTAATCGATTTATCTTTATTTGGATAAAAAAATAAGCGGTTTTTACATATTCAAATAAATCTGAACAGGTTTATTTATATTCGAATACAAAATTAATCGATTTATTTCTATTCGAATACAAAATTCATCAATTTATTTTTATTCGTATGAAAAATTAACCAGTTTTTATATATTCGAATAAATCTGAGCCGGTTTGTTTATATTCGAACAAAAAATGAATCGATTTACTTTTATTCGAATAAAAAATCAATCAATTTATTTTTACTAAAACAAAAAATTAATTGATTTGTTTTTATTCGAATAAAAAATTAACCGGTTTATAGATATTCGAACAAATCTGAACCGATTTTATTATATTCGAATAAAAAGTTAATCGATTTACTTCCATTCGAATAAAAACTTAATCGGTTTCTATTTATTCGAATAGTACTGAACTGGTTTTAGTTTATTCGAATAAAAATAAACCGGTTCATATATATTCGAATAATAATGAAATTTAACCGAAGAAGAAAAAAATTAAATGCCAAATTTTTTATTCGCTTAAAACCGGTTAATTTTTTAATCGAATAAAATTCGGGCAATTTCTTATTCATTTTTATTTAACTGACCATCTATTTTCATTCTAATAAAAAGTAAATCGATTTACTTTTATTCGAATAAATTTTTAATCGAATAAAAATTCAACAGATTAAATTCAGTCGACTTATTTCAAATTATAAATTAATCCTTGCATAATATAATATGAAATAACATATAAAACAAATAAACCGCTTTTATTTTATTCAAATTAAAAAATTCATCAATTTATTTATATTTGAATAAATAATGAATAACCAGCTAATTATAATTTTTAATACACTTGTTTATACATTATTAACCTCTAAATAGGTAAGTAATAAGTAAGTAAAAAAAATGTGTTTTCTTTTTAATTTTTTCTACATTAAATATGTAAAAAATAACTTTATTACACCTCATGTAATTTACAAGTAAATTAAAATAATATTTATTTCAAGCATGAAACTGAAACAACAGCCAAAGAAAACTCAATCACACAACTGAGAGTTTGAAAAGCAGAAAGGCAGAGGCCAAAGGGAAAGATTTTATAGGTTCGTAAGTGGATGCATAAAGTAAAACGATACAGTCTCCTTCGTCAAGGTTAACAAAGCCACCGCTACAGCCTACAAAGAATTGTTCTTTCAAACACACCGACAAATAAACACCCACAAATGTTTATAACTTGCAAATGTGTGTGTATAAATCTTGTTGTAAGAGAAAAGAAACAAATGAAAACAATAACAATTGCAAAAGTGTCCTTGACAGTTAAAATACTCCTCATGCTTGTTACATTGTGCAATATGGCCAACAGGCAAATCTATAGGTAGAATAAAATACGAATACATCTTTAACGGCGCGCGTTTGTCGTCTGCCTGTGCAGCAGCTCAATTCACTCCCGCCTTCACGTCTTTCAAACTCAAAGCTATGGAAACTTTTGCAAAAATTTGTCTCGCACCAGGACACCAACTCAGCTCAACTCAGTTTGTTGTTGTAACGGTTTTATTAGTAACTGACGTTACTGTGAACATAATTGAATGAATGTATGTATGGGAAATCATGAACATGGCTGATTGCTTATTTCCACGTGCCACATACAACAGTTGGGATTAATTGTGTTGCTGGTTGCCTGCCTGCCGACATACGAGAATTACGAGTGCGATTGTTGCAGAAACTGAAATTTAAGGTTTGATTTTTAGTTTTGAAGAAAATTGAAAAAAGTTAAGTAATCAATAAAAGAAATTTTTGAAAAAAAAAATCGATTAATATTCAATCGAATGAAAATTAATCGATTAATTTTTATTCGATTAAAAATACGCTTTAAAATTCATCGATTAATTTTTTTTCGCTTCAAAAATAATCGATTAATTTTTTATTTAATTCAAAATTAATCGATTAATTTTTTATTCGCTTCAAAATCAATCGATTAATTTATATTCGCTTCAAAATTAATCGATTAATTTGTATTCGATTGAATATTATTCGATTAATTTTTTAAAATCTTCAAAATCAATCGATTAATTTTTTATTTAATTCAAAATGAAATCGATAATTTTCCATTCGATTCAAAATGAATTCGATTAATTTTCGATTCAATTCAAAATGAATTCGATTGATTTTCTATTCGATTCAAATTGAATACGATTGACTATTATCGATTTATTCGATTCAAAATTAATCGATTAATTTTCCATTCGATTTAAAATTAATTCGATTAATGTTGCATCCGATTCAAGATGAATTCAATTGAATATTAACCGATTATTTATTTATTCGCTTCAAAATTATTCGATAAATTTTTTAATCGATTCTATATTAACCGAGCAATTTTTTTATTCCATTCAAAATTTTTTTATTCGCTTCAGAATGAGTCGATTAGTTAATTTTCTATTTCGATTTAATATCAACCGATCGATTAATTTTTATTCGCTTCAAAATTAATAGATTGATTTTTTATTCGATTCAAAATTAATCGCTAAATTATTATTCGATTAAATTTTTACTCGATTCAAAATTAATCGAATAATTATTATTTGCTTTAAAATAAATGGATTAATTTTTATTCGACTAATTATTAATCGATTAATATTTTTATTCGATTCAAAAATCTTCTAACATAAACATTTTAAAAACGAAATATTAAAAATTCTTTTAAACTGCTAGCAATGTATCATTAATTCATAAATTCCTTGTTAAAAGGCTGGTTGTTTAAAGGACCCCAAGCAAAATTAATAAAGGATTTTATAATAAGCACACTTGGTAAATTTTAACTTTAGAACTCCTACATGCTCGACAGCAACAGTCAGAAGTGTGTAAAACAAATTTTGAGAAAAACATTTTTCATTGAAAATTAAAAAAAAATCTTTGGCAACAGTTGGTGTCGTTTCTAACATATTTATGATGCACACGCACACATGAAAAAAAAACATTTAGAATGAATAATTTACAACAAACATTTCTAGAAGGAGTCAATTTCAAGGACACTTGAAATTTTAAGCAGCCAGTACATTCTTGAGACCTGAAACTTTAGGGCATACAATTACAACTGTTTGAATTTTGAAAAATATAAAAATACAATTTAAGTTTGTTCCCCCTTTAAGACCGCCTCTACAGATTTGAGACCCCCAGAGATTTGTAAAAAATTTTCCCATGAATTTATTAAATTTATTTTTAAGTATACTTTATTTTTATATATAATATATTTATTTTCATCAACACTCCAGGGCATTAGAGTGTCATTTCCAGCAAACATTTTTATCAGACGGTTTGCAACAGAAAACCTAACATCAGCATCTTTTGCTGTTTGCTCCTTGCCTGCTTACAGCGGCCACAATTAAAATAAATAAAATGTAAATTAAGATACTTTTTGTTTGTCTTGTCTACTCATTTGTTTAAAGACAAAACACACACAAAAAAAAAGACAATTCCTTTTTTAAGATCTTCTTACAGCAACAATAAAAAATTCGTTATTTCAGCAACAAACTGCTGTTGAAATATACTCGTACAGTAGTTGTTCCCATGCTTGTGAAAAGGAGAATTAGCTTAAATTGGATTTTCTTTTTGGCTGATTTCAGCAATTATTTTTCTACACGTGTAATGAAACATTTTGTGTTGCTTTTGTTATGAGAAATTATCAAAAAAAAAAAAAAAACAGCTCAGTTCAGTTGTGAAAGAGACACTGAAATTAGCAGTAACAATAATCAAATTTAAACAGATTGTTAAGAAAAACAATTTAACAAGCCTTAAGATTGTTAATTAAGATAAAGTTTTAAGAGCCTTTAAAAAAAAAGCCATGATGAATAATTATTAAAATTAAAAGTGTCATTAAAAAAGTAACAGATTCGAAAGAATCCATCAAAGAATACAGCCATAAAGAGGTCATAAGTAAATCGTTTAACTTTATTATAGATTTCAAATAAAAAAAAAACGTTTTTTATTCGCTTAAAATAGAATAAAACTATTTAAAATTAATCTTTTAATTTTTTTTTTTCGTTTCAAAATTAATCGATTAATTTCTTGTTCGATTAAAAATTAATCGTCAAATTTTTTAATCCATTCAAAATTAATCGTTAAATTTTTTATTCGATTTAAAATTAGGAGTTTATGTAATTTTTATTCGATTAAAATTTTATCGATTAATTTTGTCTTCGATTAAAAATGAATCGTTAAATTTTTTTCGATTCAAAATTAATCGGTTAATTGTTTATTCGATTCAAAATGAGTCTTTTAATTTTTATTCGTTTCAAAATTAATTGATTAATTTCTTATTCGATTAAAAATGTATCGTCAAATTTTTTATTCCATACATAATTAATCGATTAGTTTTTAATGCGATTTAAAACGAATCGAATAAGTTTTATTCCATTTAAAATTAATCGTTAAATTTCTTCAATTAAAACTTAATCGTTAAATTTTTTATTCGGTGCATAATTAATATTTTCGATTAATATTTTAATATTTTTTTTATTTAATATTTTATTCGATTCAAAATTAGAAGTTTATGTAATTTTTGTTCGATTAAAATTTTATTGATTAATTTTTTCTTTGATTAAAAATTAATCGTTAAATTTTCTTTCGATTGAAAATTAATCGGTTAACTGTTTATTCGATTCAAAATTAGGCGTTTAATTTTTATCGTTAAACTTTTTTTGATTAAATTTTTATTCGATTAAGTGGTATTCGATTCGAAATTAATAGATTAATTTTTCTTTCGATTAAAATGAATCGATAAATTTTTTTATTCGATTAAAACTTAATCGATCAATTTTTTATTCGATTTAAAAATAATCGATTAATTTTTTATTTGATTCAAATTAATCAATCTTATTCGATTGAATTCCAATCGATTATTTTTATACGCTTCAATACTAAAATATTTACCAAGTGTGACCGTACCTTAAGCGAGTTATTTTATTCAATGCAAATTCGATTTAATTTTTATTCGTGTTTTTAAATGACAGCAGAATAATTTTCTTTAAATTCAAGAAGATTCCATTAATTTTTATATCTAGCCGAAAAGAAACTGGTTCTATTTATTTTAATCGAAATTATTATTAGTTTTTAATCGATTCAAAATTATGCGGTTTCATTTGATACTAAATGTCTCATTCAGTTGTTTTCTCATTTCCAAATGAAACAGTTAATTCTTATTCAATTGGGAACCAATTCTAAATTAACCGATTAATTGTTTACTCAATTCTAAACAAAACGGTTCAGTTTAGATTAGCTTGAAATCTACATGAATTTCTTAATTATTCGTTTTGTTTAGCATTAATTCATTACATTACATTTTTTTTGTTCTGTATAAAAAGGTTACTTTGAATTTAGGGAGGTTTCAGTTTTAATTGTATAGGTTTGTATGTTTATATATTCCGTACGAGTCACTTAAACTTGTTAAATACAACGATGACCTTGAATTCTTGAAATGCTTGTGTACCACCTACTCTGCACTTCACTTCTAATTTCAGAGCATAATTATTTAGTTGAAAGCATTTTATGAAATTCTAGTGAAAAGGAAATGACTAGAATCTAATAAAGGCCTGCAAACCACCCATTTTTGGTGCATTATTTTTGTTTATTTTAACCCACCATATGACCCTGAGGCTTAAATGATTTATTAACAATAAATAAATAAAGAAAATTAAAGAGGACAAAATTATGGCAGCATAACCACTTCAACGTCTCACAAATTAAAGAAGGTTGCGATAAAAAGTTAGAAAATAAAAGTTTTATGAGGATTTTATATTAAAAATATAGAATAAATAGAACTTCACATAAAGAATTGTAGAAGATAATAAAATAAATGTATTTGAAACGCTAAAGTTATTGTTACGAAAACACAATTAAAGCAACAGACGTTAAAGAAATAAGCAAATTTTAAGTTGCAAATTAATATAATTTCAAATTTCATATAAAATATTGAAAGCAATTCTAGGAAGAGATTTGTTGCAATATGATATTTAAAGGTGAAGGCTTGTGATTTATTCTAATATCTATGCTAAAGGTTAAAGGTCATCAGTGAACTAAATAAATTTTATTTATTTAAAAAATATTAGCTTGCAAGCAAATGACTTGCAACATGCAATTGAATTAAGTGTTTTTAAATGTTTAAACACTTTAACAATACAAAAGTTTCTGGCAAGAGGTCAAGTCAAAGGCCAATAAAAAATGTCAATAATTATAACTGGAAAATTCTTCTGAATTTTCGTTAAAAGATCAAAGGTAAATTACATTTAACACTTATGCTGTTTTTTTCAACTTATATTACAATTTAGAGATAGTATTAACTCTTCATGTTTATTTATTTTGCTGAATACAATGATAATTATTCCCCTGTCACCGGCACGCTTTCGACTACCAATATGTTCAACTCCTGCAACATTAACAAATTTAATAAACTCTTGCACCATTTGCCACAAAAAAAAACAAGTAACAAAAATAAGTAAATGCATTACATTATTTTGACAAAATCAATATGTATTTGGCACAAAAAAAAAACTAATTTATAAAGAAAAAGAAATGGTAAGAAAAAACAATTTAACCTTGAAACTCAACAAAAACCAAGCCACATACCTGACAAAGTTTCCAAAAATATGAACAATGAAGACGAGGTTTTAAAGGATTACACTTACATACATAAATATCACTCTGAAGAAAACGCTTAAAAATGTAAAGGTTTATTGAAATTGAGAGGACAAAATGAAGCGGTTCAATTTACAAATGGTTTAAAATGGTTTAATGTTATACCAAATTATTTTTAAACGAATAAAACATTAATCAAATAACTTTTAATCAGACAAGAAATTAATCGATTAATTTATCATCGAATAAAAAATTAATCGATAAACTTTTAATTGGATAAAAAATTAATCGATTAATTTATAACAATATTAAAAATTATCGATTACCAAATTTTCATCGGATAAAAAATTAATCGATTAATTTTTAATCACACAAAAACTTACTCGATTAATTTATAATCGAATAAAACATTAATCGATTAACTTTTAATCGAATACAAAATAAAACGATTAACTTTTTATCAGATAAAAAATATATTAACTTTTAATCTCACAAAAACTTTATCGATTTACTTATAATCGAATAAAAAATGTATCGATTATTTTATAATCGAATAAACTATTAATCGTTTAACTTTTAAATGTATAAAAATGTAATCGATTAACTTTTAATCACACAAAAAATTAATCGATTAATTTATAATCGAATAAAAATATAATCGATTAACTTTTAATCGGATAAACAATTAATCGTATAACTTTTAAACGGATAAAATATTAATCGATTAACTTTTAATCGGATAAAAAATTAATCGATTAGTTTATAATCGAATTAAAACTTAATCGATAAACTTTTAATCGAACACAAAATAAAACGAGTAACTTTTCATCGGATCAAAAATTAATCGAGTAATTTGTAATCGAATAAAAATTTAATCGATTAATTTATAATTATAATCGAATAAAAAATTATTAGATTATCTTTTAATGGGATAAAAAATTAATCGATTATTTTATAAGCAAATAAAAACGTAATCGATTAACTTTAAATCAGATAAATAATTAATCGAATAACCGAATAAAAAGTTATTTGTTTTACTTTCAATCGGAGAAAATTATACTATTAACTTTTAATCGGACAATAATTAATCAGATAAAAAATTAATCGATTTACTATTAATCGAATATAAAATAAAACGATTAACTTTTAATCGAATAAAAAATTATTCGTTTTACTTACAATCGAAGAAAAATTCATCGATTAACTTTTCATCGGACAAAAGCTCCTCCAGCATTGCTCTACTACAGCTAATGCGTATGTGGTTATTTATTTTCATAACATTACAGGGAATTATACTGAATCCCCTTAATAAAATTGTCGTTTTTGTTATTGCTTATTTTGCATATTTGCATAAAATTTAAATACGACACTTAAAAAAAGTTTCGTTGAATTTAATAACAAAAAACAAAAATAAGAATAATTGTGGTAATTCTAAACTGTCTGACGGTTGCTATGAAATGTTTATTGAAAATAAAAACCAGCAAAACAGTATTAGATATTTTTGAAACATCTGTAGCTTAATTTGAAATGTTTTTAAATTAAACTTATAACTAATTGTAATTTTAAATTGATTTCAAAATTCAATTTAAATTATAATAAATCTGGTTGCGAGTATTTTGGGAACATTTGCGCATGCGTGTTAAGATTTTTTAATTTAAAGCTCGCTGCCATATGTAATATGGACGCACGAAACAAAAGTGTTTTACAATTTTTTTACTTTATTTACACACTAGTTTTTTTTTGTAAATACAAGCTGCGTTTTCACTTTTAATTGTTGAACTAGAAAATTAAAAAAAAAATTATTTTAGACACAGAAACTGAGAAAAGAGAAAAGAGAGAAACCAACAGCCAAAGAAAAACATTTATTAAACAAGTTTAAAACAAAGAGTAGAGAATAACAGCGCAAACTAAACGCAAACAAACACAACAATTTGTCATTTAATTAACAATTAAATGAAAGTGAAATTTAGTAAAAACAAACAACACAATAAAATCAAATTAATCAATTTAAATAAAAAAAAACTAGGAAAAGAAATCTGCTAGATGTTTGAAAGAATTGGAATTCCAAACAATTATCTAAAACACAAAAGCCTTAATTAACATGTCAACAAAAGTTATATATAATTTAAACAAATTAGGTTTTCTCCCCAAAATTAAGTCAAAGAAAGTTTTTAAAAACTGATTTAAATGCTTAAAGAAATATGTATCATATTTTAATTTTTATAATTTATTTAAGTTGTTTTTTATTTATTGTTTAAATTGTTAAACAAACATAATTGTTTAACAACCTGACACCCTCCTAGCACCAACAACTTTAAAATTGTTTAAAAAAATTAACACTATTTTAAGCAGAAGTAAGAAACCCTCAAATCACAACTCTACTTTCAAGAGTTTATTGAACTTTAGAGAGAAAAAAAGAAATTTTGTTAATAAATGTACATAAAATAAGACATCATTAGAAACATTAGCAAGGGGCAAAAGTTATTTCTCACTGACTTAACAAAGAAAAGTTTCTCTTTTCAAACGAAAAATAAATAATTAATCGATTAATTTTTAATCGATTAAACAACGAATCAATTATTTTTCAATCCCTTTAAAAATTAAATAATAACTTCTGATTGCTTGGATAATAAATCAAGTCATTATGAAGCGAATTAAAAATTATTTTATTTTATTAAAATCCTTTTAGTCGAGTTTTAATGAAAATAATTCAATGATTCATTTATAAACGAACGAATAATGAGCCGGCTACTTTCAAAACGAATAAAAAAGTAATATTGAAAATCAAGCAATAATTTTTGATTGATTGTAGAATAAACCGATTCATTATGAGGCGAATAAAAACTTAATCGATTAATTTTTAATCGAATAAAAAATAAAATTGTTTAATTTTAATTTTTAAAATAAATTAATTTGTGATCGATTAAAACATTAATCGCGTAATTATTTAATCGTATGAAAATTAATCGATTCTTAATGAAAATTATTTAATGGTTCATTTACAAACGAATTATTAATGAGTCGATTTCTGTCGAAACAATTAAAAAATTAATCGATTAGTTATAAATCGAATAAAAAATTATTCGATTTGATAATGAATCAAAAATATCAACAATTCGTTGCTGATCGCATGACAAATTAGTATGTAATTTCATTATGAATTGAATAAAAAATTAACCGAATAATTTTAATCGAACAAAAAATAAACTGGTTTATTATTTTTCATCATCAAATTAACCAATTCCTTGCAGATCAAATATGAAATTAAACATTTCATTATAAACCGCTTAAACACTCAAACGAATATTTTTTAATCGAATAACGATTCATTTTGAATTACATTTTAATCGAATAAACATTTATTCGCACAAAATGTTCCAAACAAATTTCATTGTGGGATACACAGACGAAAAATCTCTACCCTTCACCAATATGTAAACAAAACCCACAAATTAACTGGCTCCCCTCTTTAGACCCGCCTATCAAACAGCTCCCCACCATCACCCCCTTACAACGAACCAACTAACACTTGTACATCGTATATTTAAACCGTAATTCAGTGAGAAAGTAAATTTCAGTTGCATTTGAGCTTCAAAATGCTGAGAAAAACAATAACAACAAGTTTTGTAAACAAACTAGGTCAAAACAGCTGATCGTTTCTTTTATGTTAACTGAAAAAACAGTGAGTCTACATGTGTAAGTGTGCGTTGATGGTATGTAAACACAACAAAATTGTAAAACAAGAAATATGACTGCCACACAAACCAAACAAACACACAGACTAACAAACAGCCATACAGTGACAATCAAGTTTATCAACATTTAACATATTTGTGTTAAACAGTTTCTAATGTTACGGTAGGTTTTGTTTCGGCTTTTATTTTCTCTACCTCTCTTCCCCTCTGACTGTCTTTTCTTTTACCAACTCTGTGCGGTTAAACTTGGCTTGTCAAACAGCAACTAAACTCGTGCATCATCTACTATGCACAAACCAAAGAAAAGAAATACGTGTATTTAATTGTAACAGACAAGTAAAAGTGAAATTTATTTAAATTTTTTTTTATTTACCTTTTAATTTTTGGTAATTGTTTTGGTTTAGCCTAATGGCAGGCAGAAAATCAGTCAGGCTGAGTTTTATTTGTTAGTTTTTGATGACACACACAAACAAATTACTTTTGAAAATAGAAAGCTTCAATTGTTTATCTAAGGTTTTTTTAGGGAGGAGTTGTTGTTATTGTTGTTAGTATTATAATTGTTGTAAATAGTTATGTAGGTGTTTTTGAATAATAGTGCAGTGTTAACAAATTGTAATTGTAAATTTCGAGTTTGATATTAAATAAACTAAGTTAAACATACAACTAACCACGCTTAAGCTTAACCAGAACTTCTTTTTTATAAATTACAATATTTTTTTTGTCAAAAAAAACAGTTTCTAAATCCAATAAATTAACTTCAAGATTAATTAAACCAAGTTTAAGTTAAACGAAATCTGCTTTAAGTTTAACTAAGCTATAGTTTAGAATAAACTAAACTTAGATTGAATCAAATTAATTGTATTTAAGATTAGCTAAACCCAGTTTTAGATAAATCTTAAACCAGATAAACCAAAACTTTTTAAAAATATTATTTAGTTTAGAATTAACTGAATAAAATAATTTAAAAATAACAATAATTAAACCTAGTTTAAGACAAAATGAAGCCAGTTTATGATAAACTAAAAAATAAACAAACTTTACATTTAACTTATTTAATATACATATACTTAAACCAGTGTAAAATTAACTAAACCTAGTTCAAGACAAACTAAAACAAGTTTAGGATAAAATTAATCCTTAATATTCTTAACATCTTTGAGTTAAAATATAGTTTAAGATAAAATCAAACTGGTATAAAATAAGCTAAACCTAAGTTTAAGATAAATTGTTACTAGTTTATGATAAACTTAATCTTACACAATATTTAACATAAACTTTTTTAAGTTAAACTCTGGTTTTAGATGTACTTAATTAAACTAATTCGCAATTAATTAAACCTAAAGTAAGATAAACTTAATATTAAACATTTAATTTAATTCCCTTATTCATAAATCTTTCAACAGGCTTATAAAGCAAATTTTGTATGGAAATTTGCTTTATAAACCTGTTGTAAGTTTTTATGAAAAAGGGGTTTATTATTTTTAACATGTTAAAGTTAAACTCAAACCAGTGTCAAATTAAATACATCAAGTCTAAATTAAACTGAATGTAGTTTAATATAAACATAATCATAAATATATTTTACATTTAATTTACTTAAGTTAAAGTCCAGTTTTAGGCATACTTGAACCAGTAAAAAATTCATTAAACTAAGTTTAAGATAAACTTAAGCTAGTATAAGATAACTTTAATCTAACATATTTTTAGATTTAACATGTTAAGGTTAAACTTTAGATTTAGATATAATTAAACCTTTATAAATAAATTATTAAGAAATTTTTAACTTTAATTTTTTTAAGTTAAACTCTAGTATAAGTTAAACTCTAATATAAAATTATTTGAACCTAGTTTAAGAAAAGCTGGGGCTAGTATAAGCTAAACGTAAATTTAAGAAATTTTTAGCTTTAATTTTTTAAGTTAAACACTAGTTTTAGTTAAGCTTAAACCTGTATAAAATTAATTAAACCGAGTTTAAGATAAACAGGAACTAGTTTAAGATAAACAATATTTCCATTGAACTTAATTAGGTTAAACTCCCGTTTTAGATAAACTTAAACTACAATAAAATTAAATAAACCTAGTTTAAGATGAACTAAATGTAGTTTAAAATAAACTTGATTTTAAACAATCTTAAGCTTATGTTGGTTTAAGCTAAACTCCAGTTTAATATATCATTATTGTAGTTTTGATCTTTTTAATGAATGTTGAAACTATAAGTTTCAATTAAATTTCACTTTCAGTTAAGCTTAAAATGTTTAGAAAAGAACTTTTCACTTTAATCACTTTAATTGAAATTATAATGACAAGACCACACAATTATCACCAACCGAATCATTAGCAAATGTAAAACTAGCTCTTAATAACCGTAATTTCAGTCATCTAAATGAAATTCTCCCTTTTGAAAACAATTAATGAAGTCTTAAAAAAAATATACTTTCGCTTGTAGAGAAACAAAAAGTGTAGTTTACGAAAGAAAGAAAAATCAGGTCAACAAACTTTTGTTTTACAAGAAACTCGAACACAAAAGAAAGTGAAGATATTTTGGTGATTAAGATGAAGTTTTTTGTTTTCTTTTGAGTTTAATAATTGTACAACAATAGAAAAATTTCAAAATTATATGCAGTTGTTTACAAAAACTGGGTCATTTTAATGAACATAAATATAAAAACAGAAATGTATAAATTTCAACATCGCAAGCGAGTGAAGAAATATGTAAGTCATTCAACTTATAAAAATTTCACTTTAATTCCAAGCCCTCTGCTAGATGGCTGTCAACGTGTGTATGTCTTTAATTCAATTTAAAATTTTGGTTGCTTGTCTTTTGTATGGTTTAGGCTCGATTTATATCAAGAGACATGCTTGTTAGCTAAAGAAAAGAAAAGTGAAATTTTTAAACCAAAAGGTTTTTGACTTTTTTCCAAGCAGCGCCAGTAGCTGCAGCAGGCGCTGGCTGTATTTTCTATCACAACAAGTTTTAAGCGAAAGTGATCCAAAAAAAAAAAAAAAAAAAAACAAACAAAAATGGAGGCCCAAGTGGAGTAAGAGGTTTGTACTCTAATTCACGCATGCTTAAACTTGTACTGCTGCTACTGCACGATGCAAGTCTGTGTCAGTGTATGCGAGTAAGCGAGTTGCGCTGTTAAGTTTTTAGAGCGGAACCAAACATAGAAAGAAATACATAAAATAAAATAAAATAAAATAAAATATAAAAAAAAAACAAAAACAATAAAAATCAACACTCTTTGTACAGTATAGTTTTACTTTCTTTTAATGAATGCATTGCTGCGATGATTTCAGTTCGGTATTTGTAGGCATGATTTGTGTTGAAATATTATGCCAGGGAAATTTCGTTGTCTTTCGATCGATCGAGAGTCAGTCAGGCAACAAGCAGCAGCAGCAAACGAAAGCAAAAGTCATTGAACTTTTTTCGTTCGCGTGGTGGCGCGTGTGTTTGCTTGGTTGGCTTTTGAAGTTAAAATGAAAGTGATTTGTGAATTGTGACCCACTTATGATCTCTTATGCGAGCTGTGTGAATTGTGGTTGAAGTATGCAATTTAGAAATAACTGTTAAGACTTTCGATAGTGTGTTTTGAACAACAACCTAAAATCAAATTTAATTACAACTTTTTTAATTTAAGACTATTTTGTTTAATTTAGTAAATAATTTATTCAGTCTCAAGCTCTAGTTTAACATAAAACAAATCAAGTTTAGGATAAACCTAAACTGGTTTAAGATTAAACAATAATTTAAAAAAAAATTAGTTTAAAAATTTAATAAATGAAGTTTAAGATTAACTAAACCAAGTTTAAGATAAATCTAATCTATATTTAAATTACCTGAAAGACGAATTATAGTTTAGATTTAATTAATTTTAGTTTAAAATCAAATAAATAAAGTTCAAGTTTTACTAAACCAAGTTTAAAAAAATCACGTTTAAGTCACGTTTAAGAATAGTTAAAATGTGTTATTAATTAAAATAAACTAAACTTAGTTTAGAATCAAATAAACCAAGTTTAAGGTAAATCTAAACTATATTGAAATTACCTGCAACTTGCTAAATACTTTTAGAATTAATTAAACTTAGTTTCAAATCAAATATATAAAGTTCAAGTTCTACTAAACCAAGTTGAAAGAAAATTATGTCAGTTAAAATGTGTTATTGTCAAACTGTTGCTTAAAATAAACTAAACTTAGTTTAGAATCAAATAAATATAGTTTAAGATCAACTAAACCAAGTTTAAGACAAACCAAGCTTAAGATTATTTAACAGATGTTTAATGTAAATTATAGTTTAAAATTACTTAAACTAAGTTTAAAACTTAATATATAATGTCTAGGTTTAACTAAACCAAGTTTAAGATAAAATAAGTCTCGTTTAAAAATAACTAAAATTTGTTAAGGTTAAACTATTGCCTTAAATAAACTAAACTTCGTTTAGAATCAAATTCATAAACTTTAAGATTAATTAATCCAAGTTTAAGTTAAACTAACATTTGTTTAATACAAGTTGTAGTTTACAAAAAAACTAAACTCTAATCAAACTCAAATATATTAAGATTAGCTTCAATTAAACCAAATTTAAGGTAAAAAAAGATTCGTTTAAGATTAACTAAAAGCTGCTATGGTTAAACTATTTCCCAAAATAAACAAACCTAAATTTTAAATCATATAGATTTAGATAAAGATAAAGCAGTTAAAGATTCTCTTAATTTGTTCAATAGTTAACTACCAAGTTTAGTTAATTTTGAGATTAACTAAATCTATTTTAAGCTAAACTAAGTATGATTTATGAGTAATCAAAGCTTTTTTATGTTTAAACTGTTGGTTAAAATGTCTTAGGTATTAAATAAAAGTTTAAGATAAAGTAACACACGATTCATGACAAAGTAATTGTTAATTTAGGAAATATGTTTTTGTTTCTTTTTAAACCCATTATTAAATAGGAATTAAATCTCTTTTTTGTCCTAAAAGATGTATAGGAATTTTATTCACTGAAAAACAACTTTAATTTTTAGAATTATAAAATTTGTTTAACAAAATTTATAAATTCAGCATTATTTTTTAGTATTTTGTTTACAATTCCTAAGCTAGAACAGTCATTAATTTCGAAATCTTTGTTTATAATAAATTAAACAATTTTTTGTTTTTTTTAATAACCAAAATGTGATGATTTAGAAAATATTTAATTTATACTGAAGTCTTTGTTTTGTATTTTTTGTGTAATATAGAATTATATTTTTTTAGTTCTATTAAGACACCATAAAATGGTTTAGAATTTCATTGAACTTGTTTATTAATTATGAAGTGCAACTGTTTAACAAATGGTATTCATTTCGTAAAAACGTGCTCAAAATGTGTAAAAAAGGACAAATAATAAAATAAATCATTTAAATATACATACATACATATGTAGTAATAATATAAATATTTATTTTAAAACTAAAATAATACTTTGTAATAATTGTTTTTTTTACATTTATAAGCTTAACAATGTATACTCGTACAATTTATATTTTACGGGTTTGTAGTAATTGTTTTTAAAATACGTAGTTTTGTGTTTTAATATTTAAAGAGAAATGCATATTGATTTCTCCAACAAAGTAAATGTATGAATTTGTAGAAAACGTAGCATTATTTACCAGTTTGGTGCATAGCTAAACATTTTTAAACTATTTTTAAATTATATTGTTAAAATTTGTGATTTTTTTCAAATATGGAGAAAAACTCTAGTTTTAAATATATTTAAAGGAGTACGACATTAATTAAACCTATTTTAAGAAAAACTTAAACAAGTTTACGATAACCTTCATCTTAAACAATCTTTATGTTTAACTTGTTTAAGTTAAACTTTAGTTTAGATATATTTAACTAAGCATAAAAATATTAAACCTAGTTTAAGTCAAATTAAAACATGTTTAAGAAAAATCTAATCCTAAGCATTCTTAATACTTAACTGGTTTAAGTTAAACTTTAGTTTTATATATACTTAAACTAGTATACAATTATTTAAACCTAGTTTAAGATAAACTATATGGAGTTTAAGATAAATATAATGTTAAACATTCTTAACATAAAACTTGTTTAAGTTGAACTTTATTTTTCATTACATATACTTAAACCTGGTTTAAGATAAACTGTAATAAGTTTAGCATAAACCTAATCTTAAGCAGTCTTAACATTTTTGAGTTAAACTTTTGTTTTGGATATACTTGACAGAGTATAACATTAACTAAACTAAGTTTAAGATAAACTAAAACGAATTAAAGATAAACATATTCTTAAACGTTTTCAAAATATATAGAACTTGTTTAAGTTGAACTATAGTTTTATGTATACTTAATCTAGTATAAAATTAAATAAACCCAGTTTAAGTTATATGAAAAGAAATTTAAGCTAAACTACATCTTAAACAATTTTTGCATTTAACATGTTTAAGTTAAACTTTAGTTTTAGTTATGCTTAATCGAGTATAAAATTAACTAAACCTAGTTTAAGATAAACTAAAACAAATTTAAGCGAAACTTCTTCTAAAACATCCTTAACATTAAACTTGTTTAAGATAAACTTTACATTGCACTTGAACTTAGTTTAGTTAAAGTTTTAAAGGATACTGTTAAACTTTGTGAACTTTTTTTCTAATAACGTAAATTATGTCATATGCAATATTTTGATGTTGTAAAACTGTAGTTGTTTTAATAATATCCGACCTAAGTTTATAAATAACCTGTAGATATGTAGGTATGTATGTATATAATTTAGAATTAGATATAATTTACATTACAACTGCGTGTTTCTTCTATGGTGTTTATTTTCACTCAACTTCAATCATTCTTAACACGTGTGTTCATTTATTTACGAAAATATTAAAAGCTTTCAAATTCAATGTCAAACTGGAAATATTGTACAGAAAAAAAAAGAAAAAGCAACCATAACAACAATTATATTTGTGTATAAAAATAATGAAAAAAAAATCAACTAGAGTAAAATAGAAAAAAAATATACAAACGTAGCAGTACTAAACAGAATTAAAAGTAATTTGTTTTTACGCTGTTGTTGTTTTTATTGTTATTGTTGCTAAGCTAAAAAAGGCCTTGAGCTTTTTACACTATTTTATTATTATTATATTATTATTGTTGTTGTGAAAAAGGTTATAGGGTGCAGTCAGGGAATTAGTCTCCTAAATAAATTTTTCGCTCGAAAAATGTTTAGAACTGCTATAAAATACATGTCGTCAGCATTTTTGTTATTGTAAACAAATTAATATTGTTATAATTACAATTTCTAATGAATATGTTAAAAGTAAGGGGGAAATAATTTAGAAAGAATGCTTAAAATTGTCTCTAAAATCTTTATGTCTTATCATAAAAACGACTGCTTACAATGCCCTTAAAGTTTTAAGAAATTTTACTTTCTTTTTTTAATTTAATCAAAATCCAAACCTAAAAGTTCAATAAACCTCTCTGCAACTTTAAGCTGTTTTCAAAACCCTTTCTCCATATGCTCTGCTACATTAAGGGTGCCTGCAGATCATATTTATTTTTAGAAACTTTAAATAAATGTTTAAAGGTGTTGGTTAGTTTATTATTATATGTAGTTCAATTTACAGAAATAAATGTCACTTTCGTTCACGTTTTACCATTTTTTATTGCTGCAGCATTTCTTTTTTCTGTCTTCAGCTTCTGCTTATAGGTATGTCTGTCTGTAAGTCAGCGTAAATAATTGTTGTTGAACAAAATTTATTAACAAACTGCAACGTTTTTGTTTAATTTCACTTTCTTTTACTTTTTATGTCATTCATTGATATAATTTTTAAATGGTTTAGTACTGTTTTAGTAGTTAAAAACTAACTAAACTCGACTTACTTCCTCTAAATATTACAAAAACTAAGGTTTAACTTGAGCACGTTAATTATCAGTAATGTCTAAGATTAAGCTTATTTTAAACTTGGCTTAGGGTTTCATTAATTTCATACTGGTTTAAGTATATCTAAAGCTAAAGCTTAACTTAAACAAGTTTAATGTTAAGTATGTTCAAGATTAAGTTTATCTTAAACTTGTTTCAGTTAAACTTAAACTAGGTTTAATTAATTTTATACCGTTTTATCTATGTTTAAGTATGTTTAGGATTAAGTTTATCTTAAACTTGTTTCAGTTTAACTTAAACCAGATTTAATTAATTTCATTTCGTTTAAAGTATATCTGAATCTTAAGTTTAACTTTAACAAATATAATGTTATGTATGTTCAAGATTAAGTTTATCCTAAATTTTTTTCAGTTTAACTTAACTTAAGTTTAATAATTTTATATATAATTTTATTTTATATAGTAAGTATCTAAAACTATAGTTTAACTTAAACAAGTTAAGTGTACATAATGTTTGGGATTAAATTTATCTTAAACGTGTTTAGGTTTAATTAATTCGATAATGTATTAAGTATATCTAACATCTTTTGCCAATATGCTTAAAATTCTTAAAAAAATGTAGAACTAATTCCTTTAAACACAACTGTTAAACCCTTTCAAAAATAAACTTTAGACAACCTAAAAGTTCATTAAACTTTCATTTAAATTTCATGCAATAGACAGTTTCTCATAATTTTTTACATACTACTTTGGCCACACATGTTAAAAAACTGCACAAATTAGGAACAGAAATTTCACCTTCCTAAAACAGTTTCATCAAAACATTTTTTTTTTTTTTGAAAGAAAAAAACAAGACAGCTGCTTTTTAAACTCTTAAAGAAACCAAAAAAAGTTTTAAACTAAAAATTAAGTTCATAATTAAGTTAAAAAAAGGAGTTAATGACATTTTAATCATTTTATTAAGCTTTAACCACAAAGAGGTGAACTAACCACAAGAAGAGGCTGAAAGGAAACTATGGAAGAGACGAAGGTTATTAACTTATGCAGACCAAACAAAAAGGACTGTAATTTGAAACGCGAAATTATTGTCGTTTAGCTAAAAGACAGACAGACTGTGAAGAAGACAATACTTTGTGCAACAACCGGACAGGATGTCGTCTACTTTATAAACGAGGTATTAAAGTAGTTTAAAGGCAGGCTGTACGAAGAGTGAATTTATAAAACTTTGCTTGGTAAGTTAAGATTTTTCGAAATTATGTAAAAATTTTCGAATCTAAAGCTAAACAGTTAGGAATTTCATTTACTAAGCAAAAATAAAACATATTTTTAAATTCAAAAATTGTATTATCCCTGAGGAAGCTATCCATTGTGATAGCGAAATATTGGATATTAAAATATATAAATATATAAAACATTTTTATATAAATATTAAAAGTGACCTAATTGCTTGAAAAAACAATTTATAGAATATAAAAAAAAGGTCGAATAAAAGAACTAAATAAATATTTTAGGAATTATTTTTTAAAAATTTTAATTTCGAACATTCAAATATAAGACAAATATAAGAATTTCAAAAATTTTTTTTTGTAGTTCTTGAAAAAGAAAATAAATTAAATTTAAATTTAAGACGAATACACAATTTTTCGAACTTGAGCTAAAAACCCCAAAAGCTTGAAATTGAACTAAAAAAATTGTGTTTGATGTCAATTTATTTTCGAACATTAGGTAAAAAGTATTTCGCTATTGCAATATAGCAAAATTATACAAATCTTTGTAATTTTTCTTATGAAACTGCATTTTGGAACATTAAAATCGAAAAAATAATATATTTTCTCATTTAATAGTTTCTTTTAACAAGCAATTAGGTCATTTTAATTTTATATAAAAATATTTGATTTATTTATTTATTTGATTATTATGGATAGCTTCCTCTGGGATAATACATATAATTATCCCTGAGGAAGCTATCCATTGTGATAGCGAAATATTGGAAATAAATATATAAAAATAAATCAAATATTTTTATATAAAATTAAAATGACCTAATTGCTTGTTAAAAGAAGCTATTAAATATTAAAAAAAGGTCAAATAAACTCATATTAAAAGTGTTTATTTATATATTGGTGTAATAAAAAAATTTCGTAGTTCGAATTCTCGAACATAGAGCTAAACAAAATAACTTTTTAAAACTTTCCTTGAGAAATTCGATTTTCGAACATTGAAAACTTAACATTTGAAATTTTTGAAATTTGTATGTGTAGAATTTGTTACTATACATTTTGGTATAATAAAAAAAATTTCGAAATTATGTTCGAATTTTTGAATATAGGCTAAAATTCCCAAAAATGGAATGCGTTATGGAATAGAGCTAAACAAAATAAATTTTTTAAAATTTCTTTAAGAAATTCGATTTTCGTACATTGAAAACATAACAAAAAATTTTAATTTTCGAAAAATTTAGAATTTGTTAATTAACATTTTAGTGTAATAAAAAATTTTCCAAATTAAGTCCGAATTTTCGAACATGAACCGAAAAATTTTAAATTTTGTTCAAAACCCAAAAAAATGTATACGTTGTTAAAATATAACAAAATAACACAAATCTTATACATTTTTCTGAAGAATTTCAATTTTCGAACATTGAAAACTTTTCGAAATTAAGGAATTTCTAAAAAAAATTTACAATTTTTATAAAAAGAAAAACCTAATTTACATTTTAGTACAATTAAAATATTTAAAACTATTAAATATATTTTTAAGTTTTATGAAATCACACTTTTTAAGCCCTGACAATGACGTTTCCCATATAGTTTTCGTTGACCTCATAAACAGTTGTTGTGTTACACATTATTTTACGTTGCTGCAAATGTTGTCTCTTTGTGTTGTTGTTTTTTGTGCTGTTTCTGTGTAGGTATATTGACAACATGTACAACTTATTAAGTTGTTGGTTGTTTGCTGTTGCTGCTGCTGTTCTGTCGTTTGTTAAAAATGTTTTAAGGTTTATGGGTTACAAGTGAAAGTTTATAGTGCTGTGATGGCGGCGCAGTTGCAAAAGGTGCAACATGTGTAAGGTGAACTATAACAACAGCGGCAAGCAGCAAAAAAAAAAAAGGATTTCAAGTGTGTTTTTTTTAACCATGATGCATAAAATAGTTGATGTATGTTAATGATATGAAAACGACAATGATTATTGTTGGACAATTTAAAATCTGTGTAAATTCTGGTCGTTTTTTTTTTGGAAACCAGGAAATAAATTGAGGTCAGATTTTTTATTTAAGTAGCAAAGGTTGATAACAAAGACGAAACTTTAAAAATGAACTAAATTATGGTGAATTTCAAGTATTTTAAATACATTAAGGGAACAAATGATTATTGAGAAAGTTTTGAAAAGGGAATATCTCTTCTATTCAAATATTAAGTCCTGTTTCACTTGCCATTTAATTTACACACGTCAGTCAATTCATCAAAGAAAAAAAAAACAAAAGGAAATAAGAAAATTGACTAGTGCCGTCAAGTTTGTAACCCCTTTATTCTTTTTTCCCTTCTCAACCAAAAATACTTGCCTTGACGAGTCAAAATTGAAGTGTGAAAGCGGATTAACTGCAATTATAATTGACTGATAATTATCAGTCAAATTTAAAACAAAAAGCTTGCAAATTTGTAAAATTAGAAGTTCTTTAATAATGCTCTAAAATTTCTTTAAATCTTAGAACTTTGCTAAAATCAAATTAAGCTTACTAAAGTCCCTTTACACAATAGGGCATCTAGGATTTATTAAATCCTTAAGAAGTCCTCTAATTAGTTCAACTGAAGAAAACTTTTCTTTAACAAACAACGAAATTCTTAATAATACCACACAAATTCCTACAGTATTAAAAAAAAACTCCAACTGAATCTTCCAAAAATCAATATTATTAAGGGATTTTCTTGCTACCTGCCTAAAAAAAACTCTCTAAAAAGCAACTACCTTCCAACTTGACCTACATTTTTTGGAGTTTCTATCTTAACTATTTTTATTTATTTAAACAAACCCCAACTGTTTGTAATAAACTCCCTCTCCCCCGCAAAAGCTGTAACAGTTGCCAAACTTCCATTGAAAATATAAAACTAGAAGAAGTTAGCTCCAAAATAAACAATTATTTAAATAAATAAACAGGCAAACACAAAATATTTGTAAACGTTTATATTACATACGAGTAGACATACATAATAATCTTTAATACAGCCAGAAAACAACCCTGTGGAAGGAAGAAAAAAACCCTCTTCCACACACTTACTCTCCCAGTTCAAGCGCCAAAATATCTACCCAGCATCTTTATTTCTGATCTAAGAGTCAAACTTCTCAACTACGCTGTAATATTATTCTTACAATCAAATACGTAAAAAATATGTATAGTATGTACTTCCATTTTGAGAGAGTGTTTTTGCTAAAAACTCATGTAACTTCATGTTAAATATTTTACGCGTGATGCTGTATGGCGTCCTGTTTTTTTTCCTTTCCTCCTACCTATATATATATATATAGAAAATCGAAATTCATTTCCAACACGTGTCCTCAATTCCAGGAGTGAGGGCAGGCAGCATATTTAAACAACAACTTTTATTTTATATGCTGAAATCTACGTATTTTTTGTTTGTTTGTTTTTTATTATTATTTTATTACTTTTTCCTTGTTCTAGTTTTTGCTCAAATTTATTGCCATCCACATTCAGCCATGGTTGGTTGGTTGGTTGATAACCTCAATATAGTGTACCATAGTACAGTATTTTCTTGCCAGTACCTTTCTTTATGTTTTAAATGTAATAAATTACTGGTAAGTTTATGGCATGTTGAATTTGATACAAGGATTTCTATATTTTCACCGGCTTCTAATTCAATTTCTAGTTTAGGTTACTTGTTTGAACCTTTCGATACTCCCAACGTACTCTGATTATATCCATCTGCGCTATTTGCCTGACACAATTCGGATTTGATATTTTGTACGACCGAGATATTTGAATCTGCGCTACTGTAGATCGGTTAAGTCACCTAGAAGGCGTTATATAAATTCTTTCTTCACTTCGTTCACTCAGTTTATCCTGTTCAAGTCTTAACTAAAAAAAAAATGAGTGTTAATCTTATGCATTTCCAAAGACTGCCAATGCAGATTATTCAAAAATTTTACAACTCATAATGATAGACATCCGATGTGAGGTCATTTTGGACAACGCAACCAAAGAGACAAACCGTTTATTGCTCATTTTGAGGTGCCGCTCTTCAGATCGTGTCTATACCAAGAGCCAAGTTGATCTCCTCCCTCAACAAAGACGACCAGAACATTTAGGATATTCTCTAAGTGATAATTATGGACCTCTGGGGTTCCATTCATCGATCATAGTCGTTAACGCAACCAAAGCAACAACACATTTTTTGCAGTTTTGTCAGGATTTTCATGCCTACAGAGCATTCTGGATAACTTACAATCATAAACCACCGATGTGTCGCTTTACTTTGTTGCCACTCGTCGTTTCAATTGGATATTGCAATCAAAGGAATGTGAATGCTGCCGGGCGTCACAGATTCGTCAACGCAAGCAAAGGAACAACACATTTTTTGTAGATTTGTCAGGATTTTCATGCCTACAGAGCATTCTAAATATCTTACAATCATAGACCACCGATGTGTCGCTTTACTTTGTCACCATTTTAAATTCTTTTAGTTCGATATTGCAACCAAATCCGTTTATTGCATATTCCTCGGCATGTTAATTTTCACAGATTCATGTCTCGGTAACCATATTAGCTACATCAACTCCAAGATGTATTGTATTAACATGACGTTTTGTTACACGAACTCCGAAGTTCGTAGGAACTCCAAGCTGGATTAAGAAATATCTATAATCCAGTAGATGCGGAGAACATTCCTGGTTGCAAAAATCTGCTTATAGAAAGCGCAATGATCGATGACGCTAAATGTAATTTCTTTATAATTTCGCACGTAAATTTTCGCTTGGAAAACGGAGCAAATATCTGGCAGATATCCGAAAATCAAAATCATTAAAGAAAATACGCTAATGAATGCTCGTTTCCGTGTTGGAACTATCAGTATAAATTGATAAGTTATAATCTAGAAAGACATAGTTGCTGGGCCTGACTTTTCTGGTAAATGTTCTCGTCTTAAATGTTCTGCCAAAATACACTTGGTACATAAAGCCTTGGTGTTGCCAACAGCAACAAAGTTGCTGTATAATTTTGAAAGCCGAAAAATGTGTCATTAATATCCGTACTCCAATCAGCTCGTTAGGGCTTCAGTATAGTCAAAGAGTCATATCTCTTTATTCTGTCTTGCCCTATAATTTCAATAAATTTCCTTAATTTTGAATTATTACAGCAATACTAGAGGTTCGTAGAACTTCAAGATTAACACAAATTTCCTTGTTTCTCCAAGTGTTGTTTCATTGTTTTCACACTACGCGCAGCGTTTTTTTAACTTCCTTAAAACGCACAAAAAAAAAATAGAAAACTCAAGGAAAGCTTTTTTACATTATAAGTAAGCTGGCAAAATACATTTGCTTAAACATTTCAGGGTGAGTTTTTTGGGTCCTACTGACTAACTACATAAGTATTTGGGTAAGTAGACGCTTTGAAAAGCCAATGACATGCGTTGCCGTTAGCAGCAGCATTAACAAAAACGTTAACCGATACGGAAGTATAAAGCTTTTGTAAGTTACTGAAAAGGAAAAAACCATTAGTTTACAGAGCTGACAAAGAGAGAGTGAGAGAGAGAGAGAGAGGAAAAAGGAGTGGAAAGAGCCAACACGTGTATGTATACATATATTTATCTGTAATATGCTGTGAAAGATGACAATGTAGAACATAGTTAAATTTGATAAACATGCCGAAAAAAACGTAATTTTATTCCATGATTTATTGTTAGTAATAATTTACAATACAAATACAACTAAACACCCACACAAACATATACCCCAACACAACATCCCATATTCATTCTCAAGGTTCCATGTTTTTGTGACAAATTTCATGTAAACTATGGCGTATAACAGTAAAGCAGTGGTCGGCACTCCTAGCCAATAGAGAGTGAACATGATGAGATTGTTTAAGAATTTGACATTAACAGCTGTTTCGATTACAACAAAGAGAGAGAGAGAGGGAGGGATAGAGAGAGAGAGAAATAGCATAAAACATGTTATTATAATCAGTGATGGAATATTCTCTCTAAGCAGAACATTGCTTTTAAGCTCCTAAGACCCAACTATCGATTGTATTTTTTTTTATTATTATTATTATGTAGGTTATATGTTGAAGTATTAGTTTCTTTTACAAAAATTGTGAAACAACATTATATTCTTTTTAAGTTGGAGTATTTATTTTATGTTTCTATTTCTGTTATAGTTCGTTGGGTCATTGCCCGCTATATTTCCGTTAGTTGACCTTTACATACCCTTTTTTGCTGCTGTTTTCAGAATATTGAATATTGTGCCTTATGTACGAGTAAATATTGAAATAAAAAGGAAACATGCTGCTTGACAAACCTATTAATCATTATGGCGTTTCGCGAATTCAATTCAAATTTACCAAAAACACGCCTAAACTCACGTAATTAAACGAGGAAATGGTTGGCTGTTTTAGGTTATTGTCCCATTTCTTTTTGTGTGTGCTACATTGAACTACTATTTCCTTATTATTTGTTTGAGTTTTACAATTTAATGGCAGAATGATGAGATCATTATAAGGGACTTAGTATGATGATTTCATAAAAATACATACATACATAAATAAATTGTATTTTAGTTTTTATTTTTGAGGACTAGGAAGGAGTTGTTTGCTTTATGGAAGTGGGAGAAGAAATTTAAATATTTTATGCAACATTAAAAGCTTTTTAAAAGTAAGTGAACTTGAACTTCAAATATATATTTCGAAATAAGGCATAATCTGAGATCATGTGTGGTTTATAATAAAGCAATGTTTTTATTCAGTGAACAATATAGTGGATATACTTGACAAAAAAGAATCCCTAAGAGGGTTAATCAATTAACTGTACGGGGGACTGTGTTAGATATAATAACTAGAAAACTGTTCAGGTTTAGCGAGAAAGACGCCAATCAATTTGCATATACTTATTACGTTGTACTTGTTTAAAAAGCGTATTATTATCAGGGGCTCAAGTAGGGTCTGAACATTAATTCAACGTAGGCCGAACTAGTATTTTCTTCTCCTTGAAAGTTAATACAGAGGTAATCTTAATTCGGCAAACTTATAAAGGTAGTTCAAAATTTCAAGAATATTTGTCCCCCTAAAAACCAGTCGTTTCAATGAATAACGAAGCTAGTGAAAGTCCAGTAACATCAATTCGGCAAGAAGAATTGTTAATTTCAAGAAGACAGAGAATAATTGGCAATTTCCTCGCTGGGAAATTAATACACAAGAGGTCTTAATTTGGCAAGGGTGAATAGAGTAGTTAATAAATTCAAGGAGATTGCTCTGCCCCAAAAACAAACCATTCAATATGGCAATAACGAAGCTAGGCGAAAGAGAGTTGCTGAAAGTCCAGTAACATCAATTTGGCAAGAATTGTAAATTTCAAAATATGATCGGAATATTGACTTATATAATGGCAAATGTTAAGAGAGTAAATGAAAATTTCGAGGAGATTGCAACAATCGGTCATGCTAAAGAGCGTGGAAAATACAGTAACAAGAATTAACAAGACAAGAATTGAAACTTTTAAGCAAATTTTTATTGCTTGTTTTCCTAGAAGATCTGCGTCGCTAAGCTTACAAAGTTCAATTGATACAAGAACTGATGTTAAATGATCATATATACAGCGAAAGAAGTTCATTGTATACATAGATAAGTATTATAGAACATTATAAACAGGATGCTGATTATTTTACCTTGATCACTTGGTTAATCATTGGAGAACAACTGCAGATTTATGGCTGGTGTCTGGTCAAACTGTGACAGTGACAGAGCTCAATATTTTAGAATGAAAACAGATTTAATTCTGAATATATTTAATGATATAGATGTGGAAGCCAAGTAGTCTCAAACAGACTACGCCCTATAGCGGATCGATTGTAAAAAAATCCCAAAAGCAAGTGTCATAGTGTGAGAGAGTTGCGGAAAGGCCAATGCCATCAATTCGCCATCGTGAACAAGTATCGAAAATTTCAGGAAGCTCATCATCTATATCATTAACTTACTTTCGGATGATCTGCATCTCCATGCATACAATGTTCAATTGGCACAAATACTGCAGTGTAATGATCATGCCCAGTAAAGAAAGTACTTTAAATAGTTTACAGAACATTATGAACAGGATGCAAAATCATCTTAAGCAACGAAGGAGTTCATTTTCATTTGGATGTTTTTTTTTTGCCGTATTTTGGGTTGTAGTGTACGCAGATTCTCAAATTTTGAGCTTGTTCATACTTCTTTAAAGGTTATGCAGGTCAATCACTAATTGTTAATGGAGGTTGACATAAAAACAGAGATAATTTCTGGACGACAAACGGTGGCCTTACATCATACCGACCGTGAAATATATATCCAAATCGTTATTCCTAAACAAAATCAATATTTTGAAAACAGAAATTCAAGTTATCCAAAGTAAATAGGCTATTCAGCTAAAAATAATTAATTATAAAATCAACAATTTTAACAACTAGGAATTACATTTCTTAGACGTATAAAAAACATTTGCTTTTGAACAATGCAAACATGCCTAATTAATGGCTAAAGAAAATTTACCATATTTTATAATAATAACAACAAAAAACAAAACACATGCCCCCTCACCCAATGACGTTGTACGTTAACAATTCATATACATATATATAATAATTATAACAATTTAAATTGTTCTAAACATGGAACCTAAACACCAGAAGCGCACACCTCAGTCAAGGTTGAGCGTGGTCAAGGCTAAAAATATGGTTGCGTGATTAGAAGACCACAACAATTAAATTGGTAACAATAACAAGTATTACAGCAATAATTCAAAAAAAAAAGAAAAACACTACAACAAAATATAAACTATAGTGGTAGATTAAATATAGGAGTAAAGAAAGACATGTGTACGTCACTGAACGACAAATACATGGAATTTTAATAAACAAAAGAATTACAAGAATTTTAAGCTTGTAATGTCGGTTGCAATAGATTTGATTATTTGCCAAATACTTTTTTAAAACCACATTAAAATATGTAAATAGTTTTAATATAAGTACCTAAAAGTAGGCAACAGTTATGGTAATTTTTAATATAACGGAAGTATGCTGTAAGATTATTATAAATGGTGGCTTACTAAGCATGACAAGGGTTTAAGCAATTATGGTATATTTTTGCTTTAATCATATAATCATAATAATAAGACTACGTTTTATACAGGGTATTTTATTTAGATGTATAGAACTTATAGTAGGCAATACATTTTTAACTGGTGACCATTTTGTCAGCTGTCAAGTGTTGGAATGTCTGCAGTCGCTAATCTACGCCGTTAGGCCGGAAACGATTGACCACTTGGAAAACAACATTCGCTGCAATAGACGGCCACAAATGTTGGAACCTTCAGATTAGACTACGTCCGAGCCAGTCATATGCCAGAAGTTATATTTAAATAAAATTGTCAGAAGAATAAAGTAAATTTCATGCCTAGACATCTAAAAAAAACACAGAACCATGATTTTCAAAATAAATTTGCAAAATATTGAAGCGTTGTTGAGGCGTCAGTCTATTCATGTTGAAATGCTAAACCAAACTAAACATAAATTACTTGATAGATGTCAAAATGGGCGCCAGTTACAAAAGTGTTGTGAGCTTAAATTTCTATATATTAAAAAAAAACATTCTATATTAAAGAATACGTCTTATACTAAAGACTAAAGATACGGTCACACTTGGCAAGTATTTGCCGAAAAAGACGCAACCACTAATTAACATATATTTGAACTTGTTTATTTATTAAAAAAAAAAAACTTAGTTTTAATTTATTTAATGCTGTTTGATCTTGCAAAACTCTTGTAAGAGTAAACAAAGTCAAACAAATGTGTGCTAAAACTAGTGGCTAAGCTTTTTTTTGAGTAAATATTTGCCAAATGTGACCGTACCTTAAGACTACGAAGACTACGTCTTATAGTGTAGTACGAGTAATAGGTCTTTATTTAGTTAAATTTTAGCTTTAATCGTAGGTCTTTAATTAGTTAATTATTATTATATAATTTTATAAAAGCTTCGCAGACTAGTCTCAAGACAAAATGTAAAATATTTGATTGCTCAATAAAACTGAATTTTATTACATATACAAAAAACAGGTTCAGTTACTTTCCTTTACTATTACTTAAGTTTTCATTTTTACAAAATCTCTTCCCAAAAATTTCCAATTTATTCCATATAAATATGTCGCTTTCTTATCATTAAGTCTAATTACCCTTAAAGTATACTACAGACATTTTAATTTCTTTTTGCGCTGTAGAAATAATTTAGCTTTTAGCAACAAAAAGTCAATTATTTAGTCTGGAATTACGTAGGAAAATTTCTGGGAAAAGTTTTTTGTAATTTTTTTTGTAACTACGCTCTATTTGGCCTAAATTGTATGCTTTAGTTATTAATAACAAAAATAATAGTAATATAAAGCCTGAAAACACTCCCTTATTTGAGACAAGTTTTTTTTTGTTTGTTTGTTTACACAACAGTAAATAAATTAAACAATGTTTAAAAGTAAAGTATTTATTTCAACATTTAGACAACATCCCCATAATATGTGTGTTTGTATGCAACCTCTCTCCCAAAAGTTTATTTGTAAGCTACAGATGTTTGTTTTCTGTTTGAAAATATGTTAAAGTAATTTATAAACAGCACAGACTGTTTTTTCCAATAGAAATGAGAGCATAAAATAGTAAATTTGTGAAATATATAACATACTTTTAAGCGCCAAAATGTGTTAGTTTATGTAGTCTCTTACTCGCACACTCAGGCCTACGCAAACACACTTAGTAAAATGTTGAATTTATGTCAAACTGAAAAATACGTTTATTATTGGAATTGGAAAACATTGTTAGCTTTTACACATTCAAGCAACAAGAACACACATACATATAGTAAAGAAAACCCCGCTCCCTTTTTCTCTCTACACTTTTGCTACACAAGAATTATTGCGTATTTTAGGGCTTATTGACTGTAAAGGTATGTTGTCAATGACAGCTACAAAAGATAAAAAACAAATTTTTTAATAAACAATTCACATACAAATGTATGTACATATATACAAATATTGTCTTAAAAAAATATGTATATTACATTAAAAAAAGACGTAATTTTTTGAAAAGCAGCAGCTGAATAGTATTCTAAAGGGCCAGGGAAAACGGCCTAGAATAATGATAAAAAACAAATTATATTACGTTTTGTTTTGTTTCATTAAAAGCAGAGCCTACCTTGCTACAATATTGTCAAACAAAATATAATCACAATAATTGCAGATGTTAAGGTTAAAGGTTGTAGGAGGGCTAGTGTAGGTGCTGAATACTTTCCAAATAAATAATTAAATACCACGAGTAAATGCAGAAAGAAAGAATGAGCGAACTACGAAGGAAAAAACAGAATAGCTAAAATAATCTATTAGCAGCTTTATAAGCAATTGACCAAAAATAGATGTATCCTTGACTTTTGCGGTCACCGGTGGAAAGAGCTTAATGATGGCGACCTCAAACAATGACAACAGTCAATATCCTAGACAAGGATGGCAAAGAAGGATACATAAAATAACAAAAAAACACACAAAACAAGCCTATGAAGATGAAAAGAAACAAGCACAAAGAGAGCAAAAGCTTTAAAGTTTTGAGAAGAAAGCTTTTAGCTCTTAAACAAAACGTTCTCTTTTTAGTCTTTCTATATATACTAAAGACTACGACTACATCCAAAAAATACATATTATACTAAAGGCTACGTCTTACATTAAAGACTACGGCTTATACTAAAAACTATGACTTATACTAAATACTACGTCTTATACTAAAGACTACGTATTTTTTAAAGACTATGTCTTACACTGAAGACTTCGTCTTATAATAAATACTACGTCTTATAATAAAGACTACGTATTTTTCTAAAGACTACGTCTTATATTATACGTAGTATTTTTAAAATACAAACAAATTGAGACAGCTGTATTACAAACTACGTTAGCTGAATTAAGTTTTTATAAGCTTAATACGCTTTTCTAGCTGAATAAGGATAACAAAACAGCTGAATTGAATTTAATTCAGCATTTTTTTTTATTTAAAAACCTATTATTCCAGCTGAATTTTCAAATAATTAAGCTGAATATGCTATTAGAACAGCAGTTTCATTAAAATCCATTTCCTTGACTTTCCTTATCCTTAAAAAGTTTCCTACAAACAACTTATCTCTTCTAGCAAACTCTTTTTTATTTGTATTTAAATCATTCTCTTTTAATGGCTTTTCAAAAAGCCGCAAAGTCGTGTAGGCGCTTTCTACCATTTTCTGTTGCCTTCATCAAGCTCTCTACTGCTACTCTGTGGACCTACTCTCTCATTGAACAAATTTAAACCTAACAAGGTTAAATTTTTATAACTTAAACGCGTGGCTGGTAAATTACTTTTAGTTAAACATTTGTGCACTTGCCTATGCCGCTTTTTCCAAAATTTCTACGCTCCCTCTGTCACTTTTGCTCTTAAATGTGCCACTACTCCCGCTCTCTCTGCTTTAGCTTTTTCGGTATTTATTACGAAATTGCGCCGTGAACCCTCTATGCTTTAAAGCTTTTTTTACTCTAGTTGAAGTTCAAGGTTACTCTGGCTGAAGGCTGCTGCTGTTTTCTTTTCTTTTTGTTAGTATTTTTATTTTCTATATGTATTGTTAATGATGATTTCGGCACATGTTATTGTTGTAGTTCTTACTACCACCCCAGTTTCCCTTAACAATTTCGAGGGCGGTTTAAGTGAGAAACCTCCTTTAATAGAATCTTGTTGCTTTTTATGTTTGTTGGTGGAGGCTACAAAAAATACCCAGCCTCTGATGTGGAGCTGTAAGGCGAAAGGACATTTCTCATATCTTAAAGTATTGTGTGTATTTCGTTGCTGCTGTTGTTAAATCTTGTATAATGTATCCAATCTCTTTTACACTTGGTTTCAACCTTGAGCTTCAAAATATAAAGTCTACATAAACCTCACCTTGGTATTTTTCCTATTATTTTACTTTAGTTCCTCTGACCTGTATTAGCCTCCTCCAAAAGATTTTAAAGGATGCTGAATATACACGAATCAGTACATTTGTGCTTGCGGGTTATGGAAAAAAAGCCAGCGCGTGTTTTTGATTTGATTTTTTTCTACGTTTTATTCATTTTGTTCTTTTATTTATTTCGTCTTATCATTAAGGTACAATATTCGTTCAAACATTTATTTTTTCAGTTTGAAGCTGTTTTCTTTTTATTATGTCTGTTGTTGTTGTGGTTTTTTATGATTCTGCTCCATATTAAGTATATACTCGTACATACATTTATTTATCCCTCGCCCTCCAACATATAAATATACTTTTCAAAATTGTTGTTTTTTTGTTGATAAGTTAAAGGTCAATAAAAGGACATTGATGCTAACGTGTCAATTGTGGGTTAAATTGTTATATTTACTTCATTTCTTAGTATGTTGTTGGAAAATGAAAGCAGGGAGGAGTAGGTGAGCAGGGAGGAGTAGGTGAGCAGGGTAGTCGTGGTTTCGAAACTTTTGCTGTTGTCCAAAGTTAATTTGAAATTTAACTTTCGGGAATGTGTCTCCATAATGTAACAAATGCTAACAATATTGCGTAGATGCTGACATTTAAGTTGTTTCAGTTGACTTTTGTTAAGTTGAAATATTTACAGGGAATACATTGTTACATATAGACTACGTCTAATACTACGAGTATAGACTACGTCTAATACTAAGAGTATAGTCTACTATAAGACTATGTCTTATACTATAGACTACGTCTTATACTATAGACTATGTCTTATACTATAGACTACGTCTTATACTATAGACTATGTCTTATACTATAGACCACGTCTTATACTATAGACTACGTCTTATACTAAAGACTACCAGGCATGTGATGGACATCGAAAACGAAAACGAATGAGTTTTAGAATTCAATTTTTTCGTAATATTTCTGTATTAAAAAAATGTTATCACATAAAATACTAAGATATTGTGCTACTAAAGAGAATCTTAAAAGAAAAATTTAAAAAATTAGATTAGAAATGCATTAAAATGTACTTCCAAAACTCATTCACTTTCGTTTTCGATTTCCATCAAAGGCCTGTACGTCTTATAATAAAGACTATGTCTTACACTAAAGACTACGTCATACACTAAATACTATGGCTTATACTAAAGACAACGGTTTTTACTATTGATTATGTCTCATACTAAAGACTACGTCTTAGACAATAGATTACGTCTTATACTGCAGACAATGTGTTATACTATAGGCTATGTTTGCTACTAAAGACTACGTCTTCTACTAAAGACTACGTGTTATAGTATAGACTACTACGTCTTATACCAGATCGGTACATCTAAGGTCGCCCTCCAGCATTTCTTTTTCAAGGATCTGTTGTTGAACTGGAAAACTGTCTCTGTTTATCATATGGTTTAAATTTCTAGTTCGATATTTAATGCACAAGAGCAAAATGTAAAGTTCGAAGGACCAATTAGCAGTAAGTATTCTCTAAATTGCAAAGCTAAACGGGAGCTTAAAATGAAAGTGTTGACTTTGCTGTATAAAATCACTAATATTTGAATTTAATAGAAATAAAAAAATAGATATAACGAAAAGGCTTCCTAAATCCATTCAAATATATAATAATAAATATATCTTCTTGGATCTTGGACAATAAACATTGGTGATGACGGCCTTGGCAGGGTAGAAAATGCATTCCAATATGTTTTTTCTAATTATAAATACAAAAAAAAGTTCAACCATAGTATTTTCTAAAAATTAATAAATATATAAACCTATTTTCTTTACTGAAACCACATCAAAATTTTATTACTAACTTTACTAATGAATGTTATTATAAACATTTGCAACCATTTATTCACTCATGCCTACAATTATATTTATATAATTTGATAGAGAAGATCATTTTTCAATAACAATTCCACAACCAAATTACACAAACACACTTACACAAAATAACCAAAGGACCTTGAGGCAAAAAAATTTCCAATGAAAAAAGAATTCTAGAGAAATAATAATCATAGAGAAAGGATAAATAACAAGCAAACAAACAAACAACAATTGGCAACAGAATAATATTTTATTTAGTTAACTGGAATATTTATATAAAAATATGGCAAGAGAATTGGTAATGGTAGGATTAGATAAAGGTTAGATTGTACAAGGACACTCTCATCTAGCACAGACAGATGCATTTTCAAATTAAAAAAGGGCACCTCAAAAAATACATCACCCTTTAACATTTTAGTGTAAATTAATTTCAAAATAAATATAATAAATAAAATGGCAAGAAAATGAAATGAATTGAAACGTAAATGACAAGGTCATCAAGACCGGCATATATATATATATATATATATATTGTTTAGGGGGCTGGCTGGATGGTTGATTGCAACAAAACTAAATAACATTGAAATGCCGGGGAGATGAATGGTACACCATGAACATGAACTTGTTTTAAACTCAGCTGCAGTAGTTCAAAGTTGTGTGGCTGACATTGTTGGATAGCCAAGAACTTGACTACTCTTGACTACTACTACGGTGTTTAATATACTATTCTATAGAAAAGCTTTTTTGGCTTATTTTCCTCGAAATACCGGCTTATAGGGTGTTGAACGAGTGTTCGAATTGTTTGTGTGCAATGCCGGGGTAATCAAAGGTCGGTTGTTAGTACGTCAAACTGTTGGCTGTATGAACTGTATCGAAAAACTAACAACAACTACAAGACCTTAGTTATTGAAAAGAAAAGCTTTTCATTATTATATTTAAATTGAAGGTTAACAGAAATATTTACAAAGTGAAAATAAAAAATGTAATATGAAAAGAGTAATTTCAGGAGAGAGAGATAGAGAAAAGAGTTAACAATGTTTTAAAAAAAGAGAAACATTGCTAAAAATTAATAAACAGCTTTTAACGTATGTACATATGTAAAATGAACATAAAATAATTAAACTATTAGTTTAAAGTATCAAATAACACACTAAACACTGTCTTATACTAAACACAACTGTCTTATATTAAACGACACTGAGTTATACTAAGCACTACTCTCTTATACTAAACACTACTGTCTAATACTAAACACTATTGTCTAATACTAAACACTCCTTACTTGCGCTTTACACTAAACACTACTGTCTTATACTACACGTCACTGTTTTGTAGTAAACACTACTGTATTACACTACACTGTGTTATACTGAACACTACTGCCTTTTACTAAACGCTAATGTTTTATACCAATCACTACTTTCTTGTACTTATCATTATTGTCTTGTACTAAACACTGTCTTAAACACAACACTACTATCTTATACTAAACACAACTGTCTTATATTAAACGACACTGTCTCATATTAGCCACTACTGTCTTATACTAAACAATAATGCCTCAAACTAAATACATAATAATAATAAACATTATTTTAACACTACTATCTTATACAAATCACTACTGTCTTATACTAATATTAATTACTACTGTCTTATACTTCACGACACTGTCTCATACTGCTGTCTTATACTAACCGTTATTGTCTTGTACTAAACACTACTGTATTATAATAAACACTGTCTAAACACTATTGCCTTATACTAAACACTACTGTCTTATACCAAGCACTACTCTCTCTTATACTAAACACTACTATCTTATACTAAACATTACTGTCTTGTACTAAACACTACGTTCTATTCTAAAGAATACGTTTTATTCTAAAGACTACGCCTTAGTCTTTTTGTGAAAAATGCTGCTAGTGTTGTTCTTCTTGAGCCAGAAATTTCCCAAAGTTTAGATAACAGTTCACTTTTTACTTTCATCACACTGTAAGCCTAGCTTTGCCAAATATATTGTGCTGAGTTGTATAAAAAAAAAACGTAATATTTATTTTACAATCGAAGTACATAGAATGTGTTTGCCATATTGTTGAGATTTTTTCTATATTTTCAAATCAGCGTTGTCAACTTTGAAATTTCAGAATGCACCAAAATAGAGAAAAAAACGCGCCATTTAAAAAAAAACACCAGCTTTAGAAATTCTGTTTTATTTAAAATGTTTATTAATTAATTATAATTTTTTTTTAATTTCATAAGTTCTATATAAAACTTATTAAAAAGAGTTCAACGATATAGTAAAAGTAATAATATTAAAAACGAGCTAATAAATATAAAATAAGCATTTAAACACACAAAATTTAACTCACAATACGCTTTTCGGAACTGAAGTACTAATTGGTAAAGAAGGGCTAATTTCAGTACATATTTGGTACTTTTTTTTAATTATTTTTGTTTTCTATTTGAATTTTTTTTAATAAAATTTGTAACGTCTCCACTGGGACTCTAAACATGGTTGTTCTTCTACAGTACAAACCATGAGGCTATACAAAAATTTTAATTTCCATGTTTAAAATGTTAATTTTATTTTCGCACAAAGACTTTCACCCTATTCAGCTTTAGCAATAGACTTTATGTGACGAATTTGATAGAATGTATTCATTTATCATACATTCGTATTTAAAATATGTCCTTTTTCATCGTATAGATTTCATGAGAATGAATTATTAAAAAAAAACTGCAATTCAAAATTAGAAAAAGAAAGATTTCATCACATTTTAGGAAAAATTAAAAAACGCACCGAAATTTTACAAAAAAAACGCACCGCGCACCAACTAAGATTTTTTTCGCACGAAAAATTTAAAAAAGCACCAATAAATGCTACGAAACCCACCAAGTAGACAACGCTGTTTCAAAAACATATAAAAATCTTTTTATATTCACACATTCTCTCATTATTCCGATTTTACTTTCTCTTAAATTTTGCAACAATTTATGAATTCTCTAAGAATTGCCGGCCGGTTTTATTAGTTGTTTTTTTTTTCTTGCATTTTACAAAATCCCAATAACAACATTTATAAATATTTGTAATGTTATTTATAGTTTTGCAGAGAGAGTCCTCCTCTGCATATTCTAGATGGCCCTGACATTGACGTCAAACCCAACTACTGCAGTGTGTAGGAAAATGCAAACAACAAAATATAATTTCAATTTAAAAAGAAAATGTCGTCTTAGTTTAAATTTGTTGTTATTTTTTTTTTTTGTATTTATGTTTATTAATGTTTTGCAGTGTATTTTTCTTCTAGGATTGTATGCATTTAATTACATTAAAATTTAATGTTTTTTAACTGCTTTAATAAGTTTTATGTTCTGCCAGCTGAATTTCTCATTTGCTTACTGTCATTGCACTTTTTTCTGTTATGCTCTGCTGGTTGTGGTGACGGTGATGGCGGCGGTGTTGGTGTTGGTGGTTTTGCCAGCGATTTTCTTTTACTGCAGTCAACGACAGTTCAAGTGCGTTCATTGCGATAAAAATATATTCAATTCTAAAGTCAATGATTGCAATTTTATAATGTTTTATTGTTGTTGTTGGTCACTGGGGGTTTCTCGTATTTCTGCATAAATAAGTTAATGACTTCTTTTAGACGGGATTTGGAGGTGTTGTGAAATTATAAAAAAGTCTGGCAACTAATGAAGAGGAACATTTTCAGAAGTTATTGATAATTGACAATATTAAAACAAGTTCATCAGTTTCCAAACTTTTCTGTAATTAAATAAATCATTTTTTCTTATCCCCAACATCATGTCATAACATGTCTTAATTTATTTACACTTTAACCTTAGAAATTTCGAAAAATATTAAAGAACAAAGAAAACAAACTCCTCCTCCACAAAACCAGAAATATTCTTTATTGAATTCCCGCAAATTAGCATGCAACACTTTTGCCTTCATCACACAACGACAATAAACTTTGACCATGGCTGGTTAAAGGAGCAAAAAAAAAACACAAAATTATAATAAAAATTTGCCTGCTACAACTTCAGCTGCATTTAGTTATTCTCCCATAGCAGCATACAGCAATCACATCAGTATTCAACTTCAGAATTAGCATCAGGCATCAGCAGATATAAAAGAGTCAAGTAATACTCAAGGTCAGTTAATGTCTGGTTATTTGTGTATTTTATTTTTGTGTCGTTGTCGTTTTTTCGTGAATCTAGAAGAATGAAATGCAAGAGACACACTGTTGAGATTCTTAAGCATTTCCTGCCACTAAAAGTATGTGCAGCATGCTGCATTTATGAGAAAAGAAAGAAAGCTGGAGCAGAAGAAGTAGATGTTGTGCCCTTTTTCTTATATAAATGTATGAGTTTTGTGAACGTTTAATAAAAATTTTAAATAAAGACTTTATAAAAAGACCCTGAGCTTTAATTTGCTGGCACTCTGCTTATAGTAATGGTAGTAATGGCCTTTCAAGTAAAGTTCAAGATTTCCGTTTTTAATAAATATTTTCTTTTGCATTAATTAAATCTCTGGTGCAGTTATACAACAAAAAATGCCCACATTTAAATGAAAACAAAAAACAAACTTACAGCAAAAAAGCTCTTGAAGATACCGTCAGACTTTCAGGCAGGCAAGATCATGTTAATAATACAATAATTTCATTCATTCATTGTCAGTTTCAGATCACTTACTACCGTAAAGGCAAATCTACAACAAAATTAAAGCAACCCACAGTTCGTTAAACTAAACTCTGCATTAAAGAAATTGTTCAGGGCGTTTCTAAAAGGACTTCAAGGACTTATAATTTCTTTATTTATTTCTTAGCAATGTGTTGAAATATTCTCACATTGCTGTCATGATTCATATTAGTTTGATTTACTTAAAATGTTTTTCCCTTTAGAAACCACAAAAACTCATCATCGACATCACAAGAAATCCAAAAAGAAATAAAAAATCATTGAGTGTGTGTTTAACCTTCACATCCGTAAGAAACCTTTAAAGCTGAAGGATTAAACAATGACAACATTAAGCTAAACACACGCACTCCATACAGCAACGGCTCTAAATAAAAATATTGAATCAGCCAGTCAGTCAGGCAGTGAGTAAAGTAGTGTAATCATAAATAACCAAATTATTTGCGTTTCTTTACGCTGGTGAATTATAATTCCCTTGAATGGTTTATTTGTCTACTTAAATGTGTCTGTTCCAGGCCCAGAAATATCATATGTAAGAAAACAAAATACATAGAGTTTCAACAGTAATAATGCTAAAGACTAAAAGAATCTAAACAGTGGTTAAGGAGGAGTTAAATTCACACAAAATATCTAAAATTCAAAATTACTAAACTAAGTGATTAGTTGAAAAATGTTTACAAAAAGGGGAAAATTATCTTTTAAAAATTTCCAGTTAAAGAAAAATGTTCTATAAAAATTTAACCAGTTAAAGATAACTGCAAAAATAATTTATAAAAAATTGCGCAATTAAGATTAACTTGAAATAATTTTTATAGAAATTTCCGCAGTTTAAGTTAACTGCAAAAACCTTCTATAAAAAGGTTAACTGAAAAAAATCTCGTATAAAAATTTCCGCAGTTAGGGTTCACAGGAAATATTTTTTTAAAAAAAATTCCACAGTTCAGGTTAACTGGAAAATTGCATTTATAAAAAGTTACGCAGTTAAGTTTAACTGAAACAATATCCTATAAAAATTTACAAAAAAGAAACATTTTCTTTAAAGAACCCCAGTTAAAGATAACCGGGAAAATGTTCTATAAAAATTTAACCAGTTAAAGCAAACATTTTTATAAAAAAAAATTACTATAAAAATTTGCGCAGTTAAGGTTAACTTAAAAAATTTCGTACACACAGTTAAGATTAACTGAAAACATTTTTTATAAACACAGTTAAGGCTCTCTGGATATATGTATGTTTATATAAAAATTTCGACAGTTAGGGTTAATTAAAAAATTGTTTTTATAAAAATTTTCGCAGTTAAGGTTAACTGAAAAAAATATTCTATAAAATTTTACAAAAAAGGAAAATTTTCTTTTAAAAATGTCCAGTTAAAGATAATAAATAATAATAAAGATAAGAAATAATTTTGATAGAAATTTCCGATAACTACAAAAATTTTCTATAAAAATTTCTGGAGTTAAGGTTAATTGGAAAATTTTTCTATTAAAATTTCAGCAGTTAAGGTTAACTAAAAAAATTTCTGCAGTTGGAAATTTCTTTTTATCAAAATTTCAGCAGTTTCTATAGAATTTTCTCCGTTAAGGTTAACTGGATAGAAAAAACCGCAGTTAAGGTTAACTGTAAAAAATTGTTTATACAAATTTCCGTAGTTAATGTTAACTGCAAAATTGTTCCATAAAAATTTCCGCAGTTAAGGTTAACTGGAAAATTTTTCTATAAAAAATTCGAATTAAAGTTAAGTGAAAAAAAATTCTATTAAAATTTCTGCAGTAAGGTTAACTTGAGAAAATTCCTATAAAAATTTACTCAGTTATGGGTAACTGGAAAGTTTTTTGGTTCAAAATTTCAGCAGTTTCGATAGAAATTTCTCTCATTTCCGGTATTTTTGACTTTTTCGTACCACTGTTGCCTATGAATTGTTAAACATAAATGGTTTATGATCTTAATTTCAATGTTGAAACGATCAAAGAGTCACATATTCAAAAAATATCCAACAAACAAAGACATTAAGACTGTCGTCAGACGGACACTCACCAAAGTCTCACCAAACTTCAAAGAAACAAGAAAACAGCAACAACATGTACCAGAAAAAAAGGTCACCAAAGTTTCAACAACAATAACAAAAAATAAAAACTTAATAATAAACACAGACTGTCAGTAAGTAGTTTTTGTAGTAAATGAAATATTTAAACGAAATGAGATGTATTTTTATTTTTCTTCCTCCTAAAAATAATTTCAAGAAACTAGGTCAAGTATACAAAAAAAATGAAATAAAAATTAAGAAAATAAATACAACAACTGATTGTAAACAACAGGCAAAATGTTATTGTTGTTGCAAACGTATACAATATTTCCTACAACAAAATGCTAGACTGTATCCAAACGAAGACGACCAGGCGTCAGACAGCTAAACTAAAAAAGGGCTTATTCAGAGATTTTTCAAACTGATTAAAGTGTAAATAGAGTATGAACATTTGTTTAAACATCCCTGATATTTGCTGTATTCAAGGTACAGAAATCTGAAAATGTGAAAAAAATATAAAAAAAAAAAAAAAAAAAAAAAAAAAAAAAACTAAATCAAATATCATGACCGTATACGAATTAGTACAATAAATAAATATTTTACACATTTTGAAGGTTTCGCCCACCAATAAAGTTTGAAAAAAAACTCAACATTTTTTTTTTTAATTTTTGTTTAAAGTTTGTTGTCTCATTGTTGTTGATATTTTATTTTTTTTTGGTTTCATTGAAAATCAATGAGTTTTGAAAACTACTCACCCAGTAAGCATCGATAGATGAACGAGCGGACAGACAGACCGACAGACACTTACGTCGCGACGTGCGTATCGTTTACTCACAATGATTTATTTCTGTTCATTTTGTAGTGGCGTTTATTGTGTTTGAATGTGTTAATTAAACAAATAACGCTTTAAAATGTTTAAAAATTTTGCATTTAAACTTTACTGACCTCTGTTAACTTTATTTTTCGTTGTTTTTTTTGTTTGCTTCTTTTTTTGGTTATTGATTAGTATTTTGAATTGAAATATTGGCAAGTATTAAATAATGGTTGTAAGGCTAATAGCAACCATAAATAAAAATAAACAGCAGCAGCTGCTGTTGCTGGCAGACAAATTCATGCTATTGTTTAATATACTAAATAGTTCAATATAAGACTGCATGAAAGCAAAAGGTTAAGGATTAACAAATTAATTAAATTTTTATTTATACAAGATACAATTGAAATTTTGTAGCTGACAACACCTTCAATAGCTAATAAACTTGATATAAAAAGAAACACTTTCAAAATATTTATATAGAGCAGAGTTTTTTTCCCTTAACTTCTATAGAAAATGTTTTCAGTTAACCTTAACGGCGGAAATTTCTATTGAAAATGTTAGCAGTTATCGCTAACTGCGGAAATTTCTATAGAAAATCTTTTCAGTTAACCTTAACGGCGGAAATTTCTATTGAAAATGTTAGCAGTTATCGCTAACTGCGGAAATTTCTATAGAAAATCTTTTCAGTTACAGCTTAACTGCGGAAATTTCCATAGAAAATCTTTTCAGTTATTGCTAACTGCGGAAATTTGCATAGAAAATTTTGCAGTTATCGCTCTAAGAAAAAATTGTTTCCAGCTATTGCTAACTGCCGAAATTTCTATAAAAAATTTTCCAGTTATCGTTAACTTAGGAAATTTCTATAGAAAATTTTTCCAGTTAACCTGAACTGCGAAAATTTATATAAAAAATTTTTGCAGTTAATCTTAACTACGGAAATTTCTATAGAAAACTTTTGCAGTTAACATTAACTGCAGAAAGTTATATAGAAAATTCTCTCAGTTATCTAATAACTGTAGATATTTTCAAAGAAAATTCTCACAGTTATCTAAACTGCTAAAATTTCGAAAAATATTTGAATTTATTCTTGTTGAAATGATTTGATATTGAAAATATTTTAGATTTATGCAAATTAAACATACAAATGTTTAAATAATTTGAAAAACATTGTCAGACAAAAAAAAAACATTTCCGCTTCAAGACCATTAAACTATTTTCAGTTTCAAACAATTTGACCTTTTTCGCTTTATTCTCAAACAGAAACTGAAATGAATGAACTTGAAATTTAAAATCAAATTTAAATTAAGTTCTTTTTTTTCTTAAACATGGCGCAGAAAATGACTTCAATTAAAAACGCCCAACAAAAAAATACTTGCACAGAAACACGAATTAATAAATAAATACATTTAAACAGCACTTGATATCCTTCACACATATTTAACTGCAATTCATTCAGTTTCAGTTCAGTTCAGTTAAATTCAATAAAATCAAAAATCAACATAAAAAACCTTATGTTATATGCATAAATTTGTGTTAAATGCAAAAAAAAATCAATAAGAAATAGCAACAAAAAAAGCACTGATTTTAAACAAACAAATTGAAATTTAATTTCGAACAACCGTTATTGATTTATGTATTTATATGGCAGCTATTGGATCAACGTTCATAGATTGACATGGGAACGAACTTTCTCACCTGCAACACTAAGTAAAACGGAATTAAACAAGCAGAAAGCTGCAAGGAAAAACAAACTGCTTGTTTGACATTCACAATGCACCAATAAAAAAGCCAAACATCAATGAAAATTTCAAATATACTTCCTGAAGCCCAGTCAGTCAGTGTAGATCATTAGATTAATCTTTAAATTCAAAATCCCAAAACAGCAAAAATTATTCATGTTTCTTTTTTTTTTTAATAAAAGCAACATTAAGAAAGATATAATGTTCAAAATGATCAGAAGATAATAAAGATTAACAGAAAATGACAAATGACACTTACACGATCAGTTTTATTATTATTATTATTACTGTTTCCAAAACATATGATTACTTAATATTTTTTGGTAGTTTTAGCAAAACAAAAGAGATAAAATTTAATAACAGAGATAAAAACATAAAAATTTATTAATATACATAAATAAAATATAACTGAACATTCGCGAATGTTTTGTTTTATTTTTTAATAAATTATAAATTTTTATCAAATTTATATACAACAAACGTGTTTTTCAACGCATATTGTTTTAAATAGCGGTAATTGTTTTAAGTAGTTAACAAAAATTATAAAAAAAAAAAAACTGAAAATAGAAATATAGCCGACGATTTTTTAAATATTTCAGCAGTTATCGATAAACAGAAACAATTGGAAAAATTTAGAATTAAAAATTTTCAACAAAAATTTCATTAGTCCCATTCCTTTAATAGTTTCTATATAGGAACCACAATTTCTGTTAAAAAAAAAACCGCGATTAGCTCCTTAAACTGTCGTTGTAATAGAACCACGTTTACAGCTTAAAAGAACCACGATTAGTTCCTTAAGCTGTTGTTAGTTAAAAAAAAAACACGATTAGTTCCTTAAGCTGTCGTTATAATTAAACCACGAGTGCTATTTAAAAAAATTATGATGAATTCTTTAAATTGTCTTTATAAAGAAACCACGTTTACCGTTAAAAAGAACCACGTTTAGTTCCATAATCTGTCTTTATAAATAAACCACGTTTACCGTTAAAAAGAACCACGTTTAGTTCCATAATCTGTCTTTATAAGTAAACCACGTTTACAGTTAAAAAGAACCACTTCTCCTTAAATATTATTTATAACATATAAAAATTGCTCAAATCACCGCAAAAATTTTGTTGTCAATATTTTAAGTTCCCTCACATTTGTAACCTTCCTCAAATCCATTTTTTTAATAGAACCTTGTCTCAAGCTTGTTAATTTCTAGAGTTTTTGTTTCATGTTTCTTCAACCATTTCGATCACTTAAATGTCACTAAAGTTCTTTAACCATTATAGCCAAGTTCTAATCATTTGGGGGTCAGTTTGCTTAATTTAGTGGGTTTAAAAACCTTGAGTTTTTTAATCGCGTTTCCTTATTTAAGTTTTCAAGACATGAAATTAAAACAATTTTAACACGTTTAAACCTTAAACCAGTGTTAAATTAATAAATTAATAACTAAAAGAATTAAAACACATACACACGCAAACTACCTTAAAACTCGTTAAATGTTTAAAAATTAACTAAAGGTTAACTAAAAGGTTAAATTGAGTAGCTAAAAAAAAAAAGAAGTGGGCTTGACTTTTAAACGTCACAACGTCGTTGATCTCTTAAGTAGTAGTCATAAGCAGAGGTTATGTAACATTGAGTTTAGTTCAGTTTAGATGAAGGTAAAAAGACTGATTTATTTATGTTACAGGCCTACAGAATTTTATTTAAAATTTATAAAAACAAACTTTAAATTAAACATATGTTCTCTTAAATCTTGTTGAAACGGAAAGACAATGTGTGTGTGCTTTTTATGTTTTTTGTTTGTTTGTTCTCTAAAATCAAATGATAATGAGTCACAGCCTTGACCATAAACTCTGCAATGAAATTAAATAAATGAACTTTATTATCAGGTTTAATGTTTTCAGAATCACCTCAAGTAGACAGAAGGACGCAATGAATAAATAAGGTGCTGCTATGGATGGATGAATAGATGACTGGTTACTGAGTACTTAAACAGTCAGACAGACAGACCAACAGACAATATATTGCTTAAAGAGTAAAAATTCTGTTGTTGTAGCTGTTGCTGTTTGTTGTCGTCGTCTATTTAATTTTACTTAAACATTTTATATTTTAGTTGTTTTTTTTGCCGTTGCTTTTTATCAATTGCTTTATAGAATTTTAAATTAATTTTCCAGCCACCTTAAATGTTTTTCATATCAAATGAATTTGCTTAAATATTCTTTAAAGTTGAAAAAAACTGAATAATTTTGAAGTATTTAACACACAGACACTCAGCATACAATGTGTGGTTGAATTATGTATGAACATCGAACCCTGTATTAAAGGTGGATATTTTAGGGCAGGGAAAAAGTAGATTCTTTTAGAAAACGTCCTTATCTCAAGTTATCCATTAATCTAAATATTTACTATAAAAATGTATCAAGTTATCACTAGCCAAGAAAATTGTCTATTGAAATTTCTTCAGTTATCGCTAACCGAGAAATTTTATGTAAAAATTTGTCAAGATAACGCTAACTGAGAAAATTTTCTAATAAAATTTCTTCAGTTATCGCTAACCTAGAAAATTTTCTAATAAAATTTCTTGAGTTATTGTTAACCGAGAAAATTTTCTAATTAAATTTCTTCAGTTATCGCTAAACAAGAAATTTTTCCATTAAAATTTCTTCAGTTATCGCTAACCGAGAAAATTTTCTATTAAAATTTTTCCAGTTACCGATAACTTCGGAATTTTTCTATAAAAATTTCTGCAATTATCGAAAACTTGAAAAAAATTGTAAAATAATGTCTGCAGTTAGCATTAATTAAAACTACGGAATTATCCTTTTCTACCACACAACATTCAGTGACAACAAGAAGCCAGAAAACAACAATTTAATATGACAAAATCTATATGAAAATAAAATATATTTAAATAAAAAAAAAAACAGCACCAAATACCTCAAAAATATTAGCCCGCCATATGTACAAGTCGCATCACAACAACAACAGCAGCAATAAAAAACAAACACTGAAATAAAATACAAAAGTAAAATATTTTTCAAGGTTAGGGTTATCATATTGCCAAGATCAAGGCAAACAGCGCCGGTAACAGCAAACAAATCAACGACAACAAAAACAACAACATAAACAAACGACAGTCGTTTAACTCAACAACAACAGTTGTATGATTTTTATTTGTATACCCTACACCACCACCCTACAGTGGGGAGGGTATGTTGGATTTGTGCTGATGTTTGTAACACCCAGAAATATTGATCCAACACCCACCTTAAAGTATACCGCTCGACTCAGAATTACTTCATGAGTTGATTTAACGATGTCCGTCCGTCCGTCCGTCTGTTTGAATTATGCAGGTATCCAAACAAATTTCATTACAAATGAGTGGAAAATGAATCCAAATCACATGTTGGTGTTCAAATAAAATTTGACAGAAATAAGTTCTTATATGCATACAGAATTAATGACACCTAATTTTATAATGGTCGGTCCATAACTAGTCGAAACTCCCATATAAGATCCTCTCCATAATGCATTTTAAGCTCCATAAATCTTTTAAAATTATTTAGGTATATCGAGAAAAAGTTTAACACACAAAATATTTATATTGACAGAAATCATGGCACGAAATTTTTGGATGATCAGTCCATTATAGTTTATATCTCCCATATAGCGCCCGTTTTTGAAAAACTTTTTATACATAAGTATACTGGGTGTAGGGTATTATATGGTCGGGCTTGACCGACTATACTTTTTTACTTGTTTTATTTAACAATGAAATTTTGTCAAATTATTTTTGAACAACAGAAATCACAAAAATAACAGAAAAGGTATTAAAAAGCAACAACAATGGCTAACTCACGAATCAAATGACGAATCGCTTCGGTCTACTAACCGAACACCGAAAACATTTCAGTTTTAAAACGAAACGAAAGACAAATCAAAACAAAACAAAAACAAACAACAAATCAATTCAAGTATGATTTGTTTAGTGTTTCTTTTGTTGTGTTTTCTATAGATTTTTTTCTACTCTCTCTCTTAAATTTTTCAAACATCTCATCATGTTTTTGTTGTTGCCAACGGCAGAGGACAAATGTGTTTTCAGGTTCATTTTTTTTTAGAGATACATAATAATAAATGTTGACACTGACAAGCATATTTTTTGTTGCTGTTTGATGATGGGTATTTTATATTAAGTGATGGAACATTTAAATTAAGTGACACATTATTAAGCTAAACATTTGTTTAAATGATTGATATTTAATAACAGGTATCAAGATCATATTACATACAGTATGTATTTATTTTTTCGTTGAAATAAACATGAAAAATTGTTATTTGTTAAACGAATAGTGATATTTTTAAGTGTAATTGTGTATAAACAGATGTTAGCTTATGATTTATAAAAAATTCATTTAACGGTTTTTGACTTACCCCTTATTTGTTCAGCCTTTAACTGCGAATAAGACAAAAAGAAGAATTAGAAACTTTATTTATAAAAAGAAAATTCATATAAATTATTACTTATTAGGGTTAAATAAATAATAATTTATTAGGGTTAAATAAATAATAATTTATTAATTTGTTAGACTTAAAATAATGTTATGAAATTTAAAGTTTGAAAAAAATCAGATAAAAATGTATCCTAATAAAGGAACCTAAGATCGCAGAGTTAAATATTTTGTCAAACTGTAAAATGTTTAATTTATGTACATACGTAGTTATTCTATTTTTTTTTTCAAAAATAATTGTATTTATTTTTAATTTTTTTAAAATCTTGGTATCTATTTACAAAGATCTTTCACTATTTTCCTCACTTCTATAGAAGTGATACAAATACATATATTGTATCGCTATATCTTACATTCATAGTTTTAACAATCTCCCGACACATGGATATTTGCTTTGAAAAGAAACGATTTTAATGAACTCTAGCAAAGATCAAAGTCAGCACAAGACAGCTGGGGAATTATTGTGTATTTCGATTCGAAAAAAAATCGTTCGAATTTGTATACTTTTTACCTTGTATTCCGAAAGCTTCTGCTTTCGAATCGAAATACACAATAACGCCCCTGTATGGAAAATTATTTCATTATTCTTTTCAGCATATCTGAAGTCCTTGTGTTTGACAACCTATATCCCTTCTAGTATCTTAGTAAAATGGAGTTTATTTATAACAGACAGTTTATAAAATCTAGAAGATCACATAAAGCGCAAAACAATTGTTAATGTCCTCATCTTCATCAACTTCTGTAAGATGGAGTCATTGCAAATATTTAGTTTAGTAAGTTCAATATCCCGTTGATATCTGTCTTAGTATCCTGGTATATTTACCGGAGGCTCATCTTAGATTTTTTTTTTAACTCCAAAGACATTCTCCGAAGCCTGAGTTTGTAAGAGTAAAAAAACACATTTCAGATTCCAATTACAGGAATGTTCAAACTGATAAAGTTAATCTTTAACTCCAAAGACATTCGTCGCTGTCAGAGTTTGCAAGAGTATCCAAGCACATATTTCATATTCTCAATCCCGGAATATCCAGGTTTGACGAGCCCATTTCTCTTGTAGAACTTAAATAATTCTGTTGTTTAACTGATCAGCTATATCATTAAGAAACAAGATTTTCAAATAGCAGTTTCTATTAGAATGTAACTAACGTTAGTAATGGACACCTTTATCACCCTGCACCATCCTTATCTTATAAATAAATCATAATTAAAATTGTTTGGTGACCTGTTAAGTGAAGGTACAATGAGGCTGATTTTCCATTTGCAGACAAAAGCAATCCAACTTCAAAGCAAGATATTTTTAGTCTCCAAACGAAAATACTCCAAATTCATACTCATAACTGAAAACATGTTGTCTTGTGGGGGTGAAACATGCTGCATGATTCCAACGCCTACTTTTATTATTTATCCAAAATCGTTTGACAAATAGATGTTGGTTTTGTAGAATACTCATAGTCTCGACTCCTCTTTCTTACCATCGTTTTCGTGTTTAATTTTTAATGTTAGCCATGAAACTCTTTTTCACATTTTGTAGCAAAGCTGAAAATTTGTGATCTTATGGTTGTGAAACCTTCTACAAATAAATGCTGAAATTTTTTGACAAATAAATGCAGGTCTACTGTAGATTCCTCTTTAAGTTGAAGCTTACATGAATTGTTTATTAATTAGTCGGCTGTCACATTTTAGAAATCAATAAGATCCTGTTCCTTGAGAGATTATCAAATTATGAGGTATTTAATAATTGGTCTTTAACGTCATCGAACTAAGATTAAATCATTTGAAGTTTACACTATCAAAACGATCCTCTTCTTTGACAAATTATTAAATTGTAAGGTATCCAATTCTATGAACATTTTGGTCATCCTCAAAGCTTTGTCTCCATATATGTATAAACCATAGGTATACCGTAGCTTCTGCTTCCTTGGGAATTCCGCTCAAAGGCTACTCTATCGATGTCATTGGTTTGGATGTTTGAGAATCAATACGTTTCTCTTCTTTAAGAGATTATCGAATTGTGAGGCATCTTGTGACGCAACAAATTTTCTGTACGTAATTAAGGTTTATCTCAAGTGTTCGTTTTCAGATAATTTGTAGTCTACCGTCTAGTATCTTGGCTTCAATATAGTTTTATATTCCATTGTTTGGTACCAAATTTGCAAGATGTAGCTCAGCGATCTATTGACGAAGACTTTTAACTTGTAACTTGTAGCGCTAAATTGTGTACAAGTTAGCAATCGCAGCTTTTGCCAATCCGTTCGTGAAATTTTGAATGTCCAATTAGCAGAATTCGTCTGCCGACTTGATGAATGGATCATATAAAGCAAAAGATTGCGGATTGTCAGTATTACAACTTGTATACGTTGTATTGCTAGCATTAATTATGAGACTGTAATGAATGGCTAGCTGTTCTTTTATTCTTCCATGCATATCATTATGTCGTTTAGATATCGTCGGCGTGGTTGCCAAATTTTATAGGAATTAAGGAAGAGAGTAGGTTTTTATGCCTTAGATAGTAATACTTCCAGATAATGAGAAACTCAGACCATCGCGGTTACTCCCCATAATCTGCGATCTAAACTGCTCTTGAAACATATCAATCCTTTCGTTAGACATCGATTTTTATGTGATCAATCTCTTCTTTAGCATTCGATTTATTTTTAATATCGTCCTTCCTTTAAAGGTTAGGATTTAAATCTTTTCCATTCAGATCAGGCTGATTAGTTTTATTCTACAACCAGATAATCCTAAATACAGACTAACCATCATGGCTACTCCTCCTTAATGCACATGAATTTCTCGCGTATCAACGAGATATTTTCGCTACAATTTTTTTCATTTTATTTCTCAGAACTTAAATCAGTCTCTGTCGAGGATGTAGCAAAGTGGAACATAGTCCAAAATAATAAAATAAATATGTGCATATTCTTATAAGTAAAATTAATCTACTAGTTTCCAAATAAAGATCTGGAATTTGAGCTTGCTGTCAGAGAAATATGGCTGACTAGTACTTGCTAGAGTCGCCAATTACAGGTTGTAATTCTTAAAGGTGGCCATTATTTTATTTTCAGCGGTTGTTGCCTCGTCTCAATGAATATAATTTTTCATTCACAACATTTTGACATTTTTCTAAGAAATTTGTTTTGTTTTTAATAAACTGTTGACAATTTATGTCAAAATATCATAAATTTGAATATGTACTTTGTTTACAGTCACAAATAAATATTGTTTATAAGATATTTATACATATGATGAGTCCATTAATATATTCGTAAATTAATTTTATTATCTATTTTGAAAAATACATGTTATTAATGAGAAAAAAAATTAATAATAATAATAAACAGTAGAATTGATATCGTCTTTCCCTTTTTTGCAATATTAATCAGTCGATTAAAATGGTTGAAATGATGTTGGTTCATTGTTTGAATGAGTTGATGATATAGCGAATTTTTGCTACTGTCACTGTGACAGCCTGCCACCAAAGACATACATACAGTCAGTCACATATGTATAACATTATTGTTGATATTTTTTTTTTTATATTTGTAATAATTTCTATATATGTCATATAAAAATATATAAAATGTATTTTTATATAAAGAAATAATTATTAGTCATTGTTTTGTAGTACGATGATGGCGATGCGCTCGCTTGTTTTATTTTATAAAATATAAATACCCCGATAGAGTTTAGTAACCTGACGTTTGTTGTGCTGCAGTTGTTGCTTTTGTTGACTTTGCAAAAAAAAATGTGATGAACTCGATTAAAACGCCACAAATATGATTGACTTGGCTCAAGGACATTTTACAACGAAATGAGATAGAGTAAAATGGTCGTTTTTTTAATTTGATTTTTGTTTTGTTAATTTGTAAATTAAGGCACATACTAATTAGACATAATGAAAAATGTTGTTATTGACTTTGTAAAATACATTAATTCTTTTAGGCAAAACATTAACAAAATTTTATTTTGAAACGCAATTAAGTTGCTGAAAATAATATCATTTGACTAAGAATGAGTTTTTACTGCAAGTACAAAATAAATGGACATAGCCTTTTCTGGATCAATTTGCTGAAGTTTGTCTATTATGGTCCAGCAAGAGATGCAATAACTGCACTATACTACGTTCAAGTTCAAGCGTCGTCAAACTCGTTGTTATCTAACCAGAACTTTCTCTAGCATTACCATTCCAGGATAGACAGCAGAACTAAACCCAACGATTTCTCAAGGTATCAATCTATTATCCCAGTTGCAGTTATTGAAGGCAACATCGTCTATGTATACGGAGGCAATTTAGGTAAATTACTTGTAGTTCCGAAGTTTTTCTATATAGTTCACTAGTGAAAGAGGCGCGGTTTCAGTTGGTATACTTATTTTTCAATGAGTACTTGCCCAGCAATACTTCAACTGAGCATTGACATCATCCTAATAGCCTTTTCACACCTATAAACATCTACCATCAATTTGCGAAGCTGTTGAAATTTTCCCTTAAGAAATGTACAGAGCTGAAAATCAACATCTTTCAACATCTTCGCAAGATGTTCCTAAATCATTTTGTTCCCATTTAAATCTTCCGATATTTTAAGTGTCATCATTAGCAAAACTGATATTGAAAATTAAATTTAAGTTACATCACTAACAAAAGTAACATTTATAGTCAACAAAAAAAAATTAACAAACAAAATGAAATTTGAATTTTACAAATCATCATCATTTTCCCCCATTTCTATTAATAACCCTATACAATGCAATACAATTTGGGTTTGCTCTTTCAAACGAATAATCAATCATATTATTAAATCTTTTTCAAAATTCATTTTACTTTCTAAAAGAGGCGTGGTTTTTGTTTATTTTGTCTACTTAACTGATGGTAGATTTTGCAAGTGTGAATGCATGTTTCACATTTTCAACATCGTCCATGCGTTCCTCCTAAATGTATTCAAGTGTGAAAAGGCTATAATATGTTCTCCTGAAGGATTGAGAAGGAGACTACGATGTGTTAGTATTTTTGTTATGTCAAACAGCCAGTCAGCACTTAGGGCTTTATCTTCCTGGTCATAAAGGACATCTTTGAATCAACACAATCTAACATTGTGCTGGCTACCCGATCGTTAGAAAGAACGAATCGATTTCTGAATCCTTTGTTTGGCATTCCGCAGGAATACACAATGAAAAGAATTCGTTCCTAGATTCAATCGGACTTTTACCGATATCAGGTGTCTTTGTACTTGTATAACAAACGATTCATTCTGTTGAAAACTAGATCCCAAAAGTTGTTATCTGTCGGATTTGAAAATACAGACTGGATTATTTACCTGACATTGTGGTCTCAGATGCCACCAAATTACTTTAGATAATATTGAGATAAAATACTGACCACGTACTTTGTCACTGTGCAATGCGAGCGATGAGCAGAGTGATATATTGCAGAAGTACTTGGTGATGTTTTTTTCTTACGTCTAACAGGATCATTGGTAGTTTAAACTTGTTAGATCTCTGGATCTAGTAAACCTTTCCATTATGATAGTCAAGTCAACTTTGATTGGTTACCAATTAACCAATTAAGACTAGAGGCTTTAAAGTTTATATGAAGTCTCCTGGCTTCTATATAACGACGCCAACTAAGTCGTCTATCTAACTTAATATCAAGATAAGTAACAGTATTTTTGCGTGGAATTTGAAACTTATTCAGTTTGGTAGGTGGGAAGCCTTCCCTTCAGAGAGTAAATTACTTTTTAGTTTATTAACTCTCATTACAGTAGCACAGTAAAGTCTGCATAACCCCTTGAAATACGAGGTTTTCAGTTATCTGTGAACAATCTAGCGTCTAAGATAATAAACCAATTCTGTAGAAGCTATGGGTTTGAGTAGATAGCTATGGATTTGTGTGGGATTTAGGTAATCAAAAGGCCAATCAAAGGTATAGTTAAAAAAAAAAATAAGTGTTCAACAATTAGTGATTGATTCAGGTGATATACTAATGCAGACATTGAGAACCTTTCCTTAGTATTCAAGCAAGAAAAGGTTATTAGATGTGAAAGAAAGACACTATACCAGGATTGGGAAGATCCATGGTATCTGTTCTCGACGCCTTATTAACCTTTACCTTGAAATATTGACTGCAACTACAATCCTGTGTCTTTGGAATGATGAAACATGTGCTAGTAGAAGATTCTTCAAAGATTGGCTCTTCCCATGATATCAAATTTCTGGCTCTTGTTAACTTTCGAAATGATTTCATATACATTAATTACAGGAAATTGCCCTCTATAACAGATATTTATTTATTGCTTTGCTTTTAACCCATTAACCATTAAATTCACTACATATTATCATTATTATAACGACTCTTACCAAATGCATACGAGTAAAATGTATTTAGAGGGATTCTGTTTATCTCATTTAAATTACACATAAATTATTCTCAGCACTCAGAGAAATTCATTATTAACAATGATTAAAAACACGTATTATCTATTAAATATTTAATAACTAATTTTTTTTATTATTTATTATTTCTATTAATAAATTATTTATTTTACGTTTTCTTTCCTTGTTACCCAGAAGAAAAAAAAACTCTTACCCCATCATGACACGTGTAGTTTATGACGATTCAAAAATGGGAGGAAAAAACAAACAAAAATAAATAAATAAATTTATAATTTTAATGAAATAATAAAATAAATTCAATTGTTTATTTCAGCTAGAACAACAAGTTCTAAAATGCTCATAGACTCATATTTAGTTGAAGAAGAAAATAAAACACAAACTTCTAATAAATAAAAATTAAAATGGAAAAAAAATTTGAATCAAAGCACACTACTCGTGTTTTAATACTATATCTACATATGTACATACATTTATACAAACAATAATACTTTCAAGGTCATTCGATATTTAAAATATGCGCGAGTATATGGCAATAGCAGCAACAACAACAGCGACAGCAATAACAATTAAATGAATAAATACTTTTAATATTGCTACTGACTGGCTGCTAGTCTAAGTATTAAATACATACGTCGTTAGATGAAATACATACAATTTTTTTTTTTTTTCTCAAAACTTAAATTACGTTTTCTCGATGCTGAAGACGTTTTTTGGGGGTTTTAATTTGCATTTGCAAGCGTTTACACTGGCAAAGAAATGTAGCACTTGGCAGAGACATGTGATATCTATGTACATATTTCCATTTCAGCATGATTCTTTTTCATTCTATTTCTCACAACTGTAATTAAAATTTGTTTGTATATGTTCATCTATTTTGTTAAATACGATTGTTAGAAATTATCTAAACTTAAATGCTGAGACTGCTTTAGACATTCAGGCATGTGATGGAAATCGAAAACGAATCAGTTTTGGAAATACATCATAATGCATTTATAATCTAATTGTTAAAATTTTTGTTTTAAAATTCTCTTTAGGAGCCCAATATCTTTATATTTTATGTGATAAAAGTTTTTCAATACAAAAATATTACGAAAAAATTGACTTCTAAAACTCATTCGTTTTCGATTTCCATCACATGCCTGATTATTTAGTTTGACGTTTTATTTATTGAATCTGCTTGAAATTTCTTCGGTGTTCATACAGCACAATTTTATTGCTTAAATCGCTCGTATGTTTATTTGATAGTATACACACATTATTATACACATATGTATGTAACAGAGAGTAACACGAATTGCTAGTACAATCAATGGTGTACTCGTCTTATCTTCCCCTCACCCCGATGTCTAAAATAGCTTAAGCAATTGCGCTCTAGTAAGACCATTGACGGACAAATGGGCAACATTTTAGTAAGTTGTTAGATCTATTACAACTTTTTTCTTTTTATTTCTCAAAACATAAAATAATCTGCTTCAGTTGGAACTCCGAGCTGTTACATTGGAAACGTTTTGTAAAAAAAATATACATTTTTTAATGGCAAAGATATTGGTAAACTTCGTAATGATTAATATTTACTTTGCTTAATTTAGTAATTTTATATTTAAGAACTTAAAAGGGGTGCGGTACACGATAAAGAAATCAGCAACATGTCTGGCACAAATACAGACATATACTGCTGATTGTTGTTGCTAGATTTATAACCCTTGGTCTAAGAACTTTCTGATACGTAGAACCGGTTATTTTGGGAATGTTATGTTGAAAAGCAGCAGTTTGTTCTCGGATGTTACCGGAGGAGACTTTGACATCACACAATTGAAGTCATGTCAGACAGGACCTACGCATATACGAGAAGAGAATAAAAAGGTACAAACATATTCCATTTGATCGCGGAACGTATATGACAGCTTTAAGCTAGAGTCATAGATACCCCATTAATCTTCGCCGAGAAGTTTGTGCCGAGTAAAACAAGAGTTGTTTTGGTTGCTTACAAATTATAAATTCTGAATTACCCTTTATGAAAAGTACTTTCATATTAGCAAACGAAAACACGAGTGAACTGGGAACAACTAGAACATGTGTTTTTTTATTAAATAATTTTGACTTGTAAATAGGCTTGCTCATGATCCACTATTAATCCTAATTTTGATTCTAGCTCAATTGAATTCAAATCTAAACAACTATTTTAAAAATATAGAAGACACCCAGAGAAAAGGGAACTAAAACCAAACAATAATTTTACGTTGATATAAAAATATAAAATAACAACTAAATAGCTTGTGAGTGAAATTCTAAAACTGAAACCTCTTTCACTTCTTTTCAAAATCCCTTTGCTAGTGTAAACACTACTTCATAGTTATTTAGTTTTGTTGATTATGGCGCGTTAACATTTATGATTTTTAGAATAATTTTATTTATGGTCAAATGATATCATTAGAACTTTATGTGCTGCTTAATTTGTTGCGTACAAGGCAAAACTAATAGGGTTCGTGCTCGTATTAAATTACCAGATCTAGGCATTTTGGATTGGAGTAGAAAATTTTAGCATGAAAGTGTACTACAAAAATGTATTAATAAATTTTTTAAATAGGGGCTGGATAATTGTTTTCGCTCTCTCAACTTGAAGGTCAAGTGACATAAACGTTCTACAACTTCCGCGTTTCATGCTATGAAAATAATTAAGGTTGGAAAGTAATTGTTTAGGGGGGAGGGTGTGGGGGGGGGGATGGGAGTTTAGGTTTGGAAAGCAACTACTATATTAAATAATATTTATAGATCATGAAATATGTAGTTGAATTAAATGTGTTGGTAATTGAAGGTATTATTAGATGGGAGGAGATAAAATTTAAAAGATACATATATGTACATATGTATATCTTTTTAATAGTGTAATGTGTCAACTGGTTTTTTATATTATTTTTAAAATTTGTTTTTTAAATAAGAAAATTAATGGTCTATTTTAAAACATTTATACCCAGAATTTTCATAACATTTTTATTTTTATGCCATAAGCAAAAAACTTATTTAAACAATCAAGTTCACGTTGTTTTGAAGTGCAACTGATTGCAGGAGTCTAGTTAAAAAAAAATGTGAAAAATATATGGAAATTCATGACAAAACCATACGTACGTATAATAAGTAAATATAATTATAGACAACAAAATAAAGCTATTGCTGAAAATGCATTTTCAAACAAAAGGTTTTATTCGACATTAATGAAATTGGAGCACAATAACATTTTTACTTTTTTTTTATACGCAAAATAACAGAAAAAACTGTATAGAGGACAATAAATTAAAGATATTGAAATTCAAAACCAAAATATATTAAAAAAAAAAAAACGACAAAATAAAATGGACTTAATTCTTTCTACCAGTCATGAACTTTTAAAAAGAAACAGTTATCCCTCCAAAAATTTAAAAACTATTTTATTTATAAAATTAATTTCATATGAAACAATTAAAGATTTATTTGTATAATATCCAAGTCATTTAAAATTATTCTATTATTATTTTTATCAGCCATTTTATTGCAGTGCTTACTGTTTGCTAGTACACCGTCATTATTATGTTTTTCATGTGCTAGGTAATGGCGATTTTTTAAGGTCTTTGAACTTTTACTTGATAAACTAATTTCAATTTATATTACCCGCCAGTCAATCACACCGAGTCGCAATTATGAATAATAGTTTTAGTTTCAATACAGTTTTTTTTTTATTTTGTTTAAATAAAATCTATATTAAGTATTTAGTCACTACAACAACGAAATAAAAATTCTGTTAATTCAACATTATTACAATAACATATATGTCAGCTTAGCCCTGACATTAAAAACAAAAAGTTTATTTGCTGTTTATACAATTAAACAAAAGAAATAAATAAATGAATTTTAAGTTCAAATGAATTGTAACAAAGGAATTGTAAAAATAACTTAGTAAATAAAAATCAAAAATTTAATTAAATTAACCACAAAATAATTATAAAAACATTGAATACACAGATTTAAAAAAACGCGTTAATTTTCTACTAAAATTCTACTAACAACAATAAAGTGGACCAGGCCAAGTGGCTCTACATGACCAGCAGATTTCTCACTATAATCAAGAGTTAGTTTCTTATAAATGTCTTTAATGTATTTTTAAATAATAAAATATTTTCGATATTTCTATCTGGACTCCTATAACAGGTGTTAATTTTAATACATAAAAATATATTTAAAATCAAAGAGTTTTTCCTTATAAACAAAATAAAGAGCACTTGCAAATGTAAGAGTAATTTGTAAAAGCTCTCTGTTGTTAATAAACTAAATTGTTAATGGTGAATTTTGATTTAACCAGAGTTTGCGCAACTATAGCTTTTTATAACACTTACAAACTGTTAAGCTTTTTACTCTTACATAAAATTAAAGCTTAAATTATGAATTTTAAAATAATCGCTTAATGAAAAAATCGTTTTTTAAAGAAATAATTCAAATATAAAGAGTAAGAAATAAAGAGACATAAAAGTGGCCAAGTAGAATTTAATATAAAATTATAAAATACATAGTTTCGAGATCCTTTATAGTTGTCTAAGTTGAAAATAAGGAATAATTATGTTGTGATTAGTTTTATAATTTCCCACTAAAAATCGATTTTTTATGTGAAATTATAAAATAGCCTCCAAATGAAAAAAAAGAAACTTAGTCCGTTGTGATCAATTATGTTTTCCACCAAAAATATGCATACATATTTTAAATTTTAAAAGTATACTTCCTTAAAGTATACTTCCTCTCAAACTTAAATGAAAATACTGAAATCATAAAACCAAAAACAAAATGTCAAATGATAAATAAATAAAATCACAATAAAGGAAAGAAAAAGTAAGAGAAAAAACAACAACAATGCCTAGATCGGAGGAAGATCCTTAATTTATTAATTAACAACACTTCAGTTTCCAAGTTATATCTTGCAAAATGCAAACTCTTCAAGATAATATTGAAGTACCTACCTGAAGATAATGGAGCATTTTTGTACAACTGGCTTTCATACAGATAATGAAATTATTTGTTAAAAGAACTTTAAGTACTTTCCTGAAACAGAGAATCCAATCAATCTTAAGAGGAAAGAAAAGTGATAGCGAGGGTTCGGTGGAAAAAACTATTTATCAGACAAAAATGATGTAAAAAATTATTTTCGAATATTGAATTTATATTCGCAAACAAATGAGTAGACACTAACTACAACTGATGACCAAACACCATAAATAAATAATAAGGCTTCAAACAAAAATAATTTCAGTCACTAATATTAGAATATTTTTCTTCATAGTAACTCAATAATAAATAATAGCTATTTAAAATAAAAAAATACCTAATTCATCTTTTAATAAACATCTTTGCAATTTTTTTTCATTTTTTACAAATAAAGTTCTGTAACTTAAAGTCTCCTCATAGCCAATTAAATATACCAAATATTTTTTGTTGTTTGTAATTTTATAAAAAAAACTCTATTTCTCAAACCTATTACATGTCAGAGATAGACATATTGCACTAAATTTTTAGTGCACTAAAAATCAAATAATTAGTGGTAGTGCTATTACCACTATTAAAATTGCACTACCACTAACCATTTAGTGGTATTTAAAATAAAATTGCACTACCACTAAATTTTAGTGGTATTTAAAAAAGAATTGCACTACCACTAAATTTTAGTGGTATTTAAAAAAGAATTGCACTTCCACTACATTTTAGTGGTATTTAAAAAAAAATTGCACTACCACTAAATTTAGTGGTATTGTAAAAAAATCAAAGCAATTTGGATGAATTATGTAATTTAATTATGTAATTATGTAAAAAATATTGTAAACATTTTAATGAAAGCCTGAAAATAAATCTACCTTTAATTTTCTATTATATTACATAATTCATCCAAATTGCTTTGATTTTTTTACAATACCACTAAATTTAGTGGTAGTGCAATTCTTTTTTAAATACCACTAAAATGTAGTGGTAGTTCAATTCTTTTTTAAATACCACTAAAATGTAGTGGTGTGAATTTTTTTTAAATATGTACCACTAAATGGTTAGTGGTAGTGCAATTCTTTTTTAAATAAAATTGCACTACCACTAACCATTTAGTGGTAGTGAAAAAGAAAATTGCACTACCACTAAGTGAATATTGGTAGTGAAATTGTTAGTGCACTAAAAATATAGTGCATTTTGCCCATCTCTGTTACATGTCAGTCATCCTAATGCTGGTTTTAGACGGTATGTATTTTTCAGTGTACTTGTCACTTGTACGATACATATGTATGTATGTATGTAATTGTGCATGTCTGTCAAAATTGGCAATTTACAAGCAGTTCATAATTTTTGCTTTCACATGTCATTTCTAGTTTCATCTGACATAATCTATAATAGAACACAACAGTTTTGCTTTTACACGACATCCCGTCCAAAGAGAGCTAAAGATCACGTCACTCCAATTTATGTTTTAATAATTTGTTGCTTTCGGTGATTTATTAGGACTAAATAAAAATTTTATTCACAAAAAAAAGCAGAAAGAATTTAGCAGAATATTTACCAGAATAGATACCAGGTTGCACATCCTCTGGGCATACTCTCTCACCAACGCATATTGTGTCAAATAAAATGGTCATATTTTCAAATAAGATTGATATCATCCATCGTATAGGTACATACATACATACATATGTAATTATAAAATAGGCTGTTAGATTATTTAATATTGGGTCTGAATTGAAAATAAAAGATAATCTGTGATCAGTTTATTTCCTACCAAAAATCGATTTTTATACATATGTATACGAAAATTTGTTTTTTCTGACAACAGAATTTTTATTTTTTGATTTTGATAATATATACATATATATGTATGTACATAAATACATACACTTATTTTTATTGCTCAAACCAGACGACTGACTTCCTTTTACACCAACAACAAACCGCCATCTTTAAATTGATACAAAAGCTTCACAAATGACTTACACTTACCATTTTGCCACACGCAATTCTATTTTCATTTTTAACAGCATTTAGCCACTATTCAAACACAACTAAAAGTTCTTTTACATCATTAAAATATGTATTCATCACTAACACAATTTTTTAATTAATTTATTTGCTTTTAGCTAGTAAATTTTAATTAATTTCAAACACTAGAATTTTATACAACTTCTTTCACTAAATTATAAAAAAACTGAAAAATACCGTTGGTTTTAAACAGGGTGTTATGAATATTTATTATATCTGAGTAAACACAGCTGTTTTGTTTGAATGGGTTAGTGAATATCATGTCGGTGAGCAGAGAAGAACAAGCATAAATAATCAAAACAAAATAGAAATTGAACAAGTCGTATATACATAGTTAATGTAAACGTTTTTAAACGTGCTTAAATAAACTTTGCCAAAATATTCTAGAATTTTGTACAAAATGCATTTAAATTTACAATATTTATGTAATTTTAATCAACAAATTGAAATAAAAGGTAGTGTTTAAAGTAAATTGAGAAAAAAATTAAAATTAATCTAGTATTTTCTTTAGATGTGTTAAATGAATCATTAAAACGTGTTTGGAGTGGCGAGTGGAAAGTTTCCGATTTGCAGGAGTTGTTGGTGAAATGGTTAGCTTGTCGGAATAATGAAGCAGATTTATCTGCTGCACAAATTGAAGATTTATTAACATTTGCTGTGGAATTATTGTTTGTGTTTGCTCAATATAATTTTACTGGTCCCTTTGACGATCTCCAAGAATTTGAGCAGTTTGTGAAAGAAAGTTTTGGCTTTGTGGCTGATCCTTTTGAGGAATTAAAAGAGAATGGTGAAGAAATTAATCCTAATATGGTGTTGGGTGAATTTTTGTTGGTGGCCAAAGATATTTTAAAAAAGTTATTGAAAACTCAGCAGGAGTCAGTGGTAAGTAAAGAAAAAGTGTGGTTATTTTAAATTTAAAAATTTAACCTTGTAATTCGTTAACATCTTTCTAGGTACTCCGCTGGTGGAACTTACGCTACTTATGCTTGCATCAACATTGCATCGATGAGCTAACCGCCAATCTTTGGGAGCAAGTTAAACAAGAAGCCGATTGGCTGTTAAACCATCTCTCGCAATTTGAAAATAAAGAATATGAGTCTTTAATCTATCTGGAAATAGCCAATGCTTATCTGCAATATCACCGGGGTGAAAAATGTAAAGAAATTTTAGACAATCTATGTGATCATTTGAAAGTACAACTAAATGTTGAGGGCATATTGGGTGTACGCACGAAATTCCAGCAGAAACCCCTACCGCAACTTTGTTTGAAGGTTGAACAAACCGAGAAACATCAACTACCGGCTGCCAAACTGTCCAATGGCAACATAGTGATACCTAAACTGTTGCTGTTGGAAGATGATACACGCTTGGAGAGAATACGTTTTATGGAGGAAAAGGATAATGAGGTAATGTCCATACCCAGTGTTTTGCAGGCCTTGGTTTTAACTAAAGTGTAAGTAATAGCAAAGAATATAAATCATTTTTATGATTTATTTTCATGATTTATATTCTTTGGTAATAGCTTGAATTTCAATTCGAAAACGAAAATAATGTTATGTTTTTAATTAGACGCCAATTGAAACGTTCCCAACCCAAAGATCGTTTGGCCGATGAAGAATTGGAACCTTATACCCAAACTTTGCTGTATCAAGAACACGGACCCTTACAAGTCAGACAGTCGGCTTTGTTGTTAAATTGTGTTCAAGAATCCAATCATCGTCGTACGGTAGAACGCAGTTGGAAGCAATGTGAAGAGGCCGTAAAATTACTCTCTGAACATAACTACTCTGTGAAAGATCGCTTTTCTTATGCTTTCGCTGCCTGTTTACAGCCCAAATGGCAGGTCCAAGCACAGCTATGTGAATTATTGCTGTCTTTGGGCATGATTAAGTCCGCTTTAGATATTTATCTTAAGATACAAAACTGGGAACAGGTAATACACTGTTATACCGCTTTGGAATTGCGCCACAAAGCTGCTGAAATCATACAACAGGAATTAAATAAAAAGCCTACTGTTTTGCTGTATTGTTTGCTTGGCAACGCCACCGACAATCCCGATTGCTATGCAACAGCCTGGGAGTTTTCCCAACATACTAGTGGCAAGGCTAAAGCCTTCTGGGGCAATTATCTATTCGCCCATAAAAAATATGAGGAAGCCATACCTCATTATGAAAAATCTGTGGAAATCAATTCCTTGCAAGAAAGCATTTGGTTGCGCTTGGGTTATTGTGCCATAATGTTGGAGAAATGGGAATTGGCTGTTCATGCTTACATAACCTATACACACTTAGAGCCTTTCGGTTTTGAATCGTGGAATAATTTGGCCAAGGCCTTGATTAAGCTGGGAGACAAAAAGAGAGCCCATAAAGTGTTAGCAGAGTCTTTAAAATGCAACTATACAAATTGGAAAGTTTGGGAAAACTTTATGGTGGTCTCAGTGGATACAGGACACTTTGAAGATGCCATGAATGCCTACAACAGACTGTCCGAATTGAAGACACACTACCTGGACTTGGAGGTATTATGTGTTACAATAACTGCCATAGCTGAGGGTAAACCAGATGCTAAGGGCCAGACACCAGAACGTTTACTGAAAAAAGCCACCACTCTTATGGGTCATCAGTGCATAAAACATGGCTCAGAGTCTAAGGTATGGGAATTGGCAGCCTTATTGGCTCCCACACCTTTGAAGAAGGGCGAGAAACTGGTCAAAGCTTTCAGATCCTACACCGCCAAGGAATTAGTTTGGGCCACAAAACAACCTTTCGCCCAAAAAGCTCTAGAATTGTGTGAGGAATTAAGTCAACGATCTTTGGAGGCCATTAACAAGCACAGCGAAGATGAAAGTGAGGTAATGATTACATCTCAACTGAATTCGGCACGCTTGGCCGATCAAGCCTGTATAAGAGCTATAGAGAAAGAAACCATACAATTTCCCGAAAATGAAGAACTTTTGCAAAAGGTAAAAGCCATGCTAGAAGAAATGACCACACATGTTAAACAAAGAATGGGAGTGTCATGAAAAGTGAAATAAAATTCCAAGTGTTTGTGATATGTTAACAAACTATAAAATTTTATAGAAGCCTTATTAAACTGAAATTCATTTTTATTTTCAATAAAAGCTAGCAACTAATTTATTTATTTAACATTTTAATATAAATTAAGTTTAGTAGTCACCAATACTCTGACACTCTGATCAAATGCACCGCACACTGCCAAACCCATTTTATCAGGATGCCAATCAAAACAATGCACAGGTTGTGTAGACAGCGTAGAAGCATGCAGCATATGTACGGAGCCTGCCACTCCCTCACTATAACCATCCGTACCATCTTTGCTTCTTTTCTCAGGATATTCATAGTTCCATAAACGCAGAGAGCCCGTGCCACCACAGGTCACAAATATATCACGATTTTGTGGTAAATGTTTAGCACACCATACGGTAGCTTTAGGCCCAGTAATAACACCATTTGTACCCACTGAACGACCAGCGTTACGTTCTTCCAGGCAAGTGAAACCCTTAGTAGGATGTTGGGTTCTCATGTCGTACACCAACAGGCCTCCTTCTAGTGTGGTTACCACCATTTTATTCATGGGTATATCCTTGCGATCAAATTCTATGCCACATATGCCATTCTTTAGAGATGTCTCCCATCTCACCGAGAGTTGGCGTAAATCGAAAAGTTTTAAATCCCCATTGTCATAGCCAGCGGCCACACAACGTTCCTCATTGTTGTAACTATCACCTATGGCTACAGACCAGCAGTCTCTTTTAACATTCAGAGATGTAGATACAGCTTGTGGTGTTTCCGGCGTCATATCTACCACCGGTGCATTACCCTGTCTAATATCCCACACCTTAACGGAGCCATCACGACTGCCGGTAACAATTTCCGGAGCACCACAATCTATTTGTTTACCGCCCAAAGCATCTATGCAATTGATAATGGAAGAATGAGCCTCCACATTATAAACCGGCAGCTCGGGACGCTCTAAATCTCTGTGGACAAGAAAACAATAAGTAACTATTGTAAATAAATGGTTTCCTAAAAACTTACAAAACCTGCAGTCTGCCCTGGAAATCACCTATAGCCATATGTCTATTCCTTAACGAAGAAGCACCAAAAGTGCCACATTTAAAGGCTGACTTTTTCTCTACAGTCTTGATCTTTTCCATTTTGTTCTCATTTAACTCATAAATCTCCAGTATACCCTGGTTATTGGGTTTCGAGCCCAAGACAACAAATTTCGCCGAACAGGGTATCCATTTGGTGTCGTACACTGTATAGTTCACGTCTTGATGAAGATGCTCTATCATTTGAGGTTTATCCATGTTGGATGTTTGAGTTTTATGTTCTTCGGTTTTTTAAAATCGTAGTTTATTTGATTTTCTGGGGAAATTGTTTGAAAAACGAACTTATTTACCGGTTGCTACGGTATTTCCTAACAGGTACTTGGTGCATGTTTACCAATAAAAAGTGACATTTGTCAAGCAGCTGTCATTGGGCAATGGCTAACAACTCTGTGATTGATGTTGTGAGATGTTGTTTTCTTATTAGAGAAGTGGCCAGATGTAGTTTATTTTAAATATTGGGTAAAAATGCCTGGTTTCGTTAATTTATATTTTAACACGTTGGCTGTGAAAGCCTTTTGAGAATTTTGATCGTTCAGTAGCAATGTGATTTAACAATTTTGATCACCATATCCCAACAACTTATTTTTGTTCTTTTGTGTTTAATTTTTCAGTTATAACGGGTTTTTTGTGTCACAAATTTTCGTGCGACATGGCCTGGAAGAAAATAAAACACGTCGCACGGTATTGTGTTAAAGTGTTAATTATTCAAAATTTATTAAATTTTTTAGTTTTGTGTAAAAAATCTTAATTATATATAACATTTTATTCGTCGTTAGCAAAACAACTTATTTTCCTTAAAATAACCTAAATATGTTTTATATATTATATTTCTTATTATTGTTTATTTGACCGTTTTTATTAAGATTTTGGTAATTATTTAAGCTTTAGGTTTTTTTTATAAAAAATTTTAATTTTATTCCAATATTTCGCTACACTTTGAGTAGCTTCTTCATATATTTAAATTTAAATTTTTTATAAAAAAGACCTAAAGTTGTATATTTTATCTAAATTCTAAATTTTGTAAAAATTGTGTTTGAAATCCTTAAGGTCTTTTAAAAATTTTGGCATATTATAATGAAATTTTAGTATTTTTACTTTATTTTTATTTAATTCTTAATATTTGCAGCAACCTGTGAAAAGCACTGTCATCTACAATATTTCTACATCTGGTAACTTTAAAATATGACAGCTTTAAGTGTCATGTCAAACACTCTCTCACTGTTAACAAACAAACAGCTGTAAAATTGACAGTATTTTTTTAGTGTTTGCAAAGTGAAAACGGAAATGGATTAAACGCAAAAATTTGCTAAAAAATTAATTAAATTAAATGTAGGGGGCTAAAAAAATGCAGTAATTTATAAATAAATTGGAAACATAATTAAATAATTTTTAATAACAGAAAACAAAAAAAAAACATTAATTTCTATTAAAAAAGAAGAAATTATTGTTGATAAAAATAATTACGTTGCTTTTGTGTTATTTTTTGCTTTTGTTTTGTATAAAATGATATTAATGTATGTGTTTAACTTGGTTGGGTCTATATTGCTTCCGTTACCCCCAATTCTGTAGTAATACGACCAATTGTTCGTCAGTTAGTCATTCAGCCTGTGGGCATCATACAAATACAACGCGCGCGTCTCTGTTTTTGTGAGAGTGTTTTTTATTAAATATTTATTCTTTTTATTTAGTTTGATTTTATAACATTTCCCTACCATTTAAGTAAAGTAATAAAAAAAATCGTTGTATTGTTTAGTAAAACGCTACTGTATTATGTTTATTGCTTAAAGAGAGGGGTAGGTGAAGAGAGTTGGTAAAATTAGTGATGGATTCGCGTGTTTTAACTAATTCGTCATTAACCCACAATTTATAATAACAACATTTACACTTGAAAATAAGCAAAAACTGTCAAAAATAAAGAGAAAATGCCTAACGTTAGCAAAATATTAAGTGAAATTTATTCCTGTGAAGAACTCAAATAAAATTTTAATTTTTTTATATTGTTATGCTAAATAAACTACTGTATTATAGAACCTCTTAAGGCAAAAAAAAAAATCAAGTGTTATTTTAATTTCTTGTTATTTTTTGCTGCTGTACTAAAGGAATTGGCAACAGGCAGATAACAAAACCAAAAGCATATTCATATAGCTAATTCTCTCTTCAACATCGACTGGCTAGCTAGAAATCAATTTAATGCAACAACAAAAACAACAATAATTAAAACAAAAGAAGTAAAAACAAAACAGCAAACTCATCATCACCAGCCACCATCCAAGCAATAACAAATAAATCAAACAACACCAACAAAAATTATATGCACACATATTGTAGGTATATAGAGTTTTGAAACATTTGACTGTGATAGCAATAAAAACAACCACAGCAACATTAACTAAATTAACAGCAGCAACTTTTTTCGAGTTGTTACTTCACTAAAACAAAATAACGTCGATGTTATCGAGCAACTACCTCTATTTCAAAAAAGGTAACATTTAAATGTTTAATTTAATTGTTTATATGTATAAATTTTATTTCAAGTTTGTTTTTGGCATATTTTTGTTTCTTTATATAATCATAATAATTATTATAAAAAAATTAACTATTTAATTTGAATACCACAGAAATCCTTAAAATTAAAATTCATTTTGTGAAAAAATTTTAAATTCTTTTTCTGCTAAAGAAATCTTTTTAAAATGTTTTAACAAACTAATTCAGCTAACAAATTTTTAAGAAAATTTTATATTTTTATTATTCAGCTAAAGAAATCTTTGTGAAATACCTTAAAAACCTAATTCAGCAAAAGAATTATTATTGAAATTTCCTAAAATTCTAATTCAGCTAAGAAATTTCTAAGAAAAATCAATTCAGCTAGTTAGTATTGTTATTCAGCTGAGTAAATCGTTTTTAAATTCAGCTGTATGAATTTTAGAAAATTTTAAAAATAATATTAGTTTTTAGCCAAAAACCCCATTCCGCTAAGATAAGTTAAATTGCTATTCAGCTAAGTAAATTTTACGAAAATTTAATAATTACACAGTACACAAAAACTCAATTCAACTGAGTTATTTTGCAATCCAGCTAAGTTAACATCTATTCAGCTAGCTATTCAGCAAGGTAAATTTAAAAAATTGAAAATAAAGTTATTTTTAAGCCAAATACTTAATTCAGTTAACCCGGCGTTTACACATGCAAGTGCAAGTTCGAAAAAGTCAATACAATCACACTTTTTTTACTAATACACTCACATTTTTTCACTTGCAGAGCTACTCGAGTTTTTCGAATAAGTACACAGCACTCGCATGCAAGTACTTGCATGTGTAAAGGCAGGGTAAGTTATTTTGCAATTTAGCTAAGTAAAGTTTATGCAAATTCAAAAATAAGGCAATTTATTACATAAAAACTTAATTCAGCTGAAATATTTTGCAATTAAGCTAAGTAAATTTATTTGAAATTATATATTATGAAGTAAAATCCCAATTTAGCTATGTTATATTGCTATTCAGCCAAGTAAAATATACAAAAAAATCATAATTATACAATTTACCTTCTAAAAACTTAATTCAGCTGGCTTATTTGCTTAATTCAGCTGGATTATTTGCTATTCAGCTAGGTAAATTTCTAGAAAATGTCAGCTAAGTTTTATTGCTATTCAGCTAGGTAAATTTCTAAAAAATGTCAGCTAAGTTTTATTGCTATTCAGCCAGGTAAATTTCTAGAAAATGTCAGCTAAGTTTTATTGCTATTCAGCCAAGTATATTATACAAAATTTCATAATTATACAATTTACCTTCTAAAAACTTAATGCAGCTGGCTTATTTACTTAATTCAGCTGGCTTATTTGCTATTCAGCTAAGTAAATTTATAGAAAATTTCAAAATAATATTAATTAACGGTTAAAAACTCAATTCAGCTAAGTTATTTGGTATTCAGCTACATTATTTTGCTATTAAGCTGGATAAATTATATGGTAAATTGTAGAGAATTAGGTTTAGCTTATAAAATTTCTATTCAGCTAGCTTAAATTGTTATTCAGTCAAGTAAATTGTGGAGCAAATATGTAATAATGTTTAATTTGAGGTAGAAATTTAAACAAAATAAAAAAATTTTTTAAATTTTTAACAAAAAAACGTTATTTTTATTAAATATAGCAATTTAAAATCAATATTAGAAATATAATTATGATTGGCTTTTTAAAACTTATTTTAACTACAATTGTATGTTAAATAAATAATATATTATGTCAAACCAAGATTTCTGTACAATAAACGTAACTTATCATGTTTACAAGACAAGTTAAACTAAACCAAAAGTTTTTACTTTTCTTTTAATTTACGTAAATAATCTGACTTAGAGGTCATTGTAACCTAAAAGACAGAAAAAAATACAACAGCTAATGTGCGTTTTTTTTTACAAACGTAAAGCAAAAGAGGAAGGGGAAGGGAAAAAACACCTGTTTCTTTTCCTTTTTGTTGTTTATTTTAACTTGGCTAATAAAGTTTTTAGTTTTAATTAAATAAAAAGAATTTATTTATAAATTTCTTAATACAATTTGACACTCACTCAGTCTTTCACTTACATATATGTAATTATATATTCAGTCATTTACATAAATACATACATATGTATGTATATTTAGTTAGTTTAGTTGTTGTTTGTTCTCCAATTTGAATACTACCTAAATTATTAAGAGTTTTATTTTTCTTATGGTCACATACGTATGTCTTTTTTTTTAATTTAAATTATTATTTATTTTAATTTTGAGTACACCTGCACTTTGTTTTAATATACATACATACATAAATACATGCATATCTAAACATTTCAATAGTTTAATAAAATTGATTTTTGTTTTTAATTTAATTTCTGGTGTGATGTTTTCTTTTAATTGCTTCCCACTCTCTGTACTTGTATGTATGTAACAAAGGGGTAGCAGTAATAATAATAATGGCTGCCCCTCTCTTTATTATGATGTGGGCAAAAGCAATAACAATAACATAAATAGCCACAACAACAAGTTTATTGTTATTGCGTGTTGTTTTTGGTTAGAATGCATTGCTGCATTTAAATGTCTGCTTTGCAAATTAATGTCATGTTTTTTTAATGGAGGCGTGTAATTGTTCTCATCAAAATGTAATTTGAAAGTGTTTCATAGATTGGACGTGTTTTGTTTTATTAATTTAAGAAACTAAAGTTTTAAATTTAATATTTTGTTGTTGTAAAATTAGTTTATAACCACTTTTTTGTTGAGTTAAAAAATATGACATGTTTAACAAATTGCATTGAGAATTATTTATAAGTTTATTGTCATTGTTATTGTCATTATGTATACCTGACATTTTATGTAACTATTAATAAGGTGTTGTGGCCTTAAATACGCTAATTCTTTATTAATCCCTTAATTGGTTAAGAATTCCTATAAAAGACAATATGTCTTGGTTATCAAGTTATAAATATTTAAGTTTTTCAATAAAAGATAACGTACAAAAGGTGTTAAAAAGCCCATAGATTATTTTGTTTGCTTTAGTGCGAAATTTCGATTTGTTTGCCAGTATTCAAAAGACTTTTCAGTAATTTTGTTTAATTGCTAACTTTACAAGTTAAAATCTGTACTTAATATTTAATTTATGATTTTAATTGTGTTAAAATAATTCAATTTTTTTATTTATTTTTAATAACCTGTAAATTGCTGTCATTACATTTAAATGTTTGTAATAATTTATTTTTTTAATTTTTATTAACAGCAATTAAAACTTTATTAAATGGTTAAACAATTGTTAAGACGTTTGTAAATTTCTCAAGTTTATGAGTTAAATATTAAAAAACAAATTTATACAAATAGATAAAACAAAAGAGAGATAAGTGCGCTGTAAACTGCAACTAGTTTGCAAGAAAAGATTTAATTTAAAAAGAAATACCTATAACTGAAATTGTTTAGTTTTTTTTTTAGTTTTGTAAAACAAAACTTTATGAATTACCTTAAAAAGCTAATTCAGCTAAGAAATTTTCTGTTACATTTTAAAAGTTCGCTATTCAGATACAGAAAACTTTATGAAATATCTTAAAACACTAATTAAACTAATGGCGTTTTCTTTTCTGGCAAAAATGTTACATATACATATGTTACACTTTTTACCCATTTCCCATATAAAAAAGGAAAAAGTGTAACATTTTTGCCAGAATAAAAAACGCCATAAGAAATTTTGTGGTAAATTTTAAAATTCCACTATTTGGCTGTAGATATTTCTTTTAATTACCAAAAATGCTAATTCAACTAAGAAATTTTTTGTTTAATCACTATTCAGCTGAAGAAAACTTTATGAAATGCTTTAAAACACTAATTTGACTAAGAAATTTCGTGCAAGATTTCAAAATTTCATTATTCGGCCAAAGAAATCTCTATCAAATGCCTTAAAATCTAATTCAGCTCAGAAATATTGTAAAAAATTTAAGAATTTTGTTATTCAGCTGAATAATTCTTTATAAAATAACTTTAAAATCTAATTCAGCTAAGAAATTTGTAGGAAAAATTAATTCAGCTATCATGTATTGCTATTCAGATGGGTAAATCTCGAGCTATTCAGCTGCATAAATTTTAGGAAGATTTAAAAATATTTATTAGCTAAAAACTCAATTCAGCTGAGGTAGTTTGCTACTCAGCTGCGTAAATGTTAAGAAAATTTAAACTAATACTATTTATTATGTATAAACTTAATTCAACTTTACATGTACATATATATTAGGTTAAATAAAAAAAATTATTTTAATGTAGAAAATCTCAATTCAGCTAGCTTATATTGCTATTCAGCTAAGTAATTTTTGTAATAATTTTGAACTAAAGTTATTTTTTAGCTAGATACTCAATTCAGCTAAGTAAACATCAATTCAGCCAGCTTAAGTTGCTATTCATCTAAGTAAATTTAAAAACATTTTTAAATAGAGCTAAAACCCCAAGACAGCTACGCTTTTTGCAATTTAGCCGAGTAAATTTTTCGAAAATTTAATAATTGTATAGTTTATTACACAAAAACTCAAAATAATTACAAAATAATTTATTTTATTTTAGAAAATCTCAATTTAGCTAACTTATTTTGCAATTCAGCTGAGAAAATTTCATAGACATTATAAAAGTAATTTTGTTTAGCTGATAAAATTGTAATTCAGCTAGCTTTTATTGCTATTCAGTTAAGAAAAATTGTACCTATAGAAAATTTAAATTTCTTAGAAAGTTATACTTTATTTTGCTATTCAGCTGAGTAAGTTGCTTGCTTATTAGTGTGAATGTTAATTCAGCCAATTTATTTGGTCAGAAATGTTTCTAATAACTGGCCACTAATGTTTTAAAAATCTGTCATTAAATAAATTATCAAACATTTTAAACAAAATCATTTTACCTCATAAATATTAGTTTGAAATTCTAAGTACTTTTAGATAGAGTATACATATTTACTTAATTAAAGTTACTTACATAGATAAAGTGTTTGTTTATACATGTTTAAACAAATACTTATGAAATGTAGATAAATATTTGTATACATAAATACTTATAAACGGTTTTATCATTATGATTCTGTATATTAATGTAAATACTTACATGTATTTTTTATCAATCATAATCATTATGAGCAATTAGAAGCGAAAAAAAAACAGTCGAGTAATTATATTAACAATTGAGAGGGAATAAAGTACACTGCAAGAAATATGTATAGATTCTCTTTTATATTGGAAATAAATTTCATTTCATTATCAGTTTCTTCAAAAGCATTTTATTTCAATAATAGATTTATTAGTTGTTGCCTTTATAATTTTTTCCACTTTGAAAAAGAAACATTCTTATTTTTAGCATCTAAATCATTATTAGATTTATAATAGACACAGACTAATATTTTCGCTTTTAAGATAAGAAAGAGTTAAAAGAAATATGCATACAGTACAATAAAGATAATAATTTCAAAGAAATTTAAATGAAATTTTTATACACAAATAAATTTATTATACAATTAATAGCCCAGCCACAATCAAGCTCAATTGTGTTTAATAAAGAAATTAATAATGCAGCAAATGGAAAAGTTTTATGAAATTATTAAGTCAAACAATGGGGTTAGAATTTTTTAAATATTTTCACTTAAGTTTTAATAAATTTTTATTTAATATCTATTTAGGTCATTCTTGTATTTTGAACTTTTTGTATGATTATACATTAATATCTATATTTGAAAATAACCTTTTTCCACAAATCTCATGAGTCAATTTATTTAAATAATAAGAGATCATAAATTGTATACAATAATTGCAAAAATAGACTTTGAACAACAGTCTACTGCTTATATACACTCTTAAATTATATTAAAAAATGAAATATTAAAAACTGTTATCAATATTGTTATTACGTGCTATACCCTATATTCCCTAATAAAACTCATCATTTGACTGGAGAACTTGAAACCAAATTAAACAAATTTTAAATATTACTCAGAAAATAACTGATATTTGAAGGAATTATAATAAAAACAAGTAATTTTATCTATAACTTAAACAAATTTTAAATATTAGCCAGAAAATTTATGATTTTCAAAGAAATTATTTTAAAAATAACTAATTTTATTCACAATATTCCATTTTATTCACAATATTCCAACTTTACCTTTAACCTTAATTTCATTCACAATAACCTTTAATCTCCATCTCTATTATGATTTCAACTTCATTAAAAGTTTAACGGTTTTTTTTCTCACTTACCTAGTTTGTTTACTAATAAGGAAGTTGCATTTAGCCTCTTCTTTAAACCAGCTCTGCTGGTTTATGTAATTGGGAGTATTAACGGAATTTTACTTTTACTCAACTGGTTTGTTGGTTTTGGTTAAAAAAAATTAAGTTTTGTAAAGTTTTTTTTTAAAACATCAAATTTTAAAATGTTTTTATTAATTTATTTAGCATTTTAACAATGTTCAAAAGTTTTCGTTACAATTTTTTGGTTTAAAAAATAAAGGTAGACATGCTAAATTTTGTGTAAATATTTATTATTTAGAAAATAAAGTTTCGTTAACTTTATGAAAACTGACAAAAGTAATAAATGTTTTTAGATTTAATTTTAAGTTCAACAATATTAAATGATTATAGCAAAAATTTTGGTGAATTACTCTTAGTTTAGAAAATATGGTTGACCAAAGAGGTTTAAACTAACTTAAATTCTTATTGTTTTTGGTTTTTTAAAAGTATTTTATGTGCTATAATTAATTCTATAAAGAAACATCTGTTTTCTTAAGTTTAAAAAGATTTCAATTGTCCATCTCTGTTTCTCCTTCTGCTTTATTTATGTTCCAGTTAATTTCTTTAATGAAACATACTTTTAAAATTTAAATATTATTGTTTGTACAAGTTAACGGTTTATTACTAAGCTTCTTCTTACTCATACTCTCACTCTCTTTAGCTGATATTACGGTTTTTCCTTGTTTTAGTATTTCTACACTGTCAGCAAAACTATTGTATAAATCAATCTTAATTCTTATTTATTGTTCTGTTTCTTTTTTGTGTTTTTTTTCGCTAATATTTGAATTTTTATTTAAACTTTTCTTTTCAATTCTCTTTTAAACAAATGCCGCTAAACACCTGTTTCTATTTGTTTTTTTCTTCTACACAGAAATATTATATTTTTTATTATATGTACATATGTATGAATGTTTGCTTTATATTTTTCTGCAGTATTTTTTTTTTGTTGAACTACATAAATAAATTATGTTTAAAGCTTAAAACAATAAAATAATTTATAATTTCATGTAATATTATTTTAGCTAAATTGTTTACTAAGAAACATTAATTGTTGTTTAGAGTTCAATGTTTTATAATTGGCCATGAATACTTGAATGGTGGTGTGAGAATATTTCATAATTGAAAGTATAAATACAATTTTATGAGAAAAACACACAATTTTTGTAATTGTTTGCTTTGGCAAAACAATTAAAAAAAATATATAAAAAAGAATTAATCAGTTTGTTTGATTTTAATAAACCACTAATTGTTTTGAGCTGTATATGGAATATTTTCTTGTTTTAAATGTACATATGTATATATATTATATTAATACACTTTGATAGTTTTTTTAATGACATTTTTAGAGGTTGTCTCGGATTTTTGCTCAAATCTCCGTTATTTATGGACGGATTTTGCTAATTTTAAATAGCAAACTTCTCGAAAGCATGTCTGACAGAATTATTGAAGATTTGGATCCTGAAAAAATCGGGGGACTTCAGAAAATTGATTTCAACAGACAGACGAACAGACGGACATGGCTTAATAGACTCCGCTATCTATAAGGATCCAGAATATATATACTTTATAGGGTCGAAAAATTATATTGTGGAAATTACAAACGGAATGACAAACTTACATACATATGTATATATATCCTTCTCATGAAGGAGAAGGGTATAAAAAGACATTTAAAATTTAGTTAATTTAAGTAGTTTTGTTTAAGAAATTTTTAAATTAAAATTACAATATTTTTTGATAGTTTGTGTATTTTTGTTTTAATTTTTGATTTATTTTTTATTTAAATTTTGATTTTGTTTCCACTCGGAAATATTGTTAATTTTGTTGCATTTTATGTTTTATTCACTTTTATGCTTATTTTATTATGTAACTAATTTTTTGCTGTTGCTTTTTTTCTTATATTTTCTACACAATTTGTTTTTTGCTTTATTACCTTAAAAAGTCTCACAGCAGTTTACATTGAACTTGACATAAAGACCGAAAAAGTAAATTAAAATAATAAAAAATAATCACACACAACTAGTAATAATGAGAAACAATTACAGTAGACCCTTTTAAAACCACAAATAAAATTAATTTACTTCAAAATAAAGTTATACTAACACAAAAATTGAGAGTAAAACACAATTTACTGTGGTATATGTAGTAAGATTTTTTATAAAATTCCTATTCTCGTCTTTGGCATTAGATATTATGTATTTATTTGGATATTTTTTTAAAAATATGTCATGACATATTTATGTTTTAACTTACATATGTACATGTCATTTATGGTAAGACATAAAATATGTCAAAACATATTTTTCGAAATTTCTAAAATACAATAATAAACATTAAAATTAATTTTTTAATCATAATATGTCTTATGGCTTAACATTTATGTGTGTTAAGACATAATATATGTCAAGAAAATTTTTCTTAATTTTGCAAATAAATCAAGAACTACTCGTATTATTTAAAAGCTTTAAGAAAATGTAATATTTTTGTTATTTGTGAAATATGTCTTAACATTTTTTATTTTTCAAAAAAATTGCCTAACCAAACACTGACAGAAAAAGGATAAAAATTTTATATATTTATCATATTTGTAAACTATATCTTAACACTAATAACATGTCATAACATTTCTTTTAAGACATAAAATAAGTCATAATATTTTTGAAAAATTTCCATAACATTGAAAGTTAAAAAAAAAAACATAAAACTTTAATATTTTTACGTTATTTCTGAAAATATGCCTTAACATTTCTGTTAAGACATGAATTATGTCATGACATAACTATTTATAAAATCTCTGTATAAGCCTTATCAATCAATCTAAATATTATTTTTTTGTTGAAAAGTCTTTATCTACTTTGTTATTCAAGTGCTATTTTAACAATTTTAATAAACATTTAACTTTAAATGTCTGTGGCCGGGTCTCCACGCTACTAATTTGATACGACGCGTCGTCTACTTAAATACTACTTTTATGTATAAGTATTTCTATGTTACGTTATTGCTATTTGTTGCGTTTTATGAACGGAACACGCGTATTATGTACCAGTATGAACCCGTTTCGAAAAAGGCAATGATGATGTAGAAATACATACATACATACATGCATATGTATATTGCAGCCAACAACGTGATCACATTGTCATTTTGTGCAAAAAAAAAATATAAATAATAAATAATAAACCCTGATTAAAAAAACAAACACACGACTGTTTAATTAACAGCGAAATCTTTAAATAAAGTATTATTTTCCGATTCTTTCAAAAGTTTATTAATTACATATTGTAAATAAACAAAGTTTTATACTATTATTTAATGATTTGAAAGTAGAGTATTTGTATAAAAATAATACAAAATTAATTTAACGATTTACAAACAAAAAAAAGTAGACAGAAATTGTTATTTAGTATTAAATAAATAAGTATTTATTTAACAAATAATAACTAGAAAAATTTAAGGTCAGCAACGAATTTTGTTAAACCTACTTGAAAAATTTTCCTCTTTTTCGAAACAAACTTGTTTTTAATATAATTTTTAATTTAAATATAATTTATTTACGCTGAGGTTATTTTTGTTTTGGATTGTTAATTTGTGGCTTTATTAATCTAGTGGATTGTATGTGTATCTTAATCTCGTTTTAAAGCTAGCTTAGAAAAATTAATAGCAATTAAAAGCTTGTTTTGTATAGTTGTAAAAATAAGAGGAATTTTTATAATTTTTTAGCTTTTGCTAAAGAAATTTCGAAATTTTTGTAAATTTTTTTATCAAAAATTTTTAAGGATTTTTTTTATTAAAAGAATTTTTGTTATAAAATTCAACAAAAAAATAGCTAAATTTACTTAAATATATAGTGTTTGTAAGGATTATGCTTTTAAATTCTCAAAATTTCGCTTGGTTTATAAAGTGGAACGTATATAAATTGTTGTCTCAAATTAAAGCTAGCTTAAAAATATTGATAGCTTATGAGTTTTAGAAATGCAGATAGTAAAAATGTTTAAAATTTTGAGAAAGAAATTTGGTAAAAAACCAAAATTTTTTTATGTAAAAAAACTAAAAATTTTCGGACTTAAAAATATTAAGAATTTTATTTGCGTTGAATTGGATATCATTTATATGTATTAATATTATTTTCATATTCTTATTAATTCGCTTATTTTAGAAAGTGGAACGTATGTGGATTGTAGCATTATATTAAAGCTAGCAAATGTTAGCTTATGTGTTGTAGAACTAAAAACTGTAAAAATATTTAAAATTTTAGAAATTTTGTTGAAAAAATGTTGTAAAAAACCAAAATTTTTTTGAATAAAAAATTTTTGATTTAATGAAATAATTAAGAATTTTACGAACAACTTAAATTATTTTACTTGCTTTAAATTGCATGTCATATATATTTATTAATAAGGCCTTCAAATTCCTCATATATTAAGCTTAGTTTGGAAAGTGGAACATATGTGGATTGTAAGTTTATTTTATAGCTAGCTTCAAAAAATTAATGGCAAATGATAGTTAGTAATTAATACTATAAATGACAATAAAAATGTGGCTAATTTTCGTATACATATTTATATTTTGTAAAAATTATTTTTTTTTCCAAGAAAAATTTAAAAACACTTATGTAAATTTATAAGTTGTTGTAAACATATTGCGCTTATTTTACTAGGTTAATATATAGTTTCTGTTATCATATGTTTAATATTAAGCTTACATTGGCAAGTGGACTCTATGTGGATTGTAATTCCATTTTAAAGCTAACTTTAAAAGTTTGATGTCAAATGTAATCTAACTTGAAATATATAACAAATCGTATTGATTTCTGCATTTTATAACCTTTGTTACATTGTAAAATATAAAAATCTTTAAAAATATTTGTTTATTTTATTCAATATAAATAAACTGTATTAACATGTCGATGCGCTTTATAGTTAAATTATTTATTTTTATTTATCATTATTTGCTTAAAAATGTGGCATTTCTGCTGTCTGGCTTGTTTACATATTTGCTTTTTTAAATTTATTTACAATATAAATTTTTTGATATAATGCGTATTCAATTTCAATAAATACATAAGCCAACATGCTAATTCGACTATAAATTATATATAAAAACACATGAGTAAAAGATTTTAAAATTTATTTTTTGTTTACATAATAATGTTTAACTTTTCTATTTCTGCTGAAAGTTAAAAAATTAAAGCGATAATTCTAAAGAAAATTTATGGGAATTTTGATTGAATGCGCTAAATAGAAAACACACGATAATTGTTTAAAATAATGGATAAGCCACGTAATATAAGAAGGGTGGGTTAAATACACTTAATATTAGTTAAACAATGACGATGTTATTTATTTAATATTGCTAAAATATTAATAGTTAATTGTTGAAAATTGTTTGATGGTTTGTAGCTGTTATCTAGACACTTGGTCATACTTATCTTTAAAAAGTGGAAATGCGAAATAAATATTGAAGTAGTTTGCTAAGTAAATGAACTATGATCATGTAGAGTATTATTATGGAAACATAACTACAAATATCATCAGCACCTTTTCACTTTTAAATATGCAGTTTATGAAGTGGTAGGTATGTGGATTGTATTTTCATTTTAAAACTAGCTCGAAAAATTTAAAGGCAAATTCTATCTAAAGGTTAAAACAATTAAAAGCACTTTAAAGTTTCTAAAATTTTTAAATTTTGTTAAAAAAAATTTTTAATTTTATTAAAAAAAAAAATAAATTTTTAAAAAAATTTAATTACACCTGAAATTTTTGTTTTTGATTAAAAAAAAAAATTATAAATTTAACAATGATTAGTTTTTTATGAACAAATTCTTAATGTTTTTATAATTCTTTGTCAAATTGTTAAGAATTTAAAAAAAATTAAAACTTAAAAAATAATTTTTAAAAAAAGTTTAGTATTCATGATTTTTGTTTCGTTTTTACTGGAAATCATTGAAAAATAGACATTAATTAGTTTCCTATAACGAAATTATTAATATTGTGTTTAATTTACAAAGTGGAATGCGTGTGGACTGCATTACAATTTTCAAGCTAGATCAAAAATATTGCTGGCAAATAAAAGGTAGTAACAAATACTATTAAAAATACTAAATTTTCTGTACTTTTAAACAAATTTTAAATAACTACAAGAACATTTTTAACAAAATTGTGTTAAAGTTTCATGTTAGCATGATTTATAAGAAAAATTCTTAGTACTAAGTTATTTTAACAAGTGGAACGTATGTGGTTTGTAAATCTCATGTTCAAGCTAGCTTAGAAAAAATGATGGCAAATGAAAGCTGTTAGCAGTAACAATTAAGTGCAGTTAATATTTTTTTTACTTTCTAAACATTTCTTTAAGATTTGAGAAAAAAATTAAATTTTTTAAAAAAAAAAATTTAATTATTTTTATGGAATTGTGAAAATTCTGTATTTTTGTTGCTGCAATTGAATTGGAATTTAGTTGAAATCTGTTTCTTATATTTAGTTTCTCAATATTTAGCTTAGTTTTGAAAGTGGAATGTATGTGGAACGTATTCTCACTTTCAAGCTAGCTGAAAAAAACTGGTGGCAAATGAAAACTGTTGTCTCACTTAATGGAAAACAATTGAAATTTTCTGAGGTTAAGTAATTTTGTTGAAGAAAAGTTTAAAATTTATTATGTTTTTCCTTGGTGAAATGTTGTTTTTTCATTATATTTAACAGTGTGATTGATGTTTTCTTATTTAGAGCAGTTGTTTTATTATACCTCTTTGCTTACATAAATATTTAAGTTCATAAATAATATGTTCTTTTTTTTTTTGGTTTGTTGTTTTTTGACGCTTTAAGTTATATGTGAATTTCAATGCTTGCTTATCAGTTTTAGCCAAAAACACGTATTTACGAGTTAGTAGCTTAAGTACTATATATCAGCATTTCAATATGTTTATATGTATACATAACTTAACTTCTAATTGAATAAAATGTGCTGTTTTTTGCCTGATATCAGTAAATTTTTTTTCAATTGGTTTATTGGCTGGGGCCAAACGTCATAAATATTAAAAATGCCACAAATTGAAAACTTTGTTTGCTTTTGACTGCTTAAACCGTGGTGTTGTCTCGTAATTTTTTATTGTTGTAAATGTAAAGTACTTTTTTCTGTTGAAGTTTTATTTTTAAATGTTTTAATGTATAAAAAATAGTGAAGTGTAAAGAAATTTTCCATGGAGAGTTTTATTTAAGATTTTGGCTATAAAATGTGTGCTGGAGACAGAAAATTTTGACAGTTTGTGGGGATTTATTAATGAAAATTAAGTGATAAAATTCGGATACTTAGAATTTTGTGATTTTTTCTATGGCTGTTAAAATATCTCTGCTAAATCTAAGAAAAAGTTTAACTTACTTTCATAAAAATAAATAGTTTTTTTTTCTTCAAGAAAGTTAAATTTGTTTTAATGAAAACAATAACCAGAGAAAGTTGTGCGCAAATGTTCTAAATAAAAAAAACTATTATATCTCTGTGTAAACATTGTTAAAATAAATAGCCAATGAGTAATAAAAATATAACCAACAAAAACATTTTTATAAACTAAAAAAAAACTAGCTTAATTTATAATCTCATGTTCAAGCTAACTAAAAATATTGCCAGCAAATGAAAACTTAAAGAAACCGCAATGAAAAAAATTAAAAGTTTTAAAATTTCAACAAATTTTACAGAAAATTAAAATTTTAAAAAAATATTTTTTAGAAATTTTATTATATGCCATTTTTTATTTTTTAATTAAACTAAGAATTTAATTTTAATGGAATTTTCACAGTTAATTTCTTAATATTTGGCTTATTAAAGAAAGTGGAACGTATGTGGCTTGTAATCTCAGTTTCAAGCTAGCTTAATAATATTAATGACAAATATAAGCTAATACCAAGCACAATTAAAAGTAGTTAATGGTTTCATAATTTATTAAATTTTATTTAAATTTTTTTTATAAAATTAAAATTTTGAATTTTTTTTGAAATTATTTTTCCATAATACAAATTTTTGACAATTTTTAGTTATAGATTGCTTTTGGTTTAAAATTTTAATTGGATTTACATGGTAAAATTTTTTATATTTAACATATTGTGGCAAGTGGTATATATATGGAGAGTAATCTCATTTGAAAGCCATCTTTAAAATATTGATGGTAAATAAAGACTGGCTTTCAACATAATAAAACACAGTTAATAGTTTTATAATTTATTAAAATTTCTTTAAGATTTTTTATAAAATTATAATTTAAAAAGGAACTTTAAAATATTTGGTTCCAAATTGTAAAAATTTTCTGCTTTTTATTAAAGAACTGTTTAAGTGCGCAAGGGGTTTATAGGGTTATTTTTGTAATATTTAGCTTATTTTAGCCAGTGAAACGTAAGTGGATTGTAATCTTATTTTCTAGCTAGCTTTTAAATATTGATGGCAAATAAAAGCTATTGCCAAACACTATTAAAAACAGTTAATAGTTTCATAATTTAAATACAGAATTAAAATACTTTTATAAAATTAAAATTTTAGAAATTTATCAAAAAAAAATTTCAATATTTTTTAAATTTTACATTTCAAAGCTATATCAAACAGGTTGATGTTAAATAGTAGCTTGTGATAAATAGTTAGGTTTTTTAGGTGTTTTAGGTTTTGTAATTTTTTTAAAGAAATTTTTAATTAAAAAAAAAATTGTATTAAAATTTTTCAGAAAGTTTTTTTTAATTTAGAGCATAAAATTCAACAAAATATAGCTAAATTTACTTAAATATATAGATTTAAAGTAGATTATGCTGCTAAATTCTTAATATTTTGCTTAGTTCAGCAAGTGGAACGTAGGTGGATTGTATTTTAATTTTTAAGCTAGCTTAAAGAAGTTTATGGCGAACTTTAGTTCATGAAGTATAGATTAAGAAACTGAGAAATGTTTATAAGTTTGTAACTTTTGTTAAAAAAATTTGGAAAAAACGAAAAAAAAAAATTTTTATAAAAAAATTAAATTTTTGGATTTAAAAAAAATTAAGAATTTAATCAAAAATTTTATTGAATTTAATTCCATTGCATTATATATCATTTGTATGTATTAATTAGGCTTTCATTAGTTTAGTTTAAAAAGTGGAACGTATGTGGATGTTAATCTCAAATTAAAGCTAGCTTCAAAAAATTAATGGCAAATGAAAGCTAGTTATAAATATTTTAATAAAATTTTCTTATGTTGTTTTGAGAAAATTTACTGCTTTAAAAAAAAATTAAAAGAAATTTAAGTTTTTTATTGCATATTTTTGTAGAATATTTAATTAGTTTAAGTATTAGTTAATAGATTTTAGTATTTTAATTAATTTTTTTTTATTTTATTAAAAAATTGTCTAATAATTTGTTTTTCCCCTTTTTTTTAGAATCCTTTTAACTTAAACTTCGTACGTAAGATAGCTTTGAACTATTATCAACATAATCTAGGCCGACAATTACACAATACACTTAACGAAGCTGGTACTTCGTTTAATTTGACCACCTTTAAACGACCCTCAACAGAGCTTGCAGGCCATGAGAAACCACAGACCTCTAAGCAAGCTTTAAGAAAAGAGAAACCTTTAAAATTATTTAAAACAACTAGTATATATACATTTAAATATACCGATGAGGATTTGAAAGGCTATACCATAAGTAAAATGTCTAATAATAAAGAAACTATAGAGTGAGTTTTGTTTAACAACTGAAAAACAATAAAAAACATTAATCTATTTCTATAAATATTACAGAGCTAAACAACCCTTAACCACTAACAACTTAGGGAAGCCTAAAATCCAGCCTAAATATGATGTCCATCGAGATGTCCTAACACACGAGGTGGTGATCAAACAAACCGGCTATAATGCCCCCGATAAGAGTATACCTTCGGGCCTGAAACAGTGCTGGCACAATTGGTCCTTTTGGTCCATGTTTGCCGGGATTATACCCATTTTACAATGGCTGCCGAAATATTCGCCTAAACGGGATATGGTGGGTGATGTTATGGCCGGCTTTACGGTGGCCATTATGCATATACCTCACGGCATGGCTTATGGTCTTTTGGCGGGTGTTTTACCCGGCAATGGCCTGTATATGGCCATATTTCCCACCATGGTGTATATGATATTGGGCACCTCGAAACACATATCCATAGGAACGTTTGCGGTGGCCAGTATGATGACTTTAAAGGTGGTGGAAAGTTATACAACAGGAACTGGCGAAGTACTGGCCACTAGCACAGCTGTGAAAGGTGTGTTGGCAGCGCCCACACCTTTAGAAATTGTCACCACTTTGGCGTTTACAGTGGGCTTATTGCATGTAAGTTTAAACTCTAATTTAAAATCATAATTTTAAATTAATTAATATACTTTTCTAGCTTGCCATGGGCTTTTTCAGACTTGGCACTTTGTCTTCTTTACTCAGCGAACCTTTGGTTAATGGTTTCACCACTGGTGCTGCCTGCCATGTTGTTACTAGTCAATTGAAAGATGTTTTCGGTGTTTCGGTGACCCGCCACAAGGGTGCCTTTAAAATCGTTTACACTCTCATCGATCTCTGCAAGTCTATACCACAAACCAATATAGCCTCTATTATCTTTTGCTTTGGCATTATTGTGTTTATGACTTTGTGCAATGAGCTGATTAAACCCTGGCTGCGTAAACGTTGCCAATTTCCCCTGCCCGCCGAACTTATAGCTGTGATAGGTGGCACTGTTATTTCCATGCTGGTCAATGTCAATAAAAATTATGGCATTAAGCTAGTGGGTGAAGTTCCAAAAGGTCTACCCATGCCCGTTTTACCCAGATTTGATTTGGTACCCTCTTTGCTGGTGGATTCTATAGCCATAGCCATTGTAACCTATTCAATAGTCATGTCTTTGGGCTTGAATTTCGCCAAGAAACATTCGTATGAAGTGAGGCCAAATCAGGAATTATTTGCCATGGGTATTGGCAATATAGTGGGTGGTTTCTTTCAGTGTATACCCATGGCTGCTTCTTTATCGAGATCTTTGATACAAGAGCAGACGGGTGGGGCCTCACAGTTGGCTTCTTTGGTTTCCGCTTTATTGATATTGATAACTCTGTTTTGGACGGGACCTTTTTTTGCTTTTTTGCCCCGGGTAAGTTATTAAAATTAAGGAAAACAAAACAGCTGTTCATCATGAATTTCTTAATTTTTAGTGCGTTTTGGCGGGAGTCATTATAGTGGCTTTGAAGCCCATGTTCATGCAGGCCAAGGAATTAAAGAAATTTGCCAAACAAGGCAAGTTGGAGTTATTAACCTGGTTGTGCACCTTCATCTGTGTGGTTTTGATAGATATTGACATTGGGTAAGCAATTGAATTTGAATTTTTAAGTATTTTCTAAATTATTTCAAAATCTTTCAAGAAATTCCCTGAAATCTTCTAGAAGTGATATTTATAGTAAATTTTTCAAATATTTGGAATTAAAACGCTTAATAAGAAAAAATTTACTTTTTTATGAATTCCCAATTCCAAAAACTTCACAAGAATCCCAATAATTTCCCTTCTTCCACGAAAGTTAAAATTGTTTGATTTTTATTTAGTATTCTGTAAAAAGAAAAAGTCAAATGATGCATAAACAAAAATAAACGTTTTTTGTAAATTCCTAAAAACTTCATGAAAATCCCCATAATTTCCCTTCTTCCCCGAATGCTAAAATTCTTTTATTTTTACATAAAATTCTCTAAAAGTTTTAAGCGTTTTTAAACTATAATTCCCGATTTGTTTAACAAAAATCCCCTGCTTTTCTTTTTTCACTTTTCTTTTCAGACTCTTAATTGGCATTTGCATTTCCCTTTTAACTTTATACATCAAGGGCCTGAAGCCCTACTCCTGTCTGCTGGGCTACATACCCGAAGCCTCGGCGGTCTATGTGGACATCAGTCATCATCGCAATGCATTTGAAGTGCCCGAAACGAAAATTTTCCGCTACATAGGTTCCTGTAACTTTGCTACCTTGCTGTATTTCCGCAAAAATCTCTACAATGCTTTAGGCATGGACAATGAGAAAATGCGTAGAGCTTCCTATATGCCTATAACCCAAAATGGCTCCCTATCCACCGTCACCAATGGCGGCAGTGCTTTTAGTAATTTAAATTCCTCCTTTCGTTTCTTGGTTTTGGATTTCTCTATGCTGGGTCACATAGATGTGGCCGGCTGTAAGCTGATCTCGGATATTAAGAAGGAGCTGGAAAAGCGCAGCATACGCATATTTATAGCCAGTCCCTCGGACCGGGTGTATGATACTCTGGTGCATAGTATGGCTTTGGGTGATGGACCGTTTGAGATTTTTCCCACTCTACATGATGCGGTGGAGTATGCTAATGCCTGCCGTACGGCGTGATATTTAAACATAATAGAAATGTTGTTAGATAAATTGTTCTTTTGACAAGTGAGAGTTAGTTTAGCTTCTTAATTTTTTTTCTATTTAAAAGTGCTAGTTGATACTAAAAGAGGGCGATACTTTAATCGTTAGCATACTTTAAGGCTGTTGAAGTATGTTAGCCAGGGTTAATATTTTACGACTTAAAGTAGACTTTGAATTGAATTAGAAATTCATTCTTGAATTTAAAGTAACGGTTTTCCTTAACAAAGTTAAGAAATCTGTAAAAATATTGAAACAAAGGTTTTAAAACAGCCATAATTTATCATTATTAAGTTAAGTGTAGAAAAAAACTATAACAGAATTTTTGCAATCAAAACCTTTTAACTGAAGTTATTGTTCTTTATTCATCTCTACAAGTGCCTGAGTTATAAACTTAAAAACATGTCTTGTTAAAATGTAAACAATAGTAAACCCTACCTTCCTTTTACTCTTGAAAAAAAAAGAAAAATCATAAAATTTTATATATATTTTATATAACTATTTCTGTATAAAGAAATACTAAAATTTAAATTGTACTTAATTTTTTAGAAAATATTGCTTAAAGACAAACAGTAAACCTTTATATTTGTAAATATATATTTTTTGTGTATCTTTTTATTTGTTTGTTTGTTTAACTATTAGCTAACAAATGTAGTTTAATTATAAACCACAAATGACATTTTGTTTAAGTTCGATTACTTTTTTTGAATTTTCAAACCCCAAAAATGTACAATTTAAAATTCTGTAAATAAGTTTATATAACCAATACTTTATAATTTAATTATAAATATAATTTTATTTTTTAATTTATAAGAATTCTATTTAAAACAACAAGAAAAAGAAAACAAATTGTTGAAATGATCCTGAAAAACTATCGAACAAAAATTGAAAATAATTTTGTGAAATAGTCAAGCATAATATTGGAACAGAAATAAAAAAAGAAAACAATAATAATTTATTAAGAGAACTTATCAAATTGTAGTATTAATCCACAAGAAAATTTAATATATTAAAGTAAGTGTTAAAATTAAAAGACTTAATAAATCAACAACTAAAGGATAAGAATATTTTCATTGGAAATTTTGGAGTACATCAGGCATAACAAATACAGATATCTGACTGAAGTCAAAATTTTTAGGTAAATTTTGTAGAAATTTTCTTTAGAATTCAGTTTTTTTATTATTTTATATAAAAGATTAAATTCCCAAAAATTTTCAAAAAATCCCCAGTTTTTATTTTTTCTAAATTTAATGCCAAATTTAAATTTTATAGAGAAAATAAAATTGAACTTAATTTTTAAACATTTTAAGAAAAAAATTAAATTCTCAAAAAATTTCGTAAAATCTCCAATTTTAATTTTTCCTAAATTTAATGTTAAATGCTAAATTTTTAATTTAGCATGATTTAACTTAATTTTTAAACATTCTAAGAAAAAGAATTAAATTTCCAAAAATTTTCATAAAATCCCCAATTTTTATTTTTCGTCAAATCAAAGTTGCTAAAATTACAATTTCAAAGTGAAAATTAAATTTAATTTACTTTTAAAAAGATTTGACAAAAAAAAGCTTAATTCCCAAAAAATTTTGGAAAACTCCCAATTTTAATTTTGTTGTATATTTAATGTTAAATGCTAAAATTTTAATTTAACATGGTCAAACTTAACATTTAACTTCATTTTTAAGCATTGTAGGAAAAAAAATTAAAATTAACATTTAGCTTAAATTTAAAGCAATTAACGAACAAAATTAAATTCCCAAATTATATTTTAAGTTTTAATTCTGTAATAATTTGAGAATTCCCAAAGAGTTTTTAAAATTACCTTATTTTGTTTTAATTTAAAATATAGCCAGAAATTGCTAAAATAAAATTTAAATGAAAAAATGTACAGAATTTTCATCAGCTAAAAATTGAATAAATTTGAAATTCCCAAAGAATTTTGAAAATTTTCTAAAACTGGGAAAGTTATAGAAATGAACTGGATAAACTCAAAATTACAACTGTGATGATTTTTGGACTTATATTGGTCATATTTAATAAGATTTACAAAAATTCCAGAATTCCTACAAATGTTGTAAAAATTTCCAAAACAGAGATTTAACAAAAACTCTAAATTTATGATAAAAATTACTATTTGGTTCACTAAATATCCGCAAATTATTTTCAAGTTTTAATTATGTATCAATTTTGATAATTTCCAAAAAGGTTTTAAAATTTCCAAAACTGGGGAAGTTGTAGAACGTGCAGGAGAAACTTAAAATTATAACTGTGGTGATTTTTAATCTAACATTTGTTATATTTAATATGATTTACAATAATCCCGGAATTCCCAAAATGTTGGTTAAGATTTCTAAAACTGGGTTTTAACAAAAACTTTATATTTAAGACAAAATATTTTATATGCTATATCCTTAAATTATGTTCCAATTTAATTATGTGGCAATTTGAGAATTCCTTAACAAAATTTCAAAATTAAACAAGATTTACAAAAATCCTAGAATTCCCAAAGTATTGGCGAAAATGTTCAAAACTGGGATTTATCCAAAAATTCTATTATTATGAGTAATATTGTTAATTTATTGCTAAAATGCAAAATTAATTAATTATTTTTAAGATTTAAATCTGTAAAAATTTGTAATTCCCAAAAAAAAAATGTCATAATTTCCGATTAGCTTAAAATTATTTTTGGTTTAGCTTTTGTTATATTAAACAGGATTTATAAAAATCCCAGAATTCCTAAAATGTTGGCCAAAATTTCTTAAACTGGGATTTATAAAAAAAATCAAAATGAAAAATTGAATTTTAGTAAAGTGTTAAGACATTTAACTATGTTTTTAAAAAAATTAACAACAAATTTTAAATTCCTAAAAATTTTCTAACAATCCCCACAATTTAATTTTTCATAAATTCAGTCAAAATTAAAAATTTAAACAGAAAATAGAATTAGTTTATTCTTAAGCAAATTAACGAAAAAATTTAATTTCAAAAAAATTTCCAAAAATGCCCAATTTAATTCTTTAAATTTAAATTCAGCTAAAACAAACCATTAAAATTAAATATCTTAACTTCTTATCAAACCGGAAATGAACTATAGCTATAATAAACAAACATTTATGAAGGATTTGTAATCATTAACCAAATATTTTATTTTAATAGCCAACAGATTTACATATATTTTTCAAATTAGTTTAATTTCGTATGAAAATTATTTAAAAGTTTGTTTTCTCACCACAAATTATTCACTTACAGTCAGTCATGCTCCTTTAACATGTTATTCTCAACTTTTCCTCCCCACCCCTCTCCAGCCATTTAACTATAATTATTTTAATGTATTTTTGTGTTTTTGTTTTAAATACTATAAATTATTTAAAATAATGATTCTAAGGTCACGTATTTTGTTTTGTTATTTTTGTATTTAATTTAAATCGTCATTTCGGTTTCAAATCGAGAAACATTTCATTTCAATTACATAGTAATTTAACAAGCAGGCATGAATATTTATTTGGTCGCAATTTAATAAGTTATTAAGACGACATTGTGAGTCATGTTAAAAAAAAGGAAAGAGAGCCAACTACAACAATTGAATTGGAAAGCTATAGATGAGAATAAAAGCGTTATTTGCTTGCTAAAATTCTTGCACGACGTTTTAGTTGTAATTTTGTAAAAATAGGAGAATTCCCAAACAAATTTTTAAAATTTCCAAAGTTATAGACAGTTATAGAAATGAAGGAAATTAACTTAAAATAATAACTATGACGAGTTTTTGGGATATAATTGTTATATTTAATAAAATTTACAAAAATCCCAGAGTTTCCAAATAATTTGCAAAAATTTCCAAAACTGGGATTTATCAGAAACTCTATATTTATGCTTAGAATTAATATATGGTTCTTCAAAATGATTAAATTATGTTTAATTTTTAATTCTGTAACAATTTGAGAATTCCCAAAAAAAATTTCAGAATTTCCAAAACTGGGGAAGTTATAGAAATAAAGGGAATTAACCAAAAACTCTATATTTATTCTTAAAATTAATATATTGATCTCCAAAATGCTTAAATCATGTTTTTGTTTTAATTGTGTAACAATTTGAGAATTCCCAATTTTTTTTTTCAAATTTCCAAAACTGGGGAAGTTATAGACACAATGGGATAAACGTAAAATTATGAAATTTACGTTTTCTGTAGTTAAATTTAATATATAAAACATATTTTGTAAAAATCCCAGAATTCTTAAAAAGTTTGGAAAAATTTTCAATACTGTGATTTATCAAAAACTCTATATTTACTCTTAGAATTAATACATTGTTCTGCAAAATGCTTAAATTATGTTTATGTTTTAATTCTGTAACAAATGGAGAATTCCCAAACATTTGTCAAATTTCCAAAACTGTGGAAGTTATAGAAATGCAAGTTATAGGCGCAAAATAATAAAATTTACGTTTTTTGTAGTTAAATTTAATATATAAAGCATATTTTGTAAAAATCACAGAATTCCCAAAATTTGTGCAAAAATCCCAAAAACGGGATTTTCAAGAATTTAACAAAAATAACTAAATTTGTAACTATAGCCATTAAAAAACTTCATAAGAAAGAAATTTTTGTAAAAAAATCTTCATTTAACTAAATATCACAATTCCTGAACAAATTTTTAAGAAATACCCCCTTTAAGAATTTTAAGAAAATTTTGGCTGGAAACTCATATCAATGAATCTGATTTTAACAAAATCTTGCAATTATAACCATTTCTGTTGCTTAGACCACTTCCCCCGTTTTAATACAAACTTTTAATAAAGATTTAAGTAAAAACATTGTTATTTTCCTTCTAAATCACTTTATTTTAATTTCTGTCATTAACAATTACTTTTATTGCGCATAAAAATAATAACAACCAGAAAAATCCCTACAAATAAAATGTTTATCAAAAAACTATAAAATTCTACAATTAAAATAGCTCCAAAATCTTCCAAACTAAAAAAATTCCCCCTGAAATTTGTCATATTTAGAATTTATCGTCTGAAAATAGCCGCCATTAAAATGTAGGTATTTTTACCAATTCTGTTGACGAAATTTAAATCATAAAATTGTTATTGTTGTATCTGTAATTTAAAACTCAACAATCAACAAAAAGTGCTAAGTGATATGTGAAGTGTTAAAAACAACATTAAAAAAACACATATCGTAGACATCGTCGTTACAAAACAATGAACTCTATTTTTTTTCAACTGACAAAAGTTTTTTGTTTTTACCAAAACCAAAAACCTTTAAATAACAAAATAATTTGTTAAAAATTTGTTAAATAAATAAGTAGCATGTTTTAGTTTTTTCTTAAAAAAAAACCTAACTTGTTACAACAATAATGAGAGAAATCCAAGTGGAAACTAAATTTAGCTTTAAATAGCAGTTAATTGGATTTGAAATGAACTTGACCTTAGGGAGGAGGACACAGTAACATTTAGTGTGCGAATTGTGGTAATTTAAATATGAATTAAATTTAGGAAAAAATTCCAAGTTCAAATTTTCGAACTTCACTAATTTCACTTATAATATTAAAGAAAATCATTGAAAACTAAAAAATTTAATTTTATTTTGGGAGGCAAATTCATTTTGAAGTATTTTTAGCTTATGTTCGATAATTCGCACTTAATTTCGAAATGTAGTTTTTCGATTAGAACTACTAATTTTCTAAGCAAATTCATTAAAAAACAACAAAAAATTCCTTTATTTTACAAAATTTTCTATGTTCGAATTTTCGATATTTTTTCGAACTTCACTAATTTTGCTCAAATATTAACTAAAATTTGTAAAAACTTTATAATTTTATTATATTTCAATAGTAAATCAATTTAAGCAGCTTTAGCCTATGTTCAAAAATTCGAACTTAATTTCGAAATTTAAATTTTGTCCTAAATATATTTTTATTGTGTTTTCTCAACCAATTCATTAATAAAACACAAAAATGTTTAAATTTAACAAAATTTTCTATGTTCGAATTTTTTGAATTTTTCGAACTTCACAAATTTTGCATATAATATTAAGAAAATTTTTTAATTTATTTATATTTTAAAGTAAATCCATTTTCAAGCATTTTTTGCTTATTTTCGAAAATTTGAACTTAATTTCAAAATTTTGTTTTTGGCCTATAACTTATTTTGAACAAGTTTTCTGTGCAAATTCATGTAGAATAATTAACAATTCTTTTATTACACAGTTTTTCAATGTTCGAAATTTTAAAGTTTTGAAATTCCAAAATTTTTCTTTAAGTTTACAGAAAAATCTATAAAAATTAGTTTATTTTATTAAATTTTAATATGATATTAGTTTTTAAGCATATTTAGCATATGTTCGAAAATTCAAACTTAATTTGGAAAAAACATTTTTTGCCTAAAACTCATTTGTAACAACTTTTTTATACAAATTCATGAACAATAATTAATAATATTTTAATTTCAACAGGTTTTTTATGTTCAAAATCTGGAAATTTTCGAAATTCAAAAATTTGTTCAGCAATTTCTAACGAAAATCTTTAAAAATTAAATATTTTTATGAAATTTTAATAGTAAATTGCGGTTTTCTTAGTTTTAGCCTATGTTTGAAAATCCATACTCTGCTTGAAAATTATTTTTTTTTTGTCAATATAAATACATGTACCTATGTATTTGAAAAAATTGCTTTTACTTGTGTTAAAAAGTAATATTTTTAATGTTTTTGTTTCCATTTCTTCGTTCTACAATTTCTGTTTATATTTATTTTAATAATTTTTGTCTTTAATTGTGAAATATTGTGTATTTTATTGATATTTTCCCAATTTTTTTGTTTGTATCTAAAACTGTCTTCCCAGTTAATAGCATTTGTCAATAATTACAACTCTGTTTACTTGGATTACTAATGATCATTAACATCTTTATGTTCGTTATTATTTCTTAATAATTCGTTTTAAACATGGTGAAGGGGCTTAGGGAGCAGACAAAAAACAACAAATATACATACATATGTACATATCTCACACATTTCGTAAAGAGTGTCAAAAATACTCATAGATATTTGTTGTTGTTTTTTTTCTTTCGTTCCTTTGGTTGTTGTGGCATTGTTGTTGAGAAGTTAATATCGAACAAAGCTGGGCTTTGTTGGTAAAATTATAAAAAACTAACAGACCAAACTGTTCCCACTGCTAGTTGGATGTTAAAGCTGAGCGTAAACGAACGGTTATCGAAAAACCTAACGGATAAAAGTCAAAATTGAGTTAAAAAAAATAAAGCAATTAACGTTTTTTTTTAATAAATAAAAAAGGTGTGTTTATAAAAAATTCTAAAACAATTCAAAAAAATATTAAGGATTTTGGTATTTATTTATATGAAAGTGAAAGAAACCTTATAATAATAAAAGAAATCAAGAAAAACCTACAAATTATGCAATATTTTGTTGTTGTAATATTTAACGCAAAAACATGTTTTGAAAAATACCAAAAAAATTTAACCTAAATTTGAAAAGCTTAAACAAAAAACAAAAGTGTTTAGTAGAAATATTTAAACAAATATAAAAGTTTTTAAAAAATTTTATGATTAACAATATATTTTATAAAAAACTACTTTTTAACTATTAAAAAAATAAGATACAATGTTTAAATGAATGTGTTTTTTTATTTCTTTCTCCATTAATCACATAATTCTCGTACCAAAAAACAGAAAAAGAAAAAAAAAAGCTGAAGAAAAAACAACAACAATAACATTAACATACTGGTTTTTTATATTTTTTGCTTTTCAAAATATTCATCACACATTTTGAAAACAAAACAAAAGTCAAACTTGTTTAAAAATATTTGGTAGCAACAAAAACAAATCAAACCAAAACTTAACTGCGTTCAGCAGCAGAAAACAAAATCAAACAATAACAACATACATAACTTTACAATAATAACTACAAACATTAAGTGTAAATAACACACATAAAAGAACTCCTCAGAACTCACTCGGTTTTTTTTTTCACAAACAAAATCGTACGAGCCTCCTTCACTATTTCATATATGATTCGTTTTAAACAACAACAAACAAACGAGTACAACACCTGCCTAATAGAATAATAATAACAACAACAGCAACTACATAACTACTAATTTACCTCTTACATTTTATACATACATACATACATATCTATTACACATATTACAACTACAATAATTAATTAAATTTTTAGTTTCTCTTCTCTCTCACTCTATTTGCCAGCTCTTGCTGTAACTCGTGTATTTAAGTGTTGTTGGTTTAATTTTGGAATTTTCGGTGTTCGACGAGTGCGTGTGTTTTGAATACTTTCGTGTGTTTGCCAGTTTTATTAAAAGCCGCCAAAATTGGTCGTCTTACGAAAACTTCATTTGTTTTAAGTGACCTCAGGGTAAGTGTATTAAATAAATAAATACAAATTTTTAAAATGTTGTTTAGTTTACAATAAAATTTTAAATTAATTTGAAAGTGTGTTCAAGGATTTAAAAACATAACTATAGCAATAGAAACACATAAGTATAAATATAGAGCAAAAAACCTTCTATAAGCATTTGTTGAAGGTTTAAAAAACCATTATTTTTTTTTCTAAATTAAATGGAAATTAAATGTTTAAAATATAAATTTATTAAATGTTATTACAAATTAAACCTAAAATTGGCATAAAATTCAGAATTCCCAAAGATATTGACTGAAAACTAGTTTTTTTATAAACAAATTAAAAATTTTATTAAAAATTAAACATGAATTTCTAGAAACAACGAAATAAATTCGAAAAATTTTCAAAAATAAAACCTGTTTCCTTCAAAAAAAATTAAAAATTTTTAAGGAAATTTATTAATATCCAGTTCTTTTTATGAAATTTTTTTCTCTTATAATATAAAGGATAAGTCTCTGCAAACTACCCAGTTTTATTCCATTTGCATAGTATATAAATTTTCTAGCATTTTGGCCTAAGTTCGAGTTTAATTTCGAAATTTCTATTTTGGCTTAAAATTGATTTTTAACATTTCTAAAAACTAAATTAACTAATATAAACAAAATATTCTATTATTTTGCAAGATTTTCCATGTTTGAATTTTCCAAATTGTTCGAACTTCACTAATTTTTCTCATTCTATTACAGAAAAGCTTTGAAAAGTAGCTAATTTTATTGTGAAATGAAAATCCATTTTCAATAATTTTTAGCCCATGTTCGAAAATTCGTACCTAATTTCGAAATTTAGTTTGTTTTGCTTAAAATTATTTTTAAACAAATTTCCTACGCAAATTAATAATTATTAATAAAAAATGCTCCTATTTAAAAAAATGTTTTATGTTCGAAATAATTTTGCTTCAATTTTAATAATGTGAAGGAAAATCTGTGAAAACTTTTTAATGTTTTTGTATTTTAAAAATATGTCCATTTTCAGGCATTTTTAGTCTATTTTCGAAAATTCGAACTTAATTTTTTTCTATGTTCGAATTTTTGATCTTATCTAATTTTGCTTAGAATATAAAGGAAAACTTGTTTAATTTAATTTTTTTAAAGTAGATCCATTTTCAAGCATTATTAGCCTATGTTCGAAAATTCGAACTTAATTTCGATATATAGTTTGTGGCTTGAAATTAATTTTAAATAGATTTTACAAAACAAAATTATTAATATAAACACAAAAATGTTTAAATTTAGCTAAGTTTTGTATTTTCGAAAATTCGAACTTTATTTCGAAATTTAGTTTTTTGATTTAAAACAATTTTTAAGTTAATTTTCTAGGCAAATTTATTAATATAAACAAAAATTGCTTTTATTTTACTAAATTTTCTATGTTCGAATTTATAAATTTCTTGGAACTTATTTTCTATTGGAAATACAGTAACCTAAATTCCCACATAAATTTCTAAAACTGGGAAGTTCTCAAAAACAAATTATTTTATAAAACAGATAATACCAACAATTAGCAGAAATTCCTTTTTAAACCCCAACAAAAGCAAAATGACTACGTCAACCTTTTTTTTATCTCAAAACCATTTCGGGAATTACTAACGTCCGCTTAATATCGATTACATTTAAATTTATTCGAACAAAATTGGGTTAATTTTTGTCGTCAAATGTTTTTGCTCATTTAATAATTGAATGTTATTTTTTTTTTATTTTATTGTTATTTATGGCTGTCAAGTGTCAAATGTATGCAATTTTTAATTAATTGTGCTGTTTATTAAGGGGGTAGAGTAATACATCAAGTTTTTTTTTTGTTTGATTCGTTAAATAATATTTATTTCAAAATATTGTCTAGGTTTAAAAATAATTATATTAGTTAGTGACAAAAGTTCTTTGCAATTTAATAATTAATGTTTAAGTCTCAGAGTAAACTAAAATTTTAATTTCACTTTGAAAACATTACGGTTGGAGGGTAATCGTAACAATTGTACATATGTACATAAATTCTTAACCATGAAAAGCTATTTGAAAATGTTTCGCAATAAGTTTGAGTGAAAAAAAGCTTTCAGTTTCTATTAAGGCAGTGTTAACCAGTGTTGACAATTGAGGGCAGAAGTAAAAAGCATCATAACATTAAATAAATTTTAAAATAGGCAAAAAGGGGATTTTATATAAAAGCAGGCTTTAATGAATTATGAAATATTTCACACCATTTTCTGACATTATTAATATCTGATCAATGTGATGTTGGGTCTTTCTAAACTTGCCCCCTGATTTTAAATAACTTTTTAACATTTTATTAGTTTACTACTAAAACCTCGCCCTACTTTAGAGGACGTGTATTTGAACACCTGAAAGTTTCTAATCGTTGTCACATTTCAATTATTATTGAGAAAGTTTAATCGTGATTTTGATGGACACCCTATAACCGGCATTTTAATATCAAGAACAAGAGGTGACTTATTTCTTTAGCTGTTTTCTAGAAAAATGGTTTTAGACAACTATAACTTTTTTCAATTATTACTAATATTTAATGTTGATTTTCGCTAGCACCCTACCTCCAGTATTTCTTAAAAACAGTTAATTTTCATTAAAAATATCACTTATTTCTTTGTTATTTTTGTAAAAATTTTTTTAAAAAGACGAAAACTTTCTTGCCATAATTTAAAACAAAAGACTTTAAGAATTATTAATAAAGCAAATTAAACATGTTTTTGGCCAACTCCCTACCTCCAGCAAACGCCCTACTTTGCAAGGAAATTTTCTGTATTAATTAAAGCTCCTTTATTTCTTTAGATTTTTTCTAGCAAAATTTATAATAAAACTATAATACTTGAGATTCTTTACAATAAAATTCAAACCAGATTTGCACAAGCACCCTACCCACAGCACTGCTTGAAATAACAGCATTTTTGCAAGAAAATTACAAAATTTTCACTTATTTTCAAAGCGAAATTACTGGCGAAATTTTATAAAAAAAAACTATAAAGTTATTGCAGTATTATAAAAGACAAGATTTTAGTAATTATTATTAATTAAATTTAAGTCAGATTTTGACAAGCACACCTGCTGTATGGCTTGAAAATTGAAATTTTTTTTTTTTGAAATTTCAAAAGTGTATTAATTTTATTTGTAAAATTTATTAACAAAACTTTTATTTTTTAGAAATGTAACAAAGGACGAGACATCAATAATTATTTTTATTAAAGTTGAAGCAATATATGTATTTGACAATCACCCTACCTCTAGCAGGGTTGAAAATCAGAGAATTTTTACATATAAATCAAAAAGTGTCTAATTTCTTTAGCATTTTTCTTAAAATTTTGTTAACAAAACCTACAACTTTATTTTTATATTTTTTATATTTCAAAAGACCGCAATAATAATAAATAATCAAAGTAAACCCTAATTTTGATATAAACCCTAACACTAGCATTGCTTGAAAATAGTGAATTTTTGCAGGCTTTTCAAAATGAAACCAAAGTATACAAATTATTATTTTGACATTTTTCTTAAAAAATTCCTTAATAAATCTATTAGATTTTTGTAATATTATAAAAGAAAATATTACGGAAACTATTAATAATAAAAATTAAATCTGATTTTATTATACGCCCTACTTCCAGCTTTGCTTAAAATTGCAGATATTTTGCTTGAAATTTCAAGATGTTAAAAAAATGCCACTTATTGCTTTAGCTTTTTTCTTGAATTTTCTCTGACAAAATATAAACGTTTTTCAGCTTGTATAAAAAGAACAGACTTTATCAATTATGACTACATAATTTTAAGCACGATTTTGGCAAGCAGGCTCTATGTGACAAGTTTTAAAATAAAGAGATTTTTTTTTATAAATTTCGAAATTCTTTATATTTATTGAAAATTAATTTTTTTTAAGAAAGACTTCAAAGATTTTAAATAATTACATGTAGTTAAGATTTAGTTAAAAACCCTAAATCTGGCATAAGTTGAAAAAGTAAATTTTTGCGGGAAATTTTAAAAATTTGTAGCTGTTAAACAGATGAATCAAGTACTAAAGAAACGTTTGGAGACATATTTCAATAATTTTGATAAATTTTTATGTTTATTTATAAAGCAGAGTGTCAAAATTTATTAATATTTGAGAGTGAAAATTTTGATTAAAAACTCTACATTGTTTACACTCTTCTTAGATTTCGTTTAGAATAATAAGAAACCTTTTAACACCATTTTTTCTAACAAGATAATTTTGTTTGAGTTTTAAAATCATATATCTTGCTTCCATTTAAAATGTTGATATTTAACAAAAGAAACGCTACATAGCCCACACTCTTCTTAAATTTTATTTCAAGCAGCAATAAAGTGTCTTTAATTTGTTTCTAACTAAATAATTTTGTTTGAGTATCAAAATTCTATATTTTGTTTACATTTATATTAGAGACTTTTACCAATGAAAAAAAAACGCTACATGGTTAATACTCTTTTTAGATTTTGTTTAGAACATTAAGAAAACTTTTGAAGCCATTTCTTTCTAATAAGATAATTTTGTTTGAGTTTTAAAATTATATATTTAGCTTCCATTTAAAATGTTGACAATTACCAAAAAAAAACGCTACATGGTCCACACTCTTCTTAGATTTTGTTTAAAACAATAGGAAACATTTTAAAAACATTTCATTCTAATAAGATAACTTTCCTTAAGTTTTAAAATCATATTTTGAGCTTCCATTTAAAATGGTGGCCTTTACCCAAAAAAACGCTACATGGCCTACACTCTTCTGAAATTTCGTTTAGAACAATGAGAAACCTTTTAAACGATTTCTTTCTAATAAGATAACTTTGTTTGAGTATTAAAATCATATATTAATCATCCATTTATATTAGAGACTTTTACCAAAAAAAAAAAAAAAAAAACGCTACATGTTTAACACTCTTGTTAGATCATGTAAATGTCTCTCTTTTAAAGCTATTATGTAGCTGTGTAGTAAAGCTTTTAAGCATGCGCAAATACAAATACCATGTCGAATTATGTATTACATATGTACATTTTATTGAAACTAAAAGTTAAATCTGATAAAATGGAAACAGCAAAATTATAGACAAACGTCTAAACATTTAATAAGTATGATGAATTGTTGGCTGCTTGGCTGGCTGACTGGTTAAGGTGATAGAGTAGAGTAGAGCCAGAGGTAGAGTAGAGCCAGCACTTGGCTTTAATGTAGATAGACCAAAAAGTCTATGACTGCAACAAGTTTTTATAGCTTGGAATGTGGGTCATGGTTAAATGTACTTAATGTTTAATACCTGGTAGTAAAAAAAATACTGGCTGATACTCAAACAAAAAACTCAAATATTTGTGGTTTTCAAAATATGTTTATTAAAAAAGAATAACAAATATTTGTAATTTTTAGCTGTTTAAATTTGTTTAAAACTCCTAAAGATGTTTAAAAGTTGTACACAATGAACAATCACTTTTTTGTGAGCCCCTGAGTTTTGAAAAATGTGTTAAATTTTGAAGGTGTTTGTGAGAGGTGGGTGTTGTGTTGTGTTTTTTTTTTGAAACGTTGAAATGAATAAATAAAATTATTTTTAACAAAAATGTTTAGCACCTGTTTTTATAAGAAATTTAAACAATAAATTATTTCTCGATAAAATAACATCTTACATACTCCCCACCCCCTTTTTAAGCCTCTTGCAAAACCATCTTGAAAATATCAAACAATTAAATTCATTTAGTTTAGAAAAAATGGGATTTTGTGTTTAACACAAAAAAAAAAAAAACTTCGTGATAATAAAAAATTTCCAGAAATTTGTCAAAAGTTAAATAAATAAAGCAGATCGACAGGTTAAATAATTTTTAAATTCAGACATCAAAACAGTGAAATTAAACACGAATAAGATATATAGTATATAAGAATCTTGTAAACTATCAAATGAATTGAGAAAAAATCTATAAGAAACTCTTAAAGGAGATCTTGCAAGCTCATTGCTGGCAAACAAGTTAAAATATAAAGTTACCAGGTCGAACACCTCAGGTATCAGAAAATTTTTAAAACTGTTTTAATTGAAAAGTTATTTTAGTTTATATTTCAAAACTTTTCACATTTGTTAATGACTTTATTAAGATTTTTGCAAATAACTTTGGTATTAAGAACAATAAAATATTACTAATAACTTTCTAAGAAAGCTTATAATGTTAAATTAAAAACTTGTGAAAAATTCTCAAAGTCAAAATGGTCAGAAATATATTTTTTGGTAAAAAATAAAAACAAATATCGTAAATGCTATTAGTTAAAGATCTATTTAAAAGTAATTATTGCAGTTAACAAAAATATACCAAAAGTTTTTAAATATTAGTAATAATTGAAAAGTTTTTAAAGTTTGAATTTCAAAACTTTTCAATTTTGTTCATGACTTTATTTCGATTTCTAACAATAACTTTGTTTTTATTTAAAATAAAATTGTTTTTAAAAAATTCTTATTAAAGTTCAAGATTTTGTGTAAAAATCGAATGAATATTTCTTTTAATTTATTTGAAGTGCTTAATTTTTAAAAAATTTTCAAACTCAATACAATTTTGTAATTAGTTCTAAACATTTTCCCAAAAACAACTTTATGCTTTTTATATTTTCTCAAAATGTTGTTATTAAATGTAAAACTATTTTGGCATATTTGAAACGGCAAGACTTTAAACATTATAAACAAAAACTAAAATCTAAGGTTAATTTTGGCTTACACCCTACTACCAGTATTGTTTGATAATAACGAAATTTTTAATATGAATAAATTTTGTTTAAAATTTTTCTCTTTAAATTTTTTTAGTGTAACATTAACTTTTTTGCAGTAATAACAAAGAAAACATTTTAAATAATATTATTAATGAAAATAAAACATGATTTGTTGACACCCTACTTCAAGTATTGTTTGAAAATTCAAGAATTTGTACCAAAAAGTCACTTCTTTGCTTAATATTTTTCCTAAAAATTTGGTTACAAGTCTATAATTTGTTTGGCGTATTTCAAAACAAAAGTTTTCAAAAATTATTAATAATGAAAGTAAAGCCAGATTTTGAAACACATCCTACTTCCAGCATTGCTTTCAAATAGTAAAGTTTTTCCCCTATGGTGAATAAAAATTATACATGAAATTTGTTCCCTTTTATTTTTTTAACATTGAATTTAAATAGGAAAAATGTGAAAAGGGAACAAATTTCATGTGGAATTTTTATTCACGATATTTAGCTAAATGAATTTTGTATGGCTTTTTTATTGTTATAGTTTATGCAATTTAAATTATTTTAATAACTTAAGTTGGTTTTGAAATACTTGCTTTTAAATTCAAGTTTCAAAATGTGGGAAAATCTCAATTTTTTTTTTGGACTTTTGGATTTTTACAAATTTTTTTTTTATAATTATTACAAATATTAAAATAATTTGTTTATTTTCAAAAACTACACACAATTAATTAGCTTTCATTTGGTATAAAATACGACTGGCGTTTCTAATTAATTAAGTGAAATATGTAGATGATTTCCAAAATTATATATTTTTCTTTTCCCTTCAATTTTAAAGTGGTTTTCTAAAATGATTTTTTCTCGTAAAATATTTACAGTTTAAACTTAAAAAAAGCGCTTAATAAATCATTCAAATCAAATAAATCATATTTATGTCTGCAATTAAATTAAACTATTTGATTTCCTTTAAAAAAACAACCTAAAACACATTAACAATTTTAGCTATTACTGCATTTAAGTGAAACAACAACTCGAAAAACTCAAAATCGATCGTAAATGCAATTTATTGAGGAATCTGATATGACATGACCCAGTATCTGCCCCATTCCTAACCTTCAGAGTTTTAATGCGGCTGTTGAATACAATAGAGCTGGCTATTAAGAAGAGAATAGTTGAATGAAATTTAATAATTTTTTTTTTGTTTTTTATCTCAAACAGGGATTAGTCAGTCAGTCAGTCATCTTACACTAATTTTAGTTCAAGTTTTTGTTTTATTCTCTAGATTTTTCTTAATTATTGTTAATAATTTACACAGTAATCAAGTAACCACTTTTAAACTAAGTGTAATAGGGTGGGAAGTAAAATAAATTTGTTATTTATATTTGTGTCAAGTGTGGGAAACATTTGTTTGTTTTTGTTTCTGTTTTTTTGTAATAATGTATTATTTATTTCAATAAATATTTAAAGTTTGTTACAAGTTAATTGTACTAAATAAATTATGAGAAATATTTTTGCAAACATATGTAAAAAGTTAAAATGACGAATGTTTATCTCTTCTTAAGGGACGGTCACACTTGGCAAATATTTGCCGAAATAAACGTAACAACTAAATATGACATTTTTAAACTCGTTTATTTTGTAAATAATACATATTTAGTCTTTGATCTTGCAAAACTCTTGTAAGAGTAAACAACGTCAAATAAATTTGTGACAAGTGGTTACGCTTTTGTGACTAAATACTTGCCATGTGTGACCATACATTTAGTCATTCAAATTATGACTAAATACCTTAAAATGTTGTTTTATTTTTGTATTAATACCTATTATTAATTACTAAATGAAATTAAGTTAAATGTGTCAAAGAATTCCAAAATGTGTGTGTTTTAATGAGCTATAAAATGATTAAGACGGCTAGAAGTCAATTTTATTAGAAATTATTTTACAGCCTTCAATAATTTCTCTTGAGTAGCTGCAGGTTGGTGTTATTTAATAGCAATGTTTAGAAAATTCTGTTTACTTTTCTTGAAGCGAGATTTGTAAAAATTTTTTTTGGAACAGCATACATACCACTTTGCCAAGAAATGCAATTTGATAAGTACAAAGTGAAAAGTTGATAAGGTTTTTGTGGAATAGAGCCTACATCTCTAATATAGTCTAGTCTAGTTTCTAGTTTAGCCTCAAGTATAGTCCCTAGTCAAATCTCTAGTCTCGTCTCTAGTCTAGCTCCTAGTCTAGTCTAGTCTCTGGTTTAGTCCCTAGTATATTCACTAGTCTCTAGTTTAGACTATAGTCTATTCTCTAGTGTAGTCTCCAGTCTATTCTAGCCTCTGGTCTAATCTCTAGTATAGTCTCCAGTTTAGACTCTAGTATATTCTCTAGTGTAGCTCCAGTCTAATCTCTAGTATAGTCTCTAGTTTAGTCCCTAGTCTATTCTCTATTTTAGTCTTTAGTCTTTTCTAGTCTCCAGTCTAGTCTAGCCTCTGGTCTAACTTTAGTATATTCTCTAGTGTAGTATATAGTATAGTCCAGCCCCTAGTCCAGTCTCTAATCTAGTTCCTAGTCAAATCTGTAGCCTATTCTCTAGTGTAGTCTCTAGTCTAGTCTCTAGTGTAGCTCCAGTCTACTGTTTTATATTAAGAAACATTTATTATTTTAATTTTTTTATTAAAACTTATTTGATTTTTATAATTTCTGGGTAAAAATATAATTGTTCTCTTCTTTTTTACTAGGACGACGATATGGGTTTCGCTTCACGCATGGACTGCTGCGGGCAGTTTGTCAAATACAGTTTATTTGTTTCAAATTTTATTATATTTGTAAGTAGTTTCATTTAATAATATATTAATTTTATTTAAAAAATGTCTTTAAACTTAAATTTGTAGGTGGGCGGTGCTACTGTCTTTTGTTTAAGTTTATGGACCCTGGTGGACCGTAGTTTTATGAATGAATTATTGGGCACAAATCTATTTTCGGGAGCCGTTTATGTTTTATTGGTGACATCGGTGGCCATTTGTTTGTTATCATTCCTGGGTTGTGTGGGGGCAGGCAAGGAGGTTAAATGTCTACTGTTAACGGTAAGTTTTCTATTTCTTTTCGAATATATAGAATTTTTGAAAACAATTTAAGAAATTTTAAAATTTTTTTTAAGAAATTCAAATATATTTTAGTTGAAAACAGAAAAACAGCTATTTTATGGTTAATTCAGTTTATATACAATTTATTTTATATTTCTTTTAAACCCTTCCTTAGTACTTTATTATTGTGGCCCTGGTGTTTGTAACCATGTTAATAGGTGGTATTTTGGGCTATGTCTTTCGAGAGCGTGTACAACAGACCATGAGACAGGTTTGTTTCATATAATTTCTCTTGCAAATAAATATGTATAATATTCCTGTTTTTGCATATTTTTCAGGAAATGCGCTCTACTATGGCTTTATATGGCAGCCGTCGTGACATCACTCAGGCCTGGGATCAAACCCAAGAACGTCTTCAGTGCTGTGGCGTTGATACCTGGCATGATTGGAATCGTTTTGGTCCCATACCCGAGTCCTGTTGTCAGGAGATCTTTGGTGGTCAGCGCAAAGAGTGCACCATCTTCCCTACCGTTACGAATTTATACAATCAGGGCTGTTTGTATGTTACATCGAATTTCATCAGAGATCATGCGGCCATAATTGGGGGTACTTCGATAGCGGTGGCCATTATAATGGTAAAGTAACACTTTAATTTAAAAATGTTGATGATTACTTAAAAAAGTTTGCGGCTATTTTCTAAATTAATTACTTTTTCAAAAAATTATTGTTGCTTATTAAAAGTATCCAGTTAATTTTTTTATAAAATACATTTAAAGTTTTTATACGAAAGTAATCGGCTACATTTCAAAAGTAACCATTTTATTTTGTTATGAAATTTTATTTTAAATAGTTTATTTTTATTTAATTTCAAAGTTTTCTAAAGTTAATCGATAAAGTTTTTGTTATTTGTAACGAGTAATTTCAAAGTAATCGCTTATAATCGATAATTTAATTTCCTTTTTTTTAATTTTTTAATAATATTTATATAACTCGGTATTTTTATTAAATAATCGGTTACTTTTAAAAAGTAGCCGTGTGAAATTCATCTCATAGTTTAAATTTAACATGTTTTTAATTAATTCAGCATTTCGTTTTTATCTTAGAAATAATAACATTAAAAAGTAAACGATGACTTGTTAAAAGTAACCGTCTATTTTTTATGAATTATGCAACCAATGTAACGAAAAGAAAAAGAAGAAAAAGGTTTCTTTGTTATTGATATGGCGAATTTTTACTAATTTCAGAACTCTACAAAAACTTGAATTAAGTGACCGGTTACTTTAAAGTTACCATGTTATTTATTTGTAAATTAAAGTTTTTAACCAAATTTTAATTAACTCCACGTAAATTATGCTTTTATTTATGTGTTCCATCAAAAACAAAAGCAAGTAACCAGTTACTTTTTTAAAGTAACCATTTTATTTTTTTTTTAAGAAAATTGTTAAACAAATTTTAATTAATTCCGCTTTAATTATGTTTTAATTTATATATTTTATCTAAAGCAGCAACAAGTAAATGGTTACTTTTTTAAAGTAAACATTTTATTTTTTTGTTAAAGAAAATTGTTAAACAAATTTTAATTAATTACGCTTTAACTATATTCTATGTGAAATAGCAGCAAGTAACCGGTTACTTTTTTAAAGTGACCGTTTTATTTTTTTGTTAAAATATAGTTTTAAAAATATTTATAATTATTTCCATAATAAATAATTTTCCTATTTTTTAATGAAAAATTTAAAAGTAAACGATTATTTCTGGAAAAGTAACCACATATTTTGAAAAAAACATTTTTTTAATTAATTTTTCTTTTTTTTGCAGATTTTCGGCATGGTCTTCTCTTGTCTTCTATTTAACATGATTGAATAGTCAAGATTTAAGAAATTTTATAGCTCTTTCAACTGTTTGTTAAACCTGCTAAAAAATACGAGTATATTTTTTATATTTGTAAAAAATTTGTGTGTTAATTTTGTAAAAAAAACATGAAAATATTAGTTAAAAAAACTAGAAACAAAAACTTATTTAAAAATAATAAAATACTTTATAAACGAAAAGACAGGAATGGTTATAAAAACAGTTAACATTGTGTGGTTAAAGGCAAAACGTAAGTCTGGGCAGTTGTTCGTTAAAAAGAAATAGTCTAAGCAGACATGTTTTCACTAGCAGCAGGTTAAAGTTAACATTAAAATAAAGACAGCTGTTGTAGAGTAAAAAGAAATATTCTAAGCATACATGGCTTTTGTAGCGGCTGGCAACTAAGCATGTCAACCTACTATTGGTCAGGCATGTCTACAGCTGCTTAAATTCTGCAAGTTTGAGTCAAGTTTTTACAAAATTCATTTGGTGTTTGAAAAATCTTGTTTTGCTTTGTTTTTATGTTAAGTTTGTCTTAAATTTATAAAGTCTTGTAGCTATACAAAGCAAAAAAAGAGAGCCTTAAAACACAAAAATCTATTTCTAAATTCATGAAAAAAAAATATTGAATGTTTTTAAACAAAATTATATTAAAGTATTATACATAATTTGTTCATATTACTTAAGCTATCATTTGTTCTTTATATTATTATCATGCATATATGTATATGTATGATATATATATACATATATATATATATAAGATATAATTTAACCATTATATCATGTAAGTAAATTTGTTTTTCCTTTACATAAAAATTTCACTTCATTTTCAAATATTTGTCCCAGAATTTTTTTTAAATAATTTGTTTTAATTTTAAGTTTTAAATTTAGTTTAAGCATATTCAAAAATAGTTTTTAAACAAATTTGTTATCTTGAAATTAAAAAAATAATAATAAGAAAAACATTTCCAATAAAGAAAATTACAAAAAATCAAATTTCAATTTCAATTTTATATTAATTACAATTTTTTAAACAAAATAAAACACTTTTCTTTCAGCACAGACTTGCCAATCCCTTCAACAACTACACTACACTAAAAACTTCAATAAAATATAAAATAAAAACAACAAATTACCAGACATATAAGAAATTTTTATACCGGGGGAATTTTTCGTGCCATACCACCACTGCCAATTGCCCTTATACATGAGGGGATTTGCCCGGGGATCTGAGTAAGCCACTCTAGCGGAGTTTGCTAAACCCAGACGGTATTCGTTGACTTCTTGTTCCAGAAATTTCAATTGCAGGGGGTATAGATTGGCCAGATTGTAACGTTCACAGGGATCTTTGTCAATGTTAAAATAACAGGGTGCCCTAAGTGGGTCACATTTGTATAAATCCAGCTGAAAGTCTTCATTATTTGCTGGACATTTATGGGTAGCCTGCTGTCTTAATTGCTGTATTAACTGCTTAGTTAAAACCTTAGACTGTAAATTATAATGGACCATTGAATTCATTATAACATCCTCATAATCCTGTGTTAAAGCAGCCTGCTCCTCTTGGTTTATATCCCCCAACCAAGTATCATATTGACCTGCAAAAGTAGTACCATTAACATATTTCAGATTTCCTCTCATATAGGAACTATAGCCAAAAATATTGTCATAGACATGCAACAGGCGCCGGGATTGGGGGTCTTGAGCTTCACTTAATGAGGGCCAAAGATTAATGCCATCTATGTGGAGATTTTCCGTTAGAGGAACTTTAGCCGCTGCAGCCAAAGTGGGCAGCCAATCAATGGCATGTGTTACTTGATTGCTGACATAGTTCTTTTTCTTTAAATAAGGACTCCATATTAAGCCGGCGGTACGTATGCCTCCCTCCCAGGGGGACTCCTTTTGCTGTAAATAATAAATAGAGAAAAAAATAAGTAAAAAAAATATATATTTAAAGTGATTACTTACCCCTCTAAAAGGATAATTAGAACCACTATTCGCATGCATACCCAAAGTAGGGGCCCCATTATCGGAATACAACAATATTATGGAATTATTTAACATATTCTTATCCCCCAAAGCCTTAACAGTCAAGCCCACACTTTGATCCAAACGAGACAACATGGCTAAAGAAACAAGCTTTAAACTTTCCCATTAATATTAAATATCAAGCAACTAATACCTGCATACTTCCTCCGCTTGGGATCTGAGATATAAGCAAACTTCTTGATCTCCTCTTCGGGAGCCTCCAAGGGATTATCCTCATTGCCTGTATGCACAGCCAAATGGCTCAAAAGCAAGAATAACGGTTTCTTAACATTATGATTTCTAATAACACGGACCGCTTCACGGGTAAACAGATCGGTGGCATAGGTGCCCGTAACTTCGGGACACGGTTCTAGATCTTTTCTCATATCCAAACCCGTGTAATTGCGATCCTATATCAAATAAATCCTTAATATTCAATTCAGACATATTAATTATTAAAAAAAAACTTACCAACATTTTTAAAGTATGATCATAGTAACCTATATAGCCCGAATAATAACCCAAATGATGATCAAAACCCCGATATAAAGGAGTCATTTCTTTGCGATAGAAACCCAAATGCCATTTACCCACCAAATTAGTGGAATAACCAGCATCGCGGAAAATTTCAGGCATTAAACTCTGGTTTAAGGGCAGACCCCAGGGCTCATCATTAACTATAACAAAATGTTGCATGCCTTAAGAGAAGGGGTCAAAAAAAGTTTGAAAAAGAAATTAATTAAACATTTGTTGTATTTCCTTTAAATACCTGTGTGTATAGGATATTTCCCGGTTAACAGGGCAGACCTGGAGGGTGTACACAAATTGGGCACATAGTTTTTATTCAAAATAATGCCATTATAGGCCAATGCATCAATGTTGGGGGTTAAAACCTGGTTAGAGCCATGAAAGCTGACATCATTGAAGCCCTTATTTCAAAAAAAAAACACATATTTTAAATAAATTTAATTCTTAAAAAAGATTTTTAATTTTAAAGTTCTAAAAAAAGTTTTTAAAATTTAAATGGTTAATTTTAAAAGTAACCATTTAATTTTAATACACAAATAACAGTTTTTAGCAGAGTTTTGACTTTTATGTTATGAAAGAAAATTTTATACAAAATTTATACAATTTGGAAGGTTACTTTTAAAAGTAACCGGTTATTTTTTAAAGTAACTTTTAAAATGTAATAAATATGTATTTTTAAAATGAAGCAATAAATTTAGCTTAAATCAAAGTTTTATTGAAATTGATAGTAAAAATTTTAAATATTAAGGTTTACTTTTAAAGTATCGACAACTTAGAAAAAAGTAGCCATTTATGTTTTACAAATAAACCGTCAAATTAACTGTTAATTAAACTTAAACATAATTTTTAAATAAAAATTACATAAGTAAAAGTAAACGCTTGTTATTAATGAGTTATCACAAAGATGAACAGTAAATTAAGCTTAAACTTAAATTAATATAAGTTTTATATAATTTGTATGGTTCTGTTCATTTTAATTAAGGAAAACACACCATTAAACAATGAATTTAGTTTAAACTTAAATTTTATACGAATATACGATATGTTGCAAATTTTTAAGATAAGTAACTGGTTACTTTTAATAAGTAACCGCTAGTAGCTAATGAGTAATCATAAAAAGTAATAGCTAATTAAGCTTAAACTTGAATGAATATTAATTTTATATAATTTTGATGATTACTTTGAAATAAACCGATTACTTTTTATAAATAACGGCTTATTTTTAATAAAAAACACACCATGAAATAGAAAATTTAGCTTAAACTGATTTTTTTAATAAATATACAAGATTTTGCAAATTTTTATGATAAGTAACCGATTATCTTTAATAAGTAACCGCTTGTTAATAATGAGTAATCACATTAGTTAATAGCTTAAACTTAAATGGGTATTAATTTCATAAAATGTTGATGTTTACTTCAGGAGTAACCGATTACTTTTAATAGGTAACCGCTTATTTTTAATAAAAAATCACACAGTTAAACAGTATATTTTGACTAAACATAGCTAATATGCAAAATTTTGCAAATTTTTAACGTAAGTAACCAGTTACTTTTTATAAGTAACCCTTTTTATTAATGAGTAATCAGAAAATTAACAGTAAATTATGAAGAAACGCAAATAAATATAAATTTTAAATAATTTTGATGGTTACTTTAAAAAGTAATATTCGTTTTCATAAGTACCCGTTTATTTTTAATAAAAACCACAGTATTAAATAGAAAAGTTAGTTTAAATTTAATTTTTGAATTAATATAATAAATTTAAAAAGTTTTCGGTAAAAGTAACCGTTTACTTTTTATAAGTAAGCGGCTACTTTTTGGCGATTATTTTCAAAAACATTCGGTTATTACTTTTTAAAAGCAACCGTTTCTTTAACAAATTTAACATACATACATATTTATTTACATACATATATTAAAGCTCAGTTTTAAAAACATTAAAGCTTTCATTAATTACTTACCATATCATCTATCAGTATGATAACAATATTGGGTTTTTCACTTTGCTGAAGCTTTTTTACATCTTGGTAACCATCTGCACTGCGTGGTGAGTTCAAACATATTAAACACAGGTTCATTACGAGCAAAAAATACCAACAACAGACATGACGACGCATGATTGGTGATGATCTACTACAAGTTCAAGTGCATTAACGGGGCTTTTACAATAAATAAATCGTGGCCGGTGACTAGTGTGAAGATGAAAAAAGAGAATATAAAAACAGGTACGTTTTGTAATGATTAAAAGGATTTTTTTTTTTACAAACAATAATTAGTTTGGGTTTTTTCAAGAATTATTTTTTAACAAGAATACAATAAAAACAAGAAGAACTGCTTTTGTTTAAGAGATAAAAAGCAAAAGTGTTTTTTTATGATTTTAAAAAGAGGAAATGTACCAGAAACTACTGTTGTTATTTTGTGGGAAATCATGTACATACATACATACATACATACATACATACATACTCGTACATAAATCGATTATTTGTAGTACTTATTTATGTATGTATGTACATATGTATGTATGTACATGCAGCCTATCTTTTTCATACAACACTAATGGCCAGTTTTAACTTGATATTTACATAAATACGAAATTAGTTAATTTTTCTTTAAACTTAAATTGTAGGTATTTAAATACGGTTTCATTTTTTCAGTCTCAAACTAAGTTTGCTATTTAACTATGATAAAAGTATGGTATCACTATTATATTTCAAAAAAATATAAACAACTTCTTCATTTAACAGCTGATTTACTATTTAGTTTACAAATTGTTGTAAACTAAATTCATTGTTTTAGTTGATATTAATAATAATAAGCACAATATTTTTATTCGCGGCGAGTTTATTTATTGAATATTTTTATCAAATAATAAAAAAAACTTCAATGCGCAATTTTCATAATTTGCAGAACTGTCAAAATCATATGGTACATAGTATGAAAAACTTAAGTTGTATTTAAATGGACGTAGTCAGTGATTTAAGTTATATTTAAATATGATCTATAAAAATGAACTTAAGTTTAAACACACTTTAATTTTTAAGTTAAAAACTAGTCATAATAATGTTTTGATAACTTTTTAAAATACTTTTAAAATATCGGTGATATGTGCCTTGATTTATGTCTTTATAGAATTTTTATCTGTAAACATTTGAAGTCATAAAAATTTTATTTGAAATAAGGTAAATGAATATGTGCGTAGGTAAATAAAAGATCTCAAGTTCAAGGTCTGTTTTTGTCTAGGTAACTGTTAAACTTTTATAAACAAACTTTATTAAACAAAACAAATAACAAAATTTTAATATTTTAATAAGTAGGTATCTATCTACTCGTATGTATACAAGTGTTGTTTTTATTAACATTTTCTTTAGAACTTTTAAAATTTATTGCAAAAGTAATCTTTTAATTCTCAAAAGTAACCATTAAAATCTAAAATAAATGTTAATAATACCTAAATTAAAAACAAAATTTAGTTTTTATTAATAAAATTATATTCTATGACAAATATTTTAAAATTTCTGACATTTTTAAATATTTTTTGCACAAGTAAACGGCTATTCACAAAAAGTAACCATCAAATGTATCGTTAAATTTTAAGTTTAAGCCCATGTTAAAAGATTTCTATAATTAATGATGAAATTTTCTTAAAATTTTCGCTAATTTAACGATTACTTACAAAAGTAATCGACTATTTTACTTAATTAACCAGTAATTTTTTTTAGAAATTCTCATTTAAAATACTTTTTGCATATGGTAACATAGTTTTACTTCAAAAAAGTAACCATTTTTTTAACAAGTAACCCATGGTTATTTAAATAAATAAATATTAAAATATTTGAACATTTTTAAAAAGTTTTTTAAAAATAGTTAATGGTTACTTTCAAAGTAATCGATTACTTAGAAAAAAGTAACTATTTATTTTTTAAAAATAAGTCGTCATGTTACTGTTATTTATACTTTCAAGTAATATAATAGTTTTTTAAATAATTATAATTGATAACTACTTAAGTAACCGACTACTATAAGTAACCGCTTGCTATTAATGGCCAATTACAAAAATGTACAAAAAATTATGCCTCAAAACACAAATTTATATAAAATTTCTAGAATTAATAAAGTATAATGTCTACTTAAAAAGTAACGGATTACATTTCATAAGTAACCGCTTATTTTTAACAACACACGCCACCATTAAACAGCGAATTTAGCTTAAACATACTTTTTAAATGGCTATGCGAAATTTTTCAAGTTTTTAAGAGAAGTAACCGGTTTCTTTTGATAAGTAAACGTATATTTTTAATAAGTAATCAACAGTTAATTTTAAACACAAATTAGCCTAAATTTTTTGGACTTTTTACAGTTACTTTATGAAATAAACAATTACTTTTAAAAAGTAGCCATTGAATTTGTCACAAAAATCTAGCTGGAATTTTATGTTTATATTATTTAAATAATATAAATTAAAAATTATAAAAATTTATTAACTTTTAGCAATAATTTTTAAAAAGTAATCGATTACTTTTAAAAAGTAACTATTTAAAAATTCTGTTAAATAATTTTAATTTTAAAATGCATTAACATTTTGAACATTAAACTTTAAGTTTTCCATATGTATATGATTACTTACAAAAGTAACCATATTATTTGAAAAAGTAACCATTTTGTTTTGTAATGGAATATACTTTTTTGATGTTTGTAATCAATTTGAAACCATTTTTTTATTAAATTCAGTTAAATTAAGGGTTTTTTGGAAAGTAATCGGTTACTTGCAAAAATTAATCATTTAATTTTCGGCAAAAAAGTTAAGTTAAATGATTTTTTGATGTTTATAATGATTTAAAAAAATTTCTTATTAATTTCATTAATTTTGAGAAATTTTATAACAAGTAATTTGTTACTTGAAAAAAGTAACCATTTAATTTATTGCCAAAATTGTTAGATTTTAATTAAATAAAACATTTTTAGCTAATTTGTATAAAGTGTTGCACAAATTTTAACCTATTTTTAATTTATATAAGAAGGTACCTGTTTCTTTAAAAAAAATAACTGTAAGAATTCTGTTTAAAATTTAATTTGAATTTAACTCTAAAACAATTCAACTATTTCAACAATTCTCTGAATAAACTAGTCATTTATATTGCAACCTTTCCCTGCAACATATGACTAAGTATAAGCCACAGCTTAATTAACACCACTACAAACAGCATCTCAACAACATTTAATTTCCTCCCTCACCTGCTTGACCGTCAACACCTAGATTTCATTGCAAACTTTTATTTCATTTTATTTTATTTTTCTCTAGTTAATGGTTACTTACATTAATGTTTCTAACGATATTATTTAAGGTTAAGGTTATTGTTTAAACAAAATACCTATAAAATACTTGATGTTCTTAAGCTTGATTGATAAGAATTAAACAATAGAGAAAAAAACACCAGTCGTGTCCAAACAAAATTCACGTTTTTGACAACTTTATATTTATTATTGAGCAGGTATTTTATTGAAAAAAAAAACTATGAAAAATACACAATTTGTTTGGTTTAAATTACATTAATTAAATTAGAATTTATATGTATGCAAAATAAATGCAATACAATTGATTTTAATTATGTTAAACATGTCATGATTTGCATGTACATAAACGTTTAGAAATAGAATTATGTTGGGAGTTGGAGTGGAAAATTAGATAAAAGATACACGACATCTCAAACTGAAACAAACAAAAAGCTTGTTTAAGACATTTTAAGAACGGATTTAAAAAGACAAAAGTTATAAAACTTTAATAAATTCGTAAAAAGTAACCGATTGATTTGAAGAATAGCCGTTCAGTTTTTAATACAAATCGCTTAAATTTTTCTTTTAAATTAACTTTAAAATATTTAATACAGAAAAACTTAAAATTTTACTGTTTTAATAATAATATACAAAAGTAACCGATTACTTTTGATAGATAACCGTTCAGTGTTATAACCTAAATTGGCTAATAATACTATTTTTTATAAAATTTATTAATATTAATATAGTAATAAGTACAATTTTCTTAATTTCGATGCTAACAAACAAAAGTAACCGATTACTTTTCAAAAGCAACCATTACATTTATAAACAAAATTAAATTTTTAGCCTTAAAAATCTAATTTTTAAACTATTGAAATAAAAAAAACTCAATCTTTTAAATTTTAATTATTACTTTTAAAACTAAACGGCTACTTTTTGTTAATAACCATTTATTTTTAATTTTATTTGATTTTTATAGGAAATTTTATTATTTCATTAGTAAAATTAGTTATTATTTGCTAATTTTGTTTATTTTAAGAAAAAGTAATCGATTAATTTTCTAAGTAACCATTAACTTTTATTACTAAATATTCACTTTTTCTCCTACAACCTTAGTAATTTCTTATATAAAAAAGCTACAGCTTTTAAATTTTTACTCATTACTTTTAAAGAGTAATAATAATCATTTTTTTTCAGTTTGAGTTCATTTTTAGGTAAATTTTAATATTACATTGATAATAGTAATCATATTTTTGTATTATTGTACATTTCAAAGAAAAGTAATCGATTACTGTTTTAAGTAACCTTAAAATTTCCTAACAAAAATTAAATTTCTTTATTTCATAATATTTTATTTAACAATTTCTTAAAATGCTATAGGTTTTAAGATTATATTTTTTTACTAAAATATTAATTATTGTTTAATTAAAGAATGGGATTACATACATTAATTATGCCAAAACAATTATAAGACAAATTATAATTTTTTTGTTTTCTAACATTTTCACTAGTAACCGTTTTATGTTTGAAGATCTTAAATTTGTTATTAATTCAAATTTTTACTTGAAATTATTACTATCTTACAATTTTATTGGTTTTTTTTAAGTAAAAAAATGTGAAACTTACGATTTTTATATGAATTATTTTAGATTATATTATTTTTGAAAATTAATCGATTACTTAAATTTAATTTATAATGTTATTTAATTTGTTTCTCAGACACTTGAACGTCTAGATCGTAGAGACTTCAGACAAAGAGATAAGGAATTCACACATTTACCTTAATTTTAATGATTTTATATTTCAGTTTTTATTAAAATTTCTTTTTTTTTTCTTCTCAATAAATTTTTCTTTCTTTTAAACTTTTTTCATAAATCCAGTTTCAATACAATTTTTATTAAGCATGTTCTTTAAAACTTACACTTCTGCCTTTTTTAATTTAACACACAAATACTTTACACTTTAATAATTCCTTTTAAAATCACTTTAGTTTTAATTCCTTCAGTATTTTTTCTTTTAATTTATAAAACGATCCTGCTCTGTTGCTTAACTAACAGCAACTAAAACTTTTTAACACCACCCCAACATTTTATATGTTAAATGAATAATTTAAACACTGTAAACAGATTCCAGTTAACAGAAACGATTAACAGTTAAAACTTAACTAACAACAGTCGTTAGCAACAAGTGCAGTTGTTAAAGTTGTAGTACGAACCCGGTTCACAAAAAACGCCAGCCAGCCAGCCCAGCGCACCACCCCAACAAACACAAAAAACACAAAGAAAGACGACGACGAACGATGATGGGGGGGGATGTGATGGCGTGTTGATTGAGAAAGAGTGGAGAGGGGACCGGCACAAAAAAAGGTCAATTGAGGAGACGAAGTAGGGGGAGGAGGGAGCGCGCGCAGCAGCAGCAGCAAACCCCCTCCCAGCATCTATAGCAAACTTAGTCGGGAGGAGGGAGGGAGAAAAAATAAACCCTCGCTCTCCTTGTTTTGCTCATGGTGTGGTGAATTTAAAAAAGTGGTGAAAATAAATCGTGGTGAATATAAAAATATTGGTTAGTATAAAAAAGCGTGGTATGTTTTTAGAAATTCACCACAAATACCGTTATTCGAAAAATTTCAATTCAAATTACAGTTTTACGAGGTGTTTGCTGAATTAGCTAAACTTTTAAAGGTCCTGTCACATATTTTTTTAATTTTATTTTATTTTCTTGTATGTAAATTTGTGTTATTTGTTCGTTCTTCTTACTTAAAAGTTTCTTCTTAAGTTTTTTATTTCAAAAGAGAGGTTCTTACACAAATAAAAAATAATAAAAAAGGACTCGTTATTTTTTTAAACTACTTGATGACGCTTTAATTTTGCAATTAAAAGGAAGGAATACGGTTTTTATTATTTTTATTTATTTAAAGGAAATACATATAAATAAAATGAAATGTCCGATTTTGATATAATTTGTTTGTGTCACAGTGGTCTAGGGGATTTAAATTTGGACCTGACATTATATTTTTTTAAAGGAGCACACACAAATTAAAAAAATTGTCCAAACTTTGTTTTAAATTTGGAACTATTTATTGGTGATGTTGTTTTTTTTTCTTGATTAGAGGAATTTGAAATACATTTTTTTAAAGTTTTATTTTTAATTAAAAATCTAAATTTTTAATTTTACATTAATGACATTTGGATTTGCAATAGAGAACACACAAAAAAGAACACAAAAATACAACTATTTACGTTTTTTACTCAATTTTTTTTTATAGAACCCAAAAGTAGAATAAAATACTCATTTGAACGATTTTTTTGAGTTACTCGTGCTATGGAACGATGGCACAAGCGTAAAAACAAGATCATTAAATTTTCGTAAGTAGGTTTGTAGGTTTATATTTAATTTAACTACAAAACAATTACGTTGTATTATACAGGTATTCTATTTTTTTATCCTAAATGGAAATAATTCAATGTTAAATAAACTTCTGTTTAAACGAACAAAAATAACAACACTTGTTGCACTGTTTTAAGTTCCACAAAAAAACATTTCAATTAAACAAATTCCAACAATGAAATAATATTATTACATACTTATTACCTTATTTTTATGCAAAGAAGAAAGAATCTTTGATTTTATTGCCGTTTGTTTTAATTAAATTTGTTTAGCAAGACTTTTAGATCAAAACAGTAGTGAAAGAAATACTTAGTATAAATGACTGAATTTATAATTTAAACAATTGTTTGGTTTTGTTCAACTTTTAATTGCTTTTTTTTTTGGAAAAAAGCTTTTTATTCTCTTAGGAATTTGAAAAAAATTTACAGTGCACTCGGGAAAACGTCAACGCTCGTTTACGTCAACATCCCAAAACCTCAACCCTTTTTTTTACATTACCTACTATAAAATTTTATGAACTAAATAGAGAGAAGGCTCCCTTCCAAGTGTTGGAAAGAAAAAAACAGCAGAAAAAAAACAGATTTTTTTAAATGCATATGATATAAAAATATGATCTTATTTAAAATGTATTCTTTTGGTTCTAGTTGTCTTCTATGGTTCTAGTCAGGTTGAATACCTTTTTTGTTTCCTTTTTGAAATTGTTTATGTTTGATTTTAGTTTATAATCAATAAAAACGTTTAAAAAGTATATTAGCGATATGTTTTTTATTTAAAAATTTTATATTCGCATAAAACGTCACTTTTTGTTTAATGACCGGTTTGTTGTATTACTATAAATCTTTAATGGGTTTAGCTAAGACACAAACCTTACACATTTAACTCCACCATGAGAGAGTGGTGAATTTCTGTTTAGAAGTACTTAAAACGATATTTATAATTAAAAAGATGGAGGATTTTATAATAGAAGGATAGCAAATTGGGAAAGAGTAGCCTGATTATATTTCTCTCCCCTTCCTGCTATTTGTAAGCAATAATAAAAAATCTTAAAATTCGTCAACTGTAATTAAATTTTAGCTATAATTGTACGTCTTTAAGTGGTTAAATTTTAGCTTCAATTGTAGCTCTTTATGTGATTGAATTTTAGCTTTAATTGTTGGCCTTGCTTTCTCAACTCACAAATTTATTTCTTTTTATAACATTAAATATCTTACAACTAAAAAAATACTGGATATTAAAAATACTTTAACAAATCCCAAGCTTGACACATTTCTCCCTGTATTACCCTCAATAACATCCTCCCACCACGTCCATTCACCTGCGAAATTTGCCGGATCACAACGCTCATCTGCTGGTTTATTATTAATAACATGAGCCTGCTGTCTAAAGTATTCTATACGCTCCAACATGTCATTTAAAAACGTTGTTCCTTCATATCTTTCAAATAAATTATTTTGTTCACAGGGATCTTCATCCAAATTGAAAAGGCATGGATATTCTAAAGGATTACAGCTCGACTTATGATCCTCTACATGATCCATATAACACTTTATAGCAGCTAGTTGCCGTATTTGTGTAATATTATGATTAAAGGCAGAGCTTAATTTATGTAAATGCCGCCAGACTGCAGAACTTTTAACCAGTTCTTCGTACTCCGGCCAACGGGGATCTATTTGGGAAACATCATTAGCCGGAGGACGCTGTGTAAGCCAGCCATCGTATAAACCTTGTTGGGTAGTGCCGTTGATGAATTTCCAACGACCCTTGCTGTAGACTTCATATTGGAATATATTATCGATATTGTGTAGAATTTCACGTTCCACCGATTCGTAGCCATATTTAAGGGCAGACCAAAGATTTAAACCGTCTAGTTTTAAAATGTCTAGATCTAAAGGTATATTGGCAGCAGCCGCCAAAGTAGGCAGTAGGTCGGCAATATAAATCGGTTGTTCCCAGATAGTACCCAATTTGCCCAGTTGTGTGGACCAGATAATAGCCGCCGAGCGTATGCCGCCCTCCCAGGGAGAATTCTTTTGCTGTATAAGAAAGAAATGAAGAAAATTTGCTAACATTTTTTTTGTTCATCAACTAACTCACCCCTCTTAAAGGATAATTAGAGGCTGTGGTGGCATGCATGCCCACCGAGGGTCCGCCATTATCGGACAGAAACAGTAATATAGTGTTATTTAAAACACCATTATTCGCTAAACTTTCCACCACTTCAGCCACACTTTCATCTAGTTTGGACATCATGGCGGCATAAATACGTCTTTCAGGATTTTTAATATAAGAAAATTTTTCTATTTCCTCCTCAGGAGCCTGTAAAGGCTTATCATCGTTGGCACTGTGCGGCGCTAAATGACTTAAGATCATGAATAAAGGCTGCTGTTGGAAATTGTGTTCTTCTATAAGCTTCACCGCAGCCTGGGACAATAAATCGGTGACATAAGAGCCATTAGCCTCATGCAAAGGCTGGAGATTTTTGCGGAAATCATGGCCCCGGGAATAGTTTTTATCCTGGTTAAACAGAAACTTTTTTAATAATAGTATATTAAAAACTAATTTCCGTTTCATTTACTTACAAATTGCTGCATGGTCTGGTCATAGTAGTCCACATATGAACCTAAATAGCCATAATGCTGATCAAAGCCTCTTAAAGTGGGCGTGTAGGCTTTGCGCGACATGCCCAAATGCCATTTGCCTATTAAGGAAGTATAGTAACCATTCTGGCGAAATATTTCCGCCATGGTGGTCTCATTTAGGGGCAGACCCCAGGGCTGATCATTCACTAATACATAATGCTGCATGCCCGTGTTAATGGGATATTTACCGGTAAGCAAGGCCGATCTTGAAGGGGTACACATGGAGGGGGTGTATAGATTATTCAAAATCACCCCACTGTAGGCCAAGGCATCAATATTGGGTGTTAGAAACTCATTGGAGCCGCGAAAACTAACATCATCGAAGCCCTGTTATGTTGTTCAAAGAAAGAATGCTTTAAATTTAATATAAATAAAGGCAACACTTACCATATCATCCGCCATTATTATCACAATATTAGGCTTGCTGTTGTCTTCCCAAGCTAAGCTTACATTTAAGCTCATGCAAATGATGGCTAGCAAATGATTAAACTTCATAATGTTCAGTTAAAACATGGAACTTTCTAACGCAAATAATTAATTTAATTAATATCAAAAACTTGCTTCTAGTGGCGCCTAAAAGAAAATTAAATATAAACACGTTTTTAGCATTAAATTAATTTGTTTTGTTTCATTTAAAGGCGTATTAAAACCCCTAAATTATATAAAATAGAATTTAAATTTACATGTTAACAATTTTGTTAAAACTAAAATTATTTTCGTAGATTACAAATAAGTGATAATTGATACACAACACATGTTCCAAACGCCATTGTTTAGCCAGATGAATTGTGCTGTATGAATAATTGATTGGAAGGGATTGCTGTAGAAATAATTAACGATTTTAAAGCTTATTTTACGCTTAGGTAAAATTTGCAAAAAAAAAAATATAAATGAAAAATAATTAGCTTTAGTTTAAAATTGTTTAAATTATGTATACGTACAATAGTTTTGCTGATAAGGTTTAAGTTAAAGCGGTTAATTTGTTATACATTTTTAAATAAGAAAACTTTTAAGATTTTTTGCTGGTTAAGTTTTACACACATAAATGGTTCTACGAACCTTAATAAACTTAGAAAAACTGGTTTAAACAAGTGAAATATAAATATTGCAAATCAATTATTTTGTTTTATTTACACAGTTATTAGTTAATGTATGATCGCTAGTCCTTAAAATCATAATTTATGGTTAACTCAAGTGGTCCTTTGAACCAGAACGCTTAATGTGTTGGTTTTAAAGGCTTTAATGTTTTAATTAAAGATTAATTAAAGCTATTTTTATTGAGAAATTACAATTTGCAGTATTTTGAATGTTTTAAGACCTTTTTCCATAAAAGCATATGTTTGCATATAAAAGCATATTTTATTATTGCCTTGTAAATTTTAATAAACTACTGTTGATATTTATAGAAATTGTGCTGTTTTTAGTTATTTTTTAAGTAAAATTAAAATTTTCAGCATTTTTAATGTTTTTTGCATATTAATGCATATAAAAGCTTATTTGTATTATTACCAGTAAATTTTAACAAAATTATAGTTTAAGTTGTATCTTTTACATTTGGAAAAATAAATTCCCACATTTTTTAAGAAAACTCCTAAAAATTCCTCAGAAGCAAAAAATAATAAATTCCTAGAATTTTGAAAAATCTTAGAAATTTTAACAAATACATCAGTTTTTAGTTATTTCTGATGCTAAATTGCAAATTATAGCATTTGTAATAATTTAGGATCATTTTTCAAAAGGGCATATTTTTGCATATAAAAGCTTATTTATATTATTTCCAGTAAATTTTAACAAACTTATGGATAATGTTATACAAATGCCTCTATTCTAAAGCCTTTTTAAATTTTTGAAAATAAATTCCCATATTTTTTACAAAAATCGCCAAAATTTACACAGAAATTTTAAAAAAATACAACAGTTTTTCGTTAATTTTGATATGTAGTAAGTTTTAAATTTTAGTATTTTTAATGTTTTAGGAAATTTCTTCAAAAAACATACCTTTTCATATTAGCGCTGACTATGCTAATGTATTTCTATTTTTTTGCAATAAATTCCCATATTTTTTAACAAAATCACCAAATATGCCTTAAAATTTAAAAATATTTTGGGATTTATCATAAATATAGGAAGTCTTTAAAAATGTAGCCACTTTAAATTATTCTCAAACACGTTTTTTCTTGAAAGCATATTTTTTTTGCATATAAAAGCATTATTTTACTACGTTTAAGAAATGTTAATAAATTAATAGAAATCTTACATGGAATCACTTATTGTGTTATCTATATTAATTTACTGAAATAAATTCCCATATTTTCTTAAGAATATACCAAAATTTTCCTTAAAATTAAGAAATATTTCGGGAAATTATCACAAATTATAGAATTCATAGTAAATGAGGAGATTTTTAGTGCTTTCTGTTGCTAAATTTTTTAAACTTTTTATGTTTTAAAATCTTTTTTCTCAAAAGCATATTTAAGCATATAAAAGCTTATTCATAATAATGCTTATAAAATTGAGTAATATAGAACAATTCTTATGTAATTAAGCTTGTTGTTATTATTTACATAAAATCACTTAATTAAAATTCCACATTTAATTTACAAAATCGCCAAAATTTCCTTAAAAGTAAGGAATATTTTTTGCAAATTATTGAAAATGTTAAAAATTGATAAAAATATAAATCGTTTTAGTTATTTTTCATGTTAATTCATTATTTGAAATATTTTGAATTGTTAATTAGAATTGCACATTTTACTTAAAAAATCTCCAAAATTTTCCCAAAAACCAAGAAATATTTCTGGGGTTTATTAAAAAATATTAGTAATCGTTGAAAATATATCTGTTTTTAGTTCTTTTGCAAGTTCATTTATAGTAAATAATATTTTTAAATATTTAATATTTTTTTTTCAAAAGCTGCTAAAATATATAAAAGCATATTCTTTAATTTTGGAAACATTTTGATAAATTTTTGAAAATTTTTTAAATAAATAATATTAGGCTTATATTTGCTTATATTTAACAAAAAAAATCCCCTAATTTTATAGATATTTGCAAGATTTCGTTTAATTTAGGAAATTTTAACTATAACCAAAGCATATTTTAATTTTTTTCTTATAAAACGAACTATTTCAAAACGTTTATATTTCATTTTAAATAAATAAATTTATTAGTTTTCTTATTATTTGATTTCTCTGTTCATGTTTAATAATGCTAAATTTTCAATTAAATATTGAGTATTTGTAATACATTTTACATTGGAAAGGTTTTAAAGGTTAAGTTTTTTTGCGACTGCTGTTGTTTTTCTTTATTATTAATTTATTAAAAAACACGAAAATCTCACGTTATGGTAATTAAATTTTGTTTGTTTTTTTATTTAATTTTTTAAATGCATACTAATATAAAACGTATTATTAATAACAGTCAATAAGTAATGTAGATAAATTCTTTTTTTTTGTATTTACATTGCTGCAAAGAGTGTCAATGAATTTTGGTTTTAAATATAATTTTTGCTGATTATTACGAATTGTTTTAAAGCTGAAATTAAAGATTAAACAGCATAAGTATTTGAAATCTATTTAAAAAAAAGGAAGTTAAATTCCCACAACTGTCTGGTAGTGGTGTTGTCTGTTGAATTTATTTAATTTAAATTTATGGAAATTTTATTTATTTTAGCTTAAATAGTCTTTTATAAAAGATAAGATCTTCAACCAATTTTGTTTCTAACTAAATTGTATTATGTATTTCAATTTACTTAGTTAAAACACAACGTATATTTGCCATTGTTTAAATATCGATTTTTTAGTGGAAACTTGTAAACACAATTAACATGGGTTTTTCAAATTATTTGCTGTAAAAAAAATACATTGTCTATAATAAACTTATGCACGCACCCACTCTTTTTTATTTGTTTTATTTATCACTAAATATCAATTGCGATCGTTTTGTTTTTCTTTTAATACTTTTTTAGATTTGATTAATAGTTTAAAATGAATTTGTCGCTTGCAGTTATACTCTGTGGTTTAAACTCTCGTTAATGAATGACAATCATTCTACGGCTGATAATCGTTTTATGGTTTTTAGTTAATCGTTTTATTTCTGGGTTTTAACTTTGATTTTTGTTTTGCTCTCGTACTAACGCTGTAAAGAGAGAGAGAGTGTGTGTGTGTGTCAGATATAGCGCTGCCAGAAGTAAGATTTTACCTTATTTTTTAAGATTTTTTAACCGAAAAAAGATTTTAAGTTTTTTTCCAAAAAAAAAAAAAAAAAAAGATTTTTTGTTTTGTCTATTAAAAAAAATCTTTTTTGTTCCCATTTGAAAAATTTTAAACTAATCGATCTCAAAAAATGTACAATTTAGTATAAGAAAATGAATTTTTGTTGTTATTTTTTTGGTTAGTGTTAAATAAAATATGAATTGTTTTTATTATTTATAATAAAAAAAACTACTTATTTCCAAAAATAAGATTTTTTCCTCAATAATAAGACTTTTTTTGCTGAACATTTCTGGCAGCCCTGGTCAGATACAGTAATTTTAATGTAAAGTTTACAATTAAATTACATTTTAAACAAAAGTAACACACAATTTTACACACACTCAGCGTTGCCATATGTCAAGTTTTTCATTTTTTTTTGCAAGCTTTTTCGGGAGGCAAAAATTTTTTTTACGAAAAAAAGTTTTTTAGAATTCAAAAATCATGATAATGTTCTCAAAATTGATAGGAAATACCGTCAGATATTCCGTTTTGATTTTTCGCAATTATTCGATGGATAAAATAATAGATTAATAAATGACATTGAAATTTTTCTTAAACAAATTTAAGTTTTCTATAAAAAAGTTTTTTTTTTCAAAAATAAAAAGTTTTCTTTCAATTATGTATGGCAACGCTGCACACAATCCCTTATATTCAGAAGAGAAGAGAGTGGTACATAACGTACATAACGAGTTTAAAAATGGTGCTGCCAGTAGCTAAAGATATAAAAAATTCCTTATTTAAATAAAGAAATCTGGGAAATATTTTTAATTTTAGGAAAATTAACAATATAAAGGGGAATTTCCCAAAAATTTCATCAAATATTAAAAATTTAAGTTTTTAAATTCGCCCAAATGTTTTTAAATTAAGTGGATTTAACATCTTTTTGATATTAAATCATAATTTCCTTAATTTTTGACGTATTAAAGTCTTTTTCATTAAAAACATATTTTAGCATATAAAAGCATAATTCTTAAAATTTGTTTTAAATTTAAAAAATTGTTATTGAAATTCGTTTATTAGCATATCTAACTAAATTAACTGAATTTGAGTCCCATATTTTTTTTAGGAAAATTTCCAAATTCCCAAAAATGTCCCCGATTTTTCGCAATTTTATTTTTCTTTTTATACCAGATTTTGTTTGTTTTTTATCTTTAAAAACTTTTAAATTTTATTATTCTAATTAGTTTATACCATACTACATAAATAAATTTATTTAAAGTTTTTATATTTTAAATGCTTTTTTCTCAAAAGCATATTTTCTATTATTTTTAATAAATGTTAAAAATCTACTAGAAATTATATCCAAATTCACTTATACTGTTGTCTACATATATGAATTCATTTTATGAAACTGTATTAAGTACTGTTTGAAGTTAAATCACAATTTTTTTTATATTTATTGATATAAGATATTTTTCCACAAAAGCATATTTTTGTATAAAAAAACATATTTCCCTATTTCCAGTAAATATTAACAAACTATTAGGAATAATATATAAATCCACTTACACTATCGTCTTTATAAATTAATTTTATAAATATTTCATATTTAACTAAGAAAATCCACAAAATGTCTTCAAAAGTAAGAAATTGTTTGGAAATTATACCAAATATGTTAAAACTTTTCAGATCTGTAATTAGTTATTTTTGAACTTAAATCGCAATATTTAATATTTTTATTGATTTAAAATGTTTTTCTACTAAAGCATAATTTTGCATAAAAAAGCATATTGTATTTTTTTTTCTTAAATATCAGAACAAACTAATACAAAATTGCATTATTATTGGTTATTTTATATTTTGAATGATAAAAAATAAGATTTAAATGTTTTTACAACTAATTTTTAAAAAGCCTATTTTTGCATATACATATGTAAAAACATATTTTAATTTTTTCCTATAAATTTAAACCAACTCTTTAAAAATGTTGTATAAATATTGTTTATGTTGATAGAGGCAATTTTTTGTGTTATAAATTTCCCATAATTTTTAAGAAAATCTCCAAAAATTATATAAGAAAATTCCCATAATTTACCTATATATTAGAAACTTTAAAATTTTAATATTATTTTCCATTATTTTTTACTTTAAAAGTTTATAAATGACATTTTTAGTGTTTTTAAACTGATTTCTCAAAAGCATATTTTTGCATATAAAGACATATTGTAATATTTTTCTCAAATATTAGAACAAACTAATACAAAATTGTATTATGTTATATAATTTAACTAAATAGTATTTTTAGTGTTTTTACAATTAAATTCTGAATAGCATATTTTTGCATATACTATACATACATAAAAGCATATTTTAGTTTTTTCCGATAAAAATAAACAAACTCTTAAAAAATTGTATATGTTATTGTTTTTGGTGATATACGCAATTCATTGGATTAAACTCAGTTAAAAAAATTCCTATGTTTTTTTAAGAAAATCCTCAAAATATTTCCAAATTATTATGTTATTTTTTCATATAAATTTAAATAAACTGTTAGAAAATATGATATGTAATTGTTTACGTTAGTAATTTTCTTAAATTTAATAACTAAATCCCCCTATTTCCAAAGAAAATCCTCAAAATTTCCTGCTATAAGAATCTCGAGAATACTAATTTTTTTTAATTTCTAGAGCTAAAATTTCTATAGTTTTTAAATCGTTCTCATTTATAATTTCATCTATTTGAACTGGTTAAAACATAAATTGTTTAGGTCCCTGCTTTTTAACATGCAAAAATTCTCACTAATTTCGCAACTCCGCTCTACAGGGTGGTGAATTATTATCACATTTTAAAATATCTACAAAAATACAAATTGAGTATCATATTTTATTTGTTTAAAAAATTATGAATAAATATACTCACATTTAGTTACTGGCTCCTCCAAATAGTTCGTCCAGGTACAGTGGTGCCTCGAGGGATCATTCTCAATAACACTGCCTCCTATGCGTGGTGTTATAGCCGTTTGTCTTAACTCTTGAACTCTATTTCTCATTTCAATTAGTTTCTCTTCATATTCAATCTTGCCAGCCAAATTATTCTGCTCACATGGATCCTGCCATATATTAAAAAGACATTCTTCTTTAAGAGGCTCACAAGTGGAACCCAATTGACCACATTGTATTTGAGCTTGTGATCTTAGATTTTTTATTTTTAATGCTGTTAAAGGTTTCTCGGCATATTTTGTTAAAGATTTACCCGCTAAAGAATTTTGTACTAGCTGTACATAGTTTACTTCCCGGGGATCTGTTATATTGGGATTTCTTTGCAGTAGGACATGATCAAATTGACCCTGAATGGTAGTGCCATTGATGTATTTAAAATGTCCCTTCATAAAGGATTTCACTTGATAGATATGATCTAGCATGTGTACAATCTCCCTTTCACTGTGTTTGCCGCTTAGAAAGTCAGTTTTGGAGTTCACCAAATCTGGCCAATGATTTAAACCATCCAGCTTTAGATTCCAGGGATCTAAGCATATTTTGGCTGCTGCAGCTAAGGTGGGCAACCAATCGCCTACATAAATGGGTGGTTGGTAAATAGAGGCCTTATTTTTGATCAAGGGACTCCAAATAGCTCCAGTTACGCGTATACCGCCTTCCCAGGGTGAATTTTTTTGCTTTATAAAGACAGATCTCTTAAATATTTAAATAATTTTTAAGGATCTTAAACAGTAACTTACCCCTCTTAAAGGCCAATTAGAGCCTGTGTTATTAAACAGACCCACTGAAGGGCCACCATTATCGGAATAGAAAAGAATAATCGAATTTTGCAGTTGGTTAGACTTGTCCAAAGCCTTGACAATTCTACCCACACTTTCATCCAGTTTTAAGGCCATGGCTACATTAAAAAAACATATAATAAATTGTTTGTACCCTATATTTCCTTCACTAACCTGCATAAGTCCTTCTTCTGATGTCTGGTATATAGTTAAACTTATAAATTTCCTTTTGTGGTGCCTGCAAAGGATCCTCATCGTTGGCTGTATGAGTGGCCAAATGATTGACCACTAAAAATAAGGGCTGTGACCCTTTATTTTCCAATACAATACTTTCCGCTTCTTGAGTAAAAAGATCAGTAACATAACTGCCTTCTGGAACACATTCCAACTCCATATTACGGCGAAAATCATAACCCAAACTGTAATTAGTCTAAAAATTGCTTCCTGCTCATTTCAAGAAATCTTAAGGGATTTGAAAAAAACACCAACTTACCGGCATTTTAGATCTCATGTTGAAATAGTCTATAAAAGCTCCCCAATAGCCATAGTGCGTGTCAAAACCATTAAAGGTGGGCGTGAACTCTTTGCGTGCCATGCCCAAATGCCATTTACCCACCAGATGGGTGGAATAACCATTGGCCTGGAATATTTCTGCCATGCTAGTGAAATTCTCCAATATACCCCAAGGCTCTTCATTGACTATGACATAGTGTTGGGTTCCTGGAAGTGTGGAGTATATTTTAAACTTACTTTTGTTTGATTTTATGTTACCAACCAGTATGTATGGGATAGAGTCCTGTTAAGAGAGCCGCCCGGGAGGGTGTACACATCGGTGGGGTGTACAAGCGATTAAGAATTTTGCCATGATATGCTAGAGCATCAATATTTGGTGTAAGATATTCTTTGGCTCCCCGGAAACTGGTATCGTCGAAGCCCTGTTGACGAAAATCAGAAAATTAAACCAAATTTAATTGTTTTCTAAATTGGTTGTTAAAAGAAATCACGATTGACGATACAAGAGACACGATTAATATCCAAATTGGTTTAAAAAGTAACCACGGTTGAAGATACAAGGAGACACGATTGATGTCCAAATTGGTTTAAAAAGTAACCACGGTTAGAGATACAAGGAGACACGATTGATACCAAATTAGTTAATAAAAGGAACCACGATTGCCGATACGAAGAGACACGATTGTTGTCCAAATCGGTTGATAAAGGAACCACGATTGCTGTCTAAATAGATTCATGAAAGGAACCGCGATTGAAGATACCATGAGACACGATTGATGTCGAAACTGGTTTAAAAAGTAACCACGGTTGAAGATAAAAGGAGACACGATTGATGTCTAAATTAGTCGGTAAAAGGAACCACGATCAATGTATACATTAAACAGTTAAAGGACTACGAACTATTGTTGAAGAGTTAAAGGGTTGGAGATTGGAAGAGTTTGTTAACAACAAGAGTTAGTGAACAATTCATTAATAGACTCGATCTTAACGTTGTCAAATAAAGTTCCACAATCTTTGCAATTTCTGTATGACGTTTTTATATACATACATATTTTAAATCAAATATTTTTTTATTTATTTCATAGCTTTATGGTGTAGGTTAAAGATAAGAACCGCATTTGTAGAGCCATAATTAGCAACACTTTTATATGAATCGTGTAATCTAAATTATTTAATAATGTTAGTAAATAAAGAGTTCAAACCAGAACCTAACAAAGATCTTAAATAATACCAATAATTATACAAGGCCGGTAATCATAAAAGAGAAGGTTTAAAATAATAATTTAGAGATTCTTAAGCACAAAATTTTTGTTATCACACGATTCTTTAATCACTTGACAGTTTTAACTCTTGTTTTAGATTCACTTAATTTTCACTATTTATTATAAAAATTTCTTTGCTTATATTCACCATGTCATCTGCAATTATTATCACTATATTTGGTGGCTTAATAGACTTTGCCAGGATACTCTCACATCCCCAACAAATCGTGTATAAAAATAGACACGCTTTGAAAAACATTTTCATATGAATGTTTTGTTTTTAACAGCTTTCAGCTGTGTGTGCAATAATAGACCTAGTTTTAGGAACTGAACTCAAGAAAACTATGCTGGGTATTGTTGAATAAACTTTTTGTTTTAATTTCACAAACAAAAAAAAAATTTCTTTTATAATTTTCAGTTATTGTATAAAGTAATAAAAGCAATTGTTAATTAAGATAAGTAATATTTAATTTATTTTTACAGGTGGGCCCTAAAAATATATAAATTAAATAAGAGAAATTTCGCTTGATTTTTTGTTTACTTTAAAAATTTTGATAATGCAAATAGGAGCGAAGAGTTGGGATCTTAGAGACGCAGTTTATCTTGCAATTTTAAGCAATGAGAGTGTTTCTTGGCAATATGAGGTAAAGAACAAAGTTCGGACAATGAAAACTTACAGGATTGATGTAGAAATTTAACAAGGAGAAGATCCAGGATTTTTATATAAATTAAACAATAGAAAGATCCAGAATTGATATATAAATAGGGCAGTGAAAAGATCCAGAATTGGCGTATAAATTGAGAAAGAAGAAGATGTATAATTTGGAAAATGAGAAGATCCCGGACTGATATATAAATTGGGCAAGGAAAAGATCCAGGATTGATGTATAAATAGGACAAGGAGAAGGTCAAAGATTGATGTATAAATAGATAAAGTATTCCCCTTGGTATATAAATTGAGCAAGGAGAAGATACAAAATTGATGTATAAATTGGACAAGAAGAAGATTTAGGATTGATGTATAAATTGGACAGTGAAACGGATTGACTGATATATAAATTTGACAATAAACAGATCCAGGAATGATGTATAAATTAAACAAGGAGAATTTCCAGGATTGATGTACAAATAGAAAAAGGAGAAGATCCAGGATTGATATATAAATAGGACAAGGAGAAGGTTCAAGATTGACGTATAAATAGATAAAGGATAAGATCAAAGATTGGTATGTAAATTGAGCAAGGAGAAGATCCAGAATTGATGTATAAATTGGACAAGAAGAAGATTTAGGATTGATGTATAAATTGGACAATAAATAGATCCAGGAATGATGTATAAATTGGACAATGAAAAGAAACAGGATTGATGTAAAAATCGGTCAATGAAAAGAACTGGGTTCGATGTATAATTTGCACTATACAAATAAAAAGAACAATGATTGATTTACAAAAAAAGTTCCAGTAAATTACTCAATTTTATTAAAAAATAAACTTAAATTCTAACACAGCTAGTTCTATTAAAACTACCATTCTATCCATCTGTCCATAACCTTCAAATTACATATCAAATTATGCACAGGTATAGCCAACAGAGCAGCCGATGTTATACCTATAGAATCTGATTGTATAACAATGGCCAAAGCAAATTTTCTCCTCTGCATGGGCACTTCATGAGACATTCTATAGAAAGTATTAACATAAGCCCCACCACCCAGCAAACCCTCCCACAAGACAATCGCAAAAGTAATCCATATAGTGGGAGTAAAGGGGAAAATGGCTTCCAGTAGAAAGCAAACGACATTGATAAATTGCAAAACCGACATTAACCAGGTTCTCTTGAAGTGTACTATATTCACCGAGGAACGGGCTATAAATACACCCAACTGATAGTCGACATTAAGCCAACGATATTGAGAGGGTTTGTCCAGAAAGGATTTTTTGAAATACACCAATTCGTACTGTTAAAGAAACCAGAAGAAAGAACTTTTAATTTGTTTAAACGTGTTAATTAAAAGAGATAGCTTACCAAACCCTGATTTATAAAGTATTCAAAAAAGTACACTAAGACCAAAGGCACCATATAATTTAGCAATTCCTTGGCATATTTTAATTTTTCACTAAATTCCTCTAAACGCTGTAAGATTAATTCTTTGGAATATACTATTTTTAACCTCTTTTTGGGTTCTCTCAAAAGTAGCCAAAATGCTATAGCCTCCAATAAAGGAAATATCAACATGATCAGCATGGTATCACGGTTGCTAATGTGTAACGATCTTAACGAGGCATAGGACAAAGAACCAATAACTCCAGCTGCTCCGGTACCAGAAGACCAAGTGGAAACCACATTTCTTAGAAAATGTTAAACAATTAAATCTTCATAAACATATTACAATATATTTCAGGATTTTACTTGTTAAACTGTGAGGAATAAGACATAAATTTAGCCTCTCCTATGCCACCACTAGCCGAGGTTACTGCTATGCCTAAAATGGCCAGCCATTCAGTTTTAGCAAAACCCACAAATAGAAAACCAGCGGCTGAACACATCACGGCCATTATGATATAAAAACTAGAGGAGAAAGATAAATAACATGATTATTTTCCATATGTTTGTTTTCAAAAATCTTCCTCTTACTTCATCCAATAGGGCATAAAGGGTAAAATAATCTTCAAAAACAAAGTAGGCAAGATATCCGCCAATAATATAGCTCCCGTGGAGATATACTGGCAATCTCTTAAGCTTTTATCTCCAGTGGAATTTAAAGAATGAAGAGAAATGTGCTAAATGTCAAAAAATTATTATTAAATTTTTATGTTTGATTTTTGGTTTCTTAAATTACCTCCTCATGAAACTGTCCTATTATATCATGAGCAGCACTTAACATTACATTGTAACCATAATTATTGCACAGGCCCAAGATCCAAAATGCAGTCAGGTCTCTCCACAATCCTTTATCCTCCAATTCCTCTGGAATGTCTTGATTTTCCGAAGCCATGAATAAAATTTTTTTTACAAAAATATTTAAAGAAAATTGTTTATTTCAAAACACAAAATGACATTAACAAATTGTAAAAGATTAAGGAACAAAGAAACGATGGTCGATGGTAGAAGTTCTGTATCTGAAATAACAACCATTGAGGTTAAAGTTGGAGTATTAAAAGAACCATGATTGAAGAACGAATAGATTAAGGATAGAGGTTGAAGTTGGAGTATGAAAAGAACCATGATTGAAGTATTAAAATATCCTGGACAATTATTAATGATAGAGTATTAAAAGAACAATGATTGAAAAACGAATTGATTAAAGACAGCGGTTAAAGTTGGAGTATTAAAAGAACCCTGATTAAAGAACAAATAAATTAAGGATAGAGGTTAAAGTTGGAGTATTTAATAAACCAAGATTGAACCGCAATTGAGGTTTAACTTGGAATATACAAATGTTTGAAATTATTTTTTCTTTTGAAATGTATTATCAGTTTCTTTTGTCGTTTTTTTTTATCAACTTAAATCTATTAAATTCTTATTATTTCAACTATAAACCAATTATAGCTAAACATTTATACATCTTTAAGCGGACAGTCTTAAAATAAATTCACACATCAACAAACTATATTCGCTACAATAAAATTTAACAAATTTTCACTAAATTAAAACTATAAACTAATGACTAATACTCTGGGCACATTCACCACGTAACACTTCTAACAGCTGCCGGCAAAGTACAGATGGCATTATGCACTGGAATGGCTAAGAAACCGGCCAAAGCAATACCATACGAATCCGATTGTACCACCATGGCCATGGCAAATTGTCTTCTCCAAGGAGGTATTTCCTTAGACATACGATAAAAGGTATTGACATAAGCACCACCACCCAACAGACCTTCCCACAGGACAATCACAAATGTTATCCAAATACTAGGTGTATAAAAGTAAATGACTTCGGTAAGGAAATACATCACATTGATGAATTGGAAAACGGACATTAACCAAATTCTATTCAATTGGAAGATATTGACAGAGGAGCGTGAGATGAACACACCAATTTGATAGTCTACATTAAGCCATCTGTATTGGGAAGCCTTGTCCAGGAAGGTGTTTTCGAAGAAAATCAATTCAAACTGTAACAAAAAAGGATACAACTATCAGTATTGAAAAATATAACATAGAGTAAAGACTTACCAATCCCTGATTAATGAAATACTCAAAGAAGTACACTAAAGCCAAGGGCACCATATACTTGATCAAGTGTTTGATATACATAAACTTTTCCTTGAAACCCACCAGAGGTTTGTCATCTGTTATCAATTCCTCGGTGGATTCTACCGCTGTTACTGGCAGCACTGAAGGTTTCCTCAACAAAAGCCAAAACGCTAAACCCTCTATGAAGGGGAATATTAACATTATCAACATGGTGTCACGGGGACTAACATTCAAAGACCTTAAGGTGGCATAGGATAAGGAACCTATAACACCAGCACCTCCTGTGCCAGAAGACCAAGTAGATACTACATTTCTGTGATTAAAATAAATATATTAGAAGGTTTATTTAATTGTTTAGTTATAAGCTAACTTACTTATTGAAGTGCGAGGAATAGGCCAGGAATGTTGTCTCTCCTATGCCAGAACTAGCGGAAGTTATAATAACACCCATTAATGCCATCCATTCGGCACTGGCAAAACCCACAAGGAGAAAACCGGCAGCTGAAAAGAGCACAGCTAGACAAATGCGGAAACTAAAAGAGAAGAGACAAAAATGTATTAGTTAGAGTATAAAGAGAACCAGGATTGAGGTTAAAGTTGGTGTATGAAAAGAACCAGAATTGTAGTTAAAGTTGGAGTATAAAAAGAAACAGGATTGAGCTTAAATATGGAGTATTGAAAAGAACAATGATTAAGGTTAAAGTTGGAAAATGACTACGATTAAGGTTAAAGTTGGAAAATAAAAAGAACTACCATTTAGGTTAAAGTTGGAGTACAAACTGAACCTCGATCCAAATCCCCGATATATATTGTTATAGTTTCCCCCTACATGTATGTATTTCCAGGATAACATTTTGGTAAATTAATCAGGCATATGATGGAAATCGAAAACAAATGAGTTTTAGACGTCAATTTTTTCGTAATATTGAAAAACTTTTATCACATAAAATATAAAGATATTGGGCTGCTAAAGAGACCTTATAACAAAAATTTTAAAAATTAGATTATAAATGCATTAAAATGTATTTCCAAAACTGATTCGTTTTCGATTTCGATTTCCATCACATGCCTGAATATCTATACTGGAACTTGTCCATACAAGCTGAACTTCGGTAGTCCTTGGAATTTTGAAAATAAACTCCAATTTCAGCAAATTTCTAAGCTCCTATTAAATTTCCATGAAATTTTGGCTCCTATTATATTTCTTTCTCAGTTTAGATTATTTATTCCCCTATAAAAATACCCAAATTCTCTTCTATTAGCCTTTATAAAATAAAAACAAAGCCATAACTACACTCTCTCTATATTCTTCTCTTCTACTTTTACTTCAATGAAATTCTGAAAAAATATAACTTTTTTAATAAAATTAACCTTTTTAACCCCTAATCCTTTAAGTCCCCTCTATTAACCATTATTTCTTACAAAACTAACTACGTGGCCACTTTATTCCCAGCTCTAACGCCTTCTACTTTTCTTTCGCTTACTTTAGTTTCTCGTGGAATTCCTACAATAAGCATTAAATTCGTGGTCGTTAAACTAAAAACTAAAATTAAATAGTTTAAAGTGTTTAATTTAATAAACAAATATTAAATAAATATAGTTAAATATGTTATTAACAAGATTATAATAAAATAAAATCAAAAATGTTTAAGCAAATTAAAAATTTTAAGTGTAAAAGAATGTTTAAAAGAAGAAAATCACCATCTTAATTAAGTGGCGAAGTTGTTGTTAGTGTTTTTTCTACAGGTCTTTAAGTTTGTTCATTTGTTGTTGTTGTGCAACAAGTCTGTTGGTTTTGAAAAAGCAAAATAAGAAAAAAGTGTTTTAAAAATAGGAGAGCAAAATAAATGAGTGTGAGAGTGTGTTGTTGTTATTATTCTTGGAAATGTTGGCTTAAGGTGAGCGGGGTTTGTTCACATATATTTTTTATTGCCATACTGCTGAAAATAAAGGGAATAAATGGTTACTCCCATGAAATTAAAAGGTAAGTCTTAGAAACTTTGTACATTTATTAGAATTTTAAAGATTTTTGTTACATAAAATAATAATTTGCTTTAGTTAGTAAATAAACAACGTAATTTATGATTGATTTTAAATATTTGTTAGACATAGGATTTATTTAAAAATTTATAATTAAAAAAAAAAAAAAAACGTTAAACAAATTTTGTTAATTAAATTCTAGCTAAAGATTAACAACAAATTTTATAAAGTCTTAGGGTTATAATTATAACAATATTATTTTAACTGTAATTAAAAGCATCTAAATAATGATTAAAGCTGTGAACAATTCATAATTTTGCTTCAATCGTGGATTAAATTTGATCTTGAATTTTTATAAAATTCAATTTTAGCTGCAAAATTTGATTTTCATAAAGTTTAATTTTAAAGTTTTATTCTAGCTTCAATCGTTTATTTTAACTACAATCCTAAGATCTCTAAAAACAGCTTCAATTAAAGGTATTGTTTATTTTTAATTAAACAATCCATATTGTTATATGAATATCAAATTAAAATTTAACGGTTTGTAGTGGCTGGCATCAACATACAGCATGTTTATAAACATAAAACATGATTATCAACATTTGCATTAGTAGAAATTTTTATATGCATTAGAACTTTCGATTGCTTGTCTTCTCTAAATGCCGCCGAAAATTACTAGAATATGGAGAGCTATTGTATAAATAGAACAAACAGGGACAATCAAAGTAGAGTTTACTGTAAGTAATCGTTGAGTGAAAATGATAGCGTTCGCAAACTGTAATTTAAGTGTGTGTTGAAGAAAAGTATAAAGGAGTATTAAAAGACAAAACCCCCTGTCCTTTAATAGTTAAATTGTTTTGTACATTTGAATAAATAGTCGTAGATTTACGTTATATTTTATTTAAACTGCCTGGCGCTTTTATTTTGCCATTAAAAGGAATCCGTTTTATTTAAAGGAAATAAAGCAACGTTTGACTTCGAAATACAAATGCCTACAGATTTTCCTCTTTATTCCTCTAAAGCTTTTATATTTCTACAATAATTCCTACAAACCTTTGATCATAATTCTATATTTATATTATTTTCTAAACATTTTTCTTGCCTCTACATAGGAATATTTCTATTTAATTCCTTACTAACGCAAATCTTTCACTCAATTAAAAAATTTACATTTTCTCTAATTCAAATAAATAGCTTAGTTTTGTTGTCACTATTTATCAAAACCCAAGAAAATAGTGTCCGTTTAAACATTTAACCATTTTTAGCTGGCTTTTCTAATGTCAATAAAAAAACACTTGCACTCCCCATTCCAAAAAACTTGGCAATATCCTGATTTGTATGTCTATTTTTATGCTTAAATCAATTCTCTACTTACTGCACCCAAAATGGAAAGAACGGCATTATAATCTTCACGAAAAGCGAGGGTAGAATATCGGCCAATAAAATAGCACCCGTTGACACTATATGGCATTCCCGGCCATTGCCACCAGCATTTTCGTTAGCCGTAGAGTCCTGTGTAATAAATAAATAAATTCTTTTGGAACTTCTTGGTTTTAATTTCTATAAATTACACTTACATCATGATGAAATTGTCCTATAATATCATGAGCAGCACTCAACATTACCACATAGCCAAAGTTATTGCACAGGCCCAAGATCCAATAGGCCGTCAGATCACGCCATAAACTTTTGTCTTTGCGCAAATTGTGGGAATCAACGGGCGGCGCCACCACCACTTGTTGACTAGTGGAATTCATTATTTCAGAGGAATGAAATGCTGGAATGGAAATATTGTTTACAAAAACTAAGTCAGTCAAGTTTTCTTATTTGTTTAATATTAATATTGTATTAAAAATACCTGCAACTAATTGCAGTAAAAATAAATATTTATTTTCACTCTTAATTGCTTTACTAAATTTTTTCGTTTGATTTATATTAAGCTCTAGAAAACGTGAGTTATTTATATAGCTCATTAAGTCAAACTTAAATTTTAATATTTTATTGTTTCTTTTAGCATTACTCAGAAATTTATTAATATTAACAAAAAAAATAATCACACAAAATTTGCATTTAATACAATTTAAAATAGTTAAACTGAAAACCACAACAAAACAACAGTGAATAATGAATGACCTTCAAATTTTAAACAAAAATTTATACAAAATAGTTGCTAAATAAAAAAAGTCAATAAAAAGCGTCTGAAATTTAGAATCTGTTTAGCAAAAAGTTACATGTATTTTATTGCTTTTAGTTGACTACAAAAATGTAATATTTGTTTTTCAAATTAACTGATTCAACGGAAGTCATTTAACGTTTTTGTGTAAACTAAAATAAGTGCCGAAAGGTTATAATTATATACAAATAGTGGGTGCTTAGAATTTTTAATTAGTTTAGATTTTGACAACTTATAGGTTGTCCGACCAATGTAAAGTTTAAGGTTTATATACAAATTTGGTCTCAGAAGAGGACTTCTGTCAATTGCTTGGTGTTTGTTTAATAAATGTATAGTATTTAAAGACCTTCCATTGAAGCTAATTTGGAACTGTGTAAATTGAAATTAAATTTGGACTGTAAAGAAATCTGTAATTGAAGCTCATTTGATTTGATTTTTTTGATTTTATTCAGTAGAAAAGTGGAGTATAAAAACAACCACGATTGATGTATAAAAAGAATTAACGATTAAGGTTAAAGTTGAGTTTAAAAAGAACCACGATTGAAGTAAACGCGATTAAGGATAGAGGTTAAATTTGGAGTAATAAAAATAAGCAGGATTGAGTTTAAAATTGGAGTATAAAAATAGTCAGGATAAAAGTTAAAGTTGGAGTATAAAACGAATCTCGATTGAAGTAAAAGTTTGACTAAGAACCACGATTGAAGTGTAAAAAAGATCCACGATTGAGGTTAAATTGGGAGTACAAAAAGAACCACGATTGGAGTAGAAAAAGAACTACATTTGGAAGTTGGATGAAAACTACCAGGATTGAAATATAAAAAGTATCACTATTAAGTTTAAATTTGGAGTATAAAAAAACCACGATTGAAACTAATTTAAAACTGTAGAACTAACTGTGGTTTAAATGAATTTTGGAATTGAATTTCTCGCAGATTTAAAAATACATAAATTGCCATTTCAAAGCATTATTGACTTGGCATTTAATCGCAAAAGTATATTTATTTCTTTACAGTATTAAAGATACTATGTGTGCTTTTCAAAAATGTATAAAATATCTTTTGAACTTGTCATTTCCTTCACAAGCGTATCGTCAATTTTCGTGCTCTTTAAGAATTTTGTTAAAAATAATTGAATTTAATTTTAAAAGGCGATTCTTAAATTAATATTTGGCTATGAAAACTAGACTTATTTTATAGCAATATTTAGGCAATTGTGCCTTGTTTACAAAATTGTGTCAACAAAGAAAGTTTGTAAAACTTTTAAAATCCTGATATTTTTGAGGTATGTACGAGTAGGTATTTACGTTTGCAATTTTTAGATATTAATTAAGATTTGTTACATTTTCTTAATATTTTATCTTAAACGGGCCAGGAGTTTATGTATTTATAGATTATAACATTCTTATAAAGATCTAATATAAGTATAAGTATTTCGCGAACATTCGCGAATTTATAGAATAGAAAATATTAAGAAATAATTACTTTTTTTAAATCAATTAATGATTTAGTATTAGCATATTGAATTTTTTACTGACTCTGTTTTTAATTTAATTTTTTAAAAAATTTTATTTTAAAAATATTTAACTGCATTTTGTTTGAATCATGTAAATTATTATTATTTTTACATTATTCTTATATTTTATAATTTTTAAGATTTCTTATTTTTGCACCGCATTTTTGTTCCTTTGTTTTCTTATAATTTTATTTATTCATTCAATAAAGATATACAAAAACAATATAGTCTATTTACTGAGACCTTAAACATCTATTCTTATCACTCACTCACTTATTTAAAAAGTAGCACAAAAAAAACAAAACACTTGTTCTTTATAAAATTTTATTTAGATATTTTTTTTTTAATTTCAACAATTTTCGTTTTTAAATTTTAAACGTACTGCAAGTAGTTTATGTGTTTACGAGACTTTTGTAGGCGACTTCAAAAAAATATTTCAGCTTTAAGCCACGAGCTACACCCAACCAGCCGTAACGAGTCACAATAAGTAACTGAAATTTATTTTGTACTAAGAAGAAATTTTGTAAATTAATCATTACTCGTAGTTAAAGTACTACGGAAAATAATGAAGAGAGTAGTGAATATAAATAAGATCTTGTTTTCACTCTCTCTCTTTACCTACTTAATCAGTAGTATAATTGTATTAATAAAAATGTTTTCAATTTATTATGTCTTTATTAAATTTAACCTTATTTAGTTAAATATTTGTTCTATATTTTATTAATAATCAAAATATTTTCATTTCTATTTTTTTAAAGAATTGTGTTGGAATTTAGCCAAATTAAGATTTCCTTAATTAGATTTTATTTACTCTCTTTTATTCTTTATTAATTTATTCAAAGTTGCTCTCATTTAGGGGTCAATCTTTGTTTGGCGGTACTGCTTTGATGTTGTTATTATTATTACCGTTACTTTCCGTTCCCCCAACAAGAGAGAGTTTTAGGAAAAGGGAAATTTGTTTAGAATCAAAACAAATCTCTTGTAAATCCCAACGGTATTTTTCTTGTTCTTCCATGTAAACAAATCTTGTAAAAACACGTTTTACTCCCTCTATTATTATTTATTTACCCTATGCAGCGTTGCAATTTCAGCGGGTTTTCGGCCAGATAAGGTGTTTTTATTTTGTCAATTACGGGAAAGTTTGTGAAGAAACAGCTGAACTATTTTTTAGCTACTTTTTTATTTCTACTTTATAGACATTTAAGTCAATCACATTATTTTTGTTTCTTATTATTACTTTTGCAAATTATTAAAAATCTGAAATCTATTACAAATCAAGTTAAAAAGTATAGTCGACCGACTATACCAATAATATAATACCCTACACTCAGTAGATGTATAAACCAGTTTTTCAGAAATGGCCGCTATATAGGAGATACATATACCCTATTATGGACCGATCATCCAAAAATTTAGTGTCATGATTTCTGTGTTAAACTTTATCTTGATGTAAATAATTTTTAAACATTTATGGTTGTTAAAGTGAATTACGGAAAGGGTCTTATATGGGAGTTTCGATTAATTATGGACCGACCATTATAAAATTAGGTGTCATCATTTCTGTATATATGAAACTTACTTTTGTTGAAGTTTATTTAGATACCAAAATTTTAAAGAAATTTATGATCTTTAAAGTAATTTTCGGAAGTGGGCCTTATATGGGAGCTATGACTAATTATGGATCGATCATCATACAATTGTACCATATTATGAAATATATTTGCGTTCAATATTATTTAAATACCAACATTTTTGAGGGAGTTATGCTATTTAAAGTGATTTTCGGGAGTGGGCCTTATATGGGAGCTATGATAAATTATGGACCGATCTGCATAAAATTTGTAGATCTGATTTGGCTTCATTTACCACTCATTTGTGGTGAAATCAGATTTCACATATGGTTTCTGGCGTTTTTTTTTATCCATTCTGGCTATTTTTTGCTGACATGTTTTGGCAACACTGACCCTATGTTGCTGTTTTTCTGTGTAAACTACAGTAACAGTGTGTGCGTGGGTGTGTGTTTTTAAGAAAGTTGTAGGTAATTTAGGTTGAATTTGAGAAATGGCTGTCATTGTTGTTGTTTAATACTTGTGATTTTCAACACTTAAAGAAATTTTACAGCTAATTTCAAATAATTGCTAAATAATTTGAAGTCGTATCTTGTAATTATTCCTAAAAAACGGATTTTTAGATAATGACCAGAAATAAAAAAAAAACTAACAAAAAGTTCTATTTATTTATAATGTTAGTTATAAGTAACTAAGGTTTATTGAATTTTTTATAATTTCTTTTTTTATATAAACATTTTTTATTTATTCTTATATATGTATTTATTTCCAATATTTCGCTATCACAATGGATAGCTTCTTCAGGGATAATACAAGTTTTGAATTATAATAAAATAATAATTGAATTTATTGAATTTATTATAATTTCAGATTAAAACAGATAAAATTACTTAAGTTTTATACATTAAATTAACAACAATTAAAAAAATAACAATTTATTTAAAATGTAATTATAATAAAATTAATCAATTGATTTAAAAAGTTTTAAGTTTTATTTCTCTGTCAATAAAGAATTTAATTTTAAATGAAATATACTAGGTAATCTTTTAATAAAACTACTTTGTAGTTTTGTTATTAAATTAAACTAAAAAGCATGTACATACATACATACATATGTAGCAAATTGATTGAAATCTAGTAAAAACTTAAATAATCTTGAAATAAAATGTCTGATAAACGGTTGACAATCAAAAATTATTTGAAAATTAATAATATTACTTTAAGATATGTCAATTAATAGACATTCAATTTGTAACTAAGGGAGATAAAACCTTACAGCGGGTTCTAAACTTTTAAATTTAACTTTTCTTCATACTGTGGAAATACAAAGTTTACTATTAAATACTGTTGAATCAAAATTTATCTTGTCTTCTTAAATTAATTTAGTGCCTATCGTAACTGTGAAATAAATATTGGTTTCCTTGAGGATTTATTATATTTTGTCAAATGTTTAATAAAGCTTATCTATACGTAAAACATACATTTTATAACAATTATTTACGCAGTTTGTCTGCTAATTTAATATATATATTGACGACAAAAGATAGATAACAGTTATAAAAACATTTTTAAGATGTAGGAAACCAAATGCAGTGGGGGGAAAAAGTGTAGTAATAAATCTAACTAGATTTGAGGGAAAAATCTGTTTTTATCAAATCTAACTAGATTTAAAGGAAAACTTTAGTTTTATCATACATTAAATCTGAATTTAAAAAGTTTATTGGGAAAACTTATTAATGAAAAATGCGATAATTCGAAAAAATTGCGAAATTCCTAAAATCGTTAAGAATGCTAGATGAAATATAAAATTTTTTACATAATTTCCAACAAATATTGTTTATATGTTCGTGAATTATTTGAGAAATTTTTAAGCAATACATTCAATTTGTAACGATTATTCGGTAAATCGTTTTAGTATCTTATACGATTACTCGAAAAAATTTTAATATTACTAAAATTTCAAGAGAATGTTAGTTTTTGTTAAAAATTTAACTAATAATCGGAAAACCGAATAAGTTAGTAAAAAAATATAAGAATAAAAATAAAGAATTTCATATTGTTTATGGATCAATTAAAAAAAACGCAATTTTTGTGTCCCCGCACTTTATACTACTATTTTAGGTAAAAACAACAAAAAACAAAAAAGTGAGATTGATCAGCGAGAAATATGTAACAAAAAAACGTAATTCTCAAATTTGTATATTTGTTTTTTTTTGTTTATTCAGAATGGTGTTTTGTTTCTCGCTCTGAATCCTTCCATACAAAAGCATGTGTCCCCCGTTAGAATTTTTAGTAAACAAAATAAAATCAAGAAAAAAGTAAATATGCAACATCTAATAAAAGTTTTCGCATTATTGTGTTTCTTTCTTGTGTTTTGATTTGTTATAGTCATCAAAACTTAATTAGTGCGAATTTGGCGTTGCAAAGAAAGGTTGTCCCCACAATTTGCTTTGAGCGTCACTTTTTTATAAATCAAGTAATATTACTAGTTTTCAATTTGCATTTAAATAAAGTAAATAGCGTAAGGAAAGTACAAATTTTAATCATTACAAAAGTGAAAAAGCGAAAAAAAGTGTGCATTTGCGTAGTTATTGTGAACACTATGGTAAGGGCGCGATTAAATTTCATGAGCGTCACGCTAATTTATTTAAAAGTGAATATATTAAATGTAAAAAATTGAAGTTCACAATCATTGTTTACATGCTTTCAACTCATTTTTTTATAATTTGTGAATTTGAGAAATAAATTGCATACAAAAAAAAAACCAAAATAGGCAAACATTTCATGAGCATCACTTTTGATATATATTGCTTCATAGCTAAAATGCTTACTTTTGATTTTATTTTTTAACTTTCAAGAGTAAAACAACAAAATTAATGGCGGCTGAAAGAGCACGGAGACATCGAGAGACGAATATAAAAGAAAGAAGAAAGAAAGGTATAATCATGGTATATTTGAGTTTAATTTTTATTGTTACTGACTGATTCTGTTTTTGCCACAAACTTAATTCGAAAGTGGTAAAAATGAATGAGAATGAAAAAAAAACAAAGCCGCTTATCATTTCATGTAGTTTATACAGATTCAGAATAAGTTAAGTTATTGTTTTGTATCAAATATTTACATATGTGTATAAGTTTCTTCAAGAATTACTTCCTTTTTTCAATTTTTGTTAAATACATTAAAGAATATGTACATGTTTAGTTTTGTATGAAAATTTTTGTTTTTTGAAGAATTTTTGTTTGTTTTTATTTACTTTTTGTAAAAGAATAAACATTTTTTCGTTAAACTTTAGATTTGGCATTATTTCTTGTTTACGTGCAACAAAACCTCTTGATCGTCACAAAATATCTTTAGCGTAACACTTAGTTTTTTTTTCCTTAAAACGCTTATAATTGTAGTTTTTTTTTAAATTACTTCGCAAGTAACCTCTAAGTTCAAGTCTTTTTTAAACAAAAATTTAGATATTTTCATCTTAAAATTTTAAATTTAAAAAATTAAAAATCAAGGTGAATCGTGAATTTGTGTTTATAATCGAAAGGGTGATTTTCGCAAAAGTCAATCTTGAGAAACAAAAGAATATAGTAGTAAGCTTGAATTTCAAATATTTTTGCATTTTTAGCAATTTTTAAACATATTTGGTGTGTGACGCTCAAGATAGTAATTAGAAAACTTAAAAAAATCCAAAAATATTGATTTTTTTGAGAGCCTAAAAGTACCACCGGATTCTTTATCAATTTCTACATAAATTGGCCACTCTTACTGGCGAATTGAAGAAACTTTAAAAATAAGCAAAAAAAAAACTTGTTGTGTACGTTTTTTTTTGAAATTGATCCTTATACATATAGCAGTTTTATTGAAAATGTTTAGTGTATAGGCATAATTTTGAACGATTATTCGGAGAACCGTTTTGATGGTTATTCGATTAATAGGGAAATGTTTCTTGTTTTTTGATTTACCAAAGAATATTAGTTGAAATATGTATTTTGTGTAAGAAAATTTAGAAAATTAAACGAAAAACCGAATAATCGCTTAAAAATATTCGAGTAATAAAACTATTTTTTTACAGAAATTATGTAAAATTTCACAGTGTTTATAGATTTATCAATTTTGTGTGAAATTTTTATATACATATACAGTACGAAATTTTCACTATTGTTCGTAAAGCCGTTTTCTTTCAACATTTTGATAAGAAAATTACAAATTTTGATAAGAAAATTTAACTAAAAAATGCGTCTTTCAATGTCCACAAATTTGTGTTCATAATCAAGCAATTTAGTCAATCAATTCACAGTCTAAATAAAGAACCAGTAAACACATTGTACAAAAAAACGTGCTGCCAAAATCACGAGATTGTTTATTTTTTCAGTTTAAAAATATCAAAATTTATTAAAGCAATTAAAGAGCAAAGTCGATTGCATAGAACACACCCCTTAAAAATTAGGTTCGTAATAATGATCATTAAAACCAGCCAGATCATAAAGAGCTTGCATTCATTGCATAAAAAACCTTCAATAAAAAAAATTTTGTTTTAAAAGAAAGAGTTTCAATTTGTGATGTTGCTGTTGTAAATTTTAAGTATTTTATTTTTCTTTTAATTAATTTGCATCATGACGCCTTTAAATTGTGAACAATTTTTTTCCAATTAATCAAGTCTTTTAAACAATTGATGCTGTATTGCATATTTTGTTTGCTATGGCCATTTCTTTTAGTTTTGTTGTTATTAATTTGCGTATTGTGATTACATTTGTTGATTTCTTTTAGTGACATCAATAAAATTTTAAAACGGTCACTTATTGCCGAGCCAATAAAACTGATAAATACAGAAAAACTACCCGCTGTCTGTAAAACACCAATTGTTTTTAATTGTTTGTTATTGAGAAAAATTCTTTGGCACAAAAAAGTTTTTTAAATTAGAAAAAATCTAGATTATTTTTCACGCGTGCTTTAAGAAACGTGTAAAATTAGGGATAAATAGCAGCTGCTAGTAAAAATAACGGAAATGTTTACTTACAAGAGAGGTTAAGGGTCAAGTAAAAAGCAAAAAAAGGAAATAAAGAATAACTTTAGCATTTAAACGCGTAAATATTTATATTAAATAGTGATTTAAAGCGTATTCTTATTTATAGAAAATCCCCCCTTAGAAACATCCTAATAATTGCTTTAATCTATTGATAACAAAAAAATCCCTGAAATTATATATAAGTCTTGAAATTCTATTTATAAAATCTGTTTAAGTTCACATATCAGGAAAAAACACAAAAACCCACCATAATTTCAAGATTTGTTTGCTTTATTTAGCAGGAACCCCTTGAAAACAAAAACACTTTTAAAATCCCTTAATAATTGCTTTATTTTGTGTTACCTTTACTAAAAATAACAAAATTGAAACATTTTTTAAAATATTTTTTTAAAATATTTATCAATTTTGAATACCTGGTGGATGAGCCCAGGAGCTTTTTCCTGGTACAAAGCAAAAGTTGTTGTGCAAATTCTCCTACCGATGTAGAACATCAAAATTCAAAAACAAAGTCAAATTAAAATTTTCTATGAAATTGTAGTTTATTTCATGTTATTTCTTTAACAATACTAAAGCTATGCGTCCACGATCGTCAGATATTACAAACAAATTCAAAAGGAATGCTACTGATTTACAAACGAACATTGAAATATGTACATATGTGTGTATGTATTTATAAAACAAACAAGAAACAAACATTACAAACAATTGCGACTAAAGCTACATTTTTTTATATAGATTTTCTATGAGTATCGCAGTTAGCGGTTTTGTCATAAAACAATAAATTGTTGTATGTTGTTTTTAATGGGGGAAAACATATGTATGTGTGTTTTTTGTTCGTTCAAAAACCCTGCAGTAGCTTGAGTATTTAATTTAAATTTCATCAGTAAACTCTAAGACAAATCCAACACCTCGCTTTAATATTTTGATAACTTTGTATAGAAGTTATAGCATTTTTAAGAAATTTAGTTTATAATTAATATTAATCATACGCCTTGAGGGCTTTGTTTTATGAACATTTTTTAATTAACTATAACTTCTGCAATAACTAACAATTTATTACAAGATTTGTATGATTAATAGAAAAGAAATAGGGCTTTTAGAATTTTAATTACCCGAAAGTTCGACTCTAATATGAGGCAAGCCCTAGCAAGTTGAAGTTGACTTTCTAAAATTTTGAAAAAAAATAATTAAAAAATCTAAAATTAATTGTTGCAAAGCTATAAAGTTTGGTTCATTGAAAGAAAAAAGATTTGTCTATAAGATTTTTTATTTAATAGGGTTCAATTTAATTATGGGGCTTGCTATATTTTGGCGGGCCATAGGCAAACATAATAATTTTTATAAACCAAGAAATTTTTTAATTTAAAAAGTTAGTTTTATTTTACGGTTTTAAAATAATGAGTTTAGATTTGTTATTTAATAAATAAAGAAGAAATTAGGCTTGTAGTATTTACATTACTGGTGAGATCAATTTATATACCAGGTAGGCCATAACCGCCAAAGTAGATCAACTCATTTTTTATTTATTTTTTTACACTTTTTTTTGATATTAATAAAATTCTATTTGTACAGAGTTAAATAAATACACAGATGATTGAACTCATTATAAAAGTCATTAAATTAGTTAATGTTTAAAAGGCTATTGTGCTAGTTTTTTTATATTAATTTTTTTTAATTAATCATTAATGGTAAGCTTCAAAACAGAGTTTTTTTTATTATGATACTATGAAAAATCTATTTTAGCAGCTCACAATTCATGAGTAATTTATTTCATTTCTTAGAAAATTTCTTTTGAAAATACAATCTCTTGTAAACCGCAAGTATGTATTTATTTAAACTTCTATATAAAACTCTTGTTATTGTAATGATTATTTGTAAAAAAAATCAATTTACTTCTATGTGAACAAGTGTAAATTAAAGATAAAACTCTGCTTTACTCTCTCTTTTTACTTTTTTCGACCTTAACATTTTTTTCAAGTAAAATATTTTAATTGTGCATACATTAGTTTCCAAACACCTTTTGGCCATTGTCCATAACCTCCCTAAAGCGGCAATGCTTAAATTTAAATGGATTTTTTATGATATTTTTGTCTGCCAGCAATTCCTAACGAGTTATAATAACTTTGTTAAGCTTTAGGTAACATGAAAGTGTTAAATTCAAATATAAAAAATATTGTAAATACTTTAAATGGTAAAAAAAGTCAAGTGAATAAAACAGTGTATTTAGAATAACAATCATTATCTTACGCATATTTTAATTCTATTTAATTTAATAATATTCCTAATTAAATCCTTATATTATCTTTATACATATTATTATATATATGCCTCCATTTTGTGTAGTTAAAAATAACCATAAATTTAAGTAAAGCAATCTTCTTTCTCCTTTACAAATGTAAACAAAAACTCCCGCACATACAAACACACGCTTAGCCATACTAAAAGGCTCTCTTTACTTTAATTACTCCCTCTCACAGCAATTACTGTTATTATTATTTGTTATTATCAAGAATGATAAAATAAAGAATACGCCAACAAGCGTAAAATTTTAAAATGTTCTGCGCATTTTGGAACTGTGACGTCACACGCTCTGTGTTTCTATTGGCTAATTTTTTCTCACTTGTTTTTTTTACTGTCGGTTTGGTTGCATTTGCTCACTGCACACTTCATGTTTATATTTTTTGTTGTTTTTTTTTTGTTTGTTTTTCTTTTTTAAACAGCTTTTATTTTAGAACTCTCAGAGAGATTTCAATTTCAAAGTTGCCAGCTATCACATAAAGCATACATTTTACGAAAGAAAATTTAATTCTAACACATGAAACATTATTGGTAACCCATAGAATGGAACTTCTACGTCACATAACGGGAAATCATGCGCATGGCGTAATCTTTATTTTATCATTCTTGGTTCTTATTACTGTAATTGGGTTTGTTATGGTTGTCTTATGAACCAAAACAAACACAAAGAGAGACAGTTGCCTGATTTAAACACATATTTGAGTTGATTTGTTTTGTTTCAAAATATAGCCCCTTTGTTAGGTTAGGATCGTTTGTTGTAGATCATTTAATAGTCGTTGTTTACCTTGAACTATACGTTTTTACTTAGAATAGTGTGAAAAGCAAAATGTACAATTGTTGTTACATTTTTTATTTTTCTCTCTGCAATTTCTGTGGCAGTAAACATTTGTATTCCGATTTTTGTGGTATACGTATATTTTTGGTAACGGTTACAGTTATATGCAAATGGCTTTTAAGCATTGTAAATGTAAAGATTATGATAAACCTTGCTAAAAGCTAAAGGAAATTTCCCCAAAAATGTTTGCATAAATAAAAATATAAAATAAAATATGGGGAAAAAAATAATAAACAGAAATTTACAACAAAAAACTATTAAGATTTAAAAAATAAAAGAATTTCTTGTAGAAAAAATCTTACTAACAGGTTTATTATAAATTTTCTTAAAAAATAACCATTAATTTTTAAATTAAAATTTAAAAAAAAAATAATTCAATTTCTTTCTTTTATTTCTAAAGAAAAAACACAATTTTTGTAATATTAAAAAAATCTTTTTATACTTATTAAAATGCATTGAAGTGTTAAGTAATATATTAATTTTAAAGTTTGCAAAAATGTGAAACCCACAAAAAGTTATGTACATATATGAGTTTAAAGAAATTTACTTAATAATTAATATCAATCATACGCCCTGAGGGTTTCGTTGAAGGCATATTTTTAAATTGACCATAAGTGTCATAACACTAAAGCTAATGCTTAAAGATTTACATTTGCTACTAGTTAATAAATAAGGCTTTATGAAATTTAAGGTCCAACTTGTCACAGAGTCAAATAAAAACTTTTTGGTTTATTTTTTAAACTATGTATTTTAATGTGCTTTAAACTTATTTAAACTACAAAAGTGCTACAAAAACCAAGGTGAAATTAATATAGTTTAATTTATTTTGCTCGTTTTAATTTTTCTATTAATTACTGTCTCACTCCTCTCTCAATTTTGCCCAGAATTATTCCAGCTTTATTGTATATTTTAATGTACTTAAACTAGTTTTTTACTATGAAAGTGCTAATGATTCTTTCATCCATTAATTCTCTGCCTCAGTCCTCTCCCAGCACCTAAACTTCTGCTCAAATTTCGCCCAAAATATTTCCAGCATCATGAGAATCAACACCAAAACATAAGACGCTGCCAGCATAATAAACAAAGGGGCGGTGTATTCCAAACCTACCTGTACCAAAAAGCTGCTCGATAAATAACAATTCAAACGGGTCTTCACCCATTGGCGATAGTAGCGGCTATAAACACCAGACTCCATAATGCGTAGCTGTCTAAAAGTGAAAGTTATGTATTATAATTTTATAACCGTAAACAAATTTTATACTTTAGTTTAACAATTTCCCGGTACGTAGAGTTTTTATGCAAATGCTGATACAGAGCCTGTTCGGGCCGGAAAAGTACCTCATTTAAATCACAGATTTCCTGGGCCGTATAGGAATTCTCTATCAAACCGTAGCCGGAAAAGGATTCAATAACGAATACAAAACCAGGATCTTCACGTACTCTGCGCAGACCATCTTCGACGCTCATCCAAACGCTGGCGGGATTTCGTTTGGAATCAATTTTGTTGCGTTTGAATCTTTTGATTTCGGGTAGAGGGGAAATCTGGAGGAGAGAAATAAATACTTGAAAAATTACTTTTTTTCAACAGTATTAAAAAGTACTCATTTGGTACTTTTGTTCAACAGAACTTTTTATGTTTTTTTTAAAAAAGTACTCTTATAAAAAGTACTAATTATTTTATACTTTATTAAAGATACTTATTTGGTACTTTTTCTAAATGTACCAATTTAGTTCTTTTTCGAAATGTACCAATTTGGTACTCTTCTAAAAAGTAATAATTTGGTACTGTTTCTAAAAAGTAGTTATTTGTTACTTTTTCTTATTGTACCAATTTGGTACTCTTTCTAAATGTGCCAATTTGGTACCTTTTGTTTTAAAAGCTACATTTTTCTCGAAACTCACATTCAAATACGTCTTCGTATACGGTATCGGTTCCAAGCCCACCTCCAAATTACTATCCGCCAACTGGCCCATAGTCTTGATATTCGACTTGACCGGTGAGCCCAACAATATGGCCACCACTATCGAGGTATAATAATTATATATAATGAACGTTAACAGTGACAGAGTAATAAAAGCAATACGTCCACCCATTGAACTGGGTATAAGAAAACTGCCCTGATAGCAGGCCGAACCAAACGATATCAAACAGGTGGTTAGCAGAGAGGGTACAAACCCCATTAACGTCTTCGTCTTATGAAATTCCACAAAAAATGTCAGCCACAACAGAAATGAAATTAAAGCCAAGATAGCTCCAAAAAACAGCCATACTTTTACAGAGAACGGTTCAAGAAAAACGGCTCCCTGTATGCCCGAATTATGGGGGGTACGAAACATGCACACCTGGCGAAAGTTTCCCAATTCCATCATGGCTTGTACGTATTTTAAACGATTTTTGCTGGACAAAAAGGGGGAGGAGGAAAGATCAGCGGAGCCATCTATGCCCAAGGCACCAACGCAACCGCCTGTGTATTCAGTGCGACTCCAGAGATTGGTAAAATTGTAGCGAAAGCTAAGAGAGACAAGGACATTTACATGTTTTATTTAAATTTCTGTTACTTACTTGCATTCTAGATTCTCTTTTAAAATCATTAAATATTGAAAACCAAACTTGGCCACACCATCAATATGTTTGTCTTTGGTGGAACTTAAATGGGCCAGTAGTTCATTTTCCGGGGCGGTTAAAGGTATGTAGGTGACCTTTTTTTCAAATTAATATAAAATTTATAAAATATTATTAGTTAAACTTAGTTTAACTTACCACTGTAGTTATTCTCATGGTTATATCTCTTAAATACCAACGATTTTCATACTTTGTTCTTTTATATAAAGACGACAAATATTGCTTTAATCGGCAAGCCGTTCCAGAGCATTGTAACTTCCTGTCTACAGTCACATTCAGTTGACCACCCAAATAGTAGCCATTGTTGTAAACATCATATAAAATGTAAGAAGAATTTTTAGAAGAATTTATTAAATGCGGATTAGGCAGCGCCAAAGTAACATCTGCATCTACTGACAAATGAAAATGTTTGAAAAGCTCTTTGAAATTCTCTAAATCTGAGGAAGCATCATAGATCAGCCAGTGGAAATGATGCTTGAAGAGTTTTTCTTCACTGGCCTGAAGTAAAATTAAAAATTTAGTTTCATTTTGAATAATTTAATAAATTTTGCGACCTTTTGCAAAATATCAAGAGATTTACTACAATTCATATCAAAATAAACCGCCACATGGGGATTTTCATGCAAAAATATGCGTCCTTCAAGATCAGCCTCCAATTTTACACGATTTATAGGCCAGAATTGTATAAACAAACTTTCGTTCATGGCCAGTTTGGCAAAATGTAATTGAGCTAAAAAAAATTAAAACTTTAGAACTTTTTTAGTTTCTTCTTTGCAAGTATTTACTTTGCAGGTCCCAACAGTGCAAAACAATCAACCATTTTATATGGTTTTCTTGGAAATTATATAAAATCAGGTTTAGCAAAGTGAAATTAATCATAATTAAGAAAACTTAATGAGCAAATTCTTTCTTTTTAAAATGTTATTTAAGTTTATTATTTACTGTGTAACATATGATTTTTAACTGATTTAAAGGCTAAACAAACTGGACCTTTTTATATTGTTTATTTAGTTATCAATTATTAACCTTAATTGTTAATAAACATGTCAATATTGGTTTAAATTTGACAGTTTGATGACAACTTAAGTAAACAAAAGAGTTTTTGTTTAAAATTACCAAGAATTTATAAAGAAAAGACCTAGAATTAGTATAATTTAACACAAATACATATATACTAAGGTACAGCTTAAAGTATTAAGGAACAGATTTTAATAAACAAAAAAGTACCGCAGAGAACTAAAAAGTACCAAATAATATGTTGAAAGCGATTTTTAACCGTTTCATTAAAACTTTAAACAAAAATTGTTATATTTTTAGTCTATTGTTACTTAAACAGAAAAAAGGTACTAGAAATACTATTTTAATTTAAGAAAGTACTAAGTTACTTTTGGTCAAAAAGTACTTTTATGGAAAAAGTACCAAATTATAATTTTAAACGCAGCTTATACTTTTGATACAAAAACTAAATATAAGTATATGAAAATAGTACCTTTTTAATACTTTTTATTATACAAAAAGTATCAAATTTTTATATTTTTTAAAGTACAGTAATAAATTATAAAAATTTTGCTGAAATTTAAAAGATACGAGTTTCAACAAAAATTTTGCAGAATTTTATATTGTTTAAATATATAGCGAGTTTATTAAAATTTTTAAATTCTACGATTATTCGGATAACCGTTTAAATGGTTATTTGATTAATCGGTAAAATTTAATTTTTTCTTGAATTAACAAAGGACATTAGTTGAAATATGAATTTTGTTTAAGAAAATTTGAAAATCTAAACAAAAAAAATCGAATAATCGAGTAAAAATATTCGAATGAAAACAACGAGTTTAAAAAAATTAATTCAGAATTTCATAGCTGTTGTATTAAAAATATTAAGTGAATGGACAGAATTTTGAACGGTTATTCGGAAAATCGTTTTGAATATTATTCGATTAATCGAGAATTTTTTCTTTTTTCTTGAATTACCAAATAATATGTTTTTTATATGAATTATATTAATTTTGTTTGAGAAAATTTAAAAGTCTAAACGAAAAACTGAATAACCGAGTAAAAAGTTATTCGAATAAAAAAAATTAATTTTTACAGAAATTATATAGAATTTGATGTTGTTTATATATTTACCAACTTTGTGTAAATTTTTAATCTATAGACAGAATTTTGCACGATTATTCGGAAATAACCGTTTTGTTTGAGAAAATTTAAACGTTTAAACGAAAAACTGAATAACCGATTAAAAAATATTCGAATAAAAATAAAGAATTTTTTACATTTAAGCAAATTTGTGTTAAATTTTTAATCTAAAGACAGAATTTTGAACGATTATTCGGAAAACCGTTTTGATGGTTATTCAATTAATCGGGAAATTTTCCTTTTTTCTTGAATTATCAAAGAATATTAGTTGAAATATAGATTTTCATGCGAATAAAATTAAAGAATTTTTACATAAATTATTTAGAATTTCATGTTTAGAAATTTCATTAATAGGCACCACTGTAAGTACCCTAATCATCTTTAAAAGTTGTTCTATAGTGCAAGCCTTACAGCTTGTATTATAACATGTTGCAACATGCTTGTTTTTAAGCACATTGTTTTAATAAATGAATCAACAAGTGTTTGCCATATTTGTGATTTATTTGCGAACTGCGCATGTCATAAGAAACCAGCCATCTGTTGAATAAATAAGCGAAATTTTGGCGCCAAATTGAGAAAAGAACTTCATAATTGCTCTGCAATGTGCCTCAATACTTTATTTATTTATAATGAACAATTAATGTGCTTAATGTGCTAAATATATTTCAATTAAGTATTTTGTTATATAATTCCTTTTCTTCACTTCAATTTTCCATTTCCTGTGCCTGCATTTCTATGGTCAACATCCTTTTCCTCTTCACAATATAACTATGCCACAACAATTCTAGCATAAATACCAACAATACTATCAAATAGACACACACTAGTAAAAGAAATAAAGGGCCCGCATACTCCATGCCCACATTAATGATGAAATTATTGGAAATACAATTCAAATGAGTGCGTACCCACAAGCGTCGATGTTTGGCTTGTAAACCGGTCTCCAAAATCCGCATAATTCTAATAATAATAATGTTAATATTAAATTTAGTTAACTTTGTTTGAGCTTTATAATTACTTGAGTCTAACGATTTCCTTGTAGCTGGAGTTTTTATGCAAATGTGTGGTCAATAAGGTATCAGTGCGAAATAGTATCTCGTTGAGGTCGCAAATTTCATGCAGATTAAATTGATTTTCGATTATATTGAAGCCGGTAGAGGTCTCAAAAATGAATACAAAGCCGGGTTTTTCGCGCATCTTATTGATGCCAGCTTGGGCTGTGTACCAGAAGTTATTTTTGATCTCAATTTTACGCTTGACAAAACGACGTACCTCGGGCAGGGTGGAAAACTGTGAAGAAAATTGGGAAATTTTTCTAATGAAAAAGAACTTATTGTGAAGTTGCTAGGAAAGTACATTTTTGGAACTTTCTGGGGAAGTACTTTCTGGAAAAGTACTTTTTTATACTTTCTCTGATAGTGTTTTTTAGTACTTTTTTAGATCTTTCTTGGAAAGCACTTTTTTAGAACTTTCTAAGAAAGTACTTTTTTAGAACTTTCTTGGAAAGCACTTTTTTGTAATAGTTTTTTGGTAGTAGTAGTAGTAGTATCTTGAACAGTACCTTTTAGTACTTTCTTGAAAACTACTTTTTTAGTACTTTAATGAAAAGTAATTTTTTGAAAATTTACTCTTTTAGTACTTTCATGAATAGTTCCTTTATAGTACTATTTTGAAAAATACTTTCTGGTACAAAGTTTCACTCACATTCAAGTACGTGTGCGTATATGGCAACGGTTCCAAGCCCACTTCCAAATTCGAATCAGCCAATTCCCCCACTGTCTTTATCTTCGACTTGACCGGAGAACCCAACAGCGTTGATACCACTACCGATGTATAATAATTATTTACCAGAAAACAAATAATCAGCAAAGATATGTAACCCAAACGTCCGCCCAACGAGCCGGGTATCAAAAAACTACCCTGCGAACAGGCCGAACCGAAAGAAATCAAACAAGTGGTCAGCAATGAGGGCACAAAATCAATATAAGGTTTCATGCGATAAAACTCTACAAAGAAAGTCAACCAAAGGAAAAGAGCAGCCAAAGCTAAAATACTGCCAAACATAATCCAAACTTTAGTGCTAAACGGTTCGATAAACACACGTCCCTGTATACCGGAATTGCGCGGAGTGCGAAACATACAAACCGAACGAAATGCCCCAGTAGGGGCTATGGGGCTAAGGAAACGAAAACGCCCAGCTGTGGTGAAAAAAGGAGCCGAGGTTAAGTCGGCCGTGTCATTGACCAATGCTCCCACTATGCCGCCCGTATAGTCCACATCGGTCCAGCGGTCATAGTAGGCATAGGAAACACTATAATTATTAAAATGTTGTTAATAATACTCCAAAATATCATAATTACAACTTACTTTGTATACAAAGAGTCTTGCAGCAAACGAAATATCTGTATGCCCAATCTCGACAAAGGAAATCCTTTTCTTTCAGCAGAAATTGTTGAATTTCCTCCTCGGGTGCATTTAAATCATAACGTGTAACCTGTATTATTAAGTATTTTAGTAAATAAACTCTTTGAGCTTAAAATCCATAGAACTCATACCACCACAGCTGTTCTCATGGTAACATCTCTCAAACTCTCCCGATTTCCATAGAGAGGCCTCTTGTATAACTCCGATAAGTATTTAGTTCTCTTGCAACCCGTTCGATTGCATTCTATTTCATAGTTACTGGTTATATTTATGGAGCCCCCAATAAACCAGCCATTGTTGTAAACATCAAAGTTAATGTAAGCAGTTGTATTTGAGTTTAAAGAGGTTTGTGATTGTTTGGGTACTACATAGGCCAATTGGGTGTCGGCCGAGAGATTGACGTTTTTGAAAGTATTATAGACACGTGAGAAATTGGCGAGTTCATCGTAGATTAGCCAGCTGTAGCGATAGTTGAAGAAACGCAGCTGACTGTTCTGTGGGAGGGGAAATATAAGAAAAGTAGAAAAGGATTGTTAAGGATTACTTAAGTAGGGAATTTCATTAATTTGTTATACAAATATAGAGTGGATTAAAAAGTAATATGTAATTGCTATTAAGTTAAACCGCGATTTTTCTTAATTATTTTAATATTGAATAGTATGAGTATTATTCATATGTGGCGGGTACAATATGTTGTAAAAATACCATGATTGTGTTAAAGCTTGTGTTTACAAAAGTTCGTAAATTACGTTTAAGTCTTGCAAAGGTTGTAAAAGTACCAAGATAGTTTTTTTCAATTTTAAGTCTTTGTTTATGAAACTGAGAAGTTAATACTTTAGTTTCAGTTAAAATACAGGCTGTACAAGTTCCTGATTACGTTTTAGTCTAAGTTTGTAAAAGTACCATGATTGAAATTAACAGTGAAAAGTCTTAATTACATTCAGCTTTAAGGTTATAATAGTATGAACTACAATTATTTTTATTAAATTTCAGGCTGTGAAATGTTGTAAAAATAAGGTTTTACAATTTCACAATTATAAACCATTATCAGGTTGTAAAAGTACCACGCCCTGACTATCATTAACTTTCAAGTTTAAGTCTCTGTTTGTAAACATGACAAGTTTATTCTTTAGTTTCCGTTTGTAAAATCAAGTTCATGGTTATATTTCGAATTTAAGAAATTGAAAGTACCACGGATTTGTCTATTTTAAACTTTCAGCTGTTAGTTATTTTGTTTTAGGCTGTTCAACTAAAGAACTTAGATTTGATTGCCTTTAAATATCAGGTTGTAAAAGTACCACGCTCATGACTATCGTTTTTAAGGTTGTAAAAGAGTTGTAAATGTACTCTGACTTTGTTTAATTTTTAATTGTAAAAGTGTCAGGTAGTAAAAACTTTTTGGTAGTTATATTAAAAAGTAATTTTAATACTTTTTTCAAAAATTCCTTTTTATAGCACTTTTTCATAGAAAGCAACTATTTCTTCCACCATAAAGTCGTTGCTCACTGTCCCTCACATTACGATATTAAAACCACATTCCTGTGGTACCATATTCTTTGTGTTAGGTGCTAAAAGTACTTGATAAAGCTGTGCTTTTACAATTTTCCTCATAAAACCATATTTTTTTTTAATTAAAATGTTTACCTCCTGTATGAATTGGTCCGATAGATTACAATTCATGTCCATGAAAACAGCAATTTGAGGGCGATCATAGCGCATATAACGTGGAGCAAAATTAAGCAGAGCCGCGGTATCATTCAAATTAACATACTGGGTATAGAGTGAGTGTTGAGAGGACAAAATAGAGAAACGATAAAGAGCTGTAAAAAGGCATTAAAGCAAATTTTCGTTGAATTTTATAAAATATTGAAATATATTTAATTATGTATTTTAAATTTTAATTGAAGTAAATGAAGTTAAACTTTTTTGGAGTTTTCCTTCAACTCACTCTCCTTATTCCAGCAATGAAACAACACCACACAGGCCAATTTGGCATTTAAAAAGTGATTGACAATTAAACTAAATACATTCGTATACAACATATTTTTGCTTATAAACTGCCTGCTGCTCCTCCAAACAATCTCCAAATTAAGACTGATAATTCTGATACTAAACCTAACTGCTTATATTATTTGACTTTTAAAATTTTGTACTTAAAAACATCAATATATGTGTATAACTATTCAAGGACTATAAAAGCCAAAAAGAATTTTTTGACAAAATAATTTGTCATTTAAATTTTTAAGTTTGCCAGCAATTTTTGACATTTTATTAATAATTGTTAAATGATAGTTGTTAAATGTCCTTATACATGTCCCTAAAAAAAACCTTGAGTTTTGTCTAGACTAAAAAAATCTAAGAAATCGTCAATAAGTTGTTGATTTTTATTAAAAAGTTATTTCTACTTAAAACGAAAAGGCAAATTGTCTTTAATATTTATAGTTTTCGCAGGACAAGACGTTAAAAATTTGGCTGAAAAAGAAAGAAAAGAGTAATTATTGGCATGATTATTTAGTATTAGGAGGATTCATTTTCATTTCGCCCTAAACAAAATAAACTAATTTACTGCTTTTTAACGTGAAACCCAGTTTATTTATTCTTTCTACATTCTAACTGCCGTATTTATAAAAATAAAGTATACTTGAAGTGTGCTTTAAGACAAAATTTTCATATAAAATTTTCTTAAAGTACACTTGAAGTCTACTTTAATTTTTTATAAATACGGCAGTAAGAGTGCAATTGTGCATAAAATCTATTAATTTTTTCCATTTTTTAGTTTTTCAGCTTTAAATTTCTTTTCCCCCGCCTTCTGCGATCGCCGCCATCCTTTCCCAGTTCTCGGCATAACGATGCCATATAATTTCCATTGTAAATATTAGCAAGACCATGAAATAACCACAAAGTAACAGCATAAATAAAGGAGCTGCATACTCCATGCCCACATTTACCAAAACATTATTGGCATAACAATTCAAATTACTACGAACCCATAAGCGGCGATATTTCGAGTGGACACCAGTTTCCAAAATGCGCATAACTCTAAAAAGAAAAATTTTATAAAACAAGCAAAGTCTTGTGTCATATTTTTACCCACTTGAGTCTAACAATTTCTTTGTAGCTGGAATTCTTATGCACATGAGTGGCCAACATGTAATCGGGTCGAAATAATATACTATTTAAATCGCAAATTTCTTTGGCTGTATATTGCTTTTCGATTATATGGTAGCCCGAGGAGGTCTCGAAAATGAATACAAAACCCGGTTTAGTGCGTATTTTAGCGATGCCATCATAGATTGAATACCAGGGATTGGGTGTTAGCTTTTTGTTCTCAACTTTACGCTTGACAAAACGTCGTACATGGGGTAGTTTAGAGAACTAAAATGAAAGTAATTAAATGTGAAATTGTGATAAATTACTTTTTTTTTGTTATTAAAAAAGTATTTTATGCTTAAAATGCTAAAACGACAAAAATGTACTTTTTTACAGAAAGTACTTCTCTAAATTTTGTGCAAAAAAAGTACTTTCGAACTTTTTCAAATATATTGAAAAATTCAGATAAAATTATATGGGCTATAAATTAGTCTCCAAAAAAATCGTTTTTGAAAAAGTACTTTTTTGTGTCTTACTAGAAAGAGCTTTTAGAAATTTGTTGCAAAATTATAAGTTTTTTTTATGTCGAAAATACAAATTTTAATGAAATGTGGTACATAAAAATTACTTTTTTGTTACTTTTTTCCAAAACAAAGTACTTTTAAAATTTTTGCAAACATACTAAAAAATTCCAATAACATTATACATATGTGGTATAAATTAATTTGAATAAAATCTATGGTATAGTTTGTTAGGTACTCTTTTGAAAACTACTTTTGTTGGTACTTGTTGTATCTTACTAGAAAGTACTTTTAGAAAATTTGACAAACTTAGAAGTATTGTATGCTGAAAATGCTAGTTTATTTAAAATTTTGTGTTTTTTACAAAAAGTACTTCTTGGTACTATTTTTTTTAACAAAGTACTTTTTTGATATTTTTAAATGTACTAAGAAATTACAATAAACTTGCATGTGCCATATACTAATTTAAATCAATCTATAGTTTGTGTTGTACTTTTTTGAAAAAGAACTTTTTTGGTACTTTTTTGTACCTTACTAGATAATATTTGTAGAACTTTTTTCAAAATTTAAAGTATGTATTTAAAACTAAAACTTTTAATAAAATTTAGAACTTTTATGAAAAAGTCCTTTATTGATATTTTTGAAAAAGTACTTTTCTTTTAAAACACAAAGTACTTTTAGTATTTTTTAAGTACTTTTCTATAAATAAGTACTTAAAATAGTTCAAACTAAATTTAAAAATTATATATTAAAAACATTTCAAAATACTTTTTGAATAGTACATTTTTGGTGACTTACTTTTCAATACAAATTCAATGTACTTTTGTACAAAAGTTTACAAATGTTTGTAAAAAGTGCCATTACTTTTTGACAAGTATCGTTTTGGTACATTTTTTAAAGAAGTACTTTTCTATAACTAAGTACTTAAAAAATTTAAAAAGTTTAAAAATTACTATATTGTCACAAAAAAATTTAAAAAAGTACTTTTCAAAGAGTACTGTTTTGGTACTATTTAATAAAAGAATTTATAAAAATACAAAGATCTTTTTCAAAAGTACACCAAAAATTCTTAGTATGAAAAAAATTAAAAAAAGTACTTTCCAAAAAGTTCCTCTTTGGTACATTTTTTAAAAAAGACTTGTCTGTAAAAATGCTTACATTATTTATTGAAAAGAATTAATATATTGTAAAAAACAAATTTAAAAAATAGTACTTTTTGAAAAGTACATTTTTGGACTTTTTGAGAAAAGTACTTTGCCATAAAAATACAGTATTTTTCTGAAACTACTTCAAAAGTTTAAAATTTTCTAAAAAGTGAGAAAAAAATTAAAAAAAAACTGTACTTTTTGAAAGGCGCTTTTTTGGTTCCTTTTTAAAAAAGTAATTTTCTATTAAAATTTTTATTTTTTTTTTATTAAAAACTTCTCAAAAATTCAAAAATAATAATATGTTTTAAGATAAACAAAGTTAAGGTTCTGTTTAGTACTGTTTAACAAAATTTATTTTTAAGCTTATAAAGTACTAAAAAATTGCATTTTTTTAAAAAAATACTTTTCTACATACAAAAAGCAATGTAATTTTTTGAGAAACATTCCACCCATTTGAAATAGAATCTAATATATTGTACTCACATTCAAATACGTGTACATATAGGGCGCCGCTTCCAAACCCACCTCCAACTCCGATTCGGTTAAATCGTATAGTGTCCTCAATTTTGACTTGACGGGTGAGCCCAATAGTGAGGATACCACTATCGAGGTATAATAATTGTATGTTATAAAGCAAATAAGTGATAACGATATAAAACCCAAGCGGCCACCCAACGAGCGGGGTATCAAAAAGCTGCCCTGCAAACAGGCAGACCCGAAAGATATCAAACATGTAGTCAGCAAGGAGGGCACAAATTCTATGCTGAACTGCAAGCCTTGACGTTCCACAAAGAAAGTCAACCAGAGAAAAAATCCAGCCATCAACAAAATTACGCAAAATATTAGCCAGACCTTAGGACTAAACGGTTCCAGAAAGACATGACCCTGTAGGCCGGAATTGCGCGGAGTTCGAAACATGCAAACCATGCCAAAGGTGCCAGTAACGGCCAGGGGTGACAGGAACTGTATGCGTCCCGGGGTCATAAAGAAGGGCGATGTCACCAAGTCAGCGGTATCATTGACCATTTCTCCCACTACGCCGCCCTGATAGTCAATATCGGTCCAGCGGTCATGGTAGGTATAAGAAACACTGTAAAAGAAATAAGTAAGTAAATTTCTTAAAAAATTTAAATTTCATTTAAATTACTTGGCGTACAGCGACTCTATGATAAGCCCATAAATCACTACGCCAAATCTCGAAATAGGATCTATATGAAAATCTTTTTGATTATATAGAAATTCTTGTATTTCCTTACTGGACGCTGTCATTTTGCAACGAGTGGCCTAAAAATATTTAATTTTGTTTACAAATAATGTTGAAATGTGTGTATATATTGTTACTTACCACCATAGCCACCCTCATGGTGACATCCCTCAAACTCTCCCTGTTGCCATACTTGGATCTTTTATATAAATTCGATAAGTACTTTGTTCGCTTGCAACCCAAGCTATTACATGCCGTTTCATAGTTGCTGGTTATATTGAGGGAGCCACCTATAAACCAGCCATTATTGTAGACATCAAAGTTAATGTAAGAGGTTGTGCTGGCATTTATTGGATAGTGTGGTTGTTTGGGCACCACATATGCTAACTGCGTGTCCACGGAGAGATTTACATTTTTGAATATATTATAGAAACGTGAGAAGTTGGAGTGGTCATCGTAGATTAACCAGCTGTAGCGATAGTTGAAGAAACGCAAGAGACTGTTCTGTGGGTGGAGGAAAGTTAAAGAAAGTCTTTTGAAATTATGACTTTGATAAAATTTTAGTCAGTTTTTGAAATTGCTCTGATTACGTTTAGTTTTAAGGTTGCAAAAGTACCAGGATCTGTTGATTTCAGTATGTAAGAGTATTATGTCTTTTACTAGGTTTAATTTTCGGGTTCAAGTGTCTAGTGATAGCAAGTTTAGTTTTAAGTTTTGGATGGTAGAAGTTCAAAGTACGTGCTTAAGTTTCAAGTTGAAAAAGTTGAGTTCTTAAGCTGTAAGATTCTTTGAGACTGTAAAATTATCACAGTTGTGTAAATTTTTTAGCAACTAAAAACTATAATATGCAATTAATATTAATTGTGTTACTTTCTTTGGAAAGCGCATTTGTAGGAGAAACATAGGTGGTGTAAGGAGAGAAAGCTTTTCTTATGACAACGCTGGGTGTTTTTTTTTTAGCAACTTCCCTTTTAAAAAGACTGTTTTTTTCAAAAATTGAAGTAACACTTAGACGGTAATTGGTTCCAGGAAACCCGGTGTAAAAAAAGACATTGATCGAGTGCAAAATAAGTGATTGGTTCCGTATCTCTAAAACCTATTGAAATTAGTGAAGAACAAGGATTTTTTAAGAACAACTACTCAGGTTTATAATATTAAATCACATACATACATACACAATGTGTATTTACACAATCATAGTTATTAAAGAAAAGAAGATATGCACTAAAAGAGAATTCCCCTCCTAAATTTGTGCTATTTAAAATTGCTCTAAATTTGCTAAATTTGCATCTATCCACAAAAAGGAAATTTAGTGATATGAACATATTTCGCAAAAAGTAAATTTAACCAAAAAAAATTTAGCCCAAAAGATTTTGAATCGTGCTAAATGGAATAAAATCGTGTAAAAAAGTTTTAAATTTGTTTGTTTTCAGACCGTGTAAAAGCAGAATTAGGTGTATATTAATTGCGTTATTTTCTTTGGAAAGGGAATAGGCGAAAGGAGAGAAAACTTTTCATATGACAACACTGGGTGATTTTTTTTTTAGCAACTTTCCTTTTGGAAAGACTTTTTTTCTTCTTCAAAAATTGAAATAACACTCAGGCAATTAATATGCCTATTTATTAATTGTGTTACTTTCTTTGGAAAGGGGATAGATGAAAGAAGAGAAAGCTTTTCATATGACAATACTGTAATTGCGCGTTATGTTTATTAATATGTAGTACAGTGTCGCAGCGCCTCTGGTGGTGAGTACACGCATTGTTCAAAGCTTGATTTATAGCCACTTATTTGATTATTTTACTTCGGTGGCGTTTCAATAATATACCATCGAAGGAGACCGCTGTGATAAATATTTGAATTACTATAGGTTAGAAATGTAATAATTATCAGAAACTCAAGTTGTTTGCATGGCAACAACTGGGAATCGAACCCAGACCACGAATACCAACTCATGCTTAATGATCAAATGCGCAAATCAATTAATTATCTAAAAATTGTGTTCAGTGTCGAAGCTCATTTATGGTTGAATGGTAATGAAACATAATTGTCGTGTTTGCTTACTCGCCATTATTAATAAATTGATTTCGGGAATTAAACATATTTCTTTTTTTTCTTAAATTTACATACGTTTACAATTATTGTCTTTATCTTTATACATTGAATTATATAGATTGTTCTATCGATTCAAATAAACATTTCCAATATTTCTCTAAATTTTATGGGTTTTTTTGCAATTCGAATCCGAATGCTCTTAAAAATCACTTCAATTTTTGAAATACCTCTTTTATAAACTGCTCCGTTAGATGACAATTCATGTCCATAAAAATGGCTATTTGAGGCCGGTCATGTTGCATATAACGTGGAGCAAAATTAAGCAAAGCCGAGCTATCATTCAAATTAACATGCTGGGTATATAAAGAGTACTGAGGGGACAATATGGAGAAATGGTAAAGAGCTGCAAGAAATGAAAAACAATTTAAATATTACTTAATACTTTTAATATTAATGTATTTCTAAAACAAAACTTACCCTCCTTATTCCAACAATTAAATAAAACCAAACAAGCTAATTTGTTATTTAAAAAATGGCTGATAATCATACCAAATAAATTAAAATTTAACATGTTTTCAACTATTTAACAAAAGTACAAACTAAAAAAGACTCACCTTATTTACAGAAAATTTTCTGATATTTATAGGAAAATTTGTAACTTAAAGATCAATAAATTGTCTATTATTATAACAATGTCATAGTTTTTCTTATGACAAAATAATTTGCTAGTGATACAACAAGTCATTTGTTAACAGTCTTTATAAATTATGCACTGAAATCAAAAAATAATGGCTCAATTTATTCTACACTTGTTAAGCAGCAAGCAACAAGTTGTTGATTTCTATTAACCATTTAACCGCTCTCTAGAATATGTTTAAACTGCTGGCAAGAGTCGACGCAGTAGAATTGGCGCCCAAAAGTATGTATTTTAATTTTATGAATGAATTTTTGTGTTGTTTTTTTTTCGTATAATAGAAAGCATGTGTTTCAAAAGTGTGTGTGTTGTTACGTAGTTTTAATCATGTCTGTCTTTTATTTTTTTCTTGTTATGCTTTTGTTGTTGTTGTTGCCTATGCTTGTTTTTTAAGTAGACCTTACAAATGTTTTGTCTGCTTTTAGGGATTTAAACATATTTATATGAATTTAGTCTTCTTAGCGCTTTTGGCGCGTTCGTACCGTTTTTACTGGCGAGTTGGAAGATTCATATAAAATAAATATAAATTAAGAGTGAAATACAAAAAAAAAGCCGACGGTTTTTGTGAATCAAAATAAAAAAATTAATATAAAAAAAAAAATTAAATAAAACGAATTGAGAAATTGACTTTAGTTAGTTAGTTAGTTAGTTAACTTTATTGAGACTTCTTTTTTTTCATAATTTAAGATTTACAAACATTAATTATAAGAAAACTTAAAACTATAGCGTATTATTTTAATTACATAAATATTAATTTGGTTATGCGACAGGCTTATCAAAAGTAAAGAAAACTTAATTATATGAAAATTAATTTGTAGTTAATAAATTGAATGTAACAATGTTTGCTCCCGACATTTAGCTATACCTGCAGAGTTATATCTACCTTAGTAAACTTAAAACTAAAAAACACTTAAAACTAAATCTTAAAATTAATTTAAACTAAAAATAATAAAACTAAATAAAAATAACAAATTTACCCCCTGTGTATTCCAGGAGTTGTACATGAGTAAAAGTTTTCACCAGGAAAATTATTGTGTTGTTCATATAAAATTCCAACCGCGCAAAGGTAATTAGTGTTTGACCAACTAATTCCTTGCTCGTCTGACAAAATATCTTGCATTATATTGCCTTCGAAGAAAGACAGTCTATCAACAAAACATTTCATCAAATGTAGAGCATAAAAGGAAATTGGAGATATTTTGGCCTTCTCATAAATAAATTTATTTGAAAACCTTTTATTATAAGTTTTAAAATTTTTCTCTATGCATTTTCTTAAAATGTGGCGTTCAAATATTTCCATTTTCCTCATCATTGTTTTTGAAATGCTAAACCATATTGGAAATGCATATAAAAGTATTGGTCTAATACTTACTTTATATAAAAGTAATTTAGTCGTAATTGGCAAAGTTCTACTATTAAATAGTTTTGAAAAGGCACCTTTAACCCGATTAGCCTTCTCCAAATTATATATAACATGCTTGTTGAACTTTAAAAGCTTACTAAAATTTACTCCTAGGTATTTTATATTGTCCTTAAATATGATTTCAGAACCATTTAATTTTAATTTCAGATTTTTGCTCTCCGGAACAACAGTATATTTACACTTTCCGGAAGCATTTCTTAAGCATATAGCATTACTCTTCGAGGCGTTTATTTTTATTCCCCAATGAGAATAATATTCAACGACATATTTAAGATGTGCAGAAACATTTTGTAGAGCAATTTTTGGTGACTCATTGTGAGCATAAAGTAAAGAGTCGTCAGCATAAAGTATACCTTTGGAATTACCGAATTCATGTGGAAAATCATACATAAATATGTTATATAAATGAGGTGCTAATACAGAGCCCTGCGGAACACCACAAAAAACATCACCATAAGAGGATGAAACATTGTCAACCTGGACGCAGAATCTCCTGCCATCGAAAAAGCTTTGAAAAAGTTTAACTATTGACGCATCAAAACCGATCTGAATCATTTTGTATAGTATGCCGTTTTGGTATGCTTTATCAAATGCTTTTTCAATGTCAAGCGAAACCGCGACAGTGCACTGACCATTTCTCAAATGTTGTACTACATCAGTATGGAATTTTAAAAGAGCATGTACAGTAGAATTACCCTTCTTAAAGCCAAACTGACTTTGAGGAATATACTCTTCATTTATTTTATTTCGTATGATACTCTCAAATAGCTTTCCCAGATTAGAAAGTAATGAAATTGGTCTAAAGTTATTTATATCGTTATTATCTTTATTTTTCGGAATTGGAACAATTTTTGCTATTTTCCAAACATTAGGAAAATAACTATTATTTAAACAATTGTTGAAAAGTATAGTCAGGTATTCTAGGGCTTTAATCGGGAATTTTCTTATCAAATAATTTGATATATTGTCCAAGCCACAAGATTTCTTATTATTTACCGATTTAGAGATATCTAAAATATTATTTAAATTTGTGAATTTTAAGTTGCCATGATTATTTAATGCAGTTGAATTATCGTCAAATAATATCGTAGTTGGAACTTGTGAAATTTTTTCATTGATAGCTCCATCTATCTCTGAAATATTCCTATTCGGTGGTGAACTTTGATATACAGTGGCAAAGTGATCTTTAAATACTTCTACTTTTTGATTTAATTCTTCTATTTCGACACCATTTACCGTTACCTTTCTAACAGAAGAACGTTTTCTATTTCCGATCATTTGAAAAATTTTCTTGAAGGCCCATGTACCTGGTGTGATTTGTTTTAATCTTTCATTAAACAAATTTGCCTGCTCTATTTCAATTTGCTCTTTTATAATAATTTTAATGAGATCAATCTGCTTTGAAATAAGTAAATAATCAGAATTTCTCCTGTTTAAGGTTCTTTGGAATATTCTCTTCAAATCCCTTTGCCAGCCATATTTAATCCTTAACAAGTTTTTAACTTTATCGGATACAATAAACTTTCGATTCTTGTTATCAATTTTCTTGGAATGAATTCCAGTCATAAAGTTAACGGAGATATTAAATTCATCTATAAAGCTATCTATTTCCCTATTTGATAAATTTCTATTTTTCGGTGGAAAATGATTCATTAAGGTGTTACTTAAGTCAGTTTTGAATGTGTTCCAATCAGTGTCTTTAAAAGAGATAAAATGATCCGGAGGTTTGAAAATATAATTAAAATCCGATAAAGATATTTGAAGTTTTAAAGGAATGTGATCCGAAAAAGTGGGAAGTGTTGATGTTTTAAAATTTGGTTGAGAACAATCAATAATATTAGTGCTTACAATAAAGTGGTCTAAATGAGAGGATCCGCCAGGGTAAGTTGGATATGAATCACAAATTCTTACAACAGATACAGATTCATCTTGTAGCCAACTCGATAGCACTTCACCATTAAAATTGTTATTAATATCACCCCATAAATTGTGTTTTGCATTAAAATCACCACCTATTATTAATCCATCATAATTGTTGGAAAAATTCAAAATCAAAGATAGACCCCTAACAATATTGTTGCGGTTACAATTACTTTGAAAATATATTGAACCACAAAGAATTTTCTTAATACTACCATTTATACACACGTTTAATTCAACAAACAAATTTGGAAACTGTAGATTTGGTATACTTATCCTTGAAAATGAAATGGAATTTTTGAGAGCTATGCCAACACCTAATGAGCTTTTGTCCCTCAGAACAATATACTCATCAAAATATACAGTTGTGTCCAAGGACAAATGTAATTCTTGTAAAAAGGCAATTTCAATTTTAAATTGATTCAATAATCTATTCAGTTCAATCTTCCTCCCTATATGGATAAGAGAACCAACATTAAACGTTATTAAATTTAGAGAATTACGGACCATAGACATTTTGAATTTCATTAATTAAACTCAAGCATTCTTTTTTAGCTTGATCCCTTGTCATTGACTTGTAATTTCTCATAAAATTATCAATTTTATCTTCCAAAGTTATGGGTTCTGTGGCAAATATTGTTTTAGCAAGTTTCATGAATTCCTGAATTAACTGAGGCTTTTCAGGTTTGTTACGTGTAGACACTTCATTCAAAACATTGAACATGCTGGCAAAAGATTTATTTGCATCTACTTTATCAGATGGATTCAATGCCATTGCGACATTTCCAGCAGCTGATATTTTCCTTGCCTTAGCTTCCTCAAGTGATTTTTTCCTAAAAGAGGCGTATTTTTTATAAGCGGGACAGCCCCTGTAATTGGATGTATGACCATTCTCTTTACAGTTCACACAGAATGGTAAAACATTACTTTCTGGGACAATAGTACATTCGCCAGGTGCGTGCTTTTCATGACATTTCACACAAGAAAATGGACGACTACAATTTCTTGAATAATGACCCCATCTTTGACACCTCCAACATTGAGGTATTTTTCTGTTTGATTTTGGACGTTCCCATGAAACTACCTGATTAAGGATATACTTTATTCCGAGCAACTCGTTACCCTTGCGATTCGGTTTAAGGATTACCAAAAATAAACCCGTATCGATTCCCTGTTTCCTAGAGTATTCCGTAGAAAACTTTGATATAGAATCAACGGTATCAGGGATAATTCTATCAATCTCAGACTTAATATCGTTAATATCAGATTTATGATACAGGCCTCTACAAACTAAGCTCTGACGTTTATATTCTCTAGGAGTATATGTATATGAAGGAATTTCCCTTTCTTTTAATAATTGCATCATTTCCGTATGTGCAGATGAGTCTTTAAAGTAGAGTTTACTTTTGTATTTTGACTGGTTTTTTATTTTAAATTCTACATTTTTAGAATTTAACTGGTCTATAAGAGATTTCACATTAACATTCTCCAGGAATATAGGGGGGCAGTATGAAATTTTATTATTTGCAGGAGTTTGAGAATCATTATTATTACGTTCTAAATTTATGTAATTAATTGGCCTTTCGGCTTCAACATTTAAATCTCCTAAAATTGAATACTTATTTGTGCGATTAATATTATCAACTACCTTATCTGATTTTTTAAATTGACATTTTGTTAAATCGATTTTTACGTCACCTTGAAATTTTCGTTTTTTTATTTTGAACTGTCATAAATTCATCTTCTAATGAGGATATTGAACAATCTTCATGATCCATATATAATTCTTCTTCCAGTTCCACATTCTGAATTTGTATGTTCTCTAAAATTGTTACATTCTTGTTGCTACATTCCAATGATTTGTGAGAATCATCGCTCAATTGAGTTGTTGCTGAATTTTCTGCAAAAACAGCATCGAAAAATTGTTTTCCAAGTTGGGAATTCTTGACAACGTCTGTATTTTTAACAGCTTCTTTCGATGTTTTTGAAGCTTGACCTTTTGGTTTAGTGCCAGATAGTTTTGTATTCATTTCGCCATTGGGAATTGCTGATGTTTCGTCATGATTATTTGTTGATTTTTGGGTATTGTTAGGAGGTCGTCCTCCAGATTGGGAAAGTAATGGATCTCTTGGCATTTGAATTCACAAATTGAATTCACACAAAAAAGGTTTTCAAATGCTTGTTTTGACCAAACAATTTAAAAATTTAAATTTTATAGTTTGTTTTTTTTTGACAAATAAATTTTATTTAAAAAATTTTTATTCAGAGCTTTCTTATTAAAAACGTGTGATACGTTTCACAGTTGACAAAAAACTCCGAAATTGACTTTAATTTAAAACTAATATTAAGAAAAATTTAAAATAAATTTCCACAAATTATTACAGCCCTTAATGTAGGCTACAATATTTAAAACATCTTAATAAACCCTAAATGTAGGCAATGTTATTTATAAAATGTTCGTATATTCTACATTTTATCAAAAGTCTAACAACTTTAGTTGCAAAATTTCTTAAAATTTTTGAAACAAATTTCTTTCACTTCCAACGATTTTATTAGAAGAAACTACTGTCTTAAACTTTCGCTGACAGCAGGAATTTAAATTAAATATATTTGCCTACATTGAGGGAAAATATATTTGCAATGATGTAGCCTAAATTCTGAAAAGTATAAATTAATCTTTTTTAAACCTTTTTATTTAAAATCACTGTAATTAAATAGTTTGCAAAAAGTTTCGTTTAACGAAATAAGACTCTTATACATTCGCCTATAATGCACAAAATAATAATTTAAATAAGGAATAATTTTTACTTGAAAAATAAACTATCTAAGTTTTATTAATTTTTAGAGTTTTCTGTATTTTCTTAATAAAAAATTGTTCAGAATTTTTAATTCTTATTATTAAAGAAAATTTTATTTGGTTTGAGTTCATTAATTTAATAATTCAAAGAATACCATTGTAAAGTAATATTTTTAGGCTTTTGACACATTGGAATGCATTTTCTTTTTAAGTTTTATAATATAACTTGTTAAAAACTTTGACATTTTGAATAAAATAATTTAAAGTTTAAAAAAACTTTCTAGAATTATCTATACAAAATAAGTATTTGCAATTCACAACGTTACAATTTACAAAATTGGAATTTATAATCAATTTAATTCTAAAATAAAGCGAAACACCAATTCAGCTTCAGTTTCTAAAAATTCTGCATACAGTATCAAAAAAAAGTCAGATTTTGAACTTTAATAGTAAAAGATATCAATCAGTTCTAATAGACTCTATTAGAGTATAAAATTTCCGCTTAAAAATTATCGAGATAAAGTTCGATTTTAAAGTGCTTAAAAGGTATAAGTTCTCTTGGATGTTCTATAAACGTGGACTTCTATGAAACATCGTTTTTTTAGAGGTTGTCTCTTATAACTCTGATCATAGTTTACAGATTTTGATTATTTTCAATACCAAACAGCTTAAACTAATCATAAACATTTCTTTTAAATTGGGTTAGTTTTGCTTAAGTATTTCAGATGTGAGAATGTTTAACTCAGAAAAACAGACATAGTTCAATCGACTTTGCATTTCATAAGAATCCAGAAAATCAATACCTTTTTGGGTCTCAGAGGAACATTTCTCAATGTTACACACAGAATGACTAACGTATATAAGAAAATGCCTTGAGTACGGCTTTAGTAAAAAGTAGTAAAAATACTACTTTTTTAAATATCAAAACAATGTTGCAATTTTTTGTACCAAACATACCTTATTCTATCGGCTTTAAAAAAATAATAAAAATAATACTTTTTCTAAATTGTACTAAAAAAAGTACTAAAAACTACAACTTGATTTTAAAAATATAAACAGTTACCTTTTTAGTATAAAATAAAGTTAAAGAAGAAATTGTTTAAAAAAAGTACTAAAAATTACCAATTTTCCACTTTTTAATAAAAGTTCTAAAATACTACTTATTCAAAAAAGTTAAAAAAATACTTTTTTTTTGGATAAATATAAACTTTTATCATTTTTATGTTTCAAATAATGTTAAATATAGATTTTTTTTAAAGTACTAAAAATACTACTTTTTCAAAAGGTTTTAATAATCAAATTTTTTTGAAAGATTATTAAATATAACAATATTTTCGTTTAAATTAATGTTTTCAAAAAATTATTAAAAAAAACACTTTTTAAAAAGTACTAAAATACTACTTTTTTAAAAATGTTTAAAAACTATTATTTTATTTTTTATGTTAAAAATAATATTAAATTTAGATTTTTAAAAAAGTACTAAAGAACTACTATTTTAAAAAATCATAAAATATCCCACTTTTTCAAAAATCTACTCAAAGTTTGGCTATACAGTACTACTTTTTGAACCATTTTAAATAAAAACATATTTTTTCACATTAATTATATTACTTAATAACAAATTTCTTTTAAAAGCATTAAAAATGCTACTTTTTAAAAAAGTACTACAATTACTACCTTTTTAAAAATCTACTAAAAAGTGTGGCTATATATTTGAAAATACTACTTTTTGAACCATTGAGTTTATGTTTAATATTTTATATATCAAATAGCAGTAAAAACCAATTTTTCAAAAAAGTACTACAAATACTACTTTTTCAAAAAACTACTTTTTTCCAAAAGTTTAATTTTCCATTTTAAATAAAAATATCAAATTTTTCACATTAACTATATTACGTAATAACAATTTTCTTTAAAAAGCATTACAATTTCTACTTTAAAAAAAAAAGTACTAAAAATACTACTTTTTCAATAATCGACTAAAAGTGTGGCTATATATTTAAAAGTACTACTTTCTCAACGATTAAGTTTATGTTTAATATTTTATATTTCATAACGTTAAAAACTAACATTTCAAAAAAGTATTAAAAATACTACTTTTTCCAAATGTAAAATTTTTCATAAAAATATCAATTTTTTCACAGTAATTATAATACGTAATAACAATTTTCTTTAAAAATTTTATTTTTTCTACTTTTTTAAAAAAATGTATAAAAATACTACTTATTAATAAAAGTATTAAAAATACTACTTTTTCAAAAAATTAAAAATATAGCTTTTTTTGCAATTTAGTCTAAATTTAATGGTGTCAAATATAAATTTTTAAAAAAGTACTATAATTAAAACTTTTTCAAAAAGTAGCATTTTGGAAAAATCTTACTTTTTAACAATTTAGTTTATATTTAACATTTGAATGATTAAAACATTGGTAAATTTAGATTTAAAAAAAAGTATTACTACATTTTGTTAAAATCCCCGATTTTTTTTAAATTTTCTTTATATTTAAAACTTTTATGTATAAAATATTGTAAAATTTTGATTTTTAAAAAAGTAGTAAAAATACTACTAAAAAACTCAATATTTCTAATCTTCCGTTTTAAATTAAAATATTCAATCAATCTTTTACATTTATTCATGACTTTGCAGCTAGTAATTACTAAATATCATTTACTGTATATTAAAGATAAACCTATCACTCACATACTTGTGACTCTTATCATTTCCAATATCTATTTCTATTGCGCTTGCAAAGATTTATTTATTATTATTAAAAACGTGTAACACATACTTAATATTTCCGTTACTTTTTTCAAAAATAACTAAATAAAAGTGGTATATTATAGTAAAAATACTAAATAATAATAATAATATTGTTGAAGTTGATGACAATGGATAGTGATGAGGAGTAGTGATAACAGGACCACAACTACCTACTGAGTATGATATGGGAACACAAAAAAAAATATGGTGAATAAATAGTAAAGTTTTAAAATACAACTTAAGCACGTTCTTACACTTTTCCAAATATTTGTATGTCATCATCGGTTACGAAAACGTTTTATATAAATTTTTCAACATTTTTACGTATTTACTTGGTTTGAGGAAAATTATAAGCAACACGATAAAGTAAAAGCGCCGGAAAAATTTTACAAATTGTGGTAGTTTTTTGTTTTATAACAAAATAAAATGAAAAAAAATTAAAAAAAAATAAAACTTACAACAGAAAATAAAAAATTGAGGTATTTTCCTATTGTTAATACATGTTTAGAGAGTAAATTGTGGTGGGCCAAGGATGTGTTTAACAAATGTTGTACTGACTGTTTGAGCTGAATAAAGTGATAATGGTTTAAGTGGTTTTATATTGTTTAGGTGAAAGGGTTTTGGTGCTGAGAAATGCAATAAAAACAACACATTTGTTAAAAACTGCCAGACTTTATTTGCCTTAATTTGTATTGTCCCCGCTTGAGAAAACCTTGCTTAAAAAAAAACAGAAATTGAAAATATTCATTATCACTGTTTGAAGGCGAATGTCGTAGTAAGTACACAGTTCAGTTTGTATTGTGTGGTTTATTCTCTATTCTTTATTCGTTTGTTAATTGTTGTTTCCTATTTTTTAATATAAATTTCTTGTACTCACTATTATTTAACGAGTGTTAATTTGTGTAAAGTTTATTTAATTATTTTCTTAATTATGTTGGCCATAAATTCTTTTTCATTAATACTTATTTGCCGTTAGTTTTCATAATAATTTAATATCATTTTGATCTTGTTATGAATCCCATAAGTCATTTTGTTAATAGCTGGGCTTATGCTTTAGTTTTGGTGGGAAATCCTAATACAGTGAATGATAAAAGCAGAACAAATTTTCATTAAACATATTGTTATGAAAATACTTGAGTTTGAGTTACTTTGCATTTTCTTTAAAATTTTCAAAAAATTTCTTAACAGTTTTGCAAACTAAACTTTTTTTGAGAACCAAACACTTAAAGCTTTCAAATATTGTAATTGAAATTTTTATAGAAATATCATTTTCTTACAAAAAATTTCAATTGAAAATAAAATTTTTAAAAAAAATAATATAAATAATTCAATTTTAAAAATTTTCTTTAACAGTTTTTAAAATTCAACTATTTTTGGAAACTACACACTTCAAGCTTTAAGATGCAATTTGCAAATATATATTTTTAATACAAAATTTTAAATAAAAATAAAATTTTTGAATTTTTTTTTTTAATATTTGAGTTCTTTGGCATTTTCCTACAAAGTTTAAAAATTTTGTTTTGAAAATTCAATTATTCTTGGAAACTAAACACCTTTAGCTTTAATATGGTTTATTTTCAAATTTTATAGAAATATACTTTTCTTACAAAAAATTTTCAATGAAAATAAAATTTTTGAAAAAAATATATTTTGTAATTGCACAAAATTTGAAAATTTTTATTAACGGTTTTGAAAATTTAACAATTTTTGAGAGCTAAATGCTCTAAGCTTTAAGCTATTATATTTTAAAGTTTTTTAAAAATATTCGTTTCTTACAAAAAATTTATTTGCTCCTTCTTACAAATTATTTTTTTTTAAATTTTAAAAACTGAACTTATTTTTGAAAACATAACACTTTTAGCTTTAAGATAACATATTTGAAATTTGTATAGAAATATACTTTCTTGCAAAAAATGTTGAATAAAAATAAAATATTTGCTAAAAAAATTGTTGGAAAATATTTGATTTCGTTTGCTTTTTCATATAAATTTAATTTTTGAAAATTTAACTATTTTTAAAAATTTCACATCACAAACTTTAAGATAGTACATTTTAAATTTGTATAGAAATATACTTCTCTTAAAAGATTTAAATGAAAATAAAATTTTTGAAATAAAAAATGTTTTGTTATAATGACATAATTTACTTATTCCCCAAAATTTTTAAAATTTTCTTTTTAGTTTTAAAACTTTAACTATTTTTGAAAACTCCACTCCTTTAGCTTAATTATAGTATAATTTTGTTTCATAATTGTGATAATTCAACTATTTTTAAAAACTTCTTACTTTCAGCTTTTGTGTACTATATTATAGCTTTAGAGAAATAAAATTTTCTTTAAAAAAATTTCATTAAAAATAAAAATTTTGAAAAAATTTATGTTTATTTTTTTTTATTTCTTAAAAAAAATAAATTTTGTTGCAAAAGTTATTAAAAATTAAAACTTATTGTTAACTATAACAATTAATATATGTTTATTACATTTCTTTAATATTTTCTGGCGATTTGTGGCAAATTTTTAAGTTTTTTTAAATATTGTTTTATTAGTACTACTAGACGTATGATTATTATTAATTTTGTGTTAATTTACCTAATTGTTTATAATTCTGTTAATTTCCTAAATATTTTGTCAATTTTAAGTGTGTCTTATTTAAAACTGTTTGAGAATTTAGAAAAATTAAATTTGGTATTAAAAATTTTGTTAGTAACAAAAAATTTCAATTGAAATTGTAGTTTTGTGGTCTTGTACTTTTTTCTAGTTCCACTGTTAGCATATTTTAATTAAAATTCGAATTTTATTTAAATGCAGCTGTTTGTCTATCACAAAACAGGGCAACAGATTTTTTCTGTTTTTATTCTGTCCACCATTTGCAGCATTTACATTTTGTGTCATAAACTGTTCTAGCATTTGAAGCTAGCTGGTTTCCAGTAAATCTCTAGAGTTTACATACAAAAAAGAAACAGCGTTTTCATTCATATTTATACCAATAATATGGAGGGGTAAATAATGTACGTTTAAATGTATTTGTTACGGTTAGAATTGGAAATGTTTTTGAAACGAGAAAAACAGACACAACTTGAGTGAATAGATTTAAAAGATATTTAGATTAAACTAAAAAAAAGTACGTGAAATAGAAACAGATTTAACTGCAACTATTAAGAACTTAAATTGTTTCTCTTTAAATTCCTTTATATATATTTAACCAATACTTTAGTTTTTTTTTTTTTTTTTTTTTTTTTTAACAAACACAAACTGCGAAGCTTTTTGGCTTGTCTGCAGAAAACACCCAGAGTCTTTGGCGGGAATCGAACCCGCAACCCTCTGACTGATAGTCCGGCACACTATCGCCTAGTCTATCGGGGCACCCTAAATTTAATTTTGTTAGCCTAAAAGTATGCCAGTAATTTGTACTACTATTACCCTAATTCCTTTGGGAATTTTTAATAATTGTTCATTATATTATTGCACTAATTGATGTACCATGATATTTATTCTTTTATACTCGTCCTTATTAGTTTTAGTTACATATTTATTTTCCAATCATTTTGTTTGGTTTTATGATTTTTATTGATATTGACACACTGCTCTAAAACTATGCTAAAGTGGTAAGGTTTTTATTAGGTATCTGTTGCTGTTGCATACTTTTGGGAGTTCTCCTTACACTTAATTAGTTTTTATGTGTATAAAATGCTTATTGGTACTTTATTAATAATATTTTTATAGTAAATTACTGAAGTTCGCCACACAAGCTATTAAAATAAATTATTTAAATTATATAAAAAAAATATAGAAAAAAAACTTTAATAAAATTAAAATTTAAATTGTAGCAGCAAAGTTTGTGTTTGTTTTAAACATTGCTACAACTTACACAGATTTGCTTAAAAAGTTCTAACCAATTGCATTTATATGTGTGGTTTTTAAAAGGCTTTTAACGAATTAAAATAAAACAAAACGCAGCATTTAGTAATAGAATATTAAATGTGAAAAATGCTGTCTACTGTACGACTTTATACAACTTATCCAAAAATAAAACCGTTTAGCTAATAGTATAAGCTTAAAAATCAATCACAATTTCAAATTGTTTTACAGACATCATGGCTAAAAGAAAAAGTAATTGTATTTAATAACTTAACTCATTAGGCTAATAAATTTAGAGATTACTTACAGTCTACTTTAAGGGTGGCACAATAAATACTATCTTGAGCGGTCATAACAGGGACATTTAGGGAGAAACTAGATTTATCAATACTGTATTTAAAGTATAATCAAATAAATCTAAATGTTTTTGGTATTAAAAAGCTAGTTGCAAATGCTCAAACAGTGTGTAATACAAAAATTAAATATTGCAAATGCTTCACAGAATGTAACCGAAGCAAAATCTGTCAGCCGATTTTGTGACAGGCAAGCTAAAAAACTGCATTTAAATTACAATATGAATTTTAATATTCTTACGATAAAAAAGAGATAATCCATAAAAAATTGTATTACTTTTTTACCAGCTTCAATTTGAATTTGATTTTTTATTACTAAAAACCAAACTTTAAATACCAAACAAAAATGTTCTAAATTCTCAAACAGTTTTAAACAAAAAACTACTTTATAATTTTTAAGACATTAATAGAATTATAAACAATTAAGAAAAATAAAACACAAAATTAATAATAATCATACGTCCAGTAACACAAATTAAACAAAATTAGAAATTTGACATAAATTTGCACAAAAAACTTAAGAAATGATAAAAACATACATTAACCCCCTGGCCCACGATGTCGAACGATAACGTTCGTTTAGATAAGACTTAAGACAAAAACTTGATAGTGGAATAAACAAACTTGATTGAGTAAAAAATTGATACGATAAAAAGTTTGTGTCTTAAGTCTTATCTAAGCGAACGTTATCATTCGACATCGTGGGCCAGGCGGTAATTATTATTATGTACAACAAGTTTTAACAACAATATATAGCAACAAACTCAAAAGTTTTCAAGAAATTAAATAAAATTTAAAAATATTTTTTTCGAAATTTTTATTTTCAATTAAATTTTTTTTTTAAGAAAAATTATAACATTTTAATTTTAGAGCAAACTTTTATAAAAGAAAACTATATTTATATAGACTTTTACAATATGCGCTCTTAAAGCTTGGAATGTGTAGTTTTCAGAAATAGTATAACTTTCAGAACTGTAAAAGAAAAATATTGAAATTTATGGAAAATTTTAAACTAACTCAAATTTTTCAAAATAATTTTTTTAAAAAATGTTGTTTTAATTGAAAATATTTTCTAAGAAAAGTATATTGGCATACACTTTTAAAATATACTACCTTAAAGTAAGTAGTTTTCAAAAATAGTTTATTAGAAAATTTTTAAAATTTGTAGGAAATTGGAAATTGAAAAAAAAACTTATTTTCAATTAATTTCTTTGCTAGAAAATTAAATTTACATACACTTTTCAAAATACTTTCTTAAAGCTTAAAATGTGTAGTTTCCTAAATAAGTAAAATCTTTAAAACTTTACAAAATATTTCTTTCAAACACTTTATTTTAAAGGTAAATTTTTTGTAAGAAACGTATATTTCTATAGGCTTTTTAAATATACTATTTTACAGCTTAAAGTGTGTAGTTTTTTAAAATAGCTTAATTTTCAAAACTGTAAAAGAAAATTTTTAATATTCGAGCAATTTTTTTAATATTAAAAAAAATTTTAAAATTTTCTTCAATTAATAAAATTAAATTTTTCTCTAACAAATCATTTAAAGCAGTTTACCAAGTTTGTGCAAAAAAAAAACTAGTTTGTTAAGTTCTAGGTAAATACTCAGTTTAAACCATTTAAATTTTACCAACTTAAACATTTCAATAACCTCCTACTAACCAAAGAACAAATAAAAAAACTATACTTTTTCTAACAAAACTGCTAAAACTTTTCATGGCATACACTTTTATTAATATAAAAAGAAGGCAGACTGTTTTACTAGCAATTGTTTGGCAGTAACAAAAAGCGAAAACCTTCTCGTTGAAAAAAAAACACCAAAGTTGCAAAAGACAAATAAAAAATAAAATGTTTCTAAAAAAAACCCGTTTTTTCAAAACAACAGTAATAATTGCGTGTAGTATACATTTAGGCATTTTGTTTTATTTATTTTGAAAATATTAATGGGGGTGATGAAACTGCTGACATGTACAACAATGTTAATTTAAAAGAAAGAAATGAAAGAAACAAAGCTTTTTATATTGTTCTGTTAAACAAAATGAAGGAAAAAGAAATGGTTATGAAAAGTTTTATATTTAACAGCAAAATATTTATATTTCAATGACAACAAAGTATTTAGCATAATTGTTGGCGGAAATATAAAAATAGTTTAACTAAAAAACAAGTAGAATTTCTTGAGAGCGTTGGGTTTAATTAGTAGAAAAAAGAATAAAGAAATACTATTTTTTTATAGTTTTTTTTATGACAAGTTTTATTTTTCAGAAATAAAAGAGAACTTGTTGTGTTTATTTTTAATGGCAGCAACAACTAATTAGGATTATTGACACTTGTTAAGGTGTTATTTGCTTTTTTTTCAGTGCCATTTGCTAGTTGTCAGAAAATAAACAAGATGTTAATCAAAGTCGCCAAGTATTTTATAGTTATTTTGAAGAGTAGTTAGCTATTTAAAGAATGAGTAGGAAATATAAAAGCCCGTTAAGTATGCTTTAGATTTTGTTTACATAGTTGTAATTTAAAAGCATGAATGCTGAATCCTAAGCTAAAGTTTAATTATACAATGTTTAAGAACACCATTACATTAAGATTTTAAGCTTTAAATATACTAACACATACTTTAATATTAAAAAATGTTGAAGATTAATTAAAATTGTTTAAGTTTTAGTATTTTCTGATAAACTACTTTTTACAACTTTTTTCAAAAAGTACTTTTTCCAAAAACTTACTTGAAAATTCAAATTTCTTTGTTAGTTTAGCTCAAAATTAATAACTTTCTTATTTTTAAATAATACAATTTTTACTACCTACTATTTTGAAAAAATACTACTTTTTTAAAAAAGTTTCCCAAAGGTTGAAACTTGTTATTATTACATTATAAACTTTTTAATTTTGTGAACAAGTACATTTTTAGCAATTATTTTAAATATTACTTTTCTAGTACTTTTTTTTTAAAATGTAATTTTTCCAAAAATGTTATCGAAAATTAATACTTCTTTACTAGATTAGCTCAAAATTACTATTTTTCTTATTTTTTTATAAAATAATTATTACTACAATTTTGAAAAATACTACATTTTTGAGAAAGACTCTGAAAATTTAGAAATTGTTATTATTACATTATAAACTGTTTGATTTTGTAAAAAGGTACATTTTTAGTACTAATTTTAAATAGTACTTTTCTACTACTTTTTTTTTAAAGTAATTTTTCCAAAAATTTTCTCGACAATTTTTCTTATTTTTTTATAAAACAATTTTTACTACTATTTTGAAAAATACTATGTACTTTTTTAAAAAAGTTTCCAAAAAGTTAAAATTTCTAATTTACTAATTAAAATACTTGCTATAAAATGTCGAATTTTGTAGAAAATTTAATTATTACGAAACTTTTTAAAAAGTATTTTTTACTACTTTTTTAAAAAAGTACTTTTTTCAAAAATTGTCTTGAAAATTTAAATTTTATTGCTAGTTTAGTTCAAAATAACTTAATTTCTTATTTATTTGTAATTAAATTTGTACTACAATTTTGAAAAATACTAAAAAGTACTACAAATTTCTAAAAAGTTAGAAATATCAATTTATATGTTATTAAATACTTGTTTTTATTTTTTTAAATAGTCCTTTTTTAAAAAATGTTTCAGAAATAAACATCATATCTTATGAATTTGTTTTCATGTCCATGTCGATTTGTGTTTGAATGTGTGACAATTCTTTTGACAGATTTTTAAATTTATTTTACATAATGAAACTTAATTTATTTTCAAACCAACAAACACGAAATAAAACAAAACATTTATAATAAAATAATACTGAATAATAAACAGCAAAAGTAAACAAATTTCTTAAGATTAAGCCAGTATACAAGATAAAAGACTCTATGGTAATTTAAAATGACATCCGGCGGAAATAAATAAACAAACTAACACTGGTCTTACCAAGCAAGCAATATAGGCAACAACATGTACACAAAGATTTTCTAACACAAAAAAGTTAGAAAACTGTAAAACAACATGTCAACAACAGAAAAATTAACTAACATTCTCTCCCTCTTTACCCTCTGACTATGAAAACAAACTGTTAAACAACAAAAAAAAAATCAAAACCAACCGAGTAACTACAGCTGAACTGCCAACATCATAAAACAAACAATTATACCATAAAACAAGAAAACCACTACTAAACAACATCATAAGCTTAATAACTAGCTCAACTACTCAAACATTCTGACAATGAGACCACTGCCATTTATATATTGGCTGCTAACAACCATAAAAAATCAACTAAACATGATGACCCTGCTTATAGAGACAACATATAAACAATTTTTGGCTCTTCTACAAAAGCAACAACAAAAATATTTGAATTTTTATCTAAATAAAATAGTCTGCTGTCTGCGTTTATCATTATTTTGCCTGTATGCCTTGATGTGGTTGGGTCTTTTAGACACCACCACCCGTTTGACAGCAGCTGCTCCTCATATGCGTTTAACGCAGCGCAACAATCATGCCAACATCTCCGAACTGCTGGATAATCTTTTGCGTGGTTATGACAACAGCATAAGACCGGGATTTGGAGGTGAGTGTGTCGCCGATAAATGTGAAAATTAAATTAAATACCAGCATTTTGTATAGTGTTTACAGAGTAAATATTGTTAAAGTAATACTATAAAGATAGTGTTTCCCTTTAATCAAAATCAAGGCAAATCAATAAATGTTTATTTGTTTAAAGTAAAATGGCTTAAGCAAATTTAAAAAATCCCAAGAGGTGTTGATTGCAAAATGTCTACAAATTAAAGTTTATTAAGGAAAGCTGGCGTATGAGTAATATAATTATTCATAGTTTATTTGGGGAAATGTGGCGTATGATTATTATTTTATGGTAACAAATTAATTGATATTAAGTATGCGCCTTAAGTACAAACAAGTATGGAAAAGGATTTTGTTAGGATAAGTTACTTTAAGAGCTGTCTGACTTTAAGTCTGTTATTAAGTTAAACAACATATACCAATTTGTTAGGGTGCTAAAATAAATACAGTTTAATTTGCTAACATTTAAAAAAAGTACTTTTTATTAAAAAAAATTGCTTTAAATTTCATTTTTCTTTTTTTTCTAGCTCAAAATTTTGTACTTTTCTTATTTATTAAAAATTTAATTTGTAGTACTATTTTTAAAAAATACTACTTTTTAAAAAGATTAATAAATAATATAAACTGTTATAGTATGTTTTTAAATGTTTATTTTGTCAAGATCAAATTTTTTTGCCGTTTTTTTAAATAGTAGTTTTTTACTATTTTTGTTAAAAGAGTATTTTTTTTGCTAGTTTAGCTTGAAATTACTTGATTTCTTATATATTTTTTATGTGTAATAAAATTTTTACTACTATTTTTAACAAAGTACTATTTTTTTGAGAAAGTTTAATAAAACTTAGAAATCGTTGTAAAATGTTTGATTTTGTCAAGAATTATATTTTTACACTTTTTTTCATTTAGAAGTTTTCTACTACATACTTTTTTAAAAAAAGTATTTTCTTCTTTCTTCTTCTTCATAACTTTTTTACTACTATTTTTAAAACGGACTTTTTCAAAAATTGTCATCAAAATTAAAATTTCTTTGCTAGTTTATCTCAAAATTACTAGTTTTCTTAAAATTTTTACTACTATTTTTTTTAAAAAATACTACTTTTTTGAAAAAGTTAAAAAAAACTTAGAAAGCGTTGTTGTATATTTCAAAATCTTTTATTTTGTCAAGAATTATATTTTTTACACTTTTTTCAGTTAGAAGTTTTCTACTACTTTTTAAAAAAAAGTACTTTTTTCATAAATTGATTTTTTTTAGCTAGCTTAGCTTAAAAGTACTACTTTCCTTATTCTTTTATATTAAAATGTTTACTACTATTTAAAAAAAGGAACTTTTTTCAAAAATTGTCCTGAAAATTAAAGTTTTATTGAGAGCTAAGCTCAGAATTACCGCAGTTCTAATTTTTTCATATTAAAATTTTTACTACCACTTTTACAAATACAACGTTTTTAAAACAATGTTTAAAAAACTTAGAAATCGTTTTAGTATGTTATAAAATGTTTATTTTTGTCAAGAACAAACTTTTTTTGCTGTTTTTTTAAATAGTAGTTATTTTACTACTCTTTTTAAAAAGTACTTTTTTCAAAATTTGTCTGGAAAATTAAATTTCTTTGCTAATATAACTAAAAATCACTACTTTTCTTATTTGACAATAATTCCTTCTTTATATAGCAAATATGTTATTAAATGTTTATTTTGTTAAAAACGTTTACTGCTTTTTTAAAAATAGTACATAGTTTTTTAAATTTTTATTGAAAATTTTTAAAAATGTTTCATTGATGTAAAAACTACTACATGGTTAGGAAGCCAAATTTTTAAAAATACTACCCTTTTTATTTACTACTATTTTGAAAAATTTAATTTTTTTCCTTCAATTTCTTTCTAATAAACTAAGAAATGCTAAATATTTTACTTTTATGATTCATTTTGAAAAGCTTTCATTTTGCTTTTTTGTGTGTTTAGTTTATTTTTAATTACTCTTTAAATCTGTCATTATTGTTCATAAATTATCCGGATTTTTTTTCCAATAATTTTATTATAATTTTCTGTTGATTGTCTGTTTTTTTGCTCTAGCAATTGTTAGAAATCTTTTTATTTTTTTTTGTATATTTCTGCGTCCTCAGTTTGTGGTACATTTTTATTTTGCAAAATGAACACTTTTTAATGACTTTGTAACAACTACAAGTACAAGTATTGAGAGATAAGAACAACTATAAATTTTGCCTTGAATAAAAAAAACACATGGGCAAACAAATCATAAGAGTGTATGAATATGTTAATATAATCCATATCCTGACACAAACAAAAATACAGAGAAAAAGAAAGCGCTGAACGGAAGTGGCAACGAGTTTTGCTGTGGGCTGCCTTAATAAACTAAATGCATGAGAATTCACACTCCCTTATCATACTTATTTAAAAGGAAATGTAGGTCTATGACTGTAATCAAGTGTTTAAGCAAGTAATTTTGTTTCGAAGGGGGGAGCTTTAAAATAACTAAATATAAAGAAAACAATGCCTTTACTTTTTTTAATTTAATTCAATTTATGGATTTGGTTTTTTCTTTATATTTTAAAAGCTGTTTATAAAATTACTGTAAGTAGTTATTAGTTAATGTTTAAAGGGATTTTCACCAAAGTAAATTACAACAAATAAGTATTGCAGACTACAAGAGTTGGGTTTTCTAACAAATTCAATTCATTAAAGTTAAGTTTGTTTTTTCTTTGTATTCAATTAGGAAATTTCACCAAATTGTATTTAGTTTATTAAATAAATCTGCTTAAATAATGCTTGAGAGTATTTTTTTAATCACCCTGAACTTTAATATTATTAAAATTAATCATACGTAACGATGAACTTTTATGAATTTAAATTAATCATACGTCTTCGTTATCCATCATTGAAAAGCCTAAAAATAGATTATAAATAATAAATATGCATAGAAATACAAGTATAATTTTTATTTTAATGAGGTAAATGTTTAAACATAAAGAAAGAACATATTAAGTTTAAAATATATTGCATAAAATTTATAACAAACATACCTGATCATGATTTATTGATTTTTAGAAAATCTTAGACAAAAAAAAAATTCGTAATTAATCAAGTTAACTGTTTACATGTGATACAAGCAGTTCTTTTCTTTTATAATTTTAGGGCCTCCAGCTACAGTGGAAGTGGATATAATGGTGCGCAGTATGGGACCCATTTCAGAAGTCGATATGGTAATTTAGTTTCATAATACTAAACCATTATTTAACAATTATCACCTGACTTAAAATTTATTATTTTTATATTGAATTGTCACCATTTTTGTCTCTTTTTTTTGTGCAGACTTATTCCATGGATTGTTACTTTCGTCAATCATGGGTGGATAAACGTTTAGCATTCAAGGGTGCCCAAGATACATTGGCATTAAGTGTTTCAATGTTGGCTCGTATCTGGAAACCCGATACATATTTCTACAATGGCAAACAAAGTTATTTGCATACAATAACTACACCAAATAAATTTGTACGTATCTATCAGAATGGCAGAGTGCTTTATTCAAGTAGGTAAGTGATAACACAAGAGAAATACAATATATGTATGTATAAATGTTTAAGTACCTGACAACAATTAGTAGTAAAGAAAATTGCAAAAAATACACTCAAAAGCACTTGATATTGAAAATTTAAATGAGAAATTGATAAATTTTGTATTTATAAAATAAAAGTAGTAAGAAATTCAACATTAAAGCAATAAATAGCTAAGAAATTACGAAAATGTCTCATTTTTCTTATAAAGTACCATAATTATTTTTTTTGTTAATAATTTCCTCTATTTTTTGTACATTTCTTTGCAAATTTTATAAAATAACAAAAATTACGAACATTTTAACAATAATAAATGATTTTACAAAAAAGATCTTTTTGAAAAAAGTACCAAAATAGTACTTTTTGCAAAACTCCCTCAATTTAAGTTATAATTCTGTGCCAATTTGATAAAATAACAAAATTTACGAAAATTGTAATAATAATAAGTATGTAATCTTACAAAAAGTACTTTTTTACAAAATGTACCAAAATTATACTTTTTGGAAAAAATTCCTTAATTGGATTTCAGACAATAACAAAATATGAACATTTTTGTAATAATGAGTGATTTTACAAAAAAGTACTTTTTGGAACAAGTACCAACCAAATAGTGTTTTTTAGAAAAAGTTCCAAAATAGTATTTTTACAAAAAACTAGCTTTTTGAAAAAGTACCAAAAAAGTACTTTTGAAAAAAATAGCTTAATTTAATTAAATTTCATTTCACGTTGTAAAATTTATTAAAAAAAAAATATTAAAACGGGGTCTCTTCGACTCTACTTAAGTGTTCGCACGTAGTGAACCACCACGTAATCTCCATTTTATTTTAATTTTACTATAATTTAATAAGTTAACAAAATGTATGAAAAACTGAATATTTTCGAGCAATTTTGCACAAAAATACTTTTTCGGAAAAAGTACCAAAATAAAATTTTCTTAGAAAAAGTTCGAAAATTTTTCTATTTTTAAGCAAAATTTTCAAAGTACCTTAGAAGTGTAATTTTGCACAAGAGTACTTTTTTGGAAAAAGTACCAAAATTAAATTTTCTTATTAAAAGTTTAAATTTTATAAGTTTTAAGCAAAATTTTCAAAGTATTTTAAAAGTTACTTACAATTTATTATTTCACATAATTTTAAGAAAAAGAACGCTGTTTGAAAAATACCAAAATCATACGGTTTGAAAATGCACTTTTTTGTTGAAAAGAGAGCCATTTTCCATTAACATTGCAAAAATCATAAAGTAAATAATGATCACATAAATTTTTCAAGTTCATTTTTCTATTTATTTTTTTTTTGTTACAGGCTCACCATTAAAGCTGGCTGTCCCATGAATTTGGAAGATTTTCCCATGGATATTCAAAAATGTCCTTTAAAATTTGGCTCATGTAAGTTTATTATATATACGAGTTTATTTTACCATATGAAATATTTACTACGTTTACAAAATTAAGCATTAAATTTAAAACAATTTCGTTTTTAAAAATACAAAAAAAAAACACATTCCTCTTATCATGTTTCTTTTATTTAAGCAATTTATATTTTCATTTATACCTAGTTTTTTATGGGTATATTTTTGCCACAATATTTTCAAAAAATAAATACATTTCCTGTACAAAATATTAAACGTGTGTAAATACACACGGCAAATGACAATATATGTAAGTGTGTGTACGTAATATTTGATGTTTAATAATCAAGACATCAAATCATTAAAGTGACTGCATACAAAACTCAAACAAACATACACAAATACCCAGCCATCCACTTTGCCAGCCATATAAAATCTACTCTCACATGCTCTGCTCCCTCAATCATTTGTTAACGGAAATTGCCAATAATACACACAATAAAGCAACAATGAATGGCTGACTATAGACACTCTCACACAATTGCTAAAATACATACATGTGCAATTCTAGACATTTTTATACATTTTGTGCAAGTGCCGTTTTTCTCAGTTTTTTTTTTATTATTGTAATTGTAGTCAACATGTACATGAAAATATGACAATAAATGTTAAATGTTTAAAATGAAGAGCCAGATATGTATATATGTATGGGTAGCTGTGTGATTTTTGTAAAATATTTATGTCAATATGAGTCAATAACATTTATGATGTACAAATCGGTTTTTTAATATTGTTCTTTTTTTTGTTGTTGTGTTTTGTTAAATGACAATACATAAGAGAATTTTCAGTGAACAAATATTGTGCAAGGGTACATTTTTAAATTAAACTCATTAAGGTAAAAGACAAGAGAAGAGATGTGTGGCAAGAAAAAGGGCGCCTACAGAAATGTTTAAAAATTAGGGAATAAATAAATTTTAATTTCAGCTTAAGATAAAATTGACACTTATTTTCAATAATAAAAGTCATTTTACTAAATAGTTTGATTTTAAGAAAAAAGTACTAAATTTTTGGTTAAACATTTAATGAAAAAGTACCAAAATTGTTTTTTTCTTAGAACAAGTATTAAAATTTGCCTTCAAAATTGACGCATAAAAGTTATGTATAATAAAAATAAACTTTAAACTTTAAATTTTTTTAGTAAAATATACTATGTGTAGAAAAAGTGCAAAATTAGTAAAACCTTTTTGAAAAAAGTATTAAAATGGTACTTTTTAAAAAAGTACTTTTCTTCAAAATAGATTAAAATATTTATATTTTTACATAAAATAGAATAACAAACAGTTGAAAATGAAAAATTCAATATTTAAAATTATTTTACCACAAGTACTATTTTTTGCAAAAGCACCTCTTAAATATTAAGTACTTTTTGAAAAAGTTTTTTAGTTTTAATACAACAAAGTATTAAAATGGTACTTTTTAAAAAAGTACTTTTCTTTAAAATAGATTAAAATATTGATATTTTTGTATAAAATAGAATAACAAACAGTTGGAAATGAAAAATTCAATATTTAAAAATTATTTTACCACAAGTACTATTTTTTGCTCTCTCTTAAGTACAAAGTACTTTTTGAAAAAAAAAAATTTTTTAGTTTTCAAACAAAAATTTTAAAACATTTTACTTAGAACAGCTATTTATTTCAATTGTACCAAAAATACTAATAACAATTTTTGGAATTTAAAGTACACAAATGGTATTTTTAAAAAAGTACTTTTCTTTAAAATAGATTAAAATGTTGATATTTTTATATAAAATAGAATAACAAACAGTTTTAAATGGCAAATTCAATGTTTAAAGAAAATTTAACAGAAAGTACTATATTTTGAAAGAGTACCAAAATTGTAGTTTTTGTTTCAAAACAAAATTTTTAAAACTATTTTATTATACAAGCTTTATTTAGTTAAACCTAAAAATAGGCCATTATGCAATGTGTATACAATTGTTTTCAAACAATTTGTATATTTAACTTGAAGTAAAACTTCGACTAAAATTTTTTTTTTTAAATTTTCAAATACTCGCTAGAGGAATAATTCTCATTTAATTTTATTAAAATTTTACCAAAAATTATTTTTCAAAAAGAGTACTAAAATTTAGTATTAAAAGTGGACAAAAAAAGTCCAACTGGAAAATTTTAACTATAATATGCTTACAAAAATAGAAATATTTAGTTTAAAAATTATTACACTAAAGAGTACTACATATTTTTTAAAAAAGTACCAAAAATGTACTCTTTGAAAAAGTAAGTTTTTTTTGTTATTAATTAAAAACTTACGATAATTTATAGTATAATATTAACAGGAAATAATTTTTGAGTTTTTCATAAACCTACTTAAAAGTATGAAGCAGTTTTTAAAAAAAACCTTAATACTGACTTTTTGTAATGGAAATTTTTGCAGTATTTAAATGCCGTTTTAAAATCATTTATTTATATTTTGCAACCTCTAAGTAGTCTTCTTTTAAATACAATTTAATCAGCTCCCAAATTATGGCTCTCTTTTTTTAATACAATTTTAATTTACTGTTTTTGCAAAATGTTAGCCAAGTCAAAGTATGTTATTTTTAAAATTCTAATTTCTTTTATAGATCACGTCTCAATCATTAACAAATTCATTGCCTACTTTAAGGCAAACAAAAATTACTAATAAAATGACTATATAGACAGAATTATGCAACCAATAATGGCCTATTTTTAGGTTTAACTAAATAAATATACACATTTACAAAGACAAAACTAAACCATACTCTAGACCAAGTACTTAATATTATTGTATTTCATAATATAAACTCATTATCTATTGTTCTTTTGAAAGCTTAAAAAATAGATATCAAAAAAAAAAATATAAAATTTATAAGATGGCAAATAGCACACAGCCAACATAACATTGATAATATATTTCGTATAAACCATGAAATCAAGCATGCATGCTTAAATAATTCTAACATGTAAAACTAATATTCATTTTCATTTACATACTACTCTGCAGTATCAACTACGACAACCATGAGCTATGCAATAGTAGCAGCTAATATTCCACAAGGCAAGACAAGTCAGGCTATAGTTCATAGGTTCATATAACTAAACCACCAACATCAACACATTCGTTAACGATTATTTTCATATTTATTATAAGGACTGTGATGTTGGCTTTAGAGGAAAGGCGAAAAAGTAAAGGAAAGGGCAACTAAAGCTACATACACACATATGTACAAGGGAGGTTGGTAGGTGTTTTTGTAGTAGTTTTACTAGTAGACAAGATTAAGGCCTGGTTGGGCTTTTGTTATAACAATCATATTTAAGCAGCAGCCAGTTATAACTGTTGAATAACAAATAATTGTTTGGTTTTAAGATGAAAAACTTATATTGCATGAGCTTATTTTTTTTTTTTGGTATTCAGCCATTTAGTCGTTTTAATATACATACTTAAGGCTTAAAATAAACTATTAGAGATTTAACCAAGTGACTTTGTATAAAAATCTTAAATTTGTGCATAAAAAACGCAAGAGGAAACTATAAAATGTATTAAAAAGGTCATTTGTAGGCATTTTGGAAACAAAAATCATTTCATATTTTAAGGCGACTTTGTTAAATGATTAAAAATTGTGAAAGGTTATAAAAAAGTTTTATTAGATAAAAATGGCGCATACTTTTAGGTTTTTACTTTACAAATCATGCTTATTGACAAGTTTTTCAAATGTTGAGCAACTTTAACAGGGAACTATTTAATTAACTTTATTTATTTATTTAATTTTTTATTGAGACTTGTTTCAAGAATAATTGTGGTTTAAAAAAAAATTAACTTTAGTGTTAAAATAAATAAAAAAAATTACAAAAATGCCCTATAAATTCGTTCATTTATTAGGTTATTTTAATTTTATTAAAAAAATTTTAAAGCCTAAATTTTGGAAATTTTTTTTTTTAATTCCCAATGGCAAACACAAAAACGTGGTTAATTTGTTTATTTTGAAGAAAAAACTTGCCTACTTTAAGGGGTTTAGGGAGTTTAAATGATGTTATGAGTTAAAATATTTATTCAATACTGCAAAAACTACAAAAACGGAAAAAGAAATTGTTTACTTCATGACTTTTATGGGATTTCCTTTTTAGCAATTTCATTTTTCCAATCTATTCAAGCCAACAATTTCACAGCATCAAGTTTCGTTACTTTTTCTGCTTTTGTTTCATTATTATTTAACAATATTTCCCTGCTATTGTAAATGTAAATGTTTGCATTTGTTTGTTTTACAGTTGGTTATACCACGGCCGATGTTATCTATCGCTGGAATAAAGAACGACCAGCTGTGGCCATAGCTGAGGATATGAAATTGTCACAATTTGATTTGGTCGATTGTCCGGCTGGTAATATAACGGACATTGTTTATAAAGCAGTCGCACCCAATTACCAAAATGTCATTGATGAAAACAACTACAAAAGGAGACAACAACAACAGCAGCAACAACAACACCACCAGCAACAATTTGCTTTACAACAGCAGCAATACCACCAACAGCAGCAGCAACAACGTCAACAGGAAGCCACTAAAAATAGTAAAATTGTAACAACATTTGCTGGACCGGCAGCAAAAAATCAACATGTACGCGGTACTGGCATTCAATTGGATAAGGCAGCATTTGAAAAACAGGGTCGGGGTATACGTTTGGATATGTCACAGACATGTAAGTAAAACCAAAATCAATCAAACTTTTGTTACTAATTACCTTTTTAAAAAAATGCCATAAAAACAGTATTTACATAGCATTTATTATTATTTATTTTGGTTTAGTTAAATAGTTTATTTTATTCTCAAGCTTTTTTGAAAAATGTTGTCTATTTTCCCTTAAACTGAATATGCCTACCCAAATCCTTCAAGTATGCTGCATAAATAATTTATTAAATTTCAAAAAAAAAAACACTAAACAAATAACTCGCCACATACAACAAGTTAAAAATAAATTCGATTACCAGAATTGCACTTCATAACATATCAAAATATGTAGTACACACATGTAAACATAGTTACGTATTTACAGTATTAACTCTTTAAGGAACGCTACTACTACTACTAAGCAAATATTGAAAACCAACCAAAGTTTTAAATTCCTAACTTTTTTAATTAAAATTCTTAATGTATATACATAGAAAAACATAAGCAATGATGTAGATTTTAAATTTCTTTATATGTATATCAATTTATTGTATAAAAAACACTTAACTTTCCCAGCTAAAATTTTAAATTCATAAAAAAATTTTAAAAGATCCCCAATCAATATTTTACAAAAAAAAACTGAAATAATCACCTCTATCGTGAATATTTATAACAAAAATTTTTCAAATTTTCACAAATGCTTATAGAAACAGAAACTATGATGAATTTTGCTCAATTTATCCCAAATGTTAGTGTTTCGATGTTTTTGTATTTTCCAAGCAAAAATTTTGAATTCGCAAAAACTTTCAAAAATCCCCAATTTTTTTTTTTTTAATTTGGGGAATTCCTCACGAATGATAATTTAACAATGTTTATGTGTTTCCCCAGCTATAATTTTGAATTCCCAAAAACTTTTAAAAATTCCCAATTTAATTTTTTTATTTTTTCATATTAAAAAACTCAACCTAGTATTTTTCTATTAAAAATTTAATTTTTTTATTACTTTTCTATTTCCCCAGTTACAATTTTTCATCCCTAACCCGTTCCTAACTTACCCACTTTTCTTTAAGGGATTAAACAATTGCTGTAAAGCACGTACATTTTATTTAATTTACATGTCTTACACTTATTTACGTACGAGTACATATTTAACGGCTCTTTGTACAATTCCACAAATAGTCTTAAACTGTTTTTACATGTCATTTACATACCAATTTACGGTAATTGTGTAAAAGTACAGGCCAGAAAAAAAAATAAATTAATTTTTTTGTTATTATTTTATTTTTACGTTTTTTATTCTTTATCCATCTTTTGTTGCCATTTGCATTACAATAATTATGATTTTCATATCAATTAAGGTCATTTAATTTGTACGTCTCGTGTGTTGCATAAAATGACTGGCTGTATGAATAACGATGATATTGGCTTTAAGAGTTTGTGCAACCAAGTACATATTAAGATGTACAAGCTATAAGTGAGAAAATGTAGAAATATGAGTGAGAAGGTGAGATGTGGGTTGGAGGATTGGTAGGAGGTTAATACTTTCAACGATGATAAATTGGATTTGTGCACTTTCTACTTATAAAGCTTAAAAATCAATTTTGTTAATTAGACAAATTGAACACATTACGGAAACATCTTGGCACTCTAGTTGAGGTAACTAACAGTAATAAGTTAATAGGTTTAATTTAAATAATTCTTGAAAAAATGTTATTGGAAATTACAAGAAATAGTAAAAGAAATTAATCAATATTTCTAGAGTTGAGTAAATAAACACATTTTTCTGGCATTTTATATTGTTTCTGAGTTTCCCCAGCTAAAATTTTAAATTTCCAAAAAAAAATCAAAAATCTCTCAAAAAAATTTTTCTTCAATGTAATTACCTGCTTTTTATATTATTTTCGAGTTTCTCCAAGTAAAATTTTAAATTCCGAAAAAAATTTAAAAAAACCCCCAATAAAAATGTTTAATATTAAAGACATTACTTTTTAATAAAAAATATATATATTTTTATTTTGATAATAACCTTGACAAAGTGAGTTCTTGTTGTACTAGTTTTTTAACTTCCCCAGTAAAAAATTCAAATTCCCAAAATATTTCAACAATCCCTTATTTATGTTTTTGCAATAAATTTAAGAAAATTATGTATCAATTCATCAAAAATGCTGGTATTTAGATGTTTTTGTTGCTTTTTAAATTCTTAAAAATATTTCAAAAATCCCTAATTGATAATTTAAGCCTTTTTAATTGCTTTTAAGTCTAAATTTATCACAAATGTTAAGATTTTTTTGTTTTTATTTTTCCCCAGTCAAAATTTTTAAATTCCCAAAACAATTTCAAAATCCCATTTTTATAATTTTTGCTTATTTGCATCTTAAAAATTTTAAATTCTTGAAAAAAAATGTAAAAGCTCTAAAATCTTCTCAAAACCAATTCCATTTTAGCCGAATACTCCACACTAATGGTGAATTTTCACTTACAACGTCACATGGGCAACTTTCTGATACAAGTCTATGGACCCTGCTGTCTCTTGGTGGTTTTGTCATGGGTTTCCTTCTGGCTGAATAGGGAAGCTACAGCCGATCGTGTTTCTCTGGGCATAACCACCGTACTAACCATGACTTTCTTGGGCTTAGAAGCACGCACCGATCTGCCCAAAGTTCCCTATCCCACGGCCCTGGACTTTTTTGTATTTCTCTCATTTGCTTTTATATTTGCCACCATTCTACAATTTGCTGTGGTTCACTATTTCACTAAATACGGCTCGGGAGAATGTTATTTTATTATAGAGGAAATGGAATCGGATACCGAATCGGAAATGATAGACAGCCAGACAGGTAATAGAAGTGATATGGATTCTGAGTTTGCTGCCAGCACAGAATCAAAAATATATGAGGTTATACCTTTATCGATGTGTTCCATAAATATACCACATCGTAGAAAATCATCTAGGCAACGAAATCGTCGAAGTTCAGCGGAACGTAAATTTAAAGGAGGTTGGGGCGTTTGGCATAGTTTAATGGATTGTTTAAATTGGCCCTGCATGAAGAGCAATAAATCGAGACATAAAGCTCAGTTTGAGGTGTCCGAAGATGAAGCTGATGAGGAGCAGCATTTGAGATCAAATGAAGGTAAATGAATAAAGCTGAAAAGCTTTAGATATATTAAAATAAAACCAATTTATTACTATTACAGATTCCACTCCCCGTAAACATTCGGCACGTCGCCGTATGTCTTATTATCGCCGCGAAGAACTGGAAGCCCGGCGTAAGGGCAAACGTACGCCCCAATACAATTCTGTGTCCAAAATAGATCGTGCCTCTCGCATTGTCTTTCCCATATTGTTTCTCCTCATCAATGTGTTTTATTGGTATGGCTATTTGTCGCGCAGTTCACGCATCTTGACCCACAATAATACGACCACCTGATGTTACCTATTAGCAATTTAGGTGTTTTAAACAAAAAGAAATCGTTAAGAGTTAAACAAAAAGGCAGATTTTGGGAACAATTGAAAATAAACCAGGTTTAAGTTAATACTGTTATACTGCTATTACACAACTGCTTTAAATATGATTTCTTTAAACTAAATTGCTAATTATGTATTTGGAAAATACTACTAACAATCATCATTACTTTAAGGTTAAATTGAAAAAGCTTTTAAAATGTTACTAACAATCGACATTTTAAATTAAGGAATTGGAAAAGCTTTCGAAAAATAACAATGATTTTAAATATAGCGAAACTATTATAAATTTAAGTTAAATAAAGAAAAGCTCTACAAAAACCTTTATTTAGAATATAAGCTTCTGAAAGAAAAATGTTATAAAATTATGTAAAAATGTATTTGAAACACAATTATTTTAAATTAAAGTGCCATTAAGAAAATCTGAACAAAAAGCTTTGGTTGCATTAAAAGCTTTGGCACAATAAAATCTTAAGAATAACAATTTTGGATTTTTACATTTTAAAAAAAGTATTTGAAACAAAAAATACTTGAATATAAGCTTAATTAGAGCAAGCACAAAAACATTTTAAAAAGTCAAACAGTTTAATCATTCTGTAGAATTCTTTCACAGTTATGTAAGTGAAATAATAAAGCGTAATTTATATGAAAAACTTTCCAACTATATAAGTGAATTACTAGTTTAGTAAAAGAAAATGCATTAATTTTTAAACAACACTATTCTAAAATGAAGTTGTTTGTAAAAAAGCTTTCATTATATCAAAAGCTTTTATAATAAATGTTAAATTATAAACTTAACAACATGTACATTGCTTTGAAAAAAATCATAAATCATAAAATAAACTAATTATTATTGTAAGCTACACAAATATAAAATTTGCTTTAAAGAATTAAGTTTTTAGAAAAAAGCTTTACAAAAAGCTAAATGTTTACAAGCTTTTAAAAAAATATTAAGAAAATAAGTTCATTTTCAATTTTAACTAAAATTAGCAATATTTAAAAAAATTAATTCAAAGCTCTACTTAAAACTTATTTTAGGTTAAAGCTTTTGTTACAGAAATTTGTAAAAACAATAATTTGCTTTAAATAAACAAATATTAAATAAAAACCAAAAAAGAAGCCAAAATAAAAGACATACTCTAAGTTTTCTATAAAGCTTTGGAAATAAATTTTTGAAACATTAAACAACATTAAAAATTTGTGCAAGAGTCACTGAGACACAATTTGGTTAAAAAAAATGTTTGTACCAGTCACTGGGACACAGTTTATTTAAGAAAATTTTGTGCTAGAGTCATTGGGGACATAATTTATTTTAGAAATTTTTAACAAAAATGTAAATCTAACCTAAAAATGGCAACAAATCACCCAAAGAATCCAAATAATAGTTTGGTATAAATTCCTGAACATTATTTTGTACGAATTCATGTACTGTAGTGTAGTTATCATTTCCCGTACCCACCAGAAGAGTTTGAAAGCCACAATTCTTGCCAAATAACACATCGATTTTAGCACTATAAATACAAATGAAAATTATTAATCAAAACTTTAAATAACAACATTTCATACATACTTATCTCCTATCATTAAAGTCCTTTCCGGATTTACAGACCCTGTTCTAAACAAATTCTCACATATTAAAGGATTAGGTTTACCCATCATCTTGGGCTCACAACCCAAACATGTCACCAGACCCTGCACAATTGCCCCCGTACCTGGTATAGAAAACCCAGGGTATCTGTGCACGACATCGGCATTTGTAGCCAAAAACAGACAGTCTGGATTAGAGTTCATAATATGGCCAGCCTTTAACATTTTCACAAAACTAAAATGTTCATCGAAACCTACAACCAAAGCACCCACTTTTTCACCGCCTGTAGCACTCTTCACTTCATTCAGCATATCAACCCAAACGCCTTGCACCAAATCCTGACCCATACCGAAATTTTTAATATTTAAATTATTCAGTTCTTGTTCGATGGCTGGACTGCCTATAACATAGACTCTTTCGCCGGCGGGTAAATTTTGCTGGAGATATTCGGCTATGGAATAGGTGGGTGCAATAATGTGTTGCTCATCTATTTGATAATTCATTTTGGCTGCTTTTAGCCATAGATCGTGGCGAGTTTTGGTGCCATTGTTGGTAACGAAATAGATATTTTTGTCCAGAGATTTGAGATAGTTGATGGTGTCGGGTACTCGGGGTATAACGTTATCATCGTGCCATAAAACAGCTGCAATGAGAAACAATATTTAAACAGTAAAAGCTATTAAAGAAGAATAATTCTGTTAAGAAGACTCTGGCACGTATATTTCTTAAAGAAATTGTGTCCCAGTGACTCCGGCACGAGACTTTCTTAAAGAAATTGTGTTTCAGTGATTTTGGAACGTGAATTTAGTAAAGAAATTGTGTCCCGATTTCAAAATTCTTTATAAAAATTGTGATTTAGTTATATTAGGACAAAAGTGCTTAAACAAATTATGTCCCAAAGTCTCTGAAACAAAATTTCTTACAGAAATTGTGTGTCTGTCATATTCTATAAAATCGGCAATCTCTTAACTTGCACTTACCATCACAATCTGTTAAAATAGTATCGTATGAATCCAGCCATTCTTTAAAGGCCTTTTTATCCAAATTCTTTAAATTTATGGGTTTAATCATTGTTTTCAACAAAAAAAAAACAATCAAAAACAAAAAAGATTTAATTCTTTGACAAATTAAAGAATTATTAATATAAATCGTAAGTAAGTAATGTTGGCAAAACTTTTACTTTAGGTATAAAAATGTTTCAATAACAAAACAAATATGTACCTATACACACTTATTTTAATGATCACATTCTTATCAAAAGTGTTTATAAACGTATGCCGCTCTCTTTGTAAGCTTTCAACAAACTTGCTTTCAAACAACAATTAAATTACTCAATTTAGAATTTCTATTAAATCTCCCAATCTTGGTAGATAAAAGTGCGATATTTGCTTTTGAAATACACAATTATTAGCTGCCTGTCATTTTTTACATATTCCACGGTGTCAACGCCACTGGATACAAAGAGCATATAGAAGCCACAATTGTAACCAAACAGCATGTCAGTAGAACCTTTAGTTTTATATAGAACAACATTATTTTATATGTAGTTTGTTTATTTACTTGGGTTTAGCTTACCGATCTGCTATCATTAATGTTGTGGAAGATTTTATGCCACCTCTTTCTATTAAAGGTTGAACAAATTCGGGATTTAGTTTTTCTATATTGTTGGTTAAGTATTTGGCACAAGTTATATGGCCTTTACAAAACAACCGGTACCAGGCAGCATTATTGTGGGCGTAGGTCCCTGATCATCAGTATTAGTGTCTATAAATAAACACTGGGGATTGTTAAGATAGCACGAGGCTGTCGTAAGTTTGCGAAAACTGAAAAACTCATTAAAGCCCATTATAACTGCTTATACATCCTTGTTAAGCTTTAAATTATATCTTAAATGTTTGGGGGTGCCTACTATAGGCTCCGGTTCAATTGTAACATATTTTTTCCCTCTATGCCTATAATAGATTAAATTATTAAAAATATATTTGCTTCTAAAACAATGCCTGCCATCTGCATCGTTTGTTATGTATTCCAAGCATTGAAAGAAATCCTGAACTTCCTGTTTTGCTAGGCATCTCAAGTCACTAAACTTTGCTTGAACTTTTGGCAGTGGGACGATGAACATTTACGTTTTGCTGGATTTCTCAGTATTTTCCAAATTTAGTTGTTTTTCTTTAAAGAAAACATAAAATTTTTTTTTATTCCAATTTTAATAAAGAAAATATGTAACTGTGAAAATTAAAACTTCAGAAAAAAATTGTTTTTCATTTAAGCAGTGCTTCTTAAACTTAGTTAATAATAGAAACAAAAACTTGCACTCTTTATTTTTAATAAAACTCAGAGTTGCCGGAATTGTAAATAATTTCCTACATAATTTGCTTCTTACTGCTAAACACAGAATTTATATAGAAATTGTCACATAATGTTCTGGAGAAATTGTTTCTAACACAATAATATTCTATAGAAGAATTAGTAAAGTTGCTTCCCAGAGTCAGTGGCATAATAATATCTTAAAGAAATTCTGTCCCAGAATCTCTGGCAGGAAAATTTCTTAAACAAATTGTAACCTAAAGTGTCTGGCACAAAAATATTTTTAAGACATTGTGTCCTAGAATCTCTGGCATGAAAATTTCTTAAGGAAATTATGTCAGTCTCTTAAAAACATTTTTAAAGAATTTAGTCCCAGAGTCTCTCAGAACCATGGCAACTCTAAAACAAACACATGTTTTTATTTATACTCTCTTTCCTATTATTGTCATCTTTTTCTGTATCCATTATTCTCTATTCTCTACAGAAAAAGATTGTTGTCAACAGCTGACTCACAGTTCTTAGCAAAGACCCAATACCCTACACTTACCACAAGCAATCTTTAACTCATTTGTTAATACAATGTAAAAATCTTTACAATTTCCATGGTTTATTATTTTCCTTGTAATTTTTAATTCTAACAATACAAATTATACATTAACAAAAAGCATCATTATTGGCTAGATTATATAGAGGGGGTGGGGTGGTGTATGTATGAAAAAGAAATTCTGATTTGGAGGTATAAACGTTAAAAAACAGATGTCAAGATGATGTCTTACAGTTAAGAGTTAAATTAATAGAAAAGAAACTAAATTCACATATGAGGCAGTAAGTCACCAAGTTTGGGTAAATACACATCTGGTATAAGTTTAAGCAATTCGGGATCATTGGATTTTTTCCAGGCATCCACATCATGCAACTGATGTATGCCAGTGCCCACCAATAGCGTTTGGAAGCCACAATTGTAGCCCAACAAGATATCAGTATTGCATCTACATAAATAAAAATCTTAAATAAATCTGTTAAGTCTTGTGTGATTTGAAACACTCACCTGTCACCTATCATTAGAGTTCTTTCTGGCCGTATGGTGCCATCTTTGATAAGATGTTCGCATATCTCTTTGTTGGGTTTACCGATAACCAATGCTTTTCTCTCCGCACACGTTTCTATGGCCCTCACAAAACTACCTGTACCTGGTATCACCATATTAGGCATGGGAAAACGTTCATCTGTGTTGGTGGCTATAAACATGCACTCCGGATTACTTAGATATGAGGCGGCTTGTGTCATTTTGGGAAAACTGAAATGCTCATCGAAGCCCACCATTACTGCGCCCACATTTTCATCTAGTTTTAAGTGCTTGGAAATGTAATCAGCCAATGAGCCAGGCATTGGATCGGCGCCAACTGTATTATGTCCTATACCCACGGAATCAAGCTCTTTGGTTATGCCCTCTGAACCAATGACATATACTTTCTTATCGAAATTTAAACTTTTCAAATAGGCTGCTCCTGAATGTGCCGTTGAGATAATTTCATCTTCTGTGATATTAAAACCCATATCGACAGCTTTCAATAGCAGTTCCTTGCGTGTCTTTGTGGAATTGTTAGTGCAAAAGAAAATTTTTTTGCCAATTTCTTTAAAGCGATTCATAACCTCAACGGAGCCATCAATGACGTTGCCATAAACCCAAAGGACACCTGTAAAATAAATAAAATCATTGAATAAAAAGAAGTTATTAAAATTTGTTTTTAAGTTTTTTTAAAGGAGCGATTTTTTTTAGGAAATTTCAGAGGTCGTCAATCTAAAGTTCAATTTCTATAGGAAACTTTCCCGGAAGTTACGTTCAATATTAATAGGAAATTTTACGCGGCAGTTACTCTAGTTATTCTATAGCAAAAGTTTGGTGTTGTTACACTGACTTTTAATTTGTATTTTTATATATAGGTATACATATAATTTTTAAATTTTACATATCATTTAATTACTTCCACTTGACCGACCATAGCTCACCTCCATGAACGTTAACGGTAATGACGTTCGTTAAGGTCATTAACAAAGAATGAGAAACAGCAACAACAACCAAAAACACAACCCAATTATTGACATTGCAAACATCTATAGGATTCTAAATTCAACACTTAACATAAATAAAACCCCAATTTAATAAATGAAATTATGCAATTTAATACATTAGAACACATTATTTATAGACCATAATAAATTAAATTTATTAATTACCATCACAGTCTGTAAGAACGGCATCAAAGGAATCTAACCATTGGGTCACCTTGTCGGCTTTTTGTTCCAATAAATTTGTAGACGTCTGCTGAAACATGTTGTGGCAAACTTTTTTCAATTACTGCTAAATTTTTGTTGTATATTATAAAACAATTATAATATATAAGTATATATTTAACTAATAACGCGTAAGTGTTAATTGCAAAAGATTTTCATTTATTTATTGAAAGAATTTGTGTATTTTATTTTCTTTATCTGGTTCTTTCTCAAAACGCCTGGTCACCGCCACAACAACAGCAACACACAACTTGATGTAAGCACTTGAAAAAAACAACTGAAACAGAAAATGTCAAAAAAAATAAAGGTTTTCGAAAGAGTGTTAATATAATTTAAGAGAAAGAGAGATTTTGAGAATAATGTAAATAAAAAAAAGCTTTTATTTAATTAAGTTGTTTGAACAAATGACATTTTTTTAGTTTCAAAAATAGCAAAGCGGCGAGTTAACGATTTTTACTTCGAAAGTGACGATTCTAATTTATTAAAATTTTCTCAATCGTCATTCATCATTTTGTTTTTGTAAATTAATTTTACCACATGCAAAAAATAGCGACAGAACCTTGTTTCTTCTTTCTTTAGCTAATTCAGCAACCCCCGGTAAAACTGTAAAAAAAAGCACACAGTGTTTTTTTATGTGTATTTAAAAAAAGAGCAACAAACAAAATATATTTAAGAGAAGTTTTAAAAATAAATAAGTTCTCTCTCTCATTCGATAAAATTTAACAGTTGTCCCTAAACTGTAATTGCTTACAATAAATAATAATAAGAATTTGAGTTTTAAATAAAATGTTTAATTAAATTAATATAAAAAGAATGAATACTAAATGAAAGGAATGAATACAAATAGTGCGCACGAATAAGTATATTATTTACTCCCAACATTGCCACGAAAGTGTTCATCAGTCAGTCTCCAGCAGGAAAACAAACAAAAAAAACTTGGAATGATATAATTTTTTAAAGAATTTTATTTATAAATTTATGTTAAAATGCCTTTTAAGTATCATAAAGCTAAAACTTCATCTGCGTACGAAATAATGGGCCATTATTTTTAAACGTGAACCAAAAGTTCATTTCTAATATCAATTTTTATATAATTTAATTAGCATCAAATAAGGTTATACCCCCCATGTTTTAAACATTCAAATAATACAGACGGATGATTTTTTATAAATTTTATTTTACTTAGTTTTTTTTATATTTTTGTTAAATTTCTTATAGGTATTACGTTTCATTCTATTATATATTTTTTTGTTGATTTGTTTTGCATACAACTCTTAAATAACTAAATAATATATTTTTGTTTTATTAGGTATATTAAATTTTTTATAAAAAAGTGTGTGTGTGATTTAAATTACTAAATTTTTGAAATTATCAAGTTTTCGTTAATTAATTTAAAAAGTAGAAAGAAAATTAAATAAAGGGGTATATTAAAAAAAAGAGGTAGTAGTTTTTATGAGAAAAGGAGAAAAATACACAAAATTAATGAGAAAAAGTTAAAAAGAAACATAAATTGGAAGCTCGTTTTATTTTAAAAAGCTTAGTATAAAAAAATAATAAAAAATTAAAACTTAAAATAAAAAAAGGCATGGAACATAAAAATATCCCTTATTTTACAAAAAAAAAAAAAAAACCTAGTTTACTTTAAACCAAAATGACTAAATTCACTTCTAAATCATTTTGACACATTGTCTCTAAGAAAACTTTAGTTTTTTTCTTTGAATTAATATAACTATTGTTCAACTCAATCGATATTATATGTCGAACTCTCAAGTTGTAAGAAATTAAAGTTAAAGTAAAACGTGGGAGTGAGAAACACAATTTCAAACTAAAAGTACCTATGTAGAATTTTTTTATGGACAAAAAACCAATAAAAACATGACTTAATTTTTCGTTCAGTAAATGTGTTTGTTTGATTTTTTTGTATGTTGTGTTAAATTTTAACTAAAATAAAGAAGCTTGTTGTGGCATCATCATGCCACCAGGGCCTGACATTGTTGTTACCCCCGGTCCAGACACCAGTGGATTATTGGCACCCCCTACAGACAGACCCTGCAGACTGCCCGCATTACTACCAACCATGCCGCCGCCTCCCATTACACTGACCATACCGCCCTGTTGCACAGGCATACCGCCGGGTCCTAAAATACTGCTGGGACCTGATGGGCCCAACATGGGCGAGACACCACCCGAGGAGGGCGGCTCTGGACTGTGAGTTTTCTTTTTGCGTTTCTTTTCCTTTTTACGTTTTTTTCGCTCTTTTTCGTCTTCGTGACGCTTTTGTTTTTTATGTTTCTTTTCGTAGGTCTCCAAGCCGGAAGAATCTGTATAAATGATAAAGTTTGATGGAAATTAATAATAAAAATGTTTAGTATAAATGTGTAAAAGGGTAAATGAAACTCACCCATTAAATTTGTTTCTGGTGGCTGTTGTCCATCTTTGTGTTTATGTTTTTTATGTTTATTTTTATGTTTACGTGCGGGTGTTGTATTTAAGGCTCTGTATTGCTCCGGTAACTGGTAAATGAAAGAATAAAAGAGTTTAATAGAAATATTTGCAGAAAAAAATAGTAAAATAAAATATTCGCGACCCTATAAAATTTTCTTGAAATTCCTAAAAACAAAAAAAAAAAAAAAGAATTGTTATTTATTATAGTCGTTCTGAAACTATTTGACATTTTGTTTGTTAATTAAATAAAAGAAAAAAGTTTTAAAAAATAATATTCAATTAATAATTGAAACCAGGATATTATTAAATTAAAATTAAAAATTATGTAAATTGTCTTATTCGCTAAAATTTTGCTAATATTCACCCCTATCGTGAATAAAAATTCCACATAAAATTTGTTCCCTTTTCACATTCTTCCTATTAAAATTCAATGTTAAAAAAATAAAAGGGAAAAAATTTCATGTGGAATTTTTATTCACGATAGGGGTGATTAATTTTTCAAACCTCGTTTTTATTAAGTAAAAAAGAAAATACATTTTATATGATAATATTTATTAAAATGTTGAAATTTTGACTTCATGTTATTTGAAAAGAGAAAAAAAATAGAAATTGTGTTATTTGCAAAAAATTCAACAGTTGTTTTGAAACTCGTATGTATACAAAAATAGCACAAGAATTCGCTATTCGAATAAAAAATGTATGTAGGCAAATAAATGGTTGATATAAAAAATAACTGGAATATATAGCTAAAAATTTTTGAAATTTCTAAAAACAAATTCCTATAGTAGACACAAAAATGTTAATACTTATAATTTACACAGAAATTAATTAATTAAAAACCAGGAAGGTAAAAATTAAATGACAACAAAAATGACATAGTGAAAACCCAGCATAATACAAATAAGAGTATACAACGAATTGCTAGTACAATTAAGTATGTATGTACTTATCTTGTGTCTTATCTTCCTCCGACCCTGATGTCAAAAACTTTCAAATATTCCTCTATACTTCAATAACTTGTATAATTAAATGTATGATTACTTAACACAGACAATCAATCCAAGAAGTAATTCTAGCATTTCTGATCATTTCTAGTTCTATTTTGGTTATCTACAGCGCAAATGAATAATGCAAAAATTACAAAAGGAAGAAGTTAAAAAGTGGTTGGTCCTAACATTTATAAAGGGTGATTTCTTAGCAACTTTCTTTTTGGCAAAAGTTTTTTTTTTTTTAGCTCTCAGCTGTTTTCGTGTAACATGTTACTGTGAAACATGCTCATAGTTTGCTCAATAATTTATCCACGACGAAGCTAACTTCTGGTTTAATGCAAACAAGCAAAATTGCCGTATTTGGTGTGAAGAGCAGCCAGAAACATTGTAATAACAGACAATGCAACGCCGAAAATTGCACTGTTTAGTGTATCTATTATGGGCCGGCCGGTGGCATCAATGGACCGTACTTTTTTAAAGTCGACAAAGGCTGTAACGTTACTATAAATATCGATCGCTACCGTGCGATGATTACAAATTTGTTTTTGCTCAAAATGGAAGAGCTGTACTTGGCTGACACAGCACACAATGGCCCAATTGAGAGGCGAGTTCGGTGAACAGTTTATTTTACGTTTGGGGGCTGGTCTACTAGACGCCTAGAGCGTGCGTTTACGACTTTAGATTATTTTTGTGAGGCTATATATGTATATAGGCTAATATATGTATATAGGAAAAGCCCAACGGAACGGTTGATGCACTGCCCTTGAAGCTAATATTGAGAGAATATGCAAAAGTTGAAACTAGCGTATAAACCATGAGGCGCGGTCAGCATTTACATGAAAACATCTTTAAATATTGAATTACATAGATTGTTCTATCGACTCGAATAAAGATTTTGTACATTTCTCTAAATTCTTTGTGTTCTTTTAAAATGAAACCCGAAAGCTTTTAAAAAGTCACACTTTATTTTGGTTATCTACACCGCAAATGAATATTGGAAAAATTACAAAAGGGAAAAACTATAGAAATGGTTGGTTCTAACATTTATGTATACATATATCGGCCAGCTGGCTCCATAAATTATTGGATATTAAAAAAAAATTTTTGAAAATAACGTCGAATATTTAAGATTTTAATGGCAATACAATTGATAGCCACTTGGCATATACAAATACATGAATCAATAAATAATTATTATTGATTTATAGGGTTGCAAATTAATATAGTTCAAACATGAATATTTATAATATGTAATAGATTATAGTTACAAAAACAAACTCACCGGTCCGGGATGTAATCTGAAACCAGCTAATTGTACTGCAGATAAAGGCAACAATTCTTTGCCAACTATGGGTGGTTTATCAATAACACTACGTAATGTACTATTTTCCTACGAAAAGAAAGAAAAAAAAAGAAAAACAAAGCATTAACAATTAACTTTCAATCTTTAATAGAATCACTTACAGCTCTTTAAATTAAATTTTGTAAACTATTTTCCAATTTTTCATAAAAAAATTGCACAAACTGAAACAAGTTTTAAATTAATTTATATTAACAAATTTTACAAGAAATAGTTTAAAAAAAAAACTATTTGAATACGTCGTACAAATTTTAAGAAAAACCTGAAGTAAAGAGACATGCTTTAAAAATTACTTTCGATTGCTTGTTTTTCATGCAAAGCTTTAGAAATAGTTTATTTTGTTTACAATTCCTCCAAAATTCTTACCAAATTATTCATTCCATCGTAGATTCCTGGTAGATTGGGCAGAAATGAGGCTAGTGATTCTTTGACTTTTTTGTCCTTAAACTTGGTCAGCGTATGATGCAGACCGTACTCAGTCATGAGATCTTTGTCACCGGTCAGTTCACCCTTCCCAGGTGGTTCTTTTAATGCGTAGAATGGTCCCGTCTGTATAATGGTTGGCGTTTTGCCCAATGATATTGTGGCCTTCAGTGTGCCCGACGAGTCTTGTCTGGAGACCACGGGTGAACGGCCGCCATGCGGTGATGATTTTGGTGAATAATTTGATTCCATTTTGCGAAATTGTTCGCCCATCATCATATTGCCATAATTGTTCATCATGATCTCCCTGTGTGCTCAAGCCCCCTGCCTATAGGGGAGGGATCTCAGGACTTGTTATAAAGGAAACTCAATAATTAACTGTGTTAAAGGTAGTTTCTTCCCTTTTTCGTTTTTTCTATAATCAACAATTGTTAAACGATTTAATAAATAGTAAACATTAATAGGCACCAGCAACATCAATCAGTCCCAGCTTAAGTATGCATGTGTGTGGTGATGTTTATTTGGTTTTCTCCTCTAACCACTGCTAATCTTGTAGCCTTCACTTGTGTCGTTTTTTTATATATATTTTATGTTCTGTGTATTTTAAGTTTTTTTACGTATCTGCTAGACAAAAACTTTTTTCTGTGGCTTTTTTTAATGCACTTTTCTTAGCACATTTTTTGTTTTTATTTAAACGATTATAATAGTTTTTAGTTTTGCGTCAGTTTTTCCATAATATTTACTTATTTTGTTTAAATAGTTTGTTTAAATCTTCTATCCGAAAAAAAATTGCCGTGAAATCTGTGCTCTTTTTCACTTTTTGGCATTATCTGAAATTCAGCAATATTTTTCTTTTGTTTATATATTGGCAGCACTGTATAAAACTGTCAAATTGTGCAGCAGTGTTGTAATTTTAGTATTAAAATACATTAATTCAATACTATTTACACAACTAAGTTATCTGTGTCTCTCTTTTTGGCATTCCTGTTAGAGTGTGTGTGTCACTTGTGACAGATTTCTTTTTTTTTTGGCCATTGCATTTCGTCACAACGGGGTTTTCTATACGAAAATCAAGAATTTCTCGACCGACCGGGCGGTGTGTGTAGTAATAATATATTATTAATAAAAAATTTAAATTAAGTTTTAAACAATTTTCGATAATCAAAAAATGCAGTGCACGCTACGCAACGCTTTAAGCTATGCCGTCAAGGTGAGATTTTAAGTGAAAGGTGTTAACAAAAGAAAAATATCAAGACAAGTGACTTGCGTTAACAAGAAAATTTTTTTTCTTTGGTTATGCAATGAGTGATTATGAAGTTTTACAAAAATTCCTTTTTAAAAACTGGAATAGTTTAAAAATTTAGGTAGAATAATGTAAAAGGATGTAAAGATTATTAAAAAAAATCTAAAACTGTTAAATTAATAAGTAAATTAAGTTGAAAAATTGGTGTGAATTTTTAAGCATAGTATATTTTTTATTTGCCAATTTATCTAGATAAATAGAGAAGAGCAAGCAAATTTGCTAAGGTGGCCATATATTAGATAAACGTGTTGCATTGCCAATGTTTAGGTTTAATTATTCTTACATTCAATTTGTTTTAATTGTTATCAGTTTTTAATGCATATTTTATGATTTTTTTTATAGGTACTATACATAGTTTTATCAAGCGTTTTGTTGGGTTTGGGTGGTGATAACAATAGTGTAATCAAATTTTCTTATTATCGGGGGGTCAACATAAAATAGATTAGGACTGTTTTGAAATCTTTGAAATATTGCTTTTAGAATACAATTTTTGCATAATATAGAAAAAAATATCTATAATATATTTTATTTTTATGTAAACATCTTATTTAATAATTAAATGTATGTTTCAGTGTAAAAAAAAAGTAATATGTAGGTATTAAGAAAACAAAAATTCCCAGTAAATTAGGTGTCAATAAAAATTTGTAGCATTTCTTGATATCAAATCAATGTTTGCTAGATATACACGATTACATTCATATACACATTCATATATTATAATGTACATAATCCATAAAATAAAAAAATGGAACAAATGTAGTTTACCGACACATCTCCAAATAAAAAAATTGGCGCAAACGCTTACTTTTCGAGTTATGGACGTTTTTAGTTTTCATAGAAATATGTAAAACTAAAACTTTCCTGCATATCCGGCCTTTGGCCGTGCGCAAGTATTTTTTCCTCTATTGTATAACAATCACCCTTTGGTAACTAAAACTTTTCTGCACCTAAAAAATGCTTAAATTAACCTAAAGAGAAAAAAAAAACAAAATACATATTTGCAATCGTGAGCAAATTACCTTTAATTTGATACCCACACATGTCACTAAGTCGGCGGGGCAGTTTTTTGGTTCCAGCCCCCTGAAATTTTAATTTTGTTTTTTTTTTTCTTTTTTTATTCTAAATTGGTGGCATATTTTTTATTTTTTTTTTCGTAGCCCTTTAAGCTGAACTGCAGCCAAATCACATATTTCTATGAAAACTAAAAACGTCCATAACTCGAAAACTAAGCATTTGCGCCAATATTTTTATTTAATTTTTTCTTCTTATTTTTCAATTTTCTATCCCCCTAGGTACTTTTTTATTTGGAGCTGCGTCGATTTGCATTTTGATCATCTAATTAAAAATTGTTCTCTTTTCAGAGCCCTTTGCGCTCTAACGGCGCTATTTTGGGTGCCTTGAATGGTCGTTTTTATTCCAGCACACACGAAGCCGATTTGGTTGTTATCGGCTCTGGCCCTGGTGGTTATGTGGCTGCCATTAAGGCCGCTCAAATGGGCATGAAGGTATTTTCTTTTATTTTTGCTTGAAAAAATACAAATTTTTAAACCTTTTACTGTTTCTAGACTGTCAGCGTTGAAAAGAGCCCCACATTGGGTGGCACCTGCTTAAATGTTGGCTGCATTCCTTCGAAAGCTTTACTCAACAACTCTCACTACTATCATATGGCCCATTCCGGTGATTTGGAGGCTCGTGGTATTAATATAGGCAGTGTTTCATTGGACTTGGAGAAACTTATGAACCAAAAAAGCAATGCTGTCAAGGCTTTAACCGGAGGCATTGCCCAATTGTTTAAGAAGAACAAGATAACACAATTGACGGGTTTGGGCTCCATTGTAGGACCCAACGAAGTCAAAGTAGTCAAGGATGATGGCTCCGAGGAGACCATTAACACAAAAAACATTATGATTGCCACCGGCTCTGAGGTAACACCCTTCCCCGGCATTACCATCGATGAGGAAGTGATTGTTTCGTCTACTGGTGCTTTGAAATTGCAACAAGTTCCCCAGAAAATGATTGTTATTGGTGCTGGTGTTATTGGCTTAGAATTAGGATCGGTGTGGTCTCGTTTGGGTGCCGAGGTGACAGCCGTTGAATTCATGAACACCATTGGTGGTGTGGGTATTGATGGTGAAGTGTCTAAGACTTTCCAAAAGATCCTGACCAAACAAGGTTTCATATTCAAGTTGGGCACTAAGGTAATGGCCGCCGAACGCAGTGGCAATTCGGTAACCGTACAGGTTGAAAATGCCAAGTCTGGTGAAAAGGAAGAACTCAGCTGTGATGTTTTGTTGGTGTCTGTGGGTCGTCGTCCCTACACCGAGGGCTTGGGTTTGGACAATGTCGGCATTGTTAAGGACGATAGAGGTCGCATTCCTGTCAATGATCTCTTCCAAACTGTTGTGCCCAATATCTACGCCATTGGCGATTGTATTCACGGTCCCATGTTGGCTCACAAGGCTGAAGATGAGGGCATTATTTGCGTTGAAGGTATAAATGGCGGTCATGTGCACATTGACTATAACTGTGTACCCTCCGTTGTCTACACTCACCCTGAAGTTGCGTGGGTTGGTAAGTCTGAAGAGAATTTAAAGGAAGAGGGTGTAGACTACAAAGTCGGCAAATTCCCCTTTATGGCTAACTCTCGTGCCAAGACCAACAATGAAACCGATGGTTTCGTTAAAGTATTGGCTGACAAAGCTACAGATCGTGTGCTGGGCACACACATCATTGGCCCCGTAAGTATAAATTTAGATTAAATAGAAATGGAAATTAATGTTTTTGTGGCATTTTAGTCTGCCGGTGAACTTATCAATGAAGCTGTTTTGGCTATGGAATATGGTGCTGCTGCCGAAGATGTTGCCCGTGTCTGTCATGCCCATCCTGTAATTTTTTTTTTATTATTTTAATTGCTGCTATATAATCATATTTGGTATTTTTTTATTTTCCAGACCTGTGCTGAAGCTTTGCGCGAGGCCAACGTTGCTGCCGCCTTTGGCAAACCCATTAACTTTTAATTTATCTACTCCTCTGCCTTCCTATTATATATTTTAATTCTTTTACATCTCTTTAATTCCAAAAATGCCTTAAGTTATTAAAAAAAACGAAACTTAAAACTTTCATTTAATCAATTATTTTGTAATTTATTTCGAAATCTTTACTATTTAGGTAATTACATACAATGAAACTCATTTAAAAAAAAAATTACGATTTCAAATATTAATTATAAATAAAAATAACTTCAAAAACGCATGGGGCGACACATTTGTTTATAGTCTGCTAGAAAATTGTAATAAATTTTCAAACCATTTTGAGGGATATGAAATTTTGTGGTAAAATTTAAAGATAGCTCTTTTAAAGTATAAAATAAATGTAACAAATAAAACACTAAATAGAAATTAAAAAACACTTGAATTTTCTGGAATTTGTATATGATTTACGGAACTTTAAACAGGAGAAACCAAAACTCATTAAGTCTGCATATATTTACACTAACAAATACTGAAACTTTTTGGAAGTCTTCAAATATGCAAAAGTTCAAACTCAAGAAATGTGTTATTTTAAGTTTTTCAACCAATCCACCATAATTAAAAAAAACTGCAGTTTATTTTTTCCGTAATCTTAACGAATTGTTGTAAAAACAAATTCAAATCTAATCTAAAAATTTTTTATATTTTCTAACCAAACAAGATTTTTAGAAACTATTATATATAAATTTATTGTTTCTAGCATATCTGCAGTTTTATTTATATAATAAACCAATTTTACGCAAAAAGGAGTAAAATTTTACGCCAAAATTCTTACATATTTTTTCTGCATTAAAAATTAACGGTAATTTTTACTCCATTTTTAACTGAGGTGAATTTCAAGCCATCTCAACACTCTGGCATCCCTCTATCATTTTTCCCATTTTGAACACATGTTTTTTGTTATGATTTTTTTCTAAGGCAAATGTTTTTGTTTTTTTACATAAATTTCATTCAAACAGACGCAAGTGACGCAAGAACATTAAAAAACAGAAAATTTTAAGGCAAAAATATTTTCTAAAGGAATTTTAACAACTATTTGAATTAAATTTATTTTTTATAACAAAAATTTTAAAAATCATAACTTAATAACTAAAGCAAATATGCATAGCTTAAAAATTTTGCAAAGATGGCCGCTGAAAAGTGTTAACAAAGCCACACAGTTAATTCAAACAGCTTCAATATCGGTGAGGACTGTGGAAAAGCCCAAAAACAAGGATGAAGAGGTAAGCAAATATATGCATATAAAAATTATTGTTTTCTTTAATATTATTTCTATGTATATATTTTAAGAACTCCAACTATCCACGCAAAATATTCTCGGGCATACAACCCACCGGCCAATTGCATTTAGGCAATTATTTGGGTGCCATACAAAAATGGATCGAGCTGCAAAATAATCAGGAAAATGTTACTTATTGCATAGTTGATATGCATTCTATTACTATAGATCAGGTCCAATTATATGACTAAATAATTTTCTCAGATTTTATTAACAAAATTTGATATAAATTTCTTAGAATCCTGCTATTTTACGTGAAAATATTTTCGAAATGGCTGCCACCATGTATGCCTGTGGTCTTAATCCTGAAGATGGCAACTTGTTTGTGCAATCATCGGTTAAGGAACATAGTGAATTATGTTGGATTTTAAATTGTTTATGCACCATGGCTCGTTTGGGTCATTTGCCACAGTTTAAGGAGAAATCACGTAAAGTTAAAGATGTTCCCTTGGGCTTATATGTTTATCCGGTATTGCAGGCGGCTGATATTATGTTATACAAGTGAGTACTCTATTGATTTTTGGTTATTTATTAGTTGGGAGGAAAGATTTACAACAAATTTAGAATAAATTTGAAAGAAAAACAGAAGAAACACTAAACACTACAGCTAATTTCGAGTTTTAATATTTTCAAATATAAATTTTAAAATTTTCAAAAATAATTTATAAGTTCGAATATTTTCAAGAATAAATTCTGAGTTCAAATATATTTTTGAATATTTCAAATATTTTTGAAATAAATACTAAGTTTCAATATTTTCAAAATTAAATTTTAGGTCCGAATATTTTCGAAATTAAATTAAAAGTTTTAATATGTTCGAAATTAAAGGTTTGAATATTTTCCAAATTATTCATTTGAATTCCAATATAGCATAATAACAATTTAAACCCTAAATAAGTATAATAACTCTACAGTCAATTTTGAATTTTTCGAATATGAGTAAAAAAAAGTTCATAAATGTAAGTGAAAATAATAGAAATATTTTTCCAAATCAGACAAAAAACCAAAATTAAAAAGGCCTCCCAAACAATTTAGTTCTTTTAAATCCTTCAACTTCTTCTATTTCCCTACCCTCTTCTATCCCCTTATCCTATTTCAGAGCCACCCACGTTCCAGTTGGCGAAGATCAGCTGCAACACATACAATTGACCCAACATTTAACGCGCATTTTCAACTCTCGCTATGGTCAAACGTTTCCCGTTTGCCATGCCATGATTGACAATCAGGAGGCAGCACGCATACGTTCTTTACGCAATCCCACAAAGAAAATGTCCAAATCTGATCCCGACACTAGAGCTACAATTAACATACGTGATGAACCTGACATTATAGTGGAGAAAATCAAAAAGGCTGTAACCGATTTTACCTCAGATGTTACTTACGATCCGGTCAATCGTCCTGGTGTGTCTAATTTAGTGGCCATACATTTCCTGGTATCAGGTACGCCCATTGAACAGATAATCGAAGAAGCCCGAACAATGGACACCGGAAGATATAAACTAAGAGTGGCCGAGGCAGTGGTAGAACATTTAAAACCAATCAAGTCGAAAATTGATACACATTTGGCGCGTAAAAGTGAATTGATCTACATGTTAGAGCAGAGCGCAGAAAAGGCACGCCAACAGGCTCAAGAAACTTTGGAGGATGTTAAGCAAAAAATGGGTTTAGGCACCTATACCAACATACCGCAATCCATAGATGTGAATACTTTCAGTGATAAGGTTGAGGAGAAACCGCTTAAAGAAACAAAAGTAGAGACCACTCCCAAATTAGATGAGGACGGCAAACCCATAGTGCCTAAACAAAAGATACGTGTAGAAAGTAGACGTGCCAATCACACACACACATTGGCACCAGCATTTGAAATGGGTTTGGACAGTGTGGCAAATTCCCATAGAAGTAAAACCCCAAATATTGCAGCAAAATTACAGCAACCAGAGCCACAAAGCTCAGCCCCTGACGTAGAGGGTATGGACAAATTTATGAACTAAGCTAGTTTTGGTATTTTTGTAAACGAATCTTTAGTTAATTTTATGTAAATGATTTTAAATGTTTGTGTTGTTATTGTAATTGTTATTGAAAATGTAAAAAATTTTCAATTGAAATTGGTTTTGTTAAAAACAAATCGAAATTTCCTTGTTGAAAAATGTATGGCTTAATTAAAAAAAATACTGAAATATGTAACGAAATTTTAACTTTAATTTATTTGTTTCCTTTATGTTTACTACTTGAGAACATGGAGCTGATTCTTACTACAACTTTACATTTAGTTTTTATTGTTTAACTTCTACTATGTCCAAGATCTTTATCTTGGAAAAAAAACTTGCAGTCGCCATTAGTATTTTTTTCGCTTGATTAGGATTTTTGATTCTTTTTAGTATGGTTCTTGACTATCTTTTTTCGCCTTAAATTTCTAGAAATTTCTTAGCTTTTATCTTAAATTGAAATCCTATTAACCAATGTTGGAGAATAATACACTTCTCATTGTACTCGTAAAAAGCATTTTTGCTCAAATTAATTTGAAGATTTCACTTCTGTTTGCTGGGTATTTCTCAATATCTTAGTTCTTCGTTTGTTTTCCAACCAAGTTAGATATTGCAGTTGTACAAAAGTTCGACAGATTTGAAAGTTTCTGTGTTCTACTGACAAAACGTCTGTTCTATACTTTGATCTTTAGTCTCCTCCATACCCTGGTCACATTCTTTTCTCTATAGTAAAGCGAAATTAGAGGACTTATAGTTAAAACACCAAAAAAAAAAAACAATTTTGATAACAGTTAAATCTACAGATATTACAGAACTAGCTCCTTATGTATATTAATCTTCTAAAACAAACATCCATATCATTATACTGTAGCCCAGTCTTCCCCTCAAAAACAGTTTTTATCGCGGAATCTTAACGAAATAATTTCAAAAGTATTACTTTTTCACTAATTGCCTTTGTATTTTATTTAAGATTTAAATACATATTTTTTAAAGTTAGATCATACAGTTTACTCTTCAATGTCACATTTTACAAATCTTGCGAAGTTGCATAAGCGTCTTTGTTTATCGAAGTAAAGACCCTGAGGACACTTGTTTACAACGACCTGGTTTATGTTACACATATAGTAGGTGGCACAATCTTTAGGATCTCTTACAAAGGTACCGGGTCGTTTGTTTAAACACAAACTTCCAATGCGTTCATAATCACTAGTAGTAGTTGCCTTTTTGTTGGCTGTGGATGGTGAGTTTTGGTATTTTCCAACGAGTTTGCGTATTACATTTTTGTGGGGTCTTTTGGCGCTTTGCGGTCTTTGGTCTTTGGAAGCACATGGTTTTGTAGAGGGAGGATTTGTTGGTGAGTTGCAGGGTGTTGTGGTTGGTGGCTGTGTTGAATGTTTGCATGGTGTGCTTGGGGGTACAGTTGGTGTCTTGCATGGTGTGGTAGTTGGAGGTTCTGTTGGTGGCTTACATGGTGTGGTAGTTGGAGGTTCTGTTGGTGGCTTGCATGGTGTGCTTGGGGGTTCAGTTGGTGTCTTGCATGTTGTGGTAGTTGGAGGTTCTGTTGGTGGTTTCCATGTTGTGGTAGTTGGAGGTTCTGTTGGAGGTTTGCATGTTGTAGTAGTTGGAGGTTCTGTTGGTGGCTTACATGGTGTGGTAGTTGGAGGTTCTGTTGGTGGCTTGCATGGTGTGCTTGGGGGTTCAGTTGGTGTCTTGCATGTTGTGGTAGTTGGAGGTTCTGTTGGTGGTTTGCATGTTGTGGTAGTTGGAGGTTCTGTTGGTGGTTTGGATGTTGTAGTGGTTGGAGGTTCTGTTGGTGGATTGCATGTTGTGGTAGTTGGAGGTTCTGTTGGTGTCTTACATGGTGTGCTTGGGGGTTCAGTTGGTGTATTGCAAGTTGTGGTAGTTGGAGGTTCTGTTGGTGGATTGCATGTTGTGGTAGTTGGAGGTTCTGTTGGTGGATTGCATGTTGTGGTAGTTGGTGGTTTGAATGTTGTAGTAGTTGGAGGTTCTGTTGATGGATTGCATGTTGTGGTAGTTGGAGGTTCTGTTGGTGGCTTGCATGATGTGCTTGGGGGTTCAGTTGGTGTCTTGCATGTTGTGGTAGTTGGAGGTTCTGTTGGTGGTTTGCATGTTGTAGTAGTTGGACGTTTTGTTGGTGGATTGCATGTTGTGGTAGTTGGAGGTTCTGTTCGTGGCTTGCATGTTGTGGTAGTTGGAGGTTCTGTTGATGGCTGGCATGGTGTGCTTGGGGGTTCTATTGGTGGATTGCACGTGGTGGTAGTTGGAGGTTCTGTTGGTGACTTACATGTCGTGGTAGTTGGAGGTTCTGTTGGTGGCTTACATGGTGTGCTTGGGGGTTCAGTTGGTGTATTGCATGTTGTGGTAGTTGGAGGTTCTGTTGGTGGCTGGCATGGTGTGCTTGGGGGTTCTATTGGTGGATTGCACGTTGTGGTAGTTGGAGGTTCTGTTGGTGGCTTACATGTCGTGGTAGTTGGAGGTTCTGTTGGTGGCTTACATGGTGTGCTTGGGGGTTCAGTTGGTGTATTGCAAGTTGTGGTAATTGGAGGTTCTGTTGGTGGATTGCATGTTGTGGTAGTTGGAAGTTCTATTGGTGGCTTACATGTCGTGGTAGTTGGAGGTTCTCTTGGTGGCTTGCATGTTGTGGTAGTTGGAGGTTCTGTTGGTGGCTTACATGGTGTGCTTGGGGGTTCAGTTGGTGTATTGCACGTTGTGGTAGTTGGAGGTTCTGTTGGTGGTTTACATGTCGTGGTAGTTGGAGGTTCTGTTGATGGCTTACATGTTGTGGTAGTTGGTTTTTTTGGGGGATTGCATGGTGCAACAGTTGGGGGTTCAGTTGATGGATTACATGGTATAATAGTTTGGACTGATGGGTTAGTTACCGGTTTTCTTACTCTACGACCGCCACACTGTACAAATTGTGGAAAATTACACATTCTCATTTGCTCATCATAATAAAAGTCACCCAAACAACGTCTGCGAAAGGATCGACCCAAATTACACTGATAATAATGTTGACAAGAACGCGGATCTAGTAAAATCGCACCATTCGGCTGAGAGGTACAATCAGGTTTTTTCCAACGGGCTGCTGCGTATATTGACGGTATAATAACAACGAAAAATAGAATAAGATTTACTGGAAATATATATATAGAAATAGAATTTAGGAAGAATTCTATAGAAGTGTTAGTTAGGAATTGTTGAATTTAATAGTTACAGTTTCTCATTTCTGTGAGTAGTACTACAGTTTGTCAGGAAAAACTTCAACTTCTCGTGCTTGTTTTGGTTAACAATCAAATCTGTCGTTTTGCTGGCAATGTAAGCATCTTTTATAGTAAAATAAATTTAGCAAATTATTAATTAGATAAAAATAATTAATGGAATTTTGTGGTAGTTCGTTTATTAAATAGTTACAAGAAAATTACTATAAAATAAGTAACATTATCTGGAATATCTTATCAAAATATTTAATTGTTGGTTGCCGGTAGCTTGTTGACAGTGGAAAGGACGTGTAAAACATAATGAGTCTGTCAAATAGTCTGTCTTTTATTGTTTAGGAAATTTCATTGAATATTTGATTGAGTGGAAAAGGCAAGTAGCTGTTGCTGGGTATAATTTTAATTAGTTTGTTGTGTTTTCAAGAGTTAAATTTTCTGTGCCTAAGATATAAACTTAAGGTCTTAAATTATCTGATCAACATTTTGAAGAAATGCTGCTTAATAAAAGCTTCTTTGTGAATAAAATGTTTTGAATTTATTAATCTTGTTTTTATTTTATTATTATTATTTCTCTATTTTTTATTAACTTTTTCAATTATATCTGACTGAACTTTTACGATATTTCAAATTCAAATCCTTAACACAAGTGGCCCCAATACGCCACTTACAACGTGCACTTTCAACATCAAAATGCTGATAAAATGGGCAGGTCTGCAATATTGCCTGGCCCTTGACACAATAAATAAATGAACTACAACGCTGGACATTAGGAAATATATGCTCGCCGTATTCAGGACACTTAATGCCATCAGCCCAAATGGGTTCATCCAATGCAGGCCATACCTCTACATCCTCTTCCTCACCTTCCTCCTTAAAGGGTATTACACACTCGGCATTAGAGGGTAAATCACATTTACCGGTTTTGGCATTCCAATTAAGTTTAGGACTGCAAGCCTGCAATAAAGCCTGGCCGTGATAGCACATATAATACTGTTGGCAGTTACGTGGATGAGGCAGAAAGACCAAAGCATAGGAGTTGCGTGGTATGGCATAGAGATTGTAACAGTATTGATCGGCTTTTGAAGGCTTGTCGGTTGTGGTAATTGCTGGAGTTGGCCTGGCTGTGGTAGAAATGGGAAACGTCTCTGCTGTGGTTATTTCCCCACACTCAACATTTTCAGGATTATCACAGATTTTAGTTTCAGCATTGAACAACATATTTGGTGGACAGGCGGCCACCACTCCTTCGCCATTTTTACCGCACAAAAAGAACAGTTTACAGTCATTGGGATTTGCCACAAATTCCCCCCATTCATGATCCAAACAATAATCTATTTGGCGAGTTCTAGCCAAGTACTTAAAGGCTGCCAGTTGTGTCACTCCCAGGAATAGCATTAGTATGTCTAAAACATAAAACTTAACATTAAAGAAAAACATCCTCAAAAATCGTTGCTCTAAACTCACTTTTAAACATTGTTGAAATTTTGGTTTAAATAATCTTATCAATACTTTTGAATTTGACGTTTTCAGTTAAACCTTTCAAGTTATTCTAAACGTATTCAAATTATTTGTTAGTAATTTCTCTCAAACATTTGAAAAACTTTATCGCTGGTTCGTTATCTTCAACTATTTAAAATTCCTATGAAGATCACATTTTTATGCAAGATATTTTTGTGGAAAAAGCATAAAAAAACTCAAAGTTTGTTTACAAATTTATCAATATTTGTCAATCATTAGCTAGATAAACTTTGAAGAGAAAATAGTTAGTGTTTAGTAATAAAATTTTTGTGTAACAACTTTGCAAAATATACTTAAAAAAAAGTAGGCAAATATTTCAAATAGATCAGCATATCGACCGTAAGTTTTGAAGATGATTACTTACACAGGGAGAAACATACCTTGCAATCAAAAAATTTAAATTACCACTAAATTGCTGGTGTTTTTTTTTTTTTTTTTTTATTTTAAACATTTGAGCTTTTTTAACTGATTCCATAGAAACGGTAAAGCAATTTTATACAAAATATCCAGGAATCTTTTTTCAGTGAATGCTTAAAGAACAAGTTTGAGCATAAAGATAAGGTTCACTCGAAGCTTTCAATGAAGCTTATTAAATTGATCATGAACTCTTAAAAATAATAACGAAATATCACTTATCTAATAATGACAATCCAAATAGAATCCTTTGTTTTTCAGTAGAACAATCCTATTTGAATCGCCATGATGTTTCGTTCAAATTGAAATTCATCGATGTTTTTAATAATTGTGGCTATGCACAATGACCACATGGCGAATTTTGCTTAAGGATTTGCCTCTGAAGCCTTAAATAGCACACATGATGTGTAAATTGGAGCCTGCTGACAATTCACTTCGCCAAAGACTCGCAGAATTCATTTTAAAACAAATCACATCTTTTTTCTGGTAAAAAATTTATTTCAGACGAAGCTTATATTCATCTCTCTATACCTATATACAAGTAAAATTGCCGCATTTTGCCATTTGAAAATCCAAGAGCAATTGTTGAGAGCACCCCTTTGCATGCAGAACGTGTCACTGTAATGTTTCAAAACTTCGGCTGAAAATTGGGTTACGATGTCGAGAGTTGTTAACAAATAAATTTTAAACTATTCTTCAGTTTTATATAAGTATGGTTTAATTTTTTCAGTCTCAAATTGCGTTTGGTATTTAATTATGATAAAAAACCGACGTGTGAAAGCAAAATATAAACTGTCTGTAAACTGCCAATTTTGACAGACATGCACAATTACATATGTATCGTACAACTGACAATTACATTGCAAAGTACATACCGTCTAAAGCTGCCTTAATTAGTATTTGCTAAATAAAAGAGTGTATAAATTAAGAGACACAAAGAAAGAGGATAAAATACAGTAATAAATGAAAATCTCTTACTCAAATGAATTGCACTTTTCAAACAAACACACACAGGCCAGTGTTGGCAAACATTGTACAATTGTTTTTTTTTTTTGATACATTTTACACACAGTTGGTACCGAGTCATTTGCTACAATTTCAAAATACTATTGCATCTAAATTTGGTATTCCGGATGAAATATATAAATATATCATTTCAGTTACTATTTGTGCAAAGAGATTTTAATAAATTTCATAAACATTTTGGAACTGATATCAATTTGATCTTTAAATATGCATCTATAAGCCGATTATTACGACAAGAAATGGTTTGTTGAATTATCGAGCAATTTGAGCTCCTGACATATTAATTCACCTTAAATGATTTTTAGGCTGTATCCAAAAAATAAAGCTTAAAATGTAGTTAGTTATAATTTAAAAATCGTTAGAGTTAACCCTTCTATTTCGTCTATTATTGAAATAATAAATCTACTAATTTTGAAAATACGATCGAAGGATGCATGAATATATACAATACATATGTACATATATATTTAACAAGGTTAATTTACAGGAAACATTTTATTGCAAAACTAACTTTGTTTCTTTGCCTTTTTTCTTCCTGGAACACTAGTTGCTTATCGTGAACAAACGCTTTATCTGGAAGCACTTTTCAATAGAGACTAGTTTTGTAGCATTTATAATATTACCAGAAGTTAGATAATGAATCTTTAAAGAAGAAGTATTACACCGTATTCTTTTATATCACTTGCAATAAATCAATACCAGTCGAGTATAAATTTGTTTAAACATTCGTTACATAAAGTAATGTTAAATGTGTTGCCATAAGATATACCTATCGAATTTTTGATAGAGTTTGTGCATAAGCTTTATTATTTAAAAAAAAATATTAAAAATGGTACCGTGGAGGTCTAAAAACTACATTTTATTTATATAGGTGGTACAAAATCCAAAAATCCATTTTCCATCACTGACACAGGCACACTAAAGCAAATTTAATAGTCCGTATTAACATAAATATAAACAAGCATTTTATTGTAGTTGTTGTTGTTGCATTTTATCCAATTGCCAGAGTACATCGAGTGTCGGCATTCAGTTTGCGTTGTTAATTCAAAGTGATAGCATATCGTGCGAAACGGTCGGTAACGAAAAATAAAACGAGAAAGAAAAAACAAAAGCAAAAACAAAGCAGTGTTAACGATTTTGTTTTTGACCAGTCAGTGAGTGAGTGATTTTTATTAAGTGGGATTTATTTTACGGTTTTTGTATACATGGCGTCGTGAACAAGTTAAAACAAATCATTATAAAAATTAAATAAATTTACAAACTTTTTAAACAAACGCAACTACAAATAAAAAAAGTTCAATAAGCCAATAACAAGAAAGGTGTTACCAACGTTACACTCAAAAAATGATCAAAAAGCAACAAAAGAAAAGAAACAGCTAAAATCAGAAAACCTACAAAAAATAATGATTTAAAAAATACTAGTAAATAATTAAATAATATTAAAACAAACGAAATTAACTATGTATTAAGTTGTCATAAAATTCAATTAAATTGATAAAATAAATAGGTATCTAGTAAAGTTAAAATTTAAACAAATCTAGTAAACGGGAAAATTTAACAAACATCATACAAATCCACGAAAAAATCTCGTCCAAAAACGAAAACAACAACAATTATAACAAATTCAGTGTAAATTAAAGTGTGTTTGTGTGCGTTTGTAATGTGTTGACTACCTGTTCCCTCCATTAAACAACAAAAAATTATTGTAAACAACAAACACAAGAAACGTACATATTTTTTTTTCTTTTATTATTATTATTTATACTTGTCATTCGTTGTGCAAGCCAAAACTACTAACAAAACAAAATTAAAAACAACAACTGAAACAAAACCAACCAAATCCATCAAAAATTACAAAACACAAGTTTATTTTTCTCCCCAAATAACTAGAGTCTAGCGGAGAATCTCTAACTAATACTTCATATATATACATATTTTGTTTTTGTATTTACTTACTTTAATTTCGTGAGTTGTTTTGTTGTGTGTTTGTTTACGTGTAAGAGCGAGTGCTAGTGTTTGTTTAGCTGCTTATAATGATCATTAGCTCATCTCTTTATCATCATCATCATCATTATAATGTTTTAGATTTTTATTAAAAACGCAAGAAAACAAATTCTTGTTAAACATAAAATGAAATAAAATGCATGTGCACCTGTTTTAATAAGAAAATTATAAAAAAAGCTAAAGAATTTAAAAAGTAAAACAAACAGTGAGAAAATTTAACAAAAAAAGATAAAATTATTTATCCCATAAAGAAGAAGCAGCATAATTGGGAATAATTCTCTTTGAAAAAAAAAAAATTACAAAAAAAACTCATCACAGTCATCAGGCATTGTTTGATAATTAGTGTTGCCAACTTATTAGCTTGAAGCCGTCGACCAATTGGAAAGATCATAAAGGTAAGTCGTTTTATACATACATACATATGTATGTATGTACATACATACATATTTTCTAATACATATTAAATTAAGTTTCAAAAGTAAATATGTAGATATACATTAAATATTAAATGAATTTATGACAGAAATTTGAATTAAAAACAAGTAAAGGTACGTTCACACTTGGCAAATATTTGCCGAAAAAGACGTAACTACTAAATAACATATACAGCCCAATCATGAATAAAAAGTCCCGCAGATTTTTTTATTCACGATTGGGCTCGTTTACTTATGTATTTAAAAACAACTTTTCCTATTTAGGCCAAGCACAATAAATATTTAGTTTTAATTTATTTGATGCTGTTTGATCTTGCAAAACTCTTGTAAGAGTAAACAACGTCAAACAAATTTGTGCTAAAACAAGTGTTTAGGCTTTTTTGAGTAAATATTTCTCAAATGTGACCGTACCTCAAGAGTTTATATTAGGCTGTGCCGAATCTTATATGTATACCCAATAAATATACAGTCGGAGTCAAAATCAAATATACAGGACGCTTTTTTATTTATAAAGCAAATTATTTTTATTATAATAAAAAAAGATACGTATAAGTTTGAGTTAACTTAAAATTTAGTTTAAGGTTTAATGTTTCCTATTTAATTTTTTTTTAAATTTAAATTGATTTCATGGTAATTTTGTGGGAAGAATAAAAAAGTAACTAAGAGAAACAGTCAAAAATTAGTATTAAAATTAAAAGCTCATATTTTGTTGGTCGTCCATTCAGCTTAATTACAGCCTTTAGTCACCTTTTCATGGAATTTACAATAGTTTCAGTGCTGTTCGGAGTTCGTCTTTGAATAAATTGCTTCTTTTTCTCATGTTTCTGAGGTGAATTTAATTACTTAGGCACGTTGTAAAATAGCCACTCCTTGATAATTCCCACATTCGCAAAATAATCATTCGACTATATTTAAAATCATTTACTCTGAGATCCCAAAATAAGTAGATTGTTATTTGCATGTCTTTGGATAAATTTTAATGGAAAAATACTAACAATTTTGCTATAATCTGGAGATTCCAGTTTACTATTTGTAAACGATTTTAGTAGTCTATGTAGATATCAAAAACATTTATTTTACCAGGTATTCCAACTGTTTGTATCACAAAAACTTATTCTGATGCCTATGACTAATCATCTATATCTTTTAATTTACTAAACATGTTAAACTATAACATTGTCGTTAATTACATTCTTTCACTTTAAGATAACACAACAAAATACTAATATCTTTGTAGTATTTTTTCCCCAAATAAAACCCTTGATAACAAAAATACTTTTAATAAAACACCTTCAGTTGTTCTGACTACGTCAACATCGTTAGAACAAAATCGGTGAAAATGTTTCGAATAGTTTTATACTTGTTGGTTTTAACTTTATTTACGAGCACTTCAATTAATGCAGCAGAGTATCCAGAGTGTGAAGATGAACCTGTAGGCAATTTTATAGCTGTTTCTAGCAACTGTTCGAAGGCTATTTATTGTGATGGTGAGAAATCAAATATAGTGGAGTGTGATTTCAATACACCATACTTTTCGTCCGATGATCAAAATTGCTACACTGACTCTACAGTATGTGGCAATAGGCCATTTAGTGGGTCGTCTACAACTGCACCAACGAGTTCTACTACAGTAACTACACTTTTAACCAGCCCCACAGCAGCTACAGCTACATCAGTTTCTACTAACACGACTATTCCTTCACCAGTCACTACAGCACCGATTACTACCTGGCCAACAATTGTCAGTACATTAACCACTAAAATTACTTCGACTATTACCGATTCCACTCCATCTGTGATATGTCCTCCTGTAGACGACCCCACTAGACCTGTGTTTTTGCCTCATCCAAAATCATGCTCACAATATTATTTATGTTATCATGGTGTAGCCTCCATAATGCAATGTCCCAATATGATGCATTTCGATGTGATCCAACAGGGTTGCAATACAGCTGAAAAGGTTAATTGTCAGGTAAAAGAATTTTATGAAATCAAAACTATAACTGTTGTTAAATATTCCTTTTGTTTTACACTAAGATAAGTGCTGTTATACCCCGCGATCAATGTCTGCCACATACTGTCGATGTTTATCCTCATGGTTCCAACTGTAACTATTATTATCTGTGTGAGTATGGCTATCTGATGGTTATGCAGTGCCCCTTTAACATGGGCTGGGATTATGAAAAGAGAGCTTGTGTGATCAAATCAAAGGCTAAATGTTATAATGAGGCTTAATGGAATTATAATCTTAAAGTATGAGAAATAAAATAAAAGTGTAATTTTGGTTGAAATGAAGATCTGTTTAAGGATTAAGAAGAGCTTTAGCTTATTTAGCTTTAAGTATCGTAGGTTAACGCAATGAAATCATTAAATGGTAATCCTCGCCGAGATCTTGGAATATGTTTTATATTTGAAACTTATCTGAAAAGTGTTTCTCAACATCTTCTCTTAATAAAAAATGAATTTTCAGTTTGGGATTCTTTTCAATTTAAGAAGTACCAAGAAAATTATTAGTCTTCGATGATTGAGAATGTGAGAATGCAAAAATGGTCGTATAAAATATCAAAATTCTGTCTCTAGCTCTCAATTATGTTCGATGGACTGGAGAAGGCTAAATGTTTCTTGTTTTTCCAAGAATCAAAGAAATAATGAGGATCTAAAATCTTAGAGAGATTCACACATAAAGCTTGAGGGTTCTTTCATTTAATCGAGAAACCTCAGCCACTCAAATTGTTCAACTCTAGTTCATTTATTCTGTGAAGGGAAGAGCGACTATTCCTTTCAACAGTTCTAATGCGGAGATCGCTGAAAATTAGTTTTTTATCTTTCCAGCGAATATGTCGCTCGTGAGGAACTAAAATCTTAGAGAGATTCACACATAAGGTAATAATTTGGGGGTTCTCCCCGGCACTGGAGAAGACAATAGGGTAGAGTAAAGTTCAGCAGAAAATTGTCTCCATAAAGAAACCGCGTTAGCATCTAAAAAAAACTTCACTTCTACTCCATCAGTTGCTACTATTTTAACACGTTTAAACTCGGAGGCCTTTAATCTCACTATTATACTTTTAAAAACGTTCACATCGCCCTCCTTAATACAGATCACTTTATACATATTGATGTCCCCTGCGAGAATTAGTCGGCACTTCTGATAAATTTGACTGGATTCGTTAATGACATATTAAGATAGATCGTAAAAGAATTATTTTCCAAGTGTTCCCTTGTAACAGACTAAGTTCCGACTCTACCCTTTTTACGTCTGCAATTGTTGTTATTTGTGTATCTCGTACTTTCCGTATACATGCAAGAAGTCTAACTAAGTTTCTTACATTTCCGAGCGCGGAAGAGCCAGAGTTTGAATGATCAACAAGTGGCAATCTACCAACAGAGCTCCGTTTCAACTGCCTTTACACCATAATATTTGAGACCGCAACCAAGGGAATGTCTAATTCTTTTGCGCTCTTATTACTTTGGAGCTGAGAGCCTTGATTAATGCAAGGTTGACAACATCAATATTAATTGCCGACACTTCGATTTTTTATTCTTGGCATCCTCGAACAAACTGCATGTGTCGGACAATCAAGAGGCCAACGTCATAGAACAGCAATTGTAAACATAGATTCCGCATATGAGTTTATGATTGTCTCATTTGTTAATCCCAAATAAATCCAAATCACAACCTAAGATGGGGTATGACAAAAATCAACTGTCTGGCGAATGGAGTAGGTAACACGTAATTTAAGAGAAACTAAAAGAATAACGTCTTTGAACCGTCGGAGTAGACTTCCTGCAGTCTGCCTGGATATTTGAGCAGTAATATGTCCAGCATTGTCTCTAGACTGGCTTGAACAGTATTTCTAGAAGAAATATTGTAGCTTTCAAAGTGTGAACATTAAAAGATGGTTCTACTTGGAGAAAAATAGTTGTCTGGAAATTATTCGATAATTCTAATATTTTATTTTGAAATTGTGCCTTACACACATTTTGTATGATACTGAATATTTAAGGATGTTTTGGGAATGAAAAATGAAATGTTTAATATTGGTTTATGGTCTATTTCATTAACTTCAATTAAAAATATGATAATTACGTTGTTTTCATAGCGTAAACATTTAAAAGTTATTTCAACTTGCTGTCTAACAGATGTATGGAAACTGTTAGAAAATTATAACCGTTTATTTTGGAATTGCGACTTAAACTAAAACATTCATTAGCATGTTTTTTTTGTATACAATTATTACAGTTTCTATATATTTACAACACTCCTTTTGTTCTAACTATTTTGAAACTCCCATTCATACTACTTCCATGCTAAAATGTATTCTTACGAAATTCCAATTGCAAGTCCTTAATACAAAGAGCCTGCTTACGCCACTTGCAACGGCTGCTCTCCACATCGAAATACTGATAAAAGGGACATTGCTGCAATATGGCATGTCCCTTGACACAGTAAATAAAGAAATCACAGCGCTGCATATGAGGAAATATATGTTGACCATAAACAGGACAAATAATACTATTACCGCCTATAGGAGCTGATTCTGTGGGTGCAATAGGTATTGAATTATGGTTACCATCTTCTGCTTGGCACTTGGCATTAAAGGGTAAATCACATTTGCCAATACGTGAATTCCATAGCAAATCGGTGCTGCATTCTTGCAACAGAGCCTGCCCATAATAGCACATGTAGTACTGGCGGCAATTGGAGGGATGAGCCAAGAAAATTAAAGAATCGGCAGAGGGTTGCTGACTAAACACGTTTAGACAATAGTCAGCAATAGTCGAATCTGTTGGGTTTGGGGTGAGAATTGGAGTTGTTGTAACAGGAGGCTGCAAAGTTGCGGTGTCGCATTTTACATTGGCCTGAGTATCGCAAATTTTGCTATCAGGATTGAACACCATATTTGGAGGACAGCTGGCGGGCACAGTTTCACCATTTTCTCCACAGAAATAAAACTTTTTACAGTCCAAGGGATTCGGTACAAAAACTCCTGACGCCTGATTAGCACAAAAATTATTTTGACGCAACTTTACCGAAATTTTCAAAGTTTCGCTGGGCACATAAACTAATAACAAAATTGGCAAAGCTGTAAGAAGAAACTAATTTAAAAAGCTTAATCAATTAATTATAATTATACAAATCTTTACCTTTGCAAAAATATTTTTTTAAAACATCCATTTAACGTTCGCTGATCGTTAAAATAACTTTAAAAATGCTTCTTAAAACGTTCACTACGTCTCTACTACTGCTTATTAGCGTTTAATTTTGCATTTTAAAAGCCTATTACGGCATCATTTGCGCCTAACAATTTCCGCTTTATCTGTAATTATGATTATTTTCATATTGCCGTAAACAAATTTGAAGATAAAACTCTATTTTTTCTTATTGCTTTTTTTTACATACTTATATTTAACACCTGTGTATATTCGTATAATTAAAGTTCATTAGCGTGATAAACAGTAAATCAGCAACACCTATAGATTCCCGAATAATATTTTAATTACTTTCGAAAAGTGTGTCTTGTTTTGCTAATTATGTTAAAGTTTCTGCCAGAAATTTGTGTTACCATGACCTCATTTGTAAAGTTGAAAAAAAAAATAGGGGGAATTAATAAAAAAGAAAGGAAAGAAAGTATATCTGGGAGTTGAAAAACGCATAAGAGAAGAAAGGCAGAGTTTGGCCAGTCTTAAAGAGAGATAAATAAATAAATAGACAAGTCTAGATATTGTATAGGGTCTAGTCTCTAGGCAATACTATGGTAAAGTGTCTATTATTTAGATTATAGGCAAGATTATGGTAAGGTGTCTAGTCCCTAGACTATAGACAAGTCTATAGTAAATTGTCCAGTCTCTAGACAAGTCTATATTACAGTGAGTAGTTAATCGTACAGCTAAGGTTCCAGGTCGAAAATATTACTAATTGTTTCAATACAAACCATAAATGGTATTAAAATTTCTGGAGTACCTTGAGCGACTATAGGGGTTATAGATATAGAATTTTATAGTCTGCACTCAAAATATTTCATAGGTAAAATAAACGAAAATCGTGGTTCATTTTACAAAATTTTTCGGTTTTTTTGACAAAACGAAATATTTCGTATAATATATGTACAAATGTTTTTCGTTCTTGTTGGGAGTTTTTATTTTTTGCATTTCACGAAATATTTGTGTATTTACCAAGATTATTTTGTTAAACTACAAAATAAATGGTTATTTAACGAACAAATTTTGTAAATAAACAAAAATAAGAAATATATTTCGTAAAAATACAAAATTAATTTGTTAATTTTAGAAATATTGCCTCCTGTTTTACGAAATTTTCTAAACTTACGAAAAATATTTTGTAGGTATAAGAAAAATTTAATATTTTTTTCGTTCATTTTACAAAATTTTGTATAAAAACGAAATATATTTTGTAAAATCACGAAAAGTTTCGTTAATACAAGAAAAGTTTCGTCAATTTCTGCTAAAAATTGTTAAATTTAGAAAATTTTCGAAAAATATTTCGTAAAATTACTAAAATTTGTGTAAAAATAAAAAAAAAATTTGTTTATTTTAGAAAAAGTTTCGTTAATTTCTTAAGAAATATTTTTTTATTACACGAAAAGTTTTGTTTATTTTATAAATAATAGTAAAGGAAAAAATAATAGCATTTATGCATTAAATTAAGTTTGATTTTGTCGATTGTTTTGGACAAAGAAAATTTATATATTAGTAACTTTTAAACTTAGAGTAAATAAAACACACTAACCTTGTACTTTTTTGTACAAGATAGTATCGAATATCTAGACTATAGACAAGTCTAGTCTCTAGATTGTAGACAAGCCAACTTTAATGCAATCGCTCAAAAATAAAAATGGAATACAAATGAAACTCAAATTTAGGGTCAAATTATGATTGACTTTTCTAGGTTCTTTATATGATGATCCATTGTCTAGATCCATAATTACTCGTAATAGTAATAAATATAGTTCACAAAAATTATACTAAAGGTCGATTCACCCATTTGTTCGGACAAAGTTTATTTCATATGAATATTTTCTCTCTCTTAAACAAAGAGGCGTCAAACGAAAAAAACTTTCTCCAAACACACATTTTGTTTGGAACGAATGGGTGAATCCACCTTAAGACTTTGTAATTGCAAAAATAACAAAGCATTAAACATTTAAATTAAATTTTATATAAATTTAAAATAAGAAAAATAAATTTTGAAAATTTTTTTGAATTTTAACTTTTTTGGTATATTTTGAAATATTTAAAAAAATTAATAAAATTATATATATTTTCTTTAAAATTTAAGCAAACTAGAATTTTCGAATATTCGAACTTTGAATTTTCATACCATAATAATATTTGAGGCTTGCTAGTTACATAACATTGATTTATTTTTAATTTTTTGTCTAATTTAACATTTTTCAAAGTTCGTAGATGGAAAATTTATTCGCAAATAAACACTTTTTAATTTTTCGTGTTAATTTGAAGCCAAATCTTAAAATTTAATATTTTATCCAAGTTCGAAAATTCGAACTTAAATTCGAGTTTTTAATTTTCCCACCAATATTAATTTTATTAGATACGATTTAAAAAAATAATGAAATTTTTTGAATTTTCCCATTATTTAACCTATTTTTGAAAATTCGAACTTAATTTCGAATTTTTAATTTTCCCACCAATATTAATTTTATTAAATACTGATTAAAAAAATTATGAAATTTTTTGAATTTTTCCATTATTTAACCTATTTTTAAAAATTCGAACTTAATTTCGAATTTTTAATTTTCACACCAATATTATTTGTATGAGTTCCTGATTAAAAAAACATTGGAATTTTTTGAATTTTCCAATTACTTCCAGTTTTTCTAAACAAAATAGTTTTTACTCAGTTCTTGTTGTAAAACAGCAATTCGAAAATTCTAAATTATAATTGTCTTAAAAGGAATCTTGATTTCTCAAACATGAAACAATTAAAAATTGTTTAAACTTTTTGAAATGTTTAAAAAACATTGACAGGTCTTCATGAATTTTTCCTAACACCTAACACTTTCTCTAAAATAAAACCACTTTTTCCACATCATATAATATTATGCATAACATTATATTTTGTTATATTTAAAATCTAGCATTATAACTATAACATTTAGCCTGTGAACGCAGTACACAAGCTCGTTTCTCATAATCCCAGCCCATGTTCAAGGGACACTGCATTACCTTCAAATAACCCAACAAACATTGATAGTAATAATTACAATTAACCGGATGTGGATAGAAATCGATGGTATGCGGCAGGCACTGTTCTCTTGGAGACACAACATCCATCAGCTAGATTAAATAAATCATTATGTAAATCATACTTTAGCAAGAAATTTTAAGGAAAAACTTACATGACAGTTGACCTTTTCGGGATAATCACATTTTTGCTGGCGGGCATCGAAATGCAACATTTTAGAGCAATGCATGGGCAAACGTTCACCATGATAGCATAAAAAGTAATCCGAACAGGATTTTTGATGAGGTAGAAAAATTGCTTTGTTGGGATTATCCACAGCTGGACAAGAGGAAGGTAACAAAGAAGGAATAGAAGGAGTAAATGCAGTTTGAGATACTGTTGAAATAGTTGAGGTTTCAGTATTTATATTGGAAGATATTGAGCTTGTTGGTGTTAAGGTGATGGTTGGAGCAGATATAATGGAAATACTAGTGGCTGGATTCGTAGGGGAATTTGTTGGATTAGCCTCAGTTACGGTTTCCTCAACTCCTTCACCTGAAAAATCGTCATTAGGAAATGGTCGATCTCCGCAAACATTTTTGTCCGTATCGCAGGTTTGTTCCACAACCGAAAAATAAGGACTATCTTCGGGACACGAGTCTCTAAACGAATCTTCTCCATGACACATTATATAAAACGAACAATCTTCCTGTACGGCTACATACGTTTCTTCCACTCCATCACATTCTTCCAAATAATCACCATAAACTGACATCCACAAACCGGCCACAAATAATAGAAAACCGAAATATTTGTTTAACATGGTGGAGCGTATTGGAAAAGTTCTGCAAACGTTAAGAGTTTCTGACAAACTGAAGGTTTAGAGAATGATAACAGAAGCTTATTGAAGACAAAGCAAGTTTTTCTTTAGCTTTTATCAAAGGAAATATTCATTTATTCAAACAAGATCTGGCGCAATTCTTCTTGGAGGGTAATTTACTCATTTATCTTGTTATCTTCTTGTGTTTTTCTTTTTTAAAAAGATAATTTTTTTGAGAACAATATTCTTTGCTATTAATTATCGATATGCAATATGGTACGTAGACAATGGATCATCATCATATCAAAGACCTTGAAAAAGTGAATCATAATTTGACCCTGAATATCAGTTACACATTTGCATTCCGTTTTTATGTTTGGTAGATAGTCAAATAAAATTCTGAAAATTGTTTCAGCAAGGTCGACTTGGAGAGGAAACTACACTCTGTATACTAAAGACTTGTCTGACTAGTTTGACTAGACTGGGGTGTAAACTAAAGATTGAGATTGAGACTTGTATGTAGTCTAAACACTAGGGTATACTCATATACTAAAGACTGCTATGTAGTCTAAAGAATCGGCTGTATATTTAGAACCTGTATTATACTAAAAACTTGTCAGTGTCTAAAGAATAGGCTGTATCCCAAAGACTACTCTATAGTCTAGGGACTAGACACTGTACTGTACACTGGTCTAGGGACTCGACGCTATACTCTACTAGACTAGACGCTATTCTATAGACTGGTCTATAGTCCAGGGACTAGACGCTATTCTGTAGACTGGTCTATAGTCCAGGGACTAGACGCTATTCTGTAGACTGGTGTATAGTCCAGGGTCTAGACGCAATTCTGTAGTCTGGTCTATAGTATACGCTATACTGCAGACTGGTCTATAGTCCAGGCACTACACGCAATTCTGTAGACTGGTCTATAGTTGAGGAACTAGTCGCTATTCTGTAGACTGATATATAATCCAGGGATTAGAGGCCATACTGTAGACTAGTCTAGTTTTTTTACACATTCCATTTAATGCCTAATTAAATACTTTTGTTTAAATAATTTCTCAAATCATTTTCAATGCTTCATTAAAATATTTACCTTAATGATCTTAAATTAAAATGCTAAAATAAAGAAAACTAACAACAACACGTTGTTCGTTGGCAAACTAAATGGTTGGCAATAACAATATAATTTTATTTGTTATAGCCCAGCACTATGACTGGCTACAGTACCACTTGGAGATATCGTTAACCATGCCATTTCAAATCCACCACACTCGAACCAACATACACAAATTGCAAAAAAAAAAAAAAAACTTAAAGTTGGTAATATACAGACATAAAAATGTCTGTGGCTTAGTGGGTTTTATTAAAACTAATGTTGGTTTAAAAATCTGCCTGGCAGAGGAATTGCAGTTAGAGATGATAACCAAAAACTTTCATTGAAAAAAAAACCACACGAATCCCTCTTATAAATAGAGGAAGTCAATTTTAAAGAAGGTCAATAAAATAAAATTGTTAAAATTAAACATGACAATTGTCTTAAGACTAAATTAAACGTTTGAGATTTATTAATGACACATAAAGAGTGGTGAAAACAATTATTCATAGTAATGAAACATCAGCTGTTTATAGAAATATCACGATTAGAGAGTTCATAATATTGTATTAAATAAACAGCAGCATGTGACCACAATTACTTTTTTTTATTTATTTCAATAGAAAAACACGTAGTTTTTAATAGTTTTTTTTTCTATAAAAAAAAAGTTTGTCTTAGTAATTTATAGAAAACCCTTATAAAGAGGATTAGGAAATTTAATCTGTTACAAGAAAACATTTCCTGATTTATTTTCAATTATCAGAAATATGTAAATAGACTTTATGTGGTTCCCACATTTAAGGGTCTGGTTACAATCTTCATGTAGATTTAATGCATGTACTCGTACATATGTATATACATACAGAAATATCAAACATGTTAATTCATTCTCATCATGGTGGTGTGTTTATTTCGCACTAGTTTTTATGTTGGTCATTTGTCATATTCTGTTAGTGTTTTCGCAATTCTCTACTTAAAAATAAATAAATGTATAAATGTGAGCAAAAAGACAATCTTTTAATAATTGTCTGTGCTATTATAATAGTTAACTGAAAATGTAAATCAAGGTAAGTTTAAATATTAATTTTTGGGGTTTCAAAACTGAAAAAAGATCATAGGTGGGTAAGGTGGAAATTTAAATACCCTGCAGTGTTTTAAAATGCAAATATAAACTTGCTTAAATGCAGTCAACTTCTAATCCAGACTCTATATTTTAAAATGTCTAGGTACCAGCCAGTATACTATAGACACGTCTGTAGTCTAGGAATCTGCCATTATACTATAGACTCTTCTATAGTCTAGGAACCAGCCAGTATATATACTATAGATACGTCTATAGTCTAGAACCAGCCAGTATACTATAGACTTGTCTATAGTCTAGGAACTAGCCAGTATACTATAGACTCGACTATAGTCTAGGGTCCAGCCTGTATACTTTACCTAAAGACTCCACTATAGTCTAGAGACCAGTGTTTATAGTATAAGGACCAGCCAGTATACTATACCTATAGCTAGTCTACGAACTACCCAGTATACTATAGACTCCACTATAGTCTAGGGACCAGTGTTTATAGTCTAAGGACCAGCCAGTATACTATACCTATAGACTCGTCTATAGTCTAGGAACTACCCAGTATACTATAGACTCGACTATAGTCTATGGACCAGCCAGTATACTTTACCTATAGACTCCACACCATTGTCTGTAGTCTAGGGACCGGTCAGTATAATATACCTATAGACTCGGCTATAGTCTAGGGATTAAACTGTATACTATAAACCCGTCTATAATCTAGGAACCAGACTCGTATAGTTTACTTGCGAACAGCTAGTTTCACTCTCTATAGGCAACTCTTTCATTTCATTTAACAAATTTCAAACAGATGTTGCAGTTTATTTTATTTAATCAATTTATAACTTTATTTTTTTTGTTTATTCTTTGTTTTTATTGTTTTCTTTCTAAAATTCAAAGTCAGCCACCACCTTAAGAAAAATATTTATGTTTATAGCAAACATTTTTATGTGCAATATGTTTCAACTAATTGCAGCTAATTTAAACATATGCATAAGACTAGACTCTATTTTTTAATTCCTATTATTTACATACTTAGTCCCAAAAACCTCACAAAACACATTTTATATTAAAGTAAAAAATTTTAATATTTTAGCTGTAAAACTTTATATAAAAAAAAACAATTTACATCAAATATTTTATGGGACAGTTTATTTTGGTTATTTGGTTGCATAGTTTTTTCTGTTTGGTTCTAAAATTAAATGTTTTGGGGAAATATTGTGTAAAAATTTTTCAAAGTTTTTTAACAAATAGAAGAGAGCTTTATATTTCTTTAATTTGGAAAAACCTGCAAGTTTTGAAGTTTGCTGGGGAATTTTTATTGATTTTAAGTAGTAAAAGTAGTTTATGTACGTTTTTTCAGAAATATTTCTGGTCGCATTTTTATGTAGGTAACATTTCGAAATATTAAAGGTTTTATTTAAAATTATTATATTATATATAATAATATATAATTATTATTATTATATTTTTTCTTTTTTAAGCTATTGTAAAATTGAGGCATTTTTGAGAAACATGTAAATATTACATATACATTTAAATTACAGTGGTAATAATAAACTTCCATACCTGACAAAAACAAAAACACAGCTTCATGCCTTTAAAAAACAAGTAAAATGCTTTTTCTTTTCCTTGAAAATGCTGCTAAAATGTAAACAAACATAAACCGTTAGGATCCTTTAAACTCTCTCTCTCTCCCACAACAAATATAAATAAAACAAATAAACAACCCTGGTTTACAGACATTTAACTAAGACAGGGTAGATTTAGGACGTTATTAAGCCGCTTATGAATAACAATAACGCCGTTAAAGGAATCATAAAGCATTGTGCAATTGTCTTACATTATTTAATAATAAAATAATGTTTTTATTGCATAACATAAGAAACCCATGTGGAAATTCCTTTTAATTTATTTATATACAATTTAATTTATTTGGCTTTAGTTCATTTAATTAATAATTCAAAGATTACCAGTGTAAAGTAATATGTTTAGTTTTATGTTGGCACATTGGAATGCATTTTTTTTAATAAATTACTTTTTTTTTAAATTTTGTTAAAACTTTAAGGAATTGTCTTTTAAGTTTAACAAACCTATAAATTACTTTTGCCTGAAATGTTTCCTCACATAAATTAGCCTTTAATTTTTGTTTTTTTTTATAAATATTTTTTTATCACTCTCACCAATTTGTAAAGACTGGTTATTTTATTGTAACAAAAAACGTTTTATATTTTTTTGCTTGTGTTCAATTTAAAAGCAATGAAAAAGAAAAACTGTCACAAGACAAACTTGTAAATTGCTTTAAAGAAATTATCACTGTAAATTTTTTCTGTTTTTTTTTTCCAACAAATTGTGTATTTTTAAAGAGAAATAAATACATGCATATGTAGGTATATTAAAAAAAAAAAAAAAATAGTTTAGAAAAAAAAAAACTGTGCTCATGTGGCACACAAATAAGTATTTATTTTTAGTTAAAGTCAAAAGCAACACATTTCATTACAGGCCTCTTGGAATCAGTTCATTTCTCGTTTTAATGCCATAAAAATACGTTTATGTGTGGGGAGAACATAATTTTGAAAGAATATCAGAAAAAAATAAACACAAACTTTAAGACACATGCCACTAAACAGCAACAATTTATTGCCAAGGAGGAGTGTTTTTTTATTGGTTTGATTTTCCTTTAAATTTTATAAAAATAAATTGTAATAAAATATCATTAAATTACTGCAGATAACAATTCTGTTTGAGTGTGTTTTTGTAGTAAAAACTTGAAAGTCTAGCTTGTGTATTGATTTTGATTGACTTGTAATGGGTAGTTTGGGGTTTTTTTTTTTGGAAAGAAAACTTGATTTCGTTTAAAAAGTAAAGGTGTGTTATTATGTTAGAGTTGCAAGAGGGTGTGGAAACCTGTAATTTAAAAAATAATTGGGTCAAATGTCAATTAAAGATATAAATTAAAAATATCTGTATAACTTTTCTTAATAAATTTTCCAACATTGTTCCCTTAATTTTTAAAATTTTTTAAATCACTTTTATTTTATTTATTTTCCTAGTATTTTTCACTTTCCTTGAACTAAAATCCTGTGTTTTTGTAGAAACCTGTAATTTTCTGTACACATCCTTTTAACATATTGTAACTGGGTCAAAAGTACGAAACAAGTACAACAGTACTAAATTTATAATCCCTGAGCTGAACAAAAACACAACTTCATACCTTTAAAAACCAGTTAAATGCTTCTTCTTTTTTCTTGAAGAAGATGGGAAAAATGTAAACTAACATAAACCGTTACGACGCTTTTGGTTGCCTCTATCAATTAACATGAACAAAAGAACTAAACAAGCCTGCTTTATAGGAATTTAATTAAGTCAGGGTAAATTTTAGATTGACATTTCACAAAATAAAGAATGTTAAAGTCTTTTAAGAAATATTCGAATAAAAGATGGCCACTGCACAGAAAAAAATAAAAATGAGTTTCAATTAAAATATTTGTGGAATCAATTAAAAATTTAATTGAAATCGGACCTGTAAACAAAATGATAGTATCAATTAAAAAAAAATTTTATATTTAATTGAAAATATCAGAAAAATCAGAAAAAGTAATTGAATCAATTAAAATTTTAATTGAAAATTATTTTAAAATCAATCAAAGGTTTAATTGAAAAAAAAAAACATGCTTTTTTTTCTGTGTGCAATATTTTTATAGCAGTAAAGGATGTAAACAGTAATTTAAGGAGATTATAGATGATTTTCTTATTCATTTTATTTACTTAGTTTAAAGTGTTCTTAACCGGATATTGATTATTAATATTTGTCAAAAAAAAAAAAAAACGGATCTCTTGTTTCTTAGTATGTTGAAACTACCTGCCTGATAATAATTTTCTCAAGTACTTCCACATTCTCGATGTGTATTAAGGAGCTCATTCAAAAAAAACTATTGTTTACTTCACTTCCACTTTTAAAACACTTGTGTATTTACTTACATGTTTGTTTAAACATGAGAGTTACCAAACTCAAGTGTTTCCATGTGATTTTAAGCATGTTTACAACATTTTGTTTTGAAAGTGTTCTTTTGTGTTTCTTTTCTTGTTCCTCATCTTCCGCAAAATTCTGCGTAATGCACAATTTATGAATGAAATGAAATTTGAAACCTTAATACAGCTGGTTGCTTTTCAAACAAAAAACTACAGTAATTGCGTAATTTAGTTTTCAAGTGGTTTGAAATTCAAAGAAAACTCGAGTGGATTTTTTTTTAATAACAAAACAAATTATTATAATTGTAACAAAGTAATATTAAATTTATCCTGAAAAGCCAGTAAATATTTATTAAAACATCTCTTCTTGTTTCTGATTAAAATTTGTTTTATTCTATTAATTTTCTTATTATTTTTATTTTCCTTTAACAAGAATTAAATATACTGTATTCAACTTTGTAAAATACTGTTATCCAAACCTGCTTGCAAAGAAATTGACTTACATTTACCATCCCTGAGCTAACTAAAAACACACATACACACATTTAAAAGGGGTAAATGCTCCTTTTTGTACCTGGAAGATGCTGATAGAAACGTTAACAAACCTAAACTGTTACAAAGTTTTAGACTCTTTTGCAACAAACCTAAACAAAACAACTAACAACGCGGTTTTATATGAATTTAACTATAACGGAGAGGTTTCAAGTCTTTATAAAGCTTTTTATAAATACATATAATAACACAATTTTTCTAAACAATCTTTGAACACATTTATTATACAAAATCTTATTAAAACCTTTTTAAATTAAGTCCCTCTTTACCTCATTTTTTTCTATATATAATTTCCACTACTTAAATCGTCTTCATTTATTTCCCCAAATCTGTCTGTCATTTTGTTTATAATTCCCTTATTTTTACTTGCACAACTTAATTATTGTTACATTTGCTGTTGGTTTTAATTACATGTCCATAAATACCCCTACTTGCAGGCATTATTATTGTTTATTTATCTTTCTGTTTCCACTTTGTTATTGTAAATTCTCCAGAGATTGTTGTTAATGACATGTTGACAACATCGTTGTGATATTTTTGGGGGTGTTTGTTTGTTTGTTTATTTTTATACCTCCTCCATCAAATTAAAATTCACAAATGATTTACATGTTAAATGAGATTTTTGTATAGGGGGCGTAAATTATTATTATTATCATAACTTCAAGATAATTTAATTAATATTAATCTTTAAGTTGAAAAGGAAAGAAGGAAAAAAAACAAATTGTAAGAAAAGTTTATACAAAACAATTTAAGTTTAAAAAGAAACATTTTAAAGTAAAATATTTGGCTAAAAAACATTTAAACCCTCTTGTTGGGGTGTTTTGTTATGTACTGAAAGATGTACAATAATATTGAATTATCCAGCCCTGCTGATGCTGCTAGAAATGTAAATAAACCGTTAAAATGCAACTGTCTGTCTCTCTCAACAAACATAAACAAAACAAAATGAACAACCCTGTTTTATAGCAATTTAATTAAACCAGGATTGTTTTAGAATATAAATTATAAAAACCAATTGAATGAGATGAGTTTTATAATTACAAAACCAAAATAAATGTTGAGTTGAATTAATGAGATTTTGAATTAATATTTTATTCATATTTTATTCAAAAGCTCATTAATTCAACTCAACATTTTTTTTGGTTTTGTAATTATAAAACTCTTTTCTAATTTCTTAATTTACTGTTTGGCCATCCCCCTTAATATAAATTTCCTTTTATTTTATATTTAATTTTTTCACAATTTATTAAATCTTGTTAACAAGAAATCACACACAAATATTTTACGCTTTCTAAATATTTAACTAATATTTATCTATTGTGTTTTTTTTCTTATTTCTTACTTGATAACCAGATTTAAAAAGAAATTAATGAAAATTTACTAAATATAAATACTTTCAATTTTTCTTTCTTTTTTCTTTTTATTTTATAAATAAAGAAAAACTATGTTGACTGAAAACAATTGAAAAAACCCAATTACAACATGAGGTTTAAACCTTTCAGGTAGAAAATGTTTTTTTTATTGTTAAAACATATCTCAACATTTGTCAACTTTACTATGTATATACATAATAACAATTAATTTAAACTATAATTTAAATTTAAACAATAGCATAAACAAAACAAACGCTTAAAAAGAAATTTAAAACTAAACAATAAACGGTTATTGAACTTGGTTAATGTGGAGTAAAAACGACATAAAATATATTATTTTAGTAAATATATTTGATAAGGCCACTTTCAGATTAGGCAACTTTATTTGCGCAAGTCTTGTGTTTGTGGGTGTGAAAGGAAAGGTCGGTTGGAAGGGGAAAGAATTGCCGAATTGCTGAGTACAGGCTTGGCAATTCTGTAGCTGCTGTCATTCTTGTCTTGTAATATTTATTTGTTTTTGACGTTCAAAAGAAAATAAAAAAAATGATAATTATACTTGCGCAATTAAAGTTGCCTAATCTGAAAGGGGCCTAACCGAATTAGCTAGAAAAGGGTAGAATGATAACTTCACGCACAGTTGATGTTTGATAAAAGGAAAACAATAACATAGCGTTGTTTTAACTAGTACATACAATGAAAATTGTATTTTTTTATGTTTAAATTGTTATAATTTTAGAAGGCTTTAGAAGATGTTAATAAATTATTTAATAAAAGTAAAAGTTTATAATAAAACTTAAGTTAAAAAAAAACAGTTTCGTTCAGAAAATTTTAAAATCTTAAGGAAATGTTTACAAAAGTCGCAAAATTTTAATATGTTATTAAAATCGAATTAATATAACAAATGTTAATTAAAATATTTATTTTATGGAGTTTAACTTGGGAATTTGAAATTTCTTTTAGCAAATTTTTTAAACCCAACTAAATTTTTGAAACTTTTAAGCCCAGGTAGGTATAGGTATTAAAATTTTTTTTTTAAATTAACTGGTTTTAATGGTTTTCAGAAAATGCGGTTCTAGGAAATACAAATTTTCAAAGATTTTTATAGATTTCCATAACGAATTATATAAAATTATAATTTCTTTGCTTTGTTATTTATGTAGATAAACAAAACAAAAGAAATTTTTCTTTTATTATGTACATATTTCATTTAAAATTTTTCTATTTTAATATTTTTATCATTTTAAATTATGCAATTATGTGCTCAAAACGTAATTTTCCAAATACAACACACAAACTTGAAACTGAAACTAACAATAATAACAATAACAAAAAAAAAAAAATAAATTAAAAACAATTGATATTTAAAAATACATTTTGAACGTGAGAATTTATGAAATTATTGCAATTATTATTATTGTTTTTTATATTATTTTTTTCACAAGTCTAACATGGCTGGCTTTTTTTAAATCTTCTCTATTCTGCTGTTGTTATCCCCGCCAAATCGTGAGTTTTCATTCATATTCAACAGTTATAGAAAACAATAACAACAAACATACATACATACATACTCCATATGAATGTATACAGAAATGGCATTCGTGAGTAATTTTGTTCATGTACATACATATGTATGTATGTAGGTTTGTTTATCTTCCACATACATAATTATTAATCCGTTAACTTGTGTATTTGCTTCTTTTTTTATTGTTTTGGCTTGAAATTAGTGTAAGAAAAAGTTGCCACATATTTTTCTTTAGTGTACATACTTATGTGCGTGTGTTTGATTTTTTTTATATTGTTGTTAGCAAAACTAATGTTTATATTTATTTTTAACCATCTTATTTTTATATATTGTAAATTTGTTACAATTTCTACCTATGTATGTATATATGTATGTATGTATGTATGTATGTATGTTTTATTGCTAACTAAGTATGCAGGCATGTTTCTTGTTTTTTTTTCGCAGTGGTTTTAACAATTTAATTTTACAAACTCAACCGCATTAATTATGTTTTGTCAGGTAAACGGATTCGTAAACGGATTTTTGCATTTAGAAATTTATTAGTAGACATGCTGAAAATTAATTAATTTGAAGATAATTATCCATGAAGGCAGACGAAAAAGTTGTTAAAAGTAAAAAAAAAAAATACTTTTTAGAGTCTATGTTAGAGTCTAAATTAAATTGTATATAGAGCCAGCTTAAAATCCTAGATGAGCCATTTTTCAAAATTTCTGTTTGAAAAATTTAATAAAAGAATCTACATCTGTGTGTGCGATCGTGGAGGACTACTTTTTCATTTATAATTAAATTTTATCACCAATCGTAGGTCTTTATAAAGTTAAATTTTAGCTTCATTCATAGGTCTTTACAAAGTTCTGTTTTAGCCAGCGATTGTCGGCTCACTTGATTCCATAACCGGGTCCCGAACCAATCCGATGCACAAATACATATTTCTAATACCCACCCTTGATATATCAAGTATACCGTTACTACCTAGCTTTTCAAACAAACGTAGGTGAACTTGGCTCACCACCGCATTGTATGTCCTGCAGGAACATACTAATGCATGTCTTGCAAAGAGTAAGACAATTTGGTTGCCCGAAATTTATTACTCAGTCATTAACCAAATGTCATTATTTCCGCCACGATATACCCTTACCAATTATCAGTTAGGAGACAAGACCCCGGGCTTTCAACTGATAGCCGTGATCATAGAAAGAGACTATAGTCAGCTTCCAGTATCATTGGGTAAACAATTAGACTCTATCAAGTTTCAAGCTTGTGCTAGGTCATGGCTCCGGCTTCTCCATATCTATCCCTGCCAAGGGTAAAACACTCCTCGCATGTGCAGTTGCTTCGTTAACACGTTTACCATATAACATTGCAGATCAAGTGAGATCCCAATCAGGTCCGCCGACTTAAGGTCATGTTCCCACTGTAGAACAGACTTACAGCATTTAAACAGAACAGCAGACATGAAACTGGTTTTGCCAGTTCGTCCGCAACATCTTGCACCAATTGACAACTTATGTCATTTGAAGAAAGATTCTGTTAACACGGCTACCATAAACCGTGGGCCGATCCTGTGAGCTTACGTAGCTCTATAAGCCACCATATATAGGTCCCACTGTCCCACTAATTTGCCTTCATTTTGAGCCTGTTCGTCTGTAACATTATTGTCATTTCCAGAAGAATGACCCGGGTTTTATATACTTTATGTATAGATACTTTTAAAAATTGAGCTGTCAAGATTAATATTTTAATTTCCCTTACATCATTATAATTTCTCTCAGTGCAACTGACTCATAACTTTTTTTATTAAATACATAAAAATATCAATGACCTCTTTAATTGGTAAACAAAACTTAAAACAAAATACACAATAATAAAAAAATAATTCTTATAACATAATTCTTTTTTTTTTAATACAAAAACAAACGTGTTCAGGTGGCCAACAATGGCCGGCATTAAAAAACATTTCCCATTAATGGCCAGCGCTGGAAACGTGAATTTCATAATTTAATCATTAAATAAAAACTATATACATATGTATATGTAAGTACTTTTTTCTCTCTCCATTTATTAAACATACATTGACTATGATTGATTATTATGCCAAGCAAGTAAAGAAGTATTTAAATTATTATGTATACGGGTAGTGGTACAAGTAGATAAATAAAATATTATGCAAGTTTTTAATGATTGTCTGTCTACTCTATGGTGTCTGTTGCTGCTTTACACTCCCCAGTCATATTGAAGTTGTGTAGAGAGTAATAGCTGTTTTTGATGTATAGGCATGTCTTCAGTGTAAAAAGTACATAACATGTGGTTTTTAATATATGTATGTATGTATATAAAAAAACATAAATTTTGTTTTATTAGATTAAATGTTCTATGAAAAGTACTTCAAAGATTGTAAAAGATTTTTAATTGGAAAAATATTGTTAGAATATCTTACAAATGATTAGTATGCTATAATGGATTCATCCATTCTTCTGGGTGTGTTAAAAGTTATAGTTTGGTGGGATGTTACAACTACCCTTAATTTTTGAGGGCGTTCTTGTCTCCAGACAAGTCCACTGTCTTTGTTTGTTATTTAGGTTTTAACTACCTGCTGGTTTTCTAGTTTGTGTTCGTGTGTTCTGTTAGTAACATGTGTTTGAATTAATGAATATCTAGGTTTTTTGTTAGTTTTAACAAAGATTTAGTTGTTTGATAAATCATGCACATGTTGCAAACAAACATAAATATTCAAGTGTAAAAATTTAGGTCAACTGTTAATATGCTCAAATCTAAGAAAGTAAGTGGAAGGTTTCAAATAGTAAGTTTTAAAAATTCTGTGTCTTTTCTTTAGGGTGCTTTAAAGGAAATTAGATTAGTTTTTGAAGCAAAAGGCTAATATAGAGTGTTCATGTAGCAGATAACCCAGTTTGTTAATACGATTGATACAGTATTTTTATTAATAATTTAGTTGTAAACTTGAAATTCTTGTAAAAGTTTTTATGTGTGTGAAGATAAATTCGAATTTATTTAGCACAGACAAAAAACACATTTTTTATCATTGATAATGTTACAGTCAACAGTCCACTGTTAAGCACTTAACAGTTGAATTTTGAAAAAAGAAACTTTTAGGATGAAATTCTTCTAGAGAAGTTACATTTTTCAAAAATACATTTTTTTCAAAATCGTTTTATTCAAATTCCAAAATTATTTTAGAAATCCGACTAATGTAGTCTCATTTAGGATCCTTTGCACTACCCTCTCTATATAGTGTGCAACTCGATATTTGCACAAATTCTTCTCGAGAATTTCACCCTAAAAATGCAAAAGGAGTTGAGTGTCTTTTGTCTGAGCTAGTTAAATTCAAATTTACACAGACATAAAGTGTTCTTTTTAGCAATTTTCTTTTATAGTTTTCTTTCGTATTTGTTGTATGTTTCATTTAAAAAAATTCATGAATATACAATATGTATGCTTCAAATCAGCTCGAATCATAATTTTGTTTTTTGAATTTCTAAATAATGAAAAACTTAAAATAGCGTGTTTACGCCAGACCAGAGATGGGCATATTGCACTAAAAATCAAATAATTAAAATTTCACTACCACTAAATAAATATTGGTAGTGAAATTGTTAGTGCACTAAAAATATAGTGCATTATTCCCATCTCTGCGCCAGACAACATAAACACAACACTGTCTGTCATCTTTAAACGCATGCCAAAGCAACTCTGTGCTAAATACACACAACCCTGTGCTAAACACAGAGTTGTTTATTATGTAGGATAAACAACAAAAATGTTGTTAACCGTTTTTATTTCACACTTTTACGGTCTTGTTGCTAATATTAAGCAATTTTTCCGCAAATATAAATAAATATATTTTTAAAGAACTTTCCTTTTCTTTCTATGAAAAACACTTGTTATTATATATTTTTTTTGCTTTAAATTTAAAACATTTCATGTCAAAGTAATTAAATTCCAAACTCTTTTCCGCTTTCAGTTGTTTTATTTACATATATTTTTTGTTTGTAATTTAACACGCTATTTATTTTAAAGCGCAGTAATTTGCTTACCTTTAAATAAAACAATTTATAGCAGAATTTCATATAAAATAATCAACAAGTTGCAGTTTTTTTATAGCTTGCCTTTGTATGATAAATACAATTTAAACAAAAAGTTAAATAAAAATAAAAGTAAAGGTGGCTTACCGGGTGTTTCTTATATAAATTACCATACTTATTGTTAATAAACAACAAAGAGTTTGAGTGTTAATGACATTTAAAGTGTTATTCTTACAAATCTTAAATACGTATTACAAATAATTTTAACCTGCCAGTTTTATTTTCGTTAGGTTAGAGGAATCATTTTCATTTTTGTTATTTACGTTTTATTTTGTTTCTAGCTTTTCGTGTCAAGGATAAATATAAAAGAAAGTTGTTGTTCAATAAAAAAAATATCGAACACCATACTAATTATTTAGTTGTGTCAACAATTCAATTATTTGTGATGACCTACATTTATTGGGAAACTTTACTTGGCCCAAATAATATTTAAATAGTAATTGTAAACAAAGCATGCTTAAATAGCAAAAATTACACTTTCCTTAGGACAGTCAAAAAATAAATGTATCAAGCTAAAACGAAACAAATAATCAGTTGTTTGGTTGAGGCCATTTTGTATAGTTGGTATAAAAGTTACATCTTGTTTAAGTTTTAAAGAAAAGTTAAGATAAATATACAAAAGTAACTTTAAAGGAACTAAAATTAAAAAATCAAGAATTAACAAAATATTTTTTTAAATAAAAATGTATTCAACTAAGTTTAAAGTTTTGAAATTATAGCAAGTTTAAAATTTGAACATAGTTTTAATCACACTAAAATCAAAAATTCAAATCAACGTTATGATTTTTTTAAACTAAACTTAAAATAAAAATTAAATTTAGTTTAAGTTTCAAACAAAAGTTAAGATTAAAAGCCAAAAATTGCTTTATTGGAAATTAAATTTAAAACTGTAGAAATATCAATTTCATTTTTTAAACAAAAATGAATTTAAAAATTGAACTGAGTTTAAACTTTTTAAATCAAGGCAAATTTAAAATTTCCAAATAGTTTTAGTGGCACTAAAATCAAAAATTGAGATCAACGTTACGGTTTTTTTTAAACTAAACTTAATCTAAAAATTAAACTTAGTTTAAATTTACAAAGGAAGCTAAGTTTTTAAACCAAAAATTGTTTTGTTGGAACTAAAATTAAAAATTGAAGAATTAACAAATTATTTTTTTAACAAAAATATGTTTGGAAGTTAAACTGAGTTTAAACTTTTGAAGTTTAAAATGTGTAAATAGTTTAAGTATACTAAACTAAGTTTAGTCACACTAAATTAGAAAATTTCTATCAGCGTTATGTTTTTTTTTAATTAAACTTAATCTAATAGTTAAACTTAGTTTAAGTATTCCAGATTAAAGTATTAAAATTAAAAGTCGCAAACTGTTATTTCATTTATTTATTTATTTATTATTTCTTTATATTTTCTTTCTTTCTAGCATTCCTATTCAATAATTTTACTGCCAAAATTCCTTAATCTTAAGTTTGCAACATGGCACCCATGCCCAGTATTAAGAACAACAACAACAAATCCAATACAAATTATTTATATACCACAAACGATTCTGGTGATAGCTGTTCGACACCCTCCAGTCCACCCTCAAGTACAGGTGGGAATTACAAAAAGCTTGCTAAAGAAAACATTGTGTACAACAGGTTTTTCTTTAAAAATTATTGTGTATAACAGTTTTTTCTTTAGAAAATATTATGTATGATTGTTTTGTCTATAGAAAAATGTAATATAAAAGAATTTATTTTCATTGCTTAGCAGATCCCGGTAAATCACAATGTTCTTCCTTATCCGATGGCGAATCCTTTGAGGGTTATGGTGAAAATGAATTAGTTAGCATACATTCCGCACATGATCATGTTGATCATTCTCTGTCCACTAATGATGGCAATAACAACTTAAATGGCAGTCCTGGCATAGAACTAGATTTGGCACCGCATGGCGGTAACAACTCCACACCACAACAGTAAGTTGTTTGCTTATTTTCTTTTTTAAATTAACCTTAAAAGTTTCATACATATCAATAAATTAATTAATTCTTGTAATTGTTTTTCTCTTTATTTAATTTTACCTCGCTTTAGTGATGATGATGATTTGAACTTTATACCACGCGATAATTGGGCCCGCATGAGTCTAAGACGTACGCCCACCAAGTAAGTTTTACCAATATATCGATTTCCCTTAAACTAGTTTTCTCATAATTATTTGCTTTATTGAATTGTTTTATTATTTTACATTTATAAGAAAATGTTTCTGTCAATTTCTTGGAATTTTTAATTGTTTTGTTATTTGTGTTTTTTAATCGTTAATATTGACGTAATTTTTGTTTAAAGGTTTAAAATTTAAACTTGTCATTTATTTATACTCTCTTCGTAACCTCTCCATCATTGCCTTTATATTTTGTTGTTTTTTTTACTTTTATGTACATATGTATATAAATTTGAACTTTATTTTATTTATTTCTTCAGCTAAAATTGCGTTTTCTTATACTTTTATGACATATTTCTTTCAATTTTGTTCTGCTTTCGGTTCTCAAACCGGTTTTGCGGTTTAACATTTAAATTTTTTTTATTATTAATTTTTTACTTTACTCTGTTTTGTTTTTAAAACACAAAATCATTAAAAAGAAAAAAAATATTAGTAGCTTGACCCAACTACCCTGACTGCTTGTTGGCTGCTGGCTTTAATTATTTTAGCCATGAGTCAGTTTTTTGTTTCCAATTTTTGTTATTTGCTTTAAGTTTCCCTCCTTTTATCAGAGATTTATTTATATGTGTCTTTGTGCATAAATCAATCTCTGTGTGTTGAGTTCAATATTATTCAGACTCTTATGTTGGCAGCTAGCTCTTGAAAAATCTCACAAAAATACCGTTGCTTGCAAAATAAACAGCGAACAGAGTTGCCACTAGGTTGAAATGTGAAAATGACTAAATGCAATAGAAATATGGCTAAAATTGAGATTTTTAGCACACAATTTAAAAAAACTTTTGAAAGTTGATATATGTATTTCAAAATTTCAATATAACAGTTTTTTCTACAGAAAATTTTTGGTATAACACTTTTAAATATAGAAAAAGTTGTGTATAACATTTTTTTCTATGAAAAAAGTTTAGTATGACAGTTTTTTCTATAGAAAACTTTTTGTATAACATTTTTTTCTATCGAAAATTTTCTGTATGCCAGTTTTCTATGAAATAATTTTCGTATAACGGTTTTTCCTATAGACAAAGTGGTTTATTACTTTTTTCTTTTTTCTATAGAAAGTAGTTTACAACTGTTTTTTATAGAATAATTTCCGTATAACTTTTTTTTCTCTAGAGAAAGTTGTGTACTCGTAAACAGTTGTTACCAGCATTAATTTAATTTGTATTAATTTTTCCCATGTACATATTAGGACTGAGTTCCTCATTACGGTATATTCATAACAAAACAAAAATGTTTGTTTATATTCAGTTTGGCTTAATTTTAAGTCCTTTTCACTGTATATTTAATACAAAAGAGTGGAGAAATATTTTTATAAATTTTAGTTTTCATTTAAATACAACAGCTTTCAATTTCTACCCATAGCTGCCAGATTTTACGATTTATCGTCATCTTGACAATTTTTGTTTCAAAAATAGCAAAGTGACGATTTGACGATTTTTTCATTAAAAGTGACGATTTTCTGAATTATTAAAATTTCCTATCATTTGTTTGTTTTATTAATGTTATTGTTACCAAGTTCTACTTTTTTTTTGAGACAACAACTATTTTTCTCATTTAAAGCATGACATATTTCAAGAACAAAACTAAATGATAGTGATATTTTCCTAATTAAAGCCAATTGTTGAGTTTAAGTATAATAATTCCATATAAAATTATGAGTCAGGATAGTAGAAATTACTTATTTTATTGATAAATATAAAAGCAATTTTAAATGCTGCACTCCATGATCTAAAATTTTAAGAGGAAACGATTTCTGAATTTCAATAGAGAAATTCTACAGAAACTTTTTCTATTTTAACATGTAATTCTTTTACATGTAATTCTTTGAAAATGAGTACCTGCATATGATGGATGAATTGGATTCTTTACTCAAAATGTTATTTAAAACTTAATAAACTAAATTGTTTTGACACTTTAATTTAACCTGAATTAATAAAATATGCTAAATTCATTTATAAAATACTGTATGACTTGTTTCACACTCTTCAGTTTTAGCTGACCAGTTTTTGTTCAATTATCTTTTGAACTTGCCATTTCATTTACACACGCCAATTAAATGTTTGTGCTTTTTCAAGCAAATCAACATGCATTAAAGTAAAAAAACAAAAGGAAATAAGAAAATTGACTAGTACGTCAAGTTTGTACCCCTTTTATTCTCTTTTTCCTTCTCATCCAAAAATACTTGCCTTGACGAGTCATAATTGGAGAGAGTGAAAGCGGACTAAGATATTATAAAAATATTACACAAGTTGTGTTTAACATTATATTTTTTGTGATTTCTTATTTCAAAAGTTAAAATTTATGTATGTATTTTGATATGTATTGTACAAAAGACTATATAAACTTGAATTTCTTCGTTTAAATAAAAATTTAAAAATATTGGAAATAGTGACTTTTTATTTTTCCGATTTTTATAATTCGAAATGACGATTTTTTCTTTTTTATCGGAATTTAGACGATTTTTTCCGAAATTCATCTGGCAGCCCTGTTTTTACCTCACTTCTCTTATTTTCATATTAGTAGTCCTCATTACGGTATATTTATTATAAGAGCGTAATATTTCTGTTGCTACATTTTAAGTCTTCATTACGGTAGAATTATTACCAGAAAGTGTAAGAAAAATATTTTGCAATACATCATGATGCAAATATACAAGGTGAGTGCAGTAGCCCAGCTGACTGACTTTGTTTACAATTTACTTATGTCAAAAGTAATACTTTTCCAAGTATTTTTGACAGTCATAGTACATTATTTTACACAAACAAAATGCCTGTTGTTTCTGTTTTGAGTTGTATTTGTTGTCAATTTGCACTCACCTTGTGTAGGTGCACCATGCCATACATTTTATATTATTTTCTTAATTTTTTATATTATTACAGTAGACTCGTGGTAACGTGAACTATTAAAAACCGAGCGTGTTCAAGTTTTCCAAGTTGTTCATGTTTACGAAGGTATAATTCTTTAAATTTTCCAAATCAAATTCATATTTTTTTTTTATTAATTTATGTGTTTTGTTAAGAAAAAATTTACGTAAAAATTATTGAAAAAAGTGGGTTATCTTTATCTAGATTTTCTTTTTTTGCAAATTGCTGAACACGGCCTTTTCTCGGAGACGTTTAAGTACGCTCACATCTGCTTGACTGATGTTTTCATCTTCCGCCCATTTCAAAGCTTTATTGATATTTTAAAATTTTCACTTTACATTAAATTATGCCAAATCAACAGCGCGCACTACACTAAATGTCAAGCCACATAAAAAATGCCGGTATGTTTACATAAGCAATTATTTACGGGGATGCCCCGTTAAAAAAAAACGATTCCGATAGCCGAAAAATGTAGAAAATAAAACATTTCCTATGTTGAATACATTTTAAATTTGTACACGTTATAGGACTTTCTTACCTTGTTCACGCTACAGAGTAGTCAGTGTAAAAAAATTATGTTCACGTAGGGCGGTGTTTTTGTTACCGCGAGTCTACTGTATTGCAAATCAATACGTTTTTTATATATGTACATAGGTACCTATTTTATAGTTTTTTTAAATATTTGTTATATATTGCCAATTATTATCATCTCTTTTTTTTTGTCTTGCATAAAGCATGTGTAGACCACATCACGGTATATTTATTATAAAAAATTACTAGATAGCGGATAATTTATATTTTCCACCATATTAGTTATAATTAAACATATTTACATTAATTTTTAGCATTTTCATTATTTTTATTTTCATTTGTTAGTTATTAGTATTTTTTTTATTTGTTTATTATTTGATTTTAGTATTTGATTCCTACCTTTTTTTACATTTAGCTCTTCATTTTGTACATACTCATTTTACGCCTCTCTTTTGTATTTAAGAGTTTTACACATGTAAATCTTCTTAAATATTGAATATTGTTATTGTGCTGAATGTTATATTCTTTTTTATTTTTACAGAAATCCAGACAGTTTAGCCAATCGTCGTTGGGGCTCCATGAGACAGTAAGCTCAAATTAATATAATATAAAATTTTTTGTTATTGGTTTAAGGGTTTTTAACATGATTTTCTTTTAGTAAATAATTTATTTTTTTATACCTATTTATATAACTAGGTTTATGGTTGTTTTATACCTACTTATACAACAAAATGTATCTAACTTGGTTTTGATTTTGGGCGTCAAATTCTTATCTAAACTTATTTTTATTTGTTTGATATTTTCCTTTAATAGGTATGTATATGTATGTACACATATTTTAACTAATATTTGACATTTTTCTTGAACATGAACCATGTAACAATTAATTTTGGGGTTTTATTTCCATTGCTGCCATTTAATCTAGATTAATTGTTCTAGATTACTTTTAGTTTATTGTTCCTAGAAAAACTACTAAAATTATTGTCATTTTGTAGATTTTACTGAATTTTTCTTTGCCATCTTTTTGTTTTTATTAAATATTCCTTTCGTTGCCAAGAATTTAGCACAAAATCATTAAATTCATTCACTTAAAAGCAAAAAATTACAATTGTTCGCTGCTTAAAGTTTCCCCGTTTTTGTTTACATGATGCTATGAATAGTGGTGGGGGAAAATCTAGTAAAGGTAACTGAATTTCTTTAAGTAGATTCCAAAAAAAAAAAAATTTTTCTACTAAATTAAAAAATTTAAGATTTTTTTATATGTTTCAAATGTGTGTATAACTGATTTTCATATAGAAAAATTTGAATAACTTTTTTCTATAGAAAACTTGGTGTATAACAGTTTTTTCTATATCCAACTTAGTGTGTAACAGTTTTTCTACAGAAAACTTGGTGCATAACAGTTTGTTCTATATTTATTAAATTTATGTATAACAGTTTTTTCTATAGAAAACTTGGTTTATAACAGTTTTTTATATAAATATTTAAATATTTGACGAAAATATTTACTCTTTCTATCTTTTTAAGCTCGACTGCTTTCATTTTCTTCTTGTATAACGTCTTTAAACTCTTTTTGTACCAAGAATTTGTTTTATATTTTAATTTAACGTATTTTCTTCATAAACTGGTTTCTTTGCTACAAAAAAAAATACCAACAAAAACTTCAGTAAACATACATAAATATTTCTTTTGTTTTTTGCGCTAAAGCAAAAGAACTTCATGACCATCAAGATGGCTTTTAGGGTTTTTGTAAAAATATAAAACAGAAAGAACAGAAAAGCCATCATCTTTCTTTAACTTTATCCACACAACGCAACTTACCACAACTTCGTTTTGTTCAATACAATCAGCTTAAACTGTGGTATTTGTTGATATTGTTGTTGCTATTAGTATTTTCATGCTGTTGCGCATGCGTCACAGCGTCATGGTTTTGGAATGTCTCATGATTTTTTTTTATTATACTTTTTAATAACAACATTTTGTTGGTTTCCTTTTGGCTTTCAACATAGAATTACAAATAAAATGCATATACATACATAAAAATCATTGTATTTATGTATTTAAAAAAAAAGCAAAAAATATTCTCACACACGTCTTTTTTCAATTAAAACTTACAACCGGGTTATCAAAAACTCAACACTCAATGGCTGAAAAATGTAAGAACAACAAAAAAAAAACTCACCTACATGCAAACAGCAACAACAATAGCTACAGTAACACATGTAAACAAACGCAGTGATGCATTTCTCTGTACGGAAACAAGTTAAAAAAGGTGTAAATAAAAAAGAGTGCAACCAAATATATGAGAGCTCAAAAAAAAGAGAGTTACTTTTCTCACATTCCCAGTGTGAAGCGCTGCCAACTTTGACGATTTATCGTCATTTTAACGATTTTTTAAGTTAAATTTATTGAAATGACGATTGACGATTTTTCATTTTTCCCGCGAACAAAAATGACGATTTTTTTAAAAGCAAAACATATGGTAACCTTTTTTCCTAAAATTCCAATTTTGTAAGTCCCCTTTTGCAATGTAAAAATTGAAAGGCAGACAGACGAAGTTTGTTGGCGAGGAGTTGAAGAGGTAGAGTGTGTAGTACACGACTATCTTTACTGGACATTTTTTTGTAGAAGAGTATTTGGTTAATTTTGAAATCCAAAGCTTTTAAATAAAGATAAAGTGTATCTTGGCATTTACGTGAAGGAGAACCAATCTAGTTTAAATATTAAATATAGTCAATATAATATGTATATTTGTTGAATTCTGCGTCCAATTTTACAATTGGCCAAACATTTTCCAAATTTATTACATGGAAAGAATATCAAGAACTTGATAATGAAGTTCGAGAATTTACGTAATATGAAATTCACCGAACTCGAAACATTGGCGTTTTGGAAAAATGTTTCTAATTTAAAGAGAGCCAATAATGCAAAGGCCTTCCCAATTTTAACACAATTTGTTTCGCGTTTAATGGCACTACCACATTCGTCGGCCAACGTTGAAAGAATTTTTAATATTGTAAATTTAAATAAAACAAAAGCCAGAAATTATATTATATTACTTATTACTCAGTGTTTTAAATTAGCAATTAAAAATGACTTATTAAACAAATGTCACACAGAAATGTACCAGAGCAAAGTCACATAATACCAAAATTAAATTAATTATTTTTTTTATTAATTAATAACTTATTTACATGTAAATAAAATAAAAATATTTAAAAAGTTTATAAAAAATGTTTTTGGTATTTTTAACGTATTTTTGTCTTGACGATTTTTTTCTTTTTAACTTGACGATTTTGACGATATTTTTTTTTTAAATTGACGATTTCTCAAAAAAAAAAGTTGGCAGCACTGCCAGTGTGATGTTTGTGTGTATATCTTTTAGGTTTGTTTTTTTTAAAGGTTTCCTCTAAAATTTTGTTGTAGTTTTTTTTACATTTCTGATAGTTTGCTGGTGATGTCTGTCACATTTTCTTACATTTTAATTTTATGTGTTGCTTTAAAATTTTTGCGGTTTTTAATGTAATAATTTATACAAGAACTATGTTCATAGTTGAATTTGAACAAAATCTTAGATATATGATAAGTTTGAATTACTTAAAGAAAATATATTATTAGACACGGTTAATATGGTCTAGTGGAAATGGTAATTTAAGACAAATTTGTTTTAATAATGGAAAAATTAAAAGGAAATCTTTTTTATATGTTTTGGTAATATGATATAAAATAATGATTTTGTAATATATTAAACCAAATGCAATTATTTTACAATATAAATGTATTTTTTTTGGTCATTTAAAAAACTTAACGAAACTTTATTTTTTAACCCAAAAGGCTTTCAATCATCTGAATACTAAATTCGGTTATCTTAAATAATTGTAAATTGAAATCGACAAACATTTGTAAATATTTGGCAATTAAAAAACCAAATTATAATTGGAATAGTTTAACTCTTTGTTCAATTAAAAAAAAAAATAAAAGTAACTAAAACTTAAAGAAATTTTTGTAGAAACTACACCCTCATAAGCACTTAATCATAGTAAATAAGAAGAAAAACTTTAAAAATTCTTTAACTTTTTTCCTTCATTTGCATTTGTGTTCTTTTAACGAGTTTTTTTTTTCTTATACCTTTTTTCTACACTAACTTTTAAATGATGAGAAAATGCATTCAAGTGTTGAACAAGACCTTCTCAAAAGTTTTTCCAGCTTTGTTTTTTATTGTGCATGAGTTTGAAGAATGAAATGAATGGTGAATGGTTCACACCTTTATTAGTTGAATAGTACTTAGAAAAAGGGCTTAAGATGCAAAATTTTGAAGCAGTTATTTTTTTAAGCTAGAAAGTTACAAGTTTAAAGATTTTGTTTGGAAATATAAGAATATTACAAATTTAATTGTGTTATTTTTTTGTTGAATTTTATTTAAGTTTAAAGTTTTTCATTAAATATTAAAAAATTCTTTAACACTTGCTTTATTTTATTATTTCTTTTACTTGTCTTCTTTTTACTGAGTGTGAAACTATTCTAGTCACGTTTATGGTTTTTTTTCCTTTATTCTCTTTTGGCAAACACTGTGCAACCAAAAACAAACAACAGCTACAAAAAAAAAAAACAATTTTAAATCCTAAAAACGTGATGTCCTTTATTTGGTTTATGAACACACCCAAATAAAGCAGAATAAAGAAGAAAAAAACACTAACAAATTCCACCACTTTGCTCTGGCAACTTCAAACATGGCTTGTCAAACATGTTGGCAGCCAGAGATGGATAATTGTGTAGCATAGTAAAATACATAAATTTAAAGAAACTTAATTAAAGTTTCGTTAAGTTTGTTATTTCAAAAAAATTTTAAAATTTATTCTCGATTTGAAAACAAAATAAATTAAGCTAAAAAAGTTTAGTATGTAAGTAATTCAACTACTTTTCAAATTAAATATAAAGTTTTATTGATATAAATTTGAAATTTGTTTCTTAATTTCAATACATAATTATTTGGTTTAAATGAAGTTAGTATTGAAAATTTTCAAATATTTTTGTTTTAAAAACTAAAGTATGTATCGTTAAGTTTTTTAAGTTTTCAAAATAATTAATTTTTTTATGGTTCTAGTTACAATTATTTAAGCAAAATTAATATAATATCGAAATTTTTCAAATCTATTTGGTTTCGAAAATAAAGTTTCGTTAAGTTTTTTGTTTTTAAATTTGTATTGGTTTCAATTTATTTTAATTTAAGCTAAACGAATGTAATATTGAAAATATTATTGGTTTAAAAAATACAATTTCGTTGTTTTTTTATTTCTACAAAATTATTAGAGAAAATATTTTCATTCGGCTTGAGTTCATTTTTGTTAATTAATAACTCGAAGAATACCATTGTGAAACTATATTCTTCTAGAAAAATGGCACACTGGAATACATTTTCTACCCTGCCAAGGGCGTTATCAGTAATATTTATTGTCCAAGATCTACTTGTAAACATCATTTATTTAACTCACCATTTATTGAGAAATAGAGTTCGAGAATTAAACATATTTCTTATTACATGTTATGAGTTAGAACGAAATTTACTAATGTTTTACAATGTGTGTGCATTCTTCTTTATTTTTTATTATTATTACAAATTTTTATATTACTACAAATTTGTTTTTCTACAAAATCTTGACATTTTTTTGGTTTCAATTTATAATTACTTTAGCTATGCGAATATAATATTGAAAATGCTCAAATCTTTTTGGTTTAGCAAATAAAGTTTCGTTAAGTTTTTTTCTTCACCAAAATTTTGAAATTTTTGATGGTTTCAATTTATAATTTTATTAGTTATACGAATATAGAATTTTATATTTTCAAATATACTTCTTGATAATTTTAGTCAGGCTTGAGTTCATTAAATTTAATTTTCATTAAATTATTTTTACTGAAGTTAGGAATTACAACTTGAAAAATTTTATTATTAAAAATTTTGATAATTTTTCTTGACTGGGATTCGAACCTTTCAAATATAGAAAAATAGACAATAAAGTTTCGTTAAGTTTTTTTTTATTCGATAAATTTTTAAAAATTTCTTTGTTTGAATTTATAGTTACTTAAGCTTAACTAATTATTTAAGCTGAATCAAGTTAACGAAATTTTTCAAATCCCTTTAGTTTCGAAAATAAAGTTTCGTAAAGTTTTTTAATGCAACAAAATGTTTAAGTTTTTCTTGGCTTCAATTTACTTTTATTTAAGCTAAACGAATATAATATCGGAATTTATCAAATACTTTTGCTTTCAAAAATAAAGTTTCGTTAAGTTTTTTAATGCTATACAATTTCAAAATTTTTCATGAATTTAAGCTTAATTATAGACATACATATTAACGAAATTTAACAAATACTTTAAGTTTCGAAAATAAGGTTTCGTTAAGTTTATTACCTTTTCAAAGTTTACTTTTACTGGTTACTGTTATTTTAGCAAACGGAATTTAGTATTGATGTTTCTAAGCCTTTTGTTAAAAAAAAATTTAAATATATCAAGGTTTCAAATTACTTTTATTTTAAGTATTGAAATTTTTCAAATCTTTTTGGTTTCGAAAATAAAGTTTCGTTAATTTTTTTAATGGCTACAAAATTGTAAATTAAATTTTGTTGAAAATAAAGGAATAAGTGAAGAGAATTGCTTAAAAACCTCTTCAATTTGTTAACATATGTTAAACAATACCAATGTTCCCAACCTGTGGTTTGTGGCTGCTTCAAACCTCTTCAAACTTGTTTGCTTGTGAGCTCACTTTTTATTTATGCTTTTTTAGTCTTTAGTTATATACATTTTCTGCTCTTTTGTTTTTTGAACCCTCTTTGTAACTATTTTCTTGGCATAGGTTTTTCAGAAGAATTTGCACAAGAGCCCCGGCATATTTTGACCATTTTAGTTGCTTCAAACACGTCGTGGCTTAAGGTTGTTTTGAGTTAAATAAAAACGCTTGTTTCTTTTTTTTTATGATAGTGCTGTGCGCGTTTAACGTAGTTTTATTTAATTCAAATTTCATTTGTAGAACGCCTTGAAATTGTGGTTTAAATAAAGAGAGCAAAAAAAAATCATTAACATTAATTGTTTATTTTGGCTGTTATTGTTTATAAAAATCTAACAAAATTTCGCATCTAAGGTTAAAGTACGTGTTAAATAATGTTATTACTTGCTATTTTTTTAAAAGTTTCGTTAAAATTTAATTAATTTTATTTAGTTTGTTGCAATAACAAAATTAGAAATTGATTGAATAATCAGGTTTAGTTTGTTGCTGTTTTTTTTTTTTATATTGTACGGCTTCTTTGTGCAAAATTAACCGGTTTTGTAGTGTTTTATTTATATAAAAAAAAAAACAAAACTAACAACAAATTATTAACAAAAAAAGAAATTTCTATGGAACGGAAGTTTTTTTGTAACACATTTTTAGGTGGGAGTTGAAATTAATTAGCCGTTTTTTTTTTGCAATAAAAAGAATTAAAAATTATGGATATTTGAAAAATAAAATTAAAAAATTGTGTTACTTACAAATAATAGATAATATTTTAAGCATTTGTTTTGCTATTTTTGTTTAGTTTCAGTTACGCTTTAATAACTTTGAAAGTGTAATTTTTAATTGTGATTATTTTTCCTCTAAATATTCTACTAAATTCCCCAAAATTATGAGAATTACTAGGTTTTTGTTTCCATAAAACCAACAAAAAATCGACAATAACTCAAATTATGTGTTTTTCTTTTTCACGTGATCACCAACTGCCCCGTTTGAAATGAATTTCATACAAACAAAACACTGCTTTTGTTTTCAGTTAAAAAATTATTAACATTTTTGTTGCTGGTAATTTTGTTATTACAAGTTTTTATTATTAAAGTTTGCTATTTTCTCATTTATGTGTTGGCTGTAATAACTCTTTATTGTTAATTTTTTTCTTTGTTGTGCCATTTCGTTCATAATCCAAACTTTCATTGTGAAAATTTTTAAATTAACAAATACGCTGAACTGATCATATACAATTAAGTAAAATAAAAACTAACTACAAAATTTTACACCAAGTGGTTTACTTGAAATTGTTTCATACAGACAATGATGAAACTAATGAATAATTTCATACATATATAAATATAAAATGCAAAACTATATTAGAAAAGAAATAAAATAATTAAAAGTAACAAAAAATAAGGCTTAAACTATAGCACTACTATAAAAACATGTTTTTTTCAACAATAATTAAGTAGAAATCAAAGTGAAGCTGACAAAATGAAACAATTTTCAAACAAAATATAATAAATAATAACAAAAATAAAGCTTAAAAATGTAAAAAAGAAACTTCAGGAAAAATCAAAGTGAAACACAAAATTTTCACATTTTCAGAAATCAGCAAAAAAAGTTAACAAATTTAAAATAAAAAAAAAGAAACATGTAGTTATAAAAAACGCCAAAGCTGCAAAAGAAAAATTGTCTCTAAACAAATCTTATGTGTAGAAATAAAAAAAAAATAGATTTATTTAGTTTAAAGCTTGGTACTCTGTTCATCATTTCGTGCGAAATACTATCAAAAGCCCATATAAAAAAATTAATACGAAATAAATGCGAACTAATGCTGCTGAAGTTGTACTCTGTTCTTATTGTGAAAAGTTACGAAATGCAATATTTTTTTCCAACTGTGAAATAATGTAAGCGGCACTTATTTCTCACGAAATTGAAAAAAACAGCCAAAAACATATGGTTTTTGTTTACATAAAAGAAACAATGTTGCATACCTAAGGGCAGTAAAAACGACAATTTTCTTCTAAATCGCAGCATTGTCACCACTTGCTAATTGTCAAAATTTTCAAACAAAATAATTGATGTTGCTCAACAAATTTCGCAAATTTGAACAGAGTACCATGCTTAACACTTAGAAAGTGAAACTAATTCCTTTAATGTTATAAAAATCATGTAAAAGTTTATAAAAAAATAATTAAAAACAACGCCAAAAATTCAGACAAATAAAATCGCTACAGTCGTAACACTAAAAAAATTGTCCTATCATTTTAATTGCGCAAAAATTAGTTAAATCTAAAAAATTAAAAAATCAAAAAAAATAGAAAAGAAACTAAACCACCGAAAAATCGCTAAATTATAGCAAAGAGAAAATTACAAAACTTCAAACAACTAATAAATGAAATAATACAGAAGTCAAATAAAAAAACTATTTAAAATTACAAAAGTTCATAAAAACCGCCTAAACTAAAAAAATCGCTAAATTGACTACACTAAAAATATATTCAAATTAAGTCTTACTCTTTTGAAAACAGTTAAAATCACAAAAGGTTCTAAAAAAAACCCAACACTAAAAAATCGTTAAATTGACCACACTAAAAAACCTTAAGTGGCAGCACAACAAAAAATCATAATTATTTAAATTAACAAAAAAATAACAAAGAAAGTGAATGTTAAAATTAAAACACAATCATAAAATTTTAGAAAAATTAAAAAAATGACAAAGTGAAAATCGCTAAATTGGCCACACTAAAAATATATTAAGATAAAAAAAACATTTTCAAATTAAAAACGAATAATACAGGAATTAAAAATTAAACTGATAAAAATTAAAAAATCGCCAATAAAAAACGTCAAAAAAAAAACTAAAAAAAATCGCAAAATTGACCACACAAAAAAAAACATTTTTGAATTTTAAATCAGATTTATTTCAAAAAGAAACAAAAAATATTAATTTTCAGAAATAAAATTAAAAAACGTCTAAAATGTTTAAATTGGACACCTTAATAATATATCTATGCAAATTTGAATTACAGAAAAATTGAGAATAAAAATTATAAAAAATTTGTTGAAAATAATATAAAACATTTAAAAACGCCGCAACTTCACAAAAGTCGTTCAAAATAATAAAAATATAAAAAATCAAACTTCATCAAAAAGTTATTAAAAACGTCAAAACTCCAAAAAATCGGTAAAGCAGCAACACTGTATAAAACATTCTAAAATATAGTAGAAATAAATAAAGTTTAAAAATTAAAAAGAATAGAAATAATAAAAAACGTCAAAACACAAAAAATCACTAAAAGAGCAACACTGAAAAAGTAATATTTTTTCATTGCTTGACAAAAAATGTTTTAAAAACTACGAAAATTGTTTTATATTAACACTTAAATTAAGAAATTACTGCAAAAAATAGAATAAATTAAGTTTAAATATAAATCGCTAAATATGCAACACTATTAAAAAATAACAATACGATTACAATTGCTTGAAAATAATGAACAATTTAATTATTGAAAATCATGAACAAATTATTTTATAAAGACCAAAACTATGAAAATAATTAAAGTATCAACATGTAAATGCAAAAACTAAAAAACCGTTAAAATAAAAACAAACTGCTTCGCTAAAAAAAATAATGCCAAAAATATTTTGTTTAGCTAAATTACTTTAATTTGAAAATATGCATATCGTAAATTCTTACAAATATTTTCAAATAAAAAAAACGCCGAAAAATTCTTGTCTAGAAGTTTAGAATATTAATGAAATTTATTGGAGTGTGATAAATTTCATTTCAGACAAAATGATAAAACCCATTAAAATGACAAAATTATTAACAAAATCCGTTAAGAAGTAGATAGTTTAAAATACTTAAAAGGTTAAAAACGCCAAATTATAAGAAAACTCTAATATTATTTTCTAGCCAAAAGACATAAAATTTCATAGACATTGATTTAAAAATTATAAAAAACACAAAATTATAAAAAATCGGAAAATTTTGAAAAATCGCAAAAAAAAACATAGTGATCAAAAACTCATCAAAAATGGTTAACAAAATACGTCAAGAAGTAGTTCAAGATACTTAAAAATAAAAAAAATGAAAACGCAATTTCACACAAGCTAATAAAAAATCGTTTAACAAGTAATTTAAAACTCTTAAAATAAAAGAACGCAAAACTCAAAGAAGAAGAATATTAATTTCATAGAGAATTATAAAAAAATCTCACAAAAAATCTGAAAATTATTAATAAAATCCGTCAATAAGTAGTTGAAAATACTTAAAAATTTAAAAAATGCTAAAATAATTTTGTAGCCAAAAGACGTTAAAACTTTTAAAAAATGATAAAAAAAATCTATCAAAAAGTAAAAAACCCTTTAAAATTTAAAAAATCGATATCTTAAAATTAAAAAAAAAATGCCAAAATTATTTTTTAATCAAAAAAAGAAACATTATATTTGACACATAATTTCGAAAAATCTGTTGTTAAATATTCTGAACACACAAAAATTTAATTTCTATGAAAAAAAAACGACAAAAATATTTTTTTCAAAAATCAACCGTCAATCGCAAAAAAAAAAGCTTAATTTTAAACGTAATAGTAAATGAATCTATTTGAAAATATATTAAAATTATTATTAAAGAAATTTCTCTTAGAAAACGTCTAATTAAGAAATCACCACAAAATGTTTATCAAAATTTTGAAAAAGCATTAATTTCAATCATAATTGTAAAGAAATCTGTTTTAGATATTATAAAATTATTTTTAAAAAATTCTCTCAAAAAACGCCTAAAAAATAGCCAAAAATTATTTGCTTTTAAAAATGACTATAAAGCTTAATTTCAAACATAATTGTAAATAAATCCGTTTCAAAATATTATAAAATAATTTTTAAAAATTCTCTCAGAAAACGCCTAAATAAAAAATCGCCAAAAATTGTTTTTCAAAAATCAACCGTCACTTGTAAAATTATGAAAAAAAACCTAAATTACAAACATAATTGTAAATAAATCCGTTTTGAAATATTATACAAAAATTTTCTCAAAAAACACCTAAATAAAAAAAATCTGCAAAAATAGTTTTTTACCAAAATTTCGTCAAGCACAAAATTATGAAAAAATACATTAATTTTTTGCAAAGAAATTTGTTTTTAAATATTCAAAAAACTTTGTCTCAAAAAAAAAAAACCCAAAAATTTATAAAAAATTGCCAAAAAATATTTTTTGTTTAAAAGCTTTAATTTCACAGAAACTCGAAAAAATTCGAACTATCTTTGGGAAATGGTCAAATTTTCTTAAAAAAAAAATATATAAAAAACCTACAATACTGGTAAATTAGCATAACGTAACTGCAAATTATTAATGAAATGAATGAATTACTTAGTACTTACTTGTACAGACAAGTGACAAATTAAACACATTTTATTTAAAAATATTTAAGCAAAAAGAAAGTACGAGTATAACTACATAATAAATTTGTATTTTTCTTTGTTTAAGAAATTGTGAGAAAACGCTAATTTGTTGCACAGTGTGCTTGTGTTAGAAGAGATAAAGAAAATAGCAAAATCTTATCTTCAAAACTGATAAACGCTATTAAACACAACAAATTTTGCTACAAAATCTTGTATAATAAAGAAGATAAAGTTGATTAAGAAGAAAAAAAAACAAAGAAATGACTACAAAAAATTGAAGTAAAATTTTATATATTTTTATTTTAATATTAACTTAATAATGTTTAGTAGGTTTACTTTTCATTTCTTCAACTTCACATTTTATGGCTTCTTTCTTTTAATATGCGTTTGACTATTTGTTTTCCTGTATTCTCTGACCTTAATGTAATTTTAATCTTAAAACGTTTTATGTTTTTTCTTTGTATTATTATCATAATAATGTTGGTAAAGTTTTGTTGACAACATTTCACATTTAAAGTCTTTAAACCAGTACTTCTGCCTGCTTGCTAACATAGTTAAATTATTTAAGTTATTATAGGCTACATTACATAAAGCAAAATTATTAACATTAACAAACAATAAATTGGTCAAAAAACTCTCAAAGTAAATCACATAAACATGACTAGATGAAAGAGATGATTATTAAAAGTAAACAAAAAACGTGTATAGATTGCATAATAATATTTTAGTTAATGTTTTTTAAGATAAATTATCTAATTTAATAGTTAAACCTGAATATTTATTTGAAATAAGTTTCTGTTTCAAGTTTGTCTTATTATTTTGAGATTTTGTGAGTTTTTTTTTTTTTAAATGGAATTTTTAGTTCGAAACAAATTTTAATGATTTTCAAACATGAAGTATTTTTTGTAATTTTTTTTGGGATTTTTCATTATTAACCTTGACATTTATTATAATTTTGAAAATTATTTTAAATCATAAAATTTTTTTAATAATGATTTTTTAATATTTTAAAATTATGTTTGAAATTAAGCTTTTTTTTTGCGATGAAATTTTTTATAAATTTTGTGAAGAAACTAATTTTGGCGTTTTCCATAATTTTTAAGCCCCGATTACCGTTCACATCACTAAGTATTTTGATGTTGTATGTTGTAAACTGCGACTACGATTCACAACACTTACCGTCTTAATGAATGTTGTGCTGTATTCGAGACAACACAACATTTTAGTGTTGTGAATGATAATCGGGCCCTTATTTTTTTTTTTTTAAATTTTGTGAATTTATTTTGAATGAGAAATTTTTGGCTTGCAACTTGTTTTGGCGTTTTTTTTAATTAGGTATTTTTTTTATAATATTTTAAAGTTTTTTACTTAAAAGTTTTTTGTTTAAGGATTTTGAAAGACATAAGACGTTTTCATAATTTTTTGGAAATTTAGATGAAGTTTTTTTTTTCAATTTTGTTTTTTATTTCATGGACTTTTCTATGTAACATTTTACAAATTTTACAAATTATACAATGTTTATAAGAAAGAATAATATTCTAAACTTTTTATTTTAATGCTTTTGGCAAAAAAAATAATTTTAGCGAGTTTTTTTATTTTGATCGTTTTATATATTTTTGGCATATTTTTGAACTATATTTCATAAAATTGTGAAACATTTGTAAGGAAAAATTCAATTCCAGTACTTTTTATTTTAATGTTTTTGGAAAAAAATATTATTTTAGCGTTTTTTTTTATTTTAGCAGTTTCATATTTTTTATTGGATTTTTGAATGATTTTCCATAAAATTTTGATTTTCCGTTGAATTGTATAATTTTTTCAAGAACAACAATTTGAATGTTTCGCTTTTGGGGAAAAATTATTTCAACGTTTTTTTTGGCGTTTTTTTATATATTTTTTTTTAGAATTGTGATGAATATTTCAATTGAGTTTTTAAAATTTTGTGAATAAATTCTTGTATATTTTATAAAAAATTTCACAATTTTTATATCAAGTTTAGCTTGTTTTTTTTTTAATTTTGAGTAGAAAATATTTATATTTTTTGGGGATTTTAGTGGAATTTTTCATAAAATTTTGATTTTCTATTAAAATTTACAATAATTGTAAAATAATTCTAATTCTTTGTGATTAACGTTTTGTGAAATAAATTATTTTGGCGTTTTTCATAATATTTCGTCTAACTTTTTTGAATTGTGCCAATTTATGTATATCGATTTATAAGGTTTTAACTTTCATCGTCTTTTATTTATATAAAATAATTTTATTTAATAATTAATTTAAACTAAACATTTTAGATTTTGCGCAAAATGTCAACTTTTTTTGAATTTCTATCAAATTTATCTTATTTAAATAGAAAATATTTTAGCTTTTTTTATTTAAAGCGATTTGTTACTTTTTTAAATGTTTTTTTTTTTGTTATTTTTGTGCAAGATTTAAAATTTCTATAAAAATTAATGTTTTTAGTTGAGAAATTAATTCTAGAAATTTTTAAAATTTTTAGCGGTTTTTTTTTACAAACCGACTAAAAATTTAGTCGGTTTCTAGAAAGTTTATTCATTTTGGCATTTGTGCGTTTTTTTGATAATTTTTTTAATTAACATTCTAAAAATTTAGTAAAATTGGCGATTTTTGTATTTTAGCGCTTTTTTTTAATTTTATCATTTTTAAAATTAAGTGAATTTTAATACAATTTCATGATTTTGGCGATTTATAAATTTTTGCGTTTTATTTGTCATTTTTTTTTTATTTTTATTTTTTATTTATTTTGTCGTTTTTTTAACTCCTAAATAATTTTAACTGTTTGACGATTATGTTTCAAAACTTAGTGAAATTATAAAAAACATTTTTGGCTATTTTGAAATGTTAGCGGTTTTTTTATTTTGGCATTTTTTAACTCCAAAATTTTTTTTTTTACTATTTGCCGAAAATCAATTGAAATAATAAAGATTGATTTTTTATTTTGGCGTTTTTAACTATTAAATTTTTTACCTAATTTTCAGCATTTTCTAGTTGTCTATAAAATTTAAGATTTTTTGGCCAGGAAATAAATATTGCAGTTTCTGCTTTTTAGTTTTTATTTTGTGTACACAGACATCTTTTATTTACTTTTTGTTTTAATTTCAACTGTGTTTTTTACTGTATTTTTTATGTCTGCTGTCTGCCTGTAACATTTAAAGTTGTCATTATTATTTTCCCTGCTTCTATGTTTGTTTCCAAAGATATTTATCTTTTCAGCTCTGATAACGTTTTTTAACCTCATTTGATTTGATTTTTGCATCTTTCATTTTTGCAGTTTGAGGTGTTAACGTTAAAGCCTGAGTTTTGTGTTACTTTATTTAGTCTTTTATTTATTATTGTGTTTTTTCTCTGCAGTTTTCTTTTCATCTTAATTAACTTTTTGCCGTTTGTTAAACAACAATAAAACCGCAAAATTGTAATTTTCACAAAAAATAGAAGAAAAAAAACATATACATAATGCGTTTTTTTTCTTGTTATGGGGAAAAACAACAACAAGGTTTTTATCTGATGATTTTTATATTGTTTTTTTTTTCTCTAAAGTCAGTAATTTGTTGAGGTTTTCAGACTACATTTTTCAAAAATGAAATGGAAATTTAATCGGTTTTTATGGAAAATTTTTATGGAATTGGTAGAATTTGGTTTAAAACTATGTCTACATAAATTAAAGCAAATGTTAATTATTCTTTAATATTTTCTAAGAAGAAACATATTGTATACATTTATTTTGCATATTAAATACCATGTCTCAAACTTGCTTTTTACAATTTTTTTATTCAGCACAAAGGCCTGCAGGAATGCACACCCTGGGCACAGGTGTGTGGGAACATGACGCCCTTTAAAAGTATTTCCGTTAGTTTCTGTAAGAATACTTGTGTTAAGATTTCCAAAGAAAATTTCATTATTTTTAGTACTTACACTTATGGGCGGTATACAGACTTCAAATATCGATAAAATCACATAGAAGAAGGCACATAGTAAAGCCAGCCATATGCTGATGAAATATAACATTAAAAACCATAAAATACCATTGCAAATATTAGCCATGTTACAAAAATCACAAACAATAATTTAGTTTCAATAAGAAATCAAGTTTTTCATACAGAATATTTTCTGTTTAGAAAAGATTTGTACAAAATTTTAAAAAGATACTAGAATATGTCATTTGACATAAAATTGACAGAGTGTTTCCAGAAAACAAAAGCAGGGTTAAAACAGAAATATTTTTAACTAACATGATCTAGGAAATGTTTAGGGTATTTTTTTAAAAGTTTTAAAACGTTTTATTTAGCAAACTTTAAAAATTTGTTTAACTTAAATATTTTGTGGCCATTTATTAATTTTGTGTAATTAATTTATGTGTAATTTTGTTTACAACTTTTGGCAATTTGTAACTTAATGAAGGATTCATTATTTTACACAATTCTAGAAGTTTTTTTTATAATTTAAAAATTTAGCTGACCGATTTTTAAAAATGTTATCGTTTTTTGTTTTGTTTTTCCAATAATTCTTCTTTTTCCAATTCCAATTCCAATTTTAGGAAGTTCGATCAATTTTACTTGTTTTAGAGCGATTTTTAAAAATTTTGGCGATATTTTTTTGAGGGATTTAAAGTATATTTTAAGTGATTTTTTACAGTTTTATGAATTTCTAGTAAAATTAAACTATTTTGAATAGAAAGTAATTAAATTAATCAAAACTTGTATTATCCCTGAAGAAACTATCCATTGTGATAGCGAAATATTGGAAATAAATACTATATATAAATAAATTAAATATTTTTATATAAAATTCAAGTGACATTATTGCTTGTAAAAATAAACTATTTAATATTGAAAAAGGTCAAATATGGCGTTTTTTATTTTTTGAAGATATTTTTTTCATACTACTTGAGTGATTTTCAACAGTATTACGAATATTTCGCAAATTTTCTTGTCTTTAGCCAAAAATAGTTTAACTATTTTTTAATGCTGGCGATTTTTATTTTGTTAAGGGGTTTAAATTATAATTTTTAAATTATTAAAGAAAATTTTATGAATTTCTAGTTTTACACATATAAACTTAAAAATAAAGTATAGATTTGAACTAAAGAAAATTAATAAATTTATTGAAATAAAATCTAAATTTCAATTTAATTTAAGATTGTCAGAAAATATTAGTAACCCTGTTTACGGCAACTCTTTTGTTCTGCTTCTAGTTAACAAAACATAAACAAAGCATTAATGCTTTACATACAACCAAACATATACAAATGTTTGGCTACAGCACCGAGTTCAAAAGTAAACAAACAATATGGGCGTCAGAACTCTCTCTGAGTGAGCATGTAAATGAGAGAGAAAAACAGTTATTTTGTAAACATTTTTGTAAGTTAAAAAGAATTTGCATAAAATATTTGTAATATTGAAAATTTTAGTTAGTAAAACTCAATATAGGTACATACATACATATGTAATTTAAATTTAATTGAAATTACTCTACAAACGTCATTATTTGTTTATTATTGTTTATTTAAAAGTATTTGTAATACATTCAGCTAACTTGACGTCATTTTAAAGTGATTTGGAAATTTTAGATTTGGAAATATTAGCGATTCTTGATACACCTTTGGTGTTTTTATTTACTAAATATTTATGTACTTTGTTTTTTAAAATTTTTAATCAATTGGTTTGTTTTTAAAACATTTTTTTTGCGATTTTTTAAGCAGTTAAATTATAACCATTATGTCTAGCCTCTATTTATATTTTTAAGCTTGTTTATTTGCTTTTTGTCTTAAATAAATATTATTTGTATCCATAATTTTTCTATTTAAACAATTGCATTTTGCAATTGCTTTTAAAATGGGAATTTCTTTTCATAATTTACACAGGTTTTTCTGTTACACAAAGAAAAACGTAAATTTAAAATAACTTGATTATTTAGTAAATATTTCCTTATTTTCTTTATAATTATTTGCTAAATTGTTGAATTAAATTTGAAAAACTCTGTGTTTTGTATAAAAACTCCTCTCTAACCCAGTAATTTCACATGCATTTTAAATAGTTTGTGTTGGTTATATGTTACGCTTGAGTATTTTTTTCAAGTTTTGATAAAAATGAAATTAAAACATAACATAAATTACGAAAATAGAGACAAAAGTAATATATGTAAATGAATAAAAATAACGAAATATAAAAACACATTTAAATTAAAAAGTAAGTGTTACAAAAGGTCTTTAAAATTGGTAAATTAAAAATTAAAAAGTCATGTTTGTAATTCACCTCTTGATTTAAAGTTCATTGAAGTGTAACATTATTTAAAGTTTATAGACTTTATTTTTGGGTGTTTTTCTTGTACAATTCAAGTTAAGAATATTAAGTAAGTCAGTCAATTTAAATGTAAATTTATTTTGTTTAGAATCTGGTTCAATTGTTTTTTCGATTTTTAAATGTTAAATTGTTTTGTTTAATTAAATACTTTATTATTATGCTTACTACGTTGTTGTTTTGTTCCAGCTGAGTGAGTTTGTTTATGATTTATTGAATAATATTTAATTACAGGGCTGAATTCACAAAAAAATGTTTGTGTCTTTCTCGTATAATGAAGTTAAAAGGTTTCTTTTAAAAATATGAAGGCAATTTTTACTAAATATTGTTTAAATACTTAAGGAAACTAAATTTAGCTAATTCAACTAACAAAAAAATTCAACAATTCAACTTGAAGCAAATAAACAAATTGTTTAAAAACTGAAATTAAATTTCAATTAGATATATTTTAAATAAAAAAAAACACAAATTCAACTAAATTCAATTATTTCACAAGTTTTTAAATCACTTTAAAATGACGTCATCTTAGCTCATGTATTAAAAATACTTTTTCAATGAACAATAACAAACGAATGAAAACGTTTATAGAATGATTTCAGTTCAATTTAAATTATATTATGTTTTATTAACTAAAATTATTAAAATTACAAATGTTTAATGCAAATTCTTTTTAACTTACAAAAATGTTTACAAAATAACTGTTTTTCTCTCTCATTTACATGCTCACTCACAGAGAGTTCTGACGCCCATATTGTTTGTTTACTTTTGAACTCGTTGCTGTAGCCAAACATTTGCATATGTTTGGTTGTATTTAAAGCATTTAATGCTTTGTTTATGTTTTGTTCACTAGAAGCAGAACAAAAGAGTTGCCGTTTTTAAGTATAGTGAACAGGGTTACTTATGTTTTCTGGCAGTTATTATTTAAACTAAATTTTAGGTTTTATTTCAATAAATTTATATATATTTCCTTTAGTTTAAATTCTATATTTTATTTTTAACTTTTCTATTAAAAAATTATTTTTTCTATTAAAAAATGTTGCTTTTAAAAATAAATTTTCATTATTGTAGATTAGTTTATGTCGGCAGATATTTATTTATGTCAATAAAGCGAAAAACATAACACCCACTCATGATATGAAAAATGAGTCAAACATTTTATTTGATGTCATATTTAATGTGTTTATGAGGAAGCTAAGAATAAATACAAGCAAATTAATGAAACGAAAGGCCTAACACACTTGAAATCTTGTTACAGTTTCTTTGCTTATCATATTAAAAAAAAATATTAAAAATGTTTAAATATATTTTTATTTATTTGCTAAATTATTTTATAATTATTAATTATGTTTAAAATTTGTGTTTTTTGTAAACTAGAAAAAAGTTCCTATTTTTTGATATACAATATGTCTAACTTGCTGTGTCCAACATAAGAATTATTTGGCACGAAACTGAAATGTCAAGATATTTATTTTTCTAAAATCTTTCTAAATTACCTAGTGTAGGGTGTTTTCTTATAAAGCACATGTTTATGCTCACTGCCTTAAAATTATTATTTAGAACAAATTGAATTAATTTAAAAAACCACAACCACAAAAATCTTTTTTAATTGACATCTTTTAAGCTAAAAAATTCTAAGAAAATCTATTACAGAATTTATTTCACATATAATTCTCTGTATTAACATTTCAAACACCTTGTTAATTATATTTTTGTTAAAGGTTCTTTGAGGTAGGTTAAGTTTGATTTTAATATCACGATAATGATGTTAAATTGTTTGGAAATTTGTGCTTAGTTGGTGTATAATAATTTTGTTTGTTTTTTTTTTGGTGCAAAAATGTGTTTTGCGATGAATTAAATAATAGACAATGTTATGTTAGAAATAATTTAAAAATAAATAAAGAAAATTTTGTTTAAATATTTAGAAAAAAACAAGAAAAATTTAATTTCTAAATATTTTTTGAAGAGACTCAAAACATTTTTTATGCTTTTAAAGTTATATATTTTAAAAGTTTATTTTATTTAAATATAATTTAAAGTGTTGGCTTTAAAATGCTTTTAAAATTTTTCAATAATGTCTTGGGTATTAAAAGTTATGAAGATTTAAACAAAATTGTTAATGAATTAATATTAATCATACGCCTGTATGTTTAGAATTTGAATAAATTTATTAATTCTTGAAAAATTTTCAAATTTTTAAGCATATTAATGATTTTTTTAACAATCAATTACTTGCAATTTAATTAATTTAATAAAAAGCCTTTTTTATGAGAAAATATTGAATGCATAACTAACTGCATTCATTAACTGTTTTTTATTCTCAAACTCTTTTACAGCCAACAAGGTCAATTGCCACTTATTTGCTAAAATTAACAATAATTTGTTATTGTTAACAGAAAAATATAAAAAAAAGCAATTCATTTAACATAATGACAAATTGTTTTTACTTTAAAGCTCTCCTACTCACAAAACAAAAACCATTTTTTTTGTGTGACAGCATCATTCACCATAAAGTCTTAATGAAAAAATGCTGCTAAATAAAAATCATTTAAATTATTTTTGACATTTCAGCTTGAGGTTAAACCTGTGATTCATAATGTTAAAGCCCCTCCTCAGAAACCACAAAGAAACTTGTTAAATCCGTAAGTTATTAACAAATTATTGAAGTTGGTTTCTTTTCAAATTAATTAATTAGAAAAGAAAATGTTAAACAAAATAATTTAAATTACAATAAAGTTTAATATGATCAATTTAGTTTAAACATTGTATATTTGTTACATATTTTAAATGCAAGATTTAATTATAATGGGCAATTTTGTTGAATAAACCATGAACCTTTGAAGTTTTAAACTGTAACATTTATGTGTTTCTTTATAAAGATTGATTTATAAATATTTAAAATCCTATTTTCCTTTAGTTTAAATTCTATTTAAGTTTAAAAGTGTTATTTAACTTATTTCTATTTTCTTGTTTATTTACAGCTCTGGTCGACGGCATATGGTGGGATCCAATGCCCTAGCCAAGTAAGTGTGTCTAATTATTCTACAATAAAACAATAATTTATAGCGTATTCTATATGATATTTGTACAATATTGTATATGTTAGGTAATAATTTCCTATCGACTTTTAAAAAATTAACAAAAAATTAAAAATATTTTGAGATTTTAGTGGTTTTCCTACAAATTTTCTAGAAAAATATTTTATTGGGTCAAGAAAAACTGTTCCTTAGATTCCATTTTAATGAATACTTTAAAATTTAAATAAAAAATCTTAAAAAATTTAAACAAACTGAAGTTTTGTGTAACTTGTTTAAACGATTTTAAGAAATTATACAACGTTTTACATAATTAGGCTTACACTACTACATTTCTCTAATCAAAGTAGTTGAAAATCTACTGTAAATAAGAAAAATACTGAAAATTATTAAAAATATTTTTCAAATACTGAATTTACCTTAATATTTGACATTTAGCAAATTATTTAAGCTGGCAACTCTAATTTATTGTTTATATTATCATATAGTTTGAAAGCCACCGATAATATATGCTCAAAACATAAAAATATATACAAATATCAAAGGCTCTTAAACCTGTTTAAAAACAAAATAGCAAAGAATTTTATACAAAAAAATGCTAAGCAAATTTTATTTTAATAAAAATTTAATAAAATTTACTAATTTTTTATTAAATTTCAATAATTTTGTTTATTAAACTAATTTCTCTTGTTTTGCTTTTCATATTCAGTTGATGAGCTATTGTGGGAGCAGTTTTAAACAAAAGAGAAATATAAACAAAGATGCTGCTAACAATGGCTTCCTAACTGTTTCGATTAAACATACTCACCATAACAGTTTAGTGTGAGCACACCCCAATAAAAACTCTATATTAGTGTGTGCACAAACCCTAAGAAATTCTTGTAGTAAATGGCATTTCTAGTAAAGACATTCACCTTTAACACAACAATAGGAGTAAATCAGTCACAATAACCTGCTTCAGTGAGGTTTCAAACATTTTTAATCAGGCATGTGATGGGAATCGATATCGAAGTTTAGAAGTCAATTTTTTCGTAATTCTGTATTGTATTCTGTATTGAAAAAATTTTATCACATAAAATATAAAGATATTGGGCTACTAAAGAGAATCTTAAAACAAAAATTTTAAAAATTAGATTATAAATGCATTAAAATGTATGTATTTCCAAAACTGATTCGTTTTCGATATCGATTTGCATCACATGCCTGAATATAAATTTAATTAAAATGAAGTGAATGCCACCCAGCAACACATTTTTTAAGAGTTTGATAATAAAAATGGGGAGAAATAATATCTTTTTAAAATTTTAAATTGTTTATTGTTGTAATTATAATTTAAATAATTTGATATTTTTTGAAAAACTAAACTGTTTGGTGTTTTGTTTTCAGTAATAATTTGTATATATTTTTTTTATATACTGTTTTAGGTTGTTTAGTTTCATGTTTTTTTTTTTCTTATATTTTCATAATATTTAATTATTTCTTTAAAAATTTTCAGCCAACTTTATCGTTCTTCCAGTTTTAATTCTTCGGGCCGTAGTTCCAACTGTGATAACTCAGAATCTGATATGTATCCCGACATGGAGGATGTACAAAATATTAATTATAAGGTAAGTTAAAAGAAATATTAATTAAATTAAAATTTTTAATAAAGTTAAATACAATATTTTATAAAGAATTTCAAAAATTCGTCCGTTCAAAATTTTAAAAGTTTTTTTTTTGCTGTTTGGAAAAATTAACTATTTTTAAACTAAACACTTTAAGCTTTAGATTCTATATCAAGGCTTTAGAAAATACACTTTTTATTCCAAAAGTTTAAATTGAAAATTGAATAAAAAAAAATATTTTGAAATTTGAACCAAGTTTATATATTACTCAAAATTTAAAAAATTTTTTTTTATAGCTTTAAAAATTAAACTAGTTTTAAAAACTACACACTTTAAGAAGATATATGATATAGTTTTAAAGAAAACTACTTTTTTACTAAAAATTTTCATTGAAATTAACATTTTTAAAACTAAGAAAATATTTTTTACTTTTGCACAGTTTATACAATCCTTGAAATTTCGAAAATTTGCTTTTACATTTTTGAAAGTTCGACTACTTTTCAAAACTACAATCAAACATTGATTGTTAAAAAAATAAAAGGGAAGAAATTTCATGTGGAATTTTTATTCACGATAGGGGTGATTGAATATTAATAGGAAAAATGTGAAAAGGAAACAAATTTCATGTGGAATTTTTATTCATGATAGGGGTGATTTTACACTTTTAAAGAAATCTACCTTTCTCATATATATTCTGAACGATTTGGAAAATTTTTAAGTTGTTTTTATTTAATTGAGAATTGAGAAAAACCAAATTTTTGATTAAAATTTTTGGTTTAAGTAACAAAAATTTTGAATTAAAAACAGAAATTTAAAAAAAAAATTCTTTCAAATTTTTAATTTTTATTTAAAAAGTTGTTATAACTTATAATAAATATTATCAAATGCTGTTGGTGTTATCCAGTTCTTAAGTTTTTTTTTCTAAAACTTTTGGTAAATTTCTAAGGTTTTTAAATTTTGGTTTAATTGCTGCTGTTTAACATATGTTTAACGTATGTTTTTATTATTTGCTTATTTCTCAGTTCAATTTTGCTTTTAAATATCTGTTTACTAAAGTTTAACTTGTTTATAATTTCCTTAAAGATTGCAGCATTTTGAAATGCTTTGTGTTTGTTTCTTTTCTTTTCAAAAAAAAAAACAATTCCATCATTGGCATTTCTTTTTATTGCCAGCAAAAAATTAACTCCCACTCACACTTATTTTTTTCAATTTGTTTTTTTTCTTTTTGCATTTCTCTCCATTGTTGCAAAACTTGCAGCTACTGTTTATTGGAAAGTCTGTGTAGGATTTATTTGCTGGCGGTAAAATGTGATTTTAAAACTTTTATCGCAAGGTCATTGTTACTATCATTGAATTGTTAAGGTGGCGGTCTTTAAACGCTTATCTGACACTGAATTTTCGTTTTTGTAAATAATTGGTGCTACAAAGGTGATTTCCAAAGAGATTGTAATGGAGATAAGTATAATTGTTTTATGGATGATTAAATAATATAAATGAATAGTGGGTTTTGGTAAATAAACGAGGTGGAAGAAAATAGTTTTTGTATATGTAATTGATAACAAATTTCTAAGACATTATTTCGTTTGTTATGAAAACAATTACTTGAAATTATTTGTATTAAAAAATTAGTATTTAAGTAAATTATATTTGTTAATTATTCACTTACAACTTTAAAAATATTGTAAATGTTTTTAGCAAAAGAAATTTAACATTTTTTGACATAGGTATTTAAAATTTTTTTGTTTTATGACTTTTCTTTGTCAATTTAAAATTTTTCATAATTTTTTCTTTTAGTAACAAGTTTGTTTAGTTAACCTTAATTTATGGCTGTAATTATTTCTTTAAATTTCCTGTTAGTTTTACATATTTTGTATTTTTAAGAATTTTTCTGGGGGTGGCGTATGATTAATATTAATTAAGAGTTAATTTACCTATTTGCTCATAATTTCCTTAATATTTAATCGATTTTAAATATTTTAATTACACTTAATAAAGAACACTTAAACCTTTTAGTATACGTAAATCTGAGATTTTTAAAAATTTTTTTAAACAACAAATTTTCATACGAAAAATATATTTAGAAAAAAATTATTTTCAAATTTTTACGTTTTCGAAAATCTAACAAAATTTTATTAATTTTTTTAAAATAAAGGGCTGGTAATTAGTTGAAAATAAAAATACAGTAGATTTTAAAATTCTGAGCCTTTCTTTTAGATTCTTGTTCCAATTCCTTTTAAGTATCTGTCTAAATTAATGCTTAAAAACCTTGTATGTTGCAATACTCTTTTTTTTTTTTTGTTCAGTTAACTTCCGTTTCCCGTTTTTGTGTGTTGTTGACTTTAAGAAATTACGTGATCTTTTTTGATTTGAAATTTTCATACATCTTTAAACATTTCCTTAACATTGTCTTTTAGTTTCTTTTGTGCATTTCTTTAATTTGAATTAACAAACAAACAAATAAACGATAATAAAACTGTGTTTGTTGCATGTTAAATACAATTCCATTAGACGTATTTGCATAAAACTTCTTTATAACCCTGCTTCCTTTAAAGCGAGATATGCATATCAGTTTCAATATTGATTGTTTATGAAAATAAATATTATTATTATGCAATTGTTTTTGTTTTGCTTGGCTTCGCTGCTATTTAATTCTTGCTTGCAATTCTAGTGTTTGGGAGTCAGTTTAACTACATAGAGTTGAAAAACGTCAGTATTTAATTCTCAATTTGGTAAGACACCACAGTTTTGAAAGCTCATACAAGGTGTGCTGCTTACTGTGTCTGTCCCTGGGGTCTGACTGCTTGTCTGTTATGTTTAAAGGGAGTTATTTGTAAATTATATTAAACATTTTGAACACGTGTTTATGTTAAATGTAAATATCCGTTGCAAAATGGTATTAAACTGAATTAAAGAAACGCAAAATATAAGTAAGAAAAAAATGTAATAGAATTATTAAATAATTAAATATTCCACCAACAAACAAATTGTTTTTTCTTTTTATTTTGTATAAATAAATATACAGGTATTAAAATGGCACTCTACATTAGTCATTACAGCGTTTAAAATTTTTGGGAAAAAAAATAATTTTTAAATTTTAGTTTGATTTACTTTTTTATCAAAATTTTACTTTTACAGTTTTTAAAATTCAAATATTTTTTTAATTTAGGCCTTATTATGATATATTTTAAAAATTTCTAGAAATATATTTTTTTGTAACAAAAAATTTAATTGAAAATAAAATTTACCTTTCTGCAAATATTTAAAACAAAAAATCTTCTACAGTTTTTGAAAACTAGACTAATATAAAGTTTTTTAAATAATTCTGGGCATATAGTTTTCAAACAAAAATTTTGAATTCAAAATAAAAATTAAAAAAAAAATATTTAAAAATTTTGTATTATCTTAAATATTTGGCAAAATTTAAAAAAAATTATTTTAAAGTTTTGTCAATCAAACTATTTTTACAAATTATTCAGTTTAAGCTTTACTGTTATACAATAGAAATATTTTTGTAAATATATTTTTCTAACGAAAAAGAAAAAAATTGTTTTGAAAATTTAATTTTCAAAAAAAAAATTTTTTTTAATATTAACATAGTTTAGATTTTTCTAAAAATTTCCAAAATTTTCTTTAACATTTATACATTTTTGAAAACTACACACTATAAGCTTTAATATAAAGTATTTGAAATAATTTTTGGAATATGCTTTTCTAATAAAAAATTTTAATTTAAAATAAAAATGTTGCAAAAAAATATTTACAAATTTGAGGTTAGTTTACGTACCTATTTGCAAAAATTTTAAAATATTTCTCTATATAATAATTATATTGCTTAAGTTCTTTCTTACATTTTATATTTAATTTCCTGCATTTTTAGATTTTATAAAATTTGCCCTACAGTGCGTATGATTAATATTAATTTGGTTATATTTTTATATTTCCTTATAACTTGGTTATTTTCTTGGCGAATTTGATAATTTAAACAGATTTTTTTTTTAAATACTTTTTTCTTTTATATAAAATAGCTTTTCGATTTCTAGGATTTTTCTTTAACACAAAAATTTTAAATTAAGTATTTTTTTTTTTTTTTTCAAAAAGAAAATTTTCTATGAAAATTTTGTCTTAAAGCACACTTCAAGCATACTTTATTTTTTATAAACATGGCAGTAAGACTTTGCCAAACTTGTTCTAGTTTGTTTTTTTTGTTTTTTTTGTTATTATTGTTTTTTATTTTTGCCCAAAAATACAATGTTTGTCTACTGGTAATTATTGTAGGTGTAGTTTTATATCTACCCACTTATATTATTTTAAGCCCCTTAACATATTGACAATAAATCATTTAATAATAATAATTTGCCATAAAAACAAAAAAAAAAACTCAACTGGAAATAATGTTAAATAATTTTAGCATTAAATAACAATTTTACTTGTCTTATTATTTGCTTTTGTGAGAAACTATACAGCTGTCTTTGCCTGTCATTTTAACCAGCAATAGCTGGGATTTTTAAAACTTAACTTTATTACCACAGTTTATAGAGAATTTTAATATTAAAGAAGTTTATTAACCTTAAATTGTGCCTTCACAATGCCCACTTAATGGCTAACATTTCTTAGCAAAATGTTTTGCAAATAAGAAAACTAAAAAAAAAAACGGCCTCTAAATGAAAATCAATTTTTCTGTGACAAAAGTCTGAAAACTAATGTTACTTATGTTTGCTTTTCATGTATTTTCTTAAATATTTTACAAAACACAAGAAAGATTAAGCTCAACAATTAAGAGAATTTTGCAAAAGGGGTGCAAGAAAAGCTAAAAGTGTTACAAATGTAAGAGGCAAAACATATAATTACCTAAAACAGCAAAATTCTAGAATATTGACTTAAACACATGTTTTCAAGATTTAGTAATTTGTAGGAAAAATATCTTTTAACAAATTTGTAAAAAATAAAGCTTAAATTATTTCAAAATAATATAACAAATTTAAAGAATCATAAAATTTTTATATTTTTTTTTAACAATTACAATTTTAATATAATTTTTTGTTCGTAAATAAAATTTTTAAAAATCTAATTTATAATTGCTAAAAAAAACCTTAAGTGTCTTGAATAAACATTAGTTTAAATTAACGAAATCTCTAAGAAAATACCCCAGTTCTAGGGGTAAGCTGTAAAATATGACAAGATTAATATCAATTACAAAATTTAAAAATCCTTGTAATTATTTATAAATTTTAAATTTGTTTTGTGAAATGTTAAAATAGAAAGTAAAGAATATTAATTAGATTATTATTTAAAACATTTTTAAAAAACAATGTTTTTTCAACTAAAAGAAATTTTCAAAAAAAATAAATTCCAATTAAATTAAAATATTTTGTGAGAAAAAATTATGCCAATTAACTTATAAACTGTTTAATTTTTAAGCTTAAACAGTAAGGTTTTTAAAAAATATATTTAATTTAAGGAACCCATATAATTTTCATAGTTTTTTTTTTAACAATTTAAATTTTAGTACAAATTTTTGGTTGTAAAGAAAACCTTTAAATAGCAGATTTGTAATAGATATAAAAACCCAAAGTGTTTTGTTCAAAATTCAGTTTAAATAAGCAAAATCGCTGCAAAATAAGCAAAGTTATACAAAAAAACTACAAAATATGACAAAATTAATATCAATCATACGTATTGTAGAGCAAATTAGGTAAAATTTGAAATATCCCAGAAATTTGCTTTAAACTTCAAGAAAATTTTTAGGGTATGTTTGAAACAGAAAGTAAAGAAGCTAATTAACACAAATTGTATAAGAAACTCTTTGTAAAATTAACATATTTCAAAGTTTTTTTCGTTTTAAAATAAATTTTAATTGTTCGTTTTTGTGTGCAAACATGCCCTGGTTTTGTTTTTGATTACTCCATTTATTTGCCTCCACAAAAATAGAGCGTTAACTACAATTTTCTCAAACGCATGCTGTGCATTGCATTGTATTAAAACAAAATTACAATTATGTAAACAATTGCAAAAGTCAGGGGAAAAAAATTTAAATTTTTTTTCCAAACAAGAAACTACAAAAAAAAATCTTTAAAACAACACAAACTTTGAGTAAAAAAAATATCTAGCAGCAGACATGTTAAACAGAAACTAAACAACTTCATAGCTAAGAAAAAAATGCTTAGAAGATAGTGAGAAGTTAAGAGGGAGTGCTGGAGAGGCCAGAAACATATGGCCGATAAGTGTTTATATTCACCTACAACCGCCTTTGGCAACTCTAATGGCGACAATAAATTTTGTAAACAAAACAAAAACACAGACACACCAACAGACAAACAAACATTAGTGTTGCTAATTCTTAAACTACTTGAGATGTAAATTGTTTCTGTTCATTTCAAAGCTGGAGTGGAAACAAATAAGTTTTATTTACAAATTTTGTTACACTAACGTTGGGTAACTTTTTTGATTGTTTTTTTTTTCTTTGCTACCGAAATCATCTTCTCTTCTTTAGCTAAAACTGGCTTTTTTTTAGTTTTTTGAATTTAATTGCTTCTTTTTTTATTGTTTTTTTTTAACTGGGTTTTTTTTCTAATATTTTAATGTTGCAGAAAATTTGTTTTATTAGAGCTTGGGAATCTCTTGGCTTGTAAATTAAACATTATTATTTTTTTCTTCTAATTTACTTTGCTGTTCAGTTTAGCATAATTTGCATTCAACTATGCTGGGTAATTCATAAAAATGAAACAAAAATGGAAATGCTTATGAACTCATATTCAAATACACACCTTAATTGTGCTTATATTTTAAGCTAGAAATTAATTTCTTGCATACATGAGTGAGTTTTTCTTACAATTTGTTAAATGTAATTAGAATAATTTTTAGGAAACACATACAAAATACATCTAATAATAAAGAAAACGGTTCGAAACTGGGTTAGATTTAAGATTAGTCTTGCGTATGATTGAGGCTTAATCGAAATCTGTAAAAATTTCTAAAGAAATTTCTCTAAATAAGGCTGATCGTAAAAGTTTTCTAAAAAAATTACCCCAGTTACACATAACTGGGTAAATGTTCTTAAGAAAATTCCACAATTAAAGCTAACCCACTAAATTTTCTTAAGAAAAGTTCACAGTTAAAGCTAAAAGATGTCATTTCGTTGAAGTTAACTGACGAAATTTTCTTGAACAAATTCCACAGTTACGCGCTCACAGAAAACATGTACTTAAGAAATTCTCTTAATTAAAGCTAACTGGGAAAATTTTCTTAAGAAATTCTCTCGAAAATATTCTTAAGAAATTTTTTGTTCAATATAGTTTTTTTAATTATCAATTTAGTTTACGATTTAAGAAAGATTTTTAAAATTTCTTAAAATTGTCTTTATTCTTAGTGTTAGTGTTTAACATTTAACTAGTTTTTTATTTAATATTTTCAAGTAAAATCTAGTTTTGATCCTCAAGACGTATGATTAATATTTATTATCAGTTATAACACTTAAATCCTTATAAATTTTACAATTCTCAAGCGATTTGGAAATTTTAAATTATTTTGAAATATACACACATGCAACTTTAAATTAATATTTATTAACATACTTTTTATTAAACCAAAAATGTGTGTTAAATATAAAAAATTAAATCTTGCAATTTTAACGTATTTTTTAAATTTAAAAGTTTCTTTAAATTCCTTTGGTTATTTAACTCTATAAACTTTATATGCCTTTTAGGCTTATATTTAGCTCATAAAACTATTGCCTACTTAAAGGATTTAACAAATTAATTTTCTTTTTCTTTCTATTTGCAGGTACGTCTTTTTATTTATGGCTTTATTAGCAAACAACCTTTACTTTAAACCATTGCTAGCCAAAAATCTATCAAAGTGAGTAATCAAAAAAAGAGGATTATTTAACAGTCATATAAGCAAGTATTAGCTTATCTTGGTTATTTTGTTGGCCGACAGCAAATAGCCATCACAAACTTAATTGTTTAAATTTTCAGACCCTTTAACTAAAACACTTGTAAAAAAATAGAAGTAGCATTGTTTCTTCTGCTTGTTTTTACACATTTCAGTTGCCATGACAATAACGAAATAATGATTTTTGAAAACCCACCTCTTTGTTTAACGTAAACGCTTCACCATACTTATTTCAAACAGTTCCCAAATAGTGTTTATCTTTGCAATTATTCACAATATTCTAGAAATATACAACAACATCTTTGTTACAACAATAACAACCTCGTTTATTGTTGAAAAAAAACAACGCAACAAAATGAAACAAGCGTTAATCTTTTTTGTCAATTGTGTTAGAATAAATATTTTTTGTTAAATGTTTGTATTTATTTTGGTGTAGTTTCTGCTGTTGTTCTACTAGTATTATTTACCAAGTTTATTTAGACCTTTTTTTTTTGGTGTGCAAAAACTACAATGACTAGTTAGTGGCTGTTTGCTATTTTAAGCTAATAGAGAAAAATACATAACATTGGGTAGCAAGCAGTGTTTTCAATTTGAAAAGGGGAAGTATTCGCCAACTAAAAATATCGATAAAGATTTTAATTTAATTCCATTTATTTGGAAAATGTTAACAGCAATTGTGAGACTGTCTTTAGTAAATGTTTCTGGTTGCAGCTAGCTGTGAGAATTTCATTAGAAAACGTTGCAGTTTAAAGTATTTCTTAAGAAAATATTCTCAGTAAGCTTTAATTGGGAGTATTCCTTAAGAAAATTTTCTTGGTTAGCTTTAATTGGAAAATTTAGCTTCAATTTGGAAAATTTGTTAAAAAAAAATTTTCTCAGTTAGATTTAACTTTGAGATTTTCTTAAGAAAATTTTCTTGATTAGCTTTAATTGAGAGAATTTCTTAAAAAATTTTACGGTTAACTTTAATTCAGAGAATTTCTTAATAAAATTCTCTCCGTTAGCTTTAACTGTGAGAGTTTCTAACGAAAATTTTCACGGTTAGCTTTAATTGAATGAATTTCTTTAAGAAAATATTCTCAGCTAACTTTAACTGTGAGATTTTCTTAAGAAATTTTTCTTGGTTGGCTTTAATTGACAGAATTCTATAGCAAATTTTTTTAGTTAGCTTTAACTTTGAGATTTTTTTTTTTTTTTTTAGCAAATTTTCATAATTAGCATTCACTATGTGAATTACTTTAGAAAGAGTTCCCGGTGTGAAATTCTTTAGCAAATTGTACCTACATATATATGTATGTATTTTCTCTAATTTAGATTTTTTTTTAGTTTCAATTTATTTGCCAAAATTTCTTATTTGGTCTTTCAAAAACTAACTAAAATATTTTACTTATCCCTCTTTCCCCAAAATTTTGTTCGTTCGATTTTCACAACAACATGATTTTGCAAGGCAAACGACATTTTTTCTGCTGATATCATTTCAGTTTATGGTGTTATGATATGTATTTGTTATTGTTTTTCTCTATTAAACAGATTGTTTATCAATAAAAGGCTTTAACATAAATATTTATGAAATATTTGTGTTAAATTTTAACTAAATATTAGTTTATGATTAGAAAATTAATTAAAAGTTCTCTTTTCTTAAAGAAAAGAAAGAAAAAATGCCGGTTTCTTTACTTAAACTATTTCATTCATTAAATTTAACTCTAAAAACTAAAGTAAACAAGTACCGCAAACAGAAGCAAACCAAAACAAGTTTTTTTCTCTTCTCCAAAGTCCCCAAAACAACCCACTCTCTCTTTGTTATTGTTTTGCTGTTTAAGTATAATTTTTTGTTGTTGCTGCTTGCTGTTGCTGTTTAGTTTTAGGTGTTTGTTTTGTTGTTAGTGGAAATTGCAGTTTTATTGTTGTAAAGAGTAGTAGTAGAGTATGTTTGTTTGTACTGACTGGTAGTTGTTTAGTTGACTAGTTTGTTATTGTTGTTGTTGTTTTGGCTTTCGTTTTGTTGTTACCACTGTATGAAAACCATAGATTTTCATGTTTATTGGTTGTTGCTTGTTTTGTGTTTGTTTTTTCTTCTTGACGTATTATTTTTATGGTTTTAATTTGTTTCTGTGCCTTTAGATCGCATTTAACCATTGACAAGTTAACAACTCTTGAACTAAAATTCCGTATTCGGTTCATTTTAGTGGAAAATCTTTAATTTTATTAAGAAATTTCTCAATATTTTTTGTCGTTTTTAATTGTTTCATTCCGTCGCGTTTCTTGTGTAGTATTTTTTATTTAGTTTTTCGTTGTATACCGCTAGTGTAACGTTTCGCTTTTAATTAAAATGCCGTTTTTGTTGCTTTGTAAAGACTTTGAGGGGTCTACTACTTGTCTTTATTTAATTTATTTTTTATTGAACCCCAGTAACAATTACAAATGCAATCATAATAATAATAATGCATTATTTGTGGCCACTACTTGAGCAGCTGGTGTTCGAGTGCATGTGAGCGTAAGAGTGAGAGAAAGTGAAAAGAGTATTTAAAAGAAAACAACAACTGGAAAAGGATTTTAAGAATCCTGTTTAATATAAAAATAAATAATGGTGTGTTTAAAAATAAATAAAATTAAAAAAATTAATAAAATATTAATAAAATTAAGTGATTAATTAAATTGATTGGAACGAAATTAACTTAAGTTATAAAAATATTGAAATTAAACCAAAATTTTTAATTAAACCAAACAATTTACGAAATTTTGAACAAATTATAACAAAAATATGTTAGATAAATCGTATTAAACTTAAGTTAAGAAATAATTCTTCAGAAAATTTCCCGGTTGAAGCTAACTGTAAGCATTTATTTAGGGAAATTTATAGTTATAGCTTTCTTTAGGGAATTTTATAAGTATAGCTAACTGTAAGAATTTCTTTAGAAAATTTCGCCAGTTAGCGCTAACTGTGAAATGTTCTTCAGAAAATTTCATCAGTTTACCACCACTGAGATTTTCTTTGGGACATTTTTATAGTTAAAGCTAAATGTGAGTTTTTCTTTAGGAAATTTTCTTAGTTATCGCTAACAGTGAGATTTTCTTTAGGAACATTTTCCGGTTAAAGCTAACTGTGAGAAATTCTATTAAACATTTCCTCTATTTAAGCTAACGTGAGAATTTCTTTAGAATATTTCTCCAGTTAGCGCTAACTTTGAGATGTTCTTTAGAAAATTTCATAGTTTAAGCTAACTGTGAGATTTCCTGTAGGATTTTTTACGAATTTTCCATACTAAAGCTAACTGTCAGATTTTCTTGAAGAAATTTCACCAATTAGCGCTAACTGTTAGAATTTTTTTTAGAAAATATTTCCAGTTAGTCTTAACTGTGAAAATTACTTAAGAAATTTCTTAACAAAATAGTCATATTTAGCTTTAAATGCGCTAATTTCTTAACCAAATATTTAATGTTAGCCTTAACCACTTGCCGTGCTTGCTAGCCAACAGACAAACATCAATCTTTTAACCAGTGTTACCTGGTGGTTCGAAATTTGCTGTAATTATCATTTTTATTTATTAATTTCTATTTACATGTTGTTGCCTCATTTTTCTTCAGTTTTTTCTTCAGATATTTAAACATTCGAGTTGTTTATCATTGTCAAACTGTAGCTTTCTTTATTTTGAAACATTATGCTTACAAATTTATTTATCTCAAAGCTAGGATTCTGCTCTATAGTTTAAATATAAATTTGTTTTCAATTAGTCCAGATTTGTTTCAAAATTTTGGATATTTTTAAAGTTTTTGTGGCTTTCGAGAAGAATTCAAGTTTGTCAAACTGTAGCAGAATGTTTTTAATCTTAATTATCTCAAAGCTTAGTTTCTTGTCTATTGTTTAATATAAATTTGTTTTTAAATTGCAGCAGATTTGTTTCAAATTTTAAATTTTTAAGTTTTTTTTTTTATTTTTTTCATATTATGGTGTTGTTTTGTCTTTTACTGTAACTTTAGTTACTGTAAGCTTAAAAAATAATACAAAAATATTGTATAGTAATACGTTTATTGTTTAATCTGTCTTATAGTTATTAGTCTTTCAACATTGGAGTGGAGAGCACAACAAGTGCTATTGAAAATTTGTTAAGACCTAGCTATAATTGTTTGGTGTATAAAATTGTTAAAAGCAAAGAAAAAATAATAAAAAATTTAAAACAGATTTTAAAAATCATTGAAAAATTAATGAAATGGACAAATACCTATTTTAATTTTAATAAATATTAGTAGGCAATTTATGATGCTATTGTTATTGTTAGGTAATTTTTGTTAAGTTTCATAATTTGTTGGGAGATTAGGGGAATTTTTTTGTTTAGGTTTTATAAAATATTTTGGTAGGAAAGATGTGAGACATAATTTCCTACTTTTAATTGACTTTTAAAGTCATGTTTGTTTTGTTTGCTAAATTTTCTTAAATTAAATTTGGTAATTAGACAAATTTTCATTAGATTTTTAAATTTTTAGATTTATTTTTTATGTACAATACATTTAATGTTGTGGTATTCATTATTTTCTTAATAAATTAGGTACGTGTTTGTAATAGCCGAATTCTCGGGCATTAGTTAACCATTGGTAAACTAAAATACTAACTATTGTTTAACTATTACTTGTTATTCTTATGGCAAAGTAAGCATTGCGAATAAAGAATCATTAGTAAAGCCTTTGCCATTAGCTAACTAAAGACTGTGAATTTAGCCATAAGAGTTAATTAGGAATAGCTTAAACATCTTCTTAATTTAAATAAAAATTTTATACTGGACAGAGAAAATTTTTTTATTTATTAATAAATTAAAAAATTAGTGTTATTTACATTTACATTTTTAATAAAACAAGAGTTTTCATTGTTATTTAGCTGTTAGAAATAATTTTATTAAGTGAATACCTTTTATTTTGCTCATTTTAATGTAACAACTCTCTTCATTTTCCACCATTTACTCCTAAAAATACAAGAAAAAGCAGTTCATAGAAATACAGTGTTTACATTACAACAAACAGCCAACATATGCATAATAAAACGGCACATATGTAAATACATACCCAGCAAACCATATGAGTCCGAAAAGAGTCTTTTCTGACACCTTTTTCGGAGCGTTAACACTCTTTATGAGCCCAAAAAACAATCATAATTGCCACGAAAACCTTCAGAAAAGAGGGTCATTACGTTCGAAAATGGTTCGTCAGAAAGAGCTCTTAGATAATGTCAGAAAAGAGTATTTTATGAAGGTTTTTTTGGGCTCTTAAAGAGCTCTTAGATAATGTCAGAAAGTCTTTTATGAGGTTTTTTTTGGGCGCTGTGTAATCTTGTTTTTATCATTCTTATGTGTTACAGCTATGTTTTTTTTTTTTTTTTTTGTTCAAAGCACAAATAACAGGACAACAACGCTTTGGTACACACATAATTAAGTGGAATTTCTGAGTCATACTGCGTGCCGACTCAGGACAGTAACAATTTCGCTCCGAAAATGCTCTTTAGTTGGACTCTTTTCTGACTCCTTTTTTCGGAGCGCTCCGAAAATGCTCTTTTGTTGGACTCTTTTCTGACTCCTTTTTCGGAGCGCTCCTAGGTGTGCTGGGTATGTACATACACAAACACATATAAATATGGCGTGCTAAGTTGTTTTGCTGCTATTGTTGTTGTCGCTGTAACAAATGTAAACATTTAAATGAAACAAACATATGGTGATTTTTTTTTTCGTTTTGTTTTGTTTTTTTGTAAGAACCCGTATGAGGGTGTGTAAGAGTGAGTGAATGGTTTATCATTAACTCTCCGCATTTATACAGTTAATTTCTTTATAAGGGATAATTGTTGTTGTCGTTAGTATTTTCATTTGTTTTGTCGTTTTTTTGCTACTTAAAAGAGGAAGAGATCCCCCCTTAAATATTTTTGTTAAACAAAGAGAGTGTATTTAATTGAAAATACATGCCTATTGTGTTAATGAAATTTGATTAAGTAATTGTTTGACTCTCTGCTGCTGCTCTTTCTAACTTTTTGTATTGATAAGTTTGTGCTGCAATATTATTTTAATGTAAACTTTGATCTTTTGAGAGGAAAATGATAAAGAAAAGGAACAAATTTAAATTAAACGATGTATGTATGTAGGTATAAAACTCCTACAAAACAATTAATATTTGAAAAATACACTTTAAAAGAAGAGAGCCTAAAAATAATACATAAACAATAAAACCCATATAATTAAAAGAATTAAAACTATTTTAAAAGTACATATTTACATATATGTATGTACAAACATAGGTATATAGAAAAAGAAAGTGAAACCTAGATTATGAAAAAGATTTTTATAAGAATTTTTTACATAAAAAGAAAATCTTTCAAATTTTTTATTTAAATTAGGGTGGCTTTAGATTCTTTTTATGTTGCCATTCTTTTGGGTGTATGTTTTTATGGTAATTTATTTTTTTTTGCTGTTTTTCCCTATTATTCTGTCTGCACTTCTTATTATTTTAAATTTTTATTGTTGCTTTATGTGTTTGTGCTAGCATTTTAATACATACATACTTGTGTTGTTTATATTTTATGATCATTTTTTATGTCGATTTGTTTGCTGTTTTTATTGTTGGTTTCTTTTTTCTTTTGTGAGAACATTTTTCCACCATATATTTTTTTCTGTACATTTATTTTGTGGTGCTTTTTTGCTCGAATTGTTACTCGCAGGGGTTCGTGAGTAGTTGTAGTGTTGTCCGTGAATTTAGTTTGCGAGATCGCATTTTCATTGATTAAACGTGACCAGTGTGTTGAATATTTTACTAATAAATTTTAGTTTGAAATACAAATAAATAATAGTTTGAAAAGTAAAGAAACAAACAAAATTAAATGGAAAATAAATAAAAATTTAACAAAAACTTGGCTTAATTAAATAAAAGAAAATCGTAAAATAACTTGAAATTTTGTAAAAAACAAGAGAAATTAACAAAAAACTAAAAGATAATAAAGTAATTATATGAAAATTATTTAATAATAATAATTCTTAAGAAATTTAATCAAATCTTTAAAAAGATACACAAATAAATTGACTGAATAAAATAAAATGACTCATAACGAAGTATTTATTATACAAAACGATAGCAAATTATAATAAAAATATAAAGAAAACAAATAAACATTGAAAATTAAAAAATAATTAAAAAAAAAACACAAAAATCATCACGTAATAACAATAAGTTTTTTGATAAGCATTTTTTTCTTTCAATTTTACAATTTATAATAAAAAAGGCGGGTTTTTGCTAAAAGTTCGAATTTTACTGTTTGTGTGCAGAAAATGTCTTAGAAGTTTGTTTTATTAAACAGAAAGTTAAATTTGTATCATTTTATGCCAAATATCGTAAATTTGAAATCTTAAAAGTTTTTTTTTAAATTTGTGATTTTATATGACTTAAAAAAAAAGATCTTAATCTTAAACTTATCGTAAACTTTTTTTAATAACTTAAATTGGAAATCCTATAATTTTTTTTTGTAAATTTATGTGTCGCAATTTGATTTTATTTATGAAATTAAAATCTCTTTTCAAATGTCGTAATTTTTTTTTAATATCGTAATTGTTTTCAAATATCGTAAATTTCAAAACTTGAAAAATTAAAAGAAAATGTTTGATAAGTTATATTAAAACATAGTTGCTACTTTATAGTCATTTTACCCGACCATTTTGCAAATATCGTAAATTTTTTCTAATAACGTAAATTTAAAAATTTACTAAAAGTCAAAAAAAAAACTTGCTTTAAGTCATACCTTATCTTATTTTATTCATGTTAGGTTTTCTAAGTGTTTCTGAAATAAAAAACATTTTAATATCGTAGTTTTTTTCATAAAATTTCGAAAATTTGGGCATTTTTTTATTTAAACAGGTTTAAAATTTATTGTTAAGCTTTAAAATAAGTGAAATTGTTTTATTTATTTTTTTGATTTTTATGGCAATATCGTAAAATTTTTCTAATATCGTAAATTTTAGAATATTTGATATTGAAAGGAATTTTGACAAATTACGTTCTTTTGCTGAATTTTTTATTAGTAAAGGAAATAATTTTTAATTTTCTAAATTTTTTATGGCATCTCGTAAAATTTTTCTAATATCGTAAATTTTAAAATGATTGAAATCCAAGAGAAATTTGCTTAAATATATTATTTTCTAAATTCCAAATATAATGAAAATGTTTCGTTGAAAAAAATGTGTTTGTTAAATAAAATTGTTTGTGGTTAAAAATTTTATTTAGTAAAACGTTTTTTAAAGTAAATTTTTGTTGTTTAATAATACAAGCGTTAGTAAGGCCTTTGAATTACCTTTCATTTGATATACATATTGCTTATGTACATAACTTAGTTTAGCAGATATTAGCAAACATATGTATATTGAAAAATGGAGGTAGTTAGGGTTTTGGCTCATATTTCAGTTATTAATTGAATTATTTTGCTAATTTTCAATAGCAATATTTCTAAAGGTCTATTCAATATATTGTTATTGGATCTGGTTATATAAGATATTTGGGGCCTTTGGAAATTTGATTGACACTAACATACAGAAAGGCGGATTTGGTCAATTTGATTTTTCTACTTTTACTTATGGCTACATAAAGTTGGTGTTATAAATTGATATTTTAGAAATTTTGAAAGTAATGCAAATTTTGTGTTTAAAAATATTATTGTTGTATAAAAAATTTTTTGGAAAAAATAAATTGAAAAAAAAAATTTTTGGTGAAAAATTTGAATTTTTTTGTAAAAAAAATTTATTTTTTTTGTTTAAAAAATTCCTTTTGAAATATGTTTAATAGTTATAATAGATTTTTTCCATTATTTTCTACAAGTTTTTACAAATTCAATTAATGTTTACATAAAATATTTTTTTTCCTTTTGTAAAAAGTGTTTGTGCTTTTTTATTTTGTTGTATTGCTGTTTGTAACTTATTAAAGCAATTATTTTTTATTACAAATCCACGTGACTGCACATACAATTTGAAAAAGAAAATCATACTTTTTCAGTACCTCCCCTTCATTCCAAGACAACGAAGACGATGGCAAAAACTAAGGCTACCTCTTAATGTTTAGCGCATGACTTCCGCCTTTTTGCATTAGAAAGTTCTGGCTGGCTGTTTGTTTTCATGCTTTCAAACTGGCCAAGAATAAAGAAAATTGTTTTTATACAAGAAGAATATTACAAAGAACGTATTAAAATAAAATTTCAAGTCTTATTACACCTTTTAAATGTTGCACAGGCCAGAAAATATTTGTTTAAGACATATTTTTGTTTTTCAGATAAAACAACTTGTTTGGGGTTTTGTTGTCTAAAGTCATAAAGCGTTAAATTATTTTTTTTTTGATTTGCCTTCTTCTTTTGTTTAAAAAAAGCCAGTTGGTTTCTTGTTCACTAGTATTTTAGTTGTACCCTTAAGTTTTTATTCTAGTTTTTGTTTTCGTTCATTTTAGTTTTTCTTTTAAACAGTCTGGCTGGCTACTAAAATAAGCTGAACAACCAGCCAGCCAGCCAACCAGCTAACTAACGTGTTTTTTTCTGCAGATTTTCTTTTAAAGCCTGGTTTTACTGCTGCAAAACTACTTTTAGTAGCCTCAAACATAAGGCTACTAAACAATTGTTTTTTTTTTAGTATATTTTCCTCTTATTTAGTTATTTTGTTGCAGAACTCTTGTATCTGGCATCTAATTGTTTTGTATACATGTTATGCTTGGTTGGTTTAAATAAAGAACTTTAAAAATTAAACTTTAAGACGAGTAACAAATAATGTTAAAATAAAACCTCTATATTATTATTAAAGTATTCAACAAAAACGTGGTTTCATAGCAAAATTCTCTACACACAAATAACAATAAGCAGCTTGTAATAATTTCAAGTTTATTAAAAAATTGAAAATAGACCAAAAAATATTTGTTAGCTTTTTTGTTCACACTAAAATAATTGAAGATTTTTATCAAAAACTCATAAATTTAGTAAATTAACTACAACAATTTTATAAATTAGAAAAATATGATTAAAATTGTTGGCAGCAGCTTATTTTGCATTGAGCATTAAGAATCACTTTGAAATAAGCTTTCATTTGATATACATATATATTGTCTTTTTAGGTAACTTAGTTGAGGTGTTACAAGCATATAACCAAACATTGAGGTAGTCGATGTTTTTGGTTAATAGCTCAGCTATTTATTAAACGGTTTTACGGATTTTCAATACCAATGCTTTTGGAAGTATATCTAATTTATTTATATACATTCGGGATCCGTAAGATAGCTAAAGCTTTTGGAAGTTTGATTTACACTAACATACGGAAAGACGGATTTCGTTAAATTAATTTTCTCACATATAAGCAGCCATCATTTATGTGTAGCATATGAATACTTTTCAAATTCCTTGAGGAATGACTAAAAATTAAAAAAAAAAACTTTTGTTTTGGTAAAACAAAATTCTGGAAAAAAAATTCTACACTGAAAAAAAAAAAAAAAATTTGCTTCAAAATATTATTTTCTTTTACAAACTCACAAGCATTGCTTAGGCCTTGGATTTATTTTTCATTTGTTACACATATTGTGGTTTTAGGTAACTTAGTTTAGGAGTTACAAGTATATATTAAAAAATTGAGGTAGTCGAGGTTTTTGGATAATATCTGAGCTTTTTATTAAACTATATTACTGATTTTGAATAGCAATACTTCTAAAGGTATATGTTATATAATGTTACAAGTTTTAGTTTTGTAAGTTAATTATGGAATTTCAAAATTTGATTTCCACTAACATACAGATTGACTAATTTGCAGGTAGGCATCCTATACACTTAATCTCTTTCATTCAGTCGTCAGTGAGACAGCAATGTGTGCACATGCAGTGGATGCTTTTATATTTTTTTTTTCAGAAATACTTCCCAACAAACATTTCAAATTAATAATGAATTACGAAAAATATTTTATTTTTTCAGACTTAAAATTCATTTGTTCCAAGCAACGCAATAAGTTAAGTTCGTCCAATTTAAAACACATTTTATTAATAAGAAATTGTCATAACAGTGTAAATACAGAGAATTTGTTTGTGTAAATAAATTAGCTTTTGCAGTATTATTTTGTATAATTTATATAATTATGTTTATGTTTGCTGGGTAGTCCGCTTACACACACAACCTCATTTTACGCTTTGTCTACCTCTGATTTACATACAAGCAGCCATATTTTTCAGGCTTTAAATTCAAATTTTAGTAATTTCAAACAGAATGAATGTTTTGAGGGGAAATAATTTTTTTTCTTAATGAAAAATTCTTTCAAAGAAAAAGAATTTGTTTTGAAAAACTTTTATTGTAAAAAATTTTAATTTTTTTTGTTAAAAAAAATAAATTTTCTTGCAAAAATGCAATCTAAAAACAAAGCTCTTGGCATTACCTATCATTTGCTATATATATTGTTCATGTACGTCACTTAGTTTGGGAGATGTATACTCAGTTCTAAAAATAGAGCTAGTTATAGATTTTGATTTATGTCTCGGCTATTTGAAAACTAAATTTGTATATTTTCAATACCAAAACATCTAAACGTATAACTGATAAAGTGATGTGGGTTGAAGGTCCCTAAGATTTTTGGTTTCTTCGGCAAGCTGATTTCTACTAACATACACACATTGGCTAAATCAACATTCCTATTTTAAAGGTTTTAGAATATAAACACTTATTGACTGTTATTGAGTTTGTTTTGTAGCTAATGTTATATTAATTAAAAATTTTCTAAATTTTTATTAAGTAATTCTTAGATTTACTTAAAATTCTTTTAAAAATTTTAATTTTAGCATTTTATTTGAGTCCGAAAAAAGATTTTTTATTTCAAAGCAGTAGAAATCATTATTGCAGCTATTGCTTTTGTTGTTTGTTTTTTTGCAATTGTACTCATTCATGACACAACTCTCTTTAATTAAACCATACAAATGAATTTATATTAATTAAAATAAATGGCCTCTTAAATTATCATCACAATAAAGATCATGATGATGTTTTAAATTCTAGCCTATTTTCGCTAGTGCTCTCTGGGTTTTATGTAAAGAAAAGGCAATTTCTTTTAATTTAAATAAATAAATTCGTTTGCTCTTCATTGCATATTTATGCTCTCTTTTTTCAAAAACATGCGTCAATATCTAACTGATTCACTTAATTTGTTTGTTTACCCCTAGTTAAGGGGCATACAACATGGTTTTCTTACTAAATGAGTCGTGTCGTTTTAATTTTTAAACTCAATATTTTTCCTTGAATTTGAAATAATAAATTTTGCGTAGCTGACAACATCTGGGCCTTAGACAATTTGAATCATCTTTTTCATGCATGTACATACATATATTATTAATTGTCGAATTTTCTTATGACTGTTTATAAGTTTGCTATAGAATATTTAAATAAAGAGACATTAAAAATCTGCAAAAAAAAAACATTGTGTCATTTAGATTTAAAAACATCTTTGCTATACATTATATTAAAAACAAATTTATTTTTATGTTTAACTAAATTAAGGCCATCTTAACATAATTTTTGCACCCTTAAAATTTTTAAATGAGTCATAATTTTATTATTTTGTGCCTAATACTAAATAAATATTCATTTATAAACCATTAAGTAACACATATTCTTCAGTATTATACAAATTGTTTAACTATTAATCCATACATTTGTGTAAATCACGCTCACATTGCAAATACCTAACCAAAATTAATGAGTTTTATAACAAAATGTTTATCATTGTCCTAGGCAGTGTGTTATTGAAAATCAATAAAATCGTTCCAGTAAAAGAAATATTATGGACCAAAATTTCAGGCAATTTCGCAAAAAATTTAAAGGATTTGTTAAAATATTGTTAAACTGTTTCGTCTATTAATTGATTTAAATTATCGAATTATTTGACAAAATTATCTAAACAAGTCTTGTTTTATTTTTAAGATTTGGTACTTTTTGGAAAATTTTACCGAATTGTTAAAATATTGTTAAAAATTTTGAATTTTGAAGACATTAATATCGGACAACACTGTATTAAACATTAAATTATATTTCTTCCCTGAAGATGATCAACAACGTTGGTCGAAATATTGGAAATTAATAAAAGATAATAAAAATTAAAAACGAACAAGCGTTTTTATATTTTTAATAAAAGAGACTTTAAGCCGAATTAATAAAGTAAAAATATTTTTAATAATATTTTTTTCTATTAAAACTAGCATAAATTTTAAATTTATACAATATGTATATGAATTTTTGTTACTTATTTGAATATTTTACGGTTTGGTACCTTTTGGAAATTTGGTACTTTTTTGAAAATTTGATTTTCAATGAAAATAATGCTGTTTTTTCACAAAACCTAGTTAAGAGTTTGAAATTATAAAATATGGTTTATTTTGATACTCTATGATGATTTGCTACTTTTTGAAAATTGGTACTTTTTGACAATTTGAATTTTTAATGAAAAAGATAATACTTTTTTTTTATTAAAATAGCATAAATTTTAAATTTATATATAATATATGTATTTTTTTTAGTACTTTTTTGAACATTTTAAGGTATGGTACTTTTTGAAAATTTGGTACTTTTTGGAAATTTAATACTTGTTGAAAATAGGTAATATAAAACCTTAAGCTGCTATTTTAATTGTACTTTTTGCAAAAGCTCTTATAGTTTCCATGATTTTATTTGCTTGTTTTTCCTTGCTTGCCTAAAGAAATTTCCAAATCTTTTTGAACAATTTATGTCTGGGTATTGTTTTGAATTTGCATTTTTATTATTGTATTGTATTTAAATTTCTTGTGTATTGTGTTGTTTTATTTTTAAACACAATTATTATTAAAGTATATTTTCTTTACTTAATGAACTGCCATAACAATTAATAATTATTTCTTTAAGTATAATTAAATCGAATTAGTTTTGTTTTCTTTTAGCAGTACAAGTATGTAAGCATGCATAAATTAAGTTAGAAAAAGTGAAATTTATTAAACAGTTTTTGTTGCGTTAAAAGAAAAATGAAGAAATAAAAAAATGAAATCTTTTAAAAGGAAAAAAGCCATGAAATTATTAAAAAAAATTAAACTCAAATGCAAATGAAAATAATTTCTAATTCTATAATTGAAAATCATAATTCAAACACAAAAATTCTTTCTTATCTGTTTTAAGGGTATTATTATGAAATTGTCAATTTGTTTTGTTTGTTCTTTAATGGAAATGCCACTCTATTAAGTCTTTATAAATTAACAAATATTAAAAACTTTTTATTAGACCTTGAACTTAAAAGCAATGCAAAATAATGAAATATCATTTTAAGCGCCTGAAAATATTTAAACAAATGGCAATATTTTTCTCTGTTAATTTCTTTAAATTAACTATTGCTTTGAGAAAAGTGAAACAAATTATCACTATTTATTATATTACGTTGACGACGTTATTTAAACCATAGGAAAATTAAGTATTTCAAATACAATTCATTTTCTCATAGCAAGACTCCAACTAACTGTCTTTGACATGTGATGTGTGAGAAATTTATTAGGAAAGTGTGGTTTTAAATGAAAGGCAAGCCAAACGGCCTTCAATAATTACAGCCTGAATGCAAAGAAAAAACAGCAATAAAAATAATTGAAGGGGTACAATTGGTAGATGACTATTCCATTAACAACAATATTGTTTTTTTTTCTACTTATATTCAAACAATTATTTTGAAAATAAAAACAAAAAATTAATATGTTTAATGTTGGGTTTTGAACGTACGTACGTTGGTTCATTCGCTTGCTTTTATGGTTTTTGTCATTTTAGTCTCTCTACTAATCCCAACCTACAACTTTCACTTGCATCACGCTCGATTTTTTGTTTGTTTGTTTCGTTTTCATGAATTTCTAGTAGGTTTTTAAAATGTTTGGCATGGTTAACATAAGTTTTAATAGTAAAACATTACATGTTTGCGACTGCACCAACTGTCATAAAAAGCAGACGAATTTAAAACATTTACACAAAAAGGTTTTAATGGTTTTCTAATAAATATTTGAGAAATGTACAAAATGTTTATGTTTTCTCAACAAACATGTTTTGAGAAGTTTTTCTTTTAAGATTGTTTTTTAAAGCTGAAAATTTAAATTTAGAAAAAAAACTTCCTAGTTGTCTAATAAACATCACGTGTGTTTGTAAATTTCATTGGTGGGTTTTTTATCTAGACTTCAAGGCAACCAAGCAGATATTTTAATTATTTGTAATACCAAAACTACCCATTCAATTCAACCAACTTCTCTGCTTTACAGTCTCAACTCCAACAACAACTTTGTCTCTTAGCTCTAGTATTTGTTTATCTGGTTTGACCATAATTGTTGTCTACATTTTAATAACAACAAATGCTAACTGCCAACCCAACCGCCTACAATAGAGTTTTATTCAATTCAATTTTTATACAACTGTTGATTTTTCTTTACATACATATTTGTCTGTTTATATTTCTTTAATAAAGATTTTGTAATCTAAATAATTTTTAGGTAATCATTGTAAGAAAGCAACCAAAAAAGAGACATTATTATTATAAAATATAAAATTGTTTTGTTAATAATCAGGTCACGTTTATTTAATGTTTGTAAATTAATAAATATTAGACATACCGTTACACTATGCCAGGAAAAATGAGCTTAACCATGCTTTAACAATAAACAATTAAGTTTAAAATATAAAACAGATCAAAACCATTTTTTTACCTTTTTCAAAAAGTACTTTTTCCAAAAAGTCAAATTTTCAAAAAAGTACTTCTAACAAAATCACTCCAATTTGTATATTTATAACATTTATGGCTAATGTAAACTTCAACTAAACACAAATATCCAAAAAGTATTAAATTTAATAAAAAGTATCAAATTTTCTAAAAAGTACTTTTATTATTTTTAAGTATTGCTATTTTAAACAGTTAGTATCAGTTTTAACCTTGAAAAAGTGAAAAATCTCCATAAAGTACCAAGTTTTAAAAAAGTACATTTTATAATATGTTACAAATTTCAACATTTTTATACATTTGTTTTTATATGTAACTACAAAAAATATTTAATTTTGCTTAAGGTACTAAATTTCAAAATGTTCCAAAATTTCTAAAAAATACCTTTTACAAAATATTACAAATTTAAGCATTTTTAACAGTTGGTTTTAATTTTAACTACTAGAAACTTCAAAATTTCTATCAAATACTAATTTTCAAAAAGTACCCAAATTTAAAAAAGTACTCTTTATCTAATTCTACAAATTTAACCATTTTTAAGATTTTAATCATTAGAAAAACTTGAACGTCTTATTCAGCAAAAATTAAAGTAGACTTCATATGTACTTTAAGAAAATTTTGTATGAAAATTTTGTCTAAAAGCATACTTCAAACCTACTTTATTTTTTATGAATACGGCAGAAATTCATTAAAATACAAATTATTAAAAAAGTACCAAATTGCACCAAATTGTACTTTTTTTATCTAATTTCACAAATTTAAGTATTTTTAAAATTTAGTACCAATTTTTAACACTACAAAAAAGTCAAATCGCATTAAAATAAAAAAACTTTCAAAAAGTACTAAAATTGCCAAAAATTACTTTACGGCAAATTTAAAAACTTAAGTATTTTTAAAATTTAGTACCAGCTGAGCTGAAATGCGATTTAAATACAAAATTATTAAAAAAGTACAAAAATTGCTAAACAAAAAAATACTTTACCACAAAATTTCAAAAATTTAAGTGTTTTTAAGATTTACTACCAATTTGTAGCTGAATTTCGTTTAAAATACAGTATTATCAAGAAGTAAAAATTTCAATAAAGGACTTAATAAAAAATTTCTATATTTAAGCATTTTTAAACATTTGAAACTAATTTCAACCCATAACAACTTAAAATTTTTATAAAGTTGCGAATTTCTGAAAAGTACCAAATATTCAAAAAAGTTCTTTATACAAAATTTTACTAATTTATCCTATAAAACATGGCGGGACTCATATCATAGAAATACATATTTTGTATCCCTGTTTAGGGGTTTCATATACTCAACAAATACCTTATATGGCCTTTAAATGGCACTTTTGATTTGGTACCAAATTTATCTGCAATTTGAAATTCAAATGAATAAAAAACTATTTGTATTTAAATGTTTAAACAATTAATTAATCACAAAACTAATTTCAAAAATAAATTTTCTTAAATCAATTTTTTAACAAATTTAAAAAAAAATCTCAACAAAATTTAAAAAAAAGAAAAATAAAATTTTTGAAGATAAATGAAAATACGTGAAAAAGGTGCTAATGAAATGTTTAACAACATTTAATTAAATCAATTTGAGTCTAAAACACATAAAGTCAATACAACAACCACACAACAATTCATAGAAAAATAAAATTTTACCAAAAATTGTCTTAAAAAAAAAAATGTAAAAATTGTTGAAAATCAAAAAAAATCTCTATAAAAGTCTTCCTTAAACAAAAAGTGTCTTAAAAACAAACTCTGTCTTCAACCAAAATACTCAAAAATACCCGCCCGCCCTTAAAAAAAAGTCTCGCAAACAAATCATGAGTAGTCAACCCGCCAGTCAACCAGATAGTATCGATTTGGCCTATGATATGTGGGCAGGACAATTTGAATTTGTGGGCCCAACAACATCAGCAGCATTATCTACATCTACGGCGGCTAACATTAAAAAGAAGTCGGCACTCAATAATACTCTAAAATTTGGTGACCGTTCAGCTAGTCATAAACTGTCGAATGAAAGTCTAGAGGACTTAAATTTAAACTTCTCCACCCAAACAAACTCTATGAGCAACTCAGCCTACTCTTTAGGTTGTGGTTACGATACAGACTACGGCAAACAGCCCATTTTAATTGATCAAGAGACATTTTTATCATTAAATCCCACGGACTTTGAAGATATTGTGCCATCAGGTCCCAATTCTTTGATATTCATCGACAACAAATTGGTGGATACAGAGTGCAATAATAATAATAAAATTATCAATTACGAAAGTTTAACAAACAAATGCAATAATAAAACAAATAATACCAATACAAACGGTTTTAAATTGGAGAATTTGAAAAATTTCAAAAATAAATTAATCTGTGATTATGAGGAGAAGACGACTGCGTTAAGTGAGAATAATAATAATAACAATAATAATAATAACAACAATAGCAAAATGAATGGCATCAGTTTGGAAATGTGTGAGAATTTAAATGAACAAGTAAGCATTATATACCAAATATTTTTTTAAATTTTAATATAAAATTAGAAAATTAGTTACTAGAAAAGTGTTTAATAAATTAAACATTACCAGAATTATTGACTTCTTTTAATAAAAATGTGACATGTAGTAAATGTTGATAAGCAAATATGCCCAAATAAGCTGTTTAAATAGGTAATATAAAGAAAAATATGCTTTATGATTATAAGTGGTATTAAACTTGAAAAATAGGCCAAAACTTAATGAAAATATTTGTTTTATGAAAAATATTTAATAATTAAACTGTTTTATTGCAGTATGCCAAAATATGCTTTTTAAGTAACTTAAGCAAAAATAAGCTTTATTCAAATATTTTGTTTACTAGTTGGGAAAATATGCTAAAATAGCAGAAAATACTTGTTTTTTATATTGTTATTAAAATTTAGCAAATTTTCCAATACAAAATCTAAATGAAAAGCATATTTTTAGAACTTGTTTAATATGTCTTAAATACGTATTTTTAAAATAATACACAGTGTGTTTTCATGAAATATGATTTTGAAATAAATATGCCAAAATATGCTCCAAAAATTTTTAATTTTTTGTTTAAATATTTTCATTTAATTTGTTATAAACACATATTATACACTAATTTAAATGATTTTGTGAGAAAATTGTTAACTAAATATGCTTAATTCTGTATTTTAAGCAAATATGCAAAAATATTCTTTAAAAAGAAATAAAAGTATATTTTTCAAATTGGGTTAATTTATTATAAACACATATTTTACACTAATTTAAATGATTTTGTCAGTAAGTTGTTAACTAAATATGCTTAATTCTGTATTTTAAGCAAATATGCAAAATATGCTTGAATAAATTAAGAGCTTACTTTACAAATTTTCTTTAAATTTGTCTGAAATATGTCTAATTGATTTTATCGCCGTAAAATATAGTTTTAAAGCAAATATTTTTTTATTGATTTATATGCCTTAAATTATGATTTTGGAGGAGATATGCTCTAAAAAATAAACAAGCATATGTATTTCTAAAAATCACTTGATTTTCTACAAATACACATTTAATTCCTTCAAAATATGTATCTTTATCATCTTAGACAATTCTTATTGATTTTATTGCTTTAAATTATGATTTTAAAGGCAATATGCAAAAATATGCTCCAAAAAATAAAAACATATTTTTGAAAAATCATTTTATTTTTCACAAATTTTTCATTTATTTGATACAGTTTTTAAGTAAAAAACAAATTTAAGCAATTTTTTTTAAATACATATGCTCTGAAAAATAAAAGCATATTTTAGATTAAGCACTTGATTGTAACAAATTTTTTATCTGTTATTAAATTAAAAGATTTGTTTAGGTAAAATAAGCAAATTTCTGTAATTGTAGCTTAATATGTAAAAATATGCTCTTAAAAAATAAAAGCATATTTTGCAAAAATCACTTGACTTTAACACAATTTAAATAGTTTTCTAATTTAAAAGACTTGCCTGGATAAAACAAACTAATTTATTAGTTTTTAGCCAAATATGCCAAAATATGCTTTAAAAAATAAAATCATATTTTGAGAAATTTACTGTATTTGCACAAATTTCTAATAGATTATAAATTTAAAAGATTTTTAAGTAACAATTAGCAAATTTATGCAATTTTTTTCAAATATGCAAAAATATGCTTTTGAAAAATTAAAGCATATTTTGCAAAAATCACTTGATTTTAACACAATTTAAATAAATTACTAATTTAAAAGACTTTTTGGAATGAAACCAAACTAATTTATTAGTTTTTAGCCAAATATGCCAAAATATGCTTTAAAAAATAAAAGCATATTTTGACAAATTTACTGTATTAGCACAAATTTCTAATAGATTATAAATTTAAAAGATTTTTGAGTAACAATTAGGAAATGTATGCAATTTTTTTCAAATATGCAAAAATATGCTTTTAAAAAATAAAATCATAATTTGCAAAAATCACTTGATTTTAACAAATTTTTAATATGTTATTATATTAAAAATTTGTTTAGGTAAAATGAGCAAATTTTTGCAATTGTAACTTAATATGCATAACAAAACTATATTTCGAAAATTTCTATATTTTTTTACACAAATTAGTTTAAATTTTGTTTTTATTTTCTTTTTTTTAAAGCTTTAGTATGTGTTTGTTCAGTATACAGTATTTGTTATTAGTTCAAATGTCATTTCGATTAAAATATTGATACGTTTTACAGTGAGTTTAGTTACTATTATTGTGTTATTTCATTTCATTTGAGTAGCCTTTTATGCCCCTTGTCTAGGAATACAACACAAAATTCAAATTACCACAAACCCCTGTCATAAATAATTAATAAATTGAACTGAAACGCTAATTGCCCTGGCAACGTTTTACAGTGGGTGGCAAACATTTCAAAAGCATTTTACTCAGACAACAAATATATTTCCTATTACATATTACACAAACAACTAAGCCACACAAAAAAGTCAATAAACATTGACATTTTTCACAACAATTGACCACATCTACGACCAATGGACACTACAAGTTTTTATATTTATAAGTTGTACTCGTATACAGAAATTTATTTAGTTAATTTTCTGGTTAAAGGGGCAATAGTTATAGTTATAATAGTTTAATTTTTTTTGGTTGTTTGCAATTGGAATCTATTGTACTATATACATTTTATAACTCAACAGTTAGTGAGGAGGTTATGAGGGGACAACGGAAACAAACGAAAAAATTGACATATAAAATGTTATGGTCATGAATTTAAACATTTAGTTACAGTTAAGAATTTGTGTGTGAATTATTACAAAAAAATTTTAACTTAATACAAAATTATCTTTAAAAGATATTAATTAGTGTTTTACACATAAATACATATAAATTGTGTGTAGCTTATAAATAAATTAATTTTGGAATTAACATGCATAATACTTCTATAGAAGAAGATGATGACGTGAGTATTGTGTCGATTGTTTGTTTAGTTTTAGTTTTTAAATCAATTTTTATTGATTTTTTTGTGTAATGAATTGACGTGGCTGTTTAAAATAAACAAAAAATGTTGTAAAAATGAGAAATACAATAAAACAAACACAAGTTTAAAGAGAAATTTCTTTAAAACTGGCTAAAAGCCAAAAAACACTTTAAGGCATAACAAATGTAGCTAAGCATACAAAAATGTTGCTGAATAATGCTTAAAAATAATTTTTTATGATTTTAAGACTATTTAGTTTGAGAAAATAAAAAAATGTTGTTTTATTTCAAAATCCTAAACTTTTGTGTGTCTTACAACAATAAAATTTTGAATTAAAAAAAAATAAATCATTTTTAAGATTTTTTAAAATTTTTCGATTTTAGCAACATTTATTTTTCTTAGCAACATTTTGAAATTTTATTTAAAATAGCAAAAAATTATGAAAATTTTCTTATTAAATAAATAAAAGCATATAAATATTTAAAATTTTTAAGAAATTTGCAAATTTTTCTGCAACATTTTTAGTTTCTTAGCAACATTTCAAAAATGATTGCTTTAAAGCAGAAGTAGTACTTTGTTGATTTTGTGAAAAAAACATATGAAATGTATCTGGCAGCTTTATTTTTTTACAGCGAAATAATTAAAATAGCATTTGTTTCACGTGGAATTTTCATCCAAAAGCTCTTCTGTTGCAACAACAATATCTATTACTTGTTGTGCTGCTGCACATGCGGCTAGTAATACATATTTGTTTATTCATTTTTAATTAACGATTTCGATTCAACATAGATTTTTAAATATTTTAACTTTTATTTATTTTCGATTTAAATTCACAAAAAAGCAAAACATATGTGTTTTGTTTACAAAAGTACATTAGCTACACGCCAAATTTTCCGTATGAAATAATTAATGTTGCTCAACATTTTTCCCAAATTTGAACAGAGTACTAGACTTAACACACAAAATCAGCTTAGCTACATTTCTGTTTCCTTAGCAAAATTTTGAAATTTTATTTAAAAATTACAAAAAATTAAGAAAAAATGTATTTTTAAATAAAGAAAAGAAAATACAGATTTAAATTTGTAAACAAATTTAAATTTATTAGCAACAAATGGTGCCTCAACATTTTAGATTTCTCAGCAACATTTCAAAAATTGTTGCTTTAAATCAGAAATTTTATATTAATATGTAATACAGGAAAATTTTTCACTATAAAACTCGTAATCAGCTTAGCAACATTTGTGTTTACTTAGCAACATTCTGAAATTTTTTTTTAATTATTTAGAAAATTAAATTTTGTTTGTTATGTTATTATGTTTCCTTAGCAACATTTTTAAATTTTTGTTTTAAATTTTAAAAAAGTTGCGAAAAATATTTTATTAAATAATTAAAAAAATAAGCATTTGAAATTTTAAGGGAATTTTACATTCTTAGCAACATTTTGCTGTTAAAAAGCTGTGCATCTTTTAAGGTTTTTAAGCAACATTTCTATTTTTTGTTTTATTTTGGTTATAACAAAATTAAGCAATATTTTTCATATAGTTTCGAAAATTTGCCTAGCAACATTTTGAAATTTTGTTTAAAAAAATGACAAACATTATGCTGTTTCATAAATTGTAGAAAATTAAAATTAAATAAAAAATTAAAAATTAAAATTAAATAGCTTAGCAATATTTTTTTTCCGTTTTAAAAATTAAATTCAATTAGAATTTAATTTAAAAAAAATTTTTAACATTGTTGGGTTTATATAGAGCAAAATAAATATACACTCAAAAGTATTTGAAATTTTGGTTTTGCTAGCAACATTTGAAAAATTGTTATTTCGAAAAAGAAAATTTCATGAGCAATAAGTTTTAGTAACATTTGTGACTGAAAATACTGAAAGTAGTTTAGCAACATTTAGCTTTTCTTAGCAACATTTTGGAATTTTGTTAAGAAATTTAAAAAAATCAAAGAAAATTAATTTCCGAAATTTTAAAATAGTTTTTGTTTCTTGACAATATGTTGGTGTAAAATAGCCCTGCAACTTTTTAAGTTAAGTAAAATGTTTGCTTCAAATTTTTAAACTCATTTATGTCAATTATGTAGATAAAAGGTCTTTATAATATCTGGAAGTACTAAAATGCTTTAAGACTTAAGAAGCTTTAAGCTAGTTTTAAAATCCCTCAAATCAAAATAACTTAACTTTTGTTTTGTATTTTTAACCAGCAACCTTTAATTGCGTAGTTTTATTAAATAAATTCTTGTTGCATTATAAATTCATATTTCTTTTTTTTTCTAAACTTTACATTTATCACAAATTATAGCGGAAATTTCACAGAAAATAAAACACAAGTTTCAATTTTTCTATTATTCAACTTCTCTCTTAGCCTTCCAGTCCATAATGACCTCTTTTCTTTATCTTCACTTTGTATATTGAAAGCTTTTTAATAAAAACCAACAATTTTTAATTAGTTGTTAATTGAGATCATCTCTGGTTTCATGTAAAAAACTACACAAATCAGATAAATTTAAAGATTCTTAAAATGGAAACTGCAACAAATTGATTACATTTTCCCATTAAATGATTGATTTGAAATTAAATTTCTTTGTTAAGGAGGAGGTAGTCAACAATAGATTGAATTAGTATTGATTTTGTTTTATATGTGTAGAGGCTTAACCTACAAAGTTTTATTGAATTTTCTTTTGAAAGTCTCGTTTGTTCTTCATTATTTATTTGTTCATTATGATTTATAACCGGAAACCCAAAATACAAGTACTTGTACGTTACATGGGCAATTATTTAGTTAATGTTGCTTTTAGTTCCTATTTAAACGATTTGTTTTTGAAATTTTTGTTTTTCATTTTCTTTTCCACCATCAATGAATGGTAATCTTAGTAAAGTCAAACGGTATTTAAACAATTTTTCCCCAACAAAAGAGAAAATAAATTAAGCAAAAAATAATAAGGTGGGCCTTTAAAGAATACTAAAGAATTTTTGAAATATATTTATTATTTTTAAATTATTTGCGAATGTGTCCGACAACATGTTGCTGTTCTTAAATTTTAAATGTATATTTTCTTTATTTTATGTTAACTCCTAAATTTTTACTAAATTTTATTATTTTTAAAACAAATTGTCGAAATGTTGCTAATCTTAAAAAAATGTTGCAAAGGATAACAAAATATTGCTAAGCTTATTATATGTTTTTTACTGACAAATCTTTCTTAATTTTGTTGTTATTATTATTTTTATTTTCAAAACAACAATTTAGAAAATGTTGCTGGGAACTAAAAATGTTGCTAAACTCTTTAACAGCAAATTGTTGTTAAGAAACAAAAAAACTCCAACTTTCAATGTTTGTTTTAATTAATTTATTTTATAACAAAACTTCAAGATTTTTTAAATTTAAAAAAAATCTTAAAATGCTGCTAAGGAAACAGAAATGTTGCTAAGCTAATTTTGTGGTTTATAGTGAAAAATGGTTCTGATTCTTAAATGAATTAAAGGTTTGTCTTTAAAACAAAATTTTTTTTAAATGTTGCTAAGAAAATAAATATGTTGCAGAGCTATTTTAGAGCAAAATGCTGGCAGAAATAAATAAATTGTAAACAATTATTAACAATTATACAATTATATTTCAAAAATAACAATTTTGAAAAGGTTGCCGAGAATCTTAAAGTGACAATAAAAATTTCTACAGTTTTTAAATGTTTATTTTCTTTAATTTAATTAATAACAAAAATTCCCATATTTTTTAAATCTTTTTAACAAACCAATGACAAGTTTTGTAATTAAAATTTTATAATTTACTAATCTGATATAAATTTCCTTTTTAAATAATTTTTTTGGGAATGTTGCTCAACATTTACAAATGTTGCTAGACGTTTTTAAGTGAAAATTTAGCAACATGTTGCTAGTAAATTTAAAATGTTCCCTTAATTTAATTGCTTATTTCTTTTGTTTCATTAATCCTAACAAAGTTGACAAATTTCATTAATTTTTATCAAATTCCTAAAATGTTGCTAAGCATAACAAAATGTTACCAAGCAAATATCTTGAATTTTAAATAATGTTTTTGCATACATAAACTTAAATGAAATTTACTTTTTGAAGGCAATAATTTGCTTAATGTTGCTAAACATTTACAAATGTTGCTGATCGATTTTAATATAAAATTAAGGTAATTAATGCTTAGATATTTGAAATTGTTTTTGTTATGAAAATTCTTTTTCATAATTAAATTACTTTACCTATAAATTGCCTTAATTTATTAAATGTTGCCAGCCTAATCTTTTTAAATAATCATCATACACAAATGTTTATTCTGTTTATTATTGTCTTGCTGATCTCATTCATGTACACATTTTACTAGAAATGTTCATAAATTTTTGCATAGTATTATTTTGCTAATATTGTTTATTTTTTTTTTCCTAAAAATAAATTCAATTAGTTTTTATTAGAAAAATTTTTTTGCTTTAATAAAGTTTATGAGCAAAGTTTACATGCATACATTTTCTAAGTTTATTGTTTTATTTTTAGTGATTTTCAAAATAAATGTGTGCAACATATGTTGCTTAAAAATGAATTTTAAAATTGTAATAAAATCGGGCCTGACTGTTGATTATTTTGTAAGCTTTTTTGTCTTAGTTTTTCTTTTTATTTTTTTTTTCTTAGTCAATGACCTTTTTAAAACAAATTTCTCAAGTGTTTAAATTTACAATTTTCTTTCACTTAAACATTTTAAACCCTTTACTTATTGTAACAAATTATATTTACTCTTAAAAATTCCTTTTTAATTGTATTGATGTCCATATGTCAAATGTCTGGAAACAAAATGACACAAAACACTTGTTGCCACTTGATGTGTATTAAAAATAAATATTTCTTTATTTAAACTCAAGAAGTTCATGGAGCAATAATAAAGAATATTAAATGATTTGGAGAAATAGAGACAGAAATAAAAGGAAACATAAAATGTAAACTGTCAAAAAGATAAATGGAATATAGATGTAAATAAACTTTAATGATAATAAGAAAATTTAAAACTTTAATCATATTTATTAAAGAAATTTTTACAAAAATGACCTTTGACCTTTAACTATAAAGTAATGAAATTTGACAAGATTTTAAAAATTTAAAATGTATACTTAATTAAATCCTATATTTATATACATATAAATATATATAAAACCTATTTAATTTTACTATTTTGAATTCTTTTTCTTATTTTTTCTGCAAATTAATAGAGAATATGCAACATCAAATAATATGACCTTTGACCTTTAAGCTATAAATTATAATTTAAAGAAATTTTTATATGATTTTGAAATAGTTAAAGCCCTTTGAAGTATTTAAACATGAACATGCTTAATTAAAAGTTTGACCTTCCTTGAAAAAACTTATTAAAATTAAAATTTTTACGATTTCTTCACCATCTTCTTAATTATTATTCATTTGGCAAAAGAAGCACTTAAATTTGTATAAATATAATTTTTTAAACATTGACCTTTGACCTTATCGCATAAATTAAAGGCATTTCATAACCATTTTCTTAATTGGTTATGATTTTATAAATCAACTTAGCCAAAATAATTAATCAGATTTGTAAAATTATAATTTTTTAAAGTTTGACCTTTGACCTGTATTGTTAAATTCTTTAAATTTTGAAATATTTTGTATAAATTTAATATTTTTATATGTAACTACATAATTTTCTTTATTTTAGCACAAAATAAGTATAGCTAAACAGTATGACCTTTCATAATAAATTCCAATTTTTTAGAGAATTTTACAAATTTTCTTTGCAATTGAAAACTTTTAAACATTTAAAACTCAGAGACATACTTTATGTATATGAAAAAACTAAAAGTTTTTTTGAAGCTTGACCTGAAAGACAAATTTGTTAATTTCTTGAAGAATTTTTCACATGTCTTATTAAAATAAATAGCCAAGAGACACGTTTTATTAAGAGTATGAACTTTGACCTCCAATAGCAAAATTATTAAAATTCACAAAGTTTTCATATAGATGTCGAAGTTTTTGATAAATTTATATTTTTAATCTGTTCTTTATGTTGTTATTACAATAATTCTACCTAAATATTTTGAAATTTATTTATGACTTAATTTTGCCATAAAATTTCTTGAAACTAATACAAACACATTGTGTTTAATATCTAAAAAAACAACTTAACTGCTTGAAATCTTGTATTGTCTTACAAATACACAATTTGTTGGCAATTTATTTCGTTTATTTTTATGTTACACTTAGTTCATTAGCCATTTTTTAGTGCAAAATGTAAAGAATTTTGTTGAGAGACAGAAAAGAAAAGAAGCTAGCCAATTACTACATTTAAATTAAAAATGAAGACAAGTATTTTGTATGTAGACAATGTGCAAATAGTTTGGGTGATATGTGTTAAAAGAAAATTTTTAATATATTTATTTTAAATATTTCATAAAATACTTCAAATTTAGAAATTGAGGTAAAACAGTTCCAAGTTTAGAAACCACATACAAAAAATTCTGAATTTTGTAACACATTTTTTGCATAATTTTCAAACAACCCTCGTATAAGGATATAAAATAGTTTTTAAATAAACAATTTGCAAATACTACAAATTATTTTATTAAAACTTTAACATTTCTAAGAATTTCAGTAAAACAAATATCAGTTCATTTTGAAACTGTCCACGTATTTTAAGAGACAATTTTTGTAAGTGGTAAATAATTTATAAATTGTTTATAATTTTTTAAATTTCTTTTATTTTTGTCAAGTTTTTATTCAAATATTTATTTACTTTCCAAATGACCATCGTAAAATTATGTAAAATTGTTTTTAAGTTAAAGTTAAAACGTTAACATTTCTAAAAATTTCAGCAAAACAAACGTATTATAAGAACAATTTCTTTAATTGATATACATATACATAATTCAGAAATTGTTTATTATTTTTGAAGACATATTAAAATTGTGTAAGTTTTTAAGAAAATATTTGCTTAATTCTCAACGGTCCTCGTATAAGAAAGTAAAATATTTCAAATTTAAGGAGCTGCTTAAATTAAAACTAATTAATTTTCAAACTACCTTTGTACTTGAAATATTTTTGGTTTAAATGACAATAGTAATAAAATTATTTATTATTTTTGGAAAATATATTAAAATTTAAGAGTTTTATTCAAAATTATTTGATAAATTTTCTAACAGTCCTCGCATAAGCAAGAACATTTTATTAAATTTATTTAATTCTTGAAGATATACCTACATATGTAGGTATGCCCTTATTCATAAAAAATTAAAGTAGACTTCAAATGTACTTTAAGAAAATTTTGTCTAAAAGCACACTTCAAACCTACTTTATTTTTTATGAAAAATTTAAAACTTAAGAAAATTGTGAAAAAAAAATTAAAAATGTTTAAGAAAATCACAAAAAATTTTAGGCAGATTTTGATTTGACTTATAATTGAATCAAATTTCATAATTATTTGAACTAGTTTTTACCAAAATTCTCCATAAGTTTTATGTTTAGAGCTTCTTATTCCGCCTTTTATGTTTTGTAATAAATTTAACAAATTTTCCGAAAGAGCTCTTCTATTCATCAGTCGTTTTGTCTAAGACTATTTGTTTTTGTCAGCTAAATTTAATTCTATTTTAGCCAAAATATTTTGGTTTTTATGTTAGTTTATGTACATATGTATGTATTTGTTTCATACTTTTGAGGCCGTTTAGTTTTTGTTGTTGCTGTTTATGTTGGATGATGTAAATTTGTTTTATTTTTATTTCGCCACACATTTGCCAACAACAAATCAAGCCAAATAAACAAATCAAGCAAAAAAAGCAACAACAACAATTACCTACTATGCCACCCAAAAGAGAAGAAAGACAATAAAAATAAAACCAAAAACATCAGGCAAACACAAAGAATTGGTGAGTTTAAATATGTAATTTCGGTTGTTTAATTTAGTTTTGTGAACCGGCCCGTTGATGACGTGCGCGATCGTGGTGATTTGTTTTTTGTGATAAATTAATTGTAACATTCTTTTCCTTTTTTTTTTTTTATCAATTTGTCGTCAGTAATGTTTGGGTTCTTGTGCGTTTTACAAACATTCAATTATTATTTTGTAGTGTTTTGTTGTTGTTTTTTATTTATTTAAGCGTCGTTAAAACACGAACAACGCAACGTGTTTAAATTGAACTGTTATTATTGTTTTTGTTGTTAAGTTAGAAATTTGAGTAATTTTGATTTGTTTTGATTGTGGTAAATTCGCCATTTTCCCCCTCTTACTCGCGCTCTCTCACTCTCTACCAAATGGTTAATTCTGTTGCTTCTTCTTTTGCTAACGGGTTTAGTTTTCGTCGTGTGATGCAGTGTTGCCAGAAAATGAATTTCAAAATATGCTAAAACATGAAAACTAAGTGCTAAAATGTTCTGCAGAAGAAAAAATAAGTGCTAAATTTTTTAATGTAACAATACAATTTTTATTTCAAATGTTACAAATATAAATTATAGTTTTTTCTAATTTTGTTCATAACAATTGTTGACTTGTTTTAATAGATTACATTTCATATATCTATTAATTCAAAAATTCCCGTGTTCATTTACTTACACACCGAAACAATTTAGTTGAAATATTAATAAAAGTTATTTTTTATTTCTCCAAAAGTATTTTTTGAAGTCAAAAAAGTAAAAATTTGTTCGAGAAAAAAATTGGTTTTCATCAAGCAAATTATGCTAAAAAGCATTTATTTATTTATTTATTCATTTAAGTTTTCAAAATTTTAATGCATTTTCAAGAAACAAAATGCTAAATCTAGCACTGAAAGTGCTAAAATGGCAACACTCGTGTGATGTTGGTGTTTTGTGGTCGTCATAAAAGTCATTAACTTTGGGAATTGTTTTTATATTTTTTAAGACATTTATTAAAAAAAAAAAATAAATATAAAATTGTTTTAAAAATCTAATGATCACGTTTTATCTAATTGTGGTTGTTTAGTTGGTGTATGTGAAACTATTTATTATTTATTTTTTTGCAGTTTTTGTGAATTTAATAAGTGCAGTTTGCTTTATTGTCATAAAACAACCAGGCAAAATTATAAATGTAAACAGAAAAAAAAACTGCAGCCTAACCAAAGAAAAAGTCAATGATCTTTTTACAAAAAATTTATTAAACAAAAAATAAGTACCTATGTACCTATGTTTGTATGTAGGTACTAAATAAACGAAATAATTAAATGAAGGAAAATGTGTAAAATAAACCAGGAAACATGCAAGTTATAATTATTTAAATGAAATTAAATAAAAAAATTCAAAATTTGTGAGAAAAAGTGAAAAATCTTCTTTCAAAAATTCTATATATTTATGTATGTATGTACATTAGGGCGGCCCCAAAATAAAGTTGCGGATGTTCTCGACTAATATGAAAATTTGATTCATATTAAGACTTATGTCCTGGCATCAATATTTGGTGAGCTGGATCAAAGGATAAAAAGGTCCTTTTTGGAGGTTTTTTGCTTTTTTCACATTTCTTCCAAAGGAACTACATATGTACATGTAAATTTGGTATCATATGAAAGGTATTTGATAGGTGCACTCAATAGGTTATCAAAAATTAAAAAAAAAATTTTTAATTCAAAAATTTTGAAAATTTCAGACCAAAAAAATTGAGAAACGTAGTCTTAAAATGAATCAAATTTTCATATTTGTCGGGAACATCGATACCTTATTTTTTTTCATACAAACGGGGCCACCCTAATGTACATATGCATCTGATTCAAAATTTTTTGGGAAAAAAATTTCAAATTCAAGTATCGTAAAATTTTTCTTCAAATATCGTAAATTTTAAAACTTAAAAAATTAAAAGAAAATGTTTGTTAAGTTATATTAAAGCATAATTGCTAATTTTTTCTAAGAACGTAAATTTCAAAATGTACTAAAAGTCATAAAAACTTTGCTTTAAGTCATAATTTATCATATTATATTCATGACGGTTGATTGTTTTCCATTTTTTTTCTCAATTATCGTGAACAAATTTTGAATATCGTAAATTTATTTTCATAAAATTTCCAAAATTTGGCCACTTTTTTTGTTTAAATAGGTATGTTTAAATGCTTTAAAATATGTGAAATTGTTTTATTTTTGGGAGTTTTTATGGCAATATCGTAAAATTTTTCAACATTTTTCTAAAAAAAAATTTCAATACTGTAAATGTAAAAGCTTTGAGCTTTTTTAATACTATTTAACAAAATCTGAGAGCGAAGCTTTATTTTTATATAAAATTGAAATCGAAATGTCTTTAGGTACTAGTAATTTCCGCACTGTGCTTATGAATATGAGAACCACAATCTTTCTTTTTTCCGCTAACATATCTTAAGGAAAAAACATTTTTTTTATCGCTTACTGCGTTACAAATTCATTTTACGTTTTAGTTTTTCTTTTGATTTTACAATCTCTTGTTTCTTGTTTTTGTTTTCTTTCTAAAAAAAATTAAAATATATATTTCACTCATTGTTCTTATTTGTTTTACACCGACCGCTCGCTCGTCTTTTGATGATTCTCTTAGCATTTTGTGTAATTAATGATCATATAAATGACTGCTGTCGTTAACTAAAAAAACTAAAAAAAAGCTTCTTTTCCAGTTGATTTTTGCCACTACATTCAGTGTTTAGTCTTTTTTGTTTCAGTTTACACCCGTTTTTTATCAGAAATTCTTTAGACTCTGCCCACAGACTTACATATTTCCAAAGAAGTTGGGTGTCTCCGTTAATGATTTCATTCATATTGGAAATGAAATAAAATAAATAATATTTTTTTTTTTTATTTAAGAAGCCGTGGTATTACAAGTTAATGAAACATTAAACAGGGTGTTTAGAGTTTGTAATCAAAACTAATATTAATATGTATGTAATAAAAAATATTTCCAGATTTAAACTTAAAAGTTTCAATAAATTTTACTTAAAAATTCTTTGTACATAATACATATTTTCCTTAACTTTAAAACAATTTTAAAAAAGCTTTTTTAAAAGCTTTCAATAAAGAACAATATTTAATGCATGTAGGTATGAAAGCTTTTTTGAAACATCTTTTTTATTAATATCTTCTATAGAATCATGTAAAGTGTGATTTTTTAACAACTTTTTTTTTGGCAAGACTGTCTTTGGCAGCTCAGCTGTTATCCTGTAACATGTTACTGTTAAACATGCTCAGTTTGGTCTAAATTTTAACCATGAGACGGCTTAGCAGCGAACAACACTTGCAGATTATTGAGTTTTATTATAATGTTTATAACAACTCAAATAAAAATTTCATACATTTTTATAAATTTTATGTGAAATCAAATTTTCTTAACAAAATCTTTCGTTAAAACAATATTTAGCAAAATTGTAGTAAAATACTACTGTTTTAAAATGTCATCTCAAGGCATAATCATGACTTCTTTCATTGTTCTAAAAATTTTTAATATAAAATTTTACTCTTCTAAACAAAATCTTGCCAAAAATTTAAATTTTAAAAAGGTTAGTAGAAATACTACTTTTTTAAAAATGGTTTTAAAATGTTACATCAAGACATAATCGTGACTTTTTTCATTGTTCTAACAAATTAATTTAATATTTCTTGAAAAAATCTTGCCAAAAATATAAATTTAAAAGAGGCAGTAGAAATACTACTTTTTTAAAAATGGTTTTGAAATGTTAAATTAAGGCACAATCACGTCTTCTTTAATTATCTAAACATTTTCCAGCTTAAATACTTGAAAAATATATAAATAAATATAGTTGTAGAAATACTACTTTTAAAAAATGGTTTTAAAATGTCAAATAAGACACAATCATGACATTTTTCATTGTTGTACGAATTTTTAACATAAAATTTAGCTTTTCTTATCAAAATCTTGCCAAAAATTTAAATTTGAAAAAGGTAGTAAAATACTACTTTTTTAAAAATGGTTTTAAAATGTTAAATTATGCTATTACTTTGCCTTGGTTTTATGTGATTTATGCTAAAAAATTCCAAATAAATTTAAATTTGAAGAAAGAAGTTTATTATAAAATTTTTGAAAAGGTTTTATAGAAACTTTTTATAAAAGCTTTCATATACGCTTTTAATAAACAGCTTATATTAAAGCTTTTATAAAAGCTTATTTTAAAGCTTGTATAAAAGCTTATATTAAAAGCGTATATGAAAGCTTTTATAAATGTTTCTATAAAAGCTTTTTAAAATCTTCTAATCAAGTTTCAAAAGTTTTCAAACAGCTTCTGTAAAGCCTTTGTAAAAAGCTTCTATAAAAGCTTTTATAAAAAGTTTCTATTAAAGCTTTTATAAAAATCATCTATCAAAATTTTTATAAAAAGTTTCTATAAAGGCTTTTGTGAAAAGCGTTTAAAAATCTTCTAATCATGTTTTTATAAAAAGTTTCTATAAGGGCTTTTTAAAAAGCTTCTATTAAAACTTTTATAAAAAGTTTCTCTTAACCCTTTTACAAAATTCTTCTATTAAAGTTTTTATAAAAATCTTCTATGAAAGCTTTTATAAAATGCTTCTATGAAAGTTTTTATAAAAACCTTTCATAAAATGCTTCTATTAAATTTTTTTTTATAAAAAGTTTCTTTTAAAGTTTCTTTAAAACTTTTATAAAAAGCTTCTATAAAAGCTGTTATGAAAATTTTCTATCAAAGCTTTTAGAGGTTTTTTAATGCTTCCATTAAAATTTTAAAGCTAGTTTAATATTAAAAACATTGCAAAGATGTTTTAAAATCGTGTAAGAAATTATGTTTGCTAATAACTTCAAAATAGAGAATTCCTTAAAAAGCTTTTATTATTTCGTTATTATGTATTAGGAACGTCTTGTGACATCTATTATACTTTTTATCTAATAGATAGATTGAAAATTTCTTTTATAATTTCTTGATGAGTTGCTAAGCACCCGTTATAAATTCAATTTAACATTTTCTTATCACTGCAACTGGCAATTTACTTGTCTAATGAGCGAGCCATTTATTTCTGAGCTATTTTAAGTGTGAGAGAGTTTATAAAAACAACAGTGTTTATGATTAATTAAATTTATGAACCGAGAAACACTGTGTATACATTTTATTTTAATAAGCAAAACAAATAGGCATTACAAAAGATGCATTACAGCAAACACTAGGCAGAAGTTTGTAGGAAGAGATGCAAAATAATTAATGCCTGCGTTTAAATATTAAAGTTTTGAGTTTCTTTAGTTAGCGCAAATTTATGAATATGAGTTTAATAAACACACGAACGCGTGGATAATTTAAAAAAAACATTTCGAAATATGCAAAATGTTTAGCAAACAAGTGGCAAGTGGCAGGAACATGCTAAATATTGAAATAATAATTTGAATTAACAGAAAACAACACAAAAGAAACGGTTGGTTGTTTAAAGAAAAGTTTTTGGTTTTGTAAGAAATTTGCAATTAAAGACAAATGTTTGTAAAAAGCTCCATGGCTGACAGTGTAGTGGATGATGTATTAAAAGATATATTATGTTTGAAAAATTATGTTAGTATTTGAAATTTAGAGAAAAGAAATTTAAACATAAAATTACAAAAAGATTTTTCATTAAAATTATTTGTTTTGTTTCTTTGGCAAATTTCCAGCTGGAATTACTACAGCGTCAGGTAACAGATTTAACGGATACAAAGAGCACAGTGGAAGATCTGACTTCACGCACAAAAACCGAATATGCGGTCTTGCAGGCCCGCTATCACATGCTGGAGGAGCAGTTTAGAGAAGTGAGCCTCATTTTCTCTTCTTCTTAAATTCAAATATTTATTGTTGTGTTTCTTTTTTTATCTTTAAAGTCGGAATTCCGTGCTGAAGACCGTTTAGCCGAAGAACAAAAACGCCATCGTGAACTTTTGGCTCGCGTAGAACGTGAGGCTGCTTTACAAAACGAAAACTGTCAGATCAAAATCAAAACCATAGAAATCGAGGCAAATACCTTGCGTGAGGAGAATCAACGTTTGCGTATTTTATGCGACAAACAGGCCAATGATTTGCATCGCACCGAAGAGAAATACGAATTGGCACGCGATCAAATTGTAGGTCTGCAGCAAGATCTAGATGAGGCTCTACAAAAAGAACGTAAATACGAAAAGGAAAAGAAAACCTCCGAAGAGCTAATGCTGGAGCTGAGTAAAGAGCTGGAGCGTTTGAGAGCCGAAACGGGCCCGGCTATGCCCACCACCTCCCCCGAAACCATAAGACTGGAAGAACTGCATCAGGAGCTAGAGGAAATGAGACAAAAGAACAGAGGTTTGCTTGACTTAATTATAATATTTCTGCATTGGTTTTAATGCAACATTAATGTATTTATTTAACAGCTTTGGAAGAGCAAAATGAGGAACTGCAAGCGGCTGTTTTGACCCGTGGTGTGGAGGAGGGCCGACATTTATTGAATGGCACTTTGAATAGTTTGGCTCAAGAACTGGAAGAAATGTCACAAGCTCAGGTGAGTTAGGAAATTTATAAATTTTTTAAACATTTAAAAGCACTTTTTTAACTATAGCACCTTTTTTTTAGTAATAAATTAATAAGGCTTAATTGGCTGTAAAAAACTTTATAAAGCTTTGCATTTTCATTTGAATTTTTTAAAAGCTTGAAAGTTCTTTTCGTAAATTTTATATTAAAAGCTGGCATGTTTATTTGCTTTATTTGCCAAACAAAAAAAAAAAAAAAAAAAGCTTTAAGACTGCTTTTGTTTTTTAAGAAAGCTTTCATTTTTTTATAAAATGTAGTGCTTTTAGAAAATTTTGATTCTGCGCTTTTTAACTGCTAATTTCAATTAAAATTATGGTTGTTCCCTGCAAACAGGTTGAGGTTCTAGTTCAATTTTAAAATCAGGTTCTAGGTTCCGTTTTACATTAGGTTCTAGTTGAAGTTCTAATACAGTTTCAAATCAGCTTCCAGTTGAGGTTATAATTCAGTTTTAAATCAGCTTCTAGTAGAGCTTTGAATTTAGGTTTAAATCAGCTTCTAGTTGAGATTTTAATTTAGTTTTAAATCAGCTTCTAATACAGTTTCAATTCAGCTTCCAGTTGAAGTTCTAATTCAGTTTTAAATCAGCTTCTAGTTGAGCTTTTAATTTAGTTTTAAATCAACTTCCAGTTGAGTTTCTAATTCAGTTTTAAATCAGCTTCTAGTTGAGCTTTTAATTTAGTTTTAAATCAGCTTCTAATACAGTTTCAATTCAGCTTCCAGTTGAGGTTCTAATTCAGTTTTAAATCAGCTTCTAGTTGAGCTTTTAATTTAGTTTTAAATCAACTTCCAGTTGAGTTTCTAATTCAGTTTTAAATCAGCTTCTAGTTGAGCTTTTAATTTAGTTTTAAATCAACTTTTAGTTAAGGCTTTAACACACTCAGCTTCTAGTTCAGATTTCAATTCAGTTTCAAATCAGCTTCTAGTTAATTTCAATTTTGTTTTAAATCCGCTTCTAGTTGAGCTTTTAATTCAGTTTTAAACCAGCTTCTAGTTAAAATTTTATTTAGTTTTAAATCAGCTTCTAGTTGAGGTTTTAATTCAGTTTCAAATCAGCTTTCAGTTGAGGTTCTAATTCAGGTGTAAATAAGCTTCCAGTTTAGGTTATAGTTCAGTTTTAAATAAGGTTCTAGTTGAGCTTCTAATTCAGTTTTAAATCAGCTTCTAGTTGAGCTTTTAATCCAGTTTTAAATCAGCTTCTAGTTGAGCTTTTAATTCAGTTTTAAATCAACTTCTAGTTAAGGCTTTAACTCACTTTTAAATCAGGTTTTAGTTGAGGTTCTTGTTCGGTTTTAAATCAGGTTCTAGTTTAGCTTCTAGTTTAATTCTAGTTCTGTTCATTATTTATTCATTCTTATTCATTCACTAGTTTGTCTTGGCTTTATTTTTTTATTTTCATTCTCATTTGCTTGTTTTGCTTAATTTATAACTTTTAACAATTCTAAGCTTAAAGCTCTTTTAAACTCTGTTTATTTACTTTCATATTGTTTGGTAATTTTAAAGATCTCATTTGTTAATGATTTTAGACTTATCAAAGCACTTTTAGAACTCCTAAATAGGCTGGTTTTCATTTTGTGTGATTTTGGCAACTTCACTGTAATATGTTTTGTGTGTTTTTTTTTTGTTAACTTTTCTTAATTGTCTGTGTATTCCATACAATTCTCATTAACTAAGTATTATTTATGTTTTATATTTTTTATTTTTCTTTCCCAAACAAAATTTATTACAGGATTCTGTGGATTCAACCACATTAGCATCCTTAAGTCAGGTAATAAAAACAAACAAATTTCGTGTTAAATGGTTTTTGGGTTTACAAAACAAACAGTAGCGACATTTTCCAACCATTACATTTTCACCTTTTCCATTATAACATAAACCATACATAACAAAGATTTACTAAACTAAAAATTGGGATTCAAGGTTTAAGTTTTTTTTTTAGGTGAAAGTTTTTAGATTTAAAGAAAAATTTATGTTGGTTTTCTTTTAAACTGGGGAAATGTTTAATAATTTGTTTGTTTTGTTTTTTTTTTTTTTTTGTTTTTAACTACCTTTAGTTACAACAAGCCTTCCAGGAGAAAGAGGAAGAAAACACCCGCCTTAAACATTATATCGATACAATATTATTAAATATTGTGGAAAAATGTCCCCAATTATTGGAAGTTAAAGCCATAAATAATAAATAAACATAATTTAATTAAATTTAACTATAAATACAATAAAAATAAACAAATTTTAAATCTTATTAAGGCCAATTTATTATAATATAGTGATTTACAAAACACATTTTTATGAAAACCTAAAACAATTTAATGAAAAGAAAAGTTAATTTAACATCAGATTAACTTAACTAAGAGTTTAATTAATAATTAAGTTAAGCTTAAATTAAATGCAAACATTTTCAACAAACATTTATATTTATAGAAAAGATTTTAACTTGTTTAATTAAATTAGTAATTCTATTATAACCTTTCCTATTATTATTATTATTATTACTATAATATTGTAAGAAATGTATTTAACTTAATGCAAAATTAGCGCAAATTAATTGTAAAACCTATTGAGAAAAAAAAAACAATTGTCAAACAAACCAAAATTTCTTAGTGAAAATTCAAAATTATTTTCCCAAATGACTTTAGCTTTTTTTATAGAAATTTATTAGTTTTAATCTCAAAATTATAAACCAATTGCTTTGTTGATATTTAAATGTTTTTAAATTAGTGTATAATACAAATTATTAGTCTTTGTCAACAGATAATCTAAACAATTTATTTCATTTAAATGTATTTACATATTTGTAGTCTTTTTCTTATTGTTTGTTTAATTTTTGTCTAATTTTTTTTTCTAATTTTCTGTTTTATTTCCATCAAAAACTGTGTAATTATATGAACTAAAAAAAAACAAATTTTTAAACTAATATTTAGTCCTAGTTAAAAGTAACTATTATATAAATAAATAAAACTATAAAGTATATTATTATTATTATTAATAAATATGTATAATTTTTTTAACAAAACCACGAAACGAAATTATCAGCCATGTCACAGATTTTAATTTCATTCTGAACTGGAATTAATTCCGTATTTTGCTTCTATTGCAAAAGTAAAACGAACAATTTATTCGTAATGAAATCTAGAAATGCCTAAAATTACAATTCCACATCGCAAATTAAAAGTGGTTTCATTCCGAAAACATTTTTCGTTTTGCTTTTTCTATAGAAGCAAAAAACGGAATTAATTTCACTTCCGAAAGGAAATATAATCTGTGACATGGCTGTATGTCTATTTTTTTATTATTTCTTTTTATAATTTTAGTTTATTTTTTAATTATTTTAGTTATTAAACAGCTTTAGTTTGTTTAAAAACTTACAAGTATTAAGGATTGGCCACACATGGCAAATATTTACTCAGAAAAGCGTAACCACTTGTTTTAGTACAAATTTGTTTGACATTGTTTACTCTTACAAGAGTTTTGCAAGATCAAACAGCACCATACACAATAAGATTAAATATTTGTTGTGTCTTGTCCTAAATACACAAACATTTTTTTTTTAATAAATAAACGAGTTCAAAAATATTTTATTTAGTGGTTACGTCTTTTTCCACAAATATTTGCCAAGTGTGACCGTACCTTAAGTTAACTTCTAATGCAGTTCTAAATTTGTTTTAAATCATAGTTAGTTTAGTTCTAAAACATAGAACAGTTCTAGTTCTATTCTAAATTAGTTCTAGTTCAGGTTCTCGTTCTGCTTTAAAACAGTTCTGATTTAGGTTCTAGTTCTGTTCTAAATTAGTTTTAGTTCAGGTTTTAGTTCTGGTTATAGTTCTGCTCTAAATCAATTCTTGTTCAGACTCTAGTTTTGGTTGTAATTCGGATTCTAGTTCAAGATCTACTTGAGGTTCTAGTTTAGGTTCTAGCTCTGTTCTGTTTTAGTTTTGTTCCACTTCTGGGGGATTATTTATTTTATTTAGTTATTTCGAAAAGAAAATCGTTCGAATTTGTATACTTTTTACATTGTATTTCAAAAACGTTTGCTTTCGAATCTAAATACACTATAAAACTTGACACAACTGTGTTTAAAATAATCAACTAACAACATTGTGAAAGCTTAACTGCTTCTTTAAGATTACTGCAAGTTTGGAACACATACATAACATACATAACACATACATAACAGGCTTTGTATATAATTTTATGAAACTTACAAAGTAGGATATGAAAGCTTAACTACTCCGGTTCAGGAATATAGAATTTCTATATATATTTACATTTGTAAAGAAATTATTTTCAATTTCAATTATATAGAGAACTGTATAAAAAGCTTTAATTTATTGAACATTTTTTAAAGAAATGCTTTGTTAGGAATTCCCTTTGCTGAAAAACAAAAGCTTAGTTTTATTTTTATATACAGCCCAATCATGAATAAAAATTCCGCGGGAGTTTTTCCCTTTTCCCATTTTTCCTATTCAAATTCAATGTTAAAAAAATAAAAAGGGAAGAAACTCCCGCGGATTTTTTATTCATGATCGGGCTGATAGTTCTTTAAGAATAATTTTTAAATTAGTTGATTTTCAACACTTCCTTTATATAGAGTTCTTTATTAATTAAAAACTTTTAAAAGGAAAGCTTAACAGAAAGCTTTACAGAAGGTTTTTATTTTAACACTTAAGCTGTTTTGTATTTTTCTTTTAAATTTTCAGTTAATTTTAGGTAAATGCTTTAATTATTTTACTTAAGTTGTTAATTATTCTATGAATTTTTAGAGTTTTTGTTGAACATTTTTCCTAAAACAAAAAATTTGCGTTAACAGAAGGACAATCGTGATGACTTTTGCAAAGAAATTTTATAATTTAATAAATTTATGAAGTAAATACACATTAATAATAAAAAAAAAAATAAAATTTTAAGCTTTATTTAAAAACTATAAATAGAAAAAATTAAAATACCTTCAGCTTAAATATGTATGTCACATTTAAATTTCAATTAAAACATTAAATAATTGATAACAATTTAAATAAATTTGTTAAGGGTTAACATTATTTTACAAGCCTTAAACCAGCCTTTTTAATTTGTAAAAACAAATAACTTATTTCATTGAAACTGAAGCATATTTTAGGGAGCATTTAATTTATATATATATGAAGAAGACTAATATTAAAATAAAACACTAATTAACAAAAAGGCAACAAATATTTCCTTAATAAAAACAACAAAAACTAAAAATATCTTAATACAAATTATGTAAAATATTTGTTTAAGCTAATAAGGTAATAAATTTATTGAATAATAAAGAAATTTATAAATAATATTGAAATGTTAAAAAGATTTAATAAGAAATGTTAAAGAGAAGGTAAAACAAAACAAAAACCGACGTCACGTTAAAATTGATGGGGGGGAAGATATTTTAAAGATAATTTATTAGCTGGATTGATTTTGAAACTGGCTCAGGAGTAAAAAAAGTATAAAACTACCAGGCTTTTGTTTAACAACACACAGTGAGTGTTGAGAGTTCTAAGTTACAAGCAACCAAAATGAAGTCTTTGCTGATATTTGCTTCAGGTAGTAAGAAGTTTAATTAAATTAAAAGTACAACAAACATTAATTCTTAATTTCTTTATTATGCTTTTAGTTTTGCTGGTTTGCCAGTGTAATACAGTGCCCCATGAAGTCGTACATACAGTTACAGTGCCCGTGCCCAGCAATATTTTGTCCGCACCACCTCTGCCTGCTGCCGTAAAACCTTTAGACATTGAAATTCGCGCCCTTGTTACAGAAGTTACCAAAAATCATAAGCCTGTCAACGAAGAACCCCAATTAGTACAACCCGAGTCAATTGTCAAGAATATTGCACAACCTGAAACTGAAACCATACTACCCATCATGGACCTGGAAATAACCACCTTAATTGATCCTTTAATGGCTATGGAAACCCAACGTAAAACTCGTGCTGTACCCTTTAGCGATAAGCAGAAATCACAACCCCAATTGGTCAACGATCTCAATGTTATCCGCGACATATTGACACAAAGAAAACCTAATATGATGAATAAAATGCCCAATCATCGTGCCATGAGATCTGTGGTTATGGCAGAGAAAACTATGACTGCTAATACTAAGGAAATGGTTGCACAAACTCCTGTTAACAAATCTGTTGAAAATGACACGGCCACCATTGATCCTTGTGACTTGCTGTGTACTAAATTCGAATTTCAACCAATATGTGCCACCAATGGTTTATGTTTGCATGAATTCCCCAATCAGTGTATTTTGGAAACCTTTAATTGCAAACATAAGACCGGCAAATTTACGGCCACCAAAGATGACAGATGTCAAATGCACTGGCTGACCAAGTGTGAGGAGAGTGAGCTGATTTAAGAGCAAATACTTGAAATATGTTTAATAAAAGAAAATTATGAGAAATTAAAACAAAATTAAGGTAAACATTGAATTTTTTTCAAGGGCATTAAAAAGTTGATACATTTTTTAGATGAATTGTAATTTATTCAGTCAAATAAATAAACAACTTAAATTAATTGAAAAGTTGGTCAATTTTTAAGCTGAATTGTAATTTGTGAAATTTCTTAGCTGAATTTAATTTACTGGAAAAAATTTGAACAAATTTGCTTGTAATGGCAAATTTGCTCAGCTTAATAAGAAAATAATATTGCTGAATCGGTAATTTATTGCATAATATTAAATTTGACTTTGCTGAATAGCTTAATATGGCAGTTTCCTTTTAGAAAAATTTTTATATTTCAAATAAATTTAAAATTTATTCTGCTGAATTGAAAAATTTTCAGCTGAATTCAAAAATTTCTTAGTTGAATTACAGTTTTTGTAGTAAAATGTAACAAATATACTTTTATTAGGAAAAGAAAAACTTAGCTGAATTAAAAATTTATGTCTTTACATTAAATTTGACTTAACTGAATGGCTTTATATGGCTAAATTAAGTTTCCTGTAAGAAAAAAATTTTTATTTCTAATAAAACTGAAATTTATTAAGCTGAATTGAAAAATTTCCAGCTGAATTAGAAGATTTCTTCGCTGAATTTTATTATTTTCAACAATATTTTAAAATTTTGTTTTAATCGGCTGAAATAAGTTTGTGGTTAGAACAATTTTCATATTTCAAATCTTACTGAAATTTATTTAGCTGAATTGAAAATTTTCTTAGCTGAATTAAATTCTCTGTAAATATTTTTATAAATAAAGGTTTAAATTGTTTAAAAAAGATTTTGCAATAAAAGCTTCGCAGGACCAAAAAATAATTTAAGAAATTTTACTTTAAACTCATTAAACACTAAAGAATTGTAACTCCCTTAACAAACATATGTTTAAATTGTTCAAAGATTTTATATTTCAAAGAGTTTATTTTAATTTTATGAAAATGTATCGTGTTTTCTACAATACAAATCTGCGAAATTCATTATTATAGTTCCCGCCATTTTGTTGTTTACAGATCGCCAGGATAACATTTCGCTAAACTGATATCTATACAGTAGGAATCGTTCACAACATAGAAAACTTTAGAAAAATAGAAAAACAACAGTCATTAAATTACAAATTCTATTCCAAGTTTTTGTGTTAAACTTACTTTTTTGGGTATTCAAACAGTTGTAAGCGCTCAATGCACATTGGCTTTCAAACTCTCTAAAGCAGCGTCCATTATGACCACAAACGGTGACATCTAGCGGGTGACAGATAAAATCACATTTTTGGACCCTTTCTTTAGGCTTTAACTGCCAATTACTTTGATTTTTGAAGGCACGTTTCAAGCGCTTTTGGTTGGCCAGTTGGTGCTCTAGCACAATGGGTATGTGTTGTGAGACTTGTGTGACAACTTGTTGCACTTGCGAGGGGATTTCAATGCTAACTTGGTTTGGTGGTAGAGGCGTTGTTGAAATGATTTCATTACCCTTGTGTCCAGAGACATCTCCATGATTATGAACGGCGGTGTGTTCATCGATTTGTATGCCAATATGGCCATGATTATAATGATCCAGTTTATGGCCCTGTTTAATTCCCTGGCCAGCTAGGGCTTGCACTAACAACAAATTTGCTGAAAATTTGGGAAATATTAAAGGTATGTTCCTTAATTTTCTGGTTATGGTAGAGGTTTCTTACCAAAAACTATTAAAAATTTCATGTTGTTATTAAAGACTTTACTCGGGGAAGACTGCTGCTGTTTAAGAAAATCTCATTGACTTTTATATATCACAGAAAAATGTCTGGCCTGTAAGACAGTTTAAGAGATTCAATAAATTCCCTTAGTTTATGGGGGTTAAAGCTATTATTTGCCAAGAAGAAAAAAAAGACATGGAAAAGAAAACTAAATTTAGCATCAGACAAATATGTCGTTAAAAAGGCAATCACATCACATCACATCAAACAAACTGTTATTATTGAAAAATTGAAATTAAAATAATCTTGCAATTTAAGTTGGCTGATTTTTTAGTCACTCTCTTTTTGAGCCTTCTTTTATTTAATTGCAGAATTCATTCAAAGTTTGTTGGCATAATTTTTGTGTTTGCTTAGTTTACAAATACATACCTTCTGAAGCAAACATCGTTTTTTTACGACATATTTGTCTGGTTCTGAATTTAGTTCCATATAAATTTAACACATTTCATAAAACTGCGGCTGTTTTCATACAATTTAAATACATTATTTTAATTCTTACATATTTCCAATCGTTATTTATAAACTGTTAAAATGAAAAGCTGACATAAACTAATTGAAACTGGTTGCTGGGGAAATTTTAACATAAAATTGCATAATACTTTTTTAAAAACTCAGGCAATTTATGGGTCACACTCAAATATGTATGTCTCAAATAAGGTATGAGACTTTTGGAGGTTTTTAACATAAATGTATAAAAGTCAATGATATTTTGTTAAAACGCATCAGTCTTCCCCGGGTAGAAACTTCAACAACAACATGAAATTTTTACTAATCATTGGTAAATAAACTTAAGTTTTAAACAATTTAAAATGTTACTTTAATATTTCTCAAATTCCAGCAACTGTCTTTCTTGTGCAAGCTATAGCTGGCCAGGAACTGAAAGAGCATCCCAAACTAAACAATCATAATCATGGTCATATTGGAGTAAACGTAGACAAACTTGGTGTACATGTACATGGAGATAACTCTGGCCACAAAGCACAAGAATTGATGGCAACACAAAGTGTTGAACAACAACCCTTGCAACCCTCCCCCTCAGTTGTTGAAATACCGACCAAAGTGCAGCAGATTGTTAGCCAGATAACACAAAACATACCCATAGTGATTGCACAACATCTGGCTAATCAGAAACGCGAAAAGCGCGCTGGTGAAAGACCCCATTCTTGTGATTTCATCTGCAATCAGGTAGATGTAGCCGTTTGCGGTTATAATGGACGCTGTTATCAGGTGTTTGCTAGTCAATGTGAATTGAATACTTATAATTGTTTGAATACTCAGAGAAGTAAGTTTATAAACGAAATTGTTAAACAATTTCTTAACTAATGACATTTTTAATTCCTTTTCAAGTTTTCGAAATTGTGGATAAGGTCAACTGTCAAAACAATAGTTTCCCCAAATGTTATCGGGGTGATATGTAGAGCAGAGAACAGCAGGAAATATTTGTTAGAGATTTTCCTAAACAAAGCTTTTAAAAATTGAATAAAATTCAATAAAAAATCTTTAATTGAGAATGAGAATTTCATTTTGAAAAAATTAAACTTAAACTTTTAGGCTTCCATTAAATTAGCGTGGAATATAAACACAGATTATCATGCTTTTTCAATTAAAAGCAATATTGAAGGATCCATATCTGTCTATCTTCCTAAATCTGTTTAAATTCTCTTCAATTCGCCTTAATAAATCAAAAAAAAAAATTAATTAACTGGCCACTCTACCACCACTTAACTGAAAAAATCATTTTTAAACTTAAATTTTTATCAAATTTTCAGGCTTAAATGGAATTTAGGCAGTTATTATCTGGCTTTTTCAATTGAAAGCAATATTGAATGATCCATATCTCCCCATCTTTCTAAGTCCTTTAAAAACAAATATAAAAATACCTAAATTATATCTAATTCGCCTTGATAAATCAAAAAATTACTTAACCGGACACTCTAACCCCACTAAACGAAAAAACTAATTTTAAAACTTAAATTTTAGCAAATTTCTAGGTTACAATTAAAAATGAGAAAAACAACAAATTCGTAATTGTAATTTAGTTAGCCAGCTTAAGTGTTAAAAACGAAAAATTTAGAATGAAAAAGTACTATTTTAAAAGCATTTCAAATTGTACCTAATTTACACCTAGAATAAAAAACCCACGCTCAACCCACGACAGTAATAATTACAACCATGAAGTGGCAACATTGCATTCGCATTAAATTCGTGTTCGTTAAACTCAAAAAATTAAATAAAATAGTTTAGTGTGTTTAATATAATAAAGAAATTATATAGAAATATAGTTAAAGATGTTATTAACCAGAATCCAATAAAATAAAAACACAAATCTTAATAAATACTCTAAATTTCAAGTGTAAAAGTATGTAAATTTAAAAGAAAAAAATCTCCATCATAATTAATTGGCGTAGTTAGTGTTTTTGTTTCTACATGCCTGTGTAAGTTTGTTACATTTGTTTGTTGTTGTTGTTATTGAGCAACAAGTGTGTTTGTTTTGAAAAAGCAAAACAAGAAGAAAAGAGTTCTATAAAAAGGAGAGCAAAAGAAATGAGTTTGCGGAGGTGTGCTGTTGTTATTACTTATTATCAGTGTGACCATTTTAGCATTTTTGCGGCTAAATTTAGCTTATTTTATTTTGATTTAGCTGCAAAATTTTACATTTGTTTAGCATTTTTAGCATTTTAAAATTTAAGAATACTAATTTATTTTTTTCTGTTGAAAATAGCTTCAAACAAAAAAATTAATATTATAGGTATGAAATTACAGCTCTTGAACTAAAATGGGTAGGAAAATAAAAACTCAATCGTAAAATTATGGTAGCAAATCCAGAAGTTAAACGTATATTTAGTAAAATTAATTCTATAAAAACTAAGTTAGAATATATATCCCAATTATATATAATGCATGTTGAAGTGATTTTCAGAAGTGTTTTTTATATAAGAGCCATGACTAAATATCGACAAATCATTATAAAATTGAGTGCCCTGATTTCTAATTCGCAATTGCACATTCTTAGGAGATTTATGGTCGTTGAAGTGAGTTTCGGAATTGAGCTTTATATGGGAGCATTGACTAATTATTGACCGATCCGCACAAAATTTGTAGGTGTGATTAGCTTTCATCTATAACTTATTTATGGCTACACTTATTTGTATACGTTTATAAATCACACATTTATGATCGATAAAGTCCTATTGCGAGAGGACATTTGAAGGGAAACTAAGTGAATTAATGGACCAATTTCAACAATCGAAATATCATCCAAACTGCGACCTGTACTTTGCGTGGCCAGCCATTAAGTCGGATCAGAAAGTGATTCTGAGTCGATTGGTATACTTTAAGGTGAATATTATTTTTGGGGGTTACAAACATCAGCATAAAGCTAATATACCTTCCTTACTATGGTAATGTAGGGTATATAATAAAATAAATAAAAAAACAAAATAGCGCAATTCACAATCTTGTGCAAATGTTATTACATCCTTGCATTTGCAAAATATTTTTGCTCTACACTAACAAAATATATAGATATGCACATGCTACTGTTTACTTGCAATGATGCAATACCATTTGCACAAGATTGTGGATTGCGCTAATGATTTTAAATACCATGAATGCTATACTTTATATTAGACATGGATTCAAATAATTAAATAAATGTTTTAAATTACAGAAGACTTAATTAAAGCCTGATACAGTAAAAAAAAATTATGAAAATAATGAAAATAGACTCATGAAGAGAACCTTAATTAGTTTTGTTTTCGAGTTCAAAGTTGTATTATTTATATAAAAAGTTTATTTTTTTAATAATGTTTGTTCTTGAATTGCAAAAAATTATTTCAGGAAAATATTTTAAAAAATTTGGCAAATTTTTTTGGCATTTGAAAACAAGTTTTAGCATATTTTAGCTTATTTTTAAACTGATTTAGACGCTTAGATTTTTGAGATCTGGTCACACTGATTATTATTTAATAATGGCTTGTGATGAGCGTGGTTAGAAATAAATGGTTACGGTGTTAAAATTTAAAGGTAAGTCTTAGATATTTTGTGAATGTAATAGAATTTTAATAATTTTTATTAAATAAAATAAAGCTATTTAAAAAAAAACATAATTTATAAATGATTTTTATAATTTTTTCATAAATTTTTACTTAAAAATGTAATAAAGTTGTTAGCAAATTTTTTTTAAACATATGCGAACTAAAGATGAGCATTGACTTTTATAAATAGTTTAGGACATAGTACGTCCGCTTTCACACTCTTCAAGGCAATTATTTTTGGGTGAGAATGGAAAAGCTAAAACAAACTTAACGGTACTAGTCAATTTTCTTATTACCTTTTGCTTTTTTTCTTTCATGCATGTTGATTTGCATGAAAAAGTACGAAAAATTGATTGATGAGTGTAAATGAAATGGCAAGTTTAAAAGAGAGTTGAAAAAAAATTGTCAGCTAAAACTGAAGTGTTTGAAACAGGACTAATTACAATTATATTTAGTGAATAAATTAAATAAAGTTTAACCCCCTTATTCAAAAACGATTATTAAATTTAACAAACGTTTATTAAGCAAATTTTTATATTCAAATCTGTCTTAATAAACGTTTGTTAAATTTAATAATCGTTTTTGAATAAGGGGGTAAAGTGTAAAAATTTTTTAATTTTGGCTTCAATCGCAGATCTTCATAAAGTTTAATTTTAGCTTCAATTGTGGAACTCCATAAAGATCAATTGTAGCTTCAATCGTGAACTTCAATAAAATTCTAGCTTCAATACTAGATCTCTAAAAACATTAACTTTGGCTCCAGTCTAGGTTTTGTTTATTTTTGTTCAAAAAAAATTTTTTTTTCTAAGAAATATACAGTGGTGGACACCGGGTTAGCCACATTTGGTATCTGTTGCTAATTAAAGCAAATATTTTCTGTTGTTCGTTATTTTTTAAAACTTTTCAATTTTCAAACGTGTTAAATGTCACCCTAAGATAACGCCATTCTACTTTTTGTTTTATTAATTTGTTGCAACTAACCACTGGCACTAAATAAAAATGTTATTCCCATAAAAGGAACATAAACAAAACACTTCATTTAAATGCTACACCGAAAAAAAAATCAAAAATTTCGTACTCTAATCAATCCGGAGCTGTAAGTAAGGATTTTTTCTGAATCAAATAAAAAATACTTGATTCCAGTACGGATTTGTCTAGTAAGAAAATATTGATTTTGACACTCTTTAACCGTACTTGATTTAAGAATTTTCAGCTTGTTTTAAGCTCGCAGGTATCTTGATTTGAGAATAATATAAGATTGTTTTAAGTATGTCCGAGATTGGATTAATCCTAAAATACACTTGTTGCTAGACTTCAAAACTTGATTTTAGCTCGAATTTGTACTTGATAATAATCCTAAAACAAGATTGATTTAAGAATGAAGAAATCTTACTAATTATAATATTTAAGAGGATATCCTTGTTTTTTGAAGCCATAAAATTGAATCTTAAAGTTCTATTCTAGCTTCAATCCTAAACATAAACTTTAACCTCAATCGTAGCTCTTGTTATCCTTTGTTAAAAAAATATAATTTTTTTTTTTTGGAAATATAAATGCTTACACATCTCCCTCTTTATTTCTCTAAAGCTTTTGCATTACTACAATAATTCCTACAAAAATATGACCATAATAAAATTATTAATATTAATTTCTAAACATTTGTCTTCCCTCTACACATTTCTATTCAATCCTTACCATCGCAAATCTTTCACTCAATTAAAAATATTAGCATTTTCTCTAATTCAAATAAATAGCTACATATCACACATTTATAAACGAGTATGTCTTAGTTTTGTTGTAACTATTTATCAAATCCCAAGAAAATAGTGTTAATTACATTTCCGTTTGAAAGTTTAAACAGCTTTTTGCTGGCTTTTCTAATGCTGGTTCTATTGGTTTTGCACGCCCCATTCTAAAAGGCTTGGCTGGCCGCAATAATCAAGCAATTTAAATACATTTTCTTTAGCTGGCCAAACTAATTAATTATTTTTAATGCCTTCCTCCCATTTTAACAACATAAGGATGGTAAATTTTAAGGTCTACTTAGTTGCTGAACACATATGTATGTGTGTATGTATGTATGTATGTATGCATAAATATTGTTTAACTAAATTACACAATATACTACTCTTAGTAGAGGAGTTACATTATATTTGTCAAACTGTTTTTTTTTTTTTTAGATTTGTCAAGAGATTTGTGCGTGACCAAAGGTGTTAAAGTAAATCTAAAAACCTAACAGGTTTTGCTGGTTATCTAATATTGAAATTACATATTTCTATTATGAAATTTGTATTCTGTGCCTTCTTTTAGTCACAATTTTCAATTGTCATTTTTAAGAATTGTTTTTCATTTGGCATTTGGTTTTAGCTACTTTAGCAGTAAGTTTGCTTATTTCCTTGAAATGTCTCTTGGCTTATTTATCAATCTGTTTACATTGCAAACTTACCTTTTGCCTTTTAATTAAAATATTTTTAATTCATCATGTTATTTGTAAGACGGCAAGAAACTCAACTAATTAGAACATTCGTTTTGTTAATTTGCATGACATTTTGTAGTTAAAATCTTGTTAAATTCGTTACTCAATTAAAATGTAAAATAAGGAAATGTTTCCAATTAAACTGTGTCATGTTAATGTCATAAAGAGGAGTTCAACTGCTGTAAAGGGAAGTCAACAACATACAGATGAAGATAAATTCAGAGTAAATTATAATTAAATAAATCTATTTTAGTTGCAATTGTAGAAATGCAAAGTTAAATTTTAGATTTAATCTTGGATCTTCATATATGTAGTTGAATTTTACCTTCAATTGTGGATCCTTAAAGTTGAATTTAAGCTTTAATTGTGATCTCCTTAAAGTTACATTTTATCTTCAATCCTTGCTATGCAATCTTTAATCGATGATCTCCATAAAGTTACATTTTAGCTTTAATCATGGATCATAAGTCTTTAATCAAAGACTGATATAAAGTTTAATATTCAATCGTTGATCTCCATAATGTTCAAATTTATCTACAATTGTGGATCTCCATTAGGTTTAATTTTAGCTTCAATCCTGTATCTCTCATCTTTAATTGAGAATCTCCATTAAGGGGCATCTCCAATTGCCAATCGTAGAAGTCTATATATGTACGTTAAAATTTAGCTTCAGTCGTGAATCTCCATAAAGTTTAATTTTAGCTTCAATTCTGGATCTCCAAAAGTTTATTTTTAGCTTCAATCACGGATCTCCAATATTTATTCGAAGATCTCGATAAAGTTTACTATTGAACTTTATCTGGATCTCCATAATGTTCAATTGTAGCATAAATCGTCTGCATCTCCATAAGGTTAAATTTAAGCTTTAATCGTGGATCTTAAATTTTTAAGCGAGGATCTCTATAAAGTTTCGTTTGAAACGTAAATCGAGGAAGTTCATAAGGTTTAATTTTAGCTTCAATAGTGGATCTTTTATCGAAGATTACCATAAAGTTTCATTTCCAATCGACAAACGTGGAAGTTCATAAAGTTAAATGTTAGCTTCAATCGTAGATCTTAAATCCATAAAGTTCACTATCATCTATATCCATAAAGTTTAATCTCCAATCGTCAATCGTGGATGTCCTTAAAATTCAATCCCCAATCGTGAATCTCCTTAAAGTTGAATTTTATATTTAACCTTCAATTGGTGAAATCCATAAAGTTCTCCATATAATTAATTTTTAGCTTCAATCATAGATCTCCAATCTTTAATCGAATATCTCCATAATGTTCAATAGATAATTTGAATATCCATAATGTTTAATTTTAGCTTAATTCGTAGATCACCAATCTACAATCGAGGTTCTTAATAAAGTTCAATTTCCAATCGTCAGTTGTGGAAGTCCATTAAATTCAATTTGGATCCCTAATCTTCAATCGAGAATCTCTCCAAAAGTTCCAGTTTAACTTCAATCGTCAACGACTTGTTTATTTATCCCTTCTTATTAGCATTTCCTTCACTAATTTATTTCAGAATTTTTAGTTCTCTTCTGTTCTGCTGCCATTTCGCTTGTTTTACTGTCATTCCAGTCAAAATCTATCAAAAGACTTCTAATTAACATTTTAAATGAACTCATTTATTTCTAAATGCTGCATATAGCAATTCTCATGAATTTTTAAACTAAAAGAAACTTAAAAATCATGGTAACAAAGCTTCGAAATAACCAACTCCGTCCGTCTGTCTAACGTTGGACCAATAACACTTTTAACATGTTAATTAGCAGTTTGGCCAGTCAAACAGTTGAGGCTTTAGTCATGTATGAATAATGTAATCACTGGACAAACACGTACAAGCAAAAAATTAAAGGATTCTTCTTGCTCTGGCATACCAACCCTGTCATCATTTAAATTGTCTTCTTAATGCTTGATTTCGATAATGGAAAAAAGCGAACTTAATTGTTTAATATTAAATAGTAATAAATATCATAAACAGCTACACTGCTACCTAGTTAAACACTGGAAAAATTAAGTTTTAAAATAAACTAATGGTTTGTTTTGTTATCAAGAGTCGAGAGTGTATTCCTGGTAGCTGTTAGCAAACAGCCAATAACAAACACTTCCTTTTTGCTGCTAAAATGTTTGCTAAACTTTCGCTTTAATTTAAATGAAATGAATTGTTATGCACAGGTATGAGAAGAAATGAAACCATTTAGTCTTCTGCAGTTTCCTTTTATTCTTAGTGATCATATTGTGTTATGTATGGTACAGGTATAGTGTTGGCCGTATCTACAAAATACATGTAAAAGGTAGATAGTTAGATGCTATGGCCTGTGTAATTTAGCAGCAATTTCTCAAAGACCATAATTGCATAATTTTAAACTTGTTGGCAACTTAATTGCGTAAAATGTTGTTTTAAATGTAATCGGAGCTTTAACTGCCAATCAACGTTAGCTGAGGCAAAAGAAGGCTTAACGTTTTCTTCTTGAGATTCTTGGTTATAGGAAACATGCTGCCATGCTGTAGTATCTTTAACAATACCATACTTTGGGTTTACCTTCATAAGGTTTTTATTTAGTTTTTTTTGAGTTTTGTTTTTGTTCTGTGTCGCTTGTGATTGTTTAAGAAAACTGGTCTAATCTTTGGGGTGATTTTTAGTTGTTTAACGACACAAGTGTAGTTCTTTGATATGATGCTGTGAAAGCCCCCCCGCCTGAAGGCTGCAAAAGGCGTTGTCTTTGAACAAATTGTTGCCAGTAAAGATGAAGGCAAGAGGTTTAGAGTTTTGCAAGAACAGATTATTAGGGTTAGCTGTAGTTTAGATTGTTGTGTTATGCAAGTGTGATTTGTCTCAAATTGTGCTAAAGTTTAAGTTCTTATTTAGTTTATATTATATTGAGTGTATATTTTTGTAAGATTCGATCGTACAGATCAATCGTGCATCCTTGTAAAGATTAATCGTAGATCTTTGTAAATATCAATAGTAGATCCCTGTAGAAATCAATAGTAGATCTTTGTAAAGATCAATAGTAGATCTATGTAAGATTCAATCGTATATATTTGTAAGGATAAATTTTGGTTTCAATTGTAGATAAATTTTATATTCAATCAAAGATCTTTGAAGTGTTCAATTTTGGCTTCAATCATAGATCTTTGTAGGGATCAATCGTAGATCTTTATAAGGATTTATCGTAGATGTTTGTGGTTAAATCAGATCTTCAATCCTAGATCCTTGTATGGTTCAATAGTGGATAAATTTTATCGTTAATCGTAGATCTTTGTAAAGTTCAATCGTGGATTAGTTTTATCTTCAATGAAAGATCTTTTCAAGGTTCAATCGGGGATCAATTTGATCTTCAATTGTATATATTTGTAAAGTTCAATCGCTTTATCTTCACCGAAAGTTGTTTTCAAGGCTCAATAGTGGATCAATTTTATCTTCAATCAGAATTTTTTTAAGGTTCAATTGTGGATCAATTTCATCTTCAATCGTAGATCTTTGTAAAGTTCAACGTGGATTAGTTCTATATTCAATGAAATATCCATGCAAGGTTCAATCGAGGATCAATTTTGTTTTCAATCAAAGATCTTTGCAAGGTTCAATCGTGAATCAATGTAATCTTTAATCAAAGATCTTTGTAAGGTTTAATCCAGTATCAATTTCATCTTCAATCGTTGATCATTGTAAAATTCAATCGTGGATCTTGTATTATAGTTAGTCAATAAATTTTTCAAAGTTGAGGCTTCCAACGACTGCTTATTGCAGGGACTTCAGTCAATACATCAACTTCGGTGGACTATTTAATACAGAGACTTCCATTGACTCTTGTTTGTTCCATATATAGTCATCCGTCGACTGTTCGGCCGCTTTTCAACATATACTGCTTAGAAACAACCGTACAGCAATACATTTCAGATCCGTATATTGCAACATCGTTCGACTATTTAATAGAGCTGTTTTAGGATCTTGTACAATTGCTACGATCCTTGACAGCGTTATTGATCTAAATTTGCCATGGGATCATCGATCCTGTCGTCGGTTAAATACAGAAGGTTTAGTACAAAATTCAACGACTGTTTAATCAACAAAGCGACTTCCATATAACGTTGATGGAAATGGTCGTTTGTTCAGTACATAGACTTCGGAGCAACTTGTGTTGACTGATTAATACATTATATTCGGTTAAAAGTTTGAATCCGGACGTTGGTGTTCGAAGTTCCTTACTGCGGTTAAACAAAGAAAGTTCAGTTGACAAATTAACGATTGTTTAATGAAGCGACTTCCATATAACGTTGTTAGAAAGATCCTCAATTTAGAAACCCCGGCCGACATCTATTGACTCCTTAGTAAGGCTGTTTGAACTTTTCCAAGCTATTAAAAGGCAACAACCTTGGTGGAGTCTTGGTTGACAGTTCATTCGTTCTCTAGAATGTTTAATACACTGTCTTTGGTTGGAAGTTTGGCTGCGGATGATGGTTTAATTTAATGGACGCTGACCTTGATTAATGGTTCACTGCTAAATCTATCATTTATTATAAATTATTCAGTGGGTTCAATTCTAACGGTTGCTCTATATAGAGGTGCTGGTTTGATTGATCAATATGATTTAGGAGTTTTGATTTACTACAGCTGATACAACTGAAATCTTTGTTAAACCTTTCACGGTGCAATCGTCCCTAAGTTATCGTTGCCAACAAAAACCCAAAATGATTTGCTGCAAATAAAAATCTTTCTAAATGCTTGTCAAGTTTGCTACTCTATATTTAAGTATTCTTGAGCATTAAAACCACTAAGGCCATATTTATGCTGCTCTTTTGTTATTCCTCATCCTTCAGCTTTCAGTGACTTTGACCACTGCAATGTGTAACACTTTTTTTGTTTTGGTTATGTTGTCGTGTTGCAGCCTCAAGTTTAACAGCATGTCTAACATATGTTATCTTTACAACTGCCACCACAACTAACAAACACACAAACATTTACTGTTTTAGGATTTCGTTTCTTTTTTACTAAAACTTCCTTGCATTTGTTTTTTTTTTGCTGCTAAAACCTTAAAACGTGGCAGCAAGATGCAGGCCAGCTTGTTTGGTTTGGTACTAATAGACCATTTTGTGTACTAGGCAAACAATTTAATATACACCTTTTTATAACAACTATCAGCAGCAGCATCTTCTGCATACAGATTTATTTATTTTTAGTTTTTAGGTTTTTTTTAGAAAAAATAGTTTTAATATTAAATTAAAGCCTGCGGCAAAATAATTTCATTTCATTTTGTTTTGGTTTGTTTTTTTTTCTACTCTAAAACATAAAAGAACAACAGAAGCCATTAGTAGATTTTTATAATATTATTGTGGGTACCATAAATTTGATATGAACTAAAAAATTCTTCGTTTTTAAAATCAACATAGCTCTAGGTTAAAAAACAACTATATTATAATTGGCAGTGAAGCAATTACATAAGTGCTAGAGAGAGAGCAAGAAATGTCATAAATTATTTAAGTCAATTATGAGTTTTAAATGGATTAATTTGATTTTTTTTCAAGGAAAATTTAATCTTTTTATAAACCTGCCAATTTTTATTAGACTTCGGCAATTTTTACTTAATTTCGAAAAGTGATTTTAGACTAGAATTTGATTTTTATAGCTTTTAAATCATGAAATATCACAATAATTGTATGAAAATTATCAGTTTTCGGTCATGTTCGAAAATTCGAACTTAACTTCGAAAATCGTTTTGAAGCCAGTATTTATTATTTAAAGCTTATTTAGCTTGAATAAACATATTTTCCTCTCAATTTATTATTATTTGAAGAAAATCTGCAGTTTTAAGTCTTGTTTGAAAATTCGCATTTAATTTCGAAAATTGATTTAGTCCAAAAATAAACTAACACTATTTAATTATGAAAAAAATACATTTTCTTATAGATTTACAAATCTTCCATTTAAATTCTTAATTTTGGGTCATGTTCGAAAATTCGAACTTAATTTCGAAAACCTCTAGAATTTCAATTTTAAGACTTTTTAGGCATTGAGTAATATAATTTCTCATGAATTTTTATTTTTTTAACAAACAAATTTATTTTTAAACAAGTTCGAAATTACGAACTCAATTTCTGATGTTTTAGGTCATGTTCGAAAATCCAAACTTAATTTCTAAATTCGATTTAATGCTTATTTTTAATTTTAAGCACTATTTAATCATGAAAAAATATAATCTCTTATAGATTTACAAAATTTTCATTAAAATTCTTAGTTTTGGGTCATGATCGAAAATTCGAATTTATTTACGAAAAATCGATTTCAATCTGTAAAATAACATTTAAAGCGTATTAAACATGAATATACACATTTTTTTTAATATTCTGAAAAAATCTGATGATTTTGGTCATGTTCGAAATATATTTTCCTATAGATTTACAAACTTTTAATTAAAATTCTTAGTTTTGGGTCATGTTTTAAATTCGAATTTTATTTCGAAAATCGATTTAAGAGTGGAATTTAAATTTTAAGGCTTTTTAGGCATTAAATAGTGTACTTTCTCATAGATTGTCAAAATTTCCATAAGAATTCTTTGATTTATGTAAGTTCGAATATTTGAGCTTAATTTCGAAAATTTTTAAGCTTTTCCAACACGAGATATTACAATCTCCCATAAATTTGTAAATATTCTGAGAAAATCTGATGTTCGAAATTTATTGATTTAAGGCTAGAAAATAAGTTTTTAAGTTTTTTTTAATGAAAAAACATATTTTGTTAATATTTTGGGAAAATCTGCGTAGTTTTAGGTCATGCGCGAAATTTCGAACTTAATTTCGAAAATGATTTAAAGACTCCGTAATTGTTTTTTAAGTATGCAATTTTATAATTTTCTTGAAAATTGTAAAGTTTTCGTAAAAATTCTGTGCCTTAGTTTATGTGCGAAAATTCTAACTTTAATTTCGATATCTTTTTAAGCTATTTTAGGCTAAATTATTTTCTTTACAATGGGTGTGTTAAAAGCTTTTCACAATTAATTTGTTTACAAATAACTTCCATTTCATTAGAATAATAATCGTTCAAATATTTATTTCCACTTCCTTTCATAATCTATTTATTATTATTCATATTTAAATTTCTACTTCCTTAAAATCCGCCTAAGCTTACTAAACATTTTATAGAGTAATATATCATATTCATACACAACAATTCCTGGCAAATTCAAATGGTTTTTGTATAAAGAAAAGTTTTCATAGCTTCTACATATTGTGTCAATTATAGCATGCAACATGCCACATAAACTAAGCAATAATGTCAGCATAATCAAATACATTAATGCAATTGCAACAACAGCAACCACAAGTAGTTGTACTGGTTATTAGCAATTGTAGGAATGATTTTTCAAACAACTCCTAGTTAGATTCATACATATACATACATCTTAAATATCTGCACATTTACTTACAACTGTTAGTTTGTAATGTAACACACACACACAAATACTCGTGCTCAATTCCTTGAAGTGCTACAACATTGACGGCATGTTAGATATTTATGCTTTTGACATGCAAAGTAAATTGATTTTAAATTGAAAATATAGAAAAATATGTCTGTGTATACACTCGTATGTAGTATGTATATAAAAGCTAAGCGTTAGAATTGTATCCGGTTATTGTTCGAATCCTCTGCCTCATCTTCATCTCCAACTTCAACTATCTAGCTATCTATCTGTTTATTTATGTTTGTGTTGAAATGTGCAAATACAAACTGTTGTTGCCTCGAAATATGATGAAGTTGCAACGATGATGACAATGATGATCACTTTAGCTTTGGTTGTAAGGTTTTGAATTGATGTAAAGGCTGGTTTTTGTTGTTGTTGCTTTTGCTTCCACCATCTTCATTCTACATTCATGTTCCTTTAACATTGGTTTGCTGTTGCATCGTGGTAGTTGACGATGACAATGCTTACGTGTCTGCATAAAAACAAGTGTCAACTTTGATCAAAATCATCTTGTTACCTGCGAGCTATGAAAATGATGCAACTTGGAGTTGTATGTATAAAATGTGTGCAACACAAGGCACAAAACAAAACTTCAACAAAATGTTGACTTCCCTTCTAAAGTCCTCAAGAGGTCTTTCTTTGAAGTCGTAAATTCAATATTATGCCTCTCCCTTATTTGCTTTTGCGTTCTTACTCTCTTTGTCTCCAACTTTAAGATCTCTTATTAAACTATTATAAATTCTCTATAATTAATGAAACTCATTTCAGCTATAAAACTTCAACAAAACTTTGACTTTTCTTCTCAAGTGCTTAATAAGTCGTAACTTCAATATTATACCTCTTCCTCATTTCATTTTTGCGTTCTTACTCTCTTTGTCTCCAACTTTAAGATCTCTTATTAAATTTCTATCAACACAGTGTCTTTCGATCATTAATACAACCCATTTCAGCTATAAAACTTCATCAAAACTATGGCTTATCTTAGAAGTCTCAAATCAGTCTATATTTGTAGTCTTGAAGTCAATATTTAGCCTCTCTCTCATTTGCTTTGGCGTTCTTAATCTCTCTATTACTAATTTTGAGATCTCTTTTTAACATTCTACCCCTAAGGCCCCCTCCAATCTTTAATACCACCCATTTCAGCTAGAAAATTTGTGCAGATTATATTTTAATGCCGATGTCATTCATTTAAATCAGCTTGCATTTGTAGCTCACAACAGAAACGAGAATCCCAAACATTGAAATTTGTAAGATTTGTGAGTAATTGCTTATGAATATGAATAGAAAAAAAATTTGTAAAGGAAGCATAAATAAATCAATAATGAAATTCTATAGTTTAATAGAAAATAAACATAGAGCAACAATATAAAAAAGAAGCAGGAATTTTAATAAAGCAAAATGTCAATTAGTAATTCTAATTGAAAACATTGCGCCAAAGTACACGAAGAAAGATCATAAAAAATAAATTAAAATCAAACAACAGGATCATGGAAGATAATGAGATTTAAGTATTAAAAAAGAAGGAAGTAAAATGCAATAAAGTAAAGAAATACAGAGACAAAAAAAGGAAACTTTTAAAAGATTAAATAAATGCGAATAACATTTCAGAGAATCATATTAAAATCATTCAAATTTAAAGGAATTTTGAAAACTTCAAACAAATTTGTTCAAAAGTTTGATAATTCTAAAAACAGAATTATGATTATTAGTGAAAATAAAGGACTTTAACTCTTTGGATCGAGGAAACATTGAATTTAATCAAACATCCTTTAATTTATCTTATAGTTTAGAAACAATCTATTTGATTACTTTGAAGTTTCCTGATTATTGAAGAATTCGCAAGACTTTAAATGTTTGGCTTCAGGAAAAATTCAGCTTAATTCAACATCCTTTAATTCACTCTTTATCGCTAAATCTAGCTACTGTCCACTTCCTCTTTAAGTCTCCAAAATCTTTCCCCCTTTCTTCCTGCAATCTCAACAAAATTTTTGATAAATGTCTTTATAACAAACCATAACAGCATTAAATGAAATGTTAATTTTTCAGCTCTAGACTAGTCGATTTGTCAATATACATATATTTATTAGCTACACCACAATATGTACTAAGAGTAATATTAATATAATAATGTATGTACTGCCTGGTAATAAGTAATAAAAAGAAAAAACATAACCCAACGAAAGACAATAATGCCTTGGAGGCATTATCTAGAATCAACAAGTACTGTTAGAACCATAGACGTATTAGCTGACTGACGTACCCGAGATGAGTGATGAGCATTGTAAGCAAACAACAACAACAACAAAACACTGGCGAGAAACGTGTCAACTACACATGAGTGCTCATTGAGTTTCATGGGTATGGGAAGTTGATGAGACTGTTTTTGGGAGATTGGAATTGAGGCGATGAACTGTAAAGTTATAATAAGTGAAAAAGGAAAACTGTTCAAATTGAAAAGGAAGGGGACGTTTTGAAACCTTCCGGAATCTTCATTCTTTGCACAGAAAGAAAGATCTACAATAAGACCTCTTTAACATATTTCTGTCTTTAAATATAAAACACCAAAACACTAAGCTAACAATATCTCTTAAATGCAAAAAGTTTAAGATGTACACGTTTGTTTTTGAAACCTTTTTTGCAGAGCATAAGAAATCTATACACGTTTCACAATGAGATTGAGGACACATCACTGCGCTAGAAGGAGAGAAGGAGACAGCTACACAGATTTCACAATAAGATCTCTCCTACATATGGTTGTTCAAATTAACAATACCTATTAAAATCTAAGAATTTAAGATATGAATGAAAGGGCTTTCTGACTCTAGTTTCCAGAATATTGGTTTTTGTATTCTTCCGGAAGTTGTTAGTTTTTGCTGGGAAGAAACATTTACAAAAGTTTTTCTTCATTGTGTTTCTGTCTTTATAAAGTAAAGATAGACTTTAACTCTATTTTTAAAACATTACTGCATCTTTATCGTTTTTCAAATCAAAACTACAGAGAAATAGAGATCTAAAAATGTTGAGCATTTCAACCTTCCATTCCACCATTTGTACTTAAGCCTTGATAAATATCAAATAATTGCCACCAAGTTGCATGATTTTCAAAGGAAGAAGTCGAAGAAGAAGGTTATATTCTAACAGAATCCCAAGAATCTTGAAATTAAAAGGATGCGCAGTATCAAGGCAATTATAAAAGTTTCAAGGGCTGAAGTGGAAGAAGAAGGAAATTTTCAAACATAATTTTAAGAATCTTCAAATATAAATCACGAATATTGAAATTAACGAGTTATTGGACTCATGGAAAGTTTAAAGTTCTTTAGCTTTGATATAACAAAAATCTAGAGAAGGAGAAAACTTTAAAAAGTTAAACAGTAAGAGTATCTTGTGCAAGATATTACTTGGTAAAATAAACTTCTGAATTAATACTTTACGAAATAATGAATTTTGTGATAAGATTCTTAACTATTGAAGGAGTTTCAACAAACAAAATCGTCGAAGTAAGATATTTGCTAAAGGAATCTAAACAAGTTATAAATTTGAGGAGTACTGGGCTTACAGAAAGCCGAGTAGAACGTACCTTCTTTGATTAAGTAAGTAAAGGAGATATTTACAATAGCACACTAATGGAAGGAATTTTAAAGATTAAAGTCGTATTAGTATTCCAAGAGTCGTTGAATTAAAAGAATATTGGATCCAAAGAAAGAAATCATGTTCTAAATTATAAAGAAATAATAATAAAAGTAAAAAGATAATTTACATCTAAAGTTTGAAATCGAAGTAGATGGTTATTTGTTATGGGAATCCTAGGATATTGGATTATACATCCAACTGAAGCAATATATAAGATTGCAGTAATGAAATATGGTAATTTGGTAAAGGAATCAAAAGAGTTGGGAACATGGTCTTAACACATAATAGCTTTTAGATATCACTGGTTGAAGAAAACTAAGGAAAATGCATGTAGTATTCTTTAAAAATCATGGAAAACAGAATTCAGAGTTGAAAACTTTCTGAAGTCTTTAAAGATCTTTAATTTATATTAAGCCAATTTCAGCAATTTTAATGATTTAAGTCAAAGAAAACTATTTTTGCATAAAGAACTCGCACGAAACTTTGGATCTTCAGGAACCTCGGGTCGTGGAAAACTAAAGACAGGGCATGTAGTATTATTTAAAGGAAGCAATCCTTTATCCAACTGATGAAAATTCAAGGTACTGAAATCGAAATGATCATCACTATGACAAAAGATAATCTGGAAGATCTCTAGAACAATGGAAAACTAAAGACAATAAGACTTTCTAACCTGCTCATTCTTTGATGGTCCAGTGTGATGTGTTCTCTGCAAAACAAACCCAATATGAAAACATTAAGCACGAATGTTAAAATCAAATCTACAAAGATCTTCAAAACTGAGAAAAATAATTTAGATTATTCCGTCTAAAGATTATAATTAGAATTAGAAGAAGAGTTTCCTCGAACTCAACACTTTAGCTTGAGTTTTATTGCTGTAACTGTAATAATCTATCTGTCGCCAAATGTTGACTGCTACCATTGTGATTCTCCTTGCAGTATTTTAAAGTTAATTTATAATGTACTTGAAACCAGTAGTGCTTACTTATATCTCCGGTTGTATTTTATGAATTATGCGTATGATTAAAACGTCACAGTAGCTTGTCACGTAGACAAACTCAACAAAAACACATAAAGCCAACACAAAAACGTAAAAAAACAATCAAACCATTCACAAAAGACAAAAAGAGCCAGCCAACCAACAACCTGAAAACGTGAACACCTGACTTCAACAACACAGCTACTGGGCTAAGCAACAGACAAACCAAACCAAGCAACCTTTTGCCATTTGCAACAAAAGGATGTTCCTAAGTATATGTTTGGCAATCTAGAGGAAAACTTGTACGAGTGATGATGATGCTGCTGTTGATGATGCAAGCAAGTAAAAGTCCAGCAATTAGTATGTGAGTAAGTACACAACTTTGAAATTCATCAGCCAGCTTCAGCTACTTTTTGTTGGATGTTGAAGTTTTTTTTAAGGAAGTTATTTAACAAGCTGCTGCGCTACAGTAAACAATGTTGCTAATGTCGTTTTTAAACGTTTAGGTTTTGTACACAACCAGGCTAATGTTAGATCTATAAGGAGGCGCTGAAAAGTACATGTTGATGGTTTTTAATCAATTTACAATATAAAATTTTATTAAGACAAGTTTTCGTTACGACTTTAGCTGAAATTGATATTTAACATATTTTATGATCACATTTATATCAATTTCACAAACCATAGCAACTTAACAAGATTGTGGCTGCTGCTGATTCTCCTACAGCTTCTACAGCAAACTGTTAATTATATTGCTGCAAATAGTTGCTAAATGATGGGTTTTTTGGTTTGTTGCAAATATTAAATAGAGTAGCCAAAAACAGTTATAGAAACGTGTAATGCTGTAATGTAAATCTTTGGTGGTTTTCTGACGATGGGTGGAGGGGGGTGAGGTATGTAAGTGCATAATTTACCAATTGCTACAAATTGTTAATGAATATGTAAATTGTGTTAAAAACTTGGTAGATAGTTACTTCATCTGGTCAGCGAAAGATATGACAAAGTTGTGTTTATTCTTTTCAGAAACTGGTTGTTAAGTTATGCAAAACACCCGGTTGAACTAAAAACTATACTCGATCGTTATCATTGATATTCAATTAGGAAATCTGATCTTGTTATTTATAATCCAATTGAGTAGCTAAGACAATTAAAAGATCTATCTAATCTAAGACAAGTAAAAGATATACAATTGATCGTGACTATAACAATATCCCGCAGATATAACGAATGGAACTATGGTAGGAAGTAAACATCAGGGTCGATTTAAGATCTTTTAGTGGTCTTAGGTGAACTGCATCTTTTAATTATCTTAGCAACTCATAGGTTACTAACATTATACCTGCGGGAGAATGCCAAGATCGTGATTGATTGTGGATCTTTGAATTGTGTTAGATTTATTCAACTCTTTAAATAACATTATTAAAGTCTGCTGGCAATATTATTGAAAAGTAAAGAATCCATCTTACTATTTCTGTTTAAGATAATATTACACTTTAGTAGCTATGACAAAGAGTTAATTGCGAATCATTCTTGGAGTGCATATTATAAGATCTGTCTAATAAACTTTAAGATAGAAGAGAATTTGTGAAAAGATGTTTGCAATATCAAACCAATTGAAGAAATTTTAAAGACTAAAGACGAAGAGAGAAGATATTTTGTAAAGGAATTCCAATAATCTCTAAATTTCTGGTATATTGGCTCCAAGGATAGAAGTTAAGCTTTAGGAAATAAAGATATTTGATACCTCCCATCAATTGAAGAAATTCCAAAGATTGAAGTCAAAAGAAGACGGTTATTAGCTTTTGCAATCCTAAAAATGTTTAAATTGAGGAAAAAAATTCAACTTACCACATCTTATTTCCTCCTCCATAAAAACAATCTTCTAAATTATTTTCCTTAATTTGCAACAACCAAATCATAAACAAAACAATTCCCACAGCTTGAAAAACGTAAAACTTTTTATTAATTTTTCAAATTGCAAAACTGTTCCTACTTCCCCTTCCTTAATATCAGCTTCTCAAAAGCACAAGAAAAAATCCTTTATTGATTTTAATTTTCTTTAATGTTTGTTGCGTCTGTCTGTCTTCAAAACTCAGCAGGATTTCATTATTATCAAACGTATAAAATTCTTAAAAAATTTTCACTGTAGCGAAAAAGAATTATTATGGTTGATCTTTAACACACATTTTTGATGGTGTGTTAAAACCATTAACAGTCAAGAAAAGAAGCAACTTGTTAACTTTGCACTCGCTTTATATTTGAAAATAAATTTTAGTTTACAGCAGTAACAAATCTTCCGTATTGAATCTAATTATTACAACATAATTCTTGTGCGAAAGAAATAAAAGAATAGAATAGAAAAAACGTTGAACACAAACAAGGTTCTTCTTTGTAGACACTTCCTAGATGTTAAATTTAACTTGTAAAAACCAAATATGCTGGCATTTTATTGGGAACGTTAGGGGAGAGAACCCAGTGAATGATTTCGAAGAGTTTTATTAACTAGAACCTGAAGCAGAACTAAATCCTGAACTAGAACTTGAACCTGAAACTGAATTAGATCATAAACTAAAACCTGAAGCTGAACTAGATTTTGATCTAGAACCTGCAATATAATCTGTTGTACTAGAACCTGAACTAGAATCTGAACTAGTACCTGAAGCATAAATAAATCCTGAACTAAAACCTGAAGCTGAACTAGATCTTGAACTAGAACCTGAAACTGAATTAGATCCTAAACTGAAACCTGAAGCTGAACTAGATCTTGATGTAGAACCTCCAATAGAATCTGTACTAGAAACTGAACTAGAATCTGAAGTTGAACTAGATCTAGAACCTGAACTAAAACCTGAACCAGAACTAGATCCTGAACCGAAACCTGAAGCTTAACTAGATTTTGATTTAGAACTTGAACTAGAATCTGAACTAGAACCTGAAGCAGAACTAGATCCTGAACTGAAACCTGAAGCTAAACTAAATTTTGATTTAGAACTTGAACTAGAATCTGTACTAGAACCTGAAGCAGAACTAAATTCTTAACTATAACCTGAAGCTGAACTAGATCTTGAACTAGAAGCTGAACTAGATCTTGAAGTAGAACCTGACTAGAATTTGAACTAGAACTAGATCCTGAACTGAAACCTGAAGCTGAACTAGATATTAACTTGAACTAGAATCTGAACTAGAACCTGAGGCAGAACTAGATCCTGAATTGAAACCTTAAACTGAACTAGATATTGAAGAAGAACCTGACTAGAATCTGAACAAAAACCTGAAGCTGAACTACATTCTGAACTGGCAACTGGTGCTGAACTAGATCCTGAACTAGAACCAGAATTAAACTGGTATTTAAAAATACAGTTTGTCTGGTTTATTTCTCCTTGGAGAAACAACATTTAGACAAAAAGTTTATCCTACTAAAGTAAATTTGAATTGTTTCACTGGGTTATTCGGATACTGGCCGTTTAGATAACTAAAATAACTAACATTTACTTGTACTCATATATAATATTAAAGTACACACTGGTATTCATGTATTTAAATCTCAAACATCCACATTATTAGATTTTAAATGAACAACAAGAAAAAAACGCTAAAAAAAAGAAATAAAACATATACTATACATGTATAAAATCACCACTTGGTTATGTCATGTACTGGACTTTAATGTCTCTATTAAGGAAAGCTTGAACAACCAGAATAAAGGAAAAAAACATTAGAAAACTTTACTGGCTTACAAACAAGCATTAGAAGCAATCATTAGAGCTGCCACAGAAAACTGCAACCAACATGGGCTTTGCTATAGCAATGAGAATAGAAAAATGCCATTATAAATTTTACTAGCAAGCAATCGCAATGATTTAGGAATTAAATACTTAAACACTTTAATAATAGTTTTCATACATACCTACTCAGCCAGCTTTGCTCCTCATCTCCTTTCTATAACCACAAGGCTTTCTTAGCACAGCATTTAAAATGCGTATATTTTAGAGAGTCTTGCACACGACTGACGATTTGAAATGTTTTGTATATAAATAAATGTTACACTTAAGTTTCAGGGGATTTAATTTTTTGTGTATCTTTCTTACTAATTGTTAGAGAATAAAAGACGGCAATTTAAATTAGTTATATAGAGTGCAAAATGCAGTTTGTTTTGTGATTGAAATTCTGTGCTCTGGTTTAAGAACGCGTGATTAGCCAGCTCAAAATGTCCGGAATTTAAATGTGTTCTAATTATTGTATGGTGGTCAAACAAATTAACTACATATATTTCTTTGGATAGCGGCGCAACATGTTTGCAGTCTATTGGAATGTATGTCAAAAATTGGAGATTTACATTCTGTGTATCTTAAAAATAAAACTTGCTGCTAAAGATTAGTGAACTGTAAATGTATTAAAGAGAGTTTAACAGAAGTTTACGACTTCAGTTTCTAGTTCAGGTTCTAGTAAAAAAACAGAAAAAATAAGTTGAGGTTCAAGTTCATATTCTTGTTCAGCTTGCAGTCCAGGTTGTAGTAAAAAAAATAAAAAGTTTTAGTTCATGTTCTAGTTTCATGTTCAGGTTCTAGTTCAGGTTTTATTTCAGGTTAAAAAAAAAACAAAAAAAAAGTTCTGGTTCTAGTTCAGGTTCTAATTCAGATTCAGGTTCGAGTTCAGCTTCAGATTCTAGTTCAGCACCAGTTTCCAGTTCAGAATGCAGTTCAGCTTTAGCTTTTAGTTCAGATTCTAGTCAGGTTCTACTTCAAGTTTTAGTTCAGCTTCAGGTTTTAGTTCAGGTTTCAGTTTCTGGTTCTAGTTCAGTTCCAAATTCCTAAGAACAAATTGCTCCAATTAAGCGTATGCCTTGTTTAACGAAATTGCTATAAAATTCCAACAATTCTGCAAACAAAGTCTCTCCTTCCTTCATTGCTTAAACATTTTTATTTCTATGCAACTCCCATGTCAACTTAATTTCATCTTGTCTTAAGAAAATAATAAAACCCCAGACCCATTGAGTTGTATCTGCATTTTATTTTCGTTTATTTTTCATAATTTAAATACATCACCAGCCACTTGTCACTGTCAGTTTCAACTAATTTTAACTATTTTAATACAACACGCATTTAAAGGAACAACCACCATAACAAAAAATACACAAAAAAAAAAACGAAAACGAATAATGTCCGATAAGATTAAACACACATCAAACTCTAAGAAATGCAACGAAAATTAAAAGAGCTGAAAATGCCTGACACACAGCCAGGGCTACTACTCGCAACTACCAGCCAACATTATCACGGTGTGAATACGCCATACCTGGCCATTCTTAATAATTAAGTAATCTTGCAACGGTTTTCACCTTAAAAAATGAAATGAATTAAAACGAAAAAACAAAAATTAAGAAAAGAAAATCACTATCGGTATTAAGGAAGATTGTAGGTATGTTGTAATACAACAGCAAAAGTACCATACTCCAACAAAAATATCTTAAAAAGCAACCAAAAAGTTACTAAAATAAACTGGTCTTCAAACGAATACAAATCATGGAACACACAGACGGACGGTGTATTGCTCCTTACGTTTAATTCAATATTGAAAGCATTTTAAGAAAAAAGTTTGTTTTCCATGTGATACGAGTATTAGTTGCATAAAATGCAAAATGCGCCAAATATCATCATCGTCCTCTATATCTCTCTGGCTGAGTAAGATTCTTAACTGCTGATATTTTCTATTTTTTGAAGCAGCTTCAAGTACCCATTGCATTTATTCATGCGAGTGCATGCAACATGCTGTTTGACCACTACTTTAGAAAACTACTAAATAGACGCCGTGCACATACATGCACTGTATCATCTCTAATACCAGAAGTTTGACTTTTTGTTAGACGTTCATGAAAAATTAGAAGCATTGTACAGCATGGCAATAAAACGAAGCTTAACAAGACCAACTAGACAATAGTAAACTTCTCTAGTTCACTAGACTACAGTTACTAAACTATAGAAGACTATAGTAAACTTGTCTAAGAAGTTTACTAGATTATAGTAAACTTGTCCAAGAAGATTACTAGATTATAATAAACTCCTCCAAGAAGTTTACTAGACTATAGTGAACTTGTCCAAGAAGACTATAGTAAACTTATCTAAGAATTTTACTAGATTATAGTAAACTTGTCCAAGAAGTTTACTAGAAGAAAGTAAACCTCTTCAAGAAGTTTAGACTACAGTAAACTTGTGGTCTCATTACCAATAATTATTCTCACTTGCAAACAGTGCTCAGAACCTCTTCCAAACAATTATGTTAAATGCTAGAACAAAGTAAACTTCTTCAAGAAGTTTAGACTACAGTAAACTTGTCAAAGAAGTTTACTATAGTCTAGTAAGAAGTTCCAAAAAGTTTACTAGACTACAGTAAACTTGTTAAAGAAGTTTACTAGACTATAGTAAATTTGTCCAAGAAGTTTGATAGACTATAATAAACTTGTCCAAGAAGACTGTATTAAACTTATCCAAGAATTGTACTAGACTATTCTAGTAAACTTCTTCAAGAAGTTTAGACTACAGTAAACTTGTCCAATTAGTTTACTATAGTCTAGTAACAAGTTTACTAGGCTATAGTAAACTTGTCCAAGAAGTTTACTCGACTATAGCAAACTTGTCCAAGAAACTTACTAGTTGGTCCCATTTTATTTCTAGGCTTTATGCTAAAAACAGCTAACGCAAAATTTTGCGGTTTAGTTGTCTGCCATAAAGTTAAATTTATGCATGTGTATTAGTTTTGTTGTCATTCCTGGGCTTGCATTTACACTCCTCGTGTTGTTTGTTTATTTGTTTTGCATTTCACCAAAATATACCCCTTTCCGTTTTTCTAGTTTCAAAGGTGTTGTTTGGAAAATAAAATACAGTTTTATTCCTACCTAGTTCGTGTGTCGATAACTCTCCTCTAGCGGGAGCACTTGTGTTAAGCGGTTCATTTGACATTGACATACGATGACGATGAGCGTTAGTGTGTGTGTGTGTGTTTGTCGCCTTAATTCATGCCAACGAACAGAGGGTATCTTACACACCATGTTGGTTGCGAGTTCTAGCACTGCAATAGATACTCGTGCTTGATTCAGTCAGTTACTTTGCCTGGCTCCTGGTAGGTTTAATGTACTTGTTTGTACTCGTATCATGTGTGTTTTAATTTGTGTAAATGAGGAAATACTTTAAACTTTTGACTCTTTTTTTTTTTTTTTTTTTTGTTAAACGTCCAATAAACGATGAAAACTAAAACGGAATTTTAATTAAAATAAAATTGTTTTGATGTTAAATTTTAATCGTAAACAATTTATAACTCAAATTGACAGTATTATATTTGAAAGTAATTTGTCAACAGTAAAAAAATATTGAAGGATAGAAGAACAGCATGTGGAAGTTAGTTTTTGGTGGAAGTTAGAGGGAAAAGCTTTGTGAGAATGTAAATTGCAAAAATGAAAGACTTAAGAAGACTAGTAAAGTTATTAGACTAGTCTGTAGTAAACTTCACCAAAAAGTTTACTAGACTATAGTAAACTTGCCCAAGAAGTTTACTGGGCTAAGAAATTTACTAGACTATAGTAGACTTGTTCAAGAAGTTTACTAGACTGCAGTAAACTTGTCGAAGAATTTTACTAGACAATAGCCAACTTTGCCAATAAGTTTACTAGACTATAGTAAACATATCCAAGAAGTTTACTAGACTATAGTAAACTTATCCAGTAAGTTTACTAGACTAAAGCAAACTTCTCCGTGAAGATTACTAGACTGTAGAAAACTTCTCTTTGAAGTTCTTTGGAGAAGTTTACTAATGACTTTACTAGACCAGTAAAGTTCTTTTGAGTACTTTACTATAGACAAGTAATGATCTGAAGTAAAGTTTTCCTTTTTGATCTTCAAACATTCAGTTATGAAGACTTTTTTACATTTGTAGCGATTATTTTTCTGACAGCTTGTTATTTCTAAATAAAAGAAGCAGCCGCCTTCTTTGGGATTCTTTCAAATAATATTACACTTGCCATTTCAATAAAACCGCTTTTACACTCCTGTCGTATGACATTTTACTGGCTCCATTAATAAAACTTTATGGCAAAACTTGATGCAGCAGAAAACAAAAAAAAAATGAAAAGAAAAAACATACATACTCGTATGTGGCAGACCTTATTGAAACCATAATCGCTGTAATATTTTAACAGCTTCATCTAAAAAGATTATTAAAATGAAATGAAAAGAAAAAACAGTTAATGGTCGGTCACATACTTAATGACATCGCATAACGCCAACAACAGAGTTCATCTTGGCTGCTCTTATCTCGTGTGTGGACTATAACAAACCCACAGAAACAATCTTGTCTTCGCCTTTTACTCCGTTTTATTACTTCCAGCCAGTTAATAAAGATTAAAGCGATGATTAGATGCCATAATGGCAATAAAACTGATGAAAATAACAACAATGAGGGCAAAAAATATTAAGGTAAGAAAAGAAAAACGATAAAGCAGTGTAAGAAAATTATAAAAAAATAAGCGAATTCAGCCCATGAGATAGTCAAGCATTAAAAAGAAATATACTCTTGATTAAATGTGTTTGTTGTAGACTATTGAGCTCACACAACCTGTGTGAATGCTCAAGCAGCGCATAAAGCATGAGAAACGTGCAAAAACTCGGCAACAAAAAAAAAAAAAAAAAAAGGATTCCTTGAATGACAATAAAAATCTGTACAATAGCTCTAGAGTGTCATGGTGTTGGAGGAGTTGTTTGCCTTTCTGTATTGGTTGGGTGTTTGATTAATATTTCATTATTGTGTGAAGAGGTGGGCAGAGCAGAGGAGGTGTGCTCTGCTGTGCTGTGTTTAAGCCCGTAAGTGCTTCATACTCTCTAAAGTATGGATGTCATTTAATTTATTTGAATTGTGGGGCAAAATGCATACGCATGAGTTATATTTGCAAAACTGTGGAAAAAATTGCGGGCTACATAAAACCATAATCAATTTGCGGGTAAATAAAGTGAAGCTTAAAACGACTTGAAAATTACTTTTCAAGAACTTTTCTTTTCCAGTCTGGCAATGTAAAGAAGAACTGTCTAGGCTGGGCTGTCTAACTGAACTGACATTACTTTAGTTTGGGTCCCTGTGCATAGGAATTACTACGGTACTGAGCGGGCGGACGAACTGGCCAGAGAAGGATCCGCTTTAAATGTCTCAACTGCCGTAAAAGTCTACTTGGGACCATTAAAAGTGAAATCTTCAGACACTACTTTCAAAAGACTGGGAATAGGTGGTGTAATCAGGAGACATGCATAAACACTAGATATACATATGTATGTAGCCAGTGTATAATTAGAAACGCAGTACGCAGCTCCTGAATGTGAATCTTAAGGACATCGTGAAAATTAAAGCGTTGCTAACAGGTCACTGGACGATTGGTAAGCATGTCAGCGGACTCGGACTTCCTTTCAATAATCACAGCTGCAGTTGCTAGGACCGTAAAAGAGAGCAAACAATATTTTATATTCTGTGTGAATGTCTGGCTCTTCACAACACTAGACTCAAATATTCCAACATTCATATACTAAAAAATTTAGCACAGACATTAACTATCAGATGGTGCGATTTCATCGGATACCTAAACGCAACAGACTTTTCATAATTCAAAAATAATAAACAACTGAACACACACTGATTACGATGCAACACTGGGCTCCATCCATTTCGTATTGATTGCGATTTGACAGTTGACATTTATTATTTACTGTAAAAAGTTTTTGATATTAATTGTTTACAATCATGGAACTTGAAAATCGTATTCTTATAATTGGCCTACTAAAATGCCACATGGGGAAAGACGTTGCGAACTCATGGAATCACCTGAAATATTGTGTATCATACTATGAAGTGGGGATGTGGGGATGGAGTATGAGACTGCCAAAGATTCGGCCCACCGCGAAATGTGAGAACTCAGAAAGCGAGAAGCGAAAGTGTTACTCAGCCGGTACGCGAAGAACACTCACCAACAAATTATGTTTACTTACGAGGAAATCTTTACCATAAAAGAATCGTTTAATAAACAGAACGATTTTGTCAATGCTCGGTCATCCGGAGAAGTAAACTCATGCTGAGGGTTCACAGAGGCCACCATCCCTCGTCTATAATCTATAATGGAAAACATCGGTCATAGTCTATCAATCCACCGTTTTGGTCTCCCATTGTAAAGCCTCTTAATCAATCAATATTCGCCAACAAGCCATGGACTTTCCAGCAAGACTGCTCTAGCTCAAATGCAGAAACGAATCAACTGCGGCTTAAAAACAACGTTTCGGACTTTATATCAACGGTTGATTGGCCAGTTGCTAGTCCAGATCTCAAACCGTTGGATTAAAAGTTGTGGTCCGTATTAGAGGGCATTGCTAGCTCTACTCGACCTACAAATATTGAGTCGTTGAACTGAGCCTTTGTTCGTGCAGTGGACAATTTCCTAAGCATGAAGTGCGTCTCGCGATCTATATTGACTAGGCAGGACTCTTAACAGACTAGCATCTCTCTTAATACAGTAGATGGGTGAAAAATGGAATCCCGATGTGTGTTTTTTTTTAATGACAAAACCAACTGCGAAGCTTTTTGGCTTATCTGCAGAAAACACCCCGAGTCTTTGAAGGGAATCGTACCCGCATCCCTCTGACTGATAGTTTGGCACACTATCGCTTAGTCTATCGGGGCATCACTAGTCTTATCATTTGTCTCAATGTGTGGTGTGGTCCTTCTCAAAACAGAAACAAAAGATTTCACTTGAATGCTTGCACGCTGCAGGCAACTACATAAACCAACCAACCAATAATAAATTTCTCGAGACGTTTTCTTTAGTGTAGTAAAGTTCTCGAGTTGTTTTCTTTATTTTGAGATGTATTCTTTGGAATAGTAAAGTTTACGAGAGTCTAAATGAAAGTTCGTTACTTAAATATTCGGTCTCTATAAAGTTCAATTTTGTGTTCTGATCTTTATGTACTTCAATTATTGTTTGCCACATTTTGTTTATTAAACTTTTATGACTTTTGTTGTACTCCAGCATTTACCCTCAGGTCTTAAATGTTGCAAACAAACAAACAAACTGACTCATCAATATTTAAACATATTGTAGTTGTTACTGATGCTGATGCTGCTGTTATTTACACTTGTTTCCTGGTATTTTTTTGTTTTTTGCTTTTATTTTCCCAGTTTGTTTTTTTTACAATTTTCCAAATTTATTTGTCTTTCAGTTGGTTTATTTTTTTTTGTAAACATTGAATAAAAAACTGCCCTGTTTCAATCATGCGTTGTAATCAATGAAAAGGAAAAACTATTTTTGTGTTTTTCCATATTCCCAACATAAATCCCTATAAAAGTAACTTTCAAATTCAGTAATTTTTTTTTGTTTTATTTGCTGAGACTCGCACCATGTTTGCGTGTGATATAGTGGCCATAATTTACGCGTCTCTGGGGGTATAGAGGCCAACATATTTACATTCATATTCATTTCTTCAAAGCTCCATTTAACATTTAACCATCAACAGCCAGTCATTGCATAGCAAGTTCAAAACAAAACAAAGTGAAAATTCCAAACCACAACTCACATGTGTGCCGGTTTGGCTGGCTAAATAGACTATACGTCGTCGTCTATTTGAAATTGTCCAATATTCACAAAATTACAGTTTTATATCCGCAACCCAGAGGGCAGGCAGCTAACATGCAAAGCACAACAGAAAAAAAAACCATGAAAAGGTTACAGCAAACACCTGCTAAATGGAGTTACCAGACTATTCGGGACATCTGTAGCAAACACTTTCAAGCACACATAAAGCATACAAGCCGACATACACGTGCTGGCTAGCTTGCCTGCTTTCGTTATTAAACCACCATTTCCTGAGTTGTTTTGGCACACACAACTCCGTTGCGAGTTATTTTACCATAAATTATGGTTAAAGTCTTTTGTGGGTTTTGCAGATGATTCCAACATTCCTCTGCTACTATTAGAATTTTACTGTTGGAGTTGGAGCTTTGTTTGGCTTTGGGGTAGTTTCGTTTCGTTGCATTGCAATGTTGGGTTGTTTAAAATCTAATGTGATGTTTATGCAGCAATTGTTGTTATTGCTGGCATTGCATGCAATTGTTATGGTTCTTGCTGTTGCTGTTGCAATTGCTGCACTGGCCTTAACAATTGCATTCTAAAGCCCACCTTTTTTCTTTAGAGTTGCTGTAGCTGGTTCTTGGTACTCGTTACCATTGATTGATAGTCTAAACACTGAAAGGAAGTTGAAGAGTACAGGGGTTTACTTTAGTAAATGGCCTTGTAAATATACTAAAGCTTTTTTTGTATTAAAAAATTTCTTATTTACGATTTTGTATGCTTTAATTTTTTCCTACTCACCTCTGCTCTCTTCTATTGTACAGCTGATTTGCCATTGTCCCTGTTTGAATGTTTGCATAAGTACGAGTACATACAGTTTTTTGTTTTTATCGCAGCCATAAAAGAAAATTAATTGCCAGTATGTAAATAATGCATAAATTATGAAATAACATTTTTATCTTGGGGGAAATTAAAAATAATAAAATATACTCGCACAAAAACAATGTGCAAAAGAAAACAAAACGATACAAAAAAAAACACAAAAAGAAAAATTTATCATAAATTATTAAATTGTATTTAAATTGTGTATCTGAGCGAAATCTGACCATACATGTGATTTATTAATAAACATGAAAGGCAAATGTAAAGATAATTGAGATGCAATAGAATGGAAATATGTAAAAGGGAAAAGGGAATTTAATAAAATTTTAATAATATCGCGTTAAGTTAAACTTAACAAAGATAGAACTTTTCAAAACTAAAGACAACAACTCGAAAAGTTTGCTATACTAAAGAAAAGTTCTAAAGATTCAAGAACTTTGCTTTTTTTATAGAAAACTATATTTTTGTGCTTCACCAGCAAAAATTCTAAATTCCCAAAAAAAATTCAAAAATTCCCTTTATTTTTTTTAAATTTTTAAAAAAATTGTAATGATAAAACTAAAATTCCACAAAAAAAAATGTTTTAAACTCATATCAATTTTATTTTTCTTTATTTCCCCAGGTAAAATTTTGAATTCCGAAAAATTTTTTCAAAATACCCACAATTTATTTTTAAGCATTTTATTTGAAATATGGTTTTTTTTATAATATTTATAAAATTCTCTAGAAAATATGTTGTTTTATATGTCCCCAAACAAAAAATTTTTAATTCCCAAAAAATTTTCAAAAATTCCCTTTAATTTTTTTTTTAAATTTTTATTGATAAAACTAAAATTTCACCAAAAAATGTTTTAAACTCAGTTTTCTTTATTTTCTTAGCTAAAATTTTTAATTCCACAATTTATTTAAAATTTGTTATTTTTATCATATTTATAAAAATTTTTATTTAATTTTCTTTATGTAACCAGCTTAAATTTTAAATTTCCAAATAAATTTTTAAAATTTCCACATTTTATTTACGAGAATTTTATTTAAAATTTTTGTGTTCTACAACAAACATTTTTTAAGTTTCTAACTTTTTAAGTCCCCAGTAAAAAAATTTTAAATTCCTAAAAAAAAGTTTAAAATCCCCTTTTAATTTTTATTCACATTTTTAAACTGTTTTTTAGGAATTTTTTTCAATTTAATAAAAAAGGCTAAAAAAAACTTAAATCTTTTAGTAGCTGCATTTTTCTCTATGTCAACATCAAAAATTTTAAATTCCCACAATTTTAAAATTCACCTAAAATTTTTTATTAAAAAATCTAAAATTTTATTTAAAACAACTTTAAACTTTATTTTCTTTATATTCCCATTAGGAATAAAAATTTTTTTTTAGAAAATTTAAAAATTTTATTAAAAAAAGACTTAAACAAAAAATACTCCCTTAAAATTTTTTTGCGAATAATTGAACATTTTATTTTAATTAATAATTTTTTTTAGAAAATTCTAAAATTTTTTTTAAAAGAATTTAAAACTCTAAGCAGGTTCATTTTTCTTAATGTCTGCATTAAAAATTTGTTAAAAAAACATAATTATTTTAGGTTAAAATATTTAAAATTACTACATTTTTTTTTTAAATTCCTTAGTTTTTTTAAGAAAATTGAAAATTCTTAAAAAAACACTTAAAACTCCAAGCAGTTTTAGTTTTCTTTATATCGCCTTTCAAAATTTAAAATTCCCTTGAAATTTTTTAAAGAAAAATTCAAGATTTCTTTAAAACAATTTAAAATTCTCCGCAGATTTCCAAATTTAAAATTCCTAAAAATTTTATTTAAAAAAAAAACACTTAAAACTCTAAGGTGTTTAAGTTTACTTTATATTCCCATTAAAAATTTTAAATTCCCAAATAAATTTTTAAAATTCCCAACTTTTTTTTTGGACGAAATTTATGTAAATGGTAATTGTTTGTAACATTTATGTTATAAATAAATATTGCTAAAATATGTTTGTATGTTACTTTTGATATTTTCACTTTGCTTGTGCTAATTAATTTGTTTTGAAATCTGTCCCTAAAGCCTTTATTATATCATATTTTATGCTTTCAATCTTTACAAATTTTTAATTAAATAACTTGTGTAAGCTTGTCTAACAATTACACAAAAACATGTGTAATTATTTTTCTATATTGCTATAGAAAAGATTTTGATTATTTTTTGCTGGCAATTGAAATTCTTACGTTTTCTTTTGGTTGTTTGTTTTTTCGTTTATATTGCCTGATAAGTAAACAATTTAGCTAGTTTTTTATTTACCCTGTCAAACTTACAAGGGGAAGACGACGATGATGATGATGACATGACAGAAAACAATAGAAAAATTACACACTTCAGTTAGTCAGTCAGTCAGCTAGTCATTCGTTGAAAAAGTCAGCCAGTCTTTTATTTATTCCTGCATTAATTATTTTATATTTTTGCTTAAATCGACGAGTATCGAACAATCAATTTGATTTGTAACACACGCCTTTCTTTTTGTCAATAAAACCAAAAAAAAAAAAAATATAAGAAAAAACAATTTCAGTTATTTTCTGCTTCTCTTGTGAAAAAAACTGACTTTCTCACTTAAAGTAACTACTGGCTTAAGGGACAAATAGAAAGACCATAAATTTAAGGATTTAAAATTAAAATTTAAAACAGAGTGTTGCATGATATGGGTTCTAGAAAGCTGGAAAAATAAATTTGTTACAATAAATATTTATGGCTTCAACCTTTTTCTCTTTCACAAAAAAAAAGGAAATATTTTTCTCTTGCTTTTGTTTTTATTTAAGATTTTCCTTTTAAAGTGACAACATAATTTTCTAATTTTATGCATGACTGATTTGCTTTAACTTTTAAAAAAGTTGGTGATATTTATTAATTCAATAAACAAAAATAGTTTACAATTAATATTGGGCACACATGACCAAATTATGAACTATAATACATACTTTTTTTTCCTAGCAATATGTTCTCTACTTGGTGTTACCTTAAACGGAAGTTAAAGTTGTTAAACATTACACACATGCCATCTCCAAGCAAAGTTTCTCATGTGTAAAATCAAATCCCGAACCCCCAACCCCATGTTCCTCCAAGCAAAACAAAAAAGTAAAAGCTTAAATAAAAAAACCCGAAAAAAGTCACAAAAAGTTAACAAAGTTATATTTGTGAAAAAGCAAAACAAATATACCTTCAAAATCATAAGGGAAACGTGCAAAGACTATGAAAATCTTCTTACTCCTCATACAAAATTGGAGACAACCAGCCCCCAGCCCCCAGCCCCCTGCCTCCTGCTCTCCTTTGATTTGTTACACAACAAACGAAATTTCACTCCTGCCTTACACATATCAAGGGTGCTTCTCTAGTGTATTAATAGCAAAGATTTTTTTTAGACTTTTTTTAAGGCAACAATAATAATAACAAACAAAGTACAAGGGTTGTTTTTAATACAACAAACGAAAAATGTAATAAAAATAAGAACAAAAAAAAGAAAAAGAATATTACATAAAATAAGTCTAACAATCTAACAAACTGCCCCTGTCCCTACTTTTTGTGCAGATATCCCCTCCATTTTTTTTTTCTAAATACAGATTCTTAATAAACGCCTTATTTATAGATTGTATAATGCTACATAGACATTCATTAAATTAAAATTCCCAAAAACTTTTCTACAGACTAATAAAGTTCTCTAGATTTAAAAAATTTAAAATTTCCAAAAACTAAAAAAAGATTCGAAACGTTTTTGGGAATTGAAAAATTTTTGCTGGGGAAATAACAAAAAAATTTAGAAATTTTATTTTTTTTGGTTTTGAAATTCAAAATTTTTGCTGGGGAAACATTCAAATATTTCCCTAATACTATTGTTAAACATATTAGAGAAAGAAAATATTTGACACTTTTTAAAAAATTATGTATTTGAGTGTTTCGAATATTAACTTTTAGTATAATAAACTTCTTGAGATGCTTTCTTTAGTAAATTAAACTTTTCCCTGGAATAATAAAGTTCTCGAAATTGATTCTTTAGTATAGTAAATTTTTTGTTGTTAGCCTGATTTCTAAGCATTGCTGTGTATCACCCTTTTATTTCCCTGTAATTTTTTTATATTATTATAATGCTGGCAATGTATTTGTTTGTATATTTGCCAGTGGGAGTACGAGTATGTGTTTCACTGGCTATAAATATATTTACATTACGAAATCCTCTTTATTAAAGATTTCTCTTTGTGAGCTTTCAGATTAAAGTCACATTTACCCGAATGAAAAAGTAGGAAAGTGTAGTGCTTTGTGTAGTGGTTGTAACAAATATGTATGTTACGCTTTTTTCATGAGTTTTATGCTGAGGTGTTTTTTTTTTTTTTTTTGGTTGTAATACTTTTCCATGCATTTCCTGGTACATATTATTATTAAAAGGATCAAAAATATATAGCAATAGCGCACTTAAAGGTTTAGGGTGGGGGAAATATATATATCAAAATAACTTTACACCCGTGTGTGTTTTCTCCTGTTTTTGTATTTGCAGGAAAAGTAAAAGGATGTGTAAACGAATGTGTCAATAACTGTGAACATAAGCTTTAGTTCTTTGAAATGTATATATGAATATTGATTATTCGTTTGGTGTTTTTGGCTTTAAGGCGGGCTTGTTGTGCCTTTTCGGTTACATAAACTAAACTTTTTGAATTCATAATATTTCCGTTTAGAATTTTGACCTTTTTTTTTTTGTTGCAGTTGCTAATGAAAATGTTTGTGTGAAAACATTTTCATGTTTATTATTGCTGCTACAAAAAAATAGGGATATTAAGCAGCTCATTTGTGTGTAAATTTTGCCATGTTCATCAGGCATTTGTTGCTGGAAAAGTACTCTGTAACATGAAAGTGTAAATTAACCATAAGTTTTGTTATATTTTGAACCTAAAAAGGGTTTTAATAATTTAATTTGCATTTTAACACAGCAACAGTCAATTAGGAAGAAGGATAAAAAAAAGGAAAATTTAAAAGGAAATGTATAATTTCATTGAAAGTGGGACAAATTTACAAGAAATTCACAAACAAAAAACCAAGCACAATTAAAGTTAGTAGAAACAAAACTTAAAATTGTTAAACAATTTTAAGGATATTTGAACAATATTGCGCACAAATTATATATAAATTAGGGAATATAAAAAGTAAAATTTTAGGTCTCTACTGGTCTTGGTTTGGTTTTTATTGACCTTTGAAAGTTAGTGTAATTTTACACTATTTTTTAGTGTAAATTTACACAATTTCTCCAAATTCAAATATCATTTATTAATTTTAACAATTATCAGGATTTATTGTTAAATAATTTAATTATTAAACAAATCAAAACTTAAGTTTTCTTTAACTCTTCATTTGTTTTTCGTAGATCCTAGAAAATTAGTGTAATTTTACACTATTTTCCAGTGTAATTTTACATAATTTCACCAAATTCAAAAATCATTTATTAATTTTAACAATTGTCAGGCTTTATTGTTAAATAATTTATTTATTAAATAAATCAAAACTTAAGCTTTCTTGAACTCTTCATTTGTTTTTCGTAGACCCTGGAAAATTAGTGTAATTTTACACTATTTTGCAGTGTAATTTTACACAATTTCACCAAATTCAAAAATCATTTAATAATTTTAACAATTACCAGGCTTTATTGCTGAATAATTTAATTATTAAACAAATCAAAACTTAAGCTTTCTTTAACTCTTCATTTGTTTTTCGTAGACCCTGGAAAATTAGTGTAATTTTACACTATCTTTCAGTGTAAATTTACATAATTTCCTAAAACTTCTGAATCGTTTAAATGCTTGAAAAGTTATACCTAAACTGTGGCTTATAGTTGCTAATATTATCTGCTTTCTTTAAAACTTCATTGGGGTTTTTTAAATAATTTAAAGAAGAGTGTAATTTTACACAATTTTTTAGTGTAAATTTGGTGTAAATTTACACAATTTTGCTAAAATCTGAAATCACCAAAATCTCTTAGCAATTGTTAGACTCTAGTAAAAAATTTTCAAATTATTTAACAAAGCGAATTGTTTTCTTTAGTTTGACAATACAAAAACAACGTTTTCCAAAAACTTTCTTTTTAAACTTTTTCTCAAACCTTAAATTTAACTTAAGAACAAAATGTTCTTTGTAAATAACACATAAATTCTATTATTTCCTTTTACCTAACACTTCAAAATTAAGCACAACAATAAAAGAATACGTGCAAATTGGCTGTTTATAAGACTCTAGAGAATTACGCCAAAAATAAATGAAAACGCACAATTTTATTTAAACATCACCAGCCAGCACCTTAACTTAGCAAGCAATACACCAAATAAAATTGATTAAATTTAACATTTTTCTTCCTTTACTGCTCGTTCCGTACTGAACGAATTCATGAATACGTTTCCTGTACAAGTAACTCTGTGAACTTAACAGGGGCCATAAATAAAACAAAATAAATTCCTACAAATTGTATTGAACTCAAAATAGAATTTCGTGTGAATTGTTTTATTTTATGGCAGCATCTTTTGAATTTTTGAATTTATGTCTAAATGGCTTCTGTTTGTTGTTGGTTTTAAAAGCAGAAACTGGCTTTTTTTTTGGTTAATAGAGCTCATAAATCAGAATTAGCTACTATTTTTTATGCCTCATAGGCAGAGTAAGCAAGCAAAAAATGTCTTTCCATATAGAAAATATTTACACTCAAGAAAAAGTTCACGAAATCAATATAAAAACCTCTAGAGAACTTTAATTAAAAAAAAAATTCATGAGAACTTTTTTATTCTAGAGGAAACAACTCGGAAAATTTACTCTTTCAGAATAAATATCTCGAGAAGTTTGTGTGTTACCCTTGGTTTTCTGTATTAAATTATTTTTTGCCAAAAATTTCTACAGAAATATCAATGTCTTTAATGTTTTTCTGTCAAAACTTGTTTACTGCCAAAGATTTCGTATAGAAACCAAATTGTCGCCTATAATAACCATTGAATTTGTAACGATTTTGTCGTCAATAATTTCTAAAGCAACTTGATTGTCGCCAACTATTTTCTTAAAAAAAACTTTCAATAACTTTCTTTAGAAACGGTTTTGTCGTTAATAATTTCTATAGAATCTGGATTGTCGCCAAAGATATTATTTAAAACCTTCTTTGTCGCCAATGATTTCTACAGAAGTTTAATTGTCGCCAATGATTTACCTTAGAAACTTGTTTATCACCCATGATTTTCTTCAAAATAACTTTGTCGCCAGTGATTTTCTACAAAAACACAATTGTCGCCTATGTTTTTCAATGAAAACTTGTTTCTGGACCATGATATCATCTAGAAATGACTTTGTCGCCAATAATTTATATGGAATCTTGATTGTCGCCAAAGATATTATTTAAAAACTTGTTTGTCGCCAATGATTTTCCTCAGAAACTTGTTTGTCGCTTATGATTTCTCTTGGTAAAGAAGTTGTCGCCAGTAGTTTTGTACAAAAACTTGGTTGTGGCCTATATTTTTGTTAGGAAACTTAATTGTCGCCTATGTTTCTGATAGAAACTTGTTTGTCGCCCATGATTAACTTTATAAATGAATTTGTTGCCAATGATTTTCTATGAAAACTTGTTTGCCGCCCATGATTACTTTTGGAAAAGACTTTCTCGTCAATTATTTACCATAAAAACTTAATTGTCGCCTATGTTTTTCTGTGGAAATCTGTTCTTTGCAAATGATTTAAACAAAAATTTAATAGTCGCTAAAGATTTTCAACAAAAACATAATTGTCGCCCATGATTTGCTTCAGAAATGACTTTGTCGCCAATGATTTTCTTCAAAAAAAAAAAAAAAAATTATTGTCGCCTATATTTTTCTTTAGAAAACTAATTGCCGTCTATGTTTTCCGCCAAAACTTGTTTGTCGCCAATGATTTAAAGGTGTATCTAGTATATGTCGTCCAATTTTATGTTGTTTTGCCTTTAATTTTTCTGTGAGTGTATTTTATAGTTTAGTTAGTTAGCTATTAAATTACATTTGTAGGTACTTTTATTAAGTTACTTTCCTGTCTTTAATATTATTTTATTTTTTGCTTTAAAACTTTTAAGCTCTTTAATGTTTTTAAGTCTTTAAAAATTGTCATAAATTATAGTATTAGAAAAAAAGAGAAAGAGAGAGAAGCTCTTTTACTACTACTACTACTAACTACTACACTAGCTCTACACAGATTCCAGACTATTTGGTCCGAACACTGAAAGGTATGGGAAATTTTATAATAGGAATAAATAAATGGATTTAATATTTAAGAGGAAATTTTCATTAGCATGATTTATAGAAAAAGAATAATTTTTTTACCATTTTTACACAGATTTTCGTGCTCAAAGAATTTATGGTGATTTTTACAACACTTTTGGACATTTGATTTTTATAGTTTTGTATTTTGTATTGTTTGCATATTTTGAAAATAAAAAAATTGTTTGAAAGGAAGAGAAAATATGTATGTATTTGTATGTTTTTATATGTGCAACATAAATAATCTATATGAAACAATTTCTATATGACACTTTATGTCAAAAAGTTAGTGTTTAGCCTCATACTGTCTGCAAGAGTTATGGCCGGGATAAATCAAACAATTTTGTGAGGTTAAACAAAAAATGTTGTTTAATAAAGATTTGGTTTAAAATAAAAAAAGGAATTGCTGAATTTATTAACAAAATGTTTGATTCAAGGAATAAAAGATTTATATGTAAAAAAAAGTTCTTTTAAATTGAAGATAGATTTAAAAGCTATTTGCTTAAGTTTTCGCTAATTATACTATTGACAAATTAATTTAAAATTCATTTAATTTAAATTTTACTTTTGTTTAATCCTTAAACACTTTTGACATGCCAGTTTATTTGCCTCATTTTGAAAGCGTTTAATTATAAAATTAAATATTTAAAATGTAACGGATGTTGTTGGATTATTAGGATACAACAACAACACAACACATTGACATATCCCCCAGCATATCCTGACGATAATGTTAAGTAATTAACGCCTGATTACGGATGAATACACCAGCATGGCAAAACATAACACACAAACACAAAACACCCAGATTCCTTTGAACTACCCTGTCATCCCTTTAAGCTTTTTGAGCCATATTGTATTAGCAAGCTTCGTAGATTAAATTCAAGACACAAGCAGGACTACAGATGTCTCCGTGTGAAATCAACTCATGTTCTAGTATTTGAATCCGAAACAAGCGAAATATTTCCACATGAATACTAAACAATGTCTGCAGACCCCGTTCTGCCACTTTCAATCATTTTCATACTTGAAAAATAAAGCAAAAGGAGGAAGTAGTTGTAGGAAATGTTTTTTGTTAGGCTCCTAATGACTGCTAATGCTTTATTGTTGAGTGTGTGTTTGAGAGACTTTTTTTATGACTGAGTATCCATGAATATAAATGCGAAATTAATGCAGCAGAATAATTTAGCGTTTAAGATACCAACAAAAAGGCTTAACTGGAAACGGAACTCAAACTTACAACACTCAATCTCTACCTCTCTCTTTCTAAACAGCAAATGTAGGAAAGAAGGAAATTGGGCCAGCAAATAATATATGCACATACAAAATGTATCGTTTCAAATAAATTTCAATTAATAGGACTCTAAGGAGAAATATAACATGAAGACAAGGAAGGAAATAAACAAATAAATATGTTAAGTCTGGGAGGAATAAATAAGAAAAATATTTAATGTGAAAACAAAAATACAAACTAAAATTAAACAAAAAGTTAATCACGGGACTTTAAAATAAGAACAAACAACTAGGAAAAAATTGTTTGTCGCCCATGATTCTTAACAGAAACATGATTTCCGTCGCTGATTTTCAAAAGAAACCTGATTGTCACCAATGATTTTGCGAAAAATTTGTTTTTCGCAAATAATTTTAAACAGAAGCTTAATTGTCGCTAAGAATTTGTAACGAAAACTTGATTGTCGCAAACGATTTTGTGAAAAATTTGTTTGTCGCCAGGATTTTTTAAAACAGAACCTTGATTGTCGTCAATGATTTTCAATTGAAATTTTGTCGCCTGTAAATTTTAATAAGAGCTTGCCGCCAATTTTTTTTATAGGAACTTGTTTGTCGCCCATGATTTTTAATAGAAACTTGATTGTCGTCAATGATTTTCTACAGAAAGTTGTTTATCGCCAATAATTTATTTTAGAAACTTGATTATCACCAAGGGTTTTTAGTAGGAACTTGTTTGTCGTCAAAGATGTTCCAGAAAAACTTGAGTGCCGCCAATGATTTTCAATGAAAATAAGTTTGTCGCTAATAAATTTCCACTGAAACTTGATTGTTAATGATTTTCCACAGAAATTACTTTATCGCCAATAATTTCTTATAGAAATATAATGTCGACAATGATTTTAAATGAAAATTAATTTGTCGCGCATTAATTTCTACTAAACTTGGTGTCGCCAATGTTTTTTTTTTAGCAGGAACTTGTTTGTTGCCAATAATTTTTCACAGAAACTTGATTGTCGCCAATGTTTTTTTCACGAAAACTTAATTGTCGCCTATAGTTTTCAATGCCAATAAGCTTGTCGCCAATAAAATTGCATAGAAACTTGATTGTCGCCGAGGTTTTTTGGTAGGAACTATAAAAACAAGTTTGTCGCCCATAATTATCCATAGAATAATAGTTGTCGCCCATAGCTTTCTACAGAAACTAGTGTCGCCAATGATTTTCACTAAAATTTTGTCTGTTGCCTGTAATTTTCGTAATAAAACTTGTTTGTCGCGCATAATTATCCATGGAACAAAATTGTCGCGAATGCTATTCCATAAAAATGTGTGTCTCGCTTATGATTTCCCAATGAAAATTATTTATCGCCAATAATTTTCTATAGAAACAAGTTTGTCGCCCATATCCATTTGTAGGTACGTAAGCTATAATTTTTCAATAAACATTGTTTGATGCCAAAGATTTTTCTATAGAAACTTATGTGTATGTAATTTGCAATAGAAAAGTTTTGATTTTCATTCATTTGGTTATGAATAATTTTTTGTAGAAATCCATGTTATATTAATATTTGTTAGGTTCTGCTAGTAAATGTTAACACATTTTAACATTACGTGTTTATGTTAGTTGGCAAAAGCAATTAACATTCGGCTTAATAAACAACTGTTATCTAGCAAAATTGACCTTGTGTAAAAAATTATGTTTTTTAAAGTTATTTACTTTTTACCAAAAAAAAAAAGAATTATAATTTTGTTGCATTTTTGTTTTTTTTTTTTACTGCAAAACAAAATATAATTTTTATATACATATGTACATACAAGGTACCTATGACATTTTATTTATTATTTTACAAAACAATTGTTTTAATTGTTTTTTTCATGTTTTGTTTGTTTCTAAAACAAATAAGTTCGTTAACTTCGAATCTCGCTCCTTTCCCCTTCAACAACAAAATCACACCAACTCGTAGACATTTGAAAATGCTTTTGTTTCTACCAGAACCAAGTTTGACAGAGTCCCAATGATAGTATCAAATCTGTTGTTGTGGCTAGTTTTTTATTTTTTATTCATTTCTTTTACATATTTTCTATACAAACCTCATTATTATGTTAACATTAACTTCATTATCAGCTTAGTAATAATTATGCTCTATTGTTAGGCCTTCCTTTATTGTGTTGTTGTGATGTGCAAAAACAGAAAAAAGAAAAGGAACACAAGAAAAGTAAAATAAAAAAACATATACCTACATACATATAAGAAAATAACTACAACACAATCATACATATGTTTAGGTTGGTGTCTTTTTTATTGTTGTTGCAACGACAATGAAATTGTGTTTCTTTGCAGACGAAAAAATAAAAACAAAACAAAAGCCGGCAAAACAAGATGTACAAGTCAGCGTTGTCAATTTAGGGGATTTATCCCCAAATTGAGGATTTTTTTTCGTGATTTGGGATAAAAATTTCCTCTTGGCATCCAGGGATTTATTGGGGATGACATCAATTTTAGGGGATTTTTTGGGGATTTTATTTATAACTGGCAAGTCTAAAAATGTGTTTTATTATTTATAGAGAATGGTTTCTAATAAAGAAGTATGTAAATATTTAAAAAAAATATATTTTTTACTGTTTAAAATGGCTGCAAATACTAATTTTATTAAAAAAAATCATAATGTTTCTTGGGAACGCGAAGATTCGGCAAAATGTTTGAAATGTACATTTACAAGTATTGCGTAAATGTACATATACAAGTATTTTCAATAATGAATATTACCAAAACAAAAATACGTAACAAAATGCAATATGAATTACTTTAAAAATAATAAAACTTGTTGGGAGAAATTTAATCCATCTGCTGAAATGATAAAGCTTTTTAATACAAGCAATATGTACAACAACATTTCTGAGGCTGATAAATCAGAAGATATTTATTCTGAAGATTTGGAAATGCTAAAATCTGGTAAATAATTTTTTATACTTCTATATATTAAATTATGTGTAATTTTTTTTTTCTTTTTTTTAAAGATTTATAATTACAAATTTAATTAGTTTGACTATTAATATATGTAGCTATTGATAAAAATGAATTTTATTCAATAAATATGTTATTTTTTAAATAAAATAAAAATTAAAAAAATATAAATAAAAAAAAAATATAAATAAAAAAAAAATATAAATAAAAAAAAATATAAATAAAAAAAAATATAATTAAAAAAAAACAGTTTGGGGATTTTTGGGGATGACAAATCCAAAATTTGGGATAAGCTATAAACAAATACTAGCAGCACTGGTACAAGTTGTTTTTTTGTCTCTCTGTTACACTCAATTTCTTTCTCTCTTTTTCCAAACAATGCTGAATATGTTGCTGTGTTTTGTAACAGCCCTGCAAGAAATGTGACGGTCATTTGACCGGTCAAATGACCGTCATTGCTGACAGATATATCGGTCATCTCGTAGAACAAAGTTTCTATCATTTTCTTAAGGCCAATATGAAAAAAATGATGGAAACTTTTGTGTACGTGTGATCTTGCATCCCTGTCTAACTATCAAGTTTAACCGTATATAGAACATATGTCTGAACTGCTCACTCTAATACTATTTACTGATCAGCGTTGATAGAAATATTGGTCACATTTGATTAAACAACAATGATGGATATATCGGTCATCGCTGACTTGTCAAACTTGACGGATATATCGGTCATCGCTGACATATCAAACGTGATGAATTTATTCGTCAACGTTGATGGAAATAAAACACACTTTTTTCAATTCAGTCATGTGTTTATTATAATAAAGTAAATAAATAAAATAATAAAGTAATAAATAAAATAGATTAAATAAGAAAATAAATAAATGTAATTATAAATAAAAATAAAGAAATTGAAATATAAAAAGAAAAATTGAAATTTAAAAAGAAAACAAATTGAAGTTTAAAAAGAAAACAAATTGAAATTTAAAAAGAAAACAAATTGAAATTTAAAAAGAAAACAAATTGAAATTTAAAAAGAAAACAAATTGAAATTTAAAAAGAAATCAAATTGTAATTTAAAAAGAAAACAAATTGAAATTTAAAAAGAAAACAAGAGTAAAAAACAAAGTAAAAATTATGAAAATTAAATAACTTAAAACTATTTTCTTGATTTTAAATATTTTTTTGTTTATTTCTATGGTGGGCACGCTCCACCGCCTTCTTCATACTTCTCTCAAATTCCAGAGCACCTTGATTTTGGAAAACAGCTGCAATTTTTAAAAAATATTGAAACATATTAAATATTATAGGGATTAAAATATATGCATGCATGTATATACCTCTTAAAACTTTGTTTACAAGCATGAGGTTTGCCAAGGAAAGTTTTTCCCACCTTCCATCCCAATTGTATCGCTCTAACAGGTCATCCGTAAATGTTGCACGGATAACGCTGCCGACATCATCTGAAAGGCCTTTGGATTTTATGAAGAAGGAATTCTGTGAAGTGTTAAATAAGAAATTAAATACATATATAGTATATTAAATTGCGTATTTTTGTTACCATTGCCTGAGCGAAATCAGAGGAGTCCAGCTTCTCCTCTACTTCCTTCACGCCTTCAACGGTCCTCAAGGGGAAATAAATAAACACTTATCTTTTTTAAAAGCACTTTTTTTAGGATTTATTAGGTTTTTTTTAATTTTATTTACTTAAGAAAAATTTTTGCTCTGTTTTCAATTTAAAACAAACAATATATGCCATTTTCGGGGATTTACAGAAATTACTTACACTACAAAAATAATTATGATAAATATGTAAAAAATGCAACCCTGTTGGTCAACGTTGATGAATTTTTCTGTCATCAATGACAATCATATGTTTGTTATAATATAAATGTATTTGTAAAAATATTTTGTATGTATTAGTTTCAGTCATACATTTCTTGCAGGGAGGTTCTATGTTGTTTGTGCAAATGTACGAATTTTAAACTGTTAGGCTGTCACTAAATAAGTAACTTTATGTTAGTTAGAATTTGTTTAACAGTTTTTGTAGCAATATTTAACAGGCTTGTGTTATTTACAGCTAGTATTTAATAGTTTTAAATAGATTTAAAGGTTGGTTACTTAAAATCTTGATAATTTGTTTAATTTTTAAAGGATTTCAATGAAATAAAGCTTGTTTGAAAGGTATTGATTTCGAGCATCTTATTATTTGATTTTATTATAGTTTAGGTATTAGGAAAATCAATGTTAACGGGTTTGAAATTGAAAGTAAAGGGAACTTGGTGGTCGAAAATTATTTTCTACAGAAACAGAATGTTTTGTTGCCACTATATTAATTGAAAAACTAGATGTCGCCCATGATTTTTTCTAGAAATTGATTTGTCGCCCATGGTATTCCATGTGAACTATTTTGTCCCCAAAAATTCTACCTTTGTAAAGAAACTCGATTCGCCAGTAATTTTCATCTGTCGCCAATGATTTTTTCCAAAAATTTTTTTGTCGCTTTTGTTTTTCATATGAACTGTCAGTTGCCAATGATTTCCAATATACAGTAAAGTATTACTTATAAAATTGTTCAATATTTATTCTCAACAGTGTTTAAATAAAACAAAGATTTAAAAAAAATTAAAAATTGTTTTTTGAAAGAAACAAATTTACAATATTTGCGTAAATTTAAAAAAAAATTAACATTTTTAAAAGAGTTTTATTTTTTTTTATTTTTAGGTTTTTTAGACCATGTTCTATTAGAGTGTAGATAAATATTTTCGATTTTTAAATTTAAAACAAAGGTTTGTTAAAATATGTTGTTACACAAAGAAATATACATATAGCAAAGTTCATGTCAATTCACCTTTTCCGCTACGTTTTGCTTTAAATCCGTGTCATCCTTCCGCCGATTTTAAGCTCATAACCTATAACCAGTAAAGTTTTCATTTCATGGGGCTTGTGAACGCATTATAGCGTGATGGAGTAAAAATGTTGGCTTAGTCCCTTAAAGTTTAAAACGCCAAGAAATTTGTTTAAAATTGTTAATTTCCTTTAAAATTCGAATAAATATCATGATTTAACACTATTATGTAGGTATAATTAATATAGCAAAATCAAGATATTTATATGCTAACATAAGCAATTACATTTATTTAAACTCTAACAGTACAGTTTTGCTGTTATTTTAACTTTAACTTAAAAAACAGTGTTAACTCTTAAGTAAACACTCATTAAAACCAGTGCTGTTACTGGCGCTCTTTCTCTAACTTTAAATTACTCTCTAGCTCTTTTTATTCAGCCATGTTGAATTTAGTAAACAAACTTTAAAATTCACACAATCATGCACACACAGTTAGTGAGTGTTTAACGCAGCCATGCTTTTACTATGTGTTTGTTGTTTTGTTTGTATTTAGTTAAGTGTGTGTACGTGAAATGTTGAAACTTGTTTTGTTGTTGATTATTTCAACGCTGCTAGTTAGTTTGTCAGCGGGTTTCAAAGCGTTTGGTTGCTAAATAAAAGTAGAACGGTTGAATTATTTTTGTGTTTTTGAAATAATAATTTAAAGAAAAGATTTAAAATAAACGAATTTGTTTTACGGTCGTGGTCGTTCTTTACTTTTATTACGCTCTCTTAATGGATTACGGTGCTTTTAATTAAGTGAACAAGCAAAGAAAAAACAACAATACAAAAAAAAAAATCATAGAAATATTAAGAAAAAATGCCGTCGGTATTAAAGTGATAAATTTAATTAATGAAATAAAATAATTTATTTGTTAAAGGCAAAAAGGAATTTGTATTATTAAAAGTAAAATTCTAGAAGAAAACGAAAATCCAGAAATTTTGTTAAAACAACAAGTGTTTAAAAGTAAAAGCCAGAAATTTAAAAAGGAATAACCACTAAAAGGAAAACGCAAAAAGAAGTTTATAAAAAAAATCTCAACAAAATGAAGCCTAAGGATTAAATTATAAATTAAAACCAAGAAAGAATTTCTTAAAAATCTAAAAATAATTAAAAAAAAAGTGTTTTTAAATTAAGAAAATATTCCTAAAAATATACAAAATACAAAATGGCTGCTTTTAAGAAAATATCCCTTTCACCGGCCTTAAAACAATTCAGTGCCATCTTAATATTATTACATTTAACAGCGGCGGTGCATCGTTATGATCAGTCCTCCTCTCTGGAAACTAGTAATCCCTATTATCGCACCTCTAGTTCGGGTGAGGTTTTCGGCTCCTCCTCTTCTCTGGCCAGCGATGCCTTTCCCCATCACAATCGCTGTGAGGCCATAACAATATCCATTTGCAAAAATATACCCTACAACATGACCATTATGCCCAATTTAATAGGCCACACTAAGCAAGAAGAGGCCGGCCTGGAAGTACATCAATTTGCTCCGCTAGTGAAAATAGGCTGCTCCCCGGATTTGCAATTATTCCTGTGCTCTTTATATGTTCCCGTTTGCACTATTTTAGAGCAACCCATACCACCCTGTCGTTCGTTGTGTGAATCGGCTCGGGTTTGTGAGACTCTTATGAAAACCTATAATTTTAATTGGCCCGAAAATTTAGAGTGCTCGAAATTTCCTATCCATGGTGGTGAGGCTTTGTGTGTGGCCGAGAATACTACATCGTCCACGCCCTCACCCACGCGTGTTGTTCCGAAAGTGACCACGCGCAAGAATTATGCCGGCTTGGATAGTCCGCATCGTGATATCGGTTTCGTGTGTCCCGTTCAATTAAAAACGCCCCAGGGTATGGGTTATGAGCTGAAAGTTGGCGGCAAGGTGAGTTGGAATTAAAGACTTTTACTTTAAAATTAGCACCTATTTGCTTTGAAAAGAAACGCTCTAAAGTCTAGTAAAAGAAAAATTTCAAACAAAAATTCGAAATTTTTTTTTTTAAAAAATCTGGATTTGCGTTTTGAAAACTTTAAATAGGTATTTTAAAGCAATCTCATTGACCCTTACTTAGGAAACTTAAAAAGTTTTTCCAGATTCAAAAATATTGCTTCAAATTACTTTTAAACTTGGTTATATTTTTTTAAGGGAAAAATCAAAATTGCAGTTTTTAAATTGTTAAAAATTCTAAAACGAAAAACATTTTAATGCCTTTTTATAGTCTTTTACACAATTTATTAAAAAACGTAAAAATTGTTGCATATAGGAAAATATATAGTTTTTTAAATTAACCCTTAAACTTGGATAAATTTTGTTGGAAAATCTAAAAATCAATACATTTTTAATTTAGGAAAAATTTTTGTTAAAAATTCGAATACCGCAACTTTGTAAACGGAATCTAATAGACCTCAATGTAGTCTTTAAAATAATACAAAAGTTTTTCAAAACTTTTAGTATAAATTTTTTAAATTTACCCACAAACTTGGTTAAATTTTGTTGGAAAATCAAAAATTTAGGAAATTTTGAATTTAGGCGAAATTTTTATTTAAAATTCGAATACCGGAAATATTTTTATGAAATCTAATATACCTCAATACGGCCTTTAAAATAATCTAAAAGTTTTTAAAAAATTTTAATATATATCTTTTAAATTTACCCTTAAACTCGGTAAAATTTAGTTGGAAAATCAAATATTTAAGATATATTTAATTTGTTGAAATTTTTTTTCTAATTTTTAGACTATCTAACAGATCCTAACATGAACTATTAAAAACTATAAAATTTAATGCAAACTTTCGTATATAGTTTTTTTAATTTACCCTCAAACTTAGTTAAATTTTGTTGAAAAATTAAAAAAAAATAATTTTCTTTAAATTTATGAAGATTTTTTGTTTAAAACTCGAAAACTGAAAATATTTTTATGTAATGTAATAGATTTCATTATAGTGTTTAAAATAATCTAACAGATTTGTAAAAATTTAAATATTTAGTTTCTAAAAACAACCCCAAACTTTGTCATTTTTTTTTTTGTAAAAGAAAAATTAAAATTTTTTTAATTGTGAAAAATCGTTTTTTAAAATTCGGAAACTCAAAATATTTGAATGCAATCTAATAGAACTCATCATGGTCTTTGCAATAACCTGAAAGTTTATCCAAAACTTGAATATGTATATCTTTCTCTAATTTACCCGCCAACTTTATTAAAGTTTGCTTGAAAAGCAAAAAGTTTAATTTTTTTAATTCCTAAAAAATCTCGTCAGAATTACTTGTCCAATATAGTTAACAGCAGATTTCTTGTATACTAATTCTCTATAATGCTACTTAAAGATGCGCTGTTTACAACTGACCCCAAATGTATTTTTTAATTAATTTCTCAAACAAATATTTTTATGCAATGTATCGCTAAGATTTTTCACCTAACAATTGGGTCCTCCCACTGATTTTCTCTACAAATATATAAACATTTCACAAATAAAATCTGAAAAGTCTTTGCTTATGTTTCCACAACAAATGCTGCTTTTTGTTGTGGAAACTGGTCATGTGGGTGTCATAATTTTATAATAATCTTTATTTAAAATTTTAAATAATAGTGAGCATAACAATAAAGACAGCCCAACGCATTCCTATTGAATTCATGTAAATATGTTCAGCTCCAAAAGGGTTTAGATATTGATGCTAAATGAAGACGAATTGCAAATGTGTAAAAAATCACGAAATTTAGTTTCCTTTACCTTAGGACATCTCACAACATACAAAACGTTTCATCCTTAAATACCGACGTTAAACAAGACCCGTCGGGGTTTTGTTAGTTACACAACTAACAACGTGATACTCGTATACTAGTTATACCGACTGGTCTTGTTAGTTAAACAATTTTAAGGAATTCATTTGTGTTTTAACTCGAAACCAAACAGTCTCCAAAAGATTTGTGAAGTGATGCTAGGCAAATCCTTTTGTTCTAAATGAAATAAAATTAAGTTATAGCCTGCCTGCTACCCAACAACTTTGATGAAGTCCTATACACTAGAGTTGTGCCCGGTCGTTCATTTCAGTGACCGGTCATTTTCGTTCATTTATCCAAGACTGATTCGTTCATTCAATCGTTCACTTTGAACGTATGAATACAACCCTTATTGAATGTGATTTTCTTCTTGTCTTTTGGTAAACAGCAGCTGAAATTGATCCGTACACTATTGAACGAAAACCGTTCAGTTAAATGACCGGCTCATTTCGTTCAATGAAGTGATCCGTTCATTTTAACCCGTTCGTTCATGAACGATACAGCTCTACTATACACTCACTAAGAATATAAAAAATAGTTGATGCATATGTTGTTGTAAAAGATTTGCTGAAAGTTCTGGGAAAAAACTTCGTTTGAGTGAGACTTGGGACAATTGTAGTGACAACATTGTTGTCTATCCACAGCTCCGGCAGCTGAGAAAAAATCTCATGAAAGCAAGTCCAAGTCTGCTTACATGCTTAATGAGTCATTACAATTTCAATTCCCTCGACTATTCGAGCGTTGTCTTAGGCTGTGATCTATTGGTCTTTCGCCGAACAAGATGTACAAAATTCGTTTTAATGAATTATTCAATTATTATTTATATTATTAAATTAAAATCTTTAAAATGATTGATTAATGTTTGTGAGTGAATTTTTGTTCTAATAAAAGGGAACTAAGTCACACAGTCTAGCTCCCGGCACCTAAGATACATAGACCGTCTACAATTCGGTCAGAAATCTGTGTGTAGCTTCCTTTTTAGGGATTCCAGAAGCTGCGACGTTTAACAGGAACCAAAGAAACGTTAAACGTTTCGTAGCTGTAAATGAAACCTTGGGCAAGTTCAGAGAACAGAAAGTTCGGAATTACAGTGATGACACTGACGTTATTGTCCAGGAAACAAAGTTTTCAATTTAAATAACAAAATAAATCACTGAGTACAGCCCAACAAGCCCTTTCGTATATAAAAGTTAAGCGCTTCTTAGCAGTGAAACGTTCAGTGACCGAAAAGAAGGTGGAAATGTTGCACCGGGAGATGCAAGAACATCCAGGCAGTTGCAACAATAACTGCTAAAAGGAAGTCAGGTCAGGTTACATGTTCAATGACAGCTAACATTGTCATTAGCCTCTAAATATCCTTTCTTTCGCTGCTAAAAGGCAGTCTAAATTCTCAATGATCCACTAACACGGTCGTTAGCCTTCCGGGGTATATTAAAGAGCTGCCAAGGACTATAATTACGCTTACAAGCTTAATTTACCTCTCGCTGTGCTGTGCTCTGCTTAGCTTTCCCCTTGGCACTGTCATTAGTCTCGAAATATTCTTCCAGTATCTTTTCAAGAGTTGTCTTGTGCCCGTCTCTCTCATTGTATTGTGTCCAAATTGTTCTCACAATCGTACATGCAGTAAATGCAGTTCTGAAAGAAAGAGATAAATATAAAACTTTATTATTTTCCGTCTAGTGAAATCTCTGTATACATTGTCATATTACTCCGTCTATTAACAGACCTCTGAAGATTGGGTCTGAGATCTTCATGCCTACACCTGGCATGGCTACTTTAATCAAAAGTACGAGAACTTTTGTTTATTTTATGACAAAACTCAAAATTAATTGACAATTGTCCCTTTTATAGATTACCTGGCAGCAGTCAAATAACTAGTCTAAAAGGAGAAAAAACCTAAAACATAGTAAAAAAACCTAAAACATAGTTAGTTGAAGGTCACCTAACCACTTCTTAAGCTACAAATGGGCACTAACGTAACAATTGATCCCACTGGACATATATTTAAAACGTAAATTACTTCATTATACATTTAATTTTCCTTACATTTCTTTTCATTAGTTAGTTTACTTTAAAATTCAACCACCCTCTTCTAATCTGAGAGAGTAGATAGCCAGCAGAATTATGAATGGTTTATTATACTCAAGGATTATTTATAACTGTCTTTGTGTAAAACATTTGTTATTGTATTCTGCAATATTTATACCTGACCTGTTTTCAAACCAACAAATAAAGCAGTCTCAAACAAAATCTTTTGAGTAAAATTTACAAAGAAAAAACATTTCACAATTTTTTACTTTACTGTGTGAATTTTAATGTTTCTTTACAGATTTCAAGGATAGTATCATAAATCCTTAGCTGTTAAAGGACCTCTATGGTCAGGGTTGTTGAATTTATGAAAATTAAATATATAAATTATGAGATACAAAAACTCCCTCACTATTATACCCGTTGATAATTACAAAATTTGTAAATAATTACCAAAAAAAAAAATATTTATGCCTTTTTGAAATTCAACTCCTAACCTTACAGCCGGAGTTAGAAGTTTCATAAAAAGATTATGGGTTTGAACAAAAAGAAAAATAATCCAGACAGTGAATAATTTTGTTGGCACCTCGTTTGGTTATGATATTTTAGAGAGGGGTTTGTAGGAGGCAAGAGTTTGTAAAGCTTAAATAAACCACCATAGAAATCAAAAGAAATTTAAGACATAAATACAATTAAAGCCTCTAATTTTAGGAAGATTGAAACTTGTTTGCCTCTAGTTAAGATTTTAAGGCAGCGTATTGCTTTAAAAATCATTTTCAAACTTTTTACAACTTCAAAACTAGCTGGTACAGAAGAATTGCATTTAAGGTCAAAGGTCAATTGAAATTGAAAGAGACATTATAGTCTAAAATGTTCTACAAGACTTCTTCTAAGCATTTAGAATTTTTTCAGCTATTTTTCTCTGTGTTTTTAAGGTCCTTGTAGTAATAATAAACAGCAATTCACAGTTGTGAGTTTGAGTTAACAAAATGTTCTTTGTTCATTTAGATTTGTGTCTGGAATACATTTCTAATTTAAAATAACACAAGTAATCTGTAGTTTCACTGCCTTAACGTTACAAATGCAACTACCCACCCTTAAACTATCAATTTCGTTAAATAAACACAGACAGATAATTTTTACTAGGGTCTTTTATTTATGCCACAAAAATGTGTATTCAAGGATTATCATGTCTCGTCTGAGAGGGCAGACATAATTTTAGGGTTACAACACCACCTTTTTGTTGCTCTCTCCTAACAAATCATAATTTAAGCATTAAAAACCCAGCATATATTTGGCAACAATTAAGCAACATGTTGTTAACAGTGAAAATATATAGAAAAAGTGTTTTTTATTCAAAAACAATTTTTCTTGTCCGCACAGCTGTTGTCAGATTTAATGAAAAAATATTTTAGTTCTAACTCTAAGTTTAAATGCCTGCAACGTGTCATAATTCTAAATTGTTTCACTCATAATTTCTTTACTTTACATTGATAGACAATCTATGTAAATTTTGCAGAGTTAGTTTATTTGTTTGCATTTTTCCACAAAAGAAAATGTTTCTAGAGCCTAGTAAATCTTTCGCACTCCTTTATAAGCTGTGTGTGAACTCAAACACATGAATAGATTTCAACTTCTTCATACTCATCATTAGATTTGACATCATTATCAACATGATAAATCCACCTCATAATCTGTTAATGGTACGAAGATAACAATTCTGTTTGATGAGTTGTAATAGTAGTAATCTATGAGTAGTATAATCAATTAAATTCTGTTTTGGATTGTGGCCAATATGAACGACCCACCAGACAGACAGCCAGCCATATAGACTGTCATGACAGCCTGCCAAACATCCAGCCACAAAGAGACTGTGGTGGTATTTTACAGCCTAAGTGCAGGGATTATAAATATTGGCCGTTGATTGATAAAATATTTATAAAGTTAGAGGAGAGCTAAAAATGAAATTGTTTGTGTGTGTGATAAATGGCATAAATTTATTTTGTTTAATTAGGAGAAATTAATTCAATAACAGGAATTGTAATTTTTTTTCCTCTGGCAACAGAAAAAATGGAATAAATTTTAATGTCGCAAACAGTATAACAAGAGCGGCCAGTTTCAGGTAGGATTTGTCATTATTTAACAAGGATTTTTGACTCAGAGCAGCTAATGTAGAATCTTGGTGGAGATTCTTTACTACATTTAAGGAGATACTTTAGTTTTTTAGATATATTCCATTATTTTGTAGCAGTAAGTTTATTATATCTCTTACAGCAGTTACTTTTGTGTCTAAGCGATGTTTAGTATCTAAAGCTTTATTTGAAATTAAGAATATTCTTTAGTAAATAATGGGAGATAATAAAAAATCTAAATACAAGAGATACTTTACTGTCTTAAAGATACTTTATTGACTTACAAATACATCATTAGGTTCCAGAACAGGACACAGTCTCTCTGTTAGAACCTGGAGAATGTAATTGATCTTAATGGGATATATGTCGATGGCAGTGAGGAATATATTCAGTATTATGTAGTCAAAGATCTGAAGGAAGGTGGTGAATGTGATTAATCTTAATGGAAACTATGTTGGTGGCAGTGAGGAATATGCTCATCATCATGTGGTCCCAGATCTGTATAATGTCTGTCTGTTAGATAAGGGGAGACTGTTATTGATCTTATTGAGATCTATATTAGTGACAGTGAGGTATATACTTGGTCTCACATTAAGGTTTAACTGGATTAATGTCATCTGGTCTCAGAACATACTTTTAAACTTAGTGGGAACTGTATTAAGAATCCATGGTCTCATATCGTAGCTAAACTGGTTACTCTCTCTGTACTCGTACTAGTGGCAGTGAGAAATATATGTCGCATGTGGTTCTCAGTGCGAACGTGATATATTTTTGCTATCGAATTAATTTAGTGTGTTTTTTAGGGTTTTTATGAATATATTTTTACGTCATCATTACTCCTGGATCTACAAGTATTAAACTTCAACAGTTTTCTTGAAATTTTGAAGAAATGATTTATGCTTCCAGTTATACCAGTTACAGGATGTCATTAGCATTGACATTCATGTTATGAGGAAGGTATGATAAACTCATCTGACCGTTTGATCTTACATTCGCCCTTAAGTTCCATGACCCCAGATGATTCTGTATTAAACTTTTGAAACATCTCGTTAAGGTTAACGAGAGTTTGTGTGAGTGCGTGATGACAGTATCTGAATAGAATGACATCAGTACAGTTAAGAAATTACTTCCAATTTCTGGCCATGAGCTCAGGTTTTATAGCATCACCCTGTAAATCAAATGATTCCGATATAAAATTGTTCTATCGTCATAAACTTAAACTCAGTTCTACGCAGCATTCTCAGTTCGCAAGACAATGAGGATATAAATATCAACCATACAATTTAGGTAGTTCTATTGTTAACTAAATCATCTGTTCTTACAATTCTCCGTTAAGATTCAGCGCTCCAAATGAATCCCTATTAGATAGTTCAAACATCTCGTTAAGGTTTACGATTCTTTGTTTGATGACACTATTAGAATAGAATGTCATCAGCACAGTTAGGAAATGATGTTCAATCACTGGCCGTAAAGTCAAGTTCTGCAGCATTATTCTGTGTCCCAAAAAGATCCCAATATTAAAGTTTTTCATCATATTAAATATATGCAGATAAATTACTACTCAGTCTATGGCCGCAGTCTCATTTCGCAAGAGTCGGTATAAATATCAACACATTTTGCATCCCGTACAGTTTGGATAATTATAGTGACTAACGAATCTTATTCGGCCATACAATCCTCCGTTAAGTTCCAGTTCCTCAATTACTTTCATATTAAATTGAACAATCATTAGTTGAAAGACGAGTGTTCGTCAGGTGAAGGAAGATTCTCTGAGTTTGTGGCTATACTAACAGAATAGACTGATATTAGTACAATTAGGAAATAACTTTTAATCATTGACTGTAAGCTCAATTTCTGTAACATTACAATGTTCCCCAAAATAAGTCCGATATTAAACTGTCTTTAAAGGCAAAGAATCAAGTAGTATGTTGTGTGTATGAATATAATTGTCTGGCTGGATCATTTCCAGCGGCATATCTAACATTGATATGCACAAAGCATCAGTTTGATAAAGAGTGGTGGTTTTAATTTCAAAGCGTGGTCGTCAAACGGGGATCACTAACAACACTTAGTGGAAGAGAAATCCCCACATGTCAGCAACACAAAAATCTGTGTAAAATACCTAAGATTTCAAATACAATTTAAATCTAGTTTACCTACCAGTACTATAAGAAAATCCATAAACAGTTTAATACCACAAATAAACTGTAATTAGAACAAGATCATTAAAACCAGAATTTCATAAAATTTACTTTCACAACTGCTTTTTTATGATTGTGGTATAAATTTCTTTTCATTTATGCAATTTCATTGCAATAACAATTAATATTTTTCTTTACACGAAGCTTAATTAAAACTCCAATATAACTTGTTACCTCATAAGCTAAAGCTAGGATGTGTTACTATTGCAAAAAAAAAACTTAAAACTTAATAAACTTAAGGTAACAAACATGACTTAAGTATAATTTATGGCTTCTGCTGTTAGCCGGTGAAGCATTACTACAAGTTTAACTACCGCCACAGAGGCTTTATAAGGCATTATGAGAGCGCAATGAGTAGGAAAGAAGACTTTAAGAGTATATGCTAAACGTCTCTTCTTTATAAGCTCTAGATACGAATGCAAAATGTAAAACAAACAGAAAATAAAATAACTTGTTACCTTTTTACTAAATAAGGAACTACAAATACCATTACACAGTAAAACAAGTTCAGCCCTGCCCAGCTCAGTCAGCCATTGAGACAGTCTACCAATGTGCGTCTTAAATATGTTTAGCAATTACGTGTAGACTATATATCCCTTTTGGAGATATGTAGTTTGCTTTAACACCAGTGTGTAAGTATTAAGTATGAACTGCACGTTTGCACCAACAAATTTTTAAATTATTGCGTTCTCTCTCATTCCTTTGCTGCATTTTTTTAGTAAAATGTCTTTGTCTGCTGTTTTACGACATGTTTTTCGCAAAAAAAGGGTTTTACAAGACTTTTAGGCATGTTTTCTGTTCAAAAAAATTTTGATTTTAATTAATATTGTTGACGGTCTTTGTTAAGTTTAACTTGATTTCAAGAAAATTTATGACATTTCCATTTCCTAGAAATTTATTTGCATTTTTGGTTCAAAACCTCAGTGAAGATATTTGTATTCTCTATAAATGCTTTCTGGGGAAGTCTGTTGAAGTTTTATACTTGAAGCTTACAGATTGTTTTGTTAGCAATCAATGCTTAACCTTAAATAGGCTTTCTTAGAAAGCCCATGAAACACTTCAAATAAAGCAGATAGCGGATCGCAACACGATCAATAATTTCCTCAGAAAGAGACATTTGTCAGTGCCACCGCTATATAGCCAATTGAGATCAACAACATACTCACATAGAGATAGTGTTCAGTTCAGGTTCTATATGAGATTGAGAATATTCTTCACAGTGACCTGTACGAACTGGGGTCTAGCCACCATGTGAGACTGAGTATATTCCTCACTGCCACTAATAAAGATTTCATTAGGATCAATCACATTATCCAAATTCTAAGTGAAAGGCTGTAACCTGTTCTTGGACCACATTAGACAGAGTATATTCCTCACAGCCTTTAGTACATAGATACATCCTGTCTATCCTCAAATCCTTGCCAAAATAATTCACCTACACCTAAATTTGCAAGATAGTGGAGCCTCAACACATTATAGATATAGTGGAACCTTTAGTGTGGTTGAAAGTTTAATAAGACTATCCTCCATTTGGCACCTATGCCAAAGTTCTCACAATGTTAAGCTGCTCTACTATTTCTCGTTAGAAAGGGGCAGACGAGGGACACATTTATTTGAATAAATATACAAATTTAATAATATGTAAGAGCCGCATAATCATGGACTGTAGACTTTTAAAATTATGTATTTCACACTTTAATTAATAAGACTTACTAACAGAGACACCTGTCATTAATAAAAATGACAAGTTGTTAGAACTACTTAATATATAATCAAAATATTTCCACACTTTGTTTGTCTTAGAGGCAAGCAGTCAGTAGTAGTTGGTTGCATAGTTTTTATCAAATCTAAATAAACTTTTACCTCAAGCGTAGGTTTTCATAGTGGACATGAAATTATAAATTTTATTTTCAACAAAATACAGTAGCTTGAAAAACTGACAGTTTTTGCTAATATTTAATATTTAATTATCCAGTATTTAATGTCATTTAAGTTATAAAAACATATTTTTTATTTTCATAAAAGTTGAATTGTTTTTTTTTCTTTTAATTTTTGGGTTGCCAGTTAAACAGCACAAATCAAAGCTGCACCCTATTGCAAATTTTAATGACAACATACGAGTAGTAAAGTACTTGTACGAGTTGTGAGTTTTTTTTTTAGAGTTTGCCAACAAGTATTGCAACTCTGTATAAGGTGTTGCAAATTGTCACCGTAATCAATAGTGGGTATAAATTTTATTTAATTCTTATTTCAAGCGCTACATTAGGGTAGAAATCGTTTAAATACTAAATGGAGTGAGCAACAACCAACAAAAAAAAAACTATGAAACACAAATATACTAGCAAGACATATCGATATTTTAAATAACAAACTTGTAGACATTTATCAACAAGCTGCTTAAACATTTAAACATGATTGTTTTAAACTTATAGAAATTGTATTTTATTTTTTTTTTATAAAAAAGGCAACCGAAACAAATGTTTCGTAATAAAGTTGTCACAACATAATATTTGTTAATGTCTGCTGTAAACTGAAATGAAAAAAAAAAATAAAGGAGGGGGAACTTGTCCGAAAAGGATTGTATTACCAATTAAATAAATTGAGAGGAATTAAGCGCTACTGCCGTTACAAACTAGCAAAGCAAACAAAATAACTTAAAACGATTAATTGTGTTAAACATTTTTAATGGAAATGTTATTTATACAAACAATTGAAATTTAAAATATATAATTAAACTTAAGAGAAATACAATATTTAAGTCAAGGACAAGACAATTGAATTAGTTTAAGTGCCAAAAGAAAATCCAAAGGTGACTAGTGGCCGTAAGGAATGCGCTCAGTCTCATATGGTAGCTAAATTGTACTGGTAGCAGTAAGCAACATAATCTGTCTTAAAAGAATAATCTTAATGATATATAAGTGGCAGTGGGAAATACTCTGTCTCATATCCAAAACTAGAGTATTCTGGAAATACTAGAATAGATTATCTAGGGATACTGCAGTATCTAGGAAATACTAGAGAAGTATTCAGGAAATACTAAAGTACCCAGAAGATACTAGTGTATGCAGGAGATACTAATGTATCTAGGAGATCCTGGAGTATCTAGGAGTTCCTGGAGTGTCAAGAATATCCTGGAGTTTCCAAGAGATCTTGGAGTATCTACGAGATCCTGGAGTATATAGAAGATACTAGAGTATCCAGAAGATACTGACGTGTCCTGAAGATACTAGAGAATATAGAATATACTACAGTAATCAGGTGATATTAAAATATCCGGTAGATACTAGAGTATCCATTAGATACTAGAGTATACACGCGATACTAGGAGATCCTGGAGTGTTAAGGAAATCCTGGGTTATCTAGTAGATCCTGGAGTGGATAATAGATCCTGTAGTATCTACTAGATCCTGGTATCCATAATATACTTCAGTATCCAGGAGACATTAGTGTATGGAGGAGATGTTAGAGTATTTAGGAGATCCTCGAGCATCTAGGAGTTCCTGGAGTGTCTAAGAGATGCTGGAGAATATAGGAGATCTTGGAGTATCTAGAAGATACTGGAGTATGCAGGAGATATTAAGGTATCCACTAGATACCAGAGTATCCAGGAGATACTGAAGTATCTAGGAGATACTAGAGTATACTGTAGTATCCAGGAGATACTAGCATATGAAGGATATACTAGAGAATCCTGGAAATATTTTTTTTAAGTATCCAGTAGATACTAGAGTATCTTTAATAAAAAATATCGTTAAGAAACTAACATATGTTTAATATTTATTTGTCGGAATCTCACACAAGCCACTTAATTACATATATGTACTTCACACTTTATCAAATTAATTTTAATGCACTTCTTCTTTACTAATAATGCCACATAAACTCACGTTTATGTCAATCTAGTGCTAAAATCTTCACATAACAAATTCTCAAAACATTATTATTATTATTTTCTCAACACCATTCACAAATTGTTTTCATCTCAGATATGTCATTGTATAGCGGAGTTTGATTTCAAAATATTTGTTAAACTAAATAACTTTTCACACCTTGTTTTCGGCGATCTGCCGCCCGTTTCTAACAAAAATGCAAGATGACAGCATTTAAACGTCATTAGAAAATTTCAGAAATTGTACGTGTTTGAAATATTAAAAGCAAAGAAAAACTCAATAAATCTACAGCCACATTGTATATTTACGGCAAAAGCAGAAAACTCGAAATGTGTTAAATGAAAATTAACTTGGTCATAATTATGACTAAAAAAAATAATAATAAAAAAATATAGCTAAAAAGCTTTAACTGCATTTTGTGTTACTTGTTTTTCTCTACCATTAACACCAGTTACATTAGAGGTGTTAATATCACTTGACTTTATGGCTTAATGATTTTATTTTCTTTTTTGTTTTTTTTTTTTGCTGTTGGTTTTCTGTTTTTGGTGTTGTGGAGTTGTTGTGGGCTGCTGCAAAGTAAATTAAGTAGTTAGTTTAGGTAGGGAGAAAGTGTTTTTTACTTGTAGGGGAAATTTTTGTGTTTTAAAAGGTTTACGGTTGGAATTCCCAGATCTCTAAAGCCCTTAAAACTTGTCATAGATTTAGTTAAATCTTGTCTTTCTAGACTCTCTGTAGCGTCACTAGAAACTACATACGTTGCATAATAATGGAATCTGATTGATTTCCTAAACATTTTCTTTTTTTACTGTTGTCTTTGAATTAGATCTATACATTCTCTAAATAGACAATTGAACAAAAAAAAAAAAAAAAAAACCTCGACATTAAATTACACACAGATTTGTCGTAATAAAATATAATTTGTACTAAAAACTTTACACAACTAATTTCTTATATTTTCGAGGAGAAGCTAGAACTTGTAGTTGCAATGGGACAGTATAAATGGGACAGTATAAAATGATGACTTCAAACCCAACCAGTTTTCCTAAGCTTCATTCTTGCTTTAATGATTCTGCCCGTAATTAAACAAGAACTAAAACAAACGGCCATTAGATTGCCGCGCATAACAAAAAAAAAAAAACTGAAAGATTAATAACAATTTAAATTAGATTATCATAAACTGTAAATAACATTAGTGGCATGCCATCACTAGCAAAAGTCAAGAGAATAAAATAGACAGAAAGTTATGGCCAGCAGCAGCAGCAGCTTTTTTCACATCAAAGTCATGGGGAATGAATGAAGTTCCTATGAAAGGCCATTAGTAACCGACTTTATAAAAAAAAACAAAATGTGAAATTAATCAAATGTTGGGAATAAAATTAAAAAAAAAATAAAAAAATGTTCGGCCTCCATAATATTTAGTCCTGTTATGGGAAGATAGTGAAATAGCAAAGAAAGGGGATGTATAGCTAAGGCGTAGAGTTGCTTAATTTATGGCTAATTTTCTAAAAAAAATTGGTGATTGATTTCAAACCACATTTGCTATAAAAAAGATTTAAGGGAAATTGAAATTTCAGATAAATGAGACAAACATACAAGATTTAAACGATTGTGCGGTATTGAAATTTGTAAAATTTTTGGCTGTTTAACAAACTTTTCTTGTGGACTTGTGGTATAGAAAATGCTTAGAAAATTTCTTATGTATTCGCTAAATTTCAACAAAGTTTTTACAAATTTGAGCATACATTTTTGCAAATTCCAATAAAGTTCTGTGCAAATTTAGATAAAAGTTCAGTAAATTAAAGTAAATATTGTGCAAATTTTATTAAATTTCACACAAATTTTCGCTTTCTTTATTTCTTTATAAATGTCTAAGAATTTTAATACAAATTTGTGCAAAGTTAAAGATGTTTGTGCGAATTTTTTTGGAAATCTTTCTTAAAATCTGTAAAAATTTACTAAAATTAAAGCAGTTTTTATCTCTAAAATATTATAATATACTTTATTAAACTTTGTGCAAATTTCTGTAGAAAATTGTTGGCTTCATTTGGCAGTCTTTTATCTCCTTTTTTCAAAATTTACTTAAAATTAAAGCAATACATACATATTTACCTTTACAATACTTCAATGTAATTTGTTAAAATTTCTGTAAAAATTGTACATATGTGAGTAAATATTGTGCAAATTTGATTTAATTTGGACACTAATTTTCTTTTTCTTTATTTCTTTATAAATTTTTAAGAATTTTAATACAAATTTGTGCAAATTTCATTCAAAGTTAAAGAAGTTTGTGCAAATTTTTTGCAAATCTCTTGCAAATCTTTCTCAAAATCTGTAAAAAAATTAGGAAAAATTAAAGCAATTTTTATTTCTAAAATATTTTAATATACTTTATTAAGATTTGTGCAAATTTCTGTAAAAACTTGTGCAAATATTATTAAAATTTTGCACGAATTTAAAAAACAAATTTGAAATTTTACTCAAAAGCGGTAAATAGAATATATGTTGACCAATTTGTGCAAATTTCTATAGAACTTTGTGCAAACTTATTAAAATGTTGCACAAATTAAAGATTTTTTTTAGAAATTTTATTTAAAATTTATGGAAATTCTAAACACAGTAAATGGCGGCAACTAGAAAATGTTTTAGTCAATTAAGCCCAAAATGAATGTCTGTCCAATTGAGGCAAAACAAATGTCAGCTGCTATTCAAGGAAAATTCTCTTGAAAAAACGTCTGCTCAATTGCGGCAGGCAATGCTTCCCTTGCTTCTTTTCTAATCCCCCAAAACACTCACAAGTGCGTGCAGAAAGTGGGACTCTGTTGGGTCCAAAAACACATCAACAAAAATAATAATAAATAAACTGCACGCCATAATGAAATTTATTTTAAATGTTTTATGTTTATATCTACGCATGTCTTAGACTTTGAGGTTGTCTTAGAAAATTATAGGCCAAAGAAAAAAATGCTCAACTAAGACACAACACAACTTTCCTTGACTCTCTCTTTTCCTTCCTAATTTCTAGTAACTTGTTTTGTTACCTGGCTGTAACAACAATAAATCATTTTTATGTAAAAACATAAAATATAAAAAAATATAAGAATTAAAAGTAAGGAAAATCTAAAAAGAAAGAACAAAAAAAAGTCATGCAATCAAATTTTAATATGAAGAATTATGACTATTTAGGTTATAAATGATGATGATAATGATGATGATGATCAACAACATCATGATGTCAACAAATAAAGTAGAAAGTCAAACGAAACTTTCAAAATAAATGGAATCCTGTTTAAACAGGGCAACAATTTATATAAATTGGAAAATTTCTAGCTTGAAAAAATAAATCAATTTAAGACTTTAATGCCGAAAAAATAATAAGCAACAGAAAGGTAAAGCCAACTTTGATAAATGATAAATATGTATATAAATTTTAGGAGCCCTTTAACATTTTAGCTTATGTCTAGTAACTGACATTTTAACCATTTGCTGTTTACAGCCATAAAACTGCATACTTTATGAGACTTAATAAATATCATCCATCTCTTTTTGTTAAAACCATTTTCATACCTTCTTTTAGCCACATTTTCCAGTCGCCACAACTCAGCTGGCTCAATTCCCCAATGAAATGATACTATGTTGAGTTCAACCATGATGTTTTTTATGTTTTAGACTTTGTTTTGTGTTGGTTTTTTTTTGTAAAAGAAACTCAAATAAAAAACTCTGAATTTTCCAGCCACAACATTTTTACATTTTGAAAACTCTAGAACTTTGTCTGACATTTATGGTGCTTTTATCGTTACAAAAAAAATAAACTTTTAAATGTTAATGATGCTAAAATATTAAAAGGAAGAAAGAAAACATGTTAAAGAAACGAAACAAAGGAAATTTAAGCCTAAGGTAAATGAAACATGAATGAATCTTTCATAAAGAGGGTTGAGTTGAGATTAATGAGAAATAATTAAAATTTATATGACTGTTTAAAAAAAATTAACTTTTGTTAATAGAATTTTGGCAGGGAAATGTTTAATCAGCAAGTTTTAGTAAAAATTTAAGCAAATTTTGAATCAAATTTTGTGCAAATTGTATTTAATCGGTGTAAAATTTTAACCACTACAATATTTTATTTAAAAATTTTCAAATTTGTGTAAATTTTATTTAAAATTTGTACATTTGTGCAAATTTTTTTCAAAACTTTGTGCAATATTCAAAATTTGTACAAATTTTACTCAAAATCTATGTAGAATATTAAAATTTGCTTAATTTGCTTGTTTTTTAAATTTTTGCAAGTTTTAATCAAAATTTTAGTTAATTTCATACAAACTCTGTGTAAAATTCAAAAATATTTGTGCAAACCTAAATAAAATTTTTTTGAAAGTTTCTCTGAAAATTTTTTGAAAAATTTCAAAATTAGACCAATTTTACCCTCTTTCGAACAGTTTCTGAAAAAACTTTTCCATTTTTTGAAAACTTGCGCAAGTTTCTCTCAAATTTTTTTGAAAAATTTCAAAATTAGTGCAATTTTACCCTCTTTCGAACAGTTTCTGAAAAAACTTTTCCATTTTTTGAAAACTTGCGCAAATTTTATTAAAAATTAAAATCAACAATTTTCCAAGTTTCTCTCAAAGTCTTTAAAATTTCAAAACCAGTACAATTTCACCCTCTTTCGAAGAGTTTGTGCAAAATATAAACAAAATTTGTGCAAATTTCATTTACAAATTCTTTATATCAAAATTTGTCCGAGCTTCTAAAATATTCCAAATTTGTGCAAATTTTATTAAAATTAAAATTTGAATCAATATTTTTCCAAGTTTCTCTAAAGTTCTATTTAAAATTTCAAAACTATTTCATTTTCACCCTCTTTCAAACAGTTTGTGCAAAACTTAAACAAAATTTGTGCAAATTTCACTCAAAATCTGTGTAGAAGTTCATAATTTGTGCAATTTCTCGCTCCTCTCTTGCCAATTTTATAAATTTAAAAAAAAAAATTAGTAAAGATTAGTAATTTTTTTTCCAAATTTGCGCAAATTTTTGTAAAAACTTGTGGAAATTTTATTAAAAAATAAAATCAAAAATTTTCCAAATTTCTCTCAAAATCTTTAAAATTTCAAAACCAGTGCTATCAGGGGTGTCATAGAAACCAATATTGTCGGAATTGGTTTCTATGACACCCCTGAATTTCACCCTCTTCCGAACAGTTTGTGCAAAATATAAACAAAATTTTTGCAAATTTCTTTTACAAATTCTATAAATTTTATCAAAATTTGTCCGAACTTTTAAAAGATTCCAAATTTGTGCAAATTTTATTAAAAATTAAAATTTGATTAAAAATTTTTTCCAAGTTTCTCTAAAGGTCTTTTTAAAATTTCACATTTTTACTCGTTTTCAAACACTTTGTGCAAAATTTAAACAAAATTTGTACAAATTTCACAATTATTTCTATTTGGCTTTGTTTCTTTCAAAATTTGTGCAAATTTTATTAAGTTTCATTTAGTTGTCTTCATTTAGTTGTTAATTTGTGCATTTCTGTCTTAAAAACTTGTGCAAACTTTAGCAAAAATTGTGCAAATATTCTTCAGTTTTGTGCAACTTTTAATTGTCTTTATTTATTTATTAGTTTATGAAATTTGTTGTTACTTGTGTTTGTTTCTTTTGAAATTTGTGCAAATAGGCCCTTAAAATTTGTGCAAAATTTGTTCAGATTTACTGAAATATGACTGGTTTTTATATCTTTTTAAAATTTTGCAAATTTTATTTAAGTTTTTTTAATGTCTGCTCTATGGAGCCAGCAAATTCCTATAGAAAATGAATGTCAGCTCCAAGAAGACACAAATTTTTTATAGATTTTTCTTTATGTGTATTTGTATAAACGCTGTAAAAGAGGAAATTAAAGTAATCATGTTTCAAGTTTAATCAAACATATTTAGTACAAGAAATTCCACTGATTTTATTATTTATATTTGTCATTTTCTTAAAAAAAAATTTCCTGCTTAAATCGTTAAATATTCTAAAGGAAGATTATTTTTATATAAAACAACAGTATCAAGCTGTTTAACTCATCCTGAACTTTTAACATTCATTCGTTAGATCATTATAAAAAAAAGAATATCTATAAAATATGAAAAGAAAAAATTTGTAAAACTCTAAGACTGAACTGACCTAGTGGAGTAAAACGCAGCAAGCTACAACATAACTGTTGAAGTCGCAGAAGATGTAAATAATGAAAGTCATTTTACTAACAGTTTCACAAACTACTGGAAAACGAGAAAAAAAGCTTTCAAATCTTTACAATGCGATAATGAACACTGACGATGAACGATACTAGTTGTTGTGCTTGTCGTCATGGTCGTCGTCTATTACACGTAAGAAACACCGTTTGCCCAGTTACTCCCCGGTATTAGAATGACTTAACAAAAAAGACTGAAAAATATATAAAGATTTTGTGTATTTTTCATTAGATATTTTACCTTCCAGATACTATTGTTGTGTTTTTTTTATGAGTTTTTAATACAATTTCAAATATTGTAATATCTTCTTAACAGCATCTGTAACAGCTACTGGTGTTTAACTTGGTTTTTTTGGTAGTTTTTTTTTTAACCCTGGCTCCTCTGCTTTATGACTTTGCCAGCATTTGAGCAAACTAATTAAGGAAATTGTATGAATACAACTTTTTGTCTACTGATTTTATAGACACAATCCAGCAAGCAGCAAATTAAATAGTTTAATGCAAAGCAAGGCAGAATTATTAATAAACAAATGAAAATTTAGAGGATTATAAATGTTAACAAGAGTAAAAGAAATGTCAGTTTTATGAATATAATTCAATAAAGACAATAATGGACCAGATTGGAAAATAACAAGAAAACCTTTCAGACATTTATTTTCTAAAGAAAATTGTTGGCTCCATTTGGCAGACATTTATTTTTTATAGAAAATTGTTGGCTCCACGTGGCAGACATTTATTTTCCAAAGAAAATTGTTGGTTCCATTTGGTAGACGTTTATTTTATAAAGAAAGTTGTTGGCTCCATTTGGCAGACATTTATTTTCTAAAGAAAATTGTTGGCTCCACGTGGCAGACATTGGTTTTCTATAGAATATTTTTGGCTCCATTGAGCAGACGTTCATTTTCTAAAGAAACAGAAGACAGAAACTTTCTATAGAAAATGAACGCCTGCTCAGACATTTTCCATAGAAAGTTTTCATTTAGTTTAATTGAGCCGCAGATTTTCTTTGGCTTAATTCATTTATTTTAAACTACGTAAATCTAAAATTTCTAAGAAACTCTGATTTCTCTTTAACCTAATAGCTAATACATAACAATGAATAGTCAGACTATTTGTTGCTATGGTGTCTTTATTAGTCTGCCAGTTAATTTCACAAACATTAAATTGATTTTCACATTAAAACCCAAACAAACCAAAGTCATGCATTTAAATGAAATGAAATTAATTAATACATCATGTTAGCAGGAAAATATCTATCATCTTTTTGTTAAAGCTTCATACAACACTAAAACCAATAATGCAACATCTTTTGAGCTGCAACAGCTACCACAATAACGTTTTCAATGGAAAACCTTTAATGCCTTAAACTAGACAAAACATTTGTAGCAACAACCACATTTTAATACTTGCTGCAAATAAGCAATATTATACTCTCATAAGACAAGATCTTGGGGTTTTAGTTGTATTTGCTAGTGTTTCTTCATTGTCGTCGTCTTCTGCTTTTGTTATGTTGCAACATTTTCTATATTGTGTTTGTTAGAATTCGATTTATGTATACATATGTCTTTGAGGCTGGCTGGCTGGCTGACTGGCTGGCCTGGCATCATATGTTTGAGGTTTATTGTCGTCGTACACATGTAATTGTAGACAAAAACATATATTGTACTAATACTGCCAATATTGACTTTGTTCATGAGTAGGTGAGTGAGTGAGTTTAGCTAGGGATTGTAAACGCCCAGCAAAGTTTTTCGAATAGAAATTGTTGAAACATATAAAAAGGTACAGCTTTAAAGGCCCCTGTGGAGAGGTACTGTTTAAAATTATTATTTTTTTTAAGGGATACCTTTAAATGGGTTGTTAAAAGCACGCTTATTAAAGGCGGACTTTTGTACGCGTTCTTAAAGAAGTACTTTAAAATGTAGCCCTTATAAGGTGTATTTTTAAGGAGGTAACTATGAAGAGTTGGAAGAGGAGTTCGTTTAAATGCATAAATGTAAAGTGGTCGTTTAAAAGCCACCCGTTTAAAGGATACTATTATAGACGACAGTTAGAGATCCGTTATAGAAGGCATTTTAAGGAATAAATTTAAAGAGTGTCTTTTAATGGGGTACTTTGAAAGGGGCTCTTTTAAGGGGTACCTTTCAAAAAGTACTTTAAGGGGGACTCATTTAATTGGTGCTGCTGTAGGGGGTAAAGGTGTAACTTTTGTTAACTTTTGTGTTAGGTTACATAAAGATATACTTTTAAACATGTGCTTTAAAGTCGTCCTTCTGAAAGGTGTTTTAAGGGGATTCCTTTGAAAGGGTACCCTTAAAGAAGTATTTTATAGGGCACCCTTTTCAGGGGTGCTGCTATGTATAGGGGGTTCTTTAAAGGGTAACTTTGAAGAGATACTGTTTAAGAGGATACCTTTAAAGAAATCCTCTTCGCAGAATACCAAAAGGAATTTTTTAAAGTTGTATCCTTTGAGGTAAGTCTTTTAAGGTCTTATTTAAAGAAATCTTTTGAGGTATACTTATTAAGAGGGTCCTTTACTCTTTTCAGTTGTTTTCTTCAAACACTATTTTAGCGTCAACTTACTTTAACACAGTCTGACTCAATAACAGCTTCTATAGCTCTCACATTTTGCTTGGTTTTTTCCACAATTTATTTAATTTAAGCTACATATGTTTAATATAATATAACAAACAAAAAATAACCCGATATCAATTACAAATAAGGCGTTACCAATACTCCACATTATGGTGGAAAGGAAACACTTCTCCAGCAACAACAATACATACTGCAAGCCAGTCATAGCACAAGTTTAAAACTTCTCTTTTTCTTTATCATATTTCCAGCAAATAATGTTACATATGAAAAAAATAAATAAAAAGAAAAAAAAACTTCACAATGTGTCTGAAAATGTGGTCACATAAAATTTGCTAGGGAATCATAAGGAAAAGGCAAAGGAAACTTGATGTTTAATACACACAGCTTGAGGTCTTGTTTTTTTTTCTTTCTTAACACGGCTGCATTTTTATTATTGTTATTTTTTTTTTGTCAAAGAAGCCCTTTTACCCGTTTTTTTGCGTCTCTCTGTTTTAATGCTTGTTTTAACTCAAGACATAAAGTTGGTAACAATTGTGTGATATTTATTATAAGTGATAAATTGGAAAAGAAATGGGCTACATCTAGTTTTAAAGTAGTGGTCGGCTGTCATAGACACCGTTCCCAATGCAACGGGATTTTCGCTCTGGAACGACTGGAGACCCACTCAAAGTTTGTCAGTGACAGCTACAGCAACCAGAAGTTTTATTGCCAGGGTAGAATAACAACTAATCTACAGGGAATGAAAGTACGCACGAGAACTATCCGAGTCCCTCTCGGGCAAATATATTCAACTCAGCGACAGCTGCATTAACCGGAAGTTTTTTTTGCTCCAGGGAAGAATTTTTGAAGACAGCAGATCTGCTACAACGATAACTCAACTGGGAAAGAGAGAATCAATGCTCAATTCTCCCTTTATGCCGATCACTGCTTTAAAGTAAGTGTTGATGTAGAGGCTAAATAGTTCCCAGTTTGGTAGGGAATGGACCTTTAGTTCAACAGATATTTTGACAATTTAGGGCAATATATATAGTTTACCTTTAACAAGCTGTGATTTGAAACATTTGATTCTTAGGTTTCTATTTAATAATTTGTCCTGGTAAAAACAACGCGGTGCATCAAACAATGAATTAATTCGCTTGTATTTGTTCCTGAATTCGCCTCTGCTGCCTATTATTTTGATTTTGCTGTAGCTCACATCAGAATTAGCATTGCCAATTAGCTTGACTTGTTTTCGATTTGCCAAATATGCTGTTTTTTTTTTGTTATCTTTACATTGTTAACGTGCTTCCTTTTCTTCTAGTTTCTTTTTATTTTTTTTGTTGCAGAAAATGTTTTTTCATGCTGAAAAATAAAAATCGCCAACTTTACATTTTAACAGTTTCGTTTTAAAATGTTTCAATGATTTTTGTTCGTTTGAACATTCGTTCTCTCCTTTAAACTGTTCTTCCTGTTTGGCACTTCTTGAGTGTGTTTTTTTTTTTGTTGCTGTTGTTTTTGTTTCAATGCACGAATGAACAAGCACGCAGTTGAATGCATAAATACAGGGATAGAGAAATCAATGCTATTTAGAATATCACACAAAATAAATAAAATTCCTTAATTATTAATAAATTAAAATTTTTCTGGTTTTAAAAAAAAATTAATGTAATTAAAAATAAATACAGCAGAGAAATCATTTTAAGAAAGTTGTAACAAACATTTTTAGATTCGTTAAGTTTCTAAATTCAATTAAAATATAAAAGTTTTTTCAATTTTATTAGTTCATAAGCGATAAGTTAAACGATTATAACAAAATTTTAAGGAAATGTTTTTGCTTCAAGAGAATAAAGTTTCGTTAAGTTCTTTAAGTTAATAAAATTACGAAATTCTTCTACAATTATTAGGAGTTTTATTAGATTTAACTTAAGATGTAATGAAATTTAGAAAGTCTGTTAAAATATTCAAGTTTCGTTAAGTTTTTAAAGTCAACCAAAATTTAAAATATTTCTTAATTTAATTTGTTTTTAACCAGTACTAAACGATTACAGTAAAATTTTTCGGAAAAAGTTTTTGGTTCTGAAAAATAAAGTTTTGTTAAGTTTTTTAAAGTCAACCAAAATTTAATTCTTTTCTTAATGTGTTTTTAAACAGTACTAAACGATTATAGTAACATTTTTTCAAAAAGTTTTTGGTTCTTAAAAATAAAAGTTCGTTAAGTTTTTTAAATTAGCAAAAATTTAAATTTTTAATTGATTTAAGTAGCTTATAACGAATGCTTACCAAATGTATTTAAATTTTTTTAAAAATATTTTTGGTTCTAGAAAAAGGGTTTCGTTAAGTTTTTTAAATTAACAAAATTACAAAATTTCTCTGGAAATGTCAACAAGCTTAATAAAGTTAAACAAATATGTATATAATAAAAATAAATTTTAAAAATTCCGTTAAAAAATTTGGGTTTTGCTAAGTGTTTAATTCGACAAAAATATATTTCTCTAATAACTATTAGAGAAGAATTTTTTTTCATTCGGCTTGAGTTCATTTTTTTTTAATTAATAACTCGAAGAATACCATTGTGAAACTATATTTTTCTAGACAAATGGCACACTGCATTTTCTATCCTGCCAAGGTCGTCATCAGCAATGTTTATTGTCCAAGTTCTGCTTGTAAACATCATCTATTTAACTCACCATTTATTGAGAAATAGAGTTCGAGAATTAAACATATTTCTTATTACATGTTATGAGTTAGAACGAAATTTACTTATGTTTTACAATGTGTGTGTATTCTTCTTTATTAGTTATTATTATTACAAATTTTTGTATTAAATAACTTAAAAATATAATAAAATTTTAAACAAAACTTATTTAGGCTCGAGAATAAATTTTCGTTAAGTTTTTTCTTGAAACAAAATTTCAAAATTTGTCTTGAATTTATTTTATTCTATTAAATACTTTAAGAAACAGAACAAGTTTTGAATTTAGTTCTATTAGTTTAAAAAATAAAGTTTCGTTAATTTTTTGTTAAAACAGAATTTCAAAATTGTTCTTGAAATTATTTCATTTTTAGTTTAGAAAATAAAGTTTCGTTAAGTTTTTTTTATTGAGCAAAAATTCAAATTTTTTTTTTAATTTATTTTATTTAAATAATTATTTTCAGAATTTAGAAAATACTTTATTTATTATCCTTTAGTTTAGAAAATAAAGTTTTGTTAAGTTCTTAACAATATAATAAAATATTTTTTAAAATAAGTTTTTCTAATTTAACAAAATTTCAAAATACTTTATAAATTTTTTGCAGCTTAATAAATACTATAAGTATTATTAATACTAAACAGATTAATACAACCAAATATCTACATAATTGCAGTTAGTTTACAAATTGAAGCTTCCTTAAGTTTAGTTTACAATCAAAAATATGTACTTAATTTCTTTATAATAAAACGTAGTTTTAATTAAATTAATATCATTACCTAAAATATCCTCCTCAAAGAAAATTTAAAAAATGTGTAAGTTTACTTTTTTTTACAATATTTAATTACTTCCATCCCTGCGGTAACTTGTCATCTTCCACATCTTTTCTTTAACTGGCATTTTGCTTTAGTTTGAGTGTGTGTATATATTTCAGCTGGTCATCAAACAAATTCCCCTTTCCTCTGCAATATATTGGTCAATGTTATTTTTTGTTCTTCCCTTAGTTCATTGCTTTGTTTTGGATGTTGTTGTTAAAATGCTAAATTATTGCCACCACCGTTGTTGTTGTTGTTGCTGCTGCCGTTGTTTTATTGTCCCTTTTAAATCGTGGCTCGTCTTGGCTTTGTTTAAGTTTCGTTTTATCATTGCTTGTAAATAGTTTGATTACAACAACAATGGTTGTTTGGTTTGTTTCTTTCAGTAGGTTTAAGATGGCTGCTGCAATACTAACAACAACAACAACATTAAGTAAATGTAAACGTAAACATTAAAGAAAATAATAAGTTGAATTTTAAGTTAAATAAGAGGAGCAAACAGAGAGAGGAGAGAGTCATGTTGGTTCAGCGTTGTCAACTTTGAAATTTCAAAACACACTAAAATGAAGACAAAAAAAAAACGCGCCATTTAATAAAAAAAACGCACCAAGTTTCGAATTTCTCTTTTATTTAAATTGTTTATTGAATTAATTTCACATAAAAGTGTAATATTTTTGTGTTATAAATATAACAATAAAACTGTCTTCTACAGTTCAGTGTAGAATAAGCTGCCACTCTGTACATACATTTAATTACTGGGTCGATCGTCATTAAATTTTCACAATAGGATATTCTTACGAAATAATAAATTCTTGACTATATATAGTTGTAAGTGGACAAAGGGGCGTAGCACCGCCCATATAACCAACAAATTTAATCGCCATATTTTGGGTATTTTTTTTTTACCTATGTCGATGATATTTGGTACATAGTTGTGAGTAAACAAAGGGGCGTGGCGTCGTCCATATAACCCAAAATTTAAAATCGTCATATCTTGGGCATTTTTGACCAACAGCGGCAGTATTTGCTATATATGGTATTAGCATGAAATACGTACCAAATAAAAAGTGGGAATAGCACGCCCCTTTGATTGCGACATTTTGGAGGGTGGACCTGTTAACAGCCTGCAGCTTTGACTCAGGACTACTTATTACATGATAATATTTTTCGACCATGCCGACTTCTGCACCTTCTTTTTTACAACGTTTATTAAAGGATTTACCTCAAAGGGGGGTAGCGAAGCACACCGGGTTCAGCGAGTTCTATGTATATAAAACTTTTTAAAAAGAGATCAAATAAAAATAGTAAAAGCCTTTTTTTGAATAAACGATCCAATAAAGATAAAATAAGCATTTAACCACTCAAAATTTAAATCACAATATGCTATTCGGAACTGAAGTAATTTCAGTACATATTTGTTACTTTTTGAATTTTTTTCAAAAAATTTGTTGTTCGTCTACAGTTCAGTATACCAAATTATCAGGCTACACAAGAATTTTCATGTTAAAATTGTTAATTTTCAAACAAAGATTTTCACCCTATTCACCTGTAGCAATAACCTTCATGAGACGAATTCTATAGTATGTATGCATTTATAATACATTCGTATTTAAAATACATGCATACATACATACATTTAATGGGGTCCTTTTTCATCGCATAGATTTCATGATTAAAAAACTGCAATTAAAAATTAGTAAAAATAAAGATTTCATCACATATTCGGAAAAATTAAAAAAAGCGCACCGCGCACCAACCAAGAAATTGTTCGCACAAAAAATGTAAAAAAGCACCAAAAAAGGTGCGAAACGCACCAAGTTGACAACGCTGTGATGGTTCAATTATGCGTGTTTGTACATATATATATACATATGTACGTGTGTTGCCAAAGTAATTATTGTTTTGTGGGTCTTTATTTGTGTGGCTGTCTGGTCATGTTTTAATGCTGATGTTGGCTGTTTTTTTATTTCCAATTTTCTTTTTTCTTCTTGTGTAATTTGTTGTTGTAAATTGTTTTGTTGGTACCAGCAGCTTTGTTGCATGTGCCATCTTCGATTTTATCATATACAATTGTAAAAATTTTAATTAAATTAAAGATTGTTTTGTTGTTTTTCACTATCATTTAAGGTTTTTTGTTGTTATAGTAAATTATGCTTTGTTTTCATTCGAGCAATTTCACACAATTTACAAAGAAAATATGTACATACATATGTATGTATGTATGTATGTATGTATATGTGAGAGATAATGAGGAGGTTAAGTGATGATGTTGTTAATATTAGAGAAGCTGAGGAGTATGAGGGTTAATGAGTTATAAACTACTTAACAATTTCTAAGCGCTGATATTTTTTTAATTAAAAAGTGTGTTATAAATTAGGGAAAAATGTTAGGAATTGTTTTGTTTATTATTTTTTTTTTATAAAATAACGTAAAAGAACTAAACATAATTTTAAATTAAAAAGAATAATTTAATTTCTGTTTAAGTAAATCTGTTAAAAAAGCTATATTTTCTGAACTAGAAAGAGTTAAATAGAAATTTTGTGATATACGAGTACCTATATTATAATTAAAGATGATTAAAGAAATTTACGAAAAATTTTGAAATTTTTGTTGAAATAAAAAAATATACGAAAGTTTATTTTCGAAACAGAATAAATATTTTTATATAGGTATGTATATTTTTGGAGATTTTGATAAGTTGAAATATGATCTAAAAAGCTTAACGAAACTTTATTTTCGGAACTAAAAGCAATTGTTAGGATATTTTATTTTATTCCTAAAACATTTAATATGATTAGAAAAAATCTGAAATAATTTTTAATTTTTGTTAAAAAGAAAAACTTAACGAAACTTTAATTTTCGAAACTAAAAGCTTTTATTAGGATAGCTTATTATATTCTTAAAGCATTTAAGAAGTTAGAAAAAAATCAAGAAAAATTTTGAAATTTTGTATAGAAAAACAACCTAACGAAACTTAATTTTTGAAACTGAAAGAATTTGAAAAAAGGTTTTTATTATATTCTTAGAGCATTTTTTAAGCAAAAGAAAAAATTAGAAAAAAATTTCATTTTTATTGTAAAACAAAACTTAACGAAACTTTATTTTCGAAATTAAAGGGATTTGAAAAAGGATTTTTATTATATTCTTAGAGCATTTTTTTAAGCAAGAGAAAAATTAGAAAAAATTTAATTTTTATTGTAAAAAAAACTTAACGAAACTTTATTTTTGGAACTAAAAGTTTTTAACGAAAGATTTTATTATAATCTTAAAGCATTTAATTAGCTTAGAAAAACTCAGTCAAAAATTTTAAATTTTTGTTGTAAAAAATAACTTAACGAAACTTTATTTTCCAAACAAAAAATTTTTAACGAAAAATTTTGTTATATTCTCAGAGCATTTATTATGATTAATCAAAATCAGCAACAAATTTTAATTTTTGTTGTTAAAGAAAAACTTAACGAAACTTTAATTTTTGTAGGGAAATTTTTTAAAATAAATTTTTTTTATCTTTATGTTTTATTTGCCCTAGACAGTTTAGAATTCTAGAACAATTTTGAGTTTAAAAATATTTACAAAACTTAATGAAATTTTATTTACGATAACCATAAATATTTTTAAAAAATTTTACAAGATTTATATAGCTTTTTTAAGCTTTTTTATTTTTTAAAACTTAACGAAACTAGAATTTTTTGAAAAAATATTGTTTATGGCTAATTTTTTCCATTTTTGTTAGAAGTTTGTTTGTAAGATTTGTTAACAGAAGAAATTTTGATTTTTTTTTTTGTTGAATAAAAAAACTTGACGAAACTTTATTTTCGACACTAAAATGAGTTTTTCAACCATGTTTTCTTTAAACGTTTTGCTATTGATTTACTGCCGTATTTATAAAAAATTAAAGTAGACTTCAAGTGTAATTTAAGAAAATTTTGTATGAAAATTTTGTCTTAAAGCACACTTCAAGTCTACTTTATTTTTATAAATACGGCAGTTATTATTTAAATCAGGAGAAATTATTAATTTTTGTTGATTTTTGTTTTTGAAAAAACTCCAAATTTCTGTTAGTTTACATTTTGGTTTAAATTTTTCTTGAGTGTGTTTTAGTTACCACACAAATTTCAAATGTTGGTTTGTATTAATTAAAAACCTTTGAAATTGATTAATTAAGTTTTTGTCTATAGTTTTCATTTCCTCGCCTTTAGTTTATTAAATTTCTAGTTAATATTTATTTTCCCTGTACTTTTTTCCTTTTAATTTTAGTTATTTAACTATGTTAGAGCCTTTTTTTTTCTTCTAGAAGAAAATGTTTCCAACAATTTCCACATCACTGCTCTTTTTGTTGTCCACAAGCCCTCCGTAATAGCCAGTTTGCACCTAAACAAATATGTTATGGCAAGAATTTAACTAAAACAAAAATAAATGCTTTGAATTTTTCTCACTTTTTGTGCTTTGCTTAGTTTTACAAGCAGTTTGTTTGTAGCTCTTTCTCTATGTGTCTGGCTGATGCCTTAATTTGTATTTTTGGCAGTCAATTTTTTTGCAGTTCCTGGTGATTTTTGTTGTTGTGTTGAAAGCATGTTGTTGCATGATTTTATGTTTGTTTGAGTATGAGTTTTAGATTTAGATTCCAAAATATTGTTTCCATCCGCAGCTATCAGAACATTAAAATCGAATGGTTTTTAGTTTGTCGTCTAAGCTGTATTTTCAAACCATTGAACAGTTAACGTTCGATTCGTTGTGGAAAAAATGGTAACTGTTTAAACAATTTTAGGGAAAATTTCAATAAATTTTAAAGCATTTCAACTGTGTGTAAGTTAAATTTAGTTATATTTACACCCCCTCTCTTAGGTCTTCCAAATTCACTTAAAACTCCCTAAAATATAAAACTAAATTAAACCCTAAACTGCTCGAGAAATCCAGCTAAAAATCTCTACCTTAATTTAATTAAGGTCTGGAAATTCCAATACCTTAAAATGTCTTCAGTTAAAATCCCCACCACTCCTCTCTCTATCTGTCCTTCTTGCATTCCTTATTTGCTGCTTAAAAAACCCCTCAATATTTCTTACCTAGTGTAAATTCTCCTGGATATATTAACGGTGTTAACAGATTTAAACATTTTAGCAAATTTCATTGCATTTCATTTCTTCATTTACAATATAAATCCAACAGGAGGAGTTAAGCTGCTGCTGTTGATGATGATGTGCTTCTTAACTCTTTAAATAAAAGTCGCACAAAAAAAACTAAAATAAAAAATTGCCACATATTTATCTTTTCCAATGTTCTGTTTTGTGTGAGTCTGGTTTCTTTGTGTTAACATACACAGCATTTTTTTTGGTTTTGGAACATTCAAACATTCCTATACTCAAAACTGCAGCAGGCAAAACGAATGTACTAAAAATACAGTGCTGTTAATGCAATACACTTTGGCGCAAAAAGCACTTTATTTTTTGTTCAAGTTCTTTTTGGAGATTGCTTTTTTTTGCCAAATACATGTTTAAAACCATTCATATCATATCAATAAATATTGGACAGCAATAAAACACTGGAGCAAGTATTTAATATATTGTTGAAAACTACACTTTTAAACAAATGTAACAAAAACTCTCAGAAATGGTCCTTCAAACCTTAAATAAAAAACTTTAAGTCTTAAAAATATACTAAGGCTCATTTTTAGGACTTAAGGAAACGATATTTGAAGGACCAAAGTTACTTTAAAGGAAACCAAATCATTTAAAGTTTCGTAGGACCATTTTTATCTATAACCTTGAAAGAAAAACCAGATCCCAAGCACTTTTGAAGATACCCAACAATAATTCAACAACTCTCAAATATGCTCCTTCGAACCCGAATAGAAAAACTTTTAAAACGTCTGAAGATACTTAAAAACCAGCCTAAAAATTCCTTTAAAGGAAATCAAATCATTGAGATTTAAAGCAAATCAAATCATAGAGATTTTCTTTAAGGGTTTGAGACCATTTTTATAACCCTGAAAAAAAACAGGATTCAAAGCACTTTTGAAGAGTCTCATACAAAAATAACACTAGTTCAACAACTGTCCAAAATGCTCCTTCGAACCCTAATTAAAAAACTTTTAAGACTTCTAAAGAAACTTAGAAACTAGTCTTGGCAAACACCAAATTCGTAGTACCAAAATTCCTTTAAAGGAAACCATATAACTGAGATTTCCTTTAAGGGTTTTAAGGACCATTTTTAAAGCCTTAAAGAAAATTCTCCTTTTATATAAAGTTCATTCAAAGCAATAATTTTCCTTTCATTTCTCAACAAAAAAAAGCCTTTAAGTTTAAATTCTAAGGTTCGAAGGACCATTTTTAAAAACTGAATAGAGTAACCTTTAAAGGCTTTTATTTATACTTTCAGAGCTGTCTTTATTTAACAGAGATTCGCAGGCCTACTTTGCCCTCAAAGTAATATAAAGACTATGTTTTTGAACATTTTAGTTACAAAAAACCTGCAAGGATTCTTTTTTTTTGTGCGTAGGACCATTGTAATTTATCAAATTTAAATATCGAATCGATACTTGTAAAGTTGTCTTTATTTGAGCCAGATTAGAAGCACTAATTTTCTTTGTACAAACATTTAAGTTTGAAGCGTCATTTTCCATATCTCCATTAAAAACTTTTAAGTCCTACATGAAACTTACAAAGCAAACTTTAATGTAATTGTTAAAGAATGAATTCTAGCGAAAGTTTATTGCTTGAAGTTATTAAATTCCCAGATTTTTGTTTTCAAAGCTCGAAGGACCAATTAAATATCTTAATACAAATTTTAAAAAGGACTTTTATTTATATATATTATTATAAATATGTGTATTATTTATTTTATAAATTTTAATTTGTTGATATCAATATTAATTTAATAATTGTTCTCTTTGTCTTTTCAGGTATGTTTGATTTGTAACATTTATTTTTTTAATAAAATAAACTATAATAATTAAAAAGATCGTGGTAAGTTTTTATATGATTTCCAAGAAACCGACAACCTGAACCATGACTAAATTTTAGAAATTTTGGATAAAAGCAACCACGATCTTTTATCCAAAATTTTCTAAAAAAAATCATGGATATTTTTGTACTAAATTTTATTAAGCAATGGTGGCTTTTTTATACTAAATTTTAGAAAGAAATCAATCATATTTGCATAAAAATTTTCACTAAACATTTTTATTTCACTAAAAAAATTCAACAAAAAAAAAAAATTGCCAAAAATTTCACCAAAAAAAATGTTTTCATTAAAAATTGCACTAAAAATGTTTACTTAAATAAATTCACCATCAATTTTCATTAAAACTCACAACTTTCACTAAAATTGTTCACTAAAAATTTTCTCCAAAAAAAATTCACAAAATTTTTCACAAGAATAAATTCACTAAAAACTTCTCTAAAATTTTTTATTAAAAATTTCACCAAAAATTTCACTAAAAAATTGACCAAAAATTTTCACAAAAATAAATTTACTAAAAACTTTCAACAAAATGTTCACTAAAACATTTCACCAAAAATTTTCATTAAAAATTGCACAAAAAAATTTAACTAAAAAATTCATCAAAAATTTTCATTAAAAAATTCCACTAAAAAAAATTCACCAAAAATTTTATTAAACTTTTTTATTAAAAAAAATCACCATAAATTTAAAAAAAAAATCACCATAAATTTTCACAAAAATAAATGCTCTAAATATTTTCATACAAATAAATTTACTAAAAACTTTCAACAAAAACGTCACTAAATATTTTCACCAAAAATCTTCATTAAAAAATTTCACTAAAAAAATTCACCAAAAATTTTCACTAAAGAATTTACTAAAAATTATCACCAAAATTGGTTACTAATATAAATTCATCAATTCATTCACTACAAACTTTTGCCAAAAATGTCACTAAAAAAATCGTTTAGACGCTTTTAAGTCACTTTTTTCTATAAGAAAAAACCCGCTACTTTTACCTATTAACTTTTTGTTGCAACTGTGAAATATTTTTTGTATAATAGCTGCTGCTGATATTATTATTATTATTATTGTTGTTGCTGTTGCCACATACAAGTTAAATACAGCGATAAATGTTGCATTTTGTACTCCAGCCGGAAAACGAAACCCAAATCATGGATGCGATGCATTCAACCTTATTTAGCAACAAAAACAAAATACACATTGAAAAAAAGCTTCTTTTGCAATGAAATTTACAAATGGTTTTGCATTTATTACAGAAAAAAAAACAACAACAAAATCAACAGAGAGAAATTGTTTAAAATATAAATAAAAATAAATAAATTGTGTTGCACACACAAGGGTTTTTTTTTGCAAACAAAACAAAACAAATTCAATGATAATTGCTGGAAATAAATGTAAATGCACACAGAGTACAGAGGAATACAGTGTGGCTGGCTGACTTTCTGTTTTATTTTAATTCTGTTATTTTTTTCAGAAATATAGATAAGCTGTTTAGACTTTGTTTTTATGGCTTACACACAAAAGAAAACTATAAGGTCGTTATTCTGAACAAATTACAATATGTTTTTATAAATTGTTAGTTCCCAAAGTTTAGAAAAAATAAGTTTGATAAATGATGTTTTTTTTCCTTTGAGTCTTTGGGAATGTTTTAAATTTAATGATGTGTTTTAATGTTTTTAAGCAAAATTTTTAGTTAAAGTTTTGTAACATTATTTCTTGTAATTTGTCATTGTGACCTTTTTAGTTGTTGTGTTTTTATTATATACCTATTTGAAATGTTTAGATTCATAAAATGTTCATTAACCTTTTGTTTTGCAGAGGTTAGCCTGAAAACTTCTTGTGTTCTTTTTTATATTTATTGCATAGAGATTTTTAATGTTTTTTTTCTTTACTGTGATTTACAATTATGTGGTTATTAATTATTGAAACTATCATTAATATTGATTTCAAGTAATGGTTACAAACCATAGAGAAAGAGGGAGAAAAAAGGTTAAAAACCTTGTCATTTACTACAATACTTTACAATAAATGAAATACTAAATAATTTGTATTTCGAATACATAAACCGGCATAAAGGAAACTTTAAGGAACTACAATCAATTTTTAATGGAAATTTTTAGTGAAATTTTTTGGAGAAAAGTTTTGTTGAAAGTTGTTATGAAAAGCTTTACGTTTAGTAGAATAAATTTGGTATAAAAAGAGCCACGATTGTTTAATAAAATTTAGTATAAAAAGAGCCACTATTATCTCGGTAAATGTAGTATTAAAAGAGCTGCGATTCTCATCTAAAATTTAGTATAAAAATGACGCAATTATTTTAAAAAATTAAGTATAAAAAGAGCCACGACTGATTGGATAAATTTAATATAAAAGGAGACAACTTTGTTTAAAGAAAATTAGTATAAAAAACGGCCACATTTGTTTAATAAAATTTAGTATAAAAAGGACCATAGTTCTGATCTAAAATTTAGTATAAAAATAGCCACGATTCTCATCTAAAATTTAGTATAAAAAGAACCATAATTCTGATCTCAAATTTAGTATAAAAATAGCCACGATTCTCATCTAAAATTTAGTATAAAAAGAGCCATAATTCTGACCTCAAATTTAGTATAAAAATAGCCACAATTATCATCTAAAATTTAGTATAAAAAGAGCCATAATTCTGATCTCAAATTTAGTATAAAAATAGCCACGATTCTCATCTAAAATTTAGTATAAAAAGAACCATAATTCTGATCTCAAATTTAGTATAAAAATAGCCACTATTTTCTCGATGAATTTAGTATAAAAAGAGTCACGATTGTTTAGATAAGTTAAGTATAAAAAGAGCCACGTTAATTTAAAGAAATTTAGTATAAAATTTAAGATTTTCTTTAGTGTTACAAAAGTATTGTTTAACTAATATTACTATTTTCTCTAGTAGTTTCCAAAAAGCCACTCAATTGAAGTCTTACAACAGTGTGAATACAAGTATTAAAACAAATAAACGTTATAGAAATCTAGGTAACTTACACCTTTTTGTGGCTATTACTTATAGACAATACACCATAAACAATAAATTGTTATAAATACTTCTAGAGCATAAGTAACAATTTAAAAAAAAAATATTGTGTTTATATGGTTAGATTCAATAGAATTTTTGAGGTTTTTGTAGTTTCGCCACAGTAATATTATATATAGCAAAGTTTCTATTACTAAATAAAAGTTCAAAGGTTTAAATGAATATAAATGGAGAAAGAAGTATTGAAAACCTCAATGAAATGTTTATAACAGTTGAGAAAATAAGGTGGGGTTTGTAAAAGTTTAACAAAGGGGTTGGAAATATCAATATCAAAAATAGCAACTAGTTAGGAGAAATTTAGCTTCTGACAGGCTTTTGCGGTTAAAGATTTTAATTCAAAACAGTTTCTAGATTTCTGAGTGAAATTTAGTTTAGTGGAATAGGTTTGGTATAGAATGTAAAAATAATCTGTGTGTCGGTCCCTCTTTCCAGGAGTATGTTTAAATCAACTTTTCTCAGCTGAGAGATCACTTAAGAAGTTTCTCTCTCTACTATATATAGACAACAGTCTAGGATACATTGTTTTTGAAAATAAATAAAATCCAAACATAAATGCCCGTGATAGCTTAGAAAATATACACTAGCATCACTAGGTTAGTTTATATTTTTAGAACGTAATTTAAAGACCCTAAAATAAAAATGTTTAAAACTTATTTCTTTAAATTCTCTTTCACATTTTTATGAACAACTGATTGCTAAGTATTTTTGAATGTATTTGGTCATTTAATTTATATAATTTCTCTAACAAACAACTTCGTTAGTGTTCAAAATCATTAAGATTTAAAATTTCTAAAAAAAAAACATAAGAAAATTTTCGTTAACAATTATCATTACGGAAATAGAGCACGCTAACAAAAATGTTTGAAAATTTATATTTATTGTCAAATGTTGTCATTATGATGGAGACAATAGTTACACAAATTTACATACATACATAGTTAATGGAAAGATTAATTCTAACAAAAAATCTATGTTGGCCAACTAAGCTAAACTGCTTTTCGAAGCCACCAAAGAAATGCTAGAACAAGTTCTTCTATTTTTAACAGATACAAATTAAATTACCAATAAAATGTGAGTTCCGTAGACACATGTTCCTGGCTCTTTACACAGTGCATGCTATAATCTGCTCTATCTCTAAACATCTCTTAAAGATATGTCGTTCATGGCTAGTTTTTAAAGTTTGTTGTTTTTTTCCATTATTTTTGTGTGTATTTTGTTGTGTTTATTTACACAGCATGAGGCATTTTTATTTATTTTCTTATTTATAGACGACAAGTTGTTGTGTGTTTAGAAAAGATATAAAGAAAATATTTGATAGAAAAAATAGCAAGAAAAACTAAGTTAGATGAAATGCAACAAAAACATATAATGACAGACAAACATGATCACAATAATTATTACGGAGTTACGAGCGTATGAATGACAGACATATTTATAATAGAAACCAGGAACAACACTCAAGGAAATTAAGAGTAAATGCAGGTCAAACACTAAATTTTAGTGGCTCATTTTATCTCAAATTTTATTGTCTCGGATTTTTTTTGTAGAGAACTCTAGACAACATTTTGAATATTTTTATTATAAATTTCTTTAAACAAATGTGGCTGTTATTATACTATTTTTTCTTTTTATACTAAATTTCTTTAATTAAATGTGGCACTGTTTATACTAAATTTCTTTAAACGAACGTGGCTGTTTTTTAACTAATTTTTTTTAATTAAACAAGGCTCTTTTTATACTGAATTTCTTTAATTAAATGTGGCTCTTTTTATACTAAATTTCTTTAAACGACGTGACTGTTATTATCCTAATTTTCTTTAATTAAACAAGGCTCTTTTTATACTAAATTTCTTTAAACATACGTGGCTGTTTTTATTATAAATTTCTTTAAACAAATGTGGCTGCTTTTAAACTATTTTTTTTAATTAAACGAGGCTCTTTTTATACTAAATTGCTTAAAACAAACGTGGCTGTTTTTATACTAAATTTTAGAAAACAATCTTAAAAGTTTATTTCTATATTTTTTCTTAATTTTTATGGAACAATCATTTATGACTTTTTCTTTAATTATAACTTTCTGGACAATTTTCCTCAATTTATGCAACAATGTGTGAGTTTTTCCCCAAATCATCCTGGTTCTTTTCATTACCATTTTGTTTACCATCATTTCCTTTCGGGTGTCTGAACTATTACTTAAATACTTTAATATACATACATAATAAATGCATGCATAGGCAGGTGCCAAAATAACGTTATCTCTACAAGTTCAGCATGTTTTGCAACAATTTTAACTTACCAGTTTTCTTTATCATTCTGCATGTTTTTAAATAGTGAGTCAGAATATGTGGTTGGTAATAGGAGCATGGATAATTTAAAGATACATAATTGTTACAAATCAATTGATAGTTTATCAAGTTCCAAAAAATGTGATACCGATTAAATTAAATAACTTACAGCTTATGGCACACATTTTTGCTCTCTTCTGATTCAAACGCTCTCTTTCTTTAACATCCTATTCAAACTCTTTAAATATCTTATTACAGTTTTACAGGAAGTTTGTAGTTTTTTTTATTACCAGAATTCTTTTCTGCTGCTTGATTAATCACTTTGAAGTTTTTCTCCTCTATTTGTGGCCTGCATCATGTTGTTTATGTTTAAATATCTTGAATTTTATTTACTTCGTTTGCTGTGTAATTTTATTGTTAAATATTTGTGACATTAAATTTGTTTAGCAAAACTGGCAGCTCTATAATTTCTTTATTTTTTTTACTGATTTGTAAATGGACTTTATGCGTTTGTGTAACATTTTTAATACATGTTTCTAGCAACAACTGCAAAGTAGTGCTAGAAAAGCATTAATAAAGTGTTGACAGTTTGCAGTTGCCTGGCTGCTGTTCAATGTATAAAAAGTAGGCGTTTGTTTTAGTGGTCTATTAATTTTAGGAAGTTTTAAAAGGTAGTTTCGAAAAAAAAAACTGTTTTTTAGCAGATTGTTTTGAAAATTTAGTATAAATAAGGCCACGATTACTTTGTAAAATTAAGTATAAAAAGATTCACGCTTAATTAAAGAAATTTGGTATAAAAAGAGCCACGTTTGTTTAAAGAAAATTAGTATAAAAAGAGCCACGTTTGTTTAAAGAAAATTAGTATAAAAAGAGCCACGTTTGTTTAAAGCAATTTTTTCTAAAAAGAGACACATTTAATTAAAGAAATTTTGTATAAAACCAACCACGTTTGTTTAAAGAAATTTAGTATAAAAAGAGCCTCGTTTAATTATAAAAATTTAGTACAAAAACAGCCACGTTTGTTTAAGGGCATTTAGTTTAAAAAAGCCAAGTTTGATTAAAGAAAATTAGTATAAAAAGAGACAAGTTTAATTAAAGCAATTTAGTCTAAAAAGAGACATATGTAATTAAAGAAATTTAGTATAAAAATAGCCACGTTTGTTTAAAGAAATTTAGTATAAAAACAGCCACGTTGGTTTAAAGAAATTTAGTATAAAAAGAGCCACATTTAATTAAAAAAATATAGTCCAAAAACAGCCACGTTTGTTTAAAGAAATTTAGTATAAAAACAGTCACGTTTGTTTAAAGAAATTTAGTATAAAAAGAGCCACATTTAATTAAAAAAATTTAGTACAAAAACAGCCACGTTTGTTTAAGGACATTTAGTATAAAAAAGGCCACGATTGTTTAAAAAAAATTAGTATAAAAATAGCCACAATTGTTTGGATAAATTTAGTATAAAAAGAGCCACGATTGTTTGGATTAATTTAGTATAAAAAAAACCAAGTTTGTTAAAAAGAGCCACGATTGTTTTGTAAAATTTTGTATAAAAAAAGGGCCAGGACTGTTTTATAAAATTCTGTATAAAAAGGGGCAAGATTGTTTTCCAAAATTTTATAGTTTAACTTCCAAAAAATTCAGCTAAAAAATGTCAAAAAAAAAAAATATTTATTCAAAAATTTTCACCCAAAATTTTTTACTAATTTAGTATAAAAGGAGCCAGGATTGTTTTCCAAAATTTTATAGTTTTACTTCAAAATTTGCATAAAAAAAATGTTTGCTGAAAATGTTTACCTAAAAAATGTTACTCCAAATTTCACTTAAAAATTTTCACGCAAAAAATTTCACTAAGAATTTTCAACATAAAATGTCACTAATTTAGTATAAATTTAGCCAGGATTGTTTTCTAAAATTCAGTATAAAAAGAGCCACAATTGTTTACTAAAACTTTAGAGTTTTCTTTAAAAAATTTCACTAAAAATTTTCAGCAAAAAATTGTTCACTGAAAAATTTTACTGAAAAGTTTTGACAACTAAAAAATTTTAGAAAAAATTTGCACTCACAATTTTTCACCCAAAAAAAATTTTACCAAAAAATTTCACTAATTTTGTATAAAAAGGGCCAAAATTGTTTTCTAAGATTTTGTAGTCTTATTTAATTTCATTAAAAAATTTTACTAAAAAATTTCACTAAAAATTTTTACTCAAAAATTTCTCCAAAAAAATTTTTACTAAGAATTTTCACCAAAAAAATTTTTATTAAAAATGTTTACTAAGAATTTTCACCATAAAATGTCACGAATTTAGTCACCCCTATCGTGAATAAATATTCCACATGAAATTTGTTCCCTTTTATTTTTTAACATTGAATTTCAATAGGAAAAATATGAAAGGAACAAATTTCATGTGGAATTTTTATTCACGATAGGGGTAAGTATGTAAGGAGCCAGGATTGTTTTATAGAATTCAGTATAAAAAGTGCCGCGATTGTGTTCCAAAATGTCAACAAAAAGTTTCATTAAAAATTGCTCACCCAAAAATGTTCATTAAAAAAATTTCACTACATATATTTTTTCATAAAAAAATATTTTTTTTTTTTCGATAAATATCTTGAAAAGACTTTTTTACTATATAAAACTCTCTTAAAATGGCTGTTTTAGAAAATTTTTAAAATTTTTCCTTTTAAATGCTTGTTACACATACGAGTTTGTTCAGTTGTTTTTCTTATTTGCGACAATTTATCAAGTTTTATTTTATTTTGTGTCTGGAGGTCTGCTTTTTTAAGGGCTTTTTCCTTTCTTCTCTTCTGTTGCTTTAAATAAATCATATTGATAAGAAAAATATTTTGTTGATTTTAACGCAAACCAAATCATTTAAGGTTGCTTGCTTCATCTTCATACAATTTATCTAAACATAAATATTTACCTTGAAAACCTTGACTAGTTTTTCTTTTAGATTTGTAGAATATTGTCTGCAAAAACAAATTTTGTTAAATGTTTTGGCTTTAATGTTTGAAAACTGGTATTAAAGACGATTTTACTAGGTAGTTTAGGTTTTGGCGAGCAGTGGAGAGCATGAAGAGTAAAGGGATTTGTGATATTATGTGAAGGTGGTGGATATTATTCTCAAATGCGTATATAACTCTTTGTGTTTGTTCCTAGTGACTATGTAGGCCGATCACTGGTTTAGAAGTTGCCGGCTGGTTTGTGCAAATAGAGAAGGGAATTGTGCGGGTATCACATATTGAAGCTTGAGCATTTTTTGGTTTCAGTTTTCAGTACGCGAAACAATAGAGTTTCAGACAGACGATTTTTAACCACATCAATGGGTTTAAAGATAAAACAAAACCATTGTTTCTCAAAAACGAAATAATAAAATAAAAAAAAAAACACCAAACGATAAATAATTGTGCCCAAAGGCCGACAACATAAAAAGAATGATGTTTTCTTTTTGTTTTTTCTTCTACTTTGTGGCTGGGGTACAAAATGTTAAATGAATGAATGAATGAATTCCATTAACTGGTAACCAGCAGAACAGGGGGACAGGCCAGTAAGGCCAACACTTGAACGACAGCTAAACGAAAGAAAGATTTTAAAGTTTGATTGCTGGGATTGGCCGCCAAAAGAGAGTTTTGTACCACCACCGACCATGTATTGTTACTTTGCTGAAACCATAATAATAATTTTTGTTTTTTTTTTTTTTGTTTGAAAACTTTTCGCCAGTTACTCCTCGTACAGCAACATTTTTATGTTTCTGTAAACTGATTTAATTTATTAAAGATAAATTCTAAAAGAATCTGCCCGTTTAAGCCGGCATAAACATAAAACTTTAGTGCTGTTGAGGCATGTTTTAATTTTAGATTTGTAAACGAATGGCTCTTGATTTGTGGCAATACTATGGTTGCTTTTGTTGTTATCTCTGTTGGGGGAGTCACTCTAAAAGTTCTTCATCTGCTAAAGCATCATAATCATCATCATCATCAATAAAATTCTTTTTACAGATAAGGCCAAGAGTTACAACTTCGTTTAACATAAAGACAAGACAAGACAACCTTTAAACTAAAACTTTAAGCAAAGCGAAAGTTAAATCCCATTTTATATTTATGCAACCAACCATCTTGCAGGTTCTCTCAGGGGTTGTAGTTTTAGCCATGAAATTTATTTGTTTGTAAAAACAAAAAACTGTAGCCTTTGGGGTTGGTCCAGCCAGCCAGTCACTGCCAGTCTTATACTTACACTATTAAATGCTTATTACTTCCATTTTAAATAACCCAACAGGTCAGTCGTTTTTAAACTGGTTTCTTATTATAATTCCTGGTGTATCCGTCTGTCCGTTTTTTTAATGTTCTTTTTCGACAAATGATGATGATTGGAGGCTGAACATTACAGCCTTCCATTCCACTCAATGGCTGGCCTTAAAATTAATGGTTGTACTTAAATTATGAAATGATTAAATAATGAAGTAGGTTTAAAAGGTTTCTTTTTTTTTTTGAGGTAGAAAAAACTTGCCAGAAGAAACAATAAATAAAACAAGAAAATACTTCAAAAAAAGCTTTAAGCTTTTAAAAATAAAAAAAGATTTAAGACTGTCTTTAAGCTACAAAATAATTTGAATGAAAATCGAAATTAAAATCGAATTTAAAATTTTTCTTTTAAAACTATTTTTGACTGATCTTTATTACAAATATATGAAAATTTTACTAGATTTAAAAGTTCAAAATGATGCAGGAAAATAGAAAAAATTATATTTATTTTTATTATATAACAAAAGAGTTAAATAAAATTTAAATTTTTAGCTAAGTTCGCAAATTTTAAAATAATTTCGAAAATCCGAACTTAATTTCGAAATTCGAATTTTGGTTTTAAAACTATTTGTGGCGGTTATTTATTACAAAAACGTAAAAATTTTGAAATTTTAAATTCAATTTTACGAGATTTGGCAGTTCGAAATTAATTTCGAACTTAATTTCGAATATGAAATTCCTACCCCAAAATTATCTTTAAAAGTTCTTTATTACAAAAATATAAAAACTGGGAAATTTCTATTTCAAATAATGGAGATTTAAAAGTTCGAATTTCAATATTTTAAAATTCGAAAATAATTTCGAAAATTCGAATTTAATTTTGAAATTTAAATATTTGTTTTAAAACTATTTTTGTCAGTTCTTTATTACAAAAGCGTAAAAATTTTGAAATTTTAACCTTTTAACTAGATTTGGAAGTTCGAAAATTCGAACTTAATTTCGAAATTCGAATGTGGGCTTTAGAACATTTTTTGGCAGTTATTTATTATAAAAACGTAAAAATGTGTAAATTTTAAATTCAATTTTAGATTTAGAAGTTCGAAATTAATTTCAAAAATTCGTATTTAATTTCGAAAATTCAAACTTATTTTCGAAATTCCAAATTCTTAAGCTACAATTATGTTTAAAAATATTTCTGTTTCAAATCATAGAGATTTAGAAGCTTGAAATTCAAAATTTTAAATATTCAACGTTCAAAATTCAATATTTTAAAGGAAAATAAAAAAATTAAGATTTTTTTAATTTTTTTATTATTTTTCGAAAGGTTATCCACAATTTGAAATTTTAGCTAATTTCGAAAATTCGAACTTTTTATCGAAATTCCAATTTTTACTTTAAAACTATTTTTGACAGTTATTTATTACAAAAATATAAAAATTTTGAAATTTTGGCTTCAATTTGACGAGTTTTGGAAGTTTAAAAATTTAAACTCAATTTCGAATATGAAAATTTATCTTTACAAGTTTTTGATTACAAAATATAAAAACTTTAAAATTTCTGTTTCAATTTAAAGAGATTTGAAAGTTGTAAATTAAAAATTTTTGAATTTTAAAATTTAATATTTTAAAGGAAAACGAAAAAATTAAGTTTTTTTTTGTTTAAACATCAAAAGCGTATCAAAAACTTTACATTTTTTTTTTTAGCAAATTTTGAAAATTCGAATTCAATTTTGAAAAATCTAAACATATTTTCGATAAACGAATTTTTCCTCTAAACTGAATTTGCCGACTTTTGTTGAAACTTCTTTAGTTTTCTAGGATTGAAATTCAAAATATTAAAAATTTTTCTTTATTATTCATTTTGAACTTTTCCTTAAACATTTAACTATAAATAATTGCTGTTAATTTTTCATTAACGCAAATTATGCTTAATCCACATTTTCAGTTTCATTGACCCAAATATCAATAGCCCAAAGTGCTGTCATTACAGATTTTAACACATCATTTGCAAAGACCAAGTGAAAAGCGGAAAAATTAAAAAGAAATACACAGGAATAATAAAAAAACCAAAAACGAAATCCTTATTAAAATTTATTGATTAAAACAAGAGGAAATAATTAAGGCTCACAACAGCAACAGAGAGATAGAGAGAGAGATAAAACAAAAATTAATTTATAAATACTTGACTTTAAAAAGAAAAACAGTAAGCTACAAAATTAAGCTGAAGAAATAAAAAGAAAATTCAGCACAGCAATTTGAAATGAAAATTTTTTCTTAAGACAGCTAAATTGCCAGTTACCTAAAAACTTAACAATTTGATTCTTTGATTAAATACCAGCGAAGATTTTGTTTAAAATACATAAGCATGCATACAACTAGCTGGTGGTATTATATTCCTAGTCTCAATCCTGTCCATTTGAATTTCGCAAACAACATTTTAATTTTTTAGATTTAACAAATAAATTGTCTAAATAAAAACTCACTGTCTACCAAATTTAGCATTTTCAAAGCTTTGACTTTTCAGACAGCAGAGAAGAAACTTAGCAGAAATTGTTATAAACTTAACTAGTTTTAACGGTTTTGTTTGTTGCTTAAAAGCAAAGGCATAATTTTGGCTGGCATATACAATATAAATGTATTTCTAGGAAAACATTTTCTTTGGACATATTTCAGGGTGTATTCTCGTATTCTCCATATGTAAAATCAAATCTTGCTAAGTTGGCCAACAAAGAAGCTCAAGATGAGGTTGCTGGCTGACTGGCTGGCTGGCTGCTGTTGCTGGCTGCCGCTTCAACTCATGATTATGTATGTATGTGGAAACATTGCGTGTCTAGAAATTAAATAATTTATCATTTGCTTAACTTAAAAACAATTTGACATAATAATTTTCTCGTAATGTTGCAAATGGAAAACCCAAACATAACATAATTCAACTGATTTATAAGTATTTTCTGTATATAATTTTTAATTTAATCATGAGAAAATTATATTACAACCAATAAAATTGCCATAAATTTAAGAGAAAATGTAGAAAAACAGTCTTGTTAAATGTTAAACAAAAAATACACAAATTAAAGCAAAACTAGAAAAGGGGACGACTAACATACTAAATATAAAACAACTAAAAATCAAAACTAAATTCATCAAATCTGCTTTAAAATGTTTTAATTTTATACAGATTTTAAAGTTTAACATTGAAAATCAATAAAATATGTTTTATTTTTGTAAAGTTCGAAAATTCGAATTTTAAATTCAATATTAAGAATATTGAAAACTTGTTATTTTTGTTTCACATTACTAAAACAAGTCTTATTTAGGATTTTGCTTAGCTTTTCCATATATACGAAAATTCGAAATTGAGTTCGAAAAATGTTTCCATGTTAAAACTCCCCATTTTTGTAAAATAAGTTTTATTTTCATAAATTTCTTTTAAAATTTAAGTTTTTGTACATTTCAGCCGATGCTCGAAAATTCGAACTCAAGTTCGAAATGTATTTCGTATTTTCCATTTTAAAAGTTCTTCATTTTTGTATAAGATTAATAAAATATGTTTTATTTGGTTAAATTTCTTTGATAAACTCCATTTTTCTCAGTTTTTGTTAATTTTGAAAATTCGAAGTAAAGTTCGAAAAATTTGATATAATTATTTAGTTAAGCATGAGTTCATTGAATTTAATTTTCATTAAATTATTTTTGCTGAAGGTAGGAATTGTTTAACAACATGAAATTTAATTTTTTTTTTGTTGATAATTTTCTTGGCTGAACTGGGGATCGAACCTGGGTTTGAAAAATTTTTTATTGCTCCAAAATTTGTTGCTACTCATTACAAAAATACAAATAGTTAACAGACATTTTTTCATTTAAACCCAGATATTAATGTTCTAAACTCAATATTTTATATTTTCAAAGTTCGCAAATTGTTATTTTTAAGAAAAATGACTTTTCTATGTTAAAAATTCCTTATTTTGAAAGTGAATTATTAAAATAACTTAAATTTCTATCACAAAATTGATTTTTTATAGTTTTAGCTCATGTTCGAAAATTATTTTTAGGAAAATCAAAGTGAACACAGAAAAGTTCTGTGTTAAAAACGGCTTAAATTTTGGTATAAAATTACCAAAATAGGTTTTATTTTGGATAATTTCTATAAAGAAATAAATTTTTCATAATTTTAGCTAGCTCATGTTCGAAAATTCGAAATTAAGTTTGAAAAAATTTTTATTGCTCCAAAATTTATTTTAACTGCTACTGATAACAAAAATACAAACAATTCCTAGAAAATATATTATTTTAATTTAGATTTCAATTTCAATTTGTTGTTGAATAACATTTATGTAAATTTCAATAGTAAATTAATTTTTTCTTGATTTAGTTCTTGTTTGAAAATCAAACTTGAGTTCGAAAAAATTTAAATGTTCTCATTGATTCCTGTTAATAAAATTTATAAAATTTCTATGATTTAAATTTTATTTTTGTAGATTGTCTTGTTTGGGTTTTTTTTAATATTCCAAAAAATTTCTAATTTTTAGTTTGTTTTATTTGGCTAAATTTTTCTTTAATTAACAACAAAATTTCGCAGGAAAAAGTCTTTAATTGCTTAAATTTGTGTGAATTAAAAAAATTTTACATTGTAATTGTGTCTTAAAATTTTAGTTAATTGTTTTAAATTAAGCTTCTAGTTTCTAATTTGTGGTGTTTTTTTTTCTCATAAAACCCAGCTGATTTCCTAAACTTTCGTTTTATTTTATATTTATGCCTTTATTAATTCCTTTGTATCGCTATGTCCATTTAATTTATTTTTATCAACATCCACCAAAAACAGAAGATAACTTTTATTTACACTTGCTTTCTATAAATTGCGCCAAAAGTGTGAGCAACACTTTTAGCCTTTAACTACAAAAATAATACAAATTTGCACGAAATTTTCTTTACATCCTTAAACATGTTGTTGTGTTTCATACACAAAAGCAAGAAATTTGGCAACAAGGCAGGCAGGCGGCTTTAAACTAAAAAAGAAAAAAAAAAAAAATAATTGAATGTCTCTCTGTGTGTTAAGTTGTGCGTTTGGCTGTGCCGAAGAAGACAACCAAAAATCAACCCTGCTTGAAGGCGCTTAGAGACATAGTCACAAATTTTTTTCGTTATAAAAGCACGCACGTTTAACATTCTACAAAAAGGCAACAAAAAGCAGCAACAACAACAAATGAATAAATTCCCTTTGGGGACTTTTGAATTCCGATTCTACAGTGTAAAAACATGAACAACAACAGAAAGTAAAAACAATAAGGAGCAACAAAAACTGTAAAAACAACGAAGTACGCACTTGTACTCGTTCGTACTCGCCTAACGTAAACAAACCGCACACACAGCAACAACTACACAAAACATAAAAACAAACACAAACCGAAGAAGACTACTTCGGGGCCTACGACCAGTATGAGAGCTAAAGTGATTGTTTTTAGTGCAACAACAAAACATAAACAACCATGTTTATTTATGTTTTTGTATAACAAAAAGTTTGGGTGAGAGCAGTAATGTTCTTCTTCATCTGCTGTTTGATTGTTTGTTTATTTATGCTCTACAGCCATAGTTGCCAGATAAATAAGGGTTCAAATCGTCAAATATTGAATAAAATATCGTCACATCGTAAAAATGCATTTTTCAAAATCGTCAAATAAAATAAAACTTTTTATCAATTCAATATTTTATTTATTTTTTCAAATTAATTTTTTTAATACATAAACAAAAAGTAGAAAGATCGATAAAAGTTTAAAAAATAGTTACAAATATTAATATTAAAATAAAAAAGCGTAACAAATAACAAAACAAACACACAAAAATTAATGTAAAAGAAACACAAAAATAAGTAATAAATTACTTTTCAAAATATAGTTTTTAAAATCAATTTTTTAACCACCCTTTCCCTGTCCTGTGCATCACATATGATTCACACTTTTTTTTTTAAAGAAAAACAGAAATTTTTATCAATGTTTCTTGAAAAATATATATAATTTTTAATATAATATAAAACAAACAAAACAATAACAATGTTAAACATAAAAAATTCTACTTCTAAATACAAAATATCACATTTTACAACACTATGCGTTTTAGATTTTTCAATTATATTTCAGAATTTTATATTTAAAAAAATTGCAATTGCTTTTCTGTAGTTTCTAGTTGGTTTTCAGAATATTCTTATTGTATTTCATAAAAGTTAAGTTAAAAATATGTTTGGATTCTGAAATACAATTAAAAATTTCTCAAATGTATTTGAAAATTTCTGAAATATAATTTGAAAATTCTATAATATTATTAGGAATTTCTAAAATATAATTGAAAACTTTTAAAATATAATTGGAAATTGTGAAGTTTAGTACATTTAATTTTGTAGGTACATTTCCCTATTAAACTTTTTACTGCCGTATTTATAAAAAAATAAAGTAGACTTCAAATGTACTTTAAGAAAATTTTGTATGAAAATTTTGTCTAAAAGCACACTTCAAGTCTACTTTATTTTTTATAAATACGGCAGTTAATATTTATTTAGTTTTAAAAAAATCTTTAGTAAATAAAATCCCTTCCAAAGAAGGCGTTCCTAGCCTATTCCTAATTTTTGTTTTGTTTAAATTTACCTGACTAAATAGTCGTTTGACATTTGCCGAAGAATGAGGTAAAACTAAATTTGTTTGTATAAATTTGGTTAGGATGGGAAGCAAGAGATTTGAATATTTCCTTTGAATTTCTGAAATGTGTTTCCAAAATTCCAATAAACTCTTTTCTTTTTCCAAAACTAAATTATAAATTTTATATGAGAAAAAAGTGTTGCAAATCATTTATACTGAAAAATCGTCAAAATAAGGGCAAAAATCGTCAAATCGTCAAAGGGTCATTTTTGACACCAAAGATCGTCAAAATGACGATAAATCGTCAAATATGGTAACAGTGTCTAGAGCTGTTTTTTTTCCTTTTTCCCATCTTTGTTTTTAATTTTTAATGTTTTTGCCGTTGTTTTTATTGTTGTTGTTACTGAAAGAAGCATGAATGACAACAACAGCATGCTTAAATGCATTCATGGCACTTTTAAGGGTCATTATGCACTCTTGCGCCAAAGAAAGTGAAAAAGTAATGGCAGCTAGAATGAAGCAAAAAAAAAAAAACATATAAATTACTGTGTTACAATATTTAAATGGTTTGCTGTGATGACAGGCACAATTCTAGCACTAGTTTTTAACTGTTGTTTTAAGGCAAAATATAAGTTGTAACACAAATTTGTGTTTAAATTTCTTTTTTATTGTAATACGAATGTGTATTTTAACCACTACGTACTTTTCGCTTATAGTCCACTACTATAGTTGCACAACTTTTGTGGACTTTAAGCGAATTTGGGCTATAACCGATTTTTTTATAAGCAATTTTATGGATTATATCTGCAAGTAAATATGACAGTTTTGGCTTATATCCGTTTTTGGCCTTTAAGCGGAATGGACTATAAGCTAAAAGCACTGTAATTATAATTTAAAGCTTTTATAACTTAAAATTCTACATATTTTTTTAAAGCATACCCAGTATTTAGTGTTCGAAGTGTCTTACTATTTAAAAAATCTAAGAAAAATACTTTATTATGTTTAAAAACAATACAATTTCAATTAGATATTATATTTTTCATACATTTAGCAAATGTTCGAAAGTTCGAAACAATTTTACATACCCTATTTATTTATTTTTCGTTAAAATTACCAAAATAAGTTTCGTTTATATGAATTTCAATACAAAATTAAATTTTTCTTAGTTTTAGCAAATGTTCGAAAATTCGAACTAAAGTTCGAAAAACTTATTAATGCATCAAAATAATTGTTAATATCCTCTAAACACAAAAATATCAACAAATTGCAGAAATTCATAATTTATAAGTAATTCGCAATAATTTCGTAATACGTACGAAATCCACAATTCTTAAAGGAAATTGCTAAAATAAGTTTTATTCATAATATGTAATTGCAGCAATTAACTAAAATTGTTATAAATTGTTCGAAAATTCAAAATTTATTTCTAAAAGTGTTTGTGTTAAATTTATATTTTTATGTTAAAATTGAGTTATTATTAAGGGCAATTATTACAATAAGTTTTATTACTAGTTTGCTTCATGTTCCAAAATTTGAACTTGAGTGCGAAATTTGGTTTTATTAATGTTCTATGTTAAAAATTATTTATTATCTACGAAAAATACCGAAAAACAACAATATTTGTTTGAGTGGCTACACTAGCAAGTGAAAGTTCATTTTTGAAATGTCGTCAGCAAAGAAACTTCAAACAAAATGTTTTCATAAAATTCTGTTAATTTTCAAACGCATATGGATCCAGTATTACCGTATTGTCAAAAGAAAAAAATACGGAAAAAAATTTTGTAATTTACAATTTTTTTTATTTAATAAATTCATGAAATTATATTTAAAAATACTATTAAGATGTGTTGTGTAATAGTTTTGTTCTTTTTTCTTAATAATTTTTTGTAAACCCCCGAAAATTTGTTATAAACATAGTTTTTATTATAACACTGGTAGCACTGTTTATTTATTTGTCATTCTACTTACGGCAATTGCCAAAAATGTACTTACAACCAAATTTTCTTGCAAGTTGAGATGTAAGTGCGAAAAATATGATTGTGTTAGTAAAAAACTGTAAGTGTATTAAGTTTTTCGAACTTGCACTTGCATGTGGCAACGGGGGGTTAGAAAATGTTTAAAAATTTGAACTTTAGTTCGAAAAAATTTTTCAAGCTCAAAAATATATTTTAACTGATACTGATGTCGAGAAATTCAAATTATTTTATTTTAACTGATATTTCCATGTTCAAAATTTGATTTGTGCAGTTTTCGAAGTTCGAAATTGTCAATTTTTCAAGAAATATTTTTAAAACTACTTTTTTGAGTTAATTTCATTAAAACATTCAATTTTTCTTGATATTAACTAATGTTCGATAATTTATTTTAGCACTTTGTAAATGCAAAAATACGAAAATTTTGCAAAAAAAAAAAAAAATTTATTTACACCAAGATTTCCATGTTCGAAATTTGATTTGTGCAGTTTTCGAAATTCAAAATTAGTAATTTCGCAAGAAAAATTCCTAAAACTTTTTTTTGTTTTAATTTTATTGCAAAATTCCATTTTTCTGGTTTTAGTTTATGTTCGAAAATTCGAACTTGAGTTCGAAAATTTTATTCTTCTTCCTTAATTTAATTTAACTTGTACTCTTAAACATTTTGTACAAAATTTATAATTTCTTTAGGTATTGTATGTTCAAAAATTCGAACTCAGGTTTGAAATTTTTTTTATTGATTGCATATTTAATTTAACGCTTTCGCCTTAGCAAAATATTCGTAAATTTTATGAAAATTTAATAAAATATGTAAAATTTAACTTTAACTAATGTTATTTTTTAATACCCCTTAACTTTTATGTAGTACATTAATAAAATGTCTGTGTTTAACAAGAAATACTTTGCACACTTTCCCTTTTTAGATTTTCTAAGTATTTCTAGGTACATATTTATTTTTATTTTCCATAGACAAGTTTTCTAGCAAAATAAATGGGAAAAATATCTTTCAAATTGCTTTTAACCCACACTTCTAACATTTTACACATAATTTACACAAATTTCCAGCCCAAAAATACTTTGTTGCTTATATTTCTTTGTTAATTTAAAACAGTCTAGCTGGGGTGATTTAGAAAATTGAAGACGTTTGTATTACAATGCTTTAAGTTATTTTAAAATACGCACTTTGAAAGTATGTATATAATATTGCTTTTATAGACTCTTACTTATTTTCTGACATTTCATTACATTACTTTGTTCAGTTTTTTTCTTGTGCTTTTCCATATCATTATTTTAATAAAAGAAAACATCTTCTTTTTCCTCCTTTGATTTCAAACTAAACGAGAAAATTTCAAATTTTAATGAGCTGCTTTTCGTTCAATTTATACACTCACACACAGTCACTCACACAATTGTCTCGCATTATTTTTTTGTTGTAGGTATAAACCTGTTCGTGGTGGTGTTTTTTTTAGTATTGCCTTGAGTAGAGGGAGAAAGAGATAGATTGAGAGAAAGAGAGTTTTCTATAGTACACTCCGTTACCTACAAGAACATGCTGCCAACACACAACCCTATGTCTGGATTTCAAACATCAAAAATTGTAGCATACATTAAGGCGAATTCCAATTCCAAAGCAGAATGTGACTCTGCTTTTTTATGTTTGTTTGTGTAAAAGTGTGTCTTTTTTAACAATATGTGTAAGTTGTTGTACCTGTATGTATGTTTGGGGGAGGGTTGCAACAACTTAATGCTTTGTTTGCAAATAATACTAAAAAAAAAAAAGCAATAAGAATTTGGATTTTTTTGCGTTAACTGAAATATCTGTTTACCTTACTTGCTTTTTGCTGTTCTTCAGCAATATTTATTTGTACAGGAATTTGTTGTGAATAAAAAAGTTGGTCTATGGTATGAAAGTATGTATGTATGCATGTTGTTATTTATTAACTATTTGTGTATAAAATTCTTTTGTTGAATAATTTCATGTTCTTTATTATTATTAATTTAATGTTTTCCTTTCAAAATAAAAATCTTATTAAAATGTGTTTTTTTATTCTCTTTTTTTACTCATTTCCAGGATAAACGAGATTGTGGTGCTCCCTGTCATGCCATGTTTTTCCCTGAAAAGGAGCGTACCGTTCTAAGGTATTGGGTGGGCTCATGGGCGGCTGTTTGTGTGGCCAGTTGTTTGTTTACGGTAAGTTTTTTTTTACAGAAATTAAAAATTTTATAATAAAATTAGATTTTTGAAATTTGTAGAACAAATTATTAAAAATGTGAAAACTTTTATAAAAAATAAAATTTTTTCAATTTATATTTTTTCATCATTTTTTTGTTAGTTTCTTAAATTTTTAATTAAATTAATTTAAATTAAAACAAAAAAAAAACAAAGCTTTCATAAGCTTTTACCAAAAAATGTCTATTTTTTTCAATTTATTAATTTAATGAATTTATGTGCCGAAATACTATTTTTTACCTTTCCGTTTTAAAAATAAAGAAAGCTTCTACAAAGCCTTTTCATTATTTACATTGTTTTTTTGGATTTTTGTTAAACGTTTAAATTACTATTTAGTTATTTACACGATTTTTAGCTTCTGCATTAGAAAACAAATAAATGGTTATAAAAAATTTTAAGCTTTTCGAAAGCTTTAACAAAAATTTAAGTTTGTTTTTTCTAATTCTGAAATTATTAATTGACTCTACATCTTCTTCTTTTGCCACCATTAATTGCTATAAATATAAAAAGCTTTTTAAATTACTATTTAGTTTTTTTTGTTATTTTCAAGTCTGTTTCAAAGTGGTATTTATTAGAAAAAAAATTAAAACTTTTTGAAAATTTTAAAAATGGTCCTAAAGCTTTTACAAAAAATAATTTTTTTTTTCTGATTATAGTTTTTTTTATGAATTTCTGACTCTAAATGCTCTCTTTTACACATGGTGTTAAATTAACTAAAGCTTTTTCATTATTTATGTATAAGTTTCTTACCATTTCTTGTTAAAATAACTAAATCCTTTTCAAAGTTTTTTCATTATTTATAAGTTTTTTGGAGTTTTATTTTTCAATGCTTGTTTTAGACGATATTCAGTTTTTTTGACAACTTATAAATTTTAATTTAGAAAAAAATAAAGCTTTTTCAAAAAAAAAAAAATTAAAGCTTTTCGAAAGCTTTTACAAACAATTTAATTTTGTTTATTTAAATTATTTCAATGCATTTGCAGTTTTTAAATGTTATATTCTTGCCATTTGCTGTTAAAGATTACGAAAGCTTGTATAAAGCTTTTTTATTATCGATAATTTTCTTGAATTTCTGGTGTTTTTAAATATGATATTTAATTATTTATATAATTTTGAGCTCTTTGTTAAAACAAAATAAAAGCTGTTACAAAAAAAACTTTAACTAAGCTTTTACAAAAATAAATTTTTTTTAAATTCTTATTAATTAATAAATTTATATATGTAAATGTTCTTGTTTCACAATTTTTAAACATTTTAAGCATTTATGTTACAAAAAAAAAAACAGCTTTTGGAAGGCTTTTTGCAAGAAAACTTAACTATATTTAAAATTTAATTTTTATCGACTGTTTAACATTAAACTACTTTTTTTCTACCATTTATGTTTAAATAAAAGGAAAAGCTTTTAATGAGTTTTATTGAATACATATTTTAAATTTCTATAATTTTAGTGGATTTTAAAGTCTTTTACGTAATTTTTATTTTTAAAGCCAAAACCACTTGTTCCTTACAACATTTTTAAATTACATTTATATCCGTTTTTTTTATTATTTTCTAACATGTCAACATTTTTCCTTAGTTGATGTAAAACATTTCAATTTTTTATGTTTGTTTTTAGTTGAAAAAACCTAAATTACTTGCACTTATATGATACATGCTCATATCTTTAAAATATTAAAAGTTAATAATAAATTTATCTTATTTGCTTTTTTCTAAAAGCTCTTGTACATGACAACTAAAACACTTTGTCTAGTTGTCTAGTTTTTACATATTTTTTTTTGGTATAACTAAAATTTGTGTGATAAAACCATGACATGAAAATTGCTGCATAAGAAAAATTAGATACTTTAATATACAAATACAAAATGCAAATGTTTAGTTACTAAAACGGATGACAGACACAGATATACTCTAGCAACTGAATAGATACTGCAACATGTAGAGGAAAACTTTAGAGTACGATATACTATATGTACATAAGTACAAATGAAAAATCATGTCACAATGAACTAAAGTTTGTACACTAGTATTATGGCCACTTAAAGAGCCATTTACGGGAGGTGACCTGCAAATAGAATGCTTAAAGGCTTTCATATTGTAGAGGCAAACAAAACTACCAGGTCCTCATCAACATCATCGTCATGAATATGATGATTAATGTAACTGAAAGAAAACGTGATTTGAATTTTGTTTACACATTGTTTTCAAAACCTTTTTTTCACTCTCTCTCTCTCTCGCTCTCTGCCCTTTTCCCTAACGGTTATGATAAAAGTAATTTATGCTTATTTTAGGCCTAATAAAGAAAATTATTTTTATTTGTTCCTTTTTATTTGTGTAATAACAAAAAGTTGGAGTCATTCATTCATAAATAATTAAATGAAATTTCTTCATAAATATTAATTATGAAATAATATTAAGCGAAAACTTTTGCCATTTGATATGATTTTCTTGTTAAAATTTCATAAAATGTTTAAGCAAATTTATGCCATTTGTTTTTGCATGAATATTTTTGTGTGGAAAATTGTTCGCATTGCATTGAATTTCATTGTTTTGAAACAGCTGAAACCACAACGTCGCATCACATCATTAAAACTTCATTTGTCAACAGCATCACTTGTTTTGTACCACCACATGAACTACACACACATTTGGGGCAAATAGATAGATTACATAGGCTGTAAAACCCAGCAAAATCAATGGAAAATAAAAGTTTTTTTAAAAAAACTTTTTAAAGCTTTTTATAGCTTTGCTAGCTTTTTTCAGCATCAAAATTACTGGAAAATAAAAGTTTAAAAAAAAAATTTAAAGCTTTTTATAGCTTACTAGCTTTTTTCAGCATCTCAAATTCAACTTGAACTAAAATAAAACTTAAACCTTACAAGACTCTTAAATATTAATAATTCTACAATTTATACTAAAAGCTTTTAGCTTTAAAGCTTTTTTATTATACACAAATCTTGCCTATAATCATATCACAATTTTTTATTCATTACTTTTTGCAAATATACTGAAAGCTTTCATTGTTACGTAGCTTTAAAGCTTTCTCTATTAATATTACTTTTTACTACATATGTATATGTGGCTTTCAATTTATCACTAATTCGTTAACTAATACTTAAAGCTTTCACACTTTTAAAGCTTTTTTAATCAGATTTTAAATCACTTCTAATTTTCGACTTTGAAAATATTATTAAATATTAAGTTGATAGTGAAAGCTTTCACTTTTTCGAAGCTTTAAAGTTTTCTTTAACCTGCTCATAAATAGCTGTTTATTATCAGCTTTAAAAATACTTTAAAGCTTTCTTTATACAGATTTCATTTAGCTACTTATAACCGTTGCTAAAATATTAATAAATTATTTCTAAACTCATATTGAAAGCTTACATCCTTATGAAGCTTGAAAGGTGCCTTTATCAAGATTACTTTTTGCTAATTATGCTTGGCTTTCTTTATATTACTAAATATTAAATTCATACTGAAAGCTTTATTTTAGAAATTTAATTTTTATTTTTAGCTTTTACTTCTGTAGTAACTTTTGCTGGGTTTTCTTTTTACATTTTCCCTCCTGCTTTATTATGATGAACCTGTCTGCCTGTGATTATGATGTTCATGTTTTAAACTCTTTTTCCATTTGCAAAATTTTATGCTTTCAAAATGAACATGTTGTCTAAACTTACATACACATAAAACTAACTACAAAGGAAAACAAAAATGTCATTTTTTTTGTTTGCAATTATATATTACCAAAAAAGGAACACAAACCTTAAATGGTCCACAGTTATAAGGAATTCAGTTTAAAAAGGCTATTTGCAATTGTAATAAAAAAAAAACGTTATATTAACAAGATTTAAATGAAGTAAAAGTTATTAACCTATTTTACAGAGAAATATTTTTTAAAAACTTTTAGAAAGTTAACACACAGTAACAAGTAACAAGGTTTTAAGCTTCTTAAATTACTATTTTGACAAATGCCTGCTTTAATCGGGCTTTAGTTAATAGAAAGCTTTAAAAGATTACCCAAAGTTGTACCAAAGCTTTTAAGATTTTCAAAAGCTTTTACGTTTTTTAAGTTTACTATTTTAACAATTTAAAGCTTGATTTAGATTTTTTTGTTTATAAGTTTATTTTGTTACTATTAAGTTCTTTTTAGCTGAATTTTAAACACTTATTAAAGCTTTAAGACAGTTCTAAAAGTTTTTAGGTTTTTATTTTTTTTAATAAAACTAATATTTCAGCAATTAATTTATCAATTTAAAGCCCAAAATATGGAAAGCTTTTCAAAAGCATTAATAAAAATACAGATTTTTTGTTTTATAAGTAAATTTTTTCAATTTAAAAATATATTAAATCTTTACAAAAGCTTAATCGAAAATATTATCCATTTTGAAAGCTTTTGGGTTTTTAAGTCTTTTGAATAAAAATAAGTAAGTTTAATAAATAATCTTTTAATTTAAAGCCTACAATAATTAAAACTTTTTGAAAGCTTTTACAAAAAGTGCTGATTTTATTGCTTGAAGATTGTGTTTTTAAACTTATATGTATATATATGTAGCATTTTTGAAAGCTTTTACAAAAAGTGCTGATTTTATTGCTTGAAGATTGTGTTTTTAAACTTATATGTAGCATCAAAATTTTTCACAAGCTTTAGATAATTCCGTAAGCTTTTAGATTTTTTAGTGTATTTCATAAAAATATTTATGTTTATTGATATATTTACCAATTTCAAGCCTAAAACACTAAAAGCTTTTTGAAAGCTTTTACAAAAATTTGATTTTTTTTTTTGTTCAAAAGTTTCCTTTTTAAATTTCTAGCCTAAATTAAAAAAGTTTTAGATAAGCTTTGTTAATTCCGAAAGCTGTTAAGTTTTTAAATCTTTATTAAAAACAAATATAGTTGTTTTTTTTTAATTGTCAGAAATATGTTTAATATCTTTTCAACTTTAGCACTCAAACATTTAAGCTTAATTTAAATACCTTTATTTAAACTACTTTTAACTAGTTCAACTTTCTTTTAAAACCTCTTTTCTATTTCAAATATACAATATTATTCATTATGTATATATGTGTATATTTAAATATATTGTCAAGCGTAGGTGTTGCCTCGTTAATTTGTGGTCAAATGATAATTAAATCTCAAACTGTGACAGCTGTCATAACATCTCTTGAAAGCTCATTTATTTCCACCAAACTTTTTCGTTGAGTTTGCTGGCAAGAGCAAAGGCTACGAGATTGTACTATTTCTTATACTTACTTCGAGTTTATTTATTTCCACCATAACTTGCGTTCTGCATAATTTATTTAAACTACGCATTTATGCAAATTTTGTTTAAAAGAAGAAAAAAAAACAGACAAAAAAAGTACTTCAACAGAAAACTACACCCACTTCTAAGACAAGAAAAAATGTAGGAAAACAAATACTTGAGAAAATAAAATTTACATAAATAAAATTTAAACCACCAGAAAAAATATGTTTATGTGTAAAGACAAAAAATAAAGAGTTATTAAGGAATGCCTTTTTTTGTAACAAAAACTGCTCGTAAATTACTGAAATATTCAAAACAGCATAATTTAAAATGCGTTAAAGTTATAACCGAAATGGTGAGCTTTTAAATTGCTTTTTAAAATGTACAATTATAAAAACAATAAAAAATCAAATGGTTGTGTAAAAAACTGGCCTTTGGAATTGGAGAAATAAAATAAATGTTTTATTTAAAGGTGCGTTTTCGGCACCAGCCTTTTTTAAACGCATAAAACAGAGTATTCTCATATGGGAAATTTAGGAGAGGGGGCGGTAGGATTAACCTTTAAAAGAGCTTTTATAAAGGTTTTCAAATAGAAACAAAACCGATTGATTTTGTATAGAATAAAAACATAATCGAATAAAATATTAATCGAATAAAAACGTAATCGATTAATTTTGAATCAAATAAAAACTAAATCGATTAATAATTATTCGAATAAAAATTTAATCGATTTTTTTTTAAATTCAATGCAAACTTTATTGAATTATTTTTAAATTAATAAAATATTAATCGATGGATTTGGAATCGAATACAAAATCAATTATCTCTTAATTATATCTTATTAATCGAACATTTTTAAACGAGTAAAATAATAGTCGATTAGTTTTTAAACGAATAAAAACTTAATCGATTAATTTTTTATCGAATAAAATAATAATCGATTAATTTTTAACCGAATTAAAATTTAATCGATTAATTTTCTATAGAATAACACATTAATCGAATAAAATATTAATCGAATTTTTAATCTAATAAAATATTAATGGATTCATTTTTAATCGAATAAAATCTTAATCAAATTATTTTTAATCGAATAATAAATTAATCGATTAATTTTTAACTGAATAAAATAATAATCGATTAATTTTTAACCGAATAAAAATTTAATCGATTATTTTTTATCGAATAAAATATTAATCGATTAATTTTTAACCGAATAAAAACTCAAACGATTCTTTTTGAATCAAATAAAAACTTAATCGAATTATTTTTAATTGAATAAAGTATTAATCGATTCAAATAAAATCTTAAACCATTGATTTTGAATTAAATACAAACTTAATCGAATAAAATATTACTCGATTGATTTGGCAGTGAATAAAATTCTAACCGATTAATTTTGAATAGAATAAAATAATAATCGATTAATTTTTAATCGAAATAATCTATTAAGGTTTTATGCGATTAATTTTTACCGAATAAAATTTTAAACGATTAATTTTTAGCCAAATAGAACATTAATCGATTAATTTTTAACCGAATAAAAACTTAATCGATTAATCTTTTATCGAATAAAATATTAAACGAGTAAATTTTAATCGTATAAAATTTTAATTAATTAATTTTTCATAAAATAAAAGGAACTTAATGCTTTTATTTGGAATCTTACGCAAACTGATTTGATACATTTGAATAAATCCTCAACCGGTTTAGTTTGAAGGGAGTTAAAACTGTTTTCGAATATTAAAAGTTCTTCAAAACAGTCCCGTAAGTTCCTACAACCATTAAAGGGTTAACTTGTTTTTGGCATACAAAACAGTTTATTTGCATAAATTTATTTTAAAAAAAAATAATGTACAATTTGTTGTGTTTATTTAAAATTTATTCTATTGTTTGTTTATTTGGTTGTTTAAATATTTGTTTATGTACATACGTTTTTTGTCTCATACATTTTGTTTTTAACAAATTTATTTTAAATTTGTTTCTGACCACCTATTTTTAACGTGTGGCTGGCTGTTCATTCCAACACGCCTTTAACAAATTTTAATTTACACTCATTTTATTCATACATTATTTTTTATTTTTTTCTCGTTCCTCTAACTGTCTGTCTGTCTGTCCCTCTTCAAATTGAGTTTGAAATCATTTTCATAATGTTAATTTTTCGTTTTGTTGAAAAACATTTGTGGGAGTTAAACATATTATTGTTTAGTATAAAATTTTTCCTTTGTAGTTTTTCTGTGTGTTGTTGTGCGATGCAAAATATTTAACAATTTGTCAAAATTAAACTTATTGCTTTTTTATTTGATGTTACCATGAAATAGAAAATTAGAAAAGAAAAAAACGTACCTAAACATTGTTTCCATACAACATTATTTGTCAATGGGATAATATTAATGGTAAATCATTTGAAAATGCTGGCTGAGAAGAAAAACTAGAAAAAAAATAAATACACCCCGAGGGTTGTCAGTAACAAACAAATGTGATTGTAGGATTTTGTTTTACGTTTCTCAAGTACATACTTTGTTTCTCATGGAGATAATAGCTCCACTAGTTGGTTTGTCGTTTTAATTTGATAAAAATTAACACCTTAAAAGCTGTTTTTTATAAAGTGTATTTATGTATAAAGCTGCTGAGATGTATAAAATATTAACCGATTCATTTAGAACCGAATATAAACTTAATTGATCTATTTTCAAATAAAATATTTATTTCATTGATTTTTAATCGAATAAAATTGAAATCGATTAATTTTTAATCGAATAAAAAATAATCGATTAATTGTGAATCAAATATAAAATTAACCAATTACTTTTTAAACGAACAAAAACTTAATCGATTCATTTTTAATCGAAAAAAACATTAACCGAATAGTTTTTAATCGATTAAAATATTAATCGATTCATTTTGAAACGAATAAAAACTTAATCGATTAATTGTGAATCAAATAAAATATTAACCAATTAATAACCGGTTACCAATAACCGATTAAACCGATCAAATAAAATATAAACCGAATAATTTTTAATCGAAGAAAACATTAATCGAAATAAATATTAACCGAATAAAATACTAACCGATTAATTTTTAATCGAATAAAATTTAATTGATTAATTTCGAATCGAATAAAATATTAATCGATTATTTTAATCAAATAATATATTAATCTATTAATTTTGAATTGAATAAAATATTAACCGATTAATTTTTAAGCGAATAAAAACAGTCGATTCATTTTGAATCGAATAAAATATTAATCGATTAATTGTTAATCGAATAAAATATAAATCGATTAATTGTTAATCGAATAAAATTTTAACCGATTAATTTTTAATCGAATAATTTTGAATCGAATTAAATTTAATCGATTAATTTTGAATCGAATAAAATATTAATCGATTCTTTTAATTAAATAAAATATTAGTCTATTAATTTTGAATCGAATAAAATATTAACCAATTAATTTTGAATCAACTAGAATAAAAACTTAATCGATTATTTTTGAAACGAATAAAATTTATTTACTCTGATTTATTCTTTAGTTTTTTTATATAAAAATTTCTTTTTTCTTTCCACATTTATTAAAATTCTATTTTATTTTCCAGGTTCTTACCTTCCTCATTGACTCCTCACGCTTTCGTTATCCCGAAAGAGCCATAGTTTTCCTGGCTGTTTGCTATTTAGTGGTGGGCTGTGCTTATGTAGCCGGTTTGGGGGCAGGCGATTCAGTGTCCTGTAGAGAACCCTTTCCACCGCCAGTACGATTGGGCAGATTACAAATGATGTCCACCATAACACAGGTATAGTTTTGGCTGTTTATAATATGTTTTTCTTTCATTTTATTTATAATAAACAAATTATTTAATTTTTTTTCTCTCATTTTTCAAATATTTTTTTTAGGGTCATCGTCAGTCAACAGCTTGTACGGTTCTTTTCATGGCTTTGTATTTCTGTTGTATGGCGGCATTTGCCTGGTGGTCATGTTTGGCATTTGCTTGGTTTTTGGCTGCTGGCTTGAAATGGGGTCACGAAGCCATTGAAAATAAATCACATCTATTTCATCTTGTTGCCTGGGCTATACCAGCTCTGCAAACCATCTCGGTGCTGGCATTAGCTAAAGTTGAAGGTGAGTAGTGCTCTTGCCATTAACAATTCTTGATAATTAAACATCTTTAAATGGAAACTAAAATGCAAAACCATAAATTCTAAACTGACATTTAAGCCACACACCAGGGTTTTAGAGGAAAAAGAACAAAAAAATAATAATATAATTTAACACTTGGTTTAAGCAGTATGTAAAATTGTAGTTGCTGTTCTAAGTAATAAGTACTGGGACGGCTTAACTAAAAAAAATGTGCAAGAAATACGTGACCAGAACTTATAAAACTCTCACGTTGTTTTGTTTATTTTAAAAGGTTAAAACTCTTTTTTCAAAAAAAAAAAAATAAAGGAAATTATGGAAAATGTTGTTGAATAAAGGGGGAAGTTGGGAGTATTAGAAATTAAATGACTCATTTGTTAATTATTGTTTTGTTTCTTAAACTTTATTGAAAACTATTTTTTTTTTACAAATATTTTTATTTTATTTACCTTCATTAATTATTCTCTTTATAAAGCCTTTAAAAGCGTGACGAATTTTTAATTTATTTTCAACATACTTAACAATATTTCTTCTTTTTGTGGTAATTCATTATAAGTTTACAAAGGAACAAAATATTTGCATATTTTGTAAAAATTTTCGTGAAAACTTAAACTTTAAACTGTCTCCCCCAGCCCCTCTTAAAAGCCAAATCAGTGACAACCAATTGCCAGCACCAGAAACGAAAAAGGTATTCTCAAAACGAAACACAAAGCGAACTTCCACAAAGCTACAGAAAAGTTTTAGATCAAAATCACCCAATACCTTCTCATTTAAAGCAACTCTTTTTTTTTTGTCTGCTTATCACTGTTGTAACTACTCCCACACAGTACTTTACTTGATTTTTGTTTGTATTTTTTTCTTTTTTGGTTTGTTTGACTCAATATGTATTTTTTCACTTACTTTACTTTTTTTGCTTGACTTTGTCTGTCTCCTTTAGAATTTTGTTATGACTCTTTATTATTTACTTTATTAACGTAGCATTTGCATGTTTTTTAGCCGGAATTTCGACGTTGCTGGAATATGTGATTTGAATAAAATATTAATAAATGAAGTCTTCAACTAGAAATGTGACTACGCTGCACATTTATTTCTGCATGAATTTGTGTAAAAAATATGTTTATTTACTACAAAAGCTTATTCAGTAAATATTTTTTTGAAGGAAAATTCTTATGAAAATCTATTGTCCAAAAAAATAATTTTTTTTTGTTTTATTAGCGAAATTTAAGGAAATATAATATTTGCAAGAAATTTTACCACCAAATTTTGCGAAATTTAAGGAAATTTTTATTTTTTTAGTTCATTTGGCAAAAAGTAAGTTTTTTCAATTTTTAATTGCTTTAAAATAAATTTATCAGCCATGTCACAGAATTAAATCCATTCGGAAGTGGAAATTATTCCCTATTTTGCTTCTATAGAAAAAGTAAAACGAAACATTTTTTTCGGAATGAAACTAATTTTAATTTGCTACATGGATTTGTAATTTTAAGCAATTCTAGTTCGAACTCAGAAAAAATGTTTCATTTTACTTTTTCTATAGAAGCAAAATACGGAATAAATTTCACTTCCGAACGGAATTAAATTCTGTGACATGGCTGTATATCACATGAATCGTTTAAAATTTTATTTGTTTAAAAATTTTTATAATCGCATAAATTAAAAAAAATAATCGATAAAATTGTTATCCGTTTAAGAAGTATTCGATTAGGTTTTTATTCTACTCAAAATTAATTGATTAAAATTTAGTTCGATTCAAAGTTAATCGATTGAGTTTTTAATAAATTTTAAATGAATTGATTAATATTATATTCGATTAAAAATTAATTGAATAAAATGTAGTTCGTTAAAAATTAATCGATTACAATTTTATGCAATTAAGTTTTTATTCGATTCCAGATGAATTAATTAATATTTTATTCGTTTTAATATTTATCGATTAAAAATTAATCAAAAGATCTTAATTAGATTCAATTTAGTTTTTAGTCGATTTAAAATTATTCGGGTAAAATTTTAATCGATTAAGTTTTTATTTGATTAAAAATAAATCGATTAATACTTGTGCGAATACATATAAATCACTAAATATTTTAGTCGATTAAAATTAATCGATTAATATTTTATTCTACTAAAAATTAATCTGTTAAGTTTTTATTCGATTTCATATGAATCGATTAATATTTTATTCGATTCAAAACTTATGACTTAAAAACTAATCAAAAAAATTGTATTCGATTAAAAATTAATATTTTGCATATAAATCACTAAATATTTTATTCGTTTAAACATTAGTATATTAAGTTTTTAGTCGTTTCAAAATTAATCGTATAATATTTTATTCGATTCAAAATTAATGGAATAAGTTATTATTCGATAAAAAAAAGCAATCGATTAAGTTTTTAGTCGATTTAAAATTTATTTATTAATATTTTATTCAATTAAAAATTAATCAAATCAAATTTAAAAAAAAAACTAATCAATTAAGTTTTTATTCGATAAAAAATTAATGGATTAATATTTTATTCGATAAAAAATTAATGGATTAAATTTTTATTCGAATAAAAATTATTGGAATCAAATATTATTTGTTTAAAAAATAATTGATTAAGTTTTTAATGAATTTAAAATTATTCGCTTAATATTTTATTCGATTCAAAATTAATCGGTAGTTTTTATTCGTTTAAAAAGTCAAGATTAAGTTTTAATTCGTTTCAAAATGAAAAGGTTTAGTTTTTATTTGGTTCAAAAAAATCGATTAAATTTTTATTCGATTAAAAAACTAACCGATTAAGTTATATTCGTTTTAAGATTATTCAATACGTTTCTCAACCGCACCGTTTTTAGTATTAGTTGGTTGTCCCCCATTATTTGACAACCATTTAGAAATATTCTTTGTAATCAATTAGGTTTTATTTGTACAACGACAAACTGCTTTCTATTTTTATGTATGAAAGGAAATCATTTTTAGTTTTGGTCCCCTTTTTTTTTTTTTGTAAATCTTTAACATTTCAAAACAAATTGAATTTTATTCGAAACTAATAAGATTTTGTTTTATTTTATAAAAGACATTTTCAACCACCACTTTAGACCTTACGACAATTGAGATCTAAGAAAAAATAACAACCCTAATTTTTTCCAAGTTTTAAAGAGAATGGAAAAATGTTTTCTTATATTTTTATTTATGAATCAATTTGTATTTGCCAAAGAAATAGAAAACAAAGAAAAGGGTGTTTAAAAGATGATGAAGAAAATACTTAAAATAAATACAATAAAATTGTAACGGAAACTTGTGTGTTGTAGAACAGTTTTCTTGTAAAGTTGACTTAGTTTGTAAGAAGATTATTACACACAATTTCGTTTAAAGCAGTGGTGGGCAAAAAGAGAGTCAGATGTATATGTTGTAAAATAACTGGTTGTGCTATCTGCTTTTTTAATAATCTGTAAAGTTATTAATGGTGATTTTTGTGGCTATTTTGGTAAATTTGATAAGGACCCCTGGTTTTTGTGAATGCCGACCACTGACTTTTGTCTATTGTGTTGTGGGGAAAGAAACTAAAATAGACATAAATCCCTTAAATATATTTTTTTGCAGATAATAAAGTACATTATGTTTAAGAGAAGTTATTTATATTTGCTTTTTAGATGGGGAGAATACATTTGCTTGTACGAAAAAGAACACAAAAATTAGTTTCAATTGATTTTAGAGGAAATGAGGGCTATGTAGTTTTTATGAAGATTTCTATGGACGAAGACAATTTCAAATTTAGTGGTTTTCAATAATAATTGAAAAGAACAGCTTAATTATCATTTGTTATATATAAATTGAAAGCTGTCTCAATCAAATACTTTAGCAAAATTGTCATGGACAATTTCGTCTGCAGGCCATTACAGTCATGCACATCAGTTTCCCTAGCAGCTCTTTAAATTAAAGACAAAATCGGTTTTCGTTTACTGAATTTTAGCCTTTAAATCAGAGATTTTCTAGACTTTTTCGGTGTACTCATTTTGCCTGGCTTAATCATTAGGCCTAAGGTTTTTTTTGTTGTAAATAAAACACTTATTTTTGTGCGGTTAAATGCTGTGTAAAGTTATTAAACTGTCAGAGGAAATGCTTTTCTTTTCTTTGCCTTAAAATAAACATTTATAGACATTTTAACAAATTTTTCAAACGTATTGCCACATTTACTAATTTACATAAACACTTAACAGTGCAGCACAAAAACTAAACAACTATTTAGGAATTTCAGGGAAATTATTAAGAATTTGTTAATATAACAAAAAGGTAAAATTTAAATTTGTTGCGCAAAAACTGTGCCCACTATTTTTGGTTGTAAGCGACTTAAGTTGTTTAACTTTTGTCTTTTACTGTACGCGGGTTTTTTGTGGGCTTCCTTCATGCATGTTTCTTATTTTCCTTCCTGCCTTTAAATATCTAATATTTTTAATGTCGTTTTTTATCTGTGTGATTTTCCTCGTAGGCGTTGCTAAAATAAGATAAACCCCTCTTAAATATAAATTTTCAAAAGCTGTTTTCTTTACAGCAAAAACTCACAGCCGGCTAAAGAAAATTTATCGTTTATATGGCAAATAAAGCAAGTGTCTTTTTATAATTTTTTCAGTTAAGCAAAAACCCTTATATTTGTTTAACTTGTTTTAAATTTGGAAACTGCAAAGTTACCGGGAAATAAGTTTCTCTACTAAACACTTAAAAAAAATGTCTAAAAATTGCAGTTAGGCTTTTTTGTCCATCAAGCGCTAGAAATACAATTTGGTTATTTTCACTTAATATGTTGCACATATCTTTCACAACTAAGTAGTCAGCAAAAATTTCCAAAAATTACTCTTAGACTTTTTTGTCCATCAGGGTGACGAAATAATAAAAAACCATGTTTGTTAAGGTTTTATTTCATTTGAAAATAAATACATAAATCCAATAATTTTCATATAAATGATACCAGTACACAACATATAAGAGGTTGTGCAGAAAGCAGTGATGGGCTTAAAGAGAACGAGTAGAAGGTATAATTGTAATAATACAATAGAAACTTTCTCTCTCTGTTGAAAACTCAAATTCATTTAAATATAATAATTTTGGTAAAATGTGCTGACAATCCTACCCTGGTAGCTATTCAAGACGATCACTGCTAAATATTTGTATTTTTGTAACATGTGTTTATTTAATATTTGTTATTTTATTTGTCATTATTAACATAAGAGTACCTACAGGAAGTTAATTTAATAAGCACTACAATTATGGCAAGTATGGCAATAAAAAGAAATAAAAAAAAATTAATAATAAATGGCAATTTAAGCTAAGAAATGACAATGAAACAGAAATTAAGGTATTTCTATTATACAGATTTCAGTACTTAAGAGGGAAAATATAACTTTAAAGGTTTTTACAAGTACATAATATTAAGGGAGAAGAAAATGTAAATTTAAGGACAAAAGTTTTTGTTTCTGTACTTCAATATCAACAATGTCTCTTAGAATGAAATTTTACATTGTTTACCTATTATTGACATGATGTAAATAATTTAAAAAATTAGAGTTGTTTTATTTTTATATATTTATCTTGATATTTCGCCATTATCATTGAAGTTTCTTATTGTTTACCTGTTGTTTACACCAAGTAAAAATGTAAACAGTTATAATTATACCATTTCTAGTGATTTCTCTAGATAATTGTTTATTTACATGATGTTAACAATGTAAATAATTGTTATTCTACTATTTTTATGATATTTATTAACTATGTATAAAATTTTACATTATTTGCATATTATTGACAGTAAACAATATAAAAAATAAAGTTGTTTTATTTCTATGTATTTACTTTGATATTTGGACATTTTCATTTAAATTGTATATATATTACCTATAGTTTACATGATGTAAAAAATTTAACCAATTGAAATTCTTCAATTTCGATGTGTTTTTCATGATATTTGGATACTTAGAAATAAATTTTATTTATTTACCTTTTTTTTAAATCATGTAAACAATTGAAATTCTACTATATCTAGGGTATTTTCATGATATTTATTAACTAAGTATCAAATTTTACATTATTTACCTGTTGTTGACATGATGTAAATTATGTAAAAAATTAAAGTTTTTTATTTCTTGATATTAGACCACCATTGTCATTAAAATTTCTTATTATTTACCTTGTGTTTACATAATGTAAAAAATGTAAACAATTCCATTTATTGCATACGAGTATAGTTAAAATTAGCAATAGTTCAGCAATTTTTATGATTTTTTAATAATCATTTTTTAAAACCCACACTTAGTTTTACCACTTAACACTTAAATTGCTTAAAAAGGCTTGTTAGATTTTAAAAATTAATGTTAATTTTTTGTTAATATAATAAATTTTTATGTTTATTTTTTTTTTGTCATACATTTAATTACCAACCAGTTTAATAAATTGTTAAATACTTCTGGTGTTTTTAATGTTCATAAATAATATTTTTCATTAATATTTTCATAACATTTTAAAATCTAAATTTTCTGTGTAAAACACAAGTTTCAAACGCCACTTATTAAATATATATTTAGTTTGTTTTTGTCTCAAAACAAGCCTTTTATAAACAAAAACATTTTATTGACTTGAATAAGACAATTAATGTCTTAATAAAGTCTTTATATGGGTGTTGATTTAATGTTGTTTGTTTCTTATTCAGTTTCTCTTAACACTATTTTATCGGTTGGTTTTAGTTAAATGTGTGTATTTTTTACATTTTATGTGTTGAAGTCATAATTTTGTCACAAAGTTGTTATTTGTTGTTGATTTTTTCGCTGCACTTTTTTTTATAATTTGCAAAATGTTTACAATCTTTAGTTAAACATTTAATTGAGCATGAAGAGACTTAAGTCTTTTCGTGTTCAACTGAAGACAAAAAAAAACTTAATTATAGCCACAAATTTGCAATGTTTTGCTTGAAAGCTTTTGTATTTATTTGAGTTTTTAACCTGTTTAGAGCCGAGCAAAACAATTTAATTACTTGAAGAAATAGATAAAAATCTTGGCAATTTAAAAGGCTGCAACAAAAATCAATTATTTTGACCAAACATTGAGATAAATCATAATTATTATTAGAAAATCATGAAAAATCTTTTATTGTTAATAATATGCAAACTTTACGTTGTTACATAACCCTAAGAAACCCCAGTTGGAATTTAGAAAATTTCCATTGTTATATTGTTGACCTTATGTATACATCATGTAAAAAAGAGCAATTAATGTTTAAATATTGTTTAGTGCAGAGAAGTATCGTGTAAACAATAGGTAAATAATATGAATTTGTAAAGAAAATAATCAAATATCAGGATGAATACATAGAAATAAAGAACTTCAAAAGTTTACATTATTTACATCATGTCAACAATATGTAAATCAAGTAAAATTTAATTGTAAATAACAAAATTGCATGAAAGAAATAGTTAATGTTTACATCGCGTTAAAAATAGGTAAAAAAAGTAAATTTCTTTCTAAGTATCCAAATATCATGAACAAATCATTAGAAATAGAAGAATTACAATTGTTTACAATTTTAACATGATGTAAACAATGTAAAATTTAATACTTTGATACCGAATATCATGAAAACCCGTGGAGATAGTAGTATTCCAATTATTTACATTATTTATATCGTGTAAAAAATAGGTAAATAATGTAACTTCTTTATCCTCATCTAAATACCGTGAAAAATCGCTAGAAATGGAGGAATTATAATTGCTTACATTTTTTACATGATGTAAACAATAGGTAAACAATATGAAATTTTAATGAAAATAGGCAAATACTCGTATAGAGATACATAAATTCAAATATACATAAAAATAAAACACCTTTAATTCTTTACATTATTTACATCATGTCAACAATAGGTGAATAATGTAAAAATGCATTCTTAGTAATTAAATATCATGAAAAACCCCAAGAAATTTAAGAATTTCAATTGTTTAAAAAATTCAATTGTGTAAAAAATAGGTAAATAATGTAAATTTCTTTCTACCTATCTAAATACCATGAAAACCCCTTGAAATGGAAGAATTTATATTATTTAAATTTTTTACATAATGTAAACAATAGATAAATAATATGTATTTGTAATGATTATGGACAAATATAAATATAAATGTATAGCAATAATACAACTTTAATTGTTTACATTATTTAAATCATTTCAACAATAGGTTAGCAATGTACAATGTAATACTTTGATACTAAATATCATGCAAACCCCGGAAATAGTAGAATTGCAATTGTTTATATTGTTAATATCATGTAAATAATGTAAATTTTTTTCTAAGTATCCAAATACCACGAAAAATCCCTAGAAATGGAAGAATTTTAATTGTTTATATTTTTTATATTATGACAACAATAGGTAAACAATGTAAAAGTTAATGCTAAGGGCAAGATATCGTGAAAGTTTCATAAATATATTAGAATTTCAGTTGTTTACATTGTGTAAACAATAGGTAAATAATGTAAAATTTAAAAAATCCTAGAAATAGTCGAATTTCAATTCTTTACATTATTTACTTGGTACAAACCAAAGATAAACAATGTAAAAATTCATGTAATTTGCTGTTCATACGTTAAACAGTTCAATTGTTTCCATTTTAGCATAAATTACATTTTTTAAAACCCAAGCAGAATAAGTAAAATTAAAGGGTTTTCCAATAAGGACTTGACAACTTTTTTTTACTCTTCAGTAAATCGATTGTAACGTGTGCTGTGTGGCTTGTGGCACCGTCTTGTTGAAACCACATGTCATCCAAGTCCATGTGTTCCAATTCGGGCCAAAAATAATCGCTAATCATTGCGCGATAACGATCGCCATTCACAGTAACGTGACGATCGTTATTGTCGACGAAAAAATATGGCCCAATGACGCCGCCGGCATGCAAAGCGCACCAAACAGTAATTTTTTGTGGATGAAGTGGTGATTCGTGAAGCACATGTGGATTTTCAGCAGACCAATAACGCATATTTTGCTTATTGACGAACCCATTGAGCCAAAAATGAGCTTCGTCACTGAAGATGATTTTGCGATGAAATTCATCATCTTGGTGCATCTTCTCCAGAGCCCAATCGGAGAACGTACGTCGACTCAAATGGTCCATCGGCTTCAATTCTTGAGTCAGCTTAATCTTGTATGGGTGTAAACCCAGATCCTTACGCAAAATTCGCCATAAAGTGGTCTTGGGGATGCCCAGTTCTTGAGAACGCCGCGGAATCGACTGATTTGAATCGTTTGCTACGGACGCCTGAACGGCAGCGATATTTTCGGAACTTCGACCAGGCCGTTGTCTCACTGGCACGACAGCATCACACAATGAATATGTAGACTCAAATTTTTGCACTAAACTTGTTATTGCTTGTCTACTAGGGCGATAATTACGACCGAAAATTGGAGTTAACGCTCTTAAAGTTGCGGTCACCGACTCCGAATTTCGGTAGTACATTTTTATAATTTCCAAACGTTGTTCCTTCGTGTACTTTACCATAACGAAAATGTTAAGTTTACTGAAAAAAAAGAAAGCAACAATTAGATGATCAGTGAAATAGTGCGTTCACAATTTAAATTCAGAGTTGTCAAGTAGCTATTAGAAAACCCGATATAACAATACTAAATAAATAGTGTACAAAATACAGCTTTCAAATTCTCCTTCAATGTGTCATAACAATAGCAACTGACAATTGTGTTTTATATATTTAATATTTATTTTACAACGCAATAGGCGTTAAATTACACATAATTATAGATTAGATTCTCTAAATAAAAGAAAGAAATTGAAATCAATACTAATCTTTATTCAATGAGGGTAATGATGAAAACTTAAAAAAAAATCCTCCCCTAAACAAACCAAAATCCAATATAATTATAGCATTATGTGTAAATATTAGTTAAAATAATTCCCAGAAATCATAATGTTGAAATTTATAAATTTAATTGGAAACGAAATTATAGGGTTGCATTAGATTACATTTTGTTGTCATTGTCATTTAAAGTCAAGATTTGAATTTACTAAAGAAAAGGTGGTGGTTAAGGTTTAAGTGCAATCACCCTCAATTTTATTTAAATCAAAGTACCATTTGTACTTTATTTTTATTCTATTGTCAACAATATTAGCTGGAAAATTTTATGGCAAAATTTTTAAAATTTCTTTTTATTAGTTAGTACATTATTCCCAAATGCGCCATAACCATGATTTGAAAAGCTATTACTTTTTATTTTTATATTTATTGCCTTTAGCCTGCTAGCCCTGAAAATGCATTTTTTCTGTGTAGTAGAGCAAAAAGCTAAAAGGATTTCTGAGAATATTTTATAAATATCATCTTGAAAAATATCCTTTTTATTTAGAAAATATATACATACATATGTATGTATGTACGAGTATGTACGTATGTATAGTTCTGGCGTCAGACGTCTGCCAGACATAAAACTTAACAGACCATCATCTAAAGTCTAAGAAGGATGTTGTGGAGTATTGAAGGGAGTGATGAAAAACAGGAAAAGATAAACTGTTGTAGTTTTTTTTTTTTTTTTTTTGTATACATGGTTATAGCCATATGTGAGCGAAAACGTTTCCTTGTTTTAAGGCTTTAGCTGAAAATCTACGAAAATAAATTGAAAATAATAGTTTTGTTTCTGTTTTGTTTTAACAAGAATTTGAAAAAAAAACTTAAGCTGTCATAGCTTTATAACTATGACAGCTTAAGTTTTTTTTAGAAGGGGGATTAAATAGAGTGTTTAAATGAATAAGATAATGTAACAAAAAACAATTTAAAGTAGCAGAAACTTGAATGTAAGCAGCAGGGTTTCAGAAATTTAACTAAATAGTGAGTTTTTAAAAACTTTCGTGTTGGATTTGCTTAAAAAAAAAAACACTTAAAATTTTGAGAAATGTATAGCAGATCTTTAGAAACCTGACAATAAATAGCAAAGTTTTGGAAACTTGACTATAAATTGAATCGTTTTGGAAACCTATAAATAGCAGATTTTTAGAAATCTGAATATAAACAGCAAGGTTTCAGAAACTTGACTATAAATAGGAAACCTGTAAATAGCAGTGTTTTCACTTCAAATATCAGAATGTCTAAAACGTCTATTTATATAGGGTGATTCAATTAGAGATTCTTTTTTCAATAGCCTTCTTTTAAGAGATCACAAGTGAGCCGTGTCATGCTGTCATGTCGTTTTTGTTTAGTATTGTTTGGCATTTCATAATGCAAAGACTTACGCCTGAACAACGTTTACAAATCGTTCAACTTTTAAAATATTGCGGCCGTAGCTGAGAGTGTACACGAAGACCTAGTAGAGTGGATTATTTGATGGCTGAAATTGAAGCTCGTGATCTCGGCAAAACATTTATTTTCAGCAAGCCCACACATCACACTTCGTTGAGCACATATTTTTCACGTTTTGGGCCGGTCGATTGGCCACCAAGATTGTGTGACATCACACCGTTAGACTTTTTCCTATGAGGATATGTAAAGTCTAAAGTTTATGCGGACAAACCCGCTTCGATTCAGGTCTTGGAGGAAAACATCACGCATGGCATTCGCCAGTTACCAGTAGAAATGCTCGAACGAGTCATCGAAAATTGGACTTAACGGATAAACCATCCGCGACGTAGCAACGGCCAATATTTGATAGACATAATCTTTAAAAAATAAATGCCAAAGAATGTTTTTTCAAATGATAATAAACATTCCCCATTAAATTGGAATTTTTTGGTTATTTATTATTTATTCGAAAAATAAAAAAGTTTTTGAAAAAATTACAAATAAAAAATTTATAAAAATTACAAAAATAATAAATTTTATGAAGAATATTAAAAAAATCCAAAATAAAAAAATATTGAAAAATTTTTCAACAATAGCAAATTTTTGGAAGATTTCAAAAAAAGCGTATCTTTTAAAAACTTCCAAAATAAAAAAAAAAATTGAAAAATAGCAAAATTTAAAAAAAAAATTACCAAAAATGGCGAATTTTAGAATAATATTCAAAATAATAAAAATATTTGAAAAATTACCAAAAATAACAATATTTAAAAATTTTTCAAAATAAAAAAAAAAAATTTTTAAAAAATTATAGAATAATTATTATTTCATAATCGAACTGTTACTTTTTACTTCTTGATAATTTTAGTTAGGCTCGAGAAGTTAGGAATTACAACTTGAAAAATTTTATTATTAAAAATTTTTGATAATTTTTCTTGACTGGGGATTGAACCTGGGTTGTTGAATTTACATATGTTTCGAGAAATCCCACTTTCTCTCATCAGAATTCTTTGCGTTCTACCACATGCACCACTGCGGTGCCGGCCAGCCAACAGACAAACATCAATCCTTTAACCAGTGTTAGTTCTGGTAGTTCGAAGTTTTTGCTGTAATTATCATTCTTTATTAATTTCTATTAATAGTTGTTTTTTCCTTTTTTTCTTCAGTTTTTTTGTATTCATGTCAAGACTTCGTCTTGCTATTTTCAAAAATAGCAAAATTTAGGAAGATTTCCAAAAATATCAAAATTTCAAAATAAATCCAAATATAGCAAAATTTTTAAAAATTCCCAAAAATAACGAATACATATTTGAAAAATTTTCAAAATGGTAAAGTTTAAAAAAAGATTCTAAAAATACCAAATATTATGAAGCTTTCCAAAAATACAAAAAATAGCGGATATGTATATGAAAAATTTCGAAAATAAAAAAAATTCTGAAAAAATTTTCAAAATTAGCAAAGCTTTAAAAAATTTCTAAATTTAAGAAAGATTACCAAAAATAGCAAATTTTAGCAAGATTTCCACAAAAGCAAATTTTTCAAAAACTACCAAAAATAGTAATTATTCGAAAAATAGCAAATATTTGCAAATTTTTCAAAAATAGCAAAATAATCAATTTGTTAAATACATATTGTAAATTTTTTATTGCCTTTTTAATTATCTCAAAATTTATCACACAGTCCTCCTACAATAATCATTAATTAAAATAATATTTCTTAACAAAACAAATAACCCAATCAATATTTATTTGTATTTTTTTTTTTGCTTTCTCAAGTGCTTGACAGTTTTAAACTATTAAATTAAAATTTAAATAAATAAATGTCCGTCTTAGAGAAGGGAAGGAAGGCAGCAACATGTTGTCTAATTATCCGGCTTTACAGACATATCTTTTTTTTTTTTCTTAAATTAGTCGACATTCAGTCTGTTTATAAGACAAGCCGAGAGTGTGCAGGGGAGTAGTTGTTGAAGTAATACAACTCCTGTTAAACAACATAATTAAATGACACCTAATGAAAGTGTGTTTTTCATATAAAAAAAAAACCAGATCAGCAAAGAAACTGTAGACAACTGCAGGCAATAAATCAATAATTATTTTGTAACAAATTAAATCAAATTTTGTGACAAATGACAGCAGGCAACAACTAACTAACAGACAAGTTGTATAAAAACTTTCGAAAGTATCAGAAACAAGTTTATAATTATTTTAATAAAATATTTATGTTTACCCCTCAGAGGGTGTTAAATGATTTTTTTTAGAAGAAATTTTACAGCTAATTTTTATTAACTTTATTAAAAGTAAACTTTTGAACATTTTTAAAAGCTTTAAATTGTTGGAAGTTTTTTTTTCCAGCAGCATCTGTTTTATACACACCTTTATAGCAGTTTGTATTCGTATGTCGGTTTATTGTCGTTATCTTAAGCATTCTTATTATTAAGTATTAGACAAACTTTTGTTAGGTTGCTTGTTAGTGGCTCATAAAAACTAGAATTTAATTTTATCTTAATAGACTCTCTAACTACAGACACTTTATAATGAACTTTCTAAGTAGTCAGCTTTATGTTTCAATAATTTTAATAGTCTTTATTTTTTCTCTCTCTGTTTATTACTTGCCTTGAAGTGGGTGGGTGTCATTAGGATTTAAACTTTGGGCCACAAAAGAAAAAAATTAAAGATTTTAGAAAAAGTTTTTCAATTGCTGTAAAGTGGCAAAGAACACTGAAAGAAAAATCAGAAAATGTAGATTTTTGCATAATGTGCTTTTAAAAGTCATGTCTCTCGAAATCTGCTATTTCTATAGTTTCTACCAAAAATTCCCATTTCTAGTAGATTCCTATCTTAAACTTAATTATCTAAAAATGTCTTTTTTTTAAATTTAAACCACTAAAATTATGCTTCCATTTCTTTAACCATTTGCCATTTTACATTCATGTCAATAAGGAAATGTTGTTAGTGGCAGTATTGTTGGCTTAATGCATAAAATCTTTTGTTGGCTTTTAGGTACGCAATTATTGCCCCAACAGCCAAGAAGTCTGGCAAAGAAATTTTTTTTTTACTTTTTCTTAACACACTTTTAGTCAAACTAAATATTTTTGCTTGAGTGCTTTGCGTTGTACAAAAATTACTTTAAAACAAAAATAAAAGCAATGAAAACAATATTCATACATAATTAACAAATTTGAGAGGTGAAAAAAGAAAAAGGAAGCCAAACAACTGATTTGGATAATCTGAAGAATAATAAAGACTTTTGAAAGGCGCTACACAACATTTTAGTAACATTAAAAATTAAAAACTATACAAGAAGTCATAAGATATTGAACATTCCAGACATGTCGAAAAATCTCAAAATTTATGACACCACAGGACCCCAGAAACTCCGATAGCCAACTTTTTAAAAGACTTTATTTCATAAAATTTCTTTTAAATTTTTAACATTCCAGACATTTGAACAAATTTCAAAATTTTTCACACTATAGGACCCCAGGGGTTTCACTTAGAAACTGTGATAAGCAAATTTTTAAAAGACTTTATTTCATAAAATTTTTTGAAATTTTTAACATTCCAGACATGTGGAAAAATTTTTTAATTTTGTACATAGGACCCCAGGGGTCTTACGAAACTCCGATAACCAACTTTTTAAAAGACTTTATTTCATAACATTTCTTTTAAATTTCCCAGACATGTGGACAAATTATAAAATTTTTGACACCACAGAACCCCAGGGGCCTCCTTCAGTGTGGTCTGTTGACACCCTTCTAAATACTAGAGCCAAAAACATACATTACTTTTTCTAAACTTTTTTTTAAACACATTTTATGAAGAAAATTTTCTAATTTTGTGCTGCAGAAAGGCTTAATGAATAACTCACTAAGTTAAGTATGTGCACAAAAGTATTTTTAAGCTCGTGAGTGAATGTTTACTGTTTGCCTGGATAATTAGGCAACTGTATAATGCTCTTACTGGAGAGTATGTGGCAAAAAAATGACATAAGTTTTGAATTTTATCCAGTCAATGTTCGGAGGTCATCATTAAGTGTGTAAAAATGAAATAAGAAAACTTGGCAGGTTTTAGCAATTAAATTTCAACTATTTAAAGCTTATTATCTAAAGTTAATGGCTGCAAATAGTTTTGTGTTGATTTAAAGTTGAATCAAAAAGATAAAAATGTGAGTAAGCTTAAATAACAAGCCAACACGTACCTCAAAAAAACATTATTATTAATTAAAAAAATATACGTGTTTTTTATGAAAGAAATAACAAAATGTAATTAACATTTTAATTATTGAAGGCAATTGAATCAATAAACATAAACAAGTTTGTCTAAGTATAAGTGGGAGGCGTGATAAGTTAAAGTTAAAGGTTAAAGGAAATACCGATTTCTTTTAAGCTATGTATATTGATTTCATAGCTATAAAAAAAGTTGTTGCTTTATATTTTTTTGATATTTATTTATTTATATTTAGTTGCTTATTATAAATATGTAGCAGAATTTTTGGAATATCCAAAAATATCAATTGTTTTTTTTAAATTTCCATAAATAGCAAATTTTTAATAAATTTCTAAAACTAAAAAAACTTCTTAAAAATTTTCCTAAATAGCAAAAAAAAAAAATTCTTAAAAATAAAAATTTGTTGAAAAATTTCTAAAACTAACAAATTTCCCTAAATAGCAAATATTTGCCAAAATTCTTAAAAATAGAAAATTTTGAAAAATTCCTAAACTAACAAATTTCTTAAAAATTTCTCTAAATAGCAAAAATTTTAAACAACTCTTACAGATAGAAAATTTTTAAAAAATATCTTATAATAAAAAATTTCTTAAAAATTTCCCTAAATAGCAAAAATTTCAAAAAATTGTTACAGATGGAAAATTTTTAAAAAATATCTTATAATAAAAAATTTCTTAAAAATTTCTCTAAATAGCAAAAATTTCAAAAAATTGTTACAGATAGAAAATTTTTAAAAAAATATCTTATAATAAAAATTTCTTAAAAATTTCCCTAAATAGCAAAAATTTCAAAAATAGAAAATTTTTAAAAAATATCTTATAATAAAAAATTTCTTAAAAATTTCTCTAAATAGCAAATATTTGAAAAATTATTAAAAATGGAATATATTTAAAAAAATTTCTAAAACTAACACATTTCTTAAAAATGTCTGTAAATAGCAAAAATTTCAAAAAATTCTTACAGATCGAAAATATTTAAAAAAAGTCTCATAATAAAAAATTTCTTAAAAATTTCCCTAAATAGCAAATATTTGAAAAAATTTAAAAAATGGAATAATTTTTAAAAATTTCCAAAACTAACAAATTTCTTAAAAATTTCCCTAATAACAAATATTTGAAAAATATTGAAATATAAAAAATTTCAAATTAAATTTTGATTTCTTCCACCTTTTTTTTTTGTTAAAAATTTATGAAACTAAAATTTTTGTTAAAAAATTCCCTAAATAGCAAATATTAATTTAAATAGCATATATTGGAACATTTTCCAAAAATAGGAATTTTTGAAAAAATTTCCCAAGTTAATTAAAGATTTTGGTAATTATTTAAGCTTTAGGTCTTTTTTTATAAAATATTTAAATTTTATTTCAATATTTCGCTACTCTTTGATTAGCTTCTTCTTTATAATTTTATAAATTTCAAAAATTATTTGTCATAGGAAAAAATGATATTGAAAATTTTAACATGACAAAATATTAAAACAATTTATAACAAGTAGAAAATATTACTATTATTTTTTATGTATTAAGTGTCTGTAACTCCGTGCTACATTTTCCGTATCTGCTTTGTAGTTGATCCTGTTAGTTGTAGGTACATTAATTATCTGTAACATCTCTAACATATCGCACCCTAATTACAAAAGGGTTACAACTCAAAATATTAAAATGTTCAGGAAAGACAAAAAACAATTCATCGTGCACAAGCAACACACTTAACATAAAAATAGTGATGTGAAAGAAATTTTTGCAGTAGTTAGAGATGTGTAGTCTTAATTAATTTATGGAAAAAAATAAGTTTTGGAAAATTTTGAGTTGTGACCATTTTGTATTTAGGGTGTGAATAACGACGTTTGTAGTTATTTTAAATGTTTAATACCGATATATTCTCAAAGTTTGGATAGTGATTTAATTCACTACAATGAGAAGATAACGCAGTTTTTTGTAAAGTAATATTGTCTCTATATCTTTGGTCTGATTTATGTCCAGCAATTCTGGGTTTTAGTTTATTTTTCGTGGCACATATATATATTCTTTATTACAATTTTCTTTATCATTTCCGTCACAAGGTATTTTATATACAACATTTGACATGTTCCATTTTCCTATTTTATCTAATCTATATTAGATAAATTATTTAGTAAAACAAAAGATAAAATAGAAAACGGAACATTTCAAATGTTGTATATAAAATACCTTGAGACGGAAATGATAAAGAAATATTTTTTTGCAAAAATTGTTTTTTTTTTAGCAAATAACTTTAGTTTTATAAGTTTTAAACTTTAAAATTGTAAAATTGTAACTTTTTCATTGTTAGAATATTTGTGTTATTTTGTTTATAACTTCTTTCTAACTATCACTTTATTAAAATTTTATTGTTTTTGAAGAAATGTTTCTCCATTAAATAAAGTAAGTTTGCTTTTATGTGCTTTAGAAACCTACATTTCCTTTTTGTTTGTGCTAAAGTTTTTATTTTTTATCATTAGAACTTTTGGTTGGGTCTTTAAATTTATTTCTCCAATAGTTTATTTATTATGATGACAGCCTTTTGTGTTTGTGAGTGTTATTGTTTAACTAAAGAAATAAATGAATAAATTTTTTATAGTTTTTTTATTCTATATTTGTTATTGTTTTGAATTTATTTTAGCTTTTGATTAAAAGTTTTGTTGTTATTCATTCAAAAGCAATAATAATAAATAGTTTTATGACTGTAAAATTTGCATAGAAGTCTTTCAAAACATTTACAAAAACTATAAATTATTTAAATTGTTTAATGTTAAAAACAAGTTAAAATTTTTTTTTATAAATATATTTTCAATTTGGCTTTTGTTTATGAGGTTGCTTTTATTATGAACTTTATTAAGATTTTATGGTTGAAAAAAAAAGGTTAAAGTATAAAAACTATTTTAAAATATTTTTATTAGAGTCCGACCGAATATTTAGTTTCGATGATTGCATATTAAGCGATGAACTGGTGAAACCAGAAATCAAGGATAATTTAGTGAAAACTTTTTCAAAAAAAAAAATCAAAATTGAAGAGTGCAGAGTGAATTTCATAAAGAAATATAAATATTTGTTATTAGAAATTTGTTATAAGAAATTGTTGCGAAACGAATGATATAATAAATGTAACTGAAACATGTAAAAGCCCCCCACAACATCTAATAATTTGTGCAGTGATATGGAATCAAATATTGTATAAGAAATATGTATGTATGTATAATTATTTGTTTCAGAAGGTAAGAAATTCTATCAGCATAATATTTATATAATAATTTGTTAACAATTTTGCCCACATGCGTTGGTTTTGAACGATGTTTTTCATCATCATCATCATCAATTTTTAAGTCCTCTAACATTGTTGTATATCCAAAGTTGTTGAATTCTTAAAGACAACTTCTTTTCATTACCTAATTTAAATTTTTAAATTCTAATCATTATATTAAGCCGCTGTCCATTGATGCTACTGCTTTTAGCTATAATATTTATAAAGTTATAAATAGTTTCCCAAAATTGAAGCTAAAAAATTTGGTTGCTATTGACACTATAAAAAATAGTCCTGTTTCACACTTTTCAGTTTTGTTCAATTTGTTCAATTCTCTTTTGAACTTGCCATTTAATTCACACACGTCAATTCAATAAATAAACAAACAAGTGTGCATTAATAACATTTTGGAAAAACAATTTCGGTTGACAGATAAATTCATTGTGTGACAATTGTGTGAAAATAGAATTGTTAGTTTTCTTACAGTCGTCTGAACTGACAATATACCCTTCGCTAACAATTTTTCAATGTCAGTACATTGCTAGCACATTGCTAGATCTGACAACGTTGTAATATCTGACGACCGTCTATACTTAGATTTAGTTTTACAATGTTAAACGAACTCTCTTCGATTATTTACTTTGTTTAAATGTTTTAATACATATTGTTGTTGTTGTCGTAATATGCTATAGGCTTCATTAGTCTTTACTTTCTGTTGCTGTTCTGTTCCGTGTCGTTCTGTTGTTAAATTTTTGGAGCTGGTTATTCCGTATAAACGTGTCAGCTGATTTAGGTAAAGAGACAACACATACCGCGAAAATAAATCAAAAAATACAAATCAAAATTTTTTTTATTGTACAAGATGTCATTACTTTCGACTAAAGTAATGAGTTTTTCGTCATCCATCGTTTATTTTTTATATGTTTGTAACTTTTATACAAAAACTTAATTGAATTCAAAGAAATTGAAAATGTTTGTAATAAACCAAACAATTTTTTTGTTGTGCGGATGTCAGCTGTTTTGTGCTGTCACTTAGGCCCGCAAATTTATTTGCGCAAGTATAATTTTCATTTTTATTTATTTTCTTTTGAACTTGCTTTTGTGTACACATTCAGTAACTTGGTTGCGCAAGTTTAATTTTCTAATGCTCGAATTTTCTTAATTTTTTGACGTTTTCTTTCATTTCTGTATTCATGTCTGTCTTTTGCATTTCATTCAAAATTTCATTAAAAGTTTCCGCCTTTTTATTGCGGTCTAAATATGAAAATGAACGAACATTAAAATTGAATTCATTTTGTTCAACTAAATTGATTACTTGTTCCGTTTCATTTTGCTTCCATTTTCTAATTATTTTTTTAATTAATAAAAATTTATTCACAAATATGTAAATATAAAATTTTCTTAACACAAAATTTAACAACACCGAAGAAGAAATGAAAGAGAATGTCAAAAACAAATAAATATCCCAAGACAAGAATGACAGCAGCAACAGAATTTCCATGTACAAACAAGCGTGCACTCAAACCTCGGCAATTATTTCCCCTTCAAACCGACCTTTCCTCTCATACCCACAAACACAAGACTTGTGAAAATAAAATTGCCTAATCTGACAGGGGCCTTACATACAATTACTTAGCAAATTTTTGTTTTCAACAGGTTCTTCCGCAACGGCACGGAAAGTAACAAAGCAACTAACGACTTCTACACATTTTCTATCAAGTCAGCTGATTCGGAACGGAACAGAAAGTTAAGACTAATTCTGCCTTAAACGGGGGTTTTTATGCTCTTTAAGTGTTGAAGTCTTATTGTTGTTGTTTTTGTTGTTTATTTACTTATTTGCTGTTGGTTTGTTTATGTTTGGCTGTACAAATTCTTCATGTTGTTGTTTTTTTTTTTTTAATACATGCGGGTGGGTGGTTGGTTAAATTTTTTGTTTTGCTCTCATTTTTTTGAACTCTAATTTCTCTAAATTCTGTATTGTTGCTGCTTTTTTTAGTGTTTTTATTGTAGTTCTTGCTATTTCCTGTTCATTTGAGTTTAATGGAGGCTGTGTGGCTTTTAGAGCCAGAGCTGTTAATCAAGACTATTAAAAACTGTTAAAATAAAGTCATAAAAATTACTTTATAATTGTTTAAATAAAGACATCTGAAACTTAAATAAGACTTTAAAAAACAATATGAGGGCTGTTGTTTGTAACTACAGAATAATAAGAAAACAAAACTACATAGTTTAAATATTGAAATAGCAACGGGATTTGAAGTAAAGTTCTTTGAAAATTCAAAATTGTTTGAGTTTTTTATTATTTTCTTATTTTTTCCTGATTTTTTTGAGTTTTTCCTCTGGCGTTTAGATATTTATTTATTATACCTACATATCTAAAGAAAACGTTTTTATTATCTCTAGTCATAAAACAAAGTACATAAATATGTATGTATAAAAAAATCTCTTTTGTGGCGGTATTTTGTGCTTTTTTTTTTTTTTTTTTCAAAGTAATTACTCTAGAGGTTTTGTTGCTTTTTATACCCTACACCACCATAGTGGGGAGGGTATATTGGGTTTGTGCTGATGTTTGTAACGCCCAGAAATATTGGTCCAACAGCCACATTAAATTATACCTATCGACTCAGAATCACTTTCTGAGTCGATTTAACAATGTCCGTCCGTCCGTCCATCCGTCTGGCTGGCTGTCCATGTAAAGCTTGTGCGCAGAGTACAGGTCGCAATTTTGAAAATATTTTGATAAAATTTGGTAAGTGATATTTTTTGCGGCCCAAGAATAGATGGGTTTGAAACTGGTGGAAATCGGTCCATTATTTCACCTGGCCCCCATACAAAAGTCCTCCCGAAATTGGGGTCTACCGCTCATAAATGTTTGAATTATGCAGGGAAACAAACAAATTTCATCACAAATAAGTGGTAAATGAAGCCAAATCACATCTACAAATTTTGTGCAGATCGGTCCGTAATTAGTCGAAACTCCCATATAAGACCCTACCCGTAATCAACTTTAACCTCCACAAATCTTTTAAAAGTATTTATATCGAGATAAAGTTTAACATACACAATATTTATATTCACAAAAATCATGGCACTAAATTTTTGGATGATCGGTCCATAATAGGTCAGATCTCCCATATAGCGCACATTTCTGAAAAACTGTTTTATGCATATACTGGGTGTAGGGTATTATATGGTTGGGCTTGACCGACTATACTTTCTTACTTGTTACAATAGCATTTATTTTCTTAAAGTTATTATTGTGTTTTATTGATTGGCTGGCTATTTAAGTTTAAAAAATGTTTGTTCTTGATCTTGTTTGATCTTTTTTTTTTTTTTTATCACATGTAAACATTTTTGTAAATAAGTTGCGTGTTGTAAAATACATACATACATATTTTTTGTGCACCGTTTTTTTTCGTACAATTTATGTCTGCTGCTGGATAGTGTTTACAACCTCAAATGAGTTAAAAACAAGACTTCTGTTTGTTTAAAGTTTTCTTTTGATTAAACTTCCATAAATTTTGTTTTAAGCAACTAAAGGTCTTTGTTAAATAAATATGTCTTTAATGTGTTAATATTATGTTACTTTTACAAGTAAATGCAGTTTCAGCCCAGGGCTGTTAATTTAGATTTATTTCCTTTTAATTACTTTTCATTTAATGTCTTCATACAATTAATTTTATTTAATTTCTTTTTAATTGCAGGTATGTACAAACAAACAATTTAACTAAATTTTAAGGAAAATATAATATAAAAAGTGAGTAAGAAAGCAAAAGATTTTAAGTTAATCAATAAAGTTTAATTGTCAAGAAACCTCTGGACAAAACAGTTTCAACCGATTCAAAATAAACTAAAGAATCTAACTAATGGAACATTTTCTAATTTTTAAAGGCATTTTTTATGAAAAGTTTTTAAATAATTTAAAACTTTTGCAAAATTTAAAATTTTCAAAACATTATTTTTTATAACAGCTTGGGAATTTGTGTTTTAAATCCAAATGTATCTCAATTTTATGCACAAATTTAAACGAAATTTTTGACAAATCTGAATTTTTCAAAATAAAATAAAAATTTTTAGTTTACAAAAATTAAAACAGAGAGAAGCAGATAGAGAAGGCTCTATTTAACGCAATTTCTAAACGATGTTTTTTTAAATTTTGCAATCACAAAGAATCAAATATGCATAAGTATATTTTAATAAACACAACTTGGAAAATTTTGTTGAAATTTAAAATTTTTGTAGCATAAAAAATTTCTAAAAAAAAAAAAATCAATTTACCAGCTCTGAATATCATTCAAAAAGCTATCTCTTAGCTTAAACTTCTAGTATGTTATTCTCTAAAGTGTAAGCTTTCCAAAAACTATAAATTAAATTAAAAATTTAAAAACTTCTTACAAAATTTTTCACAAAACAAGATTTTGTTAAAAATGACAAACATTTTTTCTATACAAAAATTTAAAGAAAGAGAGGTAAATGGGAAAGGCTTTATTTAACACAATTATTTAACGATTTGTCTGAAATTTTGCAAAATGGTTTGTTATATGATAGAGATTTAAACAACTATAAATCTGTAATAAGTTTTCCTGAAATGTTTTTGTTAAATTTACAGTTTGTATGAATTAATTTTTTTCGTAATAATCCAATTTACCAGCTCTGGTTTGTAGCTCAATACCCTTGACTTAGCTTGTACTTGTGATATGTTATACTATATACTATACTGTTATACAAAGTCTTAGCTTATATTATAAATTTATTTAATAACTTTTTTGAAAATGTTTCACAAATCCAGATTTAAAGCAAAAAGTGAAACAAAAAAAATTTTTTTTTGCTTAAAATTTCTCACGTATATATTGCCTATTTAATCATAATTTCCTTAAATTGTATAAATATTTTGAACTTTTTGTAACGACATTGAAGCTTACACAGCTTTCAACACTTGGTTTTTATACTGTTGCACAAAATAAAACATATCTAAAGATGTTCATATTGTGTGTTGAAACAATAAAGTCATAAATCTTTTAACGAATTTTTCCCTCTTTAATTTAGGCGGCGATAACATGGCTATTATAGAAAGACACACGGTTTACAAACTATGGTAAAAAAAATGAAAAAAAAAACAATTTAAATCCCAAAAGTATAAAGAAAAAAATGTTCTAAAAACGTTTTTTGTTTTGTCTGTTTTAATAATGTTTAGCTTTTATTTCTCTAACATCGTTAAAATTCCTGGTACTGTGTTTTTTTTCTCGTGAAAAGAACAATATACCATTTTTATGGCTGCACAACAAAGGCCTTATTTCAGGATGAGTTGAGTTTTTAGCTCCTGTAAATGTGTGTTTGTTTTAAAAATAAAGCACTATAGAACATTATGAAAATATGCAAAATTCTTGTAAACGGTCAAAAAAAAAAGCAAAAAAAAATCTTTTTGGTTTTTTCTTGTTTAAAAACACAAAAAAAAATAAAACAAAGACATTTTTGCCTTATAAAGAGAGTTTAATGTCCCATAGAAGTTAAGGGTTTTAAAACAGATTTCTAAAAGAAGAAGTCTACTTAATATAAGATTCAATAAGAAACTATTTTTTTAAATGAAGTTTTTCTTATAGTAAAAATAACTGTGTCGAACTCTGCCCCAAATAGACTTTAAATTTAGTCCTATTTTAATAAAATTTTACTTCAATTTTCTAACTACTACAGGGTTTCACATAACCCAAAATATAAGTAAAGTTTTCTTCGAAAATTTGTCAAAATTAAAAATTGTTTAAAAAACTTTAAAATAATTTTTGATTAAAAATTTCCTAAACCCCAAAAGCTTTCCAAAGCTTAGTTTTTATCAACAATTTCCATGAAAGATTCCAGGAACAATATCTATACTATAAATATTAAATTTACTTTGAAATTAATTAAAGACTATTAAGGATTTTGTGAAGTACATATAAATTTTATATTTCGAACTTTTTTCAAAAATTCTCAAATTTTCTTTCTTTGGAAATATTTGAACTAAAAACCACTAAATCCTTAAAATCTAAATATAAGCTGCTAAAAAAAAATAAATCTAAAAAAATTTAAAAAATGTTTCAAAGAATTTTCAGAAAAAATTAGGCCTGGGGTGCTTGAGGAATCCAAAGGTTTTTCAACAGTATGGCCTTAAATACTTTTAAATTTTTCTAAGAAACTGTTGAAACCCCTTTGGACTCCTCAAGCACCCCAGCCTTAATTTTTTAAACAATTTAAATAAATTTGTGCAGATTTAAACTCTAAAACACAAGCTGTAAGAATAACTCAAGAAAAACAAATTTTTCTTGGAAACATTTTCACAATTTAAGGAAATTTAAAAATATCCAAATTTTTTTAAACCTAACAAAACTACTTTTTTTCAATTTGCTTTAATTTGGTTTGATAACAAAATTTTCGACAAAAAAACACTTTAAATCAATAAAACTAAATATTAGCTAATAAAAATCTATAAATTTAGGAAAGAATAATTAAAAATTAAAAATTTTAAAAAATCATTTAAAAACTTTGTTTTGTTTGTTCGTTTCATTAAAAACTAAATAAATTATATTATATTTGTTTCTAAATTCTATTAAAAAATCGATATTTTGAAAATTTTTATACGGTTAACCGATTATTCGTCTGAGCCAATATTCGTTTAATCGGTTATTCGTTTAAAATTTTTTGCATTAAAAACTAAATAAATCATATTCTATTCTATTGTAGTCAAAGGGACACATTTACGGAATATCTTGCTTCAAAATTTTTCACAAATAAGCAATTTTCACAATATTATTATTTAAAATAATATTTTCTAAAATGCTTGAAAATTTTGTTCTATAAAGTTAACAGTTTCTTTTTATGGCAATGAAATTTTCTGTAAATTTTATTTATAATATAAGCATTCATAATTGTTACAGATTCTTATAAGACTTCTTTAAAAAAAATTTACAATATAAAATTTTGTAAAACAAGCTAAATTTTTTTCTACAAAAAATTTTTGTTTAAAAAACTTTCAAATTTAATAGGATAATAGGCTTTCAATACATACACTTTGTGAAAATTTTTTTAAAAAATTTCCACAACTAATAATTTTGTGTTAATACATTTATAAATGAACACAAAAAAATCTATGAAAAATTTTCAGAATTTAAGGAAATTGAAAAAATCTTAAAACTCTTGTTGGTAATTTGCCTATTTTTTAAGTCAATTGTAATGAATTTTTTTTTTCAATATTCTGTATAATAAAGGGATTGCAAATAGTATAATATCTTATCAAGTTATCTTGGAAAAATTGTCACAATTTAAGGAAATTTAAAAAATTCTAAAAATTTTTATGAAAACAAATTTTGAACTTTGTGAACATTTTGCATAAAATTTTTAACCAATTTTAATGAAATTTTGCTTAAATATTCACCATATTAAAAGGCTTGCACATAGTATAAAACATTACAAAGTTTTCTTGTAAAATTTTTCACAATTCAAGGAAATTTCAAAATATTCTAAAAATTTCTATGAAGAAAAATATTGAACTTTGAAGAAATTTTGCTAAAACTTTTTAACCAAATTCAATTAAATTTTGTTAAAATATCACTATAGTATAAGGATTGGAAATAGTATAAAATGTTGCAAACTTTTCTTTAAAATTCACAACTTAAAGAAAAGTGGCAAAATTCCAATACTTTTGTATAAACATTTTCTAAAACTCTTCGCTAAGATTTGCCTTAATTTTTTAACTTATATAAATGAAATGTTGCTTAACTATACTTTGAAATCTTTAGATTAAGTTAAACCAAAAATATTGTAAAGTCTGGTTTACAAATTTTTTCAAAATTAAGTTCTGAGTACAACCTAACAAATTCGTTTCTGCCTTATACATTTTGTTTAAACTAATACCTTTTCTTTTGTCTTAAAGGTTATTATTTATAATTTTTTTTTGTTCTCTCACTTAACTATAAGCCTAAATTGAAAAAAAATATAAAAGAAATTTTATTCAAACACTAAAATTGCAGTGACACAATCAGAAAATTTCTTGTTGCGTCTAGAAGACGAGACTCCAGCAGTAGCAGCAGTTAGTAGTTTTGTAAAACTTTTAGCTCGGCTCATGCAAATTTGATGTTGTACCTTTGTTTTTGGCTGCCATCATTATTTTCTTATTACTTTTGCATTAAGTGGTGGCCAGGAATGAAAGAACTAAAGTATGTATGTAAGTACTTTGGTTTTCAGTTTGTTCTTTCTTTTTAAATCCTTAAACGCAATGCGACATTATTTGTTTTTTGCAAACAAAAGAAAAAAAGAGAGAAGTGCTTTTAAATGTAAATGGAACTTGCAGTTGTAGTTCACAGTAAGTCAAGCATAATAGCAGCAGCAGTTAGTTAGACTGCAAGTAGTTATAATAATTTGGGAAAGTGTTGAAAACGTTTAAGGGGCTATTAAGAAAAAAACTGTTTTTGAAAGGATTTGAAAGGATTTTTATACAGTAATTTTACGTAATTATAAATTAAGGTTTAGGTAGTTTAAAATTTTGGTATGGGGTACTCCTTACTGTGTCTTTTAAAGATTTATAATGACGTATTACCTGGTAAAATGTAATGTTAGAGGTTAAAATTGTTTATAAAGAAAATTAAAAATTAACTTTTTATTTAATGTGTAATTAGCTATGTTTACCGGGTAATGTGTAAAGTAAGGTGTTGTATTGTTAATTTTGATAGTTAGAATTATAGTGGTCTTTATTTAAACGATAAACGATAGACATTACCATGTCTAAATATGAGTAATAATACTTCATTACCTGGTAAGGGGTAAAGTTAGGGCTTGTGTTCTTTTTATTTTAATAGAAAATAATGTAGTGTAAACAATTATAACCATAAACGATGACCATTAGTTTGACTCTCTTGTAATATTAGCTCTTTACAGACTAAAATTGCTGTTCAATTTGAATAGAATACCGATTTTAATGTTAAACATTATATAAGCTTTCACATAATATAAAATTTATTTAAAGTCTTCTTTAAGAATTTTTAACAATCAAAAAATTTGCAACCTTATTTTCATAAATTTAAGTACTAAGTTCCCTAAACCCCTTAAAGTCAGGGCCCTCCACAGTTTACAATTATTAATCTATTATTATGAAATTTTGCAAAATTATTCCAGAAAATATAAGGATTTAATTTAGTTACAAATTGTTTAAAGTCTTCGTAGAAAATTTTTCACAATTTGAGTAAATATGAGAAAAGAAAGACAAAAAATGTTAGCAAAAAATTACTTTCTTAAAAACTTATATAAAAGTTGTTTTTTAAATACAATTTCTAAAATTTATTATTTGTTTATTATCTAATATTCAGTTTTATAGGATTTTAGAGTATTTTATTACAAATTTTATAAAATAGAAACATTTTAGAGTTTGGAAAAATTTATTTTTGAAGAACAATTTTCTTACTATTTTCAAATTCAATTCTCTTGAGATTCTAGCTCTTTACAAACTAAAATTGTTGTCCAATTTGCTTTCAACTTTAATTAAATATTATCTATTGTATTGGCTTTCAAAGGAGCTATAGGTAATTATTATAAAGTCTCTTTGAATATTTTTCTTAATTAAGAAATTGGCCAGAATTTTCAATTTTCAAAAATTGTTATACAAATTTTTTCAAAATCTGTACAACTTTCTGCTCTCCATACATCACAATTATTACACAATTTTAATGAAATTTTTCATAAGTATTTCATAAGTTATAAGAATTTAAAAAAGCTAAAACTCTTTCAAAGATTTCTTTAAAAATTGTAAACATTTTGGGAAAAAGTGAAAAAAAAATATATAAAAATGTTCCAGAAACTCTCCTTGCGCCATATATCACAATATTTAATAATATGAAATTAAGCAAAAATATTGAAGTTCATTGAGAATTTAAATTGCTGGAAACTTTTCTAGTCTTTTTTCAAAATTTTTCACAATATGAGAAAATGTGAAAAAAGTGAAAAAAATATATATACAATATTTCCCAAGACCTCTTTGGCTCTTGACGCCACAATTCACAATATTTAATATTTTTAAAATAAAATCAAGTATACATTTTGAACAAAGTGTGGGGATTTAAATAATTTAAAAAGTTTCTTAAAAATTCTTTTAAAATTTTTCACAATTTGCGAATATATGCAAAAAGTAAAAAAAAAATTATAAACAATTTTCCAGAACCTCTGAGTTTCTTTGCGCCACAGATCAAAATTATTAAAAAATTGTGGCTTGAAATTTAGCAGAATTATTTTACAAACTGTAGGGCTTTAAATTGCTTTCAAATTATCTAGTGTTTTTCAAAATTGTTTCACAATTTGAGAAAATGTGAAAAAGTACTTTTTAAAAAACTCTAAAAACAAATTTTCAGCAGAAAATGGGGGAAAAAAATAGAACGAACTACACATAAGCAATTAAGAAAGTATAAAATTAAAAAGAAAAAATGTTTTAAAAAAAAAAAATCAAAAAATTTATATCGAAAATGTTTAATATACTCCATTCAAGTCTTTACTTTTCAAGATTACTGAAAGTCTTTGTTGTCTACAGGTCATAGTCTACCACCAATTTCTATTCCGTAGTATTCTTTAAGTTCTAAGGTTTGATTTTAATAAAAAATTATATAAAGTGTTCTTTAAAAATTTAACAAAATTTACGATTTTTTGAAAAACTTTACCATTTTTGACAAACCCTCAAATTTCAGACTTTAACAAAATTTCTTTAAAACTCTTTTTAATTTTTAGAAAACTTATATTACTAGAAATACTTTATAGAGAAACAAACATTTTTTGTTAAAGAAAGTACTTTTTTCAAATTTTATAATTCAAAAATTTATTTCCTTAAAAAGTGAACAAAAATTTATTTTTTACTTTTCACTTTTTAAGGAAATAAATAAATAAAAAAATAATTTTTGAAAAAAGTACGTTTTTGAAATATTTTTAAAATAGATTTCTAGATCTCATGTTCAGTTTAACTATGTATTGCCTGGCAAACACTGAACTTTTCATAAATATGAATGTGTTGGCATATCAAATTATTGTAATTAATGAAAAATTTTTAATATAATGAAATGCATATGTACGTTGAATTTCAATCCTAAAAAAAAACAAAGAAAACTTTTATCGCAATTTCCATTAAAACTGGCCTGTTTGCATGTGAAAATCTTTTTCTTTCTTATTTATGGTATTTATGTGCATAATTGATGATACATTTTCACTGAACTTTATGCTTTATGTATTGCAATGCTATAGCCAACAAAGAGTGACTCCATCAATGATTGACTGTTGCAGTCAATGTTTTAATATGGTTTCGATACAGACAATTGTGGCAAAGAAAAAAGAAAAACAAATATTGTTTAAACCAATACAATATAATAAATATGGATACTTACAGGCAGTAGAAGAAAAAAATATAAGAAATATAAGTAAAAATGAGTGTTATGGAAACAAAGAAAAACTTTTTAATGAAATGGAAATTACTGATAAAAAAAAAAAACAACAAAAACAGTAATGATAAAAAGCAAAAGGAAATAATAATAATAATAAATGCAAAAATAATTAAGGAAATGTAGAGTTGGAAAGAAAACAACTAAAGAGAAAACAAACGGAAAATGAAAGTTCAATAAAAAGGTTAATTTTTTAACTAAACTATCATTACTAAAACTGAAAAAAAAATAAACTGAAAGTCATTCTTTCCTTGTATTAAAACAGAAAACACAGCTCCTTACTTTATACCTTGCCGGGTAATGATGTGTTATTACTTACATAAAGACTCTTTATAAATTAATATTATTTTAAAAGCTAAGATCATTTTCTAGAATCTGTAAAGATTTCATTTTAATTGCGTCAAAATTGTGGTTTCTTTAAAACAAAGAAAAAAATGTCTTACAAATTTGTTGCAAAAATTTCATTTAAATAATAATTTGTGAAACAATTTTAAAACTGACTGTTTATTATCTATTATTATTTTATGAACAATTTGTAAAGATGTCATATAGATTGGGCTAAAATTGTGGTTTGTGTAAATCAAATAAAAATTTTCATAAAATTTTTACAACTAATTTGTCAGAAAATTCTAATTTGCAAACATTTTTCAAAGGAGACTTTTTCTAAATTGTTGTTCTTGTAAAAGCTAACTTAATGTTAAACAATTTGTAAAGGTTAATTTAAATTGAACTAAATGCTGGTTTCTAGAAAAAATTTCTTATAATATTTTAAAACTTTTTTCTTGAAATGCTAATTTCTGAAATTTTTTTCAAATGACTTTATAAATTAATATTATTTTAAAAGCTAATATAATATTCTGTAATTTTTAAAGACTTCATTTAAAGAAAGCCAAAATTAAGGTTTCAGTAAAGCAAAGAATTTTTAGGTTTGTGAAAAATGTTCTTAAAAATATTTGAAAAAATGTCATTAAAATGTAAATTTGTGAAAAAATTTCAAAGCGGAGTTTTTATAAAGTAATGTTATTTTTAAAGATGGTTTTATATTGAACAATTTGCCAAGTTGCTTGAAAAATGTGTTGATATTTTTAGAACAAATTTGTCACAAAATCGAAATTTATGAAAAATTTTCAAACTGACTTGTTACAAATTGTTATTATATTAAAAGTCAATACAATATTAAACAATTTGTAAAGATTCCATTTAATTTGAATAACAATTGTTGTTTCTGCACAGGTCTGTAAGAATTATCATAAAGTTTTTAGATTTAATTTGTCACAAAAATAAAATTTGTGACAATTTTTTTAAAGTGAACTTTTTATAAATTATTATTATCTTAAAACCTGGTTTTATATTGAAGAATTTGCCAAGATTTCATTTAAATTAAGCAAAAATTGTCAATTCTGTAGACCAAAGTATTGTTAGTTGCTTGAAAAATTGTCTTGAAATTTGTAAAACAAATTTGTCACAAAATCGAAATTTGTGAAAATTTTTCCCAGCAGACTTTTTTCTAATTTTGTATTACATATTTTAAAAACTAGCATAATATAGAATAATTTGTAGAGATTATGTTTAATTTTAACAAGAATTTTGGTTTGTGTAGTTACCTAAAACTTGCCTCTTCCTTAAAATTTTATTGATATTTTTACTCTGGTTTTCTCAAACAAATTAAAATGAAACTACAAAACATCAAAGCAAGTTTTTATGTTATGTTATGAGTCATTAAAAAAGTATCCGTAAATTAGCCTAGACTGCATGTTCAAAGTCTGGCAGATATTTTTATTTATTGGGTGAAGAAAACAATTCGTTACGATTTCATTTAAACAAAACGTCTATTTAGAGAAGACAGGCAGCAATCTCTATGTATATTTGAAGTGGTTAAAACAAGCTAATTTCTTAATGAAATTTTTATTTAACAAAAAAAAATCACAAGAAAGAAACTACACAAAGAAGGGAGGATGGCATAAATGTGGTAGTTAAATTTAATTAGTATTTAAATTATATTAAATGTTTTTTCTCTTAGAAGTTTTCTTTTAATTACTTAACTAAACTCAGCAATTTTATTGTTGCTTTATTGTAGACAAGAACAACCACATCAAAGTAATATAAAAGACTTGAAAACTATTTACAGATTTTATGGCAATTAGCAGGAAGTTTATAAGAAAATTGTTTTGGCAAACAAAATTTAGTCCTGCTTACACACGCCAATTAGCTACAGTTCGCTACACAAACTGTTCATTCTCATTTTATTTATAAACAAAACAGTCAGCCATATATTGTTTATAAAACTTATGGTTTTCACTCTACAAATAAAAATTGCAAAAGAAAAACAATAAAAAAGTATGCCAACAATACTCTACTACTCTTGCAAAAATCTGATGATTTGCAATAGCGAATTACAATTTTACAATCTGCAATTCATCAGTAAAACAACAAAAAGATGTTTAAAAAAAATCAACACAAATTCGCTTTCAATGTATTAATTGCAAGATTGTATTTCGTTGATGTTCCCTGTTGTTGCTGATTCAGTTTTATTTTCTATTTTTTATTTTTGAATGCAATCATCATGCATAAATATCATCAATACAATTCATTTTTTCCCCATTTCAGTTTTATTCGAATAACAATTGTTTTGTTTACGGCGACTATTTCCCTCAGTTAAGCGATTGTTTGTTTGTGTCTGTTTCGGATCTATAACAGATTTTTTTTGTTCGTTATTTTTTTTTATTTGTTTTTATTCATTCTCCTACCAACTATTAAATAATAAATCATCATCATAAATTTTTATGTGTGAATGGCAGTAGTTCAAAATAACATTTTTTTGTTTTTGTTTTTTTTTTTTTTGGTTTCTTCACAAAAAAATTATTATTTAGTATTGGTGTTTTATACTGTTTTCAAATCTATTTTTAGTTTATTTATATTGTATTGTATTGTATTTCACTCATTTCGTTGCAGATTGTTTTTCATTTTCAATTTTTATTTATTTCACAATTTAGAGAAACAAAAAAAAAATTATTGTAAAAATGTACTTGCACAAACACATTCATTTATATGCCATAAAAGAGATCTGGTTTTAATTTTCATGTACGATATAAGTAGTGTTGTACATATGTATATTTATGGCAAATAACATCTAACTATAAATGTTGGCGATATGATGAGAATTTTAAATTCATAGCTGAAATTAAACCTTAAATGCTTGAAGGGGGAGAAAGAAAATTGTAAACTAAAATAAAAAAACAATTAAAACCTAACAAATTTGTTATTCAGCATGAAATTTCAAATAAATCTTCACATTTTTTAAATTTTATTCGGTTAAACGATTATTCGTCTAAATCAGTATTCGATTAATCTGTTGTTTGTTTCATTAAAAACTACATTAATTCAATTGAAAATCAAATAAATAATATTTGTTTCTAAATTTTATCAAAAGATCTATATTTTGAACATTTTTATTCGATTAACCGATTATTCGTCTAAATCAATATTCGATTAATCGGTTATTCGTTCCATTTTTTTGCTCTAAAAACCTGGAAACCAAACAAATTGTATTTGTTTCCAAATTTTATTAAAAAATCTATATTTTGAAAATTTTTATTCGATAGCCGATTACTCATCTTAGACAATATTCGATTATCCGGTTGTTCGTTTCATTAAAAACAAAATAAATTAAATTAAAAACCAAATAAATCATATCTGTTTCTAAATTTGATTAAAAAAATCTATATTTTCAACATTTTTATTCGGGTAATCGATTATTCGTCTGAGTCATAATTCGATTAACCGGTTATCCCTTTCAAATTTTTTACATGAAAAGCTAATAAGTCGTATTTGTTTCTAAATCCTGTTAAAAATTCGATATTTTGAACATTTTTATTCGATTATTAACCGATTATTAACCGGATATTCATTTAAGCGATTATTTATTTCAATGTTTTGCTCTAAAAACCAGAAAACCAAATAAGTCGTATTTGTTTCTAAATTCTATTAAAAATTCGATATTTTGAACATTTTTGTACGTTTAACCGATTATTCGTTTCAGTCATAATTCGATTAATCGGTTATTCCATTTTAAATTTTTATGTACAAATTTACATATTTACATACGTACATATTTAAAAAATTTTATTCGATTAAACGATTATTCGTTAAGTGATTATTTTAGTAATCGGTTACTCGTTTCTTATTTGACACTAGAGTCACCATAAAACTATTTAGATTGTTATTATTGTCTAAATTAACAAAAATTTAAAAATTTTACAAAATTTTATTCGTTTTATCGCTTACTCGATTTATATTTTTTACATTAGAAACTAATAAATCATATTTATATTTCAATTCTTTTGAAAAATAATTTTTTTTTAAATTTTATTCGTTTAAGTTATTATTTGTTTAATCGGCTAGGAGATTCAAATTTTTTATATACAAGTTATTATTTATAAATTTAAAAAAATACATATTTTAAAAATTTTAATCGTTTAATCGATTATTCGCTTAAGTAAATATACGATTAATCGTTTACTCGTTTTAGATTTTTTTTCTCTAAAACCGCCATAAAAGAACTATTAATGAAATTAACAAAAATCTGTATATATATTAAAAAGTTTACAAGGTTAACCGATTGTTCGATTAATCGGTTACTTGATTCAAGTTTTGTAACTCTAAATCTCGCAAAATCATTCAAAAGGCCAAGTAAAAAAAGGTCATTAAAATTTTAATTGGGTAACCGATTCGAGTTTTTATATTTTTATTCGGTTGCTCCTTACTTAAGAGCTTTTAATATATTAAATTAAATTTTGATTTTGTTCGACCTTTCTTTTGATAAAATAAAAAGTTTTTTTGGCCTCGAGCTCGAAAAAAACTTTTTATTTTAGCTTTTAATATATTTTTCAATTGTCATTAAGGTTGAGCTAATTTCTCTATGGCCTTTAGAGGGTTAATTATGTAGGTATTATTTTTCTTTAGATTGTTCCGAAAGCGGTGCTTTTTATTTAATCTTTTTCATTTTGTATTCTTTTGAGCTCTGCGTATTGTATTGTATAGAATTCTATAGTTTAGTTACTGTTTGCGAAAAGTTTAAAATTTGTAGTATTATTTTTTTTAACTAAATTCATTGATAATGGAAGTGAAGGATGTTGGTTGAATGGTGATTTACGATTGTCATGCAATATAAACATTATAAAGAAGGTTGAAATTGTGCTTTTCATGGTTGCCTTGGATTTTAGATTTAGATTTTAAGAAACGCTTTAAGATATTTAAGATTTTAAAAAGATTCATTAATTGTGGTGATGGTTTTATTGTCTTAAACAAAACAGCAATTAGTTTTTGAAAATACATAATTTATGTGTTTTTTCCTTTTATTAAGGTTTAATTTAATAACATTTCTTGTAAGTGTGGCCAAAAAAGGCCTTTTTGTTAAGCAAAACCGTTAAATATAAGAAATCGTATAAAAATCAAACTAAACTCATAAATAATGTAAATTTTTTGGTATTCAATATTTCAATATCAAAAAACTTTCCTACAACAAAAACCATTGCAAAGTAAAGGAAAGAAGGAAAAATTATGGCCATTACCATTTAGTTGGGTTTCATTTTTTCCACTGAACAAACCTACAATGAAACTTTAAAAGTAAAAAAAACAAATACGAAGGCACTCGTCCCAGGCAGCCAACCGTTTCTGCCAATAAACCATAAAATATGGTATGCATTTCTTCTCTTTGTTTTTTTTTTTTTTTGCCAAGCCAGCCAGCCAGCTTCGTCATTCAGTCAGTTTTTCCCATTTATAATTTTAATTCACAAAAATGGAAATGAAAAAAAAAACAACAGAATAATACTGAATTAAACCCCAGCCAGTAAGAGATTGTATCTGGCCATGAGTTATGAAAGAAATCCTATAAAATGTATAAAAAACCAACCAGAGAAATAATAAAAATCCATAACATCTGCAATAAAATCATAAATCTGTAAGAAAATATCATAAAAAAAAACAAAAGTGAAGACATAACCATACATCATTATTTTATGAGATACAATATCAATGAACAACAAATTGTTAACGAAGAAATCTATACACAACCCAGCAAACAGTTTGTTATGTTAAAACAAATTTTCTTACTTTTAAATTCATTTTGAAAAGTTTTCTGGTTTATTTTTTATTGAAGCAAAAGGAAACTGCAACAAATTTCCAATCATGTTTTTAAGGTTTTTTTTTATAAAAAAAAATATAAATAATTTTAACAACCAGCGTTTCCAATTGTTGTTTTCTTTTTTGCTTGCAAAACCAAAAGGGAAGATTTAAAACATTAACTCAAAAATCTCCTCTTTGGTTTGGAAATAAATATAACACCTGATAACATTTCTTTTAAATTTGCATTAAGCATAGAAAATTGATTTAAAAAGTGGCAAACAAAAGTTCATTTGTCGGCTGAGCCAGTTTAAATTGAATTTAGCTATAATAAAACATAAAAATTTAATTAAATTATAACAATAAAAAGGGGATAAATAAAATAAAACTCTAATAAATTTTAACACAATAAATAGTTTTACCTATTTTATGAAAAAAATTTCCAGGAAACAGTAATTTAATTTTTAAAATTAACAAAAAAAATCCTCTTAATCCCTGAAATGTCAAATGGAAATTTTGGGTTTATATTTGTTCGAATTGGAAATTAAAAAAAAAATGTTTTTTAAACTTGCTACTTTACACAAAATCACTTTCTTATAGCTAAAATTGTAATTTTACAATCTTGGGATTTTAAATTTTAAAATGGGAGTTAAGAAGAATTAAAATTTTTGCTACTTAAACCAATCAAAATCTACTCTAAAACTTAAAAAAGCAAAATTTCGTTTAAAAATATTTTTGTAAATAATATGGGAATATCGGGGATTTTTAAATTTCAATTGGGAACTCAAAATTTTAATTGGAAATTATAGGAAAATCATTGGTTAGGAATTTTACGTTGTGGAAAACAGCTTTTTATAGCAAAAATTTTCATTTAACAACTTGGACATTTACTGGGATTGTTAATTTTAAAATAGGAATTAAAAATTGTTCAATTTTCTGTTAGAAAATATAACATAACATACCCCTAAAACTAAAGTAACAGATATTTTATAATTAATACAGCTTTCTAAGGATATTGGGAATTTCTGGGATTTTAAAATTTTAATTGGGAATTATAAGAAAATCATTATTTAAGCTTTTTACTTTTTTTCAATTTTAAAATGGGAGTTAAGAAAAACAAAAATTTTTGCTACTTAAACCAATCAAAATCTACTCTACAAAAATTTTTTTAAAAATCGTTTTTTAATAATATGTGAATTTCGGGGATTTTCAAATTTAAATTGGGAAATTCAATTCTAAAATTGTAAAATAACAATTTGGAAGATTATTCTGGGATTTTCAATTTTTGAAATGGAAATGAATAAATTTAAAATTTTGGTTCAAAAAATAATCTGAATTTCTTTCTTAAATTTAAAATAGCTTCATTTCGTTTAAAATCCCAAAATTAAATAATTTAGGAATTTCGGGGATTTTCAAATTTAAATTGGGAATTTAGACTTTTAATTGAAAATTATAAGAAAATCGTTTTTAAGCTCTTTACTTTCTAGAAAATAACTTTTTTTATCCAAAACTTTCATTTAACAATTTGAGCATTTTCGAACATCCGATTTGAAATTAGGAATTAAGAATTATTCGATATTCTGCTAATTAAGTTAACGACATATAGCCCTACAACTAAAATAACAGCTATTTCATAATTAAAACATCTGTCTAGTAATATGGGATTTTATTTATTTTAATTTAAAAAGGAATTAAAAGAAAAATGTTTTCTCAGCATAATAGTTCATATACGAGTACTATTATTTTCTTAGTATAATCTTGTAATTAAGCAATGTGGGTATTTTTTGGGGATTTTCAATTTTAAAATATGATTTCAATTTTTTATTGGGAATTATAAGAAAATTGTTTTTAAGCTCTTTTCTGCTTAAAAAATAACTTTTTATACCCATAATTTTAAGTAAACAATTTGGGCATTTTCTGGCATTTTCAATTTTAAAATTGGAATTAAGTAAAGTTAAAAATCAACTTATTATTTCGTAATTAAAACGTCATTCTAATAATATGGAAATTTCAGGGATTTTAAAATTTAAAATGGGAATTCAAAATTTTAATTGGGAATTCTTGGGAATTATAGAAAAATCATTACATTATACATAAAAATTGTAATTTAACAAACTGGAAATTTTCTATGATTTTTAATTTCGAAATAGGAATTAATAAAAGTTTTAATTTTTGCTAGAAAAGTTATGTGTATTTACTCCTTTAACAAAAAACAGCATTTTAAGAAGATATTTTGGAGATTTTAAAATTTTAACTAAGAATTCAAGAAAAATTTATATTTAAGCTTAAGAGGTTTTGAAAAGCATTTACTGAGCACATTAGTTCATTTATAATTACTTGACTTTCAATTACTTAAAAATCTTATAATTTGTTTAAACAAATGTGTCTGTGATGTTGTTTTTAAATTTGGGTATTTAAATTTTTTGTGCTCTAATGATTTTTTAACCAGTTTTATATGTTTTGTACAGAGTTTTCACAACAAAATGTTTAAAGGGGATTTTGGGGATTTTTAAATTTTAATTAGGAATTTATTTAAAAATGGTTTCAAGTATTTTGTGGTCTGTTTTGTATGCTTTATTCTTATGATTTGCATTAAAAATGTGTTTAAATTGATGTTGAGGGGGTTTGGGAATTTTCTGGGATTTTTTCTTTAAAATTGGGAATTTCCATTTTTTGTGCTAAAATGGTATAAAACCCACATTGAAGCGAATTCTCTATATATTTCAAGAATTTCAATGAAAAAATATTGAAATCCCACAGATTTTTTTCTTTTATTTGCTTTTGATGCAAGTACTATATACATATGTATGTATGTATGCTCATGTTTCCAGCACTCTGTTCTCCACATATTGATTGAGGGACACATTTTGCAAACATTTTTTAATAATGATGATCATGATGATAATGAGCAGGATGATGATGATAGTTTCCCTGATGTAAGTTGTCTTTCATGACGATGTTAGATAATGATGGAAGACTTGCAAAATATTGTACATAAAGAAGTTGTTGTAGTAGTTATTGTTAGATGTTGCTTCTTTAACTGCAACAACAAACTCCTTTGTGTGTCTTAAACAGAGAAAACTTTAAGGTAAGCTGGAGTAGTTTGTATGTTATGTATATAGTTTTAGATACAGAAACAATTGAACCTGAAAAACTTGTTTAAAGTTGATTGTTTTTCAAGTTGAGATTGGATAGATGGAATACTTATTTTTGTTTTGTTTGTTTTTCGTTTGTTTGTTAAGTTGTAGTAGTTGTTGGTGTTTTATGCAGTTTTTGTTTAGTTTTTAAACAATCTAACAAATACCGGTATTTGATGGGTATAAAGCTAAAGGTAATGCATACCTTAGTTGGGTACTTTGGCTTAAAAAAAATTAAAAGAAGAATATTATAAAAGTACTTTTTGAAAAACTTGTTTAAATTATGGCCAAAAAATAAATTTTATGCAAAATTGCTAAAAAAAAAAAGTACTTTTTTCGGGGAAAAAAGCACTTTGGTACTTTTTCTTACAAATGTTCAAAACTTGCATCAAAATGAGGAAAAACTTTACTTTTTTGTTCAATTTATAAGAAGTTATTTTTCTTTTTTTAGTGTTTACTTAAGTTTATGTTGTTGTTTCTTTCCCTCTTTTTGTTATTTTGTCTGCAGAGTTTTAATTAAAAATGATTGATTGTCAATTGATTAAAAAACTTCATCAATATATAATGATTAGTTTTTAATTAAAGCTGAAACCAAACAATTTCACTGCAGAGATTTAAGAGAAAATTGCAATTGCAACACAACTGAATTTCCATAAGATTTTCATGTTGCTGAAGCAATATTTTCATAAGACAAAAGCTTTTGGCTGTTCGTACCTAGCTGGTCAGGCCAACGTTAATTTGTTATTTGAATGGGCGTTTTCTAGGCATTTATTAAAGCAATTACCGGTAATTTATTGACAAACATACACACAATCTCCCATAAACGTAAACTTGTATACACATGTATTAAACTCTCATGTGAAATTAATGTCAATGGTCAAGAAATGGGTCAATTAATACATTAAAATTAATAATAATTTTGTTTGAAGGCTACACAATGAATAGCAAATACACATATGTACATATCGACAGTTCAATTCCAAACCATGCTATGTCGACTTAGCATGGTTTTAATTTTTTTGCGTTTTTGAATTTAGATTTTTTTTTAACTAAAATTCTGTCAAATTTTAGTTGTGATTGGCTAGTCCAATCAATAGTTATAAACAACAAAGTTCTACGTCATATCGTTTTTTAGATATCGCCTGTAAACTTTAGGAGCTTTTCCTGCAAAACTCACTTTTTCGACTTAGCATGTTTTGGAATTGAGCATATTATGTACATACTAATGTATTCTATAATGCTGGGGGTTATTTTGCTAAATTATTTGCAAAAACATTCATTGACAAAATGAACAGTAAATACCAATATATTAATGCCCATTAAGAAGACTGACTTATAAAAAATATATGAAAACTTTTTTAGAGAAATTCTTAAACAATTTCTAATTAATTATTTATAGAAAATAAATTTCTAAAAATGACAACAATGACAAATAAAGAGATAAATCTATAAGATTCCAAAATTTTTTGATTGACATGCTTTAAACATATTGAAAAATCTCTTCAATATGGGGTTAAAAACATTTTAGCCCAAAACAAATTAGTTTAAACGCTTTTTCAAAGCAAATGTTAATTTTTAAAAGAATTCCTAATAAAAAATTCAAAATCTCCAAAATCCCCTTTCAACATTTATTATGAAATTAGGGAAATTTGAAGAAAAAAAAATCTGTTCTAAACTTATAAAATTGATTTAAAATGAATTTAGTACAAAAAATTTTAATTCCTAAATTTGAAAAGAAAAATCCCCATTTCCCTTAACATAAATTTAAACACATTTTCAAAGCCAATTATAAAAATTAAACATACAAGATGGCCACAACATAATTAAAATCTTTTTTAAAACAATTCCTAATAAAAATTGAAAAATCCCCAAAATCTCCTTTCTACATTTTGTTATGAAATTAAAGAAATTTGAAGAAAAAATTCTGTTATAAACTTATAAAATTGCTTTGAAATCATTTTAACATAAAAAATTTAAATACACAAATTTGAAAAAAAATCCCAGAAAATCCCCACGATTATTCAACGACAATTTAAAAACTTTAAAAAAATATAAGATTTATATTGTGCAATTTTTGTTAAATTCCTAATAAAATTTTGAAAATCCCCAAAACTCCTAAAACCTTTCTACATCAATTTAAATACATAAAATTTCAAAGGAAATTATAAGAATTGTAGATATATAAAAGCCACACAATATTTTAAAGCATGCTTAGCTTAATTCCCAAAATAAATTTAAAATCCCCAAATTTCCCAACACATCAATTTCAACAAGAATTAAAGTTATATATACCATGTTTTACAACAAGTTTTGCCTAATAATAACGCAGAGAGCTTAAGAAATGTTTTTCCTATAATTTTCAATTAAAAATTTGAATTCCCATTTTCAATTGGAATTATAAGAATGCTGTTTTAGTTATGAAATTTCAGTTATTTTCATTTTAAGAATATGAGAAGTTAATTTTGCTACTTGAAATCTTACAATTCTTAATACTAATTTTGAAATTTCAGAAAATGGGAAACTTATTTTCAAAAAGGCAATTAAAATTTTTGTTTGAAACGTATTAAAAGTTTGAGGTTGTATTTAAAAATTAGTATGTCTTTAGCTTAATAAAAAAAAAATAAATTTGGGAAATAAAATATTTCCGGGTATTTTAGGAATTTTTATAAGTTTAGTGGGTATGTGAAAAATATTATTTAAAGTTATATTAAACTTGCATGAGCACTAAGTTTTGTATTTTAGCGTTTGAATTAGGTGAAATCCTTGAGTTGTATAACTGGGCAACTGTCTGGGATTTTTATTTTCAAAAAACTAATTCCTATTTTTGTTAGATAAGTGGTAGTTTACAAATATATTTCATTTTAAATGAAAAAAAACTTAATATTGTAGCTAAAAATATAAAAGGACATTTTGGGCATTTTTAAATTATTAATGGGAATTTAAAATAAATAACGTTTACAAGCTTTTATGTTTAAGAAAACTATAAGTATAAGATTTGTATATAAAAATTTTTTAAAATTTTTGATTTTGTCACTAGGGGAGTTTCTGGTATTTAAAATTTCCAAATGGGACTTCAAATTTCAATGTTTAAAATAAGTTTGTAGATTTTATAATTGTTTGTTTTTATAAAGATATCAAAAAAGTATGAGAGGATACAGAAAGTACCTTTCAGTCAACATTTCCTATTTTTAAGTTATGTACTCGAAATCCAAGATGAATTGTCTGGGATTTTTAATTTCTAAATAGGAATTTTTAAATTTTTCCCCTAATTTGTTTTTTATAACTTAAATAGCATAAATTACGAATTTTCACTATTGTGTAAAAACTATTTATTAGTTATAAGCTCATTTAATAGAATTGTCTTGTTTCCCCGTTTTTTGCTTGTAATTTAAGCGTGTTTTTACTTTGCGCTTAGAACAGCTAGTTACCAACACAATCAGATAATTTTACCTATCAACCACAAAATCATTTTTCATGCTACACCAGAGGCAAACTGAAACAATAAATTTTCACTAAAATAAAAACAATAAAAGAAAAAGCAAACAAGACAGACAGTACTGACACTGGCACAACCGCTCACCAGCTCACTGGATGTACCAACCAACCGCATGTTATTTGAACATTTAATTATTAATCATTTTATTATGAAAAGTCATGTTTAAACACTAAAACAAACGCAAAAGAAAAAAAAAGAAAAATTGAACGCGTTCTTAAGTTTTCTTCTTTGTAATTTTGTTGTGATTATTTTTCGCACGCCAACTTTCATTAGGTTTGCTTCATTGCAATACGTTTGTCTTTCAACCAGGAACATCATAAATAAAACACCCCAACAGCTGAACAGAAAATAAAATTAAAAAAAAAAAAAACCAGAGTGTATCAAGTCAATGATTGTGGTTCTTCTGTGTTCTTATCTACAGCATTTAAGCTCATCTAATGCTCGTTTTATCTGCTTCATTTTCCCGGGTTTTATTCACAATTTTTTTTTTGTAAGTGAAACACAAAGAACACGAGTGACGCGTGTTGGGTTTTGCGATTTTTCACATGATTGAAATAAATTAGTTCAAGTTGGAGTTCAATGTGTATTGCTAAAGGAAAAGAAGCTTTAGGAAAGGTGGCTGGCAAAATGTAAGAAACCGGTAAGAGATATTTCAAGTCATTTGTAGCACTAGTTGGCAGTGGAGTTGTTGTTGATGTTGTTTGCTGCTGGAAATGAAGTACTCGTAGAAATTGCCGCAGTTGTATTAGCAATTGCAATTTGTTGCAAGAATTTAAAATTTTCGAATATTTACTCATATGTAAAAGAGTTTAAAAATTAACAGGAAATTTGGAGAGAGCAGGAAATGAAAGGGCTGGCATCACTTAGAAGCATTTAAGTAAATCTCTATGATCACATCAAGTCTGCGCTCTAGACTAGTCTCTATGCTCTAGTCATTATAACGGTTGACTCAAGTAGAGATACTTTTTTCAATAGCCTTTTTTGAGAGATCACGTCTGAGTCGTGTCATGCTGTCATGTTATTTTTGTTTAGTATTGTTATTTTTGTTTAGTAACGTTTACAAATCGTTCAACTTTATTCACGAGGAATGTGTTTCGCGCACTTTGCTCAACTTATGGTCAACATAATTGATCTACTAAGCGTACTATTCGCAACACCATCACCCATTTTGAGACCCAGAATTCATTATTGGTTATTGAGGTTACGTTCGCACTAACCGTCAATGGCCACCGTTATCGTGCCATGATAAGCGACTATTTGATGCCTAAAATTAAAGCTTATGATCTCGGCGACATTTGGTTTCAGCAAGACGGCGCCACTTCCCACACATCGATCGCATCAATCAATGGATTTATTGGGAAAACACTTCGTTGAGCACATAATTTCACGTTTTGGACCGGTCGATTGGCCACCAAGATTGTGTGACATCACACCGTTAGACTTTTTCCTATGAGGATATGTAAAGTCTAAAGTTTATGCGGACAAACCCGCTTCGATTCAGGCCTTGGAGGAAAACATCACGCATGGCATTCGCCAGTTACCAGTCGAAATGCTCGAATGAGTCATCGAAAATTGGACTTAACGGAGAGACCATCTGCGACGTATCAACGGCCAACATTTGATAGATTATGTATCTTCAAAAAATAAATGCCAAAGAATGTTCTTTCAAATGATAATAAACATTCCTCATTAAATTGGAATTTTCTGTGTGTGTGTGTGTTTTTTTTTTTTTTTTTTTTAAAAAAGTAGGCAACCTCGAAATGGATCACGCTTTACTCTAACCTAAAGACTAGTCTGTATGGTCTGGCATATAGTCTGTTTTTTTTTGCGCGCTATCAACTAGTGGCCACATTCTTAGTTACCCACTCCAGTGGAGAACTCCACAAATATAATCTGGTCTGTGGTCTACGGTTTGGCCTGATGTCTGGTCTATGATCTGGTCTGGTCTGTTTTTTTTTTTGACGTAGTAGTAGCGCGCTTTCAACTAGTTTTTCTACTCCAGTAGGTAACTCCAGTAAATATGGTCTGGTCTATGGTCCAGTTTTAATAACATTTTTCCATTAACTGTTTTCATTAATAATAATTTTTCTTTTTTCTTTTCAGGTATGTTTTCCAAACTTTTGTTATTAAAAACTTTTAACTTTGGTAAGTTTTTTGAAAATTATTTTGATGGTTTGTTGAAAATCTAAAGTACAAGATTTTATAGTTTTATTTAACTGTAAAACAGTTCCTTTACCAACAATAGCTCCTCAATACAGCCATATACAAATGATAATATTTTAAGAAAGATTGTAAGCAAACATAAACCCACATACATGTTGTTACATGTCTTGCGATGAAAGCATCCAAATGTCTTGTACGCCATAACGAGTACAATATGTACACAAAGACAGGCGGACGGACGGACATACATACATCTTTAACATGAACATATTAATTATACCAAGAATCTAATGAAAAGAAACCACAAACATGGAAAGCAAACTAACAAGAAATAGCATTACAGACTGTAGGAGAACACGAAACACAAATGAAGGTATTCCGTTACCTGTGTGCCGCAATGTGTGGCACAAATGTACAAACGTTGAAAGCTCCAAATACATCATCATTTATTATTACACCATCAGCAAAATAGTTGTTCGACTAACAATATTTGAAGTTTGAATATGTTGTTTCAAAGAACATGGAATAATTAGTATTTGAATGTGTTTACCGGTACAAGTGTTTGTAGGTTTGTCAAGAAATCAAGACAAATTAACGAATGTTAACACTAATAAGCTGGAAATAGTATGACGATTCTTTACAGTTCTATTCTGTTTTTATATACCCATATTACTTTATGTACATACATATGTATGTACATAGAGAATGATGTATGAGGAAATATTTAAAATCATGTAATACACATTTCCATAAAATTGTGCATTCAGTTTGAATTGATTTCAGTTTCAAGCAGTATTTTTTTTTCAATTTCTAAGACACAAATAGTTGTCACCTTGTTTTTTGTTTTCTCTACGACTCATTTATGATTCAATCATTTATTATTAAATCCCCAGTAAAGTTATGCATGTTTCTTTGCCTGTCCCAGCTCTATTCAGCCATGTTTGAAACGTCGTTATCGACGTCGCAGTATGTCTCCATTTGTCTAACACTCTGTCACTTTATAAGCTTCTTAACCAATTTAAGTCAAATGTGACCTGATTTTATGGCTGTAATGTGAGTTACTAACTGACGAACTGACTGACTACATTTGCTTGCCCAAATGCTTGGGTGAGTGCTGCCTCACTGCTTGGCCTGCCTTTAGCTTTTTGTCAACACAAAATTTAATTAAGAAATCCTAAAAGTCTTAGCAATGGTACGAGCAGTATATTTTATCTCTTTAACATAGAAATAGCATTAGTGTTGAAGATTTTTTTTGTCTTCTATAGTTTTGGGTGTGTGTTTGCATATTTTTTTGTGTGCTTAAGACAGCATAAAATGTATGTATGTTAAATCATAAATATTGAATTACTTTTAAGCTGATTATTGGCCAGAGTTTTAACAATTTTCTATTTTTTTTTTTTGATTGTTGTTGCTGCTGTTGGACGAAAGTGAAAAACTAACAAACATTATTGAAATTAGTTTCAAATGAAATTTTAATTAAAAAATTAATTGAAAAAGACACCAGACAGACTAGTTTTAAACATACATGCAAGGAATGAAACTGTATCTTATAGTTTAAGGCAATATAGGCCATAACAGACCATAAGCCAGACAGTAGAGCAAACCATAGACCAGATCATATTACAGACCATAAGCCAGAGTGTAAAGAAAACTATAGACCAGACCATAAGTCACACAGTAGACCAAACCATGGATCAGACCATAAGCCACACAGTAGAGCAAACCATAGATCAGACCATAAGTCACACAGTAGACCAAACCATTGATCAGACCATAAGCCAGACCAAAGCATGGATCAGACCATAAGCCAGACAGTAAAGCAAACCATATACCAGACCATAAGTCAGACAGTAGAGCAAACTACAGACCAGATCATTAGCCAGACAGTAGAGCAAACTACAGACCAGATCATTAGCCAGACAGTAAAGCAAACCATAGACCAGGCCATAAGCCAGACACTAAAGCAAATCATAAACCAGACCATTAGCCAAACAGTAGACCAGATGATTAGAATTCTATTATACCAGACGGAAGATGAAATAAAGGTGTACCACAGGGCTCCGTACTAGAATCATTCCTCTGGAATGTTATATACAATGGGTTATAGAACTTAAAGCTAATAAAAGGAGTTGAACTAATAGGATATGCAGATGATATTAAGTTAACACACTGCCGAACTGAACGAGATAGTTGCAAATGATAGTACATGTCGCTGTAATAGATGGTTGCGGAGAAATGGACAATGGCAGTGCCAAAATCAGAGGCAATACTTGTGACAGATCAAAGAGTCTTTAAAATGCCGAAGATCCGACTTAAAGATAGTAAGATTTCCTTTGATCAAGACTTCGTTATCTAGGTGTAAAATTGGATGACAAACTCAGCTTTGGACAACACGTACTGAGCATTCGTGACAAAGCCATGCGAACGGCAAACACGCTGGTCAGAATACGGCCAAACCAAGAAAATTATTAAACAGTGTAGTGCACTCTCAACTTCAATATGTTTCTTTAAAAAAACAGACCACAAACCTGACCAGATTTTTTGAAATAAGAGATAAGAAGAGACTCTAAAGAAACGCTTCAGTCTTCTTCTTGATTTGAACGAAACTTTCTTAAAAAAAAAAACTTGATCAAAGCTGATATGTTTTGACATCAACAGCCCTTCAAGAATATTTCAAATCAAACCAAATATTGCGGAAAAAATCCACTAGAAAAGAAAAAATTAAAGAAAAATCTTTATTTTTAGTGTCCAAACTCAATTTGGGGAAAATTTCCTTAAACAACTTCAACTAGATTAATTTTTTGTTAAATCTGCTGTCACTCAACATAATTTCCCTTGAATTTTTAAGGAATCATACTAATAATGTAAGTAGAAAGTAAAGTAAAATGTTCAAGTGAACTACTAAATTTAAAGATAATGCGTTGGCTTCAATGTTTAAGATTTTACTATATAATATTTTCTTTATTTAAATTTATATTTTTTTTAAATCTGTAGTCTTTCAAAATACTTCCACTTTTAATTCCAAAGAAATCTCACCACAAATTGCAATTATGGAGTGTAAAATCCAAGAAAGTGAGTTTTAGGAAAAAAAAATGTTCTTCCTTGGATTTTACTCTCCATGATTGAAATTTCTCGTGAGAGTTTTTAAAATAATAATTGTCTTCCTTTCTTTTAAGCTTTTAGTTATATTAATATATAATAAATTTTAATATCTAGAGACCTTAAAGATCATCTATGTGAAATTTCAATAAACACCAAACAGAAATGTAAACAAAGCAGCGCAAAATCCAAAGAAACTAGAATTTTGTTAAATTGCTCTTCATGGGCCTAAATATCAGTTTGTATAAATTTTTCTTAAAGAACTTTATAAAAATGTACATGTTTGGTAAACTAAATAGCTTGAGCAATAATACCTTTTATTTTAATTGAAATCGATACAAAAATGAAGCTAAAATCTTCATTTGAAAATGTTGGCAAAAAAAAATACTTTTTTTAAGTATTTGTTTATTTACCCATATTTCAAAAGATTATTAAACAATTTTGTTATATTTCACAATCGTTGCATGTAACACTCTTAGTATCTTAAATACCCCACTAAATGTTTTGTAAGTTATACAGCAATTGAGAAAATTTGATTTCCACTAACCTACTCTACAAGCTTTTTTTTATTTTTTTTAAGCATTTCCTGTCAGAAAATATCTTTTAACACTTACAAATTGCTTCAAATCTGCCAATTATTTTTACTTCTTTAACGGAAGACCAACAAAAAGACAAAATCTAGTTTAAACTCAACAATGTAAACTTAAACTGCTGTTAAACTAAAATGATGTATCACACATTAAGGCGACAATTTATAGTTCATTTCAATTATGAAATGTGTAATTTATTTAGGTGACGATGACTATCTTGCTTAGTTATTAGCCAGCAAAACAGGACTAGTTTAACTGGTTGTTCTCTGATTACTTCTAACGCAAAAAAAAATTATGACACAATTTCTTTCACTAAATGTTTATTAAACAAGTAACACTTTGAAAAAAAACACCTAGGCATTGCAGATTAAGTTCCTAACTCCATACCAACCGTTAAATTGTTTCCCCTTTTTTTATTAACAATTTGCCAAAATGCAAAACACCTCTTGCACTCAAGACTCCATATTTCGAAATATGTATGCCGAAATTATCTTTATATTTTCTTTAATAGATCTCTTTAAACTTTAAAGAATTTTTAACGGTTTTTTCTCCAAGTTACCCATAAACTCATGTTTAGGTTAGAAGCAAAAAACAAAAAGAAAAAAAAAATATGTTAGGAAAATGTTGCTAAACATTTCCACCTCTTAATAACATGGACACGCACTCACGCATAAGCTGTTATTGGAAAAGATAGTAATCTGTTGTTTTCGCAGGAGATGCAAATTTTAACCGTGGCACCCAAAAGGATGGAAACAAATAGTTTTAGTCAGTTGTATGCATGTTTGTAAGTAACACTTTATAGCATATGGACCAAACCAATCTGCTTCTATATATTTAGTTTTGTTTTTTTTTTGTGGCAGTCAACAGCCAGGCAATGAATTGGCATGAAAATGTGGTTTTTTTCATTAAAGACCGTATCAACAGCAAAGAATAATGTCTAACGCCAAAAGTAACAAAAAAAAAAAACTAAATAACTAAATTTTTGTAGAGACAGTCTAGACACAAGTTATTAGAATTTCCAATTACTAGCTTTTAAAAAAGGTAGTAGAAATACTACTTTTTTAAAAATCCTAATTTTCTTTAACAACAAATGTTTTTGCATTAATTTTTGATAATTAAGCCAAATTTTGTGTTTTTTTTTTAATTTTTAAAAAGGTAGTAAAAGACTACTTTTTGAAATTGACATTAAATATTAAAATTAAAGCAAAAAAATACTTTATTTATTATAATTTTTAAGGAGTTTCCTTTAGGCTAATTTGGTCAAATGTTTATTTCCAAACGTAAATAAAAAACTTGTTAGATTTTTATTTTATTTACCCAACGTTTCGTTAGTTTTATTCTAACTTCTTCCGGGGTCTCGTGACAAAATTTATTGTTTTATTACACAGCTTTAACTTATAGACTAAGTTTTACTTACAGCTTTGATGTTTTTTATCATTGGATATTACTTTTTATTATTAATTAGTTACTAAAATACTAAAAAACGGGACATCATTTGAATTTTGGAAAAAAATGTAGTAGAAATAACACTTTTTTTAAATGTATTTTAATTGTAGAATTAGAGCACAATCTTGAGTTTTTTCATTGTGCTGGCAATTTTGAGTAGAAATAGTACTTTTTTTTAAATTGTTTTAAAATGTTAAATCAAGGCAAAATTTATGATTCTCAAACTATTAAAACATTTTCTAGCTTAAAAGCTTGAAAAATATAAAAATAAAACTAGTAGAAAATACTACTTTTTTTAAAATATGTAAAATTAAGGGATGATCTTGATTTTCTTTATAGTTCTAAGAATGATGAACATAGAATTAAACTTTCCTTAATAAAATCTTGACAAAAATGTAAATTAAAAAAGGTAGTAAAATACTACTTTTTTAAAAACTGATTTTGAAATGTCAAATTAAAGCAAACGTATTACTTTGTGTTGGGTTTATGGGATTTAGGTTAAAAAATTGAAATAATTATAAATTTACAAAAGGTAGTAAAATACTACTATTTTATTTTTTAGTAAAAATTAGATTTTATGGTTATTACTGTATTTGCTGATAGAATTTGTCATTTTTATTTAGGTTTTGCTAATAATTTAGAAATTTTTTAAAAGGTAGTAAAATTGTACTATTTTAAAAAAATCTTCATTTTTTTGTCTTGTAACAATTCCTTAAACCTGCACTGTGTTTACATTTATATTTTACGTCTGCATTTATAAATTACATATGTGTATTTGTCTGTCCCACTGTCTATCTAATTCTACAGAGATGTATGTACACCATTTTTTATTTGTTGCTTCCATATCAAACAGTTTGTACAAGTTTATTTAATTTTTTTAAAGATATAGTTATAAATATATTTTCTTTAAAACTTAAGAATTGTCTGTCTGGCTGACTTTTGTGTACGTTTGTTAAGAGCTCTAATAGTTTTAGTTACAAATCAAATGACAACCATAATTTAGGAGTTAAAGACCCCAAGAAAACAAAAAAAAAAAAAAACAACAAGCAACAACTAAATAAATAATCATAAAATGCTGATTTATGTGCTGCAAATAAAAGTAGTTTTAACAATTACAAATTTATTTTTTAAACAAAATATGTATGTTTTGTTGCTGTTTTTAGCTAAATAATTTATTTAAAATTTTTTTTCACATTTAATTGAAGTTGTTTTTTTTTGTCTTATTTCAATATTTTATAAATCATTAAAAATTATTTATTAGAAAAATATCATGTTTTGTGTTTATAAATCGAGTAGAAATATAGACGAAAAGTTTTTTTCTGTCTTAACCACAAATTTACATATTACAATATATGCACAAGTAAACATGTTTTATTTGATTTCTATGCCGTGATAATTTTTAAAAAATTACCGCTTGCAAGCAAGCAAACTAGCCCAAAAAAAATAAAAAAATTAAAAAAATCATATTGGCTGCCACTGTTTGTACTTGTAATTGAAAACCTTAACTGAAGGTGGGCTTAGTTAATTAGTTGATTTATTAGAAACTACAATTTGCAACGCAAAATCAGTTGGAGCCAGTTGGAGTGACATGTTGTTGCGTAATAGTTTCAATAACTCAAGTTACTCAAGTAGTCATGCGTGAGAAAAGGAAATCTGGCGAAATAAAGCTAAACTACACCCATTTGAATAACAAACCAAACACAAATTGCAATTTATTAAGGCTAATCAATGTTAATTAAGAGAAGTCTGGTGAATTTAAAGAAATATTTCTAACTAAATTTTTTAAAACTACTTAACAATTTGGTTAAAATTTCAGTTAAAAATTTTTAAAAAATTAAATTTTTACAAAAGTAAGTTTAAGTTTACAAACATACTTTTATTTAAAAATAAATGTATTTGTATTAATATTTCATTATTATGCAAAATTTGTGTTGTTTTTAATTTTTTGAAAAAGGTAGTAAAATACTACTTTTTTTAAAACCATAATTTTATTTCAAAATAAATGTATTTGTATTAATATTTCATTAATATGCAAAATTTGTGTTGTTTTTAATTTTTTGAAAAAGGTAGTAAAATACTACTTTTTTCTAGGATTTCTAAAAGAATCTTTAAAACTATTTTTCACAATTTTAAGCACTTGGAATATATTAAGGCCTTTTACAGAGTTATTTATTCTTGGCCACTATGTGGGTTTTATTGTGTATTACTGCGTAAAACAAGTTAAAAATCATTAAAATTTGTTTAATTTCAAACGATATTAAGTGATATACATGCATATATATTTCTTTGTTATTAAAACAAAGCCGGGATGTACAACAATGTACCCTAAGCAACAAAATGTACATAATTTATTACAATTGTAAAAGAAAATTTATTGAAAAATATGCTCCCTTTTACCAACAAAACATTAAAAGATTTTTATCTTAAAACGAATGAAAACACAAATATTGTAAAGTAAGTTAAATGCAGCAGAAGTTGCAGAAGCCTCATTCCTTTCATCGTACTCGTATTTGTACAAAAATAAATTTTATCATGTTTTCAAAGATTTATATCAACATTGACTACAAAACAATTGTAGCTCTTAGATTTCAGCTACGAGTACAGAACAGTAGAAGACAAACAGACAGGGATGCCGGTGAAATAAGTAGCTAAACAGAAATAGACAGGAGGAGACAGCCGTCAACGAAAAGAAAACGTCCTTTTGAGGTTGCTTACAAAACAATTGTTTCATTTCGTAACATAAAACTTGTTGTTCAGGTTTAAAGTCGTTTAAGTCTTTTTTTATTTGTCCAGTCTTTGAAACAGCAAAATTTTGTATTGTTGTTTATGGATTGTTTAAATGTCTTTAAGCCCTTTATCTTTTTTTATCTAGCAGGTTAACGATCTAAGGAGTTAATTAAATACTACAATTTTTTTCATTTATTTTTTTAACAAAAAAAAAGCTTTAATTTCCTTTTGTTGCAAGCAAACGTGTAGTGCAGTATCATGGTATAATACTATTTTTTAATTGTTTAACTCCTCTTTTTTAGTGTCTGTTAAACACAGTAATTTAATACGTTTTCTTTTTTTTTAAACAAGAACAAATATATAAATTAAAATGGTTTAGGAAATAAAATTCGAATTTAATGATTTTGATTTTAAAAGCCTTAAGATTTCATAGATAAACGTTTATGAGTTTAAATTAGAAACTCATAAAAATCGATATTTTTTCTGAGTGCAATAAAAAATTAGCTTTTACAACCTTTTCTTAAAAAAGTAGTATTTTACAACCTTTTCAAAAAATCTTTATTTTTAACATAAATATGATAAACTCGAGGAAACACATTTATTTAACAAAAATTTAACATTTTTTTAAAAAGTAGTATTTTACTACTTTCCTAAAAAAAGTACTTAATTCCATAATTTCTTATATTTCTTAAGCACTTGAGCTGAAAATAATGTCTCTTTCATTAAAATATTCCAGCTACTTTACAGCATAGTCATTATTTGTGCTATTATTATCGATATTCATTGTGTTCACAGAAATAATTTTACCTAATCATGTCGTCTTGTATAAAAGAATTCACAATTTGATGGTTATTTTTAATGTGCTTTGCAATGTAAACTTGAATTGAAACCAAACAACAACAAAATGTAGGAACAAAAAAAGTAAGCTATTGACAGTGTCATAGTTAAACACTTGAAATTCTGGGTGACTTTTATTGTCTCCAGCTCTTAGCAAACAACAAGACGAAAAAACCCAGCACTTGAGTTTACCATTATACCAAACACACCATATCGATCTTTCGTTTCACAAAAAAAAAAAACCAGTCTCAAGTGTTTGTTTGTTTGTTTGCTTGGATACTTTTTTCAAGATTGTGAAGCAACCAGCAACCAACAATATTAAGCCATACAGAATGAATCTAAAGACAAGCATCTCCGCCAAAACAAAAAATCTTTGGAAAAATAACAAACCAAAGAAACCAGTATATCAAAACAGATAGAGATGGAAAAAAGCATCCATGAATTTGCAGTTTTCTGTTTGGCAAGCAAAAAGTAACAAAAACTTCAAGGTTTTTTTTTTAATAAAACCACCTCAAGAAAAAAAACTTAAATAATAAAGTTTACTGTGCAGCAATTGTTGTGGTTGAGGAAAACAAAAAAAAAGAAAGAAACGTCATTTATTTGGAGCAAGAAGTGTTTGAATATTTTACTTGAAGAATATGTTTATTAAACATAAGAAGAACTGGCAAATAGTTGCACAAGTCAGCCAAGTCATATACGAGTACACACACTTTGAAAGAGGAAATTTTACTTTTTTAGTTCGAATGTTGAAGAATTAAATGCAAGACTAGACTGGTTTCATTATAATCATAAGTGTCGCCTAAAGTAACAAAATTGTTGTGATATACTTCATTAAACTATTAAGGGGCGTTACACATAGATTTGTTGCCTCAACAAAATCATAAAAACCCTAACAAAAATTATTTTGTCTCTAACTACAAATTCTCTCATTTATATACGAGTACATAGTACATAAAATACAACAACATTTTTAGCACTTTTTTACAAAAAATTTCTTGAAACTTTTTTGAAATTAAATAATTTCCACATTTTTAATGGGTTTCTCTGAAAACGTAAAAATTTTGCATAAATTTTACAACTTTTTACAAAAAGTACTTTTTTGGTATTTTTTTTTTTTTAAATACAAAATTTCACAATTTTTGGGGTTATTCTTGGAAAATATAATAAATTGTAACGAAAATTTAAATTAAAACAATTTGGTACAACTTTTACTTTTAGAAATTGCCACAATTTTTGTACTTTTTACAAAGAGTACTGATTTGGTACTTTTTTATTTAAAAATTTTTTCTTTTTAATCGGAAAACATATAGATTTTCTTAAAAATCTATCTAGAAACTCAAAAATTTAAATACTGCCAAAATTTTGGTTCTTCTTGCTAAAAGCACTTTTTGATACTTTTTTAAAATATATAATTTTGTATACATATCTGGCTAAAAAATTTTAAAATATAGAAATTACCACGATTTTTGTACTGCTTATAACAAGTACGTTTTTGGTACTTTTTGCAATTATCACTATTTTTAGTGTTTTTAACTAAAAAAAAAATATATAATTTTGCATAAAAATCTGGTTAAAAATTTTAAGATATGAAAATTATCACAATTTCTGTTCTTTTTATAAAAAGTACGTTTTTGGTACTTTTCGGAATTTTCACTATTTTTAGTGTTTTTATCTGAAAACATATAATTTTGCATAAAAATCATAAAAATTTTAAGATACAGAAATTATCATACTTTTTACAAAAAGTACGTTTTTGGTACTTTATGGAATTATCACTATTTTTAGTGTTTTTATTTTAGCTGTTTTAGCTTTTAATCGGAAAATATGTATGTAGTTTGTTCATAAAAATCTATCCAGAAACTAAAAACTTTAGATATTGGCAGAATTTTTGTACTTTTTTGGTACTTTAAAAAAAATATATTTTTTCACTATTTTTATGTGGAAATATATCATTTTGTATACAAATCTGGCTAAAAATTTCAAATATAAAAGTTACCACAATTTCAGCACTTCTTACAAAAAGTACTTTTTTGGTACTTTTTTTTTAAACGAAATTTTTTTTAGATTTTAAAAATTTACACAGAAACTCATTGACTTAGAAATTTTCACAATTTTTTTTACTTTTTACAAGAAGTACTATTTTGGTACTTTTTTTGAAATAATCAAATTTCACTATTTTTATGTGGAAATATATAATTTTGCATGAATATTTTGTTAGAAATTATAATACATAATACATAATTTACCACAATCGTAGTACTCTTTACAAAAAGTACTTTCGTGGTACTTTTTTGTTAAATGAACATTTTTTTTTTGGATTTTATTTAGATAATATGTAGTTTTTCATAAAAATCTGTCTTGAAACTCAAAATTTAAAAATTGCCAAAATTTTGGTACGTTTTACAAAAAGTACTGTTGTTCTATTTTTTTAATGAACAAATTTTGAAAAAATTTAGGAATTTACATAGTGAATATGTTATATGTTATAAAATCACTTAATTTTATGGCAAAAATCTATTAATTTTTTAATGTTTGAACAAATTTTTTAGAATTCTTTATGTTTCTAAATGGAATTTCTTATTTCTTAATTTAATTTTCAACAAAAAAGTACTTGTTGAAAAAAGTTGTAAAATACTACTATTAAAAAAAACTCAATTTTTAAAGAAATTTTATAGTGTTTCTGTTACTTTATAATAACATTTTGTAAAAATACCACAATTTTCTAAGAAAAAAACACTATTTTGAAAATGTAAAATAAAATACTACCTTTTTAAATGAAAAGAAAAATCAAACTTTTTTTCATAACTTTTTTACTTCCTTTTTTTTATTCAAAGAATTGCAAACTTATTTGACCCTATTTAAATAATTTGTTTTAATAATTTCATTATGACTGTTACTTGCTTACTTATTTTCCATTAATTACAATTAATTTTCATTCTCTCACTTATTATTTTTTTACTTTTAATTTGCGGTTTTAATGTTATTAACTTTGTTATTCTGTATTTCTGCTCTGCTCTTCTTGACCAGCTCAAAATGTATGATTTTTATGGATTTACATTGTTTCTTATAAAAAATATTTTACTCGTTACTGGGGGTTAACTTGAAGCCACAAATTCTTTAAGAAATTCTGAAAGCAAAGTGTAAAACGAATGATAAAGTAAGCAAGAAAAAATGTAGCTAAAACGTGACAGTTTAAACAATTAATTACAATATTAAAGTGGTTAAATAGCTTTTGTGGTGGATAAAAAAAGAGTTATTATTTAAGTCTCATTAAAAGAGTTTCTTTTATAATAAAATATTAAAGTTTTTATTAAAATTAAAATAGTAGTATATTATTACTATTTTCAAAATGTTTAAATTTTGACTAGTTTTAATTGAAAAAGTGTAATAGAAGGACCTGGGGGGTCCTTGTACGCTTATCGCATCGCATTTGCTTTCGCATCGCAATAGAGAGTAACCCCCCTGAACACTTGATATACTACTAAAGTTAAAGTTTTTGTTGATATAAAAACAGTAGTATTTTTACTACCTTTTTCAAAATGTTTAAATTTTGACTAGTTTTAATTCTAAAAAAATTTTAATTATTGGAAAAACTTCAATATTTGTGATTTCCAAAAAAGTAGTATTTTTACTACTTTTTTAAAAATTCAGAAATTTTTGCTGTTTCAATTCTACATTATTTAAACATGTTTAATTAATAGAAAAATATAAAAGAATTTCAATTTCTAAAAAAGTAGTATATCTACTACTTTTTTTAAAAATTATTTTTTAAACAAATTCTTGGTATTTTTAATAAATATTAATTATCTATGAATAATGGTCTCATTAAAATTTTAAATTTTCCAAATTTATAATCAAAATTTAGATATTTTTAGGGTTAGATTGAATGAATTCTTAGTATTGCTTTATTATTTTTATTTTGATCATATTTGTATTTCTTATTCGTTGCTTATTTTTGCTTTTGTTTGTAATTTTGTGTTTCTAAGTTCATATTCTCCATCTGAATAAAACTCTTAGAATAAAACCAAAAACAGCTAACGACTAAAATCAACTTTATTTTTTTACGCCAATTTGTTGTTGGCCTTTTATGGTCTTAAGGCATCATTAACCACGACAAAAAAGAGTTTGAATATCAAAAGAAAAAAAAACAGAAAATATAGCACACAGCTTGGCATAGAACTTAAAGAAGTCCACATTATAGAGTTAAAGGTTTCGTTGCGTTTCTAAGAAAGAAAGAAAAAAAAAAACATGAAACAAATCTAATTTTATGTAGATGATGTGAACTGAGCAAATTTAAGAAAGAGTGTGGGAGGGTTTTTGGTTTAAATGAAACGATTTGGAGACCATGCTACAATAGAGAAACTATTGGTAGCTAAGACAGTCGGCCACTGCTGTACAAACTCTAGAGTGCACGTACTATTTACACACGTTTTTTCTGGTTTGTTTTGTCTGCTTTTCTGCTTTAGATTATTTAGGGCCATAATTGTAGTTGGTTTGTTAGTTTGGTTTAATAACCACTGTAAGCTTTAGCGTACAGCCACCATTTAACTATTTGTGGCAAAGTTTTATAATAACGTTGGCTGGAGATTTCGCCTTGAAACTTAGAACTTGTTCAAAAAAAATACTATTTATCTTAAAAAGGAGGGGGGGGGGGGGGGGGAAGGGATGATAAAGGGAGTTTGGTTTTCTTGCTAGCTAGCTGCAATTACGCTTTATTTTTGTGGATTTTTTGGATTACTTTTGCTGCATACCAAAACAAGCGCAAAAAAACTCACAAAACTAAGTCTTATTGTTAAAAATCATTAGAGTGGTAGTTGCAAAATAAATAGAACAAAAGAACAAGTTTTAGAGGTACTTTTATAAATTGTAGAAGTTGGAAATTAGGTTTTGAGTTTTTCTGTTTTTAGTTAAACAGCTATAGAGGTAATGAGGTAAACAAAGTTTTTTTTTTTTTGAAAAAGAAAACTAAAGTAGGGGTGAACTAAAAAAAAAGTTTACTGAAGGGAAAAGTTAATTTTCTTTAAAAATTTAGAAAATTGTTTATAAAATTAAGGTTTTCTAAACAAACGTAAATATTTTTTCTGTATATTTTTTTATATTGTGGCAAATTTTGCATTTTTTTAAAAAAAATTTAATATTTTTTTCCAGCAATTTTAGGAAGTTGCTCGTAAATTGAAATATTTTTCGAAAACTTTTTTTCGAATTCAAACTAAACAAAATTTGGCAAAATTTTTCCAAAACAATTTTTTTGGAAAATAATTTCAAAATTCTATAAAAATTTGAATCTATTTAAAAATCTATAATATTTTATTAACAATTAAAAGCTAAAGCTATAAGCTCTCAAAAAATGAACTTATTTTAATATTATATTAATATATATTTCTGAAAAAATTCAGCAAACTTTGTTAGTTTTTGAAAAAAAAAAAAATAGTAACTTCAAAATTTTAAAAAATTTTTAAGTTTTATCTAAAATTCCTTTAATATTTTATCTATAATTCGAAAGCTAAGGACCTTAACTAGCAGAAACTGAAAAAAATATAAAATTATTTTAACAGATATTTATTTTATTTTTAATTTCTCTAAAAATTTGTACTTTTTGAGTAACAAAAAAAAATTGTAAAAACTTCAAAAATTTATAACAAATACTCTTTAATTTAAATCGCTCAATATTTTATTATTATATGAAAGCTAAAGGCCTAAGCTATCTAAAATGTAAATTAACATAAGACTATTACTATAAATATTTCTTAAAAAATTGTACAAACTTTGTTACTTTCAGAGAATAAAATTTTTGTTTAAAAACTCACAAATTTTAACAAATTTATAATTTTTATTTAAAATTCGCACAATATTTGTAAATAATTTAAAAGCTAAGGTATTTAGCTATTATAATTTATCAACATTATAAACTTACTTTAATATATATATAATTTGAAGTTTGTCTAAAGTTTACTACATTTTTGGGAAAAATTACCCAAAAAAAATTTGGTACTATGCTATTGTTTTTAAAAATTTTCAAAAAATATTTTTCTTTTAAAATCGCTTAATATTTTATAATTATTTTCAAGCTCAGAACCTGAGCTAGCTAAAATTCAAATTAATTTAAATTATATTCATATATATTTTTTAATACTTTGGGAAACTTTGTTGTAAAGTTTAAAAAAAAAACTAAAATAAAATTTGAGCTTCCGAACTACATCAAAATTTTAAGCAATGCACAGCACTTCAAACGAGCAATATTTACACATTTTAGATAGTAATGATAATTTTCCAAACTCTTTTTATTTATTTGTCAAACTATTTTATTGTTTAATTAATGATTTGTTGTTATTTATTTAGTTTTTATTAATAGGCTTAATAATTTTTTTGTATTAATAATATATACATATGGTATTAATAATATATTAATAATATATTGTATTAATAATATATTAATAATATAGTTTAAATAAGATTAAATCTTGTTGTACTGTTTTTCCGGAAATAAATAAATAAATAAAATTTTGAGCAATTATTTTCAAAAATTTCTAAAAAATTTTTAATGCGTACCATGTTGGTATACCCTTTGAAAGCTAAGGACTTAAGCTAGCAAGAATAGAAAAGGAAATTAAAATATCTTCATATATACTAATTTAAAGTTCCCCCCCACCTTGGCTCATTTTGATAAGAAATTACCGTTTCCCTTACCACGTAGCTTTTCCCTTTTCGTTAAGGTTTAAAATTAAGTACATTTATTTCGTTTTTTTGTTATAATTTAGTTTTATTTTCAAATAACAAAATGAAGAGTTAGTGTTGTTTAGTAAAACTTAAATTACTTTTCCTAAAGCTTGATTAACTCAAAACAAATTTGTTAAAAAGTTTTGTTTAAAAGACTAGCAGCAACTTTTCCACGATTGGTTTCATCATATTATAAAAGTTGAAGCTTTTTTTAAATTATTGTTTTAAAATCATGCAGTTTTTTTTTTGTAGGCTATCTCATATACTCCAGAGATTAAGAAAAGTTAAGCTAAGAAATACATAAAATTGCATGATTTTTCTATATTTTGTTTCGCTTGTGAAATGTTTTCTTGACTGTTTAAATACTTACGAAAACAGCCTTATAAAGTAGTGTAACAAATAGCTTTCAAATGGTTCCCAAGGGAGCATTTTGAATTTCTATTTAGTTGTACGTTTTCTATGTATTACTTTAGTTAATGATTAACATTAGCTGTTTCTGTTCATTTGTACATGTACAGTCATACAACATTCCTTCCCATCAAGCTGAAAATATGGCCAGGTTTTTTTCTGCTGCTGCTGCTTTTTTAAAACTTTTGATTGCCCAAAATAGTAAAACAGGAAATTAAACTTTGTTGGTGGGCCGTCCTTAACTAAAAAAATAAAAAAAAAACAATAAAGGGGGAAGGGAAAATATTGTAACCAAACAGTCATATTCATATTTTTCATTCCCTTATACAAATATTATAGACAATGTCTGAAACCAACCACAACACAAAAGAAGAACAAAAAAAGCAAAATAAACAAAACGTTTAAACGTGTAGAAATTGTCGTGTAATGTTTTAGCTGCCAAGATTTACTAACATACGCACTATTAACTTTACAACAACAACAACGTCAACAACAACCGCAACAACATAATGTAGTAACGTCTATCCAACAACGTTTACAACATTTAAGTATTTTGACAACTACAACGAAAATGTCAACAACATTAAATGAAAAATACACAAAATTTTTTTTTTCCACAAAAACATACAAATCTACAACGTTTAGCTACAATAACAACAGCCATAATAACAGCTACAACAACATAAACTGACAACAACAACAACATCAGGTATAGCAACATCATGACAGTACAAACTAAAAAGACTTGCAAAAATTTGCTTATATTTTTTTAGCAAACAAATAAAAAACTGATATTTCTGTTTTTGGAAATTTTTTTCGTAGGAGTCAGAAGGTTAAACGTTATAAAACAGTGGAGCAACAGTAAAGAAAAATTGCTCATAAAAAAATATATATAAAATAAACTAAAGTTTTTTTAAACTAACAAGCAACAATTTCAGAAAACTTTTTTAAAAACAAATAATAATCATCTCAAACAGTGGGCCTGAAGAACAAATAATATGCCACAAGAAAAAAATTATATAAAATTAAATAAACTGAAATTCTTAGTTAGAAACTAACTATAAAGAATTGTTGTACATTTGCTCACAGTGGACCTAAAGTACAAAAAATGTGAAACAGGAATTTTGATATAAACTTAAAAAAAACACTGAAATTTGTTACTGGAAATTAAAAATAAAGAAAGTTTACTATTATAGTTCTATGAAGAATTTCTCACAGTGGGCCTGAAATACCAGAAAATAGTTATATAAAATCTTAAAACCAAACAAAGTTTAAAATGTCTTTCTAAAATTAAAAGATAAAAAAAATTACAATAAAAATGTTGTGAATTGTTAGAAAAATATTGGAAATAACTGCTAATAGGAAGTAATATTAAAATATGAGAACATTAGTGAAATAAACATTCTTACAGTGGACCTTAAAGTACTAAAAAATGGGCATACAAATTTTAAAACCAAACAAAATTTAAAATTCTCTTTCTAAAACTAAGAGATAAACAATATTTAGTAATTTTGAAATTTTTGCATGCACAGTGGGTCGGCAATAAAAACATTATGAATTGTTGGAACAATATTGGGAATTGCTACTAATAAAAAGGAGTTTTGAAATATGAGAATATTCGTGAAATAATCATTTTTACAGTGGGCCTGAAGTAGAAAATTAGAAAAAAAACTATTAATAGAAAGCAACATTAAAATTTAGAGCAGTGGGCTTGAAGTAACAATTGTTAACAAATTGCCATATAAAACCAAACAAAGTTTAAACTTTCTTTTGAAACTAGTAGGTAAAAAAATATAGTAATTTTTGTATGCACAGTGGGTCTGCAGCAGAAAAATTTACAATAAAAATTTTTAAAGCATTTGTAAAATTATCATTCTTACAGTGGCCCGAAATAAAAAAAAAAATTAAACATGCCGAAACCAAATAAAATTCAACTTTCTAAAAACGAAATAAGACAAAGGTAAGCACAATATAAATTAAAGGAAAAAATTACGAAAGTGGGCCCACAATTTTGTCTAGATTCAAAAAATAAATACATAAAATTTATAAATATTTATTCACGGTGGAACTCAAAACGAAAAAAAGTTTATATATTTTCTAGAAAGTAAATAGTACTAAATAAACACAATACAAATTTAGGAAAAAACACAAAACTGTAATTTAAAACCAATTTTTAAGTACATTTCAACTAAAATTTTTTTGTTAGCCTAAAAGGCAATAACAAACATATTTATATATACATATGCAAAATGTGCCAGAAAAATGCAAAAAGAATACAGCATACGGCCATAAAAAAGAATGTAAACTATATTGGTTTGTTTGCTTGATAAATACTAATGTTAAACACAACAACATTATAAAGAAACAAAGTTTAAAGGAAACCCAACAACATAAACTATGCTAAGAAAAGAAAAACAAGTAATTGTCAACATAAGATGTTGTTCAACAGAACAAAATAAAAAACTGATGGTTTGATAAACCAACAAAACCAGCAACATTGAGAAAAACAAACAAGCAAAAAAATATATGTTAAGAAATTATTGTCAATATTGGGGAAAGAGCCAAAGATTTATGTTGAAGGAATAAACATTTAACAAGAAAGTTTATGCTGAAGAGTACAAAAAAACAGCTACTAAGTAATTTCCGGTTTGTTAACAAGAAATGAGTAAATAAACTGAAATATTAGTTAAAAGTTTATGATATACTATACATTTCAAAATTGAAGGAATAATGAAAATATTCAAGAGAAATTGGAAATATTTTTTACAAAACATTGAAATTCTATAATTTTAAGTAATTTTCATTTAAAGTAATATAAAAATACTTTAAAAAAAATTTTAGAAAAAACTAGTATTTTTCTCAAACTAAAGATAAAGTTTTTTATTTTAAAGTTTTGTGAAATCTTAAGAAAATTAATGTCAAAATTGTAAAAATCTTTGTAAATAAAAAGTCGTATTTTAAATACTTTTTTAAAATTTGTATTTTCCATAAAAATATTGTATAATGTGTATTTGTCATGTGGACTGTCACTTTTTCGTTCGCATGTCAAATTTGTACATACGGTCTGAACACCTGAACAATAGCATGTGTTATTTCTCTGTGTGCAATACATATGACATTTTTGTATTTAGAACGAGTTCTATTTTCAAGTGACAAACCATCTGACATCAGCTGTTTTTTATAACCAAAATTTTGTGGTGGCAAAAATTAATTGAAATTTTAATAAATATAATTTATACCTAATAGTAAAACAAAAATACAAAAAAAATACACAAATTTATTATTGAAAATGGAGGGAAAACTTGAAAAGGAGTTAACATAAGTAAGTACATATGTATGTGACATAACCAACATATGAACATGTAATATATAAACCGTATTTAAAACTCAAATTTTGATATACACATGAAATCACATATGGGTAGAAAAATGACATTCCACATGATAAATACACATAATGTGAACACAGCTTAATTTATTTTTTATGCAATTTGTAGCAAAATGTTACAAAAATAGTAAAATTATTTGAAAGAAATATCTAATAGTATTTTTATTACATACTTTTAATGCTAAAAATTAGTTTTTCAAAAAGGTAGTATTTTTGGTACTTTCTTTAATTCAATACTTTTTTCCAAAACTATCTTAAATTCTTATTTTTATGTAGTTTGCGTTAGAACTGACTCTAGAATGCTAAAAATCAGGTTTTGTAAAAAGTAGTATTTTTAGTACTTTCTTAAAATTTGGTACTTTTTTCTAAAAATTGGCTAAAATTGATAACTTTGATGTTCATAAGAAATGACACGAAAATGCTAAAAATTAGTTTTTCAAAAAGGTAGGTATTTTTGGTACTTTTTTAAACTTTAATACTTTTTCCAAAACTAGCTAAAATTCTTATTAAACAATTATATTTTATTTTTCGAAAATAAGGTCTAATATTCTTTTTATTTTTATTTTTTTATTTCTTATAGTTTTTAAATTTTGTTATTGTTTCTCTGAATATGCTACACATTGTTGTAGCAAATGTCGAAAGAAATAAAAAAATAAAAATAAAAAGAATATTAGACCTTATTTTCGAAAAATAAAATATAATTGTTTAATAAATAAAAAGGTCGAAAAATCAGTTAAATAATCTAAAATTCTTATTTTTATGTGGTTTGCGTTAGAACTGACTCTAGAATACTAAAAATACTTTTTTAGAGAAGCTTAAATTTTAGTACTTTTTAAAAAAAAAATTAATTTTTAGGCAATTTTTTCATGAGAATAACTGAAAATAAGAAAAATCTTTTAAAATAAAATAGTAGTATTTTTAGTACTTTTTTTTTGCTGAATTTCATTAGGAAATATTAGCAGAATGCAAAAGTAATGTTTTTCTAAGTATCTGTTAATAGATTTATTACAAATTTGCCTTTAATTTCTAATCATTTTTATAATTTTCTTCTGTCGTGTATTTTAGAGAACAGACGAACGAACTCTTCCGCTTAAGAGTTAGTATTAAATTTAACCATAATTATGTTACTAATTATGCCCTTAAGTTCCAACTAACATTGTTTTGTTTTTAAAATCTTACATGTTTCTTTGAAAAATAAAAATAGAAATAGAAAAACCATGTTTTTTTTCTTTAATGTTTAAAAATGTTCGGTTTCTTTTGACGCTTTTAAGTTTTCGGCTTCAAACAAAAACATGTTATTTATGTTTTGAAAGATTGTGATCTTTTTTTTGGAATATGTGTTTTTTCTTGTTAAATTATAAACAAATTAGCGATAAACATATATAGCGATTATAACTTATAATTAGTATTAATGATGTTTCTTTTTTGGGCTAAAGAAACTGTGTTGTTAAACATAATTTAATTAGTTATGGTTTAATAGGAATTTAGGGGGAACTATTTAATTAAATAATAAAAATTAAATCTGTTAGATTTAAGCAGCTTAAGCTTGTATTTGAGGTATGTTATTAATTTCCAGAATGGGGCTGATTGCAGAAGTGTTTTAATAAATATAGTTACAGCTTTGAAAATATTAAATCGATTTAATTGTAATTAAGATATTATTTACAATAGAAATCAGGCTTTCAGTTTAATGCTTAGAGATCTAGTAGTTGGAAACAGTTTAGGAGTTACAGTGGGTCAAAATTGATAATTTAAAATTTGAAAATATTTGCTACAAAACTTAAATTTTTTTTAACAAATTTGTTTAATTTTTCATTGTTCTTAAATTAATGTTTTGTGTAATGTCTGTTCTGGCGAATTTGTAGTTATAATTTCACTCTTAATCAATCAAATTATCGAAAAGCTTTTACCAAAAGCATATTAATAGCAGGCTGTAAATTTATATAAATTTGTCACAAACATCTGAGTTATTTGGAACATTTAGATATCGCCACACCATTTCAAAAGTTTTATGACTTTTTGGCTCTCTTTTCAAAAGTTCATTTTTCATTCTAAAATACCACACTGCAGTTGAAACCCCTTTAAAAAAGAGTAAACCTAAAAATACTCTTCTTTTTTTTATTTTATGTTGATTCTATTAATCTTTTTTCTCTGTTGTAGGAAATTGTTTATAAAACAAATTTTCAACCATCAAATGTAAACAATAAAGTACAAATAAACATTATTATACCTATATTTAGTCTAGTTCAATATTTATACACTTTTACACCATTAAGCACACACTCTGCATTACAAAGCAATACAAAATGAAAACAGAAAAATGCACACACAAAAACTCATAAAACTGGCCATAAAACTGCCACATCAAAGTCGGCACACATTATCACTTAAACATTTCACTCTTTTCCACGTTTTTTTTTTGTTTATTTTATTGATAAGACCTTAACGTGTAAAACGTATTGTAGGTTCAAATGCTACAAACTCTAAACGGACAGAAAATATTGTGATAATGATCATTCAAACTAAAGAAAAATAAAATATTATAAAACGATTATGAACGGCTGTTGGTCATAAATTAACGGGGGGAAACATATTATAATCAAAATATCATAAATGAAAATATACGCATACATATAACCATGAATAGAGCAAATTAAAACAAGTCCCTAGTTGGAAACTACAGCTAAAAAAAATTAAATTTTATTTCCTAAATATTGTTAAAAGTTGCCATAAAATTGAAAAAATTAAGTAAGAATACTTTTTTAAAAACTTAGTATTTTTACTTATTTTTTTTTAATTATAAACATATATTTTTTTAACGAATTTCATAAAAATGTAAGCAAACTAAAAGAAAATTGCACAAAAATTACTTTTTTAAAAAAGTAGTATTTTTAGTACTATTTTGAAAGTGAATAAAAACTGATTTTCTTTAGGTAAAAATTCCAACAAAATTACAAAAAAATATCAAAAAATCTCTAAATTCGAAATTCTCGTACTTTTTGAGGTAATTTACGTTATTAAGAACATAAAAAGTTCAAGCAAATCGTTTTACAAAAATAGTAGTATTTCTACTACTTTTCTAAAATCGCTTAAATGTTTATACTTTTTAGGCATTTACATTAGAAATTACTTAGAATTTTTGTAAAATAGTAGTATTTCTACTACTTTTTCTAAAATCACTAACATTTATACTTTGTATGCTTTTTTTTAGATAATTTACTTTAGAAATTGCTTAAAATGATAAAAATATGTTTTAGAAAACTAGTAGTATTTCTACTACTTTTTCAAAACTTGCCAACATTTTAGTAATTTGTGTAATCGATGAAATTCATTATAATAACAAAAAGCTTTAGTTAATTTTTTGCAATTTTTCTAGAATTTATAAAATTTAACGGTGAAATTTTTGCAGTGTTTAAACAATTGTATTATGATGTGGAAATGCAGCCATCAGCATATAAATATGAAATATTTATATTTAAACAAAATAAATATAAATAAAATTGAGAGCAAACAATTAGAAAAATTAAAGAATTACTTAACAAAGAAAAACATTAATAAATGTCAGGTAAATTTAAAACCAAAAAATTTTACATCAAATCAGAAGACGACTTAGTTAAAAGAAAGACATATTTTCATTTAATTGTTTTACTTCAACTAGTTGCTGATTGATTGCAACATAGTTGATTTCCTCTCTAGTTAATAAAATTAATTAGTTTGTTTACTTTTCAAGTTGATTTGAAGTTGTCCCTTTATAACACTTTAGGAATCTTGAGAATCCTCTGTGGATGTTTGTTTTTTTTTTTACACACATCTTATTACACATTTTTTGTTTCCACCTCTGGATATATAATTTTTTTATTTAAAATACTTCATACCTTATGCCTTAAACTCATTAAGTGTTTAAATGAAAATAAAATTAAAGGCGAAAAAAGAATCATCATTCTTTTTTTTTCAAACCTTTAAAAAGGCATTTGTTGGGCTGTCTCCACTTCATCAACCAACCAAACCTCATCAGCAATATTATCATCATCGTTCATACATAGTATAAAATACATCAGAACTAAAATTGTTTGTTCATCATCATCATCAGGCCTCATGTTAAACAGAAACTCAGGCATCTTGTATACGAGAAGTTGAGTCTTGAGTAAGAGAAGAAATTAAAGTTTTGTGGCAATTTTCTTTAAACGTAAAACTGAAACAGAAAAACAGCATTACAACACGCATATGCAACATGCCATTTATTGTCGTCATTGTTGCAGCAGCAGCAAAGTTTAAACAAAATAAAACGACAGACAGTGGGACGGACGGTCGGACATTTACACTAAAGCCAGTATAAAATGCTGGCATGGCCAACAAGACGGAAAGACAGAAAGATTTTACACATTGCAAACAATTGACATTCACCATGTGCTGCTTGCTACTGCCGTTGCAAGTATGTAATTTTTTGCAGAACCAGAAAACTTTAAACTGTTGCATTCAGCAATTTTTCTTTCTTGTTTTGCCAGTGTCTTGGCCAGTGGTTGTCACAAAATTGGCCACGAAATTGTAAACTAGTTTCTGTATAGTGTTTTCTTTTTTTTTTGCTTTTGTTTGCTGTTACTTCTTTTCTTTCATTATCTTGTCGTTTTTTGCATTTAAAATCCATTTTTTTCTGTTTTATTATTATTTTTTATTTTTTCCTTGGTATGATGTGTTTTTTCTTTCGTAAGTATTCCATTATTGCTGGAAATGATTGTCTTTCGTTGTTTTTTTTTTTTTTGCTCCGCACGTTTCTCAGTTTTGAATTTATAGTTTCTTTGAATTGTAAATGAAAAAATATAAAAAAAATATTGTTTCTTATTCAAATTGAATGATTTTTTTCCAGATTTTTGCATTTTGTAATATTCTTACTTGTAGGTTGGTCGGTCGGTCGTTAGGTCGGTTTGTTATTGTGCAATATTAAACAGGTGCAATCTTTCAATTTTGTAGTTTTTCCTTCGCTTTTCTATAAAAAAAAATGAATTTAAAGATAATTTATAAAAGATAACAACAGCAAAGAAAATATATCAAAAGAAATATGTATAAAACTTAGGAAATGTCATCAATTTTTGACAAAAAAATACTTTAAAAAAGGTAGTAGTATTTTTACTACCTTTCTGAATTGTTTAAAAAACATAAATTTCAGCAATTTTGAACAATTAAAAAAGTAGTAAAAATACTACTATTTCACTAAAACACATTTTCTGCATTTTCGTGAGCTAACTAACAACAATAATGTTAGCCCGTTACGTTAAAGTTTGTATTAAAATACAAAAATTACTTCAAATAAAATAGTATCTAGTATTTCTACTACCTTTTTCAAAAATTACTAATATTCTTAAATTTCACCTAATTTTTATTAGTTAGCTCAGGAAAATTCAGAAAATGTGTTTTAGAAAAATAGTAGTATTTTTACTACCTTTTTAGAAATTTCTAAAATTCAAATTTTTTTGAATGAGAAAGTTTTTATCTTTCCCCCAAAAACTTTTCAATTATCAAAATTATTTACGTTTCAAGCATAAATTTTGTACTTTAGTTGAGAAAATAAAAATGTTGCCAACAAATAATTTAAATGAAATAACTTTTTAAATTCTATTTCACATGAAACAAACCCAAAAGAAACAAAATTTTTACATATGTTTTTTTTTTGTTAAAGTTTTAAACAAAACACTAGTTTAACTATGAATGTCTGTAGGAGGATAAAGCTGCTGCTAACCCCAGTAACTCTTTGTTTTAACAACTCGACACTGGTAGTAGCTAAAGAACACCTTTTTCACTTTATTAAGGCTGCTTTGAAACCAAAAAAAAAAAAACTAACCAGCAACTTTTGTTGACAAACCCTTCAGGCCAACACGACAGACAACACAATACATGGATGGCTACATAACTTCTTCACACATCCAGGCACATACATATTTCTTTATGTAAACAGTAACAACAACAACTAAGTAAGTAAGAACCTGGAGAATAATAAAGTATACCTCCCAGGAATGTTGTAAACTACCTTAACAAACGTCAACAGCATTAATTATTATGTATGTGAAAGGAATTCTGCAGAGGGAGTTTATGTAAAACACCAGTATAAAAGGATCAACCAGTTACTATGTATGCCTGAATGTGTAGGTGTTTTTGTGTGTAAAAACACACACACATAAACACAACCAGGACATTATTAGTTAAGTGTCCCATAAAAAAAAACTGAAAGAAAAAAAACCTAACTTTAAACACACACTATAAATTCATCTTCAGTGATATACAGCAACAACTGAAAAAATGAAAATGTTATAGAGTGTGAATAAATGGGTTTTTTATAGCAAATACTCCCTCTCCCTCCTCCTCTTCCACACTCTGTAACACAAGTTATATTTAGTAGTAAACTTACAGTGGCTTACATTACTAAACAGACAATGAATGTACAAATTTTATTAAAATTTTAAAAAGTATTAAAAATACTACTATTTCATTAATAGCAGATTTGCGACATTTTTAACCAAAATTAAAGAAAATTTTGAATTTTATCAAAATTTAAAAAAAGTAGTAGAAATATTCCTATTTTTTTAAAAGTGATTTTTATGATTTTTTTTACATATATACATACATACATATGTAATCATACTGAACTGACATGAAAATTATGAATTTTATCAAAATTTAAAAAAAGTAGTAGAAATACATACTACTATTTTTTTAAAAGAGGTTTTTTGGATTTTTGTGATATTTTTAACAAGAATAACATAAAATATAATAATTTTGTAATTTTTTGAAAACTTAGAAAAAGCACTAAAAATACTACTATTTTTTTAAAAGTAATTTTTAGCATTAGTTGCTAAGAAAAGTAACACAAATTTTTTTAATTTTGAAAATTTTTAAAACTACTACATTTTTATTTAAAGTGAGTTTTAACAATTGTAGGTAATTTCTAACCAAAAATTACAGTAAAATAAATAATTTTTAAAAAGTACTTAAAATACTAAAAATACCACCTTTTTATTTGAAGTGATTTTTAGCATTTGTAGGTAATTTCTAATAAAAATTTTAAGAAAATTACTAATTTTAAGAATTTTTTATAAAGTACATACTAAATATACTACTACTATTTTTAAATATACTACGCTTTTATATAAAGTTATTTTTGGCATTTTGAGGTAATTTTTAACCAAAAATTGCAGAAAAATTAGTAATTTTAAGAATTTTTTAAAAAGTACTTAAAACACTACTATTTTACAAAATAGTATTTTTTATAAAAACTGATTTCTTTTCTTTTTTTAGCATTTTGTGATGTGATTTTGAACAAAAATTTATGACTTTTGGAAATTTTTCAAAATGTACTAAAAGTACTTCAAATGTACCAAAAGTACTAAAAACACTACTAATTTAAAAACAAGATTTTAAGCATAAAACAAGATTTATGGCATTTCTAACACAAGTTTGCTTGAAAACTATAAATTTAAACATTAAAAAAAGTACCAAATACTAATATTTTTCTAAATAAGATTTTCAGCATTTTGCTGGGATTTTGAACAAAAATTGTAGATATTTTATGAATTTTGCAAACTTTTTTAAAAGTACTAAAAATACTACTACTTTTTAAAATATGATTTACAAAATTGTGTTGGGTTTCTTAACGAATGAAGTTAATAAAACTATAAATTTTGTTACTCGCTTGTACTTTTTAACAAAAAAAATCTATTTATTTTCTTTTGAATTTCACTTTACTTTGACTTCTTCATTTGTATGTGTTGTTTTTCAGTATAATGAGTTTAGAATTTGTGTCTCCTATCATGAATTCTAAAGTATTTTTCTATACTTTACACGTGTAGGAGTTTCAAAGGTTTTCCTATTTTTCTTTTTTATTTTACTATTTGCTTTACCTTGTGGTATGTTGCATTTAAGTATTTTCTGCTCGATTCACTTGAGTTACTTACAACTATAGTGAAAATGTATGTAGAAAATAAAAAGTTTTGTAGAGTTCATGTTGTAAATAAAGAGGGAAGTATACATTTGTAGATGTTTATGTAGAACATAAATATAACTTACAGTTGCAAATGCTAGTGATACAAACACATGCAATTAAAGGATTTCTGTATATATACGAGTACAGAGAAAAAAAAGTGTTATTAAAGTAAATAGAGTGAATAAGAATTAAAGCAACAAAGAAAATTATGGCATTTCTTGGTTAAATTTTTTGTTATAAATTCCTCAACAATGCCAAAATAAAAACTTGGAAAAATAGTAGCAATAATAGTACTTTTTCAAAAATTTAAAAAATTTATAGATTTCAAGCAATTTTTGCTAAAAATCACACTGAAATACAAAAAAAAAATAATTTTTTGAAAAATAGTAGTATTTTAAGTACTTTTTAAAAAATTTGCAAAATTCATAAATTTAAAGCTATTTTTGTTCAAAATCACATCAAAATGTTAAAAGTTTCATTTAGAAAAATAGTAGCAAATTAGAACTTTTTCAAAAAATGTTTAAATTTATAGTTTTCAAGCAATATATTTTCTGCTTAAAATCTTGTTTGTAAATCAGTAGTGTTTTTATTACTTTTGGTACATTTAAAGTACTTTTAGTACTTTTCAAAAATATGCAAAATTCAAAACCACATCAAAATGCTAACAATCTCAGTTAGAAAAATAGTACTATTTTTAGTACTTTTGGTACATTTCAAGTAATTTTTGTACTTTTTAAAAAAATAAGTGAAATTCATAGTTTGTAAATTCATAATTTCATAAAATGCTAAAAATCTCATTGAGAAAAATAGTAGTATTTTGTTACTTTTTTAAATAGTTTTGGTACTTTTTTAAAAAATGCTTAAATTTATAGTTTTCAAGCAAACTTGTGTTATAAAAGCCAAAAATCTTGTTTTATGCTTAAAATCTTTTTTGTAAGTTAGTAGTATATTTAGTACTTTTGGCACATTTCAAGTAATTTTTTGTAATTTTGGTACTTTTTAAAAAATTTTATGCAATTTTTGTTCAAGGCGTAAATATGGTTTCGAAATATTAGTACTTTTGATACTTTTTTATTTAAATTTGTTATCTACTTTTTCAAAAAATTTAAAAATTTTTAATTTTCAAGCAATTTGTATTAGAAACGCTTTACATCTTGTTTTTATCTCAAAATATTGTTTGTAAGTTTAGTAGCATTTTTTGTACTTTTGGTACATTCCCCGTAATTTTGGTATTTTTTTAAAAAATAGCAAAATTTATAAATTGTAAATTTATAAATCATTCCAAAATGCTGAAAATCAATTTTAGAAAAATAGTAGTATTTTGGTACTTTTTTAATTACTTTTGGTACTTTTTCAAAACGTGTTTAAATTTATAGTTTTCAAGCAATTTGTATTAGAAATGCCATAAATCTTGTTTTATGATTAAAATCTTCTTTGCAAGTTTGGAAGTATTTTTAGTACTTTTGGTACTTTATAACTTGATGAATTTTATGCAAATTTTGATTAAAAATTAAACAAAAATTCTGAAAATCAATTTTAGGAAAATAGTAGTATTTTTAGTAATATTGGTACTTTTTAAAAATTACCAAAATTCATAATATTTATGAAATTTTGGTACAAAATCACACCAAAATGCTAAAACCATGGTTTCGAAAAATAGTAGTATTTTTAGTACTTTTTTTCAAAAATTGTTAATATGCACAGGCTAAATAAAATGCTAAAAAAACTAACTTTAAAATTGCTGCTTAATTTGTCCCTTTGTTCCTTTGTTACCCTGTTAAAACCTCAAACTATAATTACAATTTTTAATACAAAATTAAAAGACAGACTGACAGCCATAGAAATGATCTGCAATGCTAGAAAAACATCTCATAATAAAATACACACAGGCTTGGAAATTAAATAGACGTGGAAAATATTCATAATATTTTTTTAACAAAAAACAAAATTATGTAAATATGTACATGAAAGATATGAGAATAAAATAATAATTTAGTTTTGCTTCTTTTTTTTATTATTTAAGTATCTCTCCATTAAGGGAGTCCTTAACAAGTAGAATGACACAATTTTCAGTACACGAAATATTTTATCCTCCTACCATTTCCTTAATATTCATTCGTTTGTTACGAGTGAATATTTGCCAGGGAATTGATAAAAACTTGCACAATTTTTTTACATACAAAAAAGGATATTTTATACACAACATACCACACTATACTCGTTCATACATATAAACTGTGTGAAAAATCACCAGCACATGATTTTTTAGAATTTTCTGCTTATAAGTGTGTTCATATCAAGGATTTTTTTGGTGTTGTTCGGTATCATAATGTCAAGTGTTTGTTGCATGAACTTGTTCTCACTAAATTATTTTTCATAGTTTTTTTTTTTTTTCTCATAAATATTTCATGAATGTGTTTTTTTGTATGTGTGAGAGAGGATAACTGGTGTCACAAGTTTTGAACTATTTTTTTTTGTTTCAATTATTAACATTAAACAAAAGCAACAGATTTCTAGAAAAATGCATAAAAAAATTTGGAAATATTTTGCTAAAAATATGTTTAAATTTTAGAAATTATTCCGTGAAATGACTTTAATTTCCGTTACTGAAAGATTTATATCCCAGTTTAAACTAAAACTATTCCCATTAAGATTTAGCGCTTTTTGTAGTAACAACTTACTCTTCCCACTTAAGCAAAAACTTTTCCCATGCTTAAAAATAAAGAAATCTGGTAAAATATTTAATTTTTTCTAAATATTCTATTCTATTATTTTAAATAACCCCTGCTTCCAGTTTCTTTGCAGCTGATTTAATGAGAAAATTCGTATATATATTTAAAATAAAGAAAATGATTTCTCATCAACAAAATTTTAAATATGCTCTAGAAAAAAAACTGTTCTCAACTCTTCCCATTTAAATAAAACTTAAGATTCTGTAGTCAAAAAGACAATTTTTTTTAAAGTATACTTATCTTAAAAAGATAAAAACTTGAGTTCTACAGAATCTGTTCTCACTTGCAATTGGAACTGTTCCCACACACATTTACTAGTTTTGGTACTAAAAATTACATAAATTTTTAACAAATTAGTTAGTTTGTTTAATAATCAAATTTTGTTTTCCAGAAATAAAACTCTTCCCACTCAAACCAAAACTCTTCCCACCTTTGAAACCAACAACAACAGCAAAATTTAAAAATTTTTTATATAGAAGTTAACGCTTTATTAAAAACTTTATGTTTTCCATAAAAAACAAACTGTTTCCAGTCTTTTATAAAACTGTTCCCACTCCGTTTTTAGCTAATTTTTAGAACAAGTACTTATATCTAAACACTAAAATGATTTCTCTTCAAAAAACATTAATTTTCAATAAAAAAAAAAACTGTTTCCACTCTCAATAAAACTCTTCCTAATTATAAAATTCGAGTTTCTGAAAGCTAATCAACCAATTTATTTAATTATACTGTAGTAAACTTAAAAATATAAAAATTTGCTTGAAATTTACTGTTCCCACTTAAAATTTAAACTGTTCCCACTTACATTTATCAAAAACAATAACAAAAGTTGTAAATATTTTCAACAGATCTGTTAGTTTGTTTAATAATGAAAAATTATTGTTAGAAATTAAACTGTTTCCACTTAAAAAAAACTCTTCCCACTTTTAAAAATTGCAAAATATTTAAATTTTGTGTACGGAAAAAGGAAAAAATAACTTTTAAGTTTAATGCAGTGTTGTCCGATGTTGACGTCTTAAGTTTATTTCACTTCTTTAAAATTCTTAGAATTTGAAATATTAAATAATAAAATATTAGTTGTGTCTAATTTATGCGGTCGTTATCAAGTTTAAAAGATCTTTTATCTTGTATGTGTGTTTTTTGTTTGTATTTGTTTCAAATTTAAACTCTTCATTAACCATGACAGTTGTTAGAAGAAAATTATGTTTATTACCAAACGAACACGAAACCAGTTTATAAGAGTTTAAACATTATAACAGACAAATAGAAAGACAGAGGAGGGAGGGAACTAACGTTAAGAATGAGACACAGTCAGACAAACATTTAAAACGACTTACAAAATACTTAAATAATGGCTTAATTTACTTTTAAAAGTCATAAAAACCAAAGAAAGACGGTATTTGTTAAAAGCAATAAAAGCCAACATACCGCTGATTACATTACGAAAGAGACATAGAGAGAGGGAGCGACAGCTGAGCAGATCGTTGTAAATGATGATCGTCAGTTTACATGACATATATAGTAAAATCTTTTAAACGGTTTTCATTTAAAGGGGGAGGGTTGTTAGTTTATGTATTTTGTTGCTATTTCTTTGTTAGATCATAAATTCATTTTATTATATAATTATTTTTATCTAAAGTTTTCTGTTTTCAGACATTAAACTGTCAATTTGTTTAAGAGTTCAATGAGAATATAAATAAAAGTGTCTGGATCAGTGCTGGGCAGTCATAGCTACCAGCGGCTGGATAAAGTAAGCAATAAGTTCATAAATATTGTCATATAATAAATAAATGGTACATTTATTAACTGGCTACAATCTAATCATCTAATTAATGACATAGAAGGTTGTATGAACTCTTTATGCCCAACACTGATCTAGAATCTAGAGTTTAATGAATGGATATGTTCACTGGTCTACAATCTAATTAAATAGACGTTATTATTATACCAGTTCTCTTTATGCCGACCACTGTTCTAGAATCTAACAACACAGGGAATGTACGTTATGTTATTGTTACACGTCGACTCTTTTTGCCGACCTTACCTTTATAAAAGTTTCTAAAATTTTTAACTTGATAATTTTAAACCTTTATAATTTTATAACTTTATAACTTTATAACTTTATAATTTTATAACCTTATAACTTTATAACTTTATAATGTTATAACTTTAGAACCTAATAACTTTATAACTTTAGAACTTAATAACTTTATAACTTTATAACTTTATAACTTTATAACTTTATAACCTTATAACTTTATACCTTTATAATTTTATTAACTTTTATAATTTTTATAACCTTATTCACTTTATCACTTTTATAACTCTTTATGTCCACCCAAGATCTTAAATCGAATCTAATATAAATTGTTTAACCTTAATAGTAATTCCTCTTTTCTTTCTTCTCTTCCAGGCGACATTTTATCGGGAGTCTGTTTTGTAGGTCAATTAGACACTCACTCTTTGGGCGTGTTCCTCATCATACCTTTGTGTATTTATCTGTCAATTGGAGCCCTCTTCCTGTTAGCCGGTTTCGTATCACTCTTCCGCATACGCACAGTTATGAAGACCGATGGCAAGCGCACCGATAAACTAGAAAGATTAATGATGCGCATTGGCTTCTTTTCGGGCCTGTTTATTTTGCCAGCTCTCGGCTATTTGGGCTGCTTGTTCTATGAATACTACAACTTTGACGAATGGATGATACAATGGCATCGTGACATCTGTAAACCCTTCTCCATACCCTGTCCCTCGCCAAGGCCAGACGGCTCGGAGTCACGGCCCATTTTCCAGATATATATGGTCAAGTATTTGTGTTCCATGCTGGTGGGTGTTACCTCAAGTGTATGGCTGTATTCGAGTAAGACGGTGGTGAGTTGGCGCAACTTTGTGGAACGGCTGCAGGGTAAAGAGACAAGAACCAGAGGCCAGGCGTATGTGTAAATTAAATTTAAGGGGAAAATTTTAAACATAAATTCAAAAATCATAAATATGAAAGTATAAGAAAAACAAAAAAAGAGAAACTATTAAAATAAGCCAAGTTTAAAAGTGATGTTTAATATAATAATTGTATAAAATTGATAAACAGATTAAGTGATGTTAAGACCACAAAGCAATTGAGTGCTCAAATTGAAAAATTAACAAATAATTAAAACATTTAACATTTACATATTAAACTTTTAAAAAACACTCTTAAACTTTGAGTGCTCATCATATAAAAATAACCAAATTCGAGGATTTTAAGGTTTCAGACAAAAAGAATGTAAGACAAACTTAAAATTCTCTCTGCAACCTTTTAAGCAAATTTTATTATAATTTAAGTAAAATTTTAAGTTATTAAACTCCGATTAGATCATGTTTAAAATTTTAGTTTCATGAGTAAAAAAAGCTTTACATGTGCCCTACATTTTAAGTTAACTACAAATAGTTTTAAAGCAATAATATTAACTAAAAACTAACAATTAAAGGGGAAAAGCAAGAATATTTTTACATTTTAAAAAATCAGTTTCAAAATTCTGCTTTTTCCCCTTTAAATTCTTGGTTTATTTTAAAACTGTGTTTTAATTTATTTTTTTTTTTATTTTTTATTTTTGTTGTATTATTTTGAAAACTGTAACATCAAGTCCTTCCTCCATGTGCTAAAAAAAAATTACTAAATTAAAAGAAATCGCGTTAAAATTTAAAATGTCAGTTTTTATTTTTAAGTAGTTTTATTAACGAAAAAAGAAAACAAAAACCACAACAAAAATCAATTATAATTTGTTAAGCTTTAGTTCTAAGAAATTGTTAAGAAAACAAATTTTTGTATAAATATTAGTTTTGTTTAAATTATATTTGAAAAAAAAAGAAAACTAAAAAGGGAAAGGATTCGAAAAGAGAAAAGGAAAAGCATAACTTTTTTTAATTAAAAGATTTACAAATTTTATAACAGTTTAAGACTAACAAAAACGAGAGATAACTCTAAAGTTTTGTTAAAGTTTTATAACAGTTTATAAATGCTGTAAATTTTATAAATGCATCGCCTAGGTTCTATATTCCACTACAAAATGAAACTGAAATCGTTTTTAATTCCACATTCACAATTTCACGCCGTTCTAGAAAACGAGTGCAACTTTTATTCTACGATGAACCAAACTGGTTACTTTTGAAATAATTTTCACTTAAATTAGAACACTTTTACATTTTACAAATGTAGAACTCAGGTGTATAACTTTCAAACTTTATGAATTTATCATTTTATAACTTTTATAATGCTAAAATTATATAAATTTATAACTTTTAAAGTTATAAATTTATAAAGTTAAATTATTAACTTTATAATTTTTATAAATTTAATAAATTTTATAACTTTATAACTGTTACATAGTTTATAACTTTTATAATTTTTATAAATTTAAAAAAGTTTATAACTTTTATACTTTTTATAAATTTAATAAATTTGTTAACTTTTACAAAGTTTATAATTTTCATAACTTTTATAAGTTTTATAAATTTTATAACGTTTATAACTTTTATAAGTTTTATAAATTTTAGAACGTTTATAACTTTACAAATGCATAACTTTATAATTTTCATAACTTTTATAATTTTTATAACTTTTATAATTGTTATAAATTTAATAAATTGTATAACTTTTACAAAGTCTATAACTTTTATAGGTTTTAAACTTTTATAATTTTTATATCTTTTATAAGTTTTATAACTTTTATAATTTTTATAACTTTTATAAATTTAATAACTTTTCTAACTGTTTTAAATATTATAACTTTTATAGCTTTTACAACTGTTAAACTATATTACAAATATAACTTTATTAATATGCAAACTGTTATAACTGTTTTAACTTTTGAAACTTTGTCTGTTATTTCAGAATTATTTAACAAATTAAAACTAGTTTTTTTTTAAATTTGTTCCTCTATTTAATCGAATCCTGTCCCTTTTTTAAACCAAACCACACAATTGATTTCATGACGTTGTAGTCATTTATTATAAATACGTTTTGTTTATATAAATCTCTTATAAAAATAATTTTCTATAACTACAAAATATATAATAATTATGTAAATTTAACTATATTTAAAACAAAAACTATTTTAGATTAAGACTAACTAAAAGAAAGCTAAAAAAATATAACAAACAAACTTTATTTTTTATGTTTAAACTTAACACAAGAACACTCTAACAATAAAAAATTTTAAATTTTAAAAAATAAACAAACAAAAAATACTGCCATTTAAATTACAAAACATAAAAAAACAAGAATATTTAATTGCATTAAGAAACAAAAAACTAAAAATTGTAAAATAACAAAACAAACAACTCTTTAACACTTAAGGCATGTTTCATTGGAAAAAACAACAAACAAACAACATTTAAATATTAAAATATAAAATAAAGAAAAAACTTAAATAAAAAAAAACTTTTATTGTTAAAGACTGAAAAAAAATAACAAAAAAAAAAACCGCTGGAGTATTATTTGCAAAAGGAAACCAAAACAACAAAGGTAAACGAAAAGCAAAAAACTAGAAAAAAATCTTTTAAATATTTTCAGCAAATTGTTTAGCTTTTATTACTGTAGTAATTAAATTATTACACAGCGACTTTTAAACTTAACAAAAGCTAGATTAATTTTAAACAAAAACTTTTGGTTAGTATTTAACAAATTGTTTTACAAATTTGTTTAACAATAAACCCGCTTTGTTGCAACAAAATGCCAACCATGCATGCCACAAGACACACACACACACTACTTTAACATAAATTTTATACGTATAAACAAAGTTAAAGTGTAAATGGTGTAAAGGCTAAAAACTGTATTTGTATAAAAGGATTTGTATCGACTAGGATTTCAATGGGAACATTAAATTAAATATTAGCTATATTATAGAAAACGAAAGAAATCTTGTTAATAACTCCTAAAATAAGCGAGTTATGCTCAAATGAACTAAACATATCTAAAGACAATTTGGCCCTTTTAAGCTATTGCCCGCAACAAGTTTAAGTTTTCATAACTTCCTTAATACCAAAGCATTTTCAAAGAAATTTAGCAAGAAGTTAGCAAACGAACCGGGCTTTCCATTGGTGAAAGAATACCACTCAAACTAATTATAGTTTTAAAAATATAAGCATTGTTATGTAAAAAATTAAAATTTCACAAAGTGGGCGTGGCAGTGGGCGTTAAAATTTAAGCTTATAAAGAAGCCCCATTCCCATTCTATCCATAACAGAAGAAATCATTTCAATAGCTTTAAAAACAAACGAGTTATACACCAAAATGTAAAAACCACATGGAACCAATTACTTGCTGGTCGATTCTGTTGGCCTGATACTGAGAGAAATTTTTGCAGAACAAAAAAATATGTTTTGGCTTAAGTCGGTTTTATTGACTTTTTTCAAATCACTATCAAAATTTTATCACTAATAGAATTTTAAATTCTGATTAAAATAAAAATAAAAAATTGGGGAGGTCACGCCTATTTTCGAGTGGGCGGGGCTTGAAAGTTTGTAATATATTTAGCTATATCTTCAAAACTACATTTTTTTATTAGACGATATATATATCAAATGATAGGTATTTTAAAGATCTTTCCAACGATATGTAACATGTCCTATTTATGTGGACCACCTATTGATAAATTTTGCAAAATTGTTTTTTTAACCGAAATTTTTTTAAAAAATCTAAAAAATCCGGGAAAAAGGTCTATATGACTAAGTAGATAAATTCCAATATTTTCAAGTCAAGAAATTAAGCTTTAATTTAAGGTATAACATGACCATGTAGGTAATACAAATCCGAAGATATTAAAAAAAGATTATGACATTTGACCATAAAAAAAAGATACAATATGTACTATGCAAAGCCGGTGTTCTGTATACCATGGAGGAGAAAATCCTTCCGCCCGGCCATAGGCCGGCAATACAGGAAATTTGTACAATGCGAAGCCGGTATTCTGTATACCATAGAGGAAAAAATAGTATCCTGCATACAAAATTTTGAAAAATTGTGTTTTTTTAATTTTTCAGATCTTATAATTCTATGATTATAGTACCTACAGACACATATCATACCTTAAATTAAAGCTTAATGTCTTGGCTATTTATATTAATAAACTAAAATAACACTTATATAGACTTCTTTTTAATTTTTTTAGATATTAAAAAAAAATTCTGGTCAAAAATATTCTCTTCGGATTTAACCCATATTCAGTCCATATTTTATAACCATACTATATATCGTTGGAGAGGTACTTTTAATACCTTTTATTTAATGTATTACAAATTATCATTCACCCAGTAGTTCCCGAAATATAGGCATATATATTTTCAACTTTACGGGCCTGCCCCCTAGAAAATAGGCGTGACCGCCAACAAATTTTTTTTTGCTGGCATCTCCTCTAAAAGCCCTATTTGTTAAACAAAAAATATTTTTTTTGAGCAGTCACGACTTGTTCCTTTTTTTATATTATTGTTATGTAAAAAATTAAAATTTCACAAAGTGGGCGTGGCAGTGGGCGTTAAAATTTAAGCTTGTAAAGAAGCCCCATTCCCATTCTATCCATAACAGAAGAAATCATTTCAATAGCTTTAAAAACAAACGAGTTATACACCAAAATGTAAAAACCACATGGAACCAATTACTTGCTGGTCGATTCTGTTGGCCTGATACTGAGAGAAATTTTTGCAGAACAAAAAAATATGTTTTGGCTTAAGTCGGTTTTATTGACTTTTTTCAAATCACTATCAAAATTTTATCACTAATAGAATTTTAAATTCTGATTAAAATAAAAATAAAAAATTGGGGCGATCACGCCTATTTTCGAGTGGGCGGGGCTTCAAAATTTGTAATATATTTAGCTATATCTTGAAAACTACATTTTTTTATTAGACGATATATATATCAAATGATAGGTATTTTAAAGATCTTTCCAACGATATGTAACATGACCTATTTATGTGGACCACCTATTGATAAATTTTGCAAAATTGTTTTTTTAACCGAAATTTTTTTAAAAAATCTAAAAAATCGGGGAAAAAGGTCTATATGACTAAGTAGATAAATTCCAATATTTTCAAGTCAAGAAATTAAGCTTTAATTTAAGGTATAACATGACCATGTAGGTAATACAAATCCGAAGATATTAAAAAAAGATTATGACATTTGACCATAAAAAAAGATACAATATGTACTATGCAAAGCCGGTGTTCTGTATACCATGGAGGAGAAAATCCTTCCGCCCGGCCATAGGCCGGCAATACAGGAAATGTGTACAGTGCGAAGCCGGTATTCTGTATACCATAGAGGAAAAAATCCTATCCTGCATACAAAATTTTGAAAAATTGTGGTTTTTTAATTTTTCATATCTTATAATTCTATGATTATAGTACCTACAGACACATATCATACCTTAAATTAAAGCTTAATGTCTTGGCTATTTATATTAATAAACTAAAATAACACTTATATAGACTTCTTTTTAATTTTTTTAGATATTAAAAAAAAATTCTGGTCAAAAATATTCTCTTCGGATTTAACCCATATTCAGTCCATATTTTATAACCATACTATATATCGTTGGAAAGGTATTTTTAATACCTTTTATTTAATGTATTACAAATTATCATACACCCAGTAGTTCAAGAAATATAGGCATATATATTTTCAACTTTACGGGCCCGCCCCCTCGAAAATAGGCGTGACCGCCAACAAATTTGTTTGCTGGCATCTCCTCTAAAAGACCTATTTGATGAAAAAAAAAATTTTTTTTTGAGCAGTCACGACTTGTTCCTTTTTTTCATATTATTGGCACTTGTTCCTTAAAAGCGTTGCAACTCAAAATTTTCAAATTTTCACTTTTTGCAAAAAACCAAACCCACTGTAAAAATCTCCCTTTGATTTGTTTGCTCTTCTATTTTGTGAAAAAAAATCGTTATGACTCTCTTTGTGTTTTTCGAATAACAGACACATTTAGACAAGATTTGATTTGACGATTATTTATTTGAAAGTGACGTTTTAAAATAAGACGAGTGTACACTTGATTGTATTAGCAATTCGTGTTACTCTGTTATTCGTATTAAATGTGTTTATAATATGAAAAATAAAAGTAAAAAATTGCATCCATCTTTTCAATAAAAATTGCTTCGTGTAAATTGGAACAGTAATTTGGTCTTTAGCCCGACTTGTCTTAACCTAAGCTTGAGCTTTGGTAGAAATTAATGTTTTTGTAGAAAGTTTGGAACTGGTTTTGTGGAACGTCTATAAAAGGATTTAAATCACCTAGGATTTCAATGGGAACACTATTAAACATTTAAACTAACATTAAATTAAATATTAGCTAGTAAAGATCAACAAATCAAGGACAGTCTTTTCTTTTATAGAAAACGAAAGAAATCTTGTTAACAACTCCTAAAATAAGCGAGTTATGCTCAAATAAACTAAACATATCTAAAGACAATTTGGCCCTTTTAAGCTATTGCCCGCAACAAGTTTAAGTTTTCATAACTTCCTTAATACCAAAGCATTTTCAAAGAAATTTAGCAAGAAGTTAGCAAACGAACCGGGCTTTCCATTGGTGAAAGAATACCACTCAAACTAATTATAGTTTTAAAAATATAAGCATTGTTATGTAAAAAATTAAAATTTCACAAAGTGGGCGTGGCAGTGGGCGTTAAAATTTAAGCTTATAAAGAAGCCCCATTCCCATTCTATCCATAACAGAAGAAATCATTTCAATAGCTTTAAAAACAAACGAGTTATACACCAAAATGTAAAAACCACATGGAACCAATTACTTGCTGGTCGATTCTGTTGGCCTGATACTGAGAGAAATTTTTGCAGAACAAAAAAATATGTTTTGGCTTAAGTCGGTTTTATTGACTTTTTTCAAATCACTATCAAAATTTTATCACTAATAGAATTTTAAATTCTGATTAAAATAAAAATAAAAAATTGGGGCGGTCACGCCTATTTTCGAGTGGGCGGGGCTTGAAAGTTTGTAATATATTTAGCTATATCTTCAAAACTACATTTTTTTATTAGACGATATATATATCAAATGATAGGTATTTTAAAGATCTTTCCAACGATATGTAACATGTCCTATTTATGTGGACCACCTATTGATAAATTTTGCAAAATTGTTTTTTTAACCGAAATTTTTTTAAAAAATCTAAAAAATCCGGGAAAAAGGTCTATATGACTAAGTAGATAAATTCCAATATTTTCAAGTCAAGAAATTAAGCTTTAATTTAAGGTATAACATGACCATGTAGGTAATACAAATCCGAAGATATTAAAAAAAGATTATGACATTTGACCATAAAAAAAAGATACAATATGTACTATGCAAAGCCGGTGTTCTGTATACCATGGAGGAGAAAATCCTTCCGCCCGGCCATAGGCCGGCAATACAGGAAATTTGTACAATGCGAAGCCGGTATTCTGTATACCATAGAGGAAAAAATAGTATCCTGCATACAAAATTTTGAAAAATTGTGTTTTTTTAATTTTTCAGATCTTATAATTCTATGATTATAGTACCTACAGACACATATCATACCTTAAATTAAAGCTTAATGTCTTGGCTATTTATATTAATAAACTAAAATAACACTTATATAGACTTCTTTTTAATTTTTTTAGATATTAAAAAAAAATTCTGGTCAAAAATATTCTCTTCGGATTTAACCCATATTCAGTCCATATTTTATAACCATACTATATATCGTTGGAGAGGTACTTTTAATACCTTTTATTTAATGTATTACAAATTATCATTCACCCAGTAGTTCCCGAAATATAGGCATATATATTTTCAACTTTACGGGCCTGCCCCCTCGAAAATAGGCGTGACCGCCAACAAATTTTTTTTGCTGGCATCTCCTCTAAAAGCCCTATTTGTTAAACAAAAAATATTTTTTTTGAGCAGTCACGACTTGTTCCTTTTTTTATATTATTGTTATGTAAAAAATTAAAATTTCACAAAGTGGGCGTGGCAGTGGGCGTTAAAATTTAAGCTTGTAAAGAAGCCCCATTCCCATTCTATCCATAACAGAAGAAATCATTTCAATAGCTTTAAAAACAAACGAGTTATACACCAAAATGTAAAAACCACATTGAACCAATTACTTGCTGGTCGATTCTGTTGGCCTGATACTGAGAGAAATTTTTGCAGAACAAAAAAATATGTTTTGGCTTAAGTCGGTTTTATTGACTTTTTTCAAATCACTATCAAAATTTTATCACTAATAGAATTTTAAATTCTGATTAAAATAAAAATAAAAAATTGGGGCGATCACGCCTATTTTCGAGTGGGCGGGGCTTCAAAATTTGTAATATATTTAGCTATATCTTGAAAACTACATTTTTTTATTAGACGATATATATATCAAATGATAGGTATTTTAAAGATCTTTCCAACGATATGTAAAATGACCTATTTATGTGGACCACCTATTGATAAATTTTGCAAAATTGTTTTTTTAACCGAAATTTTTTTAAAAAATCTAAAAAATCTGGGAAAAAGGTCTATATGACTAAGTAGATAAATTCCAATATTTTCAAGTCAAGAAATTAAGCTTTAATTTAAGGTATAACATGACCATGTAGGTAATACAAATCCGAAGATATTAAAAAAAGATTATGACATTTGACCATAAAAAAAAGATACAATATGTACTATGCAAAGTCGGTGTTCTGTATACCATGGAGGAGAAAATCCTTCCGCCCGGCCATAGGCCGGCAATACAGGAAATTTGTACAATGCGAAGCCGGTATTCTGTATACCATAGAGGAAAAAATAGTATCCTGCATACAAAATTTTGAAAAATTGTGTTTTTTTAATTTTTCAGATCTTATAATTCTATGATTATAGTACCTACAGACACATATCATACCTTAAATTAAAGCTTAATGTCTTGGCTATTTATATTAATAAACTAAAATAACACTTATATAGACTTCTTTTTAATTTTTTTAGATATTAAAAAAAAATTCTGGTCAAAAATATTCTCTTCGGATTTAACCCATATTCAGTCCATATTTTATAACCATACTATATATGGAAAGGTATTTTTAATACCTTTTATTTAATGTATTACATACACACCCAGTAGTTCAAGAAATATAGGCATATATATTTTCAACTTTACGGGCCCGCCCCCTCGAAAATAGGCGTGACCGCCAACAAATTTGTTTGCTGGCATCTCCTCTAAAAGACCTATTTGATGAAAAAAAAAATTTTTTTTTGAGCAGTCACGACTTGTTCCTTTTTTTCATATTATTGGCACTTGTTCCTTAAAAGCGTTGCAACTCAAAATTTTCAAATTTTCACTTTTTGCAAAAAACCAAACCCACTGTAAAAATCTTCCTTTGATTTGTTTGCTCTTCTATTTTGTGAAAAAAAATCGTTATGACTCTCTTTGTGTTTTTCGAATAACAGACACATTTAGACAAGATTTGATTTGACGATTATTTATTTGAAAGTGACGTTTTAAAATAAGACGAGTGTACACTTGATTGTATTAGCAATTCGTGTTACTCTGTTATTCGTATTAAATGTGTTTATAATATGAAAAATAAAAGTAAAAAATTGCATCCATCTTTTCAATAAAAATTGCTTCGTGTAAATTGGAACAGTAATTTGGTCTTTAGCCCGACTTGTCTTAACCTAAACTTGAGCTTTGGCAAAAATTAATGTTGTTGTAGAAAGTTTGGAACTGTTTTGGTGTAACTTTATAAAACTATTTATTTTTATTTGCTGCACAAATTATTTAACAAATTCTGTTTTTTTTTTTTTTTTGTTTTTTTTTTGTTTTGTGCAGAGTAACACTGCTACTTTTGGATTTATTTGCATAAAATTTTATTATACAGTTTTAATTGAAACTGCTAAAGATATCTACCACCTGCAGTATGCAGTTTATTTTTTAAAATTGATTTCATGGATTTTTTTCTCACATTTATACTTTTATACATTTCCGACTGTAATCTCTATAAAAACACAATTTTTTATGGATTTTTATGTTCTGCTAGAGATTAAAAACAAGAAGGAGAACATGGGAGAAAAAAAAGACAAATAAAATAAAATACGAGTATTAAACTTTAAATCCTTATTATGTATGGCCTGGAAGTTGTATATAAATTGATATTTGGTTATAGAGGACGACAGACAGACACACTTGCTGCTGGCTAAAGTTCCACTGTAGAGCTCAGTCAGCCAACCAACTGCGTGTGTCTGTCGCCTGCTGTAATCTTGGCCAGAACACGCAAACTATTATATTTTGCAGGTATAAGTATGTAGTTGCTTATTCAATTTTCTGTGGGGTTTGTTGTTGTTTTTTTTTTTTTTTTTTTTTTTTTTTTGGCTAGGAATTTAAAACCAGAGCATGTCGTAGTGTTATAAATCGTTAAGGAATGTTTGCTGTTCTCATTTAGAAAGATTCTGGACTGGCTGGCCTGTAGTTTTTGCATACAGAAGTCTTTTGATAAAGTGCTTAATTGTAGGGATTTATGGCACATTTGGTGGTCCTTGCAGCAAATAGTCGTATCATTTGGCTGTAATTAAGGCACTGCTAGAAATAAATCAAACAAGAGAAATTATTGAGAGAAATAAGCAAATAAATAAGTTATTCAAATAAAACTGCAAGATAAAGGGTCCGCCAAATAACTTTTTTTTTAATACTATAAAACAAAACTACTGAATATTTTCTCAAATTTATTTTTCTATTTGAAAGTACAATCCTTCCGGTTAATAATGGAAAATAATTTCATTCAAATGTCTGCCTCGGCTGGCCATGCAGTAGCCTACACGATCGGTCCAATTTTTAAGCACATTATCGATTGTGTGCAGCTGTATTTCACCAATGGCTTCAGGAAGCGCCAATTGTCTCTGGCATGTCGGCGTAACACTTAGCTTTGACGGCACCCCACAAATAAGACGACATCAGCTCTGCGGCTGATAATGCGATCTTCAAAAACAGGGCGCAAAACATCGAGTGTAGCTTCGGCTGTGTGGCACGTAGCGCCGTTCTGTTGAAACCAAATGTTGCCAATATCCTCCTCTTCAATTTTTATGAACAAAAATTCGTTCAACATGGCCCGATAACGGCGATTGACTGTAACGGCCACTCCTTGCTCATTTTCGAAGAAAAATGGCCCAATTATGCCTCAGGACCAAAATCCGCACCAAACAGTGACTCGTTTTGGGTGCATCGGCTTTTCAATGTATGCGTGCGGGTTTTCTGTGCCCCAAATGCGAGAATTTTGCTTGTTTACATACCCGCCAAAATGAAAATGAGCTTAATCTGAAAATATGATTTTTTTGGCAAAATCGGCATCTTCTGTAAGTCGATCGCAAAGCCCACTTAGTGAAGCTTCAACTCCTGAACCAATTGGACTTTGTATGGCGTCATACCAAGGTCTTTATGCAAAATTCGTCTCAATGATGTCTCCGAAATGTTCAATTGTTGAGAACGACGGTGAATTGATGTTGATGGCGCTTCACGCACACTTTCTGCCATAGCAGCAATATTCTCGGGTTTACGCACTGTTTTTGACTTTTCACGCTTTGGTTTATCGATGAGAATGCCAGTTTCTTTCACATTCTGCAATATTACCATGATTTTCAAAGTAATGTCGCAATATTTCCCAGCGTTGTTCAAGCGTATACACAACCATATTCGTTCAGCGGAAGGATAAAACTAATTATCTGTCATAACAGACATGAGCTAAGTGTTACCATTCACGAAATAAGCACTAGTTGAAAAAAAAAACGATAGATGGCGGACCCGTTATAATAAAAAATATATGTTAAAATAAAAAAATTTCAAGCAACATTAAAAGAATTCACTAGTGATGTTGTATTATGTACATTGTATAATACAAATATTTGATGGTGAAGACAATTTTGAGCCAAGTCGTATGCTTATGTTCAAAATAACAATTCACGTTAATACTAATATGTATCTTTAATATATCGTTATTATGTTGAAATTCAATTCATATACATACATAAAATTCTCTCTTCCAAAATTGAAAAAGATCTGTCCATGATTTGCCATAGCTGCCATATAACAAACATTTCCGGAAAACAATTTAACCCACAAAAATGTTTTATGAATATTGCATACGATCAATGTCTTTTTTTTAAATATGTACGAGTAGTTTTTTTTTACACAAAGTTTCCTGGAACCAATTCTGTATAAACAGAATTAGGTGTGCTATTCTCTGGCCATAGCTGTACGAGTATATACACTTTCACTTGCAATTCACTGTGTATGTAAGTAAATAATTAATCCTTTAATATCTTAACTATTCCCCTGGTTTAAAAACTCCCAACAAAGCCTCTCTTCCTTCCTCTCTCTCTCTTTCTTTTGTTTCCTTATGTAAAGCCCAAAACCCCACACCACTAAATAACATAATAACAAGCAACACAATAACAATAATACGAGTAGTAATAATAATAATAATAATTTGCCCTGTGTTCGTTCAGCTCAACAAGTGTTGGTTGGAAAGTAATTCGCCCCGTCTAAAGTGCAAAATTAAAACCATATTTGTTTAAAAACAGCAGGAGTTTCCAGCCACAACCATATTCAAACTTTGCACAAACAACAGCCAGTAGTTATTTTATTACACTGTGTAGCAGTTTCTTTTTTTTTAACAACTTTACTGCTTGTGTTTTGTATTTTATTTCAGCTGCTTTAATTTCAATAAAAACAAAGAAATATTATATTCATAATAATGCAAAAATATTTAATCCTTTTAGAACGCAAAAGCTAGTGCTGGCCACCACAACAGAAAGAGTTTTAATTTCATATGGCTTGATATGGTTTATTTTAATTGTTTATAATTTTCATAAAATATGCTGCAAAGAACAACCAGAAGCCAGCATTTCAAATAATACGGGTATGCACGTAATAAATTATACGAGGCCTGATCAAAAAATAAACGTTATTTTCAAATTTCGTGAGTTACGCATGTTCGAGTTTCGCATTTTTTTTCTGTTATATTGGTACACATGTTTGTTATATATGTTGGTAATATCAGCCATTTTGGATTGTCAGTTTGTTTTTGACAGATAAAAGGGTTAGTCGTGTTTTCTCTTTTTTACTATTCGAAAAAATGGATTAAAGAAACTATTTTAAGTTTTGTGTAAAAAATTAAATCAAATGCGCAAGGACATTTGAAATGTTGACTGTGGCGTTTGGCGGGTCTACACAAGTTCAATTGTGGTATAACCGATTTAAGGAAGTCCGAGAATATGTCAATGACGATGCTCGTCCTGATCGTCCGAGCACGTCAACAACCGATGAAAACATTGAAGCAGTGAAGAAAATGATTTTGGATAATCGTCGAATCACTATCAGAGAGGTTGCTGATGATGTTGGCATAACGTTCGGCTCGTGCCAAGCAATTTTTACGGATGTTTTAGGCATTAAACGCGGCAGCGAAGATTGTTTCAAAATTGTTAAATTTTGAGCAAAAACAATATCGCCTGGACATCGCTCATGAGCTGTTGAACATCGTTAACAACGATCCAGATTTCCTCAAAGAGGTCATAACTGGTGACGACTCATTTGTGTATGGCTATGACATTGAAACCAAAGCCCAATCATCCCAATGGAAACGTCCAGAAGAGCCAAGACCGAAAAAAGCACATCAAGTTCGGTCAAATGTGCAGGTTTTGCTCACTGATTTCTTTGACTGCAATGGTGTTGCATCATGAATTCTTGCCACAAGATCGTACGTTCAATAAGGAATACTACCTTGAAGTTATGCGCCGTTTGCGCGAAATAATTCTTCAGAAACGCACAGAATTGTGGAAAACCCAATCATGGATTTTGCACCATGATAACGCACCAGCTCACACACACATCGATGCATGTGCGTGAGTTTTTGGCCAAAAACAAAACCGTTAACATGCCTCAACCATCGTATTCACCGGACTTGGCCCTTGCTGACTTTTTCCTGTTCCCAAAACTGAAGACACCGATGAAAGGAAAGCGTTTTGCTACGAAGAAAAATCGAAACAGGAGCTGTTGCCGATAACAAAAAGCGCGTTTCAGAACTGTTTCGAGGATTGGAAAAAGCGATGGCATAAGTGTATTAGGGGACAAGATAGTTATTGACGAGTAAATAAATACTTTTTGAAGAAATTGATAATAATGGTTATTTTTTGATCAGATCTCTTATAAAATCATGGACGGCCGTTATATTTTTTCACAGCGTGCTGGACGTGATCTTTTCGGTCGAGTATTATCCATTAATGAATGCTGGGTCTCAAAATGCGTGAAAGTGTTGCGAATAGTACGCTCTGTAGGCCGATTATGTTGACCATTAGTTGAGCAAAGTGCACGAAACACATTCCTCAAATAACGTGAATTTTCGTAATAAAGTTGAACGATTTGTAAACGTTGTTCAGGCGTAAGTCTTTCCATTATGAAATGCAAAACAATACTAAACAAAAATAACATGACAGCATGACACGACTTAGACGTGATCTCTCAAAAAAAGGCTATTAAAAAAGTATCTCTACTTGAATCACCCAGTACATATTTATATTTCTTTAGAATATGTTCTTGTATTCTCATCAACAAAATTGCTACATTAAGCTCATCTACTCTTGCCCTTCAAGGCTCTCCCCTACAACGCTGGCAATAACTACATACACGAAAAAAAAGCAATTATATATTTTATGTTTAAAAGGCGTGTTAAAAACTTATTAAAATGCTTTTTCGTTATAAAGCAACAAAACCTGAAAAACTAAAAAAAAAAAACAACAACTTGAAACTAATTTGAACTGCACACAAAAGCTCTCCTCTACAATTTACAGTCTATTACCCTTAAACTAGGAATAATAAATAAATTTCTTATGCGTAAATTAAAACGAAGCAGCAACAAGAACAACAGACTCCCATGTACATATTTAATACTTTATAGTATTTGCATAAATTTCATTAAAAACTTATTTTTATTTTCATTTAACACACAGAAAAGATGAGTTGGTTGCAAATAAAATAAAGCTGTAGTTGAAGTTGAAGCTAAAGCAATTTAAGTCGACATCTCCAGAACCAATTGCATGTTTGGAGGTCAGTAATACATGGTGTATGAGAGAGAGAGAGAGAGAGAACAGCAGCAGGAGCAGGAAATAAAACAAAACGTATTAAAAATGAAATATTTATGATGATAATTTAGTAGAAAAGTTGTAAATTTCGGTAAAGAGCTTAAAAAGCCAAAAGAAAATGTTTTCATGCTGCTTGCAATTTAAACAAATACATGTTTTGTTGTCTATGTAAATAAATAGTTAATGAGAAGATGCTAATTAAAATTAAGACAAATAGAAATTATTTGCAATTAAAACTTAAACATAAAATTCACTTGTTAAAATACTCGTTAAGTTTATACACATTTCCAGTCACAAGCTTTTAAATGAAAGCTTATTATATTAACTATAGAAAAACAAACCCCTCCAACCCCCCCCCCTCCCTAATTTAGTTTCCAAGAGCTGTCAAACTTTAAAAGCCTAAAAGTAACAAGACAGTTAGTCATTTCCAAAATTTATTTCAAATAGTTGTCTCTCTGCTGTAAGCAAAGTTAATTAGAAAATGACCTCTGAACTAACTGCCAGGCAGAGACAAAAATATTTACACACCCCTCCCCCCCTCTTCCTAACACAGCTGTCACTGCGTTTATTGAAATGTCCTCCTTCCTGTTAACAGCAAATCTTCATCAGCAAATACAAACAATTAAATTTTATACCAAAATCCACCCCCTCTCCAGCATCTAACAATTGTTTCCTTCTAACAAACTAATTTTGATGAATATTTTCACTTCGTTACATTGACATTTTTCCCGTTTTGTTTTATTCTTTCACAAACACTTCAATTGTCAATTGATGTTGACAATAATGATGAGTCATCTTCTAATTCAAAAGCCATTGATAACATCCCCTGGCCAACGCACAGATGACCGCCACAAATCCCATTAGATTAAAGGGAAATTGATGGGAAAACTATCATTAAGTTTGAAACATCAAATGTTTGTGGAATTTCAAATAGAACAAAGAAAATTTGTGAACTAAAACTAAATAAATGATTAGAAAAATAATTGACATTTTGATGTTAATTTAACGAAATGAAAGGGAAGAAGATAAAAATGGACACACAAAAACACAAAGAGGGGACACAAAAACACAAATTTTCTTTAGAACAATTACGCTAACTGCCAGTTAGTGTTAATTTTTTTTTTAATTTGCCCTAACTGCCAGTTAGTGTTAATTTTTTTTTAATTTTCTCTAACTGCCAGTTAGTGTATTTTTGTTAGAAAAATTTCTTTAGAAAAATTCCCAACGGCCTGTTACTATTAAGTTTCTTTAGAACATTTTCTCTAGCTGCCAGTTAGTGTTAATTTTCTGTAGAATTAGTTTAAATAACCTATTTTAACATTTATTTTCTTTAAGAAAATTTAATTATTTTTCCATTTTCTTTTGCCTAAAATATTATTCCTTTGTTAGTGAAACTATCTAGCAAAAGTTATCCTTACATGATTCTTTTCATTTCATATCTTTTCTATTTTATTCCATAAATAGTTTTGTTTTCTAACAACCTTTTGAGTGATTTTAAGAGATTTTTTTCCACCTTTTTAAAAACGTGTCCAAGTTTTTTTTGTCTATTTTCCATGAAAATTTCATGCTGTAATTTATATGTGTTGGTAACTAGAATATTTTTCTAAGTTTTTATTTGTTGTTACTCCACAAAATATTACCAAGTGTGGCTGTTGTTACAACGTGCGCAAACATATCCACTGATTTCCATTTATTAAGTCTGGGCTTCTTTTTTTTTTTTTTTTTGCTAGAGTTTAAATAATAATGGTCTCCCTAGTCTCTGGCAACTTCTCATGGTCTGGGTCTATTCCGTTGGCTAAATTGTTCTTTGTACAATTGAATGAATGCATCATGTCTTCTATTCTACACAGCGTTTTTAATATTTTGTTCCTGGTACCTCGCAATAGTAGTTTATTTTTCTTTATGTAATTTCCATTTTTGGCCTTTAGGTTTTCGCTTAAAATATGTAAATGTAAAAAGTAAGCTTGTAATTCTTAATGCCTCTTTTTTTGTCTTTTTCCATCTTTTGCTGCTTTAACTTTTCAAGTTGTTGTTGCTGTTGTTGTTGGTTGGTTTTTTTGTTGTGTTTCGTTACAAAAGGGAAGTCATTGAATTTAGGTTCCATGAAAGAAAATTTTCCTTAAGGGGTCTTTGGAAAAGAAATCTGTTCTTTTTTATTGTTTCAAAAAAAAGAAAATAAAATATTGTTAAGAGTTAGCTGGTGGTTTTTACAGTGTGTTTGTGGTAAGCCTGGAAGCCAGCATAGAACATGAATTTTTTAAGCACTCCCTGACATTATGTTTGGCATTAAATAAAAAGTAACAAAAACTATTTTTTTTTCTTCATTTTGGTGAATAAAAAAAGTTCCAGAAAACATTGTTTGTATGCCAAGTGGCAATAGAACAAACATTCAGAGAAAACATTTTCAAAAACATTTAAATCGTGCCCAGAAGATCATTACATTAAAAATAAACTCATACACACACAGTCCTAGTTACCTCATTTTTATTAGTATATGTATGTACAAATGTACATACATTGACTCAAACTCACTAAAATCAAAAACAACTGCAACTAATTTCCAGATATTTCTTTTGCGAAAAACATCACAAAGATTTCTTTTAATATTACATGAAATATAAATAAGAAAATAATGGATTATAAACAAAATCTTCACAGAGACAATGTGTCATAAACATAACAAAAGTTGACTTTGAGTTATCCGGAAATTACTGTTGTTAAAAGTGAAAATTTCGTACAGAATATCAACACTTACTGCCAGTTAGGGAAGATTTTCTAAAGAAAATTAAAACAAACTGCCAATTAGGGAAGATTTTCTAAAGAAAATTTCTAGAGAAAATTTTTTTAAAAAAATTAACACTAACTGCCAGTTAGGGAAGATTTTCTAAAGAAAATTAAGACTAACTGGTAGTTAGAGAAAATTTTGTAAATAAAATTAAGACTAACTGGTAGTTAGAGAAAATTTTGTAAAGAATATTAAGACTAACTGCCAGTTAGGGAAGACTTTCTAAAGCAAATTAACACTAACTAGCAGTTAAGAGAAAGAGCAGTTAGAGACAATTTTCTAAACAAAATTAACACTAACCGGCAGTTAGCGAAAATATTCTTAAGAAAATTAACACTAACTGCTAGTTATTTATATCTCTTATCATTTCTTTTAAATTATCGTTTAAGAACTCACAATACTAAGCTGTCATAATCCGCAAAACAAAGCCGTCCATAACTCACATCTCTAACTATCACTCCCGCCATATCTCTTAAATGATAAACAAATACAAAGCCAAAGCCAGCTTCATTTCCAAGGAAATTTGCCATCTTTGTGTGCTTGTAGTTCTACTGCCAAATAACAAACACAAAACAAACAAAGCTACGCCTTCTATACATTCACAATTCTAGCAAAATGTAACTTTTTAAAAAAAGTTCCTAGAAATGACAACAAAATTATTAATATTCGCACATAGTTACTGGCAGCCACAGTAAGAATACAGTATTTACATAAGATGAGGAAAAAACCAAGCGTTACAAACTTAAAGATTTCAAAACTTACATACGTAGTTGGGCCAACACCAAAGCGTAGAAAACATAATTGTAGGCCATTGTCTGATGGAGGCAAACAATAGAATGTGGTTTTTTTCTGAAGGCAAATAAATAATCTTACAGCTGTAAGAGAGAGAACAGGCGAGTGGGCCGTTGGTAGAATGTAGGAAACAACAATTGATTATCTTGCAGCAGCAAGAATTATTAGAGGCATTAGAATTTAGTTTTACTTTGGAAAACTAAAAATTTCTAAAGAAACCAACTCAAGTTACTTGCAAACATTTCAAAGCCAAAGTTTTTTTCTCTAAATTTTAGTTGATTGTTATATGGTTGGCTTTTGTTTTGGAGGTTCAATTCATAACAAACAAAAAAAAGAGACAGCAATGTAGGACGAGTAAATTTTAGGGTTTAAATGAAAGAAAAATAATAAATAAATAAATAAAATGTGAAAGAAATAAAAATCATCAAGTAATAACAGTTAATAGCCAGGAGAGGTTACAATGGAGTGTATCAATACAATCAATGGTAAAGTAACAAACACTGAGAGAAAAAATGTCAAGTTATAAAAAGAAATGTTAACAAAAATGTAAGAAAAAATTTTTTCAATTAGTAATCTGACTGGAAATTTTACTTTAAGAATTGTATAGCAAAAATTCTATTTATAAATATTTTTAAAGAAGTCGCTAGAAATCTGAAAAACTGGATATTTTCTGTTTTAACAGGAATGCGGCAGGTTTATGAAAAATTTTATTAATTTGAGCTAATTACTGCTAAATTACTCAAAGGATTGAAATATAACTTGCTGTATTAATGAAGCAGGACTTAAGCTTTAAAAACACAAACTTAGCTACAGTGGGCCAAAAATAAACATTTAAAAAAAAAATATTTTGCTGACAATAATTTCCATAAAATTAATATAAAACAATTTCAATATTTTATAATTCCATAATTTTTTAATAAAACATGGTATATATTTATGGAATTGTTTCATTCTTACCATCTCTAGCATTTGCCAGTGTATTTCTCCCTTCAATACCTCACTCCCACTATTAAAAATCTTTCTTACAAACTGTCTGTCACTGTTTCTTCTTTCCCCACACAAAAAAAGAAAAGCCTTCAACTAACAGCCAACCAAACCCACCAAAACCAAACAATGATTTGATGGTTTGCTTAAGACTCCAGCCAAAAAGTTACAGCTGTACAGAGAGAGAGAGTAAGGAGGGCTACATTACAAGAATTGGTTAAAAGATATTGTGAGGGTGATAAAGAGACATAATGCTGCACGTTTCTTTTAACTAAAAACTTAAGAACTGCAAACCGAAAAAAACTACTCAACGGAAAATAAGACAGAAAACTTATAGACACTTAAAAGATTTCCAAAAGAGATGAAGAAAAAATCTAAAAAAATAAGGTAGACTAAGTAAATCTTTTGTGGCAGAAAATAACAAAACAATGAATAAAAACCTACGAGGTATTAGCGGCAAGAAGAGCGCCATTTACACTAGCAAAGAATTTGCGAAACAAAATTTGCTATGAAAATTTGCATATGAACATTTGCTGTGTTTTCTAAATAAGAAGACTTAATAAACTATTAGTGTAATTTATGTTTTTAGTAGATCAATGTCTGTTTTAATTTGGTTTATGTTAAAATATAAGTAAAGTAGTTGTGTGATTTTTAATAAATTTTTCTTTTACAAACAAAATAAATATTACTCATACGTCACATACATATATTTTTGACGTTTTTTATAAATTAGAAAACTTAAGTAAATTATTAATTAAATTTATGTTATTAATACAGCAATGTCTAATTTAATTTCGGTTTATGATATAAGAAAACTAAACCAGTGTTAAAATGTATACGAGTATAACAGGAGGCGGTGATTTTTAATAGATAAATATTACTCATACGTTGACTAGTTACATACATAAAATGTTTCTAAAAATTATTAAAATTTAAAAATTATTAAAATTTTAATAATTTTTATTAAGTGTAATTGTGCCTGCTAATTTCACATTTTGTTTAAATATCAAAACTGACTATACCTGATTTTTAATAATTTTTAATAATATTTTAATATTACTCATACGTAATTATATATTTTTTTTAATTTAAAAAAAATACTTTAACTTTCATTTTTTATAATGCTTTTTAATATCTACAATTGAGCTTTATTGCACTGGTGGTAGTGCTTATTGGTGATTTTTAATAAATTATTAAACACTTAGTAAACAAAATAAATATTTTAATATTTTTGCTATTTTTAAAAATTATTAAAGTTTAAGAAACTATTTATTTAAACTATATTAATAAATAGTAAACCTTTGCTAAATATTGCTCATACGTCAGATATTGAATATTTTTAAAAATTATAAAAATTTCAAGACTTTTGAATTGATTTGTTGGCACTAATTTCGCATTTTGTTTAAATGTAAAAACTGTGTACAACGGATTTTTAATAATTGTTCATACTTTTACTTTATAATACTTTTTATTTATATTACTCCTACGTTTAATAATTTATTTGCAAAATTAAAAAAATTCTTCCACTATTATTTTTATAATACAAGAAAAATAAGTATTTACATTTATTATGTTTTTTGCCAAAATTATTTTAATTCAAGTAACATTTACATAACATATTTTAGTTATTAGTAAATTACTTGCTATAATTTCGCATTTTGTTAAAATATAAAAATTAGTAATCTCTGATTTTTAAGAATTTTTTTAATTTCTTAACAATAAAATTTAATATTTTTAAAAACTATAAAAATTTCCAGAATTTCTTGATAATTCTCTTGAAAATTAAATTTAATGAACTCAAGCCTGACTAAAATTATCAAGAAGTAAAATTAACAGTTCAATTATGAAACAATAATTATTCTATAAAAAATTTCCAGAATTTTTGTTTGATATGTGCTTTTTAAAATATGGGCGCTAATTTCGCATTTTTTTTCAAATGTATATACATATGAGGCATCTAAGATTTCTAATATTTTTTTTATTTTTTAACAAATAAAATAAATAAAATTCATATGTCGACTTTATATTTTTAAAAATTATAAAAATTTTCATAATTTTTATTTGTTTAACACTCGTTGACTGTAAATTGTGTGTTCTAATTTTGCATTTCCTCAAAACACAAAAACTAAAAATCACTGATTATTAATCGTTTTTCAAATACTCTACTTTTTATTAATATTACTCATATGTTTTTTATTTTTGTTTTCAAAATTTCAAACAATTCACAAACTTTCATGTTTACAATGTTTTCAATAGAAGACATGTGTCTTAATTCCGGATTTTGTTCAGAAGTTAAAACTAGATATCTGTGATCTTTTATAAATATATAAATAGCAAGTAATATGCTTTAATTTCGCATTTGATTCCAAAGTTAAAACTAGGTATTCCTTATTTTTTTTTACAATTTTTTTAAATATTTAACTTTTTTTAATATTACTCATACGTTTCTTAATTTTCAGAATTTAACTTAAATTCTTTAACTTTTATTTTTATAATGTCTTTCAATGATGAAATTAAAGCCTTTTAAAGTGCTTTAATTTCACATTTTGTTCAAATGTTAAAATTGTTTACCTGATTTTTAATAATTTTTCAAATCTCTAACTTTTATTTTTATAACGTTTTATAACGAGTGTCTAATTTTATTAAATTTCGCATTACATTAGAATTTTGTTATCAGTGATTTTGTATAATTTGTTGTTAAGTTTATTTTAAGTTTAAATAACTGCCAGTGTGAACTGTGTCTTTCTAACTCCTTAAGTACCATTTAGCTGAAGTAGTAGTTTTGTTTTCTTTTCTAAACAAAATCACTCTTTGTTTGTTATTACTGCTATTGTTGTAGTCGAAACTCTAATGAAAAAAAAATCAGCAACACAACAACGATCTCCTTTATAAGGCTTAGGTTTTCACCTTTTTAAAACTCAACGAAAAAACACAACTATGAAAAGATCTTTAAGGCATGATGTGAACCGTTTTAAGTTGCGCCAAAGGTCAATAATGCAAAAAAAAAATAACAGAAAATCTCCTTGAAATGTTAAGTTCTTTTTTTGTTTGTTATTAGAAAAGAGAAGCTTAATTTATTTTCTATACAAACAATATAAATGTATAAACACTAGAAGATATTTTTGTAAACCTTTGGTTCTTTTTTTTCTGTAAAAATTAAACACAGAAACGTGAGAATTTAATATTTGTCTATTAAGGTTCTTTACAGCCTTAAACCAGCACGAAAAAAGTAAAATTGAAGAAAACAACAAATTTAAAAAAGGTTATATAGTTCCTGTGTAACAAAATTTTGTCTGTCTAGAAAGACCTTCAAAATTTTCTTTATATTAGAAAACTAAAGAAAACATTAAACTTTTTCCTTGTTTATTTAATTAAAATTTAAAATTTTCTACCACATTTCTTTTGAAAATACCAAATTCTTAAACAAGCAATTGTTAGCAACAACAATTTATGGCCAAAAAGGCCAATGGCAATATAATGCTGCCACTGCTGCAACACTAACGTTTACAAACGTATTAAATACTGGTTAAAATACCAAGACTTTAAACAGCAAAAACATTTTAGCCAAATGTTGCTAGAAAACCAAAACGAAAAGAAACACAAGAGCCTTGTAGATCATGTTAAACATTGTTAAGCAGTTGTTAGTCTTTGGACTGTTCTTTTCTTTAGTTTCGGACTTGCTCTTAACTAGCAGTTGAATTGTATGTAAAACTTTTAATACAATTTGATGTGTTACGAGCATTTTTAGTGGGCTGCACCGCGCACACCGTAATAAAATTACATTTAACATGTCTTTCAATTAACTAAAGTGACAAAACGACAGACGACTGGACAGTAAAAAAATCCGGCACATTTGTTTGTCAGTTGTTTAAAAAAAACATAAATAAGACTTACAATTAACCTTGGTTGGCAGAAATACAATTTTTCTTACGTTAAAGGGGCGCAATGCCTCCAAAATTGCCGCTTGCAATTTATGTGTGGAAGTCATTTTTTAGTGGCTGTAAGTTTTAGTTTTTTCGTTATCTCGATTATTTTTTTTTTAAATAAGTTTTAAAACTCACAGTGGCCATCAATTGCAAGATTATTTAAAAGATATAAAAAGCTTAAACAAAATAAAGACTAATCTCTTATTTTAGCTTAAATGTCTGATGGAAAATTTGTAGGAATTTTAATTTATGTTAAACTTCAGTGTGTTTAAGTTTTAAATAAATTTTTAAATGTTTTTTTTTATCAAAGGTAAATGTTTGATCATTTTTAAAAGCAAAAAAACCAGGATTAAACGAAAAAAACAAACATTTCAATTATGTATTTCAACATAAAGATCAAATAAAGATCAAAAAAATGGTTTTGAACAAGAAATGTATTTAAAATCACAATTTAAAATTTTAAACATTATAATAAAATACGTAATTAAAGCAATTAATAGTGAACACATTAAAAAACACTATTAAAATTAAACTAAAAAAGGTCTCTAAATTATAATAATCAATGTATTTAAAAACAATAATGAACGTATGAGTAATATTAAAAAAAATTTAAATGTTTGCAAAATTATTAAAAATCACCAATTCACTATTCTAAACTTCCAAAAAAAAAACGAAATTAAAGCAGATATTTTACTAATAGAGACCTTATTCAAATAAAATATTTCTAATTTCAAAGTATGAGTAATATGTATTTTTCTGTAAAAATTTATAAAAAAAATTACAGATTTGTATTATAAACAATGTAATAAAAATCGCAATTAAAACACAGACAACACTATTAAAAAGCTTAATAATTTTTTTATTATCAAAATTTTAAAAATCAAATAAACGTATGAGTAATATTAATAAAAAGCAAAATGTTTTAAACATTTATTAAAAATTCCGTAATTACTATTTTTAAATTCCAACAAAATGCAAAATTAAAGCACACATTTTATTAATTACCTGTGACATATAAGTAATATTAAATATCTGCAATATGTTGAAAAATTTGTTAAAAACCTATGATAAAAATAAATTATATTTTAACAAAAATGAAATTAAACGAAATTAAAGGAAACCAACAACACCAAACAATATTAGGGCTTTACAAAAAATATAGGCTGCTTAATTTATAAAAATTATTTAAAGCAAACTTTAAAAAATCTTGCTTGCTTTAAATTCCTCAAAAAAAAAGAACTATTTCAAACCTAAAGCGTTTTCCAAATGTAAATTACTTTATAAAGTTTCCCGGAATTAATTAATATTATCACAAAAACTAACTAATATCAATTTGTTTGTTTACTTCCCCAAAATCTCCTTTTATATTTGATTAAAAATTCTTACAAATTTTTTTATTTCCTCTCCAAAAATCCATTAATAGTTTGATTGTTTCATTTACAAAACATTTTTTCAATACAAACACAAAAGGCGCTTTTCAACAAAACTAGAAAACAAAATATTGCAATTTTCTATAATAAATTTCATTAAAAGTTTTCCAGTGAAAAGTTTTTACGAAAAAAAATCAACAAAAAAACCTACAAATGAGGGCATTTCGCTCATCTAGGCTAGGCGGCAGAAAACTCCCCGAAAAAGTGAAAGTTTCTTTAGTATTTTGTATGCTGCAGTCAACTACTTAGACATGAATGAACATGATATGAACATGCCCTAACAATACTCTCACACACACCCAACAACAACTTTAACTGAGAAATTTTTCTGACAAGAAAACTTTTTCTATATGTTGAACAAAGTTTTTGACTTTAATTTTTTTTGCAGGAGGGAAAGAAGTTTAGGCAAAATGAATTGTAGCAAAATTTAAAAGGATTTTTTTAAAGCAATATTTTTTTTCAGCAATTAATTAAAACTAAATTTGGTAAATATTTGGTACAAAATTAAGCAAATTTAGTTTTCATGTGAAATAGCTAACAATAATATTATAACTGTAAATTATATTAAAAAAGAAGGATCGTTTAGCAAATAATGCTCCCTTAATAATACCAACTTCATATATTCCTGAGTAGCTTGTGTTTAATTAACTAAAATTTCATTAAAAAAACATTGAGCGGTATAAGAATTATTACTAATTTTCTTTACAAATTCATATTGGCGTATGATTAATATTAATTACGATTATTTTCGTTAAAAATTACATAAAAAATATAAATAACTTTTATTTAAAAGTTAAATAAAAACCGAAATTATACAACATTATAAGTTAATTAAAAATATATTGTACGAGGATTTACTACCCTACTATTTTTAAGAGAAGTAACACTCGGGCAAATAATATGATTAATATAATTGCGTTACTTACTTTAGAAAGCGTATAGGTTGAAGAAGTAAAGGTAGTGAAAGAAGACAGATTTTATTTGTATCACAACTCTGCAATTGCGCAATATATTTGTTTTTAGTGCAGAATTGCAGCTTAATAATCAAATGCGTTAACCAATTAAGCTACAGCATAATTATGCTTATGCACATTGAGTTATTTTATTAAATTATTTCAGAATTAGGTTTAGGATTTCAGAAACTCACTTTAAATAATAATTTACTATATGAGATTCCCTAAAAAAATTTAAAACAAATATATTAGGAACACACAACTTTCAGAAATTTTTAAAAAAATTTCATTTCTAAATCAAATAAAAATTATATTTTGTTTATAATAAAGTCTTTGATTTACGAATGTTTCTGATTTTAGCAAACTAAAAGTAAACAAATATTTTTACATTGATTTCATTTTGAAACAACCCTCGTAGTTTTAAAGTGTAGTTTAATCTGATCATGCTACTTTATGCTATACAACATTTACTGTTATTATGCACTGTTATTATGCAAATTAAAAAATTTTCATTAAAAAAATGAGTAGTTTAAGAGATATGAGAAATTTTTATATATTGCCAACTGGGCGTATGAGTGTTGTTAATTGAAAATAATTTTTTCAAAAATCATTTAAAATTATGAAAGACAAACGTTTTTAAAATCAAATGAAAACCGAAATTAGACAACGCTATAATATACTCAAAAATGTTGTCTACTAGAGTCTCTACGTAAACGATTTAAAATCAAAACTTATTAAAAATTCCAAAATATATTTGTGTAAGAATTTAAGTTTGGACTTGATAAATAATTCCCACGAATTAATTATTACATGCCTTGGATTTCCAACTAAAGCTTATAAACTGTTATATACCGGAAAGGTTTGAAGTGGTTTTCATTTAAAATGTTTTAGGAAAATTTTAAATATAATATTAAGTTTCAATGAAAAATGCCGAAAAAAATCTCAGAGAAATATAATCTAGGGTGCACATTTATATGTATAATAAATACTTTTATATATATTTTGCATTTTATAATGAAAAAATACGAGGGTAGCACAAGCAATTCATATGCTATATTTTTACATAAAAATTAGTTCTAGTTCTTTCACTAGTTCAAATTTAACTTCAAAATATTTAGAAGTTTAAAAATTATTAAAGAATTAAATGTTTGGCCTGCCATACCTATGAGTGTTATTAATTTTGGTTATTATTATTAAAAAATTAATAAAAAAAAATATAAAACATAGCTTTATTACAAATCTAACAAAAAGCGAAATTAAACAAGACTTTAGTTTATATAAGCATACACCTAAATATAAAGTTGAATTATAGAATTAATTTCTTAAAATTTTAAGAATAATGTTTAAGAATTTTTATTTTAGTTTATAAATTACAACTTAATTCTTTAATTACTCTTTTACGATTATAAATTGCAAACGAAAAAAAGTGCAAAATCCTTTCTTGTGAAAAATTGATTTTTAACCACTCCAGCGAGTAATACGAGTAGCTGTGATTTCTGCAGGCGTATTGTACAGTAAAGAAAAACTGTATTTTCCACTTCATTTAAATTGTTTGCATTTCAACTGATAGCAAATTGCAATTTAATGTTCATTTCTCGATTTGTTTTTATTGCAGCGTCATAATGTTCATTTCACATTTTGCTGGTTGTGTTGCTGGGTTTTATTGAAATTCTCTTATTTATTTTTTTTTGTTTTGTACTTCAAGTACACTCCACTCATTGCATTAACAATAAAAGTGGAAAATGGTTTTATTACAGTCAGTCAATAAGGATCCTGTACAGGATGCTTAACAAGACAACAACAATAACAACAATAATATTAGCAGCAGCAACAACAACCACAATGTTTTATAGGAAAACAGTTGTTAATGCTGCAAACAGGAAACGGAAATAATCATTCATTTATTGCTATAGTAACAATAAAATGGTAGATAAATGAAAGCACTTAGATTGGCAGCCTCATTTTGCAACGCCCAACATCAATAGCATATCTTCAATAAATTGCAAATTGAATTTAAGAAGAAGGCACTTAGTTATTGTTTTATAATATTTATTTATAGATTGAAAACAAATTTGAACTTATTGCGGGAAAAGTTTTGGTAATTATAGGAAATATTAAAGTTTTATTGCTATGAAGGCATAAAATTTTTATATACGAGGGTTGCACTATTATTAATTCTTACTAAAAAAAACTCGTTTAATATAGTTTTTTTAGTTTTTAGAAGGTTCTCATAACAATTCACTAAATATTGTATTTTAAAACTCTAAAATACGACCCTCGTTGTGGAAATTTTAAGAATTTTTAAGGACTTGTAAAATTCTTGTTATACTTAGAACACTTTAGCGAAATATCATTTCAATCGCTTAAGTAGTTTAGAAAATATAAGAGTTTTATTTTTTTCACCCAGACGTATGAGTATTATTAATTTTTGATACAAAATTTTAAAAATAAATTAAAAATTGTTTCAGTAAAAACTAATGCAAACAAACAAAAACCGAAATTAAGCAATACTGCAATAAATGACCTCAAAACTTAAACAATTTTAAACAAGAATAATGGAAAACTAAAAAAATAAAAAATGGTAAATTACTGAAATTCAAGGTTCTTTAGAGACTCTCCAGACTATTTATGAACTGAAAAATTCCCTAATAAAACCAACTTACATTTAAAGTTCTTTTATAGTTTGCAATATATTACAATTTTTCTCTTTATAAAATTCAGGCATATGAGTGTTATAAATTTAAGGTTTATTAAAAAAAACAAAAATTAAAATACTTTAGGTAAACCCTCAGGCAAACTAACGATAATCGAAATTAAACAAAACTTGAATAATTCAAGCAAACATTTACAATAAAAATAATGAAAAATATAAAAAAAATTCTAATGTCCTGAAATTCGAGATTCTTTAAATACTTTCCAGACTATTTACGAACTCAAACATTCCTTAATATACTTGGAATAACAAAACCAATTTACATTTAAAATGGTTTTTTAGTTTGAAAAATATTACTCTTTTTTCTTTTTTAATACCCAGGCGTATGAGTGTTATTAATTTAGGGTTTTAAAAAAATTAATTAAAAATACTTTAAGTAAAAATTAGGGAAAACTAACAAAAACCGAAATTAGACACATACAATAAAACAAACACTTATACATAGGCAGTTGGTAAATATATTAAACAAAATTATTTAAAAAAAAATTAAAAAGTTTGTAAATTTTTCTTATATTTTGAGGATTTATTAAATGAACAAAACTAAACAAAATGTGTTTATTTTGCATGAAATTTCAAAAGTTTTCATAACAGTCTAATCACTTTTAAGGTCCAAATTTATTTTTTACTAAAAATTTTTCTAGAATTTGTATAGAGAATTCTTAATAAGTTTTGATTTATTATGCCAAATTAATATTTTCTTTTTTTTTATATGAATTATAGCAATAGTTTCAGTAATTTATTAAAAAAATTTTACCCCATGGCCCACGATGTCGAACGATAACGTTCGCTTAGATAAGACTTAAGACATAAACTTGATTGTGGAATAAACAAACTTGATTGAGTAAAAAATAGATACGATAAAAAGTTTGTATCTTAAGTCTTATCCAAGCGAATGTTATGTTCGACATCGTGGGCCAGGCGGTTTAATGCCAAAAAATTAATTTTCAAAAAATCTTAAAATACGACCCTCGTAGGGGAACCTTGTAGAATTTGGCAATTCCTTAAAATATTTTCTACAATATACACAAATTTCATTTAACTCGCTTGAGTAGCTAATTTTTAATACACCCCAGCGTATGAGTAATATTAAAATTTTTCAAAAATTATTTAAAAATATTTTCAACAAAAATTTATCAATTCTCACAAAAACCTAAATTCAATAACAGTTCTAATAACACAAAACTATAAAAACTTTGAACTTAAATAACGTGTTTTAAATACAAACAAATTATTAAAAAATAATTCACATTTACTTAAATAAATAGTTCTTATTTTCTAGAATTTTAATTATCTTGCCGTAAATATATATTAATGTTTGTCTTTCCATAAAGACATGATGATGATGATTTCTTTTTATGTATTTTCTTGCTTGTACTACATTACGTATGATTACTTTTTATTTTTTTTTTTTATCATACAAGTGTGTCATGTATTAAAATTGCAACTCGTTTTTGTATTTTGTTTTTCATTTTAAAGAAAACAACAATTTTTTTCCAGCAAACTTCTTTATTATACTGTTAAATATTTAAAGAATTCCATTTTTTTTCTTCCGTTTATGCAGAATGTTGCAAGGCAAAGGAAGAAAAAACGAGCGGAAAAAATAGTGAAACTGTTGAACTTTGCTAAAAAGAAACACTGACATGTTTAAGTGGAAAATTGTTGCAGTTCTACAAATAATATACATGCAGTTTTATGTATGAGCTTTTTATAAACAGTGTTTGCCTGCTGCCTGCTCACACAGTCACAGTCAAACATTCTTTAGAAAGTGTTAAGCTGTTAAGCTAGATGAGGGTGGCCTGGCTGGTGGGTGGTGAGTAGTAAACTGCATTTTATAACACATGCTTGAGAACAAACTTTTACTCTTGAGTTCTGTGTTTTAGTTTATTTTCTTACTTAGTTTTTTCTTTAATTTTTTTTATGATTTGTGAGAGAGTAAAGAATTTTCATTTCTTTTGTTTGCTGCACAATAAGGAAGTAAAAGTTGAAATGCTAAAACAATAAAATTGCTAAGTTTATGATGGCATGTTTAAATATGAAAATTAAAGCTGAAACTTTAAAAAGTTTCTGTGAACTTTAAGGCAGACATTTGAAATTCATTAAAATTTAATTTTTTATGCCAATAATTTATGGAGAGAAACTTTGCTTTTATTAGCTTTAAATGCACTTAAACAATATTTTCTGGTTTTCATAATCTACTACCGTTGATATCCGGCCTATGGTTTCCTTCCTGTTTGCAAATGGCCAAAATTTTGCGGTGGTATTTGTAAAATTTTCATAATTTTGGTTTAGTGTTTTTCTGGTTATTGTAGGTTGGTTGGTTTTTGTTGCATGCTTTTGGGGGATTTTAATTTTCATTTACTGTTGCCTGCCAATATTTAGTGTTATATAAGTTTTGTATAGTTTTAATTATTCGCAGTTTGAAATTACTGTATTTCAATTATTTCACCTCAGTTATGTGTGTAGTTATAAATTGTAGCAATTATTTGCATTTAATAGTTTAAAATCAGCAGTCAAATGTACATAAAATATACAGTTTAAAATAAAATAAAAAGGAATTTGGGAAATAGCAACAGAAAACACTTTTAAATTTAAAAAATAAACATTAACGTTCAACATTAACCGAATAAAGCAATCGATTAATTTATATAGAGATTTTCAGTCTTACTTATTTTTTTATACAAAAAAAAATTCTTTATTTTTTCCCCAAATTATTCGAATAAAAAACCAATTAAAAAAATTGTTCCTATTTTTCATTCATAACTGAAATATACACAAACAAAAACAACTTTTTTAAATTTGAGAAGAAAAACAAAATAAAATTTTAATCGAGTAAAACAGTTGATTAATTTCTTAAAATCTTATTATATTTAAAAGAATAACTTCATCTTACTTATATTCGAAACAAAATAAAATTTTTTAATTTTTTCCAAAAATTATTCGACTAAAAAACCGAATAATTTTAATCAATTAATTTCAAAAATCCGAATAAAGTAGAAAAATTTTATATTTTTCACTTGTAATAATAAAAATTATATGTTCATCTTTTTTTAAATTTCGTTTAATAAACAGAACATTCATATTAATCGAATAAAAGAACCGAATAAAATGTTGAAACCGAATACACTATTGAAAGATTCAGAATCTTTCTAATTTACGATTTAAAATAAAATTTCTTTATTTTTCTAAAAATAAAATTTCATAATTTTTTTTCCAAATTTATCCAATCAAAAAACCGAATAATATATTGTTTATTCGAAAAAATTTTTAAAAATTTAAAATTTTCAAAGATTTTAAAAAAATTGTAGTAATTGCTTAATAAAATATTTGAATGGAAAACGGAATAATTTAATCGAAAATCTGGCAGATTTTACAATCTAAACTTAAAGTTTTAAACATTTACAGTCTAATTCATAAAAACTTATCAAGGGTTTATAACAGGCTTATAAAGCAAATATCCATACAAAAATTGTCTTATAAGCCTGTTATAAACCTTTGACAAGTTTTATGAATAAGGGGGTTAGATTTTTTAAATTTTTTGTTTAGCTTAAGCTTGAGATTTTAATTTTAAGTAATTGTTTATGAATAATATTCATTTAAAAAATTCAAATGATTTATTAATTTATTGCAAAAATTTTAAGTTAATTTCTTTTGCTGCCCACTGTTAATTAATATGTTTTTGTTTACACTTTCGTGCGCATACGAGTGTGTACATAACCGTACATATGTAAATTAATTGAAATGTATGTTGCGGTATTTTTGTTGGAAGAGTCAAGTTTTGTTATTGTAGTTGTATTTAAGCAGAAAATTTTTGACAAATTTTGAAAACCACACAAACAACACACAAATAGTATTAACAAAAACACACAAACAAGCGGATGTCATTTGAAATATTTATTGTGTAATGCCAGCAATTTGCTTATGATCTGCATAAACAAATGTAAACAATTCATACACTGGAACAACAACAATTAATACAAATTTGAAAAGAAAAACAGTGAAATTTAAAGGAAACAAACTGCTTCTGCAGCTTTTTCTCCCATTTAATTCACAAGCTCTTGTTATTGTTTTTTTTTTAATTTTATTTTTTTTTTCTCTAAGTGTATTATTGCTTGCATTTCTGTGTTCACCTTGCTTAAATTGTTATTGCTGTTTTAAAGTATAAGTAAGTGTTAAATCAGCATTATTTGTTTTAGTGTTAGTTGGTAAACAGGGATATTTATGTATGTGTGTGTGTGTGTATGTGTGTAAGTGTTTGAATTCAAGTGCACATGCATGTGTGGCAATGTTGTATTATTTTGTGTTAAATAGTTGCCATGACATTACGAACTTTGTAGTAGATTTGTAATTGCAACTAAATATCATTGGAAATAAATAAAATTTTCTGTTTTGCTGTCTAAGCAAGCGAATTTTTGTTATGTTTTGATTTTAAATCTAAAATGTGATTGCAAATTTGCGAAAGCCAATTCGTTGTAAAAGACATTTTTAATAAGTTTCACAATAAAAAAACAAATTTAATTTCCCAAGAAATTAATTTAATTAAAGTAAACAAATATTACAATTATTTAAAACTAAGAAATATTCGAATAAAATTTTCAATTACTTGACTCAATTCCTAAAAATCTTAAATAGTTTTACACTTTAAGTTCAATATTTTAATAAGATTATTAAAATAAAAACCCGAATAATTAAATCGATTATTCTAAAAATTTTGAAATGTTTCATATTTGGTTACACATAGTTAAATTCTGATATTTTAAAAGTTCTATTTTTAGAATTTTCATTGAAAATTATTCGAATAAAAAACCGAATAATTTAAATGATTATTCGAATAATTTGAAATGTGTTAAATTATTTTACTATTCTATAAAATGTTATTTTTGTAATTCTTACGCAGTTTAATTCCGATATTTTAATTTAATTTATGTTTGTAATAATTTATAAAAACTATTCGAATACAAAAATTATTAATAATTTAATAGATTATTGAAATAATATTTTAATGTGTTAAAATTGTTTACAGCTTAGGTTTATTATGTTAATAATATTTATTTTAATATATTTTTAAATCATTCAAATAGAAAACCGAATAATATAATCGACTATTTGAATAATTTTAGGAATTTTTTAATTATTTTTAAAATTTAGGCATGATACTTTAAAAAGATTTATTTTTGTAATTTTTTTAAAAATTACTTCAATAAAATTACGAATAAATTAAACGATTATTCGTATAATTTGGAATATGGTAAATTTCTTTACAGTTTAATCCTAATATTTTAATAAGTTTTACTTTTGTAATTTTGTATAAAAATTATTGGAATAAAAACCGAATAATCAATCGATTAATCAGAATAATTTTGAAATGTGTTAATTGCTTTACAATTTAAGCTTGATAAGTTTTATTTTTATAATTTTGTATAGAACATTTTTATTGTTTTTTTTAAATTGGAGCTTGATATTTTTATATTTTTCTCAAAAAGTTAAAGAACTCTTAAAAAATTTTGTATTTTGTGAGAAAAAAGCATCGTTAAAAACTGAATTAATTATTCGATTAATATTTTATAAAACCAAAACATAGAAAATAATAGGAGTTCGAAAATTCAGCACTTAGTGAATATTAACCGATTAAAAATCCATTTAAATTATACGTTTTATAAACAAACATTTTGTTAAAAAATTCGAATAAAAAACAACGAAGAATTATTCGAATAAAAATGTTTTAACATTAAAAATAGATATTATTTCTGCCAAATATGGAATTTCTGTAAAATTACAAAACCGCATTATTTATAAAAATGCTCAGAAATTAATTTTTTGGCAAAATAAATTATTTTTTTAAATTTCAGTAAATGCGAATAAAAACCGAATAATTTTTTTATTCGAATAAAATTGTTTAAACTTAAAAAAAGAAATTTTATTTTTGCCAAATATGAAATTTCTGTAAAATTACAAAACCGCATAAATTATTCGCTAAAAATTTCGGCGAAAGCGAATAAACAACCGAATAATTATTCGAATAAAAATTTTCAAAAAATTAATTTTTTGGCAAAATAAATTATTCTTTTTAAATTTCAGTAAAGGCGAATAAAAACCGAATAATTATTCGAATGAAATTATTGTTATTCGAATAAAAACCGAAGAATTATCCGAATAATTTTTTTTTATCCAATCAAACCCCGAATAATTATGCGAATAAATTTTTTTTAATAATTATTTGAATAAAATTTCTTTTTATTCAAATAAAGTCTTTTTATTCGAATAAAATCTTTTTTATTCGAATAATTCTTCGGTTTTGTGGAAACATTTCTTTTATTTCGATTAAAAGTTGGCAGAATTTTACACAATCTAGCCAATACATAACATTTCTTTGCTTTAAGGGAAAAAACCAAGAAATAAAGAATGTAAGCTCCTTTTTCTTTAACACAGTAAAATGTAAAGTTTATTATCATTAGAAATTATAAAATTATGTGTTTATTTGCTTACTATTTTTCATTATGCTTACAAATAAAACAATAAATCTTGCCATTTTATTTTGCATTTCAAATTATAGTTTCAATATCAAATCCTATTTGAAATACGGTCTTAAACCTGCAACAATACAAGTTGTCCATTAATCCCTAAAGTTTTTTTTTGTTTTCTTTTCTTTTTGCAAGCTACTTTTACTGTTACAATTTGCAATAAATACATTTCATTTCTTTTATACGGTTTTTTTTTTGTTTCTAGTAGTAATTTGAGATTTTGTAAATCTTATCTGGTGTATGCTCATGCACATCCTGTAAAGACACGTTCAAAACATAAAACCACAATCGTTAAAGTTACGTGTGCCACATCTGTGTACATGACTATTGAAGTATTTTCTTTTCTTTTACGGGTTTGGTTGACTGGTTGGGTTTGTTATGTTTTTTGTTCTTGCAACTATCGTATTAGTATTGAAAAGTTTTCATTGCGATTTATAAATGACATTGTGTGTGAAAGACATGCAAATAGTTAAAATACTTTGTAAACATTAGTTGCTGACATTTCGAAATATGCAGAAATGTTAAGGAAAAGAAAAGTAAATAAATGATTTAGTTTTGTGTGGAAACAATGTAAATGAAATCGAGTAAGGTGTTGAAGAAATTGTTAGAAATAATTAAAAAAAAAAAAACTAAAATACCATTTAATGTTTAAATTTGGAATTTCACTTAATGAAAACAAAATCTGTAATAAAAAAAAGTTTTCTATTATTGTCATAGAAATCGAGCTTATGATGATATTACATGGTTTTTTACTAAATTGACCGTAAAAACTGTTTAATGATAGAAGAGCTACCAAACATAGAAAATTGTTTTTATATTTCTTGCCACTGCACATCTATCTCATTGTCAAACACTTTCTTTTATTATTTTATTAATAAAAGACAGCAAAAGAGCGAAGTATATAAAAACCTTAGGAAGAACCACAAGTTTGTTACTTGAACTCAAACTCAAACTAAATAACTGACTGTCATTTATTGTTAGAATGCTTCGTAAATGTCATTTCGTGTAATTGATTTTGACATTAATGATGTGATGAACACAGACAAACATGGCACAAATGAGTGTAAAGAAGGGAAAAAAACAGAGAAAATGTACCAAAACAGCTGTAAAATTCTAGAGAGGGTGAGAGAGGGGCTTCCTGTATTGTAGTAATGTTGAAAAGCAAAAAAGAATGCTGTTTAAGGAAAAGTGTTTTTCCAACACTTGATTATTAGAGTATAAGGAAGGTGTTTTTAACGCTTTTGTAATAATGTCACAGCAGCAGCAGCTGCTGCTTTTTTTCTTTTTGCATTATTAAATGTTTACTTGACGAGTAGGGTATGCTGATATTACACAAATTTTTCTTTGTTAACGAGTTTAGTGCTAAAAGCACTTAAACAATAAATTAAACATTGAAGGCTTTTATAAAGAAGAATTTATGAAAACTTAAACATTTTGCTGGAAAAACACGTATCATTTCAAAATAATTTGATTTTTTATAAAAATAACTTCAATGTAAAATCTGTTTATATTTAAGTAGTAAGGCTTAAAGTTACTAGAATTTTTAATTTTGTTAACACAATTTTTTATATTTATTTTAATTAGATATATTTCATATTTGAAAAAAATTTCTAATATAATGCTGTAATTTGTTTGCCTAAAGCCCGGCCCAGACCGCCTTGTGATTATATGGGACATCCCCTACGATATCACAAATCTTTAATCTATTAATTATATTTAGTATTTGTAAAATAAAAATTATGTTTCAAAACAATTAAAATTAGCAAATTATTTTTTAATAAATTATTCTAATTTGCTAAAAATTAATTAAATTGAAGCATATTAAATAAAAAAATTTGAGAAAAAAGAGAAAAGATTTGCTCTTTCAATGAAGTAAACTTTATTTAATTCCAAATTTTAAAATTTTTTTTCTCAAAATTTTCAAAAGTCAACTTTAACACTTCCTGGCCTCACTCATATTAGAGTGGGGTACTCCGGTAACTAAAATTTTAAAAGGTTTATATCTTTTCTATTAATTACATCTTGTTAAAATTTGTTAGTTATTGTACAAGTTATGGTTAATTAAAATATGTTAATAAAACAAAGCCCTCAAGGCGTATGATTAATATTAAGTATTAACTAAATTTCTTTAAAATGCTAGAACTTTTTAAATATTAAACATTTTTATGAAAATTAAAATGTATATAAAACATAACATATCAAAGTAAATGAACAACTCTAAAAAGTTATTCAAATATTAAAGCAAGTTATTAAAAATTTATAAAAATTTAAAAAAAAAATATTTAGAAAATTTTCAATTTTGTTACTTTAACATAAAATAACATAAACTAAAGCAATTATAAACGGATTTTAATACATTTTTTGGTTTCTAAGAGGTTGTTGCTAAATATTGCAAATATATCTTGAATTATGCTGAGTTTTTTTATGTTTTTCCTGATATTTGATCTAAAACAGTTTTTATAAATAGAATTTCAAGATTAATGTATAATTTCAAGTATTTTTTTTGTGATGCTTAGATTAAAGCAATTATGAAGCAATTTCCTAAAAGGTTTTTTTTATAAATAAGAAAAAAAGCATTCGCTTTAAACGGCTATTTAAAAGAAATATTTACTGTTTAAATGCTAAAGTTATTCTTTCTGTTTTAGTATAAATTTGTTTGCCTTAACCTCTCATGTAAGTAAACATTTCCGTTATTTTATTTATAGCATTTGCTATTTACACCTAAATTTACCCGTTTCTTATGACACGCGTGAAAAATAAACTAGATTTTTCTAATTTAAAAACTTTTTTTGCCAAAGAATTTTTCTCAATAATAAACAATTAAAAAAAGTTGGTGATTTATAGATAGCGGGTTTTATTCTGCATTTAACAGTTTCCTCGTTTTGGCTACAAGTGACCGTTTCAAAATTTCATTGATGTCACTAAGAGAAACGTGTGTAAAGATAAATTCGAATTTAACTAGCACAGACAAAAACCAAATTTCTTAACATTGATAATGTTAAAGTCAACAGACCACTGTTAATCACTTAACAGTCATATCTACTTGAATTTTGAAAAATTTTGCTTTTAGGATGACATTTTCTACAAGAATTTGGACAAATATCGAGTTGCACATGTATCCCACTATTTAGGAAGGCTAGTCCAAAGGGTCCTAAATGAGACTACATTAGTCGGATAGCTGCAATCATTTTGGAATTTAAATGACACGAATTTGAAAAAAATGTGTTTTTTTAAAATCTAGCTTTTAGGATGAAATAGTGAGATCACACACATCTAAAAGAAATCAACAAATTAAATCACAATATGCAAATTAAGCAAAAAAGAGCAAAATAAATTCAAATTTGTTTCACTTTGTTTTCAGATATTTTAACAAAATTTTAAGGAAATGTTGAAAATGTCACTTATAGTTAATAAAAACGCTAAGAAAGTCATTAATTTTAGACTAAGGGCTTTATTCTACAACTAATTTTTATTTTTGTTGGTAATATAAAAATTCACAATTTTTGATCGTAATTAGATCATAGATCTGTTTTTCAATTAAAGAACTTTAATTGTAATTTCATTTTGATTTTAAACAAATTTCGCACCTTAACTAGAATCTAAACGAAAACCTGAAAAAGAGCCTGAACCTGAATCGTACAAGAACTGAAACGACAACCTTAATTAAAAACTGAACTAGTTCCTAAACTGGAACCTGAACTGGAACCTAAACTAGAACCTGAGCTGAAAACTGAACTGGAACCTGAACTAGGAGAGAAATCTCAAATAGTCACAGCTATTAAAAAATTGCTTTTATTCAAAATAAAGCTAAAAACAAATTTGAATTAAAACATGTATTTTTTAATGAAAATTCTCAATTATTTCACTTTAAAAACTTTAATATTTCAATTTTATTTATGCAATTTAAGCATAATTTTAAAACTATTTCCAATTATTTTTACAAATTTATTTAATACACTAATATTTCACATCATTTTCTGACCAAAAATTTTCCCAATAATTATTTAAGCTTTAATAAAATCCATTATAATAAGCAGCAGTAATTAAATATTTAATGTAAATCTATCAACATATTTATATAATAACCATAATTTCTAAGTTTTTTTGGTCCGAAAAAACCCCCGCAAGCGACAAGTCAGAAACACACACTCCAATTAGAAATAGTTTTTTCCTGCTGCTGCTGCCTGTTTACGCTCAAGTATTATGGATGAGGCAATAAACAAAACGGAAACATTTAACACTATTTTATTATACTAGAATATGTAAAAACAATAACTACAACATAAATTAATTGTTCGTTTTTTTTGCGGAGGGGAAACAGAAGTTAGAGCAAGAAAAGAAATTTAGGGCGACCATTTTAGTTTGAGAAATTAAAAAGCTTTTGGTTTTGTTAATACAGTTTTTGGCAAGTGGCCACCTTAAACGGTTTTATTTTGACCCAACAACCCATAATTAATGTATTTCTGCTAAAGAGAAAACAACAATAAAGAACAAAAGCAACAAAAACTGTAACAGCAGTAACACATAAATAACACATTATAATGTTACAATACAAATTACAACAACAGAAACAATAATAATTTCAAACAAATAACAGCACAAAAGAACAAATACTAAAAACACAGAACAAAAAAATACTCTATAACATTCATATAAATCACTACAGGAGAAAAACCACAAAAACACATACATATGTATGTATGTATGTGCAGAATGTAACAATAAAAAAAACTTAAGGTAAAATAAAAGTGGGTAGTGTAAATAATTGAAAAATTAAAATTTAAAAATTGTGTAAAAAACTGACTCAGGCCATAATGTTGAAACTACTGAACGTATGAGTAATATTAAATATTAGTAAAAATTTTAAAAATTTTTTAAAATTCTTAGGTTTAATATATTGAAATTCTAACAAAAACCCAAATTAGCCAACACTTCAAATCAGCTAATTGAGCGCTAAAAATAAACAAATACATTTCTAAAAATATTTGACAAAAACTTTTCACAAATTCGGAATTCCAACTAAAATAATTATATAATTAACTATACCACATCTATGTTCATGATCATGATTGCAAACATAGATGACGCCATATGACAACCCATTTTCATACAATTGCCAACAATTTGGACAATTTGACAACAAAAATGACATAGTGAAAACCAAGCATAAGATTCTGCTGGTTTTTACAAAAATAGCTGAGTATTAGCTAATAACAAATATTTTTAATAAAAAGCTACTCGACGTATGAGTAATATTAATAATTGTTCATTTCGTTTTAAATCACTAAAAATTCACAACTGTATTTTAAATTCCAACATAAACCGAAATTAAACTAAGCATTAAGCTATTCTTAAGACTTACCAAAATGTTCAAAAGCAGGTAGAAAATTATTTTAAAAATTATCTAAAAAATAAAGTAAAAATTTAAAAATAACGACAAAATAGAAACCTAAACTAAATGAACCGAAACCGAAATTAAGGCGAAAATTATAATGTCATAAAATTATATAAAAAATAACAAAATTTCCTAATAAAAAAAATTGTAAATAACAACCATCTTAACGTATGAGTAATATTAATTAACGTTAATGTCGTTTTAAAACCCTAGAAATTCACAGATGCATTGTAAAGATAGTCTAATATAAAACGAAATTAAACTAAACATTAAGCTATCTCTAAATGTTACAAAACTGTTCATAAGCAAGTAGAAAATTATTTAAATTAAAAAAAAATTAAATTATATGTAATTTTTAAAATTGCTAGAAATTTAAAGTTTTTTTCTAAACAAATTCTAACATAAAACGAAATTAAACTAAACTTTAAGTTAAGGCGATATCAAACTGTTTAAAAGATAGTGCAAACATTATAGAAAAAACCATTAGTTTTGAAAAACAAAAATGTAAATACTGTTAATAGATAAAGCCATGAATGCAATCAAATAAAAATCTATACAAAGGGGGTGACAAAAACCAATATTAAGTTCTTTTCTAGGCTACATAAAAATTGTATTTAACATACAAAATATTTAAAAGTTAAATAAAGTAGGTTCTTGCTTTGGCTGCAAAATTAATTGTTCAACTGTTTTCAAATTGTAGTTATGTTGAAACATAACATTCTATTGGTCTATAAGAACAGAACTTTCGGCAACTGGTATTTGAGGTGTTAGAAAGTTATGGGAAAAGTTTGTAAAATTTTCCGGAAAGAAAGAAAATTTTTTTTTAAATTTCTAAAATAAGAAAGATTCTTAAATTTTTTATAAGATATATATTCAAATTACTTCTTAAGGTATGGTCACACTTGGCAAATATTTATTTAAAAAGCGTAACCACTTATTTTAGCACAAATTAGTTTGACGTTGTTTACTCTTACAGGAGTTTTGCAAGATCAAACAGCATCATAGAAAATAAAACTAATTATTTGTTGTGTCTTGTCCTAAATAAACAATTTTTTTTTAATAAATAAACAAGTTAGAAAATATTTTATTTAGTGGTTATGTCTTTTTCGGCAAATATTTGCCAGGTGTGACCGTACCTTGAGCTAGATTTCAACAAACTTTGAATATAAATTTTGTGTATAATTTCAAAGTGTTTCTTATAAATATTTTATAAGAGACCTTTAAGAAATATATTTTCCATATTTTGTGTTGCTAATAAAAACATTTATTAGCTTATATTAAATTTAAATTTTTAATAATCTACAATTTGTAAAAAACAGACAAATTTCATTGTATAAAACACACCAACAAACAAGAAAAGCCATAATCTCTTTAGTTTTTATATGTTTTTCCATGTATATATTTCAATTGCAACCGAACAAAGAACGAATGAGTAGCAAAGAATTAGTAGCGAGTCTAGGTTTAGTAAACACAACAGCAGTGTAATCATTCGGAAAAAATAATAGCTTGTTAACACAGCAGCCTTTTTACAGCTTGTTGGAAAATGCTACTACACCAGCAGTAGTTGCTTTAAAGTTTAAACCAATATTTTTTCTACTCATAACTAGATTTTACAAAGCCTTTTTAGTTAGCATGTATGTATATGTATGTGTGTGTGTGTATGTCTCTATTGGTGTTAAATCTAACAACAAACAAACATTTGAAAATTGCACAGACATCTATAAATTGTAAGCCAACCATGGACGTCTCCTGCAGAGTTTCTAACTTTGTTATTAAGTAACGAGAATATGGGAAATATTTATTTGCTCTTTTTGTCTGCATTTCTCTAATAAACTCAACTACACTAAAGTTAAGTTACACACACATATTCTATTTAACACATGTACTCCACTTGTTTTTACCTCGTACTTACTCTCTCTACACAAAGCCAGAGAGAGAGAGAGAGATTTAGTAAATATTGCAGTAAATATATGTGTGTGTGTTTATGTAGTAATGCAGTGTTTGTTTTGTTTTCTATGGCAAAATACAAGTGTAGTTGTTTTTGTAGTTACAGTAATACAACTAGTGACACGGGTAACGGAAATGTATGTTACACAAAAACTATAGCATATTTATAGGCACTCAAAAATAACAGTGTAAGAGAAAACATATTGAAATTTTGTAATTTCAAAAGAATTTATAAAATTTCTTAAATAAAATAAAAGAAATTTAAATAAAAAAAAATATAAAGAATTTAGTAATGCAAACCTTATAAATAAAACAGTTTTAATAAAAATTAAATATTTGAAAACATAAGAAAAAAACTGAATTTTGAATGGTTCTTTAGCTACAATTCAGAAAACTAAGAAACAATTTGTGAGGCTGCTTAGGAAATTTAAATATTTGTTTATAAACATTAACAAGATTTTATAATTTGTAGATTTCCTTACATGACGCTTAATCAGAAACCGAAATTAATTTAAAACTTTTTAAAAATATTTATTTATTTTATTTTATTTATTAAATTCAGAGATTACAAGCCTAAAGGCCTACTAAATCTAGTAATATTATGGCGAAAGAAAATTTCAAAATATACATCTAAAAAATATAGGAGATATTCATATAAAAACACATTATGTACTTAGAAATATGACAGAAATTTAAAAATACTAAAAGCAAGACTTTTTAACTTACTTTTTGACCACTCCTTGACAATTAACTGTTGTAAAGTTGTTACATTTCTACAATTATATTAAAAATAAAACAGACAAATTGTTATATAAAGTAAAAAATAAGATATATATGTATGTATTTTCTAAAAAAGTAAAAAAATATTTATGAATTGAATAGCCCACAATTGTTTAAATTGTTATCTTAATTCTTGCCAAAAAATGACTTAATTTTTATATTTTAATAAACTAAAAATTAACTTTTAAACAAAACCCAACCCCCCCCCCCCCCCTGTGACATATTATTATTGATAAATATTTTTAAAATTCACTAGAAAATCTCAGATCATGGTATCAAGTATTCTACAAAGTACTAGTATATAATTAAAAAAAAATATTTTTAGGAAAAAACATTTTTCAGACAAAATTTTAAAAATATTTAAAAATGAAAATTCAAACACATAATTTAAGAAAATTAGCTACATATTATATATTACAACTATTATTCATTTTAAAATTGTTGGGAAATACTTTTACCCTTCACTGTTTTCAAACAAAAGACTTCAGTTGCATACTATATACAAGCATACATGTGTATAAATTTTTTTTTAAATTATTTCTACTTCTTTTGCTTATAAAATTGTTAACTGACTACAATACATATATAAAACATACCAAATAGAAACGAAACGGAACCAGCTAACAGACAGATAGTTAGTTGTTGATAAACTAACCTGAGTACAACTACATGCATAAATATTTAACATAGAAAAGTTTGTGCAGTTTAGTTACCTTAATTATTTAGCCCAGTACAAGTGTATTTAAGTTTATTACAACCTACATTTTCTACATTACAGCAATAATAAAAACATATAGAAAAAACCCAACCAAATGACTTTGTAACATGGCTTAGTACTTATGGTATTGCAAAGTTTTCAATAGATTTAATGGGATTTTTTTTTCTTTTTTTATTTAGAAAAAGTGATAAATTTTGTAATAAATTTCTATTTGAATTACGATTGCTGGGTTACTTGAAATTGCAAGTGGAATTGGTTTAAAGTAGATAAATTTTATAAAGTTCATTAAGAAACAAAAAGCTATTAGAAGATAATTGGCAACTCGTTAGTACCTATAGATTTAAAGGTGTAAGAGTCATTTAATTTCTATAAATTTTAAAAGGCATAATTAAAGTAAAAGCAATTATGAAATCAGATCGATGAACAGGTGGTCAGTAGAATTTATGAAATCTAAAAAATCGTCACCACTGTAACGTATAAGTAATATTAATTATTGGACAATTTTTTAAAAATCACTAAAAATTCACAGATTTTGGGCAATAAAATTCTAATAAAACCCAAAATTAATACAGACTAGCAGCTTTTTAAATATTAAATGTACCCAAAAGTAATAGAAATTAATTTAAAAAAAAATTCAAAATAAAATTAACTTTTGACAATTTTAAAAATAACATACAATAAATTTAGAAAAAGCCAATTAAAAAATCTTGCTAAAATATCAAAATAAAACCAATATTAAGGCAGATACTTAGTTAACATAAAACATTATAAAAGTTACTAAAAAGTTCACAACAAATATTTTAAACATTTAATAAATAAAAGGAGCTGCACGAAAATTTAAAAGCTAATCCACTTTACTCTCTCAATGAAAAATAAAACCAAAAGCATATAAGTTTTTTTAATAAAGAGTGATTTTTAAGCTATTATCTTTTTGGCAATACTGGTTTAAACAGCTGACGCACGTTTTGTGTTTTGTTTCACTGTCAAACATCTTCAGTTTGGTCTATAATTTAACCATGAATCGTCTTACAAACGAACAACGCTTGCAAATTATTGAATTTTATTATCAAAATATATGCTCTGTTAAGAAATTTCATCGCGCGCTTCTTCCATTTTATGGTCAGTTTAATCGACCAACTGAAGCGGGCTATTGTGACTAAATTTCGGAGTGAATATTACCCAGAAGCATTGCAAGAGCTACCAATGCATCCAGAAAAAGTTTGGTGCGGTTTATGGGCTGGTGACATCATTCGACCGTACTTCTTCAAAGATGATGCGAATCGTAACGTAACTGTGAATGGTGAGCGCTACCGTGAGATGATATCCAACTTTTTTTTTTGTCCAAAATGCAAGAGCTTGACTTGCATGTCATGTGGTTTCAAGAAGAGACGAGACGAATTCGGTGAACATTTTTTTTACGTTCGGGACCGGTCAATTGGCCGCCTAGATCGTGCGATTTAACGCCTTTAAACTATTTTAGGTGGGGCTATGTTAAAGCTCATGTCTATACAGATAAGCCCGCTTCAATTGACGCCAAAATTGGACTAAGCGGATGGACCATTTGAGGCGCAGTCAAGGTCAACATTTGCATGAAATAATTTTCAAACATTAAATTATATGGACTATCGAAAGATTTCATACATTTTTCTGAATTTTATGTTTTTTTTTTAAATTTCCTATAGTTTTTAAAAAATCAACCTTTATATATAAAAAACGCAATTTAAAAAAATTTCCCGAATTTTGTTTTTCTTTTCCACTGTGCAATCGGACTAATTAGTTCACATCACTTAATTTGAATAGATTATAGGATAATAGGGAATGTCTTCAAAGACTCAAGGACTTTTTAAATTAAATTCCCCGGAGCGTATGCTTAATATTAATTATTAGCTTTGTTTTAAAAAATGCTTGAAAAATCAAAGGTTTCATATACTCGTAATAAAAATTTAATGAAAATCAAATTAACTAAGACCCCAGTTTAGACAAATCTAGCATAACTCATACTTAAAATCAGTAGCAAATTACTTTTAAAAATATATTAAAATATTTTTAACAAAATTCCAACAAAAGTGAAAAAAACTATTTTTTGATTCCACTGTGTAGTTGGAATTATTTTACTGTGGTAGTTCTTACTTCCTTATATATAAGTTCAAATAGGGAGGGAAGACAAATAATAAGAAAGTGTTTATATTAAATTCCTCCCAGACGTATGATTAATATTAATTAATAGCTTAATTTTTAAAAATTTCTAAAAAATCAAAAAGTTTATTTTAGTTAAAATTTAGTAAAAATCGAAATTAATAACCTACATACCAGTTTATATATATTTGATATAGTTTCTGCTAAAAAGTAGTAGTAAATTATTATTAAAATTTTAATTTTTAAACTCATAAGTAAAATTATAAAATAATCAAAAATGTCTAATAAAATATTAAATTAACTTATGCAGTAAGTTATTTCAAAACTACATAAATTGTACCAAAAAGTTATAGAAAATAATGTTAATTATTTTTTTTATTTTTTTAAAAATATTTAATTTTTAAAATAATGTTGTCGACTTGTCCATAAAAATTTAAGAAATATACAACAATAAAAATCTAAGAAAAACCGAAATTAATTCAAATATGTAGTAAGATATTCAAAATCAATAAGAACAAGTAAAATTATTTTAGAAAAAAAATATTTTCTTGCCAAGCGAAATAATTAATAAAATATGCTGTGGCCCACTGTGCAAATGATTCAATTAATTCCTATTATTTTTTGTTTTAATTCTTACTAACAAACGTTTTAAATATTGTGTAGAAATAGTAAATAATAAAATTTTACATTAAAAACCATCATGACTTATGATCAATATTAATTTTTGCAGCATTTTTTTAAATCGCTAGAAATTCTTAGAATTTAGTGAATAAAAGTGTAAGAAAAACCGAAATTTAAGTAAAGTCTTAGCTATGAGAAATAATCGTAAAACTAAGTAAAAAGTAAATAATTATTGCAAAATTTTAAAAAATTAAATAATTTTTTTGGCGTATGATTAATATTAATTATTTTTTAAATTTTTTTAAAATCTATAGAAATTCACTGGTTTTTGGCAATAAAATTTTAATGAAAACCTAATTTAAAGCAAACTTTAGGTCATCAGAAATCGTTATAAGCTAAATAAAAAGTAATTAAAAGTTCAATTAAATTAAATTTTGTTAAAATTTCTATAAACAAATTTATTTTAGCTATAAAATAAAAATAATCACAGATTGAGCTTACTTCCCAAAAAAAAAAACACAGTATTTAGCAAGTTATAAACGTTTTAAGTTTTGATGGACTTTTCTAATAAAAATCGAATTTGAATCAAAAGTAAAAGCGATCACAGACTGTAAATCTGTTTGAAGAAATGTTTAAATTATTATCTTATCATTTATTGACTTGCTTTTTCTCTGGTTTAAGGTTTAGTTCATTTGAAACTCGTTAAAAATAAAGCTTTCACTACCTTTAACGGAAATTTTGACCATTCCAGATTTCTGTTTTCTAGATTTAGTTTTTCTCTTTTGATTTACTAACAATTTATTTTCTTGTTTATTTGTCTTAAAGTTTGTCGTTTAACAAAAATTCCTTTAAAGTGTTTTTTTTGTCTTAATACCGTTTAAACTTAATATGGGCGTTTGGTTTGATTTTTTTATATATTTATTTTGTTTGTTTCTATTAAATACTTCATTAGCACAAAATCATGGCAATTTATTGACGGCTTCTATTATTTCTATTAAAAAAGTCTTAAAAAAACTCCAACACACACATGCGATTTGTTCAAATTGCTAAATCTCAGATACTCCATAACCAATGGCACAAAATGAGAAAAACAAAAGAAAAAAAAACGTAAATGAAACAAAACTAATGTGTACCCACGAATGAAATCATGTTAAACATAACCTAAAAATAGAAATAGAAAAAAATGCAAGCAATGAAATTAATGGGGGAAGGAAGCCCTAATAAAAAGAAATATAAACAGAATAAACAAATAAAATAAAAATTCTAACAGAATCCAAAATTAGCTGAATTAGTCAGCTATCATGAAACATTTAAAACTACAGTTTAAAGTAATATAAAACTATGTTGAAAATTTTTGCCAAAAATCTGAAAAAAAAATTCTTTTAAAATGACAAAAATTTAATAAGTGTATTTTAATTAATTCACATTTTTATTAATGTTTAGTTCTTATCCAAGTTGTCTATATAAAAAGCTCAAAAATAGCAATAAAATGCTTTTTTTTAATTAAAACCCACTGTGACGTATGAATAATATTAATTATTGATTAATATTTTTAAAAATCGCTAGAAATAGATTGTCATAGATTGTCGCTAGTAATATTTTGACAAAAACCGAAATTAAACTAGACACTCAAGAATAACTATCAACATTTTGAAAAAAAAAATATTTCCTTAAAATGCGAAAGTTTTAATATTGTAAAACAATTTCCCACTATTTAATAATTTACATTTTATTGTAGTTTTAGTTGTTACCTTAGTTTTTTATATAAATATCAGCTTAAAATTTAATTTTCAAAATAAAAATCACTGTGACGTATGAGTAATATTATTTATTGATAAATTTTTTTCAAAATTCCTAAAAATTCAGAGAAAGAAAATCGAAATTATAATAGCTATTTATCTGTTTATGAACAGTATTAGTTGTTCCAAAAAGTCTTAGTAAATATTTATTAAAATTTTTTTTACAAAAAAATCTAAAATTTTTTCATTTTCCCTTTGCCAAGTTTTGTTAAATATTTAAGTTGTTTTCATTAAGTTTAGTAATTTATTTTTTGTGCTTTATTAAACATTAGGAATTTTGAAAAAAAAAATTTCTATTGGCTAACCTGCCCCTTTTGTTTGTACATTAAACAAACCACCATATTATTGTTAAATGCTTATGTAGTTGTTTGTTGTTGTTGTTTAAACAATGTTATTGTGCATTGTTGTATGTTGTATTTAAGTACGTACGTATGTTACTACGTTCGGTATGTCTTTTACAATTGTTATTTTAGCTGCTTATTTGCTGCTCTTTTAACATTTACAGAGAAAAAACTAACATCTAGTTAAAGTCAAAGCGTGGGTTGTAAATACATATTTGCAACGCAAAAACCTCCATATCTGTTTACCAATGACCATTTGAGTAAAGAAAATTTGTGTTTTAATAAAAAAAATTCTTTAAATATTGCACAGTGGTTTGGGTGGAAATAAAGGCGATTTTGCTTTAAACTAGTTTAAAATTTTTGCAAAAATAGTTACTAAACTTGATAACAAATAGATATGTTACCCAAAGTTTTCTAGTTTTGATACAGGATGAGCCAATGTAAGCCAAAGTTGAAGTTGTAAGCCAATATTGAAAGTTGCAAATTGTTGCTCTCAAAAATATTAGATTATTAATAAATTTTTGCAAAGATCGTTATTAAACTTGTTGTATTAGTAAAGCAGGAGATAAGCTTTTAAAATAGTTTTACTTAATCACCCCTATTCTGACTTTCGATTCGAATCGAAATTTTCTCCGTTTGGCAAATTTGGTATTCAGAGTTTCGATTCCGCTACGTTTCTTTCGATTGTAGGTATTCTGTATTACGATCGTAGTTACGTTTTTCTACGCTCATATTTTAGTAGCGGAATTTTTTTCGGTTACTCTTTTTATAAACTTAAAAAGTGTTTAATTTATAAAATGTAAGTATAAAATGTTTCAAAAGTGATTTATATAAATTTTGGTTGTAGTACGGCCAATCAAGAGGTGATATGCAGCAACATAGAACATGGTTAAACAAATGTGTAATGGTAGAACGAAGGAGTTTTGAATTACTGTCACTACAAACAGGAAAGCAGCCTATTTATTTATTTTTCCCGGTTGAAAACAACTGGCAAGTTTATTGCCAACAAAACAGGATATTGCTTGCGGCTACCATAAACGGTCCAAGGAGGAAGTTCAGGTATTTTCTTTTCGAGCTTTTCAAGCCTTACCTCTGTGTTCTGAGTCACGTTGTTCTCTTCTTCCACCAATAAAGCCACTGCTATGGATTCCATTTCTCCTTCAAATACAAAAATTAAAAATACCACCTCCGGCTTGACAGGATTCTTAGCACTTAAATATTTTGCAAACAAAAATTATTACCTTTTTATTATTATTAATTGTTTTGTTAATTGTATTGTTTTATTTTTATTATTTCTCCTTATTAATCGCACAAATTTTTTTTTCCTATTTTTATTGTTTGTTGTGACTTTTGTTTATTAAAATAGTAACAAACTTGCTCATTTCTTTGTTTCTATTCCACATTTCATAGTAACAAATTGGTTTTGTAAACATTGTTGTCTTCTTTTTGTGCTTCCGATTCAGTTTTTGTTTGGAAGACTAATTTTCGATCGTAGCGTAACTGAATGCGGAGACGTAATCGAAACTCAGAAAAGGGTGAATAGCTTTCACTTAAACCCAAGTTAAACAACAGTTAGCCAAAGTTAACCACTTTAATAGAAATAAATAATTTTAAAGTATTTTCCATAAAATTTACCACTGTAAACTTGATTCTTTGATCTCTCTCTCTCTCTCTTTCATATAACTGCCAACAGTGTATGAGTGCCAGTGTTTAATACTAAAATACCTGTGTGAGGCAAGTACTTAAGCCACTAAACCAGCAACAATTGTGTAGTAAGTATTTAGTAGCGTGTGCTTACAATCAACTAATTTTGTTTAAGTACAAAGCAAAACATAACGAAAATTTTATGTTGCATAAACATACAATGTGTGCCTTCTATTTTAAGCCAGGCTAGCTAGTACAATGAGTAGTAGTTATTTTTGTTGTTGCTGTTGCTCTTACCACCACCAAGGTTAAAGACAAGAAGCTTTAAAACGTTTTTGTCTCCATGTTCGTTTTTAAAGATTAAAATAACAGATCTAAGACAGCTAATTTAAAACGTTTTTATTTCATTTTATTTTAAATAACATTTTAGTGGGTTTTTGTGTACTAAAAAAGTTTAATTTAAGAAACAAGAACAACAAAAAAACTCATAAAATTTATGACTGTCATTGTGAAAAGATGTTTATCTCTTTTAGCAAATAAATACCGGGAGCTCAGCAAACAAACAACTTACAAAGTTTTAAGACAGACGCCCAAGACTAAAACATATTTATAACATTGAATGCTGTAATATTTCATGGTCTTATCCGATTTTTCTACAACACAAACACAATTTCAAAAATAATTTTACAACAGTTTTTAGCAAAGAAATTCAATAGCAAACACAACTTCCCCTTATTTTGTACAATAACCACGAATTGGAAAAACTTTTATTAAAAAGTTTTTTTTTTTCTTTTGTCGTTCAATTGTGGGTGTTGTTATTGTTCGTTTGCCATACATTTTGGAAATTTGTAGCTGGTCAATAAAATACAAGTGTCATAAATTTCCAGCAGTTTGTTGCAAGTGTAAACTGAAAGCAGGGTAATTGAAAATAAGTTGGTATAACTTTAAAACATTAAACTTACTAATTGTTTTAGCAATAAAATTTGCTGATTGTAAATGAAAGTTTTGCTGCACAAAAAAAATAGATTAAATTATTCTTAGCAGCTGCAAGAAGATTTTGCTCAGCAAAGGGTTGGCAACATACAACTTATTTTTAGCTCATTTATTTCAACAGATTACCAATATCGATTAGAGTTATTAGAGCAGAAAGTTTTGGTTGAAAATTAAAAAACAAAGTAACAAAAACAAGTAAATAACAAAAGTTAAGCTGGAGGTCCACACCAAGCGTCTACGCGTTTCACGCGTTCTAAGCAACTGTCAAAAAAGTAGAATCAATGTAGTTGTATGAGTAAAGTTACACACTCAAAAGCGTAGGACGCGCTGACGCCTGAAACGCGAAAAGTTCGTTTACTTTCTACTTTTAAAAGCGGTGCACGCGTCACAGCTGACTTTGACAAATGCAAAGCAAATTTATGTTAAAGATGATGTCACCAGAAAAAAATACAGTTGAAATAACATTTTTTATATGAGTTTGACAAACAAACCGATAAAAAACTTCATATAAAAAAAATCAGCTGGGCATACGGCATCACCTCCAAAAGTACATAAAAAAAAATATTGACGCCATGGTGAAATTAAATACAAGGTGACAGCATTGCTACAACAATTACAACAAGGCAAGAACAACAGGCATTTTTGTTTGTGTAATACTTTCGTTACTGTCAAAAACATCTGGCATAAAATAAAGAAAACAAACATACAAACATAGATAAAACCAGAAAACAATAGTAGTGAAAAATTGTTTATTTTATTTTCCTAAACAATTTCGAAACTCGTGATGATTTTGTTCGGGGCATTTTGATTAATGAGGAAATTCTAGACAGTCGTATCTGTGTTTCCCTCTTGCCACGCGAACAGTATGCTCGAAAGGTGAACAATTGGCTGATATATTGGCAATTAAGACTGCTGCTATAAAAATTATGAAATTACCTCTGAAACAGGATGAAAGTGATTACTTTTCCAGCAGTGATGAAGAAGATTCACAACCTTTTTCTCCCCTACCTGATGATGCCAATAGTGAGGCCATTTAAATAACAGATTTGTATAATTTTGTTAATACAGGCTACTTTATTTTTTAGTTTTCCTATCGTAAGTGGTCGATTCTTTGGCCAGAGGTTTTCAGGAGAAATCAAATCCAGATTTCTATATACCCGAAATTCTTCCCGCTACGCGTACAACATGTCTGTCAAAGAGGTCAACTTTAATGTGGTTAAGGCTATTTTCAGTTTGCCCACCATTAAGGAACCCTCTAATAATAATGTTTTAATTAAAATTAATGCAGTCTTATTCTTCCAAAAAAGTTTTTATTTTTATTCAAATTTTAAAATAAAATATTGGAAATATACATAATAAAAAAAAATTTATAGTGTGTTCTCGAACTGGCTTTATTGGAAATAAAGCTGCTTGGAGTAAGATTCTTTTAGCATAACTTACTCCACTGTTCTCTTTTTCTTGGGTCTTGAGGAACCTTAAAGAAAGTACCACTTCCAGCTACTCCTTTTTTACGGCATAAGATGCAACAACGCATTTTTCTGCAGCAAAAAAAAAATCACTTTTAAAGAGGAATCTTAACATTTATCTTACAGAAAAAAACTAACACTTTTAGTAAAACAACTCAAAAAACAAACACACTATTTAATATAATATAGTTTTTTTTTAACACTTTTAAGCTATTTTACGCAGATAAAACGGCGAAAAAACTCAATTTTTCAAAAACAAAATAATTTTGTAACGTTTTTATATAAACTTTGACTATTTGTAAACAACTTTTTGACATTTTCAATTTCACCATGAACAGAGCAAAAAACAATCAGCTGGCGCTATGCTGTCACCTTGTATTTAATTTCACCATGATTGACGCGAAAAATCTTCGCATGTAACTTGAAATGCCTGACGCTTAAAACGTTTAGAAAGCTTAAAACGCGTTGACAAAACGCGAGTTGTGGACCTCCAGCTTTACACCAAAGTCAAACAAACAAATGAAAATCTCAATTAAATAATATGAAAAAGGTGGCAACATTAAACAGCTAAATAAAAGAAATTTCACCAGAAAACTAATAAAATAATTAAAAATTATCATTTTAAAACATTTAACAAAATTTTTAAAAATTTAATATTTTTAAGAAAAATTGGCAACGCGTTAAAACAAAACTTATTACATATAATAAAAATTCAACAAAAAATTAAGTTTTAACAAAATTTCTTTACAAAATTGGAAACAAATTTACAAAATAAAAACAATTTTTGTTTAAGGTTGGCAATGCGATTTACCAAAAACTTTGACATTTTAAACAAAAGATAAATACAATTAAATAAGAGTAATATTTTTCACAAAAAAAATATTAAGAAAAATTTAATTGGCAACACATTTTTGCAAAAAGTATTAAATTTGCACAAAATCTTTGGAATTTTACATAAAAGATATCTAAAATTAAATAAGAAATATATTAATGATAATTTCCATGAAAAAAATTAAAAAAATTTAATTTTTAAATTAATTGGCAACGCGTGTTTGCAAAAAGTTTTAAATTTGCACAAAAACTTAGGCATTTTTAGCAACAGATATCTACAATTAATAGTATTAGTGATAATTTCTATATATATAATTGGCAACGCATTTTAGCAAAAAGTATAACTTTTTAAAAAAAAGATAGATACACGAAAATAAGAATAATATTTTTTAGCAATTTCCATAAAAAATTATGAAGAATAATTAAACTTTTAAATCTAATTGGCAATGTGTTTTTTGCAAAAAGCATTAAATTTGCACACAAACTTAGAAATTTTAAATAAAAAATATCTACAAATAAATAAGAATAATATTAGTGATAAATTATATAAAAAAATTTTACGAAAAATTAAATTCTTAAATCTAATTGACAACGCGTTTTTGCAAAAAGTATTATATTTTCACAAACACTTTGAAATTTCAAACAAAAGATATATACAATGCAAACAAAATAATATGTATTCTTAACAGTTATCACATAAAAATTTAATAAAATTTAAATTTTAATTTTAAAACTATGAGATCTAGTATTTCAAAATGTAACAAAAATATCAAAAAAGTTTTCGAAATTTGCACTAAAAATTCACAGAATTTTATAAGAAAAAGGATTCTATTAAATTCTTAAAAATATATATATTTAAAATAAACATTTTTAATACAGGTGCGCTAAAACAAAAATTTGTAAATTTATAGCAAAATTATATATAGAACTGAACAAGAAAATAAATTTCAGCAAATCTCTTTAAAATATTTTTAAAAATTTTAATTTCAATAGCTCAAAAATCACATTTAAGTTTGTGTTGGCAACTCAAGTTATGTAAAACTTTGAAATATTAAAGAAAGATATAAAGAATTTAATAACAATAAAATTTGAACTGCTTGTCTTAAAAGGAAACAACCAAAACAAAAATTTTGTAACCAAGTTGGCAACGCACTTAAACAAAAAGTAGTGAATTTCCTTAAATAAATTACACAAAGTAATAAACTGTACAAAAATATAGCAAAAATCTGCATTAAAAATGCACATAATTTAATGAGAAAGAGAATTCTAATAAATTTCTTTAAATATATGTATGTTTAAAATATAAATTTTTAATACAGGCTGGCAATGCGCTAAAATAGAAATTTGTAAATTTATAGCAAAATTATATATGGAGAAAATAAATTCCAGTAAATTTCTTTAAAAAAAACTTTAAACATTTTAATAGCCAAAAAATCAATTTTAAGTTTAGGCTGGAAACTCGAAATTTGTAAAACTTTGAAATATTTAAACAAAAAAGTATATAGAATTTAATAATAACTAATTTTTTTCTAATTTTCTTAAAAAGAAGCACCAAAATTTTAAATTTTTAATTTAAGTTGGTCACCCTTAGAAAAAAAATTATTGATTTGGCAATGCAATTTTACAAAAAACAAATTAAAAAAAACAAATTAAAAAACAACAAATTAAATAATGTCCTGCAAAATCATATTACTTACAGTTTCCTTATTTAATTCAATAACGACTTTCCTGCTATATTTATACATTTTCCTTTTTACTGCATTACCAATCTTATTTAACCTTATTGTGCAACCATTAAGTCCTGCCTGCGAATTTTATTAAGAAATTATTCATTTTATTGTATTAAGTCATACATTATAACATGATTAGGTTTGTTAAATGTGTGTGCAGAGTATTTCCACACTCTAGCAACGCCTACGACAAATGCCCTCAAAACATAAATTGCGTTGCCACACACTAGCAGCACACAGCACTCATGTATGGCCAAGAAACTGAAGTGATTGCAGTTGAAAAAAATACAAATGTTAAAGAAATGTATTTCTTGAGTAATGAACATGTTTTATCTTTATTAAAAAATTTATAGGACTGTATATTTTACTACTAATAATTTGCTTTTAATAGAACTAATAAAAGTAAAAAGAAAATAATTAGAACATAATATGATTTGAGTAAGATGTACTCGTATTGTAAAGACATAAGATTTTTTCTCTAGAAAATTGTCTTATATGTCTTATTTCTATAGAAATTTTATTCTTAATCCAATTGTCTATTATAGTCTTTACAAGACATACTATTTCTAGTTTTATTTTTGTTAACTTTTCAAATTTCAACTCTAACCTTCAATAAAAATGCAATAAATTTTATATTCAAATTTAATAAATATTTAATAATAACTTGGCAAATTAATTATGCTTGAATTATAAAAATAAATCTGCAGAAAATCATTCAATGAATTTAAAATATAAAAAAAAATAACAATCGTGTTTTCTGATTATCTTTGCAAAATGTCAAATGGTGTGTTAAAAAGGAGTGTTGCTCGCTAAACTCACTCTCTCAGTCATAAACACACTTTCGCACACTGGCAATGACAAGCCTACCAGGTCGTTTATATATGAAAATACAACAACAGCAACAACATCAGCCAACTACTACTTAACCAACAGATTTAGTATTTTGATGCTGGAAAAAAAACAACGAATTAAATGAAATGCAATTAAAAAATCAAGCATTTAATGGGTTTTTATATGTATGTATGTTTTTTTTTCAGTTGCACTCAAGCTTAAGCATTGAGCATATTAAATGCCATAATGTTTGAATTATATACACTTACTTACACAAATAAACCATAATAAATAAATTTGTGTTGTGTGGTTTTTTTTTTATTTTGTTTTTTATAAACCATTGCGTGTCTGACATTTAAAAAAAATAAATATTTGATTGTCAATTTTTTATTATTTAAAGTGGCTCTTGTTGCAGTTGTGTTTATGAAAATAAACGTTAAAATAGTGGCATCTTTGCTTAGTTGTCTGTTTATTATTGTTGTTCTTTATGAAGGCAAAATGGTGGCCTGAATAGCAGAGAGTAAAATCAACTTGAAAAAGAATTTTAAAGTAAATGAGCCACTCACGTTTGGCAATAATGAAAAGTAATAAATTTAAGCATTTTAAGGCAATTTAAACAAAACAATCTTTAAGGAAAATTAAAACAATTAATAAAATATTTTCTTTGGATTTCATTGCAGAATTATAGCTCTTCTTATTTTAATTGTTTTTTTACTTCTCCTAAACATTTCTACTGTTATTTGCTGTGCTACAAGTAGCCACCAATTTAAATTGTTGCCTTAATTTGTTCATTACACTACGTACCATATAACTGTGCGTACCTCAATATACATATGTACCAACACATACATACATACATACATATGTATGCAGTGTTTGCAACGCAAGCTCTATTAGATCTTCTTCACTTTGCAGCAAGGCTTAGCAACAACAAATAGTTAAGAAAATTTAAGCAGCTGCAATAAAGAATTGAAAACCACAAAATGATGATGATTTGTACAAAATTTCGTTGAATTTTTTATGTCTTTCTTCAATTTTTTTGTTCAGCTAGTTGTGTAACACTTTTTATTATAACACATGGCTGCAAAAAAAGTATTTGCAAGACAATTTTCTATATAAAACAGTCCCTACAAAACAATTTCATTTAGAAAACAGTCTCTACAAGACAAGTTTCTATAGAAAACAGTCTCTACAAGACAAATTTCTATTCCTTGTTGCCCTGTGTAATTTATATTTTTTCCTTTTGTACGGGATTGTTACACGACTGAAATAAATGTTTGGATTTTTTATTAAACAAAAGATTAAACCGAAAAAAGCAACATTTAAAAAAATGAATTGTTAGCTGTAGTTTGAAATAGTATTGTGGTTTGTTGCCTCAACATGAAAAGATGCTGCTGCAACCAGTGAATCCACAACACCAACCAACAACCATATTGATAATGTCTATCATCAGTGTAGATAGAAATTGTAGCCACCAAAAATTGCCTTTAGCTTAAAAGCTCATTTGGGTCATTGTAAATTATTTAAAACTATTAAAATATAAGGAAAAAATATAAAAAATGACATCTTTTTTATAAACAAAACTAATTTTCAAGCAATTTTCTATTCCCACGTTTTTGGCAGAAAAAAATTTCGATTCACAAAACAAAAAATAAATATCTTCAATTGTGAGGCTATTATTGCTGGAAATCAGCTCTAATAGGGATGTGATCACAATGAACTTTAACCTTTAGTTTTGCTTAACAATGTAAGACAGTGCGAAAGTCAATAAAATTGAAAAACCTGAAAAAATGTAATTTTAATTTAACAAACTATTAAAAAAAACATGCTTTATTCTAAATATTAGCTTAATATGATCGAAGTTTCCCATAATTTAGGAAAAGTTCGTACAGATTTTTAGATTCATTTTTCTAACATGCCACCCACTGTCTTAAAATGTTGACCTATTGTCTGTCAAACTCTAGCAAAAAATTAAATGCACAACAACATTGTTGTTTATATGGCAACCTTTAACGGTTAAATTTAATGTTTGTATGCTTAGGTAGATATTGATGTTGCAGTTGGCACTTAAATGAAAAACGTGACCATACATAATAACAACAACTAACACAATATAAAAGCAGCAAACTATAAAAATAATCATTAAAAAAATATATATATAAGAAATTTAATTAGCAAATTTTTGCACAAAAAATATTATTGCTTGTTTAGTTTCTAAATATTTCTCATACCATTTACCATAAATCCATAACAAATATTTTAATTGCCCAAATAAAAATTTAAACCAACAAATAAATAAATTGGTTACAAGTGTCAGAACATGTTATTCAAAATGGCAATCTTGTTTAAACCAAAACAGCAATAATTTGGTTTTTATATAGAATATAAATAAATCAATTTGACGTAAGTATGTGTAAAGAAATAAATAAAATGTTACCTTAATTGGTATTTGTTTTACATTTCAATTAAGTTTTTTGCACAAATTTTAAACCAGTAATAAAATATTGTTTTACTTTTATAACAAACATTTAAAAACAATTAAATGAAATCTATATGGCAGAACTTTAAAACGGAGTAATATTTAATAAAATGCCAGAGTTAAATGTAACACACACTCACACGTAATTACCCATGGAGAAAGACATAGCTAGAGTAATGTAAACAAACATTTATTTATACCTGTGTAGTTTTTACATACCTACAAACATCAATTGTAGGCAAATCAGTAAATAAAGAGATAAAAACAAAGTATGCAACTCATTTATAACTGTAAGGGGAGTGTGACCACAACAGCGATATAAATTTGTCAAAAACTATAAATGAAATTAATTAAATTATACTATATTGGTATGCATTTTCTATAGAAATCCTAATCTTTGAGATAATGTAAAAATAAAACAATATTTTACAGTCTTTTAAGATAACATACTTTTTAAAAAACTTTTTCTATGGGAAAACAATCTTTTTACACACTTTATAAATTCTTTATAAGAGAAATTTTTTATAGGAATAAGTCTTTACACATCAAATTTTTGTTTTATTAAAGATTCTTTCAAAGACTACTTTCTATAGCAATTTCAATAGAAGTCTTCACAAGATAATTTTTTATAAAAACATGTCTTTACGAGACAAATTTCTATAGAAACTAGTCTTCACAAGACAAATTTCTATACTAGTCTATAGAAATGTGTCTTATATATTTTATACTTTTCTTTAAAATATTATAAATTGTTTTTTGCCTTAGTTTTCTAAAAAAAATAACAAAAAATACTCAACCTAATATTATTTCCAACATCAGCTCTGCTTATTTATACAACCCTGTCGACACTACATGTCTACCTTATAAAAATGTGACAGCAATACTTTGGCGATTTTTTAAAGTCAAACGTTTTAGCACTTTTTTTATTAAGCAATAAATTTAAATACAATCTTTAAAATAACAAAATACTCGATTCTAATACAGCAACCAACATTAATGATTTCAGGATTGTATATTTCAATACAATAAAATTTACTAAAAATGTAAAAAGTAGAACTAATTTTTTTTATACAGGTTAATATTTTTAAAACAATTTTTATATAACAAAGTTTAATAATTCTATACAAAGTCACTAGTTTAAAGATTTTATAAATAATAATGGCACAATCTCTATTATCATCAAGAAATTAACACTATTTTGACATGTACTTAGAGTTTTAAGCTTAATTTTTTTGGTATACAGGGGGTCAGCTTTATTGTTTATTTGTTTAATGTAAATTTCATTATCCAAATGCTAAATTTCATTATAGGTTTACGTTTTAAACAAATTTGTGCAAATTGAAAATCTGGCAACATGTGTACATTCAGAGTTTGCATTCATTGTCTGATGTACTTTTGTGCAGCCCTGTGCTTAACAAAATTTTAAAAGTGTGGCAACATCTTAAAAGGAGTAGCCTTCACTTTAAATATAAAAGATTTTGACATTTTGATTTTGAAAACTGTTGGTCAAAAAAAGTAGGGAAAAATTTATAAAAGATATATTTTCTAAAATTATTAGAGAAAATTTCTTATTATTTCGGCTTGAGTTCATTTAATTAATAACTCAAAGTAACTCATTGTAAAGTTACATACATATATTTATCTAGACAATTTGCACGCTGGAATGCCAAGGGCCGAAATAAAAAGAAATTTTGTCTAATAATTAATATAAAAAATTCAACCATTTTTCATTAAGAACTGAAGCCAATAAATATTTTCAAAAATTTATTAAAAAAAAAACCCTAAAATATAGTTGTTGAAATTTTTATATAAAAAAGGTATAAAAACATTTTCAAACATTAGTTAAAAAAAACAATTTAAAAAAACATTTTTTTAAATCACGAAAATTGCAAAAAAACCTATACCAGATTTTATTACAAAAATGTTTTACTATAATAATTTTTCAACAAAAATTTTTTTTAATTTTTTTTTTGCAAACAAAAGAATCTTTAATAAAACAAATTTTAAGATATGGTAGCATTTTAATATACATATATATATATATATATATATATATATATATATATATATATATATATACTAGATGGCATTTGCGCGAGTTGCTACGCCACCACAAATATTCAATTCATTTTGAGTAATTTTATTGATTTTGTTCATTTTAAAAAAAAGTAGGCGGTCGAAAAAAGTATTCTTAGTCATGCTGGAGTCTAGTTATATGCCGTCAAAATTTTAGTAAGATCGGTCCAGTGGTCTGGAAGAAGGCGTTGTAATTAATTTAAAAAAGTGGTCGTTAAAGTAGGCGTGGTCCTACCAACTACGAAACTTTCCCGGGCTCATGCACAACAACTTTGTCGAAGATAATAACATGATCAGATGCATAGTTTGCGAGAATAGAATAGTAGAAATGAATTTCAAAAAAGTATTTGAGTCATTAATAGCATGTTCTTAGTTCTTTTTTGTGTGGATGGAAGAATAGTTTATCTTTTTTTATTTTTAAGTTGAATAAATAATATCAAATGTCCATTTTTACCCAGTTTTTGTCCCTTTTTTGTCACCCGTGAAAAATAATTTTCAAAAAAGTACCTATTAATTATCCGTAATACGTACTATTTGAAAATAATAGTTCCTGGAATTGTTAGTGAGAAAATACATTTTGATAAAAAAGTAACAAAAAAGAATACAATTTTTAGGCCATAAGAAATCGAATTTCAAACTGCGCCAGATGCATTTAATATACTATTTCTATGTTTATTTATGTAGGAGTTATACATGTTAACGGAGCGTTCTACGGGGACTAATTTTACCCCATATGGTCACTTGAATTTCGAATTTCAAAAAAGTACCAGACACCTGTCGGCTCTTTTTTTAATTAAAGGCAGACGCATTTAAAATATTATTTCTAAGTTCATTTGTTTTGGAGATATAGGAATGATAGATTAGGAATGTTTTCGTGGAAATCGGCTTGGAGTACTACGACGCATTAGAGATAAGATGTACGCAATGGACTACGTAACCATTTTGGAAGACTCCTACCTACGAAGTCTTGACATATTTGGGCTTGAACCGGGACAAAATGATCATTCATGCAAGATAACGACCCAAAACACACCGCAAAAGTAACAAAAGGGTGGTTTAAAGAAAATTAAAGGCAGACGCATTTAAAATATTATTTCTAAGTTCATTTGTTTTGGAGATATAGGAATGATAGATTAGGAATGTTTTCGTGGAAATCGGCTTGGAGTACTACGTCGCATTAGAGATAAGATGTACGCAATGGACTACGTAACCATTTTGGAAGACTCCTACCTACCAAGTCTTGCTATATTTGGGCTTGAACCGGGACAAAATGATCATTCATGCAAGATAACGACCTAAAACACACTTGGATTTTATACAAGTATATTTTAAATCACAACGTTTTTTGATTTCCTTGAATTTTTTTTTTCGATTTTGTATTAAGAACAAATAATGAATTTAATTCAGTTTAAAAGTTTTTTTTAATTAGTATAAAACAAAAAAATGTTGAATTAGTTGTCAATAAATTTAATTTCGTGAACAGTTTTGTCCCTTACTGTAAATATATTTGTTCTATAACATTAAGCTAACACGTGTTATTTTAAAACAGGGTTGCAAACAAAATAGATAAAATTGTTACAACTCTGGGTATTACACACATGATTAAATACGGCAGTTTTTTGATAAAATAATATTGCCATATGTTACTATAAATACTCATATACATGCCATATGACACTATTTATCGTATTCCAACAATGTTGCCACACAATGTAATAAGTTAGCAATTAAAAAGAAAACATTTACACCAAACATATTTTCTTATATAAAAACAATATTAAACACTATGAAATACATTGTAATTATAGGGAAATGTTAATTAAATCCATAATGAAATCGCAACTCAAACTTAATTTAAATGTTTGACTATATTTTTAAGTTTTCGGCATTTCATACTACAATTTACAATCGTGGAATTATTGATCAGTCGTTTTTTTTATTATTAAGTATCGATATATACACAACTAATCATGTTATTACAAAGAATTATATTTTTCTAATGTTTAATAATAAAGAAAATGTTTAATCATTTGTTTTACATAGTATGTAAATCGCTGAAATATTTCCAACGTTACTGGCAACTTTGTTATTCATATGTTGCCATATTTGTAATGTAGCTGTTTATTGCATACAGGATTGTATAAATATAGGTAACAGAGTTGTTAACTACATATTTCCCTTAAAATGCTCTAAAAAGTATTTTTATAGACAGTTCTACAGAATATTGATTTATGAAGAAAACTGCCTTGTTAAGACTCTGTTACATAAAAATCTATTACATATTTTTATAGAAAATTGTTTTCTTGTTGACTCTATTGTATAGAAATTTATCTTGTTAAAACACTATGTACCGACACTGTTCTATAGAACATTATATTATATTCCATAGAATATTATAGTATTTAAATGTTAGTAAAATAAATAAAAAATCATGTTAAAAAAGTAATTCTTAAAAATAAAAATTTGCACAGCCCTGTCTTTACGTCACATGATTATATGAGACAGTATGTTCATAAATTAAAAGTAATGTGGCCACACTAAACAATATGGCGTTCGTCAACTTTTTTGCCATATATACGGCAATACGGCATACAATCATGGTTGCCATAATTGCAAAAAGAAGTATGACATCACTATAGAAATTGATTTGCCTAAAACTCTAAATTTATTGCAAATCAATAAATATTTTACCAATAAACTTTCACAACGTGTTTAAATTTTAAAAAACACCAAAACAAAATATAAAAATCAAATATAGAAAACAACAACACACACACACAGTGTGAGAAAGAGAAGAGCTGTTATCAAATAAATAAAACAATAACAAATAAATAAAACAATAACAATTATTAAAAAAAAAGACACAAACAAAACAACACCTGCAAACCTTAACACAGCAAACAAACTGCTGCTAAAGCCGTCAACTTCTTGCCCACATTTATCAACTAACATAATAATGGCAACACTTATTTTCTTAGCTTGTTCTTGTTTTTCGAAAATTAGATCAAATTTTACTTTCGATATGGCAGCTCAGTAAATACAAAAGAGACATCAGGCTGGCTACCCAAAGGCCTTGCTGTCAGTTGCGAAAAGTTGAATAAAAAGTTGTGTCGTTTTGTTTTTCACGGTATTTCATTTTATAGCAATTTTTTTGTTATACAAAAGCCAACCAAAATTAAGATATTAACTATACAAGTGCAAGTATACCTATTGATACCGCTTAAGTGGTGAGAAATTAGTTATAACAATACAAAGCAAAAATAAAAACAGACCTAAGTGCTAGAAATGAGCGATTTAGAAAATGCAAATCGTCTTTATGAAATAAGTGTTAAATTATGTGCAGCTATAGAAAAGCATAAGTGTCTTTATGATCGAAATGCTCTGCGTAAAAATCCTCCGGCTGAATGTGAAATCGCTTGGCAATCGGTGGCCAAAGAGTGCAATCTAACAAGTAAGTGTTGTGCATTTGATTTTACATATTTAAATTTATAAGAAAAGTATACTTACCACCACCAGCAACTCTATCAGCATTAATTGCTGTTGTTGTTGCCCTACTTTAGTGAGAAATTTATTTTGTGTGTGTGTGTTGTTTTCTTTTTGTTTGCTTGTTCTTCTTCATCTGGTTTGTTTTATAGTTCGAAAGCTATTGTTATAGGCAGCTGTTTAGTTCTTTCCAAACTGATTCTGTGTAGGTAAATCTACACACAGGGTTGTATTTTTAAGACACACCTGACAACTATAATTTCAGGGTTGCATTTATGAGTGTATGTTATATTTTTGGTAAAGTAGTTGATTATTTAAGGTGCATATACACTACGTGTTTTTTACATTGTATATGTCAAATTTTACATATGGGAGTAAAAACATGTAGTTGGTGACCTCAAAAACTTTGCTTGTGTAAAATACATGCGGAAATACATATGTATTTTTTCGATTAGAACACGCTCTATTTTCTTATATTCAAACACATGTTTTCCAATGTATATGCTAGGCGAAAAGTTTTGCCGACGGTTAAATCTGCGCTATCATTAGCCGGCCGTATGAAGAATTTGCATAAGTGATAAATTAAATATTTTTTTGATCCCATTTTGATAATTTAATAACAATGATATAAATTATTTAAAAATTTTTGATACAAGCTCTACATCTTGTATATTAAAAAACGAAAAACCTTAAATCAATATTTTTGACGCCGGCAATTTAGTGACGCTTTGTAGCGGCTTTAACGCATTTTTTAAAGAAACGACATGGAAATTTATGTGTAAAAAAAGAATAATATTTAAGCGTATCAGCTGTTTTAATCATGGCGATGTCACGTGTAATTGTACATACAAGTTTGTGACCAAAAATTAAAACCCATATGCAAAATAACCAATTTTGACAGACATAAAGAAAAACATGTGAGTTGTAAACTTAAAAATACATAAGCAAAAACACGTAGTGTATAGCCACCTTTAGGTAGCGAATGCTGTAAAACCGGCAATTAAATTTAAATAAAATATCTAATAAGAATTATGTTTATTTTTTAACTACGTATCGCAAATTTGTAATTTCTTCAATATATTTTTCGAAAATTGTCTTGTAAAGATTGTTTTCTATAGAAAATTGTTTGGTAAAGATTGTTATCTAAAAAAAATTGTTTTGTAAAGATTATTTTCTATAGTAAATTGTTTTGTTAAAATTGTTTTCTATAAAAACTGTCTAAAGATTGAAGAAAATTGTCTTGGAAAATTACAGGGTTGCAATTGATTTTTTTAAATTCCTTGTTAAATGTATATTCCCCAGATAATATTTTAAATTGTGTCAAAATTTGCTATTTTTATTTATGAACAATTCATTTAAACATTTATTTTGGATTTCCCCAGTTAATATTTTAAATTTCCAAATTGCATATAAAATTTTCCAATTATTATTTTTGTATGATTTATTTCTAAATTGTATTTTGTTATTTGAGATTTTCTCCGTTAAAAATTTTAAAAAAATTTCCCATTTTTTTAATTTTTATCCCAGTTTTGTTTTGAAAAACTAAATATTGATAAATGAAAATATATATTTCAAATTGATATTTTGTTAATATTTTTGTATTTCCCTGCTCCAATTTTTTTTTTAATTTTTCCCCCAGTTTAGTTGGAAAAACAAAATCAATCACTCAGGAATTAGGAATTACGTAAAGTCCTGCCTAGTTTTGTAGAGATCTTGTCACCGTTCCATGATCCTTAGAGCTAAACACAGCTTTCCTAATTCAATCAGTATTAGGAGTCCCATATAATTTAGCTAATTTTCACTTTTATCTTCAATCGTAGGTTTTAATAAAGTTAAATTTTGGGTTGATTACTAAGGTTTTATAAAGATAAATTTATAGTAAATACAATAAAGTAAAGTCGTGTCTACATTTCGGTAGATCTTCTCTCAGTTCCTTGATCCTCAAAGCCTTAAATTTAGGCTTTAATTGTAAGTCAATTTCTTAAAAAAATCTTTAAACTCTACATAAGAAATCTCTATTGTCAACCAAAACCACATGCTCTCTTTAACCTAATCTAAATATTTAACCTTCCCCCTTTAATAGTTGAATATTGTAAAAATCGTTGGAAGAGCTTGATAAAATCCTTCTATCAAGGAATAAAGCGCAAGGGAAATCGTTATTATTTGCATGAATACATGGACTTCCTTCTGCAAGGACAAGTCAACAAATCAAAAGCCAAACGCAATATAGAGGCGGTTCTAAATGATGAAACAAATTCAACAACAAACGAGGAAAGTTTGTCGGGCAGTATAGTGGAAACTATTAATATAGAAGATGAGGAGGACGAGGGGGATAGTGATAGTAATACCACAAGTGCCGATGAATCCAATGGATTGAGTAATGTGGGAGAGGACAAGCAGCAAGCGACTGGAGGAATATTCATCATTGATGAAATTGCGGAGGAGTCAGGAGAGGCAGATAATCGTGATAGACGTTTAAGTTATAAGCGTTCATGCAAAAGGGGACTAGATGCCGAGTTATTAGATGAGTTGGCCGATGAGGAACAGTCACAGGAACCGGAGCGCAAACGTGTGCGTAAATTAGTAATAGATAGTCGTAAAAAATTATCTTTGCAGCAGGAGCAACAAAATGACTCAACTCCTGTTAACAACAAACAAGTGCAAGTCAGATTGGATAAAATTAAAGTAAATCCAGCCACAATTGCAACTAAATCCAAGGATAATAAAACCACCAATGAAGTGGAGAATATGTGGAGTCGGAAAGTAAAAGAAGCGGTTAAATCTAGCGACAGTTTTTACGGTCAAACTCAAAGCTCACCACCTAAACAACCTAAAATGGTAGACCGCGGCACCTGCACAAAGTTACTGTGTCGGAATATGGCTACACAATATGAAGTTTTAACAAACCCCTCGGATTACGATGAAATCTTTATGCAAACCATTAGACAACAACTAAAGCAAATGAATGCTAGACAGAAAATGAATTTTAAATGTAAAATCTATAATTCACTATTGGAAGTATTTGATGATACCACCGATTTTCCGGGACCAAATGAGATTTTAAAGTTGCCACCAAAAGCAACACCCAGAATGGTTAACACCACCACGGGGGAACTAAGATTAATGAGGGAATTGGTGTCCCTGGTGCAGGCAGCCAAAAATACTCCGGAAATTATAAATGCCAAAGAAAAGGTTAAGACGGCTCCAGTAGTTCCAAGTCAACTGACACCATTACCAGCTAAGTTACCGGTGGCTGTTAATGATACTAACAAAGTTGCAACTACTTCACCTCTATCCCTAAGTCCCTCTTTAGATGATGATGATGATGATTTACAATTCTCCATAGACAATATAGACGCTGACGATGATGCCGAATTGCCGCGCACTTGGGAAGAAATTAAGGCAAAGCCTGCAGAATGTGTTAAAGCCAGCAACGAGGAGAGTGTTATGGGTTTGCCCAGACGCGTATTACAGAAAGTGGTAAGAGTTTCGGGTTCTACAGGCAGTACCATAGTGGCTCGGGATGGCGATAAAAAGCGCATTTATCGTATCTATCCCAAAACAATTAATCCCAATGGACTACCCATGGTAGCCAATAAAAATGCAAATATCGGAACATTTTATATGAGTCCAGCCAAAGTCCCCAATGAGGTATCTACCGGCACCCACAGAATCCCAAACAATTTAGCAAACATATCCATAAGACCATTTAATAGTATGGCAACTAATAACTTAAATAATGATTCTTCGAAAACTGGAAACAATAGCCTGAAGCAATTAAATACTATAGCGGCTAACAAGACCGTAGCAAATCAATCAATGTTTAAAAATGTTCACCCCGACAATCGCATATTAAGTTCCACCACAGGCTACTTCAAAATGTTGCCAACACCTAAAACTCTGGCTTCTACTACTGCTCCTACTACTAACACCACCAACAAAATTTCTACCGCGCAAACCACACAAGCTAACTCCAGTCCTGCCCATTTTAACAAGATCACAACAATGGCTGCGAAAAATTCAATGATGCCACCTACAGGCAATTTCTCCGCAAAACGACCCATGACCGTACGTTCCCACATCAATGCTCCACAAATGATACAACGACGTTATTCCATTTGCGGTCCCGTGTCAGCCGACAAAACCAATCCTACTTTACAACACACACAATCACCAGTGGCTTCCAAAACATCAAATAGCCAAACACAACCACAATCCTCCTCTGTACAGCAAATACAAATCTCTCAGCCGATAAGTCTCAATACAAAAGCCGCAACTACTGCAAACAACACCAAAACTCAACAAAATGGTTCTTCAAGCGTCAATACCGCAACTGAAGCAGATATTAAACCGTCCATGAAAACCTTAGATGATGTTAAAAAGCCTGAAACTAAAGCACCAGCTATGGAAAGGGCTAAAGCTGCAGCCATGCAAACTGAAGAAATACCCATTTTAGAGACGGCCGGCACAGTTGGGGTGGATAATTTGGATCCTTTGTTTGTTAAGCCACCCCAGATCAAATCGGAACCCACAGATGATTAAGTTTTTTTTTTTTTTTTATTTTTCTTTAAAAATAATTTATTTACATATAAAATATTGAATGTATTTTCAAACACATGAATGCTTAATTAAATTTGTCCTTTGTTAATTATTATGAATATTTAATTTGTCTGGAAGTCATAAAACAAGCAAATTTCTCGAAATATTAATCAACAATTGCTCAACAGCTGTTACTAATAATTTACTATGGAACTTTTCTTGTTTAAATGATTATTGTTTTATTTAAATTCTTGAGGTTATTTACATAAAGGTAAGTTTCCATTACTTAAAATAATAGAAATAGAGAAACAATTTTAATATTTTTCAGCTAAAAATTAAAAGAACAATTTTTGTAATTATTTGTATTTTTTGTGCACAAAATTTTCTTGTAAAAAAGTCTCCTTTATTTTAATAAAATCTGTTTTTAAATCCATATCTTTGCTACTGGAAATCACAAATTTCTTTTAACTATTCATACCTTTACAATACTGCCAAATCTTCTTTACATACTTGCATTTGTAAAATCAACGTTTCTCAAACTGTAGCCATGAATTCGCATATGTCAGCCAGCACACAACTCTGCCAAAAAGCGAATTCATTATAAGGTGGTGTTGAAGACCCAGCTGATTTTTTTTGTAACTTTTGTAATATCAAAAGTTGTTTATGTTTACAAATTTGTTTTCAAAAATTGTTATTGTTTTTCACTGTAATCTTTGTTTATATTAAACCTTGTTCAATTGTTATTTTTAAAAGATAAACATAAAATGAAATATTGCAAAATTTTTAAAAAATGCAAAAAATGGAAGTGGTAGTTTCTTTAGTGTATCTAATGGCGACAGCAGGCTTAAGTGAAGTAAAATTTGCAGCATGGATTTCCGCCCTCACGACGTTGTGTGTATATTCACCACTTTGTTTCATCACACATTGTAACAATGGATTTTTATAAACAAATCACTATAAAATATTATTGCTAAATATAATAATTGTTTTCACTTTTTTCCTTAAAATTTTCATTGTTTGCAAATAAATACAACGAATGTTAGTAAACTTGAGTAAGCTGACATTCAAAACCGGAAAGCAAAAACAAATAACCATGTTGTTTTTGTATTGTTGTACTTGTCGTAGTATTGCCACCACCTTATAGTGAATTCGCCTTATACTAAATAAACGATTTATTTCTGTTCAAAATAAACTCAAATATAGTTTATAAGCAATGCTGTTTATCTTAGAGAGTAATCAACAACCAAGAATGATAAAATAAAGATTACGCCATGCGCATGATTTCCCGTTAAGTGACGTAGAAGTTCCATTCTACCAAGGTTACCAAGAATGTTTCATGTGTTAGAATTAAAATTTTTTTCGAAAAATTTATGTTTTATGTGATAGTTGGCAACCTTGCAATTGAAATCACTCTGAGAGTTCTAAAATAAAAGCTGTTTAAAAAAGAAAAACAAACAAAAATATAAACATGAAGTGTGCAGTGAGCAAATGCAAGCAAAACAACAGTAAAAACAAACAAGTGAAAAAAAATTATCCAATGGAAACACAGAACGTGTGACGTTACAGTTCCAACATGCGGAGAACATTTTAAAATTTTACGCGCGTTGGCGTAATCTTTATTTTATCATTCTTGATCAACAACAGCTAGAAAGAGAGAGATAAACCACAAACATGAGCGCAAATAAGTGTTCATAACTATAAATGAACAAAAAAAACGCCAATTTAAAACTTGTGCAAATGAAATTGATTTTTATTAATAAATTTAAGATTTTAAAGGATTTTGTGACTAAAGGCAGGATTTTTGTCCATTTACTTACATACGTACACTCCAGTTCATGTAAATAACAACAAGAATTTCTAATCAACCAAGCAAAACGAAAATATTAAATTATTTTTTTAGATATTTTTGTTATTTATTATTTTGAAATTTTTTTTATGTTCGTGTTATTTACGAGCACTTATAAAATTTTGAAAATAAAAACGACTGAAAAATTAAAAAAAAAAATGGTTCATTTGAATAACAACGCGAAGAAATTTTTGGAAAACATAAAAAATATTCACTAAATTAAATTTTATTTTTAACAACTATTTGGTTTCACGTGTTCTTAAACATTTAGTAATGAGTTTTACCTCCATGGTACTTTATAACCTCAAATATGCGACTCGGAATGGAATCGCAGCGATTTTTAAGGTAATCTAGGGAAATCTCGTCCCAACCGGTCTCGATTGCATTGGCTAATGATGGAACTTCTGCATATTGTTTACCTCCTTCATAAACTTTCCGAGAAAGCCATGCCTAGACGTTTTGCACTATATTTAAGTCTGGTGAGTAAGGTGGACATTCCATCAGCATCACATTTTGGTCACTTGGCCTTTATAGCTTTGGCATTGTATATCGGAGCATTATCCTGTTGGAAAATCCAACGCAAAAGTCCAAAAATATTACAGCATTCCGGTAAAGTCGTTTCAGAATGTTTTTGTGCTGTTCTGCTTTGTCGTTTTAAATTGTATAATAACTTCCTCTTTTCTCAGGTCATGGTAATAAATAAATCAGGACCATCCAGATTAAATTTTTTTTCGTCAGAGAAGACAACCATATGCCATTCTGTGTTCCACGTCATGTGAACTTTAGAAAATCCATCCTTTTTTCTTGTGAATGAGTTTTAGTACAGGTTTTTTTAAGTTTCATTCTCTAGATATGCGGAGCATTTACAATAAATCGCCGAATAGTCGAAATACTTGCAGAAACTCCGGATTTCGCCTTAATTTTTGATGGCTTTCCTCGTCCCATTTTAAAAATATTTTTATTTTAAAAGGTGAAATTTATTAAAGTCAGTAAGACAGAACAATCTGTGAATGTGTTCGCTCAAGAATATTAAAAATTAGCAGCTGTTGTTATTCATATGAACTATTTTCAACTTCAAAATTTTGACTATTTCAGTAGGCCTTGAAAGCTACATTTGTAACGGGACTTTTTTGATTTATATCATGGTGTAACTATACAAGGTAAGTGCAAATCGGCAACAAATACAACACAATACAGAAACAACAGGCATTTTGTTTGTGTAAAATAATGTAATACTGCCAAAAACAATTGAAAAAGTATTACTTTTGACATAAGTAAATTGTAAACAAAGTCAGTCAGCTGTGCTACTGCACTCACCTTGTATAGTTACACCATGATTTATATTATGTAAATTTTTTTAAACCAGTGTGGTCAACCAATATAATATGTAAGCACATAAGCACGGTTTTTCTTACTTTTATCAAAATTATAGTTTTTAGCAATGACTATCGCTGTTGTTATTTAAATGAACTGAAGTGTATGTATATAAAATAGATTTCTGCTTATGTATTGCAAAAAAGAAAATGTTTTCAATATAAAGCCAGTAAATATTGAAACAATTGCCCCTATTATGAGCTGCATTCGACAATCGATATTCGCTGGCTATCGAAATCGAATATAAAATTTGTATTATGAATTTTTTATCGAACACAAATTTGCTGTCGACGCTGTATAAAACTGTGGAAAAATTTATTTAAAATGTAAATATTTGTTTTTTTTTTATTTGTTTTGGTCAACCAAATATTACTTGTAAATTACTTTTGTTAATATCCTGCAGGTCGTAAGTAGAAAACAGCAATTGGAGAAGCTCGATTTTCTCGTGGAAGAAGAAACACTGTTGGCAAAATGTATTTGCTCTAAAGTTCAGGCAGCCAAAAAATGGGAGCGCATTACACAGAATCTTAATTCTATTCAGCAGACGAATCATTAAACCATAATTCCGTAGTTTTCATTTCAAATTTAATTTATTTTTCTTTAAGAATTGGTAAACAAATATAGCACCAGCTATATATGTATATGTACTATTGTAAATAACCCTAAAAGAGTGATTTTCACAATAGCCTTTTTTCATCGTATGTGCACCATAATACCAAATGAAAATTCGTTCGATAAGCATTTTCGACCATAGTCGAAAATCGAATTTTGCTCATAATAGGCACCAATATTTTACTGTGGGATGTTTTGGAGTTTCTTAAAGGTTGTGGCTGGAAGGATGGATTAATAATTGCAATATAAGAACTTTTATTAGAAACTTGAAATATATTCAAATTTACAGAGATTTTATTTTGTATATAAATTTGAAGCAATTTGTTTAAAGTTTAAACCCACGGAAATTTATAGAATTTTATTAAAATTTTAAGAAAATTTATTTGATTTATAGAATTTTGTTCAAACTTATAAAAATTTGATCAAACTCCGGAATTGTTTTCAAATTTAAAGAAATTTTTTTTAACTTTTACAGATAGAAGTTTGTTAAAATTTACAGATTTTTTTTAAATAGACAGCAAATTGTTAAAATTTACTGAAATTTTTTTAAATTTACAGAAATTATTTAAAATTGTAGTTTATGAAATTTGGCAAAGTTTCAAAACAATTTTGCTTAAATATATAGAAATTTGCGCAAATCTATTAAAATTTTATTTCAAGAATTGCAATTTGCTTATGTTAATTAATATTTGTGCAGTTATTGAAAAATTGTATAGATATTTGGTCCAATTTAAAAACTTTGTTTAAAGTTACTAATGATTTTTGCTTATAGTTATAGACATTTGCTTAAATATATTGAAATTTTAAAATTAATTTAGACTTACAAAAAAATTGTGCAAATTTATAAAAACAAAGTTAAAAAATATAGAAGAATTTTCTTAATTTTAGAGATTTTTTTTTTGAAAATTTGTACAAAATTTGCACAAATCTATTGAAATGTTATCGAATTTTCTTTGTTTTCAAACTATAATTTATTCAAGTTTATTGAAATGTATGCAGTTATTTAAAGATTCTATAGAAATTTTAAGAAAAAATTTTCATAGTTGCAGAAATATTTTGCTTAAATTTGTGAAAATTTGCTGAAGTCTATGAAATTTTATTCACAGAATTGTAATTTGTGTTAAATAAAATTGTACAGTATGTGGAAGTTCTTTTCATAGCATTTTGTGAAAATTTATACATAGGAATTTAATAGAATTTTATTGTATAAATTTGTGCAATGTCGTGGAAGTTATTTTCCTATTTATAGCACAATGTGTAAATTAATATGGATTTCCTTAATTTTACAGACATTTTATAGATATTTATTAAAACATTGTGTGAATTTGTTTAAATTTATTAAAATTGGATCAAATTTGGAGAAAATGGTTCATATTTAGAGAAATTTGTTTAAATTTGAAAAATTATGTTTAAATTAAAATTGATTTATTAAAGGCAGTAACCATAGCACAAGATAGGGATTACTATGTATTTTGATTCTAACACAAAATCTTTCGACATACAATGGTAAAAGTAAATTCAAAAGATTTTCTTTTCGAATCGAAATACACAATAACCCTCCAGAACAAAATTGTGTTATAATGAACGTACTATGTACATAACGAGCAGATGACAGACCACAAACATTCTAGAGTTTAGCGCTTGTAGTAGGCGGAAATTTAAATTAGTTCATAGGATCAACTATCCCGTTGATATATGTACATATATATATTACAAAAGCAGTATTGACATCTGTCCTTAAAGGACATTAGCTTCTAATATTGTTATTTGTAACAAATGTTCAATCTATAAAAGTTTTCGATACATTTTTTGAAGCATTGCTTGTAATACATTAAAAACGGGCTTGTTGTTTTATTTAGAGGTGTTGATTGAGTCTACCAGAGATTTTCTACCTATTAGGATTATAGAATTCAAAGTTATTCTTTACTATCTTGTTAAAATGATACGATAATTTAGAAAAAATTATAAATAAGAACAATTTTAATAAATATGTACATACATATGTATGTATGTATGTACATAGAAATTTCTACAAATTTCAATAGATTTTATTTAACAAAATTTCTAAAAATTAATTAATAAAATGTAAAGTACTTATAAATAAAATAAGCCTTATTATTATTTAAATTTTTAGTTTTATAGGTACCTACCTACATTTTTCTTATCTTCGTAAGACTAACTTTACTTTTTAACACCTTTTCTTTGAAAAACAAAACATTGCCATCACTAATTACTGTTATTTCTTTTATGGTTTCTTTTTTTTTTTCTCTCTCTCTTTCATTAAATAAACGAAAACTCAAACAATAACAAAATGATCGTACCTATATGTATTTGTCCTCAAAGCAAGCAACATCTTTTATATTTTCTGGTATCTATTTCACATGTTGCTTGCAATAACAATATACTCAAACACACACAAACCCTGTATATACATAAATAACAACAAGAAAATATATAAAACAATTGAGCAATAACAGCTGCTAAGTATGAACAAAAAAACCGTCATACATACACACACAATTTAGGCAACAACGCAGGCAGCAGGTAGTTGCTAGAGTAACAACAATAAATTATAAATAATGGTGTTTTTTTCTATTGAAAGAGGAGAGAGAGTAAAGGTGGTAGTTTTTTTTTTTTGAAGGATTTTGTTGTTGTTGGTAACAATAGTTGCTGGCTGTTGTTACTTTAATAAGGTTTTGCCTGAAATTTTTGGGAAAAATTAAATTAATCTCTTTTATGTTTGTATGTTTTTGTTGTTTTATATCGTATTTCCGTTAGCAAATTTCTGTTGGGTGCTGTATGAAGTTGTTGTTACATCAACCACAGACATTGTTGTCGCACTGAATTTTTGTTTTTTTCTTGCAGAGAGTTTAAAATTCACGATAATGATGTTGTTCATAATGAGGTTTGTTTTTGTACATGTGAGTTTGTGATAACGATGGTTGGTGGTGATTTAAATCATTATTGTTTTTGTGTGTGTATGTGTGTTTTTTTTTGTGTATTTCGTATGTACAGCTGCTGTTGTTAGTTGCTTGAAATATTATCGTTGTCGTCGTCGTCGACTTTGTTGGTTTCGTTAAAGTCTGTTGCTGTTGTCTGGCTGACTGCCTGCCTGGCTGTTTTTTTTTTGCTGTTTTACTACTTGAGCAGCAGTCTATAAAATGTTGGCTGCCTGCTGTTGATGATGGTGATTTTTTTCTTTTCTTGTTATTGTTGTTGTTTAACTATTTATTTTGTGTGTGTGTATGAGTGTTTGTTGCACATCATTATAAAAGCAAACAGTGGGGGTGGATGGTAAAATGTTGTGCAAACAAAACATTATTTTACAAGTTTGATAGAAATTTATTAAAAATAGATAGAAATTTGTTTAAATTTAGAAATTTGTTAAATCTTTTGCCAATTTGTTAACTTTCAATAGAAATTTGTACAAATTTATACATAGGTACCTATAAAAAATTAACAGAGCTTTGTTTAATTTATATAGAAACTTGGTAAACTTTTATAGTAATTTGTTCAAATTTAATATATGGACAATTCCACCGAAAGGTCTACCAAAACCAAAATTTAATGAATCCAATATACATATGTATTTAAACATACTTTCATAGGAAAAAAAAAAATCAAATTTAACTAACGTGAACAAATATTACATTTATGCTTAATCTATTTCGAGATATTCGAATATAAAGTCGATCATACCAATTTTTTTTTCACTAGGACATTTCTATAGCACTTTTTGTTCTGATAAAAGTTCTTAAAGGTCCTATTTAGGGTAGCCAGATTTGAAATATGGAAAAACAGTACATCTTATACAAAAAAACAGTACAATTAAAAAAAACAGTACATTTTATTTTTTAACGAAAACATAACTCTTTATTTATGTAATAACATTTTTGTAATATTAATTTAATAGCAACAAAAACTTTGTTAAAAATACTTCAAAATATGAGATCATAACATATATTATGAACGTTTTTGAAGAAGGTACATAGAAAATACAATTTAAATGACATATTGTATCTTTTATATCATCAAAGTCCTTTTAGATTACAATATTTTTGCTTTGCTTGTAATACAAAGTTTTAAATTTATTAGTTTTTGTAAATCAATCTGTATACATACTTATGTATTAATTTACATTACAAAAGTGAACTTTAAATTTTATGTCAACTCAATTTTACTCCTTTTTCAATATTTGTTAGTAAGAATAATGCTGTTCCAATATACATTTATTATTTAAAAATCAAGAAGTATCATTTATTGAAAAAAATCCAAGTAACATTTTATCTTAACCCCCTATAAGATGACTACTTTTTATTCCAATTAAAATAATACATAAATGATTTATTTATTTAAATAAATACTTTTAAATTATTTAAATATAGATTAGTATAAACGGGGAAACATAAAGAGAGGGTGCTCATTTTTGCTATCGCCAGGTATCCAGTTTTACTTGTGTAGCTTGGTTTGCTGGAGCTACAAAGTCATTTGCTGTCATAATTATAGAAGTTTTTCAAAAATATTTATTTTTTCTGATCAATTTAAAACCAAATTCTTTTTATCAAGCCTAGTCGACTTTATAAACATATTAGGATGTTGCTCAATAGAATGGAATTTTTTTCGCAAGCTCACATGTAAAGGAAGCCGTCGATGGAGTCGGAGCAGTTGTCAAAAAGAAAGTCAGACAACGAAATCCAAAAACGAATTTTTTTCTTTTTATTAATGTGCAGAAAATAACATAAATGGAGTATTTTATGTCATCTGAACATATTGAAGAGCATTCCTTGCAATGTAATTTAGACGAAAAATGGAAACAAGTTAAAAGCATTTCAGGTATATCCCAGTTTCACTTCTTTTATTGCGAAGTAACCAGAACTGCCTATTCTGAAAAAAACTGTGTTTGATATTTCTGACACTATTTGCATTTAAATTTTTTTTTTTTTTTTCATTTTAATTAATACTACACAATACTTAAATTACATTATATGAAAATAAAAATATTGAAATATTTTCTTGATTTAAAAAAATGTTTTCTAAGCTTATTTACTTATAATTTGTTAAAAAAAAAACAACTGAAACAACAAAAGGTTCCGTGCGACATGTCCTGTGCGACAGTGATTAAAGTTAAATTAAAAAAAAAGTAGAAATAATTTTTAGGTAAAATTTTACAACTTTTAAGACACATTATTAGCCAACATTCTAAAATTAGTCGCATTGTGATATTGCTTCAGGTTTCACTGAAAATAGAGTTTTAATTGAAAGTCGCAGAAACCACTTCTGTTTTTTGTCCCGTGCGAATGGTTGGTTTTTTGCGATTATCTCGAAAGCTTGAACAAATTTCCAAAATCAACCTAAGCAACAATTATAGGGCTAGTTAAGAGCTATAAGTTTACCCTATTGTCAAGAAAAATTTTTATTTTATTCTGACTTTTTTTCAACTTAAATATGTTCACCGGTCACGTTCGACATGATGGAATTGCCCATATAGGTATGTATTTTTTAAAATTTATAGAAATTTTAATTTAAATAGAAATTAGTACAAATTTAATATAAATTGGCTCAAATATAGTATAATTTTTATTTTTCAAATTTAATATAAATTTGTTAAAATTTGTAGAAAATCTATGCATTTTAGAAATTTATAGAATTTTTTTTTACAAATTTACAGAAAATGTCGAAATTTGTTTAAAATTATAGAAGCTTTTTGAAATTTAATAGAAATTTATTCAAATTTTTAATTAAAATTTTGTATTTAATTATAATTTAACAATAATACATACTGAATCAATAATTAGAACAATTCCAGCGGCATTGTTTATAAACAAACTTAAGGAAATCGCTTATTGACTTTTGCTTGACTACTTTGGAGTATAAAAAAAACAGTGAACAGTTTTCAAGCAACATTGCTTAGAAACAAAATTAAAAATATCTTCCATTTTTAATCTTGGCTGTTTTCTAAGGTGACCAGATTTTGTTTACATTTTTTTACATATTGTTACCATTTACTATTTTGAAAAGCGAAAGTTCAGTCAGTAAGAGTATGAACAGGGGGCTAATTCTGGCAGTCGTGATCGAAATTGTTTTCGAATCGCAATTTATTTCGACAGTGCAAAATTTTCTAATGATGGTACTCGATACGAATTGAATCGATTCATTGCTTCAGTGGTGTAAAAAACTTAAATAAGTACGTATTACAACACTGAATAAAATAAAAGAAAATGTAAACAAAAAACATATGGTTCTGCAAAAAATAACTCAAGTAAAAGCATAATTTTTAAAAGAAATTATTTTAAATTAAAAATGGCTCGAGTTGTGTTTTTTTACTCATCGTCTTCTAATTCTGACGAGATTGAAAACATTAATGACATAAGGAAACAAATAAGAAACACCTCCGAACCCTTAAGATTGACAAACAATGAGTAAGTATAAATAAGTACATACATACATACGTATGTATTAATGTATGTATGTGTTTTTCTATACTCAAAAGACGTTTTAGGCTCACAAAGCAAGCATAGGTAAAATTTATTTTTGACCTAAAAGTAATAAAATTATTAATATTATAATATTTTTTAAAGTAAGTAACAAATTTTTTACTAACATTTTCTTTTTTTCTTCTGTTTATTAAAAAAACGTTATTTCGAATGCTTTTTTGCTTACGAGTAAAAACTCGCAAGGTTGCGTTCGAATAATCATTCGTTATCGAATGCCATCATTCGAAGTTTCGATACATTTTATTAGCTATCGAATGAGAGAATCCCAAATGTTAAAAAATTCGAACGTTCGAATGAAAATTTACTCGCATACGAATACGAGAATTAAGCCCCCTGAACAAGCACGACACGACGTTTGTGAAGTAAAATTTGTTTTATTTGTTAAAGGTGGCGATTCTCATTCTACTTAGAAACAGTGCCGTTCTGTTCATACTTAAGCTCAATAAAAACAAATATTGATCATGCATTTAAAATTAAAGATGACTGAGTATGAAAAAGATGACTGAAAGAGGACACAAATTTTATTGATGACAGCGAGTTAAAATAGATGATTGTCCCCCAAAATAGAGGACGTATGGTCACCTTATGTTTTCATAAACGCATAAAGCATCAAAAATAAAAACACCGCACAAATTTTACAACTGCTGCGCATTCAAAAGCGTTGTCATGCATTAATGAATTTACGGCATTGTCAAAAAAAAAAAGACAATGACGTTTATGAACTCTATGCAGTCCTTGTATTTGGCAGATCATAGTCAGATGATGTATCAGAACAAATTAATATTTTTGGCAACATGCTTAAAGCAATGCTTAATTAATCAATATTTAGAATAAACCCTAGTACTCTGTTGAAAATTTCAAGTGGAATGCTGTCAAAATACATGTTAAAAAAATTCACATGAAATTTTTATGAAAAAATGTTGCAGAAGTAGTACTCTGTTCATTTTGTGAAAAACATATGAAATGTATGTGGCAACATTATTTTTTCACAGCGAAATAATTTTGGAATTTTCACCCAAAAGCTCTTCTGTCGCAACATCAATATATATTATATATTGTAAATTTAAATAAAACAACAACCAGAAATGCTTTGGATTCTTCAACATTACAAGGAATATTGTTTTCAAAAGATTATCTTAATTTGAATAATGCTCAGTGTTTATATAGCAATTAAAAATGACATATTAAAAAATGTCACACAAAAATGTACCACATAATACCAAAATTAAATTAATTACTTTTTTATTATATAATAACTTTATTTACATGTAAATAAAATAAAAGTATTTAAAAAGTTAATAAAAAAAAATGTTTTTGGTATTTTTAACGTATTTTTTGTCTTGACGATTTTTTTTAAATTGACGATTTCTCCAAAAAAAAAAAGTTGGCAGCACTGCTTGTTGTGCTGCTTCACAAGCGGCCAGTAATATTTGTTTATTCATTTTTATTTAACTATTTCGATTCAACACAGATTTTTAAATATTTTAACTTTTATTTATTTTCGATTTAAATTTACAAAAAAGCAAAACATACCTATGTGTTTTGTTTACAAAAGTACATTAGCTACACGTCAAATTTTCCCTATGAAATAATTAATGTTGCTCAACATTTTTCCCAAATTTAAACAGAGTACTATGTATGTAAATGTATCATATACATTCATATGTATGTAAAATTTTGTCAAATAACCTTCAAATCTTTTCTACGTCCGCACTAAAAAGGCGATGCTTAATAAATTCAAAAACTTCCTAAGTGTTCTTTATAATACGAGTATTTACAAAAAGCCTTTTATGGCCGAATTCTCGGTCATTAGTTAACCATTGGTAATTTAAAATACTAACTACATATTGTTTAACTATTACTTGGTATTCTCATGGCAAACTAAGCATTGCGAATAAAGAATCATTAGTTAAGCCTTTGCCATTAGCTACCTAAAGACTGTGAATTTAGCCATTAATGTTACTTGAATGAAAATACAAAAATTCTCTACGATTATTAACCTTAACTTTAATCTGGGGCCAAATTACCGCATTCGTGATCGAATGAGCTATCGTATCGAAAAATGATTTCGATATCGAATGCCATAATCTCAAATAAGAAAATTACGATAAATTTTACTCGATATCGAATGCGGTAATTTCGCCCCTGATCTTTTTGTTAGTTTTAAAGTTCTACCTTTATTATTAATTATTTACCAGTCAACCCCAGAGTATTGCACAAAGTTTTGAAAATATAGCTCAGCTCCTTCCTTTAGTTTCAGTATCATTTCCTCTCATCTTTTAGTTAGACCTGTTTCACACTCATCAGTTCTGACTGTCAAGTCAAGTATTTTTCAATGAGAAGGAAAAAGATAAAAGATAATTTTCTCTTTCCTTCTCATTGAAAAATAACAGGACTTACAGTTTTATTTCAGCACTTGATCTTTACAAATAATTATTTCCCGAACTGTCCTACTGTTCAGCATAAGGTTGCTAACGTCGTCACAGCAATAAAAAAAACTACAGCAACAACAGAAATTAAAACGAAAATACAATAACAAACCCCAGCAACGGCGATGACAACAACAGCAATAATGAAAAAAAAAACCCAACAATGAACGTCCAACCAAACAACCACACTTTACATGTTTTCAACTTTGCCTGCTGCTGCTTGTTGTTGTTATTGCTAATGACGACTACGACATTGTATCGAATTTTGTTTGTGTAACAATGATTGTGTGTGTGTGTGTTTACTTTGTTATTGTATTTTTGCCGTATTCGTTCAAAAAACAACAATAACATCATCATCACTACTAATAAAAACAATAATAATAACAACAGCAGCAGCATTGTGGTGTTTTGTTGCCTGGTCTGGCATGCCCTGGTCTGTTTTTGCCTGCTGCTTGCCTGTGTGTCTTGACGATGACGACGATGGTGATGATGATGTTGTTTGTTTGTTGTAGCTAGAGAGCGCAGAGTGTGAGCTCTTCAGTCTGTTGTTTGCTGTTCGACGAGAGTGTTTGCAATATTTTTTAAACGCGGCAAAAAAAAAAAAACGATTTCAACCAGAAACATTAAAGAAAACAAACTAAAATTACAACTACAACAATAAATAAGCCTTTAAATAAAACAGTGTTGTTGACAAAATCCATTAAATTGTGTTTTTTTTTATTTTCATACCAAAAATATTGATTTTTTGTGTTGTCCATTGTGCAATCAAATATTAGATAAACATTAGCAATTTGTTGTTGCTGCAAAATCTAAAAGCAAATAAAACACTTACCATGTCCGATACCACAAAACCCGATCATTATAATGTCAATGCCAAAATCTGCCGTTTGGTGGAGCAATATCACTGCATGTATGATCGTTCGCATCCACACTATTTAAAAAAAGATGTTGTTGACCAGGCCTGGATAAAAATCTCCAAAGAAATGAATGATTCAAGTAAGTAGTCTAAATCAAATTTAATTATAAAAAAAAACTAAAACAGACAAGCGTTGCTTATATGTAATATTGCAATATTCAGTATTACGTATGTACATATGTATGTACATGCCTTGTTTTGTTGTTACTTTAGCTTGTTTTCTTCTTTTACAACAAGGGGGCAACATTTCGTTTTAAAAATGGTGCGGCAGAGTAGGTTTTTCTTCTGCTGCTTCTTTTTATACATGAAACAATGTGCGTGTGTACACAATGTTTTGTTTTTGCTTACTCACAGTGCGAGTGTAATTTTAACTCAAACAACAACAACTACCCTTCGTAACGGAGATTTGTTTTTGGCAAAAGCAACATAATTGAGAGTGTTGCCATATGTAAAGTTAAAGGAAAAAGCGCCAACATGTTAAATAAATTAGAGTTTTGAGTATTTTGGAGTAAATTTAACCAAATTTTAGTATTTTTTGTTAGAATTTTTATTTTTATCAGAGTTAAACTCAATTTTAATAATTTTGTAATAGTTATGTTTTTTTTTATAATTAAGCCAATATGACATAAAATTATAGTTTTATAGTCTTTTTTAGAATTTAGTCCTGTTTCTTTACACACTTTACTTTTAGCTGGCCAGTTTTTGTTCAGTTCTTTTCTGAAATTATTATTTCATTCACACTCATCTTACTTTTTCATGCAAATCAACACACATGAAAGAAAAAAACAAAAGGAAATAAGAAAATTGACTAGTACTGTCAAGTTTGTACCCTTATTATTATGTTTTCCCTTCTCACCCATATATACTTGCCTTGAAGAGTCAGAATTAAAGAGTGTGAAAGCGAACTTATGCAGTTTGTTTTGTGTTGTTTGAAACTGAAACGTATTATGGTGACAAATAACATTTTAGCTAGATTTTTAGTTTTCTCAGGAGTTTAACTAATTTTTTTAATTTTCTTGACATGTCAGAATTAGAAGAGATATCTCCAGAAAATTGAATTAAAATTCACTATACAATTAGTGGATCTGTAAAAGCTGCATTACGTAAAACTTCGTGATATTTTCATTTTATCTGAAAGCGCTATTAAGCAGTTGTTTATTAAATTAGAGTGAATTTGACAATTCCTCGACGTGCTAAACAATTGAGGCTGTACACGATTATATGTAAACGTTTTACGCGAGGTATTGGCTTAAAGTTTCATAAATGAAAACGGCCGAACATTAACTTTGCGCTACATTCGCAAAAAATTTTTAAGAGCAATCCGTTTTTTTTTAGAAAATTTATTTTTAGACCAAGTTCATTAATAAACACGTCAAGAATTGTCACATTTAGGTTTTTTTAATATCCAAAAGCAACTGTTAGAGACTTCCTACATGCTGTCTGTGTCAATGTTTGGTGCGCTATGTAGCCTAGAGGCATGACTGGGTAATTTTTTTTTTCGAAAAATCGGCTGGGAATGCTGTTACGATGAATAGATAACGCTATCTCTGAAAGAAAAAAATTAGCTATCGAGAGATGTTAACTAAATTTTGGCCCATTATTCATAAAGTTTACGCGTCAATTGTGTTTTTTTTTTATTATTTTTTGTGGGGCTGGACATATACTTACCTACTTACATCCAATCGAATTAATTGCAGCCTTAAAACTCAAAATGCGTAACGTGTTTAGCTAAATAGACCGCCATTTTGTCAAAATGTGATTAAAAATATTGGCATACGTAGTTGCATTAAAAAAAGGTTTATAAAGGAAATTTTTATGAAAACCCAAAATGGCGTCAAAATAATCTAATATATAAGAATAGTAATTAGTTTTTAATAGGTATATAGTTTCTAATATATACCTACGATGTTTTAAGTAACAATTTACAATGTTTAACCTATTACATTATAAATCGCTGTTATTTTAAACAAGAACTAAGTAGTTGACATTACTGTTAATGTTAAAACAAAAGCTTTGAGATTGAATTTCACTGTTATGTTAAGGTATTGTGAGAAATGCTGCCAGATAAGCAGTGCGGTTATTTAAATGTAGTAGATAATAGTGAAGATTTAAATTTATTGTCTAAAAACCGTAACTTTAACAATAACGACAGAGATTTTTAATTGGAGAATGGCTTAAAAATTTTATAAAAGAATCTAAGAGTAATAAAAATTAAAATTAGTAATATCCTAAGTTTGGAGGAAAAGTTAAAGAGATATTGAGGATAGAATAGTTAATATAACCGATTTAAGGAGAGAATACGGTAATTAATAAAAAGCAAACTAGCATACATAGCTAGGATTTACATGGTTCCCTGTAATGAATTGGACTTTAATTACGATATTAAACCTATTTAAACAACTTCTAAATACAGTTGATGTATGCATGTATATTAAATCTTTTCTCAACATTGTTTCTCCTCTCGTTTAGTATCATCTTGCAAAGAACGCTGGCGCAACATACGCACCTCCTATGCACGCTCCATAAATGTCAACAAAATACCCGCCAGCGCCAATCGTACAAAACCCTACTATCTCCACGAAGAGCTACAATTTCTGGCAGCACACATAACACCCGGCATACCAGTATCCCGCCGATCAGCCTCTAATTCCTATAATGGTACAAATTCATTTTACACCTCTCCGCACAGTGAAAAGGGAGACATACCCAAGGTCTCCCTATGTGATGAGTCCATTGATAGTTATGCCGCTGTAATGCATGAGGAAATGGAAGATAAATCTCAGTATAATCAGGAAGATCACAGTAGCAGTGCGGCCAGTGAAGCTACCTCTAAGAATACCCAAGAAATGGAACAAGATTTACAGCCACTAGAAGCAGTGACACAACAGTGTACACCATCCTTGCACCAGCAGCAGGAATCACCACAAATATTACGCAACGAAGAACAGAACACAGAAGAACCTGAATTTCATCCGCCAGTGGTGCAAATTGAGGAGGACAATGTTGAACTGCCAGTGCAAAATATTAGAAGAGATTCTATCAATTATGCCTGTGCTCCTCCCAAAAAGAGATTAAGGGTGAAGGATAATTGCTATGCCTCGGATAATTTCATAGATACTAAGGTAAATATTAGACATATAATTAAATTTAGTTAAATATGTTTTAATATACCTATATTATTGTTTATTAAAGCCTTTGGATATATTGCCACAACACGATTATGATGGTATTTTCCTGCAAGGGTTATTGCCTGAAATGAAGGCCATGGATTTCCGGCAAAAAATCATTTTCAAGAGACGTATTTATGAGGTTCTGGGAGAAATATTCGATAATTCCACTCAAGCCTCTTCAACCACCTCTAATCAAATACCTCACACAAATAATGCCTCCTCAACGAGCACATCTGCATTATCGACATCTTTACAAGGAGTTAATTCCTCGGATTTAACTATGCTAAGAAGACTAAACAATCTCCTGCAAGAACCTAGTACAAGCCTCAATACTACCTCTACTCCTGCGCGATCGACCAGCATTTCCTCTACCGTACTCTCCTCACCCGCCTCTCCACACTCTGCCACCATGCCTCCCACAGTAAAAATAGGAGCCACCACCCGATCATCAGCCAGCATAACACGCGGCCGCTTAAACAATGCAAATGTGGTGATACCAAACTCCCAGAATGTCAAAGAGGAACCGGAGGGTAATTGACGATTTTGAAATATGTACATATGTATGTATGTATTTTAATGATGTTTGTTTATTGGCCACCGTAATAGTATGAATTTATGTAAATATGTAAATTAAGTTTAGTTGGGTATTATTGTGTTTTGAAAAGAAAAAAAAACGGAAGAATTAAAGTCATTAGTTTTTAATTAATTTGTAATTCTTAACAAAATAAATAGTACAATCACTGAAATAAATTTAAAACATATATATGTAAGGATAAACAACTTTCTGTTTTAATTAAAATTTAGGAATTTTTGTGTAAAATTACATTACATCATCTAATATAAGATAAAAGCCAGGGGCTAAGTTACCGCATTCGATATCGAGTAAAATTGATCGTAATTTTCTTATTTGAGATTATGGCATTCGATATCGAGCAAGAAATTTAGTACATTTTATCATAATTTCGATATCGAAATCATTTTTCGATACGATAGCTCATTCGATCACGAATGCGGTAATTTGGCCTCAGGAGTGTATTCACGGAATGCATTATCCCCCTTATTCAAAAACGATTATTAAATTTAACAAACATTTGTTAGGACAGATTTGCATATAAAAATTTGCTTAATAAACGTTTGTTAATCCATTCATTACTCTGTCCAAAGGTATATACCAAAAGTTGTTAACGCACGGAAAGGATTGATTTGAAATTATTGAATTGTTTACCGAACATTGCGGTCCAATTAAAACATTGCAAATTTTTTGAGCTGCATGTTCATTGTCTGTTGTAATAACATGAAAATCATGTTAGAAGTTTAAATCAAAATACATACTTGTCTTTTAAAAAGCAATGAAACTATTCAATTAATAAAAATCATAATATTTTCAACTCAAAAATATTTTTATTATTAATATTAATTAAATAACAATAAACATAAAGTCTTATAGAATTAACACATTAAGCCAAGAAAAAAACCCCAGCTCAGCCAAGAAAAATTATCAATAAATTTTAATATAGATTTCATGTTGTAAAACAATTCTTTCAGTAAAAATAATTTAATGAAAATTAAATTTAATGATCTCGAGCTCGACTAAATAAATATCAAAAAATTTAAAATTAACAGTTCGAATAAAAAATAATAAAACATTTAATAATATGAACTAAAATTGTAATTTTCCCAAAATCATATTGTCTACATCAAATTATTTTATTTTTAAACATGAATATGCATTATTATAGCACTAATATTATATTCATTGGTTTCTAAATTATCGTCTGTGTAAGAAAAGTATTTGTTTTTTTGATTTAAAATCTAATTCTAATCTAATTTTAGCAAACTTTTAAAAACAATGTTAAAAATCGCTGCTTTTTGGAAACGAATTCCAGCAATTGGCATTACTGTTATTGCATATAAACAAAAGTGTCTCTTTATGAGTGTATATTTTACCGTTATATTGATGGTTTTCATAAAGTTGCCGAAATATTTAATAGAATTTAATGCCGCCATTGTCAGAACCATGAGAAAGAAGAAACAGAATTTCATCATCAGAACCAGCAAAGATTTTAAGTATCAGATGGTGCAATTTTATTGGATAACTGAACGCTACAGGCTGGGTATAGTACTGCTTAAATACTAGGATCTGGTCTTATCGCCTATCTAATCGAGTGTTGTGGTCTTTTTTCAAAACGGAATCAAAAGATTTCACTTGACCACGTAAACCGACCAACCTACCAAGAGGGAAAAATTTAAATTAATATGTATTGTATTTTAGAAAATAAGCTCATTATTGGATCACTTTTACGTTTCGTTAATACTGCTAGCATTAATTACATGACAAAATCTTTTTTTAAACTTGAGCTACATATTAACAGATAATTTTGGGCTTATAGAAGAAATATTCAGTAATTCCTCACCAGACTCAGCTAGCTCATTGTCTTTGCTTCATAACATTAATAAGCCTTCCTTTTCTTCAGCATCTTTTTTTATGAGCAGTATATTGCTTTCAATGTTTTAGTTAAATTAAGGAATTCTCTTTTAGAAACCATTTATAAAACTAAACAGTTAGTTCAGCCAGCACAACTTTAATCTAAGGGATGTCAATGACCAAAGAAGATCATGTTTCGTATATTTTAACGGAAATATGACAGATCAAGACAACCACTTGAACCAGCCACCAGTTTAAATTGTTGTAATAAAAATCTATTTAAATTTACAGTTTTAAAAGAATTTCTTGTTGGATTTTATTTTTTAAAACATTTATTTTCTTTGCATTTGTTTATGCTAGTTTAATGGCAACCCTTTTGACAACCATCACATGACAATGATATTTTTCTGCCATTAATCAGAAAATACAACACTGTTAAATGCCACGATTACACTAAACAAGAGAGTTCTAAACTATTAAAGCTCTTTTTGTTAAAAACAGTAAATCACAAAGTGTAACATTTTAAGAGCTTTAAGAAACCTGTAAAGACTCTTAAATTACGAAGAAAAAAAATCAAGTACAAACGGAAAATCCAACATACATATTTACATACATACATACTTTATTACAAAAGCAATAGTCCACAAAAACCAAATGATAATTAACAAGTTTAGTTAGGTAAGAAAAACAAGCAGTTACGAAGTTAAAATATTAATAATAAAAAAGTACAGTTTAGAAATCGAATTCTGCAACAAAATGGTAAAGCTGATTAGAGGAGAGAGGAAGTGTTCAATTTTGGGGGCGCACAGAAAAGTGTGGATTTTAATTTCTGTGATATTTTTGTATTTATTACTAAAGTATTTTAATTTTATATCTTTTTATTTAATTTAGTTTAATTAAGTTTTTTTTTTCATTTAGGTTATTGCGTTGCTATTTCATTACAAGACTATCACAAAATTGTGAAATACTAATGATCTTGTTTTTTTTTTTTGTATATTTTGCTTTTAACTCTTTTTTTAAGTTTTCTACACTCTTTTTTAATTCAAATTAAATTCAGCTCTCTTTAATATTTCCATTTATTACAGTTTAATTAATAGAAAATCGATGTATGGGTTTGCTCTTAACAGAAATATTTTCGTATTTATTACAAATGAGTGGGGGTTTTTGTGTTTTTGCACCCTCTGTCAATTTGCTTTCAAGTGAGTGTCTGTGGCCAAAGAGCCACCCAATGATAGAAAAACATTTCATCAACGATGAATCTACACAAAAAAAAGCAACAACAAGCTGAAAGCAACAGCTTAGTGATGACAAACAGTATATGCATGTGTAAAGAAGAAGGAGAGTAAATAAAAGAATGTATAAGAAATAAAACAAATCAGTCACTTTTAGCCAGGTCGTACGTATTCAGCATTGATGTCATTCATATTTACACACGCAAACACTTGCAAATAAGAAAATTATCAGTGAGTAGTTAGTTAAGAGAACATGAGAGCATTAAAAAGAGCAAAAATGTATTGTTATTTCATTTAACCAGAAAAAAGCGTGTGATGTTGATATTGTCGAAGAAGAATGCCAGAGTGACGAGCTTTACACGAGGTTTATTTCTTCACACACAATCATTGTTTTGGTTGGGTGTTTTTTTTTTTGTTGTTTTCTGTTAAACAAAAACAACTTCGATTTTTAGTTAATTCTGGGCTCTCGCATGGAGTAGAAGTGTAAATTGGTGTGCAGTGGTTGCTTATTTTTTTCTGTTGATTTTGTCTGTGTTAAAAACTTAAAGTTTATTTTTTTTTGTTGTTGTTCGCAACCGTGTAAAATGAAAAAGAACTAAAACAAAATCAGAGCATAGTGATCATCAATACAAAAACAGTGTAACAAGTCTTATCAAAAAAAGTTATTCTCACACACAAACATATTAATATATAAAAACATAAACTAAAACACCAAGCATTTATAAAGTAAATAAACAACAACTTTATACATACAATACAACGTAACAGATGATGATTAAGAAAGAAAAAAAACTTGGTAAGCTGAAGAATAAAAGCTAACCGTGCGACAGTGTGTTTTTTATACATAGAAAGAAAAAAATATAAAAAACGTTGACAATGTAATAAGTAAAATTATAATTTTGTTATAATAGATACAAATATGTACTAGTAATAGATTTTTGTAAAAAAGCAGGGATGGATAACTAAATATTTTAAGAAATGTAAACGATATAGGTACATATGTAGGTACATATTAATAAATAAAATTTTTCTTAATACAAACATACTAATAAATTAATAAAGAAAACTAAAAAAATCAATATTTAAATTATTTTTGATGATTAATAACTTAACATTATTTTCTTAACTAATGGTAAAAAAAACTGCAAAATTTTTTTATACCTAGGTATTTACTAAACATTGTTTTAAACTTAGACAAATGAAGAACAATTTTTAAGTACATATTTTAAAAACTTAATTTTTTGATATTTATTTAATTAGGCTCGAGTTCATTAAATTTAATTTTCATTAAATTATTTTTACTGAAGGTAGGAATTGTTTTACAACTTGAAAAATTTGTATTATGTATTAAAATTTTTATTGATAATTTTCTTGGCTGGGATTCGAACCTGGGTTGCTGAATTTACATATGTTTCGAGAAACACCACTTTCTCTCATCAGATTCTTTGCGTTCTAACCCTCTGCAAAACTTGCGGTGCCTGCTAGCTGTACAGAGGGTTAAAACGCAAAGAAATTAAATTTAATGAAATAAAAAATAATAATTGTATTTTAAAAACTTAACGAAACTTTAAAGGTAAAAAACCAAAAAATTAGCCATATACATATGTATGTACTTTAAAAAGTGATACAATACTATTCACATCCAGAGGAATTTTAAAATTTTAAAGGATTTTTAAAACAACGAAACTTTATTCCTAAACTAAATGAAATTAAAAGAAACTTCTGCTATATTAGTTTATCAAAAACAAGCTTGTTTTAAAATGAAGAAAAATATTTATTATTGGTCACTTTAAAAAACTTAACGAAACTTTATTTTTTAAACCAAAAACATTTGAATTCAAATTTTGCTATATTTGTTTAAATTAGATTAGCTTGATTTAAAATCAAGAATAATATTTAATTTTTCACAATTTAAAAAACTTAATGAAACTTTATTTTTTAAACTACCTATAAACAATAAGTAGGTATAATCTGCTTTTAAAATCCGGATTTTTATTATTTGAACAAAAAACTTAACGAAAGCTTATTTGCTAAAACATTTTAGATTTGAAAATACTTAACGAAACTTTATTTTTGAAAACATATACTTTTTTACAGACATATTATTAGATAAGCAGCTGCAGAAATCAGGCAATATTACTTATTTTGGAGAATTAAAACAAAATAAGAATCTATAATACTTCTGTTAAAACCAATTAGGAAAGTTTTTTTTTTCTAAATTCATTAAAAATCGATGAATTACTATAAAAATCAGGAACAATTTGTAATTTGTTGCATTTTCAAAACTTACAGGAAGTTTTCTTTAAATGCAATAAATGAAAGCGAAATTTTTTCAGTTTTATTCTAGTTTTACAGAAATTTATATTTTTTTATTATGTACATAATTTTAAAATTTTCAAAAATTGTCTTATTGTTGACGTAAAAAAATTAATGACATTTTAATTTCTAAAACAAAAGCATTTTACTAAAGGTGATTATGCATTTCTTGGATAAAGTAAAAATTGCAAAATCTTGTTTTTTTTAACTGATTTTATTCTATATTTGTTTGAAAATACAATTGGTTCCAAAAAAATCCTTTTATTAAAATTCTTAAATTTTAACCAATTTTCTTATAAAGTAGCTAACAACTAAAGTAATTAGGAACACATTTTCCATCCCTGACCAGTGGTGAGTTTTTTGTATGTTAAAATGTAGCGTTGTTATTATCATGTTCTTCATTATGATGTGTTTTCATTAAGCTAAATATTAACATCAGCCATGTTAGTTAATGATGATGTGAGAAGAGCATATCAATAAGAACAATCATATATTGTGTGTATGTGTGCATGAGTACAAATTAGTCGCCTAGTCAAATGTAAACAAACAAACAAAAAAATAACGAATATTTAAACGTAACCAAACAAGTTTCGTGTGCATTAAAGTGAAGTGATAAACAGAATTGAAACGTTTAACAAATAATAAAATAAAACACAAACCAATTTTAAGCATAAATAATAAGTGAAGTAAAAGAATTTTTAAATCTAGTTTTTAAAATTTACAAAAATAATTCGTGACACTTTTTAAAAACATATTTAAAATTATTTTTTTTAAAGAAATGTTTGAAAAATTATTTCAAATTCAACAATATTCTTAACTTTTATTATAAAAATGTAGAAACCTTTTACAAGTCACAAAATTTTGTAAATAAATAAATAAAATTAAAATAATAATGCCATGCAATTAATACAAACTTGAACAAATTCCAGAAGTTGCAAAAAATTATTTAATAAAGCATATGTATGTAAATAAATAGTGAAAATTCTGCTAAATGAAAACAATTAAACTAAAAATTTAAATATATATAATAATTAAAAAGAAAATAATAAAAATTCGAGAATTTTATTTAATAAAATTGTGCTATATTTTTTTAACAAACACAAACGCGAAGCTTTTTGACTTATCTGCAGAAAACACTCGGAGTCTTTGGCGGGAATCGAACCCGCAACCCTCTGACTACTATCGCCTAGTCTATCGAGGGAATTAAATAAATGAAAATAATTGTAAAACTTAAAAATATATAAATATGTATGTATATTTAAATATATTTAAGTTTATAAATTAAAATGAATTTTAATTTTTGTTAAATTTAAAAAAAAAAAAACATTTCAAAAATTTCTCAACAAATCCTATAAAAAGTTACAAGAAACACTAAAACTAAACTTTACGCTTATAAAAATCGACTTGATACCTTACAAAGTTGTAATACTTAAAATTAGTACTAAAACTGTAGAAATGCCTGAAATAAATTAAAATAAGAATTAAAAAATTAAAATTTAAAAATATTTTTTAACAGAAATATTTAAAAAAAATTTTATTATTTCTACTTTTATAACAAAGATAAGAAAATTTAAAATAAGTTGCAAAAATTCAAAATTTTTTTAAAAACTAAATATTTTATTTATTTTTTTGCAGAATAATTAAAAAAAATAATATAAAATCCAATTATTTACACCATTTTCTCAATAAAAATGTAAAGATCTATAAAAAGTTACAAAAACGCACAAAAATTGAACTTTAATCTTAGAAACAGACAAAAAACTCAACTTAAAAATCCCACACAAAACTGTGATACCACAAAATAAGAGAGCAAATACCTACCTACTTAGTTAAACTTAAAAGAAGAGAAAATATAAAAAAAAATGCCACCCAAACGAGATGCCTTAAACAACGAAACCCCCACAACATCTATCACAAACAATTCCAACTCTGCAGCAGCAGCATTGCAAGCCAACACAACAACTTCCTCTATCACAAATAATGGCAGCAACAACAATACATCAACAACAGCTGTCGGCGCTGCTGCATCAGTGAATGTACTGCCTATATTGGTAGCCGATGCAGCGGCCGAACAGCGTACTATAGCGTATCAGGCCAATGCAAAATTGTGCCGTTTAGTACGCAAATGTCCCTGGATGTATGATCGCAATCATCATAATTATGCCAAAAAGCATATATTAGATAAATCATGGTGTAAAATAGCCAGAGAATGTAACGATTCAGGTAAGTTTATTATTTATCATTTAAATATAAATTTGGTCCCTTCTCTTGCACACCCCCTTTTTCTGAATACATTAAAAAAAGCTAGAAATCCCACAGTAATAATAAAATAACAAATAAATTATTATTACTGCTCTTATCAGTTTGAGAGAGAGAGAGAGAGACAGTCCAATATACACAAGAGAGAGAGAGAGAGAGCACTAAATAACCGTGAAAATCAGCGTTGCCATTTGTCAAGAAAGTTTTCAAGTTTTATTCTAAAAAAAAAGTTTTTTGGAAATTTATAATTTATTTATAAGTTTAATTTAATTTATAAAACAAATTATGTTCACCATTAACAAAGCAATGTTTTTCTACTATGCTGCACTGCGTTAGTAATTTAACGATATTAATTTATTTTTACTGCAACAATGTTTAATTTAGTATTACTCCGTCTTAAGAACAATAAATGCCATATAAATAGTTATAAAATGTTAACAGTTTAAACACAATTTTTTTTATATTTTTTTTTTATTATTTATTGAATCTGCCTTATTTCGTTAGGCCTAAAAATAATGCCCTTATTCATAAAAAATTAAAGTAGACTTTTTGTGTAAAAGCACACTTCAAACCTACTTTATTTTTTATGAATACGGCAGTTTATTTTGTACATACGAGTACATATGATATATGGAGCAATGTTGCCAGAAAATGAATTTCAAAATATGCTAAAACTTGAAAAACTAATTGCTAAAATGTTCTACAGAAGAAAAAGAAAGTGCTAAATATTTTCAATGTAACAATACAATTTTTATTTCAAATGTTACAAATATAAATTATAGTTTTTTCTCATTTTGTTCATAACAATTGTTGACTTGTTTTAATAGATTACATTTCATATATGTAGGTATTAATACAAAAATTTCCGTGTTCATTTACTTACCATACCGAAAGAAATTTAGTTGAAATATTAATAAAAGTTATTTTGTATTTCGCCAAAAGTATTTTTTGGAGTAAAAAAGTAAAAATTTGTTTGAGAAAAAAATTAAATTTTATCAAGCAAATTATGCTAAAAAGAATTTAGCATAATTTTTAAAAATTTCAATGCATTTTCGATAAACAAAATGCTAAATCTAGCACTGAAAGTGCTAAAATAGCAACATTGATATGGAGTTGGACAGTTAAGAGTACTCAAGTAAATATGTAAAAATAAAAGTTGTTTTGTTTTCAATAAAATTCAGTTTTGAAGTTTTACTATGTATGTACTTAAAAAAGTTTTTTTTTATAAAAAAAAGTTTTTTTTTTAGAAATAAAAAGTTTTATTAAAAAATATATGGCAACGCTGGTGAAAATACTCATTTTCAAACAACTCTTTGTTAAATAAAATAATTGGAAAAACTCTCTTTGTTAAAGCAAATTAAAAAATGAATGAGTTTTTTTTGTATTGTAATAAAAACATTGCTTTTGTTAATACATTTTGTTTTATTTCTTTTTATTTTAATTGCAATTGCTTTTACAAGTTACTTTTACTTTGGTTTTTCATTCTGTTTAAAAACTTTTCTATATGATAATGAATCACACTTACAATTTGTTGTTATTTTCCTATTCAAATAAGAAAAAACCTGTTGCTGGTTGCTAAAGAGTGTAAGATTGTTTTGCTTTAAACTTTAAAGTTTAAACTCTTTTTTTTCTCTGTTAGGTTTGCTGTTTTACTTTTAATAAGAGAGTGTTGTATTTATATGTTGCTATGTATTGGTTTGTTGTTGTTGTTAAAGTAGTGAAGAAGAAGAGAGCTGTGTTTTGCTTTTGTTTGTTGTTTTTAAATACCAACTATTTATGTAGCTAGCAGTTTGATTTTAATTAAAATAACAGGGGCCAAATTACCGCATTCGATATCGAGTAAAATTGATCATAATTTTATTATTTGAGATTATAACATTCGATATCGAGCAAGAAATTTAGTACATTTTATCATAATTTCGATATTGAATTGGAATTTATCCAATTTTACACAATAAATTTATTCATTCATCACTGACTTCCATGTCTACGTTTTCTCCCAATTTGTTGTGATGACGTCCATGTCTTTATATTTCAACATTGTTTCTTCCATGTAGGGCTTTACATCATCGTTTTCGAGAGATGTTTCGATTTTCCTATTAAATCTTTTAGTCTTGTTTCACACTTAAGTTTTGGCTGACCAGTTTTTCTTCAATTCTTTTTCGAACTTGCCATTTCATTCACACGTCAATTCAATTTTCGTACTTTTTAATGCAAATCAACATGCATGAAAGAAAAAAACAAAAGGAAATTAGAAAATTGACTAGTACCGTTAAGTTTGTACCCCTTTTATTCTCTTTTCCCTTCTCATCCAAAAATATGTACTTGCCTTGACGAATCAGAATTGTAGAGTGTGAAAGCGGACTTAGTGATTTTCTTAGTTGTGTTTTTCTATTACAGAATGAGTTCTATTGGGCCTTCGAGAGATACTTTGATTATGCCATTCAAATTTTCAATGCTTCTCTTACTTGTAGAGATTAGTACCAGGATAAGTTATTTTGGATTTAACCTCTATACAGTTGACGTGAGAGATGTTTCGGGTTTCCATGTAATTAAATCATTCAGCGACTGTCTTAATTGTGATTTTTGTTTCTGGAGAAAATCTCTGAATATTATGCAACTCGTCAGTTATGAGACTTAACTAGAAACTAACTGCTTTTAAGAACATATATTTTATAATCCTGGAATATTAAAATTATTAATTTTTCCGGTTTAATCTTTCAGTGGCCTCCTGCAAAGAACGCTGGCGTAATATACGGGCCGCCTTTGCCCGCTCCATTAATATTTATAAAACACACAGTGGGCCCAATCGTGTTAAACCTTATTATTTACACAAAGAACTTTCCTTCCTGGTAAAGCCTATGATGGAGGGCCGTGATAAAAAAGATGAATACGATGATACCCCAGAGGGAGGTGGTGGTGGGGGGGTGAAAGATGAAGAAACCGCGGAAGAAGGGGAGGCCGAAGAAGATGAAGAAGAAGAGGAGGAGCCTGTCGAGGAGGAGGAGGATTTTCCAGATGATACAGCTGATATTAAATCAGCATTTGAGGCCTTAAATCCCGATATACGCATACAAGCGGAGACTAGATACCAGAAATTATTACGCAACAATAATAATAACAATAACAATGATTTTGAATCGAGTGGCATATTTGAGCCCCACACCGAATTCACTACAGCCAGTGATACCGAAAATGAGTATCAATTTAACGATGAGACACTGTCACAAAGCGAGGCTGAACGTAGAGTAGCCCATATGTTGCAGCAGAACGGTTTAAAACGGCCACCCATGCATTTAGAAACGGAGTCCTATGATTCGAAACGTTTTAAGTTGTCACAAACTAGCAATACGGCCAGTGAAAATGATATACGCTTTTTGGAGGCTCTACTGCCGGATATGGCAATCATGAATACCCGCCAGAAAATTGTTTTCAAAAGGAAAATCTATCAAACTTTAGAGGAGGTATTCGAAAATTCCAATGACTTTCCCAATATAGAGCACAGTAAAATGGAGCATAATAGCAGTGCTGCAAATATGCATAATTACCAGAACTCGCAGACCCAAGTACGCCAGACCGTTTTAACGGTAAACTCCTCCACGGCTCGCAGTTTAATTAATAATATAGCCAATTTAAATGAAACAGAACTGCAAAAGGTTAATGGTTTCTTACAGAATTCCCTAAGGAATCAAGGCCATGCACGTTTGTCAAATGGCAATAATACGCCCAGCAGTGCGGCCGCCAAATTAATGTCCTCCACTCCTAAAATAACCATAACCAAGGTAACCTGTCCACCACCGGCTGCCTTAAGAAATCTGGGTTTAACTAAGCCACCCTCACCCAGTCCAGCCACAGTATCCACCACCATACACAATCCTGCCGCTGCTGTCATATCGTCCAATGTACATTCTACCACCTCTTCCAATCCGGGAAAAGCTTCTCTAACACAAAATGGCAACAATGCGGCCAGCAGCTCTAATCAAAATAACTCGCCCTGGCCTCAATTGTTGCCCATAACCATCAAAGATGAAATTGAGGATGTGGATATAGTTTAGTTTTTTATGAGAAACTTTTTAAAAGTTTTTATTTTCTAATTTTCCTTTTTGTTATTTTTAATTATTTAAGTTTTTAATCTTTTCTAAAAAGATTTCCTTTTTATTATTTTTTTTACCCCGGGCGCCTTGTACCTTATTAATTCTGCCTGTCCACGCCTGTTTTACTTAAATAACTTAACTTAATTTATTTTACTTAATTTCTTGAAAAGGCGTTTTTACTTTTAAGACTTAGTTATTGCTAAGTTTTGGCTTTAGTCTTAATAAATCCTGTGAAGTTATTTGTTTGCATACATATTTTAAAGTGTAATTTTATTTTGTCTTATTACTTTTTTTAAATTGTCCAAATTGTTAGTACTTAATTTAAGTATTTTCTTTAATAAGAATAAGAAACTAAAATTAACATATATATTTTGTTGTGTTTTTTAAATATTAATAAATGTATACATATTTGTAATATAGAATTTAAGGCAAAAAATAAAATTTAAGTCTTTTTTAACAGAAAATCGAATTCAGGTGATTTAATTTAATAAAAAAGGGTAAGTGCTCAATTTAAAACAGTGGCAACACGAAATCGCACAACTTGGCAGCACTTCACTGTCAGAGTTGGTAAACAGTAAAATATGAGCTTTTTAATTTAATTCTTAACAAATTTAAATAAAATATTAGAAAAAGTTGTTGAATAATAAATATTTTTGTTTTATTTTACACTAAAAGCTTGAATTTTAAGCTAGAAAGTAAATCAAATAATTTCTGTCTATTTTTAACACAAAATTTTACTAATTTATAAAAAATAATATGAAATAATCATCCCAATCATGAATAAAAATTCCGCGGGAGGTTTTCCCTTTTCCCATTTTTCCTATTCAAATTCAATGTTAAAAAAATAAAAAGAACAAAAAACTCCAGCGGAATTTTTATTCATCATTGGGCTGAATATGTTTTATAGAACTAAATATTAAAAAAATTTAAGGTTCTTTTAGCAGAATATACAAATTAAAGTGTTTTTCATTAATTATTTACAGTAAGTGTTGTTATAAAAACAACGGCAACACTAAATATAATGCGACAGCGAGATCCTCAACTTGGCAGCACTTCAAGATCAGGGCTGGTGATGTATAAATAACAAAGAATTGACGAATTAGCGTTTTTGAACATTTTTTAAACTAATTTTAATAATACATGAAAACAAATTGCTAGTTTCATAAATGTACTTGTTTATTTTGGATTTATAAACCTCAAACTGTAGTTGGCATTATTAATACATGCATTTTAGGGCTTTTTAAAGAATAAATTAATCAAATAATAAAAATTTGCTAATTTAGAATAAGCGAAAAAAGGTTGTACGGCTCAATTAATTAATATTCCACAAACAATTTTCTTAAAAAAATTATAAAAATTAATAGAATCTTGAAAAATTTTACATAATTTAGAAATAAATTTAAATTATTTTTTTCTAAAATTCCTACAATTCTGTTAAATTTATAAGGTTTTTCTTTCCTTTAATAAAACAGTTCTTATAATTCTGTCAAATTTAAAAGATTTTTTTACCATTCACACGCTTTTTTAGTTTTAATAACGTAATTAAAACAATTTCTTAAAATTTTACAAGTTTTTAAGCTTAAAATTGTTAAAATTTGCATAATTCTCTCAAATTTAGAAAAATTTGTTCTTACATTTAAGCAAATTTTTAGATTCTATTAACAAAGTTTCAACAATTCTCTGAATTGTAGATATCTTTTCAGCATTTACTGGCATTCTCTTTTTTAAAAACGAAATTCCAACAACTCTCTAAATTTTTTAAAGTTTTTAAGTGAAAATTTGTTAAAATTTTAATTTATTTTAAAAATTAATGATTGAACTTAAGACTAACACAAATATCCTTAAGTGTTTAAGATAAAATATTAGATTTTCAACTATAATTATGTTCTTCAGCCAGGAGATTTTGAAATAATATAATATTTTTTTGTAAGGTTACACATTTCGCTGAAGAATATTATAAAAAAAACTGTACAAATATATAAAACATAATTTAAAACCACTAAAAAATATCTATAATTACTGAAATTTCTTTAAAAATTAAAAAAATATCCTATAACTTAAAAGCCTTACTTTTATAATTAAATAAACATAAAATTTATGTAAGTTTTCTATTTCCCTCGTCAATTTACTTAATTTTCTTTCAATTTGCAGCTGGCAATGCTCAATAACATTAATAGCGGAAGCAGTTATCCATACTTACAACCAATTCATCATCAACACTTATCTCTCTTCAACACACTTAGCTAAGACCCTTTACTTAGCAAAACAAAGCAGGGCTGCAACTAGCAATATACTATATATGCATTTATTTTTAATTAAATAAACGTTAATTTAGAAATAAATTTCACTTTAAAGCCATAGCAACCCTATAAATATCAGATTAAAGTAATTTAAATTTATTTGTTTGGTAGCAATAGAAGACAATAATTAATTAATGTTATTATTTTTTTTTTAACTTAAATGAATATGCCGTATTTTTAATATAAACTAAAACTACTGTTCTTTCTTTAAGTGTATGCTAAATTTTATTGCAAAATCTGTTTAAATAAGAAAGTTATAGTTAATTTAAATTAGTGCTTATAAATATTATTTTATACAGGGTTGGTCAAAAAATGTTTTCACTATTTTGTTTATAACTTTTTGTTAACAAAATATATTTTCATGATTTTTATTTTACATAAAACTAAAGAAGTAAGGCTATAAAATAATATATAATATGCCTTTCAGAAGCTTTTTTTAGTTTTTATAAATTAAAATTCAATTATAATTTCAAAAATATGCTATAAAATAAAAGGCGTGACATTTAAAATTTTATGTAGAATGAAAGTCCATTTCCTTTTGTATATGTCAGCGAAATTTCATAACAATAGCTTTTCATTTGCTTGAGCTGTAAACATTAAATGCTTGTCTACAATTTGCCACATATAATATATATGTTTTGGTTTTAAAAAATCGCTTAAAATTTTTTGTGAAATACTAGGTGAACAGCACTGTCTAGCAAGTGTTTTACTTAATGTGACTTTTAGTATTTTGCTTATAACTTAAAAGTTTGAAGAGATTTTAGGATGATTTTTTTTGGATAAGTTAGCATGGGGTTTGTATGCTGCCACGCCTACTTTCAAAAATTTATAAATGAAAGATAAAAGCTCTTATAACAAAGAGTAACTAGATTTTATTAATTTTTTCTGGAACTTAAATGAATATGCCGTATTTTTAATATAAACTAAAACTACTGTTCTTTCTTTAAGTGTATGCTAAATTTTATTGCAAAATCTGTTTAAATAAGAAAGTTATAGTTAATTTAAATTAGTGCTTATAAATATTATTTTATACAGGGTTGGTCAAAAAATGTTTTCACTATTTTGTTTATAACTTTTTGTTAACAAAATATATTTTCATGATTTTTATTTTACATAAAACTAAAGAAGTAAGGCTACAAAATAATATATAATATGCCTTTCAGAAGCTTTTTTTAGTTTTTATAAATTAAAATTTAATTATAATTTCAAAAATATGCTATAAAATAAAAGGCGTGACATTTAAAATTGTATGTAGAATGAAAGTCCATTTCCTTTTGTATATGTCAGCGAAATTTCATAACAATAGCTTTTCATTTGCTTGAGCTGTAAACATTAAATGCTTGCCTACAATTTGCCACATATAATATATATGTTTTGGTTTTAAAAAATCGCTTAAAATTTTTTGTGAAATACTAGGTGAACAGCACTGTCTAGCAAGTGTTTTACTTAATGTGACTTTTAGTATTTTGCTTATAACTTAAAAGTTTGAAGAGATTTTAGGATGATTTTTTTTGGATAAGTTAGCATGGGGTTTGTATGCTGCCACGCCTACTTTCAAAAATTTATAAATGAAAGATAAAAGCTCTTATAACAAAGAGTAACTAGATTTTATTAATTTTTTCTGGAACTTAAATGAATATGCCGTATTTTTAATATAAACTAAAACTACTGTTCTTTCTTTAAGTGTATGCTAAATTTTATTGCAAAATCTGTTTAAATAAGAAAGTTATAGTTAATTTAAATTAGTGCTTATAAATATTATTTTATACAGGGTTGGTCAAAAAATGTTTTCACTATTTTGTTTATAACTTTTTGTTAACAAAATATATTTTCATGATTTTTATTTTACATAAAACTAAAGAAGTAAGGCTACAAAATAATATATAATATGCCTTTCAGAAGCTTTTTTTAGTTTTTATAAATTAAAATTTAATTATAATTTCAAAAATATGCTATAAAATAAAAGGCGTGACATTTAAAATTGTATGTAGAATGAAAGTCCATTTCCTTTTGTATATGTCAGCGAAATTTCATAACAATAGCTTTTCATTTGCTTGAGCTGTAAACATTAAATGCTTGCCTACAATTTGCCACATATAATATATATGTTTTGGTTTTAAAAAATCGCTTAAAATTTTTTGTGAAATACTAGGTGAACAGCACTGTCTAGCAAGTGTTTTACTTAATGTGACTTTTAGTATTTTGCTTATAACTTAAAAGTTTGAAGAGATTTTAGGATGATTTTTTTTGGATAAGTTAGCATGGGGTTTGTATGCTGCCACGCCTACTTTCAAAAATTTATAAATGAAAGATAAAAGCTCTTATAACAAAGAGTAACTAGATTTTATTAATTTTTTCTGGAACTTAAATGAATATGCCGTATTTTTAATATAAACTAAAACTACTGTTCTTTCTTTAAGTGTATGCTAAATTTTATTGCAAAATCTGTTTAAATAAGAAAGTTATAGTTAATTTAAATTAGTGCTTATAAATATTATTTTATACAGGGTTGGTCAAAAAATGTTTTCACTATTTTGTTTATAACTTTTTGTTAACAAAATATATTTTCATGATTTTTATTTTACATAAAACTAAAGAAGTAAGGCTACAAAATAATATATAATATGCCTTTCAGAAGCTTTTTTAGTTTTTATAAATTAAAATTTAATTATAATTTCAAAAATATGCTATAAAATAAAAGGCGTGACATTTAAAATTGTATGTAGAATGAAAGTCCATTTCCTTTTGTATATGTCAGCGAAATTTCATAACAATAGCTTTTCATTTGCTTGAGCTGTAAACATTAAATGCTTGCCTACAATTTGCCACATATAATATATATGTTTTGGTTTTAAAAAATCGCTTAAAATTTTTTGTGAAATACTAGGTGAACAGCACTGTCTAGCAAGTGTTTTACTTAATGTGACTTTTAGTATTTTGCTTATAACTTAAAAGTTTGAAGAGATTTTAGGATGATTTTTTTTGGATAAGTTAGCATGGGGTTTGTATGCTGCCACGCCTACTTTCAAAAATTTATAAATGAAAGATAAAAGCTCTTATAACAAAGAGTAACTAGATTTTATTAATTTTTTCTGGAACTTAAATGAATATGCCGTATTTTTAATATAAACTAAAACTACTGTTCTTTCTTTAAGTGTATGCTAAATTTTATTGCAAAATCTGTTTAAATAAGAAAGTTATAGTTAATTTAAATTAGTGCTTATAAATATTATTTTATACAGGGTTGGTCAAAAAATGTTTTCACTATTTTGTTTATAACTTTTTGTTAACAAAATATATTTTCATGATTTTTATTTTACATAAAACTAAAGAAGTAAGGCTACAAAATAATATATAATATGCCTTTCAGAAGCTTTTTTTAGTTTTTATAAATTAAAATTTAATTATAATTTCAAAAATATGCTATAAAATAAAAGGCGTGACATTTAAAATTGTATGTAGAATGAAAGTCCATTTCCTTTTGTATATGTCAGCGAAATTTCATAACAATAGCTTTTCATTTGCTTGAGCTGTAAACATTAAATGCTTGCCTACAATTTGCCACATATAATATATATGTTTTGGTTTTAAAAAATCGCTTAAAATTTTTTGTGAAATACTAGGTGAACAGCACTGTCTAGCAAGTGTTTTACTTAATGTGACTTTTAGTATTTTGCTTATAACTTAAAAGTTTGAAGAGATTTTAGGATGATTTTTTTTGGATAAGTTAGCATGGGGTTTGTATGCTGCCACGCCTACTTTCAAAAATTTATAAATGAAAGATAAAAACTCTTATAACAAAGAGTAACTAGAACATTTTAATGCAGCTTGTTAGGCCTTTTATTTCTTCAGTTGTGGCTTCAAGTTAAGCACTTTTAACAGGCTGGTTTTTGTTTGTTAACTAATGTTTGTTTTTTAACAATTCTAAGGCTTTAATCTACTTTCCTATTTAAATAAAAACACTTGTAGTTTTATTTTATTTATTTTTTTAAATATGTATTTTTTATGGGGTATATAATTAAATTGTTTATTTATATAATAATTAATATGCTTGCTTTTGTTTTATATGTATATAAAGAAATTATAAATATATATTTTTATATTAATATTTAATTATAAAAATAATATATAATGTTATAGTATACAAAGTAGTTTGATAAAAACACTGCATAAACTAATTATTAAATAAGAAAATATACAAATTTTTTTTAAGGCTTTTTTGTTTAGTTTAAATAATAAATGCAATTATTAAGCACTTGTTTAAAAAAAAGAGAAATTATAAATTATGGCTTTTAAAGATAAAAATAGAAAATAATTTTACAAAATTAAAAACAATTTTTTAAAATAAAATTTAAACAAATTTTTAAGTACAAATTAAAAAAGAAAAATTTACAAAATTGCACGTTTAAATTAAACAAATTTAAGAGGGTTGGTTTGTTTTTTAAAGTATTAAATGCCTGTTAAATGTTTTTAGGTTTAAATAAATGTCAGCCACAAAACTAGGTTTTGTTTTGATAAAAAAATTTAAAAACCTTTTTAATGGCAAGATTTGTGTGTGTTTAAGTTTTTACATCTTTTTTTTTTAAATTTACTTTCTAAGTAAATTTAAAAATTAAACATAAAATAATAGTGTTTTGTTTGTTTAGTTAATAAAACTTAAAGATAAATATTATTTGTATTATTTGTATATTAAAAATTCTAAGTTAAGCAAATATTATTTTAACAGGACCTAAAGGTAATTGTTTCATATAATTCCAGGCATCGACACGGGTCATTTTGGCGGTAGAGCTGCCATTAATGCTGAGAATCTCATCACCATTGCGCACTTGGCCAGTTTTTTGGGCGGCTCCTCCTTTATCAACAACAATAACATTAAAAACAAAAATTCAAATTGAAATTATAAATTTTAGAATGCGTTTTTTAAAACTTACCCATAAACACCTTCTTAACAATTAAAGGTCTATTGCCCAGGGGCGAATCAAAGCCTCCCTCTATGGAAAAACCTAAACCACAGCTGTCCTTTACAATTTCCACACAACGGGCACCATTAGGAGTAGATTCTTCTGAAAAATTTAAAGAAATTTATTCAAAACTTTATTTCTATTTATTGCTTAAACATACCTTGTGCTCTAATTTCTGCTTGCAAAGCATTGCGCGTTTCTTGTGCTCTCTCCAATAATTCACTGGTGGAAATCTTACTGACATCCGGTCTAGACAGCTGGCGTCTAGCTCTAATACTGGCCAAGGTAGCGGCTTCTGTTGTTAACGGCTGTGGACTACTGCGGCTGCTCGAACTGCTACTGGAGGGAGTAGTTGCTGCCGAGCTGGCCTTTGAGGCGGTGTTGGCTGTGGTATCTTCACTAGATATTACATCCAGATCGAGATCTAATGAGCGTGAAGCTTTGTGGTAGCTGCGTTTCTTTTCGTAATCAATCTCACAGGGTTTCTCGTTGAGACTGGACAGAGAACCCAAAGAGGAACGTTTTTTGCTTAAAGGTTTTACCACCACCGACTCGGAGCGGGTCACCACTAACACCACCTCTGGGCGGGGGGTCTAAATTAGGAGAAAGAGTTCTTTTTAACCATACAATTTCATAAGATTCTTTCAAATGAATTACCTTAAGCACCGTTATTGACTCTCGGTGGGTTAAACCGCGCATACTTAGGCCATTGACGGCCAATATGCGATCACCCTTCTTCAAACGGCCATCCTTAGCAGCTGGTGTATTGGCCAAGATTTTGTGTATCTAAATAACAAACAAACAACAAAGCAAATTATTAACTAAACAATCAACTATATAAATAAACAAATGGAAGCAAACTTCTCCATCTTCGCCTCTAAATAATCTTTAGATTTTGTTTTAAACATTTCTGAAATACTCACCGTTATTTCCTTGGCTTCATAATCGGATCCTCCTGCCAAGGTAATGCCGATACTTGATTCCGGTGTATCTCTTTGCAAGACAATGATAAAAGCTTCGGGCGTCTTCAAAGGAGGATCGGCTTCTTCTATAATTTGCTGTATATCTTGAGCAGTGATCAAACTCTGATTGCTGCCAAGCGAAGAGAAACTACCAAACTCAGTGATATTCTCCTGGGTCGATGAAACATTCTGGGTGGTGGTCGAACTAACGCCGGACGACGATGAGGCTATCGAGTCCAGAGAAGAGAATCTCTCATGATAGCTGCCCTTGATTTGTGACTTCACATTGAGCAGGCTGCAAGAAGAGACTGCCGGTGAGACCACCATATTGTTGTTATTGTTAGCTAAAGCGGCCGAGCGTTCGAATTTCTCTCTGATTTCGGCGGTGCTAATTTTGGCCGTAGTCTTGCTGGACAAACTAGTGTAAGTAGTTTTTGTGTGCGAGGATATTTCGTACTTCTCTCTGACTGGCTTAAGGAATCTTTCGGGGGTCTTGTTTAGCACTTTCGATTTGGCCACCTCCACATGCATCCACTGTGAGAGTTCATTGGCCTCGCTAGACTTTTTGGGCGACGGTGCCTCTACGGCTCTTTGGGGACTAAGGAGTTGTACAGGTTGTGAGCTTATGGGGGCCACTACTTTGGCCGGCAGTATGTTTAAGAGTTTGGGTTTGCTGCAAGCTTTTTGTAAGGGATCAGCCTTAAAGCTTTGTTTGCGTTCCTCATCTATAAACATGGCACTGAGCTTAAGCGGTGAGCTGCTGTCAGCCGAACGGCGACTGCTGTCATCGGTATCGGAGGTAATCTCCACATAAGCAGCCACATTGATGACTTTATCCACCAGACTTTGATCGCTCTTGTTCACCAGCTTATAGTTAATGGGTGCCGTGGGCGAGGCTGCCTTGCTGGGCAAAGTTATCAAAGAACTGCTGCTGGATACTAAAGAAGATCTTGGCTTTGATTTGTGATGTCTTCTCACCTCATCCTCATCATAGCCATCTGTGCTGTCCTCATCATCATAGTTGCGATTGCGCATTAAGGCTGAAGTATCACCTCTTCCGTTGCGACATTTGGCCGAGGCCAGAATGTTTTTGCGATTGGTGGCCGAGTCATTGGAACCTGATTTCAAGACACGGCGGCTCATATCCACAGTGGGTGTGCTGCCCACCGACGAACAGCTGGCCTGGGAACCAGAGCCTGAAGTCAAAGTGGAAGTGGTGGAGCTGGCTATAGAGGTGTTGGTTTCCGAGGATAAAGTGCGTGTCAAGGCGAATTTCTCCGGCACCTGGGGTACACAGGGAGACATGGGTGGGGAGGAAATGCGTGAGGAAAACACCGAATCGCAAGAATCACTTTCATCATGCAAAAACTGTCTGGTGGGTGTGGTGGCCAAAGAGGTGCGTGGTGGTTTGGCTGGCGGCACTGTGTTTAACAAATCCATTCTGCGCTGGGCCACCAAAGGCACCTGCTGATGCTGCACATGTCTAGGATTTGGTGTTTGGCTGGGATATCCCCGATTGTTGGCTATATTCAAAGTGTTGCTGTGTGTTGTAATATTCAAAGGTCTCAAGGCTGAGTTGAGCGTATTGGAATTTGTGACATTTGGTTCGGTTCTTTTGGCGGGCCGGGGCACTGTTAACGAAGAGCCCGTGACCGAACCCACGCCACTGTCTGTGGAATCTGTCGAGGAGGAATTGCCCGAAGTTTTCACCTGGTCACTATCACGACTTTTGATTTCAGGCAGATCTAAAATAGGCTCCAATGTGGAAATAGGTATATGAGGCCTCTCGGGTATGACCAGGCCCCTTAACTTAGACAAGCTACGGCGTCTCTGTTCCAATATATTGGTGATAGCAGCTTTACGTGAGGCCTCATCTGGCACAAAGGCCGGCTGTCCGGAGAAACTAATGCGCCTATCCAAATGCTGGGTGGAGGCATGACGTCTAGGCAGCGAAGCATAGTTTTGGTTGTAGTCTGTGGCCAGAGTGTTAAGGGAATGCATGGAATCGGAATAGCCATGTTGATTGGGCAACTGCTTGGTCAGCTGATAGTGGCGTGAGACTTCATTCAGATTCTCCACACTCATGGCACGAGTTTTATGCAAATTGCTTGTAGCATTGGAATAACGTGGTGTCGAGGAAGAATCCAACAGGTTTTCGGTGCTTAAATTTAAGGGCTTTGACGAACTATTACTGCGCGAAAAGTTTAAAGGTTTAACCACTGACTCTAAGGGTGAGGTGGCGGCCTCATCATTGGAAAACATGGCAATTTTATCACGTACACTCTTTTCACTTTTCTCATCCTTGCGCCAGTCACTGGAGCGCCGCGGAGCACTTAAGGAACGTTTGTAGTCATTGACACTGCTGTGGCTGCTCGTGTGTGTGTCATACGAGGGAGCTTCTAGTTTCTGGGCGGTAGGCGTGGAACTGCCACTGCTATTGCCACTGGATAGATTTTGTGTGGAACGACTGTGTCTAGTGTCTATGACCAATTTAGTGGGTGTATTAGCTTGTATTAGAGTGGCTGGAGCTCTGGAATCCTCCACATTAACTACCAAATCCTGTCTGTAAAGCTTGCGCGGCACTGTGGGCGGTGGTGTGCTCTTGGGCAAAGGCGGCGGTGCTGCTATTTCCTGTTCTATTATAATGGGTGCGGACTTTTGTTTCTCTACTTCTACCATGGTTTGGGTAACACCATTGTTTGTGGTACTGGTGACATGTGTGGTCCTAGTACTAGCCACCATTGTTTGACCCACTGCCGAGGCGGCATACAACTTTTCGGTGTATATGGTATTGCTGTTGTTGAGGCCAGGCGCCTGGGTGGTTGTGGTAACACTTTGCAAAAGGCTGGTGGTTTTCATCATATTTGCGGCGGCGGCGTTTGGCATAATCAAAGGTTCCGAGAAGTTTGGAGGAAACTCATGACCATCCGGTGGCAGGCGTGAATAAGTGGGCGGTGACGAGAGTGTGGTTAGATAATCACTACTACTGACAATAATGGGTGTTGTTTGTGGCACTACATGCAGGCCGTTCTCCATTTTGTTTAAATGTCTTTGTTCAAGATCTGCAATGAGAATTCCACACAGACACACACGGACACACACAAGGAGTGAGGAGGTGTTTTGTGAGAGAGATAGAAAACAAAAAAACATTGGTTAGTTTAGGAAGACACATAAGGATTGTTTTGTTTTTGCTCTTAAATTAGGGTAACAAGGAGTTTTTTTTATTACAAATAATAGGAATTATGGAAATAGTCTATAAATAAAGAAGGCGAGAGTGAAAGAGAAAAAGATAATAAAGTAAATTATATGTTTTGAAACAATTTCTTTAAAGTTATTATTAAATATTAAAGTTTCATGGTGGATAATTGTTTTTGTGGTGAAGAATTTATTTTGTCGTTTGGTTGGAAATGGGGTATTTAAAGTGATTTTGCGTGAAACATTTATTTTATGGTATAAAATTTATCTTGAGGAATAGTTTGCATGGTGAAAAACAATTTTGTTGCATTTTGTTAATATTTTTTTTTTTTTTTAGAGAAAAAATGAACATTTATCCAGATTTTGACTTTAATATAAATTTTATGGTGGAAAATTATTTTTTTTATGAAAAAAATCGGTCCCGTGGTGAAAACTAATTTCTCTATAACTAGTTGAAAAATTAGAATTTAACCCGTTGGTGGTGGTGGAAAATTCATATTTTGGTGAAAAATCGGCTCTGTGGTGAAGAACTAATTTGATGGTGAAAAATTATTTTGTTAGCATTTTTGCTGAAAAATGATAATTTAACCTTTTTGTTATATATCTAAACTTTATGGTAGAGAATTTTTTTTATAAAACATCGGTTCGGTTGTACAAAACTTATATTGTGATGAAAATCTAATTTCGCTGTAGTTTTACTTTTATGGTGAAATACTGATATTAAGGTGGAAAATCGATGTTGTGGTAACAAATCGAGTTCGAGATGAAAAATGAATTCTGTGGTATAAAGAATTTAAACCATTTTTGCATGAAATACTGATTTTATGTGAAAAATTAATGTTGTAACAAATAAAGAAAAAAAAATTTGTGGGGAAAAATTTATTTTGTTGTAAAAATTATATTTTTTTATAAAAACTTTTAATTAAATATGTTTTTGTGTGGAAATGTCATTATATGTTAGAATTGATTTTATGCTTAAAAATCGGTTGTGTGGTGAAAAAGAACAAATATTGTGGTACAAAAATTATTTTAAGTAAAAGTTAGATTTTTTTAATTAAAAATCGTTATTTAAACCGTTTTTATGAGAAAATTTAATATTTTATTCTAAAAATGGAATATGTGGACAAAAAAAAAAAAAAAAATCGGTAGGTTGGTGAAAATCAAATTTTGTGGTGAAAAATTATTTTGAATTATGAAAAACCTATTGTGGAAAAATGTAATTTTATGCTAGGAAATTGAATTTGTGAAGAAAATCCGGTAATTTAGTGGTAGAAAATTTATTTTGTTGTAAAAGTTGGTTTTTTTTTATGAAAAATCTTTTTTTTAACCAATTTTGTAAGAAAATGTAAATTTTGGTAAATATTTGGTTGTGTGGTGAAAAACTAATTTTGTGGTGAGTTTTTTCTTTTTGTTATAAAAGTTATTTGTTTTTAATAAAAAATGAGAATTTAACCCGAGTTTTTTTGAAAAACTGATTTTATGATGCAACATCGTTATTGTGATGAAAAATAAATTTTTGTTAACTGTTTGTATTCATTTGCAAAGCAGCCTTTATTATTAAAGTGCACTTTTCACCAAGAAATGCTTTAAATAACATTTAAAAATCTCATCTTTACAATTTTAATTATATACTGGTATGTTTATGTAGGTATTGTTTATTTTTTGTTTCTTAATTTTTTCGCTTTTATTTGTTATTTTCAGTTTATTTAAACAATATATAATATTTACTTTATATTTTGTTAAATAATTACCATTTCATGGCAATATTATTTAACATTTATTTTCGTTTTAGAGCAAAATTTTTATTTAACAAAAATAGACAAATGACAACATATTTACATAAATGTATTTTTTTCTTCTTTACATTATTTTACAAAATCTGTTTTCTTTTCATATTATTAAGAAAACAAGCAATAATAACAATAACAAATTATTAACAACAAAATGACAGCCACACTTTTGGCAGTTTTTTTTTTCAAAGAAAAAAAAAAAAAAACACGGCTTAAAAGGTCTTAATAATTAAAGGGAGCATTTGTATTATTTTGTTGTTCAATCTTTAGTTAAAAAAACAGTTTTCAAGAAAATCATCCAAATGTTAGAAACAAATATGGACATTAATAATGTCTATAATTTAAGGCTAATTAAATGTGAATGAAGTCTTGATAATTTTGGGAAAATTGTCAGGGTTTTTGGCACAATTTTGCTAAATTCAGAAATGATTTTAAGTTTAATAATTTTTTAAGATTAAAGGCAAAAAAGTAAGCAAAATTAAGTAAATTATTTAGCATGATTTATAAAAACAGTGCAAACACAATTGAGCAGCTTGTCAGCTCATTTTGACGTTATCAGAGAGCGAGAGATAGAGATAGAGAGAAACTAAAGCATGTTCCAGCATGCTATTTTTTTTTACTAATATTTACTAGAATACATATATAATTATGTAAAACTGTTAAAGTACTTAATCAATCTATTTAAAAATTGTTATGTTAATAAAGCAGGAGTTAAGCTTTTAGAGAAGACTTAGCCGCGTATTCAAATTTAACTAGAAGTAAAGCTATAGTAGGTCAAAGTTCACTACCCAGAATGGATAGATTGTTAGGTTTTTCGATAAGACTGTTGTTCGAATTTTTACTAAAAATCACAAATTCTTTGAAAATTTCCCAAAAAAATATTTAAACAAATTGTGTTTTTAAAAACACTACGCTTATTTTTAAATAAACAACGTAATAATTTTTATATTTGCTAAAAAAAAGACAATAAAAAACACTCTAAAACCTACTCAAAAAATTATGAAATAAATTCACAAATTGAAATATGAAACTTTTAATTAATTCTAAAATTTTTTGGCAGCTAAATTAAAATGAAACATTGTTTATAACATTTGGTTCTGTTTTTAAAGTTAAAAAGTTAAATAAAATATTTTCAACTGCCACTTGAGTTGACATTAACAAATATGTCTTTGAAATTAACTTTGTGCAAAGGTTTTTCAATAATTTTGTAGCTAAATTCTAATCAAGATTTTGGTTTTTATTTAAAACTACAAAAGTAAATACATAAATGTTTAAACAAATTGTTTTTTACAAAACTGTGGTCATATAAGAACATTTTTATTTTTTTGGGTTGACTGTGTGTCTGTCTGACTGTGTAAATGGTCATTTGTTATGGGGAAAACTGAAACCAACAATATAAATGTCTTGGAGTTCTCTCTGTCTGTCTGTCTATATAAATAATGTTGGTGTTGTTGCTGTGTCCATGGTTTAAGGTTCAAATAAATATTCGATTTGTCAATTGTAATTTGTTTATTTATCTGTTTGCTACTCGCGCTTGCAAATCTAAACACAATCTGTCAAAAAACTAAAAAAAAAAAAAAATTATTTGTATTGAATTTTTTTTATTTCTTAACAGCAAAATGTTACAAGAATTTAATTTGTTGGGCTGACCCCAAATGCTATTTTTGTTTGTCAAGTAGTTAATTGTCTCTATTTTTTAACATAGAATTTGTTTAGAATTTGTTCAAGGATTGATTGTTGACATGTTAAAGAATGTGGTAATAAAATCAAGCGTCACACTAGCAATGTTTTGAAACTAAAGTTATTTCAAACACTTAGTGAGTGAAATAAAATTTTGAAATTTTTTCTAGCACAATTTTGTAATTTAGAGTTTGTACCAACAACCAAAATTTGTTGAAATTTATATACAAAAAGTATAAACTGTTTATCTAATTTTAGGCAAAATATAAATATTATTAAAGAAACTTATACGAAATTTATAAAGTAAGGATCAAAAAACAGCAAAAAGTTAAATAAAAAAGTCTGCAAAATTCCAGGAGCGTTGGATTCTCTTAAATGCATCGCATTTAAATAAAATTTAGCTAAAGTATGTAACAACTAGTCTACTTTCATGTGAGTGAATTTTATTTGCATCAAATGATATTTGAGAAATTTATAAAGTGTTATAAAAAAGTTATAAAAAGGGTTTTCAGGTTTAAAATCATAACATAATAATTTTAGTTGAATTCATTATTATTAGTTAATATAAATAAAAATTAGCTAAAGTGTGTAACAACTAGTCTACCTTCATATGAGAAAATTTCAGGAAAAAAAAACATGAATTTCAAAGTTCAATAAATCTTCGTATATGAAACCAAATTAAATGAAATTTCGCTAAAGTATGTAGCAACTAGTCTGTATAAGTAAATTTTATGTGCATTAAAGAATATTTGCGATATTTATAAAAAAAAAAAATTATAAAAAATATATGAAACGAGTTTTTTGGGTTTCAATTATCAAGCATGTTATATTCATATTATTTGAACAGCTTATAAGTTAAAGATTTGTTTAAAATTTAGCTAAATTAGATAAAGTTTCATTGTAATCCAGGAATGTTAATAAAAATTAGAAAAAAAGGTATAAAAATCTAAAAATGTAGCCAAAAGTATTTTGTATGAATTTCTTAAGTTTACAGACACTGGTGTAAGTAACCAATTTAAATAAAATTTAGCTATAGAACAACTGTTCTACTTTCATTCAAGCAAATTTAAACTTTATACAGAAATATTTGACAAAGTTATAAAAACTCTTAACAAAAATTAAGAATTTGTTAAATTGTTTTTAATAAGTTTTTCAAAGTTTATCTATTACCTTGTTTCAAAAAGTAATTTAAATGAAAAAAAAAAACAACTATTTTGCTAACACATAAGTAAATTTCAACTTAAACAACAAATATTTACGAAAGTTATAATAAAAATTATAAAGCAAAGTATAAAAATCAAAAAATTGAGAAAAAAAATATTCATAAGAATTTCTGTAGCTGACAGACCCTCGTATATGTAGCCAATTTATATAAAATTTAGCTGCAAGTATAGAACAACTGTTCTACTTTCATTCAAGAAAATTTAAACTTTATATAGAAATATTTTACAAAGTTATAAAGAAAATTATAAAAGTACATATGTATATACATGGTGTAATTATACAAGGTGAGTGCAAATCGGCAACAAATACAACACCATACAGAAACAACAGGCATTTTGTTTGTGTAAATTAATGTACTACTGTCAAAAACACTTGACATACATAAGTAAATTGTAAACAAAGTCAGTCAGCTGTGCTACTGCACTCACCTGGTATTTAATATAAAAAAAAAATTAAATTTGATTAAATTTATAAAATAATTCTAAGGGGTCTTTTTGTTTGTACAAATAATGATTTCAAATTTATTTTGTAGACCATGAACTTGACTTTAAAGTTGTTTTCTTTTTCTGGCAAAAGACATTAAATTATTAAAGCGACAGACAGACAGACGGACCCCTTCATAAATAAAAATTATCTTTTGTTTTACTACCTTTTAAACTGCTAACACTTGAACTTATGAATTGTCGCTACTGTTTTTGCTGTTTTGGCTTTATGCCCATGATTTTTATGTCTTCTTTGTTATTGTTTATGTTTACGTTGGTTTTTTAAGTTTTGCTGTGGTACGTTTCACACTCAAAATAAAGGTGTTTTTTTTTTTAACTCAAGCTTTAATTAATAATTTGTTTTTGTGGAAAACTAAAAGAAGTAACGCTTGATGTGCAGTATTTAAGTGTTTCTTACCTCAGCCCATTCTTTTGAACCCAAGTTTAATGAAACAAAAGCAGACCTTTTTCTCAAATAATTTCGAAAATGTTTATCTTGTTTTTGATATAAAGATAGAAAAAAACTAAAATAAATTAACCCCAAAAAGTCATCAAGTGTATGAAAAAAAAAACAACAAAACAAAAAGAATGAATAGTGCTAAATGACAGGTGCAAGTAAAGTAGACAATGAAGCAACTGAACTCAACAATAAACGAAAAACAAGACCAAGCAGAACAAGATAAGCCACGCTTTTTGCATTTAGTGAGGCGTCCGTTAAATGTAAACAAGTGTAAGTAAATGGCGGCTTTGGGTCAACCATAATTAAAACAGAACAGCTGTTTCTTTTTGAAATTTTCTTTTTAGAGAATAATGAAACAAATGTAATTACAGATCTGTTTTTTTTATGACAAATGCTAAAAACAAGGTAATTATTAATTATGAAACAGACTAAAGTTAAGAGTTGTTCAGAATGCCGGCAAGTTGTTAAAGAATTAATAAATTAAAATAAATTCATTTCAGTCTCACGTCAGAATTTTCTTCATAACTTACCGAAATATTTCTGCATCATAATGAAATTTACCTCAACCAAATGAACAATATGAACAAAATCTTTTACTTATGAGGAAAAAAAAATATACAAATATATTTTTCTCAATCTTTCTCAAACTTGAGTTTTTTATACTTTTTTATAATATTAATCATAACCCTTAAATATTTCTTGATTATGTTAAAATGCATATGAAAGTAGAATAGTTGTTATATAATTCAGCCAAATTTCATTTAAATCGTTTAATTATACGAGGTTCTGCCGTCCTGATAAATTCATACCATTTGTATGTTTATTTCTCAAACTATTGTTTTTATACTTTTTTATAACTTTTTTCATAACTTCTACAATTACTGCCTGCTTAAGTTTTAATTCACTCAAATGTAAGTATGTAAATAGAATAGCTGTAACAGACTACATGTAAATTTTATTTAAATCGGTTAAGGCTCTGTCGTCCTGAGTATTTCATACAAAAAAAATTTTTTTTTTCACTTTATTGTTTTATACTTTTTATTATAATTTTTTTACATAACTTCTATAATTACTGTCAGCTTAAGTTTAAATCCACTTTATTCTTCACATGCTTTAGCAAAGTAATACTAAAAACGGTTAAATATAGGAGGGTCTATTGCCCAGAGAAATTCATAACTATTTTGTTTCAATATTAACTTATTTGTACTTTCAAACTTTTTTATAAACTTTTGTAAATATAGCTTTACAAAGTTTATTTTCCATAGTTCAAATAGTTCATAGTTATAATATATTTTAAGCAATTAAAAAAAAAAAATAAAAAATATTTAGAAAATTTTGAAATTGTGTAAATCGTTTTTATAACTTTTTACATAACTTTGACAAATATTTCTGGATAAGTTTTAAATTTGCTGGAATGAAAGTAGAATAGTTGTCTCATATCTCAATTAAATCGGTTGCTTATATGAGGGTCTGGCGGCCTAAGAATTTCATAAAAATAATTTTTTTTTCTCAAACTTTAGTTTCTTTATACTTTTGTATAACTTTTATTATAACTTTCATAAATATTGCTTGATTAAGTTTAAATTAACTTATAGGTAGAACAGTTGTTTCGTAATTTACACAAGTTACATTTAAATCACTTACTTATACGAGGGTCTGTCCACCTGAGAAATTGATTCAAATTTTTTTTGATGCAAGTTTCTACGAAACAAATTTATTTCTTTTGTTTCAAAAAAAGCTTAAAATTCTTTTATAAAATTAATCAAATAACATTTCCTAATGATTTCATTGTCTATATTTTGAAATAAATCTTTGTACATTCCTCTTAAAATGTCTGTCTTTCTTATCTGTTGTTTTTTTTTATATTTTAATTTAATTTGTTTTTCTATTTTTTTATTATCATTATAATATATATGACTAATAGTTTGCTTTTAATATAAAGCAGTCATATAGTCTCTCTACTGCAATTATTATTCTTAAGATTAGATTATAGAACTTTTATTAGTTAAATGTCAACAATATTGACAATATTATTAAAAATAAATATTAAAACACTAAAAAGTTTATTGAGTTGTAAAAGGTTCCTGGTTGTAGGAAAATTTCTACAAAATAAAAACAACAATAACAAATAAAATATAAGTTATTGAAGTGATTATAACAAGTCTTAAGGCAGAAATGTTTTGACTAAAAGTGGGGTAAACGGCTGTTATGTAGCCTGAGGTAATGCCCCCCTTTAAATCGGGCAATTCGTAGCATAACTTTAATAAATATTTCCAGATTAAGTTGAAACTAAGTTATAAGTAGTTTAGTTGTTATACATTGTATTTAAATTTCATTTAAAACAGTGCAGCAGAGTACGAGAGCTGGTTAAACCTTGCAATTCAAATTAAATGTTTTTTTTTCTCTAACACTTTTCAACTTTTGTTTATAACTTTCGTGAATATCTTTGGATTAGTTATTATTTCTTCATTAGCAGAGCTTTGTAGTTGTTACACATTTTCTATAAATTTCATTAAAATTGTTTATTTGTACGAGTTATTGTTAAACAATGAAATTCATAATTGTAATATTTTTGCTTAAAAAATTTTTTTTCTTAAAAATTGTTTGATTTATTTGATTTTTGTAGGAATGAAAGTAGAAAACTTTATAACAATTGTTAACAAGTTTTATAAAAATTGCCTACTTTCAAACTGGAAAATTTTCCCAAAAAAATTTTAATAAAATTTTGAAAACTGAAAAGTTTTCTTAAAGCCATTTTTTATTTTACTTTCTAACTTTCGCAAATATTTCTTAATTAAAGTTATTTGTACACAAATTTTTGTTATATACTTTAAACAAATTTCATTAAAAATGCTTGTCTATACGAGGGTCTGTGACTGTAGGAAATTAATAGAAACAATTTTTAGTTTTTTTTAAATGTTTTCAAACTTTGCTAAATAGTTTTGTAATTATTGCTAAATAAAAAGCCCATTTTCATAAGTAATTAAGTTATTAACATGTTCTATATACCAGCTAAATTCCACTAAAATCTGTTACTTCTATGAGAAGCTACGACTTTCAGAATTGCAAGCTATTGCAACAAATATTAATATTCCCTTTTAAACAAGCCTCTTTTTATTTAACACCAGAATTTACTAATTTAATAATTTATTTAATCATAAACCCAGCTTTAAACACTAAATTATTAATAAGAAATTATTTAAATATTCGCCTTGAAAACTTTAGCCAAAGAAAACTGCCAGTAATTGCCATCTGACTGCTAAAGTTTCACGCAATTTTAATAATAATTAATGGCCACTTTTAAATCAAAATCTTCATGAGAACTCTGTACAAGCAGCAGCGGCTAAAAAAACTCTCAAGCCATTTATAACCAGCTAACTGTAGCTAAGTGAAAAGCCAACTTCCAAAAGAAAAATTAATATGTAATTTCCTTTAGTTTATTTGAGCTAAGAAACTTTTCACAGCATGTTAATGTAAGCAACTCATGAAGTTTAATTTAATGCTGGACATTTTAATGATAAACATACATATGTATGTAAGTTATAAATAAATTAAATTAAATTTCTTTGTAATTTCGATATATATTTCTGGTTAAAAGTGAAATTTGCTGTAATAAAAGTAGAATACTTGTTACATATTTTAGTTAAATTTAAATAAAATCGGTTAGTTATTACCTGACCATCCAAACTCTGAATTTCATGTTTAAGTATTTATACTTAAAAAACATGTTTATACTTTTTTTTATAACTTTCGCAAATATTGCTTGATGAAAATAAAATTCTTTCATATGAAAGTAGACTAGTTGTTTCATACTTTCTCCAAATTCCATTTAAATCGGTTACTTATACGAGGCTCTGTCGCTGTGAGAAATTCATGCAAATAAATTTTTTTCTCAATTTTTAGTTTTTTATAACTTTTTAATTTGATTTATAACTATAGTAAATCTTTCCTGAATAAGTAGAAATTTATTTATATAAAAGCAGAGTAACTGTCTCATATTTCAACCAAATTTCATTTGAATTGCGAGGGTCTAGAAATTCATATGTACATATCATTTTTTCATATTTTTTTTTTTTGTTTTGCCCATTTTTTATACTTTTAATTATAATTATTGTAAATATAACTTTATAAAGCTTTTTTTAATAGCATACAAAAAATTTAAAATTTTTTAATTCCTGCAAATCCTTTTTATAACTTTCTTCTTAACTTTGGTAAATGTTTTCAGATTAATTTTAAGTTCACTCATATAAAAGAAGTATAGTTGTTATATACATACTTAAGACAAATATTATTTAAATCGGTTACTTATACAAGGAAATGTAAAGAATGTAAACAATTAAAATTCTTCTTGTTTTTAAATAATTTCCATATTTTTTTTAGTTACAAAAAGTAATTTTTACATAATTTAGCTTTTAAAGACCTGATATAAACAAAGAAATGTTAAAATTCTTTAACAGTTTTGGTCTCTTTTTGAAAATTTTTGTTTTTCAAAAAAATTCTGTTGAAAACTAAAATAATTTTTTTATTATAAATGAAATCTTTAGTTTGTTATTTCATACATTTACCTTTATTACATTTACATTTATTTCATATACATTTACGTTAAATAGTTAAAATACCATAACTTTTGTTTTAACATTAGGAAATATGTATGTTTATTTAAATTAGGCCTTTAACATAAATTCAAACAATTTGCTTTATGTGTTTAAAAGTTTTTAATTAAATTTTAAATGTTTAAACGTTTAAACCCATTATGATAGAGATATTTATCAATTTTCTGTAGAAAATTGTTTTATATTTTTCTTATTTTTTATATAAGTATGTAGCTATTATATATTTTGTTTGCTTTAATTGTCCTCAACGTATTTGGTTTCAAATTATTTTGAATTCTGTGGAAAAAATTTAAATTACTTTTTTTTTTATTAGCCATGAAATATACATATGTACTCGTATGTATAATATGTTTGGATAAAGTAATCATACAAAGCTAGTAGCTCAAACATTACACCTCATCTGTAAGTCATAAAATAAAAAGCCTCACATTTTTTCCCACATCCTTTACTCAACATTAGCTGGTGACTCATACAAAATTTTTCACATTTATCAAAACGGTTAATTTCACTTTGGTTTTAAAATTGTGTTTAGAATCAAACAAGTTGCTTTTTTTACTTATAAATCTGGTTTTCTGCAATCTTTATTTTTTTTTATATTTAAGTCTCTTTAATTATAAAAAGACGGACAGACCAGACCGACAGACTTAAAACAAGCTTGTTTGGTTTTCTTATAAATTATTTCCCTGCAGTAAAAGTGTCTTCATTACAATTTGAAACGATTCTTTTCATTTTGTTCCCAGGCAAATTCTTGTCTTTTAAGTTGTTTCTTTTTCTCTATCTTTTTTTTAGTTAGTATTTTATTTCTTGTAAATATAGAATTTTAAAGTTGTCTCCTTTGAGCAATGTAAGCAATTTCCGCTAAACTGCAGCACTTCCCAGTGCTTAACGAAAGACGGCTTAAAACGTAACGGAAGTATTTTGTCAAGGATAGTTTGTTGTTTTTAATTTAATGGAGTTTAAAAATAAATAAAATAAAATGTGTTATTAATAGAGAAATATTAAGAATATAAAGTATAAGTATTATAAAAAAAAAACATCATAGGGGAGTGTTTAAAAATCTTTAAATCTCAATTTCAAAGTTCAATAAAAACTCGTATGAGTAACAGATTTAACAATATTGCAATAATATTAGTAAATATAGACCTAATACAGAAAGTTGTGAAGAAAGTTATAAAAAAAGTATAAAAAACTAGAGTTTGAGAAAATATTATTTGTATGAATTTTAAAGTTCAACCAACCCTCGTACAAATAACTGATTTAAATTAAATTTGCATAGAATATGTAACAACTGTTATTCTTTTAAATGAGTGAAATTAAACTTAGTCAGGTAATATTTGTAGAAGTTATAAAAACGTATAAAAAAGCTAGAGATTGAGAAAATATTATTTGTATGAATTTTAAAGTTCAACAAAATTCCTGAATAAGTAACCGATTTAAATAAAATTTAAATAAAATATGTAACAACTGTTCTTCTTGAATTTAAAAGTAATCGGGCAATATTTAAAGAAGTTATGAAGAAAGTTATAAAAAAAGTATAAAAAAACTAGAGTTTGAGAAAATATTACTTGTATGAATTTCAAAGTTCAACCCACGATCGTATAAGTAACCGATTTAAAGCCTCAAAAGTGAGTAAACACAACAAAGTATTTGATTTTTTTAAGATAATGAAAACCCTAAAATCTTTCCATCGATTGAAATTTAAAAGTTTCGTTTTGTTGGATATTTGGTTGAATAATAGATTCGGTTATGAAAAAAAAATTGAAGTTGAACTATAATGCTTTTCATAATCTTAAAAAAATCAAAAAATTCAATGGTGCTTACACACTTTTGAAGCTGTGTGTATATAACAACATGTATTAATAAATATAAGGTTAATTCAGAAATATTTAACAAAGTTATAAAAAAAGTATAAAAAACTAGAGTTTGAGCAAAAAAATAATAATAATAATAAATAACCGATTTAAATTAAATTTGCACGGAATATGCACCAACTCTTCTGCTTTTATATGTGTAAATTTAAACTTAATCAGGCAATATTTATAGAAATTATGAGGAATGTTATAAAGAAAAATAAAAAAATATAAAGTTTAAGAAAAAATTTAATGGCATGAATTTCTCATGTAAACAAGGTCTAATTTTATGCCATTAGCTCAAAACTTTTGCAAAATGACTAATTCAGGTTAAATTTCAATTGTTTACATTATAAACAATTAGTTTACATTATGTAAACAATTACAAATTAAACGCTACTGCTGTTAAGTTGCTATAAAATCATATAATATCATTAGAATATTGAAAATACTTAATGTTTACATTATTTACATTGTGTAAAAAATAGGTAAACAATAACTAATTTCAGTACAAAAGGTCAAAACTTACGAGCAATTTTTAATTTAGGCTAAATTTCAATTGTTTATATTATTGACATTTAGTTTACATCATGTAAACAATTGAAAATGTTGCACAATTGTTTTTCAATTATTATGAAATCTAGTAAAATGCTTAGAATGGTGAAAATACTTATTGTTTACATTATTTACATTATGTAAACAACAGGTAAACAATGTCTTATTTCATTTGTATGGTTGAAAACTTCTAAAAAATGCTTAAATTAAGATGAATTGCAGTTGTTTATATTACTAGTATTTAGTTTACAGCATGTAAACAATAGCAAATACATAATATGAAATTGTTGACCCCTCATGTAAACTTTACATACATTTTTTAAATTTATATTTAATTACTCAGGATATTAACACAATTATGTACTTGTATAAACCAGGAAGATTTTATTTTTTATTGTTATTATACAACATTTTTCTTATTATGTATAGGTATATTTACTTGAAATTTTATTAATAACAACGAAAGAAATTTCAGCAAAATGTTTATTTATGTATGTACGAGTATGTCTGCACATTCCCTCTACCTATTAACTTAATTACGGTTGGGTAATTAATACACCAAATACATACATTCTTTATTTACCCATCATAAATGCTAAATACCAAAGATGATGAGCTGAATTATTAAAGGTTCTTTGTATTCCTGGAAATGGTTGTTTGTTTGTTTATGTGCAATGTTTATTGCACACATTCGACACATTGTAAATAAAAAAGAAAAAAAAAAAACTAAAAACAAAACTACATACAATAAAATTATCTTAAGTAGCCATTAAGTAAATTGTTTAGATACAGTTTTTCTCCTCTTGTTACTTTAAAAAATATTTTTTTTTGTGTGGAAAGGAAAAAAACACATTGTGCAAAAAATGTGTGAATAACATAAAAATACAATTGCAAAGTGCGTAACATAACATTTAATAACCCTTTTTTATAACAACTTTTCTGTATATGAAGAATTTGTGAAAATTATTATACATTTCAGGGAAAGTCTGGTAGTATTGACAATTAATGAAGAACGTTTGTTATTTTTCTCCGCCAAGGATGAGCACAAAAAAAAAAACAACAACATCAAACGCTTAAAAGCCGCCTATATATGTTGTTATTTTTTTTTTTGCTTTTTCTCTTTCTATAATTTAGCTGTTTTTCAAAAGGTATTTTAACATTTTTCTGCTGGTTTTGTAGAATGAATTACTTCCATATACACACACACACACACACACATTTAAGTTATAAAGTTGAAAAAAAGTTGGAAAAAAATAACTGACATTTTTAAGTGTTACAAAGTTGTTGGTTGGTTTAAGCATAATTTGAAAACAAATATGAAATATTTTATTTTTATTTTGAAAATAGAATTTTGTTGAAATTAGCCTTCTACATTCAAACTAAAATGTTTAAAAATTGCTTTTATTAAAGTTTAAAAACGGTTAAGAAAAACTAACAAATTTTAACATAATTTGTTTTTTAAACGTTTTTAAGAATCTGGTAATTTGTTTCATTTTAATTCTTTTTAAATGAAAATTATCAAAAATATATATTAATTATTATCCCTAGAAAATTTCTTAAGTTTTTAAGAAAATTGTCAAATTGCTTTGGAAATTACTGAGATTTTCAAAATCAATTTTTGATTTTTAAACAGCTATAGGTTGCCACAGAAACAAACCATTTTGATGGCATCTTCTGTAAATGTTTAGTAAATATTTATTATCTTAACTATAAATATGAAACTAATACAAGCAAAATTAAGCAAGATATGAATAAAATTCTAAAAAAATATAAATCTAAATTACTTATTTTTAGTACAAAAATTTGAAACATTTACAACTCTTAAGAAGCGTGAAGGATGAGAATGAATGCGGTAAAAAAAGGCAGGTTTCGACTGTACATATGTATGCATTTTTCTTAGATTTGAAATCTGTCAATCATTTATTCAACATAAAAAAGATTTGTATAACTTTTATGGACTTTTACAATTTCAAACGAAATATCAAAAAATTAAACTGAAGCTGATAAAACAAATTAACTTATTAATATTTTGTTGCATGGCCTTTGTCGGCAATAACGGCGGCGCACAGTGTCTCAGAGCCATTTTTCATCGGTCAAAAATCTGCAACTTTTGAACCGATGGAGATATTTTAGTAATTTTTTGAAAAATCCCAGTTTAGGCATTTCCTGGGATTTGCTAGAATTAAAAAAAAAAAAAATTATGGAATCGTAAAATTTATTTAATATTTAAATGAATTTAAGACAAAATTTTATTTTCTTTAAGAAAATCCCGCTTTGAAAATTTTCTGGGATTTGCTAAAATTCTAAAAAAATATACACGTATATTCCTTAAATTTATTTAATGTTTTAGTCAATTTAGGCCATTTCTTGAATTTTTCTCCAGTTTTAATTTCATTAAAATTAAAATGGGTAGTTGATGGGAAATTTAAGGTCAAAGTTGAACTTTTAATTTTTTGTAGCATTTACATAGTATGAAAATGCGGGATATTTGGTTGGTTGAATCTGATTTCAATACAAAAAAACATTTCAATACAAAAAAAAAAAACATTAACATTATCAGTGCAAAATATAAATAAAATTCCATAAAATTTGTAGGTAAATTAGAAAACTACTTTTAAAAAAATTTTCACAAAATTTTTTTATAAAAAAAAATTAAAGAAACTAGTTAAATAAATATCACAAACACATATTTAAAGCTTAATTTTAAAATCAATAATAGTTGTTATTAACTTACTAAAGCTATGTATAGACGGTTGTCAGATATTACAACGTTGTCAGATCTAGCAATGTGCTAGCAATGTACTGACATTGAAAAATTGTTAGCAAAAGGTAAATTGGCACACAATTGCCACACAATGAATTTATCTGTCAACCGAAATTGTTTTTCCAAAATGTTATTAATGCACACTTGTTTGTTTATTTATGTATATACAGAGTTCCATTTAAAAATAATTTCTATGGCAATGCTGCCATTGGCAGATGCATAAACTTTGCACATATGACAATGACAAAAATATGTGTTTACACGATTGTTAGATGTCTGGCAATATTTTTGTCTTGCAATGTACTGAAAATACATTTTCTTACAACATTGGAAGGCAAACATTTTAAGTTCACACGGTTGTTAGACATTTTCTGAACATTTTTCGGACAACGTTGTAATATCTGACGACCGTCTATACATAGCTTGACTAAAACACGGCCAAATTTTATAATTTTTAACAAAAACATAAAACACTGCTTGTTAAACAATTACAAATTTACAGCAATTTAGAAGGGTTGTAAATAAAAGCTTCAATGATAAGTTTTTTATTTCATGATTTATCACAAATTTTTTAACAAAAATAGTTCCCATGATTGGCAACCAATAAATTTCTTACCTGTTCACTCCCTAGAAATAACTTAATAGGCTTTTAAATTTCGATTAAAATCTTGCTTTATCTTACTTTTTTTTAAGGAAACTAAAACCCTTAAGCTATATACATATTCAGGTTCCTTACAGTTAAAAAAGTTTATCAAACACAATAATTAAAAAATATCAAGAAAAAAATTAAACAATTAATCAAACTATGTTAGATAGATTGTTTCATTTTATTTAAAATCCATAACTACAAAAATCCACAAACTGTGATATTAAAAACCATGAATAATTATGATTTAAAAGACAAGTAATTAATCTTAAACAGAAAAGGTTAAGCATATTCAAGCATAAAAAGAATGTGCAAAGAATTAATTGTGCAAATAATAATTTTATTGCAAAATAAAGTGAGTTTTTTTTTTTAAATCAAAAGTTAATGAACCTTTAAAGCAAATCATCATAAAACTTTTTGGCAAATTTGTAAATTCTTCCCTATGGGTTACTTTTTTGTTTAATTAAATAATTTATTTGCCCAGAAATTAGCAAAATTCTTTGCTGAAAGAAACCGCCAGATTCTTTTGCTATTTTTATTTTTTTTTGCTTCACAAAAAAGGTGATAATCTGTGTCAACCCCCTACAGCTTTAGGAAATTTTGCACAACATTTATTATTTCAAATGTAATTAAAAATAACTAATACATAATAACAAAGAAATAAGAACTGTAAAGCTTTTAAACATTAGTTAAAACAACAAAGATATAATAACCAAATTCTAAACCACTGAGATTTATTAGGTTTTATGCAGTTTTCTTGTATCAAACACAAATAAATAATGTAAAAAAGAAGTATTTTTTATATTCTAAGCAATTTTCGATGGTTTACCTAATGTAAACAAAATGTCAATAATGTAAACAATTGAAATTTAACCTGAATTAGTAATTTTTCAAAAGTTTTGAGCTATTGGCATGAAATTAGACCTTGTTTACCTATTGTTTACATGATGTAAATAATGTAAACGTTTAGTATTTTTACTATTTTAAGCATTTTACTATATTCCATAATAATAGAAAAGTAATAGCGCAGCATTTTCAATTGTTTACATGATGTAAATTAAATTTCAATAAAGTAAACAATTATAATTTAAGCTGATTTAACCATTTGTTATAAGTTTGAAGCTAATGGAATGAATTTAGACCTTGTTTACCTATTGTTGACATAATGTAAATAATGTAAACAATAAATATTTTTACTATTCTAAGCATATTACTAGATTGTGCAACATTTTCAATTGTTTACATGATGTAAACGAAATGTTTATAACGTAATCAATTGTAATTAAAGCTAATTTAAACAATTTTCATAAGTTTAAAACTAATGGTATGAATTTAGACCCTATTTACCTATTGTTGACATAATGTAAGTAATATAAACAATTAAAAATTTCTACATTTTACCCGAGTTTATAACCACCAAAAGGCATTCTACACAATTTTTTCAATTATAAAACTTAATTAATAAACTTAATAAAGTAAACAATTTACATTTTCTATGCTTTAAACATTTACATGTAAATTGTTCCATTTCAAACCAATTTCCATTAAATTTCTAATATTGACTTGAAGTAAATTACATACTAAAATTGCTTAGTTAAAGATTTTATTTGCTTGCAAAAACTTTAAAATTTTATTAAGTTTTTTAACATTTCCTAATTTCTTATAAAAACACAAAAATTATATAATAATACAAATGTGCAACTCCTTGCTGGAGAATAATAATAAAAAACAAAACTTTAAAAAATTGTTTAATGTCATGCCTTAGTGATTCTCTATAGTTGGTTTAATAAAAAAAATTGTAAACACTTAAATGAAGAATACAGCAAAATAAAAAAACAGCTCAAAAATCGAACTTAATCATAAATATTTCTTTTTATATAGCAAAAATTCGAAAAAAAAAAACAAACGATTTTTTCTTGATAAAGACAATGGAGTGTGTTTGTATAACAAAAACAACAAGAAAAATTGGCCATGTTTAAAATAAACACACAAGCAACAACAACAACAAACAGCAAATACACACAGTGATGCACTTGCTGCACTCACTAGTGCAAAAACCAAAAATTAGAATGAGTAATCAACCACACACGATGAGTAAAGTGCAATAACAACAACAGCAACAAAACAATTATAATACAGTTTCTTTATGTATTTCTTAGCATGTTGTTGTTTTTATGCTTTTCTAGTGTTGCCAAAAAGATCCAAACTTCAAGATAAAGCTGTAGGTGTTAACAACAGTTTGTTTTTATTTAAAAAAAAGCAACAAATATTGAATTGTAACGTTGTTAAGCTGTTAATAAACATTTTTAGTGCCTTTTAATTTGGGGCCGGCCATTCATTGATTTGCTTACAAAATTTATGCTTTTTTTTACCAGCTTGCTCTAAATTTTGCTTAAACTTTAATGGAATTTTCCTGATTCGTTAAAAATTTTTTTTAAATCTTTTACTTTGTTTTATTTGTAGGTATGTATGTATGTATATTTTTTTTAAATTACCTCAAGTGTTGACATTTGCAAATTCTTTTGTTTGTTTTTATTTATCAATATTTGCTTGTTTAGCATTTTAAATTGGTACACAAATAACAAAAAAAACACTCTTCTTTTTTTTGCAATATAATAAAAATGGTTTGTTGTTTTTTTGTTGAGAAAATTGTTAAAGAAGTTATTTAAAATTCTAAAAAGGTATTTTTGGTTTGCTTTAACTGCTCATAACTACGAGCTCAAAATGTTTTCATTTCAGTTGTATTGATGATTATCATAAAATTGACACAAATTCTTTTTGAAATAAAACATTAACCTAAAGTACACAAGTAGTCGATTTAGTTGTGAAAGGAGTTTAATGCAAATTCAATTTTATGTTGAAAGTAAAGAAAGAAAGTAGTTGCTAAAGTTTTGCAGATCAGGCAAAATACCAAACATGTTAAGAATAAAGATTTTTTAAAGAAATATATTAAAAAAACAAAAATAAAGAAGTAAAAGTTGAAGAGAAATTAGAAAAAAAAACAAATAAAAAATAGCAAAAACTCTAAACTAAATAACATTTAATAAAAAATTTTAAAGATATTAAAATAAACAAACTGCACTAACTAATCAAAGGTTTTTACACATTTTTTAAAACAAATGACGGTTTATTTTAACAAAGTAACCGGTTGTTTTTATAAAGAATTCGTTTACTTTTGTAAATTAAAAAGTCGCTTTAATAAAATATTGTTTACAATTTATTACACATAATAAAATTATATAAATAAATATTTGTTGTAAAGTTTTAGGCAAAATTAATCGGTTACTTTTTTAAAGTAACCGCTAAAAATTAAATATATTTTGAATTTTTCTTAATAAAATTAACACTACAACTGTATTTAACAGAAATAAAATGCTTTACTTAAAACTTAAAAAAAATCGGTTACTTTTTAAGTAACTATCTCAAATCTTAACAAAACTGCTTACAACAAAACTCACAGGTTTTAAAATGGCTTAAATAAAGTAACCAAACATTTAAAAAAAATTTTTTTTTAAATTTTGAATAATTTTTATTTTTCATTAAAATAATTGTAAAAATGGTTTTAGGCAATAAAATTAAAAAAAAAAAAAAACAATTTTATTTCTCAAATTAAAACAAATTGAAAACAAGTAACCATACAATCGAAAAAGTAATCGTATACTTCATTAAGTAACCGTTTAATTTTTTCAAACAAATGACAGAAAATTGCTTAGGTAATAAAACAGTCTTTTGTTTTGCAATATTTCCAAATATTTCAAAAGTAATTGGTTACTTGCAGGTTACTTGGAGTTACAAATAAGCCAATACTTAAACAAGTAACCGGTTACTTGTTAAGGTAACCATTTTATTTTTGTTGCGAATTTATTATATAAACTTCAGTTCTACAATTTTTTAAACATTTTTGTTTTTGTAAAAAAATTATCATAACACATGAATTTTCATTTAAACTTACAAAATTTATGAAATAAATCTGATTATCTATAATCATAACTGATTACTTAAGGAAGTAACAGGCTATTTTTTCAAGTAACCGTTAAGTTTTTACTTAAAAATTATATAAACAAGTATTTTAATTGCAAAATGAGAGAAATTTTCGGAAAATTATGTTTTCTGATTGTTTTTAGAAAAAGTAAGCGATTACTTTCAAAAGTTACCGTTTAGTTTTTATACAAAATTTAACAATAATAATGATTATTTTTCGTTAATAAATACAATAGTTTTCAAATTAAGCTGATTAACTTGAAAATTAAAAGATCACTGAAAAAGTAACCGGTTACTTTTTTATTACAATTGTTATAAGAAGAAATTTATAAGAAAATATATACATACATATATGTATATAAAATATATATATAATTTAGCTTAAATTTTATAATAAAATTTAAAAAAGTAATTGATTACTTAAATAAATACTCGGTTACATTTAAAAGTAACCTATTATTTTTTTTTAGAAAATTGTTTGAAATTGTTATTTATAACAACAGAGTTTAATTTATTAGAACAAATTTTGTTTCAAACTCGTAGTAATTATGGAATTAAAACCGCTTTACAATTCTACCGCACTATATAATTTTAGTTAAGAATGAAAGAAAAAATGGAAAATATCCACAAAGGAAACAATATGTTGCTATTAAAACCATATGCAAAACAAAATGATATGACCGAAGTAGAGCCATAATAGGAGTTCAGTTTTTTTTTTTTTTGTTTTTGTGAAAATTTTTGCCTGTTTTTGATTTGGTTGAAGTTTTCTGATTCTCAGGAATGTGAGTGTGACTAAAAAAGAAAGAAGATGATTTTTTATTCAACTTTATTTATTTTCTGTTAAATAAATGCAAAAAAATAATAAAAATGAGCAATGCAGAAAAAAAAAATTCATTCAGAATTCTCAGACTCAGAAAACAGCAAAAACAACAACAGCAGCAGAATTGAGGAAACCAACAACAATTTTAAAAGCGTTTAGTTTTTGTTTTAACAAGTTGAAGAAAGAAAAAATAAAGAGGTATGAAATGCATTTTAATCTGTGATCTGCTGTGTGATGGTGTGTTGATGGCAATGACGACGACGACGACGACGATGACAACAACGATGACGATGGATTGCAATGGTGATGTGGTTGGGTTGTGGGTACTCGTTTCTTTAACAAATGCATTCAGAAGCAGCAGCAACAAACGAAACAGAAAAGTGGAAGATCGAGAAATAAAACAACAACAGAAATACAATAATAAAAATCACATTCTTTAGTGAAATAACAATTTCACTATTAACACTCTGTGAAAGAAGTCAGTCGTCAGTTTTTATTGTTTTGGTTTGGATTCGTCTGTTTTAGTTTTGGTATCGAGTATTTGAAGCTTTTTATACGAATTTTGTAGCCATAGAAGTAGGAAGATGTTGTATGTGTCTGTTGTTGTTGTTGGGTTTTTTTTTCCAATTTCGGTTATGGTTTAGTAAACAGTAGCTTTTTGGGTAATATACTCACACAAACGTCTAAACACCACCGGTCATTTTATATACTGTCTTGTCTGTCCGTCCGTCTGTTGCTTTCTGTTATTCTTTTTACGAATATTTTCCAACTATTTACCACTTTAAGTGGTCTTGTGTGCAACATTGTAGTTACTGAGGCGTATCGACAACGACGATGACGGCACGGCGGCAGGAAAAAAACCAACCCAAACAAATAATATACATACTAAAATAAAATTTTTTGAAAAAAAAACTACAAAAATTTACATTTTAAGCAGTTATAGTTTTTGTATAAACAAAAAAAAAATTTTTAAAAAAGTAACAATAATTTTTTGTATTGCTATAAAATATTGAGGTATAAAACTTAAATTGGAGTGCAGAAAAATGCATAACAAGTACTTTAAATCAGCTACAAGTGGTTGAGTAACAAGTGGAGGGCTATTTATCCTGACACAAGAAGTTTAAAATAAAAATTTAAATAGGTATGTATTAAAGTATTTTGAATATGGTTACTCGATAATTAAACGGTTATTTTAAGCAAATATTAAAGTTACAAATACACTTACAAAGAAAAAAATGTTTAAAACTAAATATGTAGTAAGTGAGACTTGATTTTGTTAAAAAACGAAACCGGTTACTTTTCTTTCTCTGGCTTACAAGACCAGAAAATAAGTTTTAATTAAAAAAATAAGCTTGCTTCAATAAAAGTATGATATTTAGAGTCTAATATTTCTCCAGGTTTTAAGCAAAAAGTAACAGGTTACTTTTTTAAGTAATCATTACAAAAAAAGGAAAACATATTATTTGTATAGGAAAAATTACTTTAGAGTCTTCAAAATTCCAACAAGTCTTTAGATTTCTACTAAAAGCTTATTTACTTAAAACTTTTTGCTCACATTCAGCACAAAGCTAAACAAATTGTTTAAATAAACTATTTCTATTGCTCTTAGCAATTTTACGCTATTTACTAGCAAATATTGCAATTTTTCCAGCTTTTTAGCAAAAAGTAACCGGTTACTTTTTTAACAAACCATTACAAAAAAACCCTGAAAATAAATGTTATTTAAATAGGAAAAATTACCTTAAACTGTACAAAATCACTCAAAACTTTTTAAATTGCTACTTAAACTATGATTACTCAAAACAAATAGTGGTTACTTTTTTTGAACATTAAGCATAAACTAAATACATTCTTTTAAATAAAATATTTATATTATAAATTGGACCTTTCGGCTATTTACTTGATAATTTTAGCAATTTTCGAGGTTTTTTGCCTTAAGTAACCGGTTACTTTATTTAGTAATTATAGATAAAAACCTTCAAAAGGCAATATTTAAATGCTTAACTTGTTTTTAAATATTTTAAAAGCACTTAAAAGTGTTGACTTTTAAGTAAAAATATCATTACCTCAAAAACCGGTTACTTTTTACAAAAATGTAGCAGAACTAAAGAAAACCAGTTTTAAATTAAATATTTTAAGTATAAAAACAGGTTTATTGTATTTAAAGTCAAATAAAAAAATTAGTAACAAAAGGTAACCGGTTACTTTTCCAAGTAAGTACTCAGATTTCAAAACTCAGAAAATGCTTTATTTGCTAAATTAAAGGTACTTTAAATGATTTTTGAGGCTTTTCATGTCACTTTAAACTAAATTTTTACTTTCTTTAAATTTTTATTTCAAAAGTAACCGGTTAATTATTTAAGTAACAATAGACAAAAATATGTAAAAAGTTTTTTTTTTATTAACTTAGTGTTATTTTAAAGTGGATTATTCTTTATAATTTTGCCCAATTTTAACAGAAATTTGAAAATAATAAAAGTTTTTAATTTGTTAAATTATTAAAAGAAATTTTGCAGTTCTTTTTGATTTAATGATAAAATATTTAATTGTAAAACAATATAAACAAATAAATTAAATTAATAAAGTTTTTAAGTCTGTTTTTTAATAATTTTATGGTTTTTGTAGCATCTAAAGCTTAAAGATGCTTTTGGTTAAATTTTTTGAAGTAATCATTAACAAAAACTAGGAAAATAAGATTTTTAACCTGTTGGTTTTAATTATTAATAAAATTTCAGTTAACTTTTTTTGGAGATCTTTAATTGTAATAAAATTTATTTATACCTATTAGATAAACAAAATTCTATATTTTTTTAGAAAATTTTCAAAAAATTCTTTTAATGGCTTTGTGATAATTTTAACATAACATTTTTTTCTAAAAGTCGTTGTAATATTCACAAACTGGAATTTGTTTTGAGTAGGTTTTTAGCAAAAAGTAACCGGTTACTTTTTTAAGTAACCATTAACAAAAACTAGTGAAATATGATTGTGAGACATTTGGTGTGAAGATAACAGATTTCATATTAATTCTAAAGCATAATTTATACACACCCCTATCGTGAATAAAAATTCCACATGAAATTTGTTTCCTTTTATTTTTTTAACATTGAATTTTAATAGGAAAATGTGAAAAGAGAACATGTGGAATTTTTATTCACGATAGGGGTGACAATTTTTTATAAAATTAAGAAAAGTGAACGCTTTTAAAAAAATTGTAGTTATATTTTAAAAGTTTTTGTTTTAAATCTTATAAGGTTTCAACAATTTTATTAACATTTGCTAACAAATATATAAAATTTTATAACAAATTAACCGTTTTTCTAAAATTCTAGATACCTACCAATTTTAAAAATTATTTAAACGTAATAAAATATGTTTATATTTAAATGCGTTTAAATAAATAAAATTAAAATAATTTTTTTTTGAGTTTTTAAAGAAATTTAAAAAATCTTTTAAAATTCTATAATTTCTTTTTTTTTTAAGCAATTAGGTCACTTTTAGTATTTCTATAAAAATGTTCTATATATTTATATAAATACTAAGTGATCTAATTGCGTGAAAAAAAGAAATTATAGAATATTATAAAAAGGTCGAATAAAAGAACTAAATAATCTTTTAGAATTGTTTCCAAAAAAAAAAGAAGAAAAGATTTCTCTAATTTGTTGATTTTGAGTTTTTTTAAATAAATTTTATTTTGTTTAAATCTATAAAACTTTTACTTTTGTGTCATAAATCATTTCAAATAGAAGCAATAGTAAACCATTCAATCTCATTGGCAATTTTTTTAAGCAAAAAATTTGCATGTTTTTTTAACTCTTTCCTTAGTTATAAAATTTCAGGAGACATTTTTTTAGACATGCTAGAATATTTTACAATAGTATTCTAATTAACATAAATCATTAATATTTTATATTATTATAATAAAGTTATTTACAAAATTTATTGGTTTTTTTACCTTAAAATTTAAATATTTGCAAAAATTAATCCACATCAAGTTGAACAATAGAAAACGTTGCGGTTTTGAAAAAAAAAATTAAAAGAAGATAAAAGCTGGTAGGTAGACGACTTTTCAAAAGAAATTTCACTTTTTATTTAACAAAAGAAACTGAGGTATTTCTTTTTGTTTTGGTATGTGTTGCTTTAATTTATAATTTTTTGTTTTGTTTAAAAAAATATTAAGCAGCTTTTCTTATATTTGCATAATTTTTGGTTGTTTTTTAATAAACGGTTATTAAAAGATTTAATATTTATTTTTAAACACGCACTATCGAATACTTTTCGTTAAGAATTACTTAAACTTTTTTATGTTATTATGTAGGTAGGTATAAAACTTTTAAACAATTTTATGGTTTAAGGTAACTTATAATAAATTTATTTTAAAAACGATTTAATTACTTTTTTGTTTTTATTTTGAAATTATTTAAAGTTATGCTTAATTAACTTTAAGAATAAGTAAGTTTTGTTTTTTTCTGGTATAAAGTTCGTTCTTTTTTTGTTTTGTTTTAAAAATTACCACTTTAAAACAGAGCCACAGAAACCCAGACAACCTTTTAAAGCGATCACTAAAATAAGACTGACTGTTAGAGTGATCAACAGGCCTTCGAAATGAATTTAACAAGCAGGTTTTTTGCCAAGTATGTGAAAAAAAATATATGAAAAAGAGCTAACTTTAGATTAAATTATACTTACACACTCTCATAGTTATAGAAACTCATACAGAGAGAGAGAGAGAGAGAGAGCTTGAGTATGTGTGATACTGAGTAATGTAGTGATAAAGGAACGTTTTGGTAAATGAACCACGTAACTTAAACAATTTTATTAATGAATCACTAATTAATCACACAACTTCATAACACACAAAATGTTTCATTCATCTAAAACATTTAAACAAATAAACATAGAAATCTATAGAAAATTAAGTAATTATAAAAATAAATGTAAAATCTTTTCAAACCCAACTTAAATCTAAACAAGTAAGAGTGCTATATTCGGCTATGCCGAATCTTATATACCCTTCACCTTTGTTCTGGATGCATAATTATATTATATACATACATACCTATATTATATTGTTACGTTTTTACCTTTTAAAAACTGTGGTTTATTTCCTTTAAATAAACCGGATTCTTTTTAATTGCAAAATAAAAGCGTCAAGTATCTTGAAGAAAATAACCGCGTCTTTATTTATTTAAATGTACACAAATACAATTAAAAATTATCACACTGTCTTTTTACACACTTATATTACGGTTTAAGAATACACTTAAACACTATGTTTGATCAGCGCCATCTGTTGATGAGTTTATTAGTAACAATATTAATACACTTTGTGTGATCAACGCCATCTGTTGATGAGTTTATTAGTTTTTTTTTGATGAAATTTTCAGAGGTTGTCTCGGATTTGTGCTCATATCTCCTTTATTTGTGGACGGATTTTGCTGATTTTATTATTGAAGATTTGGATCCCGAAGATATGTGGGGACTTCAGAAAACTGATTTCAACAGTCAGACAGACAGACAGACGGACATGGCTTAATAGACTCCGCTATCTATAAGGATCCAAAATATACATATATACTTTATAGGGTCGGAAATTTTATATTTTGGAAATTACAAACGGAATGCCAAACTTATATATACCCTTCTCATGAAGGTGAAGGGTATAAAAAAAAAAGTCTAGTTTACATTAAATTAGGCTCAAAATAATAAATATTGAACAATACTCTTATAAATAACTAAAATCCATATATTTAGATAGAGAGAGCACACAATTGAAGTAAAGAGAAAATGTGTGTGTGTGTTCATCTATAGATTATTTTATAAAATAAACCGTGTGTTTGCATGTTCATCACCACGAACAGTGTTGCCATTTTCGCACTTTCAGTGCTAGATTTAGAATTTTGTTTCTCGAAAATGCATTGAAATTTTTAAAAATTATGCTAAATTTCAATCGTGTGAATCTAGCTTTACATTGAAAAAATTTAGCACTTTTTTTCTTCTGTAGAACATTTTAGCACTTAGTTTTTCAAGTTTTAGCATATTTTGAAATTAATTTTCTGGCAACACTGACCACGAAGTATGTGTGTTCATTCGTTCATCTTTAATAAACTGATTGTATACGTACGTACATACATATGTATGTACGTCAATAAGCATGTGTTTGAGACGACTATCATTTGACTTTGAGCAATAACAACAAATTTGTTTACATTTTTTGTTTGTTCTTCTTTGCCATTGCTAACTTACACACATGTAAACAGCTAAATGTAAAGCAACAACAACAAATTAAACAGTCATACATATTTAAATGACAATTTTATTGCAGTTGTTGGTGGTGTTTTTGTTGCTGTTCGCATTGTCACAAAGTAATAAAATGATGGATTTTAATAACGCCGTGATTTTAAATGATGTGAACCGAATTTGAAAGTGTGTTTTTTTTGGAAATAAAAGTGACAATTTTGTAATCAATTTATCAATAATAATAAAGTATGCCTACTTTTTTTATAAGACATTTTATACATATGTATGTATGTACATATGTATGTATGTATGTTGGGAAATTATGTTAATTAAATTACACACCAAATTGTTTAAGCACATTTTAACATATGTAACTAAAAGTATATTTATGGATAAATTTAAAAAATCATAATAAAATATTTAATTTTTAAGGTAACACTTCATAAATTTTACTTTAGTTATATTAATACGATTTTAATATGACAAAAAAATAACCTGAATTGCAAAAGGGGGGAGTTTTTCAACAAACGTGTCAAGTTATAAAACAAAAATTTATATGAGTTAAACTTGAAAATTTGTGACAAAATAAAATAAAACCAATAAATAAATCAATTATTAAACAAATATAAATATTGAGCAATTAAACTAAAATATATGTGTAGGTACATACATATGTATGTACATACATATAAACCAAAATTTGGTGGAAATAGTTTTTTAAAAAGTTACAGTTATTTTTAAATAATGTGCACAAATGTTTTTGCATTCCTTACGTTTTTAATCAAAAGTAACCGTTTAATTTTTTAAGTAACCACATCGTAAATGTACAGGAAAATATAATTACATCGAAATAAGTCTCTATTTAATACACACTGTTTTGTATTATTTTTATAGTATTTTATTAAAAGTAAACGTTTTTTTAAAAAGTAACCGGTTGCTTTTTTAAGTAACCTTAACAAAAAATTAGTAAAATTAGATTTTTACGCTCTTGAATTATTTTAAAATAATGTACTGTAATTTTTTTCAATTTCTTTAAGTTTCTAACAAAAAGTAACCGGTTACTTTTTTAAGTAACCTTAACAAAAAAGTAATAAAATTTGATTTTAAAACAATTTTAATCATTTTTAATTAATGTAGGCTAATTTTTCATTTTCTTGATATTTTAATCAAGAGTAACCGTTTAATTTTTTAAGTATCCAAGGTTTAAAAGTACAGGAAATAATATATAAGCACTATTTATACATAATAAATAGTACATTATCTACGCTCTGTTTGGTATTATTTTTAAACAAATTTTATTAAATGTAAATGTTTTTGAAAAAATAACTGGTTACTTTTTTAAGTAATCTTTGCTAAAAAGTAAAGGATAACTTTTTTTAAACCCTTATGAATATTTGTAATTAAATTTTAGTTTATTTTTTAATTTTTATATTTTTAATAATAAGTAACGGGTTACTTTTTGAAATAACCTTAACAAAAAAGTGTTAAAATTAGATTTTTAAGTACTTAAAATAATTATCAAATAATGTACTCTAATTTTTTTAATTTCCTTATATGTTTAATAAAAAGTAACCGTTTTAAGTAACCACTTCCAAAAAGCTTAATGAAATTATGTTTTACCAATTTTTCATTATTTACTTATAAAATTGTTTAAAATTAATCAATATTTATTTAAATTTATGAGCATAAATTATTTATGATTATTACATTTTAAAAGTAACCATAAAATTTAACGTTTATTTTCAATTAGATTTTTGAAACTAAACTTATTTATGAGTTTTATAATAAATATAAAATTATGTGTATAAAAAAAACTTATAGATAAAAACACATTTTAAAATTTAGTATCTATTGTTATAGTTTGTTTTTTCAAGCATTCTTCGATGAAAACCAAAAATATTTATAAACTGAAACAAAAAACCGCCATAAACAACAGCTAAAATTCAAAGTTTAGCAAATAATAGTTTAATGATCTTTTAGCCATAAAATACCTTTGTAACACTTAAACAAAAATTAAAAAAAAATAAAGCTAGAGAGATAAATGTGGTTACAATAAGGTTAATATTTATTAAGTTGTCTAAAGAAAAATTACTATAAACAGCTGTTTAAATTTGTTAGGTTTTTTTCAAAGGGTTTGTATAAAATTTAAGTGATAAAATTAAGTTTAAAATATATTGTTTTTTAGAAGGTCTTTGTTGAATTTGTTTAAATTGTTAAGAATATAAATTCAAAAATTTACTTAGAAAACCTTAAAATAAGTGCTTTTGTAATCGCATACTTCATTAACGGTATAATTTACCTTAAAGTTTCTCAAGAAAAAAAAAAACAAACAAAATCAAGCATAAAATAAAAACTAGTTAAAAGTTTAGAATGTTTACTTCACTACTGGCTGCATAAAACTGTTAATATAATTTTAATAATTCCATTTATTTTTATGATTACAAGTGACCTAGTTTAACGTTTGGTTTGTTTAAAACCAATATCGAGATCAATTAATAAAATTCCATTGCATTTTAATAAAACTTTAATAAAGTTACTTAAATATTTTAGAATTCTCTTAGTTTAATTGCTTTATATTAATTATCTATATGTTGAAAAACCCCTAAAATCGTCAAGTTCTCTTGCAATTTTATACTACAGATTTACCTGTTCAATGTGTCAACACATACTAACGGTAAATAAACAATGTTGCTAAGCACATTACAACTATCAACATTGATGTGACAAATGTAAACAAATATTGCTTAAAGCCTAGTACTCTGTTCAAATTTGGGAAAAATGTTGAGCACCATTAATTATTTCATACGGAAAATTTGACGTATATCCAATGTTGCCTATCACGCGAATTTACATAATTTGACTTTTTTTTTAATTGAAAGTACGCCACATTGTTTTACTTATGTAAACAAAACACATACATATGTTTTGCTTTTTTGTGAATTTAAATCGAAAATAAATAAAAGTTAAAATATTAAAAAATCTGTGTTGAATCGAAATCTTTAAATAAAAATGAATAAACAAATATTAGTAGCCGCTTGTGCAGCAGAACAACAAGTAATAGATATTGTTGTTGCGACAGAAAAGCTTTTGGATAAAAATTCCACGTGAAACAATTGCTACTTTAATTATTTCGCTGTGAAAAAATAATGTTGCCAGATACATTTCACATGTTTTTCACAAAATGAACAGAGTACTACTTCTGCAACATTTTTTCATGAAAAGTTCATGTTTATTTTTTTAACATGTATTTTGACAGCATTCCACTTGAAATTTTGAACAGAGTACTATACTTAAAAGAGGAATTCTTGATAATTTTGAGTGAATTTTAATAAATACAGAATTTTTGATTAAATAAATGTAATATTCTTTAAAGAATTCTGAAAATATGAATAATTAGATTATTTTTCATGATTAAACTCAAAAATGAAACACTTAAATCTTTAATTTATGAAACATTTTTAATAAAATATTTAATATTTAATAGTTTCTTCTTCTTTCAAGCAATAAGGTCAATTGCATTTTATATACAAATATTTTATTTTATTTATATATATTAATTTCCAATATTTCGCTATCACAATGGATAGCTTCATCAGGGATAATATAAGTTTTGAATTACAATTGTAATAAAATAAAATAAAATATTTGTATATAAAATGCAATTGACCTTATTGCTTGAAAGAAGAAGAAACTATTAAATATTAAAAAAAAGGTCAAATAAACGAACTAAATATTAAAATATTTAATTTTAAATATTTTTTCAAAAATTGTTAGTAAATTAAAAAAAAAATATTTAATAAAACGTTATTTAAAAGTATAAAAGGGTAAAATTTCATTATTTGAAAAGAGGTCTTTAAAAACAAATTTCCTAAAGAAGCTACACAAAGACGTAGCGTAATATTGAAAATAAATATTTAAAACTGTCTTAAAAAAAGATCTTATGCTTGAACAATTACTAAAATATTGATAATAATAAAAAAGGTCAATTAAACTATAATGAACAAAATTTTTTATTAATTTTTTTTCAACAATAAAAAAAATATCCAAAAAATGTTTATAAATTTAGAAAATTGTTCAAGAAAAATAGAAATAAATGCATGAAATTAAAAACAATTGCACAATTTTGAAAACATTTTTTTATTAATTTTTTATAACAGTAAAAAAAATTCCAGAAATTGTTTAAGAAAATTACAATTAAATGCATGAAATTAAAAACAATTGCAAGATTTTGGGAACAAAAACTTTATTATTGTTCTAAAACTAAGAACAATTCCTTTTTTCTACAAAATAATTTAATGATTTTCTTTTATTTTCAATAAAAATTACTTAAAAGTTTTTGATTCTGATCAGTTTAAAACATTTTAATAATTTTTAGTTGAAAATATTATTAAAATGGTCGATTTGCACTGAGTATCATATGGCAGCCCTCACCAACAGAGATGGCAACATTAACTAGCGGTAAATAAACAATGTTGCTAAACATGTTCGCTATGGCAAGATTGTGGCTTCAAATGTAAACAATACTGGTTTAAAAAAAGAATTCTTTATAATTTTTAAATTAGAGTTTATAATAATAACTTTTCATACTCAAAAATCTTAGAATTGTATACATTTTCTTTAGCTTGTATTGCAATCAAATTAATTTCCATTTAACCATGAAGAAACTTGAGCTTTAAGTTAGTAATTGTTGCTTGAAAAAAAAACAAATCAAGTAAACAATGAATTATAGCTGTTGCCGGTGACATTTTTAAATGACCTCGTTTAATTTGGAGTGCTATTTTAAGATTATTTCTGCATTAATATTTAAAATATAAGCAAAATAATCATTTATAACAATTTTTTAAAATAAAACATTTATGATTTATGAGTTTTCCTCAATAAATCAATCAAAATATAAAAATATTTAAATTGAGAAATAATAAAAAAATAAATAAAATTGTACAATACAAATTACCAAGAATATATACTATATACGTACATACATATATAAAAATAAAGAAAAATCTGTGCAATGGCATTGCCACACAGGCCATATTACAAATATAAAAACAAAAACAAAAAAACACTCAAACACAGCTCGCTAACAAATGATATTGATAACTTTGCGGCAAACTTCTAACACAAGAAATAATATAAATTTAAATAATGCATAAATAAAGAAATAAACACAAATAATAATAAATAGTAATCAAAAAAGAAAAAAAAAACAGACAAAAATATACCAACTGCGTCATCACTCCACAGTAAAAGTGACAATGAACAAATTAACCAATCACAAATTTGTAATTTCTCTAGAAACAGAGAAAGAACATTTTTGTAAATAAAAATTAGTTTATTTTTATTAATTAAAATAATAAAACTTTTCAACTAAGCAGGGTGCAAGAATATTTGTTTGTTAGAAACGAAAAATTTGCTGTTAATCATATTATTGAATTAAATTATCGATTTTCTATGGTTTCATCTAATGAAAGAGTGAAATTGTGAATTATTTATGGTTTAAAGTGTTTTTGTTTTTACTGCTGTTGCCAAGTGAAAGTTTCTAGAAGTATGTTGGTGTTAAATTATTACTTCTTCAAAATTAATTTAAAAGCTAACAGGAAAATTAATGGTAATTGTTTTGGAAAACTAAAAAAGCAATAACGGGAAATTGTTAAAGAATATAAAATTAAGATTGAAAAATCTGCTATTTAATGTATAAAATTGTCTAAATCATTATTTTAAAAATAAGCAATTCTTGATTCTTTAAAACTTAACAATTAAAATAACTCTTAACATGAATATCCTTGCATTAGTTTCCAAAAATATAAAAAGAATTTAATAAAATTTGTTTATATTCTATTAAGATATGTTTTATTTATTTAAAACTTTCTGATTATCTACATAAGTTTTCTTTTATTTCTACAAGTTTATCTAACAAAAATCATTAACATATTTTTACAGTTTCACAGTGAAATAATTAAAGTGGCAATTGTTTCACGTGGAATTTTCAATAACAGTTGACTGTCATCCAAAAGCTCTTCTGTCGCAACAATAATATTTATTACTTGTTGTGCTGCTGCACAAGCGCTTATTTAACGATTTCGATTCAACACAGATTTTTAAATATTTTAAGTTTTATTTATTTACGATTTAAATTCACAAAAAAGCCAAACATATGTGTTTTCTTTACAAAAGTACATTAGCCACAATTCAAATTTTCCGTCTGAAATAATTAATGTTGCTCAACATTTTCCCCAAATTTGAACAGAGTACACACCCGCAGTGTGGGTAACACTTAATAACGGTTAATAAACATTGTTGCTAAACATGTTTTTCATGGCAACATTTAGGCATGAAAATGTAAATAAACCTGGTTTAAAACAGCAATTCTTTATAATTTTATGTAAACTTAAATAAAAAAGGAGTTTTACGACTGTTTCAATTAAAATAAACAACTTCATTTATATAAAAAAAAAATAAATAGAAATTACTATTTAAAAATAAAAGATTTTATTGTTAGAAATTGTTGCAATCTTAATTAAAATAACAAAAAATATTTAAGAATCTAGAGCAAATGTTACCATTTTGTTAAAAATATGTTACAAGCGAGAAAAGAATGTAACATAATGTTTAGTTTTAAGTTTTCCACAATATTGTTTAGTTTTTCTAAAAACAATTTCAATATTACTTGCCCATATTTAAAGAAATTAATTTAATACGTTAATTTTCCTTTAAAATTGGTATTATTTACTTAAAACTGCCTGATTTGCAAAGTTTTCTTTTAAAAATCCTAAAAATTCATGAGTTTTAACGCCTAGTCATTTGTTAGCTTGACCCGCAAGTATAGGCAACGCTAACTAGCGGTAGGTAAACAATGTTGCTAAACAAGTTCTGACTGGCAACATTGAAATGTAAACAATAATTGTTTTGAAGAGGAATTCTTTAGAATTTCAAGTGAAATTAAACAAAAAAAAAAAAAAAAAGATAGATTATTTAAAAAAGAAAATTTAAACTCTTACTGTACTCTTTAAATGTGAGACAAATTTTTAAAGTTTGTTACTTTTTATTGAAATTTTCAGGACATTTATATAATAAAACTACAATTAAGCTCTTTTATTAAGAATTATACACAATATTTCTTTATTTCTGTACATAATTTAATTGAAAATCACGCTCTAATTTTTTGACATTTTGACCAATTTTTCAAAATGCCAAAATCTTATAAAAGCTAAACATTTAATTAACTATAGAAATACATCATTATAACAAACAAACAACCAGGCGACACTTATTATATGTAGTTTAAAACTTTGTATAGTTATTGACAAATACTACAAAATTACCTAATAATAAACTACTTAAAGAAATCATGAGCCCATCCCATAGTTAAATGTATATCTAGTTATTAAGCCATACGATTTCGTTTGTAGATTGTAAAATGTAGCTGTTAGTTTATTTTTGTTTTTTTGAATCAACAATTTATTATAACATAAACCTCAAAGGCTTTTCTTTGTTTTGCAATTGATTTAAATTATAATAATGCTTTAGATTTTCTATGTGCATATGTATATAAAACCCAAACAAAAAATAAGCCTTAAACTTGTTAAGTAGAATAAACTAAACAAGATTTTAAACAATATTTCAGAGCAGCATTTTTTTTGTCAATTCCCAGCCAAAGGTGTGTCTTCCTTAAAGCTTTAATCAGCAAATAACACGACAACCAAACACCTTCATTTTACAGTTTTAGGACTTTCTAAATTGAATTTTTGTTTAAAAAAAATCTATAACAATGTTTTGAAGCTGTTAAATCACAAATTAACATAAAAACTTTTTGTTGAGAATTTTAAAGCAAAATAAAGCAACACCTAGCTGAAAATGTTAAGGTTAAATACAACAAAAATCAAAGAGATTTGCACAAAAAGCTTTTAGAAAAACATAAATTTTAAAATTTTTCTTAAATAAATATCAGTAAATTTATAATAATGATAGAAAATATAAAAATTTGTTTAATTTTAATACATATAAATCTGTATAATAAATTTGAAATTTTATTAGTTTATCAAATTTATAATAAAATATCCTAAATATCCACTTCATTAAACCGGGCAGCTTTACTAACAAGATGGTAACTCCTACTAACGGTAAATAAACAATGTTGCTAAACTAAACATCGTTAACTTGGAAACATTGAGGCAGAAAATGTAAACAAATTTGGTTTAAAAGGGAAGTTATGTATTTATAATTTAAAAAAACTCACAAAATATGTAAGAAATTTTAAAGCTGTTTTACAAAAAATGATTATTAACATATTTAAACTAGAAAGTTTATTTTTTTTACCAAAAACATTTTTTTATGGAGTTGTACACCTTTTTTTTTAAGAATTTAATTTAATAGTGTTAAAATTCCTTTGCTAGTTTTAATTTTATAAAATTATCTTGTATCAATTTTTATGAATTTATAAAAATTAAACTAAAGAAATTTAGAAATATTAATTTCGAGAACAAAAATATTTAAGTTTTTAAAAAAAGAACTTTTGCAGAATTTCTTATTTGAATATTCTTGGTATTCTTTGCAAATTAATATTGTTTTACGGTTTTCTTTTAATTTAACAGGATTTTACTAACACAAGTCATTAAAAATTGTTGTCTGTCATTTTAAATCATCTAGCAGCTTTGATTAGAAAACTACCTCTCTTCATAACTAAAAATTTACGGTATGGCAATATTGCAGCTAGAAAAAAGGTAAACAAACTGTGATAATGAGATGGATGAAAAAATAAAGATAACTAAATAAAAAAGTATTGTTATGGCCAGTTTTTAACATAAAAATTAAAGTGTGTTTAAACTTAAGTTCTGTTCATTTTTATAGATCGTATTTAAATAAAACTTAAATCACTGACTACGTCCATTTAAATACAACTTAAGTTTTTCATACTACCATATGATTTTGACAGTTCTGCAAATTATGAAAATTGCGCATTGAAGTTTTTTTTTATTATTTGATAAAAATATTCAATAAATAAACTCGCCGCGAATAAAAACATTGTGCTTATTATTATCAATATCAACTAAAACAATGAATTTAGGTGAAGAGGACATGAATGATGCAGCTTTTGTCCATTTAGTTTACAACAATTTGTAAACTAAATATGAAATCAGCTGTTAAATGAAGAAGTTGACTGAAAAAATGAAACTGTATTTAAATACAATTTAAGTTTAAGGAAAAATTAACTAATTTCGTATTTAAATATCAAGCCTAATGGTCAGGCTTACAAATTATTCTATTTCTAAATAGTAATACAATTTACTATTCAAATGCTTTTGGTTTGACCTTTGACCTGGAAAATATATGTAGCTAATTAAGGCTATTAGGTACAATTTAATTTGATTTCTTAAAGAATTTTACTATTAAAACTGATTTTTTATTTAAGTAATATGGTACAGAAATTGTAATTACTTACATATATACTTGTTAAGACCTTATGTTAAAACCCTTGTATTGTAAATTGTATTGTTTCCTTTACATAAATTCCTAAGTATGTAGTTTAAAGTAATTACCCTTATTATGTTTATTTGTATTATGTCTTGTTATAAAATCTTATTAAGTTTATATTTCCTTATATTTTATTGTTATTTTTATTTGTCTTGTAGATTTTGCATTATTTTTTTTCAATATCTATCTAACCTTATTACCAGCAAGCTTATGCTATAGAAATTCTAATTTATGTTTATTTTTGCCAAGTTTGCTGTTCTTTTGTTTGAAAATATTTTCATTAACTTGTTTATTATTACTCGTACAATGTAGTGAGTTGGTGTGGATGTTATAGCACAAATTTGTCATAAAGTATAATCAGTTTTATTTACATTATTATTATAGATTTTGTTATGAAAAAATTAAGTTGTAGGATAAAAAAAATTTTAATTTATTTAGTTTTTTTAAGAAAAATTATTTGTTTTGTTAAGTTTACTATTTCAAAGCATAATTGTTAAATAAATCATAAAATTTCAACAAATTTTGAAGTAAAAATATAAATTGAGATATATTTTTTTATTTAAAGTTTTATTAAGCATAATTATTATAATGAATGCTCTAAAAAATTTATATTTATTTAAATATTACAGAAAAATTGACTGGTTTTGTTAAGTAACAAAATTTAAATTTAGTAATTTACTATTTTTAAGCTTAATTTCATTAATATATAATAAAATTTCCAAAACATGTTTCTTGCAATAAAAATTAAATGATAGTTTTAATTAAATTAAAGATTTTTTAAGGAAACAGTAGTTAATTTATAATGACTTCTTATATTTTTATTAGTTTCTATAAAAAATTCCTTGAAAATTGCTTTTAAATCGAGTTTAATATGCAGAAATACTTTATTAAAAGCTCCAATTTATAAATATCACATGGGCATCTCCGTTTTTGCATAACTAACGGTACTTGTTTACTCTTAAGAGAGTTGGCTACACAAAGCAAAACGAATAAATACACACACATACACCCTCTTGCATGCAATGTACGGTAAAATGAAAAAAAAACAATAAAATGTAAACAAACCTTTATTTTGAAAGAAAAAAAAACTTAAATTTCAAGAAAAATAAGCTAAATTATTAAATTTTTAAGCTTTAAAAACATAAATAAATTATAAATATATTAAAGTGTTAAAGACAACAAAGTTTAAAATTAAGTAAAATATTTGAAATGAAATTAAAAAATTTCAAAATTATAAAAAAATTTACAATATTTTCAGAAATTTCTGGTTATATTTTCCATAAACTAATTAATGAAAGTAAGTGAATTTTAAGGAATTTCTTAACAGAAATTAATAAATGAGGAATATTTTCTGAAATTTCTTGTTATATTTTGAATATGTTTGTACATGTACATACATACAAATATGTATGTATATTAAAAAAAGTGAATGAATTTTAAGGAATTTCTTAACATTGCTTCCATTTAAACCAAAATTTCTGTTTTTTATTTAATAGTTTTATAGGAAAACTAGCTATTTATTAAGCTAATAATCAAACTAGGAAGGAACTACACAATAATTTCTTCAAAAATATTTTTGCTACATTGTTTTGTTTTTAAATTTAAAATAGTTATTTTTTACTCTATTAAATCTTTAGCAAATTTCAAATTAATCACATTCAAGTAGTTAACCAAAGAAACATAACAAAAACAATTTTACAACAAACCAAAAAAAAAAAAAAAAACACAAAATTGATTGAAATGTGTTCGAAAACCAGCAACGTATAAAACTATTTTAGATTGCAGTCAATAAATTTTTTGCGTGGGTTTTTTTTATTTAACAAAAACAATAAAAAAATCAGTATAAAATAATAAATAAGCATTGTATACAAAACAATGTTTATTATTTCTTTTATTATTCCATAAGTTGTAAGTATTTGTATTTATGTCTGTCTGTCTGTCTTTCCGTTGTTAAAAACGAAAGTGAAATTATGCATTACAAAAGAAATTATCGCTTTATCACGATTTTTCTTTTTGAAATTATTAAACTATACATCTTTGTATTTTCAAACACTTTTATGTGTTCAGAGGCCAGAAAAGCAGACGTTTTTGTTTGTGAAAAAACCAAGTTATTTGAAATTATAATTATGCAATTTTTATTTGTGTTATTTCAGTTAGAAACTAAGAAATAACTTAATATTTTTATTACAATCAGTTAACTAGATTTGTAATAGTATAAATTAGAAATTTTTTAAACAAATTAATTATAAAGAAATGTCAAATAAAACAGGGTTGTTATAATTATTAACAACCTAAATAGAGCGAAAACTTCACATACTTTATTATTTATATGGTTTTACTACTTTGTTACTTTTTTGTAAATCTTAATAAAACATAAATTTCTTGGTTTCATTACATTTCATTTCAAACATATTTATTTCTTTGTTATTTTCTTTAAATTCTTATAAAATTTGATATTATTACAAAATTTTGAATTTATCTTAAAATTTATTAGTTTTTCATAACTTAGTTCTTTATAATGCAACATTTTATTAATTTTAATTAATAACCATAAAAGCATTTGTTAATTTTTGATATTTTCTAGAAGTATTTGTTGTAATATGTGTTAAATTTTAATAAATCTCTCACTTTTCATCTTTTTTAAACAATATTTTCAAAATTTGTCTTCTCCTTTTCTTTAAATTCTTATAAATATTCAGTTTATTACAATAACTAAACATTTCTCTGGGAATTGCCTGGTATTTCTTAAACAAGTTTTCCCATACGAGTATTTGGAAATGTTTAGTAATTTTAATTGACAACTTCTCACGCATTTCTTAGTATTTACTGTGTTGTTTATAAACGTAAAGATAACACTACAAAATTAGTTATTACAACTCAGCTGGCAATGTTTTCAAAGTTTTTTGTTTAACAAATTCACAATTTTTAATAAACTTTATTATTATTTTTAAGGGCCATTGTCAATACAAAAACCAAACTCAATGTTAAACTCTATTAATTTTGGAAACATCTTCAAACAACTTCTTCTGAATTTAAAAAAGAAAAACTCTTAATAATTGTTGTTAGGAGCCCTCTGTTTAAAAAAGGACAGACTCAACTTTTGCCATAGACCAAAAGCATTGCCAGTTTTTTTTTTTTAATTTATTTCATGTAAAATTTCTTTGTTTTGTTTTTTTTTCTTCTTTACATGATAAATCGTGACCATTTTTCAAATAAACTTTTATGGTGAACAAGGAAAAATTTATAGAAATGGGGTAGAAATTGTTGCTTTGTAAAGCCCTAATTTTTTAATGTTGTTGTTGTTATTTTAGTTAGTTAAAGAAAAAAGAAAATTAAATGAATGACATGCGAAAACTGGCAATAAAAGAATTTCGTTTTATTTTTTGCAACTTTATTTCCTTGACTTTAAAGAGAATTATAAGGTTTTTATGTTAATTGCATTGAAGTTAACTGAAACAGTTGTTTGAAATGCAATTTAAATTTTAGTTGGAAAAACAGTAAACCTAACTAACAGTTGTTGTTGAATAGTTACATTTAATAAATTCTAAGCTTTTATTTAAATTAAAACAAGAATGCGTTTAAATGGGTAACTAAGGCTAATTTTTGCTTCAATTAAATATGTTTAGTATCAAAACAATTGTTATAAACTTTATAAGATTATATTATAAACATTTAAATTTTAACAAATAAAATAATGCGCGTGTTTTGTATGAAATTGTAATAAATTTTATATTTTTTAAACAATTTTACAAAATTCCATTAGTTTTGCTTGTTATTTTTAATAATTTAATAAAAAAGGCTTTAAATTTAAATTTAGTTGCAAAAAACGGTTTAAACCAGCTTTAAAAGCTCTAATTTGATAATCGCCTACTGTTAACACTGTTGCAAAGCAAGCTAACGGCAACTTGTACACTCACAAGTGAGATGATAACATAAAGCAACTCTCACTACACAGGGTTGACATAACGAAGCATCAACCTAACAGAATTCAAGAAATATAAACAAATCCTTACAATTAAGCAAATTCCTAATACAAATATAAAAAATTAATACATTTTAAACAATTTTGAAGATTAAGCTATAGTTTTCAAATAATTTTTAACTGTTTTTCTTAAAAAAATTTTTCCTTTAAAAATTAGTTTCCTGTAATATTTCTATATGAAGATTTGGTGTTTTAAATTAAAAATTTTAAATATTTAATTAAAATTCTAAAAATTTTCCTTAAAAAATTTCAATTTTTTTTCAGTTTTTGTTTCAAACTGTTTATTTAATTTTTAAAATCACAAATTTTAAATATTTAATGAAGATTCTAAACTTTTCAATTTAAAGAAATAAATTATGCCAGTTCTTTTATACACAAATGTTACAAATTTTATATATTTTAACAAAAATCTGTAAATTTTATTACTTTAATTATTTAAGTCTCTTAAAATAAACATTAATAGGAAAAAAGTTAAACAACCTTTTTAATCTCCAATTTGACAAACGCCTATTGGCAGCATCGTACAAAGGAAGCTAACGGTAACTTGTACACTCACACGTGAGATGACAACATAAAGCAACACAGGGTTGGAAAATTGAAGCAGTGAAATAAAAAACACCAGAAATGTAAACAAATCCTTACAACTAAGCAAATTCTTAATAAAAATATGAACAATTAATGAAACATATAAATGACACAAAATTTCAAATTTCTTTAACAAGACTCAGCTTGTTTCTATTAATTTGTTATTTTTATTATTGCAACCAATTGATAACATTTTCTCACTATCAAAAGCAAAAAAAAAACGAAGAATTGTTAAGGAATGTCTTGTGATGGGTATTCATTCAATCATGTTCACACTTATCTTAAACAAGATTTCTAACCTCAAAAAACAATTTCCGTTGACATGCTTAAAGAATTTTTTAATTTTATTAAATAACAACGCAAAATATCAGCACACAGTATATTGGAAAAAATACAAAGTATTTTAACAATAACAACAATAAGTTTAAAGGTTGGTTAAAACAACAACAGCAACAAAAATAAATAGAAATTTATTTATTTATTTGATTTTTTAATGAGATTTTGCAATTTTACACAAAGTCAATTTAATAAAGAAAGCAATAGACTTTCAATGAATCATATAAAAAGTAAATAAATAATAAAAAAAACAAACACTTAAAACAAGGTCGTTCAAGGCTAAAGTGAATAATTAAACAAAATTTTGAACAATTTTATCACCTAAACTAAAATGTTTACTTTAAATTTCTAATAACTTTTTTTTGGGGAATTTAGGTTTTCAGCCTTAGGCTTGAAGTACTTGCAAACAGTATTCTTTTGTAATTTTATCACTAAAGTGTTAAAAAGTGTGGAATTTATTATAGATTGCTTTCTTTTTAATTTGTTTGCAGGGGGTTTTTTTTTTTTTTTTAATAAACAAATTTTTTTTTTATAAAACTAAAGTTAGCTTTAAGCTAGGTTTATGTAACAATACAATTTCATTTTTACTTTTCTTACATTTATTCAATTATGTTTGGAATTGATAAATGATTGATAAGCTTAGGGGAAAAAAATTAAAACAGTGTTGCTAATGTTAAACAGAAAAAGAAACAAAATGAAAAGGAATTTCAATTAAAGTATAGAAGTGTTAACTTCATGAACTAGAACAAATTAAAACAGAGAAAACAAACTAGTTTATAGACCAGACTGTAGATTAGACTATACACTAGTCTACAGACAACTATCTAGAATAGACTATAAACTAGTCGCTAGAATAGATTAGAGAAAATACTAGTCAATAATAGACTAAAAAAGAGACTAGTCTATATTAGACAAGGGAAAGACTAAAGAAATTACTAATCATAATTAACTAGAGAAGAGACTAGTCTATAATATACAAGAGAAAGACTAGAGAAAATTCTAATCATAATTGACTAGAGAAGAGACTAGTCTGTAGTAGTCAATACTTAAAACTATGCTATTAGACTATACACCAGACTTTACACAAGTATCTGGAGAAAATACTAATCAATAGTAGAGTAGAGAAGAGACTAGTCTATATTAGACAAAAGAGAGCGAGAGAGACTAAAGAAAATACTAATCTATAATTGTCTACTGAAAAGTACCAGTCAAGACTTAAAACTAGTCTGTGGTTAAGCCAAGTTTTTGTTTTATCAAATATCAAATTTAAATAAAAAATTTTCTTAAATACTCTGTCTAACTGACGGTTTATTGAAAAAAAAATGACTTCAAATTATCGCCATTAATATGCAGCTCAATTTTTAATCACGTTTTAACAATTTAACAAAAGTCAGCAAATTCTTTTTCTTTTTTATTATTTGTTGAAATAAATACGTGGTTTAATATTTTTAACATATTTGAATGCATTTATTTATTTGTAAATGTATAAATATATGTAGCTGCTTTTTATTATTAATTTAAATAGATAAATAATAATTTAGTACAGTTGTTCTATAAAATTACAATTATGAATGGAATGAAATGTTTTAAATTCAAGTGGTTTTTTTTGCATTTGCTGTGCAAAAGGTTTGGTATTTGGGTTGGTAACAAAGCAAGATAAATGAGTCGTAATTAAAAATAAACTTTACTTAAGTATAAAACAACAAAATAATGGCCAACCTTATTAAAAAAAAAATCAATAAATATTAAAATTTAAGGGAAAATAAATGGAAAATATTAACAAATTATTAAATGACAAAAGACAAAACACAGACAATATGTATATTAAAAAATATAAATTAGTTTGAAAGTCATTTAAGACAAAATTAAAATTTTTATAAGAATTTTATAAAAGCATTTAGGTGATCCCATACCTGCTTGTACAAAATATAAACAAAGCTGGCAGGGCTGTAACTTCACACTTAATGTAAAATTCCATCAATTTGAAGCTTGTTTCAGGTTTTTTCTTTAGAATAGTATGAAACTTTCTCTTTTTTCTTTTTATTTTTTTTATTCAAAATAAATAAAAATATTTTTAAATTATTGAAAATAATGCTATTTAAAAAACTACAGGTTTTTTAAACCAATTATGAAACTGAAACGATAAAATAAGGTACAAAGTCCCAAATTATATTAATACTTAATAAACATATACTTTCAATAAAAAAATACGAGCGATTTAAGCAACAAGAATTGTTCTCTGTGAACACCAAAGAAATTTCAAGGAAAAAATTGTATCAATCTTTGCAATAAAAATTGCTTCGTATAAACTAGGACAAAGTTATTAGTTAGTTATTATAAATACAAAATCAACATATAAACAAATTTACAATTTAATTTAAGTATAGAAATGATTTAAGCTAAAAACAAAACAGCTAAATTTATGAATAAAAAAAAATTAATTGTAACTGCCGTATTCATAAAAAATTTTAATTGTGCTTTTAGACAAAATTTTCATACACAATTTTCTTAAAGTACATTTGAAGTCTACTTTAATTTTTTGTGAATAAGGGCAAAGTATTTTGAATTAATGTTATTATTCACAAATAACTTAAGACATCCCTAATCCCTTTATTTTTGTTTTGTTGAGTTGAAGTGGAATATCATCAAATTGGCTGAATTTTCTCTCAATATCACGTGTTAAACCTTTTGTTTGTTTTGCTTATACTACGCCGCCATGTTTTCAAGCAGGCGTGGGATCACCTGCATGCCAGTTATTTAAATTTTTAATAAATGTTGTTTTTTTTGGACGAATTTTGCAATAATTGTTGTTAGAAATTAGGTTAATTTATATATTTTATGATTTTTATTGAAATTTACATTGGATTTCAAAAGATTTTTGTAAAAAACAACAAATTTTATGTTGCATTGTACAAACAGGTGTGGGATCACCTATTTACTAATAAGTAAAAACATTTTAAATAAATGTACACATTTGTTTGAACAAATATAAACATTATTAATAAAATAATGTTTTTGGTGGTTTTTTGGAATAATTGTTATTAGAAATTAAGTTAATTTAAATATTTAATGATTTTTATTACCATTTACATTAAATTTTTGTAAAAAAAACTTTTACGTTGCTTTTTTTACATTTCTTATTTTTATAAAATAAATAAAAGACTCCTTTTAAAACTAAAGCTTTATGTGTTTTCTTATCTTAAAAAAATTTTGTTCAGAGTTTATTCTAGATTAATTTAACCACAAATATTACTTATACTAAAAAAGTTTATTTTATTATATTTGATTGAAACTTAAAATTCTCTATTTAAATTCGTTATATTGAACTTCTTTAACAATTTAATTTCTTAAAGCTTTTCTTTCTAAACGTTTAAGCTTTTTTAATTGCAAACTTAAAATTGTCAATTTAAATGCTTTATATGCCTTTTTAAATTCCTTAACAACTTAATTTCTTAATGCTTGCCTTTCTAAATCTGTCAGTTTAGTTTTATTGTCTCTTTTTAATTCATTTAATTTTAAAATTCTGTATTAAAATTCTTTATATTCCTGTGTAGCTCCTTAAACAATTTAATTTCTTAATACTTTTCTTGCTAAATTAACAATGGTATAAGCAAGTTAATTATTTCTTTACAGTTCCTATTAGTTGGTTTTTATTTTAGTAGTTTATTTTAACAATTTCTCTTTAATTTTAACTTCCTTATTATTTTAAAGTACATATTTAAGTTCAAAATATTTACAACATGTTAAAAAGAAAAACAAAATTAACATCTGTCCATCTCTATATCTGGCTCTTAAGGTCTGTGAGTTTGTATTGTCCAATAAAAATTACTTTAAATTAAGAAATCATTGTGAATTGGGAAAAACAATCGTAAAAACGTGTCATTTTCATTTACATTAAGTGAGATACACAAATGTTTAGTTACGCTTTGTTTTTTTTTAACAAACTTTAATTGCGTGTTTTAAATAGGCAGGAAAAAAGGGTAAATTAAGTTTAGTATAAGATTTGTGACAAATTAAAAGAATTTTTTTTTTAAATTTTAACAAAATTTTACAAAAACGTTGTAGAAATTTCTAAATAATATTGATTTAAATATTGTAATGTCATTTTTGGTGTCAAATAAAAACAAATTATAAAGAATTTAATTCATATTCAATGTTTAGAAAAACAATTGAGTGCTCCCAACCTTGTTAAAGAAATAAATAACTGATTTATTTTACAAAAAATCCTTTAAATTCTAAAGAAATTGTAAATAAAAACCAATAAATATATAAATAAATATAATTTATAATGTCAATTATTCTCAAATTCCCCAAAAAACAGCAATTATAAAAAACATAAATAAAAGGTTTGTAGGTGATCCCATACCTGTTTGAAGAGAAAACAAAATGGCGGCGCAATGAAAACAAAGCAAGCAAAAGGACTGAAACGTGTTGTCAACAGAAAATTCTGTCATATTAAGGATTTTCCACTTGAACTCTTTAAAATAAAATAAAATTTAAATAAGTTCAGTTTTATACATGTTTTTCATAAAATATAAAGGAGGGTTTTAATAATTAAAAAGTTCAAAAATTCTTTAATAAAATTTTCTAAATTTGTAGCTTTTTCTTGAATTTAAAGAAATTATAAATTTGTTGTAGTTTAAAATGGAATAACATGTTTGTTCCGTAAGAATTTGTAAGTTTTATGGAAAATTTACAAAAATTTTATGTAAATTTCCATAACAAAATATTGAAATTTGGCAGATTTAAAGTAAATATTTCAAATTTATAGATTTTAAATATGGGAATACCTAAGGTACGGTTACCACATTTCGCGAATATTTACTCAAAAAAGCGTAACCACTTGTTTTAGCACAAATTTGTTTGAAGTTGTTTACTCTTACAAGAGTTTTGCAAGATCAAACAGCATCAAATAAATTAAAATTAAATATTTGTTGTGCTTTGGACTAAATAAGAAAAGTTTTTTTTTTAATAAATAAACGAGTTCAAATATATGTTATTTAGTGTTTACGGCTTTTTCAGCAAATATTTGCCAAGTGTGACCGTACCTTTAAAGTAGTTTAACAATTTTGTTATTAAAATTGTAGAAAAATCTCTACAATTTGTTTAACATGTTTAAAGATTTTGTATATATTTCTAAGTTTTATAGTGCATTTATCTATTCCTCTAATACCTTTTCCTGCCTGCCAATTTAATTGTTAAACTAAACTTTTAAACATTTTTAAACTTTTGTGTTTATGCGTTTTTTTTTTGGTCTTTATAGTTGTTTTAAGACATTAAAATACAACTTTAAACTCATGTTTTTGTTAAGTTTGGTGATAATAACAGTTGGAAGTTGTAGTTTTAGTCTTAGCTTTTAAATACAATTTCATTTATTGTTAATTGTTTTTTTTTTGTTTTGTTTTGTTTAAAGTTGTTAACATCCTACTTAAATGGCTTAATTAATGTTATAAAATAAAACAACAACTAACAAGAAATGCAAACGGCTGCTGTTTTAGTTGGAGATTATTATAACAAAATAATAATGTTTCGGCTAGTTAAGACAATACGTGCGCCAGCCAGTTAAAACATGCTAGCAAGCGCCCACCTAAATTTCCAAAGGGCTTAAATAGTATCAAAATGTTTTGTTTTTATTACAAAATGCATATGTTTATTAAAATATCTTTGTATGGACTTACATACATATTTTTTCATTTATTATCACCAGAAATCGTTTATTTTTTTTAATGGGGCCATAAAAAATAAAGACAGACAAAAGACGCCTTCTTTATGAGTTTGATGACCACAAACAAGAGACAATTAGGATTTATGGGTTTATAAACAAAAATTATTGAATAATTATTGTGAATGAGTTGTTGTGATTAGAAGAAGACGTTTATAAATTAAGTTTAATAAAGAAAAAGACCTTGAAATTATCTACAAGGTCATGTTGGACAGCAAAGACATGTGGTGTAATTTTTGCTTTTAAATATTTGTTATTAGTGGTTTTTACAATAAACACTTATTTTATAGCATTTTAAAGGTAATTGAGTCTAATTTTCAAAACTGTAAAAATATTTAAGAGTCTAAAGTAAATTTTAGAAATTAGAAACAACTTTTGTAAAATTTTACAGAAATTTATTTCTAGCAGAGTTGTGCAACTTTGTGTTTTAGAATGAGGAACTAAAACACGATATTTTGAAAGCCTAACTCTTAGACTACTTACAAACTAAATTTAGCTTAAAATTAAATTAAGAATTTAAGAAATTATAAACAACTGAAATTTGCAAAAAAAAATATATTTTTGAAAAAAGTCTTCTACTTGATTTTTCTGTATGTCACCCTGTGTTTCAATTTCATTTTATGTTTAATAGTATTTTGAAAGCTTAACTTTTAGGCTATATAACACCTAAATTTTGTCTAAATTTTAACAATGTTTCAGAAATTATTAACAATTTAAATTTGCCTTCCTAAAAAATAGCCAAATTCTTTTTAAACGTGCTGCCCCACTTGCTCCCATTGTATGTTACCCTGTGTTCCAATTTTATATTCTTTTAAATAATATTTTGAAAACTTAACTCTTGGCCTTTTAAAACCTATAAAATTATTTTTAAAATTCCAAATATATTTTTAACTTATAATGTTTACAGAAAAACTACGAGTTGATTATGTATGATTTTATAACGTATTTTTATGTCTTTTACGAGTTTCCTTGAACTTTTTTCCTTAAACATAATGTTGTTGTTATTATTTTTCTATAAATGTCTCTTAAAGCCCATAACGATCAACAAACAAATAAAACAACATTGTTGTCTATCTGGCTGTTTTTTATTTGCTTTCTGGTGGCTAGAACTAGGAGAAAGGAACAAACATTAAAGATTTAAAGAAAAAAGAAAATTGCACATTTAAAAGTATTCTAAACAAAAGGGCACATGTCCATGAAGACTGCTAAAGGATGGGGCTGTTTGTTTGGTTGGCTGGCTGGCTGGTTGACTGCCAAAGTGCTATCAATTTAATAGCATCTGTCCAAGAGATCACTGGCATACCAAAGAAAAACAAGACTAAAATAATAATATTGAAAATACTATGTTTGTAGGAATATACAATAAACAAAAAAAAAAAAAAAACAAGAGACAATCTATACTAACTTTACAAAAGGCCAGGCCATGATAAGTTGAATGTGGCTGGCAATGATTGTTTAGATGGTTGGTTGGTTGGCTGGTTGCTTGACTAGGCTGGCAAAGAACATGCTCTAAAACATTGTAAAACATTTTTGGTCTAAAGAATGCAACAAGTAAAAGAAGCAGCCATACTTACTTACTTACTTACTACATAGTAACAACATCAACAACAAGTAACATACAGGGATCGAATGCAGTTGCAGCAGCAGCAGCAGTAGTTATTTTTAGTTTTAGCATCAAGCTGAGTTTTTTTGCATTTAAATAAATATAAAATTGAATCTATACAACAAAAACTCTATATAAAACGTTACACACAAACAACAGATATTTTAAAATGAAAAGTAAAAAAAGCTATAAAAAAAAACTGATAAGCTTTGGCCAAGGGAATGTAAAGGCCACATAGCTTCCTTAGAGCCAGGCAGGAACAACAGAGAAAAGGCAGCTAGTTGTTGCTGTATCTCAACAGAAAAACTACGACAAGTAAACGAATTTTTAACACTCTAACATAAAACTGCTAATAGTTAGATATTTTGAAAGATTTTCTAACAAAATGTGAAAAACAGAGATAAAAAATTTATAAAATAAAATTATTTACATAATACCCACTCTGAAATAACCATAAATTACATATGTATAAAGATTTTAAACAAATTTAATTAAAATTGCAAAATTTGAATCTTTAACAATGCCATCTTTGGCCTCCTCAAATATCAATATTTTAAAATAGCATCATGTTTAATGCAAAAATTCTCATAAATTTAATAAAATTTTAAATAATAATTAACAAAAATATAAATTATATTTATATTTTCTATTAATTACACTAAACAAACGGAAAAAACTGAATTTATTAAATTTCACCACAAAAGGTATTTAAGTGATCCCATCTGTGCAAGAGAAAAAAATGTAAACAAAGCAAGAAAGAGAATTACAGTTGCCATAGGCTTGGGATTAGTAATCCGCCATTTTAATGAGTTTTTAACAAATAAAAAAATTCAAAATACATGGAAACACAATGAGATTTAAAATTTAAGTCATTTTTCACAAATTTTATTAAAATTATTGATTAAAATGTTAAACATTTTAACAAGAAGTGTTTAAAAATGAAGATAAACCTAAAGAAATCTAATATTTAAGTCATTTTTCAAGTTTTTAATTCAAAATAAAGCTATTAGGTATATGATTTTATTTTTACATTAACAATTAATATTTTAAATATGCGTATATTTTTCTTCCTCGCAATTTTAATTATTAAGAAACCCCTTTAAACTTATTCATACGCACAAATCCCTGCAATCTATAAAACAATTTCACTGTATTGCAGTTTATTTGAAAAAGATTTTTAAAATTTTTTTATTCTACAGCTTTTTATAAAGAAATTTACTTATTAATAGTATATGTTAACATTATTTATGTAATTCAATATGGTAAACATGTTTGAAACACAAATATTATAAACAACTTTTGTAAAATTCAACAAAAAATTTTTGCTGAGCAGAGATGGTCAACTAAATTTTATGCTTTAGATTCTAAAATTTAGAATGATAAACTAGAAAATCACATTTTGAAAGACTAACTCCTAATCTATTTGTGAGCAAAATTTTATTTAAAACTGTGTATCAATTTCATATTATTTTTAAAAATATTTTGAAAGCTTACCTCTTATGCTACTAATACCTTAAATTTACTTTCGATTTGTTGAGGTGTTTAGAAATCATACACAACTGCAATTTTTTTGGGATAAAAAATATACAAGTTTTTTTAGCCGAGGTGGTCAATTTTGTGCCAGTGCAACTCATCGTGTGTTAAAATTTTGTTTTCTTTCAATAATATTTGAAACACTTAACTCTTACTTGTACCTTAAATTTCATTTTAAGTCCATTAAATAATTTATACATAAATTGTCTGGAACTGTTATTTTGCTTGAAAAATTATATTCTAACAAAAAAGTGCCAATGAATGAACATATTCCCACATACGAGTATCACTGCAATTTATAGTCAAATTCTATTGAATAGCAGTTAATTTCACATTTTTGTTAATGAATTCCCTCTTTAACAGAATTTGTTCATTTAATGTTACAGTGGGCATTTTCAAGCAATCTCCTGGTACCGTTACATTATGTTCTCTTTTCTCTCAAGCGAAAGTTGCCAGCTTAGTGGATTTAATGCGATTTCCACAATGTATTATTCAGTCGTTTATGGAATGATTTAATTGTTTTTTTTTCAATAGAATAGTCTCCAAAGTATAGAAGTTGACAAATTATTAAGATTTTAAAAGTAAAAAAAATTTGAATTTTAATTTGAAAAGAAAAATTTTAGGTAAGGAAAAGCCAATCGAACAAATTGGTCGAAATTTTAGTTTATCATCAGAAATTATTTATAGTTTTGACTATTTCAATTATTTTTGTAAGGAAATTCCCTTATTATAAACAGGATTTGTTTCCATTTTTTTTTAATTAAATGTTGACATACAGTGGCCATTTTAAAGCAATGTCCATTTACCGTTACTTTATGCTCTCATATCTCTTAAGAGAAAGTTGCCAGATGAGTGGACTTAAAGCCATTTCTAAAATGTTTTCTTTTAATTATATTTCAATCAATTATAAACATGTTAAAAGAATAAGCCAGAAATAATTTTTCATTTTACAAAGCAAATTTTGTTTTATTTTAAAACTTAAAAAAAGCTCTTTGAATTTTTTTGTTACAAACCTTTTGTTAAATCTAACATACCTGCCCTTACCCCATAGCTGGCTGTTAGCAAACAAAAGGTTTGCGTTTGTGGTTGTTCGTCATTTTTTTTCATTTTTACCAACAAGATCGCTTTATTTCTTCTTGAATTTTTTTTGTTCAATATTTAGCCTTTAGACGCCGTAATGACGTCGACGGCATGACCATGGTTAAACATTGTGTTTCTGTTTGCCTTTAAACAAATGCTGTAAAAGTCCTATTTTCCAAATACTATAGAGTATACTCTATAAAGGAAGCTTAGAACAAAAAGCTAAGATTGTAACACGCAATATGCTATATTTATTTGTAGAGTAAAGTTTTGCTCTCTAATAAGAAAATGAATTTCATATTACATACTAGATTTTGTCTTTCAACCATGCCAGTTTGTAGAAATTATAAAGGGATTTTTGGAATTTTTTCAAGTTTATTCTGTGCTCTAGAAATCTGAAAGTAATACTGAGATTTTATTATACCTTAAAGCAAATATCAGCTGAATATAGGTGTTCCCGACCTACTGACATTTCAAAATATATGTATGTGAGAAAATTGGGGATTTTTATTAAGTTTTATAAGGACATCTGAATAATAATAAATTAAAACTGTTTTACTTTAAATAAATTATGCAACAAGTTTTCCAGACTGAGTTTTTTCTACAAAAATCAAATATTTGAATCCATTTGTTTCTCTCAGTGTTATTGAGTAAACCAAATGTTGAAATTTCGCAAATCTTGTACTTCACTTAAAAAGGGCGTACTTCTTATTTATCATAACACCCTCCTCCCCCTGGTCTACTAACTATTTTGATCTCTATGTTTTAGCTGCTAGAAAAATATGGTAAGAATTTGTTTTTCACAGTTTTTTTTTTTTTTTGTAGCTGCTGCTATTTGTGTGTGACTTTTTTCTTGTATAATATTTTTTCTGCTTTGTTTTGTTCACTTAGTTTTATAAGATAAAAGTGAACGTAATAAATTTTTCACAATATTGACACGTTTGGCACACGCAATGTGGGCAGTTATAGAGTAGGTGTGCAAGAGAGAAAGAAAGAGCTAGAGTTAGAGCGAGTTGTTAAGGAAGTAAATCAAGGGATTTTTGGTTTGTTTTTTTTTTTCAGAATTACAGATAAAAGATATTTGTTTTAGGGTTTATTTTCGAAAAGAAAATAAAGAATTGAGGAAAATATATTTGTTTTGATGAAGGAAGGAAGTTTATTTTAGCTTAAGTGCTAAAAAGTGTGATAATAATTTAAAAAAATAAGAGAAAAGTGAAATTTAAATATGTATATAAAACTCACCAGTAAAAAGAATTTTTTGAATTTTATGTAAAAAGACTGGAAAATAATTACCTGCAATGGAAAATAGAAAACAATGTAGATTAAAATTTAAATATATATAATATATATTATTAGAGAAAATTTTTCATTTGGTTTGAGTTAATTTTTTAATTAATAACTCGAAGAAAACCATTGTAAATTTATATTTTTCTAGATAAATGGCACACTGAAATGTATTTTCTTCCCTGCCAAGGGCGTCATCAGCAATGTTTATCGTCCAACTCATAACATGTACATAATAAGAAATATGTTAATTCCCGAATTCTATTTCTCAATAAATGGTGAGTTAAATAGATGATATTTACAAGTAGATCTTGGGCAATAAACATTGCTGATGACGCCCTTGGCAGGGTAGAAAATGCATTTCAGTGTGTCATTTATCTAGAAAAATATAAATTTACAATGGTATTCTTCGAGTTATTAATTAAAAAATGAACTCAAGCCAAATGAAAAATTTTCTCTAATAATAAATATAAAAAAGTTCAACCATAGTATTTTCTAAAAATGTATAAAATATGTAAAAAATTTGTTTACAACAACATACATAAATAAAAATGTTGTTATTAAAAGCTAAAAAATTTAATGTATTTTTATACAATAATGATAAAAACTATAAATTAAGCTAATTTTTAAAGTTTATTAAGCAAAAAAATAATAAAAAACGTAATTTTGTAAAATAAACTACAAAAAGTATTGAGGTGATCCCAGGCTTGCATTAAACAAATGTAAGCCAGCTGGTGATCCCACACCTGCTGCAATGGTATATTAAAATGGCGGCAAAAGGTAAAATAGCGAGTAAAACAGCAGGGCTATTATGAGAGATATATTTTAGCAAATATTTAAGAAATTAGAGAAATTTTATAAGAAAATTTTAACTGTAATGTAAAGTTATACAAATAATAGTTTGTTATTTATATAAAGAGTGATTTTTTTTTAGCAACTTTTTAAACATGTTCAGTTTGGTCTATAATTTAACAATGAATCGTCTTATACAGAAACAACGCTTGAAGATTGTTGAACTTTTATATCTTGTTACATCTTTTTGTCCATAATGAAAGATCTGAACTTGGCTGACATATGGTTTCAACAAGACGGTGCCACATTTCTCAACAATGGCCCAATTGAGTGATGAGTTAGGGGAAGAGTTTATTTCAGGTTTGAAGCTGGTCAATTGGCCGCAGTGATCGTGAGATTTAACGCCTCTAGACAATTTTTTGTGGGGCTCATATCTATACGCACTATTACGCATATTAAAGAATTTATTCGTGTATATACGGGTCGAGATGTGGGTGAGAGCATGCCAAAATTGGGACCAGCATATGTTTTATATGCTGAGGCGTCAATGAAATGACTCTATATAGATCTTTAAATTTTATGTGTTTTTTTAAATCATATGCGAAAGCTCTTAAATACAATATACAATTTTCCTTTTACATTTAATATGTAATGTTTACAGGCTTTTGTAAATAGTTTTTACAATTTTGCCATAGTAATTGTTACATGTTTTTGCCGTTATGAAAAACCATTAAAAAACAGTAGGTAAGAAAGAAGAAACAGTATAAACAAAAACATATTTAGTGGGAGCTTAAATATTTAAAAAAAAAACTAATGAAGTTTAACAAAAACCACAAAAAAAGATTGTAAAAATTATATTCGAAAAAAGTAAACTATTTCGCTACCCATTACTACAACTAATGTTGGTAATTAATTACCAACATGACGGGGAGAATTGTGTAAAAGGTTGGTTGAACAAAAAAAAAATGAACAAGCTTCATTAAAAGAAGAGTTTTTTTAATACTAAAAACACGAAAAATGTGTATGTAAAAATTAAACATAAATAAATTGGTTCAAAAGCCCGCATTTTGCACAGCAGGAATATAATAAACTTAACGATTATAATAAATAAACAAATTAAAAAAAACTAAACCATAATAATAACAATGTTTAAAAACATACCAGGCTTTTTCAGTTTTATTTTTGGGAAAAAATTAATTTTGAAGATAATTTTTTTTTTAAGAAGAAGTTATGTAATGTTATGGTTGTTTTTACATGCTATACAAAAGAAATGGTTTAAATAATTTAAAATTGATGGTTTAAATATGAAGAAAAAAGAAAGTAAAGGTGTGAAGGCTTAAAAAGAATAAAAAAACAGCTAAAAAAATTAAGTTACAAACTAATACTTAAAAAAAATCTATAAATCAAACACTTTAAACAAAAATAAATAAACAAAAGCCAGCTTAATGGCAGAAATAGGGTAACTTAATAAGAGTTCTTATGTAAGTATGTATATAGAAATATCAATAAAATTTAAAAGCTATAAACCAACTTTTGTGTTTGATTTAATTTTATTATGAAATAGTTTTGTTTATATTCTTTTATATCAAACAATACACATTTTTAAAAATTTTCTGCAAATTAAAGCAACTGTTTCAACTAATCAATAAAGAAATGACATCATTTTAAGCTATCACCTTTAAGCTAGTGTGTGTTAACAAAGCATATATTAATGATTTTGATAAATTTCTTTTAATTAGTGAATGTTGTATATAAATTCCAAATTTTAACTAAGATGTCACTATTATTGATTAAAAAAATCCCCAAAAACAACTGCCAAATGTTTCTTTAATTAAATTTCTAACATAAAGGTTTCTTATATTGATTTGTACAGGTTTTTGAAAGAAAGTTCAATAATTAGATTTATATATGGAAAGAACCACCCATCCAATAACAATAACACAAAAAGTTTTATTTAATATTATGTTACGCTGCTATATTTTTAATTAAAATGTTAAAAATGTTTAAGCTAAAATTTGAAAATCTTTGAAATTTGCATAAAATTAGCATGAATCGTTAATAAAAAAAAATGTTGAGGTGATCCCATCTCATGTTCTAAACAAATGTAAATAATGTAATAAAATGTAAACAAGCCGAAGTACAACAAAGAAAAATAACGGTAAGTCGCCATTAACAGAGATACTCTTAGCTTACAAGTACAGAGCGGGGAGTAATAATTTGTTATTAAAACAAAATTTGCTAAGTAACTAGAATTAAAGTAAAAAAAAAACAGTTTTTTAACTTGTAATATTTTTGTTTAATGGTTTAAAATTTATAAAATAAAAGGTAAATAAGTGTGAAATTAAAGTTTTTTGCAGGCATTATAAAAATAATACGAGATTATGCAAGAAAAAACATAAACAGACAAGGCAGTAGTTAAAAGTTATTAAAAACAATTGCAAAAAACAGATTTTAGAACTTAAGTTTGAATGTTCGAACATTAACCAAAAACCCGAAAAATAGAATGCGCTAATGAAATACGCCTAACAAAATATGTTTTTTTAATTATCCTTAAGAAAATCAATGTTCGAACATGGAAAACTTAATAGAATTTAAATTCTTAACAATATTTCTATGCAACTTTAAATGTCCTAAAATCATTTCTTTTTAAAAACCATCGTCTTATAAATAACGGTACAATTCTTTCAATTTCCCCTTAAATAATAAATTGTAAACAAAAAACTTCTCCTAAATTACTTGTCATTTCCTTAAAGATTCTTCACACACATCACAACTTATAGGCCACGGCCTCATCTTTTAATTAAACCTAAAAAAAAGACTCTAAACTTAAACCTTTCTCATGACCTTTTTAAGGTTGTAATTTATAAAGAAATTTTTCAATAATAAAATTAAACAAATTTCAGTTGCTTTACACAACAATGACACTATCAAAATTTAAGTAAATTAATAAAATACTGCAACTTTGTAACTATGTTGTCTATAATGACCAGACATAATTTTCAAAAGTTTTAAATAGAAATACTTACAATAATATTTTGATTGGTTTTGAAAAGTTTATGTGTTTTTTTTTTTTTTTTGTTTTTACCATTGACACATAAATATTAAAATGTCAGGGAAGATGTTGCATTTTATGTTAAACAATCAGCAACTCATTGTTTATTTTGAGTGGTGAAAAATACAGAATAAATTTAACACTATTATTTTAGTTTCGAATTTGGAAATTTTAAAAATTAAATCCGAGTTCAAATGTTTAATATTTTGACCTTTAATTTAGTTGTTTTTTGAACAAAGCTTTGTTTTTTCAGTTATTAAAACATATTTTCTATTAAGTAGTTAAATTTTTACGAGTTTTCTCAAGAAATTTATGATTTTCTTACAACATTTCTATCACTACTCTTTATTTACCGTTATTTGCTTTAAAAATGCAAGTTTAAGTGACAACCGCCATATTGATTTTGCTCTGAGTGGCTGGTTGTTATTATTTGGGTTGATCTTATAAACATTTGTATAGCAGGGTTGGAAAAGCTTTATTAATTCAAGCATATTTTTATTTATTTGCAATTTTACCTAATTTAAGTTGAAAAATAAGCATTTTAATAAAATTTACATAATATTTAAGGAATTTAAAGTATTAATTTAAAAGATATTTGGAAATATATATTTTTTTTAAATTTTAGTTTTTCATTTTAAATTGTTAAATATTTTACTTAATTTGTTAAATAACTTTAAATGGTATTAAATTTTAAATAAAATCTCAAGTAATATATAAGTAAGAAATAGAACATGTGTTTATTAATAATCTTTTCTTTTTGTTTTTTGTTTACTTTTGTAAACCAATTTGTGTTTAAAATGGCATTGAAAATCTCTGTGAGAAAACACAGCATTTTACAAAAAATCATGTTAATGACCTGCTTAAACCAATTACTTGTATTGCTTCATAAATATATACAAACAATACATATGTATGTATTTGCTCATGCTTTAAAACACTTGTTTTATATCAAAGAAGACATCTTACACTATTTTTTGTATCACCACCAGCACCACCACCACCACCATTTTAAGATTTTCATGTGTCAAAGTTTTTTTTTTTTTTGTTTTATTTTGCCTTCATTTCAATGCTGTTTGTTGTTTTCGCCTCAGTTCATCCTAAAAACTTTAGCTAAACTAAATTCTGTGTAGTTTTATAGAAATCTTACTAAGCAATTATTTATGCTTGTAACAACTGTAATTGTTTACAATGTTGCAAAAGCTGGGAGTCAGCAAAGACCTCAAGTGATCTCTTATTTTTATAAATAAATGTATGTAGTAAAAAAAATATGGTCCATCTATGTAGCAAACAGCAACAAGTTTTATATGTTTATGTCTAAAATATTAAAAAAAGAAGCCTTTTTTTAATGGTAGCATTTTTGTAAAGCTTATTCTTGGTTGCTTACATTGTTTACAACATTGCTAAGCTGTCAATATGACATTTGTCGCGGCTTGTTTTTATTATTTTGCTGTTCTTTCTTTCATTTTGCCATGACACAACAACATAGTTGCCATTAACCCCAACTGTAAACATTGCTCAGAATTTATAATGTAAAGAAAACAACAACATCACCACCATTGCATTTATTTTAACATAGAGATACAAACATAAACAAACAAACATTTGCTTTGTTTGGTTAGCAGCTTAATAAGGAGAGCAACCAAGGGGTAGACAAAACCAGAGCACAGAAAAACAAAATGTCTGTCTTTTTAGCAAGAAAGTAAAAATTGTAATAGAAATTAGTAAATTGGAAAAAATGTAGGAAATTGTTAAAATAAAAGAAAATTTAAGTTAATTAAAATAAATCTATAGAAAATATGTTAAATAAATTTTAATATTTGTTAAGAATAAATAAAATGGCTTTAAGAGTGTTTCATTTTAATGAGTAATTTTCTAGAGTTTTATGAACAAATTATTAGATTTTTCTATACATTTAGCAAAGTTTTCAATTAAATTCTTTTAAATTTCTTTATTTATACCAAGTTAAAAATTGATTAGTAATTTTAAGGCGTTTTTTTTAAACAATTTATTAAATTTTTCTTTAGCTTCTGCTACTATTAAAAATCAATTTTATAATTTTCTATTAAATTTTGTTTCATTTCATTAAATACATAAATTATCTTACTATTAAGTAGAAACTAGTCTGAAGAGGATTTAAAACTTTAATATTTCATTATAGGAATTTAGAAAAATTTTGTATATTCGCCTCATTTTCAAATAATTTCAGTAACACAAATTAGGTTTGCTTAATGCATTTGCTTAACATTTAAAACCTACATAAATATACTTTAAAATTTGCAATAATTTCAATTCCAGAGAAATTTTTTCAAATAATTTTAGAATTTGCCAAATTAAGAATAAACTAATTAAATGCATTAAAATATGTCGTATTTAAAACATAAAAATGCTTCAAAATCTGTAAAAATTGCAAAATTAAGAAATTTTTTGTAAATAATTTTAAAATTTGCCCCATTTAGAACCTATAAATGCTGCAAACTATATTAAAATCTCACAATTATATTAAATTTGAAGCCTATATTTCAAAACCATAAAAATATTAATACTTTTTAAAGTAAATATAATTCTTTTAAAATATTTAAACAAATTTTGCGAAAAAAAAACTAATTCATAGTTAGAATTTTGAATAATATGATCTTTTACTTAGTTGTGTTGTGAAAAACGTTTCCTTTTTCTGTTATTTAAACATATTTTCTATTAAAAACTTTAATTTTTAAGTATTATCTCAAACACTTTTACTTTTTCTGTTATTTAAACATATTTTCTATTACAAAGTTAAATTTCTGTTATTTAAAAATATTTTCTAATAAAATGTAGCATTTTTAACAATTTTTTCCATAAATTATGTTTCCCTACCAAATTTGCCACCCTACTCTTTGTATGCCGTTTTTGCCTGAAAAATGCAACTTTGTGTAACAACCGCCATGTTGTTTTTAATCTGAGTGTTTTGTTGTTATTGTTTGCGTTGCTCTTATAAATATTTGTATGTCAGGGGTGGTAAAGCTATATTAATTAAACAATATTTTTATTTTTTTTTTTAACATTTTAGCGTAATTAAAGTTGAGAATTAAATAATATGAAATAAGTTAATCAGCCTTATTATGAGTGTCGTTTTATTTTTACGACAACGACTTTTTAGTAATAGATTAAAAATAAAATTTAATTTGTTTCTTTAATCTATTATGAAACAGTCGTTGTCGTAAAAAGAAAACGACACTCATAATAAGGCTGAATATAATTTCTTTAATTTGTAAGGAATTTACAGTATTTTTGAGTAAGAATTAAAAATATATTTGAAAATTCATAATTTATACAAAAATAGTAACAGATTTATATTATAAAATTAAAAAAAAAACGTAATTTTTCTTGGAAAAATAATAACTTTAACCATATTTTGTTGAAATATTTAAGCAATAAAGCAAATGTTTGTATTAAATATGATTAATTTATAAATTATTTAAAATCTTTGTTGTAAACTTTAAATTTTTGATATTAAATTCAACTAATTTATTAATTCCTTTCATATTTTTGAAATATTAAACAAAATTCTTTTAAATCTTTCAGCTAAAGTTAAATTTGTTTCCGCTAAAAAATATCTTTTCTTATTTAGAAAACCAATTTATAACTTTTTATTGTTAGAAGTTATGTATACAAAATTTTTCTATTAGAAATTTCCCAATTTAAAATTATAATAATCAAAAAACTCTTCTGCTTTAACAACCCACATTTAAACCTAAAAAAAAACAGCTTTACAAAAACTAATTTTCACCCAAACACCAAAATACAAAAATGTATTAGAAAAATTATTTAAGAAAAAAAAAATTCATTCTCATTACCAACATATTGTGCAATAATCAAACAAACATTATATACCTACATATTTATTTTCTATATAGTAAATGCCGGACATTCGTTGAATGCATCATTTCTAAACATGCCATACGAATAGAAGAAGATTAACAAAAAATAAAAAACGTTACAAAAATTCCATTAATGATCATGTACAATTATGTACTCGTATGTATTTATGTATGAAATGATGATAATAATGTTTTTTGATTAAACATGATTATGATGTTGTATTTTAAATTGTTATTATTGTTTTGTAATTCTTTAAAGTTAAGGCTTCTTCAGCTTCTCTTTCTGTTGTATTTTTTTCAGATATTTAAAGACTTCTACTTCTATGGAAGAAGTTAAAATTGAACAAAATTGTAAGAAAAGAAAAAAAAAATAAATGTTATTTAACAAAAGGTCACCACTGCATTGACATTGATCATGTAACGTAACCAATGAACATAGTCAGCCAACCAGCCAGCTTAAAGCTTTAAAGTTATTTAAACTTAAATTTATAGAGACGCGAAAGAATGTTGTGGACCATAAAAATGTAAACACACAGGGAGAAATTGTGTGTGTGTTTTTTTTTATAAAAACTTCTTTTAAAAACTTTTTTTTTTTCAAGAAAATAATCTTATTTATTTAAATAGATTTTAAATGGTTAAATTTTTTAGTTTTTATTGATATAAATTAATAAAATTCTTAATTTTATGTTGATTTCATGTAATAAATTAGGAAATTTGCTTATTAGTTTGCCTTTAAATTTAATCCTTGTTTGCCAAGAGTGTGACAAACTGTTAAGGTTTGTTTATGTTTGTGTGTAAGCCTGTTATTGTTTACATTTGTTGTCGCCGGAGGTGGGAGTGTGTAATAGCTGTAACAATTTATGTGTAAATTTACAATTTAACACTATTTCTTTAGTTTGGTTGGTAATTTCATTATTGTTTTTTTAAAGGAATTTACAAATAAATAAATTATATATTTTAAATAAAAAAAAACATAACTGTTAAAATAATATTTAGATTTAAAAAATAAAATTAAAGAAATCAAAAGTAAAATTTAATACATAATGTGTTATTTTTTTTTTAAAGAAGTTAACTTAAAATTTAATTATCATTGAGAAAGTTTAATTTTGAAAATAAAATATAATAAAAATTTGTTTTGCAGTTGTTTCTTTGGCCAGAGTGATGAATTTAAGAATGTTATTTTTTCAAACTAAAATGGCCTAAATTTATTGAATGTAAATAAAAATCCAATTTTTAATTACAATATTTTCCCGACGTTACTTCGATGATGTATCCAGGAAAAAAAAAGAATTTAAATTGAAATTAATTTATAATTTAGAAAAAATAAAATTTTAAAATAAAATTTTTTGATTTTTAAAATATTAAATTTTTTTTGTAAAATTTTATAGAAAAACACACAATAAAAACATGAGCTAAAATTTAATTATTTTAAAACTAATTTCTGAGAAATTTTGTTTAGCAATTAAACAATAAAGGGTTAAAAATTAATAATTTTTTGAAGCAATATTATTTTTATTAAATATCTTACTTTTCTATTAAAATTTGTACATTTTAAAGAATTTGAAATAGATTTTAACAAAAAATTAGGGTTATCTTATATTTTTTAACATATCTGTGTTTGTTTAACATTATACAATCCTGTCTGACAAGAGAATAGTTACTGTTTGTGTGCCATAATTGCTAATGTTTACATTTTAATAACAAAGGCTGGGAATACTTATTTACAAAACCAATTTCTATTGAAATTAATATGTATATCATCTTGTTTTTTAAATTTCATTTAAATTTAATGAAATTTTTTATAAATATTATTAAATCTCACGTTTATTTTTAATAAATTGCAATAACATTTTATAAAACCATAAAATCTTTTGGTTTTGTTTAAAAATTCGAATAAATTAATGTAAATTGTCATTAAAACATAATTATTAAAAAATATTATTTGAAAATCTTTACCTTTGGTAGAAAATGCTTTCCAATGTGCCAATTATCTAAAAATATTATTTGTTAATGGTATTCTTTGAATTAGTAATTAAAATGAACTTAAGCCAAATAAAATTTATCTCATAATAATCTTTAAAAATTCAAAATTTTTTTCAGTGTTTTTAAAATTTGTTTTTTTTTTGCTTATTTATGTTATTTAAATTAACAACGAAAGCCTTAACCTCTGCATACATATATAGAAATTTGATTTAATATGTAATTATTATAAAAGTCTACACTTTTTTGTTAGCACAATTTCAACATAAAAGTAAATAATAAACTTCTTGTCTAACACAGCGTTAAACTGTCAATCATATGTTCTTAACACAGCTTTTTTTCAAATTTACCAGCAACAATAAAAGCCAAAATCTTTCCACTAATCATGAGTACACTCTTACACAAAAAAAACTATTACGGTATTTACTTAACCAAAGAGAGAAAACGGTAAAAAAAATAATTTCAAAAAAAAAGTAACAAGTTACCTACCTTTTTGAAAAGCGTTGAAAACATTTAAATTAAATTGTAATTAATTTTCAAAAGATGACACTTAAATATAAGGAAATAATAAAGAAAAAAGGGTATGATAAGGCTGTCATTTTGAAATAAATCAAAATTGATTGATCTTTTGGGGTTATTATAGAAGAATTAAATCAATAATATACATATCTAATAACAAGCATGGAAAATTCTAAAAAATGTAAGTTATAAAAGAAATATTTAAAAGAAATATAACGTTAAAATTTTAAGAAATATATAGAAATTATTAAATTATTTGGTCTAAACTTAAGTTTTATTATATTTAACAGTTTATTATTTCAAATGAGTTTTTAACAAAATTTTAGTTTTTAATACGTTTTATAGCATTTCTGTGTTTGTATGTTGTTATACAACCCTGTTGTTAAACAGAGTTGTTTATGTTTGAGCTAATGTTTGTTATTGTTTACATTTTAATAGCCAAGGTTGGAAGTAGCTAATTGTTGGATAAATTGTAATATAAATTTATAAGTAAAAGCTATTTTCTTTGGATTTGCTTAAAATTCTATAACTTTTTTAAGAATTAAGCTGACAATTTCTATATAAAAGTATTTTGTTATAGAAAACTAAATTTTTATTTAATAATTGCAAATTTGTTTTAAAAAATTTACAAATAAAATTATAAAAATACGTTTAACTGATAAAGTAACACAAAGTTATAATTTTCAAACAGTTTTGTGGAACTTGTATAAAAAATTAATTTTTTTATACAATATCAATATCTTTGTTTATTTTTTAACAAATATACTTTATAGTTATATAAAAACATAAATAACATTTGATTTTATTTAACAAGGTCTAGTTCTTCTTTCTCTTTTTATGGTTTCACCTTAATTTTTACTAATTATTACAGTTTTCAATAACAAACTTACATTTGAAAAAAAAACTGTCATTTAATGTCAAAACCAACTAAATTTATATGACACCTGTCATGTTAACATATCGAACTGCAAATGACAGTATTAATAAAAAAACTTGCACTATATTTCTATAACAAAACCACTTATAAAGCAACTATTATTAGACAAAAAGGAACTTTAATAATAATAAAATTGACAGCTAAAGTAAGCTACAAATAAAAACCATAACAAAGTAAAAAACAAACAATAGTTTAAAAATAACATTAATAAACTTCAAGTAAAAATTAAATTTTATATTAATTCAAGAGCAACTAAAATATAAAATATAAATTAAATTGAAAAAAATATTGTCATATATTCAATGTCTCATTATATTTCATGTTGCATAAAGTTAGTTTTTTTGTGCATTTTTTTTAAACCAATGTTAATTCTAACGGTGTTTGTTGCAGAAAAAAATATTTGCTAAAGTTGTAATACTCCTTGAATAACGCTGAAAAGCAAAACAAGAAACATACACAAACTACAGTTATTGCTTAACAAAGTTTGTTTGGCTGCTTTAAACCAAGTTAACAACCAATATTTGTCTTTTAGTTTTTTTTACTTTTTGCATTGTTAAGGTAATTTAAAAATGTATAAAAATTTTTTGCAGCATTTTAACTCGTTTTGCAAAAAGACATAAGGCAAAAGCAAACAAACAAACCTGTCAAAAAAAACTTAGGAAACAAATTTTACTCCTAAAGTAAAGAAAAACCAAAGTTAAATAAATTTTATTTTTTTTCAAAAATTATATTCTTTTTTAAAAGATAATCTTTAAAATTTCTCTTAAAACCTTATTTATAAAAAAAAACATTTAAATTCACAGCAAATTCAAAAGATTTAAGTTAGAAACTTGAAAACTGCTCAAAAAACCGCAATTAAAGCGACAACTGCAAAGCTACACAAAAATATAAACAAAAAAGACTTAAGACACCAACCTGGTTACTCTAACAGCAACGAAGAAGAGTTGCTGTAAAGACAACAACAAAAACAAACACAATTTACAAAAGGTAAATAATAAAGACTTAAGACACCAACCTGGTTATTGTTTGGGAAAAGAAAATAAGTAAGAGTTGCAACAACAACAAAAGCGACAAAGGTAAACAAAATAGACTTAAGACACAAACTTTGTTATTGTTGATGTGCAAAATGGCAGAAACTAACAAAAGTAACAGAATTAAAGCGACAAACTGATTATTACTAAAGTTCTTTAAATAAACTAAGTAAAGAAATTAGTTTTTAACACAATTTTAAATTTTTTTTACTGTTTTAAAACTGTAAAAGCTATTTTATAAATAAATATGTATAAAATAATAAAGTTATTTAAATAAATTTAATAAAACATTTAAGTATTTCAACGATTTTACAAATTTTTATAATTGAAATAAAGAAAACATTTTCATTTTCATTTAAATTATAAAATAACAGATAAATAAATATTTTTATTTATATTTTAAATACTATTTCAAATTAATTTCAACAAATAATGGTATAAATTTATTAAATTGTATCAAAAATCTATTAGAATTTGTATATATTTATCGAAAAAAGGAGCTCGCTTTCAATTTTTTTTTGTAACATTTTTACCCATCTTTTTATATAGAACAATCACGATGTTCCACTTAGTTTATCACAAGCTGAGAACAATTCGACCGATATAAATTAAGAAAATATACTAAAAAATTTATTAAAATTACATTTAAGTTTATACTAATATATTTTTTTCGCATATGGGTATTTAGAAATTTTCCAAAATTTTTGTTTTATGAATAATTTTTTTATTTTTAAAAATTTATAAAAAAATCGAAAGCCACCAAAAATTTGTTTCTATTGTTAGGTAAAAACATCACAAATTTGTTCCAAATAGAACAAGACTAATACAAATACAATAATGCATATTTAATTAAATTAAGGAGGTTGATATACATACAAATTTTCATATAAATCGAATATTTCTTTTTTCAAATTCAAATTACACGCAAGATCTATTGGCATAATTTGTTAATCTGCTAATATTGTTTTTCAAATACATATTCACAAAGTTTTGTCAAAAAAAAAATTTTTATGAAAAATTTAAACATTTTTAGATTTGTTACAAACACAATGACAAGTAATTTTTTAAAATCTCTAAAAAAATTAATTTTTATTGAAAATTTAGTAATAGTATCTCGGTCTACAGTTACGAGTATATAGAGATTTAAAGAGGTTTGGTGCACATATTTTAGCATAACTGGAGAATGCTTGGTTTGGTTAAGGTAAAAGAACAATCAAATAATTCTGATTAAAAATAAAGCTAGATGCGTTATGAATAAAACGAGATGTCTTTTTATTAAAATCGAATAATAAATGTTGATGATATCTCAATATAAACAATTATATAGCAAATTAAGGAGTTTAGCATAATTCAATAACTTTTAGGCCAATTCGGTTACAAATAATTCTAAATTAAGTTACCTTTAAGTTTGTCTAATATTATTTTATAATAAGTTCAATATTTTAGCAGATATTTACAAAGTTTTCTATTAAAAGAAATTACAAAGAAAATTTAAAAACGAACTTTTTTCAAAAATTCTTAAAAGTATTTAATTTTATTTACATATTTAAATATTTAATTGTTTGAAAGTGATTAAATTAGTATAAGTTTTTTTTTTATTTAAAAAAAAAGCAGTAAATTATGTCTGCATATTTAATTTATTTAAGATTTACCACTCAATTAAACTATAAGACTTTAATGATAATAAAATTTAGAAAGTTTTCTTTTGTATACCTATTTATGGCTAAATAATTACAAAAAAAAGTTTCCCACAACTATCATTTAAAATTCCATACTAGTATGACAGTAAACTTTATTAATTTCCAAATAATATTAATAGCAACTGTCTTTAAAATTATGTACATAATAAAAATTTATTACAATTACTAAATTGTAAAGCATTAAGCACGTCCTTAATTTAATTAGAATTTTGTTAAAAAGCATAAAATTAAAAAGAACTCTTAAAAATGCATATTTTCAATGAATTTATTTATTATATTGTATGTAAAATGAATTTAATATGACACCTTGTTTAAAATGCACTTAATGAAGGCAATAAAAACCGTAACAAATATGCATGACATGCTACAAACAAGACAAAGCACAACCAAACCAAGCCAAACCAAATAATACAAAACGAAACAAATCAAATCAAAGAAATTATGTTTACAGGTAATAAAAAATACTTACAAATACTCACACAGCAAATTAAATGACATAAGCACGTAGTACGTGGTCAAAAACAATCACAACAACACCAACAATTATTGGGAGTTATTCATACATATCCATAGATAAAGGTAAAAAATTATAATAAAGAAACCAGTGATGCCAAATCTTGCACCATCACATAAAAAAGGGTAAAAATTAACAAAATTGCAGGTAGGTATAAAAGCACCAAGATAACAAGCAAAAAGATAACGAATAAGTTTTTAAATTTTTGTTTGACATCGATTGATTTTTATTAAAATAATATAACAAAAACTTTTACACGAATCTGTTACTTTTTCATGTTTCTTGTATGACTATGACGTAGTAAAACACTATATCGGGCTTTAGTTTCACAATTACAACAAATACAAAGTGCCTTTAACTCATCTTTTGCTGGTCTAAGCCACCTTTTGAATACTAGATCATTCTCCCAAGCTTTTCTGTATTTTTGTTTTTCCATAATTAGTTCATAAATTTCAACAAAAAATGCATGAGTAAGTTCTTCACAAAACAAAAGTAAAATCACTGCCTAACAAATTAATAAAAGTTTTTGTACGGATTTTCAAATATGTAGGTATATGTTTGAAAAAAATTCTAGAAGCGTTTGCCAATACAAAACAAAAATGTAATACGCAGTTGCTTAAAAAAATATCAGGCGTGTTGCAATAATAGTAGTAAAATGTTTCAGTACCAACAATTTTAATTTCTTAAAAGGCACTAAAAAGCACTGTGAGAAATTGTAAAATGTGCTAATAAATAACCGCTTTTCTAAAACGGGTATTTATTAAAATTACGGGTATTTAAAAAACAAAAAAGCACCAAAAAATACCCGAAAAGCGTCAAAATGGCAACGCTGAAAGAAATCCACAAATTAGCTTGTGGAGCAAGAGAAAAAGGACAGACACAAAGACAGACGGGACAGTTAGAGGCAGCATTAAAAACCAACAAATCTCAATCACATTTCCACACACATGTGTGTAAATGTGTGTGTAGAGAATTCTCAGTCATTAAAAATTTACTGTTATACCTATTTACATTTGTTTTTATTATTGTTATTGTTGCTGCTTAAAATGTGACATTTTTCCATTATATCAGTCACTAAGTCATTGGCAGTAAAACATAATTTATTATTGCTGTTGCTGTTGTTCTCTGCTGCTGTTTTAAAGTTAATATGGTAAAATAGTGATTGTTTGTGTGAGAGAGAAAGAGACGCTGGTTAGCTGATAGCAAGGAATGGAATGTCTTTAATGACATGCAATTTAATTTCTTTGTTGGTGTGTTTGTGCTTGTGTAAAGTGAAGATTGAGTGAAATTATTAAAAATTCTAAACATGCATGATTAAGATTAAATATATAAACTGCATTTTTTGTGTAACAAACATTTAGTCACACACATTCATACATATACCTACGATACATCATACTTACATAAGAATAATAATAATGATAAAAACTAAGCGGCTGTAGAAAATTGCATAAATATTTTATATGTAATAGAATTTTACAGAGGCCTGTTTTTATTAAAGCAGGGGAAGATGCCAGATCAAAAACAAATCAAAGGAATTAAATAAAAATATGTTGTTTTATGGCAAACTTATTATGTTAAACTATTTCAAATTTTAATAATGACCTTATAAATTTCTATTAAAAACAATTCTGAAAATTGTTTCAAATTTAGAAAAACTCTAAAAAATATATAAAACTTTGTATAAAATTTTCACATTTTTATTAAAATTGCCGTACTTAGTCTTCACTAAAATATTTAAAAAAGATTTTTTTAAATTAAAAACTTTAAAAATATTTTTTAAAATAATAAAGAAAACCAATTAAATATGTATCTAAAAATCTTTAATATTATTATAATTAACTAAAAAGTCCTAAGAACAAGATTTTCTAAAAATCTTAAAATTGTTTTTTTTTAATTTAACAAAACTTTGAAAACATTCTTTATAATTCTCTAAAATATCTACAACCATCTAAATAAAGTATAAAATTTTTAAAATAAAGTTTGAAAAAAAGGCCTTCAATACGTTTGTAATCTGGCAACTTACTTTTCTTTTACATAACGTTTAACACTGGTCAACAAAAACATTAAATTTTTTAAAAAGAAACGTATTGGATTAAGGCCTTTTTTATTTTTAAAAAATTTAATTTTTCCTGAACAAATACTGGCATGTTATAATCCCAAATTTTCTTTAAAGTTTAAACTTAAGCTTAATTTTTTAACATAATTTCTCAATTTGCTTAAGTTTTTGCATTTTAATTAATTTCAAACTACTTTCATGTTTTCATCTCAGCTTAACTTGAGAGTTTAAACTTAGTTTAACTCTTGACTATAATTTTGTTCAACAAAATGTCTTAATTTGATTAATTTTTTGCGTGCATTTCCAATTAATTTTTTACAACATAATTTTTCAGTTTAAGTTTTTGCATTTAAATTCATTACCAACAATTTAGACATATTATCGCGTAAATAGGAATAAAATCAAAATTTTTTTAATGGATTTTTATAAAATAAAGCTCCTTTTATTGGTAATATAACTGGCTTTAATACTAATTACTTTAATACTAATACTAATTAAATCTTCAACATTTGGTCGTTTTAGATTTTTTTTATGTTTGAATATAAAAAAAAAATTAATTTCCTAAAAAAAACATAGTCGGACAAATTTTTTAAACCAAATTGGATCAAACTTTGTCTAGTTATGCTAAAATATAAAGTACAATATTCTTCATTTTCTCAAGCTTGTTGCCCTGTGTAATAAAACTAATTGCCGCATTTTAGCTCTATAATTCATAATCACCACATGTACTGTCTTATATAAACGCACACTGGGTCTTCAACATACATATTTGTACATACGAGTATTACTCGTATAACAACAAAAAGGGGTGCATCATTATATGTCTGTCTGTCTGTCGCAGAGGCTTTCGCGTATATCAGCTATTTATAATGTTAATGACCACTAGTTAGACTTTAAACTGTGATTTGAACTATTCAGTCAGCATTTCCAGATTAAACTAATATGGGAGACATCGAGCGGACGGACATATTTTACATGTAAGCATATTTAATAATGCTTTAAAGTAAATTCTAAACTTGCTATGCAGTTATAAATACTTAGTAATTAAAGGCTTTAAAGATAGATTGCATAAATAAATACAATAATGAAAACTGCAAACAAAAAAAAAAAAAAAAACTGGACAAAGCTGATTTAAAAACTTAAGTTCTTTTGGAAGCTTTATGAAAAATTTAAACCTCAGCATAGTAAAAACGGGTCTTAAGGGGTCATTGATAGAGAAAAATATTAAATTTCTATAAAAGATCTCGGCAAATAACGTGGGAAAATGTTTAAATAATATGCAAATATGCCTCACCTACATTTTAATACAAATAATATTATATTTCAATTCAATTGCTGTCATTTCTTAATTTGGAAACCTAAGCCAATAAGTTTTAAAAAAATTAAAAAAAAAATGATTTTATTTACACATGGCCATCTCTGGAAAGAGCGTTGGCAGTGGCAATGCTCTTGTTGTTCACGCAGGGTTGGGAAATCTTAATTACTGCAATATGTCTTATCATTGGTAATTGAAATGCTAATTTAAACTAGTTCTTTGTTTTATAATGAAGTTTAAACTCTAGTTTATATAGCTATTATTTAAATACAACTTTTCTTTAAACATTTTAGGGTTAATCAAGTATTTCTTTTTATATAAAATCTCTTCTTTTTAATCTTACCATTCAGCCTGCCAGCCAGTATAAAAGGGAAGAATATAAACTACTAAAGCCAGTGTAAAAAAAACTAAACTAAACTAACTTAACTACCTTTTTATCTGTAAGCTTCAGAGTGTCTTTTTTAATAAATTTAATACATTAAACCTATAGAGAAAAGTTGAATAAAAAAGAAACTACACGTTTTATACAAAAATTCAGTAGCTACTGTAGCTGTCAGATGATTAATCTTTAAATCATACATACACATAAATTGTTGTTACTTTTCTTAGTTTTTTTTTTTATTTTTTTTATATGTATGTATAACATTGAAAACAAAAACGTTAAGATCTATAAAGCAAGAAAAAATCTAGTGTTAATAAAAAACATTAAAAAACGTAACAAGACACAGCATAATCATGGTTTATAAGAAAACAAGGGTTTTATGACTAGTAGTTGAGGATTTTGTAGAAAAATAAATATGTATGTAGTAGGTATATACAACATGATTTAACAATAGTTATTGTTTAAGCAGTTTCACTTAAGTTTTCTTTTCTCCCTCCCCTCAAGAACCGCTTATCTTTAAAATATATAAAGTCAAGGTCATTTAAAGCTAGTAATTTAAAGTTCTTTGTTTTTGTTTTTGAAACCAGAACTTTATATATAGACAAGTATAAATGAAAAAAGTTAATTGATTTTAAATGATTAAGAAAATAAACTAGATTTTGGCAAAACAAAAGAAGAAACCTAAAGAAACTTAACTACAAAATATTGAATGGATTGTGTTTTTTTTTAAATCTCAATTTAACTTCAATCTTAGTTCTATTGTGGTTCTCTTTGACTTTCAATTTAACATCAGTCTAAGTTTAATCGTGTTTCCTTTTAAAGTCTCAATTTAAACTCGATCTTGGTTCAATCGTGGTTCTTTCTCAGAGTCTCGATTTAACCTCAATCTTAGTTCTATCAGGGTTCTTTTGGACTTCCAATTTAGCATTAATCTAAGATCACTTGTGGTTCCTTTTACAGTCTCAATTTAACCTCAATCTTGATTCTTTTAGAGTCTCCATTTAAACTCAATCTTGGTCGAATTGCGGTTGTTTTTAAGTCCTCAATTTAACCTCAATCTTGATTCTTTTAGAGTCTCAATTTAAACTCAATCTTGGTTCAATCGTGGTTCCTATTAGAGTTTTAAATTAACCTCAATCTTGGTTTATTTTAAAAACTCAATTTACCCTCAATCTTATTTCGATCGTGGTTCTGTTTAAAGTCTCACGTTAACAGCAATCTCGTGCCATTTTGGAGTTTCAATTTAAGATTAGTCTAGGTTGTTTTATGAGATCGAATCTTGTTCTTTTTAGAAACCCACTTTAACATCAATCGTTAATTTAGATATTTTTGTATTTCCATATTATTAATTGGAAAAGTCAACACATCTTTAATGGAAAAAACCTCCAACATTTTTTTAGGTTTTGGAAACATGGTGTAAATAAAAATTCTATTAGGAATACAAAAAAATAAATTACTTTAATTTTCAAATATATGTATATTTTAAAAGTCCACACATTTTTTATTTTTTATTGTAGAAAAATTCGCCAAATCTGTAATTTATTATTTCTTAACATCACGTCCATGATCATCTTTGTTTGATTATTGTTTTTATTACTTAACCCAGTTCCACTTATGTAATTTTAATTATAACTATAATTTAATATCATATAATGATATTAGAGATCTTTATCATTATACATTTTATTGTTTACACCTTCCTTTAAACACAACAAAGATCTGACCATCAAAAAACCAAAAAAAGGCCATGGTCACGCGCCAAAACTAAATAAAAAAAATCACAAGATCATAAAACTGATGCAGGCATTTACAATTTACTACAAAATTACAACATATATGTAGGTAGGTATTTAACAAAAGAATATTTGGTAAACGTAACGCATATTTAAAATTTCAACCAGCAACAAATAACCAATGAATAGTAATAAAAAAACCCAAAATCTTGTAAATCGTAAATTTTAAATAAGAAATACATATAAAGGAAACCAAAATTCACATAAAATTTACATTTTTTTTAAACAATTCCATTGAAATGGCATCCCCCTTGATAAAAACTCAAGCAACAAAAAATAGTAACAAAACTCAAACAATAACAAAACAATTAAAATGTCATTTCATTTTTAACGGATGCAGAGAAGAGAAAAACCCATAAAAAACAAGTAAGAAAGTATAGTCGGTCAAGCCCGACCATATAATACCCTACACCCAGTATATGTATAAAACAGTTTTTCAGAAATAGACGTTATATGGGAGATATAACCTATTATGGACCGATCATCCAAAAATTTAGAGAGAATATAAATATTATGTATATGTGTTAAACTTTAACTCGATATAAGTAAATATGTACTTATATGGAAGTTTCGACTAATTATGGACCAACCATTATAAAATTAGGTGCCATTATTTCTGTATATAAGAAACTTATTTGTGTCAAATTTTATTGGATACCAACATTTTTAAGAAATTTTTGATCGTTAAAGTGATTTTCGGAAGTGGGCATTATATGGAAGCTACGAGTAATTATGGACCGATCTGCACAAAATTTGTGGATGTAATTTGGCTTCATTTACCACTCATTTGTGATGAAATTTCTGAGTCGATCGGTATACTTTAAGATGGGTGTTGGACCAATATTTCTGGGCGTTACAAACATCAGCACAAATCCAATATACCTTCCCCACTATGGTGGTGTAGGGTATAAAAACATAATACATATATCAAATCCATACATACATATGCCCAACAGCATGCAATAATAACAACAATACAAATGACACTACATACATGATTTTCACTGGTGTTTGTGTGTTAATGTCGTTTGCTGAGTGAGTTGTTGCCAATACAACTTATTTTTTAGAGCTTTAGCATTTTAGTGTTTTTATCTAATCTAATTTAATAAACTGCATTAGTTTGATGTTTTGAATTAAGAAAATCATAAAATTATCTTTAAATTATAACACCAGCACTTTCAATTAACTAAATAGAATAATTTAAACACAAAACAAATTCTTAATTACAAAAAAAAAATTGTTAATAAATTTTAAATTTTTTGATCGATAGCTACAAAAATTTTAAATATTGTAAAAAAGAAACAAAGTTTTTAGAATATTAAGGCCACAGCAACTGAATAAAAGCTAAGAATCATTGATAAAATTAAGTTTAACAATTAAACTTAGTTTAAACACTCATTATACGCTTAGATTAAAAAAAATTATCACAAACTATCTAAAAAAACTAAGCTGTTAAATTTAGCTTAAATTCTCAAATTAAGCTAAGTTTAAAAAAATGAATATATAAATGAACTTAAATAAAAAAAAGTTATTTTTTATTTTTTTATTTTTATTTTTTCTCAAGATAAGCTGGGATTTACACATGAAAATTGTTGGTAATGAATTTAAATGCAAAAACTAAAAAAATATGCTTAATAGTTAAACTTTAAAGAAAAATTGGTTTTAAAACATGAAAGTATGTATTTGGAAATGCATGTAAATGCAAAAAAATACTCAAATTAAGACAGTTTTTGAACAAAATTATAGTTAAGATTAAACTCTCAAGTTAATCTGAGATTAAAACATAAAAGTAGGTTGAAATTAATTTCAATGCAAAAACTTAAACAAATTCAGAAATTATATTGAAAAAAATTGAGCTTAAAAGTTAAACTTAGTTTAAACTTTAAGGAAGAGCTTGGTTTAAAATATGAAAGTAGTTTAGAACAAATTTAAATGCAAAAACTTAAACAAATTGAGAAATTACGTTAAAAAAATTAATTACAAAAAAATTAATTATTTATATATAAAATAAAACAAATAGAGAAGTTATGTTCCAAAATATTATGCCTAGTATTCAAACTTAGTTTAAACTTTAAGAAAAAGCTGGGTTTAAAACATAAAAGTAGTTTAGAATGAATTAAAATTGTGACATTTTGTTCAAAATATTTAAGCTTAAGAGTTAAACTTAGTTTAAACTTTAAGAAAAATTGGAATTAAAATATGAAAATAATTTGAAATAAATGTAAATGCAAAAATTTAAACAAATTGAGCAACTTTTAACCAAACAATTAAGATAAAACTTAGTTTAAACTTTAAAGAAAAGCTATGATTAAAACATTTTAATAGTTGGGACTAATTTTGAAAGCAAAAATTTAAATAAAGTGAGACATTTTCATAGAAAAAATTATGCTGAATGGTTAAACTTAGTTTATACTTTAAAGAAATGCTGAGATTAAAACATGAAAGTAGTTGAAAATTAATAAAATTAAACAACAAAATAATATATTTCAGAGTTAAACTTGGTTTAAAGAAATCCAAGACTAGAACATGAAATTAGTTGAAAACGTATGTATGTAAATCTAAAAACTAAAACAAATCGAGAAATTTTGTACAATATAATAATATGTTGAAGATTTAAACTTTCAAGATAAGCTGGGTTTTTAAATCTTAAAAGTGATTGGAAATGAATTTGAATGCAAAAACTTAAGCAAATTCAGACATTTTGTTTAAAAAAATGGTGCCTAAAAGTTAAACTTAGTTTAAATTTCGAAAATTTGGGTTTAAAACATAAAAGTAGTTTTTGTATAATAATCGGCCTTGTTCTGTAAATCGAATCGTTTTAAAAAACGAGAAATTTCTAAAACCGAATAAATCGCTTTTTGGTGTTCTGCAAATTACTCGTTTTGAAATGATTCGAAATTAGGTTCGAATTTTTAGTTAAACGTCAAAGTCAGCTGTTGATGAATTAAAATTTAATTTAGTTATAAAGTGTTTGTCATTAAAATTTAATGTATAATATTCACTATTATTACAAGAGTGTTGTTTATTCAAATGCCTTTGATATTCTCTATAAAAAATGGGTTTGTTCATTAAACTTTTTTTGTCACTCTTAAAGCAAAAATATGTAGAAGTTTTAGGGTGCTTTTAAAATATATTTTTTTTTAAATTCAAATATATTAAAATGCATGCAATTTTAATAGAATAAATAAATAAGACTTCATATTTTATATTGCACTTGTTTTTTGTGTTATTTTTGTAGTCATTTATTAAAATAATTACACATTCGATTCCCTTTCGACTAGGTTTGTTTACTCGGTTTCAAAACGAGAAAAATTATGTGAATTCGGTTTACAAAACACCAAAAAATGTGAATTCGTTTTAAAACGAGCAATTTACTCGGATTCGGTTTACAGAACAGGGCCGAATAATTAAATTTTAATGATAATTTCCAGTTTTTTAAGTATGTACTATAATAAGAAATTGTTACATTTCCGGCACAAAAATAATTTCTTAACATTTTTTTGGGGATTTTTTTTTACCAAAATCTATTAAATTTTGTAACCCACTGTTATTTTCTTTTTCAACAAAAATCTGCTTCAAATCTAACACTTGCTACCTATTGTTAAACGTTACAAATTTCCTCATAATCATTAAACAAATACATAAATGTTTCTTAAGATTTCCCCTAAATAATATAAACCACAAGAAAAGAGGACAATAAGTGTTACGGAAAATGACCGTCCGTCCAATAAATAAGATTGACCATAGCGAACCAAACCAACGAAACGCATGTCATTAAGAATTTTTGTGTTATAATCTATTGAAATTTCCTATTGGTTTTTATCACATGTTTAAAAAGCCGCATCATCATTAAAATGACACACAAACATACGAAAATGATAAGCAAGACAAGGTTGTTAAATAAGAAATAATGAGGGTTGCTTGCTAACTTCAAGTGGAAGTGAGTAAGTGTTTAAACAACAACTAATAAACAAGTCAAGTGTACGAGCCATACAATGATGTTGTACATTTATTTCTTTGTTGGTTTTTATCTTAAAAGCGGTTTGTTTTTAAACAAAACTATTGAACTTGATCATTTGTTTGTCTCGTTTTTTTTTTATTGACATATTGATACTTGACATATTATCATGAGGAGGGTAGAGAGAATAAATGGATTTTTGTTCTTTTTGGTAAATTAAACAAGAATATGATAAAATTTTCATAAGTAATTTCCCATATACTGTTAAATGCAACAGCAAATACTTTGTTAAACAAATGATTGTTTAACAAATATTTGTTACAATGATAAAAAAAGAAAAGTTAAAAGGTTCTAGAGAATTTTTAAGAATTTTTCTTGTAATTTTCTTTTTATAAGGTGTTTAGGGCGTTAAGGCTTTTGAAATGTGTTGTAAATATTGAATATTTAGTCAATTTTCGTAAATATTGAATTTTACTTAAGGTTTTGTATTAAACTGTGAGATTTTTTGATTACAGAAAAATATTGAATATTTTGTACAAAGAATATTGTAAAAGTGTAAAATTTAACAATGCAATAAATCAATTAGTTATTAAAGATTTAATATCAATAATTAAACGCAAAGCTGGAAATTTTTCAAAATGGAAAACTTTTGCAAACAAATTGTATTTTTCACACTTTTAACAAAACTTCAGAAATGTCAATAAAGTTTTAAAGTATTTAACCTTTTCTGAAAGCTTAAGTCTTATAGTATCTTTAAAGTAAAAAATTTTTAAAAGTTAAGCAAGCACCCTACTTCCAGCAGTTGTGGAAAATCAAAAATTTTAAATTCCAAAATTTTTTATTAAATTTTGCATACAACAATGAACATTTTAAAATAATACAGAAAATAGTTTCAATTAGCAACTTAATAGAAAAACTGTAGCACCTTTTCTAAAAACAATGAAATTTTAAAAAACATTATTTTCTGTTGTTCAAACTTTTATAAAACAATCAAGATTTTAAATAAAATTTTAAATTTTTTTAACACTAACTGCAATAAGAAGACTTAAAGATATTTTGTTTTGTAAAAGTTATTGTGTTAAAAAATCATAAAAAATAAATAAATTTTCGCAAAACTAACAATTTTTAAGTGCTCAAACTTTTGTTAAAAATTATAAAAATTCATATTTTTAAAAGACGTAAAAAAACTTTTTAGTCTTATTTGGTCAACATTTTAGCCAACACCCTATAGCCAGCACTAAGAGAAAATCATACAAAATTCTGGTTTTCCATTCTCCAAACTTTTAGAAAAAAATGAGGTTTTTTTTTATGACAAAATGTTAAATTTGTGAACATATTTTAAAAGAAGAAGACTAAGAATTTTTTTGAATTTATTTTGCTTACATATAAGTAAGCACCCTACAGCCAGCACTAAGAGAAAATCATACAAAATTTTGTTTTTCCGTTCTCCAAACTTTTATAATAAATTGAGGTTTTAATAACAAAATGTAAAATTTTTGGTCATATTTTAAGAGAATTTTTTGAAATTTATTTTGCTAACATTTAAGTAGTTAGTAGTAGCACCCTACAGCCAGCACTAGGGATACCTAAATTAGAAATGTCAAACGTAATGGTAATAACAATGAAAAATGTACCAAAGTATATGTATGTAGGTACAACTAAAAATAAATTAAAAACTAGAATAGCTGGACACAAATCTGATCAAAAATATAGAGATATATCATCACAGAAAACAGCATTATCATCACATTGTGCAAATTTGAATCACTATCCCGACGTTGAGAACATATCAATTTTAAAAACAGAAAATAATAATAAACGTCGTTATAGGTATGTTAGAAATGTTAGAAATTATTAATGTACCAAAAAATCTTAGAATTAATAGAATTTGTAGACACTTAATTTATAAAAACACAAAAACTAAAATATTTTTCATATTAATATTTTTGTTTGTGTAATATTTAAATTTTGACAATTACTGTTATTTTCGAAAAATATTTTTATTGTTATTAATTTTAAATTTTGTTATTATTTCCCTGAGGATGCTACACATTGTTGTAGCGAAATATCGGAAAAAAATAAAAAAATAAAAACAATATTAGACCTTATTTTCGAAAAATAAAATATAATTATTTAAACAAAATATTTTTACATCATTTAAAAGGTGTTACAATAAATTAAACTAAGGTATTTTGCTAATATTTACTTTAGCACCCTAACGCCAGCAGTGTTAGAGAACAATTTAAAAGGTCAATACCTACTACATCTAAAGTGTTTTACAGTTTACTAATTTTAAGTTGTCTAACGCTTAAACAAAACTAAAAACGTTTGTAAATGGTTTAAATTTAACTGCAATGTTAATTGGAAATTAGTTGGCAATTTATTGAAAAATGTCAATAAATATTTGAAATCTAAATTATTTTTAAGTGTACCTACCTACATATGTATGTATGTACATATAAGACCTACAGTTTATTCACCAATAAATACCTATGTACCTACATAGTTTAATGTTTTTAAATAAAAAATTGGCATTCTTTAGATTTTTTAACAAAAAATCTACATATTTTTTTTTAAATAACGTTTATGCTTAAATTTTAGCTGGATTACACAATCAAAATTCTTAACAATTAAACCGGCGAAAAAAATGTTACTTCAAACTTAAACACAAAAACCAAACACTTCAAAACCCAAACAAATCACGTCTCAAAACACAACAACAACGCCACACTATCATCATCATTTTGTACCTATGTATATACATATGTATGTAGGTACATAATTTTCTTTAGAATGTCGACTATCAGATTTAAACGTGATAATATCTGTTTAAAGAATAATGTTTCTTTTCTTTTTTTTTTTTGTTTGTTGCAGTTTTGATCTATTCAATGTAATAATTCAAAGTAATATGAGCATAAAAACAACAAAAAAATTTCAGCCGAACAACACAAACACACGCCAAACCGCCAGAAAAGAAAATGTAAACAAACACACTCGTTATTTTATTCTACGTTGTTATTGTTGCTATGGCTGGAGAGATGAGAGATGCTGCAATAACAACAACAGCAACAGCAACAATATGCACTCATCATTTTTAATGTATGAATTATGTACGCGACACTGTAACAGCAACAGCAACAACAACCACATACCGAACAAAACAAACCGGCAAAACGATACGATTCTTCTTCTTCTTTTTGTGAAAGAAAAAATAAAATTGAATGCAAACACGACTGACTGGAGAAAAAAGAACAAACAACAAAATTGCTATAAAAATTACTTAAAAATTCCGCAAAATATTTTAAAAGTAATTGTGTGTTTCTCTGGTTCTTTTCACCCGCGAATTGTAAACAACACTAAACGTACAAAGAAACGCGTATGGCAATTATTTTATGTTGCGTTTTAAACAAGATGCACTTGCGTACTGAATATTAAAGATGATATTAATGATAAACATAAAGAAAAACAACAACAACAACAATATGCTGATAAAAAAGAAATCTAGCAAAAAAAAATACAAAAACAATGTAGCTAAACTACAACTACTGGAGAGTTACATATTAACATGTTGTAAAACAACATCAGTGACAGTTTATTATAAGAAAATGTTAAATTAACATAAACATTAGAATGCGGATGAATGAAACATGTTGATAGTTTTACATGGTCATGGCAACATGTTGCTAGATCAACATGTTTCTTTTGTTTTGCAATGTTGTTCATACAAATGTTAGAGGTAATAAGATGTAATAAGAATAGAAATGTTAAGAATTAGTGAAATTAATAGGAAATTTGAAAATTGCAAAAGAGGAGGTTATAAGATTAAAAAGTACCTAGTAGAAAACTACTTTTTTACAAATATGTATCTCAAATTAGGCTTTTTAAAAAATTTTTTTTTTTAGATTTTTTTTGAGTTAATTTATTTATTAATAAATAGGTACGTACCAATTTAATATATTAACGAATTCATGAAATATGAATTTTAAAAAAGTAGTAAAAAAGTACTTTTTGCAAAAAGTTCATAGGTATTTCATGTTTTAAAATTTTTTTTTAGCATTTTTAAACATACATGGGTCAAATTAAAAAAAAACGCACACAACGTGTTTTGTTGTGCTTATTTTTAAAGTATTTTCAATTCGCCTGTAAAGCCTAGTACTCTGTTCAAATTTGGGGAAAATGTTGAGCAACATTAATTATTTCATACGGAAAATTTGACGTATAGCCAATGTTGCCTATCACGCGAATTTACATAATTTGACGTTTTTTTTAATTGAAAGTACGCCACATTGTTTTACTTATATAAACAAAACACATAGGTATGTTTTGCTTTTTTGTGAATTTAAATCGAAAATAAATAAAAGTTAAAATATTAAAAAATCTGTGTTGAATCGAAATCTTTAAATAAAAATGCATAAACAAATATTACTAGCCGCTTGTACAGCAGAACAACAGGTAATAGATATTGTTGTTGCGACAGAAGAGCTTTTGGATAAAAATTCCACGTGAAACAATTGCTACTTTAATTATTTCGCTGTGAAAAAATAATGTTGCCAGATACATTTCACATGTTTTTCACAAATTGAACAGAGTACTACTTCTGCAACATTTTTTCATGAAAATTTCATGTTTATTTTTTTAACATGTATTTTGACAGCATTCCACTTGAAATTTTGAACAGAGTACTATGCTTAAGAGTGGCCAATTTATGTAGAAATTGATGAAGAATCCGGCGGTACTTTTAGGCTCTCAAAAAAATCAATATTTTTGGATTTTTTTTAGGTTTTCTATGATTTCTATCTTGAGCGACACAAAATATTTAAAATTCAAGCTTACTACGATGTTCTGTTGTTTCTCAAGATTAACTTTTGCGAAAATCTTCTTTTCGATTATAAACAAAAAATCACGATTCAACTTGATTTTTAATTTCTTTTTTTTAAAGTGACTAGTTATTTTAAAATTTTAAGATGAAAATACATATGTATGTAAATTGTTGTTAAAAAAAGACTTGAACTTAGAGGTTACTTGCAAAGTAATAGGCTTGTAACAATGTATATATTTCAAAAAACTGCAATTATAAGCGTTTTAAGGAAAACAAACTAAGTGTGACGCTCAAGATATTTTGTAACGATCAAGAGATTTTGTTGCACGTAAACAAGAAATAATGCCAAATCTAAAGTTTAACGAAAAAAAGTTTATTCTTTTACAAAAAGTTAATAAAAAAAACAAAAATTCTTCAAAAAACAAAAATTTTCATACAAAACTAAACATGTACAATGTAAACCTTATGTATTTAAAATTTAATTATTTAATAATTAAGTTAATAAATTATTACTATCATTTATAAACAAGTTCCTAAAAATGGGAATTTTAAAATAGCAGTTGAAAATACGTTTTCTGGAAAAACTTAAAATTTCATGTAGCAAATAATTTAAAGCTCTTTAAAACATAAAAATCATGAAAATTAAGAATTTCTAAAAATGTAGTAGAAAAGTACTTTTCTACAAATACCTAAAATTTACATTTTTAAACTAATTTAAGTATTTTTAGAAAAAGGAATGCTAAATTTAGAGTTTTTAATTAAGTTTGAACTTTTTTGTTATATTGTTATATACCTAGTTAATGGTGTAATGCACCAAAAATTTTAATTTTAAAAAAAGAATGTAGTAGAAAAAGTACTTTTTACAAAAAGTTCATATTTCATGTTTTCAACAAGATTAAGTATTTTTAAACATAAATTATAGCGAAAATAATTAAATTTGTAAGTTTCTAAAAAAGTCGTAGAAAAGTACTTTTTTAAAAATTTAGATTTTTAACAAATAAAGCTAAATTAAAATTTTTTTAATCAGATTATCAGTTTTGAAAAAAGTAGAAGAAAAAGTACTTTTTGAAAAAACTTCAAATTAAATGATTTAAACAAAATTCCTGGTTTTGTAAACATTTTGTTACTGGTTTAAAAGCTTTTTGTTAAAGCAAGTGCACTCACACTGGCTCTCAATTACTTAAAGTCACAATGTAGAGTTTTATCAATAACTGGAAAGTGTTTTTTTTATAAATAGGGCTGTACAGGGGGAGTAGGCTTGTGTTTAAAACGTTAATGTTTTATTAAATTATAAATTCTGACCCACATTTTTAGTATCACAAACAATAACGCAAGTAATGTGTAAAAAGAACAAGTGAAATTGTAATTTCTCAACATTTTTTTTTCTTAATTTATATACAAAACGTCAACAGGTAATGTGCCGATTATGATCTTCTACTATAATAAACTATAATAAGCAGCAACAGCGTGAACACGCAGCAGCTAAGAAAATCAGGTCAATATGAGGCGATCTTTTATAAATAATGATCATTATACTGTTTTACTACATTTAACACTGGCTTGCATTGCTGCAGTTAGCCTTAAACAGCAGGAATAAAATAATAAAAAATGATCGTCAAGAGTTTTTGAAAGTCTTCCTTTTCCTTGTGTGTTTTTTTTTCTCTGGTATTAAAATTAATGTTTGTTGAAAATTTATTGATTTTGTAAAATAAGTTACACATTTTTTCTGTTTTCTAAAGGTAATCTTGTCTGATTTTTTTGTTTTATGATTAATATTTTTGGGTTTTAATTTATCATTAGTTTTTGACAATATTAAGTGACAAAATATTTAATCTTAACAATTTTTTTGCTTAATTAAATTTATAAATAATGATGTAAAGTTCATATTGTGAAAAGCTGGGCAGCTAATGTGTTATTAATCAAAGCATAAATATAATAAATGATATAAATAAAGTAAAGTAACTAAGTTTTAAACAGAATTTAACAAAAATTTCTAGTTTTTTTTATAAATTTGAAAAAAGTAATAAGAGGTACTTTTTACAAATTGTTAAAATTTCAGTTTTTAATAAAAATTTATGCTTTTTTAAATATACATAAATTATGTCAAAAATATGAAAATTATGAAAATATGACAAAAATATGAAAATTATACTAAAAAAAAGTAGCAGAAAAGTACTTGTTTTGCAACAAATTTAAGAAATGTTTGAGCTAAATTTAGCATTTTTAACAAGTTTGCTAAACATTATTAACAAATCCGTTAAAAAATAGGATTTTTGAAAAAAGGAGTAGAAAAACTACTTTTTACAAAAAGTTAAAATTTCTTGTTTCTAGCAATTTTAGACATTTTTAAACATAAATTAAAGCAAAAATCATAAAATTTACGAGTTTTTAAAAAAGTAGTAGAAAAGTACTTTTATTCTGACTTTTACAAATTTAGTTTTTATAACACTTTTAAGATATTTTGTGATCAAATAGTTAAAATTAATTTTTTTTTATTCAGTTTAAGCAATTTTTCCTTTTAATTAAAAAATCAAGCAATCATATTGTAATCACTCTTAATTATGTGGCAGCACTCATTTAAAATCCACAAAATACCCAGACCTTCTATAATTACACAAAGGAAATTTTGTTTTTGTCTTTCTAGCAAAGAATGTCTGTTTTCCTTATTAAAAACGTTTCATTGCAGTTCCTTTTATTTAATCTATATAGGTAATATATATTATTTTACATGTTTATGCTTTAAATTTTGAAAGTTTTTTTTGTGAATTTTTAACAATAAGAACATCAATAATGAAAAAAAAACAACAGTGTGAAAAGGAGGTCAGTATTGCCAACTTTAAAACACACACACGCACAAACTTTCATACGGTAAATGTGTGTGCTAGCAAACAATTGTGTGAGCAAGAAAAAGAGACAGGGGAGAAGAAATGCAACAACACATTGCAATTGCGCTCTTGTAAACAAACGACCTTAACAGTAAATAATGACAGTAGTAAATAAAGTACTTTTCTAAAATTTTAAATTTCATGTTTTAAACTAATTTAAGCATTTTTGTACAAAAATTAAAGCTAAAGACATTAAAATCATGAGTTTCTAAAATAGTAGTAGAAAAGTACTTTTTTTAAAAACCTTTAATATTTGGATTCTTAAAGTAATTTATGAATTATTATTAAATTCAATTTTTACTAAATTATTTAACAAGTTTAATAATTTTTGTTAAAAATTATTAACAAATTCATGACCAATATGAGTTTTGAGAAAAGTTAGTAAAAAGGTACTTTTCGTAAAAAGTTAAAATTTCATGTTTCCAACAAATTAAAGCATTTTTAAACATAAACTGAAAAAAATAAATAAAATTATAATAGTAGTAGAAAAGTACTTCTTTAAAAATATTTCAAAATTAAATTTTTTATTAAATTAATGTTTTTTTTTCAACAAGTTTAGGCATTTTTTGTTAAATATATTTGTTATTTTTGTCCACTGTTCCCTTAGTAAAGTATGCAATTTGATATATTTTTTTGCTTTGGTTTTTGGTTTTAGCTTGCTTTTCATATTTTATGGCCACCCTAAGAACAGTTTTTATTTTTAGTTAAGTGTGAAGAAATTTATAAAGAATTTTAACTTATTAGTTTTTATAATTAGTTTTGTAACATATTTTTGATAATTTAATGTTTAATCATAATCATAACCATACTTCTCATTTCCCTGAAATTTAAATTTAATTTAACCCCTTTATTTGGTTTATTACTGAGAAATATGACTTCCCCTTAAATACCCTTTTTATAACTTCTAGGCAACTCTGTTATACAGTATTTTCCAGCCATATTTGTTTCATATTTATTTTCGCCACTGAGTGAGAGTAACAATAACAACAGCTACAAAAACAACAATGTCATTTTGTACAATTTTGACAGTTATTGGGCGATTATTGTTATTTATTCAAAAAACGTTTCAGTTTTGCCAATTTTTTTTCTGGGCTGTCTTCAGGAAATTTATGTATGATTACAATTTCTTTTATTGATTTTTGTTTAATTTAAGATTATTGTTACTTAAACAGGCATTTAACTTGACATTTGTAAGAAAATAATGCCAACATAATTATTATGGACAAACAAAAAGGCCTTAATTTATAAGCTATTGAGAAAATAAAATGGAAAAGAAGGAAGCCAAGCTCTCACTTCTGGTGCAAGAAAAACAGACAATCAAAATTGGTTGTTTAATAAAATGGTTTAATTTTAATAAAATTAATGCATTTTTTGTTCATGAATTTCTTTGTAATTTAAAGTTTGTTGATACCATTTGCCAATAATATCAATTTGAAGTGTTTTTGAAAAAAGCACTTTTTTGAAAAATGCCCTAAATTTTTCAAATATAAACAAAACTGTGTTTTTTGGATTGTATTCATATATGGATAAACAAAATTTTTCTCATACTAAAAAGTACTTTTATTAGTAAAAATGGTACACATTTTTAACCGTTCTGGTACTTTTCTGGTTGCAAAAAAGTACATTTTATTTTGAAATTATTTCAAATTTTGAAACTTATTCCTTAAATTTGTAACAAAATTCAATTTAAATAATATTTGTAAAAAAGTACTTTCATGGTACTTTTTTTTAAATGTCCTAAATCTTAAAATTATTAACAAAAATTTATTGTTTTGTAATAAGTAAAGATAAACTAAATTTTTTTCACACTAAAAAGTACTTTTTAACAAAAAATAATATTTTTTTTTTACCCGTTTTGGTACTGTGATTGCGAAAAAGTACTTTTTGTTTAATATGTTATTTTTAATTTTAAAATTTATTGATTATAGTTGTTAAAAAATAAATTTAAACAATATTTGCAAAAAAGCAATTTTTTTTATCTGAATCTTAAAAATCAAATTTTTCTCATATTAAAAAGTACTAAAGTACCAAAAAGTGATTTAATTTCTGCCCATTTATGTTTCTATGCTTTACATAAATTTGTTTTTATATAAATACTGTAAATAAGCAAAAAAGGTACCTTTGGGTAGTTTTTTTCTATTTTTGTGTAAATAATATTCTTTAGCCATGTTATTTGGTTACAAAATAAAGATTTGATTGATTTTTTATTGTGTTTTTTTAATTTTTTTATGGGGTCTTTTGTATTCCTGTATTTTAAGACGCGTTATGTTAATGTTTTGATGTTTCTTTGTCAAATAAACAGTTTTTTCTTTGTCATTTCTAGAGCATGTTACCGGAAGTTTTAAAAATATTTTTTTTGACAGACAATGGCAACAACATTTAAAAAAACCTTAAACCAATAATACAATTTTGACCTTTAACACCAAGTAGCTAGAGAAAAGGCAAAAAGAAAAAAAAGGCCACCAAAAATAATAACATATTCAAACTCAGGGCCAATGAAGCTGAATTTTGCACAGATGTTCACAAAAAAAGAAGAAACCAAACAAAAACAGTCATCATTTAATGGTTTAAGAGTCCTCAATACGTGACTATAGGCAAAACGAAGTTTCAAAAAGGGGAAGTTATATGCTTTAATAATACAATTTAAGTAACATAAATTAAAAAAAAAAACACAGAAAGGTAAGGCAATTGATAACCATATGTGACAGACAGTTTTTTTTTATCATTTTTTTAGATTTTCTTAACAAAATGTACAAGACTCTGTTTTAGAAGACAAATTTAATAAGAAAATTAAAAGAAACATTAATTATTTTGTCCATAAGAACTTTTTAGGTCTGCAAATTTTGTAAGAAAATAATGTTTTTAAAGCTTTGATCACATTAAACATATTTATAAAAATAAAGTTTTAAAGTTTTTTACTTGATTTTTAAAATAATTTTGGTTTTCCTTAAATTTTAAACAATTTCCTTGTTATTAAACAAAATATATTAAAACTAGTATGCAACACTGGAAATTTCTATGCATTCAACACAAATACCGTTAATTACATGTTTTTACACACAAACACTCACACTGTAACAAATAAATTAGGCTCAAATAACAGTAATTTGTTTTGCTCTATTATAATTCGTATTTTTTGTTGTTGTCTTTTTTCCCTGTCCAGAGAAATGTAAACAAACCTCTCGCATGCATTAATAGTGCAGTGTGCAAGAAAGAGATAGCTAGAGTGTTTAGTTGTAGGTTTGTGTTTTGCTTACAGTGTGTGTAAATTTCGTTAATAAAATCCTTTTAAAGATTTTCTTAATAATTTTTGTGTTTTTTCCGAATAAAAACCTTAAAGAAAACATGACCTAATAAATGGTTTAACACATTTCGTGGCTTATTGTTGTTATAGTAGTTTTGTTATTATTATTACAGCAATTTGTTTGGTTTGGACTAAAATGTAGTTGTTATGATTTTATGAAAGTTCAATATCTGGGTTTTTTTTTTGGAAAATGTATGAATTGTTATATGAATTTGCTGGCAAAGAAAAGTGTGGGAAAATTTGCAGATATTTTTGATGAAACGTGTGTGTTTTCATGACTGGGTTTTTGAGAATGTGTTACAAATCTGGAAATTTTTGTGAGCAAAATTAGCATAGACTATTTAGGTGTTTGGAATGAAAGGCAAAGATAAGTGGAAAAAGGGTAAGGAAAGGAAAGGTAAGGATTAAAGAAAAACTGTGTTTTGTATAGATTTAAAAGGGAGGTTTAAGGTTGAACATTTGCTGATAATTAAGAATTAACAGTAGACTGTGAAAATTCAATTAAAATCATCATTTAGTAAAGTGAAATATCTAATTTTGTAAAAAAAAAAATTCTTTAGCTATAATTTTTATTACAATTGTTAAGCAGTTTACTCCAAGTTTTAACGATTTAAATATTAATTCTTAACAGGAAATTTATGATTTGAAAGAAAACCTCAGTTTTGAAGTTTTTTTTTAAAGCACTTTTTGTTACTTTTTATAAAACGTATAAGTTACAGCTTTTTGCTTTAATTCGTTACAAAAGTTTAAAAATGAAAGGAAAACTTATTGAAGTTTTTAAAAAAGTACTTTTTTTTGTTACTTTTTAGAAAATTCCTCATTTTACAGATTTTTGTTTCAAACTATAAAAAACGCTCTTAGCAAAAGTTCATAATATGAACGAAAACTAAAAATTTTTAAAAAAATTTTTATTCGAAAAATTTTCAAATACTCGCAAGAGGAATAATTCTCATTTAATGTATGAAAACTAAAAATTTTAAGTGTTTTAGAAAAGTACTTTTTTGGTACTTCTTGGAAAACTCATAATTTCATAGATTTTTGCTTTAATTTTTAGCAAAACACTCAAAATTTCATAGAAAATTTTAATAAAACCAAAAATTTTAAATTTTTTTGAAAATTACTTCTTTGGTACTTCTTGGAAAAGTAATAATTTTATAGATTTTTGCATTATTTTTTTAGCAAAACACTCAAAATTTCATGGAAAATCTTAATAAAACCAAAATTCATGGTTTTTAAAAATAGTACTTATTGCAAAACTCTCAATTTCAATGATATTTGCTTTAATTCTTTACAAAAAGTTAAGTTTATTGAAAAAAGTAAACGGAATTGTCATGACTTATTAAAATTTTATAAATTCTTTAACATTTAAACAATATCCTTATTAGTTTAATAACGATTTCATGAGAAATTTAAATATTTATTTTTCAATCTTCAACATTTCTTACAAGTCATGCATATAATAAATATGCTTAAAATCTCAACTATTTTTTTTTTCAATTTATATGTGTAAATTCCTATAAGGTACAAAAATATTTCTATAATTTAATTTAATTATGGCAAAAATACAATTATATAAAAATATGTCTGGCCGTTACTTAAATTATTTCATTCAAATATCAACTTTTGAAATTACTTTAAAAAGTCAATTCAGCATCAACACAAGACAACCAATAACCACACCTCTGGTTAAAGCCATAAAAAGATATTAACACAATAACAACGACAATATTATAGAGAACAAAAATTAAATTAAACTTAAACAACAACATTATAGTTTTTGTAGCAATTGTGGGAAACAAAAAGCTGCAACAAGTGACAAATATAGTAAAACAAACAACACCTTTTAGCAGAATACAAAAAACAAATCAAGAAAAAAGTATTAATTTTTACAACCAAACGTTTACACTACACAAGAAATTTAAATTTCATAACGATTAAAATAAATGCTCTGTCAAAATCTTAAAAAGTTTAGAAAACGTTTTCAAAAATCTCCAAAAACTTGGGTTTTCTTTAAGCTTCGGCATGTTATCTCAAAGTTTTAGAAAGCTTTAAAATTTTTTATTTTAAAAATTGTTGCTTTAATTCTTAACAAAATGTCCCAAATTTCATAAAAATCTATATTTGAAATGTCTTTTTAAAAAGTACTTTTTTTAATTCTTTTTGTAAATTTAATAGTTTCTTTTTACAAGCAATAAGGTCACTTGAATTTTATATAAAAATATTTTGTAAATTTTATGAAACTACACATTTTTACTTAAATTCTTAATAAAACGTCCAGAATGTCAAGAAAACCTAAATTTTCGAGTTTTTTGAAAAAGCAATTTTTTGGTACTTTCTGGACAATTCTTTATTTTACAAACTTTTGCTTCAATTCTTAACAAAACGTCCAGAATTTCAAGAAAACCTAAATTTTTAAGTTTTTTGAAAAAGTACTTCTTTGGTACTTTCTGGAAAACTGAAAATTTTACAAATTTTTGCTTTAATTCTTAACACAACACTCGAATTTTGTGGAAAATCTAAATAAAACCAAAATTTATGGTTTTTTATAGATGTACTTTTTGGTAAACTTCCAATTTTATAGATTTTTGCTACAAATTTTGAAAACTTTCATAAACTTTCAAATTTGCCAGTGTAACTGATTTCTTCTACAAACACATGCGTTTCCATGCAATAATATTTAAAAATTTGTGCGCAAAAAAAGTTGCTAAAAATTATGTGAACATTGAATTTAATATGTAATGACAGCAGGGAGCTAAATGTCATTTGTATGTAAAACAACTACAACAACAATAATAAACGCATGGCCAGAAAAAAGAAAAAAAAATAGTTGAGTCTAGTGCAAGCTGTGTTCAGACGACTGAAATGAAGCAGACATTTGAATGCAAAGAAAAAATCAGAAAATTTTTAAACGTAAGTGAAAAAAATAATATTGTATTTTAAATGGCAGCTGAAAGGAATTTAAAAAGCTGGTATGTCCAGTGTCTAAAACAGAAATGAAGTTTTGGTTAAAAAAATGGAATATAGCCTGAAGAAAACAAAACTTTTAATTAAAAATTTTTAAAATACATAATAAAACTATTTTCCAAAAATCCTTTAGTTCTTAAACAACGTTCATAAATTGATATAACAAACAAACAGTTAAAGTTTTTTTTTCTTAAAAAACTCCATAATTTTCATAAAAATCGAATTTCTACGTATTTTTTATAAAGTACTTTTTTGGTACTTTTTAGAAAACTTGTAATTTTAATGTTTTTTTAAAAAGTACTTTAAATTTTACAGATTTTTGATTTAATTCTTAACAAAAACTTTCCTTAAATCTCTGAATTGCTTTAATAATCAAAAAAGGTCAATAATCACAAAAAAAAAAAGAAATCAAAATTTTTCGGATTTTTTAAAAACTACTTTTCGGGTACTATTTTGAAAATCAAAATTATATAGATTTTTACTTTTATCCTTGACAAAAAGTTTATAATTTGAAGGAAACCCTAATTTTTTTACTTTTTCAAAAAAGTACTTTTTTGGTACTTTTTGGGAAACTTACAATTTTACCGATTTGTGCTTAAATTCTTAACAAAACACTCGAAATTTCTTGGAAACCCTAAATGGAAGGAAAATTTATGGGTTTTTGAAGAAGTACTTTTTGAAAACTTGTAATTTTATAGATTTTTCGCCATAAAAAAGACATGTACGTTGAATAAAAGTCGAACTTAAAGAACTTTAACTCTTCAAGAGTTAAATAATTCTTTAAACAACAAGAGTAAAAGTAACCAAACACAAAAGCCAATGAAAAAAAAGTAATTGTATGTGAAAGTTGTTTTTATGACTGTCAACATCTTTTTGTTTATTTGTTTGTTGTAAAGCTTATTGTTGTTGTTTTAGTAGACATTCTTTGGCGACTGACTTTTAAGAATCGTTGGTGGTTAAACATTTAACTACTTTCATTATTTCTGTTTTGACTTTTTTGCAGTTTTTTTGGTAACAAAAACTATAAGCCAGTACTTGCATACATACACATATGCCTTGAAGCCACTATTTAAGCTGCAAAACACCAATGCACGTCGAGTGTAATCATCTGTCAACAATGTCGCTTAAACAACCTCAAAATAAGAAAAAAAAAGCTGTTAACAATGTCTGGCCAAAGTAAAAGAAATGACCGAAAAAACTAGCTTTAATGTGTTCGTACAATTTGAAAAGAAATTTATTTGTCGAAAATATAGCAGCAACAACTGCATGTTACAATGAAAAGCTGTGTTAATGTTATGGTTGCCTTTTGGAAATTTACAAGAATTTAGAGCAGATTCTTATCAGTTTAAAAACTGCAAGCCAAAAGTCTCTCACACAAAAATTAAAGACCACAAAGTAGACATTCACCAACCAAAAAGAAAAGCAATTAGAGACTGAAAAACGTCATAATTATTAGTTAATTATTAACAAAAACCGCAAAAAAACTGAAATTTTTAAGTTTTTTTTTTCTAAAAAAATACTTTTTTGGTACTTTTTGAAAAACTACAAAATTAAAGATTATTCCTTTACAACATTTTGACCCCTCGAACTATTGCGGAAATTGTAAATAAAAACAAAATTTTTGATTTTTTAAAAACTACTTTTTTGGTACTTTTTGGAAAATTTCTAATTTTATAGATTTTTGTTGTAATTTTTTAGAAAAAAATTCATAGTTTAATTGAAAACCAAATTTCCTCATTTTTCAAAAAAGTACTTTTTTTGGTACTTTTTTTAAATTACTAATTTTACAGATTTTTTAAAATTTCAAGGAAAACATAATTTTAATTTGTTTTTTTTTTTGCAAAAACTCGTAATTTTACAGATTCTTTTGCGTGTGTCTATAATTTCAATAGAAACAAATCTAAACGAAAATTTAAAATACAGTTGAAACTTAAAATTTTTAAGCTTGAAGACGCTGTCTTTCCTTTGAGGTATTAACAAATTACTACTTTGTTCTGTACTCTACTCATAGAAATTTAATATTTATTTTTAGCTTATGCTAAACGTAAAAGAAACCTACAAATATAATTTATTTTATGTATTTATAATTTTAAAGTTTTTTTTTTCTTATTGTTGAAAATGATGTTTAAGCATGAAATCGATCACGCAATCTTATTAAAAGTTCTTTGTGTTTACAAAAGCAAAAAAAAAATATTCTCTTCATGATCTTAAACACACGGTTTAGATTGTCTACGGTTGTAAATGTTGGGGCTGAATTAAAGCATGAAGTTTAAAATATTGTAAAAAACAAATAATAAATGGAATTATATTGTTAAATGTCTTAATGAAATTGCTGTGAATTTCTTTTAGCCAATTTTTCTTGTAACTAGACCATCAATTATGAAATTGATTGGTGATGAGCTGATAGACTGATTGACTAACAGACTGGCTGCAGAGAGTCTGAATGTTTTCTTTCAAGCGGCCAGTTTTTTTTAGAATGAAAGCTTATTTAAAAGTTTTTTTTCTAATTAGAAACTCATAAGTTTGTAGATTTCTTCTTTTAAAAAGCGTGTGAAAATAAAATCTACTTAATTAGGAGTTAATTTGCTAAAATACGTTATAATTATAGCCTTAAAAACCTACCTGGATTTAATATGTAAAAAGCTTTGTTAAATAGTTTAAACGTTTTCAAAAATTGAAACCTGTCCAAAGAAGGCTTCAAAACTTTATAAAGATGTTTGATAAATCCTTAAAAAACTTTCAATATCAATAATATAGCTTTCAACAAGGTTTTCTTTGAAACCAAAATGTAGAATTTTTTTTGAGGTACTTTTTTGATACTTTTTAGAAAACATAAATTTAAATATTTTCAGAAAGTCACATTTTGTAAAAAACTAAAATTTGGGGTTTTTTAAATAAGTACTTTTATGGTATTTTTTGAAAACCCCTGAATTTTACTTATTTTTTCTTAAACTTTTAAAATTTAAAAAAAAAACTTAAATAATTACCAAAATCTTAATAAAAAAAGTTCAAATAAACAATAATAAGAAATATAAAATAAAAACATTTTTTTTGGGTTTTTTTAAATACTTTTTTGGTACTTTTTCGGAATTACCAAATTGTAATGATTTATTTCTTTATTTATTAAAAAATACTAGTGAATATTCCTAAATTTAGTAGTTTTTGCTTTAATTGCTAAAGCAAACTCCAAAAATTCTTAAGAAACGCAAAATTTTTGATTTTATAAACAAGTACTTTTTTGATACTTTTTCGAAAATTTCTGATTTTAGCTTTAATTCATAAAGAAAACACCAACATTTTATGGAAACCTCAAATTACTTCTGATTTAACACTCAGCTTCACTCGGCTTCATTTAAATGAAAACCGAAATTTTTATTTTTTTTTCAAAAAGTACTTTTTTGTTACATTTTGAAAAACTTATAATCTTACTTAATTTTCATAAAATTCTTTAAAAACGTAATTCATTTTAAAGAAACCCAATTTTTAGAAGTTTTTTATAAAGTACTTTTTGAAAAATTACTAAATTTTGATTTTTCAAAAAATTCTATTTTTGGTACTTTTTGGAAAATTCCTAATTAAGGTAATTTTTGCTTTAAACTGTTAAGAAAAGTCCAAATTGTAGTGAAAAGCTGAAATTTATAACTTTTTAAAAAGTACTTTTTTGGTACCTAGTTTTGAGATTTTTTTAACTAAGGAAACACTTTCTTTCGTCTCTGGTAATGGTTGTATTACAACCATTGATTTCCTTTTCAATACCAATAAATGTTAACTAAAGCGTCGTCGTCGTCAGCGTCATTATTTTCAAAGTTGACTTTGGTAGACACCCTGGCGTGTTATGACCCATATTTGTTTAAACATAAACATTATTATTTTTTTTTTTGGAAAAAATTATTTGTTGTCTCCACTTATTTCTTTTGCCCTTTTCCCTGCTCTGTTTTCATTTAGAATCATGTCGTTTCGTTTGAATATTGTATTTTTTTTTTTTTTTTGGATCATGCCTCTTCCTTTTTATGGGACTTTTAAGCTTAGGATGTTGTTGCAATTCAAATGTAATTTTCTTACCAGAGTCTAAATGCTTCTTGCGGTAATTTATTGTCAGTTGTCTCGGCATGTTGCATTTCATTTGGTTGTTTTTTTTGGAAATTTTTCTTGCCACACAAAAATTGTTTTACAATTGTGTTGATTTCATTGAGAGCATTTTCTGTTGGGGTTATTAAAAAAATGTTCGAAAATGTCAGACAGACAAAGAGCTTTTAGTGGTGGTTGGTAGTTTGGTGTTGCAGCAACACTTTCTTAAAGCTTCAGTTTTCATTTTCGATAAATTTCCACATCATCACGTTGGTTTGTAGCATTTTCTTTTTGTATTTTTTTGAAATGGCCTGCTTTTGGTTGTGTGTTAAATGCTGAAGAACTTTGTTGTGGTCTTACCTGTGTGTAAGTGTGTGTATAGTCGTGCTTATGAACAATTACCATTTATAATTAACGGTAATAGTATTAATGATGTTAACGCCTTAATTTCTTTTCTTATCATAAATCGATTTCATTGTCTGTTTGCAACTGCACCAGATGTGTGGGTGAGAGTGCAACAAGATGTTTGTAAGACTTTTGATATGTTTAATTTAGAAACAAACAAAAATCTATAAAAAAAAAACATTACATACATTTATCTAGGAAATTGTTGGTTGAAATATTTAAAAGCCAAAAGTTTAAAAGGGAAAAATAAAACAAAAAATTGCCTAGAAATCAGTTTGAATCACTTTTCATATTATAAGTTTGTTTCAATTCTTAACCTAATATTAGAAATTAAAAAAAAAACATATGTTTGGAAAAAGTACTTTTGAAAAAGTAATTTTTTTACTACTTTTATCTAAAATTCTTATTATTATATTTATTTATTATATTATATTTTAATTTAGCTAGAAATTAAAATAAAAATCATAAATTTGTAAAAAAAAGAAAAAAATTAAAACATTTAAAAAAGTACTTTTTTACTACTTTTTTCAAAAATTCAAATTTTTACAGATTTTAGTGAAAACCAATTATTTAATGTTAAGATTATTAAAAAATCATCAATTTGTTTAAGAAAAACAATATTAAAACCTTTTTCAAAAAAGTACTTTTTTACTACTTTTATCAAAAATTTAAAATTTTTCAGATTTTATTAAAAAAAAAATCATTAATATTAAGATTATTGAAAAATAATAAATTTGTATAAAAACTACAAAATTAAAACTTTTTAAAAAGTACTTTTTACTACTATTTTGAAAACCTATAATTTCTAAGGATACATATTGAGCCGGCAACTAATTTACAAATCATAAGTTTGCGTAAAAAATACCAAATTTTAACTTTTTCAAAAAAGTAGCTTTTTAGTACTTTTTTAAAAAACCTATTAAAAGCTAATTTTGAATGTTATTTTACATAAAATATCATTTACGTGCTTAAAAGCAGGATGTACTTTTTTGCTACTTTATTATAAAAGGAAATTTTAAAATGTAAATTGTTTTATAAAAATATGTATGTATACTGAAACAAAACTTTTCTACATTATTTCTTTAAAAGAATTTTTTTTTTTGATTTTGTGTTGAAAAGAGTGAAAAAAGGCTGCTGGTTTTTGAATAATTCAAATCAATGAATTCTTTAGTTTTTTGGTTTGTTATTAAATATTTTTTGCGGCATTTTGAAGCACAAATATCGACTTTCAATTTAAAAACCATTAATCTTGTTAACCTTGTTTTTTGAAGTATTTGTTGTTATTTTACAATTCATTTTTAAAAAAAGACTTCAGTTAAAAAAACAACATACACAGGATATTTTTACCTGTTAGTATTTTTTTTTTTGCTTCCAAAAAAATATTAAACCTTTTTCTTCCAACGAGTAATTTGATACTCTGCACTGCAACGGAAAATTGAGAGATTAAGTAGAAACTACCACCAGAACAACAACTACTACCGGCTGCTTTTCAGATGCCACCCACACTTGCGAAATATTTCTGTGTTTCAGCTTAACATGATCATTCATTTCAAGGTACAATAATGTACATATGTATGTATGTATGTATGTTGTCGTTATGGAGAAACACCATCAGTTATATATGAATGTTTAAATATCCATATGAATGGCTGGATAACGGGTAAGTGTGCAGGCATTTCATTTCGAACATGAGTGGATTAAGTGAAAAAACAAACAATTTTTTATTGTTCAAAACAAAACAAAAAAATACTCCAAACTCCAGCCAAGAAAACGGAGCAACATGTGTGTGATATGCAAAAATCTAAATCCGAAAAATTCATGGAAATAAGACAAGTCACAAGTCTGTTTGCTCTGATATGATGTGGTATGCGCTGCTGCATCTACTACATTTTGTGTCTGTTGCATCTTTTCTATAAATTCATTGTTTGTTCGTATTGTAAGCGCGTGGATGTGTCGTTGTTGTTTTTGACATGTAGTGAAAGCAGGTTAAATGTAAATGCCGATTTTTCTCTACAATATTTACATTTCAAATGCATTTTTCTTTTTTGCTATATAGCTAAGATTATGAGATTTTTTTGAATGCTTGAAAAAAAAACAAAAACCAGGATAAGATTTTGAAAATTGTTTGGTGAACTCTTGAAAATGTTAGTTTTCATGCCCCTTTCCCCTAATTTTAGCTATTTGAATACCTTTCAAAATAGCTATTGTACTAAAACAGTTTTGTATTTGATTAAATCAATCATCAAAAAACCTTTAATAAAGACAAAATTACTTACTTTTAAACAAATTATTGGCTTTTTATGTAAAATAAGGTTAAACATTTTAATTTTTTAGCTTTTTAAAAAAGTAGTAAAAAATACTTGTTAAAAAAGTAAAAATTTCGTATTTTTTTTTTATAAAAATTTATGATTTTAAATTAACTGTCGGCTTAATAACAATTTTTTAAACAAAAAATTGCAGTTTTTAAAAAAAGTAGTAGAAAAGTATTTTTTTTGAAATAGTAGTAAATCCTTTAATAAAAAGAAAATTTGTTGATTTTAAGCTGTACATGATGTTTTATGTGAAAAAATATTCAAAATTAGCTTTTCATAGATTTTTCAAAAAAGTAGTAAAAAAGTACTTTTTTGAAAAAGTTAAAATTTGATATTTTGTACTCGTAAAAGTTTAAATTTTGTAGTTTTTCTTCAAATTTATGATTTTTAAATTCTTAGCATCCAGTTAATAGCAACATCAACAAAAATATGTGTTTTTGAAAAACGTAGTAGCAAAAGTACTTTTTTGAAAAAGTTTCAATTTTGTTTTGAAAAAGTATCAATTTTGTTGTGTTTTACAAATTTCATGATTTGTAATCTAAATAAATGCTTAATAATTAATTTTTTAAAAATAAATTAAAAAATTATAGGTTTTTAAAATAATAGTAAAAAAGTACTTTTTGAAAAAGTTTACATTTTCTTGTTTTTTTACAAATTTCTGATTTTTAAATTAACTGGATATAGCAAAATCAACAAAAATATGTGTTTTTGAAAAAAGTAGTAGAAGAAGTACTTTTTTGAAAAAGTTTCAATATATTGTTTTTTAAATTTAAATTTAATTTTTGATATGTATTTAGTCGGGCTCGAGTTCATTAAATTTAATTTTCATTAAATTATTTTTACTGAAGTTAGGAATTGTTTAACAACTTGAAAATTTTTTTATTAAAACTTTTATTGATAATTTTTTTGGCTGGGATTCGAACCTGGGTTGTTGAATTTACGTATGCTTCGAGAAACACCACTTTCTCTCATCAGAATTCTTTGCGTTCCAACCCTCTGCACCACTGCGGTGCCTGCTAGCCAACAGACAAACATCAATCTTTTAACCAGTGTTACCTGGTGGTTCGAAATTTGCTGTAATTATCATTTTTATTTATTAATTTCTATTTTTACATGTTGCCTACTTTTCTTCAGTTTCTTCGTATTCATGTCGAGACTTCGTCTCGAAAACATTTTCCTACCTTCAGTAAAAATAATTTAATGAAAATTAAATTTAATGAACGCGAGCCCGACTAAATAAATATCAAAAAGTTTTTTAAATTTTTTAAATTAATTTAATGCTAAAATAAAAAAAAAATCAGCAAAAATATGGGTTTTTGAAAAAGTAGTAGAAAAGTACTTTTTTGAAAAAGTTTTAATTTTTTTTTTCTGTTTGAAACATTTTTAACTGATCATGTCAAGATCATGATCTCTGGAAAAAATTTAATTTGTTATTAATAAATTATGATTTCATATTTCTAAATCAAAGTTTAAACAGCTTCAAACTTCTTTCTATTATCTAAAATCAGCAATTCATCATAAAAAAATTGCTTAAACATTTTAAATTAACACTTTGGTTTTGATCAAAGCAAAAATTAAAGCATTTCAAAAGCAAAAGAAAAAAAAACATAAATTTAAAGCGTGAAATTAAAATTCTTAAAGAATATTGAAATAATTAAAAAAGTAATAAAAGCAATTAAAATAAAGCTTACCATTTAAATCGACAATAAAAAAAAAAAACACACACATACCTGGAAAGAGAAAGAAACAAACATTAATATAATTTTAACAATAATAACAGATTTCTATAAGTGAATAAATTTGTGTAAATAAATTAAGTCATTAATGTAATGAAACAAATTTGTTATGCCAATTGTTGGTTTTTCAGCCACTGTGTTGCTTAAAGTACTTAGTAATAGCCAACCAACTACCCTGATCATGATTGATCAGTGTCAAATTAAGGTGAGTGTTATTCGCACAAAAACTATTGGTTAGACCATGTAAACACTCTTAAAAATATTTAACAATAATGTTGGCAGTTTTTTTCTGGTGTGTCTTAAACATGCTTGTTTAAAGATGCGGGGTTTTTGTTTAAATGTTTTGTAAATCAATTAAGTAACTACAACGTATAAGATAATATCTTTTACGTTTTGAAAGGTATTTGGGTTACAGAAAAAACTAAACACTAATGGTCATAGATGGCGTCTATAAAAATTTAATAATCATGAGAAAATCTTATAAAAAAAAGTTTTATTGCGAAATAAAAGGTCAATCGAATACAAAACAATAAAAACTAAACAAAATGTACATACATATTTTTGGAAGTTGAAAATTATTTTTAAAATAGTAGTGGAAATACTACCTTTTTAAAAAGCTTTAGAAGTCTAGAAAATTACATTTTCTAATGACAATAGTTGCCTCACACCATAAAAATTTAAATTTCAAGAGTTTTATACATATTTTAAAAAGTAGTATTTTTACTACTATTTTAAAAATTGCAAAATTAAGCGAAAACTGTTATATTTTAAAAAAAATTCTAAGTAAAAAACTAAATTTCACATAATTTTTCATTCTTAAACTACATATTTACAAATAGTAGTATGTACTACTTTTTTAAAATAGTAATAGAATACTACTTTTTTAAAAAGCTTTAGAAATCTAGAAAATTACGTTTTCTAATGACTTTTGTTGAAACAACATAAAAAAATTTAATTTTCCAGAGTTTTAACAAACTTTTTAAAATGCATTCCAATTTGCCAATTGTTCCAGTACTTTACATTCTGATTATTCGAACTATTAGCCTGAATAAAAAACTTTTCTCTTAAAAAGTAGTATTTCTACTAAAATTAAATTTTTTTGTGAAATTAGTGGAACTAAAAAAAGAAAATTATGATTGTAAGTATTTTAAGAACTTTTTTAAAAAGTAGTATTTTTACTACTATTTTGAAAACTCCCATATTTGCTCAAAAACTAGTATTTTATTTAAATTTTTGCAATTATTTCTTATTTAAATCATGATTTAAAAATAGTAGTAGAAATACTACTTTGGAAATTACAGAAATTAGCATCTTAATAAATACCTCTAAAATAAACTTTAATGTTGTTGTACACATTTATGTGCATATTCAGAAATAGTAGTAGAAATACTACTTTTTTAAAAAAGGTTTTTTTTTTGGAAAAATTAACTTTTTCAACTGAAAATGTGATTAATTAAAAGCTATGAAATAAATTTCGGTTTTTTTTTTCATATTTACTAAATTTTTCAAAAATAGTATGTAGCAGAAAACTACTTTTTTTTTTAAAAAAAATTTTAAATAGCTAGAATTTATCTAAATTACTAATTACTAAAATATACAAAAACTCAGTTTTCCATGAAAATTTGTTTTAAAATTAGTAGTAAAAATAGTAGTAGCATAGATATTTGTCTTTTTAAGACGAATTTTAAAAATAGTAATAAAAATATTACCTTTTTTAAAAAGTTTTTTAAATAAAAAATCTAAGAGTTTAAAGAAAATATTTACAAAATTTTACAACAAATATGGTAGTAAAAAATAATTTTCGGTTAAAAAAGCGTTATTATTTAAAGCATATTATTTAATTTGAAATGCAATCCCTAAGAATTATTTCTATTTTTATTTACTTTAAAGCAATTGTCTTTCTCTGAAAGGGAGTTTTAAAGTTAATGGACAATTGTTTAAAGTTCTTTGGTTTAAGAAACAGAACAAAAAAAGAAAAATGTAGTTTAAAAGGTAAACACCCACCTTCTAAATCCCTTTTTTGTTTTATAAATTTATCAATTGTGGCTGGAAATTATTTGCAGCTGCTTTTTTTTAAGCTGTATGATTCAAAATATGATGAATATAAATTTGAATAAAAAACCATTAAGAGAATGCAAATTTTTTTTATTAGTTCCTTATACAATAACAAAAAAAAAAATATTATATTTATATTTCTTTTTGTTTGAAATGTAATGATCGTTTTGGTTAAAACTTTCTGTTATTGTTTTCTTGATTTCAAGATACCCAACAATGAGTATCATGTATCTATAGAGTTTTTATTTTTTATTTTTTTTTGTTCCATTTTTATTAATGGAGTCAGTATTTTTTGGGCTTGACCACTGTGTTTTTGCTAGAACTTCAGCTAAAAGGAATTGATCAAATGTTTATACACACAAAGGCCTGAAGAGCAAAGTAACAACAGTAGAACTGCACTCTTCTGTGTTCCCAGTCTTCCTGTGGTATTGCTGCTGCTTATTTTACTTTAACAAACAAATAAAGATCTTATTCTGCATTCTTTTTTTTTTTTAAATAAATTGAAAAAAAAAATAAAAAATTGCATAAATATAGAGGAGCTGGTGGTATGGTTTGGTTTGGTTTAGTACTCTGCTATTGTTTTTGATGAAGTATGTATGTATGATGATGATGATGATGATGGTGGTGAAGGAGGTAGTGCGCTGTACTAATGCTGGTGTACCACAGAAAAAAAATAAGGTTTGGTAGTAAAGTAGAAGAGTAAGTGTACACCGCATTAGGCCTAGAGGTAACAAACTGAATCAACCGCAAAAAAAATATTTATAAAATGAATCAAGTTTAATGAACTTTTCTGTTATATAAAACTATTAAACGTACAAGAGAAGAAAAATTACACAAATTGAAAGCAAGAAGGTAACAAACAGCAACAGCTAGCAACAGAAGAAAAAAACTCTAAAGTATTTGCCAAGATAACATTAAGGGGAGAGCCAAAGCATGATTTTGAAATCAACGTAAGTACATATTTATAGAGTACCAGGTACCATTAGAATCTAGCAAGGAAGTAAATAAAGAAAAAGATAAAACAAAAATAAAAAACTCACAAAGACACACTCTTCAACACACTCCAATCATATCATTGCATAGCTAAAATGAAACACACAAAAAAAACCTGCAGAAAAGTAAAAGATTTTTTAAAATACACTCGAAAAGGGAAGTTAAACCTTTAAGCACTAATCTAAAAATTAAAAAAACTTAAAGAAAATCTAACTATTTTAAATTTTTTTTTAAAAAAGTAGTATTTTTACTACTATTTTAAAAACCCATAAATTTCTTTAAAAAAAATTAATTTTTTAGTATACATATAAAAACTAGTATTTAACATTTTCTATACACTTACAGCAATTTTCAAAAATTGTAGTAGATATACTACTTTTTGAAAACATTTGGGAAATTCATAAAATATGAATTTATACAGAAATGAGTTAAATTAACACACCTGAATTAAATCTTTAAGAGTTTTACACATTTAAAGCAACTTTTAAAAATAGTAGTAGAAATACTACTTTTTTAAAAAGTTTTGGAAATTCATAAAATATGAGTTTATAAAATAGAAATGAGTTGAAAGAACACATAACAATAAAATTTTTAAGAGCTTTACAGTAACATTCCAAAATACAGGCAAATCCCGGTATAACGAATGATATAATGTCAGCCCCTTTCGTTAAACTAAGAGATTCGTAAAACCAAACTTATTTTTTAAATAAAAAATTAGCTACATTTACCATTAAATTTTTTTTTGTTATTATTTTTTATGTTATTATATTCATGTTTATTGAACTTACATACGTAAGTACATACGTGTTTACATATTGGGACAAATTATTCGTCTAAAAAATCTGCAATAAATGATTGTTTGTATGAAGCTTGCAAACTTTTTTCAACTGCTTTTTCTTGCAATTCTCTCAGCACGAAAGATTTTGTGTAATCAATTTTATTTTGATCACACCATAAAATACAAATCCTCTTATGACATCTAAGTGTTTAATTGTTGGTTCATTCAACTCCATTGGTGGACCGTTATTTTAATTTTCATCATCTTCATCTTTGATAAACCGGGAGCAAAAAAAGTTGATCGTTCGTTATATAAGGTAGCTAATGAAAGTGTGTATTTGTTATATCGAGCTTTGCCCGTAGTAGTAGAAATACTACTATTTTAAACAGTGTTAAATATTTACAAAATTAGATTTTATAAAGAAAAGAAGTGAAATTATACATAACAATTTAATTTTTCAAGAGTTTTACACATTTAAAGTAACTTTTAAAAATAGTAGTACAAATACTACTTTTTTAAAATGCTTTCAAGATTTACAAAATTCGATTTCATAATGAAATGAGTTAAAAAAATTAAAAGATTTAATTTTTTAAGAGTTTTAATATACATATTCAACAATGGCCACACAATTTTCTTCCAGCACTGACTGGACTAATAATTTTTAAAAAAAAATAATTGATATAATAATTATAATATTTCATATTCATTTTATTTTCTATAAATTTTGTTTAGTTTTTATATTGAGAACTAATTTTAAAAATAGTAGTAAAAATACTACTTTTTTGAAACTATGGAAAATTTATTGAAAACAATATTTTTTTATGGTTTACAAATTTTGTTAATAATTTCGTAAAATTTTCGTTTTTTAAAATTAGTAGTCGAAATGCTACTTTTTTTTACTTGCTAAAAAATTTTAAAAATAAAATTTTTTTCCTGGGTTGCAAGTTTTGTTAAAGATTTTATTAAAATTACAATTTTTAAAAATAGTGGTAGAAATACTACTTTTTAGAAATTACTTAAAAATTTGTAAAACAATGTTACATTGGTGATTAATAAATTTAAAGCAGTTTTTGTTAAAATTACAATTTTTAAAAATAGTAGTAGAAATACTACTTTTTCAATATTACTAATAAATAACAAAATTTTCTTGCCTTTAGGTTAGGTTAAGCAACAAATGGGGATAATTTTAAAGGTGGCACCTTCTCCTAATTTAATTTATGTTTATAACTACTTAGATGAGAGCTAGAGTAAGCTAGTTGTTGCTAAAACAGATGAGCATCTCCTGAGCATGCGTAAACTGAAAATTTTTTACAATGTTTTGCAAAATGTCTTAGGTACAATGAGGAACCAGGAAGATTTCCAGCTAGCACGGACTAGGAAAAGTAACTGAACTGGATTCTTGTAATTTTTTTTCTTCTTTTGATTCTTTCATTAAATGTAATATTGAGCTGTAGAAAACGTTTTTATTTTGCTTTATAGTTACAAAAAAAAAAAACCGGAAAGAAAAATTCTTTTCCATAAAAAAAATTGCTGCCCAACTATTTTTGCGTGGATGTAAATATGTCTGTCTATGGAGTTTAGATCTTGAATTGTTGTACAAATCCAACCACTATAATTATCCAAGGACGCTTGTCTTTCATTTTGTAGCCGTGTAGTCAGTCGAGGAAAAGAGTCTACTGTTTAGAAGCAGTGGTTGGTGGTGGTGATGGCCGGTTATTGTTTTTTTTTTGATACATACGTTTCTGTTCTTTATTTTTTATAGCTCATACAGTTGGTTCCCTTTTTTAAAGCATTATTTCTTTTAGTTTTATTTTTTTTTTTTTTGTAGTTTTTGCTCTCTTTGGTAATTTTTTTATTGTTATGTCTGTTTTTATGGCATTTTTGTTTGAGTAAATGCTTTCAGTTTTTGCCGTGTTGTAGTTTGTTGTTCTTGCATTTGTTGCTATGTTTACAATAGTGAAACGACCTTGAGGTTTTGACGTTTCAAACTGGGCAACATAATTTAACATGTATGTATGTACATACATACATATGTTGTATGTTGTTTAAAACATATGCACACATTTCAAACCTACTTCAAGTACTCCTAAACGTTCGTACATTCATATATGTAAGTGTATGTAGTATGTTTATATAACCAAGCTCCACATATGTCTGTAAGTTTGTTTTTTTAAATGTTTAAGATGTATGTTGTTGTTGTTGTTAGGTGTAAAGTAATAATGGCAAATTCCAATTATTTGCAGATTTCTTTAAGCTGTTTTCTATACTCTTAACGTTTTCCAAACTACTGCAAAGTCTCCGGCATATTCAATTTAACACACGGAAATGTAATTTTTCGTAAAAAGTAAAAAGCTAACTACAAAATTTTGACAAGTTTAAACATTTCTAAGGACTTTTGAAAAAAGTAGTATTTCTCATACAAACTATTTTTGAAAATTACTGTAAACATGAAAATGTTAAAAATTAATGTCTGTATACATAATATAAAATATTTTAAAATTTTAGTTTTTTAATCAAATTTTGCCTTTTTAAAAATAGTAGTAAAAATACTACTTTTTTAAAAATGTTTGAAAACTCTTAAAAACTAAATTTTTAATTTTATTAAAGTACCACTATACATTTAATTTTATGTATTTTGAAGCTTTTTTAAAAAAGTAGTATTTCTACTACTATTTTTAAAAATTGCTGTAAATGGGAAAAAATCAAATCTAGAACCAGTTTCCTTTTTCTAAAAGGTTTTATTTATAACTATTTTACATACTTTTTGGTACTTCTTTCAAAAATGCTTTAATTCTTTTGAGATTCTTTAATGCCTATTTTTTTCAAATATTTCAAAATAATCTTAGCTATATGTATGTATGTATTTTATATATATTTTTGTTTTGTCCATAGTTATCTTAGGAATTTAGCCATTAACATTTAGCTGGAAAGAAAACCAAATGCTGGCCAAAGAAAAGAAAACAATGTTACGAGTTGTACGCCACAGTATTAAGCCACAGTGGAGCCAATATTTGAGTATAAATGTTCTAGTCTAAAGAAGGTGTGTGTGTGTATAGTAAAGAGTATGGAGTTTCATTCAAAGCCAATGCCACTCACTCTAATTTGTTTTTGCATTTTAAAGTCCGTCATCTATCAGTTACCAAAGCATTGGCCTTACATTACTCTCAAATACTCTAGGTTTGGTTTGGTTTTATTTTGCACCATACTTATCCATATAATATTTTATTTATTTATATGTATTTATTATAATTCATTTCTAAGGACAGACATTTGTTTTAAATTATTATTGGTATGGCGTCATTACCTTGGTTTGGTTAAAGGGTGTGGGCTTGTGGCTGGTGCCAAGATTAATGGTTGTATACCATACACTGTTTTTGTTTCAAATACACGTACGAGTACATGTATTATTTCCCCAGTTTTTGTTATTGCTGAGCTACCACAGTTTGTTGTTGTTGTAATATGTGGCCCAGTAATATAGTGGCTGGTAAATTTTACGCAAATCAAAAGCAAAATAATAATTTTATATTTTTTGTTGTTGTTCTTACTTTATTATAATTTAATAAGTGTTATTAGGGGTAAAGGAAGACGACCAACAACATCATCAACATTTTCATTAGCCAGCACAGATGTTTCTGGTATAAGGTTTAAGCCACAAAGGATAACATTAGTAAGAAAGTATTATAATTATTATTGAAATAAAAGTAGTGTTCAAAACCAGTACATTTTTTAACAAAAGTAGTATTTTTACTTTTTTTTTCTGGACGATTGTCCAGCATTTTGATTATCGTTATTAAAAAAAAAATAAATTTAAAACATTTCTAACGATTTTGAAAAAAGTATATTTCCACTACTATTTTTCAAAATAGTATTAAATATGAAAACAATACAATTTAAATTGTTTTTACTTAGTTAAGAATAATTTTAGTAACAAAAAAATACTTTTTGTAAAAAGCACTATTTTCACTACTATTTTAACTTGCACTTTTATAAAAAATTTTTTTAGAAAATGGAAATTTTTATGTTTCATTTTACATGTGTATATTCAACAAAAAATACATTTCAGAAAATTTTAAGGATTTTAAAAAAGTAGTATTAAATATTAAAATAAATTATGCTTCGCCTTTTTTATTTAATTGTGAAATATTTTTAAAACAAAAAAATACTTTTTTTTTACTAACAGTACTATTTTTGCTGCTAATTTAACTTCCTTAAAAAATCAGTTTTTGTGTGTTAAATTTTAATTATAATTAACAAAAACATAATTTGTTCATTTCTGGTGATTTTAAAAAAGTAGTATTTCTACTACTATTTTCAAAAATAGTAGTAAATGTAAAAAGAAATCATGCTTCGCTTTTCTTATTTAATTGAAAAATATTTTTAAAACAAAATAATTGTTCTTTACTAAAGGTAGTATTTTTACTACTAATTTTACTACTATTTCATAAAAATATTTTAAAGATTTTAATTTTTGTGTTTAACTTTTAATAGTATTTCTACTTTCTATTTCAAAAATAGTATTAAATATGAAAAATTTAATTAAATTTCATTTACTTTATTAAGCATAATTTAAATAGCAACAAATACTTTTTAAACAAGATTAACATTTTAACAAAAATTTTCGGCTAGAGATTATTTAAAGTCTAAAATCTTGTTTAAGCTGTTAATGCAGTTCTTAGCTTATGTTGCAAATAGAATTTAAGCTCTAATCTTGTTTTATTAAAGAGTCTAGTTTATGCTTTAAAAGAAGGTTTGTTAAAGAGCTTTAAACTATAGATAATTGAAGAACAAAGTTTAGCTTTAAACGTTATTAATTAAAGAGTCTAGTTTAAGATTTAAACGTCGTTTATTATACTTAAGTTTATGCATAAAACTTAGTTTATTAATTACTCCAATTTAGCCTTTAATGCAAGTTTATTAAAGAGTTTAGTTTGTTTAAGCTTTTAACGTAGTTTATTAAAGAGTCTAGTTTAAGCTTTAAAACGTAGTTTATTGCATAGTCTAGTTTAAGCTTTAAACTTAGTTTATTAATTTGTCTAGTTTAGGCAATACTCACAGTTTATTAAGGAGTCTAATTAAACCTTTAATTGCATTTTATTAAAGGGTTTTGTGAAATATCTTGTTTAAGCTTTAATAGTGGTTTATTAAAGAGTCTAGTGTAAACTTTAAACGCAGCTGATTAAATAGTCTAGTTTAACCTCTAATTGACGTTTATTAAAAGCTCTTTTCTACAGTTTAGTTTAGTTCTGATATTATTTAAGAACTTTTAAAAATATCATATAAATCTTTCACTACTTAAATTTATAATTACTAGTTGAAAACAAGTAGTAAATTATTTAATTTAAATGTTTTTTACCTTTAACCCCTTTGGGTTTGATGCTTCTATTTCAATTATTGTTTCTTATTTGTTTCAAGCAAAAATGTTTTAAAAATTTAGTTTTTTACTTCTTGATAAATTTTAGTTAGGCTCGAGTTCATTAAATTATTTTTACTTTACAACTTGAAAAATTTTTTTTATTATTAAAAATTTTTTCATAATTTTTCTTGACTGGGGATCGAACCTGGGTTGTTGAATTTACATATGTTTCGAGAAATCCCACTTTCTCTCATCAGAATTCTTTGCGTTCTACCACCTGCACCACTGCGGTGCGGTAGTTCGAAGTTTTTGCTGTAATTATCATTTGTTTATTAATTTAGTTTTTTCTTATTTTTTTTAAGCGGATTTCCAAAGCAAGTTGTTACGTAGTTGTAAGATTTTATGAAAAAAGTAAGATGCAGAGGCGATTTATACTTTTATTTTTAATGATACGCTTGTCATAAATAACCGCATTAATAATAAAATCGCATTTAAATCTACACAGAGAGAGCGAGAGAGACTATGAATCTTAAGTAGGCGAGAGCTATGGAGACACATGGTATTGATGTACAGAAATTAGGGAACACAAAGAAGATTTTTCTAAACCAATTCTTAAGAAAGTTTATGACTATGTCAAGCATTAAGTTAGATCCTGGAAAAAAATCAACGACATTAATCAGGGTCAAAGTTGTGTCCACATCTTAATACTCTCTGTATCTGGCGTGCCTTAGTTTGCTTGCTACTGCTACAAACCCAGCCATCCTTATGAATATATAAGTACCTCTTACATTTATTTTGCAAAAAAAAAAAAAAAAGTAAAAAATGCGAAGAACAGGAGGAAGAAAGAAAATCTCTAAAATAACCGCTATAATAACTTGTTCAACAAGTTGGCCAAAAGGCATCAGTTTGCCTTTAAACATATTTTCTATGCAGTTGGCTAGTTCGGCTATCTTTTGCCTAAGACCTGACTTTACAGTATACATATAGATTGTTCCTTTTTCTAAGAAATCCACCCCCCTGCCTACTGAAAAAGCCTTTAACAACAATCTAAAGGCCTGACCTTTTCTTTACTTTCCACCCAACACCTATAAGAACAAATGAACTGAAAAAATAGAGAGAATAAAAACAACAACATTTGAAACAATATTGTTTTAGCTCGTAAATAGTCATTGGCAAGTAAACACTTCCACCCACTACCACAAACATTTTGCCAATATTTGTCATTAAGTGTTGGCCATAAAACAACACCAACCAAACCAAACCAAACCAACATGGTTAAAACAAGAAGAAGTTGTACCATAAAACAAAAATGAGCAAATAATAAAGCAACAACGTTCTAAATGATATTTGTCTTTATTACAGTGTACAGCAACCAACGCATTGTTTAAATAAAATTACAATTGCAATTGTCTGTAAATATTGTTACTGCACCTTTTGTGTTTCTTATAGTTTTTTTTTTTTTTTGTTTGCGAATTTTATTTCTTTTCATTTGTTAATGTTGGCATTTTACCACACAAACTTGTCTTTCGAAAAACAGTCAGAGGAAAACTGTTTAAAACTTAAATAGTTTAGTTAAAGTCTTTCAATCAAAAGAATTTGTTTAAACAAAATTAAGCTGCAAACTTGGTTTATTAAAGACTGCAGTATACGCTGTAAACGTAATATTTCTTCAAGAGTCTAGTTTAAGTTATAAACTTAGTTTTTTATAGAAACTAGTTTAAACTTTAAATCAAGATTATTATAGAGTTTAAGCTCTAAAGCTAGTTAATTAAAGAGTTTAGTTTAAGCCTTAAACCTAGTTTATTGTAGAGTCCAGTTTAAGCTTTAAATCAAAAATTTTAATGAGTCTAGTTTAAGCTTTAAACCTAGTTTATTAAAGGGTCTAGTTTAAGCTTTCAATCAAGATTATTATAGAGTCTAGTTTAATCACTAAACCTAGTTTATTACAGAGTCTAGTTTAAGCCGTAAACCTAGTTTATTGAAGAGTTTAGTTTAAGCTTTAAATCAAAATTATTATCGAGTCTAGTTTAAGCTCTAAAGCTAGTTAATTAAAGAGTTTAGTTTAAGCCTTAAACCTAGTTTATTGTAGAGTCCAATTTAAGCTTTAAATCAAGAATTTTTCTGAGTCTAGTTTAAGCCTTAAACCTAGTTTATTAAAGAGTCTAGTTTAAGCCTCAAACCTAGTTTATTAAAGGGTCTAGTTTATGATTTAAATCAAGATTACTATAGAGTCTAGTTTAAACTTTATCCTAGTTTAATATAAAGCTAGTTAATTAAAGAATCTAGTTTAAGAATTAAACCTAGTTTATTGTAGAGTCTAGTTTTAGCTTTAAATCAAGAATTTTACTGAGTCTAGTTTAGGCCTTAAACCCAGTTTATTATCGAGTCTAGTTTAAGCTTTAAATCAAGATTATTATCGAGTCTAGTTTAAGCTCTACAGCTAGTTAATCAAAGAGTCTAGTTTAAGCTCTAAACCTAGTTTTATAGAGTCTAGTTTAAACTTTAATCCTAGTTTAATATATAGTCTAGTTTAAACTTTAGGATTAGTTTGTTATAGAGTCTAGTTTAAGATTCAAACCTAGCTTATGAAAGAGTCCAGTTTAACCTTTCAATTTAGTTTATTAAAGGGTCTTTTTTCTGTTATTTATAAAATTTCCTTGCTTTGTTTTCTCTGTGTACTACTATGATAGCCAGCTTTATAGAATGTTTGTTATACGTACTTGAAAAAAACAAAAAAAAAAAAAAACGGAAAAAGAATCCCAGGAAAAACTAAAACGTTAAGTGTCCACTTTTGTTACTCGTACTCGTATTTAGTATGTGTAGTGGCATCATCCACTCCAAAACACACATTTATTACAAACAAAAAGAAAAAAAAACTAAAAAAATGTTGCAACCACAGCTGCTGCTAGCAACTTCTGTTGGTTTAGTGTAACTTCATGCTGTTTTTTTTTTCTGTTGGCTTTGCTTGTTATATGCCTGGTTACATTTGCTTGGCCAGCTCTCCTTGCCAACAAAATATGGTAGCTGGCACTTCTGTTTTCTTTCTTGCGTTTTAGTTGCTAAAACGACCATCTCATCTCCATTTACAATTGAGTTCTACAGCTACAGTATCGTACGTATTCTTTTCAACAAACGTTTGTCTATTTTGCTGCATTTCCGTTGATATTACTAAACTTTTCTTTAGGGGGTTTTTCTTTTTATTGCAGTATTTTGTATGTCATCTTTGTTGTAGCTACGGAGTTAATTACTTTTTAATAGCAACCAGTTGTTGATGAAATAAACGTATTATAAAGAAATCTGTAAAGTTGTTTTTTTTGGCTAAACGTTTAGTTAAATGTAGTTAAAAGTAATAAACTCCCACTTGAAATTATGGTAATAATTATATATAGTTAATAAAACATTTATTATGCAAAATGTTATCAAAATTTTAGGAAATAGTAATTTAATTGTTAAAAAAGTTAATCATTAGTTTAGGAATTTAAAATGCAAACATTCAACTATAAAACTCTTTGCCTGAAGCTAAAAACCTTTAAAAAGTAAAAACATTTCAAACATAAGCCTCTTATATTTACACTGACCCATTTCTAAATATATTTTGTTTTAATTTTTTTCCTTTTATATCCAACTTCAATGACCCACAATCGCAAATAGTTTATAACAATGAATTTCTATTTAATAAAAATGTAAAATATTTTCTCCCAAAAACAAAATACATACATATGTAACTCCAAACAATACCAACATTTTGCATATACATACATGCATACATATATTTTCAGTGGTTATTGTACAACTTAACAATTCTTTAGAATTTAAATTTTTGAAAAACTGCTTGAAAAAAATAATAATAAAGTAAGCAACAGCAACAACAACTATAGCTAAAAATTAAAACTGGCAATAAATTCAGCCACTCTAACAATCGATCAATCAATCAATCAATTGTTGCTATTTTCTCATATAAACAAAAGACTCTAATAACTCTTTTACCACCACCACCAGCGACCGAACGACCGACCCACCATTTGATGGCAGCTCAACTTTTTTTTTTTTTAGTATAACCTCCTCCCAAACACTTTGTGTTTTTGAGAGAGTTTTGCTAAACTGAAGCTGTTGATGTTTTATATGGAGTTTTTATAGCAAATTGACAGTTTCCCACAAAAATACTTAGACTTGGCCGGCCAAACATTTAATATGGGAGGACTAAATACACTTAAAAAATTAAAGAAATTTAAAAGAATTGAATTGTTTATAAAGTCTTTAAAAAACCAGGTTTTATAGCATAAACTAGACTAATGACCAACTAAGATTAAAGCTTAAACTAAAGTCTATAATAAACTAGGATTAAAGCCTAAACTCAAGTCTATAATGAACTACGATTAAAGTTTAAAATAAAGGCTATAATAAACTAGGATTAAAGCTTAAATTAAAGACTATAATAATCCAGGATTAAAGCTTAATCTGAACTAAAGCCTAAACTTAAGTCTATAATAAACTAGGATTAGAGTTTAAACTGAAGGCCACAATAAATCAGGATTAAAGCTTAAACTACAGGCCATAATAAACCAGGATTAGAGCTTACACTGAAGGCCATAATAAATCAGGATTAAAGCCTGAACTTAAATCTGCAATGAATTATGATTATGAATAAAGAAATCATGATTGAATCTTAAATAAGTCTATAATAAACTAGGATTAGAGCTTAAACTAAAGTGAATTATAAACTAGGATTAAAGCTTAAACTAAAGGCCACAATAAACCAGTATTAAAGCCTAAACGTAAGTCTATAATAAACTAGGATTAAAGTTTAAATCAAAGTTCATAATAAACTAGGATTAGATCTTAAACTAAGTCTATAATAAACCAGAATTAAAGTCTAAACTTAAGTCTATAACAAACTAGGATTACAGCTAAAACTTAAGGCTAGTTTAAACCTCAAACTAGTGTTTGTAATAAACCACTTTTTAACCTTAAACTAAAGTCTATAATATTCCTCGTTTAAAGCCTTTAAATTAAGTCTTCAATAAACCACGTTTAAAGCTTAAACTTAACTACCATTTCTCTCACTACCAACATGTGTTAGATACTGCCAGTAGTTGTATTTCGCGTTGGCTTCCAGCTACAAAATCATTTTACAAAACTGCACAAGCAAACCGTAAGAGAAAAAGCAAAACATAAATATGTCAACTGTCAAAAAATTGAAAATGCCAGCCTAACTAACGAGATGAAAATAAGAACTATCTAAACAACAACCATACAAAACACAAACCAATATATTAAAATACATATATTAGTTGAAAAAAAAAACAATGTACTTGTGTGTATGAAAAGGAAAGGTTTCTGGTGCTGCGCTTAAAACGAGAAATCAATACATGGACAACAATAATAATAAATTACTTAAATTCACATACATAAATTAATAAATAAAAAGATGTCCACTTAATTACGCACACTGTATAAATAAACATGAGTGCAGAAATAACATGAGGGCTGCTGCTGCTGCGGCTGCTACAGCGGCTCGAACAGAATTTACGAGGCTGGCTGGAGACATGGTGGGAATTTCGTTAACAAATGTATTCAAGAGAATATTTAAAAAGTAAAGTTAGTAAATCTTAAAGTTAATCAATGAAAATAAAATATAATTTGCATGACTTTAATAAATCTTAATCAAGAGTCTCAAGTAATATACGTTTACAGCTTAAACTAGCGTCTATAATAAACCAAGTTCAAACTACATTTACAGCTTAAACCAGAGTCTTTAACAACCCACGTTTACAGCTTAAACTAGAGTCTATCATAAGTCACGTTTATAGCCTAAACTAGAGTTTAAAATAAACTTGGTTTAAAGCTTAAACTAGAGTCTATAATAAACTTGGTTTAAAGACTAAACTAGAGTCTATATTAAACTTGGTTTATAGCTTAAATTGTAGCTTATAATAAACCACTTTTAAAGCTTAAACTGGAGTCTATAATAAATCTGGTTTGTGGTTAATCTAGAGTCTATAATAACCTGGATTTCTAGCTTAAACTGTAGTCTATTATAAGTCACGTTTACTTATAGCTTAAACTAGAGTCTATTATAAGCCACATTTATAGCTTAAACTAGAGTCTTAAATGAACTTGGTTAAAAGCTTAATCTAAAGTCTTTAATAAACCACGTTTATAGTTTAAACTAGAGCCTTTAATAAACTTGGTTTATAGCTTTAAGTAGAGTCTTTAGTAAACTATATTTGGAGCTTAAACTAGAAAGTTTAATAAACTAAGTTTAATGCTTGCTTTTCACTATGTCATTTTTGTTGTCAAATTGTCCAAATTGTTGGCAATTGTATGAAAACGGGTTGTCATATGGCGTCATCTATGTTTGCAATCATGCTTGGATAATTTGACAATAAAAATGACATAGTGAAAACGCGGCCTAAGTCTTCAACTAAATGATTTAATAAACCACATTTACAGCTTAAACAAATGTCTCTAATAAACTAAGTTTAAAGCTTGAATTAGTTTATCTTTCAAACATTAATATGTATTTTATTATGTTAGAGAAAATTTTTAATTTGGCTTGAGTTCATTTATTTTTAATGAATAACTCGAAGAATACCATTGTGAAAATTATATTAATATTTTATTTATTTTTTTGATGAATTTTATTAAAGAAAATGAAAATTTGTTTTGGTTTTGTTAAAGATTTTGTTGATCGTTAAATGTATTTTTTTAGACAAAATTATAAGTGTTACAAAAAAAAAAAAGCTATACAAATGATGAAAGACTAAAACACCCAACAGCCCCCCCCCCCCTTCACATTTTGTGCGTGAAAGGAGTTTACAACAGGCTACAACAATTTGTCGTCTGGGTTTTTTGCCGCCTTTTAAAGTTAAAAAAGAATATTTTTTTTAGTTAAACTTTGAAACGAATGAAATGAAATGGAATGAAATGTTATGTTGGCCATCATAGAAGTTCAAAGTCGTGCCAAAGAGATTTCTTTTTCTTTAGTTTTTTTTTCTGTTGTTTATATTTTTGGTTTAAATCTAGGAAATCATTTCCTAGTTTCTTTTACCAACACAGGAGGCCACAAACACACAAGATTTCTTATATGTATATGGAAACCTCCTCACTGCATTAACATGTAACAAGTTAAATGCCACAGAAGAAGGTCATGGACGTATAACTAAATGGAACCTTTTTTTGTTAAAGAAAATGACACCAACTAAAGAAGGGTTTTGAATGTCTAGGTACAAGTTTCAAGCTGGTCTTGTTTGTATTTTTGTGTTTTAGGAAATCGTGTGTAAATGAAAGATTTATTAGACAAAAATTTTAAAATATGCCACATCAACTTTTAATGCATGCAACAACATTTTAGTGGCTTTTGTTGCAAAACGAACATTGAACATTAAACTTCATTATAATAAAAACAAAAAAAACTCAAAACTTTTTTTAAAGCTTAACAAATATTTCACGATCATTTCTCAAATGCTAAAGAAAAGTGTGCTTTAAGTCAGGCAGGCAAGCAGGCAGACAGACAGGCTTTTTTACATACATACTTAGTTTACATTTAACAGGCGATGGGACAGACAGTTTTGCATGGTTTTTGGAAATTCTAAATAGCCTAAATTTTCTTTGCTAACAAACTGTGTGATCAAGCACAACGAACGAGTAAATCCCTTAAGGCAAAGAGAAAGGTTAGCAGTTAAAAAAAAATAATACAGAAAAAACTTTTCTAAATGTTAATTTATGGCCAACAAGTTTAAGCTTAAGAAAATCCCCCAAAATTTCACTAATGAAACTTAAAACTTTTTATGCAAATTGCTTTCTTCAATAAATAAATGAAAATTTTTCACGTTATTAAAGGCTCAAACTACAAAGTAAAGTATTTTCTTTGGGAAGAATTGTTTAAATCACGAAAGAGTATTACAAAAAGCCAGCATTATGAGCAGATAAATGTAAGAATTTAAATAAATAACTTAAAAATTATTAAAAAACTCTGTAAAACGAAGAAAAAGTACAATATTTTAACCAAAAGAAAACTATTTTTTAAAAACTAAGACTTTGTATGTGGTTTAATAGGAAAATTTTACAAAACATTAAAATATGTAGTTAAAAAAAAAATAGTAGTAGGAAAAAGTACGAAATTTTTATTTTTATATAAATTTTATAAAATAAAATGATTTGCAAATTCTTTTAGAAAAAAAAAACATTTTTTTCAAATTTTTTTCTAGAAATTTTTAGTACCTACCTTTTTTACTACTATTTTTTAAAATCGTACTTCTACTTAATATTTCTTCAAAATCGACATTTTTCTTTAATATAGTTATTCTATTGAAAAATACAGCCGCTTTTTCAATGTTCGTTAAAAATAAATAGTACTTTTTCTACTACTATTTTCTGCAATTTTAGTACTTTTTCTATAAAAAATAAAGATTTTGCACAAATTACAGGCATATTTGTTCTTGTTTTTATAGAGTTGCCCTTAATAAAAATTTGAAATTTTTACCAGTTATGTTTATTTAATTTTTAAGCAATATTTATTTGTAAAATTTTCTTAAAAAATGTTTACTACTTTTGCTACTACATACTATTTTTCTAATTTGTATATATTTCCTATTTTATCTTTAAGAACAAACTTAATTTACTATTTATTACTTTCCTATTCAAAATTTGTTTATTTTTTCACGATTTCCTCAAAAATAAATTTAGTACTTTTTCTACTACTTTTTTCAAATTTTTATTTTTCTGATAATTTTTTTCAAAAACTTTGAAATGTTTTCCAAATATGTTTATTTAATGTCTAAAGAACTTTTTTAGGTAAAATTGTTTCAAAAAAATTTACTACTTTTTCTACTACAATTTTTTAAATTTCTACTTTTCCAGATATTTGTTTTTTTGCAAAACTATTTTTTTTTAGCATTTATAGCATTCATATTTAAAAAATTTTGTTGTTTTTAATTTCCTTAAAAAGAAATTTAATACTTTTTCTACTGCAATTTTTTGAAATTTGTATTTTTAACATAATTTTCTCGAAAAACTTGAAAATATTTACAAATTCTGTTCATTTAATTTTGAAGCAATATTTTTCTACAGAAGCCAAAAATAAAGTTCTTAACTTTTTTTATATTATTGTCCGAAAAACGCCCAAATTTTCTAAAAACACTTCCCAAAATTTCATCTGTCCCTTGCAGCATTATCTGTTGTTTTTTTTCCCTAAGTTTAAATCTTTTATTGATGACGTTGTCTGTTTGTGGTAATTGTTGTTGTTGTCTAGTCTAATGATGATTCCTCCTCCTTCCTTGATTATTTTAATGCTGAATGTGTTTGAATTTTGTGGCTCTTCATAAATTCTCTGTATGTAGGTCGTTGTTTTCGTTGTTGTTACTGGGTTAATTTAATTTCTAGATTTTTTTGTTGCGGTTTTATTTTATAGCTTTTTTATATTTAACTAAAATTCAGTATTGTTTGACTGCAGCAGTTGCTGGTTTGGTTGGTGGATATTGTCTTATACATACTACAAGCAACATGTACATTTACAAACAAACTAACAAAAGTTTAAATTTGTTTTCATACGAATCATCAAAAACAGAAATAGTATTAAAGTTAGCTTTTCCATATTCTGGGAATTTTAAATGAAAGATTCAAATGAAAAAAAATATGGCCAAGAAATTGTGGTGACCTAAATTTTAAGCAAGAAATAAATAAAGAAAAGGAAATACTTGGGAGATCTTGTTAAAGGGTTACTTGACAAGATGAATGCCTAAATTAAATTCAAGAGAAATTGAAGGAAAAATTTCAAAACAAACATAAGGAATGTTTTATTAATATCGTAAGAAAATCAATAGAAAAATGAAAATTAAGTCATATCTTTAAAAAATAATTTTTTAGCGTTGCCACCTTTTCCCAACATTTATGGAATTTAAGCCTTAATTCTGCAAATTTTTATATTTTTATATAATATTTCATAAATATTATAGGAAATTTGTTAAAATTCCAAATTTTTTTCTAAATATGTGTCAACTCCAAAATATAATTATTTACATAATACCAAAATATTGTGATTTTCTTCATAAATATAAACTAAAGAATTTAAAAGATAGAAAAACACATAGAAATCTCTCATAAATTAAACGAGTGTTGCCACCCTGTTTCAAAGAATTATTGAATTAAAGACTTAAAAAAAGAAATTAAATTAAATACTTAATATACACAGCATTTCAATTAGGTTTTTTAAAAAATTTTCATAATTTCAAACAAAATTCTTAAAAAGTGGCAGCTCCAACATATATGTACATATGTATGTGTTGGAATAATAAAAAAAATTTTAAATTTGTTTCTACAATTAGGCATAAAAATTTAAACAAAATATTAAAAAATTTCACCTTGAAAACTGTAAAGTTGCCACCTTTTGTTAAAAATTTTAAAAATTAATAAATGTTTTAGTTAATTGATTATATTTTTTATTTAAATTTAACAATTTTAATTAAACGCAAGAAAATTATCAATAAAATACTAAAAATTTTACTTAGCTTTAAGAATTAATAAAAATAAAATAAGTTTTTAAAATCTCTTAAATTTTTTCAAAGAGTTACCATCTTATTTTTAAAAGTTAATTATTATGCCGTATTACATTTATTTTCTATAAACTAAGTTAAATCTAATTTAAATAGAATTTTTTTAAATTTCTTGCAAATTTATCCCAGCGTTGCCAGCGGTTTTAAGTAAAATGTTTTAAAACTGTACTTATTAATAAGGCATGACACACATATTATCTCATTTAATTAAAAACGTATTAAAATTTTACAATAACCTATAAAAACAGCAAAAATTGTTCAAGGCGTTGCCACCTGTTTAAATAAAAGGTTTTTAAAACTTTAACTTTTAAGAAATATTTGTTTATTTGGTTGAAATTTATTGAAATTTCTTATTTTCCCTTGAAATAATGTAAAATATTTTGCATCGTTGCCACATGTTTAGAGAAAATGTAGAAAAAATAACATTTTGTTAACAGTTATAATAAACAATTGTAATAAAATCGCATAAAATACGAGAGAGTTGCCACCTTTTCAATATATTTTGTTTATATGCATTAGTTAAGAGCGAATAATGTAAATAATATTAAATATAGTACAAAACCTTTTAAAGATTTAGTTATTCTCTTTTAAAAAACCGAAAATTGGTCACAGCGTTGCCAGCTGTTTAAATAAAATGTTGTAAAAATTTACTATTTATAATAAATGTATTAGGACACTACACTGTAGAGAGTAAACTAAGTAACAAATAACTAAAAAGTTTGATAAATTGTGAAAGAGTTGCCAACTTTTTTAATATATATTTTGAAAATGGCTGAAATTGTTTAAAAATATACCATACATACATACATATGTGGCTTAGGTTAGAAGGCAGGTGTGAGGTTGTCCCCACACCATCACCCAAAAACCAATACGGTCCATTGTGATGTACATATGTGGCTTAAAACGCCAATAAATTATGATATTTCAGTTATTTTCTTTGAACTATGTAAAAAAAATTGCAGGTGTTTTGCATAAAATTGACAACATTTTCTTTTGATAACATATTTAATAGACAAATACTGTATAGAGAAATTAAAAAAAAGTGTAATAAAATGTGAGAGAGTTGCCACCTTTCTTTTTTTTAAGAAGTTTTAGTTTGTTAATAAATATAAAATATGTTAACTAAAAAAAAAAAAAAAAAAAAAAGCTTTGAAAATGTTTAGTGTTGCCACCTATTTACAATAAAATAGGTTTTAAGACTTTAATTAAGCTTAATATGGTTTTGCTACTTATTCAATAATAGAATAAAGGCATAATTTGCCCTTTAAGAAATTATTAAATGTTAGTTACCACTCACCTTAAAATTTCTTAAATAAACATTTAAACTGAGCAAAGATTGATTTATTAAGAAGTTTACACTTAATTCTTATAGGGTAGTTTGCAGCATGAAACTAATGCACTAAACTTTTTTTTAAAAATGGCTTGACGTTTGTTAAAAGCAACTTATTTTCGTTGGAGGTTAATTTTCTTTTACATTTTTACAACAAAAGCACTAATTCACTTGTTTAAACCAATTATTTTCGTAGTTCACAAACAATTTTTTTGAGGTTTTAACAACCACATCAATGTTTATTATAAAAACTTTATGGCAGCATTAATTTTAATATTAAAGATATTTAAAACACTTATTATAAACATTATTTTTTATTATCATTTTAATCAAATTTGAATACCTATTAAGTTTTCTTTAACAAACTCTATTAAGTTTTTACAGTTCTCACCCACTATCCAACTAACCAAAAAAAAAAACAACTGACGTTTCCCGACACTATCGCACTAACAAACACTCAATGAATAAATTAAATTAAAAACCAGGAATTAAATACGCACTACACTGAGGCCACGCTTATAAAAACTGAATAACAAAACAAAAATCTTTAACAAGAGTTCAACTAGAACAAAAAACAAATTCAATGTAAAGAAGAGCATAAAAAAATATCATAAACGCATCCAAAAACAACGAAAATAAATGCAAAACGCAACTTGTTACACAAACAAAACAATGATAGCAACAACAAACACTCTAAATAAAACTGTAAAATCATGAAAAAACATACACACTCACCTCACTCACTCACTAACTGACAAAACAAGAAGAAACATGATTTTACAGCAAACTGCATTAAACAGCATCTCGTGAAGAAGCATGAGAATTAACAAGAGAATTTATGTTCTCTCATTTCTGTTTTATTACGAGTATTTTACACTTACAACAAACACATTGCGTACTAAACAAAATTCTTTATCTACATAAGTAGATCAGGAAGGAAATCAAGAGTCGTTATAATTGATTAACTGCTTAAATTTAAAATAAATTCTGTAAATCTGGAGCTGTGGCATGGAAGTTTTAGCCTGGATTTAAAGGAGAAAAAGGCGAATAAGAGCGGGAGGGTATGATATTTAAAGCTGCCACTTTAATTATGATTTTGTGTGAAATCTTTTTGGAAACACAAACATATGTACATACATACATATGTATGCACATATGTTACAAAATTTGCATGTTTGTTAATTTTCCTAATGATTTTATACTTGGTACTTTTTGGGTCGCTTTGGTACTTTTTTAAACAAATGTCTTAAAATGCTAAAATTCTTATGTTTACCTCAGTTCTAAGTTATTTTAAAAATTTTAATTTTAGTATCTTTTTATAGTTAGTACTTTTTCCCAAATGTCTGAAAATGCTAGAATTCTTATACTATGAGCCGCAAAAGTAAGTAAACACAACAATTTATTTGATTTTTTTAAGATACACCCCTATCGTGAATAAAAATTCCCCATGAAATTTGTTCCCTTTTCACATTTTCCTAATAAAATTCAATGTTAAAAAAATAAAAGGGAACAAATTTCATGTGGAATTTTTATTCACGATAGGGGTGAATAAAAATCCTAAAATCTATCCATCGATTGAAATTTAAAAGTTTCGTTTTGTTGGATATTTGGTTGAATAATATATTCGGTACACACTTTTGAAGCTGTGTGTATGTATTTAACTTAAGCTAGATTTACACGATTGAAATTTTCTTCAAAATTGCTCTTCAAAATTCTTCAAACTCGTGTAAACAGCAAAAATTCTTCAAAATTTATTTATTTAATAACTATAATAACTATTAATAACTATTAAATAAATAAATTTTGAAGAAATTTTGCTGTTTACACGAGTTTGAAGAATTTTGATGAAGATTTCAATCGTGTAAATCTAGCTTTAGTTTTAAAATATTTTATTAAAAATTTTGCATTTTAGGACATTTTTATATTTAGTACCTCTTTGGTACTTTTTTGCAAATGGCTTAATATGATCTAATTGTTGTGTTTAGGTATGTTTTAAATAATTTTATGAATATTTTTATATTATTAGTATATTTAGTACTTTTTTGGTACTTTTTAGTTTTATTTCAAAATGTTTGAATATTGCTTAATTATAGCTTTTAAATTATTTTAAATATGTACTTCTATTGTTACATTTTGCTATTTTGAACAATATTTTTAAAAAACTACTTTTTGGTACTTTTTAAAAATTGCAGCCAAATGCTTTATATTTTTAGAAATTTTAAAGAATTTTTTAATATTTTTGGATTTTTTTTTTAATAAGTTTTCATTAATGTACTTTTTTGGTACTATGTATTTAGCTTTATTATAAAATGCTGAAATATTGCATAATTTTTGATTTATAATTACTTCAAATACTTATTTTGTTATATTTTCAACTTTTAAAAATAATTTGTGACTTTTTGTAAAATTTTTAAAAAAAGCACTTTTTTGGTACTTTATTAAAATTCTTTTAAGAAGCGTTATTTTGAGTAAATTTAACTTTTCTCATGTTTTCAAAGCATTATTTGACATTTTTTCAACATTTACAGCAGTTTTCTGAAAAATACTTTTTGTGGTACTTTTTAGACATTTTTTTAAAATGCGTTATTTTGAGTAAATTTAACATTTCTCAGTTTAGCAAAGCTTTATTTGGAAATTTCGTGCAAATGAATTTAATTTTATTAAATTTAAAATTTTCAAGAGTTTAAAAGCATTTCGATAAATAAATCTGGCATCTTATGGCTTTGACCGGTCTCCTGATGCGTTTTTTACACTTAACAAGTTGTGTGTGCAAGTTCAGCCTCTGGCTTTATGATTTGCTGCTTTTCGATACGTAAAGTAAAATAAAATATAACTATTGCATACATAAAGCAGGAAGACTATAAATACTAAAACAAAAGCAACAGAAACTTTCTTAACAGTCACGCGTCGTAAAGTATAATCGTCAGAGGCATTAAACTGGACGCAAGAGAAAGAAACGAACAGAACTGAAATTGCCAACAAGAACACAAATTAATACAAACCAATATGAAACTTACGATATACATACATACAGACACAAAGCACAAGCTGTGAGTAGACTCTACTCTACTCAGTAGAGAAATACAAGCCAGAAGACACAAAAATGCAGCAGCAGGCTTTAAGAATAGCCACAATGTTTGGCAGTCAGTCATGTTTAAAACAGTCTTGGCTAAATCTGTTTAAAAAAAAAAAGAAAAAACTACTATTCACAAAGTCTTTAGAGTCCCCAGCTCCCTCATCCTTGACTCCGTTCTTCTCTCGTGATGATCATCTGATATTTTACGCAATTCTAGTTTTGTGTTTGTGATGCATGAACTGATCACCATGATGCTGGCTGGCTGGTTGGCTGACAAAGAAGATGATGATGGTGCTATTGCCATTTAACCAGTACCACAACCGGTGCCATTGCCATGGCAATTTTTAAGCAACATAAACGACCAGAAAGGGAAAATAACCGTTGGCACATTGCGGTACATTTGATTACGTTGCGGAATTGAAAACACAAAATACAAATTCAAAAACCAACCAACTTCATTTAAAGGAGACTCTTTTTTGTAAATGGCTTAAGAAAATTACACATGTCTGCTGCTATTTAAGATTAGAATCCTCCAAAAACCAAACCAGCAAAAAAACAAAAAGGCCCCAAAACTCAATAAAGAGGAACCTCTCTCTATCTTAAGACAAACTTGTTGCTTTATTACTTGTTTCAAAAGTGGGGGATTACATGTTTGTTACTGGCAACCAAAAATCAGCCAGGCAATCAGACAGCCAACAAATCCATACATACATATGTACATACATAAATGTGATTGCATAAGTTTAGAATTACGGTACATACGTTGTTAAAGCTTGTTTTTGTGTATTCTTAGGAAAGCGCAAAAAAAAAGGAAAATAAAATAAAAAAATATTCAATTTAATGTTGTTGCGTTCACCCAAAATAAGCCTGTAAGATAAGGAAATACAACTTTATTTGTTACAAAAATTTCTTTCACCTGCCTGCAAACCCCCTTCTTTTCTGTGAAACTTAACATGTTCGTGCATGTTTTAAGCTGTTGGTTAGAAAAGTGTTTAAGTATTAATGTTTGGCTTGCTAGGAATCATAAATAATTGAAATGTGATTGTAATAACGATTTAAAGTTGTTTTTTTTTTAACAAAATTAAAAAAAAAAAAATCTAAGGTTCAAGCTTGATTTTTACAAGTTTAAGATGTTGTTTTAATATATTTCGCAAAATAACACTTTGCAAACTACAATCTTAGGAAATGTTTTTGTTTTTATTTTAAAATGAAATTTATATTTAAAATAAATAATAAAGTTTTACTATCTTTTAGGCTTATTAGGTTTAAGTTAACTAAGGTTTAAATTTGATTTTTCAACGTTTAAGGTTCCATTTTATTTAGTTTTATAAACGTTTTAAATTTTATTAGGATTTTTAAAGTTTTAACAAAAACAGCTTAACTTAAGTTTACCTAACCAAGGTTTAATCCTGGTTTTTGGAAGGTTAAAAAGTTGATTTATTTTCACTTGAAATAAAATTAATGTTTAAAATAAAATAAGAGGATATATTAAAACTTAAGCTAACTAGGGTTTAGTTAACTAAAGTTTAAGCTCGATTTTTGTTTGTAAAATAACTAAACTCTTAATTTTTGAGATCTTCAAAATTTAACTTAACTTAGGTTTAACTAACCGAGGTTTAATCCTGGTATTAATGATTTTCATTTGAAATAAAATTAATATGTATTTGAAATAAAATGCAAATATAGAATATAATACAAGTATGACAACTAGGTTTTAGTTAAATAAAGTTTAAGCTTGATTTTAACAAATTTAAGAATAATCCGTATTGAAAGCATCTATTTTAAATAGAATTTTGAGGCTTTTGGAAAATTACATCGAACCTAGGTGTTAACAAAGTTTATTGGTAGTTTAAGCATTTCAGTTACAATTTATATTTAAAATAAATAAATAAATAAAGTTATAATACGAATTAATTTAACTAGCGTTTAGTTAACTACGATTTAAGCTTTAAAATTGGTTTTATTTGAATTTATAAACTAATAAAATTGTATTAGGATTTTTTAAGATTTATGCAAATTTCAACTGACTAACTAAAGTTACATCCTGATTTTAGAAAGTTTTAGAAATGTATTTATTTTCATTTGACATAAAATGGATATTTAAAATAAATAATGAACTTAACTAAGGTTTAACCTAGACATTTACAGGTTTAAGAATTGATTTTATTTACATTTATAAACTAGTAAAACATTACTAAGATTTTTGAGCTTAATTTACGCTTAATTAACTAAAGTTTTAACCTGGTTTTTGACAGTTTAAAAAATTTATTTATTTTCATTTAAAATAAAACTATTATTTAAAATAAAATATGAGAATATAAAGTCTTTTAAAAATTTTAACTAACCTAGGTTCAACTGACTAAAGTTTAAACCGGCTTTTTGTAAGTTTAAGAAATGATATTTATTTTAATTTGATAAGAAATGTAGTTTTAGGCAGAATAGGTTTTATTTGCACTTATAAAATAATTAAAAGGATTACGAAAATTTATGTTTACCGAGGTATATGTAACTAAAATTTAATCCTGATTTTTGGAAGTTTAAAATTCTTAATTTCTTATCTTCGTTTAAAATAAAAATTAAGCTAACAAGGGTTGAGCCTGACTTTAACAAGTTTAAATATTGTGTGCATATTCTTTTATGAAAGAAATCAATTTGAAATATAATTTTGAGGTTTTTGGAAAATTTTAACTAACCTAGGTTTAACTAATTACAGCTTACGTTTGATTTTGGCAAGTTTAAGTATTGTGTTTACATGTATTTAATATAGTATTTTCATTTAAACAAAACAGGCTGGTTTCGTAATAATTAAGCAAACTGCGGTTTATTTAACTAAGGCTTAAGCTTGATTTTTCATAGTTTAAAATTGTATATTAATTATAATTATAATTGTTGGTATAAAAGTTTTATATTTTGTTAGAAGTTTGAATGTTTTTGGAAATTTAGCTTAACTGAAGGTTAACTAACTAAAGTTTAAACCTGATTTTTGGAAGTTTAAGAAATTAAATTATTTAAATTTCATTTACAATATATTTTTTAAAAATAACAATGAGGTTTTAATAACAATTAAGTTAACTGAAGTTTAGTTAACTAAGGCTTAAACTTGAGTTTTACAAGTTTAAGAATTGGTTGTGTTTGCATTTATATAATAAATGCATCTTAGTTAAATGTTTGAGCTTTATGAAAGTGTTGTTTAACTAACTAAAGTTGAAGTTGGATTTTTGTAAGTTTAAGCATTTAGTTTACTTGTATTGTTAAGAAGTTTTCAATTTTAAATGATTTAATCTACACTTAATCATAAATATATGAGTGTTTCCTTTTAAAAGAATGTGTTAATCATTGTTGTGTTTTTTTGTTGTATATTTTGCTGTTAAATCTTAAATTACTCATTTAACATGTATGTAATCTGTCATTCTTTGCAATATTTAACAATTTTGTATATTGACCACCCAATTTTGTGATTTGTTGTTCTTGAAAAAAAAACAAAAAAAAAACAAAAAAAAAAAAAAAAATCTTATGATTTGTTGTACGAGTTTAGTGTTTTTGCATAACAAATAAAATAAAAGTTTATACAGACATTAGTCATTTTTATTCAGTCTTATTTAATATTAACAGAGAACTAAAAGTGATCAATATGTTTTATCTATTGTTATACGAGTATAGAATATTTTTTGTATTCCTTTTTTGCTGAAAAATTGAAATGACCAGTTTTCAGTTTTGTATAAAATTCTTAGTCATATTATCAACGCCAACAAAAGAGCTTATGACACACATGTGTAAATAAACATGAGAGACTTTAAGAACGTCAATGGAAATAAAAAAAATGTATAAATTCTTAAGCAAATTGTAACTTCAAATACAATTTAGTATAAGGCCTTTAAACAAGTCTTGGGTGTTGGAATTTTTCCCTCATTTTTTCTGTGGTCAAGTGTGTGTAGTTATGAATTTAAATAAAATTTATTTTTCATTTCATGCCTTTGCATTTATTGTCAGTCAGTTTTGTATTGTGCTGTCCTCCTCCTTCATACAAACACGACTTGTTCTTGTTATTTCGTTTGGTGTCCTTGTAAATGTTATTTTGTTTTCAGCAGATAAATATTTCATGCCACATAAAGATAATTTTAACCTTAAGGGGTCTTAAGTTTAAAAATCAAAAACAATTTTACAATTTTATGAAATTTATTTGTTTTGTAGTTGTTGAAAAAAAATGCATAAATTTGCACTAATTAAACACGTTTTAGAAGATCGTTTAGTTAGATTGTACATATATTTAAAATCAAACTGTGTTGAAAACTGCATAAATATTAGGAGTTTAAAAATGAGGTCAAAAGGTTAAGCGCGATTTTTATCTTAGAACAAGTGACAGTTATCTATTAAACTATCAGGAAATAAATTCAAGTTTGATTTGAATAGAAATTCAAAAACAAACATTTTCTTAACAAAGCTTAGTTAACTAAGTTTTAAGTTTGATTTTAGGAAGTTTAAGGATTTTAATTTTTTTTCCTATATGAAATAAATAAATTTTGTATTAAATTTCATGGTCTAATAAACTCTAAGTTAACCTAAGTTTAATTAACTAAAATTAAGGTATGATTTTTTAAAGTTTAAGCATTAAATTTGTTTTCGTTTAATATTGAATTATTATTTCTAAATAAATTTTAACATTAAAGCAAGTTTGGTTAACTAAATGTTTAACTAACTAAAGGTTTAAGCTAAAACTTTCAAAGTTTTTTATAAGTGTAATAAATTTTTAATAAAGTTTAAAGGTTTTCGCAAATTTAAGTTAATTAAGGTTTAACTAACTTAAGTTTAAGTATGACTATTGCAAGCTTAAATGTTTAATTAATGTTTATTTTATACAGAATTTATTATTAACTTTTAGATTTGAAATTTAATATTGAAGCAAGTTTAGTTAACTAAAAGTTTAACTAACTAAGGCCTAAAATAATATTTTGTAAGTTTCAGAATGTCCTTTATTTTCTTTTATACATTTTTTTTAATACATGTTTCATGTTATTCTTTTAGTTCTAACTAACTAAACATTAAATTTTAAATTTATGTTCATTTCAAACATAATTTAACATTTAAAGAAAACTTTAAAAATTTCTTCAGTTTAGCTAACCAAACCATTTTCACGAGCTTTTTTATTAAATTTCTATTTTGAATTAGAATTTTTGCGTTTTATTTCATTTTATTTAATTACAGTTTTATTTACTAGAGTTTAACCAGAAGCTTAAGTTAAGAGAAGTTTAAGGTTTGATTCAATTTAATTTTTTATCTACATATTTCCGTTTTTAAATAAGGTTTTTTTGATTTTCTTTATCTTAAGTTTACATTAACTAAAGTTTAACTGGGGCCTTAGGAGTTTTAAAATTCAATTTATTTTTCTTGTTTATTTATTTTCTGTTTTAACTAAGCATTTATGTGATTTAGTTAATTTTCTTTATCTTAAGTTTTCTTTAACTATGGCTTAACTACGGCTTTTGGAAATGTCTGATTAAAATTATTCTTCTTTAATATTGACTTTCTATTTTACATAAGATTTTCTGAAATTAAGGTCATTTAATTAAACTAAAGTTTAATTTAACTAGGGTTTAACTGGGGGTTTAGGAAGTTTAAGGTATGTTTTATTTAAATTTGTTATATAATTTCGATTTTCAATAAGAATTTAAAGGATTTAGACAATTCTATTTAACTAAAGTTTAACTGGGGTTTTAGAAAGTTTATGATTTAATTTATCTTACTTTTTCATTTAATTTATATTTCAAATAAGAATTTTAAGTATTTAGATCAGTTTATTTAACTGAAGATTAATTTAACTAGAGTTTAACTAAGGTTTTTTAAAGTTTAAGGTTGGATTTAGTTAGGTTTTTTATTTATTGTCTATTTTAAATAAGAATATAAGTATTCTAGGTCATTTTATTTAAATAGTGTTTTTTAACTAAGGTTTTTAAAAGTTTAAGGTTGGATTTAGTTAGGTTTCTTATTTATTGTCTATTTTAAATAAGAATTACTGTGATTTAAGTTGTTTTATAATTAAAGTTTTATTTAACTAAGGTTTAACTTAAGTTTTACCAAGATTAAGTTTTAATTTTTTAATATTTTTCAAAAAATATTTAAAATAAAAACAATTTAAAAAAAAAATTGAAAATTTAAGTTTATAGAGTTTTACTTCACTAAAGTTTAACTTAGCTTTTAAAAAGTTTAAAGAGTTTAACCTATAAAACTAAAAAACTAAACAAAATTGCATATCGTTTGCTGATATTTTTGTTTAAACTTAAGTTAAACTTTAAAATTTTCAAAGATTAGAATAGATTTTAAAGGTAATTACTTTCTTAGACAGCATTTTTTGTTTACCTTTTTTCAGACTCAGGGCCGCTAAACGTTGACGCAACATTGATGAAAGGAATTTTAAATACTTTGCACTAATTCTGTTTAACTATTTAAGGGTTTAAGTAAAACTCTTTTAAGTAACTTTTGTTAGATTTTTTTTTTTTTGTTTAAATCTTTTTTTTTTTTTTGTAATTTTTTGTTTAAATTTGTTAAACTTGTTAATTCTTAATTAAGGAAATGAAAACTTCTGTTGTTTCTTTTTATTGAAGATTGCTGGAGATGCCTGTTTAATTTTTTGTTTGTTTGTTTTAAAAACCCGCTTTCAGCTAAAAAAGCTGACGACGTCTTTTTAAAAAGATGTTTAAATTGAGACTGGACGGCGGAAAAACTTCCTGCCGCACATTTAGTCATTGTAAAATGCATTTCGTTTTTATGCTGCATTTTCATACATTCAGTATAAATAAGAGATGTTGAAGTCTCCAAATGCTGGCTGCTGGCCTGTATGTACAAATCCCCAGTTGTTTTGAGGCTGCCACAAGAATCTAAATCTGGTTGAATTTTTGCACAACAGAAGAGCTGCTTAAACAAAACAAAATAAAAAAAAAAAAAAAAGCACAGAGTTTGCCAACAAAGTTTTAGAACTTGTTTAAAGACGGCCTTTCTGGAATACAGAAAAATTTGTACTCAAACAAGCAACCATGCAGCCATTCCGACAGCCAACATGCCACTTCTTTTGGTTTTAGATCAGGCCATGTTTAGAGCTGCTTTTACTGCTTGCTGCTAGTTGCTGATCATGATGATGTTGTTGATGATGATCGTCATGATCATCATGTCAAGCATTTAGCAGTAAAAGAAAATAAACACAATGATCATGAACTTTAGGAAGAACAAAAATGCAAACAAAAACTACAATTTGAAAGGTTTGAAGCCAACATGTTGGCAGTATAAAAATAAATTAAAGAGAATTGGTTCAAACATTAAGAGAATTTAAAGAGAGAAACTCACAAATTCCTTTTATGGGCTTAATTAGAACAGAGTTTTGTTAAACATCAAGCTGCTTATTAAACCCCCCTTTTGGAAGCCTAAATCTCTGAAAACCCCTTAAAATTTCACTAATTTTCCTGACTAGATTGTGTTTAAAATCTCATGAATTTTTAGCACTTTCTTTACACCCATTTTGTTAGCCGACCATTAAGTAAAAGTTTTGATTTATCTACCATAATTTTCATTTGAATTTTAGGCCATCGCATAATTTTACAAAATTTATGAGAAAAATAGGCATAATAATTATAAAGAAACAAAACATTTCTTAACAAAAATCTTTAGTATCATGTCAGTGTTTTAATTAAAACCTAATTTCAATTAAGTACCTTATGTTGCTTTTAAAAACAAACCAAAACAAAAAATAATAATAAATAAAAAAGAACCGCACAAAATCAATAACGAAAATTTGTTAAAAAAAAAACCAATAACAAGAAACTAATTTATGTTTTATACGGTTTTTTGGCGCCACCAAATAATTGTTTTTTTTTAATAAAAAACAAGGTCAATTTACTTAAAAACAATTTAACTCGTTGAGCATATTGCTAAAAAAAAAACACAGGGGGAAAAGTAGCTCTGGTGTCTCTATTGTCTTAAAACCTTATAAGAACACTATTTGAAATTAAAAAAAAATTTAATTAAATACACAAAAATATTTTGACAACAGTAAAAGTAATAGAAAACTATAACACATAAATAAATTAAAATCAATAAAATTTAATTAAAAAAACACTCCAAAAATATTTGACAAAACACAGAAAATAATAAAAATATTAATAAAACTAAAACTTGTAAAAAACTAGTTTAAACTTTAGTTAAATAAAAGCTTAAATTATTGAAAATCACTAAGTCTTTACAAAGTTTTGATTTAAGTAAAAAATGCTATAAAAAACCATCAAATTAAAGCTTAATCTTTTAAAATCTTTAAACCTTAGTTCAATAAACCCTTAGTTAACTTAAATAACCACAAACCTTAAAAATTATAACAAATATTAAAATTCAGTTAAACGGTAATATAACCAACTCTTAAACATTCAAAAAGCTAGTTTAAACCTTCGTTTAATTAAACAAACTTTAAAAAAAAACCTCATATTTCAATAAAATATTTAATTTTCTATAAAATGCAACTAATTGCAATGCTCAAACTTCCAATAACCTTGCTTAAACTTTAGTTAGTTAAACCCCTTATAAACTGAAAGCTTATAAATATCAAAACTTTAAACATAACTTATTGCACTCATAAATAAAAATAAATACAACAGTTAAACTCGCAAACATAAAGCTTAAACCGCAGTTAAATAAAAGCTTAACAAAACTAACGCTCTTAAAAGTTCATATTTAACTAAGAAAATTCATTTTCTAGAAACTTTACTTAGTTAAACATACTATAAACAAAAGTTAAAATAGTGAACAAAATCAATTTGTTTCGCGAAAAAAATATATTAAAACTTTTAAACCAGCAAAAATCAAGCTGGTAAGATAAACTCTATTAAAACTTCTAACTAACTAACAATGTGATTTTAATTAAAACTATACTAAACAAAATTCTTGAAGGGCCTAAACTTGAGTTTCTTAATATCGATTTGTTTCCTAAAAGAAAATAAACAAAATACTTAAACTTGCTGAAATAAAGCTTAAACTTTATTTTGTAAAATTGTTAAATTTTATTAAACAATTAAATTATCTATCAAATTAAAAGAAATGCTAATATCACACTACCCAAAATCTGACTTAAACCATAGTTAAGGTAAAGTTTAAAAAACCTTAAAATTCCAAAATTCCAAACAAAATTGTTGTATTTTATGAATAATAATAATTAAAATAGTTAAACTTGCAAAAATCTAGTTTAAACCTTAGATAGATAAAAAGTCAAATAGCCCGAAATAAATTCTAACTGAAACAAATATAAATTCTCTGCAAAATAAATATAAAATTAAGTTTTAATCTACAAAAAAGCCCAGATTAACAGACATTATAAATTATTTTTTTTTAATACAAGAAAACAACCAAATGCTAATCTTACATAAATCAGGCTTAATCTTTAGTTAGATATATTAAAGTTTTCAAAACCCTTAAACTTTTTTTAAAATATCTTACTTTAATGAAAGAAAATTAATAAAATATTTAAACTTGTAAAAATCAGGCTTAAACTTTGGTTAGTTAAACCTAGTTTATGTTAAAGTTTTATAAACCTCAAAACTATATTTAGAATTGATTTGTTTTGTGAAATAAATTAAATAAAATATTTAAACTTTTTTCAAATCAAGGTTTATTCTTAATTAAATATATGGTTAGTTAGTTGAACTTTCTTAGATAGTGAAATTAATTTACATTTGGAAAGTTTTATTAAAATAATATAAATTAAGGTATTAAGTTTACAAAAATCCGGTTTAAGCATTATGGTTTTAAAAACCTTTAAACTTAAAAACTATATTTAAAATAGATTTCTTTCATAAAAACAAATAAATAAAACACTTAAACTCAAAAAAATCAGCTTTAAACTTTAGTTAATTAAACCTTGAATAACTTAAAGTTACGAAAACCTCAAAATTCTATTAATATATTTAGGTTTCTTTCATTAAAACAAATAAATACAACGTCTAAACTTGTAAATGTAAACTTTAGTTTAAACCTATGTTGATTAAACTTTACTTTAACACACTTGAATACAAATTAATTTAAAATAAAGTTAAACTAAACTTTAATTTGGAAGCAAATTTAAATCATTAATTTCTAAATGCTAAGTTTAAATTTGAGTTTAAATTTAAACTGTAGCCAAATAATATAGAGAGTATTTCCTGTCATTTACAGTAGTTACATATAATGTTCATATTGGTTTATTTAGCTTTAACAAATCTGTTAGTTAACCTCCCCATATTTTTTAGGCAGCTGATGATGAAAACAGACAACAAATTTAAAGTAATAAAATAAAAATTAAATCAAATGAAAACAAACCAAGATGTAAAAAACTCTTTTTGAGGCAATTGTAAATGACATTTATAATTTACAGTTCAATGATCTGCTTAAATGACTGTTGAAAACAAAATCAAATCTCTTAACTGAATAGAAAATCATAAAGAATTAGTTGGTTGGAAATTAACTGAGAAAAAGTGCTTGATTAAATCACAGTTTAACAAATAATTACCCATGTTTCTATTGTTATTTCACAATTACGAGTAAACAGGTTGAGCTAACAAAATTTATAGTCTTAACCCTTTAAAGTGTCAGTGAGGAAATAAATTCACGTTAAACGCCTGTTTAAATAACGATTAACATTTTTAATTGCTGAATTTTAGATGTCATTTGCATATTTTTCGGTTTTGGGTTTGCACAAATTACCACCTAAACAGATTTTATTTCAAGTGTTTTTTCTTTAATTATTAGTTATTTATTAACTGAAGTATAGAAGGAGGATTATAAAACTGTCAATAGTTTTTTCTTTATTTAAATTTACGCCTTAATACTTTTGTTAACCATAAAATTATACCTACCGTGAGAATTTTTATGTTTTAGTATTGAAAAATAGAGATCTTTATCAAATTTACTTGGTAAATTGTTAATTTATATTTGTGTGTTAAACTATTTGGTTTTCAGTAGGTTTTTGTTGAAAATAAAACAAAACAAAATATTACAAATCTTCATGGTTTTTTAAACATAATTTCAGGTGATTTGTTAAAGATTTGTTTAACATAAAACTTATCAGACACTTGTGATCAGTTGTTTGTTTGTTTGTTATAATTAAAATGAAAAATAATAACAATGAACATGAGCATAAATGTTCCAGTTTCAAAACAATTTATTAAACAAAAGTAATTTAAATTTAAATCAATGGACACTTAAACTTGAATTATTTTAATGAATTTTTAAACAAAAGCAATTATTTCAAACTAAAACTTTCATATATAGAGTAATTGCTTACAAATTTATAACAATTTCAATAAAATAAACATTAATCCTACTCCTAATCTGCCAAAAATCAAGCTTAAACTTTAGTTAGTTAAACCTTAAATTGCCGAAATGTTTATAAACCGCAAAATTTAATACAAAACAAATTGCTTTTATGAAATAATATAACTAAAATAGTTAAACTTCCAAAATTCAAGCTTAAACTCTAGTTAAACACAATCTTAGTTAACTAAACTTTCTTGAAACTTTTAGGTTAATAACAAACATAAATTATCTCTTTAATGAAAATAATTACAAATCCTAAACTTCTAAAAATCACAGTTAAACCTTAGTTAGTTAAACCAAGCTGAAAGTAAAAATTTCATAAACCGTAAAACTTTATTTAAAACACATTGTGTGTTTGAAATCACATAAATAAAATAGTTAAACGAATATGTATTTTTATTCGACCTTTATTATTTCAATTATTACTAATTTTTCGAGCTTGAGGTCTTTTTTTTATTTTTAAATATAAAAAACTTTTTATCTTTTATTTATATCCAATATTTCGGCACTTCCTTGAGTGCCTTCGTCAGGGTTTTTTTCTTTCTTAATTTAGTAGATATTTTCAATTAAATAATCATATATATAACCAAATGAAAGGACTTCCTATGGGTTCGTCAGCTTCTCCGATTATAGCAGATATAGTTATGGAAAGATTATTAGATATATGTATTGAAAAATTAATTATAAAACCGAAGATCTTAACAAAATATGTTGACGATTTATTTTGTATAATTTCTGAATCAGGAATAGAACAAATGCTAAATATTTTTAACTCATTTCACGCGGACATTAAATTTACAATTGAAAGGGAATCTAATTCAAGAATATCATATTTGGACACCTTGATAATTAGAAGAGGAAATAGGATATTAATAGATTGGTATCAAAAACCAACATCTTCTGGTAGAATTATTAATTATTTCTCTAAACATCCAAAGAGAATAATTATTAATACAGCTAAAAATTTTATAGAAAGAGTTCTGAAAATATGTGATTCAGAATTTCATGGAGATAATAAAAGGAAGATTTCTAATATTTTAACTGATAATGGCTTTCCTAAACAATTAATAACAGATTTATTAATACGACATGATAATTATAGAATAAATAACCGAAATAGTATTACAGAACAGAGGATATATAAGTCGGTAACATATATACCAAAATTTTCAGAAAGATTAGAAAAATCAAATATATATGATAACAAAATATACAAAATAGCTCATAAATCTTTTAACACAGTAGGTAAACTATTTACTAATATGAAAGATAAAATAAAGAGAATGGATATGTCAAATATTGTTTATAAAATACCATGTAAGGGGAATGATAGTGGACAGTGTAATAAAGTTTATATAGGTACAACAAAGAATAAACTAAAGACTAGGATAGCAGGACATAAATCAGATCAAAGATATAGAAATATATCACAAAAAACAGCTTTATCAACTCATTGTGCTAATCTAAACCATTATCCAGATTTTGAAAATACAATGGTTTTAAACACAGAAAATAATTATAAACGTAGATTTATGTTAGAAATGTTACAAATTATAAAGGTCCCGACAATTTCGAGAATTAATTTTAAGTCAGACACTGAAAATATAGCACAAAATTATAGACACTTAATTTATAAGAATAGAAACGGAAGTTAAAAAAAATAATTTATTTACATATAGATCAAGTTTAATTTGAAAAATATTTCTTTGTTTTTTGAATTTAAAAAATTTTTTAATTTGTCAATTATTATTAAATTTGTTATAATTTGTTAAAAATTGTAAAATTAAGAAAGAAAAAAACCCTGACGAAGGCACTCAAGGAAGTGCCGAAATATTGGATATAAATAAAAGATAAAAAGTTTTTTATATTTAAAAATAAAAAAAAGACCTCAAGCTCGAAAAATTAGTAATAATTAAAATAGTTAAACTTTAAAAATTCAAGCTGAAACTTTAGTTAAACATAAACTTGGTCAACGGAACTTTTATAAAACTTCATATTTAATAATAGACAAAAGTTTCCTATAAAATAAAACTAAAGCTAATTTCTAAACTTTAAATACTCATAGTTAAACTTTAGTTAGTGTAACCCAAGATAAATATAATTATAAAACCAAAATTTCTAAACAAACTTTAAGTTTTTCAGGAAATAAAACAAATATACTTAAACTTTAGTTGATAATGTCCTTAGCCAGTTAATCTTTCCTAAAACTTGTTGCTTAATAATGAGAATACATTTTCCATAAAACGAAAATAATTGGAATTCTTAAACTTCCAATAACACAGCTTAAACTTTGGCTAGTCAAACTTAACAGAACTAAAAATTTAAAAAAACCTTAAACTTTTATTTAAAATAAATTTCTTTTATGAAATAAAATAGTTAAGATTTAGTTAAACATAACCTTAGTTAACAGAACTGTCATAAAACTTAATAGTTATTAAAAAACATAAAATAGCTACTAAAAAATAAAACTACAGCTTATATGTAAACTCGCTATAATTAGGCTTAAACTTTGGTTAGTTAAACCTAATATAACTAAAAGTTTCAAAAACATTATAAATTTCTTTCATGAAAACCAATAAATAAAAAAGTTGAATTTACAAAAACCTAGCTTAAGCCTTAGTTAAATAAACCTTATTTAGCTAAACTTTTATAAAAATTATTGTTTACTAATAAAAATAAATTTGCTTTAAAACGAAAAAAAAAAATATATAATTCTTAAACTTGCAAAACTCAAGCTAAAAACTTTGGTTAATTAAACCTAACTGAACTTAAAGTTTTATAAATCTTAAAATAGATTTCTGGCATGGAATAAAACAAATATAAAGGTTTAACTTACAAAAATCTATGTTAAACTTTAGTTAAATAGAATCATAGTTGGCTAAACTTTCCAAAAACGTGTTATTTAATCATGAGAAGAAATTCTCTATTAAATTAAAATATATAAATTGCTTAACCTTTTAACATGCTGGCTTAAACTTTGGTTAGTTAAACGTTGGTTAATTAAAAGTTTCATAGGTCGCAAAATTTTATTACGAACACATTTCCATTATGAAAGCATATTAGTAAAATAGTTAAACTTGTAAAAATCTAGCTTAAACCTTAGTTAACTTAAATTTTCTTACTTTCTTTTACATACAAATAAATCTAACTATTAAACTTTTGAAAATAAGGTTTAAACTATGATTAGTTAAACCTAACATAACTAAAAGTTGCTAATACCTTTAAATTTTGTTTTATGAAATATTTCTAAATTATATTATGTATTTAAGTTTTTAAAACTCAAGTTTAAACCTTAGTTATTTAAACTTTTATATTTATTTAGGCTTAATGATAAAATATTTGTTTTCTTGCACAATTTGTTTAGTTTTTTAAGATATTTTCAAGTTAATTGTAGAATTTGTTTTCAGTCTTTTTTAAAAGTACTTGAATGACTGGTTTAAATCACGGATCTAATGTTATTTTTAAGTTTTATTTATTTACTTTTTGGCCAATGTTTTGTTTTGTTTTGATTTGTTTTGATTGTTAAGTAGTCTGTACAAAATTAACGGGCAAATATTTAGTTTGAAAAGTATATTTAAGCTGCTTAAGATTTCAGCAGCTATTAAGCATCAAGACCAAAATTTCAACCAAAAATTAAAACCTAAATAATGGCGACAATAATTAAAGTATTTTCTAAAATATTTCTTTTGTTACAGAAAACTGTATTTCACCCCCTTCAAACCTTAAAAACACCAAAAGGCGTGAATATAAATTCCAGTCATCAGGAAATAATTTTAAGAAATTTCCAAAACTGTTTATGATTCATAAATTTTAAATCGCATATATTTTAAATATCGCACAAAAAACTGTATAATTAAATTAATAATTGTGATTGTTTATAACGGAAGTTTCAGTTTGAAATAATAATAATAAATATCGTTTGGTTTTTTATTTTATTACTAATGCTGTAAATCATTTGTTTATTGCTGCTTTATTGTACATACATACACATGTATTTAATTTGACATAACAACTGAGGCTTGGTTCGTATTTATTTAAACAATTTGTTTCTGTTTTGTATTTGTTATAAATCCACAAACGTTGGAAACAAAAAATATAACTGAGGTATGCAAGGAAAGTGTATGAAATTGTTAACGGATAAAAACGAAAGTTGTTTAACAAATTAATCATTTAGTAAATTGAATTTTTTTTGTCATTTTGTTTAATAAAACCATTTAATTTTAAAACTTACATAATTTTCAAATTTATGTCATTTATATTTGAGAGATATTTAAAGCAATTGTTAACTGGTGTTGTTTTTTTCTTCGAAAGAAAAGAAACCATAATTCACTCACCTGCAAAGATAAAAACAAAACGAAAAAAAATTATTAAAATTTGAAATTAATTAAACTTAGATTTATCAATTTAATAATATATAACAAGAAAGTTTTAAATAATAAAAAATTAATCCATTCAGGCAACTTTTAATATTCCCCCAGATTTGCCTTTAGCCATTTTATAAATATTTTTTTTAATTCAACTGTTTTGCTCTCATAAACATCTTTAAACCTTAGTCAACTCAAAGATTAGTAAACAAACGTTTTAAAAACAATCAAATTTAATTAAAGAAACAAATTTCTTATAATATAAAACCAAATTAGAAACTTAAACTAGCAACTTTAGTTCGGTAAACCAAACATAACCGAAAGTTTTAAAAACCCTAGAATTATTTTTCAAATAGTTTTCCTTTTTGAAATAACCAATATGAAACACTTAAACTTGCAATAATGAAAACTAAACTTTGGTTACCTAGGTTATGTTAATGACTAAAATAGTTAAACTTCTGAAAATCAAGCTTAAACTATGGTTACTTAAACGTAGTTTGTGTTAAAGCAGCAGAAACCCACAAAATTTATTTAGAATTCATTTCTTTCATAAACTCAAGTTAATAAAATAGTTAAGCTGCCGAAAATCAAGTTCAAACCTTAGTGAAATAAAAATTTGATTACATAAACTTCCTTAGATATAAAAATTAAATTAAAAATGTAAGCTTTCTATAAATTTTAAGTAAATTTAAAACTTAAACTTGCAAAAATCAAGTTTCAACTTTGGTTACCTAAACCTAGGTTAAAGTTTCAAAACCCTTTTAAATTCTATTTAGCAATTTGTTCTTCTATGAAAGCAATTAAATAGTTTAACTTCGGAAAATCAAAATTAAACCTTGTTTAGTTAAACTTTTTATGAAACTGAAGTATTTTAGTGGAACCATTTTAATAAAACAGTTAAACTACTGAACATCAAGCTTTAAACTTAGTTAAATATATTTGTAGTTACATAAACTTCCTCAGATAATAAAATTTAGTTACAAATTTAATTTTAATATATATAATTTAAGTAAACTTGCAAAACTTAAGCTTGAACTTGAGTTATTTAAACTTAGGTTATGTGAGAATTTCAAAAACTACAAAATTATATTTAAAATAGACTTCTTCTTTAATGAAAAAAGTAAATAAGTCAGTTAAACTTCTGAAAATAAAGTTTAAAACTTAATTAACTGGATTACCTGTTAATTAAACTTTTCTAGAGATTCAAATTTACTACAATTTATAATATCTGTTTTAAATAAAAACCAGTCAGTTGCTTAAACTTGAAACAATTAGGCTTAAACTTCAGTTAGTTAAAAATTTAAAAAAAATTTCAATATTTTATTTTAAATCAAAGTATTTTATAAAAGAATTTAAAATACATAGTTAAACTTGTTAAAATCCAGCTTAAACTGTAGTTAAATAAATCTTTAGTTACAAAAACTTTTTTTGATATTAAAAATTTTATTAATTATATACATTTGCTATAAAAATCAATTTTATAACTTATATTTGCAAAAATCAGGTTTAAACTTTGGTTACTTGAACCTAGGTTATGTTAAAAAAGCTGCTAACTCTTTTTAAAATTCATTTCATTTAGAAAAGAAAATAAATAAAATTTGTAAAATCAAGCTTAAACTTACTTTATTAACATTTTATCTTATTTAACCATTGTTGACATCATGTAAACAATGTAAAAAATTGATGTAAATTTGATATATGGTGTAGTTCTATTGTTATTTTGTTTCCCTGAACTTTTTTACGGGTTTAAAAAATTATTTAGCTAAGGTAAACAATATTAAGTATTGAAAAAATCTCTGCTAAAATCTGTAGACATTCAGCAAAATCCTGTAATTTTAAACAAATTATCAAATTCCTTTAAATTTGTTACATTTAAAGCTTTTTTTTTAATTTGTTATATCTGCAAATTCCTCTAAATCAGTTTTAGTAATCTCTGTTTGTTTAATAAATTCAAGCAAAACAAACTAACAAAAAAAAAAGACTTTGTTCTTGTTGTAAGAAATAAAACATATTTTAAGCTTTATCAAATTAACAGTAGAAATCACAACATGAAAGTAAACACTTCCGTCTTTAAAGTCACATTAATAAAAGTCAAAAGATTTCTGTAATAAAAAATAGGCAGCAGAGAACAACAAAATCAAGACAAGTTCCAGCAAAGAAACCAACCCAAATCAAAAACGAAAGACTTAAGAACCAAACTTTAAATGAAAGCCAATAAAAAAAATCGAAGGTTTTTTTTTTTTGTTCGAATTGTTAAAGTTATAGTTGTGGTTGTTGTTATTGTTGTTATGCCATATCATATAATAAATTTCAGCTTAGCAATCTCTACTATAAAGAAAATTCGCTTTTCAAACAAACTCTTTAACCAACATAACAGCAGCTAAAGTATTAGAAAATATGTTTAAGAAAGGTAGCTGGTAAAGAAGAGGCAGCAAAATGTGGTTTGGAAAAAGGAAACCTGTAATGTTATTTTAACCAACAAATGGCAAATCTATGTAATTACAAATAATAATTCTAAAAGCATTTATCTTTCTTTGGTTAGAAAAAAGAAACTTTTTGGCTGGCTGACTGACTTTATTTATGAAAACGACAACAAATCGACAAAATGCAATTTATGCGTTTCGTTCCGTTTCATTTCTTTGCATTGCATTACATTGCGTTGCATTAAGATTTTTTTTTTCTAATTTTTATCTTCTATTATTCTTTAAGCGTTCTTATAACTTGCCATGATGTTTGGTTGCAGCAGCTCAAACCTCATCAATGGTTTAGGGCTTTTGCTTTTGCACAACTTCGTTAGAAGTTCTGCTGTATAAACTACTATGTACTTAAAATTTTGTTTTTTTTTCCTCTTTTTTATACCCTCCTTATAATATCAATTGATTGAGATTAGAGGCTTAAAAGAAAGAAAGAACGTTAGCAGCAAAAATGTTACAGCATAACTTTAGCTCATGTTATGAATTGAAGCTGCTTTGTGTTATATTTACTGTGTAGTACTAGTTGATGTTATTTTTTTTTTTATTGCAAGATCAAATCAATGCGACAGCTGTAGAATGTAAAAGTTATTTTCTTATTGTTGTTGCTGGGTTAAGCAAAAAGTGTGATTTGTTGTTAAAGCACAAAAATGTACAATTTAAACAAATAAGAAAATATTTGTTAGTTTTTTCTGCTTGAGAATAACAGTGGTATAAACAGAATAAAATTTTGAATTACATTTAAAAAAAAAATTTTTTTTAGAAAATTTCAATATTTTTCATAAAATCTCAAATTTTTTTTATTTAAATTTTAAAACAGAGTTTAATTTTTTTTTAAGTTTAAAATTTGTTGAAATTCCATTTTTTTTTTAATTTCAACATTTTTTGGAAAAATTTTAAATTTTTCTCAAAACGTTTCATATCTTTTTGACAATTTCCATTTGCTTTTTTTAAATTTCAAAATAATTTTTTTTACCTTTTTAAGAGTATTAAATTTTTTTTTTTTGAAAAAATTAATAGTAAAATTTTAAATCAATTATTTTTTGGAAAAATTTACAATTTTTTTTGAAAATATTAAAATTAAAATTTTTTTTGGAAATTTTTTTTTTAGAAAAATTTCAAAATTTTTTAAAAAATTTAAAATTTTTTTTTAGATTTTGGTTCCATAAACCTAAATAAATTATCTCAAAGTTTGCAAAATTGATTTGCAGCTTAAACTTTGGTTACTTAAACCCAGGTTATGTGATTTATTTTATTTAGTTTTTTTATTTCATAAAAGCCATAAAATAAAATATTTCAACTTCTTAATATCAAACCTAAACTTTGGTTACTTAAACCTAAATTATGTTAAAGTTTCAAAAATCTCTAAAACTAATTTAAAATTGATTTCTTTTATAAAAACAAATAAATAAAATAATTTAACTTTTGAAAACCAAGCTTAAACTTTGTTTATATAAACCTAGCTTATATTAATGTTTCAAAAACTTCCGGAATCGATTTGAAATTTATTTATTTCATAAAAGTAAATCACTAAAATAGTTAAACTTCTGAAAATCAAGCTTCAACATTGTTTTCAAAAACATCATCAGTTATGGTTCTGTGATGTTAGCATTAAGTTTGACTTATTATTCAGTGTTTCTGTAGTATTTAATTTATTAAGTATTTAATTATTTAATTCGGTGTCGTGTAGTCCAATTTTTTAAAATTAAATAATTGAGAAGTGCAATACAAATGTAAACCTTAATTCATTATTACGGAAATAAAAGTACCCCTGATGAAGTTCGCAAAAAGTGAACGAAACGTTGGGTAAAACAAATATATAAAAAACCATAAATGTTTTTTATTTACATTTGTTAAACGGAAAAGGAAAATTTATTGATCAAATAGCCCGTGAGGAGAAACAATAACCTCAATAATGATATAAAATAAAAACATTGATCAGAAACAAAAGAAAGAAAAAGAGCAGCATCTGATCTCTTTCTTTGGAAAAATTTCATAGATTTTTTTTTAAAATATCAATTTTTTTTGGAAAGATTTCAATAATCAAATATGTATGTAAAACATTAACCAGTTCCTTAAGAATCGAATAATAATTTAGCGGTTCTTAAATATTCGAATAAAAAATTAATTCTTAAGAATCAAATAAAAATTTACCGGTTAATAAAGAATTGAATAAAAAGTAAATCGCTTCGTAAGGAATTGAATAAAAAAATGAGACGGTTAATAAAGAATCAAATAAAAATTCAATGACTCATAAAGCATTGAATAAGAATTTAATGCTTTAATAGAATTTGGAACAGAAACGATGCAAAAATTATACAATTGATTCATCCCTTTATTTGTTTACATGCTAAACAATTATTTATACCCACTGTCCACTAACAATTGCTAACTAAAGAATTTTATATCTAGCAACACGCTCCTCCCCTCGAAAAACACATAATTTTTGCTAAAAAAAAGTCCCTTTATAGGCTTTCAGCTGCCAATATTGTCAATACATTCAATAATAACATCAACATGTGCGTCTATATAGAGAAAACTATAATAACAATGAATAGAAAGGAAAAGCCAGTAAAACTAACCAACAATCCATCAATCAGTGTTGCCAGAAAATTAATTTCAAAATATGCTAAAACTTGAAAAACCAAGTGCTAAAATGTTGTACAGAAGAAAAAAAAGTGCTAAATTTTTTCAATGTAACAATACAATTTTTACTTTAAATGTTACAAATATAAATTATAGTTGACTTGTTTTAATAGATTACATTTCATATATTAATCCAAAAAATTTCCGTGTTCATTTACTTATCACATCGAAAGAAATTTAGTTGGAATATTAATAAAAGTTATTTTTTTTAATTTTTTATCAAGCAAATTATGCTAAAAGGCATTTAGCATAATTTTTGAAAATTTCAATGCATTTTCGAGAAACAAACTGCTAAATCTAGCACTGAAAGTGCTAAAATGGCAGCACTGAACAACATTCTTCACTAATACAATTCTAAACAGCAACAAACTAGACTTAACCTTAAGTAACATACTCGTATATACATAGATACATATGTACATATGTATGTACATACAGAAAACGGAAAAAAAAACTCAAACAAGAACAAACATAAGTACGAGTATGTATGTATGTATGTACTTACATAATTGATGCTTAGAGAAAAATAAACGCAATTTATTGAGCAAATGATAAGTATGTATTTTGTAACACACACCAACCATACAAACCTGCTGCATAAATACATAGTACATACATACATATGTACATATAAACCAACCAGCAACTGCATGTTCTAACTAACAAAAACAATAACAGCAAACAAACTTCGTAGCAATTGCTGCTACGAAGCGTAGAAACGTAGTAGAGTACTCGTACATGTACTATGTGTATTAATGTCGGTTGGAGAGCGTGTTTTAGGTGCATCATTTACAACGTTGTCAACTTTGAAATTTGAAAACGCACCAAAATAGAGAAAAAACGCATCATTAGAAAAAAACGCACCAACTTTAGATTTTTTTTATTTAAAAAGATAAATTAATATTTTTTGTGTGCACATACAATGTTCATACATAGTACATACAATATGTATTTTGTATCCACATAATTTATGTACATACATATGCAAGTACCAAGGTTATTTGTTTTTTTTTTTTTTTTTTTTTGTAAATGACGGCACGGATAAGCACATGAACAGAGAAAACAGCTCTGTGACATCAAATAGAATTATTGAAAATTGTATGTATTATGCATGTAAGAAAACTTTAAATATTTCTTTAATAAACATTCTATACTTTTAGTTTTAAAGTTTTACAATTTTTATATATGTATGTAAAATGTTTCTTCGCACTTTTCATATGATTTGGTACGTTATGAATGAACGTCAAAAAAAATTTAGCAGTATTGAATGGTACTTCTGAATGAAACAGGTGTATTTTTTGTACACAGATTTTTTCTCACACTGCAATAAAAAGTTGTGTTGAATTTGTTTTGGTGCCACCAAAAATTAAAAAGCGCACCGCCCACCAACTAAATAATTTTTCGCATCAAAAATTTAAAAAAGCACCAAAAATGGTGCGAAACACACCAAGTTGACAACGCTGATCATTTAGCTCTCTAACGACAACAACAACCACAAGAAAAACATTATAAATATTTAATAAGCTTATAAAATAATGAAAAAGAAATCAAAACAAACAAACAAAAACATTTGCACAATTATAAAGAAAAGCAGTCAAAAAGCGAAGGGGGGGGGGGCTCCTCTCTTAAAGGCAAAAGGGAAGTTTAATTTTGGTTTTTTATGTCACTGTTTATTTTTCTCAGTGTATTTGTTGCAGCTAAACTAACGCACACTAAACCGGTTAATAGAGAATCGATAAAAAAAAAATTAACTGGTTCACAAAGAATTGATTTGAAATACTTAAAGAATCGAAAATTAACCGAAAAAAATAAAAAAAAACGAATGAAATATTAATCGGTTGAAAAAGAAGCGAATAAATCTGAAGCGGTTTATAAAGAATCGAATAAAATTAACCGATTATTTTTTATATTCGATTCTTTATTTACTCGATTTTTTATGAGTTGGTTAAATTATCATTCGATTCGAAATAATTCGGTTGAATATTTATTCTATTCTTTAATAAACAGTTAATTTTTATTCGTTTTAAAATAAAAGTGGTTCTTTATTTACCGGATTGCTTATAAACTGGTAAAAGTTTTATTCGATTCGAAATAATTCGGTTCAATATTTATTCGATTCTTTAAGAACCGGTTAATTTTTATTCGTTTTAGAATAAAAGTGGTTCTTTATTTACCCGATTGTGTATAAATTGGTTAAATTATCATTCGATTCGAAATTATTCGGTTCAATATTTATTCGATTCTTTAAGAACTGGATAATTTGTATTCCTTTTTAAAGTTATACTTGACTTTTTTTGAATCCTTTAATTTTTCATGCGATTTGATATTATTCGGTTCATAATTTATTCGATTCTTTAGGAACCGATTAATTTTTATTGGTATTAAAATTAGGAGGTTTTTTTATTTACTTAATTTTTTATGATGTGGTAAATTTTCATTCGATTCAAAATTATTCGCTTCAATATTTATTTATTTCTTTTAGAAGCGGTTAATTTATCATTCGTTTAAAATTATTTAAACGTTTCTAAATTATTCATTTCATTATTTATTTAACTCTTTATGAAACCTTTAATTTTTCGTTTGATTCTTAGTGGATATGTTAATTACTAATTCAATTCCAAATGATTCGTTTTATTATTTGCGATTCACTTGTTCATTTTTTATTCGACTCAATATGAATAGTTTAAGTTTTTATTCGATTCTAAATGTAGGTATTGATTCAATTCTCAGTCTTTCCTATTGATTCATTGCTGCTCCATTTACCCCGACTACTTTTGCTGTTAAACAAACAAATCTATTAGCCTTCTTGCAGCCTTAAACTCTTTATATTTTCCGTGACATCTTAAAACAGCTTATTTACGAACATGATTTATTTTAACTTAAACATTAATTTTATAGGTAAATACAATAAATATGTAAATATTTATTAGGTTAACAATAAAAAAATGTTTTAAAGTACATAGTAAATAAATTTAACAAAAACAACCTTAAATAAACACTTAACGCCTGCGCGCTTAAAAATGTCTGCCACAAATATCTTATACATACATACATACATACATATGTACATACTCGTACAGTTACAGTTCTTACAAGTTCTTTTGATTGTGGGGTGTTTTATTTTATAAAATCTACTTTATTTAAATGTGATTATTTTAACTCAGATTTTTATTGTCAACAGCAGGAGACAACAGAACAACAACACATCAGAAAGAAGCTTAAACTGATCTCGGTTTATTTGCAAAAAAAAAAAAAAAAAAAATGCCAACAAAAACAGCAAAATCTATATGCTGCATTATAACGAGAAGCCGTATGGCTTTCAGATTTCATTATCAACACACAAGACAAACAAAAGTGTCATGTGTTGACAGCTAAAGTACACACGCAGCTGTCATTAACACAACAAAAACAATAAGTACTTGCGAAAAACAAACATAAAAAAAGCACACACAACAAAAGATTTACTTTTATTAAAAAAAAAAAAAAATACACACAAACTTACACTTACAAAACAATCATTACAAAAATATTACACACCACACAATAACAACAACAACAATAACGAGATCATTTATTTGTGTGCAGAGAGCAGTGTTGCCAGAAAATTAATTTCAAAATATGCTAAAACTTGAAAAACTAAATGCTAAAATGTTCTACAGAAGAAAATATAAGTGCTAAATTTTTTCAATGTAACAATACAATTTTTATTTCAAATGTTATAAATATAAATTATAGTTTTTTCTAATTTTCTTCATAACAATTGTTGAATTGTTTTAATAGATTACATTTCATATATTAATCCAAAAATTTCCGTGTTCATTTACTTACCACACCGAAAGAAATTTAGTTGAAATATTAATAAAAGTAATTTTTTATTTCTCCAAAAGTATTTTTTGGAGTAAAATTTGTTCGAGAAAAAAATTTTTTTATAAAGCAAATTATGCTAAAAAGCATTTAGCATAATTTTTAAAAATTTCAATGCATTTTCGAGAAACAAAATGCTAAATCTAGCACTGAAAGTACTAAAATGGCAACACTGGCAGAGAGAAAGTAAACAAAACTCTTCTCATTAACAGGGGGTTAGAGAGTAGGAGCAGAGAAGAAGTAGAATTTACAGTATTTGTAAACATGGTGGCTTTTATACTCAACATGTAAACAAACCAAACAGTGTTGCCAGAAAATGAATCTCAAAATATGCTAAAACTTAAAAAACTAAGTGCTAAAATGTTCTACAGGAGAAAAAAAAAGTGCTAAATTTTTTCAATGTAACAATACAATTTTTATTTCAAATGTTACAAATATAAATTATAGTTTTTCCTAATTTTGTTTAACAATAGTTGACTTGTTTTAATAGATGACATTTCATATATTAATTTAAAAATTTCCGTGTTCATTTACATACCACATCGAAAGAAATTTAGTGGAAATATTAATAAAAGTTATATTTTATTTCTCCAAAAGTATTTTTGGAGTAAAAAAGTAAAAATTTGTTCGAGAAAAAAAAATTTTTTATCAAGCAAATTATGCTAAAAAGCATTTTGCATAATTTTTTAAAAATTTCAGTGAAAGTACTAAAATGGCAACACTGAAACCAAAATATAAATAAAATAAATTGTTGTTGTTGCTTTAGTTGTTCCTCTCTTTTGTTTTTTGGTATTTGTAAACTTTACATCAGAAAAACCTGCCTTTAGGCGGAGGTGTAAGTGTGTTGTAAACTCTTACATTTATTTGTTTTTGTTGCCAGTTTTTTTTTTTGAGAGTTTTGGTAAGTTTGTTGGTTAATTTTTTTTGATTTTTTGAAAGAGGTGTTGACAGGAGGTGTTTTAAAATTTGACAACACTTAATTTTTCACAAAACTAAAGTGTTTTTAGTTTTTAAAAAAGTTTTAAGTTGTTATATGAAGCTAAAAAGCGACCTTTCTTCAGGGGCAAAATAATTTATAATGAGTTGTTAAAATTGTGTACTACAAAGCAGGTTGATTTTTCACTTTATTTTCTAATGAATTGAGTTGATTTTTCTATTAAATTTAAATTAATTGTTGGATTTCTTTAGAAATTCCTTATCAGTTGCTTCATTTTTCATTGGATTTTAATTTTTCATGTTCTTTAAGAATAAGTTCAGTTTTCATATGATGAGTTTAATTTTTCACACTATTCTTAAAAGTGCTTTTTGAAGAACTTTGGATTTTATTAAAAAAATAAACACATAAAATTTTGAGAAATGTATGAAAGCTTTATTTAATTCATAGAAAGATCTACATATGTATATAATTAAGTACATATTTAAAAATGATGATTTAATGGAAATGTTGACAGCGTTTACGCCTTAAAATGGTTCATACGCTGGGTCCAATTTTGGCATAATCTCTCCAACATATCGACCAGTATCACACAAATAAATACTTCAATATAAGTTTACAACCGTTGCGGAGAGATAGAGATTCTAATATATGTATATTGAACGAAATAATTTCGAATCGAATGTTAATTTAACCAGTTCATAACCAATCGAGTAAATAAAGAACCGCTTAATTTTAAAACGAATAAAAATTAACCGGTTCTTAAAGAATTAATCAAAATTAAAACCGAATAATTTCAAATCGAATAAAAAATTAATCCGTTTAATAGAAACGAATAACAAATTAAATGGTTCATTTTGAAATGAATAAATAATTAACCGGTTCATTTCAAATCGCATTAAAATAGCCGATTCATTTAGAATCTAATAAAAAATTAAACGAATCACTTTGAACCGAATAAAATTAACCGGTTCATTGCGAATCGAATGAAAAATAATAGATTCATATAGAATAAAATAAAAAATTAGCAGATTCTATATGAAGCGATTAAAAAATTAACCGGTTAATTTAGAATCGAATAAAAAACTAACCGGTTCATTGCGAATCGAATAAAAAAATAATCAATTCATATAGTCAAATAAAAAAACCGATCTTTATATATCCATGGAAAAATTAATCGGTGCATTTTGAATTTAATCGGTTTATTTCGAATCGAGTAAAAAATTAATCTGTTCATTTTTAATCGAATAAAATGTAACAGAATCTTTTAGGTGCAACTAAAAATAGCCGTTTGAAATTTTTTGGAAAACTAACCAATTTATATAAGTAGCAAGTGTTAATTATATTAAAATATTCTTACATAGTGATTTTTTAAGAGCTTTCCAAATGAACGGCCCCAAACGTCAAATAAACAGTTCAGCGAACTAGCCTCTCAATTGGTATATTGTTTCGCGTGCTGTCTTCTTGAAAGCATATGTCATCCAAGTTCAATTCTTCCGTTTTGGACACAAAAAAAAATTTAATCATCCCACGGTAGAGCTCTTCAGAAACAGTAACGTTTCTGCCTTCGTCGTGTTTAAAACAATAGATTTTTCGAGAAGCATTCTTGCAACGCATCTGGCTACTGTTCATACCAAACACGACAAGTTTGCTTGTCCATTCAACCAAAATTAAGTTTTTCGCTGAATACAATTTTTCGATACAAAAGTGGATCTTCACTTTCTTAACCGATCATAAATTTTGACAATAAATTATAAAATTATAATCTGCAAGTGTTGTGCGTTTGTAAGTCGATTGATGTTTCAATTATACACCAAACTGAATTTGTTTAACAGTAACATGTTACTAGAAAACAGAAGAACGGCCAAAAAAAAAAGTTGCTAAAAAATTCACCCTTTTGTTTTTCAAATTCTTTTTAATGTTTCTAATGAAATCAATATTTTCAGTTTTTTTTTTTTAATTTTTACTCATACCCAACAACTATACCAATCGCCATTCCAAGAACCTATAATTTTAAAATTGTAGCTGCCGCTAAAGTTCTATAGCCGCACTTATAAAAAAGCTTTTTAAAAAGGTTTCAAATTCAATTTTCTAGCAAAGAACCAACAACAATTTAGCATTTCAATGTTGGTGGTCCAATTTAATAAGGTTTAAGCTACCAAACCTTAAAAAAAACTAAAACTAACAGAAACAAAAACAAAAAAAAAAAAACTGCAAATAAAAAGGCCAATAAAATGTTGCATAAAGCTTGGAAAACAAGCATGTATGAACATGTCTCACAGCTAACAAATTCTAATATAGGAGGAGCATTATGTACATGTGTATGTATGCATGTATGAAACATAAGATCATTTTAAATATAAAAACTATAAAAACAACATAATTTAGTTGTCAGTAAACTGAAACCACACACATGGTTTCGTTTTAAATTTTCTTTTTATTTTTTTTAGGAAAAAAATTATAAATTTTTTTGAGACTGGAACAAACTCTTAATTTGGCAACACCTTTTGTTTTGTGCATCATTAAGGGTCTTTACATGCATCACACCCTTTCAGAGGCATTAAAAGGTGGGTTAAAATTAATTTTTTTCAAGCATACTCTACATATTGATATTTCTTTGTTTATGAATGAAAAAAATATAAAACTTTTTCACGAATTTGTGGACACAGCTGGTGTTTTCAAATGATCGTATTACCAGGCTTTAAGTTTTTTTCATTATCAAAAAAAATTTGTTAAAAATCAAAAATAAAAGGATTAAAAATGTTAAGGGTTCGTAAAGGAGCGAATAAAAATTTAAACGATTAACTTTAAATCCTTTAAAAAATTCATATAGATGTGAATAATAATATATGGCTTTACAACGAATCGAATAAAATTAACCGGTTCATTAATACCCGAATAAAAATTATTCGGCTAATAAAGAATCGGTTACAAAATATTTTAATAAGGAACTGATTAAAAATTAACCGATACATAAAAAATCGAATAAACATTAACCGGTTTTATAAAAAACCGAATAAAAAATGAACCGGTTCCTAAGGAATAAAAAAAATATTCTGTTCTTAAAGAATCAAATAAAAATTTAAACGATTAATTTTGAATCGGCTTTACGTAGAATCGAATAAAATATTAACTAGTTCATAAGAAATCGAATAAAAATGTATCGGTTCATCAAGAATCGGTTACAAAATATTATTTTCGTAAAGTACCGAATAAAAAATTGACTCGAATAACAATTAACAGATTCATTAAGAATCTAATATGAAGTCATTCGATTCATAAAGAACCGAATAATTTCTATATTCAGTTAAAGAATATAATTAAAATAAACCGGTTTATTAAGAAGCGAATAAAAAATGAAGCGGTTTATGAAAACCCGTATAAAAACGAAGCGGTTCATAAAGAATCAAATAAAAATTTAAACGATTAATTTTAATTATATTTTGAATCGGCTTTACATAGAATCAAACAAAACTTAATCGGTTCCTAAAGAATCGAATAAAAAGTCACCCGGTTCATAAAGAAACGAATAAAAAATTCACTGGTTCTTAAAGAACCAGTAAAAATTTCACGCTTCATAAAGAATTAACAAAAAATTGAACCGGTTCTTAAAGAATCGAATAAAAAATTAACCGTTTCAAAAAGAATCGCATACAAAATTATTCGGTTCTTAAAGAATCTGATAAGAATTAAACATTTCATGATCGACAAAAAATGTAAGCGGTTCTAACAGAATCGAATAAAAATGAAACGTTTCATAAAGGATCGAATAAAAAATTATTTGGTTCTAAAAGAATAAACGAAGTCTAGAATCATTAAGAATCAAATAAAAAATTAACCGTTAACTTATGAACCGAATAAAAATTAGGCGATTCATAATAAATCGAATAAAACATACACCGGTTCATAAAGAACCGAATAAAACATTCACGGGTTCTTAAAGAATTGAGTAAATATTTTATGTTGCATAAAGAGTCGACAAAAAATTTAAACAGTTCTTAAAGAATCGAATAAAATATTATTCGACTCATAAATAATCATATAGAGAATTATTCAGTTCATAAAGTATCGAATAAATAATAATCCGATTTCTAGCGAAAAGGATGAAAAATCGATTATTCGCCTTAAAATTTCATAAAAAACCCGATGCAACTTGAATCGAGAAAAATTGAACCGATTATTTTCGAAACGATTAAAAAAATTATTCGGTTTCAAAAGAAACGAAAAAATTTTAAACGGTTTCTTAAGAGTGATTGAAAAAATTATTCGGTTACTAGAACGACTAAAACATTATTCGGTTCCTAAAGAATCGAATAAAAATTATTCGTTTCATAAAGAATCGAATAAAAATTATTCGTTTCATAAAGAATCGACAAAAAATTTAATCGGTTAATATTTAATCGAATAAAATAAAATCGAATATTTAATCGAATCATAAAGAAAATTATGAAAAATTAATCAATTCCCATAAAATATCACAAAACAAACGATTCAATTTGATTCGAATAAAAATTGAAGGGAATCTTTTGGAAGCGATTAAAACATTTTATAATCATATAAAATCTAAAGAAAACTGAACAGTAAAACTTTAAAATTGATCTCTTAAAATTTGCTGTAAAACGTTTGGAAAAAGCTTTCTTTCGTAAAAGTGTCCTAAAAGCTCTTCATATATTTTAGTTAAGAATTTTGAATTGATATTTTCCAGAACTTTTTACAAACAGTACTTTTTGCTTAATAACTACACCCTACTACTTGGCATGAACTTCCCAGAACTTGAACTCTTTGAACATTTCTGCCTTTCCAGCTTTTTTATTTTTAAAGAAATACGTTTTCCGAAAGATTCTCTTCTATATTTATTGTGGCAGTTGTTGTTGCTGTTGTGTCGTTATCGATCTTTTAACAATCAATTTCATGACAAAAACATTAAATTGTGATATTTTTTCTATTCAATAACAAGGTTCCTAACCCCTATAAAAGTCAACCAAACAAAAAAGAAAAAAAAATAGGCAGCAAAACAAAAAGGAACAGCAGCAGTAGCCAACAAACGCCGCATGAAATAGTTACAACAAGAAATTTACAGCGTAAAGTAGCAGCAAAAACACAACAAAACTAAAAAAACAAGATGTAGCAAATAATAAAAAAACAAAAGAAGAAAAACCCAGGCAGCTTTATAAACAAGTCACAATGTCAATGGCTTTAAAGCTCATAAAAATGGTAATGGACACATTTAATGGCATCACGACAATGACATAACTAAACAACACATACACACATGCATATACTTATGTACATATGTAGTTAGACTTAGTCTTGTTGCATGCCTCATATGCTGCTGCCATTCATGCGATTTAAAGACAAGAAAGAAAGAAACAAACAAACAAACAAAACAGCAGAATATAAATGTTTTTAAGCAGCATCAGGCAACAGAGCAACATCTACATTGTTTATTAGAGATGAAAATGTTTCTTATTTAAACGACAACAACAGCAACAACAACGTCCAAAGTTTACAACAAATGCATAATAAATTAATACAATGTTGGAAGAAGGGTCGTTCGCATACTTTTGCTGACAAACTGGCAACAACAAACCTCACTGTCAGTAATTACAACTTTATGGACAATTGTTAACTAACAACTACACTACAACAAAACAAAAAAGCTTCTTTTAATAAATAATTTTATGTTATAAAAACAATGTTAAGAAACATATAAAGAAATTTGGTATTTGAAAAGAAAATTAAGAAAACAGAAAAAAAGCTTTTAAAAGCTGTCAAATTATTTAACAGCAAATTATGAAATTTAATGATAATTTTAATTATTAAAACTAATTTTCTTTGTTTTCTAATTGTTTACCTTAAAAAATTATCAAAAGCTTTTGTTATGTAAAATTTGTAAGAAATTTAACTTGTTTTTAAATGAAATCATAAAATTATTGTTAGTTTTAAATATTACAACAATTTTTTTTTTAAATTTTTGCGAAATTTAAGAAAAAGCTTTAAGAAGCTTTTTTAATTTCTAAAAAATTTACATTTTTTTTTACAGGAAATCATGAAGTTAACGATAGTTATAACTATAAATAACAATTTTTTTTGATTTTTTCTTGTTTTTTTTTCATTGTTATTTTTCATTATAAAAAAGCTTTAATAAATGTTGTAAACAATTTTAGTTTTTTTTAAGGAAATCATAAAATTATCGCTAAAATAAATAAATAAAAATTAAATAAAAAACAACTTTTCTTTGTTTTGCATAAATTTTTGTGAAATTTAAGCTTTTAAAAGCTTTTTTTAATTTATATAAAATTTTAATTTTCTTAAAGGAAATCATAAATCGTTCATTTCTTCATTGTTTTTTTTTTAATTTTAAAAAAGCTTTTGAAAGCTTTACTCAATTCTGTAAAAAAATTTAGTTTATTTTAAAGGAAATCATAAAATTATTTAAAATTTAAATAATAAATCAATTTTTCTTTGTTTTATATAAATTTTTGTGAAATTTAAGAAAAAGCTTTTAAAAGCTTTTTTTTATTTGTAAAGAATTTGAATTTTCTTAGGAGAAATCCTAAAACTATTGATAGTTTTAACTATTAATTAAATTTTTCTTCTATTTTTTATTGTTTTCTTTAAAATTTAAAAAAGCTTTTAAAAGCTTCAAACAATTTTGTAACGAATTTTAGTTTTTGTTTCAAAAAGTTATTGTTAGTTTTACATGTATAACCTAATTTTCTTTGTTTTTTCAAGTGGTAACTACAAAATTAAGAAAAGCTTTTTAAAGTTTGTATAAATTTTGTAAAAACAATTTTAGTTTTTTTTAAGGAAGTCGAAAAATTATTGATAGTGTTTAATATTACTAGTATATTTTTTTATTTTTCAAGTGTTTATTAAAAAATCGAGGAAAGCTTTTAAAAGCTTAACACAATTTTTATAGAAATTTTACTTTTTTTTTAAGGAAATCATAAAATTATTGCTAGTTTAATATCTAAAACCAAATTTTTTTTTGTTGAAATTTTCATGGAATTAAAAAACCTTTTAAAAGCTTTAATAAATTTTGTAAAAAAATTTTAGTTTTTTTTAAGAAAATCGTAAAATTATTGATAATTGCTAATATTGCACCTTTTTTTCTTTGTTTTTCAAGTGTTTACTTATAATATTAAAAAAAGCTTTTAAAAGCTGGACACAATTATGTAAGGAATTTAACTTTTTGTAAAGGAAATTATTAAAGTATTGCAAATTACAAATATTACAGCTATTTTACTTAGATTTTCCAATTTTTACTTTAAAAACTGATTACATTTTTAAAATGTATAAAAAGCTTTGAAAAGCTTAATAAAAATTTTTAGGTTTTTTTTAAGGAAATCATGAGATGAATGAGAATTTGAAATATTACACGTTGAACATTTAACCTTAAAAGCTTGCAAATGTTGTATTAATTTGAATTGATTTCCATACATTTGATCTTAAGTTTAACAATTTATTGTCTGCTGATAAAAGATCCGCAGCAGCATTCAATCGTAAACTCAATATTTATCTAACTAATCTCTACTGACATTTGCTTAAAGAGCAATCATTATGCTTGATTAAATAAATTTGTCTTAAAACGTTAAAACACCCAATGAAACACTCATGTGTGTCAAATTCTCCTGGCTTTATGCAAAGCAAAATATTAAATATCAACTACATTTCAAAGACCAAAACCAAATCTTAAACAAACAAAATAAAACAAATTTTTTTTTTATACAAAACCAAACTTTCAATCTTAGAAATATGTAGAACGAAGAAAAAAAACTAAACTCTAGTTTAAAATTTTTAAGTTAAGAATAATGTCATTTTAAATTATATTTGCACGCATCAAATTTCACTGGAAAACTTGTTGAAAAGACGAAAAATCATTAAAACAGTTGGTGGTTTCTTACACTCCACATTCAACACACTCGCCATGCTTATACACTCTTGGCTTTATTATGTTCAAATAAAGCTTGCAGTTTGGTAAATTTATTTAACGCACACCAAACTATAAAAAAAATAAATATATTTATTTCAGTTTAATTGCCTTTGAAACACACTTTGGCTGCAAACAAATATGGCTGGCCACATCATGGCTCTCAAAATGAATATTGTTGGGATTTATGGTTTAAAAGGGTTAAAAAGTCGTTAAAAAATTTATTTTTTTGTGCGCTGTTGTTTAATAATAATAATAAAAAAAAACGTAATATACAATTCTTATTGTAAGTTTTATGAGGTTTTTAACAATGTACAAAGGCAATCCAGAAAGTGTTTTAAAAAATCTTAATCTTTTCAAGCTTAGAGACGCTTTTATTGGCAGCTGTTAATGCTGGTTGAAAGCTTTCCAAAATAATAATCACGCCTAATTTACACAATTTTGTTGTTTGGTTTTCCTGTATATGTGTTATGATTAAAATTTTAGGAAAAAGTCTTGAATTTATAAAAGCATATTTTGGCATATCTGTTAAAAAAAAAGTCCATAATTATATCAAAATATGCTTTTATTTTTATAGAGCATATTTTGGAATATTTTTAATTTTGGAATATTTCTAAATTCATTTATTTTACGTAAGCAAATGCTATAAATAAGTAATTTATGACGAAAATCTTAAAATCCGGTGAGATCAGATGAATATGCTTTTATTATTTAAATTTATATTATTTTCTTTTATATTTAAATTGGCTTATTTTATATAAAAAGGCTTTAAATACGTACACACAGCTTCAAAAGTGTGTAAGCACCAGTGGATTTTTTGATTTTTTTAAGATTATGAAAAGCATTATAGTTCGACTTAAATTTTTTTTTTTCATAACCGAATCTATTATTCAACCAAATATCCAACAAAACGAAACTTTTAAATTTCAATCGATGGTTAGATTTTAGGATTTTCATTATCTTATCTTATCAAATAATTTGTTGTGTTTACTCACTTTTGAGGCTTAATTGATTTTTTGAAAATATGCTTTTATTTTTTAAAAGCATATTTTGGCTTATTTTACTTATTTCGCGCTAATGAGTCGTTTTAATGAGTATTTCATTAAAAATTAATGAATTTTTTCAAAATATGCTTTTATTTTTATAGAGCATATTTTAGCATATTTGACATAAAATTCATAAATTAACTTATTTTACATATAAAAAGCTTTTACGTGATTTTTCTTAATATGCTTTTATTTTTTGAAAGCATATTTAGGCATATTTAAATAAAATGCTTCAATTTACTTATTTCGCGCCAATGAGTCGTTTTAATGAGTATTTCATTAAAAATTAATGATTTTTTTTCAAAATATGCTTTTATTTTTATAGAGCATATTTTAGCATATTTAACATAAATTCATAAATTAACTTATTTTACATATAAAAAGCTTTTACATGTATATTTACTACGTGATTTTTCTTAATATGCTTTTATTTTTTGAAAGCATATTTAGGCATATTTAAATGTATTTATTTTGCCTAAGCAAATCCTTTAACTGAGTATTTTATTAATCATTTTTCATTTAAAAATCATTTAAATGTGTCTGTAATTAAATAACTCTACAAAATCAAGTAACTTTCGAAAATAAGCTTTCAAATTTTTTAAAGCATATTTTGAGGTTTTAGCTTCAACTTAATAATTTAAGACAAAACAAATAATTGAAATGAACAACATTATAACCATTAAGCAGATTTTTTCAAGAACGAAATAAAAATTTGTGGCAAATTTAGTGATTTCCAAAAATATGCTTTCATTTTTATAAAGCATATATTGGCATATTTGTTAAAATTTAACAGTTTATAATAAAAAACAATAAAATAAACCACAGGATGAAAAACTAGACATATTTTTCTTTAATAATCTAAAGATTTTCTAAAATATACTTTTATTTCATATAGAATGCTTAGAATTACCTTTATTTCATAAGTATTTATTAATTTAAGGCAAACAAATTAATTAAAATACTTAATAAAAATAATAAGTATTTTGGGCAAATCTACACACAGAAAAAAAAATCATGTTTTTTTCAATTAAACCTTTAATTGATTTTAAAATAATTTTCAATTAAAATTTTAATTGATTCAATTACTTTTTCTGATATTTTCAATTAAATCTCACATTTTTTTTTTAATTCATGCTATTATTTTGTTTACAGGTCCGATTTCAATTAAATTTTTAATTGATTCCACAAATATTTGAATTGAAACTCATTTTTATTTTTTTCTGTGTAGTGATTTCCAGAAATATGCTTTATTTTTGATGCTTAAAATGTTTAAATTTTGCTTGTTTAACATTTGATTAATCTTTATACAATTCTCCCAACTCAGGCCGGCTCTCTTTAAAGTAATTAACACTTAGTTATGGTCTTTTCTTTTCTTTGTTGTTGCAAACAGAAATATGCGAGCGAAAAATGTTGATAATTGCAACGCATTTGGAAATGCGGAAAAAATTATAAGCCACAAACAGAACAGGCAACATTTGTTAACAAAACGAAATATGCAGTTGAAAACTAAAACAACAGTTAGCAACTTTAAACTTAAACTTTGGACATCAGGTATTCCATAACAGAAACATTTTGTTAATGTTGCAGCCACATATAAGCATGTAAGTAAGCAGTTAGTAGGAGAGACGTCTGTGTAGTGTATTGCAAATAGTTGTATTTGCCAAAACATGCAATTGATGTTTCATTTCTATGTTTGTGGTGGCATTACAACACACATTATGGCGCCAGTAATTACACAAATACCGCCACGTTACAAATTCTTTATTTTTTTTCTGTACATTTCGTTAATAGTTGATGTACTGTTGCTGACTTCTTTCACTTCACTAATGTGAAATGTTAGAAAATAAAGCGGAGTCTAGGTATTGTAAAAAAAAAACACAACAGAAAATTCTACACGCTTTTAAGGAAACTGGCTGAGAATTGCCATAATGGCAAAGCATCAATTTTACAATTGCAACAATTTTCAACTGTCTAAAGTATTAACTTGCAGGTTAATGTTTGCTGTTCTGTACTTTCAATAATTTTACACTGATGCTCATTGTGGCCTTAAAATGGCATTAAATTGTTTCAAATGTGACAATATGGCGTCATTTGTTATTAAATTATCCAGAGACTTCTAGAGTTTAGCTAAAACATTAAGTACAATTTTAATGAACAAAAACAATTTTGTAAATATCACACAAAATTTTGTCTGGATAGCGTGTTAATTAGCTGGAACAAAACAGAGTGAGAGAAGCTTTATAAAGCTAAAAGATTGTGAGATAGCAGGTCCTTAGGGTTTTGGTTAATTAAATTTTGAAGACAAAATCAAGGGGTATGGTGTCATTAAAAGGCTTAATAAAAAAAAGCTTCTCAGGAATATTAAAATAAGTTGAAATCAAGCTCATGAACATTGCTTCTTTTAAGCTTCAATAAGAAGCTTTTACAAAAACTTAAAATTAACGCGTTTAATAACGTTTTAAAAAGCAGCTAGTAGCAAAGCTTCAATAAGAATTTTTTAACAAAAGCTTTATTAAAAACAGTTTTATAAGAAACTTTTAAAAGGCCTTAATAAAAAGCATTTAAATAGTCTTTAATATAAAGCTTTAACCTTTAATAACAAGCTTTTTGAAAAGCTTCAAAAAGAAGCTTTTAAAAGAAACTTAAAAAACATGTTTTTAAATAAAGCCATATTAAATTTAAAAAAAGCTCTAACAAAAAGCTTAATTAAGAAGCCTTTAAATAATATTTTAACAAAGCTTTAATAGGAAGCTTTTAAAAAGCCGTAATAAGAAACTTTTAAATAATCTTTAAACAAAGCTTTAATAAGAAGCTGTTAATAAAAATCTTTTAACAAAAACTGCATTAAATTAAAAAAAACACTTTAAAAGGAATCTTTTGAATAACCTTTTAACAAAGCTTTAATAAGAACTTTTAATAAAAGCTTTAATAAAAAGTTTTGAACAAAAGCTTTAATAAGAAGCTTTTAATAAAGATTTTGAAAAAGTTTTAATAAGACTTTAATAAAAAAGCACTAATAAGATGTTTTTAAAAAAGCTCTAATAAAAGGTTTTTAAATGACCTTTTAACAAAGCTTTGATGAAAAAAGCATCAACCTTCCAAAAAGTTTTTAGATTTCAAAATTTCCATCTTTCAACATGTCTAAACCTTTTTGGCTGTAATACACAAAACGACTCTAATAAAACTCCCTTTTTAAGCCTTATTTACACAACAATAGTTAATTTTATGATGAAAAATCATAAAATAAAAACGAAACCTGTAGAAAATACTATTTCCACACAAAATTTTTGCCAACTGCCAGTAAAATGTTTTGTATTTTAGTTATTGTTGTGACAATAGCAATAAACAACACATTAACAGCGCCAGCAACAGCAGCAGCAACAACAATAACTACAGCAAACAAAGAAAACCAAAAGCATTTCTTCTAACCACAAAAGCTTAAAAGAATAGAAATGAATATAAACACAATAAAATATGTTTAAAAAAAGCTGCTGCTACATTTGCTAAAGTTGTTGGTGGCTGTGCTGTTGTTTTCTTTTTTTTTTTTTTTTTGTTGTGCGATTGGAGATGCTTTCGTTGTGATATTGATGACATCGCTACGGTAGGAGACATTTAACAAGCGATCAACGTGAATGGCGACATGTTTTTTGTGATGTTGTTTCATTTAGAATGTTGCATGTTACAAATACTAAATAAAACGCCAACAGCACACAGCTAGAAGATTTCTGCAATACTATTGTACAAAAATAAAAACCTCAATACAATTATAAACTTTTGACATTTTTCTACATTTTAGCCAGGATTTACGTTAAATAAAAGAGCAGCAAAACCTTGATATAAGCTGCTAACAATCTGGTAATGCTACTTACTACTGTTGTTGTAGTCGCTGTTTGTAGCCGTTGCTTGTTGCCAATTGCTAGACTTTTGAACCAGGTATTGGTAGTGTTAGTGCTGCTGGTGATGATGATGATGATAATGGTGGTGGTGGTGGTTTAGCATTGAATACTTTTTTTCACTGCTTCTGGTCTGTGTGTATTGTCAATCGATCGTTATTTATATTTTTTTCTTAAGTTTGATCTTTTTTTTTGTGATTTGTGTTTTTTTGTAGTTGTTGTCTTGTATTTTTTATTTCTCTGTGGAAAAGTAAAGGTTTTCCTAAAAAGTTCTAAACAAGTTCAATAGCATGCTGGCGACAATTGTTTGGTTGGCAATTGCCACCAATCACCTAAACAACCACTAACATGACGACTGCAAGCAACTACTGTGTGATCAGTAAAACAAGAAAAAAACTACTGGGTCGATAATTAGGAGCATTACATAAAAGGGAATATGCCTTGAGCTTATAAAAGCATATTTTTGCATATTTCAATAAAATGCTTAAATTTGCTATTTTGCGTAAACCAATCCTTTCTATGAGTATTTTATTAGGAATTTGCGAAAATCAAGTGAGTTTTTTTAAATAAGCTTTTATTTTTTAAAGCATATTTTGGCATATTTGCTATTAAATTTTGACATTGACTTATTTTACATATAAAATACCTTTAAATGAGAATTTTATTAAAAATGTGTTAAAATAGAGAATTTTTTAAAATATGCTTTTATTTTTTTAAATCATATTTTAGCTTATTTATACCAAATGCTCAAATTTGCTTATTTTGTGTAAAAGAATACATTAAAATTAAAATTTTTTTAAAAATTTGTTAAAAATTTTTTTGCTTTTATTTTTAAAGCATATTTTGGCATATGACATTAAATTCATAAATTATCTTATTTTACGTATAAAATACCTTTAAATGAGAATTTTTGTAAAATTTTGTGAAAATAAAGTGAATTTTTTTAAATATGCTTTTATTTTTTTAAAGCATATTTTAGCATATTTAGATAAAATGCATAAATTAGCTTATTTTACTCACAAAATACCTTCAAATGAGAATTTTAAAAAATGAGAAATTTAAAATTTGTCAAAATTATATGATTTTTTCAAAATATGCTTTTATTATTTAAAGCATATTTTAGCATATTTGACATTAAATTCATAAATTAGCTAATTTTACATATAAAATACCTCTAAATGCGAATTTTATTAAAAAATTGTGAAAATTAAGTGAATTTTTTAAATATGCTTTTATTTTTTTAAAGCATATTTTAGCATATTTATTTCAAATGCTCAATTTTGCTTATTTTTCGTAAAAATTAAGTGATTTTTTTAAATACGCTTTTATTCTTTAAAGCATATTTTGGCATATTTGATATTAAATTCATAAATTAGCTTATTTTACGTATACAATGTATTTAAATGAGTAGTTTGTGATAAATTTGCTAAATTCAGGGATTTTTTATAAATATGCTTTTATTTTTTACGGCATATTTTTGAATATTTGGCCTAAAACGTTTAAATTTGCTATTTTACTTTAATTTTAACCATTTTTTTTATTGTATTTCTCCAGCGATTACTGCAGCTCAGAAACAAACTTTAAAAGAAGCTGTTTGTACTCAAAGCACAGTAGAAAATGAAGCAGCTTCTTGGCCAGGACTGCTTAAGAAAATGTTGCATTTCAAATTAATAAAAAAAAAGCACAGCAACAACACAACAAAACAGACAAATGAAATAAAGTAGAAGAGAACGAAATAAAACCTAAAAAACAGGCATGTTTTGTGTTGTCGTTTGTTTTGTAGTTGGTTAAAATAGTTTGTTGTTGTCAATAATATTGTAGTTGTTATTAGTGTTGTTGTTTTTGCTAATGTTGCTGTTGTCGTTGAATATTTCTGCTCAACACACACAGCATGTGGCTTGCCAAACAGCCACCACATTCTAAAATCAGCAGCAACATTAAACAGTAGATTGGCAAGAAAAAACTTCCAAGAAGTAAAACAGATTTCTAAGCAGCACGTTCGCAATGTCATTATCATCATCAACATTTACAGCAGCAACGACAACAACAACAGCAATTGCAAGTAGCATTAGCAACATTGACAAGCAAACAGCTAGCAACAGTCAAATACGCTGGTATCTACCGACTAAACCATACAAAAAAAGTTTGTTTGCAACGACTGTTTTAGCTGCTGATTGCATGTTCTTGGCAATTTTTTCGAGTTGTTATGCTGCTATTGTTGTATTTGTTATATGGCGGCTTTTCATTTGGGCTTTTTTTCTCTCTGTATTTTTGACAATCAGGGTCGTTGCTGCTAAAACATAGACTGTGCAAGTCATTCCAACAGCTCAAAAGTAGCATCGCTGATTGTTATAATAGATGTCAACAGTCAGGAGCAGCTGTTGTGCTGTGCCAGCCTGCACATAGCCAGACTGTAGACTGTGTTTAAATGAGTAGCTAAGACTGTGTTTAAATGAAAATAAGGAGAAAAAAACCTAAAAATAAGTAGAAAATGAAGCGTGTTTTACTGCAACGCTTCTGTGTGACAATTTTCTGTAAAACAATAAAATAAAACACACACACAAATTGTTGAGTGTGTTGAATGTTGGAGGTGGCCATTTTGAAGGTTTATTAACATGCAAAACAACAATAACAACAGCAATAGCAGTAATAGTCTTCTATTTAAAAGCTTTCTAGAATATCTTAAATTAAGCTCTTCTACTTTCGCTTTATGAAATTTTATAAAACTCTAAAAAATATTAAAATTTCTCTTATTTTTTCTAATTTTTTAAAAAATATGCCTAGTTTTTAAAATTTTGTAAAAGCTTTTATATTTATAACTTAAATAAGCAAATTTTCGGACCAAATTAAAAAATATCTTTATCGTTTCCATATATTTTGCTAGAAATAAAGATAATTTTGCCCATAATGTAACAAGCTTTTGATGTCTTTAAATAAATTTTTTAGCATTTAACTCATTTTAGTCATAGAATAAACATTTTTTTTTGCATTTTTATTTAGTCTTTATTTCTTTTCCGTAATATTTATTAAAAGCATAATGAAAGTAAATTAAAGAATTTGATGAAATTTCATCCATGAACATTTCATCCATATAAAACAAATTTTCATTGTTTTCTGATAATTTTTCTAGATTTTTAACAAAAAGCTTTTATGAAGCTTTTCATATTTTTCAAAAGCTTTGCATAATTTTATGTAATTATTTGGGTAAAGCTTGAAAAAATTCCAAAAGCTTTTTCATATAAAATTTATATATTTATATATTTTTGTTATGTTTAAGTCATTATTATACAAATTTTGTCATATTTTTTTGTAAAATGCTTAATTTTTCCTTTGTTGCCTTGGAAATTTGAAGAGCTTTGAAAGCTTTTTTCTATAAATTGTACAAAATAATATTTAAATTTAAATTAATATTTAATTTGCTTAAATTGATTTATTTTGCCGTAAAATTATTAAAAGCTTTTCAAAATTTGTGAAAGCTTTCATATATTTTTATTATATAAAACGTTTTGGGGATAATTTTTTTTATATATCTTTAGTTTTTTCTGAAGGCGTTAAGAAAAACTACTATAATTTTAAGAAAGCTTTCATGAAAGCTTTAAAGAATTGTTAAAAGCTTTTTGGGGTTTTTTTCATCGAAATTTGTTTTTAGGGATTTTTAAGATAAAACACAAATATTTTGAAAAGCTTTCATTAAAGCTTTTAGAATTATTAAAAGCTTTTTGTTTTTTTTTATTGAAAAAAAAAACTACAAATATTTTGAAAAGTTTCGTATAAAAGCTTTTGTTATCATTAAAAGATTTTTTACTTTATTTATTTAAACTTAATTTTCATTAATTTTGAAGACATTATAGTAATATTTTTTAAAAAAGCTCTTCAAATTTTAATTAGATTATGGTGGTGAAATATTTATAAATTTGTCCACATTTTATTTTAATTAACTAAAAAAATTTTGATTTGTGACTTTAAGCTTTTTGTTTAATTGTTTTTATAGAAAGTATTTTAAGAAAAAAAAAACTCAGTCGAAATCCTTTAAAATAAAGTGCTTTGTAAGCTTTTCAGGTATCTTTTTGTTTTCGTTTAACATGTACTCGTTCGCTTGTACATTAAAAGTATTAAATCTCTTTCAGACTGTCATGTAAGTCTTAAAAGAATTTCGTTTCTTGTTTTTTGTAGAGCTTTTTTCTTTCTGCTGTCCTGTAGTTGTTTTTAAGAGTTATGTGCATAGATAACTAGATTAACGAAAGAACGCATGCACTAGACCGTGCGCGCTTGAGCTCACTCACATTTTTATGGCCAAGACGACTGTTTGCTTGGCGGTTTAGGGGAAAAAAACTGAACAATTCGTATGTGTTGTTGCTGCTTTGGCAAAGAGATGTTAACAATTTGACAGTTACTTTAGACGAGACGAGATTAAAGTTACAACGTTATCTAGAAGTATAAAAAGTTTCAGTTTTTTTTCTTTTGGCTTTCATGGCTTTTGTTTTTATCTATAGCGAGGGGTTAAAGTCAAAGAGTTACGCTTCAAATACGGTTGGAAATAGTTAAAGCCCTTTTTGCTAAAAGTCTAAAGCTTAAGAGGCCTTTTTTTATTTAGTTTGAAACCAAAAACAAGTACGTTTTCATTTTCAAACAGTGTTTCTATAAACTAAAAAGAGAATTGCCGAAACACATGCAAGAGTTAAGAAAATTTGTGGTCTATTTTGCTTTACTCAAACACTGTCCTTAGCTAAATAAAAAAAAACTCGCATGGCGATAAATAAATGCAAAAAGTTAAAAGTTAATTGGTTTTTGTCAATCTTTTCCAACTCTTGGCTCTGTTTATACCCCTCTCTAGTTCTTGTACTTAAATTGGTGTATGTTATTTTTGAAATTATAGCAAGTAAAGAAAAACGCAAACAAATCCTAAACTCCACTAAACATTATTTTCTTCTGCTTATGCACCAACACACAACACTAATCTTTAGCTTTAGGTATATACTTACATATACTATATATAGACATTTTCAGTGCAAAACTAGACCTGAAAGAAAACTCACAAAAAGTTTTAAGAACATAGAGACATGGTAACGAAAACCTTTTTTAAAATAGACATAAATACCATTAAACATATGCCAACTTTAGCTATATCTAGCAGGGAACCAACAACAATAACAACACACAACTAAATTATAATACAACAGAAAAAAAAAACTTTTTTTATATACATATGATGGTTTGTTAAAGCCCTAAACTGATACTCTTCTACAATGCAAACTAAATAAAAAAAAAAGCTGAACAAATTTTATAAGATTTATAACAGTTTAATTAGTCAAAATGTCAGAAACCATTGACAGGCTGGCACTAGAAAAGAGATTACATTTCAAAATACTTAAACTTGCAAATAGCAAAACGAAAACAGCCTTTTTCAATACATTTCTTAACAAACAAGCAAAAATATATAGAAATTATTCAGTTATGATAATTGCTGGTTTTATAAAAAGCTCTTAATGGAAAGTTATATTCGAAAGCATTTTGCATAATATCAAAATAAAAAAAAAAATTATATTATGAAAAAAAAACTTTGAAAAATTTCCATAATTTTTAAAAAATTTAAAAAAAGCTTTTGAAAATATTTAAAAGCTTTTTGTTAAGAACTCCTCGAAAACCCCAAAACTTAAAAAAACTCAAAACAATTTAATTTCTAATGGCTTTTTATATAAGAAACTCTAAAAATCCATGAAAAATTTTAAAAGCTTTTCAAAAGCTTTTTCCATATTATCAAAAAGAAAGAAATTTTCTATAAAACCTTAAAACCTTGAAAAATTTTCATAATTTTTAAAAATTTTAAAAAAGCTTTTCAAATCGTTTAAAACTTTTTTGCTAAGAGCTCCTTCAAAACACAAAAAAAAACTAAAAACAAATGGCACAAATTATTTCTAATGAAACCCTTAAAATATATGAAACATTTTAAAACTTTTAAAAAAGCTTTTCAAAAGCTTATAACATAATATCCAAAATAAAAAGGAAACCATAAAAACAGCAGAAAATTTTCAATAATTAGTTAAAATTTAACCGTTTTAAAATTTTTTGAAAAGCTAATTAAAAGCTTTTTGTTAAAATGTGCTAAAAAATGCCTAAACACTTAAAACTTATGGCACTAATTAATTTCCCATGGTTTACTGTAAACAAATCTTTAAACAACTATGAAAAAGGAAAGCTTTTGAAAAGCTTAGGTCCTAAAAAACAAAATGTTAAAACTTTTGAAAACATTGAAAAACTGATTGAAAGCTTTTTGTTATAAAGTGCTACAAAACACCTAACACACAAATCAATGAAGTCAATCAATTTCAAGGATAAAATTAAAAAAAAATTTTAAATTACCTATAAAGCTTTCATTAAGATTTTAATACAAAATTAAAAAAAATCTAAGAAAATTTATTTATACATACATTCTTAGGGATAAATTTCTCAATTTACTTAAAAAATTACAAATGTTAAAATTTTTTACAAATTTTTAAAAGTTTTTGTCAAAAAGACTTATAAAGCAACAAAAAACTATGAATACCTGGCACAAATTAATTTCCTAAAGAAAATATAAATTAATTTTCCAAAAATCTGAAATTTACTTGAAAAGCTTTTATTAAGCTTTTAATAAAAATTAGCAAAAATTTATATTTTTAGGGATAAAATTAAAAACTTTTTTTAATTTACTTGAAAAATTGTAATAATTATTCAAAATTTTAAAAATTTTAAAAAGCTTTTTAAAAGCTTTCTACTAAAAAGTTTCACAAAGCACCAAAAAAAATTAACACATGGCTTAAATTAAAGTCTTATGGATAAAATAAAAAGATTTCCAAAAAATTGCTAATTTACTTGAAAAGCTTTTTTATATATAAGAAAAATTTTGAGTTTTACTAAAGTAAAAGCTAAAGTAATAAATTAACAAATTACTAAATTTTTCTCACAATATAAAAAAGCTTTAAATAATTTAAAAAGCTTTTTTAAATTTTAGTACAATATAAGAAAAATTCAGCATATTAATAAATAAGGGTTATAACTACAAAAACTTAATATAAATTAGATGTATAAACAGTTAAATTATGAAAGCTTTTTAAAAAATTTTAACAATTTTAATAATTTATTAACAACTTAAAATGTATTTTTTTATGCAAAACTGTGCCAATTTGTCACAAATTAATTTCTTATGGTTAAAAAGCAGAAATTTCCAAAAGTTTTCCAATTTACTTGAAAACCTTTTATTTAGCTTTTAATACAAAATTTTTAAAAATTAATAAAATTAGCGAAAAATTATTTAATTATAGATAAAATTATTAATTAAACTATGCAATAACACAATTTCTTTTAAATTTTCAAAAAATGTAAAAGCTTTAAAAATTGTTAAAAGCTTTTAACAACATGAAAAGTAAGCATTATAATAAGAAAATAAAAAATGTGGTTTAAAACCTTTAAAATTAAACAAAAATGTTTTTTTTTATATAAAATCTATAAAACACATATATGTATATGAAAGCTTTAAAAATTTTTTAAAACTTTTTAAATAATTTTAACAAAAAATAACTAAAAATAAAAATAAAATTTTTAAAAATCTTTAAAAACTAAGAAAAATTTTAATGTTTATATAAAATTCGGTAAAGCTTTTTTAAAAGCTTTTGAAATTTTTCACTTGTATAATTAATTTTTACCATGAAAAACACTATACAAGAAAACAATGACAATTTTAAAAGAGTTTGGAAAAACAATTTTAGACAAAAGCTCTAAAAAAAGCTTTTAACTTATTCAAGCTATTTTCTTTCCCCTTTTTGAATTATTAACAAAATATTTGTTGTTCTCTCTCAAAAGAGATTTCAAAAAAATTTTTTAAACCTAAAACAATATTGAATTATACCAAATCTTTTAATTATATTAAAATATCATTTGAAGTTTTTACACTTTTAAAGGTAATTTACATTTATTTATTTAGTTAATTATAGGTTTCATGATACAGCCATGTTAAGTTACAACCATGAAATTATTAAGTTGAAAAAAACTTCATAGAAATATATTTAAAAAAATGTATGTTGTTGAAAAAGAAGTCATTCAGCCAAAAAATTCTGATAGTCTAAAATCGCTGCAGTTGAGTATTAAAAACGATTTAAAGTAAAAGCCAGAAATACAAACATGTAAGGGAAAGACTGATTAAATAAAGCATTGAAATTCAGTCTATTTGAGTTAAAAGTATTAAGTAGAACTTAAGCAAAAAAAAACTGGTCAGGCCAGACCAAGCAAGGCTAAAAGACCACACAACAGTTGAGGCTTTAAAGTGGACACTTACACAAAACAGATTTAAGGTAACAAGAACGAGATACGTCGCGTCATTATACCACTTAAGCATCACCACTAAACCAATAATCTACACCTGAAACTCGATCATACAAATTACTAGATTTGTTAAACAAAATCTTCTTAAAATTTTTTTTTAATTTTTGAAAATCGTTGTTCGAGGCTTAAGTGCACCGTTTTTAATATACAAATAAAACAACAAGCAAATAAAAACGGAATAATACATCAAACATCAACAAACTATACACTAAATCAATAGTCCACCAGTGTTATAGACGGATACAGCCTCGTCCGTCCGTCTGTCCCAACACTCACACACTAAAGCTGTAGATGGTGCGTAACATTGGAAAATTTAGCATAAAAAAAACATTGAAACTATAGTGAGGAATATCTATATACAACAGCAACATCAATAATATCAGGAACAAAACGTCTCATACACTAACTCAACTAACCATAAAACCAATCATACATCCATCCATCGGTCCGTCCGTCTGTCCAACCATTCATGCCAGCTATCTATTTCACTTCTTACAATTCTGTTTAAATGTTTATTGTTAAATTGATGTTCATGTAAATGGAAATTAGAAAAAGAAATACAATCAACCAACATGCTGCTGCTATTTAACTGTGTGTCATAAAACTTGACTGTTTGGAGTTTTATTACCGCCAGCAAATAAACAAAGAGTGGAGAAAAACTCTAACTAATTAACCAGCTTAACCAACAAACTTATCACGTATCCATTAGAAGGGTTCTAATAAAATCGATAAGCCAAGATACTCGCTCTTGCTCTTTGTGAAAAATCTAAACAAAAAGAAATAAAAATGTTTAATAATTAAACAATTTTATGAAGATGTTAAAAGAAATGTGTAATAATTTTCTTAACAATTAAATGCATTTAAAACATATTTCCACAAGTATTTCAAGCATTAAGATTAAAATCTGGAAGTATTAAAAAATCATGAAATTACACACAAAGATTTAACATTTATAAAAGCTATTGACTACAATTTTAACAAATAATAATTCCATTTCACATTAATAAAAGCTTTATGGTTTACAAATTCTTAATGTTGTACATAAATCTTCATTCAATCTTACAACATTTTAACAAAGTTTTACAGAAAGCTCTTCAAATTACTTAAAGCTTTTAAATATATATCCAGCAAATTATAAAAATTTCCAATAGAAAATACTATTTTCTACAGTTTTGCTCTATTTTCATAAGATTTGAAGGATTTTGTAAAAAAAGCTTTTAGAAATTTCCAGCGGTTTATATAAATTTATCATTGAACCATTCATTATTATTTATATTTAAATTTTGAAGCCAGTTTTAATTATTTATTATATAAAGCTTTTGTAAAACTTTCTAAATTACCTAAAGCTTTTAAAAATATTCAGCAATTTTTTAATACTTTGCATAGAAAGTACTATTTTCTAAACTTTCATATTGTTTTTAAAATCGTTCCGTCAATTTTCAAGAAATTTTAAGCATTTTTGTTGCAAGAGCTTTTATTAGTTTCGAGCGATTTGCTCAAAATTAGCATTAAATCATTCATTTAAAACATATTTTTATTGTTTTAATAACTATTTAGCTATTTAGCTAATTTATTAATATTTCCAATAGAAGATACTATTTTCTAACCTTTCTCTGTGTTTTCATAATATTTGCAAATTTTTAAAAAATCTGTTAAATGCTTTTTACTTTTAGAAAGATTTTTTAATATTTAGCCAAAAAGCACCAATTGTTACGTGTTTTTAAAGTTTTCATGCCATTTTTGGAGGCTTATTATAAAAAGCTCTTGAAAAGCTTTTAAACATTTCTAGCAGTTTATTAAAATTTGCCATAAAAATACAATTTTATAACCTTTCCTCAATGTTTTTAAAATATTTGAAGCAATTTTTTAAAAAAGCTTTTAAAAGTTTTTAATTATTCACAACGATTTTTTTATATTTGGCTTAAAAAACATTAATTTATAAGTATTTTTACATTTAGGGCATTTATTACAAAAAGCTTTTACAAATTTTTCAATAGAAATTTGTGAAAATGTTATTTTCAAAAATTTTGTTTTATTTTCAAGCCATTTGCAATATTCTACTTCTAAAATTTTATTTTGTTTCTGGAAAGCTTTCGCAAATTTTCAGATATATAAATATTTTTCATAGACATTAACTTTTTCAAAGATTTCCAAATGTTATTAAAACATTTGAGGCATATTGCTTCAAAAATTTGTAAAAGCTTTTTAAAGCTTTTATCAATTAGAGAGGTTTTTAAATATTTATTTATTTTCCTGAATTATTAGTTATTTTTATAGTTTTTAAGTAAGTTTTAGCTGTTTATTATTAAAATTTATGGAAAAGCTCTTTTAAATCTATTTAAAGCTTCTAACAATTTTTTTTTACAAACTTTAGTTTTTTATAAAAAAAAAAACAATTCTGTGTATTATTCTAATGTTTATATCAGAAAGTTTTAAAAAAGTTTAAAAGTTGTTTATATGAAAAAATTTTCAAAAGCTTTAAATTTTTATGACCAAATTTGCTATAATTTTTTACAGTGAATCAAATTTTTCAAAGAAAAATTTAATTATTACTTATGTTTATAGTGTTTAAGAGATTTTAAGCTGTTTTTTGTAAAAAGCTTTTGTCAAGCTTTCATCTCTACTTTAAGCTTTTAACAGTTTTCTGTTCTACAATTTAGTTTTTAATAAAAAACACAATTCTATAAAATATTATTGTGTTTTTAAAAACTTTGAGAGTGTTATATTTGAAAAAGCTTTTGAGCTTTTAATATATTTTTTTTTTTTGCAATTTCACACAATTTCTCACAGTGAATCATATTTTTTAAATGTTACTATTATTTATTTTTATGTCTTTCAGAATAAATTTTAAATGTTTATTAAAAAAGCTTTTGCTATTTATTCGAAAAATCTTCAAAAGCTATTAATATTTTTTTTCAAAATTGAAAGGAATATCTTTTCAAATATGCAAATAAAATACTCTAAGCACGAACGAAGAAAAAAAAGCTTTTACACAAAAACAGCCCGCTTTAAGTCTTGCTGTAAGCCAACAACATAGAAGATGGAGAAAATAACGTAACATGACCAAAAACAGCGAACTTTGAACAAATAAAACGAAATAAAAATGGTAAAATTATACAAACGCAAAACCAAACAAGGAATATTTTAGAGGGCAAAAAAAAGCAGTTTTTTTTCTTAAACTTTTCTTACAGATTTGTATGTGTTTTTTTCTGAGTTTTTTTTTCTCTTAAGAGGCGGCACAGCAACTTTGATATTGTAAAAAGCCCTTTTTTGAGTAATGCAAAACTAAAACAACAACAACAATAACAAATAAACATATTTATACATTTTGAAAAATGATCAAAAAACTTTAAAGCCGCTGCAAAACCAACCCGGTATTTGGACATCAAACAAGGCAACAACAAAAAACACAAAACAAAACAACAAAACACAACTACAATAATAATGTTTTACAACTACTGGACAATAAAGAGCTTTTACAAGAAGATGCGCTGCGTTAAACATCCTTTTGTTAAATGTCGTCGTTATGAAATTTCTTTTTTTATTTTTGTAGATTTTTTTACTTGGTTTCTTGAACGCTGGTCCTACACATCGATGATGTTTGTCTTTAAGTGTCAGACTATCTGTCTGTATGTCCACCTGTCTTAAGTATTAAATGATGTTACTCTCCTTGTTAGTTGTGGTTGCTGTTGTATTCCCCACTTGAAGCTAAAGATTTTTTTTAGTTTTTCTTAATTTTATATATAAAGGATTATTTATATTTAAAGTCTGTGCCGGCTCTCTATTTCTTACTTGTAGCTGTGGAGTAGTTGTTATCAAGCAGCAATTTTAACTTGTTATGAAATCAAGAAGGACTTTTGCTAGTCGTGTATTTTTTAAGTTTTTTCAAAAAAAAAAGAAGATTTATTTGAATGTTTTATCACGTTGATATACTATATGATGTCGAAAAGATCATAAATCAAAATTAAATGTACATTTTCAAATAACGAAATACAGTGACAAAGAAAATTAAGTAAAATAATCTCAGTTTTATAGCAAAATAGCTTTAAATAAAACTCCATTTAGCAATCTTTAATATAATGCTGTTTAATATGGCAGCTTTTTCAGTTTGTTCCCACACTGTTCTCAAAATTTGTTAGTTGTTAGTTAGTTTATTTTATACATAAAAGCTTTGTTTGTAACTTTGTTGGTTTGTTTTAAGTTTCATAGTGTCCATAAAACTTTTAGCACCTGGCCCATCATCATTTTGCCATAACAAGTGATAAAATGGACAGTATTTTTTGATTAAATACGAAACAAGTGTCAATTACTATAGAATTTTTGTTGCGCTCATGTTGCGGACTATTAAAATAATAAAACAAAATTAAACACTGAAAGAAATTAACAGAAAATAGTTGCAAGTAGTTGCAGCTTTTCAGTCTTAAACGCTGCAAACTTAAAATTTTGCACATTTCCTTTATGAAAACTGCCTTACAAAACCTTAAGTTTCAAAAAAAATCTTTATATTTAAAAACTTTCAGTTTTAGTTTTGCAAAAAGCTTTACTTAATAAAAATTTATTAAACAATTTTGAAAGCTGTTAACTTTTCCCTTTTCTTCTTGCTTAAAAATTTTTTAATTTGCAAAAGCTTTCTAAAAAAAAACTTTAATTAATTAAAATTTAAAAATTTTTTTTTTTAAAAAATTTTAAAATGTTTTAAAAAACATTAAATTTGTAACAAAACTAATTAAAGAAGCCTCAAATTTGTGAATGTTAAAAAAAATTAGTTTTTAAAAGCTTTTTTAGAAAAAAGCTTTAAATTTATTAAAGCTTTTTTAGAAAAAAGCTTTAAATTTATTAAAGCTTTTTAAGACAAGCTTGAAATTTTTAATTTTACAAATTTTTCACAAGAGCTTTAAATTTGTTTACAGTTTTTAAGAAAACCTTAATTTTGTGAAAGCTTTCTAAAGAAAGCTTTAAACTTAAGAAAACTAACTAAAGCCTTAAATTTGTAAAAGTTTTTTAAAAAATATTTAATTTTTAAAAACTTTTCTAAAAATTTTTAAAATTTTTGTTAAAGCTTTTAAAAGAAAACTTTTAAAATGTTAAACCTTTAAAAAAAAGCTTTAAATTTCGAAAAGCTTTTAAAAACCCCTGAGATTTTATATAACAATAATAATAACTTGTAATTTGAAAAAGCTTTAAAAAAAAAATTTAAATTTCTAAAAGCTTGAAATTTGTTAAAACTTTCAAAAGAAAGTTTAAAATTTGATAAAGCTATAAAAAAAGGTTTAAATTTCTAAAAGCTTAAAAAAGCTTCAGATTTGTTAAAAGTTGTAAAAGAAAATTAAAAATTTGTTAAAGCTATTTTAAAAAAACTTTAAATTTTGTAAAACTTTTCAAAAAAGCTTAAATTTGTTAAAAGTTTTTCAAAAAAGCTTTGATTCTTGAAAGCTTTTTTTTAATTTTTAGAAGCTTTCTTTGAAATTTATTACTTTTAATTGTTTTCTGTTTTTTCTTAATGAATTGAATAATGTTTGAGTTTTTCAAAGCTCTCTTAAACATCGTTTCATTTTTAATAGCATTTTTAGTGGCAAACAATTTTAATTAATGCTTAGGCGATGTAATCAAAAACTGTCTTTAATTTTTGACTATTTTGAAAGCTTTTTTTTTTTTTTTGGTTGGTTTTTTTCTTCAAAGTCAAATTGATTTATAGACAATACCAATTCAAGCCAGGCCGTATACTGCTGATTTGTTTTGCATGTTCGCATGCAATGCAATTAATAAAAAAAAATATCTAAAAACTGCTGGAGTTAAACTGTCTGGGTGCAGAGACAATTTAGAAATGCTGCTGTCATTTGAATGAAAAATTCAGAAAAAACAGACAAACAAAGAATTTTATACGAAAATCCCACACCACACACACATCATTTGGACGAGTAAATAAATACAATTACGAACGTCTGGCTGTCTGTCCTTTACCCTGCCTTTACACATGCAAGTACTTGCATGCGAGTGCTGTGTACGTATTATATACGAAAACTTATTCGAAAAACTCGAGTAGCTCTGCAAGTGAAAAAAATGTGAGTGTATTGAGTTTTTCGAACTTGCACTTGCATATGAATTGAAAAACTAAAACTTCTATTTAGCCTAATGGCATAAACGTGTCTAAAATAGTCAATTTGTATTCCTTTTTTTTTTTTTTGCTATGTGCAACTCAATAATGGATGACAAGCAGCTTAAAAGCGTTAACTGAATAGAATTGTCATTTAAGCCAACCCCCTCCCACCATCAACGTTTAAAACCGTGCTCTTACTCATTTTATTACAAACAAATGAGAAAAACAGCTTTTGTGTTTAACTGAAATAGCAACTGGTCTTCATTTTCAATTACTGGCAACATTATTTCAATTTAAACTTGGTTTTATTTGCAATTTCAGTTCAGTTCTTTTTTTCTTGTTTTATTTAGCTGGATGTTGATATTAAAACGTTGCATGTGGTATAAATAATGTTGCATATCATTACTGTTGGAGAGAGGTAGATTGCCATACTGCCAATACTTTGTTCTTACAAAAACATACATATGTATGTATTTGCACGTGTAAAAATTATTAAATAAATGTGTGTGTGGTGGTTTGTTACGATTACATTGTAGGTAATGGACTTAGTTGGTTTTGCAAAATAGCAAGAGGGGGGGCTTTAGTAAAATGTAATGTTTAGATCATAAATTATGGGTCAATGGTTAAGTTTTACTGTAGTTCTGTTTTGCCAGTATTAAATGTAAAAAGTTAGTGTCAGTAGTAAGTGGTAGAGAAGATGGAGTTGTTAGCTTTAATGATGAGTCTTTTTTATGTTAAAACACTACACTAGAAATTGTTGAAAAAAAAAACTCAACATTATCAGGTTTGTAACAATAAAATAAAAAAATAACTTTAAGGTTTTAGGAATATCTTAAAAAAAATTCAAATATTATTTAAGAATTTGGAAATTACAAAATTTTTCGATCTTATGGGAATTGAAAATTTAATTTCTCAAACTTCGAATATTTATTTATTTTTTTTCGAATATTACAAACTCCGTAAAGTTTTAATTTTGTTGGTATTTTTGTATAAAACTAGCATTAGTTTTGAAAAATTACCAGAATTTGTTAATTGACATAATTCGAAATTAAGTTCGAATTTTTCGAACACTGCAGAAAGCTTGTGAAAACAAGAAATTCACATTTCTTTATTGATTTTGAACAATAATTCACAAGATTTTATAAATTTTGGAGACATTTTGCTTGTTCGAATTTACGATTTTGAGTTTGAATTTTTTTCGAACATCAGAAAATCTTGGTGAAACTAAAAAATTTACATATTGTTATTAATGTAGATACAAAATTTTTAATTCTTTTTCTATAAAATTCTGAATTTTCGAATATTAGATTTTGAGTTTTAATTTTTTCGAACATCATAAAAGCTTGCTGAACTATAAAATTTTAATATTATTATTGTTTTTAATAATAAATTTCCACATATTTAGAAAACATTTTGTATTTAAGAATATTAAAATTTAAGTTCGAATTTTTTTTCAACATTACAGAAAGTTTGTGAAAATATTAAATTTCAATTTCCCTATTGATTTCGATAATAAATATTATTTTTCAAAGGCATTTAGTAAAAATTTACTAAATTTGAAGAAATTTTGAATTTTCGAATATTCGATTTTGTGTTTGATTTTTTCGAACATTAAAAAATTATCATAAAACTATAAAAAAAAATATATTTTAAGCATTCGAAGTTTTTTGAACATTGAAAAATTATCATTAAACATTTGATTTATGAAAGATTTTCTATGTAATTTTCAATATTTTTCAAAAATTCCTGAATTCGTTTTATTGCTTTTTAATATGTAAAGCAGCTTTAAGTCGCCTTCAGCTGCAGCTTTTAATGCTCTTATTTAAGTGTTAAGTTTATACATTTTTATTGTAATTTCTGGTTTGGAATTTGAATTGATTTTTTTCTAGCCAATAAATGAAAACAATTTATTCAACTAAAGTTAGTACAGATTTTCTTCATTGCTGATTCGCTAGCAACAATGTTGCCAAAACCCAGAGCATTGAAACACGAAGTGTAATTATATAAAAAAAAATTTACATAAAAAAGTTATTTAAAATGTAAGTGTGTAAGAGACACAAAGAAAAATAGCTGTGAAGTAAAAGCTTTTATAGTGAAAACAATAAATCATTAACTAAATTAAGACATTTGTAGCCTAAGAAGTTTATATTTGGTGCGAGAAACCAGGAAAAAAGGGTGTAATAACTTTGAAAGCTTTAGCGCTTCAATCTAAAGATTAAAAGATTTTTTTTAATGGTATATTTGTATTAATATTAAGCAATTTTTGGGATTGCTATTAATATTTGAGGAAACTAAAACTAGAAAAACTGCAGAAACTTGAAAGCTTTGAAGTTCTTAATAGAGAGCTTTTGTTAAGTGTATTGTAGATTTTGCATTTTATAAATACAAAAATCTTTCAAAATTAAAAAAAGAGCCCATTGTAAAACCACATTCATAAAAATATTTCATTAACCACAAATATGAGACTTAAAAATAATTTTTAATATACAATAAATTTCAGCATCATGAGCAGCACAGTCATGAGCTCAATAACAGTCTAAATATATAAAAAAAGAAAAATAATTAAGCCGAAACTGATGATGACCACAATCATAACACTTTGTTACTCTTGTTCATAAAACCACCAGTCCAAGCTGTAGCTTGAAAAAAAAAACAAATTGCGTGCAAAAATTGTATCATGTTTTGGTTTGCCTTGCAAGCCTGTCTTCAAATCGTTCTTACTCGAGGTTGTTGGGTATTTTGACAATTTCATGGATGATAAGCTTAGCATGCAAATTAGCTGTTTTCTCCTCCTCCCCTCTCTCTCTCTACTATTACTCCCAGTTTAGAGCCACAAATTCAAAAAACCTTTCAAAGCACGCACACATTAAATGAATAAAAATTTCTTTGGTTGGGTTTTTTGTTTTCATTTTATATTTTATTTATATGAGAATTACTGTAGTTTGACATTTCAGTTTGGCCTGCTTAAAAGGATATTCGGTGTTGTCGTATAATACGTTATGAGTGTTTCTACATCTGCTGCAAAGCTTTGTTTTGTACGTGCTTAAATAATATTTTTATATTTACATATCATTGACATTGACAGTTTATGGTCAAAAACATGTTTGGAATATCATTTTTGGGACACAAAATTTTATAATCAACAAAAAACAACAAAAATATTATTAAAAAAATAAAGTTCTAGACATAAAAATGCAATTGTTCCATCCAAACACAAACTTTCTCTTTATATACACATATGTACATATATATAAACAAAGTCCTGGTAATCAATATTTTATATTTATTTAAAATCACTACAAATCAACCAAATAAAACCCGTTAGTTTTTAAATAAATCAAAAGACATTGTTACTAAAATTTAACGTGTAACACGATTAAAATGCAGAAACCCCCATTAAATTTAAAACCTTTTATTTAGTTGATTTTAAAAGAAATATTTAAAACTTAAAGAAAGTTTAAGCCAAAATAAAAAGCTTTTCAATTTTAAAAACATTTTTTATCCACAATAATTTCTATTAACAAACTAACATACAAAACCTATTGAAATTGAAATAAAATTAAATGTTCTGAAAAAAAAACTATAAAGCTTTTTTTGAAAAGTAAATAAATAATAGATTTAAACACAAAAATTAATAATTTAATTAAAAATCAATACAAGAATGTCACAGCAATCAATAAACCTAAACAAAAAAAAAATAAAATCTCATTGTTTTATTAAAAAAGCTTTAAAACAAAATTTAAAGAAAATTAGGATTTTATAACAAAGATGTAAATAACAATGAAAAACTATCATAAAATTAACAATAAAACTTAAAAAAACAACGCTACAAACTCATATTTTACTAAAAAAAAAGCTTTAAAGCTCTAAAAGCAAATGCACAGAAAATTAAGAATTTATCACAAAAAAGTTAATATTAATAAAAAAAAAACAGTGCCAAATTAGAAGTTCAATTAATGTTTAATAAACGGGTAAAAAGTCATGTTTCATTAAAAAAAAACTTTAAAGCTCTAACACCAAATTTAAAAAAATAAGTTTTTAAGAATATAAAGTAAATGTCTATGCAAAATAAAAAAACAATAAGCAAAAAATCCTAATAAATTAGCTAAAAGCTCAAATCTAATTAAAAAAAAGCTTTTATAACAAAGTTTAAAAGAAATTCATTAATTCCAAATTAAAACAATTATTTAATTACTAAATTAAATTAAGCTCAAAAACAGCTTAATACATCAAAGGCGTCTATAATACTTAAAAGCTCTAAAAAAGCTTTTCGGTTTATGAACATTGTTTCTCCTTAATATTTTTTAAGGAATTTAAATAAAATTCAAACAAATTATGAATTTTTGAAACTTTAGTAAAATGGTGGACTTTAATTAAATTAAACACGTCTTATAAAGTTTAGTATATAGTGCCAACTGTAAGTATTTATATTTTCAGCAAAACAGTTAATTTTTACATTGTAACAATGTACTAAAATTAGGATTGCCATAATTGTAAAAATATTCATGTTAATTTTTTGGATTCTAATTTTAGTTTAATTTTAATTCATTATACAATTTAGGATTTAAATAAAAAAAAATGGAAAAAAACAGTTCAAATATATAAAAAAAAACCAATTGTGGAGAAAACCAACAATAGCCAAAAAACTCCACGCTCCAACAAACATTTTACTAACAAAAATAACTTATATTAACGAACTAAGCCACAAAACATGTAAAAACTGCTAAAAACTAATATTTTAATAAAAGAGCTTTAAAGCTTTTATACGAAAACTAAATAAAATTAAGATTTTATAGCATTTTATAGCAATTATTTAATTACTAAATCAAAAATTAACTTAAAAACGGCTTATTACACTTAATACGGACATAAAGCTCTAAGAAAAAGCTTTTCGGTTTTTGAAAATTTTACTAAAAAAAAAAATAGCTTATATTAACAAATTGAGCAATAAAACATATAAAAATGGCTTAAAACTGACATTTTTAAAAAAAGCTTTAAATTTAAATATAAAAAAAAAATTAGGATTTTATAACTAAAATACACATGTATGTTAATGATTATTATACTAAAACTAAAAAAAATAAAGCTTAAAAGCTCTAAATTTTTTTTAGTTTAATGAACCTAATAAAGTAGGGCATTAAACTCAACAAAAGCAAATTTTCTGAAAAGAGCTTTAAAGCTTTTCAGTTCAAAATTTAAGATAATCTTAAACTAAATTTTTATATAAATATTAGGTAGAATTAATAACTAAATTAAAAAAGGTACTTGAAATAAGCAAAAATGACAATAATATATATGCACAGCTTTAAAGCTGTAGTAAAAGCTTACAACTTTTATTAACTATGTCTACCCCAAAAGAGATCTTGAATTAACAACTTAACTAAATAATTAGCTAGGGAACTAAAAAAGAACTGATATTTTGATAGTTTTGTTTAATTTCTTAACATTTTGAGTTTTCAATACGTTTTCAATACATATCAATTATTTATCAGCAAAGTCTCGTATAGCAATTATTGTTATTATCAATTCTGTTTTATTTGTTTTTTTTTTTTTTTTTTTATTACCCAAATACAAAAATCAATAACTATTTGATTTTATTGAAATGTTATTTCCATTTTGTTCACATACATACATAGATACAATTGCTACCAATAACTAGATAAAAAACTAAAGGTTTAATTACTATTTTTTGTATAGAAACTAAATTAACAAACAAAAAATTAGACAAATACACAATAAATTCATACAAAAATATACAAATGAATTTAGTTACATTACATTACATTTAGATACAATAGATAACAAATGTAAAAGAGAACTTTTTTTGTAACAAAGTTTAATTAAAAGTTAAAATAAATGAAACTCAATTAACATTCATTTGACAGAAAGAAAACTAAACAACACAAAACAGTTTTAATTAAATTGTAGAAAATTAATTTAAGAAAAATTATCATTATTTAACCCATAATCAGCAGGATAAAGTGGCAAGTTTAACCTAGTTTCTAGTCTTAACAAAAGAACACGTAAATTTTATAGAAAACATCTCTACATTAAAGTTCCTTTTTTATGATTTTTTGGCAAGACTCATTTATACGTTCCATTTATATTTCTTTTTTGTTTTTCTAATGCCTGCAAGTGAAAGGTGTCATGTAAAAGTCTCCTAAATAGTCAACAATTAAATATTTAACACTAAAAACTATTTTATAAATTCTCTAGTTTTTTTTTTTTTTGTTGCACACAATTTTAATTTCTTTTTAAATAAAGAACAATTAAGTGCAGTTGATACTTTCTAAAATAAATGCAGCAGTAAAATAACCCCCAAAATAAGAAAAAACAAAACTGAGCAAGAAATACTTTTATACCTTTGGGAAACAGCACATATATACCAAAGAACAAATTTTGTTTTACAGCTTTAAAGCTCTTCTGGAAAGATATGAGTTTTAAGCCTATTTTATATGTTTTGTTGCTAAAATTGTTATTATAAGTTATTTGTGTTAGGAAAAGGGCTTTACATGTAAAAGCTTTTTTAAAGCTTTTAAGTTTTACATCTGAAATTAGTCTAATAACCAGTTTTTACAACAATTTTATTTAATAATTGCATTATTGATTTAGTTTTTGATTTAAATATATATTTCAGTCATAAAATCTTAATTTTCTTTAAAATTAGTTTTAGAGCTTTAAAGCTTTTCTACACAAATACGAATTTTAAGCAAATTGTGTATGTTTTGTTGCTAAAATTGTTATTATAAGTTATTTGTGTTAGAAAAATTGTTTTAAATCTAAAAGCTTTTGCATTATCTTTTAAGCTTTAAGTTATATTTTAGAAAAATTACCTGCTTTTTGGTTAAATTTTATTCAATAACTGTATATGTTTAATTAAAAAAAATCTTAAACTTTGGTATTAAAGCTTTTAATAAAATATGTGTTTTTACGTTTCTTAGGCGTTTTTTTTTTTGTTTACTATTGCTTCGTTTATCATTATGTTGGACAGTTTTGTTATAAAATCTTAATTTTCTTTAACATTAGTGTTAGAGCTTTAAATATCTTTTAATAAAAATTTTAAATTTTTTTAAATTTTAACTCGCCCCTATCGTGAATAAAAATTCCACATGAAATTTGTTCCTTTTTCACATTTTTCCTATTAAAATCCAATGTTAAAAAAATAATAGGGAACAAATTTCATGTGGAATTTTCATTCACGATAGGAGTGTATAATTTGTTTTGTTTGTTTTTGCTTTTAAATTAAAATATTCATTGTATGCCAAAATCTTAATTTTATTTAACTTTAGTTTCAGAGCTTTTAAATTTTTGCTTTTTTATGAATTTTTTACTTATTGCTGCTATGTTTTTTATTAACATGTAAATTTTACGCATAAAATCTAAAATTTCTATAACTTTGGAACTAAAGATTTAAAGCTCTTTTTTTAAATTATGAGTTCGTAGCTGTTTTGATACGTTTTCTATTGTGCCACTGTTTTTCATTAATATAAAAATGTTACGCATGAAATCTTAATTTTCTTTATCTTCAGTTTCAGAGCTTTAAAGTTCTTTTAAAAAAATTCAGATTTTAGCTATTTTTATTCATTTTGCTGCTTACTATTGCGCTTCATCAAAATATACATTTTATATTTAAAACCTTAATTTTCTTTAACTTCAGTGTTTGAGCTTTAAAGCTCTTTTAATAAAAATTTAAATTATAATTTTTTTTTATAAATTTTTTACTTATTGTTGTTTTTTTCATTAACATGTAAATTTTATGCATAATATCTTAATTTTCTTTAACTTTAGTTTTAGAGCTTTAAAGCTCTTTTTTAATAAAATTAGAGACTTTAGACTTTTTGTACGTTGGTTTTTCATTAAGTTATAAATTTTCGGCCTAATATCTAAATTTTCTTTAACTTTTTTAATAAAATTAGAGTTTTTAGCTTTTTTATACGTTTTTTTTTTGCTCAGTGCTAAATTGTTGTTATTGTTGTTATACAAAAAAAAAAAACTTTTTTTCTTTATGTTTGGTTTTAAAGCTTTGAAGCTCTTTAAAATAAATCTGAGATTTTAACTTTTTATAAATGATTTTATTTAATGTTTTCATTAACATATACATTTTGGCAATAAAGTCCTAATTTTCTTTAACTTCACCTTCAGAGCTTTAAAGCTCTTTTATTAAAATATGATTTTTTAGCTGTTTTTACAAGTTTTATGGCTTTCTGATGTATAACTGACTTTCTTTTCAATGAAAATACAGATTTAAGTTAATTTGATAAATTTTTCAAAATTAAAGCTTTAAAGCTCTTTTAAAAAAAATTCAAGTTTTTAAACTTTTTAATAAGTTGTATGACTTAATTTGTTAAAATGAGTTTTTGTGCTTCAAAACTGATTTCATTCAAAATAAAGCTTTTGCATAGAAAAACTTTAATTTAAAGCTTTCATTTAAAAAAACCCCTTAAAGGATTAAGTAAAGGCAACAGCTTGACACATGATGATTTTTAAAAGCTACACACAACAAAACAGAACAATGCCAGCAGACACTTTCAAATTAGATGTTAAAAGTTAAGAGGAAAAAACTGTTTGCAAAAATATATTCTAATGGTATTTGCAGCAACCTAGAAAATTTTATGAAATCACCAAAAAACTAATAATGTTTATATGTATGTAGGAACAAACCCAGCCCCAGCTGGTGTTAGAAAAGCGTCAAATTTATTTAGTTTTGTTGTATATTAGATTCTAGGAATAATTTTGAAATTTTTTAAACAAAAACTAACTTGATACTTTGTATGCAATTATTATGGTGGCAAGTGCTGTTGTCGTTGTTGCTATTGATGTTGATGTTTCGATGGCTGTGCTGTTTGAACTAAGAATTTAGTTTTGTACATGAAAGTTTAAACTTACAGATGTTGGTTTTAAGGAGTTGGCTGAACGTTTGATGATAAAGATGTCTCACCCACATGAACACGTTCTGTAGTTAGTAGCTACTGTTCGGAAATTACTTATTATTCTAGCTATCTCTTGTTTATATGAATGTTTGAAAATCATGTTTCTATTTCTATCTATGTTGTTGTTTTAGTTTTTCTGTTTTTTTAGTGTCGACAATAATGATGTGTCGTTGCTGTTGTCATGACATGAATGTCATAATTTTCATAGTCATAAGTTTTCATGACTTTTGTGATTAGTAATTCGTACAACACATGAGATTTTTAACACAATCTTGTAAGTTTCATTTCATTTTAGTTTAGTTTCTTTTTTGTTTGTTGTCTGCTTGTTGTAGTTGTTGCATATTTAAATAGGAATCTAGTTAGAGGAGCTGAGCTGAGCTGAGCTTGTCATGCAGTCAAAGTCGTAGTCTTAGTCAAGCAAATCTTGCACAAATCTAAATATTTTAATGTTTACATGTAAAAAATAAACATAAACAGAAGCTCTTGTTTTCTATTTTTTTCCTCTGTTTGAGTTTTGGTTTGTCTTGCACGTTTCTTGAGAAAAAATATTAAAAAGTTTGTTTGGTTTTCGTTGGACAAACAGATTTACAGGAAATTTTGCAGAACAAAAAAAATGGTCACACTTTAACAAAAACTAAATTTAAAACTTAAAGATATTCCCAGAAACAAAATCATATTTTTGTCATAATTAACCTAATTTTCAGGTGATAATAATTCCATAAATCTTTAGCTTTTCTCCTCATCTACATGGAATTTCCACCAAGTTTTTCAACAAAGCTTTTTGTATAGCTTCCTTTTATTACTCAGTTGCTTCAAAATAATTCTCTCTTACGTTCAGAAACTTTTGTTAAACACTTTTATGTTATTTCCAATGAAAAGTGTAAGTTTAAATTCAGCAAAACGTTTAAGGGAATAAAAACAAAGTTAAAACTCAATTATTGCTACACACCTAAAAGGCTTTCAAATTGAAAGACAGCTTAACAAAAAGGCATTAACAAAGCAACCAAACCCTACTAAATACAGGCATTGTTTTTACTTATTAGAGAAAGCTACTACTGAACTAAACAATATTTTAACCAATTTGAAGAAATGTCACAATTATGTATTTAAAATATTTCTAAACCCAAGCTTTATGTGAAATGTTTTTTATATTAAAGTTAAAAACTCAGTTGTGAAGTACTTATGCCAACCAACTAAAACACAAAAACTAACTAAAAACTTAAAAACTCATATTTTAAAAAAGAGCTTTAAAGCTGTAAAACCAAAGTTACAGAAAATTAAGAATTTAAGCTTAACATATATATGTTCATAAAAAACAATGAAAAATTAAGTAAAATCAAGTATAAAACAGCTGAAAATCCAAATTTTATTAAAAAAGCTTTAAAGCTTTAAACCAAAATTAAGGAAAATTTAGATTTTTTTTTTGCATAAATAAATACATTAATGATATAAATTAATCAATGAGCCAAAAATATGTACAAAAATCCTAAAAACTCAAATTTCATTAAAAGAGCTTTAAAGCTCTAAAACTAAAGTCAAATAAAATATAGGTTTTAGGTCTAAAATGTATATGCTAATTAAAAATCATGCCAAAATAAGCAAAGCTAAAATTGCAAATTTTAATAAAAGAGCTTTATAGCTCTGAAACTAAAGTAAATGAAAATTAAGATTTTATGCGGGAAATATATATGACAATGAAAAATCAAGCAACAATAAGCTCAAAAATGTTTAAAGAAAAGCTAAAATTGCAAATTTAAATAAAAGAGCTTTAAAGCTGTAAAACCAAAGTTACAGAAAGTTAAGATTTTAGGCATTTAGGCATTAATGAAAATCTATAAAATATTAAGTAAAATTAAGTATAAAAATGTTAAAAAAGTTTTATTAAAGTAGCTTTAAAGCTCTAAAGTTAAAGCTAATTAAGATTAAAGCCCTAAAGTATTGATTTTAGTACAAAGCAGTGCAATAAAAAACAGCTTTTCGATTTAAAGTCATTTATGCCTACAGTAATAACTTGTATTAAACATTTTTGGTCACTAAACATATATAGGTATGTTTAATTGGCTGAAAATCGTTCAGATCAGTTAAGTTTAGTTTTAGTTCGATTCTAGTTCAGGTTCTAGTTAAGATCTAATTAAATTTCTACTTCAGATTCTTATTCAGGTTCTAGTTCAGGCTCTGGTTCAATTCTAGTTCAAACTACACGTATGGTTCTAGTTACGGTCTAATTCAGGCTCTAGTTCAGTTTCTAACTCTGGTTTTAGTTCAGGTTCTACTTTAGTTTCTAGTTCAGATCTAGTTCAGTTTCTGATTCAGGCCTCTAATTCAATTCTAGTTCAAGTTCTACTTTTGGTTTTAGTTCAGTTTCTAATTTAGGTTCTAGTTCACATCCAATTCAGTATCTAGTTCAGTTTCTAATTCAGGTCCTAGTCCAGGTTCTAGTTCATATATAGTTCAGAACTAGTTCAGTTTCTAGTTAAGTTCTAATTTAGGCCTTTAGTTGAATTCTAGTTCAGGTTCTACTTCTAGTTTTAGTTCAGTTTCTAATTCAGGTTCTAGTTCAGATTCAAGTTGAATTTTAGTTCAGGTTCTACTTCAGTTTCTTGTTCATTTTCTAATTCAGGTACTAGTTCTGATTCAAGTTCAATTTTAGTTCAGGTTCTAATTCAGTTTCTTGTTCATTTTCTAATTCAGGTTCTAGTTTAGGTTCCAGTTCAGGCTCTAGTTCATTTCTCCTCAGGTTCTAAACCTGAACTAGTTCAGTTTTTAATTTAAGGTACCTGTAAAGTCGTTTAAGTCTTCTGCTTAAATATAAAAAATTTCATCAAAATATTCTTCATGTTGGAAAGGAAGGAAAACCTTTTTTTTTTTTGTTTTAAATATTAGCGGCGGCGGCAACATGATTTGTGAATGATACATTGCTTTATTACCCTGCAGTTACTTAAAATATGAAGCTTTCGATCTTGTGCTTTTGCTGTACGTGATGCGTACAAGAACACTTTTAATAACAATTGTGTTCATACTGGCAGCTTCATGCTTTAGCAGGCTTAATTATGCGTAGTAACGCCCTCTGTCAGCAAGTTTGGCTGCACAGCATAAAGGTTTTATACCGAATATAATAAATTTTGAAATGTTAACTTTGTAAAGTTTGTTGTATTGCGGGGTTTTTAAAGCCTGAGATATTATTATTTGAAGTTTAAGGCAAGTTGAGGTGTTAATTTGATTTACTTTATAATTGATTAAGAAATGTACATAGGAATTTTTGTTAAATAAAGACAGAAATTTGGAAAGAAATTTGGTTTAAAACTTTAAAAATAATTGGCCAAAAACTCAGATTTAATTGTTGCAACATAATTGCGTGAAATTCAAATAAGTTTTTGTTCTACTATTTAATTAAATTCACTGACACTAACAGTTAAGCAAACAGCAATTTGTGTTGTAAAGTTTATTGGTTGAAGGTGTTTGTTTTTGTTTTTGTTTGCCAACAAAATAACAGCATTAAAAACAACAAGGTGTAAACACATAAATTTGTTGCAATGTTAGTTTGGTCAGTAAATCGATTTGGGGTTAGCAAAGACAGACATGCTTAAACACGCTTAAACCGGGCACTCTTAAAACAAAACAAACATTAAGATAACTAGCCAAACTAATACAGTTTGTTATGCCCACTAGCCCAACCAACTAAAATAGAGAAAGATGAACTATTTTTTATTAAAGAAATTTGAAAACCAAATCTTTTTCCTTTAAGACTCTCTGCTTTTAGTCAATACTTTAAATGCAAATACATATACATATGTACATATACATACATATATTTTTGTCTATTTTTATAGTCCCTATAAACTGCACTGAACATAGAAATTAAGTATGATTTTTATGTCTGGTCATGACAAGGTTTGCATAATTGCTTTTGTTCCTTAAGTTTTTTTTTTTTTTTGGTTTGTAATTGGATGTTGTGTTGTTATTAAGCCCCTGGGCTTAATACACATTTACATACTTACATATATTTGTTAAACTATGTATGTGCAATTCAGCAAGCAGTACCTTTTGAAATGTGAAATGTTTATGGCCGGTTCATTGGGGTACAATTCAGCAGTACCTTTTGAAATGTGAAATGTTTATGGCCGGTTCATTGGGGGGTTTTTTTTTTGGCTCTACACAAACAATTGTTAAAATTTCCTATGAAATGTTGGTTTTTATGGGATTTTTTCCTAGAGATTTGTTGGTTTTGCACCAAAGGGCAGACTCAGTAACAATTGTTAGTTTGAAATCATTCTTTCAGTTGGCTAAAACTAAAACAAACTAAACTCGTGGAGGGGGGGAGTGGTTAAGAGATTTTTATGTTTTTTTGATTGCATTTCGTTTGTGTGTTTCTAACACTAATAAGAATCAATTGCTAATCTAGTTAAAAGTTATCACACCTTTTTTGCTTAAAACTCCCAACACCATTTATTGCGCCAAATGCAACAAAAAACAAAAAAAAAACAAAAAACAAAAAAAAAATATTTTTATAAAAACCTTAAACAAAAAACCCATTTAATTGAAAAGTTTTTTTCCAATTCATTGAATTTATTTAATTAAATAAACATAAATTCGGCGATATCATGCATATGCACGCAAAATTTCAGCACTTTACACATAAGCACACAAATTATTAAACCACATTCATACATACACACACACATATTTGCTTATAACAAAAAACCTATTCAACTGTATGTCGGTATATGAAAAATCAAAAAAAAAATTACTTTTTTTTCTACATTTTAATAATGAAAATGTAACGTTTTTTTTTAAGAGATTAAATTAATTGTTACAGAGTAATTAAATCAATGAAAAACAGCTTAAATATAGAGAAAAGCTTACATAGGCATAAACAAATATAAAACGCTGTGAATAAACATATAAAAGTGCAATAAATGACAAAAATATATACATACACACTTTAACGAATGCATACGAGTATTAAAGTCTTTCCCTCTTATTCAGAAACGATTATTAAATTTAACAAACGTTTATTAAGCCAATTTTTATATGTAAATCTGTCTTAATAAACGTTTGTTAAATTTAATAATCGTTTTTGAATAAGGGGGTTTAAAAATAAATACAAAAAGCTATTTGGAAAAAAATATTTTAAAAAATCCCTTAAAAACAGAAATTTTCCTACAAAAGCTTTAAGGATTTTGTTAAATAAAACTTGTGCAAACTTAATACATAAAACCCAGGTTAAAACAAATTTCAACAAAAATTTAATAAATGTTCTCAAAAATTCTTAAAAATAATAAAAAATAAAAATTAAAATTTTTTTTGATTAAGCTTTTGATCAAGCTTTTAACATGGAATATGAAATTTTAACACAATATCTTTTAATTTGTGTTTAATTCGTTTAAAATGCATAAAATATTGATTTAATAAAGAAAAAACTTTAAAGCTTTTTTCTAAAAAAAAAGCTTAATACTAAAAGCTTTTAAAATTAATTAAAATTTCTTATTACAATTTATATGTTTATGCTATAAAAACATGAAATTAGATAATATTAAAGAAAAGCTTAAAAGTTTTTTTTTTATTTGTGAGCTTTATAATAAAAGCTTATAATAAAAAAAAAATAATAATTATTCTATAAAAAAAATTAAACGAATATTTAACATTTAACACTAAAATACATGAAAAATTTTAAGGTACTGCATATTTGTGTTTGAAAAATATTTTAAAAAGAAAAGTTCAAAAGCTGTTTTCCCGAAAAAACCTCAAAGTAAAAGTTTTTCAAATTAGTTAAAATTTTCTAACAATATTTAAATATTTATGTTATAAAAACTTAAAATCTTAAGATTTTAAAGAAAAGCTTTTAGTAAGAATCAACTTTAAAATGAAAGCTTTTCATATAAAATAAAATGTTTAACAAATATTTAACATTTAGGACTAAAGCACATACAAATTTTGAGAAATTAAAGAAAAGCTCGAAAGCTTTTAAAAAAATAAACTTGAAATGAAAAAAGCTTTTATATAAGAATTTAATTTCTTAACAAATAAAAAATGTTTGCTTTAAAAACACAAAAAAGTATTTTATGAACTTTAAAATAAAAGCTTTTAATATAAAATAAAAAGTATTAAAAGCTTTCTTAACAATTAATAAGTATTTCTGTTCGAAAAATTTGATACATGCAGCTAAATGAAATATATTAATCAATAATCTAGCACTTACCTTTTTCTTTTTGCTCTTTCTCTTCTTGCATATTTATCACATCTAATTGCTTCACCTCTGGCTGACCGCTGAAATCCTCGTCGTCTGTATGCTGTATAACCGCCTCAACTTTAATGGCACTTTTCACCGAATCACTTGATGAACAAGTCAATAGATCTTTACCTACACTGTCTGCCGTAACATCCGAATTTGAGGTCACATTTGGCAGATTAATGGTCTCCAGCAAATTACCCGAATTAGTTTGAGCCAGTAAAGGCATATTAGAGTGTTGTGCGGATTGTTGCTCCACCGAGGGTAAACTTTCGCTGGCTAATATAATGACAGGTGATTGTGCAATTGCTGTGGTAGTATCAGCTTGCGGTTTGTTTCCAACAGTGGGTAAAACCATGTGATGTTCTACACCCAGTATAATACGTTCCATGGGTTTGGGTATTTCAATTATCGGAATTGGTGGTTTGCTAGTGTTTTCCAGTTTTTGTTCAGAGTTGTTTGAAGTTTCTAGAGAACCTCGTCGTTTAGGTATGGGTTTAATGGGGGTTTCTGATCTCTTTTGTGGCACTGGCGGTTTGGGTTTGGGTGTTGGTTTCGGTTTTATTTTGGGAGAAGAGGGCGTTTCTTTAGTTGCCGATGAAGTTTCATTTTTCTTTGATGATTTCTTAAGTTTGGGTGATAATTTCACGGCTTTGATTTTGTTCGAAACTTCCTGTGTCTTAAGGAATTCTTTTGTTTCTGTTTCGTTTAAATTTTCAGTTTCCTTAACTTTAGTTGTTTGTTTAACTTCTTTAAATGGTTTCTCCTTTACCTTCTCTCTTTCTAAGGACTCCTTAGTTGGCTGCATGGTTTCTTCCTGGTTGCTTTTAGTTTCTTTTGTTAAAGATTCTTCAATTTGCTTAATGGCTTCTTCCTGGTTCCATTTAGTTTCTTTTGTTGAGGACTCCTTAGTTAACTGAATGGTTTCTTCCTGCTTGCTTTCAGTTTCTTTCGTTGAGGATTCCTTCTTAATTTGCTTTTTGGCTTCCTGTTTTGTTATTTCGATTTCATTACCATTTAACTCCTTTATTTGTTCCTCTTCTGTTTTAGCTACATCTTTAGTTTCTATTATATTTTTATGTAAAACATACAAAGTTTCATAGTCATTGAAATCCTGCGAATCTGCGGTTATTTCATTTATAGTTTGCTTAGTAAACTCAGGAGAATTGTTTGCCTCTGTTTTCTGCTTTAATTCTTGAGAAATTTCTTTTTTAGTTGCAGTCGTTTTAACAGTTTCTTGAATTTTGCTTAGAGTTTCCTGACTTTTAATTTTTTTAATTTGATTTTCCAGTTGCTTCTCCTTCTCAATCTTGTTTTTAACTTCAAATTTATGTTCTTCCTGCTCCTCCTTTTTGTTTAGATCTTGCTTTTCAGTATCTTGTGTTTGTTCCTTTTTGTTAATCTCTTCCTTTTCAATTTCTTGTGTTTGTTGCTTTTTTTCAATCTCTTCCTTTTCAATTTCTTGTGATTGCTCGTTTTCTTTAAATTCTTCCTTTTCATTATCCCGTTTCTCCTTCTCTTCTATTTCCTCCTTTTCCAAACCACTCAAATCGAAACCCTGCTCATCTTCGGCTTCATATTTAAAGAGTTTTTCGGCCTCCTTTTTCACCTTTTGATAGCTCTCTATCAGTTTTTGTGCCTCCATTTCTAATTTCTTCTCCTCCTCGGTTTTCTTAACCAGCTTGGCCCCCTTTTTCACTGACTCTTTCGAGGAATCCAAACGTTTGTCCACCTGTTTTTCAGCATCTTTTAAAACAGTATCTATCAGCTGTTGGGTTTCCTCATTAATCAATTTCTGTGCATCCATTTCCAGAATATTTTGCAACAAATCATTGTTCACGTTGGTCGATTGTTTAGCCAAATCTTCTTTGGTTATTTCACAACGTTTTGTCATCTGCTTTTCGCCATCTCGATTAATCATTAGAGTTTCACTTAGCTCTCTGGTGAAGGAGGGTTTCTCTTTTGGTTTAATTACTTTGTTCTTGCTTAAAATCTGTTCACTATCCTCAAATGTTTGTAGGATTTGATGTTCACACTCCATTAAATCGATGCCACCTTGCTGGTTGGCTTGCAGTTGTTTACCACACTCCGATAAATTCAAAATACCTCTGACAATACTTTGATTATCTGGTGGATTTAAGGCCTCTTCCGATAATTTTGTTTCCGCTTGGGCGGTAACAGTTATCGGCTGTTGTTTTATGGCCGAGGAGACCTTGTCATCGAGACTATCCTGACTATGGAGTTTCTTAAGTTTGGCCTTTTCTTTGTGCGTTTCACTGGACTTTTGTATCTTTTCCTCGCCGGTTTGTGAATCTCGTGTGCGTATTTCAGCATAGGCTTTCTGATCAGACTCAAATTGTCTTTCCTCCATTACGGTAATCTTAGTATTGCCCACCCGTTCGGTGTAGGGTTTGAGGGAGAATGCTATGGGTTTCGCAGAGTCTGGGGTTTTACATTCCACCATTACCTTTTTGAATTCTTCGGCTAAATCATCCATAGAGTCTAGTAAATTGTCACAGGTTTTCGATTCTAAGACAGTGGATGAAGTGGTAGAAGATTTGATTACCTTTTTGGTGGTAGTGATGGTGGAGGTTGTGGATTTTGTGGTGACCTGTTTGGTTTCGGTTTTCACTTCCTGCTTAGTCTCGGAGAGGTTAGTTTTGTTGTCGCTTGCCTCGGCAGAAGCACACTTAAAAGATTCTGTAGCTGTTTGTGTTTCACTGTGAGTTTGTTCTTCAGCTTTCTTTACACTTTCAATTAGTTTCTGATCTTTACTTATGTCTTTCTTCATTTGCTCCCGCAAAACCTTATTGCTTTCCTCCTTTTCCTTAGTAATTACTGCAACTTTGTCCTCTTTAACCAGTTCACTTGCTTTTTGAAGTTCTTTAGTTTCATTGTCATTAGTTTTATTCGAGTTTCTTTCACTTTCTTCCTTTGTTTCACTCATTTTCGTTTTATCTTTCGTCTCCTTCTTGTTCAAACTTTGCAATTCCGTTAGCGGCACCGTGGGCGGCAGTACTGGTACTCCTATGAATATAGGCTTCTTGGGTTTGTTAGTACTTGCTAAAGGAGCGTTGTGCTGCTCTTCTTTTTTAACTAATTTCACGTCTTCTTTAGCCTGTTCGTTTTCCGTTTTATTCGCCGGTTTCTGTTGACTCAAGTCATCGACTATGACAATGGGTCTAAAGTAAAAAGAGAGACACAATTAGAATTTGCTTTAATTTTAACAGTTATCAAAATATCGTTATAATTTCAATATGTTTTTACCCCTAACGGAAATTAATTTATTTTTACAATTATCTTCAGTTGAATTGCAATATTACCATTCAAACTATTAACCCTAATCTTGCGAAATAAAATTTTATACTAAAAAGAAATCGTTTAAATTACGCGCTCTTAGTTGTTGTATCGTTACGAATTGCACCTGTGACTGCTTATTATCAGTAAATGTTTTTTTTTTTTGGTTCACTTTTTTAACTGTCTTATTCACATTTTTAATATTTAGTTTATTTACTCTTTTGGAATAGATAATGTTGGGTTACACTACAGTAGGTATATCAAAGACAGGAGACGATTGGACAGCTAATACAAGTAATTCCTTGAGAAATAGAGGGAAGACAATTTGTGCATAATTAAAAAGCCTGTACAAAAACACACACGCGGGACTCCCAAACCGCGATGGAAAATATACTAAAGTTCAGAGAAATACACAAAACTTAAGAAAGTCCCTAGTTAGAAAAGTCTAGATGACTCGTCTCCATAACTGTTAACTCTCAAACGGACAAGCCAAAGGCTTCGCAGTTTGTGATTATAAAAAAAACTGAAAGTATCCAGAAAGATTTTATTAAACAGGAAAATATTCAAAAAAAAACTAAGATGTCTTTAAAAGAAACTGAAAAATCTATTAAGTAAGTTGAAGAATCACAGGAAGTTTCGAACAAAATTAATGGCGCTATATGATTAACCAAACTAAAAAAATCATCTAAGAAAATTGAAACTCTCCCCCAGCCCCACCAAGCAGAGAAGCGCCCTCTTCTCCGAAATTCAAGCCCCCAGAGCCACAAAAGAGAACTGAAAACTACAGGTAAACCCATAACCAAACACCGAGGTTCTTTGAAAACTTCTTACAACCACCAACTCCGATAAATGAAAGTCTAAATCAGGCAATGTATTATAGTGAGAGCACAACATCCCATAGTCCTACCCACAGTCGTAAACAAACCGCAAGCAATTGCACAATCACCTGTCATTATATTAGCCAGCGAAAGTTTACCCTCGGTGGAGCAACAATCCCCACAACGCTCTAATATGACTTTACTGGCTCAAACTAATTCGGGTAATTTGCTGGAGACCATTAATTTGCCCAGTGTGGCTTCAAAATCAAATGTTTATTTAGACAGTAAATATATTTTAAATTATTCATTCAAGTTCATATTCTTAAATTGTTGAGTTGAGTCATTGACGAGTATTTTAAAACCCAGCAAGAGTTTGCATTTGTTGGTGATGCTTAGCACAATTTTCTACAACCATTCTTTTAAGTATTGTAGCTCCTCTCTGTAGTCAACTACCACCTACCACCCATCTTCTGCATTTCGCTCTAAATACTCACACACAAATTGTTAAACAATTCGCAACATTCTCTTTCATTTTCTATTAACTATCAAACTTTAGCCAAGAGTTTGTCAGATATTACAGCCAGTCATATGTTTGGTTATTTGCTCCCTCTCCCCCACTCTTGACACACGTTATCTTTTTCTCTGTGGGTTGTGTTATCATTATGAAATTAGAAACAAAAAAACAACAATCTCTTGCTTATTGTTGTTAGTGTTTAAATTTATTAACACCTTAATTATTTGACTTCATTTCGTGTATTGTATTTATTTTAGTTGATATTTTTTCAGTTGTTTTGTTTTGAGGGCTCCCAGTGCGCCCTCTATAACGACTTTTAGGTGAGGGCATGCAAGGGGGGTTAAATAATTAGAAATATTCATTCTTTGCAGATAGTATTAATAAATTTTTGCAATATTTATTTATTTATTCCCGGCAGCAGCAGCAGAAAGAATAGTTAATAAAAAACATTAAGTTATGAGCGTATGTGAGTGGAGATAACAATAAAAACATATGTATCATGCTACATATGGTCCATGTTATTAAATCATAAATTTCGAAATTTTATAAGTGTGGCGGTACAAGAAAAAGCGGGGCATATCAAGTGCAGTAAAGGGCTTATGAAGATGGGATGCCGGAAGAAAAAGAGCCGTGACTCTTGAGCAAAATTAAAACTAATAAGTTCAAAGCTAATAGCCGAAATTTAGAACAGAACTGTAATCTCTTGTATTTCCCAAAAAAAAAAATAGAAATGTTTTCCAACTAAATCTTTAAAAATGTCCACTTACCCATTGTTCAACGATTGCGGCTCCAATGAAGAGCATTCCTCTTCCACTTCTCCTATAGTCGGCAGCATATTAGAATGCCAATAGAGATTGAAATAGGCCTCCGAGGGACCTGGGCCATTTACCAGTTCCGGCGGACCCAATTTCTCACCATCTTCACAGATATAATCCTTATCCTCATCCTGACAATAGCCATTGGTTTCGATCATATCATCCTCATCACTGCTCGAACTTGAGTAGTACATAGGCGTAGAGTTGTCAACGATTTTCATGCACTTACCCACTACCAAGGGCGGAGGAGTAGTACAATCCAAGTCATCATCGTCATCAGCTTTTTCCGGATCTTCACAGATTTCCTTAAACAAATTGCGTATGTTGGCAGAAGGAGAAGATTCTTTGGAGTTATTTGCTGAAGTAGTAGATTCATCTGCTTTGCGTTCAGTGTGTGGTGATGTACGTCTTTGTTGTTCAAACAAACTGGGTAAATTCTCCTCCTGGTCTTGGAAATTGTGTGCGGTGTCCTTATTAGTTTGTGATTTACTTTCATAGGTTTGTATTTTGAAAAGTATTTCACGATTGGTTGCTGGAGGAGTTGAGGGTTTCTCCTGAGGTTTCTCTTGAGGTTTGGGTGAGGTTTGTTTGAAAGTCAGCATACTGGGTATGTTATTGGTTGGCGGACTAGAGGGTGTAACAGATCTATCCATGACAGCCACTGTTGTAACATTGTTGATTGCTAATTTAGGTATATTGGTTTTGGGCAAGGACTGTACTCTTTCTGGTGGCTTGGGTTTGGGTCCACGATTTTTGGAACCCGAGGCCGAGCTGTTTATACTCTCCGAGGAGGAGTTTAAAGTGGAGCCAATTCCCTGCTGCAAAATTGGTATTAGAGTACGTTCGGGACTTTTGAATTTCGCCTCTGCTGAAATGGTGCGTTGTAAAGGTATTTTGGAGTTATTAAAAGGACTAGATTCCTTGGAACGTGTATTTATGAGATAATTGAGATTTAAATCGGTTTCGGATTTCTGTTTGGTCAAACGTCTGGGTATATTTGTGGGTGACTTAATGTGACTTTGTTTGCTTGAGACGGATTCCAAATCCAGGGAACGTTTGGCGGTCAAATGTATGGGTATGCGGGATTTGGTGGGCGAAGGAGTTTTATTTTGTTTGCTGCCCTGTTCCTTTTCCAAAAAGTCATTGCATTGTGCTTTCAGTTTCTCAAGTTTGTTTTGTGATTTGAATTTAATTTCACTTTCGGTTTTAGCTCGTTCTAGGAATTTCTGTTGGCTCAAAGGCGACAGAATGGCTTTGGGTATTTTTGTGGCAAAGTCTTTAGCATTTGTAGCAGTAGTTAAAGGAGCAGAGTTTAACACTTTAGTTGGCAGTTCTTTGGGTTCGGTTAAGTCATTTGTGACTATTGAAGTTGAAAGTTTTAAAACCACATTTTCCGGCACCTTGGGTGGGGCCACCTCTATGGCTTGTTTACCTGTATTGTTTAACTTCCTGGGCATGGGTATGATTGATCTTTTTTTGGGCTCTATGTGAGCCGTAACCTGTCTGGGTTTGGGTGTGGGTGTTATGGGTTTTACCTCCTCTTCCTTGATGTCCGTTTCAGCTAATAGTTCTTCCTTTGGCTTCTCCTCTTTGAGTTTCAATTCCATATTCTCATAGACATTAATCTTTTGGGTTTTGAACTCTATATTCTCATAGTTATTACCCGGTATTAAGTTCATATTATTTAAATCTAAATCCAAGGAGGCATCCAAAACACTACTTAATGCTTGCTCTGTATTAGGACTTAAATTGAACTCCTGCTCCAGCATGGTAAAAGGCTTTAAAACTTTAGCCAATTCTGTTTTGTTTACCACCCCGCCTTGACCATTAGTTAAGGAGTTAAAGCCTGACAAGTCAGACTCTGAGGAGAGGGTGGAAGTTATAGAATAACGATCTATTACTGTGGAAATAGTGCTGGCTGTATCGTCTGATTCGGACTCGGCATTATGATGCCTTAATGTGGCATGTGTTGAGTTATTGTTTGCACTATTTTCCGCAAACAAATTGATATAAAACTCGGCATCGGGTGGCGGGGTAAAAGATTTATCTTGTGCACTATCCACTTCCGTTAGGTCATTACTTTGCTGAAGATGCTCTTCTGTATTGTGTGTTACTGATTTCTTGACCAACTTTCTTGGAGGCACAGGTGGCGGTGGTGGTGGTGCTGCTTTCATTTTACCACTACCCCCCGTGAAGGTGGTCAATCTGTTGCCGTGCTCAAAGTCCTCTTCTAAATCCTGTGGTTTCTGTCCTCTACCATTACGCACCTCTAACTTAATGGCCACATTATCTTTTAAACCCTTAACACACTCTATTCTGGTCATGTCTCTCACCAAATTATCATCGATCTTAACTATTTCATCACCCTCCCTCAGCTGACCCCAAGAGGTTACCACCTTAGAGGCCGGACTATCCTTGGCACACGACTGTATATACAGTTTTTGTACTTTCTCGGTACTTCTAGTGCCTCCCTGGAACTTGAGGCCAAATCCCAAACGTTCTCCCGGCAAACGGAAAACCACCACTGTTTCCAGCTCTGGGTTGGAGTCTATACTTTTAACATTATTATTGTGGGGCAGGTGATTGTTATTGTTTATCGATAGCACTGTGATAAAAGATGGATCATCAGCGGTTGGTGTGTGTGGTGGAGTTTTTCGCAGTAAAAGGTTGGGATCTTGGGAGGTGGGATCGTCTACTTCCACAACTGTTATATAGTCAGCCATTGTTAAGTTGAGTTTTTGTGTGTTTCGGTTCTCTCTAGTGTGTTAACAGGTGAGTTGTAGTTTTTTTTTTTATTAACTGTAGTGAGTTGTAAGGCATAAGGTTTGGAGCTAAGCTAAATGATAACTGTTAAACGTGGTGAAGTTTAGTTACTAACTACTCAACGTCAGAGGGCGCTAGAAAGAAAAGAAAAAAGTGATTGTTTTATTCAAAATAGGAAAAATATACAATTTAACTTAATAAAGTTTTGTTTGCAAATTAAATTAATAATAAATTTACCATATTATTTGGGTTATTGGTTAATATAAGCTTGTTATAAATTTGTCATAAGTAAAGCATATAATTGAAATTTTTAGCTTAATTAGAATTAAAATTTTTACATTTTGTTTAATAAATACAGAAAATATCTCGAAGAATATTACTGCAAAAGACATTTGAAAAATAATAAATATGTTACATTTTAAGCTTAAATATAAAAAAATGCACAAAATTTATTTAAACAAACCATGTTTGGACAGCATATATTGCAAAGATTTTGAATAAGGTAAATCTAGTGTTAGCTTAACTCTAAAGAAAGTTGTAGCAATTCAATTTAAAATAATAAAAAGCTAAAACACTTTTTTTCTATCAAGAATGTTTTTTCAAATAAAAAAACTAAATCAGCTTCTAGCGAATGAGACCCAAAAAAACACAAATGGAAATACACAAAAATAATAAATTGATAATACACAAATATAATATATGTAATACTAAAATATAGTTTACTTTTTTTTTGATAAATTTGAATTTGTATAAAATAATAAATAATTAAATGTTTTATTTTGAGTAAAAAAATTTACGAAAAATTAATTTTTTTTTAAATAATGTTAACAAAAGTTATTTTTTACATGTTAGTTATACGCCGAAAATAACCTGTGACGTCATGGGCAGAGAGAGGAAATTTTGTTTACATTCTTTGCGCACTCTTTATTATTTGATTACTGCACTCATGCTAGTTGTAGGAGTACTAAATAAAGTGGTTTGTTAACATTTATTTTTAAGGTTTGTTTATGTTTCTTGTTACTCTCTTTAATTGTTCTCACTAAACAACATGGCGGCTGAGTAAATCATACTGCTACTTGTAGTAATACTAAGTAAAGTGGTTTGTTTACATTTATTTTTAAGGTTTGATTATGTTTGTTATTATGCTGCTTTAAGTGTTCTCATTAACCAACATGGAGGTTGAGTAATTTTACTTACACATACTAGTTGATGCGTACTAAATAAATGTTTTGTTAATGGCTTGCTTATATTTGTTGTTCTCACTTAACAATATGGCGTATGAGTAATTACTCTCACACTTAAAATAAAGTTTATTTAGATAATTTTATTTATTTTCTAGCTAATTTTTATGTTAAAAAGTTATTTTTTTTGTGACACTTTATATTACAAAATATAATATTGTCAGTTATTTTTATTGATTTCAAAAATATTTGTTTTAAAAATTCTGAAAGAACAAATTTTTACAACTTATTTAATATATTTTGCTTTTTAAAAACTTAAATTTATCTTACTAAAATATAAAAATAATCATTATTATATTTAAAAAAAAATTATAATTACAGCAAAAACTTCGAACTACCACAACTAACACTGGTTAAAGGATTGATGTTTATTGATTGATGGTTAGAACGCAAAGAATTCTAATGAGAGAAAGTGGGATTTCTCGAAACATATGTAAATTCAACAACCCAGGTTCGAATCCCAGTCAAGAAAAATTATCAAAATTTTGATTAATACAATTTTTCAAGTTGTAATTCCTAACTTCAGTAAAAATAATTTAATGAAAATTAAATTTAATAAACTCAAGCCTAACCAAATTATCAAGAAATAATCATTATTTTTATTTTTATATTTTAAATTGGTTTTAAACTATTTAAAACTATTTTCTTTCATGAAATTAAATGAAAATTTTCCTTTGATTTCTCTTTTTTTTCATATACGAAAAATTTCCCCCCATTTAGCATTAACTGCTGATTATCTTGTTATCTCTTTTGCCATAAATTTGCTAATAAATTTACATTAACTAAACCATCAGCAGCTAGCAAGCAGCATTTAAGCAAGCGGTAATTATACACAAAGCTTTATTAAGCCACCTACTACTCTTTTCATGGCAAAACAACAAACACTAAATATTTATGTAAAATTTACATGAACCACCAAACATTCACCACAACTTATCCCAAAAAAATCAAGAAAAATTTATTTAAAAAACCTGTAAGAAAATATTTGTGGTAACAACATTTAACAGTTTTTTTTTTTGAGTATTTGTAAAAGGAATTTCTTTTAATTTTGTGTTAAGTTTAAGTTGGCATTTGTTTACACAAACCACCAAGTATTGAACAGAGGTAGCCTTCAGTTTGATGCTGCTTGCAACAAAAAGAAAATTGCCAAAAACAAACTTGTTACAATAAAGTTGCCGCTTGCACAGTTGAGATAAAATAAAAGATTTACAAGTTTCTTTTTCGGTTTTACTACAAAAAAAAGTGAGGGAGATATTGAAATTTGTAACTAAAATATTTCAATTTGAAAGGGTTTGTTAAAGCAAAAGTTTAAGTTTAACCTGCATTGTTTGGATTTAATGCAAAAAACCGGCTTTGAACTTTAATTTTTATTTGCAAACATTTATAGTTTTAAGCTTGGTGTTATTTGTGTTTTAAATTTTGTTGGTTTGTCTGAACGAGATCATCGAAATATTTTTGTTAAGTATTTGATTTCTTGATTTCGTTTTGTTTTATTTTGTATGTTTTGTCTTGTACGCTGACAAAGTGACTGGCTGACATACTTTTTTTAAACAAAAAACCAAGTGAATTTTGTTTTTAGCCAGAGCAGAGCTCCCCCTTATATAGTAAACACAAGAGTGCAACATGATACAGTTGTTTGCCATGAATTCAGTTAAGGAATTTCAAAATAAATTTCAAGCGAATATCAAATATTTTAGAAATGATTAAATTTTGCAATTTACATTTCGTAAATTGAAATAAAATGTGTAATAAAAAATTTTGTTTAAACAACATTTACAATAAATAATTTTTTTTTATTTAAATATAAAATTTTTTTTAATAAAAATAAACAAATTTTCTTTAAATGAAATTTACAAAATTGAAAAAATTTAATAAAATAAGCTAAATTTATTTAACTTTTTTTATTAAAATTGACTAAAGCTTATTTTAAAAGCCACTTTTAATAACAAAAGTGTCAAATATTAAATAAATTCACACAAAAAAAAACAAAACGTAGTTAAAATTAAATAAAAAAAATTTTTTAAATTTTTAAAAATGTGTTAAAAGTAACAAAAAAATTTTTTAAAATCAAATTTTAATGTAAAAGTAAGCTAGAAAGCAGCTATATTCATAATTTAGAGTATGAGAGCAATTACTCAACCGCCATGTTGTCTAGAGGGAGCAAATAAAGCAACAAACATAAACAAACCTACCAAATAAACGTAAACATAACACAAATACAGAAACCTTTAACAGACAACTTAAAGCTGTCTAGATGTTTACAGGATTTTTTTTTTTTGTTAAAAAATTTTCGCGCTGACCAACAAGACCAATTAAGTTGTTTTTTGGGGACATATCAACATTGTGTTACAATTTAGTTGCCTTTTGTTGTCATACCATTTTAATGATGCTGACAAATCCCTGAAGGTTTGTTTTATATTGCTGTGTTTTAAAGTAAACAAAAACGACAAAAGTTTAAGTGCTAAGCATTCTTATCCCTTGTAAAATGTGAAGGCTTAAACAAAAAAAAAAAAAAAACACAACTTAACTGAGAAAATCAAAAGATGTCTTTACAAAAATGCAAGACTAAAAGTATTTATTTCTTTTTATAATTAATTTAACTCATTATGGAGTAATTGTTTTATTTGTGAAAAAAAACTTTGTTATTTTAATAAATGTATAAAATTACCATAAAAATGTATAATGCATACACTACTCCATTTACTTTCTGATTGTAATTAGAAAATCAACACACACTTTAAAGTCAAATCACTTACTTATGAATAAATCTTGTGCTGTAATTCAAACGTATGAAAGACAAACACTGCTTGAGTGCAAGCAAAAAAAAAAAAAAAAAACAACAACAACAATTTATTAAAATGTCTGCATATAAATGAAATGAGTAATAGGGCAATACCCATTAAGCACAACAATAATATCTAGAGAAAACAGTACCAGACGCCATATTGTTTGGTGAGAGCAAATAAAGCAGCATAACAACAAACATAAACAAACCAGCGAAATAAATGTAAACAAAACACTTTACTTAGTAATCCTACAACTAGCAGTATGAGTGTGTGTAGGAATACTCAGCCGCCATGTTGTTTAGTGAGAACAATTAAAGATAGTAACAATAAACATAAACAAACCTTAAAAACTAATGTAAACAAACCACTTTGTGTGGGTGGAATTGTGCCATGTTGTTAAGTGAGAGCATAAAAACAAAACATTTACTTAGTTCAGTTCAACTAGGAGTATGAGTGTTTGGTATTACTCAGCCGCCGCCATGTTATTTAGTGAGAACAAATAAAACCGCATAAAATCAAACATAAACAAACCTCGCAAATAATAAATGTAAACAAAGCATTATTTTGTATGGCTGCATATACGAGTAGTTATGTTTATTGAGAGCAAGTACTAAGTAATAAGCTGCGTATACATATATTTAAGTAAACTTTTTCTAATACTAATTAAATGTTTTATTTTGAACAAAAAAATGTACGAAATATTGTTAACAAAAGTTGTTTTTTATATTGTTTTGATTATAAGGGAAAAATAACTTGTGACGTCATGCGCAGAGAGAGGAAATTATGTTTACATTCTTTGCACAATCTTTATTATGTTCATGAGAATAATTTGAAGATGTAGTCAAAATAAACAAACAAAGTGATTGTACAAAAATTTCATATCTAGCTTAAAATTCAAAACAAATTCTTTTAAAATATAAAATAAAAAGGAAATTAAACAAATTTAACAAGAAATAAAAATTAAAGCAAATGTTGAAACAAATAAGAAAATATGTATCAACCATGTATTCCGTATTTTCCTTTTATAGAATAAGTAAAACGAAAAATGTTTTTAGAAATGAAACCTAGAAATGCTTAAAATTACATTTCCATATAGCAAATAAAAGTGGTTTCATTCCGAAACAAATTTTCGTTTTGCTTTTTCTACCTAAAAGCAAAAACCGGAATTAAATCCACTTCCGAACGGAATTAAATTCTGTGGCATGGCTGTATAATTTTAAAAAACAAAACTAAGTCTCTCCCTACTATCACCTCATACCTACAGCATAAAATTACCCAGCTATATTTACAAACTGTATACAAATTCAACTGACGTTCACAAGTTTTCCTACAGTCAGTTTTTTTTTATTTTTATACATTATTATGAATTTGCAAAAATAAAACAAAAAAGAATAAACACAAAACAAAAAGTTTATAGTAAAATATATACCCGTACTCATATAAGTGTAATTAAAACTAGTTGCTTGCATTCAAACAGCAACTATAAATTATCATAAGAAACTTTATAACGACATTAAAATACAATTACAACAGCAGTCACACTACAATTATTATTTCCCATAATTTTTACAAGATTTAAACCAGCACTTAAGTAAATATTAAAAAAAACACAACCGCAACTACTACACACAACAAAAAAAAAACAATATACATACTAGATATATACGGTGTCAACTGAAATATCTTTAAAAAATATATGTACATTCTCTGTTACATTAAAACTGAGCAGTGAAAAGTTTTTCTACACAACACAATTTGGCATGTTGAAGTTCATTTTGCTATACCAAACAAAAGAGAAAAAAGAAAGATAATTTTTAACATAAATAAAAAGTGGTTTAATTTTTTTAGTAATTAGATCATTTACAGCTTAAAAGTTAGCATAATAACTGGTTCGTAATCTAAACAGAGGGAAAATTAAACGCATAATTTTGTAACACAAAGTAATATAACAAGAAATTATAACATTAACCTTAACAATTTTAAATAAAAGGTTGAAATTTTTAATAAAATCTAAAAAAATATAAAAATTTAACAAATTTAATAAAATATTCTCAAAGAAACAAATGGAATTGAATTGTTTATCTTTAAAAAGCACAATTTTACTAAAGGCTTATATAAATTTTCTATAAATATCTTAAAAAAAAATAGAAAAATTTCATTAAAATAGAAATTGGAACAAATGGAATTGAAGCAAAATTTTATAAATACATACACAGAAATATTCATTAAAATTATAAAATTTTTATTAAATTTCATTGATTTCTATAAAAATTACATAAAAAACTAAATTTTTTTTATAAATTTTCTAAAAGAAACAAAATGGAATTGAAACGTTATTTAAGAAAAGACTAAATTAAGTTTATTTGCAGAATAAACCTGAACTTTCTTTAAGTATCTGGAAAAAAATATTAAAATATCATAAAAATGAGAAGCGGAACAAATGGTATTGAAACAAAATTTCTTAAATGTACACGAATATTAATAAAAATTTTAAAATTTCGATAGAATTTTACAGATTTTTCGAAAAATTATATAAACATCTTAAATTTTTCTTAAATTTTCTGAAGGAAACAAAATGGAATTGAAGCATTATTTAAGAAAAGACTGAATTTAGCCAGAGTTTCAATTTTTTTGCAAAATAAACATGATCTTTATTTAAATAACTGAAAAAATATAAAAATTTCTTAAAGCGGAACAAATGGAATTAAAACTAAATTTCATAAATATACACAAATATTAATAAAATGTTTAAAATTTCGATAGAATTTCACAGATTTTTATAAAAATTATATAAAAATCTTAAATTTTTCATAAATTTTCTTAAAGAAACAATATGGAATTGTCACATTATTTAAAAGAAAAGCTAAATAAAGCCACATTTGCAATTTCTTTGCCAAACAACCGTTATATTTCTATAAATATATTTTAAAAAAATATAAAAAAATTCATAAAAATTTCAAATTGAACAAATGGAATTGCAAAAAAAAATCATGAATATACAGAAACGTTGGTAAAACTCATCAAATTTCTATAGAATTTCATTGATGTTAATGAAAATTATTAGAAAATTAAAATGTAAATCTTAATATTCATAAAAACTACAAAACTTTTATAGAATGTATTTCATTAATAGTTATAAAAATTTAAATTGTTCATAAGTTTTCTAAAAGAAACAAAATGGAAATTAAATATATTATAAAGAAAGTCATAATTTTAATAGGACAAAATTTTTTTATTTCACTTATATGATATTCTTATAAGATACTTTAAAAATGTTAAGATTTCATAAAAATGAGACGTGGAACAAATTGGAATTGAAACAAAATTTCAAAATAATTCTTTTTGAATAAAAGTTCTAAAAATTTATATAAAAAATTTAAAAATTTGTTTGAAGTAAAGAATGTTTCAATGAAACAAATGGAACTGCAACAAAATTTTCTAAATATGTATTCATAAAAACTACAAAAATGTTATAGTATTTCATTAAAAGTTACAAAAACTTAATAAAACTTAAATTTTCTAAAAGAAACAAAATGGACATGAAACATATTATAAAAAATTAAAATTATATGATATTTCTTTAAATTTCTTATAAAAATATAAAGATGTCATAAAAATGAGACATGAAACAAATTGAAATTGAAACAAAATTTCAGAATAAATCAAATTTTTTATAAAAACTATTAAAATTGTATAGATTTATATAAAAAATTATATAAAAATTTTAAAATATATAAAATACTAAAGAATTTGTGTAAAATAATTTAAATTCAATTTAGAGCAACGAAAGTATAAAGATTAAATAATGAAACATTTGGCACTGAAACATATTTCAAGAAACAATGGGAAATGAAACAAATTTCAATTAAACATTTTATTTCTCTCTAATTAAAGTAATAAAAAACTAAAATTGTTTTTAAATTAAAAATTTATTCCTAAGGAATGATTGGAATTGAAACAAAACTATTTAAAATCGCAATAAGTGTCATATTTCCTACAAGATGTTAATATTCTTTTTAGAAAAAAAAAAAAAAAGTAAATACATGTATTTTCCTTGTAGGAACAATTGGAATTGAAACATAATTAGTGAAACAATGAGAATATTGAGAATATAAATATTAAATTCATAAAATATTAAATATCCTTTAATATAAAGCATTTATGTGTTGGAAATTAAACAAAATCTTTAAAAAAATTAAGAAATTTGATTGGCATGTCTCAAAAATTTAAATACATTTCATTTAAAGCAAAGAATACGAAGCCAATGGAATTGAAACACAATGGTTTTATGAAAAACATACTTTATTTTTTAAGTTAAATAATTTAAAATTACTAAAGAACAAAATAAATGAATAGAAATTAAAATCAGCTTTCCGCTATCTCAGACAATAGCAGGCATCACGGGTGTTGGCAGCAATCCAGTCCAAATATTTACTAACTCTAGTGTAAACACCAGGCGCATTAGGATGGGCACAGCCATAGCCAAAGGATACAACACCAGCTAAACGGAAAATGCCGTCACGTACAATCAAAGGGCCGCCACTGTCACCCTGGAAAAATTATATTTTTTTTTTACATTAAAGACAAAGTAATTCCAACCTTTTCTTAAGAAAAACTCACTTGACAAGCATCTTTACCGCCCTGCAAATAACCAGCACACAACATGGTCTCCAAAATCATGGACTTGTAGGACGTATTCCTACACTGGGCATTAGTTAGAACCGGTACCACCACCTCCTGCAAATAGGTAGACTGATCACCACCATCTGAAGTCAAACCCCAACCGGCCACTATGGCCTGTTTGAAATCGAAATTCTGATTAGAGTTTGTAGGCAAACAAGCGGGTCTTATGGAATCCAACAAAGGCACTGGCTGTTCCAGTCCCAGCAGAGCTATGTCATTTTGTAAAGTAGTGGGATTGTAGTTCTGGTGCATATTGGCAAAGACCACTTTGCGCAAAATACCCTGGGAGGCGGAGTTTTTATTCAATTGCAGAAGTCTTATGGAAACGTCCTGCATATCCATGCCGTAAACACAATGGGCCGCTGTTAGAGCATAACGATCATTGATTAAGGTGGCTCCACAGAATTGGAAGGAACCCCTTAACATTTGGGCAATCCAGGGATATTTGTTGGTACGTACTCGTGTACCGCCCACTATACGATTGACGTTGGGCACGCCACAGGCTGTTATTTGGGAGGGGGGAGGGTGTGTTGTTAAAAGAGTTCTTTTATTTATAATTCAGTGCTTTTTTAAAGTTAAAAACTTACTGCAGGTGGCACATTTATTGCCCAGAAACTGTTTACTTTCTCCTGATGTGTGTGAGGCTCCCGAATCTGAAGTTTCCGTTAAAATGGAAGACAATATCTGTTGTTTATGTTCGGTTATCAAATCATCAATAAAATCACCCTGTACTCCTGGTGGCAGGCCTTTATCAGTTTGATTGTTGGTGTCTAAAGCAGTTTTTAAAGGTCTAGGATAATTATAGCCTTGAAACTGGAAGAAAATTCAAGTAAAATTTAAAAACTTTCCAAAAAAAGTTGTATTTTTTAAATTTTTCCTTAAGTTTGTTTAATTTTTCTTTAGTTTTTTTCTCAATTACCTTAACTTCTTTACTTAAAATCCACGATATTTTAAGGCAAATTGTTAAAATCACTAAAAATTTCATTTTGTTTTTAAAACACTTTCACCATAAATAAGACTTTTCAACTTTTAAAAATATTCTGGAAATTTAAATTGTATACCTTTATAAGATGTTAACACCTTTATAACTTTCTTTGTACTGACAAAGAAAGTTTATGGTTAACGGTTGTTATATACCCCAATTTTTTAAGCTAAATTTAAACTATATATAACAACCGAAAAATTCTTTTAAAATATAATATAACTTGTTATCTTTATAAAAAAAATATAACAAAATGAGCACAAAACTGTAATTTAAAGAAATGATCAAAAAAAAATTAAATATGCCACAGGCAAATGATTATAAACAAACAATTTAAACATTTTTTCTATAAAATTGTCTTGTTTGAAACTTTTGCTATTTGTTTCATTTTGTTGGTGAAATAATAAAATCATAAATATTACTTTTGTATTTATTATAATACAAATTTAGCATAATTTATAGAAATTTAAATAACTTTATATATGGTTTCTGCTTTACCTTTCATATCAGAATTGTTAAGTTATGACCTAAATCTATAAAATATATTTCAAAAGCTTTTTTAAGCTGTTACACTTACATAAATTTGTATAATTTTTGTTTTGTATTTAACACCTTTTCTAATTATTTTTTTTTCTTTCTAAATGATAAAATGTATTAACATATTTCTTAAAACATTCTCCCACATTAACGGTATTCCCCTGTTAAATAATTGATTAACTTAAAAATAAACAAAAGTCTTAAAAATTATTCATAAATATGTAATAGAATACAAATCTCTCTCTTTAGAAGACACTTATTAAAAAATCACCAACAAAGACTTAGACAACATACTTGCTTAGAAGGCAAAGGAATGTAAATAGTAAAAGACTTAAGCAACAAACTTTACAAAATGTCTGCCTTGTAATGAGAGTTACTAAACTTTAGTAACTAAAGGTATGTATTTTGCAGAGTACTTGTCAGTTGTACAAAACATATGTATGTAATTGTGCATGTCTGTCAAAATTGCCACTTTACAGGCAGTTTATAATTTTTGCTTTCACACGTTTTAGTTTCAGCTACATAATGACACAACAGCAATCTTTGTTATGATTATTTTCGCGGGAGTTTTGTGTACTTGCAAATATAGTCTGAAAAAATGGATTAAGAAATAAAATAATTTTAACTTGCAGCATTATATAAAATAAATAAATTAAACAAGAGTTAAAGTGAAAATGTGCCATGTGGAGCCAAAAATTGTTGTATTTAAGTTAAATAAAAGTTAATATGTATAATTACGTTGTTTAAATACATATTTTGATACAAATTTTTTAATATAAATTTGCTGAATCACAAACACTATTTTCTTGGTGACATAAACAATTGTCTTGCAAAACAGCTGGTTGCAGGTGCTTTGTCAGATGATAATAGAACATGCTCTAATTGAAAATTTTACACTGTAAATGCAGTTTGACATTTACAGAAGCATTTTTTTGCGTTTACACGAGGTGTTTGCATTTTGTAGTGGAAAATTTGCAAATTATAAAACGAGCTTAAAAGGTAAACAACAAAGACTTAGGCAACATACTTGCTTTCAAAACAAAGGGACAAAAATATAAAAAAAAACTTAAGCAAGAAATGTCTGCCTTTATTGAGAGTTGTAAAAATGTAAACAACAAAGACTTAGGTAAAATAACTGCAAAGTGATAAAAAAAAATTTTAAAAAAATAGACTTAAGCAACAAAATGGCTGCCTTATGCAGAGTTAACGAATGTAAACATTTAATATTAAAAAAAATATTTATCAAGACAAAATGGCGGCCAATAAAAGAAAATGGAAAATTTAGCATTTAATTATTAATTTTATATTTTTAAAATATCTACATACTTTCTTTTAATTAATTCAACTTTTAAACTTTCATACAATAATTTAATAAATATTTTTTAAAGAAACTTATTATTTAAATCTTCATTAATTCCTTAATTATTTCTTCTTTTAATCAAGTTAATTAACACTTGTTTTTTTTTCAAATTTCAAAACATGTCACTAAGTAAGCCTATCTCAACAAAATGTTGAAGTCAATGGTAAATTGCAATCTAATACACACCTCCTTCACTTTTTTAACACTTTAAGTTGAGTATTTTTTTAATATGAAAAACACGCACAAAAAGCTTTCATTATTATGGCCAAATAAAAACAAATTTAAAAAATTACGTTAGCTTAACAACTATGACAATACTCTAAACCATGTATATTGTATGTAAATAAAAAAAAATTCATACACGTTCTTACTATAAACTGAAACTTGAGCTACTTATTTGAGAAGTAGCTTATGCTATAAATGGACCAAGACTAGTGGCCGTTACAAAAACACAATATTATATTGCAAAAAATTAAAAAAAAAGAAAACCCAAACCTATGTAATAAAATAAAACTAAAATGCCGTAAGGCATATTAAATAATCTAAGTAAGACCAAGAAATACATATATGGCCGGTTTTAATACGAAACCTGAGTAAGTGTTAAAAAAATAATAAAAATAAAATAAGGCAGCTAAAAAAACATTAATATAGTGCCATACATAATACAATAAAATGCAAAAAATTAGCAAATTAAAAGTGATAGTATAAAATTTCAAAGCAAAAATAAGAAAATGTTATGAATGAATATTTTTTTGTTGGATTAAAGCCAGAATATATATACAACACAAGTTTAAAACAAAGTTATTGTTAATGAAATTTTGTAATTTTAGCTTAACAAACAATTTTTAAAAGAAATATTTAAACAAACTTAATAACTTTATCTATAAAACCCATGAAAACTGTCAAGAATGTTTATAAAACAACAAACCCAAAAAAAAAAACATTTTTTATAAGTTAAACCTCAAACATAAAGAGCAGATTACAAGTAAACAAACAAAGAGAGATTGAGCGAAGAGGCTGCAGCAAGAGAAAATATTTTGAAAACCAACATTCATGACAAGACTTAAAGACTTGACTTACACAAAAATTTAGGTCAATAGAACATTTACCAAGAATATACCAGCTACATTCTTGAAGCCCATTACACAAAACAAAAAAAAAAGAAGATGTTAAACACACAACTCAGACCAGACTTAAACTCAAAACAAACAAGACATTCAGCACAACAAGCAAGCAAAGAAGCTGACAAAATGCTAAAAAAAAAAGCAGCCCGGCTTTGTGATTTAAGACCTGATATTAACAACAAATGAAAGTCTTAAAGAAAATATACTTTACTTCAAACACAACAAAAAGACATCAATAGAAACTTGTTTTTATATGTTTAACCAACTATCTATCTTTTTGATGATGATGGCGATGATGATTTTCCATTCCCTCCTTTGGATATTCATATTAAAGATTAAGGTTAATATGTACAAATGTTAAGGGTACTGGTTACATTGAAAAGATTTGCTTTACTTGATGTTGTTGTCTTGATTACCATGATGGGTCTTTTTTGTGTAAAGCTTAGTAATGATATTGTGGTTTTTTTGGTTAAATGTCGTAAAGCTATAAATAAAAAAACAAAATATAGCAACAATATAATAGAAAATCTAGACAATGGTGTTGAAGTTATTAACATTGATTAATTGTTTAAACAGAAATTTCAATAAAATAAAGAAAAGATATAATGAAAAGCCACAAGTTAAAACAAGACAAAAAAAGGCAAAAAAAAGGTTAAGAAAATGAGAAGTATAAAACAATTTATAACATTATTTAATAGCTTTAGATGTGCTTTTTTCAATCACAAACAAATATTTGGAATTTTGAAATATTTTAAGGTTTAAAAATTTCAACATTTTGGGCATATTTAAAAAGCAGTTTATATAAATTTTGTAAAAATTTTAACTTTTTCTACACGCTTAAATATATTTTCAAATTTCAAAACTCAACTAAATTTTTACGAAATTTAAATTAATTTTTAAATTTTTGTTTTTGTAAAAAAAATGTGTTTTACTTAAAAAATTTAGAAATTTGAATTAAAAAAATTATTTTTATTATTCTTAAGTTTTTAACAAATTTTTGATGAGCCTTTAAAAAACTATACCTAATTCTGTTTTTACACTGTCCTTATTTACACGGATGTGATTTAACCCGATTTGACAATAAACAATTTTTAGTTTTGTTTACACGATTTTATTGCATTGATTGAAAATCTATTGGGTTTAAATTTTTTTTGTTAAATTTAATTTTTGAGAAATATGTTCACATCACAAATTTGGGGGAATTCCCTTTTTGTGAATACAAGCAATTTTACCGGTTAGAGTAATTGTAAATATCACAAATTTAGGGGAATTTCCTTTGTGTGCATACAATCAAATAAACTTTTCATACATTGTTTTACATTACTTTTAAGCTTAGAGTGCATATCTTTTTTGTTTCTTTAACAACTATGCTTGTGTAAAAACACATTGTATATGTGATTTAATATCATAAGCCTTTATAGTTGTTCTTAAAAAAAATCCTTGTTTTTCTCTAATTTCAATAGGTTTTAGAGATAAGGAACTAATCACCTATTTTGCATACGATCTCTTTTTTAACGTGGTTGTTTTATACGCGGGGTTTCCTGGAACCAATTACCGTGTAAAAACAGAATAAGGTAATTACAAATATCGAGAACAATTTGACGCATATTTTCAGATAAATTCATTTCTGTTCTTAAAAAAAGATTAATGCTAAATGTTTGTACAAAATGTTTTTTAAAATATAGCTCAAGGACTTTCAAAAAATATAAGAATCTTTAAAATCTGATGCGATTAAAAATGTACATGTAAAAATTGCTCACCTTTAAACACACATGGAGCCGCCCTTGGAGGGTTTTAGGGTATATTTAAAAATTTACTCGAATCTCGATCGGCTGTTTATAAATCATATATATATATATATATATATATATATTTATCATCTATCATATTTTTACACATTCTGAGAACTATTCAAAACATTTTTATAAAACACTAAAATATGTGAAATATAATCGATTCCAAAATTTTTAAAATTGTCTCAAACGGATAAATAACTAACTCATATGTTTATACAACGCATAGCCAAAAATATGATATCGCATACTTTTGGTTGCTCTGGTTTTTCTTATTATATTTACATATGTATGTATTTCAAATTTAGGAATTAGGCGTATATTAATAATTTTGTAATATTTCACATTTTCAAGAATGAATATAAATTTTTACAAATACAATTTGGAAAAACGCTTTTTGCCGGCCAATATCACTATTGATTATGTTAATTCCCCACTAGGTTCTATTCCCCGAGATCGCAAGATTTGCTCAGATTGATATATTTTCTTCGATAATATCGCAATCTTATATGTTTTTAAATTAGTAAAATTTTATCACAACATTTATTTGATATTTAATTACGGTTAAAATTTAAAAATTAATACAAATAATGTATTTTGTTGTAAAATTTTAATAAAAGTATTAAATTTCTGCGAAAATATGCTTAATTTATGTATTGAATACTTTTTTTAACGCATGCTATATTTTTTCAATAACATATTTAACTAGGCGTACTTCTTATTTCTATTTTTTTTTTTGCAAACAATTCTTAAATTTTAAGCAATATTAAACATAAATTAATAAAAACTTTAACTTAAATTTACATTTTTAATTATTTTATGGTATTTAATAAATTTGGATAAAAATATTTAGTTTTTTTTTTGAAATTTTAAATTTTTTCAAAACAAATTTTATGTTTCCTTGTTTTAAACATTAAAAAATCAAAACACAGTTATTGAAATCAAACTTATACTATTATTCTTAATTTTATTATAAATATATCGGTGAAAAGACTTAATGTATTATGTTTAGAGATTTAATATGTATAATTTCCATAAATTGTGAAAGTTTTCAAGTAAACAGTAAAAGACTTAAGCAACAAACTTTTCAAAATGTCTGCCTTTTGTGGAGAACCAACAAATGAGAGTTACTAGTAGGTAAGCAACAAAGATTTAGGCAACATACTTGCTTCGAAGGCAAAGTGATAAAAAAAAAAAATAAAAAAAAAAGACTTAAGCAACAAACTTTTAAAAATGGCGTCCTTTCACAGAGAGTTAATAAATATAAACATTTAATCATAAAAAAAAGGAGATTTATTATGACAAAATGGTGGTCACTAACAAGAAATTTAGAATTATGAAAATAACTTACATTTTTAAATGATTTTCATTTGTTAAGTTCTTTTACACAAAATAAAACAATTTAATAAATACTTATTGAAAAAAAACTATGAAAACTGTTTGTTAAGGCCCTATATTTACATAATTCTTAGTGTAGTTAATTATCTCACATTCTTGTTAACTATGGTCATAATTTGTTTTCTTTAACTCTTCTTATTAAATCCCAATGCTGTCCCTTCAAACTCTAATTATACTACACTTAATCAATTAATTGTGACAGCTTTTTCAAACAACCAACTTCTTGCTTCCCCAATAAATTTGCATAAACATTTTATAAAAACATAAATAAGATAAAATACAAGAAACACTAACAACAACTACAACATCACAAACATTCTAAAATGCAAATTACAAAATCAGGTTGCAAATGCTAATAGTTTCTTGCTTGAATTACTAAAGCAACATTAAACTTAAAGAAAAAATCAATTTCAAAGTAAAAATAAAAGCAAAACAAACAGAAAACATTGCTTAAAAACATTATAACAACTACAAAACAAAAATTGCAAATGAAATAAGTAAGAAAAACATGAAAAGAGATGAAAAAAATTATAAAAAAACAAAAACCGTTTTACATTAAACTCACCTCCGGAGTAATGAAAAAATAGCTTACTGTGGCCAACTGGTTTTAACCCAGTTTCTTTATATCTCTACTCTCTGCCTCTCTCTCTCTCTCTCTCTCTCTGACGTTTGTTCAAAAAGAAAAATATTTTTAAACAACAAACACACTTGTTAATAATTTCAAACTCTAAAAGAAATATTGATAAAAACTTAAAAAAAATTAGCTTGAAATGCAACAAAATAACACTGAAACATGCTAAAATAATTTAATTTAATCTCAAAACAAATCATGTTAAAATCTTTCAGAAATTTAAAGCTATATACAGAGAAATAGCGCACCAATGAACTATAAAGCGTCAAATGTATTATATTCAAAAATATATATTATAGATATTTATGATATTTTTAATATACATTCAAATTTAAATATTTTCTGCAAAAAAAAATCAAAATTTAATTATATTATTTCAAACAATCATTAAAAAGCTATTAAATACTTTAACAATTATAAAAAATATTCCTATAATTTTTGTATTTTTTAAATAAAAAGTTTTTAGAAAAAAAAAATGAAATTTTCTTTGAGATTTTAGAATTTAAAAAATTTTTGTTTGGGTTTCTAAAACCTAAAATATTTTTACGCAAATTTATAAACAGCACTATAAACTATTAAAAAAAAAATTCAAATTAAGACAAAATTTTTATATAAGTACTTATTTTTAATAAAAATATATAAAATTGAAATATTTCCGGCAAGAAAAAAATTGAAATATCAAGAAAATCAAAATGTTTATATACAATTTCAAAGACCTATTAAAAATATATTTAATACTAAAATAAAAATAAAACTATTCCTACAATTTTTAAATTTTTAGGGTGTATATTTTTTCACATAGTGTTGCTTGAACTGGTCGGACGTGTTATTTTTAGTGCGGCTGAATTTTCGTAATAGGTGAAAAAAAAAACTTGTAATAAGTGAAAAAAAAAAAAAAAAATATATATATATATATATAAAAAAAGATATCGTAATAGGTGGAAAAATAGTGGTTTTTCGGTAATTTAAAAATCGCAAAACAACTGCATGAGTGTCCCGCTCAGATGTAATTCTGAGAAAGAGCTAAGCTACAGTAGAAAAAACTTATGGATCTCTGAGGAAGAATCCTTAAGAAAATCCGTGGAGTCTCTTCTCACTACAAAAGCCGAAATACGGCGCCGTTCCTGTTCGCCCAATATAGTTATCTCATCCGATGAGAAATCATCATCTTCATCAAATAGTGCAGTCAAACCCAAAAAACAAGTAGGTATGGATAAGTACATCACCGTTCTCAAGCGACAGAGGAGCCCGACATCTGCTCAAATGTCTTCCAATTCCAATAAAGTTCCTAAGACCGTCAGCAGTGATAAGCCAAATGATCAAAACAGATTTGCTCTACTTCAGACGGATGACCTAGAAATACCGAAAAAGACGTTTAAGCCCCCACCAATTTACCTGAGAGAGCCCACTTCCAATAAACTGGTACAAGGAATTGTTGCTGTAATAGGTGAGAACATGTTTAGCGTAACCTCAATTAAACATGGAAAAATCAGCGAGACAAAGATCCAAGTGAATAGGGAAGATGATTTTCGAAAATTGTCCAACCAGTTGGAGAGGGAGACCAGGGATTTCTATACCTATCAGCTCAAAAGCGCAAAAGGACTCCAAGTCGTTCTAAAGGGTATAGACCCATGTGTTGATCCTGCGGAGATAAAGAACGGATTAATGGACAAAGGGTTCAAAATCAAGAGCGTAGTGAATATTAGAAACCGTGAAAAGATTCCTCAGCCCATGTTCAGGGTAGAATTGGAACCTGGAGATGTTGCCTTAAAGAAAAACGAGTCCCATCCAATTTACAATCTTATTTATCTTCTGCATCGTAGAATTACCGTGGAGGAACCGCATAAGCGTGTTGGCCCCGTCCAGTGTCTTAATTGTCAAGAATTTGGTCACACCAAAGCGTATTGTAAATTGCCGTCTGTTTGTGTTGCATGTGGGGAACTACATGCAACTGCTCAATGTAATAAGTCCAAAACGGACTTAAAAATAAAAAAATGCAGTAACTGTGGAGGAAATCATACCGCTAATTATAGAGGTTGTCCAGTTTATACTTATTTGAAGGGCATAAGGACCAATAAGTCGCCAGTATTACCTGATCATCCTCAACAACCTAATTTCACGTCGAGTAAGAATTTTCCTCAAATTGTACGACCAACTACTCACGTAAACGCTCCTAATTCTAGACAAGTTTCTTACGCAAACGTGGTCAAATCTAATATGCCAGGTCTGGAGCAGGAACCTATATCGCAATATTCTGAGCCACATATCAACAATCTAGAGACAACATTGCAGACACTTGTCCAAACTATGAACACTTTTACGACCACCATGACATCCATGATGCAGGAAATGCTGAAAATGCAATCCACTATCTTGCAAGCCATTTTAAAGAAATGATTTATTTAAAAATTTGTTTTTGGAACGCGAACGGCCTCCGCCAACATAAAAACGAACTGGAATACTTCCTGATGGATAAGCAGATTGATGTTATGATGATTGCTGAAACTCACTTGACGTCGACAGGGTACTTCAAAATTAATGGCTACGTGTTGTACGATACTAAAGATCCCCGCGGAAGAGCTTGTGGAGGTTCGGCAATTCTTATAAAGAACAGAATAAAACATTATCTAATGAATAACATAAGTGAGGATTACCTCCAAGCAACAAACATTTGCATTGAATTCTGTCAATACAAATTTGTTTTATCATCGATTTATTCTCCGCCTCGATTCTCAATAAAAGAACACCAATACCATAACTTCTTTAATTCCCTTGGAGCTAGATTTTTAGTTGCTGGCGACTTTAACGCCAAACACACATTTTGGGGTTCACGTCTGGTAACCCCAAAGGGTCGCGTACTCTTCAACACCATTGCTCAAATGGGCTTAGATGTACTCTCAAGCGGACATCCCACCTACTGGCCGACGGACCGACGGAAGATTCCCGATGTTATTGACTTTGGAGTAGTGAAAAATATCCCTGTAGAATGGATGCAAGTGGATCCTTCATTAGACTTGTCCTCAGATCACTCTCCTACTATCATTTCAATGCATTTCCCTCAAGTGTGTGGCTCTCCATTTAGAAACATGACTAAGACCCGAGTAAGCTGGATAAAATACAAAAAGTATTTAAGTTCTCATTGCACGGAAAATATTGTGTTGAGAACTACCGACGATATCGATGAGTCGATTGGCAACTTTACCGAGGACCTTCGACGAGCTGTGCATCACGCTTCCACTTATCACGTTGAATGTATAAATAGGACAAACAGAACTTATTTATCTGAACTCGAACATCTCCTATCAGAAAAAAGAAGAATGAGAAGAGAGTGGCAACTTCACAGGTCTCCTGAACTGAAAGCTAGGCTACGGGTATGCAGAGATATACTAAGACATTTCTTAGAAACCCAAAGAACGGCTTCACTTACATCCTACTTGGAGGGTCTTGATAGTACCCCACAATCTGACTACTCGTTATGGAGGGCGGCAAGAGGTTTAAAAAGACCAGTGAGAGGAAAACCTCCTTTGCGAAATCCGACTGGTGACTGGGCTAGAAATGATTCCGAGAAAGGGACATTATTTGTTAACCATTTAAGAAATGTGTTTACTAAAAACAACTCAAATAACGTATCTGATTTGCCACCACTCGTTATTAGACCTCCTGTACCTCTAAGACTAAACTTTGGTGATGTCCAAAGCGCTATTGGTACTCTGAACCTTAGAAAGGCTCCAGGTATGGATAAAATCAGCAATAAAATGCTTGTGGAGTTACCTCGTGTAGCTAGAAGAATTATCCTCTTTATCTTCAACGCTATTTTACGCCTAGAATACTATCCTGCAGATTGGAAGGTGTCTATGATCACTATGATTCCTAAGTCAGGGAAGGATCACACCAAAGTAGAGTCATATAGGCCAATTAGTTTACTGCCGACAATTTCTAAACTGTTCGAAAAATTGTTAATGACTAAGTTGATTCCAATTCTGAACGACACTGAATGCATTCCTAATCATCAATTCGGCTTCAGAGCTAAACACAGCACCATCGAACAAACACACAGATTGGTAAATGTGATAAGAGGGTCGTTTGAAGACAAAAAATACTGCTCCGCCCTTTTCATTGATGTGTCCCAAGCGTTCGACAAAGTTTGGCATGACGGTTTAATGCACAAAATAAAATTAACTCTGCCTGCTAACACCCATAAACTTATGGAAAGCTATTTATACGGTCGCAAATTTAAAATCAAAGAAGGCAATTTTTTAAGCCCCGCTCAGCCAATTGAAACAGGTGTGCCACAGGGTAGCATACTGGGTCCTACTTTATATTTGATTTATGCCTCCGACATGCCGTCAGACCCCAAAATCCACACGTCAACTTTCGCAGACGATACAGCCTTTATCAGCGTTCACAAGGACCACCAAGTAGCATCACAGAATTTGCAGAATTATGTTTATAAACTAGAGAATTGGCTAGAGCTTTGGAAAATCAGGGTTAATGAACAGAAATGTATTCATATCACTTTCACATTGCGAAAAGAAACTTGCTCGTTCATCAAAATAAATAATCAAATTATTCCTCAACATAATGAAGTCAAATACCTCGGCATTCACCTCGACCGCCGTTTAACTTGGAAGTCTCATATTGAAGCGAAACTTACACAGATGAGATTAAAAGCAGTGCAGCTTAATTGGCTAATTGGCAGAAATTCTTCACTAAAGTTGGACTGCAAACTATTGTTGTACAATGCAATTCTAAAGCCAATCTGGTGCTATGGAATTCAATTATGGGGTACTGCCTCAGCATCAAACTTTGAAAAAATTCAAAGGGGTCAAAATAAAATTCTACGTATAATTACTGCAGCTCCATGGTATGTTAAAAATTCTCGAATTCACAAAGATCTATGCGTGCCATCAGTAAAAGTTGAATTTACAAAACACGCGTCAAAGTATGTCAGCAAACTTGAACACCACCCAAACCCACTTGCACGAGACATCCTTAACTTTAGTGGCCATAATCGGTTGAGAAGGAGGGATACCCTTGCTTTAACTCAAGCGCAAAATAGATGACTGGATCAGTTGATGTGAAATTTTTTTAGTATCATAAAATGTTTGTCTAGCACTGGCTGGGCTTATTATTTTCTTTTTAGTATTAAGATTTGAATACTTATTGTCATTTCATTATATGAAGATTCAATAAATAAATAAAGGCTATAAAAAAAAAAAAAAAAAAAAAAAAAAAAAAAAAAAAAAAAAATATTTTTTTTAGAAAAAAAATGAAATTGTTGTTTTGAAAATTTTAAAATTTAAAAAAATTTAGTTTAAGTTTAAAAACCGTAAATATTTTTAAGCAAATTCATACACAACACCACTGGTTACCATATACCAAAGCCGGGAAAAGATCACTCGAAAGTAGAATCATATAGACCCATTAGCCTATTGTCAAACATATCGAAGCTATTCGAAGCTGCTCGTGAACAAGTTATACCCGATTTTAAGTGAAAACAATTGTATTCCGAATCATCAATTAGGACTTAGAAAAAAACACAGTACATACTATCGAACAAACCCATAGACTTGTCAATATCGTCAAAAAAAACATTTGAAGAAAAAAAAATATTGTTCCACTTTTTTTATTGATATTTCTCAAGCGTTTGATAAAGTGTGGCATGATGGGTCTAATATACAAGTTGACGCTAAATTTACCCGTAAACACATATAACCTATTGGAAAGCTACTTAACTGGTCGAATATTTAAGCTTAAAGAAGAAGATTTCTTAAGCTCCGCACAACCTATTGAAACAGGAGCAACCTGGTACCCTTCTTATACTTGATATACACAGCTAATTCTTCATATAATTGCTATTCTAAGCAGTCATGAAAAGCCTCAAGAAGCATTTCGCTACTTTACGTTGCGTAGAAAATCATGCTCTCCTATTTATATCAATAATCAAGCAATAACACAACAATCCTTGGTATACACCCCGATCGACGCCTTACATAGAAATGCCATATAGATGCAAAATTGAAATTGAAATTAATCCAAATTAATTGGCTCATTGACAGAAACTCTAAACTAAGTTGAGATTGTAAACTCTTACTTTACAATTCAATCATAAAGCCTAAATGGTGTTATGGAATCCAGCTTTGGAAACAGCCTCTGCTTCAAATGTAGACAGACTTCAATAACACCAAAACAAATTGCTACGAATGATTATAATTGCCCCCTGGTATATAAAAAATTCGAATATCCATTAAGACCTAAATGTGCCTTTGGTAAAAACTGGGCTAATGCAGGAAAATACTTAAAAAAGTTTGAAGTACACCCAAACTCAATAGCCCGCAACATATTAAATAATAGTGGCTATATGCAACTAAAAAGAAGAGATACAGCGGATCGGAAGAATGCCAACTTAATAAGTAAAATAAACAATGGTCAGACATTTTTCATCCGGCACTGGCTGGACTAATAATTGAAATTTTTTAGATATAAGATTTGAAAAACTTATTGTTAGTTCGTTTTTAATGAAGATACAATAAATAAATAAAAATACAAAAAAAAACTTAAATTTATAAACAACACTCTAACATATTAAAAAAAAATTAAAATCAAGTCAAACATTTTATATATTTATTTTTAATATGTCTTAAAATTTAAGTAGTTTTTGCAAAAAAAAAGATGAAATATAAATCAATATATTTTAACAGAATAATAAAAATATTTCCACAATTTATTAAATTTTGTAATTTACTCTACCTAATATTTTTTTTTTTGTTTTTGCTTTGTCTGCCACTCGCCCCACTGTAATTTTATTCAATATTTTTTTCTGTTGTCGTTAGTGTTTCATGTTTCAATTGACATTTAAAACTTGTCTAAGTTTTATGCATGTGCGTTGGTCTGTCTGTCTGTCTGTCTGTGTGTGTGTGTGTGTGTGTCTGCGTGTGTGTTGTGTGTCAATATTTATGGCTCCAATAAAATTGCTATCTACTGACGTTAGAAACTGCAAAAAGTCATGTCTCTAGCAAACAGACTTTAAAATTTCTTAACACTTTGTTTATGTTAGTTGTTAAATATTCCAGTAGTTAGTTGTTGTTAAAGCCGTTATGCATAAAAACAACACTAACAACTCAGGGTTGTTTAAAAGAAAAAAATGTTTTAGATTGCAAATTTATTAAGACAGAGAGAGAGAGAAACACTTTCATACAGGTTCAATATTTTATACAAAGTTATTAAAGTTTTTAATCGTAAATAATAAATAAATCATAAAGAAATATTAAAACAAAAATAACCTTAAACTATTAAGAAAAAACACTGCAACAACAATTTACATTTGCTAATGATCTGTACAGATATTTAAGTAACACACATCCCATTATTTAAAAACGATTATTAAATTTAACAAACGTTTATTAAGCAAATTTTTATATGCAAATCTGTCTTATTAAACTTTTGTTAAATTTAATAATCGTTTTTGAATAAGGGGGACAGTCTTTAAGTTGAAAGTAAAGAATTTCCTTAACAATATTTTTTTTTTTAATATTAAATTGAGCGTTAAACAACTTTATTCGCCATAAGCTGTACTCATAATTTTTAACTTACACAATTACTTTGTTTCACAGTCAATTCAAAACATAAAGATAAAACAACAACTTAAACAATTTAACTGTTTATAAACAATTATTAAGATGCTTTTAAATGTTAACAACATACCAGACTTTTAAATGAAAAAAAACTCTAGATAAAAATCTTTTATTACAGTTTTGCTGTAGTTTAAAAACGTGCATTTTTTGCCAGGCTTACATCTCATTTAGGTGTGTTTTTTTTTCTCTCACTCTATGTGTGTTTTTTTTTTTCTTTGCAAAACTGACCCAGTTTAAAGCAAGTGTAACGAATTGGCCAACTTTAAAGCATGTTTTAATTTAAAGAAAAAATTACAGTTTCAAGTTAAAAATAAAATTTTGTAAATTATATACGAAGACACTTGTTAATTTGGCTGGAGTTTAAAGTATTTAAAAAAAAAACGAAATAACAAGGTTATAAATTATTTTAAAATTATGGTAATTTTGTGTAATAATTGTGGAATTTTTATACACTACACAACCGTCTATTGGATTTGTGCTGATGTATGTAACACCCAGAAATATTGGTCCAACACCCACCTTAAAGTATACCGATCGACTCAGAATCACTTTCTTTAACGATGTCCGTCCGTCCGTCCGTCCGTCTGGCTGGCTGTCTGTACAGGTAAACCTTATGCGCAGAGTACAGGTTGCAATTTTGAAGAAATTTCGATAAAATTTGGTGCGTGATATTTTTACGGCCCAAGGATGGCTGGGATTGAAACTGGTAGAAATCGGACCATTATTTCACCTGGCCCCCATAAAAATGTCCTCCCGAAATTGGGGTTTACCGATCATAAATGTTTGAATTATGGAAGTATCCAAACAAATTTCATCACAAATGAGTGGTAAATGAAGCCAAATCACATCAACAAATTTCGTACAGATCGGTCCATAAGTAGTCGTAGCTCCCATATAAGGCCCATTTCCGAACATCACTTTAAAGAGTATAACTCTCTCAAAAATTTTGGTATCCAAATAATATTGAACGCAAATATATTTTATATGTATACAAAAAATACGGTACAATTTTATTATGATCGGTCCATAATTAGTTGTGGCTTTCATATAAGACCCTCTCCGAAATTCACTTTAAGCTCCATAAATCGTTTAAGAGTATTTATATCGAGATAAAGTTTAACATACATAATATTTATATTCACAGACATCATGACACTAAATTTTTGGATGATCGGTCCACAATAGGTTATATCTCCCATATGACGCCCATTTCTGAAAAACTGTTTTATACATATACTGGGTGTAGGGTATTATATGGTCGGGCTTGACCGACTATACTTTCTTACTTGTTGTACATACATGTTTTTATGTGTGTGCAGCTGTGTGTCTAAAGATTTTGGGTTTTTATATGCTTTTTGATGATTTTGAAACATGAATTTTGACCATGGGATAACTTTGACTGGCAAAAGGATTTTAACACAGTTTATATATTTAATTACTAGGTTTTTTCCCGGTGATTTCATATATTTTATTCCTGACCGCTGATCATTTAAAATTTTGAATTTTCCTCTATTTGACATTGATTGGTATTCCTAAAAAAATGTTGTCCTATCAACAACCTCGCAAATCGTAGATTTTCAATCAGATACTTTGACAGTTTGTAAACTTTCGAAATTTAAATAGTTTAAATGGTTCAATCTGAACTTCTTACGTCTTTTGATCATAATGTGTAAGATCCTAATTGTCGCTGAAAACTTTGTGCTAATAAAGAAATCGATATTCAGGATTAAATTAAATTACATAAATATGAACAACATAAGAAAAAATTTATATTTTTAGGGCTTAACAAATTTAAGACATCATAGTTTGAGTACAATTTGTCAAGAAAAGGTTTTTTATTTGTTTGAAACGAAATTTTTTAACAATAGCATCTTTCTAAACTGTACTTAAATGTTTCAGATTGGTTTCGTATTCAGTTCATGAATACGCATTTTCGAGTGGCATTTATATATTTAATTTAATAAACGGGATTCTCTAATGTAAACAGAAAAAAAATTTATCTAAAACAATTTGTTTTGTTTGTACAAAGCTAAACATCCAATTTTATCTCTTAAAAAAAATTTACTAAAAAAATTGTTTCGCTATTTTTCTTGAATTAAACTTTGCTCCCTAAAATAAATCTATAATTTGAAGCTTAAGGACTTAATAATCCTTGAAGGTTGACTATCGAAAAAGCACTTTCCTTATAAATATTTTTCTGATTGCATATAGCAACAACACAAATTGTACAAGCAAATAATGAATTAAAAAAATATATACAGCCCAACCATAAATAAAAATCCGTGGGAGCTTTTTCCCCTTTTCCCATTTTTCCTATTCAAATTTATTGTTAAAAAAATAAAAAGGAAAAAAACTCCCGCGGATTTTTTATTCATGATTGAGCTGATATTAATCATTTTACGTTAGTTCATTATTTTTTAATTCGTCGTTACCGTCTACACGCAGAGAAAAAATATAGTTGTGCATGTTTACCACAACTATTTCAACATTTTTAAACATTTTTTTTTAAATATTATGCTCACTGTAATTATTTATATGATTTCTGCAACCATAATATGGTTAATTCACCACACACATGATTATAGCAATCATATACATATATGATTACAGCAATTATATAATGTTTATGGTAATCAGTTTTATGATGAAAACTTAAACCATATTATGTTGTACTCTATCATAATCAAACATGATTGCAACAAATATATACATAGTTACTACAATCGTATATATGATTACAGTAATCATTTAAATTGTAACTTAACCATATTATTATTGCCGCAATACAAAAAATAATTACAGTGACCATACTATTGTTGAAAAACTTGTAAAAATGTTGACATTGTTGTGGTAAACATGTACAACTATATTTGTACAGCATTATCGTTGGTTAATGCTTTACTGTTTTTTTTTCTTTTTTTTTTTTTAAGAGAAGTAATACTCAGATTGAAGAAGTAAAGGTTATATCACAACTCTGCAATTGCGCATTATGTTTATTTTTAGGGCAGATTTGCGGCGCCTCTGGTGGTGAGTAGGCGCATTAATATTAGACCTTGATTTTATAGCCTTTATTTACCACCGAAGAAGGGCGCTGTGACAAATATTAATCATGATAGGATAGAAAACTAATAATTATCAGAAACTGATGTTGTTTGATTGACAGCGGCTGGGAATCGAACCGGGCTACAAATACCAACTCATGCTTAATGATCAAATAAGCTACAGCACCCTCAAATAAGCGTTTTGCTTTTGTCTGAAATACCATTTTACTGATTTTCCATCCAAATAGATAGCAAGAACTCCATTTCGATTATCAAAGCACTTCTTGTTTTAGATGTTTCATGTTTTAGATTTTGCAAAAATTTCAAAAAAAAAAAAAATTAAAGATTTGAACCCAAAACAATGTAACCTTGAAAATCTAACGACGCACGGTGAAAATTACAACTAATTAAGCAGCGACGCAACTTCAAAGAAAAAAAAACGCAAAACAAAACGACGCAAAGCGAGGTATTGGTGTAGTTATGAAACTAGAGCAGAATTGTCAGTTTAATTTTTACTAATATGGAATATCTCTGTCAAGTATTTTGTAATAGATTATTCAACATTTTTATAATATTCCTTAGTTGTTCATTAATTCTTTTTTTTTTTATTTATTTAAATAAGTTTGTATATTTATATTTTATATGAATTTGCTAATGTTTATGGTTTTGTTTTAACTAAAAAGTAACCTTGACATTGGTGTGTTCATAAATATTTGTTTTAATTTCAATTTTGTATATTTACCCACAAAACTCAAAAACCGAGAAGTCTTGAATATATATTTTCTTAGTTTGTATGATTTGTTACTTGAGGTAGCAAGTGTTGGCGTTAGTTAACGAAGCAGAACGTTTTGCTTTATACTGTGTTGGTAAAATATTTGAAACAATACACAATTGTTTCTCAGCTTTAAATACATGAATTAATAATGAAAACAAAAAATAATGAGGGAAGAACGGAAGAATTTTGTTTTCTGTAAAGTTAAACTAACTTATTAAAGTGTGTAGAATTTAATTTATAAGTATATCTACACGTACATTTCTGAGCAAAATTTTATAACAAAATGTGTATAATTAAAAGTAGTAACAATTACCTAAGATGTTAGTTAAATTAACTTAATGATTTATAAACGACGTCTGATCAAAAAATAACCATTATTTTCAAATTTCGTGAGTTACGTATGTTCGATTTTCGCATTTTTTTTCGGTCAAATGTGAAGGTTTTGCTCACTGATTTCTTTGACTGCAATGGCGTGGTAAATCATGAATTCTTGCCACAAGGTCGTACGGTCAATAAGGAATACTACCTTGAAGTTTTGAGCCGTTTTCGTCAGAAACGCACAGAATTGTGAAAAAACCAATCATGGATTTTGCACCATGATAACGCACCAGCACATCGATGCTTGTGCGTAAGTGTTTCGCCAAAAACAAAACCGTTATCATGCCTGACTTTTTTCTCTTACCAAAACTGAAGACACCGATGAAAGGAAAGCCTTTTGCTACGATTGAGGAGATAAAAGAAAAATCTAAACAGGAGCTGTTGACGATACCAAAAAGCGCGTTTCAAAAGTGTTTCGACGATTGAAAGAAACGCTGGCATAAGTGTATTATATCTGAGGGGGATTACTTTGAAGGGGACAAGATAGTTATTGATGAATAAATTAATACTTTTTGAAAAAATTAAAAATAACGGTTATTTTTTGATCAGAACGTTAATTAAACACAAAAATTTATTAAAAGCTGTTTACAATTTGTTTGGCTTTCTGTCTTTACTGCTTTATATTTGCAAACATTAACAATTTTTTGGTTTATTTTTTTAAGATTTTAGTTTTTCTAGTGGGTGGTGTGAACTATAATTTTTTTTTTTAGCTGCCACAATTTCAAAGAAACCAGCTTAATGTAACAGTATTTTACTTGCCTTTAAACATTTATTTGGTGATTTTTTTGAAATATTAATTTAGTAATACATATTCGGTTGTATTTTATTTTGCTTGTCTTTTCTGTCTTGCTTTCGTTTTAAGCCCGGTTGTCATGTTTTTGGTTTTTCTTCTTTCAGTTAAATTATTCTTTTAGGTTTTTGTTAATACGGTTGCAGGTAGTTTCTTTTTTTTTATTTTTACTTGTGTAAAACATTATCAACAACATCATCATTGGTAAGCACCAGCACCAGCACCATAACTGGCTATAAAACTCTGGCGAAAAGGTGTTTGTTGCTGTTGAAGAATCTTTAAGTCAACCAAACCAAAAATTCACACGTTGTATTAAAAGCAAACTAGTACATGTGTACATATATCTACAACAACCATAATATAAAAAAAGAAGTTATGACAACAACAATAACTGTAAAAGTTTTTTTTTTATAAATTTATAAAGTTTAATGAACTTTTTAATAAAAATGTTAATAATTTTAGAATAATTGAAATTCATAAAAATTCCTTAAAACTTAATTCTTTTTAAATTGTTTTAAGAAACATTTCTTGTCTGTATTTGTCATGTTGTAGTTTTTTTTTTGGTTTGCCAAGTTACTCGTATTATAAAATAAGAAACTAAAAGTGTTACACATTTCAAAATGTGTTGGCGTATCAAATTTGTTGTTCCCCCCCCCCCCCCCCCAAAAAAAAAAAAGATAAAAATACAAACAAAAGCCTTAAAGTGCAAACCTGTTAAACGACATCTTTGTTTGTTGTATAATTTGTCAATAAGTTAACAGTAACAAAACAAATTTTGAACTAAATAGAAAAATAATTTGCCTGAAAAGTTTGATCACTGCTTTAGCGAATTTAGTCAGCATTTAATTTTAATTTCTTGTAAGACTCTTAATAAATGTTGAGAAAATTTAGTGTAGAGTTTATAGTGAAGTCTAGAGGTCAATTTAGAGTCAAGACGATAGACTCTAGAGTCCAGTCTAGTGTCGAGTCTGTTGTCAAGAGTTTTTAGACGAGTCTATAGACCAGTCTAGAGATCATTCCAGAGTCCGGTCTAGAGCCCAGTCTAGATATGAGTTTTTAGACGAGTCTATAGTCCAGTCTAGAGATCATTCTCGGGTCCGGTCTAGAGTCCAGTCTAGAGTTGAATCTTTAGACAAGTTTTTAGACGAGTCTATAGTCGAGTCTGTTGTCAAGTTTACATTTAGAGTCCAGTATAGAGTCGAATCATTAGACGAATTTTTATACGAGTCTATTGTCGAATCAAGTCAACTTTTAGAGTTCGGTCTAGAGTCGAAACTTTAGACGAGTCTATAGTCAGTCTACAGTCGAGTCTAAATTCAGTCTATAGTCATGTTTTTCAACGAGTCTATAGTTTTTTCTATAGAGTTTTCAGACGAGTTTATAGTCGAGTTTTTAAACGAGTCTAGTCAGTCTATAATCGAGTTTTTTAACGATTCGAGTCAGTCTATAGTCGAGTTTTTAAACGAGTATACAGTCAGTTTACAGTCGAGCTTTTAGGCGAGTTTATAGTCGAGTTTTTAAACGAGTATACAGTCAGTTTACAGTCGAGCTTTTAGGCGAGTTTATAGTCGAGTTTTTAAACGAGTCTAGTCAGTCTATACTAGAGTCTGAAGTCAGTCTATAATCAAGTTTATGAACGAGTTTATACTTGAATTTTTTGAGACGAGTCTAATGCCAGTCTATAGTCGTATATCTATTGAGTAGTTTATTTATATCTAGTATCTACTGAATAGTTTATTTATAGTCGAGTCTGTTGTTGAGTTTGACTGTAGTCAAATATCCAATGAAAACTATATTACAATCTATCTACTTATATTCGTGTTTAAATTCATGTCTATAATTGAGTTTATGATCGATTCTATTGTCGACTTTCTATCTGCAGTCGAATTTTTAGTCAAATTTATTTACGATTTTTAAGTTCAGCCTACAAACAATTTGATCTAATGTTTTATAGTCGAGACTATTTTAAGACATTTTGTAATACTATTTGAAAAAGTTTTTTATTGTAGGGTTTTTTTTCAATTAAAACTTATTTACATAGTTACATGAACTTTTCGTAAAAGGAACAAATATATCTCAAATATACTTTTTGAAATTTTGCCGGACAAGTTAGAAAAATCTACGCTAACCTTAATAATTAAAAAAAAGTAACAAAAGAATTAGAATTTTACTTATTTTTTCATAGTTTTTTATGGAAAAAATACAAATGTATCTAAAAGATAATTTTTTAAAATTTGGCAGAAACCAGAAAAAATCCATGAAATTTAACTAAGTGATGAAATAGTAACAATTCTATATAGTTTTTCTTGATTTTTATGGTAAAGATAAAAAAGTATCTAAAAGATAATTTTTTTAAAATTTTAGAAAAACTAGAAAAAATCTATTCAAACTAAAACCTCACATGCCATTTAATGATTTTTACAGAAAATATATAAATTTTTTACATTAATTATTGATTTAAACACAAAAGATACAAAACCATCTAAAAGATAGTTTTTCAAAATTTTGAAGCAAAAAACAATGAAATTTAATTAAATTAAATATTAGAAATCTGAAATCATATGATTCTCCAGAATTTTTAGGCAAAAGTTACAAATTTATATAAAAGATACCACCTACCTTTTCAAAATTTTTGAAAAACAAACAAAAACCAATGAAATTTAATTAAATTTTAGAAAAGAAACCATTCCATATGATTTTTCAGGATTTTCTGCCAAAAGATAGAAATCTATCTAAAAAATATGTACATTTAAAAAATTTTGCAGAATCAAGAAAAAAAATTTGCTGAAAATTTGAGGCGGTCTTCAAGTTTTTGTTTAACATAAAATTTGTTATTTTATTAACAAAAAATAATAACGATCTTCTTTAAGATGTTGTTTAACCATTTAAGTTTGAATATTTTTAAGAAACAAATAAACTATAATCATAAATGTTAAATTTAAGAGATTTATATTGTAAAAAATCAAAAAAAATGACTCATATTTAAACAACTTAACAAAAAAAACTAGTTTTTTTGTTGTTGAAAAAACACAAACATTTTTGCTTTAAAAATTCTAAACCAAAAATGAATATGAATTGTTCTATGACAAAAATTTAAAAATAAACTTTAATTGAAATGAAATGAAATCATTTGTTTGTTAAAATTTTATAATAAAGCAAAAAAACTTACCAGTTTTGTTAAATAACTATTGATTGTAGTTTGTTAAATAATTTGCAATTACTTAAAGATTTAGCTTAAATGGTAAAAGATATCAGCCATAATTTCTGCTACAAAATGTGGTTTAATAGAGTTTACTGTGCTGCTAATTTCCGGGAGTTTTCTTTTTGTTTAATTTAATCTTGATAACTTTTTTATTTTCAATTACTATTTTGTTGTTTAATAAAAAAAATCATGCCACAGATTCAGTTATAATGCAGATGTTGCTAAAATATGGAAATAATGGAAAACAATTTGTGATTTTTTTATATTTGTATAAGGCTTATAGTAAAACTAGTTGCAAATTTATTTGGTTTTATGGTGTGTTAATTTCAGGAGTTTAAACACACTTTTCTTATATAGATTTTTTTTGTATTTTTGAGACTTTTAAAATGTTATACACACATTTTGGTTTTAACAACTTATTTTACAATTTTTTTTTGAAAAGGATACAAAAATATCTTAAAGATACTTTTTGAAAATTTTGTTAAAATAAAGGATTTAGCAAAATTTATTCAAATATATATATTTACTAACTTCTTTCTTTATTTTAATTTAATTTTTATGAGAATTTTCCTTGATTTAAGCAGTTTTCTAGCAAAGATACAAAACTATCTTAAAAATATTCTTTTAACATTTTTTTAAATTAAACAGATTGTTTAATCAAATAGTTTGAATAACAGTTTTATACAAGTTTTTCGTATTTAAACTCTTTTTCTAGCAAAAGATACAAAAGTATCTCAAAGATACTTTTTCAAAATTTGGCTTAATTTATTTAATTTTTTTTTACTGAAATCCTTTTAGTAACATTTTCATTAAATATTTACTTAATTTAGGCAGTTTTCTAGCAAAAGATACAAAACTATCTCAAAGATACTTTTTCAAAATTTGGCTTAATTTATTTAATTTTTTTTTACTGAAATCCTTTTAGTAACATTTTCATTAAATATTTCCTTAATTTAGGCAGTTTTCTAGCAAAAGATACAAATGTATCTCTAAGATACTTTCTCAAAATGTTGCTTAATATATGTAATTTTTTAATTTAATAATTTTAGTAGCATTTTCATTAAATATTTCCTTAATTTAGACAGTTTTCTAGCAACACATACAAACGTATCTTAAAGATACTTTTTCAATTTTTTTTTCAAATTTAAGAAATTGTTTAATAAAATAATTTGATTAACATTTTTAATCAAGTTGTTTAATTTAAAAAATTCCTTCATAAAATCATTTCTATTTTATAAATAAACATAATAACACTAAAAACTAAACAATTTTCTTAAAATTTCAACAAAAAAGTGAAACTTTTTCTTATTCTTTAACAACAAAATTCTTCTTTTAAACAAACAACAAATTAAACATTATTAATTCATTGTCATTTTAAATAAATATTATTATTATTATTACTTTGCTGCATTTTATGTTAACAATTTTTGTTTGTGAAAGTGGTTAAACTGCCAAGCAACCAAAAAAAGTGAAAAAACAATTTATACAAGAAAATTATTTCTGTTTTTTTTTCATTTATTTTTTATTTTTGGTTGGTGGTTTGGCATTATTTCCGTGTTAACCAAACATCTATAGATGATATTGCAGCATAACTGCAGCTAGCTATGAAAGAAAATACTTTAAACAGCTAAAAAACTAAAAGCTAAAAGAAAACCAAACAATATTAGAAATTGTTGTTTAAGAAACAAGTTTTTTTTCGTTGGGAAAAATGTTAATTTTTTTTACTTAATTTACAAAATGAAAGAGATGTGAAAAATTTCAGGAAATTTTGAAAACTAAAAGTTTATGCAGCCATAATAAACATATAATCATAATTATAAAATACTAAATGAAAAGAAAAGTTTAAAAAATTCACACAATTTAAAAAAAAACTACAAATAAGTCTAAAATTGACAACTTTTGATATGATTTTGGGAATTTTTCCAAAAAGATACAAATGTATCGCAAAGATTGTTTTTGAAATTTTGCCAAAAATCTCTACTAATCTTACTAATTAGAAATAAAAGCTATTTTTTACAATTTACAAAGATTTTAGCACAAAAGTATCTAAAAGATACTTTTTTTAAAATTTTATAGAAACCAGAAAAAATTAATGAAATGTGAATAAATAATAAAAAAGAAACAATTCTGTATAACTCTCCTTGATTTTTATGGAAAAAATACAAAACTAACTAAAAGATACATTATCAAAATTTTATAGACTCCTAGAAAAACAAACAAAAACATAATTGTTTATAACCAGATATTAATTCTCAAAAATAAGAAATAAAAAAAAGAATAAAAACTTTTCAATTTAATATTTTTTAGATATTTTTGTAGTTCTCACATTTTTTTCGTCTTTAATGTGCAACATTTGTATTTTTTTCTATATATTCCTGTATAATCATTATTTTGACCACCTTTGATGATAACTTTTATATGTTATTTAATTTATCTTTAAGATACTTTTGTAGCTTTTAATAAGTTTTCGTAATAAATCATTTAAATTTTTAACTATTTATTAAATTTTCATATCAATCATTGTTTGTAACAGTTGTGTTGAAAATTTGGGAATTTTTGTTTTGTTATCTTTCAGATACTTTTGTATCTTTTGCTGGTTTTTCTTAGTTAAACTCCAAAGTTCTTATTAATTTGTTAAATTTCCATTTACTGCCATTGCTTGTAAAATTTTTAATGAAAATTTGGAAATTTTGTGTTTTTGATCTTTCAGATACTTTTGTATCTTCTGCTGTTTTTTTTACAAAATTATTTAAATTTTACAATTATTTATTAAATTTTCATTTCAATCATTGTTTGTAACAGTTTTGTTGAAAATTTGGGAATTTTTGTTTTGTTATTTTTCAGATACTTTTGTATCTTTTGCTGGATTTTTTTTTTACAAAATTACTTAAATTATACATTCATTAATAAAATTTCCATTTCATTCATTTTTTTTCTTTCAGATACTTTTGTATCTTTTGCTGGTTTTTCTAACTAAATCACTTAAATTTTTTATAACATATATTTGTTAAATTTTCATATAAAATTATTGTTTGTAAGAGTTATGATGAAAATTTCTGAATTTTTTGCTTCTGTATCTTTTTTAGTTTTTTCTTAGTTAAACACAAAAATTCTTGCTTATTTCTTATAGTTGTTTGAAAATCACTGTTTTTATAAATTTTTAAGAAATTTTATCAATTTATTTAATTTATCTTTCAGATACTTTTTTATCTTCTGCTAATTTTTTTAATGTTATCAGGCATGTGATGGAAATCGAAAACGAATGAGTTTTAGAAGTCAATTTTTTCGTAATATTTCTGATTTGAAAAACGTATACCACATAAAATATAAAGATATTGGGCTACTAAAGAGAATCTTAAAACAAAAATTTAAAAAATTAGATTATAAATGTATCAAAATGTATTTCCAAAACTGATTCGTTTTCGATTTCCATCACATGCCTGAATCACTCAAATTTTTAATTAATTGTTAAATTGCGCTTAAAACCCAAATTTTTGTATTAGAGAATTATGAAATTTTCAATTTCAGATTTTTTAATTAGGTAGGTATATTATTTAACTTTGTTATTTTTTTTTTAATATGAATGAAAATTTTTAGTTGAATTAAATTTATTTAAAATATACTTTCGTTTTGACATTTTTTCACTTTGAATTTTGCAAAATTTTACTTAAGTTAAATATTTTGTTAAGAAAGCAATGTTTGTAGGTATAAAATATTTAATTTATTTTGGAGATAATTTTGTTTATATTTTTTAAGTTTTACAAATAACTCTAACAAATTTCTTTGAAAATTACTTTATAATTACGGGTTTTTATTAAAAAATTTCCTTTTCATTAAATGTTCTTGTATGTTACAAAATATTTGTTTGTATTTTTAAATTTGAATTTTTATTGCACTGAAAATGTTTATATTTACTAGGTATATGCCCGATGTATTTTCCTTCAAAGTTTAGACGTTAATGAACCTTTACTTTCAATCATTGTGTCTACATCTTAACATAAATCTATTTTATTTTCCCATTAATTGATTTCCAATCAAAAGACACACAAAACAAATAAATAGTATTTTTAATTTTTCAACGACAACACACTTTAACAAAAGGAATTCCTTGAAAGTTCCGGGTTTATAACGACAAAAATACTCTAACTTACAGTAAAGCGAAATAAATGACAACAAAATTTTTAAACAAAATAATAAAAGAAACAACCTCAAAGTTTAATGTTAAACGAGTGAGTGGCAAAAATCAAATGTTCAAGAAAAAAACAAAAAAAAAATGCAAAAAAAATTTCAATTGAAATGCAGACGAAAAAACAATTTCTAAAATCAATGACACTATTTAAAATAAAAAAAAAACCGAAATACTTGACTGAAACTGCAATAAAAACAACAAACTTTTTAAAGCACAAAAGAGAGAACAGCAACAACATTCACTATAAAATTAAATTAATTATCATCATCAGCAAGCAGCATCATCATCATAATCATTTTTATTAATATTATTTTCATATAAATTGTTTTTGTGAAAGTAAATGGAGAAAATAATAAGATTCAAGTAAGTGCAGCCAGCCAGCCTCTCACTCCCGAAAGGCATCCCAAAATTCATTACAAAAAAAAATAAAAACCCCCGAAGAAGCCATAACATACATTGTCAACGCACAATGAACTTGATCGATCGAAACGAATGGTTATTTTCACGCAAACAGCAACAAAAAAAATCCAACAACAACCACACTGTCCCCAAAAAAACAAAACAACTCAACTGCAGCCACATTATAAAAGTAAACAAATCACACGAGCATCACAACAAAACAACGGCAACACACGACCAGCGAAGAGCACGCGACTCAATGCAATGTGCTCAATACAGAAGGAGATGATAAACAAAATCAAAACAGCAACAACAAAATTACTAGCAAAAAAACCAACATGTCGTCTGTCTCTTAATACAACAACTAAACTAATTTGGCTCCTCTTTTTTCACTCCCTTGACCAAAACTTTATTTATTTACATTACTCCATTCATTTAATGTTGATTTGAACTCGTCGTGTGTATATAAATATTACAGCGAGACATATAAAGTGTGTGTCTCGCAAAATAATGACAACACAATGATACAAAAACAACAGCTACAAATGGCAGCAATTTTAAACAGGGCTGGCAAGTTTCATTTCTTAAAATAAATTCCAAACTTTAGGATTGTATTTAATATAAAGCTTAAATAATGAAAATTTTTAATGAAATCAATTACTTGAAATAAGTTATGTATTTTTTTGTTAACATTTTATCAAAATAAGTGTTTTTAAAACTTAACAAAAGCCTTATTTTGAAACTGAAAGCATTTGAATACAACCTTGACCACATTTACATACATACATATGTAATTTTATAAATATTTTCTTAAAATTTAGAAAAAATTTAAAAAACTTAACGAAATTTTTATTTCGTAAACTAAAATAAATTCATTTGAATGTCCTAAATATTCATTTAACATAAATCATAATAATTACAAAAGGTGAAAAAATTTAATTTTCAGATATGTACCTATGTATTTATAAAACTTAACGAAATTCTCTCTCAGAAACTAAAAATATTTAAAAAGATTTATTTATTTATTTAACAGAAATAAGGTAGTACTTAAATATTGAAAAAAAAATTGTTTTTTGTTAAGTTAAAAAACCTTAATGTAACTTTAGCTTTTAAACTAAAAGTTTTTGCAAAAATTATTTGAAAACATTTTTTAATACACTATTTTAACTTAAACAAAGCACTATTTAAAATACACAATTGGTTTAAATTTTGTTAATTTAAAAAACTTAACGAAACTTTATTTTTGAACCTACAAATGTTTGAAGAAAATTTCTAACATATTAGTCTATTCTAAATGACTACAGTCAACACAATACAAATAAAATATATTCTAACAGAATAGTATTGCATATACTCTATTCCAAAAACTGTACATCTAGCAGACTTTATTCTATAAGAATGCAGTCTTGTAAAGACTCTAATCTATAAGAATACAGTATTGCAAAGACTCTAATCTAAAAATATAGTCTTGCACAGACTCTATGCTAAAAAAAAATACAGTCCTGCAAAGACTCTGTACTATAAGAATAGTCATGCAAGATTCTATTCTAAAAGAATACAGTCTTGCAGACTCTTTTCTAAAAGAAGAGCCTTGCAAACACTCTATTTTAAAAGCATAGTCTTGCAAAGACTCTATTCTAAAAGAGTAGTCTTGCAAAGATTCTATTCTAAAAGAATAGTTTTGCAAAGACTCTATTCTGTAATCTAAAAGAATACCGTCTTGGTAAGATTCTTGACTTAGTAGGAATCTATTCTAAAATAATGTAGTGTTAAAAGATTTTGTGTCATTCTAAAAGAATTAAGTCTTAGAAAGTCTCCGTTCCAAAATAGTTTTGTCTTAGAAATGTAAATTCTAAAAGTACGGTCACATTTGTCAAATAACTATTTACTCAAAAAGGCGTAACCACTTGTTTTAGCACAAATTTGTTTGACGTTATTTACTCTTACAAGAATCAAATAAATTAAAACTAGATACCTATTTTTTGTGATTTGACCTAAACAAATATATGTTATTTAGTGGTTACGTCTTTTTCGGCAAATATTTGTCAAGTGCGACCGTACCTTAAAGCACATTTATTTTTTTGTTTTTTGTCCTTTAACAAATTGTCCATCCCTGTTCTGGCTACTCTTACAAGTGTACACACACATGCTGTCACATTCATGCTCAGCGTATGCCAGCCTCTCTCTTATGGTTATGGGATCATTTTTTAAATTTACAGTTATTTATTGTTTGTCTCCCCACCGCAAGAGAAGCACAATTGGAGCATAACAAAAGAGAAAAAAAACAATTTTATAGAGAATGAAGATAAAAATGGTACTTCTTGGCAGAAATTTAAAGGGTACTCAACTTTTACCCCCTTATTCATAAAACTTGTCAAAGGTTAGGCTTATAAAGCAAATTTTGTATGGATATTTGCTTTATAAGCCTGTTATAAACCCTTGATAAGTTTTTATGAATTAGACTGTTAATCTATAAAGAATGTTATAAGTTTTTGGGAACTTTTTTAAAAGAGAATCAATGGAATTAATATTAATAATTTTAATAATTTTTCTGGCAATCTTTTCTAAGATAATCAATCCTCAAAAGCACCTGTTTTTTATACCATAAAAAGGTACTTTAGGGTACCATAAAAGCACTTTACAACAACACATGAAATGTCACAGTTCTAATATAAATTTAATATCTATCATGTATTTCAAGGAAGCAGTCATCAAGAAAGGGAGAGGGCAAGAGGACAAGTAGCCTCAACAATTATTGCTGAACACTGTGTGCAGCAGCCAGCAACTGCTGTCAATGCAGTAGACTTTGTTTGCTGCCAATGCAGCAGCCGCCTCTAATTGTATTCAGGAATTTTGTAGCTGCACTTGTGAGACTGCTGACTAGGTATTTCTTTATTATTTCATTTGTTTTTCTCTCTGTTTATAAAGATTTATTTTAGCTGTAATTTATTTACATTTAGCTTCTTTTTAAAGTGTTGTTGTTGTTGTGGTGATTTTTTCTTAGTTGTTGCATTTTGCATTTGTTATAAGTAATTTTGTTGTTGTTGTCTGTTTGTAATTGATTTAAGTGTACAGTATTTTAGCGTGTTTAGCAGAAGAGCTTTAGATTAAATTATGCTGAGTGTGTAGACATTTTCAAGTGTTTTTGATATGCTGATTTTGTACATATTTCGAAATCTAGTACATACCTATCTATGTACATGTTATACCTTCATACATACATATGTATGTATGTAAATTTATTGAAGTTTAAAGAATTTGTACTGTAAAGCAAGTGTTAAAAGATATGATGAGATTTGAAGTAAGGTAGGTACATATGTGAACCAAAAATTTTCACAAAACTTGTCCCAAATTTGCTTCAATTCAAGGACTTTATATAGTATGTATCAAGTTTCCATCGATACAAGGTCTTTATTATGTTACAAAATTAGCTTCAATCGAGGGACTTTATTAGCTGTATTAGTGGGACTTTATTTAGTCTCAGATTAGCTGCAATCGCGAATCTTTATTTACTCCCAAATTGGTCTTTGTTAGCTTCAATCGTGGATCATAAATTTGGTCACAAATTAGCTCAATGGTAGGTATTTATTAGCTTCAATCGCGGGTCTTTGTTTAGTCCCAATATGATTCAATCATAAGTGTGTTTTTGCTTCAAACGTGGGTATTTATTTAGTCCCAATAAGATCCAATCATAAGTGTTTATTCGCTACCAACGTGGGTCTTTATTTAGTCACAAATTAGCTTTATTCGTGGGTCTTTATTTGGTCTCAAATTAGATTCAATCGTGGGTCTTTATTTAGTCCCAAATTCGCTTTAATCGTGGATCTTTACTTAGTTCCAATAAGATCCAATCATGGGTTTATCTTAGCTTCAATCGTGGATCTTTAGTAAGTCCCAAATTAGATTCATTCCTTGTTTTTTATACAGCCCTAGTTTTTAAAGTTGTTAATTTTTTCTTCACAACTTCACACCTCTGTTTCAACTTAAACACTCATCCTCATCCACACATCTTCATATCAATTAATTGAAACTTGATTTTCTTAACCCGATTTCATGGTTAGTTTACTTTCATTTTCTTGTTGTTTTTTTCACCACAAAATTAAGCTTTCTTTGACACAACTACAACAAAGAAACAAAAAACACACTTTAGTAATGAGTTTTTAATTACGAATTATTAAATAATTGACACATTAAGCACACGAAATAAACAAAACACACAAAGAAGAAGTAAATAAATTAAAGGTGTAAATTGTATGTCTATTTATTTCTTGTGGTTGAGTTATAAAAATAAAATTTGGCATTACTTAAGTTGGTTTCGTTGAACATTTTAAAAGTTCAAAGTTATTTTTAGAAAAAAGATGAAAATGTAAGAAAACCAAAACTACAACTTAATGAGAAACAAAAGAAGAAGTGTAAAACCTATAAAATTGAAAACATTTTGTAAACAAAAGAGTTGAGAAATTTTAAAATTAAACAAATATTCAAAGCGGTTTTTATAATAATAAAGTTTAGACAGCAAGTTTTTCAGAGTTATTGAGCTATAATGTGTTTAAATAATATAAGGAATAGTAAGCAGCTATTTAATTAATATTTTTTAATTAATATATTTAATTATGTATATATTTAATTACAGCTCTTAAATACAGCTCTTAAAAATACATCTATGAGATTGTTTTTCTAAAATTTATAGATTTCTTTAAATTAAGGGTTTTTAGACAAATACTAAAAGAAATTATTGTTTTTTAATGAGAACGTGCTAAAAGATACAAAAGTATCTGCAAGATACTTTTAATTAATTTCATGAAATTAAGCATTTTGGTCATAAATCTTAAATGAAATTATTGTGTTTTCGTGTTTAATTGCTAATAGCTACAAAAGTACATATCTGTAAATGAAGTGAAAGATATAAAAAAAATTTAGCTTATGTATTTTAAATAATTTACAAAAAGATACAAAAGTATCTTTAAGATACTTTTTAGATTTTTACAAAAAACCATTAAAACTTGGATATTTTCACTTATGTATTTTCCTTTAATTGCTTAAGAAAATACAGAATTTAACTCCAATTCTACAAAAAGCTATAAAAGTATCTTTAGGAAACTTTTTAGATTTTTAGCAAAAAACAATTAAAACTTGGCTATTATTTTTACTTTTTTTTCTTTAACTAATTAAGAAAATACAGAATTACATCCAATTCTATAAAAATCTGCAAAAGTAAAGCTAGATTTACACAATTGAAATTTTCTTCTAAATTGCTCTTCAAAATGCTTCAAACTATTAATAACTATTAAATAAATAAATTTTGAAGAATATTTGCTGTTTACACGAATTTGAAGCATTTTGAAGAGCAGTTTTGAAGAAAATTTCAATCGTGTAAATCTAGCTTAACTTTAAGATACTTTAAAAATTTTTATCAAAAACGCCTAAAATCATTTCAACATTATTTTTTACACCATATTTAGTCATAAAACTTCACAATTACTTCTAATGCTTGGTTTTCACTATGTCATATATGTTGTCAAATTATCAGCAATTGTATGAAAACGGGTTGTCATATGGCATATTGTCATATTGCAATCATGATTGCAAACATAGATGACGTCATATGACAAGCCGTTTTCATACAATTGCCAACAATTTGACAACAAAAATGACATAGTGAAAACGCGGCCAAATCCTACAAAAAGATACAAAAGTATCTTTAAGATATTTTTTAGATTTTTAGCATAAACACTTAAAGCCAAAGGAAAAAAATAATTTCCTTATAAAATTTTCTATAAATTTAACAAAATTCCTAATAATTTACAAAAAGATACTTTAAAATCTTTAAGATATTTTTGTAATTTTTCCCAATTCTATAAAATTAATTATTAAATCTTTCAAATTAATTTTTTTAGAAAATTTCTTAACAATTCATAAGATTTGTTTAAATGATTCATTTAAAACTTTAAGATAGTTTTTGATTTTTTGCTTTATTTGTTAGTTTAAGGAATTTCTAAGAATTCTTTTAAAGTTATTTTGGTAACCACAAGTTTGTTTGTTGTTGTTTGTTTTTTTTTTTAATAAAAATGCAAATTTAAACAATTTATGCAAATTTCAATCAAGTTTTGTTTTTAACTATTTATAAAGACCAGATTTTTAAAAATTTTTGTTTGAATTCCTTTTAATTTTTGCTTTAATTTTCAATTAATTTATTATAATTTTCTTATTTTTTTAACATTTTATTTTTCACATTTTTTTTTTCATCTTTCACTCAAATATTTTTATTTATTTATTTTTCTGCCCTTTTAAAATCACCTTAGAAACGTGTTATTATTATTATTTTTTTTTTTTTTTTGGTTTCTCACTAATCTTTCGTTCAGCTTTGTTTATTTTATCAATACACAAAAAAATCCAATCGAGAAAATATCGAACGCGTTTGTTTGATTGTTTATTTATTTACATAGATATGTACATACATATGTAGTTTTTCTTTAATAGGTATTTAAATTCGATAACATTTATTTCGTTCGTTAATTTTTTATATATGTATGTACTTACATATGTAGGTATGTAGTAGATATTTTTATCTTTTTTTCTGCTATTTTTTTCTCAATATTTCAATAAAATTCGTTTAAACGCGCACTTCACGCTTAACGTACCAAACTCTGACTGTGACTGTGTTAAGACGTTTATTAAACTGGGCTCAAACACTGTACGAAATACACGCAAACAAATAAAAACACACACACACAAAAAACACAAGCAAAACAAAAATAATCCAACATTTTAATGGTCAGAAAAGCAACGGCAATAGCAACAACAACACTACAATCTTACACAAAACAGTAATATAATAATAACCAGTGATGACAACTCTTACATCATTAAAAGCACTGTAAGCACATAAGAATAGGGTAAAAAAGGGTAACAATTGACAAAATTTCGAGTAAGAAAACACTAAGATTAATATTCCTTATTATTGAAGTTTTTATAACGAAAAGATAATAACTAAGTTTTTATTTTTTGTTTGAGATCGATTGATTTTTATTAAAATAAAATAAGTAGAAAAACAAACGTATAATTCATTTTAGCAAATTACATAAAACATATATAAATACATAAGCGCACATAAAAAATAAAGATAGGTATATTAACAATGGCCAGTTGTAAGGAGTAGCAAATGGTATTTTGCTCAGTCTAAACCACCTTTTGATTGCTCTATCATTCTCCAAAACGTTTCTATATTTTTGTTTTTCCATCTGAAGTTGATAAACTTTAACAAAACACGCATGAAGAACTTACTTTTACGAAAAATTTTTAATTTTATTAAACCTAAGACACTTTCTTTCTTAAACTTGCACAAAAGACAATGTACGCACGCGAATAAAAGTAAAATTACTGTTTAACAAATGAATAGTAAAAGTGTTTTTACGGATTAAAAAAATAGATGCTTGAAAGAACTCTAGAAGCGTTTGCGAATACTACTCAAAACAGAAATGTAAATAATAAGCAGTTGGTTAAAAAAGTATCAGCCGTGTCTAAATAATACTATAAATACCCGCTTTTTAATAACGGATATTTAATAAAATTTCGTGTATTTGAAAAGCAAAAAAGCACCAAAAAATACCCGAAAAGCGTCAAAATAGCAACGCTGATAATAACAGCAACAATCATAATACTAGTAACTAGTTTGTTAACGGCTTAGAGAGAGAGAGAGAGTTTTATCTTCAGAGAGAATGATAGTAAGACAAAGAGTTAAAATAAGAGCAAGCATAAAATGTAACAATAGGAAAACAAACGTTATAAGTGATTGAATAATAAAGGGAACTAAATAGGAGACAGACAAAACTAGAAAGACTTGCAATTGAAGATAATTTGAAACCAAATAAACACAAACGATTGAAGTTAATTTTGACTAAAGAAAGTCTTACGATTAAAGCTAATTTGGAACCAAATAAAGACCAACGATTGAAGCTAATTTAGGACAAAATAAAGACCTATGATTAAGCTTTCGCTCTGCCCCCGATTTTGGCATAAAGATGAGAAAGCAGAAAGCCGATTATATCCTAGAAGCGATAGTCCATTCTTTATTTTTAAAAAGCGAGCTACAAATAGCCCTACTGACCCTACAATAGCAGTCAGAAGTATGAGACTGAGGTAAAATATCAGAGAATTAACATGGGCGAGAGAATAAATTCATATTATCTTACCGAGATTGCACCTCCGTCGAGTGCTTTTTGCTACCTCGAGTGAGGTACAAACTCGAGTAAGATAAGTGAGGTGAGTTTGTACCTCACTTGAGTAAGATAAGATGAAGCTTGTTCTCTCGCCCATGGTAATTCCCCGATGTTTCATATTGAATTTAGTGGAGCACGATCATGCGATAACATGTTCTTAAGCAACATTATCACAGTCTTGTACATGGCCACCGCCACACCAATTAATCACAATAAGCATGCTTTACAGATTACCAACTCGTGTATAGAACAGGAAAGTCCGAGCGAATATTTAACGCCCCGGTTGGACAACCTTCATTTCGTTCCCTATTAGTGACCAGTGGCTTGAGTCTGACCGAATGTATGAAGACTTGAACATTACCAGCGATGAAAGGTGTAACCTGCCTAACGATTATCTTCTAAAACTGTATAAAATCCTTTAATTCCTAATTCATTGATTACTTATTTTTACCTTGTGTAGGGTACTATTTTCCGTTTTCTTCAATAATAAGAGAATCTTAAAAGAAAACAAAACAAAGAAAAAACACCGTAAAGAGCTGTATAACCGCAAAGAGTAAACAAAAACAAAACAAATGAATTAACTGTGTTTGTTTTCAAAGAGTTTACAAAGAGCTTAAAACAGTGATGTTCAAAAATAAAATGAAGATGTATTGGTGAGAGATTTTGCCCAGCCAACATATTGTCAAACGCTTACAATAAGAAAAAAAAAGAAAGAATTTTTGTTATTTTGAGAAAAAACAATAATAAGTTCATCTGAAACAGTTTTTTATTTTTCGTGTTCAATAATAATTGACTCGCGTGTGTTTGCTATGCTGCTTAATAAATTTCTGAAAAAAATGACAATGACCATCCGTATGTGCTCTTATCGCTTGCTCAACGACGACTGAATGAATGTTTTTCAAAAAGCATAACAAATGTGTGTAAAATATTTGCACAAATGTGGTATGGGCTGAATATCACTGGCTTAAAAGCAATTGATTTTCAGTTAAAGTTATTTTTTATAAATTTGCATTGAACAACACTTCTTGCTTTTAATCTTTTTTGTATTAAAAATTAAAAAAGTTCACTAAAAAATTAACAAAAGTCTATTGGCGTTTTCTTTTCTGGCAAAAATGTTACACTTTTTTCCTTTTTTATATGGGAAATGGGTAAAAAGTGTAACATATATGTAACATTTTTGCTAAAAAAGAAAACGCCATATGTTTTGCACAAAAATGCCCCTTTAGCTAGTTTTCCTTTTAATGATTATAAGACAAGCGGCTTTGTTTAAGAAAATCTAAGAAATTCCCGTCACTTTTTTTTGACTGTGTTTTTGAAAAATAGAAAATAGGTATGTAACTTTTTTTCCAAAACAAAATTTTACACGTTTTAGGTTTTTTATAATGTTCCAAATTGAAGCCAAATAAATAAAGACTATTCAGGCTAGTTTGGAGAAATACAAAGAGCAAAATTGGTATTAAATAAAGATCTACATATGATTGAAGTTAATTTGAATCACTACAAAGACCTAATATGATACTAAATAAAGTCCCAAAATTTAAACTAATTTAGGACTAAAAAGACCATCGACTGAAGCTAATTTGGAACAAAATTTGAGACTAAATAAAGAACAATTATTAAAGCTAATTTGGAACTAAATAAAGAGCCACGAATGAAGCTAACAAAGACCTTCGATTGAAGCTAATTGGGGACAATATAAAGACCCACAGTTAAAAACAGTTTGAGACAAAACAAAGACTTAATTTGAGACTAAATAAAGACCTACGAATGAAGGTAATTTGGAACTAAATAAAGATCCACGAACGAAATTAACAAAGGCCTTCGATTGAAACTAATTTGGGTCTAAATAAATGCCCGCAGTTGAAGCTAATTTTGGACAAAACAAATACTTAATTTGAACTAAATAAAGACCTGCAATTGAATCTAATTTGGACCTTCGAAGCTAATTTGGAACTGAATAAACAATATACTTGTTTGTTACAAAATTTGTTTTCACTAATATTGTTATTATCTTTAATAAATAATTAACTCTCTTAATTGAGACATTAACTTTAATTAACAACATTTATCTTAACATTCAAACATATTTTTTTAAACTCTTCATTAAACATCATTAAACAAAAGAACGCAGATACTGCTATTTTAAATGTTATAAACTTTCTAGTTAAATTAAATACCAGAAATTATCAATAATTATGAAATTAATCATTAATTAAGTTTCTATATTAAATGGTTTTATATTTATAATAATAAACACAGAATGAAAACTAAATAATTATTTATTGAGTTTAATACAAACATTATGAATGGAAACATGAAAAGAATATTAATAATATTAATAATAATAATAAAATATAAATAAGTTTTTATCACACGTTGAAGAAAGTCAAGAAATTTATTAATTGTTTACAATTTAGTTTATTGCTTATTTTACTTGCGTTGTGTGTGTTGCACATGCGTTGCAACATGCCACCACCTTTTTTAGTTGTTGTTGTTGTTGACCACATTTTTATTGCTGCGTCTTTCTCGGTTACACTTCCTTATAAAAGAGGTTAGTGGCACGGTTTTCTTTGCTTGATAAATTTAACTATGGTTTAATTCTTTTGCTAGTTGTTTGTGTTAAAAGTGGCAGGTTTTTTCTAGTAATTTTTATGTGGTTTTAAAAGGGAGTTTAATGTTTGAGAATTCGTTAGGTTTTCTTTTTAAATGGCTATGAGTCATTAAAATGCTTTGCTTAATCAAGACAGTTTGAAGTGTTGATGGTTGAATTAAGTTGTTTAACTAGAGTTTATGATAAGTAACACCCAGCAGTTTTGATTGTTAAGAAACAGTTGTGTTTACAAAATATACTTTCTTAAAGCTTAATTTTGCAACTTATATTTTCAGACTCACAGCTGTCCATAGCAGTAGTTTTTTTTTCAATTAAGTAAGGAATTTTATATTTAAAGCAGTGGTAGGCTGTTCTTGACAGCATGGAAATTATAAAACTGTAAACAACAAGAATTCCTACAAAAATTATAGAAATTTTCAAAAATTTAAACAAAAATCTTAATCAATAAATAAATGAAGTAATTAAAATATATCAAAAAAGTGTTGCTTAATGTCTTTATGCCCACCACTGATTTAATATAATGTTGGCGTCTTAAGAGCAAAAAAAAAAAATGCCGCCTTTTTTTCCAACAATATTATTGTAACAAAGTTCTTCTACTAGACTTCACAATGAAATGGAAAATATTTACAAATTAAAATTCTAAACATAAACTGGTTTTAGGTAATCTTTTTTAACTACTAGAGACTTTGTTTAGAGAATAGGTTTTATTGTTGCTGCTGTTGCTGTAATTATTAAAGAGCACAAACTAAAAGTGACATTAAATTCTCAGACGTGTTCGAAATATTTAATGGGAATTGAGTTATAAAATAAAAAAAAACAAACAAATAAATCAAAACAATAAAATATAAAATACATTTATTAATATAATTTACAACATTTAAACAAGCATAAGAAACAATTTATAATAAAAATCTGCAAATTTTGTTAAAAAAAATTCATAATTTAAAACAATTTAAAAAAAATTGTATTAAAAAAAAATTATTTGTATAAAAAACCTAAATTAAAAAATAAAATATTTCAAAAAATATTTTTTAAAAAATTTTTATTCGAAGTTTTACTTTAAGTTAAATATATAATTGTTTTGAAAGCAATTGTATACACTACAATTTATTTTTGTATACTTCTGTTATATGCTTTCCAATGGAAAGCTATGTGCAAAAGGAATAATTCTCATTTAATTTAAAAAAAAATTATAAAAAAATTCAAAATTTTTATTAAAAATACTTAGAAAAAAAACTATATTTAAAAAATAAAACATTTTAATAGACATTTATAAAAAAATACAAATTTTAATAAAAAAAAATGTTAGAAATTATTATTTAAAAACATTAATTTGTATAAAAATCTAAATTTTTCTTAAAAAAAAATTATAGGTCTTTGTTAGCTTCAATTGTAGACCTTTTTATAGTCTTTATTTAGTCCCAAATTAGTTTCAAGCGTAGGTCTTTATTAGCTTCTTTATTTAGTCCCAAATTAGGGTATTTATTTGGTCCCAACTTATCTTTAACCGTAGGTCTTTATTTAGTCCCAAATTAGCTTCAGTCGTGAGTCTTTATTAGCTTCATTATTTAGTCCTAAATTAGGGTTTTTATTTAGTCCCAAATTAGCTTTAACAGTAGGTCTTTATTAGGGTCTTTATTTGGTCCCAAATTAGTTTCAATCGTAGGTCTTTATTAGCTTCTTTATTTAGACCCAAATTAAGGCCTTTTTTTGTCTCAAATTAGGGTATTTGTTTGGTTCCAAATTAGCTTTAACCGTAGGTCTTTATTAGGGTCCTTATTTGGTCCCAAGTTAGCTTCAATCGTATGTCTTTAATAGCTTCTTTATCTAGTCCCAAATTAGGGTCTTTATTTAGGCCCAATAAGATCCAATCATGTGTTTATTCGCTACCAACGTGGGTCTTTATTTAGTCACAAATTAGCTTCACTTAATTTAGTCGCAGTTTAACTTTGATTTAAACCAAGATTAGCTTTAATTGTATATCTTAATTAGCTTCAATCGTGGGTCCTTTTTTGTTCCAAATTAGTTTCAAGCGTAGGTCTTAATTTAGTCGCAGATTAGCTTTGATTTAAAACAAGATTAGCTTCATTAATAGATCATTATTACCTTTAATCATGTGTCTTTATTAGCCTCAATCATTGTTTCCAGATTAGTTTTAATTGATCAGTTTGATTTCGTGGCAAATTAGCTTCAATTGTTGACCTTTATTTAGTCCCAAATTATATTTAAACGCAGGTCTTTATTTGTCCTAAAATTAGGTGTTTGTAATGTCTTAAATATTTTTTAATTATAGGCTTCGATTTACTACCAAATTAGCTCTTGTATTTAAAAATACTCTAGCATTTTAAATTGTTACATATTTTTTACACTAACCGCAAAAAAGTTCTTCTCTTTCTGCCCAACAAAAAAAGCAACCATCATTAACTTAATTTGTTAATATGCCACCACTAAGTATTAAACTAAACTTGAAAAAAAAACTTAAAAAAACATAAACTTTCACTTTACCTCCAAGATAGCAGAAATAAATGACAGCTTTAAAAATTGTTTTTGGTTTGAAGCTGAAAAAATTTAACAAACTTTAAAATAAACTTTATATGACCACGCCCACATGTGACCGCCGTGACTTCTACATATAATGGAATTTTATTTATCTACTTCTACTCCCTTCTACACCACCACACTTTTAAATTACTCTAAACAGAGACTGCTTAACAGTCAAATACTGTTTGTTTTTTTTTTTTAAATTACTAAAATCTAGACAATATCATTTACTGTTCAAACCTGTAACAGCAGTAATATTTAAAATATAAGAAAAAACCTGGCAATAATCTTTACCATCTAACAAAACATGCAAAATTGTAATTATTTTTCTACTCTCCAAAAGAAAAAAGACCTCGAGGAAAGCTAAAAATAAAAATGTATGGTAAATACAAAGCGGAGTTGGGTGTAAGTGCCCACTTTATTTGGTACCAAAGTAGCTTTAAACATGGAACTTTATTTGGTACCAAACTAGCTTCAATTCAAGGCTTTGTTTTAGTCTTAAGTTAGTTTCAATTGTAAGACTTTGTTTAGTCCCAAATTGGCAGCAAATGAAGGTTATGATTTACTACCAAATTGGCTTAATTTGTAGCTCTTTATTAAGTGTTAAATTGGCTTCACTTAAAGGTCTTTTTCCCCTGTCTATCAACTTTGGTTCCCGCAAAAACTTTATCTAAATATTTCACTTATGGTTTTTTATTTCTCCAAACAAAAAGTATACAACATTTAAATGATCTTCAGCAAAGTATATTTTTACTATTTCTTTTAAATGAAAAAAAAATAAACTTAGGAATAAAACAAGCCATGATCATTTGTTAACGTTTTGTTAACTTAAAGATGAGGGCAAATCGAAAACTCGTATAAAATTCAAGCATTTATTATAAATCATTATCTTGTTAAGGCGTGTTAAATAAAATTTCTTGGTAAATTCATTTGATTGTTATTATTTTTAAAAGAGAAATAACAAAATAATACACAATTTAACAAAATTAAGGAGACACCTACTAAAGGAATATTTCTAAAATAAACTAGAAACATAAATAAAGGAGGAAGTTTAATTAATTAAAGAAACCATAAACGACTTAAAGCTTTAAAAGGCTTTTTGTAAACTCATACATATGTAAAACAATATTTTTTTTTCTACTATTTAGAATTATGTGCACAAATCTTGTAAAAACTTATAAAATGTTTTCTCTGTTCTTAAATCTTAAATTTTATAGGCTTTTTATGGTCATCAAACTCCGTCCGGTTTATTGCTGCTGCTACTGCTACTGATGGTGAGAACTGTCCAAAAACGTAAAACTTAAGCAACAAACTTGTTATTATTATGATTAAATTTTTTCGCGTTCAAATGTTTTTTTTTTTTGCTTTTTATTTGGTCATTTTTTCTTAACACATGTTGCATTTTTGTACAAATTTAATAAGAAATTATCAAAAAAAAAAAAACACACAGAAATTAACTGCACCTGTTATGTGTTCACTTAAGGTAATAAAGACAAAACCAGCCAAAAACCAAATAAACAAAACCATACCCCGTTTGCACTTTAAAGTAACTAACAAATATAAATTATAAACTTTATTGCTATGTATAATATAATCCTACTGGTCATAACAAGCTTCTAAAAAATAGCTATTTTCGTAAATTATTTTAAACAAATACCAGCAGGAGTTACTGAAAAAATATACACAAACAGCAACATGTTGATCAAATCGAGTTAAAATGAAAAATTAAACACAAACTATTGCAATACAGAGAATTTAAGCATGTTAAAGATAAATGAGTTAGAGAGAAAAATTAAAGTTTTTCACAAATTTAAAATGGTGTTTGCTTTAATTTAGCTAAATTTTTGCAATTTTAAGTATAATATAACTCACGAAAAATATTAGTAGAAATACTACTATTTATACTCATAAGAAAAAAGTACTATTTTAAGCCTAAACATGTTTCTTTACTGAAAATAATAAAATTTAAACAAAAATATAATATTTAAGAAAAGTAGTATTTTTGAAAAACAGTACTAAAAATACTACTATTTTTAAATTAATCATTTTCAGTATTTAAAAGATTTTTGCTTTAATTTAGTTTTGCTCTATTGTACTTCCAACTTCGATAATATATTCATCTGCCACCAATACAGACTTAAAAACATTAGAACCAATCCTAAACACAGGAATACGACTTTCAATTGGCGCCTTTAGAACCAGTCCAGCTAAAAGCCTACAAATTATCGCCTCATGTCCACCCCTTTATCTGAGAAGATTAAAGTTTCTGCTTAACTACACACTTAAAATATTTTTTTTACAAAATCACCCGATGTACGATAAAATCTCTGATATGACAAAAATTAACCAATTCCGAATTCAATCAAAAAACAAAAAACATATCCCTTTTAACGTAACGGCTCGTGAAGAATTCAACAAAGTTATTTCAAAATATACAATAAATATAAATACTATAGAAAACATAACATACTCTCATATAGTACCCTGGAACTTCTCAAATATTAATATAGATTTCTCCCTGGCATATACAAATAAACGTTTAAATGTTGTACAAAAGTGTACAAAAAACATAATAAACAAAAACAAATGTATTCAAGTTTTCGAGACAAAGTCTTGACATGAATACGAAAAAACTGAAGAAAAGGGAAAAAAACAACTATGAATAGAAATTAATAAAGAATGATAATTACAGCAAAAACTTCGAACTACCAGAACTAACACTGGTTAAAGGATTGATGTTTGTCTGTTGGCTGACCGGCACCGCAGTGGTGCAGGTGGTAGAACGCAAAGAATTCTGATGAGAGAAAGTGGGATTTCTCGAAACATATGTAAATTCAACAACCCAGGTTCGATCCCCAGTCAAGAAAAATTATCAAAAATTTTTAATAATAAATATTTCAAGTTGTAATTCCTAACTTCAGTAAAAATAATTTAATGAAAATTAAATTTAATGAACTCGAGCCTAACTAAAATTGTCAAAAAGTAAAAATTAACAGTTCGATTATGAAATAATAATTATTCGAGATATGACCTTATTTGAAATTCAACAGAAATTCTTGGAATTAATTAATATCAAATACTCAACCCATGGTCAGTTTTTTACCGATGGTTCTGTCATGAACGAGAAAGCTGGCTTTGCAGTTTTCGGAGAGAATCTTATCATATCTAAACGTATTCATAACTTTTCCTCTATATATACTAGTGAACTATTAGCAATTAAAACATGTCTAGAAAATCTCCAAAACATTCCTAAAAAAATACTTATTATATCGGACAGTAAAAGTACCCTAGAAGGACTACAAGATCCATTTAATAACAACATGATTGTACAACAAATAAGAATATTAATAACTTCCCTACCTAGTCACAGAATTACCCTTCTATGGGTACCTAGCCACCTAAATATCGCCAAAGATTCTTTAAAAAACAACATATCTACTGAATACAAATTTCAATGCTCAAACTATAGGCAATACATTGGAAAATACATTTTTGACATCTGGAATGATCATTGGAAAGATAATAACGAAACAAAATTATTTTCAAAAAAATATATCGCACAAATTTATAGTACCAAATATATCCAAAACAGATTTTATTAAGTTAAATAGACTAAAAATAGGCCACTGTTTATTCTCACATAAATATATTATTGATAAGACACAACCCCCAGGTTGTGAATGCGGGCAAACGCTAACCATCTTTCACATATTTAATGAATGCAGTCTTTTGCATGACAAACGTTTAGAATTTAAAATAAATAACATTAATATCCTTTTACGAGAAAATGAATTTGAAAATATTAAAAAATTTTTATCTGAAATAAATATCTATAAGTTGATCTAAATCTATTAAATAATTTAAATATATGTACATTAAGTAGAATATAAGTTTCTATGTAAAACTAATTTGCCTATATAACCTAAATGTGTTGGGGCCTTTATAATACCAAACAAAATAAAAAAAAAATAACTCATGAAAAATATTAGTAGAAATACTACCTACTACTATATATATACTCACAAGAAAAAAGTACTATTTGAAGCCAAAACAAGTTTTTTTACTTGAAATAAATAAAATTTAACCAAATATATAATATTTAAAAAAGTAGTATTGTTTAAAAAGTACTAAAAATACTACTATTTTCAAATTAATGATTTTCAGTATTTAAAAGGTTTTTGCTTTAATATAGTTAAATTTTTACAATTTTAAGTAATATTTAGCAAAATATAACTCAAGAAAAATAGTAGTAGAAATACTTCTATTTATATACTCATAAGAAAAAAGTACTATTTTTAGACTAAACAAGTTTTTTTATGATAAAAAACTAATATTTAACAAAAACTATAACATTTTATAAAAGTAGTATTTTTCGTACTATTTTGAACTTTAGTATTTTTAATAACATTACTACGAAAATGACTAAATTTCAAATAAATCAAAGTAATACTCACATAAAAACATGTTTTATCCAAAAAATCAAGCTTTTTAAAAATGTTTTATTATTATTACTATTTTTTTCTTTGAATTTTCAGCTATATTTTAGTAGCTATATATTTAATGCGTGATTCTAAAAAAACATTGGCCACAAAGTGCAAATTTAAGCATTTGAAAAAAGTTGTATTTTTAGTACTATTTTTTTCCTTTATTATTTTTAACAAAATGATGGCCAAAATTTCAACGAAATTGCAATAAATCTAAATAATATTCATATAAAACCAGTTTTGCTTAAAAACTAAGCTTTTCAAAAAAGTAGTATTTTTACTACTATTTTTTTGCCATGAATTTCTAGCCAAATTTTAGTAATTTTTAATTAATGCTTTAATGATTATACAAAAATGGCCATAAAAGAGGTATAAAAGACTACTTAAAACTTGTCCTAGTTTTAGTACTTTTTAAAAATTGTTTAATTTTTGAATTGTTTAGCACATAAATCTTTTTTTATCTATTGATAATTAATTTAATTTGATTATTAGCTGTTATTAGTAAGAATATTTAGTTTTTTTTTTACACAATTTCATTGACTTTGTGCTAAATTCAATTTTAATTCAATAAAATTAAATTGTTTATTTACAAAAAAATCATATTTTTATATGCAAAAATATCAATCAAAAGACTTGAGCTACAAACTTGTTTCTCTCAACATTCATGCATGAGCTTGAATGTGTAAAATCCATTGCGTACTAGTTCAAACATCCAGCCAGCCAGCCAGCCAGCCAGTCACTATATACATTTAACACAACTTAAAACAGACACACAAAAATATTAAACAATTTCTAAAATGTCTTTTACAAGCTAAAAGAACATTTCAAAAAGAAAAAAAAAAACACACACACAGACTGAGGAAAAACATAATCTTACATACTGACTGCTAACATCAGAACTGACCGACTTTTTTTATAAACCAAACATTAGCAGCAGCATCTTCATGATGTTGTTCATAAAAAAAAACTAATCATTGTCATTAAGAAAAGAAAACAATAAAAACGACATCAATGTTACAATATTTATTTCATGTGGCTATGTGTGCGTGTGTTCTGTCCGTCTGTCTGTCTGGCTTCGTTTCAATGTAAAGAAACGTGTTATGTGAATAAACAACCAACAACTTGTAAGAACTCTTTCACGTATTAAACGCACAAGTGCTTTGCAGACGACATCAGGTGGTCGGTCATCATCATGTTGTGGTCATAAAAGAAAAACGCGTTTTTAAGACACGCAAACATAAGAAAAACAAGAACAATTTCCATTCGAGAGCAAGAAAAAAAAACAAACTCAAGTTTAAACCTGTAATAAACAACGGTTTCTTGAAGAAGACTTAAATAACAACAAAAGTAAACAACAACAAAAAAAAACAAATTTGGCAACGGTCAGCAAGCAACAGTGTACATGTAAAAGATAAAAAACAACCATTAAGCATTAAGAAAAAGGAGACAAGTTCAGGAACAAGAATGTTATAAAAATATAATTTACAACTAAAAAGTAGTTTTATATAAAAACCAGAACATTATAGAAATTTTTACAGATAAATTATAGGCATAAATCCATTAAATTCAGCCAGGGAAAATGGTAAAATAATAAATTACAAAAACGTAAATAAATAAAACATTCAAGAATTTCTCTTAAAATTTTATTTTAATTCAGATGCATGCAAACACTTTATGGCTTCATAAAAATCACCAACTGATTTGAAAAGGTTTACAACATAAGGACCGTAATTTGAGAAAAAACATTTACTTTTTTCTTGCAAATAAAAATAGTAGTATTTTTACTACTATTTTTCTTAAGTTCCATTTTACGAAATAGTATTGAAAATTTTATAGATTTGCCTAATATGTAGCAAAAACCATTAAATTACAGAAAATTACTATTTTAAAAAAGTAGTACATTTTTCAGTACTTTTTTCCAAAATGTATCTTTTTTGAAATGCTGAAATTGAATAGTTTATGGCCATTTTTGTAGAATCATTAAATTCACAGTAAAAAATAGTACTAAAAATACTACTTTTTTAATTTGCTTAAATTTGCATTTTTGTGACCATTTTTAAAGAATCATTGTAGTATTCATGAAAAGGTTTTAAAATTTGAGTGAAAATTCAAAGAAAAAAATAGTATTAAAAATGCTACTTTTTTATTTGCTTAAATTGCCGCTTTTATGGCCTTTTTCGTACAATCATTAAAGAATTAATTAAAAATTACAAAAATTTAAGTGAAATTTAACAGGAAAAAAATAGTAGTAGAAATACTACTTTTTTAAAAGTTTAGTTTTTAAGATTACTAAAGAAAAAAGGGCACCAAAAATACTGCTTTTTTAATTTAGTAGTTTTTGTTAAATTTGAATTTTTTTTAAGGTAAAGAACTTGTTTCTTCTACTTTTTTCTGTAAAATTTTAAGTAAATTAAAGTTTAAAGGTTTTAAGTTTGTGAAAATCGTTAATTTGTTAAAGTAGTATTTTTAGTACTTTTTGAAGAAATACTAATTTTTTAATTTTTTTTTATCGTTTTTAAGCAAATTTTATGTTTTTCTTTATAGAAAAGTTCTTTTGGCCCAAAACAGTAGCATTTTTTTAGTGAATATAAATATGTAGTACTAAAAATACATACTACTATTTTGAAAAGCTTGGTTTTTAAGAAAACCTGGTTTTTATGTGAAAATTCTTCAGATTTATTTGAAATTTAGTAATTTTCTTAAAAAAAAAACACTAAAGAAAAAATAGTACTAAAAATACTACTTTTTTTAAATTTTTGTAAAACTTCTTTTTTGCTATATTGGGCTAATATTTTAAGAATAAAATAAATATGAAAACAATTTTGTAGAAAATTATCATGTACTACTAAAAAAAATAAAATAAAAAATAATAAAAAAATAAAAAATAATAAAAAAATAAATAAATAATATTTTTAATTGAAAATTATTAAGATTATGTAGTTAAAAAAATACCACTTTTTAACTTAGCACCCTAAAACTCAGCAGCTAAGTCTTTATAAAGTTAAAATTCCGTGTAATTTAGGTTATTTTAAATTATTAACACTTCCGTTTTAACTGTGTGTTAATAATTATGTTTTTACACAATTTAATACTATTTTTTTCTTTCTGACATATATTTTTATTGTACTTTTTTTTTCTTATCTTCTTATGGCCGAATTCACAGTCGTTAGTTAGATAATGACAAAGTCTTAACTAATGATTTTTTGTTCGCAATGCTTTGTTTGCCATAAGAATAACAAGTAATAGTTAAACAATAGTTGGTATTTTAGTTTACCAACGGTTAACTAATGACCGAGAATTCGGCCATTAATGTTTTGCCTTAAAAACAACCAAGTTATATTGTCATAATACCCATCATACATACATATGTACATTATTTTTTTCTGTTAATTATGACTGTGCTATTTTCCGTACACTACATTTTACCCAGCCAAGTATTACATTAGAAAGAAATTAGAAAGAAATTGAATTTATAGCAGTTTTAAGCTATGCAACATGATCTAACAAAATTATAACAATAAGAAGAACAAATATATGTATGTATGAAAAGAAAAATAATTAATTTTTTATAAATATTTATGACATAAACAAGCAAATTGCCTGAAGTTAACAACAACACACAACATAAAATTATATAAAAAAGACAATTGTTGTTCTTTAACATAGCCATAGACAAAATCATGACAATGAAATAAGAAAACCTTTAGACTAAATTAATATTTCATAAACTAAATTAATCTAAAACAAAGACTTTTTTAATTCTCAACACAATAAATTAAAAACAAGTTAGAGTGCAATATTCGGCTGCGCCGAATCTTTAATACCCACCACCTAAACGTAATAAGAAATACAAAAATACTACACTGGTTGTAGGACTAGAATATCCTTATTCCGTGTTTTTTATTCAGTCTTAGTACAAATGTTATTTGTATTTTAAAGGTATATTGTTTGAAAGACAATTTTACGACCAACATAATTTATTATACCCAACACCACAATAGTGGGGGGAGTATATTGGATTTGTGCTGAAGTTTGTAACGCCCAGAAATATTGGTCCAACACCAAAGTATACCGATCGACTCAGAATCACTTTCTGAGTCGATTTAACGATGTCCGTCCGTCCGTCTGGCTGTCCATGTAAAGCTTGTGCGCAGAGTGCAGGTCACAATTTTGAAGATATTTTGATACAAAATTTGGTACGTGATATTTTTTCGGCCCAAGGACGGTTTAGTACGACTGAAATTGGTGGAAATCGGTCTATTATTTCACCTGGCCCCCATACAAATGTCCTCCCGAAATAGAAGTTTAACGATCATTAATGTTTAAATTATGCAAGTGTCCAAACAAATTTCGCCACAAATGAGTAATAAATGAAGTCAAATCACATCTACAAATTTTGTGAAGATCGGTCCATAATTGATCATAGCTCCCATATAAGCCCCATTTCCGAAAATCACTTTAAAGTGCATAACTCTCTTAAAAATGTCAGTATCCAAATAATATTGAACACAAATATGTGTCGTGTATATACAAATAATATGGTAGAATTTTATGATGGTCGGTCCATAACTAGTCGTAGTTCCCATATAAGGCCCACTTCCGTAAATCACTTTAAAGAGCTTAACTCTCTCAAAAATGTCGGTATCCAAACAATATTGAACACAATATCCCGTAGCATAATTGCGGTATGATTTCTGAATAAAAAATTTCTGTTCTGTATAAAAGTTGGTTCGATATCAATATTTATTAGACATTTTTGTTAGTTAAATTGTTTTTCGGAAAAGCTGTCATATAACAGCTATGACAAATCATGGGCCGATCTTCTTAAATTTTGAAATAGTTAATTTAATGAATATGAGGATATCTCACGTCGAATTTCAACATAATACCGGTATATTTAAAATACATATTAGAATTAACGTGAATTTCGGAAGTGGACCTTATTTCTCAAAATCCAGCAGTTTGATTTTGGCATGTATGTAAATGATTCGTGTAAAATTTTGAATCGGTGCCGTTATTTATAAAAGATTTATGAGTATAAAAGTGATTTTCAGAAGAGGATTTTATATGGGGGCTACGGTCAGATATGGACCGAAATTTGTAAAATTCTGCAGAATGATTTTTGTGTGAGTCGGTACAGATATTTATAATATATATAAAGATAAATGGCTTTTTCGGATGTGGTCCTTATATAGGAACTATGACCAATTATGGGCCGACCACTATAAAATTTAGTACAACAATTTATTTACCTAGAAGGATTATTTATGTTAAATTTTAACCTTTTATCATTATTTATACCAGTTTTATAAGTACATACATACGTATTTAAGTGAATTTTGAAAATGGACTTTATATGGGGTCTATGGTCAAACATGGACCGAACTAAAAAAAATTTCGTTTTGCGATTTCTTTTTGCATGAAACTTATTTTTGCTGAATTTTGTATTGATATTCCAATTTTATAGACATTTATGTATAATTGAGCAATATTTGGGGAAGATTTTTGTATGGGGGCTATGAGAAACCATGGACCGATTCTTATTATTTTTCTTAAATTTTTTTCCTTTATTATAAACATGACGTATACAAAATTTCATGGTATTATCTGCAATATATTTTAAAATATTGCAATAAAATGTACAAAAAATATTAAATTATTTATGAAGGTTGTCTCACATATTGGTCCATAACTCTGGTTGACCTAAACCGATTTTGCTGATTTTCAATACCAAAGTTACCTGCAAAATAAGAAATATTTTTCTTTAAATTTCGTTAAGTTAAGTTGTATAGTTTAGAATTGAGAGTATTTTACACAGACGGTGGAGGGTATAATAAGAACCGGTATTACATATCTCTAAAACTCCCATTGACACTATTTGCCAACAGCTTTAAGAAAATAAAACCCCTTAAAATTCCTTTAAAATCTTTTGCGTTTGTTTAAGTTTTTTGTTTTTTAAATTTCTTTTATTTAAACTCTTTGTATATATAATTTTTTTTTTTTTTTTTGAATTAGTTACAAATGTTTACGATTTCATTTAAATCTAATACGGTTTTTGTTTTGTTAAAATATATATATATTTATTAAATGTATTTGATTTTATTAATTAATAATTAATTTTGTTTTAATAATAAGCTGTCTTGTTTGTTTAAAAATATTTAATATATTCTTTTGTATATGGTATGTAAATTTGCCGGAAAAAGACTTAAATAAACTAATGGACTCGAAAGATAAAAGTAAAATATTGCATAAATATTTATTTATTTCATTTATTAGTTTTTTTTTAGAGTAATTAAAGTACCAAGGAATGGAAGGAAGGAAATAAGAAAATTATAATGTTAAATACAAAACTGCTAGTTTTTTATATAAATTTGTAAAATAATATATTAAAAACGATAAACAAACATAAAGATAACAAACAATAATAGTTAGTAATAATAATAAAAAAAAAGAAAAAAACATTAAAAAATGAAAACTCTTTTATTACTAAAAACAAAATACATATTTTGTAAAATAAAAATAAAATTAAAACTTTTATTTTGCTTAAGTAAATTTAGTTTCAAAAAAGACAATAAATTGAAATAGAAAAGAGAATTAAACTTAGCAAGCGATTTCTCTTCCAACTTTAGCCGCTTTAAAACATTTAACAACATTCTAAGGACTGGTATAGTTTCCTTAATATTTATACAATATTACAAAGTTTTTTCTTATTACTTGTTATTTTCAATCTTTTGCTTAGTTGTCGTTTTAAATCCGTTTGCTTTATATACCTCTCTTTGTTTTCTTCTCTATATTCTTTTACTCTTTTTTGTTTAATATTTCTTTTATGTTAGTCAAAATACTTTTATTTTTTCCTCTCTCTTTCTAGCCTGTCTCCCTTATCTGCCATTCCAGTAGCAAACTTTACCATTCTCAAACGCTAAATTAATACGTGGATGTGGTAAGTTTTTACCAATTTTTAGTTGATCCATACGTTCATCCTCGAAGTACAAACATTGCTTAATAAAATTATAAAATTTCTCCGACATTTGCAAAGATTTCTGAGGCAATTCCTTGAGATTGTCTTCCTCACACAAATTGCGTACAATCTGTTCGCATATTCGTGTATTACAATCCACATCGAAGAGCGGTACACCGTAGTTAACATCCAATAAAGTCCATACTTCGGCCTGTTCCTCACTTTCCTCCTCATCGGAGTCGCCGGGCAGCCCCAGAGTCCCATCATTATCAGCTATATCGAAAGATATCTCTACAGATCCCTGGGAAACCAGTTCGGGTTTACATTTGGCCAACTCGGAGGCCAACAGTTCGTTGCAGTCTTCTGAGGTGTAGACGGCAAAAGGTTCATTATTTTTGGGACTGCTGACAAAATAGTTTTCATCAGGGGTTTTTAGATTATGTTGCGGAGATGTGGCTATTATGGCCGCTGACCGGGTAAAGCTGCACACTTCTGTGGTATCCGGCGACATTAAATCCTTCGGTAACTCAGGCAAAGCCTCCGTTTTCTTCTTCTCCAGTTTTGCTTTATTTGGCACTGTTTCCTTAAGACTATTCTCCTTTCTCATAGCCTTTAGTTTACTCTTGGGATGTCTAAGTTTTACCTCCACTTCATAGTTATCGCATCCGATATCGGGTACACCGGTGTTTACAAAGGTTATATAGCCACAGTGGTGTTTAAGATCTAGTTGATCTTGTAGCTTTTGCACCGCTTTATGTCCGGACCATTTGTTTTGTTCTTTATCCTTGGCATTGAAGGGAAATGCTTCGTATCGCAACTCACCGGGAGTACGTATGCCATAGCCTTGCAAGAGTATACAACCATTTTTAAGTTGATCATTAAGATTACGGAAATTTTCGCTGTTGATCACATACGAATCGGAATGTAATATATTGACGAGCAGCTTGCCATAGCCGAGGAAAATGCGCGGCAAGGTTTTTAAGACGGTACCGCGGCAAAGGAATAATGATGGTGGTCCATAGCCTGAAATTAGTAGAGATGTTAAGGAAGTTAAACCTAAGGTTTAAAGTTAAGAGGCTAAAACGTAAAATTTTAGCTGTAATTAGAGTGATTTATTGTGGCTGTGTTAAATCAGTTGAAATATATTAAGTTAAAATATCATGTAAGGTTTCTAACAACTGTGTTTCGTGCACTTCGCTCAACTCATGGTCAACATAATCGGCCCATTTCTGACTCAAACAAACAAAATTGCCGCATTTGGGACGAAGAGCAACCTGAAGAGATTCAGGAACTGTCACTTCATCCAGAAAAAAACAACGGTTTGTTGTGGTTTGTGGGCCGGTGGAATCATCGGCCAATTTCTTTAAAAATGATGCCGGTGCGAATGTAACCGTCAATGGCGACCGTTATCGTGCCATGATAACCGACTATTTGATGCCTGAAATTGACGCTCGTGATCTCGGCGACATTTGGTTTCAACAAGACGGTGCCACTTCCCACACATCGTATCAATCAATGGATTTATTCAGAGAACACTTCGGTGAGCACATAATTTCACGTTGTGGAAGAAAACATCACCCATGTCATTCGTCAGTTACCAGTTGAAATGCTCGAAAGAGTCATCAAAAATAGGACTCAACGGATAGACCATTGGCGACGTACCAACTGCCAACATTTGATAGACATAATCTTCAAAAAATAAATGCCAAAGAATGTTCTTTTAAATGATAATAAACATTCCCCATTAAATTTGAAATTTTCTGTTTTTTTTTTGAAATGGACCACGCTTTACAAATGAATACTTCAGTAGATTAAAATTTATGAATTATTTTCTCTTAGCTGTCTCCACAAATCACTATTTTTGTTTCAGCAGTTTAGAACGGAAATAGTTTTTAGCTTTTCTCTATGATTTATGTTCTGTTTGTTGAATTCACAAATTAATTACTTAGCGGAATATTGAAAAGATCTAAAAGAAATGTTTTCTCATGGAGTTGTATTTTGTATAAAATTAATAAGCGAATTTTGCTTTGTTTTAACAATAAAACTTTTTGAAACAAAACTTTGTGTTTTAAAAAACCTTTATATCATTTGCAGGTACTTCAAGCCCAGTTTAATTTTAACAAACTCGTTGTCTACTTTTTGATCGCAACCATCCCCACTTTTTTATTTTATTTCTTCTTATTCCCCAAAAATTGCGACAGTGTTAATTTAACTCACCTGTGATATGATTGTAAAACAATTTCGTCCACATATGTGAAACATCCGAAGAACGATAGAATTGGCCAAAGAATGGTATCGTAAACAAATGCGACAAAGAGGCAGTTAAAGGTGTCGACGATATAATAAACTTATATTTCTTTTCCAATACTCTATCACGGGTCTTTTGATCCAGACATTCCAAGCACTCCAGCCTCAACAAATCTAAACCGCCCGGCAATAAATGACGTAAAGAGCAAATGGTGGAACGTAATATAACAGCATGAGCAAAATATCTCGAAACATCTCCCTCGCCCTCGGCATCTAGCAGAGAAACCTTTTCCAATTCGGCCAAAAATGTATCCATACTTTCCTCACACAATTTCCCCACCTCAAACATGGTGACAGCATGATTTTTCAAACCCGGCGAAAGATTACCCATCATTAGAAAGGCCGTAAGAGTAGAATCGAATAGAAATCCCACTCGTTTGCCGGTTTTGGTAGAAGATTCTGGCAATAACTCTTTTAGAGAGGGCTTGGTAGTACTCTCCGATAAATCATCGATTTCCGATGATAAATCTGGATCGGAATTCTGATGGGGTGAAGTCTTGGCTGTAGGTTGTGGTGAGGGAGTAGGCATATTGGCAAAACTAAAATCACTGGTATTACCATCGGACGATAGATAGCCTATAGAGGAAGAGTCTTGATCTTTGGTTTTCTCCTTGCTGAAGTCAAAAGCTTTGTTAGCATTTTCCGCCGTCGCATTATCAGTTTCTGTGTTATTGGCATAGTTATTGTAGTTGAGTGGTGTTATCTGTGGCTGTTCTTTTGCCAAATCCTGCTCACGCTTAAACTGATCCCAGGTTTCATGATATTTTGGCGAGTTTAAGGGACTATCCTTTGAAACAGCCTGTTCCTTCAATTGAGCAAATCCCAGACGGCAGAATAGGGAAATAGCTTGTTTAACAGAATCCAATTCTAACTGCAACATTTGAGCCAACTCAGAGATGGTCATGTACTCATCGGCACTAACAAAGATTTTATACAGCAAGTTTTCGAAGTAATCACCACTAATACGATTCATGACAAAGTTTTTCAAGGGCGGTATGGAAATTTTATCCTCCCCCGAAATGGGCACATCCAAATAGATCAAACCCTTGCGATATAAATTGTGCACCACTTGATAGTCACACTTACCCGCAGTCTGAGAACCAAAATCTATTAAATCATCTATTAAACTGCGTTCAGCTGGTGTAACAAAGCGTATGTCTGCTTCCAAAACAAAGCCCACTTCCACCCGCCACCAGGGTTCTATGCGTATGCGTTGTGGAAATTTGGGCAAGAATTCCAAGGGATTGGGTTTGGCGGTAAACAGTAAAGTGCGCATGGTATGTGTCTTTATTTCACTTATCAAGGACAAATACTCATTGCGTCCTATGCCCAAAACACGCAAACAATCGGCAGCCGTAAAATTCGGCAAAGTATCATAACTTTTATCGTTTTTCAGCAATTGTGACAACACATCCAAATAGTAGTTGAATGGAGTAACTCTCAAACCTTTGGTCACTATGTCGGCCAAATGATAAGGAAACAAACCCAAAGTGTTAATGGATTTGGTGACCAGCAATTCATAGTAACGTTGTTCTTTGCGGAATATCTTATTCACCAAATTACCACGAAATCTCAATTGATTTTTAAGACTATAATTGAAAACGTATTTCTCATAATCGCGCTGGTTATTGTGTAAAATCTGTTTGAGGTGCACGGGCAACAAATGCCACAGAACATTCTTTCTTACACAGTTTGCAATGTCTTCGGCGATTTTTTCATTACTCATATTGTCAGCGGCAACAGTTTATAAACTTAATATGTAGTTGTTTTTGATTTCAATAATTAAATTTAAAACATTTTTAATGTTTAATTTGATTAAAAATTACAACTTTTCACGAATTCTTGACGATGAAAAAAACTGATAACGAGAAAAAAATAATTCTATCGAATTGACCAAAACACGGCTGAAAATGATAAATGAGAGTAAAAGTAAACAATTGAAGAGAAAGAAGAGGGAGCGAGAGAGAGATTAAAATTACTGAAGGTAAACACAGGGTTATGTGAAAAAAGAGATGCCAGATGTGGGGGTTTTTGTGGAGTGGAGTCCAAAATAAATACAAAAAGGAAATTGAAAAAGATTTTAAAATATATATAAAAATATAAGAATTTTATTAAAGGCAATAATATTTTTACGATAATCTATTAAGAAAAAAATCTTTTAAGGCCAGATATTTGTTTATATATATTTAAATTAAAGGAAAATTTAAAAATATAATCAAAACCACTAAAATAATTGCGTTTTTAATAAAGTTCTCTATTCTGTTCACGATTAACAAACAAATTGAAATATTTAAAATTATATTATTACAAATTTGAAATTTAAGACCATTTTTAAGGAATATTTCATTGATTTATTTGTGTTTTATGTTAAAATAAACATGTTTAAGTGTTTTCAAATATTTTTAAAAATGTAGTATTTACATAGAAAACTTAAAGTTTCTAAAAGTTTTTCTTATTTAAAATATGATTTTCTAATTAAATTATTTTAAACCAAATACAAAACATACAATTTTAAGAGCTTTAAAATATTTTTAAAAGAGTAGTATTTCTACTACTATTTTAAAAATGATTAGGTTGAACAAAAAAGTTAAGTTTCTTGAAAATTGTACATAGAAAACTTAAATTTCTAGAAGTTTTTCTTATTTAAAGTAATTTTTGTAAATAGTAGTAAAAATACTACTCTTTTAAAAAACTTTAGTTAGTTTTTTAAATAATAACCAAAACATAGCCCCGGTTTACATTACGATTTCAACGACGTCGTTTTTTAGACGTTGCTTTTGGTTTGTTGGCGAACGGTGTAGTGAAGCAAGCGGGGTAGAAAAAAAGACACGATTTCTGTTTTCATGTTGTTTTTCATATTTCTCTTCACACTCATTTCAGTTGTTCCGTTTTTTCTTGTTCTTATTTTGAGTTGAAAGGTTCGTTTAGAAATTCAACATGTAAAAATAAAATAAATAAATAAGGTGAATATTTTTGTAGGTATAAATAGTTATTTTTTGGATTTCTGTAATTATTTATTTATATGTGTTTTTTTAGTGTGTGCATTGTGTTCATAATTTAAAGTTATTTGTTAAAAGATAAAGAAAATTTTTTAATATGAACAATAAACTAAAGAAGATTCAACAAGAAAATCAACCCTGACTACAAAAAAATTAAAATTTGTAAAAAAACGACGTCGAAAAAACAACGCAGTGTAAATCAAACAAATTTTCGTAGCATCTTCAAAAGAGAATTAATAAAAACGACGTCGTAAAAATCGTAATGTAAACCGGGCCTAAAAGATTTAAAAACACGATAACGTTCGCTTAGATAAGACTTAAGACACAAACATTTTATCGTATCTATTTTTACTCAATCAAGTTTGTTTATTCCACAATCAAGTTTGTGTCTTAAGTCTTATCTAAGCGAACGTTATCGTTCGACATCGGGTGACAGGCGGTTATTCTGTTTAAAAACATATTAATTTATTTAACAAACCTTTAATTTTTCTTTATTTATTTTAACTTTTTTGGACAACATATATTTTTCAATATTTTCAAATAATTTTTTTAATCTCTTCAAATTTTTTGTTTAAAAATATTTTAATTTATTGAACAAACCTTAAATTCGGATTTAGTTATTTATTTTATTTGAAAAAATCTCTAATTTCTTCAATGTTTTTCAATAATCCTTGCAAAACCTTTAAATACTCCAAAAAAATCACTTTAAATTGCCTTTTCCTTATTAAATTAGGCCTCAAATGAAAGAACAATCAAACTATTAAGTTTTAAAAACATTTATTTCAATTTACTTTTAAATTTATTCATGAAATACTTAATTTATTATTTATATTATTTAATTTTATAATAAAATCCTTTCCTTCATCAATAATTTTTCAATAATTATTACAAAATAATTAAAATCCCTTAAAATTTCCTTCTCCCTCATCAATTGATAATTAACAAAACATGTGTTTACATTTTCTCAACACACATCTTCTGTATATATTCCACACATTTCTGAACAGCATTACAATTCTAAAGCTATTGGCAGCTCTGCCACAGGATGATTTTTAAGAATTTCTATGACAGTTAAAAACAATCGATTAATTTCCTTTTATACACCAAGAGCGACAATAATAAAAAAAGGAAATTTTTCATTTAATTAAATATTGCAAGCTAAAACAGAAGAAAACAATTGCAAATTAAAGCAGATGGTAATTAATTGTGAGCATAAAAACTATTTTAGCAAAGTAAAAGCAAGCGCAAAAAGAGAAAAGTGCAGTGCAAAGAACGAAAATTAATACAGAAAAAAGTTGGCAAAATCAAAACACATTTATGAACCCAGCAGAAGCAGGCGAAAAATTGCCCCCAAAGGAGGCGGCGGACGTGAACGAAACGCAACTAGACCACTCAATGTCGGATGACGAGGAAAATACAAGGTAAAGTCATATAAGTTTGAAAATAATAAACTTGAATTAAAATAAAAAAATTTCTAAACAGCTTTCCCGAAGATTTGTCTTTTAGACAAAGACAATTAGCCACACAGCCTACAAATGCTGCAGTGGCCACTACTGCTGCCAACTCCACCACAACACGCTCTAATCACTCTTCCGATATGAAAAGGACAGCTGTTAAGGAACTAATCGAACGTTATTTCTATCAGCTTCAACGCGGTTGCGGCAATCCCAACTGCTCGAATGTTAATTGTGCCTCTAGCGGTCAGGTACCACCCATGACTCCCAATGAAATAGCCGCCAAGGCTATACAATTGTTTTCACAAGACGCCAAATTATGTGAGTGCTATACACAACCACCCAAAGTACCTAGAACGGTGCCACAACACGAATCTCCCACTAGTTCTACGGCCAACAGAGCCACACCCCTTAACATAAACGAATCCATGGAATCCTTTTTGCCGCTGGATCACAGTAGTGATGGTAGCAGTACTACGAATAGTACCATTACCTCTGGCAGCTCTACCTCTTCCTCATCAGCCGGCAGTAGTAATACCAACATCTCCAGCTGTGCTACCATAGAAATGCCTTTGCTAGTGGCTTTAGGAGAGGTGTCTGCAAATGAAATTGAAGCTAACACATCTCCATCCACCTCTAATGTGAAATTACCTGATCTTCCCACACCTTCCCTGGCGCCCGTAGAATATCTCAATGAACAGATTTTAGATGAACTTATTGAAGAGTGTAAGAAATACAAAAGTTATGACCGTCTAATAAATGCCATCAATGATGTCTACTGTTCGGTTAAGAAATTGAGTAAAAGTTTCCGACGTCCTCCTCTGGCTAAGCTAACTTCCACGGCTACTGCCGCATCCAAACTTCAAGAGCTCTTGGGCAAGTCCCCACAAGAACTAAAGAAAGAGGATCTGCGCACTTTAGAGGGTGAGCATGATAAAGATGAGGACAGCACCTGTATGGAAGAGGATGAGGAAGATTATGCTGTTACATTGACTGAAAATGTAGAGGCGAGCACAAGTAACAGCTTGTTAGCGGTTGCTGGTGGTGGTGTTGGTGCGTCTGCGGCTGCTGTTGGTGTTAGCATAGAAGCCATGGATGAGGATGCCAATTCCGATGATTTGGATGATATTGTGGAATGGTCTCACAGCTGTGATACTCAGGTCGATTTTGAGAGTTTAAGGCGGGCGAAAAAGAAACTGTATGGCTTGAAAAAGAAGTCAGTGCGTGAGGCTTTAAATGAAAATATCATCTTGCTGGCCGAGAGTATAAAATACGGCCGCTTCTATGACTGGGAAAAAGTTTTACATTGCTTTGTTATATGCTTCGATATGTCGATGACATGTGAGTAGCGTTTAAATATATAATATGTATAGGTATATATAGTTGAGTAAATAAGTTTGTTATTGCGTCTTTAATTTCGAAAATATTTATATGAGTGGCTAAGTTTTATACGAGTATATACATATGTAACTATGTACGAGTATATTGTGGAGTCTTATTGCTAGGGAATATGATTGTTAGTTGAAAAGAACTTTTTAAAGTCTACAAATAAATTAGGGTTGCAAAACTTGCCCCAATATAGAGAATATATGATCGTGCATTTTGTCACTGCAAATCTGAAAAATTGGTTTATAAGGGTCTGAATTATGATTGCTTACTTTCTTTAATATCCAAACAAATTTGTACATCAAATTGCTAGATCAAAACTATTTTTTCACCCACAAATTTATTTTCATCGAAATTATTTTATTTTCTCAAATAATTTTTACTGAAAAAATTGTACCATATACCTATTACAAAATATTAAATTTCTATTTAAATTTTGTCTAGATCCTCTTTAAAAGTTCTTTAACTTTTTTCCTTTCAGTTTCTAATCGTTTTGTGGACTTTGAATTCATGGAAATTAGTATGCCGAAAGTGTGTCAGGCGGCCCATGTTATGCCCGTGCAGGCACAAGCCAGGTTGGCACGCATCTGGGCCGTACACTACAAGGATAATCTACATCCCTTTATACAATCACTGCAACAATTGATAACGCTGCAGGTGATGCAAGACGAAGATGCAGTGCAGGATAATGCCGATGTTATAGCTATAACCAAAGTTTTAAAGGTATTTAACAAACAAATTTAATAATATATTTACCCTTTTATTAAAAATATTTTAATTCTTTATAAATCCCTTTGTTGTAGATTGTTTTCTATGCCAATATTTTGGCCGGCGAGGTTGATGCCTATAATATATCAGCGGCCGGCAAGGAGTCTGCTGTTGAAGCCGAGGCGGCGTCTAGCTCAGCGTCAGCTGGTGCTGGCTCTTCTAATGATGAAGATGATATATTCCTATATAATCAAATACTTAAACCTTATCATCCGGCCTTTGCTGAGGATAAACTGGAAAAGGAATTAAATATTTCCTGCATGGATTGTCGTGTTCCTCTAGTGCCCTTTGAAGAGTTCTACAATGAACCCTTAAGTGATGCCATACAAATGGATCGAGATTATTTGTCTTACAAGAATTTGTCCCTAGATCCCCTAGGCGTAGATAGTTTAGGTAAAAAGCTTTAATTTAAAATATATTTAAATATATTATTTTATTGTTTGTTTTCTTAGGAAATCACTTTTCCTTTATGCTGTATGCCTTTATCTTGACACCGGCCACCAAAGTTGTTGCTTTATACTATGATAGTCGCATACGCATGTACAGTGAGCGTAACTCCTCCATTTATTCGTTATTAAATTACTTTGGCGATGGCAATGATGTGGTGGCCCAGCCGAATTTAAAACTAAAAGTTCGTCGTGATAATATTGTTAATGATGCTTTAATAGGGGTTAGCATTTTGTTGTTTATAAGAACTAAATTTTAAATTAAAATATTTTGTAATTGTTTAGCTGGAACTGGTGGCCATGAGCAACCCAAAGGACTTGAAAAAACAATTGGTGGTGGAGTTTGTGGGTGAACAGGGCATAGATGAGGGTGGCGTTTCCAAGGAATTCTTTCAATTAATAGTTGAGGAAATATTTAATCCAGATTTTGGCATGTTTACTCACCAGGAAGATACAAATACAATGTGGTAGGTTAAACAAAATCCGTGCCAACATAAATATTTTAAAGATTCTAAAATAACAGCCTAAAATTCCAAAATTGAGGCTTAAATCAATAGAAATGCCACAAGACTAACCTTTTCTTTTGTCTTTTCCGCCAGGTTTAATTCTACACCTTTCGAAAACGAAGCACAATTTACTTTGATCGGCATTATTATAGGTTTAGCTATTTATAACAATATTATTTTGGCTGTGAATTTTCCCATGGTAGTTTATCGCAAGCTAATGGGCGGTCGTGGCTCTTTCTATGACCTCAACGATTGGAATCCCACGCTCTATAGAAGTCTCAAGTCAATGCTGGAGTATGAGGAGAACGATATGGAAGAGGTTTTTATGCAGACCTTTAAAATTAACTATAAAAATGTGTTCGATGAGGTAGTGGAACATGAACTGAAAACAAATGGTGGTGAGATAGCAGTTAATCAGCAGAATAAGCAAGAATTTGTGGACTTGTACAGTGATTTTTTGCTCAACAAAAACATTGAAAGACAATTTAAAGCCTTCAAAAAGGGGTTTGAAATGGTAACCGATGAATCGCCTTTGAAATTGTTGTTCCGACCGGAGGAAATCGAGTTGCTAGTTTGCGGCAGCAGGGTTAGTAGCTACAAAATAATTAATTTTATTTAAAATATCTTTAAAACGTCAATTTTAGAAATTCGACTTTATGGAACTGGAATTCTCTACAGAATATGAGGGTGGCTATACCAAGGAAACTCAAATTATCAAGGATTTCTGGAGTATTGTGCATAATCTGCCCGAGGAGTCAAAACGTAAGTTATTGGAATTCACTACCGGTTCCGATCGAGTGCCTGTTGGTGGCCTCAGTCGCCTTAAATTGTTGATAACACGCCATGGTCCCGACAGCGATCGCTTGCCTACATCTCATACTTGTTTCAATGTACTGTTGCTGCCCGAGTACAGCAGCAAAGATAAACTGGAGGAAAGACTTTTAAAGGCCATCAATTATTCTAAAGGTTTCGGTATGTTGTAAAAAGACCAACAAAAAACAAGAAAAAAAAAAACAAACTTTGAAAGTTAAAGCAACCGTTAACTGTAAAGAAACGTCTTGTAACGAAGAATTAAACTTAACAGCCAAATATGTTGTATATTGTTTGTTTAAATAAGAAAGGACGCTGAATTCTAAGTCGTAACCATTTCTTTAAAAGGATATTTATATTAAAATTCCATCAAAATCTTCTAACTATACATTGAATTTCCCTTAAACCGAAACCTTAAATCCTGGCTTAGACTTTTAAGTGTAAAACGAAGACCACCTACTTAACAAACCATAAACCTTTACTTGATTGCTTATTTAAATACAATACATATTTAAGAAAGAAAAACAACACTTACATATTTTCATAGAATTCTAAAAAATATGAACTCATATTTGTTTACACATTTTTATGATACTTATAAGCTTTTTTCTCTTCTACCCTGTTTATTATTATCATTTCGCTAATTTATTTAAACATTTTAAATATACACATTATTAGCATTTGATTTTTTATGTAAATCTTGGAGAGTTTACTGGAATTACAGACACTCTCTTTCCTTTTCTATTAAATTGCTCCTCATTGTCTTTTTTTTTTTTGTAAATAAAGTGTTTTTTAATTTAACGAAAAAACGAAAGAAAAAAACAGCAGCAAAGTTTGTGTAAATAGAAAGGATTGTGGACAAAGTAAAAGGAATTACAGCTGTATTTAAAAAATATTGGCTGGGGTAAGATACAATAAAAAGAAAAAAATGTAGTTGAGAAGATTGACAATAAGATGCAATCAAAATTGTGTAATTGATGTATTTGAACTAAGAAAGCATTGCTTTTCTCAAATACTTCGTGTAAAATTAAATAAAAAGAAAAAGTCATACCATTAAACACATTTCCAATTTTTATAGATTCAATTTTATATAAAAGCGGATTTGTTTTTATTTTTTCCTTATATTTAGCTCTTTATCGTGCCTGTTCTGCAAATCAAGGGATTTGAAAACCGAGAGATTAATAAAATGTTCCGAAATTCGCACAGTTTTGAGCATTTAAACTCTTTATCGATTAAATTCTTGCAGATTTAATTTTCTGAACACCAAAATATGTGAATTCGAGTTACAGAACAGGTAACAATTTTAAAAATTAGAAGAAAATTAAATTTGGTTTTGTTCACGGATTTCGAAAAATCTACATAAATCGCTAAAAACTTTTAAAATACAGTCGGGCATCTACACATTTTAAGGCAAAACTCTCAAAATCATTTATATGAACTCATTTAATGTTACCAGATGTTAGATAAAATGCCGAGATTGACTAAATTGTGCGAAAATATCGTAAATAAAAATTCCACATGGAATTTGTTTCCTTTTCACATTTTTTCTATTAAAATTCAATGTTAAAAAAATAAAAGGGAACAAATTTCATGTGGAATTTTTATTCACGATAGGGGTGATTAAAAGTCTGTAACAACTAATATCATACACTAAAAACACTGACATTTCTTAGTAAAACTGGAAAGCTTCTTATCAACTTCAACAAAATTTAAAAAAAAAACCGTTAAAAATTGTTTCCCAAATCTTAAATTCCCAATAGGTTTATAGTGACTATATAGGAAATCTGTGATCTTAAATATAAAAAATATGAAATTTATAAAAAAAAATTCTTAGTTTCTTTAAAAAGTGAAGATAATTGAAATCTACGACAAATGTTGTGGCCAGCTAAACTCAATTTTTATTTATAAATTTGAACACAGTTTTTAAAATTTGTTGATTAAAAGTTTTAGAAGAGAATTAAAAAAAGAGAGTAAAGATTTTTGTTGTTTTCTCAATAAAATCTTAAATATCTTAAAAATCTTTAATTTGTGTGATGAAATACGAAAATATTGGAATATAGTCGTTCCTCTTGCTCTGTAAACTAAATCCAAGTAATGTTTTCGTATTTAAGACAAAGTCTCACACTTTGGTGTACATTTATTTGTTTTATTTTCGAGTATTCACATAATCGTTGGATGGACAGGAACATCAAGTTGTCAGTTCAATTTTGAAATTTTTCGTCTTTGAGATCACTGCAGTTACAGCGTATTTTCCATACAAAACCTAGTTTTCCACATAACATCTATTTTTTAGGCAAATAATTTAAAAAATAAGTCTGTTCATTTACTTCACATTTTATTTAACAGAAATTGTGTGTTTTACAGCAATATTACTTTAAAATTTTTGTATTGTTTGAGCCATTTTTGAACTCTATTTTTTATGAAAGTAATTTAAAAAATAAAACTGAATAACTGTCTATTTACTTTTCCTTTTTATATTATAAAGCTTATTTGTAGCAAGAATAACATTATGTACTTCGAAATTTAATATATTTTCTATTATTAAAGCATAAGACGGACTCTTCAAGTATAAATTCCCAAATCCACTTCCTCTGGTATGCCCTTATTTATATTTTGATAGATAAATTCAGTAGCGAGAGAGAGAGAGGAGCGCAAGAGAGATGCCATATGTTACAATCACCCCTATTCTTACTTTCGATTTGAATCGAAATTTTCTCCGTTTGGCAAATTTGGTATTCAGAGTTTCGATTCCGCTACGTTTCCTTCGATTGTAGGTATTCTGTATTACAATCGTAGTTAAGTTTTTCTACGCTTATATTTTAGCAAAGGAATTTTTTTCGATTGCTCTTTTTATAAACTTAAAAAGTGTTTAATTTATAAAATGTAAGTATAAAAAGTGATTTATATAAATTTTTGTTGTACGGCCAAGCAACAAAGAACATGGTTAAACAAATGTGTAAAGGTAGAACGAAGGAGTTTTGAATTACTGTCACTACAAACAGGAAAGCAGCCTATTTATTTATTTTTCCAGGTCAAAAACAACGACATCAGAGCAATACGAAAAGCTGGCAAGTTTTATGTCAACAAAACAGGATATTGCTTGCGGCTACCATAAACGATCCAAGGAGGAAGTTCAGCTTTTCAAGCCTTACCTCTGTGTTCTGAGTCATGTTGTTCTCCTCTTCCACCAATAAAGCCACTGCTATGAATTCCATTTCTCCTTCAAATACAAAAATTAAAAATACCACCTCCGGCTTGACAGGATTCTTAGCACTTTAATATTTTGCAAACAAAAATGATTACCTTTTTATTATTATTATTAATTCACAAGTCTTTTATTATTTTATTTTTAATATTTCTCCTTATTAATCGCACAAATTTTTTTATTTTCCTATTTTTATTGTTTGTTGTGACTTTTCTTTATTAAAATAGTAACAAACTTGCCCATTTCTTTGTTTCTATTCCACATTTCATAGTATGTAACAAATTGGTTTTGTAAACATCACAGTACTCTGTGGTAAACATTGTTGTCTTCTTTTTGTTCTTTCGATCCAGTTTTTGTTTGGAATACAAATTTTCGATCGTAGCGTAACTGAATGCGGAGACGTAATCGAAAGTCAGAATAGGGGTGAATACAAATTAAGCAATTGTGTAATTTATTTAAATAAATTTTAATATGATGGGGAATATAATGTGATTTTGATTTACAATTAAGTTACTTTTTAAGTTATTACTAAAATTATATTATATTATAAAATACTATATACGTATATTTACTATATATGTTGCTAGATTTCGAAAGCTATAATCTTAAATTTTACTCCATGCCAAAAGCAGCTAATATCGGGGTTTTCAGCAAGAAATTTGTTTGCCAAAATTAGATTATATTAGAATAACATACATACAAGTTTTGAAGTTGCATGCTGGACTTATCACTGTATGGCACTGGTGAGCTTTATGGTCTGGTGGCGTGATTGGACCATTTGTTTATTTGAAAATGTTGGAAATGCGGTGAAAGTAAATATATCACTTTACCGGGAGATATTAACAACTAAATTATGATTTATTATTAATGATGTGTGTGGTTTAAACATGATGGTCCAACATGCCACACAGCAAGCGAAAAATAAAGGTCCAATGGAGCTCGTTGAACAGTTCATTTAACGTTTGGGGCCGGTCAATATCTATAAAGACAATCTCGCAACGGTTGACATAATGAAATCAAATATTAAAGAATTTATTCGTGAGATATGTTGCCGATGTTGGAGAGATTATGCCAAAATTGGACCATTTGAGGCGTAGACACGGTCAACATTTGCATGAAATCATTTTTCAAAAGATCCAATTTTTCTATATTACGCTCTCTGTCATGTTTATTTTACATTTATTTTTAGTGGAAATTAGTGCTTCTTAGTAAAATTGTGTTTCAATGGGTTTTTCTTTATGAAAATTAAATCTAATTTTTAAAATGTTCCTTCTTCAAAAACATTCCCTCTTTTTTTATGAAAATTGAAGTTATTTAGTAAAATTGTTGAATTTTATAATGAATTCTCTTTGAAAATTTAATAAAATGTCCAAAAATCTCATATTGTTTCTTTAATTTTATTTAAATTAAAGATGATTCTTTAAACAAATTCCTTAAAAATCTAAATTTTTCCACATTTTATAGCCTTTTCACACTTGCATACATTTAGGAGGAACGCATGGAAGATGTTGAAAATGTGAAACATGCATTCACACTTGCAACATCTACCATCAGTTAAGTAGACAAAATAAACAAAAACCACGCCGCTTTTAAATAGTAAAATTAATTTTGAAAAGGATTTAATAATAGGATTGATTATTCGTTTGAAACTCAAATATTATTGCATTGTAGGGTTATTAATGGAATGTATACTGGAGGAAGATGATAATGATTTGTAAAATTCAAATTTCATTTTGTTTGTTGACTATAAAAGTCAGTTTTGTTATGGTCAACACTGTTTTTGTTTTGTCGTCAACAAAAATAGAAATTAGTTTAATTTGACAGCGACGAAAAAATCAGCATGGACAACAACCTGCAGTCGTGTTGCCTGCTGTTGTCAATATAGTATAACTCTTATATAAATGTGTGTATTTTATTTTTCACATATTGTAATCGGTAGTCTGCTGTCTTGAATGTGTTTAATGCTAAAGGGTGGTTAAATTGTAAGGGCCGATGTTGAATGTGAACCGCCCCTAAACGCCAAGCTTTTTCCGAATTTTATTTGACATTTCTCTATTTCAGACTTACTCAATTTGAACCATGGAGAGATACACAATCCAACAACGTGTTAAAGTTATCCAGACTTATTATGAAAATGGGCGTTCAAATCAAAATGCATATCGTGCACTTCGTAATTTTTTTGGTCAATTTGATCGTCCAAATGTGCGTACAATCGCAAAAATCGTGGAAAAATTCGAGCAAACCGGGTCTGTAGAAGATGTGAGAACACCAGTGCATGCTCGTACAGCAATTCCAAACGTCGTGAATGGGCAGAATGGTGGCAAGAAATGGCAACAGTGGATGATCAATTTTCGAAGAATTCAATGGCCGTGTTATCTCACGTAATGGCGATGTCAATTGGCCGCCAAGATAATGTGATTTGACACCGTTGGACTTTTTTCTTTGGGGTTATTTGAAAGAAAAGGTGTACGTCGATAAGCCAGCAACAATTCAAGAGCTAAAGGATGAGATAATTCGGCACATTAACGGCATAGAACCTCCATTATGCCTCAGGGTCATCGAAAATTTGGACCATCGGATGGAGGTGTGCCGCCGTGGTCGCGGCGCCCATTTGGCCGATATATATCATAATAAAATAAAATTACAATAATTTCCTAAATAGTTTGTGGTTTATTCAAAATCAACATCGGCCCTTGAAATTTAACCACCCGTTATATGAAGCAAATTAGTACTTAGAAATACTTATTCTTATATTATGTTATTATATTATATCTCTATTATGTTATAAGCGTGACCGATAAAAAGAAAATTTGACAGTTTTCTTTAGTATTTATGGCTTTATTTATTGGGATTTTGTTTTTTAATTTTCAAGAAACTTGTTCCATGAAAAAAAACGCTACTTTAAAAAAAAAACAGTAGATATCACTGAAATATAAATGAATTGCGTCAACAGCTGTTTTTATTTTCATTGATTTGTTTGATTAAAGTTTGTAAGTATTTTATTGTTTAAGATTTATTATTTTTAATGTTTCTATTTACTTTTTTGTTGTATTTTAGTAATAGCTTCTACAAAATCAATAAAATTCTCTTCAGCCATTATGTTGTTATTTAAAAAGTTCGAAGAACAAATGTACTTTTTATTAAGACGTCAGATTTCGGGTTCAGCTGCTGACTTGTAGCTGTCGTTTTCAAAATTATTAATTTGCTGGCTACAGGCTGAATTTGTAGCCAGCGGCATTGTGTAGTCGTGTAGGCTGTTGTGTTGAATTTCCCGGTATATTAAATATTCATTTAGTATTTTACTTTTGACCAGTTCGGAAGCATTTAAATAAGCTAAATCGAGCGTTTTTTTTTTGTGTTCTGTTACTTGCATTTTATTACAAAGAATTTCTTTAAAATAAATTAACACGATATTATAAAATTAAAATACTTAAATCAGTAGAAACAAAGTGCAATATAAATTTAACTTAAAGTTGTTTGTTAAAATAAACAAATAAAAAAATATAAAAAATGTTTAGAACAAAAAAATTGTACAACAGGATCCCTTTTAGGCTTCTATTACTACTAGTTGGCTTAAGTTGGTTTTAGTGACATTTGTTAATCACTTTCAAAATTTTATCATTAATAGAGTTTTAAATTCTGATTAAAATAAAATAAAAAAACTTTTTGTCGGCCACGCCTATTTTCGAGTATTTGTAATATATTTAGCTATATCTTGAAAACTACATTCCTATATTAGACGATATAACTATGTACATATATATCAAATTATAGATAATTTAAAGACTTTTCCAACGATATGTATGTATGTATATATATATTGTACAAACCATCTATAGTTCAATTTCGGAAAAAATCCGTTAATCCGTTATTTTTTTAAAAAATTTAAAAACTCCGGGAAAAACGTCTATATTAGTAAATATATAAATTACAAAATTTAAAAGTTAAAAAAATTAGTGTTTAATTTGAGGTATAATTTAGTTATAATTTAGTGTAGGTAATATAGATCCGAAGATATTAGAAAAAGATTGTGACATTTCACCATAAAAAACAAGAAATCTTTATTATGCGAAGCCGGTGTTCTGTATACTACAGAGGAGATAATCCTTCCGCCTAGCCGGCCGACATGGGTCAAGCTTCCAGGATGCATAAGCATCCAACCCTTCTTGGTGGCAGTTACGGAGCATTTGTAGTGCAAGAAACGGCAGCCACGGCCCTCATAATCAATACCAGCACTATTAAGGGCAATATTAATGGTGTAGGTGGACGACACATGGTGGGGCCTAAGGTAGGGCTCTTCATCAGGCTGGATTAACACAAAAAATATAAAAATTAATTTTATTAAATTAAATTTTGATTTTTTCGACCTCGAGCTCGAAAAAACTTTTTATTTTAATTAATTTTATTTTAACAAATTACAAAAAACTTACATTATGGAAATTACCCAAGAAAACCTTCTCCTGTAAAGGTCTGACAAACAAATCCAAAAATTGCAACCACAAAGCATCCAAACCCACTTGTTTCATGTGTATATCACGTGTTGGCACTGCCTCATAGCCACCCTCTAGACGTTCATCCTTGGAACTGCCATCCGACCATTTGCCAAAGTTTTCCATAATGGCTACCATGTCGTCACAGAAGGCATCGGTGGCGATCTGGAACCAGTAGACATCGGGACAGGGTTGCAGGTAGGTGAAATTAGATTCCAGTTGTTGGGTGAAATTGGGATGTATGTATTTCTTGATCCAGTCTAATTTGTTGGTGAACAGGGTATAGAAATCGGGACGTGCTACGGTGGTATCGAAACCTTCAGCTTGCACTAAATGACCATAGATGCGATCGTTGATGATGAACATGTGAACGCCCTGGAAGCATGCAATAAATTGTTTGAATGAATTGAATTTTACATTTGATTGCAATTGTACGTCAGGTACAACTGCTTGAATCCTGGAATAAATATCTCCAATCTCAGTTAAAAGCCGGCTAACTTTCTTGAATCTCAGCTTACTAAATTTTAAGTTTTCTTGAGTTATATTGGTATTTCCCAGATCTAGTCATGATTTTGAATCTTAATTCAGTATGGTAAACTGAAATTTGCTAATTCTCTGTTTGTCTGTTCCAATTTTCATTTTATAGATCTTCTGTTATTCTTGTATCTTGAAATTTCTCTTTAAATTTAAGTTTAAATCCTTTCTTGAGTCTAAATTTAACGTTGTCTGGGGTTGTTAGCCTTGTTTTCAAGTTTTAGTCATGATTTTCATCTTAATTCTTGAATTTCCTGTTAAGTTTCCTATTAAAACTTCTTCTGGCAATTCGAAATCTTGGGCTGCTTAGTTAATTCTAAGTCCATAAACCAGTTTTCATTTGAAAGTTCATTTAACATGCTTGAGTCTTTTCACTTAAGCCCCGATTTCTAAATATAAATCCTTTTGGCGTTCTTAAATTTAAAGTTGTTATTCCTTGTTAAATCTTGAGTTGTTCCTTTCTTAATCTTTGTATTCCAGGTTTTCTAACATTTTTAGTCTTGAATTGCCTTCATTTAAACTGATTTAACATTTTAAAACTTGATTTCCACCAAAGTTTACTAAGCAACTAAGTTTAACTTCTAAATTCAGTTTCATCTAATACAAATCACTGCTTTATTTTAATATATTTGTTTTAATTACACTTTGCTTTAATAACATGTTTTAAACTCGAGTTTTCTTGTGAGTTTAAACTAAGTTCAACTTGTAAATACACTTTTGTTTTAGTTTAACTACTAAATCCACTAATATCTACAACAGATCTCTGCTTTATTTTAGAATATAATTTGAATTTCATTCTTAGTTTTTTTGATTAACATAGATTAACTTAGTTTAGTTTGCAACAACCACTAAAGTTTACTATACATTTTTATTTTTTCATTTTGCAAGTATTTTACAGAGTTAATCCTGGTTTTTCTTGCACGCTTAAACTAAGTTTAACTTTTAAATTATTTTTTTTTTAAATAGAAGTAGTTTCAAATCAGTTCTTGTTAAGATTTGGAGTAGTTGTAACATTTAGTTTATATCTTAAGTGTTTTGTGCGGCGACTAAACCAAGTTTAACTTTAAAACTTAGTTTAGAATATAACAAAAATAAATTGAATTATTATTTTTTTTACAGTAAGTTTGGAAATATTTTTCAAATTAAAACTTGATTAATCTCAAGCGTTTAAACTAAGTTTAACTTTTAAATCTATTTTTTTTAACAAAAAATCTATAACAGTTATTGAGTAGATTTCGTTTGGTTGTATCATTTAGTTTTAATCTTATGGCCGAATTTTCGGTCATTAGTTAACAATTGGTAAACTAAAATACTAACTATTGTTTAACTATTACTTGTTATTCTTATGGCAAACTAAGCATTGAGAATAAAGAATCATTAGTTAAGCCATTAGCTAACTAAAGACTGTGAATTTAGCCATTAGTCTTTCCTTTTGAGTTTGATCCAAGTTTTCAAGTTTCAAATTTGGTTAATCTTGAGTGATTAAACCAAGTTTAATTTTAGTATTAATTTTATTAAAAATAAATCGTTACTTTTATTTGAATTATTTTTTAAAGTTCAATCGAAACTATTGTCAAGTTTTAATCTTGGCTTTTATTGTCAGTTTAAACTTAGTTTAAATAGTAAACTTATTTTTTCATTAAACAAAATCGCTTTTTCTATTTCCATTTAACATTTATTTTCGATCGAATTATTTTCCTGTTTTAATCTTCAATTTTTTAGGCGTTTAAACTTAGTTTAACTTCTAAAGTTTCTTTGTTTCACAAAAACTCTCAAATATAATTATTTAATTATCTTTAATTTAATTATTAATTAAATATATTATCTGTACATTGAAACTAATATGAAATCTTAAACTTTTGTTATACTTGGCGTTTAAACTATGTTTAACTTTTAAGCTTAATATGTTAAAATTAAATCATTTTTATTTGTGTTATTTATTTAAGTTAAATCGAAACTAATATCAAGTCTTAAACTTGGCTTTTATTGAAAGTTTAAACTAAGTTTAAGTGATTTTATTCTATTTTCTTCGACCTTTTTGTATGATTTTAATAAAAAAATTTTTAGGCTTGAGGTCACTTTTTGTTTTTTTATTAAAGATTTTTTATTTTTATATATAATTAAATCGATATTTCGATTTCCTTTAGAAATCTTCTTTAGGAGTTATTTTAATATTTAAAAAATAACAAATTTTCTATGTGAAAATAAATATTTTGATATAAGTTTGAAAGGGTTGACAAAAATTGAAAAATATGTTTTACAGAAAAAATAATTTTAAATTTTCAATAATAACATTGAACATTTAACAGAAAGATAGTATCTTTCTTTTTACTGTTTTGAATCTGTTTATTAATTTTTGTCAACCCTTTCAACATATATCAAAATATTTATTTTCACATAGAAAATCTGTTATTTTTTAAATATTAAAATAACTCCTGAAGAAGATTTCCAAAGGAAGTCGAAATATCGATTTAATTATACATATATTAAAATAAAAAATCTTTTATAAAAAAACAAAAAGTTACCTTAATCTTAAAAATTATTTAATACTAAGTTTAAGTGGTAAACTTACTTTTTCATTAAAAACAATTTGTTTTTCTATTTTATATTCATGATTTTTTATTCATGAACACCTGGAAACAATTTAAAATGTTGATTTTGACTTTTCAAGAGGGTTTAAACTAAGTTTAATTCCCAAACTTATATAATTATAAGAAATAATCCATTTTATTAAAACTTATTTACTCGTATGACAGTTTTTTTGTGCTAAACTTAGTTTGTTGTGGAATTTTAATCCAAGTTTAGCATCATTGTATAGAAATGGAAATGGGGTTTTATATAAATGCTTTAATTTTCACTTTTAGACTTTCAGTCCTGTATCTCAGCTATTAACTGTCTGTTTTCTCTTTAAACTACTTTATTTTAGTTCCGGTTTTCTAGTTATTTTTTCACACTTACATTTTGCACGAATAAACTGCACATTGTTACATCAGGGTTATAAGATTGGCCTTGAAATTTATGGTCATAGTCGATGAATTTGAAAGCTGTATATTTGATTAAATAGATGCTGGACACATAGGGAACATTCCAAATGCCACTGAAATTAAACAAAGACGAAAATATAACAATAAATAATCAAACTCAAGAGAGAAAGATTTCAATAAAACCAGAAAAAAGAGAAAAAGAAAACAATGTCACTTTAAATTCAAAATAACAATAATAATAATAATAATAAAATCCACAAAGTTAAAATCTTATTTAAACTAATTCGTAATAAAAATTGTCTACTAAGTAAAATAAATGGATTTGCACGACACACACGAATGAGGAGAGTACATACTACTCAGGCGTAATCATCATACAGCAACCAACCAGCCAGCCATCCATTCAACATCCCAATAATGGGACACTGTCATCTCAATTGGATTTAGTTTGTAAAACACATTTGAACCCTAAACACAGCGGTGGAAGAGAAGGACGTTCCATTTCTTAAAGCTAATAGATAAATTGACGCTATTGGCAAGTTAATATACTCGTATATATATATAACTATAAGGTGTTGTGAGCAGTCATGGTGAAATAACTCTACAAGGTGATGGCAATATTACAACAATACAAAAGCAACAGAAACAACATGGTATTTTTGTTTTTGCTTTCATGTTTGTAATGTCAAAAACAACTGGTTATTGTTTACAAACATTTTTGCAGGAAAAATAAATACATACACATACATAGAATTTTTTAATTTCAAGATGAAAATAAAAATAATTTATAAATTTGTTAATTTATGAAACATTTAATTTATGGACAATTGTTTTTTTCACTTTTTTTGTACTATAACTTGATACGTTTGCTATTTTTTTAACACAACTTGAGCATACATACATACATATGTATCAGTGATGGAAAATGGGTTTTTGTTTTTCGTACCAACTATATAAATAAAATGTACTTTTTAGACCTCCATGGTACCATTTTTAATATTTGTTAAATAATCATAAAACTTTACCACAAATTTACTTTATCGAAAATTCGATATATCTTATAGCAACATTATTGCGTTAATTGTCGCGATTATCTAAAAATAACTAAATTTATTATTGTAAGAATAAAAGAAATAGAAGAGTTAACTTCTAATGATTTTGAAATCCTGATTAACTACATTTTAAGCTTAAGTTTTTGAATTCAGCCTCAAAATCTTTTAATGTAAATGAATATGTCAAAGACTCATATTGTTCGATAATTCAACCAAAAATGTATTGTCGTAATAATCATCTTAAGAAGCATATTTAAAAATTTTGGAACTGATATCAATTTGTATCAGTTCCAAAATGTTCATGAAATTTAATAAAATCTCTTTTGCAACTATTACACAAATAGTAACTTATATGATATACAGTCATGTCACAGAATTTAATTCCGTTCGGAAGTGGAATTAATTCCATTTTTTGCTTCTATAGAAAAAGCAAAACGAAAAATTTGTTCGGAATGAAACCAATTGGTCGTTATGGTGACATGACTGATATTTATCTGTTTCATCTGAAATACCAAATTTTTATGCAACAGTATTTTGAAATTGTACCATATGACTCGTGGTAGTACTACGGTACCAACTATGTTTAAAATGTATCAAAAAAAGTACAATTGTACCATGTTTGCCATCAGTGATATGTATAAAAAGTTTGACATAACGAACATGACTAAAAAAAAACAGCTGGCGTTTCAACACCACCTTGTAAAGTTATTTCACCATGTGAGCAGTGATGTTAGATATTTTTTTCGAATTATCGTCAAAATTTGAAAAAAAAAATCGTCATAATCGTCATTAGTTTGGAAAAAAGCCGTCAAAAAATCGTCATATAAAAACATCGTTTTTTTTTGTCAACACAGATCAATTGTTTTATTAAAACATAAAATGATATTAAGTATAAAATGATACAAAACCAAAAAATTTATAATTTTTAATACTTATACATCGAAATGTAATATGTAGATATTAACATTTAAAATAAACTTTACATACATATGTATGTATTTCACGAATTCTATATTGTTGAAAATATTAACATTGTAACATTCTAAAGAATTATTTATTAAAAAATCTTTTGATAGCAAAATTCCTTCCAGAGTTTTTGTTTCTAACCGATTTCTAATCTTAGTTTTGTTAAAATTTATATGGCTAAATATTCTTTCAACGTTAGCTGATGAATTGGGTAGGGTCATTAAATTATTCACTAGCTCACATATATTTGGAAATGCAGGTTTAGTATTTGGTAACCTTATTACATTAACTTTTTTCCAAAACATGTTTATATTTAGGGAACTTTCATCAATATCAACAAACCACCTTAGTTCTCTTAATTCATTTTCTATGACTTGATATTTATCTTTGGACACTAAATTAGGAAAGGGAATAATATTAAATATTAACATTTTTATTTAAAATTATCGGGGGTGAAATTAACTTTAAGTTTTGCATCATAGTGTCATCAAAATCAAATCTTTTTTTTGCAGTAGGAATCATACGAAGATGTCCAGCGCACAATTTTCAAAAATACTCAAATTCTGTCTTTATGATAATAATTATTTTATGTTTGGTGAAAATATTTATTCCCAAATTTTTGGTATGCCAATGGGGAACCCACTATCACCTACTATAGCGGATATCATACTTGACAACCTACTTGACGATGCAATTACAGAACTAGGTAATAGGAGTATTTACATTAAATATATCGCCAAATATGTAGAGGACATTTTGGCGACAACTCGCATAGACGACAAGGACACAATTCTGTCAATCTTTAACAAACAACACCCTAAGATACAATTTACTACTGAAATTGAGAAAAACGGTGAAATTGCGTTCTTAGATTCGAAAATTATACGCAGAAACAACATGACCCTGTTTGATTGGTACTCTAAAGAAACATCTTCAGGAAGGTTAATGAATTACCACGCGACACAACCCAAGAATCAGATTAGAAATTTTATTTCTAGGGTATACAACATAAGTGATACACAATTTCATAATAAAAACAAACACATTATAACGAACATTTTAAGAAACAACAGCTTCCCCGCAAAACTCACAACTACATTGATAGACAACACGATTAAACAATTGGATAAGGACATAGATAACCACAACAAATCTACAAACATACGAAAAGAAGAGAAAAAATTTTACAGTGTAAAATATATACCTGGATTAACTGACAATTATAACATACGGTCGTCAATAAAAACAAAAAACATTTGTTTTGCATACAAACCCAATTTGACATTAAACTCGAGTTTTTCTAGAGTTAAGGCGCCAATTAATAAACAACAACAAAGTAACATTGTATACGAATTACAGTGTGAAGGAAATGACACACAACAATGCGAGAAAATTTATATATGAACAACAAAACGTACACTGGAGACAAGAATGGGAGAACACAAAATGGACATAATGCGGAGAAAAGAGACAACAGCACTGGCACAACACATCCTACATACTGGTCACACAATTAAGTTCGATGATGTTAAAATTCTAGATATAGAAAACAAAGATAGTAAGAGATACACAATTGAGAGCCTTAGAATAGAACAACAAATTAAGAGAACAATGAATTTGAAAGAAGACACGAACAACATAAATGCGAGTTATATGGTTGCCATCACTTGATCTGTTATACATTGAAAGTTTCAATATTAAGTAGGTATTAAAATTATTTTACATATACTCCTGGATACATCTAGAGATGTAAGATACTATAATAATAAACTTACAAATTGGACAGCATTTAGAAATATAATAAACAACAAAATAAACATTAATAAACGATTACCTAATTCAAGAACATCAATCGACAGAGAAATAGAAAAATTCGTAAAAATTGTGCTCGAAGCTCGTAATGACTGCACTCCATTCTCTGGCCTATCCCATTCTCTGAATTTATAAAATGCAGAAAAACGTTTAAAAGAAGAAGCCAAAGGTCATCTTGCAATTTTAAATGGCAAAAACTTTTGTCAAAACTTAGACCTGGAGACAAATCGTTCTGGAAACTCAGCCGATGTCTAAGGGGTAAACATAGTCGGAAAATTCCAAACTTAAAAGTAGGAAATATGATAATTAACACTGATAAAGAAAAGGCACAATTATTATCCAACACATTTAGCTCTTCAAATAGTCTTACATCTACATACCTTTCGACACTCTATTGATAAAACTGTTAACTCGAAGGTTTTAAGCCATAGAATTTAAATCCATAGAAGTTTATTCTGACAATATTACACCTTTAAGTGAATTAAATTTCTTAATTTCTTCCCTTAAATCATCAATATCTCCTGGTTTGGATGAAGTTGGAACCTAAAGGCCGTGGAATTATTATTGATATTATATAACAGCTGTTTAAAACTAAACTATTTTCCGAAACATTTTAAAAAGACAAAAGTCATCCCTATTTCCAAACCAAATAAACCCAAAAATTCTCGAGAAAGTTATCGACCGATAAGCTTACTCATTAATATTGGTAAATTATATGAAAAATTTATTCAAACCCGTATTTGTAATGTTATTGAAAACACGTCCACAATAGCGAACGAACAGTTTGGGTTTAAAAAACACCACAGCGCGGTTCACCAAATAAATTGGATAACAACATGTCCAACAAACGCAAGAGACAATCCACGGGATTAATAGTTTTGGACATTGAAAAAGCATTTGATACTGTTTGGCACAATGGTATCATCTACAAAATGTTCAAAGCTAATATACCGAAATATTTGTGTAGGCTTATCGCAGATTTTCTCAAAGACAGTACATTTTCTGTTGCTATAAATGAAGTTTTCTCGCCTCCAAAGCAAATAACAGTAGGACTTCCTCAATGATCAATATTATCACCATGAAAGTTGCTTATTACGCCGACGATACCGCGCTTATAACATCCAGCAAATTAACCAAAGCACTGTTAAAGAAAATGAAAAAAGGGGTTTCTAATTGTAACAAATACTTTTATACGTGGAAGATAAAAATAAATCTCTTAAAAACACAAGCAATTATGTTTCCCTTTAATAAATCACCCAAACGTTTACCTAACCGTGAGTTAAAGCTTAAAACCAAAAAACTAAATTATGCAAAACATATTGACGAAATTGGCAAAAAAGCTTCGAAAACTATTAGAGCACTATGGCCAATAATAAATAAACGGTCAAGTCTCAACAAAGCTAACAAAATTTACTATTTAAGAGTGCAATAAGGACCAATATTGACATATGCAAGCCCAGTTTGGTACACAGAAAAAAATAAAAATGAGTTTCAATTAAAATATTTGTGAAATCAATTAAAAATTTAATTGAAATCGGACCTGTAAACAAAATGATAGTATCAATTAAAAAAAAATGTGAGATTTAATTGAAAATATCAGAAAAAGTAATTGAATCAATTAAAATTTTAATTGAAAATTATTTTAAAATCAATTAAAGGTTTAATTGAAAAAAAACATGATTTTTTTTCTGTGTACAATAAAACAAAAACTCATTTGAAGAAGCTTCAAATCATTCAAAATAAATGTCTTAAAATAATCAACAACAAACATTGGAGATACAGCGCTTCTCCACAACGAAACTGGATATGAACGAATTTTAGACTTCATAAAAAGAAGAAATATTAAATATTACGAAGCTATCCAAAATTCCTGTCATCGACTGATACAGGATTGCATACAGACGGCTTAGTTGCAGCATTGAAAAAAAAATCTATTAAATCGAAAATAGCATGTATGTATAAGTTATTATTTTCTAAATAATTTTACTCTGTACATGCATATTTTCTAATTTGATTTAAACATTTTTCTTTTATATGAAGCTTTTACCTCATTTTCTTTCGAAAATGATATACATAAATATTTTGTAGTCAAGATCTGTGATTAATAATTGAAATCGTTGTAATATCTATAGATAATATCCCGAAATTTAAATAAATTTTTAAATAAAGGTGAGTTGAAAACAAGTAAGAGCGCTATATTCGGCTATGCCGAATTTTATATACCCTTCACCTTTGTTGTGGATGCATAATTATATTATGCATAATTATGTCGCTAAACACGCCATCTGTTGATGAATTTGTTCGTAACAATATTAATACACTTTGTTTGATCAACGACATCTGTTGATGAATTTGTTCGTAACAATATTAATCATAGGTTGTCTTGGATTTTTGCTCATATCTCTGTTATTTACGGACGGATTTTGCTGATCGGAAAATTATATTGTGAAAATTACAAACGGAATGACAAACTTATATATACCCTTCTCCTGAAGGTGATGGGTATAAAAATGAAAATTAAGTAGTTCAGAAGTTAAACGTACACTGCCTGCCACTTGAATAAGGAATCAATTTTTTTTTTATTAATTAAGTAGTTTTTTTTTGCACAACCAAATTTCACGGTGTTGGCTTTTGTTATACTAAAATTATGCATTTATTTAAAGACAAGTATTTCTGTGGTACTATTTCGTGTGTCACTTGAATAAGGAATTTGTTTAATATTAATCAGGAAAGCAATGATTTGAATTTCTTTCAATAACAACGGCTAGAGAATTTTTTATTCAAAAGGGAACGTGGTAAGGCTCTTAATAACTCTGAAAAAGAAAAAAAATATGATTTTGAAATCTCAGGATCAGAATCCGGTCCAAATAGCCAAAAACATTAATAAAGAAAAGATACTTGTGTACAATTATTTAAATGACGTGGTAAGATATGGAACAAACATGAAGGGGCGGAAGAAAATGGCAACAACCTCAAAAAGAAAGACGAAAATTCTTAGAATTGCATGAAAAAAGTAAAGTCAGTGCAAGTCTAAGAACAGTGTACCGTATTTTAAAATCGTGCCAAACATAGGTAGACCAAAATTGCAAAAAAAAAAAACACCACTTAATGAAAACAGTTTGCCCAAAATACAATGTCCGAAAAATGGTTTTAAGTTGGATTTTCCGGTTAATATTAATGGTTCCGACGGCTACAACTATTGAATAAAGAGGAACTGTTTGGAGCCGCAGACACAGCCGACAGGGCGGAATAATGGTATGGGTTGCCATTTCGTATTATGGTACCATAGAATTGGGTTTTTTATCCCACAAAATGACTGCAACGACTTATAAAAATATTCTGGAGGAACCATTTCCAAAATTTAATGATTTCTTTGGATCCATACCTTTGACCAGTAAAACAATGGATTAATCAACAAGGTGTTCAACAATGTTATCAACAATGTTTATAAATAGAAACTTCTACAAATGCAAATGTTGCTAAACAAGTTGTATGCTGATACCGGCCGTTAAATTTAAATTGAAACACAATTTTGTAACAATATAAAACATATATACTTACATTATATTACCCTTAACAATATCAATATAATTGGGAGAACGATCATAAATACCACGTTCGTTATAAATATCCCAGAAGTTACCCTGCAAATCATTGTATTTGCTAACAACAGGAGCAGCAAATTGTCTAAAAAAAAAGCAGAACAAATCAACTTAATATTTTTATTAAAATTTTGATTAACAAACTTACTTGTCCAAACTTAATAATTCACGCAAGACTTCTGGATCATCAATATGGACATCAGCATCCACAAAGAAGATATAGTCAACGTTTTTTTGTTGGGCTTGTTGTCTGTAAATACAATTATCATTTAATAAATTTAATTTCTATAAAAGATTTCTTAGTACAACAACAACAAATAACTTACAAAGCCAATTCACGACCTTTCTTCTCATCAAACTGATCGGTGGACAAGACAATTTTCGAGGATAAATATTCATTTTCAAACTGTTTCAAGTGAGACTTAGCCATTCCGTCATGGAATTCCAAACCGCTATAGATAAACAAATGCATTTTATTTTTGGGATAATTCAATTCGGCGGTTTTGTTTAAAAACATATCAAAGAAAGGCACAGCTTGGGTGATTATTATTGATAAAGAAATAATGGGTAGATTGGTTTCCTAAAAAACATAAAAGAAAATAAAAAATTCTTGGTAACTCCCTTTTTCCCCTACAACTAACCTCCAGTTTCACACGATCTTCACTGAAAATATTGCCCAAATAATTGGTAAATGCATTCAATTCCGCTTTGGAAATTCCACCATTGCCATGCAAAATACAAGGAGTGGTTAGGAAATTGATATTCTTTAAAACAACCTCATTTGTATCCAAATCTACATCCAATTTAACATCATCCTTGGCCAAAAAAAGATTCTGAAACAGCGTAGAAGTGATATCCAATTTCATGTCTAATTCCTTTCTCAGTTGCTCATTCAAAAACACTTTGGTATAGTACAATTGATCATCATCGGTATCGGCAATATGTGTTTCCAGCAAAGCCCATACTTGTGGGGCGTAACCAATAAATGCTCCGGAATTGAGATAGGGCAAAGCATTCGATTCTACCGAGGGATATTTGGTGGCCAGACTTTGATCGGGCCAGCAGTTTTTCTCGGCTGAGAAGAACAATTTCGAGTGGGATTCTTTGAATTTTTGTACAATTTTTGCCAGGCCGCTGGTGAAGACAACATCGTAACTGAAAAAAGGGTTTAATAAAGTTTTGTACATTATTATAGTATGTACATATATAACTGTTTTTAAAAGCTTACCTATCGGTAAACAAGATAATGGTATCATTTTCATCCTTAAGAGGTCTTACAGCTTCTTGGAGTAGATTTAATTTGGAACCTAAATTTTTCCATCCCCCACCCAAACCTAAGGGCGTAAACTGGAAAATAAAATGAATAAATTTATTAAAACTGAAGAAAATTAAATAAATTTTTATATGTAAATTTAAGGGTGTTTTAACATTTCTTGAAAATTTTGAAAAGTAATGGCTTAATAGAACATAATTTTAGTGTTTAAGCTATTTTAAATACATTTTTAAATAATATTTTTATATATTTAACAAAGTTTTGGAACTTTTTGTAATAGTACTTTTTGGTACTTTTTCGAAATTTATTTTTAAAGCGTTATTTTGTTGAAATTTTACATTTCTTAGGGTTTTAAAATATTTTCTGCATATTTTTGGATTTTTTTTATAAAAGTACTTTTTGCTACTTTTTAGCACCTACTTCTAAATGTTTTAATATTATTTTTAATTTTAGTGTTTAAGCTACTTTAAATACATTTTAAGTTGAATTTTTATATTTTAATGAAAATTTTAATACTTTTTTGGTACTTTTTTTTTGGAAATTTCATGAAAATGCTTTATTTAAGCAAAATTTAAAATTTTTTGGATTTTAAAGATATTTCTGTATATTTTTGGATTTTTTTTTGTAAATGTCTTATGGTCTTTTGTACAGCAACCAAACTGGAGTAGGCAACGCAACTGATATGAAAGTTATTATTAGCAACTTTCGTGTTATACTGTTTTTCAAATTTTCGAGTAGAAAACAAACATTTCTGTATATGTTAAAAATATAAATAGTTTAACAACAAAATAACTAACATTTAAAATTTACCAATTAAAATAAAAATCAAACCAACCACAAATTCTCGGTTGCAATGTTTGGCAACTGAAATTGTCAGTTGCCATCCGTAATATATTTTTGGCAACTGTCGACTACACTCCCATTATTATACTAACTTAATTTTAGTGTTTGAGGTATTGTAAATAGTTTCATAAGTGACATTTTGAACTAAATTTTGGTACTTTTTGAAATAGTACTCTTGGTACTTTTTCGATATTAATTTAATTTATTAATTAATTTAATTTATTTAGCATTTTCTGCATATTTTTCGCTTTTTTTCTAAAAAGTACTGTTTAAGCTATTTTAAATAAATTTTTAGTAGATCTTTTTAAACGACATTTCTGTATATTTTTTGGATTTTTTATAAATGTATATTTTTGGATTTTTTTTTGCACCTTCTTCTAAATGTCTTAATATAACATAATTTTTGCTTTTAAACTATTTTAAATACATTTTTATATTTTCTAACTAAAGTTTGGTACCTTGTAACATTTTTGAAAAACTACTTTTTTTGGTACTTTTTCGAAATTTCTTTAAAATACTTTGTTTTTGTCAAAATTTAATTTAATTTACATTTCTTAGACGTTTAAAGAATTTTCTGTAAGTTTTAAGTTCTTTTTCCTTTCAATCATGTTTCTACAAAATATCTTTTTTGTAAATGTCTAACATAATAATGTTTAAACAGTTGCCATAAATGTTTAGTTTCCTAAATTGTGACCTAAATAGTAAATAAATAGTAAGTACTAAGTAAATAGAGTGTATTTTATAAAACATTTCAATAATAATGTTTTAACAGTTGTCATGAGTGTTTAGTTTCCTAAATAGTGAAAACAAATAGTAGTAATAAGTAAATAGAGTGCATTTTTTAATATATAAACATAATAATGTTTTAACAGTTGTCATGAGTGTTTAGCTTCCTAAATAGTTAAAACAATTGATATGTTTTTATACCCTTCACGTTCATGAGAAGGGTATATATAAGTTTGTCATTCCGTTTGTAATTTCCACAATATAATTTTCCGACCCTATAAAATATATATAATATTCGGGATCCTTATAGATAGCGGAGTCGATTAAGCCATATCCGTCTGTCTGGATGTTGAAATCAGTTTTCTGAAGTCCGCAGATATCTTCGAGATCCAAATCTTCAACAATTCTGTCAGACATGCTTTCGAGAAGTTTGCTATTTAAAATCAGCAAAATCTGAAGTCCGCAGATATCTTCGAGATACAAATCTTCAACAATTCTGTCAGACATGCTTTCGAGAAGTTTGCTATTTAAAATCAGCAAAATCGGTTTAGACCAACCAGAGTTATGGACCAATATGTGAGACAACCTCCAGAAAAATTAGATATTTTTTGTCCATTTTATTGCAATATTTTGAAATATATTGCAGATAATACCATGAAATTTTGTATACTTTGTTTTTATGATAAAAGAAGAAAGTGTGCGGAATATAGTATGAATCGGTCCATGATTTCTCATAGCCCCAATACAAAAATCTTCCCGAAATTTTGCTCAATTATACATAAATGCCTATAAAATTGGAATATCAAGACGAAATTGAGCAAAACTAAGTTTTATGCAAAAATAAATCGCAAAACGAAATTTTTTTTAGTTCGGTCCATGTTTGACCATAGCCCCCATATAAAGTCCACTTCCAAAATTCACTTAAATACGTTTAAAACAGATATAAATAATGTTAAACGGCTAAAGTTTGACATGAATAATCTTTATAGGCAAATAAATTGTTGTACTAAATTTTATGGTGGTCGGCCCAGAATTGGTCATAGCTCCCGTACAAGGACCACATCTGAAAAAGACATTTATCCCTATATATATTGTATAAATATCGGTACCCACTCAAAACTTTGCACAGATCATTTACATATATACAAAAATCATCCCACAAAATTTTGTGAATTTCGGTCTATTTTTAACTTTATGCCCCATATAAAGCCCTCTTCCGAAAATCACTTTAATACTCATAAATCTCTTATAAATAAGGGTACCAATCCAAAATTTTACACGGATCATTTACATACATGCCTAAATTAAACTGCAGGATTTTGAGAATATCGGTCCATATTTGACTATGTCCCCCATATAAGGTCCACTTCTGAAATCCACGTTAATACTAATATATATCTTAAATATACCGTTATTATGTTGAAAATCACTGTTCCAAAATTTAAGAAGATCGGCCCATAATTTGTCATAGCTGCCATATAAGAACCATTTCCAAAAAAAAAAACAAATAAATTCGGGTCAAAAAATATTCTTTTCGGATTTAGCCCATACTCGATCCATATTTTATAATCATGATATATATCGTTGGAGAGGTATTTAATGTATTTCAAATTATCAGACACCCAGTAGTTCCCGAGATATAGGCCTATATATTTTCAACTTTACGGGCCCGCCCCCTCGAAAATAGGCGTGACCGCCAACAAATTTTTTTTTGCTGGCATCTCCTCTAAAAGCCCTATTTGATGAAGTTTTTTTTTTCTTTTGAGCAAAGTCACTAAAACCGAATTGCTCCCCTTTTTTATACTCTGTTTGTTAAATTACACTCAAGATTATTATGAACATCAGACAAACTCTGTAAATTATGGCAAGAATTGCATCCACAACAAAGGTGAAGGGTATATAAGATTCGGCATAGCCGAATATAGCACTCTTACTTGTTTTATTTTAATTAAATAACTTGTTTAAAAAACATACGAGTATATTCAATGAAATTTTCAACGTTATTTAGTCAATAAATTCCGATATTTTTCCTCATTCAAGAATAACACTACAAATATTTGTTCTTGTCAAAGATTGTATTATTTAAAAATTGGGAAACATTTCAATAATAATGTTTTAACAGTTGTCATGAGTGTTTAGTTTCCTAAATAGTGACAAATGTGTGACGTTTTATTTTGGCTGATCTTTAAAGCCACTCGCTGATTAAGAGTTGTTTTAATTCCCGGTATCATTATTCATTTATTTTTAAGTTTTTTTTTTAATAATGTTACTTATGCAACATTGGATTTATGTTGTAGATGATCTAGTTTGTTTATTTATTTATTTTGTTTTTATTACTCTTTATTAGAAATGGCAAATTAAACGTTATGTTTCCAATATTTATAACCTTGAAGTCAAGATTATAACCAGTCATCATCATTAAACTAGTGCAAGTCTTGCTATCCGTGGCTTTATAATACAATAGGTCTACCTTCGCTATTCTAAATCCCTGCTCAACGGTCATTAAAGAAATTGCAACGCAGAGCCGGATAGGCTTATTCAGGCTGTAGTAGTGTGACTTGCTTTTTTTTAAGTTCAGTTTATTGACTTCTTTTCTATTATATTACATTCTTATTCCCTATGTTTTATATTTGACAGTTCAATACTTATGTTAATAAAATAGGGTGAATCATAAAATATTATTATTGTATAAATGTTATATAATATAATTAACACTAATCCCTACACAGGCTGTATGTCTCTCATGTCTCAAGTCCTCTTTTATCTTTAGCTTCTTGTGGATACATTTTATCTTTACTTCCATATTACTTCCCAGTTTTCCATCTTATGTTGCATGTGATCTTAATAATATTTTGTGTACTCAGTTGTCTTCCAAACAACTTGTAATACCACATATAACATCACATGCTCTAGATCTTCTACTTGAGGAGTTGTCAAGTTCAAATATGTACAGATATTTTATTTGTGTCCAGATAAGAAATGTGTTAGTGGTAATTTACTTCGGTAATATGTCTTCTATTCAGCTCTGTTTCTATTTGCGGTATTAATATGAAAGTCAACTCTTTTTTGCGAACAGCTGCAGCATCTGCATCTCTGCTAAAATCTGTTTAGATTCATCTGGCTTAATATCTATAGGAAGCATTCCTGCTACGGTGTTGCCATTTTAGCACTTTCAGTGCTAGATTTAGCATTTTGTTTCTCGAAAATGCATTGAAATTTTTAAAAATTATGCTAAATGCTTTTTAGCATAATTTGCTTGATAAAAAACAATTTTTTTTCTCGAACAAATTTTTATTTTTTTACTCCAAAAAATACTTTTGGAGAAATAAAAAATAACTTTTATTAATATTTCAACTAAATTTCTTTCGGTGTGGTAAGTTACTGAACAAGGAAATTTTTGAATTAATATATAAAATGTAATCTATTAAAACAAGTCAACAATTGTTATGAACAAATTTCTAATTCTACAATTTATATTTGTAACATTTGAAATAAAAATTGTATTGTTACATTGAAAAAATTTAACACTTATTTTTTCTTCTATAGAACATTAATAAAGTTCAACTATAATGCTTTTCATAATCTTAAAAAAATCAAAAAAATTTGTTGTGTTTACTCACTTTTGAGGCTCATAGTATAATTTATTATAAATGTTATTAAACTCACCTCAATATCAAAAAATCGAGCTGAGCGCATGTAACGCAAGAAACCATCAGTACGATCTGTGGCCACAGTGAAAACTTTAACTTTGGCTGAAAGAGAACGAAAAAGAACACAATAATTATTATAAATAAATATGGGTAAAAAAACAACATAAATGTTCTTTCATTCTATTTTAAATGAAATATTCAGGCATGTGATGGAAAACGATATCGAAAACGAATGAGTTTTAGAAGTCAATTTGTATACCCTACACCACAATAGTGGGGAGGGTATATTGAATTTGTGCTGATGTTTGTAACGCCCAGAAATATTGGTCCAACACCCACCTTAAAGTATACCGATCGGCTTAGAATCACTTCCTGAGTCGATTTAACGATGTCAGTCCGTCCGTCTGGCTGGCTGGCTGGCTGGCTGGCTGGCTGTCTATGTAAAGCTTGTGCGCAGAGTACAGGTCGCAATTTTGAAGATATTTTGATAAAATTTTGTACGTGATATTTTTTTGCCCCAAGGATGGATGGGATTGATACTGGTGGAAATCGGTCCATTATTTCACCTGGCCCCCATATAAATGCCCTCCCGAAATTGGGGTTTACCGATCATAAATCTTTCAATTATGCAAGTATGCAAACAAATTTCACAAAAAATGAGTAATAAATGAAGCTAAATCACATGTAAAAATTTCGTGAAGATCGGTCCATAGTTAGTCGTAGCTCCCATATAAGGCCCACTCACGAAAATCACTTAAAAGAGCATAACTCTCTTAAAAATGTTGTTATCCGAATAAAATTTAACAGAAATATGTTTAATACGTATACAAATAATACGTTTCGTAACATTTCTGTATTGAAAACTTTTATCACATAAAATATAAAGATATTGGGCTACTAAAGAGAATTTTAAAACAAAAAATTTAAAAATTAGATTATGAATGCATTAAAATGTATTTCCAAAACTGATTCGTTTTCAATATCGATTTCCATCACATGCCTGATTATATTTTTAAAAACTATACAATGTTCCTGTTTCATAAAGTCAGTTAAAGCAGTTGTAAAGAATGTTTTTTCCAAGCTCTATCGTGCCAACAACAGACGGACGGACATGGCTAAATTATCTTAGAATCGTATAAGGACCCAGAATATATAGACTTTTTGGTTCTACAACCATTATTTCGATGTGTTACAAACGGAATGACAAACGTATGAAAAGGTGTTTAGAAGAAATATGGGAAACAAGGGAAAGTTTTTACTAAATAACGTTTTAACTAAAAAGAATTCAGATTAAAAGTTAAAGGAGAAGGTTTTATTAAACAATAATCTTTAAAAGACGTGTTTAGGAACAGACACATATTTCAGTAACACTTTGTTATTTTATTAAATCTAAATAATTTTTTAATTTTGTTAAGTTTAAGTATGAAAGGAAGATAAAATTGGAGCAGCAATTAATTTGAGGAATTAAAAAAATAGAAGAATAAAATCTTGCATTAAATCCCTAACTTTTAAATTTAATAAGATTTGATCAAATAACTATTTAAACTAAAAGAATTTGAAAAAATTTTGGCTAAAATTTTTTCCGTTTAAAAATAAAAAGTTTCGTCAAGTTCTTTAAATTTTAATAAATACGAAATTTATACAGATTTGAACACATTATCATTTAAATTATACGAATTTGATAAAATTTAAAAAAAAATGTTTTCGTTAAAAATATATAGTTTCGTTAAGTTTTTTAAATTGTCTGAATTAAACATTTTTCAGGGTTTTATATATTACATTATTTATGCTGAACGAAAATGGAATAAATTCTTTAAAAACTGTTTTTCGTTTAAAAAATAAAGTTTCGTTAAGTTTTTTAAATAGAAAAAATAAAAAAAAAATATGAATTTAAATAGATTTGTATCAATGTTAACAGGATATAACAAACATTTTTTTAAATATATTTATGTAGTTGAAAAATTAAAGCTTCGTTAAGTTTTTTAAATTAATCAAAATAAATTTTTTTATGGATTTATATAGTATTTTATTAATGTTAACGGGATATATCTAAATTTCCTTGAAATGTTTTCTCGTTAAAAACAAATAAAGTTTCCTTAAGTTTTATTAAATTTTAAAAAATGTTAATTTCTTTCTAGATTTGAATACATTAATTCTCACATTAAAAGTTTAGGCAAAATTTATAAGTTGTTCGATTATTTGAATAGTCTATTGGTTTTTTGTAGAATTGTGATTTGTTTAAGAAAAAATAGTTTCGTTAAGTTTTTTTTATTTTAAGAAAATTTAAAAAAATGCTTTGAAATTCTTAAAAAATTTAATTAAAAATTTTCTAAAAATATAAAGTTTAGTTATCAAGGTTTAAAAAGTTGACGTTCGTTAAATAAACTAAATCGACCAAATTTCTTCAGAATTCATTAGAATTTCAAGTAAGTTGAACAAATAAAATTTATTTTAATAATATTTTTTTTTAAATAAGGCTTCGTTATGCCATTCAGTCTTTAAAAAATTAGAAGTATTCTAATATAAAATGAAATATCTTTTATTTTTACCTAAAATACAGGCAGGAGAGTAGAGCTGTGTCGTTCATGAACGAACGGGTTAAAATGAACGGATCACTTCATTGCACGAAATGAGCCGGTCATTTAACTGAACGGTTTCGTTCAGTAGTGTACATATCAATTTCGTTCAGCTGCTGTTTTTCAAAAGACAAGAAGAAAATCATATTCAATAAGGGTTGTATTCATTCATTCAAAGTGAACGATTGAACGAATTGAATGAACGAATCAGTCTTGGATAAATGAACGAAAATGACCGGTCACTGTGCTCACCTTATCAACGAAAACAAAAAAAAACACAAAGAAGAAAGAGCTTATATGAAATTAAATTTCATTAAATTTTATTAAAACACTTACTATCCAAAACAGACGCCTTCTCCTCGCCGGACCAAGACACCTTGTATGTGTTGTATAAAACTAAAAGGACCAAGTTGGTTTTAGTGGCATTACTCAAAAAAAAAAAAAAAAAAGACAAAACATTTCATCAAATAGGGCTTTTAGAGGTGTAAAAGCAATAAAAAATTGTTTTGTCGGTCACGCCTATTTTCGATTGGGCGGGCCCTCAAAATTAAAAATATATAAGCCTATATCTCGGGAACTACCGGGTTTTTAATACATCAAATATATTAAAAATACCTTTCCAACGATATACATATGAATGTACATGTATGCATGTATATCATTATAATAAAATATGGACAAATCCGAGAAATATATTTTTTGACACGAATTTTTTTTAATATCTAAAAAATCTTAAAAAAGTCTATATAAGTGTTATTTTAGATTATTAATATAAATATCCAAGACATTAATCTTTAATTTAAGATATTATATGTGTCTGTAGGTACTATAATCACAGATTTATAAGATCTGAAAAATTAAAAAAAATATTTTTCAAAATTTAGTGTACAGGAAAAGATTTTCTCTTCTATGGTATACAGAACACCGGCTTCGCACAGTACAGATTTCCTGTATTACCGGCGGAAGGAATATCTCCCTTGTGGTATACAGAACACCGGCTTCTCATAGTAAAGATTTCTTGTTTTTTATGGTGAAATGTCACAATCTTTTTCTAATATCTTCGGATCTATATTACCTACACTAAATTATAACTAAATTATACCTCAAATTAAACACTAATTTTTTTGACTTTTAAATTTTGTAATTTATATATTTACTAATATAAACGTTTTTCCCGGAGTTTTTAAATTTTTTAAAAAAATAACGGATTAACGGATTTTTTCCGAAATTGAACTATAGATGGTTTGTACAATATATATACATACATACATACATATCGTTGGAAAAGTCTTTAAATTATCTATAATTTGATATATATGTACATAGTTATATCGTCTAATATAGGAATGTAGTTTTCAAGATATAGCTAAATATATTACAAATACTCGAAAATAGGCGTGGCCGACAAAAAGTTTTTTTATTTTATTTTAATCAGAATTTAAAACTCTATTAATGATAAAATTTTGAAAGTGATTAACAAATGTCACTAAAACCAACTTAAGCCAACTAGTAGTAATAGAAGCCTAAAAGGGATCCTGTTGTACAATTTTTTTGTTCTAAACATTTTTTATATTTTTTTATTTGTTTATTTTAACAAACAACTTTAAGTTAAATTTATATTGCACTTTGTTTCTACTGATTTAAGTATTTTAATTTTATAATATCGTGTTAATTTATTTTAAAGAAATTCTTTGTAATAAAATGCAAGTAACAGAACACAAAAAAAAAACGCTCGATTTAGCTTATTTAAATGCTTCCGAACTGGTCAAAAGTAAAATACTAAATGAATATTTAATATACCGGGAAATTCAACACAACTTCACATTCGCTTTAATAATTAATTAATTTCAATTTATTTTCATTTTTGTTTTATTTATTTAACATTTTAAATAAAAACCATTATTATTTTCAAAAACTTGAGAGTTTTATTCGGTTTTTAAGTCATAGTTATATAACATCTATTCATGTGTGCTCGCCACTGTATAAATTATGTTTATTGAAAATGTTTATGTATATTGTAAACAAAAACACATGTGTCATCTTGAAATTAAAAATTGTACGTATTATTTTTTTTCCATAGGAATGTTTGTAAACAATAGTAAGTTCTTTTCGACATTACAAACATGAAAGCAAAAACAAATATACCATGTTGTTTCTATTGCTTTTCTATTGTTGTAATCTCGATGTCACCTTGTAAAGTAATTTCACCATGGGCTGAATTTTTAGCCAGCGGCATTGTGTAGTCGTGTAGGCTGTTGTGTTGAATTTCCCGGTATATTAAATATTCATTTAGTATTTTACTTTTGACCAGTTCGGAAGCATTTAAATAAGCTAAATCGAGCGTTTTTTTTTTGTGTTCTGTTACTTGCATTTTATTACAAAGAATTTCTTTAAAATAAATTAACACGATATTATAAAATTAAAATACTTAAATCAGTAGAAACAAAGTGCAATATAAATTTAACTTAAAGTTGTTTGTTAAAATAAACAAATAAAAAAATATAAAAAATGTTTAGAACAAAAAAATTGTACAACAGGATCCCTTTTAGGCTTCTATTACTACTAGTTGGCTTAAGTTGGTTTTAGTGACATTTGTTAATCACTTTCAAAATTTTATCATTAATAGAGTTTTAAATTCTGATTAAAATAAAATAAAAAAACTTTTTGTCGGCCACGCCTATTTTCGAGTATTTGTAATATATTTAGCTATATCTTGAAAACTACATTCCTATATTAGACGATATAACTATGTACATATATATCAAATTATAGATAATTTAAAGACTTTTCCAACGATATGTATGTATGTATGTATATATATTGTACAAACCATCTATAGTTCAATTTCGGAAAAAATCCGTTAATCCGTTATTTTTTTAAAAAATTTAAAAACTCCGGGAAAAACGTTTATATTAGTAAATATATAAATTACAAAATTTAAAAGTCAAAAAAATTAGTGTTTAATTTGAGGTATAATTTAGTTATAATTTAGTGTAGGTAATATAGATCCGAAGATATTAGAAAAAGATTGTGACATTTCACCATAAAAAACAAGAAACCTTTACTATGAGAAGCCGGTGTTCTGTATACCACAAGGGAGATATTCCTTCCGCCGGTAATACAGGAAATCTGTACTGTGCGAAGCCGGTGTTCTGTATACCATAGAAGAGAAAATCTTTTCCTGTACACTAAATTTTGAAAAATATTTTTTTTTTATTTTTCAGATCTTATAAATCTGTGATTATAGTACCTACAGACACATATAATATCTTAAATTAAAGATTAATGTCTTGGATATTTATATTAATAATCTAAAATAACACTTATATAGACTTTTTTAAGATTTTTTAGATATTAAAAAAAATTCGTGTCAAAAAATATATTTCTCGGATTTGTCCATATTTTATTATAATGATATACATGCATACATGTACATTCATATGTATATCGTTGGAAAGGTATTTTTAATATATTTGATGTATTAAAAACCCGGTAGTTCCCGAGATATAGGCTTATATATTTTTAATTTTGAGGGCCCGCCCAATCGAAAATAGGCGTGACCGACAAAACAATTTTTTATTGCTTTTACACCTCTAAAAGCCCTATTTGATGAAATGTTTTGTCTTTTTTTTTTTTTTTTTTGAGTAATGCCACTAAAACCAACTTGGTCCTTTTAGTTTTATACAACACATACAAGGTGTCTTGGTCCGGCGAGGAGAAGGCGTCTGTTTTGGATAGTAAGTGTTTTAATAAAATTTAATGAAATTTAATTTCATATAAGCTCTTTCTTCTTTGTGTTTTTTTTTGTTTTCGTTGATAAGGTGAGCACAATAAACAAAACATGTTTAGACAGGCTCGGCTCTCCTGTAGAGTTGTGCCCGGTTGTTCATTTCAGTGACCGGTCATTTTCGTTCATTTATCCAAGACTGATTCGTTCATTCAATTCGTTCAATCGTTCACTTTGAATGAATGAATACAACCCTTATTGAATATGATTTTCTTCTTGTCTTTTGAAAAACAGCAGCTGAACGAAATTGATATGTACACTACTGAACGAAACCGTTCAGTTAAATGACCGGCTCATTTCGTGCAATGAAGTGATCCGTTCATTTTAACCCGTTCGTTCATGAACGACACAGCTCTACTCTCCTGCCTGTATTTTAGGTAAAAATAAAAGATATTTCATTTTATATTAGAATACTTCTAATTTTTTAAAGACTGAATGGCATAACGAAGCCTTATTTAAAAAAAAATATTATTAAAATAAATTTTATTTGTTCAACTTACTTGAAATTCTAATGAATTCTGAAGAAATTTGGTCGATTTAGTTTATTTAACGAACGTCAACTTTTTAAACCTTGATAACTAAACTTTATATTTTTAGAAAATTTTTAATTAAATTTTTTAAGAATTTCAAAGCATTTTTTTAAATTTTCTTAAAATAAAAAAAACTTAACGAAACTATTTTTTCTTAAACAAATCACAATTCTACAAAAAACCAATAGACTATTCAAATAATCGAACAACTTATAAATTTTGCCTAAACTTTTAATGTGAGAATTAATGTATTCAAATCTAGAAAGAAATTAACATTTTTTAAAATTTAATAAAACTTAAGGAAACTTTATTTGTTTTTAACGAGAAAACATTTCAAGGAAATTTAGATATATCCCGTTAACATTAATAAAATACTATATAAATCCATAAAAAAATTTATTTTGATTAATTTAAAAAACTTAACGAAGCTTTAATTTTTCAACTACATAAATATATTTAAAAAAATGTTTGTTATATCCTGTTAACATTGATACAAATCTATTTAAATTCATATTTTTTTTTTATTTTTTCTATTTAAAAAACTTAACGAAACTTTATTTTTTAAACGAAAAACAGTTTTTAAAGAATTTATTCCATTTTCGTTCAGCATAAATAATGTAATATATAAAACCCTGAAAAATGTTTAATTCAGACAATTTAAAAAACTTAACGAAACTATATATTTTTAACGAAAACATTTTTTTTTAAATTTTATCAAATTCGTATAATTTAAATGATAATGTGTTCAAATCTGTATAAATTTCGTATTTATTAAAATTTAAAGAACTTGACGAAACTTTTTATTTTTAAACGGAAAAAATTTTAGCCAAAATTTTTTCAAATTCTTTTAGTTTAAATAGTTATTTGATCAAATCTTATTAAATTTAAAAGTTAGGGATTTAATGCAAGATTTTATTCTTCTATTTTTTTAATTCCTCAAATTAATTGCTGCTCCAATTTTATCTTCCTTTCATACTTAAACTTAACAAAATTAAAAAATTATTTAGATTTAATAAAATAACAAAGTGTTACTGAAATATGTGTCTGTTCCTAAACACGTCTTTTAAAGATTATTGTTTAATAAAACCTTCTCCTTTAACTTTTAATCTGAATTCTTTTTAGTTAAAACGTTATTTAGTAAAAACTTTCCCTTGTTTCCCATATTTCTTCTAAACACCTTTTCATACGTTTGTCATTCCGTTTGTAACACATCGAAATAATGGTTGTAGAACCAAAAAGTCTATATATTCTGGGTCCTTATACGATTCTAAGATAATTTAGCCATGTCCGTCCGTCTGTTGTTGGCACGATAGAGCTTGGAAAAAACATTCTTTACAACTGCTTTAACTGACTTTATGAAACAGGAACATTGTATAGTTTTTAAAAATATAATCAGGCATGTGATGGAAATCGATATTGAAAACGAATCAGTTTTGGAAATACATTTTAATGCATTCATAATCTAATTTTTAAATTTTTTGTTTTAAAATTCTCTTTAGTAGCCCAATATCTTTATATTTTATGTGATAAAAGTTTTCAATACAGAAATGTTACGAAACGTATTATTTGTATACGTATTAAACATATTTCTGTTAAATTTTATTCGGATAACAACATTTTTAAGAGAGTTATGCCCTTTTAAGTGATTTTCGTGAGTGGGCCTTATATGGGAGCTACGACTAACTATGGACCGATCTTCACGAAATTTTTACATGTGATTTAGCTTCATTTATTACTCATTTTTTGTGAAATTTGTTTGCATACTTGCATAATTGAAAGATTTATGATCGGTAAACCCCAATTTCGGGAGGGCATTTATATGGGGGCCAGGTGAAATAATGGACCGATTTCCACCAGTATCAATCCCATCCATCCTTGGGGCAAAAAAATATCACGTACAAAATTTTATCAAAATATCTTCAAAATTGCCACCTGTACTCTGCGCACAAGCTTTACATAGACAGCCAGCCAGCCAGCCAGCCAGACGGACGGACGGACTGACATCGTTAAATCGACTCAGGAAGTGATTCTAAGCCGATCGGTATACTTTAAGGTGGGTGTTGGACCAATATTTCTGGGCGTTACAAACATCAGCACAAATTCAATATACCCTCCCCACTATTGTGGTGTAGGGTATACAAATTGACTTCTAAAACTCATTCGTTTTCGATATCGTTTTCCATCACATGCCTGAATATTTCATTTAAAATAGAATGAAAGAACATTTATGTTGTTTTTTTACCCATATTTATTTATAATAATTATTGTGTTCTTTTTCGTTCTCTTTCAGCCAAAGTTAAAGTTTTCACTGTGGCCACAGATCGTACTGATGGTTTCTTGCGTTACATGCGCTCAGCTCGATTTTTTGATATTGAGGTGAGTTTAATAACATTTATAATAAATTATACTATGAGCCTCAAAAGTGAGTAAACACAACAAATTTTTTTGATTTTTTTAAGATTATGAAAAGCATTATAGTTGAACTGTATTAATGTTCTACAGAAGAAAAAATAAGTGTTAAATTTTTTCAATGTAACAATACAATTTTTATTTCAAATGTTACAAATATAAATTGTAGAATTAGAAATTTGTTCATAACAATTGTTGACTTGTTTTAATAGATTACATTTTATATATTAATCCAAAAATTTCCTTGTTCAGTAACTTACCACACCGAAAGAAATTTAGTTGAAATATTAATAAAAGTTATTTTTTATTTCTCCAAAAGTATTTTTTGGAGTAAAAAAATAAAAATTTGTTCGAGAAAAAAAATTGTTTTTTATCAAGCAAATTATGCTAAAAAGCATTTAGCATAATTTTTAAAAATTTCAATGCATTTTCGAGAAACAAAATGCTAAATCTAGCACTGAAAGTGCTAAAATGGCAACACCGTAGCAGGAATGCTTCCTATAGACATTAAGCCAGATGAATCTAAACAGATTTTAGCAGAGGTGCAGATGCTGCAGCTGTTCGCAAAAAAGAGTTGACTTTCATATTAATACCGCAAATAGAAACAGAGCTGAATAGAAGACATATTACCGAAGTAAATTACCACTAACACATTTCTTATCTGGACACAAATAAAATATCTGTACATATTTGAACTTGACAACTCCTCAAGTAGAAGATCTAGAGCATGTGATGTTATATGTGGTATTACAAGTTGTTTGGAAGACAACTGAGTACACAAAATATTATTAAGATCACATGCAACATAAGATGGAAAACTGGGAAGTAATATGGAAGTAAAGATAAAATGTATCCACAAGAAGCTAAAGATAAAAGAGGACTTGAGACATGAGAGACATACAGCCTGTGTAGGGATTAGTGTTAATTATATTATATAACATTTATACAATAATAATATTTTATGATTCACCCTATTTTATTAACATAAGTATTGAACTGTCAAATATAAAACATAGGGAATAAGAATGTAATATAATAGAAAAGAAGTCAATAAACTGAACTTAAAAAAAAGCAAGTCACACTACTACAGCCTGAATAAGCCTATCCGGCTCTGCGTTGCAATTTCTTTAATGACCGTTGAGCAGGGATTTAGAATAGCGAAGGTAGACCTATTGTATTATAAAGCCACGGATAGCAAGACTTGCACTAGTTTAATGATGATGACTGGTTATAATCTTGACTTCAAGGTTATAAATATTGGAAACATAACGTTTAATTTGCCATTTCTAATAAAGAGTAATAAAAACAAAATAAATAAATAAACAAACTAGATCATCTACAACATAAATCCAATGTTGCATAAGTAACATTATTAAAAAAAAAACTTAAAAATAAATGAATAATGATACCGGGAATTAAAACAACTCTTAATCAGCGAGTGGCTTTAAAGATCAGCCAAAATAAAACGTCACACATTTGTCACTATTTAGGAAACTAAACACTCATGACAACTGTTAAAACATTATTATTGAAATGTTTCCCAATTTTTAAATAATACAATCTTTGACAAGAACAAATATTTGTAGTTTTATTCTTGAATGAGGAAAAATATCGGAATTTATTGACTAAATAACGTTGAAAATTTCATTGAATATACTCGTATGTTTTTTAAACAAGTTATTTAATTAAAATAAAACAAGTAAGAGTGCTATATTCGGCTATGCCGAATCTTATATACCCTTCACCTTTGTTGTGGATGCAATTCTTGCCATAATTTACAGAGTTTGTCTGATGTTCATAATAATCTTGAGTGTAATTTAACAAACAGAGTATAAAAAAGGGGAGCAATTCGGTTTTAGTGACTTTGCTCAAAAGAAAAAAAAAACTTCATCAAATAGGGCTTTTAGAGGAGATGCCAGCAAAAAAAAATTTGTTGGCGGTCACGCCTATTTTCGAGGGGGCGGGCCCGTAAAGTTGAAAATATATAGGCCTATATCTCGGGAACTACTGGGTGTCTGATAATTTGAAATACATTAAATACCTCTCCAACGATATATATCATGATTATAAAATATGGATCGAGTATGGGCTAAATCCGAAAAGAATATTTTTTGACCCGAATTTATTTGTTTTTTTTTTTGGAAATGGTTCTTATATGGCAGCTATGACAAATTATGGGCCGATCTTCTTAAATTTTGGAACAGTGATTTTCAACATAATAACGGTATATTTAAGATATATATTAGTATTAACGTGGATTTCAGAAGTGGACCTTATATGGGGGACATAGTCAAATATGGACCGATATTCTCAAAATCCTGCAGTTTGATTTAGGCATGTATGTAAATGATCCGTGTAAAATTTTGGATTGGTACCCTTATTTATAAGAGATTTATGAGTATTAAAGTGATTTTCGGAAGAGGGCTTTATATGGGGCATAAAGTTAAAAATAGACCGAAATTCACAAAATTTTGTGGGATGATTTTTGTATATATGTAAATGATCTGTGCAAAGTTTTGAGTGGGTACCGATATTTATACAATATATATAGGGATAAATGTCTTTTTCAGATGTGGTCCTTGTACGGGAGCTATGACCAATTCTGGGCCGACCACCATAAAATTTAGTACAACAATTTATTTGCCTATAAAGATTATTCATGTCAAACTTTAGCCGTTTAACATTATTTATATCTGTTTTAAACGTATTTAAGTGAATTTTGGAAGTGGACTTTATATGGGGGCTATGGTCAAACATGGACCGAACTAAAAAAAATTTCGTTTTGCGATTTATTTTTGCATAAAACTTAGTTTTGCTCAATTTCGTCTTGATATTCCAATTTTATAGGCATTTATGTATAATTGAGCAAAATTTCGGGAAGATTTTTGTATTGGGGCTATGAGAAATCATGGACCGATTCATACTATATTCCGCACACTTTCTTCTTTTATCATAAAAACAAAGTATACAAAATTTCATGGTATTATCTGCAATGTATTTCAAAATATTGCAATAAAATGGACAAAAAATATCTAATTTTTCTGGAGGTTGTCTCACATATTGGTCCATAACTCTGGTTGGTCTAAACCGATTTTGCTGATTTTAAATAGCAAACTTCTCGAAAGCATGTCTGACAGAATTGTTGAAGATTTGTATCTCGAAGATATCTGCGGACTTCAAATTTTGCTGATTTTAAATAGCAAACTTCTCGAAAGCATGTCTGACAGAATTGTTGAAGATTTGGATCTCGAAGATATCTGCGGACTTCAGAAAACTGATTTCAACATCCAGACAGACAGACAGACGGATATGGCTTAATCGACTCCGCTATCTATAAGGATCCCGAATATTATATATATTTTATAGGGTCGGAAAATTATATTGTGGAAATTACAAACGGAATGACAAACTTATATATACCCTTCTCATGAACGTGAAGGGTATAAAAACATATCAATTGTTTTAACTATTTAGGAAGCTAAACACTCATGACAACTGTTAAAACATTATTATGTTTATATATTAAAAAATGCACTCTATTTACTTATTACTACTATTTGTTTTCACTATTTAGGAAACTAAACACTCATGACAACTGTTAAAACATTATTATTGAAATGTTTTATAAAATACACTCTATTTACTTAGTACTTACTATTTATTTACTATTTAGGTCACAATTTAGGAAACTAAACATTTATGGCAACTGTTTAAACATTATTATGTTAGACATTTACAAAAAAGATATTTTGTAGAAACATGATTGAAAGGAAAAAGAACTTAAAACTTACAGAAAATTCTTTAAACGTCTAAGAAATGTAAATTAAATTAAATTTTGACAAAAACAAAGTATTTTAAAGAAATTTCGAAAAAGTACCAAAAAAAGTAGTTTTTCAAAAATGTTACAAGGTACCAAACTTTAGTTAGAAAATATAAAAATGTATTTAAAATAGTTTAAAAGCAAAAATTATGTTATATTAAGACATTTAGAAGAAGGTGCAAAAAAAAATCCAAAAATATACATTTATAAAAAATCCAAAAAATATACAGAAATGTCGTTTAAAAAGATCTACTAAAAATTTATTTAAAATAGCTTAAACAGTACTTTTTAGAAAAAAAGCGAAAAATATGCAGAAAATGCTAAATAAATTAAATTAATTAATAAATTAAATTAATATCGAAAAAGTACCAAGAGTACTATTTCAAAAAGTACCAAAATTTAGTTCAAAATGTCACTTATGAAACTATTTACAATACCTCAAACACTAAAATTAAGTTAGTATAATAATGGGAGTGTAGTCGACAGTTGCCAAAAATATATTACGGATGGCAACTGACAATTTCAGTTGCCAAACATTGCAACCGAGAATTTGTGGTTGGTTTGATTTTTATTTTAATTGGTAAATTTTAAATGTTAGTTATTTTGTTGTTAAACTATTTATATTTTTAACATATACAGAAATGTTTGTTTTCTACTCGAAAATTTGAAAAACAGTATAACACGAAAGTTGCTAATAATAACTTTCATATCAGTTGCGTTGCCTACTCCAGTTTGGTTGCTGTACAAAAGACCATAAGACATTTACAAAAAAAAATCCAAAAATATACAGAAATATCTTTAAAATCCAAAAAATTTTAAATTTTGCTTAAATAAAGCATTTTCATGAAATTTCCAAAAAAAAAGTACCAAAAAAGTATTAAAATTTTCATTAAAATATAAAAATTCAACTTAAAATGTATTTAAAGTAGCTTAAACACTAAAATTAAAAATAATATTAAAACATTTAGAAGTAGGTGCTAAAAAGTAGCAAAAAGTACTTTTATAAAAAAAATCCAAAAATATGCAGAAAATATTTTAAAACCCTAAGAAATGTAAAATTTCAACAAAATAACGCTTTAAAAATAAATTTCGAAAAAGTACCAAAAAGTACTATTACAAAAAGTTCCAAAACTTTGTTAAATATATAAAAATATTATTTAAAAATGTATTTAAAATAGCTTAAACACTAAAATTATGTTCTATTAAGCCATTACTTTTCAAAATTTTCAAGAAATGTTAAAACACCCTTAAATTTACATATAAAAATTTATTTAATTTTCTTCAGTTTTAATAAATTTATTCATTTTATTTTCCAGTTTACGCCCTTAGGTTTGGGTGGGGGATGGAAAAATTTAGGTTCCAAATTAACTCTACTCCAAGAAGCTGTAAGACCTCTTAAGGATGAAAATGATACCATTATCTTGTTTACCGATAGGTAAGCTTTTAAAAACAGTTATATATGTACATACTATAATAATGTACAAAACTTTATTAAACCCTTTTTTCAGTTACGATGTTGTCTTCACCAGCGGCCTGGCAAAAATTGTACAAAAATTCAAAGAATCCCACTCGAAATTGTTCTTCTCAGCCGAGAAAAACTGCTGGCCCGATCAAAGTCTGGCCACCAAATATCCCTCGGTAGAATCGAATGCTTTGCCCTATCTCAATTCCGGAGCATTTATTGGTTACGCCCCACAAGTATGGGCTTTGCTGGAAACACATATTGCCTATACCGATCGTGATCAATTGTACTATACCAAAGTGTTTTTGAATGAGCAACTGAGAAAGGAATTAGACATGAAATTGGATATCACTTCTACGCTGTTTCAGAATCTTTTTTTGGCCAAGGATGATGTTAAATTGGATGTAGATTTGGATACAAATGAGGTTGTTTTAAAGAATATCAATTTCCTAACCACTCCTTGTATTTTGCATGGCAATGGTAGAATTTCCAAAGCGGAATTGAATGCATTTACCAATTATTTGGGCATTATTTTCAGTGAAGATCGTGTGAAACTGGAGGTTAGTTGTAGGGGAAAAAGGGAGTTACCAAGAATTTTTTATTTTCTTTTATGTTTTTTAGGAAACCAATCTACCCATTATTTCTTTATCAATAATAATCACCCAAGCTGTGCCTTTCTTTGATATGTTTTTAAACAAAACCGCCGAATTGAATTATCCCAAAAATAAAATGCATTTGTTTATCTATAGCGGTTTGGAATTCCATGACGGAATGGCTAAGTCTCACTTGAAACAGTTTGAAAATGAATATTTATCCTCGAAAATTGTCTTGTCCACCGATCAGTTTGATGAGAAGAAAGGTCGTGAATTGGCTTTGTAAGTTATTTGTTGTTGTTGTACTAAGAAATCTTTTATAGAAATTAAATTTATTAAATGATAATTGTATTTACAGACAACAAGCCCAACAAAAAAACGTTGACTATATCTTCTTTGTGGATGCTGATGTCCATATTGATGATCCAGAAGTCTTGCGTGAATTATTAAGTTTGGACAAGTAAGTTTGTTAATCAAAATTTTAATAAAAATATTAAGTTGATTTGTTCTGCTTTTTTTTTAGACAATTTGCTGCTCCTGTTGTTAGCAAATACAATGATTTGCAGGGTAACTTCTGGGATATTTATAACGAACGTGGTATTTATGATCGTTCTCCCAATTATATTGATATTGTTAAGGGTAATATAATGTAAGTATATATGTTTTATATTGTTACAAAATTGTGTTTCAATTTAAATTTAACGGCCGGTATCAGCATACAACTTGTTTAGCAACATTTGCATTTGTAGAAGTTTCTATTTATAAACATTGTTGATAACATTGTTGAACACCTTGTTGATTAATCCATTGTTTTACTGGTCAAAGGTATGGATCCAAAGAAATCATTAAATTTTGGAAATGGTTCCTCCAGAATATTTTTATAAGTCGTTGCAGTCATTTTGTGGGATAAAAAACCCAATTCTATGGTACCATAATACGAAATGGCAACCCATACCATTATTCCGCCCTGTCGGCTGTGTCTGCGGCTCCAAACAGTTCCTCTTTATTCAATAGTTGTAGCCGTCGGAACCATTAATATTAACCGGAAAATCCAACTTAAAACCATTTTTCGGACATTGTATTTTGGGCAAACTGTTTTCATTAAGTGGTGTTTTTTTTTTTGCAATTTTGGTCTACCTATGTTTGGCACGATTTTAAAATACGGTACACTGTTCTTAGACTTGCACTGACTTTACTTTTTTCATGCAATTCTAAGAATTTTCGTCTTTCTTTTTGAGGTTGTTGCCATTTTCTTCCGCCCCTTCATGTTTGTTCCATATCTTACCACGTCATTTAAATAATTGTACACAAGTATCTTTTCTTTATTAATGTTTTTGGCTATTTGGACCGGATTCTGATCCTGAGATTTCAAAATCATATTTTTTTTCTTTTTCAGAGTTATTAAGAGCCTTACCACGTTCCCTTTTGAATAAAAAATTCTCTAGCCGTTGTTATTGAAAGAAATTCAAATCATTGCTTTCCTGATTAATATTAAACAAATTCCTTATTCAAGTGACACACGAAATAGTACCACAGAAATACTTGTCTTTAAATAAATGCATAATTTTAGTATAACAAAAGCCAACACCGTGAAATTTGGTTGTGCAAAAAAAACTACTTAATTAATAAAAAAAAAATTGATTCCTTATTCAAGTGGCAGGCAGTGTACGTTTAACTTCTGAACTACTTCATTTTCATTTTTATACCCATCACCTTCAGGAGAAGGGTATATATAAGTTTGTCATTCCGTTTGTAATTTTCACAATATAATTTTCCGATCAGCAAAATCCGTCCGTAAATAACAGAGATATGAGCAAAAATCCAAGACAACCTATGATTAATATTGTTACGAACAAATTCATCAACAGATGTCGTTGATCAAACAAAGTGTATTAATATTGTTACGAACAAATTCATCAACAGATGGCGTGTTTAGCGACATAATTATGCATAATATAATTATGCATCCACAACAAAGCCGAATATAGCGCTCTTACTTGTTTTCAACTCACCTTTATTTAAAAATTTATTTAAATTTCGGGATATTATCTATAGATATTACAACGATTTCAATTATTAATCACAGATCTTGACTACAAAATATTTATGTATATCATTTTCGAAAGAAAATGAGGTAAAAGCTTCATATAAAAGAAAAATGTTTAAATCAAATTAGAAAATATGCATGTACAGAGTAAAATTATTTAGAAAATAATAACTTATACATACATGCTATTTTCGATTTAATAGATTTTTTTTTCAATGCTGCAACTAAGCCGTCTGTATGCAATCCTGTATCAGTCGATGACAGGAATTTTGGATAGCTTCGTAATATTTAATATTTCTTCTTTTTATGAAGTCTAAAATTCGTTCATATCCAGTTTCGTTGTGGAGAAGCGCTGTATCTCCAATGTTTGTTGTTGATTATTTTAAGACATTTATTTTGAATGATTTGAAGCTTCTTCAAATGAGTTTTTGTTTTATTGTACACAGAAAAAAAATCATGTTTTTTTTCAATTAAACCTTTAATTGATTTTAAAATAATTTTCAATTAAAATTTTAATTGATTCAATTACTTTTTCTGATATTTTCAATTAAATCTCACATTTTTTTTTAATTGATACTATCATTTTGTTTACAGATCCGATTTCAATTAAATTTTTAATTGATTTCACAAATATTTTAATTGAAACTCATTTTTATTTTTTTCTGTGTACCAAACTGGGCTTGCATATGTCAATATTGGTCCTTATTGCACTCTTAAATAGTAAATTTTGTTAGCTTTGTTGAGACTTGACCGTTTATTTATTATTGGCCATAGTGCTCTAATAGTTTTCGAAGCTTTTTTGCCAATTTCGTCAATATGTTTTGCATAATTTAGTTTTTTGGTTTTTAAGCTTTAACTCACGGTTAGGTAAACGTTTGGGTGATTTATTAAAGGGAAACATAATTGCTTGTGTTTTTAAGAGATTTATTTTTATCTTCCACGTATAAAAGTATTTGTTACAATTAGAAACCCCTTTTTTTCATTTTCTTTAACATTGCTTTGGTTAATTTGCTGGATGTTATAAGCGCGGTATCGTCGGCGTAATAAGCAACTTTCATGGTGATAATATTGATCATTGAGGAAGTCCTACTGTTATTTGCTTTGGAGGCGAGAAAACTTCATTTATAGCAACAGAAAATGTACTGTCTTTGAGAAAATCTGCGATAAGCCTACACAAATATTTCGGTATATTAGCTTTGAACATTTTGTAGATGATACCATTGTGCCAAACAGTATCAAATGCTTTTTCAATGTCCAAAACTATTAATCCCGTGGATTGTCTCTTGCGTTTGTTGGACATGTTGTTATCCAATTTATTTGGTGAACCGCGCTGTGGTGTTTTTTAAACCCAAACTGTTCGTTCGCTATTATGGACGTGTTTTCAATAACATTACAAATACGGGTTTAAATAAATTTTTCATATAATTTACCAATATTAATGAGTAAGCTTATCGGTCGATAACTTTCTCGAGAATTTTTGGGTTTATTTGGTTTGGAAATAGGGATGACTTTTGTCTTTTTAAAATGTTTCGGAAAATAGTTTAGTTTTAAACAGCTGTTATATAATATCAATAATAATTCCACGGCCTTTAGGTTCCAACTTCATCCAAACCAGGAGATATTGATGATTTAAGGGAAGAAATTAAGAAATTTAATTCACTTAAAGGTGTAATATTGTCAGAATAAACTTCTATGGATTTAAATTCTATGGCTTAAAACCTTCGAGTTAACAGTTTTATCAATAGAGTGTCGAAAGGTATGTAGATGTAAGACTATTTGAAGAGCTAAATGTGTTGGATAATAATTGTGCCTTTTCTTTATCAGTGTTAATTATCATATTTCCTACTTTTAAGTTTGGAATTTTCCGACTATGTTTACCCCTTAGACATCGGCTGAGTTTCCAGAACGATTTGTCTCCAGGTCTAAGTTTTGACAAAAGTTTTTGCCATTTAAAATTGCAAGATGACCTTTGGCTTCTTCTTTTAAACGTTTTTCTGCATTTTATAAATTCAGAGAATGGGATAGGCCAGAGAATGGAGTGCAGTCATTACGAGCTTCGAGCACAATTTTTACGAATTTTTCTATTTCTCTGTCGATTGATGTTCTTGAATTAGGTAATCGTTTATTAATGTTTATTTTGTTGTTTATTATATTTCTAAATGCTGTCCAATTTGTAAGTTTATTATTATAGTATCTTACATCTCTAGATGTATCCAGGAGTATATGTAAAATAATTTTAATACCTACTTAATATTGAAACTTTCAATGTATAACAGATCAAGTGATGGCAACCATATAACTCGCATTTATGTTGTTCGTGTCTTCTTTCAAATTCATTGTTCTCTTAATTTGTTGTTCTATTCTAAGGCTCTCAATTGTGTATCTCTTACTATCTTTGTTTTCTATATCTAGAATTTTAACATCATCGAACTTAATTGTGTGACCAGTATGTAGGATGTGTTGTGCCAGTGCTGTTGTCTCTTTTCTCCGCATTATGTCCATTTTGTGTTCTCCCATTCTTGTCTCCAGTGTACGTTTTGTTGTTCATATATATATAAATTTTCTCGCATTGTTGTGTGTCATTTCCTTCACACTGTAATTCGTATACAATGTTACTTTGTTGTTGTTTATTAATTGGCGCCTTAACTCTAGAAAAACTCGAGTTTAATGTCAAATTGGGTTTGTATGCAAAACAAATGTTTTTTGTTTTTATTGACGACCGTATGTTATAATTGTCAGTTAATCCAGGTATATATTTTACACTGTAAAATTTTTTCTCTTCTTTTCGTATGTTTGTAGATTTGTTGTGGTTATCTATGTCCTTATCCAATTGTTTAATCGTGTTGTCTATCAATGTAGTTGTGAGTTTTGCGGGGAAGCTGTTGTTTCTTAAAATGTTCGTTATAATGTGTTTGTTTTTATTATGAAATTGTGTATCACTTATGTTGTATACCCTAGAAATAAAATTTCTAATCTGATTCTTGGGTTGTGTCGCGTGGTAATTCATTAACCTTCCTGAAGATGTTTCTTTAGAGTACCAATCAAACAGGGTCATGTTGTTTCTGCGTATAATTTTCGAATCTAAGAACGCAATTTCACCGTTTTTCTCAATTTCAGTAGTAAATTGTATCTTAGGGTGTTGTTTGTTAAAGATTGACAGAATTGTGTCCTTGTCGTCTATGCGAGTTGTCGCCAAAATGTCCTCTACATATTTGGCGATATATTTAATGTAAATACTCCTATTACCTAGTTCTGTAATTGCATCGTCAAGTAGGTTGTCAAGTATGATATCCGCTATAGTAGGTGATAGTGGGTTCCCCATTGGCATACCAAAAATTTGGGAATAAATATTTTCACCAAACATAAAATAATTATTATCATAGAGACAGAATTTGAGTATTTTTGAAAATTGTGCGCTGGACATCTTCGTATGATTCCTACTGCAAAAAAAAGATTTGATTTTGATGACACTATGATGCAAAACTTAAAGTTAATTTCACCCCCGATAATTTTAAATAAAAATGTTAATATTTAATATTATTCCCTTTCCTAATTTAGTGTCCAAAGATAAATATCAAGTCATAGAAAATGAATTAAGAGAACTAAGGTGGTTTGTTGATATTGATGAAAGTTCCCTAAATATAAATATGTTTTGGAAAAAAGTTAATGTAATAAGGTTACCAAATACTAAACCTGCATTTCCAAATATATGTGAGCTAGTGAATAATTTAATGACCCTACCCAATTCATCAGCTAACGTTGAAAGAATATTTAGCCATATAAATTTTAACAAAACTAAGATTAGAAATCGGTTAGAAACAAAAACTCTGGAAGGAATTTTGCTATCAAAAGATTTTTTAATAAATAATTCTTTAGAATGTTACAATGTTAATATTTTCAACAATATAGAATTCGTGAAATACATACATATGTATGTAAAGTTTATTTTAAATGTTAATATCTACATATTACATTTCGATGTATAAGTATTAAAAATTATAAATTTTTTGGTTTTGTATCATTTTATACTTAATATCTTTTTACGTTTGAATAAAACAATTGATCTGTGTTGATAAAAAAACGATGTTTTTATATGACGATTTTTTGACGGCTTTTTTCCAAACTAATGACGATTATGACGATTTTTTTTTTCAAATTTTGACGATAATTCGAAAAAAATATCTAACATCACTGCTCATGGTGAAATAACTTTACAAGGTGGTGTTGAAACGCCAGCTGTTTTTTTTTTAGTCATGTTCGTTATGTCAAACTTTATATACATATCACTGATGGCAAACATGGTACAATTGTACTTTTTTTGATACATTTTAAACATAGTTGGTACCGTAGTACTACCACGAGTCATATGGTACAATTTCAAAATACTGTTGCATAAAAATTTGGTATTTCAGATGAAACAGATAAATATCAGTCATGTCACCATAACGACCAATTGGTTTCATTCCGAACAAATTTTTCGTTTTGCTTTTTCTATAGAAGCAAAAAATGGAATTAATTCCACTTCCGAACGGAATTAAATTCTGTGACATGACTGTATATCATATAAGTTACTATTTGTGTAATAGTTGCAAAAGAGATTTTATTAAATTTCATGAACATTTTGGAACTGATACAAATTGATATCAGTTCCAAAATTTTTAAATATGCTTCTTAAGATGATTATTACGACAATACATTTTTGGTTGAATTATCGAACAATATGAGTCTTTGACATATTCATTTACATTAAATGATTTTGAGGCTGAATTCAAAAACTTAAGCTTAAAATGTAGTTAATCAGGATTTCAAAATCATTAGAAGTTAACTCTTCTATTTCTTTTATTCTTACAATAATAAATTTAGTTATTTTTAGATAATCGCGACAATTAACGCAATAATGTTGCTATAAGATATATCGAATTTTCGATAAAGTAAATTTGTGGTAAAGTTTTATGATTATTTAACAAATATTAAAAATGGTACCATGGAGGTCTAAAAAGTACATTTTATTTATATAGTTGGTACGAAAAACAAAAACCCAGTTTCCATCACTGATACATATGTATGTATGTATGCTCAAGTTGTGTTAAAAAAATAGCAAACGTATCAAGTTATAGTACAAAAAAAGTGAAAAAAACAATTGTCCATAAATTAACAAATTTATAAATTATTTTTATTTTCATCTTGAAATTAAAAAATTCTATGTATGTGTATGTATTTATTTTTCCTGCAAAAATGTTTGTAAACAATAACCAGTTGTTTTTGACATTACAAACATGAAAGCAAAAACAAAAATACCATGTTGTTTCTGTTGCTTTTGTATTGTTGTAATATTGCCATCACCTTGTAGAGTTATTTCACCATGACTGCTCACAACACCTTATAGTTATATATATATACGAGTATATTAACTTGCCAATAGCGTCAATTTATCTATTAGCTTTAAGAAATGGAACGTCCTTCTCTTCCACCGCTGTGTTTAGGGTTCAAATGTGTTTTACAAACTAAATCCAATTGAGATGACAGTGTCCCATTATTGGGATGTTGAATGGATGGCTGGCTGGTTGGTTGCTGTATGATGATTACGCCTGAGTAGTATGTACTCTCCTCATTCGTGTGTGTCGTGCAAATCCATTTATTTTACTTAGTAGACAATTTTTATTACGAATTAGTTTAAATAAGATTTTAACTTTGTGGATTTTATTATTATTATTGTTATTTTGAATTTAAAGTGACATTGTTTTCTTTTTCTCTTTTTTCTGGTTTTATTGAAATCTTTCTCTCTTTATTTATTGTTACATTTTCGACTTTGTTTAATTGCAGTAACATTTGGAATGTTCCCTATGTGTCCAGCATCTATTTAATCAAATATACAGCTTTCAAATTCATCGACTATGACCATAAATTTCAAGGCCAATCTTATAACCCTGGTGTAACAATGTGCAGTTTATTCGTGCAAAATGTAAGTGTGAAAAAATAACTAGAAAACCGGAACTAAAATATAGTAGTTTAAAGAGAAAACAGACAGTTAATAGCTGAGATACAGGACTGAAAGTCTAAAAGTGAAAATTAAAGCATTTAAATAAAACCCCATTTCCATTTCTATACAATGATGCTAAACTTGGATTAAAATTCCACAACAAACTAAGTTTAGCACAAAAAAACTGTCATACGAGTAAATAAGTTTTAATAAAATGGATTATTTCTTATAATTATATAAGTTTGGGAATTAAACTTAGTTTAAACCCTCTTGAAAAGTCAAAATCAACATTTTAAATTGTTTCCAGGTGTTTATGAATAAAAAATCATGAATATAAAATAGAAAAACAAATTGTTTTTAATGAAAAAGTAAGTTTACCACTTAAACTTAGTATTAAATAATTTTTAAGATTAAGGTAACTTTTTGTTTTTTTATAAAAGATTTTTTATTTTAATATATGTATAATTAAATCGATATTTCGACTTCCTTTGGAAATCTTCTTCAGGAGTTATTTTAATATTTAAAAAATAACAGATTTTCTATGTGAAAATAAATATTTTGATATAAGTTGAAAGGGTTGACAAAAATTAATAAACAGATTCAAAACAGTAAAAAGAAAGATACTATCTTTCTGTTAAATGTTCAATGTTATTATTGAAAATTTAAAATTATTTTTTCTGTAAAACATATTTTTCAATTTTTGTCAACCCTTTCAAACTTATATCAAAATATTTATTTTCACATAGAAAATTTGTTATTTTTTAAATATTAAAATAACTCCTAAAGAAGATTTCTAAAGGAAATCGAAATATCGATTTAATTATATATAAAAATAAAAAATCTTTAATAAAAAAACAAAAAGTGACCTCAAGCCTAAAAATTTTTTTATTAAAATCATACAAAAAGGTCGAAGAAAATAGAATAAAATCACTTAAACTTAGTTTAAACTTTCAATAAAAGCCAAGTTTAAGACTTGATATTAGTTTCGATTTAACTTAAATAAATAACACAAATAAAAATGATTTAATTTTAACATATTAAGCTTAAAAGTTAAACATAGTTTAAACGCCAAGTATAACAAAAGTTTAAGATTTCATATTAGTTTCAATGTACAGATAATTTATTTAATTAATAATTAAATTAAAGATAATTAAATAATTATATTTGAGAGTTTTTGTGAAACAAAGAAACTTTAGAAGTTAAACTAAGTTTAAACGCCTAAAAAATTGAAGATTAAAACAGGAAAATAATTCGATCGAAAATAAATGTTAAATGGAAATAGAAAAAGCGATTTTGTTTAATGAAAAAATAAGTTTACTATTTAAACTAAGTTTAAACTGACAATAAAAGCCAAGATTAAAACTTGACAATAGTTTCGATTGAACTTTAAAAAATAATTCAAATAAAAGTAACGATTTATTTTTAATAAAATTAATACTAAAATTAAACTTGGTTTAATCACTCAAGATTAACCAAATTTGAAACTTGAAAACTTGGATCAAACTCAAAAGGAAAGACTAATGGCTAAATTCACAGTCTTTAGTTAGCTAATGGCTTAACTAATGATTCTTTATTCTCAATGCTTAGTTTGCCATAAGAATAACAAGTAATAGTTAAACAATAGTTAGTATTTTAGTTTACCAATTGTTAACTAATGACCGAAAATTCGGCCATAAGATTAAAACTAAATGATACAACCAAACGAAATCTACTCAATAACTGTTATAGATTTTTTGTTAAAAAAAATAGATTTAAAAGTTAAACTTAGTTTAAACGCTTGAGATTAATCAAGTTTTAATTTGAAAAATATTTCCAAACTTACTGTAAAAAAAATAATAATTCAATTTATTTTTGTTATATTGTAAACTAAGTTTTAAAGTTAAACTTGGTTTAGTCGCCGCACAAAACACTTAAGATATAAACTAAATGTTACAACTACTCCAAATCTTAACAAGAACTGATTTGAAACTACTTCTATTTAAAAAAAAAATAATTTAAAAGTTAAACTTAGTTTAAGCGTGCAAGAAAAAACAGGATTAACTCTGTAAAATACTTGCAAAATGAAAAAATAAAAATGTATAGTAAACTTTAGTGGTTGTTGCAAACTAAACTAAGTTAATCTATGTTAATCAAAAAAACTAAGAATGAAATTCAAATTATATTCTAAAATAAAGCAGAGATCTGTTGTAGATATTAGTGGATTTAGTAGTTAAACTAAAACAAAAGTGTATTTACAAGTTGAACTTAGTTTAAACTCACAAGAAAACTCGAGTTTAAAACATGTTATTAAAGCAAAGTGTAATTAAAACAAATATATTAAAATAAAGCAGTGATTTGTATTAGATGAAACTGAATTTAGAAGTTAAACTTAGTTGCTTAGTAAACTTTGGTGGAAATCAAGTTTTAAAATGTTAAATCAGTTTAAATGAAGGCAATTCAAGACTAAAAATGTTAGAAAACCTGGAATACAAAGATTAAGAAAGGAACAACTCAAGATTTAACAAGGAATAACAACTTTAAATTTAAGAACGCCAAAAGGATTTATATTTAGAAATCGGGGCTTAAGTGAAAAGACTCAAGCATGTTAAATGAACTTTCAAATGAAAACTGGTTTATGGACTTAGAATTAACTAAGCAGCCCAAGATTTCGAATTGCCAGAAGAAGTTTTAATAGGAAACTTAACAGGAAATTCAAGAATTAAGATGAAAATCATGACTAAAACTTGAAAACAAGGCTAACAACCCCAGACAACGTTAAATTTAGACTCAAGAAAGGATTTAAACTTAAATTTAAAGAGAAATTTCAAGATACAAGAATAACAGAAGATCTATAAAATGAAAATTGGAACAGACAAACAGAGAATTAGCAAATTTCAGTTTACCATACTGAATTAAGATTCAAAATCATGACTAGATCTGGGAAATACCAATATAACTCAAGAAAACTTAAAATTTAGTAAGCTGAGATTCAAGAAAGTTAGCCGGCTTTTAACTGAGATTGGAGATATTTATTCCAGGATTCAAGCAGTTGTACCTGACGTACAATTGCAATCAAATGTAAAATTCAATTCATTCAAACAATTTATTGCATGCTTCCAGGGCGTTCACATGTTCATCATCAACGATCGCATCTATGGTCATTTAGTGCAAGCTGAAGGTTTCGATACCACCGTAGCACGTCCCGATTTCTATACCCTGTTCACCAACAAATTAGACTGGATCAAGAAATACATACATCCCAATTTCACCCAACAACTGGAATCTAATTTCACCTACCTGCAACCCTGTCCCGATGTCTACTGGTTCCAGATCGCCACCGATGCCTTCTGTGACGACATGGTAGCCATTATGGAAAACTTTGGCAAATGGTCGGATGGCAGTTCCAAGGATGAACGTCTAGAGGGTGGCTATGAGGCAGTGCCAACACGTGATATACACATGAAACAAGTGGGTTTGGATGCTTTGTGGTTGCAATTTTTGGATTTGTTTGTCAGACCTTTACAGGAGAAGGTTTTCTTGGGTAATTTCCATAATGTAAGTTTTTTGTTTGAAGTTTAATTTGTTAAAATAAAAATTAATTTTTATATTATTTTGTGTTAATCCAGCCTGTCCGCTCTGTGATTAACTTTGTGGAGCGCTATAGACCCGATGAACAGCCCTACCTTAGGCTCCACCATGACTCGTCCACCTACACCATTAATATTGCCCTTAATCGTGCTGGAATCGATTATGAGGGCGGTGGCTGCCGTTTCTTGCGCTACAAATGCTCCGTAACTGCCACCAAAAAGGGTTGGATGCTTATGCATCCTGGAAGCTTGATCCATTATCATAAGAGCATTACCAATGGCACACGTTACATTACGATTTCCTTCATTGAATCTTAAGAGCTTTTGAAGACAGGCAAGAAAAAAGTCATTTAAATGAACTTTTCCTAGTTAATAACATATCCAAAGAACCCATAATTTTACTATTTTATTTTAAATTCAAATAAACTCCTAATGAATCTCTTTCATTTTTTGTTTTCATGGCTTCTTTAGTTTGTAAGCATTTTCTTTTGCGAATTAATTTCTATTATGAAGAGCTTTCAATTTGACCACATTTTTTTATTCTAAATATTTTAATTACGTTTTTGTAATGTTTCCTTAACTTTCCTATGTTGGGAATCTGAATTCTATAATTAATTCCTGATTTAAAACTTAAAATCCTTGTGACACTCTTAAACCTATAATAAAACAGATTTTAGTATTTAAACTCAGTTTAAAACCCCCCAACAATACATATAAAATAAGAAATATACTATAAAAGACTAAACTCAATTAAACTTAGTTTAAACTTTGCATAAAACACCAGACTAAACTTTAAAAATAATTTATTCTGAAATAAAAATTTTACTTCAAATTAGAAGTTTTTTTTTACAAAAAAATAAATTTAACAGTTAAACCCAGTTGAAACTAAGCATTTAGTCCAAGATTAAACCCCTAAACTAGTTTCCGTTAAAATAAAATGGAAAATTTAAATAAAATGTTTGATATTTTTTAACAAAAAGAAATTTTTTAAAGTTAAACTTAGTTGAAACCATTTATAAAAAAACCAAGATTAACATTAAAAATAATTTTAATGGATTCCAAATTAAAAACTCAACCTAAAATAAAGATATAAAAAAATATAAACACTACCTTAAACTTAGTTTGAACTCAGAGTAACACACAGGTTTAAACTTTATAAAGGGCAAAAATTGCTGATCAGTTTTATTTATAAAAATTCATGTTTTTAAGTGTTCTACGTCTTCTTTCCAAAACTCTATCGTGCCTTCGAGAGACGGACATGGCTAGATCGTCTTAGAATCTTATAAGGGATGACAAACTTAAAACCCATCCTTTTGGTGGTTCATTATTTTACATTTATTTCACTACACCCCTTTTTTCTAAAAGTCTATTATGTTTACAGCTTCTCTATTTATGTATATAAACATATTGCTGTTAAATACGAGTATGTATAAAGAAACTTTGCAATATGTTTCTAAACACTGTTTCTCTTTCACATGTTTCTCTAAAGCCTAGTACCATGGTGAAATAACTCTACATTGTGATGGCAATATTACAACAATACAAAAGCAACAGAAACAACATGGTATTTTTGTTTTTGCTTTCATGTTTGTAATGTCAAAAACAACTGGTTATTGTTTACAAACATTTTTGCAGGAAAAATAAATACATACATACATACAATTTTTTTAATTTCAAGATGAAAATAAAAATGATTTATAAATTTGTGATAAAAAAAAAGAATTTTATTGAGTGCTAAACAATGATGCCAATGAGAGTGGGCGAATGTAAAACGCATGAATAAGTTATGAAAAACGGGTTTTAAAATTAACAGTTCGAATAAAAAAATAATAAATTGTTCTTAAAATAGCTAGGGCACAAGCTAATGTTTGCAATTGTACTTAAAGTAGTACACATAAAATGTCGACGAAAGTCGACAACAAACATAATAAAACAAATGTATTCAGGTTTTCGAGACGAAGTCTTGACATGAATACGGAAAAAACTGAAGAAAAGGAGGCAACATGTAAATAGAAATTAATAAATAAAAATGATAATTACAGAAAAAAATACGGTTTTGTTTAGTTTTTTAGAGTTAGGAATTGTTGTTTAACTTTTATTTAAATTGTTTCAAGCTTGTTTTTATATATTTTGATAGAAATTGCTTAAAGCAGAGAACTGAGAAAATTGCATTAAAAAGTTAAACTGAAATTAAAAATCAAATTATTTTTTATGACTTTTTTTAAATACTTCGTGTACAATGAAATAAAAAGAAAAAGTCATGCCATTAAACAGATTTCCAATTTTTATAGATTCAATTTATATAAAAGCGAATTTGTTTTTAATTTATTTTCCTTATATAAAACTCTTTTTCGTGCCTGTTCCGCAAAAAAAACGAGAGATGGACAAAATGATGAAAGTCGCACATTTTTGAGCATTTAAACCGATTTATCGAGTAAATTTTTGCATATTTGACTTTCTGAACACAAAAATATGTGCAATTTTAAAAAATAAAAGAATATTAATTTTTTCATGGCTTTCGAATCTACAAAATCGCTAAATCTTTGAAGATACAGACCGGCAACTCTACATTTCAAGGCAACACTCTCAAATTTATTTATCTAAACTCATTTAATGTTACCAGATGTTAGATCAAAAGCCGAGATTGACTAAATTGAGCGAAAATATTAAAAATCTGTAACAACTAATATCATACACTAAAAATACTGATATTTCTCAGTAAGACTGGAAAGCTTCTTATCAAATTCAACAAAATTAAAAAAAAGAACGCTAAAAATTGTTTCCCAAATCTTATATTCCCAAATTATTTTTTAATTAATAGGTTTATAGTGACTATATAGGAAATCTGTGATCTTATATAGCCACTAAAAAACTTTTTTTTTATAAAACATCTGAAATTTATAAAAAAAATTCTTAGTTTCTTTAAAAAGTGAAAATAATTCAAATCTACGACAAACGTTGTGGCCAGCTAAACTCAATTTTTATTTATAAATTTAATCAAAGTTTTTAAAATTTGTTCATTAAAAGTTTTAGAAGAATATTAAAAAAGGGCTCAAAGATTTTTGTTATTTTCTCAAGAATAATTGAATTTTCTCAATAGAATTTTAAATATCTTAAAAATCTTTAATCTGTGTGTTTAAGTACGAAAATATTGGAATATAATCGTTCCTCTTGCTCTGTAAACTAAAATACAAGTAATTTAAGACGAAATCTCACACTTTGGTGTACATTTACTTGTTTTATTTTCGAGTATGTAAATAATCGTTGGATGGGCAGGAACATCAAGTTGTCACTTCAATTTTGAAATTTTTCGTCTTTGAGATAACTGTACTTATAGCGTATTTTCCATACAAAACCTAGTTTTCCACATAAGTTCTATTTTTTAAGCAAATAATTTAAAAAATAAGTCTTATAAGACAACGTTAAATTTAGACTCAAGAAAGGATTTAAACTTAAATTTAAAGAGAAATTTCAAGATACAAGAATAACAGAAGATCTATAAAATGAAAATTGGAACAGACAAACAGAGAATTAGCAAATTTCAGTTTACCATACTGAATTAAGATTCAAAATCATGACTAGATCTGGGAAATACCAATATAACTCAAGAAAACTTAAAATTTAGTAAGCTGAGATTCAAGAAAGTTAGCCGGCTTTTAACTGAGATTGGAGATATTTATTCCAGGATTCAAGCAGTTGTACCTGACGTACAATTGCAATCAAATGTAAAATTCAATTCATTCAAACAATTTATTGCATGCTTCCAGGGCGTTCACATGTTCATCATCAACGATCGCATCTATGGTCATTTAGTGCAAGCTGAAGGTTTCGATACCACCGTAGCACGTCCCGATTTCTATACCCTGTTCACCAACAAATTAGACTGGATCAAGAAATACATACATCCCAATTTCACCCAACAACTGGAATCTAATTTCACCTACCTGCAACCCTGTCCCGATGTCTACTGGTTCCAGATCGCCACCGATGCCTTCTGTGACGACATGGTAGCCATTATGGAAAACTTTGGCAAATGGTCGGATGGCAGTTCCAAGGATGAACGTCTAGAGGGTGGCTATGAGGCAGTGCCAACACGTGATATACACATGAAACAAGTGGGTTTGGATGCTTTGTGGTTGCAATTTTTGGATTTGTTTGTCAGACCTTTACAGGAGAAGGTTTTCTTGGGTAATTTCCATAATGTAAGTTTTTTGTTTGAAGTTTAATTTGTTAAAATAAAAATTAATTTTTATATTATTTTGTGTTAATCCAGCCTGTCCGCTCTGTGATTAACTTTGTGGAGCGCTATAGACCCGATGAACAGCCCTACCTTAGGCTCCACCATGACTCGTCCACCTACACCATTAATATTGCCCTTAATCGTGCTGGAATCGATTATGAGGGCGGTGGCTGCCGTTTCTTGCGCTACAAATGCTCCGTAACTGCCACCAAAAAGGGTTGGATGCTTATGCATCCTGGAAGCTTGATCCATTATCATAAGAGCATTACCAATGGCACACGTTACATTACGATTTCCTTCATTGAATCTTAAGAGCTTTTGAAGACAGGCAAGAAAAAAGTCATTTAAATGAACTTTTCCTAGTTAATAACATATCCAAAGAACCCATAATTTTACTATTTTATTTTAAATTCAAATAAACTCCTAATGAATCTCTTTCATTTTTTGTTTTCATGGCTTCTTTAGTTTGTAAGCATTTTCTTTTGCGAATTAATTTCTATTATGAAGAGCTTTCAATTTGACCACATTTTTTTATTCTAAATATTTTAATTACGTTTTTGTAATGTTTCCTTAACTTTCCTATGTTGGGAATCTGAATTCTATAATTAATTCCTGATTTAAAACTTAAAATCCTTGTGACACTCTTAAACCTATAATAAAACAGATTTTAGTATTTAAACTCAGTTTAAAACCCCCCAACAATACATATAAAATAAGAAATATACTATAAAAGACTAAACTCAATTAAACTTAGTTTAAACTTTGCATAAAACACCAGACTAAACTTTAAAAATAATTTATTCTGAAATAAAAATTTTACTTCAAATTAGAAGTTTTTTTTTACAAAAAAATAAATTTAACAGTTAAACCCAGTTGAAACTAAGCATTTAGTCCAAGATTAAACCCCTAAACTAGTTTCCGTTAAAATAAAATGGAAAATTTAAATAAAATGTTTGATATTTTTTAACAAAAAGAAATTTTTTAAAGTTAAACTTAGTTGAAACCATTTATAAAAAAACCAAGATTAACATTAAAAATAATTTTAATGGATTCCAAATTAAAAACTCAACCTAAAATAAAGATATAAAAAAATATAAACACTACCTTAAACTTAGTTTGAACTCAGAGTAACACACAGGTTTAAACTTTATAAAGGGCAAAAATTGCTGATCAGTTTTATTTATAAAAATTCATGTTTTTAAGTGTTCTACGTCTTCTTTCCAAAACTCTATCGTGCCTTCGAGAGACGGACATGGCTAGATCGTCTTAGAATCTTATAAGGGATGACAAACTTAAAACCCATCCTTTTGGTGGTTCATTATTTTACATTTATTTCACTACACCCCTTTTTTCTAAAAGTCTATTATGTTTACAGCTTCTCTATTTATGTATATAAACATATTGCTGTTAAATACGAGTATGTATAAAGAAACTTTGCAATATGTTTCTAAACACTGTTTCTCTTTCACATGTTTCTCTAAAGCCTAGTACCATGGTGAAATAACTCTACATTGTGATGGCAATATTACAACAATACAAAAGCAACAGAAACAACATGGTATTTTTGTTTTTGCTTTCATGTTTGTAATGTCAAAAACAACTGGTTATTGTTTACAAACATTTTTGCAGGAAAAATAAATACATACATACATACAATTTTTTTAATTTCAAGATGAAAATAAAAATGATTTATAAATTTGTGATAAAAAAAAAGAATTTTATTGAGTGCTAAACAATGATGCCAATGAGAGTGGGCGAATGTAAAACGCATGAATAAGTTATGAAAAACGGGTTTTAAAATTAACAGTTCGAATAAAAAAATAATAAATTGTTCTTAAAATAGCTAGGGCACAAGCTAATGTTTGCAATTGTACTTAAAGTAGTACACATAAAATGTCGACGAAAGTCGACAACAAACATAATAAAACAAATGTATTCAGGTTTTCGAGACGAAGTCTTGACATGAATACGGAAAAAACTGAAGAAAAGGAGGCAACATGTAAATAGAAATTAATAAATAAAAATGATAATTACAGAAAAAAATACGGTTTTGTTTAGTTTTTTAGAGTTAGGAATTGTTGTTTAACTTTTATTTAAATTGTTTCAAGCTTGTTTTTATATATTTTGATAGAAATTGCTTAAAGCAGAGAACTGAGAAAATTGCATTAAAAAGTTAAACTGAAATTAAAAATCAAATTATTTTTTATGACTTTTTTTAAATACTTCGTGTACAATGAAATAAAAAGAAAAAGTCATGCCATTAAACAGATTTCCAATTTTTATAGATTCAATTTATATAAAAGCGAATTTGTTTTTAATTTATTTTCCTTATATAAAACTCTTTTTCGTGCCTGTTCCGCAAAAAAAACGAGAGATGGACAAAATGATGAAAGTCGCACATTTTTGAGCATTTAAACCGATTTATCGAGTAAATTTTTGCATATTTGACTTTCTGAACACAAAAATATGTGCAATTTTAAAAAATAAAAGAATATTAATTTTTTCATGGCTTTCGAATCTACAAAATCGCTAAATCTTTGAAGATACAGACCGGCAACTCTACATTTCAAGGCAACACTCTCAAATTTATTTATCTAAACTCATTTAATGTTACCAGATGTTAGATCAAAAGCCGAGATTGACTAAATTGAGCGAAAATATTAAAAATCTGTAACAACTAATATCATACACTAAAAATACTGATATTTCTCAGTAAGACTGGAAAGCTTCTTATCAAATTCAACAAAATTAAAAAAAAGAACGCTAAAAATTGTTTCCCAAATCTTATATTCCCAAATTATTTTTTAATTAATAGGTTTATAGTGACTATATAGGAAATCTGTGATCTTATATAGCCACTAAAAAACTTTTTTTTTATAAAACATCTGAAATTTATAAAAAAAATTCTTAGTTTCTTTAAAAAGTGAAAATAATTCAAATCTACGACAAACGTTGTGGCCAGCTAAACTCAATTTTTATTTATAAATTTAATCAAAGTTTTTAAAATTTGTTCATTAAAAGTTTTAGAAGAATATTAAAAAAGGGCTCAAAGATTTTTGTTATTTTCTCAAGAATAATTGAATTTTCTCAATAGAATTTTAAATATCTTAAAAATCTTTAATCTGTGTGTTTAAGTACGAAAATATTGGAATATAATCGTTCCTCTTGCTCTGTAAACTAAAATACAAGTAATTTAAGACGAAATCTCACACTTTGGTGTACATTTACTTGTTTTATTTTCGAGTATGTAAATAATCGTTGGATGGGCAGGAACATCAAGTTGTCACTTCAATTTTGAAATTTTTCGTCTTTGAGATAACTGTACTTATAGCGTATTTTCCATACAAAACCTAGTTTTCCACATAAGTTCTATTTTTTAAGCAAATAATTTAAAAAATAAGTCTTATAAACTGTTCATTTACTTCACATTTGAAATAGGCATTTTATTTAACAGAAAGTATGTGTTTTACAAGAATATTGCTTTGAAATTTCTGTATTTTTGGATCCATTTTTGAATTTTATTTTTTATGGAAATAATTTATAAAATAAATCTAATAACTCTCTATTTGCTTTTTATTTTTATATTATAAAACCGAAGAATAATAAACGAGCGTAAAGTTTTAAAATGTTCTGCGCATGTTGGAACTGTGACGTCACACGTTCTGTGTTTCTATTGGTTAATTTTTTCTCACTTGTTTTTTTGCTTGCATTTGCTCACTGCACACTTCATGTTTATATTTTTTGTTTGGTTTTCTTTTTTAAACAGCTTCTATTTTAAAGCTCTCAGAGTGATTTCAATTGCAAGGTTGCCAACTAACACATAAAACATACATTTTTCGCAAGAAATTTTAATCCTAACTCATGAAACATTCTTGGTAACCCTTAGGATGGAACTTCTACGTCACATAACGGGAAATCATGCGCATGGCGTAATCTTTATTTTATCATTCTTAATAAAACCTATTTTTAACAATTATGGCTTTAATAATAACATTACTTCGAAATTTCTCTCTTTTCAAGTAAAAACTCCCAAAGTCAATTTCTCAGTAGTCTGGTATCCCCACGGTTGATAAAGTTGGTACAATTGTACTTTTTTTGGTACAATTCAAAACTAAAAAGTACGATGGTACCCCTGTACCTCATTTAGTACCAAATGTATTTCCAAAATTTTCAAACCCAAACATATTTTTAATTGATATAAAATGGCAACACTTACTTACTGAATGAATATTGTGAATAGATTTTTGCACTTGTTCATTGGGAATAAATAGTTCTTATAAAATTCAAATTTTGTAAGTCCGCTTTTGAAATGTAGAAATTGAATGGCAGACAGATAAAGTTTGTTGGCGAGGGGTTGAAGAGGTAGAGTTTGTAGTACACGACTATCTGTACTGGACATTTTTTTTGTAGAAGAGTGTTGGTTAATTTTGAAATTCAAAGTTTTAATAACGAAGACATATTTTTAAATACAGATGAAGTGTATCTTGGCATTTACTTAGAGGAGAACCAATCTAGTTTGAATATTGAATATAGTCAATATAATATATTTGTTGAAATCTGCGTTCAATTTTATATTAATTTGGTTTCATAAATTTTAAAACGTTTTGATTTTGGCGATAAACTTTTAGAAGGATTAAACTCTATTGAACCAAGCGTAGCCCTAAACAAAAAAATGATTCAATTTTACAGTTGGCCAAACTTTTACCAAATTTATTAAATGGAAAAGAATATCAAGAACTTGATAATGAAGTTCGAGAATTACGTAATATGAAATTCACCGAACTCGAAACATTGGCGTTTTAGAAAAATGTTTCTAATTTAAAGAGAGTCAATAATGCAAAGGCCTTCCCAATTTTAACACAATTTGTTTCGAGTTTAATGGCACTACCACATTCGTCGGCCAACGTTGAAAGAATTTTTAATACATATTGTAAATTTAAATAAAACAAAAACCAGAAATGCTTTGGTTTCTTCAACATTACAAGGAATATTGTTTTCAAAAGATTATCTTAATTTAAATAATTCTCAGTGTTTTAATATAGTAATTACAAATGACTTATTAAAAAATGTCACACAAAAATGTACAAGAGTAAAGTCACATAATACCAAAATTAAATTAATTATTTTTTTTATTAAATAATAACTTTATTTACATGTAAATAAAATAAAAATATTTAAAAAATTAATAAAAAAAATGTTTTTGGTATTTTTTGTCTTGGCGATTTTTTGACGATTTTTTTCTTTTTAACTTGACGATTTTGACGATTTTTTTTAAAAATTGACGATTTCTCCAAAAAAAAGTTGGCAGCACTGATTTTGATAGATAAATTCAGGAGAGAAAAGAAGCAGAGAGATGCCATATGTTACAATACAGTTTATCAATTGTGTAATTTATTTAAATAAATTTTTGATGGGGAATAAAATCTGATTTTGATTTACAATTAAGTTATATTTTATTATTGATTATTGATCTAATGCAAAATTATAATATAACTTTGAAATCCATTATCTTAAATTTGTAATGCACGATAAATTTTACCCCATGCCAAAAGCCTCAGCTAATATCTATATAACATTCTCTGTCGTGTCTATTTTGTATATTTTTTTAGTGGAAATTAGTGCTTCTTAGTAAAATTGTTTTTTTTATGGGTTTTTATTCATGAAAATTATATCGAATGTTTCTTAAACAAGTAAGAGTGCTATATTCGGCTATGCCGAATCTTATATATCCTTCACCTTTGTTGTGGATACATAATTATATTATATACATACAGTGGGTGGCCAAATTATTAGTTACATGTGCAAAATTGTTTAGTTTGAAGCCGTATAACATTTTAAAATAGTGAAAATTTATCATTTTATTTGTTCTTTTAGGTAAATTAAGTGTTTCTATTTTAATTAAAAATAAATTCGTTTGTTTTAAAAACATATATTTGAGGAAAACAAATTTTTTGAAAAAAAATCTTAATATTTCGTAGAACCTCCTTTGGCATCAATTACAGCTTGCACCCTTTTTGGCATGCTCTGAATGCATTTTTTTTAGTTCTTCATCGTGATACCAGACTTTAATCAATGCCTCTATAAGATTTTGTTTGTATAACAGTATAACCAGAATGATGTACAACTGCACTCTAATGTTACCAATCATTGTTGACACTGCACAAAATATTTAACAGTATTACCAGAATTAAAATACGAAAACATCTGGTACAAGAAACAAATTTATATACGTATTAAAAGCGGTTGCATCTTAATTAATAAGAAAAACTAGTGTAACTAATAATTTGGCCACCCATTGTACATATATATGTATATTATATTTGTTTGATACATAGTTTTTTTGATGAAATGTTCAGAGGTTGTCTCGGATTTTTGCTGATATCTCCGTTATTTACGGACGGATTTTGCTGATTTTAATTAGCAAACTTCTCGAAAGCATGTCTGACAGAATTATTGAAGATTTGGATCCCGAAGATATCTGAGGACTTCAGAAAATTGATTTCAACAGACAGACACGCGGACATGGTTTAATAGACTCCGCTATCTATAAGGATCCAGTATATATATACTTTATAGGGTCGGAAAATTATATTTTGGAAATTACAAACGGAATGACAAACTTATATATACCCTTCTCATGAACGTGAAGGGTATAAAAGCATTATCTATGAAAATTAAATAAAATGTCTAAAAATCTCTTACTTTTCCTTTCATTTCTTTAAAACATTTCTTAAAAATCAAAATTTTTTATATTTTACCCTTTGTCATCTCTATTTTTCTTCTTTTTGTGCATATTAACGTTATTTACAAAAATGTTGATGTTATGTTTATGGCTTTTTCTTTGTGTAAATTAAATGAAATGTTTAAACATTTTTATCTTACTTTAATTTTATTCAAAATTTAAAGATCCTTTTTGAAAAAAATCCCACAAAAATCATAATTATTTCCGTATTTTATCCTCTGTTATTTATATTTAACAGTTTTTTTTTAGTAAAATTGTGGTGTTTTGTGGCTTTTTCTTTAAGGTAATTTAATAAAATATTTAAAAATCTTTTATTTACCTTTTATATCACACAAATGTAAAGATGTCGCTCAAAATTTCCTTTAAAATCACCATTACTTGCAGTTTTAACCTCTGGCATCTTTATTTGGTTTTATGTTTTACTCTCTCTCTCCCTTTTTGTTTTGTTATCTCTACAAAATCTGTATTTCTCCTCTTCATGGTGTAACTATACTCTATATATAGGTACACCCATGGTGAAATAACTGTGTTGAAAAGCCAGCTGTTTTTTTTTTTAGTCATGTTCGTTATGTCAATTTTTTTTGTTTGTATGTATACAGTGGCGAGCACACACGGCCAGATGTTCTATAACTGACTTAAAAACCGAATAAAACTCTCAAATTTTTAAAAATAAAAATGGTTTTTTATTTAAAATGTTCAATAAATAAAACAAAAATGAAAATAAATTGTAATTCATGAATTATTAAAGCGATTGTGAAGTTTAGGTTAAATTTGTGTGAAATGGCAATGTATCCACTTTCGCACGTTAAAGTTCATTTAATCTGGCAGCAAGAATAAATGAACTACATGTTTCGATGTTTTAGCACAGAACTTTCTTTATAATATAATACAGGCCATAGTGTAATAAAAAATACACTTTTTGCAATTATTTTTTTTTTTGATTAATTTTATTGCAATATATTAATTTCATTTCGTTTTCTTTATATATGATTTTTTTTTAATTTTGTTAGAATATATTAATTTTCTTTATTATTTCATTAAAAACACACACATACACTCATACACTGTAAGGAAGAAACGAACTTACAGCAATAAAACTCAAATTTCTCAAAACTAAATTTGGAATTTTGTTAAATAGGTATTTGTAATGTAACAAATATTTCAATTTCATTATACCTATTTTATCCCAATTTCCTTAAACTTCCTATAACCACTCGCGCACACCTTCAACTAAAAGGAAAAACAAAAGAAACACACCAATTAGCACAATTTATCTAAGAGTAAAAGAGACAACGCTATGTAATCATAGTAAACAGCTTTTATTATACAATAACAGCACAAATAATATGCTGGATATATCTCAATACTTTCTAAGCTTTTATACTTAAACGGCGGGAAACGGATAACGAAACTAAAGGAAATGAACAACTAACTTTCGTTAAGTGAAAAACTACATATAGATTTTGTTTTTAACAAATTTAACATTTTACATCATAATTCTTGTTAAAAAAATATTTGAGTTTAATTAATGAATAGTTTTTCTATATGTTTAACACACTTTTTTAATTCTTCACAACCGTTAACCGTTTCTATAGGACACCGAAGTGACCAGTCACTCCCGCACGTCTGACAGCATCAAATTTTCTAAAGAGACTAATGAGAAAATATAACGAAGGTGTTTAAGAGAAGCTTTTTAATGGCAAGATTGATTTGTTAAAGAAACAAGTGTTACCTAAATTTAATATAAGGATTAAAAAAGGGATTATGGGTTTTAGCAACTATATAATAATAATATATATGTACCTATTATTTGAATTCCTCGGAATTAAGAAACAAATAATTCCATCAAAATAATAACAAGCCATTTATTTATATATCAAGAGTAAAATGTCAAATTTGTATGATAACGAAATATTATGTCATGGTGAAATTACTTTACAAGGTGGTATTAAAAAGCTAGCTGTTTTCTTTTTAGTCAGGTACGTTAGCCAATTTTTGTTTGTTTGTATATATACAGTGGCGAGCACACATGGTTACATGTTTTATAACTATGACTTAAAATCCGAATAAAACAATTAGTTCGTTTATTTGACCTTTTTTATTATTTAATAGTTTCTTTTTTCAAGCAATAAGGTCACTTGAATTTTATATAAAAATATTTAATTTATTTATATATATTTATTTCTAATATTTCGCTATCACAATGGATAGCTTCTTCAGGGATAATACAAGTTTTGAATTATAATAAATTAAATATTTTTATATAAAATTCAAGTGACCTTATTACTTGTAAAAAGAAACTATTAAATCCGAATAAAACTCTCAAATTTTTAAAAATAATAATTGTTTTTATTTCAAATGTTAAATAAATAAAACAAAAATGAAAATAAATTCAAATACATTAATTATTGAAGCTAATGTGATGTTTAGGGTAAATCTATGTGAAATGTCAATGTATCCACTTTTGCACGTTAAATTTCGTTTATTCTGGCAGCAAGAATAAATGGACAGTGGCAGCGAATTTATGTACATAATCACCGTTATTTGATATTTATAAGAATATCAAAGCAACAGTAAATGTAATTTTTCAAATTGTTCATAAATTTTGTTGCTAATTTTTAGCTTATCGCGTGCTTTTAATAAAAATCAGAAAAATATCAGACTTTTTACAATACCAAGTGGTGGGTATTACAAATAATAATTACTAAGCCCGCAAAATTGCTAAGAAGTTGGGAATCTGTCATCTGTCATTTGTTAGCAGCTGCAGCCTGTTTGGGTGTTTTCCCTGTCTGGAAGATAATAATTGCTAAATGGTCAAAGCATCTCGTTCCGACAGCAGACAAGGTCGTGATTTTTTTTCGAGTTTGTGGACTAATGTTTTTTATTTTTATGACTTGTAGCACTGTTCGATGACAGATTCCCAACTTCTTAGCAGAAGCCAGATTAAATTAACTTTAACGTGCAAAAGTGGATACATTGCCATTCCACATAAATTAAAATGTATTTTCAAAACTGATTCGTTTTCGATTTCGATTTCCATCACATGTCTGATAATATATATACATATGTATGTATATAATATAATTATGCATCCACAACAAAGGTGAAGGGTATATAAGATTCGGCATAGCCGAATATAGCACTCTTACTTGTTGTTTTATATATTAAACATTTTAAATGAAAATAGTGAGCTGGAATTTTCTCTGGTGGCGTGATTGGACTATTTTTGTATTTAAAAATATTGGAAATGCGGTTAAAATAAATGAATCACTCTACCGGGAGATGTTAACAACTAAATATGGAATTATTATTGATGATGGGTGTGTTTTCAACAAGATGGTTCCATATGCCACACAGCAAGCGAAACAAAGGCCCAATGGAGAGGCGAGTTCGTTGAACAGTTCATTAAACGTTTGGGGCTGGTCAATTAAATCGTGCGATATAACGCCTTTCGGCTATTTTTGTGGGGCTATGTTATGGCTCATATGTTAAAGACAATCCCGCAACGGTTGACGTAATGAAAGCAAATATTGAAGAATTTATTCGTGAGATACCGGCCGATATGTTGGACAGATTATGCCAAAATTTGACCATTTGAGGCGTAGCCACGGTCAACATTTACATGAAATCGTTTTTAAATACTGAATTAAATATATTGTTCTATTGATTTTATACAGTTTTCTGAATTGTATGTGCTTCTTAAATCAAATCCGAAAGCTCTTAAAAAACTTTCTATATTACATTCTCTGTCGTGTCTATTTTGTATATTTTTTAGTGGAAATTAGTGCTTCTTAGTAAAATTGTTTTTTTATGGGGTTTTATTCATGAAAATTATATCGAATGTTTTTTAAACAAGTAAGAGTGCTATATTCGACTATGCCGAATCTTATATACCCTTCACCTTTGTTGTGGATGCATAATTATATTATATACATACATATATATGTATATTATATTTATTTGATACATAGTTTTTTTGATGAAATGTTCAGAGGTAGTCTCGGATTTTTGCTGATATCTCCGTTATTTACGGACGGATTTGCTGATTTTAAATAGCAAAAATCTCGAAAGCATGTCTGACAGAATTATTGAAGATTTGGATCCCGAAGATATCTGAGGACTTCAGAAAATTGATTTCAACTGACAGACACGCGGACATGGTTTAATAGACTCCGCTATCTATAAGGATCCAGTATATATATACTTTATAGGGTCGGAAAATTATATTTTGGAAATTACAAACGGAATGACAAACTTATATATACCCTTCTCATGAACGTGAAGGGTATAAAAGCATTATCTATGAAAATTAAATAAAATGTCTAAAAATCTCTTACTTTTCCTTTCATTTCTTTAAAACATTTCTTAAAAATCAAAATTTTTTATATTTTACCCTTTGTCATCTCTATTTTTCTTCTTTTTGTGCATATTAACGTTATTTACAAAAATGTTGATGTTATGTTTATGGCTTTTTCTTTGTGTAAATTAAATGAAATGTTTAAACATTTTTATCTTACTTTAATTTTATTCAAAATTTAAAGATCCCTTTTGAAAAAAATCCCACAAAAATCATAATTATTTCCGTATTTTATCCTCTGTTATTTATATTTAACAGTTTTTTTTTAGTAAAATTGTGGTGTTTTGTGGCTTTTTCTTTAAGGTAATTTAATAAAATATTTAAAAATCTTTTATTTACCTTTTATATCACACAAATTTAAAGATGTCACTCAAAATTTCCTTTAAAATCACCAATAATTGCAGTTTTAACCACTGGCATCTAAATATATTTGGTATTATCTTTTACTCTCTCTCCCTTTGTTGTTTTGTTATCTCTACAAAATCTGTATTTCTCCTCTTCATGGTGTAAATATACACTATACATAGGTGAAATTGTAAATTTCACCATGGGGACACCATGCTCCTTTTCTTACTTTAAAGAAATTCTTATTAGCTCTCACTCATGGTGAAATAATTCTATAAGGTGGTGTTGAAATGCCAGCTGTTTTTTTTAGTCATGTTCGTTATGTCAAACTTTATATACATATGTATGTATGTATGCTCAAGTTAAAAGTGTTAAAAAAATAGCAAACGTATCAAGTTATACAAAAAAAGTGAAAAAAACAATTGTCCATAAATTAAATGTTTCATAAATTAACAAATTTATAAATTATTTTTATTTTCATCTTGAAATTAAAAAAATTGTATGTATGTATTTATTTTTCCTGCAAAAATGTTTGTAAACAATAACCAGTTGTTTTTGACATTACAAACATGGAAGCAAAAACAAAAATACCATGTTGTTTCTGTTGCTTTTGTATTGTTGTAATATTGCCATCACCTTGTAGAGGTTTTTCACCATGGCTCTCACTTAAATAGAATACAAAAAATCTTAATAGAAAATAAATAAACAAATAAATTTCCCTGTATATTAAAGATTCATTTAGTACATATTTTACTTTTGACTAGTTCGGATGCATATAAATAGCTAGATCGAGCTGTTTTTTTTTTTTTTTTAAATATACAAGTGTTCTGTTACCAGCATTTAATTACAAAGAATTAAAAAAATTAACATGATATATTAAATTAAAATACTTAAATCAGTAGAAATAAAGTGCCATATTACATTTAACCTAAAGTAGTTTGTTAAATAAAACAAATAAAAAAATGTTTAGACAAGATAAAGTGTACAAGAGGAGCCTTTGTAGGCTTCTATTACTTTTAGTTTTATATAACACATGCCAAGTGTCTTGGGCCGGCGAGGATTTAACCGAAGGCGAGGCGAAGGCGTCAGTTTTGGATGGTAAGTTTTTTAATAATTTGTAAAAAAAAATACTTTGTCTGGATGTACATGGTTCGTTCCATGTGTGTTGATTTATTTGTTGTTTATTAATATACATTTTTTGTGCTTTTTTTCGCTGCCTTCATTGTTTATAATTAGTTGGTCGGAGGGGTTTAGTATTTATGCAGGAAAGCCAGGGGAAGCGGTTTGGGATAGATGAATGGATGGCACGGAATATGTAGATTTCTGTTTTAGTTGATTGCGGCTGCAATTTCATTTTATATCATCGTTTATGAGCTCATTTGTTTTGTGAGTGCTTCAGTTTTTTTTGTGCAGCTGCCTGCTTTAATTCTGTATGCATTGAATAATGCATTTCCAGCCTGGCACAGCAAGAAGATTGTGGTTAAATGATTTTAAACATTCACAATTTACACAGCTTTTGTGTACATATATTTTTATACAAATTGTTGTTTTCTTTCAAGATGTACTAATTAACCCTCCGATGAGTGACAGTTCTGAACTTCACGGCCGTTTGAAAAGGTCCCTACGGACCGAAGTATGAGTAATTTCGGTTTGAAAAGGCAAAAAGGTCCCTAGGGAGCTTCTCACTCATCGGAGGGTTAATTTGTGTAGTATGTAGGTATATATATATTTGTTTTATAAAAGTGTAAATATCTACATATCTTACAGATTATCAAAGGATTATTATGTATCTGTTTTAATATGTTTCACTTGCTGTATTAGCAACAAGTTGCAAAGCCGGATGGATCATAATTTTGTTTTAAGGATTGAGTTCAATTGATAACACTAATAATGATGTCATCAATCATTTAAGCTCTTTCTTCTTTGTGTTTGTTTTCGTTGACAAGAAGAGACAATAAACAAAACTTGTTTAGACAGGCTCGGCTGTCCTGCCTGTATTTTTAGGCAATTTTATATTTAATTTTATATAAGAATGCATCTTAGTTTTTAAAGATTTGTATGGCATAACGAAGCCTTATTTAAAAAAAATATTATTAAAATAAATTTTACACAACATTTGTTCAACTTACTTGAAATTCTAATGAATTCTGAAGAAATTTGGCCGATTTAGTTTTATATTTTTTACAAATTTGTTAATTTAACTTAACTTTTTCAAGAATTTTAAAGCATTTTTTTTTAAATTTTCTTAAAATAAAAAAACTTAACGAATCTATGTTTTCTTTTACAAATCACAATTCTACAAATTCGCTCTCATGAAGATTTTTTTTGTGCACGGGCTCATAGTATCTACCCGGGTAGATACAAAGCATTTTCATAGAATTGGGGCTTTTTTATGCTTGAGCAAGAAAATGTTTCATATTATATTTTATATTAAAAATGTGTTTATAGAAGTGGCTAACTTATTGCTACTTTAACAAAAGTAACGATTGTTTGGGGCCTCACTCGAGTACAAAAAAAATTATCGCCAGTGGACACGTTTTTTTGCATTATGAGTTCACCGATAATAGACCAAATTTGTAGTTTCACCAACAAGAAAGCCGAAGAGTTTTACCGCCAATGGAATCCTAATATGAAACCCAATACATGAACTCCAGTTACCTATGAAGAGTTAAAAGCATTCTTGGGAATCTTACTTGTGATGGGGACACAACAATCGTCGCAAGATGAGCTGGGCGAGCTTTGAAAGCAAAACGTCTTTCCCCTTTATAGTGCGACTATGTCAATCAATCGTTTTCAACAGCTTTTACGTTTTATTCGTTTTGACAATCATGTTACAAAAGCTGCTCGCCAGTTAGGAGATAAAGCCGCACCAATAAGAGATACATACACATATTCGAAATGGCAAACTCAAATTCGAAAGCGCACTTCAAACCTTATGAGTGCACAACTGTAGACGAGCAGTTGTATGGATATCGAGGTCGCACCAAGTTTACGCAGTACATACCATCAAAACCCGCAAAATATGGAATACAAATTTGGTAGGCTTGCGATACAAACACTTTTTACCCCTTAAATGGGAAAATTTATACCGAAAAAGAAGGCAATTCCAGACACGTGAACCAAGGTGAGCGAGTAGTGAAAGACCTGGTGGCTCCTTACAAAAATGGCCGGAATCTTACGGTAGATCATTTTTTCACTTCGCTGTCGTTGCTAGAAGAACTCTTGAAATGGAATATGTCTATTGTCGGAACCTTATAGAAATATAAGGGGTACGTGCGCGAAGAATTCAAATCCTCCAAAAATAGAAGTTTTGTCCAGCGAATTTGGATTTGGACCAAGCGCAACGATGACGTCTTACGTCCCAGCAAAAGGCAAAGCAGCTGTGTTGCTTTCATCGATGCATCGTGATTCGGTTGTGTCTGACATAAAAAAGAAACCTGAAATTATTTTATATTACAATGCGACAAAAGGCGGTGTGGACAAAATGGATAAAATGGTGACGGAATACTCGACAAAAGAAGCGACAACACGTTGGCCCCTGGCCATGTTTTTCAATTTGTTAGACATTGCAGCCCTTGGAACGTACATTATATACATATGTCACTAACAATCCTCACAGTAGCGTAAAGGAGTCGCAACGTAGACTCTTCAAAAACTTTTTGGGAACAAATCTCTGTATACCGCAAATTAGAATTCGAGCCCATAATCGTCTGGTAATCAGCAAATTCTTTATCAAGGCAGCAATTGAATGCGTTTTAGGTATGAACACTTTTGACAATATTTTGCTCAAACTCATATTTATTTCACATTGAAGGTGTATCGATCTCTGCACTCGACTGTGGTGATGATTTTGAGGCCAATGATGAGCCAGAGAGAGATTCAACAGGACGAATCAAGCAAAAGTCAAGAATACATCACATGCAAAAAACCAATATGCGCTCAACACTGACTCACGCAAACCAAGTGTCAAGATTGTTATCAGGGTACAACTTTAAAAACTTCTTTTGTTGCCCTACACTATTTTTTTATAAAAATTAAAAAAGGTTCTATGTGTTTATAAAAGTTCCTATGTATCTACCACGGTAGATATTAATGAGCCTATGTATACAAAAAAACAAATTTTGAAAAAGGCTGTGAAAAACGACTTTTAAAATATTAATGATGGCAATTCCTAAAAAACAATAAAAAGTTGATAACAAAGCTGAGACCATTTTTAAATTTATTAAAAACTCAAAAAGTTATTAAGACATCAAAAACGAAATATCTACCCGGGTAGATACTATGAGTGCGAAGGTTAAATCTTGATAACTAAACTTTATATTTTTAAGAAATTTGGTAATTTAACTTTTTTAAGAATTTTAAAGCTTTTGTTTTTAAATTTTCTTAAATTAAAAAAGCTTAACGAATCTATTTTTTCTTATATAAATCACAATTCTACAAAAAACCAATAGACTATTCAAATAATCGAACAACTTATAAATTTTGCCTAAACAAAAAACTTATGTAAATCTATACAAACATATATAAAAGAGTAATGTGACTGACTAACTGACTGATTGATTCATTCATCATCGCACAGCCCAAACCACTAAAGCTAGAAACTTGAAATTCGGGTAATGGGTTCTTTTTAAAACATGTAGATCCACTAAGAAAGGATTTTCGTTCGTTAAGGGGGACAAATGGTGCAAAAATGGGTAAAACCAGTACCTCTATATCTCCAAAACAAATAAACTTAGAAATAATATTTTAAATGCGTCCGCCTTTAATCAAAAAAAGAGCCGACAGGTGTCTGGTACTTTTTTGAAATTCGAAATTCAAGTGTCCATATGGGGTAAAAATAGTCCCTGTAGAACGCTCCGTTAACATATATATCCCCTACATAAATAAACATAGAAATACTATATTAAATGTATCTGGCTCAGATCAATACAGACTAGAAATCTTTTTGGTACTTTTTTGAAATTCGAATTCCTATGGCCTAAAATTGTATTCTTTTTTTGTACTTTATTTATCAATGTATTTTCTCACTAAAAATTCCATGAACTATTATTTTCAAATAGTACGTCTTACGGATAATTAATAGGTACTTTTTTGAAAAGTATTATTTCACGGGTGACAAAAAACGGGTAAAAACGGACAGTTGATATTATTTATTCAATTTAAAATAAAAAAAGATAAAATATTCTTCTATCCACACAAAAAAGAACCCAGAACATGCTATTCATGACTCAAATATAAAGGTGTAAAAATTGCCAAAATTTCAGTACACTTATATTGGTACTTTTTTGAAATTCATTTCTACTATTCTATTCTCGCAAACTATGCATCTGATCATGTTATTATCTTCGGCAAAGTTGTTGTGCAAGAGCCCGTGAAGGTTTCTGAGTTGGTAAGACCACGCCTACTTTAACGCCCACTTTTTTTAAATTGATTAATTTTCAGATTTACTTCAAACAAGTTGTATACACATCTTATTGAAGGCGAGGTAAAAACAAAAAAAGTTATGTGCCACGCCCACTTTCATGCCCCATCTCAAAAAATAAATGCTTGTATGTATGTCCTTTATAGAATCGTAAACTACATATGTATTTGATCATGTGATTATCTTTTGCAAAGTTGTTGTGCATGAGCCCGGGAAGGTTTCTGAGTTGGTCTGAACACGCCTACTCTAACGCCCACTTTTTTTTTAATTAATTACAATGCCTGCCGGAAAGGCCAGACCGCTGGACCGATCTTACTAAAACTTTGACGGGATATAACTAAGACTCCGGCATGACTAAGAATACTTTTTTCGACCGCCTACTTTTTTCAAAATGAACAAAATCAATAAAATTACTCAAAATGAATTGAATATTTGTGTAATACCTTTCTTTCAAATCAATTTTAATTCGTGGCGTAGCAACGCGCGCAAATATCATCTAGTGTTTTTATATTCTTTTAATGTGAGAATTGATGTATTCAAATCTAGAAAAACATTTAAATTTTTAAAATTTAAAACACTTAAAGAAACTTTATTTTTTAACGAAAAAACATTTCAAGGAAATTTTGATATATTCCTTTAACATTAATAAAATACTGTATAAATCCATAAAAAAAATATATTGGTTAATTAAAAAAACTTAACGAAACTTTAATTTTTCAACTACACAAATATATTTCAAAAAAATGTTTGTTATATCCCTTTAACATTGATACAAATCTATTTACATTCATAATTGTGTTTTATTTTAAAAACTTAACGAAACTTTATTTTTTGAACGAAAAACATTTTTAAAGAATTTGTTTCATTTTCGTTAATGTAATATATAAAACCATGATGTTTAATAATGTTTAATTCAGACAATTTAAAAAACTTAACGAACCTTTACTTTTTTTAACGAAAATATTTCTTTTTGGAAATTTTATCTAATTCGTATAATTTAAATGATAATGTGTTCAAATCTATAACAATTTCGTATTTATTAAGATTCAATAAAATTAACGAAACTTTATTTTTTTTAACGGGAAATATTTTTAAAGAAATTTTGTTATTTTACCTTAATATTGATAAAAAACACTTTTTAAATTCATACCAATTTTTTATTTTGTTTAATTTAAAAACTTAACGAAACTTCTTACATACATACATATATATTTCTAAAGGTGATATCAGACGGGATGTATTTTACATATGTACTGTCACTTTTCTTACCCATATATAATTCCGTATGTATGTCAAAATTTTCATTTTACATACGATTCATAATTTTTGCTATCACACCTGCTTATGTTTTTCCGTATGACATAACCTATAAATGTAAACAAAAGCTGTCTTTTTAACGTGTATAAATTTCAAGAATTGCTTCTTTTGGCCAATCTAACTGCAATAAATATAATTTAATTTATTAAAAATCGAAAAATACTTATTTTTCCATGTTCATTATCCATTTTCTTTAATTTTTCTTTACAATATATTTTTTCAAACAATTTTGTTACATAACAAACCAGCTGTTTTGTTTATGTTTGTCACAGGAAAATAGAGCGTGTTCTAATCGAAAAAATTACATATGTATTTCCCCATGTATTTTACACATGCAAAGTTTCATATATATCACACGATGTGTACAACTTTTACAGATGGAAAATTTGACAGTACATATGTAAAATACATCCCGTCTGATAGCACCTTAAACGAAAAAATTTTTGCCCAACATTTTTTCAAATTCTTTTAGTTTAAATAGTTATTTGATCAAATCTTATTAAATTTAAAAGTTAGGGATTTAATGCAATCTTTTATATTTCTATTTTTTTTAATTCCACAAATTAATTGCTGCTCCAATTTTATCTTCATTTAATACTTAAACTTAACAAAATTAAAAAGTACAACCTTATATATTTAGATTTATTAAAAAAACACAAACTATTACTGAAATATGTATCTGTTTGCAATCACGTCTTTTAAAGATTATTGTTTTCTATTCATTAAATTAGTATTAATTTCTTATCTAAGTTCGTGCAGGAACTTCAAAATATATTAGAAAAATTAGTCTAGTATATTGACCTTTTTCCCCATTTTTTAACATAAATTTTAAGCTTTTTTAAGACATGTTATCATTTTAAAGTATTTCAGATTTGTCTGCTTTTCAGCAACAATACTCAGTTTTTAATTTCATAATAGTTTTAAAGATAAGAAAGCGCTTTATTTTTTTTTATTAATGTTTAAACAATGGTTTTAGAAAAACTATTTGAAATGGAAATAATATTAAAAAATTAATGGAAAAAGTTATTTATTTAAACTAGCTTAAACATGAAGGGGGTCTAATAAAAACTTCTCCTTCACCGGTTGGCAGATCTTTAGTTTAAACTAGAAACTGTATTCTTTTTAGTTAAAACGTTAAACATTTTCCCTTGTTTTTCTATTTTCCTCTAAACACCTTTTTCTTTTCTTACTTCATTACTTTTTATTAACACTGATTACAACTGCTTTAACTGGTTTTATTAAACTATATATTTTTTTTAACGAAATCATTTTTTTTAAAATTTTATCAAATTCGTATAATTTAAATGATAATGTGTTCAAATCTGTAAAAATTTCGTATTTATTAAGATTTAAAAACTTGACGAAACTTTATTTTTTTTAACGGGAAATATTTTTAAAGAAATTTTGTTATTTTACTTTAACATTGATAAAAAATTTTGAAATTCATACCAATTTTTTATTTTGTTTAATTTAAAAAACTTAACGAAACTTTTTATTTTTAAACGAAAAGATTTTTGGCCAAAACTTTTTAAATTCGTTTAGTTTAAATAGTTATTGATCAAATCTTATTAAATTTAAAAGTTAGGGATTTAATGCAAGATTTTATTCTTCCATTTTTTTTAATTCCACAAATTAATTGCTGCTCCAATTTTATCTTCCTTTAATACTTAAACTTACAAAATTAAAAAATTATTTAGATTTAATAAAATAACAAAGTGTTACTGAAATATGTGTCTGTTCATAAACACGTCTTTTAAAGTTTATTGTTCATTAAAACCTTCTCCTTTGCCTTTTAATCTGTATTCTTTTTAGTTAAAACGTTATTTAGTGAAAACTTTTCCTTGTTTCCCAATTTTCTTCTAAACACCTTTTTATACGTTTGTCATTCCGTTTGTAACGCATCGAAATAATGGTCGTTGAACCAAAAAGTCTATATATTCTGGGTCCTTATACGATTCTAAGACAATTTAGCCATGCCCGTCCATCTGTCCGTCTGTTGTTGCCACAATAGAGCTTCGAAAAAAAAAACATAGTTGTAAAGAATGTTTAACTGGTTTTATTAAACAGAAATATTGTACATATATGGCGTTTTATTTTCTGGCAAAAATGTTACACTTTTTTCCTTTTTTATATGGGAAATGGGTAAAAAGTGTAACATATATGTAACATTATTGCCAGAAAAGAAAACGCCAATAGTTTTTTAAAGTATAATATTTCATTTAGAATGGAATTAAAGACCATTTGCGTTGTTTTTTTTTACTTATATTTATTTATAATTATTTTTTTGTTCTTTTTCGTTCTTTTTCAGCCAAAGTTAAAGTTTTCACTGTGGCCACAGATCGTACTGATGGTTTCTTGCGTTACATGCGCTCAGCTCGAATTTACGATATTGAGGTGAGTTTAGTAACGTTTACAATAAATAATAGCTACAACAATAAAGAAAAAAACTGACATAAAGTAAATGAATGAATGAAAATTGACATCTTTAGATGAAAAGAATCGCTTTTAAATAAAACAATCAAATAGACACAGCTACACCATTTACTACATAAATACAAACAGAATCACGGTAATTCATTTACAAATCATAAATACCTTAAAGATATCGATTTTGTAACTACTTTTATATCTTGGTTATGAAGCTTATAATTCTCATTCAGTTTCATATAAATAAACTCAAGTTTATAGAACAAAGACTAGATTGAAAACTAGACTAGACAGTGCCGGATGGAACCACATTATGTAATCCCTTAGAAACCTTGAATTTTCATATTACATAGTTCGAATAATTGGCGACTACTTCACAAACAGAATGCTCTGATACAAAACCAATATAGGAATGAAATTCTACAAAACATCAGCAGCATTACCTCAATGATCAGTATCTATTAGGCCTACTACTGTGGAATATAATGTAAAATGACGTATTGGAGCTTAGAATACCCGAAGAGGTTGGTATTATTGGATTTGCCGATGAAATAGCTATTCTCGTTAGGGCTCGATTCTTGGACGAAGTCGCAATGGATAATCAAATAGTGAAAGTGGGTCTGAAACTAGCAGATTACAAAACTAAAGCAGTACTTATATGCAGTCGTAAAAAGAGAGAATCAATTAATATCAAAGTTGGAGAAGCAGACATTAAATCGGCAGTGAAAATAAAATACCTGGGAGTTCTGATAGACGAAAGACTCAACTTTAAATAACACATGGAGTACACGTTGGAAAAGTCAACATCAGTAGCTAGCAATTCGCTAGTCAGGATATGCTAAATGCCGGAGGTTTGATACGAAGTCGAAGAATACTTTTATCACGTCTCTTTTACAACTTTGATGGGCAAAATCAAGTAGGAGTACATCACGGAAAAACGTTATGTGTATTTCGACAGAGCTGCCTTAGAGTTTGTTGTGGTTACAGAACCATATCCTTAGATGTAGTTGCTGTAATTGCCGGAATCATCCCACTAAACAGCTGACGAACTATGCGACATGAAAGAACGATTTTAGAGCACGTAGTAAACCACATGGCAAACGCGATGGGATAACTCACAAAAAGCTCAATGGATGTGCATGATCATCCCATAAATAAAATAATGGTTCGAACGAAAACATGGAGAGGTTAATTATCATCTCACCCAGTTTTTGACTATCTTTTTAAATGTCGATATGTTGACTCACTGAATTGTTTAACATGCGTAATAATCAAAGATATAGAGCATGTTGTCTTGAAATTCTGCAGATTTGAGAATAGCATACGTTTAATTGAGACCGACTTATGACATACAATCACTTCAGAAAATATACTGGCTGCCATGTTAAGATCGAAAGGAAATTGGCAGTTAATTTCGAACTTTATAAACAAAGTAAAAGTGTTTCTGCAAATTGAAGAAAGGAGGTGCAAAGAGCAACGATAGTCGAGATCAAATTTGTGGGTAGCGCCGATGCTAGCCAACACCGCGACGTAATAATAATAATAACAATAACAAAAAAACTAGACATAAAACGAGGCATAGAACGAGACATAGAATAGGATATAGAACAAGATATAGAACGTGACAAGGATGGGGTCATGCTGCAACTTCTCAAAATGCATGCTATGTCATAGCAGTAGTGATTCCTATAGACATTGAGCCAAAATAATCTAAACAGAGTTGTGAATTACCAGATTTGCAGATCGTATACGTCAACACGAGAGAGAGAGAGCTGCCAATGAAAATTCGCAAAGGAGAGTTGAGTTTCAAATTAATATCGCAAATTGAAACAGAGCTGAATAGAAGACATGGCGAAGTAAATTAACACTAACACATTTCTTATCTGGACACAAATAAAATATCTGTACATATTTGAACTTGACAACTCCTCAAGTAGAAGATCTAGAGCATGTGATGTTATATGTATGTGGTATTACAAGTTGTTTGGAAGACAACTGAATACACAAAATATTATTAAGATCACATGTAACATAAAATGGAATACTGGAAAGTAAAGATAAAATGTATCCACAAGAAGCTAAGGATAAAAGAGGACTTGAGACATAGCGCCTGAATAAGCCCATCCGACTCTGCGTTACAATTTCTTTAATCACCGTTGAGCAGGGATTTAGGATGGCGAAGGTAGAGCTTTAGTCGTTAGAAATCTAACTTGACTGGTTGGTATTATAGCAAGACTTGCACTAGTTTAATGATGATGACCAGTGGTCATACTCTTGACTTAATGTTAATAAATATTGCAAACATACGTTTAATTTGCCATTTCTAATAAAGAGTAAGGAAAACAAAATAAATAAATAAAAAAAAATAAAACACAACATAAATCCATTCAATACAAGTGAAAACTTATCAGTTGCATAAGTAACATTATTAAAAAAAAAACTTAAAAATAAATGAATAATGATAACGGGAATTAAAACAGCTCTTAATCAGAGAACGACTTTAAAGGTCAGCCAGAACAAAGCATCATACATTTGTCACTATTTAGGAATCTAAACACTCATGGCAACTGTTAAAACATTATTATGTTTATGTTTTATAAAAGACACAGGCTTAAAAATAATCTTTAGAGGAAGAAATAAGTTTAAATAGAACCGCATACAAAAATGTTCTGAAATAAGACAGATATCACAACTGTATACGTGACTCAATAAGAAACAAGCAAAAGAAATCATAAACTAATGATTGGTTTTTTGGTGAAATATTTTTTTCTTAGACAGCTATTTAATCATACACATACATACGTATACTAAAAGGAAAAAATCTGGCACACATTAAACGGACTGCGTTAATATTGAAATTACGAAAAAATATTTTGTTATAAACAAAGCAAAGCAAAAAAAATAAAAACTCAAGAAAGAAAAAGATGATGTGGTGCTTCTTTATCGTTTGTACATGCTAGAGTTCCAATACTTGGAATCATTCTAACATGTGTTGGAGAATCTAAACAATAACAATTAAAAATATTCACTGTACACATACATAGTACATATGTATGTATGTATGTAGAATTGATAATTAAAAAAAAACTATGTACATATATGTATGAACAACCGGATGCATTATTGTAAAGCAAAAGAAAAATGTTTTCAATTTTGAAATGATATTTTAAATTAATTAGTAAGTCCGCTTTCACACTCTTCAATTCTGTCAAGGCAAGTATTTTTGGGTGAGAAGGGAAAAGAGAATAAAAGGGGTACAAACTAGACGGTACCAGTCAATTTGCTTATTTCCTTTTGTTTTTTTCTTTCATGCATGTTGATTTGCATGAAAAAGTACGAAACTTGCATTGACGTGTGTAAATGAAATGGCTAATTCAAAAGAGAATGGAACAAAAAGTGGTCAGCTAAAACTGAACAGCGTGAAACAGGACTAAGAAAAAAAAACAATATATTGATGCTATGATTTAAAAAAGAAAGAAGATTTAAAGGAATTGTTAATAGTCTAAAAACTTGAAACAAATTATCACAAATCAGTTATATAAAGTAGTTTAAACTCTAAACGTAGGTACATATATTTTTTTTTTTCAAACAAAACATCACTTTCGTTATTTTTTTTTTAATAAATCCTCTATAAATCTGTTTTGCAATATACCCCATGAAAAAATACTTTCCAAAGATCGGCTTCGAATGAACTTTAAAATTTAAAACTTAAAAAAAATAAAACAACCAAAAACATAATAAACAAAAAAACCATCTTCTTCAATAAATTAACATTCATATTGAGCAGCTTCATAAATTAAACAGACGGCAACCGGTTTGTTTTTATATTTATTTAAATTTGTGTCTTTTGTGATTTTGTAAGTAAAAAAGTCTACAGCGTTTAATAAAATAAAAAATAAACAGAATCTTTAACTGTGTTTATTAGCACGTCAAAAATATAAATAATTCATTAACAAAAGTTATAAAAGACACAAATACACAATTTTAAATGATTGGAATCTTTGACAATAAAATAACTAAAATTTTAAGAAGAACGATACAAACTGAAACAATTTACCTAAACTAGTTTATTTAGACTACATCAAGTTAAATATGATAAATACTAAAAAAAAAACAAACGTTCTAATAAAATACTTTTTTAATTGTTTGTCTTGGCTACACCATTTCCAAAAGACCAAGTTTTTTTTTACAAAAAAATAAAAATAAGTAAAAATTATGGAAGTGTTTTTAAAAAAGGTTTTTTGAAAAACGTCCTTTAAAATCTTAAGAAATGTAAAATTTTAACATCATAACGTTTATAAAAGTAATTTCGAAAAAGTACCACAACAGTACTTTTTTCAAACATGCCAAAAATTATCAACATTTTCATAAAACTACAAAAATTACATTAAAAATTTATTTCAAAAAGTGTTAATGCTAAAATGTTTATATATTTAGTTAAATTGCTAAAAAGTAACAAAAAAGTAACTTTTTAGAAACATGATTTAAATGTAAAAATATTCAAAACTTTACAGAACATTTTTTTAAACCCCAAGAAATTTAATATTTTAACCCGGCAATTCCCAGTGTCACCTGCAGGTGACAGATATTAACGGTATTTTTAAACATCAAAACAGACGTCACTGATAAATATAAATATTATTTTTATACAGACAACACCCTGTTGTATATCTGATTTTATTTTGGCAACGCTAGAATTTTATTAACTAGGGGATTTTTAAAAATCTTTAAGCAGTGTTTTTGATTTTAATATACTGGTGTGTCTTATGATAAAGAAATTGTAATAAAAATGTCAAAAGGGTAAGTATCACAAAAATTGTTTTTTATAAATACTGCTAGATATTCACGCTAAAAATTTGAGAAAGTATTTTTAGAAAATTAATTATATTCTACCCAAAATTATGGGATGTTGTTCAAGTGTCACCTTGAGGTGACACTGGGTATGATGCATACGTGTGTATGTATGCATACCAGAAAATTTATATCTTGCAAAATTTTGACTATTGCTTTTAAGTTTCATGAAAGATTAAGCTTGGACGAAATTGTACAAATGCTCGAGATTGGAGATGAACCTGGTGACATCATATTGCTTCCTCTTGAGGATGGTGAAGTTACTGATGAAGACAGTGGAGATGAAAATGATGTCAATTTCAATCAACTTTCTAGCCGAATGTTGCGCTCAGAGGTTGAAGTGCAATCAAGACCCAACATAGAAGATGAAGAAGTGGTTCAAGACGAAAACATTGCAGAGCAGGAACCTGCTCTGAAGAAGAAAAAGAAAGAACTTTCGGTAAAGAAGTGGACAAAAAACACTTCAGTGTTTTCTTCATGCGGTAAAGGAGACAGCGATCAAGATATTGTTGGCACATTTCAGGAAAATATCAATGCCACTGATTGCTTTGAGTTATTGTACAGCAAAGATTTAATAAGCCTCATTGCAGATATGAACAATTTGTATGCTCTACAGAGGAACCATACATTGAATGTAACCGAAAATGAAATTCGAGTTTATATTGCTGTTCTACTGTTGACTGGTTACATGACACCAAAATACATGCGAATGTTTTGGGAAAACAAATCGGACACGTACAATGATTTGGTATCCAGCAGTATAAGACGAAATCGCTTTTTTGAAATACAGCAATATTTACATTTATGTGATAGTAACGCATTGCCTCAAAATGAGAGACATAGCACAAAACAACATATTCATGGGAAACCATTACGGTTTGGATATAAAATTTGGTCTGGTACAAGGATATTTAGTAAACTGCGAATTATATTAAGGAGCAAGTGGTCCAAGCTTGAAGTTGCAGTCAGAGTATGGCCTGGGTGCTGCAGTTATTTTAGAGCTTCATTCAAGACTACCTCAAGAACTAGGTCCTTTTAACCTGTATTTTGATAATTTCTTACTGGTCTGCCTTTGCTAAACTATTTACATGATCATAACATTGGTGGAACAGGAACGATTAGAGAAAATCGTCTTGAAAATTGCAATCTTCCATTTCAATGCATTTATTAAATTATGCCCAGTGTCACCTATAGGTGACACCTCTATAAAAACACAACTACCAATATTTTTTTTATATTTTACTTTTTTATAGTTTTAACAATATGTATTTTTACTATTTAGAATACAAACAAATTGTTTCTCCCATTGGCGAGGATATGGGAATTGCCGGGTTAACAAAATAAGTTCTTAAAAAAATTTTCAAAAAAGTACCAAAAAAGTACTTTAAAAAAAAATGTTACAGAAAGTACTAAAAAATGCAAAAACTACAAAATTTCAACTAAAACTTTATTTAAAATAGTTTAAATGCTAAAATATTGTTTATAGTAAGATATTTAGTGAAATTGCTAAAAAGTACCAAAAAGTAACTTTTTAGAAACATGATTGAAATGTGAAAAAAAATTCCAAAGAAATTTCTTTAAAATCCTAAGAAATTTTAATAAAATAACGTCTTAAAAAGAAATTTCAGAAAGTACTAAAAAGTACTTTTAAAAAATCTTACAAAATGTAGCAAAATTTACATAAAACAAGTAAGAAAGTATAGTCGGTCAAGCCCGACCATATAATACCCTACACCCAGTACATGTATAAAACAGTTTTTCAGAAATGAACCTTATATGAGAGATGTAATCTATTGTTGACCGATCATCCAAAAATTTAGTGTCATGATGTCTATGAATATAAAAAAATTAGAAAAATCAAATATATATGATAACAAAATATACAAAATAGCTCATAAATCTTTTAACACAGTAGGTAAACTATTTACTAATATGAAAGATAAAATAAAGAGAATGGATATGTCAAATATTGTTTATAAAATACCATGTAAGGGGAATGATAGTGGACAGTGTAATAAAGTTTATATAGGTACAACAAAGAATAAACTAAAGACTAGGATAGCAGGACATAAATCAGATCAAAGATATAGAAATATATCACAAAAAACAGCTTTATCAACTCATTGTGCTAATCTAAACCATTATCCAGATTTTGAAAATACAATGGTTTTAAACACAGAAAATAATTATAAACGTAGATTTATGTTAGAAATGTTACAAATTATAAAGGTTCCGACAATTTCGAGAATTAATTTTAAGTCAGACACTGAAAATATAGCACAAAATTATAGACACTTAATTTATAAGAATAGAAACGGAAGTTAAAAAATAATTTATTTACATATAGATCAAGTTTAATTTGAAAAATATTTCTTTGTTTTTTGAATTTAAAAAATTTTTTAATTTGTCAGTTATTATTAAATTTGTTAAAAATTGTAAAATTAAGAAAGAAAAAAACCCTGACGAAGGCACTCAAGGAAGTGCCGAAATATTGGATTTAAATAAAAGATAAAAAGTTTTTTATATTTAAAAAAAAAGACCTCAAGCTTGAAAAATTAGTAATAATTGAAATAATAAAGGTCGAATAAAAATACATATTCATATGAATATAAATATTATGTATGTTAAACTTTATCTCGATATACATAAATACTTTTAAAAGATTTATGGAGGTTAAAGTGAATTACATAGAGGGTCTTATATGGGAGTTTCGACTAATTATGGACCGATCACAATAAAATTAGGTGTCATTATTTCTGTATATATGAAACTTATTTGTGTCATATTTTATTTGAATACCAACATTTTTAAGAAATTTATAATCGTTAATGTGAATTTCGAAAGTGGGCCTTATTTGGGAGCTACGACTAATTATGGACCGATCATAATAAAATTGTACCGTATTATTTGCATACATATGAAATATATTTGGGTTCAATATTATTTGGATACCAACATTTTTGAGAGAGTTATGCTCTTTAAAGTGATTTTCGGAAGTGGGCCTTATATTGGAGCTACGAGTAATTATGGACCGATCTGAACAAAATTTGTAGATACGATTTGGTTTTATTTGCAACTCATTTGTGATTAAATTTGTTTGTATACTTGCGTAATTCAAACATTTATGATCGGTAAACCCCAATTTCGGGATAACATTTGTATAGGGGCCAGGTGAAATAATGGACCGATTTCCACCAGTTTCAATCCCATCCATCCTTGGGCCGAAAAATATCACGTACCAAATTTTATCGAAATATCTTTAAAATTGCGGCCCGTACTCTGCACAAGCTTTACATAAGGTGGGTGTTCGACCAATATTTCTGGGCGTTACTAACATCAACACAAATCCAATATACCCTCTCCACTATGGTGGTGTAGGGTATAAAAATACAAAATTCATTTACAATTGTTTTCATACTTCTCTTGTAGAAACATGATTTAAATGAAAAAAACAGAAAATGCTTTAAAACCCTAAGAAATGTACAATTTTGACATAAACAAAGTATTTTAAAGAAATTTCCAAAAAGTACCAAAGACGTCGTTTTTTTTAAATTTTATAAAAAGTACCAAACTTTAGTTAATAAAAATATAAAAAATATAGTTTAAAAGTAAAAATTATGTTAAAGAATTATTTATTATATTAATATGTATTTCAAAAAGTACTAAAATTTAGTTACAAATATAAATAACGAAATTATTTACAATAGCTCAAACACCAAAATTAAGTTATATTAAGACATTTAGAAGAAGGTGATAAAAAGTACCAAAAAAGTACTATAATAAAAAATCCAAAAATATACAGCAATAACTTTAAAATCCTAAAAAATGTAAAATTTTGCTTAAATAAAGCCACTATTTCAAAAAGTACTAAAATTTACACAAAAATATAAAAATTCCACTAAAAATGTATGTATACATATATGTAGCTTAAACACTAAAATTATCTTATATTAAGTCTTTTCGTAAAAAGTACCTACAAAAAAGTACTTTTTAGAAAAAAAAATCCAAAAATATACAGAAAATAGTTTAAACCCCTAAAGGTGGATTCACCCATTCGTTCTGAACAAAATATTTTCTCGGACAAAGTTTTTTTCATACTCATATTTGCTCTCTCTTAAAAAGAGAGACATCAAACTTCATATGAAAAAATTTTGTCTGAACAAATATTTTGTTCTGAACGAATGGGTTTATCCACCTTAAGAAATTTCAAATTTTAAACTAAAGCTTTAAAATTAATTTCGAAAAAAGCACCAAAACTTTGTTAAATATATAAAAATTTCATTTAAAAATGTATTTAAAATAGCTTAAACGCTAAAATTATGTTATATTAAGACATTTAAAAAAGTACCAAAAAAGTACTTTTCAAAAATTTCAAGAAATGGTTAAAATCCTTCAAAATTACATATAAAAATTTATTTAATTTCCTTCAGTTTTAATAAATTTATTAATTTTATTTTCCAGGTTACGCCCTTGGGTTTGGGTGAGGAATGGAAGGGTGGCGATATGGAGGGACCCGGTGGAGGTTTTAAAGTAAATCTACTCCGAGAAGCTGTAAGACCTCTTAAGAATGAAAAGGATACCATTATCTTGTTTACCGATAGGTAAGCTTTTAAAAGCAATTACATATACATACATATATACTATAAAAATGTAAAATTTGATTAAACCCTTTTTCAGCTACGATGTCCTCTTCACCAGCGGCCTGGCAGAAATTGTACAAAAATTCAAAGAATCCCACTCGAAATTGTTTTTCTCAGCCGAGAAATACTGCTGGCCCGATCAAAGTCTAGCCACCAAATATCCCTCGGTAGAATCGAATGCTTCGCCCTATCTCAATTCCGGAGCCTTTATTGGTTATGCCCCACAAGTATGGGCTTTGCTGGAAACACATATTGCCGATACCGATGATGATCAATTGTACTATACCAAAGTGTTTTTGAATGAGCAACTGAGAAAGGAATTAGACGTGAAATTGGATATCACTTCGACGCTGTTCCAGAATCTGAATGGTGCCAAGGATGATGTTAAATTGGATGTAGACTTGGATACAAATGAGGGTGTCTTGAAGAATATTAATTTCCTAACCACTCCTAGTATTTTGCATGGCAATGGTGGCAGCAAAGTGGAATTGAATGCATTTGCAAATTATTTGGCTAAGACTTTTAGTGGCCAGTGTTTGCTGTGCCGTGAAGATCGTGTGGAATTGGAGGTTAGTTGTAGGGGAAAAATCAAAAATTTATTTTATATGATTAAGTCTTTTCTTTTATGATTTTTTAGGAAACCAATCTACCCATTATTTCTTTGTCAATAATGATCACCCAAGCTGTGCCTTTCTTTGATATGTTTTTAAACAAAACGGCCGAATTGAATTATCCCAAAAATAAAATGCATTTGTTTATCTATAGCGGTTTGGAATTCCATGACGCCATGGCTAAGTCTCACTTAAAACAGTTTGAAAATGAATATTTATCCTCGAAAATTGTCTTGTCCACCGATCAGTTTGATGAGAAGAGAGGTCGTCAATTGGCTTTGTAAGTTATTTGTTGTTGTTGTACTAAGAAATCTTTTATAGAAATTAAATTTATTAAATGTTAATTGTATTTACAGACAACAAGCCCAACAGAAAAACGTTGACTATATCTTCTTTGTGGATGCTGATGTCCATATTGATGATCCAGAAGTCTTGCGTGAATTATTAAGTTTGGACAAGTAAGTTTTGAGTGGTTTTTGTTTGTTAAGCAAGATTTTAAGGTTCATTTGATGTGTTCTCCTTTTTTAGGCAATTTACTGCTCCTGTTGTTAGCAAATACAATGAGTTGTGGAGTAACTTCTGGGGTGCTTTAACCGAAGGTGGTTATTATGCTCGTTCTCCCGATTATGTTGATATTGTTAAGGGTGATGTAATGTAAGTATATTTCTTTTATATTATTCATATGTAGGTATTTAAAACAATTCCTTGAGTACTGTTCTAACTTGTAACTATTTGAAAATTCATCTGAATGGTTATTTTGAACATTTCTAAGGGAACAAATGTTGGTTAATCTCTTATTTCCACATTAGGTTTTAAAAGTCTATTAAGTGTTTTCGCATCCTTCACAGAAGAATGGACTGAATACCTGACTTAGAGATCAATTCTTGTTAAGGTTATTGTTTTAACTAAAACTGTTGCAAATTAAACATGATGCCAACGCCGATAATTATCCACATCACCTTAATAAACATCTTAAACAATCATGTTGACAATTGGACAATGACAATTGGATCTAAATTTCACAACTATTCGGCCAAAGATTGTCAACTCAACGCCAGATGTAGTAATAGAAAGTTTTTTTTTTTTCTATTAAAGGTCTTTGTAAAGTTTCCATGACAAATGGGTTTCGATTCCGAAACGACTCTTCAAAGATTGTCAACACAGCTTCAGGTGCATCAATCGAATGTTTTCGCAATTCCCTTAGAATGCTTTTTTGGAGAATCGGAAACCACTGTTTAGGATACAGTGTTCTAGAATATGAAAAACATGGGAGAGAGGATCCTTAGAGTTCTTGTAATTCTGTTCAAATCTTTATACAGGTGCAGTGTTCTAGAATATGAAAAACATTGGAGAGAAGATCCTCTGAAATCTTGGAAATGTATGGAAATTCGCGTTGCAACATAGATTGCGTATAAATTATGTTTTTTGAAATTTTCCCAATCCCTGTTGCCTGAAGATTTGTTTTAGTATAGAAAAATATCGGAGAGAAGCTCCCTTAATTAACATCAATTGGGCGTAGATTGCTGAGGAGTCCCAAATCAAGTCAATTTTGTTCTATTTTTAAAACTTTAAACTCTTTCTAAATTAAAATAAGATCTTTAAGAGCTAGTTTTTTACTTGTCAGTTAAACTCAGCTTAACACACTGTTATATTAAACCTCAAATATATTTTGCCGGGATTTAACTACTGATTGTGTTTCTCAGTAGTGGATTACCTCCTGTCAATTTTGTTAGCATTGCCGTACTGTTCAGTCAAAATACATATGGCATTCCTTCTAATTTTTTATATAAATATGACAATATCTTAAATTTTCGCAGGAAATCAAACCAACGTATCCTAAGGAATTCTAAAAATTACAATTTGCAATTGTTAGAAATGAATTATTATTTAGTTTTTTAGAGAATTTTTGTTTTTTTTAAATAAATTAGTTTGTTAAGCGAAATTTTTGAAAGAATTCGGCGTCGGTATAAATGCAGAAATGATTTGGACGTGTTCTTATTGTTCGTATCTTTCTAACAATTGACATATTTAAGTTATTATGTGTTTGAATCACTTAAATCCTCATCATCACTAGAATAATCCATTTTTTTTTTAATTTTTGCTAAAATGTCGTAAATTTCTTTTCACTTGTTGAATTGTTTATTTCATTTTTCAGCTGTTTGTATTTTGACATTTTATATCTAGGTTTAACTCAGCAATGATGCTCAGTTAAACCTAGATTATATATCAAATAAATAATAACTGAGAAACACAATTTTTAGTTTCATCTAGGTTTAAGCGAAAAATGTAGATTATCTTTATCCCAGAAACTAGCTCTAAGTATTTTGGTTTAATTGAGAATCGAGAAATACTATTTAAGGTACAATTTTCTAGAATATAAAAAACATAGGAGAGAAGATCCTTGGAGATCTAGGAAATGTATTGAAATCCTTATATAAACATAGATTTTTTATAAATTATATTTTTTGGACAATCGGGACCAACTATTTCAGATAATTTGTTTTATGATAGAAAAATATAGGAGAGAAGAACATGAATTGTAGATTGCTGAGCTGTCACAAATTAAGTCAATTTTGTTTTATTTTAGTATTTAGAAAATTAGATTCTTCTGATTTCCTTGGGAATTGGGACCAACTATTTAAGTTACATTATTCTAGAATGTAAAAACTATAGGAGAGAGGATTAGCATCAGTGGGGCGCAGATTGCTGAGGAGTCTCAAATCAAGACAGGTGTATTTAAATTTCCAACTCCCTAAACTCTTTCGCAAACAACAAAAGATCTTTAATTTTATTTCATTTATTATTGTTGAAAATTTACAAAATTGCAAATAATAAAAAAATCATCATCATGGACTTTGTACTTTTGTCATTATAACAAAAACAAAAAGAAAAACACATTACTTTGCACATGTTCCCCCATACATTGCCTCTTAAAATTAGTAGTTTTTGTATCAAATTATGAACGTGACATACAATTTTAATCGAAAGCAATTGAAAAATCTGTTTTAAAACTGCGACGATCTATAGAATACATATTATCAGCCGTACATTCATATAAACCAGCATCCATTTGGGTGGCAGGATCTATTTCAATTTTCGATTTAACACGATCATCGCCAATACGCCATTCGTGGACCTATGGCAGGGCATTTTAAGAAAAAAAAAACAAGTTAAAGATAAGAGAGCAAGAGAAAGAGAGCGATTTAGAGTGGTACTTACATGCATGTATAGATGTTGAAAGATTTCTGTGCCGTCTTTATACCAGGTGATATGAGGACGGGGATTGCCTTTGGCCACACACAAAAAGGCTATTTTATGACCCAAAACATATTCATAATCAAAGTGAGAAGCCTGCAAAATTTTGGCCCCCTTTAAAAATGAAAGAAAATCAGCAAAATATTATTTGGTTTCAAATGTTTGTAACTACAAAGATAATTTACATTGTTATTATTGTAATACTGATCGGATTCTGGATCTCTGTATTTGCCTGTTATGGGCAGTCCAATCTGCACTCGGGACTTGGTGCGTCCTCTGCCACGACCACGTCTGCCCTCACTGACAGGACTGCTTAAGATTAATATACACACACATAAAGCCACTATCTTAATAGACATTTCTTTCCTTAATATTAATTAAATTAAATTTTAGTTTTTATTGCTGTAAATTTACAATTTTTAATGTTTAACTTTAAAACAAATGCCAACACGTTTTAATTTGAATGCGTTTTCCTCTTTAACTCCAAACAAGAACAGCTTTAGTAAAACAAAACTCAATCAAATGTGCTCTACACTCGATTTTTATCGAAATTCAAATTCAAATCTAAAATTTCCGCAAAAATTTTCAAACTAAATTTGTGGGTTTTAGCAGCAGCCTTTACATTAAACGACTAAATTTCAATTTATATTTTATGTTTGCTGCTAGTCTCTAACGTTGTCTACTGCTGCTGATGATGAGTTTAACCATCGTTTTCCCAAGCTTTTGTTTGAGCAATTGTTTAATTTGTTGTGATTTGTGACGATTTACTATCGTTGTGTTGTTTGTTTGTGTTCCAATCCTAAGTGGCCAATCTGCTATACATTTACCCCTTCTGCGTCACAGTCGTAATAAAAATGTAAGCAGCCGCTTAAACCATCACTAATTTCTGCTAAAGCAAACTATGTGTCGTGTGTGTTTTTTTAAATTTCCTATACTAAAATATCATCATTACGGATTTCTTTAACACAAAACCAAAAAAAAAAAACGCTTCAAAATTAATAGAATTGCATGGGTCTTTTTTAATGTAAGCACAAGAACAGTGGGCCAGCAGGTGGTAAATTGTGTGTTAAATCAAACTAAATCAGTGAAAGTTTAGTTTATGCAACCTAATCAAAGAAAGCTTCTAGAGTGCAAACTATTTAGTGTTGCTTATTTGAGCTCTGGGTTAAGTGAAATTAAAAAAAAGCTTTTTCCTTAAATTATTAAAACAAAATAAAAATATTCAATAGATTTTTTTAAATGTTACAAAAAAATTACCAGAATTAAGGTCTAAAATTAATTAAATTCGAAATGAAATTAAAAATTTATAATAAAACTTGTTATTACTCTGATTTAAACATAAAAGGAGTTTAAACCCCCAAATAAAAACAAGTTTAAGACTAAACATCAGTATTATTCGAATAAAAAATAAAAATTCTCTAATAAAACGTCGACTATTTTTTGAAAAATAGTGATTTTACAAGTTAAACTTAGTTAGAACTCTTAAATAAAATCAAGATTAACCACTGAAAGTACTACAAAACGAAATAACTTTAAACTTTAATTTTGATATTACAAAGATTTATTGAAAAACTAAGTTTAAACTCCCGTATAAACTAAAGTTTAAAACTTAAAAAATGTTGTTGACCCAACAAAAATAAAAAACTTGAATAAAATTTGTAGTTATTTTTCACAAAAGTGAATTTACAATTTAAACTAAGTTTTAACGCTCAAATAAAAGCAAGTTTAAAACTTCATAATTATACCACATAAACATAAATCTATAACAAAAATAAAATTCGTAATATTTTTTGAACAAAAGTAAGTTTACAACTTAAACTTGTTTTAAACTTTTAAATAAAACCAAGATTAACAACTACAAATACTAAAAAAACGAAATAACATTAAACAATTAAATAAAACTTGTAATTTATTTTCCATAATACAAAGATTTTGAGATGATTTAAGTTTAAACTCTCGAATAAAGGCAAGCTTAAAACTACACTAAAAGTCTCTATCCAACACAAATAAAAAAACTGAAATATAATTCGTAATATTTTTGAACAAAGTGAATTTAAAACCTAGCCTTGGTTTCAACGCTCAAATATAAATTAAGGTTAAGGCTCAAAACCTTAGTTTAAACCCTTAATTAAAAGCAAGTTTAAAACTCCATAATTATACTAAATGAACCATATCTATAATTAAAATAAAATTCTAAATATTTTGTTTAACAAAAAGGAGTTAAGAACTTAAACTTGGTTTAAACTCTTAAATATAAACTAAGCTTAGATAACGCCCAAAAATAATTAAAAACTAAATGACTTTAAAAATTAAATAAAACTTCAATAATACAAAGTTTTAAAGATACACTCAGTTTAAACTCACAAATAAATGCAAGTTTTAAACTTGAAAATGGTATCAATGCAACACAAATACACAACTTAGATAAAGTCGATATTAGGTTTTGAATAAAAGTTAACTTAATTCTTAATCTAGGTTTAAACGCTCAATTAACAACCAAGTTTAAAGCCCCAAAATGTATTAAAAGCTAATTAACAATAAAAATGTATATAAAATTAACAATTTATTTTTAATTATAAAAAGTTAAGCTTAAGCTTAACCCTTAAATAAAGACAAGTTTAAAACTTGTAAATTGCCTTAAACGGCTAGAAATCAACATCTTAAATATAGTTTAATATTACTTGCAATATTTAGATTTTAAATACTACTTAAGAACATAATAAATTTTAAGAGTTAAACTCAGTTTAATTAAAATTGCTTAAATCAAACTTAAACCTAAAATGTATATGTAATTGAAAAGCTCAAATAATTGCGAGATTGAGGTCTAAAAATATTATAAAGTTAAATAAAACAAAAATTTAAATAAGTTTTATTAAAATTTATTTAAAAAATTTTGAGTTTTAAAGTTAAGCTCAGTTTAAATCTACATATAAAGATAAAATTAACTTTTAAAAATTATTTGTGTAAAAATTAAATCGAAAATGTTAATAAAAATGTAGATTTATTTTAATCTTAATTAAGTTTAAAATTTAAACTTAGTTTAAACGCACAAATGATATCAAGTTTAAGGCCTAAAAATATTTATAGACTATATAAAACTTAAAATTATAATAATGCTACATTTACACGATTGAAATTTTCTTCAAAATTGCTCTTCAAAATGCTTCAAACTCGTGTAAACAGCAACATTTTTTCAAAATTTATTTATTTAATAGTTATTAACTATTATTTATTTAATAGTTATTAACTATTATTTATTTGAAGCATTTTGAAGAGCAATTTTGAAGAAAATTTCAATCGTGTAAATCTAGCTTAAGTTTTATAATTAATTTTTAGTAAAACAAAGTTTTAAAATTAAACTGAAAGCTTCTCAAATGAAGATTTAAACTTGTCTTAAAAATTATTTGAATCAAACTCAAATCAAAAATGTTAATAAACCTGATCAGTTATTTCCAACAAAATTAAGTTTATAAGTTAAACCTAGTTTAAACGTTCAAATAATTGCATGATTAAGGGCTACAAATATTTATATTCTCAATAAAACTAAATATTTTAATCAGTGTTATAATTTATTTTTAAAAATGCTAAATTTTAGAGTTAAACTGAGTTTAAACTTCAAGTAGAGCTTGGGTAAAAATTAAAAAAATAAAGTCATATTTTCCGTTTTTTTTTTTGCTATATTTTTGTAACATTTTGTTAAACTACATTTTATACTATATTCTAAGTTGTGCGATCAGTGTTTGTTTTGCAATCGTGATAAATATCAAATAAAATCATCATTATGATCATCTAGAAAACAAGTTAATTTTTTGTCTAATTTTATTTATATGTTATCCCATTGTTATGAGTAAAAATTTCAATTTCGCTTTTCAAACTTTTATTTTATTATTTATTTCGCATTTACTATACTTCTGTTTTTCTTGGACACAACCCAATTATCAGGGTGATGATGATCACACAAAAACAGCCTATTTTTATTGTGCTCTTTATTTCAATTAAATAATTGCCGTAATTTCTATAAAAGGTTTATTTTTGTTTGATCAGTGTCATCACAAACAAATAAATATAACTAAATAAATAAATTCCAGAAACTACCCTGAAATTGCAATAATAAAAGAGAGTAAAATTCGCCTAAAAGAAAATTAAATTAAGTCTTTAATAATTATAAAACAAATTTGTGCATTTTACAAAAGGTTTTGTGTTAATGTAATGATTTATGGCAATATTTAAGTTATTTTTAAAAGAACATTCCGGAAATTTATTAATTTTTAATAAAATTTGAGTTTGCTTATTCAAAATAAAATTTAGACAAAAAAATCGTATACAAAAAGTTTTAATTAAAAAAATTACTGAATTTTTTTTTAGTAACAAAGCAGTTTTTAAAAATTCACCATTACATAATCGGTGCGAAAACCTCTACGATCAATGGCATAAATATTGTCTGCCTGGCATTCGTAGTAACCTGGAAAGATATTTATTTATTATGATAAGTTCAAGAAAATGTTAAATAGAATTCGATTGTAGTCTACCTGCATCCATTTGTGTTGTGGGATCAATTTCCATTTTCGATTTGATTATATTGTTGTCTATGTGGGATTCATGGACCTGTAAAGTAGAAAATCTTATCAATTATCAAAATTTAACACAAAAAATGTCAAACAATTTCGTGATATATTCAAATTAAAGATGAATTAAAATTAAACTCCGTTTAAACCAGCTAATAAAACCAAATTTAAAACTTGAAAATTCTTTTAATCAAACTAAAATATAAATTTTAAATAAAACTCAGGATTTCTGTGAAAATTAATAAATTTTAAAAATAATCTTAGCTTAAACTTTAGCAGGAACTCAAGATTAAATCTTAAAAATGCTATCAATAAAAAAACAAATCAAAAATTAAAATAAAACGAGTTAAGTTTTCAACAAAAGTAAATTTTCAAGTTAAACTTAGTTTAAACGCTTAAATAAATCCAAGTTTAACATTTAAACATAATGGAAAACTAAACAGAACTTAAATTATAAATGAAATCTGTATTTTTGTTTTAATAATACAAAGTTTTAGAGTTAAACTCAGTTTAAATCAGCAAGAAACTGGAAAATAGTACTAGTCACACTCAAATCAAAATCTCAAATAAAATTGGTAATTTGTTTTGAACAAAAACTAATTTACTAGTTAAACCTAGTTTAAACGCTTAAATAAATCTATGTTTAACAACTAAATATAAAAGAAAACTAAGTTTAACAAAAAATATTATTAAAACCTATAAATTATTTTTTAAAAACTTAGATTTTAAGGTTAAACTCAGTTTAAACAAGGAAAATCAATGACAAAATAAATAAATTTAGCCATGAGCCTTAAGCACAACGGAAGTTAAAAGTTAAACTAAGTTTAAACGCTTCTGGTTTAAGTTATAAAAATAATGGAAAACTAGATAAAACTAAAATTTAACAATAAAAGTTTTAAATTATTTACAAACATTTAAACTCAGTTAAAACTTTTAAATAGCTTAAAATTTTAAATATAATCGGGATTAAAGTCTAAATTTCATATAGAATTAAAAATCGAAATCTCGTAAATTTTCAAACAAAAAATGTAAGTGATAAACTTAGTTTACACATTAAAAAAACTCAAGTTTAAAACTTGCAAATAGTTTTAATAAAATGAAAATTGATATTTTAGACAAAACTCAAAATTTCCTGTAAACAAAATTAAGTTTAACAGATAAACTTAGTTTAAACTCTCAAGAAAATTGAAAATTATTTGAGTAGGGCAAAAATTATAATTAGAAATAAAACTCGAATTTAAAAAAAATAAGTATAGGAGATAAACTTGGTTTAAACTTTCAAGATAAGCTGCGGTTAAAACATGAAAGTTTTTGTAAACACTTTTAAATACAAAAATTTTATATATAATTCAGAATGTTTTATTAACTAAACTAAGTTTAGGATTAAAAAATGAAAGTAGTTTTAAACGAATTAAAAGCAAAACTAAATCAAATTGGGGAATTGTGATCGAAAAAATTAAATTAAAAAAATTTAACTAAAGACTTCAACTTAGTTTAAACTTTAAAGAAAAGCTGAGATTAAAACATGAAAGTTGTTTTAAACGAATTTAAATACCAAAAATAAATCAAATTATTTTTCATATAATTAAGTTTAAGAATTAAACTTAGTTTAGGCTTTTGAAGTAAGCTGACACAAAAGTATTTTTAAATTCATATATAAAACAAATGGAAAATTTTTTTGATAAAAAAATAAGTTTAAGAGTTAAACTTAATTTAAACTTAGAAGAAAAGCTGAAAAAAAACTTAGTTTAAGAGTTAAACTTAGCTTAAACTTACGAGTAAAGTTAAGATTAAAACTTGGAAATAGAGAAGAATAGAAATTTAGTTTACAAAGTAAATATACATAGCCTTAAACATTTACCTGAAAGAATCTGTGTTGATATAATTCGGCGCCATCTTTAAACCAAGTTATAGTGGGACGAGGATTTCCTTTGAATTAAATCAATCAGTGAATTAATATTCAAAAATACTTTTAAATTTATGAAATTCTCATACCCTCTGCCATACAAAAGAAGGTTATTTTGCGACCCAACGTATAGTCCAATTCAAAATGGGATGATTTTATAATTTTGGCACCCTGGAATATAATTAGGTTTGCAAATAAATGTAGTATGTCAATGACACCTGTGTTATTATTATGATGATTAATATTATTTTCTATAATAAAACTTACATTTTCATGATCATAATAATTGGCTGCATCTGGTGTACGATGTTGTATTACTACCGGTTTTTTACCCGTATAATTTCGTCGCAATACGCCACGACCTCCTACGTTTCCTAAATGAAGTTTTCAATTTAAAACATAGATTATTTCGAATTTCGATACTGTAGCTACTCTCTGAAATTCTAACACTCTCTTTGTTGCATCTCTTTTTTTGCTACAAATACTTACTTTGTGCCTCGACTTCTCTGCCGTAAATGATTAAAATCACTGTTAAAAATAGAATTTTCAAAATAGAGTTTTTCAAACACATTTTCACTTTAATGTTTTTCTGAATTTAAACGTGGCTTTGACCCAAAAATCAAAGAAATTGATCAGTGCGAAATTAGCAGCAATAAATGTAAACTTTTGTAGTTGTATATTTTTGTTTGTGGCTCTTCCACTGCTGTGTTTAGAGTTCAAATGTGTTTTACAAACTAAATTCAATTGAGATGACAGTGTCCCATTATTGGGATGTTGGATGGCTGGCTGGCTGGTTGGCTGCTGTATGATGATTACGTCTGAGTAGTATGTACTCTCCTCATTCGTGTGTGTCGTGCAAATCCATTTATTTTACTTAGTAGACAATTTTTTAATCTTATTATTACGAATTAGTTTAAATAATACCGTTTTTTACATTTGATTCTTTTGTAGACTTTATTATTATTATTGTTATTTTGGATTTAAAGTGACGTTGTTTGGTTTTTTTCTGGTTTTATTGAAATGTTTCTCTCTTGAGTTTGATTATTTATTGTTATATTTTCGTCTTTGTTTAATTTCAGTGGCATTTGGAATGTTCCCTATGTGTCCAGCATCTATTTGATCAAAAATACAGCTTTCAAATTCATCGACTATGAACATCAATATTATGACCCCGATATGGCAATGTGTGATTCATTGAGACAAAAGGTAAGTGTGAAAAAATAACCAGAAATCCGGAACTTAAATAAAGTAATTTAGAGAAAAAAACAGACAGTAAATAGCTGAGTTACAGGACTAAAAGTCTAAAAGTAAAAATTAAAGTGTTTAAATAAAACATACCATTTCCATATAAACAAATTTTGACTTATATGCTAAACTTGGTTAAACTTTCACGACAAACTAAGTTTTAATAAAATGGATTATTTCTTGTAATTATATAAGTTTGGGAATTAACTTAGTTTAAACCCCTATGAAAAGTCAAGATCAAAATTTTAAAATATTTCCAGGCGATCATGAATAAAAAATTAAATTAAAAAAACAAATTGTTTTAAATGAAAAAGTAAGTTTACCACTTAAACTTAGTTTAAACTTTCAATAAAAGCCAAGTTTAAGATGTTATATTAATTTTGATTTAACTTAAATAAATAACACAAATAAAAATGATGATTTAATTTAAATTAAGTTTAAAAGTTAAACATAGTTTAAACGCCAATTATACCACAAGTTTAAGATTTCATATTAGTTTGAATGTACAGACAATTAAAAATTTAAATAAATTTGAGAATTTTTTGTAAAATTAACAAACTTTAGAAGTTAAACTAAGTTTAAACTCCTAAGAAAATTGAAGATCAAAACAAGACAATAATTCCAGGCAAATATAAATAAAAAAAATGGAAATATAAAAAACGATTTTGTTGAAAGAAAAAAATAAGTTTACTATTTAAATCAGATTTAAACTTTCAATAAAATTCGAGATCAAGACTTGATAATAGTTTCGATTAGACTTAAATAAATAATTCAAATAAAAGTTATGATTTATAGTTGAACTGTTAATTCTTGATATATTTATTTAGTTAGGCATGAGTTCATTAAATTTAATTTTCATTAAATTAACTGTTATGATTTAATTTTAACAAAATTAAGTTTTTTAAATAATAATTAACAAACACAAACTGCGAAGCTTTTTAGCTTATCTGCAGAAAACACCCAGAGTCTTTGGCGGGAATCGAACCCGCGACCCTCTGACTGATAGTCCGGCACTATCGCCTACTCTATCTAGTCTATGTTAAACATAGTTTAAAGACTACAAAAACACAAGATTAAGATTTGATATTAGTTTCAGTCTACAGAAAATAAAAAACAAAATTAAATTTGGGGATTTTTCGTAAAACAAAGTAAGTTTAGCAGTTAAACTTAGTTTTAACCTACAAAAATTACAGATTAAAACACGTTAATTGCTCTAAATACAAAATTATAATACAAATTAAGATTTATTGCAAACTAAACAAAGTTTTAAAGTTAATCTTGGTTTAAACTCAACAAAAAACTAAGAATGAAATTCAAATTATATTCTAAAATAAAGCAGAGATCTGTTGTAGATAAAAGTGGGTTTAGTAGTTAAACTAAAACAAAAGTGTATTTACAAGTTGAACTTAGTTTAAACTCACAAGAAAACTGGAGTTTAAAACATGTTATTAAAGCAAAGTGTAATTAAAATAAATATATTAAAATAAAGCAGTGATTTGTATTAGATGAAACTGAATTTAGAAGTTAAACTTAGTTGCTTAGTAAACTTTGGTGGAAATCAAGTTTTAAAATGTTAAATCAGTTTAAATGAAGGGAATTCAAGACTAAAAATGTTAGAAAACCTGGAATACAAAGATTAAGAAAGGAAAAACTCAATATTCAACAAAGAATAACAACTTTAGATTTAAGAACGCCAAAAGGATATAACTCCTTAGAAATCGGGGCTTAAGTGAAAAGACTCAAGAATGTTAAATGAACTTTCAAATGAAAACTGGTTCTGGACTTAGAATTAACTAAGCAGCCAAAAATTTCGAATTGCCAGAAGAAGCAAAATCATGACTAAAACTTGAAAACAAGGCTAACCACCCAAGAAAACTTTAAATTTAGACTCAAGAAAGGACTTAAACTTAAATTCAAGAAAAACAGAAGATCTATAAAATGAAAATTGGCGCAGACAAATCGAAATTTAGAAAATTCAAGTTTATCATACTGAATTAAAAAATCATGACTAGATCTGGGAAATAACCAAGATAACTCAAGAAAACTTAAAATTTAGACAGCTGAGATTCAAGAATAACAGAAGATCTATAAAATGAAAATCTGAGAAATTTATTCCAGGACTGAAGCAGTTGTACCTGTCTTACAATTGTAATCAAATGTAAAACTCATACTTAATTCCTTGCATGCTTCTAGGGCGTTCACATGTTCATCATCAACGATCGCAGCTACGGTCATTTAGTGCAAGCTGAAGGTTTCGATACCACCGTAGCACGTCCCGATTTCTATACCCTGTTCACCAACAAATTCGACTGGATCAAGAAATACATACATCCCAATTTCACCCAACAACTGGAATCTAATTTCACCTACCTGCAGCCCTGTCCCGATGTATACTGGTTCCAGATCGCCACCGATGCCTTCTGTGACGATATGGTAGCCATTATGGAAAACTTTGGCAAATGGTCGGATGGCAGTTCCAAGGATGAACGTCTAGAGGGTGGCTATGAGGCAGTGCCAACACGTGATATACACATGAAACAAGTGGGTTTGGATGCTTTGTGGTTGCAATTTTTAGATTTGTTTGTCAGACCTTTACAAGAGAAGGTTTTCTTGGGTTATTTCCATAATGTAAGTTTTTTGTTTGAAGTTAAAATTGTTAAAATAACAACTAATTTTTATATTTTTTTGTGTTAATCCAGCCTGTCCGCTCTTTGATGAATTTTGTGGTGCGCTATAGACCTGATGAACAGCCCTACCTCAGGCCCCACCATGACTCGTCCACCTACACCATTAATATTGCCCTTAATCGTGCTGGAATCGATTATGAGGGCGGTGGCTGCCGTTTCTTGCGCTACAAATGCTCCGTAACTGCCACCAAAAAGGGTTGGATGCTTATGCATCCTGGACGTTTGACCCATTATCATGAGGGTCTACGTGTTACCAATGGCACACGTTACATTATGATTTCCTTCATTGATCCTTAAGAGCTTTTGAAGACAGACAAGAAAAAAGTCATTTAAATGAACTTTTCCTAGTTAATAACATATCCAAAGAACCCATAATTTTACTATTTTATTTTAAATTCAAATAAACTCCTAATGAATCTCTTTCATTTTTTGTTTTCATGGCTTCTTTAGTTTGTAAGCATTTTCTTTTGCGAATTAATTTCTATTATGAAGAGCTTCCAATTTGACCACATTTTTTTATTCTAAATATTTTAATTACGTTTTTGTAATGTTTCCTTAACTTTCCTATGTTGTCTCTTAAATTTAGATTTAGCCCCATAAATCATTTTATACTTACCATTTTTTTCTATGTTAAACCAATCAATTACATATTTTATATAAAAGAAAATATATTTCCAACAAAACTTGAAATTTTAAAGATGTTTTATTGCAAGGGAATCTGAATTCTATAATTAATTCCTGATTTAAAACTTAAAATCCCTGTGACACACTTAAACCTATAATAAAACATTTTAGTATTTAAACTCAGTTTAAAATCCCCCAACAATACATATAAAATAAGAAATATACTATAAAAGACTAAACTCAATTAAAGTGATTTAAGTATTAATTTTACCTTCAACCTAATTACTCCGATTTCAACATTTAAACTCAGTTTAAACTTACAATTAACAACAGGATTAATATTATTACATAGCTGCAGTCGATTAAAAATTTAATACATTTTATGATTTTTTTCTAATTGGACTAAAATGCTTAACTTAAACTTAGTTTAAACTTTGCATAAAAAACCAGATTAAACTTTAAAAATAATTTATTCTGAAATAGAAATAAACATTTTACCACAAATTCTTTGCGGAAAAGTAAATTTAAAAGTTAAATCTAGTTAAGCCAAGTATTTAGTCTAAGATTAAAACTCGAAAATAGTACTATTTAAAATAAAATCGAAAATTTAAATAAAATTTTTGATATTTTTCAACAAAAGAAAATTTTTAAAGTTAAACTTAGTTTAAACCATCCACAAAAAACAAGATTAACAGCCCAAAATAATTTAAATGCATTCAAAATCAAAAATTTTAAAAAATAGCAGATTTATTTTCCCAAAAATGTAACCATTAAATTTAGTTTAAGCTTTGAATAAAACACCAGATTCAAATTCAAGAATAATTTATTTGTAAATAGAAATAAACCTTTTACAACAAATTAAAAACTAACACACAGGTTTAAACTTCATACAGGCCCTAGAGCCTAAAGGGCAAAAATCGGTGATCACTTTTATTTATAAAAATTCATGTATTTTAAGTGTTCTGCGTCTTCTTTCCAAAGCTCTATCGTGCCTTCGAGAGACGGACATGGCCAGATCTTCTTAGAATTCATTATTTTACATTTATTTCACTACACCCCTGTTTTCTAAAGGTCTATTATGTTTATTATGTATATAAACATATTGCTGTTAAATATGTATAAAATAACTTTGCAATATGTTTCTAAACACTGTTTCTCTCTCACATGTTTCTCTAAAGTTAAAGCATACCGTTAAATAAAACCAAAAACAACCAAAAGCAAAACAGCTGACGCTGCTGTTTTTGAAAATGTCGCTATTTAAGGACTTGCGCTCTTATCAATTCACTGCCACATACATTCTCAATTGAAATGATAAGAAAGCAGGAAACAAATAAAAATAACTAAATTATAAATATTAAAGAAAAACCATTAAAAGTGTATGAGAAAATAAATGAGAATAAAAGCAAGAGGTTGGTTTTTTGTACAAAAGTGATAAAAAAAAGAATTGTATTGAGTGCTAAACAATGATGCCAATGAGAGTGGGGAAATGTAAAACGCAGGAATTAGTTATGAAAGATGGTTTTGTATATTTTTTTTTAGGGACAGGGATTGTTGTTTAATGTTTATTTAAATTGTTTCAAGCTTGTTTTGAAATATTTTAATACAAATTGTTTAGAACAGAGAACTGAGAAAATTGCATTAAAAAGTTAAACTTAAATTAAAAAAAAATCAAGTTATTTTTTTTTACCAAAACTAAATATGCAAGTTAAACTGAGTTTAAACTTTTTAAATAAAGGCAAGCTTAAAATATGAAAATAGTTTAGGCTCTATAAAATCAAAAATTTAATAAAAAATATGATTTTTTTTCAATAAAAGTTTCTTAATAATTTAAACTTAGTTTAAGCATTCCAAGAAAGCTAAGATTTAAAATATTTTTATACGAAATAAAATAGATACGCTAAAATAGCTTTAGTTTTTCAAAATCAAAAAATTATTTAAAAAAGATAATTTTTTTTCAACAAAACTTTGTTTGAAAATTAAACAGAGTTTAAAATTTTTAAATAAAAGCTAGTTTAAGATTTGAAAATACCTTTAATCGCTCTAAAATCTGAAATTGAATTGGAAAATACATATGATTTTTTTCAACAAAACTTTGTTTGAAAATGAAACTAAGTTTAAACTTTTTAAATAAATGCAAGTTTAAGATATGAAAATAGCTTTTATTTTAAAATTAAAAATTTTATGAAAAAGGAAGTTCTTTTCAACAAAACTTTATTTTAAAATTAAACATACTTCAAATCTTTAAAATAAAGAGAAGTTTAACACTAGATAAATTGTTTTGGACTACCTGTAATCAAAAATTGTAATAAAGATGATTTTTTCAACAAAACTTGGTTTAAAATTAAAACTGAGTTTAAACCTTTAAGATAAAGACAAGTTGAACATGAGATAATAGTTGTGGACTATCTATAATCAAAAATTTCAATAAACGTAATGTTCTTTTCAATAAAACTTGGTATAAAAGTTAAACTTAGTTTCAGTTTTTAAGAGAAGCTAAGATTCAAAATTAAAAATTGTTTTATTTGATCTCAAAAGGAAAACTGATTTAAATCGAGTGTTTTGTTTGTCAAATGTTTGTTTCCAAACGTAAATAAAAAACTTGTTCGATTTTTATTTACCCAACGTTTCGTTAGTTTTATTCTAACTTCTTCAGGGGTCTCGTTCTAAATAATCTAGTGACAAAATTTATTGTTTTATTACACAGCTTTAACTTATAGACTAAGTTTTACTTACAGCTTTGATGTTTTTTATCATTGGATTAACTAACGAAACGTTGGGTAAATAAAATAAAAAATAAAAATCGAACAAGTTTTTTATTTACGTTTGGAAACAAACATTTGACCAAATTAGCCTGAAGGAAACTCCTTAAAAATTATAATAAAATTTTATTGTTTTAAACTTAATTTAGAAAATCCGCTAAATTTCCAACATTGTTTATATTTATCGGCAATATTTTGAGCAACATAATAGTGAAGAGAGAGAGGAGGGCTACAAAATTGTTGCTGTTGCTACTACTACAACAAAAAAAAACATACTTTATTTAACTGTTATTATCAATCTATTGTTGTTGAAACACAATGGATTTGAAACAACGGCACTGAAAACGAACATCATTTTTTTTTTGTTTTTCTCACATGGACGAGAGTTTTGTGCTGGTGAGTGTTCATGTGACTATCTAGCTGGCTGTAGCTAGCTGTCTGAGGGTACGCTCAGAAATTGTATAAAAATCCATCAGTTTCAATGTGTTCCACTCTAGTGTTTTTTAGTCGTTACTTATCAACCGTTGTTGGCATATGGTTCTTTCGTTTGATTTTAGTTTGTTAAGTAAAATAAAAAAAAAAGAAATACAGAAACAAGAAATATATAAAAAATATGAAATATTTTTCTTTTATGGCAGACAAGTATATAAAAACGGTGTTTACGGAAAATGTTTAACGTTTAAAAAAGGGGTTTAAAGGGCGAGGAACTTGGTTAAATTAATTTCCATACATAGTTTCTAAAAAATTTTAATTAAAAAGTGTTAATGAAATAAAAATGTAAGAATTTATTTTTTAAATTTAAAGCAAAAAAGTGAGTACCTACATATGTATGTCTTAGAGCAATCAGGAGGAGAGTTTAGTTTCTATGTAAAATTTTACATTATTATTGCTGTTGTTATTATATTATTACATTGCATTGGCTCTCTTTCTAGACTTTAAGCAAAAACACAGCAAAAGATATTGTAACAAGAAAACTTTTAGTGTAAAAAAATTGAAACTAATGTCTGTAAATGTTTAAAGAAAATCCTTTATTTTTAATAAGAAATTCTTCTAAAACCCTTAAAATTATAAAAAATACTTAAAAATTTTGTTATTACTAAAAACAATTCCTAATTATTGTTCTTAAAATAATTTCCCTTTTATGTTCCTTGCTTTTTACTCTCCTTAATTTTCTAGAAACCCGCACACCTGCTTCATACCCGTGTAATTGAGTTCTCTGAGTAAGTACTGTTAATATACATGTGTAGGTGGGTGTGTGTGTTCTGTTTACATGTTTAGTTTTTCTTGTTGCCAAAATACTCGTTAAATAAGGAGCAACAACAACAATAACACCAATCATATAAACGCCCTTGTTAAACTCTTCGTCACTTTGGTAACAAAAACCACTAACTACCGTTAGTTTTTTTTACTGTCTCTCCTTTACACAATGTTTGATTGTTAGTTATTGTTGTTATTATTGTTTCGAGGTATGTTTTAATTTGTATGTGTAACTGTTTTGTTTACGACAAAACAAAACAGGCTCTCTATTTGTAGCTGTTGTTATTGTTGTTTGTAGTTAAAACACAGTGTTTATAAACAAAGCTGATTTTTCCGAGTTTTCCTTAATAATTCTTTTTCATTGAATCAGTTGCTTTAAGTTTCTCTACAATATTAAAGGCATTTTTAACAGAAATATTAATGTATGTATGTACATATATACATATAATTTAAACAATTTAAACAGCTTAATATTAACTAAATATTGCTGTTTTGACAAAAAAAATTATTTAATAGTAGCAACAACAACAATACAACAAAACAAATATATATACGTACATACGTACATCTGTATAAGAAAATAAAAGTAACAAATTAACAACAAAACAAAAAAGAATTATAACAAAAAAGTGAAAAAACTTGTGAAAATTTGTTTATACCTACATACATAGTTAGTGTTTTTTTTTGGTGCAAGTGGATTTTTTATTGTGTATGGAGAAATTAATTTAAGGTGAGTTCGAAAAAATTCTTCTATTTTTATTAAAAAAAAAAAAAAAAAAACAAGTAAGAAAGTATAGTCGGTCAAGCCCGACCATATAATACCCTACACCCAGTATATGTATAAAGCAGTTTTTCAAAAACGAGCGCTATGGGAGATATTACCTATTATGGACCGTTCATCCAAAAATTTAGTGCCATAATTTCTGTAAATATAAATATTATATGTGTTGATTTATGGAGGTTAAAGTGAATTACGTAGAGTGTCTTATATGGGAGTTTCGACTAATTATGGACCGACCATTATAAAATTAGATGTCATCATTTCTGTATATATGAAACTTTTTTGTGTTGAATTTTATTTGGAAAGCAACATTTTTAAGAAATTTATGGTCGTTAAAGTGATTTTCGGAAGTAGGCCTTATATGAGAACTACGACTGATTATGGACCGATCATAATAAAATTGTACCGTATTATTCGTATATGTATATATGAAATATATTTGTGTTCAATATTATTTGGATACCAACATTTTTAAGAGAGCTATGATCTTTAAAGTGATTTTCGAAAGTGGGAGCTATGACTAATTATTTATTTATTTTATTTATTTATTTATTTATTTAATATGCTTATCCTGAACAACAAGATTAAATCTTATAGTTATAGTACAGGAATTTTAGATTTGAAGAAATTAATTTTAAAGTCAATTGAATAAAAGGTATGAATACAAATGGAGAAGACAAAGTACAAAAATAAGTAAAAAATAATTATATGATATAATATTAATATTGAAACAATTAGTACTTAATAAAAAATGTGAAAGGTTAAAAAAAGAAAGAAATATCAATAAAAAATTTAAAGCAGTAGTAAAATGGAAATAAAATTAAATTAAAGTATTATGAAATTGTATGTACGAGTACCCATATAAAAGTTAGGAAGTTTTTAAAACAAAATTACTTAAAAATCACTTAAAGATTTCAAAAAGATTATTCTTAAATACGTTTGCATTACTAAGGAGCTGAATGTTATGTGGAAGCAAATTCCAAAGATGAACCGATCATCATAAAATTCTACCATATTATATGTAAGTATGTATACGAAACATATTTATGTTCAATATTATTTGGATACCAACAGTTTTAAAAGAGTTATGCTCTTTAAAGTGATTTTCGGAAGTGGGCCTTATGTGGGAGCTATGACTAATTATGGACCGATCTTGACAAAATTTGTAGATGTGATTTAGCTTCATTTATTACTCATTTGTGGTGAAATTTGTTTGCATACTTGCATAATTCAAAGATTTATGATCGGTAAACCCCAACATTTGTATGGGGGCCAGGTGAAATAAAGGACCGATTTCTACCAATCTTTCAATCCCATCCGTTGACTCAGGAAGTGATTCTGAGTCGATCGGTTTACTTTAAGGTGGGTGTTGGCCCAATATTTCTGGGCGTTACAAACATCAGCACAAATCCAATATACCCTCCCCACTATAGTGGTGTAGGGTATAATAAATAAAAAGCCAGTTTGGCGGTCTTAAAAAATATTGTAAAACACCTGGCTTGCAATTTTTTATAAACAAATTTTTGTAGGCCTAATTAGCAATTTTTGTCATTTAATGAATCTAAGCGAAAAATTGACAAATAAGGTTGGTAAACGTAGTCATATGTATGTTTAATAAACAACTGCTTAAGTTTTAATTATGTCCTAACTTGCTAAATTTAAATTAAGTTTAAATTTCCAATTCTAGCTTAACTTGTTATTTTTAAACTAAGTTTACACACTAAAATCGTATAAAAGTTAAAAATCTCTTTAACCTTTTTGAGTTTATCCTCTGAACTAAATTTTTTATTAATAAGAATATACCTAACTGTGTTATAAAATTCGCTTTTCAAATGGATTTTAATCAATTTAGGGATTTAATATTGAATTTTCTCGAGTGTTTAAACTAGGTTTAACTTTTAAACTAAAGTTTTCTTTATAAAAATTAATTGACTTGTTGCCATATTTAATTTCCTTTCTATAAAATAATTTGTGTTAGATAGTCTTAATTTTCTTAGAATACTTAAATGAAGTTTAACTTTTAAACATAATTTTTGTTTATAAAAAATAACAGTTTTGTTGCCATATTGAATTTTCTTCCTGTAAAATAATTTGTGTTAGATAATCTCAACTTTCTTGGAAAACTTAAACGGCATTTAACTTTTAAACATAAGTTTTCTTTATGAAAAGAATCAGTTTTATTGCAATATCTTATTTGAATTTCTATAAAATAATTTGTGTTAGTTAAACTTAACTTTCCTGGAAAGCTTATAAATCATCAGTCTTGTAACCATAGTTAATCGTAACTTCCTGGAAAACTTAAACGAAGTTTAAATTTTAATCTTAAGTTTTATTAATGAAAATAATGAGTTTTATTGCTATATTTTATTTCCATTCCTAAAAAAACTTAAACTAAGTTTAACTTTTAAACATAAGTTTGCTTTATAACAATTAACAGTCTTATTGTAATATTTTAATTACCATCCCATAAAATAGTTTGTGACAGTTATTATTAGTTTTTCTAAAAAACTTGATCTAAGTTTAACTTTTAAACTTTACTTTTCTTTATAGAAAGTATTAGTCTTTAGGCAATATTATAATTACCAACCTATAACATAGTTTGTGGTGCCTTGAAAACTTAAACAAAGTTTATACTCAGTTTAACTTATTTTTTGTTTTTTTAAATGAAAATTACAGGTTTAGTTAAGTTTGCCACTTTATTAGAAATTTAGGTAATTTTAAGTTCAAATTTTAATCTTGTTACTTACTTTAAGTTTAAACAAATCATCATTCTTATTACAAGTTTTGCTCGTTGTAAACTATGTTGTATTTTTAATCGTGGCTTAACTTGTTAGGTTAAAACTTAGTTTAGCTTAAGTTTATTAGTATTTAATTTCATTCTTTATTAAACATTTTTCAAAAGTCCTTTATTTAAATTTAACACTCTTACTTTTATTTTCTTTATTTTCAAACACTTTGATGTGTTCCTTTTTTTGTTTTTGTCCAGCACTCTTCCTTCTTAGATATTTCATATAGCTTGTCCCCTAATCTCATTTGTTCTTACTATTGTTTAACACAAACAAAAAAATGTGTCTCTAACATATATGTACATATGTATATGAAAAAGCATTCTTGTTTTTTATTTTTTTTTGTCTAAAAGTACTTTAGAAGCTCTTACCTACATAAAAAAAAATCTCATCACAATTTTTTAAAACGCATGCAGTCGGCTGTAAAATCTCCACTATTCATGGCTGCAGACCATCAGTACAAAAGAACGAAAGGCAAAAAAAAGAAAAAAAAAACTGTTTGAAATACAACAGATTTGAATGAGTCATGAGTTAGTCAGTGCTTTTATTTTGGAACCCTTTTGTTTCAGGGAGAACAATTAAAATATTGCTGGTGAGTGTGCGTCGTTGTCGTCTATTACTGGACCATGAATAAATATTGAATTGTATAAACAATATTTGAAAAAAAAAAAATGGTTAAACATTTTGCGTTGTGTAAAGAAAAGCGAAAGTGCTGTACTGGTTTTAGATGTTTTTTTTTAAATAGTGGGTGGCAATGAAATGAGGGCTATACAAAAAGGGTTAAAAGAATGCGGGGGTCGGAGAAGAGGAATTTCGGGTTGAGTTTCAAGCAATTGCTTGCGGTCTGTTTTTACTAAATATTAAGAGCTTTTTTGAAATCCTAACTATTTGTATGCATTTTGAAAGAAAATTTCGGGTTTGGAAAATATGCTGGTTTTATAATATGTATATGTATATAATATATATAGTGTGCCCCGATAGATTAGGCGATAGTGTGCTGGACTATCAGTTAGAGGGTTGCGGGTTCGATTCCCGCCAAAGACTCTGGTTGTTTTCTGCAGATAAGCCAAAAAGCTTCGCAGTTTGTGATTGTTAATTAAAAACTTTAAATGAAGCTAAAATTTAACTGTATAGAAAATTTCTAATGTGGCTAAAATTTAACTAAATAAAGGACTTCGAATTAAACTAAAATTTAACTCTATAGAGAACTTCAAATGCAACTAAAATTGAACTTGATAAAGACTTAAAAATTAAGCTAAAAATTAACTGCATAAAGAACTTGAATGGAACAAAAATTTAGCTGCCTAAAGATCTGCAAATAAAGCTTAAATTTATGTACATAACGGTCTTGAAATGAGGACTTGAATGAATGAAAAATAGAAACACATATATAGCTATAAATAAAGTAAAATTTACGTACATAAATACCTCCAATAAAGATAAAATTTAACAAGATAACGGCCTAACAATTAAGCTAAAATTAAACCACATAAAATCTTAGAAGTAACGCTGAAAATTAACTACATAAAGGACTTGAAATTAAGCTAAAATTTCACTAGAACTGAAACTAATCTTTAGGCACCTATTGATAGCAGTGGTCAGCTCTCAGAGTTGACAGGGTCCGACTATGCAGATGAGTACAACATGAATAACAGCAAATGTGGTCAAAAGCATTAAAAGTTTAACAAATTAAATAAAATCGATCGAATTTAGAAATCTGTTTTATGAAACTTTTTCAAAACATTTTGCAATGTAACATATTTTGTTTGAGCCGATCAATCACGGACTTTATAACAGTGGTCGGCTGTCAAAGTCTACAGGCGCCGGCTATACAGATGAGCACAATACAAATAACAGCCAAATGTGGTCAAAAGCATTAAAAGTTTAACAAATCGAATTAAATCGATCGCAACCACAAATTTGTTTTATGAAACTTTTCAAAACATTTTGCAAAGTAACATATTTTGTTTAAGCCGATCACTGCTTTACAAACACCAGCACAATATTATCACATAATAAAACAAAATAAACTAAACCACAAAACAACAGACCTAAAATTTCAACAAAATCTTGCTTTTAATTATTTTAATCTTCAAACTCCCACTGTAAATCAGTGGTCGGCATTCACAGTCGTTAGGGGCAGACTATACAGATGAGCACAACACGAATAACAGCAAATTTTTGCAAAATAATTTCAAGTGCAACAAATAGAATTAAGTTGAATCAATAAATTGGTTTTATAAAACTTTTCAACGCATTTTGTAAAGCAACATATTTTGTTTGAGCCGACCACTGCTTTTCAAACATCAGCAGTACATTATCAGCCCATAAAACAAAAGAGAACTGAACTTAATAAAAACCATATGTTGTTTTCAACAGTAATACACATAAATTCAGATGAATAACTACAATATAATTCAAATAAATACAGACATATGTACATACCATGGTGAAATTAAATACAAGGTGACAGCATTGCTACAACAATTACAACAAGGCAAGAACAACAGGCATATTTTATTAAACAATTTCGAAACTCGTGATACTTTTGTTCGGGGCATTTTGATTAATGAGGAAATTCTAGACAGTCGTATCTGTGTTTCCCTCTTGCCACGCGAACAGTATGCTCGAAAGGTGAACAATTGGCTGACTTATCAAATTGTCAGCAATGACATCATAAATCGTTGGACATACCCCTTAGTACCTGATATGTGCATTGTCGAACTGAAACAGATGTGTATCTTCCACAAAAATAATATGTATCTATTAAAGCCCTACGTCTAGTTTGGTCAAGGTGTCACTGGGCGAAAATGTGGTGGTACATAAAAATAGTGTTCAACGTTGACCTTCTTCGCATTTGACCTTCTGTAAATTTGATTCCAATTGGCGAATTTTTTCTTGATAATTTGTTGATACTGTATCAAAAATTGAAGTATTAAAAGTTTTTTTTTTTTTTTTTTTTTTTTTTTTTTTTTTTATAATACATTATATTTATTTATTGAATCTTCAGATATTGAAATGACAATAAGTTTTCGAATCTTAATACTAAAAGAAAATAATAAGTCCAGCCAGTGCTAGACAAAATATTATGATACTACAAAAAAATTTACATCCACTGATCCAGTCATCTGTTTTGCGTTTGAGTTAAAGCAAGGGTATCCCTCCTTCTCAACCGAACATGGCCACTAAAGTTAAGGATGTCTCGTGCAAGTGGGTTTGGATGGTGTTCAAGTTTGCTGACATATTTTGAGGCGTATTTTGTAAATTCGTCTTTCACCAAAGGAATGCCTAGATCTTTGTGAATTCGAGAATTTTTAACGTACCATGGAGCTGCAGTAATTATACGTAGAATTTTATTTTGACCTCTTTGAATTTTTTCAATGTTGGATGCTGAGGCAGTACCCCATAATTGAATTCCATAACACCATATTGGCTTTAGAATTGCATTGTATAACAAAAGTTTACAATCCAACTTTAATGTAGAATTTCTGCCGATTAGCCAATTAAGTTGCACTGCTTTTAATCGCATCTGTGTAAGTTTTGCGTCAATATGAGACTTCCAGGTTAAACGACGATCGAGGTGGATTCCGAGGTATTTGACTTCATTGTGTTGCGGAATAATTTGGTTATTTATTCTGATGGACGAGCAGGTATCTTTTCGCAATGTGAAAGTTATATGAATACATTTCTGTTCGTTAACCCTGATTTTCCAAAGCTCAAGCCAATTCTCTAGTTTATAAATATAATTCTGCAAATTCTGTGATGCTATTTGATGGTCCTTATGAACGCTAATAAAGGCTGTATCGTCAGCAAAAGTTGAAGTATGTATATTGGGGTCTGACGGCATATCGGATGCATAAATCAAATATAAAGTAGGACCCAGTATGCTACCCTGGGGTACTCCTGCTTCAATTGGCTGAGCGGGGCTTAAAAAATCGCCTTCTTTGATTGTAAATTTGCGACCATATAAATAACTTTTCATAAGTTTGTGGGTGTTAGCAGGCAGAGCTAATTTTATTTTGTGCATTAAACCTTCATGCCAGACTTTGTCGAACGCTTGGGAAACATCAATGAAAAGCGCGGAACAGTATTTTTTCTCTTCAAACGACCGTCTTATCACATTTACTAATCTGTGTGTTTGTTCGATGGTACTGTGTTTAGCTCTGAACCCGAATTGATGATTTGGAATACATTGAGTGTCGTTCAGAATTGGAATCAACTTAGCCATTAACAATTTTTCAAACAGTTTTGAAATTGTCGGCAGTAGGCTAATTGGCCTATATGACTCTACTTTGGTGAGGTCCTTCCCTGGCTTAGGAATCATGGTAATCATAGATACCTTCCAATCTGCAGGATAGTATTCTAGGCGTAAAATAGCATTGAAGATAAAGAGAATAATTCTTCTAGCTACACGAGGTAACTCCACAAGCATTTTGTTGCTGATTTTAGCCATACCTGGAGCTTTTTTAAGGTTCAGAGTACCAATAGCGCTTTGAATATCATTAAAGCTAAGTCTTAGAGGTACAGGAGGTCTAATAACGAGTGGTGGCAAATCAGTTGCATTATTTGAGTTATTTATAGTAAACACATTTCTCAAATGGTTAACAAATAAAGTCCCCTTCTCGGAATCGTTTCTAGCCCAGTCACCAGTCGGATTTCGCAAAGGAGGCTTTCCTCTAACTGGTCTTTTTAAACCTCGTGCCGCCTTCCATAACGAATAGTCAGATTGTGGGGAACTGTCAATTCCCTCCAAGTATGATTTAAGTGAAGCCATTCTTTGGGTTTCTAAGAAATTTGTTAGTATATCTCTGCATTCCCGTAGCCTAGCTTTCAGTTGAGGAGACCTGTAATTTTGCCACTCTCTTCTAACTCTTCTTTTTTCTGTCAGGAGATGTTCGAGTTCAGCGAAATAAGTTCTGTTTGTCCTACTTCTGCATTCAACGTCATATGTGGAAGCGTGATGCACAGCTCTTCGTATGTCCTCAGTAAACTTGCCAATCGACCCATCAATATCCTCGGTAGTTCTCAACACTACATTTTCCGTGCAGTGGGAACTTAAATACTTTTTATACTTTATCCAACTTACTCTGGATTTAGACATGTCCCGAAATGGAGAGCCATACCCTTGAAGGAAACGCATTGAAATAATAGAAGGAGAGTGATCTGAAGACAAGTCTAATGAAGGCTCCACTTGTATCGATTCTACAGGGATATTTTTCACTACTCCGAAGTCAATAATATCGGGAATCTTCTGTCGGTCCGTCGGCCAGTAGGTGGGATGCCCGCTTGAGAGTACATCTAAGCCTATTTTGGCAATGGTGTTGAAGAGTTCACGACCCTTCGGGGTCACTAGACGTGAACCCCAAAATGTGTGTTTGGCGTTAAAGTCACCAGCAACCAAAAATCTAGCTCCAAGGGAATTGAAGAAGCTGTAGTATTGATGTTCTTTTATTGAAAATCGAGGCGGCGAATAAATTGATGATAAAACAAAGTTGTATTGACAGAATTCAATACAAATGTTTGTTGCTTGTAGGTGATCCTCACTTATGTTATTCATTAGGTAATGTTTTATTCTGTTCTTTATAAGAATTGCCGAACCTCCACATGCTCTTCCGCGGGGATCTTTAGTATCATACAACACGTAGCCATTAATTTTGAAGTACCCTGTCGCCGTCAAGTGAGTTTCAGCAATCATCATGACATCAATCTGCTTATCCATCAGGAAGTGTTCCAGTTCGTTTTTATGTTGGCGGAGGCCGTTCGCGTTCCAAAAACAAATTTTTAAACAAATCATTTCTTTAAAATTGCTTGTAAGATAGTGGATTGCATTTTCAGCATTTCCTGCATCATGGATGTCATAGTGGTCGTAAAAGTGTTCATAGTTTGGACAAGTGTCTGCAAAGTAGTCTCTAGAGTGTTAATATTAGGCTCGTAATATTGTGATTTAGGTTCCTGCTCCAAACCTGGCATATTAGATTTAACCACGTTAGCGTAAGAAACTTGTCTAGAACTAGGCGCGTTTTCATGACTAGTGGGCCGTAACAATTGAGGAAAATTGTTACTCGATGCAAAATTAGGCTGTTGAGGATGATTAGGTAATACTGACGTCTTGTTGGTCCTTATGCCTTTTAAATGAGTGTAAACTGGACAACCTCTATAATTTGCGGTATGATTACCTCCGCAGTTACTGCATTTTTTGATTTTTGAGTCGGTTTTCGACTTATCACATTGAGCAGTTGTATGTAGTTCCCCACACGCAACACAAACTGACGGCAATTTACAATACGCTTTAGTGTGACCAAATTCTTGACAATTAAGACACTGGACGGGTCCCTGACGCTTATGCGGTTCTTCCACGGTGATTCTACGATGCAGAAGGTAAATCAGATTGTAGATGGGATGGGACTCGTTTTTCTTTAAGACTATATCTCCGGGTTCCAATTCCACCCTGAACATAGGCTGAGGAATCTTTTCACGGTTTCTAATATTCGTTATGCTCTTAATTTTGAAGCCATTTTCCATTAAACTAGTCTTTATCTCGGCAGGATCAACATCTGGGTCTATACCCTTTAGAACGACTTGGAGTCCTTTTGCACTTTTCAGCTGGTAGGTATAGAAATCCCTACTCTCCCTCTCCAACTGGGTGGACAATTTTCGAAAGTCATCTTCCTTTTTCACTTGAATTTTGGTTTCGCTGATATTTCCATGTTTAATTGAGGTTACGCTAAACATATTTTCACCTATTACCGAAACAATTCCTTGTACCAATTTACTGGAAGTGGGCTCTCTCAGATAAATTGGTGGGGGCTTAAACGTCTTTTTAGGAAGTTCTGGATCATCCGTCTGGAGGAGAGCAAACCTGTTTTGATCATTTGGATTGTCAATACTCACGGTCTTGGGAGCTTTTGAATTTGATGACATTTGAGCAGATGTCGGGCTCCTCTGTCGCTTAAGAACTGTGACGTATTTATCCATACCTACTTGTTTTCTAGGTTTGACTGCACTATTTGATGTAGAAGATATTGATGTTTTATCATCTGATGAAATCACTATATTGGGCGAACAGGAACGGCGCCGTTCTACGGCTCTTGTAGTGAGAAGATTCTCCACAGATTTTTTTAAGGATTCTTCCTCAGAGATCCATAAAGATTTTCTAGTCGAGCTAAGCTCTTTCTCAGAATTACATCTGAGAGGAACACTCATACAGTTTTTATGCGATTTTTAATGTTTTTTATTATTTTTTTTTTTTTAATGTTTTTTATTTTTTTAATGTTTTTTATTTTTTTACCGTAGGTATTTTTACCTATTACGAATTATTTTTTAACTTTTTTGTTTTATTTCGACCTATTACACTTTTTCACCTATTACGATTTTTTCACCGAAAATTCAGCCGCACTAAAAATAACACGTCCGAACAGTTCAACAACACTATGTGTACTACTAAAAGTGAAACAGCAAAAGCAATATTAGAAGCTCTTCAAAAAATAATAAAATAGATAATTTATTAATATAATTAATTATATTATTATATAATTTAATTATGTATACATATAAAAGGCACAAAAAAGAAATAAGTACATTAATGAAATTATTGATAATTTTAATCACTACTCAGTTTGAGATTCTTTTTCTTTCTGAATTTGCCCATGACACTTTGAAGCTGCAGTATTCGAAAATAAATGTAAGCCATGTGAAGGCTTCTCTGATGGATTAACTTCGGATGACATTCGAAATTCTGTTGGGCATGATAGCCCTAAAGGCACAACACTATGCATTGTTGTTTTGTTTTGCTGCTACACTATTGGTATAGCGTTGGGCATTAACAAACAACGTATTCCCGCAGATATAATGTCGGAAAGTACCACTTCCAGCTACTCCTTTTTTACGGCATAAAATGCAACAACGCATTTTTCTGCTGCAAAAAAAAAATCATTTTTAAAGAGGAATCTTAACATTTATCTTACAGAAAAAAACTAACACTTTTAGTAAAACAACTCAAAAAACAAACACACTATTTAATATAATATAGTTTTTTTAAACACTTTTAAGCTATTTTTCAAAAACAAAATAATTTTGTAACGTTTTTATATAAACTTTGACTATTTGTATACAACTTTTTGACATTTTCAATTTCACCATGAACAGAGCAAAAAATAATCAGCTGGCGCTATGCTGTCACCTTGTATTTAATTTCACCATGGTACATACATATAAATAAAAAGGAAGAAAGGGTGACAAGACTGAAATGAAACACAACACAACAACTAAGAAAGAGAAAAGAGTAGGACTTTTTCCCTTCCTTCCTCTTAATGAAAAGTAAAGAAAAAAAATTTAAAAAAAAACATCTGGTCGTTTATGTGAACTAAACAGAAATCAAATGAAGTGTTTGTTTTTTAAGATAAATTAGTTTTAAACGACAGTTTTTTTTTCTTCTTAAATGTAGATTTACAATTTCATTAAAATGAATTTTAAATCTTAAACTTCATTAGCTAAATGAGTTTGTTTAAAGCTTGGGTGTGTGTGTGTCTGTGTGGAGGGCAGTTTAGTTTAAAAAGCGTGTTGATTGCAATCAAATTTTATTGTTCTAAAGAAATTAGGATTTATTTGGTTTCGGTTGTTTAAAAAGAAACCACAATACAATTGGTTTTTTTAAACATTACATACATATTTATTTATTTATTTGTACTATTGTATGAAATTGTGATTGTGAAAAAATTTTTTTGTAGTTAAATTATTGTTGGTATTTTACACTAAGAGAAAAGTATAACAGCAAATTTCTACTGCTCAGCAATTTCAGAAGGCATAACTGAAAATGTCTTTGTGATATAAACAATATAACCAAATCATTTCAATACAAATAATTAAAAGCAAGCTACAAGTTTAATTAAAATTTCAAAAATTATAACTTTAATTTTTCGTTATTTTCATACAAATCCTATGATTTTATGATTTGTTTAAATAAAATATATATTTCTGTATAGAAGACATAATTTCCTTACCACGACTAGACAAAACGTTTTAATATTCTTTGCTTCAAGTGCAAGTCATACGACCAAAAAAAAGGCGACTTAAAAATCAAGTCAAATTCGAATGTTTCTGACATTTGCCCAGTATTAATTATAAATCAAATAAAGATTTTATATATCAATAGATAGCAAATGATTTGTGCTTTTGCGTTACTGTTTTAACTTAAAAACAAGATATTGAAAGTAACTTATACACTTACATAATTACCACTTATGTATATTTGTTGGCGAAATATAAATATAAATCATTTTCATAAGAATTTAAATCATTAAAAAGTGTTCATAGTTTTGTTAAGCAAGCACAATTTCCTGTATGTGACCCGGCCTATGACTCAAAAAAGAAATTGCGAGACACAGCTGTTAAAGATAAACAATGCATTTCGTCAGTTTCTTATGGCCGAATTCTCAGTCATTAGTTAACCATTGGTAAACTAAAATACTAACTATCTATTGTTTAACTATTACTTGTTATTCTTATGGCAAACTAAGCATTGCGAATAAAGAATCATTAGTTAAGCCTTTGTCATTAGCTAACTAAAGACTGTGAATGCGGCCATTAGTATATTTTTTTTTTTTGCATTATGAACAGTCATGCCCAAAAGGCAACCGAAGAAGTCTGTAGCTTCATTTTCAAATCAAGATCCAAAAAAGAAAGAACTGAAGCGACTTCAACTGCAATAAAAAATCAAGAAAACGTAAGGCCTCATCTCCAGAAGGAGATTCGAAAAAACGAGCAATTTCAAAGGTTTCAACAAGGATAGCGACGAAAAAAACTACTTAATACTGCTAAATAAATATTTTTTGTGCAAAACAGCTTTTTTTTTGTAAAATCATTTTTGCAGCGTCCAATCCTGTTTTTAAATTTTTCAATTCCATTTATTATCTTGATTCTGGATTTTCAATAAAATTCTGTTTTTCTTTCATTTGTGCTCTTCTTTCTCTACATTTTTAGTACACTTCTAAGCAAGTTAGGACTTTCTAGTTTTCCCCACGTGAAAGAGCGTTTCAAAAACTATCGAAACAAAAAAAAAAAAAAAAAACGTGCACAAATTTTTTTTGAGTCATAAGATACCTCTTCATAGGCCGGGTCACATATAGTGATATATAATATTATGTTATTTCAAAATTTCTTTCCCAAAACATTTCTCTCTTTTTTAACTTTTGTTTGACAGAAGTGCTTAAAGATTTGTTAAATTTTTAATATATTTATATAATTTTGAGAAGTAGACACAATTTCCTATCTAGTGATATATAGTATCATTAAAATTATTTCAAAATGAATATAAAATTTCTTTCCCAAAACATTTATCTCTTTTTTAACTTTTGTTTCACAAAAGTGTTTAAAGATTTGTTAAATTCTTAATATATTTATATAATTAGACACAATTTCCTATCTATCTAGTGATATATTATAAAATTATTTCAACATGTATAAACAATTAATATCAATATATGTAACAAATAAATTTAAAAAATACAATTTTCTTCTTACTACACTTTTCTTAGAAAATTCTTCTATGTTTTTATAAATAACTAAACTATTAATACATTTATAAAAAGTACTTACAGTCAGCTTTCTATTGATATATCATCAAGCCAAAATGTTGCATTTTTAACAATAACACTAAGTTAAAAATGTAGTAATGTTTAAGCAAACTGTTCTTAATGTATAATTTAAATTCTTGCCCATTTTCTTACAAAGTTCTTCAACGATTTGTTGAATAATTAAATTATTTAAATATATTTGAAAAGCAGTTACAATTTCCTTTCTATTGATATATAAAATAAATTTTCTTATTCTATTTGTCATGTCCATTTTAAGGCAACAAACATAAATTCTACCACAATTTATTTATGATTTAAACTTTTCTTCGTTTTCTTATAAATTCTTCTGCGAATTTATTTATACTTTTTTAAAAATTTCCGGCTAATAAATATTGACGAATGTTTTCAAGTAATTTTAAACTACATTGAAAAGTTTTCCTAAATATTAAAAGCATAAAAATAGATATAAATATTTTCTCTTATCTCAAACCACTGTCTTTAGTTAAGTTTTCCTCTCACTGTATGCGTACGAATGTTTTATCATTCATATAAATTTGTGGACTTTATTGAATCACAATATGTAGTGGGGTTTAATGTAAAGCAGTAGTTATTCAATATATGTACTACGAGTACATACTTGAATAAATACTAAATACTCAGGCATATTATGTGAGTTTATGTTAATACAGGCTTTATATATACATATATATATAAATAAATTTTATCTACTATTTGTTTCCGCTTTGAAATAGATTTTATGTATTTATTTATTAGTTAATTTTACTATTGTTTGTTGGATTTGTTAAAAAACATAATAATTTCTCTAAATAAAACAATTTTTAATGAGAACTTTACAAAAGCAAACCAATAATTTAAATGAATATAACATAAAGTAAAAATTATGACAGTAGAAAAATGTGTCTGATCATTTTAAAACTTGAAAGGAAACTTTATAGATTACCAGGGATATACAAAGTAAACAATTGAGTTTAAAAGTGAAAATTTACTTTTTAAGAAAATCAAAATAAATTTATTAGTTTTATTAGCCAATCAATAAGTTATTTCTTGCCGTCATAAAAATAAATAAATACAAGTATAAAACTCCGGGCCATTATAAAATTTATTAACTAATTCTCTTATTTACCATTTCTACTCTTTTCAGTAATCAAAACATGTTCAAGTTTGATTTATTACCTCTACTATTCATTCATTCGCGCTCTTTTCTAACACAATCTATCTGCTAGACTTTGTTTCATACTTTGCTTTTTATCTTGGGGGATTTGTAATGTTTTTTTTCTCCTTGGAAAACATTACTGATATTACTTACTGTACATAACAACAGTATAATCTGTAACTGTCATTATAATGTTTTGATTATGACACATAAAGGTTTGACCAACAAAACTCATTCGTGTTGTTTGTAAAAAATTAAAGTTAAAGAGAACAATCAAAAGAAACTAAAAGTAATACAGTAATTTGTTTTAAAGCAGACAGCTATAATAAATTAAAACGCACATATGTAAGTAAAAAAGAATATATGTAAAACTTTTGTTACAAAAACTTGGAAAACAAAATATCCCTAAATATCAATACCCAGCAGTTTTTTCATGTAATCAAGGTATTTCAGCTAGAGATTTTTATTTAAATCTCAGGGATTTTTAAATGTTTGTCATATTTAATAAGTATTTTCTCTTTTAAAGGCAAAGAAAAACTTAATTGCTTACTTTACACATCCCTGGTAGTCTAACGTGTAAACAATTGTTACTTTACTGTCTCTATATAAACTAAAATGTTGACACTTTAAATCTTTTTTCTACACAACTTAAGTAAGTAGCAAATACTTTGCAATGCTTGTTCACGTCTGCGAATTGATAATCCTGGACTTTCGCCAAACACTCTCAAGCTGAACTACAACATTGACATTTAATCAACTGCTGGTTTTTGAAAGACCACAGTGTCTAGCAACAGCTATAAATGCAAACTTCCAGAAATTACCAATTACTCTCTTCTTAAGGTACGGTCACACATGGCAAATATTTACTCAATAAAGCGTAACCACTTGTTTTAGCACAAATTTGTTTGACGTTGTTTACTCTTACAAGGGTTTTGCAAGATCAAACAGCGTTTGTTTCTTGTCCTAAATAAACGAAGTTTTTTTGTACGTCATTTTCGGCGAATATTTGCCAAGTGTGACAGTGCCTCAAGTTAAGGAAGTTCAAATCAAATATTTCCTACCTATAGCTATTTGCAAGAAAATTCTCGTAAAGTATTAGCGAAAATTAACATTTTTTTAAATATTGTTTAATACCAAAAAAAAGTATTTATTTTACAAAGTAATGCTTTAGTTGTTGCACTTTTAATACTAAACTGTCAGCTGTCAAACTGTCAAAATTATGTAATGGTTGGCCAAAATTTACTGCCTAAATAACAAACAAATTCAAATCTTAAGTCAATTTGCAAAGTCCTTTTATTTGCTAACTTGATTTTGATCTAAAAAATAGAGTAGTAAAACATTTTGTTTAAGTCTTGTCTTCAAAACTAACAGTCTAATTCATAAAAACTTATCAAGGGTTTATAATAGGCTTATAAAGCAAATATCCATACAAAATTTGCTTTATCAGCCTGTTATAAACCTTTGATAAGTTTTATGAATAAGGGGGTAAATTTTTAAGAAAAATTAGCCAAAAAAAATCGCCATCTCATTTAAAAACCGCAAAGAAATCGCCAAGTCGCCAAATGTAATTTTATGTCGCCACGTTTGGCAAAAAATCGTCATATCTAACAGCCCTGGTTGTTGTTGATGTTATTTCTTCTCTGTCTCTCTATCTCTCTCACTCTCTGCCTATTCATAGATGTAATAAACAAAATAACAACAACAACAACAACAAATTTCTGTGGCTCTGGCTAAAAGTGTGTGTAATTGTAAACAAGAGTGTGTAATGTGTGTAAAGTATGTGTGTAATGTAGCTCTATCTGTTGTCGTCCTTTTTATTAATGACAAAGTATGTATGCATTAATAGAAGTGGAATCAGCAGCTAGCTTTTGAGTTACACATATGTAGGTGAGGTTTTCTTTTTTTTTTTTTGAACATAATAAATTTATATACAATACAAAACATCATTTCAAACGTGCTTACCTATTTACATGCTTAAGTACATACGAGGTTTGATCAAAAAATAACCATTATTTTCAAATTTCGTGAGTTACGTATGTTCGATTTTCGCATTTTTTTTTTCTGTTATGTTGGTACACATGTCTGTTATATATGTTGGTAATATCAGCCACTTTGGATTGTCAGTTTGTTTTTGACAGATAAAAAGGTCAGTCGTGTTTTTGTGTGCTCTTTGATTTTTTACTATTCGAAAAAATGGATCAAAGAAAGTTTTGTGTAAAAAAATTAAATTAAATGCGCAAGGACATTTGAAATGTTTACTGTGGCGTTTGGCGAGTCTACTATGAGCAGAACACAAGTTCAATTGTGGTATAACTGGTTTAAGGAAGGCCGAGAAGATGTCAATGACGATGCCCGTCGTGGTCAGCCGTGCACGTCAACAACCGATTAACACATTGAAGCAGTAAAGAAAATGATCTTGCATAATCGTCGAATCACTATCAGAGAGGTTGCTGATGACGTTGGCATATCGTTCGGCTCATGCCAAGCAATTTTTACGGATGTTTTAGGCATGAAATGTGCGGCAGCGAAGATTGTTCCAAAATTTCTAAATTTTGAGCAATAACAACGTCGCAAAGGTCATAACTGGTGACGAATCGTGGGTGTATGGCTATGACATTGAAATCAAAGTCCAATCATCCCAATGGAAACGTCCAGAGCCAAGACCGAAAAAATACGTCAAGTTCGGTCAAATGTGAAGGTTTTGCTCACTGGTTTCTTTGACTTCAATGGCGTGGTGCATCATGAATTCTTGGCACAAGGTCGTACGGTCAATAAGGAATACTACCTTGAAGTTTTGAGCCGTTTTCGTCAGAAACGCACAGAATTGTGGAAAAACCAATCATGGATTTTGCACCATGATAACGCACCAGGTCACACATCGATGTTTGGAGTAAGTATGCCAAAAACAAAACCGTTATCATGCCTCAACCTATGTATTCACCAGACTTGGCCGGACTACTTTGAAGGAGACAAGATAGGTACTGACGAATAAATAAATACTTTTTGAAAAAATTTAAAATAACGGTTATTTTTTGATCAGACCTCGTATACATTATATTTTATATGTTAAAGCTGGGTGAATTATTCTACACACATACGGATATGCAAAGGAATTATTTTAGTATGAAAAAAATAAAGCGACATATTTTATAAGGGGCCAAGAGAGTGGGATTTTTGTTGTTGTTTATAATGAACCAGGAAATTCTTTTATTGTGAGTTGTACAGCCATAGTTATACATCAAGTATATTTAATCAAACATTAAGTTAAATACATACAGCTATGGACAGAGAAATAGCTCACCAATGTTCTATGGAGTAACAAACGTATTAAATTGAAAAATAAAATTCTCTACTATTATTTTGCTTCACTCTGCTTTTCAAATAAAAAAAATACTTTGGCAAAGTCCTATTAACTTTTGCACATTCTTTATTTTGTGATATTTTGTTAAAAATTTAGTTTTGCGTTGGACAATGAAATTGCGCACAGTTATTTTGATTTCAAAATTGACAAATTATTGTGCAATTTAACAAAAATATTGTTTGGCATTCATTTTGTCAAGCAAAATGGGAACAGGAATGCAGATAAAAACAGATTATTTGCGAACTTCATCAAAAGTGTACAAAACAAACAAAAATAGCTGAAATAATTGGAGGTTCTCGAAAGATGGTTTATAATATCATTAAATGTGTTAAATCAAATGTCAATTTGCTTAATGCAAAAGAAGATCGGAAGAATCCAACGCGAAAGACAACGAGGATTAAACAATAGTTAAAAAAGTCAAGTCATCGAAAACAATAATCACTGAAATTAATGAAAAATTAGGGTTCAATGTTTTCTGTAGAAGACAAACGTCAGTTGCCAGTTGCCATCTGTAATATGTTTTTGGCAACTTTCAACTCTACTGAGGGTTCGGTTGCCATTCGTAATTATTTCAACACTCTGGAAATCATGCTGTATTCCATTACAATGTTTATACAATATTTCAGAATACCTAAAACCTGCTTTATGAAAGGATTATACATTATTAATCAATTTTGTTAAAAATCCTTTAATATTTCATTAAAAAAATACTATTCTCGCATAAAATGCTTAACTTTGACACCCTGTAGCTTACTGCAAATTACAACAGGGTGTTTCTTAGTTATTTTTTTCAAAGCTTAAGGCTTCTTCTAAAAGTCTTGTAAACATTAATTATCTATTTGGTCATAAGTTTACAAGATACAAAGCGGTAAACATTTTTTAAAGATACTAACAAAAATTTTTTTTCGAACTCAAAGTGTTTTTCACCTTGACAACCTGGAAATCAAGCTGCCTTCCAATTACTTGCGTAACTACATAGATTTTTTGGATGCTCCAGACCCGCTTTATAATCCTTTCATACTCAGTGTTTTAATTAGTCCAGCAAATGAAAAGCTACAAATCCTTAAAAAAAGGTTTAAAATAAAAAATTATTTTCACACGTTTTAGTCAACTTTGACACCCTGTAGCTTAGTGTAAATTACAACAGGGTGTTTCAAACATAAATTTTGTGCAAGCCTAAAGTTTTATCTAAAAGTTTTGTGAACATTATTTAGCAATCTAAAGCATAGTTAAAAAGTTACAAATCAATAAAGTTTTTACTATTGAAAAATTTCAGTGTTTCAACTCCACTTTGTTCCCAACTTTAAAATGCTGGCAAAATGTCTATTTGAAAGGAATTTCGAAAAGTTCTTGCTGAAAAATTTAGTGTTTCAATGCCATAATGTTTCAAATAAAGCAAGACCAGCACTAAGCTTAAGATTTATTACATTTTTGCTGCCAAATTATCAATTTCTGACAGTTAATTGAACTTTCTCTCATTTAATAGAATTATTGAATTATCTTTAACTGTTTTACTTTGTACTATAAAGTGTTTCAATTCCACATTGTTCCCAACTTTAAAAGTCTGGCAAAATGTCTAAACTATTAAGTTTCAGCATGTTTTTATTTTTAAAGCATTAATTTTGAAAAGTCCTTAAATTTTAATTAAGTGTTTCATTGCCATGTTTCATTACAAAATTTGTTAAAAAAATCTTCATTTTCATTCAAGCTTAAGTTTTTCAACAAAATTATTACTATTTTTTTAGCAGTAAAGCATTGTCAATTAGTGAAAATTTAAGCTTGAATTGCTCAAAATCTGTGGTCGGCTTAGAGCCTTTTCTTTATATGTTGTCATCTGACCAGTTAGACATTTCTAATTGCTTATTTTATCATATTTATTAGCATTCTTAACACTCATGTTGCTTATAGTTAAATATCCGCTTTTTTCTGCTCCTAATGTTTACGAGTGCCGAACACTGCTCCAAATCCTTAGTTGCTGCTTTAGCCTACATATGTATATTTCTTTAGTATTTTTATGCCTATGACTGGCTCTCTTTTGTAATACGTTTCTGTGGCTGTCAGTTAAATTCTTTTATAACATTTCTCACCCATTTATGGTTATATATAAAATTATTTCAGCAGAGAGGGTGGCGGAGCCTTAAGTCTACATGAAGTAGAGCAAAAAGCAAAAAAAAAAGATAAATTGGATTAAAAAAATGTAATTTTAACAAGTGCGTGATTATAACAAGCACGCATTGGTAACAAAAAAAATATATCCTTTTATAGAAAGAAAAAGAAAGGGTAACAATGTTAATGAAAACACGGTTATCAATTTTTAAGACAGTATATTTATTTGCCTCATAAAGTAAAAAAGTAATTAGTAACAAAATAAATAAATAAAGAAAATGAATTTGAGCAACAGTCTTTATTTAAAGCAAACTTTTACTATTTGTTTTTAAACAAAAGAAATTGTTGTTTACAAAAACAGTTTAAAGACGTTTATTTTTTGACATTTTTGGCGGTTAAATGCACCATAAAAAAAGGCAGAAAAAACCCTTGTGTTTAAAGAACTTGTTTTCAAAATAAATAATAAAATGAAAACAAATTAGAATGTGCTAGCGAATGAATTTAATAAATTCAATTAATAAAATTAAATAAATAGCAAAATATGTTTAAATATTTAACATTATGCCAATGAAAAACTTAATATGAAAACAGTTAAAGATAATTCAATAATTCTATTAAATGAAAGAAAGTTCTTAAAAATTGTTATAAATTGTTAACACAACGTTAAGCAGCAATTAAATTTTATGTTTAGCGTTTATTTGAAATATTATGGCATTGAAACACCTAAATTTTTTTAAATTTTCTTTTAAATGAGTAAAGAATATAATAACTGCTGCAATTTGGTTCAACAGGCATTTTCCCAGACTTTTAATGTTTGGAACAAAGTGGAATTGAAACACTTTATGTTAAATAATACAAACAGTTGAAGATATTTGAATAATTCTATTAAATTAGTGAAAATTCAAGGAACCGTTATCAATTTTTAATTTGACACTAAAAATCTATTAAATTTTAGGCTTAGCGTTTGTCTTGCTTTATTGGAAACATTATGGCATTGAAACACCTAAATTTATAACAAAGAACTTTTCAAAATTTCTTTTAAATGAGTTAAGAATACCAAAACTGCTGCAATTTGGTTCAACAGACATTTTCTTACACTTTTAAAGTTTCTAACAAAATGGAATTGAAACTCAATTTAAAATAGTGGCCATTGGGTGATTTGTAACTTCTAAACTATGGCTCAGATTGCTAAATAATGTTCACAAAACGTATAGCGGAAACCTTAAGCTTTCAGAAAATGTTACCTGGAAACACCCTGTTGTAATTTAAAGCAAACTTTTATTTTTTATTTTTATGCGCTTTATAGCTTCTAAATGTATAATCAGATTGTAAAATAATGTTAACAAAACATATATGTTTGCAATCATGATGACGCCATATGACAATTCGTTTTCATACAATTGCCAACAATTTGGACAATTTAACAACAAAAATGGCATAGTGAAAACATAGTGAAAACGCGGCATAAGAAAGTATTAAAATTTGTCAGGACAGCTAGAAAACACCTTTAAACAAACTTCGTTTGCTGCAAAAGAAACCTTTAAACAAACTTCGTTTGCTGCAAAAGAAACTCAAACTCTTGTTTAGAAACCTTATGGAATTGCAACACTTAAATTCAAATAGTAAAATGTTTCGTTTAGGATAGATAGACAGTAAGAAAACAATAGACAGTAAACAAACTTAGTTTGCTACAAAAGAAACTTAAACTCCAGATTTGAAACCTTATGGAATTAAAACACTTACTTTGGAATTATGGAAACTTGAATATATAAGAAAAATTACAAAAAACTGGTTCCTCTTGTTAGCAAAGCCATATAAATCAATTAAATCTGCAGGCCAGAGTTTTTAAACACTTTATTTGAAACATTGTGGAAATAAAACACTTAAAATTCAATTGAGTATATATTGTTTTTAAGACACATAACATAAGAATATTTAAAAATTTGCAGCCACAATAAATAAAATATATTAAACAAAGTTATGTAGGCTTTTAAATACTTGATTTGAAACCTTGTAGAATTGAAACACTCAATTTGTAATACATAGTTACAATATATCTCTACAAGAAAATAATAACCTATTTGATTTAACTTAATTTCCCCTTGCTACACAATAAAGCCTCCCATTACTTTATTGGAAACACTATGGCATTAAAACCCACGTATTGTTAACTAAAAGCTGCTGACAGTTTCACGTACACTCTAGACACTCTGCTACTAAGAGGAAGAGACTGAGAGAGATAGAGAGAGAGGGGGTCTTGTTAAGAGTTTAGGGACAATAATACACACATGAAAGTGCACAATGGAAATGGCAAGAAATTACAAAAGGAAACATTAGCACATACACTCATCAGCAGCAGCAGTAGACGTCGGCTGGATGTCATTACAAGTTTCCTTCCTTTACTCAAGTGTATAATGAAAACATAAATTAGAAGAAAATTACTCCTGGCTGACATTTTGCTTTTAATTTTTTTTTACAACAAGATTTCTAATAAATAAACACTGAAAAGAAATGGAAAATTTCTTGACAATTATATTTTAAAACAAAACAATTTATTGATTAGATTTCATTTTATAAGGGGACATAAAGAACAGACTTAATTTGTGTTTTTGCAGCAAATAATAGTTAGCAATTATTTATAATAAAAGGAACTATTAACGAAAGTAATAAGTTAAATTAAATATATTACAAGAGACTTTTTGTTAATTGTATTTTAAGTGTTTATTAAAAACTTGTTTTATAATATGTGACCCGGCCTATGAAAAGCTTTATGACTCAAAAAAAAAAAAATTGCGAGACACATCTTATCTGGATTTTCAATAAAATTCTGTTTTTCTTTCATTTGTGCTCTTCTTTCTCTACATTTTAAGTACACTTCTAAGCAAGTTAGGACTTTCTAGTTTTCACCACGTGAAAGAGCGTCTCAAAAACTATCGAAACCAGAAAAAAGTGGATTTTTTTTTTTTCAGTCATAAGCCACCTTTTCATAGGCCGGATCACATATTGTTTTTATATTGTTGTAAAAAAATACAATAAAAAATTGGAAAGTCTTGTTTCACACTCTTCAGTTTTAGCTGGCCAGTTTTTGGTTCAATTCTCTTTTGAACTTGCCATTTCAATTCAATTTTCGAACTTTCTAATGCAATTCAACATGCATGACAGAAAAAACAAAAGGAAATAAGAAAGTTGACTAGTACCGTCAAGTTTGTACCCCATTTATTCTCTTTTCCCTTCTCAACCAAAAATACTTGCCTTGACGAGTCAGAATTGAAGAGTGTGAAAGCGGACAAAAAAATTTAAAAAATTGAATTTAAGTTTTTTAAATAAATTTATTAAAATCTTAAAATTGTTATTATATATTATAAATAAAAGTAGACACAATTAACTTTCCTTTGATATAAAATATTTCGCTGCGATTTGTCGCCGCGGCTCTGCTGACGTTCTCTTTTGGTGTCCCTTCTAAATTCAACGTCTGTTCATATGATGAACATCATCATATTGAGATGGACGATTTTTATATATGTTTGGACTATTTTTGTTGAATTTCAACGTAATAGTGGGTGATTTTCGGAACTGGTCTTTATATATGGACCATGGTCAAATATGAACCGATGATCATGAAATTTTATACCACGATTTATATGTATATTTTGATTATGCTTGTCGAATTTCAACTGAATAGTCATTTTTACAAAAGATTTATGTTCATTTAAATGATTTTCGGAAGTGGTCTTTATATGGAGCTAAGGTCAAACTTATGGACTGATGCAAACAAAATATTGTTTTGAGATTTCATTTTGCATGAAACTTATTATTGCAGAATTTTGTTTAGATACGGCTTTTCTATAGACATTTATGTAACATATAGCTATATTCCGGGAAGATATTTGTATGGGGGCTATGAGAAATCGTGGATCGATTCTTATCATTTTCAACAGAACTTGTCCTTCTAGGATATAAATAAAGTTTGTAAAATTTCATGTTATTATCTGCATAATATTTGAAGAAAACAGCGAAAAACAGCTGGAAAATAGCTAGTCGAGGTAGTCTGAAACTTTGATCTATAACTCAGATCCTACTGGACCGATTCGCATTCCATTACCCCATTTGCAGTACCAAACATTTCGGTGGATCAAAGAATGTTTGGTAAAAATTTCATTGTTCTTAGAATCTTATAAGGACCCAGAATATGTAGACTTTTTGGCTCTACGACCATTATTTCGATGTGTTACAAATGGAATGACAAACTTAATATACCACCCATCTCTTTGGTGGTGAGTATAAAAATTGCTGTTAAACTTTGTCAACATTGTTTGGTTGTAGTATAATTTAGTTTTCAATGTAGACGATATTCTTGCTAGACTCTAAGAATTCAATAATTTTATGTTAACTTTTGCTTAAGCTAGTCAGTTAATTTATCGCAGTTTCAAATAATTTAAAAATATTTAAGCCAATACACAGAAACCGAAATTTACTCGTATGTATAAGTGAAAGAAACCTTTTTGTTAAAAAACTATTTATTCATACAAAATAGTAATTGTAACTCAGCCAAAAACGCAGTAGACAGTTTGGCATTTACTATAAACTATTGTTTAGTTTTCGTTTTTTTTGCTTTATTATTTACACACAAATAAATATATGGAACAATAGCAAAAAAAAACACAAAGTTAAATGTTTTGATTTCTCTGTTTTTATTATTGTTTAGAACAAATACTCAAAGTTTTAAAATTTACAACAAAATATTGAACGAAACTTTGTGTTTTTCTTTTCTTGATTGCGTGGTAAAAATTTGGCAAATAAATTTTTTGTATATCTTGTTTCTAATTTCAAATTTGTTTTAAAAATAAAACAACAATTGTTTGATGCTTATATGTATGTATGTCTGGCCTTAACAAGTACTTACATAAATGGCGCCATACTGTTGTTCCAAGAGGATAACACTGATGACTTAATCTTTATAAATTACACAAATCTTTGATATTTTAGTGCATAAATATTGACTTATTAGCTTGAGTTTTTAAAACTGAAACTAAATTTTAGTTTAAAATCTTTTTTATAACACTAATTCTTTCAGAAAATTCACTAATTCGAAATGTTTGTAGCTTGTGGTGTGTGTAAATCAGGCTCTTGTGTAAATTACAAAGCGCAATTCAATGGGTTTCCCTCAGAGTATTTATTATTGTCCTAGGCTATTGGGTATTGAAGATCAGGCAAATAGCTTAACTACAAAGAAAGTTATAAAACAAAATTTCAGACAACCTGCAACAAATTTTTTAATGATTTGAAGAAATTTAATTTTTAATAGTCTGCTTTAAATTTATTTAGTGTGTTTAAGTCAGTATAATGTTATTATTTTACTTGTTGTGGATTTTAAATACTTTTACTAAATCTCTCCTTTTGTTTGTGTGTGTAAATCAGGCTTTTGTCTAAACTGCTTGGTGGGAAACACTGAGTTTCCCTCAGAGTATTTATTATTGTCCTAGAATGTAGGTTATTGAAAATCAGACAAATAGCTTAATTACAAAGAAAGTTATGAACCGAAATGTCAGGCTTGTGCTTTATATTTATTTAGTATGTTTAATTCCAGTATTTTGCTGTTATTTTGCGTGTAATTGATTTTAAATACTATTACGAAATCTCTCCGTCTAGTTGTGTGTGTAAATCAGGTATTTGACTAAACTGGCGGGCGTAAAGCAATGATTTTCTCTCACAGTACTTATTATTATCCTAGATGTTGAGTATTAAAAATCAAGCAAAAATATTTGAAAAAAACAAACATATTTTTAAAGATTTAAAAAAAAACAAATTTTAAACATTTTGGAATAAATATGTTTACGACTGCATAATTATGGCTTGTTATATAGAGAACAAGTGATTTAAATGTGTCTGATTGTTAGCAGCCCTCAATAATGAAACGAATGTCTCAAGTTTCAGTTGATATCTATTAAAATGAAATTTAAATATGTTTTTTTTTTTTAATTTATCAGCATTTAAATGCAATTGTTGTTATTTTTTTTTCAAAATTTTCTACTTAATTTTATTGTTTATCATTGTAGGTTTTCTTATCATAAATAAATGCTTTTAAAGGTGTCATTGACTATTTCCAAAATGTTTGTCTAATATCTCATACATACTCGTATACTTGACACAGAATATAAAGTTTTTTACAACTGCTTTATTAAATAAAAACTGATTAGTTCTTTGCAGATTAAATACTTTACAATTAATATTGTTATCTTATCAATTGATTATTGATGCATTGATAACAATACTAAAAATTTACCTGCAAAAAGAAAACCAATGAAGATTTTAGCAAACGTACTTTTCTTGGCTAAAAAAAATTAATTGATTTTTATTAATTAAAAAAAAAAAATTAAGAAAGAAACGGAGTTTTAAGGCTTTAAGCAGATAACGTACTTCAATTTACAGATAAAATAAAATATATTATTTCTGGAAACAAAACATAATTGCCTTTATAAAGATATACAAATTTTCTTCCCTTCAAAAAACAAGGAACATAAAAATGTCTGGTAAATTAATGACATGCCCAAAAAATTAACTTTCTGGAGTAGAACTTTACCTCAAGTTATTAAGTTTGATGGCTGTTTATTCTTATAAATATATATTACAAGTTAGACATATTATATATCAATGGCAAGGTAATTGTGTCTACTTTTATAACTTATAATATCAATTAGAAGATTTTAATAAATTTATTTAAAAAACTTAAATTCAACAAATTCAATTTTTTAATATTTTTTAAAAACAAAAAAAAAGAAAAAATTTTGTAATTTTTTTTACATTTTTTACTATTTTAATTTTTACTTTATTAACCACTTAAAATAACTTTTGCTGTAACTTTTCTTAAACACGAAATACTTCACTTCGCATCGGGGTTACGTTAAAAAAAAAAAAAAAAACAAAACGACGCAAATTGAAACGACGCAAATTGAATTAGGATTTTCTATAGCAAACCATGTAAATATCGAAGATAGGTTCTAAACTTACGAAAATACTAAGTCGTTGCCTTTGTTTAACAAAAAAATTGTTCCAATGTTTGTTGAACAGCTTATTTTTTCATTTTTTCAACGTAAAATAAATTTCCTTGTAGCAATTGTGCAGAAAAAAAATACAGTTGTGTATGTTTATCACAACTATTTCAACATTTTTTTTTAAATATTATGGTAACTGTAATTATTTATATGATTTCTGTTATGTTACCATTTACATGATTTTAGCAATCATATATATGATGATAGCAATTATGTAATGTTTATGGTAATCAGTTTTATTATAATCAAAGAACAACAAATTATGATAAATGGCTTCATCATAAACATGATTGCAACAAATATTTAAATGGTTACTACAATTGTATATATGATTGTAGTAATCATCTGAATTGTAAATTAAGAATATTATGGTTATCGCAATCATAAAAATAATTACAGTGACCATAATATTGTTGAAAAACTTGTAAAAATTTTGACATTGTTGTCGTAAAAATGTACAACTACACTTTTTCTCTGTGTGCAGAATGTCTTTGGCTTTTATTTAAGAAAAGTTAGACAAATTTTATACCACCAGAAAGATAATAAGCGGTACAGAAAAATAATTTCTTTATTTTAAAATATTTATTGGAAAAATATAAAAATTTTCCAAAAAAATTTTTGAAAATTTTATATAATTTTTTAACAATACATTTAAATTTTAAAATAGTTTATTTACTTATTATTAATATTTATAACATACATATGAATAAGTTTTGTTTGAGACATGTGCAAAAAAATGCAGGAAAACTTAAGATTATCATAAATAATGGTTAAGGTTTGCCCGGTGGGACATGACGACTGGCTGTAATTCAACCAACTTTTTTTTATGATAGGTTAGTTTTATTTTATATCAAATGAAAGGATATGAAGTCTACTTTTTAACTATATAAAGTTTTTCTTAATACATATTTTAAAATATTTAAAAAAAAATTAATATTAACAAAATATCATTTAAATGCTCTAGAATATTTTTTAGGTATTTTAATGTCACAATTTAAATATTGAAATTATTTTTATATTTTTGAAAAGTAGACTTAATTAGCTTGCCACTGTTACTAAAATAAGTGTAACATGACTTTATTATTTTTTTATTAGGGTTTTGATATAAAATTAAACTTAAATTAAGAAATTGTAATATTTGCTTAGTAAAGCATTTAAAGTAGAATTAAATAATTTTAATTGTTTGATTTAAAAACCTATTATATAATAAAATCAATTTCTTAACTAAAAATTTTCTATTTGAAAATTGTGTTTTTTTTTCTAAAAAAAATTTCAATTTTAATTAAAAAAAAAAATTAATTCTTTTCAATTAAGCCGATAGCCATAGATGCTAGTGCTTTTAGCCCTAGATTTATTGTAATTTTAATTATAATAAATTTTTTAATATTCTTTTCAAATTATAAATCTTTATTTCAGCCAGTTTAACTTTGTGTTTTATTTTATTTAGACACCTTTTATTTCTATTATCCTGACATATTTTTAATTATATTATTCTATACTTTTCTTGTTTTTTTTCTGTTGGCATGTTGGGACAGGCACAAGCAAGTTTCACTTTCATTTTAACAACCCTGAACTTTATGACAACAAACTACATTCTTATGTATATTTGGCAGTTGTTCAAAAATGTCAGTTTTTATTTGTAAAAGAAATAATAAAAAAAGTTAAATAGTAATTAAAACAAAATAGGTTAAAGGCACAAGTAAGAAATAAATCAGGAAATAATGAAATAAAGATTGAATAATTAATAATTAATTTCTTAAATAAATATGATATAAATAATAAATACATATGATATTGTAACAACCCAAAAATATGCTTGATTCTTAAGAAATTCTAGCCTGTCAAATCAGCCTTTAGCTTTAAATACAAAACTGAATTAAATGAAATTTACTTAGCTTCTTTATTACTGTCTTAAGCTATGCGGTATTGAAAATTAGCACATTCAGTTTAAAACTAAAAAAGTTATAGACCAAAATATAAGACATTCTCAAACCACTTTTAAAATTTTCCAGAAAATACATTTTAATCTCAAATATCTAAATTTATTTGCATACACTTTCTTTAATTAAAGCTCTAAATAATTAAAACTTTGTAAATAAAGCAACCTTTTCCTGCTAATTTTACAAACTTCTACACAAAACCCCAATATTTAAGCTAGAATTTTTAATGAGAAACTTACAACCAGCAACTGCCAATTTAATTTCACAAAATTTCCAATAAATAAGTTCTTAAAAGTAAATAAACAATTGACCATTACTCTATAACCTCAAGTAACCCTTTACACCTCTCCCCCCCACCATACCCCCTTAACAACAAACATGTTGCTAAAAAGGCTTGTTAACGGCTCGCACAACTGACAGTACTAATTAATATTGATGAATGACTATTTTGAGGTAAAACAGGGACATTAGATAAACTTTAGAAGACAACACAAATGAAATGTTAGCAAAATAGAAACATTAAAAACAAGTTAAATTAAAAAGAAATTAAAACTTCAAATAGGCAACAATTTGTAACTAGTAAAGATAGAGAGAGAGAGAGTAAATAAGGAAAAATAAAAAATTCCAGGAAAATGACAAATGATCACAGTATAAATCTTAATAATATGCAACTTAATTCGGATTTGTAAGTAAGAAATTGTAGACAAAAGCCAGGATGTGGAGAAAGGGTTTTAAAAAATATATTTTTTTTTAATTAAATTAAATTTTGATTTCTTCGACCTTTTTTTCAATTCTTTCAGTTGACCTCGAGCTCGAAAAAACTTTTTTTTTTTTTAATTTTTAACAAAAACTACAGTTATTTGTTTAAAATATTTAAAGTTTTAACAATGATTTATACATAAAATAAAACAAGGTACAATTTCCTTTCCTGTGATATATAATAAATCTATTTTCTCTTTTAATTTTTTTTTTAAATTAATGAACGCCAAAGTAAAGCCTTCTTAACACATTACTATTTGCTTTCAAGTAAACAATTGTTTGTAATTACAATATACTGATCTTTCTTGAAATGTAGGTACATGATTATGTATTTTGTAATTGAAATAGTCAGTGATACATATATAAAATTGCTTAATTATTTTTATTTTGTAATTTGTACTGATTTAAAGTTATTCAATTATTTTAAAAGTTTTCTATAAAATTTGTAATTATTGTATTTAACAAAGTTTCTAATTGTTTTAATACTTTACATAAATTTCTTTATTTTTTTTACTTGCAGGTAATTCTCTTTCTAAGAATCTAGCCAGGTAAATATTATTTTTAAAATACCATTAAGAAAGTACTTTTTGAAGGTAAAAACCTTTTAAAAAAATATTTTTAAGAAATTATAAATGTGTCTATAATACAGGGACTAGACACGTCTATAGACTTGTCCATACCGTTGGAACTAAACGCTATACTGGTTAATAATGTACTTTCTGAAAGTGAAAACATTTTTAGAGAAAGTTGGGTTTAAAAGTAAAACCTTTTTAAAAGTTTATTTACAAAAAATGTAAAACATTTTCAAATAAAGTATCTTTTCAAAGTAAAACCTTTTTGAAGAAAGTACATTATTTTTAAGAAAGTACATTTTTTTAAGAAAGTAAATTTTTTTTAAGAAAGTACCTTTTTAAAGAAAGTACATTTTTTAAGAAAGTACCTTTTTAAAGAAAGTACATTTTTTAAGAAAGTACCTTTTTAAAGAAAGTACATTTTTTTAAGCAAGTACTTTTTAAAGGAAGTATCTTTTTAAAGAAAGTACCTTTTTAAAGAAAGTACCTTTTTAAAGAAAGTACCTTTTTAAAGAAAGTACCTTTTTAAAGAAAGTACCTTTTTAAAGAAAGTACCTTTTTAAAGAAAGTACCTTTTTAAAGAAAGTACCTTTTTAAAGAAAATACCTGTTTAAAGAAAGTACCTGTTTAAAGAAAGTACCTTCTTAAAGAAAGTACCTTTTTAAGAAAGTATCTTTTAAATAAAATTACCTTTCTACAGAAAGTTATGTCTTCTTAAAAGTTCGTTTTTCAATAAAGTTTGCTTTTGAATAAAAGTTCGCTTCTGAATAAAGTTCGATTTTAAATAAAGTTCGCTTTTGAAATAAAATTAGCTTTTAGAATTAAGTCCGCTTCAGAATAAAGTTCCCTTTTGCATATAGTTCGCTTTTGGAATAAAATTCGATTTTAGAATAAAGTTCCCTTTTGCATAAAGTTCGCTTTTAAATAAAGTTTGCTTTTGGATAAGAGTCCCCTTCTGAATAAAGTTCAATTTTAAATAAAGTTCGCTTTTGGAATAAAATTCGCTCTTGGAATAAAATTCGCTTTTAGAATTAAGTCCGCTTCAGAATAAAGTTCCCTTTTACATAAAGTTCGCTTTTAAATAAAGGTCGCTTTTGGAATAAAATTCGATTTTAGAATAAAGTCCCCTTTTGCATAAAGTTCGCTTTTAAATAAACTTTGCTTCTGAATAAAGTTTAATTTTAAATAAAATTCACTTTTAAATAAAGTTCGCTTTTAAATAAAGGTCGCTTTTGGAATAAAATTCGATTTTAGAATAAAGTTCCCTTTTGCATAAAGTTCGCTTTTAAATAAACTTTGCTTCTGAATAAAGTTCAATTTCAAATAAAATTCACTTTTGAATAAAGTTCGCCTTTAAATAAAGTTTACTTTTGAATAAAAGTTCGCTTTTGAGTAAAAGTTCACATATCACTTTGAAATAAAATTTGCTTTTTAAGTCAAATTTTAAAAAAATATATTTTATTTCTTGATAAATTTTAGTTACGCTCGAGTTCATTAAATTTAATTTTCATTAAATTATTTTTACTGAAGTTAGGAATTACAACTTGAAAAATTTATTATTAAAAAATGTTTGATAATTTTTCTTGACTGGGGATCGAACCTGGGTTGTTGAATTTACATATGTTTCGAGAAATCCCACTTTCTCTCATCAGATTTCTTTGCGTTCTACCACCTGCACCACTGCGGTGCCGGTCAACCAACAGACAAACATCAATCCTTTAACCAGTGTTAGTTCTGGTAGTTCGAAGTTTTTGCTGTAATTATCATTCTTTATTAATTTCTATTCATACCTAGTTGTTTTTTTCCTTTTCTTCAGTTTTTTCGTATTCATGTCGAATACGACATGTCTCGAAAACTTGAATACATTTGTTTTTGTTTATAATCCCCAGTCAAGAAAAATTATCAAACATTTTTTAATAATAAATTTTTCAAGTTGTAATTCCTAACTTCAGTAAAAATAATTTAATGAAAATTAAATTTAATGAACTCGAGCCTAACTAAAATTTATCAAGAAGTAAAAATTAACAGTTCGATTATGAAATTAATAATTATTCTATAATATGTTTTATTTTATGAAATTTTCTAATATATAAAAAGTCCATGGGGACTTATTTATACCAGATTGTAGTAATCATTGCTATAAAACACAATTTTAAATAATGTTTAATTCAACTGCCGTTAATTTTTAATGGTTTTAGTGTTTATTTTTGATTTGTAGCTTGAAGAGGAAAAAAAGCTTGTTTAAAATTCCATTCAAAAAATTACCCAATAGCTTTTTTCTGCACCAGTGTCAATAACAAATTTTATTTATTTGCACAAATTTTGTTGACTCTTACAGTTTGTTATCTGTGCATTTTTCCTGTCGCACAACAAGACATGTTCTAATACATACATATGTTACTGCCTGATATTGTTGTTATCTTTATTGCTTATATCTGGCCATATTAGATTATTGGAATGAATTTTTCCAAATAAAGTTTTATAGCAAAACTACAAGAAGACAAACAACAAGAAAAAAAAATGACAGATAAAAATGTTTTAGAAGAAGTATTAGAAAGTATTGTGTAACACGGTAGCTAGAAAATAAACAGTAGTTTAACATGACACTACGACTTCTGGTTGTACAATAATAAACGTTTACAAAAAGCAAAAGAAAAACATAGAGAGAGTAAATAGAGAGACAGCAATTACCAACAATGTCATAAATAGTTGCACAAACACTCAAAAACTATGACATTTACACTCTAAAACATAGAGAGTTATAAATAAACTTAACATAATCCTACAAATCTAACTACAAGACCACAAAATGGTGAACTAGCTAAATTGGGAGGGGATTTATTGCCATAGTAGGTGGGTTGTTAAGGAGGCACAGTGGTCGAAACATTCACAATTAGTCGTATATTTAAAAGAGCATTAAATTTCTCATTCATTATTGAAAAATTTTAAGATAAGAATTTTTGAATTATTAAATGGCTTTAACATTTTTGAGAACAAGACAAAATTTCCTTTTCAATGATGTATAATTCGAAACAAAATAGTTTAAATATAAAAAAAAAACTTTAAACTACAAGACACAACTTCATATTAAATGATATACATACAATATGCTAAAAATCTTTTCAGTAACAATAAAGTTATTATTAATCAAATTTATAGAAAATACTCATCAAACATAATTTTCACTTTCTGGCATCTTTCTCATAAAAGTCTTTTATGAATTGTTATATAATTAAAATATTTGTACATTTTTGAAAAGAAGACACAAATTCCTTTCTAATGATATATAATAAGCCCAAAATCTTTTCAATATACATAAAACTAATTGTAGTGAAAGTTGAGAAAAATTTCTAAAAACCCAAATTTTACTTTTTTTTTCTGTCCTAGTGTGTATTGCTAAATAATTAAACTTTTGATACATTATTATAAAATAGACAATAATTCTATATAATTATATATATGTAATATGTTCAAAATCTTTTCAATAGCTATAAAGATATTTCCAGTCAAATTTCTAGAAAACACAAATTTCGATAAACACAATTTCAACTTTTTTGTTTGTTTCTTGGAAGGATGTTTTACGAATTGTTAAATTATTAAGATTGTTACTTAGTTTTGCAAAGAGAACACAATTTCCTATCTAATGATATATAAAATGTTTAAAATCGTTGCAGTATCAATCAAGATATTTTAAGTCAAATTTGTAAAAAAAATTCAAAAAATACAATTTCAACTTTTTTATTTATTTTTTAGAAGAGTGTTTCACGATTTGTTAAATTATAAAAATCTTTGTTAAGTTTTGAAAAGAATACAGAATGCTATACAATATGTTTAAAATCGTTTTAGTTTAATTAATTTAGTAATTTATTTGCAGTCAAATTTTTAAAAATACTTAAAAACACAAATTGCAATAATTACAATTTAAAATCGTTTATTGTTTTACGAATTTTTATATTATCAAAATATTTGTATATTTTTGTAAAACAGACATAATTTGCTTTCTAACAATATACAATATGTTTAAAATCGTTTCAGTACCAATAATGACATTTACAGTGAAATTTATAAGAAATTTTAGAAATACATACAACTTTAACTTTTTGCTTTGTTTGTAGAACATTGTTTTAGGAATTGTTAAATTATTAAAGAATTTCCTATCTAATGATATATAAAATCTTTAAAATCGTTTCAGTAACAATCAAGATAATTGCACTGAAATTTATAAAAATTTTTGAAAAATACAATTTCAAAATTTTTGTTTGTTTTGTAGAAAAGTGTTTTAGGAATTGTTAAATTATTAAAATTTTTCTGTAGTTTTATAAAGAAAACACAATTTCCTTTCAAATGAAATACAATATGTTAAAAATCTTGGTAATATCAAGAGCTTAAAGAAAGATTTTTGCCGTGAAGTTTAAAAAAAAAAATAATTCATTTGTTAATACATTTTTTTAAACTAGACACAATTTCCTTTCAAATGATATACATTAAGTCTGACTGTACCGACTCATATGTATATCACATAAATGGACCACAACTTCAGGGCCAGCTGTTCAACATGTATTTTTAAATTTATTACTCTCTTTGTTGTTGTTATTTCAACCACTGTTCTACTGGTCAACATTTAAAGGATATCGTTTAAAACAACTGTCAAATTCAAATAGACATTTCGGCATATGAGGAAAAAAGACTTGAAAAATACTCTCATACAATCAACCTACTTGCAACTTCTATGCCAGTGAATGAGTTAATTGTATGAGACTTAATGTCTGAAGTGAGTGCGTGTTTGTTCAGGCTTATACCTGCAAATGTTTGCCAACTGTTGGCAATACATATGTACATACTATATACGAGTACATACCTACTTGTTTTTGTGCTGTAATGGCACAATAATGTCACTTACAGCGTTTTACAATGTCAAAAACATAAAACAAACAAACAGAAAGACAAAAACATTTATTGCTTTCAATTGCACACAATTTGAGGTTGTTTCTGTTGTGTGTGTGTGTGTGTGTGTGTGTGTGTGTGTGTGTGTGTGTGACAAAAATCAAATGTAAAAGCTAGCCCTCAAACCAACCACATTATCAAACACACAGTTGTGGTATGATAATGATGATGTAGCTAATGTTAATGATGTTGTTCTACCAACATAATAATGGTTTTTAGTGTAAAAAGTTTAAAAATTTAAATTTACATTTTTCAGTTTATTAAATGCAATAGATAAGGCCAGCAATTTTCATATAACTAAATTTTAAACGATTTTTGCAATAATTAATTTTTTAACTGCAACAAATAAACATAAACAACAAATAATTTAAAAAGTTATTGGCAAGTTAAAATAATTTTTATAAATATTTAAAACAAAATTAAAAAACGTGATTAAAAAAACACATAATATTTTTAAAAAGTATAAATTTTTAAGATTATACAACCTGAGAATTACTAATCAGATCTCTATAAAAATAAACGTTTTTAAAATGTTCAAAAAGTATAAATTTTTAAGTTCATACAACTTGAAAATTACTAATCAGATCTCTATAAAAATTAAGATAACAATAGAACTAGGCATAAGCTTCCATATTATTGTTTACCGCAATAATAATTTCAATTTCAAAGGAACCCTCGGGTGGCAAAGTTGACCGCCACAAATGTTGGTTTTTAAAATTTACAAAAAGTATAAATTTTTAGTTTTACAGATTTTGAAAATTACTAATCAGATTTCCTTAAAAATCCAGATAAAAATATAGCTAGGCACAAGTTTTAATTTTATTTTTTAACTAGCTATGAATTTTAAAAATTCGTATTCTTGTCTTCTTGCACAAAATAATAAATACTCAAACTCCCAAATATATATTTGAAAAAATACGTTTCTTCCAATCGTCTCGAAATCGAAATATTATAATACCTCGACATCAATATCTAGTGTCTGAATGGCAGTTTTATGTACATGCCGCTCGTCTTTGGAACAATCTTCCACGAAATCAACAAATAAATAGTAATGCTAATAGTTTCAGAAATTTTTTTATATAACTTTTACACGTAAGATGTTATCAATATAGGTTTTTCTGTAACTAATTTGTTCATGCTCACGATAAAATTGTTTATAACGTAATGCGTTCCTGTACTATAAATATAAGACTTAGTCTTGTTGTACAGGAAATGAAAAAATTCAATAAATAAATAAATAAATAAATAAAAAAAATAAACTCTTAAAGAGACCTAGCCTACGCCACGCTAGGCAAAGTAGAGGCCCACAAATAATTATTTTTAAAATTTTCAAAAAAGTATACATATTTAGCTTTATACAATTTGAAAATTACAAATCAGATCTCTATAAAAATTGAGACAATAATAGCTCTAAACATACGCTTTCAAATTATTGTTTAACTAGCTATCAATTTTAAACCCTCAAAAAGATCTAGCTTGGCAAAGTTGACCACCACAAATAAACTTTTCTAAAATTTTTAAACGGTATAATTTTTTTACTTAATAAAACTACTAAACTATTAATTAGATTTCTATTAAAATTGAGTAAACAATAGATTCAGATATAAGCTTTCATACTTTTATTTAACTATCTAACAAATTTAATCGTACAATTATTCCTACTGGGGACCCCCACAAATAAACGTTTTTATAATTTTCTAAAAGTAATATCAAACAATTTTCTGCAAAATACATACATAATTTCCTATCCAGTGATATAAAATATGTTGAAAATCTTTTCAGTAACAATAAAATTATTATTAGTGCAATTTATAGAAACGTAATTTTATATAATTGTAAATGTTTCTCATAAAAGTCTTTTATGAATTGTTAGATAATTTAAGTAATTGTATATTTTTGTAAAGAAGACACAAATTTCTTTTTAATGATGTATAATATGGCCATAATCTTTTTAATTTTCATGAAAATAATTGTAGTGAAATTTAAATAAAATTTCTAAAAAACAAAATTTTAACGTTTTTTCTTTCCTCACAAAAATGTCATAATAGTTCAAATTAAAAAAAAACTTATTCAAAGTAAAGAATTTGCTAAAAATATAGTTTTAACTTTTTTGTGCAGTTCTTAGAAAAGTATTTTACATATTGCTAGATGTTTGTATATTTTTGAAAAGAAGACACAATTTTCTTTTACGATGCTACATAATATGTATAAAATCGTTGAAGTAATAATTAGAAATTTGCAGCGAAAATTTATAGAATATATTAAAAAGAAAACGAATTTTACAAAATACAATTTTAACTTTTGAATACGGAATTTTCTATCTAATTATATACAATATGTTCAAATCCTTTTCAATAGCTATAAAGATATTTCCAGTCAAAGTTCTACAAAACACAAATTTCCATAAATACAATTTCAACGTTTTTGTTTGTTTCTTGGAAGAGTGTTTTATGAATTGTAAATTATTAAGATTTTTACTTAGTTTTGCAAAGAGAACACAATTTCCTATATAATGATATATAAAATGTTTAAAATCGTTGCAGTAACAAACAAGATATTTGAAGTTAAATTTGTAGAAAATTTCCATAAATACCATTTCAACTTTTTTCATTTGTTTCTTAGAAAATTGTGTCACGAATTGTTAAATTATTAAAAGCTTTGTTAAGTTTCGAAAATAAAACAGAATTTTCTATCTAATGATATACAATATGCTTAAAATCATTTTACTAAATTTTACACTAAATTTGTTGCAGTCAAATTTATAGAAAATTGTTAAAAACACAAATTTCCATTAATACAATTTATTTGTTTTAAGAAAAGTGTTTTACAAATTTTTAATGTTTTTAAAATGTTTGCATATTTTTGTAAAGAAGTTGGAATTTGCTTTCCAACGATATGCAATATGTTTGAAATCGTTTCAGTAACAATAAAGTTATTTGCAGTGAAATTTTTAAAAAATTTGCAAAAATACAATTTCAATTTTTTAATTTCTCTGCATTTTTGTGATAAAACTCTTTTGGGATTTGTTAGATATTAAAAATGTTTATACATTTTTAAAAATTGAATACAATTTCCCAACCATTAATATACAAAATGAGTTTAAATTATTACTTTAATAATATTAACTAACATTTGACTAATTTCCATAATTATTTATTTAATGACTAAAAAATAAATACTTGTATATAAATTTATCTTTATTATAAAATTAAACAAAAATACTTTTAAAATTTATTAAGTTTTCTATACAAATATTTGTTTAATAATTACAGATATTTAACTCTATTGGAAACCTTCCACATTTGTGATAAAAGTTTCTTTTTTGCAATAATGAAAGGGGCGTTTATTTTTTAATAATAAATTAACAATTTAAAGGCTTTGAAATACAATTGAGTATAAATAAGTTAAAGATAATAATTTTATAACAAATACTGCTCTATGAAGTGATGTATGTACTTTGTTGAATCATTTTCCTTTAAATTTATTTGATTAATTATGTATTATAAAATCCTATTTCCCTGTACACTCATAATTTTAACAATATTTATATGTTTTTAAGTCTTTGCTTTAAGCAGACTTCATGATTTATTAGTTTTTTGTTGTGGCATATTTAATAAATCCTTAAATTTATTTTCTTTTAAAAATGTTTGTGTTTTTTTTTTGTTTGTTTTAGTTGTTATAGTTAGATGTATAATGTATAACTATATTAGTTTAGATCCTTTCAATAAATTGCTTGTATCATTTGTAACATCCTTAACATGATAAATTATCCTTACAATATCCTATTAGGATTAACACTTAAAAGCATGTTAACCTTTCACACCAACCAGAACCCATCACTGAAAGCAAGCAAACACTTGCTTACTGCTGTTGCTGCTGAATTTAACAGCTAAAGCTTAAAAGCTAATAAATGCTGATAGTGTCAGCTTTTTCCCCCTGTTGAGCTGTACGGTACTGTGCGATGTGCTTACCCTGCCAAATGAGAAGTTAAAGCAACAGTTCGATATGTATTTTTTTTTTTAATATTTACTTTTATAGTTTTTTTTTCTTTCTTCTTTATGTTTCATTTAAAAAGTCAGCCAGTGAGCCAGCCAGCCAGTCATGTACTTCTGCTGCTCATATCTTTTCATCAGGCTAGAGACGTAGAATTTATTGGGGTGGCTTGCTTGTGGAGTGTTTTGCACAGTCAACACCCATTTTCATATACTGAAGCAATACATGTTATTTTAACAGCTAAAACGAATCAATTCTACCCTGCTATGTTCATTGAATTTTAGTTTGAAGATTTGTAGCAAAGATAAGTGTAAGAAATTACTTGTAGCTTTTTTTTTATTTATCACTCGATTTTGTTGAATTTCATTAGTGATCTAAGCTACACTATATAGTTGCTTAACATTTAAACAAAAGTTAATAATGTTATTAAACAGCTAAGCAAAAGTGATTTAAACACACTCTCAATTAAAAAAAAACAAACCAACTTAGACTTATCAACTATTTTACTATTGTTAAAGAATTTTACTAAATATAGATAACTATGTTACATACCCAATCTTTATTACCTGTTTACTCGTATACCCTGCTGAGTTAATTTTATTTCAGTTTGAAGCTTACAAAGTTAAGTTTAAAAAATTACTTGTAGCTTTTTACTCTATCCAGCAATTTTAATGAATTTCAATAGCGATTTAAGCTACACTGTATAGTTCCCTAATGTAAAAACAAATATCAATAAAATTATTAAACAACTAAGGGAACTTGATTTAAACATACTTTGTTCAAAAAATAAAAAAAACAAACTTTTAACTCTTTTATTTTTGTTAAAAAATTTAAACAAATAACTAACTAACATACCAGCCTTTTATTAGCGTACTTGTTTGTTCTGCTCATTTCCTTTAAAACCAGCAGACAACTATAATTTAAACATCCTGTCTATGGCTAAACAAGGCTGGCTGTCGTTTAAGGATTGCTTGGCTCCTGTGTCAGGGAGTAGCATTAGATTAAGTTGAAAAATCAACAATTTCTTTGAAAACTTCTAAATACTGCTGTTGCTACTGCTAAATAACTTTATACTTAAGAAGAGACATACATATTTATGTATAAAGATAAAACATAAACATGATGCAACAGTTTGCTGTGTCAAACAATTTTTAATAAATGTATCTATGTCTGCCCTATAATTTTCTTAATTATTTATTTAATATATTTGTAGTATATTGAATTTATTGTATAGTTTTTGTATTTATGGTTAAACTAATTTGTATTTTTTATTGTCGTTTAATTTCTGGGTTTTCATAATAAATTATGAAGTTTAATATTTCTTTCTGGCTTTGCTGTAGTTTTATTTTATATGCTATGTATCTGTTAGTAGATTGTTGTTGTGGCCTGTTTGTTTTTTGTTCCCTAAAAGGAATATGTACATATATTTGTTGTATGTTTGCTGGTTCGTGGCGATGGAGAGGTATTGTTGTTTATCTATAGGGTTTCAATGATGGTCAGTATTTTTTGTGGACAAGCACATACTAGAGTCTTTTAATAGTGTCTCCTCACACTCACGCAACCAAATTTAAGCATTATCATATAAGGGAGATACATATTTGTTAATGATTTTAAAGAAGAGTCTACTCTGTACATTACTTGGATACAGTAAAGTAGCAATTGACTACAGGCTAGATTACCCGCGAGGTATAATCGCTTTATTGTTATAAATTGGAGTTAGTTAACTAATATATATAAATTGTTTTATAGTTATTTTTAAAAGAGTTTCAAAACTTTTCTTTTTTTTATTTTTTTTATTTACAATAGTTTAAACTTTTAAAAGTATTACAAATTTTCAATTGCTTGACATAGATATATATTTTGCTGTCCGACAGTGTATATTTTAAATCTAAGCACAAACTTCACTTCTATAGCAAATCATGTAACGAAAATACTAAGTCGTCGGCTTTGTTTTACAAAAAATTGTTCCAATGTTTGCTGAACAGCTTATTTTTTCAACGTAAAATAAATTTCCTTATATCAATTGTCTGTATTACTACACGCAGAGAAAAAAAAATATAGTTGTGTATGTTTACCACAACTATTTCAACATTTTTAAAGATTTTTTTTTTAAATATTATGATAACTGTAATTATTTATATGATTTCTGTTATGTTACCATTTACATGATTATAGCAATCATATATATGATTATAGCAATTATGCAATGTTTATGGTAATCAGTTTTATGATGAAAAATTATACTATTTTATGTTGTTCTCTGTCATAATCAAATAGCAACAAATTATGATAAATGGCTTCACCATAAACATGATTGCAACAAATATATACATGGTTACTACAATCGTATATATGCTTGTAGTAATCATCTGAATTGTAACTTAACCATATTATGATTGCCGCAATCCTAAAAATAATTACAGTGACCATAATATTGTTAAAAAAAAACTTGTAAAAATGTTGACATTGTTGTGGTAAACATATACAACTATATTTTTTCTCTGTGTATACCACTAGCATTATCGTTAAATAATGCTTTACTTTTTATGTCATCAAATAAGTTATTTGCTTTTGTCTTAATTACCATTTTACTTAATGGTAACAAGGACTACATTTAAAAAAAAAAAATTAAAGACTCCAACCAAAACAACGCAACCTCGAAAATCTAACGACGCACAGTGATAATTGCAACTAATTAAGCAGCGACGCAACTTGGAAAAAACTTAAAACGAACCGACGCAAAGCGAGGTATTGGTGTATACATATGTCTTTTTTTTTATTCTACATTTATTTTTATTTGTCGATAAGCGTGTATTTTTATACTATAAGCTTAATTACACAAAAAGATATTTAACATATAATATCCTTTTTTGTGTGCTGTAGTTATTTTGCGTTCCATTTAGATAAAAATTATTTGCTGGGCATACTGATGAAATGCATGCGATAGTCAGTGCTGGTATGATTAAAATTAACACAATATGTTAGAAAATCTAAATGAAAAAAAAAACAACAACAACCAACATGAACTTTATTTGGTGTTATTATTTTTTTTTCTTGTGAAATGGATTGGTTTAGTTTTAGAGACCTTAAACTTAAAAATAACTGACAAGGTTAGAGTCAAGCCTATTTTTGAAATTAGAATTTTTAGTTTATTAAGGTTTTGTAAAGATTTTGTATTGGCTGTTTTTATTAAAAGCTTTAACATTTTTAGTTCTGTCGGACAAAATAAAGTGCGGCTTTGTCACCTTCTTCATTCCTTTTTGATATTTTTCTACTAAATGTATTATTTACTATTTATTCTCTTTATTATTATTTGTTGGAGTATCTAAATTATTTACCTAAACATTGCAAATTTATATTTCTGATGTAAATATATTGAAGAAAACAAGATATCTCCTTGACATAATAAAGTGCAGTTCTCTATTAACCTTAAAATAAAAGTTGTATTCCCGATTTTTTTTTTTTTTGATTTGGTTGGAAAATTTGTAGCAAGTTTTTAATAAATAATAAATTATAGCGAAGTACTTATTTATTTAATTTAATTTAATATTACTTAAATATAAACAAAATAAGGCTAGATGCAGACTTTTTTGAAATGAGCACTTTAAACGAGTACTAGATCGTGAAAATGGCATGAAACAGATAGCTTTGAGTTCTAGGTATAAGATATCGGAATCTGCGGTCAGAAAAATAATTCCTTTGTATAAAATAAGAAAGACAAACGAAAGCCTAAAGAACTTATGTATGTGACGGAAAACGTAAGACCACGAAGCTAGACGATGATTGCAATTCTAGCAAATTGAAATTCTTTTACGACAGCCAGAGATATAATGGAGGAACTAGAATTAAATATTTCCACTCGGACTATCCAAAGAAGACTTAATAAACGCGGTCTAAAAAGTACGAGGTCTGAGCAAGAAATAACCGTTATTTTCAATTTTTTCAAAAAGTATTTATTTATTCGTCAGTAACTATCTTGTCCCCTTCAAAGTAATCCCCCTCAGATATAATACACTTATGCTAGCGTTTTTTCCAATCCTCGCAACACTTCTGAAACGCGCTTTTTGGTATCGCCAACAGAAAAAAAATGCGAAAATCGAACATACGTAACTCACGAAATTTGAAAATAACGGTTATTTTTTGATCAGACCTCGCACGTTCGCTAAGAAAAAGCCTGCAAATATAAAAAAGCGTTTATACTTTGCCAAAAAGTACATAAATATTAGATAAAATAGTAAATGAATTCAAAATATATAAAACTATAATTTATAATCATATATTTACAATCAAAAAACAGGAAATATTTGAAATCGCACTTTATTTTGTGCGACAGTGTATATTTTAACACCGGCCCAAACTTCAGGGACTTTGAAGAATATACTTAAGTAAGAGAGTTATACTTAATTATGTATGTAATTTATTCACAACTCTCTTTAATTTATGCATTTTCTTTACACGCAGAGAAAAATCATGGTTGTGGTAAACATGATTATCATATTATAATCAATTATCATCGTATTATTTCATTAAAATATTTTCTTGTTAATCATAATTTGATATTATAACATCATAATATAACCTAATATAATCATAAAATTGTCATACATGAACATATTATTACCCAAGGTAACCATATTATAGTTTAAAGTAATCATAATATGATCTAAAGCAATCATATTATGATCTAAATTTATCATATTATGATATAGTAATTATAATGTGATATATAATAATCATAATATGATCTAAAACAATTATATATATATACATATTATAATATCATTTTATTTTTATTATCAAATTGTGATTTTATAAGTATCATAATATGAATGCAAAATTATGCAATGGTATTAGTTAAAACATTAGCGCAATTCACAATCTTGTGCAAATGGTATTGCATCATTATATTGTACTGTGTATTTTGTTAGTGAAGAGCAAAAACATGCTAAACCTTTTTGCAAATGTTAATTATTAAATTAATTAACATAAAACTTGTTATTTTACAAGTTAATTTTTAAATTATAGATATTTTGGGGTTTTAATATGTTACAAGTTTAAATACATTCTTTATTTAAATTGTAATTATGTATGCATAACAAAAAATTGCATATATTTGCTACTAATTAGCGACTAAATACATTGTAAACTATTAGTTTTAAACCAAAAACTACTAGTTTATTTTCCCCAAAAAAAAAACATAAATGTAGCTAAAAAATATTTAAAATTTAAATGGGAATAATTTGAAAATAAAGTGAAAAAAGAGAAATATTTTATATATAAAATTCTACAGGATTTAAAAACAATATAAACAGCAAATTATAGATTTGGTATAAAGCAAATACAGAGTATTTATATACATACAACAAAATTGACATTATGGTTTTGCAACTTAAAACATTGTCTTCAGTCTAATCACAGTTCTATATTAAAGCATATTTAAATATATATCATTTAAAATACACTTTAACACAAAAGTTATTTAATATATTATAACCCAAAATTCAAACCTTTAAACGATCAAGTTTAAAACAAATGGAAATTCACATATATCATGTCAACAAAATAATGTTTATACAATAAAACCCTTCCTACCAACTTGCTTTTAAACGAAGTAAAAAAAAACTGAACTGAAACAAATGTTAAATATGAGAAATAAAATAAATAACTAAAATAGCAGGAAATGTAAACTGCTCAAAGTATCCTTTACCTACATATATAGAAATTAATTTGATTTGAATAAAAAAAAAAGTTTTTCTTTGCAACAAAAAGTACCATTTTATGTACGACTTTTGAACTACAGCCTTAAATTTTCTTAATATATTCTAAAGGCAACGAAATTTTGTTATTTATAGGCAATTTTGACAAAAGTAGTATTTCTACTACTATTTTGAAAAATGTTAACTTTAATTACCTTTATTTTTTCTTAATATGAGCTAAAGACAGCCCAATTTGGTTCTTTTACAGCATTTTTGAAAAAGTAGTATTTCTACTACTAGTTTTAAAAATTGCCAAAAGTCTGTTGCAAAAACTTACAAAGCATAAAAATCCAAGTTTTTACTAATTTTTAAGTAGTTTCAAAAAGTAGTATTTTTAGTACTATTTTTAAAAAGTGTTATTTAAACAAAATCCGTAACAAAACTACTAACGCATAAAAAACATAGTCTTTAGTAATTTACTAGAAGTTCTGAAAAAGTAGTATTTCTACTACTATTTTTAAAAAGTGTTAATTTCAATAAAAATCTAGCACAAAACTTCTAACGCATAAAAAACCTAGTTTTTACTAACTTTTAACTAATTTAAAAAAATTCTATTTCTACTCCTAATTTTAAAAAGTGTTAATAAATATAAAAATCTATTTCAAAACTTTTCAACCTTAAAATTATACTTATTTTTGTTTACTTTAACTTAAAATCAGCTCAATTTTGTTCTTTATACGCAATTTTGAAAAAGTAGTATTTCTACTACTATTTTTAAAAGGTGTCAATTTGAAAAAAAAACTAGCAAAAACTTATAAACTATAGAAAACCATTGTTTTTCCTAAGTTTAAAGTAATTTCAATTTTTAAAAAGTGTTAATTTTGATAAAAAATCTGTAAGTTTTTTAAATTTTTATGTCGTTACAAAAAAGTATTATTTCTAGTACTATTTTTAAAAAGTAGTTAAATTACTATTTTGTATGTATTTTCATAGACATTTTAGGTATTTTTGAACATATTTTAAAAAAGTAGTATTTCTACTACTATTTCTAAAATGGCTTAAACCCATCAAAATGGTCACAGAAAGTGAAAATTTTATATTTAATAATAAATATTTTCATTACGAAGCAAATTGTAGGGATTTCTAAAGCTTTTTTTTTAAGTTGTATTTTTACTACTATTTTTAAAATAGGTATTTAGTAAGAAAAATCGAAGTTTAATTATTATTTCCTAATTTCAGACAATTTTAATATCTTAATTTAGCTAAATTTAGTTATTTATAAGCAAAAAAGTAGTATTTCTAATATTATTTTTAAAAAGTATTAATCTATAACAAAACTTCTAATACATAAAAAACAAAGTTTGTACTAATTTTTAAATAGTTTCAAAAGAGTAGTATTTCTACTACTATTTTTGAAAATGTACGTTTTTACAGAAAGTGTATTTTTACTATAGACGATTAACGGTTACTAAAGCTGGAGCTCCACAGCAAGTGTCTACGCGTTTCACGCGTTCTAAGAAACTGTCAAAAAAGTAGAATCAATGTATTCGTATGTTTTAAGTTACACACTTGAAAGCGTCGGACACGTTGACGCTTGAAACGCGAAAAGTTCGTTTACTTTCTACTCTTGGAAGCGTCGCAGGCGTCGAACAGCTGACATTGACAAATGCAAAGCAAATTTATTTTAAAGGTGATGTCACTAAAAAAAATTACAGTTGAAAAAACATTTTTTATATGAAATTGACAAACAAACCAATAAAAAACTTCGTATAAAAACAAAATTAGCTGGGCTTACGGCATCACCTCCGAAAGTACATACATATACATACATATGTATATAAAACACAAATGATTGACGCGAAAAATCTTCACATGTTACTTGAAATACTTGACGCTTAAAACGTTTAGAAAGCTAAAAACGCGAGTTGTGGACCTCCAGCTTAAATCAAGAACGACGACCAGAACTGCATGGATGTGAGTGTGAATTTTGTATAGATGTCGGAATATGATGTTGCTATCTAACTTGTATTATTGCGTTGGCATTACCGTCATCATCAAACATTTACATGTATATTGTGTGTGTGTGTGTGTGTGTGTGTGTGTGTGTAAGTTTAAAAGGATAAGCCCGCCGTCAAGGAAATAAAGTGGTTCATTATGATTTATGGCGTCAGTGAGAATATTACTGTTGAAAAGTTTTCACTTGTTTGTGTTTTTTCCTCCTTGCTCTTGTATATTATTCATTCATTTCACATTTATTTTTTGTATAAGTGTGTGGTAAGCAAATAACGATGCTTAAAATATCAAATTGTATTTGACATATAAATGCAAACACACACACACACTCACATATAAAGACTTAATGTTATATACACATATTTACTAGTATTTATTTCAACGTCCGGGATAATAGCTGTATTCGTTGGTATGTATGAGCATGTGTTGGAAAATAAATGGCAATACAAATACAATCATAGATCTTAGCTTAATTTAACAACATACCCATAAATGTGCGGAAATACTAGTAGATTTACGAGTTTAAGTATTGAAAGGCACAAAACACATTTAAAAAAAAATAAATAAATAAATACCCAACAATAAATAACAAATAAATTATATTTAAGTACAAATACCTATGAACAAACAAAAGCTAATGAATGAACATTTTAATAAATATTTGTTTAAATAACCTTTGCTAATTTTTAGGCGAGAAAGACACATATTTTTTATTGCACTTTACACAAAGAATACAACTTTGTTTAAAAAAAACTTGTATTTTAGTTATAAAAATTGTTTAATATTACCAAAAAGAATTGATTTTTCCATAGTAGTAGAAATACTACTTTTTTAAAAAGCTTTAGAAATATGTACTTACAATGAGTTATTTGATAAAGACATTTATTATTAAATAAAAAAATTTGAACTTTATGTGAAAATTTTAATATTTAAAACCATTTTCAGAAATAGTAGTAGAAATACTACTTTTTTTTAAAGTTTTTGTAAATACTTAAAATTTGTGTTTCGACTAATAATATTTGATATAAAATACAATTTCTATGAATATGCATACAAAATTAAATTTAATTACCATTTAAAAATAGTAGTAGAAATACTACTTTTTCAAAATTGCTTTAAAAGAACACAATTGAACTGCCTTTAGTTTATATTACGAAAAAATAAGGGTAACTTGATATTTTAGAAGTTTTTAAATAGATTATTGTTAAATTATTTTACAAATTATTAAAGTTAGTATTTTATCAAGAAGTATTTTGCAAAATAGTAGTAGAAATACTACGTTTTCAAAATTGTTTTAAAAGAACAAAATTAAACTGCCTTTAATTTATACTAAGAAAAAATAAGGCTAATTTGATGGTTTAGAAGTTTTTAAATATATTTTATATTAATACTTTTTCAAAATAGTAGTAGAAATACTACTTTTTCGAAATTGTCTATAAATAACAAAATTGATTTGCCTGAGTTAGATTTTCATAAAAGTAAAACTTTAAAAAAAATAGTAGTAGAAATACTACTTTTTCGAAATTGCCTATAAATAACAAAATTGATTTGCCTTTAGGTTATGTTAAGAAGAATAAGCATAATTTGATGGTAGTTACAAAAATTTCACATAAAGTAGTACTTTTTGGGCAAAAGAAACCCTTTTTTTCAAAAAAAAAAAAAAACTGGTTAACTAAAATTTTTCTAAATGCTTTATTATGTCAGTTTTTAGCATTTCACTTAACAAATCTGTTTGATTTTGAAATTGGTTTCTTAAATTCTTAAAGGTTTTTCTATAATTATTTAAATTTTGCCTTTTTTATTACGGTAAATTCTATGTATTATTTCATTTGTTTGCCCTGTTTTATAACAAAATTTTCTTTCTTCCACTTAAATTGGTACTTCTTTAGCAAGAACTGCAAGTACATACATACGTGTGTAAATGTTACAATTATTTAATAAACATAACCATATGTATGTATATAGTACATACTTATATACATATGTATGTATGAATTATGTTATGTTTTTTTAAATAAGTTTCCTGTTGTCTTTGTTTATATTATTTTATAATTTTTTTTATTTGGGTATTCCCTTGTTAGCCTTGCTTTGTGTATTCATATGAATTTATTTGTTTGTGAGGGAGCTGTGTTTAACACCAAACACTTGTTCATTTGTTGGAGTAAAAAAAAATATATATTTATAATAATAACGGATTTCATTATATGCCTCTCTTTATCAACAACAACAGCATTATCATACTCTTCTTCATCATTAGTAGCATCCTTATCCAACAATAACATCAACAACAACAACACCAGCAGCTATGTACATATCATCATCTTTTAACAGCAACAACAAATAATCTCACACATAGAGAATTAAATATGTATGTATTTATTTAGATCCTGTTATTTGTTGTTATTGTTTGTATTCGTGCTTGTTCGTATTGTGTAGAAATAATTGTGGCTTGGTTTTTGTTGTTGTTGTTGCTAGCAAGTGTTTGAGTGTGTGTGTTGTTTTGTGTAATAGAGTGCGTGAGTTTGTGTATGCGAGCATGATGGCTGACGCCATTGTGTCAACACACATAATGCCGTTAAATGTTTAGCATGATTTGTTTTTTACTCGTATTTGTGTGATAAAGAAGAAAAGATTGGTAGTATTGTTTAGTTGTAGCTTAAAAGGGACTATAGTTTATTTATTGTTGCAGTTTTTATTAAATTAGTTGTTAAACAACATATTGTTAATAGTTAAATAATTTAAAGAAAAATTGTTTTGAAAGAAATCAGTTAAATTACAAGCAGTAAAATGTTGCTTAAATTGGAAACTTTTGTGTTTTTTACGTTCGTTTGTTATTATTAAACTCTAAAAATGTATAAAAATTAAATTAAATGCTTAAGTAGCTGTTATTTGTAGTAATATACAATTTTTTAAAGCTTTACGTTATTCTAAACAAGGGTATTGCCTTGACTTCCTCTAAAATATTAAAAAATATTGCTTTGAAAAAAATCCTATTTTACCAGTACTATTGCTGCTGCTTTTTTCCTACTAGTATAGTAAATAATTTTCAATTAACTTCAAATGCCACAAAAATAGACAGCCACTCACATAAATTTTTATATAACCAAAATGACAAGAAATCTTAAAAGCTCTAAAAGTAGCTTAAAAAGAAAACTAAAAATAAATTATACATAAACTGTAGCTAAAAATAGCAAAAACAAAAAAAGTATGTTGTAGTTAAATGTATCAAGTTACCAAAATTCGACAACTAATGGCACTTTTCTAAATGTATGTTAAAAATTAGCCAAGAAACAAAAATTAGCAGAAATTTTTAAGAATTTTTTTTATTTTTTAAAAGCTCTAAAAAAAACTTGATATTTTTTAAATTTTCAAACGAAGTCCATATTTTTGGCTTTATTTATTGACAAATTTCAACAAAATCGATTAAGTTTAACTTAATGAAAAGTTAAATTATTGACCTGACATATATAATTAATAATACTCATACGCCACCAAAGATAAATTAAGTATTTTGCTTTAGTGAAGATTCAGCTGAGGTTTTCCAAAATTTTACACAAATATTTGCAAAGAACAGACAACTCGCTTTGAAATCTATATTTTTAACTTTATTATTACCAAAATTTCATTCAAATTGTGTTACTTTTAAGTTTTTGCTTTAAAGAATATTGAGCTAAGGGCTTTCTTAAGCTTTTTACACAACTAACACAAATGTTTGCAGCAATCGCTGTAAAACTTTTTGAAGTTTATGTTGTAGGCTTTATTATTACCAAATTTTATCAAAATTGTAAAATTTTTACTTAAAAAAACATAAATTATTTACCAAAATATTTAATTAATAACACTAATACGTATTTTACTTTAGAGAAAATTAAGCTGAGAGTTTTTCTAGCGTTTTTGCGCATTAAGATATTTTAAAGCTTAAGTTGTTGGCTTTATTATTACCAAACTACATTAAAATTGTACGCCTTTTATTTAATTCTTAAATAAAAATTAAATTATTTACCCTCATATTTAATTAATATTAATCATACGCCAACAAAGACAAATTCATTATTTTGCTTTATAGAAGATTTAGCTGAGATTTTGCCACAACATACAAGTTTTTTTGGGCACATATTGTTGGCTTTATTATTACCAAATTTTCTTGAAATCGAGTAACTTTTACTAAATAAAAACTTGTTTTATGTCAAATCATAACTAATTAATAATACTCATACGCCACCTTAGATAAATTCAATAATTTGCTTTAGAGAAGTTAATTTAAAAGAAAATTCATGAAATTTCTTATTATTCTATTCATATCTAGCAATTGCACAATATTTAAGAGAAATACCTTGAGTAATAATAATTCAAAGAATACCATTGCAAAGTAATATTTGTAAACAATTTGCACATTGGCTGGCGTTTTCTACCCTGCATTCACTTTTTAAGTTTAAAGTTAAAATTTTCATTAAGAAAAAACAGAAGTCTCTAAAAAATAATTTAAAAAAATTTATATTTTTTAAAAAGTTGTGAAAAAATTTCCAAAAGTTTTAACAAAATCAAGTTTTGGATTTTAAAAAATATTTTTTTTTGTTAAATTTCTATTCAAAATAAATTTACAAAACAATTTATATCATAATTTTTTAAATAAGCTTTTCGTTCTAAATGCTTCTTAAAATTATTTTTTTAAGTATGTGTTTTGTTAAAATTTTGAATTTTTTTTTAACTAAAATAATATTTACTTCTTGATAATTTTAGTTAGGCTCGAGTTCATTAAATTTAATTTTCATTAAATTATTTTTACTGAAGTTAGGAATTACAACTTGAAAAATTTTATTATTAAAAATTTTGATAATTTTTCTTGACTGGGGATCGAACCTGGGTTGTTGAATTTACATATGTTTCGAGAAATCCCACTTTCTCTCATCAGAATTCTTTGCGTTCTACCACATGCACCACTGCGGTGCCGGCCAGCCAACAGACAAACGATTGATGTTATCATTCTTTATTAATTTCTATTCATAGTTGTTTTTTCCTTTTTTCTTCAGTTTTTTCGTATTCATCTAAAGACTTCGTCTCGAGCCTAACTAAAATTATCAAGAAGTAAAAATTAACAGTTCGATTATGAAATAATAATTATTCTATAAAAATAGTTAGGGCACAAGCCATAATGTTTACATGTTGTACAAAAGTGTACAAAAAACATAATAAACAAAAACAAATGTATTCAAGTTTTCGAGACGAAGTCTTGACATGAATACAAAAACACTGAAGAAAAAAGGAAAAAACTATGAATAGAAATTAATAAAGAATGATGATTACAGCAGAAACTTCGAACTACCAAAACTAACACTGGTTAAAGGATTGATGTTTGTTTGATGTTGCTGGCCGGCATCGCAGTGGTGCATGTGGTAGAACGCAAAGAATTCTGATGAGAAAAAGTGGGATTTCTCGAAACATATGTAAATTCAACAACCCAGGTTCGATCCCCAGTCAAGAAAAATTATCAAAATTTTTAATAATAAAATTTTTCAAGTTGTAATTCCTAACTTCAGTAAAAATAATTTAATGAAAATTAAATTTAATGAACTCGAGCCTAACGAAAATTATCAAGAAGTAAAAATTAACAGTTCGATTATGAAATAATAATTATTCTATAAAATAATATTTTTAAAGATTCTTAAAGTTATTTTATCTTTTGTTTAAAATTCTTAAAATTCCGAAAATTTAATTATTCTAAATACATTTGTTTAAATAACTGATATCTGTTCAAATTTGTTACACTTCAAAATGTAATTTCGTAAAGTTTTGTCTAGAGTTTTAAAAATTCTTTAAGAATACCAACAAATTTCTTAGTTGTCTCCACCCCCAAGGGTCTGACTTTACTTAATTAAGTTAAATCTGCAGAAAAATAATACCATATGATTTTCTTATAATTGCACAAAAGAATTTCTTTAACAGATCTCTTAATTTTCCCTAAAAAAAAAAAACACAAAAAACAGTTTAAATAACCCTTGAAAAAACCCTCATTCACAATAATATAGTCTTAACGGTAGGTATAATTAATATTAAATAAACAATATTATTCATATGCTATGATGAACTTTTTCATTTGTTCATTTCCATTTATACATTTTCATTACGTAAACAAAGCCACAAAATTGTGTCTTTTTATTTACATTTAGTTTTATTTTCCTTTTTTTTTGTTTATTTATTCATTTTTTTGTCTTGCTGTCTTTTTTTTTAATTACAATTACTCGTGCTCTGGCCGCAATCACTTACAATCTGTTGGAAAATCTTTTAACCTCTCTTCCTTCTGCTCACCATCTGTTGTTTGTGTGTTACTGTCATGTTGTTGTGTTGAGTCCTTTGTTGAGCTACATACATATATAGAATATTCTTGATTTTTTTTTTGTTTCTGTGGGGTTTTGTTAAATAATTGTAGCAGGACATTGTGGCCCCGTAAAACTGTAATTACGACTATCAGCCATTTAACCCATTTACACTTTTATTAAATGCACAAAATTTCCACTTGAGCTGGCAATTTTAGTACGTTTGTTTAATTACACAAAACAACAGTGGTAAAAAAATGTTTAAATTTCTTTAAAAATATTTCGAAAATAAAATTCTTAAACATATTTTCCTCTATATTATTAAAAAAGTTTGTATTTTAAATTAAAATCCTTTAAACTAATTTTGTTAAATAAATTTTATATGAAAATTTTGTTTTAAAATATATAAAACTAGCGGACTCGGCGAACTTTGCCTCGCCCCAGTTTTAAGCCTTCAGACAACAGAAATAATTACACACAAAATTTCGTACAAAAAAATAAATTTTCCGACTTTTGCGGAGAGATTTTCCAATTTTCCGCATTTCGCATTTTCCGCAATTTCCCATGATTTACAACAAGCACTTTCTCTTTTTCCATTAAGGAATAATTTCACGCAAAATTTCGTACAAAAAAATCAATTGTCGATTTTTCCAATTTTCCGTATTTCGCATTTTCCGCAATTTCCCATGATTTACACTAAGAACTTTCTATTTCTTCATTTGGAAAGCCATTAAGGAATAATTTGATATAAAATTTCATACAAAAACTCGATTTTCGAGATTTCCCATTGTCCGACTTTTGCGAAGAGATTTTCCAATTTTCCGCGTTTCGAATTTTTCATGATCTACAGTAAGAAATTTCTATTTTTTGATTTGAAAAGTCATTAAGGAATAATTTCATACAAAAACTCGATTTTCGATTTTTCCAATTTTCGGACTTTTCCGGAGGGATTTTCCAAAATTTTCTTCCGTAAAAACTATCTCCTCGAAAATACAGAAATCGGCCCAGCCGTTCTCTTTTTATGAATTACTATACATTTTTTACACCATTTTTATATATGTACATATATACATATTTGTTTTAAAATATATAATAAAAATTAATTAATTCCCGAAATCTATTTCTTAATAATAGAGAGTTAAATCGATCTTGAAAAACAAACATTGCGGATGACGCAGAAAATGCATTCCAATGTGCCAAGTATCTAAAAATTTTAAAATTTGTAATGAAAATGAAATAAAAAATTTACTTTAATAAAAATATCAAAAGTTCAACAATTTTTTATTAAGGAAAACAGAAATCTTTAAAAATTAACAAAATAAAAATTTCATTAGATACCTATAACAACTTATAAATTTATTATTATTTAAATATGTAATTCAAAATTTGTAGTTATTTATATTAATTTTCATTTAAAAATCTTTTATTTAACCTTTAAATTTTTGTATTTTGTTTTACTTAAACCCTTTTAAAGCCACTGTTTAAAAATATTAACGCTGCCATTTAAAATGCATAACGGTAGTTTGAATTTACTCTACTGCTTCCTTATAGATATCTATTATTATTTTTGTTGTTGTTGTTGATTTCATGTTATTTCTCTACCCAACTCTCTGCCTCTCACACATACACAACAAATTGTAAATATAACGGGAACATTTTTGCAAACGAATCAACGAACGAGAAAAAATGTAAACAAACAAATATTTGAATACAATAACAACAACAATAACAAGGAACCTACATGCATCAATAATAATAAATAAACGGCTACCAGCAACAACAACAACAACAACTTTGTGGTGTGTAGTGAAACACACACTATTTTTTGTTGTTTTCTGTTATTATAACTAGAAAACAAGTATATAGTATGTATATAGTTTGTGTGTACGTGAGTAAATGTAGACTAGTTTACTACTCTACTCTACTTCTTTTTAATTTCCCTTACACTCTTTTTTTATACTCAGTGTAAATGTAAATAACTACATGTACTTTGTATATGCACATTAATTTCAATTTTATGTCGAGTTTTTTTTTAACTGAAATTATTATTTTTTTCTGTTTTTTTTCTTTAGTTTGCTGAAAAATAATGCACAAAAAAACTATAACAAGACCTTGATTTCATGTTTTTACAAAATTGATAAAAGAAAAGTATGTATGTACATAGCTGCTGGAAAAAAACAAGAGGGTAGAAAATAAATTTTAATCAAATAAATTGCAGCTGCTGAAAATGTTGAAAGTTTCTGGGTGTTTTATAAAAACTACAACTAAGCGTATAAATAGAAATAATTACCTTTAATTAAAAAAAAAAGAAACAGTTCATGTCTTTTGTAAATAACATAATTAAACATATTTGCTAAATTCAAATTTATGATATGCAGCGCTTTTATAGTAATAGAATTTATTATTGGTTCTTCAGAAGAAATCATTACAAAAAGTTTAGACATTTTTAAAGAATTTTATTTTTTCTACTTTAACAAGTCATAAATATAACTTTATATTTTTATTACTCGTACACTGTAAGGCATTTTGAATTTTGTCTTATTAATTTTATTTTTTCAGCAAATTCCATCATACTGGAATGGTAACATTATTTAATAACAATCATACGCCATCCAAAACAAATTAAGTATTTTACTTTAGAGAAGATAGAAGCTGAGGTATTCTCACACTTTTTTACACAAATAACTTAAATGTTTGCAAACATCAGACAAGCCATTTTGAAGTTTATATTGTAAACTTTAATATTTATAAAATTTCATTAAAATCGATTAACCTTAACTTAATAAAAAGTTGTTTTATGTAAAATCATAACTAATTAATAATACTCATACGCCACCTTAGACAAATTAAGTAAATGACTTTAAAGAAACTTAAGCTGAAGCAGAGTCCATAAAATTTGTTATTAATATAAAAATCTACAAACATTTTATGAAATTGCTTTACAATTAACCCAATATTTGAGATAAATTGCGTAATATAACAGAATTTAAAAAAAAAATATGATTCAACATTTTTAAAATTTTTAGTTAAACTTTCCAATATTTCAAGGTATTTAACATTTCTTATATGTTGATTAAAGCACATATTATCAATTTTATAATTGCCAAATTTTATTAAAAGCAAGAAACTTTTACTTAATCAAAAGTTTCTTTAAAAAATCATAACTATTTAATAATACTCATACGCCACCTTAGACAAATTCAGTATTTTGCTTTAAAAAAGTTTAAGCTGAAACAAAATTCATAAACTGTGTTTAGAAAAAATTCTAGCAATGGCTTGACATTTAATACAATATTTTAGATAAATTGCAAGATATAAAAAAAATTAAAAAAAAATCAAAATTTTAAATTTTCTTCTAGGTATTTGGAAATTTATATGGTTTTCTTATTTATACAAACATGCATTCAAAATTTTTAACTTTTACTTAATAAAATGTTAAATAATTAAAATTTATATGTATGTGTAAATAATAATGATATGCCTTAGGCGATAACTTGAAGATTTAGCTTGAAAAGAGCTTGGACCTTAAGCAGATATCATAAAATTTATTGTTAAAATAAAGAACATAATTATAATTTGATTTGTGTTACATTTCTATAAAATGTATAAAAAAAAACAGTTTAAGAAAATTTTCAAACTTTCAAATTAAATTTATTGGCTAAAATTAAAGAGCAACCGTGAGATTTGTATTATGAGATATATAAAATAAAAGAACTATAAGATTTTTAAATTAATAGAAATATTTGACATGTTATTATTACTTTTACGGAAGTAAATTTATTGTTATCTTTTCAACTTTTTGCTGAATTGTATTGAAATTTGTTAAAATACTTTAATTTAATTGATAAACACAAGAAAATGTCATTGTTTGATAAACAATTTAAACGGGTGTCAACTGATGCAAATTATTTTCTATTTCTTGTTATATTATCAATATTTTTACACAATTTCTACTTGATTTTAAAAGATATAAATGTTTCACACACTCTTCGTGGCATAGTTTCAAAATGTCTGCAAGAATTTATTGTAGTTGAAAGAAATGTTTTAAAAGCCAACGTGTTTTAATGGCAACATTTAATATTCGTTGGTCAAACACTATAGTTATTCCCGAAAAAAATTAGAAGAATTCTATAAAGCATTTGATTAATAGTAATCATACGCCTTAGTATTTAATCTTTGATACTTCGCAATGTATACTGTAGTTTTAATAAATTAATAATAATCATACGCCTTACAGTTTAATCTGCAATGATAATAACTACAACGCCTCAACGTATACTTTATTTTTATGCAATTAATAACAATCATACCCCTTACAATTTAATATGTATTTCATAGAATCTTTAAAATTCTTGGTGTTTAAACAAGTTTTTCTACATTTTTCTTTACAGAAATGTTACTACTAAACACAGAATTGGAAAGAATACTTAATATAGATGTGCCCAACTTAAGACATCTACTGAAATACTCTAAAAGACACAAGGTAACTAAATTTATATAAATTAAACATTTTACAACTAATTGCTACAAAAATTTACTACAAATTGTTTTATTTACAGCTTTTTAAAAACAACTAATTAACAACTAATAAAAAAGCAAAAAAAAAAATTTAAAACTTAAACAAAAAATTTTTTATAACAACAATCATTAGCAACTTGGCAAGAAAGTAAAACAAAAACTGAAAGCAAAGAGTGAGAGATTTACAAAACAAAACAAAAAACACACTAAAACCAATTACTACAAAATACTTAATTGAAGATAAAACAACTAAAATAAAAAAAAACGCTTAAACTCCCCTGCCCGCCACAACCCAAAACAAGCAAGAAAAAAGAAGGAAAACTTTATAAACTAACTAACTAAACTACAGCTTCAACCAGACACTATTCACAGCTCCCTGGTCAAACATTAACTACAGCAAGCAAAGCACACAAAACCTAGCCAACACATTTCTGTTCTCAACATAAAAAAACCAACCCATCATTACTTTAAATTTCTAACCTTCAGATCTAGAAACCCCAACCATAAGCTCTCTCAACAAATGGAAAAAACATTTAGAAAAATAACAACAAACATGGCGTTAGGAAAATCCATTAAATTGTACCTGACTATATTCGTAGCCACCACATGCATGTACATGGTACTGTATCAGTATCACATATCACGGCAACCAATGCCACAAGCCGAAATCATAAAGGTATGTGTTGCTTCCTTCTTTTTTTCTACTCTTACCATCTAAAAATTCTTTCACCATGTTTTAAAAATCGAAAAATTTTTTTTATTAAAGAAATTCACTCTATTCTACTTTACACACACGGAATGTTTTAAATAAGTTCACTCGCCATATAAAGTTTTATTGCACCGTCTCTGGCTGCCATAATTGGGAAACAAATTTTACAAAGTTATTTCTTACGTTTGTTTTTTTTTTTTTTATGTTAAACCAAAAGCATGTTGAGAAAGGATTAGAAAGTACATGAACTAAAATAATATAAATATCTAATAAAAAATAAAATTAAAATATACAGGAAACAAAAAAAGTACTTCAATAAATTAGAGTTAGTAAAATGAAAAACATAAAGAAAACTTGAAAATACATAAAAATTCAGTTTTCATCTATATATGTCTAAAAACCGTATCGGCAAACTAAACCTATCAGACTGTTTTCATATAGAAAACGCATTTCATATACACCACTTTCTATCTGTATCAGATAGTTTTCATATAGAAAGATTTGATATAAAAAACTGTCTGTCTATGTCAGACGGTTTTCATACAGAAAAGCATCTATCTGTATCATACGGTTTTTATATAGAAAAGCGCCTGTCTGTATCAGACGGTTTTCATATAGAAAACTGTCTGTATATGACGGGTTTCTTATAGAAAAACGTCTGTCTGTATCACACGGTTTTCATATAGAAAAGCGTATGTCTGTAGAAAACTGTCTATGTCAGACGGTTTTAATATAGAAGAGTGTCTGTATATATCAGACAGTTTTTATATAGAAAAGCGTACGTTTATAACAGACGGTTTTCATATAGAAAACTGTCTATCTATCTCAGACGGTTTTCATATAGAAGAGTGTCTGCCTGTATCAGACGGTTTTCATATAGAAAACTGTTTGTCTGTATCTGACGGGTTTCTTATAGAAAAACTTATGTCTGTATCACACAGTTTTTATATAGAAAAAGTCTGTCTCTATCAGACGGTTTTCATATAGAAAACTGTCTATATTAGATGATTTTCATAAACAGATGGTTTTCATGTAGAATATTGTCTGATAAATAGACGGGGTTTCATCTAGAAAACTGTCTGATAATCAGATGTAAACAGTTTTTTCCAAGACAGTTTTCTCTATAATGTTAAATTCATTTTTTTTTTTTAGAAATTTAATATTTTTGTTCAAGGTAGTAGTAAAAACACTGAAGGCTCTTTAAAATGCTTTTCAATTTTAAGCTTTTATTTATGTATGTATTTCACTTGTTCTTGTGGGTCTACAAACAGCTTTCTAACCATTTCTCAACATGTTTTTCTTCCTTGAAGGCGAATTTTCGCCTGCTCTAAACAGCAATTTTCCTTTCAAGTAATAATACTCTCTCTGTGCCACACACATATTTTAATCTTTTTTATACAACTTTTTTTTAAGAAAAAGCACAATGTAGTTTGCAAATACACAAATGAGATGAAGATAAAAATGTGAAAGAAAATGGGTTTAAATAAATAAATAAAGAACGAATGCATGACTGACTGAAGAAAAGTAAAGAAAAAAAAAGAAAGTATTAAATTATATTTTATGGCATCATTATATTTAAATTACGTATTCAATAAACATTTATATTTATACACACAGACAAAAGCACTTATCATCCACCACCACTACCACAATATTTAGTCATTTAAATTCAAACAGTCTTAAACCACATATTTATTTCATTTAAATATAGTAGTTACCCCATCGTACTCATTCTTACAATCACTACTCTACAGCTATTGTTAGTTCGTTAGTTTTGTATGTTATTTATAGTATTTCATAAAGAGTCGTATTTGAATACATACATAACTATTTGAGTATTGTATCGAGTCTTTGGTTTATTATAGTATAGGTATTTAAATGAAAATCCCAATTTTCACGAAGCCATTCTTTAAGCTAAGCTGATTACCTTTTAGACATCGGGATAAGGGGAAGATAAAACAAGTACACACATAATTGTTCTAGCAATTCGTGTTACTCTCTTATTCGTAAAACATACATATGTGTATACAATTGTGCTGTGTAAAAACCGAAGAAATTTCAAAGTAAAAATTGTATCAATATTTTCAGTAAAAATTGCTTCGTGTAAATTGGAGCTAAGTATTACTCGATTTTTTGGATTTCCTTTGGAAATTTTCTTCAGGAGTATGTTTAAAAAATAACAAATTTTCTATATAAAAACTTATTTCCAAAGGAAATCAAAATATCGAGTAATTTATATATAAAACTAAAGAATCTTTTATAAAAAACAAAAAGTGACCTCAAGCTTGAAGATTATTTAATAAAAAATCATACAAAAAGGTCGAAGAAAATAGAATAAAATTATTTAAAAAGTGTATATGTTAATTTAAAAACTACTTTTTAGTTATTTAGAATTAAAAACTAATGATTTTAGTTAAAAAAAAAAATCTCGAAATTAATTTCAAATTTTCGAAATTAAGTTCGAACTTTCGAACATACCTTAAAAACTTACTTAATTTCAATCATAAATAGAAAAAACTAAGAATTTAACAATTTATTATAATTTTACCACGGAAATCTAATTATGAATATCAAAATCAAAGTAAAGTAAACATTTTTTTAAATTTCCAAAGAAAAAAAACATGATTTTAATAAGTGTTTTTCCAATATTTCTCATCAATAAAATTTTTTGATATTAAGTTCGAATTTTCAAACATACCTTTAAACTAGTAATTTTCGATCAGTAAGCAAAATATCATTAATTTTACTTAAAAAAAAACTTAATTTCGAACATCAAAATCTAACTTTGAAAGTTCAATACAATAAAACTTTATGTTTTACTTGTCCTCAAAATAAATAAAATTTAATAAATATTCAAATTAGCGCTTGAAAACAGATTTGCCATTAAGTTTTCTTGTTTTTATATAAGTTCGAACATAATTAACTACGAATATTTAAAAATAAACTTTGAAAAGAAATAACAACATACAAATCATGTTTATTGGATTTCTAAATTTATTTTTTTTCCATTTTTGGGCCGAATTTTGAACTTTTGAAATTAATTTCGAATTTTCGTACATGTCTTCAAAATTAATATTTTTGAAAAATATTTTGAACAAAGCCTTTGAAATCAAATTTTCTTTGAAATTTACAAGTTTGAACATAAAAATTCTAAAAAATTATTTTCGAAATTAAGTTTGAATTTTCGAACATGTCATAAAAATGAATAACATTTAATAAAACATCAAATTAGCCAATGAAAACACAATTTTAATTAAATTTTCTGTAAATTTTTCTATTTCGAACATTCGAACATTATTAACTTTGAAAGTAAAAAAACATAACTAGAAAAATTAAATAAAGCTATAAAAATAATTTTTAATGAACTTAAAAACAATTTTATGTATTTTTAAGCCAAAACTAAATGTTCGAAATTAAGTACGAATTTTCTAACATGTCTTAAAAATTAGTAAAATTTAATAAATAATAAAATTAGTGAATGGAAACACAATATTCATTTAATTTTTTGTAAATTTCTTCATTTCGAACATTCGAAATTAAATGTACATACCTATAAATTTTTAAAAAAAAATTTATTCTAAGTTTTACTTCAAGTTAAATATACAAATTATTTGAAAACAATTGTATACACTACAATTTATTTTTGTATATTTCTGTTATATGTTTCACATAGCTTTCCGTTGGAAAACATAAATGTAAAATCATACAAAAATATACAAAGAAACACTAGCAACATGTAATGCATTTTCTGGCCTGCTAAAGCCACATATTGTCTAAACAATATGTCGAAAAATTATTTATTTTAAATTTGAATTTAAAATAATTTTAAATTCGAAAGACGAAAAACTACCAGAAAAAAATAAATAATATATGGACATAATGTCTTTCCATTTAAATATCAATTTTAGCAAACATTGGATTTTCGCAATTAATTTCGAATTTTCGAACTTGACCAGAAAATGTTTATTTTTGCTTACCCGGTATTTACACATGCAAGTGCAAGTTCGAAAAACTCAATACACTCGCATTTTTTTACTAATACACTCACATGTTTTCAACTTGCAGAGCTAGTCGAGTTTTTCGAATAAGTTTTCGTATATAATACGTACACAGCACTCGCATGCAAGTACTTGCATGTGTAAAGGCAGTGTTAAGTAAGTTAGTTTTTCGTCAATTTGACATTTTGTTTAAATGTCAAAAATATGTTAGAGTCATAATTTTGTTAGAAATAATGTTTATTATGACTATTAAATTGAAAAACGGAATTTCGAAATTATGTTCGATTTTTCGAAATTGTTTTAAAAATGTATATTTTTAAATAATTATTAAGAATAATATTTAAAAATCAAAGTTATATAAATTTTTCTGGCAAAGTAATAATTTCCAAGTCTATTAATACTGGTAACCAATATTAAACAAATAAAATTTATAAAGTTATATTTACTGCGAATTTAACTTAAAAATCAATTTTCTTAAACATTATTTGAAATATCACGAAATAGTTTTGATTTCTGGATATATATTTTTTTCTTTGAACAATATTAAAATCTTTTTTATCTCCTTTTGTAACACCCTTTAACTACACTTCTGCTACATATTTGATTTCTTTTTATCATACATTGTATGATACTGATGGTATTGTATTGTAATTGTTCAAATATTTCTTTTATTTTTTGTTTGTTTGCAAATTTATTTCTTTACTCTTCTCTTCTTTTCAAATAAAAAAATTTAATAAAATCAAACGAAAAATACAAAAAAAAATTAATAAATTAAATTAAAATTTGTTACATAGCAGCATAGTGATAAATCTATTGATAAAGACAGCCCTAATGGAATTGGTGGTAGTTATACTTCTTACTCCTTATTCTCCAACAACATCACCACTTCTTCAGCATCAGTATCATCATCACCATTAACATCGTCATTGAATTCGACGTCTGTAAATGCTGTAAAATTGTCAGCTTCCAATAAAACGGCAACATCATCAACATCTCTATCGGCATTATCATTGTTATCTCTACCCAGTCATACAACAAAACTATTCAAGAAAATGAATTTATTTTTATGGTCACCCATGTCATTATTACCTTCATCATCATCCAAACGAGCCATATCAAAAAAGTCCTCTTTAGCATTACAACAACTATCACAACCTAAACAAACTATATCAACGAGACACTCCTCATCATCATCATCGCCATCATCGTCATCTAGCTCATCCAGATTAATGGATTTAAATAACACTTTAATAACTTCATCTACATCGTCCTCTACTGTTACTATTTCAACAACCACAACAACAAAAACTTCAACCCCATTCTCCACAGTGGCCGCCTCATCATCGTCCCGGTTTACTACTACAATTAAAGCCTCCACAGAACTATCACCGAAAACTAAACAGTTCCACAAGATTAACAGTGATAAACTTTCACAACAACAACTACCAGATCTAGATCAAGAACAACAACAACTACAACATCAAACATATAAGGCAAATTAAAATATTTTAATAATTAACAAAGTTATTTTATTAAAAATACAAACAACTATCACTACTAAAAAAACACAAACAACTTTCACACTTTAAAACTAATATCATGCTCAATTTATCACTAGAACTCGGCTTATCAATCACATACATGCATAATTATATCACTTTTATTTATCACGAAAAGTCAAACTCAAGACCTTTTGTAGGCTAGAAACGGTTTTCATATGGAAAACTGTATATCTGTATCAGACATTTTCCATATAGAAAACTTTCTGTCTATATCAGACGGTTTTTATATAGAAAACTGTCTGTATCAGAAGGTTTTCATATAAAAAAAAACTGTATCTTTGTATCAGATGGTTTTCATATAGAAAAACATCTGTTTGTATCAAATGTTCTTCATATACATAGAAAAACGGTTTTCATATAAAAAAAAACGTCTTTCTGTCTTAGACGGTTTTCATATAGAAAACAACTGTTTGTATCAGACAGTTTCAGAAAACTGACAGTTTTCATATAAAAAACACTGTGAGTTTAATGTGTATTTGGAAATGCAATGTAAAAAGTATACAAATTCGAACGATTTTCTTTTCGAATCGAAATGCACAATAACCCCCCTGTAAATCTATATCAGACGGTTTTCATATAGAAAACTGTTTGTCTATAGCAGACTATACGAAAACCGTCTATTTATATCAGAGAGTTTTTTTTTCATTTAGAAAACCTTCTTAAGAAAATATCTAGCAGACCAGCGTTTTTCATAAATCTTTTCATAACCTTAATTCTACAACAAATTTAAAATCTTGTCCTTGTATTAATTTTAACGTTTAAAGTAGCAATACCAAACCACATAATTTCTCGTTACGTTACATTATTTATAACCCCCTTGCATCTCCCACCTTTCCCAGCACTTAAAAAATGCATGTTCTATTATCACAGTTGTAAAGAAATCAAAATCAAATTGAAAATAAAAAAAACAAGTAGAATAACGATGTTCAACATACGACAATTGCAAGTATCATGTGCATCTGTTACACTTCTTTTTCAATTAAATTTGTTAAAAAAAAAGTAGAAAAGCATGACAAAAATAAAACTGGGTGCACTTTGTTGCATGCATTTAATTTGAAAATTGTGTACTCAAACGTTTTTTGTTTCCAGTATCCAACCAGCCCACCACTCATCATCATAAATAAATATCAGTTTCATCATTGAATCGTGGTTTGCAATCAAAAAACAAAAAAAAACAAATTTTTGTTGATGAATTCTAAAGCACCTACATGATCTATGATCTACCGTTTTTGTAGTTGCTTTTTTTTTGAATACATACTCGTATGTTTGTATTTAAGTTTTTTCTCTCCTCTTTTTTGTTATTTAATTTATAAATCTATTCTTTCGTTTTTTTTTTGCTGTGTGTAGTTTTTTGCATGTACGAGTACGTAAGTATATAATAATTTATCTATAAATTCAATTTTTTTTGTTCCCATTTGTGGGGTGATTATATCGAGATTTTAGTTTTTGTGGAGTATTTAATGAAATAACATATGTTATGACATACATACTTATGTATGTATGTTTTGTTATCAATACAAACAACAATGTTTGACAAGAATATTAATTTTGTGTTAATATTGCTATAAACTAACAATAGTTAAGTGGCTTTTTGCTGAGATAAAAGTAACAAGTCAAATTGTCTATAGCAATTCTAAATGGGTTCAGTTTGAACAAAAATTTGTTAAAGAAATGCTTACTTTGTTTAGACTAAAGGTACGTTCACACTTGGCAAATATTTGAATAAATAATTTAAAAAAAAAAACAGTTTTTTAGGACAAGATACAACAAATATTTAATTTTATTTTATTTGATGCTGTTTGATCTTGCAAAACACTTGTGAGAGTAAACAACGTCAAACAAATGTGTGCTAAAATAAGTGGTTACGTTTTTTTGAGTAAATATTTGCCATGTGTGACCATACCTTAAGTCAAATAGACATGTCTGCTAAGGCAGCAAAAGATTTTCTTAAAGCTTTGTACAGACGGTTGTCAGATCTTACAACGTTGTCCGAAAAATGTTCAGAAAATGTCTAACCACCGTGTGAACTTGAAATTTTTGTCTTCCAACGTTGTAAGAGAAAGCATTAACAATTTACCTTTTGTCAGTACATTGCTAGATCTGACAACCTTGTATGATCTAACAACCATCTATACATAGCTTTATTCCTAACAGTCTGAGAAAAAATTTCAATAAAACTTTGTTTTTTTCTATCTTTTTAATTTGTTTTTTTTTAATTTTATTAGTATCTTGTTACACTTTATGTTAAGGTGTTTGCATGTTCTTAATTACTTCCTGGCACTTTAAACTGATTCAACTTGAATTTTTCAGCATTTTTTTTCTAAATTGTGTGTGTATGTTTTTGTTTAACTTTTATATATCTGCTGCTAAATACCTATTTGCTTAAATGAAATAAAATATACAAAACTAACTTTGATTACACATTGCCTTTAAACTAAATTGTATTTATAATTTATAGCCGCCATTGTACATAATCACACCCACTTATCGCCGTCCAGAACAATTGGCCGAACTCACCCGTCTGGGTTATACGCTCAAGCATGTCGTCAATCTTTTATGGCTGGTCATAGAAGATGCCAACAAGACCTCGGATAATGTTATACAAATATTAAATAGAGTTGGAGTGCCTTATGAGTATTTTTTGGGTAAGTTTATCAACAAAGAAAAACGAAAACAATGCAATGAATAATTACCAAAATAATGGGCCTTTTCGGAAATGCATCACTGCGCTGCAGCTAATGGGCATCTGTGATTAGTTTGCGATGTTGATGCAAATCAGCTGATGTTCATTTATTGCATCAAGCCTTAAACACATTCACCTACCAAGTACAATATGTCAAAAATAACATACACACGCATTTGAGAACACAATAAATTTGCAGTGATGCCAACTGTTGCTTTTTCGAACGTACTGCGCATCAGATGCAGCGCAGTTATGCATTTCCGAAGAGGCCCAATATTAAACTAATTGTTCGACCTTTCTGTTTTTATTAAAAATTATATTTTTTTTATTTTCCGATATCTCGCTACAGCAATATGTAGCATCTTAATGGAAATAAATAAATAAGTTCATAAAGATAATGCTACACATTGTTGTAGGGAAATATCGAATGAAAAAACAAAAAATTTTAATGAATATTATAAATAATAATCTATTGTTTTTTTTTAGCTCCCATGCCCGATGAATATAAAAAAGCTAAGTCAAAGCCTCGCGGTGTTTCCAATCGTAATCGTGGCCTTCAATGGCTGAGAGAAAATGCTACCGAGGGTGTTTTCTATTTTGCCGATGACGATAATACCTATGATATAAATATCTTTGAGCAGGTGACTCTTGTTGAAGCTAAGCTTGTTAAAAGCAAATTACAATATATTTTTAATATTCTTCTTTTATTTTAAGATGCGCTATACGAGAAAGGTTTCTATGTGGCCGGTGGGTTTGGTAACCAAATTTGGCGTTAGTAGTCCTATAGTTAAGGCCGGTAAATTGACGGGTTTCTATGATGGCTGGATAGGCGGCCGTAAATATCCTGTCGACATGGCTGGTTTTGCGGTCAGTGTTAAGTTTCTACATGATCGTCCCAATGCCAAGATGCCATTTAAGACCGGCTATGAGGAGGATGGTTTTCTCAAGAGTTTAGCACCTTTAAATAATACAGAGATAGAATTATTGGCCAATAATTGTACAGAGGTAAGTGATAGACTTAAAAAATTTCTAAAGAAAATCTTTCAGACATGAAATGTCCTTGCTGTCCAGACAAACATAAAAATTTTATTAAGAAAATCATACATGAAATTTTCTGTAGAACATCTCTTGATGTCTAGACAGCCAGAAATTTTTCATATGAAAATCTTGTGATGTTCAGGCAGATATAAAATTTTATTAAGAAAATCAGACATGAAATTTTATTAAGAACATCAGGCACGAAATTTTCTTAAGAAAATCTTGTGTTGTCCAGAAAGAAATGAAATTGTCTTAAGAAAATCAGACATGAAATTTTCTTTAGAAAATATCTTGATGTCTAGACAGCCAGAAATTTTTCTTAAGAAAGTCAGATATGAAATTTTTCTTAAGAAAATCTTGTGATGTCCAGACAGACATGAAATTGTCTTCAGAAAATCAGATATGAAATTTTTGTGTGGTTTTCTTAAGAAAATGTTCTTGTGATGTCCAGACATGAAGTTTTCTTAAGATAGTTTTGTGATGTCCAGACAGCCAATAAATTTTCTTAAGGAAAACCAGTTCAAACCACAACGACACAAAATCCAGTTTCAAATAGTTTTCTGTTACAATTTCTCTTGTTTTTCAGATTCTTTGTTGGCACACCCAAACCAAAAGGAATAATCCAGCTGAATTAGTGAACGCAACCAAATACGGTGATACAAATTTAATAATTTTAGATAAAATGCTACTACGACATTAAGTCTAAGTTTAAATTATTTAATAATTTAGAACAACCAAAAATAAAAACAATTTAATAGACTTAACAATTTACTAACTTACAAACAAAACCAAAGAAACTCTCTAAATAAAACCAAAATAGAAAATACACAATTTCTAACCAAAAACATGATGTTTGTGTCCAAAAACCAGGTACATATATTAAATTGTAAAACCAAATAATGTAAGGATATGAATGTATGAAGAAATATTTAAGCACCAAGTGTAAGCTTTATTAAAATAACATTAAATATTGTATATATACATTATATATATTAAACAAACTAACTAACTTTTGTAAATATTATCTAATAAACTAATGATTAAAATACGTATTTAGCTAGCAGTTATACAATCATTTTTTTTTTAAATAAAACCAACATAAACATAAAAGACAAAAATAAATTTATATTATAATAAATAAAACCAATAATATTAATATTTATAACCTGCAAATTGTTATTATTTAACAACTTACTTTATAACTTTTTAAAGAATTTCAATTTATTTTGTAAAATTTTTTACCTAGAATTAAAGTTATTATAGATATTTGTTTACTAATTAGTTTTAGTACCTTTATACTATTATTTAAATGGTAATTGTTTTTAATTATAGATTTTCAAATAGTATTTTGTATATAGTTTTTTGTAGTTTTTGAATTGTTAACGTATTTAAATTGAAGTTTTTACTTCATTCATTATTCACAATATTATTTTTAATTAATTTAATTACCTAAAATCATTCAAATAAGTTTAACAAGTTGCATTTTTTAGTTTAAATAATTTAATTTTAAAGCCTGTTTTAAGTTATTTTTATTTTTAATGTTATTTAACTTGTAATTTTTAAAAATTTTCAACATATTCTAATTATTTTAATTGTACTTAAGTTAATAGTTTAGTTAAAATTAAATAAAAAAGAGCTGGTAAAAGAAACAAAAGTACATCTTATTCCCATCAAAGAGACACACAATTTTCTAAAGGAAATCTTATTTTTACCAAACAGACTCTTAATTCTCTAAACAAAATCTTATTGCGACCAGACGGACGCAAAATTCTCTACAGAAAATCTTAATCCAACCAGACAGACTCTAAATTCTCTAAAGAAAATCTTGTTTCATTAAAAACAGATACAATTTTTTCTAAAAAAAAATCTGAATCCACTTAAACAGAGACACATTTATCTAAATAAAATCTTATACCGAGCACACAGACACAAAATGCTCTACAAAAAAATCTTAATCCAATCAAACTGAGACAAAATTTTCTAAAGAAAATCTTATTCTGTCCAGAAAGTGTAAAAATTAATTAAACAAAATCTTATCCAGTTCACACAGACCCAAAGTTTTCTTACGAAAATCTTCTTTCATGCAGATATTGAAAAAATCCAATGTTTAGTATCAATTTAACATGATTGTATTCATAAAGCATACTTTGGCTAGCCAATTTTATTACAGTGGGTTTTTAAAATAATAATATTTTTGCAGCTTGAAAAATAACACTTCGAATTTGAAATTGAGCATAATTTTTCATCTAATTCAATGAAATTAATTGCAAACAAAATTTTACACAAAATAATATTACACTAACCATTGCCAGCATTAGGGGGTAATTTTGTTACAGTGGAGCTCAAAGAAAATAATTTTCCTGCAGCTTAAAAAAAACAATCATTTAAAATTTAAATTGGTAGTCATTTTCGGATTCAGCAGGTGGAAATTTTACGTATAGTGTCCAGCGGCCATATCCGGCCAGCGGTTTGGGAGATAAACGCAAAAAACATAATTCCATAGAAAATTCAACGGCAACTGTTACAAAAAAAAAACATTGCAAATTAAACGTTTAGCAAATATTACAATTTGTACAGCAGACTTTAAGGAGCTATATAATAAGAAATGAGTTAAACAGCATCATTTGGTTGTATTTTTTAAAAATTAAGCTTTGAAGCTAATTTTTTTGTTAATTTTGTTATACAATTGTTTCCCGGTTTAACAAATTATATATTGTCAGGCCCATTCGTTATATCGAAAAATTCGTTAAATCCGGCAGTTTTTTAAATACGTTTTATTAAATAAAAAATCATATTTATTCATTCTAATTCATAACAAAAACAAAAAAAATAATATTAATGAGTTCATATCACATTCAATTAAATAATTAGTTCAAACAAAACTAAAAAATGACTTTGGAACGTATAAATTTTGATTTTGGTGAGCGAAAAATTTCTTTACATACAAATAAATTTTTCTCTTAATCCATTTTTTTCGCAAAGCGTCTCTTATAACATTGTAGAAATGTAACAATGTAACAATGTTGCCAGAAAATGAATTTCAAAATATGCTAAAACTTGAAAAACTACGAGCTATACTGTTCTACAGAAGAAAAAATAAGTGCTAAATTTTTTCAATGTAACAATACAATTTTTATTTCAAATGTTACAAATATAAATTATAGTTTTTTCTAATTTTGTTCATAACAATTGTTGACTTGTTTTAATAGATTACATTTCATATACTAATTCAAAACTGTCCGTGCTCATTTACTTACCACACCGAAAGAAATTTAGCTGAAACATTAATAAAAGTTATTTTTTATTTCTGCAAAAGTATTTTTTGGAGTAAAAAATTAAAAATTTGATTGAGAAAAAAATTGTTTTTTATCAAGCAAAAGCATTTAGCATAATTTTTAAAAATTTCAATGCATTTTCGAGAAACAAAATGCTAAATCTAGCACTGAAAGTGCTAAAATGGCAACACTATTAATAAAAGATTTTATGTTTTTTTGCATTGTTCTCCTAAATTTGCCGTCCGATTGGGCTGGAAACACCTATTCATCTTGAACCCACACGCTGAATCCGAATATGGACTCAGAATTTTGATAGGACAAAATTTTTTCCGAAATCCCATACAAAATTTGAGTCCTAGGTAATTTCAATATAATAATAGCACCGTAAAGTGTGCTGTACAAATCACTCTCATTTAATTACAAATAAATGAGTCTGTGTATGTATAGATGTTTAAAATGAATTTTCTATTAATAAAAGATTTTATGTTTTTTCCATTTTTCTCCTAAATTTGCCGTCCGATTGGGCTGGAAACACCTATTCACCGTGAACCCACACGCTGAATCCGAATATGGACTCAGAATTTTGATAGGACAAAATTTTTTCCGAAATCCCATACAAAATTTTAGTCCTAGGTAATTTCAATATAATAATAGCACCGTAAAGTGTGCTGTACAAATCACTCTCATTTAATTACAAATAAATGAGTCTGTGTATGTATAGATGTTTAAAATGAATTTTCTATTAATAAAAGATTTTATGTTTTTTCCATTTTTCTCCTAAATTTGCCGTCCGATTGGGCTGGAAACACCTATTCACCGTGAACCCACACGCTGAATCCGAATATGGACTCAGAATTTTGATAGGACAAAATATTTTCCGAAATCCCATACAAAATGTGAGTCCTAGGTAATTTCAATATAATAATAGCACCGTAAAGTGTGCTGTACAAATCACTCTCATTTAATTACAAATAAATGAGAGTCTGTGTATGTATAGATGTTTAAAATGAATTTTCTATTAATAAAAGATTTTATGTTTTTTCCATTTTTCTCCTAAATTTGCCGTCCGATTGGGCTGGAAACACCTATTCACCGTGAACCCACACGCTGAATCCGAATATGGACTCAGAATTTTGATAGGACAAAATTTTTTCCGAAATCCCATACAAAATTTGAGTCCTAGGTAATTTCAATATAATAATAGCACCGTAAAGTGTGCTGTACAAATCACTCTCATTTAATTACAAATAAATGAGAGTCTGTGTATGTATAGATGTTTAAAATGAATTTTGTATTAATAAAAGATTTTATGTTTTTTCCATTTTTCTCCTAAATTTGCCGTCCGATTGGGCTGGAAACACCTATTCACCGTGAACCCACACGCTGAATCCGAATATGGACTCAGAATTTTGATAGGACAAAATTTTTTCCGAAATCCCATACAAAATTTGAGTCCTAGGTAATTTTAATATAATAATAGCACCGTAAAGTGTGCTGTAGAAATTACTCTCATTTAATTACAAATAAATGAGAGTCTGTGTATGTATAGATGTTTAAAATGAATTTTCTATTAATAAAAGATTTTATGTTTTTTCCATTTTTCTCCTAAATTTGCCGTCCGATTGGGCTGGAAACACCTATTCACCGTGAACCCACACGCTGAATCCGAATATGGACTCAGAATTTTGATAGGACAAAATTTTTTCCGAAATCCCATACAAAATTTGAGTCCTAGGTAATTTCAATATAATATAGCACCGTAAAGTGTGCTGTACAAATCACTCTCATTTAATTACAAATAAATGAGAGTCTGTGTATGTATAGATGTTTAAAATGAATTTTGTATTAATAAAAGATTTTATGTTTTTTCCATTTTTCTCCTAAATTTGCCGTCCGATTGGGCTGGAAACACCTATTCACCGTGAACCCACACGCTGAATCCGAATATGGACTCAGAATTTTGATAGGACAAAATTTTTTCCGAAATCCCATACAAAATTTGAGTCCTAGGTAATTTCAATATAATAATAGCACCGTAAAGTGTGCTGTACAAATCACTCTCATTTAATTACAAATAAATGAGAGTCTGTGTATGTATAGATGTTTAAAATGAATTTTGTATTAATAAAAGATTTTATGTTTTTTCCATTTTTCTCCTAAATTTGCCGTCCGATTGGGCTGGAAACACCTATTCACCGTGAACCCACACGCTGAATCCGAATATGGACTCAGAATTTTGATAGGACAAAATTTTTTCCGAAATCCCATACAAAATTTGAGTCCTAGGTAATTTTAATATAATAATAGCACCGTAAAGTGTGCTGTAGAAATTACTCTCATTTAATTACAAATAAATGAGAGTCTGTGTATGTATAGATGTTTAAAATGAATTTTCTATTAATAAAAGATTTTATGTTTTTTCCATTTTTCTCCTAAATTTGCCGTCCGATTGGGCTGGAAACACCTATTCACCGTGAACCCACACGCTGAATCCGAATATGGACTCAGAATTTTGATAGGACAAAATTTTTTCCGAAATCCCATACAAAATTTGAGTCCTAGGTAATTTCAATATAATATAGCACCGTAAAGTGTGCTGTACAAATCACTCTCATTTAATTACAAATAAATGAGAGTCTGTGTATGTATAGATGTTTAAAATGAATTTTCTATTAATAAAAGATTTTATGTTTTTTCCATTTTTCTCCTAAATTTGCCGTCCGATTGGGCTGGAAACACCTATTCACCGTGAACCCACACGCTGAATCCGAATATGGACTCAGAATTTTGATAGGACAAAATTTTTTCCGAAATCCCATACAAAATTTGAGTCCTAGGTAATTTCAATATAATAATAGCACCGTAAAGTGTGCTGTACAAATCACTCTCATTTAATTACAAATAAATGAGAGTCTGTCATTTATTTACCACACCGAAAGAAATTTAACTGAAATATTAATAAAAGTTATTTTTTATTTCTCCAAAAGTATTTTTTGGAGTAAAAAAGTAAAAATTTGTTTGAGAAAAAAATTGTTTTTATCAAGCAAATTATGCTAAAAAGCATTTAGCATAATTTTTAAAAATTTCAATGCATTTTCGAGAAACAAAATGCTAAATCCAGCACTGAAAAAAAATGGCAGCACTGAAATATAATTGCAATGACTCTCTTTTGATTTCATTTATTTTTTTAACTTTTTTGCAAAAATTCGTTAAACCGAGTACATGACATTTTCATTTGTTCGTAATATAAGGTACTCAATGGAAAGAATATGACTGTTCGTTAAATCGCGAATTCGTTAAATTGAGTATACGTTAAACCGGGAAACCACTGTATGTCGTTAGTTTATTTAACTAAAAAATGTTTTCAGTCAGAACTGGTTACTAATTTCGAAATAAATACAAGTTTAAAAGTATTTTGTGGCATTCATCAAATAGAAATTTAATGTTTGCTGATTTTTATAACAGAACTGTTTGAAAAATCTTAAGTTAAATATAGAAAACAATAATAATTTACCTATGACATTCACCTTTGTAGTTTAAAAGATAAATTTAAAAAAATTAAATTGTTTATTTAAAAATTGTCAGTTATTTTTTTTAACTAAAATTAATAACGTGAGTCATAAAACCATTTCAAAGTAACTTTGCTGCAGAACTTGTTTTATTGTATTCTTAAATTACAAAATAATGTTGTCCTCGACAAAATTCTTCACTTACAAACGTTTGTGTTAACAATTCTGTTACTAATTTATATATTTAACTACTATGTTTGAGAGGTTTTCCAACTATAAGTGAAATAATAAAATATAGAACTAAAATTGCTCTAGAAATATATTAAAAGCTAATACATATATAGCTTGTAGCAACCCGTTTATGTATATTTAAGTATTATTTTTTATATATGTACTTGCCAAATGTTTATGTTTAAACTCTTAATTTATTAAATCGCTCCCTAAAGTCTGCAACACAAATTATTGTATTTGATTAGAACTAAATTGACGAAGTTTTCTTAAGTTTTAGCAGATTTTTATCAAAGCAACTAAGTCCCAATTTACACGAAGCAATTCTTATTGAAAAGATTGATACAATTTTTTCCTTGAAATTTCTTCGGTGTTCACACAGTACAATTCTTATTGATTAAATCGCTCGTAGTTTTATTTGAGAGTATATACGCACATTTGTATACAGCTATGTAATACGAATAAGAGAGTAAAACTTATTAGCAAGTACAATCAGGTACGTACACGTCTTATCTTTCCCTCAACCCATGGTCTAAAAGGTAATCTTAAACTTAGCTTAAAGAATTGCTTTGTGTAAATTGGAATATACATATACAGATATGTATGTATATGTTGGAAATTAATATTTAAAACAAACATTTCAAAATCCTAAGCAAATTCTAAAGCCTTACAATTTTTCCTAAATTTAAAAGACTTTATAATTACAATTTATTAAACATTATTAATACAACTATATTTTATTCAATATTTGCTTTTTAATTATTATATTACCTTTAGTTATCATTTGTTTTGTTAACCAGCTGTGGTTTTAGTTGATTTTATAATTTCTTTGTAAATATTTTCTAAAATTTAAAAATTTTCATTTTGAAAAATCTCATTACTGTTTTATTCTTAGAAAAAATCAATTTTTTATATACTAAACTGATAGTAAAAAAACTAAATTTACCTTTCTCTTTAGTTAGTTTATTCAAAATATTATTCATAAAAACTAATTAAGAAATATTAAAATAACAAATTTATATAAAAAAAAACTAAATTGTAAAGAAAATGAAACTTAACTTGTATTGAAGGAAAAATCTTGAAACCAAACAAAAAATAAAATAAAACTTTTACTATATTTTTATGATATTGAAAATAAACCACAAACATAATAAGAAAATTAAACTAAATAGACTTTTAATTTAATAATAGGCTTAATTCAGCACATAGTCTAAAGGTACGTAATCACTAAATAAAATATCTTTGAACTAGTTTATTTATTAAAAACACTTCGTTATTTAGGCAAGACACAACAAATATTTAGTCTTATTTTATTTGATAATGTTTGATCTTGCAGAACTCTTGTAAGAGTAAACAACGTTAAATAAATGTCTGCTAAAACAAGTGGTTACGTTTTTTTAGTAAATATTTGACTTAAGGCAACTTGAAGGTTTTAACTTTATAAGTTCAGTACAATCAATTCATTTAACCCTTGCAATGTTTAATTAAAATTTGAAACTATATTTTAAGCTTTAATTCAATAAATCTATTTCAGTTGTCAGATTTTAGATTTTATTGCAACGATTTCCTATAAAACCCGAATTATTCAGTTAGCAAAGTTATTAAAAAAATTTAACCAACAGTTACTTTTAATTGTGTTTTTATTTCTAAAGCTTTACAAGCATTAATTGTAGTATGTATTATAATTTGAAAAAAGCTTAAGCCTTAAGCACTGCCCTTTAACGCTTTAAAACTATTCAAATATTATGATTATTTTGTTGATAAATCCCTCTCTAAAAACTCTTTTTATCTCCTAATGTTTCAAGCTAATTAGTCTAATTTTTTCTATCGCGCTAACTTACTGCTGTGTACTAAACAAATAACTCAACATGGAGGGCTGTACAAATTTAATGTGCGCCTCCTCCCATTTAGTGTGCACTAACTTTTGCAAAGGCGTATTAACAGTCGGTTCCTCCTTAACGGCTAACTCTTCCTTAACAAATGTATCCTCTTTAGCACGACTGCCTGATAAAGAAGTATTTTCTGAAGAACACTGCTGACTCTCCAGCATGCCAGCCGCCTGCTCATTATAAACACGATTATCAATAGTCATGACTATTTCTCGGCCCGAACAGCTGTAGTAGTACAAATCAAAACGTGATTCTGCATGATAATTACGCAACAATTCAGGATTTTTATTAAACATGACACCATAGTGCCCAGCACACAATGTTATCCAGATGGGACAATTGGGCGTCTTGAGACGTGAACCCGGTTGCCTTGTTACAGTAGAGTTTTGCTGGCCACTTTCAGTCTCCCACAAAAGTAAGCCTATGGAGCAGCGCTTGAGTATGCCATATTGAGGAGAGGCCTGGGATGTTAGGAAAACAATTGTTATGGGATTTTATAAATGTTTCTTGGAAATTTATGGTAAATACTCACATAACTATTTTCATCGCCCACATTTATGACACCATTGTGTATATAGGGTGTGGCCCGGCCGGTAAGCAATAGTGTTACAATCATTAGCGAACCCTCCTCATTGTTGCTCATTGTGAGAGGCACAATTTTACTGGAGTCTAGGTCACTGCGTACTCTTAAAAGTTAAGTATAGAAACAAAGAAATATTGGTTTAATAAAATATTTAAAAATATAGTATTTCTTTTTAATTTAAAACAATGGTGGGCATAAAGAGATCAAAGTTTAGCGATAATAATATTATGTCTTTTATTTCTCTATTAAAGGATGATTTTTTAGCAATTTCATTTTTGGCAGCTCAGCTGTTTTGATGTATGTAACATGTTGATGTCAAACATGTTCAGTTGGATCTATAATTTAACCATTCAACGACTTACAAACGAACGACGCTTGCAGATTATTGAATTTTATTAACAAAATTTATGTTCACCTAAGAAAGTGAATATCCATTTTTTATCGGAAAATTATTTTCAGCGACGAAGCTCATTTCTGGTTGAATGGATACGTAAACATGCAAAATTGTCGTATTTTTTATCAAGAGCAGCCCACAAGTATTGCAAGAACTGTCAAAGCATCCCGATGTAACATCATTGGGCCGTACTTTTTCAAAGACGGCAACATTACTGTAAGTGACAAGCGCTACTGTGTAATTGTAAATTATAAAAGAGCTGGACTTGGCTGATATATGGTTTCAACAAAAAAAAAAACACGAAACAATGTCCCAATTGGGATGCGAGTTAGGTGAACAGTTTAAGGCCTCTCAATTGGCCGTCTAGATCGTACGATTAAACGTATTTAGACTATTTTGGGCTATATTAAATCTTATATCTATAGGAACAAGCCCGCAACGTTTGACGCACTGGAAGCTAATATTGAAGAATTTATTCGTGAGATACGCACCAATATGTGGGAGAGAGTAGAACCAAACTTCCACCCAGCTAATAAATCATTTGAGGCGTAGCCACAAACAACGTTTACATGGAATCGTCTTTAAACATTGAATTATATAATCGTTCTATCGATTAAAAAAAAAAATTCCAAAACTTTTGTTTTTTTTTTAAATCAAATCAAAAATCTCTTAAAAAAATCACTCTTTACACTTATCACTCACTATTACAATCTGAAAACCTATTTATAGAGCCATTAACTAGAATCATGATCTAATTACAAACAATATTGAAATTTCAAACTTACTTGCCCATAGTGCGTGTTAAAACGGCACTGTACAAAAACAGCAAAGTACCAGGAGCATCTTCTTCAGTAAACTGAAACACAAACATAAAAACATAATGGTAGTTATTCAAATTATTCATTTGCAAGCTAAATTCAATATTTTCAAACTCTAATTTAATTTTTGTATCAAAAAATATTAAAAATAGTTCATCCGTTGTTGTTGTAACTGCATTGATAGCTGATTTGACAGCATTTGGACGAGTGAACTCGAGTCATTGCGGCGCGTAGAACCGGCAGTTGGGAATATTGTTTAATTTTTTTATTAAAAAATTGTTTAAAATATTCAAAACTAGCCAGCAAACAAATTTTACTTCAAAAAATATACACATACTCACAATTTTAAAATATCTCTTAACAAAAAACTCCAATTCCTCATTGGGATTTAAATTGAAAATATAAAGCTAAAAAGATTTAAAACACAAAAAAAAATCGTATATAACTTTTTGATTTATTTCATTTATAAAAAACCAAACCTTTTCTGTTATACCATCATGGAAATAGGTAGCACTATGCTCCACAAAACACTCGTCATCGGGTGAAGGCAAAACCATAACCACTTTTGATTTATCTGCTATGGAGCGTAAAATTTCCAATAAAGCCAATAATAAAGATTCCCGTTGCATATCAGCCGAAGGCTGCAAAGGACTTTATAAGAAAATAAAACTTATGTAACAACTACATAATAATTTCTTCAAAATAATAATAGAGAAAATACTCGGCCATAGCAGCACTCCTTGAGGATTTGCGACCAAATAGCAAATGTTTCAATATAAAGCCTTGAACCACCGATAACAGACCCCGGGTAGCATTGCGAGGCGACCTTAAGCCATAGGCAAACTCTTCTTTAACCGAACCAAATGTAAATGGAGTCTGAGTCCATTCAGCTCTCATGGGTATGGCAGAAGTGCCAAATACCAATTGTCTTAGTTCCTTTTAATTTAAGACACAACTTAAGCTGAGATTAATTAAAACTTACAAAAATCTTACCATTGCCAAATCCGGTGTTATGGGAGTACATCCTAGCTGCTTAAATTGTGCTGACATATTCTTAATGTAATCCTCTTTGTTTTTTGCAAAAACGTCCGCTGTCTTTAACTGTATTTAAGTGAGTAATTGCTTGTATAATTCTAACTTTACCATGTTAACTTTCTAACTATATATTTCCGTTTCAATTCTAGCATATCCATAACATTCACACCCACTTTTCCTTGTTGTTTGATTTCATTTGCATATTTTTTTTCTAATTTTTTTTGTACAATATTGATGTAGTGGGCCTATTATATTGCACTTGATTTTTTTATATTTTATATTTAAGCTGTCACTCAAAAGTTATGATTTTCTATTTATTTTCTTTTTTATTGCTGCAAACAAATTTCACTGTTTTTAGGTTTCAAGTTTTTAAATGATTTTCAATTGCACACAAAAATAACTGAATTTTACATGCAATAAATGTGGAAAGTGTGAAAAAAGTACTTGTATGTTCAGAGGATTGTTTTATTTGTTTGTTTGTTGAATTACTGGCAAATAGTTTAATATGTTATTAGTTCAAGTACAGCGCAAAATAAAAGCAAAAACTTTAAATATTAAAGGAAATTTAAAAATTTAATATTACAAGGTTTTTGAGCTCTTTTATTCATCTGCAACTTAGATATTTGATTGTTTGTTCTTAAGAAAATAGTGAGTACTTTGCTTAAGAATTATTTAAGATACCATCATATCTTAGTTTAGTTTAATCGGCGGCCAAAGATCAATTGGTTTCATTCAGTTGGCCCCTCTTTTCCATAAGAAATAGAGAGTAGATATAAAAAGTTAGAGATGTAAAAAGAGGCTAGCATGGCGTTGGCGGACCACTACACTACTGCCCCCTGTCCGAGATCGAAGCAACCAACACACATGCCACGACCGCCGCCTCTCTCTACGATTCCCAAGCATCAAGCCAATTACCACCACTACTTTCAATTTCTCTGCACAAACATCAGCAATTTAACCAACAATCTTCTATCTGCTTCGCTTTGGATACAAACCAGAGTCAATATATGCTCCCCAAGGCATTATCAACCAACAACCAGCTCGAAAAAGTGCTGCGAACACTGGGGTGTTATTGTGCTTTATATTCGAAAGCAAACATTTTAGGAATGCAATGTATATGTAAAGTACACAATTTCTTATGATTTTCTTTTCGAAACGTGTTACCAAATAACCTCCAGGTTCAGCTACGAGTTGAAATAAGAGACTCCGTGCTGCCTGAGATACTAGAATTGCAATAACATCAATGACAGGCAAGATAATTGTCGTATTTGCAGTATCTAGTAATCACCGCCACCAAGACATATCTTAACTACTCGTACATTAATTTATTTGTAATTATTTTACTTTAAATCATAACAGCTCTATTTTTGAATAGATTTTTAACTATCATATTACAACGTATTGAACCCACCATTCATTTGGTATCTTTGTGTTCGAGTTAGAGTAACTTCTAGAAATAATATTGCATTGATACATTTATTCACAAGCTGGCAATCTTTTGTCTTGTACAGGGTGGGCCAAGTTTGACTGACTGCCATTGCCATTGTGGCTCTTGCGGTATGAGCTGTAGCTCCATCTTGCTGGAACCATATGTTACGATTATTGAGAACTATTGGACGTAAAAAATTTTCCAACATGGTCCGGTATACCACCCCAGAGACGGTTTGTGGTTCATTAAGCTCATTTTCGAAGAAATATGGACCAATAACTTTATCAGCCATGATTCCACACAGTGCATCTGACAGGGTATAATTATCGCTGATGCAATGCTCTTGGATTCTCTGTACCCCAAATTCGGCAGTTCTGTTTATTCACATATCCATTTAAATGAAAATGTGCTTCATCGCCCATAATCAGATTATCCAAAAAATTGTCATTTTCTGTAGCTAGCAAAATCAATCTATTGGCATATTGTAGCCGTTGTGGTGCATCCCTCGGCAATAATTCTGTATTATCTGCAAAAAAAAAATTAAAAATGCAAGTTATAAGCATTTCAAATCAGTCAGTCCAAGTTACCCCACCCTGTATTATTGAAGCCTTCCGATGATTATATACATGTTTCTACTTTTATTCTTTAAATGCTAGTTTATTTTCTTTTTATTTCATTTTACTGGGTTTTGAAAAAATTTGTATTTATACAAGAGTTTGTTTAAAATCCAAAATCCAGCTTTCCCTTTTATATAATACATATAAACTATATTTTTTTCAATTCTATGCAATTCTTTATTTCAATAATCTTTCCAGAATTGGACAATAGTTAAGCCAATTTGAAATAATTCTGAAATGACATAAATATATTTATTACTGAATAATTCATTTAAAGTCTTTTACAAATGAGACACTTTTTCATATATATAAATGTTTGTTACCTACAATTACATCCTGCTTTTATTACCATATAATCCTTTGTGGTTCTTTAAAATCTTTCCATTTGATTTCTTTGGTAAAAAATATATAAAATGTTAAAGCATTCAACACAACATAGAAACCCAATTCTGACCATTGTGCTAAACGATTTTTAAGATTTGGTCTGGTATTCAGGCGGAATAAAACAAAAGGTATTAAGAAATATCTAAGCTCCAATAAACGTTGAAAGCATAAAACCAAAAACACGGCCAGCCAAAACATTAACTTTAATGAAGAACGTAAATGCTTAAGTCCCTGATGTAAAGATATTAAAGCAAAAACATATAACGGACACATGGCATAGCGGAACCAGGAATAACGATGATAAAAACGATGCCATATATAGAAAATGTAATGGCGATTATCGGCTAACAGATAAGGATGAACTAAAGTATTCCATTTGACTATGAGCGTAAGAACTCCGGTTAGAAAGATGAAAATGAGTTTTTCTTTTAGCACCAATTGCAGTGTAGGGCGCAGTTGGCAGAGTGTATTGGAGACGGCGAAAATTAGGCAGAATATGGAAAAGTAAAATAGCTGTTAAGATAGAAAAAATATATATTAAATTATGTTTTTTTTTTTTGTAAGTATAAATTATGTTAATACCTACCTGTGGAATATGTATGGAAGCTTCATGGGCCCGTTTATCCCCTAAAACTATGGAACCATTTAAATAAACAAAGCCTAAAAACGGCATTATTATAACCATGTAGAAACAGCCTTTTTTGAGTATATGCCAAATACATTTTAATAAAAGTTTAAAGTTGGTTAAAATTTCCAAAATGACCTTCAAATTAAAGAGACACCAAGAAATATTTAATTGAAATAATTACAATAAAAGTTTTAACACATATTTTTAAACTTTAATTAAAATTTGTTTAATTAAACTTTCTTACTTTCTTTATTATTTACAATTTTAGAGAAAAAGTAAGAATATAAATTTATCTTCTAAAGGAACTATTAAAAAACTGTTGAACTTCTTACTGTGTTACAAAAATGTAAAAATCAATGTTTATACCCTATATTGGATTTGTGCTGATGTTTATAACGCCCAGAAATATTGGTCCAACACCCACCTTAAATTATACCGATCGACTCAGACACCTGGCCCCCATACAAAAGTCCTCCCGAAATTGGGGTTTACCGCTCATAAATGTTTGAATTATGCAAGGAACCAAACAAATTTCATCACAAATGAGTGGTAAATGAAGCCAAATCACATCTACAAATTTTGTGCAGATCGACCCATAATTACTCGTAGCTCCCATATAAGGCCCACTTCCGAAAATCACTTTAAAGAGCATAACTCACTCAAAAATGTTATTATCCAAATAATATTTAATACAAATACATATATCCTATACGTATACCAACAATACGGTACAATTTTATTGTGACCGGTCCATAATTAGTCGTAGCTCACCTCCGAAAATCACTTTAACGATCATAAATTTCTTAAGAATGTTGGTAATCAAATAAAATTCGACACAAATAATATACAGAAATGATGACACCTAATTTTATAATGGTCGGTCCGTAATTAGTCGAACTCCCATATAAGACCCTCCCCGTAATCAACTTTAACCTCCATAAATCGTTTAAAAGTATTTATATTGAGATAAAGTTCAATATACACAATAGGTATTTATATTCACAAAAATCATTTTTGGATGATCAGTCCATAATAGGTCATATCTCCCATATAGCGCACATTTCTGAAAAACTTTTTTATACATATACTGGGTGTAGGGTATTTATGGTCGAGCTTGACCGACTATATTTTCTTACTTGTTTTAAATATTTCCGTTAAAAAATATTGTCATTCACTTCTTAAAACTAAAAGATGCCTATCAGTCTTAAATATGTAGAAATAAAATAATATTTAATAAAATTTGTTTATTATTACCCTGGGTTTATATAACTTAACATCCTGTGCCTTAATATGTTTAAATTCCGCATAATTTTTGGTTAGAACATCCAAGGCTGTTGTACCAAAAGCCATGCTCAGCCACACAACATTTGTCTGGCGCATAAGAACACTAGCGGCAGCTTAAATTTTATAACAATTAAATGAATTCACTTTCAACAAACTTTTCTTTGAACTTACCAAAAACAGAAGCCTGCAAATGTTCCTCCTTTTGCCAGTACATATAAAACATTAAAACAGCGGTCAAAGACAAGGTGTCTGTATAGTATAAATGCGAAAAGAAATATAAAGGAGGTAAAGCTGCTATAGTAAATGCATCTAGAGCGGCTAAAGATGATTGTATATTATCAAAATTCTTGCGTCTTATTTTATACAATAAAACAACATTTACGGCAGCTGCTGCTAAAGATATAAGCCTCAAACCCAAAACCGAACAGAAATTCAAAGGATTCAACACAAAAGAGAATAAATAAAGACCAGGAAAAGTAGTGATTTTCGAGTCCCACTAAATTGTTAATAAATTTTAGAGTATTCATAATTTGTTTACATTATTTTTTAAATATACTTACTACGTCAAACCTTTTATTGCAAAAATGTAGGCCTTGCCTTAAATGAAACTCCTCATCTATGACCATTTGTGTTGTGGCATAAACTCTTACGAATAAAGGCAAAGAATAGGCCAGAAATAATAAAGGTAGCAGTATAGGCCATATATAAGTTTGCATTTTTGTTTATTTTTATTTAAATCTTGTTAATTTGTCTAAACTTTTAACAAAATATTAAAGATAACTTTTTAGCCGGCTTTTAAATCTTTTTGCGGGAAACAGCTGATTTAATTTTTATTGTTTATGTGTCTTCTTCGTTTTCAGATCTAGCACGCTTTATGAAATGATAGCTTAACAATGGTCAGTGTAAAATGGCGTATGTCGGTAACAGGGTTTTTATTTGTAAATTATTGATTTATTTCAAACGTTTTAAATAATATTTAAAAACCCGTTTTTTAAATATAATCAGTGAAAAATGGGATATAGAAAACAAGGTTTAAAAAATATTGTTGAGTTTTTTTAAACAGGGTTGTTATTTGTACGTTAATAATTAAAAAAAAACTTTTTATGCAATTTAAAATTGTTTTCTACTTGAAAATAAATTAAATATTTAAATTTATAAATTGCTGTGATATTGAGCAAAATACTTTCTTAGTCACTTTTGTAAAAAGACTTTATTTAAAATCATTTAGAAATTACAAAATTGATTAATTGTATTTACTTTAAAAGATGAATTCAAAACTTAATTTTGTAACAAAAAAAAAAAAAACAAATTTATTAACTTAAACTATATTGAAATTTATTGCAACATTGTCTTACTCATATATTTTATACATTTATGTATTTTATTTAAAGAAAACTCCAACAAAATGTTTAAGAAAAAAAATATTGAACTTTATTAAAAAGTATGTTGTATGTATTTATTAATTTGAAAAATCTTCAAAAAACATTTAAACTTAATATTGGTTTAAAAACTATATTTGTATGCATATACATATATATATGTATATATATAAAAAAACACAAAAAACTTATAAATAAAATATATAGAAAATTGTTTAAACAATACAATAAAAAATTTTAAATTAATTTCACTTATTTATACATCTATAAATCATAGGAGCCGAACGATCATTTGTGGTTGTATGACGCAATTTCACCGTAGCAAATTGGGAAGCTCTGTGTTGACAATCAAAATAAAATTAACAAGATTTCGATAAAAAAAAAACTTATATACAATAAAACTTACAAAATACATATATATATAGCATAATACAGTAGATTTTTAGATATGGTAGGGAAACAAATTTAGCTTACAAATCTTATAACATTTTTTATAGGGTTTATTTAAAAAAATACCAAGCTAAACTAAAAATCTATAAATCTGTTACGATAGGCACCACCCTTGCTATAGAAAAATATAAAAAAAAAATATAAATTTAAATAAAATTAATAAAATTTCGGAGTTATTTAATGGAAGACTTAAAAAAAACAAAAGAAACAACAATGTTTAAATGACAAAAATATGTGTAGTATATGTTAAACAGATAAATTAAGAAACTTAAATAAAATGCTTGTTGTTATTTACACCATAAAATTGAAAAAAAGGTAATAATTTTAAATCCTTTTAAAGGAAATTACTAAAAATAAATTAATAACTCCCCGCTCTGTTCATTTGTTTATTAAACAAGATAGCAACTCTGTGTTCCAAAAAAAACAGAGTTGTCTGTTAAGCCAATATTGGTTTTAAACTTTTAAATTAAATTTAATTTCTTTATTAAACAAGAAATTATGTTGTTTTTTTCATTTTATATTACTTTAATTACTTTTTATATATGCATAATATTGACTTTAATTTATAAATTTACATAAAAAAATACTACAAAATCTAGATTTTTTATAAAAATCCAGAAGTTTTTCATTTTTGTTGTATGTATATTTTATTCCAATACTCTCTACTTCAACTCTCTTCCTATAAATCCTTTTCTTGTTAAACAATTTCTTCTCTCGTAAGAAAAAGCTGAGAGTTTGCTCAAGTTTTCATTCAATCCCTTTTTTTTTTTTTGTTTATAACTATTTCATTTTATTATTTTTAGATTGTTGTTGTTGTTGTTGATGCTGCTGTTGGTCCTGTTGATCCCAGAAATCATACCAGGGCCCATAGGTTTTACCATAATGTTTATCTCTTTCACTATTTGCACTTAAAGATTTTTTTTGCGCGGCAGAGTTGGAATTTCTTTCCAAAGTCATGCTGGACATATTGGATGATTTCATGAGCCTAGTGCGGGGCAATATGGTGGCAGTGGGTGTGTTAAGGGAAGAATTTGATTGTCTGGTCAAAGTAGAATCATTGTAACGCATTTGTTCTTGTTGTTGATGATGATCATACGATTTGGAGGCGCGATTTCGTTCTGGATCTTCACCACCTCTTCTTTGTTCACTGCGTTCTGTTCGGTCTGACTTCTTTTTAGTATTCATGTTGCTGTTAATGTTGTTGCTGCTGCCATTCAAATTGGAGGCGTTGGAGGCTCTAAAAGTTTGGAATTCCATTTGATGTTCTTGCATTTGCATGGCTCTTCTCTGTTTCTCATCTCTTCTCACTAAATGATCATTGATGACTATACAATCGTAAGGATCTGAACTAGTGGATTTTATTTCTGGATCATCCGAATCATCTTCACTGGTATAATATTGTTTTAAAATATCCTTACGTTTTACTGTTTTCATGATGATACCGCCGCCGGTATTACCATTATTATCGAAGAAATTATTAACATCACTCATTTTCAGGGTGCCATTGTCCAATTCACTTTCTCCCGCCTCACTCTCGGTGGATGGAAATATTTCCGCTGGCTTGCTATTGCGACTTTGTCCATTCATTTTTGCATTTTGCTGCATATTGTGGGGATTCTTTTGTATGTCATAGGATTTCTTGTGATTGGAGGATTGTGCGCGATTGCCCAAAGAGTTTTGTTTCTTATTCTCCATCATGGTGTTACGATTAATGGTATTATCTCTGTATTCCTTTTGATATTCTTTTTGATTTCTCTTTATCGTGCTTAGTCTTTCATTTTCAGTGGGATTTTCTATATCAATTTCTATGGTTTTCATAATTTTCATTCTCGATTTGGGTGTGAAATTATTGTTGTTATTGCTATTGCGTGCTAGCATGGGCTCCCTTACCATGGGTGTCAAACCGTAAATATTTTCATCATCGTCATACATTTCCAAGCTGGTGACACTGTCTTTGCGCACTCGGTCGCCCTCCACCAAATGTTTTACATGTTTTTCCTGCGATGAAGTGGAATTATTGGAATTACTCTTAGGTAATGTGTCAGTTCCCTCTATTTCACGTTCACTTTCAATTTTACTGCTGGTGGTGCGATAACCCTCATCCCTAAGCTCTTCCATATTGGGAGCAGCCACCAAGTCGCGATGCTGCCACAAAGACATGCCGGCCAATATGTCATCATGCCTTCCCCCGCCAAATTTCCAAAAAGATTTTGTTCTCTTAATGCCTCCCGAAGAAGCCTGTAGTATTTCGTCATCACTGGCTATTAAATCGTAACGCATTTTACCAGAATTACGATTTAAGGTCTTTAAACTCTTATCATCTATCTGGCTGTCTACACTGCTACGGAAATTACGATTTAAGGTCCAAGAAGCAATTTCCCGGTTGGTGGAAATATGTGTATTGGTGTCAGCTCGACGTCTTTTTGTTTAGTTTAATGATTGTTTAGGGAGTTTCAAGGTTTTTTTAGCATTTAATATGGGAGCAATAATATTGAACACATACAAAAATGTTGGAAAAAATATGAAAATAAACATAAAAAAGAACATAAAATGGCAAATTAAATTAAAAACAAAAAAACTAAAAACAAAATTCTCCAAGGATGTTAGTACAAGTAGCAGTGAAAAGGTTATTAACAAACGTTTAATGGAGACTATGGAATAAATGTTATATAGTTGATGAGAGGCTTTAATTATCTAAACAAAATTATTGTTAAACATACCGTATGGGCACACGACTAGTTTGCTCTTCATCTGAATAATCCACCTCCGGTTGTGGTGGCGGTTCATTGGCAAAACCACTATCATTGCTGCTGTGCAATGAAGTTTTGGCTGCTGCAGCCGGCTTCAGTTGATTCATGGATGATTGCTGGCGTGTTAGAAATAAACGATTCTTTAATTAGAACAACAGAACAACTCCTTTCAATGGAAGGGGTTCTAAGGGAGGTTTTAAAAACTCACATGTGTTATTTGATTGCCATTCTGTAATTTCTTGTTGCGTCTTTCAATGGCCGATTGGCTGCCATTGGGAGCACAAAAACTTTGTGAAGAATTCAACATGCGTGCAGAGTTTTGAGCCGATGGTACGGGTGCCGGCAACGTTGGTGGTGGTCCTGGTCTAGGATTGCCCGACGTAGAGGGGCGATACTGAAAAACAATCATAATATACATATATGTATTTCAAAAAATAAAATTTATATTTTATTTCCTCTTCTAACCTTCTTCTGATTCCTGTATGTATCGCCAAACATTCTGGTCGGTGATGTCTCCTCATGCCTGTCTCTTCTATATGTCGAATCACTTTCCAACTCCTGTTGATTATCCATATCATTGTAGTTTTCATGATAACTATTGCGCATGCCGCCATTTTGTCTCTCGTAATGCATATTCTCATAACGTTCATTTGAACGTTCTGGACGATCGCGTTCCATTTTCATTTTATTATCTGCAATCAGATCGGAATTGGTATAAGCTACGGGGAACCAACCAAACATTTGTGTACGTAGATTTTCACCGAATTGCCATCCCTTGGCCTTGCCACCCACCAAAGCGATGCGATCTCCCTCTTCGAAGGGCAGTTGATTTTCTCCAGATGGCATGTAGGCATAGAGGGCTTTTACCACTGTACGCTGATCCCAGTGACCATGATCGGAGTGATCGTTAGCTGAAAATAAAGAGAAGTTTTTTTTATTCTACCTCATACTAAATTTAACTTGTATATCAGAATCTTTACAAATGTGTTTTTTAATTGATCTTGAATATTTATTTAGAAATGTTTCCTTTAATCGTGGCTCTATCTTATACAAAATGTTCGTAATAATTGTGGACCTTTCTTATTTAAAATTCTCCTATTAATCGTGGCTCTTTCGTATTTAAAATTCTCTTATTAATCGTAAATCTTTCTTATTAAAATTAATTCCTATGAATCGTGGAACTTTCTTATTTCATATTCTTTCGTATTAATCGTCGATTTTTAGTATTTGAAATAATTCTATTTATGGCCCTTTCTTATTTCAAATTCTTCTATTAATCGTGGATCTTTCTTATTTCAAATTATCTTATTAAGCGTGGATATTTCTTATTTAAAATTCTTCTATTACTCGGGGATATTTCTCTTTCCTTATATAATCCTAATAACTTTACACAAAAGTTTTTCTTGTTATTTTTTATAAAAACAGTAAGAGAAATTTCCCAGTTCTTATAAATAATAAAACCTTTTCAAAAATCTTTCTTCGATCAAACCTAATCCTCAATCAATTAATACTGTATCTTTCTAAAACAAAATTACTCAATCTTTTCTGAATCAAATATCAACTCAATCCATCTATCCTGGATATTTTAATTGCAAAATTTTAACAAAATTATAACAAGGATCTCTCTGGGATCAAATATAATCCTAAATCAATCAATCCTGGATGTTTGAAGTAAAAAACTTTTCAAGGATTTTTCCTGGATCAAATCTAATCTTCAATAAATCAATGCTGGATCTTTCTAATACAATTATTCAAGGATCTTTGCCGAATAAAATTTAATCCATAATCAATCAACCTGGCTCGTTATAACTCAAAATTATTTGAGGTTATTTCCTGCAATAAATTGATGGTGATTCTTCATACTACAAGAGTAATTTTGGATCTTTCCTGGTTCAAATCTAAACCTCAATAAAGCAATCCTGGATCTTTCTAATACACAATTAGTCATGATTCTTTGGTAAATCAAATGTAATCCTTGAGCTCCTGGATCTTTTAAATACAAGAATCTTTTCTAGATCAAATCTAATCCTTAATCAATCACTCTTGAGTCCTTCTAACACGAAATTATTTGAGGTTATTTGCTGCATTAAATCTAACACTCAATCAATTGATCGTGAGTCTTCATATTATAAGAGTAATCTTGGATCTTTCCTTGTTCAAATTAAATCCTCAATTATGTAATTGTGTATCTTTCTAATATCATTTTGTTTCTATTACTTACCTATAACGGTTGTGGTTGAATTCGAACCCGAACTATTCAAATTGAAATCGGATTTGGCACGTGGCAAAGAATTTTGTGTATATGGTATATTAGTTTCATGCAATGACCTCATATCACCGAATGGTGCATCAACACTGCGAGATTTTTTCAATTGATTCGACTGATTTGAACCATGTGAATCATCAGAATCTTTAAGACGTTCCTGTTGAACAAAACCAAAGAAATAAATAGAAACATGACTTAAAATATTTCGAAAAACAGAAAAAGTTAGTTGCAGTAAGTTGCAAGTAAACTTTTTGCGTATTACTTGAATGTGTGTTGTAATTTTTTTATAAAGTACTTACCAATCTTTTATTGCCTACCAGCATTGAATTACCATCATATACCGTAGTGGGTAAAATCTCACGTGAAGCAGCAATTTCTTGCCAATTTTCCAGATGATTATCAATTACGGTTTTGCCAGTTGTATGATAAGCCATCCAATGTTTGACTATAGAACACTGTCGTTCCAATACGAAACCATAACGGCGACGTTCCTGAGTCATGGCCTGGGAAATGTTTTAAAAAGAAATTAAATATTTTCTTTTTTTTTGTTTTGGGGGGGGATTTGAACAGAAAACTTACGTTTTTATAGCTTTGCTCACAAAAGGCATCCAATTTCTTCTTTTGATCTTCCAAAATTTGTAGAGTCTTAAACAAATTTAATTTTAATATTAATGAAATTAAATTTATTAAGGAATTTTTATAAGTTAAACTTACCCTTAATTCTTTTTCGGTATTTTCAGGACTAGCTTTTTTCTTGCGCTGCTTTTTCATGGTGGTAACGGCCTTGTGATACGACTCCATGCGCACTTTGTGCTGTTGCATAAATTTCTTTTGTTCATGCTGCACAACTTTTGTATCCTTCTCCAAATTGGTTTCTAATGGCACTAGTAAATCCACATAAAAGGCTTTTAACTGCACCAAAAATTAATAATTAAATCATTTTTTATGATTTTTACACAGCAACTACTTACAATATTCATTTGCTGTTCTTGTATTTCCTTATAAACACTAACGACATTTAGCAAAGCCGCTCCTTAATTTATTATTAAAAGAAATGTTTGTATATGATTAATAATAGTTTGTAAAAATAGTAAAAAAAAATCTGTTAACCTACAAAGTTCTAATAATAACTTTGTTTTTTAGTTTTTAACAAAACATAATTGCCTTAACAAAATAAAGTATATAATATAATTTACCAATATCGTTGGTTCCACTGTGTTGAGCATTCATGGCAATTTTAGCCAATGCTTCATTAAATAAACGAGCTGATGTTGCAGCACCTGCATTTGCATGAATTTTGAGATGCCAACAAAGTGATTAAGTTAAAAAAAAAACAACAAAATTTAATAGAATTTAATTGTAGTAGTTTTAGTATTATTTCTTTATTAATCAAGAGATCATATTTATTTATATTTATAATGAATTAATAAATAAATTATTTTCTAAATCAATGAGCTCACCATGTAATGACTTTAGATAACCTTTGCCAGCGGAGATTAATTGACGGGCACCGGGATTAAATTTCTCCAAGATGTTCTAAAATTAGGAAAAAAAGTAAATATTTGAAAAATTAATTGAGAATTATTCGTCCATTTTGCGAATACAAGAATAATGGATAATTGTAATACAATAGTAATACTGGAACCTTTTGATACACAATTATTCTTTGATATTTCTAATACAAAATTAATCTATTGAACTTTCTAATACAAAAGTGTTCCTGGATCTTTTTTATAAAAATAGTAATTTAAGATATTTCTAAGACAAATCAATCAATCCTGATTTTTTCTAATACAAATACTAAATAACAAGGATCTTTCCTAGATCAAATCTAATCCTCAACCAATCAATTTTGGATCTTTCTATGACAATATTATTCGAGGATCTTCAATCCTCAGTCTTTACTTCACGAAATTATACCAAAATTTTTTGCTGGATCAGAGCTCGTTCTCAAACAAACAATTTTGGATCTTTATAATACAAAATTATTCGAGAAAAGTGTTCCTGAATCTTTTTTATAAAAAGAGTAATTTGGGATCTTAATAATACAAATCAATCAATCATGAATCTTTCTAATACAAATAACAAGGATCTTTCCTGGATCAAATTTAATCCTTAGGCAATTAATGCTGGATATTTCTAATACAAAATTATTGAAGGATATTTCCTGGATCCAATCTGATCTTCAACCAACCAATTTGGGATCTTTCTAATACAAAATTATTCAAGGATCTTTCTTGGATCAAATCTAAACCTCAATCAATCAATCCTGAATCTTTACAATACATAATTATTGAAGGATATTTCCTGGATCAAATCTAATCAACAAATAAATTTTGTATCTTTCTAATACAAAATTATTCAAGGATCTTTCCTAGATCAAATCTAATCCTTAATCAATCAACCCTGGATCTTTCTTAAACAAAAATATTCAAGGATCTTTTCCGATCAAATATAATGATAAATCAATCAATCCTGGATCTTCTTATTGAAAATCTTCCTATTAATCATCAATCTTTCTTATTTAAATTTCTCCTTTTAATCTTGGATCTTACTTATTTAAAATGCTCCTATTAGTCGTGGAACTTTGTATTTAACATTATCCTATTACTCATAAATCTTTTATATTTAAAATTCTCCTTCTAATCGTGGATCTTTTTTATTTATTTTAATTCTCCTATGATCCTTTGAGTCTTGCATCAAACTTATTTAAAATGCTCCTATTAGTCGTGGAACTTTCTTATTTAACATTTTTATTTAAAATTTTCCTTCTAATAGTGTCTTTCTTGTTTAAAATTTTCCTATTAATCGTGCACCTTTTTTATTTAAAGTTCTATAAAAAGTCTTAATAAGAAATTAAAGACTTTATAAATTGAAATTATTCAAATTGTTTTCAACAAATTACCAGAGCATTCCTTAAGACTATTCTACTAATGAATTCGACCTTAACGTTTGTTCTACAAATCTAACAAAACAAAAGATTTTAGCAACAAACTTGCCTGGCTTGACTGTTCGCTGTGACACCGTATCCCGCACCAACCATTCAAACAACACACCTATTTTTACCAGAAAACCGCAACAATTTGTTTACAAAAACTGCCACCTCTTAAACACACAATGATTTTATATTATTTTTTTTTTGTGTTTTTTTTAATCAACAAAACGCATTCTTTTTAGCAAAATTGAAAAAAACACCAGCATACTTTTATGTTTATGAATAGTTTTTTGTTTAAAGAAGTTGAGAGCAAACGAAAATGGTAAAACTATTTTTTGTTGTGTTCATCTATTATTTACCAACTTAATTTATGTGTCAAACCATAGACCAAAGAGTTTGTTGGTAAACTGTTAAGAAAATAAAACAACAGGTAACTGTAGACAGCTAGGGTTTCCCTAAACTAGCCAAGCATGAAAGTGTGCCTTAAATTACATTTAGGGCAGCTGGCGATAAACTGCAATAAAGAGGCGTTTTAAATTTTGAAAAAGAAAGCTTAGAAGAAATATGTTGTACGATATAAAGTTAAAAGAAAGTATGAACTCAAACCTGTTTTTACAAAATGCCTTTCTTTGTAAGTCGGTTTTTTTGTAGAAAATATTTCTTAAAAATTATTTCTATTAAAAAGAGTTTCTGCAACATAGGATTGTTTTATTAAAAGGATCGTGGAATTATTGATTGAGAATTGGATTTAATGCAGGAAGGATCCTGAGGGTTAGATTTGATCCAGGAAACAACTGTGTTATAATTTTGTATTAGAGAGATCCAGGATTGTTTGACTAACGATTATATTTGATGCAGGAAATATCCTTGAATAATGTTGTATTTGAAAGATCCAGGATTGTTTGAGTGAGAAGTAAATTTGATCCAAGAAAGATTCTTAAATAATTTTATAATAAAAGGATCCCTGATTGCTTTTTTATAAGATATATTCTCGATTAAAAATATAGTCTTCGAAAAACAGTTTCATTATAAAAAAAAGAGTGTTCGTTAATCACACTTTGTAAGGCAGTTTTATTATAGAATAGAGTTTTTGTAAAACAGTTTTCTGATAGAATATAAAGCCTTTGTAAGACAGTTTTTAATGTACTCGTAGTTGGTCTTTAAGGTTTGCCTGATTATTTGCCTGACGTTCTAATTGCAATTCGATTTCGCTACTTAAACCCAATGCAGAATACAATAGCCAGCAAATAAAAATATAAAAAAAAGAACTGCAAAAAAAAAACATTAGCCTACATTTTGGCCAGTTATGGCACATGAAAGAAACAGTAAAACATTGCTGCATACAATACAAATAGTTACATACTTCGACTTATTTAAAGTCATTTAAGGAAATGCTCATATATATATATAAACTAAAACTAACAAAAAGAACAAAAAAAAAAAAAAAGAGTTGCAGTAGAAACTAATTTCAAATGACTGGCCGGCCGGGCAATTGTTATACAAAATTAAATGTTAAAAACAATTTAGGTTCTTTAACTTACTGTGACCATTTAGTTGGTTGCTTGATAGTGGGAATGACAGACAGTCATGGTTTGTGGCTTACAAAGGAAACCTTTCAAATAAAAGCACTTGTTCTTTTACTAAATTCCATATAACAAACAAACAAAAGAAATAAAGAAATACTTAATAATGAAGACTAACCAATAATGATGATGATGATGATGTTGCTGTTTGTAGTTGGTTTAACCACTTGAATAAAAGGAGTATATCAGTTGGCCCGAGTGTATATCTGCTTTTATATGATTTTTTAATGTCTAACTATCTGTCTGTTTAGCTGTCAGACTGTTGATTTAATATAATTTTTTATTATTTTTTTTTTTTAATTTTTTGCTTATTTTGCTTTTTATTTTAATATTCTAATTCCCAACACACCTTAATTTTTATTATTTATTTATACTACAAAAACAGAGAGAGAGAGGGAGCGTTAAAAAGAGATTCCTGCTTAAAAAGCTAGCAAAACATTTATAAGGTTTCTTAGTTGCTTAATTTTTTTTTATAATTTAAAATTCTTCCGTTTAAGAGTATTGAAACCACTGTTAGTAGTTTGGTAATAAAATCTATTTTCAAAATTTTGTTCCGGTATATATTAAAAACATTTAAAAACCCAAATCTATTTTCAGTTTTTTTATTTAAACGTTTATTTATGTTTTTTTTTGCTGTGTTGTATACATAAAAACTATTTTCATTTTAAAAATGACACGCGATTAGATCATAAAATATGTGTTAATTCATTCATAGTTTCCACTAACATGGGATTTTAGCATTTGTAACGGAAATCATTTTTAAATTATCTACAAACTACATATCTATGCTATTCCGCAAAATAGTTTTTTTTTTAGCATGTTATACCTTCAGCATTGGCAATTTAGCAAACTGTGTTGGTTGTTGGTTAAGAAAGACCATGTTTAGCTAAAACCATTTTAAGCGGTTATTTAAATTAAGTAATATGATATTTAATTGTCCTAAGAACATATATCTAACAAAATTGTTAATAATATATATGTATGTACGTATAAGAACATAGTTTAATATTTTAAAGTATAACAGTTAAAAAGCATACAATTTTATAAATTAACAGCTTCAGAGTTTATTATGAAAAACAACTTTTAAATAACATAATAAATTTTTTGAACTTAAAAAATACATGTAAGGGACTTGCAATCAAAGTATAACAGTTTAATTTTTGCAGTACAACATTCTATTCTATAAAAAAAAACTGTCTTACAAAGACTCTATTCTATAAGAAAACTGATTTGCAAAGATTCAATTCTACAAGAAAACTGTCCTGCAAAGCCTCTATTCTATAGGAAAACTGTCTTGCAAAGCCTCTATTATATAAGAAGACTGTTTTGCAAAGTCTCTATTTTCTTATTCCTTTTGCAAAGACGTATACTACAATAAAACTTTCTTGCAAAGGCATTATTCTATACGAAAAATGCCTTTCAAAGACCCTATTATATAATAAAATTCAATAGCAAATACATACTTTATTCTATAAGAAAACTATCTTATAGAACACTAAAGAGTGATTTTTTAAGAGCCTTCAAATTTTATTTAAAAAATAAAATTTACATAAAATTTGTAGAAATATATGAATATAAAGATTTATATAATTAAATATTTAATGGTGAATTTTAGTAAGACAATTTTCTTATAAAACAGAATCGTTAAGTTAATTTTCATATAGAATAGATTCTATTTAAGTAAGTTTTCTTATGGATTGTAGACTTTTTAAAACTATTTGCACTGTTTTTAGATGTACAGAACTTTAAGTTAGCAACACTTTTTTATTTGGCAGCCATTTTGTCAAATGATTAATGTTTAGTTTAGTTTGGCATTTCAACATGAATAGACTAAAAAGCCTAAACAACGTTTTCAAATTGTGCAAAATTTATTTTGAAAATCATCGTTATGTTCGAAATACAAAATCCCGATTTTCATAAGCGAATTTTGTTTACCGATGAAGCTCACTTTGGATTGCCAAGCAACAAAACTGCCATATTTGAATTGATGATAAGCTTCGAGTGTATGTTGAGCCACAGTTACATCTAGAAGAACTGACTATTTAATCTGCTTTATTGGCCGGTCCAATAATTGGCACGTACTTCTTTAAAAACGAAGCTGGCTAGGATGTTACGGTCAATGGTAACCCCTATAGAGCCTAGTTACTGACTTTTTCGTTCATTAATTGAACAATCCGGATGTGCAGAAGTTGTGGTTTCAACAAGACCATATATATTGCACAGCTCGTGCCACCATTGATTTATTGAAGGAAACATTTGGTAAGCGCATAGTTTCATGTTTCGGAACCGAGAATTGGCCTCCAAGAATGTGCGATTTAACGCCAGTAAAGTCGCTAGTCTATACCAATAAGCTCGAAACAATTGATCAATTGTAGGACAACATGTTGAAAAAATGTTGGAAAAAGTCTTCGAAAGTCTGCAGATTAGACTACGTTTAAACCAGCCTATGATCGCCACAAGTCATATTTAAATTATAATGCCAGAAGTTTATCTTTCGAATAAAGTAAAGTTCATTTAATTTAAAAAATTACTTTGTTTTATTCCATTTCAAAGTTCTATACATTAAAAAAACAACCTTTAGAAAAGTTTCATTAATCTAATATAAATTCAATTTGTTGATCTGTTGTATATATTTTTTTTTTGTTAAAGTTTCAATATGAGGTCTTTTATATTTTACTACCTAATTGTAAACTTCCTTAAACATTCCATGTAATTTATATTCTTTGCACATTTCGTGTACAATTATCTACCTGACATCATTTAATGAAAATAGTTTTATAGTTTCATCATCATCTCATCAGTGTGACATGCAAAAAAAAACCTTTAAACATTTCCCTATTAAAGTTTTGTTTTGTTTAATATTTTCTAAAAGTTTTGAAATGAAACCATCATAATTACAGTAACGATTTGTTTAATTACATTTAAAAATAATAAAACTAATAATAAAAGCAAACATATTAACATTAAATTGTTTATAAACGCAACTTTATAATAAAATAAATAAGTAAGAGTTTATATTCGACGTGCCCACCACCAAATCACCTATTATGGAGATTGAAAAGATATTTATGCGCATTTAAGTGATTTCCGGAACTGGGCTTTATATTGAGAGGGACGATTTTTATATATCTATGGACTATTTGTGTTAAATTTAAATTTTATTGTGTAAAGGATTTATGTGCATTTAAGTGATTGATAGTAATTTTTACAAAAGATTTCTGTTCATTTAAGTGATTTTCGGTAGTGGTCTTTGTATGGGGCTATGTTAAAATTATGCAAACAAAATATTGTTTTGTGGTTTTACTTTGCATGAAACTTATTATTGCAGAATTTTGTTTAGATAAGTCTTTTCTATAGACAATTATGTACCATAAAGCCATATTCCGGGAAGACATTTGCATGGGACCATGAGAAATCGTGGACTGCTTCCTACCATTTTCAACAGGACTTTTCCTTCTATAATAAAAAAAAGCGTGCAAAATTTCATGATATTATCTGCATTATATTTGAAGAAAATAGCACAAAATACTTGAAAAATATCGAGGTAGTCTAAAAGTTTAATCTATAATTCGGATCCTAATCTACTGATTATGCCCAATTTCAATACCAAACATTTCGGTAGATCAAAGAATTTTTGGTAAAAGTTTCATTGTTCTATGCCTTATTTTTTAAAGCTCTATCGTGATTTCAACAGACGGACGGACATGGCTAGATCGTCTTAGAATCTTATAAAGACCCAGAATATATAGACTTTTTGGCTCTACGGCCATTATTTCGATGTGTTACAAACGGAATGCCAAACGTAATATACCCCCCCCCCCCCCCCCCCCATCTTTGTGGTGGTGGGTATAAAATATTTACGAATTTGAAATGTAACGAAATGTGTAGTAAGCAGTAAATAGTAAATAGCCTTGATATCATCACTAAATCACAACTAATTTGAGCTGAATATAGTGTTTCTCACGCCTTGATATGGAAGCTAATAAACAACAAGTATTTATTTATTTATTCTTTTCAACATAGAAAAACGTACTTCAAGTTTATGTTTATTTTTTTTTTAACTTAAAGTAGACATTATGTAAAATGTTTTAATATAAATAAACAAATGTATAGAATTTCTAAAGTAATCTCTAGCGTTTGAACGTAAATAGAAGTTAATTGTTAACAATAAATTGAAGCCGAATTTCGATACAATGCTATAAAAACAATACCTCAAATTTGTTATAAATTTTAATGGAATTTTTTGAGCTTGTGGCCACAAGTTGAAATTTTTTTATGTTGTTTAGTGTTTCAAACTTTTTTTTAGCTTAAGTCTAATAACAATTAACATTATCAAACGTTTTGTTTGTTACTTAAATGTACCAGCTTGTTTAGTTTACCAAATATTTATTTAAAATATGTATAATTAAATAAAACCACAAGATTATTGTTCGAAACACAACAACATTAAATATTTAACACTCAAATGCTAATAAAGCAAATAAAATGTATGTAAATATTTGACAAATACAGTTTTTTTTTTGAAAGAAAACCAATGACTGAGTGTAAAATATTTAAAAAATTTTAACAAAGAGACTGACAGACAAACACCTACACACTTAGCAAAGTAAGTCACACTTGGCAAATATTTGCCAAAAAAAAAAAGAAGTAACCACCAAATAAAATATATTTGAACTCGTTTATTTATTTAAAAAAAACTTCGTTTACTTAGGACAGGACCCAACAAATATTTGTTTGATCTTGCAAAACTCTTGTAAGACTAAACAACGTCAAACAAATTTGTGCTAAAACAACTGGTTACGCATTTTTGAGTAAATATTTGCCAAGTGTGACCATTTACTTAGTAAGTATTAAGAGTTTGTGCTCATATTACTATTTAAACAATTAAATTTATTTTGTTAAAAACAATTTCTTGAGTTGTGTTAAAGTCTAGATAGAGGGAGGTTACTAAAGTTTCTTTACGTTTCAATTAACTTTTTTATGCTTTTATTATTTGTTTAAGTTTTTATATTTAAACAACAATAGAGTTTCATTGTTATTTGTTTACCAACATTATTTCATTAAACAAAAATGTATTTTCTTTATTTTTTTTTAACTAAAATAAAAAGCCAAACCTTTTTTATTACAAGTAGTCTTTTTTTGTTGAACACTTTGTTAGTATTAAGGGGTTAATTTGTTTCACTTAAATGATGTCATTTTCTTGGTAATTTATTTCTTGCTTAATTAACATTTAAATCTGTACATTTTTCTAACAATTTTTGCACAATTGTTTGTGTGTTTTCCAGTTTTTTTTTCAGCTGGCTTTCAAAATTTAATTGATTTTTTTTAGCTGTTTTTTTTTTTGTTTATGCCGACTATAATGAATCATTGTTAAAATGTTGTTGTTAATAAATGACTTTAAATATTAACAAAACGTAAATAATTGCTTAATAAATTCCTTATATTTACAGTCTTAAGCTATGTACAGACTATTGTCAGATCTTACAATATTGTCAGAAAAATGTTCAGAAAATATCTAACAACCGTTTGAATTTACAATTTTTGCTTCTAACTCATTTTCAATATACACACTGTGAGACAAAAATATAGTCAGACATTTAGTGAACAATTTTTTAATTGAGAGTTTTTGCAGCACGATTCACCCATTTCGAACGATTCTTCTGGGAAATCAAAACTGACATATGTAAACAAAATCTATTAGTTTTACAAGTGCGGTGATTGATTTATGTTGCTTTGGTTTTTAAGTGTCTAAAAACAAATATTAAATTAATTAAAACAATTTACAAAATTTTTAATGAATAAATGAAATGAGTAATTTAATTTCACAAACACCACAGATAAAAATGAAACCTATTGGCAACTCAGTTCATTTTTGTCCAGACAAAATATAAAATTAAACTAATTCAAACTGAGAGTTGTTCGTAAAAAATATTTTCTCTCGCTCAAAAATAAAAGACGTCAAATTTCATATGAAAAAAACTTTGTCCAAACAAATATTTTGTTCAGTACGAATGGCTGAATCCATCTTAACAATCTATGTGAACACATTTTTTGCCATTATAAGATTGTTGTACGATAATTGTCAAACACTTTTTATTGTCAGACAGGCACAGTTTATGCATAAGATTGTAGATCTGGCAACCGTTTGTACATAGCTTTACATAGTAACTTTTGTATTAGAATGCTGTCTTAAAAAGTTTTAACTCTATAAAAAAAATTATGTAATAAAGAGTATATTCTTAAAGAAACCTGTCTTACAAAAACAGCCTTACAAAGATTATATTCTTTAATAAAACATAGTTATATATATAAACTCAATTCTAGAAGAAAACATTCTTACAAACACGGTATTCTATAAGAAGGAACAGAGATTCTATTCTAAACTGTCTTACGAAGTCTCTATACTATAAGCAAAATAAAATTACATACTATACTTTGTTCCAAAACAAAACTGTCTTACAAAGACTCTATTCTAAAAAAGAAAACTGTCTTACCAAGTCTATATTCTCTAAGAAAACTAAAAAGTGATTTTTTAAGAGCTTTCGAATTTGACTTAAAAACACACACAAAAATAATTCAATGTTTAAACATGATTTCATGAAAATATTGATCGTGTCTACGCCTCAAATGATTCATAAGCTGGGTGCAATTTTGGCATACTCTCTCCAACATTTTAGCCGGTATCTCACGAATAAAATGTTCATTATTAGCTTCCAGTAAGTCAAATGTGGCTGTCTTGTCCCTATAGATAAGAGCCTTTACATAGCTCCATAAAAATATTCTTAAGGCACGATTTAAGCGGCCAATTTTCCGGCCCTAAACGTAAAATAAACTGCTCACCGAACTCGCCTCTCAATCGGGCTATTATTCGGCGTGCTAACTATGTGTTATTTGACACCATCTTGTTGAAACATGTTGTGCAAAAAAATGTGCAATTAGCGCACGGTAGCGTTCGCCATTCACAGTAACGTTCCTGCCTTTAAAAAGTAAATCTTTATCCAACTCTGCCAGCGCACATTCAACGAAAGTTAGCAGATGTGGTAGCAGTAGCTGTATTTCAAAAGGTTTTGTTTCCAAATAATTCCGCAAAGTTTTCCACGTAGTGGGGTAACAGACCCCCAATTGCTGCGAACAGCGGTGTATCGATAATTCACGGTAATCAACAACACTGGCGGATACTGCTGCGATATTTTCATCTGTCCGCACTTTTCGTATGCGTGTTGGTGATTTAATATCCAGTAATGTAAATTTGTTGCGAAAGATTCCACCGCCTCAGATGTTTAATCAAACGGAACATAAAATGGAAGAAGTGCACGATGAACTATTCCATAATTGAAAACATTTTTAAATAATTGTAACTTATGTACATATACATATATAGTCACCAAGGAAAAAAAATTATTAAAGACACATAAAATCACGTTTGAAAAATCAAATATTTCTTGCCATGAAAATCAACTATTATTATACAATAACAATATATACAATTAACACATTTTTTCAAACCCAGAAAAAAACAAGTGATTTTTTAATGATAAAAATTTAATTACTTATGTATGATGAAAAATTATACAAGAAATTTCAAGCAATCATTTTGAGAAGAAATTACCCAGAAAATTAAAAAAAATCATTTCCCGTTTTAAACACTATGACAAATTAAATTAAAGCTAATAAAATGTTACGAAAAAAAACAAAATTTTACTTATTATTTGTTAATTGTTAATCATTCGGCTAAAATCAATGACTAAATAAAAGCAAACTAAACTACCTGTTTAACCAAAACTATTAAAGTAATAAAAGAAAAATCTGGCATAAAAAACCAAAAAAAAAAAAAAAACTTAAACCCAACTGAACGAATTAAATGAAAAGTTACACCTCAGAAAACTAGACTTTCAAAATAAAGCTGGTGACAAGTTAACACATGCAACAGAAACAAACACCATAATATTGAAACACGAGATGTTGCAAGTTATAAAAAAGCAACAACAAGAAGATAATATCATCATCATCATAGTTAGTTGCAACAAAAACACCAAACACACATGTTTTATGGAAAATATCAAGAAAAATTGAAAAAAAAACTCTATTATAAAGAAAAAAATAACAAAAAAAAAATAATTGCAAAAGAAAATCATCATCTCCACCAGCAGCATCATCTTCATGAGCTTCAACATTATTTTCCATTTGTTAACTTGCAACATTATGTAACATTTTGACTTTAGAGCTGCATGCATTTCAGTTCGTACGTGTGTAAGTAAGAAAATTACCAGCTTATTTATTTGCTGCTGTTGTTGGGGCATGATTTACAGAAAAAATAATAAAACAATTTTGAAAAAACTCGCAAAAAAAATTTAGGCAAAAAAGTTCACACGAGTTTATTCACTTGGAAAAACAATTAAGATTTTGATTGGATATAGGAAGAACTTTTATAGAAAACTGTCATATTAAGACTATATTCTATAAGAAAACAGTCTTACAAACACTCATTTCTATATGAAAACAGTCTTACAAAGACTTACACAGACAGTTTGTCAAATGTCTTTGCAAGACTGATTTCCTTTAGAAAAGTGTCTTTGCAAAACAATTTTCTTATAAAAAAGTGTCTTTGCGAGACACTTTTCTTATAGAAAAGTGTTTTTGCGAGACAGTATAAGGTCTTTGTAAGACAGTTTTCTTATAGAAAAAGGTCTTTACAAGGCAGCTTTCTTATAAAATAATGTCGTTGTAACACAGTTTTCTTATAGAATAGAGTATTTGTAAGAAAGTTTTCTTTTAAAATATAGTCTTTTTGGGACAGTTTTCTTATAAAAAATAGTCTCTGAGAGAAGAGTTTTTGTAAGAACCATTTCATACTAATAAAGTGTCTCCCAGCTAATATTACTTAACTTTGAAATATTTAAATACAAATATTTTTGTTTAAAAACATAATTTTCTAAAACCATGATTAAACACTTACCTTATAAACACCATCAACTAATTTTGTTATTTCCTCCGACTCCATTGTGGTTACCAAAAGAAAAAACTAACAGTAAATGTTGAATTTAATATTGTTAAATTTGTTATTAACTGATTAAATTTTTTATTTTAATGAATTTTTTTCTTACAAAAAAAAACAATAATGTGTTCTGCTGGTAATAATAAAATTTCAAATGAATATTACAATAATTATGAATTTTTATTTCGTTTAGGTTGGTTTTTTTAATTTTTATTTTTAATAAATGATGCTTTGAAAAACAAATTCACTTTCAGCGACACTTAAAGTTACACACACTAGCACACACTTTTTGAAATAATTTCACTTTCTAAAAGAAACACACAACAACAAAAAAATTTTTATTTATTTATTTATTTTTTTTTTTTGAAAACTGGGCAAAAAATATCTAAAGTCTTTCATAGTGCGGTACATTGACTACAATGAATGAAGAGTGGAAGAATGTTTCGCTCTTAAGTCTTTCCATGCCAAACAACATGTGCACAACACACTAACCAAAGGCAATAAGCTCTCTTGTTGTTGTGTTTGAACAAAACTGATGACAACAATAACCATAACAACAACATCAATGGCTGCAGACCCGTTTAACTTGTCGTTGTATTTTTTCTTTCTTGTTACAAATAAAAGTAAAAATTGTTGTTAATAAAAGCTTCCTGTATTTTACGAAATGAAAAGAAAATGTAAATGCAGCATTAAACAGGCTTAATGGCCGGCAAGAGGTTACTGCATGTTTAAACAGCATTCAACATGCACACACAACAACACACATTTAAATGCACATACCAAAAACTTTTACTCTACTCACGAGTTAACAACAACAACAGTAACAACAAGTAAGAATCTGTTTTTGGTATGTGTGTTTAATTGTTTGTTTGAGAGGTTGTGAAAAATGTAAACAACCAGTTTTTCTAGCTTTCTTTTCATCCTCTTATCTTCTTACACTCTCTCAAACAGTTTATTCTCTTTTTATTAAAAACTAACTGTTTCATTCAGTTATTCTTCTGTATATTGTTGTTATAATTTCTTTTGTTTTAAAAATCTCTTTCATATGATATATCACAAGTGCGTGATATTGATTTCGTTAATAAAATCAATGACGTAATGAATTATTACAATTTGTTTATTGTTTTTAATTAATTGAAAAAAATATTTGTCATTGTTTTTATAAATGTTTATGAAGACGATGAAGATATTGTCTTTATAATTAATTGTCTTTATAATAATGTTGTTGTTTTTTTTTTTAATCAGCAAGATTTTTGTTATTTAATTAACTTCCTTGTACGTGTAAGTGTTGTTATAAATGTTATATTGACATTTGTCACGTTTTGTTTATGTTTTAGTTTTTTGTAAATTTGTATGCTTGTTTTTCCTTTTCAAGTTACAGCCACTTTTGCAACTTGCTTTACATGGTTTACTGATGTTTTTTTCAGGCAAATAATTTTTTTTAAAAAGTTGCGTTTGTTTGATGTTCACAATACGTTAAAACTGTGGTTAATTGCTGTAATTAAAAGAAATGTAAAAGAGGGAATGAATAAAATTATTAAAATTCATAATTTATATAAACGAATAAAGGTAAATTAAATTAAAGTTAAATGCGACTACATATTTGGTTTTAAATATTAACATATGTACATATGTTTTAGTAATTTAAATAAATATGTATATATGTTATTATTGTAAAAGCAATTGTTCAATTAAAAAAGTAATCTTGCAAAGACTTTATTCTTTAAGAAAAATGTGTTTAAAGTTCCTATTTGATAAGAAAACTGACTTACAAAGATTCTATTTCTTAATAGAATTTTGTTACAAAGACTCTTTTTATCTGGGGCCAAATTACCGCATTCGTGATCGAATGAGCTATCGTATCGAAAAATGATTTCGATATCGAAATTATGATAAAATGTACTAAATTTCTTGTTCGATATCGAATGCCATAATCTCAAACAAGAAAATTACGATCAATTTTTCTCGATATCGAATGCGGTAATTTGGCCCCTGTTTTGTCTTACAACAACTCTATTCTACATATAAGATAACTGTCTTAAAAAGACTTTATTCTGTAAGATGATTGTCTTACAATGACTCTATTTTTTAAGGAAACTATCTTATACACACTCTATGCTATAAGAAAGCTGTCTTACAAAGACTAATTTCTGAAGCCCGTCTTACAAAGATGTCATTCTATAAGAAAACAAGCACATATCAATTTTTGAGGTTAGCAACAACGGCTTTTATAAAATATAAACTTCAATTAACCAGAAATTTGTAATATATTTCATACATTTTAGCGACCAGCCTTATTGCAAAATATTAATAATTCACAAAAGACAATATGACTTTCGGTTCTATTTATTACTTTAATAAACATCAACTTTATTTTAAACACTTATCTACTAGGCTACATTACCCAAATTTCAAAATATATAGTACATATGTATGTATGTATGTATTTACATATGTTGCAATTTATATAACATATGTATTAAATTTTTTAACTAGACCGCGTAATAAACTTGAATTAAACATTTTTCGCAATTAATCCCTGTTTTGATAAAATGAAATTGCTCTCTATGTCATTTTGGCAGCTCTAACTAAGCCTTGTGTTTGTTTTGTTTACATTTGGCCAGTGCGCCAGTATTTTTTTAGAGCTTATCCCCAATTTTTGATTTGTCATCCCCAAAAATCCCCAAACTGATTTTTTTTTATTTATTTTTTTTTTTTTTGTAAAATGTTTATTTTATTTAAAAAATAACATATTTATTTAATAAAATTCATTTTTATCGATAGCTACATATATTAATATTCAAACTAATTTGATTTGAAATTATAAATCTTGTAAAGAAAAAATTACACATAATTTAATATATAGAAGTATAAAACATTATTTACCAGAGTTTAGCATTTCCAAAACTTCAGAATAAAAATCTTCTGATTCATCAGCCTCAGAAATTTTGTTGTCCATATTGCTTGTATTAAAAAGCTTTAGCATTAAATTTCTCACAACAAATTGAATTATTTTTAAAGTATGTGTTTATTCTAAGAAATGCTTCCAATAATTCATATTGCATTTTGTTACGTATTTTTGTTTTGGTAGTATTCATTATTGAAAAACGCGTTCAACGCAAGCGTTACACTTTAAAAATATACTCGTATTTCTTCAAAATATAATTATTGCGAATTGTTTTTGTTTTTTTTAAATTTTAGTAAAATGAATTGTATATTTTATGGTGAATTTTCAAATAAATTATGTACATATATGCTTTTTTTCAAACCTTTTGCCGAATCTTCGCGTTCCCATGAAGCATTATGATTTTTTTTTTAATAAAATTAGTATTTGCAGCCATTTTAAACAAATAAATATACTTTTTTTAAATATTTACATACTTCTTCTATAAATAATAACACACATTTTTAGACTTGCAAGTTATAAATAAAATCCCCAAAAAATCCCCTAAAGTTGTGTTGTCATCCCCAACAAATCTCCGGATCATCAAGAGGAAATTTGTATCCCAAATCACGAAAAAAAAAATCCTCATTTTGGGGATAAATCCCCTAAACTGACAACGCTGCATTTGGCCGCCATGTTTACGTTTTGTTTAGGCAGGTGTGGGATCAACTGTATAGTTTTTTTTATTTTTGTTAAATTTGTAAAATATTTGTTTAATTTAACAAAAAATAAAGTTAAACGTTAAATTTTATTATATGTATTTATTAAACCTTTTAAGAGATTTATAATAATTTTGATTATTAAACAGGTATTTTGTTTGATTTTTACACATTTTGTTAAATCAAGGCTGGAAGAACTTAATTATTTATACACTGAAACTTAAAATTGCAATTTTTATTGGGTTTTAAATAAAATTATATATATGAAGATTTTTGTAAATTGATATATGAAAATGTTGTTTTAAATAAGAGTTAGGTTTTTGTTTAACACACAAAAATGTTGTATAATTTTTTAATAAAATTTTGTTAAAAATTTATAGATTTTATGGTTGAAATAGGAAGCCTTAATGTTTATCAGTTTTAGTAATATTCCCTTAAGCTATTGTTTTTTATTATAATTTTGCATTTTTTATGAAGCTAAATTATACAGAGATTATTGTTTTCAAAAACCTTAATTTCATGGATTATAATTTGCACAATTATATTCAAACTTGTATTTTCGATTTTTATTTGGGTACAGTTATGCGTAGCCAAAAAAAAAAACAGACACACAGAAGTGAATGAACTTGTTTGTGTTAATTTAACCACTAACTTTAAAAATAAATACAAACTTTTGAGAAGAAAAATATATGAATTTTTGTCTGTAAATAAAATGATTTGATTGTTGGCACAGTCAGGCGAAAAGAATACAAAAATATTGATGGGTTTTTTTGTTTGTTTATGCACATTTGTTTTAATTTTAATATTCTGTTAAGAAAAAAAATGAGGACATTATACTTAAAAAAGTAATTGGGTTTTATGCAGAAATATTATGCAAACGAAAGACAAAATTAAAATTGAATATTTAAAGAAAATGGTACAACCAATAAGGCTTGAATTTGTATAAATTTGTAAAAAAAAAAGCTTTATTGAAGAAAAGGATTTGGAAAACTGGATCAATAAACTTACTGATCTTTAATCTAACGTCTTAACGAGCGATGGTTTTGTGGTCACTAGAACAAAACGTGGCCACAATTACATTAATACATTTGTTTATGTTCTTCTAAGTGGGGAAAAAGTGGAAAAATTTTTATTAAAATATTTATTGAAATTATGTTTTCAGGAAACTGGATCAATAGAGTTTCTGACATCAAGACATGACAAAATTATGATAAAATTGTTTGAGAACTTAAGCAATTACTATTATTTCCTGTTATCAAACATCAGGTGAATTATTAAATTTTATCGATATGGTTTGTTTTAATAGAAGTATTTATATTAGTTAAATTAATAAATATTCTTTCGAAGTTTTATAGCATGTTGTGATAATTAACTGTCACGTGTACACAGTGTATTGAGAAATTCAATCAGCAATGTAGATTTTGAATAAAGTTAAATTGCTCTAACTAAAATAATAATAATACTAGCGACTAAAAATTTTATAAAATTTCAACATCAGCTGGTGAACGTTACTCAGATCTACTGGAAATATTCAAAATATCTTAGGTATTTAAATATATACATAGGTATGTATATGGGATTAGTGTTGAAATCATTAAGTTGGCTGGTTTATTTTAATATGGTTTTTGTTATTTATTCTACTACTTTATATTATTAAATTATTCTCCTACAACGTTTAAATATACCGGCTGTAGTATATTAAAATTAAAAATTGTTTTAAGAAAAGGAACTGGTTTACATTAACCAAATTTTAGTTTTGAATATTCCATTCAGTCGCTTTAATATATCGCAGTTAATCAATCAATCTAAGGCAAAAAAAAAACAATAAAAAATTAAATATTTCGGTAACTTTTAACTTTTGAACAGACACGTTTTATTCAAGCTTTGTTATATTATTTAAAATATAGAGTTTTTTGTTTAGACTAATTTTCATTGAAGGCTTCTTAACGATTTTGCAATTTGTATTTTTCAAAATTTGCCAATTATATATTTATCAATTTTTTTTGTCAGTTAAATACCTGTTCATAAATCAAAGTAAGCTTAAAATAAAAACAAAGATCAATGAAAATTATAATAATTGAGGGTCTGCAAAAAAAAACACACACACACACTTTTTTATTTAAAGCAAAACAGAAAAAGAGTAAAGTTGAGTCCAAAAAAAAATCAAGCATCAGACATTGCCAATTAAACATTTTAATGTTATAAAACTAATAACAAAAATGTTACAAAAAAAACACAATATTGAAATAATTATGTGGATAAACAAATTATAAACCAGCAAAATATTAATGTGTTTTTTGCGTTACTTTAGTGAATTTTGTGTTTAAACAATATGCAAACTAGCTTCTTCAGTGGATGGCCAAGAAAATGCCAAAATATTAAAAAAAAACTAAAAGTGAAAATGGTTAATTACTTTATTGCTGTTATACTATTAACAACAAAACTAAAAGAAAATTGTTTGTTAAAACTAAAAGTGAAAATGTAACTACAGTTTACATTCATAATTTGTTATTTCATTTGTGACGCCATTAACTTTTCTGGTTAGTTAATTGAAAAATTGTTTTTGTGTGCTTAAATATTGTCTTATCTAAAGCATGTTAATTTAATTAAAAGAAAGTTTACTTACCAAAAAGATCTTTTAATACGGTTAAATAAACAAAAAAAACCCCGAAAAATCAAACAGATAGACAAATAAACTTTAAATTTAAAGCAAATGAGACTTGTTTAAGTATATTTAATGGCTTAACATGCATGTCACTTGGTTTTTATAGTTTAATTAACATTAAACATATAAAAATTTAACAAAACAAAAATGGAGCAATTTTGTTAAAGTTTGATGTAATCTAAACAAGTATTCTTAACCACATACAGTGGAAAGCAAAACTGTGCAAATGTTTTGCATTAAGGAAGTAAGGTAATGAAAATAATACAAATATATGTAGGTATATTATCATATATATGTATATGATAATATTTTATTTAATTGCTTCAAAAAAAAAAACAAAACAAATTAAAAAAAAAAACAAAGAACGGACATATTTGCACAATACAAAAAATAAACATTATCACGATATTGCTCTGTTAAAATGTAACGGTGTATGACCCGTTGTTTTTTTTTTTTTTTTTTTTTTTTTTTGTCGACCAAGACTGCTTTCTGATGGTGATGCCCGGCAGATTAAATGTTTGCTACATAATAATAAGGACATCAAGACTGCAAAAAATGCTGCATAAAGTATTGGTAAGGATGTCAGTTCCCTGATGGTTGGACGCGCATTAAATAGAATTGGTTTAGTAGCCAGTGTGATAAAGAATAAGCCAGCACTTTCCCATAGAAATGTGAAAAAACGACTTAATTTCTGTAAAATCCACAAAAATTTAACAGTAAATGACTGGAAACGGATTATTTGGAGCGACAAAACGAAAGTCAACTGATACCAGTCTGATGGAAAAGAATACTATTGGCATAAGCCGCATGAGCGCATCCAAAAGCAGCTTCCTTAATACACAACATTCGAACAGTTTTGCTTCCCACTGTACATAAGTACTTTCCATTAAAATGACAGCACGTGTTTATGTTTATGTTTGTCATTTAAGTTTATTTTCAAAATTCTAAGAATAGAAATTTTTACATACATAAATACATTTTTACATGGAAATATAAAGAGTGATTTTTAAGAGCTTTCGGCTTTGATTTAAAAAAAACACACATAAAATTTAGAGAAATTTATGAAATCTTTATCTATATAATTCAATGTTTAAAAATGATTTCAGGTAAATGTTGAATGCTGGCTCCAATTTTGGTTTTATCCTCTACAACATATAGCACGGTATCTCACGTATAAATTCTTCCAGTGCTTCAACTTTGTACAACTTCGTAGGTGTAGTACCAAAAACATTTGTACAACTATTGTACAAACAGACGACTTACAACTTCTACAACATCACTTGTGAATTAAACAAATATAACCTTTTACTTGTTTTAAATTCTTATTATCTAGTTTTTTTTTAGTTAGTTTGTAGGGTAGTCTGCTGAATTTATTACATACATATTTTCTTTCTGCTTAACTTTCTCGTTGATTTTTATTAATATGAATTTATTAAGTTTTATATTTATTTTGTTTTTTTTTTTTAAATATGAAATATTTCTGTGACCTTTTTATTTTTTAAACGGTTTTTAAAATGACCTCTACTACATATGTATATACATACTTTCTGTTTGTTTGTTTTCTTTTTGATGTTGTGTTTTTTTTTTATTTTAATTTTATTATTTATTTCTTGTATACAAACCTTTCTCTATTAATTAATTATGCCTGTTGTTTTAACTTATAAATTAGAGGAGAATTTTATTGTTTAGTTTTTGGGTTTCAACGAAAATAAAATTCCCAAAATTTTAATTTTAAATAGAAATTTATGTTAAACAAGTTTTTTTAACCAGCTATAAATTCTACAACTGGACACAAATATTTAGAACACAATCTGTACCTAACTTTTTATTATAGAATGTGTGTTAAAACATTTGTTGCTGGTTATACCCTACACCGGCATAGTGGGGAGGGTATATTGGATTTGTGCTGATGTTTGTAACGCCCATAAATATTGGTCTAATACACACCTTAAAAATAACTTTCTGAGTCGATTTAAAGATACCCGTCCGTCCGTCTGACTGGCTGGTTGTACAATGTACATATTTTACTATCACGTAAAATTCTAGTCATGAATTTTAAAAACTAAAAAAAAATATTTAGCATTATTGTGGGTACGAACCGAGTTTTTAAAAGTCATGACTAGAATTTGACGTGGTAGTAAAATATAATTAAGGACAGAAATGTAGCCATTACCAAGCCATGAACACAGGTATCGATCGGACAAAAAATAGCGACACAGTGAACATAATACTAAAAGGGCGGTATTTGTAGGCGTGGCAAAAAAATAATTTCTGGAATTGTTTTTACATTATCTTTAATCCTAGGGGTGGGTGATACAATTTTTTTATGTATGGAAGGCGAACCACTCTACTGTACATGTAAAGCTTGTGCGCAGAATGCAGGTCGTAATTTTGAAAATTTTGGAAATTTAGTACGTGATATTTTTTCGGCTTAAGACGATTGCGATTGAAACTGGGGGATATCGGTCCTTTAATTCACCTGGCTCTCGCACAAATGTCCTCCCAAAATAGGGGTTTACCGATCATTAATGTTTGAATTATGCAAGGTACCAAACAAATTTCATCACAAATGAGTGGTAAAAAAGTCAAATCACATCTACAAATTTTGTGCAGATCGGTCCATAATTACTCGTAGCTCCCATATAAGGCCCACTTCCGAAAATCACTTTAAAGAGAATAACTCTCTCAAAAATGTTGGTATCCAAATAATATTGAACACATATATGTTTCATATACTATATACAAATAATATGGTACAATTTTATGATGATCGGTCCATAATTAGTCGTAGCTACCATATAAGGCGCAGTTTCGAAAATCACTTTAACGACTATAAATCTCTTCAAAATGTTGGTATCCAAATAAAATTCAAAACAAATATCGTCTCATATAAGATCCTCTTCGAATATCACTTTAACACGTATAAATCTTTTAAAAGTGTTTATATCCAGATAAAATTAAATTCAAAAAAATATTTATATGCACAGAAGTCACACCATTTAATTTATAGATGATCGATCTATAATCCCATGTAGCTCCCTGGATGTAGGGTACTATATGGTCGGGCTTTACCGACATACTTTCTTACTTGTTTTTTGTTATAATTTTTACTATGCTGGCGGCTAATTATTAACTAGCTACAAATAAATGTTGAAAGAAAATATACAAATTTGCAATTTAGCAGAGAAATAAGAAATAAAACAATTTGAAATTTCAATTAATTTTCAGCTGTAGATAAATAACCATGCATAAATTATTTTAATGATTATATTAATATGTATGTTAAAGTGGATTTTTTAAACATAAAAATTTAAATTTAGAACAAGGCTTATGAACACAAATAAAACAAGTAAAAAAGTATACTCGGTCAAGCCCGACCATATAATAACCTGCACCCAGTATAAGTATAAAATAGTTTTTCAGAAATGGGCGTCATATGGGAGACATAACCTATTGTGAACCGATCATCCATTTAGTGTCATTATTTCTGTGAATATAAATATTATGTATGTTATACTTTATCCCGATGTAAATACTTTTAAAAGTAAATTACGGTCCGGTCATTATAAAATAAGGTGTCATCATTTTTGTATACATGAAACTTATTTGTGTTGAATTTTATTCAGATTTTTTAAAGTAATTTATGGTCGTTTAAATGATTTTCGGAAGTGGGCCTTATATGGGAGCTATGTCTAATTATAGACCGATCATCATAAAATTGGGTCGAATTATTTGTGTATATATAAAAAACATAATTGTGTTCAATATTATTTGGGTAGCAATATTTTTAAGAGAGTTATGCCCTTTAAGGTGATTTTCGGGAGTGGGCCTTATATGGGAGCTATGATAAATTATGGACCGATCTGCATAAAATTTGTAAATCTGATTTGGCTTCATTTACCACTCATTTGTGGTGAAATTTGTTTGGACACCTGCATAATTGAAACATTTATGATCTTTAAACCCTAATTTTGGGAGGACATTTGTATGGGGCCAGGTGAAATAATGGATCGATTTCCACCAGTTTCAATCCTTGGGCCGAAAAAATGTCACGTACAAAATTTTATTGAAATATCTTCCAAATTGCGACCTGTACTCTGCGCACAAGCTTTACACGGACAGCCAGCCAGGCAGACGGACGGACGGACATCGTTAAATAGACTCAGGAATTGATTCTAAGTCGATCGGTATACTTTAAGGTGGGTGTTGGACCAATATTTCTGCGCGTTACAAACATCAGCACAAATTCAATATACCCTCATCACTATGGTGATGTAGGTTATAAAAATCAATTTTATATATTACTAGCTAAACCCGGTGTGCTTTACTACCCCCTTTAAGGTAAAGCCGTTAATAAACGTAGTAAAAAGTAGGTGCAGAAGTGTGCATGGTCGAAAAATATTATCATGTAATAATCATGTATATAAATAAATATCATGTAATAAGTATTCCTGAGTCAAAGCTGCACGCTGTGAAAATTTAAGATCGGTTAACAGGTCCAGCCTCCAATATATCGCAAATAAAGGGGCGTTAATGACGATCGATCCAGTAGTTAAGAATATATTACGATTTTTAATTTTTCTAAAAAGGGGCTTGGATTCACCCACTTTTTACCTGGTACGTATTCCTAATCATGCCATGGATATGGCGATTTAAATTTTTGGTTTATATGGGCAGTGCCATGCCTCTTTGTTCAATCAAAACTTCATATAGCCAATTATTGCTTCCAGAGCCACAGTAACTTGCTGTGATAATTTCAGGAAGATCCGTCCAAGCTTTTCGCCTCCTATAAAGCACAAACAAACATACAGACATTCATTTCTATATAATTATATAGATTTTAGATTTATGAAATATTTGTTAAAAACAATGAAATAAATTTTTAATGAAATTACTTTATTATTACTATTATGCACAAACATTTCAGCTTAATGGTGCATAATACAAATTGTTTAGTTGCAAGCCAGAGAACTGAGACCGGAATGTAAATGAACCATTTTTGTTTGTGTGTGTTTTTTTTTTCTCATTTAAAATCTCTTGCATAAGTTTGTTTTTTTTTAATTTTTTTCTTAGAATTTCACAAACAATTGTCATATTGTACTCACACACAATCTCAGATTGCAACACAACACAAACTGCAAATAATTTAAATTCCTTAACAAAAATAAACAAACAAACAGACTCACTGAAATAATATTGGCTTGAAAACGAAAGACTTAAGCTACATACTCGTGATATCTTTGAAAATCTATAAAAATAAAATTTAAAAAAAACCACACCACACAAAAATAATACAGAAATTATAAATGCAACTCCAGTAATAATAAGAACGTAAAATACTAATAATAAGTAATGCTAGTCATAATAAGAATATATGTACTCGTTTAAAGGAAGAGTATGGCTAAAAAAAATGTTATTTAGATATTAGTTAATAGGAATATTTGGAACTAAACATTTCAGATAACCAGTCTATCTTGGCCACCATCAACACAACATTAGCTAATTGGTGAAGTCTTACTATAGCCTTGGAATATTATAAATTCACTTTAGCAATTTATTTAAGAGAATCTGTGCTTATGTTCCGTAAATTTAGTAAAAACTTCTCGCATCGAAAAGATGTGTAATAATGAAAGAATTTATTTGAAAATCATTAAAATTTTTGCTTTACGAGACTGTAGAACTTTAAGTTGACATCTATTAATTGTTTATTATTGAAATATTAACAAAAAATTACATTTTTTTCCAATATTATTAAAATCATTAAATATTGTAGTTGAAGCTTCAATTGTATTTCCTTTTAAAGTATGTATAATTAAGCTTAATTTGTGTGTGTCTTTCTCAAGTATAGTTTAAGCTTTATTTGCAGTTTAGTGGTGCAGTTTAAGCTTCAATAGAAGTTCAAGCGAAAATCTAGTTCAAAAGTTTAGTCTCCTCTTTAATTTTAGATTTTTTTAAAGTTAGTTCAAACTTCTTTGATAAATCATGTAAACTCTAGTTAAAAGTTCAATTTTTAGCCTTTGTACTGTAGATTAAGCTTCAATTGGAAGTCTGTTTAGAAAAAATTAAATTCAACTTAAATGTAGATATTTTTAAACTTAGTTTAAACTACTTTTGTAAATCATTTCAACTCTAGTTTAAATTTTAATTGTAAGTCTGTTACAAAAGTTTAGTATCAGTTTAAATTGTAGATATTTTTAAACTTAGTTTAAACTACTTTTGTAAATCATTTTAACTTTAGCATAAGCTACAGTTGTAGTTCATAATATAGCCTAACTTAGGGTGAATGGTGACATATTTTCCAAACGTTAGTTGTTGTTAACTATTTTTTGAACCGATTTTTAAAAAATTTTGCCACAATTACTCCGGTAAACACTTTCATATTTTTCTTTTTGTTAAATATAATTTATGACAATTTTTCTTTTACAAAATCAATACAACAAGTACTGTTGAATAGACTTTTGGCAGACAATCTAAGCTCTCAGCTACTGTTAGTAAATAATTGAGAGATTTTCTACATTTTATTATAAGAATGAACAGACAGACTGACTGACTTTCACACAGTGTGTTGATAAATGTTGAAATGTGTATCAAAATAATCCATACAAATCTGCATGAATTAATGTTGTATATGTTTGTATTTCCGCCTTGCTTGCGTTACAGTTTGGTAAACGAAAAAATGGAAAAATATCGTTTCTCGAAAATTAACAAAAGGAATGACATCATTACGTTAGAAATGTCATAATATGCAACTCAAAGCCGTCAATGTTTGAAACCGCTAATCACAAATATTGTTAACGGCGAACAATAATCAAACTCGTTGGCTATCAAAAAAATTGTAGAGTACGTCTCTTACAGACATGTCACAGAATTTAGTTCCATTCGGAAGTGGAATTAATTCCATTTTTTGCTTCTATAGAAAAAGCAAAACGAAAAATTTTTCAGAATGAAACTAACTCCATACTTTTAAGTTGCTATGCGGAATTGTAATTTTAAGCATACATTCCGTTCTACTCTTTCTATAGAAGCTAAACGGAATTAAATTCTTTGACTTGGCTGTTTAATTTCTTGTTATAATCACGTCTTTACTAATCTGGAACAAAAACTCATGACTTAACATTTTGAAATTTATAACAATATAAATTTATAAAACTAACTAAAACTAAATTTTTGACAAAGTTAACAAAATTTGCTTGGCAAAAATAAAATTTACAAAATTTTGTGCCGCGAAACAGCATAATTATTTGCAATATCTTTGCAAATTACTCTTTTCAATATTAACTTTGCATTTTGCACTATAAACAAGTATAATAAAAATTTCAAAAAACTTTGCGAATTATACCTATCAATTACAACTTATCACTTTTCAAATTAACTAGTTGTGAGGAACATTAAGTTTTGCAAAATGACGAAAAATTGCATCAGTACAAGATGAAAAGTTACGGAATAGGGTCCAGGTTTTTTTTTTTTTTTTTTTTTTCTTGGACCAGCACTCAAGGGACGACCCCTACTCATGCAATGCATTGTGTTGGAACTAGGAAAATAGGTTGTGGGAGATAGGATAGAGGGAGTAGTATTTTTGAACATTTGATTTGAATTTTCCTATATTGAAAGGGACAGGGAAAGGGACACATACGGACGGTACGGCTAAAGAACGAATTTTCCCTGTAATATGTTGTGCGATCCACTGTCCAGTCGACCATGAATAAATGAGCCCTGACTCAAGAGCATGTATTACGCAAAAAACTACGTGTTTTGGGAACAAGTTCTCTAATTTTAGAAGAGCCCTTTCCATTATAGTAGCAATAGAACAGTGAAACACAACCCACTTTGCGGCGATGCTCCAGTGAATCAATATAGTTGGATATCCTACTGTCACCGATAAGCATTTTCGAGTAACTCCAAAATAGACTTTGAAGCACCGGCCCATGCATTAGAGTTGTATTCCATTTTCGATCGTATATAGGTGGTGTAAATAGTATGGAGATCAAATGGAGTGAAGTATTTGCAACAACGTTTTAAAAAACCAAGGCATTTCTTTTGACACGTGAAAAATGTGAGCGTTTAATTCCCTAATATTTACACCGCTCATAAAAACAGATGAAGTGTTTATGTATTAACATACAACATTGAGTCTTATGTGCGTTAAAAGCGACTCTATTCGCACAACCCTATCCTGAGATTGTCATAAGATCCTGGTTAAGTGTGTCAGTCATGTTCTATCTCATTTCCCCAATTTCTAGTTCAGATTCCACTTCAGGTTCTATTTCAGTTTCTAATTCAGTTTCTAGTTCAGTTTCTGTTATAGTTCATTTGTCTATGTTAATATATGTATATCTCTAAGTTTATGCCTGTACTTATGTCTATATGTCTGTGGAATTCAACCAAAATGTTTTTTTTTCACCAGCAATAATACGTAAAAATATTTCAAAATTTTCTTTAGCAAAAAAAAAAACAACATAACTGGCATAATTGTTGTTTAACAAAGCTCATCTATATTCGTTCGGCCCATGTATTCATAAAGAATATTAACGATCTTTTTCACTTTTATTTCAATACTCTTACTCATTAGTAATCTAAACTTGTTTTTTATGATGATATGAAAAGGCTGGAAAACAAACTAAAAGAAAAATAATCACTGATTCCATTGAATTTCTTGTCAAGTAATGAGACTACAACTATAAATCTATGTCTACAATAAATAACAAATAAATATTCTGTTTCTAAAGCTTAGAAGTAGAAGACAGCCAAGTAAATGTTTAAAGTGGGCTGGTTAAAATATACTTGCAACACCTTAGTTCAACTTTTAGAGAGAAGAAAGAGATTTGAGTAATCAAATACTGACTTATTATTTTCAGATGGTAAATGACGCTCTATAGGAGTTTATGAAGCTGGAAGAAGCTAAACAAACTAATCAAAAATAAAAAACAATTTGACACTGACGCCAACGTAAAATAATCTGCAAAGTATAAAACTAAACGTATGCAATGGAAAAATAATAAATTAAATAACGTACGAGTACAAGAATTTTAGCTGTCTGTCTGATGCTGTGACTGGTAATAGCAACTGTAGGCATTTAAATGAAATTATTTAAAAGACCATTTAAATTTAGAAAACAATTTATCAAATTTTCATAATTTAAATACTTTAACAAATTGCATATCGGAAACATTTGCGTTAAAGGGATTGGTAATGTGGTTTTGTTTTTGGTTGAATTATCATATTAATTAATTATTAAGTGTAATTATTTCATAATTTCCTTTATTTGTAGGTACTTGGTTTGTTTTACTTTGTTAATATAATTTAGTTATTAAGAGTTTTTTTTTGTAATTTTTTTTTAACACAAACAATTATTTTTATTATAGTTTTTCTTTAAAGAAAACAAAATTATGTTTGTTTTATGGTGGTTTTTGTAAGTGTTCGGCAAGGTTGATTATCTTGACAATTATTAAACACGCACAGACTTGATTACTTGTTGTTTGTTGTTTGTGTATTTTTTTACTTTAAAAGTTTGTTATTTAAGTCTTTTGTTTTTGTGGGCCTATGCAAGGTTTTTGCTTTAGTTCTTTTGGCAAAGTAAGGCTTGAAAGAAGAAATGTTTATGTTTAACATAGTGTATAATTATTGTTAATTTTATTAACAAATAGAAGTATGTAATTGGAAAATTATTGAAAGAAAGAAACATGGTGTAACTATACAAGGTGACTGCAGTAGCACAGCTGACTGACCTTGTTTAAAATTTACCTATGTCAAAAGTAATACTTTTTAAAGTATTTTTGACAGTAGTACATTATTTTACACAAGCAAAATGCCTGTTGTTTCTGTATTGTGTTATATTTGTTGTCAAATTCCACTCACCTTGTATAGTTACATCATGGAAAAAAAGAAACAGATTTTTCAATTAATAGCAAATATATGTAACAACAAATAAGTATTTAATAGCCAAAATAAAACTATTTAGTTAAATTATGGCATATAATTTTTTTAACTACATACATACATCCAAAGAACACTGACTGAAATTGTCCAAAAAAAAACCGGTAACTTAATATTGTAATTTGTGCAACAGTTTTTGTTTAAGTGTAGGTTTTCTATATTAACCGTTCTTGACCTGCAACATAAAATATATAACTAATACTTTTTTATATATATTTTCATTGTTATTAAAGCTTAACTGACTTTCATTGTTTATTATATTTTCGAAATTAGATTTTTTTGAAAAAGTCCCTGTTGTTTTTAACTCTATTTAAAATTTCATGTTTACATGAAGGGTTCCGCCATTTACATATTTAAATTACACTAATAAAATACAGCCACAGATGTTGAAATTAACCAAATAAGTTGTGTAAAATATAAATTTAATGTTGAAAAGTTAATTTTATTAAACTATTAATGAGCTTAAAATTCATGTCTAAAGGGAATTAAGGTAATTTCTTTTTGTGGAATTTATAAAGCGTTTTTCGATTTCTTTTAGACATTTTTGAAATATTTCTGTTAAGAAACCAGTTTTCTAAAAACCTGCCTTAATTAATTGTTAGAAAAACTGTTGTTGAACTGTGTTTGATGTGTCTGTTTTTATAGTTTTAAATATATAACTTTTTTCTTACATTTCATACAATTGATGTTTACCTTGTTCTTAATAAAGTTTGTTTTTTTTTTTGTCTTAGCAAAGAATGTTTCGTTTTTATAGCTGCAAAAATAAAATTCTATAATCTATTTTTTTCAAATTTTTATATTCTCTTTGCAATTTCTGTTTCATGTACATATTCCTGTTTATAGTGCAGAGTATATTAGAGTAATTCACAAACATGTGCAAATTGTATTGCATCATTGCATTTGCAAAAAGGTTTAGCATATTTTTGCTCTTGCTGTGTATTTTGTTAGTGTAGAGCAAAAATATGCTAAACCTTGTTGCAAATGCAATACCATTTGCACAAGTTTGTGAATTGCGCTAAGCAAATTTTGTTAAGTTTGTCAAAAATTTGCAAAGTAAGCTTTACAAATTCATATTGTTATAACATTCAAAATGTTAAGACATGAGTTTTTGTTCCAGGATAGTAAAGACGTAGAGACAGAATTAATTTTTCGGGACTACAAAACTTTAATTTTATACAGTACTTTTATTTAAATCAAATACAAGTTGATTTCATTTCAAATATAATTAGAGAAATATAATATAGAAATATATAGAGAAAAATTAGAGCACAACACACAGCGCAAACAAGTTTTTTCGGCTGAAAATCAACTGCTACTGTCTGTGCTAGCATTGGTTCGGAAATAGTCAGTACCATGAAGTTGCTAAATTAACATTTAGCAGAACCCTCCATAGAGTTGTCAACGTTATAATAGCCTTTTTATTTCAAAAGACTTTGCGTTGGCCCGATGACGTTTTCTAATATTGCTGGAATGTTTTTTTATGATGGCTGGAGATCCACTGTGTTTATGGATGCGTGGATGGGACAATCATTTAATAATTTGTCAATATGCGCCTACATTACACGTGGAAGGAAATATGGACCGAAATAAAAACCCCTCACAAAATGTGATAATGATAGGCGGGCCAGACTACACATTTTACAGTGTAAATACAAGCGTCTCGTGGAATTCAACAATGGAAGAAGTCCATTTTAAAATGCTGTTCTTATGCGTATTGGTGGTTACGTACTAAAAAACTAGTTCTACCACCATTACGCCGAAATACCGATAAACCTGCTGAAGAGGCTTTCAATTGCAAAGCCCTCCCCACCTCCACCCCAAAAAAAAAAACGGTGTCTAAATAAAATGTTGTTTTGAAAATAGACAAATAAAATATCATTTTTTAACATGTAACCAGGGCTTCCAGATGAATTTCAGAAAAAATCGTCAAAATCCCGATAAAAAAGAAAAAAGTCGTCTTTTGAATTTTTTATTTAAACGAAAACATATAAATTCAAGTTTATATAGGCCCTAATTTTGTTAAACGCAACGTCACAATTTTCTAAGCGTTGCGTTAAATTACATTTAGCAAATCACGGCGTTCATAAAAGTGATTGTTTGCGTTGTAACAGCTGATTCTTACGTTGTTGTTAATACAACTATTTGAAATTGTGTATTTTGTAAAACTCAACACGCCTCCATTTTCTTGGCGTTAGTTTAAAAAGTCGTTCATTCGAGAGTTCATCTGAAATCTTTAAGAAGTAAATTAAAAATATTGTAAATCTCTATGATGATGTTGATAGTAGAGCGCAATTGAGTTTTTTCAATAGATATGTCTAGGACGCTTGATAAATCTTCATATCTGAAAAAGAAGACATATCCATAAGTGCGAACATTTTTTTATACCCCTTAGTATCTTTGTATTTATAGTTACTCAAAAAAAAGAAAGAATTTTGTAACAAAAACATTAATAAAACAAACAAATGAAATGAAATTAAAATTTTAATATTTCAGCAAATCGTCACTTTCAATGAAAAAATCGTCAAATCGTCACTAGTTATGCTCTTTTTGAAACACAAAATCGTCAAATCTATCAGCTATGTATGTGAAAGAGTAAGTTTTTTTCTTTATTATTTTGCGGCTCGTTGAACAAATTGTATTTAGCAATGTAAAGAGAAGATTATAAGACAGTAATGCAAAGATGATTAAATTCTTTGTGGATTACTTTGCACATTCACTTTGCAGGAGAGCACAATAACTTTTTCTTAAGAGAAGTAATACTCAGACAATTAATATGTCTAAATATTAATTAATTAATTGTGTTACTTTCTTTGGAAAGGAGATAGGTAGAAGAAGAATATGTAGTGAAAAGAAAGAAAAAGTTTTCATTTGACAACACTGTAATTGCGCGTTATGTTTATTAGTAGTACAGTATTGCAGCGTCTCTGGTGGTGAGTAGTCGCATTCATCAAAGCTTTGATTTATACCACCGTTAAATATTAGTTATGTAATAATTATCAGAAACTGATATTGTTTGTCAGCGGCTGGGACACGAACCCAGGCCACGAATACCAACTCATGCCTAATGATCAAACGCGCTAATCAATTAAGCTACCGCACTCAATCAAAAATAGCAAAGTCTATGCAAAAATGTTCTTAGTGAAAAATAAGATTTTCAAAGAACATTGTTAACATTAACAAACGCAATTTGATAAGTGCAAAATGAAAGTTATTAAATTGTTTGTGAAATAGGGCCCCGAATTGCAATCTCAACTAGAATCTGAACTGAAGCCTGAACTAGAATTGAAAAGGGACGAAGGTAACACTAAAACTTGTTTAAGTTTTGACTTTTGACATGTGTACATCATATGGACATAGATGGCGACATGGACATATTTACAAATATAAAAGATATAAGAGATATAGACATGGGGGCAGATGAAAATAAAAGCTTAGATATTAACATTAAAATAGTTCAAGACAAGTGCTTCTAATACATACAAAAATTAATATAATAAAATCTCAGTGCATATTTACTTTTACTTTTTTTTTTTTACTTTTTATAATTTAGAAACAATAGTCTACATCCTGCTGTAATCTTAAAACTTTATGATTAAATGCATTAAAATGCTGAAAAGGCAACACCTTCTCTACATACTATATATAACTTTAATTACAACTATTAATTAATTGTTTATACAACACATACCACATTTCATATGTAAACTGATAAATTATTTACGAAAACATTAATAATTCAAATTTTACCTTTTAAAGCTTATAATGCTTAATTTCATAATTACAGGTTACTTAAGACAAAGAAAACTTCAACTAATTACCACTCAACTTACTCACTCATACAAAATAATTGATAATTAAAATACAATTTAGAAGTAAAAACAAAAACAAAATCATAAACATAACTGACAATTGAAATAAAAACTTTAACGAGATTCAAGATAGGAATACACATTTATGTAAAGCTCATAAAAGCTGTCAATAAATAAAAAACTACATACGTACATATATGTATATGTATTAAAACAATTTTATAGATTTTAAAGAAAAGAAATAAACGTAATTGTTTTTATTTCATTTCAGAAAGTACAAAATTTAAACAAAATAAATCTTAAAATAAAGACAATAAATAGTTTAATAGTTAAGCTGACTGAGCGAGCGAGTGACTGAGTGAGTGCCTGACAGTTGGACGGACAAGTGTATAAAACATACATATTCAACAACAATAATGCATATTCATTTAGTTACAGGTACCTACATACATACATACATATGTTTGTATATATTGAATACGTTCTTTTTGTACTCATTGTAGCCAGAGAATTGAACACACACTTAAAAGTAACAAACTGTTGGCTAGATATTGAAAGTTGTTAGTTTGGTTAACTTGTTTATTACTATTTTGAATACGGTAGTAAAATATCGTTTGTTGTTTTTTTTACTAGATTTTTAAATTTATGTTTATTTGTTTTGGGATTTATATATATTTTAAAGGAGCAGCCCTACAGTAGGCAAACCCTTTAATGATAGACATTTTATAAAAGGAAAAAAAAACATAATTATGATATAATACCTTTTAACAATTTATAATTGTGTTATTATTAATTATAATCAATTATGGTTGTATTATAACGCATTATAAATAAATATAATTGTGTTATACTCTAACATAATTGTATTATAACAGATTATAACTAATTTTAATTGTGTTATAATACATTATAATTATTTATAACTGTGTTATAATTCGTTATAACAAATTATACTTTATTATAACCAATTATAATTGTGTTATAATACGTTTTATTTAATTATAATTGTGTTATAATTCATTATAAACAATCATAATTGTATTATAATCCGTTATAACCATTTATAATGTATTAAATTAATTAAATCCAATTATATTTTTGTTATAATATATTATAATTTCTTATAATACATTATATTATATTATAACGTTTTATAAATAACTATAATTGTAATATTATTAATTTTAAATTATTATAATTATATAATAATTCATTATAACCAATTATAATTGTTTTATAATACATTATAATTATATTATAATACCTTATAATCAATTATAATTGCTTTATAATACATTATAACCAATTATAATTGTATTATAATATATCTCACATAAAGTAGGGTGTCATAGATTTGATTTTTTTTCTTCTTAACTCGATTTCAATTTAAAAACTACCACGTAATCTGCAAACTAACAACACACCAGCCACAACCACTTTGCAAATTTGAAATTGTGGTTAAAGTTTATAAAGTTTTCTTACAGCAAAAAAAAACACAAACACAAAATTATTCAAAAAAAGTAAAACTTCAAAATTATTTTTACTTTAAAGAAAAACAAGTTTTTCTTCAAATGTAAAGGTTCCTTTATTTTTTTTACAAATTTTGTGATGTTGAAATATTTATTACTATGTGGGTTTGTTTGGCTGGCATTTTTTAATTGATTGTTTGGAAAAAATTTTTGAAATTTCATACAAAACAAGTGTTTGAAAATAGTTTTTTTTTCTTCATTTGTATCAACATGTTTAAAATGGTTTAAAAGAAAACTAACTATGGGTGATTTTTATATATTTATAGAAAAACAGTCACCATTATTAGAGTTGTGGCCTGTCTTCATGATTTTTCTTTTTTTCAATTTTGAGTTTATTAACCATTAAGCTTTAAGTTTATTTTAGCTGTTTTGTTTTTATCTTTTCATTTTCATTTTATAAATTTTGATTAAATAAATATCTTTGGTGTAAAGTTTATGGCCAAAATGTTGATGAACTTGTTTGTGTTGACTTCATTTTGACTTTAGATATCTGTAACATTATAGCTGGATTTTTGTACGAAAATTTATTTGTTTTATTTAATTTTTAAAACTAAATTAATAAAAACGAAAATTTTATGTTATATATTGGTCGTTTCAAACAGGAAACACATAAAGGTAATCTTTAATACCAGGAGTTTTAATAAAGTTGTTTAACAAATCTGGCTAGGAATGCTTTTGATTACCTGTCGTCTGTTTGTGAGTTAAATATTGATAAACTGAATAACCGGTAAAATGAATTAGATTTCCTTGAAATTTTAAGGAAATAAGAAAGAAATTTGGATTTTATGCTTAAAGTGTTTGATATCATATGTTTGTGAAGTCACAAAAAGAAAAACTAAGTAGAAATGTGTTACATATAACACATTAGAACAAGTTATATAATACATTGTGGATAATTATAATTGTGTTATAATTTATTATAACTTATTATAATTATATTATAAGACATTACAATTTAATAATAACATGTTACAACTTGTTTAATTCTCTTACAAATTATTATAACACATTATAACTAATTGTAATTGTATCTTAATTTATTATAACTAATTATAAGTCCATTACAATCCATTATAACTAATTATAATTGTATTATAAACCATTATAACTAATTATAATTCTATTATAACATATTATAATTATAATTGTATTATAACACATTATAAACAATTATATTTGTATTATAATTCATTATAACCAGTTATAAATGCATTATTATCCATTATAACCAATTATAAATATGTTATAATTCATTATAACTAAATTAATTTTGTATTATAATCAATTATAATTGTGTTATAATATATTGTAACCAATTATAATTGTATTGTAATCCATTATAACGAATTATAAATTATTATAATTGTGTTATAATTTATTGTACGCAATTCTAATTGTATTATAATCCATTATAACCATTTATAATTGTATTATAATTTATTATAACCATTTATAATTGTATTATAATTCATTATAATTGTATTATAATCCGTTATAATCTATTATTAATATATTATAATTTATTATAATTGTATTTAAATTAAACATAAAAAATCATAATATTATTATATATCATTATAATCATTTATAATCCATTCTATCTTTTTAAAGTTGTACTATAATCCATTATAATTGCATTATCATAATATTTTCCTTTGTTTACTTACTGAGTTACTCCTTTTCAAAAACAAATAAATATCTATTAATTTGTTTTAAAATTCCATCAAAACAAAACCTTTTACTCAGCGTTGCACATGCGCATTTAATTTTATTTAAACATTTATCATTTTCTGCCACAATTTATTAACGCTTTGCCAATATAAATAAATATTCATAATAAAATCGTAAAAACATGTTTGCTTACATTTTTCGCTAAATGCTTCAGCAATAAAATAATACAAGAATTCTAATAAAATTAATATTGTAAACAACATTTAAAAAACATGGCTGTCTTTACATAAAAGGCATCAAAAAATCTTCTAAAGTCAACATTTTTTAACAAATGTTTTTAAATTAATTTCAAATTGAACATCTATACACTTAACTCAAAAAGAATCTGTGCAAAAGCATCTGTTTACTATATATACAGGTATGTGTGTTAGACTGACTGAGTCAGTTTGAAAGGTATTTGCCAAGGTCAATTGGCAATTGCAAATAATGACAGTTTTTTTTTATTTAAACTTGTATTTATTTACAAGCTTTAAAATTTATTCAATATCTTTTATACTGCCATTGCTGATATATTTTATATTTTTTTCCAAGAATTCAAATTTAGTAAATACTGGTTGCTTGTAATTAAACTAAGTAATGGATTTTTTATTTTGTTCAATAAACAAATGGTTTAAAAAAATGTATTATGGCCAAAACGGATGTTTATAATATTTTGTTATTTCATGGTAATTATTTGTTTTTTGAGATGGATGTTGGTTGGACATAATAGTGTTTTTTTTTTTTTTTTGTTTAGTGGCCAAGATAGCGGGAGAAATCTTTGGTTAAATGAAAACAATTTCCACAATTTCCCATGTGTTCAAGACAAATGTCTGTTTAAATAAATGACAGCGAAAGGTTGTTTTAAAGTTTAAAAAATAGACACCCTACTTGACAGTTTATAAACAGTGCAAGGGAAACTGTTTAAATTTTAATAACAAATTTAGTTTTTCGAAAAAGTATGTTTTTTCGAAGACATTTTCTAAGAAAGCGTTTTAAAAAATTTGTAAAAAGTTCTTTTGAAGAAAGGGTACTTTTATAAAAATATAAAGTATTTTTATCAAAAAATACTGCTTTCCTATGAAATTACTTAAAAAAACTAACTTTTTATAATTAGTAGTGATAAATAGTAGTAAATTTATTTTTTAATCAAACAAAATTTTGTATGTTTTCTAAAAAATTAACATATAATGAGTGTTTTTAAACAATTTTAGAAAAAATTTGGTTCTTTAAAAAAAGTAGTAGAAATATGTACTACAATTTTAAAAAAGTATTAAATTAAAATTGTTTAACAAAAATTCATTCTTTATGAGTTTTTTTGTACAAATTAAAAAAAAAAATAAATTTTGTTACTTTTAAAATAGTAGTAGAAATACTACTATTTTTAAAAAGTACTGAAAATTGAATTTATTTATATGTTTTAACATATGAAATAAAAATTGAGGAAAAAAAAATATAGGAAAAATTTACTTTTTTGTAAATAGTAGTAAAAATAGTGCTAAATTTTATTTTTTATTGTAAGGTTTTTTATTATTTGAAAAATGTTGAATAAATTTAGGTTTTTAAAAAAAAAGTAGAAATACTAATATTTTTAAAAAGTAGTAAAATTAACATTTTATATTAGGCTTTCACAAAAATTTAATTAATTAAAAAGAAAAAATACGTTTTGAAAAAAGGAGTATGTATTTTTCAAAAAACTACTTTTTTAAAATAAAATACTTTTTAAATGAATATTAAAAAAGTACTTTTTTTAAAAATACTATTATTTACAAACACTACTTTTTAACAAAAAGCATAATTTTCTGTAGAGTTTTCTTAAGTCATGTTAATCTTTTTGCAAATTTCATTATTTCTAGGCAATTTTTTACATACATACTAACCATACATATAATTCAGACATTTTAAATGAAATTGAAATTGAAATTTGTTGTACAACATGAACAAACAAATGCGTTCTTCAGCGGCTATTTAATATGCAAAAGGTAAGTATAGACTTTTTTCCTACGATTTTTGAAATGTTTCGTTAAAAAATTTGAAAAAACTTTTCGTTATTTTTTTTTTTTGCAAACATTAGCAAACTTGAGTACGAACATTAATGGTTTAACTTGTAGCTGAAAATGGAAATAATAAATGTGTGTTCATATGTGCAACATTATAAAGATCTGCCCCTCCATCACTTCTTTCATTCCTTTTGTTGATTTGTGTTGGTTAATAATGTAAATTGAGTTGAGAGTTGAGTGGCAAATTTGTTAGTGAAAGTGAAATGTTTTTGATGCAAAACAAATGGTTTAATTATAGTATTGTTCATAATATTAATTTGTTAAAGAAACTCTAAACAAACTTAATTGCAATTAACATGAAATTAATTAATTTCATAATATGTATTTATGTTTGTAAACATTTTATTGATTGTTTTTCTATTGGAAAATTTCACCTGAAAACCTCAATTTTCCTTTATAATGCAATTTGTTTTGAAAAAAAAATTTTTTTGTTAGCATTTATGCCACGAACAAAATCAAACATTGCTCTTTTAACCTGAATTTGTATTTTTAAGCTGATTAACAATTTGCCAACAAGAAAACGAGAGCAATATAACTATTTTTTTATTCCAAAAAATATATGTATTGCCAACAAATATTTTTTCCCCAACAATGCAAATTTTGTTTTCTATTTTGTGTAAAAAAAAACTCCATTTAAAATTGAAAGTAAATTTGTAAATCTTATTAAAAAAAACTCAATTACTATTTCTATTTTAACTAAATATTGTAAAATTTTTATTTCAGTTGGCAGCCAATGAAAAGTAATCAATATTTTTATGTTTTAACACAAATATGCGAAAGTATTTTTTTTTTTTTTTGATTTTTTTTCATATTTGATAATTAACTGGCCTTAGGGCTTTAAAACAAAATTGGTTTAGTTTATGTAGCTAATATTGCAGAGCAAAGTAATTAAGGGTAAAAGTTAGTAAGAGGCAATACTAAGTAGCAAAAAAAGGTTGTAGTTCAGTACTACTTTACAGCTACCCTAAAGTACCTAATTTTGGGTAACATATTAATTTTTACTACTTTTTCTAGCTTTTTTACCTTATTAGCACTGTTTTTGGAAAAAAGTGATTTTTTTAAAGCACTTTTTTGTATGTAGTACTTCTCTAAAAAGAGATTATTTTAATAATTTACTAAAAAGAACCTTTTTAGTACCAAAGTACTTTTTACTTATATTTACAAAAAGTACTTTTTGCATTTTTTGTTGTTTTTTTTCATTTTTAGCATAATTAAAATAGTTTTTCAAAAAATACATTTTTACTTAAAGTAGTACTTTGTTTAGTACTTTACTAGAAAGCCCTTTTTTGCAATAGTTTTTAATTCTTTTCTACATTTTTGCATTTTATTTACTCTGATTGAAATAGTTTTGTTAAAAAATACTTTTTTCTAAAAAGTTTTTTTTTGTACCGAAGTACTCTTTACTTTTATTTGCAAAAAGTACTTTTTGCAAAATTTTTTATTTTACTTTTTTTAATTTTTAATATAATTAAAAAAGTTTTGCAAAAAAATACTTGTTTCCCAAAAAGTAGATACTTTTTTAGTACTTTACAAAAAGTACTTTTTTGTAAAAGTTTAAATATTTTCTACTTTTTTCCATTTTATTTAATAAATTTATAATAGTATAATAAAAAAATACTTTTTTCTTAAAGGCACCTTTTTTTTGGTACCAAAGTACTTTTTTATTATATTTACAATAAGTACTTTTTGCATTTTTTTTTAAATTTTATGAAGTTTTTTAAAGTTTTTAGCATAATTGAAATAGTTTACCGCAAGAAAAGCATTCAATTTTTTATTACTTTTTTTAATATGTTTAAAATAGTATTGCTAAAAAATTGATTTTTTCTAAAAAGTACTTTTTTAGTACCAAATTATTTTGTGTTATATTTACAAAAGTATTTTTTGAAAAACGGTTTCATATTATGAAGTTTTGTAATTTTTTAGCATATTTAAAAAAATACCAAAAATTACTTGTTTTACCACTTTATAAAAAGTACTTTTTTAGTACTTTACAAAACTACCTTTTTACTTTTTTCGTTTTATTTAGAATAGTTTTGCTAAAAAATTACTTTTTTCCTAAAAAGTACTATTTTTAGTACCAAAGTACTTTTTTACATTTAGTATTATTTTGCAAAAAATCTCTTAAATTTTCCATAAAGGAAATTAAAAAATATGTCTGCCTTAAAATTAAAAAAGGTACTTCTTTACAAAAGGTACTGTTTTGCAAAAATAATAATTTTTAATACTTGCCTTTCTTTAAGCATAACCCAAAATAACTTTCGAAATGTACTTTTTTAGTGCCAAAGTACTTTTTAACATTAAATACTATTTCCTACAAATCTTAAATTTTTATACTAAAGAAACTTTGACTTTGCCTTGAAATGCTAATATTTTGCCAAAAAGTACTTTTTTAGTACCAAAGTAATTTTTGACATTCAGTACTTTTTGCTAAAACTCACAGTTTTCTCTATTAAACAAATAAAAAAACTTAGACTTTGCCTTGAAATTTTAATATTTTGCTAAAAATACTCTAAAAAAAGTACATTTTTAGTACAAAAGTACTTTTTAACATTTAATACTTTTTGTTAAAAATCTGAAATGTTTCTATTAAAAAAATAAAAAACTTTTGATATTTATTTAGTCGGGCTCGAGTTATAGATTTCATGGTGTAAAACAATTCCTTCAGTAAAAATAATTTAATGAACTCAAGCCCGACTAAATAAATATCAAAAATTTAAAATTAACAGTTCGAATAAAAAATAATAATTGTTCAAAAATAAAAAAAACTTTAATTTTGCCTTAAAATTATAATATATTGCCAAGAAGTACTTTTTTAGTAGCAAAGCACATATTAACATTTAGTAATTTTTGTTAAACATCTCAAATTTCTCTATTAAAAAAAAAATAATAAATAATAATAAATGTCTTTTTTAGTACCAAAGTGCTTTTTAAGATTTAGATTTTTGCTAAAAATCTCTTAAATTTTCTATTAAAGAAATAAAATATTATACCTTAGCCTTAAAATTCAAATATTTTCTCAAAAAGTACCAAAGAAGTTTTTTACATTTAGTACTTTTGGCTAAAAATCTCGCAAATTCTTTATAAAAGTTTAAAATACGACTTGAAGTAAAAACTTTCATTTTTAAAAAGTATGTACTTTTTTATGCCATTTTTTGTCCAGAAAAATCACTGTCTTTCCTTCAACATATTTTAAAAAACAACACGATTTTATTGCATAGATTTTTCTTGATCTAAACTCCACATGTGTTAGAGTGCTATATACCAGCTTTAAAATATTATTATTTGTTGTACAATATAAAGTTTAAACAATTTCGTATTATTTGTTTGTATGTATGTATGTTTGATTTAATGTTGCTTTTTTCTAATACTCTCTGTCTAAATCTAAACTTTTAGATTTGCAATTAATAATGACTTTTGCCAACCTGCCACAAACCGAGAAAAAAAACAAACATAAACTTACTATACTACGGGCATAAGTACTACAGAGAAGTAGAGTAAATACAAACACTACTACATAGTAGTAAAGTAGTGGTACATACTCGTATGTACATATGTATGTACATAGGTAAACAACATAGTAAAATTCTTGTTGTTAAAGTAACCAGTATGTATATTGTTGTTGTTCCACAATCTTTGTAAGTGTAATTTTTAGACAATCTTTAAAAAAAACATTGTAATATTAAAAGGCGTGTTTTTTTATATTTGTAGAGCTAGTAAATACGTGTATGAGTATGTACATATCTTTGCATGAATGTGGTTGTTAGGAATTTTAATAATTTTTTTCTAATTCATTGTAGTTTCTGTTCACTGCTGATTGGCGGCTATTACTAGTATATCTTAAAAAAAATCTAATACAATTTAAAGTTTATAGCAAAGTGTTTTGTGTCTTTTTAAGAATATTTTTTATGTCTGCTGTTAAATTTTGCTTAATGGCTAAAAACTTGTGATGGTAATTGTTTGTTATAGCAATTTTTAAATTGGTTTTTTTTTAGCAGAGATAAGAGAAAATACGAGCACATGTCTTTTATAAGAAATTAGTTTGAAAGTCTAGTGTAAAAGTCTTGTTATCATTTGTAAGTCATCTTAGAGTTTTAACTCAAAAAATTATTTAGAATGTTGGGTTTGTATAAAATTTCTATAAAATAATTTATCTGGATTTTAAAAATACATTTTGAAGAAAAATATTTTCGGGGTGAAAACAACAACGTTATTATTTTAAAGTTTGTTAAATTATAAACAAAGTATATTTTCAAATATGAAAACAAGTTTTATGGTTTTTAAAAGTTCATAATATTAAAAAAATAGTTTTATTTGGAAACACAATTTTTATTAAATTTGAAAAAAATCTGGTTTTTTGAATAAAATTTATGAAAGTTTGGGATGATATTAAAAAATATATATTAAGTAAATTAAAATAAGTAATGAAATTTCTTTTAATCTCTAAGATCATTATAAAATATTATGCATTTTTGCATACAAACATAATTTTTATTAAATTTGAAAAATTGGGTTTTTTGAGAAAAATTTATGAGAGTTTGTGATGATATTCAAAAAATTTAAGCAATTATAAACTTTTTTAATAGATCTTGCTTTTATTTATAAGAAAGTTGTAAAATATTTCAAAGTTTTCTTTGGAAACAAAATTTTTAATAAATTTGAAAAATTGGGTTTTTTGAGAAAAATTTATGAGAGTTTAGGATGAAATTTAAAAAAATTTAAGCAATTATAAACTTTTTTAATAGATCTTGCTTTTATTTATAAGAAAGTTGTAAAATATTTCAAAGTTTTCTTTGGAAACAAAATTTTTAATAAATTTGAAAAATTGGGTTTTTTTGAGAAAAATTTATGAGAGTTTAGGATGAAATTTAAAAAAATTTAAGCAATTATAAACTTTTTTAATAGATCTTGCTTTTATTTATAAGAAAGTTGTAAAATATTTCAAAGTTTTTTTAGGAAACAAAATTTTTAATAAATTTGAAAAAATCAGGTGTTTTGAGAAAAATTTATGAAAGTCTGGTATGATTTAAAAAAAATATATGTATGTTAAATAATTTAATTTTAAAAGCTCATGTCTCTTATAAAATAATATACATTTTTTGAATTTAAAAAAATAAATTTTTATGGAAAAAAAATTTTTTTAGTTTAAGGTTGCATAAAAACCAAATATATATTCAATAATTTTAAATGGTATAAATTTACAAAATATTAAAACCTAAATACAAATTTGAGTGAGTTTGAAAGAATATTGAGTATTTTTTAAAGAAAAAAAATTTGTAAAAGATATATAAATTTAAAGGATTGAAATAATATAAATTGAATTATTGCAAAAATTTACACATACATATTTCAATAAATCTATTATCATCTATGAAACTGTACTAAAATATTTTGCGTTTTTTTTAGCTTTTATATAGAATTTTAACCAAAGTAAAACCTAAAAATATGCTTTAAAAAATGTGTATATTAAAATACTTAAGAAAATTTGCTATTGCCTGCATCTTAAATTAATTTTTAATTTAGTCTAAAAACAATTTGCGTGTTTTATATTCATTGAAGAATTTATGACAAAATAAATAATTTTTAGTTTAAAAATTATATAAAAGTATTTAACTTTGAATCTTTATAAAAAAGATACATAAAAAAATATTTCCGAAATTTTAAGATCTTTTAATAGTTCTGTTTATGGTTTAGAAGAATATAAGAAAATAATTTCAGTTTTAGGTCTTTAAATTACAATTTTTACTAAAGAAAAAAGTGACTTTTTGAAAAAAGTTACTAACCCAAAAAAATTCTTAAACAAATATTTATATATAAATATTTAAGAAGTTTAGCTATTTCATAATAGATTTTAAATTAAACTTTAAATCAGCATTGAAAAGTATTAAGTTTTTAAAACTTTTTGCAGAAATTTTAAAAATCAAGAGTTTATTTTGGTTTTAAAAGAAACTATTTTCAAGTTGTATTTAATAAAATGTAAACAAAAGATTTTTTCTTTATTTTAAGTTTATAAAAAAATATTTTAAATTTTTACTTTTTTATTAAATAATTTTTACAATAATATTTGTTTAAAAAAATTTTGTTAAAACCAAAACTTATGATTTTGTGTCGAGTTTGAAAAAAAATTGTTATTAAAAATTTTTAAAACTTTTACGATTTCTTTTTAGTTCCAGTCATAAGCTATTAAATAATATACAAATATTTTACTAAATCATATGCTAAATGAATTCATAATACAAATGAGAAATTTTGTTTTTACAAAATTTTGAAATTTAACAGAAATCGGGTGATTTTTAACTCAGTTTTAAAAAATTAAGTATGAAAATTTTTAAAATGTTTAACGATATTTTCAAAGTATTAAAGGTATTAGCTCTAAAATTATAAGAAAATATTTTCCTTTTTTTTAAACATAAATACATTTTTTTATAAATGAAAAATGAGACAATATTTTCGTTAGATTTCAAATTTATGAATTTTGTTTGAGATTTAAAAAAACTTATATTTAAATTTTTAAAATGTTTAAAGATTTTTTAATAGTTTAAGTTATAAGCTTAAAAATTATAAGAAAATATAATGCTTTTTTTAACATAAAAAAATATTTATGTAAATAAAAACTGAGAAAATTTTTTTTTATTTGGGAATTATGTTTGAGTTTGAAAAAAATAAATCTTTAAATTTTTAAAATGTTTAAAGATTTTTTATTAGTTTAATGCTTTAGCTTTTAAATTATAAAAAAATATTTTGCTGTTTTTTAATTTTATATAAATTAAAAATGAGAAAAATTTCTTCGTTAGATTCTAAAATGTATGAAATTTGTTTGAGTTTTAAAAATATATATATTAAAATTTATAAAATGTTTAAAGATTTTTTATTATAAGAAAATATTTTGCTTTTTTTAACATAAATAACTTTTTATATAAATGGAATATGAGCAAAAAATTCTTTCGTTTGACTCCAAAACATGGGATTTTTGTTTGAGTTTTAAAATGATATAAATTAAATTTTTTAAAATGTTTACAGATTTTTTAATATATAACTTTTAAAAATGTTTAATAGTTTAAGGTATTAGCTTTAAAACTATATAAAAATATTTTGCTTTTATCATAAATAAATAAATTTTTTATATAAATAAAAAATGAGAAAAATTTGTTCATTTGATGAAAAAATTGGGAATTGTGTTTAAGTTTAAAAAAAAATAAATATTGAAATTTTTTATTAGTTTAAGGCTTAATTAAGCTTTTAAATTATAAAAAAATATTTTGCTTTTTTTAAACAAAAATACATTTTTTATACCAGTTTCGTTTCCAACAAAAATATTTTTTTTTTTTGTTTTTTCTGCTCAAAGTTTAAGAACTAAACTTTAAAGCAAGGTTTATTTAAACTTACTTGATTTTTAAACCAGCAAAAAGTAAACAAAAATTGCAGCTGTATTTAGTGAATTAAAAAATACAATTTGGCTTTAATGTTAAATAAAGCAAATTGCATCATAAACAATCATAAATTATGCACAACACATTGAAAAGCACTTATTGCAAAACTCCAAACAAAAAATTAGAATTAATTATTTAAATTTGAATTGGGAATGGTAAATATGTTGTTGTATACTTACAAATGTTAATTAAATTAAAGTTTCTAATAATAAAGTCATAAATGTTTATTGAACTTACCTTTTGTAATACCATAAACATATTAATAAAGATGTTATTGTGGGTGAGATTTTTCCATTGGTCTTTTGTTGGTACTTTACGGTAATTACAGTCATAATTTAGCAATTAAAAGCATAATAAAGTTATTAAAACTTAAGTTACACAGAAACACACACACTCTCAATTTCGAAACTTATACATCTACACACCTCAAAAGTAGTTCAATGCACGCAAATCGGATTAGAAGGTATAAAATGGAGCTGCTAGAACAGCTACATTAAACAAACACCTTAAAATGTTTAGTTAAAAAAAACACTAGATTCAATGTACTATTTTTTTAATTTTTCTCAATACTTTGTTATTTTTTGTGGAATTTTTTTTTAATTCCAGAACTTTATTTTTAATCTCAAAAAAATTCGAGTTTTTCTTAAATATTTTTGGCTCTTACAACTTTAAATGGATTGCGTAAACTTTTATTAAAGAATTCTTTAACTCAACTCTTCAACTTGTATTAACAAAATAAAAAAAACTTATTATTACGTTTTGTATATTTTGCACAATTTTGTTTTTATTGTTGCTGCTGCTTCTGTTTCTATTTGTTTTAACAATTTTTTCTCACAAAATTAGTGTGTTAAGAAGAAAATCAAAAACAAACGAAATTAACACGCGTCCTAAACAACCACTCGCTAAGAAGACCGTAACTCAACTAATACATGTTAAGATTATACAAAAAGAGGCCAAACAAAACAATAATAACAACAACAACAAACCACCTAACTGAGCAGCGTTGTCAACTTTGAAATTTCAAAACGCACCAACATGCAGAAAAAAAACGCACCAATTGAAAGAAATCGCACCAAATATAGATTTTCTTTTTTGTTTAATAAAATGTTTATTGAAATAAATTCACATAAAAATATAATATTTTTGTCTTATATATATATGTAACAGTCTTCAACAGTTCAGTGTTTTTATAAAAAATAAAAAACTTAACAAAAATAAAAAATAAACTAAACAAATTTGTTTGTATTCCAGAAAGATAGATATGTAATTAATTTTTTCTTTTTTTTTAACTTTTTTAAAAGAGATCAACGATTAATAGTAAAAATACTTATATATGCTATTCGGAATTAATTGGTAGAAATTTTTTCTATTTAAGGTACTTCTAGTACGTCGTTGACCCTATTCAATAAAATTTTTTAGGGCTTCACTGGCACTCTAACCCTGGTGTTCGTCTACAGTTCAGTAGACCAACCAGGCTAAACAAGAATTTTTATTTTCATGTTTAAAATGTTAATTTTATTTTCAAATAAAAATCTTCATCCTATTCAGCTTTAGCAATACCTTCATGTGACGAATGTTTGACCTACATTCGTATTCTACATTCAATTGCGGTCCTTTTTCATCGTATAGATTTCATGATAATGAATTATTAAAAAACTGCAATTAAAAATTAGTAAAAATAAAGATTTCATCACATTTTCGGAAAAATTAAAAAACGCACCGAAATTTAAAAAAAGAGCACTACGCACCAACTAAAAAATTTTTCGCACCAAAATTTTAAAAAACCACTAAAAATGGTGCGAAACGCACCAAGTTGACAACGCTCAAATATTTATGAAATCCTTAAGTTATGCTGTAGAAATTTTATTTAAAAAAAACACATTGCCTACTTTTAGGATGAAAAAGACCTTGAAAATTTTTGGGATAACGGTATTTGTGATGAATTTCTAAAAACTCACCACGATTTTTTATGTGGTGAGTACATGAGCAAAAAAAATTTCCGCATTACACTCAGCCTTGCCAGAATGATGATTTATCATATTTTTGATGATTTTTTAAATAAAATATGATGTTTTTCCAAAGCCTGAATCGAAGCGGGTTTGTCCGCATAATTAGACTTTACATATCCCCACAGGAAACGTGAAATTTGTGCTCACCGGAGTGTTCTCTCAATAAATCCATTAATTGATGCGATGTGTGGGAAGTGGCCCCGTCTTGCTGAAACCAAATGTCGCCGAGATCACAAGCTTTAATTTCAGGCATCAAATAGTCGGTTATCATGGCGAGCTGCTGCTTACGGCGCCGAATAATGAATGCTGGTTTCCAAAATGGGTGAAGGTGTTGCGAATAGTACGGCTCAGTAAGCCGATTATGTTGACCATAATAAGTTGAGCGAAGTGCACGAAACACATTCCTCACAGAACGTGAATTTTCGTAATAAAGTTGAACTATTCGTAAACGTTGTTCAGGCGTAAGTTCCATTATGAAATGCCAAACAATACTAAATAAAAACAAGTAAGAGTGCTATATTCGGCTATGCCGAATCTTATATACCCTTCACATTTGTTGTGGATGCATAATTATATTTATTATACATACATATATATGTATATTATATTAACACACTTTGTTTGATAGTTTTTTTGATGAAATTTTCAGAGGTTGTCTCGGATTTTTGCTCATATCTCCGTTATTTATGGACGGATTTTGCTGATTTTAAATAGCAAACTTCTCGAAAGCATGTCTGACAGAATTATTGAAGATTTGGATCCCGAAGATATCTGGGGACTTCAGAAAATTAATTTCAACAGACAGACAGGCGGAAATGGCTTAAAAGACTCCGCTATCTATAAGGATCCAGAATATATATACTTTATAGGGTCGGAAAATTATATTGTGGAAATTACAAACGGAATGACAAACTTATACATATGTATATACCCTTCTCATGAAGGTGAAGGGTATAATAACATGACAGCATGAGATGACTCACACGTGATCTGTCAAAACAAGGCTATTGCAAAAAGTATATCTGCTTGCATCACCCTATATTTAAAAATTACTGTAAATTCTTTAAATATAAATTGCCTTTTTTGCCTCTAAATCTCCCTTCATTCAAATTTCCTTTTTTAGTTTTTTCTTCCAGTTAGTTTGTCCCATTAAAAAAAAACTCGTTTTCTTCGGTTTTTTCTACAAGTTCGTTACACGCAAACTTGTTTTTAGTATATATTTTCTTGTTTTTTTTTTTTGTTTATTTATTTGTCTTTTTCTTTAATTATTACAATTTAATTTTTCTTTTTCTTGTTTACGTTTTTCTTTTTTTCATATATTTTTTTTAAATACTTTTTTTTTAATTTTTTAGATTTTTTTGTTTGTTTGTTCTTGTAAGTAAGTTCAATATTTAAATAATATTAATTAACCATTTAATTGTATCAATCACTTATTTAATAATATCAATTATAATTTTTATTGAAATTTAGTTTGTAGGTTTTTCCAATAAAATGTTGTTTTTTTAATTATTTTATTTAGTTTTTAATCTAAACTATGAAATAAAACTTAAATGCCAAGAAAAATATGTAAAAATAAAATTAAAATAAAAAAGTTGTTTTTTAATTAAAACCCAATTTTCAATTTGTCAATTTTAATTAAAAATTTTCATTTAAAAAATTTTTTCCAACATTAAATTTCTTTTCGAAATTAAAAATTTTGTTTAATAATTGAAAATTAGAAATTAGAGTTAATTTAGATTAGATTTAGATTAATTAGAAAATTAGAAATTGAAAATTATTCAATTTATATAAATGTTAAGCTTTTTATAAACAAATTTTATTCGAAATTAAAAATTTTTAATCACAAATTTAGAATTTCTTTCAGAATTGAAAATTGTTATTTGAAATTTCAAAACTCAATTTGAAATTTAAAATTTTTCTTAAAAACTGTTGTTTCGAAATTGAAAATGTTTATTAAAAATTTTAATCTCAAATTTCAGTTAAAAATTTCGACTTTTAAATTTTTAAACATTGATAATTTTTGTTCGAAATTCAAATCTTTAAACATTATTTAAAGTGTTTATTCAAAATTAATTTATTTATAAAAAATACTTTTTATTAAATAATTTTATTTGAAATTGAAAATTTTTTGAAGAAATTATTTTCGAAATTGAAAATATTAATAAAAATTTCAATTACAAGTTGAAATTGAAACTATTTATTAAAAATTTCAATCACAAGTTGAAATTGAAAATTTTTATTAAAAATTGAGATTTTTCAATTTTCGAACATTGAGAATTTTTGTTCGTAAGTCAAATCTTTTAAGAATTTTTAAAATTCTTATTCAAAATTAGTCAATTTATACAAAATTAATTACATTTTATTAAAAAGATTTTATTAGAAATTAAAAACTTTTATTTAAAAAATATTTTCGAAATTGAAAACTGAACATTTTCTTTGGAAACTGTGAAAACTATTGTTCTAATTTCAATACTTTTATTCGAATTTATGTTCCATAATTAACATTTTTTTCAAAATTTGTGTTCTAATTGAATAAGTATTGTATAAATGATACATTTCTGTTCGAAACATAGAAAATTATTGTGAGAATTTGAATCGATTCAAAATTTCAAAATTGTTTATAAAATTGAAGGTTTTTATTTGAAATTAAAAACTTTCATTGAAAACTGAACATTTTCTTGGGAAGCGCGAGAATTTACATAGAAAACTTTTTTTCTAATTTTCTAATTTTATAATTTTTATACGAAATAAAACATTTCTATGGAAATTAAAAACTTTTCAAAATTTATGTTCGAAACTGAAAATTCTATTTAAAATTGATGTTCGGTTTAAATAAGGTTCGTTCAAATTATACATTGTTTAACATGTGCATAAGATATTTAAAATTTGTTTTCTCATTGAAAACTTTACTGCAAAATTCAAAATTCATTTTAAAATTTTCGAAAATTCTTTTTCAAATTTTACTTAAGCGTAACATTTAAAATAAAAATATGTTAAATTCAAATAAATTAATAAAAACCTTATGAAAATAACCAATTTATTTTTAAGTACTTTTTTATTTAAAATCAAGAAAAATATATATAAGTTTTCAAAAATTAGAAGAGCAATAACAGTAAATGATACTAAACAAAGTATTGTGTGAAATCTAAGTAACTGAAAATAACAATATTGAATGCAATTAAAGGTTAACGGCAGAAGTTGAAAAAAAATTAATAGAACTTAAAACAAATGCTTTTTGATTCAGATAAACAATTTGAAATTGAAATAATTTAAATAAACTATGGCTTTAGTATTAGTATTACATAGTTATGAATATGTGTATGGTTCAAGATTTCTGACAATTCTTTTAAAAAAAATACTTTTTTTGTGATTTTGTAGTGCTTTTACAAATTTGCTTAGTTATTTATGTTTGGGGGTTTTAGATATACAATAATTGTTTTTTATGGATTTTGGTTTTACTTTTTTTACTTATACATATATGTTTTGTTAAAGTAGATAGCTCCTTTAAGTTTATATGTTTGCAGTTGTTGTTGTTGTTGATTTTTGGTTTAATATGAAATAATAATATTAGTTTTAATATGTGTTAATGAGGAATTTTGTGTAAAATATTGTAAATGTTCAAGGTGTTGTTTTGTAAACAAATTAAATTGTTATGTTAAAGCGTTAAAAAAAATCTTTAGCAATTTGTTTTACATTAAAGAAAACAATTCCATGTCTTTGATGTATTCAGGAATTTCTAACAAATTTTTGAATTAACTTTTTGGTGTCTAAAATATACTAAAGTTTTTTGTTGTGAAGTGTTGTTTAAGGTTTTTTAAAAACAATAAATTCTTTTCATTTAGTATTCAGCTTTAAGATAATAAAAGGCGTCTGCTATTTTAACTCATAAAAGTGCAGTTTTTAAATTAGTGTGATTTTTAGTTTGTTGTTTTACTTTTTTTAACAAAATAATTGTAGAATATTTTTTTTAAATAAAAGTAACAAATTTGTAAAATTTTATAAAAAAAAGCAGTACGTACTTGTTAAAGAAAAATCATTAGAATCGTTTAAAATAAATATCTTTTTGATCTGAGTATCAAAAAATATCAAATTTTTGTAACAAAACTTTTACCTAATATTGTTACATATATATTTAACATTAATTAGATATCATTTTATTCAAATAACTCTGCATTTTGTTTACTTTACTGGCTAAATATGTAAATAACATCTAATCTTTTCTTTTATACTTTAACTGTCGTATTCATAAAAAATAAAGTAGGTTTGAAGTGTGCTTTTAGACAAAATTTTCATACAAAATTTTCTTAAAGTATATTTGAAGTCTACTTTAATTTTTTGTGAATACGGGCATAATTCATTTTCGCTTAAGTACATACATGTTATGTGAAACTTTCTTTTTTGAGTTTTAGTTTAGTTTCGTTTTGTTTTGCTTTTTATTTTGTGTTTAAACTTTAGTTCCTGCACATAAACATAATACAAACATAATGGCGGCACTTAGTATAGCCGTTACCGGTACCGTTACTATCCAGGCATAGGCTATATTACGGAATAGATGCCAATCTACACTGCCGTTGGCTCGTGCTGGAGCTGGTGTTGCTGTCTCTTGTGCGCCCTGCTCTAAGGTTTCCAATTCTTTTGTGGCCATCAGCTCTTTGGTTTGTTTGGCATTGGCAGCTGTAGAGTTAAGGGCATCATCGGTTTCATCGTTCCGTCTGGCTCCTTTGGAGGCTATGTGACCGACAAATACAACAGAACCCACTTTGCAGTGAGTGGTGGAAATGGGTAAACCGATTTTGCTGGCCAGCAATACAGTTATAGCAGCTCCAATTTCAATAGTAAAACCACTGTAAGAAATTTATTAAATATTAATTAAAATAATAATAAATGTTTCACTGTAAGAAATTTATTAAATATTAATTAAAATAACAATAAATGTTTCGAAATTGTACTAGAAACTGAACTAGAACCTGAACTGGGACCTGACCTAGAATCTGAACCAGAAGCTGTACTTGAACCTGATCTGACTCCTGAACTAGATGATGAACTAGAACCCGAAATAGAACCTAAACTAGAGCCTGATTTACAACCTGAACTAGAACCTGAACAAAAAGCTGTACTTGAACCTGATCTGGATTCTGAACTAGATACTGAACCTGAACTAGAACTTGAACCTGAACTAGATCATGGAGTAGAACTTGAACCTGAACTAAAAATTGAACTATAACCTGAACTACAACCTAAACTAAATGCTGAACTAGAACCTGAACTAAAACCTAAAGTAGAAGCTGTACTTGAACCTAAATTAGAGTCTGAACTAGAACCTGATTTACAACCCGAACTGAAACCAGAACTAGAACTTGAACTAGATCCTGAACTAGAACCTGAACTAAAACCTAAACTAGAAGCTGTACTTGAACCTAAATTAGATGCTGAACTAGAGCCTGAACTAGAACCTGATTTACACCCCGAACTGAAACCTGAACTGAAACCTAAACTGAAACCTGAACTAGAACTAGATCCTGAACTACAACCTAAACTGAAACCTGAACTAGTAACTGAACTACAACCTTAACTGAAACGTGAACTAGAACCTGAACCTGGGGGCTTATTCTGTATTGCGATACGAAAGTCATAGCGATGTGCAAATGAATTGCGATCCGAAAGGTATTTGGTATTCTGTAAGACTTTCGCATTGGCAATCGAAATTCATTTCAGTATGTGGCAACACCGTCCCAAAGTAAAGAAATAAACGTCAAATTCATTTGGTTTGTGACAAGTTTTACAAGTTAAAAAAATTGCTGATTTTAACTATTAGAAATATACTCGTATACTTTAATTTACAAAAACAAAAAAAAAAAACAAGAAAAATTGTGTTATTCGCAAAAATGGATTCTGTTGCACTATAGGTATACATATATGTATTTATTTTTCAGCTTTATAAAAAATTTTAGGTTGAATATTTCAAATTGGCGCGTATTGGTGGTCTTATTGTTCGTCTCCCTGGGTGAAATTTAATTATTAAAAACAAATAATATATTAAGTACCACAACAATAAGTGCTTTGCGAATGCTGTTTTGCAATCGAATGAATTTTTCTATTTTTGACATTGTTTTCGCAATTAAGAATTCCAACTTGCCAGCTTTTCGTATTTCAAATGCGATTAAAAAAAGTACTTTTCGCAATAGAGAATAGCAACTGTTCGTTTTTATGTATTTTCGAGCAGTATTTATTTTCGCATCGCAATACAGAATAAGCCCTCTGACTTAGATTCGGAACTAGAACCTAATTTACAACCTGAACTAAAACCTAACCTAGAACTTGAACCCGAACTAGATGCTGGACTAAAACCTAAACTAAATGCTGAACTCAACCTGAACTACGCCATTTCTAATTGTATTTCAGAAATATCTAATAGAAATGCAGATTTTATATAATACAAAGGAAAATTCTAAATTACAATTAGAAACTTCTAAATAAAATTGGAATGAATAGATCTTTTAAAATGATTGTTGTGTGGACGCAATTATAAATTTATGGATCGATTACAGATGGCAACCGAACCTCAGTGGAATTGACAGTTGCAAAAAACATACATATTACAAATGACAACTGGAAACTGACAGCTATTAACTTCAGTTGCCGAACATGACAACCGAGAATTTGTGGTTGCTTTGAGTTTATTTTAAGTGGTACATTTTTAATATTAGTAATTTTGTTGTTAAATTAATTTTTTATTACATATAACTGTTTGTTTTCTACTCGAAAACCCGAAAGAATAGAAACAAAAGTTGCCTCGCATAATAACAACTTTCATATCAATCACCAACTTCAGTTTGGTTGCTATAAATACATAATCGACCCATTAGAAAAGCATGAAAATTTTCCAAAATACTTACGTTGATGAGGTAATTTTGGTTAAATCATTGCCAATTGTTTCAATAACTCTACGACCCCAGAGCCATAAACCTATAGAAATGCCAATGCCACCATATATTAAAATATATATGGGACTCTCGGCCTTTTGCATCACAGAACCTTCACGATAAATCATATACAAAGCAATTAAAGGGCCAATGGCATTGCTGCAAAGAAAAAATATATAAATTATTTCAAAAATCTATTTAAATAAACCATATTCTTATATTAAACTAACCTAACATCATTACCACCATGGGCAAAACTGCCAAAGGTGGCGGTTAAGATTTGTAAAAATGAAAACAGCATGGAAACCTCTTCCGTCTCTTCACCGCCGTGAGGCTCTGAAGTTTGCTTAAAGTCATTTATGGCCTCTTTGCTCTCAATCAAAGGAACTTTACTGGAGTTGGGTGACAAGGTGGAAGAAATCATCATTTCTAAACTAGAGCCACTTTCAACGACCTTAAGATTTTTCTGCGGCTGCAATAAACTTTTGTTATCACATTCATCTTGTGTCAACGAGGCAGTATTTGTATCTTTGGTAGTGCTGATGTTATTGTTAACAGCTGTAGCAGCAGCAGCAGTAGCAACATTGTTAGGAAGCTCATTTGTTGGTTGGTGCTTATCCTTTTCCTGCTGTTGTGACTTAAAGCAATCCTCGAGATGGCCATGATTATCTGTTACAGTTTTCTGTTTACCATTCGTATAGCCATTCACACCATTGCCGTGTTCATCGATGAAATTTAAACTGGTAATGGTTAGATCGGTGTTATCCAAACTGGTATTGCCCAATAGATCTTCGGCTTTTTTTATGATGTCGGGATTGATTTTATAGCCATCGGTTGTGTTGCCATTCTGTTTTTTGCCATTGTGTTCGAAGGGGGGAGCCAATTTAAAGGTTTTAGGCGAATTGTCTGTCAACGAGACCAGCTCGGTTATTTCGGCAATTGCGGGCAGTTGTTTACCATCGCTCACCAAAGACAGAGGGCGACGATTTTTCTTAGGACTACCGGACGGTGAAGATTCTAAAGGAAATTAAAGTTGAAAAGTATTTAAATGTATTTCTTTATGTTAGTTTAGTTAGTTAGTTTCTACTCACCCACAGAATCTTCAAATTGAAATTTGACAGGATTTTTAGCTCTTAATTGTTTGGCAATTTTACGTTTTTGCATGGGCACTATCAGCAGCTGGGTTAAAATGGCCACTAACAAACCCAAAACAATGCTTACAGTCACAGCCAGCCAGGTGGGTATATTATCCATATAAAGCACTAAGTTAAATAAAATAAAAAAATAAAAAAAAAACAGAAATACAAATAAAGCTTCATGTTTTGTTTGTTATAAAAACTCTGTATAAAACTCACACTTGGGTCCATCCAACATAACACTGATCACATTAATGAAGAGCGTTACACCATAGAATATGGGCAACGAACGAAAGCCGGCCTTTAAGGGATCATTGGCACGCAATATGAACTTCCTAATGGCCAGGAAGAGTAGAATACTAACGAGACCACTTAGCACGGGCGATACAAACCATGAACCAACTATGGTACCCATGGTAGACCATTTCAAACCTTGGGTGCCTCTGGCTACCAAAGAGAAGCCAATAGTTGAGCCCACAATACTATGCGTACCGGAAATGGGTAGTTTTAGGAATGTTGCCACCAGCAGCCATATAGCACTGCTGGCTAAGGCAGCCAAACAGCCCAACATGAGTTCATCTTCGTAACCTTCATACAGACCAATTTCTAAGATGCCTTTACGCATCGTATCCGATACTTTGTAGCCTGCGGGGAGTGGGGAGAATAATGTTATTAAGTTAGGTGAAAAATACTTAAATTAAATATACATTTGGAGTTGCGGTTTTATTTTTCCGTGAAGCGGTTTTTATTGTCATTATAAGAAAAACATTAATTATAGTGACAAACATTTTTTTTAATGTAAATCGAACAAAAACTAGAAATATTCAGTAAAATTCGTTTGCGGCAAATATTTCCGCATTGAGGTATAAGTAAACATAATTTGGGAAGAGCTTACATATATTTGAAGAAAACAGAAACTATAATTAAAGAATTTGAACAAATGCCAGATTTTTTTTAAAAAAATAAATATTTTAAGCTGCAATTAATATTCATCGCTGTGTGGTTCTTTTTACCGCCAAAACCGCACTAAAAATTTTAATTTTCAGCTAAATTTCCTGGCGGCAAATATTTCTGCATTGCGTTAAGGACAGCTAACATTTGAAGAATTTTTAACTAATTTCATAGTAACTTTTCTGCTAAACATTTTGAGTTGCGTTTTAGTTTTTCCACTATGCGGTTTATATTACCGCAATGAGAAAAAAAGTTATTTTTAGTGAAAATAAATGTTTTTTGTTTTCAAAACACATAAAATCTTTAAATTTCCTACCAAATTTTTTTGGCGGCAAATATTTCCGCATTGTTTTTTATGTAACACAATATAAAGAAAGCTAATATTTGAAGAATTTTTAAACTACATATGTATATAGTCGTATTCAAAATATATATACCCACAACTTTTCTGGTAAAAAATTAAAATTTTGAGTTGCGTTTTAGTTTCTCCACTATGCGGTTTTAATTAACACAATGAGAAAAAAGTTATTTTTAGTTAAAATAAATGTTTTTTGTTTTTAAAACACAAAAAATCTTTCAATTTCCAATCAAATTGTTTTGGCGGCAAATATTTTATGTAAATAACATAAACGTCAAATGTTTCCATTGTGCGGTTTTTTATTAAAGTTGTGAAAAAATAGTCATTATAATTGAAAGAACTATCTTTTATGTAAATCAATTTAAAGATTTAAATTTTCATAAAAATTTCTTTGCAACAAATATTTTCGCATTGCGTTATAATGTTGAAGTTTTACAAAAAGTTTTTCGATCAAAATTAAAAAAAAAAAAAATAATAATGCAAATAATAAAATGTCACTTACCAATTAAGACGGCTCCCGAAATTTCACATACTGTAGCCAAAACACAAGCCTGGCGTATAGTTAAAACACCAGAGCCAACACTCGTGCCAAATGAGTTTGCAACATCATTGGCACCGATGCCAAAAGCCAAAACGAAGGCAATTATAAAACCTAACACCACAATCCATAACAATTCCGGTGAATAGGGTTCCATTTTGAGATGTAGTTATATACACAAACGAAACACCCACAAATTACTAATTTACTAAACAGCAACAAATTAAGGAACAACTTTATATGTAACCCGGGGTGGTTTAGAAAATCAAATGATTTGAATGAAGTAATCAAAAACTATTTCTGTGTTATAAAAAATAAATAAAGCTGTTCTGAAACTTTTAAAAATATTTAAGGGACGTTTTTTATATTAATGTATTTTGCCAAAAAAAAATTTTTATATTACTTATATTTTAAAAATACTACAAAATAAAAAAATATTTGAAATTTGTTTGATTTTTATTTTGTTTGTTTGTTTGTTTATTTTTTGTATTAAGGGAAAGGTGTGTTTAAACAAACAAATTTAGTTTCAAATATTTAAACAGCCATATTTGCGCTTAAATTTCATTTTTGGAATTTTCATTTTTTTTTTTTGGTTCAAAAGGTGTAAAAAGAAATTGTACTGAAGACGATTTTACCTGGTGTCTTCAGCGATAATAATAATAATAATACTAAGGAAAAGTAATATTTAGGATGAGTGTTAGAAAAAGCCTCTTTTTTAAGTTGAAGGTTTTAAATTAAAATAAGAAAAATCTTAATTTAAACATAAATATAATAATAAAAGTATTTTAAGCTTTGTACTCCGTTTTTCTTCTTGTTTTTTTTAAGAGAAATGGGAGTAAGAGTTTACCATAAGAAAAAAATGCTTCTATTCAAACGGAGAACTAATATTAGTAATAATAATAATTGTTTAAAAATGGATTTTGCGGTAAAGATTCAATAATTAATAATAAAATTTTGTTGGGTTTGCTTTTGTTTTGTTTTGGCTTTTTAAATTAACAAATTTCTTTGTTATGTTGAGTAAAACGTTGTTAAGATGTTGTTTATCTATAAAGAGTTAAAAAAAAATAAAAAGATAGAAACAAAGTTTTGTTCAGTTAAAAATCGAAATCATGATCACCAACTGATCAAAATTAATCAAAAATTTTACTTTCTTGAGCTGCGTTTTAGTTTTTCCGCTGAGCGGTTTTTATTTGCCGCCATGAGAAAAACACAAATTACAATGAAGCTAACTGTTTTTTTATGCAAAATACTTAAATTAAATAAAAATTTTACATTTGTTATTTGCATTTTAGATTTACCGCAGAGCGGTTTTTATTGCCGCCATGAGAAAAACACAATTTATAATTAAAATAACTATTTTTAAAATAAATTAAACAAAATTCAAAATTTCCAACAAAAAAATTCTTTACGGCTAATATTTCCGCATTGCGTTATAAATAACCGCATATTGAGAATAGCTCATATTTGAAAAAAGTAAAACTATAATTTAAGAATTAAGAAAAACTAAAGATTTTTCTATCAAAAATTTTATATTTGGAGTTATGATTTCATTTTTACGCTAAGCTGTTTTTATTACCTTCGTGAGAAAAATGTAAAATAATAATTTTTTATGTAAATCAAACAAGCAATATAAATTTGCAGCAAAATCTCTTTACGGCAAATATTTCCACTTTGCGATATATAAAAACGCAAATTGGTAAAAGCTAATATTTTAAGAAATACGAATTTATAACAACTTATATTGAAATGAAAAGTTTCATTGATTTTTTGAAACTTCCTTTACTTTCATCCTTTGAAATTAACAAAGATTTAAAAGTTTTTGAATACATACCTGGCGTTTAGAAAAGCAAAACTGTTTATATGAGGTCATAAAGAGAAGTATCATGTCTGAAAGAGGAAAACAAAACAAATTAGTAAAAATGCCAACAAAATATATCGACAGTTCAATTCCAGACCATGCTATGTCGACTTAGCATGTTTTTAATTTTTTTGCATTTTTGAATGTAGATTTTTTCAACTTAAATTCTGTAAAATTTTGGTTGTGATTGGCTAGTCCAATCAATAGTTATAAACAACAAAGTTCTACCTCATATGGTTTTTTAGATATCGCCTGTAAACTTTAGGAGCTTTTCCTGCAAAACTCACTTTTTCGACTTAGCATGTTTTGGAATTGAGCTGTCGATATATAATTTAAAAAAAAATCTATAAAGAAAAAATAAATTTTTTGCGCGTCTCTCCGCAACACGGAGCGATTTTCGTTAATGTTTAAAAAAATGTTTTTACGATTTAAAGAGATTTTTGTACAATTTAAAATGTTTAACTAATTTATTATGTTTTACTAAAGTACGGCACGGATAACCGCTGTGCGTACATATTACCGCAATCAGCAAAATTATTCTTTATGATTAAAAACTTTATTTTTTTTAATTTAAAGCGATTTCTGCACAAATTTAATTTCCAGCCAATGCACTGCGATGGAGCTAACCGCAAATGCGTTAAGTTTGCCATAATAACTCAAAACTAACAATTTTTTAATTACTTCACTTTCTTTTCAATTTCCACGATTCTTTACGGTACGGTTCCAATTAACGTCTATCCTAATAATTTAAATTGAATTTTTAAGATATGAAGTTATTCCTGCACTAATTTTTAATTACTAGGCACATTTTTTGAAATAGAACTTGCCACTTCCAAAAGATTTTTTGTATATTAACGTCTACAGGCTCCAATATTAACAATTAAATTGCTTCAAAATATTTGTTTTCATAGCAAATACATTTAAACAATAATTTTAATATAAAATTTTCCATTACTAACATAATCTTTTGTACACAAAACAATAAAAATTTTGTAGCTTATTATACCCTTATTATACCCTTCATGAGAAGGATATATATAAGTTTGTCATTCCGTTTATAATTTCCACAATATAATTTTCCGACCCTATAAAGTATATATATTCTGGATCCTTCTAGATAGCGGAGTCTATTAAGTCATGTCCGTCTGTCTGTCTGTTGAAATAAATTTTCTGAAGTCCCCAGATATCTTCGGCATCTAAGTCTTCAATAATAAATAACGGAGATATGAGCAAAAACCCGAGACAACCTCTGAAATTTTCACCAAAAAAAACTAGTAAGTGTATTAATGTTGTTACGAACAAATTCATCAACAGATGGCGTGAATATCGACATACAACTTGTTTAGCATTTGTAGTAGTTTTGATTTATAAACATTATTGTTATATATTTACATAGCAATATGGCAACATTGAGTTTTAACGACTTTGGCTGAATATTCTAGACACGAACATTCTAGACTTGCAGTCACGTACATTCTAGTATCTTAGTTTCGAACCTTCCAGAATTTATGATTGCTGTATGAATAGACTAACACGGCTAACCAAATGAATCAGTTTATTGTGAGTCATTGTTGTGTAAACATCAAAGTCTTCGAAAACTTTAAGTGTGTTCTTAAACCGTGTGTTCATTTTTAATTGTGTTTGTGTACATTTAAATAAATAAAGACTCGTTATATTTTCTGCAAACTACTTGACACTTTTATTTTGCAAATAAAAAGAATCCGGTTTATTTAAAGGAAATAAACCACCGTTTTTAAAAGGTAAGAACGTAACAATATAATATGTATATGTATGTATGTATATAATATAATTATGCATCCACAACAAAGGTGAAGGGTATATAAGATTCGGCATAGCCGAATATAGCACTCTTACTTGTTTTAATTACTTTTAATTAAGTTTTTTTTTTGATTAAACAAAAGAACAACCACTGAAATTGAATCCTATTGTTTGACCCCAACTGATAGATGAAAAAAAGTTAATTGTCTCTCTAACAAATTATTTGAAAATACAAAAGTTTAATTAATAAATTAAAAAAATAATTCAGATAACACACGCTCAATTCAATAGTGTTGAAAACCCCCAATAGACTTCGAAAAAAATAAAACTGTGTATTTCTTTTTAACACGGAAATGTTTAAAACTTAAGTGACAAAATCAAAAATTGAATTAATAAAAATAAAGCGTCATGATGTCATGAATCAGATTCAAATTATTTTTTTGTCACACTAAATGATGGCACTTTTTAGAATTAAAAGAAAAGTGTTTTAAGTTTTAAAAATGATCTAATAACAGTTTTATATTATATATTCTTTCAGGTTAAACAATGTTTCCTTTAAAACATTTCAGATATGATGAATATGTTGAAAGCTCTACTTAAAAAGTTTCGTTTAGTTTTTAAATGGGCAAAAATTTAATTACAGAATTAACAAAAAAAACTTTAATTAAATAATTTTTGTTAGGTTATATTTATGACCAATTACAGATTTCTATTTAGTTTTGGATATTATCCCTACGGGCTAATTTTTGTTTTTTATAAAAGATTTTGTTATTTTTATTTATAATTAACTCGATATTTCGATTTCCTTTGGAAATCTTCTTCAGGAGTTATTTTAATATTATAACAAATTTTCTATGTGTAAAAATTATTTAATAAAAATCAAAAAGGTCAAAGAAAATAGATAAAATTATTTAGAAAAAAAACTTTAGGTTTGTTAAATCGTCAAACATAAAAAAGGGGTCTGGATTTCTTTAAATCAATATTTACAATATCTCGTAAAATTTCCCTGTAAAAGCTTTTTTAAATTCTAAACATTTTCCTAAATTTGTATATATTAATATGTATGTACATATAAACATAAATTAAATGAATATAGCACAATTTTCTTTTAAAAATTTTTAGTTTCCAAAATAAAATTTCGTTAAGTTTTTTAAATTATCAAAATTAAAATTTTTTTCTAAATTTGAATATTAAAATTAAATGAATATAGAAAAATATTCTTTTAAAAATTTTTTGTTTCCAAAATAAAGTTTCGTTAAGTTTTTTTTTAAATTTTCATAATTTGAAAATTTTTCTAAATGTGAATATATAAATTAAATAAATATAGAAAATTTGTCTTTTAAAAATTTTTAGTTTCAAAAATAAAGTTTCGTTAAGTTTTTTAAATTATCAAAAGTAAATAATTTTAATACGAAAAACTTAGAAATTTTCCAAATATTTTATTTCATTCAATTTTATTTTATGTAGGTAGGTACCTATTTGTTATAAAATCTAATTGAACTCTGTTTCTTTTCGTGGTAATCAGTTATTTATCACATGTTTTTTAGGTATTTTTATCATATTACTGCATAAATTTCTAAATGTAGTTGCTTAACATTCTACAAATGGCTGCTACAATACAATACTAACACCTTAAACCCGCTCCTCCCTCTCTTCAGTATAACATTCTCTGCCAATGTGCATTTAAATAATAATTTTGTGCATATTTAGCAAATTTTTAAGCAAAGGTTTCTCTTTATTTTTTTTTTAATATAAATTTGTTTCGCTTAACTTACAAGACAGATTTTTACTGGTCTTTTAAAAAAAATTAAGAAATTGCCCATTAATTATAATTTTTTTACTAAAATATTTCTTATTTTTCTTGTTTAACATTATACAATTTTGTATATTTTTGTGGTTCTTTGCTTTTAATTTAAATGTTTTTCTTGTGGCTGTTATTGAAATTGTAATGACGAGTCATTTATTTATTTATAAACAAAAAAAAATTACAAGAAATAAATTTTAAATCAATCGTACAGATTTTGAAAGAAAAATTTAACGGTTTTTTTTTATTTTTTTTATGCTTGTTTAATGAATTCTTTGTCTTGAGTGGAATTTTTTTTAAACTGGCAGAATTCAATAATTGAGAAAATATGAATGAAATATGAGCTTTTTGTTATTGTTTAAATGTATTTGGTAAAATATAAATAAAGAACCATGCTTTAGTGTTTCGTTAGAAAATTACTTGATTTGTTTTAAATTTAAATACCTACATAGGTACCTAACTAAAAAGGAAACTCTCTCCACATGCAGCATGTCATCATCATTTGTACCTACATTTAAATGTGAATAATACATATGTATGTACATACATATGTGTGTACATACATGTATAAAAACATCCATTTAAATAAAATGAATTATGTAGGTTTAAAAAACCAACAATAGGCCAATACAATACACGCCAAAAATAAGCAAATTGCATGAAAATACAACAAAATTACAAAGCGTTAACGTTTATAAAGGGGTCTATTGTTTGACCACATGACAATATGGTATACAATAACAACAGAACTAACCCAACACCCCACAAATTACATTTCACAACAATCAAAAAAAGTATTGCATGTTATGTATGAATGTATGTATGTATGTGTGTATAATTCGCTTAAAAGAACAAACGACAATTACTGTCATTGTTTTTGCCTCACAAAATTACAACTGTGTTGGAAACTTGTGAGAAAAATAAAAGCACAAGTAAACAAAACTATTTAGTAACAGTAACAATAACATTTTTAATCAAACTGTACATTTTCAATGACCTTGACATTGCTTACACAAATAAACACAAATTCAACTGTACTAGTGAGAGAACATACAACATGTAGGTATATGGATTTATAACGTTACATTTCACATAACACTCATTTTTTTTTCTTTCAAAAACAACATTAATCTAAAGATTTGAGCTTGTGTGCAAATATGAGTGCATAGATTTTTTTGTCTGCCGCCATATTAATTCATCAGCATCGACACTATCATTCCAGCTTATATTAATACATATTGATTTCGCCTTCTTTTTGCTTAATTTGAACAAAAAATAATAAAATAAACAACATGCACACTTAACATCAATAACAGCACACTATGCATGTTAAAGAAAATAACAACAGTGAAATGTAATTTTTCTTTTAATAAACACAACATGCTACATAAATAAAAATGTAGGCATAGCCTTTCCTCGTTATTTTTGTTTTTTTATTTTAATTTTTACGTGTTAGTGTAAACAAAGCAGAATGAATTTGTTAAAAAAATTTACATCCGAGTCTAGAAAAACGGCTTTAGGGGCATATTAGAAAAACATGAAAGTTTTGACTTTTTATGTGTTGTTGTCATTTTAGTAGTAGAAGCATTGATAAATGTTACAATGATTTTAAATTCGCCCGGGAAAAACTACATTTCGTAAAATTCGTGATAATTTCGGTCAATAAGACCACTATGAAGAATTTGGTTGATAAAATTGCTATTTGAAATGGTTTGGCAAAAGCAACTTCCAGCGCTGGTGGATCGAAATGTTGGGAATTGGTTAATTGGTTACATCGTAATAAAACCCACTTTTTAATAAGATGAAATTATTTTAAATTTTCGCTTCGCTTTTTCTTAATATTTTCATATCTATACATACATATGTACATACATAAGTATGCATGTATATAAAACATTGTCTTCATTTACACGATGAAAATATTGCAGCAATATTGCTTACCTTTTAGACATCGGAGTGAAGGGAAAATAAGACGAGAACACATTCAATTGTACTAGCAATTCTTGCACTTGTTACATATGAATGAGAGAGTAACGCATACATACATAAGTATGTGTATACAAATGTGTGGCTACTCTCACTCAAATAAAAAATTTCTGCTATGTAAAAATAAAAGAAATTTTAAAGAAATAATTGCTTCAATTATTTTTTTCGTGTAAATCGGGACATTTATGTGACAGGGTTTTATATGATCAATGATTTAAATGAAATTATAAACACATTTCTGCTTCTTCTTAAATAACAATGTTGCCAAATATTTTTTTATATTTTTCTACTAAAATAGCCTAAAAAGTTTTGAGACTATATGCCAGCATAGTGATAAATATAATAAATACAAAATATAAAACAAAGAAAAATGAAAATGTGAACACAAGTCAGATTATTCTTAAATATCATTCACTCTTAATGACAACAAATCTGCCAGAGGTAAACAGAATGTAATAAAATAGTAATTTTTAATTTGTATACCCTTCACCTTCATGAAAAGTGTATTCATATATAAGTTTGTTATTCCGTTTGTAATTTCCACAATAATTGTCCGACCCTATAAAGTACATATATATATTCTGGATCCTTATAGATAGCGGAGTCTATTAAGCCATGTCTGTCTATCTGTCTGTTGAAATCAATTTTCTGAAGTAACCAGATATCTTCGGGATCCAAATCTTCAATAATTCTGTCAGACATGCTTTCGAGAAGTTTGCTATTTAAAATCAGCAAAATCCGTCCATAAATAACGGAGATATGAGCAAAAATCCGAGACAACCTCTGAAAATTTCATCAAAAAAACTATCAAACAAAGTGTATTAATATAACATATATATGTATGTACATATATAATATAATTATGCATTCACAACAAAAGTGAAGGATATAAGATTAGGCATAGCCGAATATAGCACTCATACTTGTTATACAACGATTTCTTTTAATTGTCACCGTACAATTAGTTAATACTGTAATTTAACTTTTAAGTTAAACAATTTGCCTATCGATATTTTATATTTAAATGCTTTAGCTTATAGAGTGATACATGCAACGTTTTTAATTTGTGTTGTGTAATTTATTACTGTTTGAAAAACAAAACTAGCCACAAATAGATTGCTTAACATACATATGTACATACGTATGAATTTTTGAAGAGCTTTAATAAATAATATATATTTATCAATAGGCATTTACATCAAATAAAAAGACTCTCAATTGATTTCAATAAGAACATCAAGATATTTAATCTTTTACACAAACATCACTAATAATTTAAATTAACGGCTATAAATTTAAACAACAAACAGCAATTAGTCGTCAGACAGTAGATATATGTATGTATGTTAATTGAAATGTATAAAAAGCAATTGATTTAAATTATAAAAATGAAATTAAAATAATTGTAATCTTTAATCTTAAATAATTGATAGTCAAAATTAATAAAATAAAGTTCGGAACAATAATTCTATCGAAGGATACCAAAATCAAAACTTTCTTAAATATGTACATACATATGGATGTATGTCAAACATTTTGGTCACAACATGAAGTATGTATGTATTGAAATAATAAAACTTACATATACACATACATACTCGTATATAGTTAAACTTCTACAACTGTTTTGAGCCTATTTCATTGACGGCAGATATTGAAAAACTTAAATTTTTACTAATTTACACTTATAATGTTGTGTTTGAAGAAATTTATTTTAAATTGTACTTGTTTCTTGTGTACTTAAATTATGATTGCTAAAAAATATTGCATTTAAAATATTTTATACATAAATAAATTGAGATTTCTCAAATCAAATTAAGAAAATATGAATTTAAATTGAGATTTTTTATCGGAAATGAACAATAAGAAATGAGATTTTCTTGCTGAAATGTTATTTTTTATTTTGCACTTAGAAACCATTTAAATTTTTGAAAAGATGAATTCAGAAATACACAATTTTAAATAAAGTGTGTCCTTTGTATAAAATAAGACTTACATTTAAAATTACAAATTCAATTTCAGAAAATTTCAAATCTGGTTTTACATTAAAATTCAGAAAAAGAAGATCTCATTATACCTACACCCATCATATTGGTACATGACGCCTAATCCCATCAACAAATGTTATGCAGATGGGTCCATAATTGACCATAGCGCTGTCGAAAATCACTTTATCTTTAAACCCTGTTCCATATATACAAAAATCATGTAGTCCAATTTTGTGATGATCGGTCCATAATTAGTCATAGCTTCCATATACAGCCCTCCTTTCAAAATAACTTTTTACAACCATAAATCTCTTCCAAATCCAAATAAATTGAAAACGAATAAGTGTCATATATACAGAAATCATGACAACTAATTTTATAACGGTCAGTCCATAATTAGTCATAGCTCCCATATAAGATCCCTTTCGAAAATCACTTTAACATCTATAAATCTTTTATAAGTGTTTATATCGAGATCAAGTTGAACACAAAGTATATTTATGTATATACACAGAAGCCATGCCACTACATTTTTGGATGTTCGGTGCATGATAGAAAATAGCTCCTATAGTGTTTTTATACATGTACTAGGTGTAGGGTATTACATGGTCATGTTTGACAATTGTTTTAAATCAATAAAAAAATAATACAGAACTAGGCTGTTATTCTGATTAAATCTTTGTTGTACAATGAACTCTTGGGTTTTCATAAATTTTTAAAGCACCCTAAGTACAGGATTTTCGTGTAAACTTTATTTATTTGTTATTTGTATAGAATAATTATTATTTCATAATTGAACTGTTAATTTTACTTGCTTTATAATTTTAGTCAGGCTTGAGTTCATTAAATTTAATTTTCATTAAATTATTTTTACTGAAGTTAGGAATTACAACTTGAAAAATTTTATTATTAAAAATTTTGATAATTTTTCTTGACTGAGATTCGAACCTGGGTTGTTGAATTTACATATGTTTATTTGTTTAAAATAACAAAGCATGTGTATATATTGACTTTAAAGCTCTAACAAATCTATTAAATTAAACAAACCAATTAAAAACCGCAAAAAAATATAGCAATAACCTTTAAGTTAAAAAATACAATGTGAATGTTTGTGTGATTGTTTGTTTTTTTATAACAGGAAGTATACCCTTGAACCCACTCTCTCTCTAACACTTTGCTTAACTTTCTCACATTTAAAATTTATCATACGTACACAGCCACTTACTCTTTAGGTAATTATTGCTAGGAACAGAATTGGGACGAACGACGATTTTTTTGGTAGCGAATATTCGCCTCTAAAAATACAAGTCGTCTGAATTCGTCATATGCGTCGAACTCTGAAATAGAGTATGTATTTTTCTTTTTTTTTTTTTTTGTTATTGTTTTTTTACTTTATACAATTTTAATTAAATATACAAAATAGTTAACTATAAAAATTGTTTCTAGGTACCTGTATTTATTTGTGTATTATTTGAGCATTGCGAAAGAATGAATATAAGTGAAATTATATTTTGAATGCTTAAAAAAAATAATGCTTACATAATCTGACATTAAAAGCTCCAAAAATGTCCATAAAAATAAAATATAAAAAATGGCGGGATTGTAAATTAATCTCGTAAAAATAAATTGAAAACGTTTTACATTTATACAAACATAACTGTCATTTATAACAGGGGGATTATTGTGTATTTCGATTCGAAAGGAAAAGCTTTCGAAATACGTACAATGTAAAAAGTATACAAATTCGAACGATTATCCTTTCAAATGGAAATAGACAATAACCTCCCAGTTGTATTTGTTTCGTCGTTATTTTGCTTCATACGACGAATTTGCACAGCGAATTATCACCAACTAATTCGTTGTGTTGAGCGAAATTCGTCGTTCGTCCCAGTTGTGTTCCTTGCATATGATTGGTAACACCCTATTTTCTACGTTTTTCTAATTTTCATAATGAATTATTGTTGATACTGCAACTTTGAGAAATATAACGTATAGGTATACAACATTATTGTAAGTAAAGGCATTAATAAATATAAAACAAATAAATAACATTTAAGGGAGGCCGGTAAATAAACAAACATTTATAATATGTACATACACGTTTAAGCGAGCACGCTTTAAAAGACAAGGCATGTAGCTAGATATTTAGGTATAATAAACTGTATTGAATTGTTTTTATTAATAATTCTAAGTTATTAAATCATATGCTGTGTTTATTACTCAAACATGTGTGTGTGTGTGTGTGTGTGTAAGTGTTTCTTGGAATAAAAATATTTTTTATTGTTTTTTTTTTATATACAAAGTATAAAAAAGTCATGCAGATATGGCTACTTCACAACTTAAGCAAAGAAAAATATTAAAAAAAAACACCTCTGTACTCCTCAAATATACACACCCCTAAAACGTTGTTAACAATTCTCTCTTTACTTGTTTAAGTAATTTTGTTATTGTATTTTAATAGCACTGACACATCCGTACATTTTACCAAAAGTATCATGATCAGGCGATAAACTCGTGCTTTAACCATTTTAATTTAGAATGTTTTTTTTTTAGTTTCAGAACAAAAAACAACAAATTATTCATTTACTTTCTTGTTTAAGCATACTTACAAATGTATAATATGAATGAGCTAATAAAATGCTGACGAGGCAAAATGTTTTGCGTTAAAAAAGACTGTCACGTTTTTTTAGTTTGAGTTCAAATTTAGCAACACAAATACCGACACTCTAATATTTTAGCGATTTTTGTTGTTGTTGTTTTTAAATTAGTTAAGAGCCCAAAGACTTTGCACTTGTGCGTTTAGAGGTATGTGTGTGTACTCACACATAATCATCTTTTATTTACAGAATGTGTCATTTGTAAATAGAAGAACAAGAACTATGATTAAAAAGTGATGCCAAGATATGTAGGTATAAAAACTAATAGAATTTGGCTTTAAAACTCGATAAAATGTTTTTCATTAATAAATTTCAAAATTTATATTATTTATGCCAAAAAGTTATTTAAAAACAAAAAGGTACCTACATAGAATAAAATTTGTGAAATTAAAATTTTTTGCAAAACAAAATTTTGAAATACATAACAAAAAGCTATGAATGAACTTAAAAAATAGTTCATCAAACTAAAGTGGCATATTGGAATAACATGAAGGCTTTTCAATAGAATCAAAATTTAAATGATTTTCATATCAAATCATTGTTTTATTTGGTTTTGTTTTAAAGTGCTTGTTAAAACATGCAGTATTTGAATTTGAGGACATACCTAGGTATACATATATTTTTTATTCATCGACAAAAATTTCACAAGCAAAAATACTATTTGAATGACTTAACATATGTATATGTATATGTATATACATATAAGCAAATTTTTGTTTTATCTTTTTGATGAAATGCCTTGAAATCACTATTTTCCTAATTACATATGTATGTATATGTATGTATGTATGTACATATGCGTAATATTATAACTTATAACTTTCAAAGCTATAATTTCTTATCAAATGATTAATTAGATTTTAATTTTAATAATTGGTTTCTTTTCTTTTTAACACCAAGACAGATAATATCACAATGGAAATTTTTTACATAGGAATGTTTAGAAAATACTATTTTAATACTTTAGTAAAACAAAAAAAAAACACCAAATAACACATTTGATTAAGCAATTTAACCATCAAAAAAACTGTACTAAACTCCAAAAATTTTTAGTACAGTTTGCAAATGAAGTCAGCTGTTTGGTTTTGGTTAAAGAAAACAAACACGATAAAATCCGAAAAAAGCAACAATTCAAAGAGAGTTAAAATTTAATGTAAACAAAGTTCCCTCTATACTTTTTGCACTACTCTTTAAATGTCCTTTCGTATGCGTGAGCATAACAAAAAAAAAAAGTAACCCAGCAAGTGTTGTTATGCGAAGTCTATATTAAGAAAGTGTTTTGATATCTGGTGTTAAAAAATATCAAATTAATTTATCGATTTTACCTGATTTTATCAAATTTTGTCAACATATTTATATTTGTCAAAAATATTTATTTTTAAGGCTGTAATCGATTCGATTGGCTCTATATTTAACATAGCCCGCAAAAAGTAATCCAGTGGTGTTAAATCACATGATTGGGACGGCCAGCAAAGCATATGTGACATGTTCAGCATGCAAAGGCAGCTCTATAATTCCTCTTGCATATAGGAATACACTTCACTTATGCAATAATCTGTATCCAGTTGCATAAATAAATAAAAAAATTTACATAAAGCAATGATGCAAACTATACATTTTTCCGGACGCCATGCTCGAGGCAACAGTGATGCAATATTACTTGCAATGGGGTTATTAGAAAAATACATAAATATGTATGTATGCATGGTGAAATAACTCTACAAGGTGATGGCAATATTACAACAATACAAAAGCAACAGAAACAACATGGTATTTTTGTTTTTGCTTTCATGTTTGTAATGTCAAAAACAACTGGTTATTGTTTACAAACATTTTTGCAGGAAAAATAAATACATACATACATACAATTTTTTTAATTTCAAGATGAAAATAAAAATAATTTCTAAATTTGTTAATTTATGAAACATTTAATTTATGCACAATTGTTTTTTTCACTTTTTTTGTATAACTTGATACGTTTGCTATTTTTTAACACAACTTGAGCATACATACATACATACATACATATGTATATAAAGTTTGTCATAACGAACATGACTAAAAAAAAACAGCTGGAGTTTCAACACCACCTTGTAGAGTTATTTCACCATGTATGTATGTATATGTATGAATAATGATCTCTCCTTACATTCCATCTCTCACTCTCTTCTAATTACACAACATCCTTAACTAAAATAGCAAATACAAAAATGTATGCCAATATCTACCTATAACAACAACAAAAAAATGGTCCTTGGTAAAACAACATACAAAAAAGAAAATCAAATAAAAAAACACAAAGAAAACAAAACAACAAATAGGTATAAGCATATAAAAAAAACCAACCGAACAAATTTTATGAATAAAAAACTTACATAGGTACATACATATGTATATAAAAAATACAATCATCTTAAAAAACCGCATGTACAAGCTGTGTTGACAAGAGAACCAGAAACAAGAGGAGGGAAAGAGTTTTTATTTCTTAAGAGATTAAGTAAAAGACAATATAGAAAAACAAACTGAATACACGTGAAGTAAATGTGAATGAGGTGTCTTTAAGAGAATTGAATTTAGAAATTTAGTTATATATATGTATATAAATATACCTATGTACCTATTAGCAATTTGTTTGAACAGAAAAATAGTATCTACGTAAGCAAAGAAAATGTTTAGTTGTAGAATTTTAGATGGAAAACAATTGTTTGTGGAAATTAATTTAAGCAAATGACTATTGCTACTAGGATAGATATTTCAAGGTTAATGAAAATTTTTAAATATGTATTGCATTTAGGATATTAAATTGTTAGTCTAATGTCTAGCAGACAGTTTAAAGTGAAGGGTGTTGCAAAGGAAAGTGTTTGCTCGATTTTTTCAATGTTTTTGTATGAATGTAGCTACATACGTACATATGTATGGACTAGTTATTTTGTATATAGGTATGTACTGATAAAAATGTCAGATGTTTGGCGCCTCGTTGTTTTTCTTCTTAAGTTTTTACTCTAAACGTCAACATTATACATATGCCGCAACAAACGCCTCCTCTCATCATACATTCAAAAGACACAACTTGTAGAGATTTATTGATTTTTATCCAAATATAATGTAATAACTTAATAAATTGATTACTTCGCAAACGGCTCTGGCTGGCTGGCTGACGTAGGAAAAATAACACAATAAACAACCATGTAGAAGATGAGGAAATTATCAACAACAATGTCAAAAAACAATTTTGAAAACTGCGAAAATAAAAATCTGTTATAAAATTAATGAAATTTGCGTAAGAGAATAAGTAATATTTCCAAATTACTTAGTACCACACAACCATAAAAAATTACTTTAGAAAATTGTGGCAGACTTTGCAAATAAACATTTGCCTGGAGACTAGGCACCTTAATTCAGCTGACGAATCCTTTTCCTTACGCTGTTTAAAAGTGACATGACAGTCTACTTCTTACGCCCTTAACCGACAGCATACTCTTTAGGAATGTTCTTTATAGATTTTTTCACTTAGAAATTACCAAATAACTTATTTTTATTACTCACTTATTTTAACAAAAACTTGTTGGTTTTCTTATTTTGTTCACTAATTCACAAATACACGTTACAGTTCTAAAGTTCTTTATTTTTGCGTTTAATTAAAATTATTTTATTTTATTTAAAACCAAAAAAATATGTATTCTATTTCACCAATTTGTACGAATACAGTTTTTTTATGTTGTTGTTGTTGCTAACTTTTTTGACTGTATATTTTCCAAATTCTACTGTATTTATAGTTTAAATATAGAGCACGTTATGCGGTTTTGTACGTTACTCTAACGAGAATGATTTTACACAGGCCGCACAAAAACATTTTAACGCTACTTTTCCTTTTTTCGCGTTGTTTTTCTTTCTTTCCGATTTGCTTTTGTTGTATACACATGTTTTTGTTGGTAGAATTTTAGTGAAGCGCAAATCGTCTACTAACATCAAAAATATAACACTCTCTTGCTCTCTTTTCACGTTTTTTGCAGAGAAAATAACAAAGAAAAGTTTTCTCTTTGTAAGTGGTTGTCAGAGTTGTCAACTTGGTGCGTTTCGCACCATTTTGGGTGCTTTTTAAAATTTTTTGTGCGAAAAACTCCTCAGAAGGTGCGCGGTAAGTTTTTTTTTTAATTACGGTGAAATCTTTATTTTTACTAATTTTTAATTGCAATTTTTTAATAATTCATTATCATGAAATCTATACAATGAAAAAGGACCCCATTAAATGTATTTTAAATACGAATGTATGATAAATGAATGCATACTATCAAATTAGCACATTAATGTTATTGCTAAAGATGAATATTGTGAAAATCTTTGTTTGAAAATAAAATTAACATTTTAAACTTCTATAGCCTATTGGTCTATGAACTGTAGGCGAACAATGGTGCGTTTTTTTTATTAAATGGCGCGTTTTTTCTTCATTTTAGTGCGTTTTGAAATTTCAAAGTTGAGAATGCTGTTATTTTGTTGTTGTTGTTATTTTATATTATAATCAGTATTGACAAATTGCTGATTTTTCGGGTTTTTTCATTTTTTTCTACTCTTTAATCTCAAAAAGAATGTCAGTGTTTGGCTTTTAAATTGTGAGAAATTGTGGATATACTCTTACCATAAAACAATAATTTTGTGATATAAATAATAGCTCTATTCCGGTACTAGTGAATTTATTCATTTATTTTGTTTTTCAAGTTCTAGTTGAAATAATCTTTAAAAGCGGGCGAATTCGTTTTCATCTCCGAAATAAAAGTCCGATTCTTACCAAAAAATCTAACATATAAAAGATATAAAAAAATTATAGACAATAACATATATAAACAATATCTAATGTGATATCCATTAATTAATAATGCATAAAATCTATATAAAATTCCTTTTTATTTGCATTACAATCTGTCACCACTGTATAAACATAGCTGTAAATAAAATATTTCATAGTGAATGACACCTACCTATTGTGAATTGTAGCAAAGAAAAAAAAACTAAACGGTCATTCACAAAACTAAAACAATAACAAGACAAAAAACTTTGGAGTCTAGACTTGTGAAATTATTAATAAAAATACGCAATTTGTAAAGGAAACTAGATTAAAATCCCAAAAATGGTAAGCTCAACATTAAAACAATGTAAGTGAATAAAAATAATAAAAACATACGTAATATAGTTTCAGTTTAGTGGCTTTAACATGATGTTCCCAGAAGCTGGACGTAGTTTTAAGGCATCCTACAAATGTTTCTCGGTATCCATGTTGCCCGGAAATGAAAGACAAGATGTGGAGAATGGAGGCAAAAGTAAATATTTATAAATTATTAAAAATTTTTAAAAATAATTTACTGTTTTTAAAGTTATCATGCCACCATCTGCTTTGGATTCATTGACCCGTCTAAATGTTGAATATCCCATGTTATTCAAGTTGATTAACAACAAAAAAGCTAGAACCTCACACGCAGGCGTTTTGGAGTTTGTGGCCGATGAGGGCAAATGTTACTTGCCCTATTGGATGATGGACAATTTGTTGCTGGAAGAGGGAGATATTTTAACCATTGAAAGTGTGTCTTTGCCGGTGGCTAAATTCTCCAAATTTCAGCCACACAGCACTGATTTTTTGGATATAACAAATCCCAAAGCTGTTTTAGAAAATGCTTTGCGTAATTTTGCCTGTTTGACTACTGGTGATGTTGTAGCCATTAAATACAATAAAAAGGTTTATGAATTGTGTGTGTTGGAAACTAAACCGGGCAATGCTGTTAGCATTATAGAATGTGATATGAATGTAAGTAGGTATAACCGGAGAAGAATATTTGAAAATAAATTGACGAATTTAATATATTCTAGGTGGAGTTTGAAGCTCCGGTGGGTTACAAAGAGCCAACAGCCGCCAAGAGAGAACAACCTCCAGAAGAACAGCCCCAAGATCATGTTATGGAAGAAGTAGTTGAAACTTTCAAGGGATCCGGTGTACGTTTAGATGGTAAAAAGAAAAAAGATTCTCAACTGGATACACCAGTCATTAAAAAGGTATTAATTTTCTATTTATTAAAAGATAATTGCCCTCATTCATGAAACTTACAACAGGTTTATAAATCAAATTTTGTATGGAAATTTGCTTTATAAACCTGTTGTAAGTTTTTATGAATAAGGGTGAATATAGTTTTGGTTTAATATTTACATATTTTTTGTAGATTTTGGCTAGAGGTGTTCCCGATTATGACTATAAATTCGGTATGCTTAAGTTTGACCGCTCCATTAAACCTATTAGCGATCGCGTAGCTGAAATCGAGTCTGCCCCAGAGGCGGAAGAAACTTTTCATGGCCAGGGTTTCTCCATGAAGAAATCACGCAAATAAGTATAGAATTTTTATCTTGTTAAATCTTTTATTTTAAGACTAATAAATTTTGGGCTAAATATTTTACAAATGTAACGTAAGTTTAATAATCTCCGCGGGTTTGCCGGGGGGTGGTGGCACCAAAGTCATGGGCGGCAGTTTGCGTATCTTACGACCAAAACGACCATCTTTGCGTTGCCATAAACCAGAACGGGGGCGATTACCCAATTCACGATTGCGCTGGGCAGAGCCTATATGTTGCTTATTATGTTCAATATTGCTGACACGGCCTGGAAACAAATACTATCTATTAATATCAGTTGTTGTGCTCGATAAATATGATTACATACCCACGGTCGTCATGCAAACATTGTCAAAAGCAAATTCACGTTTAGAGGGTAATTGCACTACAACTTTATCGTCGAACTTACGCAAAATAGTGCCAAATGTACCAGCGGCATGTATTAAATGACAAGGGTAGCCGGGATTCTTCTCTAAATTGTGTATTCTAGTGCCCACAGGCAATGCTCCCAAGGGATATGCATCTCCTTCATTGGGACGCACTGAAAATAATAAAAAATCGTATTTACTTTCTCTCTTAAGTAAAATACAATTAATTTTACCTGGAATTCTGGGTATAAACCTTGAAGTTTTGATAATATCACCGGATTTCATGTTTTCAGTAGCCAATATATATTTCAATTCATCGCCCACGCCCACCAAGGCAATTTTGGCTGTTCTACAGCCATCATCTAAAATTTCCAAAACCTTTTCTTCTTGTGGTGGCCCCTCCAAAGGACCATCACGCACCCACTTAATCCAATGATATTTTTGCTTAATACCTCCACCAATACCTTTGGCCACCACACGACCTGTCTCTGGATCTCTACCAGCAAGATGTGTTGTGTTTAGTGGTTCAATAGTGTACTCATCTTTGAAGTGAACAATACGTCTAAACTGGCGGCCGCCACCTGGTTTAGGTTTTTCTACTTCTTTGGTTTTTGTTCTCAACTGCAACGTCCATGTCAAAGTAACTGGTATTAAAGCTGGCTTATGTGTTTGTACAACACATTTGGCCATTAAACGTGTTAAATTATTCATATTTGATTTATTAATAATGCTTAAAAGATTATTTAACAAAGATCTATTGCAAAAAGAAATACTACTCGGCAAAATGTCAAAGAAAACAGATGTGAGGTAAGAGTTATATACAAACGCTGCGTTATGTATATTATTAAAATAAAACTTGGCATTACTGTTAAACTTATGTCTCAAATTCGCAGCAATAATTTAACTTTTTACTACTTCCATAACATCTTTTAGAAATTTTTGAACTTCTGGATCCTGCATTAATGACCTTTTCTTCATACTTAACACCATGGCCAAAACATCAGGACATTTTTCTTTTTCTCTGCCCGCCTTCAATTCATTCTCATGTCCACCCTCATCTTCTTCTCCAGCACTTAAAGCTCCCGCTGTTATTGTAGCATTCTGACCTGCCGCTGATTCTTCAATAGTATTCGTGCTTGCCAATACGTCTTGGTTGTCGTTGCCTACAATCTGTTTGATTTTATGTTTATATTTACGTTGAGGCGCTGATGCTGCTACACCTGTGGATGTTAATATTGAAGGTGACTCCAGAGTTTGTGTGCTAGATTTGTTTTTGTCTGTTCTTTTGTGATAGGGTCTCTTCTGTCGGATGGTTTCGGATTTTTGTGGCTCTTGCTTGATATCAACAGCGACTTGTATTTTGTTATTGTATGACAAATTGTCTTCAGCCGTTTGGTCTTGCAATCTGCGTTTCACATGCAAATGAAGCTTGGCTTTGATGTTATTAGGTGATTTATCTTCTGGAGTAGAAGGTGGTGAAGGTTCACGTTTAATTTGTAAATTTTCAGGCAAGTCACACATTTTCTTTGTCAAATAAGAATTACATACAAGCAAAACAAACACGACTAAGTGTTGCCGTACTTTAAAAAATAATTACCAGAAGCCATTAAAGCTGCTAATAGAAGAATGTTTATAATTCTTATATATACGATTTTATTGGTCGCTTATATATTTATTATCACTACAATTTTTATTTTTTAACAAAAACCGTTTTTAATTATACATATTTAAAATATTTCGACGAATTATTTTATTTAGGCTGCCATATTTCGTCTGTTTTTTAACTTGGCGTTACTTTTTTCCAGTATTTATCATTATATTTTAACCTCTCATTTTCGACTAGTTTCGTTCTTTTTCGACCAAAGTCGTCGTGCACACCACAGAAAGGCGAGTAACCGCGTTATAAAAACAATAATATTATTGTTAAATTATTATTATAAATTATGTATAACATCTTTTTCAAAAGCAAGTTTTTTTGTTCTTAATTTTAATTAAGTTGCATTATATCTAACAAGTCTAACTTAACCATTATATTAAATACATTTTCTCATTGCTGTAAAGTAAACAACAGGAATGGGAAAGAAAATTTTTTTCTTGAATTTATGAAGGAAAAAGGAAAAAATATAGTGAAAAAAATAAAAATATACATACACATATACAGAAAAATATACACAAATTTTACAAACACCAACACAAAAACACTACGTGAGTGAAAAAATACGCGACATAGAAACAGCCGCACTAAAACGGGGACGGAAAACAAAAAACGTGCTAAGCTTTGATATTTCAAGAAAAAATTGTACATTTAATAATAAATAGTGTATAATCATAATAATAAAATTAAAAAAGGGTAAATAAATAATAGTATTATATACAGTGATAAAATTTTGTATGAAAAATGTTAAATTTTCGTAGGCAAGTGAATTAAAAAATATATGTATGTATGTTATTTATGGTGATTGTGAATGGAAATATTATGATTTGAAAATTTTGTGGTAAATTGCATAGAGTTGAAGTTTTATTAAGTTTTTAATAATAAATTGTTATAAATGTAAAAAAATACTTTGATGTTTGGTAAGTTTTTACGCAATCGTCGTCGCTGTTTTGTTGGTTTTGGATGTTAATGGAGGATTTTTATATTTGATTATTTGCTAAATTGCTGCAAGGGTCGTAAGAAGAGCGTAGCAACAAAACATAGGAATGTGAGGGGGTTAGGGAAGGAAGGGGTCGGTCTTATGAAAACATTTAAAAAGGGGGTTGGGGTATCCGGGCATTATATTTATTTGTGTTTTTGTATTTACGATATAAAAGCCGAAAACAAAATCTAACAAATTATACAGGTGGAGTCTTGAAAAAAGAATGAATAAAAAACAAAGCGGCTTTTTTATATGCAACGTATGTTTTTGTTTTTTTTTCTCTTCATGTTGTATGTATTTTTACCGACGACATGAGCAAAATAAACCAACAAGAAAAACACTTGGTATACAGAGTTGTATTCTCTGTTATTCTCTATTTGTATATTTTCTTATTTTGATAGATTCTTATTTGTTATTAATTGTATTTGTTTTTTTTACAGTGTGCAATAAGAGAAAAGCATTAACAACAAAAACAACAACATCAAATTAACACCACCACCAATAAAAAAATATAATAGCAAAAACAACACGAACAACATAAAAATAATTCAATACGCACGATATTGATTTTGAATGGTTTTTAACCCAATCCAGAGCAGAGCAATAGAGACAAATAGTTAAAGGGAGAGTGAGAAGGAAAGAAAATAAATAAATAAAAGAAAACAACCGTAAATTTCATTTACATTACACTCGACAGCACAAAACAACAACCACAAAAACAAAAATTCCGCTTAAAAATAAACACCTTAAAAATAAAAATAGAAAGAAAACAACAACAAAAACAAACATTCTTATTAAAGAAGTTGTTGTGTGTTATTGAAAAACCTTGAATAAAGTCCGCTAAAACATTGGGGAAAGAAAACCAAAAACAAACAATTTGTAAACACGCAAAACGAAAATAATAACAACCAACAGTGTTGGTAAACGTTTAAATTTGAAAAACAAAAAATATCCATAAAAAAGAAGAAAAAACGTAATTTATGTGTGCGCAACAACCACATTAAGAAGAATAACAACATACGACGATCAGTTTTGAGTAACATTTTGTGTTTTTCTTCATATTTTCGTTTTTTTTTTTTTGCCGATACAGAATTAGCAGCACAAAACATAACAAGTAACAGAAATACAAAAAAAGGTAAACATTAGCAAGTTTTTTCCCCTTTATTAACCATTTGTTCTCGTTCGTTTCGCGTTCATTTATTTAGTCAACAGTGTGTTTATTTTTTTTCATATTTATATTTCTTTATTTTCGTTCACTCGTTCCGTTCGTTTATTTATTTATATAAAAACAGTTTTTTTTTTTTTTATTAAATTGTCGAAAGACAAACTTGTTGTAAATAATGTAATTAATATAATATTTTTGTTCAGTTTAAAATTAAGGTTATGTTTTGTGTGTGTTTGCCTGCCGCTCGTTGCTGCTGCATACACAGCAAGTAACCTAAATTATTTTTTGTACATATTAAGAAATTTATAAATACTAAATATTTTTTAACAACCACGTGGATTAAGTGAAAAAAGAATAATAATCAAGTAAATTAATCATAAATATTGTTAAGTGGAGAATAATGTATCTTTTGTAATGCAAATAAGAAAATTAAGTGACAGGTTAGAAATGTACAGTCTGTAGTAAAAGTGTGACATATGGTGTTTGGGAAAAGGGTCAAAGGTGCATAAATAGTGGGTGCTTGGGTTTCTAGAATGCTTTTATTTTGGGTTTATTCCAAATACCTACATTAAGTTACTTATGTACGAAACTAGGTAGACATTGCAATTGCACTTGAAATGTAAATGAGTACAAAAATTATAAGATTTGCTGGGAATTCACGAAACATTTTAAATGAAATATTGGCAAATTAATTTTAAAGTTACATACCTATATGTAGTACCTATGTATATGTATCTATACAAGACTATAATATAAATAATATTTTTTTAAATAATAGCGCAATTCACAATCTTGTGCAAATGGTATTGCATCATTAATTTTCAAAAAGGTTTAGCATATTTTTGCTTTACACTAACAAAATACACAGCAAGATTGTGAATTGCGCTAATTATATTCAATTTATACATTTACACACATTCAAATTTGAAAAATTTATCTTTCAAAACAATCTTCTAAAACGTATAGATTAACTGCTTTAAATTATTTGATGTTATCATCGCTTTACAAGGCAAAATTAAGGAATTTTGCTTAACATGGTTTACCAGACTGTTTTAAGTTTTTTTTTTTTTTTTTTGCAGGTCTGTAATACTATTATATTCGAAACTTTTAGACAAAATATTATTTTACAGATTTTTTTTATGAAAAAGCCATAAAATATAGTAAAATTCTGCGAATATTAGCTATTTTTTTTTTTTTGAAAGTTATGAATATATAATAATATCTTGCTGCCCTGATGAAGGCAACAGAGAGCATTAAAAATAAATAATACAAAAAGGATATAGGCATATTAAAGGTATTCGCGCGCCACCTTTTTAAATTATTGCTAATTTCTAAAATTTTTCACAAACTCGACAACAAATACATATTGAAAAATAACAAAAATATATGTATGTATGTACAAATTGTTATTGCAATTTTGCATAAGTTTACAAGAGGTTAAACAAACGTCAAACCTTTTATTTTTAAGATTTGTTTATTAATTGAAATAAAAAAAATAATCTGGTATATTTTTGTATAATTTCAGTATCTTTCTAGTTCATGGCCACCGGTTCTACGACAACAAATAGAAGCCTTAATATCCCGCCCACCCAAATTATCCAAAATAACAACAAAAATTCAAATATTAAACACACAAACAACAACAACAATTGTAATACAACCACCTCAAAAACCACAGCAACATCAACGTATAAAAGTGGTCCTTTGACTACCACCACCACCAGTTTAAATAACAGCCTCACCATAAGCAGCAACAATTTAAACGTAAGCAACAGCAGCAGTGTTACGGTTACGGCCGACGCTGCCACTGTCGCTATAGCTAAAGATATGTTGCAATTGCATCATGGTTCGGCTCTCAATAACAACAATAGTATCAATAATACAACAACAAACAATAGTGATGATTTAAATTCTTCTCCTGCTCACAACAACAATACTAATTCCTCTTCTGCCTCTTTGAATCATCATAATAATAATCGGAATAATTCCAATACGACGCTAACGAACAACACCCCACCTGCCCCACTACAACAATTTCAATTGCAACAACAACAAAGACCACCGCCACCACCCGATCATGCTGTCGGCTATTTAAAATATGAAGATGAATTTCTTTACATCACTGAAGCCTGCACCATAATTGGCAGGAATTCATCAACATCTCATGTACATTTTCATGTGGCCGAAAATAATTTGGTATCACGCAAACATTTTCAAGTATTGTTTGATGCCGATACTAGGGATTTTTATGTACAATGTTTAAGTAAGAATGGTATATTTGTTGATGATTTCTTGCAAAGGCGCAATGCCGATCCTTTAAAATTGCCAGCAAGGTCAGTTCTTTCTTTTATCTAAATAATTTCAACAGTTTTTATTTATGTATGTGTATATTACTTAACATATTCAATTATCTCTTTACAGTTGTTTTTTCCGTTTTCCCAGCACCGAAATACGCATACAATTTGAAAGTTTTTTGCATACGGAATCCCCAACGAATGTTATTGCAGGTGGCAGTGTTGGTGGTGTTAATAGTTTGAGTAACAACTCTTTAAATAACAATCATCATCATCATAATATATCTTCTTCCTCATCCGCCTCTTCTCATCATTTGATGACTGGCCATGGTGTCGGCGTTGGAAATGTTCATCAAGTTATTATATCACCTGCTTCAGCGGAGGAACTGCATCAACAACAGTTGCATGGCGGCGTAGGTGGAGGATGCGGCGGTGGCGGCCATCAAATGCAGCATATTTCATCGTCCCAGCAGCAACAACATTTAAGCTCTTCAGGTGGTTCTCATTTACTACCTATGGATAATTCGAATGTTATTTATTCACCACTTAAAATATCTATACCCAAAAAGGAACAAAAGTCTCCTTATTTATCACCAACTGGCAAGTCAAATTCTTTGTATTTGTTATTTTTCTTTTTTATTAACTTCTCTCTTGATTTATTGAGAAAATTTTATTTCGTTTATTTAATTTTCATATGATTAAAAACATTTTGGGGAAAACTCATTCTATACAATTTTGGCCAGTTTTGTATTAAATTATAACTTTTTTTTTTTGTTTTCCCTTTAAGTTTTTAGTTTTAATTCTAAATTTATGCAAATTTTATTTTAAATTGTTTAAATTGCGAAAAACTATTTTTAAATTTTGAACAACACTTTAAAGGTCTTTTGGTATGTTCTTAATAATTCTTAATAATTGAAAACTATTGTAAATGTTGGTTTCAGTTTAGTTTTCCTGGCGGTCGTCAAAACTGAAAGTTTAATCGTTTCTTTAATCAAGCTCTCCGTTTAATATATGATAATTTTCAGTTCTCAAGCTGGCTTGGATATTTATTCATTCTTTTATAAAACTCTGCTGTCAGTATTTGAGTAATTTCAAAGAAATACAATGGGTTCGAATACTATACAAATTGAGTGCGGTAACAGTACTCTAATATTGTTTTATTAGACAACTGGAGAGTGATTTTTTAAGAACTTTTGGATTTGATTTAAAAAAAAACCCCATAAAATTTAGAGAAATGTATAAAATCTTTATTTGAGTCGATTTATTTGTACAAATGGTTAAATTTTGGTATACTTTCTCCAACATATTGACCGGTATCTCATGAAAAAATTCTTCGTTATTAGCTTCCAGTAACGTCAACCGTTGTGGGTTTGTCCCTATAGATAAATGAGCCTCCTCTAAATGCGGCCCAAACGTGAAATAAACTATTTACCGTACTCGCCTCTCAATTGGGCCATTGAAATAACATTTCAGCCAAGTTCAGTTCTTCCATTTTGGGCAAACAAAAGTTTGTAATCATCCTGCCTTCATCGTCTTTAAAAAAGAACGTTCGGGATGCTCTTCACACCAAATACGACAATTTTGATAATAAAATATTATAAGCTGCAAGCGTTGTTCTTAATTCGATTCATGGTTAAACTATGGACCAAACTGATCATGTTTAACAGTAACATGTTACACGAAAACTGCTGAGCTGCAAAAACCAGTCTTACCAAAAAGAAACTTCTTAAAAAATCACCCTTTAGTTATTTAAAAATTATTATACTTTCATTCTAGATCACTGCATCTATGCAACAAAAATCTATAAAAGAAAATTACAAAAACATCACTAGAGAAATTAAAAAAAAAAAATATTTATTAATTTAAAATATTAAGATTAAAGTAAAGTAAATATTCAAATGACTTTCTTTTGACTTTGAAAAGCCATTTTGAAATTCACAAATATTGAGTGAAAACCGTAAACAAATACAATTAATAGGAAGACAAAAACAAGCATAAATACTTTAACTTCATTTAGTTTTGATACTAATTGTTATTTTTTAAACAAAAACAATAAAAGTAAAAAAAATTACATACATACTCGTATGTATCTTTAAAAATTTCATAACATAAAAAAGAGTGGGAAAAATAATATTGAAAGCATTAAAATCATTAAATACAACAAAAGAAATACAAATACATACATTTATCCATACAAACAAACGTAAACAACCCCCAACCTATAGAAAAATATAACTATGTTTTTAATAATAAAAAAAACATTTTTTACTTTACTTTAGGTACAATAAGTGCAGCCAACAGTTGTCCGGCTAGCCCGCGTCAAGGGTTTCATCAGAATCAAAATAATTACAATAATTATAGTAATAATAATTTACAAAATGTAAGTAAAATTAAACGCATTGTATGTATGTACATACATATATACATAATTATTTTTATTTTATTTGTTTGTTTAATTTTTAGCAACAAGATTTATTCCAAACGCCCTCAACGGCCAGTTATAATCATAATGAGAAACCACCTTACAGTTATGCTCAATTAATTGTACAGGCTATATCAGCTGCTCCAGATAAACAGTTGACATTGTCGGGCATTTATTCATTTATTGTTAAACATTATCCTTATTATCGCAAAGAAACTAATAAGGGTTGGCAAAATTCCATACGTCATAATCTCAGTTTAAATAGGTAAATTTTCAAATCAAAATTTCTATTTACATAATTTAATTTGCTTTGCTTTGCCTTTTATTTAAGGTATTTTATAAAAGTTGCACGCTCTCAAGATGAACCCGGCAAGGGTAGCTTTTGGCGCATCGATCCCGATAGTGGCGCCAAATTAATAGATCACAGCTATAAGAAACGTCGCCAGCGCAGCAGCCAAGGTTTTCGCCCTTCGTATGGCATGCCACGTTCAGCACCTGTTTCACCAAGTCACATGGGTAATTATACATATTTTGGTGTGTAATTTTTGTCCGTGTTGCTCAAATTAATTAAATTTTAATTTTATTTCGTGTTTTCTTTTCTTTCTTTTTTTTCTGATTGTGTTTATATGTTTGTGTGGTTGTGTCTTTATTTTCCAATTTCTAGAATATTCGGCTGATAATTCACGTGAAAGTTCACCGCTACAAGATATTGTATTACAATCAGCACCTGGCTCACCAGGCATGTCTTTGGAAAATCGTAATGTTGATAATGGTGAGTGATTTTTTTGTTTATTAAAAAAAAAAACTTAAACAGTACGCTCGAAAAAAGAGAAATATTTTGTGAGCGTCTATACCTATACCTATAAAGTAACCACCTAATAATGGTTAAGAAAATGTTTTATTATAGGTTACTAGAAGCACAAATTTAAAACAAAATACATATATGTATTACATAATTCATAAGTAACTTAAGCAAAATATAACACATTAACAAAAACTAGAAAAATTAAAAACAAAACCAATTAAATTTTAACGGAAAACTATCAGATTTTTATTGTAAACAGGGGCAAAATTACCGCGTTCGATATCGAGTAAAATTGATCGTAATTTTCTTATTTGAGATTATGGCATTCCATATCGAGCAAGAAATTTAGTACATTTTATCATAATTTCGATATCGAAATCATTTTTCGATACGATAGCTCATTCGATCACGAATGCGGTAATTTGACCCCAGGTACATATATTAAAATTATCTAAACCATTGTATTTAATATATTGTTTGCAATCCTTTTGCCTTTATCACAGCTGGTAATTCAAATGTTTGTTTTGGTTGTTCTTTGATATAAGGTGCTGCTTACGTGGCACTCTACCATGTAGTCCATTTTGATGCAAAGATCTTCTAATTGTTATTGCGTTTACCGGGTTTTCAGATGTGGAGTTTGCTCTTACTTCTCTTACTATAGGTATTGATTCAGTTGTTATACCCTACATCATCATAGTGGTGTACAATTAAGTTATACATGAAGCCTAATTACATTTACAAATTTTTTTACCAACCGGTCCATTATAACTCAGAGTATAATTCTCTTAAAAATGTTGGTATCCAAATAATATTCAACACAAATATGTTTCATATATACAAAAATGATCCCGCCCAATTTAATGATGATCGGTCCATAAATATTCAAGTCTTTCATATAAGATCCCCTTCGAAAATCACTTTAACATGTGTAAATATTTTTAAAGTGTTTGTATCGAGATAAAATTTAACATAAACAATATTTATGTGCACAGAACTCATGCTACTAAATTTTGGATGATGACATAATAAATCTGTTTTTGTACGTATACTCAGTGTAGGGTAATTTTGTGCTTCTTGGAGCTTATTTTTATGAAATTTCGAGGACGAAAACCAGACTGGTGCACAATAGGACATAACGGTATGAATTCTACTTAAATAACCATATAAAAATGCAATATAATTTTCTAATATATTATTATTTATATTATAGATTTATATTTTCTGTAGAAGATATGGTTGTCTTAAAAAATATAGTTATTTTCTATATAAATTTGACTCTTTTTAAAATAGAGAAACCGTTTCTATAGAAATATGTTTCCTCTTGAATAGAGTCGAATTTTTTTATAGAAAATTCTCTTCTCTTATTAAAAAAACAATTTTCTAAAGAAAACTAAGGCCCGGTTTACATTACGATTTTTATGACGTCGTTTTTTATTAATTCTCTTTTGAAGATGCTACGAAAATTTGTTTGAATTTACACTGCGTTGTTTTTGCGACGTCGTTTTTTAACAAATTTAAATTGTTTTTGTAGTCAGGGTTGATTTTCTTGTTGAATCTTCTTTAGTTTATTGTTCGTATTAAAAAAATTTCTTTATCTTTTAACAAATAATTTTAAATTATGGACACAATGTACGCACTAATAAAATCACACATATACAGGGGTGTCATCGAAACCAATATTGTCAGAATTGGTTTTAAAACCGACAAGAAAAAATGCTTTGGTGTCATAGGGCACTGCTACATGTTCAATAAATATCGAGATATTTCTAGTATCATGACAATATTGGTTTCTATGACACCCCTGATAAATAAATAATTACAGAAATCCAAAAAAATCACTATTTTTCTTGTTTACAAAAATATTCACCTTATTTATTTATTTTATTTTTACACGTTGAATTTCTAAAGGAACCTTTCAACTCAAAATAAGAACAAGAATAAAACGGAACAAAAGAAACAGAAATGAGTGTAAAGAGAAATGTAAAAAAAACAACATGAAAACAGAAATCGTGTCTTTTTTTTCTACCCCGCTTGCTTCACTACACCGCTTGCCCCAAACCAAAAGCAACGTCTAAAAAACGACGTCGTTAAAATCGTAATGTAAATCGGGGCTAAGTGAAGCGAATACGGTAGCAATTTTCTATAGAAAATTCGCTTCACTTATTTTAAGAGAACAATTTTCTATAGAGAATTTGCCTCTTTTTGTTAAATTGTGTCTCTTTAATAAGAAGAATCAATTCCAAAAAAACTCTCCTTGGAAAATGTGCTTAGTGAAACATTCATTATTTTTACGTATTTAATTTTCTTCTTTCAGAAATTATTTATCAAAATCAGAATATACAACAATCCAGCGCTAATAATACCCAACAATTCAGGTGGGCTTAAAATTTCTTTTTTAATTTGTTGTAAACTTTTTGCTAATCTTTTTGTGATATTTGCATTTTACAGTAGCAGCCCCTATTATATAACAAATCAAAATACGATTATAACACAACAACATCAACAAGAAATAGGAGGAGGTGGTGGTGGAGGGGGTGGTGGTGTAGGTGCACTAATTGCCCTCAAACGTAATCATGCAATGGCTGCTGGCACTGGTGGTGGTAATACGGTGGTAACTATGCAGCAACAGCAACAACAGCAGCAGCATCATCATCATCAACAAAATCTACAAGGTTTGCATCCAGACATTATCTATGAGGAAATGCCCACAGATTACAGTGGCAATATGGAATCAGGTGACGATGAATGTGATGCTGGTGCCAAAAGGCCAAAAGTTGAAGTACTCTGATGTGTGTGACAACAAAAGTAAAAAGAATATGAAGATGAAGAAAAAAACAACTACAACTACGGCTAGTGTTGTTGACAAATAATTATCATCATTATATATAACTAAAAAAATGAAAACAAACAAGAAAATTTACATTTATATGTTTTATTATGTACGCTTTAATTTTACAAAATTTATTATACATCTACACACACATACCCTACATCATTCACTTACACACACTTAACCTTATAAGCCAATCAGCATAAATATTTCTTTTCCTACCCCCACCCCCCTTCCCCTACTTTACACTGTTTAAAGAAGAGCATTATAATTTCTCATACATTTCTCTTAAGTCCTGGTAATTTAGTTTACTTACATTTCTATAGATTCTACTTTTACCTGCCCAATTTTTTTTTAACAATTGTCTTTAACTTCTATACCTATACACAATTATCATTATTTTTTCCCAAAATTTAAACGTTTAAATTGTAGCGTTATTATTAATTATTTGCTTTTTATTTTAAATTACACACAAAATGTATTGTTTTAAAAAACTTTTTAATTTATCTAAAGTATATTGGATTTGATGACTCGCTACTCGTTTATTTAAAATATTTTTTTTTTTTTTTGTTAAAAAAAAAGAAAATTAATTTTTTTTATCCGTTAACGGATATAGCTCTCATTTTTCTTTTTAAATTTAAAGAAAAAACATTTAACTAATGATTTTATATATAAATTTTAAATATAAACTACATTTTAATTGATTTCTTCACGTTTCAACGACGAATTCAATATGCTTTGATGATGATGGCTAAAACAAAAAAAAAAAAAAAAAAAAAAAAACTATTGGTTACAACTAAAAGTATATATAAACATTTTATTATACAAACATATATTAATTTAACAAACAAAAGCAAAAGGAATGTTTTTTTTAATTATAGAGCATTAGTTTTGTTTATGTTTTATATAGGTTCAGTTTATGGCGGCCCTTTAAGTCTTAGAGCTTTATATATAATTAAAACAATAATATATATAAATGAAGTATGATATTGAGAATTCATTTAAAATTAAGATTTCTAGTAAAAAAAAGTTTTTAAAACTATAAAATTTAAGGGGCTTTTAACATAAAGTTTAATTTTTAAATTTCTTTTATCAGATTTTTTAAAAAAATAAAAGTATAGATTCCATAAAATTGTAACAGAAGTTCAGCTTTCAAATTGAAAAGAAAATAAACGTTTACTCCTTACTATACAGGAGTAAAATATCCCACAAACAAAACTCTAACATCTCTCCAAAGCGAACTTATATCAAAAAATTTTAAGGTCTATCATCTCTACGCTAAATTGCATTAACAAAATGTTGAAAAAAAACAATTCCAAACAAATAAAACAAGAAAAACAAATTCGTATATACAGAGTTGTTAAAAATTCTCTTTAAAGTAAAAAAATATAATAATAAAAAACCTACAAAATAAACAAAACCTCCTTCTTAAATAAACTTAATACAGAAAGAAAAAAGCAAATTATAAAAATCGTAAAACCACAAGATAACAAAAAATGCAGCATCAGTGAATATTATAACAAAATAAAAATGTTTACCTTTTTATAGAAAGTTATATAAACAAAAATGAAAGTAACAAAAGCATACCTATACATACTTCTTATATAACACACACGATTCTATATACATTAACTATGTAAGGAACAATTAATTAATTAAACAAATAATAATACTAATAAATAAACAAAAAAAATCTCTAAACTCTTAAAGGATATAAAATAAAAAAAGCAAAACAAACAAACAAGCGAACAGGAAAAATAACAAACATGAAAAATTGTATAATGATTGCACTTTATTTCATAAAAACCACAAAGAAATAATAAAGAAAAAAACCCATTTAAATGTTTGGACAAAATGTGTATTTGAACCAAAAAAATAATAATAAAAAAAATGAGTTTTTCAATTTAAGGTTATGTTTAAGTTCTTTAAGAAATGTTAGGTTATTTTTCGAAATTACGGTTATAAAAACTTTGATTTTATTTTATTCATACTTCAAATTAAACGCATAAAATAATTAAAGATTTAAACAATTATTTACTTATTTTCTTTTTTTTAAGGCTTTATATATGTGTAATGAATAGTCGGTCTAAATGTGACAAAAACTGATTGAAAAGGAATATTGGCCAACACCAAACCAGTCAGTCGTCTTTGTGTATTCAATGTCTTTGTGAAATTTGGAAATTTTCTAAAATCATGATTTTTGTGAAATTAACTTTCAGATCTCTTTAGTAATCAAGTGATTTAAAATTCGAGCGATTTTTAAATCAATAATAGACAATTTGATGTTCTGCAAATCACACGATTTTATACTTTAAAAAAGGTTTGATTACTCGAAAGTAAAACGAACAAATTATGTGGATTTGATTTACTGAATACTATAATAAGGGGTGATTTTTTTTTAGCAACTTTCGTTTTGGCAAGACTGTTTTTTGGCAGCTCAGTTATTTTTGTGTAACATGTTACTGTTAACAGTTTGGCATATAACTTAACCCTGAAGCGACTTACCAAGGAACAACGTTTGCAAATTTTCAATTTTATTATCACAATTTATGCTCGGTTAAGAAAGTGCATCGTGCGGAATGGATATTTAAACAAGCAAAATTATATTAAAGATGCATTGGTGCAATAACTCCCAATGCATTCCGAAAAATGCAATGTTTGACGTGACGTGTGATGATTACAAATTTTTTTTCTTTGACTAAAATTGAAGAGCAGCTATCGTATCGAAAAATGATTTCTATATCGAAATTATATAAAATGTACTAAATTTCTTGCTCGATATCTAATGCCATAATCTCAAATAAGAAAATTACGATAATTTTTACTCGATATCGAATGCGGTGATTTGGCCCCAGGACTTGGCTGACATATGGTTTTACATTCCACACAGCACGCGAAACAATAGCTCATTTGAAAGGCGAGTTCGGTGGACACTATTTCACATTTCGGTCCGGTAAAATGGCCGACTATATCGTGCGATTTAACGCACGTTCTATCGACTCCAAGATTTCATCATTTCTGAAATTTTTTTTAAGCAAATCAGTTGTAATATCTAAAATTATACAATTTTTTTAATATGGAGGTTTTACGTCGACCTTTAAAAAAAGAACTGTGCTGCTTCTACTGGGTAAATAAATACAATGACCAAATTAATGTAGGGTTGGCTGAGCAGTTGAAAATGAACCTGATCACACGCTGGGCATAAATTCGGAATGAGCCGAGTTCACTCGGCCAACCGCTTTCAACTCAGTAACCATCCGTGTCTGCTATGTCTGGTGTGCGACCTCCAAGTACGATATTCATGCGCTATTTCGTTCAGAGTAGCTGTATACGAATTGCAATCAAACGGATCCTGCACGTACATACCTCTGCATGTTATACTCGAAGGACTTTTCTGACTTGTTTCGGGAGAGACTCCAGCTGTGTTATGTTAAAGCTATGAAAATTCCTCTGATGACATCACTGAAGGAACTGCTTTGTCAACATAAACGGATTTGGGTCATAGTTTATTTTTTAATAACTAGAGTCCTGCGGCAGCACTGATAGACATTCCACTTAGTCGGATACGGAATGTAGTAGCAGTGATCACAGGATACTGTCTGATCGGTGTTCAAGCCAGGATATTAAATCTCCCCTATATGTAATGACTTCTGTAGAAGTTATCATTATGAAATTCTCTCATTGTCCGGCCTTTGCAAATCAAACATTGGATAATTTGGGCGAATTTTACCTACACGACTTGACAAATCTATCGGAAATAAACGTCAGAAGACTAGAAGCCTTTATACGGATAATTTGGTTAAATAGTTTTTGACTTAAAATTTGTCAGCCTCTGAGTATATTTCAGCTCTCTGACCTTCTGTTTCAGCTATCACAAAGGGACCCATGGAGAAACCACGTGTGTCAACTTTAACTACTGATTGACTGTATGTTTAACCTAACCTAAAGTCCCTGCGAAAACCTTTCATCAGGCCACAACCTAATTGGTCTTGTTTCCGGTGAATCTGGTATATATATCAAGGTGACCATTACTAAATTGGCGTTTATTATTTTTATTTACAGATTTCGTTAGTTTATCAAAATTTTAATTATGTACATTTTGGCAAAATGTTGGGTCTGTTATTTTAATCACCTCCTGAATTTTAAGTTTTAAAGCGGTAATCGTTTCGATTAGATATGTATGGGCTCCATCTTTAATTCACAATTAAATATCGGTAAATTTGGTTTCTCGATTGCGACCGCATTTTCATTGAATATATTGTAACAATTGTCAAAATTTTCATGTTATTTAATATTCTCATTTTAAAAAACCTTATCAGCCCAATCATGAATAAAAATTCCGCGGGAGTTTTTCCCCTTTTCAAATTCAATGTTATAAAAAAGGAAAAAAATCCCGCGAATTTTTTATTCATGATTAGGTTGTATATATTTTGGGTTCTTTTAAGTGTACTTTGTGTATACTAACCTTCTGTGTTGAGTGTTATGTTATAATTTTTTAATATTAGCTTATGATATTATAAGCTTAAAATAAAAATTAAAACTAACTAACTTTTATAACACATTATTTCTTTTACTAAGATTGCCAGCTTTTGTTTAATGGCCAATGAAACTACAGCATTGGCAACACTTTCCTAAGAAAACATTGTAAACAAAAGCGTTATTTCATTCCACTGCGTTCTCGCTCCACTAGAACTCCAGCTAACATGAATTTTTTTTTTAGTTTAAACAATTTCTTTTTTTTATTGTTATTTCTCAACAAAGCGAACTTCGCACCTTTGCGGCATGATAAAATTGTGAACTTTTAGTTAAAAAAAAGCAAATACTTAAAAGTGAGTAGTGTAAATCTTAAAAAAAAAACTTTTTAGATATTAGTAACTGGTTACTTTTTCAAAGCCGCAAAGGGAAAACATTATTTTTTGGGTAAATTTGATTGTGTCATTTCATTTAAAATCGATTAAAATCTATAAATTATTAAATTAAATGTTAATTATTGAGCATTGACCCAGAACAAAAAAGGAAATAAAAAAACTTGGAAAAAGTGTAAGTATCCTAAAAGGAAAATTGTAGTTAAACGAAAATAATCCCATTAATAAATGTCGTTTAGTGATTAAAAAGGTATGAAAATTAATTTGATGTTTTGCTGGTTTTATAATTATTAAAAAACATACATGCATAGGTGTAAAAGTTTATCTTGCTCTTGAAAGGAAAGTGTATGTGAGTGTAGCCACACACGGTTGTCAGATGTTACAACGCTGTCAGATCTAGCAATGTACTGACATTGAAAAATGGTTAGCAAAAGGTAAGTCCCGGATCACACTGCCAATTTTGCTGCGCAACTTGAGTTTGTGAATGAGAGGGGAAAAAGACCAACAAACTCAAAAGTGGCAGTGTGTGATCCGGGACTAACTTGTCATTGCTTTTTCTTACAACGTTGGAAGACAAAAATTTGAAGTTCACACGGTTGTTAGACATTTTCTGAACATTTTTCTGACAACGTTGTAAGATCTGACAACCGTGTATCTGTACCTCCCACAATCGCGGAACGGAATGAATAATTCGACCCAACATTAAAGTTGGACATTTTATTTGTTGATATACCTACATATAAGTCGTATTAATTCTGATAATTGTTAAAATTTCGTTTGGAAATTCACAAATGTTGAATTTGTAAAAGCTGGATTTTGTAAAATTCACTATATTTTTGATCAACATAATCGTTTTTCTGAAACCGCCATTGAATTTAGCCGCATTTGCGCTGAATATCCAGGAAACACCTTTGAAAAGCATTTGCATGCTGAACTGTATAAAGCGATAAGTGATATGGAGAAGTGATTGGGACATTTTTTCCGATAAAAAGATTCGATATACCTACATATGTATGAGTGGACATGGTGAACTTCTATCACATATTATTTGACTTTTACAATTGTCAAACCTAACTCTATCCATTACAATAAATATTTAAGTTTCATATAAATTATTCGTTTAATTTAGTTTTGAAAAACAAAGTTTTCGTTTAAAAGTCACCATATGCAAATAAATTTCGATTGAATCTTCAAAAATAAATAGGTATTATATATTTAATTCATTAAGTTATTGTTTTATGGAGGTTATAATCTACAATTGTACATAATATTGATTTCTTTAAAGTACATTTTAAAATAACATTTCTATTAACTGTAATCTATTTATTTCTTTGCAGTACTATTTCTCATTTCAACGTAACATTCCATCGGCTAAACATACCTTTCATTAAACAACAACTAACCATATACAGCTGACATTTAAACAAAAATATAAACTAGTACAAACACTTGTCGAGGATCCCACATTTACTAGAAACAATCAACCACCCCTATAATACATTGGAAAGCAAATACAATTGAAAATTAAAGCCAGTGTCGCAGAGTAATTGTAAAATTAATAGAAATTAAATTGTTTCCTACAATAGTTACAAAAACAGAAAAAAGTAGTTGATTTTTAAAACGTCATAGACACCTACCCACAACCTTAAACCTTTAAACACAAAATGCTGTCTCGTTTAAGTGATTTTGTAACGCGTCATCGCAGGAAATTTGTTATTACCGGCGTGGTAGTTGGTGGCACATATATTGCTTTAAAATATGCCCAAAGAAAACTAATCGAAATGCAAGAAAAACAGGCAAGGGAATTTATGGAGAAGACACGTCGTATGCAACATTTCGAAACAACAGAAAAGACCTGTAATCAGTTGATAATTGGCATGGGTGCCGAATTAATGCAGGTAATTTTAAAGCAATGCAGCACAGATGAATTGCTGGAACAGTTACGTGAAAATCCCTCCAATAAACTAGAATTGTGGGAGGAAATGAAAATCGTCTCCTTTACACGTCTAACTACCTACATTTATGCCTCCTCCATGTTAGTGGTGGCCCTACGCATACAACTAAATCTATTGGGTGGTTATTTATATTGTGATACAGTGGCAGAAGATCAGGGTTTAGATACTAAGCCACAAAAAATCAATGACAATTTACAACAACAATATCTTTCTCTAATCAGACATTTTATACAAGATGGTGGCCTCTCAGAATTGGTACGTTTGATTAGATCTAAGGTAATAACAGTGGTAGAACAATTACCCTTAACTAAACGTCTAAGTTTGGCCGATATGGAGCAATTGTTTTGGTCCCTACAAATGGCCATTAACAGTGATCCCAGCACGGATCCCTGTTCGAAAATGTGCAAATATTTGCTGCCCTCCCAACTGTCGGACTATGGTCAAGGTGGTCCCTTGCTAGAGAAATTCTTCAACGAAACTTTGGATCTTTTAGAAAGTGACGATGCCAGCACTGTTTGTTCCAACAATATTTGCCGGGGTTTCTCTTTGGCCGTCGATGCCATAGCCGAAAGTATTAGTGAAGCTGTTGTACTAAGTCAAAAACTACAAACCAACAGCAGCACACAGACAAATGCTACGCAAAGCCATGAGGCACTGCTTAATATAAATAGCGTTCAAATAGCCTTAGCCAAAATTATACCCATAGTCAGTGGTTTGACTGCGAAAGGTTTCGATGGCACCACGCGCCCCCAAAATTTAGCCACATCCCTAATAACCTTTTATGTGGTGTCGGAGAAATGCAAAGTGATGGGTGCCAATGTTTATGAAACATTTTCGTCGGCGTAAAAACCAATAAATCATTTTATTTCTATTACTTGTTTGTGTTGTTTTTTTTTTTAATTTTATTTTTATATGATGTGCATTAAACGAAAAATTTGTTCATAAATATGTATAATAATTATTATTTATCACAAACAAAATATAACTTTGTGCTTCAAATTGTAAAAATTGAACTGTAATTTTCTTTCTAGTTTTGAATAAAAGAAAGAAGAATGGTATTTTTTGGTTTGAACAGGGTTTTTATATTTATATTAATTTTTTATGTGACAGTGAGATTACATTTTAACAAAATAAACGAAAAATTTTAAATTTCTATGTTTTTTGTTTTATTTAGAAACATTTTTTGGTAGAAATAATAGCAATAAAATAATAGAACAGCTTAAAATATAAACATATCAATAAGCATGAATTATTTAGATTATAATAAAATTAAAATTTTCTTGAATAGGTAATTTTGTATCTTACTAAAATATGCTTTAAATTGAGCTCAATAGGTACTAAATGATCTGCCACTTTTACAATCAACCACTGTCCACCATTTTTACCTGAAAAATACGCCAAACAAAAAAAGCTGTTATTTTTACTAAAATTAAATATTAGAATAGCAGAAAAATCCCGATCATGGCAAAATTGCCATTTTAATATATGTACATACATACATATATTTTTATCAGCATTAATTCATAATTTGTTATTATTCTAATTAGGAATGTTTAATTACTTATTTAACTAAACTGTAAAACTCATGTAAATGGTTTGATTTTAGCATTTTATCACCAATATATCGACCGGTATCTCACGAATAAATTCTTCAATATTAGCTTCCAGTACGTCAACCGTTGAGGGCATGTCCCTGTAGATATGAGCCATAACATAGCCAAACAAAAAATTGTCTAAGTCATTAAATCACACGATCTCGGCGGCCAATTGACCGGCCCAAATGTGAGATATACTGTTCACCGAACTCGTCTCTCAATTGGGCCATTGTTTTGCGTGCTGTGGCAACCTCTTGTTGGAACCATATGCCACCCAAGTAGCTCGTCATTCATAGCAACGTTCCTGCCTTCGTCGTCTTTCAAAAAGTACGGTTCAATGATGCCACCAGTCCAGAATCCATACCAAACAGTGCATTTTTCTAGATTAACAGAAAAAAGTGGATCTTCATAAAACATTAACTCGACTTAACTGATAAGATAAATTGCAAAGCAATGATTACGATAAATTAGGATTGGGTCATTCCCACGACAGCCGGTTACACGCACCAGTATGATCCGAGATCACACGGTCACGGCCATCTAAGCAAACACTGCTGCTAAACAATATCATAAATTTATTTATTTTATTTATTTATTTAATCAATACAGTACAACAAGAACTAGTCTTATCTAATAGTACTGGGGAGATAGTGGCACAATATGATTTTTGTTGGTAAAAAAAATAAAATCACTTAATACTAATTTTAATGAATTAAATTTAACTCGGATAAAATTGAAAAAAAATTAAACGATATTTCAAAAATTACAAAATTATGATGTTTAAATTAAATAAGAAAAAGCAAATAATATTACTAACATCAAATAAATATAAGTTAACACATTAAATATGTAAGAGTTATATATAATTAGTTTTTTGTTACCCTAAACGATTAAATATTGCAATTTTGAAATGCTTTGCATTGCTAATAATTTGAATATTAGGGAGAAGTTGGCGCCAAAGATTTATAGCATTGAAGAAAAAATGTTTTTTCGATATATCTTTCGATATACGAAAGGTATTTACCCTCTTTCCACGGTCAGACCTTGAAAAGATTATTCTATTGTATAGGTATTCAGGCTGTTTAGTGTAAATTACTTTATGAAAAAATAATAATGTTCGAAGCTTTAATAGGCCATCAAATGGTATATTACATATTTGTCTAGAGTACTGTAAGATTCTGCTTCGCCTACTGCGGCCAAACACATATCTGGCAATATTATTGTACGTAACATTAAGCCTTTTCATACTTAAAGTATCACAGTTAGCGAAAAGTTCACAACCGAAACAAGAGCGTAGGCAATAAATATGTTTTAGCAAGTAACATTCGAACATCAAAGGGTGTGTAATGTTGCGATATCCATAGGTTTCTCAACATCGCATATGTTTTACCACATATAACATTTATGTGATTAGACCAGTCTAATTTCTTGTTAAATATTACTCCTAAATTTTTGGCAGTTTCGTCTATTGTGATTGTAGAGTCTCCGATCAGAATTGGTGGTAAAATAGTTTGCAATGATTCGGTTTTTCCAATTATCATAGCTTTTAACTTCTTGGCATTTATGGAGAGTCCATTGGCTGAAGCCCATTTTTTAACACTATCTAGGTCATTATTGATCCGGCAAATGCAATTATTAATATCAGATGGTTCACAACTTATAAAAAGTTGTACATCATCTGCGTACATATGTATTCCACAAGAACTGAGACGGGAAGGTAAATCATTAGAATATAATACATATAATAGCGGACCAAGTATGGAACCCTGTGGTACACCTCTCGGAGTTGAGCAACTATTAGGATAAATTTGTTATAAAGTAAACACTAAATTGAACAACAAACTGAACATGTACTTAAAATCACAAAACAAAATGTAAAAAACGCTTTAAAAGCAAACTTGTTCATATACTCAATATAACAGCCACAAAATACGGACGCCAAGTAGTCTCTTGAAATCTCAAACAAAAAGGACTATTCAAAGCAAAACTACTAAAGCAAAAAAAAAAAAAAGCTACTAAAGAAAATTCACAATGGGCATTTTATAAAAGCGCACCAAAAAAGAAAAAGCAAAATAAAAACAAGTAAGAGTGCTACATTCGGCTATGCCGAATTTTATATACCCTTCACCTTTGTTGTGGATGCATAATTATATTATATACATACATACATATATATATATAAAAACGGTTTCCTTTAATAAACCGGATTCTCCATCAAAAGAGCATTTTCGGAGCACTCCGAAAAGAGTCAGAAAAGAGACCAACAAAAGAGCATTTTCGGAGCGAAGGAAAAATTTGCTTGTTACTGACCTGAGTCGGCACGCAGTATGACTCAGAAATTTCACTTAATTATGTGTGTACCAAAGCGTTGTTGTCCTGTTATTTGTGTTTTGAACAAGCTGTACCACACAAGAATGACAAAAACAAGATTACACAGAGCCCAAAAAAAACCTCATAAAAGACTCTTTTTTTTTTTAAATTATCTAAGAGCTCTTTCTGACGGACCATTTCCGAATGTAATGACCTTCTTTTCTGAAGGTTTTCGTAGCAATTATGATTGTTTTTTGGGCTCATAAAGAGCGTTAACGCTCCGAAAAAGACTCTTTTCGGACTCATATGGCTTGCTGGACACTGTCTTTTTACACACTTATATTACGGTTTAAGAACACACTTAAAGTTTTCGAACACTTTGATGTTTACAAAACAATGACTCCCAATAAACTGATTCATTTGGTTGGCCGTGTTAGTCTATTTATACAGCAATCATAATTTCTGGAAGGTTCGAAACTAAGATACTGGAATGTTCGTGACTGCAAGTCTAGAATGTTCGTGTCTAGAATATTCAGCCAAAGTCGTTAAAACTCAATGTTGCTATGTTTATAACAGTTTATAACAATAAATCAAAACTACTACAAATGCTAAACAAGTTGTATGTCGATAAACACACCATCTCTTGATAAAGTTGATCGTAACAATATTAATACACTTAGTTTGATAGTTTTTTTTTTATGAAATTTTCAGAGGTTGTCTCGGATTTTATTTTATTTATTTATGGACGGATTTTGCTGATTTTAAATAGCAAACTTCTCATAAGCATGTCTGACAGAATTATTGAAGATTTGGATCCCGAAGATATCTGGGGACTTCAGAAAATTGATTTCAACAGACAGACAGACGGACATGGCTTAATAGACTCCGCTATCTATAAGGATTCAGAATATATACACTTAATAGGGTCGGAAAATTATATTGTGGAAATTACAAACGGAATGACAAACTTAAATAGGTATACCCTTCTCATGAAGGTGAAGGGTATAACAAGGCAATAGCACACAGCTGATGTACAATAACTTCCCTTTTTTCTCTTATGAGTCTGGATATATTTGTTTGTATTTGTTTGTTTCTTTGTTGTAAAGGATTTGTTTTGTTCTTTTGTGAATTTACACAATTTCCATATTTCTCATTTGAGATGAGTTAGAATTTCTGCAGGATAATGCGCAACTGTTGTTTTCATTTCATTTTTGCCTTAATTTTGGGGAGAGCATTAGCAGTAGCAGCAGAATACCGTTGTAGCAGCACTGAAAAAAATGTAAATCAGTTGCAAAGTTACGTGAATACAGGATACAACGTTTTTTTAGTTTTTTAATTTTTTTGGAAAGCAAGAAGAAAAAAAGTTTTTCAGACAATTTTTATAATTTTCCATTTTTTTGTGACGGCCAACACATTAATATATACAACAAAGAAATTGTGTACAAATTATATTTAAAAAAAAATTAAAGCCAACAATAAATAAAGAAAATTGTCTTTAAATAAATTAACAAAAAGAGCAAAATGTTTGAGCAGCATCATGTCAAATGCTGTATAATTATATAAAAAAGTTCTCAAAATAAGTTTAAGCTTTAAATCAAGTAAGTTTTTAGTATTTGTTATAAAATGTGCTTCTTTGTAAAAGAGTTTTCTTTTACTAGGAGCAGGTAACAAAAAATACAAAATAATTTATTTATTGAAGTGAATTCTTAAGCTGCTTTAACCTTTTGTTGCTTATCGATTAGCTTAAGTTAAATAGTTAAAATATTCATGCCATAAGAAGAAGAACAACAACAAGAATCAAATGAAAATGTAGTAAAAGTTTCTTTTACTTTTTTCTTCGTTCTTTTTTTTTTTGGTGTGTATTGTTGCTGTGGCAAGGAGTGAAATCATTTGTTAATATGTATTTTGTTTGATACTTTTAAGATATTTTAATGTTATTTAACAACTTAGCCATATTTTTACCAAGTCTAGTTATTTTTATACCCTCTACCAGCACAAGTGGTGAATGAAGGTATATAAACGCTTGTCATTCCGCGTGAAACGTTGGTAATATTAATCTGAGATCCAACAAAGTATATATGTGATCCTTATACAATTCTAAGTCGATTGAGCTACATACATATGTCCGTCTGTGTAAAACACTCTCACGTCCAAAATACACAACTTATCTTCACAGAATTTCCAGACAAATGTTTCGTATTTTGTTAGACAGTTTGGTATTAAAATTCAGCAAAATCGGTATAGTAGAATCAGTGTTATGGACCAAAACGTCGAACAACTACCATAAAAATTTGAAAAAATTTTTGCAATTTTTTTTGAATATATTGCAGATAATACCATGAAATCTTGTACACGTTATTTCTATGATAAAAGGAAAAACTGTGATGAAAATATTAAGAATTGGTCCATGATAGCCTGCATACAAATATCTACCGAAATATGGTTCAATGATACATAAATGCCTATAAAATTCATGTAAAAAACATCGCAAACCGAAATTTTGTTTAATTCGATCCATGTTTGACCGTAGATCGCATACAAAGTCGACTTCCAAAATTTACTTAAATAAATATTGTTACCAGGTTAAAATTCGACACAAATAATCCTCATTGTTTTAGTAGATTTTATGATGGCTGGCCCCTAATTGGTCATAGCTCGCATATTAGGACCACATCCAAAAAAGGCATTAATATCGGTACCGACTCAAAATTTTACATAGATCATTTAGGACCACATTCAAAAAAGACATTAATATCGGTACCGACTCAAAATTTTACCTAGATCATTTACTTATACACATAAATCATACTACTGAATTTTGTGAATTTCGGTGAATATTTGACTATATCCCCCATATAAAACCTTCTTCCGAAAAGCACTTCAATGCTCATAAATCTCTTATAAATAACGGTACCGATCCAAAATTAACACGGCTCATTTACATATATACATGACAAAATCAAACTGCTGGATTTTAAGAATATCGGTCTATATTTGACTATGTCCTCCATATAAGGTCCACTTCCGAAATCCACGTTAATACTAATATATATCTTAAATATACCGTTATTATGTTGAAATTAGACGTGAAATATCCTCATATGCATGAAAATCACTGTTCCCAAATTTAAGAAGATCGGCCCATAATGTGTCATAGCTGCCATATAAGAACCATTTCCAAAAAAACAAATAAACCCACAAAAACGCATAATAAATATCGATATCTGTATACCATAGAGGAAAAAATCCTATCCTGCATACAAAATTTTGAAAAAATGTGTTTTTTTTAATTTTTCAGATCTTATTGTAGTACCTACAGACACATATTATACCTTAAATTAAAGCTTAATGGCTTGGCTATTAATATTAATAAACTAAAATAACACTTATATAGACATTTATTTACATTTTTTAGATATTAAAAAAAATTCGGATCAAAAAATTCGGGATTTAACCCATATTCGGTCCATATTTTATAATCATGATATATATCGTTGGAAAGGTATTTTTAATACCTTTTATTTAATATATTATATTGTCAGACACCCAGTAGTTCCCGAGATATAGGCCTATATATTTTCAACTTTACGGGCCCGCCCCCTTGAAAATATGCGTGACCATCTCCTCTAAAAGCCCTATTTGATGAAATTTTTTTTTTTTTAGCAAAGTCACTAAAACCGAATTACACTCAATTTTATGAACATCAGACAAACTCTGTAAATTATGGTAAGAATTGGTAGTTAAATCAATTAAAAATGGTGAAAATTAGACAAAATTTCAAAATATTTAACATAATTTTTTTTTTTTTTTTAAACAAACACAAACTGCGAAGCTTTTTGGCTTGTCTGCAGAAAACACCCAGAGTCTTTGAATTAAATTTGCACTAAAACTGAATAAAAAATACAGAATAAGGATATTCTAGTCCTATAACCAGTGTAGTTTTTGTATTTCTTATTACGTTTAAGTGTAGGGTATTTAAGAATATTTCTCTCTTACTTGTTTATACTCTGTTTTTTAACTTGTTGTGAGTATTGAAAAATGTTTTTTTCTTTAAAGAGTATGAATAAAAACACTGCATATTCTAGTCCTGTAACCAGTGTAGTTTTAATATTTCTCATTATATTTAGGTGGAGAATACTCGTATTTAAGTTAGCACAGCCGAATATAGCACTCTAACTTGTTTTTATTTAAACTTCACGGCAAAAATCTTTCTGTAAGCTCTTGATATTGCCAGTGTTGACCAGTTTTTAACTTAAAAATCAAAGAGTTTTTAAACTTAAGTTCTGTTTAAATACCAAATTCGTTTTTATAGATCATATTTAAATATAACTTAAATCACTGACTACGTCCATTTAAATACAACTTAAGTTGTTCATATTACCATATGATTTAGACAGTTCTGCAAATTATGAAAGAGGCTTATTGGAATAACATGAAAGTTTTGACATTTTGTGATTGAAAAATTTCGCAGCCTGTCTAAGGATCTACGATTAAAGCTAAAGGGATTTGTCTAAAGATGCACGATTGAAGCTAAATGTCTAAAGATCTACGATTGAAGGCAAATGAGGTTTGTCTAAAGGTCTGCAATTGAAGCTAAATTGAGACTGTCTAAAGATCAAAAAATGAAGCTAATAGAGATCTACAATTAAAGCTAAAATATCTACGATTGAAACTAAATGGGACTTAACCATTCTGCAACCACATGGCGTATTACAATTTGTTACTGGTGCATGGATTGGAGCCGGCCAACATACTGGTTTTTCTGGAAAAATCATTTTTCGAGCGAAGACATTTTTAATTTTAATTTGGCTTCTGAAAATCCAAGAGCAATTATTGAATCATTTTGTCAAACGTTTGTGGGGAAATGCGGTTACGGTTAAAGAATGACGTTATCGAGGGATGTTAATAACTAAATTGTGGCCTATTATTATACTATGTGGTTTCAAAGCCACCAAAACAATGAATTTATTGCAAATCAAAGTTCTCGATCGTATAATTTCACGAAATTCAGCTGCGATTTAACAGCAGTGGATTATTTTTCCGGGGGCTATGTTAAAAACGATTATTAAATTTAACAAACGTTTATTAAGCAAATTTTTATATGAAAATCTGTCTTAATAAACGTTTGTTATATTTAATAATCGTTTTTGAATAAGGGCGAGAGTCTATAAAAAGCTAATCGAATCAATTACAGCCTTAGAACTCAAAATCCGCGCTATGATTAATGTAAAAATGCCGCCATTTTGCCATAATGGATATTGAAAAAACAATGGGCATGTGTAGGCATAGTCGTGGTGCACATTTGTTCTATATAATTTTTTATTTATAATTGTCAAACCTTATTCTTCCACTACAATAAACATTTCAATGTTTTTTTAAATTCTTTGTTTTATTTTGTATTGAAAAACAAAGTTCTTGTTAATAAAACTTTTAAATAAATACCTTTAAAGAATTAATAAGTTTACAACACTGTTTGTTACCCTTATAATAAAATACAATAAATATCGCGTGTATAAATGATAGACATACACGTACACTACAATAGTAAACACAAACAAATGTATAGGTATACCTCTGTTATTCGTATGTGTTTCTACTCATATGTTTGTACATATGTATGTATGTCTATTACCAAACGTCAACTCCTTAATTCCTTTTGTTATCGTTTTCTTTTTTTAACATTTCTGTGTAACATGTAACAAAATTTCTTCCGACTTTTTTTTTGGTTGGTAATTTTAAATTATAAATATTATATTAGAGAATTGAATAATCATATTTTCTTAATGAAAACTCAATATTCTTCGTTGTTTTTTTTTTTCTTTTGTATTTTGCAAGAATGTGTCAAGATTTTTTTTAATACTCAACTTTTCTGTAGTTTGTTGTTGCTGTTGTACAAAAGTATTGTACCTACTAAATGCATATGTATGTAGGTATATATATAAATGTGTGTAAATGTATTTTGTTATTTATAAACAAAGTCGTGCTATATAAATATTTTGTATGTATGTATAATTTATGTTTATGTACCTACATGAAAACATTAGATCAAGTCAAGTGTGCTTTTGAAGGGTCCTTTAAAATCTACAATACTTAGGGAATACATTAAACATAGAGGGATTTTTCTCCTTTCTCCACTGTAACAACTAAAGATGTGAGTATAAATAAGTATGGGCGAAGAAGAGAGTCATGGGAGTTAAGTAGTTTTCTTTAATGTAGGCTCTCTTCTTCATCTTCTTTGCCTTACATGTGTGTGATTGTATTGTTGTATAAGAGTAATTTTTTTGTTTACTTGTTTTTTTTTTCATTTGTTGCTGTGAAAAGGCAAGTGAAGTATAATACTTAACATATTGTTGTTATTGTTCTAATTTTTATTTTGTTGTTATTTTGTTACTTACATCTTAAACTCACATGACCTTTATGGTAATTTTTTTGTATATTTTGTTGCTTTGATACGTTCAACTGGGGAAAAAATGTAATTAAATCCTAAAATCGCGGTATTGCAATTAAAATACATATGTATGTATGTAGGCATATTTTTTTTTTACTTTTATTTTCACTTTTTTTTGTTACGGCTTTTTGTGCGGTATGTTTCAGTTTGATAAAAAAAAAACAAAATTACTTAATATGTGTGTCAAATTCTGTATGTATGTATGTAGCTTAGTGGTAAACTCAGAGTAATAGAGAAGTAGGAGGCTAGAGTTTATGAAGGAGAGTTTAACTGTAGAAAAAGCTTTGTATAGACGGTTGTCAGATCTTACAACGTTGTCCGAAAAATGTTCAGACAATGTCTAAAGCTATGTGTCCACGATCGTCAGATATTACAACGTTGTCAGAAAAATGTGCAGAAATTGTCTAACAACCGTGTAAACTTAAAATTTTTGTCTTCCAACGTTGTAAGAAATGCATTTTCAGTACATTGGAAGACAAAAATATTGTCACACATCTAACAATCGTGTAAACACACAATGTTGGCATTGTCATTGTTTTAAGACAATTGTCATTCATTGTCATATGTGCAAAGTTTATGCATCTGCCAATGGCAGCATTGTCATAGAAATTATTTCTAAAAGCAACTCTGTATATACATAAATAAACAAACAAGTGTGTATTAACACAATTTTTGAAAAAAAATGGAAGAAAATTAAAGAATTAAAATAGTGTGCATTAATAAAATTTTTGAAAAAAGTGGAGGAAAATTAAAGAATTAAATTAAAGTGTGCATTAATAAAATATTTCAAAAAAGTGGAAGAAAATTAAAGAATTACATTAAAGAAAAAAAAATTGATAGCGACATATTTTTTGATGAATCCTGTTTAATAGCGTGCAGATAAAATGTTTCCAATTGCTCTTTTTTGATCCATGACAATATTTAAATTTTTTAAACACACACACAGAGCTGCAAAACGAATTTGACAATGCCACACAACAATCTGACAGCCGTGTGAACTGACAATTTCGGTTGACAGCTATATTCATTGTGTGACAATTGTGCGCAAATGAAATTGTTAGTTTTCTTACAGTCGTGTAAACTGACAATTTACCGTTTGCTAAAAATTTTTCAATGTCAATACATTGCTAGCACATTGGTAGATATGACAACGTTGTAATATCTGACGATCGTGGACACATAGCTAACAACCATGTGAACTTAAGATTTTTGTCTTCCAACATTGTCAGAAAAAGCATTGACAATTTACCTTTAGCTAACAATTTTTCAATGTCAGTACCTTGCTAGCACATTGCTAGATCTAACAACATTGCATGATCTGACAACCATCTATATGTACATAGCCTAACACTGACTGTTTTTATAGAAAAAGTGCCCAACGCCGAAGTTTTCTATAGAAAAAGTACATAACGCCCACTGCTTCTATAAAAAAATGCTTAACGCCTTTTATATCGAAAATTTGCTTAACGCCGATTGTTTTATTGAAATAAGGCTAAAGCCGACTATTTATATTGAAAAAGTAGCTAACTGTTACTGTTTTTTTTTTTTTAGTAAAAGTGCCTAACGCGGACTGTTTCTATAGAAAAAGTGGTTGACGCTGAATGTTTCTACAGAAAAAGTGTCTAACGCCATATATATATATAGGCACATTTAAAATACTAACAATATCTTCAATATTGCCACCTCTAGAGATTAGCATTGTTTTTTGACTCTTAAGCTTTTATTTCATAAAATATTTTCAGAACTTATTAATTCCTACAAACTTATCGCGAAAAACTATATATACCTATGTACATTTACTTTCAAGTTGTAAATGATTGTCCAGCTCAAATTGACTATTAATTGCAATTAACCACATTAAGAATAAATGCAATAAAAAATAACAAGACATATTGATTACACCATAGAGTATAAAACTAGATAAAAATTACAGTTAATAATTATAATCATATAAAAGAAAAATACTTTTTAAGTATCCGCCATTGTGTATAGGTATGTACATATATACAGTACATACATATGTAGTATGTATATTTAGTATACCTGTTTGTTTTTAGCAGCATTTTTAAAACGCCTCTAATTACACTCCGTTTTACCGCATTCTGTTTAAGAATATTCACGTATTTTTACACTCTTAAATTAAACGGCTTGATTGTTTAAACAATTAGTTGTTTATAATGTTGCACTAGTTAAATATATGTAAATACATTCTCCCATTTTTAGATAAAAGGTTTTATTTCAAACATTATTGTACTTCTTAATACTCGTACATACATAATACATAATAAGCCGTCTCTTATTATAAAGAGAAAGTGTTTTTGTAGTTGTTCCTGTTGTTTTTTATTTCATTTTTATTTTAATGCTGCTGCAACAATATTTTGTTCTTAGAAGCAACATTATAATTGAAGAGAGCTTTAATAAATTTATTATTCTGCTTGTAACATTAAGAAAACACTCGAGAAAAAAGTAGGTAATTTTTTTGTTTATGCTTTAGTACTTTTAAAAGTAGGTATGGCAATATGTAATAGCAATTTGTTACTAAATGTAAAAATAATTATATTTACGTGTTGTGTAAAATAAATAAATTCTGGTGCTTGAAATACTTTGAAGAAATTATTCACAATTAAAATTTAAAGTTCAGGAGTGTGTTTGTTGGTTCCATGACTAAAATTTGGCAAGTTTGTACTCAAAAAATGTCAAAGGATGACAGTTCGTCGTTTGAGCGCAATTCACAATCTTATGTAAAAAACTCAAAAATGCATTCCAGAAAACTTCTCCCCAAAGACTAAACCCTTTATTGAAAAACGATTATTAAATTTAACAAACGTTTATTAAGACAGATTTGCATATAAAAATTTGCTTAATAAACGTTTGTTCAATTTAATAATCGTTTTTGAATAGGGGGGTAAGTCTTCAATTTCATTCAATAACTTTTATTTAAAATGAAATTTTTGAACTTATTCATAATGGAATTATTTCACGATAAAATTCATTCAACGACTTAGAAATTATATTACAATTAGAACTTAAAATTATTTTTTTAAATTTAGTATTAGTAAACAAAAATTTTAATATCAGAATGTCAAAAATTATTCCAGCAACTTATTCCCAAAAATCTAATATTTTGGCTTTATTCAAGGTATTTTATTTAAAAAGAATATATTAATTTTTGAACCAATTCATAATGGTAATAATTCACAATAGTATTTATTCCATTACTTAGGAAATGTATCAAAGCTCCAGCTTCTGCTTCTTTAATTGTGATTAATTTGAGATTAGTTTACTGAAATCTTTGTTCAGAATTCGTCCTAAAAAATGATTTCTTTATTTATTCTAAAAAATGATTTTTTAAGAGCTTTGATTGAATTTAAAAAAACAGAGAAAATTTCGAGAAATCTATGAAATCTTTTTTGAGTCGATAGAACGATCTATATAATTCAATGTTTAAAGAAAATTTCATGTAAATATTGACCGCGACTACAACTTTAATGGTTCATACGCTGAGTCCAATATTGGCATACTCTCTCCAACATATTGGCCGGTATCTCACGAATAAATTATTCAATATAAGCTTTCAGTGTATCAACTTTTAGTTGCGAGTTTGTCCTTATAGTTATAAGACATAACATAGCCCAAATTGCACTATATAGGCGGCCAATTGACCGGCCCAAATGAGAAAAGAACTGTTTACTGAACCGCCCCTCAAATGGGCCATTGTTTCCGTGCTGTGTGGCGTGTTGAAACCACATGTAAGCCAAGTCCAGCTCTGCCAAAAAAAATTGTAAACATTGCTGGGTAACCATTTCGTCATTCACAGTAACGTTCCTGCCTTCGTCGTCTTCGATAAAGTACGGTCCAATAATGCCACCGGCCCATAATCCAAATCAAACAGTGCTTTTTCGGGATGCATTGGTAGTTCTTGCAATGAGTCTGGCTGCTCTTCAAACCAAGTATGACAATTTAGGTTGTTTATATATCCATTCAACCAGGAACAAGCTTCGTCGCTGAACACATTTTTCCGATAAAAAAGTTTAACTTCATTTAATTTTGCTAGCGACCATTTACCAAAAGTTAACCGTTGTGGTAGGTCGTGTGGCAGCTTTATTTTAAAACTCAAATCTTTCTGCAAAATTTTCCTAACAGACCTCAAATTGCTGCGAACAGCGGCATATCGATAATTCACGGTCATCAACAACACATACAGCTGCGATATTTTCCTCTGTCCGCACTTTAAGTTTGCGTGTTGGGTAAATGTAAATTTGGTGCGAAATTTAGTCGCAAGATTCCGAATAGCCGCCCAGTGCACAATAATCTGCAAATGTTGTTCTACGTTTGTAAGTCGATACATGGTTAGCTTGTTCGGAAAGTGACAATTGCAAAGAAAAATCTCAATACCAAATTAAAACAAGTACACCACTTGTCAGTATTTTGTTATATAAGAAAAATCATACATTCTTCACCCTGACTGAAGTATGTTAACAAATCGCCCTGATATATTCTACACTAAAAACACAAACTCAGAAATTTCTTAAATATTTCTTTATTCCTATTTGTTGATTTCTTTGTATTAGGAACATACTAAAAAAATCACTTTAATTGCAGTCTATTTAAGTCATTACAATCATTTTAGGACACTCATTAAACAAACACTAAAGCCATTTCCAAATAATCCTGAAGGATTAAAGGAGAACATAATAGAAATAAAAAAAAAAACACACACACACCAAACTAAACCAAAGGTTTATTAAGCATTCATAGAAAAATAGCCACATTATAAATACACGAGTACACACATCCTTCTTCTCCTAGCCATCTACATCCTTTCGAAACATTCACAAGTACCTACAGATATATATAGCGCATTTGAAAACAAAATGTAACCTATATTGAAGTGTGTACGTATATGAGTAGAGGAGATATGTGCATACTACTCCTTGTTATATGCCATCCACTCATATTTGCGATCCTTTAACTGTAAAGTAGTTTAATCCTTTTCATCATGTACTAGTTTTACTCGGATTTTCTATACATTCATATATATGGATATTTTATTTTATTTAGGTGCAATCTTTTTGTCTAAATTTTTTTTATACAGGTTCTTCTATCAAAAATAAACACTTCTCTGGACAGGGGTTAACGAAAATGCGGTGTTAATTTGATTTGCTTTTTTATATATTAATGGAGAGGAAGGCAGTCCAAAACATAGCTATCGCTATTTATTATTGAAAAAGCAGCTATTAGATCAGTGGTCGGCACCCACTGCCACCAAGAGCCGTTCTAAAATGGTTATTTAGCTGTAAACAACACAAAGTCAAAGAAGTTCGTAAAAGTTATCGATTATGATAAGAAATAAGAATAACAGTCAATAAGGCAAGGGAACAGTTTTTTGGAAATGGATTTAAGAAATGAATTGCTGAAATAAGTTAATCGTTAAATCGATGCCATTTGGGCATTTTTACCACATCGTTCAGTCTTAAGGCGTTGCACTCTTGTCGAAAGAAGTTGAAATTCGAGTTATCTTGAGCATTGAGGGATCGAATTGTTTGATTTTTTTGTGATATATTCTTGAAAGTATTTCCAAAAAATTTTTGCTTTTTCCTTATATCCGACTTACATGGGCTTCAATACCAACTTTCGCGGTATCATTATGGAGATATTAACATCTTTAAATCTACTCTCTTTATCTACAAGAATCTACAATATGTTATGTACTTATTGTATAGTTTTTAAAGATATTTTTGATGATAATTAAGGTTTTTTATACATGATAAGAGCCTTGGCTATTCGGAGGGTCTGTCTTATTCACGTATACCTCCGAATTCAAACACCTACAACCAAAGAAGTCTGAAGTGGTAAAATCGGGCAACCTTGTCAGCCACTGCAAATCGCCAAAACAAATCTTTGATTACGCATAACAAATCTTCTATTATGGTTCTGTAATACTCACAAGTCGATAGTAAACATAATATTTAGTACCAATTTACACGAAGCATTTTTATCGAAAAGATTGATACAATTTTTTCCTTGAAATTTATTCGGTATTCACACACCACAATTTTTTTGCTTAAATCGCTCGTGTTTTTATTTGAGAGTATTTACACATTTGTATACAAATATGCAATACGAATAAGAGAGTAACACGAATTGCAAGTACAATCAAGTTTGTACTCGTCTTATCTTCCCCTTATCCCGATATCTAAAATGTAATCAGTTTAGCTTCGTGTAAATTGGGACTTACGATTACCTCGAAAAATATTGTCTGATGATGCCTCAAGCATTTACTTTGAATTGATGCAGTGGCTCTTGATGAAATGTACGTGAATTTTCAATATAATTATCGATTTAGATAATAATGGTCCTCATAGCAATTTATAAATAAAAAAAAAGTCGGCCATTATGGCTGATGCAACTGTTTTTGGCAGCTCAGCTGTTTTCGTTTAACATGTTACTGTTAAACATGTTCAGTTCAGTGGTCTATAATTTATCCATGAATCGACTTACAAATGAACAACGCTTGCAGATTATTGATGCTTTTACAAATTGCGGCAACTCTCACTATTGTTTTTATATTTGTGAAGTAAAAAATATTGACAGTTGCCGCCATATGCAAAAGTTATAACACATGTCGATATATTGATACAATCTTGTTTAATAACTTCGCGTGAATGATTTCTTTTAGCACAACAAAAGATTTTATGTGTTCCTAATAAAATTCGTTCTGGAGTAAATGACCTTTATGAAATTTGTTTGGAACTAATACGAAAAACTAGTAAAACATGGTGACAGCAACAAAAGTCGAAGCTAGTTTAAGGGTTCACTTTTAAAAAGCAAACCCACTTCGAAAATCGTTCCCTTTTCATTTCTGATCTTGTAAATATTCTTCTACACTGTATAGAAACCAAAAAAGAATTCGTATTAAAAAACTTTCTGAAAATACACACCTTGAAACTGATCAAATTTGCTATATACCCAAATCGGTAATCCTACATCTTACCCCCTTATTCAAAAACGATTATTAAATTTAACAAACGTTTATTAAGCAAATTTTTATATGCAAATCTGTCTTAATAAACGTTTGTTAAATTTAATAAATTTAAAAAAGGGGGTTAGACTTTAAGTTGTATAATTTACATACTCAAGCTTTCCCACATATATTCCTCAAATGATTTCCCGCATTCCAATACCCTGTAAATTCTAAGCAAACTAATTTTGCATATGACAATATTTACACTTCAGCATGTTCAAGACATTCTCTTATCTGTGGCTATGGGCGGTCTATATACTTACATATATTGTACTTATTTTGTATAAATATGTGTCGAGAGAAGAGCAAAAAAAAAAGGAAAAAAACAATTTTGTTAAAACTGGAATAGAAAGAAGTTATAATGATGAAAAGTTTCTGAATTCTATATATCTTTGTACATATATATAAATATATGTGTGTATGTATATGTTCTTTGCATGCATATTTTCTGTTCACATTTCGTTTGTTTGTTTATAAACTGTGTCAATAGTTTTAAGGTGGTGCGAGGAATAGCATAAATTAAATACTAACAAGGAGTTTCGTTTTTTTTTATCTAGCAACTCCTTTACTTTCCACACCACAAGCTATAACAAAAGAATATTATGTGCTGGCACAATTGAAAGTATTGAGGAAGAAACCAAAAATAAATGACCGTTGTACAGTGGGTGTGAAGTAAGTTAGAACATGTTAAAAAAAAAAACGGAATGAAAAAATGAAAAAAAAAACTGTTGCACACAATATTTTTTTATAGAGAAAACTGTTATACACAATATTTTCTGTAGAAAAAACTAATATACACAATATTATTTATAGAAAAACTGTTATACACAAGTTTTTCTGTAGAAAAAAAACTAATATACACAATATTTCCTGAAGAAAAAACTGTTATACACAATATTTTCTATAAAGAAAACTGTTATATATAATATTTTGTTTTAAAAAACTGTTATACATAATATTTTTCATAGAAAAAATTGGTATGTATATACAATATTTTTTTTTACAAAAAAAAAACTGTTATACACAATATTTTTATAGAAAAAATTGTTATATGTACACGATAATATCTATTAAAAAAACTGTTATACAGAATATTTTCTAAAAAACACTGTTATACACAATATTTTCTATAAAGAAAACTGTTATGAACACATTTTTATATAGAAAATACTGTTTTACACAATAATTTTACACAAAAATTAAATTCATAAGATTCGGAACACTTTGATTTGTTAAGCATTATTTTCTTTTCATATATGCTTCATATGCTTATAAATACATATAACAATATTTAAAGAGAAATTTTAAATTCAAAAGTTACAGCTACTTCTGTCAATTTTGCCCAACAGTACGTATGATTTATATAAACTTAAAGTAAGTGTAGCATTATAGCGTATACAAAACAAACAATATAATATAATAATTTTCTAACACAACTTGTAAAACTTTTGTATACTATTCCCACAAGAGTTTATTCGTAATTATTTAAAATAAAACAAAAATAAATAGCAATTAATTTTTGTTATTATGTTGATAACTTAAAAAAAGTAAGTGTTTGATAAATGAAACAAATACGCCCAATTAAGAATGATTATAAAAGAAATGTATGCTTTGTGGTTATAATCTAACATATTATTTTAATAATATAAAAATTTTAGTATGCATATATATTTTATAATTTGGCAAAAAAATATAAAATTAAAAATGTATAAATGTTTGATAAGCAAAATATTAGAATACTAATTATAAAACATTATTAAACATTTTGGTAAAAAAAGTATTTTTAGAAACGAAATGGACTGTAAAAAAAGTAATTAATGGATATCTCTAAATTATAAACTGAAAACTGATATTTCGATTGTTTAATATTAATAAAATATAAACAAATATCTACTAGAAAATTCACCTAACATCATCATTGTGCTCTTTAACTCGCCAACACTGTGTGGCGAATACGCCATTAGGGAACCATTGCAAAACAAATTATTCACAGCTAAAACCTCAAGTGAAGAGTAAACAACAGCGGATACAAAATACAATATAAAAAATATATTAAAAAATATTTAAACTTAATGCAGTTCGTTTCCAAAGGGTAATGATACAATATTAATAATAGCTCCATTTAAAAATATATATAAACGTATATAGATAATCTTAATTGAATATAATAAAAGCAATAATAGTTAATGTAGAATTAATTACGGTTATAATTATAAACAAAAGTGAGCACACTGTGGTTGTTTACATTTTGAATTATGCACAAGTAAATATATCGATAAAAGTAACGATTTTTTGATATTTTTTTTTTTTGTTTTAAACATCAAGAGATATGGGAATGCCAGAAGTTATAAGGGTAATTGAATACGTTCGATAAACCTAAAATGTTTTAATATATGTATGTTTAGCATAAAAAAAATTGATGTTTGTGAAGTGATTTAAATAATTATTTAATAAATATGTAGAACATGGATATATGTTTGAATGAAACATTAAAACATGTAATTAGAAAAGTTTCAAAGAATACTTAAGGTAAGGTTACACACGACAAATATTTACTCAAAAAAGCATAACCACATTTTTTAGCACACATTTGTTTGACGCTATTTGATCTTACGAGTGTTTTGTAAGATCAAACAGCATCAAATAAAATAAAACTAAACCTGTTTGTTTGATTTGTATTAAATAAAACAAGTTTTTTTAATAAATAAAAGAACTTAAAAATACTATTTGACTTAGTGTTTACGTCTTTTTCGCCAAATATTTGCCATGTGTGATATTTGCCTTTAAGCTATCTACAGACGGTTGTCTCATCTTACAATGTTGCCATATCTGGAAATGTTCTGGCAATGTACTGATAATGAAAAATTGTTAACGAAAGGTAAATTGTCAGTTCAGACGATTGTAAGAAAACCTTACAATTTCATTGGCAGAGAATTGTCACACAATAAATGTATCTGCCAACAGAAATTGTCAGTTCACACTGTTGTCAGATTGTTGTATGGCAAAAATTGCCAGATTCGTTGTCAAACGTTACCAGAACTGTGTGTGTGTATATACTAAATTGAAATGTTTTTAAATATAATAATGAAACAATTTTCGCTGCATATGTATTTACTAGAAAGTAGTAAAGATGAAGACAAATTAACAAAAACATGTCTCAGTTTGATTAATCAATAATAATATTAAATATTTTTTTGCAAACAAAAAAACTATTTGGATTATATAAAAATCTTTCGAAATTAAGTTTAAATTTTCGAACATCTAATAATTACGTGAAATGAAGGAAAACTTTATATAAAATAATATTTATAGGCTTAAGTCGGTTTTAGTGACTTTTTTCAAATCACTATCAAAATTTTATCACTAATAGAATTTTAAATTCTGATTAGAATAAAAAAAAAATGGGGCGGTCCCGCCTATTTTCGAGTGGGCGGGGCTCCAAAGTTTGTAATATATTTAGCTATATCTTGAAAACTACATTTTTTTATTAGACGATATATATATATATATCAAATGATAGGTATTTTAAAGACCTTTCCAACGATATGTAACATGACCTATTTATATGGACCACCTATTGATAAATTTCGCAAAATTATTTTTTGATCCGAAATTTTTTTAAAAAATCCGGGAAAAAGGTCTATATGAGTAAGTAGATAAATTACAATACATATTTTCAAGTCAAGAAATTAAGCTTTAATTTAAGGTATAACATGACGATGTAGGTAATATAAATCCGAAGATATTAAAGAAAGATTATGACATTTCACCATAAAAAAAAATCTGTACTATGCGAAGCAGGTGTTCTGTATACCATAGAGAAGATAATTCTTCCGCCCGGCCGTAGGCCGCCAATTCAGGGAATCTGTACTATGCGAAGCCGGTGTTCTGTATACCATGGAGGAGAAAATCCTTCCGACCGGCCATAGGCCGGCAATACAGGGAATCTGTGCTGTGCGAAGCCGGTATTCTGTATACCATAGAGGAAAAAATCCTAACCTGCATACAAAATTTTGAAAAAATGTGTTTTTTTAATTTTTCAGATCTTATAATTCTATGATTTTAGTACCTAGAGGTACATATGATACCTTAAATTAAAGCCTAATGTCTTGGCTATTTATATTAATAAACTAAAATAACACTTATATAGAAATTTTTTTTTATTTTTTTAGATATAAAAAAAAAATTCGGGTCAAAATATATTATTTTCGGATTTAACCCATACTCGTTCCATGTTTTATAATCATGATATATATCGTTATTTAATGTATTACAAATTATCAGACACCCAGTAGTTTCCGAGATATAGGCCTATATATTTTCAACTTAACGGGCCCGCCCCCTCGAAAATAGGCGTGACCACCAACAAATGTTTTTTTGTTGGCATCCCTACTTGATGTATTTTTTTTTTTTTGAGCAAAGTCACTAAAACAAGTCAGTTTTTATTTATAATAATTATTATAAATTGAACGTTGAGTTTGCTGACTATGAATTAGCAAAAGCACACAAATTTCTGCTTAGCTTACACTTAAAACTTTGTAAGTGAGCAAGCAAGCAACAGCGCAGCGCAAGCCAAACAAAACAAAAATAAACCATTGACTGTAGCTTTACTATGGGATGTTATTTGCTGACACAGTCAGCCACAGCAAATCACTTTAAAAAATTTGCTGCTGCTTAAAACTTACAGTTTTTGAATTTTTCTTTTATGCTTTTGCTGAGCTAAAAACTTTGAACGTTTGCTGTGCTGAAGTTAAGCAAGTCTTATTTTCGTAGGACTTCAAAATCAATAACATCCGGTATCTTCTGGCAGTATCACATTAAATCCCATTTTAGAAATTGTATCAAACAAAACACGACCTTTCAGAGTAATCAGACTTGATCCCCCGAATGTGTACTTAGCGTTATAGTCGCCAGCTGCCAGAAAACGGGGCCTAGTAATTTAAAAACAATATTGTATAAACTTTCCGTTATTTCAAATTTAGAGGGTGAATATATAGACGAAATCACTTTACTTCGATAACAATCTTCAATACAGATCGTAGTGGGTTGCAGATAACCTTCACAAAGAATCTTAGAAGTGTTTAATTCGAGTTTTTATAAAAATGTCGTGCCTCCATATGCTCTGCATCTGGGGTCCTAAGTATTTAAAATAGATGCCCATATATCCGAAATTGAATTAAAATGAAGAGAAATTTAAAACATAATTATTCAATTCACAACTGATGTTGTAGTGTCGTAGGAGTTGTAATTCGTCCAAATTTACAATAGTTGTACATGCATATGTTTTTTAAAAATTGTATGAATTTACCAAAAGTTTATATCTGTTTATTAAACCAAAATTAATTTATGCTCCATCGCATGATGACCCTATGTGGTAGAGTTGTCGTTCATTTCAGTGAACGGTCATTTTAGTTCATTTATCCAAGACTAATTCGTTCATTCAATTCGATCAATCGTTCACTTTGAACGAATGAATACAACCCTTATTGAATGTGATTTTCTTCTTGTCTTTTGATAACAGCAGCTGAACGAAATTGATCCGTACACTATTGAACGAAAACCGTTCAGTTAAATGACCGGCTCATTCCGTTCAATGAAGTGATCCGTTCATTTTAACCCGTTCGTTCATGAACGACACAGTTCTACTATGTGGACTTTTCAACTGCAGCTTAGTTTTAGTATTAAAAACTTCGTCGTCTTTAATTATGTGCACGATATAGCTGCATTCAATTAGATGCAATCGTACGATGAGCGATGATCATCTAAATATTTTAAATTTTTTTTTATTCCATTTCGCAGATTTTGACAATCCTAGATTCAAGATTTTTCTGAAAGGCGATGAAGAAATTAAATTTTTTATACAATGTAGAAATTGTTTAGTTTTTTAGATTGTATTATTTACTTTACTTTTGGAGTTTTAACTTGTTAAAAATATTTACGTTAATATAATGTGTATACATTTTAATTAAATAAACAAAATTTGTGGAAATAAACACATGTTTTTTAATATTTAAGTAAAATTTTTTGGGTTATATATAAACATAAGTTAAACATAGAATATTTATTTGATCAGCTGCTTCTCAAGTATGAGTGAGTTTTTTTTATAAAATAAAACATACGACTGTTGGAAGAAATGCTTCAGAATAAAATAAAAAAGCGAATTAATAGGTTCAAAATTTCTTATAAAAGTTTTTCTATATACTGTTTTACATTCCGTTCGTGATACTCGCAAAGGTTTTGAACTCAAAACGCCTAATGAGTACTTTCCTTTTTTTGTTTTCAAAACCAAAACGTTGTTTAAGCCAAAATTTAATTAACTTAATATTAATATTACGTTTTTGTATTTTAGATAAACAAAGATGTGTGAAAAATTTAAATGAATTTTCAATTGGAAAATTGGTTTCATCTGCTAACATGAGACGTCCAAAGATATCATTAAAGAAATATTTTTATTTTACAATAATATGCGCTTTATTGCTGATATTTTTATATAATTTTAAGTGAGTATTATTTAAAAACACCATAAAACCAATTAATACAATTTAACAATTTCATTTTTATTTATTACATTGTTGCTGCACAGAGAACGTGAAGTATGGAAACCAAAATCTTCATCAGTACCCTCATCAGCTGCATCAAATCAACAGAAGCACCTGCTGACACAGCAACAACATTTAGGACAAAATCTAGAGGATGACTATAACGATAAATACGAAGAGGATGATGATACCGAAAAACCCTCAGACACTTCAAAAACCCAAACACGCTTAAAAGTCACCAGCACAAAAACAACACATATACAAGCGGCCGAGCAGCAAGAACTAAGCGAAAGTGAACACGAACCACATTTGCAGCAGTTGCAGCAACCACAACAAAACAACTTAGCTTCCAATCCCTTAGATCCCGTTACAAAAGCTTGGTTCTTTAAAAATGGCGAATACTATCCCAAACCGGCCAAGGTGCACAAAAAACGACGTGGCAAAAAGGCCCATCTGCAAGGCTCAAAACTGTTTCTCTACCAAGATCCACACAATGATCGTATAGTCAATCAGCTGATGTATGTGCCACCAAATTATGAGGAAATCAAAACCAGTGGCAAATTAAAAACTATATTATTGTATAATGGTTTAGGTCCCTGGAATGTTAAAGCAGGTGAGTTTTTTTTTGGGGTTTAATTATTAAAGTAAGAAAACATTTTATTCTTTATTTTTTGACATTATGTAAAAAAAAGGTCGTGATGTCTTCCTACGTTCAAAATGTCCCGTGGATACTTGCTCTATAACAGCATCTCGTGATCAGGCCAATACAGCCGATATGATTTTATACAAAGATCATTATATACCCACAGGTATACGTAGACCTGCCAATTCAAAACAAGTAGCTATGCTCTATTATTTAGAGTGTCCGTATCATACGCAAAATGTTAAAGTGCCGGATGCTATAAACTGGACAGCTACATATAGGTAAGTAGTAAAATATTTAAGAACAATTTTAATATTCAAAAAAAAAAATAATATTATAATCTCAAAGAAATTAAAACAGCTAAAGAGAATTTCAATATTGAATTAGAAAATGCGCTCTAGATCCTTTGAAAGTAATCTATCACTCATTTTTCCCAACAAAAATTCTATATTTTTCATGAAATTATTAAATAGTTTCTAGATCCTTTCTAAATGGAAAATAAAGAATAAGCTGAGATCATTTAAAATTACCACTAAAAATCGGATTTTTTTTATATGTAATTACAAAATAATAATAGTGGTCCAAATTGAAAATGAAGGATCTCTTATATTTCCCACTATAAATCGATTTTTTTTATACGGAATTAAAAAATATAATCTCTGAGCTTAAATATAACACAACTGGGATGAACGTCAATTTCGCCCAACACGTCGAATTAGTCGATTAAAATTCGCTGTGTAAATTCATCGTATGAAGCACAATAACAGCGAAAAAATTATCAGCCATGTCACAGAATTTAATTCCGTTCGGAAGTGGAATTAATTCTGTATTTTGCTTCTATAGAAAAAGTACAAGAACATTTTTTTTGGATTTCTAATTGTATTTCGAAAGTTTCTAATTGTATTTAAGAATTTTCTAATTGTATTTCAGAATTAAGATTTTAGAAATTATTTAGGCTTAAGGTATTTTTTATAAAAAATTTAAATTTTATTTCAATATTTCGCTACGTCTTTGTATAGCTTCTTCAGGAAAAAAATTTTCAATTTAATTTACACAAAGACGTAGCGAAATTTAAATTTTTTATAAAAAATTAAAAATTTTTTTTTTCAAAAATCTTAATAATAAAAAAGGTCAAATAAACTATAATAAGAAATGTATTGCAGAATATTAAAATTATATTTTAGAAACTTCTAATTGAATTTCATTAATTTCTATTTATATTATTCTGAATTAAAATTAGAAATTTCTAATTGTATTTCAGAATTTTCTAATTGTATTTCAGAAATTTCTAAAGAAATGCATACTAAACTTTCTAAAAAACAAATGGAAAATTTTGAAATACAATTATATTAATATACAGCCATGCCACATAACTCAATTCCGATCGAAAATGGTTTTGATTCCGTAAATTGAGTCTTTAGAAAACGAAAAACGATTTTTTTTTTTCGGAATGAAACCACTTTAGATTTCTAAAGTGGAATTGTTATTTTTATGATTTTATACTGAAAAAAACTCATACTACTAATTTATAATAATTAATTTTATTATTTCATTGTTTTTTTATTATCTCATTAATATTTAAATAAAATGTTAAAAATTTTAAAGTTGGTGTCAGCATCAAGAAAACTTGTGGTGCTGACTTTATTTTGAGGCCCACAGTAGATCTTTTGAAAGTGGTCTAAATAAAAAAGTTGGATAATCTTTGATTACTTTATTTGAAGCACTTTATTTATTTATTAAAAAGTTTATTAAAATCCTAAATTATTCTTCTTTTTTTTTTTTTTTTTTTGCAGACGTGACAGTGATATTGTGGCACCCTATGAAAAATGGGTATATTACGATTCTCGTGTACATCAACAAGAACAGGATCGTAACTATGCAGTTAATAAAACTAAAAAAGTAGCCTGGTTTGTTTCAAATTGTGGGGCACGTAATGGAAGACTGCAATTTGCTCACGAATTAGGCAAACACATAGATGTAAGTTTTTTTTATACTCGTATTTTATTAAATACATGGCAATTTGAGGTTTAAAATTATACAATCGTTTTTCTTTATTACATACATAGATATGTATCACTTACCTTTATTTTAAATTTGCTTATATCCCCTGTCTTCTTCTCTGCTAGGTGGACATCTATGGTGCTTGTGGCAATTACAAATGCTCACGCGTCAATGCTGACAAATGTTTCGAAATGCTCGATCGTGACTATAAATTCTATCTGGCGTTTGAAAATTCCAACTGTAGAGACTACATAACAGAGAAATTCTTTGTGAATGCCCTCAATCGCAACATCTTGCCTATTGTTATGGGAGCTCGACCGGAAGATTACGAAGTTAGTGCACCCGAAAGATCCTACATACATGTCGATGAATTTGCCTCCGCTTCGGAATTGGCCGATTATTTGCATATTCTGGATAATGATGAAAAACTCTATAATTCGTATTTCAATTGGAAAGGTACTGGAGAGTTTATCAATACGTACTATTGGTGTCGTGTCTGTTCGTCGCTGCACGATGAGGAGTCGTTGCGTAAGCCACGCTGGTATACGGATGTAAATGATTGGTGGCGAGGTGCGGGCGTATGTACAAATGGTTCGTGGCGTAATTTTAAGGCACGCAAAGATGTAATTAGCGATGATTAAGGGAGAGCGTGATCAGGAAGCATCTGGTCAGCGGATGTGTAAGTAAAAACATGTGCAAAAAAAAAACAAAACAAAAAATATTGTTAAAACAGAAGTAACAGAAAAATATCCGGGTAAAAATTACGTTTATAATGTAAGTTTAAGGCTTCAGTTAACAATGGAATTAAATTCGGCCAGGAAACATTCAAAACCTCAATTTACATGAGCGGTAAACAACTGCTTTTGACCAAGAGTACCAAAAAAAAAGTACTATTATAAATGTAATTTTACTTTATAGTAATGGTAATGGTGGCCTTTAATGCTCAATCAGCAGTTTAAATTCTTTTGTAAATATTTTTAAGATTTAAAGGCTTCTTTTATATAGAATTACATTCCGATCGAAAGTGTAATTAATTTTTATAAGTTTGTTTGACAAAAACTAAATCGTTGGGAAATTAATAAAGTCAAATGAAATTTGAAGACGCTAAAACTAAATCGATCGGAATAATAACTAAGGATTTGAAACCATTCCAAAGTATCAAAAAAGTACTTTTTCCAAACCGCTTTAAATAATGTTAATATATTAATAACGCAAAAATTTATTTCCATAGAAAATTCGGTTAAACTTAAGAATTTCTATAGAAAATGCGTTTAAACACGACTACATAAAACAATGTTATAAATAGACTTTTGTTTGGAAATGATTTAAATAATTCCGAGTTTAAACTTTCTAATCTATATTAAAATGAGATGCAGAAGAAAATTTCTACCATCAAAGATTTCGATTAAATCTAAAGAAACATCCTGGTTTAATCAGAAGTGCAAAATTGCAATCAGATGGAGAGAGAAAGCATTCAGAATTTGGCGAAATAACAAAAATGCCGAAACCTATTCGCTATGCAAAAAAACAAGGCCTGAAAAATCTCTACACAAACAACGCCTCCGTTGAATAAAAGAAGGAAAAGAATAAAGGAAAATGCTAGTTCTTCAAGCTTTCACTGTCCCGTTTGATAAAGCTGAATTATTTGCAAATAATTCAAACTCACCGGAAAGTAATCACACCCTGCCCGAGCTCGAAAGAGTATCAGTAACTATGCCAAATATATTCTTTCGAATGCATGCAGTAAAAAAGGTTTTCGGCAGATCTTAACATAATTCCGTCTCCTGGGCTGGATGGTATACCAGCACTGGTCTTGTAGCAGTGTTCTTCGACGCTAGCTCGTCCATTAGCTAACCTTTAGCTAATGCAACGCCGATTCCTAAAAAGAGAGAGGTTACCAATCCTGATAATTATGTCCCAATAGCAATTTGCTGTGCACTTTCTATAGTTACTATCTTGTGGAATATCTAGAGTCCAACAATTTACTTAGCAACCACCAGTGTGGCTTTCGAGAGACTTACTAGCATTCATATCGAAAAAAAATGGTGTCGTTCAATAAATCGTTCTATGGCGAAAGTTATGTGATGGCTCTAGATATTTCCAAGGCGATCGTAAGAGTCTGGTGCTCTTTTATCGCAACTTATTGCTTTTGGTCTCGATGATAACTTCTTTCCAGAAATGGCAATATACGAGTTGTTATAGATGGAATCTCATCAGACGAGTTCAAGGTTGAATCAGAAGTACCGCAAGGCTCCGTTCTTTCTCCTATTTTATTTCTGATATTTCTAAATGACATTTTACCTCAAACTTTCAACCCTATATTTTCTTTTGCAACATTTGATACTCATTTTCATTCAACAATAGACCAAGCCCTTTGGGGGCGATGAGGCAAAACATGAATGATACAATTAACCAAGATCTCATGACAATCTCCGAATGGGGTTGTGGGAAAAGAGTCGCTTTAAACACATTTAAGACTCACACATTTAAAACTCAATGTTGTACGTTAATACACAAACGCACGACAGATCATGTTGCTTCGTCTGTTTACTTATAGGCGGTGTAAATATTAAGGAATCATACGCTCTTGATGTTCTTGGCATAAGAATCCGGTGTGATGCCCGCTGGACAAAATACATTTTTCAACGATGTGGGAAAAACTTCACTCTATCTGACCCTCTTCCTATTTAAAACAACTATATTCGAACGGAAATGGAATACAACTCTCAAGTCTATTTTGGAGTTACAGGAGAGGGCGAAGGTGCTTATCGGTAACAGTAGGTTATCCAATTCTATTGATTTACTAGATCATCGATTCTACAATGAAATGTGTGCTGCTAAAATTAGGAAACCCGTAGTTTTTTGCGTAATGCACACAATACTGTCCGTATATGGAATAAACTTCCTGTAGAATTTTTCCCTGTCACTTTCAAAATAAAAAAATTCAAATCAAATGTTCGCAAATACTACTTCCTCTATATCTCTCCCATAACCTATTTTCTATAGTTCCAACGCAATGGATTGCATGAATAGTGCTGATTAAAACAAAAAAAGAAGTACATATAGGAGTATTTTTAATTCAATAGTATCAAATAAAGTACGTGCCGTACCATTTCTAAAACTAAATTACAAATAAACTGTTAAACAATGTTGTCAACACAGAGATGGATTCCGTTAAAGAATGTGGCCAATTTTTAATCAATTTTAATCGTGAATAACCCTGCCTTTACACATGCAAGTACTTACATGCAAGTGCTGTGTACGTATTTTATACGAAAACTTATTCGAAAAACTCGAATCATTTGCAAGTAACATTACTGTTTACACAGGACAGTGAAAGTTCATTTTCAAAATGTTGTCAAAGCGTAAACTTCAAAAAATTAGTTTAAATTAACAAATGGCGCACAAAGTTTGTATTTGTGTACTAAGAGTTGCCATGGCATTCACATGAGTATAATTGTAGGGAAATAATTATTACAATTTATTATTATTATTTTAATTATTATTTAATTCTCTAAAATGACATCAATACACTTCTTTTTTCATATTTGAAGAAAAAATAAATTTTTTTAAATGAGAATTATTCCTCTTGCGAGTATTTGAAAATTTTAAAAAATGTTTATTCGAAGTTTTGCTTCAAGTTAAATATACAAATTGTTTGAAAACAATTGTATACACTACATTTTTTTGTATATTTCTGTTATATGTTTCACATAGCATAAATTTATTCATTTATGTTTTCCAACGGAAAGCTATGTGAAACATATAACAGACTTGAAGTAAAACTTCGAATAAAAATTTTTTAAAATATATTTTTTTTTACAAATATACATAAAATAAGTTAAATATTTATTAATTATTTTACCACAATCCATTAAATTTATTCTGAATTTTTTATTTGGCAACTCTGTTTACCTTTCTGTCACTTTATTGCTGAAAGTGTCAAAAAGTCACTGTCCAGCTAAATTCACTTGCAAGTGAGCTGCAAGTGCCTGCATGTGTGATTGTGTTAGTAAAAAAGTGTGAATGTATTGACTTTTTCGAACTTGCACTTGCATGTGTAAACCCCGGGTAAAAATTCCACATGAAATTTGTTCCCTTTTCACATTTTTTCCTATTAAAATTCAATGTTAAAAAAATAAAAGGGAACAAATTTCATGTGATATTTATACACGATAGGGGTGAATATTTTTATTTTTACATTAATAGATTTTTACGCGGATATAACGAAATTTTTGAAGCATTTACTTATTTCTATATATTTTAGTTACCTTTTTAGTTTTATGATTCTGTATGTATGTAAAATTATTTTTAAGTTCTAACTTTAGTATTTAAGGCAAACAAAATTAAAAATAATAATAATAATAATAATAATACATAGATTTTAGATTTAGCTTGTAGGATTTTAGTTAAAATTTAAAGAAAAAAAAAAGAACGAGATAAAAGAAAACAAAACAAACAAAAAGCTTATAAAATGGAAAAAAGTATTAATTAACAAATGAAATATAAATGTTTTATTAACAATATCATTGACAGGCTGTAAAAGCAAATGCGCACATTTGGGTTATTTTTCAAATGAATTGCTAACTAACATTTAAAAAACAAACAACAACATGACTGACTGAAAACATATGTATGTATAATTTGAGTCTTTATAAAGCAATTAAACAAAAAAATAAACAACAACATTTTGTAAATAGCTTCTTCTATTCACAGGCAGGTAAAGTTAAGCATAATTTAATTTAAATTTAAAATGAAAAAAAACCTGCATTAAAATTTTGAATGTAGAAAAATAAAATACTGCTACTTAACATTTGAAAAACCAAACAAGAAAACTAATATAATAATAAATACAAAAAAATGCCATGTTTTATAGAAGTTTTGTAAAATATTATAATATTAATAATAAAATAAAATCAAACAATATCACATTGAAAGAAGGTTCTTAAATGTTTAGAAAAACATTACATAAATAAAATCAATTAACAGAGAACACCTGCGCTTTAAGTCCTCCTCAATTTTTCATATACACAAAAACAAAATACAGTGTTGGACATAAGGTTAGCACACTTGGTATGTGTTACCAGTTAAAGCAAACTGTTGTTTCTTAAAAAACTTTAGAATACAACTACCCCAGGTCTGGATAGTAATTTAGCACTAGTTTTTATTTATTTTATTGAGATTTTATTTACAAAAACCAAAATATCAGATAAAACAAAAGGAGTAAAAAAAACTTTATTTAAATCCTAATATTTAGCAGGATGTCCTTTGTTTTTAATAAATGCTGTTTAAAACGTTTCAGTTTTAACTGACCAGTTTTTGTTCAATTCTCTTACGAAGCTGCCATTTCGTTCATACGCGTATCTTAAATTTTCGTGTTCTTCACCATCAACGACCCTTTCATTCTATTTTCCCTTCTCACTCAAAAATACTTGCCTTGAAAGAGTCAGAAATAAAACGGGTGAAAGCGGACTTCTAGGCATACTCTTCAACAGAACCATACAGCGCTCTTTTGGAATTGCGTACCAAGCATTTTGGATTTCCTTCCACAAATCGGAAAAATTCTTGGGTTGCTCCACATCATTCTATAGGCTCAGATCCGGAGATTGGGCTAGCCATTTCAACACATCAATAATATTCTGCTCTAATCAACTGCTCACAGTGCGTGTGGTGTGTTTTGGATCGTTTTCGTGAATAACTGGCCTAGGTGGCATATTGTCCTCAACGTTTAAAATGATTGTAATTAAAAGTATACTTTGATAAGCTTACTGATTCAATGGTGCATCAACCTTATGTATAGGACCAACATCATTCCCACACCATCACATTCCCACCACTGTGTTTATGGTCTTATAATTATACTTTGCGTTGTGCTACATGTTTAGAAGACGACATACCATCAGATTCGAACCTACAAATTTTGTTTCTTGAAAATTATTGGGTTTTTTAAATGCCATGGGCAAAATCAATCCGGGACCGTAAGTTATTTTTTAAAACATGTGGCTTATACTGAACAACGCATTCACGCAGTTTTTTTCATTGCGTCTTCTTATAGTTCTAAAATCTAGAGTCAATATCGAATTTTGTTGAAAAATCTCTTTGAATTGTATCCGTCTAAGGTACCGTAGCATTTCTAAAACTAAAGTTTACATGCCTGGTTTCACCATTCACTAAAGGTATGTGTCCACGATCGTCAGATATTACAACGTTGTCAGAAAAATGTGCAGAAATTGTCTAACAACCGTGTAAACTTAAAATTTTTGTCTTCCAACGTTGTAAGAAAAAGCATTTTCAGTACATTGGAAGACAAAAATATTGTCACACATCTAACAATCGTGTAAACACACAATTTTGGCATTGTCATTGTTTTAAGACAATTGTCAAACACTTTTCATTGTCATATATGCAAAGTTTATGCATCTGCCAATGGCAGCATTGTCATAGAAATTATTTCTAAATGCAACTCTGTATATACATAAATAAAAAAACAAGTGTGTAGTAATAAAATTTGTGAAAAAATGGAAGAAAATTAAAGAATTAAAATAAAGTGTGCATTAATAAAATTTTTGACAAAAGTGGAAGAAAATTAAAGAATTAAATTAAAGTGTGCATTAATAAAATTTTTCAAAAAAGTGTAAGAAAATAAAAAAATGGATAGCGACATATTTGTTGATGAATCGTGTTTAATAGAGTGCAGATAAAATGGTTCCAATTGCTCTTTTTTGTTCCATGAAAATATTTAAAATTTTTAAACGCACAGAGCTGCAAAACAAATTTGACAATGCCACACAACAATCTGACAACCGTGTAAACTGACAATTTCAGTTGACAGATAAATTCATTATGTGACAATTGTGTGCAAATGAAATTGTTAGTTTTCTTACAGTCGTGTAAACTGACAATTTACCTTTTGCTAAACATTTTTCAATGTCACTACATTGCTAGCACATTGGTAGATATGACAACGTTGTAATATCTGACGACCGTGAACACATAGCTTAACTCTCTCTCTCTTTTTTTCTCTTTCTCTGTCTGTCTTTTATTTTTCAACTCAAATAAAAACAGTTAAGCAATGTTGCCAACACAGAGATGTACTCGTATGCCGTCAAAGAATGTGGACCATTTTTAATATTTTTACTTTTACATTAACAGATTTTTACGCGGATATATATTTTAGTTAACTTTTCAGTTTAGTGATTCTGTATGTATGTAAAATTATTTATAAGTTCTAACTGTAGTATTTAAGACAAACAAAATGACCACTGTCGCTGAGACTCTGCAAATTAAAGCGTCCTATTTACGGGTTTTTTTACGTCTTTGATCCTGTGCAATATTTTTATATGTTATATAGGTTCGAATATGGCCTAATGTGTTGTATACCATCTTTTTGAGCAAATGAAAATACATATGTACTTGCAATCTTTCCAATGTTGCTAACTCTAGAGTTCTACTGATGAATAATATTAGACTGTTCGCCTGTACACCACTTACTTTTAGTCATGTCTAAATAGTGTTTTATGACTTTTAAACCATTGTTGTCATAAAATATTTTCAGAACTTTTTAACCTTTGTTGTCATAAAATATTTTCAGAACTTTTTAATTTCTAAAAACTTAGCGTGAAATACTAACAAATTATTTAAATTACTTTCATGTTCTCAATTATTGTCCAATTATTGTGCAATAAAAAAATAACAGGACATACTGATCAACACTAAACAAAAATGGCAGTTAATAATAATAATGATATAAAAGAAAAATAAGTTTGAAAACAGCATATATGAAGTGTGCTAAACTCATGTTCACTACTGTAGGTCATGTTTCACACTCCTTCTCATTGAAAAATACTTGACTTGACATTCAGAACTGATGAGTGTGAAACAGGTCTAGTTATAAACAACATGCTTGGTAGTCTAATTTTGAATAATTGCATAAAGCCGAATAAAATTATTTTGTGTATTTGTTAAAAACCCAATTAATACATACATTTTAAATATGTTTGAAATGGCACAAACCTCAAGCTGTAATTCCTTTTTTTTATTACCTTTTTTTAAATTTAGTTTTTCGATAATGTGTAATATATAATTTTCTAGTTTTTCTATTTCAAATTGAATTGTAACACTCGCAACTTAATTAACTTAAGAACAAAAGTTATAATAAATCGTTTTTTTATACATAAAATAATATATGTATATTAAAATAATATGCAGAAAAATCTATTCCTAATATAACAAGTATTTGAAAAAAAGCAAGTTGTAATATGTATTATTTATGAGTATTTTTCTACAAAAAAAAATATTTTTAAAACTTCATTATATTTATGTATGTATAAGTTTGTTGTTATTTATGTTTATTTACAAATAATTTTAATTATTTCTATGTGTTAATTACTTAATTATTTATTTTTTTATTTTTTTACTGTGATAAAAAACAAGAAGAGAAATAAAATAAATAAATAAAACGAAAATAAACTTGTTTATTAAAAATCTAAGAAAAATCCGTTTGAATTAAATAGTGTTTAAAGTATATCAGGAGTAGGGTTTGGAATTTCCTAGACTGGAGGGAATTTAAGCAATGCTTAACAAATAAGTGCATATAAAGGTTTAGTATTTTATAAAATTGTACCATTAAGATCATTTGCTACTAAAAAAATTTAATTATATTTAAGTTATTATATGTGTTTGAATCACTTAAATCCTCATCATCACTAGAATAATCCATTTTTTTAAATTTTGTTAAAATGTCGTAAATTTCTTTTCACATGTTGAATTGTTTATTTTATTTTTCAACTGTTTGTATTTTGACATTTTTTATCTAGGTTTAACTCACCAATGATGCTCAGTTAAACCTAGATTATATATTAAATAAATAATAACTGAGAAACACAATTTTTAGTTTAATCTAGGTTTAAGCGAAAAATGTAGATTAGCTCATGGTGAAATTAAATAGAAGGTGATAGCATTGCTACAACAATTACAACAAGGCAAGAACAACAGGCATTTTTGTTTGTGTAATACTTTCGTTACTGTCAAAAACATCTGGCATAAAATAAAGAAAACAAACATACAAACATGGATAAAAACAGAAAACAATAGTAGTGAAAAATTGTTTATTTTATTTTCTTAAACAATTTCGAAACTCGTGATGATTTTGTTCGGGGCATTTTGATTAATGAGGAAATTCTAGACAGTCGTATCTGTGTTTCCCTCTTGCCACGCGAACAGTATGCTCGAAAGGTGAACAATTGGCTGATATATTGGCAATTAAGACTGCTGCTATAAAAATTATGAAATTACCTCTGAAACAGGATGAAAGTGATTACTTTTCCAGCAGTGATGAAGAAGATTCACAACCTTTTTCTCCCCTACCTGATGATGCCAATAGTGAGGCCATTTAAAGAACAGATTTGTATAATTTTGTTAATACAGGCTACTTTATTTTTTAGTTTTCCTATCGTAAGTGGTCGATTCTTTGTCCAGAGGTTTTCAGGAGAAATCAAATCCAGATTTCTATATACCCGAAATTAATTCTTCCCGCTACGCGTACAACATGTCTCTCAAAGAGGTCAACTTTAATGTGGTTAAGGCTATTTTCAGTTTGCCCACCATTAAGGAACCCTCTAATAATAATGTTTTAATTAAAATTAATGCAGTCTTATTCTTCCAAAAAAGTTTTTATTTTTATTCAAATTTTAAAATAAAAGATTGGAAATATACATAATAAAAAAAAAATTTATAGTGTGTTCTCGAACTGGCTTTATTGGAAATAAAGCTGCTTGGAGTAAGATTCTTTTGGCATAACTTACTCCACTTTTTCTTGGGTTTTGAGGAACCTTCAGAAATAAACTAACACTTTTAGTAAAACAACTCAAAAAACAAACACACTATTTAATATAATATAGTTTTTTTTAACACTTTTAAACTATTTTACGCAGATAAAACGGCGAAAAAACTCAATTTTTCAAAAACAAAATAATTTTGTAACGTTTTTATATAAACTTTGACTATTTGTAAACAACTTTTTGACATTTTCAATTTCACCATGAACAGAGCAAAAAATAATCAGCTGGCGCTATGCTGTCACCTTGTTTTTAATTTCACCATGGATTATCTTTATTCCAGAAACTAGCTCTAAATGAAATATATTTGAACTCGTTTATTTATTTAAAAAAAAAACTACGTTTATTCAGGACAAGACACAACAAATATTTATTTTTTTCTTGGGTCTTGAGGAACCCTAAAGAAGGGACCCCTTCCAGGTACTACTTTTTTACGGCATAAGATGCAACGCATTTAAAAAAAAAACTAACACTTTTAGTAAAACAACAACACAATATTTAATATAAAATAGTTCTTTAACACTTTTTTAACAGATAAAACGGCGACAAAAACTCACTTTTTCAAATACAAAATAATTTTTTAACTTTTTAATATAAACCTTATATTGTGTTTAATTCGACCTTTATAATGTATTAATAAAATAACTTTTTTTCTTTTGAGTTCGAGGTCTTGGTTTTATTATCAATTATTCTAATTTTACAATTATAAGTTTGCCAATATTTCGTTTTTCATTGAAAAACATCTGGGCGATAATATAGAAAAATTAACAAAATTAAATCTTATTATGTTGTGTAATTATGAACTCAATTCATAATTAGACGATGTTGACACAACATAATAAGATTTAATTTTGTCTGTCGATGTCTTGAGCTCAAAAGAAAAAAAGTTATTTTATTAATTTAATATAAACTTTGACTAGTATTTGTAAACAAGTTTTTGACATTTTCATGAACTCACCATGAATAGAGCAAAAAATAATCAGCTGACGCTGGTATAATTTCACCATGAATCGACCCATAAACATAAATATGTATTAACATCGTGTAAATTGATATGAATTACGTCCTTTAAAGAATCTGGATTTGTTTTTGATTGTTGTCAATATCCTCTAATTTATGGTTAATGTCTAAACGTTTACTTGCTATTATTATAATTAAAGTCCAATGTTTGTCTAAAAAAAATATAATGAAAAAAAATGTAAATAATAAGGTACAATTATTTAAAATTGCATTTAAAATACTAGGAAACAGAAGCTTACTGCCGTATTTATAAAAAATAAAGTAGGTTTGAAGTGTGCTTTTAGACAAAATTTTCTTAAAGTTCATTTGGAGTCTACTTTCATTTTTTGTGAATAAGGGCATTAGAATTTGTATACATTTGTACATTCTAAATCTGTATGTATGTATGTGTAAACTGTGCAATGAAAATTAAACTTACTTGTTTTTAAAAAATACTTACCTTTTTTTCTAAGGTTGAGAGCTTTCAAAATTCATTCTTCATTTCTTCATTAAAAATTTTTGTCATCCAAACTCCGTTTAGGTATAATCTTGTCAAAAAATCTTGATTTTCTTGTTTAAAACAATCTTAAATTGTGTAATTTTTAATATTTGTTGAGTATTTATTAACGTATACATACATATATATTTCTTTAAGATTTGGCAAAAGTTATAAAATAATAGGAGCACAAATATTTAGCAGTATATAAATTAACACATTGTATAATAATTCAGTTTAGCTGCCACTTTACGCTTCAAAGCAATTATTGCTTCGCTTCAATTTTGTTAGATGGCTAAAAAAAAATCAAAATTAAAATGAAACGTTAGAGAAAATTATTTGTAAACATTTTGTTAGTACATAGAATAAGACACAGAATTTTGATTTTGTTTATTAAACTTGACATTGTTGTAGTTGTAGTAATAAATTTTTCAAATTCGCACACTGAATATCATCGCTACAACCCAACGTAGCAGCAGCAACAATTTTAGCTGCAACTTTACGTTTCAAAGCAATTTCTTCAACTTTTTTGGAGAGCTACAAAAAAAAGAAAAAGAAAAAATTTGGTGAAATTTTTTCAGTATAAACAAAATTTGGTGAAAATTTTCCTGTAAACAAAAATTTTGTGAAATATTTATTTTGGATGAAAAACTACATATAACTTACCGTATAAGCTCTTTTAATGATATTATGTGGCATTCCAGCCAATTTGGCGGCATTGAAGCCATACGATTTTGGACAAGCACCAGTTGAGTACTTATATAGGAACGTAACCGTTTCTTGGGTAGGATCATCACAATCCTCATTTTCCACCATGCAGGCCTAAAACGAACAAAGTGCAATACAAAATATTAACATATATTTTTAAAACATTGATGACATCATCCTACCATATGACCCAAAGTAATGCGTTCATCTTTGTGAAAGAAATCTATAAGATTATGATAATGAGTAGAGAATAAGGATCTACATCTAAGATCGGCCAAAAAGTTGACAACAGAAGCAGCTATGGCAGTGCCGTCATAAGTAGCAGTACCGCGTCCTTTATAGACAAAATGACAATAAAATAATTTTAAATTTTGGGTCCACTAAGTAAAATAATAAACACATTTACCCAATTCATCTAGCAACACCAAACTATTGGCAGTGGCATGTTTCAAAATCATAGAAGTTTCATTTAATTCTACCAAAAATGTAGAATGGCCCGATAAAATATCATCTTGGGCTCCCAGACGTGTGAATATGCGATCCACCAGGGATAGACGGCAGGACTGGGCCGGCACATGCGAACCTATTTGAGTCATTACGGTCAATAGGCCAACCTGGCGCATTAGAGTACTTTTACCTCCCATATTCGGACCGGTGAGGATTGAGAGAGGTGGTGTACCGTTACAACCCAATACCACACCGTTTGGTATGTAGGTATCGGCCGATATACAGGGATGATAACCGTCTTCTATTTCTATAAAAGACTGTTTGCCTGCTTCAACATCTACTACTTGCGGTATGCAGATTACTTGCTGAGTCCTAGCATATTCTGCTAAAGAGGCCAATACATCCAAATAAGCCACACAATCAACACATTGTTTCCATAGATCGTAGTGTTGCGAGAATTTTTCAAATATACGTCTAGCTAAATCTTTCAAAACGGTATTTCGTTCATCTTCGGCCATTTGCATTCTTTTCAGGAAATTCTGTAAGAAATATGTATATTAAAATTAAATTTAATTTCAATTCAATTTCAAATCAATTTTTAATCAACTTCAATTCAATTTTAATTCAATTTCAATCCAATTTCAATTCAATTCAATTTCAAAATCAATTTCAATTTAATTTCAATTTAATTTCAATTCAATTTTAATTCAATTTCAATTCAATTACATTTTTTTTTCGATTTTCTTTGTCTTACCCTGGTCTCCTCTGTGGTATATTTACGCGTAGGTTTTGCTCCTTTTTTCTGTCCCTCGAGAGCGTATTCACTACCCGCCTTACGGGCATGAGATTCTGGTATCTCCAATTGAAAACGTTTTTTATCCGAGCCAAAGTAAGTTATACGACAACCAAAATATTTTTCTTGCTCCACCAAATAATCCTGTAATTGCTGATTGATTTTTTGGATTTTTGTTTCAGCTTTATCATAATCTTCATCCACCCCTGTTTCGGGTGCTATAACACCAGTATCAGCAGCTTTATTGTGATCAAACGCTTGCTGTAAAGTTATTTTTTTATTTATAAAGCTTTTGTTGTTTATAACATGAAAGAAATAAATAAAACTTACCTTAAAGAAATTAAGTTCTTCAGTCAAGTCGGGAAATATGCCTTCCTTATTTTTCAACTGAGTCAAACGTATTAATAATTTAGAGCCAGCTTCTTCAAACATTTTTGGAATATTTAATAAAGTATCAAATCCTTTGAGTATGGATATAAAATTCTGAAATGAATGAGTTATTATTATGATGAAACTTGTAAAACTTTTAAAAAGGATAGCGAAAAATAAAAAGTTTTAGACTTTTTCAAAAAATATGAAAAAAAAGCTTTTTTATTGAAAAATACTTTGACTTGGTGAAAATCTATAATTATATATATATTTTTTTTTTTGTTACAAAAATCTTTTTTGATGAAAAGCTTTATATTTTTAAAAATAAGCTTTTTCTTTAACAAATCATTTTTCGCTTGATGATGAAAAGCTTTTTATGAACAAAGCTTTCTTAAAAAAGCTGTTAGTAAAATAACATTTAAAGAGCTTTATGAACAAAAATGTCTTATAAAATGAACTTTATAACTGAAAACGCCATTTGTATGTAAAAAAAAATTAAAGCATTTAAAATTACCTGCATTTTCTTTTTATTGTATAATTTTTCTTCAAAAAATATGGCCCGACCATCCGGATGATTTTCCTGTACGATTTTACTGCCGAAATGATGAATCTGAGCCAAATGTCTTTCGAAATCGGGCAAGGGAGCCAATAAAGCTCTAGCTCTTTGCAGCAATGCAGGATTATTGAGAAAGTCTGTAATGGCTTCCTGCCGATCCCGGATGGTGGTTAAAACACATGAGGGAGCGCACAACCAATGGTGCAGCAAACGTTTACCAAATTTCGTGCAGCATTGATCCAATGTAGACTGTAACGAATGTTCTTCACCGGTTATGCGTAAATTCATTAAGGTGGTGGCATCTAAAACCATGTGAGCTCTACGGTGAGTTGTATCTTTGGTCTGAATATTGAACATAGCCAATGTATCGGGTGGCTGATAGAGATGATAACGGGCCATGGGTAATACTTTTTCGGCCACATGGCATTTTTTCATGTAGTTAATGCATAAACCTAAAGCTTTCAAAGCTAGTTTAGCATTAGCATGTGGTGTTAAGCCCAAATGATCTGTTTCAGCTTGCATGGTTTTTAAAACCATAGGCCAATTATCATCATTTCCTCCACCATAATACTGTTCGGCTAACTCTTTTAAAGTTTTCTCCGCCGTGCTTTGTAATGTACCCGCATTGGGCATATATTCTTTTGGCACACTGCTTAATACGGTACGCATTATTTCCTGGGTCTTCTCCTGTATATTCGATTTTTCCAATACCACTAAAACGGGCATATTGTGCGATAAAAGTGTATGTAGACGAGAACAATTTGTATCGTCCTCAAATTCTCCCAAATAACAGTCACCTATGGAAGTGTCTATAAAATTAACGCCATATATACTGCAGCCACCCGAATTTGCCGACTGCTGTTCTACTAGAGCCAACATATAGTTGGGCTGATGATTTGGTGTGATTTGGCATTGACTGCCAAATACCTGCGTTCCTCGACTGGTAATTTGGCAAATTTCTCTACGTACCACTTTATCGAATTTGGTGGGTTTGATAAGTTTACATCTCTCAGTCATCATGTCGGGAGTTTCAGTTTGTTCCACTCTGGCCACCTTGTAGCCCCTTTCCACTAAAACCGAGGCCATTTTGTCAAAGGATATTTCCGGAAATCCCGAATGAGCAAATTCTCCACGCATGTACGTAAAACCCAGTTCATTTACGCCAACATCGGCATCCATGTGATAGAGTTCATAGAATTTGCCAACTTTAAAGAAAAGCACGCAATCATAACTTTCGGATTTTAACACCCACCATTGACGTACACCCTGTTATATAAAAAAAAAATTACTCTTTTGTTTTAATTATTAGCTAAAACATTTACCGGTGACAAAGAGTCCAAAAACTTTGCTGGTACATACAATGTGGAAGGATCATAATCTAGATGATCTGGTCGTCGACCCTGTTTATCTTTAATTTTATCGGGTTTTAAAAATTCCAACTTCTGATGGGGCCATATTACCGGTTCATCTAAATTGGAAGTTGTAACCTCTACACATTTGTCTTCGTGCTTTGTGTTAGCTTTGCCATTACTACTAGACTGTAGTTGTTCTAGTTTCTCTATAAAACTGCCGGCAGTAAGGGTGGGATCCAACTTGGTTTTTTTGGATATAGGTTCATTGTCATTACTCTTCTACACACACAAATTTTAATAAATTAAAAAACTATCGATTTTTTTCTATAAATTTACTTACATGTTTCTTCTTGCTATCCGGTGAAGTTTCCGGTGAGGATTGATTTTTATATTCATTTTTATCATTGTTCTTACTCTTCTATAAACAAAAAATGCCACAAATTTGTCAAAAAAAAAAAAATCATAATTTTTATGAAAACAAATAACTCACATGTTTCTTCTTACTCTCGGGTGATGTTTCCGGTGAAGTTTCACTTCTTTCCCCTCCATCTTCCGAGAGCATTTCCTCATCATTACTAGGCTCATAATCACTATCATTATTTGCCCTTGCTTTCGATTTTTTCTGTGGCTTCTCTGTGATTTCTTCCCCATTGATTTTACCATTCTCATCTATGGATTTTTTCTGCTCTTCCTCATCGGAGTCTTGCAAAACTAAACGTCTTCTCTTTTTGCGAACTTTTCCAATCTCTTCATCATCTGAATCTTGTATTTTAGTTTTTTGTAGTGCCTTTTCTTTTGGGGATCTTACTTTATTTTGTTTATTCACCAGATTTTCTTTTTTCTCATTTTCCTCTTCTTTTTCCATGCTAGAAGAGGATTTTTCAAGAATTTTCTTTTTCTCTAAAGTCGCCGGCGATTTAGAAAAGTAATTAAATAAGCTATTTTTTGGTGAAGCCACTCCTTTGGAGCTGCTAAAACTGGAGTTTAGTTTTTTGGACATTTTCGCAAGAAATATTTAACGTGCTTTTTGCAGGCTCCTTCCTCCTATATACTGCGTGGTGGTGCTGATTTGTTTTGGCTGGCAAAAATTCTGAAACAAAATTGATAATGCGCAAATTTTGGCGCCCACAGCTGTCAGTGTTGTCAAAACTAATGCCAGGACGTTAAAGTGCCATATAAACGTAAACGTTTGCTTATGTTACTTTGTATTTAGTTCTTGCTTTGAATTTTATTTATTTCTTCACAACTTATTAATATATTAATTTTCAATGGCAATTCTTCATACGGAGCTATAGAGGGATTTACGATATGTGGAAAATGTTCACAACTTAAAAATATATATTAATTTTCAATGACAATTCTTAATACGGAACTATAAAGGGGATTGCGATATGTTAAAAATTTTAAAACTAATCAAGTTCCGTCGTTGATAGTAAATATATGAAAGTTTATAAGCATTAAAACTTTTTAGTGCAATTTAACAGTGCTGCCAAATTGGTGTATTTTCTGTCAAAAATAGTTGAACAACGTGTAAACGTTTGTTTACAGATTTAATTCTTTAACTAATTTATTTATTTTTGTATAAAATCGCAATAAAACATTAATATGTCGTTGGCTGATGAACTTTTGGCCGATTTGGAAGAAGATAATGAGGTCGATGATGATTTAGCAATGGAGGAAACAGCCGAAGAGGCTGCGCAAGCTGAAGAAATTGCAGAGAAATTACTTAAACCTAGTATTAATCTCATGGAAGTGGATGTTAAGGTCCAGTCAATAAGAGAACTATGCAAATTACGTGATTCCGATCGTTTACATTATATATTAAAACAAATTGAACACTATGCCCAAAGACAGCGTACTTCGGCTGAAATGTTGGGTAGTGTAGAATCTGATCCGGAATATTGCCTTATAGTGGAGGCCAATGCCATAGCAGTGGATATTGATAATGAAATATGTAAGTTTGGAAAGTCAGTAATTTTTAATAAAACCCATAAATTTGTCTCTTAAAACTCTACTTAATGATTCAAAAATTTCTTTTTTCCAGCTATAATCCACAAATTTACCAAGGAAAAGTATCAAAAGCGTTTTCCCGAACTAGATTCCTTGATAGTGGGAGAAATTGAATATTTATTGGCGGTTAAAGAATTGGGCAATGATTTGGATCAAGTCAAAAACAATGAAAAATTACAGGCCATATTAACACAAGCCACTATTATGATTGTATCTGTGACAGCCTCCACTACACAGGGGTATGAAATTATAATTTTTAAGTAAGATAGGATACTACATAGAAATTTATTTTTTAGCACTTTGTTAACACCATCAGAAAAAGCCCAAATTGATGAGGCCTGTGAAATGGCCATTGAATTAAATAATTTCAAAACCAAAATCTATGAATATGTAGAAAGTCGCATGACCTTTATAGCGCCCAATCTATCAATGATTGTGGGTAAGTTGTGTTTCTAAATACATTTTATTTTAAATTTCTTTTCACTAAAATTATTATACAGGAGCCTCTACTGCTGCCAAATTATTGGGCATAGCCGGAGGCTTAACAAAATTATCAAAAATGCCCGCCTGTAATGTACAAGTTTTAGGCTCCCAAAAGAAAACTTTAGCTGGCTTTTCCAAAACTCAAATGTTGCCACATACCGGTTACGTTTTCTTTTCACAAATTGTTCAGGACACAGCACCAGTAAGTTTTTTTGTGATGTGTTTAGTTATTAGAGATAAAACTTATAAAAATTACTGTTTTTATGAAGGATTTAAGACGTAAAGCGGCACGCTTGGTAGCTGCCAAAGCTGTGTTGGCAGCCCGTGTTGATGCCTGTCATGAAAGTGTGCACGGTGAAATTGGTTTGAAATTTAAAGAGGACATAGAAAAAAAATTGGATAAATTGCAAGAACCACCGCCAGTTAAATTCATTAAACCTTTGCCAAAACCCATAGAAGGCAGCAAAAAGAAGAGAGGTGGCAAAAGAGTAAGAAAAATGAAAGAGCGCTATGCTTTGACGGAATTCCGCAAACAAGCCAATAGAATGAACTTTGGAGATGTAAGTTGTGTACTAAATTGCATTTGTTTTTAAATTTAACATTATATTCTATGAATCAACAGATTGAGGAAGACGCTTATCAAGACGATTTGGGCTATTCACGTGGCACCATAGGTAAAACGGGCACGGGACGCATACGTTTGCCGCAGGTGGACGAAAAGACTAAAGTGCGCATTAGCAAAACTTTACAAAAGAATTTACAAAAACAACAGGTTTATGGTGGCAGCACTACAGTAAAACGTCAAATTTCTGGCACAGCCTCTAGTGTGGCATTTACTCCTTTGCAGGGTTTAGAAATTGTCAATCCCCAGGCTGCCGAAAAGACTCAAACCGAAATGAATGCCAAATATTTTTCAAATACTTCGGGATTTTTATCTGTAGGAAAAAGAACAACTTAAAACATTTTTAATTTAGAAAAAAACATACTTTATTGCAAAAAATGTCATAAAATAAAATTTTCTTAATTAAAACCTTTATTTTGTGGTTAATAATTTGTAGAGATTACTTTAGAGATACAAAAGAGATTATTTTGCTTATAAACATGTTAAGGAATGACAGGCTTTTCAAAAGCAATTGTCAAGTATAGTTTAAGCGAGAAGTTATTAAAATGAAATTAAATTTGTAGCTTTAAAAGGAATTGTTAAAGGAAAAGGTGTAAAGTAGTTTTGCAAAATTAGAAGATAACAGCACCTTTGGTATAAATATTTTAAAACATAGCTGTTAACTTAGCTTGCCTATCTCGAGTTTCCTCAAAGCTTCCCAAGAATTATTTAGAAATACCGCTATTATGCCAGCTACTGTAAAAACGCCGCCAATAATCGAACAACAGTTGGTGGCGAAATGTCCAAAGGATCTAGGGAAGTGTGTTTAAATAGAAAAGCTAGTTTTAATAATTGTTTATATATAGATGGGTCTGCTAAACATACCTTTGTTGTTCTTCATATTTCACCATCAGAGGTGACAATTCATAGGAGAAAAATATACCCGGCATGCCACGTTCTTTGGTGCTTAGATCTTTGCGATAACGTGTTACGGAAAATTGATTTGTATGGATGGAAGCTTCTTCATTGGCCTTCATATATACAGTGGGTATAATCTTTAAATAATAGTTAAACATTTCCGATTTTGATTCTGGAAATAAATTTAAAAAAATTTGAGTATTAGACATTTTTATCACATCTGATAAAAGGTAATCAGATTTAGTTAAAAAACAATTTAATTTTTTTTATAATTTTTAATTCTCTCTAAACGTTATTTATTCACATTGTTTTAACACAAACTAAGCACTATTGTGAATGTTGTTTATTAAATTTGACATCTAGAGGGCGTTTCGGCTATACACACATGGCAAGATTAGAAATACACTTTTTGACGTAAGGGCAACTCTACTTATTAATAACATCAAAAAGAATTTTATAAAGAAACAAAATTGTTAAACACGAAATTTCTTACAAATTTGACGAAATTATAAAAAAATTGCAAAAATAAATTTATTTTATTCTATTAAATTATTAAAAAAAGAAAAACAAATTAAACAAATATGCCTATGCCCAGCAGCGCATTTGGTCAGCAAGGACCCTCATGTTTTGAAAAAATGAAAACTGGCTTTACCATTGGCTTTTGTGTGGGCATGGCCAGTGGAGCTCTATTCGGTGGATTTTCTGCTTTAAGGTAAACTATTAACCCACAACAGCTTATTGAGCTGGTATAATATAAAAAATAGTAAAATGCCGGTTTGCGGCATTACATAATGTTTGGAAAGTCTACGTCTAAAATGAACTTTAACACTTTCTACTATTACAGATACGGCTTGAGAGGCCGGGAATTGATTAACAATGTTGGTAAAGTTATGTTGCAAGGTGGCGGCACTTTTGGCACCTTTATGGCCATAGGTACTGGCATACGCTGTTAAATTTGTATTGGACTGTTAGTGGTGCAGTTATTTATCACATTTGGCTAAAGCGTTTAACTCAAAAAAATTTCCTCTGATTAGCAACTACTTGTTAAGTTTACTTATTAAATACAAATTATAATATTATTATAAAACAAAACCAAAATAAATGACAAAAATTAAATTATTTACCTTCTGTTTCCACCTTTACGCCATCTAATGGATGCGTTTTGGCAAATTCTATTTTATCGCCGAATGAGAGATGATTTATGGTGTGGGACAATCTAACATCGGCTATTTGGAAATCATGTATGTGAAACTGGCGTATAGAGAAACTGCTGCCAGGAGCAATGTGAAAACTGCCAGCCATCTGTAATAAAGTGAATGTTTAAAAATATATTGTACATAGGTATTGAAAGTTTTGTCTATAACTAAAGCTATTTTCAGATATTTATGATTTCATTTACAAGTTTTTATTGCGTTAGGTCAAAATATAGTTAGCAATCAATTTTTAGAACAAAAAACATAAACAGATAACGGACAATATATACTATATGCATTATTTAACTATTTTTTCTTGAATTTTTATTTAGTTTTCTAATATTATGTTATTTTTAATTGCGGCAATAAAGGTTTAAGATCAGAAACATCGATAAAAAATTAATTTTATTTGTATTTAAGGTTAGGGAGAATATTTCTCCACTAAAATGGTTTTAACATTTCCGTAAATTTATCTTCAACTAATAAAAAAATGGAAATAAAAATTACAAATTTAAAACAACCACGAACTATACTCACCCTATTAACTTCTAAATGGCCCTGCACCCGACAACCTTCCTTAAAAGCATCCAAATCAGATCTTTTAAACTGATCTTTACACTGTTCAATTTTATCCAATTGAACATTCCATTTTTTCATACGATACGCTTCTAAAACGGACTCACAGGTATTACAACAGCTAAACGGATAAACCAAAATAAAATTTATCAATATTACACATTCACACTTTCAACGAAATTTAATTGTTTACACTTACTGCGTACTATTATTTTCTGCGCCATAACAACTGCCACAAGTAGTATTTTTGTTGGAGGGTGAAACGGCCACAATTTCCTTAATAGGATCCACCTCTTTTAATAGATTACCCTGTAAATCTAAACGATGCTTAAATATATCATGATCAACTCTTAAATGTTGATCGCCCGATGAATCCATAGCATCCAAAGACAAATAATTACATGCTAAATTATGTAAAGTTATATCTAAGTTGATTCTTAGCTTATGACCACGAGTGGTGTCCACAAATAGTTCTTCGCTAAGATTTGGGGTCATATAGGCCATAAATTCCAGACATATCAATATTGTTACAATACTGGTACTAATAATAGTCACTAAAATACATTTAAATCATTAGTTAATTATATTTCTAAGCAATTAATAATATTTACCGGCCGCCCCAGAAACCGTTCTGACACTAAAATCTTCTAGGGTACGGGGATAGGCATCTAAACGTCTTAAAGCATCAGCTATTTTCATATTGTGAATAGAAATGTTAACAGTATTTAAGTTATATTGTAATTACTATTTTATTGTTTTAATTAAATAAACATTTTTTTGTTAAGACTAAAAAAATCTGTATGTTGGCTCTGTTTTTTTTTTGCAATTGGTTTTTTTTTAACTGACAACGTAAACAAATTATTTGACATTTACAAAAAGAATATGTGACATTTGCTTTTGCGAGTGGTTAACGTGTGTATGTGTGTGAGCAACACTTTTCAGTGCTGCCAGCTTTTGTATAACATTTAAGTGTAGTTTTGATTTATGAAAAACTAAATTAGAGCAAAAGGTAAATTAAATTTTTATTTTTAAACTTTAGCTAAAAATAATTAAATGTACATGAATATACTTTTAAAAATTTTTGAAGCAATACATTTTTTATTTGTTAGCTCCACTCGAACATAAATCTTACAGATATTTAAAAATGTTGTATGTGGAAAATCTTTTTCAAATACAAAATGGTCCGTTAAAAACGGCTATTCAGACGAAAATTAAAAAAAAATAGTATTTTAGTTTTATGGTTATAGGAATATAAATAATATGAGGCCAAACTAACCGTTAGCAAGATCGACCCACTAACGTCATGTTTTTTTTTTTTTTTTTTTTTTTTGAAGTGCAGGATATGGGTTAATATTATTTATCTTTTGCTGTACAAAAATACTAAAAATCTCTAGATTGTTAACACTGATAGTAACATAAAAAATATTGTTATATATCAAGATGGTGTTAGTAGCACAGCTGATTACTTTTTCTTATGTCAAGATTGTTGTTGAAATAAATACAAAAAAGCCAAAAGCAACAACAACTATATAACACAATGAGACAGCAGTATTAAATTTTGCAAAACCAATACTGATGTGTTTATGCATGTTGTTGTTAATTGAGCCCTGTTGTTTACTCGACAGCAAAACATTTTATTATTATTTTATTCGTTAAATAAAAGTCGACCAGACCTGCTCGTGGGGAGACAACGTTAAAAGCACCGTAATAATTAATAAAGATATTGTGAAATAATTAAAGCTCAAGTTTACACATTTAAAAGGAAATACATATATAATAACAAACGTATTATAAAAAATTTAAATGCAATTAAATTTATGGTGATGCTATTAATCTAAACGAAAACTTATAAAGATATTAATAAAAAATACTACGCAATTTGTTAATTGATTTACATGGAATAAATATTTTTTTTACAAGCAAAACAACATAGGTAATAAACGAGTGGTTAAAATATTAGAAAAAGAAACCAACGAATAGACGTTAACGAGTTGTAAAATTACCTATATATTTGTGAATTTTTTGAAACTTAAAAAAAAAAATCAAAATTTTTTTTCAACAAAATGTCTGCTACTCCGCCAAAAATGAATGAAGATCTGCTAGGCGGTAAGTTTTTGAGTATGTTTTGTCCATTTTTGTTTATATTATTGGGTATTTAACTTTAAGCTTCATAACTGTATTTAGAAATATATGCATATGTATATAGAAAAAAGAAGTCGGCCATATTTGTTTTTAGTATTTATTTACCAAATCCCAACAACATCTCCTTTTTTTATTTTCTTGCAGCTGGCTTTGTTTACAAGCTTTTGTTTTTTGTTTTCTTCGTTTTGTTGTTATATTTTTGCTACAAATGTTCTTTTGTTTTGCTATGCCTTTTTCATAATTAGTTGTATGTGTATGAACGAGTATAAAGTTTATGAGTATACATACTGAATATTTTGTTGTATATTTGTTGTTTGTGGAATTTCGTAAAATTTCATGTTTATTTATTTTTATTTTTTCCTATTGAGTAAATAAGCTTTGTTTTCATTTTGTTTCTTCTTTTTATATGAAGTTTTTTCTATAAAAAAATAAAAACAAACAAAACAAAGGCAAGTAAGTTGGATTGTATTGGTGTTATCATACGATTTTAAAGTAAATTAAAAAAATTAACTGTTCAATAATGCAGTGTGGGGGGGGGGGGGGGGGAGGTACAAAGAAAACAAGTAAGTCCGTTTTCACACTCTTCAAATCTGACTCGTCTAGGCAATTATTTTGGATGAGAAGGGAAAAGAGAATAAAAGGGGTACAAACTTGATGGTGCTAGTCAATTTTCTTATTTTGTTTTATTTGTTTTTTTCATTCATGCATGTTTATTTGCATTAAAAAGTACAAAAATTTAATTGACGTGTGTGAATAAAATGGCAAGTTCAAAAGAGAATTGAACAAAAACTGGTTAGCTAAAACTACGAGTGTGAAACAAGACTAATGCTTGGTTTTCACTATGTAATTTTTGTTGTCAAATTGTCCAATTGGTTTTCATACAATTGCCAACAATTTGGACAATTTGACAACAGTGAAAACAATAGTGAAAACATAGTGAAAACGCGGCCTAATTAACCGGTTGCTGGCAATATATTAACCCTGAACCAAAATTAATAAATTGTGTCTATGCATTTTTTATGTTAAACAATTTTTATAGCATGTTCGCGCATGTTTGAGGCTTTAAACAATACATCCCCATTTTGTTTAAAATTTTAGGGGTGGAAACCGATATTTTCACCTACAAAATAACACGTACTCAAAAATTCGTTCCCCTTGGTTTTCTATATTAACACACCATGTTTGTAGTTATAATGACAATAAATAAAATATATGTAGGTACCTACCTACAGCTATGGACATATAAATGGCACAAACTCATATTGAGCACAAACTTAAGTATTTTCCAAATAAAAACTTCAAAAAATGGAAGCTTTATGTCTTATGATTGTTGTTGTTGGAATATTTGTCTCAACAGCGCTCAAATGTTCCACTATATTCTGCTTATAGTTTACCGTTATTACATATGTTTTACAAAAAGAATACTGATTTTAAGTAGACATATAAATGGCCCAATTTGTTTAGTATAGGCAGTTCTAACGTCAATTTTGTTTAAATCACTTGATATTTTGCGTAATTAAAAAATAAGTGTAAAGTGCAAAAAATTATTAAAAATGAGATCAGGCAAACATACAACAACTGAGGAAAGGCGGTCATATGGAAAATGCATGAAGATGGAAAGAAAGTGGCAGAAATTTCTGAAATAATGAAAATTTCTCGAAAAAAGTGTACAATGCAATTAAATCATGTGTTGAGTATCCCGATGTATAGAAGGAAAAAGTCGGAAGCCAAGGCCTCGAAAAACAGATGTGCGTACGGATGGAGCTATTGGCAGATTGGCGAAAGTTGATCCATTCAAGTCATCACGGCAGATAGCATCAGAAATTAATGAATCTATGGACTTGGAAATATCAAGCAGACTTGTTAGAAGAAGATTAAATGAGGCAATTTTGTTTGGGCGAATTTCCAGAAAAAAGCCACTGCTATCAAAAAAAATATTTCAAAGCGACTAGTCTTTGCCAGAACCCATAAAGAAAAGCCCATTAATTTTTGGAAAAACGTGTTATGGAGTGACGAAACAAAAATTAATAGAAGAGGACCAAATGGTAGAACCTTTGTTCATCGTCCGAAAGGACAAGAATACAATCATCGGTTCACTCAGAGGACGGTAAAACACGGTGGAGGTAGCATCATGGTATGGGGTGCATTTTCTTGGCAAGGCGTATTTCCCCTTGTAAAAATTAACGGAAAAATGGACAAGTTTCAGTACTTAGATATTTTAAAAAACCATATGGAGCCGTATGCCTTCGATTTCATGCCAATTAAGTGGAAATTCATGCAGGACAATGGAATCCTCCAAACTAGTAAAAAATTGATTTTTTGCAGAGAAGATTGACGTTTTGGATTGGCCAGCCAAGAGCCCTGACTTAAATTCAATAGAGAACCTTTGGAACGAAGTCAAGGTTGAAATCGCAAAAAAAAAATTATAAAAATTTGGATGACCTGTGGTTGGCTGCTCAGGAAGTTTGGTATGCCATATCCAAAACAAAATGCCAAAAACTTGTGGAAAGTATGGGTCGCAGGTGCGAAGCTGTCATCAGAAATAATGGCTACAGTACTAAATATTAACGGTAAATTATTTTTACAAACAAAAAAACAACAAATTCATTACTAAAATATTTTTTTTTCTATTTTATAGAGATTGTGCCATTTATGTGTCCAGTTTATTTCAGTAGTATTTTTCTTAATGATGAATTTTTGTTCCCTTTATAAATGAATTTCAGTTTAAGTTTATATAAATTTTAAGGTTGCATAATAAACCTTAGGAAAAAACCTACAATTTTTGTTTATTAATAGTTGTTACGATAGGTATTATAGCAAAAGAAAAACTTCTTGGTAAAATGTGCAATTTATATGTCCATAGCTGTATGTACTTAAAAAAAATGACGATTCAATTTATGCATAAAATTAATAGACCTTAACACTTATTAAAAAAAATACGTACCTAATCGACAAAAAGATTTCAAAAGTCAGTTATTTTCGAAATTCATAATATGTATTTATAATATTCATACCTATAGGTATTTGTTTCTGCTTCTAATAATACCGTTTATCTTGTTTTTTCCAAACTTCTGCGCATTATTTCAGTTATTGTAATCAAAATGAAGTAACTAAAAATAGCAACAAGCGTGTTATTTCTTGTTTATATTTTGTTTTGTTATTGTTTTTATTTCTGAGTATGGCCGCCCATAATGAGAATACGAAAATTTATTTGACGTCACTGGAAAATGAAGAAGTTTTTAAATTTCTTTGTTCCCCCACATTTTCCAGGCAAGTGTGAATAAAGACATGGCTAAAATTGAGTCTTTTGTGGTAAAGGAAATACGTTGCAAAACATATGTATGTACTACATAGTATTTGTAAATTTACAAATACATAATAAATTTATCAAGTTGGCTGCATTTACACAGCTCCTATCGTTAATTATTAAAATAAACTCATAAAGCTATGCCAAATAAATGCGGTTAATGACTTCTAATAAAAACATATGTACATACAATAAGCATACAAACTGTAATTAGAAAATCTAAAAAATAACTAAATTTTAATCAGCTATACCAGCCACTAGAAATTACATACATACATATGTAAGTATATTAATACACTATTACTAAACTTTTAAATATGTATGTACATACCTACATATGTGGTATTTAATTAATAGAATTGAATTGAGAAGAATTGACTTTTGTACTGTTATCAATGCAGGTATCTAACACTGAACGCCAATTTTCCCACGTTTCCAAATAAATACCTATACATACCTACCTAGTATGAAAACACTTTTGTCTACGTGATTTTTCATGAGTTTACTTTTTAGTCATCTTCGTCGCAGTATTCTTTGTTGTTGTTCTATTGCATTTTATTATTATTGTTATTATATTTTCCAATCTAAAGTGTTAATAAACTTTGCAAATTTCTTTCGGTTGCTTGCAATATTTTTCTCTTGTTCTTTCTTATTATTCAAAATTTCCACCTAAAATGACGTCTGAGTTCTAGACACGTTGTTGTATTAGTATTGTTTAATATAGGGATGAAGAAAATTTAGTAAATATGTAAATAGAAATAATAACAACAGCAATAACAAACTGATTTTTTCAATAATTCCTACATACCTATGAGTCAAATTGTTAAGTAGACAATTTAACGGAAAAATAAATAAATTTAATAAAACAAATATTTAGCTTTTTAAACAAAAATTTAATAATATTTTTCAACAAATTACGTTTTGAAATTTTTAATTTTGAAAACAGTAAGGATTTAGAAAAAATAGATTTTTAATATGTACCTCGTATGTAAAGAGTGTGTTTTTAAGAGCTTTTGGGTTCTATTACAAAACACATAAAATTTAGAGAAATTTATGAAATCTTTGCTTTGCTGCACAAAAAAGTAATTAACAGCATAATTTCATAAAGTTCTAAAGAATTTAACAAATATTACTTGCAATTTATTAAAACTATGCCTTAAATCTTAATTTTATAGCATTGGCGCAAATAAAATTTACTTCCGTTTTAGATTCCCGGCAGTGCACAAAAATTCTTTTCTATTTTAGGGTCTTTCCATATTTTACTTGCTTGTTAGTTTACAACAAGTATGTAGGTATTAATAATAATAAAAAATAATAATAATAAATAATAATAAGGTAATTGACTAATTTCCGAAAATACCCTATATTTCATACATAATTTATTTTAAAGACCTTAGAACTATGACACCTACATAAACACATGTCGTATTTGGGTTTGTTACGGCGAAATTTACTTACAACTAAAGAAAATTGAATTTGTTTATGAGTGTGTTTCTGTTTCAAACAAATAAAACAACAAATCACTTTTCTTGTTAAATACACATTTTATAACAGGCGGTAGGTAGAGGTAGTTTAGAAATAGCAAGTGAAAGAAAATTTAAAAGAACTTCTGGTCGTTAAACAAGTTATGTTACTTTGTTGAATTGCAAATGAAGTTATTTTGTGTTCGATTCATATAATAGCTGTTTTTAAAATGTTGACAAGGTCATTTTTAAAACTAAGCTAACTGTTTGAACACAGCATGAGATTATTAAAAGGGTATTAAGTTCCATCCATGTAGTAAAATTATTTACATTGCTATTGCTTGCCTTTATTGTCAATTAAATTATTTTTCTTTATTATCACATATTTTACGATTTTAGTTTGTACGTCCTAATGTAATAATGTCTTATCAATTATTTTTCTATTCAATTTATTTTCAATATGGAGGTTAGACACGTTTTTTCTTCATATGTATGTATGTATGTATATTAAAAGCTGCTGGCTAAATATACATTTTGCTAATTACAGTGATAGGAAAATGTTTTTAAATGATTGATAACAAATATTTTCAGTTTTTATTGTTTGAAATATTCATATTTTCAATAAGGTTTTGTAGAAAATTTTTAATATTTTGTAACTTCTTTAACGGCAGGCACAGGAAAACTATAAATAATGCAAGCAATATTTAATTATCTTTAAAATTGTGGTCTAAGAACGACGATTTAAAGTAAAGTAAAGGAACTTGAGAGGGATCGAAAGTTAAATTATTGGACAACATAATTGAGTGTAGAATAATACTATTTATACTGAGTATTGTTCTCAACTATCTGACACGAAAGAGAATGAAATGATATCAGTTTCATTTGGCAAAATTATAATTGTATTTCTAAGATTACAAACTGTCTCACTAAACGGATCCAAGTTTATTTTTAATATTTCATGACAAAGACAGAAGAAGTCATGTAAGGGATTTAAACTACTGAAGCATTATCAAAGGTATTGTTGTAAATTTTAGCAAGATTGTGATTATACTAATTAGAGAACAGAAGATTATTAACATTATAACATTACAATTTTAAAAACCATAAATATAAACAACATTAAAGCCGTAAACATGCTATTAAAACACTGCAATATTTACAACTCGATCTAGTTAAAACTGAATATTGGGTCAAAGACCTTTTGTTGTTAGTACCTAAGCTTTCTTTGTATTCATAATTAATTATGTCTATAAACTTTGTAAATAAGTAAATAAATTAATATTATTTGTAATTTGCCTTATTTTTTACTATCGCTCGGTAACATTTACCTTTAAACGAATGGCTAGGAAGGAAACAAAGAATCGAATCTACATAGTGCAATCATGTGAGATCATGTTTGATAAAATCTTATTGCAGTATTATTCCTACCAATAAATAGAGTAAGATGATATTATTTTCATTGAGCATAAAGAAAATTTTGCGCTGAACATCTTACTGCAGTTATAGTAAGCAACCGTTGCTCTACCTACACCCTATGTTCTACATTCATTTTAAATTTTAACACTCTTTTACCCCACTGTATCTATATAATTCAATCACGTTTTTTTAAGTTATATTATAATTTTTTTTCTACCGCCAATTAAATATAGGTAATAAATAAAAAAATCAAGTTGTTTCTACATGATTTGAAAAGTGAAATTTTAATATGTATAGGGAATTATTTTTATAACAAAATCACGTGTAATAATTACAAATAAATCAATTATTTTTGAAAACATCTTATAAGTATTTACTTTCATGTACATATGTATAGCAAATTTTGTAATACATACATATGTATGTATATATGTATATACGTGTTGGAAAACATGAACTCTCACTTTACCAAATGTTTAAAGAAAATGCAAGATGTTTGGAAATTTAATTTTGCACTGCCATTGAAATATCTGTTTTTCATCAAATTCACTTATGTACATATGTATGTATGTACATACATATATGCCCATAGTAATAATTTTCAAATAAGGGGATATATCTACCATGGTGAAATAATTATACAAGGTGATGTTAAAGAGCCAGCTGTTTCTTTTAGTCATTTTAGTTATGTCAAACTGTATGTATTTGTGTGTACATATTTATCTGCAAGAATGTCGGTAAACAATTAACAGTTGTTTTGACATTACAAATATGAAAGCAAAAACAAAAATACCTGGTGTTTCTGTTACTTTTGCATTGTTGTAATCTTGAAATAATATACATATATGTACATATGTATATTATTTCGCCATAGGTAATACAGATTAAAATAATTTTTTTTTTTAATCAAAAGCTAATTTTTTTTAATTTATTTATATACTTACGTATGTATGTACTTATGTATTTATTTTTTTTTTTCTTTAAAATTTAGCATACATACTTGTACATAGTAACAAAACCATGATTCATTTATTTTATTCAGTAAATTGAGTAGAAAATTAAAAATACTTGTGTAGTATATTATTATGTTTGTTTAGATTTGCCGCGTCCCAGCGACTGGCATTTGGATGCAATTAACTTTATATGGCTGGCAAGCCGTCATTTGCTTTACATGCTGTCTTTTATTTTTTAAGCGTACATTAAACTTATCTATACCAGTGTTTTATTTATTTATTTAAACGGTTAGTAGTCTCGGTACATTTATGGCTGTCTGTATGTGTAAAATATATATGTATGTACATATATATATTTATTTTAAATCGTAAAAAATATTGCGGCGCAGTATTGTTGTCTGAGTTTGCATCAGTGTTGGCAAACATTGTACAATTGTACTTTTTTGCTATATTTTAGACACTGTTAACGCCGTGGTACTACAAGTCATTTGGTACAGTTTCAAAATGATGTTGCATAAAAAATTGGTATTCCAGTTAAAATAGATAATTAAGTTTCCATTTGCGTAATAGTGCAAGCCGAAGAGATGATTGATATCATTTTTGAATATGCAATTTCAAGACTAGAAATTTTTAGTTGAATTAGGTATAAAATAATGGGTGACTCTGAATTATTATTTCGCATTAAATGCCAGGATTTCAAAAACTTTAGAAGTTTAGTTAGAAGTGTTCAATACATGCTGAAAATAATTAATCTAGTAATTTGGAAAAAATGCAATCGGTGGATGCACGAATATATGTATGTATGTATATATTATACATTTTGTTTTATTAATTTTTATTAGCAAATAAGCCGATACTTTATAGGTGAATATGAATGCTATAGATAATCGTGTGATAGGGGTGTACCCTATCGTGAATAAAAATTCCACATGAAGTTTGTTCCCTTTTATGTTTTTAACATTGAATTTTAATAGAAAAAATATGAAAAGGGAACAAATTTCATGTGGAATTTTCTTAGAGATTCAGAAGTAACTGGTTAAATAAATATTTAAATAAATATCGGCAAATCTCGGTATGACGAACGATATACTGTCAAGTCCATTCGTTAAATCGAAAAATTTGTTATAGGTATCTTATTTTGTAATATGTTTCATTGTGTGGGACATTAGGAGATGCATTACCGCAAAGTAAAATTGTAACTCTATCCTTTGATAATTTTCTTCGTGGAGCACAAACGGTATTATTTCTGGTATCATTTTCACATTAGAGGCCAGTTTTGTTGAATTTAGAATATCACCTGTAGTTAGACTGTGTTTATTTGAAGTGCTCCACTAAGTCATCTCATAAATCCACAATTATGAAGCCCAATTCAATTGACTGAAATATTGTATGGTTTTCCTTTTGTCGAGAATTCAATACCAAAGGTCTCCTTTACATTAGAGTTCGACGATTTTTTGAGACATTCTTGATATCCTGATATAATTGTCAGTGTTAAAAATTTGGTCGCTCGTTATTTCGAGTATAAAATTGTTTAAACATTTGTTATAGAAGATAGTGTTAAAAATTGATCAGTAAGTTATATTCATTATTTAACAAATTAAACTGGTACTGTGGAGATTTAAAAAGTACATTTTATTTATACAGCTGGAACAAAATTGAAAAAGATATTTTCCATTCCTGGTTTGAATGTTTGGGTTTGCATGTGTGTGTTTTTTCTCTCCTCAAACACTTATATTAATATTTATGTATGTTATGTCTCCCTTGCTTGAAAAGTAGACAGACACTATTAACACCATTTGTTTAATAGTTTAAAAATGTTTGCGTTGTTTAAATTTTATTTGTTAATACATTACTTAAAATATTCTTTTTTAAGCTAAATATATTTTAAAGCTAAATGTGGGAAAGTTTTACATATGTATAAATTGGTGTTGTAAACAAAAACTCCGTCACGCATTCTTTTAAACATTTTATAAACAAATATTTTATTTTACTTGGCCAACCCTTGTATAACTATCCCAGCAAACCATATGAGTCCGAAAAGAGTCTTTTCTGACACCTTTTTCGGAGCGTTAACACTCTTTATGAGCCCAAAAAAACAATCATAATTGCTCTGAAAACCTTCAGAAAAGAGGGTCATTACGTTCGAAAATGGTCCGTCAGAAAGAGCTCTTAGATAATGTCAGAAAAGAGTCTTTTATGAGGGGTTTTTTGGGCTCTTAAAGAGCTCTTAGATAATATCAGAAAAGAGTCTTTTATGAGGTTTTTTTTGGGCGCTGTGTAATCTTGTTTTTATCATTCTTGTGTGTTACAGCTGTTTTTTTTTTTTTTTGTTCAAAGCACAAATAACAGGACAACAACGCTTTGGTACACACATAATTAAGTGGAATTTCTGAGTCATACTGCGTGCCGACTCAGCTCTTTAGTTGGACTCTTTTCTGACTCCTTTTTTTCGGAGCGCTCCAAAAATTCTCTTTTGTTGGACTCTTTTCTGACTCCTTTTCGGAGCGCTCCGAAAATACTCTTTTGTTGGACTCTTTTCTGACTCCTTTTTCGGAGCGCTCCTAGAATGGTATGCTGGGATATATTTGTTTAGTTTTCTTCTGTGTGAGTGTGTGTAATTACTCTGCAAAAAAAAACTCGAGTACTCCATACACGCATGTCTGGACTACTCCACAATGGACCAAACATAATCCATTTGAAAAAAACTAGTCCATTTAACATTACGATGTAATAGGACTGGACCATATTATAGGAATTATTTGTTGGTAACTTTTGTGTTGATCATATTTCGTTTAACCTTAACGAATTTTTTAATTACTTACATACGTATGTATGTATGTATATGCGTTATTATGTACATACATACCTACATACAATTTTGTCTTGTTTTTATTTGGGGTCTATTTTTAAGGTTTCTTTGGCCTTATCATTTTTGGTTATGCTATGTTGTTATCAATTTATGCCAAATATATTGATTAACTAAACAAACTTGTTGTAGGTGTATGGAAGAAAATTAAAACAAGTTCATACAATAATTGTTGTATTTGGAACAAGTAAATAAAATACAAACATGTTAAAAGCAATTTACAATAAACTTTTAATAATTAAGACAAATTTATTTTAATAATACGCCATCTCAAAATAGCGTGATTAATTTATTTTTATTTCGAAAAAAATATCCCAGTCACTCCTCCAAACGCCATAGCGCACCATACAGTGACAGGTTCATCAAAGGCTTCTCAACAATTGCTCTTAGGTCACTTAGGTCCATATGATTGGTCCTGTTGTGTTGCCTGAAAAGATAAAGAAAGGAAGAGAAAAAGAAGAAAACAATGGAGTATATACTCCTGGTAATTTTAATGGCCAAAAAGTTACATTACACAGCATAAGTTTCTCATTTAGCCTACGCCAAATCAGTATTGTGATTGTACATGTGTGTTCATTTTCCCACCTGGTCTGAGCAACCTCGTAATAAATATTGTTAGTTTTTAACTTGCAAGTTGATAGCAGAATGCCGCATAGATTGTTTATGTTCTCATAAGGTAAAATGGCGCCATTCTTCGCCGGATAATCAGCAACACATTTGTCTATTATGTCTCTATGTTCACGCACCCATATGAGTGTCTCGTCTTCCTATTTGAGGATGCCCGGAATTCCTGGACTAAGATTGATGTAGTATATACACCTGTAAGAGACTTTATTGCAGCTTGACTATCAGTATATACAGGGTGGGCCAAGTTTGATTGACTGATTTGAACTGCTTATAACTTTTGTGGCTCTTGCGGTATGAGCTGTAGCTCCATCTTGCTGGAACCATATGTTACGATTATTGAGAACTATCGGACGTAAACAATTTTACAACATGGTCCGATATACCACCCCAGAGACGGTTTGTGGTTCATTAAGCTCATTTTCGAAGAAATATGGACCAATAACTTTATCAGCCATGATTCCACACCAAACAGTGCATCTGACAGGGTGTAATTGTCGCTGATGCAATGCTCTTGGATTCTCTGTACCCCAAATTCGGCAGTTCTGTTTATTCACATATCCATTTAAATGAAAATGTGCTTCATCGCTCATAATCAGATTATCCAAAAAATTGTCATTTTCTGTAGCTAGCAAAATCAATCTATTGGCATATTTTTTTTACACGTTCTTCCACTGAGTATGATGACATTATGAAATTTTATAAAATTCTGTATTATCTGCAAAAAAAAATTAAAAAAAATTAAAAATGCAAAAGTTATAAGCATTTCAAATCAGTCAGTCCAAGTTGGCCCACCCTGTACATACATATATGTATGTACGTATATCCCTTTCCGATATTCTGTTATAACTGAGCCAGTAAGCTGCTCTTTTTATAACCGTTATTTCAAACTGAAGAATACTACAACCTTTTGGAATCCTGAAAGACATCATAATTCCAAATTCTTGGATGTAGAAAAATGGAAAGTAAGGACAATTTTTTAAGAAAAATATATCAAAGTAAAACGAAAATCTTTTTCGGAATGAAACCACTTTTAATTTGTTGTGTGGAATTGTAATTTTAATAATTTCTAGGTTTCATTCCGAAAAAAAAATTGTTTTACTTTTTTTTATAGAAGCACGATACGGAATTAATTCCAATTCCGAACAGAATTGATATGACATGGCTGATAGTAAATTGTAAAAAATTGACATTAAAGTAAATTCCTACAATTTTGTTCTCAATGGACTACATGGAAATATTTACTACATATGTATGTCCATAGGTACATATTTAAATTTCTTTTGCATTTGATTTCTTTTGGTTTCTGTATTTTTTACTTTCGAATGGACATTTATTTGTATTTGAATATATTTAGTTTTTTTTTTTTGCTAATTTTTCTATATATATACATACATATGTATGTATAGGTATATTATTGCTAAATAAATGTAAAATTAATTGCGTCAGAGCGTGCATACACTGGTTATATACATATGTACTTAATGTAATGAGAGAAATGAATAAAATGTATTTTATTGGACTCTTAAAGCGAAAAAAAAATTGCGCATTTTTAGACAATGAATGCCAAATAAATAAATAAATATAAATATTTATTTTGTAATATTACAGAACAATTATGTATGTATGTACCTAAATTTAATTTAAAGAATATATGAACGTTTTCTAAAAAAATATACATACATACATACATATGTAAGCACTTGTGTGAATAAATGTTTTGACAACGATGTTTGTACAAAAATTGTCCATACGAGACAGATTAAGATGCAGGCATGAAACCGTTCGCCTGACACATTGAACAAATAAGCAACATGGAAATATTCATATACATAAATTCTTTGTTTTATTTTGTTTTTAAAATCAAAATTTCGCAAAATTCATTAAAAATTTATAATCCTTATACCCTTTGTGTATTCCACCATATGATGTATTGGATCAGTTTTTTATTTAGAGTATGACAAAATCCTATCCTATCACTTGCTACACCAAGTAGCGTATAAAAATGATACGTATTTCTATAAATAATTTATTTAAAAAACAAAACAAGTTAACAAATAATGAACATGTTGGTTATTGTAAGAAAACAAAAATAATCAATGCCACTGCCAGAGAGATGGAGGTGTATACACTGAGTCAGTGTCGAAGTCCTTTATCATTTATAATTCTTTGTTTGCGGTTTTGTTTTTGTATCTGCAACAGTATGAAAATGTGTGAAAAATATTAAATATTAACCAACTAACTTTAAGATGAAAGACGCAAAAGTAAATTTTGTAGAGAAAAAAAAAAACACTTTCTTTGTTAACAACCAATAATATTTACAAAAACATACTGAATAATTTTATCATTTCGAATGTTAATGTTAAATGACCATAACTTAAGTAAGCAAATATGTACTATATTATTAATAAACAAATATGTTTTTTTTTTATAATAATTTTGATAAAACGTAAATCTGCAAACAGTGCTTTGGGAAAAACATCATTTTCCATTTCCTGTTGTTGTAGATTTTCTTTGGCAGTTCTCTGACACACAAACAATTCATTCATAAAATAAAACAAAACAAAAGATGATAGATATAGTAAAAACTATTTATATACATATACATACATATAGAGGAATCTAATAAACTATTTGTGTAAAATGAAAGAAAACTCAATAAAATATTAAAATTAATAACTTTTTGTGGTTGATATTCGTTAATTTGGTAATTTATTTTAACTAAAAGCTTTCTATTTATTTATTTCAAATTTATTATTGATGTATAATACTCAAGCAGAAAAGCAAATTGTTAGTTTTACTTCCTTCAAATATGTACATATTTTATTAAAACGTCAAAAAAAAACATGCGGCTAAATTTCAACACATTTTTTTAACACAAGTATAAATAAATACAATATTTAATTAACAATTATAATAAAGTTTTAATATGCATAAATTGGGTGGAACAAACTCTAGAAAAATTAAACAGACAACAACCAATAAATTCTTATTAAGTGTTTTGACCTAAATATATCAGATATCATGGTGTAATTAAAAAGGTGAGTGCAATTCAGCAACAAATACAACACAATACAGAAAAAACAGGCATTTTTGTTTTAGACAGTCAAAAACACTTGACAAAATATTACTTTTGATATAAACGAAGTCAGTCAGCTGTGCTCCTGACTCCTGACTCACCTTGTTAATTACACCATGGCAGGCAGATATACATATATGTATATATGTATGCACATATGTACATCAATCTGCGGCCGTATATGACATTTGTTCAAATGTCAGGCAGCAAGAACAAACAAAATATAAAACATTTAATTTTATGCTTTAAAAAACAAAAAGAAAATAACAATTTAATCATAAAAAAGTAAACAAAAATGTCAGATAGTAATGCGATAAAACTAATTCTATGAAATTCGCTTTATATTAAAATCCTTTTGTTCTAATTATATCATAAAATTATTTGCCTTCAGTAAATTAAATAATCTAATGCAAATATTTTAAATAATCTCAAAATTTCACAAATATTTTCTAATTTCTTTCAGAATATTTATGTAGGTTTTTTGAAAATGTTCTTTCAAATGTAATTTTCATACAAAAAGACTGGCGTTTACGAACATCCGCACGTTTTCCCCACTCGAAAGAACATAAACAAATTTGTGTTCGTAATGCTGCCGGCGTTTTTTTTCTTGTGCCCACAAAATCATAAATATTTAACGAAATTAAACTCTAGTTAGTTTTATTTTAATTTAATTTTTAACTTGTAGTTATCATACTATTCGTTTTCACCTTGTACATGTTTTTCTTTAAGAAATTAATATTTTTTTTTTCAAAACATTTTAATACAGCCATAAAATAAAATAAGTGATATTCAAGGTGTTTGACCGTTGTTTTTATCAGTTTCTTCACATATGTACATATGTATATATAAATACACCTTATTCTGTTTTTACACGGTTTTGATTTAACACGATTTGAAAATAAACAAATTTTAGTTTTTTTACACGATTTTATTCTATTTAGCACGATTCAAAATTTTTTGGGTTTAAATTTTTTTTGAGTAAATTTAATTTTTGCAACATATGTTCATATCACAAATTTATCCTTGTATCCCTTTTTGTGGATACAAATTTAGGGGAATTCCTTTTTAGTGCAAATGAACTTGTCATACATATGTTTACATTACTTTTTTTTTCTTTAATTATTTAATTTAATAATTTAATTTAATGCTTGTGTAAAAACACATTGTATATTTATTTATTTTATTTATTTATTTTATTTATTTATTTATTCAGTAATAAAAAGCCAATTAGGCCAAAATAATATTACATAGTAATACAATAAACCTAAGTATAAAAGCAAGGTTAAATGTTCAATAAATTTCATGTTACAATACTATCAAATGGGCTCCCCAGCCGTGATAAAAAAAAAGTGTAGATAAGTATGTCAAGATTTAATAAAAAAAAGAGACAAATGAAATACGGTCCAGTTAGGGATATTCAGGACAAGAACCACATTAATAGAAGAGATCACAAAGGGTCTGAAAAATATTGCAAAAGTTTTACTTTGAAAACATTATTAGAGTGCGTAAAAATTCGCAACTCTAATGGTAGACTATTCCAATTGCCTGTGATCCTAACAACAAAAGACCTACTGAAAAAGGATTTAAATATCCTAGGGGGAACAAAGTGAGGATTTCTGTTGCGGGGAGAAAAAATAAATGCATCGCATATAACAGAAGGTCTACCAGTTTTCATAATTTCATAAAACTTTAGCAAATTACGAAACTTTACATATTCACTAAAAGAACAACCAAGAAAGCATTTCACAGACTCGGAAACATGTTCTCTACGTCGAATGTTAAAAGCAAATCTAACTATCGAATTCACCAAGCGCTTCAATCTAGTAAAACATAATCCAATAGTCCCGGATACAACTTCAAAACAGGAAAGAATCTGTGGCATCAGGATCGCATGTTCTAATTTTGTTCTAACATCCTTAGATAAAAATAGATTAGTACGATAAATCCTACGTAAAGAACCCTCAAATTCTACCCGACACAGTGTCAATATGATTCTTGAAGGAAAGTTTAGAGTCTAAAACCACACCACATTATATTAATTTATAGCAAAATTAAGCCAAAAACACAGTTTCCAATTTCCAGTGTTGAATTACAGTTGAATTCAATAGCGTATGCAGCAAAATTAACCATTGAATTACAGTCGAACAAAACAGTGCTTTTACAGTGTAATTCCAGCTATGAATAACAGTGTGATCCAAACAAATTTGTTGTTGTTTTTTAACAAACTTCAAACAGACTGAAAAGAGGATGGATTTTAAATGTAATTCAAGCTTGGATTTACACTGAAATTCCAACATTGGAATTCACAAAAAATTTGTGCTTATTGGGTTCTAACTGTATTTTTCAAAGCATGCTGTTTGAATTTTTATAATTTTGAATTGAATAATAAAATAACTAAAAACGGTTGTTATTCAATCCGGTTTATAGAGTTGCAATCAATCCGGATTATAGAATACGCAATGAGCTGCAAAATTCTGTCCGGATTACCGAATAGTCCAGATTATCGAATTTACACTGTACTTTGTTTTGAAAATGATTATTATTGCTTAATATTACATTTGCTATTAATTTCACTTTTATTTTGTTATTGTACAATTTTTAGAGTCTTGGATTGAATTAAGTGCAGCTGCTACCATGGCTGGTGTTAAGAGTCCAGATAGAATTACACCATTGCCCTTTGCAAATGGTGAGGAATATCTACGCTTGTTGAGAGAGGCCCAAAGAGAATCGAATCATTCAAGTCATGTTGTTTCATTGGCCAGCTCCCAACGTGATACACCCAGGGACAGGTGGGTTATATTATTGTTAGTGGCTATTAATATTATTTACACAATAAAAATGTTGTAATAAAACATTTCGTTAAAAAAGTATTTTGTTTGTGAAAAACTAACCTGAAAATTAATGGAGATAATTAGTTGTTGCTGCTGAGAATAATTTTTTCTTGTTGTAATTTACACAGATAGTCACAACTCTGCTTTGATCCTGAATCAATCTGAATCTCTTGAATACTTAGTTTATAATATTCACAAGGCTGTTCAACAGTCTTGTATAATTGAATTATATATTGTTTGGGTACCATCTCATATTGGTGTTTTTTTTTTCAATGATAAGGTTTACTTATCTAGATTTTCGTCATACGGGGAGAATATTGTTTCTCTGTATGCCGAGGTACATGGCAGACCTTGGCTTAAACGTCTGGAGATGATCCCTAGGGATAATAAAATTTTGAATCGTGTTTTCCAATGGCTTCTTCACAGGATTAGGAAGAGGGACACTTTTAATTGTCCTCATTGTGATCTGATCGACACCTCGGAATATGTTAAATTTCATTGTGAGAAGTATATTACTATTAGAGAAAGACACGATCTGTTTCGGAAATGTTTTAAATTCTTTGATGTTTTCAATTCAAACAATGAATTATGTATATAGATCGTCCTATCGACTCAAATATAAATTTCATACATTTCTCTAAATTTTAAATGTTTTTAAAATAAAATTCTATAGCTCTTCAATATGATAGAAGTAAGGTTAGGTAAGCAGGCGGTCGTACAGTACACAGCTCTCTTAGTTCTATATGTCTGAACCCTTTGTGTTTATTTTAAAGAAAAGTTTAAAAACATCTGCCTCAGGCTTAGGTTATATCTTTATTTTTATATATCTTGTCTGATGTCTATTTGTACACATTTTTATTTCTTCTTTCATGCTTTCTTTTCATTTAGTCCCAAATCTCCTCCCAATAGTCCAATTACTGAATTATGTGCTGAGGATGAATTAAAAAATGTTTACATAAATTATTGGAACAAGACTGGGGAAACACAAAAAGCCACCGATTGGTTAGATGAATGGAATAGTCGACCAGATCAACAGCCACCTAAGTAAGTTTTATTTTATTTTCCATTTACTTGTTATTAAAAATATATACTTAAAAATAATTTGTTAATTTTTTTGCAGAGATTGGAAATTTGAACATCCACAAAATCAACAGAAAAAGAAAACCGCTGGTTTTTCCATACGCCTAACTAGAGTAGGCAAAAATTCATTATTCTCACGCGAAATTTTATATTCCCTTATACTATCGAATGTATTGTCATTATTACTAGGCGCTGGTTTAGGGTAAGTGTGATTTGATTATATATGTATGTTATCAGCCATGTCACAGAGTTTAATACCATTCGGAAGTGGAATTATTTCCGTATTTGACTTCTCTAGAAAAAGTATAACGAAACATTTTTTCGAAATGAAATCACTTTAAATTAAATTAATAATTAAATAACTTATAATTAAAAGTACTTTCCTTCTGAAAAAAATTTTCGTTTTACTTTTCCAACAGATGCAAAATACGGAATTAATTCCACTTCCGAACGGAATTAAGCTCTGTGACATGGCTGTATATATATGATTATATTATTACATTATGATACGTTTTGACAAGCCATCAATTTTTTGTTCAACCGTGAATTTGTCTGTTTGGCCAACTCTTATTGATGTTATGTTCTTGTTCGCACAACGTTTTCAACAACATTTGTTTGCACAACTACTCTATGACCGTCAATATAAAGTAAACACCTAATACTGTTTAAAAAAATGTGTTATTATATATGTATGTAATCTTTTTTAATTATAAATTATACTTTCAAAGAAAAATTATAAGAATTGCCACTAATTTTGAATAACAGGGGTTTTTTTCACAAGGATGAGGAAACTGTTTATTTTACATTGGTGTAGTATACATACAATGTGGGTGCAAATCGGCACAAATACAACACAATACAGAAACAATAGGCATTTTGTTTGTTTAAAATAAAATACTACTGTCAAAAACACTTCAAAAAAGTATTACTTTTGACATAAATATATTGTACACAAAGTCAGTCAGTTGTGCCTACTGCACTTACCTTGTATAGTTACACCATGGTGTTGAGTATATTTTGATGACGTTTTGTTTTTGTGCTTATAAAATCCTTAATCGTCAAGATAATAAGGATGTTTTAATATATATGTATGTTAATTTCCTTTTTAATTTTTATATTTTTAGATTATGGCTTAGCAAACGGGGTATTCTATTTACCAGAGTGGTTATCGACTGAAGAGTTTTCTCCATCATTCTTGTTCTTCTAAACGATATACATTATAAAGTGTGATTTAAAAAAATAAACCTATTTCTTTTTTTAACATTTACATTTACTTTTAACTATAAATCTAATATACCTATCAAAACAATGTAATATTTTTTCTATGCTTTCAAAAACCATTTTACATTTTTTTTAAACAAGCAAAAAAAAAAACAATTAATATTTAAAACAAAAATAAGGGCTCAGGTTAAAAAGAAATACTAAAATTTAATTCCTTTTTTTTATTTAGCAAAATATTCTTTCTCATCTTTCATGTTGTGTTTTTAAAATTTCGTTTATTCATTGTTCTTGTTCATGTTTCTTTTCCATTTAAATAATGTCTTGTTTTTTAAACTTTAAAATCAACTGCTTGCTGTATTTTTTTATACAAAAAAAAAATACAAAAATTTGCAGATTTAAGGATTAAAACAACAACAACCTTTGCATAATTCACCGCCACATTTTTATAGTAGTCCGTAGATTTTTTTTGTAGTTTATAGGTTAAAACTCCCTTACGGAGTGTTTTTTTTTTCAATATTTCTTACCTACAAAAGCTTCTTAACTTCTTTGTCTTTTTTATATGCATATATTAAATATTACTATAAGAAATACGTATAATTTTTTTTGTAATGAATTTGTAATACAAAAAAATATATGAAAATAAACGTACATTTTTTTCTAATTTTAATTTATGTAAACACTTTACAAAATATAAATAATACATACCCTTTTATATATACATACATATACATATTTTAAATATAGACTTCATTTTTATTAAACATAATTTTTAATATTTATTACATAAACATAAAACTAATGAAAATTTGATTTAAATTCGACAAAAGAGCAGAAAAGCGCGTAAAATTTATATTAAATAAAAACAAATATAAAAATAAAAAACACCATAAAAATATTTAAATTGAAAGGAATTGTTTATTTAAAAAGATAAGTTAATGTCCCCGATTATCGTTTACAACCATAGACCGAAAAAACTCGTCCATATAATCAAAAGTCGTAATTCTGATTTATATACTTTTGGCATTTATTTTTAAAGTTCGAAAATAAAAGTTATAAACTGAACTTTACAAAAAAAAAATATTAAAATTACCCATCTTGATTACATATTTCCTTAATTTTCTTTTCCGTTTCTCTCAACCACTAACCTAAGATGTACTCTTATAAATCACTCTCTCAATAATATAATCACCCCTATCGTGAATAAAAATTCCACATGAAATTTGTTCCCTTTTATTTTTTTTTGACATTGAATTTTAATAGGAAAAATGTGAAAAGGGGACAAATTTCATGGGGAATTTTTATTCACGATAGGGGTGAATATAAGAAACAAATTCTAAATGATGCCAATTAACCGCTAAAATTAAAGTGGACCTGTTATTTTTCGACTCTGTTTGCAACACAAAAATGTTACGCTGTCTCGTCTATAACTCAACATAATTTTTTTTTTCAATTGCGGTTTACAACATCTAGTTGTTGCATTTTAATTGTAGTATGTACGTACACCTTTCCGTAAAAATACATACATACCACAGCAACGGAATGAATAATTTCGAATTATGCTTCCGCACAAAAAATTTTTTTCGGCAATCGCGGAATGGAATGAATAATTCGAAACAATGATGATGATAAGGACAACGAGAAAACACACGGCAAATAATTCGGAACAGTTCCACTCCATTGAATTTTTTTTTGTTAGCGTCCAATTTTCTTTTTAAGTTGTCTTTATGTTGAGTTCACACCCACAATTAAATACGATCTCTGTCATTCCTTTGTATTTCTGATTGGATAATTACTTTGTATATATTTCTTTGAAAAAAAAAAAATTAATTCCATTTTTTTTTTAATTGTATGTACCAAATATAATTTTATTAACAAAATAATTTTATTATAAACTAATACATATTAATTATTATTAATGCTTTTTCTTAAAAATTAATATTATCGCGTTTTCAAAAACAATTCAAATGTTTCCATATCACTTTGGGCAATTTTACGTACAAAATAATGATTATTACCCTCTACCAAAGATTTTGGGGAAATATACATATCCTTTTCCGGATCATACTGTGCTCTGCCCAACATTTTTAAAAACTCATGACGTTCACGTAAGCGAAATTCACGTGAGGTTAAAATTTCGGGCTGTTGCAAAATCATTTGATGGGATAGTTTCATTTCTTGGTGGACATAGGCAAAACGTTCAATAAGATCATCAGATTCTGGAAAAAAAACATTAAAACTTAACTAAAATCTTGTTTATAAAAGAAGTTACATTAAAGCTAACTCACTTAACAGCCACAATTTGGGCTTACTCAAAAGTAAACATTTGATTTCATCTTTAGTGAAACCCATTTCTTCGCGTATACAAAACGTGGCCTGACGTATGTGTTCCATATTGTAGGTAATCAAGCGTGGCTGTTTACTGGCCAGAAAACGTACATCGTCACCTTTTAAAGCGAATTCCTTTTGAAAGTAACCCAATCTTTTATCTATACGCTTAGTAGAAAACATTAGCCAGTATGGATTTAGGGTAATTATACGCTGGATTTGTGTTGCACTAAAACGCTTCGATTCCATATAATTTACTCTAGTTTGCATGTCATCTAAATCAACTTTAAATATTAAAGGATTTTTTGTAATAAAATTACCAAATCTTTCGGCCGGCACTCCTTGATCTTTTAGAAATAGTAAGCGTGGTTTAACATCTTGCTCTAGCTGTAGGCGCAATACAAATTCTGGCAAGCCTTTGCGTTTCTCAATAGCACTTAAGTCAACACCCAACTGTAGGAATTGTTGCAGTAACTCTGATTTATCTACATAAGCCGCTAGGTTGTACGTGGGCAGTAGTGCCTGTTTGCTAGATTCAGTGGTTAGCTGTACTTCATCTGTATTTTCGGTTATTTTAACATGTTTGCTTTTATGTGGTTGTAATAATTCCCTAAGTTGCTGCACACTAAGACCTCCGGTCAAGTCTGCTAATTCTTTGTGTGCTAATTTAATTTCATCTTTCTCTTCCTCAGGTTTTGTGTTTGAAGGTAGTGTTTCCACTCTACGTTGTGGTAAACCTCTTAAGTAGCGCCTAGGCACATGATTAGTGGTTAAATTTGTTAAAATTCTTAAATTTCGTAATAATAACATGTTGTATTGTTTATTTTTATTTACTTTGTGTTTTTGTTGTTGTTGGTTTAATTGAATTTGAAAACAGCTGTTTGCGGTACTCAGTGTTGGAAAGTGTTTAATTTTGCTGTAGTCAACTTGAGGAATTTATATTGTGAGCAGGGGTGTATTTATAATTTTGAACCGTTAATATAATGTATTTTCTATAATTAGTGCTTTGCTGGGATTCTTTAATAATATATTATGAACTTTGTTATGCTTAAATTATGGGTTTTCGAAGTTTTAAAATCTGTTGTGAAAGTGAAGTTTGTAAGCTTGACAAGACTTGTTATTAAAAGTTTTCTGAACTAAAGGCAATTAAAAACATAAGCAAACTAGAAAAATGCATATTCATTCCCTGCTGAATTAAAATTCAATGATGTCCAAAAATACAATATTAGAAATATCGCTCTTATTATTTTTTCCGATCAAATTAATATTTTTCATAAACGAACTAAACATTAAACGAACTAAATATTTTTCATAAAATTTAACTTAACTTTTCAGTATAGATTCAACATATCTTCATCAGTAGTTTGACTGTAGGAATTAATAAGGAAATTCGCATCATTGGAAATGCACCACTGTATTAATAAAATTTCAAATCGCACTATTAGTCACCAATAAAAAGTTTAAGAAATTGTTAAAAATTTATAAACTAAAAGTAATTTAAAATAAAGCTTCCTTGCCTTATTATTGATTTATAAAGCGGAAAACTATAAAATAATTGTTTTTTTAGCCTATAATTTTTTTACGCTAAACAATTCTTAAATTCTGTTACTTAACGGCTTCGTAAAATATATTAAGTGTTGGTCAATGTTTTTTTTTTTTTGATGTAAAAGCTCAAAAATTTTTACAATTTACAGCACTTTTTGCATTTGACTAAAAAAAAACGAAGTGATCCGAATATATATTCGTTGCTTGAAATTTTAATTTCATAGTTTTTTTTTGTTATTAAAATTGAATTAAATAGTGAAAAATATGTGTAGAATGTTTAAATTATATTTCGGTTACAAAATATATAAGTTTTTTAGTGTTTCAAAAAAGGTTTCCAAGAAAAACATGCTATGCTCTAAAATGTAATGTTTGCCGCCAAAATAGCGGCCTGCAACTAAATTTATATAAGTGAACATTTGTGAAAATATGAAGGAAATTAGTATCTACAGAGTTTTAATAAAAGTATATTCGTATATAGCGGTATATGAATATAAATGCGGAACCTGCAGTAAGTGCTTATTTTTACTAAGTTTTTTTTTTAAGTATTTTAAACCAATTTTCTCATTCTGCCGGAATTTGTTAATGCATTGCTGTTTGTAGTATTTAAATTGTCTATGGTATATTAGTTAAGACCTAAGAAAAAATTGTATTGAGTATTTAAAGTGTTTTGTAAGTCATGAAATATTTAAGAAGTTTTATTTGTTTCTAACAAGTTTGGAATCTAAAAAAAATACTATATTTGTTTTATCTGATATCCCTGTTTAGTAAGCAATTTAAACTCTTTAATAACTTTGCAAGGAATATGCTTATGCGGCTTTGCTTTGCCAGGTAAATATGTAGTTTACCAATAAGCCTTTCTTTGGTTGAATAAAACAATTTTATTTTAAATTACTTTGAGATATGTACGATAAACAATATTTTATTTAATAAAAATTGATTTCACTATGTGTTTTTGGTTGATCACAACATTTATAGTAAATTGGCTTGGGTACGCAGACCTGTAAGAGCTCGTCAAAGAAGTAATTATTTTGACAAACCTCCTCTTTCACTTCCTTGCCATTTTCACAGGTGATAAAGTTACGACAATTGTTTAGTGAACTGCTAACCAACATATTGCGACGTCCGTCGCAGCGGTTATGCAAACACTTAACGTCTATTGGTTTCATACAACTCTGTTCTTCTTCACTGAAAAGTTTACCGGCAGGACAAAGCATCCAGACTGGTTGCAAATCATGCGCATAATCACCCATATAAGCGCATATAAAGTAGCCACGACATGTACCGCTATCCGATTTCAAACCAACATAAGGCTTACCGCTTACCAAGCAGACATTGTTTATGGGATGGGCATTACATTGCACATTTTTTCTCTCTGTACAGCTTTGTGTTTCCACATTAAAGTAACCAGATTTTGGGCATGTTGCAGATGTTTGCTTATTTTTCGTACACTTATAGTATTGCGCGCAATCGTTCTCATTTCGAAATTGAGTGTTGTCTGCAACAAGTTCACAAATATAACTTACATGTTTACAGCTTGAGAAACTGGGATAAACACACATTGCTTTAGCCTCATCGAAATAGTATTGGCTCTGACAGCGACTGGCAAAGGCTTTGCCATTAGCGCAGTAGTAGAATCCTTGACAATTAGTTGGATCGGCCACCCAAGTACCAGTTTTAGCATTCGCACAACGATTTTCGCATATTCTTTTGCTGTCAGTAAAATCTTGTACACACTTCTGTTGTTTTGCATCGTATTTTAGATTGTTGGCACAACTGAAGATCTCTCCACTATTGCCATTACATACAATATACTGATGACATGTACCTGGTACACGTATTTTTGTATTTGTTTTGAATAAGCGACAGAGTTTCGTGTAGTCTGAGTTTTGCGCCGCAATTGTTGTTATTAGAGAAATAGTTAAAACGAAGATCAATAGAAGTTGCAATGCTAGAAATGAAAGAAAATACATACTTATGTAGGTAAGGTTAGATTGGAATATTTAAGAAAATTTTTACATGATTCAATTTAAGTTTATACATTGGCTTACAACGTATTTTATGCAGTGATTTTTTGTTTGTTTTTAAAGCGCCCTAAAAAGAAAACTAATAGGAACTTAAAGAAAAATTAGTGTTATTTAGAAGCAAAAATGTTATAGTCTAAAGGTACGGTCACACTTGGTAAATATTTGCCGAAAAAAACGTAAACACTAAATGACATATAGATATTTGAACTCGTAGATTTATTGAAAAAAACTTCTTATTTAGGCCAAAGCACAGCAAATATTTAATCTGAATTTATTTGATGCTGTTTGCTTTTGCAAAACTCATGTAAGAGTAAACAACATCACACAAATTTGTGCTAAAACAAGTTGTTACGATTTTTTGAGTAAATACTATTTGCCAAATGTGACCGAACCTTAATAAACAAAAATAATTTAATGCAAAAAGCAACATTTTAATATGTTAAGCGTCACAGCTTATTATATGCAGTTCATTTATACTGTAACCCTATGCGCATATGCGCATGGCTAGCTCATTCTGATTGAGGGAAAGTCTCGCGCTGTTCTGGAGGTCTGGAAGACGTAACTGAGTGGGGACGTTGTGTAGGTGTGGGGGTGGCTACGGACAATGCATGGCGCAAGATCGTCTTCCACTCATTCGTTCTGGTCAAATACCTGAAAATCACTTTTTGGTTCATCTGGCTTATGTTACGGTCAAGCTGACTGCTTGCTATTGCAGGTAAGGTCAGACGCATCTTCAGGAGTGACTATAGCTCTTACTTTAGTTTTTGTAAGGCGCTTTGGCAAGTTTTTTTTATGGTTTTGTGTTTGGTAAACTTGTCTATAATTTTTTTATTGTACAATGATGCCTTCCAATGATTTCACCTAATATTTCACGGAGGGATTTACCTTTTTCTAGGTAAATTTAGTTATTATTTGCCGAGTCTCAATTGATATTCCCATTATAAATTGTTCACTACATAACGTCCCAACTTAAACTCTTTTTAATGATAAATTATAAAAGTAGCAATTATTTTGAATGGCACTTTACCGTTATACTTTCAACCAAAGAAACATTAAAATAATTGCCACTACTTTTTTTTTGCATAATGATGATGCTACTGTTTTAACAATTAAAGAATTAAATTTGTATATGCTGTTTTAGTTTTTTTTTTTTTGAGAATTCATTTCTACTTAAATAACTATACCAATATAAAACTGCAATATAATTTTCTTTTTGATATTTATATTAATATAATTAAGCTCGATACTCTTTTAATAATATATAGTGTTGACTTTATTTTGACGCTCACAGTATGTACACTTCGCCTTAGAACTTCTTGAAATTTCCTTTAGAATTTCATGATTCACTCTCATCAAATCTCTAAGTTAGTTGAAATTTTGCTACAATTTGCCAATTATTTTTTGATTTGTTTTAGGTGTTCTTCTTTTTTTTATCTAAAACTTATGTGTCTTGTACCTTTCATTTTCACTATTTAAACAATTCTGTTTTTTTGATTTTTATTACGGATGTTTTCTTTTTGCAACTCCCTAACAAACTAAATGCTTTAACAAATTGTGGGCTACATTTAAAAGTTGTTATTGATATTTGTTAGTGTTTTTTATCTAATCAATCAATCATAATTAATTTTTTTGCAGTTTTGTTCAATGAATTAGCGAGGAGTGTCACTCACAATTCATGATGTCAAATATATATCATGTTTATATTATATACTACTCTACATTTGTTTTAAGTTTTAATTAAGTGTTTTTCAATGGGTTTGAGTGTTAAATTGCCTCTGTGAAGTAGCCAGTTATCAGGGTAGTGTAAAGTGGAATACTATTACTTCAAATTGAACAGCTGCCATAAGTGAAAGTAATTGTTTCTTTACACTGAAATAAATAGAGTTATACAGCCATGTCACAAAGTTTAATTTCATTCGGAAGTGGAATTATTTTCGAATTCTGCTTCTATAGAAAAAGTAAAACGAACAAATTTTTCGTAATAACACCTAGAAATGCTTAAACAACAATTCAACATAGCAAATTAAAAGTGGTTTCATTCCGAAAAAATGTTTCGTTTTGCTTTTTCTATAAAAACAAAAACGGAATTAATTCCACTTCCGAACGGAATTAAATTCTGTGACATGGCTGATAATCATGATTTTATTTATAGAATTTTTTCTATCAGTTGTTTCTAACTGATCTGTTATTTTTTTTTAACTATCTATACAAACTGTTTTTACGGGTTAGAGGGATCAAAGGGGAGAATTTAGTAAATAACAACTCCGAGGAATTTTCATAAACGTTATAAATTCTATGTATTTATTGAACTCCTGTAATCTATGTATTAGTGTAGTTATTCAATTATTATATACATAGGGTTTAGGGTAAGTATATAGGGTAATTAGATATATTTTTCAATTTATAAGTTTAAAGGTTTAAGTTAATTTATAATATAAATAAATAAATTATAAATAAATATATTTAACTTTTCACTTATTTCACTGAGTTCACTTGTGCTTGTGTTAAGGGTTTATTTGGATGTGTTGTGTTGTTATTTTTATGTTTCTCCTTATAGGTACATATAATGAATCTGAAGTTGGCTGCAGTTGGGGGTGTGGATCATGATTCACATCAGGGATGGGGATGTTTTTATTGTTCACTGAGGTGAACATTCTCCCGGGCCAGGCAATCTGTGAATAAAACAAACAATTATTTTGATATGTTCAAGTGTGGGTTAGAGTAATGGGTAATAAATGTATATAAAATACTTCATCAAATAGTTAATGTGTAAGTGATCCCATGATCAACCAGCCAAGAGTGGAGTCCTGCGCAATTAATGATCCACTGTCAATGTGAATCACATTGGGCTGCAGAATGCTGGTATACAGATCACCGCCGATCTCCATTGATACTGGGGAGTTGGAATAAAAATCCGGATCGGCAAGTAAGATTCTGCATACCTTATGCTTGACCGCTTCGTCAATGGCGTTTGGGTAAGGGGTTTTTGGTAGGTCGTTTACTACCTGCATACAAACTTCATATCGCACATTCGATTGTATGTTGGGGGCGATCAAAACCTTGACGTAAATGTCATTATCAATTTTAAATGGATTTAACCAACTGTCCTTGACAAATGACATAGCAACTCGTGACTTCGTGAGGCTAGGATTCAATATTGCTCTAGCAGGCTGGTTTCCTTGTTCCATTACCACTTTAATTACTACCGTGGGAACGAATGTTGTAGTCATAGTGGTGGGTATTACTGTGGTGGCTGACGTCGTGATCAATGATCTTCTTGGTGCCGGTATGGGTACGGATGTTCGGCTAGAACTAGGGGGTGATGCGGAACGATCCTTTGGTAAATCTTTCAATATCCGATCGGGGCCATGTAATATTGAGTGATGTTTACCACTACATTTGCGACAACGAGCCTTGCTTTTGCATTCACCAATTAGATGGTTTCTCGCCAAACAATTGACACAATAGTGTAGCCTGACTGCAGTTTTATATTTTTCTGCTAAATTTAATTTTGTAAATTTTTTGCAGTCAGTTAAACTATGGTCCGCTTGACAAATGCCGCATCCAAAATGACGTTTGGGTTTTGGATGTTGCTTGCGATTGGCACGCTTGGGTTTGTTTGGAGACGGGTTGGGGTGACGGTGAGAACGATGGGAACGTCTATTGTTGTTGGGTGCCATTCTCTTTGAAATAAAAAGTGTATGCATGATTATATGTATAATATAATTAGTTTTTGGATTAGGATGAATTGTTAATTATGATTTATAATTATTATGGGTTAGTGTAAGGTGGTTAGTTGAAATAATTTACTGATATTATCGTGGGTTAGGGTTTAAGTAGCAATATTAGATTACTAAGTGGGTAAAACAACAACTTTGGTTATTGGTCGTTTGAGGGTTCCAGTGGAAGTCCGTATGTCTACGACTCTAGTCCTGCCATCAGAACCAGGGTAAGTCTTGATCACACGTCCAAGTAACCATTCATTGGGTGGTAAGTTGTCTTGTCTTATAACTACCATATTATCAGTTTCAACTTCACGTTTAGGGGTTTTCCACTTATGTCTTTTATGAAGCTCTCTTAAATATTCATCCTTCCATCTTTTGCAAAAGAAATGATGTTGAATCTTCAACTTTTGCCATCTATTTGCATGAGTAATATTTTCATTACTTAAATTGGGTTCTGCAGGGGTTAAAATGGGTGAGCCAATTAAAAAGTGACCTGGGGTTAAAGGGTTTAGATCCTGAGGGTTTTCACTTGACGGGCTTAAGGGTCTTGAATTAAGGCATCCTTCAATTCTTGCTAGAAGTGTAGCAAATTCCTCAAAAGTATATTTTGAGGTATTCAACTTTTTAAGGTGCGATTTAAAGCTCTTAACACCTGCTTCCCATAGACCACCCATGTGTGGTGCACCAGGGGGTATGAAATGCCACGTCAAATTTTGAAAACTGTTAGTAGATGTAACAGAAACTTTTAGCTGTTCAATAAATTCCTGTCGTTCCTGTTTTAATAATTTGCTAGCTCCTATGAAATTAGTTCCATTATCTGAGTAAATGGCGACAGGGCATCCCCGCCTCGAAAAAAATCGAGCGAATGCTGCTAAAAAGGTTTGGGTGGATAGGTCAGATGTGGGCTCCAAATGAATTGCTTTTGTTGCGAAACAAACAAAAACACAAACGTAACCTTTTGTAATTCTACATGCTCGACCATTATATATTTTAATGTCGAAGGGTCCGGCAAAATCAACTCCAACATTATGAAATGGTCTTGTCAGTCGGGTACGTTCTGGCGGCAAAGCTGCCATGAACTGGGTGACTTGTCTATTCCGATATTTTGTGCATGCTATACATTTGTTAACTACAGAACCGATTAAGTTCTGAAGTTTTGGTATCCAATAACCAGATCTTATTATTCTCAACATAAGTTGATTACCGCCGTGTAGGGTTATAAAATGCACGTGTTGGGTTAATAATTTCGCAAAGGGACTTGCATAGGGTAATAAAATTGGGTGTCTTTCGGAATATGACAAACTGTTGGAATTAGCCAGTCGACCGTTTGTACGCATTATATTTGCAGAATCTAAATATGGAGTTAGGGTGAGTAGGTTACTATTTTTGGATATAGGGGTTTTTCTTTTTAGACAATTATATTCGTCCTTAAAGTATTGAGTTTGACATAGAATAATAAGTCTATCTTGGGTTGTTTTTATATCTACAGCGTTAAGTTCAATACTAGGGTGGGTTAGCAATTTGTTAAGTCTTCCTTTGACTGACTGGGTGTTATTTCGATCAAGAATAACTCTTTCATTTCGAATTGTATTTCCACGTGTATGTGAAATGCGATCACTAAATCGATAGACATATGACATAACTCGTAATGCTTTAGATAATTTTGAAAAACGTGTCAAAATATCTGGGTTAGGGTTAACTGTTGTACTAAACGATTGACTAATTTTAGCTTCAGCTTGAGTTATAAAGGGTTTATTTGTTGTTGGCCATTGTGAAGCCGATCCTTTCAACCATGCAGGACCATTCCACCATAATGTGTTTTCCTTCAACTCATCGGCATTACATCCTCGGCTAGCGACATCGGCTGGGTTATCATGCGAAGCAACATGGTTCCAGTTGTCAACGCCTACAGTGCTTGAAATTGTTGAAACCCTGTTTGCTACAAAAGTGTTCCAGGAGTTGGGTTGTTTATTGAGCCAGGCTAGAACAATAGATGAGTCCGTCCAAAAGTATGTTTGATGTAGGGGTAAGTTGAGTTGGGTGATTAAATTGTGTGTCATATTTGCCAACAACAATGCACCACAAAGTTCTAGTTTTGGTAACGAGATAACTTTGATTGGTGCAACTCTCGTCTTAGCGAAGAGTAGGGTTACGGTATTAGGACCGTCTATGGGTGTAACTCGTGCATATAATACTGCAGAGTATGCTTTTTCAGAAGCATCTGAAAAACCATGAAACTCAATTTTTGCTGAAGGTGAAAATTTAATCCATCTTGGAATACGAATTTTATTAATATTGTCATAGAACTGCAAAAACTTGTGCCATTTTAATAGGGTGAGTGGTGTAAGACATTCATCCCAAGCTGTATTGTCTTGCCAAATTTGTTGCATTATAATCTTGGCAGATATAACAATTGGTGCTAACCAACCAGCTGGGTCAAATAGACGAGCGATATCTGATAAAACAGTTCGCTTTGTGTATGCTGATTTTCTTTCAATTGAGGGTACACTAAAGAAAAACGTATCTTCCTTCGCATTCCATCTAATGCCTAACGTTTTTGCGTTATTCGATTCTGGCAGGGTGAGTAAATCAACATCGAGTAGGTATTCTTCGGGTAAATTGTGTAATAATTCCTCGGTATTGGAAATCCACTTTCTTAAAGGAAAACCAGCAGAGTCAAGAGCTGCGATCAATTGGGTTTGAGCTTCTTTAGCTTCTTCAACAGTATGACCTCCAGTTAAGACATCGTCTACATACATATTATTTCGCAATACTTGCGATGCGATTGGGTGGGTATTTTGAATGTCTTTAGCTAATTCGTGTAGGGTTCTTATAGCTAAATACGGGGCACAGTTGACACCAAATGTCACTGTTTGCAGTTCATAATCTTGAATTGGTTCATTGACGTTTTTACGAAATAGAATGCGTTGAAAGGGTGTGTGGGTTGGGTTTAACATAATTTGCCTGTACATTTTTGTAATGTCGGCATTAAAAACTATTTTATAAAAACGCCATTTCAAGATTAGTACAACTAAATCTTGTTGTAGGGTGGGGCCAATATGTAAAGCATCATTTAAGCTGTTGCCATTAGATGTTTTGCTTGAAGCATTAAAAACAACTCGAACTTTTGTTGTAACACGATCGAGTTTAACAACAGCATGATGGGGTAAATAATAATGGGTGTTTGAAGATGTGTTTGGGTTGTAGTTAATGGGTTTCATATGGCCTAAGCTAATATATTCTTGAAGTACGTTATCATATTCTATCTTAAGTTCGGGTTTTTTCATTAAGTTCTTCTCATTTCGTAAATATTGAGCCATTGCAACATGACGTGAGTTTCCTAACTCGACTGGGGTGTATCGAAATGGAAGATCTACCTGATAACGGCCGTTGGGTAATCGACGGGTAGTTGTCGTATAATTTTCTTCACAAGAGCATTCATCTTCAGAGTTATTGTGTTTTGTGGGTATTTCTTCAATTTCCCAGAACTTGGTCAAAACCTTGTCTAACTTGACAGAACTGAAGTAAGAGACTATGGGTTGGGAGTTGTGTGAATTCGGAACAGGACCAGTTAAAATCCATCCAAACTCAGTTTCTTGAGCTACTAATGTATTAAGAAAATCTTTCTTAACACCTGATTTTAAAATTCGAGGGTAGAAGTCGCTGCCAATAATGAAATCGATTGGTCGACTCTCAAAGAATTTTTGGTCAGCTAATTGAATATTCTGTAAGTCTTTATAAAGGGTGGGTTTCAAATTTTGGGTTGGTAAATTTTTCGTAAGAGTTTTTACGACAATTGCTTGAATATTCAACTTAAATTTATCTTGTGTGTTTGATATTAATGAAACTTCACAAAGTTTATTTGATCTTGCTGAGACTACTTCATTTATTCCAGAAATTTCAGCAACAATTGGGGTAGTGGGTAGGTGTAGTTTTCGTCTGAGTTTATCTGAAATAAACGAAAAGTCAGAAGCTGGGTCAATAAGAGCTCTGGCTGGGAATAATTCTCCTCGGACTTCAACATTTAGGACCGCTGTTCCTAATAACTTTGTTCTGTCATCCAATATGATGTTGCTTGATTGGGTATGGGTAGAGAAAGATTGTATTGCATTTTGTGACGTTGACGGTTGATTATCATCAACTTGTGTGTTAGAGTTTGTTTTGGGTTTGTGTAATAGGGTGTTGTGTCTGTCGCCACAATATCTACAAGTGAATGTACTACGACAATCTTTTATGACATGAGCAATAGCTAAACAGTTGTAACATATTCCATTCTTTTTTACAAATTCTATCCTCTCGTTTACTCCTAAAGAGGTAAACGATGAACATTCTCTTAGGGTATGATTATTTTTGCATAGTTTGCAAATAGATCCATCGTGTTTGTTCTGGGTGTTTAGGGTATTTGGGTTACTTTGGGTTGGGTTTGAGAATTTTCGTTGATGAGGATTATTTTTTGGGTGAGTATTATTTGTCGAATGTGTTACATTGTGAAAAGCTTTGCCTCTTCTGTCAAATTGATTTTTGTTTTCATGAAACTGTTTGGGTTTTGGGTGGGTGTTTGGGTTAAGGGTTTCAGCTGGATCTTGAACATCATTAACTGATGTAAGTTCCTTAAACGTATTCGTTAAAAATAGATCCAAGTCTGTCCAAGAAGGCATTTCAGCACAATCTTGTAGAGTTTTTTCAAATTCTCTTCGGGTTTCTTTGGGTAGTTTTGTAGAACAGAGATATACAAAGATAGGATCCCAATTATCCGTATCAATCTCTAAGGAGTTCAAATTCGCAATACAACAATTAATCTTTCTTTGAAGTTTTCTTATAGAAACACTGCACATTGTGTTTACAGTGGGTAAATTAAAAAGGGTTTTTAGTTGTGCGTTAATTTGCATTCTATGATTTTCATATTGAGCAACTAATTGGTTCCATGCAATAAGAAAACCTTCATTTGTTAAGGGTGCATTGTCTACAATTTCTTTGGCCTCACCGCTTGTTTTTTGTTTAAGGTAGAATAGTTTTTCTACTCCACTTAAACGGGTATTATTGCCGTAAATGGCTTTGAAAAGGTCTCTAAAAGAGGCCCAGAACTTAAAATCGCCACTAAAAATTGGCATATCACAAGGGGGTACGTTGAAAGCTACGGAATTATTATTGTGGGTAACTGGGGGTTCGGGTACAGAGGATTGGCTTTCATGTTGTTGTGTGAATGCATCTATAGATTCATCAATTGAAATCATGCTAGTTCTATAGAAGTTCTTAGCAGATCTCACGTGTTTTACAATTTCCGATATATTAATGCTTTCAGTCTTTTCTTGTTCATTTAGTTCAGGATATTCTCTAATCTGTCTGAATTTATTATCAATATTTGACCATAAGTTCTCCAATTCACGTTTCTTAAATTTCAGAGCGGGTAACGAAACGGAATTATCTGGGGTAGTTTGATAATCTTCATCAAACGCATTTATATCTATTTGGATATAACGCATTAAGTCGGTGACCAAAGACTTTAGGTTAGACATTTTGTATTTATTCGAAATTACAAATTAGTAATATTTCCAAAGAAAACAATTAAATTTCTTTCGGGTTTGGGTTTAAAATTTAAAGTTCTTTAACCTTTAAATTATAACGAAAAAAATTTTTTTACCAGCTGACAAAATTTCCAATTGGGTATTTTATAAGTAAACGTATGCGCTATCACAATATATCGGCAATATACGTTTTTCGTAAGCAATATAAAAATATTTGGCAAAAAACAATCAGTAGGGTGGGTGGGTGTGTATGTAAATATTTTTATAATAAATTGCTTGAAAAATTATGCAACTTTTGTTACAAAACAACCCAAAATTTTGGAATTATTTTAATTATTAGTAAGATGTAAAAATACAAATTTACCTTGTTTGCTGGGGGTAGGGTACAAACCTTCACAAGACAAAAATTTCTTGTGTTTTTCTGTTTTCTTCTTTCTGGTGTCTTCCCGCTATGATGTGTATTGAGTTCTTGTGTAGTGTTGTTGTTGTAATAATGTAAGCTGTGGTTGATATGTACTTATATGTTTGTGTAATAAGGAGTATGTATTCTGTGTTTGATCAATTCTTGTGTTTTGCTATTTTGTTGTTAATAACTTTTTTGTATTGTTTGTTTTTTGTTTTTGTAAATATTGGGTATTATTATTATTGTCTTTTTATTTTATTATTTGACAATTTTTGATATTTTGTTTGTGTGATTTTATATTCTATTTTTTGCTATTTATTTTGAAGCTAAGTTTTTGTGTTTAGCGTTCACTCTCACTGTTTTTGTTAATTTATAATTTTAATTATTTGTGGACTGTATTCACTGTTTCACTCATTCGTTTTAACGGTTCGTGGACCAATGTTTTTACGGGTTAGAGGGATCAAAGGGGAGAATTTAGTAAATAACAACTCCGAGGAATTTTCATAAACGTTATAAATTCTATGTATTTATTGAACTCCTGTAATCTATGTATTAGTGTAGTTATTCAATTATTATATACATAGGGTTTAGGGTAAGTATATAGGGTAATTAGATATATTTTTCAATTTATAAGTTTAAAGGTTTAAGTTAATTTATAATATAAATAAATAAATTATAAATAAATATATTTAACTTTTCACTTATTTCACTGAGTTCACTTGTGCTTGTGTTAAGGGTTTATTTGGATGTGTTGTGTTGTTATTTTTATGTTTCTCCTTATAGGTACATATAATGAATCTGAAGTTGGCTGCAGTTGGGGGTGTGGATCATGATTCACATCAGGGATGGGGATGTTTTTATTGTTCACTGAGGTGAACACAAACTTTTTACACATTTACAATATTTTTAAACTATTTGTGGAGGCATTTTTCAACCGCACCTGACTATGCTCAACAGTAGATGCTAGATACATATTTAATTTATTTAAAAATATTGTAGTTTAAAATACACCTGCTAAATTTGTAACAGGAAATAAATACACTGAACAAAATAAGCTTGTCAAGCTTCTTTGTTCAATTTAAAACATACTAAATATTATCCTGGGGAATTAGCTATCTCTAGTTATTCATTATTTCTTCAATTATTAAGTACCTTACCACAATTCATAACAAATTAGAAATGATATTGATGATTATTGGCCTTATAAATTAATTAAATTTCACTAAATAACAGTCTCGTAATTGGCATAGCGAGAGATAGATTGAAATAAGGCAAAATTAATATTAGATTTATGTTTATAGATTTACAAAAATCTATTGAAATTGTCAAAACTACAGCTGCATTGACAGATCAAAACTAGGCCGTAAATGTGTTAAGGCCCTTATTTAAGAGGGCACTTAGCCTGGCTTAACTATGAACTTCATACAACTAAACTTTAATCACAGTTCGTCAAGTTCAAGAGTACATCAATTTTAGTTCCTCTGCTTTGAAATATAATGTACAATGATGTGGGTGCTGTTGCTTAATTGGTTAGAGCGTTTAATCATTAAGCATGAGCTGGTATTTGTAGCCTGCTGCCATTCAAACAACATCAGTTGCTTATAATTATTAGTTTTCTATCTATTATAACAAATAATATTTATCATTTGATGGTAGAGCAATGAAACGTCACCTAAGTAAATTAATAAAATGATGGCTATAAATCAAGCTTTAAAATAATACTTCTGCTTACCGCCAGAGGCATTAAAACACTGTACAAAACCCCTCTTTCACTAATATAGGAATGAAACTCCACCTAAGTAAAATAATAAAATGAGGGCTTTAAATCAAACTTTAAAATAAAGTTTCTACGCAACACCAGAGGCGCTGCATCATTGTACTAAAAACAAACATAGCGCTCAATTGCAGAGTTGTTATACAAAGCTTTCTTCTACTCTCATATCCACAGAGAACACAGAGGCGGCAATTTTGAAGTTCCAAAATCGCTACAATCAGCTAAAAAGGCAGGTATATTAAAAAGAGAAAGAAAATATTTTCTGGTAGTAAATTTGTAATGTGAAAAAGCAAAGCACTATATACAACAAGAATTTTGTGGACAAAACAAAATAAACAAAACAATTTGAGTTAGAATATTTAAATTGAAATTTTGTTTATATGTTTGTGATTTTAATAACTAACTAAATTGTATTTTAATAACTGTTATACTTTGTGGTATGCATTGTGGAGTTTGTGCATTCGTTAGATGATATAAATGCATTTTTTTATGGTTGTATCAAACAATACAAAAATACTCTGTGCCAAAAATTAATTTTATTGCGTCAGAAAAATAGTAACATAAAGAAAACAAAAAGGCAGGTTCCAAAGAAAGAGACTACACTATCTTTGCTCTTCTGTCACCTCTGTTATACTCTGTGCTCATATCTTTTATTTCTTCAACCTATCACCTTTTCAAAGAAAGAAACGCAATTTTATATGGGCATATTAATTTCCTTAGTGCTGTTTCTGTTTAAAAAAAGTATTGCAGTTAAAAATTCCCAAAGAGGCTAACATTATTTATATCGGCGATGATATTGCAGTCGTAATTCGAGCACGCTTACTACACGAATTAGATCAGTAAAATGTGATTATAGAACACTGAGTTGGAATTCACAGAAAAGAAGATGTAAACAGTTTTAATTAGTAATCGAAGAAAGAACGAGCTTGATTATAAATATAAAAGTAGAAACTTAAAATATAAAATCGACTTGAATTATTTTCGAATTTCAAATATTTATTTTTTTTTATCTTATTTCAATTAAACTCTGTTATTTATTTGATTTTACGTTGTGGTCTTTTGTCAAAATATTTTATTATTGATATTCCTAATATTTCTGATTTGATAAGAATTTAATTATTTTCTTGTACTTAGTTTTTGAAATATTTGCTGTTGATTTGAAAACTTTTTATTGATACGAATAAAACTATGTACATAAGTACGTTTTCTTTATTGTCTGTGCCTTGCTATACTGCACAGATTTACGGAAGGAGAAAATCATAAATATCGGATTTTTATGGTCTAAAATCATAAAAAAATCAATTCGCGTTATCATGGGAAAATGTTTTAATAGTTCATAAAAATCGCTTAATTCAACATTAGATAGCATAAACTTTTGGAAGTTAAGTTGTGCACAGTTTATATAATGATTGTGTTTGACCCCTATAAGATATGAGTGCCGAACACTGCTCTAGTACCATCTATGCACTCAAACAGGCTTGATTTTAATAACTTACATTTAACTCGTATCATCTAAGAATAGGAGGCAAAATTTTTTTGAAGAAATCTGTAGGCTACATCCATTTAGGGGCCAAATGGTCATCCGAATTCCAAACTTCTCGAAGTAGTCAATATCACGAACTTAAAAACAATACATTTTGTATCTATCTCCAATCATTTGAAATTTAAAATAGCTCCACCTAGTGACAACTTGAGAAAGTCTTGATGATATAGTTACTACAGAGAAGGTACTGCCTCTCTGTCCATAATCGTTCGTGTAAAATTCAAAGGAAGCAAATATTGAAGGTATCATTAAAATTTCCGGAAGTAAGAAACAACGTAAAAAAATTCTCCACTTCTAGGTTTGTTAAAAAATACGCGTTTCGCGTTAAGCAGGAGAGATCAGTTCAATTATCTCTTGATAATGAGCTGTAGAGTATAATATTTGTCAAGATCTGGATTATGCTTGATTATGAACTGTAATCTTCACACATACATCTCGAATCATACAAAACTACCTCTGTGTCCACAATATTTCATGTTAAATTTAAATGAAGAACAAATTGTAAAGAGTCATTCGAGATCATAAAGTTGAAGTTATTGGAAGTAGGAAACAAATAGTTTTCACTTCTAGCAAAAACAAAAGTTTGTGCGTTAAGAAGGAGAGAACAGTTAAATTAGCTCTTGCTAATGAGCTGTAAAGTAAAACACTTAGATAACTGTGGTCTCTACACATACATACATGACGATTCATACAAAATCGTGCATCTTGAAGTATCTCGTATTAATTAGATGTGAGATCTTGTATGAGGTGTGAGATGAGTAGGTTTCTTTACGATCTGTAGTTCTCTGTCCCTAACGTTTACATTTAGAACACTGCATTCAGTGCTAGGTTTTAGATAATTTTTGGGATCAATAACGTTATTCTTTGTAGAACTCTTGCAAAAGTTTCCATGCATTTTGAACTATAGAACTTAGCAATTATAACTTAATAAACTACACTTTAGACGTGTTGCCAAGTCAGGAAAAGCTACAAAATTTTTAGGCCTGTCAGTTTCCCGTTAACACTGCTAATAATTTACGCAGCCATTCACTCAGATATCTCTTCGCAGCTGGGCCATTTAAATGTATCTGCAGCAGTATTGTATCGACTTTATTTAAAAATATAAATCTACTCGTATACGGAATCTAATCTGATATTTTCGTTTAATAAATTGTAACGTCCAAGCTTAAGAGCCCATTGTTGTTATGATCGTTGCTATTATGATTTAGATTTGAATTAATCTTATCATGGCCAATAGTTATCACAGTTTTACTTAAAAAATAAATTAATGCCTAAAGATAATTCCAGACATTTGTTTTATTATACGTTTGAAATGAACTGAACCCCTTTAGTTTTTCATAAAACCTCAAAGTGTTCGCTCTTAAAAAAAAAAAAAAAAAAATCAACATGAAAGGTAAAATGAAAAAGTTACACCTAAATCAATAATTATTAAATTAATACCAATTCCTTTGTAATAGAACGTTTATTACTCTGCCTACTGCCGCTGGCCGTATTATGGTCAACACTGCCAGCAACTTTAGAGGCACAACGTGAGAATGATCCCTGTCGTTTCTTTGCCAACGGCACTAAATTGCGCGATCCGGATGACTGTAGTCAGCAAATTATATGCAATGATTTTAAGTCAGTTGCAGGCACTAAATGTACCGGCTCTAAACCTTTCTACGACAAGGACACAGAGAAATGTGTTACGCAGTTAACTGATCACAGTACATGTGATATTAATTGCACCAATATGGCAGAGAAATTTGTTCAAGATCCGAAATCCTGCTATGGCTACTATTACTGTCAAGACGAAGAGTTGGCCATATATAATCACTGTCCACAAAACTTGCACTTCAATGAAACCCAACAGGCCTGCATCTTCGCTTTCAATTCGACTTGCAGCATTAAACAATTGAACTTTTGTGCCATTGTTAAGCCAACTGTAAAATTTATGGATGCATCTGATTGCGGAAAATATTACGAATGTGTTGTGGACAAGAAAACGAAAAATGTGACTTTACAACATAAACCGTGTGATGCTAAAAAATTGTTCTTCAATGCTGCGAAGGGAGAGTGTATAGATAAGCCCGCGGCAGGCTGTCATCCAGTGCCAAAAGATGTCTGTTATGTATCAAAGAAGATAAAGAGAAATGAATTTGTTAGCGATCAAGCCACTTGTGGTGGCATGTTCTATTGTGCTGACGTTGGCAAGGTTGCTGATCCAAATCCTCAATGGTATCAATGTCCCGACAATAAATTCTTTAGCGTGGAGCAAAAGAAATGTTTAGACCCCCTGCAAGTTGTTTGCAACTATGATCGTTGTGAGGGCAGCAAACGAACGTTTGTGGTCAGCAGCAAAAGTGGTTGCCGTCACTATCTGCTGTGTAAAAATGGCGTCAAAGTAGGCGAAGACACCTGCGGTAATGCATTCTTTGATGAGGCAAATGGTATATGTACCCCAGAAATTATGACATATCCAACATGCTATCACAAATAAATGTTCAAATAGGTTTTAGTTATAAATAAAGCGTAAGCTATGTTTTATTTTGGCAATATTTAATTAAGAGTAGTTGTTTTCATTGAAAGGCAATTGATTATGCTCAATAAATTTAGAATTGGCTGGAAGTATTGCAAGAAATGAAAGGGATGCACATCATCCTTAGTAAATGCTGAACATATTTTATTAAACTCTCAACCAAGGCGAATTTATTTATACTGGTTGTTGAAAGTAACATTTGTCTATTTTCCAATACTTTTGACCGTTATGTTATACTCAGCAAAAACATTTAACTATTTAAAAATAAGAGAGCAGATATTGTTTATAAATCCTTTACACCACAAACATTTGCGGATACAAGCAACGGTAAAACACGAGCGAAAAGCAAACTATATCATGAAGAGGCAAATATACCGAAAACCACTGCGAAAACAGAAAATCTTATAGCGGAAAATACAAATTTCGCAAAAATACCTGTCTCGCATTATCAAAGAGGATTTGGGACTCAGTGCGTTCAAGCGACACACACAATGACCGATAATCTATAGTGCAGAATACAGTGTCCATTTGAAGGCGTAAATGCCAACTTAATTTTAAATTCTTCGATGTAGTTACTACATCACCAAGACTTCTCGCCATCTCAATCATTTGTGACAATTCAAGGACTTTGTATTGGGAAGAGCAGGTACTCCAAATATTTCATGGAACTGAGGAAGGTAATGGCCTAATGGCCTTTATATCAGTGTATAGATGACCAATTAGAAGTATGAAGAGCATCCTTATCCTAAATTTAGTTGGTATTGCAAACTGATCTTGTCAATCATTCTGGAAAATACAAGGACTTCGTATTGGAAAGACAAATAAATCCATGTATCTCCAATCACTTCATGGAATTGAGAGGTAATGACAAGCATTAGAATAAGTTATCATGGTCAATATCCCAGCGTACATAACACAATTTCCATTGAGGAGACTTCTCAATCATTCGGGACTTCGTATTAGGAAGAGAAGTACATAAATGGTTCTCCAATCATATTAAGCTGAGCTGATAAAGTTTCTTGAGAAGAAGAGCTTTGGAGAAGTTATCAAGGCCGACGTGATAATCCCAAATTCCGCAATTTGGCCACTATCGTCAAAACGTTCTCACCTTCTCAATCATACGTTAAAATTCAATTACTTCGTAATGGGAAGACAATTACATCAATGGAATTCCAATCATTCGAATGAGGAGGAGATGAAAATGCTGCAAATGGCCTTTTTTGAGAAGCGGAGATCTTCGAAAGAATCCATTTTTTTTTGCTAATATCATATCAATTGGTATATACAGTTTTTAGAGGAAACTTATGGATTTCTCAGTTTCTCTACTGTATTTGCTGGATATGTATAATCACATATTGGTCTTTTAGTTGTCAAGCATATCTACTAGTCTTTAACATTTCAGTAAAATAAAAAGATCACAAAGAACAAAAAGAAAATATTTAACAGAGCTGAATGGACAACACTACAACATTTTTCTGGCAGAGATTTTTACAAATGAAGTCGGACAAAAGTGAATAGCTCCTAGGTCTTCATTACGTTACTCTTTATTAGACTCTGTCTTCTACAGATTTAGATTGAATACGACTTTCTAAAGAACTAAGATCTAAGAAACTGCACAATCTAATCAAATGGTGAGCACTCATAGCCAACAGGGGACGAATTTACTAACGATCTAAAGGCTTAATATTTTCAAGTGTTAGATGGCATAACTCCTTGTTGCTGTATAAAATACTGTTGCTACTACTATTGATAAGTCTAGATTGAATCTGACTTACTTGTTTCTACATACATCTTATCATCAGAAAAAAAAACACACAAAATCTTTCTAAAACTTATGAATAAATTTATTTTGGTTAAATATTTTCAAGCACATATCGGATACGAAATCTTTCTTTCAACACACAGTTCATCAACTGGATCGAAATATTTATTATCCGGACACTTTATTTCCCCAACCGTTTGACCATCTTTACATACCAAATAATATTGACAGCCTGACGTTTCGCTCAATACCAGGCCGCTGTTACGATTATCACAGCGGTCTTCGTCACATTTAACATAATTTTGATTGCGACAAATTTGATATTCTGCATCGTAAAACTCTCCAAAGGCACATTGACCCCATTTTGGATTCTTATCTGGTATAAAATTCCAATCCAACTTTGAAGTTATGTTTTTATTTAATTCTTTGCAATAGAAATAGCCGCGACAGGTGGCCTGATCATCTACGAAACGATTAAATAACGCCAATTTTTCATTACCACAGGCTTCATCGGGCACCGGATGTTTATAACAATTAACCTGGGCTTTTTTAATACAATTACCAGTGCGTGCTTCATAGTAGGTTGCCGTTGGGCATGATTTTACAATTAACTTCCTAGACGTATCGCAAGTAAAGTATTTATGGCAATTGATTTCATCCGAAAACGGCTTATTTGTTTGGGCGACATCACATATATCATATATTCTATCACATTCACCATTACTGTAAATACAAGATTGTTTAATTTGATTGAAATCTTGTCCCAACGGACAAGCACCTGACTTGACGTATTTTGCCGCACGGCATTCGTGCCATTCCCTACAATTTTTTTTATCTTCAATCCATTTAGGACTGGTTTTTTTGCAAGTAATTGCGCAATATCTATCGGGTTTTGTGGCACTATCTTTGACACACTTCATTCCAGCCAACTGAACTATTTGATTATTGGCACAGGTAACGGTGTGCGGCTTACTTTGTCCATTTTGACATGTTATGGTTTCCCTACAGGATCCGGGCTTACGCAGTATTGCACCGTCCGTAAATAAACGACAGACATCGTGTGGCGAGTTTACATGTAGTTCTAGCTTATTACATTTTATTAACAACAGCGTTCGCAAAAAAATGCCGAAAAACAGCAGAAGAGCTGAGAAAAATTTAACGAAATTCATTAATAATATCCAAAACATTTAATGAGAAGAGATCAAAGAAATCAGCCGTTAAAGGCCTGTTCTCACAAAATTTACACTCTTCATTGGTTTGATTTATTTACTAACTTTATAAAATTAAATTTCGTTTAGGTTTTACCTCTCATGTTGGTTTTTGCTACCGTAACGAATAGCTAGAACTCTAGGACTTGACTATATATACTTAACTGTAACTGGCTTGGGTTATAAAGGGAAATTTTAGCTTGTCTTGTATTTAAATTAAAAAAAAACTTGGGTTTTAATATTACTATTGATTAGTTATAGGTTTGGTAACATTGAAAGCTTTAAATTAAAGAACGGCGAACACAAAATTTCCCGCATGTGGCTGAAACTGGACTATAAGACTCGACTCAAGGATTCTAGGAATTCCTCCAAAGATTTAAAACGAAATTTTCTAAAACTATGCCTTGATTTCTGCGTTCATATTAGTTATCCGCCATAGACTCTCTAAAGGAGTTTTATCATTTCAAACTGCTTCCTATTATACGATTTGTATCATTTATAGTTTGTTGGAAATTACCAGATTTCTTAAATGCCGATTTTAAAACACTTTATTCCGAAGTGCTGTATTATTTTTTTAACAGACCCCATAGAAATCAATTAACTGCAGGGTATTTCGAGTTCTACTTAGTCTATTCTAATTCTTTTTTTTTAATGCTTTATCTATAATGTGACAAAACTATTTATGGTAGAGATTTTATGTTCCAGAATATTCAAATGACAAGTAAACAAAGAAAAATGTTTTTAATTGATAAGATTTTTAACCATCAACGACATTCTAATTAAACCTGGTTAATGAGTTGAGTTAATGAGTTATTGCTCATAGGGGGTATATACGCAACTGAAATTAAATAAAGTAAAAATTCGTTGTGATTAAATAAAGGGTTTATTGTGTTATGAGCACAATTTAAGCTAAATTGGAACTGGATAAAGAACTTGAAAAGGGCTAAAATTTAACTACAATAATGAGTATAAATGAAGCAAAAATTTAACTGCAACAAGGACTTCAAATTATTAGAATTAAACTAACATTTAACTGCAAATGCGCGGCTAAAATTTAACAACCTACAGGAGTTTAAATGCAGCTAAATAGAACTGCATAAAGGATTAAAAATGAAGCTAAAATTTAAAAACATAAATGACTTCAAATGCAGCTACAATTGAACGACATTATGAGATTCAAATGACTGTATGAAGGACTTAAAATTTAGCTAAAATTTACCTGCAAATTTTTTTGTTTTTAAGTTCCTGTTAGTTTTCTTTTTATGTAGCTTTGAAGGCAAACAAAAATGCACTACATAAAATAAGATGTTGTGAGCCACTGTATATCTTCCTATGGGAAACTGGAACGCTGATATCTTGTATTAAGTGTAATTTATAGGTTATTAGACCAAAACGAACGTCCTGATTACTGTATATATCATAACTAAAGTAATAGAGCTGGCTGCTTACAAGTATAACCCAGCGGCGAAATTTTTGAGGCCTTCAGCTGTAAGGCCTTCTTTAAGACCTTCCTAGACCTCTTTTTAGATCCAGTAATCATGCTCGCTTGCCTTCTCAGGAAGGCCTTATGGAAGACCTACCTACTCCCTTCTAGGTTGTTTTTTATTATGTGTATACACGTTAATTTCCCGTTATAAAATCACATTCCAAAGACAAAACAGAAAAACTTAAATGCAAAATGTGTAAAGAAAAAAAGAAGTAAACTAAAAATAGTTTTGCTTAAATTCTGTAACAAAGCCGTTGTGCGTTCTGTGAGTTTTTGACGTGGTAGTGTTATTGTTTTTATTAAAAAAAAATTTAAATGCATAAAAGATCACTCAGACGTTTAAAAAAATTATAAAAAGAAAAAATTTTAATGAAAATTGATAAACAAAGTGATATTAATAAAGAAGGCCTTCTACTAGGCCTGTCGAAGAAGGTCTCTAAACAGGCCTGCTAAAGAAGGCCTACTACCAGGCCTGTCGAAGAAGGTGAAGCAGAAGGCCTTGGCTGGCTAGGACATCGTGTGTAAAAAATGTATGAGTATGGAATGGGGCAATAAGGCCTTGTGTCTGCTAAATAAGACCTTCCAGAAGGCCTGTTTACTACTTCTTTTCGCCGCTGGGAAATAATCCTCTAATACATACATACTTTCTAATTTCGATCATGTGGCAGCTCTATATTTTTCCATTTACCGTTTACACATAAACTTTAAAACAAGTGCCTACTTTAAGGCTTAAAAGAAAATAGTTAATTAGTTAACTTTATTGAGACTTCTTTTTTTTTCATAATTTAAGATTTACAAACATTAATTATAAGAAAACTTAAAACTATAGCGTATTATTTTAATTACATAAATATTAATTTGGTTATGCGACAGGCTTATCAAAAGTAAAGAAAACTTAATTATATGAAAAATTAATTTGTAGTTAATAAATTGAATGTAACAATGTTTGCTCCCGACATTTAGCTAAACTTGCAGAGTTATATCTACCTTAGTAAACTTAAAACTAAAAAACACTTAAAACTAAATCTTAAAATTAATTTAAACTAAAAATAATAAAACTAAATAAAAATAACAAATTTACCCCCTGTGTATTCCAGGAGTTGTACATGAGTAAAAGTTTTCACCAGGAAAATTATTGTGTTGTTCATATAAAATTCCAATCGCGGAAAGGTAATTAGTGTTTGACCAACTAATTCCTTGCTCGTCTGACAAAATATCTTGCATTATATTGCCTTCGAAGAAAGACAGTCTATCAACAAAACATTTCATCAAATGTAGAGCATAAAAGGAAATTGGAGATATTTTGGCCTTCTCATAAATAAATTTATTTGAAAACCTTTTATTATAAGTTTTAAAAATTTTCTCTATGCATTTTCTTAAAATGTGGCGTTCAAATATTTCCATTTTCCTCATCATTGTTTTTGAAATGCTAAACCATATTGGAAATGCATATAAAAGTATTGGTCTAATACTTACTTTATATAAAAGTAATTTAGTCGTAATTGGCAAAGTTCTACTATTAAATAGTTTTGAAAAGGCACCTTTAACCCGATTAGCCTTCTCCAAATTATATATAACATGCTTGTTGAACTTTAAAAGCTTACTAAAATTTACTCCTAGGTATTTTATATTGTCCTTAAATATGATTTCAGAACCATTTAATTTTAATTTCAGATTTTTGCTCTCCGGAACAACAGTATATTTACACTTTCCGGAAGCATTTCTTAAGCATATAGCATTACTCTTCGAGGCGTTTATTTTTATTCCCCAATGAGAATAATATTCATCGACATATTTAAGATGTGCAGAAACATTTTGTAGAGCAATTTTTGGTGACTCATTGTGAGCATAAAGTAAAGAGTCGTCAGCATAAAGTATACCTTTGGAATTACCGAATTCATGTGGAAAATCATACATAAATATGTTATATAAATGAGGTGCCAATACAGAGCCCTGCGGAACGCCACAAAAAACATCACCATGAGAGGATGAAACATTGTCAACCTGGACGCAGAATCTCCTGCCATCGAAAAAGCTTTGAAAAAGTTTAACTATTGACGCATCAAAACCGATCTGAATCATTTTGTATAGTATGCCGTTTTGGTATGCTTTATCAAATGCTTTTTCAATGTCAAGCGAAACCGCGACAGTGCACTGACCATTTCTCAAATGTTGTACTACATCAGTATGGAATTTTAAAAGAGCATGTACAGTAGAATTACCCTTCTTAAAGCCAAACTGACTTTGAGGAATATACTCTTCATTTAAGCCTGTATTCATTTTATTTCGTATGATACTCTCAAATAGCTTTCCCAGATTAGAAAGTAATGAAATTGGTCTAAAGTTATTTATATCGTTATTATCTTTATTTTTCGGAATTGGAACAATTTTTGCTATTTTCCAAACATTAGGAAAATAACCATTATTTAAACAATTGTTGAAAAGTATAGTCAGGTATTCCAGGGCTTTAATCGGGAATTTTCTTATCAAATAATTTGAAATATTGTCCAAGCCACAAGATTTCTTATTATTTACCGATTTAGAGATATCTAAAATATTATTTAAATTTGTGAATTTCAAGTCGCCATGATTATTTAATGCAGTTGAATCATCGTCAAATATTATCGTAGTTGGAACTTGTGAAATTTTTTCATTGATAGTTTCATCTATCTCTGAAATATTCCTATTTGGTGGTGAACTTTGATATACAGTGGCAAAGTGATCTTTAAATACTTCTACTTTTTGATTTAATTCTTCTATTTCGACACCATTTACCGTTACTTTTCTAACAGAAGAACGTTTTCTATTTCCGATCATTTGAAAAATTTTCTTGAAGGCCCATGGACCTGGCGTGATTTGTTTTAATCTTTCATTAAACAAATTTGCCTGCTCTATTTCAATTTGCTCCTTTATAATAATTTTAATGAGATCAATTTGCTTTGAAATAAGTAAATAATCAGAATTTCTCCTGTTTAAGGTTCTTTGGAATATTCTCTTCAAATCCCTTTGCCAGCCATATTTAATCCTTAACAAGTTTCTAACTTTATCGGATACAATAAACTTTCGATTCTTGTTATCAATTTTCTTGGAATGAATTCCAGTCATAAAGTTAACGGAGATATTAAATTCATCTATAAAGCTATCTATTTCCCTATTTGATAAATTTCTATTTTTCGGTGGAAAATGATCCATCAAGGTGTTACTTAAGTCAGTTTTGAATGTGTTCCAATCAGTGTCTTTAAAAGAGATAAAATGATCCGGAGGTTTGAAAATATAATTAAAATCCGATAAAGATATTTGAAGTTTTAAAGGAATGTGATCCGAAAAAGTGGGAAGTGTTGATGTTTTAAAATTTGGTTGAGAACAATCAATAATATTAGTGCTTACAATAAAGTGGTCTAAATGAGAGGATCCGCCAGGGTAAGTTGGATATGAATCACAAATTCTTACAACAGATACAGATTCATCTTGTAGCCAACTCGATAGCACTTCACCATTAAAATTGTTATTAATATCACCCCATAAATTGTGTTTTGCATTAAAATCACCACCTATTATTAATCCATCATAATTGTTGGAAAAATTCAAAATCAAAGATAGACCCCTAACAATATTGTTGCGGTTACAATTACTTTGAAAATATATTGAACCACAAAGAATTTTCTTAATACTACCATTTATACACACGTTTAATTCAACAAACAAATTTGGAAACTGTAGATTTGGTATACTTATCCTTGAAAATGAAATGGAATTTTTGAGAGCTATGCCAACACCTAATGAGCTTTTGTCCCTCAGAACAATATACTCATCAAAATATACAGTTGTGTCCAAGGACAAATGTAATTCTTGTAAAAAGGCAATTTCAATTTTAAATTGATTCAATAATCTATTCAGTTCAATCTTCCTCCCTATATGGATAAGAGAACCAACATTAAACGTTATTAAATTTAGAGAATTACGGACCATAGACATTTTGAATTTCATTAATTAAACTCAAGCATTCTTTTTTAGCTTGATCCATTGTCATTGACTTGTAATTTCTCATAAAATTATCAATTTTATCTTCCAAAGTTATGGGTTCTGTGGCAAATATTGTTTTAGCAAGTTTCATGAATTCCTGAATTAACTGAGGCTTTTCAGGTTTGTTACGTGTAGACACTTCATTCAAAACATTGAACATGCTGGCAAAAGATTTATTTGCATCTACTTTATCAGATGGATTCAATGCCATTGCGACATTTCCAGCAGCTGATATTTTCCTTGCCTTAGCTTCCTCAAGTGATTTTTTCCTAAAAGAGGCGTATTTTTTATAAGCGGGACAGCCCCTGTAATTGGATGTATGACCATTCTCTTTACAGTTCACACAGAATGGTAAAACATTACTTTCTGGGACAATAGTACATTCGCCAGGTGCGTGCTTTTCATGACATTTCACACAAGAAAATGGACGACTACAATTTCTTGAATAATGACCCCATCTTTGACACCTCCAACATTGAGGTATTTTTCTGTTTGATTTTGGGCGTTCCCATGAAACTACCTGATTAAGGATATACTTTATCCCGAGCAACTCGTTACCCTTGCGATTCGGTTTAAGGATTACCAAAAATAAACCTGTATCGATTCCCTGTTTCCTAGAGTATTCCGTAGAAAACTTTGATATAGAATCAACGGTATCAGGGATAATTCTATCAATCTCAGACTTAATATCGTTAATATCAGATTTATGATACAGGCCTCTACAAACTAAGCTCTGACGCTTATATTCTCTAGGAGTATATGTATATGAAGGAATTTCCCTTTCTTTTAATAATTGCATCATTTCCGTATGTGCAGATGAGTCTTTACTTTTGTATTTCGATTGATTTTTTATTTTAAATTCTACATTTTTAGAATTTAACTGGTCAATAAGAGATTTCACATTAACATTCTCCAGGAATATAGGGGGCAGTATGAAATTTTATTATTTGCAGGAGTTTGAGAATCATTATTATTACGTTCTAAATTTATGTTATTAATTGGCCTTTCGGCTTCAACATTTAAATCTCCTAAAATTGAATACTTATTTGTGCGATTAATATTATCAACTACCTTATCTGATTTTTTAAATTGACATTTTGTTAAATCGATTTTTACGTCACCTTGAAATTTTCGTTTTTTATTTTGAACTGTCATAAATTCATCTTCTAATGAGGATATTGAACAATCTTCATGATCCATATATAATTCTTCTTCCAGTTCCACATTCTGAATTTGTATGTTCTCTAAAATTGTTACATTCTTGTTGCTACATTCCAATGATTTGTGAGAATCATCGCTCAATTGAGTTGTTGCTGAATTTTCTGCAAAAACAGCATCGAAAAATTGTTTTCCAAGTTGGGAATTCTTGACAACGTCTGTATTTTTAACAGCTTCTTTTGATGTTTTTGAAGCTTGACCTTTTGGTTTAGTGCCAGATAGTTTTGTATTCATTTCGCCATTGGGAATTGCTGATGTTTCGTCATGATTATTTGTTGATTTTGTTGATTTTTGGGTATTGTTAGGAGGTCGTCCTCCAGATTGGGAAAGTAATGGATCTCTTGGCATTTGAATTGACAAATTGAATTTACACAAAAAAGGTTTTCAAATGCTTGTTTTGACCAAACAATTTAAAAATTTAAATTTTATAGTTTGTTTTTTTTTTTGACAAATAAATTTTATTTAAAAAATTTTTATTCAGAGCTTTCTTTTTAAAAACGTGTGATGCGTTTCACAGTTGACAGAAAACTCTTAAAAGAAAATAGTTTGAATTAATTTCGAAAACGCAAAATTTTTATTACAAAGTTACAGATTGAATGAAAATAAAATAATCTTAGACAATTTTAAGAGCTCATTCATTTTTGCTTTCAGGCTTTTCAGTAGTTGTGACTTCCTTTTCTTCAGGTTTCTCCGTTGTTGCTTCTGTGACAACTGGTTTCTCTGTTGTTGCTTCTGTGACAGCTGGTTTCTCCGTTGTTGCTTCTGTGACAGCTGGTTTTTCTGTTGTTGCTTCTGTGACAACTGGTTTCTCTGTTGTTGCTTCTGTGACAACTGGTTTCTCCGTTGTTGCTTTTGTGACAACTGGTTTATCTGTTGTTGCTTCTGTGACAACTGGTTTCTCCGTTGTTGCTTCTGTGACAGCTGGTTTCTCCGTTGTTGCTTCTGTGACAGCTGGTTTCTCTGTTGTTGCTTCTGTGACAACTGGTTTCTCTGTTGTTGCTTCTGTGACAACTGGTTTCTCCGTTGTTGCTTCTGTGACAACTGGTTTCTCCGTTGTTGCTTCTGTGACAACTGGTTTCTCCGTTGTTGCTTCTGTGACAACAGGTTTTTCCGTAGATTCCGGAGCACTAGTAGGTTGAGGCACATTTTCGGTGTAACAAGCACCATTGCTTTGTCTATACACTGGTAAATCTTTGTCGTTATTCATACACATTTGTCCCTGTTCGTTAAAGAAACCATCATCAGCCAAACAATTGCCTTTTCCAACTACTTTACCATTTTTGCACGACAGATAGCCTTTGCAAGTGGGATCAACAGCATTTACAAAGGCATAGGTAGTATATTCACAACGATTACAGCCTTTCATTGGTGTAGCAGTTTGACGATTTTGACAGTTTTTAGAAGTCACATCGTAATAGTTGGGAGCTGAACATTGGATTTTTTTCCACAACCAATTGGAATTCAATTCTGTACATTGGAAATATTCGGAACAGACACTTGGGTTAGCCACTATTTTATTATTTTCTGCCTGATTACAAGGCTCTGTTGGTCCAGCACACATATTACCATTACTTGCCAAACACATGCGCGTTTCGGCGTTGTAAATCTAAAAATTATATAAAAGTTTATCGTTTTTATTTAATAGAACATCAATGGTGTCCAAACATACTAATCCCTTTCCACATGTACCACTACTCATTTGAGTGCCTGCACATTTATGCCAAGCGGTGCAATGGTTCAAATCACCAAAGTATTGTCCGCTTTGCATAATCTGACATAGGTTTGTAATTTGTATTGAACCACCACTGTTGGGACATTGGCCATTAACGCACATAACAGCATCGCCATCAAAATATTGTCCATATGGGCAAGAACCACTACCATCTATGGTACCCTGGGAACAGTAATGCCAGATGGTACAATCTCTACTGTCTGGCACCCAGGTGCGATCTTTGTTTTCACATGGATTGTCAGCGTTATTATAACAGTTGAACGAAGAAGCGGAAACACAGTCTTGTATATCCTTGTTGAAAACGTCGGTACCGGCACAACTAGCTGTAGAGACCTGATTATTGGCTTGACAAACGTAATATGTTTGGCATGATTGGTAACTGGGATATTTAGTACCAACTGGTACAAGTGGACAGTATGTAGAAACATCGTATTCAGCATTGGTCATTGGACAGGCCAATACCACAAGTATAATGACAACACTGGTCATTAAGGTTTGAGCTTCAAGAAAGGAACGTTGGTTTTGTTTTTACTATATGAAACCCTTAATTCTGTTTACTGCACTTACCACTCATGATTTAAGTTTTTTTTTTGTTTTTCGTCAGACGGAATGTTTCTTAACACATACTGCTTAGGCTAACAGTTTTGCTGTCTTTTATATATAACAGTAAATAATATTCATATCAGATAAATATCATTTTAGATAAACAATATTTTTAATTAAGCAAAATTATTTTTAAACTAGGTATGTATGTACATATATCAGTTTTTGAATTTACCTTTACTTATAGATTAGATTTGCAGAAACAAAGTTAAGCAAACATAAATTCCAATATGCATTAAAACAAAATAAATAACTTTTGAAAAGTGTTACTGATACTTATTAATATCAAGGTAAACTATTAACCTGTACAGGCTGGTGATATTTGGCAACATTGTATGCCGCTAAATCATAAATATAAGATAAAAATTAATCAAATTTCTTCACCAGTAACTTATGTATACCATAATAAATATTTTATTAATAAAACCGAAAAATTTCAAGGAAAGCCAAACGATCTCCAGAAAATTTTAAGTAGAAATTAGTCTGTAAAAATCATTCGGGTAAATTAAATGAAAGTAAGCTCCATCCATCTAAGCGAGAATAGATTGCTGACAATATTCTATAGAAAACTGTCTTAAACAGACTCCATTCTATAGAATGGAGGCGGGTTTTGGATCATTGTCTTGCCAAAAGATCCATGGCGTTTCAAGACCTAAATATTCAGTACTGACTTTCAAATTGTCCTCTAAAATTTGTAAGTAGTCTTTGCATATTCATTGTATTTTTAATGAATACAAGATTACCAGGTCCTGCAGCTGACATACAATACCAAACCATTAAAGATCAACCGCCGTGTTTTATTGTAGGTTCTGTGAAAGCAGCTCACTATTACTTGCTCTCCAGACGTTTTCTCTTTTACTCTCATCGCTCAATATTATATTATCACAGAAAGGTTACGCAGAAGTTAAGTAAGTTTTTGCAAAAGTCTTTATGTTTATTACGGTTTACTGCAAAAATATACGTTTTCTTTCTAGGCACACTTTCATGAAGTCCATGGTGGTTATTCAGTCATCTTCTAATGGGTCACCACGTGTCTGAAAAATGTTTTCAGCTATTTTGTCTGGGCTAGACTTTGGAGTTTTCTTGACCTTTTTCACCTGATCCTTATTGAAAAACGTTCGACAATAGTCCAATGCATGATTTTCAAAACATATCGGTCAAGATTTTCCAAAAACGTTTGCTTTGTAAACTCTAACAGCTGTATTCCAATGTCCTATATCCTGCTTTATTAGTAAGGAAGCGGCTTTGAAGATTGAACCAGCGCTGTCAAAATCCAAAAAGAAAAAAATCCTTATTTCAAATATTAAAAATCGTCCAATAAATCGAAAAAAAGTTACATGCTTAAACTTAGCAATTGTCAATAATTAAGATAATTATCTTGAAATAGTCACGTTCTTCTTAATATTTATGATATTAAATGAGAAAAATAGTTGTCTCAAAAAAGAGTGAATTTGATACCAAAAACATTAATAAAAAAAACAAATGTTAGAAAATCTTAATAGTTTAGAAAATCGTCACTTTCAATGAAAAAATCGTCAAATCGCCACTGCTATTTTTGAAACAAAAAATCCTCAAATCTGGCAGCTATGGATTCAATTCAGTGTTGTTGAGTCGAAAATTAATTCATGAATTGGTTGCTGTACTAACTAAATGTAGTTAATACACATACCTTTTATTCAAAATAGAGATCTATTGTAAATTATTGTTATCCAATTCATTCACTCTAGTGTACAATTCAAAACTATCATAAGCTGGTTAAGAATTCAATTATCAAAAGTGCTAAGATAAGCATAATTCAGCTCTGGGTGGAGAAAGAAATCACACGTCATTGTCATTATCGCTTAAAGGCAATCAGAGCGTCTTTTTCTCGCTGCCTTCGAGAGATTTGCGTCTCACTCTTGCATTGGTTAATGCTTGGCGTCGTCTAACTGTCACGTGTCAAGGGTTTTCGAAGTGGTACATTAGTCACATGATTTAAATTTTTTTAATATAAAAGCGTTCCAGCTTTCTATATGAAAGTATAGGTCGACTTGAGACTTACTTGGATCGATCGTGGGATAACCTGGCAGTTTGAGGGATTAATTTATATGAAAAAAAGCGAAACGTTACGCGAAATTACAACAATTTCGAAAGGAATAAAAAAATTAACTTAAAGGCAAATTTCTAATGACATAAGCGCTTCTATTTGTTGCCTATCAATAGATTTGGAGTAAAACAGGCTCAAAAAGGGAAAGATAGTAGTCCTTGAAACTTGAACACATATACATAAGTATGAAACTATAACGTGCTGATCATGGAAAGAGTGAAGTTTTTAAAACTTTCGGATATGATTAAAAAAAAACACACACATACACTTTAGAGAAATGTATTAAATCATTATTTAAGTCAATAGAACGATCTATATAATTCAATGTTTAAAGATGATTTCAAGTAAATATTGACCGCGGCTACACCTCAAATAGTTTATACGCTGAGCCCAATTTTTTCATACTCTCTCCAACATATCGGCCGGTATCTCACTAATAAATTCAATTCTTTAATTTTTCGGATGCATTCGCAGTTCTTGCAATGCTTCTGGCTGCTCTTCACACCAAATACGACAATTCAAGCGGAACATAATTTTCCTATAAAAACGTGGATTTTCTTACTTTCTTAAACGAGCATAAATTTTGATAATAAAATTCAATAATCTGCAAGCGTTGTTCGTTTCTAAGTCGATTTACGGTTAAATTATCCAAAAATAGCTGAGATGTCAAAAAGGAAATTGCTAAAAAAAAAATCCCCCTTTATTAGCTTAAAAATTACCTTAAATAGCTAATTTACTAGACATTTACTATAAACAGAAAATTTCTGAGAAATATGTTTAAAAATGTTCCTATACAATTGTTCTAACTAAGTGCATATTTTCTTAATTGTTCTAAAATTAATATTTGTCCATTTTATTAATTCATTTGTTTTTAATCTAATGAAGTTTAGATACCGTCAAATGTCTGTCAAAATGTGCAAACAAATTATTTATAAAGAATGATTAAATTTATGGAGTAGGTGAGTCAATGTTTATTTTAATAATAATATTAGAATAAAATAAAAAATTTAAGTAAAATAAAATGTAGAAAATCTTAATTGGTGTCGCTAGAACGATCACAATTCAATGTCTAAAGATGATTAATGATTTTTCTGCAAAAATCAATTGAATTATGAAAATCGTTTGTATATGCGAAGTTTTAACGGAAAATAATGCTCAGCAACATTTTGCTGTAATATTTTATTTAATATGTGTTACGATAAAGGTATTTGAATAGTTATATATTGTTGTAATAATTTATTATTTGCTGCAACACTTTAGTTAATATTTTTTTACGATAAAAGTATTTTAAAAGCTGTATTTCATTGAAATAATTGTTGCTGCTATTATTGCAACATGTTGCTGCAACATATTTTTTTGCATAAATCCAGTTAAATATGAAAGGCTTTTGTACATGCAGAGTTTTAACTAAATTAAAATTATTTATATTTATGTAAAATCAAGCTTAGCAACATGTTGCTGCAACAAAAAATCGATATATTGAAATTGAAATATTGAAATTGAGTGTATATGTTGGAAAAAACTATACTTTTATTACTACAAAAAATATGACTCAACAACTTGTTGCTGCAACATTTTAATTTTAACATTAGAAACTTTGTATAATTTTTAGTTTGTGAAATATGTAATTTATTATTATTTGTTAGAAAGTAAATTAGTTTTAGCAGCATATTGCTGCAACATTTTTTTTGCACTAAATCAAGTCAATTATTAAAATCTTTGGTGCATCGGGTAAATTAGCTATATTACAGAAAGTAAGGCTCACCAACATGTTGCTGCAATATTTTATTTTTTACGTTAAAAACTTTGTATAATCAGCATGTTGCCGCAAGATTATATTTAAATTCGATAATTCATTATTGCTTAAACTTTTTTGAGAATGTAGAACAACATGTTCCGGCAACATAAGTTTCTTTAGACTTAAACAATTGAAACAAGTTTTTGAAAAATTTTATGAAAAAAAACCTATATTTTATTATAATTCCAATTATTGCTTAGCAAAATTTTGCTGCAACATTTTTTTGTCAATAAATATGGAAACTAAAATTGAAACTCTGTTGAATAGTGGCTTGTTTAAGAATAATTTTATTATTTACATCCTTTGTTTAATCATATTCAGCAACATGTTGCTGCAACAATTTAAATATAAAGATAATTGTATTGGCAACATTTTGTTGCAACATTTTTTATTATCAATTAATATGGAAACTAAAATTGAAAGTGTTGACTATTTCATTACTTTAAAAAAACTTTATTGTCTACATCCTTTGCGTAAACATATTCAGCAACTTATTGCTGCAACAAGTTAAATATAAAGAGAATTATATATGTTGTGATTAAAATGACAAAACTTAACTAACCGTCTTTCTATTAACATAAAATAAAGCTTAGCAACATCTTACGGCAACACATATTGCTGCAACAAGTTAAATACAAAGAGAATTATATATGTTGTGTATTATATGTTATTTTATGTAGTTGATGATTCCTTTTTATTTATAATCCAACACTTCTTTGCTTTTTCAGTTTAGATTAATAATTAAATTCTTTATTCAAAAAAATGTTTCTTATATCTAAAACTTACAAACTAAGGATTGAGTGATTTCTACAATCCACTCAATAGCATACATATCTACGTCATGCTTAAGTACATGCTGTCTAGTGTAGTAAACCAAAAGGGAAGAGCATAATTACAAGCATGCTCTTTTACTCACTTAATGCAATCACAATCGGTTGAACCAATTAATCGATTGCTTTGTTTGAATCGCTGTGTTTTGTGACATGGGTACAATAGGTTTTATTGTACCAATTTATGTGCACACTACAGTTGTGATTAAAATGACAAAACTTAACTAATCGTCTTTTTATTAACATAAAATAAAGCTTAGCAACATGTTGCGGCAACACATATTTATAGAAATGCTGTTGCAATGGTTTTAAATCACATATATAAACATGTTACTGCAACATGGTTTTATATAATTTGAAGTTTTAATATACTCGAAAAGAAAAACTTCTTAAACTCTTTCTAGTAAATGGCCAATTTAATTGAAATCAAAGCACTGCGTCTAGCAATCAGTTTTTTTGGTATAAAAAACATTTACCTATATCGTATAACATGTAAATAAATAAATTTTTAACGATATTTGATTTTGATAACAAAATTTTTATTAAATTTAAAATATTTTTAATGTGGTTTCCTCCACTAGTGGGTTGTGGCTATATTTATTTTGTTCACGATATTTCATGTTGATTTTTTATCGGTGTTACCTCCACTAGGGGGTTTTGGAATAGAAGTTTCTGTGCATACACGTTCAGCTGTACATGTGTAATTTTGACAAGCGCCATTATTTTTACTATACTGTGGCAAATTTGTATTAGAATCACAAAATTGTTCTGGTTGATTAAAGTAAGTTCCTGTTGGACATTGGTTTCCTCCATTGCCAATTATTAGACCATTTTTACAAGTGTTGTATGCTGCGCATGATTTCTCGACTTTATTTACCCATTTCGTAGAAGTGGGGGTGAATTCACAACGATTACAGCCGGGATAAGGACTAGCTTTTGAGATACTTTTACAAACTTTGGATAAGACATCGAAATATTGATTTGTACATTTCTTCGCTACCCAGGTATAAGTACTAGGAGTAGAAGCGGTGGCAGCACTTAATTCGCATGAATAATAAACGGAACAAACTTGTGTATCGCCAACTATTTTTACCTCAGTGGTTTCTGTACACAAAGAAGCGTCAGGTGCTCCACCTGGTAGATTTTCAACAACACCGCCCGTCCTTTCACACATCTTGCCATTATTTTTCAGACATTGGCCAGTTTTAGCGTTGTAAACCTGTTGGAAAAATTGCACAAAAGCAATTTATGTAAAATGTTTCATTTCTTATTTTCTGTTCATACAAATAAAAAAAAAAAAACTGCCAGATAGACTTTAATAAAACGTGAAAATTTTTGATTTTCCATAGCGTATCATTTAAGCTATCAACAAGCATTTTAAAACCGAAACTTCAAGCATATTGAACATATTGTGTCGGAAGTAATGATTTAAACACACTTACCAATTGATTTTGACAAACACCATCTAGCTTCTTCATATTATTACATTTGTGCCAAGCATTGCAGTTCTCGAAATCGCCAAAGAACTGACCATTTGGCATAATTTGACAAACATTTTGTACAGTTGTGTAGCCATCATTGTTATTATTACTGCTGCCACATTTTCCAAAAATACAGCTGCTAGTAAAAGAATCGAATATTTGATAATTTGGACAATTACCGCTACTAATTATTTTGCCGTTCACACAATAGTGCCATTGTTGACAATTCTGAGGATTGGGGGCAAATTCTTCATTCTTGTTTTCGCAGGTATTGCCATGTCCAAAATAACAGTCCCCATCCGCTTCACTTACACAAGCTTGAGCATTTTTGCTGAATACTGAGCCGGCCGTGCAATTGGCTTGCATTGGCTGACCACCAGGCCCGCACAGGTAGTAGGTTTCGCAAGCATTCATGCTGGGTAGTTTGGTGCCAGTTGCCACAAGTTCACAATATTTGGCAACATCATATTCAGCATTGGCAAATGCTACTAACACAATGGCAATACTGGCCCATAAAGTTTTAGCTGTAATGAAAAATCCAAAAAATAATAATCTATCAAACATAAATTACCAGAACTAGATTAGCGTTCCAGATCAGGATTCCATTTCAATAATATTTGTTTGTTTAGTTTATTATTGTTTTACATTTAGCAAGACCTTACCAATCATATCGTTGTTGGCTTTTACTGTTATTCGAATTTCCAGTTCGTTTTATTTAAAAGTTGTCTAAACACTGACTGTCTTTGGCAATGACTCTAAGCTCTTATATACTCGGTATTTTTTTAGCCTTTGATAAATATTAAATAATTAAATTTATTTTGCAAAAAAACAATATTATAGATTAGATTTTTTACCAAAGATTTGCTTAATAGTTTTGAAATTTATAAAAACAACCACATTTTATCTATATGGTGCATGGGTTATATGGGTTAAAAAGCTAGTGACTAAAAAATTTACCATAATTGTATTTATTGGTATTTATAAAGTCTCAGTTTAGTTTTAATCGTATGTCTTTGTATAGTCGCAGTTTAACTTTGATCGTGGGTCTCAGTTTAGCCTTAATCGTAAGTCTGCGTAGTAGCAATTTAACTTTAATCGTAAGTCTTTATATAGTCACAGTTTAACTTTAATGGTGTATCTCAGTTTATCTTTAATCTTGTGTCTATATTTTAACGTTAACCGTGGGTCTCAGTTTTGCTTTAATCGTAAGTCGTTATATAATCGCAGCTTAACTTTAATCGCGGGTCTCAGTTTAGCCTTAATCGTAAGTCCATATAGACGCGATTTAAATTTAATCGTAAGTCTTTATATAGTCGCAGTTTAACTTTGATCGTGGGTCCCAGTTTAGCTTTAATCGTATATAGTCGCAGTTTAACTTTAATCGTATGTCTTAATTTTGCTTTAATCGTAGTTCTCAGTTGAACTTTAACCGTAGTTCTTTATGTAGTCCTAGCTTAATTTTAATTCTTATTAATTTTGGCCCCATTGTGCATTGTATAAATACATCTTTACAATACTAATCCACATTTTGTTACGCACCTTATTTAAAGATGTTTTACTTAAGTCATTTTGTCATTGAGTTGAGCTGTGATGTTCCCATAATATCGATTTCTTAAGGCAAGTACTTTTGAAAGTAACAAATTTATAAATGCAATCCAGCCAATATTTGCCGGCAATACTTGACACTTTCCATTAGTTTTATTTTTATAAAATGTCAGCCGGATTTCAGCAACATTTCATTCAACTTTTGACAACCGGCGGATTCGTACATGTGTATTTGTGAGTAAAACCTTTACTTGTCACTTGCAAAAAGAAAAAATAAAAATATATTCTCTTAGCTATAGCACCTTAAGACATGTTTTTCCACATCAAATTAAAACTTTCAGCTCCAGTTTTAATCAATCATAATTCTTATGAAATTGAAATTATCATTATCATTTGTTTATGCTTTTTATGAAAACTAAATTAATTAAGTTTAACGAAATTTCCATTGGTGATAAGGGTTAAATGAACTTGTGTAAGGTAAATTCATATTGTGGTTGTTATGTATATAGATAAGTTGCATAAAACATAATGATTGTCTGGCTATTAGCTAGTCCAAAGTAATGCTATTTATACGGCGTAGTAAAAAATCATCAAAATTGAAAGAATACTTTAAAAATAACCAAAGTTTAGCTTTAATCGTAGGTCTTTAATAGTTAGTTTAGTTTTTAAGTTAAGTTCTTAGTTCAGTTTAAGTTCTTAGTTAAGCTTTACTCGTAGTTATTTCTATAGTCTTTGTTAAACTTTGATCATAGGTCTTTATATAGTCTCAGTTTATATTTAATCGTAGATCTTTCTCTAATCTTAGCTTCACTTTAATCATAGGTTATTTTATCAATATTAGTTTAGCTTTGATCGTAAATCTTAATATAGTCTTAGTTTAGCTTTAATTATAGGACTTCCTCTAGTCTAGATCTTTCCATATTCATAGTTTAGCTTTAATCATAGGTCTTTATATAGTCTCAGTTTAGCTTTATTCGTCGGTCTTTCTGTATTCTAAGTTTAGCTTTAATCGTAGGTCTTTCTTTATTATTAGTTTAGCTTTTATCATAGCTCATTATATAGTCTTAGTTTAACTTTAATTTTAGATCTTTTCATATTCTTAGTTTAGCTTTAATCATAGGTATTTATATAGTCTCAGTTTAACTTTATTCGTAGGTCTTTCTGTAGTCTTAGTTTGGGTTTAATCGTAGGTATTTCTTTATTATTAGTTTAGCTTTAATCATAGCTCATTATAGTCTTAGTTTAACTTTAATTTTAGATCTTTCTATATTCTTAGTTTAGCTTTAATCATAGGTATTTTTATATATGTAGTCTTATGTACATATTTATAAAAAATAAAGTAGACTTGAAGTGTGCTTTTAGACAAAATTTTCTTAAAGTACATTTGAAGTCTATTTGAATTTATTTTAAATACGGCAGTTAGTTTAGCTTCATTCGTAGGTCTTTTTCTAGTCTTAGTTTAGCTTTAAAATTATAGCCTTAGTTTAACTTAGTCATAGGTCTTTATATAGGCTGAGTCATCTTTCTGTGCCATTGAAAAGTTGCCTTGAATTATATTTGGCCACTAATCACAACACTAGTAAAGTCTCGTGACTAAGTGTTCTCAACATCGCCGCTTTAAAAATGTTTCCCGAATTTTATTAATCATTTGCTATTATTAATCATAAAAAAAATTCAAAGCGTTTATTTTGACCAAATACTTTTGATTATAAATTTCGGTGGAAGTTTTTTTTAAGAATCTATAAGATTAGATTTCTGTAGTATTTCGAACAGACAAGGAAAATGTTTATTAAAAACTAAAAGACTATAGTATTTTAATAAAGTTATATATTAAATATTGAATATTAGAAAAAGTACTTTTTTTGTAATGAAAAGTACTTTTTTCTATTGAAAAGTACTTTTTTCTATTGCAAAGTACTTTTTTTTAAAAATCGTACTATTATACAAATTTATTAAAAGAAGTTTTTAATTAAATTATGTTAATAATTAACAGCTAGATTGTCAAATGTCAAAATTAATTTAAACCAATATTTTACTAAAGTTTTATGTTAAACATTCAAAACTTTATTGTTTTTTGGAAAAATTACTTTTATGTAATAAAAAATACTTTTTTGCAGAAATGCTATTTTTTAATTAAAAGTAGTATTTTAATTAAGATTTATGTTAATAATGGTATGCTCGATGGTTTTTTAGAAAAAGTATATTTTTGTTATAATTTTTAGCAAAAATAGTACTATTTCAAAATTAATTTATTTATAATAGAGTTTTATGTTTTATATTTTTTGAAAATATACTTTTTTGTAATTAAGATACATAATTAACAGGTAAATTGTTTTTTTTTTTTGAGAAAGTACTTGTAATAAAAAGTACTCTTTGGCAAGTATACTACTATTTCTAAAATTAATTAAATAAAGTGATTTTATTAGGATTTGTGTTTATGAATAACAGCTAGATTGTTTTTTTTAAATACTTTTTTGTAATGAAAAGTAATATTACTTTTACTAAATACTTTTTTCTAATGAAAAGTACTTTTTTGCAAGAATCATACTATTTCAGAAATGAATTAAATGAAGTATTTTAATTAAAATTTGTGTTTATAAATTACAGCTAGATTGGTTTTTTTTATAGTACTTTTTTATAATAAAAAGTACTTTTATTTTTACTAAATACTTTTTTCTAATGAAAAGTACTTTTTTGCAAAAATCATACTATGTATTTCAAAAATGAATTAAATGAAGTATTTTAATTAAGATTTATTTTTATAAATAACAGCTAGATTTTTTTTTTTTTTTTTTTTTTTTTTTTTTTGAAAAAAAAAGTACTTTTTTGTCATGAAAAATACTAAGTATTAAATGTATAATATATCATTAGATATATGCATGTATTTGATTTATTGATGAAAAATACTAAGTATTAAATGTATAATATATCATTAGATATATGCATGTATTTGATTTATTGATTTTGTGGTTTATTTTCTTTTAATTGCAGAGGGAATATTGAGGGTAAAGTTACTAATTTGTGAGCAGTAGAAAAAGGTAAGTGATTTCTTTGTTTATTAAATTAAGTAGAAAAATGTTTCTTTTTTTTCTGTTGCCAATCAGCTGGTTTGCTCTATATTGACATTTTACTACCACATTACTTTTATGTTACCAAAGCCAAAAAATTTATTGATTTGTTTACAAATATTCGTTTGTTTGTTTACATTACTTTTATAATTGTCATGTTTTCATTTACATATTTTGCTGTTTTATCAGTTTTCTAGTTATTATCATTGTTAATGTTTTCTAAAATGTAATTTTTCGTGTCTATAAAGGCTGCTGCTTTAAACGTACAATTTTGCCAGACTTGCAATACATTCCTCACTGGCATTCCCTTCTCCCCCAAAAAAGTAATTGCAAAAAGCTCTTAAGCTCTAAAAGTAGCCCAGTTTGTACCTAAATTTCGGCTTTTAATCAATAATTTTTTCGTAGAACTTTCTATATAATCTTTATTATACCCTACACGACAATAGTGGGGAGGGTATATTGGATTTGTGCTGATGCCCCATAAATATTGGTCTAACACCCACCTTAAAGTATAACCATCGACTCAGAATCACTTCCTGAGTCGATTTAACGATGTCCGTCCGTCTGGCTGTCCATGTAAAGCTTGAGCGCAGAGTACAGGTCGCAATTTTGAAGATATTTCAATAAAATTTGGTACGTGGTATTTTTTCGGCCCAAGGACGGATGGGATTGAAACTGGTGGAAATCTGTCCATTATTTCACCTGACCCTCATACAAATGTCCTCCCGAAATAGGAGTTTAATGATCATAAATGTTTAAATTATGCAAGTATCCAAACAAATTTCACCACAAATTCGTAGTAACTGAAACTAAATCACATCTATAAATTTTGTGAAGATTTTACAAGCGGCCACCACATGCTTAAACTTTTCGCCACTATTTTGTTTGGCTAAAATTTAAAAATTTAAAATTACTCTTTATTTAATTCATATATTTATGTATGTATGTTGCTGTTATCTGGCGCCATAAACTTTAAGCACTTATCAATTATAAAAAAAAATCTTTAGTTGTTGACTAATACAATTAAAAAATCTGCTAAAAATTTCTTCGCTCCCATTACCACAGACTAAACAAAACTAGTTCATAAATTTCTTTTCAATTAATGAATATGTAATTAAAAATAAATTATTAAATCAGTGCATATGTTGCTAATAATTATTAAAAAAATTACTGTCAATATGCTAAAAGTTTAAGGGGTTTTTGATGCAAGTGTGTGTGTGTTTTATAGGGGGTGGGGGGCTGCTGCCTATCAATGATTGTCAAATAATGACTTTGAATTTTAAAGAGAACACTTATCATTTGCTAACAGTTTATACTACTTGCTAAATTAATCTTAAACAAAGAAAATATTTGCACAAGGTTTAAGAAATATTTGTTCAAACCCAGTTGGAATTCAGTTTTCTAATGAATCCAGGACTTTTTAGGTCTTATATTGAAATATTTTTAGATCAAACCTCTAGTGTAATGTAATACTATTTATAGCTAGTCAAGTCATAAATACTGTTACACAACTGAACACACTCATTACGAATGCAACAATGGGTGCATCCATTTGGTATTGTTAGCGATTCGACATTTGACAATAATTCTTCATTGCGGCGTAAAATGTTTGAGACATTAATTGTGGTGGGGGCGACTTCGAAAGTCGTATTGTTATAGTTGGAATACGAAAATGCAACATGGAAAAAAGCGATATCATTAGGACGATGCGACCGTTTGGAATCTTTCCTAATTTTGTGTGGATTATGTGACCGTCAAAGATCCGGCCGTCCGCGCACTATAAAGCCGTGAACACTGGAATACCGGACACTTGCCGCATTGAAGGAAAAAAAAAGCGGAAGCGAAAATCGAAAGCTTTACTCAGCCGGTACGCGAAGAACACTCACAGACAAATTATGTTTACTAACGAGAAAATCTTCACCGTCGAAGAATCGTTCAATAAACAGAACGATCGTGTGTATGCTCGGTCAAACCGAGAGTTCAAAGAGACCACCAGCTCGCATCTGTAATGGTATGGTGGGGAGTGAGCTACAATGGCTTTACCAAGCTCCATATTTGCGAGAAAGGTGTGAAAACATCGGTCATAGTCTATCAATTGACTGTCTTGGAACCCATTGTAAAGCTTCTCAACCGATCAATATTGGCTAGCAAGCCATGGTCTTGCCAGCAAGACTGCTCCAGTTCACAAAGCAAAAACGAATCAACAACCAAACAACCAATCAACAAAAAAATAAAATGATTGGCTAGCTGCTAGTCTAGACCACAACTTTTTGGATTACAAGTTGTGGTCCGTATTAAAGGGCATTGCTTGCTGGCCGCATCATCTCAGGTCGTGCTGGAAGGCAAATGGAAGTCATTTAGAATAAGTTGTTTTCAGATTTGTAGCCATCGAAGAACCCAAATAAAAATAAAAACAAATTTTTTTTTCTTTTTTCTAGTCTTTTTTCTAGGCTAGTTTCTAGTACAGTTTCTAGCCTTGTTACTAGTCTAGTTTATTTCTAGTCTTGTTTCTAGTCAAGTTTCTAGTCTTTTTTCTAGGCTAGTTTCTAGTACAGTTTCTAGTCTAGTCTCTTTTCTAGTCTAGTTTCTAGTACAGTTTCTAGCCTTGTTGCTAGTCTAGTTTCTTTCTAGTCTTGTTTCTAGCCTAGCTTCTAGTCAAGTTTCTAGTCTTTTTTCTAGGCTAGTTTCTAGTACAGTTTCTAGTCTAGTCTCTTTTCTAGTAAAGTTTCTAGTCTTTTTTTCTAGGCTAGTTTCTAGTACAGTTTCTAACCTTGTTGCTAGTCTAGTTTCTTTCTAGTCTAGTTTCTAGTCTTTTTTCTAATCTAGTTTCTAATCAAGTTTCCTGTCTTGTTTCTAGTCTAGTTTTATTGTCTAGTATCTAGTCTAATTCTATACTAGTTCTAGTCTAGTTTCTAGTTTAGTTTCTAGTCTAGTCTTTAGTCAAGTCTGAGTCTCACAATGTGACGCATTATGTTGCTTTAGTGTAATAACGGCATTCTTTTACAGAATATAAACAGAGAGTAAGAGAGTAAAAAAAGAGTAACAAAGTGTATATTGTAATTTACCGTTATTAAAGGGGCACATCTTTTTAAAAAATTTTTTTTTGTTACAGAGTTGCATTATACGCTAACAGAGCTGGATAATTTATTACTATTGCTGCCCAAAAGTACTTTTTAAAACTATTTATGTCCCAGTAACCACGACACTTAAAAAATATATCGTTTTCTCATAAATTTGTATCTCTGTGTACAATTAGCTTATTTTTTTAAACCCCCATTAAATGAATAATTCAATCGAAGCACTAAAGTAACTAGATGTTTAACGTTTATGGTTAAACAACTTTAACTAGAAGATATCAGCATTATTTAATTAGTAAATTAACAAACTAAAACAGTAATTTGTTGTTTAGGTTAATTTCTATTTAAAAACTTGGTATAACTTTTTACGAATTTTGCAGGAATTCCATTAACTAATGAGCGTGTTACTACAAAAAGTAACACAAACCTCATATCAAGTTATAACACGAGCCAAAAATTTATGAACTGCTTGGCCTGTTATCATCATTGCAAAAACAGATCATAAATTTATTTTCTTTTACGATTAAAGAATAATTAAAAATAAATTATTAAATCAGGAAAGCAGTTCGAATGGGGGTTCAATAATTATTAAAAATAGATGATTATTAGAAAATCAAAGTGTATTTGAATAACTACTATGTATGGGAGTAATATTTTATGATAGGGGAGCTGAGGAAGGTGACGTTATTCAGTCAAGTTAGCAGGTTTTATCAGTAACAAAATATTGGTGTTAAATTTTAAAACATTTAAAAACTGATAAAGTTGTGTTTATGTTGTTTTCTTTGTAGTCTTTTTGGTAAAGAATTTTAAGTAGGCAAAATATTTGCAAAATGGTTTAGGTAATATTTAATAAGGGAAAAATGTTCACATCGAATAGGAGAACACGCTAAGAAGCAAGTTAATTAAGAGGTTTCTCAAAAACCATTTCAGGATAGAAAGCTAAAGATTTTAATAAATTTTAATAATAATGTTTTAATAAATTTAAAACAACTTAAACACGAGGGTCAAAGGTCAAAGTTTTAAATTTATGGAATTTGTCATTAAAATATCAGGAATTATTTCGTAATTTTAGGCAGTTTTTAATAAACTTATTCGCAAAGCAAAAAATTTACTTTTAAAGCTAATGACATTTTAGGTTAAAGATTGCTGAAGTTTTTAATCCGAAGGTTCATAGGTTAAATACAAAATTTATGGAAATTTTCTTTAAAATATAACGAAATATTTGAAAGGTTTTATGAGAGAGGTTTCAAATAAATGTTTAGCAAACTACAGGTCAAAGGTTGCTGAAATTTTCCAGCAGCATATCCTTTGCTAAAATGAATTCACTGCACCACCTTAATGTTACAAACACTTTCACCAAAGCGCAACTGCCGCCAGTAGTTCTACTTGTATTAAAAACATAATTAATGGTTTGTGTTTTTTTTTGAAGTTTAATTGCAGCATAGCCTAAAGTATAATTTATAATTATTGTTGTTGTTGTTTTTTTTATCAAATAAAAAACAAAAAAAGAAAGAGATTTTATTCTACTACATACTTATATTTTGAGGGAGACGGAAAAGTTTGGCGTAGAAAATTTTAGAAATTTAATTTCTATATTTAAAGCCCTAACAAATTCAATTAAGACATTAGTCGTGTATACAAACAATTCAAGACCTCATGTAAATTCTGCAATTTAATACATTAAAAAACAGAAACTAAAAGAAAATACTAACTGAAGGAACCTAAAATAATTTTAATAATTTTTATACAATTCTAAAAAACAAAAACTACTCTATAATATTCGCAACATTTTAAGAAAATTTAAGAAAAAATGTGTAAGTGTTTTCAAAAATTCCAGTTTTTCTAATTACTAACTTGTTTTGAAAAATGTACAAATTATCATTTGAGTGATAATTTCGTAAACAAGCTTCCATATATCTTATCGGTTTTTAAATGTCATCGAAAATTATCACTGATGCTCAACAAATTCAAATTTTATTTAAAAACAATAATTAATTGAATTTTTGACATTGAAATTGTGAGTGATTTTCTTAAGCAGAAAAAATATGTAAAGCAGGATGTCTTTAAAAGTTAGAAAGCTAGAAAATTAAAAAAAATAAACAATAATTCAAAAAATTCTTAGTTTTCACTCGAATCTTATAATTAAAATCCATTAATAAAATGAAAATGCTTGCAAAATTACAACAATTTCTTGAATTTATCAATAATATTTGAATAATCGATTAATAATATTTGAAAAATCGAATAACAATATTAGAATATTTGAATAAAATTAATCGAATAATAATATTCGAGTAATTGATCAATAATATTTGCATAATTGAATAAAACTATTCGAAAAATCGCATAATAATATTCGAATAATCTTATAAAAATACTCGAATTATTGACTAATAGTATTCGAATAATCGAATAATAATATTCGGATAATCGAATAATAATATTCGAACATTCGATAAATAATACCTGAATATTTGAATAAAAATATTAAAAAAATTGACTAATAATATTCGATTAATCGAATAATAATATTCGATTAATCGAATAATAATATTCGTATTATCGAATTAAAATACTCGAATAGTCAAATAAAAATTTTCGAATAATCGAATAATAATTTTCGAATAATCAATTAATAATATTCGAATAATACAATAATAATATTCTAATAATAGTAAAAAAATACTCGAATAATTGAATAATAACATTCGAATAATTGAATAATTATAATTGAGTAATCGAATAATTGAATACAATTATTCGAAAAATCAACTAATAATATTCCATTAATTGAATAATAATATTCGAATTATCGAATAAAAATACTCTTATAATTAAATAATAATATTCAAATAACATAACAAAATAAATAACAAAAAAATCGAATAATAAAATTAGAATTGTCAATTAATCGAATAATAATTATATTCGAATAACAATCAAAATAAATAGTGTTAAGTGAAACTCAATTTAGAATCTCTGCTAAATCTTCAATTTTTTCGTGGTTTTGTGCCAAACTCATTATTATCATCGTCATCATCATCATGTTTAACATTGCACCCAATCAACTCAACCCTCGAATGCGAACAGTTTAAATTTAAATTACTTCTCTCACTTTTCTTCACAGTTAAGTCCACTTTACTATTTCTTACTCCCTGCTTACTGCTGCAGATAATTACAACCAGCCCAGCTTACGCAGCTGTTTCAGCTTTCAATCCCGATTTATTGTGTACCTATATAAAAAATAATACTAAAATTAAAGATCCCAGTGCCTGCAATAAATATATAACGTGTATAGATCAAAAACCCATATCCGGTATATGTGAAGGTGATCTTTTCTTCGATCGAAATACCCGCAGCTGTGTACCGCCCAGTACGGTCAAATGTTACTCGAGTAATCCTTGTGCTGCCACGCCGGGCGTTAATGGTTTCGAGTCGGATCCTTATACCTGCAATGGCTATTACTATTGCCAAAATGGCAAGGGTTCACTTGGTCAGTGTTCCAGTGGCATGAATTTCAATCCAGAGACCAAGAACTGCATAAGAAACTATCCGTGTGCTGTGAAGATATTGCCCGAGGACTATTGCAATATTGTGCCCGATGGCGTGTTCATAAAGGTGCCCAATTCCTGTACAGCCTATCAAATGTGTTGGCATGGCGAACTGATAAATGGCACCTGCCCGGATACGTTTTATTTTAATGCCTTCAATGGTGATTGCGATTATCCCAATTCCGTTGACTGTCTGCAGACCACAACTTTGCCACCTAAAATACCCGAAGATATGAAATGCTCAGAGGCGGGTGTTTTCATATCGGATGGTGTTAGCTGTAATGGTTACTATTATTGTAAAGGCCATGCTAATAATGACAGCATAGAACTTATACATGGCGTATGTCCCTTTCAACGGTTTTTTGATGCGAGCGATGGCGGTGCCTGTGTGATACGTACTAATATTTCCTGCTCTTATAATCGCTGTGTTACTTTGGGTTATCACAATATACAATTGGCCAATATCACTGATGATGGTTGCACTGGATTCCTATTATGTCAAAAAGGGGAAATCATTGGTCAATCAAAGTGCCCCAGTGGCGAGTACTTCAATGAGTTGTTGCAATTGTGTACCACGGCGGTAGTCTCTTTTCCGGCCTGTACCAGAAGTTTTACAACTATAATGTCGCCAGCAGGTCAATCATTGTTTACTGGCCAATCTAGTTTATTAACCACTGTCTAAGCAGCTACTGTCTGAAAAGCGGGCTTTTGTCAGCCACTAATACTTAGAAAGTGAATGTTTCATTAGCATTTATATTATATTTAAAAATATTTTTATATGTTTGCCTTTATTTTGTAATAAAATTATAAAAAAAAAACGAACACAGTTGTATATATTATATATTATTCGAATTATCGATTAAACGAATATTTTTTATTCGAATAAATTATAAAATTTCCAGAAAATATTTTCTTTTTTGTAATGAATGGACTTTTATATCATTATTCGATTAAGTTTTCAATATTTGAAAGTTATTTTAAGCTCAATTTTTCAATATTCCGATTTTATATTGAATATTTTTTTTTATTCGAATAATTTTTTTGCGAATAAATTATAAAAGTTCTTATAAAATTCTTCCTTTTTTGTAATGAATGTAATTTTTTTTGTCATTATTCTATTGAGTTTTTAATATTCGAATTATCGATTAAACGAATAGTTTTTTATTCGAATAAATGCAATTTTGTTGTCATTATTCGATTAAGTTTTTAATATTTGAATAATCGAATAATTTCTTTTTATTCGAATAAGCTATACAATTTCCAGAAATTTTTTTTATAATGAAAATAATTTTGAAGTCAATATTTGAATATTCGGCTAATCGAATATTTTTTTATTCGAATAATTTTTTTTATGCGAATAAATTTAAAAATCTTTAGGAAAATTTTTCTTTGTTTTAATTAATGTAATTTTGTTGTCATTACATACTTGTTTAAGTTTTAAATATTCAAATAATCGGTTAATCGAATACATTTTTTATTCGACTAAATTGGGAATTTTCAGAAAAAAATTATTTTTTTTTATAATGAAAATAGTTTTGAGCACAATATTTAAATAATCGAATAATTTTTTTCATTCGAGTAAATTTTTTTATTCGAATAAATTAAAAAAGTTCATAAAAAATTGTTCCTTTTTTGTAATGAATGTAATTTTGTTGTCATTATTCGAATAATTTTTATATATTCGAATAATCGGTTGTTAATCGCATAAAATTTTTCATTCGAAAGAATTTAAAATTTTCAGAAAAAAATATTTTTTTTTATAATGAATATAATTTTGAGTTGAATATTTTTAATTCGGTTAATCAAATAATTTTTTTAAACGAATATTTTTTTTATTCGAATAAGTTTATAATGTGTAGAAAAAGATTTTTTTGTAATTAATGCAATTAATTTTTTTGTCATTAATCGATCCAGTTTTAAATATTTGAACTATCGATTAATCGAATATTTTTTTTCCGAATAAATTTGAAATTGCTAGACATTTTTTATTTTTTTTTTTATAATAAAAATAATTTTAAGCTTAATAATTTAATATTTAAATAATCGAAATTTTTTTTATTCGAATATATTAAACAAAATTTTGTAGAAATGCAGTTTTTTTACGTATTATTCGTTTCAGTTGTGTAAATTTTTGTATTCGAATAAATTACAAAATTTCTTGAAAAAAAATGTTTTTTTTTTGAATTTGATCTTATTCGATTAATTGTTAATGTAAAGTTTGTTTTTAAATATCCAATTAAAACTTATTGCTACCTGTATTAAATATGTTTTTTACAATTAATCGAATAATATTTATTCGAATGAAAAATGGCAGCTTTATTTTCAATATTTTCCTTTTATTAGACTGTCATTAAAAACACAGTTTGTTTTAAACATTTAAGCCGAACAGGCTGCATAGCTAACAACCTGGGGTGTGCAACCTTGGGTACGTTCATCGAAATAATGGGTATTGGGGCAGTTGCCCAACGTGCCAGCCACACCGTTCTGACACAACACATACTTTCTGCAATCACCGGCCACATTCACATACTTATTGCCCATACCTTCACAACGATCCAGAGAACATTTCACATTCAAACGGTCACGACAGGAATTGTTATTCTGGTCGAAGAAAGTGCCAGCCGGGCAGTTGAAATGCTGTGGCTTACGATCGTGTGTATCGTTAGACATTTTGCGACAGAAATAGTAACCGCTGCAGGAAACACCATCCGAAACGGGACCCACAAAATCGACGCATACCTTAAGTTCGGGTTCGGGTTTCTTAGCCGTCGGTAAGCAGACGACATTATCAACGGGCACACAATTACCCTGAACATAGTCCCAGGCAAAGCTGCTATTGCAGGAACGTGTCTGGAGGTGGCCATTTTTGCATTGGCTGTATTTGGTGCAGTCGTTTTTATCGGCAAAGAACATGCCATCGGGTAGTGATAAGCACAGGGCGTCAGTTTCGCTTTCTGGTTGCGTTTCGGGACACTTGTATTGATGCTTGTAAACACAGGCCTTGTTGACGGCATCGAATACTAAATTGCTGGGACAATAGGATTTCACCTCTTCACCTTCTCTACAATAAATATAAGCATTACATTGTTCCAAATCGTCCAGGAACGAGCCCTCAGCTTCATGAGAGCAACGATTTTTAGGCGTTGACTCAAAGGGACACCTAACATTATCCTTGTATTCACATTTACCCGAATTCTTATTAAAGTACAAACCAAATACACAGGAACCTTCTTCCATGTCCGCAGCACCTGGAGAACTGGGACATTTCAACCAATGCGAGCAGGTATTGGGCACCAGCAGCAAGGCATTGGGAGCCAAGGCGCACACCTCATTTAAATCGATACTTTGGCCAGACAAGCAGCCAAACAATGAGATGGTTAAAGTAATAAGAAATTTGGCTGCAATTAAAATTAATAAGAGAGAATAATAAACAAGTATATCCTTGTTATATATCGTACCTTTAAACATTTTGATTACAGTTTCAATTACTCCTTGTACTTCTCCTCGTTGTGGTTTAAAGCAACTTGTTGTTTTTTCCAACTAATTTTCACAACTGATGCTTCTGTTTCAAGATTTTCTAGCTATAAATAAGCAAAAAGAAGAATGTTGCTGATTTTGTTTTTTTTTTACCCAACCAAAAAATTCAATTTATTATTTTTCAATTATTTTGATTTTTTTCTTAAATATCTGACAGTTTTCGGTGTTTCGGTGGTTTTCAAACCAATATGTAGATATATTTTTTAGATAATATTAATGTTTAGTTGTAAAGATAAATAACGTAAAAATTTCATTGGAAATATTATTTACTGATTGTGATATGACCGGAGAACAAGATGTTTGGTTTTTGTTAAAGAAATTGTTTTTTTTTACTACACCCACCCTAAATTAAATGAAACTGTAAAAGTTTTGTTTAACATTCAGTAGAGAAATTTTCAAGATCAAACTGGTTAAGATTTGGTTCAAAACAAGTCCTAGATTGCGAAACTAATTATTAATACTTAACAAATAAATCGTTATACGAGTAAATCTAAATATAAAGAAAGTCGGTTAGACCCGACCATGTATGTACACCGCATACAGATTATGGCCATATAATTAAATTATAATTCCAATTTCAACCAATTTAAAAATTTTAATGTTTCTTTTGCAATTTTAACGTTACTTTTCCACAACAATTTTCTGTTTTATGTCTCTCACCTCTACAGTACAGTCAGAGTCAAAATTTAGTAGGCAGCAAACAATAATTTCTGTGAAAAATAATTATGTACTTTAAAAGAAGTCTTTCTTTTATAGGCTAACTTTTATTAAACAGTACATATTCTAACAAAAGAAAAAATGCTCTTAAACATGCAGTCAATATTTAGTGTAGAGAAATTTATCCCCTGGCCCACGATGTCGAACGATAACGTTCGCATAGATAAGACTTAAGACACAAACTTGATTGTGGAATAAACAAACTTGATTGAGTAAAAAATAGATACGATAAAAAGTTTGTGTCTTAACTCTTATCTAAGCGAACGTTATCGTTCGACATCGTGGGCCAGGGGGTTAAAATAGAATAAAATAAGTACATTAAACACTTTTTTTGAATGCAAATATAAATCAAATTAGTGGCTGCTGTGGCTTAACTGATTAGCGCGTTTGATCTTTAAGCATATGTTGGTATACATTGTATTCCCAGTCGCTGCCACTCAAACAACATCAGTTCCTGATAATTATTAGTTTTCTATTATAACTATTATGTCAACTTATTCATTCCGTTCCACGTTTGCGGAAAGAAATTTTTGTGCATAAGTTGAAATTATTCATTCCGCTGTTGCCGTATTTTTCCTTTATGTGGTATCATCTCTACAGGAAGAGTATTGCCATATTATTGATTCCGCAATCTAGGCATTTGTCTTCATTTTGCTTACGCTCAAATTTTATAACGAAAAGCTAACGGAAAGAACAAAAATGTAAGAAAAGGTAACATTTTTAATAAAAATTGTTTTATTCTAATCTGTTTGGTTTCTTTAAATATTTTTTTTTAGTAGTAAGAGAGTAAAATATACAAGTAAATGGCAAGTTAATCGCGTTGTGATTTTAGCCAACGCGATCCAGCAGATGTTCAAAAATTCTGGAAAAATTTAACACTGACGTTAAATGGTTCCGGCCCAGCTCTAAAAGAAACCCGGTGGAGAAACTATGCTGGTAGCTCCCTTCCACGAAAAACCTCAAACACGCCAGAGCCTTCAGATTCTAATTGGTATACTTTAAGGTAGGTGTTGGACCAATATTTCTGGGCGTTAAAAACATTAGCACAAATTTAATATAACCTCCCCACTATGCACTGTGTGACTTTCTCCACATTTAGGATGCCAAAAGTCCAAAAAAAAAAAAATATCCCCGATCGCTATGAATTTTTAGCATATGGTAAACAAGAGTACGTATGTAACGAAAATGTATTCAAAACAAAACGAAAGAACAACAATTAACATGATAACAGTTATCCAACTTGTGTCACTGTGTCAAGTATAGTAAATTTGTTTATAGTTTTAATTTTTTGTTGAACTTTGCGGTGGCATTACTTTTTTTAGGCAAAATATTTTTACAAAAGTCTTTTTGTTTTAATTAAGCTGGAACCTTTTCTATAAAAAGAGTAAGTTTCTGAAGCTTTAACGTTATTATTTTAATTTTTACTCAATGCAAATATGCAATCACTAAAAATTTTATGATTTTCAAAAATGTTTGTTTTTCGATAGATAAAAACTTGCATGATTCTGTAGAATTCTGTCAAGTGATTATATGGAGAATGAAGGTTTATATATCTAGTTTCAGATTCAACAATAAGTTTTTGCTCCTTTTTGCGATATTTTGATTTTTTGGAAAAAACAAACATGGCAGTTCCACGAAATGCGCTCTTTGATGTTTGGATCACAAGCAAGAAAGAAGACAAAAATGATGCCGTATATAATCACATTTGCAGTATAATTGGAAAAGATGTGGATTACCATAAATTAAAAAAGTTTGTGATCAAACTTTCTTTTGATTTTCGGTCAAGATGGGAACATGCTGCTCGGATAAATAGCCGTTTTTGGCAACAAAATTCTAAATGGTTGTCAAAAGATCTGAACTTTTCAGATTATATTCTCGATGTTGGGGCAAGTACATCTCGCGATATATCGAAGACAGGAAGGCCTAAAAAAAACTTTTCTGAATCTTCTTTGCGCTCAAAAAAGCGAAAAGCTAAGGAACTTATGAGCAATGCTGATAATGACCAATTGTTAATGGCAGCGGAAATGACACTGAGATCATCTGGAAAAAGAAATTCTGCAAAAATACTACAAGATTTGGCCGTGACTTCTCCACCAAGAGGCACTGCATTAAAGAAAACTCGATTGTCTAATGAGAACATAAAAAGTTTGTCACCAGATCAAGCACTTGCGATGATTATTGATACAGGTCTTTCAACAAATGATTATAACCTTATCAGGCAGCATACTTCAGAAATAAGCCAAAAAATATATCCTTCATACAACTGTGTAAAAATAAGCAAAGGCTTTATGCTAACCTGAACAAATAACCGTAACGGAAACTTATGCTGAGATTGGATTGCAATCGCTAATTGATCACAGTTTAAAAAGATTGTGGGCTGCACAAGAGGAAGTGTTGCTCTCCCTTCGCGAAATTGGAGATGTAAATGCAATTATAAAATGGGGATGTGATGGCGCTGAACAGAGCATTTACAAGCAAAATTTTTCGGAAGAAAATCAATCTGATAACAGTATGTTTTTCATTTCAATAGTTCTCATTCAAATGTATGCAACAGTTAACAACCGAAAGATTATAATATGGAATAACCCTGCTCCATCTTCTACAAAATACTGCCGGCCGGTAAAATTTATATTTACAAAAGAAACACGAGACGTTATTTTAGGGGAGGTTAAATATGTCCAAGACCAAATTTCGGATCTGCAACCTACAACAATTCAAACAGAGAAACTAAACTTTAAAGTGAAAAGTACACTTATCTTGTGCATGATTGACGGCAAAGTTTGTAATGCCCTGTCGGCATATACATCGTCTCAAAAATGTTATATATGTGGGGCTTCACCGAAAGAATTGAATAATTTTAGTGCCTTATCGGAACGACAAGTTGACGAAAGCATGCTTGCTTTCGGAATTCCCCCTTTACATTCGTGAATACGATGCATGGAGTGTATGCTACACATCGCTTATCGAATGGAAATGAAGACATGTTGTGTACGGGGCGAAGAAAATAAGGAGAAGATGAAAAATAAAAAAGAATATATCCAAAATAGATTCGGAAAAGAAGTTGGTCTTTTAATTGATATGCCAAAACAAAAAGCAGGCAATACAAATGATGGTAACACGGCGAAAAGATTTTTTGGAGATCCTGAAATAACGTCCGACATAACAGAAATAAATATAAATCTGTTGAAAATGTTTCACACAATTCTATCCTGCATAGGTTGTGGATTTCAAATTAAATCTGTAGCTTTTGACCGCTTTGTCACAGATACCAGAGAACTGTACTTATCAGAATATGCATGGTACAATATACCAGTGAGTGTGGATAAAATTCTTTTTCATGGAAAGGATATAAAATCGTCTTCCATTATTCCTATTGATCTCATCATTATTATGCGCAAATTTCATTGCCATATCTACTTTTATTTGACTGTTACGACTTTTGGCATCCTAAAAGTGACAAAACTCACACTGTGCTATGGTGGTGTAGGGTATAAAAATGTTTTATTTTTCGGTTTTTAAACCGACTACTAAAACGAAAATACATGATTATACCCTACACCACAATAGTGGGTAGGGTATATTGGATTTGTGCTGATGTTTTTAACGCCCAGAAAAACGTGGTCCAACACCCACCATAAAGTACACCGATCGACTCAGAATCACTTCCTGAGTCGATTTAACGATGTCCGTCCGTCCGTCTGACTGGCTGTTCATGTAAAGCTTGTGCGCAGAGTACAGGTCACAATTTTGAAGATATTTCAATAAAATTTGGTACGTGATATTTTTCCGGACCAAGGACGGATGAGATTGAAACTGGTCAAATCGGTCCATTATTTCACCTGGCCCTCATACAAATATCCTCCCGAAATAGGGGTTTAACGATCATAAATGTTTGAATTATGAAAGTATACAAAGAAATTTCACCACAAATGAGTAATAAAGATAAATCACATCTACAAATTTTGTGATGATCGGTCCATAACTAGTCGTAGCTCCCATATAATGTCCACTTCCGAAAATCACTTTAAAGAGCAGACCTCTTTTAAAAATGTTGGTATCCAAATAATATTGAACACAAAAACGTTTCGTACATATACATTTAATATGGTAGAATTTTATGATGATCGGTCCATAACTAGTCGTAGCTTCCACATAAGGACCAATTCACGAAAATTTTTTTGAAAGATACAAAATTATTCAGACATTTTTCATTGTGAGATTTCTTTGTTTTTTCGGTTTTTTGGATCGTTCATTTGTAACACATACCACTGTTGGGATGTTACTATTCTTAAATTGTACCGTCTCAATGGAAAAATTGTACCAAATTGCCATAAATTGTACCTAAATTTCGCTATTAAATAAAAAAGCATATAGTAAGAATTCATAACACTTTTTATTCAATAAAAACAAAATAACAGAAAGAAAACGTAAAACAATTTTTCAAATTTTGTTTGTTGCTTTCGTTGGTCGATATGTCAGAAATACAAGCAACTTTTGACATTTCTCTATCTAAGTAAGAAAAAAAAGTAGAACAGCTGTGCTCTCAACGACACCTGAAAAGTGAATTCGCCTTAAAAAAAATTGTGCATAAAAGGGATGAACTGTACCAGCGTACCAATAAAGTTTTGTTTGTACCAAATTTGGTACAATTGTACCACAAATCCCATCAGTGACACATACTCGGATTTATAACGTCAATTTCTTCTTTCTAATCAAATGTCTGAAGAATCATCGTCATTACTCTCGTCAAAAAACGAAATTGTATCCATATTATATATTAACTGCGTTTTTATATTGTACATATATTTTAATAAAAACCCAAAAAGTACTCCTTTATTTTACGTTTGACAATGAATTTTTTTTTGCCAAATGTCTTTTTCGCAGCATCAGCTGACACAAAATTGACATGAAATTTATAAACACAGGGATGTTGAATTTACTTCGCTGAAAATCTATATCGCAGGAATGAATAATTGCTTTTTGCATATCGATCGATATTTCTTTCCGCTTAGTTTTCCTTTCCGTGCGGAATCAATAATGCCACACATTATTTATCGCAGCTCTCTCCTTCAGTGGTTAAGCATTGAAACGCTACCGAAGTAAAATATTTAAATAATAATGGCTATAAGTCAAGCTTTGAACAATGCGACTACTCAACAGGCGTAGCAATACTGTACCACTAATAAACATAATGCGCAATTACTGTATTGTCATCAGGGCTGCCAGATAAATTCCCAAAATAAATCGCCAAAATCCCGTTGAAAAAGAAAACAAACGTCATTTCGAATTTTAAAAATCGTCAAATCGGAAAAATATAAAGTCAATATTTCGAATAGTCTCATATACTTTAAATATTTACATAAACAACTTGTGTAATATATTTATAATATAATTATGTACAGTGTTTTACAAATAAATATCTGAATGTAAAAAATATTGGTGTATCCTTCAATATGTTGTTGGATACCCCTTGTTTTTGACAAAATTCGTCAGTCTTTTTGGTAAACTCTTAATTAAAAGCTGGCATGTTTGCAGAGATATGTATGTATGTTTTTCCAGCTTTGTTGCGCCAACTGAAACAATTCATCATTATTTCGTGGATTTGTTTCCTTTAGGTCTCTTTTTACAATTGCCCATAAGTTTTCAATTGGGTTAAGATCAAGACTTTGGGATGGCCAGTCCAGAGCATCAATATTTTGATCCAAAAGCCAACCGTGAAGTCTGCTTTAGGCCATTATCATATAGGAAAATGTATTGGACGGGCATATTCTCAATGCAATACGGTTCCAATACCGGGGTAGAGATGGCGACACCGGTGCCATGAACCTGCAAGGGTTCGAAACTGGATAAAGTCTCTTTTGATTAACACCCAAATCAAACTTGCAGCTAACTAGAGTCTATATCTAGTACTGCGGTATCAGTTAAAAGCCCGGGGACTAATTTAACTATTGGGGTGCTTGTCCCCTAACTGATGATTGGTTGAGGTCGGTGTCCACGCAGTGGCTGTGGTTAATACCCAAAGCGGGTAGAATGGCAGTTTAGTGGTTTAATGACTGATGTTTGTCTGAGCAAGGAAATTTCGGTCAGCCAATTTGTCCTAGATGCTGTTGCTCATAACAACAGAGCCATTGAAAGTAGTGGTGACGCTTAGCTCGGTGCTCAGGAAATGTATGGGAATTATGGCTTTCGTTGCAAGCTCTTAAAAAAGGTGCTCTTTACATTGATCTTGCAGTCATGTATTGAGAAATTGCAAATTGTATGTTCCTGGCGGGTTCATACAAGTATGCTCTTTGTAAGACATATTCTGCAGGACATAAAATGTGGCGGTGAGCTGAGTTCACCCTGCGTTTAAGTGCGCCGTGAAGATAGGCCCCAGAGGCAGGTGCTTCACGTTAATCCTAAACAAAGTTGTCCGTGTGAATATTTCTGCGCTTATTTGCTGTTAAATTTCAGCCTTTATTTCGCGCGAAGATAAAAATGTTTTTTTATTTTACAAATAACTCTTTCTTCTGCTAAAGTGGTTTTTCGTGTCCTAGGTTTCCTAGCTGGGGTTGCAAACTCCTTTGTATTCTTGTACAAGTGCATTGCACCAAATACCATTTTTTTGAACAAGAAAGCTTTTGTGCAATAGCCGACATTGAAAGTTTAACATTTTGGTAACACTGCACAATTAACCGTCTCATTTCAGCAGTACATGTCTTGTTTTTGCCCATTTTCGAAACTAAACCGTAACAAAATTATCACAAGTTAAGCCATTATTTAACAAATTATACTCACTTTTTTACTAATATTTAGAAAAGTTTAAAAGTTGCAGAAAAAAATACGCTTTTCTCATTAAGGGGCCAGCAAAAAAAAAACAATTGTGAAAATAATATTTTTTTATATATATGTATTTTTAATTTAACTTAGAACTCAACGTGCTGGGCATCAACAACAATGTTGATTGTTTACTCATTGAAAACAATTTACAGTGTAGGTAGTTCAAGAAGCTACACAGCCATCTTATTATATCAAATCATCGTTTCTAATTATATGGCCACCACTGTAACTATAGGAAGAAAGATGTGTGTAAGATCAAATCACTTTTGATATGTGAAACCGAAATCAATAACATTCACCTACAATAACTATGCAGAATTGCCTTAAGTAGTTTCTTATTGAAAATCAGCAAAATTGTTGCGTTAAAAAAAGATAATAAAAAAAATTATGCATTTAAAATAAGCAACAACTTTTTCATTTTGTTTTTTTTTTGCACTTAACTATAGTAATAGTGAAATAGAAACAGCACATCAGTAAAATTATTAATTGTTTATTATTGTTATTATTGTTTTTTTGGTTTTGTTTTTACAATTTCGAAAAAAATTATTGTGTTACTGCTGGACACAGTTTGTAGGTTGCAGAGCCGGGGCTAGTTAACACACATTCTCCTGACACTTCATTAAAGAACCTACCGGTTGGGCAGGGACTACCCACATTCCTGTTGATTTGTGTAGTTTGTTTTTTACAATTTAAGTAATTGTTACATTTCGAATCAATAGCGCCAACAAAGGATAAATTCATATTACCACAGCGGTCGTAAGGACAAGCAAATGTATAAGGGGTAACACATTTATTATTATTAAAATGCAAACCTAATGGGCATTTGTTCCAAATAGGTGCAACGTCATTGGCTGTGTTGCAGGTGTAAAAACCCATGCATGATACCCCATCATCAATATTAATTGGATATTTAGCAGCAGTATTTTTTTTTGCATATGCTATACATATGTCTCTATTGAGCTCTGGTGGCCCAGCAACTCCCGGACCAACGTCAGCATCTCCTGGATTAGCATTTTTGCAAGGATTCACAGCCTGACATGATCCAGTTGCTTTATTATAAAAACCACTGTTACATTTACCTGGAGTGCCAAGGCCATTAAGACAGCCAATCCACTGACCACAGTTATCTGGATCACCCATAAATACTTTATTGGGCACCAAACGGCAAATCGAATCAACCTTACATTTATACGTTTTATCACGATATACACACTGCGGGCCATTTACATCAAATACTTGATTACTAGGACAACTTGTGCACTCAGCCTTTTGCTTGTTACAAAAGCAATAGCGTGTGCAATCAGTTGAGTCGGCGACAAACGTTTGATCTTCGGCAAACTGGCAAGCACTTTTAGAATCACTGACACTGCAATCAACATTGCTGGGAACATCACAGATACCTTCCTTGTTATTATATAAATAGCCGTCGGGGCACTTACCAGTGCCTTCTAATTTACCACCACGACAGTAGCCATATCCTTGACACGAAGCCGGATTAGCAATAAAACCTTCGGGCATATACTCGCAAGTCTTTTCCATGCTCCAGCTGGCTGATGATACCATTACCATTTGCTGCGTTAAAAAACCGGCAGTCATGAGCAGGATAGCACCTGATGATATTTGAAGACCTGTTAAAGAAATTAATTGGACGTTAAATATTCGAAAAATTAATCCGATTAGTCGAGTAAAAAAAAATTTATTCGTATAAATTTTTTACGAAAATTAACAAATATTTGTATTTATTGTTTGATTTATCTTGAACTAATTAAAAATTATTCGTTTATTAATCGAATAATGTTTTTAAATTTATAATCGATTAATAGTATAATTAAAAAATCTAAAATTAACATAAGATTTTACTTATTGTTTAATTTCTGTTAACTTCAATAAAAATTATTCGAGTAAAAATAAATTCTACGAATTCTAAGAAGAAGCTAAAAAAATATTCAATTAATCGTATAAGAAACTATCCGATTAATCAATTTAAAAAATTATTGGAATACATTTTAATGGAAATTAGCAGATATTTGTATTTATTGTTTAATTTCTGTTAAATTGCTTAACAATTATTTGATTATTCAAATAAAACGTATTTGACTAATCAATTAAAAAAATATTCGAATAAATTTTAATGGAAATTATCATAATTTTTTATTTATTGTCTGATTTCTCTCAAATCTTTAAAAAATTATCCGATTTATCGAATAAAAAATTATCCGATTAAAAATTTATTCGAATAAATTTTAATGGAAATTATCTTAATTTTTTTCTGTAAAATTTAAAAAAAATTATTCGATTAATCGAATAAAAAATTATCCGAGTAAAAAATTATTCGAATAAATTTTTTATGAAAATTAACAAATTTATTGTTTGAGTTCTGTTAAATTGCTAAAAAAAATAATTTGATTATCCGAATAAAAAATTAATCGATCAAAAAAATTATTTCAATACATTTTAATGGAAATTATCATACTTTTTTATTGATTGTCTGATTTCTGTAAAATCGTTAAAAAATCGATTAGTCGAATAAAAAATGATCCGATTAAACGATTGAAAAATTATTCGAATACATTTTAATGGAAATTATCATAATTGTTTATTATTTAACTGATTGTTCGACCTTTTTATTTATTAAACAATTATATTTTATTTTCGAGATCAAGGTCTAATATTGCTTCCCTGAAGATGCTACACATTGTTGTAGCGAAATATCGGAATAAATAAAAAAATAAATACAATAACAATATTATACCTTAATCTCGAAAATAAAATATAATTGTTTAATAATTTTTTATTTATTTTCCGATTTCTGTCAAATCGTTAAAAAATCATTCGAATAAATTTTAGTGGAAATAATCATAATTTTTTATTTATTATCTGATTTCTGTCAACTTGTCAAAAAATTATTCGATTAATGGAATAAAAAGTTATCCGATTAATCGTTTTTAAAAATTATTCGCAAAAATTTTAACTAAAATTATCATACTTTTTTTTATTTATTTTCTGATTTCTGTCAAATCGTTAAAAAATTCGATTAGTCGAATAAAAAATGGTCCGATTAAACGATTAAAAAATTATTCGAATAAATTTTAATGGAAATTACGATTTCTGTCAAATCGCTAAAAAATTATTCCATTGAATTTTAGTGGAAATAATTATACTTTTTTATTAATTATCTGATTTCTGTCAAATTGTCAAAAAACTATTCAATTAATTGAATAAAAAGTTATCCGATTAATCGATTTTTAAAATTATTCGAAAAAATTTTAACTTTTTTATTTATTTTCTGATTTCTGTCAAATCGATTATTCGAATAAAAAATTATTCGAATAAAGATGATCAACAAAGTTGGTCGAAATATTGGAAACTAATAAAAGATAATAAAAATTAAAAACGAACAAGAGTTTTTATATTTTTAATAAAAGAGACCTCAAGCCGAATTAATAAAGTAAAAAGATTTTTAATTCGAATAAATTTTAATGGAAATTATCATATTTTTTTATTTATTGTCTAATTTCTGTCAAATCGTTAAAAATTTATTCGATTATTCGAATAAAAAAATATCCGATTAAAAAATTATTCGAATAAATTTTAATGCAAGCTATCATATTGTTTTTTATTTATTGTCTGATTTCTGTCAAACCGTTAAGAAATTATTCGAATAAAAAATTGTTCGATTCATTAAATAAACAATTATTTGAATAAATTTTAATGGAAATTAACAAATATTTTTTATTTCTGTTTAATTGCTTAAATATTATTCAATTATTCGACTAACTTTTAACGGAAATTAGTAATCTTCTTATACAAGTTTGGAATAGGTACATATGTATAACTAATTAAGCGTAAAGGATTTTTGTTTAAATTTGTTTTATTCCCGTTCTTTATAAATTTTTTGTATTTTCTTAACTTTAAACACACACACCTTTCATTTCGAAATTCGGCTTTGTTACTTTATTACTTTAGTACTGTTGACTTTAACAGTTTACAAACTGTAACTGATTTCTTGGTTTCACTGGAACAGTTTAAATACTAAAAGTTTTTACGAAACGAAAACCTGCAAAATATTGATAAATAAATGTTAAAAACTAATCATTTCCAAAAAAAAAACAACAGCATGATTAGCTAAATTAATGTCATTGATAATTTTTTTGTTTTTAGAAGAAACAAACACATGCTAGAAAATACTACAACGGTTTTTGATTGTTAATTTACAAATTTTTTTTCAAACATACTAAAGTACCAACCAAACTTTAACAGATAAACAAGTAAATATTTGAAATTCTCAAAAAAACTAGTAATTAGTTTTTGGTTTGTTTTTGGTCTTTCCCCCTTTTAAATTCCTTTGAGATAGAAACAAAAACAAGCAATTAAGGAGATAGTAAAAACAAAATCTTGCTATTATTAATTTGTAGTAAAGGGATGTTTTAGTTTAGTTATGGTTTTAAAGAAGCAATATTTAAAAAATTTGAAGCTCTTTGCTAAAGAATCGACAAGTTTATTAATTTAAAGTACATTTCTTTTTCGCGTTTAGTCTTAATTTATATTTTTTTTTATTCTGCTCTACTAATATTATTATTTGAAAATAAACATTAATATACTTATCTACTCCATGAATTTAACTTTTCTTTGTATATAATTTGTTTGCACATTTTGCAACCATTTGATTGTAGCTAAACTTCTTTAGATTAAAAACAAATGAGTTATAATTGATATGTCATGTTTTAATGCTATGTGGTTATAATGCTATAAGTTAACATAAGTCATTGTTAAAACAGCGCTTTAACATCAATAGTCACTGTTAGTATAATGCTACATTTACACGATTGAAATTTTCTTCAAAAATTCTTCAAAATTTATTTACAAAGCTCATTTGTGATTGAAGCAAATATGTAGTATTTAATGTGAAGAACAGTAAATTTGCTATCTATAGTAAATTTGCTATGTAAATTGCTATAGTAAATTTACATAGGATGTATAGTAAATTTGCTATCTATAGTAAACTTGCTTTGTATATTGAATTTACTATCTATAATCAATTTGCTATATATAGTAAATTTGATATATAAAATTGCTATATATAATAAATTTGCTATCTATAGTAAATTTAATATGTATATTAAATTTGCTATCTATAGAAAATTCTCTATAGTGAATTTGCTATGTAAAGTAAATTTGCTATTTATAGTAAACTTGCTATCTACAGTATATTTGCTATGTAAAGTAAATTTATTATCTGTATTAAATTTGCCATTTCTTGTAAAATTTTTTTGTTGAAAAAAAGAAACACGTATTGCCCGCTTAGTTTTTTTTATTTAATTTTTTCCCCTTTCTTAAAATAAAATATTAGTTATTCGAAACATTTGACATTTTTGGCTAAATCGCAATATTCTTTCTTCGAATCCCAAAATAGACCAAATGGACAGGAGGTCAAAACTGGTGTGCCTATTATGCACATAAAGTATTTACCACAATCCTTGGGATGAGCCACATAAATTTGACGTTTAGGAGGACACTCAATACCGTAAGGATTTGAAGAAATGGGTCGTTTTGATGAATGCTGGGTATGTGTAGAGGAAGGTGTAGTTGCAACAACTGTTGGTCGTACTTCTGGTGTAGAGGTCGTTGGAACATATGTTGCGGCAACTGGATAACAAACCAATAATGGATTGTCGGTACTACTAGCGAAAGAATTTTGTATCTCCTTAACTTCCTCTTCAGTCTGCTGATAACAATCGGCCTTATAGTTAAGAACACATTGCTGCGATCTATAGTTCCAGAGAGTACCTTCGCCACACAAATGTTCATGCATATGACCATAAGCACATAGATAGTAGAAACGACACTGTTTAGGATTAGGCAGAAAATAGGCGCCAAAATGACGGCACATAACATTTTCCGGTTCGTAGCCGGCTAAAGGGTCTACAATTTCACCGGTGGTCACATCTATGGCCATTAGAGATGAGTGCGGGGGCTTTACAGTAGCTTTAACATCTTCTGTAGGCAGCGGCTTTAATTGGCAATTGGAATTTTCGGGCAAATTGCAAACCTTATGTTGGCCATCAAAATGAAGACCTAATTCACAAAAATGTATAGTGGGCTCTTTATCACATACAATATAACCGCGGCAATCGTAAGGGTAAGACATAACATCGCCCAGATTTTTGTCCAAACACAGCTGACATGCAAGTATTAAAGAGTATTTTAAATAATTTTTCTTTTTGGGAAATTTTATATGTTTCTATACCTGTATTAAATCCGGTATGGCTTGAGTTAATCCGTTTAGAGCCGCCAGCAGCGTTAATATAAATATTTTCATGTTTTTTTTATATGAATATTATGTATATTGTAATTTAATGCGTATTTCTTTTCTTTGTTTTTTGTTTTAAATTCAAACAGAAATTACCAAAACTTTTGTTAGTGCTGCGTTTATTTATAGATTGTTTTCCTTTGAAGCATAACGTGACATAATGTTAACTAAATGTTTTAAAATCAATTGAAAAAAATTTAAAGAAAAGATAAAAATTAAAACATGATAATGGGTGTGTTTTGTTTTGTATAGAAAAAATATATTTCAATAAAATAACTAAACATATTTAAGTAGAATTTAAAGAATTTAATTTAAGTGATAAAATGAAGTCTCAGAAATTTACATAATTGTCAATAATTTTAAATATACTTTTAGGCTTTTTGTTAAATATTTATTACAAACATATTATATGTACATATATTTACTTTAAAATTGTAGCCTACCTTTAGGCATTTTTGCTTAACTAACAAGTTATCATAAAAAATCCATTTAATCTTATCTAATAATTTACTTGTTTGTAATTGTTATTTTTCGCTTATTATTGTCATAAAGTCTAAATTATCTACAATCTGTAGTACACTCTACTCTCTAAGTGTTTAGTAGCATTTCTTAACTTAAACCTTCCAAAACAGAAATACGTTGGAAAATCAAATTGAAATGTCACTGTTTAGAAGCATTTTCATTGTTTTGCTAATGATATTTTTAGCTGTAACTGCTCTGGAAGCTGCTGCTATTTTTACTGAAAATTCAGCCGCTACATTAACACCCTCCTCGCAGGGCTTTCCGGGTTTTTTAACCTCTCTGCTTAATACCCTGCAACGCCTGAAGTCACAAACCCAACCGGCCTTCGAGGAATGGCGCAGGAAAAATTTACACGATGCCGAAACTCCAGATACCAGTGAACAACGCCAGAAGTTATGGAATCAATTAACAGAAGCCAGATTAGGTTAATTTTTTTTAGCAAATAAAATAGTGTATTTAATTTGTTGTACAGAAAACTGTATATAAATTAAATAAATTTAAATAAAAACAAGATTCATTTTTGAAATATTAATTATTTATAAAGAAAACTTAAACTATAGAATACGTATACTAAATTTGCTATCAATAGTAAGTTTGATATGTCTAGTATTTACTATAATAAATTTGGTATGTATAGTAAATTTGCTACGTATAGTAAATTTGCTATGTATAGTATTTATTATAGTAAATTTGCTATAAATAGTAAATTTGGTATGTGTGGTTAATTTTCTATGTATAGTAAATTTGCTAACTACAATAAATTTGCTATCTATAGTAAATTTGGTTTGAATAGTAAATTTGCTATGTATAGTAATTTGCTTTGGTTTGCATAGTAAATTTTCTATGTATAGTATACTATAAATTTGGTTTGCATAGTAAATTTGCTATGTATAGTAACATTGGTTTGCATAGTAAATTTGCTATGTATATTAATTTGCTTTAGTTTGCATAGTAAATTTTCTATGTATAGTAAATTTACTAACTTAAGTAAATTTGGTTTTCAAAGAAAATTTTCTATGCATAGTAAATTTGCTAACTACAATAAATTTGCTATCTATAGTAAATTTGGTTTGAATAGTAAATTTGCTATGTATAGTAATTTGCTTTGGTTTGCATAGTAAATTTTCTATGTATAGTAACATTGGTTTGCATAGTAAATTTGCTATGTATATTAATTTGCTTTAGTTTGCATAGTAAATTTTCTATGTATAGTAAATTTACTAACTTAAGTAAATTTGGTTTTCAAAGAAAATTTTCTATGCATAGTAAATTTGCTAACTACAATAAATTTGCTATCTATAGTAAATTTGGTTTGAATAGTAAATTTGCTATGTATAGTAATTTGCTTTGGTTTGCATAGTAAATTTTCTATGTATAGTATACTATAAATTTGGTTTGCATAGTAAATTTGCTATGTATAGTAACATTGGTTTGCATAGTAAATTTGCTATGTATATTAATTTGCTTTAGTTTGCATAGTAAATTTTCTATGTATAGTAAATTTACTAACTTAAGTAAATTTGGTTTTCAAAAAAAATTTTCTATGCATAGTAAATTTGCTAACTACAATAGATTTGCTAACTATAGTAAATTTACTATCTATATGTATAGGGTTTACTATAGTAAATTTGCTATGTATAGTAAATTTGATAACTATAGAAAATTTGCTATCTGTAGTAAATTTACTATGTATGTATGTAAAATTTGCTATGTATAGCCAATTTTCTATATATCGTCACCTAAAATGCCCAAAGACGTAACCCTCATTATCATAATTTTACAGGAGAAGCAAAAAACATGATAAAATGTTATAAAATGAAAACTGTTTAATTGAAATTCGCGATTTCTTCACATCTTGTCTTAATATATTATATATGTATGTAGACGGCAAACTTATTTCTGTAAAAAAATGTGGGTTGAATCTTTTGTGTTTTATGAAAACGTTTAAATGATGTTACGTCGTTAGTTTGGAACGTAGAAGCTTAAAATTTTTAGGAGCATTTTATTTTAGCCTTGTGTTTCAGATTCAATCAAAAAACAAATTTTGATTTTTTGAGGGTTACGTCTTTGAGCATTTCAGGTGACGATATGTAAAATTATCTATCTTTGGTAAATTTACTATGTATTAATTTACTATGTATAGCTTAAGTATAAATTTGCTATCTTTGCTATCTAACGTAAATCAAGCAATCATTTTAGGCCACATTCGCTGGCCGCTTAACGTTTTCATTGCAATTTGTGTTTCTCACTTTGCGCTCTTTGCCTAGTTCTCTTTAACTTTAAAATAATATTACTAATTAAAACCAAAAACAAAACAACTTTAAGTTATTGTTTAAAGTAGTAAGTTAGTAAATGGCCAGAAATATGTTTAAAAACTACAACAACGACGACTATTTATGAATCATCTGTGGGGAACTCGTGTGGTCACCAATCAGGTTTTATAATATACATATATTATTTTTTTATATTTATTTTGTTTGCAAATTTGAGTTTTATGTTTTTTTTGTAGGTAGGTTAAAAACGAATTTACAGCTATACCTGGTGAAACGAGTGTATATCTTGCAAAGAGTTTCAATTAATAAATTACTAAATTGCTAAAAAACATTAACGGGGCTTTTCTTTTCTGCAAGCCGTATAAATTATTGCATATATTTATATTATTTTGATAGAAATTACTAACTTAGCTGTTTGTTTTAAATAAATAGTTAAAAATAACAGTTGACGGTTGTTTTGTCCGCAGTTGGGAAAGTTTGATCATTTTGTGTAAAAATTTAGGTAATCTTTCCGTCCTGGTTGTGGTAATCTAATAAAGTAAGTTGTTTTGCAGTTTTACTTGCGAAAAATATAGATATTTGTTTAGAAACTTTAGATTTATGAGTAGAATTAAAAAACCGCAATCTGTTTTTTTTTATTCGAAAGCGATTTTTTTCTCCGCACACCTTATTTTTTGTTTAAAATGTAGGAACATTTAAAAGAAACTCTATATATATTCCAAAATATCTTTATATTAAAACAACTTTTACAATTTTATTTTAAAGCAATTTTTAAACCCTGTTAAACAAGGCCTTGGTGTTAAATTAAATACATTAAAGTACCTGTTCTGGTTGTTGTACAACAAATAAATATAACGAAAAAAACTGATATAAATGAAGTGACAAAATTAATAAAACAAAACAAATGTTTTTTAACACTTACAGACATACGAGGAGTAATAAGTTCAAAGTCATTGTTCTAAATGAACTTTTCGCCAAGGAATATTTTCAAACTGAAAACTTTAAACCGGCCATACCTGGTACAAATTAAAATCTACCAAAATTAACAACTTTCTTTTAAAGTAAACAAAATGTTTATGTAATTTTTTTCCTACAAGCATAAGAAGAAAAAAAAAACATTATTTACTTAAACCAATTTACACTGATTTATAAATGAATGGATTTTATATTTAAATGTTTTCGTTCAGTTACAAAACTGTCAATTTGCACAATTCATTTCATTAATTTATTGTATGCTATTGGTTTTCGTTGATTGATTAATGTAAAAGTTCACGTTTCTCTCTCTCTCTTAGTTGGTTGCTATTTGTTTGTCTAAAAAGTTAAATAATTATTAAAATAAACCTTATGGATATCATTCATATTCATTGATAAATATTTTAAATGATTTAAAAAAAAAACAACTTTAAGCCATAAATTTCGAAAATTTTGAAAATATTTAAAAAAGTAATAAAATTCTTGTAAGTATGTGTGAAATTAAAAAGAAATAAAATTCCTGATTTTTTTAAATCTCGCAAAAGAATTTTTTAAAAAATAGCAATTATTCAAAAAATGTTAAATTGTTACAAATTTAGATTTCTTATAATAGCAACTAAAAATTTTAAAAGCAATTATAAAAAAAATTCAATTAATTTGTTGCAAAATCTAATTTTTTAGTTTAAAATAAAAATAAAATTCCCGATTTTTTTATACAAAATTCCCCATATTTTTTAAATTATTCCAAAAAACTCAAATAATTAATTAATTTATTTTTTTTTAAATTTCTTATATTAAAAATTAAAATTCCCAAAATTTCTTTTTAATTAGCAATTATAAAAAAACCTAAAATAATTTGTGTTAAAAATATAAGTGTTACTCAAAAATTAAATATATTTTTAAATTCCCAATATTTTTCGAAAATCCCAGGAAAAGAAATTTTTAGAAATCTTAAAATGTAATTCTTTTTCGTTATTTACGAAAAATTATTGTTTTTAATTAAAAAAAAAAATCCCAGAAAAAAATTTCCACAAATTCTTATTATTAAAAAAGAAAAGATTTCTAGAAACTCTTAAAATAAAGGTTATTTATAAAAGAATTATTTATATTAAAATCAAATTTTGTCATTTTGTTAAATTCCCAAAATCTTTGTTCAAAATCCCTAAAAGAGAAATTTCTAGAAACTTAAAATTTAAATTTTGTTCATGATTAATGATAAATTATGGTTTTTAATTAAAATTCAATAAAAATTTACTAATCCCGTGAATTCCTAAAATGTTTTGCTAAAATTCCAAAAAGAGAACGTTGCAAAAACTCAAGAAATTTTATTTTTTTTTTATTATTTTACACAAAATTCTTCTATTTTGAAGAAAATACCTAATTTTATTAATAAAATTTTACAATCCCATGAATTCGCAATATGTTTTGCTAAAATCCCAACAAGGGGAACTTCTAGAAACTCTTAAAATTAATGTTTTTTTGGCTTTTTTTATAACTGGATTATTTATATTAAAACAGGATTTAGATTATTCCTTAAATTTCTATAAATTCAGCAAACATATACTGATTGCCAAAATGTTCTGCTAAAATCCCAGAAAGAGAAACTCTAAAAATTAAAATTTTGTTTATTATTTATGAAAATATTGATTTTATGTTAAAATCAACAAACATATACTGGTTCCCTGAACTCTCTAAAATGTTTTCCCAAAATCGTAGAAAGTAAAATTTCATAAAGTTTTGGCAAAATAAAAAAAAAATCTTGTAAAAAATAACTAAATTAAAAGAAATCAGTTAAATTTTTTTTGTAAATCCCTTAATTCCAAAATATTTTCTCAAAATCCCAGAAAGGAAAGTTTTCGGAAGCTCTAAAAAATTTTAAAATCTGTTTATCATTTATGTCTAATTATGGTTTTTATTTTATTAAAATTCAGCAAAAACAAAATACTGATTTTATAAATCCCCAAAATGTTTTCTCAAAATCCCTGGAGGAGAAATTTCAAAAAACTCTTGAAATAAATATTTTGTTTATAATATATATGTTTTATTATTGTTTTTAGACAATCTACTTTAAATTAAAGCAAAATAGTCGAAAACCTTAAATTCCCGAAGAATTTTGCCAAAATCCCAAAAAATGTAATGAAAATAAATAAGGGAAATTTATCAAAACTAGTTGGCTTCTAGGCTATGCTAAGACAAAATTTTAGAAATTTGTTGCCAATATCTATAAAAAACTGGTGTAAATTTTGTTTGTGTTATTTTAAAATTTAACTTAACTTTTAATTATTTTTTAAAACCTTTGCAACAATAAAATTAATATCACCGGTTTATCCATATTGCCCCAAACAAGCTGCCAGTTCTTATCAGACCTAGACAACTGTCAACCCATATGTACGAGTATGCCAGGGCTGTAACAATCAAGAAATGAAGTTAAAAAAAACTGCAAAATCTGTTTAATAAAAACAGGTGACTAAATTCACACATGCAGGAAAATACACAAACGCTCTTTGCAAATATATATGGAAATCAGTGCTGCCAACTTTTTTTTGGAGAAATCGTCAATTTGTAAAAAAAAATCGTCAAGAAATCGTCAAGACAAAAATACGTTAAAAATACTAAAAACATTTTTTATTAACTTTTTAAATATTTTATTTTATTTACATCTAAATAAAGTTATTATTTAATAAAAAAAATAATTAATTTAATTTTGTTATTATGTGACTTTACTCTGGTACATTTCTGTGTGACATTTTTTTAATAATTCATTTTTAATTGCTATATTAAAACACAGAATTATTTAAATTAAGATAATCTTTTGAAAACAATTTTCCTTGTAATGTTGAAGAATCCAAAGCATTTCTGGTTTTTGTTTTATTTAAATTTACAATATTAAAAATTCTTTTAAAGTTGGCCGACGAATGTGGTAGTGCCATTAAACTCGAAACAAATTGTATTAAAATTGGGAAGGCCTGTACATTATTGACTCTCTTTAAATTAGAAACATTTTTCCAAAACGCCAATGTTTCGAGTTCGGTGAATTTCATATTACGTAATTCTCGAACTTCATTATCAAATTGTTGATATTCTTTTCCATTTAATAAATTTTGAAAAAAATTGGCCAATTGTAAAATTGAATCATTGTTTTGTTCAAAACTAAGCTTGGTTCAATGGAGTTTAATCCTTCTAAAAGCTTATCGCCAAAATCAAAACGTTTTAAAATTTGTGAAACCAATTCAATATAAAATTGGACGCAGAATTCAACAAATATATTATATTGACTATATTCAATATTTTAACTAGATTGGGTTTCCTTCAAAATACACTTCATATTCATTTAATAATATGTCTTCGTTATTAAAACTTTGGATTTCAAAATTAACCAAATTCTCTTCTACAAAAAAAAATGTCCAGTACAGATAGTCGTGTACTACACACTCTACCTCTTCAACCCCTCGCCAACAAACTTCGTCTGTCTGCCTTTTATTTTCTACATTTCAAAAGGGGACTTACAAAATTTGAATTTTAGGAAAAAGTTTACCATATGTTTTGCTTTTAAAAAATCGTAATTTTTCTTCGCGGGAAAAATGAAAAATCGTTAATCGTCATTTTAATAAATTTGTCTTAAAAAATCGTCAAGTTGGCAGCGCTGATGGAAATGCAAAAAAAAAAAATAAACTGTTCTCTTTGGCCATTTGTTTCCATTCTGTTTAACGATTAATTCACAGCGTTGTCAACTTTGAAATTTCAAAACGCACCAAAAAGGAGTAAAAAGCGCACCATTTACAAAAAAAAAACGCACCAAGTTAAGAATTTCGTTTTTGTTTCAAATATTTATTGAAATAATTTGAAATTTTTTAATATCATAAATTCTACAAAAAACTTTTTATCAACGATTGTATTAGTAAAAGTAATAATAGTAAAAACCTTTTTTTAAATAAAGATAAAATAAGCATTTAACCACTCAAAATTTAACTCACAATATGATATTCGGAACTAAAGTACTAATTGGTAAAAAAGCTAATTTCAGTACATATTTGATTTTTTCCAATAAAATTTGTTAGGATTCCACTGGTACTCTATCCAACATTGGTTGTTCGTCTACAGTTCAGTAGACCAAACCATCAGGTTATACAAGCATTTTTATTTACATGTTTAAAATGTTTGATTTTGATTTTCAAACAAAGATTTTTGAAGAATTTGATTTCATTTATCATACATTCGTATTTAAAATACATTTTTTCATCGCATAGATTTCATGAATTATGAATTATTAAAAAACTGCAATTAAAAATTAGTAAAAATAAAGATTTCATCACATTTTCGAAAAAATTAAAAAACGCACCGAAATACACAAAAAAAATTTTGCAGTGTTGAATGAAATGGTACTCAAACAGGTGTATTTTATTGTAGAAAGATTTTTTCTCACACTGAAACAAAAAGTTGTGTTGAATTTGCTTTGGTGCCACCAAAAATTAAAAAGCGCACCGCGCACCAACTAAAGAATTTTTCGCACCAAAAATGGTGCCAAACGCACCAAGTTGACAACGCTGTTAATTCAATTTAATAACTCTTAATCTCTATCTGTATCTCTCTTTCACATACGCTCTTAATTAATACTAAGATCAAAGAGTGTTAATGTTTGTTGTTCTTGTTGATGGTGTATTTTATGGGGAACTATTTTATACAAGTTTGGCTGATTGTTTTTGGTTTTTTGTGTTAATAAACTTTTAGAGGGGGCAGGGGCTGTAGGGGAACTGTTGGCAGCACATGCTGTGCTTTTTAACATCGTCGTCTCACACTGGTTATTTGCGCAATGTTGAAACAGTTAAATGCCGACTACGGTACGTAAAAGTGAGTTTTTAAAACGGAGAATTTTGTTTAACGATCACAACGAATTAATAAAATAAAAAAAAAAACAAATAAAAGAAAACAACAAAATTTTGAGTTTTTTTTGCGTGCACAGTTTGTTTAAAAGTTAGAAAACAAAAACAACACAAATGTAAAAATACATACATAAATTAAAAAAAAATATTTAAAAAAACCATAAAAAATAAAAATATAGGTACTTAGGCAAAAATAAATTTACCATAAAATATCAACTACCACACAATGCTGGTAAAAAAAGTTGAGGTTAAATAATTCAAAAATAGTTGAAAGGAAATATATATTATTAAAATATATACATACATACATATGTACCTACATATTATAGCTGTCATATCAATAATTCTCTATTTAAATTAAATATGTGTTAATTAACAAAATAAATATTGAAAGAAATAATTAAAGCAATTGCCAAACGTAAGAAAATCATACGGAAAAAATAATATCAAGCATTTAAATTCAGTGTACCTTTATGTATAAACAAAATAACAGAAAAAATTATACAAATCATCAAAAAAGTTGTCAAAATATTTCAATACAAATAAGAAAATAATAAAAAGAAATAAGCAAAATAAATGGTAAAGTAGTATACGAAAAAGAGCGAGAGAGCCAGAAGAGAGTAATATTATCAGAGAACCAAATCCTAGAGGCCATCTTTTAACACTAAAGAGTAAACAAAATTGCTGTTTTCTTGGCAAATTTATTAAAAAACAGCCAACAAATTCTTTAAGTTTTTCAAAGTAAGTCAAAAATTTCCCGCCAAATTCTTTAAAAATCCCAGAAGGGAATCTCTAAAACCTTAAGAAAATTTTTTTTTGATTATTTTATATATAAGATTGTTTTTAATTGTAATTAAGCTAAAATTATACTAATCCCGTGAATTCGCAAAATGTTGTGCTAGAATCCCAGAAAGGGAGATTTGCAAAAACTCAAGAAATTTTATAATTTTTGGTTTATTGCCACATATGTATGTACATATGTACCTATTTCTTCTATTTTTAAGAAAATACTTTATTTTAATTAAAAAAGTTATAATCCCTTGAATTTCCAAATAAAATTTCAACATCTTAGAAAAGAAAATTTGCAAAAATTCTTTAAATTTAAGTTTTGTGCCTTATTTTAAACATAATTATTTATAGAATAATTATTATTTCATAATTGAACTGTTAATTTTACTTCTTGATAATTTTAGTTAGGCTTGAGTTTATTAAATTTAATTTTCATTAAATTATTTTTACTGAAGTTTAGAATTCTGATGAGAGAAAGTGGGATTTCTCGAAACATATGTAAATTCAACAACCCAGGTTCGAATCCCAGTCAAGAAAAATTATCAAAATTTTTAATAATAAAATTTTTCAAGTTGTAAATAATAACTTCAGTAAAAATAATTTAATGAAAATTAAATTTAATGAATTCAAGCCTAACTAAAATTATCAAGAAACATAATTATTTATATTAAAATAAAAATTTGGTAATCCCTTAAATTGCCAAAAAGTTTTCTTAAAATCACAAGAAAAAAAAGAAATTTCTAAAAACTTTTAAATTGTAAATTTTGTTCTTTATTTATTACAAATTTATGTTTTTAATTAAAATTCAAGAAAAAAATAACAATCCGTTAATTCCCAAATAAAATTTGAAAGTCCCAGAAAAGAAAATTTGCAGAAATTCAATAAATAAATAAAATAAATAAATTCTTAAAATTTAAGTTTTTTTTAAAACAAAATTTTGTTAGTCCCTTGAATTCCCAAAAAGTTTTCTTAAAATCTCAGAAAGGGAAATTTTTAATAACTTTTAAATTGTAAATTTTGTACATTATTTCTGACAAATTTATGCTTTTAATTAAAATTCAAGAAAAAAATAACAATCCGTTAATTCCCAAATAAAAATTTAAAATCCCAGAAAAGAAAATTTGTATAAATTCTTTAAATATAGGTTGTGTGCCTTATTTCAAACATAATTATTTATCTTAAAACAAAATTTTGCTAATCCCTTGAATTTCTAGAAACTCTTAAAATCAAAGTTTTGTGCCTTATTTATGATAAGATAATTTATATTAAAACTAAATTTTGTTAATACCTTGAATTCCCAAAATGTTTTTTTAAATCCCAGAAAGGGAAATTTCTAGAAACTCTTTAAATTATTTTTTTTTCATTATTTGCAAACTATGATTGTTTTTAATTAAAATTCTGTAAAAATATACTAATTCCATGAATCCCCAAAAAAAAATTTTCCAAAAATACCGAATTCTCAAAATTCCCATAAAGAAACGAAAATATCTAGAAACACTTAAAATTTAAATTTTGTTCATTATTTATGGCAAAATTATGTTTTTAATTAAAATTTAATGGTTAGAGTTTCCAAATTTTTTTTCAAAATAACAGAAAGGGAAATTTCTATAAACTCTTAAAATCAGAGTTTTCTGCCTTATTTATGATAAAATAATTTAAATTCAGGTATGTGATAGAAATCCAAAACGAAAACGAGTGAGTTTTTGAAGTCCTTTTTAAAGTATGTATTTCTAATCAAATTTTTAAAATTTTTGTTTTAAGGTTCTCTTTATTAGCAAATTATATTTATATTTTGTGGGATAAAACTGTTTCAGTACAGAAATATTACGAAAAAATTAACTTCTAAAACTCACTCGTTTTCGATTTCCATCACATACCTGATTAAAACATAATTTTGTCAATTCTTTGAATATTTTTTCAAAATGCCAGAAAGAAAAATTTCTAAATCTTTTTAAATTCAAATTTTTTTCATTTTTTTTGCAACATATGATTGTTTTTGATTAAAGTTTAGCAAAAATATGCTAACCCCGTAAATTTTTAAAAAAAAATTTCCATAATCCCGATAAGAAAAATTCTCAAAATTCCCATAAATTTAAAGTTTGTTTTTTGTTTGTATTTATGAGAAACATAGTTATTTTAACATACATATATCAAAATAATCCCTGGAATTCCCAAAAAAAAATCCCAGGGAAATTTACCAAAAAAAGCTAAATTAGCCTCATTGTTACAATATTTTTTTTTATAAAAAAGAAATTTTTATATTCTTTGTAGTTTAAGAGCTTGTAAGCTCTTTGATTAGCTTGTAAGCTCTTAAAATTCCACTTTTAAAGAGAGTGTTAATGTGTGAAATAGTTTTTGATAATTTTTGTTTGTTTTGTTTTAATATTCGTGTGGCCATTGTTGTTGTTATTAATAGATCACTAATTTAACTAAAACACTAAACATATGACAGCTGTCAACTGTCAAATTATTTATGTGTTGCTGCTGTTTTTGGATAAAAAGCAGCAATATATTTTATTTTTTTTTATTTATTCAAACTCATTTAAACCATCACGTTTTTGTGTTACATTTGTTGTTGCCAAAGGAATTTTTCCGCAAAAAAAAAAACAAAGATGTGTATATACATATATATATTTTTGGAGCGGCCAGAAAATTTAAGAAAAAAACTGGAAATATTTTAAATACTTTCAAGAACAATTTCATAGCTACATGTGAATGTACATATGTATGTATATTTAAGACAATATAAAAATAAACTAAACTAAAACAGTGTTAGTAAAAATAATAAGAACGACTTCTTCATTTTGTGGTTGCTGATGTGAAGAACAAAAACTTTAAACGATTAACTTAGTTAATTTTAGCTTCAATCATTGGTCAAGTTCTTTCTATAGCTAAATTTAAGCTTAATTTCAAGCTCTTTATAGGTATACATAGTTCTATTTTAACTTCATTTTTAGGTCTTTATATGGTAAAACTTCAGCTTCAATCTAAAGTTCAAATTAAACTTCAATGGCAAGTCTTTCTAAAACTAAATTTTAGCTTCAATCGTAGGTGTTTAGTCACTTCACGGTGTTTATATATGTATAGTAAAACATTAGCTTCAATCATAGGCTCTTCTAAAGTAAAATATTAGTTTTAATCTTAGTAAAACTTTAGCAATCGTATTTCTGTCTAAAGTTAAATTTTGGCTACAATTGCAAGTTTTTATAAAGTTCAATTTTAGTTGAAACTTTAGGTCTTTCTAAAGTTTAAATTTCGCTTCGATCTTCAAGACATTCACTTTCAGCTTAAATCGTACGTTTTTCTAAAGCTCAATTTAAGCTAAAATTGTAGGTCTTTCTAAAGATGAATTTTAACTGCAACTGTAGGTTTTTCTAAAGTTAAAATATCGCTTCAATCGTACCCAGGTCTTTCTAAAGCTCAATTTAAACTGAAATTTTAGGTCTTTCTACAGTTTAAATTTCGCCTCAATCGTATTTCTCTCAGTATTTCAGTTTTAGCTTCAATCGTAGTTTTTTCTAAAGTTAAATTTTAGCTGCAATCGTTGGTCTTTCTAAAGCTCAATTTAAACTGAAATTGTATTTCTTTCTAAAGATGAATTTTAGCTGCAACTGTAGATTTTTCTAAAGTTAAAATTTCGCTTTAATCGTAGTTCCTTAAGTAATTCAGTTTTAGCTTGAATCGTAGGTCTTTCTAAAGCTCAATTTAAACTGAAATTTTAGGTCTTTCTAAAGTTTAAATTTCGCTTTAATCGTAGGTCTTTCTAAAGTTCAATTTTAGATACAATCGTAGCTCTCAGTTAAATCTTTAAAGTTAGATTTTAGCTTCAATATCAGTTCTTTAAGCTGTTCTAGTTCTGGCTGAGTTTCTTAAAATATATGTGTTCTCAAAAAACAGTTTGGTTTTATTGTAAAAATGTTGTCTAAAAACAGCCTAGACTCTTGCACAATACTCTTGTCTACAGTTTAGTTTCTTTATAAATAGGTTGTCTAACATTTTGTTTCAAAACTTGTTTTCTTTTGAATCGATTTAAGAGATTTTCAATAATCAACATTTTAGGACAATGATTAACATTTTGGGGTAAATTTTGTTAATTAGGTTTTAGTAGTTTAGTGGTAACAGTGATTTACACTAACATTTTATTAGAAAAATAGAGTTAATTAAAAAAACTTTCTTAATTTAATTATTATTTTTACCAACACTGTATATTTAAGTAAACATAAAGAGATAGTAAATCATGGATGTGCTTAAAATTAGCATGGATGGTTTTAAGTAAATTTAAATAAAATCAATTTAAAAAGAAAATTCAACTACAACAACTGTTCATTTACAAATGCCTTATTTAGATATCAGGCATTTCATGAAAACAAATAAGTTTCTTTACTCATATTTTAGATATCTATGGAACAATTTGCTTGATTTGCAATAGCTCGCTAAGCTAAACTATTAAGTATAAGAATAAGCTAGTAAAAGTTATTAATTTAAACTCTTTGTTGAGAAAACATGATTTAAACATACCTGAAATCTTCAAAAATAATATATTATTCATATGCAGGGCTTATAACTATACAAAAACAGCCAACAGCTATTTACAAAATTATTAGTTTTCACTTAGCTAGAAATGTGACATTAAAAAACCCCCGTTGTGGCCACCATTTAAGGTAAAACCAACTGCAGTTACTTGTTTAAATACTGACTGACTGACCACAATGAAATATAAAAAAAAATCAGGAAATTATTAGACATTAAAAGGGCGTTTTGAGAAAGACACACATAACCACTGAAATTGTTTAATACTTTATTAAAGCACTAAACTAAAAACCAAAATGGTAAAAGAACTAAAAGTAATGGAACTGCTAAAACGTCTATTTTTATCAAATTTTTTTGATAAACCATGACATGTTTATAGAAAACAAACAGACATGGACTAGATTTAAAACAAAGCTTTATTTGATAAGCTTAAAAGGCAGACATTTGGAATTAGTGTTAAACATTTCCAATATTGTGTTGAATTTTTGAAATTTGTATAGAAATTTATGAACCAATTTGCCCAGTAATGAAATTAAATTTGAAGTCTTTTGTTAAGTATCTGAAAGCTATTCCCTTGATTTTCAACAATTTTATTTTTATTTGCTAATTATTTAAAGCTGTTTAAGGTTTTTATTTAGCAAACAATTAAAACTTGCTGTGAGTTTTTTTTTTCTATATATATATATTTCAAACACCCCCTTCCCCCAAACTCTCAAAATAAACTTGAAATTGTATGTGGTCTATTATTTATTTCAACGTCCAGTCATTTTTCAAATGACAAAATCAACAAATTCTGTCACGTTCCAAACTCTCCGTAGTAGAATGAAAATGCACTTTGTATTCCAAACAAAATTCACAGCAACGTAACGTTTAACTGCCACAGAATATTGAAAATAAATTTTGTTAAACGTTTGTTTTTCTTAACAGACATTTCAATTTGTACTGATAGAAAACAACTGACGAATTGTAATTACCCTGTTTTAACTTACTTACGCTCTATTTGTTAAAGAAGTCTAGTTTTTTTTTAATGCAAAGTTTAAACAATTTTTGTATGAAAAAATATTTTATTAGACACTCTAAACATATGTAGTTTATAAATTTAACTAGGCTTGTTGAAAATGGTGGTTAGTGTTTGAAAATTTTTGGAAACAAAAGTTGAAATAAAAAAACTCAAGAATTTTTGTTAATAAACAAATTGCTTAAAATATTTTGTGTTTCTTTTTAAAAGCATTTTTAGTTTGGTTTTATAATTTAGCTTAAATTTTTTCGATAAAATGTTAGTCTAAATCATGTTTACCACTAAAATACTTACAGATTATTATTAAAATTTACCCAAAAGTCTTTATAATTGTGCTAAGCTGTTGGGTATTGTAAATCTTTAAAATCGTTTCTAGAGAAAAAGAGTTATGGACCAAAATGTTGGACAACTTCGAAATAATTTTATGAATTTTCTAAAAAAAAAAAGTTTTTGTTTATAAACTAAATTTTCAAACAGAATCTAAACTGTTGTTCCGAAGACTAGACTATTTTTACACAAAATTTTTACAATGAAACCCAACTGTTTTTAGAAGAGCTTAAAGACCTACGACTGAAACTAAAATTGAACTTTAGAAAGACCTAAAATTTAAGCTAAAATTTAACTTTAAAAATACCTACGATTGAATCTAAAATTAACAGCGTTGTCAACTTGGTGCGTTTCGCTCAATTTTTGGTGCTTTTTTTAAATTTGTTGCGTTTTTTAATTTTTCCGAAAATGTGATGAAATTTTTCTTTTTACTAATTTTTAATTGCAATATTTTAATAATTCATTGTCATGAAATCTATACGATGAAAAATGTATTTGAAATACGAATGTATGATAAATGAATAAATACATTATATCAAATTCGTCACATGAAGGTTATTGCTAAAGGTAAATAGGATGAAAATCTTTGTTTGAAAATAAAATTAACATTTTAAACATGGAAATAAAAATTCTTGTATAGCCTGATTGGTCTACTGAACTGTAGACGAACAACAACCAGGTCCCAGTGGAGCCCTAACAAATTTTATTGAAAAAAAAAAAAAATTCCAATAGAAGTACTTAAAATAGATAACAAAAACAATTTAAAAAAGTACCAAAAGTACTCAATTAGTACTTCAGTTCCGAATAGCTTATTGTAAGTTAACTATTTATTTAAAAAAAGGCTTTTAATATTATTACTTTTACTATTAACCGTTGATCTCTTTTTCAAAAGTTTTGTATAGTATTTATGAAATTATAAAATTGTAAAATTAATTCAATAAACATTTTCAATAATAAAGAAATTCTAAACTTGGTGCGTTTTTTTTAATTGCGCTTTTTTCCCATTTTGGTGCGTTTTGAAATTTCAAATTGACAACACTGAAAATTAAGCTTTAATAAGACCTACGATTGAAGCTAAAATTTAACTTCAAATAAAGATCCACAATGAAGCTAATATTGAATTTTAAAAAGAGCTACCATTCAAGCTAAAAATTAAGTATAAAAGGACCTACGATTGAAGCTAGAATGGAACCCTAGAAACCCCTGCGATTGAAGCTAAAATTGAACTACTTAAAGACCTGCGATTGAAGCTAAAAATGGACCTTAGAAAGACCTGCGATTGAAGCTAAAATTGAACTTTAGAAATAGCTAAAATTTAAGCTAAAATTGAACTATGTACTTAAAGACCTGCGATTGAAGCTAAAATTTATCTTTAAAAAACCTACAATTAAAGCTAAAATTAGACTTTATAAAGACCTACGATTGCAGAATCAATTTTGTTTAAGAGTCCAAGCTGTTTTTAGTCTAAATTTCTTCAATAAATCAAGTGCTTTTTAATTCCAAATTCTGTATAAGATCCCCGACTGTTTGTATACTAAATTTTGTTTAAGAATGGACATAGACATAGCGCACCAATATTCTCTGAAGCGCCGTATTATATTGAAAAATGGAATGATAATAAGATAGAATTCCATGCTATTCGTTTGCTTCACTCTGTATTTCCAAAAATTCATTGGAAATCTTGTGTCAACTATTGCACTTTCCTTATTTTCCATATTTAGTTAAAAAAATAAGTTTTTTGTGTTTGAAAAATGAAATAGCGCACAGTTATTTCGATATCAAAACAAACATATTTGATGCTAATTTCGGTGGTAAATTCTTGTGTAATTTAACAAAAAAAAAACTGCTTAACATTCATGTTGTCAACCAAAATTGGAAGAGGAACTCATTTCTCAGTTTAGAGAAAAAATAGGTTATTTGGAACTTTACCAAAAAGGTACAAAATAAACAAGCTGTTGAAATAATTAGATGTTCACAGATGAAGCCAAAATTAATCTAAATGCTCCTGACGGAAAAACGTTTTTAAATGGAGAAAAAAAGCCAAGAAGTCAATCCCCGTTACACTACTAAAACAGTAAAGTGCGCTATTTCTCTGTCCATAGCTGTATGTATACATAAATTTGAAAATAAAGAACAGATTTTTAAACAAAATTTAGTATACAAACAGTCGGGATTTTTGTACAGAATTTAGTATTAAAAAGTGATTGAGTCTTGAAGAAATTTTAGAATAAAAACAGCTTGGACTCTTAAACACAATTAATTCTTCAATCGTATATTGGTCTTTATAAAGTCTAATTTTAGTTTTAATCGTAGGCATAGATTTTATGTTTATTTAAAATGTGCAAATGTTATGACAAACTTATTTGTTGTGCTGTGTATATGTAGAGTCTACAAATCAGACACACTTTACAAATAAAACTCTATATAAAAAAAAAAAATTAAAAACAGTCGAAGCTGTAAAATAATATTGTTTTTTATGTTCTACGCTGAACAACAAAAAAAAAAAAATAAAACAGCAATAAAAAAATTGAACAAAAAATGTTTAGTGGCGTTTGTGTTTTTTATAATGTCTGGTGGCTAGCATAGAAAGGTAGCGATGTTTGGTGGTATATTAAATTAAGACATGCAAAAGTAACATATTTAATTTTTCGTAAAATAAAACGTCGATTTAATCAATTATTTGATTTTAACCCCCTTATTCAAAAACGATTATTAAATTTAATAAACGTTTATTAACCCTCCAATGAGTGAGAAGGTCCCTAGGGACCTTTTTGCCTTTTCAAACTGAAATTACTCCTACTTAAAAAAAACATGATTTACAAAAAAGGTCCGTAGGGACCTTTTCACGCGGCCGTGAAGTTCAGAACTGTCACTCATCGAAGGGTTAAGTAAATTTTAATATATAAATCTGTCTTAATAAACGCTTGTTAAATTTAATAATCGTTTTTGAATAAGGGGGTAAAATTTTAAAAGCAACTAAAGTTTCTGTTAGACTAAAGATACGGCGGTCACACTTGGCAAATATTTGCCGAAAAAAGTAACCACTAAATAACATACTTATGTATATATAAACTCGTTTTTTATTTAAAAATATATTTAGTTTTAAATTATTTGATGATGTTTGATTTTGCAAAACTTTTGTAAGAGTAAACAGCCTCAAAGAAATTTGTGCTTAAACAAGTGGTTACGCTTTTTTGAGTAAATATTTGCCAAAACATTGCTTTAAAACTATATTAGAGTAAATATAGTTAAAGAAAACTTTGATTTTTAAGCCTAACTGCAACTGTGTGTTGAAATATATCTATATTAAAGATTTTTTAGCATTTCTTGAAAGCAATTAAGTTCATTTACTCATACTTTAGATATTAATGCTACAATGGTTTTGTTTTTCAATAGCCAGCTATTTTAATATATAAAGTATAAAAGTACAGATGTAAAAATTTTTATTTTAAACTTACTGTTGAGAAAAATTGATTTAGACACACATAAAATTAAGCTTATATTTGAAAAGAAAGGTTGTTTAAATAAATATTTTAATACTGCAGATAGATAGCTTTAGTTTTAAATTATACAGTACTTGTAAGTCGTTTAGTTTTCCTCCTACCACATCACAAACATCACACTTTTTAGACATTTATTGCTCAAGTTGTTTGCCAATTCATTAGCATTATTATAACGTCAGAAAAAATTATTTATAATACATACAACATACATACATACATGAGTATTAAAAAAAAAACAAAATGCAAAAACAACAACAGCAACAACAAATATCTCAACAATATTTTTTTTTGAAATAAATATTTGCCAATTCAAATGTAAAAACAATAACCACAATAGTATTATGTGTGTGAAGTTAGCTCAGTCAGTTAGCTCCGTTTTTAACATTACATATGTTAATGTATAAATTAACATACTTACTACTCATCGACTGTAAAGTTAACAGAGCTGCAGTTTTTCATCTCAGTTATCATTTTACATATTATTAAAAACTAACAAAAAACGTCAGTACCGATTACTCAGATAATATATAGAAATTTGTAGATATTAAATAAAAAAAAAATTTTTATGAAGAGTATCTGCTTGTACTGAATTGTCTTAGTAAAAAAGAGGTACATACACAGAAGTGTATAGCTTATATTCAGAATGTATATCAGATCGGAGATATATATTTTTCAAAATGGAGAAATTTAACATTTTGCCAAAAGTGGTACACGAAAATGTTCAAAAAACTACCAAAATTAGAAATTGTGCGCGATCTGTGCTATATAGGGTGGAAAGCCATCACTTCAGAGATATCAGAACTGTATAGCTTATATTCAGAATGTATATCAGATCGGTGATATATAATTTTCAAAATGGAGACAGTAGTAATAATTCCCGAGATAACGACATATTTTCAAAATAAAATGTTTTTAAACCACTGTGCATCATATGAGTTAGACTCCGAGAAAATATTGAAAAAAATTAACAGTAAATTTATTTAAACCACATACTTATGTATGCCTATATTACTTATTGAAATTTACCCAGCAGTGTGATAATTGTGTGATTTTTTCTTGATAAGTGTTGCCAGTTGCTCTTTTTAAGAACGAAGGGTTTTTTTTCTTTTAAAAATTTTGCATTGAAAGGTTAAGCTTTGTATAGACGGTTGTCAGATGTTACAACGTGTCCGAAAAATATTCAGAAAATGTCTAACAACCGTGTGAACTTAAAATTTTTTGTCAACGTTGCAAGAAAACGCATTTTAAGATTGTTTTAAGACACTTGTCAAACACTTTAATGAACAAATTTTATTCAAACGGCAACACTTATTTTCTTATACTCCCATGTATGAGAAAACTACTCAAGAGTATGATCTTGTATAACAATGTTATATAAATGTTACATTATGAGCAGCGGTGCCGTTTTGGTTACTTTTAACCAAAATTGGTTACTTTTTTCCAATGTGTACTTTTTTCCGTTTTGGTTACTTTTTTTTAATATAAAAGTAACCATTTTTTACACTGTTTTTCACTTTGACTTAACACCACTAATTTTGGTGATAAACTAAACTACCACAATTTAAACGTATTTTATAACGTTATAATAACAACACTGTAACAACGATGTGAACTTAAAATTTTTGTCTTCCAACGTTGTAAGAAAAAGCATTTTCAGTACATTGGAAAACAAAAAATATTGTCATTGTTTTAAGACAATTGTCAAACACTTTTCATTGTCATATGTGCAAAGTTTATGCATCTACCAATGGCAGCATTGTCATAGAAATTATTTCTAAACTCTGTATGCACATAAATAAACAAACAAGTGCGCATTAATAACATTTTTGAAAAAAGTGGAAGAGAATTAAAGAATTAAATTAAAGAAAAAAATTGATAGTGACATATCTTTTGATGAATCCTCTTTCATAGAGTGCAGATAAAATGGTTTCAATTGCTCGTTTTTGTTCCATGACAATATTTAAAATTTTTAAACACACACACAACGCTGCAAAACAAATTTGACAATGCCACACAACAATCTGACAACAGTGTTGACAGATAAATTCATTGTGTGACAATTGTGTGCCAATGAAATTGTTAGTTTTCTTACAGTCGTTTAAACTGACAATTTACCTTTTGCTAACAATTTTTTAATATCAGTACATTGCTATCACATTGCTAGATCTGACAACGTTGTAATATCTGACGATTGTGTATATATAGCTTTACAAAAAAAAAAACATGCCTGTCGCCAAAAATAACAAACACAATCATTGTATTGTTGAACGAGTAAGGTACTTCAAACGTCAAAAACCATCTACAAACCGAAATGCAATTTTGGTTACTTTTTTTTTTGCTTTTGGTTACTTTTTTTTTTACATATTGGTTACAAATTTTTTTTGGTCGTGGCAACGCTGATTATGAGCACATATGTACATACTCTTTGATGTTTTGTGAGATTTTGTACATACATACACAGCTCAATATTTCTTATTTGTACACTCGAGCTAATATGATTGTGTTTTCTATTTTCTATTTTCTTATATTAAAATTTTGACAATAGTAAACTTAATTATATAAGCAGGAATGTATACTGGACACATTGAATTTCTATGTTGAGTTGGGTGGTAGTAAAAAAAACTTTTTTTAAGCACCTTATAAGGGAATTTGGTTTTGGTTTTTTTGGAAACGTTTTTGATTCTCTAACGGTAAAGTTTTGAGTGATGAAAAATATTGAAAGTAAGTGGGCAAATGAAACTATTATTAACACTTTCATTTGTAATTCTAAAGTGATTCTAAAGTGTTGTTAGTTTTAATCAGAGTGTTTTTAATATAACGGTTAAACCACAAAAAAAGAGGAATAAAGAAATATATGTATAATCTTATAATAAAAATTTTTTATTTAAAATATAAGCAAGTGTTTATTACAAACCATTCATATAATTATAAGGATTTTAAGGTTAAGGTGTTTTTTTTACCAAATTATAAGTTATATGAACTACTTAAATAATAAATATGACGTAAAGTACGTTGCTAACAGCATTAGAAATAAAAAACAAATACCTACTAAATTTTGTTCACAAAGTCAGGCAGTTTTTATACTAAATTTTGCTGAAAAACGCGGCTGATTTTATGCTTAATTATTAAACAGAATCCGCACTGTTTTTACATACAATTTTGTTCTATAATCCAGGCTGGTTTTAGTTTAAATTTGTTCAAGAATCTACACAGATTTTATTGTGATATTTTATGAAACAACCACAGGGTTTTTATAATAAATTTTATTCAGGAATTATGTTAATTTTTATACTTAAATTTGTTCATGAAGCCAGGCTATTTTATACGGAATTTAATGGAAGCATCACCACTGCTTTTATGCTGAATTATTATACAGAATACATGCAGTTTTTACACATAATTTTATTCTAGAATCCAGAACATTTTTATGATCAATTTTGTTTTCTTTGACAGGCTGTTTTTATACTAAATTTTTATAAAAAAAAACCGGCCTATATTTCTACTTAATTTTATTTAAGAGATTGTTGTTTTTATACAAATTTTTTTTGAAGTATCCTAATTGTTTTATACTAAAATTTTGTTCAGGTATTATGGTTAGTTTTATACTTAATTTAATTCCCAAAGCCAGGCTGTTTTTATACTACATTTCGACGAAAAATGTTAACTGTTTATACTGAAATTTTGTTCGGAAATTATGGCTAATTTTATACTTAATTTTCTTCTCGAAACCAGGCTTTTTCTATTTCTACTGTTTAAGAGGCCTGGACACAAATTTTGTTGATAAATTGCTGTTGATTTTATGCTAAATTGTTACACAGAATCCAGGCAGTTTTTAAACGATTTTTTTCCTATAATTCAAGTGCTTTTTTATGCTTAATTTCGTTTATACTAATTTTTAATTAAGAATGCAGTCTGTTTTATACTTAATTTTCTTAATGAATTCGGACTGTTTTTATACTACATTTTCTTGAAAAATCGCTGCTGATTTTTTTTTTTTTTTTGCTAAATTGCCAGGTTTTTTTATATTGAATTTTTATTCCTCTAATTCACGCGGTTTTTATACTAAATTCGGTTTACGAATCAATGAAGTTTTTATACCTAATTTTATTTAGGAATCCTTGCTGTTTATTTTTACCAAATTTTGTTCAAGATTTCAGAATGTTTTTAAGTGAAATTTGTTCAAGAATCATGAACGATTTTATTTGAAATTTTTATGAAGAAACCAGGCTGTTTTTATACTACATATTATTAGAATCCAAAATTGATTTAGGAATCCAATCTATTTTATTATATTTTTATATTAAGTTTTAAGAAAGAGTCCAGTCTGTTTTACGCTTAATCGTAATCATGAAACATTTGGGTTTTATACATAATTTTGTTCTAGAATCCCAGTTGCTTTTATACCAAATTTTTATAATGAATACTGGTGAATTTTATGCTGAATTTTGTCAAGTTTTGTAAAAGTGTATAGTTTTTATACTGAATATAGGCTGATTTTATACTCTTGCTCAAGAATACAATCAGCATTTCTACTAAATTTTGTTTTAGAATCAAAAAATTTTTAAATTGAATTTTTATTGTTATTTTTATGCTAGATTAGGCTGTTTTTAAACGGAATTTCGTTTTAGAATCAAAACTGATTTTAGACTAGATTTTATACTCAGGTACCCGATATATTTTATGCTAAATTCCTATACAGAGTTTTTATTGTTTTATACTGAATTTTGTTCGCAAGAACACAAAGCAGTTTCTAAATTGTGCTCAATAACTTTTTAAGACAGTTTTTATAATAAAGTTATAATTTAGGCTGTTTTTAGACTATATGTATATCGTTTTATAAATAAGACCTTTTTATACTAAATTTTCTTTAGGAACACAAAGGTTGTTTTTATATAAAATATATAAAATATTTATAAAGAATCAAGACTGTTTTTGTTCAAGGAAAGAAAATTTTTTGGCTGCATTTATACATAATTATTTTCAAGCATACCAAATGTTCTTTAAATGTGCTTTATACTTTCTATAATGAATTCAAGCGGTTTTTATGCAAAATTTTTAGGCTGTTTGATGCTAAATTTAAAGAGGACTTTTTGTAATATTCAACTTGGCAAGAGTATGTTCAAATCTTGTTTACTCTGGAAAAAACCAGTGTTAAGCAATTTGTTTGATTTTTAAAGATTTAAAGGGAATAGAATAGACTGCTATTAAAAATAAAATCTGTTTAAAAATAAAAGTGTTTAAGGGTTAAACAAAAATGATATTTTTTAACTAAAAAAATGTTATTTTTTTAATGGTTATCAACATAAACCAGCAGGCTTTAAAAGGGTAAAGTATGACATGTTAAATATCTAAATTAATACCTATATAAAGTTATTTACTATTAGAGCATTTACTATATTATAGTTCCTGTAATGTTCTCATGTTTTTTATACTGTTTATTTTAATACTTAATAACTATTTATATTACATTAAACTAATTCTAATAATTTCTTTGTTTAAAAAAAAATTCCAAATTACAAATCCCTTTGTTTATTTCTGCGTAGTCATTTGCATTTATATATTATGTTTATTGCAGTTTTTATTTTTTATTAATTTAATTAATTATAATTTCTATTATAACAATACCTTCTAGCAGTCTTTAAAAAACTATTTCATATATAAAATTAACATTTTAACGTATATAAGTTTTCCTTATCATTAAAATAAATAGAAAATTAAAGTACAATATTATTTTGTTTTTGTCTTTAATTTCAATCAATTGATGATGATACGCGTCTTTTCGAGTGTGATTGTGTCTATTTCGTTTATTAATTAACACTTTTAGAGAGTTGTTTTTTCTTCATTTATTTATTTATTAAAACTGAAAAAAAGAGCGCAACATTTAATATTTGTTATTTATTAACTCTTGTTTTTTGGCTTAAAGAGTTTTTTTTGCGGGCTTTTTTTTGTTTAATTAAGAGCAATTTGTTTTAGGTTGTTTAAAGTTTTGTAATAGAGCTGGCAACAAGAATTTTTAATCAAATCTTTTTCAACCAATTTTGAACAGCATTTTAAAACCTTTTATTAAAAAACATTTTATTATTATTTTAATAAAGCTTGTCTTTAGAGCTTTTTATTAAATATTTTTTGTTTAAAGCTCTTTACTAAAAAAATATTTTATTGAAAGCTTTTTATTACACAGAAAAAAATAAAAATGAGTTTCAATTAAAATATTTGTGGAATCAATTAAAAATTTAATTGAAATCGGACCTGTAAACAAAATGATAGTATCAATTAAAAAAAATGTGAGATTTAATTGAAAATATCAGAAAAAGTAATTGAATCAATTAAAATTTTAATTGAAAATTATTTTAAAATCAATTAAAGGTTTAATTGAAAAAGAAACACGATTTTTTTTTCTGTGTAAATAAGCTTTTCTTTAAAGCTTTGCTGTAAAGTTTTTTATTGGTAAGGTAATTTTTTTTCAAAACGGGTTTTTTAAGCTTTTCATTAAGTGCAAATTTTCTTTTAAAGTTTTTAAAACAGCTTTTCTTTAAAGTCTGATTATTAAACAAGCTTTTCTTTAAAGATTTCCATTGAAAAAACTTTTCTTTAAACCGTTTGACTCAAAAAGTTTTTTTTAAGCTTTTTATTAAAACAGCTTTTCTTGAAAGTTTTTTTTTACTAATAAAGCTTTGTTTTAAAGTTTTTTATTGGTAAGACTTTTCATTAAAGATTTTTATTGAAAAAGCTTTTTTTTCAGCTTTTTATTAAAATTTTTTTTTAACTTTTTAAAAGAGCTTTTCTTTAAATTTTTTTTATTAAACAAACTTCTTTTAAAGCTTTATATTGAAAATGCTTTATTTTAAAGTCTCTCTTTAAACCGTTTTACTCAAAAAGCTTCTTATTAAAACAGCTTTTCTTTTAAGTTTTTTATTTGTAAAAGCTTTTCCTAAAATGTTGGTAATCATCAATAAACAAAATCGTCTCTAAAAATGTTTAAAATTGTTAAAAATTTCAAATAAATAAATATTAAGTATTAAGTTTTGTTTGTCTTTTTTTTTTTCTTAATAAAATTAAACTGCTAGTCACTAATCATACCAACTGAACACATGAATGAATGAGTGTGTGAAAGTCTAGAAGACTGGTTTCGCTTTTTAATAATTCAGACACTTATGATCTGTTCTCTCAGCTCATTAACAGTAAGCAACAAAAGTTATATATAATATAATACTCTAATAGAAGTAAATGTTGACGGCTAAACTTAGGTTGGTCTTGGAGTGTTTCATTAACTTTCTTATAGACTGTATAGGGTATTTAGTTTATTAATTTTTTTTTCTTTTTTTGTCTTGTATATTTATTCATATAATTCATTTGTAACTACCTGTATTTCAATTCTAAAAATATATCTATGTATATGTTTTTTATACATTTCAAGCCCTGTTTCCTAAGAATGAATTAAAATTCTAAACAGTTTTTTTGTCGCTTCAATTTGTTTCTACTCTCATTATTATTCGCTTTTTTTTGACTTGAAATGAATTTTATAGCCAGCCAATGGCCAGATGAAAAAGAAATGAAGAATATAATTAACTTTATTTATTTAACAAATAAAATACAATTTAACAACCGAAATAAAGTGTTTTATGTCACAGTTGATGATGGATTTGTTAGATAATTTATATATTTTTTTTGAAAGAAATAAACAAGAAGATAAAAAAATTTTAAGCACCCACAAGAAAATAAGAAAACTCTGGGTACTTTAAATGTTATTTAAATTGTTAAATAAATATTTAAATAGCTTAAAAAATTAGTTTATAAATATTTGTTTGAGTTTTAAGCCGAATTTCTAAATAAAATTTCTACTCTGTCAGCTTATAATCTAAGAAATAGACACATTTTCTTAAACTGAAATTAGAGGTGCGGTTTTTTATGCGCCAGCTTTTTTTTCGTTCCAAAGAATTGTTTATTACGAAATGTATTTTGTTGAAACTTAATTTTTATTCTGTACACGTTTGCCGAGTTACAACAAAATTTGTTAACAAGTCTGTGCTGCACATGTCCAAACAATTTAACTCGAAAGCCAAAAATGTTGTCTTCGTTTCTACGTCTGAAATGTTGATGATTTTATGAGCATTTCATTTCTGTTCGTTTAGCTATTTTTAAGTTAATAAAACAAGTAGAATGTTTTATTTAATAGCTTAACTTAACTTGAAATAAATATGTTATGCATCTTAAATGTTCAAAAAAAACCCCTAAACAAACAAATCACTTTAAACTCTCTTTTAATTGTAAAAAAGCTTTTGTAACTTTTTAGCATTACTTCTACTACGTCTTCAGCTATTTCATGCCGCTTTTTTTTTAACTAAACTTCTTATCGTCTTCAGTTCTTTAATTAAACAGTTTTATTTTTGACATTGCTCAATCGTTTATTATTATCGTCATATTCTTAAAAAAATATTTGTTTATGTTGCAATATTTTTTATCTTTAATTAAAAAAAAAAAAAAAAAAAACGCCCGAAAATTACTCAATATATTTTATGAAAAAATTTTAAAACTACATACAAGAATGTCATTCCTAAAAAAATTTACAAGACAAACTGCCAGATGATACGAGAATCACGTAAAACATTCTAAACAAATTTCAAAAACGTTTAGAAAAAAAATAAAAAAAAATTGCTAGAATATTAAAAAGCTTTTAACAGATTTCAAGTTTTAAAACACTCAACCTAAAACATGAAAAAATTAATACAAATCTTTGCATTGAATTAAATAAACTATCAAAAACATTCTTTGCTTAAAAATTCCTAACAGGTAAAAAAATCTGCAAAGCTCTTAACCTAAATAATGGAAAAATGAATAAAGTTGCTTAAAATAGTTTAGTTCAACAATAAAAAACCTTGATGTGCTCAAAAAATTATTACAAATTATGAAAAATCTGCAAAAGCTTTTAAACGCTATCAACCTAAAACGTAGCAAAATTACTAAAAATCTTGAAATTAGTGTAAATAAACTATAAAAAAACATTGTTTGCTTAAAAATTCTTAAAATTTTTTAAAAATCTGCAAAAGCTTTTAAAAGTTTTTCAAAGCTCTAAACCTTAAAATCCGCAAAATGAAATAAACATAGCTTAGATAACTACAAATAATTCATATTTGCTAGAAAACGTTTAAAATTATTAAAAACCTCAAAAGCTTTTAAAAGCTCTTAACCTAAAACATGGACAAATTAACTGAAATCTTTAAAATCGATTAGATAAACAATAAAAAAAATATGATTTGCGCTAAAATTCTAAAAAAAATTATGAAAACCCCCAAAAGCTTTTAAAAGTTTTCAAAAACCTTAAACATAAAAACCTGCAAAATGAAATAAACATTTGCAAAATATCTTAGATAAACTATACGAAATTCAAATTTGTTGAAAAATATTTAAAAATTATTAAAATATTATTAAAAACTGCAAAAGCTTCTAAAGTTTTTAAAAGCTCTAAATCTAAAACATTTAAATTAGTTTAAACAAACTATAAAAAATATTTTGTGCTCAAAAATTCTTAAAAAATTTTAAAAATCTGCAAAAGCTTTTAATTATTTTTTAAAGCTCTAAACCTAAAAGGTGGAAAAATTAATGAAAATTTTAAAAATAGTTAAGATTAACAATAAAAAGCCATGTATTGCTCAAAATTTCGAAAAAACTATAATAAAACCGAAAAAGCTTTTAAAAGAAATATTAGAAGTTTTTAAAAGCTTTAGACTTTAACTGCCGTATTTATAAAAAGTAAAGTAGGCTTGAAGTCTACTTTAATTTTTTATAAATACGACAGTTAATGTGTAAAAGTAATATTAAACTCTAAAATAGTTTACTAAAAAAAACAAAATTTAAAAAAAAAATGTTTAAAATCTACAAAAGCTTTTTAAAGCTTTAAACCTTAAACCTCGTAAAAGAAGTAAAAATGTCTAAACTATTTTAAATAAACTATAAAAAATATTATTTGCTTAAAAATTCTTAAAAACTTTAAAAATAATAAAAACTTTTAAAGCTCTTCAAATAAAACCTCACAAAACGTGTAAATATTTGCTTAAAAAGATAATATGAGGTTTTGACTTGTCAAGAACTATTAAAATTTCTAGAAAATTTCAACTTTTTAACTTTAGTTCTAAGTAGTCTAATGATCTTTATAACAAAAATGAGTTTATACTTTAATTACTTACTTGTCTGTCTTTGGACTCTATAGAAAACTCAATTATATAGAATGTCGCCATAAGTATGCTATCTATTTTTTTTTCATTCGTTTTATTATTGTTGTCATAATAACAATAAAATATGTAAGAATTTTATCAGTTTAACAATTGAAATTGATAAACAAAACACTAACAAAATAAATAAAAGCTATAATATATAAGAAATATTACGCGCTTTTCTGGAAATTTGCTGGAAACTAGTGCAGGTGTGCTTTAATGAAAAATTTACAACAGTGTTTGGCAAATTTATATATTTCTGAAATTATTTCCGTATGATTAAACACCCCTGTTGCCCCTTGATTAATTTTATTATTTTGTTTAAATTAAATTTGTATCAGCGTCTATTTTTAGCAATTTTTATTTTGTAACACTTAATCACAAAGTGATTGTTGTTGTATTGACTTAAGCAAAGTCTAGCGGTAAATATTTATTTACTTTGAATTGTTTTTGTTTTTTGTTTTTTAGTTCGTTTTTGGTGATAATTGAGTTAATAAAGAGTTTATTGCCATGTAGTAGTCTGTTGGAGGCATTAATTGTTCTACTGATTATTTTGAGTATTCTTTTAATCATGCTTTGTATATTTTTGTATACACAGCTTTTGAAAGGTTTTCTGAAATTTTGAGTTTTTGAACGAAATATTAAAATGTTCAGCATTTTTGCAAATTTTTTTACAAAAGCTGTTAAAAAAGCTTATTTCTTTAAAATAAAATATTAGGATTTTATGTAAACATCTACATATTCAACTTTTTATCCCTTTTCGTTGTACAATTTTTCAAAAGCTTTTAAAGCTTCAGAAGTTGTTTCTTAATTTCAACAAGTGATTTCTTAAATTTTAATACCTTTATAAAGTCTTTAGAAATTTTTTTTAATTTTTACACATTTTTTATAAAGCTTTTCTTCGTCTTATGGGTCGATTGTGTATAGCAACCAAACTGGTGTTGTGTTGCCAATAGGCAACGCAACTGACACGCAAGTTATTATTCTGTAAGGCAACTTTCGTGTTTAATATGTTTTTCAAATTTTCGAGTAGAAAACAAACATTTATATGTTAAAAATATAAATAGTTTAACAACAAAATAACTAACATTTAAAATTTACCACTTTAAATAAAAATCAAAGCTACTACAAATTCTCGGTTGCCATGTTCGGCAACTGAAGTTAACAGCTTACAGTTGTCAGTTGCCATCTGTAATATGTTTTTGGCAACTGTCAACTCCACTGCGGTTCGGTTGCCATCCGTAATTGACCCATTAATTAAGAATTTTTCAGCAAATAATAATATTTTTATTACATTACTTGCTTTGTGTTAAATTTGTTATAATTTTTGTGTATGAAAGCTTTTAGTTTGTTTTAAAGCTTTTGTAGATTTTATGCTTTTTTAAGTTTTTAATAATTTAAAACCATTTAATTAAGTAATAACATTTAAAATGTTGTTAGTTTTATTTTCTAGTGAAATTTTAACACTTATGGTGTAACTTTGTTTCTAGAGCTTTTAAAGCTTTTTCAGTTTCTATAAAATTTGTATGAAAAGTGAGTTTAAATGTTAGTTTTTATTTGAATTTAAATATTAGCAATGTTTTTGACAGTTTTTGTATGTAGAGCTTTTAAATTTTATTCAAAGCTTTTAATTTGTTTAAAAGCTTTTGCAGTTTTTCTATCTTTTCTATAGTTTTAAGTTATGTAGTAATATTTAAAATCTTGTTAGTTTTATTTTCTTGAAAATTTTACCATTTTTGCGAGATTTTTTTTAAAGCTTTAAAGCTTTTTTAGTTTTTATGATTTTGTTCCAGCAAATTTGATTAAATGCAAATTTTTAGTAGTTGTAATTTTGTTTCTAGAGCTTTTACAACTTCTTCAGTTCTTTTAAATTGTTTATGAAAAGTTAGTTTTATTGTTAGTTTTTATTTGGTTTTAAAGATTAGCAATGTTTTTGACAGTTTTTGTATGTAGAGCTTTTAAATTTAATTGAAAGCTTTTAATTTGTTTTAAAGCTTTTGTAGTTTTTATGGTTTTTAAATCTGTAATAATATTTATAATACATATATATAAAATTTATTTGTAATATTTATGCTCTTAATTTTATTTTCTGCTAAAATTTTAACACTTGATGTAGTTTTGTTTCTAGAGCTTTTTTAGTTTTTGTAAAATGTTTGTAAAAATTAGTTTTAATTTTAGTGTATTTTTATTTGGTTTTCCTGATTAAGAATGTTTTTGACAAATTTTGTATGTAGAGCTTTTAAAGCTTTTTTGGTTTTAGCCACTTTATGCGGGTTCGAGTTGAAAATTTTACTTTAAAAGCTATTTTTAAATTAATTAACAGTTTAACTGATGATTTTAATACTGCATTATAAAATGTATTACATATTATTAAAAGCTTTTCAAGTTTTCATAGTTTTTATATCAGTTTTATAAACTTTTATTTAAGAATTTTGTTTTATATGCTTTTTTTTGAACTATTCATATAAGTATTCTTAAAGCTTTTGACTTTGCTTTGCTATATTCATTTTATTGCATATTTTATTAATTATATTATTAATACTCAAGCACTGTTTATTACATGATGTAGTGAATTATTAAGTAAATTTCTTTATCACAATTAATGTTTTCTAAAAATTTTATCTATTTTTGTCTTAATTAAGTATGAGTGTAAATGAATGTACTGTTTAAAGTACAACTCAAACTGGCAATAAAAAAAAAAACGATAATTGATTTTTGCAAAAACCAACGGGGTGGGGAGTAATAAGATCCCTAATAAATTTGTTTTTTTTTTAACAAATCTAATCAGTAACATGTTGATGATTTTAACTGTGCCAGGCCAAGAACAACGACAGCTTTTTATATTAAATACAAATTGATAAGAATATAATAGAAAAACAAGTTATTTTAGAGGATAATCTGTATGTAAAAAAATTTTAAAAAATTAAGTAATTTTTTTAAGAAATTGTTTACTTTTGCTAAAACTTAAAAGACATTTTTATATTTTCTAATATCTTTTTAGTTCCCCATGAGGGCTCTAAATTGGAACTTGGGATTTGTTTTTTGTAGCCAGCATTTGTATTAAGTTATCATGAATACGACGCGCGATAGCAAAGCGGCCGTTAAGGCTCAAAAGAAACAACAAAAGTTGGTGAAAAAACAACAGCTACAAAAGACCAAAATCGAAACGGAACAACTGAACAAGAACCAAAGAAATGCTTTACAAACTGCCAAAATCTCCAAAAACACCCCCTCAACTGTCATTATTCACAACAACAATAATATCAATAACAACAACAGCAATAACAATCTTAATGACAGCAACAATAACACTTCCACAAATGTTAGTCAAAAATTCCGAGAATTATATGAACAGCAACAGCTACAAAAACAACTTAACAATGGCAATCCACCCACCCTATTAGCCCCTGGCCCTGGCAAATTTGAAAGATCCGGAAGTTTCTCTTTGAAAGGCAAACTCTCTAAGCTTATCAATTCGATTACCAGCAGTAAGGAGAGCCTTAACAAAATCGAAGATGATAGCGAGTTACCTTTTAAGTTTACTCGCAGCCGTTCCATGATATTGCCACGGCGCACAAATCGCCGTAGCCTGATAGAGCCTCAACTGGAACAGTTATCGGAAGAAGATCCCACCTCACCGGCTTCGCCACGCAAAAATTCCATAGAAACTAACGAGGACAATAATACCCCTCTAAGGCCTCAATCTATGTCCAATCAAGCCACCTCAACGCCCGTAGGGAGCTCACCCTCTCAAACGCGTAAAAGCTCTACGCCGGTCTTAACACAGGATGGAGGAACTTTTGATCCCGTGGCCAATTTCAAGAAACGCCGTTCTTCCACCCTAATATCCTCCTTTAAAACCACCTTTGGCTTAAGCTCAGAAAGGAAAAAAGATAAACTAAATGACAAATGGCGTGCCTCTCTACAGTCCCTGCAGGCTGTGGACAATATGGTTAGCTATGAGAATATGTCCTTTATCGACTATGACAAATTCAGTACCTATGAAAAACAATTGGAACGTAAACTCTCACAAGTTAGTCTTATGGATCCGTCAATAAATTCCTCCATCATACCCGATAACTCTCAAATATCCGATACATCTTCCTATATATTACCCTCACCCTGTACACCCTCAAATGCCACGACCATTTCACCCTTCATAACACCGCAAACGGTGGTGAGAAGACGTAAGACTTCTGCCTCACTAAATGGCTCCGCGCGCGAATTGGCCAAACGTCGCAGTGCCTCGCGTAATAGTTTTCATATGGATTCGGACTATGAGCATAATTTGGATAAACCGCGTAATGTGTATCGTGAAAGTTTAGATTCGCGCAAACTCGAGCTGCTTAATGACATTTCGCGTAATTCGTATATCTTAGATAGTGATTTAGTGGATATATTAGATTTGGCCTCGACACCATTGACGGCCACCAAAAGGCCGTACAATAAACGTTGCTGTAGTCAGATCAGTGCGGGGCGCACAAAGACGGGCCAGGATGTTGTGGATGCAGCAGTTAAAGTTCAGGTAAGTGAATACATTTGAAGTACTTTATGTTGTTCAAATCTAAATATTCAATTTTAGCATTAGTCGTTGTTCTTTCTACAGGTAAATTTGAACTTCAATCTTAAGTCTTTCTAGTATAGTTCAAATTTAGCTTCAATTTTAGGTCCTTCTAAAGTTCAGTTTTAGCTTCAAGCGCAGGTATTTAAGTTGTTTAAATTTAGCTTCAATTTTAATTCTTTCTAAAGTTCAATTTTAGCTTCAATCGTAGGTCTTTAAGTAGTTCACACTTAGCTTCAATTTTAGGTCTTTTTAAAATTAACCCCCTGACCAACGATGTCGAACGATAACGTTCGCTTAGATAAAATTTAAGACACACACTTGATTGTGGAAGAAACAAACTTGATTGAGTAAAAAATAGGTACGATTAAAAGTTTGTGTCTTAAGTCTTATCTAAGCGAACGTTATCGTTCGACATCGTGGGTCAGGCGGTAAATTTTAGCTTCATCTATTGATTTTTCCTGATCTTCTGGTTTTTCCTGAGCGATAATCTGCCTCATTTGAATACAAGTAATTATTCTTATTTTAAGAAAATTTTATATTTCTTTAATTAATATTAATTTGCTTCAGTCTCCTTTTCCTACAGACCTAGAATTATTTTATATATTTTTTTGTAAGCAATTGATATTAAACGTCTTTAAATATTTGTTTTGAGTCTAGATTAATTAAGACAATACGCCAAATTATTTAAAACAATTGTTTTATATTGAAAAGTATCGAGCGTTTTTTTTTTGCTAGTCATTGGAACTTATTCAATGAATGAGGGAATGAGGGAAGAGGGAAGAGTGAATGAATGTATGAATGATAAATATAATATGTTTGGGGTGACATTAAGAGACAGTTTTAATTAACAACGAACAAGTGAAATTTGTTAATAATTAATGACAAATACTTGTGTTTTTTTGGGGGGAATATTTATTAATTAGAAAAATAGTGTTTTTAGAGCCTAGATTGGTGGGATCACAAGTTTAATGACCTAGCAACTCATAGAGCTTTTTATTTTGGTCATGGATGACTCATATTCAATTGTCAATTTGTGATTATAGTTTATCCTGAAGGTTAGACGCAATAAATTCCAATTAATTGGGATAATATTAGCTTCAATCGTAGGTCTTTCTAAAGTTCAATTTTAGCTTGAATGGAGGTCTTTCGAATGTTCTATTTTAGTTTCAATCGTAAATCTTTTTAAGGTTAAATTTTAGCTTCAATCGTAGGTTATTCTAAACTTCAATTTAAGCTTCAATTATAGGCCTTTCGACTGTTCAATTTTAGTTTCAATTCTTTCTGAAGTTCAATTTTAGCTTTACTTGCATGTCTTTCTAAAGTGCAATTTTAGCTTAAATCATAGTTATCTCTAAAGTTAAATTTTAGCTACAATCGTAGGCTAGGCTGACCCGTCATGCAATTCATTGTGTTGGAACTAGGAAAATAGTTTATGAGAGAGAGGATTTCTTAACATTTGTTTTGAATTTTTTTACTTGTAATGAGTTGGGCGATTTACTGTCCAGTCAACCTGGAATGATTGAGCCCTGACTAAAGAACATGTATTACTCAAAAAATTGCGGATTTCGAGAACAAGTTCTCTAATTTTAGCAGAGCTTATTCCATTATAGTACCGATAGAATATTGAAATACAACCCACATTGCGGCGTTGATCCAGTATATTATTAAAGTTGGATACCCTACTGTCACCGATAAACATCTGCGCCCTCTCCTGTACATAGTCAAGTAAAACCAAAATAGACCTTGAAGCACCGGCCAATACCTGAGACTTGTATTCCATTTTCGGTGGGTTATAAAAGGTGGTGCCGAGTGGACATATCACTGGATTCTCATGCCTAGAATATCGAGAGCGTGTGATTCCTTAATATTTACAACAACCATAAAAACAGATGGCAACATGATTTGTCGTAAGTTTGTGTGTTAACATACAACATTGAGTTCGCACAACCCAATTCTGAGATTGTCACAAGATCTTGGTTAAGTGTATCATTTAAGTTTTGCCTCATTGCCCTAATCTCCAAAGGGTTTGGTCTATGATTTAATGAGTTCGAGTATTGCTATCATCTGCAAAATAATATATAGGGTTGGAAGTTTGACATAGAAGGTCATTTGGCAAGATAAGAAATAAAGTAAGAGAAAGAACAGAGCTTTGCGGTCGTAGGTCTTAGTTTAGCTTCTATGGAAGGTCTTTATATAATCGCAGTTTAAAATTAATTAACAGCTGTTTCGAAGTAGTTACCTTAAATATTTCTGGTTTTTTGTTTAAAAGCCTTAAGTTATGCTTTAATTTTAAGCTAACTTGTGTTGAAGAAGAAATGCAACCCTGGTTTATTTTTTACTAAGAGCAAAAGTGAGTTTCGAATTTCGATTTAACAGTGATACTCAAAAGTTCATTACATTCAAAAAACTTTAAATTTAAATTATTTCAAAGATTGGTGTTAAACTTTCTTTCACCAGTACTTGGCATCAGTAAATACTTTTTTTGGAAGGATACTGTTGTTTTAAGGATAACTTTTTATTACCTAGTTTTTTTTTTACTAAAACATCTTTATTAATTGTTAAAAAATAATAAGTTGGTAGTAATTTAAAGAATGATTAAAAATTAAAGTTCTAATTTCTTAAATAAAAATGCCAGTGACAATTTTTGTAGTGGTTTAATTTGGTTCAAAGTTTAAAATTGTTTTAAAAAACTCTCATTATTTTCATTACAAAAAAAAAAATCATTTATGAGATATTTGTCCTGTTTTTTTTTTAGTAAATTTCATAATGACGTTGAATTATATAAACAATGTTCAGATGAAATTCTTTTTTAGGTTCAGATTTTTAATGATAAACTAAAACGGGCAAAATTATTTTAAAACTAATTTGAACTTATTTTTTAAAAATTAAAAAAATACACATGAAAAAAATGTTTATATTCGTTTGCTGTTGCTTGATGTTTCCTTCTGCTCCTGCTCTCGTGTCTCTCTCTCTCTCTTCACTCCTCTTTTCCCACAAATTTGTTCATTTATTGCACATAATCCGAATCACCCTTGGAGAAATGTATACAGGCTAACACGGTATCCAACAGATACAAGGCACCCTCTATAACACACAAAGCACCCATGGCAATGCCCACTTGTCTCTCAGAGGCCACATACAGGAAATCATTGTCCTTCATGTAACCCTTCCAGTAGTGCAGAGCAGTACCGCCTACAGCTATCCACATGAACGTGCCCACCACATTCATAATGGTGTCGGATAATTCTCTATTTAGAAGATAAAGAATATAGAATTCCTAACTCATTCATATTTTAATGGGATTTCCTCTCACCTCTTGTGTTTGGTGGTGCCAAACAAGTACGCAATAGTATGACAGCCGGTATAAATGAAAAAGCCCACCATTACTCCAGAGGCCACTATTTCACAGTCGGCACTTTTCTCCTCATTAAGATTCCAAGTGCCGCCAACACCCAAGAATTCACCGCCATCACCAATGCGATAAAGGATGAGAATGATTAAATTAAGGACCTGCAAGTGAAAAAATTATGCAAATATTTAGATAAAAACATTTAATGAATTCAAAAAAAAAATTATTCGATTAAATTAATCGATTCAAACAAATTCTTCAAAAAACATAAATTCTAAATAATGTTTAAAACTTATTCAAAAAATAAAAAATAAAATTATGCGATTAAATTAATCGCTTCATTGTAGAAATTTTTCGAATAAATTATGTAAAAAAATTCTCATTAGTTTTTACAAATTATTCTAACTAAAAAAAATTATTCGATTAAATTAAGCGATTAATTAAAAAAATTATTCGAAAAAATGATGTGAATAAATAATATAAAAAACATAAATTCTTATTAATTTTGAAAAATATTATTATATTAATTTTAGAAATTATACGAATAGTTTTAGAAATATTCGATAAAAACATAGATTCTTATTAATTTTTAAAAATGTTTCAAAGAATTAAAAAACTTTATTCGATTAAATTAATCGAATAATTTTAAAAATTATTCCAATAAATTATATAAACAACTTATTACAATTATCATAAAAATCATAGATTCTTATTAATTTTTAAAAATTATCAAAAAAAAAAAAAAAAATATTCGATTAAATTAAAAACTCGGGTTTGTTTTTACGCAGCATATAAAAAATCTGTTAAATTCTTACTCATTCTCTGAATTGTGTGAAATTTTGAAATCGAAAAAATTTTATTCGATTAATTATTCAACCAATTAAAAATTTATTCGTATAAAAAAACCGATTAATTGGAAAATTTATAAAAACTGGTATTTAGTTTAAGGAAAAGAAAATTATTTTATTCGAAAAATTCGTTTATACTAATTTATTCGATTACATTTCAACCAAATACAAACAACAATTTTAAAAATGGAAAAAAACATTCGAATAAATTAATCGAATAATATTTAGTTGTTTAAAATTTTATTCGAATAAAAAACCGAATAATAATTCTTAAAAAAACATATTAATGAAAATTTAAAAAATCTACACGCTTTTAATCGAATACAAATTCAAATAAAAACCCAATTAATATTAAAAAACTTGTATTTAACAATTTAAAAAATTATAGAAAAAATTATTATAAACATATTTATCAAACGAATACAAATTTTATTCGACTAAGAAACCGATTAGTTATAAACAAATTAATAATGATTTGTGTTTAATGACAATTTAAAACATTTAAAATAAAAAAATATTTCTTTAAATTAAACAATTAATGTGTATTCGTTTAAAAATAATCGATTAAATTATTCGAATAATTTTTTTTAATTCACTTTGAAATTTGATTTAAAAATGTAAGCTTGATAGTTGCAAATAACTTTTGTTCAATAAATTTATTCGATTAATCTAATCGTTTTGATGCTATTTTTTATTCGTATAAAAGTAGTTTCATTTTATCGAAAAAATCTTCTCTAAAATTTAAAAATATTCAGCATTTTTTTTTCTTTTTTAACTCTAATAATAATTGCCTACAATTTATATTTTTCTAAATATTAATCGAATAATTAAGGAACGGTTTTAAATCGGGGTCAATTGTTAAGCGGATTTTTGGTAAAATTTGTTTGGTTATATTTTAATTGAATAATTTTGAAACGGTTTTTTATTCGGTTTTAAACCGGTTCCAATTATTCGTTAAGCGGTTTTTTGTTAAGTTTGTTTTATTGAATTGTTTTCTTATTCGGTTTTGGTGCGGTTCTAATTAACCCTTAACCGGTTTTTTGTAATTTTGTTTTTTAATTTTGTTTTAAACAAAAACTACTTCCGTTTTTATCCGTTTTGATTCAAAAAGATTTGTGTCATTAATAATTTTTGTTCTCCTGTCTGTTAAATATTAAATGTTAAAGGTCTTTTTTTGAAATTATTTATACTTTATGTGTAACAATTCATTACTATTATTATTTTTTCTGGTTTTTGATAATATTAATTCTTTACCAGTGTTTTTTTAATACTTCTTTCTGTTGTAAAAAAGTACTACCTTGAAATATTTTGGTTATCTATTACTCATATTATTTTAAATGGTTTGTGGTATGGGTGTATTTTTATTTACTTTTTACTTTAAGTATGAGTATTCATATTACTACGACAATTACAAATATAGTATTAACGCTTACTAAATACTACTATTTATGAAATTTTTGTTTGATTTGACCACGCTTTTGGGAGTGGTTGGTAAATGAAGAAATATGTACATATATGTTTTGCTTGAATCAATGAATCATAAGTAAAACAAGTGAAATGTTTGAAAATTTTAATGAAGTCTGTTGCAAATAAAAAATTTATTTAAGAAATGAGTTAAAAGTTAATTTAAATAGATAATTAAAGCGTTTTACAACATTTTTGATAAAACGGATAACAAGGGATAAAGGTTTTAAGCTAATTAAACACTATCAAAGCAGTTCAATTAAATGTTTTAGGATATTTAAATCATTTTAAATATATTTCTCTTAAATTTTGCTAGTTTTTATATTTTAATTTCTCTACGAGTTATTAAAATTTAAATGAAAATTCTTAGGAAATATGTTATTTAGGCTTAAATTGTTTTAAATTATAAATTTTTATAAAATTTTAACAACTTTGAAAATCTGCATAAAAACGGATAAATGCGGATAACAGGTTGACTGTCGGGCAAAGTATAATTTTTAGTAAATGACTTCATTTTTCGATATTTGAAGACTAAAGCAGTATTTTAAATTAACTGTTCTAGCTTTTTAAACAATTTATTTGATTTTCTTAAACGAAATTTTTAAACTTTAAATTTCTAAACAGATTGTTAAGATTTAAATGAAAATTCTTTAATTATATGTTATTTAGTTCCAAAATATAAATTTTTAAGAAATTTAGGGTAACTTTTAAAATTCGGATAATGGCGGATAACAGTTTTCAAGGGCTATTTAACGCGGGAAAAGTATAATTTTTCGTTAATGATTAATTTTTCTGCTATTTAAAGACTAAAGATGAATTTTAAATAAATCTTTCTAGCTTTTTGAGTAATTTTTTTAATTTTCTTTGCAATTTGTTTAACAGTAATTTTTTTAAATTTAATTTTTTTTAATTAAATTTTTTTAAACGAATTATTATATTTAAGATAAAATTCTTGGGAATTATGTTATTTAAGCTTTAAGTGTTCAAAAATTTAAATTTTTATAAAATAAAAAGCAATTTCAGAAATGTGGATAAAAACGGATAAGGGCGGATAACAGATTTTAAGTTCTATTAAAGGCGTGAAAAGTTTCTTAATGTCATTTTCATGTTATAGTTAATTATTTAAAGCTTTCTTTCATGCAAATTTCTTTTATCTTGCCAGAAAATTTTCGATTTTTTTCCTTAAAAAATTTTTGCTGTTCTTTAATAGTTTTAAGTTTTTATCGAAATTTGTTTAATATTTTGGTACAAAATTGTAATTATTTGTTGGATATTAACTTATATTTTTTTAGTTTACAGTTTTCAAGGAAATTTAATATTGTTTTGCTTTTAGTATGACTCATTTCTTTGAAGTTTAGTTCTAGTTTTTTGCACTTGTTTGTTTGTTTTATATTTTTTTTTAAATATTTTTAAAGTTTTGTTTATAATACAGTTAATTTATGAAAAATTTATTAAATTTTTTATTTTATATAACAATTTTTTTATTTTTTTTTAAGTTTTTCTTTTAATCGTACCAATTTCAAGGCCTTGATAAATATTGAGCCAATTGTTTCAACAGACACCATGTTTTCGTTTAGTTTTTTTTTTTGTTTATTTTTATATGAAGATTTATTTTAGTTTTAAGTAATTTTCTTCTCCCAAATAAAGCTTTGATCTACTTGTCGTTGCGTTTTCGTTCGTTAACTGACACACAGCGGCTGCAAATGATTTAAAAAACCCTCCATATTTTCGTTATTTCTTTTCTTAGTGTGAAATATAAAAAAATTGTATATACAACCTGTTGCTTTTGCAACCCTCTTTAATTTTCACATTCTATTGTGTTCAGATTGTGTGTAGCAAGTGTATGGGTTTTATTGATAAGATTAGATAATAAAGTTTAAAGCCTAAAATGATAACAATTATAACAGAAAACGTTTAACTTTGTTGAGCTTGTTATGTGGGTTACAAACTTACACCTGACGCCCGCCCTACATGCTTGATAAAGTAAAATAACTTTTCTTATCTTCTTTGATAACATCATTGATAACAGAAAAACAAAATATTTCTTTAAAGCAATTTCATTGTTTTAGTTTTAATACACGCAATATTCATCATTTATTTATTTGAAAAAAAAAAGAAAAGATAATTGTTTTTTTTTTTACATTTGGTCACTTTAAACTTCCTGTTTTGCTTAATTCCCCTAAAACTTCTTCTATAACAATGACGTAATTTCGTTATTAATTAAGTAAATAAATTATAAATTACAACATGAGTAATTAAAATTCTTTTTAACACTTGTATGTGTTATAGCTTTTCAATTAAAATTCTTTTTATGTAAATTATTGCTTTTCCTATTGACAAAGTTAAAATGCTTAAGAAAGCATAATTTAATTATTGTTTAATAACTCAATACCCGCTTGTTTTTTTAATTGATATAAAACAATCTTATAAGTAACAATTGCTTGTAGACAGACAGATAGACAAACGATTATTTTTACTTGAATATAGCAACCTGTTGACAGAAATAAGGGGTGACAGCTTACTAAATTAAAGAAAAATATGTATTTCAGTTTTGAATTTTTTCCAAAAAGGTTTAAGTTTTATTAATTTATTGAATCAATATAAGCAATTGTAAAAATATATTCTATAACAATTTGCCACTTTTAAGCCGAAAATTGCGTTTTGGAAAATTCCGGATAATAACGAATAACAGCGGATAATGTTGTTGTAGGCGAATTTGTGTGTTGAAACATATTTTATACTAGTTGGCACAAATTTTTTAATTTTTAAAAAACAAAATTTCACTTTGTTTTCACTAAATTTTGAAAATTACGAAATTTTTTTTTTAATTTGAAATGTGAATTATTTATAACACAAATGATCAAAAAAACTTACTTTTAAGCCAGAAAAAACAATTTCTGAAATTCTGTATAAAAACGGATAACAGCGGATAATGTAGTTCCCTTCTGATTGCAGTGTTAAAACATATTTTATATTAATTTTCATAACTTTTCTAATTATTTAAAAAAAAGTTCATTTGAAACAAATTTAATTTTTTTTTAAATTTGAATTAAATTTTTTTAATTTTTTGTAAATTTTTAAATTGTAAACTAAATTTGTTTAATTTAAGTATATTTATACTGAAAACTATTACATGTTTTTAAGATAGAAATCACAATTTATGAAATGTTGGTTCAAAACGGATAAGAGCGGATAACGTAGTTCTAGTCTGATTTAAGCTTAAAAAAGTTTAAGAAATCAATGTTCATAACTTGTTTTAAATTTCTAACATGTTTTTGTTTTTGAATTTGGCAACAAATTTTATTTTAAACTAAATTTAATAAATATTTTTTTTAATTTTTTAAAAATTTTATTTGAAATTTTTCTATGAAATTTGAGAATTGTTTACAGTAAATTTTTAAGTAAATTATTGAAATTATTTGTTTTTAAGCATGAAAAGAAATTTTCCAAATTCCGGAGAAAAACGGATAAAGAAGTTATAGGCAGATTTGGGCTTAGAAAATTATAACAAATCAATGTTTAAAAGTTTAACTTTAAACACAATTTTTGTCAGAAGAGAGAAATTAAAAAAATATATAAAAATTTTGTCTAAAATTCAATTTTTTCCAAGTAAAAAAAATTGCTGAAACTTTAAATCAAGTTTTGAACATTGATTTGTTATAATTTGTCTTTTAAACAATTTTCAAATTTTATACATAATTTGTCAAGTATAAGTATATTTATTTATTTATTTTTTATTTATTTATTTATTAGTTTTTTGTTCTATACAAAGTCTTATATTGCAGTACAGAACTGAGGATTTGTGAAACACATTATATAAATTATTGCATATTTATTAATTTAGGCCTTAAAAGCTAATTTGGAAATTCCGGATAAAATGGATAAGAGCGGATAACGTAGTTCTAGCCTGATTTGAGTTTAGAAAAGTATAAGAAATCAATGTTTAGAACTTGTTTTACATTTGTGAGAAGTAATTTTTAAATTTGGATCAAATTAATTTAGAAAAAAAATTTTGATTTTTTTCTTAAAAATTTTGTTAAAACCATACAAATTTCGAAATTTAAAACATAATTTGTTTAGTACAACAAAATTTATAACAGAATTATTAAAATTACTTGTTTTTAAGCCTTAAGAGCTTAAATCCCGAATAAAGACGGATAAGAGCGGATAACTTAGTTTTCGCTTGATTTAAGCTGAGAAAAGTATAAGGCAATTTCATTAGTTTTTTTAAATTAGTTAAATTTTTTTTAATTTGAAATTTTTTAAATTGAATTTTTTTTTAATAAATATTAATTTTTTTTTTAATAAATATTAACTTTTTTTTTCGAAAATTTTTTCTGATTAAACAAAAATCGTTTGTTTTAAATAATTTAATAAAGAAAACATTTTAAGTCAGAAAATGTAATTTTTGTAGTAATTGGATAAAAATGGATAAGTAGGGGTTTGAGCATAAAAGTCAACTAATTTACACTATACCGCCCTCTTTACCTCAAGTCTAGTTAGTTAATTTTTTTTCTGTCTCCCATTCGTGCCCGTAATATGAAAAACGCAATAACTACAGCAGCACCATTAGCGTTTAGAAAAAAATATTCATTTAAATTGTTATTGAAAGTGAGACACTGAAGTGTTGGTACACAAATTGTATATGTACATAATTTAGCATTTAATTATTAGGAAATTGTATGGTACATATCTATTGTATAGTAAATTACAATAACCACAATACTGTAAATAAAACAATAATAAGTACTAACATACTACACAGCAAAAGCATACAACATACGACAACAATTCATAGTAGGAAATTAACAAAGCTAACAAAACAGAAAAACGCGGCATTTAATTTTTCAAAAGAGAGACGAAATAAAAACCAGAAAACTAATATTTTATGTGTCACACGAATACGGGATGTAAAATTATAGACAACGATAGTAATTAAAAAAAAAACAATTAAAAGATTTGGTTATATGTATTAGATGTATTATATATATTATATATATTATATATATTATATATATTATATATATTATATATATTATATATATTATATATATTATATATATTATATATATTATATATATTATATATATTAAATGTTTTTATTTGTTTGTAAACTAGGATTTAAAGTAAACCATTTGTTTTAATTGTTTAAAACCTAATTGCAAGCAATGTTGCTATTTTTATTTATTTTCCCAATAGAATTTAATTGAAAAATCAATTAAACTTACATATACATACATATGTATGTTTATAAGCAATTGTCAGCTAAACCAGTTTATCCTCAGTTATCCGTGAATTAAGCTTATGTATTTTAATAAATAATCAATACCCCTACTTTAAGTTGCGTGAAATTAAAGATTTTGAAATACTTTAAACAGATATTGCTAGATTTTTAATAAAAATAAACGTCTATGGTGTCGTCTATGGTCTGGTCTATGGTCTGATATATGGTCTGGTCTATGGTCTGATATATGGTCTGGTCTATGGTCTTTTCTTGTCTTGTTTCGTCTTATCTTGTCTTGTTTGGTCTTATCTTGTCTTGTTTGGTCTTATCTTTTCTTGTATGATCTTATCTTGTATGGTCTTGTCTGGTCTTGTTTGGTCTTGTCTTTTCTTGTCTGGACTTGTCTGGTCTGATCTGGACTTGCCTTGTCCTGTCTTGTCTTATCCTGCCTGGTGTGGTCTGGTCTATGGTTTAGTCTATCGTCTAATGTAATATTTATTTTTTCTATAGCATTCTAAATTTCGTTTATTATATCACTATTTGTTTAATATTTATATATTTTATTTAAAATCGTGCAATTATTTCTATTTTTTTAAATTTTTTAAATAAATTTTTATTTTTAATTTAAGAGAAACATTAATGTCTGATTTAAAAACCAGTTTTTTTAACAATCATTTTTAATTCTACTGCAAAAATACGAAAAAAACACAATCAAAAAATCACAACAAAACAAAACTCTAGCAAAAAACAAGGTCAATAGTTCAGTTTAGCAAAAACTATTAAACTAAAATTTACATTGAAAATAAAAACAAAAATAGATATACGAGTATAAACATAATAAAACAAAATTTAACAAAAACTGAAATAAATTAAAGCAAAATATTAAAACTAAACAAACACAACATGAAACATATTGTCCCAGTATTAAAATAATAATCCCCTCTACTATTAAACTAAAGACTTAATGGCATATAAAAAAACAGCAAACATTTTAACACTACACTAAATAAATTTATAATACATTCAACAACAATAACAAAATATTAATTTTCAAAAGGAAAAAAAAAAACTGAAGAAAAAGCATCAACTGAAATGGAACCCACACTTCGTCATCATCATCAAAATATATAAAAAACAGAAAATTAAGTCGCACACATCATACTCTGTCCACAGAATTGTATACAGATTTAAATTCAAATACGAGTACATGCCACATTTGCATCGATTAACTCATTTAAACAAAATTGTTGTTATTATGGTCGTTTTTATTAATTCTTTTCTTTTTTTTATTTATTTATTTATATTTAAATTTGTGTTTGTCTCTCTTTCTCTCAATACAGCCGTTTCTGTACTATATATTTTGGCATTAAAACGTGTCTGAGACGCATGCCGTTGGCTATATACTCTTTCTTACCCGTCATCGTACTACTGCCATATATTGTATATTTTTTTGAAATAGAAACAGTGTCGGTATCGATTGTATGGAAATTTGTGTCTACAACTTGAATGCAGTATATAAATATTTCAATTTATTTATATTTAAGTTTGGAATACAAGTAAAATGACTCATTTAAAGACTCTGTGAAATAATCAACAACCAACCAACCTCATTATCGCCTTCATCGACAACAACTACAACGCACACAATGACAGCGTCATCAACATCATTATTATTGTTGTTCTTTTGAATTTTTGAAATCAAATTGAACGAATTGAGAAAACTGCAACAATTTTAGAATGACATGTAGAAACCTTTTTGTGCATTTTAGCCACACCGACCAGACCATAGACTAGACTATAGACAATAACCCAAGTTTGATCCTGAACTAGAACCTGAATTGAACTAGATCCCGAACTAGATTCTAAATTAGAAACTAAACTAAAACCTGAACTAGAACCAGACTTAGAACTTGAAGCAGAACCAGAACTAGTAGTGAACACGACTCTAGTCTTTTGCCTCTAGACTTGTCTCTACTTTCGTCTCTAGTGTCCTCTCTAGTCTTGTCACTTGTCTTCACTCTGATCTCACTCCTATTCCCATTTACTCTACTTCTTGGTTTGTCAAATGATTTTAATGTTCTTAAGTTCAACAATTTTTCATTAAAAAAAAAAAAAAAACAGAAATCTCTAAAAGTTAAAAAAAAGTTGAATGTTTATATTCGAAATGGTTTATCAGGCCTTTTAATTGCTTTCTATAGGGTGCCAGTTTGGTATGACAAACATAAAATGTTGTTACCTTGCCCCAAACGTTTTGGATGCGGTTTGAATTGTGTATAATTTACTATTATTATTATTTTTGTCGTCTTCTATATTCTCACAATACTTACATATACGTATGTGAGACCGCACACACCACAAGTTTCTTAAAGCGTAGTCATCCCAAAAATAAAACTTCTTTACCTCAAGTAACACATTGAAACAAATCAGAGACTAAGTGAGTGTCGAGCAGCTGGTTTGTTGTTTCAGCATTGTATGCTAAACACACCGGGGTATAACAAAATATAAAGAACATTATTATTACGTTGCAGTTCAGCGCATAAACGGGTAGACAGACAATCGGATTGACGTACTAAATGGCTGGCTGGATTGACTTCATCATCATCATGTTGGTTATTTATGGCTAAATGAGTTTATTTCCAATATTTTTTTTTTTTTTTTTGTATTTGTCTTTTTCGTTTGTTTGTTACGAAAAAAATGTGTTTAAATTAAAAATTAAAAATAACCGCCAAATATGTAGAAAATTAATTAAAGTTTATTTTTCTTATTAAGAGTGGTTATATATATATATATATATATATTGTTGTTTTGTTTTTATTAAAGAGATTTGTATTTTTGTTTTGTTTTGCTTAGTTTTGGTTTTTGTTTACGTTTTTCAAGAGAGTGAGAGAGAGAGCGAGAGCGAGATTCAGAGACTCATTAAACCGTTGTTTTGTTTTCATTTTGTAAGGAGTGTATTTGGGTTCGTGTGTATGTGTGTAGTACACAGAGTTTATTAAATTGAACGCTAGAGGGCTCTCAGATCAGTTAAGTGTTGGAATATTTGAATAAACCGTTAAATTTAAAATTGAAAATATGTTTAAAAAAGGTATTGAAAGGGATTTTTTTTATTAATTAATTCAATTATTTATAATATTTTCTTAATAAAAACTAAATAAAAATTTAAAATTTTTTTATAGAAAGTAATTTAACTGTTCCTATTGCAAAAATCTTGAATTATCTTTCAATACTGCTTAAAATTCTTGATTTATTTTCTAGTTAAGGTTTAAATTTTTCGTCATTTATTGCATATTTAAAAAAAAAAATGTGTTATTTACTAATTTGTTCTTATTTTTTTCTTTGCAGGTAAATGTTGTGGCATATGAATTCAAAGCAAGTAAGCTTAAAAAAATAATTTTTTTTTTGTAAATAGAAGAAACACTCAGCTGCACAAAATATTTTAAATTAAAAATTATGGCTGTTTGGTTGAAATTTTTACATATTTTAGTAACATGTATTATTCCACAGATTTTTTAGATTCTAAAACCTTAAATTAACTGTATAAAAAGTTAAAATTTTCTTGTGATTTTTTTAATTTTAAATAAAAAAATAATTTTTTTATCACATCCAAAACTTAAAACTTTTAAGCCTTTGACTGCTGAAATAAAGCTTTCAAAGTTGTAGAATACTTTGTAATAAAGTAAAATATTTCTTTAATTCCATCGCTTGATTAATATTTATTTGCTAGTCTTATTAAAAATTAAAGGTTGTATGTTTGTTTTGAAACAGAAATTTTGCAAAGTTTGTTTTAGTATTTCAAGAGCTGAGACTATTGCTTATTTAAGTTAAATTGTAATTAATTGCTACTATAGCTAAAGTAATCAAAACATTCCTTTACTAACACATTTTTTTCCTATTTATCGGAAAGTTTTTGCATGAAAATTACTTTTGATATTATGAATTGCACTATCAGCAGTAAACCTAGCTAAACACTTATTTAAATTTGTCTTGTTTTCCCTTAATTTTTTTTTTTTGTAATTTTGTCAATATTTCTCAATTAATGTTAATCATACGTTGTGATGATTTACATTTTTTAATTTGACAAATATTTTGTACTTTACTTCAATATTCTAATGTTTTTTGAGTGAATCTAAACCGTAAGCAGAAAGCTTCCTGAAATTTTAATTATTTCCTGAAAAAGTTTTCCAATTTTTTAATTTATTTCAAAATAAATCTGCTTTTAAGGGGTTGTTTAGTTTAGCAATCTTTATATTTGTTTAACTAAATTATAAAATATACTATTTAGTTTTACTTAAGTTGATAAACCATTTAAGTTTCCTTTGCTTTCCCTTACTTTGTAAATAAGTTTGTCAATATTTCTCAATTAATATTAATCATACGTTGTGATGTTTAATATATTCCAAATTTAAAAAATTTCGTGTTTGACTTAAATTCTTAAAGGTTTTTATGTTTCTTTAGTATTTTTAATTATCTTTATATACTGCTTAAAATTTTAGTAAAATTTCTCATTATGAAACAAAAAAAAAATCACGTTTTCTTAAAATTTTCCGAATTAGTCTCTTTTTAGTGTGGGTTTATTTAAAAAATCCTTCTAATAATGTATTGAAAGCCATTAAATTTGAAATCATGTTAATTTAAAATGTATTTTTCTAGCTTGTTATAGCATTAATTTTGGTTAACATTTAAACATACGACCAGAAGTTAAAAGTTGTGCTCTCAAATTAAAGAATTTCCTTGTTCTCAGCTGTCAAAATGATATTATATTGTGTTTCACTTAACCTGAGCTGAAAACCCTTTTAGTTTTCCTTTGTTTTCTTTAAATTTTTATCCAATTTTGTCAAAATTACCCAAATTAATATTAATCATACGTGCTGCTTAATAAAATATTTTCATTTACTAAATTTTTGTATATTATTAAAATTTTCAAATATTTTTATGGTTGATTATTAAACATTAAGCTTCTGTCGAAATAATCATGTTAACATTTTAAAGTTCCCATTGATGTTTTTCTTGTGTAGTTTCTCTACAAAAAATTACCATAATTTTTATTACAATTTTATTCATTATTCTTGCGTTACAACACATTTCAACATGCCCTATCAAAACACTTAGTGTTTGTTATTGTTTTGTTTCGTTTTCATGTGCTAAAAGTCGGGCTGTAAATTTTTACATGTCCGTAAGCTTGTGTATGTCTATAACTTTTTGGCACTAAAGTAGCAGCCTTTGTTCACTGCCGGTGTTTCAATGCTTTTCCCACATAAAATAAGAAAGAAATACAAAAACAAAACAAACAAAATAAAAAGAAAAACACAAAAGAATAAGAACAACAACAAGCAAAGAAAATAAAGCTTTTATGAATGAAAAGTTTCATTTGTTTACAAACAAATCAAAAGTTAAATTGTAAGAAAGAAAGAAAGAAATGGAAACAAAAATACAATGAGAGTGTAACACACACACAGAGAGAGAGAGTTAAAAATAGAAAGAGAAGTATGCTTAAGTTTAAAAAGTTACTGTAAGAAACAGAGCAATATAAAGAGATGCTGGTTAATTTGAAAGCTCTTAAAACTAAGTAATGAAATGAATTTAAATAAAACTAAAATTTTATAAGAATTTGAAATTTAACTGACAAATAAAAATAAAATATTAGGACATTAATTAGAATTTTAAGAAATATTTAAACATAAGTCAATGTTAAATAAGCTACACAAGCTGAAGGTTAAAAATCAACCATAAAAATTTTGAAAAATTCTAGCAAAATACTTAATTTTAGCAAATTCAAATATTTAAACCAGCTAAACGTATGATAAATATTAATTGGGAACTATTAAGAAAATTCTCAAAAATTAAGGGAAACCCAGGCATTTTTACACAAGTATTTAGCTATATAAACAGCTGACAGTGCAATTCATAAGGTAAAGTTAAAATTTTATTCGAAATTATACCGAAAACTAATGAAAATTGTCCTAGAAAAGTAACCTATTATTTATCCATAAGCAAACTTTTTTAATTTTAGTTTCAAATCTTTAAATTTTATAACAAATTTTACAATACTTTAGCATAACAAACTTTTAATATTTAATTTGGTTTTACAATTATAACAAATAAATATTAAACAAACGATTGAATAAATGTAATATTTAATATTACTACAAAGTATACAACAATCTTGAAAGGCTTCTTGAGGCACACAAGCCCTTAAAGCTTTGTTTTTAAGCCAAAGGTCCATACAGGCGTATGATTAATATTAATTAGATAGAGTTGTTAGAAAACACTTGAATATTATTAAAAAAAAAATCAAAATATAGAAACATTTTGAATGTAATGTAAAGAGCAAAGACTATATTTTAATTAAAGCTAAAACTAGTTTAAAATTTTCCAACATTTTAATAAAAAATTAAAGAATTTTTTAAAAATCTGCAAATTTCAAGATTTTTTTGTGATTTTTTTTGATACTGGGAGCTTTTGTTAAAAAAAAATTAAGTAAAGAATTTGCAATTAGTTATAATTCAAAAATTCTTAAAATCTAGTAGAAAACCTTAAATTTTTTTTTTTAAATATTTTGTTCAAACCAGCTTATGATTAATATTATCTGCTTTTAAGGGGTTGTTTAGTTGAATAATCTTTATATTTGTTTAACTAAATTATAAAATATACTATTTACCTTTACTTAAGCTAATAAACTATTTAAGTTTTCTTAGCTTTTCTTTACTTTCTAAAGAATTTTGTCAATATTTCTCAATAAATATAAATCATACGTTGTGATGTTTAATATATTTCAAATTTCAAAAATTTCACATTTAACTTCAATTTTTAAAAGTTTTTATGATAGATCTTTTATATTCAGTTTCTTTATTATGTGAAATTTTTTAGTTATCTTAAAATACTGTTAAAATTTTAGTTCATTTCTTATTATAAAACAAAGATTTCACGTTTTTTTTTAATTAGCTTGAACAATGCTTCTAGTAATATAAGAAATGCAATCAATTTGAATTACTGTTAATTTCAAATGTTTTAAAATCAAATATGCGGCCAGGAGTTTAAAGTTTCTAACAAATTAAATAATTTTCTTGATCTCAGCAGTATTTAAGCAATTTTTTAAGCTTCTCGAAATGAAATTGTTGTAAAAATAATAAAATATTGTGTTTAATTTAACCTGAGTTTTCTTTTGATTTCTTGAAATTTTTATTTAATTTTATCAAATTTGACCAAATTAATATTAATCATACGTACTGCTAAACGAAATATTTTAAATTGCTAAATTTTTGTATTTTGTTAAAATTTTCAAATATTTTTATTGTTGATTATTAAACATTAAGCTTTTGTCGTAATAATCATGCTTAAATTTTTAAGTTTCCATTTCATAATTCATAATTTTTATCACAATTTTATTCATGATGTAAAAATTTTAAAATTTTTCAGATTTAGTTTTTGTTTTTAATAAATTTATTTAATGTTTCATTAAAGTTTTAGGGGATTTTTTGAAATAAGCTTTTGACTTTTTAAGAGTGAAAGCTTTTTTCTTAAATGTTTTCTCTTTAAAGAAGTTTTCTTTTAGTTTCATTTATTTTTGCCATTTTGCTTTGCACAATTTGTCGTTTTAACATTGGTGTTGTTGTTATATTACAGCTGTTGTTGTTTCTTATAATATCCTGTGTGTTATTGTTTTGGTTTTTAAAAAGATGAGCATTTGGCAAATTACCATTTAGTTCGTTACGAACCGTAATACTTGGCGGTGGTTAGAGCAATAATTTTCCCACACTTACTCAAACAAAATACACACACACAAACTATTTATTAATAAGGAATATTATTTATTAAGCAAGTAAAAATAAAATTTTAAAAATTAAAAAAAAAAAATATTTTTAAAAAAAGAAAAAAAATTTGTTCTAAAAAATTTTTTTGTAAATAATAAAAAAAATCAAATGCTATAATTAAATACCAAAGAATATATCTTCATAACGTGTTTCAAGAAATAAATAATAAATAACAACACGTGCTTACAAAAAATCAGTGATTTAGAAAAATATAGTTGTGCAAAAAAAGTCATGATCATTTGAGAGCAAAATATCTGTAAAAGTTTATTTTTATTTTTGTTATGTTTGTTGTGCTATTTGTTGGCAGCAAGGATTAACAGCTGTGTATTTTACACAGCTTGCTGGACTCAGATACCAACCCAGAAGGCAGTCAGCCAAACCAAATCGAACCAAACAACCAACCTACCGACTGACAGCCAACCACCAACAAATAAAGTAAGATTATTTTTATTGCTATTTTTTGCTGATATTTTTCTACAATAAAATCCTGATAAAAACTAAAAAAAAAAAGTTTTTGTTTTTGAGCTAAAAATCAAATACATACAAAAAACCATTAACGACAACTAGATAGATATAAAAACAAGGATTATATGTTTTATATGAAATTTTAATTAAGCAAAGATTTGAAAAAAAACTGCAGGATTTTAGAGAATTTGTAACAAAAATTTCTTAAAAATTTCAATATTTTTTTTAAGGAAATGTTGGTGCACGAATTTTTTTAAGCGCATAAACCTGTTAAAATAACAAATAATTAAAGTCCAAGGCTATTTTGATTAAAATTTCTTTAGAGAAATCTTTTCAAATTCTTGATTTCTGTCTAAAAAACTTTGATTTTGTGCAAAAACTTTAGAAATTTCTTAATAAATTTTAGCTTTTTTTTTTTTTTTTTTTTACTTGTTTGGGTATAAATAAACTCTGTACACTAGATTTCTTAAAATTCTACATAATTAATATTAATCATACGCTTAGAGTTAAAAATGTGTATAAACCTTAAAATTTTCTTTATATATGGAAATTTCAAAAAGTTTCAAGTCATTCTAATAGAAATTACTTTAATATAAATAAATATAAAAATACTATCAAAGAAAGTTATCCTTACAAAAAAAAGAAACTAAAAAAATACAAAAAATTAAAATCACTTAGAAGAGACTAATTCGGCAAATTAAAAAAAAAAATGTATAACTTTTGTTTCATAAGCAAAAATTAACTAAAGTTTTAAGCTAACTAAAGATTTCATATACTACAGCAGCTTACTGTAAAAGATCTACCATAATAACCTTTAAAAATTCAATTAAAATAAAAATTTTTTAAAATTTAAAGTATTTTAAACATCACAACGTATGATTAATATTAATTGAGTAATATTGACAACATTCTTTAGAAAGTAAGGGAAAGCAAAGGAAACGTAAATGGTTTATCAGCTTAAGTAAAGCTGAATAGTGTATTTTATAATTTTGATAAACCAATATAAAGATTATTCAACTAAATAACCCCTTAAAAGCAAATTTATTTGGAAATGAAATAAAAAATTGGGAAATTTTTTTTAGAAAATAACAAAAATTTCAGGCAGTATTTAAGAATAATTTAAGCTTTCTGTTTAAGGTTTAAGTTGCACCCAAAAAACATTTGAAAATTTAAGAAAAATACGAATTTTTTTTTTCAAATTTTTAATTTTTTTTAAAATTAGTTTTCTATTTGAATTAGTTGAGATTTTTAAACAAGCTTTATTTATCATTTATTAGATTACTAACTCTTGGAATACAAATCAAAATTTTCCTATATTTTTCCTTTTTAAATGATCTTCAAGTGATTTTGAATAACTCTAGCAAATTAGTATTAATCATACGCTCATTTGAACAAAATATTTAAAAATAAAAAAACCTTAAAGTTTTCTTTTAGGTTCTTTACTAAATACAGTTATTTTTGTCCAATTTTCAAAATAAATTAAAATAAAGTAAATTAAAATTCTAAATTTTTTTTAGATTTTTATTAAAATGTTACAAAGGTTTAACAATTTTTAGCTTTTATTAGAAAATAGTCTTTACTCTTCAAATTCCGTTACAATTTTTTCTATACTTGTATTTTGTAAACGCGTTTTTTAACAACTCTAGCAAATTAGTATTAATCATACGCAAGTTTTTCATTATTTGTAAAACTGATTTATTTGCTTAAATTTCTTTTTCATTGAATTAATAAATTAAAAAATTAATATAATATCTTATTAAACTAATAAAGAAAATGTTTCAAAGCAAAACTTGTTATAGTTTTTTATAGTTTTTTTCAATAAATTAAACAAAATTACTTTAAAACTCATGACTGCTTGCATGTGCTTCTAATAAAACATGTTTAAGGCTCACTCCCTAGACATATGAATAATATTAATTTTTTTATAATAATTTTTCTCCCCTTAAAAACTCAAATAACACTTGAACATCAAGCACAGTTAAACTTATTTACAAGAGCTACTTTAAAACACACAAACTTGATAAAATGAAAAACAACACAGTGTTTTAAATTTTTGGCGGTTTTCCGCCTCAATCATGTATTCAAACGTTTGCAATTGTCATTATTAAGAAAAAAAAAAATCACAGAAATATTTATAAAATGATGACACTATATAACAAGGCAAGACTGTCTACTGGCTTGTATAGCCAGTGTTTTAAAAAAGTAATGAAAGCCAAACATTTGTAGAAAAAGTCAGCAACAATGTGCAAAGAAAATAATCACCCCTATCGTGAATAAAAATTCCACATGAAATTTGTTCCCTTTTATTTTTTTTTTAACATTGAATTTTAATAGGAAAATGTGAAAAGGGAACAAATTTCATGTGGAATTTTTATTCACGATAGGAGTGAATAACTTTTTTGTGAAATGAAAAATGTTTGCAAATAGAGTAAATAACACCACAAATACTTACCAACAGTGAAATGAAATAAAGTACTATAGAAAAAGAAGTTCAGGCAAAAGCCAAGACTAAAGCATAATCAGGGTAAATTCTGCTGAAAACAAAAAAAAAAAACTTAAAAAAAATATTTCTAATTTTCAAGAAATCCATCTATTTATCAAACACTTTTCCAGAAAATTTTAAATAGATTTAACTCCTCTCTGAAAATACATTCGAGTTTTTCAAAAAAAAAAAAACCAAAATATCCCCAAATTTCCTTTAAATAAACTTGCTACAAATTTTTTTTTTGAAAATTCTCAAAAATTAATCTTAATTATACGTTTAGGTGGAATCAAAACTTAAAATTAGAAATTTTTTATATTCAAAACAAATTAGGAAAAGTTTTTTTTTATAACATTTAAACTTTATTGAATGCTTTATTAATAAACAAAAAAAACTTTCAGTTTCTTGCTTTGACCTTCATCATATCAAGGTTTATGTGTTTAACACAACTGTCTGTATGTCTGTCTGTCTTACATTTGTCTGGCGTTGCAAATGTCTGCTACTGCCACATATGTATGTATACTTATGTGTTGTCAGGCTTCTCTGATTTCTTTTATAGCTCAACATAGCAACTACCTAAACAAGCATTTCAACGTTGATTTAAAATATGCGTAAAACAAACAGTTTTTTTTTTGTTTTCTTAAGAAAACAATTTGCAAAAATTTTGTGAAATTTGTCAGTTATAAGGTATGAAATTAAATTAATTGTCATGTGTAACACATGTTTTAATATGTATTTTTGAAATCTGTTTGATTACTAAGCAAAAATTAAAAGAGTTTTATAAAGCTAATTCTTTTGCAAAAAAGTAAAATAGAAAAAAAAGAATATTGCTTAAAAGTTTAAAAAGAGAATATTTGTAGGTATGAAAAGAACATAAATGTTTTATTAAAAAAGTTACTTTAGCAAATTATTAGTAATCATTAAAGTCTACAAGATGTTTATTAATAAAATTAAAAATTTTTGAAATTATGAAATCTAAAAATTTTCTTCAACAAATTTTAGCTTAAATCTGAAACTGGTGTCTTTGCTAAAGATTTCCATCAAAATTTCCGTAAATTTATTTTTAATAATTCTTGTACAAATGATTTACCATCGCTTAAGTAATTAAATATTAATCATACGTTCAGCTGGACAAATCCTTTCAAATTGTAAGTATCTTCTATTTTACACCAGTTTACAAAACTTTTATGGTTTAAATTGATAAGGAACCATTGTAAGATGGTATAATTTTGATTTAACAAAAACTTTCTTAAAATTTTTAGTAGAATTTTAAAGCGCATAAAAAAGTTTTAGAATTTTTTAATTCTTCTGAAATTCTTTAATTTTTTCTAAATTGAAAACAAAAATAAAAAACTTATTGCTCAACTTTGTAAGCAAACTCTATTCCTTTAATTGTAATCAGAATTTTTCCCCATGTTCCTTTAAAAAACTTACTGCAAACTCTAGCAATTAAATATTAATCATACGTTCATATAGACAAAATAGTTTAAATTAAAGTATCTTCTAAATTAAACCACTTTGAAAATCCTTTGTGATTTCATGTAATTACCAAGTATTGCAAGATGCTAAAGCTTTGAATTAACTTAAAACTTTGGTAAAAATTTCCAGTAACGTTTTAAAGGAAAAAAAAATTTTTTTCTTACATTTTTGAAAATTCTTTAATTTTCTACAAAATTGTGGCGAAATATTCCACAACTTTTAGCTTAACTTTAAAAGCAATCTCTATTCTTTTAATTTCAATCAAAATTTTCCCTTAATATTAAATATTAATCATACGTTAATATAGAAAAAATAGTTTAAATTAAAATCTAATAAAAATCTTCTAAATTAAGACAGCTCTCAAAACTTCTTTGATTTTAGCGATTTTACCAACCATTCATTGTAATGCCTAGTACTCTGTTCAAATTTGGAAAAAATGTTGTGCAACATTAATTATTTCATACGTAAAATTTGACGTATAGCCAATGTTGCCTATCACGCGAAATTACATAATTTGACGTTTTTTTAATTGAAAGTACGCTACATTGTTTTACTTATGTAAACAAAACACATATGTTTTGCTATTTTGTGAATTTAAATCGAAACTAAATAAAAGTTAAAATATTTAAAAATCTGTGTTGAACCGAAATAGTTAAATAAAAATGAATAAACAAATATTACTGGCTGCTTGTGCAGCAGCACAACAAGTAATATAAATTGTTGTTGCGACAGAAGAGCTTTTGGATGAAAATTCCACGTGAAACAATTGCTACTTTAATTATTTCGCTGTGAAAAAATAATGTTGCCAGATACATTTCACATGTTTTTCACAAAATGAACAGAGTACTATTTCTGCAACATTTTTTCATGAAAATTTCATGTAAAGTTTTTTAACATGTATTTTAATTTGCCTATAATATTTTAAACAAATTTTGGTCTAACATTAAAAATAGTCTCTGCTTATTGCTTTCCGTTTGCTATGTTTTAAAATTTTTAATTTTTAACGATGTTATACTTCATTTATTACAACTCTAGCAATTAAATATTAATCATACGCTCCTATAGAGAAATTATTTCAAATTGAAAGTGTGTTCTATTTTAAGCTAGTTTTCAAAACTTTTTGTATTTTATATAACCACTAAGTATTAAAATATAATAATACATGTTTTACAATAAAAACATGCCTTGAAATTAAAAAGATTTTTTTTTAATTTTTTTTTTTTAAATTCTTTAATTATAAATTAAAGTTTTAAACCAATGTTGGTCTAATATTAATAATAATTTCTGCTAAGTGCTTTTGAATTGATATTTTGTAAAAATTCTCATTTAGTTAGGTTTATTTTTGATTTTTTCCAACCCAAACAAATAAATATTAATTATACGTTCGTAAATACAAACATTTAGATGGCAGTATTCTTTAATTTTATATTAAAATATAAACCAAAATGTTGATTTTGCTTGCAATTAGTCTCTGTTTGTGGAATTTCATTCGTTATATTCTTAAAATTTTTATTCAGCAAGATGTTACAGTTGTTTTGTTACAACTCTAGCAATTCAATATTAATCATACGCTGTGGTGTAACAAAAACATTTAGTGTTTTACTAATTTAAATTCACTACTGATAGAAATGAAAAGAAGTTACCAAATTTTACAATGATATACCCTCAAGGAAAGTTTTAATTTATTCTCTTTATGAAAAGTTACAATTTCTTCAACTGTTATGATATACAACAAAAACATAGTTTCTTTAAAATTATTTTCTTTTCACAATTTAGACACATTTTTGATGTTCTTTAATCAACTTCCCAAGTTTATTACCTATTGTTCTTATTGTTCTCTTCCCCTTCATTGGTTTTTTGCTTTTGTGTATTAAACATTAAAATTTTAATATTTGATTATTCCTTGAGGAAAAGTTCTGAGCACACAACCACATCATTGTCTGTTTATTGTTGTTAAACATTTGGGATATAACACATATGATTGTTTTTTTGTTAACAATAGTTTTGTGTTGTTAACTAAACTATAATTTAAACATGCAGACACACACATATGTAAATAAATAAATTATCATCACAAATAGTTAAAGTAAATAAATTGCAGAAGAATATTTGCAATTAAATATTAGAAAGCCTATAAACACTTATTAAGGGATACAAAAACATAAGGGGGTAATATAACAGAGAAATCAGTGTGCCCATGTTAATTTAAATTTCAATTATTTAAAGAGGCAGAAAATAATAATGAAATTGTCCAGCAGGTCAGGGAGACAGCCTTGTTAAAGGACAATAAATTACAATGTTTGGCAGTAAACTACTTAATTTAAAGGATTGGTACGAAAACTAATTATTTTCTAATTATGGGTAATTTTGTTAGAATGAAGTGAAGTGTTTGAAAATAAATTAAAAGTTTCCTTTGTAGAATTTGCTGCCCTTGCAATTTTAATTGATTTAAATAGTGTAAAACTCAAAATTTTAGCAATTATAAAATTTTTGTAAAACCACAGCGTATGATTAATATTGATTTGCTAGAGTTGTTATAAATCATCTATAAAACCTTACTTAATGATAAATTTGAGAAAATTTCAAAAGCACAGCACAGCATATTTTTTTAGGTTAAGACGAATTTGTTTTTAAATTTTTTTATAAAATTAAAGAATATTGCAGTTTAAACGTTTCTTTTTGACAGCGTATGGTTAATATTTAATTCCTAGAGTTGTGATAAATTAACAATAAAATGTTTCTCAATAAACAATTTTGGAAAATATCCTTTATCAAGCAACTAGCGGAGACTAATTTCAATTTTATGCCATTGTATGTTTATAATTTGAGTAGAAAGTTAATGAACAAAGTTCAAAAAATTGAATTAAAATTTTTAGTAAATAAATTTATTTAGTAAACGATATATGAGAATGGTATAATACTTAGTTTTCATACAATAAGAAAAAAGTTTTAAAAAGTAGCATATAATGAAACACATTTCCAATTTGAAATATTTTGTCTATAGAAGCGTATGATTAGTATTTAATTGCCAGAGTTGTAGTAAATCAATTATAAAATCGGTCCAAATGATATATTTTAGAACATAGAACATGGAAAGCAACAACAAGATACTGTATTCAATATTACTTTAAAATTGTTTTAAAATATAATAAGAAAATTAAGAAATTTTGCAATTTAGGAAATTTTTTTTAACGTATTTTTACAAGTTCAAAAAATTCAAAATTTTATTTTTTTAATTAATAAATTTATTGCAAACAATGTATTAGAATCGTTTAATACTTAGTAATCATATATGTAATATGAAAAAACTTCGAAAACTACCATCACCTACCACATTTTTATTTGGCTATAGGAGCGTATGATTAATTTTTAATTTCTAGAGTGGCAATAAATCACATGCAGTAAGTTTTTTTTTTAACGAAAAATTTTGGAACATTTTAAAGGGAATTTAAAGCATAGAGTTTAATTTGAAAGTTAAGCTAAACTTTGTTTAAAAATTTTCCTCAATTTATTACAAAATAAAAAGAATTTTGCAAGATTTTAAAAAATGTCAGTTTTATTTTATTTTTTTGCACTTTAAAATTTTACTAAAATTTTTTTTAGAAAAGTTTTAACATCTTACTAAAATTTTTTTTAGAAAAGTTTTAACATCTTCCTATTGTTGGTAAATAAATGAAATCATAAAATTTTTGAATTTGAATTTTAATGTAGAAGATATTTTAATTGAAATTATTTTATGTTTATGAACATATGATTAATATTTAATTGCTAGAGTGGCAATAAATCACTTGCAGTAAGTTTTTTAAGGAAACAATGTGGGAAAATTTTGATGGGATTTTAAAGAATAGAGTGTAATTTTAAAGTTGAGCTAAAATTTGTTTTAAATTTTGTAACAATAATTTTTAATAAATTAAAGTATGTATTTAGGAAAATGTAAACAAATTAAGGAAATATTTTACTCAACATTTTTAGAGAAATTCAAAGTTTTAGCATCTTACAATGTGGAATAATTTTTAGAGGTATTAAAAGAATAGAGTTTACTTTCCAAGTTGAGCTGAAATTTTTTGAAAATTTAACAACAATTTACTAGAAAACTAAAGAATTTTGTGAAATATTTAAAAAATTAATAAAAATTTTTTTAGATTTTTTTATTTTCATGCTAAAAACTAAATTTTATACTAAATTTTAGTTGCTATATTATAAGAAAACCAAAAATATTCTAAGGATTATCTTTAGCTAGAATTTTTAATATTTTTTTTCAGACTTCAACCCGGCATTGTTTGTCCAACCATTATACTAAATTTTAGTTGCTATATTATAAGAAAACCAAAAATATTCTAAGGATTATCTTTAGCTAGAATTTTTAATATTTTTTTTCAGACTTCAACCCGGCATTGTTTGTCCAACCATGGCCATTGCATAATAAATCTTTTTTAAAATTTTTTTTTTCATTTCGTTGGCCAGCTGCTCGAATGGTGGCAACAATGACATTTAAGTCAATAAAAAGCCATAAAAAAGGTTTATAAGCTTTACAATACTTCCCTTGATGTGACCAAATTCATTTTAAACTTAAAAAAATAAACGTATTTTACGACTACAAATGGCAAAACATGTAGAACAAAGATTGTCACAAAAATTTAACAAATAAGACAATAAAAAAAAAACCTTTTATGGTTTTAGACAGCTATAATTGTTTAACAGCAAAAACATTTGGTGTTTTAATTTTAAAGAAATGATTATCGATTTTTCTAGATATATTTGAAAAAACTACCTTTGCTTTGCTGCAAACAAATTATTTTGCCTCTAGTCTTGGCTTTTTCTTAAATTTGTATTAAATTGCTTTTTATTTATCCCAATTTAACTTAGTAACTGATAGACTGTTATCTATTGCAATTAATTATTCATAAAACTCCCTAGTCTTTAACAAAATTACAGCCTGTAAACATGAAAAATGTAATTTTAACCGCATTCACGCACACCACACAACTTCTATTAATAATAAAATGTGTGTGAAAGCCACATTTATAACTTATACATTTAAAACACAGTCCCACAATAGACAACAGACTGTAACATGGCTATAAAAATTAAAATGACATTTCATAACAAGCTTGTAATAGGCATATTTTAAATGACATTTAATACAATAAGCACACAAACAGAAACAAACAAAAAAAAAAGAACACATAAAACCCTCGTGAGTCTAATGAAAATTTCATATTTTTACTTCTATTATTCTATTAGACAAAAACACTCAAGCTCACTATCAAAGCACAAACATTTACACCTACACGGGTTTAAGTAAAACACACGTAAAAAACACATATTTAATATAAAACATACTGCTTAACTAGTTGCCACATTACTTACTCACTTCTACACACTCCTTCGCTTTTTGAAAACTCAAGTATTTAACAAATTATATTTGCCTTAGCATATGTTAGGGCTTTACATTTACATATGTAACGCTGTACGCTTTAGGGAACTCTTATACACTATTACCTAATTAAAGTTCAAGAATGACATCAAAAACCATTTAAACATAAATAAATCACACATTTATAGCTAACTGATACTTTTATTTTTCCAAAATCCTCCCCTCTATTCCTCCATTTTTATACCTTTAGTGCTCCCAGGGTCCCCTAAACATGTGCTTAAGTCTAAAAGTAATTTAAATGTTGTCTTGTTGTGTGCAATGTTTTTTAAATACGTATAATAAATAATAATAATACAATAACAAACGGCATCACTTAGTACATAAAATGCCTTTGCGTATTCACGAAATATAAAAGACATTTTTGGAGGCCGTAAATGAAAATTTTAATAATAAACAAGAAACAACAAATTTTATGACAACAAAAGTAATAAGAAATTAAAAGTAGTATTTCACAAATGACTGACGCTTTGCGGCAGCAAAACATTGGGGAGTTGAAATGCAAGCGTGAGATGAATGTTTAAAAAAATAAAATTAATTTAAAACTGTATTTGAAACAGAGCAAAGGAGGTGAAAGAATAAGCAATCAATCACAATTTTACATAAAATGAAACAGGAAAGACTGCAGTCAGACATATGACAAATACCATATATAGACCAGGCCATTGAACTCCAGACCATTTAATAATAGACAATTAAAGTTCAGACGATTTAAGTCAAGAAAATTGAAGAACAGACCATCCAATATTAGATCATTTAATACCAGACCATTGAAGTCAAGAAAGTTGAAGATCAGACCATTGAAGTCCAGACCATTGAAGACCAGACGATAGAAGTCAAGACAATTGAAGATCAGACCATTGACGGCCAGGCCATTGAAGTCCAGATCATTTAAGATCAGACCAATACCATACCATTGAAGTCCAGGCGATTGAATTCAAGATAATTGAAGATCAGACCATTGAAGACCATACATAGAACATTCAAGATCAGAATATTGCTGATCAGCCCATTTAAGACCATACCATTGAAGATCAGAACATTGAAGATCAGAACATTGATGATCCGTCCATTGAAGACCATACATAGAACATTCAAGATCAGAACATTGAAGATTACAACATTGAAAACCGTAACTAAGATAATAACATTGAGGATCAGAACATTAAAGATCAGAACATTGCTGATCAGCCCATTGAAGATCAGACTATTGAATATTAGAACATTCACGATCAGAACATTGAAGATCTCAACACAGAAGATCAGAGCATTGAAGATGAGAACATTAAATATTAAAAGATTCAAGGCCAAAACATTCAGGATCAGAACGTTGAAGATCAAAACATTGAGTATCAAAACATTGAAGACCGAGACATTAAAGACCGGACCATTGAAGATCATTAAAGATCAGAATATTGAAGACCAGAACAATGAAGCTCAGATCATTATAAATTAGAACAATAAAGACATTGAAAATCATATAGACATATATCATATCTATAACTAAATTTACATATGTCTGATATTTTCTAACCATAATTCATTTATTGCGCTTTATCTACTCTACATTAAAGAAGACATAAATGAAAACAATAAATAAACATAAAACATTAGGAAATTTCTGCACAACAAAATCTGTTAAAAAAAGACATTAGAATACTAACAAAGGTGTTATTTATAAACAAATACAAACATATATTAAGAAACAAACATTTATTTATAAATATTTATAAAGAAAATACAAACATATATTAAGAAACAAACATTTATTTATAAATATTTATAAAGAAAATACAAACATATATTAAGAAACAAACATTTACAATAGCATCATCATAATCCCCAAACAGTTACGTATGAAGCAACATTATAAAGAATTTTATATTTTATTTAATACACTCATAAAGGAAACTGAAAGTAAGAAGTAAGAGCTGTAAAACAAATACTAATAACAATATTTTATAAATATTAATAAAAGAGACACACTTTGCAATATACATATTTCCACATATAATGCCAAATTCAAATGTACCCTCAAATATGTATACACATAACCATTATACTAATACTGACAAAAAGAGCTTTAAATTTCTGTTGTTGTCTGGTTTTTTTTTTGTATGGATACACGTTGGCTAAATTGTGTTGATAAAGCGGGGTGGAGGAAGAGGTGAGGTCGTGTTGAAGTATTATTGTTATGTTTTTTTTTGGCCAAGGAGTGGGTGTAGCAGTACAACAGCATCGTAAATCAAAAAATATGTTTATTTAAATTGTAGCATACATTTTGGCAGTAAAAAAATTCATATACATATTTTGTTTTTATTACCTTATGATTGCTTTGCTTATGAGTTTTTATTTTCTTTAAATTTTTGTTTTTCAAACTTAATAGGGTTTCGATGACTTTTCAATTATAGTCTGAATATGGCCAAAACCAATTTAAATACATAATAATAATAACAATCAACAAATTTTATATTCAAATGTCAGTCTGGAGTTTAAGAAATTTCAATATATTAAAAAAGAAATTTGGTAATAGCTACAAAATTAAAATTAGACTTCCCCGCCATTTAAACATGCCGTGGCCACAAATATTTTATGGTTTTTACAATTTGCCCTTATTGGCCTGACAACAAACATTAACGCTCTTTCGAATATATTTGTAATAAATACCAACATTATTTGTTTGAACTCTCCCTCCCCTCTGTTTCTTTTAATCTCTTCTTTTATCTCGTCTTTTATTTTAACGAAGTATTAAATTATTCGACATATTCGTTTACATTCCTTTTTATAATTTTCATTTTGTTTTTGTTTGGTTATTGTCATTTTATTATGATTTATTGTTTTTAATACTCGCAAAATACTAAAAAATCTCCAACCTATTCCCTGCTATTTTTATACGTTGCCATTGTCCTTTATTTGTTTCTTTGCTTTTATTACTAAATGTGTTTTTTTTTATATCTGAATGCCATAAAATGTTTTAATTAAAAATTTAATTTTTCAACGTAATTTGTTCACAAAACCACAAAAAAAGGAGCTGGCAAAAATAAATTAATGAAAACCGAAGAAAAGTTTATTGTAAGTGTTTTTAATTGATTTTTGTTTCAAACAGCCACTAATTTGAATTTAAATTGTTCGTGCGTTTCAATAATTAGCCGAGTACATAGTTACGTAAAAAGAATCATAATTGTGAACTACCAAGGACTTCAAGGGCATTACAAGCCCAAAAATAATCCAATGCTCAATTGTGAAATAGACATGGTCATTGAAGATCAGAACATTGATGATCACAACATTGAAGATCACAACAATCAGGATCAGAACATTCAAGATCTCAACATTAAAGATTATAACATTGAAAAGCAGATCATTAACATTGAGTTAACAACATTGATGATCACAACATTGAAGAGCTGTACATTAAGGATAACAACATTGAAGTTCACATCATCTAAGATTACAACACTGAAGATCAGAACATTAAAGGTCAGAACATTGTTGATCATTCCATTGAAGACCTGGCCATTGAACACCAGACCACTTAATACCAGACCATTGAAGTTCGGACGATGGAAGTCAAGAAAGTTGAAGATCAGACATTGAAGTCCAGACCATTCAATATTAGACCAATTAAGTCCAGACGATTGGAATCAAGACAATTGAAGATCAGAACATTGCTGATCAGTCCATTGAAGACCATACATAGAACATTCAAGATCAGAATATTGAAGTTGTGATCTTGAATATTGAAGATCTCAACACATAAGATCAGAACATTGAAGATCAGAACATTAAAGATCAGAACATTGCTGATCAGTCCATTGAAGATCAGACCATTGAAGATCAGACTATTGAATATTAGAACATTCAAGATCAGAACATTGAAGATTACAACATTGAAGATCTCAACACAGAAGATCAGAGCATTGAAGATCAGAACATTAAAGAAGATTCAGGATCAGAACGTTGAAGATCACAACATTGAAGATCACAACAGTGAAGATCAGAACATTGATGATGATCAGAAAGTGAAAAGTAGCAGTTTGTTTACATTTTAATATAAATTTAAAGAATATTGTAATCTAAATATTTGTGATTCAAAACGTATGATTAATAGTTAATTGCCTGGGTTGTAATAAATCAATCATAAAATGAATTTTTTTTTTTGAAAATAGCAATTTAAAAGCAATTAGCAAAGATTCTTATTAATATTAGGCCAAATTTAAGTAGTAAATTATGCGTTTGTCTTAAAAAATTTCGTTTTTTTTTAATTTAACTTAAATTTTGTAGCAATAGCAAACGATGTATTAAAATCTTATGGCACTTATGGCCGAATTCTCAGTCATTAGTTAACCATTGGTAAACTAAAGTACTAACTATTGTTTAACTATTACTTGTTATTCTTATGGAAAACTAAGCATTGCGAATAAAGATTCATTAGTTAAGCCTTTCTCATTAGCTAACTAAAGACTGTGAATCCGGCAATTAATAACGTGGAAAAATTTTTGTAAACAAGTTTTAAATAAATTTGAAATATTTTTACAAAGGAGCGTATGACTAATATTTAATTGCTAGTGGAGCAATAAATCACTTGTATTAGGTGTTTGAAAAGAAAATGTTTTGAATATTTTGTTGGGAATTTAAAAAATATAACTCTATTTTAAAGTTGAGTTAAAATTAGTTTAAAATTTTGAAACATTTTTTTTAGAAAATTAAAGAATTTTTTAAAATTTTAGAAAATTTTTTTTTAAATCTTCTTTACACTTTAAAATTTTACTAAAAGATTTTGGGAATATATTTAGTTTATTCAATGTTTTAGCATCTTGAAATGGCGGGTAATTAGATAAAATCAGAAAACTTTTGGAGACTGGTTTAATTTGGAAGATATTTATAATTTTCAATAGTTTGTGCTTAGGAGCGTATGATTAATATTTAATTGCCTGAGTTACAATAAATCAGCTGTGGTAAGTTTTTTTTTGTGGGAAAATGTGGCAAAATTTTGTTGGAAATTTAAAGACTAGAGTTTCCTTGCAAAGTTGAGCTAAAAATTGGTTAAAATTTTGCCACAATTTAATAGAAAATTGAGAGAATTATCTGCTTTTAAAAATTACGTTTGAAAAGTTGTTATTTTTCAATATCTAATATTCCTGCTAATACTTAAAGTTGATTTTTTATATTGATGTTCTTCATTTTCAGCCTTTAAGTATGCTAAATAGACGAAACAATCAAAATCCTGTGCATATTTAACGTTTATCTTGATTGATTTTTAATGTAAAGAATATTTTAATTTATAATTCTTTTTTCTCTCTCTCTCTCTCTCTCTCTTTCAGGTAATTTATTGTTAACAACAGCAGCAACTACTTTTTTACTTTTAAAATTTCCACTGCAATTCTTGTCTTTTCTACTCTCGTACTCTTCAGTCTCTGTCTGTCTCTATCGCTTTTTTACTATACCAACTAAAAATGTAAGTGTGTTTTTATATTGATATTGTTGTTTTATAGTCTAAGATATTTTAAAGGTAATTTTGCATAGAAAATTATAAAGGCAAATTGCCAAAAAAGAAAAGCACACAGACCACCATGTATGTACTTGTACATCTACATTTATATACTTTTTGGCAAAATTTTTACATTATAAAACGGAAATTACCAAAAAATCCAAACAATATACCAAATATAATAGAAAAAAACTAGAAAATTCAAAAGTAATGCGCTTGCCTTACCTGTACACAAAAGTTTATATAACGGGCGAAATGAAAATGAAACAAGGTAGAGTGCTATATTCGGCTGTGCCGAAGCTTAAACGTAATAAGAAATACAAAAACTAAAACTGCTTAGGAGAACTATAAACGGTTTTTTGTAAACTTTGTTGATTTCGGTTGTGTCCTTTAGACGTCAGAATGTTTTACACAGACGGACGGACAGACAGACAGACAGACAGACAGACGGACATGGCTCAATCGACTTAGAATTTCGTAAGGACCAAGCATATATGTATGTATATACTTTGTTGGGTCTCAGATGAGTATTTCTCACTGTTACACACGGAATGACAAACTCATTCACCACTAATGGTGGTGGATGGTATAAAAAACAATTGAAAACTGCCACTACTTTGCTGCTGGCTTTTAGCCTTTTCCCCTTGAAAAATATTATTATTACGATGACATTTGCCAGCCAATTTCCGTTAATGATTTTCTGTTAGATTTTCTTGTTTCCAAAAAAATGCTTAAAACTAAAAAAATTATTTTGAAATTCAAATTGTTTTGTAAAACACTACTTTTTAACATCTAAACTTTTAGTCTAGTTTTGTTTTTAAGAAAATAAATATTTGGTTAATTTGTTGTCACCATCCATTAGATTTTCGGTTTATGTGTGTGTTTCTCTCTCTAGTTTTCGGTTTTGTCAATCTAAATTCTTAACTAAATATTTGACTTATTTTTAGACAGACGTTGTCTGCGGCTTGCAACTTATGTCATAATAAACTTCTTTTGCCACTTAGCATGTTTTCTTATTGGCTTAAAGTTAATGAATTTAATTGCTAAATAAATGTTGTTTTTCTGTTAAATGGGAGTTTATTAATTAGTTGTATAAATATAATGACAAAAGTTTGTGTTTTAAAGGTTTTATTAATAACAAGGGAAAAGCGAAAATTAGCAAGTTGAGGATATGAATGTAGATTACAAGAAAATCTAGTGGAAAATTTAACAGTTTCCAGAAACAATTCCTAAAGAAAATGAAATATTATTTTTTTTTAACTTACAAATACAATTCTGCTATACATATAATAATACAAAAATACATATTGGAATTTCTTTGAGTTGTTTTTTTGGAAAAGGTACAAATTTTGTACTTTCAACTTAAAAAAACAAAAGTACCAGTCTTGGTACTTTTTGTAAAAAAAAAATATTTGTATTTTTTTTAATTTTGAAAAGAAATTTACCTAAATCTGGCAAAGAAAAAAACTCAAATGAAGTACTTTTTTAAAGTACCTTTTTAAAAAAAGTACCATATTGTGGTACTTTTTAAAAAATATTAAAATTTACTTTTTCTTGTTTTTTTTCAACTTTAAATTGAAATTAATATAAATCATTGAACAAATTTATTTGAGTTATTTTTTAAAAAGTACATTTTGTAAAAAAGGTATTAATTTTGGTACTTTTTTGTGAGAAGTTTATTTTGTTGGAAATAAATTTACTCGAAAGTGGTTAAAAAATTCATTTTAGTTATTTTTTTTTTTGGCTAAAGCACTTTTTTAAAAGGGTCCCAATTTGGGTACTTTTTTAGAAATAGTAAAAAGTAGTTTTTCCTATAGATTTATTCAATTATTTATAAAAATTTCACTATAATCGCCTTAAGAGTATTTTTATAAAAAAGTACTAAAATTGGTACTTTTTTGTGAAAGTACCAAAAGTGAAAAATGTTTTTAACTTAAATTTACTTAAAAGTTATTGAAGAATTTTAAGAAAAACGAGTTTTTTTTACCAAAATTTGTACTTTTTTAAAGTGAGTACTTTTTTAAAGTGAGTACTTTTTTTAAAAAACAACTCAAACTAACCTTTTCACCAGATTTATGTTAATTTCTTTTTTTTTTCAGAAATTTTTTTAAACGCTTAAAACTACATATTATTATTTTTATCATATTTTTTTTTTTTATAAATTTATAAAAATTGTTTACTTTTGTATCTACGAAAAATTGTTTACTACTTTTTGACATACCTTCAAGGTTTAACAATAAAAATAATATATTTTTTATTTTACACAATGAATGCAAAGATGTCAGTTAGCTTTTTAAAGTAATAGCAAGCAGATGTTTAAGAATTTTTCTATTGTTGTGCTATTGAGAGCATTGAAGTAAATATTTAGTTTAGTAAAATAAGCACAAATGTTCATTCACACCATTGTAAAGTTTATTGTTCATATTTTTGGTGAATTAAATAAAAAGAAATGCTTAAACAAATTTTTGCTTTATATTTAAGTCTGTTGCATGAAAGTTTTCGTTATATCTAAGGGAGAGAGTAATGACATGCAAATGCCTTTAAGCTTTTGTTTACTTTTTAAGTTCAACTGAGGTCAAAATCTTTTGATATCAAATGTTTGGAAAAGTTATATATTTTTTTTTTAAGTTTTTTTTTTATATAAAGATTCTACGTTATATGATTTTTTATTTGTTAAAGTAATAAAAATCTTGATATATTTATTATAGCATTATTAAGCAATTATTAATTTAAGAAAATTTATTTTTTGTTGTTAAAAGCTTGAAGATTTTCGCAAAAAATTTTGTTTCAAAATTAATTTAACTCCTTGAATTAGACTGTACAAAATGTTAATAATTTTTGCCTTAAAACTATTGCTTATTAATTTTTATTATTTTGTTACTTTTATAGCCTTGCTTGCGTATTAAATGTTATAAATTTGTATAGCTGCCTTGTTTAAGTGTTTTCCACTTTTTTATGTAGAAATTATTATCTTTTAGACGCTAAACTTGTATTTAATCAAGTGTGTCATTATTTTTCCACCATTTGGTTTTTATTCCTACACATGTTTGTGTGTGTATTTATGTGAGTATGAGTAATTTCCGTTATTTTGAGTGTGTTTCTGCTTTGTTTATGTTTTGTTTTTGTTATTTATATCACAAAACTGGTTGGTGGTTGTTATTATTGTCAGGTTGTTTGTTTATGTTTACATGCCTGAGTTTGCATACATGTTTGTGCCTGTATGAGTGCAAGATAACTAGAGTAACAATATGACGGTGTTTAATGTTTGTATACAAATACAAAACCTATAGCAGCAGCAGCAACAACAACAACAACAACATCGATAATGCTTTATGGTTATTGCAATTTTAGCTTCATTGAGTATAATATACATACATACATACATATGTTTACGTTCATATGTATGTATTGTGAATAGGGTTTTCTGTTGTGTTCTGGGGTTTTTGTTTTCTCTCTGTTACTTTCTCACGTATTTATAATCATATACATACATATGTAAGAGTATTTACATATGTATAATGATAAATGTATTAGTATAAAGAAATTTTTATGCCGGCTTTTATTTTGATTTCTACTAAATTTTTATTTTTATATAAGAAAAGAAAAATAATGGCAATCTATATAATTTTATGTATTTTTACTTACAATTTACAGCATTTGTTTATTGTAGTTTATGATTTGCAAACATTTATTGATATTTTTATCATCATCTAGACCCAACTCTTTGTATTTTATTTATTGTATATTACTGTTATTATCTTTTATCATGACATGACATAATTTTGTTCTTATCTCTACCTGCTTTATGTTTGCTAGAAACACCTTAAAAACTTCAAGGATTTTCTTTTAAGACAAATTGTTACATCGTACGATGTCGCGATAAAGTTTAATTCCATCAAAACTCACATTGAATAAAACCACACAAATAATAAAAAAAATTATAGCTGAAAAAAACATAAAAACAACTTTTTTTTATATGCATTTTTGGAAATAAAAACGGTGAATAATTTGAACATAATGAGCTAAAGTGATAAAGGGAGACAGGTAGAAATCAATCAGTTGTAGTAGATATAAATATCAAAGATTTTTAATGATAACAATTTTATGAGTTTGTTAGATAATGTTATGGGCTAATAATGGTGTGAAACAATATAACACATGACTGTCGAAATAAATGGAACTAAACTATAAATTGTAAGGAGAAAGGGGAAAATAAAAATTAATGTTACAAAGTAATTATAAAGATATAAAAAGGGAAACTTAATGTTTTATTAAATGAAAGAAATGTGTCATTAAAAATCATGATAACATTATAAAAATATAACAAAATCTATTGAATTTTATAAAAATTCTAAACTAAAATGTTTATTTCTAATTAAAATTTGCCAATTTCTAGTGGTACCAAAAAGGGTACTTTATCTTATAAATACAAGTCAGCTTTTATATACATATATAAATTTACGTTTATGCATACGAATTTCAGTTCAGTTATGTAATATTAGGTTTTATTTGGAATTTAAATAAAAAATAGTACAAATTTTTGTACATTTAGAGAAAAAGTACCAAAAAAAAAACCTATAATTTTTTTTTATATTTTTCTCAAAATTTATTTAAATTTACTACTAAATTAAAGCAAATTACTACAATTTTCCAAAAAGTACATTCATGTTTTTTTTTCAATCTTTGGCGGAATTTTTATAATTTTATTCCTAAGCTAAAGAAACTTAAAAAATTTAAAATATTCCAAAATGTACCAAAATTGGTACTATTTTGATAAAAGTACCTACAACTTTTTTCATATTTGTCATAATATTTATTAAAATTTATTTCTAAGTTGAAGCAAATACAACAATTTTGAATTTTTTTAAAAAAGTACCACTTTTTGCAATATTTTACCAATTTTTTTCTAAATTAAAGCAAATAAAACAATTTTTTTTAATTTTCCAAAAAGTAACAAAATAGGTACCTTTTAGAAAAAAGTATATTGCTCTTTTTTTCTACTTTTTAGCATATTTTTACCAGTTTATTTTGATTTTAAATTAATTAAATTAGATAGTCAAGTTAAAAAAAAAAAGAAAACAATTTTGAAAATTTTCCAAAAGTTCCAAAATTAAGTACCTTTTACATTAAGTACTTTGTCTTCGAAATACAATTTTCTAAGAAAAATTGTATTCTACAAAGACAGTTTATTAAATAAATGTGCAGTTTTTCCTATGAAAACTTGTGCATTTTCTTTATAAGAAATCTTATGCAATGTGTCTTAAAATTAGGTTTCTGTAAAAAAATGTCCTCTATATTCAGTTTTCTCTGGCAAATAGACTTCTTAAGGCAGCTGTCTCTTTAAAACTTTCTTCTAAAAACAGTTTTCATAAAATTTTTCTTGATTTTGTCAAATTTTACTTTTTTTAATATTCTTTTGTTAAGAAACTTATCTACCTTAAGTTAAAATAACTTGCTTATGTTGTTGAGCATTTTCTTATTTTCTTAATTTTTTTTTTGTTGGAATTTTGTCATGCCATAATTTTCATATAATCATTCCAAGCATGCAAGCATTATTAATGCAATAATTTAAGTTCAAGTCATCATCATCTTTTGCCTTTTGCACACTTCATCGTCATCGTTCTGCTGACTGCAATTTTCCAACTACTAATATGATTCATTTGCTCTTGCCACACTCACCCACCAACAAGTATATATGTAAGTCATCTTCACGTTTCCTTTTTATTTTGTGCTGTTATTGCTGTTCTTCATTTGGTTTAAAGTGCAAGTAATCAGCAAAGAAAGGATGTAAAAGGAAAATAAAATGTGCAAAAAAATGTACAGAATATTGATGGTAAAAACTTTGGCGGGGGTTTATAAAAATTTAAATGACTCGCTTGCTTGTTTGCTTGCTTACGTTCTTAGTAGGTGTATCAAATGCAGACAGATCAGATTTACCTGCTGGTTTGAAAATTTGCAAAAAAAAAAAACGAATTGAGGAAAAAAAGAGCGCAATTGGAAATTTGAATGACAAGTACCTACTATTTTGGTACTTTTTTTAAATTTCAAAATTGTTGTATTTTCTTTAATTTAGAAATAAATTTAAAGAAATTTCATGAAAAATATGAAGGAAAAAAATTGTAGGACCTTTTTTAAAAAGGTACAAAATTGGTACTTGTTGGAAAATTTTAAAATTGTTTCATTTGCTTTAATTTTTAAATGAATTGGTAAAAATATCGTAAAAAGTAGAAAAAAAAAGACAAAGTAATTTTTTTAATTTCCAAATTTTTTGTATTTTTAAGAATAAATTTCAACAAATTTCGTAAAAAGTATGAAAATGAAATTGTGGTACGTTTTTCAAAAATTTACAAATATTGGTACTTTTTGGAAAATTTCCAAATTGTTTTATTTGCTTTAATTGTAAAATAAATTGGTAAAACTACAGTAAAAAGTAGAAAAAAGAGCAAAGTACTTTTTTTTCTAAAAGGTTGGTACCTATTTTGGTACTTTTTGTATTTGTAATTGTTGTGTTTGCTAAATAATAAACAAATTTCGTGAAAAATATGAAAAAAAATTGTAGATAGTTTTTTTAAAAAGGTAGAAATTTTGGTACTTTTTGGAAAATTTAAAAATTGTTTTATAAGTCTTCATTACTTTGCCCTCAGTTTTAAGGAACATTTTAGGTTTTTCTAGATGCCAAAGCCTGCCGCTTATTGTTGCTTGAAGGACATCAACCAGAAGGTTTGATTTAGTTGACTTTTTAATTTGTGAAACCTTAAGAAAGCCTGCTGATAACACGCTAAGATCTTGATTTCATTTAAAAAATTTCCTACAGTGCAGCAGCAGGAAACGTTAACTATAAAACACAGAGAAGAGTAGCATATTTTTTTTAGGAAATATAAGCAATACATAAAGTTTACAGACTGTTACACTTAGTAGGGCCAGGATAATAGGAAACAAATGGGTTAAACACGGTATTAATGTTTTTGCAGCGGAAAAGGAAGTGTCTGTAAATTATGATTTTGCAATTAATTACCAACCAAACAACCAACAGCTAAAACATAGATTGAAAAAGAAAAAGTTAATTCTCGTTATTAAGAACACAAACGTTGCATATGTCAAAATCAGGATATTGTTATTAAAAAACTATACAGGACTAGAAATTAAAATAATAGGGAAAAAACAAGGTCTAAGCAGGAGAAAACTTTTTTCGTTGACACTAAAAAAGTGTTAGCGGGTGGGAGTGGTTATAAAATATTGTGGTAAACTGTGTATAACATTGAATTGATTGCATGTTTAACACAATTATAACACGGTGTGTTTATGAGTGTCTCAATTATTATTTTTTTGTTTTAAAGTAAAACATTAAACCCTATCGTTCTGGGTTGAGTTCATAACTAGTGAATGGTTTTAGTTCAGGTTGTAGTTTATGTTCTAATTCAGGTTATTGTTAAGCTTCTATTTCAGGTTCTAGTTCAGTTTTAGTTTCAAGGCAGGCATGGTCTGCTTCAAAAACATGTAAAGGTCTGTAAGCTAATCATTTGTTCAATTCACAAGTTTTGTTGTAGTGTCGTAAAAGTTGTACGTCATCTGAATTTACAATAGTTGTACAAATGTTTTTGGTAATTTATATATAAATATTTTTTACAACAGTTACAACATTTTACATATTTTTTTTCAAATGTTGTATGAAAGGTTTGTGTTGCAAAGAGTTAAAATATGTATCTCAACATACGAATTACTCATTTCGGTTAAAAAAAATAACTAAACGATAACACTGAAATCATAAACAAACTGACAAATTTACAATAAGAAAGCAAAATTACTTAACAAAAAATTTTAATAATGGATATTGTTGCTGAAAATACTACGGTATGTTTTAATTATGGAAAATATTTATTTTATTTTGTATATTTGTTTTTGAAAATATTTTTCTTTTGACATTTTGAAGGTTTGACAACATTAACATACGACTTTGCTCAAAATTGTGTTCACAATTAGATAGTGGTGTCATACAATGTACAACATACAACATCATTTGTGAAGTGCACAATTGTCTTAGAGGTTGGTCTGCCGCCTTTTAAACAAATAAACCTTCGAAATATTGTAGCTTTTGCTTTAATTGGCTTGTCTTAAATATGGCAAAAATTGTTGCCAATTTTCTTTGATAACTTTTTTGCGCGTTATTCTATAGTTTTAACAGTTCCATTGTTTAGTAATAATTTTAAAATTTCGAACATTTAAAACATGCTGTAAAATTGTTACTATTCCAAAAAGAAAAATTGTAATAATTTTTAAGGCTCAGCTTTTGCAAACTTCATCACTCAATACTAAAGAAAAGAAAGACATTCAGTAAAGTTTAGCTTAAATTCCTTTGAAATTCCTAACTGTAGCTTTTTTTGCGTCTTCGGTTTATCAATATTGCAAAATAGTGCTCTTTTATGTTCAATATATACCCTAAATGATTGACAGGTTAGCACAGTTAAAAGTAATACCCAGAAATTCTTGTTATATTTATATGTATCGGTAACATAGAAAATTCAAGCTTACTCATGGCTATACCTAGGTACCATGAAATCTTTTGTTATTTGTTTGTTTCTTTTTTTTAGCTTTTTTCTTTAACTTTCTATGTTTACGGTGTTTACAAAACACTTTGTAAGTATAATATAATGCTGCATACTTTTGGGTATTAAGGATTTTTAGCATACCTTTAGGTTATTGATATTTTAAGGATAATATGATTTTCTATAAATTTTTTGAGGTTTTGTTTGTGAAATGCAAAAGAAACTTAAGGTTTTCGTAAGGTTTATTTTATTATAATGTTGATTTTTGTTACATAACTATCATTTATTGTTAACTTGAGTGATTGCTTAGTTGGTTTAATTTATGTTCATTGAAATTGTATAGCATGTTAAGCTGATGGTGTTGTTTAGCTTTTAGCATGTTATTTTTTTTAATGTTGAAACAATTAAAATATAATTTAAATAATGTTTAACACGCTTATAAAAAGGTCATTAGAAACTTAAATTAAAAATTATTTTCAAAATTCTTTAAAACAGTTTTTAAAGAACTTTTTAATTTAAAGTTTGTTTGTAGTGCTGAAATTTGTTAAATACTAGCTGACCTCCCCGGCTTCGCTCGGAATTTTTTATTTTTTTTTACAAACAATCTTCTGAAAATTTTGAATAGAATAAAAAAAAATCACCATTTTCACGTGATAACATTTGCAAATAAAATATCTAAATTTGTGCAGCATATTTTAGGGGGCTTTTTTTTTTATTAAAGTTGACTGGACTCAAAAAAATCCGAGTTTTACCCGGAATTTTAGAATTTATTTTTTCTTCACAAACCATCTCCTGAGAATTTCGAATCGAATAAAAAAAATCATCCAAATCGCTCCAGCCGTTATCACGTGATTGCATTACATACATGGACCATTTTATTTTTATATATAGATTTCTTTATTTTTAACAAGTTTACCTTTGAACTACTAATAGTTTATTTTTGTTAACACGCCCACAAGTATGCCTTACAAAATATACTGATTTAATTGAAATTCATTACTGTATTGCTGAAATGTTAAAAAAAATCTTAAAATAAAACAATTTTCAACCGAAATCATACCTACAAACAGCAATAAAAGAATTTTAATTAAAAAACAAAAAAGTGTTTGCCCCCTAAGGTATGCTTATGTTAAACAAGCGAGAGAGAGAGAGAGAGAGATAGAGGAAGCTTAATATATAGTTTGCAAATTAATTGTTATTTAATTAATTTGTTTTATTGTAATTGTTAAATAAACAAATAAATTATTTGTGCAGTAATTTATAAAACAATTGCATACAAGCAACGGGGTTAAAAACAAATGAAAATAGTAATAGTTGTAACGCAAGTGTAAAGTAACCCCTAAGTTATGCTTATAAAATGTTTTCAATTGTAAATTAAAGGGTATTTAATGAGGAATTCCAAAGGGTTAAGAATTCTGTTAAAACATTAAAGAATTCAAATATTTGGAAATAAACTTTGATCAAAATAATCCGATCTTTATAGCTATAAAACATATATCCATTTAAATAGTTTGTTTTAAATACTTACATTTATAATCAAGAATTTCAATAACATTATTTCCCTAGTATTACAAATGCCTAAAAGTAGACTAAAAAAAAACTTCAACAACTTTAGAGCTCATAAAAAACCTACTCTTTCTTAACATAAAACATTTTAAGGGCTTTTTAGTTTTAGACAGGGAGTTAACCTCACAACCTTTAATATGTTTAGAGTATATAACATGAATGTGCATTTTTCTATAATAGAAAATGCAAGACATTTTCCATTAATTCCTAAAAATTCCTAAAAAAAAAGTAAAAGGCCAAATATAAGTATTCATATGGCTACAAATATGAATATATTTTCTTTACACGATTAAAACAAATAGAAACGGATATAGGTTTATGTATGTGAAGAAATATTACAACACAAAATAGCAAATTCTTAGCAAAAAAAAAACAAAAAATAAAAGGCTGTGCTATTAGACTCTGGAGGTTTAAATCGATTATGCAAACACGCAAAACAAAAATATCTCAGCCAAAAAAAAAAAACAACAAACACACACACCAAATCTATTCCATTTTCTATAATTCCCAACCCTTTTCACTCTTCCATCTATTGTTGAACACGCAATCTAAATGCAAATAATTTATTATTACATCTTAGAGGAGGATAAGTTTAATACAAAACATCAGAACATAAAGCAAAAATGACTTAAGTTAAAGAAAATTCCATTCCATTCTATTATTCATCTATTATATTTTATTGCTTTTTTGAAATTTAATTTTTTGAATTGCGAAAACTCAAACTTAATTTCAAATTTGGATTTTTAGGCTTAAAAATTATGTTTTTGCTGTAGGTTTTAAAAATGAATAAAGAAGAAAGCAAATAAATTTGTTTGCCACCAAAATTCGAATGTTCGAAATTCCAAAAATGTTTCAATATTTATTCGAAATTTCAAAATTTTCTAGAAAAAATCGCAAAAACTATGTAATTTCTTTCAGTCATATTCAGAAAAAAATTAAAGTAGACTTCAAATGTACTTTAAGAAAATTTTGTCTAAAAGCACACTTCAAACCTACTTTATTTTTTATGAATACGGCAGTTTATATTTAACAAGTATAATTTTTTTTTTGAGTTTTTAGCTATTGTTTGAAAATGCTAACTTAATTTCGAATTTGAAATTCTTAACTGAAATACATTTTTTCACTTGTATTCCAAAAAAATTGTAAATAAATTATAAAAATTCTTTCTACAGAAATCTGCAAAAATTTACTTAATTTGTTTCTATTTGAAATCTATATAACATTATTTAAGTTTTAAACTAATGTTCGAAAATTCGATCTTAATTTCGAATTTTATTTTTTTTTCTTAAAATGATTTTTAACATTTGTCTTTCACAAATTTATAAAGAAACCATAAAATTATTTAAATTCTAACAACATATCTATGTTCAAAAATCCATTTTTATTTTAATATTTCGAAATTTCAAAATTCTTAAGAAATATCTTTAAATTTATGTATGTAGTTTTATATTTCTTATTATTGTTTATTTGACCTTCTTTATTAAGATTTTAGTAATTATTTAAGCTTTAGGTCTTTTGTATAAAAAATTTAAATTTTATTTCAATATTTCGCTACTCTTTGTGGTAGCTTCTCCAGGAAAAAAAAGAAGCTACAAAAAGAGTTTTTATAAAAAAGACCTAAAGCTTAATAATTACTGAAATATTTATGTGATTTTATTATATTTTAAATTTTTTAAGCAATCTTCAAAAATTATAAATTTTTTTTTCGAAATTTGTAAAATTCACTAAAACCTACTCAAAACCTATTTTAGAAGTAAATTATTTTTCTAAACATTTTAAATAATATTCGAAAATTCGATTTTTTTCATTTTGGCTTAAAAATCTTTTTTCGACTTGCCTTTTATAAATTTGTAAAGTAAAAAAGTGTTGCCTAATTTAGGGAGCTTAAAATTTGTAAAGAATTTATCTTAATTCCTTAAATTTTATGCTAAGAACTAGCAAAATTAAAGTTTTTTTAAAATTGTTCCAAAATTTAGGGATTTTTATAGAAAACTAGCTGACCACCCCGGCTTCGCTTGGTATTTACTAATGATTTGTATTTCATAGAAAAAGATGTATTCACAACCTGCCTGTTCTTATTTATTTACAAATAAAATATCTAAATTTGTACAGCATACTTTAGTTGACTGGTCTCACAAAAAAAAATTCCGAGTTTTACCCGGAATTTTTTTTCTTTACAAACCATCTCCTGAGAATTTCGAATAAAAAAAATCAGTAAAATCGCTCCAGCCGTTCCCACGTGATGCCATTACATACATGGGCCATTTCATTTTTATATATGTATATAGATAGTTAATCTGGAGAAAAAAGTTGATTTTTTGGCCAATAAATGTTTTTTCAGACTTTGTCTTTACAAATTGGTAAGAAATTTATCTTAAAAGTTTGAATTTAGTTGCTAAATTTAGGAAACTTAAGAGAAAAAAAGTTTAGTTTTTGACCTAAAAATTATTTTCCAAACCTGCTGTTTACAAATTTGTAAATAATTTATCTTAATAGTTAGAATTTTATGCAAAATTAATGATTTTTTAAAAGTGTTGCATAATTTAGGGATTTTAAGTACAAAAAAGTGGAGCCTACTTTTACTATAAAAAATAAACTGGAATTAAAATTTATTGCTATAATTAGGACTTTAAGTGAATGATTTTATTGCTATTTCTTTCTAATAAAGTTGAAACAATTTGTTTAGCCTACTTTTAGGTTTATGTAGTTCTTTATTTTTTTTTAGAAAATTTATACGAAATTAGTTTAGTAAGGTTTAGGTTTATTATATTTGTTAACAAAAAGGTGTTATAAACCTGTTTTTACACCAACATTTTGTAGTCTATTTTTAGGTGTGTTTTTTTTTTTTTTTTTTTTTTTTTTTTTTTTTTTTTTTTTTTTTTTTTTTTTTTTTTTTTTTTTTGGCGCACTATTACAGTTTTATTACTCTTACCTGTGTGATTAGTTTGAGAGTTGTTAAGACCTGGTTTATTTATTTATTTACATTCTTTTTGCAACCTTAAACCAACAATGGTCATTAGTTACCTTTTTCCTTAACAATCAGGAAATACATCAAGCTGTGCTCTTTCTTGACTCTAATAACCTTGTTGCTTTCCTTGCTTTAGAAGCAAAAGTATGACCATGAGTGTCATACAAAACCCAACCTATTAACTATAGCCTAATAAATAAATCTCTGACTAAATATATTTAGACATCAATATATTTTCTTTCATTAAATGACATCATCTATAACAAGGCCTTTCTTACTGGTTTTAAAAAAGTAATTGTTAAAGCAGATACACTTACAAAGCTCCAGTTTTTTTTTTTTTTTTGTAAGCAGAAAACCCCGAGCAGTAAATGATACCATTAATTAGTCCCCAGGTGCTAACTACACACCAGCCACGAACAACAAACAAATAAAAAAAAAATACACGAAAATTATATAAATTTTTACAACGTCGTTATTGAAGCAACAAAATAAAATACAACGCAGAAATTTCACAAGTAGAAAATAATCATAAAATCAAACTGCAAACACTTTAATATACATAAAAAAACCTAACAGCTATATTCCAAGAAACCAGAAATTTGAAAAACAAGAAACTAAAATTACATAAAAGAATCAAAGTATGATACAATAGAAAAATATATAGCAGAAATAAAGGCAACAACGCAGTGACCAAGGTGCGTGCGTCAAACTTTGGTTTAATAAACAATCGATTTTTAATATTTAAGGAGCCTTATAAAACATTTTATAACAGCGATATACATCAGCACCCTGCCTTCAAGCATTTAACAGACCTTAAACCACACCGAGGCAGCTAGCCTACAAGTGTGTTAGTAGTGAAAGCCATATAACAATAGTTAGGTGACACACCTTTGTCAAGGTGATAGCAATTTTAACACAGTTTCTGATGACACACGTTTAGCCACATCTAATAGCAAAACGTCGTTATCACATCATCATCATCATCGTCATCATCAGCAAATGTTGTTAAATGCAACATTATCATTATACTCATTTCCATTATATTTTTGTTTTGTTATTGAGCTTTGCACAAGATGGTTGATGAAATACACTTGCTGACTCTATTACCCTTTTGTTTAGTTTAGGTTTTACACTACACCACCATCCTGTTTATACACAAATCGCATCATAATCGAATGCTTGCAGGAACTGAACTTTAAAAAAATTTTAAATCTTTAGTTTACTGTTTTTTTAAGCATAAATTCAAAATTTAATTCATATCTTACCGAAAAAGTTGTGTTTTTTACCGAAAAAAACCTTGTTAAATGTTTAAGCTCGTTAAAATGTTAATAAAAATTCTTTTCCTTCATTTTTTTTGATAAGCCCAAAGGTATACAATAATATATTCTTTAATATGTGTCTTGGTTATCTATAGCAAACATACTTCTTTTTAGCTGGTTGTAATTTGTTTCTTTTCTAAATAAATAAAAAAAAATACAAACTAAAATTAAATTCAATCAAAAGGGAATTGTCACCAACAACGGGATCTTAAATTAAACCATTAACAAACAAATGCGTGCATACCTAAAGGGGCCACTTAAAAACGTAAGCTAGATTTGTTGTCTATGGTCTGGTCTTATGTAGTTCAATTTTAGCTACCATCGTAGGTCTTACAAAGGTTAAATTTGAAACCTACAAAAAATTTGTTTTATTACAATACATAATAACAAGGATAAACTCTTACTTGTTTGTTTTGTTTATTTTTCATTCCAATTGCTACTTGTTTGATTTGTTTCTTATCATCAATCTTTATATTGACAAAAATAAATTTGTTTTTTCATATTCTAATAGGGTTCTGGACAGACATTTTCAAGAAATCGATAAAAACTACACAAACTATATATTGCTTAGCATTTAAATGGTAAAAAATACCTCAACATGCTACAATTGGAATTGCCTACTTAGCACAGATTTTTTTGATTTCCGTAAAAGTTGCGCCAAAAAATGTAATTTGGCAAATTTCATAAATCGATTTCGAGGACATATTTGCTATTTAGGCGTTTAGGTTTCTTAAATGTGATGTGTGTTTTTTTTTTTTTTTTTTTTTGTTGTGTTCTTTCCTTTTTCCCCAGTATGTTTTAGGGCTTGGTGACGAGAGTTTCGGGCTTTAAGTTTACACTTTTTTTTAAACAGTTTTGCTGCATTGCTTCATTGTGTGTGTAAATGTATTTGTTTTGTTAAATGTTTAAGTAAACGCGATGAAAATTTGTAATGAAACCCGCCTAAATGATTAAGTTCTCCTGGAAAGTAGGCTATGAATAATGAAAGCTTATATTGATGGGTGTTTTTCGTTACATTTTTTGTAATGTTTTGTTATTAAGTTTGTAGTTGATATTAAGTTTGCTGGCAGCTATACATATAGCTGGGTAAAAGCAAACGGTTTTTATTTTGCTTGTCAGCCGGAAAATCGTTATAGAATACTTATGTAGGTTGTAGAAATTTGTAGGAATTTTGTTAGGTTATACGTGAGGAAAATTTAAGATATTTAATGGTTGGTGAGGTTGGTTACCTAAGGAGGGAGATGTGATATAAAACAAGTAACTTACTTAATCAACATCTTCTGCAAATACTTTCAAATGTTTCTTGGCTTTCCTAAACGTTTATGTAAATTAGTTTATTTGGGATGAGGGAGTTGTTATTGAAGTTGATTATTAAAGAAATTCTATTTCTTTATATATTTACACCTTAAGTTATGCAATACTTTTATTGTTTAACACCCTTCCTTTAAACAGGCCTTGGCAAATAACATTTTCCACTTAAAGTTTCTTTATTTCGTCAAAAAAGAATGTCTGTATCATACAAAATGCGATAATCATACAAAAGTGACAAAAATTTACAACTTAAAGCCATAATTGTTACTTTTTAACACTTAAAGCTCTTAAGAGCAGAACGTATTTTTTTTTGCTGACACTTCACTACAAGCAGGCGAAAATTCTTTCCCTTTAGAGGCATTTCTTAGCCTTAATGTTATACTTTTCCTTTTTTTTTTTGTATTTAACCTTAAAACGACTTTAACTAATAATAAAATCAAATTTAATAACAAAAGTTTGGAGGGGTTTATTTTGTTGCGGCATCTTTGTAGCAAAAAAAAAAAAACAACTTAAAAAGATGCTATATGGAAGTTAAGAAAGAAAGTTTTTTTTTGCTTTCCCTTTTAGCTTTAATGTTCAGAGTATGAACTTAGCAATGCTAAACAAATACAAAAAAAAGGAAATTTGTTGACATGCAGCAGAAAGCTATAGTGAAAGTATAAAGCATCCCTAGATATTGAGACAAATGTCTGGCAAAGTAAACTAAAAAAAAGAACTAATATGACAGACAATTTTGGTATAACTGCAAAAAAGTAAAGAACTATGTATAGTTAAAAACAGAGAAGACAATGACAATCCCTTAAGTAAAGCGTTAAGCTGTCAAACGAAAAAAGAAACAAAATTAAAGGATTTAAATTTGATTTCAATTTTATAAGCTTTTGAAAAGTATAAAATAAATGCAAACGGTTATCATTAGTTAAATCTGAAGTATAAAAGCTAAAAAAGGTGTTTTCAAGTTCAAAAACATTTAAATAAGACACGCCTAAAAGCCAACTCATAAATTATTAAAAATGGTATTAAACAATCAGTTCAGGCGTCACGTTCTAGTTCATGGGAAATCGGTAAGACAACATTCGCCGAGTTATTGCCGATATACGGCCACAAATGTTGGAAAAAGTCATCGAAAATTGGACCGCCAGATTAGACTACGTCCTCCGTGCCAGTCATATGCTAAAAGTCATATTTAAATTATATTGCCAGAAGATTATCTTTCGAATAAAGTAAAGTTCATGACACTTTTAAAAAATCATCGTTGTTTTATTGAATTTGAAAATTCTAAACATCTAAAAAACAAGTGCTGTAGCTTAATTGATTAGAGTTCGATTCACAGCGCCCTACTTCGGTGGTATAGCATTGAAACACCACCGAAATAAAATAATTAAATAATCTTCCATGTCACAGAATTTAATTCCGTTCGGAAGTGGAATTAATTCCGTATTTTGCTTCTATGGAAAAAGTAAAACGCACAATTTTTTCGGAATGAAACCTTGAAATTCTTAAAATTACAATTCCACATCGCAAATTAAAAGTGATTTCATTCCGAAAACATTTTTCGTTTTGCTTTTTCTATAGAAGCAAAAAAGGGACTTAATTCAACTTCCGAACGGAATTAAATTCTGTGACATGGCTGAATGACTATAAATCAAGCTTTGATCAATGCGCTGCAGTACTGTACAACTAATTCCCTTTCCAAAGAAAGTAACACAATTACTTGCATATTAATTGCCTGAGTGTTACTTCTCTTTAAAAAAAAAAGTAAAGGTTACACACACACATTGTCAACGTATGTAAATTTTGTTCTAACTCAGAACATCTAAAAATAATTCCCGAAACCAATTTCTCAATAATAATAGATCTTGGGCAATAAACATGCCCTGATGCCCTGGCAGGGCAGAAAATGCATTCCAATATGCCAATTGTCTAAAAATATTATTTTACTATGGGATTCTTTGAATTATTAATTAAAATGAACGCAAGCCAAATAAAATTTCTTTAAAGATAAATATCAAAAGTTCAACAATTTTTCATTAAAAAAAAAAGAAAAATCTAATTGTAATTTCCAATTTAAAGTTCTATACATCTAAAAAAAAATGCAAGGAGAATTCCGAAAATCGTTTAATTTCACACACAAAATTAAATGAAGTCTCATTAACTTTCTCCATAGTTTTAGATTTTTATAATTAAACGAAAATAATGTTAGCTAAATATTCCATACAACAACACTTTTATATTTCAGTCTCAAAATATCACACTGTTTTTTTTTTTAATTAAAACCAGTATGTTTAGGCAAATTTGTTTTGCCAAACTTTAGGGGGTTTAGTAGTTTAGAATAGAAATATATGTAAATACAAAAATTTTAAATATAATTTAAGCTCAAAAATATTTATGAAATTTTACTTATGCACACATTTATTGCGAAATATAGTGTTGCATACTTAAAAGTTGGAGAAAATGTCATGTACAAGTATTTTGAAACATTTTAATAATTTCTGTGTATTAAAAACTTTTGTTGCAAAAAAATGTGAGTTCTAGAGAGAGAGCAAGGACATTAGTTTAATTCATATTTTCTAGCTTTATTATACAAATATTTCGATTTAAATGAAATATTAATATGCAACCATCTAAAAGTATGCTAAACTTGTAGACTCGCTTTAATCATGTACGAGTATGTATATTTAGTACGTATGTGTATTTAAGTGAAAGTTTAAGTTTGAAATAAATTTCGATGCATAGAATATAACGACTACGAGGAAATTTCAAACATTGTTTTATAATGGTTGTTACGTTTTAATTAATGTGGTTGTGCGACAAATTGCCACAACTGGGATACAACATTAAATTTTGTGAAAGGGTGTTTGGTTTGAAGTAATTAACCAACAACATTAAATATCAAACATTAAAGACTTGTGTTTGAAAAAATGAAAGGTATATTTAAAATAAAATCCATGTAATTAGTTTGCTATAGCAATAATGTTTTTAATTAAAGAAATTTTTTAAAGGAATGCCAAAGAAATTAAAAACTGTAAAACGTAAACTTGGTGCAAATAAGGTTTGTGTGACTTTAATTTAAACTTTTTTATCAAAAGCTTTCAAAGTTTAGTAAAATGTAATAGCATTTTCAGCATGTGGTAAATTATTGAATTAGAACTGTTTAGAAGCTGAATTTCATTCTGAACTAGAGCCTTCACTACAACCTGAACTACACTATAGCTTATTTTATTTTAGTTTTAAATAATTTTAATAAAAATTAAAAATAATTTTAATAAAAATTAAAATTATTCATACTTTTACAAATAAATTTGCCTGCAACTTTTAATTATGTCCTAAAAATAGCTGCAATTCTTTTTTGTTTATTTAATTTTCACATTTTTTTATTGTTATTACGTCTGCAAAAACAAGCAATTGTTTTGTTTTCATTAAAAAAAAAAAAAAAAAAAAAAACGCGACACCCTAAAGCCATTTATGTTTCAGCATATTTCTAACATAACGAAAATAATAAACTTTTTACCGTTTAGCCTATGGTTATGCAACAATTATTGTTAGCGTGTGCAAGAGAAAACAATTGCAAATAAATAAAGAGGCAAGCAAGCACAGAAAACGAACGGACAGCTAAAAGTATGCTTTAACAAATATGTTAAACTATTATTGCTAAGAAATTTCGTATGATGAGGTATATTGTTTGCATACAATAACAATAAAAAAATACAAAATAAACTACAGAAAAAAACATGAATTTGTTTATGAATTTATGGTTTGCTTGATTACCTTTACCTCTTACATGTGCTTAATCATTAAAATTTGTTGCTGTAAAATAATTTAATTCGTAATATAGGCTGTACTTTTTAAAACAATTATTTTTATTATATGTTCTTTCTGTATTTTTAACTTACTTAGTATAGTTTGTATTTTTTTAGTTTATACCAAATTTTAAATATTTATACTTTAGGTATAAATCATACCTAAAAGTAGGCCACATTTATGAAAGCAAACCTTTATAAGGCACTTTGATATAAAAATTTAAACAATTTTCAGTATTTATCTATAAAATAATTAAGTTTTTAGGAAATTCTAGAAAGCAGATTTCGAGCAGCAGTTATGAAAACAATAATACTTTATTAAAACAAAAATTCACAAAATTTTCATTATTCTCAATTAAACAATTATGATTCAATGCAATTATTACTATTATAAAGTTTAAAAATTATTAAACAAATTATTTTAAAAATTATTTAATTTTCTTTCCTTTTTGTATTAAAATTTCTTTAAGCCTAAGCTGTAAATAGCTTTGTAATGATTTAAATCTTAAAATACATATAACTTGTTTTAAGTATTTAAAACGGTTTGTTTTAATAGAACTTTTAGCTTATATATATTTTTAGTCCAGATTTTTATTGTTCTCACTTTTAATCCTAAAAAGTATGCTTTAGATTTTGTTAAATTTTCAACAAAGGCATGTTTAAATAATTCTAATAGAAACACAACACATTTTTATCTAAAACATATTGAATAGAATAGAACAGCAACAAAATTTCATTACTTAAGAAACTTTTAGACAAGAACAGTGGTCAAAAACTGAAAAATTTTTGAAAAGAAAAAAAATCACAACAAATTAAAAAAAAAGTTATTTACAAAAAATTCTAAATCTAGACTAATAATCTGTTGTTAAAGAATATTTAAAACTTTTTTAAAATATTATTTTTTAAAAAAAATTTAAGACTATTTATTCCTCCTGCCCTTTTGTTTATACCATTGTTATCCACTATGTTTAAACAAAAATATATACATATTACACAAATATTTATTGCATAACCTTTAGCTCAATATTACAGTAAAGTAAGAAAAAACACACAATACTGCATGTACATACATTTAAAATTGCATACTTTAAGGCTTAGGCAGCCATACATTGCAACCAAATGTTTTTCAAATCATCTTTCTTCTGCAATTGTAAGCATACATATCTATATTTCTGGTTCTGGTAGTTATCTTTAAGATTTTATAAGTTTAGCAATTTAAACTTATTGAACAATATAAATATAAATGTATGTGGAAAATGTAAAGCATGCATTTTGAAAAATATTTAGTAAAACCATGTGCTGTTATGTTAGTTATTTTCTTGAGAAATCTCTTAGGCGAATAGTTTGATATCTAGGGGTATTTATTGCAAATGGAAAAAAATAAAGCGAAATTTTTGTGGTAGCATATTTCAAGGGGCTGACTGTGTAATATGTCATGGGTTTTAGATAATATCAATTATAATAGTAGAGGAAACAATTTTGTATTTATCAAGTTGGATATTGGTTTTTAATATTTCATTGTTTGGTTTAGGTTTTGTTTAAATTTAAGTAGCAGTAATACTTCCTAGTAAAACAATATTATCTATAGTTTATATTTTATTTACTGAAAAAAAAAAATTTTAAATTCGGTTTTCATTGTAATAGAAATTCTAATATGTATTTCAAAAAGTAGTTTTTTTTTACCAGCATTCATGTTTTAATGACATTTTTGACTTTTGGAAAAAGTAATAGAAATATTACTATTTATAGGTAGGTTTTTCAAGTGAATTTTATGTATTTATTGAATAAATTTGATAAAAATTTAATTTTTAGCGATTTTCAAAAGTGGTACAAATACTACTATTCGAAAAAGTAGTTTTTTGTATGTAAATTTTTTTTTGTTAAATGAAATATATCTACATTTTTATTAAAAAAGTAAACATTTTTCTAAAAATGTTCGACTTTGAAAAAAGTAGTAGATATATTACTATTTGAAAAACAAGTTTTTTAACAAAAAATCATTTATTTGTTAAATAATACATATGTAAATAATAAAATTTTCAGCGATTTTAAAAAAGTAGTAGTAATACTACTATTAAAGAAATACTATTTGGTTTCTGATTATTTTAAAAATAGTAGTAGAAATACTACTTTTTTAAGTTGTATTTTTATACTAAAAACTTATTTATGTGTTAAGAAATTATTAAAATTTAATTTTTTATCAAATTAAAAAAGGTAGTAGAAATACTACTATTTCAAAAACTAACTTTTAAATAAAAAAGCATATATTTTATTACTTTGAACATTTTTATTATAACTACTGTTACTTAAATATTGCAGTTGTTGTTGTTTATTACACATTTTTCAACATCTCAATTATAAACATATTTAATACTAATTGGGAAAAATTCTGTCTATATACTTAAACATAGAGCCACAGCAAGACTTACTGTCTCTCTCTCTTATACTTACTCAATAATGCTTAGTTAAATAAACACTCAACCATATGCGCATACATTTTTATAAATTTATATGTAAACTTGTTTAAAATACCCATAATTGTGTGTGTTACAGATTCGTATTTCTAAGTGTGTTTGTGAGATTTGTTATTTTTTATTGCCCTGATTTAATGTGTTAATATATTTTACAGCAAGAACAACAACTGTAACAACTGTGAAAAAAGTACTTAATATTACTTGTCTGCTTAAATTTTGCTTGAAATATTTATTGCACATAGCGTGTGTATGTGTGTGTGCGTGGATAAATAAAACAGTGAAGGGCAAATACAAGAGAAATTTCAATAAATAAATAAATTAAATTAAATTTAAAAGGATAAGCAATAATTAGAACTAAAGTAGTATTTTTACTATTTTTTTAAAAACTGGGAAAATTTTAAAATTTACTAAATTTTGGAACACATAAATAAAAACTGTATAATAGAAAATTTATTTATTTAAAAAGTTCTTTTTGAAATAGTAGTATTTCTACTACTTTTTTCAAAACTCAGGAAGTTATTGATCAATAATATAATTAATTAATTTATTTAATTAATAATTTGTAACAAAAAACTACTTTTTGTAATAGTAGTATTTTTTCTGCGTTTTTTTAAACTGATAGAAAAATTAATTTTTGCTATTGTTTAACAAATAAATAATTTTCTTCAAGAAACAAATAATTTATGATTCAATAATTTAATAACTACTACTAAACAAATTAATTTTTAGTTAAAAAACTACTCTAAAATTAGTAGTATTTCTACCTACTACTTTTTCTTTAGCTGTCGAAAATTATTTTTTTTTTATTTTTTTCATAATTTTATGTAATTTAGAATAAAAGCAAAATTTTTAGTGAAAAAAAAACTACTTTTTTAAATAGTAGTATTACTACTATGTACTTTGTCTAAAACTCATAAAAATATTGATTTTTATTACTTATTCAGTAAATAAATAACTTTATGCAAAAAACAATTACATTTTCAGTAAAAAAAACTACTGTTTTAAAAAGTAGTATTTCTACTACTTTTTTCAAAATTACTAGAAACTACTTTATAAAATAGTAGTATTTCTATTACATTTTCTTAAGCTGTCGAAAATTAATTTTTTTTTAATTTTTTCACAATTTTATGTAATTTAAAATAAAATCAAAGTTTTTAGTGAAAAAACTACGTTTTTTAAATTAGTAGTATTTTTACTACTTTTTTTGTTAAAAACTTAAATTTTGCTTATTTTTTGTCATAGTTATTTACTTTCATTTATATTTGTTTTTCACTGTTGTTATAAATCCTTAGCCCTTCCCTACTTTGTTCCCCCTACAAGTTTTTTGAACTTTTTGTGTTTTTGCCCGTAGTTCTTATATGCTATGTCTATGTGTGGGTTTCTTTACTTTTTATAAGGGTATAATTATATAAGCACGTGTTGACTTTTAACACAATTATGTCAGTTATATAATTAATTATGTATCAAAAATTAATTGAGTTTTTTTTTCGTTTTTATAACCCATTTATATGTTTTAGTAATAATGATGACTCAGGCCAATAACTTGTAATTGTAATAATTGTTTTATACCCCTTTACGGGTAATAGCCTAAAGATTGATTATATTTTTTATTGATTTCTTAATGGCTTTAACATCTTAAATTAAATTTATGGAATTGAATTAAATTGAATTAAAAGAAAGTTTAAGGCTAATCAATGAATCTTGGAAGCAAAAGATTTTAAATTTATTGATTAAAAACAATAAGTCCCTTAAAGCCTGTTATGAGAACTGGATTTAATACAAATTTACTTCTGGCAGCAAGATTTTAAATTATGAATATTTTAATTTTGAAGGCTTCAGTCTCTCAAGTTATTTAACTTTGTTTTATAACATTTGCTTTATAAAAATTGCAATTTAAGTTTAAAAACACAAAGTTTGTCGCCAAATCTACGAATCATTTTATCACATTTATAACGAACATTATTTCATTTACCGAAAAAAAAACCAAAATCATGTTTTTCAAACCAAAAAAAAAAAAAAGATATCTACATTTGCAATTCAAATGTCGTTTAATTTATGTCATACAATATGTTTTAGTTTTGATTTAAAACAAAATCTCCATTTTTGTAGTTGATTTATGGCCTTTAATAGCGACATTTGCTTTAGCTTCCTTTTGTTTTGTTAAATTATCTTTCATCGCCTACACAGAAATTCTTTTACTTTAGTAAAATAGTTTGGTAAATTATGCACAAAACAAACAGCAATAAAATTCTTAAAAAAAAATTCCAGCCTAAATATAGGCCATAATTTTTTCCCTACACAGACATATTGTAAAACAATACTTGCGTATAGCTAAATATTGACTAAACATTGTTTAAAACTGCTGCTAACAAACAATACTTAGCAATATTTTTTTTGTGGTAAAGACCATTAAAGGTCAATATATTTAATGAACAAGAAAAATGAGGGCATAAATTGCCTAAAAATATACTGTGAAAAGTTGTAAGTATGTATGTATGTAGGTAATTTTTAAAAATACTTTGGTAAGTAATATCTTTATCATCATTATTACTGCTTATTACCTCTACTTTGCAGCAATTAAATAATGAAATAAAAAAACATGGTATTTAAGGGGTTTTCTACACCTGATATGTTTTGGGGGAACAACGGGAATTGTGAGAAAAAAGTACAATCATCCCTATCGTGAATAAAAATTCCACATGAAATTTGTTCACTTTTATTTTTTTAACATTGAATTGTAATAGAAAAAATTTGAAAATAGTATATATACTCTTAAAAGAGTATATTTTCAAATAAAAGTATTTAAAATATGTACTTTTTTCAAAAATTACTTAAATTTAATTTTTAATATTTCACAAATTAATGTAACTTTGAATAAAGTCAGAATTCTTTAGTGGAAAAAATTTTTTTTTTCAAATATGTAGTAGAATTTCTACTACTTTCTGCAAAACTGATAAAACATACATACATATTTGTTACTTAAAAAAAAAAAAAAAAAACAAAATAATTTTTTAAATAAAATTGATTTCTTAGTGAATAAAGTATTTGTTAAAATAGTAGTATTTTTACTATTTTATAAAATAGGAATATATAATTTTCTTGTAAGAAGAAATAAAATTTTAATGAATAAGGAATAATTACTTTTCTAAAAAAGTATTAAAAATTAATACTTTTTTTTTAAATCCTAAAAACCTTAAACTTGCAATTTATTTACCAATTAAATTAATTTTCACCAAAAAGAGACGGTTTTAAAAAAGTAGTATTTCTACTACTAAAAGTGTTTTTTTAAGCAAGCTTTAAATTTGTTAACTGTTTCACTACTTTCTTTAAAAATTAATGAAAACTAGAATTTTAGTAATTTATTAAAAAAAATTTGATTTTTGGTAAAAAAAATACTACTTTTTCAAATAGTAGTTTTTCTACTACTTTTTTTACATAGGTAAAAAACCTAATATTTAAACATTTATTCATGTTGGACATATTTTTAAGTACAAATTTTATTTTTTTAAAAATAGTATGTTTACTACTTCTTGAGTTTTTAATGTTGTGTGTATTTTCAATGTAAAAATACTTCTTTTCAAACAGTAGTATTCCTGCTACTTTTTATAAACCTCAAGAAAATTCTAAAGTTTGTAGGTTATTCAACAAATTTTATTAAAAAAAAACCTCTTTTTACTTGGTGAAACTCCTTTTGAAGACCATTTTATTAATATGTTAAGGTTTAATATAATTAATTTGTAAATTACTGCAAATTAGTTTTACTTTTTACTATCATTTTATTAAAATTTTAAATTTCAATTTAAGTATTCAGTAAATTGTATGCCCTACTCTAGAAAATTACAGCAAATGTTGAAATTTTCAATTGTTTTGCTTTTAAATAAAAAAAAAACTGAAGTTAATGTTAAATTTATTTCTTATCTTTTCAGGTAAGTGCCTAAGAATACATAATATGCATGGTTTTTAAAGGTATTTGTTAGGAACTTCATTTTACCTAGACATAAAGCCTACAACTAGGCTCACACTATAATTGTTTACATTCATAGAAGTACATTGAAATAAACTTCAGTCTATAAGACTGAAAAAAAGTTCATAAAACAAAATCTTTGCAAGATAAATACAAAACGTTTACTATAGTTGTTAATTCTAGATAAGGCCTAAAAGTATACCTTAGTTTAGCTCTAAAGTACTCGATTGCTAACAAAATCATATACCTTATTTAAAATTAAAATCTCTTAAGTTAACACCCATTCCCCGTTAAAAATTCTTACAGATTAGACTATTTTTAATTGAAGTTACCTTTAACTTAACAAGGCAATACATGTGGTTGTTTTTATTTCTTATTATACAAAAAATAAACTTTTCTCATTTGATTTCTTTTAATTCATTTCTTTATTATAGTTTATTTAATAATATTTAATATCTAGTTTATTTAATGTTTAATATTATTATAAGTTTTCATTTATTATTATTTTTATTTTATTATTTTAGTAGTTCAATTTCACTTAGTTTAAGTTAGATTTAGTTTATATCTAACTTAAATAAGTTATTTTTAGTTCTAAATAGTAATTTATATTTATTTAATTCACGTTTACTTAGGCTAAGTTAGATTTAATTAATTTTATTTGAAGTTCTTCTATGTTAAGTTTTTAGTTAAACTTCACTCCAATAAATTGACTTCTATTTAACAACACACTTGTATATTTGCACCATGACACTGACTGATCGTCACCAACTCAACTTCTAAACTCTGCTAACTTCTGTTTTGTCTTGTTCTCAAAACGTACGTGTGTGAATGTGTGTATGTGAATATGTTTGCTGTTGTTTCAGTCTATTTCCGTGTAGTGTCAATGTAGCGTTTATCGTTAGAGTTACCATCCCACATACATAAATACGTTTATTACAAATAATTCTCTTTAACCAAAATATTGCCAAAAATAAAATTTTTTAGTATATTTCCCTTTAAAACTGTTTTAAAATTCTCCCTAAAAGTACACAACAATTTAAGATTTATATTTTGCCACCAGATATTCTCTGTTTTTTTTCCTCTTTAAACATTATGTTCATTTTTTGCACAGAAAACTGAATACTAAATAAGTAAAAAGAATAAACTGAACAGAAAACATCATTTATATCACACCTCCAATATTTATATATATTTTTTTGTGTTGTGTTGATATTGTCATATTTAATAAATTCCATGTAACACATACCATTTTATTGATTTTGTAGGTGAATATTTACCCAACGTGTTTGTGTTGTTTTTTTTACAGTTATTTTTTATTATGTCTTTCACAGCATACTTTTGGTTGGTAAATTTATTTAGTAACACAAAAATGTTGGTGTTTGTTATATAGAGTTTAGGGAATACATAGTAACCTAGTTTGGTAACTTTCCCATAAGGTTTAATGTATAGACTAGTCTAGCTAGCTGCTAGTCTGTTTGTCTGTCTTGCGTTCTTTTTGCAGTATTTTTCTGCTTTTTTTTCTCTTAGGGTATTTTAAATTCGTTTTTACCTTAAACATTTGTCGATTCGTTTATTCCTTTTCTATACTATATAGACCATTTGGTATTTCCCCTATAATGTTTGTTTTTTTTTTCTTCATTTCTTTTATCACATAGTAGTAAACACATCCTTCTCTGCAAACATTAACATGCTGACACTCAGACAGACATCACACACTCTTGCACAGAAAAAATATCATCGGACAAAATTATTATTCATCGAATAAATGACTGAATGAAAGAAAGCACATGTGAAATGTAAATTTCAATGAAATTTTTCTCCTATTTTTTTCATTTTATTTTAAGCCTATAGGGAGTTGTATAAATAAATTTAATATGAAATTGTACCTGAAAAATATTTTGAAATTATTAAATATCTTTACAGCAGCCAATGAGATAAGTTGCTCATTTTGTTAAAGTTAAATAGATAGATACTAAAACATGGGAAAATTAGACAGTTATAACGACAAATGGTATGAAGCTTAACATAGATATTGACATTAACAAAAACACAAATCTAGAGGCAGACATAAACATTCACATAGACACAGACATAGAAATCAAACGCTATAGAAAAGCCCTTGAGCGAAGAAATACTATATAAAATTGGCACAGAAAACAATTTATTTGTTTAAATAATTCATCAAATAACTTAATTTTTTTAATAACAAACTACTTATTTAAATAGTAGTATTTCTACAACTTTTTTTAAACTGAATTTTTTTTTTTAATTTTTACACAATTTTATATAATTCTGAGCAAAAGCTACATTCTCGAGTGAAAATGTAACTTTTTAAAATAGTAGTATTTCTACTACTTTTTTCAAAATTTACTAAAAATGTTAAATTTTTTAATTTTGAACAATTTAAAAATGCTGAATAAATGCCAAAAGAGAAATATTGTAAAAAGTACTTTTTTAAAACAGTAGTATATCTACTACTTTTTCAAATTTTTTAATCATTGAACAAATTAAGAAATGCTGAATGAATACTAAAAGAGAAAGGCTAATAAAGTACTTTTTTCAAATAGTAGTATTTTGAAAACTTACATTTTTGTTACTTTTAAAACAAATTAAATAATTTTTAAATTTAATGTCTTAAGTAAAAAAGTATTTCTGCTACTTTTTCAAAACTGAATACAAATCTTAAATTTTCTAATCTTTAAACAAATGAAAAAAATGCTTAATGAATGTTTAACGAAAAATACTGGAAAAAGTAGTACATACTTTTAAATGATATTATTCTACTACTTTTTTTCAAAACTGGCAAAACTAAGTTTTTTTTTGATTTTTGTTCTTTTTAATGTAATTTTGAATAACGGCAAAATTCTTTACTGTAAAAAGTACTTTTTTTAACTAATGAAAACTTAAATTTTTTTACTTTTAAAATAAACAAAATAGTTTTTAATTAAAAGTAATTCCCAAATGAAATATAGGTACTCATTAAAATACTACTTTTTAAAGTATAACTAAAAATTCTCCATTTTCTAATTTTTGAACAAATAAAGAAATGATATATGCTTAAAGAAATATACAGGAGAAAGTAGTTTTTTGAAATAGTAGTATTTCTACTACTTTTTTCTCAAAACTGAAAATTTTTAAATTTTTGAACAATTTAATGTAATTCTGATAAAAGGAAAAATTCCTTAGTGAAAAAAGTACTTTTTTAAAGTAGTAGTATTTTTACTAATTTTTTAAATATCTATATAAATATGAAAAATTTTTAACATTTATTTATGAGATTTATTGAAAAAAAAGCTTTTTTTAAGACATATAAATCAAACAGTCTGAATTGCAATAACTGTTATATGTAAAATAAATCTTCCGCTCCCTATTAAGTAAATTTATTATAACTCCATTTGAAACCACATATATTTTCCAATTTCTACTAACCAGACACAGCTTTAAATCACAACATTTCTTAATACAATTTATTGAACTTTAACCCCCTACTGCTGTATGTTTTTCTTTGCTTAGTAGTTTTCCCCCCTTTATTTTTTGACTAATACAAAAGTTTTTCTCTTACAGTTAATGTTAATTGTAAATAATGTGCTGCTCAGTATTATTATTATTTATCACCTTTACTAAATTGCCCCATATGCATCATCATCAAAGTATGCTGCGCTGTGCTGGGTTGGCGGGATGCGGAGTACTTTTGGGGTTTAATGCGTGGGAAAATTTAGTATATTCCTGTTGTCCTTTTACTAATAATAATTGCTTAAAGAAATATTGGTAGAAGACACATATTTACTTCAGTTCTTTTTATTATTATAACACCACATATAAACTTTATTTGAGCACAGTCACATAACTACATATTTAGAAGTGTATTGGGGGAATAAGACAACATTACTATATATTTATAACAAAAATAAAAAGTGCAGATAGATTTAAGACTGCCAACAGTGGGGGGGGGGGGTGCAAAAGTATTCCTAAGTTCAACATTAAATGGTCTTAATTGAAATTGACTAAGACATAGACAGACATAAAAAGCCATAAGCAGACATTCACAGACATACATGGACATAAACAGACAGTGAAAGACATAAATATACACAAACAAACATAGACAGACATAAACATACATAAGTAGACATTGATAAACATAAGCGGACATAGACAGATATAAATATACATAAGTAGACATAAACAGCCATAAGCAGACATACATGGACATAAACAGACATTGACAGATATAAGCAAACATACATAAATAGACATAAACATTGGCAGAGATAGACAGACATAAACAATCATAAGCAGACACTGACAGACATTAGCAGACATGCGTGGACAGACATTGATAGACATAAGCCAAATAGAAATAGACATATACAAGCATGATAGACATATGCCGACATTGGACATAAACAACCATAAGCAGACACTTAAATATTGTTTTAAACAGTCTTTACTTTTAACCCCCACTGTATATATTACTCTTGGCATTTTTTTAGTAGTGAATTCTTGTCATCAAGTCAACACGTCGCATTCAGTTTGTTGACTGGTGTCCAACTGGCTTTAAAATCAGTATTAACTGTGAAAAGCTGGCATTTGTGCCCGACGGAGATTTAGCCATGTTATCGAATACCACCGCCATAGCAGTGGCTTTCAGTAATCTATGCTATAAATTTGATTTGATGTCTAAAAAACGTGCCTTCGTCTATTGGTATGTTGGTGAGGGTATGAAGGAGGGTGAATTTACGGAAGCTCGTGAAGATTTCGCAACTCTTGAGAAAGATTTTGAAGAAGTCGGCACGCATGATGCTGCCCTGGCAGGTGAAGATGGTTATTACGAATATTAACAGCCATATTCGTAATGAGAATTTTATTGCAAACTAACTTATGAAAATATACACACAGAAAAGTTAGCAACATAGTAGATACAAACAATACGGTACAATTTTATTGTGATCGGTCCATAATTACTCGTAACTCCCATAAGGCCCACTTCCGAAAATCACTTTAAAGATTTATTGGTATCCAAATAATATTGAACGCAAATATTTTTCATATGTATACAAATAATACTGTTCAATTTTATTATGATCGGTCCATAATTAGTCGTAGCACCCATGTAAAGCCCACTTTCACTTTAACGATCATAAATTTCTTAAAAATGTTGGTAATCAAATAAAATTCGACACAAATAAGTTTCTTATATACAGAAATAGCGGCCCTAATTTTATAATTAGTCGAAACTCCCATATAAGACTCTCTCTGTAATCCACTTTAACCTCCATAAATCTTTTAAAAGTATTTATATCGAGATAAAGTTTAACATACACAATATTTATATTCACAAAAATCATGACACTAAATTTTTGGATGATCGGTCCATAATAGGTTATATCCCCATAATTGTTTTTGTGTACATTTAAATAAATAAATATTTTCTGCAAACTACTTGACGCTTTTATTTTGCAATTAAAAGGAATCCGGTTTATTTAAAGAAAATAAACCATCGTTTTTAAAAGTTAAAAACGTAACAATATGTATTTTACACGTAACCCTACCTCTACACATAGGTATCAGCCTGTGTTGGTATTATATATTATTTTATTACGTTGTTATTTAAGTTTTTTCACAAAAGTCAAAAAAGAACGCAAACTATATACAGTGAAATCTACACATACACAACAAACCAGCACTATTCCGCAAATTATTATTTCTTTGTCCCTGCTAAATACGTTTCACAGTAAATTTTATATAAAAATCCTTTGTCCATAATTGTCTGCTTTTTCTTGCTGCTGTTAGTTTTCTTACGGATTCTTAAAGCAAACATCGTTTGGTAGGGTCTGGTGAATTAAATTTTGCCGCAACATAAAAAAAGCCCTTTAAAGAAAATTTCTTAAATTCGTTAACATTTCGTTTTTGAACGCTGCGTTAGATTTCTTTTTGTTTTTCAAAATAAACTTAATTTTCTATTTTATTTGCAAGATATCTGTTGTTCGTAACTCAAGCTTTTAGGTTGTTTTCTTTTTTTTTTTATTAAATTTATGTGGTGGAGCACCTAAACATATGCCACACTTTTTTTTGGTACGGCACAAAATTTAAACGTTGTTGGTTTTTATTTCTTTTTTGATTGTATGCATATTAAATTGGCAGCGTACAGGCATTACATAGAATAACATTATTGTAATGTGTTTGTAAGTATTTCGTTTTTACAAATTGGGCTGACTGTATGTTTAAAAGTTCGATTGCTTTTAGTTGAATTAAACATTGAAATGGAAATTGATGTTGATATAGATATAGACAGACGTAGGCAGACATAGACAGATTTAAGCAGATATAGGCAGACATTGACAGCAGAGACAGACATAGACAGCAGAGACAGACATAAACAGACATAGACAGATATGGACAGAAACCAGGGACAGGCAGATTTAAGCAGATAGACAGCAGGGACGGACATAAACAGACATAGACAGATTTAAGTAGATATATACAGACATAGACAGCAAAGACAGATATGGGCAGTCATAGACAGACATAAATACACATAGACAGATTTAACAGACATTGACAGCAGAGACATACATGGCCAGATAGACATAAGAGACATAGAGCAGATGACATCGCATTGACATACAACTACATTCGGTCAGAGAAATAGCACATCAATTTTCTATGAAGTGCCAAACATATTACATATATTAAAAAATGGAATGATAATAACATGGAATTCAATGCTATTCTTTAACTTACTAAATTCTTGTGTAATTTAACAAAAATACTGCTTATTATTAAATTTGTCATTGCAGAGAAAAAAAGTTTATTTGGGAACTTCACCAAAAGTGTACAAAACAAACAAAAATAGCTGAAATAATTGGATGTTCTAGAAAGATGGTTTATAATGTCATTAAATGTGTTAAATCAGTTGCTTTAACTTGCTTAATGTAAAGAAAGAGCGGAAAAAGCTACCGAGAAAGACAACAGTTCGTGAGGATAAGGAAATATTTAAGAAAAGTAAACTAGATTCTTTTTAGTAATCGAACACTTAAGACTAAAATAAATAAGGAATTTGTATTAAATGTTTCCAGTAGAAGACTTGTACAAGGAAGCCTCAATGAAAATCAGCTTTATGGTCGTGTAAATAGAAATAAGCCACTTCTGTCGAAAAATAATATAAAGGCATGATTGTCTTGTGCAAAACTACATAAGGAATAAGAATAAAAATTATTGGAAAAGAGTGCTTTTCACAGATGAAACAAAAATTAATCAGATGGGTCCTGACAGAAAAACGTTTGTACATGAAGAAAAAAACCAAGAATTCAATCCCTGTTACACTATTAAAACAGTAAAGTGTGCTATTTCTCTGGCCATGACATCTGTCTCCATGACATATTCATTGAGATAGACGTAGACATTACATTAACACAGACCTTGAATGGACATTAACATTGACATAGTTAGGGACATTTTTGAAAACGTATTCACTACTAATTAAGTAAAGTAGTTTATTCAAATAAATTTTTTCATTAAATAATTATTCTTCATTCCTGCAAATGTCGTTTTCCTTTCCCCATAAAACTCTACATCAGCACTACACACTTAAATGCACATAATTCCTGCCTTTTCATAAACTGCTTTCACAGCTCAATACATTTAGAAATTTATTTTTCAATTATATTTAGATTTTTTTCCTGCATTACATTTTGCTTTTTATATTTATGCATTTTTCTATTTACAAATATTAAATGCTATGTGAAGAGTTTATTTTAGCAACGACCACACAATATTGGAACCAAATTTTTGGTTTGACCGGCTGCATTTCTATAATAATATGGCAGGAGAAATACAAAATTATTCAATGAAAATTGCAATTTCTAAACTCATCAGAGAAGCGCGAAAAAATTAGTCTAGAAAAACAGGCAATGCATATTAATTTAAAGGCTAACGTTTAGGTTTTTTTTTAAGTATAGCATGCTTTAGGGAGTTTTTTTCTTCTAAAGTCCGTAATGAGTATTTTAAAGTGAATTGAATGTTTAGATGAATAGACAAGCTGTTTAAGAATTTAAAGAGTACTAATTAGAGAGGCTTTTGAGGAAAATGAAAAATTGTATTTTGTGAAAGAAAAGTGAAAAATTTAATTTTAAATTTTCATAAAAAAAAGAAATGATTCCATTTCCTTTGTAGCCTTATTTAAACTATAATAGTTGTGCTGTTTAAGATATTACATATACATACATATTTCATTTTAGTAATTTTCTACCACAAAAACAACACATTTGATTCATTGTTCTGTTCAATAAATAACATTGATTTAATTATAGATTTAATTCATTTTGTTAATTGTTCAAATGCGTATGTATATATTGTATGTATATTAATACGGCCTATGCAAACTCTTACTTAAAATTGTAGTAGGTGTTTATAGTATTTATACAGTGATATTTTTAGGAACTTTCTTTTAGCCAAGAGTGTTTTCGGCAGCGTAGCTGTTGTCGTGTACACGCAGAGAAAACTATTTCAACATTTAAAAATTTTTTTTTTTTTTAATATGGTCACTGTAATTATTTATATCATTTCTGCAACCATAATATGGTTACGTTTACCATTCACATGATTATAGCAATCATATATATGATTATAACAATTATGTAATGTTTATGGTGATCTGTTTTATGCTGAAAAATTATACCATATTATGTTGTTCTCTATCATAAACAATGAGCAACAAATTATGATAAATGGATTCATCATAAACATGATTACAACAAATGTATACATAGTTACTACAATCGTATATATGATTGTAGTAGTTATCTGAATCGTAACTTAACCATATTATGGTTACCGCAATCATAAAAATAATTACAGTGACCATAATATTGCTGAGAAATTTGTAAAAATGTTGACATTGTTGTGGTAAACATATGTATGTGTGTAATCTGTTACTGTTAAACATGTTCAGTTTGGTAGATATATTAACCATGTATCGGATTATATGTAAACAATGCTTGCAGATGATTAAATTTTATTATCAAAATTCTTGCAAAAATGTTTGCTAGTACGTTGAACAGCTTATTTTACATTTGGGCCGGTCAATTGACTGTCTAGATCCTGCGATTTAGCGCCTTCAGACCATTTTGTTGGGGACTATGCTAAGTCTTATATCTATAGGGACAAGTCTGTAACGGTTGACGCACTGAAAGCTAATATTGACAAATTTAAGCGTAAGATACTGGCCGATATGTTGCTTTAATTTGAATTTGATGTGTCTTTTTTTTAGCATTTTCTCAAGCTCTTAAAATAACACTCTTTATATTAGTAAAAGTTTGCTTAAATAGCTTTGTGTGTGTAAAAACTTTCATGCCAGATAAAGATTTATTACTTGGAAATTTTTAATTAATATTTATTAATAGTTTGCTAAATTGCCTTTATACTACTAGCAACTATTAAAGCAATCTATATTTTCCTTAATTAAATAAAGCCTACTTTTGTGTGAGATTTATTATTAATAAAATTAGTATTATTATGTAGCCTACTTTAGGCATTAAGCAAGTGTAAAACGTTTAAAACATTTTGAAATTGAAAAAATTTCAAGTTCTTTTTGTTTAATTTTTAAATTTGTATAAATAAATTTTAAAAATGTTGTGATTTTTTCTAAATTGTAAAATATTTTAGGTACTATTCTTATTTTGTAGCAGCAATTTGTTAAGCTTTATATGTAAATTTTTAATTTTTGTTCTTGCTGGCTGGTTTTAACATAAATAAGTAAATACCACTTGACATTGTCTGGCTGAAAAAACATTACAGACTTTAAAAAAAAAACAGTAAAAGAAATTTAAATTTACATGTTAGAGTCTTTGTATAAATGAGTGTGAGACATGACATGACAAGACAAGACAAATCTTTGTTAAAATTAAAGAAACAAAAAAGAAAATTTTATATGTTTATCACTCAATATGCTGCTTAGCTTTGTTTAGCTTTGTTTTTGTTTTCTTGCTTTATTTTGAGTTTTTTTTTTTTTTGAGTAGAATTTAGTACAAATTATGTGGGGTAGGTAGTTGTTGTGCTTTTCGTTATTCTTACTTTGTTAATAAGACTTAAAAGCAACTCATAAAATTTCTAAGGGTTTGCTGTGTTTGCCTTAAAAGTTAAAACAAATAAATGTTAAGTTTTTGTCATAAGATAAGCCATTAAAACCAGCCAAGTTTTTTTTCACATTCAGCTTAAAAATAGACTCTTAGTTTTGTTAATTTTTTAAGGCCTACAATTATACGGTATTTTATTTAGCTACAAACCTTAACTACTGTTTGTTTTATTAACATAATTTATGTGTCTGTACTGAAAAAAAGCTCTCTTATTAATGTTTCAATTAAGGTTTTATGGAAATATGAGTAAATAAAAATATGCGCCCCTAAAAGTAGTCATCATATTTAAGCACTAATTAATTTAGAGTTAGAAAAAGAGCAATGCATATTTACTTTTTGAAATATGTTTGTTTTTAGTGAAACATTTTTATTTGTTTGCTAAAGTACTAAACTGGTACTTTTTATGAATTAACCTTTAATTAGGCGGATGGGGTCAGGAGAAATTAATATTGAAAAATGTATACGTTAAAATATTCGAATAAGTACTGAATTTTATTTATGTTTTAAATGCAAAAATGTTATGATTCTGTTTTTTTATACATAATTAAAATAAACAACTTTGAAAATTTAACAAAACATACTAAGTTTTATTTTTTATGTAATCCAACACTTGCACTTTAAACTTTGGGGTCAAGTAAGACCCCATGCGATTAATTGCGTAATTTTCTTGATGCGCCTAATTAAAGGTTAAGCAAATGTTACATTTTTCAATAGTGACAGATATAATAATTTAGAGTTAGAGTTTAGAGTTAGAAAAAGAGCAATGAATATTTACTTTTTTTGAAATATGTTTGTTTTTAGTGAAAAATTTTTATTTGTTTGCTAAAGTACTAAACTGGTACTTTATATGAATTAAGCAGATGTTACATTTTTCAAAAGTTATAGACTTTGACATTGTCATAACAATTAACAAAGACATAGATAAAAACATTCCAATAGACTTAGAGACAGTGTCATAGTTCAGTTCTAGTTCTAGTTAATTTATGTGTCTGTTCTGAGGAAAAGCTCTTTTATGTTTTAATTAAGGTTTTAATGAAAAATGAGTAAATAAAAAAGGCGCCCCTAAAAGTAGTCATCATATTTAGGCACTAATCAATTTAGAGTTAGAAAAAGAGCAATGAATATTTACTTTTTTTAAATAGGTTTGTTTAGTTGAAAATTTTGATTTATTTTATAAAGTACTAAAATAGTAGTGAATGAATTAAGCAAATTTAATATACAACTTTCAAAAGTGACGTAGACATTTACATAATCATAGACATACTGCCGTATTCATAAAAAATTAAAGTAGACTGCAAATGTACTTTAAGAAAATTTTGTCTAAAAGCACACTTCAAACCTACTTTATTTTTTCCGAATACGGCAGATAAACATTAACATAAAATTAGGCATAAGAGACTTGACAAGGAGACATTCATGCAGGAATTCGTTAACGACTCTAATTTGAATAGTACAGCATCAGAGATGGCGAACCAAATACCTAACATCCAGACTTAAAAGAGCATCTCATATTCTAGTACCCAGAAGAAGAAGAATAAAAAAGGTCTTTCAAAATTGCTGGTGGAATCAGAATTGAAACATGAAGGATATTTTTGAAGATTTAAGCTTGATAACTCCCTAGAATGTAAGCTATATCTAAACCCAGAAGAAGGTCCAGAGCATGTGATGTTCTACTGTGCCTGTTTTAGACAAGATCTACAAATGGTTAAACAAATTGTTGGAAGACTGAAGACTGAATACTCAAAATATAGTTGAGTTGCAACATAAGAAGGAAAATTAGAAAACAATATGCGACTTAATCAAATGTATTCATGATTAGCTAAAGACAGAATAAGGATGGAGAGTCACTAGTATAAAGGAATGGCAAATATTTACGCAAATATTTACTTTTATTTTGTTTGAAGTTGTTTACCTTACAAGAGCTTTGCAAGATCAAATAGCATCAAATAAAATAAAACTAAATATTTGATTTGTCTTGTCCTAAATAAACGAAGTTTTTTTTAAATAAATAAACGAGTTCAAATATATTTTATTTAGTGGTTACGGCTATCCAGACCTGCAATGCAATATGTTCACGACAGTTCCATAGGGATTTAAGATGACGAAGGAGATGTTTTAGTCGGTAGGAATACGTTGATATTACAAAGCCACGAATGTCTTTTGCTAATGAAAAAAAAGACAGACATAAACATGAAAATGGACAGACATAGACAGAAATATAGACATTGACATTTTTAGAAAACTAAAAATACTTTATAATAAAGTACTAACATGGTACTTTTTAGTGAAGTACTTAATAGTACTTTTTAGAAAAGTGCTAAAAATAGTACGTAGTATTAAAATAGTCTTACGCTTACAATTTTACTCTCCCCAATAAATTCATTTATGTTTAACATTACTTTAAAATCTGTTTCATTAATTAATCCTAAAAACTAGGCCACAGAATATCTGTATATGATTGTTAAACTAATTTTTTTCAACATAAACCCATAAATTTGCAAATTAATAAACCTTTTCATAAGAAAAATTTTTCCGATGAACATTTCCCAGAAATTAAACAAAAAGATAATTTCAAAGTGTCAGCAACGAAATGAATTTATTTATTTTATGACAAACATTTTACGCCTGAAACATATGCTATAAGAAAAAGCTATGCATATAGTGTTTTCATAATTTTTCTTTTCTGTTGATAGAGTAGTAATGTTAAGGCAAAAGTATGTTTTTGTTTTTTTTGGACAACATATGGCAAAAGGCTGCTAGAGTTTGTTACTTTGTTTTTCATATTGGGTTCGTGTTTTTAAGGGTAAAATTTACAAGTACATTAACCAAAATATAACAAGCTGTTAACAGAATTAATGTAGTAGTTAATTTAAAACAGCTGTTTCATTAATGTTTCAAACACAATAAACTAAACTTTATTTTCTAAACTTAAATTTCTAAAAATTCTTGCTAAAATTTAACTTTGAAATTATTTTTAAAATCCTGTTTCCGTTGCCTAATTTAGGCTTTAAAACTAGTTCTTACAGTTATAGTTTTCTTAAATTTTTTTCTACCAGTTTTTTTTTTATAAAGCTAAATTTCTTTAAAGAAACGAGAATAAGAACCTAATCCTGTTATTTCTATGCCAGAAATTATTTCATTATTCATCTTTTGTTTCCTTTTGTTTTTTTTGCTTAACACTTTGAAAGAAAAGGTGTTCTAAAACATTTCTTATTATACTTGCTTTATTTCTTTCATTCTTTCTATAGTTTTGCTACTTTATTTATTTGATGTGTTATAACAAATTTTAATACTTTGTAATAAACCAAAAAGCATTGCATACTTTTCGGGGGCAATCACTAAATACAACCTTGGGAATTACATTTTTAAAGTTTATGCACTACAGTATGGGTGGGTGTAAATAGTGTAAAGCTTGTTATAATTAATGAAAGATTTTTTCTTTAACTAAAAATGTTTATTTAATGAAGATTAATCTACATTTTTAATTTTTCACTTGTTTATAATGAAATAAATGACTTTATATATTAAAATACAATACAAACAGTCTTTATAATATTGTTTCAGTCTCCCTAAAGTATGCTGTCATTTGTTTGTTTATCCATGTTGTTTTATAACTCAAGTATGTATACAAATTTAAAAATTCGTGGAGAATTTTAACCTTTGCAGGAAACGAGGTTGTTTTTCTGCTGTTGCTACTATAGTGGCTGTTGTTAAGAAAGCCTAATTAAAAATATATTTTTTTAAACGAAACAAAAACCAAAACCCTTAAAGTATAACTCAAACTTTTTTTTTGCTAATTTATTAAAAAAACCAATCCTTTATAAGTGAAAACAAGTGATTGAACGATAATTAAGTGAACAAGTACCAGTTATTAATAATAAGTAATAAATAAAGAATGCTATTAGTAAAAATCTACTACTATTTCTGCTTGCAAAAAAGTACCAAAATTGGCTTTTTTAAAAAAGTACAAATAGAAATTAGTACATTTTGAAAAGAACCAACATAAAACTTTTTGGAAAAATTCAAAACTAGTACTTTTTGATAAATTACGAAAATAAAACTTTTTGATAAATTTGTTAATAAATTTTATTTTCCTGAAGGTGCTACACATTATTGTAGTGAAATATTGTAATAAATAAAAAAAATCATTAAAAATAAATTGGTCTTAAGCTCAAAGAAAATCATTTTTAATATTAATAAAAAGGTTACTTTATGCCATATATTAAATTAACAAAAACTTTCAAGACCCTTATTTTTTCAGCAGACTTTTGCAAAGAAATAAGTTGTGGTTATTAAGGTCAGATACTGTACCTTAATAACCACAAAAGTCTGCTTTAATTTATATTTTTGTTAATATTTTCTTTCTTTATTTCTTGTTGTTTATATCTTAATATTCAACTCGTTAAAACTCCTTGATTGAAGGTTGTTGTGATGGTTTCCGTTTTTGGTCTTTTGTAAATTTTTGATTTTCAATCAATAACTTTTTGAACCTTGCCACCCTAAATGTATGCAATATTTTATTAAAGTTGTTTTTATCTCCTTTTCAATGCTCGTACAAAAGTACTCGTTTTTTATAAAGTAGAAAAAATATTGGCATGCTGGTATATGCATTTAAAATTTTTAGCACGCATTCGGTTTTTATTTAAACAAAAATACATATAAATACTTGTTCAAATAAAAAAAAGTTCATATACATATAAATTGTGCACTGACACAGAAAGCAATTAATAAAAATTTCATATTTTTATATTGTATGAATATGAATTTGTCTCTGTAAGTTTTCTGTGTTTTAATAAATAGTTTTATTAATACATAAGTGAAATTGTTTAAATTAAAAAAAAGTTAAATTTAAATAACTAAATAAATGTACAGGTTGATGTTAATGTTATTAAAATAAAATTTATATTTAATTATGAAAATTTTTCATTTAAAACAATTAACACATGGTGTTTATATGCTGTAAGAAATTGTTTTTAAAATATTAAACAAATTTTTCAGAAGAACTGAAGAAATTGTGGCTTGATAAACAAAATTGTTTTGCTAATTGACTGAGAGAGTTATTTAAAATATACTTAAGTATTTAGACAATTCATTTAAATATAGTTACAAACTAAAAATTTAAATCTGCATTCATTTGCAGCTGTTTAACATTTAAAGCCTTAAATCATGCTATACTTTTTATTTAAATTATTAAGTCCATTTCTTTGTTTGTTTATAAACAAACAATTTTCTTTGTATATTAAATTCTTCTATGAATTATTTCATAATTTTTCTTTATAATTAAAATATCAAATGAATATTTGCATAAATATGTTTTATTTATTAAAAAAAAACGGGTGTTGCAAGACTTTTAAACCGTTATAAAATTTTATGTAAAAATAAATTTTAAAAGTACATACTTAGAAAGTTTGCATGGAATTATAATAAAGAAATAAGTACTATTGTACTTTTGAAAATGTAATGATACTTTTTCAAATACTAAATTTTCAAATAGAAATTAGCTAGCTACTGAAGCTAGAAATAATACAAATTTTTGAAAATATGGAAACATGTTCTTTAATAGTACTTTTTTGTAACAATAGTTAATATATAATTGAAATTGTAATTTACATGAAAAACTACTTTTGACAAAATACTTAATATGTAGTACTCTTTGAAAAAATACCAAAATGTTATTTTTTGTGAATGTAAAAAATCTAAAATAGTTATTATTGGAAAAATAAGAAAACAGTACTTTTTAAAAAAGTAAGAAAATAGTACATTTTGGAAAAGAACTAAAATGTTACTTTTCGGAAGAGTACTAAAATATTATTTTTTAGTACTTTTTAGTAAAATGCGAAAAAAGTACCTTTTGGAACAGTACGAAAATAGTGTTTTTTAAAAAGAACTAAATTAGTAATAGAAAACTACTTATAATAGCACTTTTTGGTGGAGTAAAATTAGTAGATATTAAAAATTACTTTTTGGAAAATTACTAAAATAGTACTATTATGGAAAGAACTAAAATAGTATTTTTTGCAAAAGTATGAAAATGGTACTTTTTGGGAAAGAACTAAAATAGAATATTTTGGAAAAGTATGAAAATAACACTTTTTTCGAAAAGTACTAAAATAGTACTTTACGAATAAGTATTGAAATAGTACTTTTTGTAAAAGCACTTAAATAGTACTTTTTGTAAAATCAATTAAATAGTACATACTTTTTTTTTTTTTTGCTAAATACTACTTGTTAGGAAAATACTACTGGTACTATTACTACTTTAGTACATTTTTGTGCTTTTCCAAAAGGAGAAAGCACAATTTGTTTTTGTTTTACCCAAAATTCAAAGTATAATACTGTTTCGTATTGCCATCATTATCACGAACACACACATTACCTATCCTTAGACACCTCATTTTCTGTCCCATTTTAATCCTCTACTCTCTTGCTCCCATATTTATTTCTTTTAAACAATTATTTTCCACTTTTAGACAGTTTTGGCCACAGTTTTAAGTTTGATTTAGTCAGAAAAACTTTGTTTAAAAGTGTATGCATGTAGTTTTGTTTCTTACATTTTCTATTTTGGCCAAAACAAAAACAACAAGAAAAATTCATTGTAATTTCAGCTAAATTATTGTTCTGGCCGCATTGTTGTGATGACCCACCCACACAAATGAACAAATGGGGAAAAAGTTGAAAATAAAAACTTTTATTTTAGATTACTAAACAAATACGCAAATAAATAGCATTTATTGAAAAAGCACTAAAAGAGTAATATAACATTGATGAGAACAATAAGAACTAAAGTTGTTAGATTGATTAGACTCTAACGTGCAATAAGTAATGATTGTCTATTATAAGGAGTTAGAACTACGCAGGCAAAGCAAAGTGAATATCTACACTTTGTGAAATTCTATGAGTATGTGGACTAATTAGCAATATTTATCAAACTGTTACTAATAGTTTAAACACTAATCCTGGGATTAATCCTGAGTTGCCGAAGGTCTTACTGAGTGTTCCTAAAGTAAAAACTGCATTTGGAATTATTGGAACAACACTATTCACTAATTTCTTTAACACTCAACCAGGAGGAATTCGACCTTTTCACAGTGATAATACATTAATACATTATCATCATTATTTTTGGAGTTGAAATTAATGATAATTGATAATTGAAATTTTTAATGGCTGAGGCAAGAATATTGGCATATCTTGATGCTAGATAAAAGCAAATTTTTAGAAGTAAAGAACGAAATGGTGGCATTTCTATTATTATTTGTGGAGATTTAAAACAACTTCCACCTATTGAAAATAATTGAATTTTTAACTTAAACTCATCAGACACTTAGGGAGTTATTGTTGGAGAATTGCTATAGAAACATTTTACAAATTGTCCGAAATAATGCGATAAAGAAAATATCGGACATTTGCACAGGCATTAAATGCAATGTCAATAGGAGAAGTGAATGATGAAGAAGTGCAACTAATAAAATAAAGAGTTGTTGAATCTACACGAATTCCAATTGTATTTCAGAATTTTTTATTTCAGAAAATTTAATCTGCCTTTTTATTAAGAGTGTCTGAAATATAATTGAAATATTTTGAAATTCAATTAGAAAATTCTGAAACTAATTGGAAATGGTGTGGTTTTGGTTTGCCACAAGTGAAGCTTTTTTTGGACGATGCTGATGCCGATCAATACAACATCAAAAGCATTCGATTTAATTGAAACTGTATCTATTAATATTGATACAAGTGATGATCTAGTGAACTGGTATTCTAATGGAAATTGAATTTCATAATGAAACCAAAAAACCTATTAGTTTGTGGCTGCTCTTCTCCGAATAAACTACTAGTTTGGAAGCAAGAAGACGAAAACCACATGTGACTGAATACCTTTGGCTGCCGCACAGTGGTTCAGAATCGTTTTTCATCGGCCGACAATCTGTAATTTTTGAACCGTTGGAGATATCTTAATTATTTCTCCGAAGAAAGTGTTAGTTTGGAAGCAAGAAGACGAAAACCACTTGCGACTGAATACCTTCGTATGCCGAAGGTATATCGTTTTTCATCGGCCGAAAATCTGTAACTTTTGAACCGTTGAAAATATCTTAGTTATTTCTCCGAAGAAAGTGTTAGTTTGGACGCAAAAAGACGAAAACCACATGCGACTGAATACCTTTGGATGCCACACAGTGGCTCAGAATCGTTTTTCATCGGCCGAAAATCTGTAACTTTTGAACCGATGGAGATATTTTAGTTTATTTTATTCTTGTGAAGAGAAAACATCTTGAATTTTTCTCCAGTCTTAATTTCATTAAAATCGGTTCAGTAGTTGATAAAAAATTTATTGTCAAAGTTGAACTTTTGATTTGAACATTTAGTATGAAATTGCTGGTTTTGTTGAATCTGATTTTATTATAAAAAAGGCACAAAAATCTATAACTAATCGGCGCACCGATTGTGTTAATAACTATTACAATTGCTTTAAAAAAGAGCCTCCTAAAGGTTACACCCTTTACTTTTAATAAGTAAATAAATATTATTTTATATACATATGTATTTATATAATATTATTTAAACACATTTAATTTAACATGAGATTTGCATTTCACATTTATGCATAAATATATGCAAATTAAATATTATGTGTGTGTTTCTGTGTACATATATTAAAATGTTTTATACATGTAAATGAAATAGTTTGTTGTCAGACAATTTAATTAACATAAAACAACGGCTATAGTTGTCCCCTTAAAAAAAAATGGCCAATAATTTAGGTTAACATATGTTAAATAATGTATGTATTCATTCATGTGTATACAAACATTTATATATAAAATTTATTACATAATAATGTTTGGTTTAAAAACCATATCATATCCTAACTGATGCAAATATGACCAGCCTCTGATTGCTGCTATATATCCCATATGTTTACAAACATGTCAGGCTGTAATTTCATTAAACTACTACTACTACAGCGACCTTGTATTAAAATAAATGTTTTTATGTAAAAATATTAAAATTCATATGATTTAATTAATAAATCCCTAGAAATATGCCATAAATATGACTTCTTTTTTAACAAAATTGTTTAAAACTAGTCTTTATATTATTAAATCATAATATTATACCCCTGAAAAGTAGGCTTTACATTTTGGAAACTTCACAAAATAACCATTTTTAGTAAAATACTATTTAAACATTTGTCCTTTTTAGATTTATTTTAAAGCCTTAAGCTATGCCTTTGTAGAGTTTTTTTATTTGCTGTACCTTTAATGCTGCTACTCATCTACTAGCCCTTCAAAAGTTTGTGTTATCTTTTGTTTTTCTTTTCCCATTTGTTTTATATTTCTTGGCTTTTTTCAAATGAAAGGAAATATCCAAACATTAAGAATAGAAAATAATAAAAACTTACAATAAACAACAGTTTTCAACCACTTGAGGTCAATTTAACACTACATTAATTTTGTATTGTACACAAATGATCAGTTAGTTTTAGGTGGAGCACTGCCACCAACGACATTATATCCTAACACTTATAGATAAAGAAAGTAGTAGTAGTAAATGCTAATAAGTAAATGTTAAACAAACATGAAATAAAACTAATATTAGGAGCGCTCAAAATGCTAATACATTTACAAAATAATCTTACCTTAACTTTATAATTATTACTTTTTTCCAGAAAAAGAAAACTTTTTTATGTTTAAGAACTCAGTTTAAAAAAAAAACTGCTTAAAATTATGCTTCAGCTTTTCAAAATTGCGTAAATCTAAAAATATGTTTCAGTTTTTTATGTCTCTCTTTTGAACTCCCTGCCACTAAAGTGGTATTTGTTGTGAGAAAGCGATGCGATGTCAATGTTTAATGTTTCAACTTTTTTCCATTTGTTGGTCAATCACAACAATGCGGCCAGAACAACAATTTAGCTGTAACTACAATAAGTTTTTCTTGTCGTTTTTGTTTTGGCCAAAACAAACAATAGAACTTGCCGAAAAGAAAAAAAACTAGATACATACATACATTTCTAAACAAAGTTTGTTTGTTGTTCAGTCAAACTTAAGACTGAGGCAAAAACTATCTAAATGTGGAAAAATAATTGTTCAAGAGAAATAAATGTTTGAGCAAGAGATGAGGGGATTGAAATGATAGATTGAAAGGATACAGGAACTGAAGTGTTTAGAGATTAATAATGTGAGATAGGCAATAATTTTAGTTCTTTCAGGTAAAAAAGTACTTTTTGAAAGAGTGCTAAAATATTAATTTTTGGAAAAGTATTTAAAAGTAGTACAACTTGATTATGCTTTTCAAAAATATACTCCAAATAGTACTTTAAATAGTAAATTTTGGATATGAACAAAAATAGTACTTTTTGGAAAAGTACTAAAATATTACATTTTGAAAAAGACTTCAAATAGTACGTCTAGGAAAGTCTTTTTTAATAGCTTCTTTTGGAGAAAAGATTTTAAATAATACTTTTTGGAGAAGGCTATAAATTGTACATTTTATAAAAGTACTAAAATACTACTTTTTGGAAAAGTACTTCAAATAATACTTTTTGCAAATGAACAAAAATAGAACTTTTTGAAAAAGAATTTAAATAGTACTTTTTGGAAACGTACTAAAATAATACTTTTTGAAAAAGTGCTAAAATAGTGCTTTTTAAAAAAGTACTGAAATGTCAGTTTTTGAAACAGACATGGACATTAACATTGTAATAGACATTGACATGGAGAATGACATATACATATACACATGTACATTGACATAGGAAATTGTTGACATTGAAATTGTCTCTTTTGTAGAAGTAATAGTTATTGTAAATATGTTTAAGGTCTTTAAGTTTTCCATTTTTCCCCAAACTATCCCACTAAAAAAATCTGCTTTTACACATACAGTTTTCATCTAAATGACCTTTTTTACGCTTACATCTGCAGGCAAAATATTTTATTTGCTTTTTTTTTCAAAATACACAAACAATTGATAGAGCTGGCAAAAAAGATCTGAAAACAAAAGAATATGTTTTATAAGAATGGATATTTAATATCAAATACAAACAAAATGTTTTGATATTTGATTTTCAAACATATAGATTTGTTAATTTTTTTTGACACTAGCCGTTCTATAAAACCTCCTATTTTTCGAAGCATAAAGTGTTAAAAATGTAAACAAATTATTTTCTGCTGCTTTTTCTTTAATATTTATTTTAGTTTTTTTTTTCATCAAAAGATAGGGAAATTAGTTTTGCTGGACGTTTTAGCAAAAGCTTAGTTTTTTGAATATTTAACATATGTATGTATATTGTTATAACAGCCAAAAAGCAGACTTTAGTTGCATGTTTTTTGTATGTAAATTTTTTTACACATTTTGTAAAGAAATTTAATATGTGTTTTATAGACAAGTTAATCCGTTAACAAAATATACATACATACATATATACATATGTATGTGTATGATATTTTTTTTAAAGTTTTTTTTTATGTTTTATTGTACAGCCTACTTTTGGGAAGTGTTTTTTTTTATGATGATTTGTATTGGCAGTTTAAAAGTCTCATGTTTTTTCAAGAGTATTATTGAAATATGTTATAATAAATGCAAAAATAAATATATTCTCAAGAATATTTAAACACCTTTAGGGTGTTTTTTATAACTTTTAAGTAAAACTTTAAACTACAGGTGTTAAATAGTTTTCGAAAAAGGCTTTTAAGCATAATTTTCAATATTTTACATAAATTTCCCCAAAACTTGAAAACTACTTTTTTTCTCACTTTAATAGCCATTAGAAGCTTAAAGGAAACTATAAATTGTTACCAGCCAAAACTATGGCAATAGAAGCTAAACAGTATAACCAACAATGCATAAACTAAAACTAGCTTAAAGCCTATTTTCAGGCGTTGAAAATACAAAACTCTATAAATTCCAAACACAATAAGAACTAACAAAAACTTATTATCTACAAAATTTCTTGTTTATGCAGAAACAAAGCCGGAAATAACTAACTTTGTTGAACAGCAAAAGCAAATAATAACAACAATAGCAACTATTAAAAAAAAACCTTGAAAAACAACTTTAAAATATCAGGCAAACTACAGCAAAAAATGCATTATGATATCATGCAGACAAAAAAAAACTTCTCAAGAAACAAACAAAATTTAAAAAAAAAAATCATGCTTTAATGCAACTGAAAATAGCTCTGCAAAACTTATGTTTTTTTCTTTCTAATTTCCAAAATAAAATCTTTTAAAATGTAGATTTTTCTATGACCAAATCTAAATTAATTTTTAAAATACATTTTCATAAACTTAAAACAAAAAGAAGAAACACACACAGATAAAACATGAAAGCAAGCTGGATATAAAGCATTTTGTATTTCTAATAAATTCTGTTTAAGTTTAAGTGAAATTTCTTTGGAATATTCTACGAAATAAACAAGCAATTTGTCTACTTTGTTAATTATTTAAAACTTTTTCAGCATTACAAAGCTTATTTTATGAAGGCCAATAATTTCTTATTTAAATGTTGTTTTATAAGTTAACTGCCTAAAAGTGTGCTATAGAAAATGTTGCAGAAACTAACAAGACATTTATGGCAACTGGCAGATATGAAAAGTTCCAAGAAAAGTTTGGTTTTTGCATGCTTAATATACCGGGCCACTGACATAGAGATTGATATGACATAAACATAGACATGGACATATACTTAGACCAAGACACAGTATTCATCAAGTTCTTATTTTCACCATAAAGCCAGACCTCCAAGTAAACCCAAATCTCAGGGATGGACGAAAGTGAAACTTCACGAGAATACTTTTGCTGAGATATTCCTACATCACCACATTTAAGATGGCAACGCAGCAGACATGGCAACACAAATCACGATAGCATTAAAAACTGACTATGAAGCCTCAATGTCTAGGAAAACTTCGAGTCTAAGGAGGGGAAGAACTATTGTTGGAATGACAATAAAGCAGAATTAAGACAAGAAAATACCAAAGCAGTAAGGGTAGAAAGGACCTTTTAAGGAATCGAATTTGCTTACCACCAAACTTGGAAATGCTAACAGCAAGCAATAAATCAAAGTAAAGCTGATAGTTTTAAGAAACTGCGCAACGAAGCTGACTCTAAATTTTGGGCCAATGCTTACCGTTTGTTAATGACAAAACTGATGGCGAAAAAGTCACCTCAAATCACGTGTCCTAGTCTTATTAAGGAAATAGTTATGTTATTGTTTCCAGAAGGCGAACCTGATATTGATGAAGGTCATATAGACGTGACAATATACTTCTATACTTAATTTGTGTTCAAGAATAGGAGATTTTAAACAGATTTTAACCTGGATTAAGCACCAGGTTTAAACTTCATCCCAAATAGAGATTTGAAAATTGCTGTGAAGTTAAGACCAGAAATATTAATAGAACTGTTTAAGAACAGCCTTAAAGGCGGTAAATCACCAAAAATTTGACGAAGAAAAAAAACAAAAACTCATCCAGATTCCTAAACCAGGAGTCCTTGCCTTCTTGACTCGCTAGGAAAATGCTTAAATTATATATACTAGGCTAATGGACGCTGTTTAGGCTATAAAAGGGCTATCTGATAGTCAATATAGCTTCAACCACAGACGCGGTCAATACGGTTATAGACTCAGCCAAAAATGCAAGCACGGGTTATAAAAAACGCTTTTAACTCTGCCGGATGGAGATATATAAACTCATTTTAAAAGTACAATTAGACATAGACATGGACAAGAACATATCAAACAGAACTTCTTTTAAGAGAATTTACTACTTACTCTCTACCAAATAGTGCACCTTCTCCTTTTCCTAAAATCTCCCTCCCTAAACTACTTATAACTTACAAAACAATTTCACAATTACCACAAACTAACAACCAACAATATATAAAATTATTTTGTGACTTTCAAAGAAAAACACTAACAAGAAAAAACCTCAACAATACGCTAGCAAAAGTTTTATAAATAAAATTTTTAGACTACTTTTAGGAGTCACAATTTGCTATTTTAATTTCTGTTGGAAACTTCATTTTAAAAGAAAATAATCAAATTTTATTGCTGACATACAGGCAGTGTATTGTAATAAACATAAACTTATGCGTACTGTATAGAAAACTACACATTTTTTTTTGTGTATGTGGTTTTATCAAATTGAGTGTATGTGTTTATTTATGCTTAAAATGTCAAAATAAATGTCAATTTGTTTGCATGTATTCAGCAGACTTTTAATACACCACTGACATTTGGTTTGGTTTTTTTTATGTTTGGCAATGTAAATCTGTTCTAAATCAATCTAAATCAACAACAATGAAGGATTATTTAAAAGAGTTAGTATGAGCAAATAATACGTTTTTGTTAATGCAGAGATATTTAGTGAAGTATTTAATAGTTAGCTAAATAAAGAGCCTAATCTAGAGAGAATTGAATAAAAAAAAATTAAAAAACAATACCCTATTTCAGGGATTAAATTTGAAATCCCTAGAATATTTGTAAATTAAGTAAAGTAAAAACTGCATAAAAACAATAAATTTTGCATACATTAAGGCTGTTTGCTGACACAGTCAAACAATAAATTTATTCTAGTTAGTTGAGAATAACAATTCAATGTAATGCCTAGCATTATTATTTTATGCCAACAGCAAATTTTAATACATATTTTTGGAAATAATTGCTAAAAATTCAAAGCTTTGTTGCGAGATGAAAATGAATTTATTTTTTTAATTTTAAGCTTGTAAAGTGATTAATTTGCATTGAAAATTTAATGAAAAACTTGGTACATAACATACAGCTAAAGCTATTGCCTATTGTTAGGATTTGTTGCATTAGTATGTCAATGGTTTAGGAAATGATTGAAAAATGAGTTGTGCTTAAAATCTTTTAGTTATACAAACTGTATTATAAAATTTTATTGTTCTAAAGAGTAGTTTCATTTATTTTCCGTTGTTTTTTTTTCTGCCACTTAATTATTGCTGATGCCTCTGCCACTGATTACACAGTGATGATGAACCAATTAGTAACAATTTTTTCTTGTTTGAAACAGATAAAATAGATTTTTTTTTTTTTTTTTTTTTTTTTTTTTTTTTTTTTTTTTGTGAGTGTTCTTTAGAATGAATTAGTTGTAATGACAAGTCCTGTTTTTTTTTTTTTCTCTAAAAACACTTGCAGTTTAGCCATTGTGTTTACTACTGGCAGAGTGATGCTCTTTCTTCCCTTTTCTACAGCATAGAGTAACTAAAATATGCCACTCAATCATTATTAAAGTATAATTTTCCAATGAAAGAGTGATTGCTGAAACTAAAATTGGCATTTGCTTGCCAGTATAAACTTCCGTAACAGATGAAGATGAATAATTTGTTGCCAATGAGTTCTGCACACTTAAGGGTAAGCCTTTCAACATAATACACGAACATTTTTAGGATTTTCAAATAAATTAAAAGGGTTTCCCTAACGCCAACTTGTATATGTATATAGAAATAAAAGTATAGAAATATGTAAAATATTAAATAGATTCGTTGGGGGAAATAACCATCAGCCACAACATATTGAAGCGTTAATTACCAACTCATGGTAAGGGTAAATATTAAATCGAAATATTTCGCATACAGTTCTTGACACTTCAATGTCAATTTGTAGAGAATTTCTTTAAACATTTTATTCCTGCGAGTATAAAATGAAAAGCGTAGAGAGTGCAAGTGTTTAGGAGAGTTTAAAAGCTGTTTTATGCACTTTACTTAACCAATTATTAAGTGTCTTTCTGGATTTAATTTGAACTAAAATTTATTTATTTTCAATATTGCTGTTGTGCTCATAAGCAGCAAGCAAAAGTAGCAGGTGGGTTTTTTTTTTGACTATATGACAATATAGCAAAAAAATAAAAGAAAGAACGAACGACATCCACATGTTTCTAATTAGTTTTTAAAGCAATAAATCAACATTCATGTAACAACGCAGAGCTAGTATGAAGAAAACTGCTGACGGCTGATGATGATGGAAATACAAGGGAAAATTATAGGGAATATATATTTTAAAGTAATTGTTGGTATACACAATAAAAGCCAGCAATCAATGATAAGGTAGAAGTTTAAAATAAATTTTTGTTACACCTTTATATATTTCATTTCAAGCTCCCACAAACGTGCTTTGAATTCTTGTGGGTTTGCACTAGATAATTTATAACTGCTGCTGACTGATGACTGACACAAGGGCGTTTTAAACAGTGATTCAATTCAATAAAAAAATTTAGGTAAAATTATATTTCAGAAATGTTATATATTATTAAACTTCATAAAATATGCGTTTTCTTTATTTTTCATTTTATTTCCCCTTAAAAAGTATGAAATACATTTGCTTAAATCCCTAAAGTATGCTACTGTTTATGTGTTTGTCTGTTTTACTGTAAAATACCATATAAACATTTAATGCCTGTAAAAATTATGTGGTTTTATTACAGCAAGAATTATGACTTAGATAAAAGAACATATTACTGAAGTAATGAAATAATAAACAATTTTGAATTAAACTAATTTTATTAAATTCGTTAAGATTTACGGTCTGTTAAATTTCTTGCAAATGAAATTAAATATTTCATTTTGTTAATCCTAAAAACAGGCAATTAAATTATTATTTTGCTTAAACTTATCCCTAAAACAATGACTTGATCAATATTTATTTTAATATAAATTTCTCTGTCTATAACTGTGTCTATGTATTTGTTAATATCTATGTCAATGTTTATGTCATAGCTATATTATCTCTGTATATTCATTTTGTAGTTTTCTATACAGTACGCATTTGTTATGTTGGCTACACTCCATTGTTTGTTTGGCAGCAATAAAATTAGATTATTTTGTTTGAAAATAAAATTTCCGACACAAACAAAAATAGCACATTGCTACTCCTAAATGTAGTCTATAAATATTATTTATTGTTGAGGTTTTTTCTTCTTGTTTTTTTTTTTCACACAAAATAATTTTATATATTGTTGATTGTTAGTTTGTGAAAAATGTGTGACATTGTTTTTTAAATGATAAGTGGTTTGAGGAAGGAGATTTTAAGAAAAGTGGAAAGTAGGTAGACTAAATTGTATAGGAAAACGATATATTCTATCGTTTTATGTCTACATCTAAGTATGTGTCTATGTTTATGTCTATGCCTTTCTGTAATCTTTGTCTATGCCTATTTCTAAGTCCATATCTATATATATGTTTCAATGAAAATTGATATGTCTATGTCTACACATATGTCTCTCTTTAATTTTATGTCCCATGTCTACATGTCATCTGGTTTAATGTTTAATTTTATGTCTCGTTATATATTCTATTATTTATTTCTTTGCATGTCCTTGTTCATATATCGTTCTATGTCTAATTTTATGCCAACTTCATTGTTTGGCTCTATTTTTCGTACAATGTTTTATTTTTCATATGCTTTTATGTCTATTTGTAATTACTGCTTTTTGTTTTGCTATAAATTTTTATTTATGTCTTAATATAGTTTCATATGCAGCTTCTCTGTTTTCAGAGACTGCACCAACAACATTCTTATTCTATAGACCTTTTCAGTAGTTTCCTTCGACAGACTCCATCTAAAGTTCCCTTATATAGTCTCTTAAGAGTACTTCTAATGTTTTCTTCTAAAGAATTCTTCTGTAGTGCCTTTATAAAGTCTCTTTCGATATATTACTTTGATCGTCTCCTTTTAAAGCCTCGCCTTTGGTCTCCTTTGATTAACTGTTTTGATATTTTCCTTGTATGGTGTCCTTTAGACTCCTATTTCTATTTTAATAGTTTTATTCGATATTCGATTACCTTCCATAATCTACTTCTATAGACTCTTTCGATTGTATGTGTCTACACATTCCTTCTAAAGAGTTCCCGTATAGTTTTCTTCGAAAGTCGTCTCTATCCATAGCCTCCTTGTATAGTCTTCTTCTAAAGACTATTAGAATAGTCTCCTTGATCTCTTTCGATAAATTCCTTCGCTTTTCACCAACGAAATTCTTATTCTTAAGTCTCTTTCGATAATTTCCTTCGAAAGTCTTCGCTATCGAAAGCCTCCTTGTATAGTCTTCTTCCACAGACTATTATCATAGTCTCCTTCGTTAGTCTCCTTGATTTTTTTCCATAATTTTATTTGCTATTCACCATAGAAAGTTTTCTCCTTCTATAGACACTTTCCACAGTAGTCTCCCTTCTTTAGAAGACTTCGAAAGTCATATTCTACATCTTAATCTCCTTTAACAATCTCCTTTTATAAGCTCCGTTTAAGGTATTATTCTACAGTATACTTCTTTTCGATAGTTAGTTTCGGGAGTCTCCTTCCATAGACTACTGACGTCTTCTTCTAAAGTCTCCTTCTGAAATCTCTTTCAATAGCCCCTTTAAAAGTCTCCTTGAATTTTTCTACATTCTCCTTTTAAAGTCAATCAACTGTCTCCTTCGAAAGTCATTTTTTCTTTCTATATTGTTTTGATAGTTTTCTTCGATAGTATCCTTTGTTAGTCATCTTGTTTAGACATATTCTAAAATCTCTTTCTATAATTTCCTTCGAAAATCTTCTCCTTTCATAGCTAGTTTTTATAGTCTCCTTCCATAGACTCCTGAAGTCTTTTTCTATAGTCTCCTTATTTAGTATTTTTCTATAGACACCTTCTAAAAATTCCTTTATCAAGTGTTTTGCTAGAGTATGCTTCTGAAATCTCTTTCGATAGTCTCCCTTAAATATCTTTTTACAATCTCTATTTATAGTCTTCACCTACAATGTCTTTCAAAAGTATTCTACAGTCTCTTTCAGCAGTCTCCTTTTTTCGTGTCCTTCTAACGCCTTCTTCTACAGTTAGATTATATTGTCTCCTTGAGTCAAGTCTATTGGTGGAAAATGATTGTAAAGAGTTCATCTGTAAAGAGTTGTACTTCGTTTAGGTTTCGGTCTTGGAATACTACTATGTGACATCATCCACAAAACTTAAAATTTGTAGCTCTTCCGTTAGTTGGAACCTGATCAGACCTGATGTTGTATAGAAAAGAGCTCAGGGCCAATTCTTGCGGAACATCCGTCTAATTTATGAAGTATTTCCTGATACTTTGTAGTCATTGATCTAATCTATGTTTTATTGTAAGCTGCAAGCCCATACACACATTAATCACATGCACTTGTCTTTTTCTTTTTGCCACATCTCTTATTCATTGATTCTTTGATTTTGTTTTCTTTTTCTTTCTACTACATTTAACAACAACAATTTGTTGTGTTCTTTTGAACATCCTTGACCTTGTCTACAAGCACATTTAAGCATATTTAAAAGAGTCTCTTACAAAATTCTTACATCATTCCACAACCATTGTTATTATATATTCTTTACTCTCACTATTCGTATTTAATCGATTTAATAGCTTAAAATAATTACAGAGACATGCTTAAGTTGTACGTTTGTTTGTTCGTTCGTTCATCTGGCTGTTGTGTTGCTCTATTCTTTTTCTGATTTAGCTGAAAGGCAAACATTTTCTCAATACTATACAAATTCATGTTTTGTGTTGTTTATCATTTAATTTTACTTGTCTTGTATGATATACAATGAATTTTGTTATCTTGAAAATTCTGGGGTGTTTGTTGAGTTTAACATTTAAACAATGGCATTAAATATAAGAAATCATTTAAACCCACGAATATATGTATTGTCAGGCAGACAGCCAGACCATCAAACAAATTGTCATTTGTTTAAAAAATCTTGGGCTCTATGTCACAGTGCTAGTGCAAGGCTGTTGTAGTCTCGAAAGATGTTGTTTTTATGCCAACATTATTCCAAGTCAAAAGTTAAAATTTTAATTAAAAATCATTAGAATAGTTGTGTAGAAAGTTGTTTTAATTTAACACAATTTCTTTTAAACCTATTTCTTGTTTAAAGTTTCTTAATTTTATAATAAAATTAAATTATATTTTGTTTTGAGCCATTACGATTATTATTATGCCGTGTCAATTTCAAGCCAGAATATTAATTTTGTTTTAAACGGTTTAAAATAATAATGCAAATGTTTTAAATTCTTGTTTATGTTTGAGGATTTTTTTGTAACTTGTTCTTTCTTAGTCTGTGGGGTTTTCATAAAACTTACTTTTATTATTATTCAGTATTCATTAAGCCATTTAGTATATTAAATAACAAATGAATGAGTTTATCTTATAATATTATTTATACACATTTGTTTTAACAGCTATTAAAACTAAACTTTAAGCCTAGCTGTATGCTTTAGTTTTATAATATATATTAAAAACAGCAAGCATTAAATTTATATTATTAAATTAACAATTTGAGCAAAATGTTTAGCTTTAAATAAAGAATTTTTAAAGAATTCTTAACAAAAAAAAAAAACAATATTTTTAAGCTTAATAAACTCCTAACTGTATGCTTTAAATTTTTTGAAAATCACCTAATGTTTAAATACTTGCTATTTGTAAAACGTTATAGTCTCATTTTGACTTATGTTAAAGAAACTATTTGCCATTTTCTTATTAAAGATTATTTTAAAAATCATACAAATTTTAATTTAATATTTGTCTTATAATATTTCAGATTTTTATTTCACTTACTTCCTTTTCAGTCTCTTAGTTTCACTTAAAGTAATCACTCATTAAAGCAAAAAATCTCAAAGTAAGAACAACTCCAGCCTAAAAGTCTACTTAATTTGCGTTATTCCTTTTATTTCATTATTATACATGTTATACAGAGTTAGGCCATAAATTATAATTGGATACTGAAGATTGTAAAGAAGCTGGAATAAAATAATAATATTGTTGTGAAATAATTGATTGTATAGAATAGATAAATCTTAAACAATCACTAGGAATATAAAATAGAAATTGATTTTGTTTTCTTCTTGGCAAGCCTAACAATAGGCAATATTATGAAATATTTTTCATACATATGTTCATCTTTAGTAATTATTATAGGGGTAATATTACAGGGTAATTTATTAAGAGAAGTAAAAAATTTTTAAAACTAATAACGACAATAATTTTACAGTCTATAAACTAGAGTTAAGACTAGAATAATTACCAGTTTATAGACTTTAGAGTAGCCTATTTTATAGGCTTTTGACTAAACTATGTTTATTCTTAATTTACAATAATGCAAAGAAAAATAACTTGAAAATGGAATAACATTGTTTATTATCACTAACAAACTACTATGTGTGTAAAGTTATATTTTAAAATTTATAACCCTAGACACAAACCTTTAAAGTTAACAGAGTTATGTTATGGTGTTAACATTGCACTGTTAAATACATCAGGAATTGGCATACGCTTTAAAAATGATATTTTGGCCATATTTGTGGCCACTGAGGGCTGAGTACAGTTTTCCGGGAATAGAGGCAACGTGGGCGAATAATTGCAAATATAATTTGTAGACAAGATGAGTGGCTAATATAGTCAGTAGTCATAAGTTAATTCGAAAAAAATAACAAGAACGACATTTTCATTCATCAATTTTGTAGTTAAGACATCATCAACTAGAAAATAAGAGAAACCCCCAGTTTTCTATGTTCGCTTTCAATTATCTTTACTAAAGACAGGTCCTTAAAATGCATCTTGCGAAGCACCAGGACAAAGTATGGGTGTAAATTGTAATGCAAAGGTTTTTCAAGCAAGTCACAGAAAAGTAAAACCTGTGGCAAGAGGCAGCAATATGTTGGATTAGCAAAATCAACCCATTTTGGTCATCTGAAGAACTCAAACTTGATTGTAAATCTGTTACTAGTCTTATAATTAGAAATAGGGTTCAGGAAGCTGTATTAAAAGCTGGTGTTCGAGGAAATTAACTTTATTGTAGCAAACTGAATGCTAAAAATAAAAATGTAAGATCTACACCGAAAAAATTGGAGATTTTTTTCTGGTCAAAGGCAAATATATTTGCTCGTTTCTGATGACAAAACTTTCCTTTGAAGTTCATAAAATAATGCATTAGGACCCAGGTTTAGCCAAAAAAATAAGCTTGAAGTTGGGAGCAGAGGTTGTAGAGTTTGGGTTGTTTTTCTAAATAAAAATGTTTTCTCAAAATACTTGTTGGTTCTAATGCAAAACCTTTCTTTCAACTGGATTTGAATCCAGGTTTTGCCAAAATCCCATGAAAAATGCAGAAGAGGTGGGCTAAAGATTATGAAAAAATATTACAAAATTAAATGCTAATCAGATGCTAAAGAAGAAATATGGCACTTTTGGGAATTGAATTTTTGCAGGACAATGACATCAAGCACTCAACCAAACTACATAAGTCCTGGTTCAAGCAAAACAAAGTCAGAAATTTCTAATAGAAATGCAGCTTAAATTTTCTCAAATACAATTAGAAATTTTTGAAATATAATTCGAAACTTCTAAAATACAATTACAAGATTCTGAAATACAAATAGTAATTTCTGTAATACAATTGGAAATGGTGTAGAGGTCTGTTAAGAGATTAGCTTCAGTTTCAAGGGTATTTTCTTTTAAGGTTTGTTTTAGCTTCATTTATGGGTTTTTTTTTCAAGTATAGTTAAACTATATTTTGCAAGCGAAAATCTAGTTCAAAAAAAGATTACATTCAATTTTAATTTTCATCTTTTAGTTTAAACTACTTTTGTAAATCATGTTAACTATAGTTTCAGCTTTTATTGTTAGACTTTATACTTTAGATTAAGTTTTAATTGTAAGTCGGTTGCAAAAGTTTAATTTCAGCTTTAACTGTAGCTTTTTTTAACTTTAGTTTAAACTGCTTTTGTAAGTCCTTTTAACTCTAAAGATCAGTTATACATTTTAAAATAAAAAATGGCTTCAATTTTTAAGTTTTCTTGCAAACAACTTCGTCATATATGTTTTTTTTTTTTATAAAATTGTATATACGTAAATAATAAGTTTTGCATACTTTAGGGATGCCTATAATACTTTTATATGTAGTACCTTGTTTTCATTTATCTGTTGCCATAAACCCATAGAGAAAAAAAGCTTTATGATTATTTGAAAATTTTTATTTTTGTGAGCCTCTACACCACAAAACAAACAAAAGAAAACTGTATATACGAGTAAATAAGATAAATTATATTTATCATAAAAAATTAAATGAAATTTCATAAATTTAATTTTAACACAAAATACACAAGCGTATACGTTTACTTCAACATATGTATATCACCACCAACATAAATAAAAAATAACCCAGCAAACATTTTTAAAAGAGTTTTCACTTAAACTTCATTAGGTCACGGATTTGTAGGTGCATAAGAAAAGCAAATAATAATAATAAATTTTAATTTATATTCAAAATGTTTGCTGGTTTAGCTGACAGTGTGTATGTGTTCAATTTGTGCCTGCATATAGAAGACAGAAAATACCTTAAATACATATGGAAAAAAAAATATATAAGAAAAAAGCTTGTAAGTTTTTCCACACTTAATATTAACCTAGACATGTATAATACTACGTGCTTCTTAGGAGAAGGAGTACGTGTACGTACGCTCTGCGTACCTGTACAAATAAGTCTATGCAAGTATAGTTGTCATAGAAAGCTTAAGTTTTTCTTCTTTATTTTCATATTTTTCCTATGCTATATTTATGAATGCGTGTTTAAACATGACTGTTATATATAATCATATGTATGTAATGCCTGAGTGTTTCGATTCATATGTATGCTATATTTAAAGTAAATGTTATAATTTTTATGAAATTTAATCTTACATTTAAAGAAAATTACAATTAAATTAGTTTTCTTTTTTTAAGAGAGAACAGGTATGTAAGTGTTTCAGTATTTTTGAATTATTTTTTTTTTCTAAAAAAATGTCAGCATACTTTTAGGCTTATATTTATTTCTATTCATTGTCTTTGTTTGTAAAAAAATATTGAAATGTTAGCATATTTATTTAAGTTTAACACGTCAATTGATTTGATATTTAAAATACAATTATAATATGATGTCACTTGCATATTTTTGTCGATGTCATCATCATCTCCCCCAGCATCAATACACTCTGCTTGTCATCATCACAATCACTTTCATTATTATGTATGTATTTTTTTTTTTTTTACCAGAATTGATGATAAATAATATTTTATTGTTGTAAATCTAATATGTATAATTTATGGTTTTTACTGATGACATTTTCAGTACCCCCCCCCCCCCTTTTTTTTTCGTTTACCAAACTGTAACGCAAGCAATACAGAAATACAAACATATACAACATTAACTCATACAGAGTTATATATGTATTACATATTTTGATTCATATTTCAGCATTTATCAACACACTGTGTGATAGTCAGTCAGTCTGACTGTTCATTCCTATAAGAAAATGTAGAAAATTTGTCAATTATTTGCAATAGTAGCTGAGAGCTTAGACTGTCTGCCAAAGTGTTACTAAGTAACTAAGTTAGTAAGCAACTGATGATGCTGATGATGATTCAACAATATTTGCTGTTTTTATTGTGTAAAAGAAAATTTGTCATAAATATTATTTAGGAAAAAGAAAAATATGAAAGTGTTTACAGAAGTAATTGTAGCCAAAAAAAAAAATAAAAAATTAAAAAAATCAGTTTAAACAGTAGTTAACAACAACTAACGTTTTGAAAATATATCACCAAACACCCTAAGTTAGGTTATATGCACAACTACAACTGTAACTTATGCTATAGTTAAAATGAATTACAAAATTAGTTTAAACTAAGTTTAAACATTTTAAAAACAAATTTAAACTGAACCAAATCTTTTGAAATACGCTCAAAATTGAAATTTAAACTACAGTTTAAATGTCTTACAAAAGTAGTTTAAACTAAGTTTAAAAATATATACAATTAAAGCTGAGACTAATCTTTTGACTTACAATTTAAATTAAAACTAGAGTTTAAATGACTTACAAAACTAGTTTAAAGTAAGTTTAAAAATATATACAATTAAAGCTAAAACTAATCTTTTGAAACAGACTTACAATTTAAATTAAAACTAGAGTTTAAATGATTTACAAAACTAGTTTAAATTAAGTTTAAAATATCTACATTTAAAGCTGAATTAAATTTTTTTAAACAGCTTGAAGCCTAATCTATAGTACAAAGGCTAAAAATTGAACTATAAACTAAAGTTTACTTGATTTACCAAAGAATTTTGAACTAAGTTTAAAAATATCTACAATTAAAGCGGAAAGTAAACTTATGAACTTGACTTTCGCTTGATTTTCTATTGAAACTAAAACTGTACCCACTTATTTGCAAATAAAGCTTAAGCTTAATTTATCTTCTTAATCAATTAAGCTTATTTAATTTATCTTCGTATCATCTGGCCAAAGCACATTTCTCCAATACAGATAACTTTCTCGGACTACGGTTTTTTGCCTGCCACTGCTTAAAATGTTTCCGCAGGCTCACGCATAGTTGTGGTTGTATTTGCATGTGTTTGTGTGTGTGTAAATATATGTAGGTGGTTTGTATTAATTTTGTAAATAAATAATTTAATGATTGTTTTAATTTTATTGGTTTTAAGGTACAGATTTGTAGTTGTACTCCCCCTTTTTTATTGGTTTGGCTTGTAGAGGAATTTATAGTTAATTAGTGAAATATTTGCATAGTTTTAAAAGGTGGTTGTTAAATTAAACAAATGCTTAACAAACAGAGGTGAATTTAGAAGGTAAATTAAAGAGATTTACAAGATTTTCCAAAGTAAAAAATTAACTTAAAACTTTTATGAACTAAATTTTTATAGTAAGAGAACTTTAAACACCATTTTTTACAAATACATTTTATCTGTTATAATTTTTAGCAAAATTTTGTCACCACCAATTAATTTTTAACGCATATCTTTCTTCTTTTAAACAACAATTTTTAAGTACATTTATTTTTAAGCCGTAATTATTAAATTTTACTTGTTTAGTAACTAATTTCAGTTGACCCACTTATTGCCTTTGTTTTTTTTTTTCGCCAACACAAAGTTTGTAAGTTAATTATTTTTTTGTGTCTTTATGTAGCCTATTTTAAGGGTTCTAATGTCAGTGTGTTTAAGTTTCGTGTAAAACATGACGGTCAAGTTGAATTCCAAAATTAACACAATTATATTTAGTTAGCTTTAGATTTTTATTATTGTAACATTATCTGAAGTAAATTTTTGATTTTTATCAATTGCTTGAGGTTGTTTTACAGACTTAATAAGAAAATTGTCTTAGAAAGTTACTTAGAAACTTTTCTTAGGAACAAACTTTTCTAGACAGAAAACTGTCTTATAAAATTACTTAGATACTTTTCTAAACAGAAAACTGTCTTAGGAAGACACATTTCTAGAAAAAAAAACTGCCTTTGAAAGACATACTTTTCTAGACAGAAAACTGTCTTAACAAAACAAGAGAGACTTTTCAAGACAGAAAATTGTCTAAGAAATACATTATTCTATCTGTTTGCAAATGTGTGTGTATCTCTATCTCGCTCTTTAAATACTTAATAGATAGCATACTTTTTGGCTTTTCTTAACTTTCCTTTTGCAAAAAACCAACCAGCAATTAGTTATCAAAATCTCCAACGCTTCCTAGGCAACAGAAAAAATTTGTAAAAAAAAAATTCTTTTATATTTTTAACAATAGATAAAAAGTTTGCATTTAATCTTATTATACTGTGTTTTTATTAAAGAAAAATGTTAAGAAATATTTTAACTTAATTCCCAGCATCTCATCATATCATGGTTTGTTTTATTTTTCCACTTTGTTTCCTAAAAGTTTAACAAATAAACGACAGCAACAATAATGACAGTGTAATAGATACAATTATTTAAAATTATAATTTTATAGAATTTTTGTAACAATTTGCCACCTCGATACTTTATTACCGGTTTTGTTTTATAGAGATGGCACAAAGTTTTTTTTTTTTCTACTTTTAGCAAATTATAACAAATTAACTCTCCTAATAAACGTTTAAGTTTCTGCATTTTTACTGTCATTTTTATATATTTTTTCCAGGATTTTTTAATTCTTAATGTTAAATTGTTGGGGGAACACTAGAAAAAAATGGAAAACAAAAACATTTTTAAAAAGTTTTATGCCATTTAGTTTTTTTTTTATTATTTTTTTTTTTTTTGTTTAATATACATTTTTTTAGTATATAAGCAATTTGTACAAGAATCACGTTTAAACGAAGCAAAAAAAAAAAGTAACGTCTAATGAAAAAAAATTACATTATGCTTCATTGCACAAATACTGCTAGTTTTAGTTGAGAGTTTTTGGGACGTTAAGAAAAGAACATTTTCTGGCTTCAAGTTCACGTCTGTTATTTTAAGTTTTTATTTGTTTAAATAAAAGTAACAGAGTAGTTTAACGCCAAATATGCATGATGCTTAAGAATTGGCAAGTATTTTTGTTGTTATAATGGTTAGAAAGAGGCAAGTGATGTATGGAGGAGGCCCACAAAACCGATAAGGAAGTCATATAGAATTCATACAATAGCAAATAGCATGAAATAAAAACTAGTTTCTATAGCATGAAATAGCAAATGGTTTCTAAAGAATACGAACTTTCTTGCTTTGGTAAGACAGTTTTCTGTCTAGAAAAGTGTCTTGTCTTGGCATGCGAAGACAGTTTTTTGTCTAGAAAAGTGTCTTGTGTTGGCTTGCGAAAACAGTTTTCTATCTAGAAAAGTGTCTTGTCTTGGCACGCGAGGACAGTTTTCTATCTAGAAAAGTTGCTTGTCTTGGCACGCGAAGACAGTTTTCTATCTAGAAAAGTGTCTTGTCTTGGCATTCGAAGACAGTTTTCTGTCTAGAAAAGTGTCTTGTCTTGGCATGCTAATCTGTCTTATTTTGATAAGACAGATTTTTGTCTAGAAAAGTGTCTTGTCTTGGCTAAGACAGTCTTCAGTCTGGAAAAGTCTCTTGCTTCGGAATGATAAGAGAGCTGTTTGCCTGCAAATATCTGTCTTGGTTGTCTGTCTAAAAGAATCTGCCTTGTGTTGTTAAGACAGTTTTCTGTCTAGAAATATCTGTTTTGCTTTCTGTCTTCGTTAAGACAGTTTTCTGTCTAGAAATGATGTGTGTTCTTTGTTCCAAACGTTGAACAATTTGTAACCTTACATTTGATATTTATAGTTTCATCTCGTTTAAACTTTTAAAGTGGTTAAAATAACGCATAAAATAACTTGCTTTATTGTTCAAGAAAATTTCAAACTTATTTAAACAAAAGTTTTTTTTTTTAATTTGTTCTAAAACAAACTAAAATAAAGTTGATAACTGAAACCTCTCTTAACTCTTAATTAATAAGCGACAAAGTAAAATGCACGAAGGCAAACACCTACAGAAAGAGCACTTATGCAGAAAAACAGATAATAGATATATCTGTAGTGGACAGAGTAGAACATAATTAATCAAATGCCTGAGAGATGATATTGATTTTTATGCTTATCTGGTCTACTCAAATCTCAAAATATACAAATCAAAATGAATGTAAAGAAACAAGAAATCATTTATCTGTGCTGTCGTCAATAGCTAGACAAAAGTAAGCTGAATATAAAGGAAATATAGAGTAGGTGTCCCTAACAAACAAGTAAACATGCATTTGGTTTTAAGAACATCGAAAATGGTTTCCGAACAGAATATCATCATGACTTGACCACTTTAACAGAAAATTTAATAAACACACACACACACACAAACCTAAATGTGTTTCTGAACTGTCTTTACACACACAGCATTCCAACACTCCCCTTTCTTTTCTTTTGACTTCCTAGAGTTAGTGAAATTAGTAAACAATAGCCCATCCAATCTGTGACTGGCTTTTTTCATACATTTTCTTCCACTTGAAATGGTTTTCAAATAGTCATTGTTTTCTTTTTAGTGTGTGTGTGTGTTTTTTTAAGTCATTCCGCAGTTGTTGCTGTCATTGTTAGTTTAGTTTTTATTAAGTATTTTGCTGTCGTTGCCTTGTCCAAAATTAATTAAAGTATAAATGGCTATTTTTGGTAGTGGTTTCTATAATCAGAATTCGCCTAAAAAAGCGTTAAAATATACTAGTTAGGAGAGGCAGGAGGGGAGGACTCGCATCAAGAAAAATGTGCTGAAATACATTTGAAAATGAGACAAATCTCATTCTGGAAAATTATAGTTTTTTTTCTAAAATTTCTTAAAATTTTATTGAAAATTTTAACCTGATTGGAAAGGCCTTTCAAATACCTTTCATTTAATATACATATTGTCTTTGTAGCTATCTAAATAATTGAGATATAAAAATATTTTAAAAAATCGCGATAGTCGTGGTGTGTTGCTCATATCTCCGACATTTGTCAAACGATTTGACTAAGTTTCTATAGCGTAATTTCTAAACCTATAACTAATATATTGTTACAGGTCAAAGTTCTTAGAGGTATTTAGAGTCTTCTTTAAATTGATTTCTACTAACATAAATACAGAGAGAGATAGCTATATCTTCATCGTTTGCTATCTACAAAAAGATCCTGATTATATATGTATAATTTTCAAACTGATTGACTTACTACTAATAAAGAAGCCTTGAAAAATTCCCTTAATCTTTGTTTACTGTAAAACTTTCTTTATTTTACAAACATTTTCTCTCAATTTTCGTTTGCTGTTTGACAATTTTATTTAGTTTTTGTTACTATTTGCTAAAAACCTAAGTTGGTATTTAGAAGAATCATTATGTATATACCTCATGCTTGCACAATTTTACGCAAATGGACACGTTGTTTACCTAAATATGTAGTTGAATTGATTGGACAGTAAGGACTATGCATGCATATGGCTCCAACTGATATGATGTAGAACAAATATTCTTTTCTTAATAAAGCAGTCTAAACCAACAAAATGTAACCCTATAAAGTAAAAGAAAATCTAACAAAACTAATAATTTATTTAAGATTCTACATAGCACGTAGTCTCTAGCTTTGTCATTTTGTAATTTGCAGATATGATTTTTTTATTTGGTTTTAAATACCTTTCAATTCCTCTATACAGCTATTAAAGTTGAAATGTCTGTGGTCTTTAACAGCTTCCTATTTTTAATTTGCCTGGCCTAACCAGTAGTTTTAGATTTAGTCTCATTCAATAGCCATTTAATCCTTAGCCAAACATTTTACCTTTTAATAGTCACCAGCAATAACAGAAAAACTCTTCTTTTTAAGGTTTTTAGTGTGTATGACTCACCAGCCTTTAATGCTTTTAAAGAAAATATACTGCAGCTATAAACGTCCAGTATTAAAATTGTGTATACATTACGGCATGATGTGATTTGGTGTTCTCTTGCTTTAGCTGGTTGTTGAAACAATATACTCGTACATACGTTCGTAAAGTGCATTTCAAGTTTTGAGGTTGCATCAGGAATGATAATTGTAATTAAATCTTTAGTAGTGATTAATCAGCTTTATTTTTGTTGAGTTTTTTATTGGTGCATGAGAAATTAGAGCAACAAAGAGAATTTGTTTGGACAAGAAACACACAAAAAACTATGTTAAAAGTGAAATTCCAAAACGCCTAGATTTAGGCAATGATTTTTGTGTTATGCTGCAAACTACCAACACAATCATCATGGTACTAGTTGGAATGTTGAAATGTTCTTGCAATTGTTAATGAATGGTTTTAGTAACGAATATGAATCGATTGCTATTTCATGCTATTCTATGGAGACCGGCTGCTACTTCATGCTATACTCTAGAAACCAGTTGCTATTTCATGCTGTTCTCTAGAAACCAGTTGCTATTTCTTGCTATTATATAGAGACCGGCTTCTATTTTATGCTATTCTATAGAAATCTGCTGCTATTTTATGCTATTCTATAGAAATCAGTTAATATTTTAGAGTTGACAAAGATCGACTAGAATTGACTTAGGGTGCTTGAGTAGACTTACGCTTACTTAAAGTCGATTAGTCTAGAGTTAACTAAGATTCGACTAGAGTTTACTTAGAGGCAAATAAACTAGACTTGGAGTCGACTATAGTTTGTTAAGAATCGATTGGTGTTGACAAAGATTGACTAGAGTTGAGTTAGAGTCGACTAGCTATCTTAAAGGCGATTCATCTAAAGTTGACTTACATACGACTAGATACGATTGCTGTTGACTTAGATTTGAACAAGATTAGACTGGAGTTGTCTTAGAGTCGACAGGAGTTGATTTAATTGCCTAGGAATCGACTAATTGATTTAGGTGACTTGAAGTCGACTACACTGAAATTTTAGTCGATTTAAATACTCTTATGATTAGACCATAAATTCAACAAGAGTTTCAAATTATTAATTTGTATTGTCCTAAACAAATATTTTCCTTATATACACTTCTCATATATTTCCTTAATTTTCAAATTTGTAACCTAAAACTATGCTGTACATTTTGTTATCTTAGCAAACTCTACAATTTTAAAAACAATTTCGTTTAAAATAAACCCTTAATTTCAGTCAACAAAAACACTAGCACACAATTTTCTAAACAATTAAATTAATATTTCAGCATAAAAAACAAAAACAAACAATCAACACACTTTAGATGAGCATTCAAACAAACTCCGTACCGGATGTTGCTCCTTTGAAAATTTTGTGTTCTTAAAGAGCAAGGACCGAACTTAACCCTAACGAATATGCACATACATACATACTCGTATAATTTAGCTCTTACAAATGAAATGTTACACTTTTGGCTGCAATAAAAATTCAATAGAATGTAGGTATTTGTTTGTAGTAGAATGAAATGGTTTTGTGTGTTAGAAATACACACACACGCACACACCTTAAAGTTCTTTGTGTGGAAGTTGTTGGTTACTTTCTATAGAGCAGTGTAGCAATGTCGAATAAAAGGTGGTGAAAAGTCCTTAAGTTAGTTTAAGCACCTAAAGCAATAATAACAATTTTTACCCAACAATAACAACAGCAAATTATAAAATAATAACAACAATGAAAACAAAAACATTGACTAAACTATACAACAACACGTGTCTGAATAGAATTTTATCCAAACAGTTGACAGTTGTGAAATTATAGTGAATAGAAAGACCAAAGAAATAGAAGGTATCAAATAACAGTACGTTAGCTACTCCAAAATCTTATGAAAAATTGTCTTTTAAATAGTAAGCGCCTATCTAGTCAAGTCTCGTCAATTCTAGACCACTCTAGTCGACTCTAGTGAACTGTAATTAAATCTACCTACAGTCAATTCTAGACGACTAGATGGTAGACTTTATTGGTTTAGACTTCCTTATTGAGAAAAGTATATTTGTTCTACATCATAGTTGAAGCGATACGCATGCATAGTCCTTACTGTCCAATCAATTCAACTACATATTTAGGTAAACAACATGTCCATTTGCGTAAAATTGTGCAAGCATGAGGTCTATACATAATGATTCTTCTAAATACGAACTTAGGTTTTTAGCAAATAGTAACAAAAACTAAACAAAATTGTCAAACAGCAAACGAGAATTGAGAGAAAATGTTTGTAAAATAAAGAAAGTTTTACAGTAAAGCAAAGATTAAGGGAATTTTTCTAGGTTTCTTTATTAGTAGTAAGTCAATCAGTTTGTAAGTTATACATATATAATCAAGATCCTTTTGTAGATAGCAAACGATGAAGATATAGCTATCTCTCTCTGTTTTTATGTTAGTAGAAATCAATTTACAGAAGACTCTAAATACCTCTAAGACCTTTGACCTGTAACAATATATTAGTTATAGGTTTAGAAATTACGCTATAGAAACTTAGTCAAATCGTTTGATAAATGTCGGAGATATGAGCAACACACCACAACTACCTCGATTTTTGAAAATATTTTTATATTTCAATTATTTAGATAGCTACAAAGACAATATGTATATTAAATGAAAGGTATTTGAAAGGCCTTTCCAATCAGGTTAAAATTTTCAATAAAATTTTAAGAAATTTTAGAAAAAAAAATATAATTTTCCAGAATGAGATTTGTTTCATTTTCAAATGTATTTCAGCATATTTTTCTTTATGCGAGTCCTCCCCTCCTGCCTCTCCTAACTAGTATATTTCAACGCTTTTTTAGGCGAATTCTGATTATAGAAACCACTACCAAAAATAGTCATTTATACTTCAATTAATTTTGGACAAGGCAACGACAGCAGAATACTTAATAAAAACTAAACTAAAAATGACAGCAACAACTGCAAAATAACTGAGAAAAAAACATATGAAAACAATGGGTATTTGAAAATTATTTTAAATGTAAGAAAACTCTAGTTGACACTCTAGTTACCCTGCAAATAACGCGACTAATCCATACATGCATGTAAAGACTAGACTAAAGAGGAGTAGGAGTACTCCAAATAAAAAAGTGATCGATTTATAAACTACTCCATGCTAGTTTTAAACAACAACAACTCAATATGCAATCGTGTTAACATGAAACAATGTCGTTTAACTACAAACTCTTGTTTAACTATGACATGGTCTATGACTATTACATTGGACCATGTTGTAAGTAGTCCATTTTATCTAAAATGGATCACGTAGACCAATATTGTTTGCAGGGTAACTCTAGTTTAAGTTTATCCGAAGTTCTTTTTATAATTCAGATTTAGCTTCAATTGTAATTCCTTTTACATTCCAGTTTAAGCTTTAATCGTAGTTCCTTTAATTGTTCAAATTTAGCTTCAGTCGTAGTTCATTTTACAGTCTAGTTTAAGCTCCAATCGTAGTTCCTTTTAACAGTCCAGATTAAGCTTCAATCGTGGTTCTATTTGCAGTCCAGTTTAAGCTTCAATCTTATTCCCTTTTAACAGTTCAGATTAAGCTTCAATCGTAGTTCCTTTCACAGTCCAGTTATACCTTCAATCTTATTTCCTTTTAAGAGTCCAGGTTAAGCTATAATCCTTGTTCCTTTTAAAGTTCAAATGTAGCTTCAATGGTATTTCCTTTTACAGTTCAGTTTAAGCTCCAATCGTAGTTCCTTTTGCAGTCCAGTTTAAGCTTCGATCGTAGCTCTTTTTATAGTTCAAATTTAGCTTCAATTGTACATAGTTCCTTTTATAGCGTGGTTTAGTAGACGAGACGCGGCGGCAGGAAATGCACATTCATAATGTTCATGCAATTTGTAGTACATGTCAGAAAGCTGTTAAATGTGAGAGTAATGTTTGTTGTGTTAAATAAAAAGTATCTTATGTTATAAATTGTTGTATGTATCTGTCGCCTTATTTATTTTACTTTATTGTTTTATTATTAAATTGTGTATTATTTGCCGCTTCCACTTCACTCTAACATCATTTTATTTATACTTTTCAAAACTCTATTTCTTGTTCAGTCTTTAGTTTAGTTTTATTTCATTTTATTTATTTTTATCGTGTAGTCAGTCGCAGTCGTATTGTGTTTCTTTTAAACTATATTTTGTTGTTTGATTGCTGTTGGTAATTTGCTGTTGTGTTTTTGTTGCAAGTATATTTCTGTTATAAATATTTTTGCTACAGCAACAAACAGCAATTGCAGTAGTTAGAATACGGGTAGTAAAATAATACAGAGCAACTAAGTAAAACATGTCTTAGCATGTCTCTCTTAAAGCAACTAAAAGGAGCTACACTGTTTCCTAATAAAATATACCTGCTAATGTTAGTTGACAACACTCGTCATGCATAGGTAGAGCTAAAAGGCTTTGATAGTTCTTCTCTTGGCAGTGGTGTTTTATTGACCACTTACCATGTTACTCTACCTCATCACCAGCACCATCATCATATTCTATATTTAAAATTGCGACAACACTATAATTTGTTGTTTTCAGTTGTTGGTTGTATTTTTTTCTCCAGTTTAGTGTTCTGTGTGGACATGCAAGCAGTAAAAGGTCCTTTGCCTCATTGTTATGGCTTTGGGTTGTTTTTACTGTTTTCCTTCTTTTTTATTTATTTTTTGCAAAACAGTTCGTGTTGGTCTCGTGGCAAATTACTGTGGAGTTCACAAAATGCTTATACATAAACAGATTTCCCTTACGCATCATGTCCCTCTTCATATATGTACATATAACCCAAAGTTTCCACTGCTACAAATTGATAGACAACATTTACTTTGGCAAAAAGTGTGTTAGTGTATATGTATGTATATCATGCACACTCATAGTTGAATTATGTTTGGTTGTACAGCAATATACAACCAGCACACTTGCAACTCGTCCTGGTCCTGCAATACTTAAATACTCTCCTACCCAAGACATTGTGTTGTAAATATTCGCTTAGTTACCGTACTTACTCGGTAGTTTAGTTTCTCTTGCTGCACATACACGTTTCTATGACTTACTTAAACTATTTATCGGGGTCTTAGTGGCAGTAGTAGTAGTTGTAGCTGTAAAGCAGATGATTTTTTTTTTTATTTTTGTGGAACTGCTAGTTGTTGTAAATAATAGTTTCTTTGACCTCAACTCAATACGTCTACACGTTGTGTGGCGGAGGTTATAAAACCAGCGTTTTGTTGTTATTCTATATAAATGTTTTGAAAATTGACGCATTTCTTTTAGGTTTCTTTCAAAAGAGAAACATAAAACTCTGCCTATTTTAAGGGGGGTTAGAAAATTGAATTAAATGTAACAATTTGATTTAAAAAAAAATAATGTATTTATTTTTAAAGTAAACCAAGGAAGTTTAAAGCTTTAACATAATTATACCAAAGACTTGTACTAGAGACTAGGCGGAAAATTAAATGCAAGACTGATAACAAGAAGATAAAGTAAAGTAGAGTAGAGACTAGACTAGAAAATAGACTAAAGACAGGACTAGAGACTACACTCGAGATTAGACTAAAGACTAGACTGGGAACTAGACTAGGGACTAGACTGGAGTAGAGAGTAGACTAGAGACTAGATTAGAAACTGGACTAAATACTAGACTAGACTTGAGAATAAACTAGAGGCAAGCCTAGAGACAAGGCTAGATTAGAAACGAGACATGCTTTCGAAACGAAAAGTTTGGAGAATATTTGGAAATTTTTGAAAGTAAAGAACTTAAACTACAGACTAGGCTATAATAGAGACTGGACTATAGACTAGACTAGATTAGCGACTACAGACTAGATTAGAAACGAGACAGGCTTTAGAAACGAAATTCTTAAAGTTTAAGAAATGTTTCTAAATTTTTGAAAATAAAGAGACTGGAATTGAGACTAGACAATAATATAGACAAGACTAGACTAGGAACTAGACTACAGACTTGAGAATAGACTATACTAGATACAAGGCCAAAGACTAGACTAGACTAGATACTAGACTAGAGACTGGACTAGAGACTAGACTTGAGAATAGACTAGAGACTAGACAAGAAACTACATAGACTAGAGACTACAGACTAGATTAGAAACGAGACATGCTTTAGCAAGGAAATTGTTAAAGTTTAAGAAATATCTCTAAATATTTGTAAGTAAAGAATTTTTTATTAAGTAATTTTTAATATTAAAATTACTCCTGAAGAAGATTTCCAAAGGTAATCGAAATATCGAGTTAACTATATATAGAAATAAAAAATCTTTTATAAAAAACAAAAAGTGACCTCAAGCTTAAAAATTACTTAATAAAAAATCAAAAAAAAGGTCGAAGAAAATAGAATAAAAGTAAGTAAAGAATTTAAACTAGATACTAAAAATGAGACTTGACTAGAGATTAGACTAGGGACTAGACAAAAGTCTAGGCTAGGAACTAGACTAAATTATATACTGAACTGGATACTAGACTAGAGACTAGACTTGAGAATGAATAGAGACTAGACTAGAAACTAGACTACAGACTAGATTAGAAACGGAAAATGCTTTAGAAATTTTTGTTTTTAAATTTTTGGAAATAAACAATTTAAACTAGAGTCTTAACTGGAGACTAAACTATAAACTCGACTAAAGTAGAGACTAGACTACAAACGATACTATACACTAGACTAGGCTATTATGGATTTGACTAAAGACGAGACGAGACGAAACTATGGAATAGACCAAAAACTAGACGTAAGACTAAACCACTAAGAACTAGGATATTGTCTTGGCCAAAGGCTACATGAAATACTAGACCAAAGCAGATACCAAGAACTTTAACCAAACTCTAAACGAAAGATTTGATAATAGAATAGACTAAAACTTACACCAATAACTGGAATAAAGTTTATCACAAATATTAGATTACAAACTAAATGAAATAATAATCTATTAAAAGCAGTGATCAGTGATTACTGCCAGCTATTACAATTACGTCTTTTATTTTCTTCAATTTCGCTACTAAAAGGTTTACCTTACCTTTATATACTTCCGATTATCATTTATGTCTAATCATTAATTTTTATTTTCATAATGAAATAAATATTTTACTTATTACTGACACTTTAAAAAAAAAAAAAAATGCAAAAAGTTTCTTACAATCATATACCACCTTTTGAAATTCTTTAAATCTAAAATCTTCTAAATTTAAATAGTATACATTACAAGGCTAAAAATATGTAAACAAATAAAGTATACTTTTAGGTTGATTAATAATAGGCAAGCATGTTAAATGTACAAAAAAAAAAACGTTGTTACACTTTTAAACAAAATAAAATATTATATGCCTTTTATATATTTATCTGAATCCATCTTAAGCCTTTTGTTCTGCTGTAACATGTTAAGCTAAGCAAGTGCAAAAATATGGAAATAAAGAAATTTCACAATCATTGCCTGTCTACCTTAAAAAAGGTTAAATTGTTTACATTACTTAAAAGATATACTTTTAACATGATTAACATATAATGTAATTATTTTTTTCTTTTTTTTGATTGCCTACAAAATTTTTTTCAAAAATTATCATAAATCATAGCCTACTTTTAAGGGATTAAAAGTCTTAAAATATATCATCAAATAAAGCATAACTTTAGTTAAAAATTTGATTTATTTTACATAAGAAACTAATTTATTTGATGTGTTTTTTTTTAATTTCTTTTTAGGTATTTCATATTATCTTTTAACTTACAAGCATTTTGTGCTTAATAAAACAACGATTTATGAGTTTCAAAATCTCCTTTTAAATTTAATTTCTTCAATAAACTTACGAATGTTAAGTAATCAAAAACTGGTGATATGTGAAGCAACTAATAAAACGTAAGTTACATAATTTGTTTAACCACAAATAAAAAGAAAAACCCAACCACAAATGTTTAAACAAATTCGACTACACGCGAAATCAAAATTTTTACCCAAAGCCAGAGCAAAATTTTACATATACAAATGCAGCAGATAAAAATAACAAAATCAAATCAAATACAAGTCAATATATATTGCTTAGGTAAGTAGACACTTTATTACAAACGAAAGAAACCCCTAAAATATGCCTTGGTTTTTTTCTGTTTTTATTTTATAAGATTTTTATACTTCAAAACTGAATATTTTTATAAAGAATAAGAGAAACTCAATAAAACTAAAAAAATCAAACTCAAACAAAAACCAGCACAACAGCACTTAAATGATAAAAAATGTTTATTTTAAAATCGTATGACGTTATATTTAGTATTTCTTTGTAGCAATTTTTTAAGCAGACTTTTTTTTTCTACAACTACAAGTTCTTTTTTCTTTTCTATATATAGTTATAAAAAATAACGAACTGCCTGCAACCTTGAATAAGTTTCGTTAAAGTGCCCTACACTTTGTTTTAGAAAATTAGAAATTGTTAAAGTTTGAAAAATGTTTTTCACTATATGTTTTAGACTATACTAGAGACTATGCAAAAGACTTGACTAGATACTAGACTTTACACTAGACTTAAATTTTAACTTTACACAAGACTTCTACAGACTAGACTAGAAACTAGACTAAAAAGTGCAGTTTACAGATCCTGAATATGCAGTGATAGAACATCCTGAGGATCACTGCAACAGAAACAGTGTTTCATCATCTCTGTAAATCTCCGGCTCTTCCAAATGATGCGATTTCATCTTATACCTAAACGCAACAGGCTGGATATATATACGCTAGAATCTGGATAAGATCTAGTCTTATCATTTACTTAACGAGTGATGTGGTCGTTTTCAAAACGGAATCGAAAGATTTTACTTGAATGCTTGCAGGCAGCAGGCAACCACTTAAACCAACCAGCCAACCAAGACTAAAAACTAGACTAGAGTCTAGAATAGAGCCTTGACAAAACACCAGACTAGAGACAAGACTATAGACTAGACTTTACAAGAACCTACAATTAGAAACTAAACTAGAAACTAGACTTTAGAATAGAAATTAGACAAGAGCTCTAGAGACTAGAATAGAAACTAAACTTTAGACTAGACTACAGAAAAGATTTTACACTTGATTTTACATTAAACGTTACACTAGACTTTAATTAGACTTTACACTAGATTTTACACTAAACGTTACACTAGACTTTACACTAAACGTTACACCAGATTTTACACTAGACTTTCACTAAACGTTACACTAGATTTTACACTGAACTTTACACTAGACTTTACACCAGACTTTCCACTAAACGCAACACTAAATTTTACACTAGACTTGACACTAGACTTTGCACCAGACTTTACACTAGACTTAACACTAGACTTTATACCAGACTTTACACTAGACTTTACACTAGACTTTACACTGAACTTTACACTAAACTTGACACTAGACTTTACACTTGACTTTACACTAAACGTTACACTAGATTTTACACTAGACTTTACACTAGACTTTAATTAGACTTTACACTAGACTTTTCGCCAGACTCTGCACTAGAATATAGACTACCTTTTGCCTTGGTACAATTTTTTCTGCTGTTCTTCAACTATTTTGCAATTTTTATAATAAATAATAGCCAGCATTGCTTTCTACTTATTTCTCCTACACAATTTTGTGTAGCATACTTCTAGGATGCATGACGTAAACTTTTATTTATTTAGTGGTTTGTAATTTTAAATTGACAGCAGGTGTTGGTTAGAAAACAGCAAACACCAACCAACCAAAGTAAAAAATCATACCCTGAAAAGGAGAAAAGAAAAGCAAAGACAACAGAAGAACTAGAAAAAATCTTTTAGTGAAATTGAATGCATGAAAAGAAAAAAATTTATCAAGCAAATAAAAGATAAATTACTTTATTTTTTAAAACATTGGCTTGCCAAACCAAGACATAAGACTGGCCAATGTTAAACTAATGCATTGCAAGTTAATAAATCACTACTAGTTGAGAGTTCTACAAACATTTTTGCACTTTATTAGAAATTGAAAAAAAAAAATAATAATTTAAATTCGAAAAAGCCCTTAAACTAATTACAAAATAACCTTAATAGCGTTTTAGTATTTGTGCAGAGTATAAAATTTCTAAGTTTTATTATATCACTAAGTGTTTTTCTCCATGTACTTTTTTGTTAAATTAACTTTAATAGAAAAAAAAAAGTTTAATAGAAATAGAAAAGCGAAAGGAACAAATTATTGATCAAACTTTTATAGTTTAGAATGAAAGTTATACTTAAGTGTTTTTTATACCTAAAGTATGACAGAACAGAAGAAAGTGTTGAAAAGCGATGTTAGTTTTTGAGAAAATATAAAACACATATTGTTTAAAAAACATGGTAATAATAAATAAGTTTTAACTAGTTTTATGAGCTATGAAATTCTATGACATGTTTCAATCAAAAGTTAATGACACAAATGTGGCTTCTTTAAAATAAGTGGGAAGATAGACAGACCGACAGATATGCAGATTCACATATACTTAAATCCTATAAAAAATATGACAAAGTTAAGATTATGTAACTAAAAATTATACTTTTTTGATATAGAGAATAGACATAGTTGAGTTGGTAATGAATTTGTTTAATATCACTGGCCTTTTATTACAAAAACCATGAATTCAAGCTAAATTGGAAATGTAATGAGATTGAAGAGAAATTAGACAAGAGACTACACTACAGATTAAACTAGAGACTAGACTAGAAACTAAACTAAAAACTACACTAGAGATTAGACTAGCGACTAGTTTTGACTAGGGACTAGATTAGAAACTAGACCAGAGATTAAAATAGAGACTATATTAGAGATCGAGAGATTATACTAGAGCCTAGACCAGACTGGAGACTAGATTAGATATTGTCTATTCTAGAGCAAGTTTAAGACCAAGTCTAAAGGTATGGCCACACATGGCAATTATTTACTCAAAAAAGTGTAAACACTTGTTTTAGCACATATATGTTCAACGTTGTTTACTCTTACAAGAGTTTTGTTAGATCAAACAGCTAAACTAGTTCAAATATAAGTTATTTAGTGGTTACCGCTTTTTTGGCAAACATTTGCTAAGTGTGACCGTACCTTAGATATAAGACTTTATTAGACTATTGTGCAAAAAGACCTATCGTTAAACTAGCTAAAATTAAACTTATTCGAGACATGCGATTGAAACTGAAATTTAACTTATTAAAGATCTTCGATTGAAGCTAATATTGAACTACTTATACACCTGCGATTGAAGCTAAAATGTAACTTATTAGGGACCAGCTAAAATAGAAACCTATTCACTAACTGGATAAGTGAAATTTGTTCCCTTTTATTTTTTTAACATTGAATTTTAATAGGAAAAATGTGAAAAGGGAACAAATTTCATGTGGAATTTTTATTCACGTATATTAGATAAGTAATTTTCATGATTTTTATTACATTAAGTTTTTATTTTCAATAAGTTTTTTTAGTTTTAATTCTTCATCTTCGCTGAACTATGTAACAAACACTAACCGATTATAAGTAGGTAAGACTCAAAACATTAGAAAAAAATCAACTTTGCTAAATATTTCTTAACACGTAGCCGTAGTACAGCTATGGACAGAGAAATAGTGCACTTTATTGTTTTAATAGTGTAACGGAGATTGAATTCTTGGTTTTTTCTTCATGTTCAAACGTTTTTGCGTCAAGCAGATTAATTTTGGTTTCATCTGTGAACAGCACTGTTTTTCCAGAATTTGATATCCTTTTTTGACAGAGGTGGATTTTTTTCTACTTACACGACCATAAAGCTGATTTTCATTGAGGCGTCTTGGTTCGTCTTCTATTGGAAACATTAATGTCTTGAAAGGATCTAGTTTACTTTTTAACTATTGCCTTATCCTCGCGTCTTTTGCGGTAGCTTTTTCCGATCTTTCTTTTCATTAAGCAAATTTGCAACTGATTTAACGCATTTAATGACATTATAAACCATCTTTCGAGAACATCCAATTAATTCAGCGTCTTTTGTTTATTTTGTGCTTTTGGTGAAGTTCCCAAATAACCAATTTTTTCTCTGAAATGAGTACTCGTAGTGCGTTCCTCTTCCCATTGTCCAAGCAAAAAAAAAAAAACTTAATTTTTAACAAAATATGACAAAATACAGAACGTGCAAATGTTAACAGGATATTTCCAACGAATTTTTGGAAAAACAGAGTGGAGCAAAACTATAGCATAGAATTCCATCTTATTATCATTCCATTTTTCCATATATTTAATACGTTTGGCACTTTATAATTTATAAAAATTGTTGCGCTATTTCTCTGTCCATAGCTGTATAAGCTTTAACAGCCTGTTATATCATTGGCAGACATAAATTACAAAATATTAATTGCTAAATATAAAAACTAACCTGCTCCTACCATTGTTTAGCCCAAACAAACATACATTTACACCTTATGTAGTAATAATAATTACTAACGGAAGCACAAATCAAACATTAGCAAAAGAATACTTAAAAACAACCTTAAGAAATTTTACCTTAATTAACCTTAATTCTACCAGGGAAAAAAACAGAAAAATATAATAGAATATCTACAAGAAATCAATATGTTTATTTAGTAATAAGCAAATAAAAATAGAAATTCCTAACAACAGCCTTAAAGTAGGCCAGGTATTATTGATATTAAAGCAAGCACTCCCTAAAACTATACTGCATTCATACATATGTAGACATATACATATGTATATGAGTTTTAATAATATTTACAACACATTCAAAAACATTGATTGACCTTTTGTAGTCAGTTTTTGTCAGGAGGTTTTCGGTTTTCGTAGTTGTTTTTATTTTTATTCAAATTTTTCTTTGTTGTGTCGTCGTATTGCTTTCCTTTTTAGCATTTATTATTTAACTTTGTTTCTTGTTGTTTTTGCTGTTACAGTTTTATTGTTGTTTTTATTGCCATAATAATCCAAACGGAAACTAGGCAGCAACAAAAGAACTCGTGTAACTGATAAACAAAGCCAACAACAACACACAGCAAATCAAAGTCAGTTAAATCACGTCATATTGTTTAGGCTGTAGAAAATATATTTAAAGATGCGGTAAAAAAATAGCACTGAAGGCAGGATTCGACCGCACATATGAATTTTCTCTTCGTTGTAGTTCCCTAGTTACTCCCGTGACACAATATTAAAATATGTCAATCATTTATTCAACGTAAAAAAGATTTGTGTTACTTTTTTAAAGAAAAAAAAAATGAAATCTAAAGGGGAATGTTTATTATCATTGGAAAGAACATTCTTTGACATTTATTTTTTGAAGATTATGTGTATCAAATGTTGGCTGTTGCTACGTCGCAGATGGTCTATCCGTTGAGTCCAATTTTCGATGACACGTTCGAGCATTTCGACTGGTAACTGATGAATGATACGCATGATGTTTTCCTCCAAGGCCTGAATCGAAGCGGGTTTGTCCGCATAAACTTTAGACTTTACATATCCCCGCAGGAAAAAGTCTAACCGTGTGATTTCACACGATCTTGGTGGCCAATCGACCGGCCCAAAACGTGAAATTATATGCTCACCGAAGTGTTCTCTCAATAAATCCATTGACTGATGCGTTGTGTGGGAAGTGCTGAGCTTTAATATCAGGCATCAACATGGCACGATAAAAGCCGAATCGTTTACACTCTTAGCTACGGCCGCTATATTTTCTTCACAGTCGCTGGACGTGGTCTGTTCGGTCGAATATTATCCAATAATGAATGCTGGGTCTCAAAATTGGTGATGGCGAATAGTATGCTCAGTAGGCTGATTATGTTGATCATAAGTTGAACGAACAGAACGTGAATTTTCGTAATAAAGTTGAACGATTTGTAAACATTGTTTAGGCGTAAGTCTTTCCATTATGCCAAACAATACTAAACAAAAATAACATGACAGCATGACACGACTCACACGTGATCTATTGAAAAAAGTATCTCTACTTGAATCACCTGTTATATCAACGTACACATGCTGATCCATTGTTGATCAGCATTGGCTCCACTCCGCATCCCCATACCATAGTGCTAGAACCTCAATGCTTTACCGTCTTGGCTGTGAATTGTGTTTGGTATTCTGCATTTGGGCGACGTCTAACATATGAACGAGAACCTTTTCCACCAAAAAAAAAAATGATTTTAGTTTGTTTTTTTTTTTAGTATGATCAGATATCCAATAAATGATCGAAGTGCTATTATTTTTGCCAACACTGTACGTAATATTTGAAAATACAAAATTAAATTATGGGAAAGTAGTTAAATTTTTTATAATAATTTATTGGTTTAAAGGTTTTTTTTATTGTTTGTGGTAGTAATAATAAAATATATTTTTGTTATAATGACTAATAGCATATTTAACATTCCTTGAGGTTAAATAATGCATATTAAGCTTTAACTTTGAAACAAAGTAGAAATGGAAATTTGTTAACCTGATTTTATTCACACCCTATCACCAAAAATTTTTTTTTTAGTTTCATACTAAAATTTCTTGCCATTTTCTTAAAACTAAATTAAATTCTCGCTTGATTTAATTTTAAACAAATGTTAATACTTTTATTTATCTCAATTTTTTGCAGAAGTATGCTTTGAATTTTCTTAATAGAAAATCTTAACAGAAATTTTCGTTAATATCCCTAAAACACTTTAAGAACCCCAAAACAATTTATGTAGCCAGCATTGTGGTTAGCTTAAGCCTCAAAAGTAGGCAGTAAATTTTTAAGATTTATTATTGTTGAACAATCAAACTGTTGAAGCATTGCAAATTATTAAAGCATACTGTTCTGCTTAAAGTGTCTTGCTTTCTATTTGAAGCCTTAAATTATGCTTTACTTTAAAGTGAACCTACACTTGTTGTTTATTATTCTTTCTCTCATTTGCTTGACCGTTACCGGACGTTTGTGAAATTTTAAGTGTTTGTGTTAAGGATTTTTTTTTATTTTTATTTTGTGGGAAAAGAGTAAAATATGTTTCATCAAATTAGTAAAATAACTTTCATAAATATTTAGGTTTTTTCACACACATATGTTAGTTATTTTAAATGATTTTTTATTTACCCAATGACTTTATTTAAAGTTTTTTCTATTAATTTTTTTTTTTTTAGTTTTCACTTTGAAGTCATTGAAGGTGCCCAACTTTTTGGGAAAAAATAACACTGTGAGTGAGATCTAGTTTTGAAGTTAAAATTTAACAACATAAAGTCCTACGAATAAGGCAAAATTAAACAATATAAAGACCTATGATTAGAGCTAAAATTTAACTAGTTAAAGACCTGCTGTTAAAGCTAAAATTGAAGTACTTAGAGATCAACGATTGACGATAAAATTGAACAACATAAAGACCTGAGATTGTAGCTTAAATTGAACAACATAACGACCTGAGATTGAAGCTAAAATTTAAATATTTAAATTTATGCAAAATTATTCACCTCTATCGGGAATAATTTTTTCCTCGTGAATAATATTTTCAATGAAATGTTGTCTCCTCTCTTGAACAATTCACTGGGGAATGATGTTTGCGAAAAATTTCACTTTGAAACAAAATTTCCCTTATCGTGAAAATATTTCTCCCTCGAAATATTTTTCTTATTCCCTTCATTTTGTTAACTTTATTTTTGCTGGGGAGTTGAATTCATCATGTTGGTATTTATTTGTTTTTATTAATTACATAAAACTTTTAAAAACTTACTTACATTCAGTGTATATAAAAAAGCTGCTTTATTTACCCTGTAATTTTGTATAAATCTAATACAAATATTAATTTAAAATAATTTTTTTTTTCTTAAATTAGTACCAAGGCATTGGGTAGCCCCAAGGGTCCTATTTTCTTGCTCTTGTAATAAAATTATTGCTCCAATTCTAAACATTTGTTTATGCGATTGATTTATTTTAAACTTCTTTCTCTTATTTACATTGACTGTGCGTTGAAAGTATATTTTATTTTAAATAGATATGCAATGAAGGCATTTTTCACTTCGAGGGGAATAAAAATTTCATGGAAACAAAACTTCCACTTGTTATTCACGATAGGGGTGATTATCTATATCGGAGTCTAAAATCACTACAAATACTTAAAATTGTTTAACAAAATTGCCTCAAAATAATAACTTATTAGCTTAGATCTACTTGTTTGCTACAACTTCATACAAATTTTAACAACATATATTTTTGTAGCATACTTTTAGGTATATAATAAAATAAATATTATATACACAAAACAACAAAAAAAAAATGGCCATAAAAGAAAACAACTACACTACACTACACAAAGAAACGTATAAATACATACATATTTCAAACAGAAAAATTCTTTTCATATAAAAGTATATTTAAAATGTATGTAAATACGAGTATATAAAAAATAAAATATGTATATAGTAATAAAAAGCCAAGGCTCAGGTATAAGATTCTATCACAAAAGCTTTTAAACACTAAAACACACAGACGCTCACATTTTTGCTGTTTATAATATTCTAAAGCATACCTTTAGGGGCCTATATACACTTTAACATTATAATGATAAAAAGAGAATCCAACAAAAATGTCAGAAAATTAGAATTTTATTAATTACATAGACTTATGTTTTTAAAAATTTAATATTAAAAAAAAATAACCGCTTTTTTGTAGAGTGAGTGTTGTTTCCTTAGCTACCATCATTTAGAATTGAACATTTTTAAAACAAATTATAATGTTTTTGTAGTGAGCAGGAGTGGCAGTGTCAGGGACAGTGGTGGTCTGGAGCTCATGTGTTCCGTGTCATGTTACTCTGGGTTTAGTATCCCCAACATTTCCGCTTTTCATTATGATGACAAATTTTGTCACTTGTTTTCTGTTGTTGCGCTTTATTTCCGTTTCGTGTCAGTCTTTTTTTCGTTGAGGTTTTAAGTTCAACATTTTCAAGTGTGTTTGTTAGTTGATTGCGTTGTAGTTGTTATGGGGGTATAATTTCCTAATGATATCATGTTTAAATATTTGATTATTTTAAAGGACAAATCGAAGGACAGTTTGTTTTAAAAGGGGGAGCCTTAAATTGAGAACAGCTACTGAAAATTTTCAACTATAAATATTTTTAAAAACTTTACAACATATAAAATTTACTTACTTGTCATTATTTTTCATTTTTAAAAAAATTAAAAATTAAATTTATTAGTCTTTAACTTTGCAAATACATATAAAATTTTCATTACTTTTAGGTTCACCCTTTAAAATTTGTTTATTTATTAGTTGCAAAAGGTTTCTCTCGTCTCTCTTTCTCCCTTTAATTTACACACAAAAATAAAAACAAATTTTAAAACACGCACACGTGTTTACGTTTTATATACATCATGTAGCTAGAGAGCTTTATATTTCATAAACAATTTCAATTACATAGTTTCGTTTACAAAATTAGAACTAATCATTGTTTACACATAGATATATGTATGTATATAAACTATACTGTAATTTACATTTGTGGTAATTGTAGGTTGTTGTTGTTATAGATTTTTTGTGTTCAAATAACTATATTTACTTTATCAAATATCCCCAATAATGTGCATATACAAACTAAAGAGTTGAAGAGAGCTGAAGTGTAAAAAAACGAACGTGTTACTTAGAAAATCACAATAAAATTAAAAATTTATAAATGCAATTTTACACACACCCATACACACACACACACACATACAGTTGCCTGCTTATTCATGTCTAAATAGCAAGGACAAATGTAAACAACAATAACAATTACAGAAATTTTGTATTGTGTAAATCCATAATAACAGCAGATAATAATTTATTGAAGTAGCGTGAAATTATAATGGCAAAAATAATATTTAAGGAAATCGGACACTGTCAATAATGGGCGTAAAAATTTAAAAGTTTACTTAAAATGAAAATACCTTGAAAGATCTAAGGAAAACTTGTGCAATTAAAATTTTTTGAGTAAACATTTAAAAATAAAGCAAATTTCCATTACATATTTACTTTGTATCATTTAAAGTGTAAAGAATGTCAACACTTTTTCTTGATTACAATTTCAACCTTGAATGGAGACAATTTCTAATTGTTTACTTCAATTTCAATTGTTTACCTTGTGTAAAATTTTAAGTAAACAATATAAATAAAGCTATATTCACGTTATGATTTAATTTTACAGTTTAATACTGTTTTTTATGCAAGTTATTCATAATTTCAGTTGTTTACTTTATGTCAACAATAGTAAAAAATCCATGTAAACAAAGTATGTACATAATTAAATAATTTAATATAAAGTAAACTAATTAACAATGAAAGCTTTTAGTGATAGTGAAATTGACAACAGTTAATTTTTACATACTTTACCTTATAAACAGTTTGAGTAAGCCATATAATTGACATTAAAACAAGCTAAAAATTAATAAATTTAAATTGATTTGACAAGCTAAATTAACATATTTATTTAGTTTACCTTAAGTAAACCTGGTTAACTAATATAAAATACTTACATTTCTTTTTTTAACGCAGATTTCTTTTAATCTCCAGCTAATTTATATTGGTTTTCATTTGTTATCAAAAACTGTGGCATATTTTTGGGTGTTTTCATATAATTCTCAAAATATCTCTAATTACATATTATCATATTTTCTTTAATTTCAGCAAAAACCAAAATTTTATCACTTGTATAAGCAAACGTAAACTATAACCAAACAAACTGGGCTTAAACTTTTGATGTTTTTTATATACATACATATATATAAAAAAAATAGTTTTTAAATACAACCATACAAAAACATACTTGTAGAGTTTATTTTTTATTGAAAACAAAAATCGACGAAAAACTAAACTTACAAATTTAGGGGAAATCAAAACGCTTCTTTCTAGGATTAAAATACAAAAAAAAAAAATTAAGACTTCATAAAACAACCAAAACAAAATAAATCATTAAATTAAAGAAAAACAAAAACTTTTTTTTAGTAATAAGAGCAACATATTATGGATAATTTAGAAATACTAAAAACCAGCAGTAATACAAATAAACCAACTAGCACATCATCAACAGCAACAACAACTGTAAACCCAACAACAATAATTGATAAACAAGAAAAACCCAAAGTTATTAACAAAAGCAAACGTTATAAATTGCAAAGATCTACCGACAATGTCGATGATCAGTGTGAGGATTTGTTAACAACGACAACTCACCCAGAATTACAGGACGTAATGGGTGGAGGTTTTGCTACACCACCGCCCACTTACTATAAACAATTTATGCAAAACGCTGTCACCAGCAGCGCAGCATTATTAACGAATTTGAGCAACGAAAAAACCAAGACCAATAGCAACCAACAACACCACCACCACAGCAACTGCACTACTAACACGTCAACAATAAAACACATACATTCTGCCATAGATTTACCAATGCACGAGAAACTATTGGAAAATGATGGGTGTGAAAAGAACCCCTCGAACCCCAAAGATAAGACTGAGAAACTGAAAACGAAAACGCATAAAGAATCGAAATTTGCCGAGAAATTAAGACGCAGCTTTAGAAGAGGTGAGCACAAGTCCTTGGAAATAAAGAGGCAGGATAAAAAGGAACCAGGGGATCTGACAGCGGCCCAGGAGAGAAGCAGTAGTTTAAGACCTTTACAGCAACAGCTACACAACTCTGCTTCCATATTCTCTTTAACAAATTTACCTGGTTTGGGGGGTCACATCAATCCGGCTTTATTGTTAGACAGTCCCGACGAAAGTACTCCGCCAGAATTTGCCTACCGTCATCTAAGCAGTGTGGCCACTACCAATTCCAGCACCTCATTGGAAAGTAACTTCTGTGAGAGTCCTACTACTAGTATAAGCTACTGGGCGTGGCATATGAACAATAACAATATGGGCGCTGAACTAAGTACTAGAACTAATACCAAACAAGCCGCCACCGCCGTCACCACCAATCCAGTTAATCGTGCAGCCAACAATGACAATCGCAAAAGTTTGCCGCAGCAGAGCAGCAGTAAAAGTGATTATGAACACCCGCCAGTGACCACGGCCAGCCGCAGTTGCAGTACGGCCAGTGAAAGTAGTACCGCCGCCAAATTAACACGTCTTCAAAATTTCCTCTTCAAATCCAGCAATGAGAGTTCACGTAGCATACAGGGCCACTCCAATGAGGGGTTTACCGCTTCCTCCTACAATTCTTCTTCGGGCGAATGGGAGAATCTTTACAACTTTCCCTCTACTTCCAATAATCCTCCGGGTAATGAGGATCTCTTGCAGCTGAGTCATGATAATGAAACAGCAGTGACAAATGCAGAAAACAATGACTCTGTGAAGAACTACTATCAATATACTTTGGCTTCGCCCAGTAATCCCTTTTTGCCGGAGATTACTGCACGCACATATCACAGCACCTACGAAGAGGAGAAGGAAGATCGCGAGTTAGAGGATGAACTGGATTCTAATGTTACCTCGGTTAAGTATAGAATAGGCACCCATTCAGCCCAACTACCCACCCCCAACTACAGTCGCACGGGATCCCAAGAATCCACTCACAGTGAATATGCCACTCACAATTTGGAACCACAACTTCAGCAGACCCAATCTCTAAGCTCCACGACTTCTGTAACCACACCCGGCGGACATAAAAGAAAGCTGTTTTCTCTAAGCACGCCCACTAAGCTAAATTTTCCCAACCAACAACAGTCACAGCAGCAGCAAACTCACGCGCTTAAATATTTGGGCAGTGACACTAACTCTGCTGCTACTGGCTGCGTTCGGCCACATAAAAATGTCACCAAAACTTCCTCTTGCAATTTAGTACGTAGTCTTAATCCTTTTCTACCCTCCACCACAGTGACGTCTTCTTCCCCGCCTCAGCGTACCTCGTCTTCGAGTAGTCTTAATAAACGTACGGGACCATTTAAACAACAGGCTGTTACCTCACCCATAGCGGTGCCCACAACGAATCCTTTAAAGGATCTAAATGCCAGGAGAGAGGAGTTTTTGAGGGCCACCATGCAGATATGTTTGGTGGTGTCACCGCCCTCTTCCAGATTGCAGGTAAATTTTTTTAATTTACTAAATATAATTATAATTATTGTTATTTTTATTTAAAAATTTAATTATGGTTTGTTTATTTTTTTTTATATTTTATTAAATAAATTTGTTTTTTTTTTACACAAAAATTTATAATTTGGTTTCATTTCTTATGTTTTATTTTATGCGGTTTTACTTATACCATTTTGTATGTTATACAATATTGAGTTTAAAGTGAATGATGACAATATTTTTTTTTAATTTTTTTCTTTCCTATATTCTAAAAACGTTTCTGACTTTCTGTGGAAAGTTTTGCTTTAACATGTATTTATAATTTAGAAAACATTATTAACATTGATTTCCTATGAAAACAATCTAGATTTTTCCGTTTTTAAATAAGTTTTTAATGAAAAATTATGTTTGTGTATTTGGTGGCGTATGATTAATATTAATTACGTGGATTGTTTCCTTTTCTGTAATTTTGAATTAGTCAAATCGAACAGATTTTGCTGAAATTTGTTTGAGTTAAAGAAAACTGTCTAAGCCACTATACAAAATAGAGATTTGTGCCATCTCTTAGCTATATTAAGAACTTTAGGGCTTTTGAAAGAAAAAAAAACACATTTTTTTTATTATTTTTTATATTATAAGATTTTATTCCCATTTTTTGTTCGACAGTTTTTCTTTAAAAGTTAATTATTATATAGAAAACATTATTGAAATTGATTTCCTGTAAAAAAAAATCTAGATTTTTCCTTTTTAAATAAGTTATTAATGAAAAATTATGTTTGTATATATAGTGGCGTATGATTAATATTAATTACGTGGATATTGCTTTTTTTTGTTATTTTTTAATTAGTCAAATCAAACAGATTTAGCTGAAATTTGTTTGAGTTAAAGAAAACTCTCTAAGTCACTATATGTAATAGAGATTTACTGCCGTATTCATAAAAAATAAAGTAGGTTTGAAGTGTGCTTTTAGACAAAATTTTCATACAAAATTTTCTTAAAGTACATTTGAAGTCTACTATAATTTTTTCTGAATAAGACTGTTAAGCTACATCTTAGATATATTAGGAACTACTATATAAGGCTTTTAATAGTGAAATTTTATTTATTTTGTATAATTTTTTATATTATAAATTTATTATTAGATACTTTTTTTTATCAAAATTGTTGAATAAAGTTAGTAACTAGTAAGTAAACATTATAAGGTTTATTTTCTAATAAACCTAAAACCTAATTCTTTCTCTTCAAAATTCGTTACTAAAAGCTAATTTTATGTCAAACTCAATTCCCATCGAAAATGGTTTTGATTCCGTAAATTGTGTCTTAGAAACGAAAAACGAATTTTTTTTGTCGAAATGAAACCTAACGTGGAATAGTTGGTTTTTATGATTTTATATTGGAAAAAAAAAACTCATACTACTAATTTATAATGACAACTAACTGCCGTATTCATAAAAAATAAAGTAGGTTTGAAATGTGCTTTTAGACAAAATTTTCATACATAATTTCCTTAAAGAACATTTGAAGTCTACTTTAATTTTTTATAAATAAGGGCATAAATAATTTATTTTATTATTTCTTTGTTTTTTTTTTTTTTAATTATCTCATTGATATTTAAATAAAATGTTAAAAATTTCAAAGTTGATGTCAGCAACAAGAAAACTTTTGTCGTTTTTAGATGCATCCCTTAAATTTCTTCTTCGTAGTTTTTCAACTGCGTTCATTTAAAACAGCAAAAATTGAAATTCCAAGCATTTTTAAAAAAATTTGTACACTTTTATTTAAAATTTAAATGTTAACGCTCTTTTTCGCTTTTGTTATACTTTTTATTACAAAAATCATATTTTTTTTGTTTTGGTTACACAACGTTACCATTTTAAGTTTAAACCCAAAATTTAAAATTAGTTTTTGGAAATAAACATAATCAATTGGAAATTAATGAAATTAAATTAAAAACGATCGATTTGCAAATACAGAATAAACCATTCCGATCGAATTGTGTGACATGCCTGTATATTTATGGAGTTTTAATTTTTTAAACATTTAAACTTAAAGGATTTTCATGAAATTTAGTGGATATAAAAAAATACAATGAGGATTAATTTTTTTTTTTTAATATTATAAGATTTGATTTCCAATCAAAAATCTGGATTTATGAGGCTTAAATAAGTATTACAAGAAAAAATATAAATTGAACTAATGGTGTCGTATGATTAATATTAATTAGTTGGTAAATTATATTCTTAAATTTTTAAAGCTGTAAAAGCCTTGGAATTCGCGTAAAATTTGCTTAACACAAAGAAACTATACTATATATAAAGCACAGATCATTTATTAACACTTATACATTTCTGGCTATTGAAAGTAACTATTTTTTTTACAAATATTAAGATATAAGATTTTCAGGTATTTTCTGATTTTTTGTTAAGTTTGTTATGCAAAATTGATTTATAGTGCAAACAAATTTTATTTGGGATCTCTGCCAGTCAAAAATTCAAAATTTTTAAGTTTTATAAGCTCATCATTTTAAAATAGTAAAGTTAATTTTCTAAAAATACAGAAAACTCTTCCATGTGCTAAATATTGTTTAGATCTTTCAGATAATGTATTTAAATTAAAAAAAAATTTAATATTTTTGAAATAATTTTTTTTTTAAGTTTAGTTAAATTTTTTATTGCAAAACTTATAAATAAATTAGAAAACATATTAAGCTTTAATTAACTAAAGAAAAAAAAACTAGATTTTTCTTTTAAAAATAAGTTTAAAATGCAGAATTATAAGATTAACATAGAGTGGCGTATGATTAATATTAATTAATTACAAATTTACGTTTTTAAAGCAGTAAATGTGGAACATAAAGAAAACTGTTTAGGCAGTTTTCTAATAAGGTCGTACTGAAAGCTATAAGTTTTTCTTTTGAATGGCTAAAAAGTAGAATTCTAAGATTTTCTTAAAAATTACTGCAGTTTAACAAGCAGTTTCAAAATAAAATTTAGTTTTTTTTTTAATATTTCAAAGTTGAATTGTTAAATTATTAAATTAAATTATAATTAGTATAATTGTTCCTATTAAGCTTGAGTTTTTTGAAGTTTCGTTTAATATTCATTATTATGCTTAACAATCACTAAATATTTACCATAAACTTCTATTTTAAATTCATAAGAAACATATTTTATTCAATTTTTAAAATACAAGTAATTTGTTTTACAGTTTAAATTCTTGTTATACTTACTTGCTTCATATTTAAACTTCATTTAAACTTTAACAATCTTTTCACTTGCAATTAAAAATGTTTTAAGAAATTTTTCAATTAGCACTAAAACAAATTCTAATTTGCCTTGCAGTTTTTAAGCAAAACTTCAGCATATGTAAGCAATAAAACAATAAAAAAAAGTGTTTGAGAATTTCCTTATAATCTTACTAACCCGTTTTGCATTTAAATTTAAAAATACAAGATATTTCCATTACATTCCATTACATTACAACAACATATAAAATACAACTGAAAAGAGAATACTTTCAAATCCAAAAACAAACTGCAATTTCAGGAGAAAGTCTTACAGAAAGAAGTATAGCGGGACGGACTTGTATGCATCATATTTACTTGTAGTTTAAATGATACAAGAGATGATATGTTGAATTACAAATACTTGACTTAACACAATCAATACAAAATTTCTAATAATATATGCAACAAGACTGATAGGGCAGGTAGATGGTGAAGAACAAATGCAAGGCCTTTGTATTGTGTAATTGTGTAAGAGATTTGTGCATAAAATGCTGACAACATTTATATGTTAAATCTAACAGTTTTTTTTTTGGGGTAAAATAAATTTGATGTGTAAATGTAATTTAATAAGTAATTTTATGATGAACAATTTATTTTAGTTGTTTGTAAAACAATAAGTCCTTAACGAACAATAATATCAAATGTTTAAACATAAAAACATACAAGAAATTGTGCTCAACATAAGCTTAATTACAGCAGTTTTGTGAAATATTTATTTTGTTGATTGATGACGTATGATTAATATTAATTATGGACAACTATTGAATTATATTTACTTTAAAGTTGTTTTTGAAACAATAGCTTAATAAAATTTGGTCGGCTTTAAGAAAACAATTAAAGCTAGCTAATAAAACTAAAATATCAAACTAAATTCTATTTAAAGTAGTAGAGATGTTTTTAACTATAGCTGTTTTGTGGAAGTGGTTTTATTTAAACATTTGAATGAAATTTGTTCAGTTTTATGAAAATATTCACTAACAGTCTTGTGTCAACGTCGTCTTATTATCGATACATACAACACACATATCTAATATTTGAGTCAGCTGATTCTTTTTGTACAAACAAAACTTTGTGATTTATATATTAAAATAAAATGACTTTTCTATTTGGATTCCAGCGAAAAAGAAAATAAGAAGGGATTTTCTCCTCTACGGTATATAAAACACCGGCTTCGCCCAGTAAAAATTTCTTGTATTTTTATGTTGAAATGTTATAATCTTTCTGTAATATCTTCGGATCTACATATATTATCTACACGGTTATATTATACCTCAAATTAAATCCTTATTTCTTGACTTTTAAATTTTATAATTTATTTACTTACTCATATAGATGTTTTCCCGGATTTTTTAGATTTTTTAAAAAAATATTGGATCATAAAATTATTTTCCGTAATCCATATTGACCTATAGATGGTCCACATAAATAGTTCATGTTATATATCTTTGGAAAGGTCTTTAAAATACCTATTTGATATATATATCGTCTAATAAATAAATGTAGTTTTCAAGATATAGCTACATATATTACAAACTTTGGAGCCCCGCCTACTTGAAAAAGGTGTGACTGACAAAAAAAAAAATTATTTGAATTAAAACTTAAAACTCTATTAGTAATAAAATTTTGGAAATGATTTGAAAAATGTCACTAAAACCGACTTAAGCTAGATTTTTTTCAGTTCTTCCACCAGCTTTTCAAATTGATTTGTGTTTGTACTTTGCATTTTTGTTTTCCATATTTTTTAATTATAATTTTTTTCTTTTTACTGTTATTTTTACTATTAAATTTTTTTTCAAATTCTTCTTTGTACACACAAGAATACAACACAACACGATACTAAAAAGACCGTCAAGAAAATTAAAGGCAACATCAACGTCAATTCAAGTTACAGAATACCAAACAATGTCGAAAGTCATCGATAAATGACAATATTGACAAAGAGAATACGGATTTACACAAGCGATGTCGTCTTGTGTCGAAGACGCCAAACAGAATAAGGGTGAATGTTTTTCATGAAACAAAAAATATTTTGATTTTTTTTTTTGAAAAAAAAAATTTTTTAATTCGGCTTATTATAACAAAAATCATAAAAAAGCTCTTAAGTTTATTTTAGAAAATAAATTTAGAGACCCCGTTTTTAAAGTAAAATACTGAATTTAACACCCCCCGACGTATGCGTATTATTAATTATAAACGATTGTAAATTTTTGCACTTTTACTTCAGTAAAAATTTCCAAATTTCATGTGGAATTTTTATTCACGATAGGGGTGAATACTGTTGAAAATATTTTTAAAATGTTAACTTTGAGTTATATTAGAAGTATTCTCTCTTTCAAATACTTAAAAAACTTTTAGTGTTTTTTAACAACACCTAAAGAGTGAGGCTTTTCACTTACAAAGATTGACTTTTTAAGGTAATTTTAATATACATACTTCCACTGCTGTTCACATTCTATTATGTCCTGCTAAATAAAAAGTTTAAGTTTCAACAAATCTGGTCGATTGTTTAAATAACGAGGTCTCAAAGTTTTAACATATTCAAGGTGGCCAATTTTAACAGCCTACGGTTCAGCTAATATTCAAAAATATTTAAAATATAGGTTTAAGTTCCTAACAGCTGTGGTCCTCCTGTATAATTTTCATATACCCTAATTTGCACTCACTTCAGTAGTTTAAAAATTATAGCGTTTTTACCATTTTTTTTATTAAACTGACAAATGAGGCGTATAATTATTATTAATTATTGGGTAAATTTTTAATTTTCAAATTGTTGTTCTAGAAATGTTAATGAATTTTAAAGAAATTTCGTGGACATAGAAAAAACTTTATAAGCTTTAAATTGAAATTAAAGGATTTTGATGTTATCTGAAAATTTCCCTTTTCAAAGGCTTTATATTTAATATTACATATATTTGTTTTCTGTTTTTTTTAGATTTTTCTCTATTTTAGTTTTTAAATTAATGTTTTTATTTGGTGAATGTTAAAAAAAGAGATGGTTTGTGTAAATAATGTTACGAATTTCTTAGTTTTTCATTTTGGCTATGGAAAAATTGCAAAATATCAATTTTGTTAATGCTAGCGTATGAGTAATACTTAATATAAGTAATTTTAAACTTTGCTATTTTTGAAGTAGTAATATTAAGGAAATTTAAGGACTAATAAGATAACAAAATAGTCTTTGTAGTTTGTACTTAATGGATTCTTAAGTTGTTTTAACTTCCTGTTTACAAATATATTATCTTATCGTTTAGTTTTAAATTAGTTTTTGTCTAAAATTATTGGTTATTAGGCTCGTCTTCCCCTCACTAATTGAAATTCTTATCATAGCTAAACGAAAATGTTACTAAACTAATGTTATATTTTAAATTTTTGTTTAAAATTTAAACTTTTTTTTTGGAAAGTTTTGCATAAAGACAAACTATTATTTCGATGTAGCATAATACTGCATAAATTTAAATAATGAAACATTAAACTAAAGTTTTTCTTCTCCAGTAAATTTAATGTTAAAACACCTGTTTGAAGAATGCATTTTAATAAAAAGCAAACAAATGGAAAACAGTATTTAAAAAGTAAATATATGCAGAAAAAACGCTTCAAATATTTAAAATATTTACATATTAACAAAAGCAAAACCTAAATTAAAATAGTTTAATGATTTATAAAATAATTCTGGTGGAATTTAAAACTCAATTGGAAATTTCAATTCATTTAAATAAAATATTCTGAATGACTTTTTCAATGATAGCTCTTTCGTCTATTCTTTTTTAAATATTTTATTTACTTTAATTCATCAGCATCATGTTTATACTTTCAGCTTTATAAGATTTTCATTACATTACCTGACTTTTTTTGTTTTTCGTTTTTGTTGTTTTATCAAAAGTCATTCAAGTTTAACTGTTTTCGTTTCATTGAAAAAATTATAAGATTTTTTTTAGTTTTAAGTGAGTTTTTTTTTTTAATTTAAAATGTCTTTAATGAAGGCGTATGATTGATATTAATTATTTAGTATAATTGAAATTCGCTCATTTTGTTTAGTAAATGTTAAAGAAATTTAATGAAATTTGGTGCAAATAAAGCCAACAGTACAAGATTTTAATCTCTTCAGACACAAAGTCCTTATTTTTTGAATAACTTAAAAAATTGGAAATTCATAATTACAAAAATTTGTTAAATTAATTTAAAGTAAATATCTGAAGTATATAAATTCTTTAGAAATATTTAAATATTATTTTTATTTTCATGATTTGCGTTTAAATTATTTTCGACATTTAACATTGTCAAAATGCTGACAACTTTTTAAATTATTTATTTGATCTAAGTTCTTTTTTTTACTATTATTAATGTCCATATTTTATTCCAGCATGTGAGTAGACATACTCGTATATATATATTATTGTATTTTAATGATGGTTTTTAGTTAGTTATGCGTTTTAAATGGAAATTTATTTATATAATATTTTGTATTATTATTTTTATTATCAATTTAATAATATTAATCATACGCTACAGTGACTAAATATGCTGCAAATACCTATAAACTCTTAATAAAATCTTAATATAATTGATTTCTAGCAATATCAGTTATATAAAGAATATTTTAATAAATAATAGTTTCATAAGTAAATAGCAACAGAAGCTCGCAAGTAAAGAAATATTTTTTGTTTGAAATATAAAGCCACATAAAGCTTTTTAATTTATCGGTTATTTGTTATGGAAATTATTAGAAATTTTTGGTTTTAATGAAGTTCTTTTAAAAATTATATTTTTACTAATGGTGGCGCATGATTAATATTAATTTGTTAGCAAGTTTTAAATTTGTAGTTTTTAGTCCGTAAATGTTGTGCAACATTTTAGGCTTAATATAAATTTTAAACACCTTTCAGTATATAATAATTGGTGATTAACACTTTACTGTCATAATTGTTGAAATTTTCTGGACAATAACTGACTCATTTTATGAAAAACCTATACAAGTTTAATTAAGTTCCTTAATTTGACTTTGTTTTAAAGGAAAAATTATATGAATTTTTAAACTTTTTAATTTAAAGAATTTAATTTTTGCTACTGGTGACGTATGATTAATATTAATTTTTTAAGCATGTTTGAAATTTGTTTGTAAATGTTGTGCGATTTAAATGAAATTTGTTGAGTTATAAGAAAACATTTTAGTCTTTTAAACAAAGTAATTTCCTAGCTTACACTTACACTTTGCTGTCGTAATTGTTTTTATTTACGGAACAATAGCTCTATTTTCCCTATAAAAATATACGGGTTTTGTTTGAGTTCTTGCATTTAAATAGCAAAATTGTTTACAATTTTTCTATTTTAAATCAAGTTTTTTAAATATAAATGTTTTGTGAAGTTAGCAAGTCTGTAATTTGTTATTTTTTGTTAAACAATTTTAAGAAAATTTAATACAAATCAAGAAAATATTGCAGTCTTTAAATTTCCTTGACAATTATTTAAAATTTTTGCCTTTCGTATTGAATTTTTTAGAGAATTTAAATGTTACTACTGGTGGCGTATGATTAATATTAATTTGTTAGAAAGTTTGTAATTTAAATGTTAAACGATTTTAAGAAAACAATACAGGCTTTAATTTTATTTGACTGACAAAACAAATCCTGAAGTTAAATTTTTTTTCCAAATATTATAATTTATTTCTATACCTCTTTTTAAAACCACTGTATTTCACGGTTTCAATTTAAACATTCATTGTTCATCACACTGTAACACAGTGTTTGTTTGTATGTATGACAACTTAAACATTAATTTTTCATCACTGAATCATGTTGAAAAACACTTCCGGTTTTCAAAATATTTATCAGCTTGAATCTAATTTGTATAAGAGTTTTTTTGTTTTTTTGTATTAAATGAAATAAATAAAACTATTTAACAAACGGCTGAATATTGCCAATGGAAAATATGATTTGATTAATAAATGAAAATGTATTCAAATGAAATTAAAGATAAAATATTACAGATAAAATTGTACACAAATTTTTACAACTGTTTAAAAGTCAATATTTTTAAAATTAATATTTTAATATTTTAAACGCATTTGAAAGTAAATTACTTTATGAATTGTTGCTAATGATGCCAGGTTCCAGCTATAGCTTGTTTAACTATTTCATCACTTAAGTGTCATTTATTCCAGAACTATTTAATTTATTACTCAGTTATATTCCTCAGTAAAAATAAAATAGCAAGGCCGTAACACTTTAAATCTACTTAATATGCTATTTAAATTTTCTGCTGTTTTAAATAAATTTTTTAAGTTTTACACTTTTTTTAAAGGTGCGTATTAATATTATTTCTAAGGTAGTTTTAAAATTAGGCAAATGTTTATGGATTTTAATTTAATTTTTTGGAAACTAAGAAAACAGGAAAGGGTTTTAACCAAATAATAAAAGAAATCCTGCAGTTAAAATTTTTAAAAAATATTTTAGAACTCAAACAAAATATTATTAAATTTTCCCAAAAATTCAAGTTTCTTAAACAAATTTTAAATATTTTACTTTTAACCTTGGGTAATTATTATTTTGAAATTAATTTTTTTTACCGTTTTAAACAGTTTTTTAAAGTTTAAAATTTTTTAAGGGTGACGTATGATTAATATTATTTCTAGGGTAGTGTAAAAAATTCGTTTTTTTAACTGGTGAATGTTAAGGAATTTTAAAGAAACTTTGTAAAAACTAAGAAAACAGAACAGGCTTTAAATCTATAGAATAAACCAAACTCTGGGGGTATTATTTTCTCAATTTTTTTTTTTTTAACAAGATGTATAAATTTTCACAAAAATTTAAGATTCTTAAACAAATGTTAGCTATTTTAAAACAATTTAAAACAAAACTGATTTTAAAGTTTTAATTTTATATTGGTTCAAACAGTTTTTTAAAGTTTCAAAATGTTTAAAGGGGGACGTATGATTAATATTATTTCTTGGTTAATTTGGAAATTTGGTTTTTTTAGCTAGTAAATGGTACAGGATTTTAACGAAATTTTGTAGAAGCGAAGAAAACAAAACATGCTTTAAATTCAAATAATAAATAAAATTGTGTGGATATTATTTTCTTAATTTTTGAACAAAATATTTTAGAACATCCATCCACCATTCCTTATTTTCGCCAAAAATTCCTTATTTCCGCCAAAAATTTAAGATTCTTAAGCAAATGTTAAATATTTTAAATCAATTTCAAACACACTTTAATGATTCAACAATTTTGTTGATTTGTAACAAATTTTTAAAGTTTTAACATTTAGCGTATGATTAATATTAATTCTTAGATAGTTTTAAAATTTGAGGTTTTCGTTTGTAAATATTAAGAGATTTAAAAGAAATTTTGTAGAAACTAAGATAACAAGTTAAGGTTTATTTACAAATAATAAACAAAATTGTTTGGATATTATTTTCTCTTTTTTTTAACAAAATATTTGGGAGTAAAAAAATGTTTTAGAAAATTTAAAAGATATTCAATTAATTACAATAATTCTCCGTTGCTTTTCAAAAAATCTATTTTGCTTTGAAATAAAATTAAAAATGTTCACCCTAATTTTGCTGGCATATTCCCATCTGAAACATTGATATTAACCTGAAATTGTTTAATGATTTTTCTTTAATATTTTAAGCTGTGTATATTTATATTTAAATATATGTGCTGCTTTTGAGCTTAAAGGTTCTTACTGTGATTTTTGCTGGTTTGTATGTCTGTGTGTTTTTTTTTCCACAAAAATGTGTGAATTTCTATTTAAATCTCATTTGTAGGTTATTAATTATTTATGTAAATAAAATTTTATTTGTTGGTTGTTTGGTTACTCGAGTGGTCGGTCGGTTGGTTGTTGAGTGTTTTTACAACAATTTTTTGTATATTCTTTTTCGTTTAACCAGTTTTGCTTACTTTCTTCGTCTCACTATCTGTTCCATTATTCCATTTACTATTTTACCATCCACCACAAGCGTTTCCGTTTTGACAACCACAAAAAACCATCATGCCACTTAACAGTATGCCGGAAAAAGGGGTAGGGGTAGAACATGGACATTTGTACAAACATATAAATATATTTTTATATGAACAAAAAAATTTAAGGTTTTGTTTGTGGGTAAATCTTTATTAATTCCAGCTGAATTTATTTGTTTTAAAATGATTGCTATTATTTCCTTAAAATCTTATTTGTTTTGTTTCAAAATTTAAAAAAAAAATCTCAGGTTTTGTTAGGCCGGTTTTTACGTTAAAAAATTTTTTTAAGGTGGCGTATGATTAATATAATTTAAATGAAAAATTCGAATATTGCTCATTAGCTGGCTTAAAAATTAATATTCTATAATATATTATTAATATTATAATTCTTTGAAACTTGACAGTTTAATAGAAAACAATATGAACTTTATTCAAACCTGTCAAATTTTTACTTACAATGTTTTAAAACCCCTAAATTTTATAAAAAATTAAATATTTTGGGGAATTATTTTTTTTTTATTTTTACTGTAATTCTCTTAAAACTTCTTGCGTGTATTTTTCCCTTCCAAAAGGAAACACAAAAAATACAGAAAAAATATAAATAAAACATGCTTAATGAATTCAGTGTTAACGACAGGCACTGGCCAAACGAAAACATAAAAAAATATGAAAAATAAATTTTATTTTTCCTTTTTGTTTTAAATAAAACGCCACTGAAATAAAAAAAATATTATGTCAAATAATCTTTTAATTGAACTAGCGTAGCAAACAAAACAAACAGACACAGATTTTTTCAAGACTTTTTTTCAATATTTGTTATATAAAAGTACAAAAAAAAAACAGTTTTAAGTGAATTGAATGTGCAAGTGTCTTCAACTGTTGTTGTTGTTATTTTTTTGGACAACAAATGGGGTAATTTAAAAAAGTGTAAAAGAAATCAGATCTCAGTTTTGTTCTATTATTTCTGTTTATATCCAATGTCTAATTTTCAAGCTTTACAAAATTTTCTGTATTTATTTTTCCTTCTTCCTTATACTCTTCCCGTAACAGCGGTTAACTTTCCGCTTCCGTTTTAATATTTTTGTACAACAAAGTCCGTTTTACAATTTGGCTTGTTGCTGCTGATTTCTCTTTTAATAAATATAGTTTGTCATATATTTTCTGCTGCCAAATAAAAAATATCTAAAAACAGACCAGCAAGCAAATATAAAAACTAAAAAATGTATTGCAACAACTCATGCTGAATTAATGCCATGAATCGATTCACACAAAACTCATATACTAACCACAATTCAGCGCCATTAGAAAAAGATAATGTAGCAAACATAAAATGCAATTTCTAGGTTAAACATTAATAGTTTGTAGAACATTTTTTAGAAATAAGAAATACAAAACACAAATGTCTTTGATAACACTGCTGATACAAGTGATATTTTGACATAAAAATAGTTATTTTTTAAAGTCAAGGACTAAATAAATTTGAACAGAGGTGTGTTCAATTGCCAAAATGTAAAATTTTATAGAGCGAAAGAAATGAAATTTATGTCAAAAGTGTAACTCAAAGTTAAAATAGCTGGAGACGTATGATTGTTATTTATTTCTTAGTATATTTAAAATTTTTAATTTTTTGTTAAGTAAATGTTAAAGAATTTTAATGAAATTACGCAAAAAGCTAGAAAACAACACAGGCTTACAAATTAGTTATTAAACAAAAATCTTTCAAAATACATTTTTGTTTTTAACAATGATTTTTGGGGGGATTTTTAAAATATTGAAAGAATTAAACAGTTTAAGTTGGCCATTCAACAAGGTGCAATAATGGTTATAAAAACATTTAAAACAAAAAATTTTTTGTAGAATATTTCTAAATAAACGTAGTTTTTTTTTTTTTTTTTACTTTTTTTGCTGCAGACGTATGATTAATATTAATTCTTTAGTAGGTTTGAAATTCGTAAATTTTAGTTAGTAAATGTTAAGGGGTTGTAACAAAATTTGGTGGAAATCTAGAATACACTACAGGCTTTAAATCCATATAATAACCAAAATTTCCTTGGAACAATATTTTAGATTAACTAACAAAAAATATTTTTGATCATGAAAATATTTAAAAAATTTTGTTTCTGGCGAATTTATGGAAAACTAGGATCCAATTAAAGATAAAAGATAACGATAAAACGTTGTAACAATTAAAAATAGCGATTTCATAAAATATTTCTGGATAAAGGTTTTTTCTTTGCGTATGATTGATATTAAATTATTAGTATTTTTTGAAGTTTTATATTTTTGTTAATTAAATTTTAAGGGATTTTAATGAAATTTGATGGATTGTTAGAAAACAGTACAGGCTTTAAAACTAAAAAAATTGTCTTAATATAAATGTTTAGTTTTGTCAACAAAAAGAAATTTTAGTTTTTAAAAATATTAAAAAAAAAATGTTTTTTTTTAGCTGAATTTATATAAAATTAAAGAGTTTTAAAAGACAATTCAAAGTAGAGACTTCTCTCCGATGTAACAGGCAGAAAACGTTAAAAATAATTAAAATCTCAACAATGTTCAAGCAATATTTCCGTAAAAATATATTTTTTGCCGAAGGCATAATTTAATTCTTAAGTAGATTTTAAATTTTAGTTAGTAAATGTTAAGGAAATATACTACAGGCTTAAAATCTAGTTAATAAACTCAATTTTCTTAATATAAAATTTAGGTTTTTTTCAGCATAAAAAAAATTTGATTTTAAAATTTAAACAAAAAAATGGTTTTATAACGAATTTATAGAAAATTATACAGTTTTAGAAAACAATTCAAAAAGGAGTCATTTTCCTGAGACATTAATTTTTAAAATTTTTTTTAGACATCTTTGTCGTTATTGTTATATAATTCCAACATGCTTATCCTTATTTGCACGGTAATAAATATGAGAAACTTTTATTTTTTGAAGAAAATTTCGAGAATTTCATATTTTTAGAGGGTGGTGTATGATTAATATTAATTATTTCTAAAATTTAAAATTTTAAGACATTTTTAAGAAATTTGCTTTAAAATAAGAAAAACTATATTTGCTTTTAAACTAATTACTAAACAAACTGCTTTTAGTAAATTTTTTTTAATTATTCGTTTTACAAAATAACATATTTTTCACATATTAAATATTGACTTTACTTTAGTGTATTTTCAATTTAAATGATTATTGTGTGCTTGTGTATGTTTTATGGCAATTTTTTTATTTCTCATTTGAGTTATTAAAATAACACATTAATTTATGGTATTTTCAATATTCCGCTTCATTTGTTAAATAAAATTTGAAAAGTACAAGAATTTTTTTATAGAAAAATTTGGCAAATTTTTTCTGTACAGCTTGTGTAAGGGAAAACGTAAAAACTACAATAAAATTTCATTTTATTATGCTGGTTTTTAATCCGATTAAATTGATTTTTATCTAGTTATTTGGTCACCTGCTGTTTTTTCTCATTTGTATTGCGTGTAAAACAGTTTGAAAACCAGATTTTATATTTTAAATGAATTGAATGCAGCCAGAGGGAAACAGTAATTTATTAAAATCAATTTACAACAATATTGTTATAAAAAAAAACTTGTTAATTGAAATAGTAAAAAAAAAATCACAACAAAATTTCAAAGTTTCTTCCAATCATTTCACTTTTCAGCATAATAATCTTAAACTCTTTTAAATAAACTGTTTTTTAACTTTCATTCCTTTTCCGGCAATGCTTTTATCTATCTTTTCACTGGTGTTTGCCTGAATTGGTCCGTCAATGTTATGCATTTTCTCCTGCAATAAAATAACAAACGAAAATATTTCCTTGTTTGTTTTCACTACCATTAATGTTTATTTATGTGTATGTATGTATTTGTTTATTTTTTTAACACTTTTTATTATTCTATCTGTTGTTGTTGTTGTAGTTGAAACGGCAACACAAATTTATTAAAACTGAGGTGCATGTGTTTGCTTATGATTTCATTTTTTCATACATTGTATGAAAATCCTGCTGTGTTGGTTTTATAGACGAACGTGAACATTTTCATTTTTTTTTTGTTTTTTTTTATGTTTCACGTTAATATATTGAATTGAGTCATAAAAATGAATGATGAATGAATATAAATACAATAGGTGAATGGTTTTTATTATTTAAAGTATGAGAGAAATGTATACGTTTAAACCTTAAAAAAATATTCAAAATCATTTAAATATTTTCTGAATTTAGGCGGTAAAATTGAAAAATAATTTCTAAAACATTTCAACAAATAACTGGTTTAAAAGTCTTAAATGTTTTCTTGGTTTCTAACAAATTTTATTAAAATCCCTTAACATTTACTAAACAAAAAGTTCCAAATTCTAAACTTGCTAAATAATTAATATCAATCATACGCCACCCATACAAAATATTAAATTCTTTAAAAATTAGTTAAAAAATAAAAAAAAATTCCAATATTTTATTTTATTATATTAAGGAAAATAGCCATCACTTTAACTTATTAAGCTTTGATCAAATAATTTTAATTAAGATTTGTAAAATAAAAAGTAATTAAACTGAAATTAAAAAAAGAGTTTAGGTTCTAAATTAAACAAAAAGCCTATAATTACAGCCTAAATATTTTTCATCAAACTTTCATTTCATTTTCATTATTCCCTGAACAGACATTTATTGACAAAAATTCTATAAAAATAAACAAACTAGTTTAAAAGCCTTAAATATTGTCGCCTCATGTCTACCAAATAATATTAGTTATTAAATTGAAAGAATATAAAAAAAGGTAAAATCTTGTAAACTACAAAACCGATTGTTAAGCAATATATAAACAAATTTATAGACAAGGACCTAAGCTTTCAGAAAACAACATTTATTTACCTCTACATCCACAGTTACAGGCTGTCAAAGTAGACCTCCTCGAAGTTAAAAGGTTTAAAAACTTAATACAAACTTAACTAAATGATAATAAATATGAATTGTTTAATATACAAATGCAATTGGCGGATATTTTAAGTGAATAGGAAAAATAAAATGTATGTCAATCATACGCCACTGTAAATAGAAAATAATATTACTTATACGTTATATTGGAAAAAATCTTTTACAAAAATAGTAAAATCTTGTAAACTACAAAAGCGATTGGAAAACTTGTTATATGAAAATTAGACAACAGGAACTAAGCTTTTAGAAAATGGCAACGGGAGTTATGTAATTGTAAAACAAAGGAGATTACAGAGTAACAAAATTGACTAACTAGAAATTGAAAAATGAGAAATTCTTTTTAATAATTTTTAAAAATCTTGGCTGTTTTAACTAAATTTAAATGTTTTATAAATTGCACGCGTTGCTTTTATTTTCTTTAATTTTCAAGAAAATCTCTTAACAGTTACTACACAAATTGTTGAAAATAACAAACTTTGTAGATAATTAATATTAATCATACGCCATCTCGATTTTTTATTATTTAAATTCTTTAATTAGTTTTAAAACATGAGCAAATTGTGTTATTTTTAACTCTTAAGAACAAGAACAACATCTCTAAACTAAATGAGTTATAACAACATAAAATTAAAATTTACCAGAATTTAAAGGAAATCAAACTAAGACAGAAAAAATTTGACAGGTAGTTTAAATATAAACTACTTTAAACATAATTTACTTATTAATAATAAATATTTTAAACTAAACCTAACAAAATTTTATATTTTTTTTTAAAAGAAATTTTTAAAGAAATATTGCGAAACTTCTTCTCCAATGATGGTTGGGACAAACTTAAATATCTTCTTGTTAAGTCCAGTTTTGCCTTGAAATTTTTTTCTGGCTATTTGCCCGGGTAGTATAGCAAATTGTAGTCGTCGCCGAACAGTTCTTTCTGATACAACACACCCAAAATTTGTCCCTGGATGATGCAAAAGAGAATTTTTTTTTTTTTTTTTGAAACAAAAATTTAAAATTTTTATATTAAAAATATTGGTAACACAACAGTACACAGTTTAAAAGCCTATATAATTTTCTTAGTTTTTAATAAATTTCATTTAAATTATTTAACATTTACTAAACAAAAAGTGCAAATTTAAAACTTAATAAAAATTAATATTACTCATACGTTACCTAAGTAAAAATTTTATACCTAAAAATTTGTTAAAAAAAAAATAACAAAATTTTAATATACATATTTTTTTTAAATTGGACTTAAACTAAGAATTTTAAATTATTTAAAGAATACATGCCAAAATTTAACAAATAAAAATTTAAAGCATAAATTAGAAGTTAATTTTTAGAGAATATTATGAGTTAATTTCTTATAATTAATAACTCAAAGAATACCATTGTGAAAACTATATTTTTCTAGACAAATGGCACACTGAAATGCATTTTCTGCCCTGCCAAGGGCTTCATCAGCAATGTTTATTGTCCAAGATTTACTTGTAAACATCATCTATTTAACTCACCATTTATTGATCAATAGAGTTTGGGAATTATCATATTTCTTATTACATACATGTTATAAGTTAGAACGAAATTTATTTATGTTTTTTAAAAATGTTTGCGAATTTACAAATTATTGCGAAATTCTTCAATTACATTTCAGTTTTAGCAAAATGAGCCGTGGAAGTAAGTGTCTTTAATTACGAAAGTATTACAAATAATGAAGTGCACATATATTAACTGATAAATTATAAATCTTAATATTTCAAACTAATATTAGTATTATTAATGAAAATCATTGATGGATATAAAAATGATAAAACCTAATATTTGATTATATTTGCATACGCTGTAGAGATCACATATTCCAAAAATTATAAAACAAACTCTGGTAGTTTTGCGTCGGGTCTGAAAGGGATAAACAAATTATAGGCTTTATATTTGATTTAAATAAGATTTATATGGTACAAACTACATTTATCATTGAACTAGCTGTATTATTTATTTTACACTACTTTGATTTCCTTTAAATTTTGGTAAATTTAAGTTTTATATTATTATAACTTATTTAAATTTAAGTATATATTATTTAATTAAAGAATTTAAATAAAAAATCGAGCTGGCGTATGATTAATATTAATTATTTAATAAGTTGTTAATGTTAAAATAAAGACAAAATTTTTAAGAACGCGTGTAATTTATAAAACATTTAAATTCAGTTAAAAAAACTAAAATTTTTAAAAATTACTAAAACTAAAATTTTGCAATTTCAAGTTAAATAAATAAATAAATAAATTTTCTAATGCTTTTGAAGTTAACAAAATTTAACCATTACTTAAGATTTTTCCAATACATAATGTATGAGTAATATTATTTTGTATTTACAGTGGCGTATGTTTTACATTATTTAGTTAAGAAACTGCAAACTTTAAAATTCTCTCGCTTTCGACGAATTCAACTTTGACAGCCTGTAGCTAAGGCTGTATTTCTTCAAGTTGAATAAAAGTTAAGTTTTATGAAAGCTTAGGTCCTTGTCTTTAAATTTTGTATACATTGTTTAGCAATCAATTTAGTAGTTTACAAAATATTAACATTTCTTAACATTCAGTCGAACTAGCGTATGATTAATATTATTTTGTAACTAAGGCGTATGATTATTATAAATTTATTAATTTTAGGAAAAATTAAAGCTGTAGAAACATTTAAATCAAATATTTGTTGTCATTCAATCAAGCTACTCTTTAGTTGTTTTTTCTAAACTTTTATTAAACGAAACCTAACGAATTGTCAATTTTTGTTTATATTTATTGACACATATGAGTAAAATTTTATTGTTTTCTATTAATTTGATTTGTTAGTATAACATGACATTTGTAATTCAATTCATTTAAAAATTAACAAACTTGTGAGTGTATGTTTGCCAAGCACAAACAAAACTTTGTATATATATATTTGTATTGTAAAAATAATAAGTACACAAAATAATAAGTAGTACCTACTTTTTGAAGAACCGCACATGAAACAGGTTTATTTTGGTTACATCGCTAAAAAGAATGATGATGGTTGGGACAAACTTTAATTAATGCCTGCGAAGTCCAGTCTTGCCTTCAAATTTTTTTCCGAAGCAAAGGTAGGTTAGCAGATTGTAGTCGTCGCCGAACAGTTCTTGCAGATACAACACATCTAATATTGGCCAAAATTTCCCTGGGCGATGCAAAAGGGCTCTTTTTTTTTGCGAGTATTACAATTCTGTTATCCGTTCCACGTCTTTCTGAGCTTTTTTCTGGTTTTAAACCATTTTGAAATTGCCAGATAATATCAATACAGATATGTACTTATTTTTTTGGCCATATGTGTATTCTATATATATTTTTTTATTTTATATTTCAGCAAAAAAATATATAATGTGTAGTTTTGACTTGTTAGCGATTTCTTAAGTGAGGAAAAGTTTTAAGAGAGGAAGGTTATAGAGGGGCAACAAAGTTTTATCATTGTAAATTAGTAAATTAGTTTTTGATGGAAATTGTTGAGTACGTTTTGAAGGCACGTTGTCAGTAGTTGTTCTAGCTACTTATATGAACACGGAGGGAGTTTTATGTTGCACTAAGAGTAAAATAAATGTTGTAAATGATTTAGGTCATTGGTGTGTTTTTTGAACAACACTTATAGCAATAATTACTCGTATACAAAATTTTGTTCTAATTATACATATAAAGAAAAGTAATAAGATTTGTTAAGAAAATTGCAAATCTAAATTGAACTTTATTTATAGGTTTAGTTAATAATAGAATTGAACATAATGTAGTAATTAAGAAAAAAAAAAAATTTTTTTAATTTTTAATGTAGAGAAATTTTAGTTAAATTTAAAATAATTTTTAATATAATTCATTATAATTAAAGATTATATTATGGTCCTATAATTGCGCAACAAAACTATTTGAAAATGTTTAGTTTTTTAACAAAATTTGAAAATTTAAAAATTTTATTAGAGGTGGCGTATGATTGATATTAATTATTTAGTAAAATTAGAAATTAGCATTTCTTCTTACAAAAGTTTAAGGAATTTCAATGAAATTTGGTGAAAACAAAAAAAACAATTTTGTTTACTTTCTTACTTAGCAAAAAATTTATAATTCACTATAATAAATTCACATTGCCTTATAAAAGTTTGCAAAAATTAAATATTCATATTCATGAAGCTTTCTTTTCTGGCAAAAATGTTACACTTTTTTCCTTTTTTATATAGGAAATGGGTAAAAAGTGTAACATATATGTAACATTTTTGCCAGAAAAGAAAACGTCATTAATTTAACACTCTTAAACGCTTACTAAGTTTCATCAAGACAACTACTGGTAATATTTTATGAAAGCTTAAGCTGTTCTTTATAATTTTAATACACATTACTTTTCTTTTAATTTTATAGTTTAGAAGTTTTACTTTAATTGCCATTTTTTCTAAAACATATGATTCCGTTCGGAAGTTGAATTAATTCCATATTTTGCTTTTATAGAAAAAGTAAAACGAAACTTTTTTTCGGAATGGAACCTAGAAATTCTTAAAATTTTAATTCCACATAGCAAATTTAAAGTGATTTCATTCCGAAAAAATTGTTTGTTTGGAATTAATTCCACTTTCGAACGGAATTAAATTCTGTGACATGGCCGATAATGTGGATACTAGGGCGTATGATTTTTATACAAGGCTTTAAGATTGTAGAATAATTGTCACTTACTCTTGCTTTTTGAACTTACATTTCTTAACTTTACCCTTTAAATATTTAATTATTTTACAACCCTTTATTTGTGGCTAAAAAAAAACCCCCAAATATTTTTAATATTACCAGTAATTTGTTTTGTCATTTGTAATTTCTTTCACATTTATTATTTATTTAGCAAAGTTTTCAATTGATTTATGCAATTAAATTGTAAGTGTTTTTTTTATTTCTGGCAGCATAGTTGTGTGTTGCGGTTGACCGCAGTCCAAACATGCATCAGTTAGTAAATAGAAATGAAAAATATTAAGTAACCTAAAATGTTAAAGCAGTTTTTTAAAATCAAAATAAAGTAGAAGGATTTCATTTGAACATTTTATAAAAACCAATGAAAATATGATATTAAAATGTGGTTTTTGAAAGAAAACTAAATTTAAACTAAATTTAATTAACTTCATTTTATTCAAAATGTTTTTGTTAAAGAAACACTACATTTTGTGTAACCAAATTATTTTATTTTTTTAAATTTCTTTGTTTTATGTATATATCAATCATACGCTCCCCTAAACCAAAATTCAGTATTAAATTTAAATCTTCTAAACTGCTGATTGCAATGAAAAATAATATGATTTTCTTAGAATTTATGATAAAACCTTTTTTCGGATACATGAAACTCTTAGAGAAGGACTTAAGCTTTTAAAAAATGTAATTTATAGGGTGTCAAAGTTGACCTTCTTCAGAATGAAAAGAAAATATTAGAGGTAGCAACCTACAAATATAAACTTATCTAATTTAAGCTACTTTATGTTGAGGGAAAAAAACTTCACTGTGGAGTTTACTAGCTTTAAAACTTATTTCCTTGCATTTTTTTGCCTTAAAATTTTATAAAAATTTAAGAAATTCTTATCAATCATACGCACCCCTATACATGTACTAACAAGCTTAAAAATAATGTATAGGAAAATCATAAAGGAGAGTATAAACTTTTAGGAAATCTTATTTGCAAACACTGTATAAATACTGACGTAGTTACAGGGTGTCAAAGTTGACCACCTCAAGTAGGACAGAAAATATTGGAGATAATAACCTCCAAATATGAACTGATTTGATAAAATACTTCTCTACGGGCTTTACTACCTTTAAAACTTATTTGATTTAATTAATTTCCTTAAATTTATGTGAAAATTTTCTTAAATTCATATAAATTTATAAATTTTAAAATCAATCATTTTAAAATTAATCCCAAATATAATAACAAGCTTCAATCTTCTAATGTACTGGAACAAATGAAAAATATTGTAAATGACAATTATAAAGCTCTCAGAAAATGTAATTTTTAAACACCCAGTAAAAATACAAACCAAGTTACAGGGTGTCAAATTTAATCAGCATCAATTAATATCAATCATACGCACCCTCATACACTCTTAAATATAAAATTTAAAAAAAATCTTAAATCTTTTAAACTTTTGCACCAAATGAAAAATAATGTACTAAAATTAATTAAATAGCCGGAACTAAGCTTTTAAGAAAATATATTTCGTCAGCTATATATAAGTTGACTCTCATCTCGTGTCAAGAAAAACATTATAGAACTTAATTTAAAACGATTTGTTTAATTATAAACTTTCTGTAGTTTTTTTTTTTTGAGTTAAAAACCCAATATCTTAAAAAATTATGCTTGTCTAAATTTTTTTGTAAATTTTATAATGGCTAACTAAAAATTGCCTTCAAATTATCATATTGTCTGGCTAACAATTGTATAAATTTTATTTTTTTGTTTCAGATCTGCTCACATGCAATTACACTTGTAATCCTATTGATAAATATGTTATATATTTAATTCAATCTATAAAGGCAATAAAAACCACAATTATTTCATTGCAAGAAAAAAGTTTGTTGTGTGTGAAATAATTGTTTTATATTTTTATTCTAAAAATTACATGTCATTTACAAATTTTTTAAATGAGAAAATCAAAAAAAATCTATTAAATTTGTGTTATATTTGGAGACAAATAATATTAAAAGAAAATAAAAATATATTTAGAATACACTTAGCAAATGGTTAAGAAAATAAATGTATAAAAGATAACTAAGTGAAAATAGAAATAATTTGGTCAACTTTGAGACCCTGTAGTTCTACAACAAACTTACAAGAATGATTTAGTGAGAGCCTAGGCTGTTCTTTTATCTGTTTAGCTATAAAGCTATAAAGTTAAGAAAATTTGCTTTAATATATTACCAATCTTTTTCACTTTCCTGGTGCTCAACTTTGACACTACGTAGTATTCAGTATTTGAATAAAGTAAACATAATCTTTATTTTCTGAAAGCTTAGTTTCTTCTCTATAAATTTAAAATACATTATTTAGTAATCGATTTTGTAGTTTACCCAAAATTACTATTTCTTAAAATTCGTTCAACATAACGTATGATTAATATTATTTTCTTCAAACTGCTTTAAAACTTTTTTTAAATCCTCATCATTTATTAATATCTCCTTTTAATTTAGCTTGTAAATAACTTTGAGTGTATATTTCTAAAAGATTTACAATGTAAACATTTAAAGCAAATAGAATAGAATGCAAAGAGCTATGATGTTTAGTTAAATGTCATTTACATACGAGTACACAACTAACAGTACTCAGCTACAATAAACACAATAACAAATAAATATGTACACCCACACACACACACACATGAAAACTTTTCTACAGAAGTTCAACTAAAAAAAACAACAGCAAAAACATTTACTAACAAAAACATCCAAAATCATTATGAACATGACTATTATAATAATCATGTTGATGTTGATGATGATTATGATAATTATTAATATTATAATAATATCAAGTAAAATTGTCATGGCTATCAAAAGCATTTACACCTGCCAAAAAAAAAAAACTACGTTAAACTTTTTTTTTAGATGTATAGAACTTTGAAATTGACTAAAACACAGATGATTTTTTCAAATTGACATGAAATTTACTTTATTCGAAGGATAATCTTCTGGTATTATAATTTAAATATGATTTCTGGCATATGACTGGCTCGAACATAGTCTAATCTGGAGGTCCAATTTTCGATGACTTTTACCAACATTTGTGGCCGTATGTGAATGTTGTTCTTCAAGTGGTCAAACGTTTCGGGCTTATCCGTAGACCACTATCCCCACAGAAAATAGACAAACGGCGTTAAATCGCACGATTTTGGAGGCCAATTCACACTTTTGAAATTGAATAAAACAAAGATAATTTTATTAAATTGACATGAAATTTACTTTATTCGAAACCGCCACGACTGACTCGGACGTAGTCTACTCTGGAGGTCCAATTTTCGATGACGTTTTCAATATTTGTGGCCTCTAGATTAAACTACGTCCGAGCCAGTCATATGCCAGAAATCATATTTAAATTATAATGCCAGAAGATTATCTTTTGAATAAAGAAAATTTCATGTCATTTTAAAAAAATCATCTTTGTTTTATTTGAATCTGAAAAAAACACCCTCCATACGTATTTCGAACAGAACCATGATTTTCAAAATAAATTTTCACAATTTGGAGGTCTTGTTCAGGTGTCACTATATTTATGTATGTTGAAATGACAAACCAAACTAAACATTAATCACTTAACAGCTGACAAAATGGCGCCAGTTTAAAAATTGTTGCCAACTAAAACTTATTTAAATCGAAAAAAAAACACCCTTTACATACGTATGTATATAAAGTATTGTTCACATTAAATCCGGCCATACTACAGATTTCATCACTATTGTTTTGATTAGTAAGGCGTTTTTTTACCTTAACAAGTTTCTAGAAAATTCTACATTTTTGAGTTCAATGATTTAGAAAAAGAGCTACTGAACTAGAACCTAAACTAGAACCGGAACTAAAACTGAATTACAACTCAACTAAACTAGAACGAGAACTAGAACCTAAACTAAAATTAAAACAAAAAACCGGAACTAAAACCTAAACTAGAACCAGAACTAAAACTTAATTAAAACTGAACTAAAACCTGAACTAGAACTTGAGATAGAACTATGTATATGCTGAACTAGAATCTGAATTTAAAACTGAACTATAACCTGAAATAAAACCCGAACTAGAACTTGTTTTCTTTTGGTATTAAAATATTTATGCCAGCGGATTTTATGTGAACAATGTTCTACTTACGTTAAACTCATACATACATTCTTGCTGATGCTAATTTTGTTGTGATAATCATAAAATTTATTCTTGGTTTTTTTTTTATTTTTATTTTTGGTTGGGATTAAATTGTAAACAGAGAAACATTGAGCCACCATATTGTATTTAACTGTAATGAGAGTGGTTTTTGTTGTTATTGTTTTATAGTGTTTGTAATATTTAGTTTGTTTTTTGAGTTTTGATTTGATTTCTTTCATTATTTTAGCAAAACAATGTGAGAGAGTGTGAGAGAGAGCGGGTGAGTGTAATTATGTAATAAACATTACATTCAGCGTTGTCAACTTGGTGCGTTTCGCACCATTTTTGGTGCGAAAAATTCTTTAGTTGGTACGCGGTGCGCTTTTTAATTTTTGGTGGCACCAAAAGAATTTAAACACAATTTTTTGTTTCAGTGTGAGTAAAAATCTTTCTACAATAAAATACACCTATTTGAGTACCATTTCATTCAACACTGCGAATTTTTTTTTTGTGTATTTCGGTGCGTTTTTTAATTTTTTCGAAAATGTGATGAAATCTTTATTTTTACTAATTTTTAATTGCAGTTTTTTAATAATTCATAACTCATGAAATCTATACGATGAAAAAATGTATTTTAAATACGAATGTATGATAAATGAAATCAAATTCTTCAAAAATCTTTGTTTGAAAATCAAATTAACATTAAAAACATGTAAATAAAAATTCTTGTATAACCTGATGGTTTGGTCTACTGAACTGTAGACGAACAACCAAGGTTGGATAGAGTACCAGTTAAATCCTAACAAATTTTATTGGAAAAAATCAAATATGTACTGAAATTAGCCTTTTTTTTTACCAATTAGTACTTTAGTTCCGAATATCATATTGTGAGTTAAATTTTGAGTAATTAAATGCTTATTTTATCTTTATTGGCTCATTTATTAAAAAAAAGGCTTTTACTATTATTACTTTTACTAATAATCGTTGATAAAAATTTTTTTATAGAATTAACGATATTAAAAAATTTCAAATTAATTCAATAAATATTTGAAACAAAAACGAAATTCTTAACTTGGTGCGTTTTTTTTTTTTTTTTTGTAAATGGTGCGCTTTTTTCTCCATTTTGGTGCGTTTTGAAATTTCAAAGTTGACAATGCTGATTACATTCTCTGTTTTGTTTTTTCTTGTGTCTGCAAGTATGTTTTGCTGTTGTTTTTTTTTTTGTTGTCTAGTGTTTGCTGTAGTAAATATGGTTCAAGGTTATTTTCATTTGGGTGTTTTTTTTTGCCTCTCTTTCATTTTTCAAAAGCAGCATGTTTGGTTACTACTCTTTTGTATTTCTATAAATGTCAATGCTAAACCTTTTGTAAACAAAAAATATTATACAAAAAAAGTATTATCAACATCCACAACATTATCAACATCTTTATTATTATTATCATCTTAAGAGTTTATACATATTAAATTTGTTTAAGTGTATCATTTTTGTGTTAAATTCAGTTTATTTTTTGTGCGCTGCCACAAGTATAATTTTTATTTTAAACTTATAGCAATTAAATAAATGTATGCAAAACTGTTTTATTTCTATTTCATCCATTTAAATGTTTGTCTTTATGTTAATATCAGTGCTTTTATATCTTAAATTTACTTAATATTAATGGAATGTTTTGTTGTTGTTCAGTTTTTTTTCTTTCTTTTTTTGTTTTTGTTGATGTTGTCATACAAAGCGACAAAATTGTGGTTTGAAATGTCGCAGTATTTAGGAACATAAGAGTGATAATGAATTTGATTTTTAGTAGAATTCTTTAGGGTATTTAGCAGTGTAATAAAATATCTCAAATAAAATATGAACAATCATAATCAGGTTAGAAGAGCGGAAATATTACAGGACAAATTTATATGTAGATTTAACTTTAAATTAACTTTAATCTATGAAAGTAAGTAAAGTCAGTCTGGGGATATTATATCTTCCTTGGATACTTTCACTTGATTTACATGACATATTCCTCAATTTTTATTAGTTTTTATTATGAAGGATATTAATTTCATTTTTAGCACTTTCACAAACGACAATTTTTTTATGATTTTAACAACAAGTAAACAAGCGAATGAAAAAATAATCACAAAAATTCAATGCAATAAAAAGGAATTCTTATTTTAAGAAATCGTAAAAGAACAATTTCATGTTTCAAATATAAATTTATATTTCATGTCTCTGAAGTCATTTTTTGTTTTTTTTTTGTTTGTAAATCATAAATTGCATTAAACAAAACTGGTGAAAAAAAAGCGTGAAGAAAAACAATTCATCAAATCAACATTTATTATGACCCTTAACTCTCATAAAAATGTAAATCACAGAAAAATACACAAAATAAAATACATAATATGTACATATACAATACATACATATATCTAAACGCAACAAACAAAGAGACATAAATATTAAAAACGTGTTTGGTTTTAAGCCAAAAAAAGGACCCATTTAATGCTATAAATAAAATTTTATGAATTTAATATAACAACAGTTATTTGCATAAAAAATATATTTGCTGAGACGTAAAATGCTTTTCAACAATAACATTTATGTATGTGTTCAAGTAACCCCATCAAATTTTACATTTGAAGTTAAAAAGAACCAATATTAATAATTTGAAGCAACTTTTTTTTAGGCTCTAGTTTAGGTTCTAATTGCGATTCAAGTTTAGATTCTAGTTCAGGTTTAAGTTCATGTTCTAGTTCAGTTCTTAGTTCAGATTCAAGTTTAGCTTCTTGTTCAGGTTCTAGTTCAGGATGTAGTTAAGGTTTTAATTCAGGTTTGAGTTCAGTTCTAGCTTAGCTTTAGTTCAGTTCTAGTTTAGTTATAAAACAGTTATATATAACTTTTCTGTTTTTTATTATTTATAAAACACTTATCCTTTCATTATAATTATTTATGTATGCGAATAATATAAATCCATTTTACGGCTTTCAAGCAAAACATTAAATTGAATATGAGATCTTGTGACAGAAATCATCGTAATACATACCTTTGCATATTAATGTATGTCCTTAAAATGTACATGCTTGAATATGTATATGTAAGCACATGCTTGAATATGTATATGTAAGCGTGAACAATTTGTCAGATGTTTGTATGACCACAATCAGGAAAATCCTTTAAGTCTATACCGATATATAAAGAAATCACATATACATACATATACACATTAACACTTGCATAAGATATTGCTGTCGTCGTTTTTAAATTTATATATGTATGTGTATTTACATTGTGCTCACAAGATTGATAAATTTATATTGCTCTTTTTTTTTTTTTTTTTTTTTGTTATGCCCAGAGCTGCCAGATGAATTTCGGAAAAAGTCGTCAAAATCCCGATAAAATAGAAAAAATCGCCATTTCGAATTTTAAAAACGTCAAAAAAAAAATCGGAAAAATAAAGTCACTATTTCTAATAGTATTTTGAAATTTTTATTGACAAAAAAAACATAAAAACTCAAGTTTATTAGTCTCTTGTACAATACATATAAAAATACATAAATTTGAACTTTTTAAATAAGAAATTAAAAATAATATAATGTTAAACACAACTTGTATAATATTTTTATATTGGCCTGGTTTAGTAAAAGATATAAGAGAATATATACAAAAGATAAAGTGATATATGTATACGGCAGTGTGATGTATGCAAAAGCACTAAAGCACCAAACTATAACCTTATGCCAGAGATGGGAAAACAAGCTTTCTCATTGCGCCCTTTTCAAAGGCTTTACATCGATTTGCTAGGACCATATCCTAGCAGCAAAGCCGGTTTTATTGGCTTATGAATAGTGTCCGCTTTCACACTTTTCAATGCTGACTCGTCAAGGCAAGTCATATTGGATGAGAAGGGAAAATAGAACAAAACGGGTACAAACTTAACGGTACTAGTCAATTTTCTTATTTCCTTTATTTTTTTTCATGCGTGTTGATTTACATTAAGAAGTAAGAAAATTGAATTGACGTGTGTAAATGAAATGGCAAAATCAAAAGAGAATTGAAGAAAAACTGGTCAGCTAAAACTAAAGAGTGTGAAACTAGACTTACAGTATATTATAAATAAATATCTGAATTTAGCATATTTTATTAATTCAGGTTAAATTACAATATCAAATTAATTTAGTTTATTAAGTTTTAAATAAAATTTTGAGTATAGAATCCAATTCATGCATCATATACCGGTACATATTTTCAAAGAATTCTGTATTTTTGTTATTCAAATTTATTTGGCTGAATATTCTTTCGACGTTTTGTTAAAATAGGAGAAGTTTTTGTAGAATTTCCCCGTTGAAATTCAGAAATTGTTTCCTCTAAAAATTTTAGTTCATGGAATTCAATTTTAAATTTAAAATTGCTTTTTATGTTTACAGATCAATAAGTAAGTTCTACTATCCTGACTCAATATTATTTGGAATTACATATTATACTTAAACTTAACAATTGTCAATAATTAAGAAAACACTACTATTACTTAATTTTGTTTTTGAAATAAATACATACATATGTATGTATGTCATATGCTTCTTAATATTAATGATATTAAATGAGAAAAATAGTTGTTATCTTCAAACATGAGAGAATTTGGTAATAAAAACATTAATAAAACAAACAAATTATAGAAAATTTTAATAATTCAGAAAATCGTCACTTTGCTATTTTTGAAACAAAAAATCGTCAAATCTGGCAGCTATGGTTATACCTTTTGTTTTTGTGCGCTCTTCTCTTCTTCTTGGCAAAAAAAATTTCACGCTAACAACAAAAATACATGCATGCTACCTTATATCAGTGTTGCCAGAAAATGAATTTCAAAATATGCTAAAACTTGAAAAACTAAATGCTAAAATGTTCTACAAAAGAAAAAATAAGTGCTAAATTTTATCAATGTAAAAATACAATTTTTATTTCAAATGTTACAAATACACTGCCGCGGATTTTTGTTGTACGGATGTCAGCTGTTTTGTGCTCACAGTATTGTTACTTAATTAACAATTACTTAGCAAATTTTTGTTTTCAATAGGTTCGTCCGCAACGGCACGGAAAGTAACAAAACAACTAACGGCTTCTACACATTTTCTATTTAACAGAATCAAGTCTGCTGATTCGGAACGGAACAGAAAGTAAAGACTAATTCTGCGTTAATGCATATCATCTCTCAACAAAACTAGTAATACAGTTCAACCTTTGTACATATAACGAATTAGATTAGAAAAAAAATGTTATATCGAATAATTCGTTACAATGAGGTTGGTTATAGCGAGTTGAAGTTGCACTTTTATTCGTTATAATGAGGTAATAAAAAATTTTGTATATTAATCATTATCTGCTTACCATGTTATAGCGAACGATTTCCGCTAATAAATCAAAACACATTTAAAGGAAAAAAAATTGTTGTAGTTTTAAAATTGAAAAATAAATTTTTCTTCGAATATTTCAGCCATTAGTCCAATGCATGCTGCTGTCAACTACGAATATCGGTTTGCTGGAGACGTTGTCATTGCAAACACAATAATTTTATGTGGATCTGTTTCATGTAATTTGGATTAATTGATGCAACTCGCTATGAAAAAGTTGTAAGTTGACAAAATTCGTTAAATAGAGGTAAATAATTTTTTCTGTTTCGTTAGTCTGCAGTGAATGAAAATTCGTTATAACGAGGCTATTGACAAATGTATTCGTAATACAGAGGTTTATTTTGTATTAAATCTTATGGAGCGTTGTAGTTGATTTCAAAAAATTCGTTAAATCGAGGAATTCGTTATAGTGAGGGTCGTTATATCGAGGTTTGACTGTATTACTTTTTTGAGCAATAGTTTATAAAAGAGCTGGTAAAAAAAATGTATTAAAATATTCAACCTATTCAGGTGAGCGGCAGTGTATAAATTATAGTTATTTCTAATTTTGTTCATAACAATTGTTGACTTGTTTTATTAGATTACATTTCATATATTAATTAAAAAATTTCTGTGTTCATTTACTTACCACACCGAAAGAAATATAGTTGAAATATTAAGAAAAGTTATTTTTTTAATTCTCCAAAAGTATTTTTTGGAGTCAAATAGTAAAATTTTTTCGAAAAAAAAAATTGCTTGATAAAGCAAATTATGCTAAAAAGCATTTAGTATAATTTTTAAAAATTCAATGCATTTTCAATGCATTTGCTAAATCTAGCACTGAAAGTGCTAAAGTGGCAACACTGCCTTATATTTAAGTAAAACACTATAAGCACCCACTCAATCTCTCCTTTCGCTTACAGAAAAGCCAGCAACTGAGTTTGTGGTTTATGTATTTATTTAAGTACGAACTGTGTCTCTCTTCTATTACGATACATGCCTATAGTTCGTGTGTGTGTGTGTGTATGTGTGTGGGGGGGGGGCTTTATTGTGATGGGTAGAGAGCGAAAGGATAGGTATGTGTTCATAAGTTTGTAACAACCATAAGACAGCTACAAAAAAAAAATAACTGCATTTCAATTATTGCAATATTCTCATGTTTGTGGGACATCAACAAAAAAGCCAACAACAAAAATAATAATAACAGTATCAACAACGACATCATGATGATGATAAAAACAACTACATACATATGTATGTACATACATGTATGTACATATGTATGTAAATAGTTCAAAAGAAAAATTACTGAAATGAAATAATAAAGACACTTGGACGAGAAGCCAAGGCGACTTTGGTTGAAGGTATTGTTTGGTTAGGCTTAGTCTCAATTCTAAGAAGCTGAAAAGAAAAACTCGTTGGTAACGTCAACACACAGACATACTTATTTTAGAGAGAATCATTGAGTGGTAAATAAAATTTATTTAAAACAAATTTTAAAGTATGATTAAAATTAATAGTATTAATAATTAAATATTAATCATACTATTAATTAAATCATCATATTAATCATCGTATTAAACTTTCCAAAACCTGCAAATATAAACACGAGCACAGTTAAACAATTTTCTGCAGCAACTTACTCTAGAGTTCAATCTCTCATTACCCAAAGTATGGTGCATTTGTGCTATAAATAAAACCAAACCCTGCTGTGTCTCTTTGGCTTTATTTAATTTTTTTGTTTTCATATATGTATGTAGTTTATTTTTGATTGTTTTTCTTTTCATTTTACGTTTTTAATAATGTTCAATGTTATTTAATGGAAAAGTGCAATTGTTTGGAAGGTTTTATTGATATTCAAACTGACGTTGGTTGTCTGTGCTGTAAGTCTGTCTGACTGACTGCACATGTATGTGTAATAAATAATTTTGTATAAAACGAACAATTATTTGGTTTTATTTTTTAATCTTAAAATAAATTAACTTTTTTGTTATTTTTATCATTTATTTAATAGCTACTCTTAATGAATTAAATAGATTTAATTACCAGCTGTATCTCTTTTTTGTTTCTTACCTTTGCAGTTAAAATCGAAAAGTCTTACGCATTTAGATGGCCTTGAATCTGAAATGGTTTGCAATCCTGCTAAAAATTCAAATAATGTAAGTAGATTTTTATTTTATTTGCTTTTTCTGCTATTTTAGTTTTACAAAGTGATTTCTTTATTTTTTGTTGTTGTTGTTGTGTGCATATATAGTATGTATGAATGTTCTTACGTTTACAAATGTTACACTGGCTTTTATTCAAATCTTGTGGCATGTTTGTTTAGCTCTTTCAAATCGTTTATATTATTTAATATCAAAAAAAAGATCATTTATTTATTTTTTTTTTGATAGGTAATACATTTTAGAAAAATGTAATTTGTAAAGGTTTTTTAAGCTTTATTTTGGAGTTAAATACGAGTATTACTAAAAGTACATTTTGTTATTATTTGTAAAATATAGAAAAAAATATGTATAGGAAGAGAACTAAAGTTAAAGATAACATTATTATAGTGAGAAATATATATACATATATTTCTATACAAAAAAAAAGTTATCGATAACTTTTCTCTATAAAAATAAATTCTTTGATAATTTTACTATAGAAAAAGAAAGTTATCGATTACTTTTCTCTAGAAAAATAAATTTTTACCTTAGAAAAAGAAAGCCATCGATAAATTTTCTTTAGAAAAAGAAAGTTATCGATAACTTTATTATAGAGAAAGAAAGTTGTCGATAATTTTACTCTAGAAAAAAAGTTATCGATAACTTTTAGAAAAGTTATTTTCCTATAGATATCGATAACTTTACTATAGAGAAATAAAGTTATCGATTACTTTTCTCTAGAAAAATAAAGCTATCGATAATTTTACTCTAGAAAAAGAAAGTTGTCGATAAATTTTCTTTAGGAAAAGAAAGTTGTAGTTAACTTTATTATAGAGAAAGAAATATATCGATAATTTTTCTTTAGGAAAAGAAAGTTATCGATAACTTTATTATAGAGAAAGAAAGTTATCGATGATTTTTCTCTAGAAAAATAAAGAAAATTGTTGATAATTTTTCTGTAACAACAGAAAGAAAGTTATTGTTTTAGAAATTGAAGGATATTGATACCTTTTCTCTAGAAATAGAAAGTTATTGATTTTTTTTTACTTTTTTGTACTTTTTTATTTAATTGACAATATTGCTGGCGTTATGCGTACGTGACTTACTTTTGATTTATGTATATTCGCTCTTGTTTTACACACTCACACAAGAATTTGAAGTTTTCCTTTAAATATTTTCTCTTTTAATGACATTTCTATTGTCAGTATAGTAGTTGCATGTTATTGAAGGTATTCTTATGAAAACATACAAACTAAAAAACTCTTGAATAATGATACATTTTTGTAAGGGAAAAATATTTGACATTTTGTTAAAAAAGATTTCGTTAAAACATTAATTTTGCAAAAAAAAAATAAACAAACAAACAAATCCTTGAAATTATGTTATTGCTCCCTCCCCCTTTATAAGTAATGGTCAAATTGACTCGCCATTATGTTTGTGCCAAAAAGTCAATACCATTAAAATTACAATTCAATTTACTTTTCATCACATGATATTCTTTTGTAAATCAAACTGCACTCTCACTGCCATCAAATCGTTCATCTTTCAAAGAAACTATTAGTAACAAGACAATGACAAAAAAAAAACAATTCCTAATTTATTTTGATGGTTTTTATTAGAACACCACCCATTTGCACCCACAAATACGCAAAAGGAAAAAACAACACATGACATCTATGGACCATGAGATGGGATTCGGTAATTGTTTTTTTTTTTTTTTAACATATTGGCAGAAATTGGAGAAGGCGTTACAATTAGAGCGTCAGGCGTCAAGATTGTAGCATATCTCACATTTTTTGTAGCCAAAATGCAAAAGTTCTTTCAGTTGTTTTTTAGTACAAAGTTTATTGATTACAGTAGTTCTACAGTAGTTTTCTATTGAACTATTTCAATCTTTTCGACTTCATTGTATTTTTGTACATAAATTCTTTGAGTGTATGCTCAAAAAAACAACAAAATACATATATTTTCCAATCTGTAACTTGTAACATGAGCAATTTCAATTTTTCAATTTAATTTCCTTCGCTTTTTTCTTTGGTTTTTATACTCCTGTTACCATGATTTTCTACAATATTATTCTTCTACTTTTAATTGTTCTACCGTCTTTCGGTTAAATGTTTGCATGTGTTTAAGCGTGTGTATATTTTTTATTATAACTGTAATATTTGCTGTTGTTGTCGATTTCTTGTGACTTCCTTTACATCCCTTTTACACTTAATACGATAGTTTGTTTTTTTGCATTCTTCTACATGTCCTGTATTTGTCATATGATTTATTTGCACATTTTTTTATATATGTATATATTTTTATCTCTTGTCTGTACTTAATTTTTCGTTTCTTGTAGTTTTATGTGTAGCCAGAAAAATCAGTCTAACCATTTCCCCTCGTCGTAAGATTTTTTTTTTCAGTTTCAAAATATTTATATATGTAGATAGATAAAGATGATGTTGATGTAGATGAAATCATCACCATTATTGTAAAATAAATTGAAAGTTGATGTCACTGTTAACAATGACATTTTACTTAATAAATGATTTCTTGTAAACTTTTTTGACGACTTTCTCTTTGTAGACGGCAAGTTGTGTTGAGAGTGCGGCTGTAGCGTAATGTTGCCTAATTAATTGTCAGTGCTGAGTTTTTCGATTGGTGTTAATTGTTAATTAACACAAAAAATAGGGGAATGAAATAAAAAGTTAATAACATTTCTAATTAAACTGAATTTAATTGGTGTATGCAGACATTTTCTTTAAATTTAAAAAGCCTAAAAGTAGACTTTTAATTTTACTTCAGCTACAGAGTTAACTGTACTCTTATTCTCTAATAATGTTCAAGGAAAAAACTGTCTGAGTACGACTTTGTTAAGGAATTTATCAATATCAATTTGTTTTCTAAAAAAAGTTCATGAGCACTAAATTTTCTGTGGAAGATTTATCTATAACTTTAATTTTCTGCAGAAAAGTTATCGATAACTTTATATTTCTGTAGACAAGTTATACATAACTTTTTATTTCACCATAAAAGTTATCGATAACTTTCTATTTCTACAGTAGAATTACCAATAACTTTCGATTTCTACAGAATAACTTTCTATTTATAAAGTAATGTTATCGTTATCTTTCTATTTCTATAAGAAAGTTATCGATAACTCCATTTCTACAGAAAAGTTATCGATAACTTTCTATTTCTATAGTAAAATAGTAAAGTTATCGACAACTTTCTATTTATAAAGTAAAGTTATCAATATCTTACTATTTCTATAGTAAAGTTATCGATAACTTTCCATTTCTACAGAAAAGTTATCGATAACTCTATATATCCATAGTAAAGTTGTCGATAACTTCCTATTTTCATAGTAAAGTTATCGATGACATTCTATTTCTATAGTAAAGAAACTCTACAATATTTCGGAAAGGGCTTGTTACGGCATATTCTTTAAAATATTTTTTTTCCATATTTTTAGTTGTAGAGACAATTTTACTTTACATTCTGCACAATTTTTATTTACATTTAATACTTAATTAAACTTTGTATTTTTTTTTTTAATTTTTTAACTCAACATTATTTAATTAGTTCTTATTTAGAAACGCCAACAAGTATGCTTTAGTTGATATATATAATTTCAAACAAATCAATAAAGTCTTTAAATACGTAGCAATTTACTTCACAATTTTCTTAATCTCTCTCTCACTCACTGTAGTACAACAATTTTAGAAAACATACGTATTGATACTTTTTAACAACTATTTACTCTATACTCTTTAATATATTTGTATTCTAACTATATGCTCTGTATTCTTTTAATTGTAAAAAAAAATCACACATAAAAACACTTTAAATAAAACAAAAACGCTTTCATAATGTGCTGCTCACAAACACCCACTTTTGATCTTGTTCCCACATTTTCACACGCTTCCTCTCTCTCTCTCTCTCTCTGTCTTTCGTTCACCTAATACTAATTAGACTGTAGCCTACATTAGTTCAACTCTCACTACGGCATATCCTTTAACACCCTCATCTCTCTCACCTCCATTGCCGCAATATCAACACTTCGCCAAACGCTCCCTCTCACCCCTAAGATCATTTCATCCCAAAATACCGCCCTACTCCTGTACCCGCCTCTCGACACGCCTAACACCCACTATTTATACACAAGCACCACAGCAGCAACAACCCACCACTAAATCCCTGCCCAACAATCTCAATTCACCCACATCACATAGTCCAACGTGTACCACAACCACTACAGCAGCTTGTTGTAAAAGTAGAATTTGTTCAGCTCACGTAGGCAGTGCTCCCTGCAGCAGCAGTAATCTACAATTACAAAGCACTCATCATCATTATCATACCAATAAATTTCAGAGTGCTGCAGACACTGCTGCTAGTTTGACAGTATCTTCTACGACAACGACATCGCTTACATCAGGCTCTCAGCAGCACACTTTGAAACCTTTACCTTTGCCTTCCGTTAATGACAATAATGGTGCCTCTACCACTAGCACGCTCTCCTTTCCACTGGGCGATTTTGGCTCTATATCTTATACGACTACATCTACGGCTTCCAGTCTGCAGCCGCCTGGCAGTGGCTGCTTAACGCCAACTAGTTACAAAAAGAAATCTTCGTTTTTGCAACGTAAAAAGCCAATACTCACACGAAGTGAGGTGAGTGTCTATCTTTCTAACTCTCTTTCTCTCTAACTCTCTAATTTTGTACCATTTTTTTTTAATTAAAAATTTCTTCATATTTTCCTTTTTAACTGATGTGTTTTGATAGTATTTTTTTCATTTCTTCTTGGCTTATTTCAGCTTTTTCAGTTTCCTTTAATCTTGTAAATTTCCCAGTGTATTTTATATTATGTTTTCCTTGTTAGCCTTAAAATCAAGCCAGAAAGAAAATTCATTAACTTAAATACTTTTCTTGTGCTTGTTTGTAAGTTGCAGCAGAAACTTTTGTGTTAATTTATTTCTCAATTATGCACTTTTATTATTTCACAATTACGCCTTTAAGTATGCAACTGTTATTTTAACAATTTTGCACGTTTTTATGTTGTTTTTGTTGCGGTTTCTTCTTGTGTGTGTGTGTGTGTGTGTGTGTGTGTGTGTGTGTGTGTGTGTGTTTGTTTTTGTAGTTTCTACTGACATTATTATTAGTTAGTTATTAAGATAGTTAAAATTACTTAAATATATTTTTAATTAGTGTAAATAAACAAGAAACACAGTGGGAAGCGGGAGGACCTGTAATTAATTAATTAATAATTATGAAAATTATAAAAAACTAAATTATGTTCAATATTAAAAACTTTTTGATTAGTTTATTTTTATTTTTCAAATTTCTTAAGAAACTTTTAGAATTTTTGGCCGCAGTTTACATGAAATTTTTGACATTGTGTCACTTTTACTGCTGCTTTTCATGGCTTTTGCAAATTTCTTTATTTTTTGTCTGTATTAGTTTTGTTGACTAGAAAATGTTTATGCACAAAAAAATAAAATTCTAAAAAGTAATCGTTTCAGTTCTCAAAGGACACACCATCATTTTTTACTACTCTTACACTTCATACAAATACTGAGACATGTGTTTTCATATACATATGTACATAGTTTTGATAGTTCTGGGTAGTATTTGTTCTTATATACAGTGGTGGCCATATAATTAGAAACGAGTTTGCAACCCCAGCTGGGAAACCTAGGACACAAAAGACCACTTTAGCAGAAGATAAAGTTATTTGTAGAGCCAGTAAAAAAATCCATTTTTATCTTCGCGCGAAGTAAAGGATGAAGTCAGACAATATTTATTTTAAACTTAATAATAATTTGTGGCTTTACTATTTCTAGTTATTCACCCCTATCGTGAATAAAAATTCCCCATGAAATTTGTTCCCTTTTCACATTTTTCCTATTAAAATTCAATGTTAAAAAAATAAAAGGGAACAAATTTCATGTGGAATTTATATTCACGATAGGGGTGATTAGTTTTAATATAAAAATATGAACAAATATATATGCTGAAAAGTCGTTTCTAATTGTATGATCACCACTGTTTACAAACAGAAAGACAGACATATTCATTCGCATTATGAAATCAGTAGAAAATCTTAATACACTTGACTGCACTTGTTGGCTTTATGGCGAACAAGTGCTTAATGTGCTTAAAGCTATAAAAACAGATGTTCTAGCACAGCATAGGAAGCGAAAACTAAAGAAAGTGAAAATAAAATAAAAAAAAAAACTGTAGTAGCTGCTAAGGCTGAAAGGAAACGCATTATCTCTAACATGCATCACTAAGAACAAATAGCAGAGTATAACATGCCCTTAAAGCAAACAACTTGAACTTATTTGCATTAGAAAACATGAAGATGAATAATAATTTTAGAATTAAGCTGTTTGTCTGTCATCTGCACAGGTATATAACATATTACATATATGTTAGCCTACTTTTGGGGGGGGAGGTTTGTAAAAATTTTATTACATATTTTTTTTTTTTTTTAGTTTAAAAACTCTAACTCTCTCTGAATCTCTTAACTAAATATAACACATTGTTATACATTTTCTTACTACTACATTTTCCCACTTAATCGACTTTTGTTAAGAAATAAAACTAAAACTTAAACCAAACATGCCACATCATGTTCTAGGTTTGTTTACAATGTTTGCTACAGCATAGTTTACAACTGTACAACTTTAAAACATACGAAACAAGTTCTTTTGAAAAAAAAAGATTTCACTTTTTAACTTAATACGATTAAAAGCATCTGCTAGTAGTGGGGTATCTACTTTTTTGGCTTTACAAACTGCCAAGAAATCCAGCAAATTTCAATTTACAAATTGTTTTTTCAATTGTTCATAAAAACAAATTCATAGAATTTGTTGAGTTTTTTTAACAGAGAGTGTGAGGTAAATAGAGAATGGTCAAGTTTTTTGTGCATTTAATAGATTTCACATAAACTCTTTGAAAGTATAAACTCAAATCAGTTAATTAACATTAAAACTGTGAAACTAAAAAGATTTCATTAAAACTATAATTAAAGGAAATACTACAGAAAAATGTAATTATTACTAGCTGCAAACTATTCCCCCACAAAAAGTGAGTTGAAATAACTAATGCAGACCACTAGATGATCGCAGCAGTTCAGTTTCGAGTGTTAAAGTACGATCACAATTGGCAAATATTTGCCGAAAAAGACGTAACTACTAAATAAAATATGTATATTTGAACTAGTTTATTACACAGCAAATATTTAGTTTTATTTTATTTGATGCTGTTTGGTCTTGCAAAACTCTTGTAAGCCATGTCAAACAAATTTGTGCTAAAATAAGTGGTTATGCTTTTTTGAGTTAATATTTGCCAAGTGTGACCGTACCTTTACCGTTTGGTTTTTTATATTTTTTTTTAACTAAAATTCGAAAAAGATGAAAAGAATATCGTAGGTTTTGTACAAGATATTTATATAAAAATTACCAACAACATTTGTACAACTATTATAAATTCAGACGATGTACAACTTCTACGATACTACAACCTCACTTGTGAATTGAATATATGTATGTTTTTTTTTTTTTAAAGTAACAAAACTTTTAAAATATGGGTTTTAAACATTTAAATAAAACTTTACAAACAATTACAGACAATTACAATTACCTTTCTTGTGATATAATATATGATAACATTTTCTTTGGCACAAATCAATGAAATGGACATAGAACACCTGTTCAGGCTTGTAAAAGGTGGTTAAATTTTAAGGGCCGATGTTGAATGTGAACCACACCTAGACCTCAAGTTTTTTTCTGCATTTCATTTGACATTTCTCAATTTTAGACTAACTCAATTAGAACCAACGCCTTAAAATTATTCAGGCTTATTATGAAAATAAGCGTTTAAATCAAAATGCATAACGTGCACTTCGTAAGTTTTTTACAATCGGAAAAATCGTGCAAAAATTTGAGCAAACCGGATGGTCATGTGATTTGACACCGTTGGACTTTTTTTTGGGTTATTTGAAAGAAAAGGTGTACGTAGATAAGCCAGCAACAATTCAAGAGCTAAAGGATGAGATAATTCGGCACATTAACGGCACAGAATCTCAATTATGCCTCGGCGTCATCGAAAATTTGTACAATTGGATGGAGTTGTGCCACCAAGGTCGCGACAGCCATTTGGCCGATATTTTGTTTCATACATAATTGAACCATACCATATTGTCATAATAAAAATAATTTCCTAAATAATTTGTGTTTTATTCAAAATCAACATTGGCCCTTAAAATTTAATCATCCCTTATTTAGTTTTTTGAAGTGTGCTTTAAATTTTTTGACATGTGTCAAAAGAATACCTACATATAGATTTATTCCTCGGTAAGCATTTTAGTGGCAATTTGCTGTCTTTGTCAAACTGTTTAGAAATTCAAAAAATTTTTAATTTTGTTTAAAAATAATTTTAATTTAAAATGTTAATTTTTGTAGCCAGAAAACAGGTAAAGGGAAATTTCATATTTACAGCCTTTAGCATTGTTTACAATTTACAACTTTAAATTTAAACAAATTATTTCATTACTTATAAATCATATTTTGTATACTCCACATGAATCCCTCCAGCAAGCTGTTGCTACTTTTCAAATTAGTTTAGACAACAATGTTTAAAAAAAACACCAAAAATATAAAAAAAAGAATAAGGTCAAGGATAAGAAAATTTTATATACAGTATACAGTATTTTTTTTTTGTATATTTATAAAATGAAAATAAACCACTTGAGATATTTATTTCATTAAAATGAACTCAGCATTAAGTTCACGAGAGGAGGCATGATAAAGCTGGAAGCTGCTTGATAATACTGGTTGTCTAAAGAAAAAGAAAGACAAGAAAGAAAGAAAAAAAAATGAAACTGAAAATCAAGTGTATGTCATTAACCACCTCCTGTGTGACAAGTGTTCTGTGTTAGAACAATGTTCAACATCAATACACAATACAAGGGTCCGTTGCTAACTACTCGTATAAGAATGAAAGAAAAATATATATAAACGAGTATAAATAAATAAAAATCCTCCATCTTTTTACACTTGCTAAGTAATCGTATCAGTCAGAATTTTTATATGTACATACATACATACATACATACATACATACTTCAATTTCAGTGAATGTGTTTTGTTGAACATAAAAAATATCATCAAAAAAAAAAATTAAATGAGAGTAAAAGTAGCAGTTGTAACTGTCTACAGCTCATAAAATTAATGCCAAGAAAATTGTGTTAAATTTTCAGATTTATTCAAGCACTGGCTCATTCAGTTTATGTATTTGTTTACATTTTAGCAGGGATTTTAATTCAATTTAGTGGCCTGCCTAAAACAGTTATTATCTTAAGTTTTATTTAGAAGCTAATAAATCAAAAAGAAAAAAAAACGCTTAAATTGTAGCAGTATTGGCATTACTGGTTTTAAACAGCCAACAACAATTACCTTTCCTCAAAATTTATCTAAGGCCGCGTTTTCACTATGTCATTTTTGTTGTCAAATTGTCCAAATTGTTGGCGATTGTATGAAAACGGGCTGTCATATGGCGTCATCTATGTTTGCAATCATGATTGCAAACATACAATTGCTAACAATTTGGACAGTTTTCATACAATTGCCAACAATTTGGACAATTTGACAACAAAAATGACATAGTGAAAACCAAGCATAACATTCCTAATTAATACATACTGAAACGTCCAATTGGCAAATTTAAGCCTGGCTATTTTTCAGCTTGTCATTAGGTTTGTGTTCATTTATTTGATTTTTATAAAATATTATAAATTTAATCATTATACCCTACACCACCATAGTGGGGAGGGTATATTGGATTTGTGCTGATGTTTGTAACGCCCTTGTAGATTGTATTGTTTACAGAACAGGACAATTTCAAAGTAAATATTTATGTATCTATTTCTTAAAAACTTTTGAAACTAGCCCCTTTAGAAACTATATACTATTAAAATATGTAATTTACTAGAATTGTTCTAAGCAAATGGTCGTTTTATTTTTATTATTTACTGACAATTTTCTTGCTTACATTTTATTTAGAGGTGTAAAACTGTAAAAAAAAGCGGGGGATCCCAAACAATAAAGCATATATTTTAAAAAACGAACTTATACTAATGGCAAATATAGCTGTGCCATTCTTTGAAATTTATTAAATCACTCTAAACAGCATACCTTCCGCTTTCAGTACCACCAACTAAATATTAAAAACTAAGCTGGTTCATGACTTCAATTTAAAAAGAAAAGCATTGCACTTACAGCCACCCTCACATGACTTTACACTAAAACTAAAGATGTGTTGCAGTTGATAACTGCCAAGATGTCCTTTAAATTCCCTTCTCATTTCCTTAGATTTTTTTTCTTAGTGAAGCAAACATTCACTACAGTCAACATTCTTTGCCCTTATATGTAAGTACATAATAAGTATTGAGAGAATGTTGATGAGTAATAGTAAAACGTAATGGGAAATTAAAACGGTGCAAAAAAGGACATCAGATGAAAACAGAACGTTACCGAGGAGCTGGGGGAGAGGAAGCTGTATAATGGTGTAATTGAACTGCTTATTACACAATGTAAGTGCAGTTTTTTTTTTCTTACCATTAGAGAAGCAGAAGTGGCAAAAATTGAACAGAGCATTATTAATAAATTTTAATGGTGGCAAACTAATAAGCTAAAATTTGTCATAACAGAGTTAATTTTACTATTAAAAGAAATCTTAAAGAATTTTTGGGAAAATCTGCAGTACATATATTTCTTTTTGGCAAGAATATTTTAGGCAGCTCAGCTGTTTTCCTGTGACATATTAATGTTAAACATGTTCAATTTGGTCTATAATTTAACCAGGCATTAATTAAAATGAACACTGCTTGCCGATTATTTTTAAATTAATTATGAAAATTCATGCTCGTTTAAGAAAGTGCATCGTGCACTTCATCCATTTTATGGTCAGTTGGGGCAGCCATCTGAGGCGGCTATTCGAAATCTTATGACTAAATTTCGCACCAAATATACATACATTATTGGACATTACCACCACCACGCTGTTCGTTGTGGATTATTAGGGCCGGTGTCATCATTGGACCGCACTTTTTCAAATACGATAAAGGCAGAAAAGTTAATGTGAATGGCGAACACTACCTACCGTGCTATAATTACAAATTTGTTTTGCATAAAATGGAGGAGCGGTTTCAAACAAGACGGTGCCACATGATACGCAGCATACAAAACAATGGCTCAATTGAGAGAAGAGTTCGGTTAAAAGTTTATATCACATTTTGAGCCGTTTAATTGTCTACCTTGATCGTGCGTTTTAACTGCTTTAGACTATTTTTTGTGGGGCTATGTTCAGGCTCATATCTCTAGGTACAAATCCGCAACGATTGATGCACTGAATGCTGATATTGAATGATTTATGCGTGAGATACCGGCCGATATGTTGGAAAGAGTATGTAAAAACTGAACCCAGCGTATGAAACATTTGAGGCGTAAACGCGTTCAACATTTACATGAAATCATTTTTAAACATTGAATTATACAAAGATCGTTCTATCGACTTAAATTTATGTAAATTTGATGTGTTTTTTTTTAAATCAAATTAGAAAATCACTCTTTATTTGTTTCATATTTTAACTGGTTTAAGTCTCTGCTAAGTTTTGAAATTTAGTTGATTTAAAGCTGTTTTTTTTTTCATTTAAATTAATTAATGTTATTGAATTGGTTTTATTTCTTTTAATTTATAGGTATCTAGTTCGGAGTATTTTTCGGTTAGTTTTTGTACCGAATCGGGCTGTCAAGATGAGGAGTTCTTCTCTGCCACCAAAGGTGTCACCTTAGCGTAAGTATTTTCAAATAATTACTTAACAAATTTATTAAATACATACGATATTTTTAAGAGTTTTTTGTTTAAATAAGTTGGCTTTTATGTTGTTGCTCTTTCTTACAACCTTTCATAATTTAGCATTTTTAATTGGAAAAAACAGCTGTGTATGGTCCGCCATTTTGAATAAAGATTTTAACACAAAAATTTTAACTTTGAAAGCAAAACGACAACATTTTTTAGTAAACTCAATTATTAGCTCAATTTTATTAAACTAATTGAACGTTTATTTATAGAAATTATGGATGGTATTATTGATTCCGCATGTAAAGAAAAACTAAGCGGAATGAAGTATCGATCGATATGTAAAATATAATTATTCATTCTTGCGGCATGCCGCAATACTGTCTGTTCATGTACGACAAAAAGGAAAAATTCCGCAGCAACGGAGTGAATAATTTTTAATTATGCTTCTGCATAAAAAATGTCTTTCCGCAATTGCGGAACTGAATGCATAATTTTTTTCTGCAGAATCGCTTTAAGCCAGTTTTTAAAAGCTTTTAGAAAATATTTATGTTGGCATTTATTAAGTTTTTTTTAAGTAGATGTTTCAAAGCATTTTTAATTGAAAAAACAGCTGTTTTAGATAGGCCGCCATTTTGTACAAAGATTTTATATAATAAATTATAATAAATTTTTAATAATAAAATTTTTCAAGTTGTAATTCCTAACTTCAGTAAAAATAACTTAATGAAAATTAAATTTAATGAACTCAAGCCTGACTAAAAGTATCAAGAAGTAAAAATTAACAGTTCAATTATGAAATAATAATTATTCTATAGATTTTAACTTACAATACATTAATTTGAAAGCAAAACAAGCAAAATTTTTTTTAGTAAATAAAATTATTACCCTTATTAATAAACATTTATTTATAAAAATTATTTTAATTTTTCTCTTTTTTTAACAGAAATGCTTTAAGCCAGTCTTTAAGAAGACGTAATTTAAGTTTTACCCAATTAACAATCACCGATAGTAATGACAATAATCAAACAACGGCATTTTTGGAAGCGGGTAATTTTAAATTATATGAATTAATCAAAATTTTTAATAATAACTTTATTTTCTTCTACAAACCAGGAACTTCCCCTTTACAAACCTCACTGGATGAAAATACCGAAGTGGAAAACTTGGCCGGTCATCATTTGATCATCATGGACAAGGATAGCTCACGTAAGACGTTACAAAAAGCCGCCTCTTTTGGCTCACGCAATCGACCACCCCGCCTCCTGTCATCAGCCTCTACAGATGAATCCTCAGAGGTCAATTTAACGGGCAAACAATTGAAACAACGATGGTCGGGTTTATTTGGGGTGAAAAATCCCCAACAAAGTCAGCTGTGCGAATTATTAAATAACTATTCGAAAAATGGTGTACCACAGAAAACTCCTGCCATGTTAAGTTTTGATCATCCCGAACTGATGAATGCCATAGACTATTTAGATAATAGACATAAGTCATGGATGGATATAGTGGAGAGTGTTGGCATGAACGACAGTGAGATGAGAATACAGACTGCCATATGGGAAATGGTGACCACGGAAGTGGACTATATACATTGTTTGCAAACGGTAACGGATGTAAGTTTGTGTTTGAAATTTTGAAACTTAAAAAAAAAAAACAAAGAAACTTAAATATTTAATTTTTTTTTTTTTGATTTAGCTGTTTCTGGCCTGCTTGGAAGCTGTACAGGAGGAGGGTTTACTCAAAGAGGTGGATCAGCATCGTTTGTTTGCCAATATTCGTGATATCTGTGAGGCTAATCTAAAGTTTTGGACCTTTTATTTATATCCCATGGTGGCGCACAGCATTAATGCCCGGGAACCGTTGAGGGTGGCATTTTTCCAGCAGGGTTTTATAGCGTTTGCGAATATCTTTGCTCCCTATAAAAAGTACTGTGCTGAGCAGAGTACTTGTCAGTTTTATTGCAAAGAATTGAATCGAACGAATTCGTTGTTTACCTCCTATTTGGCCTGGTGTGAGGCTCAGAAAATGTGCAATCGTTTACGTTTGGCCGACATATTGGTGAGACCCATGCAGCGTTTGACAAAGTACAGTTTACTACTGGCGGCTATAAAGAAACACATGACCGATGTGGAGGAAATAGAAGCGATAGAGACCATGGTGGGTTCAAAAAATATGTAATCTCAAAAATTGTAACTGTATTTAATTATAATAAACATTTTATTATACTCCAGCTACATACCACCGAAAATTTTGTTTTTAGCGTTAATAATCATTTAACTACCAGACAAGAAAATGAGCGTTTAAAGGGTGTTATGGCCCGCATAGAATCCTATGATGTGGTGGTAAGTTTTTGGCTTATTACATTAAGATTCTAGTGACATATTTATGTAACTGTCTTTCTTTCTTGCAGGACACCAACAATGAACATTTGGAAAAGATGATTAAACAGTATAGTCAAATGTTCGATTTGTGTGGTCCCATGAAAGGCTGTGCCTCTCAACATGTCCGCCATCTGTTTATGGAGGGTGATCATAAATACAAAGACAATCTCGGCAAAGTCGAAGTGCATTGTTTTTTACTAACCGACATGCTATTGGTGTGCAAATCAATAGCGAAAAAGGGTTTGGGTACCCTTAAAGTGATACGACAGCCCTATCTAACCGATAGGCTGATAGTGCAACATTCCAATAATCAATTAAGTTGTGTTTATCTAAATGAATTCCAAGTGGCAATAAGTGCATTTACTCTACAGTGTACGGAGGCTAAAAACTGGTATGAGGCCTTAAAAAGAGCCAAAATGATTTATACCCGTTTAAAGCAAAGTTCTATGATGAATCCCTGGGACTCAATGCGTTTTGTGGGCAGTACAGCGGATTCCCTGGGCGTTAAGAAATCACCCATGAACTCTTCTATCTGCTCACATGTGACCAGTGCTAATAATAGTCATAGTGGTTCGGTGGAATGGAATGATTCGCGCAATATTTCTGTGGATTTTGATAAAACCAATTCTCTGTCTAGTGATGAGGGTTGCACGTTTTTGGGTAAGTTTTCTTTTTAATAATAATAATACCTAAAGTAATATATGTATAACAATTTGTTCATTTATTAAAGGGGCCCATGGTTTTCCTTTGAAAGGCAAACCTTTGACCACCATTAGTCCACAAAAACTAAAAGTGAATACCACCTCCTCCTCCAATATGCTAACGGTTCAGCCTCTTAATCATTTGGGACAAAGTTTACCTAACCTCAATTTGCATCACAGTCATACGTAAGTTTTATTAATTTTATTATATTCTTTATTTTTTCTTTTACACGGCTAATTGTGGTAGTTTTGTGCTAAAAAGAAATAAACTATTATTTTCTTTCTTATTTTCACTCTAACCTCAAAATTACAAAAACTGAAAATCATGTTTACGGCATCAACATTTTCAACTACATTTCATCAGTTTGTCATCAGCATTATTAGCATCGTTATCATTGTTTAAATGATCTCACATATTTCCTCCTATTTCTTAAAAGACCTGCCTACTAAACAAACACAAAATACGTAACAACCAATTTACTTTTATTATTTTAACCTGTTATTTTTCTTTTTTTTTTTATTTATTTCTTGATTTGGTGGATTTCATTTACAAACGCCTGACTTTTTTTGGTTGCCAATATATGTGTGTATAAAAATTAATATGTGTTGTTGTGTGCGTTACCATTGGGACCATTATTTTAGTAATCTTTACCATACTTATAGTAATAATACATTATTGGTACCGGGTACCGCCAATAGTGCACATTCCGGTAATTTATTGCTATCACCTAGTCATCGTGGCATTTCATATCCACCACCCAGTCCAACAAGGTAAGTTTTTTTGTTTTAAAAACCTTAATAAATTTCAACAGAAATTTAAGCAAACAAACAAGTACTTTTTTCGAAGAATTGTTTTATGGTTAATCATGGAAATATTTAAAGGTTAATGCTTGGTTTTCACTATGTCATATGACAAACCGTTTTCATACAATTGTCAACAATTTGGACAATTTGACAACAAAAATGACAGTGAAAACGCGGCCTAACGATTTGAGAAAAGCTATTAGGTACTTAATGAAAACAATCCAAAAGCTTATATAAAAATTAAGAATTTCAAAAAATTTCTTAAATTAAAGCTTAAAATATTTGAAATGAAAAAGTATCAATATGTTACTTTCTTTAAAATTCCCAAAAATTATATAAAAATAAATTGATAAAAACAAAGAAATTAATAAGATTTTAATAATAAAAAAAAAAAGAATTGATTAAAAAATCGAAATTTTAAAAATGTCAAAAGTACCAATTTGTTACTTTTTTAAATTACTCAAAATCGCACCAAAAATCTACAAATGCAAAGAATTTTTGAAATATATAAAGTTTGTAGGAAAATCTAGCATTACATAAAACAAAAAAAAGTACAAATTTAATACTTTTTTAAAAATAACCAGAATAGTACCAAAAAACTGTAAATTCCAAGAAAATTCTATTTCTAAATAAAAAAAATGATAATACATATAAATATATTTTGTATGAAAACTAGCAAAATGTATATAAAATAAAAAAGGCACAATTTAGTACCTTTTTAAAGAATAACCAAAACATTTACAAAAATAAAGAAAAGAATTAAACAAATCTTTAAATACAAAAATAATTGAAATACATTAATTTTTTTAAGAAAAATTGGCATAAATTTATATAAAATAAAAAAGTACTAAATTACTTTTTTAAAAAATAACCAAAATAGTAAAAAACATTTACAAAAATGAAAAAAAGAATCAAACAATTTTATAAATACAAAAATAATTTTAAAATTATTGATTTTTTTAAGAAAAATTTGCAAAAAAAAAATTTTAATTAAATAAAATACCACCAATTAGTATTTAAAAAAAAAGTAACCAAAATAGTAGCAAAACATTTAAAAAAATTATAAAAAAAAAACAAAATAAACATACAAATACAAAAATAATTTGAAATATATTAATATTTTAAGAAAAATTATCCAAAAATTATATGAAATAAAAAAGTACCATTTTAGTATTTTTTAAAAAGTACATAAACTACCAAAAACGTTAGAAAATTTTTTTGTAAGAAAATTAATGAAATTCATATAAATTAAAAAAGTATTAACTAAGTACATTTTTATAAGTACCCAAAATGGTACCAAAAACATCTTGAACTATTAGAAATTAAAAATTATACATATATATTTTGTAAGAAAAATATTAAAATTTATATAATTTTAAAAAAGTATAAATTTAGTACTTTTTAAAAATAGAAACAAAAAATCTATAAATTCAAAGAAATTTAAATATATATATATATATATATATATAAACAAGAAAATAAAGTTTACATAACTTAAAAGAGTACCAATTTAGTACTTTTTGAAAAAAGACTAAAATTAAACCATTTGTAGCTCTCAAACTTTTTTTGATTTCGTATCTAAAAATCACAACAAATCTAAAAACCAATTTAATACCTTTCAAAATTATAAATAGTTTCAAAGTTTAATTAAAAGAAACAGAAATTAGATTTTTTTTTATAAAATTTAATTATTTTATATCTAAAATAGTATATAAAGGTTCCATTAAAGTGCCATTTTCTTAAAGAATAAGTAGGTTACTACTTAAGTAAATCTTTTTTAATGAAAACTAACGATGTTTATGAACAATCGTTTGTAAAAGAAGCACAATTATTAGTAAACATTTTGTCTTAAGGACGCCTTAATTGTTGATAAACATTTTGTTTTAAAGAAGCCTTGATTGTTTATAAATATTTCGTCTAAAAAAAACCTCAATTGTTGATAAAAACTTCGAGAAAAAAGAACCTTGATTATTGGTAAAATTGTTTGTTAAAGGCATCACAATTGTATTATTTGTACTTTTTGCCATTATTAGTTTTTATTAAAGTTAAAAAATGGACACAGTCGCCTAGATACTATATTCCACTACGAAGTGAAACTGAAATCGTTTTCACTTTCACATAGACAATTTCAAGGCGTTCTAGAAAACAAGTTAAACTTTATTCTACGATGAAACAAACTGGAAACGATATTTTACTCTTTTTCACAAAATTGAAAACACAAACTTATGAAAATTTCACTTCCACTTCAATTTACAAATGTAGAACCCTATAAGAAAAATGCTCTAAAGAAACCTCAGTTGGTAGATAAAATATGGTCTAAAAGTAATTTGAAAGCAACCGCAATTTCTAGTTTAAAACGAAACAGAATTTTTCTGTTAATGAAACCTCAATTGTTAGAAATCAATCTAATTTTAAACTTAACTCTTTGAAATTTTTTAATTTTATGAAGAACAGTTTTTTTTTAATTTGTTTAAAGTTCTGAAAACGTTTAAAATCTTTGTTCATTTCTGTAATGCTAACTAACAATACCTAAAAACATAAATCATATAATTCTATTATTACCTGTTTTATGATTTTGAAATTCGTAATTCTAATATAATATATAATTATTCTAGTATAATGAAACTATTATTAAACTAAATAATTAAACAAAAATTCTTTATATATATTCTATTTAGGGTACCCCTAAGAAGAGGCATGGCATTTTCAAATTCCATAAAAAATCCACCGCTTTTAAAGACACGCAATATAACCTCACAGAACAGTATAAATTGGCATCAAATACCAGCCACGCCCACACCCACCAGTCCACAGTCCCAACAGCAAGCACAGGCTAATAATGTGGTCCTAAAATCAAACACCACAGCAACAGCAAACATGGCGGCCGCAAATTCACACGTGAATACCATAACCGAACAGCAAGAACAGGAACAACAACAACAGCCCCAAACACAAGCAACAATAGCTTTAGCAGATTGTACGGGCCTACAATTGGCCAATAATATTTTATTTAGCACACATCTATCAAATTCTACAGAAACGGATGTTTGATTTTTTATAAGAAAAAAACCCACAACAACTACCAAAATTGTTATAAATTAGTAAAAGAAAGAAAGAAAAAAGATTTTACCAAAAAACAAAAAATAAAATAAAATAAAATTGTTTAAAAATTTGAATAAGTATTGAAAACTAAGCTAAACTACTTTTAGCAAAAGTAGTGAGAAAAACAAAACATTTTGAAATATTGTTTAAAAAAAAGACATTATTATAAAAAAAGCAAAAAAGTTTTTAAATATTTAAAAAAACAAGTTAAACTAAGACCATTTTAAAACACACAAAACAATAAGATAAAGAGACCATAGTTTAACTAAACTAACACAATAGACAACAATAGAAAAGTTTTGTTTTTTTTTTTTTTAATAAATAAATTATAAATGAAAAATATTGTAACATTATTTAGAAAAATATTATATAAACTGTTATTATTTTTGTTTTTTATAATATAATAATAACTTTGTAAATTTTTTTGTTAAATAATTTTGCTTTAAGTAAAATTTAATTATTAACACCTTAAATAAAAACAACTTTTAAAAACAAAAATAATTAACAGTATGTTGTAAATAAAATAATTAATTAAAACAAAAAACCAGTAAAATATTTAAGTTAAACTAAATAATTAAATAAATAAATAAATATTATGTCAAAGATACAATTTTTAATTAAAACAAAAAGGTCGAACAATTAGTTAAATAATTATATCAAAACCACATTTTGAATAAATCAAAAAAATAAAATAATAAAAAATTAAAAGAATTTTGTAAATTTTTTTTTTAAACATAACAAAACTAATGTGAAAATTTGCAAACAAAATGACATTAAATAGGGAAATATCTATAAACAAAAACAAAGCATTAATAATAACAAAAATATTTATATCGTCATACGTTTTCAAAAAAAAAGTGCTAAAAAGTTTTAATAAAGGTACGGTCACATTTAGCAAATATTTACTCAAAAAAGCGTAAACACTTGTTTAAGCACAAATTATTTGACTCTTACAAGAGTTTTGCAAGATCAAACAGCATCAAATAAATTAAAACTAAATACTTGTTGTGCTTTGGGCTAAATAAGAAAAAAAAAAATTTAATAAATAAACTAGTTAAAATATATGTTATTTAGTTTTAGTTGCGTCTTTTTCTGCAAATATTTGCCAAGTATGATCGTACCTTAAGCAGGCGGCCTGGTCACTGGTCATTTTGTAATCCCCTAAAGCTCTAAATTACAAAAACTACTACATATTTGCTTGTTTATGATGCACTGTATCAAAATACATGTTCCCATTAAATTTTAATTAAAACTAATAACTCATACAATTAAAAATGTTGGTTAATTGTTAATATTATAGAGTTTTTTCTTTTGCATCTCTTGTAAATTTTTTCACTGTAACTTAGGGCTTTTGTGACTTTAAATTACAAACGAAAATTTGCAGTGATTTTGAAAATTAAAGCAATATTTTAAGAACAAATCTTAGTAAAATTGTTGGCAAACATTATTTATAACATGAAAACTCAATTGTCAGTCAATACACTACAACTGTTCTAGAAATTGAAATTGAGAAATCCTAAATTTATATTGAGAAATATTGAAACTGAAATTTGGAAGTCCAAATTGTAATTTAGAAAAGCAAATTGACATGGTGTAACTATACAAGGTGAGTGCAAGTCGGCAACAAATACAACACAATACAGAAACAACAGACTATTTGTTTGTGTAAAATAATGTACTACTGTCAAAAACACTGTGCTACTGCACTTACCTTGTATAGTTACAAAAATTGATATTGAGAAAAAAAAAACAAATGGAAATTAATATTGAGAATTTTACATATTCAAATTGAGAAATCCCAAATTGATATTGAGAAAAATTGAATTTAAATCAAAATTAATGTTGAGAAAAAACAATTTGTAATTTAGAAAAGCAAATTGATATTGAGAAAAAACAAATTTAAATTAGAAGAAATCATGGTGAAATTATACCAGGTGACAGCATAGCGCCAGCTTATTATTTTTTGCTCTATTCATGGTGATTTCATGAAAATGTCAAAAACTTGTTTACAAATAGTCAAATTTTATATTAAAAAGTTAAAAAATTATTTTGTATTTGAAAAAGTGAGTTTTTGTCGCCGTTTTATCTGCGTAAAATAGTTTAAAAGTTTTAAAGAACTCTTTTATATTAAATAGTGTGTTTGTTTTTTTGAGTTGTTTTACTAAAAGTGTTAGTTTTTCTTTTGTAAGATAAATAAAGATTCCTCTTTTTTTTTGCTGTATAAAAATGTTGTTGCATCTTATGCCGTAAAAAAAAGAGTAGCTGTAAGTGGTCCCTTCTTTAGGGTTCCTCAAGACCCAAGAAAAAGAGAACAGTGGAGTAAGTTATGAATTTAAATAAATTCATGTTTTCTGTAGTAATTTATATGGATTTTCATTTATCCAGCCTACATTAACAGCAAAAAAAAAACACGACAGGAAGGTCGTCGTTTGTCCAAGGAAAACTGCATAGAAAATCCAACATATGCTGAAATCAGAGATGTTTTGTCTGTTACCAATTTAAAGGTCGTAGTGGAAAATAAGCAATACTGCAGAGATAAAAGTAGGGTTAGTTGATTTTAAGTGTTGTGCTATCAATGTTATGGTCTCGATTTCACTTTATCTTATGTTTGTTATAGAAACTTAAATTCCGTGGCAGAATACGTGTACAAATGCGTAATGATGATAGTAGTTTCTGCAATCCCGAATTGGAAAGTTGTGAAACAATTATGTTATATGTTGCAAATAGAATTCCTCAGCTGAAAAAACCCCAGGGAACACCAGGAGGTGAAGCACCAGCGCAATAACAACAAGTTCAATAACCCAGTAGCTCCGGTGGCCTTGGCAAGAGAAGTTAATTCTTCGTTGTGTACTAAAATAGTTCCAAGAAACATCTTTTTTGATGTTTCAAAATTGTTATACAATACATTAATTTTGAAAATAAAGAATTTTGCATGTTTTACTTTGCAATATTGGAAAAATTCTTTTAGAAAATAAAAGAAACAAAAAAAATCACTATTGTTTTCTGTTTTTATCCATGTTTGTATATTTGTTTTCTTTATTTAATGCCAGATGTTTTTGACAGTAACGAAAGTATTACACATACAAAAATGCCTGCCTTCTTGTAATTGTTGTAGCAATGCTGTCACCTGGTATTTAATTTCGCCATGGAAGAAATGTAAATTAATATTGAGAATATGCAAATTCAAATTGAGAAATTAAAATTGACATGACATTTACTTCATTGTATCATATTTAAAATATGACTTCTGGCATATGACTGGCTCGAACGTAGTCTAATTTGGGGATTTATTTTTATAAATTTTACTTTTTCAGGTTCTTAAATAATTTTATTTTTCCATACTTCGATTTTGATATAATCATTAGCCGAGTAGAAAACGAATTGAAATAACAACAATTTAAAATGAAGAAGGAGTTGTTAAAGTTTTATGCAAATGCATTCCATTCCATAGAAATGTTGTTTCCAAAGTTTTCACATTAACAAATTATTGGATTTTGTCAACGTATCAAGTATTGAAAGGTTAATTAAATGTTAAAAATGTTTCAAAGTTTGCACTTTGACAAATTCTCAGAGACTTTCAACAGCTGGGGAAATAAAAACAGCCATTCTAGAACAAGGATTAAAATGTACTGGGAATGTTTGAATAGGTATATTCCCATCTAGCTTTATCTGAGCTCTACTGCATGTGTTTTTAGATGAAGCTATTATAAAATACTTGGGACCGCTTGGTGGATATCTTGTTCTGTATTTTGAAAGCCATCTTTTGATATTACATGAAAAAGATTTTAAACCTATCGATGCAAGTCTCTTTCAAGGTCTTTTTGGCTATCAATTGCCAACATTCTTAAACTGTTTTGACGAAGTTATACCAGTTCCCACACAGTGCAATTTTAATTGCAGCAACAGATTTGCAAGGATGATCAAATATTATCATAAAATACAATCTATTGCGAACGTCGGAAAATCATTGAAAACCCTGTCAAACCAGTTGAAATTTTAAACATTAAGTTTTAATTGGCCATAAAAGTGCATAGTCTTGCGTTTTGATTAATAAAGTTTAAAGTTTAGAGCACAGCTTGAATATTCAATGAGATCGTTTAAAAACAAGTAGTTAGATTTGTTATTGTCAGAAATCCAAAGAGTAAGGAATTGCATACCTATTGAAAGATGACGTTTATTTATTTTGGTTTAAAAAACTGCGGTTGAATTAGTTAAGGCAAAGTTAAGTTTAAGCCACTAAATCACAGAAAATATCTGTTGTTTCCATGACAATTGAATATTTGCTTTGGAACGAAGTTTTTCACGCCACCAGGGATTATAAATTTAGAACACTCCATTTTTAGTTTTGATAGATACCCAAAACCTTTATTTAAGTACAAAGTTACAATTACAATTGTATATTTGCTCTGGAACGAACTTGTTCACACCATAAGGGATTCTAAATTTATATTTATTAATTTTTAGTTTTGGTAGATACCCAATACAAAAATTATTTAATAATTTAGAACTGAATTATTTTGTTTTGAAATACATTTTTCGTTTGTACTAAAATGTTATTTTTACGTTTGAAAAATTTAGTTTCTTTTAGTACATTTTTTTTAGTAACTAAATCAATTAAAATAAGTCTATTTTCAAACCCCTACGAATTTCCTTTTGAGCTAACATTTTGTTAACACACTATTTTAGTAGTTAAAGCTGTTTGAAACTCTTGTTTTTAATTTTTTTTATATTACATTCTATTGCATCAAGAAAATTTCAAAATCACTGCATGTTTTGCCAGCGGTTACTGCGTAATTCAATACTGCGAGTTGTCAAATGAATTAAACTTGAAACCCCGTTTTTAAACGTATTTTTCCAAACAATTAATAATTAAGTAAAGGCTTTTTAAAACATATTTAGAAACCAACAAAACAATATATAGCTTTAAAAGAGAAAATTATACATATTTATAAAACTTTAATAGAAAATAAATATTCAAAACTATCACCGTATCACACTGAACTTAAAAGCTAACCAATTAAAAAAAAAGAAATTTAAACAAAAAAAAAAAAAAACTTAAAACCAAAATTGGCCTTCTTTAACTAAATTTTACTTAAACTTAGAACTTTTTAAAGAAAAACCTACAACTACCTACCCCTAAACCTAAAACTAAACCCTTTAAAAGATCTTCCCAAGTATATATTTAAACAACATTCTTAAGATTAGCTTAGATTAACTAACTATAGAAATTAGAAATTAGAGAAAATATTAACTAAAAAAAATGTTTGTTAAATATTACAAAAGAAATAAAACACTGTGAGAGCTAAATAACATCAATTAGAGTTAAAGAAAATAAACAAAAATCATAAATTAAGATGAACTCTTACTCCAACAAGGAAATAAATGGATTCATTTGTTTATGTTTATAATATTTTCGCTTTGGGTTTTCTTAAACATAATTTGGATAAATGTAATTTGTAGTTTGTGTTAGAGTAATTATGCATATTATTTCAAAAGTTATATTAGAGAAAGTAAAAAAAGCGTAACTAAAGTTCTAAATTAAATGTTAAACAAAACCAATCATTATTATTAAACATAGATTATTGGTTCCATAAATTAATAAACATATAAATAAATATTAAACTTCTACTCCAGCCCTAAGACCTATAACCTAAACACTAACTAAACTTAACAATACTTTAAATATGTACAGACATATATAGATACATACATACATATACACATATACATATATTAAATATATTAATATTAATAATATAAATAAGCAATTTTACTAATTTAAGGCATACAAATAAAAATTCCATAAAATTAATTAAATTTAATAATACATTTAGTAAAGTATTGGAAAATAAGCTTTTAAAATTTGTAAACAAATAATTTAAAATATCACAAAAACAAAAATTATTATTACAAAGAAAACATACACATATGTTAAACATTTTTAAATGAAATGATACTTAAATATACATACTTACATATATATATATATATATATATATATTTATTTATAACAAAATAAAACCATATTAAAATTATATTAAAAATAAAATAAACAGAAAATATTTAAATAAATTTAGTATTATATCTTTGAAGAAGAAAATAAGAAATAACAAAAAGAGTCTTATTTTTGGAAAGTTTTCAAATGCTAAACTTAGAAGTAACAGAATATCTTTGATTTTCTACAAATACTGTGATCGTCAAAATAAAGTCAATGTCAACATATATTTACCCTTATTCTGTTTGGCGTCGTCAATTTTGAGTCAATATCACTTTAACACAACGTTAATACAAATTTTTTGTATTCCCTAAAGGTGGATTCAACCATTCGTTCTGAACAAAATATTTCTTCGAACAAAGTTTTTTTATATTTAGTTTAAAGTTTCTCTTTTTGAGAGAGAGAGAGAGAGAGAAAATACTCTCAGCTTGAATTGGTTTAATTTTATATTATGTCTGGACAAAAATGAACTGAGTTGCCAATAAGTTGTTACATTTTTATCTGTAGTTTTTGTGAAATTAAATTATTCATTTCATTTATACATTAAAAATTTTGTTAATTGTTTTTGAAAAATATAAACATGGGTTCTACATTTGTAAAATGAATTGGAAGTAAAATTTTCATTAAGTTTGTGTTACAAATTTTGAGCAAATGATTTGAAAAGTTTTAATTTTAGTTTGGTTCATCGTAGTATAAGTTTCACTCGTTTTCTAGAACGCCGTGAAAATGTATAGTTGGTATTGAAAACGAATTTAGGCCCCGATTACCGTTCACAACACCAAGTATTTTGATGTTGTTGTTGTAAACTGCGATTACGATTGTAGTGGAATATAGAACATAGGCGATTGACAGTATTTTAAAAAATAATAACAAAATAAATCAATGGCCGCTTTGATTTTCCAGAAAAATCGTTCGAAATGGATGAATCGTGCTGCAAAAAACTCGCAGTAAAAAATTTTTCTCCGGTCAAAATTGTTGTTTGGAATAAATGGGTCTTATGACGACGCTGAGTGTATCTATATTAGGGAAGCCAAACGGGACTGGATTCCGGGATTCGGGTTTTTAAAAATGTTAATCCCGGGATTTTTCGAGGTCCCGGGATCTCGGAGTTTTTGTTTCTTATTTAAACAAACAAACAGCTATGGGGACGACCTTCAGCTTCAAATGTAGACAGAATTCAGAGATGCCAAAAACAAATTGCTACGACTGATCACAATTGACCTCTCGTATATAAAAAATTCGAATATCTTTTTAAAGACCAAAACATGCCTTTGGTAAAAACTGAGATCTATACACATGTAGACAAATATTTAAAAAAAAGCTTGAAGTACACCCAAACCCACAACATATTAAATAATAGTAGCTATACTCGACTAAGTAGGGATACAGCGGATCAGAGCCAAAAACAAGGAGGAAGAATGCCAACTTAATACATATAAAAAACAATAGTTTAACAATCACTCTTATTCCATTTGGCATCATCAATACGAAACGATATCGTTTTGTGTCAATTGTTGTAAATCGGTATGTTCATTGTCAATGTCAAGATTTATCGATAAGCGTCGATGCATTTTGGTATGCATTTGGTTAACGCAACGTTAACGCCGGCATCGATATAAACTGACTTTAATTTTGTTGTCAGTCTTATTGGTGTCGAAACAGTTTTATTCCTATTCGTACAAGGCAGAGTGTATGTCTACTGGAGGTGGAATTTATAAACAAGTAGTACTTAGCCCCCTGAAAGAAGCTGTGGCAAACCTGCTTCAATTTCAGAAGAAACTTAGCCCTGAAGGAGCTGTCCAGGAAGTTACTGAATGTGAAAATTTAGAAATATAATCTCTTGATGTTGATATTAAATTATTGACGACGACGCTAAATGGTATAAGGTTGAAAATGCATCGGGCACTGACTGAACTAAACAATTAAAATTCATTAAATATTAGATTGGAAGTATGTATTTATTATTAGATCGTTTTTAATGAAAAATGTTAAGTTATATTGTGCTTAAGTTACTTCTGAATTATGTAATATATTTTGTTTTCCATAGAAAAGGTTGTTCTATAGAAAAGTTATCTTTAACTTGGATTTTTTTCTTTAATTTAACTAAACACGACTTAAAACTACCTTGTCATTTACCTTATTAACGTTCCATTAATTTTTATAAATTCAAAACTCAACAAAACAAATTTTTTTAAGAAAGCTACAAAGCGTTTATTTTTTCGGTAAATACGTGTTTATGTGTATATATCGTTATATTATTAAACCTTAAAATCTATTTAACAAAAGACGCGTTTAATTTGAAAAAAATAAAGCCAAAAAATAAACATTTAGTATTGAAAATGAAAACAAAGTTAATTTAAGTGTATTTAGAAAAATCACGATTTGTATTTTGTTTATCGTCAATATCGGTATTGGCAGCGGTTGAACCGCTTTTTTGATTTTCGAGAAGCTGTTCGAGTTCGAAAAGAATTTTTTTAGATATTTAACAGTATATAAATTTACAACAAAAAAGAAAAGCAAACTTACCTTAGTGCGTAAACGTTTAATGCTGCGTAATCGTTCCAACCAATTGGAAGCATAAGGATTTTTCTTTTGTAGACTTTGATAAACATTTGAGGCCAGCTGTAGATGAGAGAATATGTACATATTTTAATATTATTATTACTACAAATATTCACCCCTATCGTGAATAAAAATTCCACGTGAAATTTGTTCACTTTTCACATTTTTCCTATTTAAATTTAATGTTAAAAAATAAAAGGGAACAAATTTCATGTAGAATTTTTATTCACGATAGGGGTGATTATATTTTTTCCTTAATGTTAAGTTTTAAACTTACATTGGCATGCAAAGCTAATTGGCGGGCCAACAGTGGAGCACTTTTATCAGACACAATTTTCGGTCCCGGATGACATACAAACTCAGCAATTTCGGGACGTGCCTTAACATAAATACGATTGGTATTGAGCTCTAAAGGCTCTACAATGACGCAGGCATAACTAAATTGACCCTAAAATAGATTTGATAAAAGCAAAATTAGTGAAAAATGTTTGGAAGAAGTTTATTTTTGTTTGTTTTAATTTTTCTTGGTAATTGCAGGTGTATGCTTAATTATGTTTGCTATAATTTGCTAGTACAAATTTTTGCTCTTATTTTCAATCGTTTTTTTTTTTTTTGTTACTAAAGATTTCTATGAATCTTTTTTTTTTTATTGCTATGCTTAAAAATTATTTTTATAACCACCATCAAAAATATTAATTGAATTAAGTTTGTAATACATCTAAATATTGGTTGTAGAACCAAAAAGCCTATATATTCTGGGAGCTTATAAGATTCTAAGAAGAACTAGCCAAGTCCGTCCGTCTGTTGCAGACACGATAGAGCTTAAAAAAAAGACTATAGAACAATGAAATTTATACCAAACATGCTTTGTGTTCCATCATAATGTTTGGTATTGAAAATGGACAAAATCGCTCCAGTAGGATCCGAGATATAGACCAAAGTTTCAAACAACATCAAATATTTTTCAGATATTTTTTGCAATTTCCTTCAAATATCAAAATCCTGTTGAAAATGGTAAGTATCGGTCCACGACTTTTCATAGCCCTCATGCAAATGTCTACCCAGAATATGGCTTTATGGTACATAAATGTCTATAGAAAAGCAATATTTATACAAAATTCAGCAAAAATAAGTTTAATGCAACGACAAACCTCAAAACGATATTTTGTTTGCATTGGTCCATATTTTGACATATGTAGATCCATACAAAGTCCATCACAGAAAATCACTAACAAATTGAAATTCAACACAAATAATCTATATATACATATAAATCGTCGTAACAAATTTCATGATAATCGATACATTCATATAACCGTAGTCCCCATACAAACTCCACTTCCGAAAATCACTTAAATGCGCACAAAACTCATATAAATATCACTATCGAGTTAAATTCAACACAAATCATTCACATACCTATACATATAAATCGTAGTTTCACGCTGAACGGTTCATTATAGGTCATAGCTCTCTTATAAGGACTACTTCGGAAAAACTAAACATCCTTATCGAACCAAAATTTTACACGGGTCAGTTTTAAGTATGTAAAAATTATACTATTGGCTTTTGTCAAAATTTGTCCATAATTGTCCACACAACGTCCACTTCCGAGAATAGCCACAGATTATACAGACGAGATGATTTTGACGTTTCAGAAAGCCAAAATAAGTTTCCTATCTAATTTATTGTGTGTCAAAGTAAATCTTTACTCGCTGCAAAAATATAAACAAAGGGCAGTTCTGACAGAAAGAGATAAATATAAAATTTGATTATCTTCCGCCTGGTGATACCTCCTCTGTATACTTTGTGAAATAACTGGAATATGCATAAAATTCGTAAATGTTGTTATTGAGATGAAATTTATACAAAATCTTCAAATAAATAGAAATTGCGGTACAATATTTTATAACAATCGCCCCATAATAGTTGATAGCACTCATGTAAGGGATCCGCATAATAACCATAACCAGTATAATTATCGTTACCGATGCAAAATGTAAGTTTCAAGTACTCCTAGATCACACTAATAATCACTTTAACATCTATAAATCTTTTATAAGTATATGTATATACAAACATTTATATGCACAGAAGTTATGCCAGTACATTTTTGGATGGTCGATCCATAATAGGTCATATGTACATAGCTCTTATATAGAGCCCATTTCTGAAAATCTGTTTTTACAAATATACTGGGTGTAGGGTATTATATGGTCGGGCGTGACCGGCTAGACTTTCTTACTTGATTATTATTATTTTTTTTTCGTGATCGTTTTTATTCAACGTTATCTAATTTTCATTTTTACCAATGTTTTTTAATTTTACTTTTATTATTATGTTGTATGTAATCTTTTGTGAGTAGTATGTTTGGAGCTAGGATTCCATAACTAAATGAATTAAATAAATAAATAAATAAATAAATAAAACTTTAAATTATCATAGAGAAGTAATCGATTAGCTTGAATTTTTATAGAAAAGTTATCGATAACTTTATTTTCCTTTACCAAAATTATCGATATAAAATATAATTATATATGTATGTATAAAATGTATCTATGAATTTAAATTTTTTACTTACCGATATTGTATTGAGATTATATTCCTCGCCACTTTCGTTGTATATAATATTAACATAATCGTTGCCAATGTGTTTCTTTTTCTCATTACAATTGGGATCACTGTTCAGTTTGGTAGGCATTAAAGTGGCCACATGGAAGGTAACCTAATTAAAACAAACACATTAACACCTCTTTATGCATGTCTCTTACCCTCTAATTACCTGCACTATATCATCCTTCCATATATAGGTAAATTTACCATCCGCTCCATCTGTGTCCAGCGTTACAAACAAATTATTTTGTGCAGCTTCTTTCAAATTAACCAATGTACCAATGCTGCGTAGAAACTCTACATATCTGGTGCTGCCATGCGAGTTACGCAATATCTCCACTACATTGTTACACTGCCCCTGGCCCACATAGAGTACACCAATTTTATGCGTCTCAAAGGGTGGTGCCAGATCCAACAAATTAACAGCACTCATTTGTTCTGACGGCACTTTGATGGGCACATCAGTTACTTGCATTTGCCCAGTGTGATACAATTGCATGAATACAAAACTGGGATTCATGCAGAGTTTGGTATTAAGCTGGGGCTTGGAGGCTCCATATCTGGGGAAAGCGGTGGTAGGTGGCCGTGTTTTGCCATTATTAACTTCTCTTACCACGGAAATGGTTTTGGAGCGACCACGCATTTCACCATTGTTGTAGTCATTATTTTGATTGGGTCCGCCCTGGGAGGAGGACATATTGGAGTTATTGCCGCCACTGCTGGATTTGGCCAGGCCTTGGTGGTAACCAAAAGAAGTGGATTTAATGGCGGGCGCATGAGGTTTTTCCATGCGTGGTGAGTGTACAGGTGCTGGTGATAAGGGCGGTTTGGCCACAATTTTCTCTTCTGTTGTGTTTGCAGTGCCTGTAGATTTCAGTGAAGTGGCAGAAGCTGATTGTTGCACAGCCATCATCTGTACTGTAGTTGATTTCTGGCTAACATCATCGGCAGATAACTGTTTGGGTGGCAATGTTAGGGCCTCAGGAGCTTTGAGTGTGTCAGCGGATTTGCCAGCCTGTTGGGGCGGTGTGGAGCCAGCTATTTCTTCGGGTATGGCCTCACAGCTCACCTTGCTGTATTGCACACTTTTCTTCTTCTGCTGCAACTGTTGCTGATGCTGGGCGTGCAATTCCGTTTCGGAATTGGTTTCTACAGCTTCTGCAGTCTCCTGTGACAAGGGGGCTGGTTTATTTGCAAGGAAAGTGTTGCGCCAGCTAGAAGACATTTCCGGACTGGAATTAACTCTACGCACTGGTTTGCGTGCCCGTATTTGTCCTCCTTCTATGGCCAAATACTCCTCATCGGCCTCACCATCACTAACACTGCCACAAAAGGCCTCTTTACCTTTTTTACCGGCAGCTGTCATTTTCGGTATGTCTATGGCCTGTGTACCGGTCACTGCTTGGGCCGAAGAAGAAATTTCCTCTTGCCTTTGTAGGGCTCTAGCTTTCGTTGCCGTTTTGGGTCTTTCCTCCAGAGATCTTGTTACGCTTAGTTCATGTTTAGGAGGCTCACTTTGTACGGTTTCTTTATTTTCCTTTGGTACGGTAATAATTTCTTCTAGATTTTCGGCTTGCAAGAAATCTGGTCCAAAGACACCACCATGTTGGGTGGGCAAGAATAGTGAGACCATGCTGCTAAAGGGTACATCATAGCCAAAGCAATCATTTGACAGAGGATTTTGTATGCGTGTTATCCAAGAGATATTGCCGGTGGGACGACGTATCAATATCTCTGCCCAGGCGGTACAGGAACGGACACATATAGATGAAGCACAGACACTGGAGGAAGACAAGGAGTTGCCCAACAGAGAATTACAACTACCGCCACCTCCCACAGCCCCCGCAGTGCTGCCCACACCCAAATCCGTGCTACCCGCTTCGGGATTAGAACCACGACGCGATAAAGCTTCCAGAGAAGCCGTAGAACTATTGGAAGTCTGGCGTTGTGTGGTGTGTGATGTCGAAGAAGAGGATGAAGTTAAATCTGTGCTGCCAGCCGACTCATTACCACTGCTGTGCTGCAGCGAAACCTTGGTATAACGATGTTCATAGGTGGGAGCTGCCTGGATATAATTGATTTCCGGTGATATGGGTGTGGTGCCTGGATTATTATCAGTGCTATTTTTAGGACTTAAAGTGTAAGCCTTGCCCAGCTGAGAACAGCGATCGCAAAGGCCATTACGTGTTGGTCCCGAAGGACAACCCGAAGTGGTAATAGTTACCAGATTATGGCCAACTAGCCAAGTTTGAGAGTGGCCATCTTTCAAAAGATATTCCACGGCGGGAAGTCTAAGAGGATTGTAACAATATTTTTATTGCAGAAAAAGTGTAGTCGAATTATGTTTAAAAATGGAAATAACCCTGTTAACAAAACTTTACAAAAAATTTTTGCCCGTTAAAGTTTTTGTAAAACAGGGTGATCCTCTAATGAGGAAACTTATGCAGATACTAACTGCCTTTCAGAATAGTATTACAAAACATATGTAGCTAAATTTGCGCTTTATTTTGATTACTTATGAATTATGTTACTTTGGCGGAGCATCAAAGCAATATTTGTAATATAAACATTAACATATAACGTATTTATGTGATATTTTGCTATACATTTAAAATACTTACCTTTTCGGCAAAGCCGAACAGGGCGAAAATGTGTGGCGAGCCAAAAAATCAATGCAGGTCTCCGCCAATTCAGCATGAAACGATTTCAAACCCTCATTCATCAAAGGACGCATTTCGGAATGATTGCGTGCAGTGGTAGCGGCAGTATTTCGGCTACCACGTTCTGTTAAACTAGTACTGCGCTTACGATTCGAGGAGTCTTCATTTAAACTTTGGAAATCCTGACGCTGAACATTGCGCGTTAAATTATTAATATCCTCATACAACATGCTGGCATTCGATTGTATAGACTAGAAAGAAATCATAATAAATTAAATATAAATTTAAAAAATAAATCTTAGATCTAAAGTTAAGGCCTACATTTATAATGTAATTAACACAATTTCTTCTCAACTCCAGTTTACACTTCAAAAACCAACCAGCAATAACATGATGAGCCAATGAAACCACATAATGATCATAACGATGAGGCTTGGTGTAGGGCAGAGAGATGGCAAAGACATACATATACTGGCGAGAAGTAAAGTTGGTGCATAAATCATTGGATAAACGGCTGAGTACTGTAAATGAAGGTTTTTATAATTTCTCTTAATTTTTGTACAAAATAAACAACTTACTAGACAAAAAATCCAATACCGGTATGGCCACGGGCGGTGTATCGGACATTTTTGACATTTGCAGTAAAATATCTGGCAGTTTGCGCATTAATGCCTCTGGCATTTCCAATATAATTGTAGTCATTGTGTTTATACATATAGTAGCTATGGTGGCTATACCACTGCCGATATTGGAGATGCCCATTTTAAGCACTTCAATAATTTTGTATTGATTGGAGGGCTGTAGATGTTGGTGATAGATAACCAAAGCAGCTATGGCGGGTAAAACCAGAGAGTTTAATTCATCTATGCTGCACTTATAGACCACATGCAGAGCTTTATTGCTCTCGGATATAGTTTTGAACAAAGCAGCAGCCAGAGATTCTACATCGTTACCCTGTATCAAAGCTTTGTTTTGCATAACTTTGGGAAGTTCCTTGATGACCAATTGAAAGATTTGAAAATCTAAAAGGAAAGAGGAATTAACGTCAAATAACTAGTTTTGGAATTGAAGAATTTGTTTAGATCACCAAATATCTATTTTATTTACCCCTATCCTTCTCCAAACACTTGACAATAGTCTCACAAGCTCTCTTTATAGAAATTGTGGTAAAATGAGCATTCGGCACAACATCATGACTAGTTTGAGACATTATAGAATGACGTTGATGATGATGGCTGATATCGTGCACCGGCAGGCTAGAATCAATGCCCAAATAATAGCTAAACTTGATGCTATCATTATTGGTGGGATCGGGATAGCCAATATGATAAGAGGCATTCGAACGAGCCTTTAACATCCAGCAAAATATCTAACAAACAATACAACAAATACATAAATTTTACAACCATTATTTACCATTAAGAATAACAAACTACCTTGTATCTAAGCACATTGACCTGATCAAACACTTTCGGATACTGATAGTGCAACTCCAAATGGCCCACTAATATATTGAATATTTTAATGGCATGACTTGAAGGCAAACGATATAATTTTATAACAAACACTTCTATTAAACCATCTGCAGCTGTTATGACATCTTGTATTTCCTGTTCACTTTTAATATCCGTGCCATATTGTTTGTGCAGCTCATACGGCCGATTAATGATCTTTTCCAATATATCCAATAATTCACCACAACGTTTGGTATCACAGTGTCGGGTGAAATCTATCAAAGCATCTGCCACGGCCCTTCTCAACTGGACATCGCTTTCATTGCATACATGGGCAAATAGGGGTATGACAACACGTTCTAATATTTCCTCCTCATAGCAGGAACGATTCAAATCCATTATATTCACCAAGGACTGTATAACCTTAATGCGTATGGGAGTATTAGACATTTTATAGAAACGTTTCACGAAGGTGTTAAGCAAGAGTAACCATTCTGGCCGTGTTGCAGTTATTTTCGAAGATCGATAGTCGATTAAGAGTAAGACGGAAGTTTCGGGTCTACTTTCTGCCACACGTTCTATGAGATCGTAAATACGCTCATAGTTGGCTAAAATTTTGCTTTTATCATCCTCCAGGAGTTTCTCAATGCAGCTAATGTTCTCATGGAAATGATTTTTAAGCTGCAACAAGCCATTGGTGGTAGTGGAGAAGCCCTCTAATAAAATATAAAATTCAGTCTGATAATTTTAATAAACTGCTTCATAAACTCACCATAATATTCTATATTATCCACAATAGCTGACATTATATCACATATACGATCCCAGATTATCTCCGGTAATTCCGATTTATATTTAGTAATCACTATGTGTATGCCTATGATAACCTCATAAGTGACACTAACATGACGGCTATCCAAAGCCTTGTAAATAAAGAAAATTAATACATAACTATACTAATTATTTCCTAAAACCTACCCTCAAAAAACTATTCAACACCATGGAGGCATAGAACAGTGGGGACACTTGAAAAACCACGGGCGCTCCAAAAATATTCATATTCAAATGAAAGACGGCTCCTCTTAGCAGAAAATTATCCTCATATAGATTGTGATCGTTTAATATGTTGCACATCATTTTCATGGAATGATAACCCAGCTCAGTGCCCAAGAGATTTTTCATGATCTGAAAGGAATATTTATTAAATATATACATACATACATATACATATTTCTAGAACAGCCTTTAATAAAATCAAAATTAATTAAATTGGATTTTGTTGACTGAAATTTCCTTTTAATGTTTTCAACTGATATTGAACACTTTGTCATTATATTTGTTTGAAAACTAGCTCAAGTATTTTGTATTAACGACCTTTACCATACTCAGAAACGTGGTGTATATCAAATTGAATGTAGAAAGCTTTTTTCTAAAACGTTAAACAAAAGCTCAAGTTAAGCTTAGCAATATGATAGCTAACAGAGATGGTAAATATTAATCATAAAATATAACTAAACAAACCTAACCAAAATATAAAATATTCAAAAAAGATGAGACAGCCGACTTTCTATGTGGACTGGAATCAATATCTTTCTTGGGTTCAGAGTTCAGAGAGATTTAAACTATGTAATTATAAAGGAAGAAAAAGTAGAAGAGTACAAAAGTACACTAACACAGAATTATCCGCCTATGATCCAAAATTAACATTATTAAAGCTTTATACAATCAAAGTTTCGCTCTCTCTCATTTATGACTGCCTTATACATAGCTACCAGATTTGACCATTTATCGTCATTTTGACGATTTTTTGTTTCAAAATAGCAGTGGCGATTTGTTGATTTTTTTCTTTGAAAGTGACGATTTTCTGAATTATTAAAATCATGAATGAATAATTAAAACCATAATTTTTTTGAGACAACAACTATTTTTTTATAATAAATATCATGAGTCAGAATAGTAGAAATTACTTATTTTATTGGTAAGAAGTTGTATTTAATATTATATTTTTTGTGATTTCTTAATTATTTTATATGTTTTGATATATGTAAAGTATAAGAGGCTATTAGCCATGTCACAGTTTAATTCCGTTCTTAAGTGGAATTAATTCCGTATTTTGCTTCTATAGAAAAAAGAAAACGAAATTTTAGTTCGGAATGAAACCTAAAATTCTTAAAATTAAAATCCCCTATAGCAAATTAAAAGTGGTTTCATTCCGAAAAAAATTTTCCTTTTACTTTTCTATAGAAGCAAAAAACGAAATTAATTCCACTTCCGAATAGAATTAAACTGTGACATGGCTGCTAGTCTCTTATATTTTACATATACGAGTACATATCAAAATATATAAAATGGCTGTATATAAACTTCAATTTTTATGTTTCCGTTTTAATTACTATTAAAAATATTAACTTTTAATTTTTTCGATTTTTCGACAATTTTTAAAATTCGAAATGACGATTTTTCTATCGGGATTTTGATGATTTTTTCCGAAGTTCATCTGGCAGCCCTTTAAAAGATTACCCAAAAATGAAAAAAAAACTAATCACTAAAGATAATCTGTGATCACTTAATTTCCCAAAAAAAAGCGATTTTTTATATGATATTATAAAATATTATCCACAGCCTTTAAAAGTGGTCCAAATGGAAAAACTAATGAAAATCTGTGACGACCTACATATATTTCCCATCAAAACCCGATTTTTTTGATTAAATTATAAAATATGTTCTACAGCCTTAAATAGTGGTCTAAATAGAAAAAGAATGAAAATCTGTGATCACTGATATTTCCCACTCACAATCTATTTTTCGTATGGAATAATAAACAATCCATTATTTAGTTTCAATTTCATTAAGAGGTAACACTACACCAACTCTTGTATATTAAGAGTTTAATAAATTAAGAGTATTTTGAGAGAGCCAAAGTTCGTATGATTGTAAAAATTGTTCAACAGCTGTTTATTATTGTTAATTTATTAATAAAGTATAAATGATAAGCCTATAAGAAGAAAAAACCAAATGCAGAAATTAACAGTTTGCCATGTGAAATTTTTTTAAAACAAATAAGAAATAAAAACATTTAAAGACATTTATTGTTAAATTAACTTAAACTTAGGTTTAAATCTGTTAAGATAAACCTGGTACGGAAAAAAGGGGTTTAAACAGGGGTTTCAAATAAATAAAAAAAGGTAATAAATTAAACGTATGTACCTATGTAGACTTATAATGAAATTGTATTAAAATAATACAAAAATATGGAAAGAAATTCAAAGTTTGCAATGTTAAAATTATATTCAAAAAAATCAAAGAAGAAAACATTTAAACTTAAACTGTGTATTAAATATGTTACTAAAATGCTTATGAACTAAAAACGTAAAGTGGAATAATAAACTCTTAAAAGTCTTAAAAGATTTCAAGTAAGTCTTAAAATGTTTTCAAGTTCTTTATCTATAAATATAAAGCTCATTTTCACCATGTTCGGTTCAATTATAAGGTCAACAAATATATAGTTTTATAAAAATGTTTCTCCTATTTTCTAAAACAATTTCTTTTCATTAAGATGTCGCAGCAACGTATTTTGTGTGTGGGCATGTGTGTTTTGGACATAATTCATGTGTGTTCTGAATATCCCCAAGAAGATACCGATAAACGTTGTTTGGATGGCTATTGGCAAAGAGGTGGCAATGCCTCCAATAACTGCACTGTCCTCAGTAAACTAGGAGCCAAATGTGAATTCTTAGGCATGACTTCCTCAGCTCCTGCATTTCAGTTTCTCTATGAAGATTGCCAACAAAGAAATATAGAGCTTAAAAACTGTCCCCATAGTGCAATGAATCCACCATTTTCCAGCGTAATATTGGTAAAAAATCAAGGAACACGCACCATAATACATTCCAATTGTGGTTTTCCCATATTGAAATTTGTAGATTTTCAAAAACTAGATTTACTTAACTATACATGGATACATTTTGAGGGACGCAATGTAGAGGATACCAAGCAAATGATTGATATGATAAGAGAACATAATGAAAACCACAAGGATAGTACGATACAAATTTCAGTGGAATTGGAGAAACTTAACCAGGATTTATATATTTTGGCCATGCGAGCAGATGTGGTGTTTGTGGGCAAAGATTTAGCTCAACATATGGGCTGGCACAGTGCCAAAGATGCTGTCTTTAATTCTTTGAATATTTTAAGTGATTTGAAGGCTAAAGAAAAGAATAAAACTTGGCCTTTACAAAGGATTATATGTCCCTGGGGCTCCGAGTGTTCGGATGCTTTAGATGGGGCTAGCAATGATTATTTTAGTTTAAAGGCTGTTGCTGTGACAAATATTGTCGATTCTTTGGGTGCTGGTGATACATTTATGGCGGCTGTTATTTATGCTATAAATAATTTAAAGAAGACTTTGAAGGAGGCTGTGGAATATGGCAATCATGTGGCGGCATTTAAAATACAACATCGGGGTTATGATTGTGTGGAGAATTTTAAATTGTAGAAAGGGATAGTGTTAATCGATTTCAAATTAAATGAAAATAAATATATTTTTTTTATTTTTGTAATTTATAAAGGAATTTTTTGAATTTCAACCATTTTTGCTTTTGGGTAAACTCTTTATATATTCATAGTCACTCTTTCACACGTTTTAAATCTGACTCTTCAAGGCAAGTATTTTTGGGTGAGAAGGTAAAAGAGTAATATTTGACGGTACTAGTCAATTTTCTTATTTCCTTTTGTTTTCTTCTTTTATTTTTTCCGTGTGATTTGCATAATGAAAAAGTAGAAAATTGATGGTAAAGAGAGCAAAAATTGAACAAAAACTGCAATTGAACAACTTAAACTGAAACGTGTGAAACAGCTCTTAGTTTAGTTGCAAACGTAGCTTTTTAAGTATTGTCAGTTTAACTCTTTCGCAGATGTTTATTTAAACTTAGTTTAACTTGAATTATTGTAATTAATATAACCTTGATATAGCTTGAATTCGAGTTGATATATGGTCTTAGGTTAACTCATCAGTAGCTGTTTAAAAATACTTAGCTCAGCCTCAATAGTTGCTGCTTAGACAGTCTTTGTTTAGCTTTGATTTTAGTTTTTTAAATGGTCGTAGTTGACCTACAATCTTAGCTCTTTATAATGCTTCAAAAGCAATAGCTGTTTTTAGAATAATCTTAGTTCAACTTTAAAAGTAGCTGTTTTATAGACTTTGTTTTGTTTAATTTGTAGCTGCTTACACAGTGTTAGTTTAGCTTCATTCGTAGTTTATGCAGCCTTAGTTAAGCTTCAATCGTAAATGTTTTAATAGTTGTTATAGAAGTTATGTACAAACGGTGGTCAGATCTTACAATATTGTCAGAAAGTGTCTAACAATCATGTGAACTTAAAATGTTTGCCATCCTGCGTTGTCAGAAAAAGCATTGTGAGTGCATTGTAAGACAGAAATATTGTCAGACCTATAACGATAGTGTCATACAATTTTTATTGTCAGATGTGCACAGTTTATGCATCTGACAATGACACCATTATCAAAGAAATATTATGAGTGTTTGTCCCCGTTTACACAGGGAAACATTTGGAAGGGAAACATCTGGAATTCTCTTTTGTATTTTCCTTCGCGGTCATACAGGGAAACATTGTTGTTCCAATTTATATTTGTTTTTTGACATTTGTCTAATTGCAGTGTTGTTTTTTTTTTAATTTCTACTGTTTTTGATCTGCTAATGTAAGTATGTATATTTGATTTGTGAAATAAATAAATAAATTATAAAAGATAAAATTTATAAAAACATTTATTTTATTTTACATTATTTATTTTTGTTATTTTTATTTAAACAAAGTCAAATATAAAACATAGACAACAAAGCAGGCCGAAAAGAAATAAAGCAAATGTAAACAATAAGAATGAAAGCACAAAGCGTGTATCCAAGAACGGGAAACAAATTTCATATTCTCTTCCCCACCCGTCCCTCTCTTCCAACAAAATGTTTCCCTTCCAAATGTTTCCCTGTGTAAACGGAGACTTTGTGTCCGTTACACTGAACGAATGAGCAAAAAAGATAAACAGGAGAGAGAGCAAAAGCGTGCGAAAAATATTTAATGTTATTACACCAAACAAACAAACTGAAACATAATTTGCCTTCATCTTTACTATATTCTATTAGATAAATATGCAGACAATGCATAAGCAGCTACTATTTATAGTCTTAGTTTAGCTTCATTCATAGCTTTTTATATAGTCCTAGTTTGCCTTCCTTCTAAACTATTTGTATAGTTTCAGTTTAGCTTAAAAAACATAATTTTTACAGCGCCTAAATTGACTTCTTTCTTAGCTGTTAATATTGCCTTTGTTTAGCTTTAATCATTATCACTTTTTCTCAAGTAATAATTAAAACTAATTTTATATTGATGATTTATACCAAATTTTATTAAACTAATAAACAATTTATATTGAAAAAACCCTTTTTTAACTAAATTTTTAACAAAAACAACATAAAATAATCTTATATACTTATTAGAAAAGTGCGAACTACTTTGGAACAATAACTCAAATCTTTGAAACATTTAACGAACAATTTAAAATATGTTAAGCATTAATTTCATGGAAATAACTTTTTATTCCTTGTGGAAAACAACAAAAACCTATTATTCAAACACGTTTCTAGATAAAGAAATTCCTTAAACATTGAGTAATATTTAAAATTTTGCATTTTCACTAACTAGTAACAGCAGTTAGAGTTTTCAATAGGTTCCGTCTAAGTTCATATGTATATACAAAACTCTAGACTCTGTTCTAGCAAAACAGACAAGCCTTATAAATTAAATTGATAATTATATAAAATATTTGCAATTTTTAGTGCATACAGTAAAACACTTTCGTTTGTTAAAGAAATGTTTTAATTTTTTTTTAAAGAAGATTTATAAGCAAATGATAAGAAAGAAATTGATTTAATTATAGAGAGCTTCATTTTGATAAACCCCCGGGTCTAATGGATGGCTATTTGGTAGAAAAATAACAAAGCAACAGTATTAATTTTCTTTTTAAAATTTAAAGATATTTCTTTGAATGAGTAATTGTAATATTTCTGATTTTGTTTTGTTTTTTTTTATTTGTTTCGATAAAACCGAACATTATAATTTGTTGTTGTTAAGCTGTAAGATTTCTAGTTGATTTGGTTAATATGCTGAGATAAGAAAATAATGAAGGCATGTTTTTTGTTTATCACATAAACTTACAGATAAAATAATAAGAACGTTACTTCTCAATTCATAACCAATTTTAGAAGAACTAATGGAATCTTTAACTTTTACCATTGATATTAAACCTGTCAACTTGAATTTTAACTCACTACACAGTGCAAGATGAAAAAACGACAAGCCCCGCTTGTAAAGCTAAATCGAGTACGCTGAATCCAGTGGGCATAGCCGTTTTGTTAGGTTAGCTCTAGTTTTCGAGATATAGCGTTATTTAAAAAATGACGGAGGTTGCGCAATAAATATTCGCGTAACTCGAAAACTGTTCAGTTTATTGAATTAAATAAAAAACCCAAAATTCGGCAACAAATATAAAATTAAATATTCGATGTTCCTCAAAAAGACTACAAAGGATGAAATAATTATTTTAGCTATGTATTTTAAAAAACTAAAAAATATTTAATACAACATTACTAACTCTTAAAAATCAGATTTTATTTCATTCTTTAGCATCTAATTCTAAACAATTAAAAATGTTAAGCTTATCGGTTGACGAGATTCCATGTCAGAAACCAATTGAAAATTATTAATTTAGTTAACCAGCAAACTGTTTTGAAATATTTAAAATTTGCTATTTAAATCGTTTAAAAGAATATTATAATTTATAATTATTATATGTATATTAAATATAAAAGATTAAAATAACACCAATGACACGGCGTGTCAATAGGACTTAGAATGTCCGAGTAATGCGACGGCTACTTTATATCATGGAATTTGTTTTGCTTAAACCAAGCCTTAACTAGTTTAGATGTGTACTTGAGAGCTTTGGCCACTAGTTTAAAAAATATTTTGGGCGTTATGGTATTTTATTGCATCTTCATGCACAAGGTCCACAGGGACCTATATTTATTTGTAATTACTTTTATATGCAAACGACATTTTTTGTTTTGCTTTATTTTTTTATTTACTAAAAATATGCATGTCTAATAAATGTAAATGAAATTTTTATTTAAGTTTTATTAAAAAAAAAGCAAAAAGTAACTAAATAAACGAAAACATAAAGCAGGTAACAAAAATTCAAAAAGGGACGGAAAGTTTGTTATGTTTTCCAGAAAAGACACAATAAAATAATCCAAAAAGTAAATAAAATTCAAAGAACACGTTTGTAGTTTGTTTAAACAATAAAGCAAGCCAAAAGAAAGTGCAGTAAATTTCTTGAAATTTCAGTACAAGATCCGAGCAGACCTTTTTACACGTTCCCGTACTAAACACCTTTAAATCTCAATAGAAACTAAACTATTAGTCGGATCGGCTTGAACTTTTTTTAGACGATTCTATATAAAATTTTCTTGGAATACATGTGGCGATCGTGTATACTTTCCATGGCCCATCAACAAGAAATTTCTGTTTGAAAATGAAAAAATTCACCAGGGACCATTTCACTTATCGGAGGTTTAAACAAAGCACACTTCTCCATTGTAGATGTTTCTGGTTAAACACAAACGATTTTTATAATTCTGTTTGTTCAACAAAGATATATTCCTTGAACTAAGGGCTTTTAATCCAATTTCCTAAATCTTATTTAAAATGCTAGATTTTGCATCCTGCCACTAGTCGCTGGTTTTACTTTTCTGTGAGTTGCTTACAAAACCTTTGTTTTGGAGCAATCCATTAGTAATATATTGTAGCAATATGCTATTGCAGGTAAGATAAGACTATAAAAGCGGAATATATTTGCATAGGCGCTGAGCAATGGAAAATTAAAATCGAAATAAAATCATGCACAAATTCCTTGAAAATCTCCCAATGTCAGGTTCAACCATTGTCAAAAAGTGCTGTAACTGATGTTATAAAACGATACAAGCAAACCTTAAGCACCGAACGAAAAGAAACCAGAGACTTGCAAAGAAAATACAATATTCAGAAAATCAAAATCCGGATTTCTATTCAAATAATTCAAGCGCATATTTGATTTAAATGACTCAATTTTACAATATTCAAAAGTAGGGCATATCAACCACATTAAAAGTTTTAAAATGTTTGTTTGTCCTCTTCAGCAGTTTCTTAAGAAATTATGCATTCATTTGTTATTTTTTTGATATTTGTTAATAAACTTTACAAACAAATTCATCATCCAACCAATACCAAGAAGTAAGAAACAAAAAAACAAACAAAAAACAAATTGTGTTAACCAAAAACAAATAAATAAAGTTAGAAAGAACAATAACAAGGCAAAAATATCGGAACTAAACACCTAAACTCTTACAAACATAGTTCCTTTAGCAATTTATCAATAAAAGTTCTTGATAACAAAGTGATAATAACAATTTGTTAAGAAAATTTATATGTTAACCGGTTTATAAAGTGGCATAAAATTATTAACAAGACACAGTTGAAATTAGAACGTTAAGAAAACAACATTAGCAATGAAATAGTTAAGAACAAAAAACATTTAAACAGAAAAAGCAATCGCGATAATAATTAATTCAACAAAAATTAAAGTGTTTCAAATTTTTAATCAAATTAGAAAAATTAAAAACAGTTTTTAATAAAAACATAAAACAAAACAACATGAATATCCTACAACAAGTTTATGTGTTAGTGGTCCTATTGGCTTTAACTTATGTGTTGAAGGCCGAGGAACCGGAGACAATTAAGGAAATGGTAAAAGAACTGAAAATTAAAAAAAAAACTTTTTTAAAATATAAATTAATCAAATTATTTCTTAATACCTACATAAGTCCTACCGCCCTCTCTTTTAAATAATTTTTTGGAGAAGTTTGTAAAATCTTAAGAAAATTTCACTTTTTAACAACTCACCACTTTTTGGAGACTTGAAAATTTTTAGCAAATACAGCAACACCTAAAATTTATATATTTTTACTGGCATCATTAGATTTGCTATAAATTTTAAATTTGTTAAAGTCTCCACTTTTTATAGTACTCTTCACTCTTTGGAGGCTACAAATTTTACTAAAACTCTAAATTAAACTATTTTTAACATTAAATTTGACATATAAAATTATTTTAAAGAAATTTAAAAATTTATTTGACTTACATTTTTTCGAAAATCCTTCAATTTAGCTTTTTAAAGCACTAAATACAACTTTTAAAATAATTTTATTGCGAATTTTTAAAAGTCTTTACTGTTTGGAGACTTAAAAATTGTAATAAAACACTAAATTAAATGATTTTTAAACTTTAATTTTACTTGATAATAAAATTTTTGGACAAATTTTATAATTTGTAAACAGTCTCCACTTTTTGAAATCTCTCCCATGTTCTGGAGACTTAAAATAACAATTTTTAAAATAACATTTTAAAATTCTCCATACAAATTTTGCAAACACAATTTGGAGTCTTATAAATTGCAATAAAACTATTGTTAATAATCTCTGCTGATTTTTTATTTAATTATAAAACAATTTTAGAAAACTCTAAAGACTTTGAACATTTTATAGCAACATTTATCTAATTGATTATCATCATCTAAAATTCACTTTTGTGCAACAATTTATAAAACAGTATAAGAATTTCTTACAATTTTAAAACCAAACTTTGGACACTAAATACAGCCTATTTTAAAACTATTTGAAACATTTATCTATCTATTATTAAGTACATTTCAAACATTTAACTAATAACTACTTTATTATCCTCCCCTCTCCAGCCCAACATAAACCTTTGCAAATCTCAACTAAATGGAGCCTTTCTAGCCAACCCCAAGGACTGCCATAAATTCTACATCTGTGTCAACCAAAAAGCCTACGAATACAACTGTGATCCCGACTTCCACTACGATGGCACAACACGCAGTTGTGTGGCAGGCTCAACTTGCTCCAGTGATACTAACAATCCAGCCACTTGCCCTGAGGGCACAATTAAAACGGTAAAAGATGATTGTTTTATCTTTGAGGCTTGCATTAAGGGACAATATCAGAAACTCAACTGTCCTCCCAACTACTATTTCAATGCTCCAAAAGCCCATTGTGTGCCCTTTGAATATGATGCTGAATTCAAATGCAATTGCCTAATGCCTGAACACACCATCTTGGAGAATAAATACAACTGTGAGACCTATTATGTGTGCCGTGAGAAATCAGTCATTTTGAAGAATTGTCCTTTGGGTCAATACTACAATGAACAGCTTAATACTTGTATAACAGATCTAGAGGGTGTATGTTTAATGCAACCAACCATTATTCCAGAACTACAAGAGGAATTAGGTAATAAAAATGTTGATAAAACAGAAAATAATGTACAAACTGCCTGTGCCAAACTGGGTCTGGAGGGTATACATTTTGAAACCATACCCAAGGAATGCAATACATTTTATATATGTGTCAATGGCCAGCTTTATACACAACATTGTCCTCAGGATTTTTACTACAACAGAGAGAAAAAATATTGTGTCTTTGATGTATCAAACAAATGTTCTGTTAATTTAGTAAAGGAAAATAGAAAATTCTAAATAAAATATTTTCCAAATTTATTAAGTTAGAAAAAAAAGGATTACCCAGAGTATTTAAAAGCTGAACCTCATAAAAGTGTATATTTTAGATAACTTTAACTTTAAGTTATTGTTTATATACATTTATCATAGTTTTAATAAATAAAATTTGTATCCTTAATCTTATCTTTATAATAATAAGAATTGTTTTGATTTTTTTTTATAAATTTTGTAGAATTAAGTCATCACGAAAGCCCATTTGTCTTTTTGATATGTTTGCTGGTTTATTGTCTAGCAAATTTGATTGATAGTGGAAAACAAAATATTGCAAAGGCCAGAAAATATATTTAGAGTTGTTTTGAAAATTTTTTAATAATCATCAAATCGTATTTTCTAATAACTTCTTTGGCGGAGTATATTTATATAAAGTACTAAATAATTAAACTTTAACACTTACCTTCCATGAGGGATGACAATACGGTCCAATATTAACCGTGCGGCATAAGGTAAACACAAATAAAGGCAAAGGATCACTAGGAAAAATGGTATAGCTCATAACCATCTCCAAAATGGATAAACATTGTAAACCAATATCTTCGTCAGAAACAGAACAGCTTAAATTACAGGCATTTCTATAAAACAAACGCAAATTTTATATAAAAAATCAAAAACCTCAAAAAACAAACCGAACAACTTACTGCACTATACCAATAATAATCTCATTATCCAAATGAGCCGCATTAAATTTAATCAAGTTAACCAGCATTTTTAAGTATGGACGTAAAAGATTGGCTTGATGTATGGCCGGCAGCCACATTAACATAAAGCCTCCAATCTATAATTGCAATTATAAAAATAAAAATAACTTATAGAAAGTAAAAGAAAAAAAAACAAAAACCTTTTCCTCCAAATTCGTAATATTCTTGCCGTTTTCAGTTAAAGTATCTAATAATTCCAATCTATGTTTAAGATCTTCCGGCACCTCATGATTTTGTATAACCAAAAAGAATTGCTCGCGCATATAGGTTAGATTCTTGTACTGGGTATAAATCAAACGTTTGTAGAAAGTTAAAGCCGTTTGACGGCATTCGGAGGATTTGGTAGGCACTAGTAAATCCTTGGTAACATCCCAAAGTTTTATAATGGTGGTCTGCGAACACAAGGTAATTATTAAAAATTACATATACATACCTACATACCAAACAATATTTTAAACCTATGTACCTCATCGAGATTGCAAGACTGCAAATGCACCTCACTTAGATCTTTTAAAATTTTACATCTTTGTGCCACCGGCTGTTCGGGTCTTAGTTCCCATTCAATTTCTGGCCTAAGGCATCTGTCATTGGAACCTATTTTGTTTTAATTTTCATTATTAATAAAATTGATATCATAGTTGAGTGCAGTTAACAAACCTGGTGGATTTTTTGTATTTTTTAGAAACGATTTAAACTTGGACTTAGACAATTCCTTATCTTTAGAGCTCATTATTAATATGTTAAATTAATTAATTGTGTGTTTTGTTAATTATTTATTAATTTTTTGTTTATTTTTATTTGCGTAGAACTGCTTGAACCAGCCCAAACAAAATCACATTGGAAAAAATTAACATCAGCAGCTGTTTAACAGCTGTGTTAAAAATTATGTAAAAAACCAACAAAACAATATAATTTTATCGTGGTGAATATTATAATTGACCTTCTTAACAATTGTGCACTGTGAATCGAATAAAGTTAATCCGTTTTTATTAAAAACAGACAAGTATACATAATTTTCGTAATACAAGAAATAGTGATACTTAAATTCTAAAAAAATTACAATGTTTTTCTCTCTGTTGTATGATACATTCGCCAAGATAGAGTATATTTAGTCCAGCATTCACATCTCGATTCCAACAAGTACGACAGCTTTGACTATACTGGTACCTATGTGGAGATTTTGATGTTCTATTTTCTTTGTAGTTCGAAATTCGTTTACTAGTAGTATTTCCGCCTTTCTATAAATTATAAATTTGGATAAATTTACGATTTGGACTTCGTATATAGCCACGTATGGGAGAGTTTGATGCAATTTCCGTAGAACCGATGCATATTAAAGTTTTTTTCTTTTGTATCTGGAACTAATTGTTCGCTATACTATTGCTTGTTTTCTCAACACGAATAAATTTTTGTAGTTTTAGACGTGTAACTTTTCTTTGTAAGTACAATTTTTGTTTTTCCGCAAATATTAAAAGTTGTTATTCCGTATATTGTTCAAATTGTTCGGAATATGGCGATATTTGCGAGTCTTCTGTGAAACTTTTTGTAAATTTTTTTAATTACTGTTTACGAGAATAGTATCCAGACATATTGTTATATGTAGAACTCTTTAATTTAATTGGTATACCATTACTAACGCCACCATATATAAGTCTAAGACAAGGATCTAAACCTATTATATTGTCATATATTGTATTTCTCATTTTCAGGAAGTTTACTTTATAGCCTTCTTCCTGTGTATGTAATTTTTTCTTTTTTACTTTTACAATCTCTAATTCTTTTGGCTTCTTCATAGAGAATGATACGGCTACACCATCTGTCTGAAGTGAGTAATTGAAGTTCTTTGTCAAAGTTTCTGGTAATTTGAAATATTTTCTCCATTCCATATCTCGTTCAAATGTTTACCATGTACCTTTGTACAGCTTTATACCACACAACATTTGATAGAATGCCAATGAGTCATATTGTATATGATGACATCCGTGTTTCAAGATTGATACAAGAGCAAAGTTTTTTAGGTTGTTCTTCTCATTATAAAGCTGCAAATTATAAAATAGCGGCAGACAGGACCAAAATAGTTTTCGATTTTTTTATTTTATCTAATTTTTCTCCATTCCATAATAGCTTATGCCTAAGTTCTTGTAGTAGTTCATAATCTGCTATTTGTCTGGAACAAGTATGATAATGTTCTATAAACCTTTTTCTTATCAGATTCGAATTTGAAGAATCGTCGAAGTCTATTATATACATACATCCAAATATTATTGTGAAATAGTACTTCATATTGATTTGCTGATCCAATAAATAGATTCGAACGATATGAACTATCGTACAAAGGAAGTGATTTTCTCATTTTCTCGTATTCAGGATCTAATATATATTTTGGTTTCTTCGTCCTCATCAAATGATAATATAAAGACTGAAATTTTACAGGATCAAAGCTTCCGGCTCTCAATTGTTTCATTAAATAGAAATGAATATACCTATCTCGAGACTTCAACAAACAGCAAAGACATTGCATTGATATCATTTTGTAAATATCCTTGTTTTTGCATACATTCCTTAATGCCTTTTTCACTACGACAATTTCAAAATTTTCACTTGTTGTATTATCGACTTTACGTTTAGACATTTGTATTGTTACTGAGATATACAGGTATGTGATGGAAAACGAAAACGAGTGAGTTTTAGAAGTTCATTTTTTCGTAATATTTCTGTATTGAAACAGTTTTATTTCACAAAATATAAAGATAATTTGCTATTAAAGAGAATCTTAAAACAGAAATTTTAAAAATTTGATTAGAAATACTTTAAAATGGACTTCAAAAACTCACTCGTTTTCGATTTCCATCACATACCTGATAGCCTATAAAAGTTGTAAGTTATATAAATTTTCTAATTCAATAGATAACATAAAAGATTATCTCCAACCTATTACTTGATAATCACATCTTCAGTTATCGTTATTATGTTATCACTCATTCAGCATAACTAATAATCCGTTACAAATTCATATACCACCATCTCATTCACTCTCATATGAATTTAGTGAGAAAAAAGAGCTAGCTATATCTGTACTTTATAAAAAAGCCAAACAAAACTTTTTACCACTTCAAACGAAACAAAAGCATAAAAGAAATTTGCCAACTGTAGGCCGAGAGAAAAAACTGAAAATTAAAAAAAATAGTTGATATAAAAAACTAACGTGGAAAATTTGGAGTTTTTTTTTGCAAATTTAAAAATAAAATACGGAAAGTTATTACGAAATAGTGCAACCGAGAGAAATTGTATAATTAGACTTAAAATACAAAAACATTTTGTCGGGAGGTCCAAAATTTACCATTGCATATTTATTTTATTAAGTATCAAGGTACGTAAATTAATTATAGCTATTTTAATTAACTAACCACCATATTTAGTTAGTTGTAAGCTTTCGTGTTTAAATTAAAATATGTATATGTTTTTTTCATTTATTTGTAATTACTTTAACTATTTTTAACCTCCAATAGTTTTTTAGTGTATTGCAATTTATTTCTGATACAATATCTGCTACGCCATTTTGATTGAAATGGTTTTGTAGCAACAATAACAAAACGAGTAAACTAATTTATTGTTTGTTTTTTTTTTGCTAAGTATGTGTATATGTAGAAATGTGTATTATTTATGTTTTTTGTTGGTTATTATTTCTATATTTTAGCTGAAAAATCAATTTATTTTTTCTGTGGGTAATCTTTGCATTATTTTGCGGGTTTTCTTTTGCTGTCTTTGTTCTTTTTTTGTTTTTTATTTCATGTATGCTTTATCTGCGCTTTTTTATATTCTTATTGGTATGATTGTTTACATTGTGTTTGTTCATTTCGGTGTAAATATAACTGTCAATAGTTTGCCGCCGTATAGAGTTGCCAATGTTTTGTCACAGAGTATTGTATGTTGGTGCGTATGCCCTGATATTTATAATACTAATTATAGTCTGGTGGAGAATTTTGTAAATAAAAAAATTTGAAGGGTAATTGTGTTAATTTAATGTACACGATTTAAGTGGCACATTATTAGTTAAAAGTACATATTATAAAGTGTATGTGGTTTTGTGGTTTAAATAGGGTCATTTATAAAACAAAAATCAATTTTTTTTTCCAGTACCAATAGTTTTTTTTTTTTTTTATTGATTTTGTAATATAAATTATTTGTCATTATAAAATTATAAAACGATCAATTTGAGCCCTTTTGTTTTCCGAATTAAAAGCAAAAGTAGAAAAAAGTTTAATATTAGGAAAAGTACTATAGGTACATATAAAGATTGATTTAGAGCTTTCGGATTTGATTAGAAAAAAAAAACAAAATTTGGAGAAATGTGTGAAATCTTTATATAAGTCAATGGAATGATTTAATTCAATGTTTAAATATGATTTCATGTAAATGTTGACCGCTGCTTCGCCTCAAAAGATTCTTGCGTTGTATCAAATTTTATATACTCTCTCTATATATCGCCCGGTATTTCAGGAATAAATTCTTCAAGAATATTTGATTCCAGTGCGTCAACCGTTGCGGGCTTGTCACTATAGTTGAGCCGTAACTTAGCCCACAAGAAATAGTCTAAAGACTTTAAATCGAACGATCTAGGCGGCCAATTGAACTGTCCCAAACGTGAAATAATCTATTCACCGAACTCCCTCTCAATCTTAGGTAAGCTCTTTAATTTTGAGCAAAAAAATGTAATCATCGCACAGTAGCGCTCGTCATTCACAGTAATATTCTTGGTCTGTAATCTGTACAGAATAATCCCACAAAAATTAAAAATATAGGGTCTTAAACAGCAAGAAAGGAGGGCGGTTAATTAATATCTCGATTTCTTGAAGTTATGCAATCGCGAAATTTGGTTTAAAAACCATCATTTGCCTTGAGGCAAACATTTGTCACATTTGCTCTTTATTAATCTTATAATTTTAATATTGAAAATTCTAAACTTCAGAACACCAGGTGTGTGAATTAAAAGAAATCAATTAAAAAGTATGATTTTTATTACCAGTTTTTTTTTTCCTTACAAACATTTTTAAAACCTCTAATTTAAATTATTAAACATAAATTGGTATTTTGCTTCCTAACTTTTATATATTTTTCAATCTTGCACAATTATTTCATTTGTTTAGCTTAACAAAAACTGCTTAAAAACTAACTCATGCTCCCTAAAATACCTAATAACGTTATTCTATAACCATAATTCACAACAATTTAACAAGCAAATTAAATAAATATGAGTTCTTTTAATTTCTCGATAATTATTACAGCATTTTTGTTTTGTGTTGTACTTTGTCTTAATAAAACCAGTTTATTAAAATGAGTTCCACTGAAGAAACTAGTAGCCAAGCTACCACACCTCATGATGCGCCCGAAGACCAGGTAATTTTCATAAATAACTATAAAAGAACGACTAAATGCAAAATTATTTTTCTTGTTTCAAAACAAACAATTAAGTCCAACGCCCGAGAATTGGAAAAAATTGAAGAAGAGAAGCTAAAATCAAAATATCCTGTAGGTCTACGTGGTCCTGGCGGTCATACCGCTTTCTTGCAAAAGAGATTACAAAAAGGGGTGAGATTTAGTTTTATTTTCTATTATTGTTAATGATAATAGATAGATTTGTTTCAAACTATTGTTTTTTTTTTTCAATTCAAATTTTGTTATAAAGCAAAAATATTTCGATTCTGGTGATTATCAAATGGCCAAACAAAAAGGTGGCGGCGTCAAACAGGTATTTGCCAATAAGGTAACAACCGGAGATGCCATACCCACACCTGAATCAGTGCCTGCGCGTAAAACTTCGATCATACAGCCATGTAATAAATTTCCTGCGACGAGTTAAGTTGTTTATTTAATCCTCTAACTAACTAACTTCTTTACTCACTTCTACTAATATTATTTAATCAAACAAAAAAAAAAAAAAGAAAAAAAAGATTGTAAAACATTAAACAAATATTTGTACTTTTTCTCGCTCCCTTAAAGTCTGTTTTTTTTTCTTTTATAAATAAAATCTGTAGGGTTTTAGCAATAATTTAAAATTTTTCTTTTTGTTGAAATAAAAAAAACCCCCACAACATTGGTTGCCTAATATTCTAAATCCTAAATAACCAATAATAATTTTATTTTATATAATTAAACTTTTTTAAAGTATTGTCAAATTAATTTTTTTTAAAACAACTCTTATAATGAGTTTCCTCACTACTACTAAACATATTACAATATTAAACAATTTAAATTTCGCCTGTGCTAAATACCAAGTAGACATTTTGTTGAAACTAAAAATTTAGCCTTTAAAAAAAACAAGCCTTTAAACTTTAGTTTGTAAGTTTTTAATATTTTTTTTTTGTTTTTGCCAACTCATATTTTATTATTATATTACTTTCTATTGATTCAATTGTTCTTGTAAAAGAATGTAATATTAAACGAAGAAGAAAATAAAAAATTGAAACGAATTGAAGATAATAGATTTACACAAAAATAATAAAAAATACAGCAAAGCGAAAATAATAAAAAATTAAAGCATAGTTATGTAAAAATTCAAAGCAGCGATTTCATTTAATTTATCCAAAATTCGTATAGAGAATTTTCTAGCAAATTTACTTTAGCTTCTAGAGTGATTTTAAGAGCTTTCATATTTTATTTGAAATTTGTTCTATATTTGATTGTTCCTGTAGATATGAGCCCAATATAGTCTAAATAGTCTAAAGGCGTTAAATCGCGCAATCTCGGCGGCCAATAGACCGACCCCAAACGTGAATTATACTGTTTACCGAACTTGCCATTGTTTCTCGTGCTGTGTGGCATGTTAGGTCTTGTTGAAACCGTACGTCATCCAAGTCCTCTTCCATTTTGGGCAAAAAATATTTGTAATCATCGCAAGTTAGCGCTCGCCATTCACAGTAAATTTCCCGCCTCCATCGTCTTTGAAAAAGTACGGACCAATACAATAGGTTAGATTCCATGGGCAGCCGTTCTCAGAAACAGCTCACGTGCGTCCATTAAGTTGATTCCATTGTATTAACCTTTTGTAACAATGGATCACTCAGCATTGGTAGTTTCCATTTCAAACCCTCCAGATTCCTTGGCAAAGTTGGAGATGTATTTTAGATACATCCTTGATAGCTCCTCCAAGCATGATAGGTAAGGTGCCCCAGGCACACGCTCCCTCATTATTGATAGGGCCGGATGACAAAGAAGATGAGTAATCTCCTTCTTCGTTATGACTACAGTAATCATTGTACTGTAGACCTAGTACGTCATCCAAGTCCTCTTCCATTTTGGGCAAAAAATATTTGTAATCATCGCAAGTTAGCGCTCGCCATTCACAGTAAATTTCCCGCCTCCATCGTCTTTGAAAAAGTACGGACCAATACAATAGGTTAGATTCCATGGGCAGCCGTTCTCAGAAACAGCTCACGTGCGTCCATTAAGTTGATTCCATTGTATTAACCTTTTGTAACAATGGATCACTCAGCATTGGTAGTTTCCATTTCAAACCCTCCAGATTCCTTGGCAAAGTTGGAGATGTATTTTAGATACATCCTTGATAGCTCCTCCAAGCATGATAGGTAAGGTGCCCCAGGCACACGCTCCCTCATTATTGATAGGGCCGGATGACAAAGAAGATGAGTAATCTCCTTCTTCGTTATGACTACAGTAATCATTGTACTGTAGACCTAGTTTTCTGGCATGAGCTTCAAAAGTATAGTCGCCTGTAGACATAGAGACAAAAAGCCTTATTTGGTCACGACGAAATCTAAACAATCAAATCGTCCTTCCCTCATCATATACGGGCCAAATGGACCTTGCAATAGAACAAGTGGACCAATACAATACAATTACAATATTTTTACAATTTACATTCCCACAACGGCCGGAGTTCTCTCGGCCAAGGTCTGTCATTACAGCAACTACTGCTATTATAACAACATGGTTCCCACGATTATATATTATATTTTTTATTTAATTTTGCGTATTATGTAAATATTTTATATTTTACTTTTATTATCTTAATTAATATTCTTTAAGCTAGATAACTAATAATTATACAAAATCACCTCTAAACTGTTAAATTAAATGAAAATCCAACATTTGTAATGAACAATTTCACCTTTTAAATATTAACGGTTTGAAACTTTCCTCTGGTAACAAATTTCCACTTTTTAAGTTGGCAACATATTAACATCTGACAACAAGGTTGTTTTTTTAGGTACTAAATTCTACAGTAGCCAAATTGTAACCGCTTAATTAAACAAAATAGCTAAATTATCAACATTGACCACATTACATTAGTCACTTCACATTTGCTGCCACAAAAAAAAAAAAATAACAAAATTGTCTTGGAAAATATTAAATAATTCAAGAAATTATTAGTTAAATTATTAATTTTATATCTTTAAAACAACAAAACACTATAAAATGCAGGTAATTACAACAATAAATATGAAAATAACGCAGAAAACAAAACGGCTGTATAAAGAAATAAGAAATCTTGTATATAAAAAAAGACCTGCACATTGTTGCTGCACACCCCAAGTGTTTATTATTTCCTTATATGGTAGTTTTTGTGGGTGGGGGTAAAAATAAACAAAAATGCTACAAAACAGAAGAATAATTTCTAATACCTTGAATATGTTATATGTGATTTAAATTAGGACGGCACTGAAGATACCGAGTGGAATGATATTCTACGCGCTAAGGGCATATTGCCCCCCAAACAAAAGGAAGCTGAAATCACCGAAGATCAGATACAGGCCATGATCGATGAGGCCATTGACAAACGCACTGATCTCAATGAGGGTCGTTCCAAACACATGGAGGATATGGATCTGGATGAACTAGACGAATTGGAAGATTCCGAGGATGAGGAAGTATTAGAACGTTATCGCCAGCAGCGTATAGCCGAAATGAAAGCTTTTGCTGATAAAGCCAAATTTGGCACGGTGAGAGAAATTTCCGGCCAAGATTATGTTAGTGAGGTCACCAAAGCCGGTGAGGGTATTTGGGTAGTATTACATCTGTATGCCAACGGTGTTCCCTTGTGTGCCGTCATACATCATCATATGCAACAGTTAGCCGTACGTTTTCCTCAGACAAAATTCCTGCGCTCTATAGCCACCACTTGCATACCAAACTTCCCCGAAAAGAACCTGCCCACTATTTTCGTTTATCATGAGGGACAAATGAAGAAACGCTTTATTGGCCCGCTGGAGTTGAGAGGTGATAAACTGACTTTGGATGAACTGGAGTTCATGTTGGGTGAAGTGGGTGCTGTGGCCAGCGAGATTAAGGAGGATCCTAGGCCACAAATTAAAGATAAGATGTTTGCTGATTTAGAAAATGCGGCCGATGACTTTTTCTCTAATTAGATAAATTAAAAATATGTAAATTTTTTTTTAGAATAAAGAAAATTCACCATAAGCTGATAATGAATTTCAGTTTATTTATTGATATTTAAAATTTTTAAAAAAATATATAAGTAATTAATTTATTGGAAAAAATAAAACAATTAAAAAAAAGGAAAATGCAGCTAGTTTTTCGGTGAACATTTTCTATGAGAAACTCATTTTTCTCTGAAAAATCCGATTATATAAATATTGGCTACCGATTTGAAACGTTAAAAATGTAATGGTAACGTTAACGTTAACTTTTTGTCTGAAAGAAAACTTTCATATAAAATTTTGTTTTGTTTTGTTTTTTTTTTTATCAAAATAAATAATGAAATGAAAAATAAACATATTTTGATGTTCTGTAATTCGAAACCACATTATGCGATTTACAAGGACATACGGACCTGTTCACTAAATCCAGTGGTTTCGAAAACGGATAATTGTTTTTCAGCAAATCGTACAATTTTCATCATTGTAACCAGTTTGTTTACTCGAAATTAAAACAATTAAATCGTGTATGGCTTCGATTTACAGAACATCTAAATCTGTAAATTCCTTGTAAAAATGTTACTATTTCTTTCCCTCATATTTATGCTTAGCATTCAAATTAGTTTTTGAGGCATTAGACTTGACCTTAACACGAAATATATTCGGATCCACTATAGAATAAGGATGTTCGGGAGCGGGATTTATTAAACGGGCACGTCGTGGTTCATTTTCTTCCAGCAAATGAGGAGCCAGCAACAAAAACAATTGCTAAAAACAAAGAATTATGTATAAAAAAGATGCAAAAGAAAATCTTATAATTTTTCCTAAATTACCTCCGTCCATGAGGGCAGTCCGCAAGTGGCAAAACATAACTCCCAATAGGGCAAACCCAAATGGGCTATAGCCATGCGCAAATACTCACTGAAATTGTCAGCTAGAAAAACCCATTTAAAAGCATCCAATTCCAATAGATAAATCTTAGGATTATTCGAACTGCTGGAGTCATAAATCAAACACACTTTAGCCACTTCGTTAACAGTATTTAATTCGAAAATTTTTGTTTTCGCACCGATTAAAGGCAACGGATTGCCCCATTGATCTTTGAACAAGTTAACAGAGCTGGACGACGAACTAGCTGTGGTAGCGTTAACAAAATTATGTGCCGATAAATGTGAATTTATAGTTGTACTGCTATAATTAGTGGTAAGATTAGTAGCTACCAGAGTGTTAGAAGAAGTGGCCGAGGAGCTTTCATTGTTAGTTTGGAAAATGGGTTCAACATTTTCGCGCAGCAAAGTTATTTGCACCAGATGAGGGAAATGTATATAACCTACACGGCGTATGTCATTGGCTGGCAAGAAAGATAGTTAAAACATTTATTGTTAGGATAATTCCATTGAAGACAGCTTACGTGCATACTGATAACTCCAGTGCAGTAGAAAACCATCTGTAGATAAATAAAATTTCTTCATATCCTCGGGTAAATACACGCCATGTCGTTGTTCCCAGGTCATTACATTCGATTTCTCACAGGGTGTTCTCTTTTCCATGGTGACGTTGCAAATACGTGGTACATTGCCTGAAATAAGTACATATGTATGTATGTATTTTTTTTTTTAGAGAAATTTCATTTTATCTTACTTAGGGTGGAGTTAAGGCCCAATAGTAAATTATCATAAAACGCATCTTCTGGTGACTTTTTGGACATTTTTTAAAATTTATTTTTCTTGAATTTTTTAATGATTATTGGAAAAGTTGTTAGAGAGTATAAATAAAGTGTTAAGAGAAACCTTGGCAACAATAAATTGAAAACCAGGGGGAATAAAAAGATTTGCATTAAAAAATAGCTTTAAAAGTAACGTGTAATAAAGCTTTAGCTATAGTCAAGCTTTAAGTTTTATATATTCTACAGCTTTCAAGGTTAGCTACACGAAAGTTTCATGGTATACATACATATGTAGATACACTGAAGCTCTACTTAAACAGTGGTGGACATGAGGTTAGCACACTTCATATATGTATGATGTTTTCAAGCGTATTTTTCTTATATATGATTAAAATTATTAGTATATCCTATTATTTTTTTAATTGCATTCTTTCTTAGAACTTTCTTCTATTCGTGGTTAATTGCAATAAATAGGCGATTTGAGCTGGACAATACTTTAGAACGTAAAAGTAAATTTATATATGATTGTTGTTAGATTTTTTGTGGTTAGTTTGTAGGAATTAATAGGTTTTGAAAATATTTTATTAAATAAAATATAAAGGGTCAAAAACACTATTTAGACATGGCTTAAAGAAAGTGGTGCTCAGAGGTATAGCGTAATTCACCAAAAGAACCCTCTGCTACCTCTAAGTAACATTGTAGAGATTGTAAGTATTTTAATTTGCTCAAGAAAGATCATCTACAGCACATTAGGCAATATTCGAACCTATGGAACATATTAAACTAAGGCTTAAAGACGTAAAACGCAACCGTTAAAAAAGACTCTCTTATTTACACAGCCTCAGTGGCTGACCCATTTAGGAACTCCACCACAAAGCAAACAGATCTTTCAACTAAATTCGGTATTGACGTCTCCTTTAGAACTATAAGAATAACAAGACTCAATGAAGAAAACTTGCGTGGGTGCATTGTTCAGTACAAGTTTCAAAAAATAACTTACAATCCCGGACTTTTAAAAAAAGAAACAGAAGCATTTAAAAAAAACAATTATTTTCTGCAAGAATATCCTATGGAGCGATGCATCAAAATGTTGTAGGCATGGTGTTGGTCCTACACATAAGGTCGATGCACGTATGGAACAGAATGCTTATCAAAGTATACTATTAAATACAATGATTTTGATGATACCCTGAGGACAATATGCCACTTAGGTGGCGTTTTATGCACGAAAATAACCCAAAACACACCTTGCTCACTGTGTGGAGCTGCTTAGACCAGAATAATATTGATGTGTTGAAATGGCTAGCCCAAACTCTGGATCTCAAGCAAATTGAGAACACATGGAATGATGCGCAGCCAGAGCCAGAAATTTGGCCGATTTGTGGAAAATCCTTGGTACGCAATTCCAAAAAAGCGCTGTATGCCTTTGGTGGAGATTATGGATCTGTTTTTAAAAACAATTTTTTAGTTTTTTCTGCTTTTTTTGTTTTTTGTGAATAAAATTTTTATTTAGTGCTAAATTACTGTCCAGAGGTTTTTTTGGGGTATGAAAACCATACAAAATTTGCTTTATAAACCTCTTATAAACCTGTTGTAAGTTTCATGAATAAGGGCATAAAGCTTTAAGCTTTATTTATATACTGGAACTTAAAGCTTTACTTAAATACAAAAGCCTTAAGCATTTTTAATATACTAAAGCTTTTTACATTATTTTATTAAATAAGCTTTGTTATAAAGCTCTAAACGTAAAAAATAAGCCAAGCTTTAAACTTTAGTTTTTTACTGTTGCTTTATCTACAAATTTAATTGTAACTTTAGCTTTAGTGTAAGCTTTAAGTTTTTCTGTATGAAAAAATCCCAAGATTTTATTAAAAATTAAAACAAATTTCCAACTTTGAACTTGTTCTTTTAATGTCCAAATTAAAAAAATTAGCTTTGTTAATAAAACACTTTTGTTTTTAAAGAAAAAAAGTTTACACTTTATTTACATAAATGTTATTTTCATACTATAGATAATTGATTGAAACATAAAATTTTACAACCTCTTTTGTACTGTTTTACACAAAAACTTAAATGTATTTTTTTAATTTTTGTTTTTTTTTTTTTTAATAAATTATGATTTTTTTTGTTATCGCTTTAATGTTTACTTTTGGCATATATAACATTCTCCGATTCAGCTTCCTCTTCATGTCAGGAAACCTCCCACACCGTAGATTCCATAGAACGTCTAGGCCTGGCGGCCACCTCTACATGAGCATCGAGTCCATCACTTAAACGTGAAAATCGACGGGACCAATTGCGTCGTGTGGCAAACTGACCGGCTGTACTGCCATCACTGCCATTGTGGGGTAAACTGGTGGTGGCAATACTATTGCGACTGCTAGCTTCACGGAATAGGCTCATTAGATCTTGGTTATCACCCTGCGCACGTTTCATGCCGTGCTGGTATTTGGCCTCTTTGGCCAATAACTGTTCACGTTGCATTTGGGTTTTGACTTCGGCCGGTATGTCGGGTATGATGAATTGCATAATGCCGGTCATGACAAAAACAATGTGCTAAGGAGAGAAAGTTAGAAATAATCTAATAGTTCTTTAAGATATTTTTTTTTGTTTTACCTCAAATACCACCACAAAAGCCAAACGTGCTGCAAACACATGCCAGTAGTGTGGACTTAAGCCATACGGCTCATAATCTTGAGGACCATTTCTAAATAACAGGTAAAATATTGTATACATATGTATGTATGTCTAACTTAAACATTGAAAAATTTTGTGGCTCCTTTTGTAACATACCTATAACCCCTATAAGAACAAGTATCTGGATCTTTTTCCGTTTTGGCACCCCATTCCTCTTTATAATCCGAGGTATTGAATATTGAGAGCGAATGTTCTATATAACCCACCAAAGTATTCGATTCCGAGTAGACAAACTTATACACCATGCGAGGTATAAAATCGCTGGTATAAGCTATCACAAAAGCATTCGATACGACTGCGGTATAAGTAATGATGCGCAATATCCCATACCAGGCGCCTATATCCTCCACACGTTCGGCTAGAGGTCTTCTAGACTGGGTAACCATTTTGAAGGCATCCAAACGTATTTCCGCCACATTGTTTAATAAAGCAAACAGAGGAGCCAAGGGAAAGGCGGCCACAAATAAAGTAACAAAACCGTATTGCAAAACTAAATTGAAGAAATATTTAATTTTTATTTACAATTAAAAACATCTAAAGATTTTAGCCTAACTCACTCATTTCCAAATACTCATCGAACAAGGCCAATCTGCCCGGATCTTGCATGTGATAATCCTGCTCCCAGGCCATATGCAAATGAGAACGATCTTTGGTGGCCTGTTTGTGTTTACGCTGGCGCCACCAGTTGTAGAATTTGGGAAATAGATATTCCATAAAATTATTCCAGCACTGTTTGCCCACCATTATAATAGCCAATTGTATACACAATTCCGATAAACAACCCGCCGGATCACAAATATCATTTTTCAATCTGAAAAATTCACTTCTGCGAGCCTGATCATCACCGGGATAGTCAAAGAAGCGGCCTTTGAAAAAGGCTATATAAATCAAGGATGAATAGAAATTCATAAACTCAAAAAAGAAGATTTTAAAAGTATAGGAGTCCTCGTATTCGGTTTGAGTGCGCGGATTCTCCAGATTCGTGAGGCGTATGGCCAGGCGGTGATAAATCTGTTAAGTGAGTAAGTTTTTTTAAAATTAAATTAAGGAAACAAATTCAAATTGTAAAGACTCACTCACCTTGGTTAAAATCATAATAACCACCAAGTTAATAAGGGCCGCCGTTACCGTGGTAAATAATTTGGCATGTTCATTGACAAAAAATCCTCCGCCACCATAAATTATGGTAACCACCGAAATGCGATAGATAATGGTGCCCAAAACGGCAGATAGAACTATGAATATCTGGAAAAAAATAATGTTAGATTTATCGAAAAGTTTTCTTTAGAAATATAACGTTATCAATAAGTTTTCTCTAGAAATAGAAACAGATATTGCCACAGGTGCTCAATTGGATTGTGGTCTGAGGAGTGCGGAGGATAATCTAAAGCAACCACTATGATTGGGCAACCACTTTTTCACAATTTTGTAGGTATGCACACAGAGCAAAATATAGTTGTACATGTTTACCACAACAATGTCAAAATGTTTACAAGTTTTTCAACAATATTATGGTCACTGTAATTATTTATATGATTGCGGTAACCATAATATGGTTAAGTTTACTACAATCATATACATGATTGTCGTATATTATATCATATATATGATTTTAGTAACTATGTATGTATATATTTGTAGCAATCATGTTTATAATGAATCCATTTATCATAATATGTTGCTCTTTGATTATGATAGAGAACAACATAATATAATATAATCTGTCATCATAAAACTGATCACCATAAACATTACATAATTACTATAATTACATATATTATTGCTATAATCATGTGAATGGTAACTCAACCATATGATGGTTGCAGAAATCATATATGTAAATAATTACAGTGACAATAATATTTTAAAAATTTTGAAATTGAAGTTTGCTTTTACTTCTCTTACTATAGCCCTTACATCAGTTTTTATAAGACACTTTGGTCGTTTTGCTCCAGGCGAATTTGCTTGGTATTGTGTTTGGCTTACTTATCTATAATTTTTTTATTGTACACTTAGTTTAAATTTATACGAATTAATTCTTTAAGCTAAGACATCGTGATAAGGGGAAGATAAGACGAGTACACACTTGATTGTACTGGCAATTTGTGTTACTCTCTTTACAAATGTGTGTATACTATCAAATAAAAATAAGCAATAAGAATTGTGCTGTATGAACAACGAAGAAATTTCAAGCAAACAAATTGCGTTTTTCAATAGGAATTGCTTCGTGTAAATTGGAACTTATAACCTCCAACAATTTTACCTATTCTACGCAGGGATTTACCTTTTCTTTATAAGTCTATTGAGATTTGTCGAGTCTCGATTGAACTTTGTCTCCCCATTATAAATGATTCATTACTTAGTCCGCTTTCACACGTTTCAATTCTGGCTCTTCAAGGCAAGTACATACTTGACGTAACTGGTAAATTTTTTTTATTTCCTTTTGTTTTCTTCTTTTATTTTCTCCGTCTTATTCTAGTCTGCTTTCACATGTTTCAATTCTGATTCTTCTTCAAGTCAAGTATTTTTGGGTGAGATGTCAATTTAGTCAATTTTCTTATATGCTTTTGTCTTATTTTTCCATCTTATTCTATGCGAACTTGTTTGCGTGTTCATTTGCATCATGCAAAAGTGATGGTAAAGGGCAGGAAAATTAAAGATACTGGTATGAACGTAATGTTAAATTCCAAAGAGTATTAAACAAAAACTAGTCAAACAACATGTGAAACAACGCTTAACGTCACAACTTAATCTTTAATGATAAATTATAAAACTTGCTAATTATTTTGAAAGACACTTTACCGTAAAACTTTCAAACAAAGAAAAATTAAAAGAATTGCCACTTCTTTTGCCATGACACCATGACATGATGTTTTTACTTTACTTTACTTTATTTCATACTTTCACACAAAAAAAAGTAAAAAGAATTGTTACTACTTTTGCCATGGCAAGGATCTGTTGTTTACTTTACTTTATTATGACGCGTAAAAATTGGTCTATTTTAACAATAAATCAATTCAATTTGTACACGCTTTGGTTTTTGTTTCTTTTGTTAATGTGAATTCAATTCTACTTGAATAACTATAGAAACATTTATATTATACTATTATTTATATTTCTTTTAATAATTTTTCTGTTGGCTTTATTTTGACGCTCACAGTATAATTTTTCTTGGTTCTTATCTAAATTGGTATCCCTTACTCACCATAAACAATACTGCACTGCCGGTGATCACAAAACGTATGGCTCGCGTCCAAGTCGACATGAACGCTTCCTTTTCTCTAGTCACCGGATTCATGCGAAAACTGGTGGCATTCGTTTCAAACTCCGGGCGATTTTCCTCATCCGAGTCTACATTATGTAAATCCCATTCCCAAACAATAACCGATTGTTTGCGTTTCCATAATTCCAAAAATGTGGTAGCTAAACAAAATACAAAAAAAAAAAAAAAACACTTTTAAATAAATAACTCCAAACCACTTAAATTCACCAAACCCCACACCACCCCCCCCCCCCCCCCCCCTCCCTTTCCACTCACCCCAAAAGGACATAAATATAGCAAAGAATACAGTCGAAGGATTGTCAAATAGATAAGTGATTTTTGAGAACAAACAGGATTCATGCAAATGCTGATAACTGCAGGCTTTATCACACAAAGGACACAAGGTTATATTGCCGGTGCCAGATTTACTGCAAATCTCTTTGCTGGGTGTATTATCCACCGAATCCAATGTGGCCAGGCCATAAATAAAGCATAAGGTGCCCACTACGGCTGGATACACCAACATTTCCGTATAGAAACCCAACCAGCAAAAGTATAAAGCAATTTTATCACCGAAATATTTGCGCACCAAACACAAAGGCTGTTTCTTATACCACTGAGAAGGATGGGCCCAGGTTAAGTATAAAATACGGCGATCAAGTGATATGCCACTAGAGTGGGGACGATCATAGCGGCCCTCGTGTAAGGGAAAACAAGCTAGATAAGTCTGATCGTTGAGTAAACGGCGTATGCCACAGCGATCACCGTCATCGAAGGGTGTGCGTAGTAAAATCTGCATGACCATTAAAGATCTTTGGGCACTGGTAAATGAAGTGGCACGATCTTTGACTATAAATCTATGAAATATTATATGTTATTATAGAATTAGTAAGTTATGCTTTTATATATTAACTGCAACAAATACTCACTGTTCTTCCGGGTTACCATTTTCGGTGGCCGCCTTAAATGTGGTCTCTCCTTCCAAAACACTTTTTTCCAGTTGTATCTTTTTAGTTAGTTTTTGCCACACCTCCTTCCAATATTGTATATTACGCACCATGATGTTTTCTTCATCCTTTTAATAAATTAAGGAATTAAAAGCAATGTTTTCTTACATAAAATAACTCCCTTTTCCTTACCCAGGAGGACTTAACCGATATGGTTATGAACCTTTTAACCGGCAATTTAATATTCATAACCTCTGCCAAGCGTGTCTCCAAACGCCAGGGTAAATGGATCTTCAAAAAATAAGTGCACTCATTGAATGATTGTATTTTATCCTCCAGTTCAACTTCTAAGCCTTCCTTTATTAAATTTTCCATGAAATGTTTACGGTAATCCCTTCTCCTAGACTCTATTTCTGTCATAACACCCAGATCTTCCTCCTCCCAGGCCAATACCATGTCGATTTTGCGTCTACCGTCTCTAAACATCAGAGACTCTGAATCCAGACCCTCACGATCTTGTTTACTAACACGTCTTGACAAACCCTCATCATCGCTGTCCGAATTACGCTTACTATGCTTGCGACTATTGTAGTGGCTGCTATTAAGACTGGAGTCCATAGAAGAGGTCTTTGAATTTTGTCTGGATTTTTCATAAGGCACTAATTGCTTGTAGGCAAATTGATCTTCTAGCATATTATTCTCCGATCTATTATAAGTCTTCTCCAATTCCGTAGCAGATAAGACCTCTTTGTCGGCTATAAATTCTTCCGGTTCTGGCGTGCTTGGTGCGGTTAAATTTAAGCCCAGTTCCTTAAAAATGGCCGTGCCGGGTATATCGCAATTTTCTATTTTCGGTCCAAACGCCAGGGTAGGACTAGGCTCAGCCGAATCAGTTTCCAAATGTGTAGGCAGTGGTATAGAGATAGAATGAGATTTATAGTAATTGATGTTATAACCGGGCCGTAATTTTTCATTGTACGTATCATTACAATTAATGGGCGCTGGTCGATGATTCTGATAAAATGGTGGTAACATTGTCATTCCGCTTTCGATTAAGGGCGCTGGTGTCGGCGGTATATATTGTATATTATAAGAATTATTATTTGTACGTTTTTCGGCGGTCTTCGCTTCTGTTTCATTGATGAGCATAGCGTATATGTTGTCGGTCGAAGTTTTCTGTGGATTTTGTAGGGTGAATGGTGTGGAATCGAAGAAGTTTAGGTCCTGCAAAGGGAAAGTTATCGATAACACTTCTATAGCTAAATAAGTTTTCACAAAAAAAAAATTATTTATAAATTTTTTCTAGAAAAAGATAATTACCGATAATTTTACTGCTGAAATAGAAAGTTATCGAAAAGTTTTCTCTAGAAATATAAAGTTATCGGTAAATTTTCTTTAGAAAAATAAAGTTATCGATAAGTTTCCCCTACAAAAAAAAAGAATTATCACTGAATTTTCTCTGGAAAGAAAGTTATCGATAATGTTTCTGTAGAAAAAAAATAATTATCGGTATTTTTACTCTAGAAATAAAAAGTTATCGAAAAGATTTCTCTAGAAAAAGAAAGTTATCGATAACTTTTCTTTAATAAACTTAACTTTTCTTTAAAAATAAAGTTATCGATAAATTTTCTCTACAAAAAAAATATCAATACATTTTCGCTGGAAAAAAGTTATATCTAGAAATAAAAAGTAATCTAAATTTTACTCTAGAAATAGAAAGTTATCGTAAAGTTTTCTTTCGAAAAAGAAAGTTATCGATAATTTTACTTTAGAAATAGAAAGTCATCGAAAAGCTTTTTCTAGAAAAAGAAACTTTTCTTTAAAAAAAGAAAATTATCGATAACTTTTCTATAGAAAAAAAGCTGTCGATAACTTTTCTACAGAAAAATTAAGTTTTCCATAATTTTGCTATGAAAAAAAAATAACTTTTCTATAGAAAAAGAAAGAAATATATCGATAACTTTGCAATAGAAAAACAAAGTTTGATAATTTTTGTAGAGAAAAAGGAAGTAATAGATAACTCTTATTAGGAAATAGGATGTTAACGAAAAGTTTTTCGAAGACATAATAAGTAATCGTTACATTTCCATTGAAATTTAAAATTATCATTAAATTTTCAATACTAAATTCCTTAAATTTCTATAGGATTTCTATTCATATAAATAAATAAATAATAAATACATTAATTTACTCACTACACCATTAAATAAACGACCCGCCACTATGCCACTGTCCTGACTTAATCTTCTCGCTGGCAATTTTGTATTTAAACAATCTCTGACCATACGTTCACTTTTAGCTGGACTTGAAACAATCTCACGTTTAGCTATCCGTCGTGAGGGTGCATTGCGCAGGGCTGGTACCGACAGAAATCCTTCATGGACAAAATAAAAAAAAAAACAAAAATATTAAATATGTATTTAAAAAATATGGCAGTAACGTAAAAAATAACAACAAAAAAAGGAACACAAAAAACTTACTGGAAAAATGTAAACCTTCTGCAGCATGACGTTGTGGGGAGTCCTTCTCCTCCTCATCATCATCCGGATTATCATTAACAATTAAATCTTCTCGTGAATTTGATTCAGTTATTGGTGCCGTGCTTGCCTCCGCAACACTATTAATACACAGTTGATATGAATGTTTGTTGGGTTGCGTGTTCGAAGACATTTCACGGCTGTCATTGTTGCTGTTGCTATTACTATATGCACCATTTGTTTCACTCATATTCAAACTATTGTATATTTTGCTGTTACTGCCTTGTATCGTATGCTATTTTTATATCAGTTTATTTTTATTCACTTTGTAGACATTGTAATGGTGGTAAAAAGTTTTTTGTTTGTGATTTTTTGGTTGGATCTTTAAATTCAAGGAAAACAAATAATGTTTAATTAAAGTAATTTAAGGGTAATTTTTAAAAATAACACCATTCTAGTACACTATGAGTTTGTATATATTTGGATATGTGATTATCTTAGTTTAGTCTTAATTACTTATGTTTGATGGGAAAATAAAAAAAATTTAATGTTGTCCTTAATTGTTTGAATGTTTGAAACTTTTTGTTTGTGAAGCTACTCTGCTTTTACTACCATTCGTTTCTAACTTAAAACTCATGGTTTTATTTTCAATACATATTATTTTACTACCGCTTGTTTAAAGCAGCAGCTGTTTTAATTTCCATCATAAAAATTATATTATTACTTCAATTAGTTTATTTTTTATTCAGGTTCAAAGAATTTTTAAACAGTTATTACTGTTCAAAAAATGTATTAAGGTCAGCTGTAATATTAAGGGGCGCACTTATAGGTGTAGGTGCCTTTGCTTGTCATTAGTAACTTTGAGAGATATTTCCTTGTTATTATTGGAAAAAAGTGGATATTTCCAAAGTAAAGTTAACAATATCTTTGTATTTTTACAGAAAAGTTATTGATAACTTTAGGAAAAATTAGGTATTGCTCTAAATAGGTTGGTTGCAGAAGATCCTTCTTTGAGAATGTCAGTAAATGCGGAAACTGGCCAGACTATATTGAAAGGCATGGGTGAGCATTTTATAGAAAAGTTAACGATAGTTTTCTGTTTTTATAGAAAAGTTAACGATAATTTTGTTTTTATAGAAAAGTTGTCGATAACTTTCTGTTTTTATAGAAAAGTTATCGATCATTTTCTGTTTTTATAAGAAAGTTATCGATAACTTTCTGTGTTGATAAAAATTTACGGATAGCTTTCTTTTTTTAAAGAAAAGTTATCGATAATTTTCTGTTTTATCGATTTTTTGTAGAAAAATTAAAATTACTTAAATTTTATTACATACTTAAATTGTTATAGAAAAATTATTGATTTTTTAGATGTCCTTAAAAATTTTTTTTTATCTGTATAGAAAGGTTATTATTAAGTATAACTAAAGTTTGTATGTTTGTTTGAAATAATTATAGTAATCCCTATTTTCTATTAACAACTATTTAATTATTTTAAAACGAATATGTTGCTTTAAAATTATTTAATCAAACGGTTTCACCTTTCACGCAACGTCAAAGAGGCATTTTTGGGCTACATGACGTATGGTATGATTGTTTTTTTTATTTCGTGACACACAAATAAATAATACTCATACGCTAAAGTGTAACAATTTGTTGCAGAATTTATGAGAACTTTGACCTACAAATAGACAAACTTAACTAAGAAAAAACAATAGAAATATGTAAATATACTACGAACGTAGATGACAGCAGTAGTACTAGAAGGCAAGATAAAAAACTATTAATAAATTATACGAAGTGAGCATAAATTTATGATTTATTTTATTTGTTAAGTTAATACATGTATTGTCCTGTAAATACTAAATAATAATTGCTACAAAATGATAAAATAAATAAGAAATTTACGCACAATCTACCTTCACATATGTATATGGTTTGCGCGTTAGCAAGTCTATGTCTGGGGGATTGACTATCATTAACATGGCTTTTAGTTTTTATTAGTGTCTGCAAAAGATATTTTAACCTTAAAGTAGACAATTGTTGTAAAATGTGATTCTATAATTTTTTAAAAAAAAATATTTTAATTTCTCTTAATTTTTCTGGGTAAAAATTCTAAAAAAAATCTTACAAAACTTTACACCCGTGACGTATGTGCAATATTTATATCAGTTAATCGAAAATAATCATACGTCACGATGGCAAATATGTCTTTGATTTTTATGCTGGCGCATGAGTATTATTTATTTATGTATTAGGAAATCTGAAATGGTCATACGCCATGTAGTCCAAAATATGTATTTAATCTTTTGACTATAACATTCAGCCTTATTATGAGTGTCGTTTTCTTTTTACGACAACAACTGTTTCGTAATAGATTAAAGAAACAAATTTAATTTTATCTTTACTCTATTACGAAAGAGTCGTTGTCGTAAAAAGAAAACGACACTCATAATAAGGCTGATTATTCCAGTTTTAAACATTTTATTATTTCTAAATATTTACGTTTTTGTTTTGTTTTGCTGCCATTTCAGGGTTAATGCATTTAAGTTAATTGTATATGAATAGGTTAAAAAAAACGTACAAGTATTTAGAGAATATAAAATTTATTGATTTTAGTTTCTATTTCATATAAATTGTCTTTAGGTTTCATCTGTTTCAGTTTTTAATCCATTTAATACAGTTGCTCATACAAATAACAAGTTTGGATTTTTTTCTTGTTAAAAATCCCTATATAATAACAATAGCGTGTTATGAAAAAAATAGTTTTTTTTAAAATTATGATAATAATCATGTTAGCGATGATAATGATGGCAGCGATGATGTTGTTCTTTGGTTCCCATATTGTTCAACATAGTAAATATGAATACTTTTGTTGAATATTTAATAAGCAATTGAAATTAAAATTTTTAATAACGTAAAAAATGGTTAAATCTTGTTATTCCGGTTCGTTCCTTCCTGCTGCTTTTGTTTAGCTTTTTCATTTATAAATAATAGTTTTTTTTTTGTTTGTTTTGTTATTTTAAAATTTGTATAAAATATGTACATACATATTTAGTATAAAATTTACAAATTGACAAAACGTGTTAAAAATATTATGGATTTGTTGAATGTTTGTTTAGTGGGTGGTGTAGTAAAGTTGGACAATTTTATGATCGTTAGCTTTTTATTTCTATAAAAAGTTAGCGCTTTCTTTCTGTTTTCATAAAAAAGTTAGCGCTAACTTTATATTTTCATAAAAAAGTTAACGATAACTTTCTATTTTCATAGAAAAGTTAACGCTATCTTTATATTTTCATAGAAAAGTTAATGTTAACTTTCTATTTTTGTAAAAACAGTTAACGCTAACTTTATATTTTCATAGAAAAGTTAACGCTAAATTTCTATTTTTATAGAAAACTTAGCGCTAACTTTTTAATTTTTTTTTTTCATACAAAAGTTAACGTTAACTTTCTATTTTTGTAGAAAAATTAGCGGCTACTTTCTATTTTGATAGAAAAGTTATCGCTAACTTTATATTTTCATAGAAAAGTTAATGCTAACTTTCTATCTTTATAGAAAAGTTAACGCTAAGTTTTTATTTTTATAGAAAAGATAACGCTAACTTTCTATTTTTATAGGAAAGTTAACGCTAGCTTTCTATTTTTATAGACAAGTTTCTATTTTTATAGACAAGTTTCTATTTTTATAGACAAATTAGCGCTAACTCTCTATTTTCACAAAAAAGTTAACGCTAACTTTTCATTTTCATAGAAAAGTTAACGATAATTTTCTATTTTTATTGAAAAGTCAACAGCCGCAACAAGTGTATTGTACCACGACCTTCAGAAATCAAAACAGTAGAACTTACCAACATCCAAACCAGCGTAAAACAAAATAATAATAAATAACAATAGAATATGAATAGAACTGAAGTTAATGTCATCAATGTATGGTAGTCATCTAGCTATATGTAAATATTAGGACAATATAAAATACAAATTAATACATACAAATATAACTAGCAACTCCATCCCTTTGCCTGAATAAATAGCAGTAGTACTTAGTAAATAAAATAGATAATAATAAAATATGTATGTGAAAGTCGAGAGCTGTTCTATATTTTGTTCTCTTTGAAATATGGACGGTCATTAATTATCGATTTTATAAGTGTTATACTCGATTTGGCCGTAGCTAGTTATAATGACTAGAGACACTAATAAGAAATTAGGAAATATATGTAGAGTCGTATTAGTTATTTATCTTTAATATATGTTAAACTATTTTTTACTACTACTACTGGATTTAAATTAAACGTTTTTAAGTTTTTTTTTTATTAATTTATTGGGATTTTTAGTAAAATTGTTGTAAAATCTATTATTATTTTAAACGTTACTAATACTACTGTTACTAATATATGTGACCCGGCCTATGAATAGGTGCTTATGACTCAAAATAAATTTTCCACTTTTTTTTGGTTTCGATAGTCCTAACTTGCTTAGAAGTGTACTAAAAATGTAGAGAAAGAAGAGCACAAATGAAAGAAAAACAGAATTTTATTGAATATCCAGAATCAAGATAATAAATGGAATTGAAAAATTTAAAAACAGGATTGAACGCTGCAGAAACGATTTTACCAAAAAAAAAAAGCTGTTTTGCACAAAAAATATTAAGTAGTTTTCTTCATCACTATCCTTGTTGAAACCTTTGAAGTTACTCGTTTTTTCGAATCTCCTTCTGGATATGAGGCCTTACGTTTTCTTGATTTTTTTATTTTTTATTTATTTCTTTTTTGAGTCATAAGCCACCTTTTAATAGGCCAGGTCACATATATTGATATATTTATAGTTAAATTTGGGCAACTAAGTAGTCAATCCCCTTTTAAGATTTTGAATTCACCCGCTTCTGATTTCGAGACCTAATTTGAGAATGGTCATAATATATTCTTTCTGTCACATTGAAATGTTTGAGCTTCTAATGTGTAATTAAAGCATGTGCTGTGATTTCGCAGATTAAAAAAAAACACTCCAATAATAATAACAATAAATGAATAAATAATATAAATAAATAATGTATAGCGCAATATATATTGCTAAAGAAATTATTGAAGTACTTAAGAATCTACAAATGACGCTAAAATTGAACTACTTAAGGACCTTCAAATGAAACTAAAATTTAACTATTTAAAGGACTTCAAATGAAGCGGAAATTGAAATACTTAAAGACATACGAGTGAAGCTAAAATTGAAATATTTAAAGACCTTTAAGTGAAGCTAAAATTGAACTACTTAAAGACCTTCAAATGAAGCTAAATTGAACTATTTAAAGGACTTCAAATGAAGTGGAAATTGAAATACTTAAAGACATACGAGTGAAGCTAAAATTGAAATATTTAAAGACCTTTAAGTGAAGCTAAAATTTAACTACTTAAAGACCTTTAAATAAAACTAAAATTGAACTATGTATTTAAAGACCTTCAAAAGAAGCTAAAATTTAACAATTTAAAGACTTTCAAATGAAGTTAGAATTGAACTAATTAAAGACCTACGATTTAAGCTAAAGCTGAACTATTTGAAGACCTTCAAAGGAAGCTAAAATTTTAATATTTAATGACCTTCAAATGCAACTATTTGAAGAATTTCAAATGAAGCTAAAATTTGACTAAGATTGACGCTAAAATTAAACTATTTAAAGACCTTTAAATGAAGCTAAAATTAAACTATTTAAAGACTTTCAAATGAAGCTAAAATTGAACTACATAAAGACCTTCAAATGAAACTATAATTTAATTACATAGAGACCTAATATTGAAGCTAAATTTAAATTATTTAAAGACCTTCAAATAAAGCTAAAATTGAACTACCTAAATGCCTTCAAATGAAGCTATAAGTTAACTATTTAATGACCTTTAAATGAAGCTAAAATTTTAATATTAAATGACCTTCAAATGCAGCTAAAATTAACCTAGTTGAAGAATTTCAAATGAAGCTAAAATTTAACTACTTAGAGACCTAAGATTGAAGCTAAAATGTATTGTAAGACCTTCAAATGTAGCTAAAATTCAACTATTTAAAGACCTTCAAATGAAGTTATAATTTAACTATTTAATGACCTTTAAATGAAGCTAAAATTTAACTATTTAGAGACCTAAGATTGAAGCTAAAATTCAACTATTTAAAGACCTTCAAATGAAGCTACATTTAAACTATTTAAAGACCTTTATATTAAGCTTTAATTCAACTAATTAAATACCTTTAAATGAATTTAAAATAGAACAATTTAAAGATTTTCAAATGAAGCTAAAATTTAACTATTGAAAGACCTACGATTAAATCATGAAATAAAGCTGTTTATTGGCAGCCGCGAGCATGCGATTTAAAGCTACTGAATTACTTTTAATGACACTATATTAATTACATTTCATACAGAGCCAATCCAATCGTTTACAAACTTAAAACTCACAATCCATGACGTTATTGCGGAAATAGACGCAGCATTTTGCCAAAATGTGAAATAGAAATGGTGATAAAAGTCTCCACATTTGTATGTCATGATAAACATCTGTCCGTTATCATTTTCAATTTATAATTACTGTTTCCAATACATTAAACATATGAATAATTTTCTTATAAATTATTTGCTTTATTTTGTTTTGAAAAAGAAAACAAAATTCTTGTTAAAAAACAGGACACAGTTTGTTTTATTGTTTTCTAACTCATTTACTTAATGATTTGTTTTAGTTAAAATGTGTTGTCTAATTTTAGGTATCAGTTGGTATTCAATATGTTATTAGTTTCGGTATATGTTTTAAGGTAAATGTTATAGTTTAAATTTGAATTTTTTGGTATACGATCCGTATTTTTAAAATGTTTCTTTAAAATTGTTAGTTATTTTAGGATTTTTTCAAAATCGCTTTAGTTTTAAGCTAAGTTTCTTGATTAGTTTAATTTTCTTAGCATACTTTTAGCAGGCATTTTTATATTGCTATAATTTAAGCTATTTATGTAAATTTACTTTATAGTTTTGTTATGATTTCGTTAAATAATATAATAATAATATAGGTAATATAATAATAGGTAATATTTAAATAGATCATTTTTTCAAATTTCTTACATTTAATTGGTAATATTTTCATTTTTATTTATTTATATTGCCATACTTTTTAATTTATATTTATTTTATTTGTGATCAAAAAAAAATTTTAATTAAATTCAAAACATTGTAGTTTATGGTTTTTTTAACTTTATTTTTATGGAAACAACTTTTATTTAAAGCATTTTTAGCACATTTTTTTGTTAAATACTTTTATATAAAATGTTTAGTACTCATTTAGCCGCTTTATTTATTTTTATAATTAAAGCATTGGTTCTTTTACTTCTTTTACTTTCTTTTACACTTTTATATGAAGCATACATTTAGCACTTTCCTAATTTATTTTATTATAAATAAAAAAATGTTGGTTTAAACTGAAAGCTGTCTAGCATGAAATCTGTTTAAATATATTTGCTTGAAAACAATTTTTATTTTAAGCAATTTAATTTTTATGACGTTTTTTGTAAAATACTTTTATAATAAAAGTGAAGCATATAATTAGGCGTTTTCTTAATTGATTTTGTCAGTCCTTTCTATATGTTTAAAATATCAAAAAAACTTTTTCTTGCACGTTATACATTTATTGTTTTAAAACCCATATGTAATATTTGTCATATATGTCATATATATCCTCGAAGTTAAATATTCTTGACATTTATTTGCTTAACTACATTTTAACAAATACGTGGCCTATTTTCAGGCATTATTTAAAAAAACATTTTTGTATTACAAATTTTTTATTCTTCCAATGAAAGGTTTATTTAAATGAAATTTTATTTTAAATTTATATTTTGTTATTATATAAAATGAATTTATGTTAAAATTTTAATTAAAAAAAAATTGTTGTAGTAATTCTCTCACTTTCGTTTGTGTTATTATAAATGATTGAATTGTGTTGCTTTATTTTATTTAGTTTTTCTAGTTTAACAATCCGTTTTCAACAACCGTTTCCTTTAACCACATAATAACGAATGTTGTCTGTTTGTCTCTGGACTAATATTTCATAAATTGTATATTTCGTTCATTGTTAACTGAAATATTTTCAAATGCCACAAATGAATACAAGACAAAAACAACAAGTCGTGTGTTGACACGCATTAAACTTGCACTTCCTGTCTAATAACTACATATGTCCAATTGATTACCAGCCCATATTTATATATGTACACTTACTTATGCATATTGTATAAATGTATGTATGTACGTCTGTATATGTAAATATATGTATGTTTGTTAGTATATAGTGTTTAATATATGAACTTTACCAACACATGTCCATTACCATTAAAATAAATGAGCAAATAAAAAAAGTCACGTACAAAATAATAGTTTAACAATTTTAATACAAGTTAAACTAAGTTTAAGTTTAAAAACAGTCATGATCTAAGCTAAACTAAGTTTATTTTAATATCAAAGATTGTAGCTAAACTAAGAGTTTTTAAATTTAAAACCCCGTAGACGTATGATTAAAATCAATTATAAGTGACATTTTTTAAGAATTCATAAAAAATCACAGGTTTTCGCTATTAAAAATATAATATAAACCGAAATTAGGAAGAATATTATACTATTATTATTTAATATAACAACTCATAATTCAAAGTATTAAAAAATATATTTTTAAAATTTTATAAAGAAACTAGCTGACCCGGCAAACGTTGCTTTGTCTTCAAAGCAGAAATAATAGATTTTTAATTTGTGATTTGGTTTGTATGGGAGGTACCACGCCCCTTTGTACAATCCCGCCCATATTTGTAGCAGCACTTAAAAAATGCACACTTAACCGACGTACAAAATTTTGTTCAAATACCGTTAGCAGGAGCAGAAATAATAGATTTTTAATTTGTGGTTTGTATGGGAGGTACCATGCCCCTTGTCCAAGTGGACCAAATTGTAAATCTAAACCACCCGGGGCGTCACCCAAACGCATACAAAAAAATTTATGCAAATCGGTCCAGCCATTTAGGAGGAGTTCAGTAGAATTATATATATAAAGATTTAAAATAAAATTTTTAAAAAATCTATAAAATACAAATAATTTATAAAGCTCTGAAATAATAATAAAATAAAGTTCTTATAAAAATTCGAATAAAAACTGAAATTAAGTTATATAGTAAAAAATCGGCAAATGATTTAAAACATAACAAAAACTTGGGAAAACTATTTTCTAAATTTGATGAAAAAAAAATAAAATGTTTAAAAATAATTTTCTCTCTGTTCATAGTAAAAACTCTTTAAATATACATAAATTTAAAAAAAGACAGAATTAAATTAAATAGCCAGCTATCTTAAAGATATATAAAATATTAAAAAAGTGCACTAAAATTATTTTCCAAATTTCTGTAACTAAAATTTAGCATAAAATTTTTGCATTTTATATAAATAATAATAATACATAAGTACGTGTTATTTTCCACTGCGCAATTGTTTTAAAAATTCACTTTTCATTGCATTCTTATTACTAGCCAAAAAATTTTAAAATTTTTATTTTAAAATAACAAAAATTTTAAAATAATAAAATTTTTAAATAAAAACCACTGTAACGCATGATTAATATTAATTAATAGTGAAACTTTTTAACAATTCCTAAAAAAACATTGGTGTTTCCTATGAATAATTTAATAAAAACCAAAATTTCTTTAGATTACAAGAATTGAATATAATGTATGCATACAAGTAGGGAAAATGATTTAAAAATTGTATGATAAAAAACAAAGGTTTTTCGACAAATTAAAGTACTATTGCTACTTTGTTTCTAAATTATTAAGCAAATTGTGGAACTTATTTCAAATATTTTACGTATAGTTCTTGTATTTATTTACTTTTGAAATTTCTATATGAAATGAACTCATTTTTTAAATATTTTATTATATATTACATTAATTTATGGTTTAATATGAAAATATTAAATAATAAGTACGTCATGTGTTAAAACAATTGCTTTAGTATTCGTTAGATTTTGGTATGGGTGAAAATAGAGCCTGAAAGTAATAAATTGTTGCAATTTAACATTCGGAAAAGTAAAAAAAAAAATAAGAAATTAAACTAAAATTACTTCGCTATTCTACAAAGGAAAGATAGAAAAACATAAATATTTAACATTTGTGTTCAACTTAACTTCCCCACAGACCTCAGATAGGAACTGTACAAAAAAATCTTATTTCTATACATCCGGAATACGTTGGAGAATGACTATGACTACCACAAGTTCTGTATGTAAACCAAAGCCTATCAAATGAAAGATATTATAAAGGTCTTTTAACTTTAAATATAAAGCTATATGAAGATCTTGAAAGTAAAATAAAATTTTACTTTATAGAGACAACATTTGAACTATATAAAGACTATAAAATGAAGGTAAAATTTTAATTTGTAAAGACAAAAATTTAATTATATAAAGATCTACAAATAAAGCTAAATTTAAACTATATAAATTTGGATTATTTGCAGCTAAAAATTTAATTATATAAAGACATTTGACTGAAGCTAAATTTTAATTATATAGACCACTTGAAATGATGTTTAAATTAACTTACATAAATGCCTCAAAATTAAACTAGAATTGAACTATAAAAAGTCTTTGGAATTGAGCTAAAATTAAACTATCTAAAGACCTTAATGAATTATATAAAGATCTTGTATTGAAGCTAAATTTTAGCTATATAAAGTCCTTGGAATTGAGCTTAAATTCAACTACATATATAAAGACCTTAAAATAAAGCTAAACTTGAACTTTATACAGATCTTGCATAATTTTAACACTTTTTTTTAGAAAGAGAAGTAACACTCAGACAATTAATATGTATATATATTAATTAATTCTGTTACTTTCTTTGGAAAGGGATAGGTAGAAGAAGAATAGGTGGTGAAAAAAGAGAAAAGCTTTTCATATGACAACACTGTAATTGCGCGTTATGTTTATTAATAGAACAGTATTGCAGCGCCTCTGGTGGTGCTTAATTGATAGCCATTATTTTTCAATTATTTAACTTCGGTGGCGGTTTTAAATGCTATACCACCGAAGGAGGGCGCTGTGATAAATATTAGTTATGATAGGATAGAAAGAAAAACTAATAATTATCAGAAACTGATGTTGTTTTGAGTGGCAGAGGCTGGGAATCGAACCCAGGCAACAAATACCAACTCATGCTTAATGATCAAATGCGCTAATCAATTAAGCTACACCACCCTCTATGGTGATCAGTTTTATGATGAAAGATTATACCATATTATGTTGTTCTCTGTCATAATCAAAGAACAATAAATTATTATATTTTGCTTAAAAATAAGTTTTAAAGAAAATCTTAATGCTTAAAACCAGACTTTAATAATATAAGAAACATGTTTTGGATAATTTAGGCTTAGAAAAAGTACTTTTTACTTAAAATTAAGTTTTAAAATTTTAAATAAGTATTAACTTTGTAGTTTTATATTGTTCAAAATTTCAAATTTAATTAATTGTACTCTTATAATTTTTATCAATGTTTTCTTTTGCTTTTTGGATGACTATGACGTTTATAAAAATTCCAATTGCTTAAATATTTAATTTATTTATTTATCGTCACTTGCATAAATGTCTTACACATAAGTCACGTAATGTCAATTGTTTTAGTTTCTCTATTAAACTGACATTTCTTTAATCCTTTAGCGAGTACGTCAGTGGCATTAAAAATACTAACCGAGTTGTCCTGTTTTGTAACTTGTGTTGTTTTTTTTTTTTTGTTAAGAATTCAAAATCTATTTTAAGTTACACTTTGTGATAAGAGTGGAAATATAAGGAATAAGGAGAACATAAATAACTATGAACTAAATGGTTAATTTGTTCGTAATTATATTTGTAGACGAAAGGGGTGTGTTACGGTTTTTTTTTGTAATAAATAGGACTCCAAAATGTTTTAATTAAATAATGTTAGAATTCCTTTTATTTGTTATTTAAAATGTTTTCCAATTTAACAGCTTTTAAAGAGAACTCGATTTAAAGAAGTTGTTGGTATAGAGTAACTTCTGTATAGCTTTGCTTAAGTATAGTAACTAGTAACACTGATCATACACGCAGAGAAAAAAATATAGTTGTGGATGTTAAGCACAACAATTTCAACCTTTTTATTTTTTTTTAATATTATGGTCACTGGTATTATTTATATGATTGCGGTAACCATAATATGGTTAAGTTTACGATTCACAGGATTATTGCAATCATATATGTACATATATGCATATGATTATAGTAATTATGTAATGTTTATGGTGATCAGTTTTATGATGAGAGAAACAGCAATATATTATGATAAATGGATTCATCATAAACATGATAGCCATAAATATATACATAGTTACTATCATATCATATAACGTAACTTAACCATATTATGGTTACTGCAATCATATTAATAATTACAGTGACCTTAACATGGCTAAAAAACTAGTAAAAATAAACATGTATAACTAAATCTCTATGTGTAGCAAATATGAGAGTATACCTAGTGAAATAGTTAGTTCAAGGTAAACAATTGTTGGCTTTAAAATTAGAGGGAATTTGTCATGAATTTTATTTGTCTAACAACTTAGTACCAGACTAATTATTATTTAATTGTTATCAAAATAAGCCAAAATAACTTAGTTATTGATTGCTTTCTTTTAATTATATTCTAATAATTATGTTTTAATTTTAAAACTTAGCTTAAACGTATACATATGTTTTCACAGCCAGCGTTGTCAACTTGGTGCATTCCGCACCATTTCTGTTGCTTTTTTAATTTTTTTGTACGAAAAATTCCTTAGTTGGTGCGCGGTGCGCTTTTTTTTAAATTTCGGTGCGTTTTTTAATTTTTTCAAAAATGTGATGAAATCTTTTTTTTTTACTAATTTTTAATTGCATTTTTTTTAATATTTCATTATAATGAATTATATACGATGAAAAAGGACCCCATTAAATGTATTTTAAATACGAATGATAAATGAAAAAACAGTATCAAATTCGTCACATGAAGGTTATTGCTAAAGGTGAATAGGGTGAAAATCTTTGTTTTAAAATAAAAATAACATTTTAAACATGGAAATAAAAGTTGTATAGCCTGATTGTTTGAACTGTAGACGAACATCTAGGGTTCTCAGTCCCAGTTTAGCACTAACAAATTTTATTGAAAAAATTCAAATAGAAAAGAAAAAATTTAGAATAGTACCAAAAGTACTTTGCCAATTGGTACTTCAGTTCCAAATAGGATATTGTGAGTTAAATTTTGAGTGGTTCGATGCCTATTTTATATTTATTAGCTCGTTTGTTTAAAAAAAGGCTTTCAATATTATTACTTTTAATCTTTGATATCTTTTTAATAAGTTTTTTTTAAAGAATTTATAAAATTAAAAAAATATAAAATTAATTCAATAAACATTTTCAATAAAAGATAAATTCTTAACTTGGTACGTTTTTTGTCAATGGCGCATTTTTTTCTCCATTTTGGTACGTTTTGAAATTTCAAAGTTGACAACGCTGTTCCCAGCACAAGAGCTGATAAAATAAGTTAATTGAGTTTATTAGCCACTTTGTTTTATCAGATACATACATATGTATGTGTTTTTTTTTATGTATAATTGCCATTCAATCAAATGCTTATTTTTATAACCAACATACATTTTCTATTTGTGTATTTTCTATTTTGTAGGCCATTTGTGGACGTCATGAAATGGCCAACTGACTGCAGTGGTGTATTGGAAATATAAATCAATTGTTGCTTGTTGCAGGCCGGCTAGCTTAATTTGCCAAAAGTGTTAACTGTACTTTCTTAAATCATGCTTTTGAATTTTTACTTAGTATAATAAAAAAAAAAAACTCTTAAAATGCCACTTCACAACTATTTGCCGTTTTAGTGAGTTAATCCATTTGACAATTGAGACTTTCAAAGTAAATTTAATATTAAAGTGTGTGAAGGTTTTCTTTAGCATGACCATGATTTTTTAAACCATGTAGAGTTATAAATACTTCTAATACAAACTATGTATTACCGAAAATTTAAGCGTGTTGTTATGTCCACACAATTAAAAAAAATTTCCTTAACCTTCACCTTTTTTTTTTTATTAGTTTCATAAAATTATAATTAAAAATTTAAAATCCATAAATCACATTGTTATTATTAATTTCGTTTTGTTTAATTTTTTAATTGTTTCGCTGCTTTTTAAGATTCATATACATTGGGTTTTATTTTCAGCAGTACAGATATTAAGTTCCTTGTTAAACTTCATGCCTAAGGGACACAATTCATGACTAATATCGCCATTGCCATGACAAATATAAAACGATCGGCACTCATTGTCCAGATTTGCATAGGGATATTCTAATTTCTTATTAGAGCAGAGCTGGAAATAAAGGAAATTAATTAAGATATGTTTTTAAAAGACATATGCACGTACATAGATTTTGTTACTGTACGAGTATAAAGACCCTGAAATAAAGCTAAACTTCAACTATATAAAAACCTAAAAATGAAGCTAAGTTTAAACTATATAAAGACCTTGATATAAAGCTGAAATCTTACTATTAAAGGACCTACAATTGAAGTTAAATTTGAACACCATTGGCAGAAAATTTGTAAAATTGGCTTATAATTGCAAAATTTTCTGCCCTTAAATGAATACATAAATACCTGGCTAAAAGTTTGACTAAAAGCTGGTGATCTCTGTAAAGTTGCTGTTGGCATAATGCATTCGGTTTTATTCTTAACACATTTTATTGCTAACGGATCGAAATACAAATCGTCGGCACATTTGTGTATTTTGGCTGCACCCTTAATGCACTGGAAATAGGAACGACAGTTGTCGTATATGTAGGGATAGAGAACAGATTCGCTTAAGCCGGCGCAAGACTTTGAAAGTAAAAAAAGTTATTAAGAAAATTATTCTAGTTTTTATTAGTGTTGTTTTGCTGTACAAACCTGTTTCATCTGCTCCTCAGGCGTCTGGATGGTACACACGTTTTGAGTGTCCTTCCTGCATATGTTTTGCGATTTACTAAAGTATTCATCCGGTTGACAGGTCTGTGCGATTTTCTGGCCATTAATGCAAACGAAATAATTGCGACAATTATTGAGATCTCTGGCCAATTGACCATGTTTGCCACTACATTCGCCCATCCGCTGGCCATTCTCCAGCAGGCAGGTGCCATCGTTTTGACGGCAGAAACCCAAAAGACTGTCAAAACTTTCGCCATTGCGACAACGCTGCGAAATGGGCTCCTCTTCCAGTTCCTGGCAGGTTATGTAACGTCTGCAATCACCTGGTTCGGCCAGAGAAGTACCTACGCTCATTTCCTTGCATAGTTTATGGATCGACGTAGTCTCGTCTAGGCACTGAGAATTTAGGCTTTTAGGAGTACCTTGCATAAGATCTATGGCTGTTATATTACCAGTTGTATTGTTTTCCTTTAGCGGTTTTTGCTGACATTGCTGTGTGGTGGTATTGAAAAACTGCTGCGAGTAGCATCTTTCATGCTTTAGTTTATTATGTATGCAGGCATAGAAGTTGTTGCAGTTAAAGGGATCTGTCATTAGATAGCCATGTCTACTTTCACACATTGAGGGATCTGGCGGTACAGGATTATGCGAGCCATCATTTTCATTGACAAACGGACAAGAGCCATCATCGGGCACACACATCAATAGTTCGCTATCAAAGTAACTGGAGTTGGCACATTTCTTTGGCAAAGCCTGGCCTTGCGAACAGATATAATAACGAGTACAATCTTTGCGATCGGGCAGATAGGAGCCATATGTTAAATTGCCACAACTGTAGGTTATATTTCCAGGTAATAATTGGCCATCTTGACATTGGTGCTGCACATCAGCTACACATTTGCCCAAAATGCCATTAAATTGGTAATTATCGGGACATTCAACGGGTATGGCCAGACCCTTGACACAAGCATAGTAGATATTGCAATAGGTTTCATGGGCCAGGCGGGTGCCATGAGCAAAACCAGAACATTTATTCACTGAGACCAAATCCCTTATACACTCTCCGTGATCAATGCGACACTGCTGAGTAGAATTGTGATAATATTGGCCTTCGGGACAATTTAGCAATTCGCTGCCATTAATCGTGGAACATTTATAAAAAGCTTGACAGTCTGTGGGATGTGCTATCAAAGATTCATCACTAGCATTAGCACATACGCCGGTTAAGGGCAAACGACAAGTGCCATCATTGGGACGGCAGTAGCCCAAGCTGGCCTCAAAGTAGCTGCCCTTGGAGCATTGCATTTCATGGGAGCTGGTTTGCTGTATACAAATATAATAGCGACTGCAGTCTGAGCTATGAGCCACAGATGTACCATCCGGTTTTCCTATACATAATTCACTTTCCTTTTGCAGTTGCAAGTCATTTGTTAGTAATTTATTTTCAATCAGGGCTTTGCAGTTATCTTCAGCTGCATGAACAACACACATTTGCTTTTCCGGCAAATACATAAAACCCTTAAGGCAGTTGCCCAAACTCCAGCTATCTAACGAACAATAGTAAAACATGGAGCAGTTTGTTTTAACAGGCATAATTTCCTTATTCCTACAGGCTCTTTTTAGGCCATGTTGAGAGCATATACCCTGATTAGTGTTACATTGTTGCAGCAGTTCATCGTATATTTCCCCTTGCGGACAGCTTAATTTTAGCCATTTGCCTTCACTTGAACATTGTTCATAGGCGGAACAATTTCGAGGCACGGCTCTTTTTTCATTGGGCAAACAATCCACATACAACTGGCTGCACACAGCCTCCGTATCGGGCGAACATTTGGCATGGGCGACATCATAAAATTCTTTTGGAGCACAGTGCTGCATTTGCCATTTGCCATTGAGACACACAAAGTAACGATTGCAGGCCAAAGCCGAGGGACTTAGCAAACCATCTTGTTGGCATAAGTCCTGGGAAAACTCTTCAGCATTGGGTGTGTTATCGGTTTTAATCACATCTGGGCACTGTTGCTGAACATCCGGTACACAATAGTTAAGCGTTCGATTGTAAAACATATCTAAAGGACAGTATTGATACCACCAGTCATTATCTAGACATATCAAATACATGGCACAATTTTTTCTATAAAAACGCTGACTCAAGTGTTGGCAGGTTGTGTTTTGTTTTACTATTTCCTGTAAGATTTTGTTGTTTACTTTTAAGCACTGGAACTCTGAACTCTGTGGCATTGGCAGACAGGTTGCCATCTTCGCATTAAAATATTGTTGACGTCCACAATTTTGCAGCTGCCATTTGCCCTCTAGACAGCGATAGTATTGCTGACAGGTCTTGGCCTGGTGCAAGTGTTGTGCCATGCTGGCATTGCAAGTGGGTAATGTGGTTACTTTGGCATAGGAGCATACAAAATCATCGCGTGGTTCCAAACACTTCTTTTGTTCGGGATTGTAGTAACGATAATTGCTGCAGGTCTTACGTTTCCAGGTGTTTTCTAGGCAGATTTCATATTGCGAACAGTTAGAGGGCACTGAACGTTTTTCCTTTTCCAAGCAGCCAAACTATTGTAGAAAAGATAATGAATGGTGTACTCTATTAAAACTCTAGAAGAAAAGCTTAAAAGTCTAAAATCTACTGTGATACGAATGGTTTTTGAAGTTTAAAAATACCAGAAATGTAAGCATTTTCTAGCAAGTAATTTATATAATAAATCCTTCGTTGTCAAAGCTAATTTTACTGATTATTGACCATTCGCCCATTCGTTGGCCATTCTCCAGCAACCAGGTACCATCGTTTTGATGACAGCAGCCCAAAAGACTGTCAAAACTTTCGCCAAAATTATTATACTGCTTAAAAATGTTGGCAAGGTCAATATTATGGAGCTCCTCTTCCTCTATTATTGGATTTCTGTAATCTCAATTTTCCAAAACGTTTTTAAATACTTTTGGCCTCATGAATTGCTCGAACAATATTCCCTTCAGGGTCTTAGATCATTTCAGTTTTATTTCCATAACATCGATTTTTAATGTCATCCTACAAAAAGCCAGACTCAGATTGTAGGTCCCAGAACGCCAAAGATGATCTTCATAAACTTTCTTTCCTATTAGTTTTAAAGCAATAAGAACTTCCACAAATTGTCCTTATTATCTCCAAGATATTAATTTAATTGGAATCTTTAAAGATATACATTTGTAGTTATCAAATGTATATTTTAAAGTGAAATAATGGGATGTGTAAGTTCTCCAAGATCTATGTGGACTGGAAATATATATCTTTCCTGTTGTTTGATTTTTCCTTATTTATTCTACATAACAACTTTATGTGGAATTGTATTAGAGAAGAAGTTGTAATGGAATTTCCATGATGTAACTTGTTCCTAAGATTACATTTATGATTTAAAACATATTTTTAGTTGTATTTGGAAATGTAAAAGTTCATCATTTGAAAATGTTTCTTAATTTTGGCGTAATTACCTCCTAGTTGCCAGAATTTGTTAGAGTTACAAGCTTTCTTTTTGAATTTATTTGTTCTATTTAAAAAAAACTTAAATGCTCGAAGTAATTTAATTTCAGTTGCCTGAATTTGATAGAGTTTCCAGGATCTAAATTGTTTAGAAATGTGTATAGTTCTTGTTCTTAAGTCGTTCTTAAATATAAAGAATTTATCTAGATTAGCAGCGGTATAATTGTCTGTATACTGTAGGCTTTCAAAGCTGCAACTTGCTTTTAGTATAGTGTTTATGGTTTAGGAAACGTTGCTTCTTGTATTTCATTGCAAAAATATCAATAGTTATTATCTTAAAGTTTGTAGTTTCAATTTTCTTTAAGTTTCCTAGATCTGTAATCATTGATAAAATGTATACATATATCTGGCTTTTTTGAGTATTCTTGTATACAAATTTTGATGCATTTAATTGTTGTATGCTGTAATGGTTTCAATGTTCATTCATATATTGTACAGTCCATGTGAAAATTTTCATCTGTAATTTGACTAAAAGCAGGACTTCTTCTACACAAGCTCTACAGATATAATTATACCCATACGAGCCAGATGTGTTTTTAACTCTGCATGTCTCCCGTTTATATATTGACTAGCCTTTTAAGTGTTGGTTTATTTAGGTTAAGATTGCGTTTCTTCATACAGTATCGGTCGTTCTGCCAACTACAGAATTCTAACAGTTTCTGACATGCACAATTGTTGCCCTTCCTTTAAGTTCGTTCTTAAAAACGATTTGACATTTCCCAGTGTGCTGATATCATCTTATATAGTTTATGTGCTTCTCGTTTATGTTTTACTTCTTTCTTTTCATTTGCCGCAATTCGATAAATAGGCAACAGATAAGAAATGTTCTAAATCCATTTGTAGATTATTGGATAAACTTAATTTTAATTTTAGGCTTAGTCTGTAGAAACTATTTCTCGTTATATTAAATATGAAATATTTTCTTTATCATAAGTCCAAGTACACTTCTTAGATGTTTCCTATTCTTTAGACTGTGTTTTCTATAGAAATGATTATCACAGTGTGAACAACTTATCTGTAGAAAAGCTCATCACAGTGTCTGAATAACTTTTCTATGGAAAATATCATTACAGTGTGAATAACTTTTCTATAGAAAATATCATTACAGTGTGAACAACTTTTCTATGGAAAATATCATTACAGTGTGAACAATTTTTCTATAGAAAATATCATCACAGCATGAACAAATTTTCTATAGAAGAGCTCGTCATAGCATGAACAACTTTTCTATAGAAAAGCTGATCACGGTGTGAACAACATTTCTATAGAAAAGCTCATCATAGTGTGAACAACTTTTCTCTAGAAAAGCTCATGACAGTGTGAACAAATTTTCTATAGAAAAGCTCATCATAGTGTGAACAACATTTCTATAGAAAGGATGTGTTTTATTTCTTATCTGAAACTCTCAGATGTTTTTTTTTTTTGGATTAAGAAAAGAAGACGCTAGTATTTGCCTGGTACATGTATTAAAGAAATTCAGCAACATTCTTTAAAAACTTGGTTTAATTCAGGATATCTAGTTTAAGACAGGGTGTATCTAGATGCCATTGTTTACTTTTAATGTTTGTTTGCATTATCTGAACACCCTCTGAATTACAGAATGATTCTAAAAATCATTAGTTTTTGAACCTAAAAAGCTATTTTATGTTTTGTTTTGTTTCATTTTATAAAAACAAAATTTTGAACCAAAAATTTCGATTTAAATAAATTGCATTCTTTTCAAGTTCTGCGTTTTTATAGCCCAGAATTGGTGATTCAAAATAAAAATGCCAAATAAAATAAAATGTGGAAAAATTTTGTTTGTTTTGTTTTTGTTTTCAAAATTTTGTTTTTATTATAATCAATATTATTATTTTTTTTTGCTTTTAAATGATACAAAAGTTTTGTATGTATAGTTATATAATAGGTATAAGTAAAAGTTTATACACGATTTAAATACAAGCGGAGATGTTAAAATTTGTTAAATCGTTAAAGTGAATTGAGAAAAAACAAAAAGTATTTTCGGCTTAAACTAAAAAAATTTAGTGAAAAAATTAGATATTTTCTTAAAGGTTCTTACTTCATGATCAGTATTAAAGTCAACAGAACGTTTTTGGGGTGAGGGCTGACGTGTCAACAGCGCAACGCCTACAACACACTGTTTCTGAGTGTCACTGTAAATAAGACGACCAGGACATGTGTATTCATGCAACGAACCACTTTTGCAAACATAATACAAGTGCTTATTGATGGGATGTGGCAGATGTTCATTCTCGTAATAGGCGCCCAAGCAAGTATATTCCGATTGCTGGTCACAAATGCCATCGGTATCCAACAAGCAAGCTTGTTTGTTCTCATTAAAGTATTGGCCAGCAGGACAAGTCTTGGGCTCCATAATGCTAGCAACACATATTTTGTATTTGTTGCAGCCAATCTTTACCTTCTGGCCGTCTTCGATGCCATCGGGACATAAAACACCGCCCTGCAGCTCATTTACACACAAGCCCTTGGAATCATCGTAGAATTTACCAGCGGGACAGGGTAGTAACATGGCATCGGTGGGACTGGAACAATAGCAAAAAGCAATATTACTGCTTTTGGATGGCACTGTAAGGGGATGGTCAATGGTGGCGTTAGCACACTTGCTAACATCGCAGTCATCCTAAAAAAGGAGTTTATTTTTATTGAGGATTTATTTTATTTTATAGCTGAAGCACTGTTTTATATTATAATTTGATTTTGTTTAAAAAAAATCAACTTACTGCCGCCGTTAGAATGCAGGTTTTTAGTTGGGCATCGTAAATGCCTTCAGGGCATCTTTGGAACGTTGGTTCAGAGCCAGCTGCTGTGCACAGACAAAAGCCAGTTACAGTATTTGCAGCTTCAAAATATTCTAGACCTGCACAAACTATGCCAGCACACAATTCCTGCGTTTGAGGGGAATTGATTAATATATAATATATAGAAATAAAACTTGAAAATCAAGCAAACAATTAAAATTAATATAACAAAATATGTATGTACAGTCAAAGTCAAAATTTAGTATACAGCGAACAACAATTTCTGTAAAGAATGCCTTTTTTATCTTTTAAAGAAGTCTAATCTTTTATTCAACAGTTATCAGTAAATCAGTTATCAGTTATTGTTTAAGGAACCTAGTGGCACGTGGCAAAGATTTACCAGTAGAGGTTAGAGATTTAATAGTGTTGCATCAAAGCAACGGAAAATATCTTGCAAAGCTGATTCAACTGTTTAAAAAGTTATTTAAAGCAGTAAACCTCAACACCAAAACTGCAAAACAATACCGGTCATCACGATCTCTCTAACTGATAATGAGGTGCGCAAATAATCAGGGAAGCAAAGAAAACTCTTAAGTCTAGCGCAGTCAAAATAGCTACAGATAAGACACGCGATAAGTAAGAGCATTGCCAATTAGAAGACGGCTGAATAACCATGGACTTTATTAAAGAGTGTTTGGAAAGAACTGTATGTACATTTCTGCAGTAAACTGTACTAAACGTATAGACTTTGAAAAAGTTTTAGGTACGGTCACACTTGACAAATATTTACCGAAAAAGACGTAACTAATAAATAAAATATTTTTAAACTCGTTCATTTATTAAAAAAAACTTCATATTTAATCTTATTGTCTTTAATGCTGATTGCAAAACTCTTTTAAAAGCAAACAACGTCAAACAAATTTGTGCCAAAACAAGTGTTTACGCTTTTTTGAGTAAATATTTGCCATGTGTGTGTGATAACTTTACTTAACCTCTCCGCATCTCTTTTGGAATAATGTAATATTTAGCAATGAAAGTAAATTAACAACTTTTGGGTCTAAAGCAAGAGTAAAGTTCTGGAGAACTAGAAATACAGAGCTGCTTCCACAGAACTTTAGTGCTACAGTCCTGAAACGTCATGGGTCTTGCAGCAAGAAAACGACTCAAAACACACCACCAGAATTGTTCAAGGAGTGGCTATTGTACAAAGTGCCTAAGCAATTAAATTCACCTCCGCAATTTGTGGGAAATTTTAGACAGGAACATCAGAAGAAGAAGAAATTGATTTAAATACGAACTCCGAACAGATTTAACGGAAGAGTGGGGCAAGATTACTGGAGATGTGACTGAACCTCTTGTAATTTCCATAAAGAGGCGAATACAGGCTGTAATTAAGCTGAATGAAGGACCAACCAAATATTAACTTTTAATTTTTTGATTTTGGTAATATAGATATAAAATAGACTGTTATCTTTCAACTCTATAATAATTTTTGTCTGTTTCGCTCAGGTACTTATTTCTTATTCCCACAAAATTTCCATGAAATCAATTTTATTTTTTTTTAAATAAGAAAACATTAAATAGCGCACTTTACTGTTTTAGTGATGTAACGGAGATTGAATTCTTGATTTTTTTTACAAACGTTTTTCCGTCAGTAACAATCAGTTTAATTTTGATTTCAAGCATACTTTCCCACAAATGGTATTCTTGTTCCGGTGTAGTTTTGCAACATACAATCGTGTCTTTATATTCTTTTTTGATAGAAGTAATTTTTTCTACTTACACCACCTTAAAGCTGATTTTCATTGAGACGTTTTCGTTCGTCTTCTACTGGAAACATTTAATCAAAATTCTTCATTTATTTCAGTCATTATTGTTCTAGGTCCTTTCAAGGATGTAGCTTACTTTGCGTAACTTTTAACTGTGCGCTATTTCAATGTCCAACCAAAAACACACTTAATTTTTTAACAATATATCACAAAATAAAGAACGTGCAAAAGCTAACAGGATATTAAAGCGCTATTTCTCTGTTCAAAGCTGTAGATATTTCGTATTATAAAATAAATATTTTGCTTCATAGATGAAAAAGCGTGCTGTATACTAAATTTTGTGTCTAACTGTATGCATGCAAGTAAGAGTATTTCCATGGTGCTACTATATAGTATAGTTGCACCATAATTATTTCCTGTAGTTTACCTATTTGATACTTGAATAATATTAATTTTTAAATACTATACATACCTTTGCATTTTCCGTACACTTCCCTTGGATTTTATCGAATACAGGTTTATCAATCGGACACTCTGCAAAGGTAGGTGGCTTATTCATGGCGTTGCCATGACAGACACAGTAACTATTTTTATTAATTGAAGATTCTATTTGGGTTCCAGGCGCTTTGTCCTTACACAAAAGTTTACTACATGGCTGAATACAACTTGAAAACTCAACACTGAATTTCGTGCCTGGATCACAATCAACATAACCACCATTTGGACAAGTACAATAGCCATCGAGTGTATTCGAGGCTGGAATTTGATAATTCGTTCCACATTTTCTTAAATCGCAAACCGGGTTTTCGCATTTCTTTGTCGCCCCATTGAATTCACCATTGTCAGGACAAGTACGGTAGTTGGCAACACCAGCAATACATTCACAATAACCCTCATTTGTGGTCAGAGCTGGTATTTTTGTGTTATCCGCCAAATTTCGACACTGATAGGAGTTGCAATTGATCTGCAATAAAAATTTTTATATAAATATAATTATGTATTATAAATATAATTATTTCGTGTAAATACCTCAGCTAATTGACATATAACTAGACTTGGATTTAGCGTACTGCCATAGTTACAAGGTCTAAAGGTGGCAATTTGTTGTTGGCATACACAGATGCCATTGCTGGTTTTTGGTGTTAGCGGTAGAAAAACTTTTGCCTCGGTATCGCCTATGCACTCGGATTGTTTACATTCGGGCTAATTGGATGGTTAATTGAAATTCATTATTATTGCTCAGTCTAATGCCAGGAATAATTTTTTATATTATTGTACAAACTAACCGAAATTTCATATTCCGAACATCTTGAGGTGTATGGATTGAAAGTGCCGTTATTGGGACAAGCTACTATAACAGGCTTTTTGTCTACACACATACAGAAACTCTTGCTGTCGTTGCGATTTTGATATGGTATATAGCTAGCATTTTTTTCCAAGCAATAACTCGGGTCACAGGGCGCATTCTAAGTAGGTTTAGAGCAATACATAATTTATGCTTTTAATTAAATGATTTTCAATGAAAGCTAAGTTTTATCTTACCGAATAACAGGTGTGTAATTCGGCGTTATACGTGTACTCCTGGGGGCACTCGATTTTAGTAGCTATATCATCATTGCAAACACAAAATTCGGAATCGTTGTCTTCATCTAAAGTGGGGTAATATCCATCCTTCTCACACACTGGACAGTCGGGCTGAAAAAATAAGCAAAAATATGTGTGCACATTAAAAAACTTAGCACTTAAAGAAAATCATATTAGCGCAATTTACAATATTGTGCAAATGGTTTAGCATATTTTTGCTCTTGCTATATACTTTGTTCGGGATGAAATCCCACGAGGAACTATTTCGTCAACATGACATTATGTTCCATTACAGGTAGAGGTTATTTGTATGCAGACGTAAGGCAGCATTTTGGCAGCTTTGTATGTTTCTCCACTGGGTGTCTTTCAACGAAGTTATAGGGACAAGCCCGCAACGTTTAACGTACTGGAAGAATTACGTACATATAGAAGAATTTATTCGATAGGTTGGAGAAAGTATGCCAAAATTGGAACCAGTGTATAAACCATTTGAGGCGTAGCCGCGGTCAACATTTACATAATAGCATCTTTAAACATTAAATTATAGAGATCATTCTACCGACTCAAATAAAGATTTCATACACTTCTCTAAACTGTGTGTGTTCTTTTTTTAAATCAAATCCAAAAGCTCTTAAAAATTACTCTTTACTAAACTGGACTTTCAACAGAGCTCTTAAGGAGATTAAATAAATTTTTACATTCTTTTCTATGCACAATTTTAATCATAATATTAATTTGTATGCACTTACGTCTGAAGCCTTTCGGCATATTAAAATAGTCGGGTTGAATTCCTGTCCTGGATCGCATGATTGTGTAACAGCTTTTCCGTCTTTACACGATAAGAATTTTGTGGGATCATATGGATCAGGGAATAATGTACCATCTTCAGCATTTGCACATGGATTAGGAGAGCATTTCTTTGTTTCATTACAAACACCTGTCGCAATGTCAAAACTGCCAACTTGACATGTGCCCACATACGTTTTTCTACTATTGCAGAAGTAATACATATTACAAACGGGATGTGGCAGGAGAACAATTGGACCACCACTCTCATTTTCACATGGATTATAGCAGATGGCTTCAACATCCGCTTCACAATCCAAATCTATGGCATCAAAGTACTGGCCTTCTGGGCAGCTTTGAGGAATGGCTTCCTGATTTTCGCACATGAAGAAGCTGTTGCATTGCTGAGGATTGGCCACCAGTGTACCATTCGGTTGTGCTCCACACAAATTTGGCCAGCATATATGATAAACATCGGGTTCACATGTTAGAGTATCGTTGTTAAAGTAGTTATTTAAACCACAATCCTGCAGCACTTGCTGGCCATCGTGGCAAATGTAGCATTTGTTGCATTTAGTAGGATGGGCGGAAAAAGTACCTTCCTCATAGCCACCGGGACAGGTGCAGGGCACCTTGGACCAGCATTCATTGTATATGTCCGGTTCACAGGTAAGTGTATTGTTATTGAAGTAATTATCCTTGCCACATTCCTGCAGTATTTGTTTGCCGTCAGCGCATATGTAGAATTTATCGCAGTCCTGTGGATGGGCCGATACGTCACCTTCTTCATAGCCACCCGGGCACATGCAAGGCTGATCAGCATTGCATATGTTTTTAACATCCGTTTCACAGCTTAAAGTTTTCTCATTGAAGAAATTGCCCTTGCCGCATTCATGTATCACCTGCTCGCCAGCAATGCAGATATAGAACTTATCACAGTCCGTAGGATGAGCCGAAATATCACCGTCTTTATAGCCACCGGGGCATGTGCACACCTCATTAGCTACACAGGTCATTGAGAGTTTACTAAAGTAACTGTCTGCTGCACAGCTCCTCACAATTTGTTTGCCGTCCACGCATTCATAGTACTTTTCACTTTCACTGGCAAGTGGTGTCTTCATGCCATTAATACAGGTATTGATGTGCCAACAGATGTGCTGTGTATCGAATTGACAGCTTAAGGTGGTCACATTGAAGAAATTGTCTTTGCCACAGCCATATAAAAGTTTCTGTCCGCCGCTACATTTGTAGTATTTATCACAATCGACGGCTGCTGACTTAACACCTTCAACGCAGGTTGCGGTTCTAGGACTGCGTCTGTTGCGTCTGTGGCTAGTGTTGTTTTCGGCCACTTGACAATCGAGGCATTTGCCCTCGGTGTCGGGCAGGCAGGCCTTGATTTTATCGTCATAATAGTTACCAGTCTCACAGCTACTTTCCAACAACTCACCCTCAAAGCAGATATAGAAGAACATGGAATTGTTGGAATTGGGTACAAACTCACCCTCTGTGTAGCCTCCCTCACACAACGTAGACGTTTCCTCTTCACAATCATCACTGTTGGAGGATTTAACGCAGAAGCCCAATTCTTCACTGTACACATAATCGGTTTCAACACATGGGAAATAGCTGGCTTTGCCCTGTAAACATCTACAGAAACCGGCTGTAGTATTGGCAGCGGGGAAGGTGGTAAAGTCTGGCTTTTCCAAGCAGTTGCTGGAGGCACAAGCTTTGTCTTGCGCCTCACAAATCAGTAGCGATTCATTGAAGATGGCGTCATCGGAACAAGAACGATATTCAGCTCTTTGATTGAGACAAATGCAAAAACCAGCATTAGTATTTCGGGCAGGAAAGATAAGGATGTCTGTAACATTTTCACATTTACTGCTGTCACAATTGATCTGTACAAAGCGAGAGAGAGAAAGAAAGAGAGAGAGTTAAATAAATGGAGAAATTTGTATATATAGGAATATGTATAATAAAATAAAGGTACTAACATTTGAGCAATCTTCATCGGTACTTGCGGGAGTAGTGGTTTCATTCGGGGCACAAGTGGTGGTTGTTTTAGTTGTTGTCTCTGCAGCACAGGTTGTTGTGATAGTTACAGCAGCACAGGTAGTGGTGGTTGGTTCCGGAACACAAGTGGTAGTTTCAGGAACACAAGTGGTTGTTGTTTCCGGAACACAAGTGGTTGTTGTTTCCGGAACACAAGTGGTGGTAGTTGCCTCAGTAGAAGGTGGGATTGTTGAAGTTTCCTCCGATGGACATTTGCCTGGCTGACAATTCAAACTTTCGCCATTGAAATAACTACCCTTGGGACATATTTGCTTGGCAGGCTTTTCATCGTAACAAATATAGAAACTATGACAATCATTAGCATCAGCTACATACACACCGTCTGACTTCTTAACACACAAATTCTCCCAGCATAAGGTTTGCGTATCGGGTTCACAATCCAATACTTCGGTAATGAAATAACTGCCAGCATCACAGGTCTGCGGATAGGCTAAGTTATTATTGCAGATATAAAAACCGCGACAACTCTCAGGATTGGCCACAAAGGCGCCCGAAATCTCGTCAGCACAGGGATTCGTGGCTGCGGCCAAGGGAGCGATTAAGCTCAACTGACAAAGTCTATTGCCTTTGCTGCCACAACGTCCGGTTCGTGGATTATATTCCTTGCCAGCGGGACACAACAATTCACGTTTAATGTTTTTATTTGTGCAACGATAGAAACTGGAGCAGTCGGTGGGATTGGGCCAATGAACAGGTAGACCGCGTACTTTCCGTTGGACGCATTCTTCGTCTACAGCTGAAGTTATAGCAATAGTAGCTAGAACTGCTGCAGCTAAAAGGAAACCTAGAAATAGAATATGGAATATAGAGAAGTAAATTTAGTTTAATTTTAACATTTTATTGTGTTTTCTTATTTAGAGCAAAAAAAAAACTTGTGGGCAAATTTTGTTTTTATATTGCAACTCGTTTTGCAAAGAAAATCGTTCGAATCTGTATACTTTTTATATTCCATTTCGAAAATGTTTGCTTTCGAATCGAAATACATAATAAACGATTCAGTTTTAGCTAACCAGTTTTTGTTCTATGCTCTTTTGAACCTGCCATTTTGTTCAGACGCGTATCTTCAATTTTCGTGCTCTTTACCACCAAGTTTCTACTTTTTCATGCAAAAAACTTCGCGAAAAATAAAAGGGAGAAACAAAAGGAAATAAAAAATTTGACTTGTACCGTCAAATACTTGTAGCCATTTTATTCTCCTTTTCCTTTTATTATCTTTTCCATTCTCAGACAAAAATACTTGCCTTGAAAAGACAGAATTGAAACGTGTGAAAACGGACCCTCAGTTTCAAGTAATTGAATTTTAATGACTTTAAAATTTATTACAATAATTTTTATTCGTATTGGCTTTCAATTTTTTTTAAATCTCAAATATTTATTCAAATTTCTAAAATCTTATTAAAACACTTCACTCACCTCTCATTTCAAGTGTCCTTGTTAGCGTTTTGTTTTATTTCCGACAAAATTGTTTACAATTCCTATTAAATTCCACACTTAATTGTTTTCTTTTGCAATTTGTTCTAAAAAAAAACACTTGCCGTTGCTAGAGTCAAGTTGTAACTCCCTGATATTATCAAGATTCTCACAGCTTTTATATATTTCCACTGAGAGCAGAAATTTTTTGCCATTCAAGTAACTGAAAACATTAATTTGAAACATTTATCTAATTTTGTGTATCTAATTTTGATCATTATCAATCATTTCAATAACATTTAATTGATTTTATCATTCTTATGTGAAAAGACAAAAATGACTTCCAAGAAATAAAAAGCTATTTTAGACAAAATATTTTTTTAAGACCGGTAGCAAATTTATAAAGAAAAAAAAAAAACAAAGAAAATATAACGATACAAATTTTATACAATACGTTGAAATACATATTTTCGCAAAAGTAAAATAGATAAATATAAAACACACCCTTAAGTTATGTATTCAAGTTCAAGAAAAGTGAAATTTTTAAAAAAACTATTTAGTTTTTATTGAATGAATGTGATAACTGATAAAACATATGTTACAATATATGTTTTAGTTTTTTCTTATTATTATATTTTTTTCTTTAGAACTTTTGGCAAATTTACTATAGTGTTAAAAGATGTTGAAAAATATTTTAAAACTAAAATTTACACGGAAATATTTTCTAATAATTATTAGTTTTCTATCCTATCATAACTAACATTTAACACAGCGTCCTTCTTTGGTGGTATAGCATTGAAACGCCACCTAATTAAATAATGGCTATAAATCAAGCTTTGATCAATGTGCCTACTCACCACCAGAGGCGCTGCAATACTGTACTAATAATAAACAAAGCGCAATTACAGTGATGCCATATGAAAAGCTTTTTTCTCCTTTCACCACCTATTCTTCTTCAACCTGTCCCCTTTCCAAAGAAAGTAACACAATTAATTAATTAATTAACTCAAGTAACACTCAGCATATTGAATGCCTGAGTGTTACTTCTCTTTTTAAAATAAAATAATTAAATAATAAATCTTATATTGTGGTTGAAAACAAAATTGATTTTAAACCTCAAATACTCGAATGTAAGTAAATGTAATTCGTTCAGTTCATTTAATTACTTAAATTATCTGGAAAATTTAGTACATATGCTTTTGTCAAATTCACAGAGTTTTCGTGGTTTTTAAAGTTTTGCAACATTTTGCACCCAAGCGCGTTTAATTTCGATTTTTGTACTCACTTTTATTGTAAATTATGGTCTTTAGGATATACGAATATTTTTCTCTAGTTTCATAAAATTCGATTTAAAAATAAAGCAAAACTTGACCTTTGACCTTCACGATTTAATAGTTAATGTTGTTCGTTTTGAGTAAAACTTTCGGAAAGTATTTAACTATGTATATTATTCTGGATGGGTTTTATTTAAAATTCATAATATAACTAAAGAAATAAAGCTTAAGGTACGGTCACATTTGGCAAATATTTGCCGAAAAGGATGTAAACACTAAATAACATATATTTGAATTCGTTTATTTATTTAAAAATATGACCAAATATGACAAACAAGTTTGTTTTCCCCCCCGAAATCCACCAAATAAAAATTGCGGGTACAAAAACACTATGGAAGTTATTGACATAATTTTTTTTATAGTTTTGTTCCCTTATATATCCTTAATAAATCCCAAAGACACATATGTTCTTAAAATTCGCTCTAGACATATATTTTTCAGAACGTGTTTCTACAATTCATATAATATATTTAGGGTTGGTCATGGCCTCTAGCTTGAAATTTGTTTTCTGCCACACAATCTTGAAGCACTGTATATATATAAAGTTCAAAGAGGAAACTCAAACCATGTTGAAAGGCGTAGTGTATATTGATTAAATAAATGAATTTCAATAATGTAGTTCGGGTTGTAGCTCATGTTCAAGTTCTGGTTCAGGTTCTAGTTCTACTTCAGTTCTAGTTCACAAAAGGAGCAGCTCAACACAAAAGGTCCAGCGATATTGGACCTAAGTGAGCTGTGTACATCACGGCTGCCTGTTGACCTTAACCTAACCTCAGTTTTGGTTCAGTTTCTAGTTGATGTTCTAGTTCTTCTTAAGGTTTTGGTTCAATTTCAAGTTCTAGTTCAGTTTAGTTTCCTGCTGAAGATCTAGTTCTAGTTTAGTTTCAAGTACTACTTCAAATTCAAGTTCAAGTTCAATTTTGAGTTCTAGTTAAATTTTAAGTTCTAGTTCAGTTTCTAGTTCAAATTTAAGTTCTAGTTCAACTTCAAGTTATAGTTCAAATTTATTTTCTAGTTCAATTTTAATTCACAAAAGGAGCAGCTCAACACAAAAGGACCACCGATATTGGACCTAAGTTCAGTTTCTTGTTGATGTTCTAGTTCTTGTTCAGGTTCTTCTATAGGTTCTAATTCTTCTTAAGGTTTTGGTTTAATTTCAAGTTCTAGTTCAGTTTAGTTTCCTGTTGAAGTTCTAGTTTTAGTTCAGTCTCTAGTTCATATTCAAATACAAGTTTTAGTTCAATTTTAAGTTCCAGTTCAGTTTCTAGTTCAAATTCAATACTTCTTTTTTTAGGTTCAAGTACTAGTTCAAATTCAATTTTTTTTTTCAATTTCTAATTCAGCTTCTAGTTCTTTTTCAGGTTCCAGTTCAGTTTCTAGTTAATTTTCTAGTTGAGTTTCTAGTTTTTGTTAAGTTTTTAGTTTAGGTATATGTGCAGATTCTAGTTCAGGTTCTAGTTTTGTTAGGGTTTTAGATTTAGTTCAGGTTCTACTAATTCGTATTGACGTTTTACCTTTTCTTTTAAAATATTTAAAAGTTCCAAACTTAATTTTCTCAACATATATTTCCATACGCTTTTATTGTAAAATTTTATTTATAATTCACATTCTTGATTTACATCCAAAATACACTGGCGCCGTTTAGCTTCAAAGCGCCAGCCTTCATGACAATTCAGCAAGAAAGCCCAACCGGCAAAACATTGATAATATTGAAAACATTTGAAGGCCATAAACTGGCGGCGATTGTTGAGGCCTTGACACTCCAACGAACGGAAAGGTAAGCGGGGATCTACTGTGGTGTTATCAATTGAAGAAGCGGCAACTGCAGTTGTATTTATATCAACATTCTCAATTTCATTATCATCTATTACTGATGCGTTCATTAATACTGTCTCATTGAAATCTTGAATATTAACAGAATTTTCTATAAACATTTGGTTAGTAGCTATATTTTCATTTACAGAAGATGTTGTTTCCATATAAAAGTCGTTAGAACTGTCAGTTTTATTATTAGTTGTTAATATTGATTCTATAACATTTGCAATATTTTCATAAAAGGATTTAGTTGTACTTTCTGTTAAGGACATTAACAAAGTTTGCGTAGACGCCTCTGTTAAAATAGTCTCTGTAATATTGTTACCGTTATCAGCAAAGCCAGTAGTTTCGTTTATTATTTTAGTTGCATTATATGTTATTTTTATGGCAGCTTCTGTTATATTTTCTAGAAAATTTTCAGTTAAATTAAAAGAATTTTCAGGATTTTCGTTTAATGTAGTAACATTTTCAATTGTAGTTTTATTGTTATTATTAAATAATTTTGTATTATTATTTAAGTGTGCTGTTGTTGTTGTTGTTAAATAAAAGGAATAGTTAGTAGCTTGGGTTTTTGCAGGATATGTTGTGGGGAGAGTATCCCTGTAATTTTCTGTTAAATTAACAGAATTATCTGCAGATGGCGGTACTTTGCGTGTTATGTTAACAGTAAATCCTGTCAACATATTCGTATTATTGGAATTGAGGAGCTGTTCTGGAAAATCCATTTTCAAGGCCTGTGTAATAACTTCAGTAGTATTTATGCTTTTTTCAGATGTTTCTACTATGTTTGAATTTTTAACAGGTTCTGTTACTGTTTCATTTTCTGGTAGTTGCTGTATTGTTTTAATAGTAACATTTTCTGTTAATTTAAATTCGGTTGATTTTCCACTGTTATTTGTTGGCTTAAAATTTTCTGTTAAATTATTTGTATTAAAGGAATTTTGAACATTCACTGTTACGTTACGATTTTCTGTTAATTTAAATTCGATTGATTTTCCACTGTTATTTGTTGGCTTAAAATTTTCTGTTAAATTATTTGTGTAAAATGAATTTTCAACATTCACTCTTACGTTAACATTTTCTGTTAATGTTAAATTAAAAAAATTTGGGAGACTTTCAGTAGAGCTGTTTTGTAAAAATTCTGTTAAGTTTGGCTCTGTTGGGGAAATAGCATTGCTATAATAACTATTTTCATTATTTTCTGTTGAGTTCACTGTTAACATGTTAACATTTTCTTTCTTAAATGTTTTATTAGGGAAATTAATTGCCAAATTAAAAGAATTATCAGGGTTTGCCGTATAGACTGTTAAGTTTTTAGGAATTTCTGCTGGGAATGTTTCTTTTAAAGCAATTTTATTGAGAACGAAGGTTTCATTAGCAGTTTCAGTTGCTGTAACTCTAACATTTTCTGTTAAGTTTAAAAAATTTTTGAGTTCAACTGTGGTTTCTGTAAAATCCGTTAACCTGGTCTCATGTTTATTTTCCTCATCTTTAGCTTTAATAGGAATTTTAAGTATTAACTTCAAAGCTTCCGGAATAACAGTTGATATTGTCTCCGTTAAATTAACAGCTTGATTATCAGGTGTCTTTTGAGCTGTTACATCGTTTCCCATAATGTTATTATTAGTTGAAGTAGAACTTTCTGTTTCTGACTTAAATGTTATGACGGTATCATGTGCAATTGTTGGTATCGCTGTTGAAGCTTCTACAGCCACTTTTAATGTTAGAGAATTACTAGCGGAATTAATTGGCTTCTCTAAAACCGCTTGATTAGAAGAACTTACAGCATTTAAAGAATCCGTTAAGCTAGTAAACATTGCCACTGTCACGCTACTGTATTCATTATTAATTGGTAAATGCAAAGAACTGTTCACAGTTTTAGTAACATTTCTAATTTCTGTTTGTGTTGTTTCTGTAATTGCTGACATACCTTGTACCAGCTTCACAGTTACATTTGAGGAATTAGCAACTTTTGTTTTCTTCTCTGTAACTGTTAGTTCGCTGCTGTTATTGACGGAACTTGGTGAATTGAACGATTTATCATTCTCATGCTGTTTTGTTTCAGCAGTTATATATTCTGTTGTATTGAAAATATGCTTAGAATTTTCCGTAATTATTGCTAAAGCTTGTGCTGAGACTTCTAATTGTGTCTCTGTTAAATAAATGTAATTAACAGAACTGTTAGCCTCCTTTAACATACTACTGTTATGATTTTCAACAGACTGTTCTGTAGTAGTTAAAGGAGTGAACAAACTCTTTGTGTTAGCTACGCTTTCGGTTGTTTGCCAAGAATTTTTGAAGTTTTCAAGCATTGCTGTAGCTTCTTCTTGCTGTAAAACTTTTAACTGTAACTCTGTTGAATTTTTAAGGTTAATAGAAACCGTTTTCTGCTCCAACACTGAACTGTTATATGTGGAATTATGTGTATTAAAGGTTTGTTTAACAGCTACAGCTTTATTGCCTTCATCAATTAATTCAGCTGCGATACTTTCATTTAAGTGTAAAGAACTATTGAGCATTTTTGGAAAGTCGGTTGTTGGTAAGGTCTCTGTTAGCATAACAGCCTTAACACTAACTGTTACGTTTGTTGTCATTGCTTCTCTATTGTTTTCGGTACAATTTGCTGTCAGAGTCATAGTTTTATTTACTTTATTTAAATTTAAAGAATGGTTTAGATGTTTTGCAATTTTAGTAGTAGGTTTTGAATATAATTTTGGAATATAATCCGTTTTTTCTATAAACATTGTTGTGTTAATGTTTTCTGGAGAACTTGTTGTAATAGCTCCGGTTTTATTTTCCTTATCAGGAATGATTTTCTTTAAATTTAAAGAATTTTCCAGATGGATTGTTACTTCAGCAGTGACTTTTGGAAATTCTGTTGGTACTGTCTCTGTTATATTAACATTATTATTATAATCAAATTTTTCTGTTAACATTGTTCTGTTAATGTTTTCCGGAGAACTTGTTGCTAGTGCTGCAGTTTTATTTTCTTTGTCAAGAAAGATTTCCTTTAAAATTAAAGAATTTTTGGGTTTTTCTGTAATATCAGCAGTAGCTTTTGGAAATTCTGTTAGTACAGCCTCTGTTACCTTAACATTCTTGTTACAAACTTCTTTTCCTATTAACATTTTTCTGTTAATGTTTTTCGGAGAACTTGTTGTTTTAGCTACAGTATCATTCCATTTATCTTCCTTTATATAAAAAGAACTCTTGAGGTTTTTTCTAAGGTCGTTATTAGCTTTTGGTAATTCTATTTTAACAGCCTCTGTTACTTTAATATTATTATGATAAAGTGTTTCCTCTGTTACATTTGCTGTGTTATTGTTTTCTGCTTTAGTTGTATTTTCATTGTTTATTTTATCTACTAGTTTAACAGCTTCTGTTATGTATAAGCTATTAACAGCATTTTTAGTAGTTTTATTATTTTCTACTTTCACCTTAACAGAATTATAGTCTGTTAAATTAACTTTGCTTCGATTTGCAGGCTTTATAGAATATAGAGCGGTGATATTTCTAATAAAATATTCTGTGGCAGTAATATTTGTTACATTTTTATTAGAGTTATTATTATTGTATGTTGTATTAACATGACCTTTAACAGTAGTTAAGTGTTTTTCTGGGTTATTAGTTTTATTTTTAAATTTTTTCAAATCTTCACTGGAAACGTTCTCTGCTTTTAACTGAATTTCTCCTATATCACATTTCCTTGTGGTATTTGTTAATTTTTTAGTTTCATTAATTTTCTCACTTTTAACTTGTGCTTCATTTACTTTACACTCCGTGCGATAAGCATAATCACATGACTTGATTTCATGATGCCACAATAAATTTGCCGGACAATGAAACTCATAGGCTCTTTGATGGCTGCATCTTATGAATTTATGACAATCGACAGGATGACGTAAAAATCCGTCCTGATTTCCCCTGCATAGCTGATCATATAGACTATGAAGAGAGCCACCATAGCATAATACTACTATCATTAGCAAGGTCAGCAGTACAGCTAAAAGAAATTAATTATTTAGATATTTCTTTTATGGTAATTAAAATTCAATTATTGTAACTTGTACTACTACTTACTGCCTTTCATGTTGAAAAGTTTTTAATAAACTATTTATGCATCTCATAAATCGCTTGCATTTTGAAGTGCTTGCCGTTTGTTGGAATTTTTCTTTTTATCTTTGATTAATTAAAATTTTATTAATGTTTCATTATTTTGTTTGTTTATTGAGTTAAATAAACAAACATTAGATAATTAAATCTCGTTATCTAGTTGTTTGTATCAATGTATGCATTTGTATTGCAGACAAATTAAAGGGAAAGTCTGTAATGTTAGTTTAATAATACTAATAATTGGTAAAATACAAAAGACTACTTTGTTAAAAAGTATCTTAACTAAAAAGCTGTTTGTGAAAAATACTCCAAATTTTTGTTACGTTTTTAGCTTTTAAAAACGGTGGTTTATTTCCGTTAAATAAACCGGTGTCCTTTTAATTGTAAAATATAAGCGTTAAGTAGTTTAAAGAAAATATAACGAGTCTTTATTTATTTAAATGTACACAAAAAATTTCAATACTGCGGTCACGTTCTAGTACAAATTTTAGTTCAGCTTCTAATTCAGGTTTGAATTCAGATTCTAGTTCAAGATTTAGTTCATGTTCTAGTTCAGGTTGTTCTAGTTCAGTTTTGTATTGAAGATCAGTAAAATCTATACAGTTGAACTAGAGCTTTGAACCAAAATGTCAGACAATCTCTAAAAATACATACAAATATATGATATTTTTATACGCGCCACAAAAAAAGGGCAATGTCATTTCCTTTGTAACACATCGAAATAATGGTCGTAGACCCAAAAAGGAGATTATTAGATTCTAAGACTATTTAGCTATGTCCGTCCGTCTGTTGAAGTTACGATAAAGCCTTAAAAAAAAAATGACGTAACCACTAAATAACATAAATTTTAACTGGTTTATTTATTAAAAAAAAACTTTTCTTATTAAGACAAAGCAAAACAAATTATAGTTTTAATTTATTTGATGCTGGTTGATCTTGCAAAACTCTTGTAAGAGTAAACAACGTTCAACAAATTTGTGCTAAAACAAGTGGTTACGCCTTTTTGAGTAAATAGTTGCCAAATATGACCGTACCTTTAGAGTAGTGAAACGTTTCGCAAACATTCTTTGATCTACCGAAATGTTTGATATTATAAATGGGCAAAATCGGTCCAATAGGATTTGAGTTATAATCTGCAGATAATATTATCACTATGGTGGTGTAGGGTATAATAACCAGTACGAGTATAATTACTGCAACCGATACAAAATGTAACAAAAATTAAGTTTCAAGTATTCACAGCACAAAAGGACCTGTGATATTGGACTTAAGTGGGCTGTGTACTTTAGCTGCATGCTTACCTAACCATTCATAGATCACACTGGTATTTGGTGGTGGGTAAATAAAATTCGGCACAGCCCAATATAAAATCTTACTTGTTTTTTTTAAATGCTGTTGAAAGTGCTTTTTTTACTTACCCCGAAAACACTTCACCGAAAAAGCTACACGTAGTTTGTTATTGTTATTAGTAATGCCAATTGTCTATGGTTATAAAAAAGTTATACAAAAATATAAATTAATTTAAGCGAAATATGAAGTGATTGAGAAAAATTAAATTATTTATAATAGTTTTAAATATTTTGTGGTGTTTGTGGCCAACGCAGGGATATTTAGTTGGCAGTAATGGAATTACTAAGAGAAAGGTATGTTCTCAGGGCGGACAATTTCATCCCGATCCCTATGATTGTCATTATTTCATTCAGTGCAGTAATGGTATACCATATAGAATGCTATGTGCTCCTCCTTTGTTTTGGCAACAAAACCTATTGACTTGTCAATGGTCTGATGATCACTGCAGTGAACAAATGGCAACAACAACTACTACAAAAGCAACAGAATCTAGCACAACCACAGAAGCTTCAACAAACCATATTTCCACTACACTGGAAACATCAACTTATAACACTACAATTCCTGAAAGTTGCTTACCAGAAATTTTCACAACGTCAGAAGTCTCATCTTCAACAGATACTGCAATACCTGAAAGTTGCTTACCAGATACTATAATTTCTGAAAGTTGCTTACCAGAAGTTTTCACAACGTCAGAAGTCTCATCTTCAACAGATACTGCAATACTTGAAAGTTGTTTACCAGATACTACAATTTCTGAAATTTATTTACCAGAAATTTTCACTTCGTCAGTAGTCCCATGTTGAACAGATACTACAATTTTTGAATGCCCGAGGAACTAGTATAGCATCGATGCTAATCATAATTGAATGTGAAGATGGTGATGTTGAATTCTCAACAAATTGTGAATAATTGTTATTACTTTTTTACCTTTTAAAAACGGTGGTTTATTTCCTTTAAATAAACCGGACTCCTTTTAATTTTAAAATAAAAACGTCGTAAAGAAAATATAACGAGTCTTTATTTATTCAAATGTACACAAAACAATTTCAATTCTGCGTTCACGTTCTAGCACAAATTTTAGTTAGAGTTAAAATTTTAGTTCAGGTTCTGATTTAGGCTGTAATTCAAATTCTAGTTCATGTTCTAGTTCAGGTTCTAATTCAGGCTGTAATTCAAATTCTAGTTCAGGATTTAGTTTATGTTCTAGTTCAGCTTCTAATTCAGTTTCTAGTTTTAGTTTAGATTCTAGGTAAAGTTCAAGTTGTAGTTTAGGTTTTAATTCAGTTTCTAGTTCAAGTTTTGTACAGGTTCTAGTTCAACTACTAGCTTAGGTGTTAGTTCCGGTTCTTCTTCAGGTTCTAGTTGAAGTTCTAGCTTAGTTTCTAGTTACGAGACTACTTTAGGTTCTTTTTCAGCTTTTAGTTCAGTTTCTAGTTGAAGTTCTAGTTCAGGTTTTTGTTAATTTCTTTCATTTCTAAAACATTTCTTAAACATTTCCAAGAATACAAAGATGAAAATTTAACCATATATTTTAACAATATTTTAATACTTTTATTCTTCTTCTTCTCTTATTGTTTAATATTTATAAAAGCTTTTGATGAAGTAAATCAAAGATAGAGCACATTTCTAGATAACAATTTATGCTATCAGCAGAATTTAAATTGAGCAGTTAAGTGCCAAAAAAGCTTAAATCAAAATGTTTTAGCACAGATCGATAATGTCGTTTTTCAAGTGTCTTGGCTATCAATATAAATTAGAACATATTTTAAGGCTGAACAAATGTTTATTTAGTAATTTTATATAATTTAGACTTAGTCTATTTTCAAAATTATTTGTTGTTGTAGTGCTAGTAAATATTGTTAATAATTACAACAGTTTGTATTTGTTAAATTTGTTTGTATTTGTTTATAAAATTAACAGTTTCTTGTCTCAATTTTTTTGAAATTAATTTCTTTTTTAATAAGAAACAACAATACGTGTGTAAGTATTTGTTTTTGCTAAAAAATTCTGTTGAAAATGGTTTATTTCTTTACCCCGAAAACTCTTCACTAAATTGATAACGGAAAAAACTATTCGTACTTTGTTATTATTATTAGTATTACCAATAGTCTATGGTTATTATGTTTGAAGAAATTTAATAAATTTAAGCGAAATATTAGTAAAGCTTTGCAGTTTTGCAAATAATTTCAAACGATTACATTTAAGGCGGTTGGTTTGACAACGAGTGTTTTTGAGAAAAAATGAAATTATTTATAATAGTTTTAAATATTTTATGGTGTTTGTGGCCAACACAGGGTTATTCAGTGGGCAGGAATGAAATTATTACGAGAAATGTGTGTTCTCAGGGCGGACAATATCACGCCGATCCCTATGATTGTCATTATTTCATTCAGTGCAGTAATGGTATACCATATAGAATGCTATGTGCTACTCCTTTGTTTTGGAATCAAAAACTATTGACTTGTCAATGGTCTGATGATCACTGCAGTGAACAAATGGCAACAACAACTACTACAAAAGCCACAGAAGCTACAACTACCTACATATCTAGAACAACCTCAAAAGCTTCAACAACACTAGAAACTACAACCCATATTTCCACTGCAATATCAACTGAAAACACAGAGTCTTCTACTTCAAAACATCCTTCAACAGAAATTTCCACTTCGTCAGAAGTCCCATCTTCAACAGATACCACAGTTTCTGAAAATCCCTCAACAGAAATTTCTATTACTTCCGGAGCACCATGTCAAACCACAAAAATAACGACTGCTGAAACTCCAATACCAGAAACTACTACCCCAACAAAATCTACAACCTCCAAGGAGTCTTCAACTGAAATTTCTTCCACCTCGCAGGCAGCAACCATAATTTCTTTGGAAACTAGTACAAAAACCACACTAACCACTATAAGTTGTGATGATGGTGATGTTGAATTCTCAACAAATTGTGAATACTATATACAATGTATCAATGGTCAGCAGATAATAATTAAATGTCCCGATGGTACCTATTGGAATCAACAAATAATAGCATGTACCATTGATAATAGTCAATGCGATGCCTCCTCAAGTGACAAAACTACACCAGCATGTGGTTCAACTGCAGATGTAACAACATCAAATGAAACAACTGAAGGTAATAACATTACGGAAAGTACAGAGACAACTTTAGCAGAAAGTTCTTCTATTTCATCAACCGCTACAGGAACCACCAACGATAAATCAACTTCCCAGAATGACTCTACAACAGCAACTTCCGCAGGCGACTCCACCCCTAAGGAAACTATTTCTAGTGGAAGCACAGAGGGAACCACAAATCAATCAACTACCGAAATTGATTCTTCTACAGAGATAAAAACTTCTAATGGATCCACGGAAGGCGTTAAAACGTCAAGTGGGACGACTTTAGAAAACCCTAGTTCCGCAAGTGATTCTTCTTCTGAAACAACTACTAGTGGATCTATAGAATACCAAACAACTTCAAATGGAACTACTGAAAGTGACTTGTCAACCGAGGCATCAACTGCCAATGGAAATACGGAGATAACCACAGACAAACCAATATCTAACGGATCTACAGAAAGTGGATCCATAGAAAGTGAAGGAACTTCAAGTGAATCCACCGACAGTGGAATTACCGAGAGTGGTGTGACTTCAGAGCCAACTACTGCTGATGGATATACAGAAAGTGGAGAAACTTCAAGTGGATCCACTGAAAGTGGAGTAACTTCAGAGCCAACTACTTCTAGTGGATCGACAGATACCGAAACAACCCTTAGCGATTCTACGACGGAAGGAACAACTGCAAATGAATCTACAGAAATTGAAACAACTGAAATTAACTCAAGCTCAGAAGCATCAACTGATTGTACAACCGGACTGACAACGTCTAGTGCATCCACAGAAGTTCAAACTACTTCCAGTGGCAGCACCGAAACCTTAATAACAACAGCTAAAAATTCCACTGAAAATGAAACAACTAAAAGCGGCGCCGCTGAGACATCAACTTCAGAAAGTGAGACAAATTCAAATGGATCTACCGGGAATGAGGAAACTACATCTAATGCCAGTACGGAAACCACAGAGGAAAATTCTACTGGATCTATGGAAAGCGTAAATACAGAAAGCAGCGACAGTGGTACTACTGAAGCAGCCACTTCTTCCGATGAAGCTACCACAAATCAATCAAATACCAAAAACGATTCGACCACTGAAGCAATTTCTTCCACTGAAACTACAGTATCAGAAAATAGCTCTTCAAGTTCTGGGGCAACTACTGAAGACAACACAAATACAGCATCTACCGAAAGTCTAACCACCACGGAGGCAACCACTTCTAATGACTCTAATGGAAATACTGAAATGACTGCAACTACTTCACAGGAAACAAGTAAAACTTCAGAAAGCGACTCTACAGCAGACACCACTAGCTCCACTGATAGCACTACAAAACAGTCTACTTCTGATGCGATCACAGGTAAATCATCTTCCGAAATTGCTTCCACTTTGGAGTTAACTACAACCACCGGTTCAAGTGAATCCTCAACTAAAAAATCTTCCACAGAAAGTGTTGCAACAACAATCACTGAATCGAATGTCTGCCGAAGTAATAACAAAGAGTATCATGTTGATCCCAAGGATTGTAACAAATTCATAGAATGTATCAATGGTCAAGCTAATAGTCTCAGCTGTCCTCTGCTACATTATTGGGATGCCCAACTGGGTTCCTGTGTTAAGGGTGACTGTTCTAATGCCACAACATTCGCAGCTTAAACATAGTTACTTCAAACAAATTCTTCAAATTTGACATATGCAAAAAACCGGCTGTAATATTTTAAATTGTTATAAATTCTGTTGTCTGGGTGTATTTAAATTGTATTTCATTAAGTTGCCGCGCTGATTCCCTGGAATTTTGTAGGTGATTTCCACATTAACGTACTCAAACAGACACTTCAGTTTGTTTTTCAAAAGTGTTCTTTGCAATTTCCAGATATTCTTTATATATTATCTATTCAACATTACAGTGTGCCACATAACTGGTTATAAACAAATAAAAAATAATTACGAAATTCCAGCAATTCAATATTAAATGTTTTCAAGTGTTTATTCACATAGAGATTTTCTGTACTTTAGATTAAGTTCAGGGAGTTTCTTACAAGGCTACTTACTATCTATAGTTCAAGGTAGTTTAAAAGAGAAACATTGCTTTTGGTTTTGTTTTGAAAAATAAATAAAATTTTATTTCTTGTATTGGATATAAAAGAGCTTAATTGCAATAAAAAAGTTGCAGTAGCAGTTGCTTAATACGTGGTGTAATAACTTGAAGTTTTAAAATGTGTTCGTTGGCAAGTGTATTGTTTTGTTTAACATTTATTTGGGGCACTTGGGCTGTAGATCCTTCAGTAAGTATTGAAATAAAGTCGGCAGTATCAATGAAACTATGCTGAATCTCGAACTTTTTAGAACTCACCCAATCCCCACACTGATTGCCCGCTTATTGATGATATTAATCATGCTGTGTTGTTGTCCTACCCCCTGGATTGTAGTAAATATTACAGCTGCTCGAATGGTTTTGCATATTTGCAACAATGCCCCAATAATTTGTACTGGAGTTCTCTAACCTATCGCTGTGATTATCCGGAAGTAGCTAAATGTCAAATACCCAGCATATTTTCGCCACCACAAACGGCAGTTGTCCCGCCCCATGTCCTAACAGCCTCATTGACGGGCGAGGTAATTTATCAATTGCATCCCAACGATTGCTCTAGATACTATAAATGTCAGGCCCTGGCCTGTCCCACCAACTATCACTGGAATTCCTTGACACAAACGTGTGATTTTCCACATAATGCTCACTGTCCTTTTACTGATGGTGTGGCCAACATAAATCCAACAATGCAGTCCCTAACAGCATCCATAACCTCCAAAGTGGTCGAAATATTTACACAAATGTATCCCAACGATTGCTCCAAATACTATCAATGTCAGGCTATGTTGTGTCCAGGCAGCTATTATTGGAACACACGCACAGAACAATGTGATTTGCCCCAATTGGCTCAGTGTCAAATGCAACCTCAATTGTTGCCCCAATCACCTGCAGCAGTAGTGGAAACTAGCTCTGTGCCGGTACCAACGGCATTTACCGCCCCACCTACAACAGCCGAGCCACCAAATGTAGTAACGGAAAATTCTAACGCAGCCTGTCTTGAATGTGCTAGCCTGTGTGAGGGCTATCAGCATCTTTATTTGCCCCATCCGTATGATTGTCATAAATTTATACAGTGCAATGGTTGGAGCTATATACACACCTGTCCTGATAATCTATTTTGGAATGCTAAATTAAATACGTGTGATCGTATTTGTGTTCAAATTTAAAGTTTTTACCAATATACGAGTACATGCACTGGCATGCGCAAAACTGAGTGCATGTTCAAAATGATTTTACTTAATGGGTAAAAAAGAGTAAAATGATAAATAACGCAAGAAATCTTGTCAAATTTTCACCATTTATTAGCAAAAAAAAATATATTATTGTTAGTAATGATAACGTATCAAAAAAAAAAAACAATATAAAAACATAAAGCAACTCAATTAACTCAGTGTTGCATGAGTTTCAGAAACCATTAAAAAAGTTTTTCTTAGTATTGTATCCATAAGATCTTGCTTGTAATAATGCTCGGCATACTTTCAACCAAGTTTTCCCTAAATTCACTTAGATTACTTTCCCATTCGACCTTAACATAGTTCCAAAGCTCCTCTATACTGGTTGGCGCTAGATTGTGTTGTGCCAATCGTCTTTTCAATATAGATCACATCTTCTCTTTAAGGTTTTGATCTGGACTTTACGCAGGCCATTTTATCAGTTGAAATTTTTGACCAGACAAATAATTTTGAACAAATTTTGCCAATAAATAAAGGACCCTTTTTCTATAAAACGAAGCGATAAACAAAGAAATAATATAGAGTGTTTTTGTTAGATGTATAGAATTTTAAGTTGACAAAACTTTTTTAATTGACAGCCATTTTTTCAGCTGTCAAGTGATTTATGTTTCAATTGATTTGGTATTTCAATAGAAATAGACTGACGCTTGAACAACGCTTCCAAATTGTGCAAATTTATTTTGGAAATCATGGTTCTAAGTTTTTTTTTAGATGTATAGGACTTTGCAATGGAATAAAATAAAAATGATTTTTTTTTAAATTGACATGAAATTAACCATGGTGCAACTATACAAGGTGAGTGCAGTAGCCCAGCTGACTGACTTTGTTTACAATTTACTTATGTCAAAAGTAATACTTTGGCAAGTGTTTTTAAACAGTAGTACATTATTTTACAAAAACAAAATGCCTGTTTTTTCTGTATTGTGTTGTATTTGTTGTCGATTTGCACTCACCTTGTATAATTACACCATGAAATTAACTTTATTCAAAAGATATTTTTCTGTCGTTATAATTTAAATATGTCCTTTCGCATATAACTGGCTCGGGCATTGTTTAAATTGGAGGTAAAATTTTTTATGAATTTTTTTCCAATATTTGTGGCAATAACGGAGCGAATGTTGTCCTCCAAGTGATTAATCGTTTCGGGCTTAACGGCGTAGATTAGCGACTTCTAACATCAATCACCTAACAGCCGACAAAATGGCCGTCAGTTAAAAAAGCGTTGCCCACTTAAAGTTCTATACATCTAAAAATAACACCCTATATATGAAAGTGTCTTGTTTCAACAGTTTTCTATAGGAAAGTGTCTTTTTTTAGACAGTTTTCTATATGAAAATGTCTTGTTTAGACAGTTCTTTAATGAAAAGTGTCTTGTTCAACAGATTTCTATAGAAAAAAATCTTGTTTAAACAGTTTTCTATAGAAAAGTGTCTTGTTTAGATAGAAATCAGTCTAAATAAACTACTTTTCAATACTGGCACAAATTAGAGAATCATTTAAAGTATATAAGCAAAACCTAAACATAATTTTGCACATTTTATAATTATTTATTTGTTTCTTTAAACATCATTACAAACATTATTAACATCCCTTACGCACACACTACGATCGGCATCGTAATAGTAACCAGAGGCACATTGGGCCACGAATAGCGACTGATTTAAGCAAACATAATACTTATAGCACTTAGCATGGGCCACACGTACACCATCATGTACATTCTTACAATTCGGAACTCTCTTATCATCTGCACACATGCCACTCACGCATTTACCCGAAATCTTATCGAAGTGTTCATTGTACGGACACGATTTTGTCAGAGTCATTTCGTTTTCACACTCATAGTATTCATAGCATTTGTCCTTGGCAAATCGTGTGTTATCTTTGCGTTTTTTACACCATTTTGAGCTGGACGCACAATTGGCCTCATAGTAGTCCGTGCAAGTATTGTGTTTTTCAGAAAAGTGTTGATTCGCAGGACATTTCCTAGGCAGAGGCTCTTTTGTTCTACCCATACACAAGAAATAAGATTCACAATCTTTGTCGTCAGCAACACGTTCCAATAAAGGGGTTTTATCGTCATTGCAATAGTCTTTAATTTTCTGATCAGCCACATTTGGGTTTGCATCGCAGGTTGTGGAGCAGGGAGGATCTCGTTCATCGTAGCATTCGCCTTCAGCACACACTTGTTCGAATCCACCTCCTGGTAAACATATTATGTAATTTTTTTGGCTGGAGGGATGTGCAATAAATTGAAATTCAACTCCTTGGCACAGCTTTTAAGAGAATTGGTAAAAATTAATAAAAATTTCAAAACATTTTCAAATACTTGTTTAATTCTATTTATAACAGCTGTTTTACCTCTTTTAATTCCACATCCGTTAAAATGTTTCCACTGGCTGCTTCCTCAGAGTTAACAAAGATGCTGACATAGCAAATAATTAAAACCAATATATAAGCTGTGAAAGACAATCAATTATCAATTTTGTCACATTTTTTATTTCTTTTTATTATTTTGTTTAATAATCCACTTTCTTGCTTTTCTTTTTACCTTTATTCCAAAACATTTTTCTCTCGAGCGTTTAGTTGTTATAACTGATGATGTCTGTGTCAAGCTTTACCTTTATATAGGAAATCTTTTTAAACAATTTTGTTTTACCAATATTATATTTACTGCTTTTTAATTTAGAAAATTATTAATTATGATGTTCATTTTTTGTTGTTGTTGTTGTTACTAAAATTGAATCACCAAAAATACTTTTTATCTTCTGGTTAATTTCCAAAATAATGTTTTAGCAGAGTTCAAACTCAAAACAAGATATAAAAAGAAAGACAAAAGAAATCAGTTATTCTCATAGACAGATTTACGAATGTTTTTTTTTTAATAGTAATTTGTCTTTAGAAGACACTCTTCTATAGAAAACTGCTTTAAGAAGATATGTTTCTATAGAAAATTATGTTAAAAAGACATACCTCTATAGAAAACTGTGTTAAAAAGACACTTTTATATTGATTTTTTTAAATACATTTCTCTATAGTTAACTTTGTTAAGAAACAATTTCTCTATAGAAAACCGTCTTAAGGAGATAATTCTCTAAAGAAAACTGTCTTAAGAAGACACCTCTCTGAAGAAAATTGTCTTAAGAAGACACTTCTCTATAAAAACTTTATTAAGAAGACACTTCTCTATAGAAAACTGTCTTAAGAAGGCACTTCTCTATAAAAAAAACTTTATTAAGTACCCTCTTCACTACACAAAACTCTATTAAGAAGACACTTCTCTAAAGAAAACTGTCTTAAGATCACACTTCTCTAAATAAAACTGTCTTAAGAAGGCAATTCTCTTTAGAAAACATTATTAAGAAGACACTTCTCTATACAAAATTTTATTAAGAAGACACTTTTCTATTTATTAAGAAAACACTCTATAGAAAACTTTCTAAAGAAGACACTTCACTATAAAAAAGTATTTCAGGCAAGCAATTGTCTGTAGAAAACTTTCTTATAGAAAGAAACTGTCTAAAGAGACACTTTCCTTTAGAATTGAACTGTTTTTGTTGAGACAATTTCTTATAGAATAAAACTGTCTAAACGAGATCTTTATTACCAAGATTTCTTCGTCTAGAAAGAAACTCTCTAAACGTGATACTTTTCTATAGAAAAAAAACTTTCTTATAGAAAAGTGTACATTATATGTATATTCGTTATGTATACGTACATATGTATGTTCTTAAACAGCTTCTTAGAAATTATATATGATAAATGTATGACATTTATCAATTGCATATCTTTGAGTTCTTTAAGTATATACGAAATATATTTCTGTTTTCTTTAACTTAATATTAAACACCTATCCCATGATACGAGTATTCGATTTGTGTTTTTCTTTAATTATTATATTTACTGATAACAATGTTGCTTTATTATTTTAACCGTGAAATCTGCTAACTATGAACATAACTGGGACGAACGACGAACTTTTAGTAGCGAATATTTGTCGCTAAAAATAAAACCCATTTGTGTATGTTTATGAAAATACACACAACAATGGCATCGGCTGAATTCGTCATACGCGGCGAACTCTGAAAATATATTTATTTATACATATGTATATGTTTCGTTTTAGTTTTTAATGTTAATTTTTACTTTAATTATTGTTTTATTGTTTACTTTATATAATTTAATATAAATAACTATTTATAAAAACTATTTTTTATCTGTGTTTTTGTTAATGTTTATTTTCTATCAGCTGTTATATGCTTCTTTTTTTATTGTGCTTCATATGATGAATTTACACAGCATATTGTCACCTAATAATTTGTCGTGTCGTGCGAAATACGACGTTCGTCCCAGTTGTGTTCCTACTATCACTGTAAATGAAAATGACGAATTTCATTTTATTACATGTAAACCGTAACTGTTGTTTACTTTTAAATGTATTTTTAAAACACCGAATAAACTGTATCTTGTCACAATAATGATAAGGTGATTAATAAAAAATTGACAGCGTTTAAACTACATTTCATTGATTAATAACTATTGCCAGTTACAGAGCAAAGTTATCATTAAAAGAAAGTTTCCAAGAAAGAAAAAAGTAAATCCCATAAAAAAATAATATGAAATAAAAATTCATTAATGTTTAATAAAAAGTAATCAACTGATATGTATATGAAATTATCAATTTAAGATTATAGGAAAAAAGGTATACCGGGCAATTAAACATAGATTTTAATTAATAAATTCATATATAAAGAAGGAGTTTTTCGTCTACTGATGTTTTTATTGACGACTATCAACTGATCAAAGATCATTGAAGTGTTTCATTTTCATGATTGCAATCATGATTGCAAACATAGATGACGCCATATGACAACCCGTTTTCATACAATTGCCAACAATTTGGACAATTTCACAACAAAAATGACATAGTGAAAACTCGGCCTAAGACTTTAAGTAAATCACTTTTAGCTTCAATCGTAGATCTTTAAGTAGGTTTTTTTTAGCTTTAATCGTAAGTCTTTAAATACTTAAGCTTTAGCTTCATTTGTAGATCTTTAAATAGTTCTATCGTAAGTTTTTAATTTTAATTAATCTTAATCATTATAAAATATTTTCCTGAAGTTCCTTCTAAGAACAATGGCTCACAGCTTATTTTATGTAGTGCATTTTTTGTATATTTTCTTCTTTTGTGGTTTTCGCCATTTTGGTTTGGTGACCTGTTTTTCTATCCTATTCAAGTAATAGAAACTTGGACCTCAGCCATTGTTATACATTTGGATATAATCACATCGGTGGTCTTTTTTGGAGCTTGGACAAAAATTTGCTGCATAAAGTAAGCAGCCTGCAGATAAGCCGGCATTAGTCCTAAGTGAAATGAAATACTTAAAGCAATTTTTAAACTTAATAAAGAATGAAATCAAAAAAAAAAAAAAAGCTAAGAGCTACTGTACATTTAACCTGCCAGGGGCATCAAAATAAAACTCCCAAAGTGTTCGTATTAAAATTAAAATTTCTGTTTTAATTACGCTTAAAACTTTAAATATATTAATAATATTGTTTTCTTTCACCAGGGACATTTATATTGAACCTTTGGCACACATTGCTCTATTGACGGATTGTAGTTCCAGTCGAAACTGCAATCCAAAATGACCGCTTCAGAGCCAAAACAGAAATAGTATTTAGTACAGTCACCACTATAGACCGTTTTTTCGCCATAATTATTGGGGGTACAGTTGTGTTTTAAAATGCCAAAAGTGGCCACCAATTTACAACTCAAGCTCAAAGCATCGTAGGTGCTGCCCTTGGGACAGTTGTGAACTTGCGGCAATGGATATTGGCATATAACATATTTTGTATTATCGCCCGGATATGTCAAATAAGTGCCGGATTTTTGACCACAACATATATTCCCGTCGGCGGGTTCTGTAATGACTGTAGTTATTTCAGATGCAATGATAGTGGTTGTAGCTTCAGTGGGGCCGATTGTGTTTGGTGTTATTGGCTGTTTACATTCGGTATTTGAGGTTTGGCCATCACATTCTCTGGTGTTAGGATTGTAATAGGTTTCAGTTTGACATTTACATAATACTGCAGAACTGTCCAAGCACATGTAGTATTCGGAACAGTCCAGTACATTGGCATAAGTAAAACCTTTTGTTGCATCTGTACAAGCTCCCTGTGGCGGTTGTAAGATTGTGGTATTTGTAACAGAAGACTCTGTGGTGGTGGTGGTGACAGCAGTTGTTGTTGCCTGACAAGCTGTTGGCGATATATCATTGTAACAGTCTTCCGTAGCCGGATCATAGTAACTATTGGGCATGCAATTGGTGAGTTGCTGTTGACCATTAATGCACATATAGTATTTGGAACAGTCTTGTGGATAGGGCAGTGTAGAACCAGTAGGTTTGTTTTCACAAGTCTCGGAAGCCTGAGTGGTGGTGGTGGTTGTTATCTCCGTTGTCGTTGACCTAGTTGGCGTAGTTTTAATGCTACAATCTGCCAAGGCGGGCTCCACGCACTGCTCATAATGGGCACTGAATTCCAGTGCGTCTGGACAATCATAACCCACATTTAAAGGATATTTGCATAATATATATTTCGTGCAATTATTGGGATAGGGAATTTTACTGCCCTCTGGTTTATTGTAACAGGGTCCCATATTGGGATCTGTCGTAGTAATGGTTATAGCCTCAGTAGTATGACCGGATGTACAAGAGTCCTCATTAGCACTGGCCAAACATTTGGCAGCAGTGAAATCAAAATATTCTCCTGCTTTACAATAGGCCAAATGTTCTTGTTGTTTGACACAAATAATGAACATGGCACAGTTTTGCTCATAGGGCACCAGGGTAAAATCCGGTTTATTGCTACATTGATTATAGGGCGTAGTAGTAGCTGGTGGCTTAGTGATAAGAGCGCAATCTGATGCCGAGGGCTCCACACATTGCTGAGCCTCTGAGCTGAATTCTAAACCATCCAGGCAATTGAAGCCTATGTTTATAGGCTTAGCACACTCTATATATTTGGAGCAATTATGAGGATAAGGAACTTTCCAGCCATCAGGTTGTTCAGCACAAATGCCTTGAGGTTTTGGTGGTGCAGCAGTGCTGGGTGCTAGAGTAGTATCAAAGTTTTGCTTACAGTAGTGTGCACCTACTTGAGCACTACACTCACCGGTAAGAGGATTGAAATATTCAGCTTCAGTACAAGTCTTTAACATATAATAACCATCAGCCAGACACTCATAGTAAAGTTGGCAATTACTGCTATAGATTTCTGTATCTCCCTGCTTAAGGCCTTGGCAAATACCACTGGGCGTGGCAGCTGTTGTTGTTTCATTTATAGGTAAGCCGGTACAAGTGCCCTCAGAATCGGCTACACATTGCTGTTGCTGCTCATGGAAATACCAATTGTTGTTGCAATAGAATGCTATGGGTATGGGCTTGACACAGCTGATATATTTTTGGCATTTATCGGGATAGTTTATAAGCTGACCATTGCTATAATTGCCACATATACCTCGAATAGGTTTAGGAGTTGGCGTTTGAGTTGTGGCTGGAGCTGGAGCTGTGCTAGTGGTGATTGTTATGGTTGTAGTAGTTTGTATGGGTTGGCGACATATATCCACATCATCACTGGGACCACAGTCACGCGTTAACGGATAGTAATAGTTGTTATAAGGACAATTAAATATCGCAAAGCCTCCATTACCCTTGCAATAGATATACTTGGCACAATTCTCTTCATAAGGATAGGTGGTACCGGCTGACTCATTGGCACACTTTTGCGCAGGACTCAAAATTGTGGTCTCGGTGGTAGTGGCGGCTGTATTGGTTATGGGCTTTAGACAAGCGTTGCTGGCTACATCGGGACCACAGTTACCCGAATAGGGATCATAGTAATTATTATAAGGACAGGGTAGAAGATAAAATTGACCATTGCCAAGACAATAATAATACAAGGCGCAATTTTCTTTATAGGGAAAGGTAGTGCCTAACGTCTTGCCTATACATACATCATCAACAGGTTCTGAGGTGGTGGTGTTAGGCTCTTCAGTTGTGCTAGTAGCTGCGTTATAACAAACATCCTCGGCGGCTTCATCACACAGCAATAGTTCTGAGTTAAACAGCCAGCCTTGGGGACAATTCTCAATTATGACTTGTTGATTTTTACACTCCAAGTATTGGGAACAGTCTGCTTCATAGGGATATATGGTGTAATCCTCTTTACCCTGACATAAGCTGGGATTTACATTTGGTGGCAGGGTGCTGGCAATTGCTGTGGTGGTTTCGGGTTCTAGGGTGGTGGTGGGTAAAGATAATTCATGACATTCTATATCATCGTCACAGATTCCCAATAAGGAATTGAAGATTTTACCGTTTTCACAATAATGCAGACAGGGTTCTTCTTCATTCCGGCACACCACATAAGCCGTGCAGTTGTAGGCATATGGTAGATAGCTACCCTGGTATTGATTAGAGCATATATGTTTATCAACATGCAAGGCAGGTATGCACTGTTCTGGTGTATTGGTAGTGGTTATTAGCTCGGTGGTAGTTTCTTGTGTGCTAGTGGAGGGCTGCTGGGTGGTGGTATTTGGCAAAGGCAACTCCACGCATTGTGCTGTATCGGGGGTATCACAAATTTTCAAAAGATTATTGAAAACTTTGTCAGGCTGACAATAATTCATTACTGGACAACCCATAGTGCAATTAATGTAAGCATTGCAATTATAGGGATAACGCAATATCAAACCATTATTATATTCTAAACATATATCAGCCTGCATGCCAGCAGGAGCTGTACAATCTTCGCCCCACCCACCGATCTCGGTTGTTGTTACAATTTTCGTAGTAGTTACTTCTGTTGTCGGTGTAATTTCCTGTGTGGTGGTCAAAGGCTCTTCGGTGGTGGTTGGCAAAGGCAATTCCACGCATTGTGCTGTATCGGGTGTATCACAAATTTTCAATCGATTATTGAAAACTTTGTCAGCTGGACAATATTTTATAATAGGACAGCCCATGGTACAATTAATATAAGCATTGCAATTATAGGGATAACGCAATAGCAAGCCATTATTATATTTCAAACAAATATCTGCCTCCATGCCAACAGGAGCTTTACAATCTTCGCCCCACTTACCGGACTCAGATGTTGTTGTTGTTATAACGTGTGTTGTCGTTGTCTCTGTAGTAATAATAGTTGAGCTACCGCCATTTCCATTAACACAATTAACATTTTGTGGATAATTACATGTCTTGATAGTATTATCAAACCAAGTACCACCCGGACATTGTTTCACCGTTGGATACTCACAATTGCACACCAAAAATTTGGAACAATCTCCTGGATATGGCACTAATTCTCCAAAAGGCCGCTTTCGACAAGCTTCTTTGTTCTCAAATCTTTTTTCATTATCACAGATGCCTCGGTGTTGATAATGGGCTGCTGCTGCTGTGGTTGTCACAACATCATCAACGCAATCCGATTGGCTATAGTCTACACAACCACCGGACAACACACTATAGCCCATGCCCAATGGACAGACTATAGTGAAAGGTGTTTGATCGAAACAGTAGATATAAACATTACAATCTTGGACAACAGGTAGTACTGCACCATTTGGTTGGGCGTAACATGTTAGCCAGTTGCTAGAAGCTTGAGAGAGCGATAGCGACGAAAGCACGGTAAACAGTAGAAAATGTTTGAGGCATGTGGCTGTGAGGAAGAGAAAGAGAAAGGGAGTGAGAAAGAAAGGCTTGATTAAAATAATTATTGCATTAGCGATTTTCTTTTATACAATTGAGAAATGCTTTTTACTATTCTGAAAAGTACTTATTTGTACTGTAACCTAATGATTCGTAATTAATTTTACAAATCCTCTAAACAGTCGAATATATAATAAATTTCAAGATGTAGAAAAGCTAAATCAAAAGGATCGTAGGGATTGGGTTAGTTAAATATAGCTTGCAATCGTTAGTCCTAAAGTAGGTAAGTTGAGGCTGCAATCATAGGTCTTTAAGTAGTTCAATATAAGCAGCAATTGTAGATCTTTGAGTACTTAAAATTTAGCTTTAATCGTAGATCTCAAAGTAGTTCAATTTTCGCTTTAATCGTGGATCTTTATGTTGTTAAATGTTAGCTTCAATCGCAGATCTTTAAGTGGTTCAATTTTAGCTGCAATCGTAAGTCTTTAAATTGCTCAATTTTAGCTTTAATCGTTGATCTCTAAGGTTTTAAATTTTAGCTTCAATCGTAGTAGTGATATTTAAACTTCAATCCTAGGTATTTAAGTAGTTCAATTTTAGCTTTAATCATGGTGTAATTATACAAGGCTAGTGCAAATCGGCAATAACAGGCATTTTGTTTGTGTAAAATAATGTACTACTGTCAAAAACATTTGAAAGAGTATTACTTTTGACATAAGTATATTGTCAGTCAGCTGTGCTGCTGCACTCACCTGTAGTTGAACATTTTAAAGTATTTGAAGTATTGAAGTATTCTGTCACTTATCCGTCAATATTGTAATAATTTCACAAGATTTCTTTTGTATAGTTCTTTAAATGTTTTATAAATAGTTGTCAATTTCTGTGCACACGTTTTTCGGAATATTGACACATGTCAATAAGTTTTTTTTAATGAATATTAATCAAAAATGTCGGAGGATTGTTAAAAAAAACAATATTGATAAAATCTAAAAACTCAAGTGGTGTTTGTGTATTAAATGTTAATTTAGTTTGTACATTATTATTGAACATTAATACTTCATCTTGCAAAGAACTGTTTTCTACTTCGAAAACTGAATTTTCTTTGTTATATTTTAAAACATTTTTGGGAAGTCCTTTTGGTCCTTTCTGAATGCACTATAAACAAATTTCGAAAAAATATATAAAGGGCTTATTTAATTTAGCAGTGAAAACAATAAAACAGATGGCGTTGACTCAAAATTTATAGCAATGTTAATCTGTTTCTTAAAAAAAAACTCCTTTCTTCAGTATTCACCTTTCGCTAACATTTTCTTTAAGTTTATTTTGAAAATCCTTGAAAACAATTCGTCACTTTTCCCAGTGAATATAATAATTATATTAAAAATTTCCTTATAATTATCGTTTGTTATTATTGTCCCACCACTTTTTGTTCTTAACTTTTCGAAGACTCGTTATTAACTAAAATTTTGGTGATAATTGTTTTAAATTTGATTGAATAAAAAGTGCGGACGTAAACATTTCAAATTTCAAATTGATAGCAATACATGAATGAAGATTAAAGTATTAGCTATAATATATTTTAAGACTAAACAAAATACATATATGTACATACATAAAAAACATTGGCCAAAACAAAAAACAATTTTGCCAGGTATAAAACGTTAACATTTCTAAGTAAAGACAATTATATTTTTCAGATAAAGATGACCTGCTAAACGGGGAAGTATTTAATAGTTATTGGATATGTGTACGAACTTTTAGAGCACTGTAAGAGACAAGCATATGCGGGTTATTTGTTAAAGGTCAAGGGTCATCAATGATTATATATTGAAATTTGAATTTCACTGATTTTAATCTTTATTTTTAGCTTTTAATCGCAATCAAAGGTCTTTAAGTAGTTGAAATTTAGCTTCAATCGTAGACCTTTAAGTAATTAAATTTTAGCTTCAATCATAAGTCTTTAAGTAGAACAATTTTTAGCTTCAATCGTAGATCTTTAAGCAGTTCAATTTGAGCTTCAATCGTGTATCTTTAAGTAGTTCAATTATAACTTCAATCGTAGATCGTTAAGTAATATAACTATAGCTTCAGTCGTTATATATATATCAGTATATAGGTAGTTTAATTTTTCTTCAATAATTTGAGTTTATATACATACATATGTATCTATTTATCTCAGTTAAAAATAATAATTTGTCCTGTTTCACACGCTTCAGTATTAGCTGACCAGTTTTTTTTTCAATTCTCTTTTGAACTTGCCATTTCATTCTCACGCTTGTGCTCTTTACCATTAAGTTTCTACTTTTTCATGATGCAAATCAACATCCAAACAAATAGAAAATGAAAGAAGAAAACAAATGGAAATAAAAAATTGACTAATACGGTCAAGTACGAATATGTACCCCTTTTTATTCTCTTTGCCTTGGAGAGCCAGAAAAGAAAACTTAAATACAACAAATAATTCAAAAACAATTCAATAAAAATTACTAGCAATGCCTGTCACAGTTTCTTACTTTAATTAAAATTAATTTAAAAAAAAAAACAAGTAAGAAAGTATAGTCGGTCAAGCCCTACACCCAGTATATGTACAAAACAGTTTTTTCAGAAATGGGTGTTATATGGGAGATAAAACCTATTGTGGACCGATCATCCAAAAATTTAGTGCCATGACTTCCGTGAATATAAATATTATGTATGTTATACTTTATCTGGATATAAATACTTTTAAAAGATTTATGGAGCTTAAATTGAATTACGGAGAAGGTCTTATATGGGAGTTTCGACCAATTATGCACCGACCATTATAAAATTAGGTGTTATTATTTCTGTATATAAGAAACTTATTTGTGTCAAATTTTATTTGAATACCAACATTTTTATAAAATTTATGATCGTTAAAGTGATTCTCAGAAGTCGGCCTAATATGAGAGTTACGACCAATCATGGACCGATCATAATAAAATTGTACCGTATTATTTGTATACATATGAAATATATTTGCGTTAAATATTATTTGGATACCAAAATTTTTGAGAGAGTTATGCTCTTTAAAGTGATTTTCCGAAGTAGGTCTTATATGGGAGCTACGAGTAATTATGGACCGATCTGCACACAATTTGTGGATGTGATTTGGCTTCATTTACCACTCATTTGTGATGAAAATTGTTTGGATACTTGCATAATTCAAACATTTATGATCGGTAACCCCCAATTTCGGGAAGACATTTGTATGGGGGCCAGGTGAAATAATGGACCATATAAGGCCCACTTCCGAAAATCACATTAAAGAGCATAACTCTTATAAAAATGTTGGTATCCAAATAATATTGAACGCAAATATATTTCATATGTATACAAATAATAAGGTACAATTTTATTATGATCGGTCCATAATTAGTCGAAACTCCCATATAAGATCCTCTCCGTAATTCAATTTAAGCTCCATAAATCTTTTAAAAGTATTTATATCGAGAAAAAGTTTAACACATATAATACTTATATTCACAGACATCATGACTCTAATATGTCCCATATAACGCCCATTTCTGAAAAACTGTTTTATACATATACTGGGTGTAGGGTATTATATGGTCGGGCTTGGCCGACTATACTTTCTTACTTGTTTTATTATCTTAAAATATGGATATATATGTATAAACAATAACGTATGATAGCAGATAGAAATTTTTGAAAATTATTGATTGGTAAAAAGCCCAAATGAAATTGTGTTTTGATGAATTATTCACTTGACAATTATAATAGACGCCGGGGAATTAATCTAAATTACGCAATTATTCACATGCTCTTTGATGACTCAGTAAAATAGTTTTAATGCCTATAAATTATTTAGAATACTCCAGCGGTGGTTTATAAGAGTAAATATAATAAAAAATCGTATATTAATGTTTTCAAATCTGATACTACCTCTTCACTACCTCTACACTTGAGTCATTTTAAAAGACTTCTTAATAGTCTGCGAATAACTACCCTCAATAATAAGTGTAATAATAAGTGTTTCCTACTACAAGCAGGGCTGCCAGATGAATTTCGGAAAAAATCGTCAAAATCCCGATAAAAAAGAAAAAAAATCGTTATTTCGAATTATAAAAATCGGAAAAATAAATAGTCACTATTCCTAATGGTATATAAAATTTTTATTTAAACGAAAACATAAAAATTTAAGAGTATATAGTCTCTTGTACAATACATATCAAAATACATAAATATTAACTTTTTTAAATGAGAAATCACAAAATATATAATGTTAAACACAACTTGTGTAATATTTTTATAATATCTTAGTCCGCTTTCACTCTCTTCAATTCTGACATTCTCAAGGCAAGTATTTTTGGATGAGAGGAGAAAAGAGAACAAAAGGGGTACAAACTTGATGGTACTAGTCAATTTTCTTATATCATTTTGTTCTTTTCTTTCATGCATGTAGTATATTTGCATTAAAAAGTACGAAAATTGACGTGTGTGAATAAATTGGCAAGTTCAAAAGAGAATTGTACAAAAACTGGTCAGCTAAAACTGAAGAGTGTGAAACAAGACTTACAGTATTTTATAAATAAATATCTGAATTTAGCATATTTGATTAATTCCGGTTAATTACAATGTCAAAACAATTTAGTTTATTAAGTTTTAAATAACATTTTGAGTATAGAATCCAATTCATCCATCATATACAGGTACTTATTTTCAAAGAATTCCGTTTTTTTTTTTATTATTTAAATTTATTTGGCTGAATATTCTTTCGCCGTTTTGTTCAAACAGGAGAAGTTTTTGTAGAATTTGATGGAATTCATCATTTAAAATTTCTTTTTTATGTTTACAGATAAATAAGTACCTAATTTCTACTATCGTGACTCAATACTATTTGAAATTATTATTAAAATTAACAGTTGTCAATAATTAAGAAAACACTACTATTACTTGGGTTTGTTATTGAAATATGTCATGTTCTTCTTAATATTTATGATATTAAATAAGAAAAATTATTGTTGTCCCAAAAAAGAGAGAATTTGGTAACAAAAACATTAATAACAAAAGAAATGATAGGAAATTTTAATAATTCAGAAAATCGTCACTTTCAATGAAAAAATCGTCAAATCGTCAGTTTGCTATTTTTAAAATAAAAAATCGTTAAAATGACGATAAATCGTCAAATCTGGCAGCTATGACTACAAGGTTTAAATTGTATAAAATTTCAGCCTTAAAGCATGCTAACTTTAAATAATAACCCCCAAAACATTCAAACTACAAATATGCTTAATAAAATTGTCAATAAGTTAAACCATGGTGCAACTATACAAGGTGAGTGCAGTAGCCCAGCTGACTGACTTTGTTTACAATTTACTTATGTCAAAATTATTTTTGACAGTAGTACATTATTTTACATAAACAAAATGCCTGTTTTTTCTGTTTTGTGTTGTATTTGTTGTCGATTTGCACTCACCTTGTATAGTTCCCCAATGAGTTAAACAATAAAATCTCTTAAATAATTTTTAAAATCTGTTTAAATAAAACCACTAAACCAAATACAATTTCATTTAAATATGTATATTTATTAAATTAATATCGTTTAGATTTATTAGTGGTAGCAAAATATTTTTAATTAATGCAGAAGGGTCTGTAATTTAATCGTTCGTCTTTTAATCGTTCAACAGCCGAAATTTGATGGCCAGTCACATACGCCCACGTTTTTGTTGAACATCAGAGAGCTGCTGCAGGAACGCTCTATTTCACATTCACATTGACAGATCACATAACTGGCACTGCATTTATTCTTGGCATCAGTGAAGTAAGTGCCGTCGGGTTTTCCTACACAGCGACCGCCGCTGGCGCAGCTGGTACCAGACGGACCGGCGTGTGGTCCAGTTGGTGGTTGATAGGGTTTATCGCATTTGGCATTTTCGGGGTAATCACATAAACCAGTTGCTATATTGAAATGTAGGTTATTGGGACATTCTAAAGTGACCGCCTGATTATTTTGACAGACAACAAACTGTTGGCATGTGGCTCCGAGTATTTGTACACCATTGGGTTTGTCACAGCAGACACCTTCACATTCGCTGGGTGTTGATGGGCCGGGTACTGTTGGTGTTGGAGTTGGTGGTTTAGAGGGTGTAACCTCACCGGGTTTAGTTACTTCGGGAGTGTTAGTGGGTTTAGGAGTTTTTGTAGCTATGGACTCACAGGATGTGGTGGTTTTGGAGGCTGTAGTTGGTTTAGGTGTAGTTGTGGGTTTAGGAGTTATGATTGGTGTAGTGGTAGGTTTTGGAGTTGCGGTAGGTTTAGGTGTTGTGTTTGGTTTGGAAGTTGTAGTTGGAGATTGTGTAGACTCACAGACTGTAGTTATCTCTGGTGTTGTAGTTGGTTTTGGTGTAGTGGTAGGTTTTGGAGTTGCGGTAGGTTTTGGTGTAGTGGTGGGTTTTGGAGTTGTAGTTGGTGATGGTGTAGACTCACAAACTGTGGTTATCTCTGGTGTTGTAGTTGGTTTTGGTGTAGTGGTAGGTTTGGGAGTTGTGGTTGGTTTTGGTGTAGTGGTGGGTTTTGGAGTTGTAGTTGGTGATGGTGTAGACTCACAAACTGTGGTTGTCTCTGGTGTTGTAGTTGGTTTTGGTGTAGTTGTAGGCTTAGGAGTTGCGGTAGGTTTTGGTGTAGTGGTGGGTTTTGGAGTTGTAGTTGGTGATGGTGTAGACTCACAAACTGTGGTTATCTCTGGTGTTGTAGTTGGTTTTGGTGTAGTGGTAGGTTTGGGAGTTGTAGTTGGAGATGGTGTAGACTCGCAGACTGTAGTTATCTCTGGTGTTGTAGTTGGTTTTGGTGTAGTGGTAGGTTTGGGAGTTGTAGTTGGAGATGGTGTAGACTCGCAGACTGTAGTTATCTCTGGTGTTGTAGTTGGTTTTGGTGTAGTGGTAGGTTTTGGAGTTGTGGTGGGTTTTGGTGTAGTGGTGGGTTTTGGAGTTGTAGTTGGTGATGGTGTAGACTCACAAACTGTGGTTATCTCTGGTGTTGTAGTTGGTTTTGGTGTAGTGGTAGGTTTGGGAGTTGTAGTTGGAGATGGTGTAGACTCGCAGACTGTAGTTATCTCTGGTGTTGTAGTTGGTTTTGGTGTTGTAGTTGGTTTTGGTGTAGTGGTAGGTTTTGGAGTTGTGGTGGGTTTTGGAGTTGTAGTTGGTGATGGGGTAGACTCACAAACTGTGGTTATCTCTGGTGTTGTAGTTGGTTTTGGTGTAGTGGTAGGTTTGGGAGTTGTAGTTGGAGATGGTGTAGACTCGCAGACTGTAGTTATCTCTGGTGTTGTAGTTGGTTTTGGTGTAGTGGTAGGTTTTGGAGTTGTGGTGGGTTTTGGTGTAGTGGTGGGTTTTGGAGTTGTAGTTGGTGATGGTGTAGACTCACAAACTGTGGTTATCTCTGGTGTTGTAGTTGGTTTTGGCGTAGTTGTAGGCTTAGGAGTAGTAGTTGGTTTTGGAGTTGTAGTTGGAGATGGTGTAGACTCGCAGACTGTAGTTATCTCTGGTGTTGTAGTTGGTTTTGGAGTAGTGGTTGGTTTTGGTGTTGTGGTAGGTTTGGGAGTTGTATTTGGAGATGGTGTAGACTCACAGACCGTGGTTATTTCTAGTGTTGTAGTTGGTTTTGGTGTAGTGGTGGGTTTTGAAGTAGTGGTGGGTTTTGGTGTATTGGTGGGTTTTGGAGTTGTAGTTGGAGATGGTGTAGACTCACAGATTGTAGTTACTTCAGGTGTTGTAGTTGATTTGTATGTAGTTATTGGTTTTGGAGTTGTGGTCGGCTTTGGAGTAGTAGTTGGTGCTGGTGTTGTCTCACATGGAATTTCCGTTGGCTTTGGGGTTGTTATCGGTGTTGGAGTATAACAGCAGACATCACAATCACACGATTGACATTGATTGGCGGCGGCAAAAACTGTAGCATAACGGCATTGAGAACGCGAAGGCAAATCGCACATCTCCAGTTCACGATTGAAATGCAAACCTTTGGGACATTCTCTTACAATAACGCGACGATTACGAGAGCACAGTAAAAATTTCGAACAACTGGTTGGAAAGGCAATGCGTTGTCCAATATTATCCGAATTACAGACGCTGGCTGAGGCATAGTTGAAAATGGTTAAAATAGCCACAGCTAATGAAATAAATGATAATTTCATGTTTGGGTTCTTTTTGTTTGTCGTTTTTTCTTTTCTTTAAATCGATATATTGGAAATTCCTTCGAATTTAAACTAAAAGAAATTTGCTTTTACCAAAGCAATGTCTCTGGCAAAGTGCACAAGTTATGTACTGCAATAGTATATATTGGGGCTTTATATACCAACGATGCCAGAAAGATGATGCAGACTGATAACAGAAAAAATCTCACTTGTTGCCTAATTCATAAATTGTGTAGATAAAAGTAATTGATGTTCAATTATTGCTCTTGTTGTATATTTTTAAAATAAAAAGAACTTTACTAAAAGCATTTTTGCCAAAAAGTTATCAGACAATTCATCTTCTAAATATATATGTATGTATATATGCATATATATTTTTTATATAACTATTAAAATGATAATATTTGCTAGCAAAAAACGTGGCTGAGTAGGGGCAAAAATGTTTAAGAGAAAGCATTTAAAAAAGAAAAAATTTTCTGCCAGCAAATTAATTTATTAATAAAAGTAAAGTAAAAAAGGAAACAATAATTGCCAATTAATACATTATTTATATTTTAGGTTAATCCAAGGTTAATTATTACAATAAATTAAAAAATTCATTGTGCTTGTTTAGACATTTACGATAATTTACATTTAACAACTTGGGGGTAATTGCAGGTTAACAAATTTTGATCCCATTGTAAACCATTGGAACAATTCATTTCAACTTCACACTCGCACTGACACACCACATATTTGGAGCAGCTGGTTTGGGAAGGAAAGAAAGTACCCTCGTTTTCACCCACACAACGTCCTCCACTTGGACAGGCCATGCCAGATGGTCCGGCCGAGGGTCCTGAGGGTGGCGTATATGGCCAAGGGCATTTGTAGTTTTGTGGATAGTCACAGTATTGGGCGGTGGGATTGTAAACGAGATTATTGGGACAGAGAATCTCGACAGCACAGCCGTAATTGCAGTTGTAGAATTTATTGCAGACACCGTCAACGGGAAATAGTGTGCCCTCGTCTTGATTTTTACAGATTTCTACATTATTATTACAAACAACTGTGTTATTGTTGTTTCCATTACCGTTTCCTGAAGATCCATCATCATATACACAAATTAATAAATGTTGCTCAAACTTAAAACCAACAGGACAGGTCTCTTTTATCTCACACTCACACTGGCATACGATGAAACCATTGTTCTCGGGGTCTGCCAAGATTGTACCGTCTGTTTTACCAGCACACTTACTAGACTGGTTACATGTTATACCGGAAGGGCACTTCTCATTCTCTTCTATACAAGTAGACTGTTTCTCATCAAACTTAGTACCAGATGGACAGGACTTTTCGATCTCACACTCGCACTGACACAGAATATAACCATTGCTCTTGGAATCTGAAAACATTGTGCCATCAGCTTGACCAGCGCATTTACCGGACTGGGCACATGTTATACCTGAAGGTCCAGTTTCATTACCATTTCCACTACCTTCATTATCATGGTCACAAGTTAGCAGTGTTTCATCAAACTTAGTGCCTGCGGGACAGGGTCTTTCAATAGCACACTCGCACTGGCACACAATATAACCATTGCCTTTAGTATCAGCAAACATTTTGCCATCTGTTTGACCAGCACACTTACCAGTCTGGGCACAAGCTATACCCGAAGGTCCAGTTATACGTGCTTTTAAAACCCCCCAAACACAATTTACATTTTCAGCAAAATCACATTGCTGAGTTTTGGCATTGTACTGCAAGTTATTGGGGCAGGATAAAACAGCGGCACATTCGCCCACACAAACCATATATTGATTGCAACTGCCAGCGACATGAGCAACTGAACCGTCAGGCTTACCAACGCAAACATTCAAGTCGTTAGAACACTTGATCTCTGGCGAGGCTATATCAATGTTATTGCCCCAGGCAATGTTTAATAGGCTCAGCAATAGCAAAACCGAACAGCTAGTACCAACTAGAAATGTATAATTTAGAGTTAAATTCAAGCCAATATTCAATATCACCCAAAATGAAAACTCACCTTTAAACATTTTAAATTTTAAACAATTCAACTGTTGACCATTCAAACTTTGAATGCGTATAATTCAGGCTAATAAATCAGGGCTACTTATATAGACGTATGGAAATGTTTAGGTAAGGCAGAGAGATAAATATCTATATAAACTATCAGCTAATTAGAAAGTAAAATAAAAATAAAAGAAGTAAGAAAGTATTGCGGGTCAAGACCGACCATAAAATACTCTTTATTACGTTTAACAAACTTGTAAAATATTAATGCTTTATATTCATAAAACCACAAGGTTCGGTGCCTGAGACCCCCCAAAAAGAGCCACCCCAACTATGTGAGAAATTAAAAAAGAGCCCAATTCTTTGTTTGTGATACGATTTTAATGATTATACTATATAAGAAATCTACTAGTCGAGTACTAAAAAAAAAACTTTGTGATAGGTATACAGTATCAGACAAAACATTTGCAACTCAGATTAAAAAATTGATTTCAAGTTTATACAATGAGTATATTACTATTTTAAGAGTTTATTTATTTATTTGTTCTGTATTGCCTTCTAAATAAATTACGAAGAAAAAATATTTTTGTTATCCAGGAGCAAAATTTCTTTAGCGGACTACTATTTCTTGATGAGACAAAACAATTCCAACTCTTACATTTCTTATACTTAATAAGTAAAAACCGTTATATTTTCTTTTGTTTTGATTGCATTCGCAGTTTCTTTCAGCAAGATAATGACCCCAAGTACACCTCAAACGTGATGAAAGAATGGTTCCAACAAAAAAATATTAATGTTATGCAATGGCCACCTCAGTCACCGGATCTTGATCCGATTGTGAAGCATAAAATTAATCGTAAATGCCGAAGAATTTTTTAAACGGATCCAAGATAATTGGTATATTGGTATACCTAACGTGACCACACGTCCCGTTTTGAACGGGGCCGTCCCGTTTTCGGTTACTTTGTCCCGTTGTCCCCGACAACAACTTGGGGACGCAAAAATGTCCCGTTTTTAGAAATTCAAAAATGTAAGAACAAATCTTCAAATTCATCAAAGATAGTTTTTTTTTAATATATGTATGTATGTATGTACAAAGATCTAGAAAAACTTAATTGGGCAAATTTAACAGAAGTACCACAGTGGGAAGATGTTCAAAATGTTCTAGATATATTGATCGAAAAAGAACATATCGATTGCAATAACGACGATTCCAGGCTGTTATTCAATATAAGGGAATCGCGACAAAATACCAAAAGAAAAGGAAGCCAAATATCTATTAGTTGCTGTTGTTTTGTCTTGCTGAAATATTGAGTATCTTTAATTTGTTTTATAAAAAAAAATATTAAATGTTAAAGAAATCAAAGAAGTGTTGACCTAATTTTGTCTATTAAGTGTATTTAAGAAATTATGTAATAATAATAAAAAAAAAAAAATAATATAATAATATTTTTTTGGACGAAATTCAGAAATTTTTATTCCAGTTGCAAATGTTTTGTCTGATACAAGATATTCGCTTATGAAAATTTAATTTTTAACTTTATAACTAGAAAAAATTTTATTTATCTTGACTTCATTAATTTAATAATTCAAAGAATACCATTTTAAAGTAATATTTTTAGACAATTGGCACATTGGAAATAGATTTCGGAACTTAATCATATTTCTTTTTAAATGTTTTGAGTTATAACGAAATTTTTATACGTTTACAATGTGTGTGTATTCTTCTTATTATTATTACAAATTTTTTATAACTACAAATACAATACAAACAATATCAGAAATGTATGTACTCGTATGTATGTATGTATGTATGTATGTATGTATGTATGTATGTATGTATGTATGTATGTTATTGTTGTCATTTCTCCTTTATGGTAGATTCTGTTTTTTGCAACTATGAAACGAATAAATTTTTCGGAATGAAACCTAGAAATTCCTAAAATTACAATTCCATATAACAAATTAAAAGTGGTTTCATTCCTAAAACTATTTCGTTTTACTTTTTTATAGAAGCAAAAAACGGAATTAATTCCACTTCCGTACGGAATTAAATTCTGTGACATGGCTGATAATATATCGATATTATCTTTTCCACGTGTCAAAAATAATTAAAGAATCGTCAACAAGTCTAAGTCAATTTGCAATTTTTGCATTTTTTTTCTTGTAATTACACAAGAAAATTATAAATTATTATTAACTTTCTCTCTAGCCATTTGAAATTTTATTGCAATTGGACTTACAGGTTAGAAATTACTTTTTTTTTTTCAAATTCCTAATTAGATGGTTATAAAATTAGGTGACCTTTATAAATCAGATACTAATGATCGATATGGTTCTATTAAGGGAAGACATTTGTACACACAGAGAAAATATATAGTTGTACATGTTTACCACAACAATGTCAACATTTTTACACGTTTTTCAACAATATTATATATGATTGCGGTAATCATAATATGGTTAAAATACGATGATTACTATAATAATATATAAAATTGTAGTAACTATGTATATATTTGTTCCAATCATGTTTATGATGAATTCATTTATCATAATTTTTTGCTCTTTGATTATGATAGAGAACAACATAATATAGTATGTATAATATTTCATCATTAAACTGATCACCATAAACATTACATAATTGTTATAATCATGTGAATTGTAAACTTAACTATATTATGGTTGCAGAAATCATAATAGTAATTACAGTGAATTTGAAAATTGTTTAAAAATTTCGAAATAGTTGTGCTCAACTATTTTTTTCTCTGCGTGTATGGAGGCTAGAAGAAATAATGGCTTGATTGCTATCAATTTAAACGGTATTTTGAAACCAAATGTTATCCAAATATCTTTAAAATTCTATTTTGTAAATTTCGCACAACGTTTACATGTATAGTAAGAGAGAGGGACGGACATCTATAAACCTTAAAGTAAACCTAGCGGCTCAAAATCACCTATTCAATCGATCCATAGACTATCCACTGGCTGTTAGTTTAATATTTTTGAGGCGTTACAAACATCAGTACTTATCCAATATACCCTTCTTAAATGGTGGTGTAGGGTATTAATTAAAAAAATGATATGGATTAATGACGATATTGTGGCACTTACGGAACTAAAGGGATTATCAAAAAAGTCTGTTAATTATTAAATCTACATATTCAATTATTTTGTCAGATTTTAAACATGTTGCCTCTTAACTCCTGATATGGATTTGTTGGGATATTCTGGCCCTTAAAGCAATAAAAGGATTATCAAATAAGTGTGATAATTATTAAAAATTATAAAATTTCCTTATATTTATATTCTAAATCTCTTTTCAAGATAATTTTTCGCTGGTTCTTTGTAATAATTTTTAATTAGTTTGGCAGATTAAAAGCAAGTAACCTCCTGTTGATATAAATTGATTGCGATATTGTGGCACTTAAAACACTAAAGGGATTATCAAAAAAGTCTGTTAATTATTCGCTTACAAATCTCTTTTCAAGTGTTAATAATAAGTAATAATTTTCATTTAAAGGGTCATTTTTTTTAGCAACTTTCTTTTTGGCAAGACTATTTTAGGCAGTTCAGCTGTTTTCCTGTGACAAATTAATGTTAAACATGTTCAGTTTGATTTATAATTTAACCATGAAACGACTTACAAACGAACAACGCTTGCAATCAACTTTTTTTTATATTAATTTTATGGTCAGTTTGGGCGACAATCTGAGGCGGCTATTCACAATCATGTGACCAAATTTCGCAACAAATTCACATTACCGGACATTAAACTGCTAACAGAGTGCGGACAGCGGAAAATATCTCAGCTTTATCTGCGAGATTTGCTGATGACCGTGAATTATCGATTCGGCGTCGTTCGCGGCAATTGGGCCTCTGTCCCACCACTACGTGATAACTTTGCTGAAGGATTTGGGTGTAAACCCTTTTAAAATGAAGTTGTATTTTGTAAGAACTAAAGCCACACTACCTATCACAACGGTAAAATTTTAATGAATGGGAGCTGCCAAAGTTGCATAAAGATCCAAGTTTTTATCGGATAATTGTGTTCAACGGCGAAGCCCATTTCTGGTTGGCTGGATACGTAACCAAGCAAAATTGTGGTGTTTGGTGTGAAGAGCAGCCAGGGTATTGCAAGAACTGTCAATGAATCCCTAAAAATGCACTGTAAGGTGTAAATTATGGGCCGGTGACATCGTTAAATAGTACTTCTTTAAAAACAACGAAGACAGGAACGTTACTGCGAATGGCGAACGCTACCGTGTAATGATTACAATTTTTTTGTTGGCCCAAAATGGATGAGTCCTTGGCTCATTCACACAGTACGTGAAACAATGACTGGCGAGTTCGGTTAACAGTTTCACGTTTGGGGCCGGTCAATTGCCAGCTTAGATCATGCGATTTAATGCCTTTAGACTATTTTTTGTAGGGCTATTGTAAAGCTCATATCTATAGGAACAAGCCCGCAATGATTGACACACTGACAGCTAATATTGAAGAATTTATTTCTGTGGAGTGAGTATAACAAAATTGGACCCAGCGCATGAACCATTTGAGGCGTAGCTGAGGACAACATTTACATAAACGTTGAATTATATAGATTGTTCTATCGGCTAAAAAAAATATTTCATAAATTTCTTTAAATTTTATGTTTTTTTCAAATCAAATCTGAAAGCTTTTAAAAAATCACTCTTTAGTTTGTTAGGATATATAGATAACTCTTATCTAATTGTTCTCTCGAAAAATTGTAGGTTTGTAAGCTGGAGTAACTAAACTTATTTCTTATTAAATACAAATTTTCACTTGAAAGCCTTTTGAAAAAGGAAGCTCAGCTTGAATGGATAACTTAAGATAATCAATTGCAAAGTATTTGCAAATAAATGCTGCGTTGTAAAGAATAATTATTGAAATATTTCACATATAACCTGGGGAATAATTGTGTATTTCGATTCGAACGAGTTTTCTTTCGAAATGCTTCTTTGTAAGCTTTATGTTGCCTTTAAATTTTTCGCTTATTTGTTGATTGTTAGTAAGGAGTAAGCGTAATCACTTACTTCCCTTTTTGGCTTCCTAAAACCATTATTATTTTGTTCTGGGATCCAAATTCTGTGTCGGCTGTTTAGTTTGAATGTCATTTAAACTTTTATCAAATATTTAATAAACAAAAGTCTAAAACTAGGCTCAATACCACGATAACTGTGTTTTCTCTGCAAAAGGCCCACTCAGGCAAAGGTTGGCATCTTAACTGTATCAATCGAAAGTTATTCTACCACTTAAAAAGTCTTTGTTTTTAAACAAAAAATATCATTACGAAGATGCTTACAGGAAGTAAACCTCGTCCATTTTTCTTTTCTCTTTCTCTCTCTTTAATGCAGGATCTACAGAATGTTACATATGACAAGGAGAAAATAATAAATAATTACTTTAATTTATTCTTCAAAATAACTTTACTATCTGGTATAACAGAAAGACATTTCCCAATAGAAAATAAAAATTAAAGAAAACTCCATCCTTTTGCAAAAATCACATGTTTTTATTAATAAAATACTTTCCATAATACAAATGTACATACATATATGTATATATTTTAATCCAAATCACATGTTACATTTGCTGCATAATTACATGTTTTTAATTTATTGTCCCACTGTAAACCATCGGAACAATTCATTTCCACCTCACACTCACACTGGCACACCACATATTTGGAGCAGCTTGTTAGTGATGGAAAGAGTGTACCCTCGTTTTCACCCACACAACGTCCTCCACTGGGACAAGCAATGCCCGATGGTCCGGCCGAGGGTCCTGAGGGTGGCGTATATGGCCAAGGGCATTTGTAGTTTTGTGGATAGTCACAGTATTCGGCGGTGGGATTGTAAACGAGATTATTGGGACAGAGAATCTCAACAGCACAGCCGTAATTGCATTTGTAGAATTTATTGCAGACACCGTCAACGGGGAATAATGTGCCCTCAGTTTCATTTTTACATATTTCAACATTGTTAGCGCAAACAACGTTTGGTAGGGTATCATTACCGTTGCTGTTGCCATTGTCGCTTCCATTACCGTTTCCATTGCCGCTTTCACTATCGCTTCCATTGCCATTTCCACTTTCATTACCGTTTTCGCTGTCATTTCCACTTCCACTACCGCTTCCATTGCCACTCCCATTAGCTTCCTCATTCACATGAATACAAGCTAAAATCGCCTCCGAAAATTTAGTACCCGCCGCGCAGGGTCTTTCAATTTCACACTCACACTGACACACAATATAACCACTGCCCTTAGAATCAGTAAACATTTTACCATCTGGTTGACCAGCACATTTGCCGGGCTGGGCACATGCTATGCCCGAGGGGCCAGTTGTAGGCGGTGTTGATTGCCAGGGACAATCTACATTTTCGGGATAATCACATATGTGTGTGGCCAGATTGTATTGTAAGTTATTGGGGCAGGTCATAATGTTGGCACATTCGCCTACACAAACAATATATTGATGGCAGGTACCGTTGACATGTGAAACACTACCATCGGGTTTACCAATACAATTGGTTAAGTTGTTGGAGCATTTGTTGGTGGCAGGTGTTGAAGGAGTTTCGGGTGTGGCAGGGGTTTCGGGTGTGGCAGGGGTTTCAGGTGTGGCAGGGGTTTCAGGTGTGGCAGGGGTTTCGTGTGTAGCAGGGGTCTCGGGTGTAGCTGGAATATCCGGGCATTCAGGAGTTTCTGGCGTAGCTGGAGTTACTGGACAATTTGGATTCAAAATACAACCATAAAGAGCACAACAAGCTGAGCAATCTGTGTCTTCACTAGCCATATTTGTAAACATAATATCGCAGGCAGCCCTCTCTCTTATATCACACACTCCCTTAAAACGATTAAAGTGCAAACCTATAGGACAACTCATAATACTATCCGATATGCCATTTTCGCACAGTACAAATTTATTACAATCGGCTGGATGGGCCAAACGTACACCATTCATTTGATGTTCGCATATATCCACAGCCAACGATAGGCCAGCGCTCAAGCTTAGCAACAACAAAGCACTTTGAACTAAAACAAAAAAGAAGAAGAGTAATTTTTTAAAAATTCCCTTAATTATCAAAATTTTTTTCTTGTAAACTCACCTTTGTACATTTTCAAAAATTATTTTTTTCGATTTCGGACTTCTTTTAAATTCTACAACTTTCATATACAACTACCGAATGCGTAATATATTAATGATGACTACTGTTGATTGACAGTATTGCCTTTTATTTATATATACGGATAGTTTTTGCGTCTGAAACATACGCTAAATAATATTCATCTATTTGATAAATGTTCAGTGTTAAATATCAATTAAAACATGTAATTGCTGATTGTTTACCTAAACAGGGTGTAACGTTAAGAGAAATTATTGTAATAGAAAAGTGTGTTATTTAACAGTCAGTGTCAAAATTTAGTATACATCGAAGCTCTCTCTAACTGATAATGAGGTGCACAATATAGTCAGAAAAGTTAAGAAAACTCTAACGTCTAGCGCAGTCAAAATAGCTGAAGGCATTTCTAAAATATGCGCTGACACATTAAGCGCATCGAAAATTAGAAAACCGTATATTTTTTCAGTAAACCTTACTAAACGTAAAGACTTTGCAAAAGTTTAAGGTACGGTCACACTTGGTAAATGTTTGCTGAAAAAGACGTAACTGCTAAATTAAATATTTTTAAACTCGTTCATTTATTAAAAAAAACTTTATATTTAATTTTATTTTATTTGATGCTATTTGCAAAACTCTTGTAAGAACAAACAACGACAAACAAATTTGTGCCAAAACAAGTGGTTACATTTTTGACATGTGCGACCATACCCTTACTTAACATCTTCGCAATCTTTCTGGAATAATGTAATATTTAGCGATGAGAGTAAAATGAGTCAAAATCAAGAAGAAAGTTCAGAGCTACTTCCACAAAACCTTAGTGCTACAGTAAAACACGGCGGAGGTTCTTTGATGGTTTGGGGGTTGTAAGTCAGCTGCAGGATCAGGTCATCTTGTATTCATTAAAAGTACAATGAATATGCAGAGACTACTTACGAATTTTAAAGGACAATTTGAAAGTATGTGCTGAAAATTTAGGTCTTTAAACACCATGGGTCTTTCTGCAAGACAACGACCGAAACACACACCGCCAGAATTGTCAAGGAGTGGCTATTGTGAAACGTGCCTAAGCAATTTAATACAATCTATGGGAAATTTTAGACAGGAACATTAGAAAAGGAAGCAATTTATCCAAATATGAACTCCGAAAAGCTTTAGAGTGGGGCAAAATTATTGGAAATATGACTGAACTCTTGTAAATTCCATTAGGCGACTAGAGGCTGTAATTAAGCTGAATGGACGACCAAGAAAATATTGACTTTTAATTTTTGAATTTTGCTAATATAAAATAGGGTGTTTTTTCAGATTTATTTGAAGGTCTTTAAGTAGTTGAACTTTAGCTTTAATTGGAGGTATTTAAGTAGTTAAATTTTATCTTTAATCTGAGATCTTTATATAGTTAAATTTCAGCTTTAATCGGAGGGCTTTATATAGTTAAATTTCAACTTCATTTGAAGGTCTTTAAGTAGTTTAATTTTAACTTCACGTAAGGGTCTTTAAGTGGTTCAATTTTAGCTTTATTATTTATTTGAAGGTCTTTAAGTAGTTCAATCGGAGGCCTTTAAGTAGCTGAATTTTAGCTTAATTTGAAAGTGTTTAAGTGGTTAAATTTTAGCTTTAATTTTAAATCTTTAAAATTTAAATTTCAGCTTCATTTTAGTAGTTCAATTTGGTTTTCAATCGAAGGTCTTTAAGTGGTTCAATTTAAGCTTCATTTGAAGGCCTTTAAGTAGTGCAATTTTAGCTTTATTTAAATGTATTTAAGTACTTCAATTTTAGCTTCCTTTAAAGGTCTTTAAGTAGCTCAATTTTAGCTTTATATGAATGTCTTTAAGTGGTTATATTTTATCTTTAATTTTAGATCTTTAAGTAGTTCAATTTGGGTTTCAATCGAAGGTCTTTAAGTACTTCAATTTAAGCTTCCTTTAAAGGTCTTTAAGTGGTTAAATTTCAGCTTAATTTTAGCTTTAATTTTAGATCTTTAAGTAGTTCAATTTGGGTTTCAATCGAAGGTCTTTAAATAGTTCAATTTTAGTTTTATTTGAAGGTCTTTAAGTAGTTGAACTTCAGTTTTTTTGTAGGTATTTAAGTAGTTGAATTTTAGCTTTCATCGGAGGGATTTATATAGTTAAATTTCAACTTCATTTAACGGTATTTAAGTAGTTCAATTTAAGCTTCATTTGAAGGTCTTTAAGTAGTTCAAATTTATCTTCAATCGGAGGTCTTTAAGTAGCTGAATTTTAACTTTAATCGGAGGGCTTTATCAAATTTCAACTTCATTTGAAGGTCAATTTTAGCCTCCTTTAAAGGTCTTTAAGTAGTCTAATTTTAGCTTTATATGAATGTCTTCAAGTGATTATATTTTAGCTTTAATTGTAAATATTTAAGTAGTTCAATTTGGATTTCAATCGAAGGTCTTTAAGTACTTCAATTTAAGCTTCCTTTAAAGGTCTTTAAGTGGTTAAATTTCAGCTTAATTTTAGCTTTAATTTTAGATCTTTAAGTAGTTCAATTTGGGTTTCAATCGAAGGTCTTTAAATAGTTCAATTTTAGTTTTATTTGAAGGTCTTTAAGTAGTTGAACTTCAGTTTTTTTGTAGGTATTTAAGTAGTTGAATTTTAGCTTTCATCGGAGGGATTTATATAGTTAAATTTCAACTTCATTTAACGGTATTTAAGTAGTTCAATTTAAGCTTCATTTGAAGGTCTTTAAGTAGTTCAAATTTATCTTCAATCGGAGGTCTTTAAGTAGCTGAATTTTAACTTTAATCGGAGGGCTTTATCAAATTTCAACTTCATTTGAAGGTCAATTTTAGCCTCCTTTAAAGGTCTTTAAGTAGTCTAATTTTAGCTTTATATGAATGTCTTCAAGTGATTATATTTTAGCTTTAATTGTAAATATTTAAGTAGTTCAATTTGGGTTTCAATCGAAGGTCTTTAAGTACTTCAATTTAAGCTTCCTTTAAAGGTCTTTAAGTGGTTAAATTTCAGCTTAATTTTAGCTTTAATTTTAGATCTTTAAGTAGTTCAATTTGGGTTTCAATCGAAGGTCTTTAAATAGTTCAATTTTAGTTTTATTTGAAGGTCTTTAAGTAGTTGAACTTCAGTTTTTTTGTAGGTATTTAAGTAGTTGAATTTTAGCTTTCATCGGAGGGATTTATATAGTTAAATTTCAACTTCATTTAACGGTATTTAAGTAGTTCAATTTAAGCTTCATTTGAAGGTCTTTAAGTAGTTCAAATTTATCTTCAATCGGAGGTCTTTAAGTAGCTGAATTTTAACTTTAATCGGAGGGCTTTATCAAATTTCAACTTCATTTGAAGGTCAATTTTAGCCTCCTTTAAAGGTCTTTAAGTAGTCTAATTTTAGCTTTATATGAATGTCTTCAAGTGATTATATTTTAGCTTTAATTGTAAATATTTAAGTAGTTCAATTTGGATTTCAATCGAAGGTCTTTAAGTAGTTTAATTTAAGCTTCATTTGAATGTCTTTAAGTAGTCTAATTTTAGCTTTCTTTAAAGGTCTTTAAATGGTTCAATTTCAGTTTTATATGAAGGTCTTAAAGTAGTTAAATTTTAGATCTTTAAGTAGTTCAATTTGGGCTTCAATCGGCGGTCTTGAAGTAGTCGAACTTTATCTTTAATCATAGAGCTTCAAGTAGTTAAATTTTAGCTCCCCTTGAAAGTCTTTAAGTGGTTCAGTTTTAACTTCAATCGCAAATATTTAAGTAGCTCAATTTGGGCTTCAATCTAAGGTCTTTACCTAGTTCAAATAATAACATCTCCTATTCTAGTACTATAATTAATTATTTATCATTTGATTAAATCTTTTTTTGCATTGTTATTTCTTACCTTACCGCCTGATAATTTTTCGTACTATCATTTGTTTTCTTTTTGTTCTACTAATAGTATTGATTTCATGAATATTTCTATCTAAGTTAATAATGTTGTCTTATCTTTGCCATGGCAATAAAACGTAGAACATCGGAGACTTTTAATTGAACAATACTAGATTCTGTTCGAAAAATATGTATTTCCTTAAAAAACATTTTCAAACAGTCAACAGGGCACAATAATTAAATGACAAATTTAAGTGATTTACCCACATGTGTTTAAGGAGTTATTTTTAAGCTAAGTGGCAGCGAGGAGGAGGGGAGAACCTATGTTTACAAATGTTTGTTTACTGTTGGTGACATATGTTAAACTTAACGTAGACAAATTATGTTAAATATTGTAAATTATGAAAGAAGATTAGATAGAGCTATTGTAATTTGATTTGAAAAATACAATATTTGAAATTAAAGCTATTAAATACATAAATATGTAATTATGGTTGTAGGCAATTTAATGGGTGTTCCTAATTTTGTTTTGTGTTTATAAGTCAAAAATCTTGAGTTTTGTGACTTGAGTTTTTGTCTTATCTATCGTTTTTTGAAAATGTTTCTCTTACATTAGATAATGTATTACGTTTTTAATAAATAATTATATTTATCTATTTATATACATATGTCAATATTTGTTATATATTTTGTTCTGCGATATTTTTTTTATTAATTATAACATACAAATATTTATACAAATATATGCTGGGACCACTTTGAACAGGATGCCCACCAAAACTTGGATTAAAACTACCAAACACCCTGACCATGATCACGTCCCTTACCATAAGCTTGTCCTTTACCATTTACCATTACCATGTCTAAAAACATAACCACCATAATCCTTATGACTGTGACGAGAATGCCTGCCATGTGGTTTCTTACAAGAGCATTTTGTGGTGCTAACAACAATTTCGGTTTAACATCTCCTACTTTCTCGATAGTATCAGCCACAACTTTCTCATTTTCTGTAGCTTTTGCCGCAGCTTCATTATTCAACTTCACACTTTGTTCTAGCTTTTTCATCTAAGATAGCAGCTTCAACCAAATAATTCTAATTTAATTTAGAACTTGCATCTTCAGCTATTTTTGCCAGTCGACGATGCCACAGCAATACTTTCAACTCTACCCTTAGCAAAATTGTTAATAACATACAGTTTCACCAAAGGTTTTCTAACATTCATAGATTTATTCTGGCAGGCCGCCAATGCGATAAGACCTAAAACACTGGATAACAGTATAAGTTTCAATGTTGTCTAGTACTCAGAAAACAAAAACTCGAATTATAAAATGGCCCAACAAGTCTTAACCAGACACTTTTCTATAAAAAACTTTCCAGACACTGTCTTATCTGACTTAACCAGACACTTTTCAATAGAAAATTGTCTCAACCAGACACTTTTTAAAATAAAACTGTCTTAAACAGGAACTTTGCTATAGAAAACTGTCTAAACCAGACACTTTTCAACAGAAATCTGCCTTTATCATGGAAAATAGTCTAAACCAGACACTTTTCAATAGAAAACTGTCTAAACCAGACACTGTCTTAACTGACTTAACCAGACACTTTTCAATAGAAAATTCTCTAAACCAGACACTTTTAAACAGGAACTTTTCAATAGAAAACTGTCTAAACCAGACACTTTTTAATAGAAAAATGTCTAAACCAGACTCTTTTCAACAGAAATCTGCCTTTACCATGGAAAATTGTCTAAACCAGACACTTTTCAGTAGAAAACTGTCTCAGCCAGAAACTTAAAAGAACTTTTCTATAGGAATTTGTTTTAAACAGACACTTTTCTCTAGAAATCTGTTGAAGACTGCCTAAATAATCATACTTTTCTACAACTGATTCATCAAAAATAAAAATATATGTTTGTATGTATTTTTATGCAATTTATGTATGTTTATTTTATATAATAATATTTATATAAATTTATTTGATTTCCACCATATTTCATTGAATCTCTAATCATGTGGCCAATCGCAGACTTGTAGCACTTGATTAAATACTAAACCTGCTGGACAAGGCATTTTAATTTCACACTGACATTGGCATACAATGAAACTGTCTCTAGAATCATCTGCGAATAAGGCACCATCCGATTGTCCTTTGCATTTTCCTGGATCGGCACAACGCACACCCGAAGGACCGGTAATTGGTTTGTCATTGCCTTCTTCGCTGCCCGGCGGTGGTGGTGGTGCTGTCGGTTTGATGGGACAAGGAGTGGGTGCTGTAGGTTTAGCTGGTGTAGAGGGTTTGGTGGGACAAGGAGTGGGTGCTGTGGGTTTAGTTGGTGTAGAAGGTTTGGTGGAACAAGGTGTGGGTGCTGTAGGTTTTGATGTTGTAGGCTCTGGTGTTGGCGCTTCCAAACAAGGAGTCGATGGTTGTGGACCAGGTGGCAAAGGCTTATCGTAATTTTTACCACCTAGTAGTCTTATTAATCCAATTCTGTTACCCGATGAGCCACCATTGTGACATTTTGCCCGACAGGCCTCACAATCCACTTTATTGGCATTATCGTAACCCACTAACTGCAGAGCGTAACTGAAATCACATCCAGCACGAAATTTAAAATCACAAATCGATTCGTAACGATTGTAATGTAAACCAAATGGACAATATCTTATAGCTGTCGTTGCGCCATCACGACACTCAATAAAGCGAGAACAATCAGCTGGATGAGCTAAACGTGCACCGTCCTCTTGATCACTGCAAATATCCAAACACCAGCTGTTAGCCAGACTTCCGGCGACCAGCAAAACATAAAATGGAACTAAAATAAAAAAAGAAACAATCAGTGTCGAACAGATCGTCCTTAATGTTCTTACGCCATTATTACCTTTAAACATAATTTCTGGTGGAAAATTTTCTTTTTCTACTAGACTAAATGTTTTCTTTTGTTATATAGAATAGATATTAAACAATAACGAACTAAAGTTTCCTGGCCGTAGCTGGCCTTTTTATACAAAAATAGCTGTCTATGTAAATGCTGTAATGTTTTGTTTAATTTATTTAAATATTGCTTGTTTTACAAGCATTTTTACAAGCGTTTTTGTATAATTAATTTTAAAATGTTTTACGCAAATTGTTTGCAATTGTATTTTAGGAGAAGGAAAAGTGTCAAGACTAGTGATTGAGCAATGTAGAAAACTGTCTTTGCCACACGCAAGAAAGTTTCTTTAGTAGATATTCTTGTTTAGACAGTTTTGTAGAGAAAAGTGTCTGGTTTAGAGAGTTTTCTATAGAAAGGTGTCTGGTTTGGACAGTTCTCTATTGAAAAGTCTCTGCTTTAGAGAGTTTTCTATTGAAAACTGTCTGATTTATAGAGTGCCCTATAGAAAGGTGTCTGGTTTGGACAGTTTTCTATTGAAAAGTGTCTGGTTTAGAGAGATTTCTATTGAAAAGTGTCTGGTTTAGAAAGTTTTCTATAGAAAAGTGTCTTGTTAAGACAGGCAGACAGTTTTGTAAAAACAGAGCTATCTTATCCATAAAACATAAATCTCTTATACCTACACATTACTCTATTTAAGCAGTGAGATTCTTACCATAGAAAATATACCAAAAACAATATTATTTTGAAAAGTATAATATATGTAAGTAATCAATTTCATCAGCTGTTAGTAACCAGAAGTACATTTAAACAAACAAATATTTCTTGTTTTTTACTTTTGTAAATTTTAAAAATAAATTGTTTAGTACATAAACGAATATAAATAATTGTTGTTACAACTATTAGTTTTGTTGTTAAAGAAATTGTTTTACAAGTTATTTTATTCTCTCTCTCTCTCTATTTATATTTTTATTTGCTGTCTTGCTCTAAAATGATAAGTTACTGAACGTGACAACAGTACAATAAGTATTTAATATCAGCCAACGGCTACATACATAAGTTTCGCTAATGTTACAGAATCTTTGTTTTTAAATTAAAAATTTAACTTAATTAATAAAGAATTTGGTTTATAATTAATAAGGTAGCTTTTAACTATAATTGTTTATCGTATTTCATTGGTTGTTAATAATGAGTAAACAATATTTTAATATTCACGTGTTTGGTTATCAATTTATTTTAATTCAGTGAAAGAAACTTAAGACATTAACATCGGACAACACTGTATTAAATTATATTTCTTCCCTGAAGATGATTAACAAAGTTGGTCGAAATGTTGGAAACAAATAAAATATAATCACTCCTATCGTGAATAAAAATTCCACATGCAATTTGTTCCATTTTCACATTTTCCTATTAAAATTCAATGTTAAAAAAATAAAAGGGAACAAATTTGATGTGGAATTGTTATTCACGATAGGGGTGAATAAAAATTAAAAACGAACAAGTTTTTATATTTTTAATAAAATAAAAAGATTTTTAACAATATAAAAGGTCTACATAGCACATAAAAAACAATCATTTTATTTTAACATTATGGTATAGTAGTTAACATAAAGTTTACTGACAGTACTTGCATTTTATAACTAGCTTTATTGGCTATTTATAAAGTCAAGGACAATCTTAAATATTAAGAGATAAGTTTCAAAAATGTCATGAATGAAAACACGTGCCAGAGTAAAAAACAAATGAACTGTTAAACAGAGAAATTTTCAAGAGAATGCAGATACTTTACTAAGGACATCTGTTTGAACAAGATAATTTTCTATTCAAATCAGTTTAAACAAAACACTTTTCTATAGAACTAAGTCTTAACAAGACACTTTCTTTGAACATTAGAAATCTCTTTGAACAAGACACTTTTCTATAAAACTCAGTCTTAACAAGATACTTTTTTATAGAAATCTCTTTATAAAATAAAGATATCTTTGAACAAGACAATTTACTATTTGAATCAGTTTGAACAATAAATACACTTTTCTATAGAACTCGGTCTTAACCGGATACTTTTCTATACAACTCTTTTCCATCAAAATAATTCCTCATCAATTTAATGATACATTTTTAAATGATTTCTCAAACGCCTTTATTAGTTTTATTGTTTTTATTTAGGATTTTGTATAATTTATTCGTTACATCTTTTGTTTTATTGTAATTTTATTTAAAAAATTATTGACATACAACTACACTTAAAACTTAAAATTTTTGTTTTGTTTTAATTCTAATTTAATAATAAATTATGCACCAGCAAAATTTGTGTGTGTGTTTAAGAGTATTTTATATAGTATTTTTTATATATATGTATATACATATATATAAATCTAAATGTTTTATGAAAATTTGGATTAGTAGACAAATTTTTATTTAATAATATTTAAACTTTTTTGAGACCAAAGGTTTTTTTTTTTTGTTTTTTTTTCCACAAATATTTTTCTTAGAAAAGAGAATTTTGTATTGAAACCCAAATTAATTTTTATACACAAGTTTAATAAATATTAAACAAATTAGAAAAATTGCTGATATTGTTTTTATAGAGATTTTATACAGTTATTATTTAATTTGCAAATCACTAATTTGGGTTCCTTAAAGTTTTCAATACGTAATTTCTCATTCATTTTCAGTTTTTAGTAAATTTTTGTTTTCTTAATTTTTCTTTTGCTTAATTATTTGGTTTTTTGTTTACTACATGTTAGCTTTAAATGAATTCTGTATATTGTTCAATTCTACAAAGGTATGGTTTATTTTTTGTTTTCAATTAAACAAAAAAAACTTCCAGATATAAATATTTTTATTTAACATTTTTGTTTCGTTTTTTGCTGTTTATATAAATTAAAAAAAAAATATTTAAAAATAAAAAAATTATTTCATTTATCTTCTGCTCATGAAGTGTAAAAAAATGAATTTTATTAATTTTATTTGAAAAGCGAAATCGAAAAAATTTTTTTTAAAGCAACAATTTATGAGTTAAAGATAAATGAAATTCTGAATACCTTAAGTTTATTTGGAAACGTTTGTTTAGCGGTATGAAAGCTAAAAAATTCTTTATGGTCCATATAAATATTTACGTTTTTGATCTTCTATATAATCATGCGTGGACATTTGTATGGCTCGTTGCAGCATTTCAGATTCAGTTAGTTGGCCAAAGCCTGAAATATATATATAAAAAAAAAACTCAACATATACCAAACGATTTCTATTGAAAACAGTCTGGTATAGACAGATTTCTATAGGAAACGGTCTGCTACAAAAAGATTTCAATAGAAAACGGTCCGCTACAAACAGATAACCGTCTGCTACAAGCAGATTTCTTCTGAAAACTGTCTGCTACAAACACATTTCTACAGAAAACTGTCTGGTCGGAAACAGAGAAATTTCTATTGAAATTATTATTTCAATTAAAACTTACCATCATCATATGAAGCTTCCAATAGCTCCTGATAGAAACAAGAACTTGGTTGCTTTATGGCCGATGATGCGGAGGAATTTGTAGATAATGATGTTGGTGTTGATGCTGCTGTTTGTTTTGTAGAAGCTGATGAGGAAGATGGTAATGCTGCTGAATCGGCAATGCTAGTTTTATTGTGTTGTTTGCCGGGCGTATGAGATTGTTTTGAGGTGCAGGGTTGCTGCTGCTCAAAATCCGGTGTGGCTGAACGTTTTGTAGCAGACGCACTTAATTCGCAGGCATATTCACGTTTAGGACTTTTGCGTAAAGTAGCAGCATCATCACTAAAATTGAAATTAAAATAAGACAATTAATAAGAACCTGGAAACAATTCTTTTTTTGTATATACTCATTGAACTCACTGTGGATTATTTTGCAAATCTCTGCGTCGTTTTTTATTAGTAAGCTTCTTGACATTTGTTAGATTCCGTGTTTTAGTTTTTTTACTTCTGGCTGCTGACGAAGGAGAAGTGGAACCCCCCTCACAAGTTTTACTACCACTTATTGAACTAGTACTACTCATATCGGTGTCATCACTATCGAAACCTAAATCCTCGGAGTTTTTCAAATATGCTAATGAAGAAAAATGTTTGGGTGACCGGGCAACATATTGATGTTGTTCCAGGTTATTTAAAGTTGTGCTGTTACTTAGATTACTATTACTATTATTATTGCTACTTGTGGTAGTTGAAGGAGAACTTGCTAAACTTGTTACAGTGCTACTGCTACTGCTGATATTGATCATGTTATTGGAATTTAAACGTTGTATAGCGTATTTTGATGGTGAAGCCTCTGCATCAGTAGCTGCTTCACCTGAGGTCACTGTGGCCGAAGTTGAAGCTGCCACTGTGGTAGATGTGGCATTACGATTTTTATGTAAATTATCCCTACACCATTGTAAATACGATTCCCTAGCAATTTGCTCTTCAATGGCTTCATTCGTAGCCTCCCAATCTGTGGTCTTTAGTTTATCCTCAAACATGGTTTGTTCTATTTCATGTTGCTCACTCATACGCACTGCCTCTTTAGTTTGCAACTCTGGTTTATAGCCAGCTAAACCTAGACCTACACCTACGGTGGCATTATAGGGATCTATAATGGCGTTATAGTGGGTACCTCTCTGGTAGGATAGACGCAAGGGAGCATAACCATTATTTGATTGTTCCGAGTTGAATATATTAATGGGAGCTGTAATGGATTTATAAGGAAATAAACAGTTACAGATTATTTTAATTTGATGTGCATGATGACTTACTGGGTTTATAACAATATAACTCAACAGGGCGACTGTATATTTCAGACATAGCTTGAATTTCAATATGATTGCCGTGAGAATCTTTACGACGTTTCCGTTTAATGTAACTATTAATATCTTCGGTTACAAAATGACTAAAGTATTCACGATTTTTTAACTAAAATTATTAAAAAAAAAATAAACAAATTTTCAATAATACTTTTTGAAAACAGCATTTTTAAGCATAAATTGTTGAATTTAACAATAAAACAATAATTTCAGTATTTTAAATAAACAAAAACTATTTGTCATAATAATGTATCATTTGTTTAATAGCTCACTATATAATCCATGGTATGCTGCCTGATAACATCATGCATTTCCTCATCACCGTATATCTGCAATGATATCGAACGGAACAAACATGCACCATCCTCTTCCACTGGCTTCAAAATATAACCAAGATCAGCCATACATTTAGCAAACTGTTCATCTTTCTTTTGCCACTCATCGGCTGTTGGTAAACCCTCCTTTGGCTGCAAGTGCTCATCACCCGAATTGTATCCCGAAAAGGTATCCTCAATAGCTTTAAGCAAACCACTTGCTGCCTGACCAACACTACTCGCCTGTGCTTGAGGCGTCTGCGATGACTTTAGTAAATGATCCGATGACGTATTAGCCAAACCAGCGGCATGTGGCACAGAACTGTTAGGGTTTGCTACGCCCGACACTACCGAGGTGGCAGTAGTAGAATGAGGACTATTGCATTTGTTATTTGAAACTCCTAGGCCAACATTGCCATGTTTGTCATTCAGGGCTGCAGCAACACGTTCCCTTTTATGATGCAATTGTGTGGGTTCATTATGGTGGTCCCGTCGCTTGTTGCGCGATGTCTTATGGGGACTGCGGCGATGTCGGGCCAAATCGTCATACACATCTACACGTCGTTGGGGACTCTAGAATAGTGTTGGAGACAAAATAAAATTGGTAAATACATGTGCCATTGGTTACAAAAGCATACCTGACCGTGAGCATCTATTACCACATTACGATGTTGATTAAGAGCATTCGTGCCTGCATCGCCTACATTTGCCACTTGATGAGACTCCTTTTTATCCCCCTCACTGGCCGACGCACCAGACCTCTTTTGCGACGGTGCTATAACAGGTTTTATAGTCATTCCCACTTAAGAAACTTTGCTAAACAAATTCCCTTTAAATTTGTGACGCAAATCTGAAAATATTTCGTCGTGGTCGTTTTTTCTATCTCTAGTCTTCTACTCTATAATCGTCTTCTTTTGATTTTTTCCGTATTCTTTTTTTATTTTTTATATAGTTTTTCTATTATGACTTATAAGAATGTCAGAGTTTTTTGTGTGCTTTAGCTGCTTATTCCAACTTTTTTTCTGATTATTTTTATATGTTTCTCTATATTTGTGTCTTTGTCTTCTTTTATTATAGTTTTTTTTATTCACAGTCAGCGTTGTAAGATGAAGGGGAAATTTGGGTTTTCCTTTAGTTTAAGCTTTTCAAATTTTTTTTTGTAGAATATTTGACAAATTTTCCTTAAAAACTTTGCACATTATATCAATTATATTTTAGTTGTTTTATAGGGTTTTAGAAGATTTTTGTAAAGGAAATTTCACTTTTTTAAGAGCAATTCACTTTTTATTTGGAGTCTTACATTAGAAATCTGTTTTTATTCACACGCACATCTGTTTTGTGTGTGTTTTTTTTTGTAAGCAGAGTTGTATATTAACGTAGTACAATGGGTAACATATGTTTTGTAGTGAATTTTGACAAGCAGAGGGCAGAGTTGTTGTAGAAACGGATATGAAAATAAGTATTTTAATTTGAAAAAATAAACACTGATATATATATTTAAAAAGGAAAATATATATATTATTTCATTTTCAGAACTTAATATGGTATATTGTAATATTTTTAATTATATTTTAACACACATATTGAAAATGTATATAAATGTATTTGTTCAGAATTTAAACTTTATTAAAAAGTCGGCTGCTAGAGCGGCTGTTTTCAAAAATTAGGACACTTGAATCTGATTGCAAATAGTAAAGTATATCATAACAAGAAATTCATAAAAAATGAATACAATAATCAATAAGTTATAATAATAGTTTCATCGGCATTCATAAAATTCTTATAAATATTTAAAATTTATTTTGAAAATAGTAAATACATACTAAATGCATTTGCAGTTGTTCTAAATCTTTGTTTTCATTTTTACCCTTCTATTACATATTAACAAAAATAATAAAACTATTTTTTTAATGAAAAATATGTTATAATTTAGTTTTGCTTGTTTTATTAATTGTATAATAAAATACTTAAAAACTATTATGTATTTACATAATTTGTTTATAAATATACAATTTATTTTAATTTCATATTGTTTTATTTAATTTTCTTATATAAAAAACACATACATTTCGATTTATTGTTTTATGATTCTTGGATAAATAAATTTTGTTTATAATATCTACAATAAAAAAATAGATTTGTTTTGCATTAAAAAATCTATGATTTATATTACAAATTCACATACATTTATTTATATTATTATATAATAATTGAGACTATTTTGAAAAATGATTTAAAAAAAGAAAAGAAAATTTATATACAATATTAATTATGTATACAATTTTTGAAATGATTGTATACAATTTTTGAAATGATTGTTACTGTAATGATAAAATAGTACTAAAAAGATACAACTATGAGAGAGATACTATAAAAGAGTAGTATACAACAACCCTGTCTTAGAGGTAAACAAAATAAAGTAACGGTAATGCTAAAAATAAACAGAAAAGTAAAAATAGACATTTAAGTGGCAAATTATTTTTTAAAGAATATATTGAAAATAAATATAAAAAGGTCAATTAAAATAGTGTTTTCATACAAAATTAATTAAAAATATAATAAAATATAAAGTTTATAGGTATATTCCGTGAAGTTGAAAGAAAAAGGTAAACAGTCATTTAGTTAACAACGGATACCTATTTAAGGATCAAATTAATTTTCCAAAAAAATATTAAAAACAATTTAAAGAGGTAAATTTAAGTTATGTTTTCATACAAAAGTAATAGAAAATAAGATAATATATAAAGTTTTAGATACTTAGTAAGAGTGTGTAGTGTTTAAGAGTAGAAATAAATGAGTGAGTTGTCTGGTTTTGTATAAATGAAAAAATTAAGGTTTGTGTTAAATTGTTAATAATAAATTATGACAACAACAACAAAAATGTGTAACTAGCTAACTTTACAAAATTCTTGCTGTGTGCCACCAGGTGGGGGCTAATTAGGCAGTTGCATTTGTTGCTGCGGCTGCTGATGTTGAGGATTCTGTTGTTGCTGCTGCTGGGTGACTACCACATGATGTTGCTGCAACTGTTGGGTTTGTAACTGTTGTTGTACTTGTTGCTGCTGTTGTTGCTGCTGCTGTTGCACTTGCCCTGCTTGCTGGGTTTGAGTTTGAGGCTGTTGTTGTTGTTGCTGCTGTTGCTGCACTTGCTGCAGGGTGGCCTGTACTACCGCCAACGCACCTGCTACCGGCTGTAACATACTAGTGCCATTTTCACTTTCATTTTGCATACTCAACTCAGCCTTAACTCTACGTGCTATATGTGATCTGGTGTGTTTTCTCAAATGATCTTTACGATAGAAGCCCTTGCCACATTCTTGACAGATGTGTCTTTTCTCACCGGAATGTATAACAAAATGCAGACTTAATTGTTCTTTTCTCTTAAATGCTTTCAGACATACCGTACAGATGAAGGGTCTCTCCGGATTGTGCGATTGTTTGTGTCGCGTTAAATGATCTTTACGTTTAAGGGTTGCTTGGCAAATATCGCAGATGTATCTTCTTTCAGAATTATGACCTATTAAGTGGATTTCTAGCAGTTCAGGTTCGGGATAAGCCACCTGGCACTCGGGACACATATACAGGGGACTGCCATCTAAAGCCGTGGTTAAACGTATTTCACCGGGTCTTGGTTTGGGTTTGCGTTCCTTAACGCGCTTTTTTCGTTTCTTACGTTTGGGGGCAGTGGTAGTGGTGGCGGTGCTTGTGCTGGGCTCCACTGTGGTGGATTGTTGATTTGTTTGTAGTGTAGCGGCCAAAACACTTGTAGAGGGTTGGGCTTGTAGCAAGGGCAATGTGGTGGCAGTATTTTGCTGTTGTTGCTGCTGCTGTTGTTGCTCTTGTATTGTGGCCGTTACTTGCTGCAATTGCTGCTGAGGTATTGTGATTGTTGTGGCGCCGCCGATGGTGTTTAAACCCAATGGTGGTCCCGTTTGTACCTGTAAGACATGTTGTTCCAAAAATATCATAGATTTGTTTCTTTTTTTGCTTAATTAATGCCAGAAAAGGGGTTATTTTTGATGTGGCATTCATTGTTTATAAGTTATGTAATACTTTTTGCTGGCATAACCTGTTTACGTTTATTATACTTACTACATTTTGGTTTTCCTTTTTAATATTCTCAGCTGAATATTTTAGAAAATTATGCAATGACAATGGCAATGTATTCGCCGGAAGATGTGAGAGATAATCTGCAACCGTAGTACCAGGGGTTAATGATTGCCATGAGGTATTTTGTAACACTAAATTTTGATGAGGAAAGAAATTAACAAATATTATTAAACGATTCTAAAGTCTTATGATTAAAAGTGAAATTTAGAAATAGCCTTCTCCAACTGGGTTTTCCTAAAATATAAGTTATAACTGGATCTTACTGCGCTTTATATAGAAATCGTTTTTTTTTAAGTTTTTTATGTAAATAAATATTTATATAAAAACCTATATTTTTGCAGCTTATTTCTGTTCGTAAAAAATTGTTATAAATTTTCTGCATACGAGTATGTAAACACTTGAACTGCTAGAAACAAACAGCAAATACTGATTAATATGCTGAGATTTCTTTTTTATGCACTGATGAAACTTGTTATGAGTCGCTTTGTTTGAACCAGTGTTCTACTGAATAAAAAAAATTACTAATGTTTTAACACAGAAGAGCCATCAAACTTCTTTAAGATAGAGCCATCAAACTTCTTTAAATATAACGTAAATGGCACACGAGCAGATGAATGGTAGATTAATAAAATCTACTTCAAAGATTCTGGCCTAAGTTATTAGAACGTAGGAATGCAAAGGCCAGAATTAAGAGTAATATCCTTTCTAGTTAAGTTAGAACAGATGTCTGATTATGGAGGTACATACTAAAGTTCAGAGTTATATTTAATACTCGTACAAGGATGTTAAACCCAGCACTTTAAAGCCATTTTATTTAAGACCAATCAGTCTGACATAGTTTATTCGTAAAAACATTTCAGTGACTACTATTAAGGCATGCAATAGTTATGCTCGTTAATAGAGGTGGTTAACATTCCAAGCAGAGTTTTCAAACATGGTACAATTGTACTTCTTTTGATATATTTGATACTCAGTTGGTACCGTGGTACTACTAGCAGTCATTTGGTACAATTTCAAAATATTGCTGCATCAAAAATTGATATTCCATAAAGTAACAGAGGGTCAAAATACAGCCCGGTATATAGGAGTGGAGGATCTGACTAAGACGGCTAACAGAACACTTTGTAAAGTGCGGAAAATGTAGTTAAAACCATTATACTATTAAATAATATCTAAGCAATCCAGAATTGTCAGATGTGTCTGGGAGCTATTGTAGGAATTGTGGGGGCCAGAAGTACGTTATGCCATTGTCATATACATACTTAAATGGCTAGAGCTACGATTCTATGATGTATTAAGGATATTTATAGTTGACTATTGGGTTTCATCAAACAAGACAATTTAATTTTGTCGATTATATCGATTCACTATTTACCAATTGCAAATCTCCGAATGGAAGTGTAGAGGTCATAAAACACATTTGTAGATACAGAAATTTACAGATTATGTTTCGATTGTAGGAATTTACAAACCCATTATGAACCCATTGAGTATCTTCAAGTGAAAGAATTGCAGCATTTAGTTCATAAAAAGAGCATGATGCAATAAGAAACTCTTCCAAAAGATCCAATACAAGAGATTAATCTAAGAAAAATTTAAACTATTTTAAATGACATTATGACAAGTGGCAAAATAATTAAGAATAAGAATTAATCTAAAGCATATAAATACAAACTGGATCAGCAGAATTCCTGTTGGAAGAATGCAATTAAATAGAATGTAATTAAATACTCGTAAACCATATTGTACATCGTTGATTGTAAGTTAATGGGAGGCCCATACAGTTATACTCAAGCAATGCACTGAGTAAATTTATAAAAGGAAAATCTTCAGTAGTTCCCGAATTCCAGAAGGAATGATATTATGAAATACAATTTGATTAAACCAAATCTTTGCGAAAGCTTAAAAAGGAACATCATGTACTGAAACTGAATAAAGTAGCTCTCAGAGAATGATTGACATCCGAAGTAGAAGGACGAAACACTGGATACGTATTTGTACATATGTCCTGGATTAAATCACTTTGAGAACTTATTTTGAGGCGGGTATCATTAGATTCTTTGATATTGTCATATTTTATAAAATCCAAATCTATGCGAAAGCTTATAGAGGAGCATAAGGAATGGACAAACACTGAAACTGTGTAGAACGGCTCTCAGAGAGCGATTGGCTTCCTAACTGATCATACGGAGTTAAGTTCTAACTATATTAAACCTTCAGTGAGAAGATTGTACTTCTTTGGATATCGTTATTATAAAATCCAAATCTTTGCGAAAGCTTAAAAAGAAACATAAGAAATGGACAAACACTAAAACTGTGTGTAGAATATCTTTCAAAGAATAACATCTTATGAAGAGTTTTAAGCATATGAATAAGCATACTGACCTATTTCGTTTTCTATCCCATTACCCTCACTCACTCCTATGTAATAGTCTGCCTTCAAGACCCGCCCATTTAAGCTATTCTAACTCACCACGTTTTGAATCCACACCTTGTTGTTGCAATATGGCATTGCATAAATCCTGAGTTAACTCCTGAGGTGCTGCTAGCTGGGTCTGCAATTGCTGCGTCGATGTTGAGGGCTGTAACTGAGCTTGTTGTAAACCTAAGGCAGTAGCAGCCGCTGCTGCTGAGGTGGAAGCTGTTATGGTATTTTGAGGATAAGCTATAGCGGCTTGTACTAAACGTTTATCTTCTGTTTGTTGATTGTAGGCGGGTATAGTAGTATACTGTGTAGTTTGTTGCTGTTGCTGCTGCTGCTGTTGTTGTTGATTGCCCACACCAGCAGCTGCTAAAGCAACCATATGACCATTGTATTTATCACCTTGAGAATCATCGTTGTTGGAGCGAAATTTGGCGGGCAAAGCGGTAACAGCAGTAGCGGTGGCAACTTGTATGGCAGGTTGATTAAAATGGGTCATACTAATGGTAGAGGTACTAGGTTGTTGTTGTTGCTGCTGCTGTTGATAACGATTGCCTGCTATAGTTACAGTATCTTGTTGCTGTTGCTGCTGTTGTTGTTGCTGCTGCTGCTGCTGTTGCTGCAGTGTGGTAGTTGATGTTAGCGTGGCCACTGCTGAAGCCGACGTTACTGTTGACACCAAAGGTGTTGTGGTGGCAGTAAACTGGGCTATACCCGGTATACCACCGGGAAATGGATTACCAAATGGTGTAAAATTCATTTTCTCTCCTTAAGGATTTTCGTATTAAAATTAGTATAGTTTTTCTTACGTATAATTAAATTGTTATGTATAAGAGTTTTAGAAAAATATCTTGTAAATTTCTGCAAAGAAATTAAAAACAAAATTAAAAGAAATTTGTTATTTATCAACACAAATATTATTTTTAACTCAAGTTTATTACATTTACAATTAAAATTAAATCAAAATAGAAGTTATTATCGTATCTCTCTCAAGTAAAGTAAAAATCCCGGTATTTACAAACATAAACAGAGAGCCGGATTTTTCTGTTGTTATTGTTATGACTACATACATACATACATGCATGTATAGGTAAATGTATTACATCTTAAATTTTCTCCTAACTTTCCATACAAAGTGTTCAAATTATTATTACTGTGTTGTGCTGTGCTGTGCTATTCAACTCCCTTAAGGCTGTTTATGCTGGCTGCCACACACAGTACGAGCACAATACATATTACTCGTACACACTTTATATGTATGGTAAATAAAAAGTGAAATTCCGTTTGTGATGAGAAATTGGCTACCGAAAAAATAAAGGACGAAATAAAGGCAACAACAATAATATAGTATATCATACAATCACACAACAATATACTACAATTTAAACAAAAACTTTTACTCAATATTTATCTCTAGCCATAGTTGTAGAGAGCGGAAATGATTTTGCCAGAGAACTTTTGCAAATTGATTGTATTTTGTTTAACTGAAAGAGTCTTTGTAAAGAGAGTTTAGGTGAGAGTAGACTAAAGTTGCCATTGAGGAGATTTTTTCTAATATACAATGATTTTATGATTATTTCCCAAATTAGCCTTTCGGAAGGTTTTTATTTGTAAGAAACCATAAACTGACACTTAATAATTGTATTAAAATTTCCGCTTCTTATGTTGATGTTTTTTTTAATTCTTTCATGGTTTCTAAGTGAGATTAACACAAAACAAAAAAGGAATTTATTTATAATGGGATACCTAACAAGAACTTTGTTTTCAAAACTGTTGACTTGCGGATATTTCCGTGGAAATCAGCTTGGAGTACTTCGGCGCATTAGAGGCAAGAAGTGTGCAAAGGATTACGTTACTATTTTGGAATTATCCTACGTACCAAGTCTTGATATATTTGGGCTATAACCGGGACAAAATTTGGGTAATACCCAAAATATACGCAAAAATCAAAAGCGTGGTTTGAGTTAAACGGTATTAAACTTTTAGATTTGCCACTCTAATCCCCAGATATAAATCCGATCGAGCATCTTTGGTCCATAGTAAAAAGAAAGATTTTTTCAAAAAAAAAAAAAAAAGGAAATGCTTAAAAATATAGATGATCTTTGGGATCGTTGTATTGAAGCCTGGGAAAGTATCGATCCAGAAATTCTTAATAATCTTGTAAAAAGTATGCCAAAGAGGTTTGAAACATTACAAAAGGCGCACGGAGGACATACCAAGTTTTAGCGGTCGTAAAAAAGGGAATTTTGGGTCAATGGACATAATTGTTCACACTTGGATTCTTATTTAAATGCTTAAAAATATAGATGATCTTTGGGATCGTTGTATTGAAGCCTGGGAAAGTATCGATCAAGAAATTCTTAATAATCTTGTAAAAAGTATGCCAAAGAGGTTTGAAACATTACAAAAGGCGCACGGAGGACATACCAAGTATTAAAGGGAATTTTTGGTCAGTGGACATCATTGTTCACACTTGGATTCTTATTTTACTATACTTTTAATCACAACACTTCTTTTTTAATTGAAGTTGTTTCGCTTTTGTTTTATGAATAAATAATGAATTGAATTTAGTTAAACATATTTTAAAGATGTATGCATAAACAAAAACATTTTGAATAAAGTCTCAATAAATTTAATTTCGTGAACAGTTTTGTCCCTTACTGTAGTTTACGAGTATATAGTGGTTACATCATTTTCGGCAAATATTTGCAAAGTGTGCCTTTACTAAACTAAATTGGATAAAAAGGCAATGCCTTAGCAAGCAACTTGCTGCTTTGGTCACCTTTTCAACTACGACTTCATATATTTATAGGCAAAAAACAAAAAAGAATGTCAGGAGAAACGTTTGCTACCTTTTATTAGACTTCACTACTCTTCAGTAAAGTTTCGGATTCCTCATATTAATCGCAGAAACCAGATTAATTTCTACAATTTCCCACATTGTCGCTAATTTCAGCCAATTGCATAATATTGTTGGATAAGTTAAAACTTAGTGGTGGTACTGTAGTTTTTGAAATTAAACAAATGTTAGCGGTTTCGAATAGTATGCACATCAGCTGGATCAGGAGTATTATCTCTCCTTTTGTGAAAACTGGTCTTTAAATAACCTTTTAGTTGAGTTGGAAAACAGAAGCTTTAGAAATATCACATTTGCGGGCGATATAGTTGATTGCTAAGTGGCAAATTTCTTCATACGATATCGTGTCAGCTTTGAGTACACTGATTGAGTAAAGTTTTTCTTGTAGTTTTGGTATGAATGCTCCTAAATTTAATTATAATTATAATATGCTATAAATTACTTATTGTGCTAAGTATCTTGATAGTTTCGGGGTGAGAAGATTTCATTTAATGGATTTGATCAATTCTGAGTTGAATCTACTTGGTCTGGTAAGGGTTCAGAAATAATATGAGATCTTTCTTTGATCACCTGATCTGATGATATCAAATGTCTGTAGTTTGTAACACCCATAAATACATATTTGTCAAACACCAGACTCATAATCACTTCCTGAGTCGATTTAACGATGTCCGTCCCTCAGTCCGTCCGTCTGGCTGGCTGGCTGGCTGTCCATGTAAAGTTTGTGCGCAGAGTACAGGTCGCAATTGTAAAGATATTATGATAAAATTTGGTACATTCGGGCCAAGGACGGATGGGATTGAAACTTATGAAAATCGGTCTATTATTTCGAAATAGGGGTTTAACGATCATAAATGTTTGAATTATACAAGTATCCAAACAAATTTCACCACAAATAAGTGGTAAATAAAGCCAAATTACACCTACAAATTTTGTGCAGATCATAGCTTCCATATAAGGATCACAACCGAAAATCACTTTAAAGAGCATATCTCACTTAAAAATGTAAGTATCTAAATCATTTTGAACACAAATATGTTTTATTTATATACAATTCATTTGGTAAAATTTTATGATAATCGGTCCATAATTAATTCTGGCTCCCATTAAATTTGTAGATGATCAGTTCATAATTTTTGAAAAATTGTAGGGTATTATATAATCGGGCTTGACCGACTATACTTTCTTACTTGTTTTTAAATTCAATGATTGCTAGTTTGGCAATATAGGTTCACTGAAGAATGATGGGAGTCTCAGAATACGAAACGAGACTGATTACTCTAATATGAGTCCCAGAAAATTGGTTGTTAGTCCCGTGAAAACTATTTGGGACAGATGTCGGCACAACTAAATCGGAAAATGTTGAGGCTTGCGCAGATTAGATAATCGTATAAAATCAGCTTTTCAAATAACTTTTAAAGTTAATTTGCTATTTTTTTAAAGTCTTTCCGTTAATCATGTACTTTACAAACCTTTGGCAACCCCAGCCGGAATAGTGTATACAAAGAGAGTAACAAAAACAATGGCTAATATATTTACACAGCAAAAAAAAAGAAGGAAAAAGACGAAAATGAAAACAAAACAACAACGATAACAACGTTAACAACAACAATTGAAATGGTAACAGAAAAAATTGTAGTAGATGTAGAAACGAATTAGTAGAAAAAAAGGGACATAATGAGACAACTACCTACCCCAACTCCTGAGAAAAATAGCGGTAAAATGCAATAATTTAGTTAAATAATATATTTATTAATTATTTTGTATAAAACTATTGTTACAGCTTTTTATAAAAGCACTATTTAATTTGTAAATTTAAATTTCAAATTAGATTTTATGACTTTTTCTTTAAAGTAAAATTAAACCTTAAAATTTGTAAGCAGCTGCTAGAATTTTAATTTATTGATTTTAAGCCAAATAAAAAGTGGCCATAAACACTTACCTTTATTAGCTTTTTAGTGTTAGCCATAGTGTTAGTTAAAGAAATTTATTTATGTATATAGAAATAAATGTGTAAAATGTTATTTATTTATTAAATTTCTTTTCTTAAGGGGAATTTCCCTTTAAAATGTTTTCTGTTTTTTTTTGTATTCGTTTTAAAAGCTGTCTTGCGTTTGACCAATATTTTTGCCAAAATATCTTTAGTCACAGTTTTGCATTGATTTCTTTTTTTTTTTTTGTTTATTATAACACACTTTCTGCTCCACAAGCTGAGAATCAATGAATATTTTTTCTTTTTTTGTGGTGTTTTTTTAATGGGGGTTTGTATGATGATTACTTTTGCAAAAGCCTTGTTTGCATTTTAATGCACTTCTTTAAAACGAAAAATCCCAAAAAAAAGGAAACAAACAAACAAAGAAATGGAAAAAAATAAAGGTTGAAAATGTATACAAAAGCACCAAAATATATGCAACGTAAAACGTTACTGCGTTACGCACTCATACTACACGTAGAAATATGTATTTTCACTTGCATTGCAGGAGCTGCTGCACTTGCATTTACATCTACTATGACTACGACTACTTTTACTACGGCTGCAGCAGCTGCCACCCCAAATGTTTTCTTTTACTACAACACACTTCACTTGAATACTTCAATGCAAACCACAGTTGCTGTTCATTCGTTCACTCACTACTCGTTCTCGTGCTCGTATTACTTTTGCTTTGGAAAACCAAAAAAAAAACACCGAACGTCCGAATTGTATACAGCAGAAACCCACAGGAAAAAACACACAACACAACGGAACGTAAAATAAAACTTTAACCCACACAACACATATTAACCAAGATGGGTCTTACTCAGCTTTATGTTTTCGTTTTATTTGCTATTTTTTTTCCAGTGTGTTTCCTGCTGAAAAGGCTAAATTTCTGCCTTAATAACCCTACGACGACATTCCCAAAAAAAAAATCAAAAGAAATCAGTTGTAAAACAAAAAGTGTAGGGAAAAAGGATAAGCGAAAAAACAAGTAAATGTTTTGTAGTCGTCCACAAAAGCACCGTTATACACCACCTAACGGTGTGTGTCGTAAGTTTGATACTGGCACCGCCAGACAAATTACTCGTCTATCCTCGACGCCAACAATTTCCAACAAACGATATTTTCTGTGTGCCTGCGAGTGTGTTCGTCTATGGAGTGTTTTATGGGTTGGCCTTTTGGTTGTTACATTCGTTTTCTTCATGTTGTTTTGTCGTCTGGGTCTAGGGATATGTATGCTAGTTTGTACTTGGTGGGTCCTAGAGAGAGAGAGAGAGAGCGGAGAGCGAGTGTATAGCTCTCTTTAAATATTTCATTGCCTCTCTTTGTCTATATAAGTACATATGTTTACAACTCTTATGCTGCTGTTCTACGATTTCTACTGAAATTCCTTTTATTGTAGGATAGAGTCAAATATTTTATTTATTCAACAGTGTGAGGAGGGATCTAAATGGGGGTCTCCTTCTTTTAATTGAACTCAAAATGTAATAATGATTAGTGCATTTATATAATAGAACAGGATAGTTTAATAAGGTTTATATTTATCTACAAAGCTATAAATATCATTTTGTGCCAGGATTAACAGGCATTAAAACCGATTGTCTAAATATTTATATTTATTGGTATGGTAGAGTTTGATATGATAAACAATTAGTTTGTGGTGGCTAAGTAGAGCTTTGTAGAGAAATGTTGGTAAATGGATATGCAATTTTTTTTTTTTTTTTGTAATACTTAAGGCAATTGTTTTGTTTTAAGACAGAACTTTGAAAAACTTTCGTGTTCTGTAACTCTGAATGGAAAGAAATTCTTTAAACCATCCATTGTGTTTTTAAAAATGTGACAATTGTTAGTTTCTAGATATAGAAAACTTTCTGTATTTGTCTCATAAAACTTTGAATTTATTCTAGAATTCTGATTGGAAATAAACACTTGAAACCTGCTTTGCTCTGTTCATTACAGTGTGGCAATTTTAAGTTTCTTGATATTTGGTAATTCAACTTCTCTTTACGACGTTTATAATATTCCTGGATACAAAGTATACTTCAGCTTCATCTCAACTTCTTACGAAAATAAGAACAGTAGCTTAAGGTTTTGTTGGCATTTGTTAACGTGTAGATATTGCAAGATTTGAAAAATATGGACCATACTTCTCCTAAAATGTTAAACGTGTTCCGGAAATTTGTTTGAAGATAAAACCTTTCATACGTCTGCTATGTTCTTAACAAAGTTGGCAATTGTAAGTTTGTTGATATAGTTAACATTGGGTGGAATGTAGACCATTATTTTTTAGTTATTATGTACAATTTTGAACCTCTCTATATAAAGTCCATTATATTCCTGGAGTTAGAGTAGAAATGGGGAAACTCATACTAAGATGTTTATATTTAAGTTGGTTAAGCAGCAGAGAGCCTTGTGTATTAAAAGAGAAAATCATAAACATTTAAAAAATTGCATAGCGCGACCTCGCTTGTACAATGCTAACCAGCAACTGATTTAAGTTTGATCTCTGAGATCACAACAAAGCAAGAAACAAATGCTGATTTTAGTAAAACACACAAGTAAGCTTATAGTGTACGTGTGCCAATGTAGCGTAAGCAGAATATTGTGGCCAAACGCATGTATGTACTGGGAAATTTCAATTTTGCCCATAACTGATTTAGAGTAAACGTCAGATTAATCTCAATTTGATCTAATTTATCTAATTGATCATACGTCTGCTCTGTTCTTTTACACAGTTGATAATTGTAAGTTTATTGACATAGGAAAATTTGGGTGAAATGTGGAAGATCGTTTTTTAACCATTATGCAGGAACTTCTACATATCTGTGCAACGTTCATATTAGTTTAAACTTCAGCTTAATCTCAAATTGATATATTTTTGAACAAAAGTTCATATGAGGATAGTTAAGGTTTTGTTGAATTTACATGAGCATATTTTGGTGTGAGGTTACATTTATATGGTATAAGCGGTTTCGATTTTATTTGTGTTACTGGTTGTTATTATATTATCCTGAGAATATCCGAATTGGTACCACCAATAAACCTGCAATTATATCACTCTAGAGTGTCAATCCCAAATCCAGATTGTTAAATGACTGCCGGGTGTCTCATAACGATATGTCAAAAGATTTTTATTCTGGGTGCTGTGTTATTCTGATGTACCTGATGTACCTGATGTAATAACGACAAAAACCTACTATTTAGTTGGTGTTTCGTATTCATATTGTACAGCGTGAATTTTATGACCCTTTATGCTTAGACCACTATATATATGCTCGATATATAAACTCGACGTCTCACAACCAAATAGCAGATTTCGTTGTTGTTATTACACCTGGTACATCAGAATAACACAGCACCCAGAATACAAATCTTTTGGCCTATCTACATAGCTACAGATTAAGGTAGCCTGGTTGACACGCCACTGTTAAACAAATGGCAATAGTCCTAAGAACAGGTTCACTCTATTACTCCATTAAACAAAATGTGTTCCAATATAATTGCATTTACATCCCTCAAATTATTAAATTCCATTATCAGTAACAATTGTTCTTTTGCACGAATATACATATGTTCACCTTGGTCATAATTCTACTGTTCTGGATATTGTGATTGCAGAATAGTCTTCTATACAGGATACTTCTAAGATATTTAGCGCTTTCAGTTTCAAGTTATTAAGTAAAAGGTACCAATTTCTGTTCCCAAGGGTTTAACACCAAGTAAATGGTTGACGTATGATTAATTTTAATTGTGACCAAATTTTAAATATAGCTGTTTTGTGTGTTTTTGAAACAATATTTTCATGAAATATTAAACGAAATTCAATTTAGGAATAAAGTAGTGGAGATGCAATCATATTCATGGAAGTACTACAGCTGTTTAAGAAATGTTCAAGTTTAAACATTTGCAGAAATTTTGTTCAGTTTAGTAAAATTTTAAACGAACAAAAAAAAATTCTTTTAAATTTATTTTATTATAACAGAAGTTTTAAAAGATACTCTTAATATTAATTTAGAAAATAAATTTTATAAAACTGCCTTTAACAAATCCGTTTTGAAGTAAAATGCTTAATTAAACACATCTGACGTATGACTATTATTAATTAGAAACGATTGTGAATTTTTGCACTTTTACTTAAGTAAAAGTTAAGCTATTTGTATGAAATTTGGCAAGGATGGAAACAACTATGTTATATTTGCAAACCTAACTGATATATAGCTATATGTATAAAAAACTCCTCAAAAATTGGTTAAAATGTGTTTAATTCAGATTATTTTTATTAATAAAAAAAATAATAATCTTCTTTATGAAGTATGCTGTGAATATATATTTTATATTAATTTAATTGTAACACATTTCATAGAAATGTATTTAAACACTATTTTAAAAAAAAAATATTTTATTATTATATTCTTACAAAAAAAATCGTTTTTTAGGTAAAATGCTACAGTTATCACACATGACGTATAAGTGTTATTAATTAGATATGATGTAACATTTTAGCAATTTTGATTAAGTAAAAATTAAGCAATTTGAATAAAATTTGTTAGAAATATAAAAGATATTAGGGAGTATTAATTACCCTAAAATATTGGTTAACACTTACGTACTTGGCATAAAAAAAATTTTAATAAATTAGTGCACTCAAAGCTAAACCGATATTATAACAATAAATTTACAAATATCAAATGGTCTATATTAAACATCCTGTTTTCCTACCCTCTTGACTGCCGAATGTTTATTTTTGTTTGAGCAATACCAAACAAGTATCTTACAACATTTTCCGCCTGATGTTAATTTGTGATTATCCATTTTTTTTCTTTTTTGTCAAAATCATATTTCTGCTACATTTTCTAATAAATATAAATGCTTTTTCTTGTGATACAAGACTTGTAATTAAAACTATTAACACCTTATTAAGAAAACATGACCTTGATATTAATTATTTATAACTTCTTAACAACCACATTATTAAACTAAACTTCTTTGGCAAGTGTTAAATAATTAAACACTCAATAGCTACTATTTCATTACCAAAAATAATAAATGCCAACAAACACACACACACACTCTCTCTCTCTCTAAGTATAATCAAACACTTTCTAATTACACATAAATCTCATTTGCCTAAACAGTAATAATAATAATAATAAACATACTAATTATAAATACAACTCTTAGCAGATTGTCATGCATCCTTTACAACAGCTCTTCTTCTGACTGACCTCATTATAGAATTTCAACCGAAAATTTAAAATTTAATCAGGTCATTTACCCTAGTACAGCAAAAATTTAGACCAGTAGTACTACCATAAGATACAATAAACAGAGAAATATACAGAAACAGAAGCAGCAACTCATGCAGTCGTACAAACAAACACCCTTTTTTGGTGAGGCATGTATAAGTATTACGAATTGTATAAAATAAACCATGTATGTACTCTACTCAGTCAGTCTTTCAGTCAGTACTTTCACCGAATTCTATCTACACACACATGCACACACCAAATAATTTTCAAGTCAAATCAAACGCCAAAAGGAATAAGCAGCATACCCAATTGAGCCATCACCATCATCATCATTATCATAGCCAGCAATACCACCTTCGCCACTAAATGCACATACTCACATTATGGTTTGCTTAATGTGTTGTAGACCCACAACCAGAGAAACGCATACACTTGGCCAACAACAATATCAACACTAACTAACAACAACTATATGCACATATTTTTGGAGGTCACTAACGCCAGAAATTGGCGGGCTCGCTCACACACCAACACACTCATTGAGAAATCATATACATATACTGCAACCAACCATCCATCCATACATACATCTATTCATACTTGCAACAAGAATACGCCAAAATATTAACGACAGCAACCTATTTTCTGTTCACTACCGATAGAGTTTGAGAAATCATCGTAGTAGTATCATCGAAGAGGTAAATTGTTGCAACAAGGACATTCAACGCATTCAAAATACTACGACGATTACAGTTAACGGAGAATTCCTATACAGAAACTGTGAAGAATGGCTGACTAGAAGGCTGTCTGGTTGCCTGGCTCAATGGCAAATGCAGTTTCCTAACCAGACATACATTTATTTACTTCCTCATTCTCGGCTGCCAAAGCTTGTTGCATGGCAGTGGATAACACCCACCATTTGAGGTAAATTGTTGTTTATGTGTATGTATAACTATTTTATACTCCTGCTCAAACACAAAATTGCATGCATTTATTTATATAGATATTCGCATTTTCCTCTACATATGTATTTATATATTTACGTACATATATACTCGTATGTATAGGAATGTATGTATGTATATTTTTAGTTATACATACACAAAAAGTGAATGCACTTTTGCAACACCTTCTCTGTGTGAGTGAGTGAGTGTGAGAGTATTTGTGGTTATGGTAGGTTGCTTGGTTGTATGGTTTTTTGGAGTTTGCCAATGCAAATGTAAAGAATCTCTCTGTTAAAGGGTGCAATATGTAATTCATATATACATATAAGCCTATATGTGAGTGAAAAAATCCTCTTCTCACATTTTTGTTATTCAATGTCAACGTAAGGCCAGATATTAAGAGCGTAGCTAAAAACTGTTGGACACCAAAAGTGGTAACTATTAGGATACTTCAGGACTGGCTCCATCAATGTTTTGGTTGCTATTCGGTTGATGTGGTTAGAGAAATGCGGATTGAAGGAATCTTTAAGAAAGCCAGATATTAAGAGCGTAGCTAAAAACTGTTGGACACCAAAAGTGGTAACTATTAGGATACTTCAGGACTGGCTCCATCAATGTTCTGGTTGCTATTCGGTTGATGTGGTTAGAGAAATGCGGATTGAAGGAATCTTTAAGAACGATTCTAGCGTTGCAGTTCACTAATACCACGCTTTGCGTCGTTTCGTTTTGCATTTTTTCGAAGTTGCGTCGCTGCTTAATTAGTGCTAATTTTTACTGTGCGTCGTTAGATTTTCGAACTAGCGTTGTTTTTGGTTCGAGTTTTTTTTTTTTAAATTTTTGTATAATCTGCAACATTGAAAATCAAGTTACGCAGAGTATACAATTAAGTAAAATGGTAATTCAGACAAAAAGCTTATTTGATGACATAAAAAGTAAAGCAATTTTTCAATTTGCTAGAAGGAAATTTATTTTACGTTAAAAAAAGCTGTTCAGCAAACATTGGACCAATTCAAGAAAACCGACGACTTAGTATTTTCGTAACCCTGAAACCTCTCTTAGATATTTTCATGGTTTGCTATAGAAAATATTAATTTTCTTTGCGTTGTGTTTTTGTTTTGGAACGCAACCACAACACAAAGTGAGGTATTGGAGTATTAGACTATAGTTTGATGTTACTCAGAAATTTTGGAGAACTCATACCTGAAAGGCATCAATGGACAATTCAATCTTGTTGGTATGATAACGTCGATCAGATTTGGTTCACTAATGGTTCCGGAAACACTAGGGCCGGAGTCTAGGACCTAATTTTTTAAGAGCTATTCCAATGGGTACGTAAATATTGAAACTTGCGCCATCTTAATATACTCAGCTAATTGTCTTAGAAGGACTTCAATGGCTTTTATGCTTTTCATTATATCAAATAGCCAGGCTTATCTTCCTATGAGGTGAGACCTGAACATTTCTTTAACATCCTACTTGAAAAGAATTCTTTCTTGGGTCAAATCAGACTTTTTTTAAAGAGAAGTAACACTAAGGCAATTAATATGCCTATATATTAATTAATTAATTGTGTTAATTTCATTGGAAAGGGGACAGGTTGGAGAGGAATAGGTGGTAGAAGGAGAGAAAATAGTTTCATATGACAATACTGTAATTACGCGTTAAGTTTATTAGTTGTACAGTATTTCAGCGCCTCTGGTGGTGAGTAGGCACATTGATCAAAGCTTGATTTATAGCCATTATTTAATTATTTTACTAAAAAACTAATAAAACTAATAATTATCAGAAACTAATGGCCACGAATACCAACCTAATAATCAAACGCGCTAATCAATTAAGCTACAGCACCCTCGGAAAGTGTCTTAGGAGGACCTATTTGGCTTTTATGATTTTCTTTACATTAGATAGCCAGACTTATCTTCCTATGAGGTGAGACCTGAACATTTCTTTAACATCCTACGTGGAAAGAATTCTTTCCTGGGTCAAATTAGAATTTCACTTTGCCTTTCATTTCCACTCCACCACGAATAGATGAGCCGGTCGAATATATATAAATAGTGTAAATAGTAAGTACTGATATACTAGTTAAGTATTTCCTACCTCGTTTGTTCAGCGGACATCATACTGAATTTTCATGCCTAGAACATCAATAGCTTCTTGTTATTTAATTTATTAGCCTCCCTGTTTTGATAGGTTGAGAGATAAAAGCGCGCTTATGCATATGCTTCTGGAACCCAGGATCACTACTTCATGAAAAGATAGAGTTTTTTCAGCTCTCTCTCTCTCTCTCTGTTTATTATTCTGATACCAAACACTAATATTTGAAACCGTTTTTTTCCAAAACCGTCCATTTCTGGTAACATCTCTGACTCAATGTTGTGTCTAGCTACACTCCAGTAAAACGAGACATGTACAGACATATATATTAACATATTTGGCTATTGTGTAGTATGCAGCCTGCATTTTAAAATATATATGCATATTTATATGTAATTCTTCTCATGTGTGTATATACATATGTATATGTTTGAACTGGCATAGTGTTGTTGTATTGCATTCATGTGTCTAGATTTCATTTGGCAGTGAAAATTTCGTTTTTAGCCTTGACACGAACACAAAAATTCACTTATAAACTTAAATACAAACAGAAGATATATTTTTACATACATGTGCGTGTGTATATGTGTGTGTATGTATACAGATTATGTGGTGTTGTTTTTGTCATTTAAACACTCGTAAGGACTAAAAAGGCCGGCCTGCATCTATGTATACTAACATTATTATCAATACTACTACCACTGCTGTAGCGTAAATTTAAGGATACAAATACGAGAGTAGGTGATAAAGTTGTTGTGAACATTGAAGGGGGTTAAAGAGGATTTTGTGATTCGAATGATTTAATTTTTCACTTGAAATCCGTACACCTCTAGAATGCCTGCAAAAGTGTTTGCTTTTAAAATGTTATCTCGATCGGAACTTCTGTTTAAAATCTTTTCTTTTTTTCAATTTAAACCACTTTTAAAGAATCTAGAGCCAGCCTATTTTGTAATTTCATATAAAAAATCGATTTTGATTAGGAAATATAAGTGATCACAGACTATATTCCTTTTTATAGCCACCACCAAAAAGATGGCGGTTATATTAAGTTTGACAAAAAGTATTCTGTGTTCTTATATGATTCTAATTTGATCTAGTCATGTCCGCCCGTCTTTACGTCTGTTGAAGGCACGATAGAGCTTAAAAAAAGATTTAAGGCATGGTCACACATGGCAAATATTTACTCAAAAAGAACGTAACCACTTGTTTTAACAAATTTGTTTGGCGTTGTTTACTCTTACAAGAGTTTTGCAAGATCAAATAGAAAACTAAATATTTGTTGTGTCTTTCCTGAACGAAATTATTCGAAATAAATAAATGAAATTAAATATATTTTATTTAGTGATTACATCTTTTTCGGCAAATATTTGCCAAGTGTGACCGTACCTTAAGACTTAAATACAGTAAAATTTTTATGACGTTCATCCCATAAAATAACTAGTATACATATCATTATCGATACATATGTGTGGTCGGTATATATATGATAAGATTCGGCGCACCCGAATATAAACTCTTACTTGTTCAATTCAGACCGCTTTGAAGGATCTAAAGCTTATTTTATAATTCCTAAGAAAAACATAGATTTTTGGTGGGAAATATAAGTGATTACAGATTATGCAGCCTTTTTTAATTGAGATCTCTATTTGGTTCCAGAACCTATTTGCAGGACTTTTAAGTTTGCCATCGTACAAGTGCTGGAGCAGAGTACATGTCAGAATGCAAATACGAGTATGCAACAAACTATGTATTTAAATCATTGAGTGTATTTTACATATACATACATCTACGATAATATGTGTGTATTTCTCAGTTATTGTAAAATCTGGGTAGGCCATTTCAATTGCCGTTGCAATATAACACAGCATAAATTGCCTGCGGCCATAAATTCTACAAACTCATTTTTCGTTATACTATTTTGTTAAGCAACAAACACACTAACTGGGTGTTGCTGTGTGTCTTTCGGTCCGTCTATAGATTCGTTCATACGCCCGTCCGTCCGCTCGTCTGTCTCCTGTTGTGTATGTACGTGTATAAAAGAGTAGTGTTGCATGATGCAATACAATGTTTGGGCTGTTGTGCTGTTGATGACGATGGTATATACATATGTCGGGGTGGGTGTGTGTGTGTGTCTTGATGTGAGAGTGTATTTGGTAGGCAAACCATTTCACAAATTTCTTTGGTTCCAAACTAAAGTTAAAGACCTTTTTGTGGGTGCTTGAGAGTTGTTGTACTATATACGTTTTAAAATATACATCTCTATATACATATATGTAAAAGTATATATAGTTGTAATTTGTGTGTGTGTGTGTGTGTATTAATGTATTTTCTACAATATGTATGCTGTATTATTTCCGGTTGTTTTTGCCGTTTGTTGTTATTGCAGTTTTCTGTGTCGCGTTTAAATACATTCGCGTTGAAAGTGAATTTTGCGATGCTGTGTCGTTGTCGTTGTCGTCGTCGTGAGTTTTATATAGAGATTTAACGTGTTTATGTGTCAAGTACAACAAGTAGGTCTTAAAGTAAGAATAAATAACAAAAAATATACTGCATATTTAGAAGTACAAAAAAATTTAATGCCACAAAATATATAATTTTTTTTTTCGAAAATTAACATAAAATCTATCTGTTATTATGATGGGTAATCTACCCATAAAGTGGTTTCTTAAATATATAATATTTATACCCTACCATTGGATTTGTGCTGATGTTTGTAAAGCCAATAAATATTAGTTCAAAGCCCACTTTAAAGTGTACCGACCGAGACAGAATCACTTCTTAAGTCGATTAAACCATGTCCGTTTGGCCGTCTGCCTGTCCATGCAAAGCTTGTGTCGCAATTTTTAAGAGAATTTTGTTGGAATTTGATATTCTATATGATATATTTTCAGGGACTGTTGGGATTAAAATTGGATGAAATCGGTTCATTCCGAAATGTGGTTTTATCGGTCATAAATGTTTGATTTATGCAAATATCCAAACAAATGCTGCCACAAATAAGTTGTACATGAAGCCTAATTACATCTAGAAATTTTGTACAGATTGGTGCATAATTGACCATGGCTGCCATAAGACTCACGCCTAAAATTTCTTTAAAGAGCAAAACTTTCTTAAAAATGTATGATAATTTCAGCATTTATTGCTTATTATAAATTATTATACATGGGTAAATGAACTTATAAAATAAAATTTCTTTGTTCAATTCACAACTAATGTTGTAATATCGTACAAATTTACAATATGAAAGTTTTCTACAACATCTACGACATTTTCACGTATGTTTTTCAAAAGTTCAAATTTTTGCAGAAGTTCCTATCTGTATTAAAGTGGAGATTTCCAAATAGCTTGTTCTATACAATTCTTTATCTTCTTTTCTATCAAAAGCCTAACAGTCTTATTCAGAAAAAATTAAAGTAGACTTCAAATGTACTTTAAGAAAATTTTGTATGAAAATTTTGTTTAAAAGCACACTTCAAACCTACTTTATTTTTTATGAATACGGCAGTAAAACTCTTTCGAATATATATTTTGCCAGAAATAAGATTTGTATTATTCAAGAATCATTTATTTTTAAGGGTGATTGTTTTAGCAACATTCTTTTTGGTAAGACTGTTTTTGCCAGCTCAGCTGTTTTCGTGTAACATGTTACTCTTCAGTTACATGTTCAGCTTGTTCTATAATTTAACCATGAATCGACTTACAAACAAACACTGCTGGCAGATTATTAAATTTTATTATCAGAATTCATGCTCGATTAAGAAAGTGCATTTTATCGGAAAATTGTGCTTAGCGTCGAAGCTCATTTCTGGTTGAATGGATACGTTAACGAATAAAGTTGTCGTATTTAGTGTGAATAGCAGCCAGAAGAATTGCAAGAACTGCTAATGCATCCAGAGACATGCACTGTTTGGTGTGGATTATAGACCGGCAACCTTACTTTTTCAAAGACGACGAAAGCAGGAACGTTACTTTGAATGGCTGGCGCTACCGTGCGATAATTACACATTTTTTTTTTGCCCAAAATAGAAGAGCTGGACTTGGCCGACATGCAGTTTCAACAAGACGTTGACCCATGCCACACAGGACGCGAAACAATTGGCTCAATTGAGAGGCGACTTCGGTGAATAATTTACTTTACGTTCAAAGCCAGTTAATTGGCCTCCTAGATCATGCGATTTGCTACCTTTAGACTATTTTTTCGGGATTATGCTAAGGCTCATATCTATAAAAACAAGCTAATATTCAAGATACCTAATATGCCTAATAATGCCAAAATTGGATGCAGCATATGAATCATTTAAGACGTAACCGCGTTCAACATTTGCATGAAAATATCTTTAAACATGGAATTATATATATCGTTCAAATAAAATTTTATACATATCTCTAAATTTTATGTGTGTTTTTTTTTTCTAAAAATGTAAAAAATCAAAGCAAAAAGTTCTTAAAAAATCACTCTTTATATATTTATATTACTTCTTGCCAGTAGCTTTGGGGTTTTTCCAATATATACGATTGTATGGTCAAACATTAATTAAGAATTGAAGATTCCTGGTATGTTTATAATAATTTCTACTCAACACACTTTAGGAAAGTTGCCTCTATTAAATTCTGATGATTTTTTGAATGTTATAAAATTTTTGTCAAGTAAAATAATGGAAATATTAAATCTTTTAATTAATGTTGCAGAAAAACAATTTAGTAGGATTCTATACACTTATATGGACCCCGTGTGCAACCATTGCACACAACCTTCTCAACCTAACCTAGCTTTAAGGGCGAATGTACCCCTGAGGTTTTAAATAACTGATTATTCCCATCAACTTATTTAATTTAAACATATTTGGTTAATTCAAAGCTGCTGTTGTATGTTGTACATTGTATGATGCAACTATCTGATTGTGAACACAATTTTGAGCAAAGTCATATGTTTAGGTTGGCAAGCCTTCAAAATGCTAAAAGCAAAGTATCAATATATATATAAAATTAATAAAACAAACGAAAAAACTAAACAGTATCTGCATTATATGAAAAATTTCTTTTTTTTTCAGCACCTGTCTAATGGAGGATGAAATTAAAAAACATTTTCGAATAAGTCGGAATTAAAAGAGTAAAAAAAAAAAATTAAATGACCATCAGTCAAGTGGTACGATTGCATCTATTTTAATGCAGCCATATAATAAAATAATTAAAATTTTTAATACAAGATGCTTTAAGATACATAGAGTGAAAAGGCAATGGAAAACAAGTTAATTTTAGTTTAAATAAATATTTAATTTGAAAAGTACTTTGCTTTATTTAAAATCTAAAGTGTGTAAGAATATATTAAAGACTTCCAGACGCACCAACAATTAAATCATCGATCGGATAAATAAATCTCATAATCATCATTATAAATGTAAGTGAAATTTAAATTTTAATAGCTTATCTTTAGTATTAAACACAACTTAGTACTAAACATTTTATATACGATCGAACTTTTTTAATAATTTAAAATAATTTTCAGTATTTTATGTAACAGAACAAATTTACACTAGAGACTCAGAATGATTTTCTGCTTTTAGTTGAAGTATTCTTTATAGGGAATATTGTACACAATCTCTATAGATAATCTTATAGTATTTTCTATAGTAAATCTTCTGTATAAAAAATATTTAATAACAATCTTCAGTATAACATAATATAATTTCTCCCGTGTAACTATATTTTATAGACGTTTTCCAGCACAAACGTACGACAGTAAAGTGTCGTACAAATTTGTTTTTAGAAATACAAACGTACGACATTAAAGAGTCGTACAAATTTATGTTTAGAAATACAAACGTACGACAATAAAGAGTCATAGCAATTTGTTTTTGGAAATACAGTGGCTCACAGTTATTTTAGGCAGTGCATTATTTTCAAAGCTTTATAAGAAGAAAATTAACAGAAACCTAAAAAAGAAAAACCTATGTACAGACGGTTGTCGAATCTTACAACATTGCCAGGATAATGTTCAGAAAATGTCCAACAACCGTGTAAACATACAATTTTTGTCTTCCAACGTTGTTAGAAAAAACATTTTCAGTACATTGTAAGACAAAAATATTGTCAGACATCTAACAATTAAGTGAACACGTTTTTTAACATTGTAAGATTGTTGTAAGATAATTGTCAAATAATTCTTATTGTCAGATGTTAAAGAAATTATTTCTATTTTCAACGCTGTGCATACATAAATAAAAAAACAAAAGTGTATATCAAAAATATTTAAAAAAATAAAAGAATTAAATTAAAGAAAATAAAATTTAGAATCCATGTGGTCACACAAAAATATTATAAAACTTTTCGAGAAAGTTAAGGCACGACGAAGTTTATGGGATGCTGGTTGCGTTGAATAAAAACTTGCGGCAGTTATTTTATTTTCTCTTCATCCGTGATACTTTCTAGTACATATGTATAGGTACATACATAGTATGTAAATATGCAACTAAAATTATTTCAATTGTTCTTACATTTGTCTGAACTGATAATTTACATTTTGCTAACAATTTTTCAATGTCATTACAGTGTCAGATCTGACAACATTGTATAATCAGACTATCGTCAAGCTTTGAAAACAATAAAATGCACTGCATAAAATAGGCTGTGAGCCACTGTAAATAAGAAATTTATAATTAAACTACAAAAGAAAATTCCGGAAATACAATTAGAAACTTTTACGTACAAAGTACAATTTGAAAATTCTGAAATACAAATAGAAAAATATCTTTATTAGAAATTGAAGTTTTTAAAATGCAAGTTACTAAAATAAAATTGAAATTTCTGAATTAAAATTGTAACATTCTGAAATAAAATATGAAATTTCTGAAAAGATATTTTATTATTTATTTATTTTTTTAACATTGAATTTTAATTTTATGTGGAATTTTTATTCACGATAGGGGTGATTAATTAGTTTTGAAATATAAATTGAAGTAAATAAAAATTTATAATATTTAGTTCGTTTATGTGACTTTTTTTTTTTTTTTTTTTATATATTATCCCTGAAGAAGCTATCCATTGTGATAAAATTCAAGTGACCTTATTGCTTGTAAAAAGAAACTATTAAAAAATTTACAATTTTAAATGGAAATTTCTTAAACAAAATTAGTAGTTTATAAAATACAATTTAAAATTTTTAAAATACATATGTAATTGGCAATTTCTGAAGTTTAATTATAATCTTTTAAAATACAACTAAAAATTATTAAATCTCTAAATTTTTTTATGGAAACGATTTTGGTGGGAAACTTTTGCTGCAAAGTTTAATACTATGTTAATACATTTGCAAAGAAACTTAAAATGTATTTTTATACAAATCCTCTTGCTATACATTCTACTTACTGCTTTGAAGTTAGATAAATAAATAAAAAAGACAATTTATATCTAAACTAGATTTAAAAAAAAACTTTGCAAATCTCTGTTAGCTGTTCAAATATACATAATAATATTTATATATGTATACTTACTTGTGTTATCCTTAAATTGGACTTTCTACTATCCTCTTTTAATGCAAAAGGTGTCTGTTTGCTGGCTAAAACGTACCTCTTTTTTTGCGTGATGATGAGAAGTCCTACCAGGAACTTTAAACTTTTTATAATACAAAACTCTGTTTGGTATTTGTTCCTCTTGCAAAGTTTAATTATATAAAAATGGGTACATGTACTTATAAATTCACAAACACAGAGGAAGAACTCCACTCTTACTCACACGAACACTCACAATTTTGGCTTTACGATGGCGCCAAAAATACAGAAAAAAACCAAAACAAACTGTGGAACGTTAGCCGTAACGTAACTGGAAAAGGAAACCAAAGCAATACTCTCGAAATATTGGTATCAAACTCACATACACTTTAACTTATCGAAAACACTCCAACATCATCACGTATTGTAAGGAAACACTTGTACATTCATTCACTTCACAACTCAATACTCGTACTTTTGCACATAAACAATGTTTTATGAGTGCTACTCCACAATTGCAGTACGCCAGTAGAGGGTACCTTCTTGTTGTATATTGTTTGTTTTTTGTATTTCTTTTTTTCTATTTTATTTGGGGGCTTTGATTTAGAGGTACAAAGTTGTTACTTCTCGTTTTTGGCAACAGAACTTTACGACAACTTTTCGAAAACAAGGAACACAATTTCTTTTTAAAAATACTACAACATACCAACGATGTCAGTCAGTCAGTTAGTAAACAAACGGGTGATGCGAGTTTAAATGTCGACAAAAACTTTTCCTAGCGTCAAGTTTGACGACTACACAACAACTATACCGAGTTAGACAACGATAACAAATTTTAAATGCATACTATGTGTGTGTGTTTGTGTGTGTGCATGCATGTGTTTTCAACATGGGGTTGTATGTGTGCTAAACATACATACACACATTTACACATACACATATCCCTACTCGAATACTCTTTATATGAGTAAAACTCCATTTACATTATTATTAAGTATGAGATCATTTGAATTCAGGGTGATGATGACGATGATGCTAGTAGTTTTATGTAAAGGAATGAGTTCATTGTTTTGGGTGTCCTTTTTGGGTTGTCTATTTTAATGTACACATACACACATCTGCGTATGTATGTGTGGATTTTATTATAAAAACTGATGCATATTTTTCATTCCCATAACTAAAAATGTTAACATTATATTCATACATACAAACAAGCAAACAAACATTATATCCACAGCTCGTATGTACAATATAATACTCTCAATTTTGTTTGGTATAAACATTAAGGGGTAGTATAGCTAGATATAATTGTTGAGTTTTTAATTAAAGTCAAATTTCAGGTGTTGTTAACAGGACTAACTAGTGTTCAATGTTTGAGCAGTGTCTATCTACTCAAGGGGTCAATTTTGTCAAATGTATTGTTGTAGCTGCTTGGTTTTGCAAACCTATTTGTGTCCGGAGGACCAGCAGTTTAATATCCCACTAATAGAACATACAAACTACAAACGTAACAAAATGTCTAAAAAGAATCGAACTCCATTTTTGACAATTTAAGACCACAGTTAATCAAAAGCTGCAGATTTCGAACTTAGTCTAATGAACACAATATGCAAGGTAATCCAAGCATCAAGAAAGTTGCTAAAGCTCGTCTTGGACTGAGAGATAAATACTTTTATTTAGAAGATTTGTAAACGGATCTTCGACGTTCCAAGAAGGACACATAGATATAGAACCAACAATAATGCTTTAATAGATTCTTAAATAGGGATGCCAAACGTATGCTCGAAAACAATATTGGAGCTTTTGGTGGTTGGAGGGTGACTTGGAGACTGATTTTGTAGCAACTTTATTTTTAGCAAGACTGTTTTTGGTAGCTCAGATGTTTTCGTGTAGCATAATACAATTAAACATGTTCAGTTTGGTCGACTTAAAAATGAACAACACCTGCAGATTATTGAATATTATTATCAAAATTCCGTTGGATGAAGATCCAAATATTGAAATATTATGCTCATCATGAAGCAGGAGACCTTGACACTTTTGAGTATTAAACGAGTAACAATGTAAGATAGCAAAATTCGACTCGATCCTAATTCTTTTATGGGCCGTGGACCCATAAGCCCAGGTCCACCAGGTACTTGGTGATCTTTATTGACATGGTTGAAACATTTTTTTAGTTTTTCTAAACATTATTATATCATCAACAACCTCCTTACCTTTTGAACAGTTCATCTTTGTATGATTGAAGCTAAAATTGAACTTTATAAAGACCTAAGATTGAAGTTAAAATTGAGTCATATAAAGACCTTTGATTAAAGCTAAAATTGCGCCATCTATCTATGAATCTATGATTGAAACTAAAATTGAACTTTATAAAGACTTAAGATTGAATTTAAAATTAAAATATATGAAAATCTTTGATTGAAGCAAAAATTGCGCTACATGAAGACCTGTGATTGAAACTAAAATTGAACTATGTATATAAAGCTAAAATTGAGCCATATAAAGACCTACGATTGAAGCTAAAATTGAACAAATCAGTTGTTAATATTAATCAGAGCATATTTTAGAGTTCATATGGATTATGATTTTCGTTCTCAAGTAAAGAGAAGTCTCTCAGACACATTTGTTTGTCATCAGTTCTCTTCCTTTGTTCAGTGATAACTTCTAACTTTCATTATGTCAACATCAATGACAAATCATTTACTATCTTTGTTGTATACATATGTATAAACAAGGTTCAAGACTTCGGCATTGATTTTCATTATGATTACTATTTTGAAAACGTACTGTCACTAAGCGCAGTTTTTTTTTTTTGAATTGAACTATATAAAGCTGTATAAAAGTATAAGCTCCAAGTTTTTCACAATCTATTGGATTTATCAGCTGTGAAATATCTTGCGTTCATTTCAGTATCAAGTTAGACACTAGTCCAAACGTTTTAATTTAGAAGCTTTTTTGGGGGAATCTGTTATGTACAATTTCCGGGTCGAATACTTCTGATGGCCACAAATGCAAATAATTTGAGTTACTATAACTACAATAACAATTGTCATCAATCCATCCTTCTCTCTGTTTGTGTACGATTATATTTTCTATACAAGAGTAGCCGTACAAACACACATACTTACTCATTCACTCATTCAGGCTCCAAACAAGCTAAATGTATGAATATTGTTTGTTTGAAGGTGTGTTGTTGCCTGTATTTGTTTCTATACTTTATACTTTATATTTTTGTTTTATGTTTTCTATTTTTTTTTGTTATTTCTGTTATAAAACAACAACAACATTTTATATTTTTGTGTCTATATATGACTGACTCTCCAAATACTTGTAGATTGTATGTGCTCACATTGTTGTTGTTGTTGTTGCTGTTTGTTTATACTCATAGTTTTGTCTGTGTTAAGTCTCGTCGTAGTCATCATCATCATCATCATAATCAATGAGTTTGTGTGTATGTACATTGTTGGTTCATTCGTAGGCAGACATCATCAGCAACAACGACAACATGAACAACAAAATCATTATCATCATCATCATCTTAGCATTATGACGATAATGAACGATGAACAGTGTACTTTCGTACTACATATAATCAAAATGCTTTTATTTTATTAACATCAACAACATGTCGTCTATACGTACGATTTGTGTGTTTGACTGCTTGAGTTTGTGTGTTTGTTAAATTGTTTATATACATAAATACACACATACACAGTCTAGGTAATATTTGTTAAAATCAAAAGTTGATTTATTTTTAGTGCATACTTCTGTGCGTTAGAGTTGTACGAGTTTGTATGATTGTTTTGTCAGTATTTTTTGTTCTTGTTTTTGTTTTTCTGTTTGCCCATCTACTCGTATATGTATGATTACAAAAACACATGCGTGTTTTTTTTTTGGATTGTGTGTGTTCCTATTGTTGTTGCAAATTGGTATACATGATGTAAAGTTGTATAGTTGTTGTTGTTGATGATGATAGAAAATACTATAAAAAAAAATGTATTAAACATACATACAATGCAAATTAATGTTTTGTATGTAAAATCTTTGTTTGTTAGTTTGACTGATTGTATGTATGAGAATTTTGAAATTAACAATAAAGTGACAGTGGTAGAGAAAAGGGATATATGTATATTAGTTGAGATTAAATTGAAAATAGAATATGAATGAAGCTTAATTGTGCTATATAAAGGACTACGATTTAAACAAAAAATTGAGCCACACAAAGACCTGTGACTGAGGCTAAAATTTAACTATATAAAACCCTAAGACTGAAGCTAAATTTAACTATATGAAGACATTCGAAGGTAGCAAAAATTGAGCCATATAAAGACCTACGTTTGAAGTTAAGAAGATCTATGATTGAAGCTAAAATTAAGCTAGAAAAAGATCTGTAAATGACGCTAAAATTGAGCTACGAAAAGACCTTCAAATGAAGCTAAAATTTACCATTAGAAATACCTTTAAATAAAGCTAAAATTTAACCTTGGAAACACCAATAATTGAAGCAAAAATTCAGCTAGATAACGATCTGCAAATCAATCCAAAATTAAACTATATAAAGACCTTCAAAAGAAGCTAAAATTTAACTGTGGAAAGACCTTCGATTGAAGCTAAAATTGAGCCATATGAAGACTTTTGATTTAAACAAAAATGGAGCCATAAAAAGACCTACGATTAAAGCTAAAATTGAACTGTATAAAGACCAAGGATTGAAGTTACAATTGAAATACATGTAAAACTTCGATTGAAACTAAAATTGATCCATATTAACACCTATGATTGAAGCTAAATTTAACTTTATAAACCATACGATTGAAACTAAAATTAAACTTAACAAAGACCTGCGATTAAAGCTAAAATTAAGCCATATAAACACCTAAAACTGAAGCTAAAATTTAACTTTAAATAAAAATTGAAGCTAAAATTGATTGATGGATAAACGTTTAGTAAAATAAAAAATCTGTATATTTCTTTAACTACTGTCTTGGTCTAGATTGTAAAATAAAACAAATCAACTAAAAAGAGAGCAAATGTTAAATGTTGTTTAAAGTTTTTTGTTTTGTTTTTTTTTCGTTATTGTTGCTGTTGTTATGTATTTTTGTGTAAAAATTATTTTCATTTACATTTTATGCTCAAAAAATGTGTGTTCAGACAACATACAAACAAACCAAAACAAAATAATACCTATATACATATGTGCATATGTATATACCTATATACGAGTATTTACATGCATATGCGTATTTGTATGTTTGTGTATTAAACATTTTAAAATCTCTATGATTTTTATTTGCATACGTATGGAAACGGAAATAGTAGAAGTAGAAGTGTGGTGGTGTTTTTGTCTATAAATATCTATTGTTGTTGTCTGTATGAGAGTAAGTATGTATAACTGGAGTTTGTGCATAACTAAGAGTCTGTTTTTTTGCATTATTGAAAAACATTAATACCAGACCATCATGCCATAGTATTAATTTGTGGCGCATGCACCAACAAAAAATTTGTAAATGAATTCAAATAGGTTTTTCCTGAAAAAAATATTACACACAAAAAAAATATACCCAATATTTACAACAACTACATAGAGGCAGCACTAAATGCAACAACAAACATCATCAAAATCATAAAAATGAGTAGATAATAAAAGATTTTTCTGTATACATATGTATGCAGCATGAATGTTTGATTAGTTTCAATTGCTTATAGGCCTACTAATAATAATACCTAAAGTCTATAAAATTTTATGATTTTTGTTGATGCTGATTTTTCTTAAGGCTTTACTCAACTCGGTTTTCTGTGTGCTTGTGTTGTGTTGTGTTCTGTGTGTTTTCCAAGTTTGAGGTTTAAGAGTTGGCAACAAGCACTTACCTACCTCAAGTTGAAGATTATTAAGGATTTTCTTTTCCATTTGTTAAATGGATGTAAGAAATGAAGTTAAGAAGGAATAAGTTTTACAAGAAGTATTCTAATACTAAAAAGAAAATTTATTAGCTAAATAATTTAAATGAATTGAGTCTGTCTCCTCAAGTTTCATTTTGGCTTCAATCTTTATATAGTAAAATTTTAACTTCAATCATATGTCTTTATATAATACAAATTTAGCTTTAATCGTAGTTCTTTGTCTAGCCTTATATTAGCTTTAATCAGAGGTCTATACGTATCATAATTTTAGCTTTAATCAGATCAGATCTTTATTATTTATATAGTAAAATTTTAGCTTCAATCGTAGGGTCTTTCACAGTCTAATTTTTTGCTTCATTTGAAGGGTTTTATATAGTCAAATTTTAGCTTCATTTGAAGGCCTTTTCTAAATTTAAAATTTTGCTTTAAATTTAAGTCTTTCCATAGTTAAATTTTAGCTTTATTTTACGTTCTTTAAATAGTTTAATATTAGCCTTAATCAACGATGTTTATACAGTTTATAGAAACACCAAACTATGCATACAATTTTCTAAAAATTTAACTTTCTATTCCACCATTTAAACTTACTCTAAACACACACTTAAATTAGTTTTTTTTTTTATATTGTCTAAAATTTAGTCAACTTCAAATGTATGCCACTAGTTTATAAAATAGTGATGCTGATGATGACGATACAGCCACGAAAAATTTCTCTTATTTTGAAACACAGACAGACACCCAGACAAACTCCCCAGCCACCAGCTAACACACTAACTAATGTAAAATCTAACATTTATTTTAAAGCAATAAATTCTAAAACTATGGCTCTAACATCATACACAGACCGAGGCAACCTTGCCATTGTAAAAAGTACGCTTTGTGAAAAAAAATTTTTTAACTATTTCAATGCACAACAACAAGACTCAACTAAACTATAAAATCAACCATAAACAAAAAAAAAAACATTGAAACTAAAAGAATTTTGTTGCTTTCTGTCTGGTTCATTTTCCCATGGACAAGGTCAACTATTTTCCGAAAAAAAAACAGCACACAGACTAAAGACAGACATTTAGTGAGAACGACAGATACAGCTGAAAATCGAAATGCAAACTAAATTTCTAAATAAAAAGCTTAATAAATTTTTCATGTCTACATATATGCAAACCAAAAAAAACCCACAGAAACATCATTTCTAACCCCTTTTACTGCCAATGCTTAACAAAATGACACTCTGCTCAGTGGTGTTTAGATTTTAGGCTTATATGAAAAAAAAATTCAAACCCAAAACCGACCTTCTATGGCTAACTTTAGCAGTGAAGAGAAAGGGGTGTTCGACAATATAAAGCAACAAACAAAAAAACTTTATAGTTATATGTAAATGCTAGAGTCACTAAAAATTTCATTCATAAAATTCTAAAATACGCTAAAAATCTAAAATTCTAAACACATAGACACGGACCTTATAGAAATAAAAACATAGACACCTCTTTGCACTATACATATATAGTGAGGCATATATATTAGCTAACCATACATGTGCCGCAGCTAGTCAGGGCACCCTTTCTTTTCGACAGGGGTGTAGCCATGTTGGCCTGCAATTTTTTTTGTTTTGTATAGGAAACCGGTTGTCTCTACAATTAAAAACACTACAAATATCATTTATTCAATAGGTTTGTATGTATAATGTTTCTCTTTCTCTGTTGCAGGTTTATATGCATGCAACTTTTGGTAGCATACTGCATTTTATAGCTGCAAAACCTGTGTGTGTGTGTGTGTTTTAGTTGTTTTGTTTGCAATCGTATAAATTCATGTACGAGTATTACCTCCTGGTCTTTGCCGGCAAACTGTGTGTGTTTTGGCAAATCTCTGCTGTTGTTTTTTTCCGTTTTTTTTTTCAGTTAGATTGTGCAACTGCAGTATTCTCGTCATGAGTGGAGGAGTAGATTTTTGACGTAAAAAAAATCCGTAGTTTTTTTTTGTGTTTAATAGAAGTAGCAGTTTTATGCATATTTATATGCAGCTTCAAACAAAATTGCAGTTTAGTATTAAAACTCTATGCATGCGGGAAAGAGGTATTTTTTTACTTCTGAAGTTTAGCGAAATATTTGGATTTTTTTTAAATCTTAATGGAAATTATAGACAATATTTATTAAATGTAACTCTAGTCAAGCTGTTGTTAGTATTAGATTGTTGTGATCGAACTTTAATATTTATTGTTTTTGCTGTTTTAGTTTATTAGTTCAGTACTTGGTTTTGAAACACAATTTCTAGATTTTTCTTTTAATATAGCTACATATTTATCTGGTATATTTTAAAGTAAACTTATACCCTAATATCCTAATTACTTTCAGTTACCTAAAATAATCATTAATTTAATATACAATTTCAAAATAACTTCATATATACAATGCGTATTAATAATATGTTTCCTATAATTATCACTCAACATCAACAAATCAACATCTTAATACGTATGAGCAACATTTAATTGTATATATAAAGTATACGCACCACTGTAGTTCCAAATTACCTAAACAAGTTGGCTAATAATTATAAAGGGGTTTTCAGCAATAACTTTGATTTGCAAGGAGATAGTTGAAGAAGTAAAGGTGGCGAAAGAAGAAAGGTTTTTATATCACAACTCTGCAATTGCGCATTATGTTTGTTTTTAGTGCAGAATTGCAGCGCCTCTGGTGGTGAGTAGGCGCATTAATGTTAAAGCTTGATTTTATAGCCTTTATTTAGTTATTTTACTTCGGTGGCGTTTGAATGCGCTGTGATAAATATTAGTTATGATAGACAGAAGAAAACTAATAATTATTAGAAACTAATGTTGTTTGAGTGGCAGCGGCTGGGAATCGAACCCGGGCTACATATACCAACTCATGCTTAATGATCAAATGCGCTAACCAATTAAGCTACAGCACCTACAGTGATTTTCGAATAGGTTCTGATATGAAAGCTTTGACAAATTATGGACGGACCGTTATAAAATTTGATGGCTTCTGTATACAGTATATAGAAAACTTTTATAACGGCGCAAGACACTCAAATCGGAAGAAATAGAAGAATTTCGCATAATAACAAACTTATGTCATCGCAATAATGACCTGTGAATTCCTGAAGATGAAATTCTTAACTGGATCAATAACTCTGACAATACTTCTTGTATGAGTAGTAGTTCAGGGTTAGAGACAGAAAGTGCGATATCAGAACCTATAACTATGAAACACGTTCAAAATCGTGAGGCTGTGCAGGCCTTAAATGCTGCAATAGATTGAGCAATGGAACGTGGTATGCAAACAGTTTACATATTGAAGGCCTGGGAAGCGCACATATGTATATGTTAAAAAAAACATACGTACGTCATAAATTCAATTCGGATTAACAAGTTGGCACTGTAATATGTATAAAAAACACTTTAATTTTTTTTACTCCTTATTAATAAAAATAAAATAGTGCAGCATATTCACTAATACGAATAACTCGTTAGTCCGAATCAGGGCCTACAATCATTAATTCGGATTAACGAGCTGGCACTGAATATGAAACTTAGTTGTGTTGAAATTTTTAAGAGATTTAGATCGTTAAAACGATTTTCTGAAGTGGGCATTATAAATCATAAAATCAAAGATTTGTGTATTAATGAAACATATTTGTGTATAATATTATTTGTATACCAACATTTTTAAGAGAGTTATGCTCTTAAAGTGATTTTCGGAAGTGTTTCTTATATGGGAGATATGGCCAATTATGGACTAATCTGTATTTGTAGATGCGATTAGGCTTCTTGTACAAATTATTTGTGGCGAAATTTGTTTGGATATGTGCATAACTCAAACATTTGTGACCGATAAACCCTTACTTCGTGAGGACATTTGTATGGGGGCTAGGTGAAATAATGAACCGGTTTCCACCAATTTCAATACCAATTCTTGGGTAGAAAAAATATTATTTACCAAATTTTATCAATTAAAATTTCAACCTTCAATATTTATGGGCGTTACAAATATCATCACAAATCCAATATACCCTCCCCACTATGTTTTATAATTTATCATTATAAGCGATTAAGATTTGAGGTTGTGTAATGAAAAAGACAAACATATATTGAGACTCCGCATAATAGACTTACCAAGAAATGAATACCTGCGTGAAAAAGTTTAAATGATTGGAGAGCACCAAACACAATACCGCAGAAAGTTTGCCTGGTGCAAAACGACCAAAGTGGTTTACAAAAACTTAAGTAAGAGTTATAGTAAGAGAAATAAGAGCAAACTCAACTTCTAGTGCTGTAAAAATAGCTGAAAATGTTACGAAAACTTATGGAATACCTGAAGTATGATTAAAAGATCTATGCAATAAAATGATAGAGCGACACATGGAATGCCTGTGCAACTGCATATATGAAAACCGTCTTCTAAAGACAGTTTTTTATATGAAAACCGTATACCAAGAACAGTTTTCTATATGAAAACAGTCTTCTAAATATAGTTTTCTATTTGAAAATAGTCTTTTAAAGAATGAAAAGTGTCTTTGTAAAACATTTTTTTTTGTAGTAAAGAGTATATTTTCTCTAGAAGGTTAACTTTCTATAAAAAAATTATTTTTTAATGTAGTTTTCTGTAGAATATTATCTTCTTAGTGTAATTTTTTTTATAGCAAAACTGTGTTGCTAATTTAAGTATATTGAAAACTAATAAATTTCAAATAAAATAAACATTTGTGAAGGTGTGAGCATTATTGGCCGTTCGTGTTCATGTTTTATATCCATTATTTATACAAAATTAAATTTCTACTTGAATAAAATTTAACTAAAACTTTTTACTTAACTTCTTTGTTAAAACTTTAAATCTTTAATTATATTTCTATAAAATTAAATCTATTTGATGTGTATTTATACACGTATGTTATTATACCTACACATATTTATTTAAGTGTGTACGTGTGCGTTTTTTATACATACATATATAAATTTTAATGTTTTTTTTTACAAAAAATAGTTTTAGTTTATATGTCTGAGTTTGGTTGTCAAGTGCTAAAGCATAAAATTCAAAATCCAAAGAAAAAACAAAAACAAAAAACAATCAACAACAACTACAGCTGCACTGGAAACTACAAAAATAAAATTCAGAAAAAGTAGTTACCCACTCCAAGAGGAAATTAATTGCTTACAACACTGTGGCTCTCCTACACACACTCTACAATTAAAGTAAATATGGGAATTTAGTATAAAATTTTGAAGTACTCTATAGAGTTTACAGGCATTTGGGCGCTCTCGCTCTCCTGCTTTAAAGCTATAATGCCTGGCAACTAAAAAACAGCTTAATGTTGTAGTTGTTGTAGTTTGTTGTTGAGTTGATTGCACTTAAAGTCATGCACAATTCACATGCATGTGTAGCAAAAGTTGTTGTTGTAGTTTAAATGCATTTAAAACTGCATCAATACAATAAACATTTTCGTATACAACAACAAAATAAACAACAACAACAAAAAAACACAAGCTATGTCGTAGTTGTTGTATGCAAAATACTAAAAACCTCATCGAATGTTCAAAAAGTTTGCTACGTTATGTTCAAATGAGTTCGAATGGATGTTGTGCATGTCATGTCCGTCCTGCTGTTGATGACCAGCCTAAAAGTCTGCATAACAAAATGCAATTTTATTTTATAGAAAATGCATACAAACAAAAGAACACACAGTCAAATGCACATGCATTCATCAATTTGCATATGTACACGTATGTATTTATGTATGTATGTGCATTTGTATGTAGCTGTGCATGTTTAAACAGTTTTGGACTAGGGTGAACAACAACAATTTTATGCAGGTTTTTTTCTTAGGCTTTTACATGCAAGTGTGTCCGACTGTGTATACGAGTATTCGTATGTGCAGCTAAATGCATAGAGAAAAATATGCAACTTTTTTGTCTGGATTTTATATAAAATTATTTATATGTATTTAGTTATATACATATAAAAATCAAAGGAACTCTTTTAGGGTGTTTCAGGCAATGTATTTACCAGGGCCTTTCAATGTTAAGCAGATTGTTTCAGAGTTTTCTATCTTGCATACACTTCACAGACTGTTTTCATATAGAAAACTGTCTTGCACAGACTGTTTTCATACAGAAAATTGTCTTGCACATACTGTTTTCTAATAGAAAATTGTCTTGCCCAGACTATTTTCAAATAAAAAACTATCTTGCGCTGACTGTTTTCATATAGAAAACTGGCTTTCACAAACTTTTTTCATTTAGAACACTGTCTTTCACAGTATGTTTTCATATAGAAAGCAGACTTGCACACACGCAGATTCAATATTTTTAAAAATTATTTTAAAATATTATGATCACTGTAACTATTTATATGATTTCGGCAACCATAATATGGTTACATTTACCATCCATATGATTATAGCAATCATATATATGATTATAGCATTTATGTAATGTTTATGATAATCAGTTTTATGATTTAAGATAACACCATATATGATTGTAGTAATCATCTGAATCATAACTTAACCGTATTGTGGTTACCGCAAGAAATACATAATTACAGTAACCATAACATTGTTGGAAAACTTTTAAACAATTTTTAAATTTTTGTGATAAACATGTACAACTATATTTTTCTCTGTGTGCGGACTATTTTCATATAGAAAACACAGACTTCACAGACTGTTTTCATATAGAAAGCTGGCTTGCATAGATTGTTTGCATATAAAAAACATTCTTGCACAGATTGAACAGACCGAACAGGCAGTATTGAGTCTTGAACAGTCTGTTTTCATATAGAATACGCAGACTGTAGAAAATTATCTTGCCTTGTTTTCATATATAAAACTGTCTTTCATATAGAAAACAGTCTGGACTGGGCTATAGAAGAAGTTTTCATATGTAAAACTTATTTTTATATAGAAAACTTCTATATGAAAACAGTCTATCCCGGACAGTTTGATTCAAGTGTCTGTTAAAGTTACTTTTCTATAGGAAAGTTTTCTATAGTAAAAAAATTAACATTATTTCGTTTAGAAAAAGTAGTTTGCGAAGTTAGTTTTCTATGGGAAAAGTTTTTACAGGAAAAGTATTTTTGTATGACATTTTTAAAAAAGGCCCTTTACTTAATAGTTTTGTAAGGACTATTTACCTGATAAGCACATGTAAGTTTGTTGGTGTGTATTGGAGTTGGACTATTAGTGTGTTTGATGGGTTTTTTTATAATGCAAATAGATAGATGCTTTGCAACACTAAAAATTGACTCTTATTGCCATATTGTTTTGTTGCATAAATGTATGCGTATGTAACAGTGTGTAAGCAACTATACACACACTATGAAAATAGGCTTTGAAAGTGTAAAATAAAATTTATTCAAAATACTTACAAACAAACATGGGTAATTTTTGGAATACAAAAAAAAAAAAAACAAACTGAAAATAAATTAAATAAATATATAAATAAATGTATGTATATAAAAACTAAATACATACAGATAAATGTATATAGAAATACATAGAAATATACTTATGTAGGTGTGTACACAAATACATATGTACATATGTATGTATGTATATATTTCTATGTAATAGAATGCGTATACATAAACATATATATATATATAAACATTTGTATTTTCTATGTATTTAGTAGATATTTTTTATTTGTATATTTATATTATTTATAAAAAATAATTTTTTCTCTATATACATGTTTAATCAATTGTATATGTAAGTAAGAGTGTGTATGTGTGTGCACATTATTTATATTTGATTTGAAATTGATGATCACAAACAAAAAAATAATATACATACATCTGCATACATACATATAATATAAATAAATACTTTTTATATACATATGTATGTATGTTTATACTCACACACATAAAAAACATCCATCTAAAACTTAAAAGTGCATCTGCATATAAATACCAAAAAAATAACAAAAATGCCACACAAAAAAAAAAAAATAAAATAAATATTATCTAAAATACATACAAATAATTTGTGTGTACAGTCTAGACAAAACATGTGTTACTTACAACAATTAGAAAACAAAAGTCAAGAGAATTTCAATTTAATACATTTAACTCTTTAATAGTTTTTCAAAATCAATATATTTTTAAATGCATATGTACTATATGTATGTTTTCATATACAAAACATTGTTGCACAGACTGTTTTCACATAGAAAACATTCCTGCACACACTGTTTTCATATAGAAAAATATCCTTGCAGACTGTTTTCATATAGAAAACATTGTTGCACAGACTATTTTCATATAGAAAACATCCTTTCTTGTGCAGAAAACATAGAACACATTCTTTCACAGACTGTTTTCATATAGAAAATATTCTTGCAGACTGTTTTCATGTAGAAAACATTCTTGCACAGACTGTTTTCATATAGAAACATTATTTCACAAACTGCCTTCCTATAGAAAACATTCTTGCACAGACTGTTTTCCTACAGAAAACATTCATGCACAGGCTGTTTTTATTTAGAAAACATTCTTGCACAGAATGTTTCCATATAGAAAACATTCTTTCAATATGCTCCTGTTGGAAAACAAAGATACTCTTGAAAACTCCGTTACAAGACAATCAAAATAAACAACATCTTGGATACAAAGAGAATTTTGCTGTCTTGTACCCCGTTACAAGACATTCAAAATAAATAACATCTCGGATACAAGACAGTAAAAGTCTCCTTGTATCCAAGATGTTATTTATTTTGATCGTTTTGTAACGGGGTTTTCAAGAAAAACTTTGTTTTCCAACAGGGACATATTGGAATAACATGAAAGTTAAATTTATTTAAAGTTTTATTTCACATAGAAAACTGTCTTACTAATATTAGTAAGAATATTTTAGAGAAGTGTCTTGCAAAGATTCTTTTTGTATAAAAAATTGTCTTGTAAATAATACCAAACAAAATAAACAATATCAGTTACATACAGTGGCTCACAGCTTTTTTTTGTACAGTGAATTTTCGTTTGTTTTCAAAACTATATAAAAAACAAGTAAGAAAGTATAGTCGGCCAAGCCCGACCATATAATACCCTACACCCAGTATATGTATAAAAGAGTTTTTCAGAAATGGGCGTTATATGAGAGATATCACCTATTGTTCACCGATCAACCAAAAATTTAGAGTCATGATGTCTGTCAATATACGTATTATATGTGTTAAATTTTATCTCGATATAAATATTTTTAAGCGATTTATGGATTTTAAAGTGAATTACGGAGAGTGACCGATCATAATAAAATTATACCGTATTATTTGTATACATATGAAATATATTTGCGTTAAATATTACTTAGATACCAACATTTTTGAGAGAGTTATGCTCTTTAAAGTGTTTTTCGGAAGTGGGTCTTATATGGGAGCTACGAGTAACTAAATTTGCATATGTGCTTTGGCTTCATTTACAACTCATTTGTGATGAAATTTGTTTGGATACTTGCATAATGCAAACATTTATGATCGGTAAACCACAATTTCGGGAGGGCATTTGTATGGGGGCCAGGTGAAATAATTGACCGATTTACACCAGTTTCAATCCCATCCATCCTTAGGCCGAAAAATGTATCACTTATCAAATTTTATCGAAATATCTTCAAAATTGCGACCTGTACTCTGCGCATAAGCTTTACATGGACAGCAAGCCAGACGGACGGACGGACATTGTTAAATCGACTCTGAAAGTGATTCTGAGTCAATCGGTATACTTTAAGGTGGGTGTTGGGCCAATATTTCTGGGCGTTACAAACATCAGCACAAATCCAATATACCATCCCCACTATGCTGGTGTAGGGTATAACTAATAGGAACTTAAAAAAGAAATTGGAAGTAGAAAAAAAGAAAAATTAAAAACCAACAACGTTGTATTGTGTTATCGGTACAGTAGAAATTAACTGCATAGAATAAGCTGTGACGTGAAAAATAGAGCATTTTATTGTTTTTTTGCTAAAAATTATTTATGTTTGGTAAGCTATATACAGACGGTTGTCAGATCTGGCGATGTGCTAACAATGTACTGACATTAAAATATTGTTAGCAAAAGGTAAATTGTCATAGTGGATTCACCCATTCAACAAATATTTTGTTTAGACAAAGTTTTTTTCATATGAAGTTTGACGTCTCTCTTTTAAAGAGAGATAGAGAGAGAGAAAATAGAGATTGTTACACAAAACTGTTTGGCGGAGACTGTTTAATAAAATAATAATGTCTTGCAAATAACTGTTATAATATAGAAAACTATTGTTATCTTATCATTGTATTTCAATTTAAATTTAAATTTAACGGTTTGCAACGTCTTGTATAAACATACATTCTAGTTATAGAAACTGTTGATAACTCGCTGTTATTAACATAGTTGTGGGGAGTATGACAACATTTAAGTTTTTAGGTTGAACGTTGCAGAACAGAACTTTCGATTGTCTACTCTAGTGGCCGCCGGTAATTACAAGAACATGGTGCTAGGGTATAAAAAGAACAAACCGGGAAACTCAAAAGTTAATGTATTGTGTAAAACCAGTGCGTGCTTAAGCCGTAATTTAAGTGTGTGCTAAAGTAAATTGTAAAAGAGAATTAAAAGACAGTGTGTTTCTTAAAATTATTTTATAAATTTTTTTAAATATATAATTAACAAACACAAACTGCGAAGTTGCAGAAAACACTCACAGTCTTTGGCTAGAATCGAACCCGCAACAATTTGAATAAATAGTGAATCGTTATATTTTTTTAAACTACTTGGCAACACTTTATTTTGCAATTAAAAGCAATCCGGTTTATTTAAAGGCAATAAACCCCAGTTTTTTTAAAGTTAAAAACGTAACATAAATACATAGAAAATTTCGCATAAATAAATCACACTAAAATTCTTTCATTCAACTTTCATTCAAATTGAAACATTTCTAAATCATTTTTTCCACCAATTATTTAAAAATATCCCTCATGCTTGCTCCACACACACAGTAATACGTGTCAAATATTTAGTGACCTTAAACTCAGTCAACAATTAATTATTTAAACTCGTAAATGCCGCATAATATATGCGAAATATGTATGTGAATATAACACAAACATTTCATTAACAATCAGCTAAATATTTCCTTCATTAACGGCTGTTATATGGTTAAAAAGCAGTAATACCAAACACCAACCACCACACAACGTCAACAATAGGTAAAGCAACAAACAGTAGCAACAACATAAATAAAACATTAATGAAAGGAATTTTACCTAAAGTGTGAATGCAACAAGATGGGCTACACAAAATCAGTCACACAGTGAAAATGTACAACAAGTATGCATGTGCAAATATGTCTCTATGCATATATTTGTAATGGCAATAGCAAACGTCGACGACGACGACGTTTGTGTTATAATAACAACAGCAACAATAACGTAACGGTGGCTAAATATTAAATACGTCCTCGACCTAGTTCGATGTCAATGTTATTGTGCCACACACATACAACAACAATAATAATAAGGCTGGCTGGCAAAGCAAAAGGCAAAGCCACTAAAGCTAAAGGCAACATCAACATCACCATAGCCATCACCATCATCAGCAGCAAAAGCAACAGCTACATCATCATCAGTACCAGCACCAACACCATTGCCATCGCCACCAACCAACATCATCGTCGTCGTCGTCAGTAGTAAGTATCTGCACACATTTTCACACAAACCCACAGTGTGTCAGCCAGCCGTATTGGTATCAAACAACAGACACAAGTTTCCCACGTCTATTTGTAGAACGATTGTACCTCTACCAGCAACCACCAAAACGCCATTGACTCAACCGCATGCAAGCAACAGCAACAACAAATGTACTTGTCGTGTATTTGACTCCTCCATCGACAATCTACAAAACACAAATTGCACAAATCTCTGACTATAAGGTGCTGACTGACGACTCCTTCTGGCACAATAACCACGACAAAACAAAATGCGAATAATAACAATGATGCCAACAACAGCAACGGAGACGACAACAGAGCTGCTGCTGCTGCAGTTGCTACTTCTACTGATGCTGCTGATGTGAGTGAAGAGGTAATTTTGTTGCATTCGTTGGTTAGTGTCGGCTTGTACGTAAATAAACTGCATATATTTATGTCCTTGCACTTGTAAGCCTCAATTCAATGTTACTGGCCTTACCATTAAACACACACACACACACTTGCTCACATACACTCTTAAAACTCTTCGTTGCTCCACTACCACACAAGATGTGTTTAGCTGCCTGCTTGCCACATGCTACCATTGCTAACAGCCTGCCTGTCTAAACAAATGTTTCTATACAAATCTCAAACTCTTTGAACACCTTCTCAATATTAAACGAAAATTCCACTGCACTTTGCATTTATTAGAATGCAGGCCAATGCACCTTGTTTGTTCAGCACCGTAGCGCCACCTCCCCCCCATACCAACAAATAAACCAACTTCACTCGCCCCTTAACTTTCCAACAAAGTTCAACATCCTTCATAACTCACATCCTTCATAACTGCTCTTTTTCTATATTATTTATACTCTGTCTGTTTTCTGTATGTATTTCATCACTCTCTCCTACTTAATTCCACTTCTTTACTTTAGTTAACTTCCTTTACTTCCTAGTTGAGTTTGGAAGAGGCCACAACTTTAGACTCAAACTTTTCATTTATGCAAATCTTCCCCAGTTTTTGCTAACTCTCTCTCTTACTCATTCTATTCGTCAGTTAACTTTGTACTCTTTATTTTCTCGTATTGTTGTAGTGTAATGAGTATTTTGCTGAAATCCTTATTTGTTTTTAAAGGTTTGAGTCTGTGATTTATGCTGCCTAATGTATGTTTTTCGCCAAAAAAAAGGGTCTGTTATTTAACTTGTTAAATAATATTCATCTCCATTAGGTTAAGCAATTGTTGCTTGTTCTCTTTTTTTGTACTAAACCCTCTCAGTTGTTTGTTCTCTTACTTGTGTTGCCTATTTTAAATGGCAAGAGAATGGGAGAGTGCGGAATAAAACCCAATCAATGTTTTGAAATTGACTTGGATTTAAATAATTTTTTAATTTTTTAAGGTTTCAAAAACAGGTTTATGTTTTCACTTCCGAATAGAAATAAATTATGTTACATGGCTGAATAAAACTTAAACAAAATTTAAAATAAACTAAATAAATTTGTTTATATTTCTTTGTACATATCTAGTATTTTTTTATTTTTTTTTAATTTCATAAATTCTATCAGCCCAATCATGAATAAAAATTCCGCGGAAGATTTTTCCCTTTTCCCATTTTTTCTATTCAAACTCAATATTAAAAAAATAAAAGGGGAAAAAACTTCGGCGGCCGTATATAAAAATTTTTAAAAAGAGATCAACAAATAATAGTAAAAGTAAAAATATTAAAAGCCTTTTTTAAATAAACGAGTTAATAAAGATAAAATAAGCATTTAACCGCTGAAAATTTAACTCCAATATGATATTCGGGACTGAAGTACTAATTAGTAAAAAGGGCTAATTTCAGTACATATTTGTTACTTTTTGCAATTATTTTTGTTTTCTATTCTACTTACTTTATTTGAATTTTTTTAATAAAATCTTTTAGGGCTCCACTGGGACTCTAACCCTGGTTGTTCATCTACAGTTCAGTAAACCAAACCATCAGACTATACAAGAATTTTTATTTCCATGTTTAAAATGTTAATTTTATTTTCAAAGACTTTGACCTGAAGACATAACCACTAAGTAAAATTCGTTTTAATTCTTGTGTATTTGGACAACTTCTTTTACTAAGAACAAATCACAATAAAAAGTTTAGCTTTATTTTATTTGATGTTGTTTGCTCTTACAAACTACTGGCAATATTAAACAACGTCAAACAAAATAAAAAATAGTGGTTAAGCTATTTGAAATAAATATTTAAATATTTGCCAAGCCATAACAACTGCAAAACCAGAAATAATTTTAAGATATCCCAATTCATTAAGAAATATATCTTTCTGGTATTATAGTGTACTTTTTGTTTGTGCATGAAATACCAAGATGTTGCAGGTTGAAAAACATCACAACCGTTACAAAAACGAATCAATCTGCATGATATTTGCGATTAAAGAACGACACAACATTAATTTCTTGAATTGAAAAAAGACCTACGATTAAATCACAAATTGAATTAAATAAAGAAATACAATTGAAGCTTAAATCTTATTTATTCTCAAATCAGAAAGAATATAGACAATGACAGAACAAATTTTCTTTTCATATGAAGTAAGTAAAAATTAAAAAAAAAAAAAAATACTTTCCTGGAATGAAAACTAATGCTATTAGCATGATTGTAGGTTTCTATAGCCGAAACGAAATTTTTATGGGTGGCAATGTTATGGTTTGGACTGTTCAAATGTTTGAAGTATGAGGAAAGTAAAGTTTGTTCAAAACACTATCACCAGGGTTCTACATTTGTAAAGTGAAGTGGAAGTGAAATTTTTATTAAGTTTGTGTTCTAAATATTGTGAAAATGATTTTAAAAGTAAAATTTCATTTTTAGTTTGGTTCATCGTAGTATAAGTTTCACTTGAAAACGAATTCAGTTTGATTTCGTAGGAGAATATAGAACATAGGCGTATATTAATTTTGTTATTTAATAGATTATAAACAAATTAGAGAATACTGAAGAAAGTGCTATAACACAAAATGAACCAATTTGTGTAAATTTTTTGCCTAATAACCAAAAACAGTAGTATTTTGGTAATAATTTTAAATCAAATTACTGCTTGTTGAATTAGAATTAGAAAAAAGTACTTTTTGGGAAAGTAAAAGTTCATTCAAAAGAAAACAACTCAAGAAAGTACACAAAATTAACCAAATTATGTACATTTTTGTCTAACAACCAAAAACTAGTACGAGCATTTTGCTAATAATTTTAAGTCAAATTACTGCTTTACAAATTCTATTAAATTTTTTTTAAATATTTGTTGAATTAGAAAAAAGTACTTTTTTGGAAAAACAAAAGTACTTTAAAAAATAAAGTATATTAAGACATAATTAACGCACAATGGATAATAATTGTTAGCTGGGGATTAGCTAATTTTACTAGTATTCCATAAAATTAGTTGGGGAAATAACTGATTTTAGTACACTTTATAAGGAGGAATTAAAATACCAATCGAAATGTTAGTTAAAGGGATTTGTGTGAGACACACAATAAAATGGGGTTAAAACTTTTATAACCGGGAATTGGTTATATGGGAAGATTTTGGGGAAATCTTCTCAGACTTCTAAGAGAGTCTTATAATAAATGAAAAGAGGTTTCTTTTCAAAAATTCATCTGACTTACATTTTATTATTAAAATTACTTAAGGTATGGTCACACTTGGCAAATATTTACTAAAAAAGGCGTAAACACTTATTTTAGCACAAATTTGTTTGATGTTGTTTACTCTTACAAGAGTTTTGCAAAATCAAACAGCAGAAAATAAAATGAAACCAAATATATGCACCCCTATTGTGAATAAAAATTCCACATGAAATTTGTTCCCTTTTCACATTTTTCCTATTAAAATTCAATGTTAAAAAAATAAAAGGGAACAAATTTCATGTGCAATTTTTATTCACGATAGGGGTGATGTTGTGTCTTGACCTTATTATTTTCTGGTTACTATCGAACAAACTCTTCACGGTAATAAATATCGCTCGGGACCTCAATGGCTCGTTATTTAAAACTACAAATATACATGCTTAATTGGTTGGTTTACATGGTTGTTTACGTGGTTAAGCAGAATCCTTATCGTTGTACAGATGCTAGTATTGGGTACTATATCCAGCCTGTTGCGTTTATATATATTAATCTATAGTTTTAATTTGTGGATTATATGTTGGGAAATTCTATTTAAATAATATTCTGATAAAATGCTTAGCTATTAGAAAAATGTCAAAAAGTACCATCAAACAAAAGGTACCAAATTTATTTTTTTCTAACTACCACAAAATATTTGATATTTTTGGTTTAAATATCAAAGGCTTAACTAATTACTGTTTTGTTAGTTGGAAAAATTTGTTCAAAATTTTTAGAAAGTACTTTTTACAGTGTACTGAAAATCAATATTACTTATAGCAAATTAAAATTTTTTCAACTGTATTTAACATAAATTTAAAAAAAAAATTTGAAATATTTTAAGAAAATCCAAGTATCTAACTGCACAGAAATAATAACCATTTTTAGTTGATGGGCAACAGTATTTATACAATTTTTATTTTACAGTTTTTAAACAGTTTTCAAATAGCTTTAAAAAATAAAAGTTTTTTTATATAAAAAACATAAATTAATGTAATTTTTTTATTAACAATTCTTAGAATTATAATAAAAACATATACATAATTTAAAACAAATAAATTTTACATTTACAATTTACTTTTACTAAATATTTAAAAACTAAAGGACATTTCTAGGGATAATTGTTGAGTTTGTACAATTCAAACAAGGAAAGTAGTATGAACACATGTTAAATTAGTAAAAGTATTGCAATAAAATAAATTTAAGGAAAATAGATTGCGAGATTGTGACTATTTTCAAAACAAATAATGGAAATATTCATCGAAATATTCATTTAAAACCAGCTCATCTTCACTGTCATTTTGCTGATGCACAGCTATCTTATGGGCATTACTATAGAGATCATTAATATCATCAATAATGTCATCATCTGCAATTAGAGAATTTAAATTTAAGATAAGTTTAAGAATATGTGTTTAAAAATGTAGGTTTGTTAATACATACCTTTATATTTATGTTTCCTACTGAGACGGGATTTCGAAGACAATACCGCCTCATCTAACATATCATACTCATTGGCTTTACTTTCCCGGGAATATCTTACGGGTGGAGCTAAAAACCAATATTTATTTAGTATGGTTTTTAAACCCGGCAATTGTCTTATCTCTTCTAAAGCTTTGGGCTGTTGCGCCAGAGCTCTAAAAGCTCTTAACTGTAAACACTCCAATTGCGAGGTGGCATTCATTAGACGTATGCAGGATTTGGCTGCTGTAGAACAAACCATGGGATACAATTTCAAGCAGGGATCATTGGGAATGTTGGTATAGGCTACACCCAAAGAGCGGCGATTGAGAAAGAACTCTAATTGGCCGCGCATACGATCGAGCAGTACACCCACTATACAGCCTTGAGAGAACTTCTGGCCATATTTCAAATGCACACCGTTATGGTGAATTTTACCCTCATAGGAGAAACCCCATGAGTGGGAGTTGGTACCCAGTGCGGAGACAAAGTGGAATTTGAATTGTGTTAAATCGACTTTGTCAGTGCCAATGCCGAACATCTAAAAGAAAAGAAAGAGGAAACAGTGTAAGTTGTTGGTTTTTAAGAAATTATTGAAAAAGATATTAAAATTTTATTAAAAATAGTTAAAAGAAAAAAATTTTAAATTGTAACAAAATCAAACTCTTTTATTTAAGAAAATTTGAGAAACATTCTCATTGAATATTCTAAATCCTTTTCATACCACCCTCGCATTCTAAACAAGCCTCAACAGACTGGCTTATAATTGTTATTCATTAAAACTATTTCTCACAATTAATTCCAATTGATATTTCCAATCACATCTCATCCACAGCATGTGTGTGCAATATTTTGTTGTTCATTTTGAAAGGGGTACTGACTGGCTGGCTGCTGCGTATGCAAATAAAAATTAACATTTCATTTATATTAAATGCATTCTACTAGAAAATAAACCATACTAAAAATACACTCCCAGCTTAAGCAAGCAATCACTCACTTACAATGAAGAACGTAGTATGTGTCAGTTTGTTTTTTTTTATTATAAAGCCCCTCGTGTGTTGCTGCTACAGCAGGTATTTTATTTATACGTTTTGTGAAAATATAATTTATGTTTATTTTAATTTAAAAGTTGATAAAGTTTATATAACATTTATAGAATATTACAAAATGGGAACTTTAAATGTTGGTTTTGAAGAGGAACCATTTTTATTTTACAGTTATTAAGAAAATGTTAAACCTTTTGAAAATTTCAACTTCTTGAAATGTTAATAAATTTCACATGACTTTTCCAGAATTATTACTTAACAAGATTATAAGATTTAAGATTTTTTTCAGTTATAGCAGAATATCGGAAAGGCATATACTGATAGTCAAGTCTCTAACAGGTGTATATACTACATCAATCTTAGTCCAGGAATACCGGGCATCCTTAGATAGGAAGTTTCACTTATATGGGTGCGTGGGCATAGAGACATAATAGGCAACTGTGTTGCTGATCATCTGGCGATGAAAGTGCTAGTTTTTTTAACCCGCATTTATTGTTTTTTCATTGTAAGTGAGAAATTTGTAATTTGGTACTTTTTATGTAAAAAGTACTTTTTAAAATTTTCACAATTTCATAATATACATATACACTTTATTTGTTAATAATAAATAGAATAAAAATTTTCAATATTTTAATAATACAAGGTATAAAGTCAAACTTAGCATTTAAATAAAAATAAAGTTAAAATATTTGTATCATGCAGCTAAATGCAAAATGTTTTTGGTTGGTACTTTTTCAAACATTGGTAAAATTATTAAGCAGTTATGCCGAATACTATAACTTTTTTAAGTACTTTTTTCAAAAAGGTACTTTTTTTACAATAATCAAGAAAAAAGTACTTTTTTTTTTTTTTGTCAAACACCTTCAAATAGCATGAACAATTATTACATAAAAACTACATGATTGTGTTTAATCAACAACACCTACTAAATAAGCCAGCAAAAATAATAAAAACAACAATTTATAATGCACATAAACAATAACAAACAAGAAATCCATAAAGACTAACTGCATTCATGTACTGAATTCATATAATATGGGGCACGTGAATAGTGAATGATCAGAGAAAAATAAACAAAACAATACACTTTAGTTAAAAGAAAACAACTTGTCATAAAGCCCGGTAGATTTTCAAATTTGTTTATTGTTGTTATTTATTACGGCTGTCATATAAAATTACATGTAATTTTTTTTTATTTAAAAAAAAAAATAATAAAGAGATTATTAAAAGTTACAAGTGTTTTTGTGGCTTGTCTTTAGATTGCTGCGTCATACACTTCCCTTGTGTTAAAAAAAATGTTATAAAAAAGGCAACAATTTTAAATAAACAAATTTAAATTTGTTACCAAATTGTTTGCGAAAGCGGCACGCTTCTTTATACTCTTATTGCTTTTGTGATGCCTCTTGGCGGCTACTCTTTTGGCAATTGAACAGAAATAATTAGTTTAATTAGATGCCCATTTGGCTATATTTTTTTATGGCGCTACGATCACATTGACATTTTTTTGGCAATTACAGAAGCAATAAAGCGTGAGGTAGGTTGAAAATTTTCCATTGCTATCATTTAAAATAAACCTATAAAGAGGCCTAAGCTAAGTAGCAACGTAAAAGGAAAAATGATACAGTATTAAGGTACTTTAAGGTTATGCAAAAAGTACTTTTTTGCTTATACACTGTATTTTCTTATATTTGTTTAAAAAAAAGTTATAAAATCTGGTTAAGCTTCAAAATTTAAAGATAACTTTTACTTATTCTTTATTGTAAGTGAGAAATTTGTAATTTGGTACTTTTTTGTTAAAAGTACTTTTTATTATTTTCTCCCCAAAAAGTATTTCTTGCCTAAACAAAGTACTTTTTTGTCTAAATAAAAATTATAAAAACTGGTTAAGCATCAAAATTTTAAATTTTGTTTGCCTATTCTATGTAAGGGAAAAATTTTACATTTGGTACTTTTTTGTTAAAGGTACTTTTTTGATATTTTTTCCCCAAAAATATTTTATTTCTGCGTATACAACATCTTTTTTCATTTTCGTTTTAATAAAAATTATAAAATCCTGTTAAGCTTCAATATTTCAAGCCAACTTTTAACGTTTCTTGGTTATAATAAAGAATTTTCTCAGTTGGTACTTTTTTCATTAAAGGTACTTTTTGAAATTTTCATTATTTTGTTTAAAATCTAATTTTCGCGTATTTTTATTTATAAAAGTTGTTAAATCAAACTTAGCTTTAAATTTACTATTTGGTACTTTTTTGAAATTTTCAAAATTTTGTTTAAAATCTAATTTTCAAATATTTTTGTTAATAAAAATTGTAAAATCAAGCTTATCTTTAAAATATACCATTTGGTACTTTTTTTTTAAAGATAGGTATTTTTTTTTTTTGAAATTTTCGCAAATTTGTTTAAAATTTATGAAACAACAACAAAACTTTATGCTAATTAAATGTGTTTTAAGGTACTTTTATTAACCCCAAAAAGTACACAATAAATATTTAATCATATTTATTACAAAACCATTGCAAAATCTGGCTTAGCTTCAATATTTTAACCCAACTTTTATCTTTCCTTAGCTTTTAAAAGAAATATATCATTTGGTAAATTTAAAATTGTTTCAGTTACTTTATTTCCTAAGGTACTTTTTACCTCCAAAAAGTACGTTTTTAGCTAATACAACAAATATTTATACATATTCATTAATAAACGTTGTAAAATCTGTATTAGCTTCAAAATCTAAAACCAACTTTTACCCTTTTTTGTTTGTTAGTGAGAAATTAGCTATTTAGTATTTTTTTGTTAAAGGTACATTTTGAAAATTTCACAATTTTGTTTAAAATTTATTAAATATTTAGAAAAATTATATGTTTTTAATGTATTTTAAACTTTTACATTTTCTTGTTTGTAAATGAGAAACTTACCATTTAGTACTTTTTTCCATTTGGTAAATTCTAAAATTTTCACAACTTTGTTTAAAATCTTTAAACTATTGAATTAGTAATACGCATATTTCAGATAATTTATTTATGTCAAGAAACTCATGCTGGTAATAGGAGCAAAATGTTTTCGTTTGTCACTGCAATACTTTTAAAGTAGTGTTTAAACTTTTTTAAATGGTAATGCCATTGGAAACGTTAATACTTGTAGCTTATAAATAAGTCATTACTTTGATATCACTAGAATTAGTTACAAGTAACCACTTTATTAACTTACTGATCAAAAAGTTTACAGAAGCCGTTATAAAAAGTATCACAATGAGCCCTAGTAATTTGTTATTTATCAGTTAATAAATAAAAAAGTAAGACATTATTCAACTACCTCTCAGTAATGCTAATGGTAATTAGTAGTCCTTGAAAAGTATGTTATTAAATAATTGCTACACATTATCAAAATTTTGCTGCTGTACATAGGCAAATCATTAAATAATTGTTACTATGTAAAATCTTAAGAACAACTATGGCAATTATTCGTTATGAATATCTTACACACTCTATTCCTAACTAAACATACTTTATTTAATTGTTTAGCTAATCATTGTCTTGAATTTGCAACATGTCTATTATACATTAGATAAATTGGTCATAATTATTTTTAGATTGTACGCTATAAAACGTAATATTTTTAGATTTCATTGATGATAAACCGAATAACGTAGTAAAATATTTCTTGTTCTCTCTTTCACCACCAAAGCTAAGTGATCATTCATGAAAAAATTGTCAATTTTTTGTTGTTTAAAACAATTTAAATAAATATTTTTTTGCATCTTTAGATTTAGCATCATGTTACTTTAACATTTTAAAACAACACGTAAGAAAATTTTTGTTAAATTGTTTTTTTTTCGATTGTGTTTTAAATGTCAGTGATAAAAGACTGAAAGATTGAACTTGGAATTTTAATGTCTTAATTGCACATTTGTTTTAATAAGATTTTATTAATTTGATTCAATAGAAATGTTATGGTAATTAAAAGCTCAATTTCAAAACTAAAGAAGAAACAAGTTCAAAGGACCATAGATTAGGTTTGAAGGACCTTTATTTAAGTTGGACTGGAACCAAATAAAAGCAGATATTACAACAGATTTATAAAAAAAATCTTTTCAAAAATTTTGTTTATTACATTATACCTCAAGTTCAAAACTAATTAGGAGACAAGTTTAAAAGACCATACATCATGTTCGAAGGACCAGTTTTTGTTTAAATAAATCCCAAACATTGTATTTTGAATATTAAATTATACGTTTAGTGTAAACGAATAAAAAGGCAAGTTCAAAGAACATATACGAGGTGCTTTTTTCGGTCTTGGCTCTTCTGGTTGTTTCCATTGGGATGATTGGGCTATGGTTTCAATGTCATAGCCATACACCCATGATTCGTCGCCAGTTATGACCTTTTTGAGGAAATCTGGATCGTCGTTGACGATGTTCAACAGCTCTTGAGCGATGTCCATGCGACGTTGTTTTTTCTCAAAATTTAGAAATTTTGGAACAATCTTCGCTGCCACACTTTCATGCCTAAAACATCCGTAAAAATTGCTTGGCATTTGCCGAACTATATGCCAACATCATCAATCACCTCTCTGATAGTGATTCGACGATTATCCAAAATCATTTTCTTCACTGCTTCAATGTTTTCATCGGTTGTTGACGTGCTCGGGCGACCAAGACGCGCATCGTCATCGGCCTTCCTTAAACCGGTTATACCACAATTGAACTTTTGTTCTGCTCATAGTAGACTCGCCAAACGTCACAGTCAACATTTCAAATGTCCTTGGGCATTTAATTTCATTTTTTAAACAAAACTTAATACAGTTTCTTTGATCCATTTTTTCGAATAGTAAAAAATCGAAGAGCACACCAAAACACGACTAACCTTTTTACTTATGAAGAGGCAAGTTCACAACATCATAGATCAGGTTGGAAGAACCTGATGTAATAACTATTATTTTCAAATAACTTAACCTTTTCAAATAAAAATAATGAAGAAACAAGTTTAAAAGATTAGGTACGAAGGACCATTTTTTTTGCTGAACTAAATACCAAATAAAACCTTTATATGGAATTAATAAAAAATCATTTTCAAATAAGTTAAGTATGCAATTAAAAGCTCAAGTTCAAAACTAAGTCTTAGGGACATATAACAGGTTCGAACAAAATTTTTTTCCTCTAGAACTAAATTCCTAACGAAACCATTACAGCAGGAATATTTGTTTAAATATTTTCAGTTTTACAACTTTATTATATTATAATTCATTTTTTTAAACACATCATATAAATTCTTTTTAATTTTATAGCAAAAACCCAAATATAAGACAAAACATTGATCTGCCATTAAAAATTAAGAAATTGTTTTTTTATTTTAAACCGATTTTTTGCAAATGATTCATTTAATTGTTATTGTTTTATAAAAAAAAAATAATAATAATTTTTCTATATATACCTATACTGCAAATTTAAAGCCAGCTGCAGACACAATAATTAAGAAACAAAAACAAAAAGGTCATTAAATCTACAAATTATTTGAACATTAAAGAATTAATAATAAAACAAAAATTATCAGCAAAAATAAACACTAATCTAAAGTAAAAAACAATCAAAAACAGGACCCTTGAACGTATTATCAGTTAAAGAACACAATGTATTTAGACATAAACACATGTTTATATATTTTAGTTTTCAAATTTTTAGTTTATATTCAAAACCAGACCCTTATCTTAACCTAAAAAGACATAATTTACACAGATTTTAAAGTATGTTTTTAAAAAAACAAAGCTCAACAAATATATTTATATTTAAATCTAGAATAGAAGTTAGTTTAAAGTCAATCGAATTTAAATGATAATGTTGTCACAATTTATATCAATATATATTTACTATTTACTTCTTTCTGTCTGTTAGTAACAAGAAAACCCCGGTAATATTGTTTATTATTAATATAGATTTTGTTAGTAACAAAATTTAAATTGTAATAACTAGCACCTTTGAATGTATTTATTTACATTATAAAATGATAAGGAAATCCTGAAATAAATATAATTTTTTGTTTTAAATGAAACAATAATAACACAAAGGAAATTGTGAATAACAACAATAATGTAGGTCATTAAAATGTGAAATAAATTGCTATTTTTAAAAATGATTATGAACATTGTAAGCATTACAAGCATAGACTCATAAAATGTGTTTACACAGACTTTGAAAGCTTTGAAAACAAAAAATTCCACTGATATGGAGACAATTACTGGCAGTTTTTTGTTTAATTAAGTTTTATTACTTTTGTGACATTCATAATCCTTGAATTGAGGTTTAGTTGTTAAAACCCAATGAATTAGTCATAATGATTTAATAGTTTTGAAATTTAACACACATATTTGAGGGACCATTATTTTTTTTAACTAAACTAAAAGGCTTTTTATAATTAAAGTGTATATTATAATAAAATTCACTATTTAAAGATTATTTTTTAATTATTTAGTTCGTTTATTCGACCTTTACCAATATTCTATAATTTCTTTTTCCAAGCAATAAGGTCACTTTAATTTTATATAAAAATGTTCTATACATATATTTATAATATTTATTTCCAATATTTCGCTATCACAATGGATAGCTTCTTCACGGATAATTTTTAAATTATAATAAAATAATAATTGAATCGGGTTTAAAAAACAATGAACAGAAAATATTTCCTTTATTTGACAACAGATACCAAGTGTGCTAAACTAGTGCCCACCACTGTAGAAATATTAAATTAAATTGTAGTTCTTATATGAAATTTTGAATCAATAAAAAAAACTATTTTCAAATAATTTAAGTATGCAATTAAAACCTCAAGTACACAAATAAAAAAGAGTTAAAATTAAATGCTAACATCAGGTTCGAAGGACCAATCTTTCAAGTTCAAAAGACCAAATTGAATTAAAGCACGAAAACTAAAGGTTATTTCCCTTGGTTACGCTTGCTAATTTCTATTAACTCTAAACACACTAAGAAAATATTCTAAACATTTAAATAAATTATAATAATATTATAATAGTTAATTATAAAGAGGGCTTAACTAATTAAATACATATTGTTTAATATTTGTATATCAATTTGTAATTAACACTCAAATGCCAGTAGATATTTTTGTTATTTTTGCATAATCAATTCATTTGTTTTCTTACAAGTTGTTAAATAAAAGATAAGATTTGTTTAAAACTTGACTTTATTGTTTATTACATTTTTGAAGTGGTAAATAATAAGATAAACTGGGTGTATAAAAACAAATAAGAAAACGGTAATATAAATTGAACATTTAAGTATTTGTAAAAGGAAATGGAAATTTTAGAAAACTTATAGTTTCGTTTTAATGCAATCCGTTGAGTATTAAAAATAATCTATAGCTGTATTGCTTTTAAATTAAGTCAGATTGGACCATGTTTATGGAAACCATAAACCAGAGATTTTAAGAACCCAACACTTGCTAAGTTTGTAGAAGTAATTTTTATTAAAATATTTGGTAAGTTCCTAGTATGTACTAAAGGAATATTTTTTATTTGTCAAAGCTCGAAGGACCATAATTTTTACTAGAAACTGTATCTAAAAAGACAACAGTTTATATTAAATTAAGAAAGAAAAGGAGACTCAAATTAAACTAACGTACAAATGAATTTAAAACTATTCGACAGAGTTCTAAAATCTCAGTCTAACTTGACACATCAGTTTTTGAATTTGATTTTAAACTAAAAACCTTAAAATATTAAAACAAAACAAGCCATTAATAAAAAAACTTACCACATCTGTACCGGACAACGCCGTTAGTACACGCATCTCCCAAAAATGCATCATTCCCGCCGCCAGCGGCTGTTTACCCCTCACTACAGCTGTTCCTTGTGAATATGTTGGATGGAATGTTACATCTTGCCCTTTAATCACTCTATCCGAATCGGCACACTCATGCCAATTCCAATGCACAGTATGTGTAGCAGGATCATCTTCACCGCAACGGCATTTAATTATATCGGGTATATGACCCATATAGCTGGCCACCGCTGTGGTCTTAGGGAAGTCACAATCACAGTAGGCGGGACATGTAGACAAAGACGAGTGACTGCTTCCTCGGTAGCAGGGATGAGTAATTAAAATCTCATCGTCATTATTATTATGAGGCATGATTATTTGTTGTTTGTTGAGTTGATGTTGGTGTGTTAGCCAATTTAAAAGCCAATTTGCAGATTGCTGTAGTAAATTAGGCAATGAGGTAATTTTCCAGATTTTCAGCGGCCTTGTACGTTGAATGTACAAAGTAAATGCTAGAGATTTGTATAATAAACTTAGTAGATGATCCGTTTTGAAAGCTTTTTTAAAACTTAAATTATTTTAAAGGAAAATAATATTTTAAACTTTTTATTATTAAATTATAAATACGATTTTAATTTGTTTATTTTTTATTAAATTTTTCTTTGATTTACTAATATTTTGTTTTGCAACGTTTAACAAAGGGACCCGAACCGTTTGTATGTTTTATTTTTTTCAGCTTCGAAAAAAAATACATGCGCTACGTTAGCTGTCCAAGACTTGAGTGATACAATTGCCTGTGTCTAGGCACTTTCATATGCTCTTTATTTGCTTTGTATTGTCTGGTTTAGTTGGTTATACGTTTTGTTTCATGGGGCTGACTGTTGGTGGTGATAGTGGTAGTTACTTGCTCTCGGTGTGCAAGGCATAAATCAATGAATGTTTGTTTATATTTTCATGGACAGCTACTCTGGGCGAGGGAGCAGTTGAGTTTTGTTAGGGGAAAATGTGATGATGGTTTTACTAAAATATCTTGTGCTCTGCCTAAGTTACTTCATTTAAATTATTGTTTTTACAAAATATCAAATTAGCAATAAATTTTTGTAATGGAAATTTAGGATTTAACTGGAAACTATGGAATTTGCGAGTTGCTTAAAGAATATTAATTATAAATTATTAGTTAATAATGTTGAATGTGGCTAATTGAATGATAGTATAAATTTAAATAGCAAAATACATAAATATTTAGAGCAAAGGCCAGTTTATAACCCCAAAAAAGCTACTGTAGTTTCGGTAGTGAAGTAACAGCTCCAAATCCACGGAAGATAAACATGAATTAAATGGAATTTTTCGTAATGGCATAGCATTTTTAGTTTTTCCCTGTTATAGTGATGAAAGTTCAATAGTCAATATGCCAGTTAGGCAAAAAGCTAGTTCTTTTCAAGCTGAAAAACTAAATATTTTAATTTCTGCACCATGTAATAATTTTATTATTTAATCTTTCATTAGTATTCCAAGTAGGGCATTGATAAATTCGTCATATTTTCATTTTTCTTTTACATCTTACATATTGCTTCTGTTTACATACGAAGCACTTGGCTTACTCATTCAAACACACGTTTTTTAATTTATTAAATGAACTATTAATATTTATATGCAAAGTTTATTTTAAATGTAATCAGTTTCCATAAATATAAATTATAAACCTTTACTTAATGCAAATTTTCTTAAATTTTGCACAAAAACATAATTTCTTTTTATACAGCTGTCTATATAAATTTAACTGAGAAAAATAGAGAGAGAGAGAGAGAGAGAAATGAGAATGTAAACATATACATGGTTGTATTATATGGTATGCAAAACAGAGTTGTATTTGGAATGAAGCTGAATAACCAACAGTATAGGCTGTAAATAAAATGATGGAGTTTATGTGGATAAATAATGAAACCTAAAATTTTGTATTAAACACTTTATAATTTATGCAATTATTTTACAATGATGCATTATATTTTTTTTAAATAATATGTTTTGATTGTCAATGAAAATGCTATAAAATAGTGTTAAGCGTTTTTATACGTATAAAAAATGTTAGTTGATTTGCAAATTCTTTTATTATTTTATAATTAAAAGTTTTAAAGCATTATCATACTTCTAATGTCAACAAAAATAAAAAATATAAGTTTGTTGCTGAAAATTTTTTTGATTACCTGTAATTTGGTAAATAACAATAAAACAATTACTTCGTTTTATAAAGCGATTTCAGATTTTGACACATTACTAATCAAATGTTTACAAACACAATTTTTTTTTTTTTTATTTTTAAAATTATTTTTACCGCTTATCATGTTGTAATTATGCAAGGTGGGCGCAAATCGGCAACAAATACAAAAACAACAGGCATTGTGTTTGTGTAAAATAATGTACTACTGTCAAAAACACTTGAAAAAGTATTACTTTTGACATAAGTAAATTGTTAACAAAGTCAGTCAGCTGTGCTGCTGCACTCACCTTGTCTAGTTACACCATGTATAATCCGTTTGACCCAAAAACTGAATCAATACAGATACAAATAGAAGAATTGTTCAATTGTAATTCTCCGAATCTGAAACTTAGCAACAATCATTTATTATTAGTTTTACAAAGTATTATTTGTATTGATCTTAAATAACTCATAAATCTTAAATCCCAAATATTTCTTGTCATACGTTTTACATTCAATCCTAAAACAATTTTTATTTAAAAAACTTTTTTAAAACGTTCTATTTTCCCACTATTTGGTAAGACAATTGCTCAATTGCAGAATAAAAAATACAAAAAGATTTCTTAATAAATGATAATTTAACAAGAAGCTTTAATTTGCGAATTTAAATGCATGTTTAACAAAATTTGGTATAAAAGGTGTCTTAATTGTTTAACGCAATTTAGTATAACAGCAGTCTTAATTGTTTAATATAATTAAGTATAAAAGTAGACACGAATGTTGAAAAAAATTTAGTAGGAGTATTAATATATATTATAAAAGTAGACTAGGTTGTTTAACAAAATTTAGTATAAAAAGGGGTCTTAATTGTTTAATAAAATTAAGTATAAAAGTAGAAACGAATGTTGTAACAAAAATCGTTTAACAAATTTAGAATAAAAGGCGCCAATATTACTAAACAACATTTAGTATAAAAGAAAGCTTTCATTTTGTAACAAGAAATTAACAACATAAAAGTTAAATGGAGCCATTATGAAAGAAAATGCAATATAAATACCGTCACTATTCTTTGTATAAAGGATTGTTTATTTTTGTCAGCAAGTGCTTGCACATTAGGGTGTCCCAATAAATTTTTTGTTTCTGATTTTCATAGGTGTTCAATCAAAATTTAAAAGCTTATAGGGTAAAGTATTTTTGATTTTTTTTTTAAGAATTTTCGCAACCTCTAAGCGCAAATGGAGTTTTCATAAAAAAGCCTCAGTTTTCGGCCTTTTTTTAACTTTACTCATAACTTGTTTAATACCAAGCTTTACTCCTGTGTGAAAAACTTATAAGTTTTGGCGATGACTTTACTTGTTTAGATACCCTAATTAATTATCTTTTATCTTTTTCTTTCTCATTGAAAAATACTTGACTTGACAGTCAGAACTGATGAGTGTGAAACAGGACTAATTATAAGCTGTTTGCCAGTTCACCAATCATACCCAATCAACAAAAAAAAGTTTTCTTTTGCTCTGTGAAAAATCATTTATTGAGGTTCTTGCGATGTAATTCTATACCTTGAAATAAATTCTGGTAATCAGTTTCAGAAATTGTGACATTAATATAAGTATTAGTCAAAGCCACACCTCGTTCTGCCACATCATTTACCACTTGTAATTGTTGAACTTTTTCTTTGCCTCTTGAAATGACTTGTTGGCTGTCCAATTCTATGGATCTATTTTTAAAAAATCGATTGAAATATTGCAAGCTTCAAAAAAAGTTAGACTGGCTTTTAAAATGAATTGCTGAATTTCTTTACTTTTTCATTAAGCGCAAAGTTTCGGTGTCGATACGTTAATCAAAAAACGCTAAGGCAGCCAATTTCGGAGTTAAGTACCACTGATGACCTAGAAAAGTTTTAATCGAGGCTTCTGCAACTGCTTTATTAGTAATTTTATGACTATACAATTCCTTAAATAGGCTCAGATCATTGAGAGGGGCGTATCGAGGAATATATATTAAATATATATTCTTAAAAGAAACGAACTAAATTTAAGCAAGGCATCAACTGTTGATTTGTCTATATAAGATTGCAACTGGTTTCGGAAAATGAATATTTTCAAAGAATAGATAATTTTTATCATCCAGCGAACCCGTTTGATAGCTCCTGGAGCTTTTACTGTTGGGTACAGCATAGATTTATCAGCCAAAAAGATTAGACTCAGATGGAGTAGTTCTTTATAGTCCTCTCTTTGTTGCGTGTCTTCAAGTTGGCCTTTAATAAAATTGATTAAGTCTTCGCTCTTCAATATTAAACCTGAAGATATTGGGAAAAATCCAATTAAACGGCGGATTAAATTGAAATGACATTCGCAGAAATCACCTTAAAGATCCAACTATAAAAATTTATAAAAATATACAATAATTATAACGAAAAAAAAAAACTTAATATGTGGAATCGTAATGGACAAAATATTGCCGGAACTTAAAGTTTTTGCATATGGAAATAAAGTTTGGGAAATTTTCTTTAGAAATATTCGGTCAAAACATTAAATGAACGTGGTTATTGGCAAAGTTATGAATCAAGTTTGAAAAAAGTCAGAAAAACCAGATTTTTACTGCACATAAATAGATAATTTAGTTTATTATTATTATTCCATCTACATACATATGTATGTACGTACAATTTTAAATTTTGTAAGGAATTTGATTCAAAAAGCACGTGCAATCATACCATATTGATAAGAATAGTTTCTGCTATTTTCTAAAAACTTAAAAACCAACCACTTTTAAAAACACCTCCCTTAAAAACCATTTATAGCCACCATTTTTTAAACCAAGCAGTAAGTTGGTCATTATTTTAAAGAAAATTCCTTCAGAAGCGTGTATAACATGTGAATTAAATCAAATGCTAAAATCAGGTTTTAAAAAAAAATCTTTAAAACATTCCCACGTTTGGATAGATCTTACCAACCACCATACTCCAGCAAATGAACCAAATCATAAAATCCCTCAAACCCCTGTGAGGCGTACAACAACCTGAGCATTCTTGTTATTATTTATAAACAACCCCCAGCAATGCACACTTTACGCATGCGCAAAAGAACACTGACTCACTTGAATACACTCTTCATAATTTTACCACTATTCCTTTGTCTATTGCTCTTTCTGTTCACAATTCGGGATTTAAATCTTTTACATTAACCTCTACGTTTTTGTGCAGCTCATTAAACATAACAAAGTTAAATAGGGAAACACATTTAAAAGTATACGATTTTTATTTAATTCTTACAATGAAAAGAAAAAATCCTTAAAATTACTAAAAACTAATCTTTTGATATTTTAACATTCGTAACGGAAATATTTCCCACGATTTCTGGTTACAACTTCTACTAGTTGTGATAATAAGGGCAGCAGGTGTTACTCCTTCCATCAGCTAGTAAAACTCGAAACCAACTAAAACTATTTTACACACAACAATGGGCGGACAAAAAGACGGACATACACAGCAAACAATCAATATACGAGTATGTACATTAATTTGAATCCTGCTTAATCATCATATGACATGCTCTGCCATATTTCTGAATGTTTATGCTGGAGTGTAAAATAATTTTCAAGATCCTGGGAAAATATTTTTCCACAAAACAACTAACCTATAAAAAAAAACAAAAACAACTTTAATACTGATGAACACAAGAAAGCAGAAATGCATGTCCTTTACTTTTGAAATGAGTACGAGTTCTTACATATACCCACTCTACGCATGCGTAACTCACGAGTTCGAAACGAGCCATTATAAGCAAGCTACATTGTCAAATTTAACACTACACGGAGTAAAAGAGTATGCAAAAAGACCCACAATAGTTTGGTTAAATTTAATATAGAAAGAATTACGATTGTTCAACAAATAGCCACAATTATTAAATAAAATTTTTATAAATACAGCCGCGATTCTCTATTAGAATTTAGTATAACAAAATCACGATTGTTTATTAGAATTTAGTATAAAAAGAGTCACAATTGTTTATTAGAATTTAGTAAAAAAAGCCACGATTGTTTATTAGAATTTAGTATAAAAAGCCACAATTTAGTATAAAAAGAGCCACGATTCTTTATTAGAATTTAGTATAAAAAGAGCCACGATTGTTTATTATAATTTAGTATAAATAGAGCCACAATTTAGTATAAAAAGAGCCACGATTGTTTATTATAATTTAGTATAAATAGAGCCACAATTTAGTATAAAAAGAGCCACGATTGTTTATTATAATTTAGTATAAATAGAGCCACAATTTAGTAAAAAAAGAGCCACGATTGTTTATTATAATTTAGTATAAATAGAGCCACAATTTAGTAAAAAAAGAGCCACGATTGTTTATTGGAATTTTGTATAAAAAATCCAAGATTGTTTATTAGAATTTAGTATAAAAAGAGCCACGAGTGTTTATTAGAGTTTAGTATAAAAAATCCACGATTGTTTATTAGAATTAAGTATAAAAAGAGCCACGATGTTAGAACAATATTTAGTGTAAAAAGAGCGTCAATTGTATAACAAAATTTAGTATAAATAAAGCCTCAGTTGTAGAACAAAATTATTTTAAAAATATCTTAAATGATAAAGTAAAATTTATTACTAATAAAGCCACAATACAGAAAAAAACTTGGTGTAAATACAGACACGGTTGTGGTGGAAAATTTACCTGCCAATTGAGGATTAACACAGGACAATCTACAAGACACTCACAACAAGGATAATAATAAAAACAATAGAGTCTTTTTTAAAAAAAAACCTGAAAACAGAAATAAATTGTAGAAACAACAAATGCACATGCTACGTTAATTTTTTTTTGCTGGCTAAACAAAAACCGTGGGAACGCAAATGGCAAGAAGTTGCATTTCAACTCCTGGCAAGAGCTGATAAAGATAATAATACAAATACGTACAACAGCAACAACAATAATAACAAGAATAATAACTGCAATCACACTAAAAAGGACTAAAAATCTACACATGATTCTTCAAAAATTGGGTGATATTTATTATTATTATACTTGCGATGTTTTGCTTTTAAATTAAAATAGGGTTGTAATATGATATTTTTTTTAAATGCATTTTGTAAATTTTCTTTTTTACACAAAACACGTTTCAATTTATTATGAAAACAAGAAATTTTTAAATACGCATGCGCAAAGTGAGCGCCAAAAAACTGTTCAGTTCGTTTTGGATTTTAAAGGATTTCTGTTTTTGTTTTTAAAATTTATTTATTATAGTTGCTATACAGGTGTGTTTTGTTTGGTTCCTCGATCGTGGGAAAGTTTAAATTTTATGCAAACATGTCATTTATGTTTTTGTTATTCATTTTAGGGGTTGTGCACGTTTAACAGAAACAGGGTTTTTGGTTTCTTTAAGATTTAGGTCAGGATTTTGATATGCGTTGCATATGGAATCCTCTTGTCTGTGTGTACATTTGCTTCAATCGAAATCAGTTGGCAAGAATTTTAGCATTTTGTTTCGAAGTTTTGGTCTGTGTTTAGTACGAGTTTAGCATGATGTTTTAGCATGTTCTGGACTTGTGGCTGTGAGCAACTAGAACGTGTGATAAAAAAAGCCACGATTGCAGAATACAATTTATTATAAAATAAGACACGTTTGTTTAACAAAATTTAGTATAAACTGAGTCACGATTGTTTAAAAATATTTAGTATGAAATGAGCCAAGATTGTTTAACAAAATTTAGTAAAAACTAAGACACGATTGCTACACAAAATTTAGTATTGTATATTTGTATATTTAGAATTGTAGAACGAAATTTAGTATAAAATAAGACACGATTGTTTAGATAAACTAAGCCACGATTTTAGAATAAGATTTAGTATAAAATACCACCAAGATTGTTTAACAAAATTTAGCATAATATAAGCCAAGATTGTTTAACAAAATTTAGTATAAAAACAGCCCCGTTTAAATAACAAACTTTAGTATAAAAAGGGCCACGATTGTAGAACAAAATTTAACATAAATAAAGCCACGATTTTAGAACAAAATTTAGTATATAATAAACCAAGATTGTTTAACAAAATTTAGTATAAAATAAGCCAAGATTGTTTAACAAAATTTAGTAAAAAATAAGACAAAATTTAGTATAAACTGAGTCACGATTGTTTAACAAAATTTAGTATAAACTGAGCCAAGATTGTTTAATAAAATTTAGTAAAAAATAAAACACATGTGTTTAACAAAATTTAGTATAAAATAAGACACAATTGTTTAACAAAATTGAGTATAAAATAAGACAGGATTGTTTCACAAAATTTAGTATAAACTGAGTCACGATTGTTTAACAAAATTTAGTATAAACTGAGCCAAGATTGTTTAACAAAATTTAGTAAAAAATAAAACACATGTGTTTAACAATATTTAGTATAAAATAAGACACAATTGTTTAACAAAATTGAGTATAAAATAAGACAGGATTGTTTCACAAAATTTAGTATAAACTGAGTCACGATTGTTTAACAAAATTTAGTATAAAATGAGCCAAGATTGTTTAACAAAATTTTGTTAAATTAAGCCACGATTAAATAACAAACATTAGTAAAAAATAAGACACGATTGTTTCACAAAATTTAGTATAAACTGAGCCACAATTGTTTAACAAAATTAAGTATAAAAAGATCGCTCATTCCCCACTTTAGTAAGTAAGTCGTCTTTATTGTGGAATTACGTTTATTATGTAATTAAATTAAAAAGGTTATTGATTAGGAAATTTTGATTGTAACTGAGAACTTTAATTTTGTATAAAGAAACATAAAAAGGATCCCTTGTTTTTTCAATAAACCTCAAACTTTTATTACAAATAATCTTTAACAGTTTCATGCCTCAGTGACAAAATTGATACGATTTGAATACGAGAATTACACATACATGAAGGAACATTGTTATTTTATAAACAGCCAGAAAAATTAACATTTTATCATGGGCTTTAACAAAAGCAATTAAACTAAAACAGTTATATGGAAAATGACACCCCCTAAAAAAACATACTCGTAATTATCATAAAGATTATAATAACATACACAAAATGGAATTATGCTGGTTTATTAAAGTCAGCATAACATGAGATTATTTTATCAGAAAACTACAAACTAAATTTAAAATGGAAATTTGTTAAAAAAAACGCAGCTAATTAATCCCTTGAGAAAAGGTTAATGGCAGCCTAAAAGAAAATTGTAAAAAGATAAAAAACCAACCATAAAATTTATACCCAGAAAATACTTAAATAAAGTGTAATGGAAATTGATAAAGAAAACAAAATTAAAAACACTAGAAACCAGTTAATTTTTGAAATTTTTAAGAAGGCCTACAGCTACAAGTCAATAACAAGTTTTCAGCATCAGAGAGGGAGTCAGCTTCTTTGATTAAAGTTTTTGTTTTTTGATTTTCTTTTATTTATGATCTTCTGGATTTTAAATAATCATAAAGCAAGGGTTCGTTCACCAAACCCATCATTAAAATTTCACAAAAAAAAAAAAAAACTATACTTTATGTTCGTTCGTTCACTAAGTAAGAAAAGGGTCAGTGTAACGAATCTAAAAGATACAATTTACAATTTTGCTTCTTGTTTCTTTTTTTTTTTTTTAAAGGCAACTCAGAAAAGTCAATTAAAAAAATCGTTTATTTTTTAAACTGGAGTTGGAAGTTTAAAGTCTTTGGTGATACGTAATGTATTGAAATGCATTTCGTGTCAATCACTTTTTAAACACACTCTTAGACCCAAAACATATTCGAAGATGCAGATAAAATAAACAAATTTCTTATCGCTTTAATGTTGAACGTATGAGGCTCTAAATAAACACAGTATTGTAAAGGTAATAAATCTTGCTTAAATAGAGGACAGCAGAGTTTCTTTTTATACTAAATTTTATTCTTTAATCGTGGCTTTATTTATACTAAAGTTTGTTATTTAAATGAGGCAGTTTTTATACTAAATATTGTTATACAATCGTGGCTTTATTTATACTAAAGTTTGTTATTTAAACAAGGCAGTTTTTATACTAAATATTGTTATACAATCGTGGCTTTATTTATACTAAATTTTGTTCGTGAATCGTGGCTTTATTTATGCTAAATTTTGTTATTTAAACAAGGCAGTTTTTATACTAAATATTGTTATACAATCGTGGCTTTATTTATACTAAATTTTGTTATTTAAACAAGGCAGTTTTTATACTAAATATTGTTATACAATCGTGGCTTTATTTATACTAAATTTTGTTCTACAATCGTGGCTTTATTTATACTAAATTTTGTTATTTAAACAAGGTAGTTTTTATACTAAATATTGTTATACAATCGTGGCTTTATTTATACTAAATTTTGTTCTACAATCGTGGCTTTATTTATACTAAATTTTGTTATTTAAATGAGGCAGTTTTTATACTAAATTTTGTTTTGCAATCCTGGCTTTATTTATACTAAATTTTGTTCTGCAATCGTGGCTTAATTTATGCTAAATTTTGTTCTACAATCGTGGCTTTATTTATACTGAATTCTTTTTTTACAATCGTGGATTTATTTATAAAATTTTGTTCTACAATCGTGGCTTCATTTATACTAAATTTTGTTCTACAATCGTGGCTTTATTTATACTAAATTTTGTTCTTGAATCGTGGCTTCATTTATACTAAATTTTGTTCTTGAATCGTGGCTTTATTTATACTAAATTTTGTTCTTGAATCGTGGCTTCATTTATACTAAATTTTGTTCTTGAATCGTGGCTTTATTTATACTAAATTTTGTTCTTGAATCGTGGCTTTATTTATACTAAAGTTTGTTATTGAAATGAGGCAGTTTTTATACTAAATTTTGTTTTGCAATCGTGGCTTTATTTATACTAAATTTTTTTCTGCAATCGTGGCTTAATTTATACTAAATTTTGTTTGTGAATCGTGGCTTTATTTATACTAAAGTTTGTTATTGAAATGAGGCAGTTTTTATACTAAATTTTGTTTTGCAATCGTGGCTTTATTTATACTAAATTTTGTTCTGCAATCGTGGCTTAATTTATGCTAAATTTTGTTCTACAATCGTGGCTTTATTTATACTAAATTTTGTTCTGCAATCGTGGCTTAATTTATGCTAAATTTTGTTCTACAATCGTGGCTTTATTTATACTGAATTATTTTTTTACAATCGTGGATTTATTTATAAAATTTTGTTCTACAATCGTAGTTTTATTTATACTAAATTCTTTTTTTACAATCGTGGTTTTATTTATACTAAATTTTGTTCTTGAATCGTGGCTTTATTTATACTAAAGTTTGTTATTTAAACAAGGCAGTTTTTATACTAAAGTTTGTTATTTAAACAAGGCAGTTTTTATACTAAATATTGGTATACAATCGTGGCTTTATTTATACTAAAGGTTGTTATTTAAACAAGGCAGTTTTTATACTAAATATTGTTATACAATTGTGGCTTTATTTATACTAAATTTTGTTCTGTCTTAGAACCGTGGTACTTTGTATATAAAATTTTGTTATTAAATAGAGACTTTTATATTTGGAATAATTTTTAGAGATTTCATTCTCTTACAGTCTTGCTTATGCATAGCTTCTTTCTGCCTGTGCCTTGTCATCAATTGACTGCATTTTACGATCATTCTCTTTTATTTTCTGCCCGCAGCGTAATCCGGGTGCATTTATGTATTTCACGTTGTTGTTATTTCTGTAATATTTTTATGGTATTTATGTTATTTTGTTTTTTTTGTTGTCTTAACAATTTTTATCTTATGGTCGTTGTAAAAAATAACCATTGCTTAAAAAAATATATATACTCGTATGTATGTATATGGGGAGTAAAAATAATAATCAAGCAGAGCTCTTGAAGGGACAATAATATACACAACCGATAAAACTTTTTAGAGGAATTTCAAAAAAACTGATAAATTTATTTATTTTACGAAGAAATGTTTACCAGGGTAGATAAAAAAGTGTTTATTTTTTTATACAAAGATTAAGTGAAATTATGAAAGAGGAACCCTGATTTCAGCAGATCAGATAAAGTTTTATACATGAGGGGGTTTGGAATAAAAGCAAGAGTTTTCAAAGCCTTTGTTAATCATTTTATAAATGGTTGGATTGCACATGATTATTAATTTAGACCTTTAGATTTCAAAACTAATTAAATTTTGCTTGTTTATATGAATCTTTTGAAAACTCTCTTTATCAACATGTTTAAATTATTTGCTTTAAATGGCTTTTTTAATAAAATGGATTTGGTCTATACCTGTCTCACGTACTCTCCTCTACGTGTATTTAATCAATACCTGCTAGTATTATATACAAATATTTACTGATCGATCTGTCTGTTTTGTTTGCGTTTTCTCTTCTTTTATTTCAATATAGTGTCAAGAATACCTGAGTAAATCTAGGCACCACAAATTCAATATTGAAGGGAACAAAAATCGACTCAATTAAGTAACATGTCATAAAGAAAGAAAAAACGATTATTTGTATTAAACAAAAAGGGGAGACCCAACATTTTAATGTGATTGAAAAAAAGTTTTGAAGGAAAAATAAATAAATTTTTGAAAACAATGGAAATGTCTTACAGACTAAAGATCACGTTTCTCCAATGCTATAGCCAACGATATTTGCTTATAACATTTATTTAACTTATTACAAATAATGCAAACTGACAGTTAGACAGGGGGACAGACATGTAAAATGACTGACGTATATTTTAAATAAAAAAAAAAATAAATATTAGGGTGAAAACTTTATTTTCAATTAAATAGAAATAGAAACTATATTTAGTGTAGAAAGAGAGTGGAACAAAATTTAAAATAAATACAGCCACAAAATTAAGTATAAATAAAGCCACGATTGTAGAATAAAATTTTGTATTAATAAAGCCACGATTCTAAAGCATAATTAATTATAAATAAAACCATGATTTTAGTATAAATATAGCCACGATTCTAAAGCAAAATTAATTATAAATAAATTCTAAAACAAAATTTAGTATAAAATGATTTATACTAAGATAATAGGAGGACAAGAGAAGAGGGTAAGATATGCTCTCCAGTAGAAAAATGATAGCTGATGAGAATTTTATTTGAACATAAATTTTGCTTGTTTTATTCTCCCCTAAACTAAGTACCGCCTTAATAAATATGTCTTATCCTACATACATACATACATACATACATATATGCATGTATGTTTGTTAAACAAGCAACAAAAAACAACTGAACAATAAAACAGAATTCCAGCAACAATTCAACCCTACGTGTGGTGTGCTTGATACGTCGTACGTTTGTATCCACAAACAATTCAACGCTCTGCACGTACGTTTGCCACAAACAAAACGTAAAAAATACAAAAACAAAATAAAAAGCGGTCAAAACTCAATTTTCCACTGCACTAACAATGCTGCATGCCTCAACAAACTTAAGAAATGGTTGCCATAAAAGCAAGCAAACAACAACAACATTAAAGATGGGTACCCAACAAATACAAAACCGACATGACAATGAAGAAATATTAAAAAAAAAACAAGAATTAAAATGGAAAAAGTAACTTAACCAAAGAAGGGTATGGCAAACACGTGAGGCACACAAGCAAAGTTTCATGCAACAAAATCTTATATACAACATGATCTTTAAAACTAGATTTGTAAGAAGCAGGAGTAAAAAACCCCAACAGCGATGCTGCATTGTTAGCGGGAGGGGAACGTTTTTTTTCAGGCACATGTACATCTTGTTTTTAAAAAGGGCTTTTTTCTCTATCTGCTAAGAATATTTTTTATTTTTTATTTTAATTTCAAATCTTTTTTGTGCTGGGGTTAATTTTTTTCTGTGTTAAATCGTTTTTGATTAAGTAGTGAAGCGTTATTGGGTTTGTGGCAGTTCAAAAAAAAAATGGGGGGGGGGGGGGGGGGTAGATAAGCAAGATTTCTGAAAGCGAGATTTCTTTGTGACCCTTTGTTTCAATACGAGTTTGGTACTGGTTGAGGTACATATGTGTGTTTTTTTCTTTTTTGATATCTGTAAATGATTGTAAAAGGCATTGCTAATAGAATTTTGAAACAGGAAAGAGATTGTAAATGTCGCAAAAAGTACAGTGGAGCAAAGTTGGGAGCTTATATTTTTATAAATAATGAAAGTTTTATGCTAAATCAACAGTTTCTCAAGAAATTCTATGTTAGGAATTAATGTTGAATTCAAATATTCTTTAAAATTTTATGTAGCATGAAAATGTACCATTAGAACTTGTGCTAAAATTACTTTTCCAATACAAGATACAAAAAACAAACTATGCCTTTGTTCCCTGCTAATGTTGTTTAATATTATTATGTCATATTGCAAACAAATTTCAGTTTCCAGGTTTCAAAATATCAACATCTAATTATACTAGGGTAACCAAATTATTCGATTTTTCTTCTGTTCGAATAAAACGAATTATTCGAATAAGACATTTCAACTTGTTCTTGTTCGAATAATTTCATTACAAATTTATATTTAATTAAATTATTCGAGTAACTTAAAAAATTTAAATAAACAGAAAGCAGTGTCATCTAAAGTCACTTTTAGTAATACAACTTATATACATTTTGTTTATTTCAAGATTATCATCATCAATGTCATTTTAAATTTCAGTTTTTAACATATTTAACACCTCATTTCTATTAATTAGTATGTTTGCTTGTATATTATATCCTCGGGGTTTCCAAAACTTCTTACTGTATTTGACATTTGCTTCATCCCATATTATACAACAGGTACCTATATGTATATGAAAGTATTTTGTGTGGAATCACTTTCAATATCACTTCCTTAGAAGCTATAAATGAGGCGCAAATACACTGTCGGACAAAATAAAGTGCGGTTTTGTAACCTTCTTCATTCCTTTTTGATATTTTTCTTTTACATATTATTTATATTTACTGGAGTATCTGAAGTATTTACACAGACATTGCAATTTTATAAAGTCGCTCATTTATATTTCTGATGCAAATATATTGAAGTGCACAAGAAATCTCGGCGTCATAAGAGTTGTATTCCTGATTTTTTTTTTTAATTTGTGGTAAGTTTTTCAAATATAATAAATTATAGTGAAGTACCTTTTTATTTAATTTACGAGGGCGGTTCGGAAACTTCTTAACCTAGCACAAAAAGAGAATAGTTGGTTTTTCAAAAACAATTTTATTTTATTTTATTTTATAACCTCCTGAAACTTAAATAGACTTAGTCCAACGCTTATCTAGCAATTCTAGTCCTAGGTTAAAATAGTTTTCCGCAAGGCCTTTAAAATAGTGGTTTACAACTGTAATTGCATCTTCATTTGAGATAAAACGCTTGCCAGCTGGGATTTTTTCTTTTAAGATTTGAGAACAGGTAAAAGTCACTGGGAGCTAGCTCAGGAGAATAAGATGGGTGGTCTAGCAACTCGTACTTAAATTCGTTGATTTTGGCCATTGCTAAAACACTCTTGTGCGCTGGTGTGTTGTCTTGATGAAAAATTATGTTTTTGTGTCGTAAGCCAGGACGTTTTTGTCGAATTTTTACATTTAATTGATCCAAAATGCTGCAATAATACCCTGAATTTATTGTTTTACCCTTTTGTGGATAGACAAATTATAAACTACCTTTGAAAAACCGTTGCCATAACCTTACCAGCCAATTAAATTGTTTTTGCCTTTTTTGGGGTACTTCATCCAGCTTCAGTCCATTGCTTGGATTGTTCGTTTGTCTCTGGAGTATAGTGGTGGATCCATATCTCATCAAGAGTTATGAAACGACGCTTAAAATCCATTTTATTTTTCTTAAAACGATCCAAACAAGCTTGAGAAATTTTCATTCTTAAGCGTTTTTGGTCAACCGTTAACAAATGCGGCACCCATCTTGCAGAAATCTTTTTTATCTGTAGTTCTATGCAAAATTAAATGGACTCGATCATTTGGAATGCCAATGATATTAGCTATTTCACGCACATATCATGCACTTTGGATACAATTTCTGATGTTTTTGCTGTTTTTGGAGTACTTTCACCTAACACATTCATCCTTATGCATTTTTTGTCCCGATAAACCTTTTTTATTTAAATATTTAATGACACCATGAATTTCTAATTTTTCTATTGTAAAAAATCGCGGATTTCGAACTGTCCACGTACTTGTTTAAATTCTGGATCATTAGTGATCCATTAACTACAAATTAAGTTCTATAGTTATTTCAAGTTCTGCTTAATATGTCTACAAACAAATTGCAAAAATTTAAATTATGTGAAAGACTTCATAGACTAATGCTATTTAAAGGTAAATGACTACGTGCTGGACAGAGACTCTGAATAAGGGGTCTGCAACACAGCCTAAATAATTGTTGCATGTCACCTCTTTAGAGAGCACTGTAGTTAATGTAAATTTGACGTCAAGAATAATGCCAAAATAAAAAAGCAATAAAAAAACAATCATAGCGGCGGCAATATAATACGCTGCTCGAAAGGCAGAGTTGCAGTCTTAGGCTGAATAATTGTCGTAAAAAACAAACAAAAACAAGTAAGAAAGTATAGTTGGTCAAGCCCGACCATATAATACCCTACACCTAGTATATGTATAAAAAAGTTTTTCAGAAATTAGCGTTATATGGGAGATATAACCTATTATGGGCCAAAATTTAGTGTCATGATTTCTGCGAATATAAATATTATATGTGTTAAACTTTATCTTGATATAAATACTCTTAAAAGATTTAAGGAGGTTAAAGTGAATTACGGAGAGGGTCTTATATGGGAGTTTCGACTAATTATGGACCGACCACAATAAAATTGTATCGTATTATTTGTATATATATAAAATATATTTGTGTTAAATATTATTCGGATACCAACATTTTTGAGTGAGTTATGCGTTTTAAAGTGATTTTCGGAAGTGGGCCTTGTGTATATAGGAGCTACGACTAACTATGGACTGATCTGCACGAAATTTGTATATGTGATTTGGCTTCATTTACCACTCATTTATGGTGAAATTTGTTTGCATACTTGCATAATTCAAAGATTTATGATCGGTAAACCCCAATTTCGGGAGGACTTTTGTATGGGGGCCAGGTGAAATAATGGACCGATTGCCACCAGTTTCAATCTCATCCGTCCTTGTGTTGGAAAAAATATCACGTACCAAATTGTATCAAAATATCTTCAAAATTGCGACCTGTACACTGTGCACAAGCTTTATATGGACAGCCAGCCAGACGGACGGACATTGTTAAATTGACTCTGAGTCGATCGGTATACTTTAAGGTTGGTGTTGGACCAATATTTTTGGGCGTTACAAACATCAGCACAAATCCAATATACCCTCCCCACTTTTGTGGTGTAGGGTATAAACAGCAACAACGTAAGTAGCAATACAAAAGCGAGTATCTATAAGATGTGTATGACTAAATCCTGCTTGCTCTGCGCTAGAACTCTGCTGGTAATGTGTAATTAATGCGATAATATTGTGTGCATGAGTAAGTGTGTTTAACTGAATCGACTGACTGACTGTCTGTCTGTGATTTTTATTAATGTTGGATAGGGAACACATTGCAAATGTAGGAGATACAAACAACGAAAATGAAAATTACGATTTATCGTAACGGCAGCCATAATACTGGCTACAGATATATTTTGTGCTCGTGTAGAAACAAAGAAGCATACAATTGCTGTTGCTGTTGTTGTATTTGCTTTACACACCGAGTGCTGCTGATAAGAAACTACGTTAAGCGAGCCAGGCTGTAAAGACAGCCTGAGGAGCGCAGAAAAAAGCGCATAAAATAACGCGATCGTTTAAAGTAAGAAGTCAGTTCTAAAACAGCTCACAACAGACAAGCAACACCAAACTATAATTTACAGTTAAAACAAAGAAATTTACAAACAAATAAAATCTTATTAAAAAAATGAAAACTAATAAATTAAGTGTGTTAAACAACAACAACAACTTGAACTTAAATAAAAAAGTCTACTGCAAGTCAAACGACAAAACGTGATAAAGTGAGGGCATGTTAAAATGAAAGTAAAATTAACAAACAGCAAAATGTGAAAATAAAAGAAAGCTTTAACTAAGTGTTGAAGGTTGCTTAAGAAACCCTCTACAACACTCTAAATATTGAACATTATGAACAAAAAGCTTTATATACTAAGTTGTAATAATGCAAAAGCTTTAAAGCTCTTAGAGCTTTTAAAATTGTTATAAAAGCAGGCTTAAAACGGTTAAAAACTGTTGCCTTTTTTACTAAAAACAAATGGTTGATGGCAAGAGCTTTAAACAAAAGGTTATTATCCTTACAGCAAGCTTAAAAGCTTTTAGCGTTTAAAAACGCTACAACTGCAGGACCGGGCGTAATTGATAAAGTGCAATTTGTGTTCGGCTAAACAACGAATTAAGGACTTTACAACAGTCCCTAAAATTGAGGTTGTCTTAGCTAAACGAAATGGGGTAGAGAGAGATCTTGGATCACTGTGCAATATTAAAGCTGAGAAGCTTTTAAACTGTGGACGTTAAGAAATGTGCAATATGGCTAAAAGAGGGAGCAAGTGCAAGCAGTTATAATAATATTTAAAGGAATATGATTCCGTTAAAGTTTGGTGAAATTTTAAAAATTAATTTTATTCCTAAGTTTTCTGTTATTTACTGTTATTCCTGTTAAAGTTTATTTTTTTAAGTTTCCGTTTTGTTTTTCTTTTATAGTTACAAAATTTAATTTTAAATACATCTGTACATAAGTAAATGAAATTTGTGGAAATTCTAAGTGAAATTATCAAAAGCTTTTTTAATAATTTTTTATTAAAAGAGTTTTTGTTAAACATTTTACCAAAAAATTCAGCAAATTTTAGTTTTTTTTTTATAAAACTTTAAAAGCTTTCAGTTTTAAAATGATTTAAGGGATTATGAGTTAGTTAAGTCTCAAAGTTTTTTAAAAACTTAAAGTTGTTTAATAAGCTTATTGATTTTTTTTAAATATTCTTTTGAATTTAAAGCTTTTTTAAGTTTTATTTTCTTTTAATTTGATGGAAAAGCTTTAATTTCTTGTTAAGTTTTATATTTTCTTGTTATATTTTTTATGCATTATAAAAGCTTTTTTTAAAATTTGCAAAATTTTGCTAAACTTTGTTGTTAATTTTTGTTTTGGTGTTTTTTTTAAGTTTTCTTCTTTTGTTAGTTTCGCCTTTTAGAAAAGTTGTGTTAAAAAAACTTTTAAAAGGTCTATTTATTTGTTGTTATATGTGAAAATCTTTTTTTCTTAGCTTCTTTAAATTTATCGTTGTTTTTTGTTTGTTATTTTTTTATTCTTTAACTTTAAAGTTTTGTTAAAAACCTTTTTAAAACTCTACTATTTCAGTACAGTATAATAGTTTTTTGCTTAACTTTGTTAAATTCTTCTTTGTTTTGTTTTTTATTATTTTTGTATTTTTACGAAAAAAGCTTTTTCAAAATCGTTTATTCTTGTTAAATATTCAGTGCAATATGAAAGAAAGCTCCTTTCTTTACGTTGTTAATTTTTGTTTTATTTTTTAAGAAGAAAGCTTTTGAAATATCTCTTATTTTTTGTTAAATATTGAGTTTATTATAAAAGCTTTTTTCTTAATTTTTTTTATTTTTAGTTTCTTTAAGTAAAGCTTTGTTACAAAAGCTTTTTTCAAACTCTGTTATATCTTGTTAAATAGTTATATCAGTTTTAAAGCTAGTTTCTTAACTTCTTTTAATTAAACTTTTTTAGTTCTTGTTTTGTTTTTTTTGAAGAAAAAAGCTTTTTATTCTAGTTTCTTAACTTCTTTTAATTAACCTTTTTTAGTTCTTGTTTTGTTTTTTTTTTAAGAAAAAAGCTTTTTATTCTCTGTAAAATTTTTACTACAATATAAAAGCTTTTTTCTTAAATTCCTTAAATTTAGTTTTGCTCTTAAATTTTTGTTTTGTTTTTAATTTCTTTTTTTTATTATTTTGGTTTCTTTAAGAAAAAAGCTTTGAAAAAGTTTATTATATATATGTTAAATATTGTGTTGACTAATAAAGCTTTTTTCTTAGTTTTTTTAAATTTAGATTTGTTTTGGGTTTTTATACTGTTTTTGTTATTATTTTTTTCTTTAAGCAAAATTTTGTTAAAAAAAAGCTTTTTAAAAAACCAGTTATTTTTGTTAGCTTCTGTAAACTTTTCTTTACTAAATTTGTTATTTGTTATTTCTTTAAAATTTGTTTAGCACAATGTGATTAATTGTTTCTGTTTTTTTAATTTTTCATTGTTTAATATAATTTTGTGTTATTTTAGCAGTTTAGGTGGAACAAACTTTAAATTAAAAAATTAAAGTAGACTTCTTAATAAAATTTTGTATGAAAATTTTGTCTAAAAGCACACTTCAAACCTACTTTATTTTTTATGAATACGGCAGTTAGTTTTGAAAACTTAAAGTTTGTTTTGCTTTTATTTTGTGTTTAATAATTTTTTCTTTAAATTTTGATGAGAATATTGTTTAAAATTTTTTAAGAAAGTTGGTTTTTATCATATCATATAATTAAAGAAAATTTCAGTTTAGAAATTTCAAATTTTTTTCTTTAATTTTATAATTTTAAATTTTTTTTATTTAAGTTTTGTATGCTTTATTTTTCATAATTTTTACATTTTTCTAATTTTTGTAAATTTTTTTATTTTATTTTTTTTATATTTATATTTTTATGGAATTTTTTTAATAATTATAATTTTTATAATTATTTTTTAAATGCTGCATTTATATCAACAAAATCCTCAAAAGTCTTCCAACGTTTTTGTGGCATTTTTCTTAATATTATTATAAAAAATTCTTAAACATTAATTTTATTATATTTTTTAATATAAAGTCTTCCTTTTTCAAATAAATTTTTGCAATTTAAGTTCTTGTTTTTTAATACAACAATATAAATACATATAGTTTAATAATATTATAAATTTATATCAAATACTTCAAATTAATCTAATACAATTTTAAATATAAAATATTATTTCCTTAAATTTTTATTATTTTTTGATATTTTTAAATTTTTTTTTAATTAATTATCTTTTTTTGTAATAATTTTTCCATAATTTTATATATATTGATTAAGTTTCTTTTTATTCAGACATTTAGTTTTTTTTTAACAAAAAAGCCTTAAATAATAATGTGTATTTTAAGCAATTTTAGTTTAAGTTTTCCATGTATTTCAATATTATAAATAAATAAAGAAAAAAAACCCCCAAAAATATACTGCTGATAATGTTTCATTCAATAAGGATAGCTTAACAATTATACAAAACAAAAGTAAGTCTAAGCAAATAATAATAAACATCCTCATGAAATATGAAAAAAAGAAAGCAACATTTTCAAATACCAACAACCCCGTCTAACTGAACCCTCAAAAATCGAATCACCTTATTTAGCCAAGTAAAACCATCACACGTTTGCCAACTTCAATTACATAGTCTTAAAACTGACTTTAAATATACGCATACTAATTGCAACAACCCTAAAATTGTTTTAGGGTTTGCCTACTTGTTTTAACTTCTTTTGTGGTGCAAATAGTTTGCTGATTTTCAATACCAAACAGCTCAGGACAATACTACACATTTTACATGAATTTATTTTCATCTAGTAATTGTAGTTTAGGGATGAATTTGTTTTACACACACTAACAGAACAATTTAGCTAAACCGAATTCAAATTTCTTTCTCAGTTTTCTCTGTATGAAAGCAGTCTTAACAAAGACTGATAAATGAAAATAGTCTTTGCAAAGACAATTATCTATAAAACACTCCAATCTCCCGACAAGCATACATTTTAATATATATCGTAGTCTTAAAATTTTCTTAAGGATGTTAAATTTTACCCTCAATCGTATGTCTTTATGTAGTTCAATTTCATCTTCTAACGTGGCACAGTGTTTTAGAAACGTTTTTTTTTTAATAATTCGGTTTGCGCGAGCTATTAAAATAAAATATGATAACGAAATTTTCCATGCTTGGAGCTAACGTGTTTTTGAGTTGATTTACAGTTTTTTTTTTTTTTTTGGTCCCTGAAAGTTCGCCAACTCGAGTCTCAAATTTTTTTTAATCGCCAAAAATCCACTTATAATCCGAATAAGCTGAAATTTAAAATATTAACAGACCTTGAAGATCTATCTATCTATCTAGAAATTTTAACAGACCTTGAAGACAGAAGATCTACAAAAATACGCTTATGTACTTATATGTGTATGTAATCTCTTTGATATGAACAGATATGTATGTATGTATATAGGTTTATTTGTTTGTAATTTTGCTTGATTTTTTAGGTTTTTTAGGTATCAGCAATGTTTGTGAATAAGTTCTAAATAAAATTAATTCTATTAAAAATTGCACGCATTCAAAGTTGGAACATGTAAAAATACCGGCCCACATTTGTTACATTTTATTTTTTACGAACAGCTGCCGCTTATAATTTTTGATTGATAGAGAAAAATGTTCTTCGGGACTATATAATATAATTTGTATATGATCCGCAAAGACAATTTAATGTATAAGCGTGTAAAATAAAATTTAACTCATTTGAACGGGCATAGCCCTTTTCAGCCGTATGGCAGCTTGACCAATGAAAAAAATTTCTGTTTAAGTGAAAAATTTAAAAAACGCAAAGTACCGATCTTCTAAAAAGTTCCATACTTGTATAGCTCTGTATATTACTTTTTACTATCGCACGACAAATAACTTTACATTTTAACATTAATGGATACTCCATGGAGTAGTACAATAGTGTACTTTAAAAAGTAGTTTATGTATGTGCTCTATGGAGTACTTTCAACAAAGTGATCCATGGAGTAGTTTTGTGTGTACACAAATGTAATGTGGTCCAACCCTAGGACATTGCAATGTAAACTGGAGCATGTTTTTTTCATACACTTTGGCTACATTTGGAGTACTCCTACTCCATTGTAGAGTAGTCCATACACGCATGTATAGAGTAGACTCATTTTTTGTAGGCTTTTAGCCGTTTTAGAAATTTTTGTATTTAAAAACTGTAACTGGCTAAAGTTATAATGCCATTTATTTAAGAACATTTGGATCTACATTAGTTTTAAATTATCTTATGATATTTTTAACCTTTAAAATTTTACATTAACTAAAATTTTCTAATTTCCTTTAATGAAAATCAGCATATTAAAATAAAATATATTTTTTTTTTAATTCAAGTAGTTTTTGTTCGACCTTTTTATGTATAATAAATAAAAATTCCTTTATTTCAAGCTCGAGGTCAGTTAAATTTTATTTTATTTTATCTGCCGATATTTCGATGCTCTTTGAGTATCATCATCTGGGCTTGTTAAATAAATAATAATTTATATGGACCACGTAAAATTAATGTACATTTCTTTTTATCGTCTGTTGTTCAACTTGAACAACAACTTGAACTTGAACTTGAACAACAACTTGAACAACAGACGATAAAAAGAAATGTACATTAATTTTACGTGGTCCATATAAATTATTATTTATTTAACAAGCCCAGATGATGATACTCAAAGAGCATCGAAATATCGGCAGATAAAATAAAATAAAATTTAACTGACCTCGAGCTTGAAATAAAGGAATTTTTATTTATTATATTTTTTTTTTTATTTTTTAAGGTAAATGACATCCGAAATATTTATAAAATTAATTAATTTTAGTAAATTATCAGCAATATCAAATACTTGTACAAAAAGCTTATATTTACTCTTAAAAGCTGCACAAACCTTGTCCTCTTTCACAAATTCTAACGTTTTTTTTTTTCACATATTGCATGCTATTCTCGTATGTAAGTATGTACACACAATGGGGCAGAATCAAAATTTATTAAAAATACATCTGTCATTTCTAAACCGCTAGTGCGATTGAAAAAAATTTACTCTGAAATTTGAGGGTGTTTCCGAACTTTTAAAAATTGATTTATGATCTACTCAATATGGTCTATAACGTATACGGTCTATAACCTAGTATAAAAAAGTGCTCATTTGTAGCACCGTGATATTTTTAATGAAAGTTAAAGTTTAATTATGGAAAGATTTGAAGCTGAAATTGAACTTGAAAAATCACCACGATTGAAGTTTAAATTGAATTTTTATGATTTAAGAACAACTATTATTTTTTATTCGAACTGTTAATTTTTAAATTTTTAATATTTATTTAGTCAGGTTCGAGTTCATTAAATTTAATTTTCATTAAATTATTTTTACTGAAGAAATGTTTTTACAACATGAAATCTCTATTAAAATTTATTGATAATTTTTTTTGGCTGAGCTGGGGATTGAACTTGGGTTTAATTTACATGTTTCGAGAATCACCACACTCTCTTATCAGGCACCACTGCGGTGCCTGCTAGCCAACAGTCAAACATCAATCTTTTAACCAGTGTTACTGCTGGTTCGAAATTTGCTGTAATTATCATTTTTCAATTTTTTATTTACATGTTGTCTCCTTTTTCTTCAATTTTCTTTTTCGTATTCTTTCTGTCAAGACTTCGTCTTGAAAACCTGAATACATTTATTTTTGTTATGTTTGTTGCCCACTTTCGTCGACATTTTATGTGTACTACTAGACAAATTATCAATAAATTTTAATAGAGATTTCATGTTGTAAAAACATTCCTTCAGTAAAAATAATTTAATGAAAATTAAATTTAACGAAATCGAGCCTGACTAAATAAATACCAAAAATTTTATGATTTAAGCTAATATTTAAATTAAGATCTATGAGTGATGCTTACATCAAACTATATAAATTGAAGATAACATTTAACTAAATAAGCTCCAACTAGTGCATCTAAAATCCTTACTAGTATAGTTGTAAAAAATCTAATTGTTATTGTAGTCACTTCGTTTTGTTTAAGAAATCAATAACTGAAAAAACATCTTTGTTGAAAAAGTATTTTTGTTTAGTTTATTTTCATCTCAAATTTTACTTAAATAATGAAAACTCTAATGACACATATGTATGTGTTCATAATGAGAGGGTATGTTTACCAATATATGTACATATTTCTGAGCATGAAGGGTGGGCATAAAATGCACCACCACTTCTTTAACTTTTTAACTTTGAATGTGGTGGTAAGGGTGACTGACCCACCCTTAACATTATTGTTTAGGTTGCATTATAGATACTTGTGAACAGTGTTGCCAGTTTGGCGTTTTTGACGCTAGATTTTGTCTTTTGATTTATTTTTTATGCTCGAAATTTATGTTTTAGCTTCTGGATTTTTTCAGCCTCTTTTTTATTCTTAAAACAGTCTTTTATTTTTTATTTTAAGTTGAAAGATATGTAACGTACAATTTACATGCACTCATTAATCTAATATCATTCGATTGTTAAAATAATAAACCATTTTGAAAAGAACCAACACAACCATTTACTTTTACCATCGATACTTAACTGTCAACTTGAACTTAAACTCATTGTCATGCCCACTTGAAAATTTGTAATAACATCGTCACAGTTTTCATACAAATTTGAACAATATATGAAAAATAATATAAAAAATGCAAGATTATGTGAAATTTCTGAAAAATTAGTACGCTAAAAGTGTGACATTTTTAAGGGCAATTTAGACAAAGATTACCAGCACATATGGATACATTCCGGAAATTTTACTTTTTAACAATTACTAAAAAAATACTAAAAGCAAATATAATCCCACATATTGTAATTTAAGAAGTTTAATCGATGACGTTGATGAAATAATAACCATGCTTGAATATCAAGGCCGAAACTTATGATAATTTTAAAATTGTCAGCAAAAACTACATTTGCTGGGTTGGTGCATTTTATATTTATCTTTTAAGCTTTAACTTTTAGCAAATCAATGGTTATTTAATACTATTAAAACAAAAAAAATAAATCGAATTAAATTGAAAATGCTAAATGCATTTTTAAATATTCATTGTTTTTTTAAAATACTACTGAGGATGAAGCAATTATTATAACCTATTCCATAATTATGTATAGATGTTTTGAAAACTAAAAAAATATTTAATTCAACATTTCCAACTCGAAACCGATCTATTAATTTAAATTATTAAATTATTTAAACAGCAAACTTTTTTGGCATCTTCAGAATTTGCTGTTTAAATCCATTTTCAAAAGCAAAAGCTTACTCGTTAATTTTTGGAAGCCTGCTAGAAGGCATATGTGCTTGAGAAGGCCCAGTAATGTCTCATTAAAGAACTGTTAAATTAAAAATTTTATTAAGGAAAATATTTATTATGAACTCAGCAAAAGACTTTTAAGAAGGGTTTTAAATCAATAACTAAGATTAGACTTTATTCGTAAAACAGTGTGAGCAAAATTAAGTTTATTATTGTAATGGCGATATGTACTCGTATGTATATGGGAATAATTGCAAAACCATTAATGTTTCATATTTAAACAACGATTTGTTGACCTTCTTTTTAAATGCAATATTGAATATGTATGCAGTAGAATAGCTTCTGAGAGAAGGCATACTGGAATAAATATCGAATGTTTTAGCATGTGTGAACAGCTCTTCTATAAGTTCTACAAATGGAAGCCCTAGCAATTCTTGCAACTGGGTATATTTACTAACAAAATACTTACTTGTCTGTAATTATTAATGAGACAACTCAACAATGTTTTATTATTTTTGTAAATTTTTTTATTAAAAATTTAATTTATTTATTAATAGCTTAAAAAAAATATGTTTATATACATATGTACATATGGTAGTTTTAAAAATTTTTATACATATTATTCAATTTCAATTATTGGCTTGATTAATTCAATATCGTCAGTATTGCGAATTAAAATGGGAGGGAAATGTTTATTTTTTCTGACAAATATATTGCCATGTCGCGTCCATACCCATTTCCATTTATATTCTTTTGCTTTGGTTTTTGCCAACCACAGCAAACGTCTATTGTCGAATGTTAGTTCATCATTTATGTAAATATATTTGCTGTTGCTTGTAGTATTTCCTATTAGCATATTGTTATCATTTTCAATATCTTTATCATTAATTATACTAACATCAATTCTATTTCCCCTTAATTTGGCCATAAACTCTCTCTTTTTTTGAATAGTTTTAAACTTTATTATAGCTTTATTACTATTCCTTATTTTGTAAGCTTTGGTAATATCAGCCTTCTCGAGATCGACATCCAGAGTAGAAGAAATTTTTTTGATTACATCTATTGCACTCATTTGTTTTAATTGTTCAGGTATATTATTTATTTTAATGTTTTTCTTTATATATCTCTGCTCTAGTTTGTTAATTTTTATCTCCATTTGGCATATTTTCCTTGTGTTTTCTTCATTTTTTATACAAAGTTCATTGATTTGTTTGGTTATATTCGAAATTGCGCTACTGGTTAATGTCGTGAATGCATTTTCAAATTCGTCTTTGTTTTTTGAACTGGATGCGTTCATGATGAAAGCTAATGTTTGTAATGTTGTTTTTATTTCATCAACATCTGATTTCAAAGTGCAAACATTTGAGTTTAACGGCAGTGAATCTTTAAGGCGGCTGTCACTATCATCATTGCTAGAATCAGTATCATCACGTTGTTGCTTTCGTTGATTGTCTTCAAACACAATGGTGAGGATGGGGGACTTGTTCTTTCTGCAATTACGGCATTTCCACTCTGACTTACCATCTGCATGTATAGTATCAAGTGTTTTTTTCGAGATTGTTGTGAACTGGGAGTAGTGATACTTAGATTTGCAGTAAAAGCATTTAATTTCATCATCCGAAGATAGGAGAGGTTTTTTGCACTCGTCACGATTGGAAATCATTGTTTGCTATTTATTTTCTATTTGTTTTTTTTTTTATAAAATTTTGTTTTATTTCGGTATTTGTTTATTTAGTTAATTTTTTATTTAAAAAATTAATTCTTATTAAATATTTAGATTTTAGCTTGAAATCGATGGGATATTTGACGTTTCTGAAGAGCACCACTAAATACACGTCCGTTCGCAGTGAAGGTTGAATGGTATGTGAGGCTTGACTGTTACTTGCAGCTTGAATTTATATGAATTTCGACTTATGGAAAGGCTAATGATTAACTATTAGACGTACGATCGAAGCTGACGTATTTTTGTTTAGTTTATTATCATGTCATGAAAACTCTAATGTATGTATGTGTTCATAATGAGAGGGTATGTTTTCCAATATATGTACATATTTCTGAGCAATGGAGGGTGGAAATAAAATGCACCACTACTTCTTTAACTAAATTTGAATGTGGTGGTAAAGGCGACCCACCCTTAACATTATTATTTATGTTGCATTATAGATACTTGTGAACAGTGTTGCCAGTTTGGCGTTTTTGAGGCTAGATTTTGTCTTTTGATTTATTTTTTATGCTCGAAATTGACGTTTTAGCTTTAGGCTTTTTCTCAATCACCCCTATCGTGAATAAAAATTCCACATGAAATTTGTCCCCTTTTATTTTTTTTTTGACATTGAATTTTAATAGGAAAATGAGAAAAGGGAACAAATTTCATGTGGAATTTTTATTCACGATAGGGGCGAATGTGTATGTAACGCAACGAAATATTGGTTGTAACTCCATACATAAATATGAACATGTTCTAAGTCTGTTGAAGACACATTATTACCTAGTGGGAAGTATTTATGTTAAAGAAATTTTAACGCACCGGCCGATATGTAGGACAGAGTATACCAAAATTGTAACCATTTAAGATGTAGCCGCGGTCAACATTTACATGAAATCATCTTTAAACATTGAATTATATAGATCGTCCTATCTGTTCAAATAAAGTTTTCATACATTTTTCTATATTTTATATGATTTTTTTTATATTAAATCTTTAAAAAAAACACTATTTAAAAGGCAACCAAATGTGGTACGGCAAAGTAGATTCACCACAGCCGTATAAAACACTCTTACTTTTAATATTTTGATGATATTTTTGTTCATATGTTTATTTAATTTTTATTATACACATCTATATTTTCCCTCTTTTATATTGAATAAAAAGTATTACCCACCACCTTTTAATGGCTTGTAAATCCCCCATCAAATGATGTATAACTGTTTGAGATACTGTTCACATAAAATCAGGCAATACTACAAAAGAATTTTTTAAGGTATAAGTTTTTATACACATCTATCGTTATTCTGTCAAACTCTTTAATCAGTCGGAAAATTCTTGAACAAGTGCTGAGGAATGGAAAATCAAAATATTGGGTGTATAACTTAAGAATTTCTTACAGTAACACTTACACACAATACATTTTGTGTGATACTAAAACAAACTACTTGCTAGTTTAATGTGTGAATTAATGTGTCGTTTAATCGCACACATGCAGACCTCTAGTAAATACTGCGTTTTTCGAGAAAATAAGCAAAATCTGTGATTACTTATATTTTTGACCAAAAATAAATTTTTTATGGAAATTTTCTAAAAAAAACTTTAAAAGTATCTCGGTAAATAATACATTTTGCGAGAAAATAAGCAAAATCTTATCGCGTATTTATTAAAAAAAAACTTCGTTTATTTAGGACAAGACACAACAAATATTTATTCTTATTTTATTTGATGCTGTTTCATCTTGCAAAACTTTTTTAAGAGTAAACAACGTCAAACAAATTTGTGCTTAAACAAGTGGTTACGCTTTTTTGAGTAAATATTTGGCAAGTGTGACCACACCTTTACACAGATGAACATGAACAGATTTATGTTAGAAATTCTGGCAACATTTTGTTATTGTGGTACGAAACGATGGCTTGTAATATCGTGGTGTTATTAAGGAAATCTTTTTTGTATGCTTTGTTTTTTTAACGGATTTAATGAATCGAGCTATAAAATTAAGAAACATTTCTTTGCAGGAAGTTAGGGCATCAATTTTACCGTTTCACGGATTATGTTTTTGATTTGTTTTTATTATGAAATTGCTGTTCTAATTAAGAAAAACCCTAAATTATATTAAGTAATTCTACATTCTACATTCTTGATTACAGAAAGTAAGGAAAGATATGAAGTTTAAGCTTTAATAAAGAAAATGAATGTTGGAAAAACACTTGTCATAAATTATTTTATTAAAACTGGTTATAAATCCCTTCTTAAGAGGAGTTTAATAAAACAAAAACCTTTTTATGTTGTAACTTAAGAAAAGGTAAAATGCCTTTTAATTGTAAAGTTGGTTTCTCTTGAAGTTAAAAAACAATAAACCTTTAAAATAAATAAAGAGGAAAACTATATAAATAACCAAAATACCAAAGACAATTTAATGTACATTGTTGAATAAATGTCTTAAACAAAGAGGGAAATAGAATTGAACAGAATGACTATTAGAAAATTAAGCAAAACCAGCACCATAAATCTGCGTCTACCTGTTTTACAAACGTATTTAAGTTAATAAGAGACTGGTATAAATACCAGTCCTAAGGTCCCCAACAAAACAGTCTAACTCAAAGTCTTACAACAGGCCAAACACACCAACTGCTCTTTAGAATGAAAAATAATAGTGAAAATGAGTACAGAACATTTGTGTTGTTCCAACTCTAAAGTAAAATCTAGCAACCAGAAAGAGTTCTTGTCTAGAACAATATGAACCAAACAATTCTTCAACAAGTTACTGGTTTCAACAAACAAGGCAAAACTCTGTGGCCGGCAGCTTAGCAGAGTAAAGAAAACGGCAGTGTAAGAGTAAACACCGATGCAGCGTTCTAAAATTGAAAAACTTTTAAGGAAAACAAGTGATAATCCTTATAAATGGTTTTGCTACAATTCTCCAACATGTTAAGGCTGTTGTTAAGGTGTTTGGAAGCTTGTGTTTGAATAAAATTCTTAATCTCCCCTCCTTTTAATGGAAAAAGTGGCAATTTGTGTTTAAAACACTTAACAATTTTTTATGAGCTTTAATAGTTTTAGTTTATTTTTTATAAAGCAATAATTGTGATTTAATTATTTTGGTTTTATAATTAAGAATTTTTCATATCTTCCATTTGCGTTAATTTAAGGAATATTTTTGTTTTAAGTTTTCAAAACATTTTGTTTATTTTTAAGAACATTTTAATTTAGTACATCATTGTCTTTCGGTTTGTTTGTTTTGCTTTAGCTTAATTTTTAGTTGTAATTTATTTCTATTAGTAATTTTAGTTTGTAATAAATAAAAACCTACATTTTTTCTACAAAAAAAAAGTATTTTGCAAGAAAAACGTAGAAAAAACTAAATTTTTTATTTAGTTTACTGACTTTTCTAGAATAAAAAAAATTGTAAAATTTTCGTGACTTGACAAGCCATCAATTGATCATTCAGAGAACAATTTCTTGATCTCTTGTGTCTTACTTAGTGTTTTCCGATTAACTGAAAAACCGGTTTTTGGACAAATTTACGGTTTTTAGGAAACTGGTTCAAAACGAGTTCAAAAGATACGCCGTCTGTTATGAATCCCACATTCTTAAGTTATACACCCAATATTTTGATTTTTCATTCCTCAGCACTTGTTCAAGAATTTTCCGACTGGTTAAAGAGTTTGACAGAATAACGATAGATGTGTATAAAAACTTATACCTTAAAAAATTCTTTTGTAGTATTGCCTGATTTTATGTGAACAGTATCTCAAACAGTTATACATCATTTGATGGGGGATTTACAAGCCATTAAAAGGTGGTGGGTAATACTTTTTATTCAATATAAAAGAGGGAAAATATAGATGTGTATAATAAAAATTAAATAAACATATGAACAAAAATATCATCAAAATATTAAAAGTAAGAGTGTTTTATACGGCTGTGGTGAATCTACTTTGCCGTACCACATTTGGTTGCCTTTTAAATAGTGTTTTTTTTAAAGATTTAATATAAAAAAAATCATATAAAATATAGAAAAATGTATGAAAACTTTATTTGAACAGATAGGACGATCTATATAATTCAATGTTTAAAGATGATTTCATGTAAATGTTGACCGCGGCTACATCTTAAATGGTTACAATTTTGGTATACTCTGTCCTACATATCGGCCGGTGCGTTAAAATTTCTTTAACATAAATACTTCCCACTAGGTAATAATGTGTCTTCAACAGACTTAGAACATGTTCATATTTATGTATGGAGTTACAACCAATATTTCGTTGCGTTACATACACATTCGCCCCTATCGTGAATAAAAATTCCACATGAAATTTGTTCCCTTTTCTCATTTTCCTATTAAAATTCAATGTCAAAAAAAAAATAAAAGGGGACAAATTTCATGTGGAATTTTTATTCACGATAGGGGTGATTGAGAAAAAGCCTAAAGCTAAAACGTCAATTTCGAGCATAAAAAATAAATCAAAAGACAAAATCTAGCCTCAAAAACGCCAAACTGGCAACACTGTTCACAAGTATCTATAATGCAACATAAACAATAATGTTAAGGGTGGGTCGCCTTTACCACCACATTCAAATTTAGTTAAAGAAGTAGTGGTGCATTTTATTTCCACCCTCCATTGCTCAGAAATATGTACATATATTGGAAAACATACCCTCTCATTATGAACACATACATATGTATCATTAGAGTTTTCATGAAATGATAATAAACTAAACAAAAATACGTCAGCTTCGATCGTACGTCTAATAGTTAATCATTAGCCTTTCCATAAGTCGAAATTCATATAAATTCAAGCTGCAAGTAACAGTCAAGCCTCACATACCATTCAACCTTCACTGCGAACGGACGTGTATTTAGTGGTGCTCTTCAGAAACGTCAAATATCCCATCGATTTCAAGCTAAAATCTAAATATTTAATAAGAATTAATTTTTTAAATAAAAAATTAACTAAATAAACAAATACCGAAATAAAACAAAATTTTATAAAAAAAAAAAACAAATAGAAAATAAATAGCAAACAATGATTTCCAATCGTGACGAGTGCAAAAAACCTCTCCTATCTTCGGATGATGAAATTAAATGCTTTTACTGCAAATCTAAGTATCACTACTCCCAGTTCACAACAATCTCGAAAAAAACACTTGATACTATACATGCAGATGGTAAGTCAGAGTGGAAATGCCGTAATTGCAGAAAGAACAAGTCCCCCATCCTCACCATTGTGTTTGAAGACAATCAACGAAAGCAACAACGTGATGATACTGATTCTAGCAATGATGATAGTGACAGCCGCCTTAAAGATTCACTGCCGTTAAACTCAAATGTTTGCACTTTGAAATCAGATGTTGATGAAATAAAAACAACATTACAAACATTAGCTTTCATCATGAACGCATCCAGTTCAAAAAACAAAGACGAATTTGAAAATGCATTCACAACATTAACCAGTAGCGCAATTTCGAATATAACCAAACAAATCAATGAACTTTCTATAAAAAATGAAGAAAACACAAGGAAAATATGCCAGATGGAGATAAAAATTAACAAACTAGAGCAGAGATATATAAAGAAAAACATTAAAATAAATAATATACCTGAACAATTAAAACAAATGAGTGCAATAGATGTAATCAAAAAAATTTCTTCTACTCTGGATGTCGATCTCGAGAAGGCTGATATTACCAAAGCTTACAAAATAAGGAATAGTAATAAAGCTATAATAAAGTTTAAAACTATTCAAAAAAAGAGAGAGTTTATGGCCAAATTAAGGGGAAATAGAATTGATGTTAGTATAATTAATGATAAAGATATTGAAAATGATAACAATATGCTAATAGGAAATACTACAAGCAACAGCAAATATATTTACATAAATGATGAACTAACATTCGACAATAGACGTTTGCTGTGGTTGGCAAAAACCAAAGCAAAAGAATATAAATGGAAATGGGTATGGACGCGACATGGCAATATATTTGTCAGAAAAAATAAACATTTCCCTCCCATTTTAATTCGCAATACTGACGATATTGAATTAATCAAGCCAATAATTGAAATAGAATAATATGTATAAAAATTTTTAAAACTACCATATGTACATATGTATATAAACATATTTTTTTTAAGCTATTAATAAATAAATTAAATTTTTAATAAAAAAATTTACAAAAATAATAAAACATTGTTGAGTTGTCTCATTAATAATTACAGAAAAGTAAGTATTTTGTTAGTAAATATACCCAGTTGCAAGAATTGCTAGGGCTTCCATTTGTAGAACTTATAGAAGAGCTGTTTACACATGCTAAAACATTCGATATTTATTCCAGTATGCCTTCTCTCAGAAGCTATTCTACTGCATACATATTCAATATTGCATTTAAAAAGAAGGTCAACAAATCGTTGTTTAAATATGAAACATTAATGGTTTTGCAATTATTCCCATGTACGAGTACAATCGAGATTTGTTAAAACACTCTTGTGCGCTGGTGTGTTGTCTTGATGAAAAATTATTTTATTTGTATTGTCAAATTTTTACATTTAATTGTTCCAAAATGTCGCAATAATACTCTGAATTTATTGTTTTACCCTTTTGTGAATAGTCAAATTATAAACTACCTTTGAAAAACCGTTGCCATAACCTGACCATCCAATTGAATTGTTTTTGCCTTCTTTGGGGCACTTCCTTCGGCTTCAGTCGATTGCTTGGATTGTTCTTTTGTCTCCGTAGTATAGTAGTGGATCCATGTCTCATCAAGAGTTATGAAACGACGCTTATAAACCATTTTATTTTTCTTAAAACGATCCAAACAAGCTTGAGAAATTTTCATTCTTATGCGTTTTTGGTCGACTGTTAACAAATGCGGCAGCCATCTCGCAGAAAGCTTTTTCATCTGTAGTTCTTCATGCAAAATTAAATGGACTCGATCATTTGGGATGGCCATTATATTGGCTATTTCACGCAATTTGGCTACAATTTCTGTTGTTTTTGGACGTCCACAACATGGTTGTACAATGCTTGCACAAACACGTTTAAATTCAGCAACCCAATTTTTTACTGCAGCATATGAAGGAGCACTTTCACCTAACATATTCAGCATATCATTATGAATTTCTTGTCCCGATAAACCTTTTTTATTTAAATATTTAATGACACCATGAATTTCTAATTTTTCTATTGTAAAAAAATCACGGATGTTGACAGTTCGAAAATAAATTGAACATGTATTTAGAGCACAGATGAAAGTTTCCAGAACACTTAAATGTTTTCTGCTAAGAAGTTTCCGAACCGCCCTCGTATTGTCGGTGCAATTAGAAGGCACCATAAGACAAAAAGCAATAGAAATAACAAAGTCTTTAAATCTGTCAATTTCCTTCGAAATGTGTTATATGATGCCGGTTATTGTGTTCCAAGAAAGAAACCATACATTAGTAAACTGAACAAGCTAGTTTTTGCCAAAGCACATACAAATGAAGGTATGGAGTTCTGAAATCGTGTCATGTTTATGGATGAAAGCCAATTCAGCATCTATGGCAGTGATGGAAGGTACAACATAAGAAGTAATGTGAATGAAGAATTCAAAGAAAAAAAATACGTGACCAATATTCAAACATGGAGGAGGGTCTGTACTCGTATAGAGTTGTATGAGTAATAGTGGCCCAGGAGCATTATATATAATAGATGGTACGGACCACAAAGTGTATATTAATATTTTAAAAACTCATCTTCAGTCCAACGTGCAACGTGTCTTTAAATTATAGAATTACTCAGAACAATGACCCAAAATATACAGCCTACAATACCAAGATCACTTAATTACCAGACATAAACCCGATAGAAATTCTATGGGATCATTTAGAAAAAAAGTTAGAGAAAGGGAAATTCGAAACAAAAATGATTTGTTTTTTGCTCTTTGGGAAGAGTAGGATAAAATTTCAACTGATGTTACTCAAAATCTGGTAATAAAAAAAAAGCATAGGAACATAAACTAAATATTAGTTTTATATTTCCATATAGTTAAAAAGCATAGACACTTATTTTAGCACAAATTTGTTTGAGGTTGTTTAAGTTCAAACAGCATCAAATATAATAAAATAAATAATTGTTGTGTCCTGTCCTAAATAAACGAGTTTTTTTTAAATAAATAAACGCATTCAAATATATTTTTTTTTAGTGGTTTCGACTTTTTCGGCAAATATTTGGCAATTGTGACGTACCTTTAGAGACTTAAATATAACTGAAGTAAGCACTTATTTTTTGGAGCTGAATTTTGATGTTATTATTTAATATGCCATGAAAATATTGCTTTGTTCTATTTCTACTATACTTATATTATAAGCTATAAAAACACACATCATTGTTATTAAAAAAAATATAAATTTTTTTTACTTTAATATTATTCTAAATGAGCACTCAATTTTTGGAGTGACTGTACTATGATCAACTTTTCGTTGTGCTACAAACGACGTACCAAATTCAATAAAACCCTTATCTTTTTCAAATACATTACTGTTATTAGGGGATGTAAAATGAAAATCTAATTTCTTATGTATGGAAAACATTCAATTCAAATTTAGTTATTTGTCACAAGGTTTGCCTACAATTTTCAAAACTACCACCAAAATAATTGGTGTATATTGATTCTGCCTTTCCGAATATTGTGGCATATGTCCATAATGAATGTTCACTACTGAAGATTAGGCCGACAGCTGGAGCTAGAATTTAGCTACATAAAAACCTACGATTGTAGCTAAAATTGAAATACATTAAAAACTACAATGAAAATTTCACCAGGCAAAGATTTCAGATTGAAACTAAAATTTAACTTAATAAACAGTTTTTAAAAGACCTCAGTAAAATTAAATTTTAGTTTTAATCTTGGATTTTTATGCAGCTTAAACCTATTATATAATAAAGTTAAATTTTATCAATTATTAGAGACAATTTTTTACTATTTCGGCTTGAGTTCATTTAATTAATAACTCAAAGAATACCATTGTAAAGCTATATTTTTCTAGACAATTGGAATGCATTTTCTATCCTGCCAAGGGCGTCATCAGCAATGTTTTTTGCCCAAGATCTACTTGTAAACATCATCTATTTACATAGCGTTTACACATGCGAGTAACAGTTCACATTTTTTTTACTAATACACTCACATTTTTCGCACTTGCAGAGCTAATCGCAGCTAAATTTACATACGAGTGAATGTTTGACACTCTCATGCCAGTAAACGTCAAATAAAATAATAATGTTGCCATGTATATTTTCCAATGAATAGAAAATGGATAATATACTATTTATAATTGAAATTATAGTTTGTTTTATGAGTGATTGTAAACAAATTCCTTTCAAATAATATTGATAAACAAAATGTTTTAATCTTGGAGAATAAATATCATTAAAATCATAATAATTATTGTTATTGAAAATTTTCCCTCATGAAAATTTTTTATGTGATCAACTGGCAACTCTATTTTTCAATCAAAACAAAAATGGAAGTAAACTTAAATTTAAAAAATATAATAAAATTAATTAATTTATATCGTTATCATGCTTTTCTGTGCGATATGAGTGATAAAGCATATAGGAGGAACGATTTGAAAAGCAAGGCATTCGCAGCAATTGCAAATCAAATGGAGCTGCCGGTCACAGAGTATAACAGAGGTGACAGAAGGAGAAAGAAAATTTAGTTTTATACTTGTCTCTTTCTTTGAAAACTGCCTTTTTGTTTTATTTATGTTACTATTTTTCTTTATTTTTCTGACGCAATAAAATTAATTTTTGGCACAGAGTATTTTTGTATTGTTTAATACAACCATAAAAAAAACATTTATATCATCTAACGAATGTACAAACTCCACAATGCATACCACAAAGTATAACAATTATTAAAATTACAAACATATTAACAAAATTTCAATTCAAATATTCTAACTCAAATTGTTTTGTTTATTTTGTTTTGTCCACAAAAGTCCTGTTGTATATAGTACTTTGCTTTTTCACATTACAAATTTACTACCAGAAAATATTTTCTTTCTCTATTTAATAGAGCTGCCTTATCAGCTGATTGTAGCGATTTTGAAACGCCAAAATTGTAGCGCTCTGTTATACTCTGTGCTGCCGAAACTTGTTTTCTTAATGAAAAGTGGTTGAAAGTAACAACAAAATTTGTAGTAATACAAAATTTGTAATAATAATAACAAAGAAGAATATACACACATTGTAAACGTAAGTAAATTTCGTTCTAACTCATAACATGTAATAAGAAATATGTTTAATTCTCGAATTCTATTTCTAAATAATGGTGAGATAAATAGATGATGTTTACAAATAGATCTTGGACAATAAACATTGCTGATGACGCCCTTGGCAGGGTAGAAAATGCATTCCAGTGTGCCAATTGTCTAAAAAAATACAGCTTTACAATGGTATTCTTTGTGTTATTCACATGTGTTATCCACATGAAATTTGTTCCCTTTTCACATTTTTCCTATTTAAATTCAATGTTAAAAAAATAAAAGGGAACAATTTTCATGTGGAATTTTTATTCACAATGTGGGCGTATATTTTAAGTTTGTCTACGAACGAAGTTATAATTTAGTGTAATAGAAACATACGATTGAGGCCAAAATTAAACTTTAGACATTAAATTGCATTTAAAGTAGGACTTTATAAAAATTGTAATAAAGTATTAAACTTACTGCCTATTTCACTAAATGCGAACGAATATTTCTTTTGCACAAATACATTTGAGGGCTAACGAAGGAATCTAAAATTTAATTTTATAAATGCCTTTGATTAAAACTGAGCTGCATATAGAATTGTGACTGATATAAAAATCTAACCATACCAGGACGATTGAAGCTAAAATTAAAAATCATATGCTGGTATTTTTTATGGTAAATTTTTATTTTTACGCACCAACGATTGAGGCTGTAATTTAACTACATATGTAACTTTACAAATACTCAAAATTGAAGCTACTATTTGTCCTTATAAACCCCTATGATCGAAGCTAAAATTCAACTGTATATGTATCAGTAACTGAAGCTGAAATTAAACATTATAAACATCTATTCATGATGTTAAAATTGTACTTTATGAGGACCGACAATTGCAACTAGAGTTGTGCCCGGTCGTTCATTTCAGTGACCGGTCATTTTCGTTCATTTATCGAAGACTGATTCGTTCATTCAATTCGTTCAATTGTTCACTTTGAACGAATGAATACAACTCTTATTAAATGTGATTTTCTTCTTGTCTTTTGATAAACAGCAGCTGAGCGAAATTGTTCAGTACACTATTGTACGAAAATCGTTCAGTCAAATGACCGGCTCATTTCGTTCAATGAAGTGATCCGCTCATTTTAACCCTTTCGTTCATGAACGACACAGCTCTAATTGCAACTAGTATTGAAATTCTAGAAAACATTGTAGGTTGGAGGAGAAGTAACATATCTATAACAGGTAAAGAAAAGAAGAAAATTTCTATAAATACTTGCGTTAGTTGCTAAGAAAAATCAGTTCAAGTCCGGCCCTCCTCACGGAAGCAACTCATCTCTTATTATAAAATAATTTTATTTTAAAATAAATGCTGCAAAATGCTGAAAACTCGAAAAAGTTATTCGTCGGACGATTCTTGGGAGTTGAAGGCTACACTTTACATTTTCTTTACAAAAAAAAACTGCAAAATGCTGAAAACTCGAAAAAGTTATTCGTCGGACGATTCTTGGGAGTTGAAAGCTGAAGCCATGACGTATATCTGTTTATTATAATTGGTGGAAGCTGTATAACATCAAGGATTTAAATTTTCTTTACAAACGAAAACTGCAAAATGCTGAAAACTCGAAAAAGTTATTCGTCGGACGATTCTTGGGAGTTGAAAGCTGAAGCGATGACGTATATCTGTTTATTATAATTGGTAGAAGCTGTATAACATCAATGATTTACATTTACTTTACAAACGAAAACTGCAAAATGCTGAAAACTCGAAAAAGTTATTCGTTGAACGATTCTTGGGAGTTGAAAGCTGCACTTTACATTTTCTTTACAAACGAAAACTGCAAAATGCTGAAAACTCGAAAAAGTTATTCGTCGGACGATTCTTGGGAGTTGAAAGCAGAAGCTGGAAGCTGTATAACATCAAGGATTTACATTTACTTTACAAACGAAAACTGCAAAATGCTGAAAACTCGAAAAAGTTAATCGTCGGACGATTCTTGGGAGTTGAAAGCTGATACGATGACGTGCATTAATTTCTTTTATTTGGTGGAAGCTGTATAACATCAATGATTTACATTTACTTTACAAAAGAAAACTGCAAAATGCTGAAAACTCGAAAAAGTTATTCGTTGGACGATTCTTGGGAGTTGAAAGCTGATACGATGACGTGAATTAATTTCTTTTATTTGGTGGAAGCTGTATAACATCAATGATTTACATTTACTTTACAAACGAAACCTGCAAAATGCTGAAAACTCGAAAAAGTTATTCGTTGGACGATTCTTGGGAGTTGAAAGCTGATACGATGACGTGCATTAATTTCTTTTATTTGGTGGAAGCTGTATAACATCAATGATTTACATTTACTTTACAAACGAAAACTGCAAAATGCTGAAAACTCGAAAAAGTTATTCGTTGGACGATTCTTGGGAGTTGAAAGCTGTACTTTACATTTTCTTTACAAACGAAAACTGCAAAATACTGAAAACTCGAAAAAGTTATTCGTTGGACGATTCTTGGGAGTTGAAAGCTGATACGATGACGTGCATTAATTTCTTTTATTTGGTGGAAGCTGTATAACATCAATGATTTACATTTACTTTACAAACGAAAACTGCAAAATACTGAAAACTCGAAAAAGTTATTCGTTGAACGATTCTTGGGAGTTGAAAGCTGAAGAGAAGGTAAAAGCTGTATAACATCAAAGCATTTTACTCAAGACTTTTCTGTTCGACCTTAAAAAACTTCAATTGCAAAAAAATCTTTTAATGATCTGTGCTGATATTGTATATTTTGTAAATAGACTTAATCTAAGTAATTTAAGTATTAATTTTGGGATGTTAACTTTTCATAAATGGTTAAATTAAGTGGATGATAAATATTACTAATTAGTCTTGTAATGTAATGTAATGATTTTAGTTTATATTGTAAATAGAGTTAATTTAAGTTATTTATTTATTAGTTTTAAGATGGTAGCTTTTAATAAATTGTTTTTGTGGATTTAAGATAAGATTAAGATAAATTTTAAGAAAGAGTCCTGTAAATAAAACTCCTAAAAAACTAAATTTTTAAATCTTTTTATTTATTTCAAAGGAATTTTTTAAAAAATTTACAGCTTGAAGAAAACAACTTTTAAAGAGAAATTTCAGAAAATTGAGAAGAATTAAATTCATGAATTTTTTTATTGCAGCTGAGTGGAGTTAAAAATAAAGAGTGGGAGAAAATATGGCACGATTTCTGTTTTCAAAAGAAAAAGTTTTATATCCAAACACCAGAATTTTTTGATGTTTTTGTTTCGAAGTTCTCTATTAATTACTTAAACTTCTATCATATCCACTTGAATTATACAAAAACATAGAATTGATTGCCTTATCATTAGCCTGTCTAAAGTTGTGATAAAATATTGGAAGACTATTTTTATCTTGGATGTTATTTAGTAGTGTATCTAGGTATAATATTTTATTCTTTTATTTTGTTCTATACGCGTATGTGTATTCGAATTTAAAATACGAATGAACAAATAAATATAATAAGACAATAAATCAAAAATGAAATAAAAATATACATTAATGAGATGTTTGAAAAGGTAAAAAAAAAAATCATGATTTAAAATTCATCATTTAAATTGGGCCTAAATCTAAAAAACAAACGCTTAAATAGTAATGAAATATTTTCTTAAATATTTTTTCACTTCAGATGAAATCTATCTAGTAGGCTTTATAAAATTGCTTAAATTTTCTTCATATTTTTTGTTATTTCTGAAAAATGTTCGAAAATTTCCTTGTTATATTTTCAGTTTTCTAAATAATAAGCTTTACTGTATAATAAATAATAGACATTACCTACAAGCAATAATATGATACTTTGTTGCAGTACTTATTGATTTATTTTGAAAAATGGCCGATATACAGTGGTTTCACAAATACAATTTTTAACTTGACTGATTGCTATATTTTTTATAATTCTTAAAATAGTAATAATTTCTCTATAATTTTCTCATGTTCCCATGATCGAAAATCCTAATAAATCACATTAAAAGTATTTGTTTCTATAATTATTTCTATGATTATAAAATACCAAACAAAAGACTTAAGTAACAAACTTTCATTGAAATTTCAATTAGTACGTAAAATTTCATGAATGGAATTTAAAAATAGATTTAGATCATCTGAAAGTGGTCGAAAATTAAAAGGTAGACTAATTCCCTACCAAAAATTGATTTTTATATAAAATTATAAAATTGACTCTAGAACCTTTACAAGTGGTCTAAATATAAAATAAAGGATTTCTTTTGTGATCTCAACAAAAACGATTTTTTATATGAAATTGTAAAATATGCTCCAAATATTTTAATAGTAGTCTAACTGGCAAAAGGAGGATAATTTGTGATCACTTGTATTTCGTACTGAAAATCCATTTTTTACATGTAGCTGTAGAGCCTTTAAAATCAGTCTAAATTGGAAAAAGGAGGATATATTTCTCACTAAGTATCTGTTCTCACTTATAGTTTGTTCTGTTTTTTAAATTTTGTGATATTTTTGTGATGTAGGATTTCAATACCATTTCTTTTGCTGTAGTTTGTCGCTAGCGGTTGTAGTTGTAATCAGGCTTTGAAACTAAGATTTCTTAAGTCCTGGCGAATGTGTGTACATTTAAATTTGTGTGTCTTTTAGATAGAGTGTGCTTGATTTATATTCCTTTTCTAACACATTTATAGCACATTACTTAGAAATATAAAATTGACCTTGAATTTCTTCCATGTAATGTAAAATATTCAGGGTAATTTCTAAGTAAAAATATGCTGAGGATTTTGCACGGTTTTTTTAAAATATTCCAAATAAAGTTGGAATTATGCTGCTAATGACATTTTAATGTCAAGTTAATGATGACGAAATTTCTTAAAACCAAAACCCACACATGCAAATGTGTAACTAGTTGTCGCTTTGCAATTATATGTGCATTATCTATAACAGGTAAAGAAAAGAAGAAAATTTCTATAAATACTTGCGTTAGTTGCTAAGAAAAATCAGTTCAAGTCCGGCCCTCCTCACGGAAGCAACTCATCTCTTATTATAAAATAATTTTATTTTAAAATAAATGCTGCAAAATGCTGAAAACTCGAAAAAGTTATTCGTCGGACGATTCTTGGGAGTTGAAGGCTACACTTTACATTTTCTTTACAAACGAAAACTGCAAAATGCGGAAAACTCGAAAAAGTTATTCGTTGGACGATTCTTGGGAGTTGGAAGCTGATACGATGACGTATATTAATTTCTTTTATTTGGTGGAAGCTGTATAACATCAATGATTTACATTTACTTTACAAACGAAAACTGCAAAATGGTGAAAACTCGAAAAAGTTATTCGTTGGACGATTCTTGGGAGTTGGAAGCTGATACGATGACGTATATTAATTTCTTTTATTTGGTGGAAGCTGTATAACATCAATGATTTACATTTACTTTACAAACGAAAACTGCAAAATGGTGAAAACTCGAAAAAGTTATTCGTTGGACGATTCTTGGGAGTTGAAAGCTGATACGATGACGTGCATTAATTTCTTTTATTTGGTGGAAGCTGTATAACATCAATGATTTACATTTACTTTACAAACGAAAACTGCAAAATGCTGAAAACTCGAAAAAGTTATTCGTCGGATGATTCTTGGGTGTTGAAAGCTGCACGTTACATTTACTTTACAAACGAAAACTGCAAAATGCGGAAAACTCGAAAAAGTTATTCGTCGGACGATTCTTGGGAGTTGAAAGCTGATACGATGACGTGCATTAATTTCTTTTATTTGGTGGAAGCTGTATAACATCAATGATTTACATTTACTTTACAAACGAAAACTGCAAAATGCTGAAAACTCGAAAAAGTTATTCGTTGGACGATTCTTGGGAGTTGAAAGCTGATACGATGACGTGAATTAATTTCTTTTATTTGGTGGAAGCTGTATAACATCAATGATTTACATTTACTTTACAAACGAAACCTGCAAAATGCTGAAAACTCGAAAAAGTTATTCGTTGGACGATTCTTGGGAGTTGAAAGCTGATACGATGACGTGCATTAATTTCTTTTATTTGGTGGAAGCTGTATAACATCAATGATTTACATTTACTTTACAAACGAAAACTGCAAAATGCTGAAAACTCGAAAAAGTTATTCGTTGGACGATTCTTGGGAGTTGAAAGCTGTACTTTACATTTTCTTTACAAACGAAAACTGCAAAATACTGAAAACTCGAAAAAGTTATTCGTTGGACGATTCTTGGGAGTTGAAAGCTGAAGAGAAGGTAAAAGCTGTATAACATCAAAGCATTTTACTCAAGACTTTTCTGTTCGACCTTAAAAAACTTCAATTGCAAAAAAATCTTTTAATGATCTGTGCTGATATTGTATATTTTGTAAATAGACTTAATCTAAGTAATTTAAGTATTAATTTTGGGATGTTAACTTTTCATAAATGGTTAAATTAAGTGGATGATAAATATTACTAATTAGTCTTGTAATGTAATGTAATGATTTTAGTTTATATTGTAAATAGAGTTAATTTAAGTTATTTATTTATTAGTTTTAAGATGGTAGCTTTTAATAAATTGTTTTTGTGGATTTAAGATAAGATTAAGATAAATTTTAAGAAAGAGTCCTGTAAATAAAACTCCTAAAAAACTAAATTTTTAAATCTTTTTATTTATTTCAAAGGAATTTTTTAAAAAATTTACAGCTTGAAGAAAACAACTTTTAAAGAGAAATTTCAGAAAATTGAGAAGAATTAAATTCATGAATTTTTTTTATTGCAGCTGAGTGGAGTTAAAAATAAAGAGTGGGAGAAAATATGGCACGATTTCTGTTTTCAAAAGAAAAAGTTTTATATCCAAACACCAGAATTTTTTGATGTTTTTGTTTCGAAGTTCTCTATTAATTACTTAAACTTCTATCATATCCACTTGAATTATACAAAAACATAGAATTGATTGCCTTATCATTAGCCTGTCTAAAGTTGTGATAAAATATTGGAAGACTATTTTTATCTTGGATGTTATTTAGTAGTGTATCTAGGTATAATATTTTATTCTTTTATTTTGTTCTATACGCGTATGTGTATTCGAATTTAAAATACGAATGAACAAATAAATATAATAAGACAATAAATCAAAAATGAAATAAAAATATACATTAATGAGATGTTTGAAAAGGTAAAAAAAAAAATCATGATTTAAAATTCATCATTTAAATTGGGCCTAAATCTAAAAACCAAACGCTTAAATAGTAATGAAATATTTTCTTAAATATTTTTTCACTTCAGATGAAATCTATCTAGTAGGCTTTATAAAATTGCTTAAATTTTCTTCATATTTTTTGTTATTTCTGAAAAATGTTCGAAAATTTCCTTGTTATATTTTCAGTTTTCTAAATAATAAGCTTTACTGTATAATAAATAATAGACATTACCTACAAGCAATAATATGATACTTTGTTGCAGTACTTATTGATTTATTTTGAAAAATGGCCGATATACAGTGGTTTCACAAATACAATTTTTAACTTGACTGATTGCTATATTTTTTATAATTCTTAAAATAGTAATAATTTCTCTATAATTTTCTCATGTTCCCATGATCGAAAATCCTAATAAATCACATTAAAAGTATTTGTTTCTATAATTATTTCTATGATTATAAAATACCAAACAAAAGACTTAAGTAACAAACTTTCATTGAAATTTCAATTAGTACGTAAAATTTCATGAATGGAATTTAAAAATAGATTTAGATCATCTGAAAGTGGTCGAAAATTAAAAGGTAGACTAATTCCCTACCAAAAATTGATTTTTATATAAAATTATAAAATTGACTCTAGAACCTTTACAAGTGGTCTAAATATAAAATAAAGGATTTCTTTTGTGATCTCAACAAAAACGATTTTTTATATGAAATTGTAAAATATGCTCCAAATATTTTAATAGTAGTCTAACTGGCAAAAGGAGGATAATTTGTGATCACTTGTATTTCGTACTGAAAATCCATTTTTTACATGTAGCTGTAGAGCCTTTAAAATCAGTTTAAATTGGAAAAAGGAGGATATATTTCTCACTAAGTATCTGTTCTCACTTATAGTTTGTTCTGTTTTTTAAATTTTGTGATATTTTTGTGATGTAGGATTTCAATACCATTTCTTTTGCTGTAGTTTGTCGCTAGCGGTTGTAGTTGTAATCAGGCTTTGAAACTAAGATTTCTTAAGTCCTGGCGAATGTGTGTACATTTAAATTTGTGTGTCTTTTAGATAGAGTGTGCTTGATTTATATTCCTTTTCTAACACATTTATAGCACATTACTTAGAAATATAAAATTGACCTTGAATTTCTTCCATGTAATGTAAAATATTCAGGGTAATTTCTAAGTAAAAATATGCTGAGGATTTTGCACGGTTTTTTTAAAATATTCCAAATAAAGTTGGAATTATGCTGCTAATGACATTTTAATGTCAAGTTAATGATGACGAAATTTCTTAAAACCAAAACCCACACATGCAAATGTGTAACTAGTTGTCGCTTTGCAATTATATGTGCATTATCTATAACAGGTAAAGAAAAGAAGAAAATTTCTATAAATACTTGCGTTAGTTGCTAAGAAAAATCAGTTCAAGTCCGGCCCTCCTCACGGAAGCAACTCATCTCTTATTATAAAATAATTTTATTTTAAAATAAATGCTGCAAAATGCTGAAAACTCGAAAAAGTTATTCGTCGGACGATTCTTGGGAGTTGAAGGCTACACTTTACATTTTCTTTACAAACGAAAACTGCAAAATGCGGAAAACTCGAAAAAGTTATTCGTTGGACGATTCTTGGGAGTTGGAAGCTGATACGATGACGTATATTAATTTCTTTTATTTGGTGGAAGCTGTATAACATCAATGATTTACATTTACTTTACAAACGAAAACTGCAAAATGGTGAAAACTCGAAAAAGTTATTCGTTGGACGATTCTTGGGAGTTGAAAGCTGATACGATGACGTGCATTAATTTCTTTTATTTGGTGGAAGCTGTATAACATCAATGATTTACATTTACTTTACAAACGAAAACTGCAAAATGCTGAAAACTCGAAAAAGTTATTCGTCGGATGATTCTTGGGAGTTGAAAGCTGCACTTTACATTTACTTTACAAACGAAAACTGCAAAATGCGGAAAACTCGAAAAAGTTATTCGTCGGACGATTCTTGGGAGTTGAAAGCTGATACGATGACGTGCATTAATTTCTTTTATTTGGTGGAAGCTGTATAACATCAATGATTTACATTTACTTTACAAACGAAAACTGCAAAATGCTGAAAACTCGAAAAAGTTATTCGTTGGACGATTCTTGGGAGTTGAAAGCTGATACGATGACGTGAATTAATTTCTTTTATTTGGTGGAAGCTGTATAACATCAATGATTTACATTTACTTTACAAACGAAACCTGCAAAATGCTGAAAACTCGAAAAAGTTATTCGTTGGACGATTCTTGGGAGTTGAAAGCTGATACGATGACGTGCATTAATTTCTTTTATTTGGTGGAAGCTGTATAACATCAATGATTTACATTTACTTTACAAACGAAAACTGCAAAATGCTGAAAACTCGAAAAAGTTATTCGTTGGACGATTCTTGGGAGTTGAAAGCTGTACTTTACATTTTCTTTACAAACGAAAACTGCAAAATACTGAAAACTCGAAAAAGTTATTCGTTGGACGATTCTTGGGAGTTGAAAGCTGAAGAGAAGGTAAAAGCTGTATAACATCAAAGCATTTTACTCAAGACTTTTCTGTTCGACCTTAAAAAACTTCAATTGCAAAAAAATCTTTTAATGATTGTATATTTTGTAAATAGACTTAATCTAAGTAATTTAAGTATTAATTTTGGGATGTTAACTTTTCATAAATGGTTAAATTAAGTGGATGATAAATATTACTAATTAGTCTTGTAATGTAATGTAATGATTTTAGTTTATATTGTAAATAGAGTTAATTTAAGTTATTTATTTATTAGTTTTAAGATGGTAGCTTTTAATAAATTGTTTTTGTGGATTTAAGATAAGATTAAGATAAATTTTAAGAAAGAGTCCTGTAAATAAAACTCCTAAAAAACTAAATTTTTAAATCTTTTTATTTATTTCAAAGGAATTTTTTAAAAAATTTACAGCTTGAAGAAAACAACTTTTAAAGAGAAATTTCAGAAAATTGAGAAGAATTAAATTCATGAATTTTTTTATTGCAGCTGAGTGGAGTTAAAAATAAAGAGTGGGAGAAAATATGGCACGATTTCTGTTTTCAAAAGAAAAAGTTTTATATCCAAACACCAGAATTTTTTGATGTTTTTGTTTCGAAGTTCTCTATTAATTACTTAAACTTCTATCATATCCACTTGAATTATACAAAAACATAGAATTGATTGCCTTATCATTAGCCTGTCTAAAGTTGTGATAAAATATTGGAAGACTATTTTTATCTTGGATGTTATTTAGTAGTGTATCTAGGTATAATATTTTATTCTTTTATTTTGTTCTATACGCGTATGTGTATTCGAATTTAAAATACGAATGAACAAATAAATATAATAAGACAATAAATCAAAAATGAAATAAAAATATACATTAATGAGATGTTTGAAAAGGTAAAAAAAAAAATCATGATTTAAAATTCATCATTTAAATTGGGCCTAAATCTAAAAAACAAACGCTTAAATAGTAATGAAATATTTTCTTAAATATTTTTTCACTTCAGATGAAATCTATCTAGTAGGCTTTATAAAATTGCTTAAATTTTCTTCATATTTTTTGTTATTTCTGAAAAATGTTCGAAAATTTCCTTGTTATATTTTCAGTTTTCTAAATAATAAGCTTTACTGTATAATAAATAATAGACATTACCTACAAGCAATAATATGATACTTTGTTGCAGTACTTATTGATTTATTTTGAAAAATGGCCGATATACAGTGGTTTCACAAATACAATTTTTAACTTGACTGATTGCTATATTTTTTATAATTCTTAAAATAGTAATAATTTCTCTATAATTTTCTCATGTTCCCATGATCGAAAATCCTAATAAATCACATTAAAAGTATTTGTTTCTATAATTATTTCTATGATTATAAAATACCAAACAAAAGACTTAAGTAACAAACTTTCATTGAAATTTCAATTAGTACGTAAAATTTCATGAATGGAATTTAAAAATAGATTTAGATCATCTGAAAGTGGTCGAAAATTAAAAGGTAGACTAATTCCCTACCAAAAATTGATTTTTATATAAAATTATAAAATTGACTCTAGAACCTTTACAAGTGGTCTAAATATAAAATAAAGGATTTCTTTTGTGATCTCAACAAAAACGATTTTTTATATGAAATTGTAAAATATGCTCCAAATATTTTAATAGTAGTCTAACTGGCAAAAGGAGGATAATTTGTGATCACTTGTATTTCGTACTGAAAATCCATTTTTTACATGTAGCTGTAGAGCCTTTAAAATCAGTCTAAATTGGAAAAAGGAGGATATATTTCTCACTAAGTATCTGTTCTCACTTATAGTTTGTTCTGTTTTTTAAATTTTGTGATATTTTTGTGATGTAGGATTTCAATACCATTTCTTTTGCTGTAGTTTGTCGCTAGCGGTTGTAGTTGTAATCAGGCTTTGAAACTAAGATTTCTTAAGTCCTGGCGAATGTGTGTACATTTAAATTTGTGTGTCTTTTAGATAGAGTGTGCTTGATTTATATTCCTTTTCTAACACATTTATAGCACATTACTTAGAAATATAAAATTGACCTTGAATTTCTTCCATGTAATGTAAAATATTCAGGGTAATTTCTAAGTAAAAATATGCTGAGGATTTTGCACGGTTTTTTTAAAATATTCCAAATAAAGTTGGAATTATGCTGCTAATGACATTTTAATGTCAAGTTAATGATGACGAAATTTCTTAAAACCAAAACCCACACATGCAAATGTGTAACTAGTTGTCGCTTTGCAATTATATGTGCATTATCTATAACAGGTAAAGAAAAGAAGAAAATTTCTATAAATACTTGCGTTAGTTGCTAAGAAAAATCAGTTCAAGTCCGGCCCTCCTCACGGAAGCAACTCATCTCTTATTATAAAATAATTTTATTTTAAAATAAATGCTGCAAAATGCTGAAAACTCGAAAAAGTTATTCGTCGGACGATTCTTGGGAGTTGAAGGCTACACTTTACATTTTCTTTACAAACGAAAACTGCAAAATGCGGAAAACTCGAAAAAGTTATTCGTTGGACGATTCTTGGGAGTTGGAAGCTGATACGATGACGTATATTAATTTCTTTTATTTGGTGGAAGCTGTATAACATCAATGATTTACATTTACTTTACAAACGAAAACTGCAAAATGGTGAAAACTTGAAAAAGTTATTCGTTGGACGATTCTTGGGAGTTGAAAGCTGATACGATGACGTGCATTAATTTCTTTTATTTGGTGGAAGCTGTATAACATCAATGATTTACATTTACTTTACAAACGAAAACTGCAAAATGCTGAAAACTCGAAAAAGTTATTCGTCGGATGATTCTTGGGTGTTGAAAGCTGCACGTTACATTTACTTTACAAACGAAAACTGCAAAATGCGGAAAACTCGAAAAAGTTATTCGTCGGACGATTCTTGGGAGTTGAAAGCTGATACGATGACGTGCATTAATTTCTTTTATTTGGTGGAAGCTGTATAACATCAATGATTTACATTTACTTTACAAACGAAAACTGCAAAATGCTGAAAACTCGAAAAAGTTATTCGTTGGACGATTCTTGGGAGTTGAAAGCTGATACGATGACGTGAATTAATTTCTTTTATTTGGTGGAAGCTGTATAACATCAATGATTTACATTTACTTTACAAACGAAACCTGCAAAATGCTGAAAACTCGAAAAAGTTATTCGTTGGACGATTCTTGGGAGTTGAAAGCTGATACGATGACGTGCATTAATTTCTTTTATTTGGTGGAAGCTGTATAACATCAATGATTTACATTTACTTTACAAACGAAAACTGCAAAATGCGGAAAACTCGAAAAAGTTATTCGTTGGACGATTCTTGGGAGTTGGAAGCTGATACGATGACGTACATTAATTTCTTTTATTTGGTGGAAGCTGTATAACATCAATGATTTACATTTACTTTACAAACGAAAACTGCAAAATGGTGAAAACTCGAAAAAGTTATTCGTTGGACGATTCTTGGGAGTTGAAAGCTGATACGATGACGTGCATTAATTTCTTTTATTTGGTGGAAGCTGTATAACATCAATGATTTACATTTACTTTACAAACGAAAACTGCAAAATGCTGAAAACTCGAAAAAGTTATTCGTCGGATGATTCTTGGGAGTTGAAAGCTGCACTTTACATTTACTTTACAAACGAAAACTGCAAAATGCTGAAAACTCGAAAAAGTTATTCATTGGACGATTCTTGGGAGTTGAAAGCTGATACGATGACGTGAATTAATTTCTTTTATTTGGTGGAAGCTGTATAACATCAATGATTTACATTTACTTTACAAACGAAACCTACAAAATGCTGAAAACTCGAAAAAGTTATTCGTTGGACGATTCTTGGGAGTTTAAAGCTGATACGATGACGTGCATTAATTTCTTTTATTTGGTGGAAGCTGTATAACATCAATGATTTACATTTACTTTACAAACGAAAACTGCAAAATGCTGAAAACTCGAAAAAGTTATTCGTTGGACGATTCTTGGGAGTTGAAAGCTGTACTTTACATTTTCTTTACAAACGAAAACTGCAAAATACTGAAAACTCGAAAAAGTTATTCGTTGGACGATTCTTGGGAGTTGAAAGCTGAAGAGAAGGTAAAAGTTGTATAACATCAAAGCATTTTACTCAAGACTTTTCTGTTCGACCTTAAAAAACTTCAATTGCAAAAAAATCTTTTAATGATCTGTGCTGATATTGTATATTTTGTAAATAGACTTAATCTAAGTAATTTAAGTATTAATTTTGGGATGTTAACTTTTCATAAATGGTTAAATTAAGTGGATGATAAATATTACTAATTAGTCTTGTAATGTAATGTAATGATTTTAGTTTATATTGTAAATAGAGTTAATTTAAGTTATTTATTTATTAGTTTTAAGATGGTAGCTTTTAATAAATTGTTTTTGTGGATTTAAGATAAGATTAAGATAAATTTTAAGAAAGAGTCCTGTAAATAAAACTCCTAAAAAACTAAATTTTTAAATCTTTTTATTTATTTCAAAGGAATTTTTTAAAAAATTTACAGCTTGAAGAAAACAACTTTTAAAGAGAAATTTCAGAAAATTGAGAAGAATTAAATTCATGAATTTTTTTATTGCAGCTGAGTGGAGTTAAAAATAAAGAGTGGGAGAAAATATGGCACGATTTCTGTTTTCAAAAGAAAAAGTTTTATATCCAAACACCAGAATTTTTTGATGTTTTTGTTTCGAAGTTCTCTATTAATTACTTAAACTTCTATCATATCCACTTGAATTATACAAAAACATAGAATTGATTGCCTTATCATTAGCCTGTCTAAAGTTGTGATAAAATATTGGAAGACTATTTTTATCTTGGATGTTATTTAGTAGTGTATCTAGGTATAATATTTTATTCTTTTATTTTGTTCTATACGCGTATGTGTATTCGAATTTAAAATACGAATGAACAAATAAATATAATAAGACAATAAATCAAAAATGAAATAAAAATATACATTAATGAGATGTTTGAAAAGGTAAAAAAAAAATCATGATTTAAAATTCATCATTTAAATTGGGCCTAAATCTAAAAAACAAACGCTTAAATAGTAATGAAATATTTTCTTAAATATTTTTTCACTTCAGATGAAATCTATCTAGTAGGCTTTATAAAATTGCTTAAATTTTCTTCATATTTTTTGTTATTTCTGAAAAATGTTCTAAAATTTCCTTGTTATATTTTCAGTTTTCTAAATAATAAGCTTTACTGTATAATAAATAATAGACATTACCTACAAGCAATAATATGATACTTTGTTGCAGTACTTATTGATTTATTTTGAAAAATGGCCGATATACAGTGGTTTCACAAATACAATTTTTAACTTGACTGATTGCTGTATTTTTTATAATTCTTAAAATAGTAATAATTTCTCTATAATTTTCTCATGTTCCCATGATCGAAAATCCTAATAAATCACATTAAAAGTATTTGTTTCTATAATTATTTCTATGATTATAAAATACCAAACAAAAGACTTAAGTAACAAACTTTCATTGAAATTTCAATTAGTACGTAAAATTTCATGAATGGAATTTAAAAATCGATTTAGATCATCTGAAAGTGGTCGAAAATTAAAAGGTAGACTAATTCCCTACCAAAAATTGATTTTTATATAAAATTATAAAATTGACTCTAGAACCTTTACAAGTGGTCTAAATATAAAATAAAGGATTTCTTTTGTGATCTCAACAAAAACGATTTTTTATATGAAATTGTAAAATATGCTCCAAATATTTTAATAGTAGTCTAACTGGCAAAAGGAGGATAATTTGTGATCACTTGTATTTCGTACTGAAAATCCATTTTTTACATGTAGCTGTAGAGCCTTTAAAATCAGTCTAAATTGGAAAAAGGAGGATATATTTCTCACTAAGTATCTGTTCTCACTTATAGTTTGTTCTGTTTTTTAAATTTTGTGATATTTTTGTGATGTAGGATTTCAATACCATTTCTTTTGCTGTAGTTTGTCGCTAGCGGTTGTAGTTGTAATCAGGCTTTGAAACTAAGATTTCTTAAGTCCTGGCGAATGTGTGTACATTTAAATTTGTGTGTCTTTTAGATAGAGTGTGCTTGATTTATATTCCTTTTCTAACACATTTATAGCACATTACTTAGAAATATAAAATTGACCTTGAATTTCTTCCATGTAATGTAAAATATTCAGGGTAATTTCTAAGTAAAAATATGCTGAGGATTTTGCACGGTTTTTTTAAAATATTCCAAATAAAGTTGGAATTATGCTGCTAATGACATTTTAATGTCAAGTTAATGATGACGAAATTTCTTAAAACCAAAACCCACACATGCAAATGTGTAACTAGTTGTCGCTTTGCAATTATATGTGCATTATCTATAACAGGTAAAGAAAAGAAGAAAATTTCTATAAATACTTGCGTTAGTTGCTAAGAAAAATCAGTTCAAGTCCGGCCCTCCTCACGGAAGCAACTCATCTCTTATTATAAAATAATTTTATTTTAAAATAAATGCTGCAAAATGCTGAAAACTCGAAAAAGTTATTCGTCGGACGATTCTTGGGAGTTAAAGGCTACACTTTACATTTTCTTTACAAACGAAAACTGCAAAATGCGGAAAACTCGAAAAAGTTATTCGTTGGACGATTCTTGGGAGTTGGAAGCTGATACGATGACGTATATTAATTTCTTTTATTTGGTGGAAGCTGTATAACATCAATGATTTACATTTACTTTACAAACGAAAACTGCAAAATGGTGAAAACTCGAAAAAGTTATTCGTTGGACGATTCTTGGGAGTTGAAAGCTGATACGATGACGTGCATTAATTTCTTTTATTTGGTGGAAGCTGTATAACATCAATGATTTACATTTACTTTACAAACGAAAACTGCAAAATGCTGAAAACTCGAAAAAGTTATTCGTCGGATGATTCTTGGGAGTTGAAAGCTGCACTTTACATTTACTTTACAAACGAAAACTGCAAAATGCGGAAAACTCGAAAAAGTTATTCGTCGGACGATTCTTGGGAGTTGAAAGCTGATACGATGACGTGCATTAATTTCTTTTATTTGGTGGAAGCTGTATAACATCAATGATTTACATTTACTTTACAAACGAAAACTGCAAAATGCTGAAAACTCGAAAAAGTTATTCGTTGGACGATTCTTGGGAGTTGAAAGCTGATACGATGACGTGAATTAATTTCTTTTATTTGGTGGAAGCTGTATAACATCAATGATTTACATTTACTTTACAAACGAAACCTGCAAAATGCTGAAAACTCGAAAAAGTTATTCGTTGGACGATTCTTGGGAGTTGAAAGCTGATACGATGACGTGCATTAATTTCTTTTATTTGGTGGAAGATGTATAACATCAATGATTTACATTTACTTTACAAACGAAAACTGCAAAATGCTGAAAACTCGAAAAAGTTATTCGTTGGACGATTCTTGGGAGTTGAAAGCTGTACTTTACATTTTCTTTACAAACGAAAACTGCAAAATACTGAAAACTCGAAAAAGTTATTCGTTGGACGATTCTTGGGAGTTGAAAGCTGAAGAGAAGGTAAAAGCTGTATAACATCAAAGCATTTTACTCAAGACTTTTCTGTTCGACCTTAAAAAACTTCAATTGCAAAAAAATCTTTTAATGATCTGTGCTGATATTGTATATTTTGTAAATAGACTTAATCTAAGTAATTTAAGTATTAATTTTGGGATGTTAACTTTTCATAAATGGTTAAATTAAGTGGATGATAAATATTACTAATTAGTCTTGTAATGTAATGTAATGATTTTAGTTTATATTGTAAATAGAGTTAATTTAAGTTATTTATTTATTAGTTTTAAGATGGTAGCTTTTAATAAATTGTTTTTGTGGATTTAAGATAAGATTAAGATAAATTTTAAGAAAGAGTCCTGTAAATAAAACTCCTAAAAAACTAAATTTTTAAATCTTTTTATTTATTTCAAAGGAATTTTTTAAAAAATTTACAGCTTGAAGAAAACAACTTTTAAAGAGAAATTTCAGAAAATTGAGAAGAATTAAATTCATGAATTTTTTTATTGCAGCTAAGTGGAGTTAAAAATAAAGAGTGGGAGAAAATATGGCACGATTTCTGTTTTCAAAAGAAAAAGTTTTATATCCAAACACCAGAATTTTTTGATGTTTTTGTTTCGAAGTTCTCTATTAATTACTTAAACTTCTATCATATCCACTTGAATTATACAAAAACATAGAATTGATTGCCTTATCATTAGCCTGTCTAAAGTTGTGATAAAATATTGGAAGACTATTTTTATCTTGGATGTTATTTAGTAGTGTATCTAGGTATAATATTTTATTCTTTTATTTTGTTCTATACGCGTATGTGTATTCGAATTTAAAATACGAATGAACAAATAAATATAATAAGACAATAAATCAAAAATGAAATAAAAATATACATTAATGAGATGTTTGAAAAGGTAAAAAAAAAATCATGATTTAAAATTCATCATTTAAATTGGGCCTAAATCTAAAAAACAAACGCTTAAATAGTAATGAAATATTTTCTTAAATATTTTTTCACTTCAGATGAAATCTATCTAGTAGGCTTTATAAAATTGCTTAAATTTTCTTCATATTTTTTGTTATTTCTGAAAAATGTTCTAAAATTTCCTTGTTATATTTTCAGTTTTCTAAATAATAAGCTTTACTGTATAATAAATAATAGACATTACCTACAAGCAATAATATGATACTTTGTTGCAGTACTTATTGATTTATTTTGAAAAATGGCCGATATACAGTGGTTTCACAAATACAATTTTTAACTTGACTGATTGCTATATTTTTTATAATTCTTAAAATAGTAATAATTTCTCTATAATTTTCTCATGTTCCCATGATCGAAAATCCTAATAAATCACATTAAAAGTATTTGTTTCTATAATTATTTCTATGATTATAAAATACCAAACAAAAGACTTAAGTAACAAACTTTCATTGAAATTTCAATTAGTACGTAAAATTTCATGAATGGAATTTAAAAATAGATTTAGATCATCTGAAAGTGGTCGAAAATTAAAAGGTAGACTAATTCCCTACCAAAAATTGATTTTTATATAAAATTATAAAATTGACTCTAGAACCTTTACAAGTGGTCTAAATATAAAATAAAGGATTTCTTTTGTGATCTCAACAAAAACGATTTTTTATATGAAATTGTAAAATATGCTCCAAATATTTTAATAGTAGTCTAACTGGCAAAAGGAGGATAATTTGTGATCACTTGTATTTCGTACTGAAAATCCATTTTTTACATGTAGCTGTAGAGCCTTTAAAATTAGTCTAAATTGGAAAAAGGAGGATATATTTCTCACTAAGTATCTGTTCTCACTTATAGTTTGTTCTGTTTTTTAAATTTTGTGATATTTTTGTGATGTAGGATTTCAATACCATTTCTTTTGCTGTAGTTTGTCGCTAGCGGTTGTAGTTGTAATCAGGCTTTGAAACTAAGATTTCTTAAGTCCTGGCGAATGTGTGTACATTTAAATTTGTGTGTCTTTTAGATAGAGTGTGCTTGATTTATATTCCTTTTCTAACACATTTATAGCACATTACTTAGAAATATAAAATTGACCTTGAATTTCTTCCATGTAATGTAAAATATTCAGGGTAATTTCTAAGTAAAAATATGCTGAGGATTTTGCACGGTTTTTTTAAAATATTCCAAATAAAGTTGGAATTATGCTGCTAATGACATTTTAATGTCAAGTTAATGATGACGAAATTTCTTAAAACCAAAACCCACACATGCAAAAGTGTAACTAGTTGTCGCTTTGCAATTATATGTGCATTATCTATAACAGGTAAAGAAAAGAAGAAAATTTCTATAAATACTTGCGTTAGTTGCTAAGAAAAATCAGTTCAAGTCCGGCCCTCCTCACGGAAGCAACTCATCTCTTATTATAAAATAATTTTATTTTAAAATAAATGCTGCAAAATGCTGAAAATTCGAAAAAGTTATTCGTCGGACGATTCTTGGGAGTTGAAGGCTACACTTTACATTTTCTTTACAAACGAAAACTGCAAAATGCGGAAAACTCGAAAAAGTTATTCGTTGGACGATTCTTGGGAGTTGGAAGCTGATACGATGACGTATATTAATTTCTTTTATTTAGTGGAAGCTGTATAACATCAATGATTTACATTTACTTTACAAACGAAAACTGCAAAATGGTGAAAACTCGAAAAAGTTATTCGTTGGACGATTCTTGGGAGTTGAAAGCTGATACGATGACGTGCATTAATTTCTTTTATTTGGTGGAAGCTGTATAACATCAATGATTTACATTTACTTTACAAACGAAAACTGCAAAATGCTGAAAACTCGAAAAAGTTATTCGTCGGATGATTCTTGGGAGTTGAAAGCTGCACTTTACATTTACTTTACAAACGAAAACTGCAAAATGCGGAAAACTCGAAAAAGTTATTCGTCGGACGATTCTTGGGAGTTGAAAGCTGATACGATGACGTGCATTAATTTCTTTTATTTGGTGGAAGCTGTATAACATCAATGATTTACATTTACTTTACAAACGAAAACTGCAAAATGCTGAAAACTCGAAAAAGTTATTCGTTGGACGATTCTTGGGAGTTGAAAGCTGATACGATGACGTGAATTAATTTCTTTTATTTGGTGGAAGCTGTATAACATCAATGATTTACATTTACTTTACAAACGAAACCTGCAAAATGCTGAAAACTCGAAAAAGTTATTCGTTGGACGATTCTTGGGAGTTGAAAGCTGATACGATGACGTGCATTAATTTCTTTTATTTGGTGGAAGCTGTATAACATCAATGATTTACATTTACTTTACAAACGAAAACTGCAAAATGGTGAAAACTCGAAAAAGTTATTCGTTGGACGATTCTTGGGAGTTGAAAGCTGTACTTTACATTTTCTTTACAAACGAAAACTGCAAAATACTGAAAACTCGAAAAAGTTATTCGTTGGACGATTCTTGGGAGTTGAAAGCTGAAGAGAAGGTAAAAGCTGTATAACATCAAAGCATTTTACTCAAGACTTTTCTGTTCGACCTTAAAAAACTTCAATTGCAAAAAAATCTTTTAATGATCTGTGCTGATATTGTATATTTTGTAAATAGACTTAATCTAAGTAATTTAAGTATTAATTTTGGGATGTTAACTTTTCATAAATGGTTAAATTAAGTGGATGATAAATATTACTAATTAGTCTTGTAATGTAATGTAATGATTTTAGTTTATATTGTAAATAGAGTTAATTTAAGTTATTTATTTATTAGTTTTAAGATGGTAGCTTTTAATAAATTGTTTTTGTGGATTTAAGATAAGATTAAGATTAATTTTAAGAAAGAGTCCTGTAAATAAAACTCCTAAAAAACTAAATAAACTAAATAAAAAGATTTAAATTTTTATTTATTTCAAAGGAATTTTTTAAAAAATTTACAGCTTGAAGAAAACAACTTTTAAAGAGAAATTTCAGAAAATTGAGAAGAATTAAATTCATGAATTTTTTTATTGCAGCTGAGTGGAGTTAAAAATAAAGAGTGGGAGAAAATATGGCACGATTTCTGTTTTCAAAAGAAAAAGTTTTATATCCAAACACCAGAATTTTTTGATGTTTTTGTTTCGAAGTTCTCTATTAATTACTTAAACTTCTATCATATCCACTTGAATTATACAAAAACATAGAATTGATTGCCTTATCATTAGCCTGTCTAAAGTTGTGATAAAATATTGGAAGACTATTTTTATCTTGGATGTTATTTAGTAGTGTATCTAGGTATAATATTTTATTCTTTTATTTTGTTCTATACGCGTATGTGTATTCGAATTTAAAATACGAATGAACAAATAAATATAATAAGACAATAAATCAAAAATGAAATAAAAATATACATTAATGAGATGTTTGAAAAGGTAAAAAAAAAATCATGATTTAAAATTCATCATTTAAATTGGGCCTAAATCTAAAAAACAAACGCTTAAATAGTAATGAAATATTTTCTTAAATATTTTTTCACTTCAGATGAAATCTATCTAGTAGGCTTTATAAAATTGCTTAAATTTTCTTCATATTTTTTGTTATTTCTGAAAAATGTTCGAAAATTTCCTTGTTATATTTTCAGTTTTCTAAATAATAAGCTTTACTGTATAATAAATAATAGACATTACCTACAAGCAATAATATGATACTTTGTTGCAGTACTTATTGATTTATTTTGAAAAATGGCCGATATACAGTGGTTTCACAAATACAATTTTTAACTTGACTGATTGCTATATTTTTTATAATTCTTAAAATAGTAATAATTTCTCTATAATTTTCTCATGTTCCCATGATCGAAAATCCTAATAAATCACATTAAAAGTATTTGTTTCTATAATTATTTCTATGATTATAAAATACCAAACAAAAGACTTAAGTAACAAACTTTCATTGAAATTTCAATTAGTACGTAAAATTTCATGAATGGAATTTAAAAATAGATTTAGATCATCTGAAAGTGGTCGAAAATTAAAAGGTAGACTAATTCCCTACCAAAAATTGATTTTTATATAAAATTATAAAATTGACTCTAGAACCTTTACAAGTGGTCTAAATATAAAATAAAGGATTTCTTTTGTGATCTCAACAAAAACGATTTTTTATATGAAATTGTAAAATATGCTCCAAATATTTTAATAGTAGTCTAACTGGCAAAAGGAGGATAATTTGTGATCACTTGTATTTCGTACTGAAAATCCATTTTTTACATGTAGCTGTAGAGCCTTTAAAATCAGTCTAAATTGGAAAAAGGAGGATATATTTCTCACTAAGTATCTGTTCTCACTTATAGTTTGTTCTGTTTTTTAAATTTTGTGATATTTTTGTGATGTAGGATTTCAATACCATTTCTTTTGCTGTAGTTTGTCGCTAGCGGTTGTAGTTGTAATCAGGCTTTGAAACTAAGATTTCTTAAGTCCTAGCGAATGTGTGTACATTTAAATTTGTGTGTCTTTTAGATAGAGTGTGCTTGATTTATATTCCTTTTCTAACACATTTATAGCACATTACTTAGAAATATAAAATTGACCTTGAATTTCTTCCATGTAATGTAAAATATTCAGGGTAATTTCTAAGTAAAAATATGCTGAGGATTTTGCACGGTTTTTTTAAAATATTCCAAATAAAGTTGGAATTATGCTGCTAATGACATTTTAATGTCAAGTTAATGATGACGAAATTTCTTAAAACCAAAACCCACACATGCAAATGTGTAACTAGTTGTCGCTTTGCAATTATATGTGCATTATCTATAACAGGTAAAGAAAAGAAGAAAATTTCTATAAATACTTGCGTTAGTTGCTAAGAAAAATCAGTTCAAGTCCGGCCCTCCTCACGGAAGCAACTCATCTCTTATTATAAAATAATTTTATTTTAAAATAAATGCTGCAAAATGCTGAAAACTCGAAAAAGTTATTCGTCGGACGATTCTTGGGAGTTGAAGGCTACACTTTACATTTTCTTTACAAACGAAAACTGCAAAATGCGGAAAACTCGAAAAAGTTATTCGTTGGACGATTCTTGGGAGTTGGAAGCTGATACGATGACGTACATTAATTTCTTTTATTTGGTGGAAGCTGTATAACATCAATGATTTACATTTACTTTACAAACGAAAACTGCAAAATGGTGAAAACTCGAAAAAGTTATTCGTTGGACGATTCTTGGGAGTTGAAAGCTGATACGATGACGTGCATTAATTTCTTTTATTTGGTGGAAGCTGTATAACATCAATGATTTACATTTACTTTACAAACGAAAACTGCAAAATGCTGAAAACTCGAAAAAGTTATTCGTCGGATGATTCTTGGGAGTTGAAAGCTGCACTTTACATTTACTTTACAAACGAAAACTGCAAAATGCGGAAAACTCGAAAAAGTTATTCGTCGGACGATTCTTGGGAGTTGAAAGCTGATACGATGACGTGCATTAATTTCTTTTATTTGGTGGAAGCTGTATAACATCAATGATTTACATTTACTTTACAAACGAAAACTGCAAAATGCTGAAAACTCGAAAAAGTTATTCATTGGACGATTCTTGGGAGTTGAAAGCTGATACGATGACGTGAATTAATTTCTTTTATTTGGTGGAAGCTGTATAACATCAATAATTTACATTTACTTTACAAACGAAACCTACAAAATGCTGAAAACTCGAAAAAGTTATTCGTTGGACGATTCTTGGGAGTTTAAAGCTGATACGATGACGTGCATTAATTTCTTTTATTTGGTGGAAGCTGTATAACATCAATGATTTACATTTACTTTACAAACGAAAACTGCAAAATGCTGAAAACTCGAAAAAGTTATTCGTTGGACGATTCTTGGGAGTTGAAAGCTGTACTTTACATTTTCTTTACAAACGAAAACTGCAAAATACTGAAAACTCGAAAAAGTTATTCGTTGGACGATTCTTGGGAGTTGAAAGCTGAAGAGAAGGTAAAAGTTGTATAACATCAAAGCATTTTACTCAAGACTTTTCTGTTCGACCTTAAAAAACTTCAATTGCAAAAAAATCTTTTAATGATCTGTGCTGATATTGTATATTTTGTAAATAGACTTAATCTAAGTAATTTAAGTATTAATTTTGGGATGTTAACTTTTCATAAATGGTTAAATTAAGTGGATGATAAATATTACTAATTAGTCTTGTAATGTAATGTAATGATTTTAGTTTATATTGTAAATAGAGTTAATTTAAGTTATTTATTTATTAGTTTTAAGATGGTAGCTTTTAATAAATTGTTTTTGTTTTTGTGGATTTAAGATAAGATTAAGATAAATTTTAAGAAAGAGTCCTGTAAATAAAACTCCTAAAAAACTAAATTTTTAAATCTTTTTATTTATTTCAAAGGAATTTTTTAAAAAATTTACAGCTTGAAGAAAACAACTTTTAAAGAGAAATTTCAGAAAATTGAGAAGAATTAAATTCATGAATTTTTTTATTGCAGCTGAGTGGAGTTAAAAATAAAGAGTGGGAGAAAATATGGCACGATTTCTGTTTTCAAAAGAAAAAGTTTTATATCCAAACACCAGAATTTTTTGATGTTTTTGTTTCGAAGTTCTCTATTAATTACTTAAACTTCTATCATATCCACTTGAATTATACAAAAACATAGAATTGATTGCCTTATCATTAGCCTGTCTAAAGTTGTGATAAAATATTGGAAGACTATTTTTATCTTGGATGTTATTTAGTAGTGTATCTAGGTATAATATTTTATTCTTTTATTTTGTTCTATACGCGTATGTGTATTCGAATTTAAAATACGAATGAACAAATAAATATAATAAGACAATAAATCAAAAATGAAATAAAAATATACATTAATGAGATGTTTGAAAAGGTAAAAAAAAAATCATGATTTAAAATTCATCATTTAAATTGGGCCTAAATCTAAAAAACAAACGCTTAAATAGTAATGAAATATTTTCTTAAATATTTTTTCACTTCAGATGAAATCTATCTAGTAGGCTTTATAAAATTGCTTAAATTTTCTTCATATTTTTTGTTATTTCTGAAAAATGTTCGAAAATTTCCTTGTTATATTTTCAGTTTTCTAAATAATAAGCTTTACTGTATAATAAATAATAGACATTACCTACAAGCAATAATATGATACTTTGTTGCAGTACTTATTGATTTATTTTGAAAAATGGCCGATATACAGTGGTTTCACAAATACAATTTTTAACTTGACTGATTGCTATATTTTTTATAATTCTTAAAATAGTAATAATTTCTCTATAATTTTCTCATGTTCCCATGATCGAAAATCCTAATAAATCACATTAAAAGTATTTGTTTCTATAATTATTTCTATGATTATAAAATACCAAACAAAAGACTTAAGTAACAAACTTTCATTGAAATTTCAATTAGTACGTAAAATTTCATGAATGGAATTTAAAAATAGATTTAGATCATCTGAAAGTGGTCGAAAATTAAAAGGTAGACTAATTCCCTACCAAAAATTGATTTTTATATAAAATTATAAAATTGACTCTAGAACCTTTACAAGTGGTCTAAATATAAAATAAAGGATTTCTTTTGTGATCTCAACAAAAACGATTTTTTATATGAAATTGTAAAATATGCTCCAAATATTTTAATAGTAGTCTAACTGGCAAAAGGAGGATAATTTGTGATCACTTGTATTTCGTACTGAAAATCCATTTTTTACATGTAGCTGTAGAGCCTTTAAAATTAGTCTAAATTGGAAAAAGGAGGATATATTTCTCACTAAGTATCTGTTCTCACTTATAGTTTGTTCTGTTTTTTAAATTTTGTGATATTTTTGTGATGTAGGATTTCAATACCATTTCTTTTGCTGTAGTTTGTCGCTAGCGGTTGTAGTTGTAATCAGGCTTTGAAACTAAGATTTCTTAAGTCCTGGCGAATGTGTGTACATTTAAATTTGTGTGTCTTTTAGATAGAGTGTGCTTGATTTATATTCCTTTTCTAACACATTTATAGCACATTACTTAGAAATATAAAATTGACCTTGAATTTCTTCCATGTAATGTAAAATATTCAGGGTAATTTCTAAGTAAACATATGCTGAGGATTTGCACGGCTTTTTTAAAATATTCCAAATAAAGTTGGAATTATGCTGCTAATGACATTTTAATGTCAAGTTAATGATGACGAAATTTCTTAAAACCAAAACCCACACATGCAAATGTGTAACTAGTTGTCGCTTTGCAATTATATGTGCATTATCTATAACAGGTAAAGAAAAGAAGAAAATTTCTATAAATACTTGCGTTAGTTGCTAAGAAAAATCAGTTCAAGTCCGGCCCTCCTCACGGAAGCAACTCATCTCTTATTATAAAATAATTTTATTTTAAAATAAATGCTGCAAAATGCTGAAAACTCGAAAAAGTTATTCGTCGGACGATTCTTGGGAGTTGAAGGCTACACTTTACATTTTCTTTACAAACGAAAACTGCAAAATGCGGAAAACTCGAAAAAGTTATTCGTTGGACGATTCTTGGGAGTTGGAAGCTGATACGATGACGTATATTAATTTCTTTTATTTGGTGGAAGCTGTATAACATCAATGATTTACATTTACTTTACAAACGAAAACTGCAAAATGGTGAAAACTCGAAAAAGTTATTCGTTGGACGATTCTTGGGAGTTGAAAGCTGATACGATGACGTGCATTAATTTCTTTTATTTGGTGGAAGCTGTATAACATCAATGATTTACATTTACTTTACAAACGAAAACTGCAAAATGCTGAAAACTCGAAAAAGTTATTCGTCGGATGATTCTTGGGAGTTGAAAGCTGCACTTTACATTTACTTTACAAACGAAAACTGCAAAATGCGGAAAACTCGAAAAAGTTATTCGTCGGACGATTCTTGGGAGTTGAAAGCTGATACGATGACGTGCATTAATTTCTTTTATTTGGTGGAAGCTGTATAACATCAATGATTTACATTTACTTTACAAACGAAAACTGCAAAATGCTGAAAACTCGAAAAAGTTATTCGTTGGACGATTCTTGGGAGTTGAAAGCTGATACGATGACGTGAATTAATTTCTTTTATTTGGTGGAAGCTGTATAACATCAATGATTTACATTTACTTTACAAACGAAACCTGCAAAATGCTGAAAACTCGAAAAAGTTATTCGTTGGACGATTCTTGGGAGTTGAAAGCTGATACGATGACGTGCATTAATTTCTTTTATTTGGTGGAAGCTGTATAACATCAATGATTTACATTTACTTTACAAACGAAAACTGCAAAATGCTGAAAACTCGAAAAAGTTATTCGTTGGACGATTCTTGGGAGTTGAAAGCTGTACTTTACATTTTCTTTACAAACGAAAGCTGCAAAATACTGAAAACTCGAAAAAGTTATTCGTTGGACGATTCTTGGGAGTTGAAGGCTACACTTTACATTTTCTTTACAAAAAAAACTCGAAAAAGTTATTCGTCGGACGATTCTTGGGAGTTGAAAGCAGAAGCTGTATAACATCAAGGATTTACATTTACTTTACAACCGAAAACTGCAAAATGCTGAAAACTCGAAAAAGTTATTCGTCGGATGATTCTTGAGAGTTGAAAGCTGATACGATGACGTGCATTAATTTCTTTTATTTGGTGGAAGCTGTATAACATCAATGATTTACATTTACTTTACAAACGAAAACTCCAAATGCTGAAAACTCGAAAAAGTTATTCGTTGGACGATTCTTGGGAGTTGAAAGCTGATACGATGACGTGCATTAATTTCTTTTATTTGGTGGAAGCTGTATAACATCAATGATTTACATTTACTTTACAAACGAAAACTGCAAAATGCTGAAAACTCGAAAAAGTTATTCGTTGGACGATTCTTGGGAGTTGAAAGCTGTACTTTACATTTTCTTTACAAACGAAAACTGCAAAATGCTGAAAACTCGAAAAAGTTATTCGTTGGACGATTCTTGGGAGTTGAAAGCTGATACGATGACGTACATTAATTTCTTTTATTTGGTGGAAGCTGTATAACATCAATGATTTACATTTACTTTACAAACGAAAACTGCAAAATGGTGAAAACTCGAAAAAGTTATTCGTTGGACGATTCTTGGGAGTTGAAAGCTGATACGATGACGTGCATTAATTTCTTTTATTTGGTGGAAGCTGTATAACATCAATGATTTACATTTACTTTACAAACGAAAACTGCAAAATGCTGAAAACTCGAAAAAGTTATTCGTTGGACGATTCTTGGGAGTTGAAAGCTGATACGATGACGTGCATTAATTTCTTTTATTTGGTGGAAGCTGTATAACATCAATGATTTACATTTACTTTACAAACGAAAACTGCAAAATGCTGAAAACTCGAAAAAGTTATTCGTTGGACGATTCTTGGGAGTTGAAAGCTGTACTTTACATTTTCTTTACAAACGAAAACTGCAAAATGCTGAAAACTCGAAAAAGTTATTCGTTGGACGATTCTTGGGAGTTGAAAGCTGTACTTTACATTTTCTTTACAAACGAAAACTGCAAAATGGTGAAAACTCGAAAAAGTTATTCGTTGGACGATTCTTGGGAGTTGAAAGCTGTACTTTACATTTTCTTTACAAACGAAAACTGCAAAATGCTGAAAACTCGAAAAAGTTATTCGTTGGACGATTCTTGGGAGTTGAAAGCTGTACTTTACATTTTCTTTACAAACGAAAACTGCAAAATGCTGAAAACTCGAAAAAGTTATTCGTTGGACGATTCTTGGGAGTTGAAAGCTGATACGATGACGTACATTAATTTCTTTTATTTGGTGGAAGCTGTATAACATCAATGATTTACATTTACTTTACAAACGAAAACTGCAAAATGGTGAAAACTCGAAAAAGTTATTCGTTGGACGATTCTTGGGAGTTGAAAGCTGATACGATGACGTGCATTAATTTCTTTTATTTGGTGGAAGCTGTATAACATCAATGATTTACATTTACTTTACAAACGAAAACTGCAAAATGCTGAAAACTCGAAAAAGTTATTCGTTGGACGATTCTTGGGAGTTGAAAGCTGATACGATGACGTGCATTAATTTCTTTTATTTGGTGGAAGCTGTATAACATCAATGATTTACATTTACTTTACAAACGAAAACTGCAAAATGCTGAAAACTCGAAAAAGTTATTCGTTGGACGATTCTTGGGAGTTGAAAGCTGATACGATGACGTGCATTAATTTCTTTTATTTGGTGGAAGCTGTATAACATCAATGATTTACATTTACTTTACAAACGAAAACTGCAAAATGCTGAAAACTCGAAAAAGTTATTCGTTGGACGATTCTTGGGAGTTGAAAGCTGTACTTTACATTTTCTTTACAAACGAAAACTGCAAAATGCTGAAAACTCGAAAAAGTTATTCGTTGGACGATTCTTGGGAGTTGAAAGCTGTACTTTACATTTTCTTTACAAACGAAAACTGCAAAATGGTGAAAACTCGAAAAAGTTATTCGTTGGACGATTCTTGGGAGTTGAAAGCTACACTTTACATTTTCTTTACAAACGAAAACTGCAAAATGCTGAAAACTCGAAAAAGTTATTCGTTGGACGATTCTTGGGAGTTGAAAGCTGAAGAGAAGGTAAAAGCTGTATAACATCAAAGCATTTTACTCAAGACTTTTCTGTTCGACCTTAAAAAACTTCAATTGCAAAAAAATCTTTTAATGATCTGTGCTGATATTGTATATTTTGTAAATAGACTTAATCTAAGTAATTTAAGTATTAATTTTGGGATGTTAACTTTTCATAAATGGTTAAATTAAGTGGATGATAAATATTACTAATTAGTCTTGTAATGTAATGTAATGATTTTAGTTTATATTGTAAATAGAGTTAATTTAAGTTATTTATTTATTAGTTTTAAGATGGTAGCTTTTAATAAATTGTTTTTGTGGATTTAAGATAAGATTAAGATAAATTTTAAGAAAGAGTCCTGTAAATAAAACTCCTAAAAAACTAAATTTTTAAATCTTTTTATTTATTTCAAAGGAATTTTTTAAAAAATTTACAGCTTGAAGAAAACAACTTTTAAAGAGAAATTTCAGAAAATTGAGAAGAATTAAATTCATGAATTTTTTTATTGCAGCTGAGTGGAGTTAAAAATAAAGAGTGGGAGAAAATATGGCACGATTTCTGTTTTCAAAAGAAAAAGTTTTATATCCAAACACCAGAATTTTTTGATGTTTTTGTTTCGAAGTTCTCTATTAATTACTTAAACTTCTATCATATCCACTTGAATTATACAAAAACATAGAATTGATTGCCTTATCATTAGCCTGTCTAAAGTTGTGATAAAATATTGGAAGACTATTTTTATCTTGGATGTTATTTAGTAGTGTATCTAGGTATAATATTTTATTCTTTTATTTTGTTCTATACGCGTATGTGTATTCGAATTTAAAATACGAATGAACAAATAAATATAATAAGACAATAAATCAAAAATGAAATAAAAATATACATTAATGAGATGTTTGAAAAGGTAAAAAAAAAATCATGATTTAAAATTCATCATTTAAATTGGGCCTAAATCTAAAAAACAAACGCTTAAATAGTAATGAAATATTTTCTTAAATATTTTTTCACTTCAGATGAAATCTATCTAGTAGGCTTTATAAAATTGCTTAAATTTTCTTCATATTTTTTGTTATTTCTGAAAAATGTTCGAAATTTTCCTTGTTATATTTTCAGTTTTCTAAATAATAAGCTTTACTGTATAATAAATAATAGACATTACCTACAAGCAATAATATGATACTTTGTTGCAGTACTTATTGATTTATTTTGAAAAATGGCCGATATACAGTGGTTTCACAAATACAATTTTTAACTTGACTGATTGCTATATTTTTTATAATTCTTAAAATAGTAATAATTTCTCTATAATTTTCTCATGTTCCCATGATCGAAAATCCTAATAAATCACATTAAAAGTATTTGTTTCTATAATTATTTCTATGATTATAAAATACCAAACAAAAGACGTAAGTAACAAACTTTCATTCAAAATGAAATTTCAATTAGTACGTAAAATTTCATGAATGGAATTTAAAAATAGATTTAGATCATCTGAAAGTGGTCGAAAATTAAAAGGTAGACTAATTCCCTACCAAAAATTGATTTTTATATAAAATTATAAAATTGACTCTAGAACCTTTACAAGTGGTCTAAATATAAAATAAAGGATTTCTTTTGTGATCTCAACAAAAACGATTTTTTATATGAAATTGTAAAATATGCTCCAAATATTTTAATAGTAGTCTAACTGGCAAAAGGAGGATAATTTGTGATCACTTGTATTTCGTACTGAAAATCCATTTTTTACATGTAGCTGTAGAGCCTTTAAAATCAGTCTAAATTGGAAAAAGGAGGATATATTTCTCACTAAGTATCTGTTCTCACTTATAGTTTGTTCTGTTTTTTAAATTTTGTGATATTTTTGTGATGTAGGATTTCAATACCATTTCTTTTGCTGTAGTTTGTCGCTAGCGGTTGTAGTTGTAATCAGGCTTTGAAACTAAGATTTCTTAAGTCCTGGCGAATGTGTGTACATTTAAATTTGTGTGTCTTTTAGATAGAGTGTGCTTGATTTATATTCCTTTTCTAACACATTTATAGCACATTACTTAGAAATATAAAATTGACCTTGAATTTCTTCCATGTAATGTAAAATATTCAGGGTAATTTCTAAGTAAAAATATGCTGAGGATTTTGCATGGTTATTTAAAAATATTCCAAATAAATCTAAAATAATCAATGACGATGATAGTTGAGCTTTATTTTGCATGTTTTGGCGTAAGTAGTACCTTGCAATGGAGCGTCGGAATTTCTTTTCCAACTCTTCATCGTAAGACCAGTCTTTCTATTGGTACTTATTTCGGCACTAATTTTATTTATTATTTTAAAGCTCCATTTTGTGGCAGTTGATATTTATAAAGTCAGATTTTTTTTATTTATTTTTTTATTAGTTTACACGTTTCTTTTAAGCTAAAAACATAAAAAAATCACAAAACGTTAAAAATGTTAAAGTTTACGCTTTATGTTTGGGTGTACTCAATTGAGTACAGCGGCGGTAAATGGGTTAAAGGTAAAGGACCTTGAAGAGATTAAAATAAAATTTGTCTGCTATGTCATATTGTTATCTCTATATAATATGTAATAAATATGTTAGACAAGGAAATAAAAGCAAAAAGTCCTCTACCTGAAGTACGCATAGATGATTTCAACTCAGAGATGCAAAATAAGTTTTTACAAATTGCATCAAATTGTATCAGTTCAATTGTACTAACTTTTTTTTTAAATATTTTTTATTAAAAATTAACTAAAAAGGTACATAACAATTCGTTTGTACATACATATATATTTGTATGTAAAAAAATCTCTACAATTAATAAAAAAGCATTTTAAAATTCATTCGTCTAAGTGCTTACAAATATGTAGATAAACTTAACAATTTTTAAGAAATAAAATTGTTTGAGCTCGAGGTCAAGTTTATGTAAAATTCATTATTGCTGATATTTCGCTACACTTCGTATAGCATTTTCAAAGCTTATTTTCGAAAAAGTTTACATTAAAACAAAAACAAAAAATACATTTAAGTTTTTTTTTTTTTGCGCTTAAACAGTGAGTGTCTTCTTCATCGTCTAATGTTACACTTAACAATTAATATTAATGTTTTGACTTTAAATTGTATATACAGACTATTTGTTGTTGAGATCTGAATATAAAAGTATAAAAGCATTTATGACATACTTCTTGCTAACAAATTCTTACTCATTACTACACAAGCAAATTAGATGACTTAAGCAAATTCTTTGTTTGGGTGAGATTGGAGACAGTCGAAACAAACAGTTTGTTCCTCTCTTTGGTTTTTATTATATTTTGATAAAAAAAAAATCCTTTCCACATTTGCAGATTAATATATAATATTAATATTTTTGATACCTTCACAATTCACAATTAATTCACAACGAATTGTTAACCAAACATGAAAATGGAACGTACACAAAAAATGGGATAATGATGAATTTTTTAAAATATATTTGTGCAATGTAAAATTATAGGAAACATTTTTAAATAGTAATAAACTAGTCATTTGACTCTCAAATAGTGCTAAAAAAAGCACAATTATACCAACTTTTGCATGTACTACATGTAAATATGGTTAATCAAAATATTACACAAAGAAAAGGGATTAGCATGGATTACATGCTTAATGTTGCAAGACAAGAGGTATAAATAGGTGCGGCCGAACTGTTAGGAAATCAGTCTAACTCACACCCTGAAGTGATAAACGTAAATATTCTAAGCATTTAGTCTCCTTAAATATTTAGTTATGTACAAAGCGTTTAAAGCTCAATTGAAGATTCTTTAGTCTATACGTCTCTGGTATTCAAAATTTTAAAAGTTCGAAAATGTTGTGCTCAAGACAAACATGGGAACGAAATGGCAATTCCAAAAGACGTCAGCGGCCAGCAGCAGACGGCAACATCCGCTTAAAAATTGCATAGACCGAAAATGTTGTGCTCAAGGCAAACATTGGGACAAACATTTGTAAATCCAAATGAAGTCAGCGGCTATCAGTAGATGACAACATCCCCCTAAAGCCCCATCACCTAGCGGGATATTAGTTTTGGTTTTATCTGTGGTATGGTGACTCAATTGTTGGCGTGGTCTATTTGAAAGCTTCATGAAATTTTGGTGACAATAGTGTTTTAAACACGCGCATATCGTATTATTTCTGTATTAAACTACATTGAATATTATAATAATTAGTTCTAAGTTTTAATTTTTTTATACAACATTTATTGTAATTACTTACAATTGACATTTGTTTTACAATACTTTTGCAACACTTAGTTTTAGGTTACGTTTTCCAGCTCCTGTTTTCAAATTTATAGAATTTAAGTAGTTTATAAGATTAGGTTAAGGAAATAAAAAAAAACAAACAAACCAAAATTTAATTGTTTTCATTTAACTAAAATGGAAATTTTGAAATAACTTCAATTGAAGCTAAAATTTATAATCTTAAAGAACTACGACTGAAGCTTAATTGATCTACATAAGGATGATAGAATACAGATTGAATTTGTTAAAAACGTACGATTGAAGCTAAAATTTAACTTTAGAAAGACCTACGATTGAAACTAAAATTGAAACACTTAAAGAAATACGATTGAAGCTAAAATTTATCAACTTAAAAACCTGCAATTAAAGCTAAAATTTAGATTTTTAAAGACTTACAGTTGAAGCTAAAATTGAACCACTTAAAGACTTACGATTGAAGTTAAAATTGAACCAATTACAGACATACGACTAAAGCTAAAACTGAATCACTTAAAGACCTATGCTTGAAGCTAAAATTGATCAACTTAAGATTTTTAAAGACCTACAGTTTAAGCTTAAATTGAACTGCTTGAGAATGATCAAATACAGACTGAACTTTTTAATGATCTACGATTGAAGATTACGATTAAAATTTAGATTCTAGAGCCCTACATTTGAAACTAAAATTGATCAACTTAAAGATCTACGATTGAAGCTAAAATTTTGATTCTTAACGACAGTTGAAGCTTAAATTGAAGTTCTTAACAATGATTGAATGATCTTATTAATGATTAAAGATTACGATTAAAATTTAGATTACGAATAAAATTTAGATTCTAAAGACCTTTGATTGAAGCTTATATTGAACACGGATTGAACTTGTTAAAGGTCTACAAAAATTCAGTTTAATAAAGATCAGCATTTGAAGCTAAAATTGAAGTAAAGATGTTGGAGTTGTTTGAAGTAAAATAAAAAAGGAGTGCTTTTGATGAATATTCTTTAAAGACAAAGACTTTGGCAAAATTAAAAACAATTTTCATAGGAAAGTCTGGTGTATAACTAATTTAATCTTGAGCTCTAACTAAAAAGCTTCTTAGTGATTATTTCTTATTAGTTTTAGATTAGTTCTTTCAAACATTTTGAGTTTACCATGTTTCTTTAGCTTGGAACAATTAAAAAAATTTCTTTTAGGATCAATTGCACTTTACAAAATTTGTTTTTTTTCTGGTTTGTTATACACCAGACATTTTATTTAATTCTTATTTAAAGCTATTAAACCTGCAACTAATTTGCAAAACAGATATTTAGTGTTTTGACACAATAGTAAATAAAAAGAAACTAAAATATTCAGTTAAACAACTTCAATAAAATAATTTTCTAAAAAACGTACAAAATCAATGAGAGAAGACAATGATTATAAAATAAAATTACTAAATAAATGTTGAAAACATTTTTCAATAATCAAATCACAATTTAGTTACAAAACATTGCAAACTTAATTAAATTAAAGCTTTTCAAACCTATTCCTTTCCGAAAAAGCATGAAAGTTGTTTGAGGCACAAAACTGGTGAACAAGGCCATTATTAATGTTGAAATTAAAGAAAAACTATTTAAAGAAATCTTCAGTTAGATGTGGTTTAAGCTGCTTTTATGAGTTGCAAGAGCTTGCTGTGGCGACTGCTTGTCAAGTCTACATCATTTGTTAAGGCTTTCAAAACTTCCAAGTTTAGTATGAGTTTTACGAGTACGAGTTTTGTTGCATTTGTTGTGGGTTGCTGACATGTAGAAAATTTTCTGGTGTGTCTTCTTTAAACAAAATTTACAAAATTAGTTTTGCCTTCTAACTAATTTGTGGAAGTTGAGTTGATTCCATGTTGAGGGAAGGAAATGATTTTTCGTTGACAGAAACACAAATATTTATAGGTGTACCCAAATTCTTTTAGAAGGCTAATTTATTTAAGAGTGTTTTGTTGTTTTACAAGATTGTTTTCCATAAAAATAAACCCTTAAGGTTTTGATGTTTGTTTATTAGTAACACTGAAAGGAATATTATTTGTTGCGTTTTTCTTAAAGATTTGTTAGGTTTCTTGACATTTATTAATTTAGTTTTTATTTACAATGTTTTCATTATTTATGTGTTTTTTAAAAATTTTCCTAAAAAAAGGATGTCTTTAGTTTTAAGGAGAGAGCATCTTTATCCTTGTTTGATGTAGATATTTTGTTCACGTGTAAGTCACACTTTATTTTGTATTTGATTTTGAATTTTTATATTGAGACATGGGTTTTAGTTTTATGTTTTGTTAAAAAAATCTTTTTTTATTCGTTTCTTTAAATTTAGATTAAGACAAGTGTGTTAAGGAAATAAAATTTTATACTTTTTGAGATTACAGATTTAAAAAGGTTTCTTTTGTTGAATTATTAAGGGCGTCAAGTTGTAGAATTTAAAAAGCAAAATGATGATATTTTAGTGGAATATAGGATTAAAAGAGATTAAAATTATATCTTTTTATAGAGTAGTTAGTAGAAAATTAAGACCTACACGGTTGAAGTTAAAATTTTACTATAACATGATTTAAAAATAATATAAAGACTAATGACTAAACCTGAATTTGAAATATGAATGAAGATAAAATATAACGATTGTAGTTATATTAAATTTAAATGAATAAAATAAAATTAAATGAATTAAATAAAGGTTAAGGATTATGCTTAAAATTTAAATACTGATACACTAACGATTGAAAATTGAATTAAACTGTCTAAGTACCAATGATTGAAGCTTAAATTTAACTTTGAAAAAAACCTACGATTGCAGTTATAAAAGAAATGTCTTATAATTGCCTAAAATTATTAAAAAGAAAGAAAACGTTGGATTATTATTGAATTGCCATGTTTTCAAATTCATTTCATAATTTCTTTTGCCATTATTACAAATATTTATATCAGTATTTACGCTTAAAATCATATGCCGAACTTTAGCGCTAATCTGTTTTTAGTTGTTGATTTGTTTTTGTGAGTGTTTCTGTTACTTGTATGAATTAGTATTGAAGTTGTTTCTAAACCTAAAGTTAAGATTTTTTCTTATTTTATAACTTGTAACAGAATTTATTAAATACATACATATGTGAAATATTTAAATACTCTCTTTTATAAAGTATAACTATATCCAACTAGTTGCCTTTGAGTTAAAGAAACGCAACCTTGCATTTATCAAAAACATAAGGATGTAGTCAAGATCCTGCTGAAAGACCACGACAAACAGCTACAAAATGTGTAAGAAAAGGAAACAAAATGAGTTTCACTCACTTAAGTGTAAAAATATTTTTCATCCCTAAAAAATTAATAGGAATTAAATACTCCACTCAAAAAATTTGGGGTATAAAAAGCTGCTCCATGGTATTTTAGAAATCAGTCTAACTCATACTTTCAAAGAGCCAACACAAGCATTCTAGCTATATAAAAAGATTAGTTAGAAATGTTCAAAGTGTTTAAGGCTGTCATATTCAGTTCGGTTCAATCAGATAATGTTAAGCTAAAGCAAACATTAGGACTCATCTGTGTTACCAAAAGATGGCAGCAGTAAGCAGTTATTTGTATTCAACATGAGCATCAACATATTTTCATAGCTGTAACTCCAGCAGACAACAAGTGAAAAATCCTTTGGTTTTGGCAGCAGCAGCAGCAACAAGATGTTTCAACTTATTGTATCCACCCCGTAAAAGCTTTAATTACAACTCTTTTCTTGTTTTTAAGGGTTTTAAAAAAACAAGCAGCCATAGTGTTTTAAACACAAACAACAAAACGCTTTAAACTATAGCTTTAATTTTAAAACGCTCTACAATACTGTGATAACACATTTTTGTTTGTCTTTTTTCAATTGCGATTTCAAACTTTAAGTTTTATTATTTTTACAAACAATGTCTTTCAATTTAGTTTGAATTTTAATCAATGTCTTCCACTTTAGTTTTAGTTAACATCAATGTCTTCCAATTGTATTTAGTTTTAAGTTATTTTAAGTATCTTACAGTTTTTTTGTTTGTTTGTGTTGTTTTAAGTTAAGTACGGACGTAAAATGTATTTAGGTGTTTAAGTTAATTTAAAAGAATAATAAAATTTGCAGAATAATATAATATTTTTCAAGACAACAGCCACAAAAATTTTTTGTACTTTTTATTAAATTTTTTTTTTTCATTTAAAAATACAGTGGGTTACTAAAGTTGTTAATTTGAAATCCAAATTTAGATTTTCTTTGTTAATGCAAGGATTTGTTTAAAGAAAATCCCCGAGAAGTTTAAATTTTGGTTTGAAAACAAGTTTCTTGTTAAAGTCTTTTGTTTGATGAAAGGATTTCGCTTAGAAAACATCACTATATTTTGAAAATTTAGATTTTATTTGTTATTACAAGGATTTGAAGCCACAATTTCATGGGCAATATTTTTTTATTAAGAAAATTCCTGAGAAGTTTAAATTTTGGTTTGAAAACAAGTTTCTTACTTAAGTCTTTTGTTTTGTAAAAGAAATTCGCTTAGAAAACATCACTATATTTTGGAAATAAGTCTTACATTTTTAATATCTATGTGGAATATAAACCTAAAAACAAAATTGTATTTTAATTTATTATTATTTATAAATGAAAACTTAATTATTCGAACGATTTTGTTTTAAAAATTTGGAATGCTAAAGAAATTTTGACATTTTTGAACAAAATTAAATGAATAAAAATCAGGAATCTTAATTAATGGGTCGAATTATTCATTCCATTCCCTAAAAAAGACACAAAATCGTTCAAAAATTTAGAGTTTTCGCTCTATGTTTAGGTGTTTTCAATTGAGTACAGAGGCGGTAAATGAGTTAAATAACAGAGAGGTGCTAAAAAATTAAACTAAACGATTCTTAGGAAGTAGCCGATAATTTCCACAATAGTATAAATTAATAAATTTATATAAAATACCTACAAAAATAACAAAGTCTAACATAGGCATAAATTAAGAAACAATTTTCAACAAGTGCACATGAAGGTCAGGTTTGGCCAGCAAACTTTCAATAATTTTGAAATATTGTTCAACACAACAAACGACTTAAGCAGCATACTTTAATAATAATTTTAAATTAAATTTCTTTACAATAGTACCTATTGAAACCTTAATAAAGTAATTGCATAAAAAGTACAAGGGATTTGTGTGGGTGTTTTCTTACAAAATATTGTGTAAATTTTATTATTCATTAGCTTTAAGTTAAACTTGACTTGAGTTTTGTGGTCGTTTATTGTATATTATATTTTTATTAATTATTTGATTATTTATACCAAAATTCTGTTCGTGATGTCCCGTTTTTAGTATTTTAGTAACTAATTAATAATAAAAATTAATATCCAATGATAAAAAACATCAAAGCTATTATTTAGAACGAGACCCCTGAAGAAGTTAGAATAAAACTAACGAAACGTTGGGTAAATAAAATAAAAAATAAAAATCGAACAAGTTTTTTATTTACGTTTGGACCAAATTAGCCTGAAGGAAACTCCTTAAAAATTATAATAATTATAAATATTGGTCACAAAAACAAATTAATTAAAACTAATAATATTTTAAAGCAAAACAAACAAACAAACAAACAAAACGATACTTAAATTACTAAAAATACTAAAAACAATTGGAAAATATTGATTGTAACTAAAACTAAAGTGTTGTTTGTAAAAATAATAAAAACTAAAGTTTAAATCACATTTAAAAAAGAGGAATAAAAATGTTTTAACACAGTTTTTGAAGATCGATTTAAAGTAGATAAAATTAAAGCTGTAGATTAAAGCGTTTTAAGTTAGTTAGTTGTATTTAAAACATTATGGCAGCTAAAAACCTTAAAAACCAGAAAATATTTATGATTAAAGCTTGGTGGAGTTGAGGCTAAAAAAATATGTTGAAAACAAATAACTTCTTACTGCTGCCATCTTTTGCCAACACAGATCTCAATGTTTGACTTTACTTTACATTTTCTGATTAGGAGTTGTTTCCAATTTATTGTCGCAATGTAGTTTAAAATAAAAGACGTCTATATGTTATTTAGAACCTTTTGTACAGCCTTAAACATTTCTAACTATACTTTTGGTATAGCTAGAATGTTTGTGCTTGCTGTTTGGTAATATGAGTTAGACTGATTTCTTAAAATTAGTTGGTAAAATAAAATGAAAAATATGACAATGAGTGTTTTTACTAGTTAGATAGTGTCAGTTGAATATTTAGGGGTGGAAAATATTTTTGCTTATGACTGCGTAGAAGTTAAAAGGTTTACTTTTCTAACATATTTGTAGCATATTGTCATGGTCTTTGAGCAGGTTTTTTTAAATATTCACTATTTTTTTTTTTAATTAATTTGAGGCTGTTTTTCTTTAACTCAATTGTTAATAATTTTTAGTGGTATATTAGACAAATTGCAAAGGATTTAAATAAGCCTGCACTCGAGTCTATGTTTTTCGACCAGAAGTTTTTTTTCAAAATAAAATAAATCAAAGAATTTACATGAAAATCATTCAAATTTGTATTGAATTGGAAAGGGTAAGCTTGGACAATTAGTATTGAAAAATGATAATTGAAAGTTCAACACTAACAGCCGTATTCATAAAAATTCTTAATAAAGGTTTGAAGTATAAATTAGTTAACCAACATTATAAGCTTAACAAGCCGTTGCTAAAAAATTGTATTCATAAACAGTGCATTAACTAATAAACTTTTCAACGAATTTTTAAGCTGTAGGGTAGCATGACTATTATCTGCATGTGTCAGTTAAATATAATTTTTTGTTTTTTAATAATTAAACTGCGAATTTTGACGATAGTTTGACGATAGTCCGGCACTATATCGGCTGGTCTATCAGGGCACTCAAAATGATACATAGAAACGATTATCAATACTTACCTGTAATCATCTCTTATAAATTATTTTTACTATTTGCTTAAAACCAGACATTTCAGTAAAACAAATAATATATCATAATCTGTTTATCAACTGGAAAAGCAAAAAAGCGATCACAAATATTTTATTCAAATAACAAGTTTTTTCTTGTTTGTTTTTATTTTTAACACATCACTAGTCTTTTGTGTGCATTTTATATTCGTTTGTATTAGTTTATATTAGGTATATATATTGCTTTTTAATTTCTTATCAAAAATATGAACCAGAAAACAAGCCGCTAAGCATCGAAAAAAAATTTAAAAAAACTGGCGGAGGTTCACAACCTCAAGAACTAACAGCAGCAATGATATCTCTGTTTGGCTGCCGAATAAACTCGTAGTTGAGTCAAAGGATTTTTTTTATATTTTATTATTATTTTCCCTAATAATTTGAAACTATCGTAAATATGAATACTCGTATATGCAATAATAAGAAATGTTACTTTACAGTAGCCTTAAACAAGGGTCGAATCAGCTTTAACATTTTTAGATTTACCAACGCTTTACGAAAGGTTTGTTTAGCTAATAATCTGTTATGAATACAACGCTTGATAATGGTTCGCAAAACTCTTGCAAATGTTTATGAATACGTTTGTAAGAATAGAAAAATTAAAATTTTTTTTTTGTCAAAATGAAGGGTTTATTGCCTTAATCATGTCACGAATGTTTTGTTTTATGACTGTAATTGATTCCGTTGAGTCTGTATAGATCCTGTTTTTAACACAGCCAGTGATGTTAAATCAATTGATCAGAGCTGAATTCTTAAAATTTCTGAAAATTGTGCAATCTAGAAATTTGTTTTGCAATAAATTTATTTTTTTGGTTAAAAAATATACATATCATTAACAATAGCTAAATATTTTGTTGTTAGCTTCTCTTGATCCCTTTCAGTATAACCACATTTGCAGTCTGCTAATAAATAGTTTTTTCATATATTTTTTACATAATGAGGCAGAATGGACTTTTTTGTAAATATATTTGTCATTTCTAAACCGCTGCCACGATTAAAATACAAAATAAAAGATCTACCATTGTAGATCTCTCAAGAACTAATAACATTTTAAATTTCAGCTTATTCGGATCATAAATGGATTTTTGGCAATTTAAAAAAATGTAAGACCTGAGGCGACGAATTTTTAGAAGCCACCCACTCACTGGCCCCTCTGCTGCCGATGCGGCCAAAAATCTACAAATCAACTTAAAAATACCTCAGCTCTAAGCATTTGAAATTTCATTACGATTTCTATAATAGCTGAGCATTGATGTGTTAAAAACTTACCAATAATCAACAACATTTTTTATTAACATCTCTAGATCATCTTGATCATTTCAGCACATATTCCACCCAGTTGGCTTTTAAAGAGAGATTATTAAAGTAGTTTAATTCAAATACTTTTCTATATTTTACAATTTCTATTTATAACCCAATATTTCCTTTTTGTTATTTAAAATATTTTAACAATTTGTGCCATAAGTGTGCTTGTCATAACGCCTGGCTCGATTCTACACACACAATTCAATAAAATAAACGTCTGTTTGGAATAACTCATGGGAAATTCTTTGAAATATACTGTTACTAAATAAAGAAATGCATATTTTTAAAAGCAAACAATACATGTTCATTGTCTTACTTTATCTGCAGCCAAAAGAAAACCTGAGAAAGTGTGGGAATTAAAATTTGCCAGGATACACTTTTCGTTTTATTTATTTATTGATTTTTTTACAGAAAACATTAAGAGAAAACACACAGTTAGCAGATGCATTAAATAGATGTTGGCGTATAAGAATTACAATAGTTGATCACAGCCCAAAATATGATGATATTGAGGTTAATGAGAAGGTAAAAGACTGACGGAATGTTGAGCCTGTGGCTCATGAAACTGTGGGAAAATTTTTGAACTTAAGTTTTAGGTTTTACAAGGTGTCATCATGTTTGGCTGATTGTTAAAATGCTGTTAAAGGACTCAGGTCATAAAATGTGTTTAATAAATAAATAATGATTTTAAAATTATAGTAACGAGTTGGAGAGATTGATTCAGTATTTGAATTGCTTTGTTATGAATATATGAAAATGTTGATACCTTTTTCTCTTAACAGAAAGCTATATATGCATGGTTTTAAAATTAGTTTTCATTTTAACTAGATTCAAACAGCTAAAATAAACTGTTAAAACCCAAAGAAAACACTTGATAAACCATCACTTATATACCTGGATATGGTTTAAGGAACTAAAATTAAACCCCAACAAGTAGCAGCCAATTTCACTAGCACTATTTATACATTCAAGTATAAAGAACATAAACCCTTTTTTTTATAGAGATGTTAGGAGAAAATTAAGACCTATAATTGAAATTGATATTAATGTTACTGGCTAATTAATGCAAAATTTTATTTTCAAGACTGAAGTCAAAACAAAACTAATAAAGATTTTTAAAGCAAGGTGAAATTTATAATCTGTATACTTAAGGAGGTATACAGATTAAATTGCACTTCAAAGAAATCTAAGTGTGAAGGTTAATTGAACTATATCTCTTTCAGGCTGTGAGGCATCAATTGTGCGCGTGGGTTTCGGTTTCAATATTTTTCCTGTTAACCTAATTTGAAATAGAGTGGCATGAATCGATAGTGCTGATTGTTTGTTTATACATTTCTGTTCTGTTTGATTTTCCGTTACTTGAATTATTGCGAAATTCTTCAGTCACATTTCAGCAAAATGAGACATGGAAGTAAGTAAGTGTCTTTAATTACAAAAGTATTAATCATTTACAAATAATGAAGTGTACATATATTAACTTAAAAAAATTATAAATGATAATTACAGCAGATTTCGAACCACCAGTAACACTGGTTAAAGATTGATGTTTGACTGTTGGCTAGCAGGCACCGCAGTGGTGCAGAGGTTAGAACGCAAAGAATTCTGATGAGAGAATGTGGTGATTCTCGAAACATGTAAATTCAACCCAGGTTCGATCCCAGCTCAGCCAAGAAAATTATCAATAAAAATTTTAACAAACATTTTTTCATGTTGTAAAAACAATTCTTACCTTCAGTTAATTTAATGAAAATTAAATTTAATGAACTCATGCCTAACTAAATAAATATATCAAAAATTAAAAATTTTAATATTCCAAACTAATTGAAATCCTTTCATGCAATAAAAATGTGTTTTAATTTAAAATATTAATGAAAATCGACCGAGATGGATCAAGAAATCCTTGAAGCATATAAAAATTATAAAATCTAATCATTGATTATATTTTCATACGCTGTAGATGTCAAATATATCAAAAATTATAAAAAATTTCTGGTAGTTTTGCTTCAGGTCTGAAAGGTATACAGAGACCTATGAATGGCTATAAAATTGTGTGAATGTGAAGAGAGGTCCAAATAGGGCTAAAATTAAACTTTAAGAAGACTGGTAATATAATCAAATCTTAACTAGAGAAAGACCTACGTTTGTTACAAAAGTTCAACTATGCAAATTCCTACGATTGAAGTTGAAATTAAACTTAAGATTTAAAATTTCAGCCAAAGTTAAAAGAACTCTAAATGAAATTGTGATCAATATTGTTTTTAGGAAAAACGTTTGTTAAGATAATAGAAGTTTGTTTGATACAATATACCTTTAAACTAGAGAACTTTTATAGAAAACATTAAAAACCCGAGTTTAGTAATAAAATCTTTAGCTTTAACAAATATATAGAAACTAACCGCCTGGCTCACGATGTCGAACGATAACGTTCGCTTAGATAAGACTTAAGACACAAACTGTTTATCGTATCTATTTTTTACTCAATCAAGTTTGTTTATTCCACAATCAAGTTTGTGTCTTAAGTCTTATCTAAGCGAACGTTATCGTTCGACATCGTGGGCCAGGGGGTAAGTATATATTTCCTGATAAATAATATTTTGGGGAAACAATTTGTAGATAACAAGTTTATTGCCCAAATCGTTTGTTAGGTGCTTATTTAGCAAAGGAAGCCAGCCTTTTTTAAAGGAGTCTAAGGAATTCTCATAGAAAACTTCTTGGTATTATTAATTAAACAAATGTATTTGAGATCATGCTGAAAGACCATGACAATGATCAACAAATGTGTTAGAAAAGAAACACACAACATGTTCTCCTCATTCATTAGAAAAAACATTTTCAACCCCTAAAAACATAATTGTAACTTGGTATTTTTCTAGTAACAAACATATTCATATGCTAGTTTAAAAGAATAGAGGTATAAATAGTTGCGCCAAGATCTTGTAGAAATCAGTCTAACTCATATTTTCAAACAGCCAACACAAACATTCTAGCTATACAAAAAGATTAGTTAGAAATGTTCAAAAAAGGCTAAAAATAACCTTAAAACGTCTTCCATATCAAACAACATTTCTAAATGTTGTGTTGATAGCAAATATGGGAACTAATTGGTGTTCTCAAAAGACGTCAGCAGCTAGCAGTGATTTGTATTCAACAGAATAAACAGAATTTTTTGAAGCGTTAACTCCAGCAGGACAACAAGTGAAAAATCCTTTGGTATTTGGCCAGCAGAAAAAAGATGTGTTTACTGTTTATAACAACCCCGTAACAGCTTTAATTAATTCTTTTTTCCTTGTTTTAGAGGTTCTAAGAAAAACAAGCAGCTTTAGTGTTTTAAACACAAAAATCTAACATAAAACGCTTTAATCTACAGCTTTAATTTTAAATCGATTTTTTTTTCAATTGTAATACAAATTTTTATTTTTATTACTTTTAAGTTGTAATTTTAAACAATGTCTTCCACTTTAGTTTTAGTTACAATCAATGTCTTCCAATTGTATTTAGTTTTAAGTTATTTTAAGTATCTATCAGTTGGTTTGTTTTGCTTTAAAATGTAATTAGTTTTTTAAGTTTAATTTTATGAGTAATAAAATTTACAGAATATTTGTAATAAAATATTTTGTAAAAAAAACTCACACAAAATTTTCTCGTACTCTTTACTTAATTACTTTTCAGCAAATAAAACAGAGTTTGTGACAAAAGACTTTAGTTTTAAATGACATAAATTTGTACTTGTTATTATTACAAAGAGGAATAAGAAACAATTTGCTGATCAATAATTATTGAAATTTTAATTTGTTGGGGGAAAAGAATTCATAGATATTGACTAGGCCAAGCCGAAACATCTTGAATCCCGGGCTTTTTCGGTATTAATAAATCCTGAAAACTATTATTTGTTTACAAAGTCATAAAAAAAAATTTAAATTTTACAAATGGATGTCGAACAAATAAAGGTTCTTATAATTAAAATTAATTTTGGATTGCCAAACTCAAACGCGCGATTTCATGTGTCTAAATTGATTTAACTCTTCTTTGCATGATGGGTGAAATAAATCAAGGTGATCCATGTACAAAATTAAAGGAAAAATTATTAAAAAAAATTTAGTATATATTTATAGTATAAATTTAGCAAAAAAATAATATGATGGATATTTTCATCATCATGCAAGTTAGATCATCAACTAAATATAAATAAAAGAATGCATTCAATATAATGATGGAAATTTCCACCATTATGCAGAGAAGAATTAAAACTTCAAGAAATGAAGAGTTTGTTTTACTTAAACAAATAGTTGTCATTTTAAATCCGGTTAAAGTAACCGACAAAGCCCTTTTGTGAAATGAATCTCTGCTGATGTTGCATTTTTATTTATGCCCAACGAGATATCAAAAAGTGAGCTGTTGCAATCTCTCCTTAATATAAATCAAGAAACAAGGAAAGAACCCAAATTTGAAGAGTGATTTTGCTAATTAGATAGAAATGTTTGTCATTAGTAATTAAATAAAAACGTTGAAGCGAATGAAATAATGAAGGTAATTAAATTATGTAAGTAAAAGCCTCCCAAAATAAAATATTGAATAAGAATTTTTTCGGAGGGTGAGAAAGAATTGTTTATGTTTTTGCTAACACTTTTGCCCACAATCGATGTAAATTAAATTAAAATAAGAGACAATGCCTTTTGTCATACTTGTACTTTTATCAATGATGATTTAAATTTTTTGAAAAAACCCAAACTAGAAGAGTGAATTTGATAATGCTATAGAAATGTTTGTCATTAAAAAATAATTCAAAACGTTGATTGACAAGAATGAATTAATGAATGTAATTGAAATATGTAAAAACTCCCACAACACCTAATAATGTCTGTAACGACATGGAATTAAATATTGAATAAGAAATATGTATAATTATTATTTGTTTCGGAGAGTGAGAAATGCAATCAGCATACACTAGTTTGTTAACAATTTTGCCCACAAGCGTTAATTGTAAACAATGTTCTTCATCAGCGTCATATGTTCTTAAAAAAAATTAAATCATGATTATCTTTACGGTAGTTACCTTAATATTTTTAAGAAGCTTTAAATTAATATATGTTATATTTTTGTTAATGTATATTTTGTTTTAAATAATTATTGGTTTATAAACTTTTAATAAATTTAATAATTATACATTAACTATGAAGACAGAAAATGTTTGTTTTCAAACAAATGTATTTTTTTATTTAATATAAGTGATTTTTTTTTAAATAAATAGGTAAAATAAAAACCAATTATTTAAATTATAATAAATTTGAAATAAATAAAAAAAACCAATTTGCTTCAATGTGAAACAAAAATCCCGAAATTTGAAAACCCATTCCCGTTTGGCCTCCCTAATATTCAGCTTTAAAGCTAACAAAAAGTTGTTTGCTTAATTCTTTTGTTTTGTACAATATAGTCCAAAGAGTTCGCATAGAAAACATTTAAATATTAAAGAAAAACTCATAATATTTTAATAGTTATATAAAATATAGAACTCACAATTATTTTGCGTTATAAATTATAATTTCAAAATTAAATGTTAAATTTTCGAACTTTATTAAAAATTAAAAATTCGGTTTTTAGCTTTGAAAATTCCTAACAAAACCGTAAAATCGATCATCACAAATCAACTAAATTAAGGGTTCAAGTGATTTTAGACTATAAATTTATTATACGAAAGTAAATTTGACATCTTCGAACAGAAAGGAAAAAAAGAAAAGTCTAGAATCTGAATTAATATATTTTCCCCTGCTGATGCATAATATTTGCATTTCGTACACCACAAAATCTAATGTTTTATACAAGAGAATTATTACCATAATAGTATACATACAATTAAACTTTTAATAATCCCATTTGCTTTGATGTCCCTGACTTTAGTGCCAGTTTCTTGAAAATAAACAAAAATCAGCTAAATTATTTAAACAAATTGTTCAGTTATAACATGAATAAATAGAGGCCACCAATTTAAAACCAGCTAAGAGCTTCCCAATAATATTTCTTTTACTTATTTACAAAATAATTAAAAAGTTTAAATAATGCCTTATTACATATAAAAAACAATATTAACTAACTCAACTCACAGTCCAAAAAAAAAACTTCTTTATAGCAGTAAAAAGAATATTTCACAATCTCAGTAATTTTTAATTTCTGCAATAAGTTTATGAAAGTGATTTAAAAAGCATATTTTCTATTCCATCTTTATAATTTAAATGTTTCAACTAGAACCAACTTGATGTACAATATAAACAAAACCTTTCAAAAAAAATCAACTAATAGTAATCGTCTTTAAAATTGTCTGTGTCTTTATAATGAGTAGTGTAAATGGAACTGATTATTGCCTTATCACTGCAACTCCATAACTAAATTAAATTAATTAATTTGAATCATAAACAATATTACAAAAACGAAAATATGAAACTAATTAAGATTTTTTTTCGTTTTTATAAATTAAGGTACATTATTTGACCTTAAGCTCAAAACAAAATACTTTTTAATAAAGATATAAAGGTCGAACAATTAATAAAATAAAGAAATATTAGTACATTTGTTTGTAGTTTTATTTTATTTTTAATAAACTGAAGACTGTCTCATAGTAGAACTTAAATTTAAGCAAATAAAACTTCCAAATGTCAGATACTTAAAATAACTTGAAACTAAATACAATTGGATAATATTGATTGTAACTAAAACTAAAGTGGCAGAACACATTGATTAAAATTACAACTAAAATTAAAGGCAAACAAATTGTTACACATTTTAACACAAAATTAAAGCTGTAGTTTAAAGCGTTTTATGTTAGTGTAGGTGTTTAAAACACTATCACTACCTACTTGTTTTTCTTAAAACCTTAAAAACTAGAAAAAAGGTTTTATTAAAGCTTTTAAGGGGTTGAGAGAAACAGTAAAGACAACATTTTGCTGCTGCTGCAAAAACCAAAGGATTTGTGTTGATTTGTGATGATCGATTTTACGGTTTTGTTAGGAATTTTCAAAGGTAAAAATGGAATTTATAATTTTTAATAAAGTTCGAAAATTCAACATTTAATTTTGAAATTATAATTTATAACGCAAAATAATTGTGAGTTCTATATTTTATATAAATATTAAACTATGATTAGTATTTCTTTAATATTTACATGTTTTATATGAGAGTTCTCGGGACTATATTGTACAAAACAAAAGACTTAAGTCAAAAACTTTTTGTCATCTTTAATGATCAATATAAGGGAGGTCAAACCGGACAGCTTTTTCAAATTCCGGGATTCGGGATTGTATAAATGTAAATCCCGGTATCCGAGTTTTTTGGTTTTTTCGGAATTTTGTTTATAATAATAAAAACTATTAATTTCAAAAAAGATACTTTAGCTTCAATCGTGGGGCTTTCTATCCTAAAATTTTAGCTCTAATTGTCGCTCTTTATATCCTTAAATTTTAACTCCAATTGTAGTTCTTTCTATCTTTAAATTTTAGCTCCAAATGTGGTTCTTTCTATCCTTAAATTTTAGCTCCAATTGCAACTCTTTCTATCTTTAAAATTAAGCTTCAGACGTGATTCTTCATGTGAGCCGTCCCTTTTTGTACCCTTTCCCTTATAAATTAAAAACTCGTTTAAACAATTCTCTTTTTTTATAAAATATAATTTTTATTTTATATTTTATAAAGGATTTTTTATTTTGAACTTAAAAACTAAAAAAATTTTGTTGTGAGAAAAATATTTTGTGTTTTTAAAATATTTTTTTTTTTTTCAAAGCAAAACAAACAAACCGGAAGACAATGATTTTGCGTTGATAACTTATTTAATAACTTAAAGATATTTATAATATTTACAATTTATATAATTTACACTAAAAATATAATGCTGAAAGATATTTCACCATGATGAGTAAATATCTTAAAACAAATCGAGGTTATATCACAGTTGGTTGCCACAAATTGCACTTGTTGTAGTTTAATTTTGTGGTTTATAGTTAAAGCTTTATACCTTAGATTGCTGAGATAAACTGATTAGGAAGCAATTATCGCAGCAAATCCATTTTGTAGTAAATAAAAAGGCACATTGAGGTGAACTAAGCCAAACCTTAATGCTGTAGAAGGGTTTTAAGAAGAGCTTGCACAAAATCTTCCAGATGATGTAGTGTTGAGAGAGCAGCTTTAATTACTCCAAAGTTTCTTGTTAAAGAAAACTTCTTCGAGTTTGTTGTGTTCTAAATAAAGAGCTTATTTTGTGCAGTTGTAACTCCTCTGAGTTGTAGACACTTTGAAGTTGTGTATTGAACTGATTTTCTAAGTAAATATTCTTCGTATTTATACTGAACAAAACTATAAACTGACAATAAGAATTAATTTCAATACTTCCACAAAAAAAAGAACAATTCAAATGTTTTTAGTTTAAAACAGAAATTGGGGTTGTTTTGTGGTGTTTAAAACAGTTTTGTTTAAAAATATATACCAAATTCCTATGGTTTGAAAAGGCGAGAAAGAGAGAGAGAGAGAACTTTCAAACAAAAAAACTTTGAAGCAGGTAGTTTTTCGTTGCATTGTTTTAGTTCTTCTTCGAAAAAAAAATTTCTTATTGGTTGTTGCTTTGTCAAAGGTCAGTATTGTTTTTATAGTTTCTATATATAGGTTTCGGTTTGGGGGAATTATCTTAAAATATTCTTAAGATTTTAAATGTTTATATGTTTGTTGTAGTACTAAAAGGTTTGTTTAAACACAAAAACTGTGTGGGTTGTTAATATTCTTGTCGCTTGAAATAACGAATATTTTCAACTCGTGTTCAGCATACGTTTGTCTTAAAGCAATCTTTTATAAATGCATTTTTATTATCTTTTTTGGGGCCTCGTGCTGTTAAAAAAAGATTAACTCCCATAGTGTTATTGTTGAGCGGTTTTTTTCTTGACACTCTTTTCAGGGACAAGTTATAAAAAAAAAAAAAATACAAAAGATTAAGAAAGATTTATGAATTAAAACGATTTTGAATTGGTGTTTTTAATAATAGGAAATCATTAGCGTAAAAGACAGGTTAAAAGAAATATAAAATTGTATAAATGTAAAAAATTATGGATTTAAATTTTCTTAACACTCAATTTCTCAATTTCATTCTAAAGCTTTGTTTTAGCTTCAATCACAGGTTCTTCTGCAGATCAATTATGGCTTCACTCTTAGGTCATTCTAAAGATAAATTTTAGCTCCATTTGTTTATTCCTCTAAATTTATATTTTGACTTCAATCCTGGATCTTTAAATTGGTTAATTTCAGTTTCATTGCTACATCTTTCTAAAATTAAAATGTAAAAAAGTAAAAATTCTTGCTTGCCGCGCAGAAGGAATAGAAAATATAATAAAAAAGGCATAATAAAATCGTAGTCATCGTATTATACAAAACTTTTGGAAAAATCCTTCTGGGAATAATACTACAAAACGTTCTGGAGGCAAGAAGGAAACTTACTAAGCGTCAGGAGAGGCATATCGTAAATAAAGCCAGTAACAAATGTAGTAGTCTAAACGAACTGCGATGACTATATGAGCCAACAGTGAGTAAATATACTGTGTGGAATATTTTGAAGCGTCCAAAAAACAGTGAACGTCAAAGAATGATACGTGCGCAGAAGCTAACAAATCGTCACATTTATGCTAGATTAAAGTTTGCTTGTGATAATTTAAACACAAATAGGAAGTGGGTACATCAAATATTTGCTTTTTATCTAATTAAAATTTCTAATGATCTAACATTAATAGGTAACTTTTTCTGACGAGAAAAAATGGAACTTTGATGGACCAGAGGACAATAAAGGTTATTGGCGTGGTTGATGTACGTTTCACATCCAGAAATTTCGGTGGCGGCTGCTCAGCTCAACAAAGCCATTCTGGGCGAGTGATGCTCGATTGCCATCAATAATCTTGTTATTATTATGGACACTTGTATTGAGAAATTTTACGTAGCTAAAAGAGATTTGCACAATTAATTCCTCATTTATATTTTTTGGACTTTTCTGCGAATTCATTTACTTTTTTTTAATTTTAAATAAATGACGCTATAATTGTTAAACAAAGAGAATTTTTTATTTTTGCAAAATAAAATGTAGCGTTACATAAAATAAAATTCTATTAAATTTGTTTTTTACATTTATGTTATGTTTATTTTCGTTGAACATAGTTATACGTTACAATCCGTAATTATCGACATATAAAAATTTTGTTGAACAGTCTTCAGATTCAATCGTAGGTCTTTATAAACCTTAATTTCAGCTTTAATCGCTGGTCTTTCTGAAGATAAAATATAAAAAATTTTAACTTCAATTGTAGTTATATTTAATATATATATTTTAGCTTAAATCGTTCTTCTTTTTAAAGTTAAATTTTGGGTCCTTAAATAGTGAAATTGCAGCTTCATTTGTAGGTCTTCCTATAGTTGAACTTTAGCTGCAATTGTAGGCCTTTCTATAGTTAAATTTTAACTTCAATCATTCGTCTCTCTAATGCTAAATGTTGGGTTCAACGCAGGACTTTAAAAAGCTAAATTTTATTTTCTACTGTAATGACCGAATTCACAGTCTTTAGTTAGCTAATGTCAAAGGCTTAACTAATGATTCTTTATTCGCAATGCTTAGTTTGGCATAAGAATAACAAGTAATAGTTAAACAATAGTTAGAATTTTAGTTTACCAATGGTTAACTAATGACCGAGAATTCGGCCACAAGACTTTCTAAATTTAAATTTATAATTCAGTCCTAGGTATCTAAATACTTAAATTCTAGCTTCAATCTTAGGCCTTTTAATCGTAGGTCTTTCTAAAGCTAAATTGTAGCTTTAATTAAATGACTTGAAATAGCTTAATATTAGCTTCAATTGTAGATCTTCAAATAATTAAATTTTAGCTTCAATGGTAAGTCTTTCTAAGATTACATTTTAACTTCAAGTGTAGGTCTATCAAAAGTTAAAATTTGACTTTAATCGTCGTTTAATCTTCTTTTAAGTTGAATTTTAGCTTCAGCCACCAGTTCTTTGATGATTTGACATGCGTCCTTTAACAATTCTATTATCCTCTTAAACACGATGGCACCATGTAAAACCTAAATACCTTTAACTTCTCTTAAATTCCTACAGTTTATTTTCTACTCTACAAACATAAATATTTAATTGACTTTGAAAGGATAAGCCACAGTCTCAACATTTACGCAACAACATACGCAATTTAGCTGCTGTTGTTCAACTGTGTGTATTTTAAGGTTGTCTGCAGGCTCTTTGCAAGAAAGAAAAGTGTATTGTGGAGAAATTTAGTTCTCACACTTTACAAGTTACAGTTTTAATGGAGTTACAGCCAGACAATTATAAATAGTATTTCCTTGTTCTTTATATATGTTTAGAAAATATAGAAAATGTGTTTTACTAAAGATTTTCCCAAGATTTTTAGTAATGCTGGCAGACATTTGGTTGTTTTGTGTGTTTTAATATGAGCCTGGAGTAATGTTATGCACACTTTTGGCACAAGTTTTTAATAATTTTGGAACGTTGTAACCTCTAAGTTAGGTGCAGTTGTTTGATTCTAAATACTTTTGGAAATGTTTAATAATAGTTCCATAATAGATGAAATATTTAGGAAGGCGAGCACAAGAAGTACTACATTGAATATTAATACGAAATAGGTAGGGGAATATAATCCACTGAGAAACATTTGTAGTCATAATTAATTACTGAATTTAAAAAAGATAGCAATTACAGATAAAACATTATATCTACAAGAATAAAATGGAGACGATATATTTAAGAAGTTGCAAAATTAAGCAATTTGATTGTATTCATAGTAGTAGCAGAAGGATCTAGCTTCACTGGGGAACAAGCTAACTACTTTCTAAATTAAAGGAAATACAAATAGCAACAAGCAATGATACTTCTGATAATTAATAATTAATGATAATGCCTCTTACTTAAAACCAAGCCAATTCAACTTAATTGTAATTGAACAGACTTGTTAGATTATCGGAAAAATAACTGCTATCGGCACAACATTTGTTCAGTATTCTAAGTCTTAACAGAGTTTTTATCATGTTTCACTCACTGAAAATTCAATTTTTATTTAACATACCAAATTGTGCCAAAAGTGTGTATGTCCTTAAACCAGGCTCGAGTCTTTAGACACAAAGCACAAATATTTAGTTGATAAGAAAAACTCATGGAAAAATCTTCTAAAAAGTCTATAACTTAAGTTACGAACTCTTATTTTCTAAAACCAAACAAAGCCAAAGAAAACCACAATTCCAATTGTCTTACTTTATCTCCAGTTAAATACAAACCTGATAAAGTGTGGGAACTATATATGACAGGATACACTTTTCTTTTCATTTATTGATTTTCAAAAAGGCAGAAATAACATTCAACTAGCAGATGTATGGTGTATATGTCTGTTTAAAAGGATGTTAATAAGAGAGTCCATCAAACTCATTTGTTGAGCCAATGGTTTGACTGTTGAGTCGTTGGTAATATTTTCTTTACGGATGAAACTGTGAGAACATTTTTGAAATAAGGTTTTAGGTTTTACAAGACGTCATCATGTTTGCAGGCATAATACAAGTGAGTTTAGGAACTCATGTCCTTTAAAATGATCAACAGTTGTTTTGTAAAGTAAAGTAATTTAAGGTCAGCTTTTAGTTAGTCGCTATTAAATAGTAAAATCTGTTTAATCATTTAAAATCTTTTAGATTTATATGGATTGCAATTATGTAAATATAAAAAAAAATCTGCTTTTGAATCCACTGGGTCAACTACAACATCACTTGTGGCTTGCACATTTATATGTAAAGTCTTGCAACATCTTTAGGCGGTTTAGACACGCATATTGTAAAAACAAACGACAAACATTTCTATAGAAAACATTCAAATATCAAACTTTTTTCCCAGTATTTTCAAAGCAAATTGCTATGTTGTAAAACAACTTCCCCGACAATTTTGTGTTTTTTTTTGCGAATTTAAAAAATCTTTATTTTATTTGGAATTCTCTTTGTGTTTATCAATAAGTTGAAATAATTCAATAATCTTGAAAGTATTTTTTTTTTAAATTGCAACAAAACAGTATTTTAACTATAAAATGTAAGCAAAACAACTTCCCCGCCAATTTTGTTTTTTGAAAATTTTAAAAATCCATAACAGAAAATCAAAACTAAATTTTTTTTTAATTTTCATTTTGTTTATGATTTGTATAAATTATACTTACAACTGATAAACTTACTTTACTTTTACTTAAATTGATTAATTTTTTTTTTTAATTTTTTGCTTAATTTTTAAGGTGAACATTTCCTAAAATTTTTATAGTGTTTCTACAAAAATATTGCTTAAAACTACATACAGCTCAGCCCAAGACAATTATCTAACAAATACATACATTCCCATGGTATTTTTTAGCTGCTGTCTTAAATCACAACAGCTTCTGCATAATAATGAGCCTGTGGCTCAACAATGAGCCGAGCTCTTAAAGAATCCAGCCTGTGTTGTAATAAAAAGAGAACCATGAGAAAATATCCTACATTTTCAGTTACATTTGTTAAAGATCTGAAACCAGCAGCCATAATTTTCTTGAAAGTGTGGGAATGTTGAGAAAATTGTGACAGGATCTGTTTACTTCAGACAGATGAATTTATTACTCATTCATTGTTTTTGTAAAAGTAATAATGAGCCTTAGGTTAAGTGGCTCAACATTGTTTAGTTTTTGTTTTGCTATTTTTCAATAATAAGCCTTTAGACGTGTGTCCTGACACAATTTAAGTTTACAACAAAGTGTGGGAATTTTGTTAAATTTTATGATGGAGTGTGTTTTAATGGTTGAATAATTTTCCTAAGGGATTTGTGTAAAGGAGTTATAAATGATTTTCAAATTAGAGTGAAGTTGTAGTATTAAATAATAAAGTTATTTGCTATATCTCGGAATAGTTATTTAAGGTTTGCTGTTTTTTTTTTCTTAATGAAAAATTTATAACAACATATTGTGCCGGAACGAGGAAGAAAAAATATTTTTGCTTCAAATTGTCGCTGAAAATAGAAAAAAATATCCTTCGCATAATAAAAACGATTATAATACTCGTAAACATTATTCAATTACAAAAATATATAAAATTTTTTTTTGTATTAAAATTTTTGTATGGGGACCACCCTAATGACTGAAGATGGAGGATAGGTATGTTCTAAAAAAATGTTGAGGTAATAAAAATATTAAAGTCGGTCATACATTTTACTCCTCTAGGAGCAATCTGGGGCTAGTTAGTTCGGTGACAGCTAATTTTATAAAAAAATAATATTTTGTATGGGAACCTCCTTAAGGAGGGCAGATAGGGGGTATGTGTGTATATAAAAAATGTAGGAGGGGAAATATTAGTGAGGGTTGGTCTCATATTTTAACATTGTAAGTGCGACTCAGGAACAGTTATGAAGCTTTAAGTGTATTTTGTCTCGTTTTCTCCTACTTTTGACCTCGCTAATTTTTTGGCTCATGGATTTTTTTTTTGCCAAACCCCACAGATCAAGGGGTTCTAGCATTTCGAAATTAAAAAGTCGCTCACTATCCCATTCCGAATGTACATATGTTTAATTAAAAATAAATACAAAAATATAAAAAGAATTACATACTTGCTTACATGCTGGCATTAACAAAATCATAAATTACATGTTAAAGTGTGTCAATAGGAGAAAATATTTTGGCTGAAAATTAACATTTTCCCACAATTATAAACAGCAGCTTTTTCTGTGTTTTCTTGCAACATTAAAAAAAAACAAATATTAAAAGAAACTAATAACAAAACGATGTGGAAATAAGTTGAATATTAAATCATTCATCTGTGGCAGTTAGAATTCTAGAGTTATTGAAATAAAAAAATTATATATGTATATATAGATTGTGTAAAGTAATGTTGAACGTGTGGGGTTAGTTAAAGAAAAACACCTGAGACTCCTTGAACAGTTGCTTTTGAAATATTGTGTTTATCTAGTGTTTTGTATTTTCTATTAAACGGTATTTCAAGTTCTAGGTGTTTGTGTCATGTTTGTTCAGCTCTCAAATTCTTTGTTTGACTGTGTCTGTCTCACTTGCAACACAAATAAGTGTGTCTAACCCGAGTTGTACCTACATTTACTTACTCTTAGAAATTGTTGTTATATTGAGCCTATGGCTCAACAATGAGCTGTATGTTTTATTTGTTATAAAAAAAATTAAAACTAGAGAATCATGAGAAAATTTTCAAAATATGTTGTTACATTTGTAGTTTGTAAGGATTTAAAAAGGATGATAAAACTGTTTATGATTTTCTAATGTGTGGGAATGTTGAAAATTATTTTCCCAGGATATGAACAACTCTAGCAAACAGCAGATGAATTTGTTATCAATATGCCGTTTTTAATATTTATTTTTTACAATCAGTAATAATTTATGGTGTTTCTTATTGAACTGCTTAGGGATAGGGGATATTAGGACGGATGGAAGGTGTTTTGTGTATTGAAATGAGTTGGGAATGGTTGAAGTTAGATTTGGCATACTTATGTTTGTAAAGTGTGGGAATTTATTTGTGCAGCTTTTTCTATTAACACAAGCAAGTAGTTTTTATTGTTTGTTTCAGGGATATTAAATTATATTTTCCTATGTTTGTTATATTTAAAAACTAAATTAGGAGCACCAGTTGCAGTTTGGCATAAATTGAGGCACACAGAGAAATCCTCTTGCATTGGCTTATAGAAATAAAAATGCATTCACAACTTGTCTATCAGATTTTGAACTAGAAACATCATTATATTTCTTTGAATATAAGGAGAATCAAGTAGAGACTATTACTGGTGCTTGATATCAGGACATGACAACGGAGTTCTTTCTATTCAAATTTTAATGTAGACATTAAGTGAGTTCAAACAGACGTCTCCATATGCCTTTATATGGCCTTTGAAATAATTCCAATTACTGCACACGATAAAAGTATGGACAACGTGTAACTGTTTAGTGGGGATTTTGAACTGGAAGCTAAATTAGAACACACTTCTTAGGTGATGAGTTTGGTCAAGTAGTTACTATTACTTATGCTCGTTGTGGCAACATGATAACCGAGTTCTTTCTGCCTTTATTGATATTTATTTACTGATATTGCGGACCTCAAGTGGTTGCTGTTAATTACCTTGAAACCATCCAATTACTCCATGAGATTTTCCCTGGTCTTGTGATGCAACATTAAAACATTGGAATTCCTTTTAATTAAGTTATTTGAAATCAAAAGTGTATCGGCATACACTTCATTATTACAACTTTAATGCACATAATAATAGAATTAAATGATGCATCGTGCTGACGATTTTATATTCCGCAATTTATTCTACAGATATAATTTGTAATTTGCAGTTTGCTCTTGATGTTTTGGAGAAATATTCTGATAAATGGAAGATTATCATAAACCCAGCCAAATCACAAGCAATTAATTTTACAAGAAAACGTAAACCATGTTACATGAATTCCTCAAAGTTCATTGCGTTTTTTAAAATTCGACATTCCATATCTGACGTTGTATGCGGTAGAGGGTTAAATGTGCATAAAGTTTTTATAAAAATCACTAATAAGTCGAAATTTAACACAAGTAAACCGTAGAATCATCTAAACTGTCGTAGTAAATTTCATGATGATTGGTCTATATTTGACCATAGGCCCCCATATTAAGTCCACTTCCGGAAATCACTTAAATGCGCATAAATCTCTTCTAAGCATCAGCAGTAAGTTTAAATTCGACACAAATATTCCACACATATTTAGAAATAATCATACTCAATTTTAGGATGATCGGTCAATATTTGAACCTAGTCCCCATATAAAGTTCATTTTGAAAAATCACTTAAATGCGCATAAATCTCTTATTAAAATCATTAGTATGTTGAAATTCAACACAAGTAATTCGCATATACATTTAAATCATCGTACGAAATTTCATTTTGATTGGCCCGTAAGAGGTCATAGTTCCCTCATGACAACTATTTCCGAAAACTCATTAATCTACATAAACATCCATATCGAACTGAAATTTTACACACATCAGTTATATGTATGTAAAAATTATACATACTATTGATTTTTGTGAAAGTTGGTCCATAATTGGGCATAGCTTCTGTATAAGCTCCACTTTCGAGAATAACCACAAAGTATACAAATGGGACAATTTTGACGTTTCAAAACGACAAAATCAGCTTCTTGATACTAAATTTATTGTGTGTTAAAGTAAATCTCTTTATGTTACACTCTGCAAAAATATAAACAATGTGTAAATTATTAGCGCAATTCATAATCTTGTGCATATGGAAATGCATCATTGCATTTGCCAAAAAGGTTTAGCATATTTTTGCTTTTGCTGTGCATTTTGATAGTGTAGAGCAAAAATATGCTAAAAATGTTTGCAAAGTTTCGACTCAACATTATTTTGAATATTTTCAAAACATTGAGGCTTCAGTCGTGTATCACAATACAATTATAGTTTGTAGCAAATTGTGGGAACTGTACATTATTCATTTATAGTTTTTACTTAATTTAAAATTTCTTGAGTTTTTTTTCCTTTATGACTTTTAGTTTCAATTTAAGGTGTTTTTCTTTAATTAAACAGTTTAATGAAGTTTTCTGTTTATGATTTCAAATTCCCATGACATTTTTTTAATAATCCCTTTTTTTAATCCTTTACTTATTTTAACAAAAGTTCTCACACTGATATAAGAAATAACCTTAAGTAGCAATCAGTGCCTGGATTTAACGAAACATCTTTGAAATATCTTGTATTCATAGAGATTTCTTACATTTATCTCCCCCTGTTGAACTTCTTAATTATATTATAAAAATTTTACAAGTTTTTCTTTTTGTGGGGTATTTTATAAATGTTGATTTAAATAAATGCTGTCAGAGAAAGTGGCTGCTACTTGCTGAGGTTTATTAATTTTGTTTTATTGTGCCCCCCCCCCTCTAAGTTTGAGCACATGTTGCTTTAGAAGAAACATTTTTACTTTATTTTATAGCATTAATGTTTCAGTTGCTGAAATCTAAACAATGATTCTGTATTCATTATAGTTTTCCCATAAACAGAGAGTTATAGTTTAGTTTATCATTCATGCAACCATACATTTTTTATGTGAAAATCAAGTTAATTTTCTACTCTTTCTAGTTACAATTTATAAACCAGCTTTTTTTTATTATATTTTTGTTTCCAATATTTTAACAATTTTTGCCAAAAGTGTGCAGCATGTCATTACTGCTGGCTCGAGTCTGTAGACATAAAATAATAAAGCAAACGCCTGTCCAGAATAACTCATAGTAAATGCTTCTAAAATTACTGTTACTAAATAAATAAATAAATACATATTTTTTAAATAAGAGACAACTGACAACCAATTGTCTTGCTTAGTCAGTAGTTAGTTAAAGAAAACCTGGCAAAGTGTGGGAACTATATTAACCAGTCTACACTTTTCTTTATATTTATTGATTTTCAAAGAAAGCATTAAGAAAAGATCTAGACGCAGAAAATAAATTGTTGTAAGATTTGTTTAAAAGGATCTAAATAATTGAGCCCAACAAAAACAACTGCTGGCGTTGAACTTAATGAGCCCGGGACAGACCAAATGAAAGTTGAGCCTGTGACTCTTGAAACTGTGGGAAAATCTTTTGATATCAGTTTTAAGTTTTACAAAGTGTTTTCATGTTCAGATAATTCCGCACAATAAAAACAACTGATAGCGTGATGAATTCAATGAACACTGAGCGACTAAAGAAGTGTGGCTCAATAAATTACGAAAATCTATTACGACAGTAATTCATTTTACGATGTAACTTCTAAATATGTTTTCCTTATTTATTGAGCGACACTTCTTCAGTCGGTCAGTTGCTCATTGAATTCATCATGTTATCAGTTGTCTACTTAACTAGAGTTTTTTGTATCTAAAAAGTCCTTTCCTATCAAACTAGCATTGCACTATTTTCTTAATTTAAGTGACACTTTTCAACACACTATATGTTAATTTAAATTTGAAATATATTCTTGCAGAAAACACAAACACTTGCTTATGTAAAGGGTGTTTTTTTTTAGATGTATAGAACTTTAAAATGTAATAAAACAAACACGAGGTTTTAAATTGAAACTTACTTTATTCGAAAGACAAACTTCTGCTATTATAATTTAAATATGACTTTTGGCATATTACTGGCTCGGACGTAGTCTAATCTAGAGGTCCAATTTTCGATGATTTTTGCAACATTTGTGGCCGTATATCGGGAATAACGAATGTTGTTCAACAAGTGGAAGACCTGATTTATTGACATATCCGTTCCACCAATATTGAGCTTCATCGCTAAACAAAATTCACTTATGAAAATCGGGATCAACGGGTATCTTGTTTTGTTTTTTAAAATAAGTTTGCACAATTTTGAAGCATTGTTTCAAATTTTTCACTTTCCCGACCATTTATACCCCAAACTCAAATTGTAACACAATTTGTTATTTTTAACAAAGTATAGGGATTATTTTAAATTTTACGGTTTATTTATTTTTTTAATTGTTTAAAATTTCTGTAAGGGATTTAAAGCAGGAGTCAATTTTTAATTGTCTTTAAGTTGAATTAAATGCTGGATTGTTCTAATGGATTTTGTATTTAAGTTTTAGATTCCCATGAAATTTGTTTAAAACTCCCCTTTAATTTAATCCTTTATTTAGAAAATTCTCACACTTTTCTTAAGAAACTTAAAGGTACTAAAAGAAATACCCTTAACTATCAACAAGTGTCTAGATTTCTAAACAGCCCCACTTGAGTTACTTCTTGGGAAATTTCTATTTTCTTATTTCAATTTAAATCTGCCCCCTTGAAATTTTATGTTAAGAATTTCTATTGTTTGATAGAAATTTGAAAATATTTCCTATTTTGGGGTTGTTTAATATTTCTGTGTTTAAAGTCTGATATTGAAATCTGCTGTCTGTTTCATACACCCCTCTATAACTCTTTTTAAATTATTTTCTTGAGTTTCTCTTTATTTTAAAATAATATTGTCCTGTTGTTGTTATTGTTGTGGAATATTTTGACTTTTTGAAGAAAAAAATTGAGTTGAGAAGATTTAAAGAAGGCGCTGCATGGAATGACAAATAGTTAACATCTTAAATTAATCTTTCGCACCAAATACTTGCTGTGTATTTTACATTTCTTAAGTAAAACATTTTACTTAACACAATACAAAACTTCTTAAAAACCACCAACCAATACTCTAGGGGGTAGTTTCACTTACAATGTTGTGCGATCAATTTATTGTTTCAATATAACAAGTTTCAATACAAGTATTTTAAAAACTTCAAATTTAAAAACACCCCCAACTAAGCAAATGTTCTAAAATCACGTGAGATTTAAGGTTTAAAGATTTACTTAGTTTCTAAAAGGGTAGATGTAAAGAAATGTTTATAAAAAATTCAGAAATCCATAAATTATTTAAGAAGGGGAATTTGAAAGATTTTCAAGCACTTGTTAGTAATTAAGAGATAGAGAGAGAGAGAGAGAGTTTGCTGTTAAAGATGTTTCTTAGGAAAAAGTGTGGGAATTTGATTTTATTTGAATAAAAAGGATTGGGTTAAAGAGTATTCACAAGGAAAAATGCGTGGGAATGTAAAAAATTTAAAAAATTATAATTAAATGTATAAAACAATAAAAGTTTTATTACCTTAAACACCTTGGGTAACAAAAGCATTAAGCACAATTACAGTGTTGTCTTATGAAAAGCTTTTCTCTCTTTTTACAACCTATTCTTCTCCTACCTATTTACTTTTCAAAGAAAGTAACACAATTAATATATAAAAGAGAAATAACAAAAAGACGATAATTATAAACTCATCTGTAGTTATAAAAATTAAGGAAATAATTAACAAAAGAAATATCATCATTGTTATTAAATGCTTAAGGCAGGTTATAATTCATTAAGACTAGAAAACCCAAATTATATTGAAACCAGACTCTTGACTCATAATCTACAAAAGTAGAATATATTCATTTTTTGTAGATTTACCAAACTTTGAAAAAAATATCTCAGTACAGAACAGAAACTAATAAATTAGTAGTTCTTCGTTAAATAAAATTAAAAAGTTATATACAGCTCAATCACAAATACAAATTTCGCGAAAATTTGTCCCATTTTCCCATCCCTCCTATTTTTATCAACCGTGTCAAGGGGGAAACAAATTAAGGGAAATAAGTAAGAGTTTATATTCGGCCACCAGATTTATGCTAAATGCGCAGTAATTACTGGAAGTAGACTTTATATGGTGGCTATGGTCAAATATGGACCGATCATCATGAAATTTGGTACCACAATTTTAATGTATATTCTGATTATGATTGTTAAATTTCAACTTGATAGTCATTTTGATATGATGCAAGTTTTAGTGTTTTTCGGAACTCGACTTTATATCATCATATCGAGATGGACGATTTTTGAATATGTATGAACTATTTGTGTTGAGTTCAAACTTAATAGTGGTTTTTATAAGGGATTTGTGCCCATTTAAGTGAATTTCGGAACTGGACTTTATGTGGGGGCTACGGTCAAGTATGGACCGATCATCATCATATTCAGAGTGACGAGTTTTGTATATGAATGAACTATTTGTGTTGATTTTAAACTTTTTTAAAGGATTTATGCCAATTTAAGTGATTTTCGGAACTAGACTTTATATGGAGGCTACGGTCAAAAAATCATGAAATTTGCTACGATGAGTTAAATGTACAAGCATGTTTGTCGAATTTTAACTTGATAGTCATTTTTAAAAAAGATTTATGTTCATTTAAGTGATTTTCGAAAGTGGTCTTTGTATGCCCCCATTATGGGCCAATGCAAAATAAATATTGTTTTAAGATTCCACTTTGCATGAAACTAATTATTGCAGAATTTTGGTTAGATACGGCTTTTCTATAGACATTTATATACCATAAAGCCATATCCCGGGAAGACATTTGTATGGAGGCTATGAAAAATCGTGGACCGATTCCGACCATTTTCAACATGACTTGTCCTTTTATAATAAAAAAAAGTGTGCAAAATTTCATGATATTATCTGCATTATATTTGAAGGAAACAGCAAAAAATATCTAGGTAGTCTGAAACTTTGATCTATAACTCAGAGCCTATTAAACCGATTTCCATCATTAACGCACCTTAAATGGTGCGCTATCATTTCAATTAAATCTTCTTTTTTTTTGTAAGTAACATATAAATTTTAGAATTGATTAAAAGTATATTAACACTAACAGTCAAAGCAATTAATTCAAGTAAATACTTAATAGACTACAACATACCAACTGCTAATGTAGTTTTAATGATGTCTTTAAATTGATTTTCAACATTTAAAATGTACCAAACTTTATTTTTTTAATTACTCAATTTAAATATTCATGTTCAACTTTTTTTACTTAAAACAGAATTCTTAGAATTTTTCACCACAAAAAGAAAAATTAATCAAAGCATGAAAAAACGTTACATTTTTAAGAGTTCCAATAATTCCAAGAAACAATTTCAGTTGAAACCATAACTAATTTATAATTTCTTTTATATTATTGGTAACAATAGAACAAAAAAGAACTGAAATAGAAAATTTATAACCAGCAAAATCGAAAATAAAGTTAGTTACCTTTATTGGTATAGAAAATGATATTTACTATCTTATATTTGTTTATGTGTTTAAAAACTAACTTAAACGAAACCCGTTTCATTGAGCCAATGCATGACAGTACACTTGTTTTATCTTTTATTGTCTTATCAAACCTTTAACAAACATAAATTTAAATCCCTGTCTTCAGGTACAAAATTTGTAAAACTCTAAAGCACACGTGTTCAAGATATCTAACAGAACTACAGTAAATGTTTAAATGAATAGAAAAAAATATACAAAAACAAATCTGTAAATCTCTGTTTGACTTCTTTTTTCCTAAACATGCTCAAGAAATCTAACAGAACTTTAGTAAATGTTTAATAGAATAGAAAAAAATATATACAAAAGAATCACCAAATCTCAGTTTGAATTCTTCTTTGCCTAAATTTTTTGTATCTTTCTAACTCTCCGGGGTTGCACTTGTTGCTATTGCCGGACTTGTTTATTTGTTTGTGAAAAATCATGAAATCACAAAAGAAAAAAAAATCAGGGAAAATCTTTGTAAAGACCTTTACAACTTGTTGTGATTTTTATGATGTTTCTAACAAGTTTTCTATTTTTCGATACGTGATTTTTTTCTATTTTTTAATGTTTGCGTTTATCTTATCTTAAACATAAACCTGGAATATTGTAAAGGATTTTTAAAATTTCACTTGTTTGCTAAGATTTCTAACACTTGTGTTAAAGTTAGTAATGGGGACATACCTAAGGGACTTGTTTGGGAAAATAATTTTAATGTGTTTGTTTAAATACGAGGGCGGTTTGGAAACTTCTTAGCCTAGCACAGAAAGAGAATAGTTAGTTATTCAAAAACATTTTTATTTTCAATAGAATCTCTTGAAACTTCAATACACTTAGTCCAAGGCTTATCTAGCAATTCTATCCCTTGATTAAAATAGTTTTCCTCAAGGCCTTCAAAATAGTGGTTTAAAACTGCATTGTATGTTGCATCTTCATTTGAGATAAAACGCTTGCCAGCTAGGATTTTTTTAGATTTGGGAACAGGGGGCTAAATCAGGAGAACAAGGTGGTTGGTCAAGCAACTCGTACTTTAATTCGTTTATCTTAACCAATTGTTAAAACAATTTTGTGTGCTGGTTCATTGTTTTTAATAATAAATATTTTTTTTGTGTTGTAAGCCAGGAAGTTTTTGTCGAATTTTTACATATAATTGATCCAAAATGTTACAATGGTATTTTCAATTTATTGTTTTACCCTTTTGCAGATAGTCAATTAATAAAATACCTTTGAAGTCGCAAAAAACCGTTGCCGTAACCTTACCAGTCGATTGAATTATGTTTGCCTTCTTTGGGGCACTTCCTCCAGCTTCAGTCGATTGCTTGGATTGTTATTTTGTCTCCGGAGTATAGTGGTGGATCCATATTTTATTAGCAGTTATGAAACGGCGCTCAAGCAAGCTTGAGAAATTTTCATTATTATGCGTTTTTGGTCGACTGTTAACAAATGCGGCGGCCATCTCGCAGAAAGCTTTTTTATCTGTAGTTTTTAATGCAAATTAAATGGAGTCGATCGTTTAAGATGCCCATGATATTGGCTATTTCACACACTTTTATTCGTCGATCATTTTATACCATATGTTTTTTTCGAAGGGGATCTCATATGTAGACCGTTGTGCACAGAATTTGTTGATTCATTAGGCATTATATACTTATTTTTGGCGATATTTGTTTGGATATGTGCATAAATCATATAGCTATGAACGATAAACTTCAATTGTGGTAGGAAATTTGTACGGGGGCTAGGTCAAAAAATGGCAACCATCATTGTTCTAAAGAAATAACAGGTACCAAATTTTAGGGAAATATTTTTAAAATTGCAAACTGTACCCTGCGCACAATGTTTATATGGGCAGCCAGTTAGCCAACTAGCCAGCCGGACGCACAGACGGACATTGTTAAATCGACTTAGAAAGTGATTCAGATTCGATCGGTATACTTACTTATAAGGTGTAAAGTTTTTGTGTGGTTTCCTATTCTACATAGAATATCTATTGTAAATTGCAACAAAAAATTATGTTTTTACTTGATTTTTACAATTTTATGTATGTATGAATAAAAAACAAATTTCTCCTAAAAAGGAGTAGGCAAAATAATTTTGCGTTACACTGTACATTTGTATTTTCACTTGTCTTTTTCTGATCCAGCAAAAGACGCCACAGACTTCATGTGTTGAAGTTAGACACTTGCTGTAGCGCATGCGCAACAGCATGATGCTGATTTGGCAGCAGCCAAAGTCAGTTCATGTGTGAGAAATTTAATGTCGACACTGCCTTCAAATATTCTGTCAAACATTTTTTTTGGATTTAGCAGCAGCCTAGATATTATTGATTGTGAGATAGCATTTTATAATTCTTCTGAGTTTTCTTAAAGCAGAAAGTTTATAAAGCAGAATATTCTGCTTTTTCCACATAACTAATTTAATTAATAACACAACAACATAAAAGAAATTAAGAGTTTGTTATTAATCTCTACTGAAGCTGGTTTGCTGCCAGCGTTTTGTAATCATTAATGGTTTCCCTAAGCCAGCATGTTTAGTAAAACAGTGCTATGCTAATTTAGCATTAACCCTTTATATTTCATTAGTGTTTAAATTAATGCCAAAAAAAATTCCTACAAAAAATTTATATAAAACGCCTCTTGAGCTGATAAGCAGCGAGCCTGCGTAATCATGACTTACTTCTTTAAGACAGCAGGCTTTTCCCAGCATTATGCTGATGACAGCAGCAGCAACCACTTAAAAGCAAAATTTGGTGGCAAAACTGTAATTAAGTAAATCTTTACTCAATGAATGCTTTTTAAACTCCTCATGACATTCAGTTTTTACTGTGGTTTAACACTTTTTGTGGCTCTCTCCCCAGGATTCCCTAAGAATGTAGCGTTATCCTTTTTTAACACTTTTGCTGTAAAAGCCAACGACACTTTAAGCAATATGTGTTTTGTTTTTTTATAAAAATTTCACAAACATATTAATAATGAACTGATACTAAAACATACTGATAGGAAACCTTATATGAATGGCATTATTTTTATCAGGGATCTTTTGATAAATCAAACAACAACATATGGCCAAGGATATCAATTTACATAAACAAGGATTTTTGTCTCTGTTCTACTTTTTACTATGAAAACACAACAACATTAAAAACCAAACAAATTAAAAACAATTCTGCTAAAATTAAAAATAGTTTTAGTTTGTTGAAATCCTACATTCCCACGCTTCCACAATAATTTAGTTTACAAATGATCCTGTTGAAGTAGATGATGATGCGTTTCAGGTTGTTATTGCTGCAAGGATAATAAGAAAACCTGAGCAACAATAGCACGGTGATAAAGTAAGATAATGATTTAAATCCCTTAAGGATCCTACAAGACATGTTCTCTACAATTTCGAAAACAAACCATAGCAAAAGATTCTCACGCTCTAAACTCTAGCTACAAATACAACTTCTCAAAAATACCTGCTGTTACTCTTTTAAAGGTTGTTGTTTATACAAACATAACAACAAAAACAAGGAGCCCAAGAATAAGTAAAAGATTTTTGTGGCAAGTAAGAAAAATAAGAATTTTTGTTAACGTGAGAAATTTCTTAACTCAACACCTGCCCTTAAAACTCATCCCTGATTGGATAAGATGCTGCCTGTTGCTGTAAGAAAAACAAAAGAGCGTTATTTACATTCTCACAAAAGAGAGAGAGAGTATAAATAGCACAAGCATTAAGGAGTATAGCATCAAACGCTCACTAGCCTTCAAACAATCAACATCACTTCTTTACACACAAGATAACTAACCAACAACATGAATACCAACAACATTTCCAACATGTACAATACATCTTACAAGAATCACACTTACACCATCTACAAGTCCAAGGTATCACCTTCACGCCGTCTTAAAAATCTGATCAAGCCAGTTTTGTGCCGTATTTTCAAGTCTAAGACAGCCAAAACCAAACGCAGCTCTTACATTGCCTCCGACGAAAAAGAATGTGAATTCGACTGGCTGAACAATGACATGGACAACATGGCAAACGAACATTTGGAAAGTCGTCTTATGCAGGAAATGCAACACAGTGAACCGGACGAGGCCATAGTTATCATCAATGAAGACGGTACCCGCCAATTGGAAATTGTCGATAAAGCTGATCTTTATGTGCCCGTGCACTTTGCACGCACCAATGCTGGCACTTTCTTTTGGACCTCAGTGCAAAAAGAAACCATACAACCCTATCAAATCGAATGGAACTTCTTGGATAGATGGGCTCAAGCTTAGATTCAACAACAGTTTTCTGCATTATGAATCTTAAGGTTTTTGGGTTTATTTATCTGCCACAACAAGATCAAGCTACAACTGGGGATTTCAACAGACCGACGCTACTTGGCTTTTTATTATACAGCAGTAACATTTCTTTGAGTTTAACACCTGGCATAGTTTGGCTACTACGACATTGCCAGGGCTGTCAAGAAATTAACTGGGAAAAGCTTCAATGGTTAGCAGCTCATTTTAACAACAAGGGGGTTCAATAAGGTTTTATATCAAGCTGAGCTTTTAATTACATTAAGAAAGTTGTTTGTTTGTTTTTTTTGTATAAAATTTTTATTGAAAGTAACATTTTTTTGCTTAAAAAAGTCTGTTATTAAAAAAAGTATTTACAAATTTTTACATTTTTTTCTTAGTTTAAAAAAATTGTTTAAGATTTATTAAAAAAATTTAAACAAAAAATATTGTTTTATAATTTTTTTTGGAAATTTAAAAAAAAAATTGTTTTAAAACTAAAAATATTTATAGATTTAAAAAATCATAAGAAATATATATAAAAAAATCATTTAAAAACAAAAACATTTTGGTTTTTTATTTCAAATTCTATTTGAGTTCTCAAAAATATAAACAATTTTGCAAAACCATTGCAATCATTGCAAAACCTGTACAGGCCTGGGGGCTTATTCAGTATTTGGTATTCTGTAAGACTTTCGCATTCGCAATCGAAATTCATTTCAGTATGTGGCAACACTGTTCCAAAGTAAAGAAATAAACGTCAAATTTATTTGGTTTGTGACAAGTTTTACAAGTTAAAAAAAATTGCTGGTTTTAACTATTAAAAATATACTCGCATACTTTAATTTACAAAAACAAGACAAATTGTGTTATTCGCAAAAATGGATTCTGTTGCACTATAGGTATACATATATTTCTTATTTCAAATACGATTAAAAAAGTACTTTTCGCAATAGAGAATAGCAACTGTTCGCTTTTATATATTTTCGAGTAGTATTTATTTTCGCATCGCAATACAGAATTAGCCCCCTGGTTTTCTCTTTTTTCTCTTTCTCTCATTTTTTTTATTTCTGTTGAATTTTATTTCAAAATGTTTAAAAACCAATTTCGCACTGATCTTTAAAATGGTCCTTCGTACTTTAGCATTGTACTCTAAAAAACTATAGTATATTGTGAAACAAATCAGCTTCAATCGAAGTTCTCATATGCTTTATTAAGGTTGATCTTTTAGCTACTTTGTTTTGGCAAGAATGTTTTTGGCAGACCAGCTGTTTTCGTGTAACATGTTACTGTGAAACATATTCAGTTTGGTTTATAATTTTTTCATGAAACGACTTACAAACGAATTATTGAATTTTATTATCAAAATTCTGTTGCATGAAGTTCCAACTTCTATTCGAAAATTGTGTTCAGCGAGGAAGCTTATTTAGGGTTGAATGGCTACGTAAATTAGCAAAATTTATAAGTCTCTTTAGAAATCTACGATTGAAGCCAAGACTTTATAAAGATCTATAATTGAAGCTCAGACTCTGCAAAGTTCTACAATTGAATTTAAGACTCTAAAGAAATCTATGATGGAAGATAAGACTTCATATGGATCTACAATTGAAGCTAAGACTCAATAAAGATCTAGGGTTGAAGATACGACTCTATAGAGAATTCGTCAATCTACAATTGAAGTTAGTGATCGACGACTGAAGCTAAAGTAACAAAGATCTACGATTGAAGCTATACAATTTAAGTTAAACAAAGGAAGCAAAGAACCTATAAAAATTTGCGATTGAAGCTTAAATTAGACTCTATAAAGATCTACGATTGAAACTAAAATTAAACTCTATAAAGATCTAAGAGTCTGTGTAGAGCTTCAATTGCAAAAGCTTAAATTTTAACTTTAAATAAGATTTTTTAAAAACTTCAATTTTAACTTTAATTATGGCTCGTTAGAAAAAATCCGGAGTTTACAAAAAAAAATTAGTTTACGTGAACATTTCATCCTCGACCTTTATAACTATTTGAGCCCAAAATCGTTAAGAATTACTTATGTAAATATTTTAATATGAAAAGTTGGGGTGAATTTTTCATTAACAAATTAATATAGTGCTGACTGATAAAACTCTAATATAAGAGAGGTTTTTTGCTAACAAACGTTTATTACCAAAAGTCGAGAAACTTTCAAGGAACAACTAATATTAGCAATGAAATTCTGTCTCATAAAAAAATCAGGTTTCTCAAAACAAAACTTAGTCTCAGCACATAAAGCCATGGGCCAAATTACTGCATTCGATATCGAGTAAAATTGAACGTAATTTTCTTATTTGAGATTATGGCATTCGATATCGAGCAAGAAATTTAGTACATTTTATCATAATTTCGATATCGAAATCATTTTTCCATACGATAGCTCATTCGATCACGAAAGCGGTAATTTGGCCCCATATTTAAATTTCGAATAGTTTTGCGAAAATTCAAAGTCTTTACAAAATTACAATAAAAAGCAATGCTCGTCATTTCTTTTAAAAATCTTTAAATATTTCATAAACAAATTTAATTTTAGCGCTCATTTGTATGAGGTTTTCAGTACAAAAGTAATAATTAATATTTCATGCGTGAAATGATAAAATCTTATTGAAAGTTACTAAAAATTCCCGATTAAAATTTTCTAGTAATTTGGAAATTTGTTATTTTTACGATTTCCTGTGATAGTTTTTGTGTGCTGAAAACCCTCTTATAGGTACCTAAAAGACATACTATAAAAATATAAGGATACTACTAAAAGGTGGTCAGTGATTGATTATTCATATATATGTATTAAAGTATTTCCCAGCAAACATAAGTTTCAGTGTGAGAATTTTCTCCATTCGCTGAGATAAATGATCATAAACCACCATCATTTGTACTTTCTACCTAAAAATAATGTGCCTTGAATGGAAAATCTTAATCAACAGCTTACCTACCACACAGTAAATGACTTTGAAACAACTTTGCTACAATAGCATTGACAAAATGGCGAACACAACTTTGTTGTTATTTTCTGTGTGGGGAAAACTACATTTTATGGCAGACAGTGTTATGTCCTGACAACGTTGTTAGAACAAAAACATAATGTTAGCATGAGTTCGACAAATTCGAGTGTGAATAATTAGATGGCCTGACAAGACAGGGGTTATGAAAGAACAACGTATTTTTATGACATCATAGTCAAATCACATATATGCAGATAGAGAGATTTGTTTTTGTAATTTTGAATGTAGAAATTGTTGAGTATATAGTCTAATAATCCACAATCTTTGTAGGGGTTTCATATCCTCAAATATTTTACATAAATTCATAATTTTTTTCTTTTCAACATCAACATTGTCATTACGCTGACGCCTTAAAGGATAATTTGTTTGTGTCTACTGTTGCAGGATTTCTTTTGGCTTTATACAAAAACAACAAATAAAAACTGAACACAATGTTGCTAAAAAACAAAAAACATATACATAATGACAGTCGTATAAGACAAATAAATAATCATAATAAAATTCTACCGTATTATTTTTAGACATATGAAATATATTTTCCTTCAATATTATTTGGATATCAGCATTTTTGAGAGAGTTATTCTCTTTAAAATGATTTTGGAAGTGAGCCTTATATGGGAGCTACGACTAATTATGGACTGATCTGCACAAAATTCGTAGATGTGATTTGGCTTTATTTACCACTCATTTGTGATGAAATTTCTTTGGATAAAAAAATGTAAATAAAAGTTTTTAATTACATTGAAAAGTTTGGGCCTAATTAGCTTAAAAAAGGAACATTTAATATATCCTGGGTATTATTAAAATGTTTTTTTTATCTGCTTGTGCGTTATTATAATAGAATCAGATTCAACAAAACAAAAATCGATTTTAATGAAATTAAAACTGGAAAAAAACTCAATATATTTTCTATTCACATGAAAAAAAAAAATACTAAAATATCTCCATCGGTTCAAACGATTCTGAGCCACTGTGCGGCAATCAATAGAAGTAAGGTAAGCGGTGTGTTTCATATAAATAACATATGAAGCCAATGTTACTACATATATAACATTAATAAATAAGGACTTGTTCAACGCTTGGAATTATATTCGCTCAACAACTTGTCCCTGTTGCCTTTTATTACAAATCCTTGTATTTAAGCTCATTTTATTACTTAATTTCACAGCAATAATAATTTTTTTTTACAAAACAAACTGACCTGTGTAGATACAAAACTAAAATGGAAATAGTAATAAAATATTCTGTCACCGCTTCTACTTTTGCTTGTAAGGAGAATTACCCAGTTCAATTCAATTCTGCTGATTGTTACATTACGTCCTTTTGAAAATACATAAAAGTACACAAGTATATTTAAACTTTTATTGGAAAATGGATTGTTTTTCACAATATTTGTAAGAAGGTACTCGGGTACCTTATTGTACAAAACATTGAGGTTTTCTATCAATCACATAAGGGTTAAAAGCGGCACAACTATGACGGATTACTTTTGGTACACAAATTAGTACTTTTTCTAGTAGATTTATTAGTAGGTAGAAAATTTCCTATTACTTTTTAACTTAAATTGCAAGTGAATTTTATACAAAAAAAAAATTCAAAATTTCATCAATTTTTCATCTCTCTTTTCCTTGTGTTTTTTAAATAATGTTCTTAATTTATTCTTTATACCTTTTCCAAATTATTTCATGTGGCAATATAATATCCTATTAAGGATAGTTATACAGTCCCTTTGTCAACAACTTATCAGTGATTGAACACAATTATCTTCAAGATTTTCAAATATTTTCTTAAACAATTAAAAATAATCTATAAATATGGCGAGACATTTGTCATATAGGCATGTAACAGAATTCGTTCGGAATGGTTTCAATTCCGTATTCACAAATCGATCGTTTTTACTTTGCGTTCTCTAGATTTCGATCGATTTTGTTTACTGCCAAAAAATTTTTAAATCTCGGTTTTTAACTTAAATATGGTAACGTTGTGTAACCAAAACAAAACAAATATGAACAAGAAGAGCGCTAACAAAGAAATTTTAAATAAAAGTGAACAATATTTTTTAAAAATGGCCGGAATTTAAATTGTTGCTGTTTTAAATGAACAAAGACATCAAAACGCAGTTGAACAGCTACGAAGAAGAAATTTAAGGGATGCATATGAAAACGACAAAAGTTTTTTTGTTGCTGACACCAACTTTGAAATTTTTAACATTTTATTTAAATATCAATGAGATAACTAAAATAACAATGAAATAATAAAATTAATTGTTATTATAAATTAGTAGTATGAGTTTTTTTCAGTATAAAATAATAAAAAATAACAATTACACATTACAAATCTATAGTGGAATTGTTATTACCAAAAAAAAAATTCATTTATCGTTTTCTAAAGACTCAATTTACGAAATCAAAACCACTTTCGATTGGAATTGAGTTCTGTGACATGGCTGATAATTTGAGATTTTCGAAATAAATTATACTGACATATTACATTTTACAGTCACCATTACATGTTACAATAAATACATGATAATTACTCTAGCAACACAATTTTATAAATTGTTTTAAATATGCTTTCTCCGTTCATTTATAAAATGTAAAATGAGTATTTCTAATTCAAACTCATTGAAGACGCCAATCAACAAAAACCTCATTTGTTTGTAAATGACTGACTAACCACCCGCATACATTTACTTGATATGCTTCAGACCTACACTTGTATTAAAAAAAAAACTAAAAACTACTGTTTAAAATTTTTAAAAATACATAGAATAAACTGATGCAGAATTTTCACATTTTTTAAGAAATCCTTAAATCGATTCCTTTTTAGTGAATACCACAACATTTTAGTTTATTTTATGGAAGAAATGTTTGTGGCATTTTCTATTTGTGTTAATTATTTTTTTACTTTAGGCGTCACTAAGGATTAAAATTTCCACAATTCTCCTTGATATTTGATTCATAAAGACTGTGTACGAGTATTTATAGATTAAAAATGATTTATTGTGTTAAAGTTTTCACAAGACGTGCCAGTTAAATGTGGCGTCTTGCAAAACTGTTGTGCCAAATGCAAGAAAATCACTTCAGTTTTGAATCAAAACCAGCAGACGTCTTAAGTAGTGAAATTAGTTTTAAAACTAAATTATTGAAGGCTTTAAAAGGAAATAAGAATGAACACTAAAATGTCTTACAACTGATTCACTAACTGGCTGTCTAAAAATTGTATAATGATATTGATGTGTTAGAGTTTTCTAAAAGCGTCAACTTAGAACTGATGCCTTGCAAAACAGTTTTACCCAGCTGTTAATAAACTCAACAATTTTTTTTTCATCAATTTAAAAAAATCCTTGCACAGCAGTCTATTTTGACTGGAGGTTACTTTTTGCAAGACGCAAGACGCTACTTTTATATACAAATCAGTTTACTAAAATGGCAAAAATAAAGTCTTAAATAAAATCGTAGTATTTTGTTAATTTTTAACAAAATTTTAAAAACCTTCTTAGTTTTATCATCATTTTAATTGTAAATGGCGGAAAAAGGTTGAAAGTGCTTCTAAGAAAAAGTTGTTTACTCAGTACTTTTTTTAAAACTTAAAACATGTTAAAAACTTTAGTGAAATTTCTTACTCTTATGTAATTTTCGTTGTAACTTTGTGGGGAAAGCTAAAATTTATCTTTTCAAAAAAGGTAGTATTTTTAGTACCTTTTTTAAAACTTAAAATATTCAAAAAAAAAATTATTTAAATTCATTACTTTTATGTAATTTTTGCTGCAACAATGCTTAAAATATGTTTCCGAAAAAAGTACTATTTTTGTTACTTTTTTAAAAAAAAAGTAGTTTTTCAGCTCTTTTTTCTTTAAAATTTTAATAATTTTAGTTATTTTATGTATTATTTGTAGTAACTGTGATGAAAATGTCAAAAATATTAATATGAAGTTTTATGTATTATTTGGAAATGATAAAAAATAACTTTTCAAAAATAGTAGTATTTTTGGTACTTTTTCAAAATTTTTAAAATTTTAATTTTTTAGGTAATGTTTGTTAGAACTAACAATGTCAGGCTAAAATTGATTTTTATAAATTAAAATACATATCTTAAAATAGCAGTATTTTTAGTACTTTTTATGAAATTTATATTATATAGATATATTTTTTGTTTATAAAAATTAATAGAATACTTTATTTTTATGTAATTTTTAATGGAACTGTTATAAAAATACAAAAATATAACTTTTCTTAAAAGTAGTATTTTTGGTACTTTTTGAAAAATTTGTAAAATTTATATTTTTCATGTCAAAAAATTTATTTTTGAAAAAGGTGTATTTTAAGTACTTTTTAAAAAAACTTAAAAAATGGCTATATCTTTCCAAAAATTTTGATTTTTTTTTTTTTGGAAATTAATATTTTGCAAGTAATTTTTTATGAATTGAAGTTAAAATGCCAAAAACTGGCATTTTTAAATAAGTAGTATTTTTTAGTACTTTTTTCTATAACAAAGAGAATAAATATATTTTATATTAGAAGAAACATTGAAATGTTGAAAATAACTATTTAAAAATAGTAGTATTTTAGGTACTTTTTACAAAAAATAGTCACGTAGACACTTGTCCTTTTAAAATAACCCAAAAACTGCTTTTTAACAAAGCACTGTTTTATTCCTTACTCATTTCTTCTAAACAATAAGTTTCCATTTATCATTGTTTTTTTTTCTGTCACTTTTATTACCAAATCACTTTTTAACACCCCTAGTATAAAATCATAAAACATGTAATGTATTTTTTGTGTCTTTCCTTAACACTTGTTCAAATCCTTAGAGGGCAGTTCCTAATACCAATGATCACTTGTTAATTACCAGAAATATTTCTTCTTTTTTTCTGTATTATTTATATCAAACCAAAATAACAAAAAACTTAAAAAAAAACAAAAGAGAACAAACAATGAAAAAATCTCGGATTTTTTTAATCTCAAACGCAGGGTTTGTTTGTGTCAAATAAAAATAAAGGATCACTATGACGACAGGTACCAAAAAACCTGTGGTAACCTAAATACTAAGGTATTTTTTATTATGATAAAAAGATTTTTTTTTAATTTGAGCAAACAAAACTTGTTTTAAACATGAAGATGACCATTAACAACAATGAAATGAATACAAAATTAAATTACAAAAAATTTAAAGAAAAGAAATAAATAATAAAAAAGAAGTGTTTCCAATAAAAAAAAGGATTTTTATAACGTAAAGACAAAAAACCTTGAATTTAATGGAGGGGTTTTTTAAGCCATAAAGAGTGTGCATGGAATTCAATAACGCTTGTTTTTAAACTAAATTCACGTAAAAATATTTATTTAAAGTTATTTATAAGCATTTCAAAGTCAGTACTTATAAAAGATACTTACAAAATAAGAATTTCCTTAATTTAAAAGAAAAATATGGTTAATTTTATTTAAAAAAAACTACTAAAAATACTTCTTTTTTTAAATATATTTTTAGCATGTCGGTGTCATTTCTAATAAAAATTGCATTAAAAACGTGAATTTTCTAAACTTTAAAAATGTAATAAAAATACTAATTTTTTCGAAGTTATTTTTTCTAAAGCAGTTTTGACAAAAAAATTATAATAAAACAAATTTCGACAATTTTAAGGAAAATTTACTAAAAATATTACTTTTTTTTTTTAAAAGTACCATAAATACTACTTTTTTGAAAAGGAATTTTTTAAGCATTTCTAAAGTAGTTTCGACAAAAAATACAAAAAACAACAAATTTCTACAATTTTAAAAAAAAATTAATAAATATCCTACGTTTTTAGAAAAGTACCAAAAATACTGCTATTTTCGAAAAGTTATTTTTTGCTTTTCCAAAACATTTCTAACAAAAAATATATAAAATTTATAAATTTTTCTAAATTTAAGAAAAAATATTTGATTCCGTTCGGAAGTGGAATTAATTCCGTTTTTTGCTTCTATAGAAAAATCAAAACTAGTCTGCTGTGCAAAGATTTTTCTGTAATTGATAAAATATTGTTTAGTTTATTAACTGTCTGGTAAAACTATTTTGCAAGGCATCAGTTCTAAGTTGATGCCTCTAGAAAACTCTAACACATCAATACCATTATAACATTTTTAAACAGCCAGTCAGTCAATCAGTTGTAAGAAATATTAGTGATTATTCTTATTTTCTTTTAAAGCCTTCAATAATTTAGATTTAAAACTTATCTCACTTTTTAAGACGTCTGGTGGTTGGGAAAATGTATGCCATTGGTTAAAAATTCATGTGATTTTCTTGCATTTGGCAAAACTGTTTTGCAAGGCGCCACATTTAACTGGCACGTCTTGTGAAACCTCTAGCACAACAAATCATTTTTAATGTATAAACACACAGTCTTTATCAATAAAATCTCAAGGAGAATTGTGGAAATTTTGATCCTTAGTGACGCCTAAAATGAAAAAAATAATTGACAAAAAATATAAACAAACATTTCTACCTAAAACAAACTAAAATGCTGTAGGTATCACTGAAAAGAAATCATTTAAACATTTTCTTATAAAATTGAAAATTCTACATCAGTTTAAAATTTATTTTCCAAATATTTGAGCAGTAGCTTTTTAAAGACAAATTTCGTTGCTGGTATTTTGTTTGCAAGGTGTTAGTTTTGTGAAAACTCTAACAAAAAAATTTAATCTTTAGTCTGGAAAGTATTAGCAGTCGTTGTTGTTTGTTCTAAAAACTCCTGTAATCTATATACAGTCAGTCTAGTTTACAGTATTGGAAAATTGATATCATTGATTCAATATTCAAGAGATTTTTATAAGTCAGACAAAAATCTTTTGCAATTTACTATATTTAATTGCTCGTCTTGTAAAAACTGTAACACAACAAAACATTTTCAGAGTCAGGCAATCAGTCGTTGTCATTGAAATCTTAAGGACAATTTTTCCAAATATAATCCTTAGTGGCGCCTAATGACACACATTGAACATACAATATTTCTGCTTAATACAAACTAAAATGCACTTGTTATCACACAAAAGAAATCAGTTTAAAGATTTTATAAAATAATGAAAATATTGTAGTTCACTTGAGAATATAAATTAACATTTTGAAACACTAGTTCTATAAAGACAAGTGTCAGAGTCCGGTATTGAGACTAAAGAATATCAAGTGTTTGAAATTTATGGGGGTAGTCATATTTTAGTAAATTTGGTTTCGTTGGCGTCTTCAATGGGTTTGAGCAATGATCAGATATTGCATATTGAATCCCTTTCACAATCTTGTGCAAATGGTCATTGCATTTTTAAAAAGGTTGAACATATTTTTGCTCTACATTAACAAAAATATGCTAAACCTTTTTGCAAATGCAATGATGCAATACCATTTGCACAAAATTGTGAATTGCGCTATTATTTTGTAGAGTGCTTATCTTGCATAAAATGTTTTTTTCTTGCATCATGTCTTGTTTACGCTGCGAGCAGGATATCAAGTCAATACAATTTGTTTGATGGCAAATATCTCGTCATCTACGGTTAACACTAAAATTTAACTATATTAAAACCTATAGACAAATACTTACGATTGAAGCTAAAATTTAATTTGAGACGGACCTACGATTGAAGCTAAAATTGCTTTAACATCAACAATGAAGCTAAAAACTTATCTACATAAAGATTTACGCTTGAAGCTAAAATTTTACTTTACAAAGAACGACGTTTGAAGCTAAATCTGAACCATATAAAGATCTACAATTGAATCAAAATTTGGCTTTAGAAAGACCCTAGTTTGAAGCTTAAATTGAGTTGTATAAAGACCTGAAGCTGAAGCTAAAATTTCACTTTAGAAAGAACTACAATTGAAGTTAAAATTGAGCTGTATAAAGACCTGGTTGAACCTAAATTTTCATTTTAGAAATATCTAGGATTGAAGCAAAGATTGAACTATATAATCACTTACTTCACTTAAGAAAGATCTGTGATTGAAGCTAGAATTGATATATATAATCAATTACGATTGAAGCTAAAATTCAACTTTACATTACTGTTTGAAATCATTTAAAATTAATGAGTCTTGTGCACACCCTTTTTCTTCTCAATATCAAAAACAACAAGGTTCTAAAATGAATTTTTAAATAAAAAAAAACCCATTAAAACATGAAATTTAATCTAAAGTTTAGACAATAATAATAAAAAACAACCAAGGGTCTTCTCTAAAAACAACACACAAGTAAAGATTAAAACACAAGAAACTTGTTTCTCTCCATTGTGCAAGAAAAGGGTTTAATGTTCTTTTTCACTTTTTATAATTCTTTTGTATAACTTTTAAGTCGTGTTGATTGATTAAACTGACTTTTTTATAATGTTTTTATAAGATACTTTATTTTCCAAAACACAAGTGTTAAACTGGTTTCTTTTTAGTTGTTTTTTACGGTTTAAAGAAAGATCTTTTCTTGGGTATACCCTTTGTTTGAAAAGAATCCCCTGAAAATTTTAATCTAGCAATAAAAATTCAGTTAGAATTTGTTAAGATTTGAAAGGGGTTTGGTTTGTTCTTTTATAGAACATCTCAAATTACCTTTGATTTGTATTGAGACGCTCATAAAATGCCAGAAAATTTGTTTAAATTATTGAAATTAATGTTTGGTAATTGTAGGTATAAATTAAAAAAAGGAGTTTTTTTCAATGTGAAAGAAAAAGTAATTTTATACTTTGTAAGTAATATATTAAATATAATAAGAACTTATGTTTAAAATTCTTAATGGTTAAATAAAATAGTTGAAAGACAACGAAATACATTAAAGATTTATTAACTAAAGTTGTTCTCCAATTGCAAATAATGTTTTGTATATAAATACTGCAATTAAATTTGAAAGACGAAAAAAGAATAAATGACATATGTATATTTGAACTCATTTATTTATTTAAAAAAGCTTTTCTTATGTAGGTCAAAGCTCAACAAATATTTAATTTTATTTTATTTGATGCAGTGTGATCTTGCAAAACTCTTGTAAGAGTAAACAACGTCAAACAAGTTTGTGCTAAAACAAAAGTTTACGCTTTTTTGAGTAATTATTTGCCAAATGAGACCGTACCTTTAGACTATATAAATTAGTTTGCTATTATAATTTGCCTCTAACGCCATCTATTGCTGGTATCAAACTTTAAATTATTAATTCCTATTAGACTGAGAAATCTCTTTGTAACTTTCAACTTTGATAGTTCTAATATAAAATATTGTGTGAAAAAATCCTATTAAAACAATTTCCAAAACAAGAATTGTATTTGTTCTTAAACAAAAGGCCTCTTAATGTGTTAATTAATATTCTGTATGAAAACTCTATATAAGGGAAAATTTTGTGGGAAGTCTAAATTTACATAATTTTCAGTTATTTTGTTAAAAAATTTACTACATTTGAAAAATACATTAAACAGGAAAGAAAAGTGTACTAAACAACACAGCTACGTGACTAGATTATGTGACAACAATTTAACGGTTTTAATTAACAACTGTTTTTAATTACATGTTTGATAATTACATGAGGAGAGAATTTTTGCAAATGGTGTATTTGAATTCTTGCTAAAAATAAGAACCTCAGTGGACGTGTTAACTAAGCAAAACTGTTGCCACATAGAGACGAATGAATAAAGCTACAATTGAACTATATAAAGAACTATTATTCAAAGTAAAACTTAACCAAAGAAAGACTTACGATTGAAGCTAAAATTTAACTATATAAGGACCTTATATTGAAACCAAAACTGAGCTATATAGAAACTTGATAAAGAAACATGATTTAAGGTAAAGTTTAACTTTAGAAAGAACTACAATTGCAGCTGAAAATTTTTAATTTAAGACCTGCAATCGAAGCTAAAATTCAACTTTAGAAAGACATACGATTGAGGCTAAAACTTTGTTTCAGAAAGAGCTGCGATTGGTGTTAGCTTCGAATGAAGCTAAAATTTTACTTTAAAAAATCTTAAGAATGAAGCTAAAAATTAACTTTAGAAAGATCTACGATTGATACTAAAATTTACTTTAGAAAGACCTCCAATTTAATTTAAAATCTTTAAAGAGATCTCCAGTTGAAGCTAAAATTTATCTTTAGAGAGATCTCCAATTGAAGCTAAAATTTATCTTTAGAGAGATCTCCAGTTGAAGCTAAAATTTATCTTTAGAGAGATCTCCAGTTGAAGCTAAAATTTATCTTTAGAGAGATCTCCAATTGAAGCTAAAATTTATCTTAAGAGATATCTGCAGTTGAAGCTAAAATTTATCTTTAGAGAGATCTCCAGTTGAAGCTAAAATTTATCTTTAGAGAGATCTCCAATTGAAGCTAAAATTTATCTTTAGAGAGATCTCCAATTGAAGCTAAAATTTATCTTTAGAGAGATCTCCAGTTGAAGCTAAAATTTATCTTTAGAGAGATCTCCAATTGAAGCTAAAATTTATCTTTAGAGAGATCTCCAATTGAAGCTAAAATTTATCTTTAGAGAGATCTCCAATTGAAGCTAAAATTTATCTTTAGAGAGATCTCCAATTGAAGCTAAAATTTATCTTTAGAGAGATCTCCAGTTGAAGCTAAAATTTATCTTTAGAGAGATCTCCAATTGAAGCTAAAATTTATCTTTAGAGAGATCTCCAATTGAAGCTAAAATTTATCTTTAGAGAGATCCCCAATTGAAGCTAAGATTTATCTTTAGAGAGATCTCCAATTGAAGCTAAAATTTATCTTTAGAGAGATCTCCAATTGAAGCTAAAATTTATCTTAGAGAGATCTCCAGTTGAAGCTAAAATTTATCTTTAGAGAGATCTCCAGTTGAAGCTAAAATTTATCTTTAGAGAGACTTTCAATTGAAGCTAAAATTTAACTGTAAAAACATTTACAATAAAGCAAAAATTCTACTTTAGAAAGACCTATGATTGCAGCTAAAATGTGTATAAGAAAGACCTATGCTTGAACTAAAATTTACTACTTTTGTTAATGTTCCTATTTATAATTAATTTATGTTTTTTTCCCCCAAAATTTAAATAAATATACAAATTTTTTTTTTTTGTTTTATTAATTTTCTAATTTCTTATTAACTACATTTAGATTAAAGCTGTTGTTTAGATATTTTTTTTTGCTGCTTCTGCTGCTGCAATTGGGGGTATCATTCAAATCCCCAACGCCGGTTTAAAGAGACCTTACTGTCTCAAAAATGATTTAAAGCTTTGGCTTAAGTTTTAGAGACTCCTAAAGCCATTGGTCACAAAGTGCTGAAAGCACTTAAAAGCTGCTTGATAACCCTAAACGGGTGTTGTCTGGTATGCATTTTCAGTTTACTAATTTGTTTGCCTTAAGGTGGCTTCTTTCAATTCATTTTCTTGATTTTCCAATTCTTCTTCGCTGGAGTTATCGCCTGCGTTAGATTCATAAGCATAATTGGTTTTGTTGAGGAACTTCTGATGTTTGTTGGTTTTCTTAAAGAGTTTGCGTACAGATTTCAAAGCCTTCTTGAATACTTTGGCTGGTGTATATTGAGGTTTGTTGGCAGGTATGGTAATGGTAGAGTTTACTAAAGTTTCGTAGGCCATTTTAATAAAGTTGCTGGAGATGTTGTTTACTTGACTGCTAAAGTGAGTATGATACTATTTCCTCAATGTTGTGGCTTATTTGTACTGGTGAGTAAAAAACAACCCTTAAACGCACCGCCAATCAGAACTCAGTTCTGAGGCAGGTGATTTTAAATGTACGTTAAAGTAAAAGGTTTTTGTGTGTTGCGCACTCTTCAAAATATTCTCGTGCTCTGCACGATTCTGTTTAATTATTCGAGGCAGGTAAGTTTTGGAAATTTTATGTTTAAAACTCTGCACGTGTGCAGGGAATTCTCTATTGCAATGCTATGTAAGGTTTTTTGTATTCTACCTGTGTGTGTGTTTATAGTAGAGGAATTAATTCTCAAAAAATAGATTTCTTTAAAACCGTGGGAACATTTTTGTAAACTAATATTTCAAATGTTATTATTATTATGGAAAAAGGATCGTTATAACAACAATGCCTAGCAAATAGTACCAACAATTTTCAGTGATAGTTTAAAAAATCCCTGTCCACTATTGTTTGCTTTATAATAATAGAAAATAATTTTTGCATTTTTCTATTCCCCGAGACCGTTAAAAATTTATTAACCATAATTTTGTTGAAGATTTTTTTTGGAAATTGTAAAGTGTTAGTCCCTTGTTAACCATATGTTGCCTTTTTTCGTTACTTTACGTTTAGTTTTGCTGGTAACTATTAAAATTTAGTTTGATTTGTAAGCTATAATTTAACCTTGTCTGCTTAGCTGTTATTTTTATTTAGTTTTTTTTTTCCTTTTTTGACTTGTTTGAATTCTACAGAACACAAGTGTTTTTTGTTGTTTAACTGCCAAAGAGACCTTGTAAATTGTAGGGTTTATCAAAGGAACATTAACACACAATAAAGATATTCTAATTATGGAGTTGATGTTTGCAAATAATTATGGCTAGAAAAATTAACTGGAGAGTAGGCAAAACAAGTTTTTTCATAGAATAACACAAAAATAATAGCAAATTTCGTAAATATCAACATTCTTAACACATTAACAAGTGGAAAGAAATATACCTTAGAAAAATTCTGGTTAGAGACAAGTAAGAGAAAATGAAAATTGGTTAACATGAGCAAATAAAGGAAGAATATGACGATTTGAAAAGCCTATTTAAAATGCCCCTATGATTATCATTGTGAGGGTTGCGGGTTCGATTTCCGCCAAAGGCTCTAGGTATTTTCTGCAGATAGGCAATTTTACACACTCAAAATATTTGCGCCAAACTGACTTTGGAAAATAATATTCTTATTTATTTATACATAAACAAATGATTCGCCTGGATATATCCTCGAATTTCTGGAATTGTTACCAATGCTTGAGTGAAACTCACTTGAAAATCTTTTTGACTGATAAGTGGTACTGCCTCAAATCTCGTTGTCTGCATCCATTGCCTCATTGTCAGTTTCCACTATCTTAAGAACCAATCTAGTCAATCTCAAACTAACCAGGTATTTTATTACAAAGGGTGTGTTTTTTAGCTGTATAGAACTTTGAAATGAAATAACACAAAGATGAATTTATTTAAATTAACATAACTGTCTTCTGCAAACTCTTTTCCATATGAAAAATTTCATCTTCAGATTGTTTTCTATATGAGAACTGTCTTCTGCAGACTGTTTTCTATATCAAAACCGTCTTCTGCAGACTGTTTTCTATATGAAAACTGTCTTCTGCAGACTGTTTTCTATATGAAAGATGTCATCTGCAGATTGTTTTCTATATAAAAACTGTCTTCTGCAGACTGTTTTCTATATAAAAACTGTTTCTGCAAACTGTTTTTGTAGGAAAACTGTTTAAAGAAATTTTAAGGAAATGCTAAAATGTAGAAACATTCTTGAATTGTTTATCACTCGTTTACATTTAAAAATTATTAGACAATTTTCCCTAAAACAACAACCAAGTCCAAGTCTTAACTACGTGACATTTTAGCAAATAAGAAAATTTAATTTTCAAAACGTGTTTTTTTTGTTAAGGTAATAAGAATGTTCTCTAAAATAATTTACATATGTTAAACATATCAATTTCCCAGAATTCTGGACAATTTTCCAATTTGCCATAATGTCACCATAACTGCAGCACATTCTTATAGTCAACTACAACTTCAACAAATTGCAATTTGGGGTTTTTTTTAACGATTATAACATACACACATATGTGAATCACATTGGCTTATGTCTAGAAAACTGTTTGTAAATGTTTGTTTATGCTGGGTACGTGAGCCATTTATGGCCTGGCGCCTATAGTCAGAATACCTATAATAAATAAATTTAATTCTAGTACTTGAAAACTCAGCAGACATGCTGGGTTTTCAAAACAAAATTTTCTAAATGTTTGTTACTGGTTTTTGGCAAATATGTTTTTTTATATTTAGCAGCGAGTGCCAACGATTACATTGTTGTAATTAAAATCAGGCACATGTGTTGCCCATACTTGGAACTCATGTGCCACAATGATGATACGTGTTACAGCACATACATAAAATTTTATAATAAAACCTAAATTTAAATATGGGCTATGGAATAATTTAAAGACATTAACTTAACATATGATTAACACATTTCTAATCTTTCTACTTTACTGTTTATAAAAAAAGGTTTCTTTTGTAATAAAATTTTCTGAAAATTCTTGTTATTTTCAAACCCAAACAATTTGTAATTTCCTATTCCTTAAGTTGTTTCTTCTGTTTAATCTTGCGACATTTTTCTGGCGAATTTCTTTTCTTTCTTAACATTTGTACTTACATTATCTTATGGTTGTTTTCCAAATATTTTCTGTTTGTTTTCCTAGCACCAAAGAACCTTTATATCGCCCTCATTTGTCAAGAAAACAAACATTGTTTTATTTGTCGCCGTTTTTTTGTCAGTGTTTGATGTGTTTGTAATAAGACACTATTTTGCTGTTTCTTTGTGATATTGCAGAGTTTTTGTTAAAAAAATTCTGCGAAAATGTTCGGCATTTTAGTTAAAGATTTTTGAGGTTGAAAAATTGCCCAGTCATGATTACATATCATTTAGAGAGTCATGATTCCAAGTAATTTACGAGTTGTAAGAAAATAATGAAGCCAACTATTGGCAATCTTGCCAAACGTTTGAAAAACCATTTTAATAAAGAGTTTCAAAGACCTACCATTGAAGCAAAAATTTAACTACATACAGACTTATGATTGAAGCTAAAAAATAACTATATAAATTGTACTCTAATGATTGAAGCTAAAATTTGACTTTAGAAAACCCTACAACTATATATAGAATTCTGATTGAAGCTAAAATTTAACATAAAGATCTACGATTGCAGCTTAAACTTAACTTGAAACATTTAACAAAATAAAGGCCTACGATTAGAGCTAAAATTTTACTTTATAGAGATTCAAGAGTGGAACTAAAATTTACTTCAGAAAGAGCTCCAGCTAAAACTGAACTGCATAAAGTTCTACGAATGAAGCTAGAAGTGAACTTTAGAAATAGCTCCAAATGAAGCTTAAATTAAACTTTAGATAGTTGGAGGTCTATAAAAAAGCTAAAATTGAATTACAGAAAAGGCTATATGCCATCTATAGTTGAACAATGTAAAGACCTGCGATTGAAACGATTGATTACTATTGAAGCAAGACCTTCAAATAAAGCTAAAATTTAACTATGATTGAACTAAAACTGAACTTCAGAAAGACCTCCAAATGAAGCTTAAATTGAGGTATAGAAAGAATTACGACTATCTTTTTGACATCGTTGTGAGGGGAAGATAAGACGAGTACACAATAGATTCCCTGCAAAAATCTGTGGAGTACATGGTCCATTGTAGCTAAAATGTAGTGACTACATCATGGTGCTATGTAATGCTCTAATGGTCCATTTGATTTTCAAAGCAGAACTTCTTGTTACACGACAATTATTCGTGCTTCAAAGACCATAGTCATTGTTATAAAACAATTAAAGTAGTTACAAGTAGTCCCGTGTTATGCTAAACTGTATTATATGGTCCAGTCCTAGGACATCGTAATGTTAAATGGACTAGTTTTTTTTCATACAAATGGATTATGTTTGGAGTACTCCTGGTCCATTGTGGAGTAGTCCATATATGGGTGTATAGACTAACACATGTGTATGCAAATGTGTGTATACTCTTAAATAAAAATACGAGTGATTTAAGCAATAATATTGTGCTGTGTAAACACCGAAGGAATTTCAAGGAAATAATTGTATCAATATTTTCTACAAAAATTGCTTCGTCTAAATTGAGTCTTAGTTACACTTTTGGCTAACTTCTTTCCCTTTATCATAAAAACTCCCTTAAGGAGTTTTTAAACATCTCTGAGCTTGTCGTGTTAAACATTACATCCCTAGCAATTGTTATAAAAATGTATTGCTATTATCCATTATATAAACAAATATTATTGCTTTTCTCTTAAAAAACAACTATATATGTACATTAATTAGTAAAAATATCTACAATGTTTAGTTTTATACAAGTGTAACAAAAACACACAAAATGTACAAATTCTCAGAATTTTATGTTTTTTGTGTGTGCACGTGTGACATTTTCTTACTATTTTTTTTGGTAAAAGAAGTTGACAAATAAATTTTTTACTGCTTTGTTTTTAAAATAATTAAAAACGAATGCCGAACAATTTTTTGGAAACAAAATTACTATAAACAGACTAAAGTAAGTATAATTATATGGTCATAGAGCACGTACTATTTTAGGCAGTTAAGATAGTTTTTGTGTAACAGAATTCCTTAGAATATATTAAGTTAAAGAAATAACATGATACAAAAGATTTTTTATGAACAATATTATGGTAAATTTAACAATAATTAAAACAAAAAAAACGACTAAAGCTGGTGCCCCGATAGACTAGGCCATAGTGTTCCGGACTAACAGTCAGATGGTTGTGGGTTCGATTCCCTTTGTGTTTTCTGCAAATAAGCCAAAAAGCTTCGCAGTTTGTGTTTGTTTGAAAAAAAATATGACTATACAAAGACTCAGTTTAAAGACTTACTTACACAGACTGTTTTCCTACAGAAAATTGTCGTTCACCAACTTTTTCTATAAGAAAACTGCCTTCCAAAGACCATTTTCCATATGAAAACTATCTTACACAAGTTTTGCATATTATTATGTACTTTCTTTATTCCTTAATCTTTCCTTCTTATATGTTTATAATGATAACCATATAGGATTTAATATAAATGCTTTTAATTAAATTTTAACTCAACTTTGTAATTACATTTTATCTTCAATTCGTAGGTCTTAATGTTTTTAAAATTTAGCTTCAATCGTAGCTCTTTATGATGTTCAATTTTAGCTTTAATACTGTTTTCTACATGAAAATGTGTCTTTTATTGAGTTCTATCTGAAAGTTTTCTGTATGAAAGTTGCCCTAGAAAGACTTTCAGCATTTCATTACTTTCTTTATTCCATAATATCGGAGTCTTGCCTGCTCATTTCTGAATAATATGAACCATATTGTGAAGTGTAATTTATGAAGAATTATTTTTTGATTTAGCATTAAGATGAATTCACCCATTTGTTCCGAACAAAAATTTTGTACAGAGAAAATTTTTTTTACTTAGTGTTTTGCAGCATGATTCACCCATTTCGAACCATGAAGCAAATAATAAAGATTGCGCAGGTCCGTTATATTTTACAAAAACTGTGAAAGTAAAATTGCTAGCAAAATTTCTTCTTGTGACGTCACAAATCATTTTTTATGTTTGCTTAACATGTATATAAATTTTAATGCAAATAAAAGTTTTAAAATGTAGTGTGCCGTTTTTAATTGTGGAAATATTAAAAAAATATTAAAAATAAATTTAAATTTTTGTCGATTTCCAAAACAATATAAATTAAAAAAACAATGAGTTTGTATTGAACACTTTAATTAAGGCAGATGATATAAAAGGAGACATGAAATTAAAAATGGGTAACTAAAACGTTTATTGTTTGAGCTACTTTATGTTAGGTATGGCTACTGATGAACTTCTGGAAGCTGTACTCAAGTCTTTGAATGGTGAAAATCTCCCGATTGGCAATGAGCATTTGAAAAATGCATATAAATTATTATTAATGTGGATATTAAAGCTAAATACTTTTTTGCAATCGAGTATGTTTTTTCAAATAAGAAAACTAAATCAACTCCTAGCGGATGAGACAAAAAAAACACACACAAAATGAAAATACTAAAATATAGTTCACTTTTTTGATACATATTAATACGTTTTATTTTGAATCAAAAATTTTAAGAAAAATTATTGTCTTGTAAAATATTGTTAATATTTTCCTCTCTCTCAAAAAGAGAGACGTCAAACTTCAAATAAAAAAACTTTGGCCAAACAAATGTTTTGTTCAGAACGAATGAGTGGATCCACCTTTACTGTTTGTACACAAGAATTACTTGAATTCTTAAAATAATATTTCAAAGTAGTAGTCCTGTAATTGTGGCTAAAAAGTATGCTATATTATTTTGTCATTCAAAACATTTTAATCATTATTGATCTACAATGATAATTCCAATATGATATTGTAGTGTTTGATATTGCTTCTTTATGAAAATTGTCAAAACATTGTTGGGAAAACAAGAACATCTGTTAGAGGTAATTAGATTTTTTCAAACAATTGTAAAAATGCAGTTTTAACCTAAAAGTATGCTAAACATTATGCAAATATTTATTTAACTTCAAAAGTAGGCTATACTTTTAATAATATGGTTTTAAAGAGAAGAAAATCATGGAAGGAAATTCTGTTAATTTTGAATAGCTTAGATTGAAAGAGATAAAAAAATGTATCAAAATATAAAATTAACTACTGTTTTATTTCTTAAATAAATAACAATCAATTTTGTTTTAGTTTTAATAGTGTTTTATTTTATATATTGTTTATAATTCTATAAATGTCTTAGAGTTTTCTGCTACTGATGACCCATTTTTCTTTTGAGTGTGCAGGATCCGGTCTACCAAGATGCCCTTTACTGAGTGAGCTGCTTCAGAAAAAAAACCCGTTTTTCGTATGTAATGATTTACCCTTTAAAGCCCTGAAGGCTGTTTGTTGCTAAAATCACATTCAACGCTTTAGAATTCAATTTGTTCATTTAACCAATTTTGATGTTCTTCTTCGGTCATGCAAGTGGAGATGACTAAAGGACCCGAAATCATTTGTTTGGTGATTGTCTTGGTTTTCTTTGAATTGCTGCTGCTGTTGTTTAAGATTTTGCGTACAGTTTTCAAGAGTTTCAAAACGCACAAGGCAGGAGACAAGGAAGATTTATCAATGCTCTTGTTGATGAAAGTAGAGCTGATGATGGTGAAGTTGCAAGCCATTGCTAGAATTTGTGGAGTTGAGCTGATGTTGCTTTGCTGAAGGAAGACAAATGAATGTTACTGTTTTGAGGCAAAGGACTGCTATTTATACTCGTCCTGTGTGTAGCAGCTCCTAAGCAGGGGATCTTTTTTAGTGTTAATATATGTTTCTCTTTCTCTTTTTTTAGTTTTTAATGTGGTTTAATATAAAAAATTACCTGCTTGACTACATTTTAGGGGTTTCATATTCCTTTACTTATTTTTCTTTCTTTGGAGTTCGATCCTTTTTATGTATTGTTGTTTTTTTATAGAAAAGATTTATCTTTGCTTTGTTCCATATCGAGTTTTTAGTTATTTTTTCGTACCTGCTTGAGTTTTGTTTTGTATTTTTTTCTCTTTTGTTAGTTTTGGGGTTAAATTAAATTTTTTGTAGTTTTTTTTCGTAAATTTATTATGAAATATTTTTCAATGACACTTTAATCTCTTGTATATAGTTTAAAGATTTTTTTGCAAAAATATTTTTTGGGGTACAGTTTTTTGTTGTATTAAATTATTTGCTCATTTCATTTGAGTTTTGGCTTTATTTATGTTTTTTTTTTGTATGAGAAGTGTGTTTTTTCTTAACATGATTTGTGTGTTAAATTCCTTAAATTGTGTTTTTTAACTCTTTAATTTGATGTTCTTAACATCTTTTAGCAGAACCTTTTTAAAAGTGGCCTTTTGTATGTTTGATTGAGTTTGTTGTGTTTTTTTTTTTATAAATTTAAAAAGTGCTGAATTATGTATTAGGACTTAATATACTGTTGTTGACTGCTGGTTTGAAGTACAAGATGATGTTTCCTTAAAGCAGAGTATTTTTAGGAATTGATCATCCATAGAACGGGTTAATTAATCTTGTTTCTTAACAGGATTTAACGCAATTAAAATTATCAAATAAATGGAATAAAAACTAAATAAAGGCCTATGAGGGAAGCTAAAATTTTTAGAAAGCCCTTTCATTGAAGCTAAAATTATGCTTTAGAAAGATCTCCCAACTAAGTGTTAAATTCCCATACCCCATCTTTTTACCATCCACTGTCTGTTTTTATTTGTTTTGTTTTGATTATCAATATTCTTCATTTAAATTATCATAAAAAAAACACCACAAGCCACAACAATAATCAACAAATAGCGTCGCACAGTGCTGCAGAATTGTTTTTCATTGGCCAAAACTCTGTAAATTTCTAATAAAGATTTTTTAGTAGTTTTTTTTTAGGCAATAAATTACATTTTTAATAACTTGACAATTGAATTTTGTTTGTAAAAATTTTGAGTATTTTGATTAAAATATCTTTCTTTGGATGGTTTCAATTTTTTGTTTTTTTTTTGTCCTTTAAAAGTTGTACACTATTAAACTTAAAATTTTACGAATATACAGTGGTTTAAAATTTATTACATAACACTCTAACTACAAATTATACAGGGTATGCAAATACCATTTGTTAAAAACAACAGTCCATCCAACATAACTAGAAAAGTCGCAGCCCATTATCAGTAATAGCTTTCATGAAATCGTAATTAATATGACATCAAATATTACCATTTTTTTAATTTCAAAATTAACTTAAATTCTTTGCCTTTAGCAGCATTCCACGCCTACTACTGCGAATATTTTGACAAAATTTTCATTCAATTTTAAGGTTTTGGCCAATGAAAATTGATTCTGAGCCACAGTGCGTCGTGTATATCTGGTATGTAAATTTAAAAAGATGAAAATAATGTATTGAAAATTAATTTACAATTCTGCTAACGTTATTTACAAACTAATAATATGAATAAATTAGCATATACGAGTTTAAATACACTTGTTTTATATGCATATTTCTAATATGGTGCGTTTATTGAAAAATCATAAAAATAATGATCATTATTTAAAAGTTATGTCAAGAAACCTGTATAAGGTATAAAAAATATTGCTTTTTTCTGTATTGGTTATTTAATTTATGTATGCTGTTTAGTTTTTTAGGCATCTGAAAATTTTGTTTTTTTTTTTCTTCAAACAAATAAAAGTGATTTAATTTTTGGTTGCTCATTAAAATAACATGTTTTTATTTTGTTAAATCAAGTATTTAACAGGTTGAAATGTTTGTTTAATTTTTATTAAAATCAAAATTTTTATAGCGATTTCGATGCATTTAAAATTGTGGGAAATTTTGAGATACCACAGAGTTTTATTGTGTTATAGAAAAGTTCAACAATGCAATTTAGAAATCATAACTTTCAGTTTTTGTAACACAATATAAAACCTTTCTTTAAAGTTTGTAAACAATTTCAAAAGATTTCGGACTATTCAAAACTGTGGAAATATTTTGCAGACAATAGTAAAATTTAATATTAGAAACCTGAACAAAATTGTAAAGTATGAAATGACTTATATATAAAATTGTCTATTAAATAGTATTTTTCTAAATCATTACAACTGTTTTTATAAATTTGAAATGCAAGAATCGTTACTTTTAATTTAGTTTTAATATTAAAGAGACATATCTCTTGTCTGTTTTATTTAAATGTTTCTTGCTCTCTGATTGTCTGTATTGTCTTTTTTGTTTGAATTTTTAATTAACATTTCTTTCGTTTGTTTTCTGATTTGGTTTACTTGGGGGGTTTTGAATAAATGTGTTTTCTAAAAAAAAAAAATAACACTTAAAATCTTTCTGCCTTGAAGTAAATGTAAACAATGAGCAAACTATTTTCAATAATTAAGTATGTGTAACATAAGGGTCCCTCTTTTGCCTAAGATAAGCATGAATAATGCATGCATGTCACTTCAAAAGGGCAATAGCTGTTTACAACTCATATTACACTTACAGAAACACTGAGAGAAATCATAGGTCTAAAGTTAAATTTTAGCTTTAATTGTAGATCTTTCTGAAGATAAATTTTAGCTTCAATTGAAGGGTTTCTAAATCTAAAATTCTAGTTCCAATTTTAGGTCTGCCTTAATTTTTAATTTTAGTTTCAATCGTAGATCTTTCTAAGGATAAATTCTAGCTTCAATTAGAGGTCTTATTAGAGCTAAATTTTAGTTTCAATCTTAGATATTTCTAAAGTTCAATTTTAAACTCAATTGCAGGTCTTTCTATAGTAAAATTTTAGCATCAATTGTAAGTCTTTTTAAAGTTAAATTCTAGCTTCAGTCGTGGTTCTTTCGAATACTAAATTTTTTTTTTATTCGTAGGTCTTTTTAGAACTATATTACAGGCTCAATCGTAGGTCTTTCTAGAGCAAAATTTTAGTTTCAATCGTAATTTTTCTAGGCCAAAATTTTAGTTTCAGTCGTAGGTCTTTCAAAAGCTCAATTTTAGCTTTAATCATAAGCCTTTCTAAGGTTAAATTTTAAAATCAAACGTAGCTGTTTCTAAAGTTCTTTTTTACATTTCCTGCTAACCACTTTTATTTCTCTTAGTGTAATTATTGCCTCAGCAGTTATTGTCGTGATATTTACAAATACTCAAGCATAGCTTTACTTCATTGTCATTTAGCTCCCCTATAACAATATTCAAGCATATTTTTTAATGATTTTCTATTATTTTCCAATCTCTTTTATGAAACACCACTATCTACAGGCTATACAATACAAAACAATTGTTAAAAAAAAGATTGAATTAAAGAGAGAGGGGCACAAAATATTTAATAAATACTTGACTATTCATGCACTTTAAAAAACATGGAAATTAATTCACTGCACATAAAAATCTACAGAATATTTTACAATGCTTAACAAATAAATTACAGAACTGAAAACATACAAAAAACCAAATATAATTTTCTTTAGCTTGTGTTTCTATATTATTTACAATATTATAGAATTTATGGATTTTTTTTCTTACATATAATTCTAAACAATTTTACATAAAAACACATACATTAATTGTAAGTTTAGTCTTAAAATGTTTATAGAAAGAGGGGGAATTATAATGGTATTTCAAAGTTTAAGGTTCATTAGGGGGTCTCTGCTTATATGATAGTTTGATTGTTAAAATCTTTTTTTTATTATAAATAAAATATGATGTAGAGATTATTAAAAAAATCATAATGACTTCAAAATTATACCTCAAATATTTACAATTTCAATGTTTCGATTATTTCTGTAATCTTTTCTAACAAAATTCATTATCAATGTTTAACTGTTAGTATTAATAGGCAAAATGTGAAGGATTTATGGGTTTATTATGTTGTAATATTAATTATTTTTATTGAGTTTTTTTTTAAATTATGTAGTCAAATAAGCAATCATATAAATTTATCAACATTTAAAGCGTGTTGATTTGTTAATTTTAAAATTTTTAAATACTTCTTGAAAAACAAGTGCATTTTACTTCAGTTCATAATGCAAAAAAAACAGATGATTGTAAAATACAAGAATTTACGGCTGAAGTTTAAATTGAAAGTCTTGCCCCTTATTTAAAAACGATTATTAAATTTAACAAACGTTTATTAAGCAAATTTTTATATGCAAATCTGTCTTAATAAACGTTTGTTAAATTTAATAATAGTTTTTGAATAAGGGGGTTACAATTGAAGCTAAATTTTTACTTAAAAAATACCTCCAATTGAAGCTAAAATTTTACTTTTGAAAGACCAACGATTGAAGCAAAATTTTTGGTATGATTGAAGCTAAAATCTAATTTTTGAAATACTTACAATTGAAGCTAAAATTTTACTTCAGAAAATTCTGCGATTGAAACTGAAGTTTAACTTTGAAATGACCTACGACTGAAGCTAAAATTTAGCTCTTAAAACACCGAAGATTGAAGAAAAAATTTTACTTGAGCAAGACCTCTAATTGAACTTTAGAATAACCTAAGATTAAAGCTAAAATAAAACTTTAGAAAGACCTACGACAGAAGATGAAATGTTACTTTAAAAAGCCTTGTTATTCATGCTAAAATTTAACTTTGGTAAGACTAACGATTGAAGATAAAAATTTAGCTTTAAGAATACTAACAATTGAAGCTAAGATTGAACTAATGAAAGAAATACGATTGAAGCTAAATTTTTGCTGCATCAAGACCTATGACTGAAGCTACGATTGAAGTAAAATTTTTGATACGATTAAAGCTAAATGAATTAAAAATTTATTTTTAAAACTTTAGCAAGGCTTACAATTGAAACTGAAATGCAGCTTTAAAAGCCTTGTGATTCAAGCTAAAACTTAACTTTAGAATGACCAACGATTGAATTGAAAAGTTCACTTTGAAAAGATGTACGATTGAAGCGCAAATTTAAGTTTAACAACCTCTACAATTGAAGCTGAAATGTAACTTTAAAAATCCTTGTGATTGAAACTAAAATTTCAATTTAGAAAGATCATTGATTGCAGTTGAAATTTAACTTGAGAAAGACCTACAATTGAAGCTAAAATTTTACTTTAGAAATTAAAATTTAAGTTGAGGAAGACCGTTGATTAAAGTTAAAATATAACTTGCGAAAGTCCTACAATTGAAGTCAAAATTTGCCTAAAGACTAACGATTGATTCAGAAATTTAACTCTACGGTTCGTACAGTTTTTATGAACTAGGGTCTAAGCGCCACATACGATGTGGAGCAAAATATATCGAAATTGTTTGTGTTTTGCCATTATGACATTCGATATCGAATAAAAAGTATCGTAATTTGAGATGAAGTTATATGGTATCTAATAATCAACTAAGTTACATCAATTGACACGTCATTCGATACGTAAATGAATTTCGTATACACAATAGTTTAGTTTTTCTACAATTTTTCTATTTCCTCTATGACGTTGGTTAACAAATTTTGAGAAACTGAGCTTTGTCCTAACCCCAACAGGTAGTCATGCCCTATACTTTGTTGAAAACTTCTTCTTGCTAGAAGTGAAAGCTTTGTAGGAACTGCTGTTAATATATGTCCAATAAATTTCAGCTTGCCCAGAACAAGAACAGGGAATATATATATAGGGAATTTGAGTCCCATTTATTTACAATTAAAGCACTTGTAAATTAATAAAAATAACATCATCTAGTAGCCTGATTATTTTACCAAATATTTAAATGACCACAAGTTAAAAATATCGATTATTTTCTATAATATTAATGTTTTGTCAGACGTCTAATAAAATAAAAATTAAAAGTCTTTTTACTTTATTAATTCCGCTTGAGGTATCTTTTATTAAAAATATAAATACTCTTGTTCGTTTTTAATTTTTATTATATTTTATTCGTTTCCAATATTTGGACCAACTTTGTTGATCAACTTCAGGGAAGAAATATAAAATAAAAATTTTAAACACGATTTTTTCGAAATGGCAAACATATTATACACGATTGTTTTATTAAGGGGACGATATTGTTTTAAAGCCAATAAATTAAAATACTTGACATTAAACAGTTTAGCTTACGCGATTGCCGGAAATGACAATGGGTCACTTTTGTCTCTGAATTTTTTTTCGGATGCGAGAATCATAACTTTCCTCCTCCTCGTCTGATGAGAATAAACAAAACAGCTAGGAAGAGATCATATACAACACTTTTCGTTTTTTTAATCAAAATTTATTTTTGTTTGTCCGAAAAACCTTGCAATTCAATAATTTGTTGACATGAAGACAGCAACTAGTATCGTAATATTATTAATACTCTATAGAATGCCGCGATTTGCCCCTGACGCTACTTTGAGAATTCAGTGAATATTTTAATTTTTGGCAGTCTAAACTATTATATGAGAATATGCGTTTGTAAAGTTGCGTTAGAACAATTCGTTCGGTCACAATTCATTTCGATGCAATTGATTCAGTTGGTTGATACTTCTGATGTAAATTTAGGCTGATAATTTCTAGCTCTATTTTCGGTTACTCGTGCTGTCAGTTTTCAAAGTCTGTGGTTTGATAACATGACAGCTTAAAAGATATCAAAGAAAAAAGGCTATAGTTGTCAAATAGGGACATGTGACCCGGTTACTGAAAATTAATTTGACAAGACATTATACTGAAAATTACTTTTCACAATAGTGCGTTTGAGACCGCGTGTATTTCTTTTGCAAATTTTGTTGTTTTAAGAATTTAATGGCTGGAACATAGTGTAACCATACAAGGTTTTTTTTAATGAAAAAATAATGTTTAATTTATTAACATTAAACAATGGCAATTATTAAATATATAGTTTCATTTTTTTAAAATATTTAAAAAAAAATTTCCTTAGAATATTAAATATTCTATAACCCTTTCTGAACACTTTAAGTAAAGTTTTGAAGTTAACTTTTTATATAGACACATCAGATTAGATTCGCCTAAAGGTACGTTCACACTTGGCAAATATTTACCGAAAAGACGTAACCACTAAATAAAATATATTTGAACTCGTTTATTTATTAAAAAAAACTGCGTTTATTTAGAATAAGACACAACAAATATTTAGTTTTATTTTACTTGATGCTGTTTGATCTTGCAAAACTCTTGGAAGAGTAAACAACGTCAAACAAATTTATATTAAAAAAATGGTTACGCTTTTTTGAATAAATATTTGCATGTGCATACCTTAAGATATACCTTACTTGTACTTATATCAACCAATGTATTGGATATACAGTGACTCACAGCTTATTTTATGCAGTGCATTTTTATTTTTTTTTATTTTTCAAAGCTCAATAAAATAAAAACTATCAGGATCTTGAAAGACAAATTAGTGTCATTTAAAAGAAACAATGTTAAAGTCTAACAAACAAAACACATTAATTGCAAAATTGTACATTTTAATATATTTAATCTAAAAGAATAAAAAATAGTTTTTCACGTCACATACAGACAATTCTACTGTACCGATAACTCAATACAGCGAAAAATAGCAGAAAAAGTTAACATTAAAGCTTCCACAGTCTAAAAAAGCATTTAACAAAGCCATCAAATAAAATTTGCAATCAGCACGATGATGAGCGACACATTTTAAGAAAAAATAAGAGCGAATCCAATGCTGACCTGGGCAAACAATGTTTATGTGAAACTGTTCGTCGTGGCTTGCGCAAACATGAGTTGCACTCAAGAAACCGTTTATACACAAACTGTGCCGGAATTTTAGTTGAACATATTCGGTTCAGATGGCATGTCGTTTGTTTGACGGAAACCAAATACAGAACTCAATAAAGAAAACCTAAAGACAGTAAAACAGTGTCATAGTTTGGGCGTGTATAACGATACAAAGCAAAAATTGGATATTGTGCGAACGTGGCTAATATATAACTGGATAAGCCCTAATGTCATAGGGAAACGCAAACTGACTGACTTTGTTTACAATTAACTTATGTCAAAAGTAAAACCTTTTCAATGGTTTGACAGTAGAACATTATTTTATGCAAACAAGATGCCTCATGTTTCTGTATTGTGTTGTATTTGTTGCCGATTTCTACTCACCTTGTATAATTACACCATGAGCTGAAAGTTTAATGTTTTTTTTGGAAATATAAATTTCTGTTTTCAATTTGAAATAGTTTTTGTAAATAAAAAGTCAGCATAAAATTTTATTTTTTTTCAATAAATTGTTACTTTATTTTCTTAACAATTTTGTCAACTATTTTTTGTTGCTTAAGTAATAAAAACCCCTTTAATTATATATGTAACTATTTCTATATGGAAGACAATTGATTTTTAAAACTAAATCTAAAACTAAAAGGCCCTAAAAACTACAGGAAGACAATGATCATTATTGATTATTTATAAAGATAATACAATCACAATAAAATTCACATACAAAAATATGCTTCTGTTATAAAACTATTAATTAACTAAAAAAAATTGAATATCAATTGTTATATTGTTATAAACAAAATTTTCAATAATTTTCTATTAATTTTTTTTAACTAAAAGTAATTTTTTTTTTAACGAAAAAATCAACTCTAAAAAAACTAATATCACTGTTTTTTGTTAACACACAAAAACTATTTAAATAGAAAAAAATTAAAGCAAAATTTTTCCCTGAATATCAGGGAAAATATTGTTTAATTAAAGCTGCTACCAACAGGATGATTGTTTTTGTTTTATTTCTGCTTAACGGGAAGAAATTGGCCAACTTAAGCTTGGGCCCATCTATCCAATTGATTTCTCATTTGCAATTCTTGCTGTTTGGCCGTGTCCATGGAGGTCCAGAAGAAGGTACCACCATTGGTGCGGGCAAAGTGTACGGGTATGTAAGTTTGTTGCTGTTGTACTGCTACCACATGTTGTTGCTGTCCATGTTGTACAATGACGGCAGCATTGGAGGGACACTGTCTAATTTCACTGTAGATTCTTTGCTCCAAAGCCTCATTGGCGACGTTGTCTTCTACAGCATTGAGAGAAACGGGATCTTTGCGCATATCTTCCAGGCTGGAGTTGTAGGTGTTTTGTTGTATTTCAGCTAGAGTTTTCTTATGCAATTGTTTCTTTTTCACCAAACGCAATAAAGGTTTGACCAGCTTTTTCAGGCTGCGCATGGCCATTAAATGCTGATCTTTTTTGTGCATTTTGATGTTTGTTTCGAATTTATATTCACGAGTCATAAAAGCCATTTTAAAAAGAAAATTTTGTTTATAGTTTTTGTAAGAAATTTAAAGACTTGTTACTTGTTTAACGTTAGTTTACAAACTGTGCTCTTTACATGAGTTTTACAGCCTTATATACTGCCAGCTCTCCTTAAGTGTGACTAACAATTTACTCTCAGTTCTATTAAAACACTCTCTCGGTTTATGAGCCACCACCAATAGCAAGAGGTGTTTTAGGCAGGTGTTTTGTTAAGCCTAAGTTTTAAACTCTCAGTTATGCTCTCTGTACAGAAGTTCTCTTTTTGAGTTTGGAATTTTTTTTATTAGTTGAAACAAAAATTCTACCTGCTTTAAAGTTTTAACACTAAATTTTAAATTAAAACTCTGCAGAGGTTATTTTTTTTAGTTTCTTTTACTGGTAATTTGATCTTTAAGTAGAGATTTAATACATTTTTTTGGGTAATTTTTTTTTTGAAACTGTTCAAATTCAAATTAAGAAAACTATTAAAATTTTAAGGGTTTCTTTAAATTATTAATTAAAGCCAGATAATTTTAAAATAGCGTTACGACAAAAGATAGTTACGTAGTTAATTTATTTTAATAGTAAACAATTCTGTGTTTAAAAGAAAAATCCCATAACAATATTTTGTTTAAAGAAAATCTAGAATTTTCTTTTACAATATTCTTCATAAAAGTCTTAACGGGCGGTTTGTTGTATTAAGCAGAGATTTGTTTACTTTGAACTCCTTTAAGCAAATTTAAGATCAATGATATTTGTTATTTTCAAATACTTGTTTGGATCTGTTATTCATTCATTCATTAATTCAGTTTTAGTTTCTGTTGCTTTTGAAAAAGCCGTTTTTCTGTAAACAACTCTAAATCAGAGAGCCAAATATACAAGTGATTTAAGTTGATTGAATTTGTTCGTATGAACAATTGGAAACCAAAGAGCTAAACGAACAATTGATTGAATTGCATTTAATTGTTTTTAAATGAGTCTTAAATATACCAGTATTGTTGATTGAATATTTTGTTGATTAATTTGTATGCGAAAGATTCATATGATGAAGGACTTGCAATATCTGCGCCTAAGACATAAAAAAATAGTATATCCTAAAGACAGTTTTTCTAAAGAAAGTTTTAATAACAAAGTTTTTGTCAATTAATATTGATTGCAGCCTATTAAAAATTTTGCATTTTAAGTCTTTCGTTTAATTAACTAATCTAGTAAATTCAGAGTTTATAACTTAAGTCTTTTTAAAGTCTTTTTTTTTAAATTTGTGGGTAGTCAACCACCAAAACTTAAGCTGATTAATTTAATATAAAACAAACATTTTTTTATAGAAAATAGTCTGTTGTAAAGACAGTTCTTTAATATAAATATGGGTTTTCTATAGCAAAATATTATGTCTTAAAAAAGTTTTTCTATAAACAAATAAAAAAATTAAAATTAACACACTATTTTCCATTTATTTATTATGAATTATTGATCACCAAAAATACACGATTCCTACTCACTTACATCCTGTTTAATCAAAGCAAATTTTCTGTTGATACTTTTTGAAAACTTCCTTAAACCTTACACTTCTTCCTTAAGAAAAACAACTATAAAACAATAAATAACCTGCCACAGCCCATGTACAACTTCAATTTATACTACCCCGTACTCTCTAGCAACGACAGTAAATCTTCCAGAAAATAAAAATAAACACTACAGGATACAAACTAACACCACTAACAGTCCCGTAAAGTTTCCCTAAAAACTATCATACAAGTACGAAGAAAATTACCCATGCACGTGATAAACTCTAACTGAAATTAATAAAATTTTGTAGAAAACCCCAGTGGTTACACAGGTCGCTTAGACGTTTTTCCCAAAAACCTTTAAACTAACATTTACTCAAAATCTATCTACCTGTGTTAAAAAAAATATTTAAAATTCATTCTTGAAAATGCAAAATTAATATAAATTAAGTAACCTTCAAGGAGAATAGCTAAACAAAAGCAAAACTCAAAATACGTTACAAAAATTATACAACAATAGTACAATATATTTGTACAAGTTATAAAATTGTTTTGTCCTGTACCTTTTTAAATTTTGCTCATACAAGTGTTCTATAGTTAGGGATTTTAATAATAATAACCTGGAACTGCCAACCTTTTATGTCCTTTTTACTTTTGTTGTTTTAAATCCTGATCCTCTTTTCTCATTTATGTTTGCTTGTGTGACGAATTATTTAGGTGGTGTTTGGTTTTGCTTGAGCATGTCCAGACATGACTAAGTATTTTGTTTTCATTTCAATTTGAGTTTGAGCAGGTAGTATATTTGGTTTTAGTATCTTTGTATAAAGTCAGATTTGGGTGCATTTAGTTACGATTGTATCATTTTCTTACTAACTGTTGTTAGGACCAAAGAGTTTTTGCCAGAAACTGAGGTACAGTTTTCATTGATAGTAGTCTATGACAATTCAATGCAAATTGTGGAATAATGCAAAAGCGAATGAGAATATATTTTAATACTTATATAATAAGGGCTTTGTAAAGTGAAGTTCTGCGGACATTAATAGATTTAAATTGTTTTTAATAGGAAAAAGTACTGTAAAACGCTGTAAATAAAACATAGGGAAAACTTCCTTCATAAACACTGTTCATCTTTCAAAGACACTTTTCATATAGAAAACTGTCTTTGAAAGACACTTTTCATATCACAAATTTTCTCTAATAAAAAATTTATTAAAAAGTTTGTGCCTAAAGCCTTTCGTTTTAATATTTATACCCAAACTGCAAGTCATATTTATAGCATAAGTCTTTTATTTACTAACGGTGTGTATTTAAACCTACAATTTTGTCAAACAATTTTAAATTTAAACAAATTAAAAAGTTTGCATTTTAAGTCTTTCGTACAGTTAAATACTCTAGTAAATTCCAAGTTTGTAGCTTAAGTCTTTTGTTATTTAAAGATATTTTTTAAACATGTGTGGATTGTCAGACACCAAAATTTAAGCTGATTAATTTAATAAAAACAAATATTAAACAAAAATTTTGCTTTTAAATCATAATTCCAGTAGATTTATAGTTTGTTTTTATAATTTAATTTCATTTAGTTTACAATAATTGTTCTAAAGTTAAGGCAAACACTAAAAACCGGTTACCGGCTTTAAAAGTACTTACAGTTAAAAAAAAGAACCTTTCTAAAGTTTGCTTTGCTTTAAATCTCTTTTTTTAAGTTGATAAACCACTTTTCTGTGTGTTGCTTTCAAGTGGTGTTTTTTTTTCATTTTATAAAAAATATAACATAAAAAACAATCATGTTGAGGCTTTTAAAGTGTCTAAAGCCAGTTAGGGTTTCATGAAGAAAAATAATGCATTTTATGTTTTGTGGTACAAAAAAAATCAAAAACAAAAATAAAAGAAAACTTTAAGACCCTTTTGTTGTATGTTTGAACTACTACCACGTTTTGATTTTAAAACTTTAGTTTGCTTTGCTTGCTTTCAGATAAACTGAAGCCTTTAAGTTGTTGGTAGCTACTTCTTTATGTTATGTTTATAATAGCAACATACGTTAGTAAGTGTGTTTGTTGGTTTTTATGGTGTTTTTATGCTTATTTTATTATAAGGCCATATTTGCTTGGCTTTATGTCTAGCTGGTACACTGCGTATTTCTTATGTGTATAGCCAGATAAACATACAAGTTTAAATGACAAAGCACGCTTCATTGGAAATTGTTTACAATAAAGTTGAAGACACTAAAGAAAATGTACATGAAAAAAAATTATAAAAATAAACATAAAATAAAGTTCTTGCTGGAGTTTTATAACATGACTGGCACAAGTTTGAAAACATAACAAATGAGGCAACAACACAAACGGCCGTTTAAAAAAAACTTGAATCTTTACCAGTGCTCACACAATAGAAGTTTTCTGGAAATACACTACAGTCTAGCACTTTAGCCACAGGTTGAGTTACAACATGTTTTTAGCTTTAAAAAGACAAGTTTTCATAGAGAAAATTGCCTTTTATAAGGACAAGCATTCTAAGAGAAAACTGTGTTTAAGAAAGATGTTTTTTTTTTTTTTTTTTTTGAAGAAAACTGTCTTTTGGAAAGAAAAGTTTTCATAGATTAAATTCTTTGTTTAGAAAGACAAGTTTCATTACAGAAGTTTCTTTGTTTAGAAAGACAAGTTTTAATAGAGAAAATTCTTTGTTGCGAAAGAAAAGTTATATTAGAGAAAATTCTTTGTTTAGAAAGACAAATTTTCATAAAGAAAACTGTCTTTTAGAAAGACAAGTTTTCATAGAGAAAACTGTCTTGGAAAGTTTAGTAGGCTGTTCAAACAGTCTTCTAACTTTGTCAGTTTTTTTTATTTTCTTGGTGTCTCTGGAGATTGCCAACGAAACACAGACAAACTGGCTTTAGTATTAAAGACCAGTCAAGAAAATAAAAATAATATATATTAAAGAAATAACAATTTTTTGGCGTGTTTTCATGTTAAAGAAACTTTTTAAATAAAGCAGACATTAAAGACTCTTGTAGTAAAATAAAAAAATCTTCTAAGTAAAAAAGCCAAATAAAATATAGGTGTGGTAAACGGGTTTACTGCAAGTCCATAAAAGCAATACAAAATTGTAAAGTCAATTGTTTTAATAAAAAGAAAAATTTTTTAAACCAATTTCATATTCTAAAACACTTGACTATTTATTTTTCAAAATACAAGTGTTTTTTGTTTGTTATTAAAATAGCCATAAATTTTAAAATTTCTTTCTTCATTTTCATTATTTTTTATATAAATAAGTATTAGAAACTTCAAACAAACCATTACTAAAAACAGGTACCTTGAAACCTGTACCTTTTTTTTGTATTTTATCACTAGAATAATATTTGTTTCTTGATAGTTACTACGTTTTTCTTTCAATAAATATTGTTGTTTATTTAAAACTTTGTTTATTTATTTCTATAACATACAAACGTGTATAACAACTGTCCATATAAATTCCACCACATCAACTAATACGTACGTTGAGATATTAAAATATCTTGTTTGTTTGCGCACAAAAGGTAAATAATGTTTATTTATGTTTGTTTTTCTTCAGTTATCATTAAACATGTTTAGAAGTTCACAAAATATTAATTGTATTTTCATATAGAAAACTGTTTTTACAAAGACAAAGTTTCCATATCGAAAACGGACAAAACATGTTTATTCTTACTTTTAACCTTATTCTTAATCTCCCCCTACTTGCTTTAAATTTCTTGCATTTTCTTTATTTAAAGGCAAAACAAAAGAAAAATGTCACCAACTCCTTGTTTAGTGCCACAATTTAAACTCGTTTTGGTTGTTGCATCTTTATTGTTGTTTTTTAGCTTACAGCAATTATCATTAAATCTTGGCGTGGTTCATTGTAATTGACCACAAAAGGTTGTCTTCGCTGTTGTTGCTGTATTGCCGGTTTCGGTTTTGCATAACATTATGCAGTGTTTTTTTTTTTTGCGGCAACCGCACAACATTAAACCAGTTTAAATGAGTTTGCAACAAAAGTTTAATGAAATAAAATCAAAACTAAAGCATTGCTCTTTATGCTCTTTTAAGCATTTTTTTGGTTTATTTGAATTTTGTGGTTTTCGCTGGTGCTTTTCACAAATCGACAACTTTAAATAATTTTGGTTGATGGGTTATTTAAATCAATTGGTTGAATCACTTGACAGAGAAATTACATGACTATAATGCTGGGCTTTGTTCGGTGTTTGAGCGATTAATATAAAAAAAGACAAGTGGTTAGTTTAACACAAAGTCAATTAGTTAAATCAGTTAAATACAACTTTTAAACCTAAATTTGCATAAACTTTAATATTATAGAAACTTAAAATTATTCGCATATGGAAAGCTTTTTTTATTCATTCAGTTAAATACAACATTTAATCCGAAATTCGAGAAAGGTTTTAAGCGCTAATACTTATTCATATTACTTTTTTAAACATGCCCTGTTTCCCCCTCTTTTAATTAAGTATTTCATCACATTTAAAACAACCTTGAACTTCTATTGTGTACTTGCATTAAACGATTTATTGCACATCTACAACATTTTTCTCATTTGCCATAACATTACCTTGTTTCTGCTTTATTATCACAAGTTTAAATCATGATTTGTGTTGCATTTTTGTACAACAGGTGCTTTAAAATCTCTACATATAACATCAAATACATTTCATGGTACTTTAATAGCATGACTTTGCTACAGCATCACACTATACTCTAAATGGATGTACTCTACTCTACTCTACACCCATGTGGCATCCTACAAAGGGGGAGCTTCTGTTTCTTATGTTTATGGCATAAAATACTCGTACATTTCTTTGGTAGTTACAATCTTCAATACTTGAAATTGTTTCCAACTGGAGCTTGAGAAAAGTATTTCACAAGATTGCAATTTAATTTTTGCAGCTGTTGTTGGAAAGCATATCCAAGCATGTCAGATTTTAAAGAAAGTGTAACAAAAATGTAAGTATTGTTTGAGCTGCAGGCACTGAGAATGTAAAAAATCTGAAAAATAAACTTAAATAAAATACAGAAAAGGGATGCAAAATAATTGCAAGTCTTAAAGACTGGTTTTAAAAATTTTTCTCTTTATTTTATATACATATGCCAATGTAAATATTTTGCTTAAAAACGAAAGACTTAAGACACAAACATGATAAATCTAAGCAACTTAAGATTTCTATATGAAGACTTGTCTTTCTAAAAGACAGTTTTCTCAAAAGACATTTTATTTTTGAAATAGTTTTTATAGGAAAACTTGTTTTTCTAAACAGACAGTTTTAAGAAAACTTGTCTTTCTAAAAAACAGTTTTCTTTACTTAAAATCGAAAGACTTTAAGTCAAAAACATAATAAATTTAAGCGACTGAAGTTTACTTGTCTTTCTAAACAGACAGTTTAGAAAAACTTTTCTTTCTAAGCAGACAGTTTTCTATAAAGATAGATTCACCGATTTGTTCCGAACAAAATATTTGTTCGGACATAGTTTTTTTTTTCATATGAAGTTTGACGTTTTTTTTAAGAGAGAAAATATTCATATGAAAAAAACTTTATCCGAACAAAATATTTGTGGGTGAAAAATTGTGTTTCTAAACAGACAGTTTTCTACAGGACAACTTTCTAAAGAGCCAGTATTAGTTTTCTGTACTAATAATCGAAAGATTTAAGACAAAAACATTATATTTAAGCGACTAAAATTTTTTTAGAAAAACTAGTATTTCTAAAAGACAATTCTCGAAAGAAACACTTTACTTTTGAAAACACAGTTTTCTATAGGAAAGGTTTAATTTAAAAATGAAATTATCTATACCCTACACTTTTCATAACATACCTAAGGAGTCTCTATACTTTTATCTATTTTCTGCAGAAGTTTGAGTAGATAACATTTGACATTATTTCTCAATGAACTCAAGATAGCTGCTACGCTATGATGTCTTAAGAGTATTGTAGTGCTAATTACTTCCATGATAATGTTGCTTTAGAAAAACAGGAGAGCGGCAGGATATCAATAACAGCAAGTTGTATCAATGAATGAAATAGTTAAAAGAGTTTAAAACATTTTCTTTTAAATAATCTAATCTAAAGAGCAAATGAAGATAGTTAAAGAAAAAAACTGTTGTCTTAGAAAACAGTTATTAACAAAGCATGTGTGGTCAGCAGTATTCATATCTAATCAGGAAGCTGCAGGATATCTATCAATAACAGCAAGTTGTATCAATGAATGATATAGTAGAATAGAACATTTTCTAATCTAAAGGGCAAATGATGATAGTTAAAGAAAAAACTTAAAATTTAAACATGTCCCTAAAGAAAATTTTTTAAATTGCTGGAATTTTTTAAATTTTGTTACGAAATATAAAAGGAATTATTTAATGGGAGTTTTAATTGCAATGTTTTAAAATTAAAGCTGAATTTATTTTTTTATCTCTAAAATGTATAAATGGTTGGTTTTAGTTGGTCATTCATTAAATTTATATCTGAGAAATAGATTTTTCCAAATTTTTGCTTTAAAATTTATTTGATTTTTTTCCGTTTTAAAAAGCAGCTTTAATAACTTAAAAAATAACCAGAAAATGTGCCTTTAATTATCTTATTTAAAAACCTTGGAGGTCAGCTATTATAACAAAATTCATGCCCATGTATTTATAAACTTATTGTTCAAGTCACGTTTTAGCAACTTGTCTAAAAATCCTTAAAAATTCCCTAAACTGACTACCAATCAAACTTACAAAAACAAATCAGTTCATTAAATCTATAATAACATGTTGGTCACTAAAAGTCTATTGTTACACGTAAACACTAAAACGAAATTTTGACAAAAATATCACGTACTTTTTAGTAAAAACTATGGTTAGAAAAGAAAAGGATCTATTGAGAGATAATAACATGTGTCGAGGGAAAAACACATGCATAACTTAAATGGACATTAAAATATTTAGACGTATTTTCCCTTTAAAGTAAGAAAATATTGAATGTTTAATGAAAATCCCAAACATGTGTGGTACACTTAATACACTAGCAAATAAATTTTCCCACACACAGGCAGTGTATTAAAACTATAAGATAAATGGTAATTTCTATTTTATAGAAAACAACATATGTTTCTTGAATTGATTAAATAAAATTTTCAAAAATTCTAAATGTAGTAAGGACAGGATATCAGAACGTGTAGAAAACAATATAAAATTGCTGAATATTACAAATACATAGTTTATAATGTTTACATTAATAAAGGTTAATGTATAATGGTGTCCTTAGTTAATTTAAAATTTTCAGACTACTAGAATTCAGTGCAACTTATTATTTACAAATTAAAACGTGTGCAACTTGTTGTAAAAGATATTAGGCAGTTTATTTTAAGTCTTAAGCAAATTCTAGAGCAAAAACGCATGATTTAATATTTCAAATATTTTTGTTTTAAGACTCTAATATAAACTGAATGAAAGGCACATGTACGTGAATTATTAAGTTATCTAGTTCATGGTTAATTTTTAATTAAAAAAATGTCTCTAAAATCCCTGCTTTAAGATTTAACAATTACTGAATGCTTTTAGAATTTCTTGGTAACTACTGTCTTTTATAAAATCTTGCCACCTTTCTTTAAACTAGATATTCTTAGAACCAAGACTGAATAGAAAAAACCTAAGGTAATTTGCAGAAAATTCCTTCCTTTTCTAAATACAGTTTTCTTCATGAAAAAAGTGTCTCTCACAAAGACAGTTTTCTTCATAGAAAAAGTAACTTGCTTAAAAACAGATTTTTTTTATTTATTTATTTATTTATTAAGTTTATAGAGGTCTTGCTAAGGAAATATGAAGTTGTTTTGTGACATAGGGATCATCAAATTCTCATCGCTTTATAAATGCGAATACACTCTTGGCTTTATTTATCGTTATGGTAATGTGCGAAACAAAGTTTAATTTGTTGTCTAGTAAAATTCACAGATCAAGAAAATTTTCAACAAATTGAAGCCGGTAATCACCTAAAGTATAAGTAGCAGGAATATAATTACTTCTTCAAAAACACATAAGCTAATTTTTTTTTAAATTTGATTCCATTGAGTTTTGAATGCACCACAAAAGGAAATTGTTGTAAACGGATACCAGATATAAATGATCCACAAATTGAGAGAAGCTAAAAAATATTTTAACATCATCAGCATACATGGGAATGTTACAAAAAACATTTGGATGGTCGTTGATAAACAAGCAAAAAAGAATTAAACCAAGGTGGCTGCCTTGAAAAACACCAGCAGTAACCAAAATATTTTTAGAGTATTTATTATAAAATTTTACGCATTGAGTTCTATCCAAAAGATAAGATTGTAAAGCCAATTAGATCCAATTTAATAAGACGAAGTCTATGATTTACTTTATCAAACGCTTTACTAAAGTCAGTATATACGGCATCAGTTTGTGTTTCTTGTACAAAGCCTTGGTTAACATGGGTAGTAAATTGAAGGATATTTGCAATCTTTTCGAAATCCATGTTAAGATGATGACAGAATAGATGATGATTGATGACACATGTAATCAGTGATAAAGTGTCCAAAAATCTTAGGTATTGCACTCAGCTTAGCAATACCTCCGTAATTTGACACATTAGATTTATTACCAGATTTAAATAATGGAATTATGAATCAAGACCTCCAAATTCTCGGAAAATAGCTATATTTAATAGATGTGTTGAATAAAATAATTAATGGTTTTAGCAAGGATTGTGCACAATTATGTATAATACTGCTAGGAACATTTATAAAATTGTCTTGTAAATACAGTTTGTCTATAGGAACCTACCTTTCATGTTTGCCTTAATAAAGTCTTAAAAATACAACTGCATTGACGCCAATTATGTTTAAAAATAAGTCTAACCCTTTTATTTTGATAACTTTAAAATACAAATTGTTCCATTTACCCCTTTCAATACCTCGTATTTATTTAACTTAATTTCAATTACTCTTACCCTTAACTACTGTCACAAATTAACTTCTTATCATTAACATATTAGAATCCTTGAAAATTGCTTCCGTATTTGGTGGCTGTTTATTTACCCTAAATATTAAATTTCACAACCTTAACTAATTTCGTGCTCAATATAAAATTTACTTCCCCTAAAAACTTGTGTTGAACTTGTGTTTAGTTCCGTTTTATTTATGATAATTTTAATGTTTGTCTGAGGTAGCAGTAGCAGCAACAACGTGTTGCTTTGTACACTTCCTTTAGTTCGATTTTTACTTCCTACTACTCCATCCCTTGCCACCGCTACCTTTTTAGGGGTACGTCTTATGTGTTTGTCTTTATTAAATATGAACAAGTGTTTTTGTGACTGATTAAATGGCTGTTTGCGGCTTGTGATGACAGTTTGTTGGTGTTTAGCAGCAATAATTTAGGGTAAATTTTTAAGTTATAACAATGAATAATTATGATAAATATTTGTCGTTTGGTGGGTTTAACTAAACAAAAGAGTTAAGACACGAACTTGATTTTGATATTTTATTGTTTTTTTTGTGGTGATGACTCGTTTTAAGGGATTAAATAATTCATTTTGTTTTAGTTTTTATTTGAATTTAGAGTTGTACATTAATTGAAGTATTCAAGGTATCGCCGAACATTCATATAAATATTGTTCCAACACAAACATGTGTTTATATCTCTTGTTAGTTTTCCTATGAAGAAAACTTTCTGTAAGAAAGACACTTTTCCTATGAAAAAAAACTGTCTTTAAGAAAACACTTTCTAAGAAGAAAATTGACTTTAATAAAGACACATTTCCTATTTTTACTTTTCCACAATTAGTGTGCGTTGTTAATTAAATACTAAGAAACTCAAATGTTAATTTATTACAAATTAACTGAAATTTCTACCAACACATGTGTGAATTATAATAGTTACAACCACCTGCACAAAAGAGTTGGGCTTAGCTATTGATAATCACGCTATAATACTAACCAAATATAGAACAATATTCAGAAACTCCCTGCATTCCTGTGATTTTTTGGGTAAATATCAGCACAAGTAAATAATTCCTTCAGTTATTTTCACCCTATAATCAAATATAATTACCATAACCTTAATTGATGAAAAATATCACGTTCTCTACTACTTATAAGGATTTTCCTCTAATGTCCTTTACAAATAGTACGACGAAAAGAAACATGTGTGCTTCAAAACCCTTAAAAAAAGGGAAAATTTATTTACTTTAAAAAATTTTCCCACACTTGCTGCGTTAACAAACAAACAGCAAACATTAACATGTGCAGTGCAATTTTCAAATCTCATAACGTGTTGGAACATGTTTCGACATTTCCATAAACACACCACCCCAGACATAGGGAAATACGATATTTTATTTTTTGTGCTGGTAACCAGAATATATGTTAAGAAAATTTGAAAATAGTTTTCAAAATAAACAATAGCCTAATGTATGTAGAACAGTAGAGTTTAAGATTTGCTATTAGGATAATGCACAACAAACGTGGCAAATAAAAGAAAGTAATTTTTACGACTTTTCTACAGAAATATCCATGTTTGTTAAACATTTTCTGTATGCAACAATTTCGTAGCGTGAGAACTTTATAAAAGTATTTTTTAAAGCAGACTTGTTGTGTTATTAGACTGCATTAAATTTGTTACTTTATATAACTCTCCCTCAGTTTTTGCTTTCAGTTTAGGGGTTTGTTTTTCACATAATATCATAGGAATTTGATTCTACCCTTATAATTTCATGATCAGACGTCCATGAAATTACGCGTGTTATGCGCATGCTTGTTAATGGCCATTTACTTCCCCTAAAATATTTCCTTTTTAGGGGTTCTTTTCAGTTGTTACAAAGCTACTGTCGGCAATTGCCGGCATTGCTCTTCCTTTACTTCCTTTTTAGTGGTTTATTGGTTTGTGTGAAATTGATGACAACAAGTGGTTTTTGTGTATAAATATAATAAATTGTGCTGTTAATGCCATATTAAAATTGGGTGTAATAGTGGCATGCCACTGACACACTTAAGAAAATTGGAGTGAGTAAATATAGCGCTGCGAATAATGGCCCAAAGAAAAAAAAAACGAAAAAAGGCCCAAATTATGGGCTCACATTTCATTAAGAAATTTAATCCTAATTTTTTATTTTTTTTTTAAATAGCCCTAAAAGTTATGAAAAATTATACTGAGGTTAAAACGACAAGTGACCCCACATGTTGGGGTCATTTTTCATAGCGATAAATTGCCCAAATATGTAAATGAATTTTCACCCCAAATTTTGTAATTTTTATAAAATATTTCTAAATTTTTATAAAGAAACCCCCAAAGTTTTGTATAAAAAATAAAAAGTACATTATAAGCCCAACAAGAATGAAAAAAAGGCACAAACATTTTGTATTTTTGTAATAATTTTTCCTGGGGCCATTATTTATAGCGACAATAAATATAAATCTTGTAATATGTATTAAATCTGGGATCGAATTATTGTTAGTATGAGTAAGGCAATATTTAATATAAGAGTAAGAGACTTTTTCTAAACGATAAAATGTGTCTACTACAGAGTGACGTTTCCTAGACGGAAAACTCTATCTTACCATAGAGACGTTTTCTATGGGAAAACGTTTTCTATAAGAAAATTGTCTCTTACCACAGACGTGTAAGACATTTTCTAGACGAGAACTGTTTCTTACCATGGAGACATTTTCTAAACGAAAACTATCTCTACCGTAAAGACGTTTTCTATATGAAAACTGTTTCTTTAATAGAGCCTAGACGGAAAACTGCTTTTTAGACGACAAAATCTCTCTACAATAGAAGTGTTCCTTTGTGTTCATTATTTAGAGAAGGAATCAGTTTTTAGCCAAAATTTATATCCGCGGAGGAAAGATTTCGTCTGGAAAGAATCTAGAAGCATTTTCTATAGTGGCGTGTTAGTTTGTTTCAAACATATTTATTTCAATGTAAACCAATTAATATATTTTATTATTATTACCTTTCTTAACTACTATTTTTCCATGTTGATAATTATCTACTTGAAACAAATGTTTTGTCAACAGATATCATTCAATCTAAGAAACAGCCAGCCAAAGACCCCTTAACAAGTGCAAGTGAAGATCCCTAAAGTGGAAGTAAAAGTGAGTTAAGGGCAAAGCGTGTATAACACGCTTAAACATGACCTTAAGATAAACGCACACTTCCATAAGAATACAAAAAATAAGGAAGCAAATAAGGGATGCTAAACATACGATACAGCTCCCTAAAACGGAAGGTAAATAAAATCAGTTTTGCTTGGAACTACTTTGCTCAACAAATATTTACTTAAGGGTGGCTTAAACGCTAATAAGGAAAGCATTACAATTATGTTCTTTATTATCTAGAGTTAGAGAATTTTAAAAATTCTCACGTTTCAGTGACCCTTAAGTATCGAATTTATAGTAAAAACGATAGGAAAATGAATTGTTCCAAATCTAAACAATAAGATAAATAATGAACTATTCACAAATAACTTCCTTTTTAATTTGTTATAATATTGTTGTTTTGGTGCTTTTGAAATGTCATTGTAATTGTTTGGCTAGTGTTATTGTTTTCACTTCCTTGAGAAAATTTTTTTTAACAATGGGGTAAATAGTTTTGATATTACCAATACTTATTGACATTTTGGTTGCATTGGATTACATTTACTTTATACTTAATAATTCCTTTGTTTTCTGCACGTTTTCTAACATAAATATTATGGCTTCGAACAGGAAATAAGATAGCAAGGCATTGAATTGTTTAAAATAAAAAACTGTCAAATAAATATTTGTATTTATAGGAAAATTCTTTAGAATAACCTGAGTTTTTCCACATTTTCAGATTTATGTGGCAAGTAATTAAATTTTGTTTAATATTTTTGTAGGAGTTACTACTAAACGTGTCTAAAATAATTGAAGAAGGAAATATTCCTAAATTGTTCTTTACTTATGTTTTAGGAACTTTTAGTAACTTAACGCCAGTATGCCTAAATGTCTAATAATTAAAAAAATATGTTACGAGACTGTAATTAAAATAAATTTTGTCTAATAACATAAAATAGATTTTAAGTTTGTTTAGAAATTTGTGTGGATTTTGTTATTTTAAAACCAGTAATTTATCATACATATATAATTTTATAAAAGTCAAAGGAAAATTTCTCTATTTTTCAGAGTTTTAGCAATTAGAGCTAAAAGGTCAGTATGGTAAAACAACGTCTCATAGCCAGCAGATTTTTACAAATATCAAAACAAAAGACTTCGACACGAAAAATGTTAAAGGGAAAATTTGGAAAAACGTTTGCAATATAATATGAAACATATTCCAATACTTATTTGCAAAGTGTATAGCCTTCTTTTGTCTAATTTCCTAACAACTTTTTGTATTTTAACAAATCCTTTCATAATTTTTTTTTCTAATATTAAACCCATCCTTTCCTGCCATATTTTTCAATAATCTAGCAAATCGTTGTTTATTTCAAGTAAGTAATATTAAACGCTTTGTTGTTATGAACACAATTAAATATGTTAAATAAACATGTACATTTTATTATGTGTATTTAATACAAACATATAATATCTTCATAAAATATGAGCCAATCTTAAGAGTTCAAGGAAGGATTAAACTGCAAATGACAAGATATTAGAAGGAAAAGGAAAATGTACACCAGTTGTTTGTCGCGACAGTTATTGGCCAGAAAATGTATATTCCGTAGCTTTTCTAATATTCTCTACAGTTTGCCATGAAAATCTGCAGTTCAGTTTGTATTCATTAAACCATTAATAGCTAAATACCTCCTCTCAAATACCCTCTACGATTTTTTGATATCTTTGTTTAGGTAGCCCACCAGAGGAGTTGCTTAGCACACCAATAGTTAAACCCACGAAACTCCTACTACTATGCACTTGTGAAAATTAAAATCCTTCTCCAAATTTAAAACAAATTCCTAAGAATCCTTAAATCTAACTACACCTGGACATATTAAAAATAATTCTTCAACAATAGAGATCTACAAAGTTAAACGTTAACATATCAAACAAGTATTGGTTCGTAAATTTAAAAATGATTACTTATGGTTCCACCTTCATTCAGCTTTTGGAACTCACAAGGAATCAAACAGCAAGACTGTTCCTTGCAGTAAAAAAATTCAATTTAAGGATTACATGTTCGCCACACACAAACATACCAGAGCAACGCCCCATAAAAATAAATTCAAAAAAAATTATATATGAAGCATGTAATGGTATTTGACCATGGCTTAAATGGTTTACCATAAGATATACCTGTTCAATTTGAAATTAATTCTTATTTCAAATTTCTTTTGTGTTTTAAAAAAATTAACAAATTTCAAATTTATGTATATACGTATCTTTGTTTAGATCTTATTGAGTTCTGTTGTTTTGCTATTATAGTTTTTTTTTACATTTTTAGAGTCAAAAAATTGTCTCAATTTATAAAGTAACTCCTCCTATATCCCTAGGCTTATGAAACAAATTGATAAGGAAACACTGTTAAGTAAAACTAAAATTAAAAGAATAAAACAAAATTTATGTGAGAGATTTTATTTGACCGTTACTGATAAGATTAAAACATGTTCTACAAAAGTAGTAAATTATGAAAATTTTTGTCGAGAAATTTTTTTTATGAGAAAACTGTCTCTATGTCTACAATAGAGACGTTTTCTACACAAACACGGTCTCTACAATAAAAACGTTTTCTAGACGAAAAATGTCCTTACAATAGATACGTTTTCTAAACGAAAACGGTCTCTACAAAAGAGACGTTGTCAAAACAAAACTGTCTCTACAATAGAAACGTTTTCTAGACGAAAACTGGCTCTACAAAAGAGACGTTTTCAAAACAAACCTGTCTCTACAATAGAGACGACGTTTTCTAGACGAAAACTGGCTCTACAAAAGAGACGTTTTCTAGACGAAAACTGGCTCTACAAAAGAGACGTTTTCAAAACTAAACTGTCTCTACAATAGAGACGTTTTCTAGACGAAAACTGGCTCTACAAAAGAGACGTTTTCTAGACGAAAACTGGCTCTACAAAAGAGACGACGTTTTCTAGACGAAAACTGGCTCTACAAAAGAGACGTTTTCAAAACTAAACTGTCTCTACAATAGAGACGTTTTCTAGACGAAAACTGGCTCTACAAAAGAGACGTTTTTTAGATGAAAACTGGCTCTACAAAAGAGACGACGTTTTCTAGACGAAAACTGGCTCTACAAAAGAGACGTTTTCAAAACTAAACTGTCTCTACAATAGAGACGTTTTCTAGACGAAAACTGGCTCTACAAAAGAGACGTTTTCTATACGAAAACTAGCTCGACAAAAGAGACGTTTTCAAAACAAAACTGTCTCTACAATAGAGACGTTTTCAAAACAAAACTGTCTCTACAATAGAAACGTTTTCTAGACGAAAACTGGCTCTACAAAAGAGACGTTTTCAAAACAAAACTGTCTCTACAATAGAGACGACGTTTTCTAGACGAAAACTGGCTCTACCAAAGAGACGTTTTCTAGACGAAAACTGGCTCTACAAAAGAGACGTTTTCAGAACAAAACTATTTCTACAATAGAGACATTTTCTAGACAATGGAGACATTTTCTAGACGAAAACTGTCTCTGTAATAGAAACTCTTTCTTTACGAAAACTGTATTTATAGTATCGACGTTTTCTACGCCTCTGAAGTGAGTTGTTGTTTTTCAAAGAATTATGAACTTAATTCTTATCGTTAGTCAGTTTGAAAGGATAACTTTCTTCCTACTACAGGTTTTTCACAAAAGCTATTTCAATAAATCTTACTTAAAAAATTGAAAAACCAACCTTTTGTTCCTTTTATCCTTTTTGTGGACATTAATAAAAGAAAGGCATCCTCTGGGACAGTTAACACTACTTCATATATTTGAATTTTCATAGAAATTTCAATTTCCTATATTGCTAAAAAAAATTTGTTATTAATCCTTTTCTATTACTTTCCCTGGAAAATGATTATTATTTATAGATATGAATTTCCAATATTTGTCATATTCATACAATCATGAGTTGAAAAAATGGGTATAACTTTAAATAAATAATGAACAAGAGCCACAGTACTTTCCAAAGTTGTTAGTTAAAGAAAGGATTATGACAAAAATGTTTAACAAGAAGTTTAAAATTTTATATTGAGTATATGAATAAAAATATGTTGTTAAAGTTAAGAATATCTTCTCGAATAGGCTAATGGATCTACATGATTCTACTTTTGTGTGTTTTTTTTACTGGTATAGGTGTCAGGGTAACCAGTGAAATCTTTCAATCCTTTAAAAATAAAAACGTTACAAATCTTTTTAGTTTTTACCAAGCCAATCACCACTATCGTGAATAAAAATTCCACATGAAATTTGTTCCCTTTTTTTTAATATTGAATTTTAATAGGAAAAATTTGAAAATGGAACAAATTTCATGTGGAATTTTTATTCACGATAGGGGTGAATACCTAAAACTATTACTGTTGTTTTAAATATGTTTTTAAAATACAATTGTAAGCTCTTGATTGTTTTTAAGAATCCTTATGTCTTTTAGTTTTTACTATCTTCAACAAAGCAACACCCACATAAATTTTCAAGAATATCCTTCAACAATTTGCGTTCCTCTATTTGTGTAAAATTATAGCAACAACTCCTAGAAAACTTATTTGTAACGTCTAAAAATCCAGCAACAATTCCTTAAGATTCAGCAAAAAAGTAACGTATTTTTGTAAATTCTCTCGTTACATTCATTACACAGACAAACTACCTAAGGAAACATAAAATCAAGTGTAATTTGACGATAGGAGTTTGCATTTAGTAAATAGGGTTCTGTGTTGGGAAAATTTGTTATGCTTAACAAGTACATTTGGATTTTTGTCAGGCAGGGGACGTGTTTATCGAAAAATAAAGTAACGTATTTTTTCTTTGTTTTGTTCAGTTCAAATCTAAAAAAAATGGATTTTCTGCTGGTGTATTAGTAAAACTATAATGTATTTCTTTATTTTTTCTTATTTGTTTGGTGATTTTTCATTCTTCATTTTTGTGTGTGTTCATGTATTTATTTAGGAATAAGAGATTTTTTTTTATAGGTTTCAATTGTTAGAAAAGTGTTACAGTGGTTAGGTTAGCTAGTTTTTTGAGAAAATAAATTAAAGATCAGTTAATATGGTTTAGTATGCTCAGCTCTTTCGTTTTTTACTAATCTGTCGGATTATGATAAAAAGAAACAAGAAATCAGTTTTGTTCTTCAACATAAAATGTTTAGAAACTAAAACCGTTCTTATTATTAAAGTGACTGACATATTGTCAAACACTTAGAATAAAAAAATAAAAAGAAAAAGTTTATGCCAGATATAGTAAACACCTAAAAAAAACATCAGAAACCGTAAATAACAATTATCAAAATTATTTTGAAAAAAAAAAACAACAATAAGTCCATCTAAAGCAGTTCAATTGTAATTGAGTCGCGTGTGTTTGCTATGCTTCGTCCAACAAGAACCAACAACAATGCTTAATAAATTTCTGAAAAAAAAATGACAATGACCATCCGCATGCGTTCTCATCGCTTGCTCAACGACGACTAAATGAGTGTTTTAAAAAGAGCATAACAAATGTGTGTAAAATTTTTGCACAATTGTGGTATATTCTGAACATCACTGGACTACACCGTAGTTTAATTAGAGACATTAAAGTGGCGATTGACTTCTCGCTAGAAAGCCTTCTGCATTGCAAAGAGCCAATAATTTTCAAGAGACTCCAAAAATTTATAAATTAAAGTCAGTAATGAAATTTAGTGTCTAAAACGAAAGAAAGCTAAAAGTAACGAATGATTCAGAATTTTGTTAGCAATCGTATTGAGTTTGTGTAAGCAGTCGAGTTGCTAATGTTTTGATACTTATTGCTTTATTTGAACTAATTGTATCCTCATCTATATACATAAACCAACCACACCACTGTAACTTTAAATCACTTGTCCTAAAAGCATCATATAACCATCATATCCATCTTTCAACAGAGCTCGTTATGTTCCATAACGTTTGATTTAATTTTATTGAATTTTCTACATTAGGATTTTATTTCATTTGTTTATTTTACACTTATCTTTCTCTTTTAAAAATACATACTTCCTACCTGCTTTTTGAAAAATCAAAACTGACCCTTGCACGTGTTCAAAATATACAATACATTTTTTTTAACTAAAAAGGGTCTAAAAACATATATTTAATGATAACCCTACAATTTTTAATGCCATTGTCCGTTTTTTGTTTTTTTGTTTGGTTTTATCTAATATAATATTTAGATGGATGGTTGCTAAGTATGTTTGGTGCAAGGAGCCTCATTTAAATGTTCTTATTTTGCTGATGAAAAGAGAATTTTTTTTCAATATATTGTGCAGGGTTATTTATGGCAATTGATGGTGTAAAGCGTGATTTTACATAAAATAAAGGGATTTGAGTAAGGATGAAAACAGAATATTAATGCTTGTAAATTAGTTTGATAGAAAAAAGGGAATAATAGAATTTAAGAAAAAATTGAGACTTGAGTAGACACTAGAATATATTAAAAATATGATAAGATGACAAACATTAAAAACAGATAAGGGAGTATGTTAGCAGGCAAACAAAAGACTTAAGAAACAAACTTAAAGTTTTCTCAATCTTTTTCAACTAGAACTTTGGTTTCAAACAGAAGTGAAAACGCTCTCCATGTTCGTCACTAAAATCGTGTTGAAAGTCCGAATATTTATTATGACTGTATAATTTTCAAATATAATTTCATTAAATGTTGCACGACTTAAGTCGCGGATATTTAGAAGATGCAATTTTCAGCATTTCTACTCTTGAATCATAGATAGATTACCGACGTAAAGCCTCAATGAAAATAGTCTTCAGTTGAGTAGTGGGGGCAGCATGAAAATTGTTTTTGGAAATAAATCTAGCATTTCTAAATGGCTGGTTCTTTAGACATACAGGAGCATAGAAACTGAGTATTGGAGTTTAAGTCTTGAATAGGGAGTCAACTAACATTCCAAGGGCTGAGCTTTAGTGGCTCAAAATAGGGCAACTTGACACATGTATGCCATTAATGTTTTTTAATTTTTTTTGACCGATTTTTTTAAATTTGTTCGTTACTTTAACAGTAAAATTTCGCATCAGATACAAAATATTTCAAACTTTCAAAGATGAAAGATTTTGCCAAAATGTAAGTAAAAATTTTGATAAAATAATTTAAAACTCTATGTGCGGTCGTGGTGGACATAGTTTTTAATTTATAATTTTCAAACTCTACTTTTTGAATTAACAAGAAAATTTTCAACTCATTGACACCCACAATAGACATCTGTTTATTCTCTTTATGTTTTTTGAGTTAAAGGCTTGCTGATTCTACCCTTTATAAATACTCATATCAAATGTTTGGAGGCCAGTTTATTTTACCAGTTATTTTCAACATTCTTACCAAAAAAGTATTTGAACTATTTCCTCTAAAATCTTTAAAAATCCTTTTCTTTTACTTTCCCTGGAAAAGGTTTGTTATTTTCTTTTTCAATAATTTGTCATCTTTACACAATCGTGTATCACAAAAAGTGGGTGTAATATTACCAACTAAAAATAAACAAAAGTATATAATCCTTACAGATAAAATGTGTTAGAGCAAAAAAGGCTTATGATAAAGGAGTTTTAAAATAGTGTCAAATAATAGTTTATATTATGTTTAGAATATTAATGTTTAAATAACTAGAAATTCCTTGACATTGAACATTAAAGAGTTTTAACAATGATCTTACCTCGTAGTTGTTGTGGTAAGATCATGGTTAAGACTCATTGTTAAGCCTCGTGGTCATTGTGGTAAGGTCTTTGTTAAAAACTCTTTAACAATGTTCAATTTCAAGGAATTTCTAGTTGTTTAAAGTTTAAGGGGTTAGTTTATGAAGAATTGTATTTCGTGGTAAATTGTTCGTCTCTATCAGAAATTTATGATCACATTTCATTCAAACATAAAACAAGAATAAAGTTGGTTTCTTAGTTCGCTTTCACACTCTTCAATTCTGACCTTCAAGGCAAGTATTTTTGGGTGAGAAGGAAAAAGAGAATAAAAGGGGTACAAACTTGATGGTACTAGTTAATTTTCTTATTTTCCTTTGTTTTTTCTTTCATGCATGTTGTTTTACATTAAGATGTACGAAAATTGAATTGACGAGTTTGAATGAGATGTTAAGTTGAAAAGAGAATTGAATAAAAACTGTTCAGCTAAAACTGTGTGAGAGTGTGTGAAACAGGATTTTAAATGATAATTATAAAGTGCTACTGCAGCAAAAGATTTAGTTTTAGAGAATGTGTAAAAAGTCTTTGAAACAAAAATAGTTTATAAATGTTATGAGAAAGGCTTTAATTTTTATTAACCAAAGATCTGCATTGGCATGTCGAAAGTATGCTAAATTTGCTATCCTATTACAATGCTTAAGTTTAAGTAATGTCTCTTTCATAGCTAATAAACTCACATGAATACTTATGATAACATTATTTATTTTTAATTAATAATATTTATTTTTCTCCATATAATTACCGATTGCATTACTTAGCATTTTATTATTAAGCTGAGTAATCAGATCGCTTATTTTAAAGTCACTTTAAAAAAGCATTTCTGTATATAGGAAAACATTTTTGGTGTACAAAAAGACATTTTCATTTCATTTTTTTTTTTTTACTTATTAAATACGTAACACGATTTTTGCAAATGTAATAAAAATGTTTATTTCTCAATTTCTATTTGTGTTTTCTCAATATCAACTTTTATATATTTTCAATATTATTTTTCATTTCTTAATTTCAATTTGGTTTTCTCATTATCAATTTCTAATTCTCATTTTCAATTCATTATTTCTCAGTATCAATTTGCTTTTTTTTGAATTTAAATTTGCATATTCTCAATATCAGTTTACAGTTCTTAAAATCAATTTCTGAGAAATAACAAATATTAATTTGGATATCCCATTTTCAACTCGTTATTTTTCAATATCAATTTGCTTTTCGAAATTTCAATTTGCTATTTCTCAATTTCAACTTGACAATATGTAAAAAAAGGTCTCTGTGTATAGAGACATTTTTCGTCTAGAAAAAGTAGAAACCAATTTTAATTCAAGTTGTTCCTTTATTAAAAAAATAAAACGCATTTAAAAAAAAAGAAGTAAGCATGTAATCATGTTTTGTAATCTGACCCTTAGCATAAATACCAAATCTTAATCCCTTCAACACAAAGTTCAGCTCTTCGATAAACCTGACAAAACAATAAACAATATTTTACACCCTCCGGTCATATTTTACATGATGTTAAAAGAGACATGTCTTGCTATTATCCTTAAAAATATTAACAAAAAAAAAAATAATTGTAGCATGAGAAATAAAAGATATCAACACTGACGACAGGATCACGTGGATTAAAATGAAATTTCGTTACAATAAAAAAGGAATTAAAAAAGAGACAAATAAACAGAAGAAGTGTAAAACTAGCAAAGGCTACTGGCTGTACAGCACGTAACTAAACAACCAGTCGTGCGCTCACTACCTGCAGTAGCATTAATATTGATGACTAACCAATTTAGGATTCCCAAAACAAACTGTAGGGATATTTTTGAACAAAAAAAGTAAAAGAGAAATATTAAAAAGGAGAATAGAATGGCTGAAAAAGGATTTTTAAATATAAAAATGTATAAAAAGATAGAGGGGTTATACACAGGCAAACATGTATGGATGGTTTTATTATTTTCTTAATAAGTTATCAGTAAATTTTGATCTACAACCAGTATATAAATTATAAAGAATTGGATTTTAGTTTTTAGAATTTTTCTTCTATATTTATTTTCAGATTGACAGACATGCAATCAAGCGTAATCCATCAAATATTTTTACATTATTTTGTAGATTATTTGTGCGCACAAAAAAAGGTTTCTATTTGAATGACACTTTGAAAAGTGAGTAAGTAAGTACTTTCTTTATTTGCTTTTAAAAAAGGGAATAATTCTTCTTTCTTTTTGGCAACAATTATCTTTTATTTCTATAGATTTTAGGGGTTATAATTTCGGTTTTTTTAAAAAGCAACCATAACTATGTTACATATACAAAGGAATTTGTAACAATATAATCTAAAAGAAATTGTTCTTAAACCTTTTAGTTTTAGCCTTTCAATTGAGGTTATCAATCAATATTTGGATTTCGAAATTGTATAGGATTTTGATTGAAATTTTAAGGTTCATGGCTTAGCGTTGTCACAATTGTGTTAGAATTTTAAATTAATTAAAAGTAATTTGAGTCAACTTCAAAAGGAATAACTATTTGTATGCTAAAAGGATTAATGTTTCTTAAGCAGAAAACTCAATCAAACAAAAATATTTACTAACACAGCAAAACAAAAGACTTAAGACATAAGCAGACAAAATATAAATTAGAGAAATTAAAAAACTAGATAAACAACATAAACAAATATTTTTAGAACAGTTTTTAAGGCGAAAAATGTGTGTATGCAAATTTCTTTTGTAATTAAATATTAAACTTTTCAGACTATTGAGAAAACACTTTTATTATAAATAACAATTTAACTAACAAGGTTACTTTTAAGGTCTGTTTGTAATATAAATTTAAATAAATAAAAAAAAAACAATGGCTCTCTTTTACTATATTCCAAAACACCTGACTTAAACTCTAAATGAGCAATATACTTTTCTGATAGTCCTTAAACAATGGCACTAGATTTATTGCACCAACCTGCCTTTAACTGTGAAAAATCTCGCGTCTGGAAACAGTCTTTGGAAAAGAGAAAAGTTTCGTCTGGAAATTGTTTCCATTAGAGAGACAAGTTGCATTTAGAAATGGTCTCTGCAATAGACACAAGTTTCGTCTAGAAATATTATCTGGAACAGAGACAAGTTTCGTCTAGAAATATTATCTGGAACAGAGACAAGTTTTGTCTGGAAATAGTCTCTGCAACATAGACAAATTTCATCTAGAAATAGTCCCTGAGCCAAAGACCCTATCAAAGAATTTATTCTATCGTTTTAGAATATTTCTGAACTCTATGGGATTCTAAGAAATATTTTCAAATTACGAACATGTACTACACCCTGCAATATTTAAAACCTTTAATATAAAAGACTAACAAACATATTATTAGAAGAAATAAGTAAAATAAGAATTTAAGAATTTTCAACACTCTAACACTTCAAACAAACAAAAGACTTTTTAACTTTTTAAAAACAATAGTTAAATAAAGGTATAAAGAAAATCAGAACCAAATCGAAGCAAAAAATTTTAGAAAGACAACAAAATAGATATTTTGGTTTAATAAAAGAAAATTTTATGATTTTAACAGGTATTTCTAATATTAGAGAACAGAACACAGCAGGTTACTGGCGCCGGCGAAATTATTGCTGTGTGCTACAATAAGAGAAACAAAAGAATATCAAGTACTTTTTGATTTTATTAAAATATAGAACAACTGTTTATAATAAATGTGATGGACCTTGCAAAAAGGTAAGACTTTTCACACCTATTAGCAGGTTGTTGCAATGTGGCAAGCAATTCATAGTTTAAGGAATTTCGGAAATATATATTACTAACTGCCGTATTTATAAAAAAATAAAGTAGACTTCAAGTGTACTTTAAGAAAATTTTGTATGAAAATTTTGTCTTAAAGCACAGTTCAAGCCTACTTTATTTTTTATTATTACGGCAGTTAGAGTTTAGGCAGGTGTTTTGAAATGTTCTAGAAGCGTGACATTAGAAAATTTGAGAATGTTTAAAATTTACACTGCAGCGAGTCCTTGAAAGTAACCTTTGATAGCTATTATTTTAAAACAACAGTGTATGATTCAAAACAGCCCTAGAATAAGAACTATTGCTTTTATAGCGGCTATTGAGTGATTTTTATTCATAACGATTTTACAGAAATGGTCTCCAGATTAAACATTTTTCGTCTAGAAAAAGTCTCTGGCCTAGAGACATTTTTCGTTTAGAAAAGGTCTCTGGTGTAGAGACATTTTTCGTCTATAAAATTATAATTGTAAATGTCTGCACAAATCTCCTGTAATTATAAAATGATTTTTCGTTTTACAAATAAAGTATAACCACACAATACTGTTAAACACTTTGTAAATTCTGTAATCAAAGAACAAATAATCTAAATTAGAATCCTATTATCGACATGCCCACATACTCTCAAAAAGGATATTATCGTTCGGCGGCTTCACTTTAAAATACAAAATGTAGCAGTTAGTTAAGATTATGTTGGAGCAAAGAGTAGCATTAACACAAAAAGGATATCAAATCAAGCCTTTGATGTGGTGACTTAAATAACCAGCCTTTGAATTAAAGTGGCGGTTGTTTGTTAGGAGCTAAATTTAATGACTTTGTAAAAGGATTTATAGATTGATAAGGAACTATTTTAGAGTAGGAGTGCCAAAGAGGATTTTGATTACAGCGGCAAAAGGACATTAAAGCCGCTTTAATATTTAGGAGCTAGTTGTAATTATAAATTGATTTTAGTTAAAAAATTGGATTAGTTTTGAAAAATAAGAGGATTTTGTAGATATCAACTGGGGTATCCAAGTTAATAGATTTTTCTTTTGTTCGAATAAAAAGAATACTTTGAATAAAAAACTTTAAATTGTTAGAATAATTCATAAATTAAAAAGAAACGATAAATTAATACAAAAATTTAAATGTTTTATTTGATTATTCTTCATAAAATTAATCGAATTATTCGTTATTCGAAATTGATCATTTTGAAATTCTTTGAAAAATTATTCGTAAGAAATTGTTCGGTTATTCGAATGATCATTATTCGTATGGTTTGCCTAGTATCAACTTCAGGTGTAACTAAGGCTGTCCTTGAAGATTTATTTGTTCCAGTTTTGTTTGAAATATATACAAATTTAGCTTATATAAAGAAGTCCATATAAAAACGAATATAGATTGATTTCACCCATATTTTAATAAAATTTTCTTGCAGTTCAATAAAAAAAAACAAGTAAATGACGTAGACAAGTCAGTTTGGACAAACTTCTACAAATAGGTAAAATGTTACCAACTTGTCTATGTCATTTACTTATCTATGTCATTTATGCCTTTATAGTTTTGATTTTGTTTACCTATAGAATTATAAATATTTGTAAAGTGGTTGCCATTGTTGCTGAAACAGTCCTGGGCCTAAATGTAGATGTAAGTATTATAGCGTAGAAAATTTAAATAGTAATTCTTTTGTTTTTAAATAAAATCTAAGCCCTTAATACATAAGTTTTATTGTTAAATTACATGTAGAAAATTTTTAAGGTGTAAAACACTTGCTTAGATGGGAGATCTAAATTTCTATTACTAAGAAAAACAATAAATAAATTTAATTGTAGTTTTTTTAAATTTCTATAAGTATTGCACTAAATCTTTATTCCTTAGCTTAACTTGAGAAAGTTTAAACGTCATGCACACTTTCTTTGAAAATCTATTAGATTTTTAAAATCATCAAAAACACACATTTTTCCTGTAGTTTAAGGAATTTTTTTTTCAAGTACCCCAACCAAAAGAATTCATCAGAAAATGTGTAAATCAAAACCAATATGTATATGTGAATATTAGGTATACTAAGAATAATAAACTCCAACACTTATAAATTATTTCCTAAAAAAAAGGACAAGGATAAGCTGAAATAAATGTAAGTGTGACAAATACCTCACATCCTTTTGGATATATTTAATTTCAAGTTTAAGAACCAGCAATGGGTTTGAAAAGGCAAGTCTGTTTTAGAGTAGCAACGCCTATACATTTCTGAATTTATAAGAAACCAAATAAAAACCAGGACCTGCTTGAGATTTAACTTAACATATTTAAGTGTTTTTTAACAATAATTTGCCTGACTCTAAGAAACTAATTTCAGTTATAATATTCAACTGTTTTACAAAATCTAAATGCATTTTTGCATGATACAAAAATTTAGTGTCTTCAAAAACCACTTTAGTTTTAGATCATTATCTATGATTTGTCTGTAATTCATAATAATTGTTCCATTACATTTATTTACTCTACTTTTGTACAACATCCTTTGACTTTTCTTCGTATCCTTTAAATGGTATTTTCTTGTTTATTTAAAATTTCAAGAGTTTCATAAATAAGCGTGTCTTTCAAGAGTTTTAAAACTAATGGCTGTTGGAAATATTTTGTCTGTGCTACTAACAAAATGCCAAACGACTACTTTTTCATCTGGAGACTTGAAAATTAAAGGAAGTGCTTCCTATCATTTTTTTATTTGAAGAATATCCTTGAATTGTCAGTTATGTTAAATGACATTAATTACCTTAAATTGGTAGGAGGAAAATCCACTAATGCGTTCCTAGTTAAGATATGTTAGTTTGCAGATAACATTAAGACGGTAAATATCTCTTGATGAGATGCAATTTTCTTGCCGAAAAAATATTTCTATTCAAGCTATTTATGGTATTTATGCAGTCTATGTTGAGCTTTTAACAAAGGTCGTCATACAGTATATATTGTGTTTTAATCGAAGCTTCTTATGTTGTTTAAATTAAACTTCAAACTAGGTCCTTATGTAGTCAAATAAGAGCTTCTATTTCAGTTATTTATGTAGTCTTAGTTAAGATTTAATCAAGAGTCTTTATGTAGTCAAAGTAAATACTTAATCGTGGGTCTTTTTAAAAACTAATTCAAAGAGAGATTCTATCTTAAATCTTCATGCCCTCTTAGTGGTTTAGAAATAACAACGAAATATTAATCAAGTCTTTTCTAAGTCTCTCATGTAGTCTAAGCAATAATAATAAATCTTTGTGTAATCTTTGCTTAAATTCAATCATTGGTATTTATATAGATTAATTTGAGATTCGATCGTAGGTCCTTATTTAGTCTTAGTTCAGCCTTTCTAGTAGGTGTTTTCGTAGTCTAGGTTAAGCTTCAATCGTAAGCATTTATGTATTAAAAGTTGTGTTTAAATTGTAGGTCTTTATGTAGTTGAATTTCAGCTCTAATCGTAAAACTTTATGCTGTCTAATTTCAAGCCCAATGGCATATCATTATGCAGACTAAGTTAAGTTTAAATCAAGGGTCTTATAAAGTCTAATTTCTACTTTGATCGTTGGTCTTTATGTTGTCTAAGTTAAGTTTCAATCAAGAGTCTTTATGTAGACAAAGTAGTGATTCAATCGTATGCCATTTTAAAGACTAATTTAAACTTCAAATATAAGAATTTTTTCTTAATTTTTGTTGAGTTGCAATTGTTGATTTTTATGAAGTCTTATTCCAGCTTCAATTATAGAACTTTATATAATCTAAACTTATCTGTAATAGTAGCTCTTAGTGTAGATTTAGTTAAACTTCAATCGTAGGTCATTATGTAGTAAAAGTTGAGTTTCAATCAGTAATATTTATATTGTCAAAGTAGGGATACAATTGTAGGTATTTTATAAGATTAATTTCAACTTAAAATGTAGGTTTTTATGAAGCCAAATTTCATTTCTAATCATGATATTTAAGAAGACTTATTTTAGTTTCAATTATAATTCTTTATGTAGCCTAGAATGATGTCGAATTACCGCGCCTTATGAAAACAACGTTGAGCTTGTGTCATTGGTCTAATATAAGCTCCAATTCTAGGTTTTTTATACAGTCTAAGTTGAGCTTTAATTGGAGGTTGAACTCTAGTTAAGAGACACTTTAATCTTTTATTATTTCTAGATAATATGATAATATTAGTTTCAAATTAGTTGAGTAACTTTTCACCTGCTTCAATAAATTACCCATGACTAAATATGTATATCTATTATCTGCTTTTTCTTGCCAGAGTATAAAGCATAACCAATCAATACTGCAAAGTACTTTGTAGTTTTACTTCTACTACAAATTATCTTAATTACAATCCTATTAGTATTATCGACATGCCCATAGACTCTCTCTAAAAGGCTTACCGTACGTTTAGTCAGAAAATTTATAGTTTCAATTTCAACTTTTTACAGAAAAAAGGATATTTACGAAAGGCGGCTTAACTTCAAACACAAATTGTAGCAGTTAGTTCAGATTGTGTTGGAGCAAAGAGTAGCATTAACACAAAAAGGATATCAAGTCAAGCCTTTGATGTGGTGGCTTAAATAACCAGCCTTTGAAGTAAAGTGGCGGTTTGTTTGTTACAAGTTGCCTTTAATGACTTTTTAAAAGGATATAAGAAATAAATATTGAGAAGGAACTATATTAGAGTAGGAGTGACAAAAAGGATTTTGATTAAGACGGCAAAGGATATTTAAGAACAAATAATTTCTATGGCTGCATAGGCATTTATTTTAGAATTTAGTTTTATTATTTAGAAATTTGTAGTATTTAGAGAATTTTAAGTTATTCGAATAATTCAATTATGTAATTATAATTGTGAGCTCCAATTATTCGTTTTATTCAAATAAAAGAAAAATCGTTTAATTTGGATACAATTTGCTCCTAAATCTTTAACTAAGCTGCTTTAATATCCTTTTGCCGCTCTAATCAAAATCCTTTTTGGCACTCCTACTCTAAAATAGTTCCTTATCAATATTTATTGAAATAGAAGCTCTTATTTGACTACATAAGGACCTAATTTGAAGTTTAATTTAAACAACATAAGAAGCTTCGATTAAAACACAATATATACTGTATGACGACCTTTGTTAAAAGCTCAACATAGACTGCATAAATGCCATTAATAGCTTGAATAGAAACATTTTTTTCGTTCGGTAAGAAAATTGCATCTCATCAAGAGATATTTACCGTCTTAATGTGACCTGCAAACTAACATATCTTAACTAGGAACTAGGAACGCATTAGTGGATTTTCCTCCTACCAATTGAAGGTAATTAATGTCATTTAATATAATTGACAATTCAAGGATATTCTTCAAATAAAAACAACTTTCTATCACTTCCTTTAATTTTCAAGTCTTCAGATGAAAAAGTAGTCGTTTGGCATTTTGTTAGTAGCACAGACAAAATATTTCCAACAGCCATTAGTTTTAAAACTCTTCAAAGACACGCTTATTTATGAAACTCTTGAAATTTTAAATAAACAAGAAAATACCATTTAAAGGATACGAAGAAAAGTCAAAGGATGTTGTACAAAAGTAGAGTAAATAAATGTAATGGAACAATTATTATGAATTACAGACAAATCATAGATAATGATCTAAAACTAAAGTGGTTTTTGGAGACACTAAATTTTTGTATCATGCAAAAATGCATTTAGATTTTGAAAAACAGTTGAATATTATAACTGAAATTAGTTTCTTAGAGTCAGGCAAATTATTGTTAAGAACCACTTAAATATGTTAAGTTAAATCTCAAGCAGGTCCTGGTTTTTATTTGGTTTCTTATAAATTCAGAAATGTATAGGCGTTGCTGTTTTAAAACGGACTTCCTTTTTAAAACCTAGTGCTGGTTCTTGAAGTTGCACTGAAATATGATTTTCTTGTATTTAAGAAAAGTCTATGTGGATTTGTCATTACAGGCATTATTTCTAAATCATCCTTGTCCTTTTTTAGGAATAATTTATATACGTTTAAGTGTTTTCTTTAAGTTGTTAAATTTATGTTGAGTTTAGTTTCGAAACTTTTGACTTGTCACATATTGGTTTAGAATTAAACATTTTCTTATGAATTCTTTTCGTTGGGGTAATTGGAAATAAATTTTCCTTAAACTATAAGAAAAAGGAGTGTTTTTAATTTTTTAAGAGACCAAATAAATTTAAATGGAAATCAGCCATGTGTGAAAAACTTTGTCTATTACCAATAACAATAATATATTCGAGAAACACAGACAAATTTTATCTAGAAAGTCTCTAGAATAGATAAATAGATCTTGTTAGCAAACCTGTTAGGAAAATTAATTTGAAAAATCTTTAAATTAGAGACAATACTCTCATAAAAAATGGGCCTTGTTAGGAATATTTTCGAAGGATTTTATATCTTTAAAATAATTGAATATGTCTAATGCTTTTAATCACATTTCCATTTATTTCGAAGGTTACTCGATTATTTGGATATTTTATAATTCTTTTTGAAATATCATTAAATTTTTTTCAGCGCTTAACCAAATCTAGGCGCCTCAGGCGTTACGTTGTACAAACATTCTAAGAAAATCAAAATTTTTTATTTTAAAAATCACCTGCTCTATTATTAATTTTAACCTTTAAACTAAAATGGTGTCATTTGTCACACCATAATATCACTACAGCAAGTGGCTGGCAGCAAATGTAAGAAATCTCTATTAGAAAAGGTGTCATTTAACAACCGTAACAACAATTTCTATCAACTAGATAAACTTTAAGCAGGAAAACAAATGCCTCAGACATTTGCTTTAAAAATCGCTGGCGCCAGTAGCCTGTAGTGTTTCCACTATGGCCTTTACAATAGTTATGTTCATGTCCTTTTGTAATTTTCTTGCACTTATTTTAAGGAATTTATAACAAAAATCTTTCACTTGTAGTTATTAAAAATTGCTCCGTTGATTTCATACCTAAATTTCAACATAAAACTGTTTGTTTCAACTCCATTGTTTTGAAGAAAATTTGTTACGCTTGTTACAAAATGTTATGGTTTCTATATGACACCTTTTTCTAGTGAGATTTTTTACATTTGCCGCCTAACCTGCCAATATGGTGTGACAAGTGTCAATATTTTAGTTTTAAGATTAAAATAAATGATGGAGCAGGTGAAAGAAAAAACAAATAATTTTGAAATTCTTGAAACTCGTATAAGAATACAAAATCAAAGCCACAGGCGCTTAGATTTAGTATAAAATAAAGTGTGATATACAAAATCATGAACAGGAAACACTCTGATGGTGTTTTGATAGAATTTTCCAAATAAATTATGATTTGTATTACTGGAAAACTTTAAACGAGGGCCTTTCATCGTATATTTATCATTATTTATTTATTTATTTTTTTTTAATATAATTAAAATTACAATAAATCTTAAGAACTAGATCACTAGCAACTAAATCTATCGTTGAGTTTCAATTATAACTATTCCATCGTAGGTATTAATGAAGTCTGACTTCAGCATTAATATTGTGTGTGTTAATATAGTCAAACTTCAATCGTAGGTCTTTATATATTAGCTTCAATCTAAGTCTAAGTTCACTCCAGTTGTATGCCTTTTTCAATCATGTTTGAGCTTCAGTCGCAGGTTTTTATATAGTCCGAGTTTAACTTCAATTGTTGGTTATCTTCTTAATCAAGTTAGAGCCTTAATATTATTGTTGCCTTTTTTCTGTAGACAAATTTGAGCTTCAATCGTAGGTATTTCTCTACTCAAGTTTGACCTCCAATCATAGTTCCTTCTTTTTTAAAATTTAAGCTTCAATTGTGAGCCTTTCTTTGGTCAAGTTTAACTTCCAATCGTAGTTCTTTCTTTAGTTATGATTGAGCTTCAATTATAAATCCTTTAATTGTAGGTCTTCCTTCAGTTAAGTTTAAGCTTCAATCTTTAGTCAAGTTTAAGCTTTAATCGTAGGTTTTTCTTCAGTCAAGTTTGAGATTCAATGGTAGGTCTTTCCTCAGTCAAGTTTGAGATTCAATCGTAGGCATTTCTTCAGTCACGTTTGAGCTTCAATCGGAGATCTTTCTTTAGTCAAGCTCAGGTTCAATCGTGGGCCTTTCTTTAGTCAAGTTGGAGCTTCATTCATCAGACTTTCTTTGGTCAAGTTTGAGCTTTAATCGTAGACTTTTCTTCAGTCAAGTTTGAGCTTCAATCGTATGTCTAAGTTTGAGATCGTAGGTAGTTTGAACCACAATCGAAAGTATTTTTTCTTTAGTCAAGTTAGAGCTTCATTCATCAGATTTTCTTTGGTCAAGTTTGAGCTTCAATAGTGTGTATTTCATTAATCAAGTTGTGGATCTTTCTTTAATGAATTTTGAGTTTCTTTCGTCGGACTTGCTTTGGTTAAGTTTGAGTTTCAATCATGGGTATTTCCTTAGTCAAGTTGGAGCTTTAATCGCACGTCTATCTCTACTCAATTTTAAGGTTTTATCGTAGGTCTTTCTTCAATCATGCGTCTTCATTTACTCAAATTTAAGTTTCAATCGTAGGTCATTATTTAGTAAAGTTTGACCCTTAATCGTATGACTTTCTTTACTCAAGTTTTATGTTTAATCGTTGGTTTGATTATTCAAGTTTTAGCTTTACTTGTACGTTAGTCTATACTCAAAATATAACGTCAATCGTGGGTATTTGTAGGATTCCACGTTTACATTGTTTCGTTTTTCAGAAGCTAAGTGTGAAAAAATAGTGCCAATTATCGTTGCTCTTTAAAAACATCAAAAATACAATTTCTGCTTACAATTATAGAAAAAATTTGTTTTAAATTACAACAGCCGTAGAAGTTCATAAGACTATGTTTAATATTAACAATGTTTGACATACAAATGCTCTAGATTAGACACTAGATTAGAACGTAAGTTTAATAACGTGTGAAGGAAATCCCAGAGTTTACTTAAATTGATTTCCCAAAAAAGGGGCATGACTGAGTTAAATCAAATGTTACGAAAATTTAAAACTAAGTGACTAATATCACTTATCCTTTATTGGATATCTAAATATATTTTAAACAATATTTCACTACAAGTTTAAATTAGTATTGTAAAGGAATTCAACTTTGGCTGTATAACGCCAATAAAATTGAACAAAAGCCAGGACATAATTGAGTTTTTTACAGTACAAGTAATTTCGAGTAAGTCCAAGTGATTTAAACAATGTCTATATCTTTTTAAAACACTGTTTAAAAATCTAATACAAATCTAATATAGTCCTATATTTTATTTATTTAAATTTCAATTTTTTATTTATTTGTCTACAATTCATAATAATTATGTTTTTAGATCTCTTGTTTAAAAAATCCATTTAATATTTAAGCAAAATATACAATATTTACGTGAAGTTTTCATGTTTTTCATACTTTTCTTTTTTTCTTAAAAACACATCTTTTAATGTCCTTTAGTTATTTGCCCTAATAACCTTTCTTTAATGGCATTCTCTTGTTTTCTAATATATATAATTTTTATCTAAAAGCATGTCCTACAATAGTTTACTTACTGCCTAATTGATATTTGAAGTGTTATTTTTTTGTATTTCCGCTGCTTTTTCTTTCTTAAAAGACAAAAGTTTAAAAGCAAGTTCTAGAGAGTTACTTTTACTTATAAAACATCTCTGAATTTTGTGTGTTGTGTTAGAGGACTTAAATCCTATATATGTATATAGTTAAGCCTTTTAAGGTAGATTTATTAAAAGAAGTGACACTAATGAGTTTGTAATTAAGATAATTTTGTTTAAGAGGTAATTTAATGTTTGTCTAATTAATGTTTGTCTAATTAAGATAATGTTTTGAAACTAAGAACAGAAAGAAAGCAGGACAGTTTTATTAGGAAGTTAAGGATATTTGTGTTGATAACACTTTCACGCTAATGGCTAGTTTGAAAATATCAAAATGACTTTAAAATCAGACTTCTGGAACATCTTTAAAAAAAAAAGAAAGAACATTTTAATTGACAAACAAAAATTGATGTTAATTTTGTTAATTTGTTGATAAGCAATTGAAATTTCTATATGAGAAGATAGTTTTCCTTCCATATAGTAAAAATTCTTTCTTAAAGACAGCTTTCTTCATAAGAAAAGTGGGTTTATAAAACTCAGTTTTCTTTCTAAAGAAAAGTTTTCTTCATAGTAGACTTTTCTTTCTTAAAGACAATTTTCTTCATAGGACAAGAGTCTTTCTAAAACGCAGCTTTCTTCATAGGAAAAGTGTCTTTCCAAAAACAGTTTTCTTCATAGGAAAAGCGTCTTTCTTAAACAGAGTTTTCTGCCTAACAAAAGTGTTTTTCTTAAAAACAGTTTTAATTTATAGAAAAAGAGTCTTTCTTAAGAAAGTTTTCTTCTGTATGAAAACTGTCTTTCTTAAAAAAGTTCTTTTCTATAGGAAAAGCGTCTGTCTAAAGCTTTCATTAATAGTAAAATTGTTTTCAAAAGACAACTTTTTGGTATAGAAAAAGTGTCTGTCTATAGGCACTTTTAATTTGTAGGAAAAGTTTCTTTCCTAAAGACACTTTCTTTATAGGAAAAGTGTCTTTCCTAAACACAGTTTTCTTCATCAAAAAAGTGACTTTCCTAAAGACAATTTTCTAATAATGTTTTACTAAGGAGAAGTGTCTCTCCAAAAGGCTGTTTTCTTCATAGGAGAAGTGTCTTTCCTAAAGATAGGTTTCTTCATAAGAAAATTGTCTTTCCTGAAAGCATTTTTCTTTAAAGGAAAAGTGTCTTTCCTAAAGACTGTTTTCTTCCAGTGTCTTTAGGAAAAGTGTCTGTTCTAAACACAAAATTTATTTTGATTTTCTTAATTACTCACTTATTAATTATCTCCTTTTTTAAACACAAACATAAATTTCTACTTTCTGAAATTACTGCTTGACATTCAAATTCATTACTTTTTGTTATCTTCTCTAAATGCAGCAACTTTTTGAAACAAAACAACACCATATGTAACAGATTAACCCCCCACATATGAAATTGAAAACCATGCAATCATCCGTTTATTATAGCAAGCAGTAAACAAATTTTAAAATAAAAAATTCTTTATATTTGTTAGTTTAAGCATCATTGAAAGCAACATTAAACCTACTCTCCCTAACACTTGAAGCATTAAATTCAGCACCCGATTACGATGACACTCTATAGATGTGGAATTGTTTATTTAAGGCAACAGCAGCTGATAAGGATCGAAAATAAATGTATTTTACTAAAACTTTTATTTTTAAACAACTTCAATATATGAGTGATACAAATTTAACAAACACCAAAAGAGATCGATTTGCCTACCACTAACAAAATGCTCTACTACAACACATATGAGGTCGTTTAATCATACTGTGGCTGGTTATTGGTTGTATGAGACAAGTGCTTGAATGTGCTTGTTTCTATATAAAAAGGGAGGATCGTTTTTTTAAATATTGGTAATTTGATATTTACATTTTGAAAGTAGAGAAATGATAAAAATTATGTTGTATTATCAGGGTTCAAAATAACATTAAATAATTTTAAATGCTTTTAGAAAACATTTTTTCTACAGAGTTTTTAAAAAGATTTTCTTTCTAAAAATACGCCCCGTTTTTTTTTAATTTTCCAAACAATATGTTTTTCTTTTTTCTTTTTGTCAATCCACACTTCAAATTTAAATTATGAAAAGGATCATTATTTCATATGTATACTTAAACATATGAACAAGTAAAATGAGCTCTTTATGTCTTTTTACTTTACACATAAGTAGATGTGTTTGTCAAATATGTTTAAGCCTTTCAAACGTATCCTTTCTTTTCTATGTCACTTAGAAAATTTGTAGAATTTTTGTTATTTGAAAATCGTATTTGTTATAATTTTCTGTCATTAGTTGTGGTATAGTGGTTTAAAACTTTGTAATTTCTAAGAAAATTTACTGCGAGTTAACGAAATTGAAAACAGTTTGTGTGTTAAAGGGAATGATGGATTTAAGCGGTTCATGTTAACCAGATCAAATTGAATTTTGAAGGAATATTACACCACGATTTTCACACTTTTTGGGAAAAAATTTTTCTAGTTAAGGAATGAATTATATTTAAAGAGTCTTTCAAGACATAATTAGCCTCTCAAAGGCAGTTTTCTTTTATAGGCAAAGTGTCTTTCAAAGACTGTTTTCTTCTGTATGAAAAGTGTTTTTCTTAAGATAGTTTTCTTCTATAGGAAAAGTGTCTTTCTTAAATAGTTTTCTTCTGTATGTAAAGTGTCTCTCTTAAGAAAAATGTCTTCTGTATGAAAAGTGTCTTTCTTACGAAATTTGTCTTCTATAGGAAAAGTGTCTTTGAAAGACAGTTTTCTTCCGTTTGAAACGTGTCTTTCTTAAGATAGTTTTCTTCTGTATTAAAAGTGTCTTTCTTACGAAAGTTGTCTTCTATAGGAAAAGTGTCTTTGAAAGACAGTTTTCTTCCGTTTGAAACGTGTCTTTCTTAAGATAGTTTTCTTCTGTATTAAAAGTGTCTTTCTTACGAAAGTTGTCTTCTATAGGAAAAGTGTCTTTTGAACGACAGTTTTCTTCTACGGGAAAACTGTCTTTCAAAGACAGTTTGCTTTTATCGGAACAGTGTCTTTCTTAACATTATTTTCTTCTGTATGAAAAATGGCTTTCTTACGAACGTTTTCTTCTATAGGAAAAGTGTCTTTGAAAGACAGTTTTCTTCCGTTTGAAACGTGTCTTTCTTAAGATAGTTTTCTACTGTATGAAAAGTGTCTGTCTTACCAAAGTTGTCTTCTATAGGAAAAGTGTCTTTTGAAGGACAGGTTTTCTTCTATGGGAAAAGTGTCTTTCAAAGACAGTTTTCTTTTATCGGTACAGTGTCTTTCTTAACATTGTTTTCTTCTGTATGAAAAATGGCTTTCTTATGAAAGTTTTTTTTCTGTATGAAAAGTGTCTTTCTTAAAAAAGTTTTCTTCTGTATGAAAATTGTATTTTTTGAGAAAGTTTTCTTCTATTGGAAAAATGTCTGCCTAAAGTTTTCATTAAAAAAAAGATTGTCTTTTAAAGATAGTTTTCTTTGGTAAGAAAATATCTTTCAAAGACAATTTTCTTCTTTAGGAGACAATTTTCTTTTATAGGAAGAGTGTCTTTCTTATTAAAGTTTCTTCTGTAGGAAAAATGTCTTTTTCAGGAAGAGTGACAGTTTTGTTCTATAGGAAAACTATCTTTCTAAAGACTGTTTTTATTTGTATAAAATGTCATTTTTTAAAACAGTTTTTTTCTAGAAAGTTTCTTTGCTACAGACACTTGTTGACATAGATTACTAAAATAAAGTACATTTTGAGTCAGTTTTCAATACAAGAATGCCTTTTGAGGCTGATTTTTTAATGGAAACAGTTTTCTATATAAGTGTGTCTTTCAAAGAATACCAAATATACTTTATATTTATATTTAATTAAATGGTGCGCTTTAAAATTATCTTATTATTATCTCATTAAAATTTCATTGGTTCTTTTTAACGCTCCCTAGATTGTCTCCCATTTTTTATGCTCGACAAACAGAACATTGCAGTAATCAATCTTGGCTGACATTTACACCCACCAAAAGAAACATTCTAAATGAAGCTGTTAGCATATTTCTCCCCAAATATTATTTAAAACAACTTTTAGCTTAACTTAACACAGAGACACACCACCTAAAAATTATTTAACATATCTTGTCAGAGTAATTGGATATTTACCACCAACTAAAAAAAAAAACTAACACACCCAGTTTGTCGAAAACAAACTCTGGTGCATACCGTTGGTTGCTTATAGTTTTCAAGACATTTATTTTGTGTAACATTTTAAAATTGTTCTTGTAAATTGTATTGACATGATGTTTAATGAGTTTAATTCATGCATAAATGAGTGGTGGTAAATATGGGTGGTTATTTCAACAACAAGAACAGCAATACATATATGTATGTATGTAGGAACAAAATTATTTATCAAGTGGCATAAACATGAGTGCCATGTCTGCCACTTATAACAGGCATTACAAGTTATTCATATGTTTCGAATTGTTTATGGTACTTTAACATGTATCATACAGTTTTTTTTTTAATTTTTGGTCTTTCGTCATGCTTAGAAACATGTGGTGCTGTTTATTTTCTGTAATTTAATAGATTTCTCGACAATTAATAAAAATTTAAATTTTTTTAGACAATTAATTTTAGTCAAAATATTAATTGCCATTGCTTAATGCCTGTAATGGGTTGATGTTAATGGAGATTTAAAACAGTTTTTGGAAGGAACTTTCGCGATAAAAGAAAACTGTTTTAAGAAACACATTTTTCTTTAAAAAAAAAACTGGTTTTGAAAGACAATTTTCATATAAAAGAAGAATGTCTTAAGAAACACATTTGTCCTTTAAAAAAAAAACAGTTTTAAGAAACATACTTTTCTATAACAGAAAACTCTTTTAAGAAAGATAATTGTCGTGACTTAAGAAAGACACTTTTTGCTATAAAAGAAAACAGTCTTAAGAACAACTTTTTCATAGAAAACTGTTTTTTAAAACAAACTTGCATAACAAAATACAGATAGTAGCCCTTACAAACACCTTATGTTTTCTTAACTCTCAACTAGAAATATTTATCTTCCATTTATCATGATTTTTAATTTCAACATTCAATTACAAGCCAATTTGCTAAAATCAACACCATATTTCAAACTAAATTTGTTATCATTTCACAATAATTATTATTTGTTTTTATAGGTTTCTTTAAAGCAAACACACCCACATTGTCTTCAAAACTCGAATTTAAACTCAAATTATATATTTTTTTTATTAACAGTAACTGACTAGGCAATAATATATTTTATTAGAGCAATTTCCTTACAAACAAAACACAAATAACTTTAATCATTAATATTTAAAGAATTGTTAGGAATTTTTTTAAAGTTATAGGTGGTTTATAAAACACCTACTAAAGAAATAAATGTATTTTACTCCAATTGTGTTTAATAGTGTTAACAATTTACACCATGACTTTCATTAAATACAAAGACAGTTTTATTTCACATACATACATACTTTATTTTTCTTAAACAAAACTTAAAAAAAATCATTAATTTCAATTGTAAGTTGGATGTTTAAAAAACGCCTCTAAAAATTTAGAGGTTTTAACAACAAATGTTGAATATACACAAATCCTTAAACAAAATCTACACTAGCTTACATATGTAGCAAACTAAACAATTTTTGAGCACACGTGTTTTCAAACAGCAAAGACCGCCTTTTAAAAAAATTCTGAAAATTTGTTATATTTCCTTTTTGTTTTCTAAAATACTCCCTATGGCTTTAACATTTAACTGTCTATTTCTTTCTGTCGTTTTACTAGTTTTGAGATAAAAATCTTTATATAGTTAAACACACAACAAAATATTAAAAGAAAAGAAATCTTTTCTATTTATTTTCCACTTTTTTGTTAGTTTTTGGCTGCTTTGATCTAACCATAAAATGGTTACCCATTTTAGGGTTTTTATGTAAACCAAGGATTATAGATAAAATGTTGTGTATTTAGGGGTTGTTTTTTTAGTTTGTGTTTATCCTTTTTTATACTTTATTTTATGTGTTTCTTAAAAACATTAAAATAAAACTAGGACAAGTTATTTATTAGATTATAATGAATTTTATTTTATGTAAAATAAATTTAGTAACAAATTTGTATAAAATTAATTCCTTGTTATCACGTTTGTCTAGTCCTTTTTAAGCCTACAAATCCCTTAAATGCAAACTACTTTAACCAATATGTTATGACCTTAAGATTATATTTAAATTTATGATATTTCTTAAATAAAAATCAGTCAGGGACTAAATTGTTCAATGATGAAAAAATTAAAAATTAAAAATTTTAAAAACACAAGACTTAACAAACAAACCGGAAGTTGGTTGTTTTTCTCTGTCTTTCACAGACTGTCCTTGAAAGATACTTTTCTATACGGAAAACTGTCTTTGAAACACACTTTTCTATATGGAAAACTATCTTTGAAAGACACTTTTGTATACGGAAAACTGACTTTGAAAAATCTTTTCTATACGAAAAACTGTGTGTCTGTCTGTCTTTCACAGACATTTTTCTATATGAAAACTGTCCTTCACAGACTGTCTTTGAAACACACTTTTCTATACGGAAAACTATCTTTGAAAGACACTTTTGGATACGGAAAACGGACTTTGAAAAATCTTTTCTATACGAAAAACTGTCTGTTTGTCTGTCTTTCACAGACATTTTTCTATATGAAAACTGTCTTTCACAGACACTTTTCTCTACTGAAATTTGTCGTTCACAGACACTTTTCTCTACTGGAAACTGTCTTTCACAGACGGGAATTATGGCATCATTCTTGATGAGTGACGATTGATGTCATAAACTTAAGAGAAAATGAGTCACGAATGATGGCAAACTTTTAATAGAAAAAGGGCCATGAATGATGGCAAAAAATTTAATAAAAGAAAAGCGTCGATTGCGTCGATATGTTTAATAGAGACACAAGCACATCTGATGATAAATTGAGCAGATGGCAAACAGTTAATTAAGAAAGATCTGAGATTTATGAACATCCGAAACAAATCGTTCAATTTATCAAGGAGTATTAATTTGTAAAAGTTCCTTTATATTAACACTTTATTGTTTGAGATCTTAACACATTTATTTATAAATGTTTACATGACCACCTACAAAATATTGATATAAAAATTCCACACAAACCTTTCTCAAAAACTTAATTGATTAGTACCAGGGAACAACACAATTAAACCAGGACTCTCAGTACTAAAACCAAGCCACCCTAGTTGATATATTCAGTATCATGCTAAAATGGAAATGTCAACCATAATCCAACAATGATATTTAAATGCTTTCTAATATTTAAGACCATAAAAATCTAAATTAAAATCAATTCATGACATTAAAAGATTTTCCCAGGAAATCTTTTAACACTCTTTATACAATCCGATTCCCAAAACAAACAAAGTGACAAAGTAGTTTAGTTCTACCGCGCCATGACAAAAATGTTATCAAATCAAAAATTACCTTGTCACTTTGTTTATAAAAAGGGACATATACTTTTTATAGAATAATTACAATTAAAAAGAAATGATTTCTTTAAAAAAAACACGGTTATTTAATGTTTAGAATTGTAACGATTGTTTTAGAAATTGTATAGAAAATATTTAGCCAAAAACATTTGTAAACAAGGTTTAAAATATTTACAATTGTTTGACTATTTACTACAATAGAGCAACAATGTTATTGTTAGATTTTAGCCTTAAGGCTAAAACAGAAAATAGCCAGGCTTTGTTTTGGAACTAGAGAAAAAACAAAATTCCTATTTCTATGAATATATTTTGCTTTATTGTAAATAAGACGTCATATTGTCTCTCACATTGTCACTGACAACTGGCTTATTAAGGCTAACAAATGTCTGTTATGTTTTCTTTTTAGCAGACAGAACATGCAATATAGTTAGTTGGTAGTAAACTGGTAGCGTTGAAACATTAAGTTCTTGTTTTAGTTTGTTTCATTTGAATTTTGCTTTTTTGTAAAAACAAGGGCTTTGCTGTAGTTTTGTTAATTTTATACATGTTGTTCAGCTAATTATGATTTATTTTGCTCAAATAAATGAGAGACTAACAGTGGGACAAAATTATACAATTACAATTCCAAATTGTCTATAGGAATAGTAAGAGACCGTCTCCATATTAAAGGAATCCTGTTCTAAGAATTTAAAAAGAAATTTTTCTTTCAAAAAGAAAGAATTTTCTATCTTTCTATTTTCTGTCTTTCTGAAAGACAGTTTTCTGTAGGAAGAGACAGTTTTTGTCTTTATAAAGACACTTTTTCGAGGATATTTTGTTAGTAACTGAATGCTCTTAATCGCTGCTGTTCCTCATAGTACTTCTTCTCTACTAAATTTATGTCTTCAATCGTCTCTCTTTTTCTATTAAATTTAGGCTCTTTCTCTAGTAAATTGAAGCCCTCAATCGTGGATCTTTCATTAGTAAATTTAGGCCTTTAGTTGTGGCTCTTTGTTTAGTAAATTTTCACTGTCAATTGTAGCTCTTTCTCTAGTAAAATTCGGCCTTGGATTATAGCTCTTTCTCTAGTAAAATTAGGTCTTCAATCGCGGCTCTTTCCATAGTAAATTTAGGCCTTTCATTGCGGCTCTTTCTCTAGTAAATTAAGCCTTCAATTTTGGCTTTCAATCGTTGCTCTTTCTCTAGTAAATTGAGGCCCTGGATTGGAGCTCTTTCTCCAGTAAAATTAGGCCGTCAATTGTGGCTCCTTCCCTAGTAAATTTAGGCCTTTAATTGTGGCTCCTTCTCTAGTAAATTGAGCCTTCAACCGTGGCTCTTTCTCAGTAAATTGAGGCCTTTAATCGTGGCAATTGTGACACTCGTAGCTTATTCTCTAGTAAATTTAAGCAAACAATCGTGGTTGTTTCTCTAGTAAATTTCGGGCTTCAATCATGACAGTTTCTCTAGCAAATTTAGTCCTTCAATCATGGCTCTTTCTCACGTTAATTTAGGCCTTCAGTCGTGGTTCTTTCTTTAGTAAATTCAATCATTACTCTTTCTTTAGCAAATTTAGGCCACTATTCGGCTATTTCTCTAGTAACATTCGGCCTTGGATTATAGCTCTTTCTCTAGTAAATTTAGGCCTTCAATCGTGGCTATTTCTCTACTAAAATTTATATAAGTCAGTTTTTTATATGAAGATTTAAAAATTAAGACAACTTTATATATGAAATATGTCTTTATTTAACGTTGTCTGGATTTTGAAATTTTAAGAAAGTTTGTTTACTATTTTTATTATTAGTAAAGCACGAAATCAATTAGAAACTTTTCTAAGAAATTTGTTGTGGAAAACCCCAGCAGGAAATTCCATAAATTATTAATTAATTTTTGTCATATTTGACTGAATTTTTCTTCAGAGAATCAAAGTAGGCTTAAAGCTATATTGAAAATTTTACACAAATGAAGCTGTAATTTTGGTCATACAATGATTTAAATTTAAATTTAATTTAATAAAAAGTCACAACTTCCTATTGGGTCCTTAAAAGAATATTGTTTATATACATATTTTCAAATTTCAGCCAATGTGTTATCATTCCAACTTTCATCATGGCGACAAAAGGTAAGTATTAATAATGAATTAAATTCAAATTTATTTGAAATGGTTTAAGACTTCAACCAAGACTTAAACTTTAAGTTATGATTTTTTTAAATAATTTTTAGTGTTTTGCATGCTTATGACTTTTCTGGCGCTAAGCTTATTGATGCTGACACATGCTATGACGCAAAAATATGAACAACATAAGGATGTGGATTACATAGATGAATTTTATCCTGAAGATCCCAATGCCTACCCACCAATATGGTTTGATTATTTATTTAGGTATAATGACAAATAATATGAATTGTAATTAAAATTGAAAGAAGGAAATTGAAATAAAAAGCACGAGTATTAAAAAGTATATTATAACTCATATATTCCTAAACTATAAAGGATCTTGCAGTATTTTTAAAGAAGCCTTTACTTTTTCCTCTTTCTAGTCCCACTGTCAAGCAGTATATTCAATAATTCTTTCTTGCACAATTTTAAAGTAAAACTCTAGGCAATTAGCCTAGAACATCTCTATGCATTTTCCCTAAAACGTCTGAAAATTTTTGCTCGTTTTACACATTATAGCTTAACAATAGAGAAAAACTAGCTAAGTAGCTCAGACAATGAAGTATAACGAACAATAATGCCATAAAAACAATAAGATAGAAATGCCTAAAGGCCAAGAAAAGGCTACATCACAAGATGTATACAAATGTAAAAGACACTAACTGACACTTTAATACCTTCTACTGAAGATGTTGTGAAAAGACAGTTTAACAAAAAACAGTATCAAGAGAAATCATTTATATACAACCCAAAAGGACATGAATACAAAATTGTATTCAATACAAACATGTTTAAAACAATGTCCTTAGAGATTTGTTATCACGTTGTTATAAAAAATTTCAAAATTCTTAATAAAGTAATCTTTTTAATATTTCTATACTCACAAATTCTCTATAAAGGTTACAGAAATTGTTATAATTTTTTAAATAAAATTAGAAAACGAATATTTCTTTTGTTGATTGATTTCAAATAAAAATCCAACAAAAGATTTTTTAATAAAATTGATATTCAATGGTATTAAAGGTTTTTGTTTGAGGCCTCAACATTGGCCAAAGATATGTGGCCTCTATTATACTTAAATAATTGTTTTTAACATGGGAGGTTTTTAGGGGTAGTTAAGATTTATGTCAGACTTTATGTCTTTTTTAAAACACATTTTTTTTGACACATTTATATTTTTATCATAAAAGCAATTGTTAAAGTAAAACATTAAACAGAAAATTAATTGTTTAGCTTGTTTTTTTTTTGCTAATAAAAGAATTTATGTCTTATTTTTGTTTAAAAAATAATAATATTTTATCAGTACATTAAGTGCTGGCTGTAAAAAATTATTTGGAAAACTGTTCGTGACTTAGTATTGATTAGTAAGCGAAAAAACAAACAGAATTTTAAAAAAATTTTGATAGAAGTTTACTAGCTTACCATCCATGCCATCGAAGGCACAAATTCACTCGAGAAAGAACCACCATAAAAAAACATAGTTTTAATAGAGTAGGAAGTCTAAAAATGGCCTCAATTTACCAGAGAAAAAGCCACGATCGCAGGCCTAATTTCACTAGAAAAAGCACCACGATTGAAGGCCTAAATTTACTAAGGAAAGAGTTACGATTGAAAGCCTAAATTTAAATGAATTTGGTATTGAAAAACTACGAATAAAGGAATAGAATTTAGTAGTGCAGAGTCACTTATATTAGCCAATATTAACAAGATAAGCAGCCAATACCAACAGCCAAAATATTTTATAGGAGGAGGCATGATTGTGGCAAACAATTATTAGTATGATTATAAAAATTATTGAAATACAAATAATATTTAAACCTTTGAAGAAATAATTTCTTATATAATAAACCAGTAATATATGAAGCTAAATTATGAGTTTTATAAGTTTCACTCCACATAAATTTTCGCGCCAAATCTGGCTTGTTCAATAAAGATCCTCCTACAACTATGCCAATAATCCTGTACACTTTGTTAACAACTGCCGACATTACATCTATTTATTAAATAATTACACAACAGGCTAAAAATTTCTAGCAAAATAATTCTTCCAAAAGCCGATAACTAATCACATTTCTCATGATCGATCATATTACATAACTAAGAATACAAAAATATGCAACCAATATAATGTCTTAACATTTGTCATACCACCAGTGAGTGGTATGGTTTACAAAAGACAGCATTGGTGTAAATATTTTTAAGGAATTATAGCACAAACAAAACACAAATATTTCTTATTTCTAAAAAAGGAAGAAAGATCGGCTTAAATATTTTGAGTAATTCATACAAAATAATTACACAACAGTGCGGCACGGCATGTTAAATGTTGACACTAACCACCGAAAGAGGCGCAACAATAATTGCAGACAATAATCAAAAGACATTGATGTAGAATAGGAAGACAGAACAGCAGTGATTTCCTTTTAAATGCGCATAAAATATTCTTACGGCTAAGGTATTCTTGTATTGTAATTTAAGCATGTCGTTCGTTTTTAATGAGAATAATGCATTAGATACTTGGCTTGTTAAATAATACGAATGAACAAATTAGCACAGAATACTGTATAGAAACCAGTTGGTATTGTTTGCCATTAAAATTGTAGATAAAGTATAAAGAGATTAAATGCTGTAAAAGAGAAGCCAGATTTTGGCGCGGAAGAAAAAGTACTAAAACGTTTCACAGCCACTGCTGTGTTTGACTTTATTTTCTGGAGGAAAAGCCAGGTTACTGGTGGTCTGTTCTCTTCTAATCGTCAGCAATCGTGGCTTTTTCTCTTTTAAATTTTTTTTTTCAGAAATCTTGGCTCTTTCTTTATTAAAGTGTTGCCATCTATCGTGCTCTTTCTGTACAGATTTTTTCCATCATTAGGGATCTTTTTTTATTAAAGTTTTGCCAGCAATCGTGGCTGTTACTCTACTAAATTTTTGTCAGATATCGTGGCTCTTTCACTACTGAATTTTGTTCATGCTTGGGGATCTTTATATCCTATACAACCATAGTGGGGAGGGTATAATGGATTTGTGCTGATGTTTGTAACGCCCAGTAATATTGGTCCAACACCCACCTTAAAGTGTACCGATCGAGTTAGAATCACTTTTGATTTAACGATGTCCGTCCGTCTGGCTGGCTGGCTGTCCATGTACAGCTTGTGCGCAGAGTACAGGTCGCAATTTTGAAGATATTTCGATAAAATTTAGTACGTGATATTTTTTTGGCCCAAGGACGGATGGGATTGAAACTGGTGGAAATCGGTCCATTATTTCACCTGGCCCTATACAAATGTTTGAATTATGCAACTATCCAAACAAATTTCATCACAAATACGTGGTAAATGAAGTCAAATAACGTCTAAAAATTTTGTGCAGATCGCTCCATAATTAGTCGTAGCTCCCATATAAGGCCCACTTCCGAAAATCGCTTTAAGGAGCATAACTCACTCAAAAATGTTGGTATCCAAATAATATTGGACGCAAATATATTTCATATGCATATAAACAATACGGTACAATTTTTTTGTGATCGGGCCATAACTAGTCGTAGCTCCCATATAAGGCCCACTTTCAAAATTCACTTTAACGATCATAAATTTCTTAAAAATGTTGTTATTCAAATTTGACACAAATAAGTTTCTTTTATACAGAAATATTGACACCTAATTTTATAATGGTCGGTCCATAATTAGTCGAAACTCCCTCCCCGTAATTTAAAGCTCATTTCTGAAGAACTTTTTTATCCATATACTGGGTGTTAAGTATTATATATTCGGGCTTGACCGACTATACTTTCTTACTTGTTTTTTATTAGAGTTTTGCCAGCAATCATGGCTTCTTCTCTACAAAAGTTTTGTCGGCGGTCGTGCACATTTCTCTACTAAATTTTTACCAGCTATTATGGCTCTTTCTCTACAAAATTTTCGCCAGCAGTCGTGGCTCTTTCTCTTCTAAAGTTTTGTCAACGATCGTGCCTGTTACTTTATTAAATTTTTGACAGCGGTCGTGCATGTATCTCCACTAAATTTTTGCAAGTAATCATGGCCTTTCTCTACTACTTCTCTACTCTACAGTAATCGTGGCTCTTTTTTACTAAATTTTTGCCACAAATCGTGGCCCTTTCTTTACAAGTTTTACCAGCATATTTGAGTATTTCTTTACCACGTTTTTGCCAACAATCATGGCAATTTCTCCACAGATTCCATAATTTAGCAAATGAAATAAACAATGCTTAATAAACAACTACATATATGTATATCTATCACCAGGAGAACATTTATTCACTTAAATTCTATAAATAAAATCCTTACAGACAAAATTTTTAATTCATAATTATCAGCCAAGACACATGAGTTCAGTTTGGAAGTGGAATTAATTCCGGAAAAAAAGTAAACCGAAAATCCGTTTCGGAATGAAACCACTTAACCCTCCGATGAGTGAGAAGGTCCCTAGGGACCTTTTTGCCTTTTCAAACTGAAATTACTCCTACTTCGGCCACTACAATACAAGCCTAGTCTGTAGCTTAAAAAATATTCGTACTTCTAAAATAATAGGTATAAACAAAAAATAAATACAGTTGAATGTTTGTTGATTTAGCTGAAAAACAAAACTAAAAGGTTAAAACAGCTCTTGAATTAGTTTATTTCGTACATTGTGTTTAAATAATATTTATTTATTTGTTAATAACAAATTTGGAATAATTCTATATTGAAATTCTATATTGGAAGATAATATTTATAATATATATATCAAAAGTTCTACAATGAAAAATTGCTTTGGAAATGTTTAAACAATAAGATCTACGCATTTAATAAATATTATCTTCCAACCTGCGTGATACTCATTTCAAACTGTGTCAATATTATATTTTTTCAAATTTGTTAGCAAGAAATAAATATGTAAATATAAATATATAATTCAAGAGATATATGGAACATTTGTTTCTGTTTTTCAACTAAATTGACAAATAAACTGTATTTAAATTTTTGTTTATACATATTTGTTCACTTTACAACTTGTTGTATTGTCGCACAGTGGGGGATCTGAAAAAAAGTGGAAATAAATCTATAACTTCTAAACGAATAGCTCGATTTTAATAAATTTTCCCATGGCTATAGAGGAGGTGTTGATAAGTTTTGAATTTGGGCTTAAACAACCAAGGGGGGGGGGGGGGCCGAGCCACAATGCCCCAAAGTGGGGCACCTCCAAATACCGAAAATGAAAAATGATGCCAAATTTTTGCTTGCGATCCGATTTGAAAGATTTTTATATATATGGAATGTACTATACGAGATCTACAAAAGATCTACATTGAATCCGATAACCGTTTTTTCTTGGATTTTGGGCACAATTCCAAGTATTGCTTACGGGGTGCACCATAAGCAGACGTGGACACATAAAATTCTATATTTTCATCCAACCAATCACAATATTTGGATTCAAATTTCGTAGCAGAAAATTTTACGCTTTTCCATTTTATGTCAAAGGATTTAACAAACTTTTCGATTTTACATAATTCCGTTTTATCCACTTTATTATTATGCGTACTTTCGATAAATTTCAATATGAGGTTGACTTTATCTTGAAATTGATCAGTTTTATTTTTAAGTAAAATGGAGGACATACAAAACAGGTCTTAGTTTTTTGAAAGCAGCTATGCGATTTTAGAATATGTTGTCTAAAGTTTAAATTTTCATAAAAAATAGGTCTACTTCGGAAGGCTCTGGACCACGCAATAATAAAAATTTTGATATTATTTTACTTTCATAATATTTCCCGAAATGTTTCCTTTCAGAAAAATATAAACACATTATTTATCTTTTTCTCATTTTCTGTATAATTTAAAATTAATGTAGTTACTTTTTTCGAAAAAAAATGGCGGAATTGTTGTTAATTCAAAAAAATACACTTCAAGAAAATCGGGAAAGAATTGGATCCGTTATTAGCAAAATAGCAGACCAAGGTAGGCAAAAAAAATAAAATTTTACTTTTCAAATGCGAATAACTCGTAAACTATAAGAGATAATATATCGTCTAGTACATTTCATATATATAAAAATTTTTCAAATCGGATCGCAAACAAAAATTTGGCATCATTTTTAATTTTTGGTATACCCGAGGTGCCCCACTTAGGGGCATTGTGGCTCGGCCCCCTTGGATGTTTAAGCCCAAATTCAAAACTTAAACTTATCAACACCTCCTCTATAGCCATGGGAAATTTTATTAAAATCGAGCTATTCGTTTAGAAGTTACAAATTTATTTCCACTTTTTTTCAGATCCCCCACTGTGTGTCGTAGGAGTTATACGTCGTCTATAGACGATATTGTGATATTGCAATTTTCTTAGTTGATTCAGATTTAGGTGACCATATATTTTATGCCAAATTTCTGTTTTGAAATCATTAACTTTGTCAGTTGTATGCATTATATTTTCGAATAATGTGACAAAATACAAGTTATCTCTTTTGTAGCCCTGAATTATTAAATTTTCTCCTTTATAAACAGCTACTTCTGTTCCTTTCATTAAAATAGTACAACCATTATCAGCCAGTTTACTAGTTGATATCAGATTGCATCGTAAGTCTGGTACATATAGAGTGTTCATAAGCCTATGCCTTGCTTTTTTCCATTTACATATACAGATACTTTAACCTTTCCGATACCCTTTATATTTAGTTCATTATCATCTGCCAATTTGACTTTACAACTAAATTGAGCGTCTATATTTTCAAATAAAGATATTTGGGTGCACATATGAGATGACGCACCACTATCTATTATCCATTTTTCACAAGAACTAGTGCAAAAAGATGTTTCTGTCATAGTTACTAATACTTCATTTGAAACATTATTATCTTCAGTTCCCTATTCCACACACCGAGCGTTTTCACTATTATTGCAGTCTTTAGCTTTATGACCTTTTCTTTCACATCGAAAACATTTATAGTCAAATTTATTTTTGAACCTCAATTCCTCTTGATTTTTATATTTATTTGGTTGGTTTTGATATTTGTTTTTATGAAACTTAGCTTTAAATGCTGAATTGCTTACATCATTTTCTTCTTTGCCACCAATTTCAAGTAATTTTGATTTTAAAACTGCTTTTTTCGAAATTCATTTGCTGTATCCATCGCAGCTTTGACTGCCGAAAAACGATGCGGTAAAGCATCAAGCATAGTAACAACAATCTCGATTCCCATTTCATATACACATAAAACACATACATATGTACATCAAAATCAATTAAAAATTGTGATATAGATTGATTCTCTGACATTTTCATATTCAATAACTTACGGTAACACTCTATCTTCTTCCTTATTGACTCACGGTCAAAGGTTTCTTAAGGATATTGCCACACATCTTAGGCACACTTTATATTTTTTACCATTGTCACAATATTTGTATCTATGGCCATTAAAATTTCAGCTCTTGCATCCATATCTTTATCGATATATTTTTGTGCATAATTCATTTCTCGTTCAAGCTCATGTGTCTGTTTAGCCGTTGGGTCTTCCGGAAGCTTTCTTACCCTTGGAGCTTTTTCTTCAACTAACACGATATTCAGCAATCTGTTCTTATGTAGTACCGCTTCCATTAGAGCCTTCCACGTACCATAATTTGATCCATTCAATAAGGAAATTTTACCAGCCATTGAATTCATTATTCTTGATTTTTGAATTTAATTAATTTTTATTTGAATTATACTTTATTCTCAAATAACAGCCTTCTATTTAAATTTCTTTATTGTATCCATATGCGAGCTGGGCCCATAACTATTATAATTAAAACAGTGTTATGTTAGTCCAAAAGATACAATAAGTACGAAAAGTTTATTAGAAGTGAATGAAAAAATTATGTTTTACACAAAACATATTCAACAATAATAACTTGATCAAATATATTACGTTGAATACAAAGTATTTTATAGTAAATAACAACAGGATTATTACGCGCGGACGTAGCTTTAATTCTGAAATCATTATATCACTCGAGTACGCTTGCATTTAGCACAACGTAGCTCGTCGGATATGGGTGGATTCGTTGTAATAAGATGATATGCAATCCGTCATAGTACACAAAATATTTCGTAGCCGTTTATAATTGTAATTCCGTTCACATCTACAATTTCTATCCGTACTCCCTACCGTCACCGCTGTCATAGATGAACCTGGCATGCCTGACCAATCAGGGTCGTTTTATTTATATGTTTGATAACCCTGTTTTTATCGTTTTGACATAACGTTGCCGCTTTTGTTTAGGGATGGGGTATCAGCGTTAACGCTCAGGGTAAAAAAACGTGCCGCTTACCGCCGGTATTTCGGGATGGCTATTACAAAGTCGCCACTCTCTTGATTTGTTAAGTGAAATAATACTTTACTCTTTGAATAAAGATGAAAGAAACACTTGCGTGTGGAATTAATTCCGTTTTATTTTATTCTTATGTCGATCACTTTTACTTTTCTTTTTATAATAACCTTCGATTAATTATCTTTTACTTTTCTTACTTACGACAAGTAGTTAGAAAAAGGAAGGAAAACGGTCCGATTACAATTATGTCAAAAGTTGAAGTGTGAAATTACAAGGAAGTGTTCCTAATAATTTAACCCCATAATGGCACGGCAAAAATGTTTTCTCATTTCTCAAATTAAACCATATAGTTACGATTTTTCAATTATCCTTAAATTCTATAATAATTATGTATATTACATATAAAAAAAACTTTATAAAAGTTTTTTAAAACATGAAAAAACAGTGCAGCGAATATTCACTTCTTAGTTATGATACATATGTATTTTCCTAAAGAAGATGCATTTAAATTATCAAAAAAGAAACCTAAACTATTAACAGATGTCCAACAAAAATATGTATCTGCAAATTATTCATAAATAAAATAGAAATCCTTTTAAAAAGTTACTTGTAGTGCAAATTAAATATTTACAACCCTATTCGAAAACTCTTATAATTGTTAATAAATATTTTCTAATAAAAAAATGTAAAGAGTTTATGTCCAATTTTCCAAATAAGAACACAAATCCTTAGTTTTGTAGGTAATTCAGTTTATTTAAGTTATTCAAAAAGTAAAGTAAATGTAATAATTATTGGGTAGTTTTTAAAAACAATGTTTGGCAAGTTATAAAATCGTACACTTTGGGCAACTTTTAGTTAGGTAAATTACGATTTTTAAGACAATTTTTTGTACTTTTAACATAGGCAACTTTGAAACAACTTTCAACTTTATGCAACTTTTATAATGTCTTCTACTTTAGGCAACTATTCAACTTTACATCAAAACAACTTTTCTTGCCGACGGACAATTGAATACTACTTCTTTTCCTCTGGTTGTTACTTTCAAGGTATGGTGAATGTTGTAGATTTAACCCGTTGAGAGCCTTACATAAATAATTTTCTTTTTGAATTAACGGTATGCAATTTTTACAATTTTATTTTTCCATCCTATCGTTATATGTTAAAAATTTATAAAAAACAAGTGCTGTGTTAGAGTGCAATATTCGGCTGTGCCGAATCTTAAATACCCTCCGCCTAAACGTAATAAAAAAAATACAAAAACAAATACACTGGTATTAAGACTAGATATATTCTTATTGTGTGTTTTCTATTCAATCTTAGTGCAAATTTTATTAGTATTTTATATATTGTTTGAAAGACAGTTTTACGACCAACATAATTTATTTTATATGTTTTGAAATTTTATCTGATTTTTACCATTTATAATTAAAGAAATTACCGATTCTTACCATAATTTACAGAGTTTGTCTGATTTGCATAATAATCTTGAATGTAATTTAGCAATTTATAAAATTAAAAACATATTTTTCCACATTAACCACAAGGTGAGGTTTATTTGGGTTGAATTTGATCTCAAATGCATAAAATTTATATGAGATTTCTGGGTGGCATAGCAGAAGTGGACCAATTATGGACTGATAATTTCTAAATCCATGTGAATTTTACGTATCTTAGGCTTATTTTGGTTGAATTTCATCTTAATAACGTTATCTTTCATCTAATTTAACGTTGTGTATAGTTGGTTATTATGTTCGGAAGTGGAGAGAATTCGCGAGATATTGCAAATTATTGACTGAGAGCTACAAAATCCAGTAGCATAATTAAATTTTCTGATCTGTATAATAGTTGGGTCAATATCGATATTTATTAGACATTTTTGAGGGTTAAATTGTTTTTCTTAAATGGTGCTTATATGGCAGCTATGACAAATCATGGGCCGAACTTCTTAAATTTTAGAACAGTGAATTTTATGCATATGAGGATATCTTACGTGGATTTTAAACGTAATAACGTTATATTTAAGATATATATTAGTATTAAGGTTAATTTCGGAAGTGGACCTTATATGGGGGATATAATCAAATGTGGACTGATATTCTCAAAGCCCAGCAGTTTGATTTTGGCATATATATAAATGATCCATGTAAAATTTTGGATTGAGACCGTTATTTATAAGAGATTTATGAGCATTGAAGTGATTTTCGGACGGGGGTCAAACATGGATCGAAATTCACAAAATTTTGTGCAATGATTTTTGTGTACATATTTATTTTTATTTATTTATTAGTAGTATTTCAAATACTTTTATATAACATTTCATGTTCAGCACACTTCAAGCGTACTTTATTTTTTATAAATACGGCAGTAAATCTATAACCTCTGGTTTAAATTAAATATTTCTTATAAAAATACAGTTTTTCTTCTAAATACATTTGGATTTATTTAATTTTTAATATTGTTTGGCAACATGTTGTAGAGATTGAATCCCTTATAAAAGAGAGATCTTTTCATCGTATTGTTATCTGATCGTTGTAATCTGAAATCTTGAGCGTTCCTTAGGCTATATGGTTGAACCTCTCCTACGTAACTTATTTGTTCAATTAAATAATCAGGTGCATCTCCCATTTTCATTTTTTGAATAAAATTAATTGTGTTTAGCTCTAGTCTTTGTTGTATATTAAGCCATTTAAGTGTATCTAACATATGTTCTATTGGGGTAAATCGATTGTTTAAGTATAGAGCGCATGCCTTATTCTGCAGCTTTTGCAATCTTGTTATTTGCTGTTCTGTGCAGCATGTATACAATGCAGTTGATCCAAATTCAAAATGCGGTTTGATCATTACATTATAAATATTTATTGCCGTTATAACTGATACTTTATTTCTTCTACGTTTGAAAAAAAGGATTATTTTTTAAATTTTTTTTACATATATATTCAATATGTTCTTTTAATTTTAAGTCTTTGTGTATTATAAAACCCAGATATTTTATATTATTTACTTTTTCTATTGTTACACAATTTATTTTAAACGTTAAGTTAGTGTTCATATTTATTTCCATTATTTTAGTCTTATTTTCGTTTAATTTTAATTTGTTCATTTTTAACCATTTATTTATATTGTCCATATCATTCGTTAAGTTATTATAACATATTTCTTCCGTGGCCGCTTCTGTGAAAATCAGCGTATCGTCTGCATATAAAACATGTTAATGATCTATATAAAGTTTTGAGTCGGTACCGATATTTATAAGATATGTATAAAGATTAATGGCTTTTTCGGATGTGGGCCTTATATGGGAGCTGTGACCAATAATAGGCCGACCGGTATAAAATTTAGTACAACAATTAACTTATGTATGTTAAATTTTAACCTGCTAACAATATTTTTATCAGTTTAATACGTTAAGTGAATTTTTGAAGTGGACTTTATATGGGGTCTATTATCAAACATATACCGAACTAAACCAAATTTCGTTTTACGATTTCTTTTTTCATGAAACTTACTCTTACCGAATTTTGTTTAAACATTCCAATTTTATAGGCATTTATTTATTATTGAGCCATATGAGCTATTCATGGATCGCTTCTTACTATTTCCCCACACTTTCTTCTTTTATCATAAGAATAACCTGTACAAAATTTCATTGCAATATCTGCAATATATTTAAAAAGATTGGAAGAAAAATGTTTAAAAATATCAAATTTTTATGGAAGTGTCTAACATTTTGATCCATAACTCTAGTTCCGATTTTGCTGTTTTTCAATGTCAAACTGCTTGAGTTTGGTTATGTCGTTTGGACGTGAGAGTGTTTTACATAGACAGACAGACAGACGGACATAGTTCAATCGACTTAGAATTTTATAAGGATCAAGAATATACATATATACTTTGTTAAATCTCAGATGAATATTTCTCAGTGTTACAAACGAAATGACATACTTATATATACCCTCATTCACCACTTATAGTGGTGGAGGGTATAAAAATAAATTATGTTTCAAATTGATCAAGGTTCCACATTTATTTGCTTAAAGTAGTACATCAATATTATGCTTATATCGAATTCAATTTAACCAAAGTCTAAGTTGCTCAATTAATAGGAAATGCCAGTTTTTTCCTTGATCCAGACCACGTAGCTGGTGACACGGCTGTAGGCCGCGGGATAACCCTTGGTACAGCCATCAAGAGCATGGAAAGAATACACACCAATTTGTTCATAGCTGGATTCCAACACCAATGGGCCGCCGGAATCACCTTCGCAGGGGGAAACACCACCTGTAGTGGCGACGCAGATTTTGGAGGAGGTGATTTTGGCAGTAAAGATTTTAACACAATCGGTATTGGTGCAGACCTTGAAACGGGCCCATTGTAAATCTTTTGCAATACTGGTTGTAGAGTCAGAAGTAAATCCCCAACCGGAGGCAACAGCCTCAATACCGACATAATTAGAGTAAGATTTGGAAATGGCGGGTAATTTCACGGCTTTTATCTTTTCAGTATAAGTGGTGGCGGGTATATTGATCAAGCCAATATCGTTATGATGATATGTGGTATCCCATTTATCGTGTGTGATAATATTAGGGGATTTGACAGTGTATTTAATTTCAGCCTTGGTCTCTTCGGTGGCACCCAAGAACACAGTAATAGATTGAATGCCATAGGTACAGTGGGCAGCAGTCAGAACCCACTCCTTGCCAATCAATGAACCACCACACCATTTTTCTTTGTTAGGGCCAACTTCTAAGGCTAGACCAACTTGATAGGGGAATTGACCCACAGTAGCGCTTTTACCATTAGTAATACCCAACTGAGCATTATGCAAGCGAAAGGCAGAGGTGGCGGAAAAAGCCAAAACCAAAGCAAATAAAATTAAGAACTTCATATTCTTTTAGAAAGTGATGTAAACAACTGATGCTTGTTGCCGTTCCGCAGCATATTTATATAGTCTGAAGCTTACACATTTTTTGTTATGAATTTGTATTTCTAAAATAATTTAATGTTTAATTGTTGATTTAGCTGAAAATCAAAAACAAGTGGTTAATATAAACAGCTCTTGAATTTGTTTATTTCCTATATTGTATTTAAATTATATTTATTTATTTGTTAATAACAAATTTGGAAAAATTCTATATTAACACGTGTTGGAAAATAATATTTATTAAATGCGTAGATCTTATTGTTTAATCATTTCCAAAACAATTTATTATTGTAGAACTTTTGATATACGTATATCAAAAATATTATCTTCCAATATAGAATTTTTCCAAATATGTAACGTATGGACGGCTGAGCCGATTTTGATGAAATTTTCACAGCATGCTACTGTGACTCTGGAAGGAATAATAGGCTATATGAAGTTTTGATTGTACAAACGGGAATGATACCGAATGATAGCGAAGCACACCGGGTTTAGCTAGTAAATAAATATAATTTAAGCACAATATAGGAAATAAACTAATTCAAGAGCTGTTTTAACCTTTTATTTTTGTTTTTTCAGCTAAATCCACAAACATTCAACTGTAATTATTTTTTGTTTATACCTATTATTTTAGAAGTACGAATATTTTTTTATTTTCTTTCTTCCAAAAAATTATTTCTCGCGAAATTCAATGCGTAGCCCTAACGGAGAAATAGCTTCCTTCAAGCCGTATAGATCACTTCCGCAGCTAAATAATATCATAATAATGAAAGATGTGTAGAGCATAAATAAAACACAAAAACTTACCCTTTAATTATTCAAAGACAGGTTCCAACTCGAACTCTTTTAAAAGTTTTCTCAAACTTTTCTCGTCCTACAGAAAATGCTGAAATCGTTCTTCTTCAACATTTAAAAGCACAAACTCACTAGAATTATTTAAAGGAAATCCACAGATTTCCTTTTGGAATGTTTAGAGATCGAACCGCGTTTCACTTTCAATGGTTTCTTTTCCAGGGGTATTTAAACTTTTTCTTCCGCCGGAATAACTGCTTCAATAGCCACAGTCATTCAATTGTTTGCGGAGCTTTCATCAAGGTTTGATATTTGTGTATTTTCCATTGGAACAGATTGTTATACCCTACACCACCATAGTGGAGAGGGTATATTGGATTTGTGCTGATGTTTGTAACGCCCTGAAATATTGGTCCAACACCCACATTAAAGAATACCCATCGACTCAGAATCACTTTCTAAGTCGATTTAACGATGTCCTTCCGTCTGGCTGGCTGGCTGTCTATGTAAAGCTGGTGCGCAGAGTACAGGTCGCAATTCTGAAGATATATAGATACAATTTGGTACGTGATATTTTTTCGGCCCAAGGATGGATGGGATTGAAACTGGTCGAAATCGGTCCATTATTTCACCTGGCCCCCATACAAATGTCCTCCCGAAATTGGGGTTTACCGATCATAAATGTTTGAATTATGCAAGTATCCAAACAAATTTCATCACAAATGAGTGGTAAATAAAGCGAAATCACATCTACGAATTTTGTGCAGATAAGGCCCACTTCCGAAAATCACTTTAAAGAGGATAACTTTCTCAAAAATGTTGATATCCAAATAATATTGAACGAAAATATATTTCATATATCTAAAAATAATACGCTACAATTTTATTATGATCGTCCATAATTAGTCGAAACTCCCATATAAGACCCTCTCCGTAATTCACTTTAAGCTCCATAAATCGTTTAAAAGTAATTATATCGAGACAAAGTTTAACAAATATAATACTTATATTCACAGACACTATGGCACTAAATTTTTGGATGATTGATCCCCAATAGGTTATATCTCCCATATAACGCCCATTTCTGGAAAACTGTTTTATACATATACTGGATGTAGGCCATTATATGGTCGGGCTTGACCGACTATACTATCTTACTTGTTTTTTAAGAATTTATTTAAACTTGATCTGTTTAATTTCAAAATATTTTGTAAATAAATTTGTTTTGTAATAAGAAACTCAACTGAGCAACTCCTTAATGGAAGTATTATAATACCGCATTTATTAATTTTAATTACGGTACCACTATTGCCATCATTACCTTGGGTAACCTAAATAACATATTTTTAAAGGTATAATTAATTTCAAAAGTCTATTACAATATCCTGCAGTGAGTCATACAAATACTCTGGCTTGAATCATTTAAGACAGTTACTTAACATTTAATAAAAATATCCTCTATCCTTTCTTTTCAAAGAACGAAATTTGAGTATTTTTTTTTATTAAACACAAATTGAAACCTTTTATTATCTCATAATAAGTGGAAATTTATAGACAGGTTTCAGTTCAGTTGTTGCTGACTTGTCTTCTCAACCAATAATATTTGGTTTTATTGGTTACGACAACTCCAACATATGTTAGTCTATAAATATTTTGTATTATTGATGTCTCAACAGCATCTTCATCAGAGCCGACAAAAAAAAAGGTTCTTTGCTGTTAATAATACAGTCAATTTTACAATTAAATGTAATTTTAGCATTACAAAAGTAATTTTATTACTTCTAGCTTCAATGTTGGTTTGTTTAGCAAATATTTGGATTATAGTTTTGCATTGAAATTCCTTTTATCAGACGTAGACAATTGTTTTCGGAATTTTATATCCCGCTGTGTACAATTTCCCTTTTAATTCTTTGGCTTGTTTATAAACATTATTGTTTTATTTTGTAGAAATGTTGTTCAACAAACAAACAAGATTTCATTTGAAATTTAAGAATTCTTAAATTTCAGTTTATTTGCTTTTCATTATTTGATTTAGAGATAAAAGTCTTTTGTATTACTTTATAGGCATTTTAGATATTTCTTTAATTTTCATATGATTGATGATCTTGTTTGTATTTGTGAGTCAGAGTTTATTGTGTGTTAATTCTTTTTGATAAGGTTGAATTATATATGTGTCTACGACTACTTCCTTTTCAAGTGCAAAAATTCAATTTAATTAATTAGTATCAATTAACCAGAAAAAACCAGTAAAGTTGTATTTAAATAATTGGTGTTCTACCGGAGAACATTGTTAAAATATTGAACTATTGATAAAGACTTAAAAAAATTATTGAAATTTAACTAATTTAGATCAAAAGATTGCAGATTTGGAATCAGCACTTATTTACATTAATGACATTGGTACTTTCAATAAATGATGAGGAATTTGGACGATACAAAGCCTGAGTTTTTTTTTTTTTTTTTTGGTTTGAACTCAAGTGTTCTATCAATATTTTACACAGCTGTTTTTCATAATCATTTGGTCGTATTGGGTCGAATTATTCATAATATATAATGATTTTTTGTGCGCAAGCATAATTTGAAATTATTAATATTGTTGCTGCGGTATTTTTTCTTTTTTACGGTATCATCTCTACACACTATTGCCGCATGCCGCTGAAATGAATAGTTACATTTTACATATCGCTTGATATTTCTTTCCGCTTAGTTGTCCTTTTCGTGCGGAATCAATAATACCACCCGTTGTTTGTCTCTATCGTAATTTTTATTAATCCTTAAAGTATGCAACACAGCTTTGCTTATGAGTTTACCTGCCTTACTCACACTGAGTCTGTGCAAATGCAAAAAACCCAGCAGACATACTGTATATACACATGTATATATATGTATATTCGGTAACTTAGTATCTTATAATGACATCATCCATTAACATTTGGAGACCTTTAATTAAGAAAATATTACTATGTAAGTATATTTGAAAAGCCTTTCATGATTAGCAGAGCTTTGTGCTACAAGGATTGTTGCTTTTCTTAGAAATTAGTAAGCAAGGGTTTTATAGTTACTGTTTTTTTAGCTTAGCACTTATGGCAAAACATTTGTTTATGCAATGCATGAGCTGGAACTAGCAACAGAAGTTCTAAGGAGAAATGATAGATTTTTCAAACATTGAAAAGTTGAAAGGTTGTAGTATATCGTATACTGCCTGCCACTTGAATAAGGAATCACAATTTTTAATTAATTAATTAAGGATATCTCATAAACTAAAGTTCAGAAAAAAATAATTTTTTTGCACAACCAAATTTCAAGGTGTTGAGTTTAGTTCCCAGAAGAAATAAAAAATATACATATTTTGTTTTACTAAAATAATGCATTTGTTTAAAGACATGTATTTCTGTGGTACTTTTTTGTGTGTCACTTGAATAAAAAATATTTTAAAACAAAGCAAACTGTAATTTATTTTTAAATTCTAGGTTATAAAAATGGAAGTTATTATCTTCTAGCTTTCAAACTGTAATTAGTACGTCCACCATTTTTAGATATAACTTCAAAAGTACCATTTGGTATCGACATGTACAATGACTCTAAGTAATTTAGCAAAATTAAACTCCACGCTTCCGTTATTGCATCCTTTAAGGATTTTAACGTCTCAAATTGTTTTCCTTCTTCATAAACTTTTATTGCAAGCCAACTCCAGACATTTTCCATAGGATTTAAGTCGGGTAAATATGGAGGACAACCCAATATTTGAACACCTTGTTGATTAATCCATTGTTTTACTGTTCTGGCGGTATGAATCGGAGCGTTTTAGTATTGGTACGTCCAAAGAAATCATTCAAATTTAGAAATGCTTAAGTCATTTGTGGGATAGTTTTGCATAATTTGAACTCGTTTGATGAGATCCTATCGACAATAATTTTTACAGTATGTTCTTTGAGAAAGCTTTATATAATTCAGAACAGATATATTCGATTTAGAATCATTAAAAGTGAGCCATCTTTCATTCCTTGGAAACAGTTAAAGCCAAAATAGAGCATGCATTTAAATTAAGAATGGAACGAAACAATCTAAAGATTTAGACCAACAATTCTAAATTAAAAGACTGGTTAAATGACTGAAACTGAATACCAATTTAGAGTAGATAAGGAAATCTGATTTCAAATCAATTAGGAGTACATAAATGTGTGCGTAAAAACTTGAAGTAATGTTTGAATCTTATGTTTAAAGATCAATTCAGTTAAATTTCATATATAAAAGATATTTCAGAGCACACAAACTCTACGATCCTATCAGTTTAATGTCTAAACAAATTGATTGAAGCTAATTCAGAACCAAATAAATTTCAGAACAAAAAATACATAATGATCCTTAATTAGAGATAAAACTGAATTACAAGAAATTAAAATTGAACCAAATAAAGAATAATTATTGCAACTAAATTGCACTATCTGAGGATAAGTAAAAATTTCATTATAAAAAACTATGAATTAACATAATATCCTTACTTAAAATAATTATAACAAATTTTTTAAATATTATTATAATTTTTTAAATATTTAAAAAAACGAAAATCTAAAACATAGTCTAATCAGTGGTTCATTCAATGAATAATTAGTTTTATGGTAACCAATAAAAAACTAATCATAATATCCTATTGCTATTGAGGGTACATTAACCCTAGAAGACTAACATGTTTTAATTATACGTTAAAACTAACACCACGAATCTTTGCCGATATGAAAGTTTTCCAAAAGCGCTTCTGTTAATGTGGGAAAATTTGTTTTTTTTTCATTTTATTTATTAAATAACTCTTATTAAATTCATATTGAACTCAGTAAATAAAACATAGTGCAGCTTTTTCAAAGTGCGTTTTTTAGTAGTGGCAATATTTATAATATGTATGTACATATATATATAATTTTTATGTGCCTCTAAAAATGCCTTGTTAATATATTTGCGCTTGCGTAAAAACTACTTGAAAAAGCACTTGTTGAATTTGGCACCGTTGCTCGTGTAGCAACAATAAAAAAATAACTGCACGTAAAAACTACTAATGTTATCTTTCTAGGGTTAATATTTATATATGATAACAATTTGAGGTAACATTTAACTAAATAAAAATCAACGATTACATTGAAAATAAAATAAAGGGGGTTAACCTTATTCAAAAACGATTATTAAATTTAACAAACGTTTATTAAGACAGATTTGCATATACAAATTTGCTTAATAAACGTTTGTTAAATTTAATAATCGTTTTTGAATACGAGGGTAAGTACATAAACCCTCTAGCCAAAATTTACCTAAATTGAACTAAATAAACACTAACAACTGTAGTTAAAATTTAACTACATAGAGACATGTAATTCAAACAAATATTAACCCACAAAAGACACCCTCAATTTAAGATATATACTCACGTTATAAAAGGACTATAATTCAAGCTAAATACCTATAATTGAAAGTAAAAATGAACTTTCGGAAGACTACGATTGGTACTAAATTTAATCCTTAGAAAGATGTATGATTATGATTAAATTTTAGAAAGACATATGCTTGCAGTTAAAATTGAACTTAAGAAAGTTGAAAATAAAATTTAATTTATATATTGAAGTTGAAATGTAACTTTAGAAAGACCTACGATTGAAATTAAAATTGTACTTTAAAAGCACCTACGCTTAAAGTTAAAATTTAATTTTAGAAAGGCATACAATAGAAGCTAAATTTGAACTTTTGAAAGGCCTATGATTCAAGATAAAATTTGACTTTAGAAAGACCTATGACTGAAGCTAAAATTTAGATTCAGAAAGACCCAAAATTGAAGATACAATTTTGCCTCAGAAAGAAGCTAAAATTTTACTTTAGAAAGACCTAAGATTGAAGCTAAAATTTAGCCTCAGAAAGATCTACGATTGAAGCTAAATTTGAACTTTAGAAAGACCTACATACAGTTGAATCTAAAATTTAACTTCCAAAACACTTCTTACGATTGAAGCTAGAATTTAGGAAAGACCTACTATTGAAGCTAAATTTAAAAAGAAATGTTTTGATAAACTTCCATTAACATTTAAAATTTTAAGGTCTCCTATGCCAAACCAACTATTCACCAAACATCTTCATTATTTTCCAGGGCCTACAATTGGAAAGTACGTTCGGCGAGTTCAGCTCCCTAAACAATTCTAGCTTAATTATTTCCACTAAGAATCTCTGAGTGCAGCATTTTACAACTAACAAAATTAAAAATTTTACTTGCGTAAATATGTTTATGATAAAACATTGCTTTATACAGACTAATGCTAATAGTTATTGTTTGCTGGGTTATTGCAATTTAATTTTAGCAAATAAGTGTTGCCTGCTTTTAAGATGAGGAAAGTAGAATGAGGATAATTATGCTGAAATAGCTCTATACAACTGGATTAATAGAAACGAATTTATCTTTTTCAACAGATCTTTAAAAATTGTTAGGTAAATTTTAACAAAAACCTTTAAATGCATTTTTTTTGCCATGGAAATTATTTTCTAGCCAAAAAATCAGAAAAATCATTATTACTTAATACTTAAAGATATACATCAATGTCTAAACTAGAGTAGTTATGGACCTAATAATCCTTCAAAAGGATTTTTTGAAAAGTTTAAACAAGTAAAAATAAAACTTCCTGCATACTACTTATCAATTGCTGATAATTTTTTCCCTTAAGAATGAAACTCGACTTCCGTAGAATAGGACAATAACGATTTGACAACTCAGTAAGTTTTAGTTTAACATTGACTGACTGTTTTGTTATTTTAAGGATTGTTATTGTTAGCCTAAAATAACATAAAGATCAACCTACTAAATGTAGTTACTTAAAGGCACATAATCAAAATGTTGCATAGTTTGTTAAACAAAATAAGCAGAGAAGTAAGAAGTGACAGGAAAACTAAATATTTTTTTTGAAGGATTTAAGATAAACAGCAAGAATTTCAAAGGAAGGATAAACAGATTATGAACATAATTGAAGCATAAATCCTTAAGGTTTTTTTTGAAAGCAACCATTTCAGGATTTTTATGGTCAACCGAAAATATTTGAGGTTGTTTAAGGCTTGTGTTTGAGGTTTTCTCAATGTTTGTGGCTGCTCTAGGGCGTTAAGTCTGGCTACACACATGTATCTATGCCAACATATGTGTGCGTGTGGTAGCAAATATTTCTATTGTTTTTTTGTTGTGTGACAGCCTAAAATAACAATAATTTTGTTTTTTTTTTAAGCAAAAATATTCAGTTTGTTTTTACGCCTGGCTGTAAGCATTTGATAATAATAATGTTATTTTAATATTTCTTTATTTGTTGTTTTGTTATAAAAAGAAAAGTATATTACGCTGCTTTTCAAACATCATATTTTCATTAATGTATGGTTATTGTTAACATATTTTCACAATAAATACATCTTAGAGTATTAAAATTTGAAAGGATTTCTTTAAAAAAAATTAATTTCGAATCCTCGTTGACTGAAATAACATAATTTATTAATAATATATTCATTTGCTTATAATCTTTCTTCTTGACTTTATTGTTTAGCTCTAGTTTTTTTTTAGCTAAATATTTTTTCAATTAATAATATGAATAGATTTAATTGAAAGCGGCTTATGATGGCATGGTTGGTATGATAGCTAAGAGTTTTAGAAATAATTGTGTTTTTTTAGCAAAGGATTAAGCCTCAAATACTGTTTGTTTCTTAATTCTAGGAAAAGAATAAATTATAAATATTTTCAATAATAAGAACAATTTATTATTTTTTATTTAAAAAAAATTTTAAATTTTTGATATTTATTTAGTCGGGCTCGAGTTGTTTGTCTGATGGCTAGCAGGCACCGCAAGTGGTGCAGAGGGTTAGAACTCAAAGAATTCTAATGAGGGAAAGTGGTGTTTCTCGAAACAAATTCAACAACCCTGGTTCGAATCCCAGCCAAGAAAATTATCAATAAAAATTTTAATAATAAAAATTTTTCAAGTTGTAAAAACAATTCCTACCTTCAGTAAAAATAATTTAATGAAAATTAAATTTAATGAACTCAAGCCCGACTAAATAAATATCAAAAATATTTTCAATAATTTGCAAAGAATATGAAAAATCTATTAAATTTATTTGTCTTTTTATTTTAAACAAAAAGCTCAGAATACTATTAAAGTTTGTTTATAATGGGTGTATAACTGAAAATGCGTTAATTCCCCAGCTTTTGGATGAATTCTGCTGCTCGCAAAAGTTTTCAAATTGCTGAGTAACTCACAATGATTTTCCCAACGAGTTTGACGACAATCTTCATTGAGAAATGCCGGCAATTCTTGGTCTTCAAACTTTTTGGCTGACCTGGAGGATCCTTGTCTTCAGTGTCATAATCACCACTTCTGAAGTGCTAGTAGGCTCTCCCAACTATTATATATCCCAGAGCTAACGCTTCGCCATCGTTGGGGTCGTTGCTGACGGGGGCGATTGGTCTGGAGTTGAGAACTGCTTCCATTTGAACCAGACCCGTCTCTAGTTCTTCTACGGTCAGTAGCACGTTGTCGCTGTATATTTTGTCTGGCAGCCCTCCCCTGCCAACTAACCTTTGAAGACAAAGAATAAAATAATTTGAAGACAAGATAGTAACTAATTTAAAATGTACGGCCTTTAACGTAAAACACACAAATATAGCAATGTACATTTTAACAGGTGGACTCCCACGTATTTTTAGTGTTACATTAACTGGGACGCAAAAATCAACACCACATATTTTAAATGGGCGCGAAGCTCTCACCCTGTCGCCGGGCAAATTTCTTATTATTTGTTTAATTAGTTTGTAGCGAAAACAATGAATACACGTAAAAAAAATGTAAATTTTTTGGCATTAAAATGGAAAATTTTGCAACGTGCGCAATTGATGCGTTTAACAATCGCTCGCAAAAAATTGCAATATTCATCTTAATATTGGTGAACAAATGGATTCAAATGTCGCAAATTCAAACATTTGCTTAATTTTTTTTTATCTCTTCGGCGTATTCGCCTTTTTGTATGCATTCAATTAGCTGGAGAAAAGACCAATTAATCTCTTTTGTTGAATTTATACCCAAATTACGATATACTATCTTGCATTCAACCAAAGGCACTCATTCATCATAAACATCGCTGAGCAATTGGTATAATTCAATGCCACTTTTTTTCAAATTAAAACAGTAAATCAAAACTTTCCACATGTGAGCTTTGTTGGCCCAAAATTCGAGATTTTTTAAGAAAATAAAACTTTGTATGGTGTAAACAACAATGTGTAATAAATAAGTGAGAATAAATCGATTTTTCATATAAGTCAAAATTTCTTAAATCCTTAATAACTTTGTTAGTACGTCTTTAAATGCGTAAAGCGCCTCTGTGGCGATCTGTGATCACTCATATTTCTGGCTTAAACTTGATTTTTCATATGAAATATCATAATCTCTTAAGTATTTTATAACTTCGTTAATATGCATTTAAATGGAAAAAGAACCTTCGTCTGTGATCACTCATATTTTTTTTTATCGATTTTAATGATTTCTCATATAAAAAGTCAAAATTTCTTAAATGAATTTGTTCATATGTCTTTAAATGAGAAAATGAAATCGACCTTTGCCTGTAATCACTAATATTTCTGGCTAAAACTTGATGTTTCATATAAAAAGTCAAAATTGCTTAAATCTTTAATAATTTTGTTCATAAACGTTTGAATGGAAAAAGGACCTTCATCTGTGATGACTCATATTTTTCATATGAAAGTCAAAATGTCTTAAAACTTTAATAATTTTGTTAAAATGCTTGTAAATGAAATAAGGACCTACATCTGTGGATCACTCATGTTATACCGTAAACAAAACAAGTTTGCTTTCAAAGTCTTTTGTTTATATAGTAACATTATACCCAAAAAATATGAAATTAATTTAATAATTTTTGACTAGTATTCTTCGTTCTATATCAGACAATAATAATTAAAACGAATAATGGCACACTGAAAATATACAAGATCATAATAATACAAGATTATTTCAATTACACACACTTCTTAGAAATATTATCATGGAAATCATACATGCAGTATTACTAGCTGTATATCAGATCATAAAACCAATAATAACACAAATGGATTTTAATTATTTTAGGTAAACACACGCGAAGATTTATCACTAAAATCTTGCAGGAATATGTGCTCAATTATTTCAAAAAGAAAATTCATATTAAATCTGCATCTTTTAAACCAAATTTTTTTAAAAATTAATACAGATGTTTCAAATTCAAATAGATTAAAATTATGTTTAATTAGAAAACAGAAAAGTTCACATTAGGCCACAAAGGCTCTGATAAAAGTTATCAGAGGGAATATATCTGTACAAACATGTATGGTGGTTAACCTCAGTACATACAATTTAATACACTAACTATTTTGCAGCAAAGATTTAATCACAGCACATGTAAATCTAGAAAAAATTTGCTGCTATTATAATTTTAAATAAACGGAACTATACTTTTTTGTATATACGAAAAGTGATCTATTCTCTTTTATGCTGCTTGTTTTTACAACTGTCTCGATTGCCATCTAAATCCTTTTCTAACTACTCCCTATCGTGTGTGATTAATCTGTTTGTGTTTAAGTATGTATTGTTCATATGGGAACAATCAATACATACGCCCACATATTCACAGGCATGCATGTGATACGGAAATATTTAAGGATGTTTATGTAGAAGCAATTGCTTTTAGCTTCCTAATATGAACATCTGAAGGTTTTACTTTTAGGAAAGATTTAGATTTAGTTGAAATGATAACATTTTCTAGCAGTATGGAATGTATATATGGGAGAAATTAAACACAAGTAATAGAAATGCAGCAATAAACAAATAAGTTTGATGGTATATACCTAGGGTTTTCTCTAAAAATTCAAAATTATAAAATTTGTATAGAAAATTTAAAAATGTTTTCCTGTTTAGAACTGCAATTTCAAATTATTAATATTTTAGCAATATTTGAATATTCTAAACTTGGTAACAATTTCTTCTTCTCTGAATTTAAAAATATGCATAACTTTAATAAAATTTAGAAATATTCCTGCAACTATAATTTCTTAAAACACCTTAAATATTTCAAATCTTTCGCGATATCGAAGTTGGTTTTTGCGTTTTTTCTCAATATTTTTTCTCAAAACGTTCTTGTATTTACATACTTTCTCAATAAGCCTCTCATTTTCGATTCGTCACACTTTTTCCACTTTCATTGCAATTTCTATAATCCTGGTATTGAATAAACAAAATCTTAAATAAACTAGAATTTAGCCATACAAACTCTCTTATCATTTTAGATAAATCTAGACTATAGACACAACAATTGCCGCATTTGTAAGAAAACCTACCAAACATAAAAATATAGACCACATACAAAACATCACGAAAGCAATTTGCACAAAAAAACCAAATAAAGAAATGCTTGCCTATGCCTTAAAAACGAAATTTTATCACTTCAACAAGATCTAAATCTAGCTAAGCAAAATATATCTCAAAAGGACATGTTAAAAAGCTGAAAATGAAATAATAAATGCCAACAAATTCCTACATACTCCCCTACATACATTTTGGCATATAAGTATCTTACCAGCAAATGTCTGTATACCAAAAATTAAGTCATTTTTGCTGTTTAAATGCACTTGCACTTATTCTTTACTTGTATGCATTTTAACCTAGATTGAGATTGATCCTTCATGATAAGCAGAAGATTTTAAAGGATTTAGATGGAAATCAGTGCATATTTTAAAGAATCTCTAGGTTCAAAATCATGTGCATATGTAGAAAATTTACTGACATGCCTATTTATGTGTAGTTTTTTGTTATATGAGATGATTTTTTTGTTTGGATTTAAATATTTAAAAATAGTTTCTTTATTTTTGGAAAATAGTAGCCAATTTCATGTAGTTTTAAAAGATTCACATCTGCTGTGATTAAACCTACATGTAAGTTCCTTATTTGAAGATCCGATTTCTAATATAAAAAATATGTGAATGTAGTCTTATCTTAATAGTGCTGGAATATGTTTTAAATTAAATTATTAAGATATAGTTGGCTAATTGTATGCAACTTAAATATTTGAAGATATTTTCATTATGATAGGATGTAGTGTGCCTTTGTGGCCTAATGTGAACTTTTTTGAGGCCTAATTGCAAATAATTATCATATCATTTAAAGATCAATACATGTGTGTTCATTTGTAAGAGGAATTGGTTTTGAAGATGTAATTATGATATGATTTTCTGGCTACAAATAAAAGAACATGTATGCCCACAATTTGTGTTTGATACAATTGTTCTTTAGAATCATCATGTCTGAGTGAGAACTTAGAGGAATTGAAGATATTTTTGTCTTTATTGCTTGTTATCATAGTTATGATCCGATATAAAATATTTACAGTCTTATTCAGAAACAATTAAAGTAGACTTCAAATGTACTTTAAGAAAATTTTGTATGAAAATTTTGTCTAAAAGCACACTTCAAACCTACTTTATTTTTTATGAATACGGCAGTTAAAGTTTTAGCTTAGAATAACAGTACTGATTTCTTTTATTTGTGTTATTGTTTATTATTTTACATGTCTAAAATAAAAGACATTTTTTTTGGAATAGTTGAATTGATTGTAGAAATTATTTTAATTTTTGAAGTAATGAATTGAAGAGCTTAATGATATGTACTTATTTTAAGTCAACAATTAAGCTGTCTTTAAAAGCCCATATAAGTTCAATTACTTCAAATCCAAAAATCATATCATAATTACATCTTTAAACTATTTTATTTTACAAATGAACACACATAAATAGAATTCAAAAGGATATACATTATTTTAAATTAGACCACAAAGGCTAGAAGCATTAAGTTATCAGAGGGAATATATCTGCACAAAAATGTACGATGGTTAACCTCAGTATACACATCATTAATATCTTAATGATACAATTTAAATACGAACTAGTTTGCAGCAAAGATTTAATCACAGCAGACGTGTATTTAGAAAAAATTGATCTGCTATTATATTTTTAAAAGAGTAAAGATAGATTTTTGCATATATGATCATGTTAGCTGTTTGTTTTTACAACTGTGTCGATTGCCATCTAAATGCTTTTCTAGCTACTCATTATCATATGTGATTAATCTGTTTGTGTTTTTTCTATTGTTCATATGGCAACAAACAATTATTACGCTGACGTATTAGCAGGCATGTACGTCATACGGAAATATTTAAGCAATTTCTTTCAGCTTCCTAGTATGAAGATTTTAAGGTTACATTTTTCGCAGCGATTAAGATTTTTGTGATACGATAAAATATTTCTTAAAATAATTTAAATATATGAAAGAAATTTTGCAAAATTATTATAACAACAGCATAAATATAAACATTTTTAATGGCATATTGGTAAGGTTTCTTTGAAATTATAAAATTTTGACAGAAAATTTACAAATACATTTTTTTTTAATTTTTCATAAGATTTACTAAATTTGTTTGTACTTTTATAAAGAATTTTAATAAAATATTGTTATGTTTGATGCTTTTGGATTTTACTTTTTTTTGATGTGATCGAAAATTTCAAAGATGTTGTCATATCTAGTGCCATAGCACTAGTAAACATTTTTTAAATAGAGTAATGTTGCGCTGGATTTTATTTGAATAGTTCGTTATTTCAACAATATCCCTGTAACTAATTTCTTCCAAGAAAAAAAGTTTTTTTCTCAAGTCTTTTGTTTCAGTTATACATACATATGTATATGTAAATCAAACAATAAAAAATGGGATTGTAACACTAATTGTTTCACATCTGATTTTAAATATAACAATAACCAATAAAGCCACAAATTATTTGTAATTAATAAAAATTATGTATCAAACACAAATTGTGGGCATACATGTTCTTTTATTTGTAGCCAGAAAATCATATCATAATTACATCTTCAAAACCATTTCCTCTTACAAATGAACACACATGTATTGATCTTTAAATGATATGATAATTATTTGCAATTAGGCCTCAAAAAAGTTTACATTAGGCCACAAAGGCACACTACATCCTATCATAATGATAATAGCCAACTATATCTTAATAATTTAATTTAAAACATATTCCAGCACTATTAAGATAAGACAACATTCACATATTTTTTATATTAGAAATTGGATCTTTAAATAAGGAACTTACATGTAGGTTTAATCACAGCAGATGTGAACCTTTTAAAACTACATGAAATTGGCTACTATTTTCCAAAAATAAAGAAACTATTTTTAAATATTTAAATCCAAATAAAAAAAAATCATCTCATATAACAAAAAACTACACATAAATAGGCATGTCTGTAAATTTTCTACATATGCACATGATTTTGAACCTAGAGATTCTTTAAAATATGCACTAATTTCCATCTAAATCCTTTAAAATCTTCTGCTTATCATGAAGGATCAATCTCAACTTAGGTTAAAATGCATACAAGTAAAGAATAAGTGCAAGTGCATTTAAACAGCAAAAACTTAATTTTTGGTATACAGACATTTGCTGGTAAGATACTTATATGCCAAAATGTATGTAGGGGAGTATGTAGGAATTTGTTGGCATTTATTATTTCATTTTCAGCTTCCTAACATGTCCTTTTGAGATATATTGTGCTTAGCTAGATTTAGATCTTGTTGAAGTGATAAAATATTGTTTTTAAGGCATAGACAGGTATTTATTTAGTTGGTTTTATGTGCAAATTGCTTTCATGATGTTTTGTATGTGGTCTATATTTTTTATGTATGTTTAGATTTTCTTACAAATGCGGCAATTGTTGTGTCTATAGTCTAGATTTATATTAAATGATAAGAGAGTTTGTATGGCTATATTCTAGTTTATTTAAGATTTTGTTTATTCAATACCAGGATTATAGAAATTGCAATGAAAGTGGAAAAAGTGTGACGAATCGAAAATGAGAGGCTTATTGAAAAAGTATTTAAATACAAGAACGTTTTGAGAAAAAATATTGCGAAAAAACGCAAAAGCCAACTTCGATATCGCGTAAGATTTGAAATATTAAAGGTGTTTTAAGAAATTATAGCTGTAATAATAAATTTAAGTTAATTTTGCAGGAATATTTCTAAATTTTATTAAAGTTATGCATATTTTTAAATTATGCATATGTACTTATTGTTACCAAGTTTAAAATATTTAAATATTGCTAAAAAAAATAAATATTTTGAAATTGCACTTCTAAAAAGAAAAACATTTTTAAATTTTCTATACAAATTTTATAATTTTGAATTTTTAGAGAAAACCCTAGGTATATACCATCAAACTTATTTGTTTATTGCTGCATTTCTATTACTTGTGTTTAATTTCTCCCATATATACATTCCATACTGCTAGAAAATGTTATCATTTCAACTAAATCTAAATCTTTCCTAAAAGTAAAACCTTCAGATGTTCATATTAGGAAGCTAAAAGCAATTGCTTCTACATAAACATCCTTAAATATTTCCGTATCACATGCATGCCTGTGAATATGTGGGCGTATGTATTGATTGTTCCCATATGAACAATACATACTTAAACACAAACAGATTAATCACATACGAAAGGGAGTAGTTAGAAAAGGATTTAGATGGCAATCGAGACAGTTGTAAAAACAAGCAGCATAAAAGAGAATAGATCACTTTTCGTATATACAAAAAAGTATAGTTCCGTTTATTTAAAATTATAATAGCAGCAAATTTTTTCTAGATTTACATGTGCTGTGATTAAATCTTTGCTGCAAAATAGTTTGTGTATTAAATTGTACGTACTGAGGTTAACCATCATACATGTTTGTATAGATATATTCCCTCTGATAACTTAATGTTTTTAGCCTTTGTGGCCTAATGTGAACTTTTCTGTGGCCTAATTGCAAATAATTTTTATTGTTTTGAGTTCAGGACCTGTGTGTTCCTTTGTAAGAGGTAGTAATTTGAAAGATATGATTTCTGGGTTTGAAATAATTTAACGCATACAAGATTTCTAGTGATAAAATGTTTCTTTAAAAAGTAACCAGTGTAAAAATAATGAAAGATCGTTTGATGTTAATAATATGATCTGATATGGAATACTCACTTCAGAATTACTACTGCTTTCTAATATGAACATTTGCAGGTTTTTGCTTTTAGAAATGATTTGTATTTGATCTAATAATGCTAATTTTGATTGTTATCATATTTGTATAAATGATTTTGTTTTATTTTTAAACAAAGGACAAAAAAATAGATTAGTTATAGGCCACTCTACTGAAGCTTTTTAAACATCGGCTTTTTAAGAAAATTTTCTCAATACAGCTGTCGTTACGTATATTAAATCATCAACTGATTGACAAATTTAAAACAAGAAAATAAAATTAATAAACAATAAATTGTAATAATAATGGATATTACTGAAAATACTAGGGTATGTTTTAGTATAGAAAAATATTCATATTTTATGTTTTGTATATTCGTTTTTAAAATATTTTTCTTTTGTCATTTTTAAGCTTTGACAACATTAGCATACGACTTTGCTAAAAATTGTGGCCACAATAAAATAGTTGTAACATGCAATCTACAACATACATCACTTGTGAATTTAGCAATTATATTTCAATCTTAAAATTTTTTTTCGTGTTAATTTTAAGTTTATCAAATATTTTTGTTTCTATTTTCTATGAAATCCATGCCATCCAATTAATTTCCTAGAAGCATTATCATATACGTAAACATTTAACAAATTTCTTTGAAAAACACATACTTTGTTTTTAAACCTCTTCCGTTTTTTGTTCATTAAGATTTCATTACAATTTCTTCGAATTTTTTTGAGGACTCATGGCCAATTAACACTTGAAAATGGAAATTGTTTACAAGGTTAATTTTGTTAGATTTGTGACATTTTAAAAGGCCTTAGGAAACGGAACTGAGTACAGGAAAATAATATTTAAAATGGCATTAAAGTTAAGCAGTTGCTTGTTATAATATAAAGTAAATAGTTAGAAATAACAATATTAAACACTGGTTTTTAAAAAATACTTTAAAGAGAAAGAACAAAAGGTTTGATTAGCACTTAGGAAGACATGGTCTGAAAATGTAAAATCAGGTGAAATGATTTTATGGAAATATAATTGATATTTGTTAATTTTTTTTTTTCTAAAAAAATAAATAATATTTCATATTTCATAAGTGCCTTCCTTACAGAGTTTATTTTCTTTGGACAGTTTTCATATAGAAAAGTGTCTGTCTGAGAAAAGTGTCTGCCTGTGATTGTTTTAATATAGACAGGTAGTAGTTTTCATATAGAAAAGTGTGTTAATGAGAAAGTTTTCATATAGAAAATTGTTTTCCTTAGAAAGCTTTCATATAGCAAAGAATATTCCTGAGACAGTTTTCATTTAGAAAAGTTCTGAAGAGTTTTCTTGGGAAAATGTTATAAAATCTTTAACAGGGCAAGTAGTGTCTCCAAGGAATGTTTTGAGTTTATTTGAATAATAGCAATAAAACTAATTGAATGGTACAAAAACTTTTGCATCAATAACAATTTGGAAACTAAATAAGGACGATTATGTAAAAAAAAAAAATTAAAAATCAAATTTCAATGGTTTGGTGTTCAAGGAACTTCACATTGGATCTCAAACTTATTTGAACGAATTTATAAAATTGCCATATTTTGGAACTAAAAGCAAAAATAGACTTTTTGGTGTTCAAGGAACTTCAAATTCGATCTCAAACTTATTTGAACGAATTTATAAAATTGCCATATTTTGGAATTAAAAGCAAAAATAGACTTTTTGGTAAAAATATTCTACAGTATTCTTTCATTAAATTTTATAATAATTAAAAACAGTTTACACTAAAGTAACAAGTAACAAAATTGACAAAATTTATAGTTTTGTGATTATTAAAACTTTTGTTTAAAGATGTTGTTTTTTAAAAAAAGATCAATTGTTTTCATTTAAATTTTTGTGAAATTTCACATTTGCTGTTACACTTATGCTGAAAAAGAAAAGACTTTTATTTTAATTTGTTGTATTTAAGCCTAATTTTGTTTTAAGTTAAGCCCTTTTAAACTAAATTAACATTAATTGTTCAAAAATCCAAAAGGTATTACTGCACAGTACTTAATTTTTACATAGTATATAAAGCCTTTTATTTCTGACACTCTTTTCAGGTTATAGACAGTACAAATAAATACCTGCACTTAAAATCTAGAGTAGGTTAAAGTAGAGGTACTTAAATTTTAAAGTACGTCATTGAAAATCAGCTGCAGTTTTATTCATATTATGTAGCAGTATGAAAGCAATTGTTAATTGCTATTAATTTTGTAAAATAGATTTTAAAGCAGGATTTAAACTAAACTAATACAGATGGATTTAAATGAAAACTTGTAGCGCGTAAACTCATGTAGTTTTATGAATGAATGAATCGTTGTTTTAGGATGTGTTTTGAACATTCCTTTTCATATGAATAACTTTAGTCTCTAGTTTAATTTATGTATATGCAGGCAAATGTGAAATTTCACAAAATTCTTATAAATAAAACAATTGGCCATTTTTCAATGTTGGTCAAAGGTTTCATTATACGGAGTATTAAGAGTATCCTTACTAATACTGTACCTAATGAGGTAAAAATGCCTTTTATTTGTCACACTCTTTATATTTTAAAGATATTTCAAATACCTGAACTTATAATCTAGAGTATTTATAAGTACAGATACTCATATTTGAAAGTACATATATACAAAATCATTTACAGCTGTTAGTATAGGTTTTTAGTTATTTAAATTAAGAATTAGTTTTAGTTAATTAGTATTACATTTTAAAAAGGGTTTTAAAGAGATTTAAAATAAATTAATTATTTAGGATTTAAACCAATTTAGTTTTGCTTTATTTTGTACTTTCGTACTTTAGTTTAATTTTAAACCGGGCAAATGTGGAATTTTACAAGATTGTTACAAAATATAGCAAAAGCTCATTTAGACTCTAAAATCTAGTCAGCTTTAAAAAAAAAACTTATACGTGATTGAAATAGTTTACGAAAAATTCCACAATATTCAAAATAATTATGTTTAATTTTAAATTTATTTTTGTTGTGTTAATTCCAAAATTAAAACAGAATCAAAATATGGATTAAAACTTAAACTAACTATCTTAGATCAGCAGCTCTGTCAATGCCCGGCCCTATCAATAGTGTGTACTTGGGGTATCTTACCTATCATGCCTGGAGGATCTATTAAGAATTAACCTAAGATACATCTATACTTTCGTTAAGTAATCAGGATGATTTGAAATGGTAAAAACCAGTGTTGATTGATACACTAGTTGTTTACCAAACTGGCCACATAATAGAATCAACTTTATTGACCCTAGTTTGCTGAGAACGGCTGCCCGTACAACCTAACCTATATTGCAGATATTAAAGAAAGCTAACCTGTGATTATTTTCTTTCCTAGCAATTAATATGAAATTCTAAAATAGGCTGCAGATCCCTCAAAAGTGTAAGAATGATAATCTGTATTCAGATATATTTTCTAACAAAAACTCATTTTTTATATGAAATTTTAAAATACGCTGTAGATCCTTTAAACGTGGTCTAACTGGAAAAACAAATATACAGCCATGTCACAGAATTTAATTCCATTCGGAAGTGAGACCTAGAATTGCTTAAAATTACAATTCCACATAGCAAATTAAAAGTGGTTTCATTCCGAAAATAATGTTCCTTGTACTTTTTCTATAGAAGCAAAATACAGAATTAATTCCACTTCCGAACGGAATTAAAATCTGTGATCACTTTATTTCCTACCAAAAATCTATTATTTATATGAAATTATAAAGTACACTGTAAATCCTTTGAATTTGCTATAAATGGAAAAATAAAGTGAATCTTTGATCTTTCAAACTTCCTACCAAAACCCCATTTTTATATGAAATTATAAATTAAGCTGTAGATCCTTTAAACGATTTTTTGTATAAAACTATTTGCTTTAAATTATTCAATTAATAATATTTTTCGACATTCCCTTTAAGATATTTAAAAGAAGTAATCTAAGCCATGACTTAGTTCCTCTCTATGTTTCATGTTTTTTTTTATTAAAAAATTATTTTACTAATAAATATATATTTGTGACAACAACTGAACTAACAATGTTGTTGTTTTTCATTATTGTTTTTGTATGTGAATAAATATTTAAGATCATTTTTCCTATTTTCCTAGTTGTGTAATTTATTACCTTTTTTGACATTTATTTAGTCTTGGTTCTTTTCTGTTTATTTGTTTATAGTTAAGGGTGACACTTGTAACAATATTGAGTTTTTATCGTGTTAGTTTTTTCACTAGAATTTATTGAGATTAAATTTAAGGATTTTTCAGTTTGTTGTCCTTTTATTGATATCAAACTACTGCTGCAGTACGGTTGACAATAACCCGCATAACTAACAATAGTTGTTAAAAGATTATTTGTTATAAATTATAGAAGAAGTATTTTATATCATTCTATTTTTAAGGGAAAGATGAGTCGCGATAAGGAGTGGCGGGATTTTATGTAAGAAATTTGGTTTTCAAATTGAAAAAAAATTCTGGTGTTTAAGGAATCCGTAAGTAGAGTTTGAGTAATGAATAAGTCAGGGTTAGAAAACAAAAGCTGCAGACAATATTGTGTTAAAAAATCCTCTAATAAAATAAAAGAAGTCATCCTGAATGAGGACTGTTAAGGGATTCTCAAAATGCTTGTGCTTTAAAGGTTTTGTGTGGGTTTTACTAAATATGTCAATAAGTTTCTAGTCTTTTTTAAACATATGTAAGATATCGTGTTATAATGTGTTTCAGCCGAGAGCTAAAATAATCTTTAATTTTAAGGACTTTTATTTTACAAATTGTGGAAGATTAAAAACAAAATAATCTCAATTTCTATAAGTAGGTTAAACTTACTGCCTGATAATTTAAAGTATACAATTCGATACTTCAGTATCGAGCCATTTCTTTCCCAGTTTAACATTTTGCCTGTTTTTATCTTGCCACCCAAAGCATATCTTCTTCTCAAGAATTTTTCAATAAACCAAGTAACCTGCTATAAACTCTTCATGCTGTCAATATTTTATCAACAAATTTTAAAAAGAGAAAAACTCCTAGAAAAACAATTAACACTTGTTATCATTTTAAATGTATCTGCAAAGAAAAACTAATCACTGATGCCTGATAATACAGCCGTTTATTTTTATTCCTTACTTTGAACAATTTCTGTATAAACACACCCATTTTAATACCTGTCTAGTATTAGAACCTCTACAAATATTTACACTTGAAAAAAAAATCAAAACTCATTGTTAAAAATAACACTATCATAACAAAACATCATCAACAAAAAATCTTTATATATCCTTTAAAATCAAACTAATCTTAGTTAGACAATCTGTGAAATAGTTCAGTTGAAAAAAACACAGACAATCTTAATAATATATTGGCGCAAATTCTAACAGCCACTTTAGAACAGGAAAGGCTAATGATTTTTTAACGGCTACTGCAGTTATTACGTGCCACATTATCCTGGACATTATCCTTCAACTAGACATCAGCTATCAAATTCACTGATCAACTTTAGATAAAATTTATTTTAAATTAAAAACATATCTTATATACAATTATGTATGCTCTCATTAATTTGGCATAGTTATATTGTTAATTTGGTCTTCGATTACGATGTAAATCAATTCATCAATATAGACTTAAGAAAGAACCATAATAGCAGTTCAATTATACTTCATAACGACTGTGTTCAGTGCTTATTCTAGACTGATAATGATCTAAAATAGAAGAGGAATTTTTGTGCTGCTTTGGAGTAAATTAAACTAAATACAAAATTTATTAATTTTTTACTGCTAGGAATGGCTACTGTCAACAGTTTAGATATTCTCCTACTCACTAAACAAGTGAATACACCCAGTATGGGAGATATGACCTATTATGGGCAGATTATCCAAAAATGTAGTGGCATGACTTCTGTTCATATAAATATTTTCTGTGTTAAATTTTATCTCCATATAAACACTTAGAAAAGTTGTATTTATGTTAAAGTGATTTTTGAAGGGGATCTTATAAGAACTTTGACTTTATAAAATTAGTTGTCATGATTTCTGTATAAATGACTTATTTGTGTTCAATTTTATTTGGATAGCAACATTATTAAGAGCTTCGTGGCTGTTAAGTTTTGAAAGTGGGCCTTATATGGGAGCTATTACTGATTATGGACCGATCATTGCCTATGTTGAATATGATTTGGATACTAATATTTTTAAGAGAGCTATGCTCTTTAAAGTGATTTTCGGCAGTGGGCCGAAGCTATGGTCAATTATGGACCGATCTTTACACAATTTATTGATGAGATTAGGGTTCACGTATCACAACAAATTTATCCATATTTGTTGTGAGACGTGCCTAAATTAGACAATTATAACCGATAAACCACTATTTCGGAGGGATATTTGTACGGGAGCTAGAGGAAATAATGGACAGATTTCTGCCAGTTCCAATGCCAAGCGTCCTTGGGCCAAAAAAATATCATGTATTAAATTTTATCGAAATATCTTTCAAATTCCGACCTGGTCAAAAGGTTTACATGGACAGTCAACCAGCCAGACAGACAGATGGACAGCGTTTAAACAACTCAGAAAATGATTCTAAGTCGATAGGTACACTTTAAGGTGACTGTTGAACTATTATTTTTGAGCATTATAAACATCAACACAAATCCAGTTGTTCCAACAACTACTTGTTCTCGATTCCCAATTTCTTTGCACTTTGCTTTACATTTTGCTTCAAAATGTCAAAGTAGACAAATTTTGTCATGTATCAAATACAAATTGCCTACTCCAGCACTCGACATGCAGCCAAAAATCATGACAGAGCCTCATCCGTGCTTAACTGTAGCTTTTATATTTTGACGTAAATTCGCAATTGCTTACCGTATTTATTGCTGGCTTTTTTGCAGTCTTAATTCATTATGGAACCTTTTTATAATGTCACGGACAGTAGATTTACTTTTTTCAAACAATACAGCAATTTCTCTCACAGTTTTACCTTCCAAACTTAATTTGATTATTAATTGTCTTATATCGAGAGTTTTACCACTTGGAGCTATTTTCAAAAGAAAAAAAAAAAATCTATAAAAAAAAATACCTTAAGTACATTTTATCTCTGTTCAGAGCAAATTCAGATCAGTCAAACTATTGTCAAAGAATATCATGTGCAAAATATTATCGAAATATGTTCAAAATTGCGACCTGTAATCTGATCACAAAACGGACAGACGGACATCGTTAAATCGACTCAGAAAATGATTCTGCCGATCGGTATGCTTTAAGGCGGGCGTTGGTTGAACTAATATTTTTAGGTGTTATATCAGAATAAATCCAATATACCCTCCACACTATGGTGGTGTAGGGTATAACAACCAACAGAACCATTTACTTTTACCATTGATACTAAACTGTCAACTTAACACATAAACATTTGCACCTAAATTTTTTTTTAATAACATCGGCACAGTTTTCATATAAATTTAAACAATATATGAGACATTTTTTTCATGAAACTAATAGAACATAGTACAATAATACGATTTTATTTCAGCTTGTGATAAATTGATGCTAGTGTTAACTTTTCTAACAATCAAAATCGTATATCCTGTTTTTTTGTTTGAAATCACAGGAAACAAAGGCTTGGCCATGTTACTAAATAATTTTTTACACCATATACTTCAATACAAGTGTCACTTGAAAAATAACACAAAATTGTATAAAAATTTTCAATAGTACTTCCTGGTTTTTCAGACAACTGCAATAAAACTAAAATAATTTTAAATTTTGTTATGCTGGCTTAAAGTGAACCATCCACAACCATTGTTAAATTAAATAATTTGCTAGACAGAAAAGAAACCTTCGAGAGAAATGAACAATGGTTTAGCATACTTTTTGATTACTAGGAATGCTGGTCTAACAAAATAAATACAATTCCAAAGAAATTAAAGTCCTTGTTTACAAAAAGGAGGTTTTTAAAATAATGCACAGTAGAGTCTAGTTAAACATGCCGCAATAGTTTTTCTTTATTTTGTTTCTTTGATATTTAAACACCATTCAAGTCATTTCCTGTATTGCAATGAAAACCGGCAGTAAGGCTACAATATTGTTATTCAATTCAATTCAGTTCTATAATTCAGTTACAAAAGGCCCAACTGATTTAGAATGAGTATTGAAAAACTATATTCTGTTGTTTTTTTTTTTTTGTTATTCAATGAACCCGCTGTGGGAGATTCGCTTCAACGCTTTTCTATGCAATATTCCATACAATTCATTTCAATACATAAATACATATATTTTTTTTACAAACTCTAGAGATTTAACTAAATTTAAGTAGGTACTTTAGCTGTTTTTTGAAGTTTACTAGACTAGTGTCTTATTATTTGGCTAACAATGCAAAATTTCTTTTGTAAGAGTTCTTTTGTTTTAGTGTAACGAATTGCTTTCTATTACCTTACTCACTCATACATTTATTACTCCTACAAAATTCATTGTTAAAATTGAAAAAATTTTGAAATTTGAATGAAATTGCTTTCTATTCATTAATTTTCAATTTCTTTCATTAACACAGCGTGCAGTGTAGTATTTGTTTGTGCTCTTAGTCTTTTAGTCTTTTAGTCCATCAATGGTTGTTCAACACAAGTGTTGTGTGCTCAAGTTAACGTAACAAACTCTTAAGGTACGGGTACATTTGGCAATTATTTACTCAAAAACGCGTAACCACTTGTTTTGGCACAATTTTGCTTGCTTTTTCAAGAGTTCTGCAAGATCAAACAGCATTAAGTAAATTAAAATTAAATATTTGTTGTGCTTTGGCCTAAATAAGAAAAGTTTTTTTTAATAAATATACGACTTCAAATATATGTTATTTAGTGGTTACGCCTTTTTCGGCAAATATTTGCCAAATGTGACCGTACCTTTAGACTCTAGTACCTTGGTGCTTCAGTGTAAGATTTTTGTGATGTGTGCAAAATTATTATAGTTCATGATAAACTGCAGCTGTTTAAATTTGTGACTTTTATATCACTTCTTGCAACGTATAAAAACTTCAGCTTGTTTTCATTCATTTAAATCTAGTATTAATTTAATATTGTTTTGATTTTGTAGTGTAGCTTAGCTGGCTAGTGTTAACATTGCTGTTTACGAGTTTTTAAATGTGGCTTGTTTTTTCTGACCAAAAGGGCAGTTTTTTTTTTGGCGACTGGTCCTAAATTACGCTCTTTTTCTATTGTCAAGCAATTTCAAATATACTGTGCAGAAATCACTTAGGCTTGAACACCTGAGCATGTTTAATTTTGAATGCATCTTAAGTGTGTTTTAGTTAAAATGTTTGATGCTTTTGATATTTTCCCGTCAAAACCAGGAAACACTATTTCTTACATAGATTTCATTTTTCTAATTCTCTGTGAGAGAACCTGTATGTGATAGCACTTTTCTTAAAGAAAACTGTCGGAAAAAGAAAATTTTCTTAAAGAAAACTATCTGTGAAAGACACTTTTCTTTAAGAAAACTGAAAGACTTTTCGGAATTACGCAGAAATTGTAAATTCAGTCTAACTAAAACCCATTCAATTACTATCTTTAAAATTTAGTCTAAGAAGCTGTTCAAATGTGAATTTGATGTCCTTCGATTCAAAAAATTGTCTCACACAGCTAAAAAAAAAAATGCGAACAACTAAGCAATTTTTAAAACAACAGCAGCCTACTTGCTCAATGAAAACAATATCCATTCAATGAAAATCAAAAGGAACGTTAAATACAATGGCTTAACTAAACGCATAACTAACCTACGACTTAAAAACAATATTGAATGAATACTAGAATATGCACTAGATTATAATGAATATAACCTAAATATTTTACTAGCTAAAAACAATAGCAACCTAGTGATAAAACTTAGTTGTAGGAAAACAAAAGCAAGTGTACTTAGAAAAGAAAGCGAGGTTCTTTAAAACAGCTGCATTTTTTTCGCAAAGGCTATAACACTATTAGGCTGAATTACGAAGGTACTAGAGCATGAGTGTTTGAGTACTTTAAGTTAAGTACATGATACATGTGTTAAATGTTAGTTAAAAGGACAATATTTTTGAGATGCTTAAGAATTTTCTAGGAAAAATCTGTGCAAAATTCATGGCAGTGGAAGCCTACATATATGAGAAACAATTCTAATCTCAGGGAATCTGTAATATGCGAAGCCGGTGTTCTGTATACCATGGAGGAGAAAATCCTTCCGCCCGGCCGTAGGGAGAATACTGGCTTCGCATAGTACAGATTCCCTGTATTGCCGGCCTACGGCAATGCATTTTTTACATGAAATAGGGTGACAAGCAACATTATTAAAAATATGGCTTTATGTCTCATTTTTGGAAAAAAAATTATGGCGTTAAGTCCATGGAATGGGACTTATGTTCCATGGCATTGTGACACCCTACCATGTAAAATAGGCCAATAATTTCATTTGCTAACAAGATGTAAACAATGTAAAATGTAAGGGAAACAATTAGAAACTATCTATTTTCAATATATATTTATTGTAATTGAAGCTGTCATTAGCATTCCTAAATTTTTTTTAGAAATTTTCATTGTTAACATGGTGTAAACAATGTAAATTTGTAGGAGAAGAATATAAAATCTTATGGTTTTTCTGTATTTCTTACTTATTAAAGGTTTGTAAATAATTTGTAGATGATTAATTTGCATTTTCAATTGTTTGCTTTATGTAAATAATGTAAAATCTAAGACAAACAACTAAAAATCATTTATATTGATATTTCATGTAATTAAAATATTCCTTAAAATTTTTGTAGGATCTTAATCGTTCTTGATGATGTAAACTAGTAGGTAAACAATATAAAATCTTAAGCTTCCTGTATATATCTTGCATTTTAAATATAATTTTATAATCCGTCATAAAACAATTAAACATTTTAATTGTTTACATTGTGTAAACAATGTAAAATATTTTTTTTTTTTTTTTTTTTTATAATACATTATATTTATTTATTGAATCTTCAGATATTGAAATGACAATAAGTTTTCGAATCTTAATACTAAAAGAAAATAATAAGTCCAGCCAGTGCTAGACAAAATATTATGATACTACAAAAAAATTTACATCCACTGATCCAGTCATCTGTTTTGCGTTTGAGTTAAAGCAAGGGTATCCCTCCTTCTCAACCGAACATGGCCACTAAAGTTAAGGATGTCTCGTGCAAGTGGGTTTGGATGGTGTTCAAGTTTGCTGACATATTTTGAGGCGTATTTTGTAAATTCGTCTTTCACCAAAGGAATGCCTAGATCTTTGTGAATTCGAGAATTTTTAACGTACCATGGAGCTGCAGTAATTATACGTAGAATTTTATTTTGACCTCTTTGAATTTTTTCAATGTTGGATGCTGAGGCAGTACCCCATAATTGAATTCCATAACACCATATTGGCTTTAGAATTGCATTGTACAACAAAAGTTTACAATCCAACTTTAATGTAGAATTTCTGCCGATTAGCCAATTAAGTTGCACTGCTTTTAATCTCATCTGTGTAAGTTTTGCGTCAATATGAGACTTCCAGGTTAAACGACGATCGAGGTGGATTCCGAGGTATTTGACTTCATTGTGTTGCGGAATAATTTGGTTATTTATTCTGATGGACGAGCAGGTATCTTTTCGCAATGTGAAAGTTATATGAATACATTTCTGTTCGTTAACCCTGATTTTCCAAAGCTCAAGCCAATTCTCTAGTTTATAAATATAATTCTGCAAATTTTGTGATGCTATTTGATGGTCCTTATGAACGCTAATAAAGGCTGTATCGTCAGCAAAAGTTGAAGTATGTATATTGGGGTCTGACGGCATATCGGATGCATAAATCAAATATAAAGTAGGACCCAGTATGCTACCCTGGGGTACTCCTGCTTCAATTGGCTGAGCGGGGCTTAAAAAATCGCCTTCTTTGATTGTAAATTTGCGACCATATAAATAACTTTTCATAAGTTTGTGGGTGTTAGCAGGCAGAGCTAATTTTATTTTGTGCATTAAACCTTCATGCCAGACTTTGTCGAACGCTTGGGAAACATCAATGAAAAGCGCGGAACAGTATTTTTTCTCTTCAAACGACCGTCTTATCACATTTACTAATCTGTGTGTTTGTTCGATGGTACTGTGTTTAGCTCTGAACCCGAATTGATGATTTGGAATACATTGAGTGTCGTTCAGAATTGGAATCAACTTAGCCATTAACAATTTTTCAAACAGTTTTGAAATTGTCGGCAGTAGGCTAATTGGCCTATATGACTCTACTTTGGTGAGGTCCTTCCCTGGCTTAGGAATCATGGTAATCATAGATACCTTCCAATCTGCAGGATAGTATTCTAGGCGTAAAATAGCATTGAAGATAAAGAGAATAATTCTTCTAGCTACACGAGGTAACTCCACGAGCATTTTGTTGCTGATTTTATCCATACCTGGAGCTTTTTTAAGGTTCAGAGTACCAATAGCGCTTTGAATATCATTAAAGCTAAGTCTTAGAGGTACAGGAGGTCTAATAACGAGTGGTGGCAATTCAGTTGCATTATTTGAGTTGTTTATAAATAGTAAACACATTTCTCAAATGGTTAACAAATAAAGTCCCTTTCTCGGAATCGTTTCTAGCCCAGTCACCAATCGGATTTCGCAAAGGAGGCTTTCCTCTAACTGGTCTTTTTAAACCTCGTGCCGCCTTCCATAACGAATAGTCAGATTGTGGGGAACTGTCAATTCCCTCCAAGTATGATTTAAGTGAAGCCATTCTTTGGGTTTCTAAGAAATTTCTTAGTATATCTCTGCATTCCCGTAGCCTAGCTTTCAGTTGAGGAGACCTGTGAATTTGCCACTCTCTTCTAACTCTTCTTTTTTCTGTCAGGAGATGTTCGAGTTCAGCGAAATAAGTTCTGTTTGTCCTATTTCTGCATTCAACGTCATATGTGGAAGCGTGATGCACAGCTCTTCGTATGTCCTCAGTAAACTTGCCAATCGACCCATCAATATCCTCGGTAGTTCTCAACACTACATTTTCCGTGCAGTGGGAACTTAAATACTTTTTATACTTTATCCAACTTACTCTGGATTTAGACATGTCCCGAAATGGAGAGCCATACCCTTGAAGGAAACGCATTGAAATAATAGAAGGAGAGTGATCTGAAGACAAGTCTAATGAAGGCTCCACTTGTATCGATTCTACAGGGATATTTTTCACTACTCCGAAGTCAATAATATCGGGAATCTTCCGTCGGTCCGTCGGCCAGTAGGTGGGATGCCCGCTTGAGAGTACATCTAAGCCCATTTTGGCAATGGTGTTGAAGAGTTCACGACCCTTCGGGGTCACTAGACGTGAACCCCAAAATGTGTGTTTGGCGTTAAAGTCACCAGCAACCAAAAATCTAGCTCCAAGGGAATTGAAGAAGCTGTAGTATTGATGTTCTTTTATTGAAAATCGAGGCGGCGAATAAATTGATGATAAAACAAAGTTGTATTGACAGAATTCAATACAAATGTTTGTTGCTTGTAGGTAATCCTCACATATGTTGTTCATTAAATAATGTTTTATTCTGTTCTTTATAAGAATTGCCGAACCTCCACATGCTCTTCCGCGGGGATCTTTAGTATCATACAACACGTATCCATTAATTTTGAAGTACCCTGTCGCCGTCAAGTGAGTTTCAGCAATCATCATGACATCAATCTGCTTATCCATCAGGAAGTGTTCCAGTTCGTTTTTATGTTGGCGGAGGCCGTTCGCGTTCCAAAAACAAATTTTTAAACAAATCATTTCTTTAAAATTGCTTGTAAGATAGTGGATTGCATTTTCAGCATTTCCTGCATCATGGATGTCATAGTGGTCGTAAAAGTGTTCATAGTTTGGACAAGTGTCTGCAAAGTAGTCTCTAGAGTGTTAATATTAGGCTCGTAATATTGAGATTTAGGTTCCTGCTCCAAACCTGGCATATTAGATTTAACCACGTTAGCGTAAGAAACTTGTCTAGTAGGCGCGTTTTCATGACTAGTGGGCCGTAACAATTGAGGAAAATTGTTACTCGATGCAAAATTAGGCTGTTGTGGATGAACAGGTAATACTGACGTCTTGTTGGTCATTATGCCTTTCAAATGAGTGTAAACTGGACAACCTCTATAATTTGCGGTATGATTACCTCCGCAGTTACTGCATTTTTTGATTTTTGAGTCGGTTTTCGACTTATCACATTGAGCAGTTGTATGTAGTTCCCCACACGCAACACAAACTGACGGCAATTTACAATATGCTTTAGTGTGACCAAATTCTTGACAATTAAGACACTGGACGGGTCCCTGACGCTTATGCGGTTCTTCCACGGTGATTCTACGATGCAGAAGGTAAATCAGATTGTAGATGGGATGGGACTCGTTTTTCTTTAAGACTATATCTCCGGGTTCCAATTCCACCCTGAACATAGGCTGAGGAATCTTTTCACGGTTTCTAATATTCGTTATGTTCTTAATTTTGAAGCCATTTTCCATTAAACTAGTCTTTATCTCGGCAGGATCAACATCTGGGTCTATACCCTTTAGAACGACTTGGAGTCCTTTTGCGCTTTTCAGCTGGTAGGTATAGAAATCCCTACTCTCCCTCTCCAACTGGTTGGACAATTTTCGAAAGTCATCTTCCTTTTTCACTTGAATTTTGGTTTCGCTGATATTTCCATGTTTAATTGAGGTTACGCTAAACATATTTTCACCTATTACCGAAACAATTCCTTGTACCAATTTACTGGAAGTGGGCTCTCTCAGATAAATTGGTGGGGGCTTAAACGTTTTTTTAGGAAGTTTTGGATCATCCGTCTGGAGGAGAGCAAACCTGTTTTGATCATTTGGATTGTCAATACTCACGGTCTTGGGAGCTTTTGAATTTGATGACGTTTGAGCAGATGTCGGGCTCCTCTGTCGCTTAAGAACTGTGATGTATTTATCCATACCTACTTGTTTTCTAGGTTTGACTGCACTATTTGATGTAGAAGATATTGATGTTTTATCATCTGATGAAATCACTATATTGGGCGAACAGGAACGGCGCCGTTCTACGGCTCTTGTAGTGAGAAGATTCTCCACAGATTTTTTTTAAGGATTCTTCCTCAGAGATCCATAAAGATTTTCTAGTCGAGCTAAGCTCTTTCTCAGAATTACATCTGAGAGGAACACTCATACAGTTTTTATGCGATTTTTAATGTTTTTTATTATTTTTTTTTTTAATGTTTTTTATTTTTTAATGTTTTTTATTTTTTTTTACCGTAGGTATTTTTACCTATTACGAATTATTTTTTAACTTTTTGTTTTATTTCGACCTATTACACTTTTTCACCTATTACGATTTTTTCACCGAAAATTCAGCCGCACTAAAAATAACACGTCCGAACAGTTCAACAACACTATGTGTAATGTAAAATATGAGGTAAACAATTATAAACAAGCTATTTGTAATATATATTTCATGTAATTATAACTTTCCTTGAAATTTTTGGTAATTTTGTTGTTTACATAGAGTAAACAATATATAATTTGAGGTAAACAATAAAAAAAAGCTATTTATAATATATATTTCTTGTGATTATAACTTTCCTTGAGTTACCCTAAAATTTTTGGTAATTTTTTGTTTGTTTACTAGATGTAAAAAATTGCTATGAGATATTATTTTCTTTATTATTTCATGTTAAAATAAAATGGCGGTGAAGAAGATTTTCAATGTTTTCCTGATATGCTTAAAAAATTACATTTTTAAACATCTTTTAAGCATCTGTCCTTTGAAACACCTCAAACCATGCAATTTCTTTAATTCTTTATTAAAATTTTAAACAATTGTTTAAAAAATTATTTCAACAATTCGTTACAAAGAATTATACACTGAAAAGAAAAATTAAAAAACAATTTCAAGAACATAAAGAAACCTTTATGATCAATGAATATATGTTATGAATTGGATAATTTTAACAACTAAAAGGACAATTGCAACTCCAACAGACAAACAAAAAACATTTAGTTAAGGACAACACATTAATTATACTTAAATATAGAAAACAATTGTTTAAACAAAAAAAAATACACGATTCATGGAAATTAATGCACTCAAGTGTAAAAAAACTAGATTCATGCTTTTAGTCAGAAATCAGTTTCAGATTTGTCAAGCTGAGCTATTGATACAATTGATTTTAGCTGCTGCCACATAATATGAAAATGTTTTCAGAATATTTGTAAAATCATTTGTGTAGTATTAGTAGCAATAAAAAGAACATTTGTGCAGCGAACATGTAAGGCTAATGACAATGTATTTAGCTACACTTAACAATTATGCTTGAAACACTCGTCTAGATGTTAAAAAATGTCTTTGAAACCAAGAGGGCCCTTTTTTCATTGGTTAGAAAAGTCATTTATTGTTTGACTTTAGCTATGTATATGTCGGTTATTCTCTTCAAACACAAAAGGATTTCAAGTTTTTGTCCTCGAAATTTTTTGTGAGTATCAACGGCAACAAAAGTGGTTAGAATGTTGAAATTGTTTTTTGATTATTGTAGTGTTGAAATTTAATTTTATGTTTTGTTCTTTTACAAGTTTCTAATTTTTTTCACTCTTTGTACCATCTCCTGTCTCTTAAGTCTTTTGTTTTAGAAAATTGAAAATTTATTATATTTTATTAGTAACTAAATGGCATTTATTAGCAATGTTAGAACTAAAAGGAAACTGTTCTTTTGTTTTCGAAGTGTTAAAAATAGAAAACTATGTTTACAATAGCTGGACATTAATTGTTAAAATTTTGCTGTGAAATTGTTTTTTAAATTGTCCTTAATAGTGTCAATACTTAAACAATACAAACGAAATGATACCACCAAAATCTCTAACAGCTGTATAAGATTTTTTTTAACCTAAAATATACCTGGAAATTTTTTAAATCTTGATAATAACATTTTTCAAATGAGTGAAACAAACACCTCCACTTTTATTTGTGAAAACTGCACATAAAATAGTTTATTCTAATTTTAAATCACAATTAACTTTTCACCTTTTACTTCATTAAACTGTCAAAATTGATTCCAAAATCTGTTGTCGTTTCAAATATTGCATTATTTGTATTTTAGTTCAGCGGCTTTTCTTTTATCTCTCATGTGTTTGCTTTATTTACTTGTTGTAAGGCCTTGAAAAATATAATTATAGTTGTGTTTATGTTAAATTAGATGTGTGTTGCCAGCATCAGTGTTATAATTATTATGTTTTATCTAAATAATCATCTTCAAAGTCTTAGTAGAATTTGTTACTAATTTGTCTTAAAGGAGTACACTTAATTCTGATTGTATGCACTAAAAGGAATTTCACATAAATTGGTGCTATCTACAATTGCTTTGACTAGTAAATTTACTTGTACATATCCACAAAAAAGGAATTCCACTAAATTTCTGATATGAATTTGTTTCACAAAAATGAAATTTAACCAAAAATATTTAAGTCCAAAAGATCGTAATAAATGGAATCAAATCGTGTACAAAAATTTAAAATTTGTTTATTTTCAAACCATGTTCAATAAAAATAGTCTAAAAACAGAATAATGTGTACATAATTTGTAAGTATCCTCCTATCAAAAAACGTAGACATACATATATTTTAGCATAAATTCATTTGAGTATTGCAAAATATAACATTATCTACACAACTCAAATTTAATCACAATTGCTTATATAGTTAAATTCTTGCTTCTGTAGTCACAGTTAAACTATAATTTTAGCTTAAATTGTAGATTTTTCTAATGTTACATTTTGGCTTCAATCGTCTTTTTAAAATTCAGTTTTGGCTTCAATCGTATTCCATTAAAATTTTATCGTTAATCATAGAATTGTCCATAGATAAATTTTGGCTTCAAGCTTAGGAATTTTCATAGTTAAATTTATGCTTCTAGTGTAAAATTTCTAAAGTAAATTTTTGAGATTCAATCGTAGGTCTTTATAAAGTTAAATTGTAGCCTCAAGTATACAGTGGGAAGCAACACTGTACGGATGTTTTGCATTAAGGATGTTGCTTTTGGATGAGCTCATGCGGACTATGTCAATAGTTTTACAGACATCATGGCATTTTTTCACATTACTATCGGAAAGTGCCGGCCTTATTCACACTAGCTACTAAAGTAATTCTATTTAATGCGCGTCTAACCGTCCAGAAACTGACATCCGTACCAATACTTTCTGCAGCATTTTTAGGGGTCTTGATGTACTTATTATGTAGCAAACGTTCAATCTGCCGGTCATCACCACCAGAAAGCAGTCTTACGCCGTTTTTTTTATATAATTTATATATCAGTTGGCGTTTTTCTTATTGTTAAAGATCTTTTAATTTTTTATTTAAAAATCAAGTTAATCACTTGATCGCAAGATCGCAACAACAACAAAACCAACAGGTCAAAACCGTTGTATTTTAACAGAGCAACACGCTAATATTTATTTCTTGTACTGTGCAAAAGTGTCAGAATAGTGAATTTTTTTTTAAGCAATTTATGTGAGTTTTTGTGCTTTCTAATTTAGAATAAGGTTCAATTAAATAAAAAAAAATACCTAATATACCTATATTTGTATTATTTTCATAACCTTACTTCCTTAATGCAAAAGATCCGGACAGTTTTGCTAACTGTAGGCTTGGGTCGTAGGTCTTTCGATATGTAAGTTTTAGCATCAATTGTAGGTCTTTCTAAAGTTAAATTTAATTTCAATCCTAGATATATCTATAATTAAATTTTAGCTTTAATTGTAAGTCTTTTTAATGTTAAATTTAAGCATAATTCTTAGGTCTTTCTGTAGTTAAATTTTAGCACGAATTGTGTGTCTCTCTAAAGCTAAGATTTAGCTTCAGTCCTATGTTAGTTTGGCTTCAATAACATTTTCTCCCAAAGTTAAATTTTATTTTTAATTGCAGATTTTTATAAAGTCAGGTTTTAGCTTCAATTGTAGGTCTTTCTACAAATAAATGTTGGTTGTAATCGTAGGTCTTTCTAACATTCAATTTAGCTTTAATCTTATTTCTTTCTCAAGTTGTTATTTAAGAACAGTTTTGTTTTTGGCTGGCCAGTTTAATTTTTACTTTTATACCATTGTTATTACCAGCAAACTGTACATGAATAAATGATAGGTTGCCCTAATTACGCCAGTACAACATCATTTAATTGCTCTAATTTGAATTGGCAGATTTAGCACATATAACAAATTGCTTTTATTTGCCGCCTCTCCGGTAGCAAATCTACTACCAAGCGTAGCTAAAATTTACAAGCCAATAAACAGACCAGTACACTAAATACTCCCTAATATATTTACTTCACAGGAATTAGATATTTACAAAAACGGATATTGCGAAAGAACATACATTTTCACATACACAAACATTTACAGAAATTATCTATTTAAGTCAATCAACGTACATTAAAGTAAGCCGCTAAATAAGCATGAACACGTTAATTATTGGGTGCAGCTCAAAGGCAAATAGTGTAAAATGAAATTGTAACAGGTTTTTGATGGATTTCTGACGCATCAGTTCAGAAGAAAAAAAAAGTGCAAATATATCTAAGTAGGTGGCAAAGGTTTTATTAATTGAATAAGTTTTAATGTACAAATTATAAGAATTTTAACGTTTTACATATAAGGGTGGAAGTATTGGATATAAATATATGTGGCTACAGTTTTCAATTTCACACAATTTTTCGTTAAGATTGTGTTCAGCGTAATAAAGCAAATGTAGAGGTTTTGTGCAAATATTAGTTTAACAAACAAAAAACTTAAGAAACAAACTTGATAGCTAACGTTTTATGTTCGTTCTATTAATGAACAAAATACTTAAACAACAAACTTAAATTTGAATCAGAAACTTTATACATATTTTTTTACAAAACTGCATGAAAAAATACGTAATTGAAGAAAATAAATAAACCAAACCCTCAAAGTTTTTTTATAAGATAGTAAAAACTAACACCCCAAATCGCCATTATCCCTATTTGTAAAAATTGCAAATTTATCTGACCTGCCACAAATGCTTCAAAACCCTGTTACAATTTCATTCTTCCTCCCACTAATTAACGTGTTCATGTTTATTGACCGGCTTCATATCATGTTCGTTTATTGGCTAATTAATGGATAATTGCTTTTAGTTTTTGTGTATGTTAACATTATTGTTCTTTCGCCAACTTCCGGTGTTATAAATATCGATTTCATAAAAATATGTATTGTAAATATGTTTTATGTACAAGTATGCTATTTGGTTTTTAGATTTCAGTTATACTTAATTGAAAATTTTGCTACTGTAGTGGCGGTAAACTAAAGTAATTCGTATTTTGTGCCAAAACCGCCCTTTTCAATTTACAGCAATTCAAATATTTCGTAAACGTGTAATTAGGTTCAAATTTCAATTATTCAAAAAGACTTTCATAAAACAAAAAATAAATAGTAAGTCCACCCAAATACAACAAATACCTAATATAAAATTGCAATCATATTTTAAAAGTGCAAATTTATATATTTCAATTTTAGCTTCAATTGAAGAAATTTATTTGATTTAGTTTTAGCTTTAAACGGAGGTCTTTCTGATGATAAATTTTAGCTTCAATTGTGGATATTTCCAAGTTTACATTTAAGCTTTAATCGAAAGTCTTTTCGAAGCTAAATTACAGCTTTAACTATAGGTATTTATTTAGTTTAATTTAAGCTTCAAACATGAGCCTTCCTAAATTAAAATTTTAGCCTAAATCACAGGACTTGCTGGGTGTAGGGTAGTATATAGTCGAACTTGATCGAGTATACTTTCTTACTTGATTTAAGGTATAAGTCTAGATGAAATCGTAGATTTCTATCCGATTTAAGTAATGATTCAGTCGTACTATGTAGTCTGTGTTGAACTTTAATTATAATCCTTGGTTTACTTTCAGCTTCAACAGCTGGACTTTATATAGTTACATTTTATCTTCACTGACATTGAATTACAGGCCTTATGTGATTTAGTTGCTGTCTTAATTTAATACAATTTGTTTGCTTTACTTCAGTGTACCTTCGTGACTTATTGAAATTGTATTAAAAACAATTTTGAAAACAGTCGTGATTCTTATATAAAAGTAATTTTTATTGTGATCATGTCATGATTTTTGAACAAAGTAATTAACAAATAAAAAAATAAAAAAATTTAACAACCTTTCAAACTACTATTCATTATAAAACTAATTAAGAAACAAAATAAAACCAATATAATATAAATTGCCATATAAAACCTTATAAACAAACCAAAATTATATTGCCATTTAACCACAAAGGCCAGTGGAATAAGATTCTTAAAGAAAACACACATGCAATTAACAAATCCAATAGAATTAGGAACACAATATAAAATTACGAAGGTTATAGGGATGCAGCTTAAAGAAAACCACCAAAATAAAGAACATATGTACAAAAGACATTACACAACAAATTACATACGCCAACAGCAGGTTAAACGAAGCATAATAAGGACGAATCATCAACAGACTTACAAAAGTAGGAGCAAACAAGAGTATGTTAACGCAGCACTTTAGTATGTTAGCACGACAATTTAACTTATGAGTTTAAAGTCTAAATGGTTGCCAACAATATGCCAGTATTACAATCATAAATAGCAAAAGCAACATTATGGCGGCAGGACTACAAAGCATATTTAAGCATAGGAGACACCCCTAAAACCTTAAAAACTCATTAAAGGAAAGGAAAATCACACAAGAATCAGTGAAATTAAACACCAAACTAAACTACAGAAAGAGAGAGTATGGTCAGACATTAACGTTAACAGTACCTTATTGTTACTAATAATATGTAGCAATATTGATCTTCTTGTACATGTTTGCTGCTGCCTGATCATGATGATGGTGATTATCCTTCTTTATGTGTAACGAAGGCGGTCTATACACTAGATTGCTGTTCCGTACATTTTATTTAACTGCCAACCCACTACTTGTAAAATAGTCTGTGAAGCGTAACAAAGACCACCAAGTCGAATTGAATTTTTATGCTTTGATGTTGCCGTAACGAGCAGCATCATTGTTCTATCTCCTTATACCAGGTGACGCTATTGACACAGTAACATCACGGCTTTTGTGTTAAGGATTTTGTATTAAAACCTTAAACATTTCTTAGGTGTTTTATTTCATACATTCTTTTTTCGGCTTTTTGTAAACGTTTTGCAAATTCTGTATGTGTGTTTCTCTTTTGCTCCCTGTGTGTAACAATAGGATTCTGTTTTATCTCAGCGCCTGGCGAAATAAAGCAAGTTGTTTGTCTGTGGACAAATTTTTATAACTACGTGCTACAATGTAGTTTGTAATTATTATCTAGTCGTTTGTTGTATTATTTATTTAGTTTTTCTTTTTTTTAACAATTGTTAACTATATTGTTAACATTTAATAAAATGTTGCCGACAAATAGAATTTTAGTTTTTGAACTAGTAATTGTATTATAGTTTTTTGTTTGCTAAAGACCACCATCGTTACGCTTCAGTATTGGTTGCTCAGACCACCCAATCAATTTATTATGCATAAAATAATTGGCTTTACTATATAAGTACAAGAGGAAATCAAATACCATCTTCTCAGAAAACCTATACTATTAGCTTCAGTTTAAGAAAACGTATGCACATAGTCCAGTTTTGATTTCAGTCATAAGTCTCCAAGTTCATAAAAGTAACTTCAAACATAAGATTGTAACCCTCCGTCTTACACATGTTTTGATTTTCACATTCGTAATGTATGAGGTCTAGCCAGACCCACTCAGTTTTTCTTGTACTTTATTCCAAAAAACAATTTTTTTAATTAAATATGAATAATATATATATATATGTATTATAATTGTTATTATAATTATATATATATGTATTATAATTTTTAATAAAATTAGAATTAAATATTCATATGTTAACAGGGGAACCACAACTTTTGTTATCATCAACTCAAATATAAAGCAGAGGTGGTGAAAAGTAATGTTTATTAGTTTTTTATCTAATTAACCTTACCTAATCTTGTTTAATAGATATAAATAAATAATAATAGACAACTGGACAAAAACTAATTAAAACCAGCGTTTACAATACAAAATATACATATATGGGTCTGACCAGACCCATGTGCTACAAATGACATGTATGCAGTAAAATATTCGAATAAGTGTATTTCTATGTCCTTTCCAGGAATTCTTTTTTAAATATTAAGAGCAAAATAAATTGCAAAAGGCTACCCGAAATTTCAAATCTCTAACTAAGTTCTAAGTATATTATAATAACATTTCAAATTGAAAAAGATCTCGCCAGACCCATGTGTAAGACGAAGGGTTCAGATTGCAGCTAAAATTGTATTATGGAAAGACCAACGTATGCAGCTATATGAAATCTAACTGTAGAAAGTCCCACGCTTACAGCTGAAATCTAACTACAGAAAGACCTAAGACTGCAGCAGACCTACGTTTGCAGACAAAATTTGACTAAAGACAGACCCAAGAATCTACATAAAATTTTACCATAGAAAAAAGAACGATTTAAGCTAAAATTTAACTTTGGAAACACCCTTGATTGGGGATGAAATTTTGCTGTAGATAGACCTACGATTGAAGCCAAAATTTAACTCTCGAAAGACCCTTGATTGCTATAGAAAAACCTACGGTTGAGCTAATATTCAACTTTGGAAAGACCCTTGATTGAAAAATTGGCTACAGAAGGACATACGATTGAAGCTAAAATTTAGTTTTGTAAACATCCTTGATTGAAGCTAAAATTTATCTATACAAAAGTCCTACGATTGAAGTAAAAATTCAACTTTGGAAAGACCCTTGATTGAAGCCAAAATTTTGCTAAACAAAAGACATACGATAGAAGCTAAAATTCAGCTTTGGTAATGCTCTTGATTGAAGCTAAAATTCAACTTTTAAAAGCCTTTGATTGAAGCCAAAAATTTACCAAACAAAAGGCATACTATTAAAGCCAAATTTTGGCTTTGAAAATATTCTTGATTGAAGTTAAAATGTTGCTAAACAAAAGACATACGATTAAAGCTAAAATTCAGCTTTGGAAATGCTCTTGGTTGAAGCTAAGATACAACTTTGGAAATTGAAGCTAAATTTTGATTAAAAAAAAAAAACTTGCGATTGAAGCTGAAATTGTTCTATAGACTGACCTATGATTGAATCAAAAATTGAACTTTGGAAAGACCCTTGATTAAAGCTAAAATTTTACTATAGAAAAACCTACGATTGAAACTAATAATTTATTTTTGAAATACCTACGATTTTAGTTAAAATTTAACTTTAGAAGGCCCTGCGATTGAAAATAAATTTCACAATAAATTAGCCTGCAATAGAAATATGTACAGATAATCTTTTCTCTAAGTGTTTTTGAATTTTCTTTAATAGTGTCCATTCAATAGATATTTGAACAGCTTTCTAAATACCTTTAAAACTCCGCCATCGCCTTTCGCAATTAGCCCTTAAACCTTTAACCAAAAGAAAAAACTAATAAATTATACATGTGTCCCACTACCGCAAACATGACTACTGTCCTTTGCAGTAGCGCTACTGCACGGTAGGCAGCTTCTTAACAATTTGTTGTTGAACAAATGTCTTTGTAGGGTCAGAAAATTTTATTTATTTTTTGACTTATTGACTGAAACTAAAAATTCATATTTATTTTATTGACTTTTTATTTTAAAATCTTTCAATAATAATATTAGTCATATTAATCTTTATGTTCTGATCACTTAGCAGCGGCAATATAAACATTTTGGTTGGAAATTTAAAACACATTTTCAGGCAGATTTAAGAATTATCAAAATAAGAAAATATTTTGTTGCTTTAAAAAAATATTGATTTAGGAAGTGATGTTTTAGAGCCAGTTCAAAGTGTTTTTATTGACAGAGATAAAAGGTTTAAAGGGTAAGTGTGTATTAAAATTAGCCAAGCATGAAACCATAATGAGATATTTATTGACGTCAGCTGGAGTCTTCTTTACTTTGCTTACAGGTAGAACTGGTAGTATTGCCTGGCTGCTAATAACAAAGAATGCATTTTCCAAAACTCTTTACATTCTTGTTTCATTATCTAAATTAGTCCTTTATTTTTTTCCTGACTTAATTAGCATTTTACCAATATTTACCAATCATATGATGTGCTTATTTAACGCATTTAACACACATTAAACGCTTTAATCAAACGTAGTCCAAATACTTTTCTCTGCTTGTGAAATCAAACTTCAAAAACATACAAAAACTCCATAATATAGATACTTAAACAAGCGAATAAAATACCAGCGTACAAATCTAAATTTCTTGCTTGAACATCTGGAAAAATGTATGAAAAAAGAAATAATAAAAGATTCATATTGTAAATTGAATTGCAATCAAGTAAAACAAATCGATTTTCGTGAGTGTGACTTTACCTACACTATTTCTTGTACAAAGCAATAAACAATAAAAGCAGTTTAAAAGGACTAAGCGTAACTAAAAGGATGATCTTTAACAAAATATTCCTAAATGTCTCAAAAAAAGGAAAAAAAAACAATAGAAATTTCTAGACATTAATGAAATTAAAATAAAGTGATAAGCATGAAAAATTGAATGAATGATAGCAACATTTTACACTCTTATTGATCATTGGTTGTTAATGACTAGTCAACCAATTGCTCACATGTGAAAGTGTAAATTTTAAAGGATCTCATATGTCACCATTTTTTTTAGATATAAAACTATGTTTTAGTTAAAGAAAACTACATATAAATTAAAAAAAGGAAAGCGTAAATAATATGCAACATATGAAAGACATGACACATTATGAATTTACCAGATATATGTTGAATATTATTAATTAGATGGCACATGTTGAAGGTATGTAAATAATAAGCAAATAGTATTTAAAATAAATATAACACAGAAAACATATTGAAGGATAATTTTGTATTCATTTCATTCATATTCATTGTATAACTTAAAAATACGGGATTTATAAAGCTGGCGTCTTTTTTGAACTTAGTTTTAGTCTATAGTAACTCATATGCCACTTTGAAGGATACATATCTGTCATTTGTTATCACAGTTGTTGAAGTACCACAGTTTTTTTCTGCCTCGAAAAAGTCAAACTTCTGCTTTACTTCTTTAATTGGAAAAAAAGTCCCGCTGAAGAACATCAATTACTTATTGAAGCTTATGGGTAATGTGTTCCATCGCTTCAACGCTTATAAGTTTGTTTGTGCGGTTTAAAATGTTGATTTTATTACGGAAGAGAAATATCGCCTAGGCCAGCCAAAAAAGTTAGAAGACCAAGAAAGAATTAGAGAAATTACTACATGAACGCCTTAAAAGGAATGAATTGTTTGCACCAACACATTACATGAAATTAAAAATAAAACAATTACGATAACCCGAAGCTTAACAGAGCGTATATGAAGACCGGGCAACTAGTAATGCTCTGTATTTAGTGGTACCAAAAGAGTCCTAGACCTATAACAAGCTGCTGAAATTTGACCAAAGCAAACGCCTAGGATATATGGCCAAACATGAAAGCGTAATATTTCATTTTGGCAATGCTCGGCCACATGTTGGACTACCTGTTAGAAACAATTTAGTAAAAAGTGGTAGACAACTAATATATGTTTCAATAGAACGCTCTGTCTGGAAGACGGTGCTCTTAAGAACAAGGTATGCCAAATTCGCTTGATTCGTTATTGGCCTCTAAAGATGAGAAGTCCATTTGGCGCGTTATCCATTTGTTGCCAGGAAAATTAAAAAAGTTTAATGCAATAAATTAATGTTGTATAAATCAGTCGTAATTCTGCTCTGCGTGGAGGAGGAACTTGCGCGTCTTGTTTTTACTGCCTTTGAGAACTTTGCGGCTCACTCTTGCGTTGGTTAATGCTTGGCGTCATCTAACTGTACTAAATGAAACGATAAATAGCTGATTTGAAGAAATGTAACTTTCCCTAGAAAATAGGTTAGTTGGGATCTACAGTCAGATTGACCACACAAACATTTCCGACCAAATAATACGACTTTAAACTTGTTGAGCAATATGAGAGAGTTATATAAAAACCAAAAAATTATAACTAATATAAATTTTAAGTCTTCTGAGGATGTTGTTTTGATTGGAAATTCTAACTGTTGTCTAAGAACCCTAATGAATCGGGTAATGAGTTTATGAAACATTTTTCTATTATCTGTCGAGGCTAGGACACAATATACATATAATAATGTTACGGAACCTGTATGAACTCCGAAACATTTTCTAAATTTACTGTGTTCCCAGTTCTTTTTGCAAACATTTGCTGATGGGGGAATCTGTAAAAGTCAATTAAAATTTTTGCTAAAATTTCTCATACATCAGAAATTGTAATCATCTGGGACCAATGTTTAGTTTACAATTTTTTTCCAAGAACATACACAATTTTTTAGTTCCTGAACTTTGACTTTTAGTCAGCAGTAGTTTCTTAAGAAAACTTGAATACTTATCTACTTAAAATTTCTTGCCTTGTGTTTCTATAATTCTTCCACTAATTAAAATTTTGAGTGATTTTGTCGGAAAGTAATTTAACCTTTTAGTTTGTCATGGCACTATAACTCTATTGCACTAAAATATAATCACCCCTATCGTGAACAAAAATTCCCCATGAAATTTGTTTCTTTTTCACATTTTTCCTATTAAAATACAATGTAAAAAAATAAAAGGGAACAAATTTCATGTGAAATTTTTATTCACGATAGGGGTGAATATTTATGATTTTGAAACATTTTATATCATTGTAAATTTTTGACTGAATCTAAAAAGTCTAGCACTAGTTAAATAATAATTAAAGTAAGTTTTTTAAAAAATCATTACTTTTTAGGGGAACAAATTGTATTGCCAAATTTAAGATATTTTGTATGACAATACTTCTAAAAAAATTTACTTAATTTTCTTTAGTATTACTTGGAAAATATTTGGTTTTATCTTGCCTTGATTTTGGCAAACCGTTTATTTTTTAAAAAAAATGCACAGAATTGAACCTCATGATTCTATTATGCCCTACAACTTCATAAGAAACCAAGTTCATTTGGCTGCTCTGTGTGTTGTCTTAAAAATCAGCTGCCTCAATTTACTTTATAATTGAGTCACTAAATGTCTTAAAATACAATTCCCATTACATATACTTTTGCCCCAAAAATAAACACATCTCGCTACGCTAATAAGTCCTTAAATACAAACTAAATAACCAGAAAATTCAAAATATTTAATTGGAAATTGTTTTGTTTTAAGCAATGAGATATTTGTCAGCAAATCTAAGCATGAAATTAACAAGAAAATCAAGGTTTTAGCAAATATATTCCTAGAAAATTGAGTCAAAAATTAATTATTTTTTTTCAAACAACAAAGCCAAACTTAAACTGATGACAATAAAATTAGCAAGAAAATTGCAAATTTCATTGTATTATTTTCAGTAATAATACAAGACAATTTCAAAAAAAAATCTTAAGAATTTAAAATGCTTTTGGTAAGAATTTAGTCATGCTTTTAAATTTAATGAATTTGAGCTAAATATAAAACTCTAAAGACAGTTTTGTGAAAGAAATATTGGCCATAACTAAACAGCTGTACAAAATTGTATTGACAATGACTTTTTTCTATTACAGAATGCCATGTTATAGAATGTCAAAGAAATGGAACAAATCGATTTGGTTGTAGGAGTCAATGACAAGCATTTCTGTTCTTTTTTTTTGTAAATTTCTAAGGAATAAAAAGTTTTTAATTCAAAACAATAATCTAAAAAAAAACAAAACTAAATTTTAAAGCGAAACTAATTTATTTTACAGAACAATGTCAAGGAAACTATCTACAGGAGAAACTGCTTTAAAACTAAGACTACTAAGGCAGCTCAAGCATGCTGTGTGCATGCGCACGTTTATGCATGTTTCTGTATAGCCTGTGGTAGCCAGGACATTTAGAGACACGCTTCTTTTTCCTTATTTCTTTTAATTTGTTACGCTCTTTTTTTATGTAGGAGATGTGTTCAGTTCATTGTTTTTGCTGATTTTCCTAAATCTTTTGTTTGTTTTAGAATTTTTTGCCTGTTGGCTTCTTTTTCACGCCAAAGTAAAATTTTTATTTTTAGGAAACTCAGTAACAACAAAAAAGAAACCCCAGTTTCTTGTCTTACTTGGCCACACAGAATCGATTTGTTCTGTTTGACTTAAATTCTAAACAACTTGTTCGTTTACCAAAAAAAAAACCTTGTGTATAGTCAGTTAATTTTCCCCCGGTTATGTTGTTTTTGAACACAATTTGTTACAGCTGTTTGAGGAAACTTTATGCTACTGTTAAACCATGACACCAGACATAACAAGACTCCAATAGTTATTGAAAGTCATGGACATTTATTTTATTATTTAAAAGTATTTTCAACGACTATACGGCTATCACATTTGCAATTTTCTTCATAATTTTATTGTCATCTTTAAGTTTTCAACATTGACAATAGTTTAGTCAGAAAATTGCTTTATTTTCTTTAAAATTCTCTAGGAAAATATTTTGCTTTGCTTTGGGTTTCACGTTAATATCATGCTTTGGTTACAGGAGCATATAAATTTTTAGCAAAAATGTAAAAATTACTTGTTTCGGGATTCCTTATTTAAAAACTAATTAGGTTAAATCAAGTAATTATGAGAACAAATTTATTGATGGTTTCTTACCAAAAGTCATAGCAAACAGACTGTGAAATAGGCATCAAGCCTACAAATCATAGGTTACGTAGTTTAAATTCAGGTTCAATCGTTGGACTTTCTATTGTTAAATTTTGGCATCAACCAGCATTTAAAATTTTGCTAAATTTGGTCTGCAATCGTAGGTGCTTAGTGACCTAGTGACCTAAAATGTTGCTTCAATCGTAGGTCTATACGAAATTCAAATTCAGCTTCAATCGTAGAATTTTCTGTTGTTAAATATCAGCATCAACCATAGGCCTCTATGCAGTTCAAACTTTGCTAAATTTTGTCTTCAATCGTAAGTCTTTACGTAGTTCAAATTCAGCTTTAATCTTAAGTCTCATTACTGTTCAAATTTTTCTTCAATCGTAGGTCTATATCAACTTGAATTTTAGTTTTAATCATATGTCTTTATTTAATTCAGTTTTAGTCTTAATCGTATGTTTTTATGTAGTTCCGTTTTGACATCAATCGTGGGTATTTGTGCAGTTCAAGTTTGGCTTCCGCTTAATGCTTCATAAAGCTCAGATTTAACTTCACTCATAAATGTTTCAATCTTAAGCTAGATTTACACGATTGAAATTGCTCTTCAAAATGCTTTAACCTCGTTTAAACAACAAAAATTCTTCAAAATTTGTTTATTTAATAGTTATTAATAGTCGTGATTTAACTAATTACTGCTTGTTGCAAAAATTCTGCTGATAATTTTAATATATTTTTTAATGATAAACTTAATTAATATTGAAAAAAGGCGTGATTTAACTAAATTACATAATTTCTTTAACTTGTTCAAAATGTTTCTTTAAATACCCTGAATTTTCCCTTCAAAAGTATAGTTTCTTTTGGTTACTTCAGCAAAATAAACACATCTCTCAACGGTACAACATTTTAACTTTATTTAGCTTTTAATTCAATTGTTAAATTAATTTACTGAAATTTTCCTTTTCAGTTCCATTATGAATACCTTATTCGCCGTTGTTGCAGTTGCTCTCATGAATACTTTGGCCTTTGCTTTAGCTGAGCCCGTTTTGGAACCCGTACTTCAAACTGCTACTGGTCTTTTGGGTGGTTTGGGCAAATAAACATTGTAACATTTTACAAAATAAAAGGAGAAGGATTTTTAAGATACAATGACTAATGGAAAATTTCAATTTAAAAACAAATTTGTAACAATTAAAGTCAATTTATAAATAAAATAAAAATGTATTAATTTTCAAATTTTATTATTATATGTTAATTTCCTAATCGTTGTTACTATTAAGACATATAGAAGTTCATAAGCGTTCTTTAGCATTTCCTATATTAGTTATAAACATGTTTTAAATTCATATTCAAGGAGAATATTTGCATGGAGTCCAGCTGGAATCATATACTAATTCTAACCTGTTTAAATAGATTTCGATTAGCATCAAATGTAGGGTTTTATATAGTTAAATTTTAGCTTCATCCGTAGTTGTTTAGCTAGTTCAATTCCAACTCAATTACTGTTCTTTATGTTGCTCAATTTTAGCTCAAATCGTAGTTCCTTATATAGTTCAAATTTAAGCTTCAATTGTAGGGGTTTATATGGTCTAGTTTCCAGCTTCTTGGTCTTGTTGTAATTGTTATATCATTAAATGTTAGTTTCAAATTTAGTTTCAATAGTCTTTATGTAATTCAATATTTACTTCAATCATAATTGTTTATGTGTTTCAATTTAAGGCTTAATTGTTGGTCTTGATGTAGTTCTTTTTATTATCAATCGCAAATATTAATGTGCTTAAATTGTGGCTTTTTGTATGGTCTAATTTTAGCTATATTTGCAAGCTTTATTTGTTTAATTTGCGGTTATATATATTAATTTTTGGTAGTTTAATTTAAACTGTAAAACGGTATACTTGAAGTTCTATTTCAGCATTAGTTGCTGGTTAATTTTACCTTCAATTATAGGTTTTAATGTAGTTACAGTTTAGTTCAAAAGTCTTTATTAAACCAATTTTAGCTTCAATCAAAGGTCTTTATTAAATAATTTTCTACTTCAATCAAAAGTCTTAATTTATTAAATTTCAGCTTTAAATGAAAGGTCTTTATTAAATCAATGTTGGCTTCAATCAAGGGTCTTTATTAAATCAATTTAAGCTCCAATCAAAGGAATTTATTAAATCAATTTCAGCTTGCATCAAACGTCTTTATTAAATCAATTTCTGCTTCAATTAAAGAATTCAAGCAAAGATCTTTATTAAATCAATTATTAAATCAATTTCAGCTTCAATCAGGCATCTTTATTAAAACAATTTCAGCTTATATTAAACGTCCTTATTAAATCAATTTCGATTTAACCTTCAATGATAGGTCTTTATGTAGCACAATTTCTTCTTCAATCAAAGTTCTGTATTAAATCAACTTAAGCTTCAATCAAATTTTTTTATTAAATAAATTTCAGCTTCATTCAAACGTCTTTATTAAATAAATGTAAGCTTCAAAAAAGATTTTTATTAAAGCAGTTTTAGCTTCAATCAAAGGTTTTTATGAATCCAATTTATGCTTTTTGCTGAAATCTTTATTAAATCGGTTTTAGCTTCAATGGTTTATGTATCACAATTTTAGCTTTATGCTCTGTTCTTTATCTAGCTCATTTCAGCTCAATAGTTTATAATTTTTTAGTTAATTTTAATTCTCAATAATGGATTTTCTAATAAATTTTAGCGTCGTAGTACTTTATTCAGTTCAATTTTACTCTCGTTTTACTTTCTTCTATGTATATAGTTAAATTTGAGCATCGATGTTAGGTCTTAAACTTAAACCCTCCATCATATCGTTTTTAATATCAGCTTCCTTTTAGGTCTTTATATATTTTAATTTCAACTTCAAAAGGATTTATATAGTTTAATTGAGTTTATTTGTCCTCAACTAACAATTAAAGACATTTTTTTAATTATTATTTTATTTAAAATATAAATGTTATATCATGCCGTTCATACATTTTCATATTTTCCATTTCATAATCGCAATGCCAAATTTATTTGCCAGTAAGACCACCTACTAGACCAGTTACTGGTTCCAACACACCTCCTAAAGCTCCCAAAATAGGTTCAGCAGAAGCAAAGGCCAAAACATTCATGACGGCAACAGCAAGAATAGCAAAGATTGTTTTCATGTTGAGACTATTTGTTAGAAAATTTAACGAATTAATTTATATTGACAAGTTATGTACTATGTATGAATAAATATTGAAGAACTGCTTACCACTTAAAGGTTTGTTTTACGTGTTATTGAAGAAAGAATTCGACTGATTGTTTTCATTACTGTTGGGGATATTTAAAGTAAAAATTTCTATATTAATATTTTATAATTTATGGTAAAATAATTGGTTGTGAAGAATTTATTATTTATTGAAAAATAAAAATAAACTCTAAATCGTGATTTAGCTAAATTAGTTAATTTCAGTTTACTACTGCTGCAAAAGTTGTGTTTTTATTATATAATTAACAATTTGAAAAAAGTCATGCTTTAACTAAATTTATTTATTTCTTATGCATGTCCGAAATTTTCCTTTAAATACCCTGAATTTTCACTTCAAATGTATAGTTTCTCTGTAGTTATTTCAACTTAATAAACATACATATCTCTCAAGGGTATAAAATTTATATTTATTTAGATTTGAAATTGTTCAATTATTAATAATTTTATACGGTTTACTTTAGCTCTATTATGAATACCTTCTTTGCCGTTGTTGCTGTTGCTCTCTTAAATGCTTTGGCGTTTGCCTCAGCCGAGCCGATTTTGGGACCCGTGCTTGAAACTGCTACTGGTCTTTTGGGTGGTTTGGGCAAATAAACGTTGAAGGATTTTACTACGTGAAAGAACAAGGATTTTTGAACTATATATAATGGAAGATTTAACAGTAAATTAAAATAAATATAAATAAAAATTATTAATTTCGAATTTGAAAATTGTGTCATAGTTGCTCTGGAAGTTACAAAGGATTCAATCGTAAGTTTTTGTGTAAATAAGTTGTTGCTGTGAACGTAGATCCTTCTAAAGTTTTTCACAAAAAGTAGTATTTCTACTACTATTTGTAAATGTTGAATTTTAAAGTAAATAAAAAAAATAGTTGCTTAATTTTACATATTTAATAATTTAAACAACAGTTTACGGGCTATTTTCACAAAAAATAGTATTTGTACTACTATTTGTAAAATTGAAAATGTTATGGAAATGAATGTATTTTGTTTTAAAAACGATGATTTTTTGCATAAAATATCAATTTTTTATGTTTTCCAAAAAGTATATTTCTACTATTATTTGCAAATGTTAAAATTTTAGGCAAATTTGTCCATATTTTTTTACTTTTGAATACTTAATAATTTAAAAACGAATTTACTGATTTTTTTTCTCATAAAATACCAATTTTACAAAAAAGTAGTATATCTACTACTATTTGTAAAATTGAAAATGTTATGGAAATTAATGAAATCTGCTTTAAAAACACTGATTTGTGACATAAAATGCCCATTTGTTATGTTTCCCAAAAAGTAGTATTTCTACTACTATTTGTAAATGTTAAAATTTGAAGCAAATTTTTACATATTTGATTAATTTTAAATATTTAGTAATTAAAAAAAACAGTTTGCGGGTTTTTGTGTCTTAAAATACCATTTTCACAAAAAGTAGTATATCTACTACTATTTGTAAACTTGAAAATTTTCTGAAAATTAATAAAAATCTTCTTTAACAACAATGATATTTTGCATAAAATACCAACTTTTTATGTTTCCCAAAAAGTAGTAGTTATATTCTACTACTATTTGCAACTGTTGAAATTTTAAGTAAATTTTCACATATTTGCTTAATTTTAAATATTTTTTGTAATTTAAAAAACTGTTTTATAGATTTTTTTCTTATAATAACAATTTTACAAAAAGTAGTATTTCTACTACTACATATTTCCAAATTTTAAAAATTTCATAAAAATCAATGAATTTTGATCTTATATTGCCACCAGGGTTGGTGCCAGAGACCCCCAATATGGATCACGTGGTGTATGTGAGAAATTCGTTTGTGATTTAATATCAAAGATTAGTCGAGTAAATTAAAAGTAATTAGTGGACCAGGGAACTTCGTCTATTTTGTTGCAGTAAAAAACTCAAAATAAAACATTTCAATCTTAGACCTTTTCAATAGTTAAATTTCAGTTGCATTCATGAGTCTTTCTAAAAGTCAATTCTAAGTGTGCCAAAATTGTTCATTAGGTTTGAAGAATATTAAGAAATTACTTAAAAAAGGGTTTATAACATGATCTACCTCCAGCTTTCCAATACTGTTTCGAACAAACTATTTACAAATTTTCTATTTGTGTTTATTTAAATTTGTTTTAAATTTTTCAAAAAAAAATATTTTCTAAAATATGCCTTTTTGATTGGAAATGTGTGTTTAAATACTTTTAGCATCTCCTTTGTTTGTCATTTTATGTTGATTAATGCCAGCATGTGTCATTTTTTAATTTACTAAAGCCGTTGCGGTTACTTTAACGTTGGTAATATAAACATTTTGCTTAAAAAAATAAAAACATTTTGCTATGTATGTACACATTATTTTAGATTTAGTATTTCAACAACACAAATCAAGGAGACAAAAAAAAATTAAAGAAAAATATTTATTTGGGTTTTCCGAATATTTATTTTCATATGGCGGTAGTTTTATGCTACAAAGTTATTAAAACACTTGAAGTTGTTTATTTTCTTTGGCGGTTTTGGTTTGAAATTTTCTTAAATTCTTAAACTAAGGAAAGTTAATAATGAAATCCTTTGGTAAAGGTTGAAATATTTAAATAAATAATAATAAAATAAACAAAAAAAAAGAAGTTAAAATAGAAAAATAAAACATAAATGCACTTATAGAAATCAATCATTAGAATTATTAAGTTTTTTAAGACAGGGACAGACAGTTTAACAAGAGTAACCAAACAGAGTCAATATTTCTCGTTTTTATTCGATGATTGCTGAGCTAGTGCTTTTAACTCAACATTTTATTCGTTCGTAAACGATACAAATCCAAGACATTTCATAACTTTTATTTTCCACTGTCAAGCTTTAAAGCCTTCTTTATATTTTGTCGACATATTTAGCAACATAGGCTACAGGCTTAAGAATATTTGCAAAAGTTAAAATTAGTTTAAAGGTACGGTCACACTTGGCAAATATTTGCCGAAAACCACTGCTATAACCACTAAATAAAATATATTTTAAAAAAATTTCATTTATTTCGGACAAGACACAACAAATATTTAGTTTTATTTTATTTGATGCTGTTTGATCTTGTAAAACTCTTGTAAGAGCAAACAACGACAAACAAATTTATGCTAAAATAAATGGTTACGCTTTTTTGAGTAAATATTTGCCAAGTGTGACCGTACCTTAAGACTAATCTTCAAAGTTTAAATTTAAAAATAGTACACAAAAGTGGTGACTTTTAGACACTTGTAGACAGGTTTCCTTCAGGGATGTTAAAACTTTTTACAAATGCAATGATGGAATACCATTTGCTGATATCTATAAAAATAAGCCTGCATCAATTAACGCACTGGAAGCTAAAATTGAAGAATTAATTCGTAAGATACCGGCCGATATGTTGCAGAGAGAGAGAGTGTACAAATTTGTAACCAGCGTATGAACCATTTGAGGCATAGTCGCGGTCAACATTTACATAAACTCATCTGTAAGCTCCATTGACTCATATAAAGAATTCATACATTTCTGTAAATTATAACTCTTTAAAAATCATTATTTATCAACTTGAACTAACATTTAATGTTAACGATTTACCACACGAAACTGTAGTCTTTTGAATTATGTTTAGGTGATAAAATAAAATGTTAAATTTCATACAATTTTCAGAATAACAAATCACGTTTCGTAAATTTAATTTCAGCAGAATGTTAATTGAAAATAGATAAGTTGGAATAATGATAAGAGTGTTTAGTTGCTTTAGGCTTTTAAGAAACGCTGTTATCTTAAATGCTAAAACTCCAACCACTTTGTTTAGTAAATAAAATATTAGATATGCAAATATATGTATTACAAAATAACTCATGCATACTTCTGTTAGTTTATTTATTTATTAATTACAGGGTATGATAATTGAAGATTAGAAAGTAAATAGACTTCAAAATACGCAAACTTCCAATATTTTTACAAAAATTTTAAACACATTTTCTCCGAAATGCTTTTATGAAAAAATTTATAGAAAAAATATTACTCTAAAGATTTGCTATCGAAAATTCTGTTATTCAGAAGTTTTGTCTGTAAGGAATATTTTCTTTAGAATAAACTGTTATAGTGAAGATTTTCTATAGGGTGTTTTTTTAGATGTATAAAACTTTTTTAACTGGCGGTCATTTTGTCAGCGGTCAATTTGTCAGCGGTCAAGTGATTTATGTTTACTTTAGACTCCTGAACAACGCTTCCAAATTATGCAAATTTATTTTGAAAGTCATGGTTCCGTGTTTTTTTTTAGCTGTATAGAACTTGGAAATGGTATAAACCAAAGATGATTTTTTTTAAATTGACAAGAAATTTACTTTATTCGATAAATAATCTTCTGCTATTATAATGTAAATATGTCTTCTGGCGTATGACTGGCTCGGACGTAGCTTAATCTGGAGGTCTAATTTTCGATGATTTTTTTCCAACATTTCTGGCCGTAATAATGCGGCGAATGTTGTGCTCCAAGTGGTCAATTGATTTAAGTTAAAAATCTCAGATCTTTAACTTTTTTAATAATGTAATAATTATTCATGGTTTTTGGTGTAGCTCGATAGTTGCTTCAATATCAGCTCCTTTATTTCTTATACCATGTTATATTAAAAATTCTCTTTTTGGGACATTTGCTTGTCGTGTTCATTCTCGTTTCAGTTCCGAAATTAGCACTCAGAATCATATTATTTAACAACTTTGAATTTATTTTTATAAGATTATTTGCATTCAAAGGCCAATGCCAACAAACCCAAAATAACTATGCATTGAAGAGCATTTCATGGAAAAGTTCGTTAAATGAATGCGCATGTGCCAGCAAAGGCCTGTAATATTTCATACATAACCCAGTGCAATTTATGATTAAATAAAAAAAAATCTGATGAAAGACATAGTCTTTTTTCTATTCAATTGAAATCATGCTTAAATTTTGTATCACCCTTTATATACATTTAGACACAAACATGATTCATTGCATAGTAAATCCATACTTAGTGCCTAAAGTATAACTGAATTAAGAGACGTTGAAACATTTCGTGGACAACAGCATTATAAATGGTTTGTTGGTGCATTTGTACATCTTCTTCAAATAATTAAAAAAAAAATTATTTTTGTATTCATATTTTGTTTTATTTACTTTTTTCAGTTTTTAAGAGAATCAATTTTGAAATATGTGTATATATTTTTAATATACACGAGTTTGCTGTTATTGGTCCCAAAAGATGAGTATTATTCCTTATTGAAATCAGTGAAAGGAGTTCGTTATGCAATTTAAACTATAATTAAATAAATCGCTAAATAAAATGTTTAAAAATCTTGTCTGTATAGTTCCAGTAGATTAAAGCATTCTTCGAATTTTATGCGAAATTATCAATGTTCACCAGTCATTCAGTTTGTGGCAGCAAAACCTTCATTCTCTAATCATTAACAATAACGAAAGTGATTTGTATGTAACATAGTTGGAAAATTGACAAGAATTTTAAAAGTATTATTTTTTTAATTATAAACAAGAAAGTTCTTTTTGCAGATAAAATTTGACATTTCAAGGACTTATGATTAAAGCGCATATTCGACTTTACAAAGGCCTACGCATGCAGCTAAAATTTAATTTTAGAAATGTCTACGAATGGAGGTAAAATTTCACTTTAGTTTGACCTACGATAACTTTATAAAGGCTTACAACAGCCAACATTTGAGTATATAAAGACCTATGATTGAAGCTAAAATTAAATTTTGGAAAGACCTACGATTAAAGCTAAAGTTAAACTTTCAAATGACCTACGATTGGAGCTAACATTTGAGTTTATAAAGACCTACAACTGAAGCTAAGATTTGATTTTGCAAGGACCTTCTATTAAGCTAACATTTCAATTTATAAAGATCTATGATTGAAGCTAAATTTTTGATTCTGCAAAGTCCTACGATTACAGCCAATATTTGACTTTATAAAGACCAACGATTTAAGTTTTTAAGTTTACAAAGACCTGCGATTGACACTAAAGTTTAACTTTAGAAAGACCTGCGCTTAAAGCTAAAATTTTAATTTAGAAAAACATAATGCAGTCATATGTTATTCAATAATTACTAATAATTTTTAAGCTTTTGCTGGGAATTAATTTTGCAAACGGCCGCATTATAGGTCGACAGTTAAACCTCAATATGCGACATTTAAAAAAAAGAAGTACTGGAGGTCTTTGTGCAAGTGTCAAGTTTTTTTTTATAAAATTATTTATTCTCTCAATGTTGAGACTTTTTACAAATATTAAGGATTTCAAGAGTGAAGCCTAGTTACCTGCAAAGCAATTATAAATCAATGGCTATTTTACCTTTAAAAGACTTATAATAATAGCACGTGTTTTTTCTTTGCTCATTTATAGGGTCATTATTCAAAAGCATTCTTTAAACTAAAATATTTTTCATGGTATGAAAAGAACTGCTTTCTTGCTTAGCATTGTCTTTATAAAATTTTTTTGTTAAATTAGAAAATTTAACAATTTAATAACAAAATTTTATGGGCATATCAAACATATAAAGCACGTACCATGATTTTTATTTAAGAGTAATAAATCTATTTATTGAATTCTTAAGAAATTTGTGAGAAAAAACATACAAATATATTAATGTATATTCAATACTCCTAATTGATAGTAATCATCAATAAATTGTGGAAATTAAAAAAAAAGAAAATTCAACAACCCGCTGAGGTCTCTTTTTTTTATAAACTAGACACAAAATTTAAGCAACGAGTACAGTCAGCTACTTTCAAACATACAAAAATGTCACATACCATGTTGCAACACCTACAACAGCCATAAACCAATCAAAAAAAATTGTTTAATACAAGAATTTTGAACGAAAAAAAAAACAACTACCAGCCAAGATATCTTTTAGATATGTCATAAAATACACCTAACGCAACAAGTTGTGACTTGAGGATTTCTTGTGTTTTTTTGCCTGTGTTAAGGAGAAAACCCACCCCTAAAATTTAACAAACCATAAAAATAAGGGTGGTTTTTCTCATCTTATCTTTTAAACATTTATGCTGCATTTTGGGTATAAATAGAAGGAAATTGAGCAACAGACATACACTGTTCGTGCATCACTGCTTGAAACAACATCGTGTTGTTCTAGGCATTTTTTAACTGACTCTGCCAGGAGTTCAGTTAAGACACCAACCTAGTGACGATCAAGTACAAAATGGGCCTAACAAGCCCTTAGCCTGCCATACCATAACTACTTAAAAACAACGTAAAACTAGAAAACAAATAAGCAGCCTTGGTGTTTTCCCCCAACTAGACGAATAGAAGCTGTTGATTCCTCCATTTTCTACTAAATCCCGACTTTGAATCAGCACTTTTTGGTTGTGTTTGCTAGAAAACAGAAAAAGGTTTGTTTCAGTTTTTTTCTTTTAAACAACGTAAACGAGAATACAAGCTGCCTTGGTGTTTTCCTCCCCAAATTGAACGAATAGAAGCTGTTGATTGCTCCGTTTGCTATTATCCCGCCTGTGAATCAGCACTTTTTGGTTGTGTTTGCCGTAAAACAGAAAAAGGTTTGTTTAAGTTTTCATTCCAAGCAAAAACGTTGCAAAATAATTTTGCTTATTTAAATTTAAGTGTAACATATGTGTTCTGAATGTGATTTCTACAGTTAATTTTGTATAAAGTAAACTAATATAATAATAATGTTTTAGTTTTAAGTGAAAAAATTATTGTCTTCCTAATTATAATTTTTCTTAATGTCTAGATTTTTAGTTTTAAGGTTTAAATTTTAAGATTTGTCTTCCGGTTTGTTTGTTTTGCCTTGATTTAAGTTTTATTTTTAAGTATTGGTTTAAACATTTTACCAATCTGTAAATAAATAAAGGCTTAAAAACAAGCCCAAAAGAAAAATATTTGTGTTATTACTTAATTATTTAAAGAAGTTTTCAGATTTCACTTAACTGCTTAAGTTCTGTTTTGTCAGATATCAGCTGGTTTTTTCAATGAACAATGCAATATAGTGATGATTATAATTACCACTGACGAAAAAGGTATGTCTAAAAGTATGTTTCATAAACATAATGAAACTATAGGCAGTATAATTACTAGTGGTAATTTTTGGAAGTAAAGTGATATAAAGATCAAAGAAATTTATAAATATTATATGTATAATAAATGAAATGCCACAAATCGCAGAATATTTGCTGAAACATCCGAAATAAGAATTTCAATTATTTCTATTGGGAATGTTTTGCTTTATAATTGAAAACTAGTACAACTAACTTTCAACTTCTTTCAAACTTTCAATTCTAAAGGAACGGTCACATTTGGCAAATATTCACTCAAAAAAGCGTAACCACTTGTTTTAGCACAAATTTGTTTGACCTTGTTTACTATTACAAGAGTTTTGCAAGATCAAACAGCATCAAATAAATTAAAATTAAATATTTGTTGTGCTTTGGCCTAAATAAGAAGTTTTTTTTAATAAATAAACGAGTTCAAATACATATATGTATGTTAATTAGTGGTTAGGTCTTTTTCGGCAAATATTTGTCAAGTGTGACCATACCTTAAAAAAATCCCAGAACTCTCGAAATATTAGTAAAAATCCCCAATTTTAAAGTTAGTAATTTTGCTGGGATAAGTACAAATATTAATAACAGCAAAATATAAGATTTCCCGAGATTTTTTAATAAAAATTTACAAAATTAAACGAAATCCCTGAATTCCCAAAATAATTTAAAAAATTTTCACTATGTGGATTTTCATAATATCATTTGGAATGTAATATTTTAACTATAAATAAAAGAAAATCTTTAATAACTTAAAAAATTTTCAATTCTAACAAAATCACCGAATTCCGAACACGTTTTTAAAAATCCCTAACAAAGTGTCACAACACATTACTGTGAAACAGAAGGAAGGAAAAAAACGTGGGTGTAGCCAATGCCACAGTCACACACCATTTATGTGTAAGAAATGCAAGGTTCATCTGCAAACGAAATGTTTTGAAAATTAATAAGTGATTTTCATTAATGAATAAAATGTTTCTTATTATACACTAAAAATTACTTTTGTTTCCATATTTCGCCGATTGTGAAAACCTAAAAACCTAAATAAAAAATAAAATTTAACGCATATTGGCCAACAGAAACTATGTGCTGCAAAAACTGGATTAATAACAAATAAAGTTTTATTTGAATCTGCACAGTAGAGTATATCATTTTAACTTTTTCCGTATGCTTAGATTTTTTCATTTTTTCCTTTGGCACTGGCTGGACTAATAATTAAAATTTATTAGATATAAGATTTGAAATACACCTAACTCTGGTTTTACACGATTTTGTTATAACACGATTTGAAAATAAACAAATTTTACATTTTGTACACGATTTTATTCCATTTAGAACGATTCAAAATCTTTTGTGCCTAATTTTTTTTTTTTTTTTGTTAAATTTAATTTTTTTGTTTAAAAAATTTTTATTCGAAGTCTACTTCTACAAATTTTTTAATACTCGCAAGAGGAAAAATTCTCATTTTTTAATTTTTCATATCACAAATTTAGGGAAATTCCCTTTTTGTGGATACAAGCCAATTTACTGGTCAGAGCAATTGTAAATAACACAAATTTAGGGGAATTCCCTTTTATTGCATAGAATCAAATGAACTTATTAACATAAATTTTTTTACATTACTTTTAAGCTTAGAGAACATATGTATCTTGTTTTTCTTGAATAACTATGATTGTGTAAAAACACATTGTATTTGTGATTTAATATTATAAACCTAAATTGTTGTTGTTAAAAAATCCTTGTTTTTTTTACTAATTTCAATAGGTTTTAGAAATAAGGAACCAATCACCTATTTTGCATACGATCAATGTCTTTTTTACACGGTTTTTTAACGAAATTTCCCGGAACCAATTAGCGTGTAAAAACAGAATTAGGTGTACTTTTTGTTAAATCGTGTTTTTTACAATAAATAAATAGAATTAAACAAATATGTATTTGTTTTATTCAATTTCAAAGTTCTATACTTTTAAGAAAAACACCCTATATTATTTGAAATGATTATACAATGTTGTCAGATCTAACAATGTGATATCAATGTACTGACATTAAAAAAGTGTTAGCAAAAGGTAAATTGTCAATGCTTTTTCCTACAACGTTGGAAGACAAAAATTTTAAGTTCAGTCGGTTGTTAGACATTTTCTGAACATTTTTCGGACAACGTTGTAAGATTGACAACCGTCTGTACAAAGCTTTACTTTATCTCATGTCAGCAACAAATTGTCTTAGGCCGAATTCTAGAAAGTATGTTTCCCTGAATACTCTTTTTTACTTTTTGTGAATACGGTAGTTGTCCTGAAAAGTAACTCCTATTTTAAGTGTGTACGCTTACATTATTTCATTCTGAACATACTATATAATTACATTTTGTTGTGTTAAATGAATACGTAATTTGTTGCGTAAGTAGGCTACTGTTTTATGCTTAGATTTTTGGGAGCACGTTTTGATGGTTTTTCTATTTTAGCACAAAATTTATTTATAATACAGAAAACTACATTTTAATAGTTTCAGTTAATTTTTAAAGCAAATCAATCAAATTGTATAAATAAGTTTCAATTTACACGAAGCAATTCTTTAAACTAAGCTAAATAAGCGGTAGATAAGACGAGTACACACTTGATTGTACTAGCAATTCGTGTTAAGGTATGGTCATACATGGCAAATACTTACTCAAAAAAGCGTACCCACTTGTTTTACCATAAAGGTAAAGATAAAACAGCATCAAATAAAATAAGACAAAATATTTGTTGTGTCTTGTCCTAAATAAACGAAGTTTTTTAAATAAAGAAAGGAGTTCAAAAATATTCTATTTAGTGGTTACGTTTTCTCGTCTAATATTTGACAAGTGTACCTTTACTCTATTTTTTCGTATTACATATGTGTATAGAAACACAATAAAATTGTGATGTGTAAATAGCGAAGAAAAAATCGTTTCGTGTAAATTGAGACTACGATTCAATGGATTTTCATTTTTTTTTTTATAAAAAACAACATCATACCGATGATGTTTGACAAACATAACTTGTATCCAAAAATGTTTCAATTACGAAGTGTAAATTAGTGAAAATCTATGAGGGATAGGATAATTTTGCAAATAGAGCAGCTAATTGAGATAGTAATATGTACATATTTCACAGAAGACCACTTTCTTTTAGCTTTTTCTTAAAGATTTATTAATACGTTTACAAATATGCAAAAACAACAAGATAAGACGAGACACACTTGACACAATTCGTATCAATATTTTCAATAAAAATTGCTTCGTGTAAATTGGGACTTAGAACAAGGCGAATTAAACTAAAACTAAACACCGCTAAATACAACAACAGCAATGGAACTGTTGAAGACACAATATCGCAATTCACAATCTTGTGCTAATAGTATTGCATCATTGCAATTTGCAAAAAGGTTTAGCGTATTTTTGCTTTACACTAACAAAATACACAGCAAGAGCAAAAATATGAAGGAATTAATTTTTATTGATATTTTCATAAAAACCATCAATTTTTGATATGAATAAGAAGTGATCACAGATTGAGTTTACTTTCTCTAAAAACTCAGCATTTACAAAGTTATAAAGGATTTTAGTTTCAATGACGTTTTCATATCAAATATTGATTTTTGATATGATTTCTGGATTCCTTTTAATTTTCAAATAAAAGCGTCAAGAAGTTTAAAGCAAATATAACGAGCCTTTATTTATTAAAATTTACACAAAAACAATTTTAATAATTAGTGAACACTCTAAAATTACAGTTTAAGAATACTCAACGACACAAAGTATACAGAGATGTCACGAGACGGAAGATAATCAAGTTTTATATTTATCTCTTTCTTTCAGAACTGTCTTTTGTTTATATTTTTGTAAAAAGAAATAAATATTTTTTCTATAAGAACTTCTTTAGTATTCTGATTTTGGCTTTATGAAACGTCAAAATTGTATACTTGCCAATATTGCAATGGTGGCAAATAATGTGTCGTGGGTCAGACGCATCTTGAATATGATACTGTACATTCACACGATTGGGCAAACTTAATATCGGCGACCAATAAATATTATATTGTCCATGAATTAAGACAAGAGGATTTAATCGATTTTCATGCACTACTAAAGGACAAATATACATGGAGGTCACATAGTATTTCAGATATAATTTTAAATACCAACATTCTTTTCAACACAATATTATTTTTTTAATCTTCTGATTTTTAGATGATATGTTTGAGTGGAAAAAAGTTCGATACAGATTACACCCAGAAGAGTCATTTCAGATGCTAGATATAAACTCGCGTCGCCGTAAAGAACCATCTCTCCAATTGGCCACAAGCTACAATTCCGCTTTGCCTGTATCACAAAATAAAAAGAAAGATTTATAAGATAGGTATGCTGCCATTAATTGGTACAAATTACCACAGTTTTTATCAGAATATTAAGGCGGAAAGTGATATCCCCATTGAAGTTCACCCAGACCTTGACGAAGATGAAGGTATTCAATAACAATATTAGAGTTAAAGTTTTTATTTCTTCCTTTTGAACGTTTTTTTGTTAAACTTAAAATTTGTTTCCCCTACAGAAATATAATTTTGTACCAATATTTATAATATAATAATGTTATATTAAATATAATAATATTTTTTCAAATATCCTATTCTACTTGTTTTATTAGTTATATTTAAACAAAAAAAAACTTGCTGAGATAAGTGCAAAATATGAATCACGTTTTTGTTTAAAACCATTTCAACAAAACAACTTGTGTAATGTAAGTTAATTTTTTATTTTTCTGAAAATCTGTTGGCATTAGAATAGAATAATTGAAATCTTCAATTCAATTTAGTATTTAAATTTAATACTAAGCTTTCACCAAATATTTCAAAATCAAAGTTGTTAGATATTTTAACAGTTTTTTCGTTCTCCTGTAAAATTGCAGTTTTTGAAAGAGGTTGTTTTGTCAAAAGTTCACAGATATAGCATAAATACCAATTTCATACTAGCTAAATAAATTTTTTAATCACCCCTATCGTGAATAAAAATTCCACATGAAATTTGTTCCCTTTTCACATTTTTTCTATTTTATGTAATTCAATGTTAAAAAAATAAAAGGGAACAAATTTCATGTGTAATTTTTATTCATGATAGTGGTGATTAATTTTTCTTTTTAGCAATTAAAAAACCTAATTTATAAATTTAAAAAGTTGTCGACCTATTCTATATTTTATCTTTATTTTGAGAGCAATTCTAATATATGTACATATAGGTATGTACACAATTTTTAACAAGAAGAACTTAATAATAGGAATATGTATTTACTTTGAAAGATAATTATTTTACCAAATACTACAGATTTTTCTATTATATCTTTTATATTCATGAAAATAAAAAATTATTAATTCAATATTTAGTTCGTTTATTTGACCTTTTCTAATATTTAATAGTTTCTTCTTTTTTCAAGCAATAAGGTCAATTGCATTTTATATACAAATATTTTATTTTATTTATATATATTAATTATTTAATTATTATTATTTATTATTTATTATTATTATTTATTATTATTATTTATTTAATTAATATATATAAATAAAATAAAATATTTGTATATAAAATGCAATTGACCTTATTGCTTGAAAAAAGAAGAAACTATTATATAAATTAATTCAATATTTTAATATAACACTTAAAAAGTTGTATTAAAAAGAGAACTTTTTATTTCTTTTTCTTAAAGATTTGTTAGTACAATTACAAATACAGTCGAACTTCCATAACTCGAATCACCATTATCACAAAAAAATACTTCGACTTACAGAGACTTCGAGTTACAGAATTTGTTGTCAAAATAGAATAAAAGGTTTTTGTATTATGTATTTTTATTGAAAATAACCTTTACTTTTTTGTTGTTATTTTCAGTCTTTTATAAGTTTATATTTTTCTTTAATTGATAAGCATTTTAAAAAAACTCGACTTCAACATTTATCATCTAGCCCGAATTATGCATAGAATTGATACATACACAAACATACAAAACAAAAAGAAACAAATTTATAATTCCCCGACAAAAATATTATGTAAAATATACAAACCAGCTCAAGCAACAATATATGTATGTATGTATATAAAAATTTTAATTGCATAAAAAACTTACCTTTAATAGGTACAAATTAAATTAACTTATTACAAATCTTTAAATTAAACGCCCGAACCGATTTCCGTTTTATTTACACTATTTATAGAATTGACAACTCTACCACGCGCAAATATCAAAAACATAACTTCATTTCTTACATAAAGTTCACTTTTCACTCTTGCTCTGCTCTGCTCTGCTTTTATTATTTTAATTTTGCTCTTATTTGCTCTTTATATTTTTAATAGCAACAAACAAAACAACAACACATTTTAATACACAGCATTAGGCGACATCAATTTTAGATACACACAAAATCGTGTGCAAAGGGCTTTTGTATAGAAAAACAACAATAACAAGTGAATACAACAGTTAATTACAACCACAACAACAATAGAATTTTTGCAAACACAATGATTTGTGTATGAATGTATGTATATGACGATGGCTATTTTTTCACTGATTTATTTGAATAAAATCTTGATTTTAACACTGATTCTTATAAAAGTTAATAACTTTATTATTCAGTTACATTAAGACGTTTATTATTTGTTTAATTTTGCAAAATTTACTACACTTTAACTATATATAAAAGGCATTAAAAGACGAAGCGAAATTATAACAACAGTTTTAAGAGGCGTACGCGTAGAAACTAAAGATTTATTTGGCTACTAGAGCAGAGTTGCCAGTAATTTGGGCGTTTATTAAACGAAAGGTATTTATTAATGAAGTTATTTGTGTTTTTGGTAGTAAAAGGATTTAGTTAAATAGAATTTTAAATTAATTGCTAATGCACACTGGTAATTATTTAAAAATAATTCAATTATATAGGTACATAGTTATGTACATATGTATTTATTTATTAACAGCCTTTTGAAATCATTTGGATAGACATAATAACACTTTTTGGAATATTTAACAGATGGACAGCCAAAGGTGCTAAATAAGATTAAATTATAGTTTATGAGCGCCAGTCCGAATCGTTATTTTCACTAAAGGTTTTTTTACTAAAGGTTATGCTTAACATAATGTTATAGTTTGCTTTTATAACCGTTTGCTTTTATAGTTCCTGAGATATGGGCATCCAAATTTCGAATATTTAATATGTTGTACTTTTGTCATTTTTTCTTCACTTTAGTCAATATATTTACATACATACATATGTATATATTCTTCATTTGATAGATTTTTAAAACAACTTTTACATAATACATATATAATTTTAAAAATATGACAGATTAAATAATATATAATAATATATTAAATATTAATAATATTATTGTCAAGACTTTAACTCTTTCATTTTTTTTTAAGAGAAGTAACACTCAGGCAATTAATATGCCTCTATATATCTGCGTTACTTTCTTTGGAAAGGAGATAGATTGAAGATGTAAAGGTGGTGAAAGTAGAAGAAAGCTTTATATCACAACTCTGCAATTGCGCATTATATTTGTTTTAGTGCAGCATTGCAGCGCCTCTGGTGTTGAGTAGGCGCATTATTTTTAAAGCTTGATTTTATAGCCTTTATTTTATTATTTTATTTCGTTGGCGTTTGAATGCTATACCACCGAAGGAGGGCGCTGTGATAAATATTAGTTTTGATGGATAGAAAGAAAACTAATAATTATCAGAAACTGATGTTGTTTGAGTGGCAGCGGCTGGGAATCGAACTCGGGCTACAAAAATACCAACTCATGCTTAATGATCACATGCGCTAACCCATTAAGCTACAGCACCCTCAATGTATTATATGGCCATATTAATTTTCTTTTTCCAGAGTTATGAATCATTAAAGTTCGGATATAGAAAACTACCAAGCTTAAAACCTTCAGCACGACCGTAGGCCGGCAGCAAAGAAAAGTTTGACTTAGCATAGAGTTTAAAACCCTTTCGACCGGCAGTTAAGAAAACTCTGTTATGCAAAGCCGGTAGAGTTTAAACCCCTTATTCAAAAACGGATATTAAATTTAACAAACGTTTATTAAGCAAATTTTTATATGCAAATCTGTCTTAATAAACGTTTGTTAAATTTAATAATCGTTTTTGAATAAGGGGGTAAAACTCTACAAACAATTAAATTCAAAACCAACTTGTACTGGCATCACCTTAATAGAATATTAATTATAATATCAATTATGTAGGTTTAGATTTATTTTCCAATTCCTTTTTGACATTTATCATTATCATAAACAGACAGTATAACATAATGTGGAAGACATTAAATTTTTATGAATTATTTCCATTAAAAATTTATTACCTGAAAATAAACCATAAACAACTATGAGTCACTATCAAACAAACCAACAATTTATGCTGTTAGAATTTTCAATTGAGAAAAACCTGAAAATAACATTTCCACAAAATTTCCCCTACAAGAAAATGCTTTAAGAATGTAAGTGCAACAAGTAGAGAATACTTAATGAAACCTAAACTACCTGCTTAGGAAATTTTAAATGACTGGCAATAAGCAACAAGTGTTAGAAAGGGATGGCTAACCGAAACTCACTCTTTACTCTTGTTAACCCAAATATAAACCCTCCAATTTAAGAAACTGTATAAAAACTCTGTTCCCGAATAAGAAAAGCAGCATTCAACGATTTATTTAACAAACTCTAACATATATTACAATTTTTTTTTTCAAAACAAATTTACAAAAAATGGCTCAAGTTTTATTGTATATTCCTACACTAACGCAGAAGTCAACAGCCAACAATTTCAGTATGAAAACCTTTTTGAAAAATTGTAAAAAACTGTTTACTAAATACAATGTCAATAAAAATGAGAAGAGGTCTTATAAACCTTTAGCAGCAGTTTTCCAGCATCAGGGCTGTTTATCTAAAGAGGAAGAGCAAAATTGCCTAAATGAACAAATGGAGAAGCAACAACTACTCGTGTTTTGAAACTAGATGAAAAAAAAGAATACTGAAACAAATTGAAAACATTTTACGCTTTAAGGGAATTTACTTGAAAAGTAAATCTCTTCCCAACGTTTACCGTTTATATTACGAAAGCTGCTGGTTTTAATAATTAAAAGTATGAGTTTCCTGCCAAAAATCCTGACTTTAAGTGGAAGCTGTACTGGGCTGAGTTGGCTGGCTGTTTGCTGTCAATGGTAGAAGTTGTAAAACTTTATTTTAACAAAAGCTTTAATTAATAGCAAAAATTTTAAAAATTTTCTAAGAAAATCATTAGTTTTAATTAAAATATTTATATTACTAAATAATTATAATCAATGTCTTCCCTGTTAATTTTAAGTAATTTTTAAGATCATGTCTTTCGGTTTGTTTGTTTTGCAATTTAATGTAAATAGTTGTATATAAAATAAATAAATAAATAAATAAGAAACATTAGTTTAAGTAAACAGAAATCTTTAAAAGAGTTTTGATTTTTATAGGTTTCAAAAAAATCTTCAATTTCATGAACAAAAATCTTCATTACACAGGTTTAATTGGTTTTGATAGTGGCACATGTACAAAAGCTTTAAAACAATTACAAAATCAACAGAAATTTTGTTTAAGTGTAGTTTGTTGTTTTTGTCACAGTTCTGTAGTTGTTGTACAACTGCTACTACTATGTTGAATTAATCATGTAAATAAACGATTTTTGTTCATAATTGCTACAGCTCTAGATTTTGAACGACTGCTCGGATTGAAAAACATTTTATATGTGAATCATAGAAAAGATATCAATTTTTAAGAAAATTAAAACTTTAATCACTTTGGTGGTATTATGGAATCATGTAAAGTTGATTCGTATTACATATGTATATACTTTCAGATAAGCAACAAGTATTGTGCTGTGTGAACACCGAAGAAATTTCAAGGAAAAAATTGTATCAATCTCTTCAATAAAAATTGCTTCGTGTAAATTAAGACTAAGTAGGAAAATTACCCGAAAAGTCTAACCTCTCTTTAATTCACATATTGCTAAAAAAAAACAAAACTTCCACACTGATTTATTTCTGTGTTAATATCAGCTAATGGTCATTAAATTAAACGTAATAGAAAATCAAAAACAACTACCTACCTGCTACAAAAACTAACGAAGAAATTTTTAAAAATTCTTACAAAAACAAGTGATAGAAACACAACAATTACAAATAGGGGAAATTAAAAGAAAACACGTAAAAAAGTATTGTCGGTCAAGCCAGACCATATAATACTCTACACCCAATATATGTATGGGTTTGGCTTCATTTACCACTCATTTCTAATGATATTTGTTTGGATACTTGCATAATTCAAACATATATGATCGTTAAACTCCTATTTCGGGAGGACATTTGTATGGGAGCCAAGTGAAATAATGGACCGATTTCCACCAGTTTCAATCTCATCGGTCCTTGGGCCAAAAATATACCACGTACCAAATTTTATTGAAATATCTTTAAATATGCTTTACATCGACAGCCAGACAGCCAGCTAGACGGACGGACATCATTAAATCGACTCAGGAAGTGATTCTGAGTCGATCGGTGTACTTTCAGGTGGTTGTTGGATGGGCGTTACAAACATCAGCACAAATCCAATATACCTTCCCCAGTAATTGGGTGTAGGGTATAAAGACAAAAAACCGGAACACACAATAACTAAGAAAGAATATTATTACTCTAGCATAATGCACAAAAAAAAGATAGTATCCTTTTTATATACTAGAAAAAAATTTAAAAAACTGATAAGGTTTTCAACATCAATATGCAACGTTTTGAGTACAAACAATTAAAAACTAGTTACACTTAAAAAAAGAAAACTAAACACTTAAAAATGCCAAATTCTTCAATTGCTTCGTGTAAATTGGGACAAATCAACATACTTGAAAGAAAAGAACAAAATGGAATAAGAAAATTGACTCCCTTTTCCCTTCTCACCCAAAAGTACTTGAATTGAACAGTGTGAAAGTGGACTAATTGTTGTAGCACTGTCACTATTTTGCTGTCTTAATAATATAAATGAAGGTTTTTGGCGCAGCTTTATTAAAAAATTGTAGTCAAATGTAAAACATTGTATAAAAATCATATAAAAAGACTTAAGGTTTCATAACCCTTTTAGACTGTGATGCATCGATTGAGCGGTTGAGTTTCGGTATCAATATTTTTGCTTCTGTTAACCCAATTTGAAATAGACTGGCATTCATCAATTGTGCTAATTAATTTTTATATTTGCTTCTCACATTTTTCCTTTGTTTGATTTACCGTTGCGAAATTCTTGAGTCACATTTTAGTTTTAGCAAAATGAGCCATGGAAGTTAAAAAGTGTCTTTAATTACAAATAATAAAGTAATTTTAATATTTCAAACTAACTGAAATCTTTTCATGCAATAAAAATGTGTTTTAGTTAAAAATATTAATCAAAATCGACCGAGATTCTTGAAGGACATAAAAATTTTAAAACTTAATCATTGAATTTATTTTCATCCTGGCAGTTTTGCGTCTTTTTTTGGAATACATGTCGATTTAAACGTTGTTAAAGTTGGCCAGCTTAAATATGACAAACATTCAGAAATTCGTAACATTTACAAATGCAGACTGGTTTCAGCTTCAATCGCAGAACCATATATTGTCAAATTTTAGCTTCAATAGTAGTTCTGTTTATTTTAGCTTCAGTACATGCAAAAAAAAACATGCTTGGACATTGTTACAGTAACTATACTGTGTTTTTGGTAACAATATATTGTTGTGGTACACAGATAATAGTTATTTTAATTTGATTTTAACGATGGTTCACTGAAACATAATCACCCCTATCGTGAATAAAATTTTTACATGAAATTTGTTCCCTTTTATATTTTTTAACATTGAATTTTAATAGGAAAAATGTGAAAAGGGAACAAATTTCATGGGGAATTTTTATTCACAATAGGCGTGAATTATTTTTAATAAAATGTTTACCACAACTAATAAATGATAACTATTCAAACATATATTATTTACTAAATAGTTACGAATAACCATTAAATGATAAGTTTCTATACGTGTATTCATATTATGTTTAAAGTGCAAGCAAAATATGTTTAATTTTAATAATATTTTGTTTTTACCAATTATAGAATGCTTTTGCATCAGTTCAGTAGTTTGTCTGCGTGATATCTGATTATATATTTGGATTTAAATGTTTCCATAATTGAAATTGTAGTAGTTCTGTATGTTCTGAAATTATAGTTTGTAGTTCTGTATGTAGTTAAATTTCATATTTAAACGTTGGTCTTTATAGAGTTCAATGTAAGGTTTAATTGTTGATCTTTCATTAGTTCAAATTTATATTCAAGCCTAAGTATTTCTTTAATTAAAGCTAATGGACAATTGTAGGTTTATTTATAATTCAATTTCAAATCCATATACCGTCAAAATTTACGTTCAAGCGTAGTTCTGGTTATTTTCCAATTTTAGCTTCAGTAGTTGTGCCGTATATTGTTCAATTTTAGCTTTAATTGTTGGTTCTGTCTAGTGTCAAATTTATATTCAATCTTAGTTCTTTATTTAGTTAATTTTTAGCCTCACATAACTTTTTTGCTACTACGAATTTAGCTAATTATTTATACCAAACTGTTTAGAATAATTAGTAACAAAATAACTGAATCTTAATAATATCAGTTTTGCATTTTGTATGTTAGAGTGATCTAGACACACATTCAAATCGACTCATCAAAGAGGTCATGTCAAACATTTTATAACTTTCACTATAATTTTCTCTAAAAAAAAAATTCCCATTATTATTTCCTTATCAATAAAAAATTCATGTAGGTATATCTTTTTTTTTAATTTTATTTACAATATTTACAATAAATTGCGAAACAAACAAACCTGAAACGAAGACATTAAATCTTAAAAGCTAAAAAAAACTTAAATTTAAACTTAATTAAATAAAATAAAAACTAAACTTAATCGTAATCTTAAGAAGCTAAAAAACTAAAATTTAAACTTAATTACTAACAAATGGAAGACATGAATTTTTACTTAAAACTACACAACTAAAATCAATAATTACACAAATTTTACAATATTTTCTTTGCATTAATCACAGTTAAATTTCAAATTAAAGCTGGTTATGATGAAAACCCAGTAGTACTTTCTCTCAAAATTGTCGGGATTTTGTAGGTAAAGAGAAAATAAACTACTTTTCGTTGCACAAAATATTTGAATAAATTATGATGAATCACATAGTTAAAGGTTTTTTTTTTTAAAGGCTCCCAGAACCTTTGTTTTAGAGCTGATGTAATGGCCTAGGACGGCTTAGTGAAGATGTTTAATTTCTAGAGTTTGTTGACATAGTGATGCTGTTGTTAGTGGTATTTTTTAGGACTCTCTTAATTCATTTCCTAGATTCTGCAACTCTTCTTCGGTTAATTGATAGTTATTCTTAGTTAAAGGCTTTGCTTTTAAGAACTTCTTCAATAATTTTTTAACCATTTTGCAGGGTTTTGTAGAAATGTTGTAGTTTCGTGATGAATAGGAATTTGCCATTTTTAGGTCTTTGGTTTAAAATTTTATTTTTTAAAAAGTTGTTGATTATTTGAACTCAAAATGTTGAATGTTTTTGATATTGGAAAACTGGTCAGGATTTATACATTTTTTTCCACAAGTATAATGATGTTTTACTCTCTTGTCTATTATCCTGATTTTGTTTATACTTCCTGGTTTGTTTAAGGTTTTTTGTCTCATTCTTTCGTTGAAATTTCCCCTTTTTATATACAAATATTTGTATTTGTTGCATTCCTATACTAAAGTACTTGCTTTTGTAAGAGTTTCTAAATTTCCCTGTTAGTTTGTTTAGCAGGTAGTTGTCTCTAAATTTCCATTGAGTTGCATTTAGTAGCCATTAGTTGGTAGTAACACAAAAATGATCATGTTTTGTTCTAATGAACAAATGTATGAAATAACTGAAATGTAAGTCAAACTTAGAACTTGCTTATTAATTTACAGCTTAAATCTTGGTTGAGTTAATTACTAACAGTCTAATTCATAAAAACTTATCAAGAGTTTATAACAGGTTTTTAAAGCAAATATCCATACAAAATTTACTTTGACAAGTTTTATGAATAAGGGGGTGAGTATTTTGCAGCATATTACCCAGCAATATATTCACTTACATTAAAATTTAGGACTTCTAGAATTCTTTGTTTCGCAGCTTTAATTGCAACTTTTTGTTTTAATATTTATTTAATATTAACCGCCTGGCCCACGATGTCGAACGATAACGTTCGCTTGGATAAGACTTAAGACACAAACTTTTTATCGTATCTATTTTTTACTCAATCAAGTTTGTTTATTCCACAATCAAGTTTGTGTCTTAAGTCTTATCTAAGCGAACGTTATCGTTCGACATCGCGGGCCAGGGGGTAAGTTATTATATGATTATAAATCATTATTAGTATTATTTTGTTTATTTATTCCTTAACATTTAAAATCATCTATACATATATATAAAAATAAGTGTACATTTTGATTGTCACTCCATAACACGAGAACGGCTAGATCGATTTGCCTGGAATTTTTTTATTAGTTTAGAAATTTTCAGGAGATGGTTTATATGAAAAAAATTTCAAAAATTCTAAAACTATCTGCTCAATTTCAATAAATTTTAAAACATAGATAGTTCTGAGTCTCGAAGAACACAAAGGCCATGTATTTTTTCAAAAATATAACCACGAGGGTGTAATAATATCATAAATGTGAAAGTTTGTATGTTTGTGAGTTTGTTAGTTTGTGACGCAATCACGCTAAAACCGCTTAACGGATTTGAATGAAATTTAGTAGACGGATAGCATATGGCCCAGATTAAAAAATAGGGTACTCTGGTTTAAAGTGGTACTTTTTATTTATTTTTATTAAGGGATAAAAACAGAAAAAAACGAAAGAAGCCCCGAGCAGCGTCGGGTACAAAAGCTCCATAACTCGAGAACGATAACTCGAAATGGCTGAATACGTTTTTGTAGAACATGCAATGAAGATGGTTTTTAAAAAAAATTGTTTAAACATGTTTTCGTTTGGTGGAGATGTGATGATTTTTCTGAACATATTTCTGCTCCTTTTGAAGGTATTTGAACAAAATTTTGTTTGTCGGTGTAGTGCAACTATCATTTTTCTTCGCAATATCGAGCCACCACTACTTCGTAACGGAACTAGACTTTCAATGAAAATGAAATTATAAGGCAAAACAACGTTTGTCGGGTCAGCTAGTATTTTTATAAAACTTTTATGTATAATAATAGTGAAAAAAATTTTTGTTGAAATTAACAAAATTGTAAAGGACTACTTTTGGGAAATCTCGAACAAAAATATTCATATATTCATTTGAAGTTCTCTACATTATTCAATTTTACCTTCATTTAAAGTTCTCTACATTGTTCAATATAGTAAAATTGTATCTTAATTTTAATTTATCTACATTGTTCGATTGTTCGATTTGAAGTTCTCTACATTGTTCAATTTTACCTTCATTTGAAGTTTTGTATATTGTCATATTTTTAGCTTCATTTCAAGTTCTCTATATTGTCCAATTAAGCTTTATTTGAAACTCATCGTATTTTCTAATTTTAGCGTCATTTGAAGTTCGGTAGTTTTACTTTTTCTTTTGTAGTTATAAATTTACCGTAAATTTTGCCAGTTTATGTAAAATATATTCACATCCGAAATACAAAGTCGAAGTGATTAATCTTAATGTAAATTATTTATAATTGTCCTAGTCAGTTTACTAGTTTAAAGCAGTCAAAATGCTCTAAAGAAAGTATAGTTATGGACCAAACTGTGAGATAACTTTGAACATCGAGCTTAAAGTTTAATGAAAAAACATTTGCTACGTTGTTGATAATACTTTAAGGGATTCTAAAATATTTACGTGAGGTTACGTGTCGGTATTAAATTTTGTAGATAATCACCCCTATCGTGAATAAAAATTCCACATGAAATTTTTTCCCTTTTATTTTTTTAACATAGAATTTTAATAGGAAAAATGTGAAAAGGGAACAAATTTCATGTGGAAGTTTTATTCACGATAGGGGTGAATAATTCTGAAGTTCAAAACTATCAGATCTATTAAAAATTTCTCAGTCAACAAGTTTGTCTTCTTAAAATTTTCTTTTCTTATTTAATAAATAAAAAATGGTGTACCAAGTTGTATGTTTTATATAGACATTTTATTTAAAATATTTACTAAAATTGCAAAACAAACAAACCACAAAGACATTTATCTTAAAAACTAACTAAATATATATGTATGTTAAAAATTAAACTTAAAACTAAATGGAAGACATGGATTATAACTAAAAACTAAATATAATATTATATATACTAAATATATACACAATTAAAATAACACATTTAAGTTCAGCTTCTGAAGTCTTTTCCAAACCCAACACCAAGCAGTATTTCCAACATATGTAGTCGTGATTTGTGGTGCTTTAGAAACAGCTACTATTCGTTGTAGGTCCAGGAATAAACAGCAAAGCATATATTTATCACAATTTGCTAAAGATTTAGACTCTTTTGGGGCAAGAGTTTAGTGCTTAGCACTGGATAAAGCTTTTTCAGTTGGCATTTTTAAGGCAGCCTTAGAATTCCAAAAATTCATTTAAATAGTTCTGCTGCTCTTCTTCGGTTGCAAATTGGGGCTGATTGACAATGTCCACGTAAAAACTTTGGTATATTAAACTGTTGTCGGTGTTCTGTTTAGTTTTGTGGGATTTTAATAATGATCTCAACATTTTTACAGAGTTTTGTTTTAAATTGAAAATTCTTTTAGCGAAATACATTTTCGTTTAAATGTTTGGCAACGATATTTTTAAATAAATTGTAAAGTATTAAAACTGTTTGATGTTTTAAGGAATACTACTGATTGTGGAATGTTGTTTGCAAAAGATTTGCAGCAGAATTTATATGTTTCCCGGCCTACTTCCAAATCATATTTTCATCCCTTATTTTGCTTTACTTTTCTCTCATTTCAATATCTCTTTAATTGATTTTTGCTATTTCTTTTTTGTCAGTTTTGGTTCCAATATTATTGTTGTTGTTTTATGACCTTCATTAGTTATTTAATTTAACTTGTCTTTTGTTTATTTTTGGAAAATTTTCTTTTCTAGCAAGCAGGTAGAAAAATTTGTTGCTGCTAGACACAAAAATTTCAAAAAAAAAAAAACTGTCTTGTATTTTCTCTCTCTCTTTCGTACTCCTTTTGAACACTTGATACTCATTTCGTTGCTTTACTCCCACGCTCTTTGTTAAAAACGTGGAAATATTGATAAAATCAAAGAGAAATCTATTGTTTGCAACAATTTCTTAATACTAAAAGTATTGCCTTAATATATGTACATACATACATACATACATATCAGTGCATGCTTGGTTAAATCTTACATTCATAACAAAGGCTTATGAAACAAGAATCCATGAACCAATTTCCTTAATATGTCGCAATTTAAACAAAATCGTGCATACATACATACTTGTTTGTAAAACATTTTACATTCCCCCTACAAGACTTGCACAAGCATGTTTATTTGTAAAACAATTTACATTTCCCCTACATTATCACATAAGGAAACAAGACTTGCACAAGCATGTCTTGATTTTCACAATATTTATCATTTCAAAACAAAAGAAACCTTTCCCATATATTCAATAAAGAAACTAAAGAATTTCAGTAAAAGACAGTTGCGGCAATATTTTTTGAAAGGCATTTTACCATTTTGAAATGGTAATGCATGCTTGGAATTTCTAAATACATATCCTTATTGCATTAAAGACTGAGTATTTAAAGATAAGTACACAATTCTGGCATGATGGAACATGTTCGTTTATATGTAACAAGTGGCCCAAATAAGACCAGCTGATGTGAAACACAAATAACTTTTTTATTTTTTAACATAATATATTTTTTCTTTTTGCATATTATAACTGAACTCTTGGAAATTTAAAATGAATACGTACAGTCCACAACAACGCATTAAACTTATCGATTTTTATTATTCTTCTCAACAATCAATCGCCGTTTTTTTAACGTAAGACCAGCGCCCACATCTTCCATGATTACAAGTTTAGTTCGCCGTTTTGATGAACTGGGATCAGTCACACCCAATCAGATGCACTGTTTGGTGCGGTGTTATGGCTACAAAAATCATCGGCCCATATTTCTTTGAGAATGAGTATGAAACGCCAGAAACGGTCTCCGGGACTTCTTACAGAACAATGATCGACAACTTCTTGCGGCCAATGGTGGAGCAACATCCTAATTTGTGGTTTCAACAAGATGGAGCCACTGCGCATACTAGACATGACGCGTGAAATTTTTGGTGAACGCATAATTCAGATTTCCCTTGGCCTCTTCGTTCGCCCGATTTTTTTATGGGGTTATTTAAAAGACAAAGTGTATGTTAACAAACCACAGACACTTGGACAGCTTAAGCAGAATATTGGAGACGAAATACGACGCCTGCAACCAAAAACATTACGCCGTGTAATGCAAAATGCGCTAAAAAGAACCATTCCTGCATCGAGCAAAATGGTGATCATTTGTCTGATTTCATATTTCACACATGGTCACGTTAAATTTCCATAAAATGTATTTAACATGTAAAAATAAATCATTAAAAAACCGCTATTACAAGAGTTATACGTGTTTAATAACATCACTAGGTCTCATTTGGGCCACCCGTTACATACATACATATGTACATTTTGTAAAATATCCTCTACAATAACCTTTTTTCAATATTAATGAAACCTGTATAAACATGTTGAAATTTTCAAAATATGTATTAACAATCTTGAACAAAAATTAAATCTAAACATTTTCTGGGTTAAAACAAAATCAAAATATCTAAAAGATCCTGTATTCGCAAAGATTTTTGACTTTAACAGTTTCGGGATGATGAAAGATATCTGTAATTTTATTTATTGACCATACTAAATATATGTAAATAGATTTCCATAACACACATTTGAACATGTTACAAATTTTAAAATATTTGAATAAATGCGCAAAATAATTACAGCATACCTATAAAAACCTTTTTCATCAAGCAATATTTTACATTAAGCAAAAAATTTGAAAGAATATTTAGAATATAAAATTTTTTCCGAATAAAGAAAGTTTCTTTAAAAAATTTATCGAATAATATTTTTAAAAACATATTTCTATTCGAATAAAATTTCTAACGAATAATTTTTATTCGAATAAAATTTTTATAAAGTAATTTTTATTCGAATACAATTTCTATAGATTAATTTTTATTCGAATAAAATTTCTACAAAGTAATTTTATTCGAATACAATTTTTATAGAATCATTTTTAGTCGAATACAATTTCTATAGAGTATTTTTTATTCGAATAAAATTTGTATAGAATATTCTTTATTCGAATAAATTTCTATAGAATAATTTTTATTCGAATAAAATTCCCATGGAGTAGTTTCTATTCGAATAAAATTTTAATTTTAATTCGAATAAAATTTCTATAGAATATTTTTTATTCGAATAAAATTTCTGTAGAGGAATTTTATTCTAATTATTTCTATGAAATAATTTTTATTCGAATACAATTTCTATGAAATAATTTTTATTCGAAAAAAATTCCTATGAAATAATTTTTATGCAATAATTTTTATTCGAATAAAATTTTTATAGACTAATTTTTAATCGAATAAAATTTCTATAAAATAATTTTTATTCTAATAAAATTTCTATAGAACCATTTTTATTTGAATAAAATTTCTATAGAATAATTTTTATTCGAATAAAATTTCTATAGAAAAAAATACGGCTTTGTTGTGGAGTAATTTTCTTTTACAAAGAAATTTTCTCACATCTTTACACTTCAATTTACATTAAAATTTTTGAAGAACCATTAAATTGTTGCGCCTGCTTTCCAATATCCTTAGCAACGTCTCTGCTGTTCAGAAATTCCCTAGTGCCCTTAAATTTTCTCACACCTTGTTGAGTAAAAATTCCCAACTACATGCTATAAATTAAGTTAGTTAAGGAAAGGAAAAGATTAAATCCAGGAAAAACCTTGCTGAGCTAAAAATTACACAGGTAAGAAAAGGAAAAAACCCCAGGCAAGTTAAAGCGTACAAATTCCTTAAGCATTAAGTAGAAATCCTTGAATTAACAATAGAATGTTATTTTGCCAAAAAAACCCACAATTTTCATCTCTTAACAAAAAAATATAAATACTCAAAAATTTTTGGAAAAACACATCAAACACTTTGTGCAACTCAACAAGTAAACATTAGATTTAAAATCACTAGCGACATGTCTTCTAAAACTGTTAACTTTAGCATCATCAGCTCAACCATTAATAATAAAACTATGGCCAAGAAAAACCTGTATACACCAGTCAAAGTCCTGAAGAAACTGTTCAAGTCCTTGAAAAAGGTTTTTGCGTATTATAAATCAAATAATTCCGTAGAGGTGTTTGTACACCAGACCTGCCAAACTGAGGAGGAATATCAAAATTATCTAAATGAATTGCTAGAAGCTGAGGCTTAAAGAAAACCAACAACACTCTGAAACATGTGAAGGGGAATTTCAACTGTATTAAAAGGCTCATTAAGCAAACTGAAATAAGTCTGGATTGACTAATGGGACAGCTTGCAAATATTTGCTTATGAAGATGACTGCTACAAATATTGGCACTGTTTTCCTTATTTTTGTATAAAATATTGTGATAAACAGTTGTGTACTGTGTATCTTCTACTTTATTTGTAATTTTATTTTATCAAAAATAACAAAATAAATCAGAAATTGGAAAATTGAAAAAAAACTGTATTTTATTTAAATTAAAATATTTTAGGTAATTGCGATAGAAGGCCGTTACTTTTATGAATCATGATTTAAACGAGATAGAACGCTCTATTAGGATGTACCAAGTTATAAATAACTCTACCTAAAACTAAAATTATGCTTTTTAAAACGATAATGTGTTAAATTCTTTGGGGAAAATTAATTAAATTTTCCCGATTATGTCTGGCATAATTTTTTTATAAAATTTTTGTTTAAATTTCACTATTTCAGTTACGCATTGTGAACGTGTAAGCATTGCACAACTAAAGGTACGTCCCATATGGCAAATAATTACTAAAAAAAAAAGTGTAACCACTGTTTTGAGCACAAATTTGTTTGTTTACAAATGTTTTGTAAGAGCAAACATTATCAATTAAAATAAAACTAAACTTCTATTGCGATTTGCCCTTAGGAAATAAATTTTTCCAAATAAACACAAGAATTATAAAACATTTTATTTAGTGGTTACATCTTTTTCATCAAATACTTGTCATGCTTTACACCACTTTGAATTACTTTAAGATCAATAATATAATAATAGGACTAATAGGACTTAGATGAGTATTTCACAATGGAATATACAGAATCTTTAAATTATGCACAACTATTTAATATTCAAATAAATATGTTGGTTGTTTAATGCAAAAGGCTTAAGAAACTTGCTTGGCGACACAACAGTGCTTCTCAAACTATACGACCGTCTAAGTATGCAACATTAACAGTCACTACTTGCACTATTGCCAGTTCACAACCATTTAGTACAGACACAATCCTTTTCTAGTACTGCCAGACTGTAAAATATGTTATCATATGTAACAACATCATTTGTTTAGTTTATTTTAAAACCTCAGGTCAAGTTTATCTCAGACATCCTACCTGGTGCTTTATATATTGCCAGATTTGCAATGCAGCAAATTTTGAGTCCTCGTTGACACAATTAACATAGACAAGTTTCTTTTTTGATGGAAAGCAGTAGATCAAAATAGAACAAAGCAGTGGTAGTGCTGTATAAAATCAATAAAGTCATATCCCAAATTAAAAAAATATACTTAGTTTTAAATGTGCGATATAGACATGGTACATATCGTACTTCTCTAAAACTATAGGAAGGCATAAATTTTGACTATGAATTCTACTTTCCACTTAACAATTAACCTATGTTTAAAAAAATCCATATCAAGCCACGATTTACATTATAAAGTAGCTAATTTATCACATTTTTTTTTTAATTTACTAGATTAATTTATAATTTTTAAGAATTTTTGTTTTGTTAAAATGTAAATATAGTGTTCTCTCGAAAACGTGAACAAACAAAGCAACTGTTGATACAGTTCTGCAATATATTCCAACAGTTCAACAATATTCGTCCAGTTCAGTAATATTTTTCCAACAATGAGCAAGAGTTTAATTAGCTGTTTTATTCCATACATGTTATTGAATTAAGTTTATTATAGGTACTAGTTAGTCAGATTTTTCAGCAGCTTTAAACAGCTGTAAAACATTTTTTTTTATAATTATATTTGGTTCATGTCACATAAACATCGTTATTATAAATTCTTCATATCTTGGGTGCTTTGGGTCACGTAATGACAAATAACAGCCTGTTTTACAAATGATTTACGAAAACAGTCTTTAAGAATTGTTGAAGTCATCATGAAGAATGATTTAGAGCTTTTGTATTCAGTTAAATTTCTTAATACTTTTTGGATTTTTTGCCTTTCCAGTTAGTAACAGCTTAAGTCTAAGGCAGCACAAGTAAGTAAGTCGCTGTTGCTCTGTCTTAACACCAGGAGCAACTCTTTTGGATGTTGTAGTTTTTTTCGGGCAAAATCTTTTAAAATAAACTTGAATCATCGTCAAATTGATCATTACACAATTCATTATGACTTAAGCTTAAATTTTTGGCTGCGAAGAAGACTTTAAGAAGACGATTGTCATACTGCTGCAGCCATCCATCATTTGCATTGACTCTACATATATGCATTATCTTTTATTTCAAAATTCATTTCATTGACTTATTCCTTCAGCATTAGTCCACTTACAAGACAATTTTCAATACGGATTCGGAGGAAGTAGCTGTATTGACTTTTCATTATAATTGATTAAAGTGCATAAATTTCTTAAAAATGCTTATGAGTAAATCATATTCGACAAAAACTTGTTTCATATACATATACACAAATTATTTGCCAAAATTGTAATACGATCGGGCTATATTAGTCATAGCTCACATACTACCAAAAATCATTAACAACCATAAATATCTTTAAAATATTGAGGATCCAAATAAAATTCAACACAAACAAGTTTCACATAATTTTTTTAATTTTATAACGAGCAGTCCATAATTATTCAAAGTTTCTATATAAAAAGCACTTCGAACATCATTTTAACATGTATAAAACTTTTAAAAATTTTTATATCGAGATAAAACTTAACACTTAAAATATTTATAAATGTAAGTCATGCCTGTTCATAATAGTTCATGTACGAAAAACTATTTTTACACATATACGGGGTGTAGGGTACTATATGGTCGTGCTTGACTATACTTTCTTACTTGTTTTCATTTACAGATGTCCGTAAAGACTTGCTAATTTTTTTTTATCGTGCCACCATTACCTCGAAAATATTAATACAGAAACTACCGGTACCAAATACAATTAAAAAAAATACTATTATTAAATTGATATTACCGAAATTATGCAAATTAGCTTCATTGTTACCTGTAAACGGTTTCAAATCGGTAGACCATCTGGCTTTTAGGATTGATTGATCAAGCAAAGAGTTTCATTAGTATTAGTATTTTGTTCCCAAAATGGTTCCATTACAAATTAGTGCAATTCACAATTGCATCATTGCATTTGCAAAAAGGTTTAGCATATTTTTCCTCTTGCTGTGTATTTTGTTAGTGTACAACAAAAATATGCTAAACCTTTTTGCAAATGCAATGATGCAATTGTGAATTGCACTATTAGTAATTTGTAATGGAACCATTTTGGGAACAATTGCACAAGATTGTGAATTGCGCTAATGCAATACTAAATGCATGCTCTTCCACAAAAATCTTTGTATTCACCAAAAGAGCCGTGTTGTCTTTACAATAACTTTGACAAAGTAAATAAATACTGTGTACATAAATATTAACCATTTACAAAATACCTGGCAACACCATTTCTTTCTTTTTAATTGATCTGGTAACATTATCAGGTAAACAATGTGGTTGTCGCCCTTGCTACGACATACAGAAAAACTTGGCAGCATTCTTAGCGGATCTATTACCATAGGTTTTGAAATTAGATAAGAAGTCGACAATAAAGCGTTCATATGGATACTCTTGATAATGCCGTTGTCCTAGTAAAGACAAAAAAATTTTTGAATGCTGCACGATTTTAATAAAAATTTTAAAAATAGACCAAATGTATTTTTTTTTTCAAACATGAAACAAGTTAATTGCCCCAAGTGTTTAATTTCTATGAGTATTTGAAGGATTTTGAAATGATTGTGTCTTAAAAATATTTACCGTCCTCTCAAACATTGCCAAAGAAGTGACAAATGTTAACTTAACTACCAGGAATTTTATTTTATCTACATATATCTATAAACATAAAATTTATTTTGAAAATTTGATTTCAAAACTGATTAATATATAAAACTTTTTATTATAAAACTAAATTAACTCATTTCTGCAGCAATACAAAAACTAATTACTTTTTCATCAAATCTTAAGACAAAACGTGTTTTAAATTTCATTAAAAACTCCCCATAACCCCTTGTATTTATAATTACAATATATTGGCTAAAAAAAATGACATCATGTTTACACAATAAAGTTATACCAAAGCTCAAAAAAATTTGGTCTTAAATTGTAATAAAAAAAAAAAAAAATGCATTTTATTGCTCCCTTTAATAGTACGGCATACATAGCTCTACATATATACTTCCCTTTTTTTATGGGGCAATCAAAATGAAAACAAAAGACTTAAGCAAGAAACACCATTTATAAAATATAAACCAACCACTGGCAGTTCTGGCTTCTACAACAACACAAGCTCACGCACTCACAGGCTTTTAAAGCCACTAAAAAGGTAAAAAAGTAATTGATTTTTTGCTTTTGCATTTAATTTTTGGGATTTTCAATTATTAGCACAACAACAATTGCTGTTATTTCAGGTGCTGCTATAAGAAGAAAAAATAAATAAATAAAAATTTGTCAATAAAAATTAATTGCAATTTTATTGCAATGCACTGCCACAACAGAATATAAAGTACTTTTTTTTAAACTTAAAAACATCAATGACTTTTGTTGCAAGTATGTATTCTGCTTTTTCAATTTTCTTATTTCAAAACAAAACTTACTGTTGCTGGTAGTGGTGGTGGTGACTTAACAATCAACAATACTACTTAACAATTGTTATGATTTAACACGCAGGCAAGTTAAACAAAAATGTACCGCTAAAATACAAAAAAAAAACAGCTTCCAAGCAGAAAAAAATATAACTTACTGACCCAAATTTCATAAGTGTGTGCCTGAGTAAGGCAACTAACTAACCATACAGCTCTTAAAGTGAGAAGTCTACAGCCGCCGAGAAAATAAAGAAGATCCCAAGACGTACAAAATTAATTCACTTTCCTTTAAGGAAAACATTTAAAAGAAGTTGTTAAGCTGTGTGCACAGCACAGAAAAAAAACAATCTGGTTTACATTAAAAACAATATATATGTATGTATATTTAGCTTTTGTTGGGTCATTGTATTTAGTTCTTGTTGTTTTCATTTGGGAATGGTTTCAATGAAACTTAAATTAACAACACGTGCATTCATAAAATTTACAACAAGTTTTCTAGAAAGAAATAACAACAACAACGTAAACTAAAGCAACAATTTGCAGGCTGTAAACGAAAATCGAAAGAATAATTTATTTTGTGTTCGTTTTTCAGCAGCGGATTTAGTTAAACGATATTAAATGTTTTTCACTGCCATATTAATTGAGTTTTATAGGGATAGCGACAGGGCAGAAAAGACTTTTGAGAACTCTACTTAGTCACTGTTTTATGCTAAAGTGTCTTATATAATTAAGATTTATCGATTTCAATCCAAAGGTACCTGTTACTAATACCTTGGTTTTTGTAGCTAAATTAAGGAATCAAGTGTAGGTCTTTATGTAGCCGAATTTTAGCTTCAATTGTAGGTCTTAATGTAGTAAAATCTTAGCCTAAATTTCTATAGCTCAAGTTTAGCCTCACTTGTAGGTCTTTCTATAGTATGCAAATTAAATTCTATATACAATCGCAGGTCTTTATGTTGCTCAATACAAACTTGCTGTGATTTAATTTTCTAGTTTCTTTTCTAGTTCAATTCAAGATTCAATTTTAGGTTCTTTTCTAGTTCAATTCAAGACTCAATCTTAAGTTCTTCTGTAGTTCAATTTATGATTCGAGCTCCTTCTGCAGTTCAATCCAAGATTTAATTGCTAGGCCTTCTGTAGTTCTATTTAAGATCCAACCATAGTTTCTACTATACTTCATTATAAGTTTCAATGGTAATTCTTCTGCAGTTAAATTTAATATTCAATCCTTCTGTAGTTCAATTCAAGATTCTATCGTAGGTCGTTCTGTAGTTCATTTCAAGGTTCAATCGCAGGTCCTTTTGTAGTTCAATTCAAGATTCAATCGTAGTTATTTTTGTATGACGATTCAAGATTCAATCGCAGGTCGTTCTGTAGTTGAATTCAAGATTCAATTGTAGTTCTTTCTGTATGACAATTTAAGATGCAATCGCAGGTCCATATGTATTTTAATTCAAAATTCAATCGTAGTTCAATTCAAGATTCAATCGTCCTTCTGAAGTTTCATTCCAGTTTCAATCGCAGGTCCTTCTCTAGTAGAATTCAAGATTCAGCAATAGTTCTTCTGTACTTCAAGACTCAATGGTAGGTTCTTCTGTAGTTAGATTCAAGATTTAATCGTTAATCATTCTGTATTTCAATTCAAGGTTCATTCAATTTAACTAAAGACTAAAAATTCTGGAGTATTTTGCTAAAGAATCTGAATTCTTTTACAAAAGACGAAAGATTCTAAAGTCTTTTACTGAAGACTCTGGAGTCTGTTACTAAAACCTTAGACTTCTTTCACTAAAGCATCTGCAGACTTTTACTAAAGCCTCTGAAGGCTTTTACTAAAACCTTTGTAGCATTTTACAAAAGCCACTAAATCTTCTGAAGGCCTCTAAAGTCTTTTACTAAAGCATTAGGAGTCTTTCACTAAAACATCTGGAGACTTTTACTAAAACCTCTGAAATATTTTACCAAAGCCTCTGAAGTCTTTCACTAAAGCCTCTGGAGCCTTATACTAAATCTGTAGACTTCTTCTGTGTTATTATTAAATTTAAAATTTATTCTTAAACTTTTTCATGTCTTTTCTCGAGCTTAGCTGCCTTAGATAGGGTACTTGAACACATGTAAGTTTTTAATACCAAAAATCTTGTACATAATTGTATAAATCATCATAAAAGAAATATTTTTCTTTTCAACATTATTGTTGCTGTTGATGTACTTTTTTTTTGGTGTAAAGTGGTTGTGCATCTTTTAGCCTTAAACAAATTTATATAATTAAGTGCCAAAGTCTTTAACCCTAAAGGTATTATTGTTTTAATTTGCTTGAATTTGTACACGTTACTGTTGCTCCATAAAATTAATAATATAATTCACTTTTTGTTTTAAGTTTAAACCAGCCACTGCAATACCGCCACTAAAAAATCATTAATTATTTGGAAATGAAAAGGAAAATACAAAATTAAACTCTTAACTAGACTCCAAAAAACAAAATCTTTTTAAATTTTTTTATTTCAAATGCAAGTGGTTAGCGAGTGAATGATATTTTTTTCTGTACATTTAAGCAATTTTTTTTGGAGGTTTGGTGGCACGGTATCGATATGATTTATATATTGGGTTGTTACTTTAAAAGGCATATTAAGCCTTGTTTCACATTTAATTTAATGGTGGTGGGAGGGCGGTGGCCGTTATTGTTCATTTTACCACACAGCACCAGCATCAGCGTCATACATTTCTCATCTCTCGTAAACATTTAGTTTTTTTTTTGTTTGCTGCAATATTTTCAAAAATATATATTGTTTATGTTGTTTTTTTTTGTGAGGTATAAGTATTGGAGAAATTTTTGTTATTTTTGCTGCTACACTACAAGTATGAAAGTTTTGGTTTTTTTGCGGCTGTTTATAGAGTCCCATAAATCATCAGGAATTGGAGTATGTACTCTTGGTATGCAGGAGTGTAGACACTTGAAAATATTAATTACCAGGGGTTTTAACCTTAAAACAGAGACTTTTTTACAAATAGATCGTTTTGTTGGAGAGTATGTAGCAAAATAAAAAAAGCGTGAAAATGTTCATTTATTATAAAAATTACTTTGTGCTTGTGTTTTAAGTCTTTTGTTTGAACTAAAAATCAAGTGAGAAAATCGTAACAGAAACTAGATGTTTTTTTCACAATGAAAGAAACTTATTTTAAAATGTGACCCTTTTTTAAATGAGGTTCGTTATATGAGTCTTTTGTTTTGAAATGAGAATAGTTGTTGAAACTAAGTGCAAGACTTCAGAATCCTGAGTATAAGACTCAAGAGTCTTTAGCATAAGACTCGAGTGACTACAAAGATTTCAGAGTCTTAAGTATACAGCTACAGAGTCTTGAGTATAAGACTTTAGAATCCTAAGTATTAGACTCGAGTGTCTTGAGTATAAGACTACAAAATCTTGAGTATAAGACTCCAGAATCCTGAGTATAAGACTTAAGAGTCTTTAGAATAAGATTCGAGTTTCCTAACTATAAGATTCGAGTGTCTTAAGGAAAAGACTCCATAGTCATGAGTTTAAGACCCCAGAGTCTTGAGACTCCATAGTCTTGAGTATAAGACTCCAGAATCCTATGTATAAGACTTAAGAATCTTGAGTATCAGACTCCAAAGGAAGGACTGCAGAACGAATTCCGATTGTAATAGAAACTTAAATGCAGAAGGCCTATCATTGAATGTTGATTCAGAAGAACCTACGATTAAATCTTGAAGACGTTTTAATCTTGACTTAAACTACAGATGGACATATGATGATGAATCTTCAATTAAACTACAGAAGGACCTGCGATTGTGTTTGTGAATTTTGAAGAACGAATTTCAATTGAATGTTGAATTGAATTACAAAATAACGTACGATTAATTATTGAATACGTTTAAATTTTGACTTGAATTACAGAAGGACATATTATTGTATCTTGAATTAAACTACAGGAGGACATGCGATTAATTATTGAATTGAACTATAGAAGAATCGATAATTGATTTCAATATTGGACTATAGAACGACCTACACTTGCAATAGAAGCTTAAATGCAGAAATGCAGAAATGCCTACCATTGAATGTTGAATTGAACTACAGAAGGACCTACTTATTGATTTTTGCCCTTTTAAGGGGCAGATTTAAAATTTACTTAGTTTTATTTCTTTATATGATAGTCTTCATACATATTGCGTTATAATTAATTTCAATTACAAAATTGTCTTTCAATTTCAACATCAACTTATTTTTCACATTTCGATAATACATTCTAGAGCACACGCTCTCAATTTTATTGCTTCGTAAACCATTTATAACCTGCCACACACAAACAGTTACGCCAACCACTCTTATACAGAAATTGCAACAATAAGTTTATTTGTTTTGTTTTTTGTTTTCTTTTTGGTTTTTGTTAAATATTTTTCTATTATATATTTCATTTCATTTTACAAAACCATAAGTTTTATTTATTTGTCTCTTAGTAGCTGTCTGTTGGCTTAGTTGGATTGTATGTGTGTGTGCAGGCAACTCATACAATTCAACTACTTAAAATTCAATTGAATTTTAAATGATTGCATTGAATTTCATTGTTTGTAAATTGTTTGTGAAGACGAAAGGAGATGAAAAAGTGAAAAACTGAATAAAAATGTAAAAAAATCAACTACAGAGTTTTAGCTTCTTTTGGCTAACACTTGGCAAGAAAAAGGATGAGCAGAATTGTAGCGTTAAAGCCACAGACTGCATGTTTAGGTTACTGTTGATAAAACTTTGATTTTTTACACTTTTTGTTAAATGTTGGCAGACTGGTTTAAAATATGAGATCAATAGATTTGTTGATCTAAATTTGCTAAATTTTCCCCTTGAATATATGAGAAATTTTTTTTTATTATTATTTTCATTTTAAGTTTACAACAATTAGTCGTTTTTATTGTGGCTGGAATTTTAAAACTGAGAATTTATTCGCAACTTGTGCTGAAAATTCTTCTAGCTTAACTCGTTCTAAACATTTATATAACATAAGTATTTATACGTAAGTATTTTGTCATCACAATTGTTTACTAAAAGCCCAGCTTTGTTAAAAAACAAAAACACAAAACAACAATATATTTATATATATGTATATACATATATAAAATAATATTGAATTTCAAATGTTTATTTGCTTTTGTATTAAGTTCTCTTGGTCATTGTTTTCACTGTCAGTAGTAAATCGACAGTTGTAGGTTATATCACTCTAGGTGGTCTGCTCTCTACAAATGCTTAAATACAAGGAAATCACAATACATTTACTCGTAAGAGTGACAAAAAAGAAAATCATTTTGTAAGTCAAGTTGAAAAGAAAAACTCTGAAAAACTTGACTAAATAGTGCCTTAAGGGATTTAATATAATTAAGTTTTTAATAAGTTTATTTATTAACAATGTTTTTTTTTTCTAAACATAAATTTATTCAAAAATTAAACCAAATTCCCAATTCTCTGTCATAATTTTAAGTAGATAATATTAAAAGTTTATTATTTTAGCTTAAATTATACAAATGACAGGTTCACACAAAACGTATTGAGTTACATTTGGCTGTCATTAAAAACCTAATTTTGATAACAAAAAAAAAAAAAAATCAGTCTGAAATATGTATAAAGTATAAAACAATTAATCACGGTTGTTATAGAAACCAAGACAGAATTGTCATTTATCAGAACTGAAAATCGATTTTGATTTGAATTGGTGTCATAAATCTGTTTGGTTAAGCAAAAACCATGGTGAGTGCAGTAGCCCAGCTGACTGACTTTGTTTACAATTTACTTATGTAAAAAGTAATACTTTTTCAAGTATTTTTGACAGTAGTACATTATTCTACACAAACAAAATGCCTGTTGTTTCTGTTTTGTGTTGTATTTGTTGTCAATTTGCACTCACCTTGTATAGTTGCACCATGGCAAAAACCATATTCGAATCAAATGATTTGATTTTTTTACATTTAAAAATGAATTTTTTTTAACAAATTTGTAGCAACAATTTTTAAATGAATTCAAAACATTTGAGACTGTGGTAACCTTTTTATTGAGGTAGTGAAAAAGTCAAAACAATAATATTAAGGGATAAAAGAAACCTTTAGAACGTAAGTAGGTGCTTAGATTTGGCGTAAATTTATTATGAATATAATGTACATTAATGGTTGACAGATTTATTGGACCGTAACGTCTAAATAAAGAGTATTTTCAAATCTTATTTCACATTATTAAAGTGTAGCTTAAAATATTCTCAGCATAATTTAACTGGCTGCAACGTTAAGATTTTTATCAGAAGGTTTTTACCAAACGGCAATTGGAAATGATTCGACCGTAAGTTTGAGTAGAAGTACTGTGTCAATTGTCATGAGTCATGTTCTAAAAGTTTTAGATAGAGAATATACGCGCAGCAGTTACAATTAAATATGAACGACAACGAAAAACATAGATGTAGAAACCATTTTTTTAGAAAATACAAAATACCTGCTACCATTGGTTGCAACGATGGAAGGCACATTAAAATTTTAAAGCCTGCCATAGATGGGCACAAGCAATAGAATATTATATTTTAATATTACTGCCATGATTTTAAGTAAGAATTGCTAAATATAACGCGATATGTGTCAGCTAAATGACGATACGAGCAGTAGACGCATGTTATCCCAAAATAAGCCATGAGGCATTTTTATAAAGCATTAGCAGAGCACGTCAGAATTTTGTGGGGGAGTACGAATCTGGTGATCGCACACAATTATAGAATAGAATATTTTTTACTAACACCGTAAAGAAATGAAGCATACAACACAAAAGAGCATAAATTTAATATAGTACACACTGCAGACCGCAATATCGTCGAGAGAGCTATAGGAGTACTACATTATAACCCAGAAGAAGTAGTGCAAATAGTCAACGTTTGCTGCGTGCTGCATAATACATATAGGAGCATGAAATAGACGCTTTTTCGCTTTCTACAGTGTTTATACAAAAATGAAGGACAGAGAATAAGAGATGGAATAGCAAAATTATTATAAATGTTTTAAATTCATTTTATTGAATTCGTTAAATAAAATGCTGTGGCATAGACTGAGAAATAAGTATCTAAATATAGTTAATAACAATCAGACTTTTAAATTGATATGTACCATATTGTTTTTAAAAGACTTCAATTCAATTCGCTGCTGTTATTTTGGATGTTGTATATTAAATTTTATTAATATATTCAAGTTGTTGCTTTTTTATTTAATTTTTTTGTTGAATTGCATTCAGCATTCGAGAACTAACAAGTGCAGCTTTTAAATCTGCTATGGACTTGTTACTCTTTTCTATGGCTCGTTATATACGTCCCGGGAAACTGGCATTTTTTTATACTACAATGAGCTCACAAATTTCTCGTTTAATTGACCTTTCTGGTCAACATCTTTCTCTAAAAATTCGTTTAAATGCTCTGCTGTAGTTTCTGCACGCATTCTTTTTGGTGTACTGCAAATTTCTGGTTTGGCTTTTATTTCAGTTGATGTTGTACGCATATCATCATCGAAGTTTAAAACTAAGTAATCCATGTTGCTTAAGTTAACTACTGTTGTTTCAATTCCGCACAATCTTATGAATATTTCTTCAGTTGTTTTGTTAATTGTCTTTTCGCTAAAGGACCGCCACCAGTTGCGTGTGCTTTGGGTTTGTTGTGGGCTAGTTTTCTTTGTAATTTCACTTGGCCATTCTGTCCATATTTTTTAACAAGTACGATCATCACAAATGGCGGAATATTTATGAAATTCAAATAAACACTTTACCTTTTTCCAACTATTTACGGCCAACCAGCACTATTAAGACAGTCAGTCAATTCCTGCCAAAAAGTCTCAATCAATACTTTTTTGCATTTGTTTACCCTTTTTTGCTATATCCTGAGTTTTTTCCATATATTCCAAAAATTATACATTTTTTGTGTGGTTTCTATGCTTGACATTATTTGTGTAAAAAAAAATTTTGAATCTTTAAACTCTTTTATTATACTTAATTGTTTATTTTTACTTACATAAATTGTGCGTCAATACACTTAAACGCCTAAAATAAAAACCAAAATAAAAAATGCAAATATGCCAGCTGCCAGCTGATCGGATTTTTTCTGAAAAAAAAACAAAATGTTAACATTAGATTCTATGACACCAAGTTCTGACAACAATTCTGTAACGAAAATTAAACAGATAATATTCAAATCAGATTCTAAAAACAACCAGATTCCAGAAAACCCTTGTTCATAGTAAATAGTATTCAAATTCTGGATATTTCCTTAAATATGTCGAGGAATTTTATTATTTAACACAATTGTTGAACGACGTTCAAACTGATTTAAATGATTTGAAACTAAAATAAAACCTGAACCAGAACTTGAAATGTAAACTGAACAAGAACCTCAACTAGAACTTGAAATAGAAGACGAACTAGAACTTCAAATATAAACTGAACTAGAACTAGAACCAGAAATTGTATCTGAACCAGGACCTGAAATAGAACCTGAACTTAAAATTGAGACTGAACTAGAATCTGAAGCAGAATTTGAAATAGAACGTGAACAAGAACCTGAAATAGAACCTCAACTAGAACTGGAAATTAAGGATGAACTGGAACTTGAATTAGAAGATGAACTAGAACCTGGAATATAATATAAAATATAAACTTAACTTAAATATGTCAAGGAATCTTACTATTTAACACAATTGTCGAACGACGTTAAAACTGATTAAAATGATTTGAAACTAAAACAGAATCTGAACTAGAACTTGAAATTGAACCTGATTTTAACTCTCAGAAATATTTTAAGAAACCAGTACGCCACCTAAAAATTTTTTTACATAAAACAAACACCCAGTTTCTTATTAGTTTATTTCGACAAATGAATAAAACCTAGATTTTTAACTCATTTATGTTCGTATAAAAGTAAATAGTTATTACAAATTGCTAAAAAGAAAACATCGATATGCATGTTATACATGTCAGCTTCATCTTATCTCTTTCTAATGATGATTTGCTGGCTGCATTGGAAGATCGAAGAGCAAAGACCAACATGGCCATATGTTGCCACAGCAAATATATAAAAATTAAACATTATTTGTTTTTTTTTTGCGTTGTTGTTGCTGTTTTGTTGTATTGTTTAGCTCTTCTAATACATTGTACAATTTGATTTGTTATATTATATATGCGAAGATGATTATCAGCGACACCAATAAAATGATTGCTAAAAGTCTATCATTTGTTAAACATCTTGGTGAACAGACACAAAACAACATGTTGTTTGTTTCTCTATTTGTTGTTTCAATTTAAACTTCAATTGTTGCAGCAACAACCTGCATAAAAATAAATTTATTGAAAAAAGCAGAGCAAAAAAGAAAACCTCAAACTTGTCTTAACCAACAGAAGACTAATACAATTGTAGTTGAATATTAGAGTTTGTATTCGTTTTCAAGCACCAATACTACTAATTGTTTTTATTTAAACTGTTTTTAAATGTATCTGTTGAATGGTTATTTTTGTTATGTTGGCTTCTTGTGTGCTTTTTATATTATTGTGTTTAAATATAAAGATTTTACCATTTTAATGGTCTCAGGGGGCGTGTTTGTCTCTTTGATATAAACACTGTGTTGTATTTAAAATGCAACATGTGCATCATTTCTTTCAAACTACAAACATATGGCAACAACAAAAAACAAATCTAGTATATATTGCCTTGATGTATTATAGCCAAGCGAGAAAGCCTGCAAGATTAAAAGATTAAATCATGGCACAGCCACCACTGTTAAATATAAATGTAGATAAAAACTTTCCAACTTTAATACAGATCAATTTTTTTTATATTTTTGTTTTGCTCAAACAGGTATTAGTTTTCAGATCAATATCAATTTTTCTAAAATCGATTAAATATACAAGATCTTGGTTGTTGAGAGATAAACATGTCTGAAAACATGTTGATGTGAGTGCATTTTAACATTTTGCTTGCATTCATTACATAGCAGCAGACAGCGTAGCAAGCACACTGCCTGGGATTACAGTGCTGTGCCGTGTTGTTGTCTAGAAGTTATACAAAAAAGTTTGTGTCTTAAGTCTTTTGTTTTTAACAGTTTAAAATGACAACTTATCATCATCATTTGAGACAATTGTTTCTGACATTGATAATTAGATTAATACAATCATAATTTGCAATCAATATAAATTCATTTCAATTCAGTTTAATATATTTTTTTATTTTATTGCAAATAGAAAGAGGATTAAATGCAATAACCAGCAAATGTTTCACTTGTCACAATGATTTGCTCTCAAACTGTCAAGAACTGTCTATTATAATGTTTCTGACTTGTGATTTTACAGCAATTTCTTTTAAAGATAATTGTTATAATTAACTAATAAATTGAAATAATGTTGGTTAAATTTTAATGAGATCAATAAATTGTTTGATAAATATTCGTAGCATGAACACAATTTAAATAAAATAAATAAATAATAAAAGTTAGTTGATCTAGTTAGTAATTACAACTGAATGTTTAATAACAGATTGTTTAGATATTAAGAAATTAATAACTTTTATATTATTTAACAAGCAGACGTTGTTATAAAACTACATTAGATATAATAGAACTGTAATAGGGTTCTATTATTGTCTTTAAAAATAAGAGTTGGAAATATATTCAATAAAAAAAAAATTATTCTTGATATTTACTCATCTTATTCAGTTTTAGTTTAGGATTTATTTTAGTTTCTAGTTTAGGTTCTAGTCAGTTTGTAATTCAGGTTCCAGTTAAGGCTCTAGTTGAGTTTCTAGTTAAGGTTTCAGTTAAGTTTCTATAATATGTTTATAAAAGTTAATTTGTTCAACAATAGTACCAGCAGCGAAACGATTTATTAGCTTGAATGATTTTTAAACCATTGTGTGGAATTTGATTGGCAGCAGAATTCGAAGTAGCAGAAAGAACATTGTCATGAAAGTCTGCGTATGTGAATTTTCACACTCCGATAAGATTTTCGATGTTTTAAAACAGTTGTTAAGGTTGCTCGTTGATGTATTTAGGGTAATTACAACAGAATCATCAGCATTGAAACTAGAAGCACCAGGACTTTGAGAAGCATTCACTTTATTTTTATATCTAAATGATTTACGGCGTTTAGGGTATAATTGGGGCAGAGAATTAAGACAGTTTAATTGTTTAAATTTCTTCAATAGCACCAAAGTAAATCTTTAGTTTTACAGACAGCTTTTGCAACCAAATCAGGCAATCCACTGCACTTAAAATGACACATTCCATGAGCACGGCAGCAAACCACCATTCTCTCATTAGGGCAGCTTTTGTTGAAAAATTTAAATTACTCATTCATGGTTATTTCTTTAAGTGTCTGTCAATAATACTGGTTATTTGTTAAAGAATACAAAACTCTCTATTATAAGAACTTGGCAGTACTGATAAAATTGACCGATAAATATTCAGCTAATAGAATATATAGATTTACTTACAAAAAAAATTGCCAATTGAGTGAAATGTTTAATGATAATTAAGAATGTTTGTTAGTGTGTTTGTAAAATGAATTTTTTAAACTTGTAAAATTTTGTAGTTTACGTAATTAAAGTTATAAGAGTAATATGCAAGCACCAGAAAATTTTTTTAAAACAAATATAATGCATTTTTTTATATAAATAGTAGATAAAACCCGGAAAAACTAAAGAATACTTGGACTGATCATAAAGTAAGTGCATTTGTAATTATACTCAACTTATGATACGTTCACAGATGGCAAATGTTTAATCAAGAAAGCGGACCACTATTTTTGGCACAAATTTGTTTGTTTCTACAATTGTTTTGTAAGAGCACTAACTAAAATTATATTGGAATTTATTATAAGTAAATTAATTCGAATTTAAGGGCATCGAGTTGTCGGTTAGAATCAACAAAACAAAAAATAGAATATGTTGGTGACTTTGAATTTAACAAATTAAATCATTGAACGAATCTCATATTTCAAAGTGAGTTTAAAAAATTATCTTTTACACAATCTTGAACTGCTGTATTTAATGTGATCTACCTATTTAAACAATTGAATTTGCTATAAATTTTATTTTGCATTTTTAATATTTTGTTTTTATATAATTACATTTCACTATAAATTATTAACTATTTTTTGCCAACTTGCCTCAAGAATGTCTTTATGATGCTGGGGGTATATTTTCAACCTTGTAATTAGAATGTAATTTAATGTTATGAAAAAATAATAAATAAAAAAAAAGAATTTTAAAAAATAAATCGAAGAGTTAAAACAAATTTTGTTTATTGGTTATGTCATTTTCGTCAAATATTTGCTATGTGTGACCATACCTTTAAAAATGTTCGACTGACTTTAGGACTAAGTGGAATTTTTGTACTTTAATTAATTAATCTTATTTGCGTTATTTTTACAAATTGCTCTTAACGGATATCTGGATTATTTGTTGGGATATTATTTTTTTATCCAAAAAAGGGGGTTCATTTCAAATAAAGTTTGTGTCAGCCTTTGTTTAAATAATACAGTAATTATGAAGCTAATCTACGTACTTCCGTTTAACAATTGCATTAAACAATTTATTCATTTAACTTTTATTGTTTATAAACAAGATACGAGTATTTACACCCTATATCACTATAGTGAGGAGGGTATACACCAATACCTACGTTTCGTTTTGCGTTTTTTCGAAGTTGCGTCGCTGTTTAATTATTACTAATTTTCACTGTGCTCCGTTAGATTTTCGAGGTTGCGTTGTTTTGGGTTCGAGTTTTTATTTTTTATTTAAACTTTTGCAAAATTTGCAGCATCATTAGATGCTAAAACGATGACCCGTACAAGAAGTGCTTTGATGATCGAAATGGAGTCCTTGATTTGTATTGAAAATCAAGTTGCACAGAGAATACCATTAAGTAAAGTGGTATTTCAGACAAAAGCAAAAAGCTTTTTTTATGATATAAAAAATAAAGCATTATGCAACGATCATGCTTGTGGTAGTAATACAGACAAAAAAGCTGTTCAACAAACATTGGACCAATTTTTTGCGAAAGAAAGCCGACGACTTAGTATTTTCGTAACCCTGGAACCAATTGTTTATATTTACATGGTTTGTTATAGAAAATATAAATTCACTTTGCGTTGTTTCAATTTGCGTCGTGTTTATTTTGGAACGTAAAACCGACGCAAAGTGAGGTATTTGTAGATTGGATTTGTGTTGATGTTTGTAACGGCCATTAATATTAGTCTAATACCCACATTGGCTGGCTGGCTGTCCATATAAACCTTATGCGCAATGTACAGATCGCAATTTGAAAGACATTTCGATAAAATTAAGTAAATAATATTTTTTCTGCCCAAGGACGATTGAGATAGAATTTGATTGCAATCGGTCTATTGTTTCACCTAGCCCCCTCACAAATACTCGGTCATAAATGTTTGATTTCTGCACGTAGCCCATCAAATTTCACCACAAATAAGTTTTACATAAAGCTTAATCACACCTAAAAATTTTGTACAGATCGATTCACAATTGATCATAGCTCCCATATAAGTTTCGCTGCCGAAAATCACTTTAACAAGCACAATTCTCTTAAAAATGTTGATAGCAAAATAATATTCAGTCGTCAATTTTTTAAAATTCAATACAAATAAATTTTAGATATATAGAAATCATGACACCTAATTTTATAACGATCGGTCCCTAATTAGTCATAGTTCCCATATAAGGCCCCTTACCGAAAAACACTTTAACGACCATAAATCTGTAAAAAAAATGTTGGTATCCAAATAAAATTAAACACAAATAAGTTTTATATATATAGAAATCATGAGACCCAATTATATTTTCCATATAAGGCCCTCTTCTAAAAATCACTTTAACATGCATAAATCCTTTTACAAGTGTCGATATCGAGGTAAATTTAATGCAAATAATTTTTAAATGCACAAATCAGAAAAACTGTTACTCGCACACTCGGTGTAGGGTATTATATGTACGGGCTTGACCGATTATAGTTTCTTACATGTTAAAACTAAAAGAGAAAAAAAAACTAAAAAAAATTGTCCCCATAAAAGTCTTTAGTTTGACAACACTACATCATCATCATTTCAATGGACTTCTTTTTTCATACATATGTATGTATGCATGTATGTATTTCTGTTACTGCTAACTTTTGTACATTGTTACTTTCAGTAATGTACCAAAATGTCACATTGACATAAACTTAGACTGAAAAGTAAGTATGAGTACTAAATATTGACAATAAAACAACAATGTATGAAACATAAAAATGAGTTACAGACGGTATAATGAAATAGATGTTTTATGTTTATGAAAAGTAAATTGCAATATGACATGTGTGTTGATATTGAAAGTTGAATATGATGTATGGGCAGCAAATTTATAGAATATTTATTTATTTTGTAAGTCAATATAAAAAAAGAAAAAAAATGATGAGATATAGACACAATTATTAGCTGAAGCTTTTGATGTATTTAGATTGGCTTAAGAGCTTAAAAATTATAGATTTATTAAATATGTAAGTATTAAATTAGACAAACACTGAATCTCAGTTAAATAAGCTGTATTATAAAAAATATAACTAATAAAATAGACATCGACCTCAATACGTTTTGCGAAATTGTTTGTAAAATTAATATTTAGAAGAGTGCTAAGTTACAATTTGAAAATAAATATCAATAAGTGTAAAATAGTAATTTTGTTTTATAAGTATTACTAAAAATCCATGTCTGAAAACATTATTTATTTTTATGTTAACTTACTTTATTGTTTACTTAAATGATATTTCCTTTTTAATTTTTTTATAAAACAATTTTATTTTATTTATTTATTTTAGGTTTTCTTTGAAATTATAGAAACATAGACTCTTATAAGGAAAGTAAATAAATAATTATTTAAACTAATAATATAAAACATAAAAAACAAACACTTATTTTTCTTTTTTTTTCTTTCATTTATTTATAAATTAAAAATAAAAAACAACAAAAAAATTTAAACTAAACAAAATTTTATATTTAGATAAAATAAAATTAAACTAATTTAACTAAAATTTCTATATGAAATATTAAAAAAAAGAATCTCACAAAATAACTGACATAAAATTAAAAGGAACGAAGGTACTAAATGGAGCATAAAGTACCAAAGAAATGAATTGCGAAACAAAATGCTTTTGCTTTCTATTTAAAAAGGTGCTACTTAAAATAGTAATAATTTGGATAATATTAAAAAAGCTGTATTTCAAACAGTATTTATCTTTTATAGTTTTGATAAAGTTGTAATTAAAAAAGTACTTTTAATACCTTTCAAAAAGTACTCATTTTTTTAAAGTTGCTATTTTATTATATTGATATATTACTCTTTAAAAAGTACACATTTTTATTGCATAGAAAAAGTACTTTTTATAATTTTTAAAAATCTTTTGAATTTTGAAAAACAAATATTATTTAAAGTACCATTTAAAAAGATAGTATTTTATATTTGTTTTTAAAAAGTGCTATTTTAACATTTACCTTTTTTATATTATTTAGTACAGTACAATTTTTTAATTTTTAACATTTTAAAGTGTGTTGGGAAAAGTACTTGTTTTGATAATATAAAAAAAAGTTGTGCTAAAGTTCTGTACCATTTTCTTAAAAATAACCTAAAATGTTAGTTTCTATAAAATTTTATGCTGCCTTTTTATATCTTACAAATACTTTGGTACTTTGAGTTAGCTAACTCCCTAATTTAGTACCCTTTACCCTTTTACTTCCATAAGTAATTTCCCTACATAATTTCCATTATTTAATTTCATTAAAATTTTGTACATTTCTCTTATTGTTTTTTCTGGCACCTTTATTTCTTTTATGTTTTTGTTACTTTAAGCTTAAAATTGTTCTTCATAGAAAGTCTTTAGTACAAAAACAAAAACCTAGATGAAACAATTTTAAAGCTTATGGCACAAATGGGAATTCCCAGGTGTCAAGTTTATATACAAGATTTGTGTGTTTATTTGTTTTTTAAACAAGAAAAATTATAAAATTAAATAAAAAATAATAACAAAAATAATATATAACTAAAAGTTAATTTAAACTAACTATTTAAATTCCAAAAATAATAATATAAATATAACTTAATTATATGCTAAAATTTAAATTAATTTAACTAAAAAACACTGGCTTCAGTTTGTTTGTTCGTCGCTTTTTGGATTAGAATTATGTAAAATAATGACAAAAAAATACTGGTTTTAAAATAAATATTAAAAAGGGCAATAATTTCGTTTAATTAAATTTAAATTACAAAGAAACTATTGGTTTTATTTTTGTTATAATAAAAAATTTGGAGTATATTTTTAGGCTTTAGTTTTTTCAAATAACTAAAGTATACTTTAAGTTGTTCTTAAAGCGTACCTTTGATCTGTTTCAACTTTCACCCCGTTAACGTTTGCGTTGTTCTCACCAAAGTCAAATCTAAGGGTGTGGTTTTTGTTAATACACTGACAGGTTCATTATTGGTTTCCTTTATTTCCGGACTCAAGCTCTTTTGTGGCCTCTCGGGTGTATGACTATGCCTTGTCTTAACCGACAAATCTATGGGCTCTTCTTGCAACCCCTCCTGCTTAACCAGACTGTCATTGCTGTTTATGGCCGCTGGCAACATAAATCCGGGCGGTGTGCCCGCTGTAACAGCAGGCGGCGGTGGTGGCAATTGTGTGAAATGGAATGGTGCAAAAGGACTAAGGGGCTCCGAATGACTACGAAAGATCTGTAAAAACTGCTGTCGTCTACGCTCTCTTTCATCCGAGTCTTCGTCTCCATTACTATCGTTCAATGACTGATGGGCGGAGCTGCAGTTGCGCTCATTTTTCATGGCTGCCAGCGCATAGTGATGATGGTGATGATGATGACTATGTTGACGTATACTATTATTGCTGGTGCAATCATCGGTAGGATCTCCGGCCGAGGAGGCTCCGGAATCACTGGGTGTATCACTGAGGCGGGATTCGTTGGTTTTGTGGGTGGCTGCATCATTGCCATTGAAATATTTGGCAGGATTAAGAAAGTTAGACAAACTGTTGGGCGTTGCCGTATTTGAGGCTGGTATCGTTATGCTGGCCGGCTGCTGCCCTATGGCCGATTTAATGCAGGGATTTGTTTTATCCTGATAGGTTTGCCGCGCATGTATTTGATGTAGCCTTGCCAGCTGCTCTAAATTGTTGGCATTGGAATTTTGTTGAGAGTTGCCCGCATTTGTTTGTTGCTCCTGCAGCAGACAGTGTATTTTGAACCAGTTGGATCGGCGGCCATAGCGTGAACCACTCTTCGACATGCCTACCAGCAGGCATTTGCGCAGGCGACAGGCTTTACAGGCGGTACGATTTTTCTTATTTATGACACAATCTCCATTGTTCTTGCAACCAGCTATAGCGGAAATGTTGTTGTAGGTGCGGCCAAAGAAGGACTGAAAGAAAAGCAATAGTTTTAGTTATGTTTAAGTAGGAAAAAACCATTTTTAAAACTTTTTTTGGGGAAACATATGAAAAACTTGTATTTAAATCTTTTAGAGAAAGTAAATTTAAACAAAGTTAAAAATACAATTGCATAAAGATCAAAGATTGAAACTCAAATCGAACTACATGAAGACCTTGGATTGAAACTTAAATCAAGCTTTATAAAGACCTTCAATTGAAGCTAAAGCAGAACTACGTAAAGACCTACGGTTGAAGCAAAACTTGAAACATTATTTTAATTACATAAAGAGCCATGATTGGAGCTAAAATTAAACTACAAAAAGTGCAATGATTGAAGTTAAATTTGAACTACTTAAACGCCCACGATTGAAGCTGAAATAGAACTACATAAGGGCCCATAATTGAAGCTGAAATAGAACTACAAAAAGGCCAATGATTGAAACTAAATTGGAACTCTTTAAAGACATACGATTGAAGCAAAAACTGAACTATTTAAAGAACTACGATTGGAAGGAAAATTTAACCACATAAAGACCTACGATTGAAGCAAAAACTGAACTATTTAAAGAACTACGATTAAGGCTAAAATTGATCTATGTAAATACCAATGATTAAAACTAAATTTAATCTTGGGATGACATAGGATTAGTGCTGAAATTTAACTTTAGAAAGACATACATACTATTAAAGTTAAAATTTATCTTTATAAAGTTAAAATTGAACTAACTAAATAAAGGCCGTAGATTGAAGCTAAAATTTAAGGTCAAAATTGGAACTAATATTTAACCATTTAACAACCTTTGTTAAGTTCTGCAATTGAAGTTAGACTAAGACTTCATAATATATATATAAATAAATCCATGCATTTAATTAACTTTAAAATAAATCCTTTTAAAGAAAATGTAAACTAATGTATTCTTACTTAACAATTTGTTCTCATACAAGATGATTTATATATTATTGTTTAAATTATGATTTCAAATTTCTGTGCTAATTTCAAGTGTTAGAAAAAACACACGTGTGAAGCGTGTCGAATATTTTAAATACTTTATGGTTTATTATAAAAGAATACCTAAAGCGTTCACAATATTGTATGCATTTAATGAATATGTTTATAAGTATTCTAAAAATATATAAAACATCCGTCGAAAAAAATGTTGTGCATTTTCTATAAGAAAAACTTAAACATTATTAAATAAATACTGCTATAAAATTAAATGGCACATTAAATTAAATTCGCAACTGACTACTGCAAGAAACAACAACTAATACAAATTGGAAATAAATAGTTTAGATACGCTAAGAAACTTAAGAGTTTTGTGTATATGAGGGTAGTAGAGCAGAGGTTCCCAAATGAATTCACAGGAATTAATTAGGATAATCTACCAAATGGGTGGAATATTTCACACTATGTTGAATGTAAAATTTTTCAGAACAAAGAAAAAGGCCTGAATTGTCGGTTTTCACTACAGCCCCTAACAATAATCTCAGGTTAGTCATGCAACTGCTGATCCAGACATTTTAAAGTTTAAGAATCTTGCTTAAACAAAGCAACAGATTCACCTGATCACTGCCATTGCAAATTGCAATGCAATTCAAACACACTAAAGAATAGAATATTAGTTTGCATTAATACAGAAGACCAAACGCTAAAACTCATTAAAGACATGCCAAACTATGAATATGAATCTAAAGATGAATATGAATATGGAAAAAAAGTCAAGGTCATTTTATTAACACTCGATTACACTCTATAAAGCTCTGCTTCATAGCTAATAAAAGGCACTGACTGCTTAAGTCATGTATGTTGTCATTGTTATGCAAAAATTATTGTAAATCAACATTAAATACTAAAAAAGCAAACTAAAAATAAATAAAACTAAGTAAATGGGTAATAAAGTTAGAAGCACTCTTCTAGCTCTTTACTCCTACAGCACTTTATCTATTTACCTACAACTGCTAACCAGTACTCTTAACTATGTAAAATCTGGCTTTAATTTTCTAATGATATTGTTAATTTATTAGTTGAAACAACAACACTCCTTAATGCAGATGATAATAATAATAACAATAATGATGATCTTCTTCATGATGATGAGTTGAAAAGATCATTAAGTTAAGCAAAGCTTAAGCAGCAGCTGTTTAGTTTAGTAAAAAAAAAAAAAAAAGATTTAAAATGCTGCTGAGGTTGAGATAGAGGTAGAGTCAGCAATCAAGAATCAAGCTAAATCAAGTTACTTAAATAAATTCTCTATATATTTATTTAGTTTTCGTGTGCTAGTAAATACATACATATGTGTTGTATACTGGCAAAGAATTGTAATTAAATTAAATTAATTTTTAAAAATTGTAAATTTAATGTAAATTTATGTAAATGTTAACACTTGTAAATCTTTTAAAAATAACAAACAAAATGTTTTCATTTAAAAAATCTCATTTAGCTTGAGTTAAACACATAAGTAACCGGGAAGAGTAGAGAAATACCACGGTGATGCTTTTACAATTCACAACTGGAAAGTAATTATTTGTAATTACAATTTAACAGCCTATTAAATGGCTTTTAGCTTTTAGTAGCAGCTCAAACAACAACAACAATAACAACAACAACAACAAAAAGTAAAATATAATTTTTGTAGCTAAATTTATGGCTTTGTCTCTGTAATTATAACAAAATTATAGATAATGCGAAACAAAGTACGCTGTAACTAAAAGAAACAGCATTCTCTAGCTTTCAAATAGCAATTTTTTCTAGTTTTTGGTTTAAGTGCAAAATAATTAATGTTGTAATGAAAGGTGCTCTGCTCTATTTTGGTTGGTTATTGTTTAGAAAAATATTGTTCAGTTTAAAATGTTTTGTTGCGTTATTATTATATTTCTGTAGAGTAAGCAAGTTATAATTAAATAGTGATTTAAAGAAATGGTTTCTTAAAAGTCTGCAAAGAAAGGAAAAGTATTAAGCTTAATGAGAGCAAAAGTAGTAAGAAATATATTTCACTTTAAAGTTTATAAAATAAAATAAATAAAAGTTAGAAGGTTTGATAAGAAAAGACAAATAGAAATAAGCACAGAATCTTGATATAATCTAGTTAAAGCATAAGACAGGTCTTGTTTTAGAGCCAGTCATCGCAGGCTTCAATGAAGTTCCATTTGAGCTTCAATTAAATGGCATTATGTCTTTCAATTATAGTTTCATTCTTGGTTCTCTTAAATATTAAATTTTAGCTTCAATCAAATCTTTATATGTAGTTAAATTTTAGCTAGAAATGTAGTTCCATTTTAGCTTCAATCATAGAACTTTACGTAGTTCAATTTCAGCTTCAAGCAAAGGTCTTTATGTAGTTCAATTTTAGCTTCAAGCAAAGGTCTTCATGTAGTTCAATTTTAGCTTCAATCATAGAACTTTACGTAGTTCAATTTCAGCTTCAAGCAAAGGTCTTTATGTAGTTCAATTTTAGCTTCAAGCAAGGGTATTTATGTAGTTACATTTTAGCTTCAATTGTAGGCCTTTATTTATTTAAACTTTGGTTTCAATCAAATGTCTTCATGTAGTTCAATTTTAGCTTCAATCGTAGAGTGTTATACAATTAAATTTTAGCTTCAATCAATCAATCTTTATGTAGTTCAGTTTTATCTGCTATTGTTGTTCTTTTTGTAATTTAAGTTTAGATTTGATAGAATGTTTTAACTTCAATTATTGCTTCAAACATAGTTTTTTATGTAGTCTAATTTTAGCTTTAATCCTTGACCATTTTGTAGTTTAATTTGTGCTTCAATCGTAGGACTCTTTGTACTTTAATTTGAGTGTCAATTGTATGTATTAAGGAAGTCTTTGGTTAGCTTCAGCCGGAGATTATTATGACGTTATGTGATCTAAGCTTAGTTTCATTCTAAGGACATTTTCTGGCCTGAGATTGGCTTAATTCCAAGGACTTTTTAGAATTTTAATTCAGTTTCAATTAGGGAGTTTTGTTAAATCCATTTTTAACCTACATAGAAGGTTTAGCTTAATTCGTAACTCTTTATTAAGCCGCCACTAATCTTCAATTATAGGTCCTGACATAGTCTTAAAGTAGTTTTAATATTTATTCTTACCCTAGTTTAGCTTTAAACATAGTTATATGCGCTTAACTAATTTGCTGTTAAAATATCCTTTTGCTGCTGTATTAAACTTTAATTAGTATCCCTTTCAAAGTCATAATCTGACTTCGTTTTCTTTAAAATTCATATATTTTTAAGGAATTTTCCCACACTAGTTCCCATAATTATAGTTTTAACTAAACAAAAGCACAATATGGACCAGAGCTTTAATACCGAGTAGAAAATAATACAAAACTGTGCAAAAAGTTTCAAACTTTTACTTTTTTTTTTGTACCAAGCTCAACTCAAACAGCTATTTAAAATCAATAAATGATCTTTTCTATAGAAGAAAACAATCCAAAAAATATGTTTTTAATACAATAGCAACAAAGTAAATTGATTTTTAATTAACCTAACCTGCAGAGCGAGCAAAATTTTCGTACAACAATTATAACTTATCAAATGATGGGAAAAAATCTATGTATATTCAATGATACCAGCCAACAACCAAGACAATACAATAAAATCTCATACATTATTGTGTTTATTTATTAGATTAACAATGGAAATCCCCTGACTGCTTGTGTGTCTGTCCATATATACCTTCAATCACTATACACAGCTTCAAAGAATATGATCTTTATGCAGTGTGTTGTTATTGAATTATAGGGAAAGATAGCAAAGAAATAGCAAAATTCATTCAGAAAATGCAGTCAATCAATATAAAATTACATGCGTATTAGATGATTTTGCATAAAAAATTGGCTTAAAAAAGTATAATAGACGTGCAAAATAAAGTTATAATTTAAGGTGAGAATATATATAAAAAAAAACTGATTTAGTTTAGAGGAACAGCAATGAACATTGGAGGAAGTATAGCTCGTACATGAAGAACTAAAGGCAACATGCAAGATTTGGAGGCCTGTCTTAAAAACCAGCCATGAGTTGGCTAAATTTTGTATAACATTATAAAGACTTGAAATGTTTCTATATATATTCTATTAAAAACTTGTTATTATTTCAAGTTTTTGTATACAAAGCTGAACTCCAAACGAAAAAGATCTACTTCATTAGTTTCTAACAATGAAATTATAAATTAGTTACGCACATTTTGTAATTGAAGCTTAAATCGTTTATTAATGTTTTTTTTTTTTTTTTGTATAAATTGATATAAAGTTTCTTTTGCTTTTTATTATGTTACTCATTTTGCCTGTATTATTAAAGCCAGCAGCTATAATTTATTTTCAACTCTGTAGGTTTTTGCTGCCTTTTTTTATAGCCTTAAGTCTTAATAGGGCCATAAGTTATAAATTGTATAAATTAGACTTGGTAAGATGGGTAGCACTTGTGAAACAAAACATTAGGCAAAATATTGGTTAATAAAACTAAACAGTTTGAAATATTCTGCGGTTTTTTTTTTATAATACTGTTAATATTTAACCAAAAACACTATAATTAATTATTAGATTTTTATGTTTTGTTTTGTGAAATACAGGTGTTAGCTTGATCTAATTTTATGTTTTAGATTTTTTGATTTTAAACATAAATAAAAAAATTTAATCAGAATTAAGAAATTAATTCCTAAAGAGCATAACAAATGTGACCAGCAAATTTCGAAGAATTAAAAGAGGTCAATAAACTATTATCTCTTTTAAACTAAAATTCAGTTTCAATCATATATCTTTATACAACATTAGCCGCAAATCGTTATTTTGTCCAGTTCTAGCTTTAACTGAAGATATTTACGGCACAAAATTTTGTATGAAAATTTTGTCTTAAAACACACTTCCAGCCTACTTTATTTTTTATAAATACGGCAGTAAAAGTTTAGCTTCCAATAGATTTTTGAAAAATAAGAAACACCCCCTCCAATTATCATATTTGTCAACTTGACATGTTTGCACTGTGATTCATAATAATTATTGTTTCCGTTTCTTTAAATTAATTTATTTATTAAAATTTCCTAGCACTAAATTACATACCTTACAACCCTCACAGGTAAAGGCGCCAAAATGAAAACCAGCCGCTGGTTCGCCGCAGACTTTGCATAGCTGGTTCATCTGAAAATTTAAAGAAATTATTAAATTTAAAAAACTATTAAAATTCGAAATATTCGAAAAAAGTCAATCTGTGATGTGATATAGAATATATGTAAATACATACTAATGCAGATCACGGATTGATCAATTTTTCTATAGAAATGCAGATCATAGACATATCAAAATTTCTATAGAAATTCACATCACAGATTGATCAATTTTTCTATAGAAATGCAGATCATAGAGTGATCAGAAATCTTGATCACAGACTGATCATCTTTTCTATAGAAATTCAGTTCACAGGTTGATCCTCTTTTTTTTTTTTAATAGAAATGCAGACACATACTAATCCGATTTTCTATAGAAATGCAGATCACATACTGATTAACGTTTCTATTACAATGTCGATAGTGATTTAGTAAAAATTGTTCTCCATTCTATATCACTATTCAAACCTCTTAGACTGTGCAGTAGAGACTGTGTAATCCATTTAAAACTCTTTCGCATTATGTTTCATAAAAATTGCGCAACTTCATCACCTTCCTCATCTGTAAATCTCCACATGTCTGCAAGCTCATCAATTTTTGCATAATTAAACCCATAAACTAACAAAAAAAAAACTCAAATGCACAATAAACTTTCAACAAAGATTTGTAAAAAGCAAATTAAAATTGTGTAAAAATATCGTTTTTCCACTGTTACAACTGCTATTAAATTAAAACAGAAAAAATCATTACACGACAGGAAAGTCTAGCCTGACACCAAATAAACGCATTTCCTTGAAACCAAAGCAACTAAATGAAAAGAAAACCATCTTAAAAAAGCTAATATTACCAATAGATGTTATTTTCTAAAGAAAATTTTCTTTGCTGATAATGTTAAAATATATTTGGGCCCCTAGAAACAGTTAAATATAAATAAAAGTAATGAAAACTCGCAGTAGGCCTTAAGGAATTTGTCAATATAGCTAGTGGCACCTAGTTTATGGACGTTTGCTTACAATATGTAAATGTAACCAGCCGCCGCATTCGCATGAAAAACAATAAACATTAAAACAGGAAAAAAGTATTTTTTTTTTGTTTTTATGGCTTTGAACAATAAATAGTCTTAGGAAACAGAAATGCGCAAAAATAGTGTATTTGTTAAAATTCAAATGCGTGTTTAACAGCTGTTCTGTAGGCAAATTGCAATTTATTGTATAAACAAAAAAAAAAAAACTATTTGTACTTCTTAGGTTTTTATAATTTTTGTTACAAAAACTAGGAATACGTGAAAGAGTCTGTGATCTTCTTTTCTTTAGAAATGATAATCGTTCCGTGATCATATTTTCTATAGAAATGATGATCGGTCTGTGTAGAGCATCTTCTCTACAGAACTGATGATCGGTCTGTGGTCATATTTTCTATAAAAATGATGATCGGTATGTGATCATCTTTTCTATAAAAATTATGATCGTTCTGTGATCATATTTTCTATAGAAATGATGACCGGTCTGTGATAATCGGTTTGTGCTCATCTTTTCTTTAGAAATGATGATCGGTATGTGATCATCTTTTCTATGGAAATGATGATCGTTCTGTGATCAACTTTTCTATAGAAATGATCATCAGTCTGTGAAAACTGATTTAAGTTTATGTAGTTTTGATAGCCCCTAACATGACCTTCCCATTTTTCCCATATAAATTGTTATTTCTATTATCCCCATAACAAAAGTCATTTAAAAAACTTGGCCTTTTCTTGCATTGCCCGAGTCTTGAGAACATATAAAGTTATTTTCTTTCTTCTATGAAATTATTTCCTTTTGTATATTTATTAACCAAGTAATATGAAGACTTGGCAATAAATTTATAAATTTATCAACAGCATTCTAAATTAATGTCATCTTTGGTAAGCAGAACGAAAGATTCTTTTGTAAAAAGTAATAACAAGTGTTTAATTCTTAACGCCTTTTAGCCTCCAAACAATTTATGCTTGGTTAAAGTTAAACAAGAAAAAAAAGAAGAATTTCTTTGGCTGGTTTGGTTACCACAATTATATTTAGAGGTAGATACGAACGTAAGTATGTTTTACTTAAGTATTTCTCTGTGTCAGTATGTATGTACATATATGTGAGTGTGTTAACTAAATGGCTGAAATTTTACAAAGAGTAGTCAGTAGGTCAAAAACGTTGAATTGAGGTAAGAAGACAACACAATAAAACAAAAAAAAAAAGAAGAAAAGCCACAAAAAAGAAGAAGATGTTGCAGAAATGAACTTGCAATTGAATGAATTTTTTATATATATACAATATATACATATATCTGTAGTTTAGTTATGGCCAATACAATTTGAACTTTTTGTCTTCTTGGTTTTAAAGTAATTTCTGTTTGGTTTGTTTAATTTGCATTGGTTTGGTTTATTTGTTTGGTAAATTGTTGCTGCATGCAGCAGAAAATATAGTACGAAAAGATTATACACCCAACATAAAAAAAGAATTGAAAAAAAACGTAGAAAAAAATTCAACAAAACCCATAACTGTGTGAATATTTTCTTCTAACTTTGCTTAGCTTTACAAAAAAAATCCTTTGGCAGAAGATTTCATTTTTCTTTTTGCCCGTCCTATAGAAAAATCTTTCTTATTTTGCTGTTAGACATCTACAACAATTGGTGTAATGACCCGCTGCTTTTTGGGCTGCCGTTAAAGGCGAATAAAAAGTCAAATGAAATCTTAAAGATTTTTTTTGCCTGTTTTCGCGTATAAGTTTGCAACCGGTTTTTATGATTTCTATGTTAAATTTGACTACAATAAATACTTGTGTACATACCGGCAAATCAACCAACGCCTGCCTGCTTCACTGGCTTTATCGCATTGTATGTGAATTTTTCTTTATATTTTTTTATATTATTTTTTTTTTTTTGGTTTTCTGTTGCTTCTTCAAAAGCCTTTTTGATGGTTATTTCTCACATACTATTCTTACGGGTCTATAACTGTTGGCCAGGCTTATAGTGGTGTTTGCTTACTCGCACATAATGTTTAGGTCAACTAACTAAAGAAATAAACTATAAAATAAAATAACGAATACATATTGGAAAAAAAATATTAAGTTATTCGAAAACTTTAGGATTTGTTCATTAGTTTTATACTGTTCAAATTATATGCCATATTTCTAAAGAAAAGAAGAGTAGAATATGGACAACTTATCTCTAGAAAATATGTTCAAAGCAGGATAACGATGTCCCACAGTCTAAGCTACTTTTCTACACTCAATATGATCACGTCTGAGTAATATTTCTATAAAAAAGATGAGCATAGTCTGGGCAACTTTTCTACATAAAATATGATCACAGTCTGGACAACTTACCTATTACAAATATGATCACACAGTCTGAGCAATATTTTTATAGATAAGATAATTACAGAAAATATGTTTATGTTCTGATCAATATTTCCATGGGAAAGATGATCGTAGTCTGGACAACTTTTCTTCAGAAATAATGATCACAGTCCGATCAACTTTTCTATAGAAAATATGATCACAGTGTAAACAACTTTTCTATAAAATATATGATCGCAGTCTAAACAACTTTTCTACAGATAATATAACCACAGTGTAAACAACTTTTCTATAAAAATTATGATCGCAGTCTGAGCAGCTTTTCTACAGAAAATATAACCACAGTGTAAGCAACTTTTTCATAGAATATATGATCGCAGTCTAGGCAACTTTTTTATAGAAAATATGGTCACCGTTTAAGCTACTTTTCTAAAGAAAATATATCCACAGTGTGAGAAACTTTTCTATAGAAAATATGATTATAGTTTAAGCAACTTTTCTACAGAAAATATGTTTATGTTCTGATCAATATTTCCATGGAAAATATGATCACAGTTTAAGCTACTTTTTTACAGAAAATTTATCACAGTGTGAGCAACTTTTCTATTGAAAATACGATTACAGTGTAAACAACTTGATTGCGGTCTGGGCAACTTTTCTGTAGAAAATATGGTCACAGTTTAAGCAATTGTTCGATAGAAAATATGATCACAAATTTTTATAAAGAAAATATCTTCTTTGTTGCAGATGTTTATAAATTTTTATTTTTATATTAATTAACTACATTATTCACCCTCTCATATATATCAAATCTTGCAACATTGTTTACATTTTCTTTAATCTGGCTACAAAAATCTATATTTAATATTTTAAAATTGTATTTATTAATAATAATCTGTGTTTTTCTTTTGTTTTCTAGCAGTAAAAACTTCTTCATATTTTATTTATTTCTTGGTGTCCTCCTCAATAATCATCATAATCATTATCATCACTTAAACGAAACGACAAAGAGTGTGTTAAGCGGAGTTGCAGTTGGATTTGAGTAGTTGTCGTAGTCTCTTCATCGTCGTCATCATTCACATCATCGACCTCATCAACACTTCTTCACGAACCAATTCCATTAAAGAATCTCACGATTTTCTTGCTACAACTACAACAATCAAACAACCACAAAACAAACCTTACAACAGTTTTTAAAACAAAACCAAGAAATAAACAGAGATATGATTTGAAGCAAACAACAATAATAAAAGAAAAATAAGACGAAAAAAAAACTAAGCCCCCCTTAAAACAAAAACTACAAAATAAACACAATCGTTGGCCATTTATTTCACTTTACCGAAAATGCCCCCAAAATGAGCCACACACATTTGTACAACTCTACTAACACAGCCACTACCATGGACGTAAATACTGTAAGGCTGACTTTATAATGGTGAGAATTCTGAGTCTCATTTTCACTTAAATGCGCAGAAATTGCCAGAAAAATCCTGCTTGAAAAAAAAATCGAAAAGCAAAACTGATTTGGAAAATGAAAAACTAAATCTAAACTTTAAAGTTTACAACTATTTTGTTGGCTGATGGTTTTGATGTGTTTTTTTATACTGCTGCTGCTAGTTGTAGTTTTGCTGCTGTATATTTAGCTTTTTTTGTTTTATTTGCTCCTGCTTAACAATAATAATTCAAATGATTGTCAATTTAAGTTGGTTTGTTTTCTGAGATGTTTTTTTTTGGTTTGGTAACTGCTGGCTGTTGGGGGAAACCTTAGTTGGTTAAAATTTTTTATAAAACTGCCTGTTTGTGTTTTAATCTAGATCAGCCAGACCTCTTGGTACCATTTGAAATAATACATTATATAAATATACGAAGTATAATACAATTTCACGTCATTTTTTTTGGAAATGTAAACTTAAAGTGGGGACACGGGGGAAATTTTATGCTAGAAACTTAAGGCATCAAAACTGCAACAAAATAATTTGATCAGACTGTAACCAACATTTTTACAGATATCTTGTTAATACTGTGGTAAACATTTCTACAGAAAACTTCACCAGACTGTGATCAACATTTCTATAGAAAACTTGATCAGACTGTGATCAATATTTCTATAGAAAACTTGATCAGACTGTGATCAAAATTTCTATAGAAAACTTGATCAGACTGTGATCAAAATTTCTATAGAAAACTTGATTAGACTGTCATCAAAATTTCTATAGAAAACTTGATCAGACTGTGATCAACATTTCTATAGAAAACTTGATCAGACTGTGATCAAAATTTCTATAGAAAACTTGATCAGACTGTGATCAAAATTTCTATAGAAAACTTGATCAGACTGTGATCAATATTTCTATAGAAAACTTGATCAGACTGTGATCAAAATTTCTATAGAAAACTTGATCAGACTGTGATCAAAATTTCTATAGAAAACTTGATCAGACTGTGATCAACATTTCTATAGAAAACTTGATCAGACTGTGATCAAAATTTCTATAGAAAACTTGATCAGACTGTGATCAAAATTTCTATAGAAAACTTGATCAGACTGTGATCAATATTTCTATAGAAAACTTGATCAGACTGTGATCAAAATTTCTATAGAAAACTTGATCAGACTGTGATCAAAATTTCTATAGAAAACTTGATCAGACTGTGATCAACATTTCTATAGAAAACTTGATCAGACTGTGATCAATTTTCTATAGAAAACATTATGAGAACCTTTTTATAAATGATATTGTAAGTTTTTTATAGAACTTAGTACACAATAAAATGTGTTTTGTATTCAGCCTTTAGCCACAAATAGTTCATTTTTATAGATTTTTATAGATTTTTCCAGTCTGACTCTCCTCTGCTTCCTAATGATGTTTTACTGATCTGTTTTTCTCTTTTGGGATTTCTTCTATGCTACGTATTGTAATATATTTTCAAAAGTTTTTCCATCAAAATTTTCTGTAGCTTTTATGACCAAGAATGAGTGACGTTTGCACAAAGCGACACTGATTGGTGTAAGCATGCTCGACCATAACATAACCGATTGCTTGGCAAGTAAGTTAAGCTGGAAACTAACTAAACTGAACTGAACAAAAATAGACGGATATTGCTGATTTGGAAAACCGTAGCAAAAATCGTCAAACAAACAGAAAAAGAGAAAAATTAAACACTTTTGTTTCGTTTCGTTTACGATTCTCAACTTCTATGTTTTTTCTTGCAGTTGTTATAAAATGGTGTGTGATTGTTTGGTCATGAAGTCATAAATCAAGATGGCAATTTTTTGATATTTTCGAACTTGGCTTCTTAGCCAAGTTATATTGTATATTTACCACTACATTTCAGGCTAAAATGAGATTATTTTTCTGTGTGCAAGTATGTATAATATTGGTATTGAATTTTGAGTTTTTTTTATTTTTTTTGTGTGGCTGCTGTAGCTCTTTTGCATAAATAGTCTGCCACCATTTATATTTAAGAAAAGTGATTTTCTTTTCACCTTTATATTTTTATATGTAAAGGATAAAGCTACACTTATACATACGTTGAGTACTCAGAAACTTCAAATGATTTTCTTTGACGTTTGATCGATTTCTTTAGTGACTCTTTTTTCCTTTGCTGTCTTTCTTTGACTTTGGCTTTTGAGGTTGTTTAACATGGTGTCGTTATGACCAGAGGTGTGAATTTATGTTTAACATGGGCTTTAGAGTCTTAACAGCACAACAAAAAAAAAACCGAGATTAAAAATCTTTTGTTAACAATTTTTTCCTGTTTATTCATAGTTTTTCTATTTTGTTATTTATTAGATTGGCAGGTCATGAGAATATTTGGTAGTGAGCAAAAACTGTGAGCAAAAAAACTTAAAAGACTAAATATGAAGCAATGTCGTGAAAATTATTTTCCAAATGTTTGCTGCTGCTCATGATGCCTGTTTGATGCTGATGACGACGATGACGTTTGATGTTGATGTTACGTTTTTTTGTGTGGCTTAAAAAACGTCAGCTTTTAATAGTTTTTTTGAGATTTTTTGTTGTTTAATAGTCTGCAAATCATTTAAATTGAAATCATAACCATGGCAAAAGGCGTGCAATAGCCTTAAGGCTTTATATGCTTGGTTTTTGTATTTTGCAATTTGATTGTTGTCTTTTTAATAAACTCAAATACTTACAAAGAAACTATGTTTAATAATGCTGGCAACAAGATGCAAAATGCATAACAAAAAAAGTAATAATAATAAAACTTGTTAAAAGACATCAATATAAATAGTTTATTGGACAGTGAGGAATGTAAATCATTTTTTTGTTTTTGAGAAAATAATAAAGATGGGAATATTTTTTTTTTAATTAAGTACAGGAGAAGATATTCAAATGCTGTGAAACAAGTAGGAGTGCTGCTAATAAATTTGCAAAAAGAATGATGATAATTGGATAGACAAAAAATAAAAAAATAGAAATGTTAGTGCAATGACTACTAGTCCTAAATCAAATGCAAATTTAAAAATTTTTCTATAACATCATAATTTTTGTGGGATTTATGGCTGGCAATAATTCTATAGAAAAATTGACCAGACTGTTGTCAACATTTCTACAGAAAATTTGCCCATTTCTATAAATAATATTTTGCTGTTAAATTTATGATTGCTTATAAAGTTTCTTTTAGAAAGTTTCATTTAGAAATTTATGTCTGACATAAGTTTCTTTTAAAAAGTCTGCCATAAAGTTTGTATCAGAAATATATACCGGACATAAAGTTTCTTTTAGAAATGTATGTCTGACATACAATTTCATTTACAAATTTATGTCTGATTCTTTCAGAAATATGTGTCTGCCATAAAGTTTGTATCAGAAATATATACCGGACATAAAGTTTCTTTCAGAAATATATGTCTGACATAAGTTTCTTTCAGAAATATATGTCTGACAAAAGTTTCTTTCAGAAATGTGTGTCTGAGAGAAGTTTTTTTCAGAAATATTTGTTTGCCGTAAAGTTTCTATCAGAAATATGTATATGACATAAAGTTTCTTCTAGAAGTTTATTTCTGAAACATATCTGACATAAGTATGTAATAGATGTCTTATAGAAATTTCTTACAAAAATATGTGTCTGCCATAAAGTTTCTATTAGAAATGTATGCATGATAAAAAGATTCTTTTAGAAATTTCTGTCCGACATAACTATATAATTATTTAATTATAAATTATATATAATTTATTAAATTAAAGTAAATGTGTGTCTGGCATAAAGTTTCTTTAAAATTATATGAAATTTTGCAAAATCTTTTTAGTAGCTTTTAGTATTTACCTTTATTTTTATCTTTTTTAACTAACAAATTCTTAAAATAATAAATTTTTATAATTTAAAATTCCTCAAATCATTAGCTCCTCCCCTTTTCTATTATTCCCTTTAAAGTTGTGTTAACCTTTTTCTCTTGTGTTTGGCAGCTTATTTGCCATATTTAAAGTAATGTTAACACAGCAGGTGTTGCTTTGAAAAAAAGCCAGCATCAGCAAACAAAAAAACAGTGCACTGTGATAATGTTCACACCATGATACCAGCACACCACTAACAGTATTTGTACTTGCAACCAGGCACAGCAATCAAGCACTTTGCATAAAAGTTTTTGTGCCACAACAAGTTGTTTGGGAAAGAAGTCAGCTAAAAGCAAACACATTAATGTGGCTTACCTTTAGGTTGACACTAAAGTTGTGTTCAAATTGACAAACAATTTCAGGAAAAAATGAGGAAAATAAAAAGAAAACATTGTTAGAATTTTTTCAAAAGAAAAAAGCGTGACAAAGAGGTTTTCTTTCTTTTTTTCTTTTGGCTGGCTTGTCTTTGAAAAAGACTCTGGAAATAAAAACGAATAGTTTAGATTAAAGAGACAAGATTTATATCTCTGAAATGAGTTAAACGTGTCAGTTTATGGTTTTTTATTATGTTTTTTTCCACAATTTGCTTTTGTTAAGTTAACACATTATAAATAAAATGTGGGTGTTACAGTTTTGGGGAAGCTTAAGCCAAACTACTGTTTAACTCTAAAACATTTCACCAGAATAAGAGACCTTAAGGCAATACATGCAATATTTTTAAACAATTTACAAATCTATAATATATTTATGGTCTTGGTAACGTAAAGTTTAAGAAAACCAATTAGTTTGTTTTTGTAACATTTAAAATTTCACAATAACAGCAATTCTTGAAATATTTGTGTGTTAAAGTAGACTTGTAATAAAATTTACACTTTAAAAATATGGCCATAAATAAGGCAATAAGGTCTTTACAGTGAGGCTTACAGAATTAATAGCTCACCAGCCAGCCAACCACACCAATAAAGAAGACCAAGTAGAAAAAACATGTTAAGACCACCCACTGTAATTAGACGCCATTTTTTCCTAGAATAACTCAAGTTTTAAATGTAAAATCTATTTTTTTATAGTAAATAAGCTATAAAAAAACTAAAATTAAATTTTACAATTTACACAAAGACACAATCATATAAAATACATACATACGCAATGAACAATTTACTCGTATGTGTTTGTGTACATTTATGTTAAAAAAGGCACGTATTCATTACAGTATCTGCATAGCAAATAACAAAAGCAAAACAACAGCAAATTTTTATTTTGTTTTAAGAAAATAAACCAACAACAAAATCTATTTAACACACTTCACATAGAGAAAAACTTTATTGAAAACAAAATTGTGAAAACCACCAGCACAAAACATTAGTAAAATAAAATTAACAATTTCAATATGGTTGTAAAAAAATTGTAAAAAAATCGAAGTAACAAAATATTTAATAAACATACATAAAGCTTGTGCCAGACAGAAGCCACTGTGTTGTGAATTCAATACAGAATTAAGAAAGCAGTCAGGAAAATTCAACTAAGGGCACATAAACAGAAATTAAAATTAAATGTGAAACAGTTTAATTGGGTTGACGCAAATTTTGTCTATACAATACAATGAGCAATATTTTATGTCTGACATATAGATTTTCCAAAAACATTAAATGCCTGACATAAAGTATCTTCCAGCACAATTTTATGTCAGATATAAAGTTTCTTTCAACTAAATTTTGTGTCAGACGTAAAGATTCTTTCAACTTAAGGTTTCTTTCGACTAAATTTTATGTCTGACATAAAGTTTCATTTCAGCTTAGTTTTATGTCTGACATAAATTTTCTTTCAGAAAAAATGTATATCTGACATAGAGTTTCTTTTAGCAAAATTTTATATCTCTAACATAAAGTTTCGTTTCAGAAAACTGTTATCTCTGACATAAAGATTCTTTCAGAAGAAATTTATGTCTGATATAAAGATTCTTTCAAACTAGATTTATATCTGACATAGAGTTTATTTCAGCTTAATTTTATGTCTGACATAAAGTCTCTTTCAGCTTAATTGACATAAAAACTCTTTCAGAAAAATTTTATGCTTGACATGAAGTGTCTTTTAGCAAAATGCTATGTCTCTAACATAGAGTTGCGTTTCAGCAAACTGTTATGTCTGACATAAAGATTCATTCAATTATAAGACAAGACTTTTATCTTACCCGTAGTAAATGTCCCCTGACTGTATTCTATTTAACAACATAGAATACGTACACTTGCTTCTAATAAGTTGTTACTTTTTTTTCTAATAAAATCGAAGATAAAATATTGATTAGCAACACACACCAGTAAACGCTGAGAACTGAGGCTTGAGCAAAAACCAAAAAAAAGACCACACCATGAAAACTAAAGAACAAATTTATTAATTAAAGGCGCCATTCTTAAGATAGTAAATAAAACGTATTTGCTGAAACGAAAACTAAAATACGAAACACAGCGCAGCTAGAGTTAATTCTATTCATAACTATAAAATGACATTGCAAAAAAAACAAACGAAAAACAAAAGAACTTAATAGTAAAATCAACAAAATAAAATCAATAGTATTTTAAAAATATTAACTAATATTAGATAACACAACGATAGGCGTGACTTAAGCCGGATTTTTCTTTAGAGTTGGTGGGAAAAATATTGAAAATTAATAGGCGGTTTAAGTTTTGGTTTGTTTTTATGATTTGAATCATGCAAATAAATTTAAAAATTTTATAGAAGATTTAATAAAATGGTTAATTAATGTTTGAGATAACGATTAAGGGGCGTATGAGGTCAAAGGGCGTTAAATATAGCAGGTGTTTTAAGTTTGTAATTAAATATGAATAATTAATAACCGTATTGATTGACTATATATGAAAAAAAAAACAACAGCTACAATAGTATTTATTTATGTAGCGTTAATCTTTCTCAGGTCTTAGAACGATTGAAGTCACACTTAGACTCTTTAAAGAACTTCGAATGAAGCCAAACTTAGACTGTGTAAAATCTATTAAAGCTACACTTAGACTGCATAACGATCCACGATTAAAACCAAACTTATATTCTATAAAAAAACCGCGATTTAAGCCATACGTAGACTCTATAAACATCCACGATTGAACCGAAACTCAGACTCTATAAACATCCACGATTGAAGCGAAACTAACACTCTATAAACATCCACGATTGAACCGAAACTCAGACTCTATAAACATCCACGATTGAAGCGAAACTGACACTCTATAAACATCCACGATTGAAGCCAAACTTAGACTCTATAAACATCCACGATTGAAGCGAAACTGAGACTCTATAAACATCCACGATTGAAGCCAAACTTAGACGATTGAAGCCAAACTTAGACTCTATAAAAATCCACGATTGAAGAAGCGAAATTGAGGCTCTATAAGTATCCACGATTGAAGTCAAACTTAGACTCTATAAACATCCACGATTGAAGCGAAACTGAGACTCTATAAACATCCACGATTGAAGCCAAACTTAGACTCTATAAACATCCACGATTGAAGCCAAACTTAAACTCTATAAAAATCCACTATTGAAGAAGCGAAACTGAGGCTCTATAAGTATCCATGATTGAAGTCAAACTTAGACTCTATAAACATCCACGATTGGGGCGAAACTGAGGCTCTATAAGCATCCACGATTGAAGTCAAACTTAGGGTCTATAAACATATGACTAACTACCTTACCAGCACTACAAGACCAGACCAGTTCAGATTAAAACAATTTGTTAATAACAGCTAAACTGAAAAGCATCCATTATAGCTCAATGCAATATCAAAAAAAAAGCAAACTCAAACGTTATTGTTTTATAAGTGATAGAAGCCATAGAAGATAAATCGGTAGCAAGGTTGTCAAATGTCAATTGGAGTGCAAAAAAAAGACTTTTAAACCACAAAGTTAGTTAAAATTCATGTTTTATTTTTATTCGCTGTTCGCATACAAACCCAAAAGATTTTTCTTTTATTTGCCAGCTATGTATTGCTTTAAAATTTTATTTAGTTACCAGGCTAAACTGTAAATGATTTGTGTTGTTGCCTACATGACAGTTATTAATAATTGTTATTAATTTTGTTATTCTAAACTGGATTATTTTTAAAATGTGGTGCCATAATTTATCATTAATATTAAACATAGAAATAAACAAATCAATGTTGTACAAGTATTTAGGATTATTCATATTTAATTTTTTCATTTAAACAGAGAGAAAGAGAAAGAAAATGTGAAATAAAGTTAGTATTTGTAAAAAAGCCAAATCTAGTTTAATGACGAATTTATGAGTTTATCTTTGTTGAAGAGAAGTTTTTTCGAAAGAGTTTTTATGGGAACAATACGTTTGAAACGGCGTTTTTTAATACGATGTTTTGAAAAAGTGTCATAGTTGTTTAGTAAACTGTACAACTATTAAACAGATTACTTGTTTGTTTGGGGTTTTAAGAGCAATAAGATTAAACATTTTGCTTTCTAAGGCCTTAATTAATTCTTAACAAAACATATACAAATTCACGTAAATAAGGTGATTAATTTAGCAAGAAACTAGATAATTCATATTTTACGTCTTTTGACATCAACAATTTCAAATCAATAAATTTATTGCTAATTTTTATAAAATATTTGTAACGAACAAACTTCTACGATTCTAAGTAAATTGGTAAACTATCTTTTTCACCAAAATAACTTGACATAAGTTAAAACACACTTAGTGTTTGCAAAACTTTATTCCCTTTTTCTTAAACAGTAAATATTAGAAATTATTTACAAAACACTAAAAACTCTCAATAGAACAAACAAGTTTCCATCGTTTATATATTTTTCTACAATTCACAAAAATTTTATTTAAATTATTTTTAAATAAACCCACAAAAAACCAATCTAAGCTTTGCCTTAAAATGAGAAAAATTATAAAAAAAGTAGCTGGAAGAGGAACACTGAAACTAAAGCTAAAACAAAACATTGTACAAATCAAGTTTAAAAGTCACGAAGCCAAGGTAAAATTGTGGCAGCAATAATAACAACAAAATTTTATAAAATAAACCAACAAATACTATATTAGCAACAACATCATTTAATAGAAGAAGAACAGCAACAACAATAATAACGAAACATTAAGTTACAATGCAACCAAACCCACGATTTGATGGTTTTTGTTTGTCTATTTGCAAGTTCAGACAAAAGTTAAATACAGATAAATGCGAGGGTGGTTTGCAAAATAAGCAATAACAATGTACACTATTGCAGCTAAATAAAGATCTACGATAGAAGCCACATAAAGATTCAGGATTGAAGCTAAATGATGAAGCTCAATAAAGTCTTTAGAAAGATGAATGATTGAAGCCAAATAAAGATTTGGAATGATCCACCATTAAATCTAAATGAAGACTTTAGAAATACTCACGATTGGAGCTAAATGAAGACTTGCAATAATATATGATTAAAGACAAATAAAGATTTGCAATGATCCATGATTGAAGCTAAATAAAGACCTGGAATGATCGAAAATATCCACGATTATAGCTAAATAAACACTTTAGAAATATTTACGATTGGAGCTAAATAAAAACTTGGAATAATATACGATTGAAGACAAATAAAGATTTGGAATAGTCCGCGATTAAAGCTAAATGAAGACTTGATATAACAGACGATTGAGGCCAATTAAGATTTGAAATGATCTATGATTAAAGCTTAATAAAGACTTTAGAAATATTCAGGATTGAAGCTTAATGAAGACTTGGAATGATCAACGTTTGAACGAAAATAAAGATCTAAAATAATCCACGATTGTAAATAAAAACATTTTAAATATCCGCAATTGAAGTCATCTTAACTCTTTCGAACGATAGAAGCTAAATAAAAATATTCACAGTTGAAGCTAAATAAAGTCTTAAAAACCTAAGAAATGTGTACAATTGAAGCTACACCAAGATGCAGGATTGAAACTAAAGACTGACTGTATAAATTTCCATCATTGAAGTTTAATAAAGGGATTAAGCCGATAGCCATTGATGCTAGTGCTTTTAACCCTAGATTTATTGTAATTTTAATTATAATAAATTTTTTAATAAATAAATAAATAAATAAATAAAGGGATTGCAGCTAAATAATATCTACAGAAATATTCACAGTTGAAACTATATAACAAAACCAGAATTGAAATCTGTTCGACGATCCACGACTGACAACTTACAAAGTCTAATTCGACATAACAGTTGAATTTAAACAACGATTGAAGCCTACTAATGATTGTATTTTTTAAATTACTGATTATTACTTTGTTCTACTGCAGAACTGTCTAGAATGGCAGTCCAAAAGGAAAAGATCTATCATTTAAGTAAAAATGGGACAGTAGAATTGGAACTGTAGGTATACCAAACTCAAACTGTTCAAAAATCTACGATTGATACTTTATAAAGGTCGAACTCTTGAAACCAAACGGAAACTGTATAAAGATCAAACGCAGACTTAATAAAAATCTACGATTGAAACCTAACTCAGACTCTATTAAGGTCTAGTGTTAAAACCAAACTGAATACCAAACACAGTCTGTACAAAGATTTACGACTGCAACTTAAATGAAGACCAAACTCAGACTGTTTAGAAATCTGCGATTGAAAACCAACTGAAGATCTAAGTCAGACTGTATAAAAATCTACGATTGAAACCAAACTAAAACTTTATGAAGATCAAACTCTGTATAAACATCTTCGATTGATATAAAAATAGGAAAATAATAAATATCTACGATTGAAGAAGGAATGGGAAAGTATAAAAAATCTACGATTGAAATTAAAATGGGAAAATAATAAAATTTTACGATTGGTACTGGGTTCTAATGATCTATGATTGAAGTACAAATGAAACAGTATAAAGATCTAAGATTGAAATTACAAGGAGACAGTACAAAAATCTACGATTGGTTTTAAAATTGAGACAAAACAAAGATCTGTGAATACAATTAAACTGGAACTATATAAATATCAAACTGGACCTATACGAACAACGAATAGCACTAGGATTATACGAAGATGAAACTGAACTTAAGTATCGCACAAGAAACTGTAAAGAACCCAAACTGAAAATCGTACGAATGTGACTGTATAAAATTCTACAATAGAAGACAACAAAAAACTGTATAAAAACCACGATTGCCATGAAACTAGGAAAGTATAAAGATCTGCGATTTAAGGCAAAATATGGCTGCCTAAAGACTTCTAAAAATGTAACCAAAAAATATAGATTGAAACTGCAGCAGAAATTGAACTGGAACTATCTTTATAAAGCTAAACAAATGGAACTATAATGAAGGGCTTCATAACATAAACTTTCACATCCACCCGCGTCTGAAACCACTAAAATAATCAAAACAGATGCATAAAATTTTGATGATGCTTTTGTTACTGCTGCTCAGACATTTGGCTACCAACTCCCGCATATATTAAGCGGTGCAACAATAACAACTACTGCAACAACAATAATAATAATATTTGAAATTCACAACAAGTGTAGAGCAAAGCATATGACTGCTAAACTAAAATGTTGTTGTTTTATGTTTTTTTCCTTTAAATTCTTATTTAAGCCCAGTTAAGGTACAATGAAGCGAAGCCAAATAAACCAAGTATGGGTTATTGTTTTAATATTGTTAAACATGAGTTTCATAGTTGTTGCATGGAAGTTTGGTTGGTTGGTTGTTTTGGCTGGAATAGTAGCTGGTGGTTTGGTCGTTGCAACGTTTTAACATTTTAATGTTTATTTAATTCGTAACATTAACTGTTCATTTATTTCACATGCAGATTTGCAAATAACCAAACAGAAAAAGAAATTCTGAGTTTAGATTTTTGTAGCAGATGACGACGATGATGATGATGATGATGATCAGAAACACCAACAAGTAATGCTGGCAACAACCTTTTAATGCAGCTTCATTTTATATGCACAATTTGGCCCTTTTTGTAAGCTTTGCTTGTTTTGTTTCGTTTTGTTTCATTTAGCTGTTGCTGCTGCTTGTGCTGTTTTTCCATACTGTGGGATTATTTTTATTGTTTTTAACTGTTTCAGGAGTAGAGTAGTAGATAGTGGAAAAAGCAGAAGTTTAGTGTGGCTTGTTTGATTTTGAAGCCTTGTGTGTTGACTTTATGAGTGTAGTATTGAACTTCTGGTTTTGAAATGATTTTTTTATTTGCTTGCTTTTCACCAAACAAACAAAATTTCGTGTGCATTGTTTTGTAGGTCGTTCTTGGAGTTCAAAAATCATGCTTGTAATTTTGTCATGGTTTTTCTTTTTGCCTTTTTTTTTTTTTGCTTAGTTTTCTTTACTTTTAAAAGCATTTATTTGGTTTCTTTTTGTGGTAATTTTTTAAAACGGTAATTTGCTATTAAATTTAGAGCACTTATTGTGGGAATATTGTTAAAAAATATAAAAAACAGAAGCAGTTTTTATTTACTTTTTTTTTAGCAGAAATTAAGTTATAAAAATTTGCTTTAGAAAAAGTAATCAAACTAATGTTATAATTTCGTGATTTAGTTTTTTTTTTGTTGGTTTGCAAAAGTTTTGTAAAGATTTTGTCTTTTAATGATTTGTATTTGTGATAAAGTGATTTTCTGGAACAAAAACTTTGTTTGTTTAGTTTTCCTTTATAGAACTATATATGATTTTTTGTGGAATTCCAAAAGACATTCTTTGAAATCTGTTTGCTAATCTTTAGCTTTAATTAATTCCATAGAAGTTTATGGTGAAACTAAAACATTTTCATTGACAGAGATTAAGAAATGTGGCAGGAAATACTTGTGATTGCATGCAAAGTGGAACTGTTTAAAGAGTTAGAATTTGAACTAAAATAAAACTGTATTAATATCGGGAATAAGGGGTAAAATATGTTGATAAAGGTCGAAGATAGAAATTTAAATTAATTGTTAAAGATAAACAATTTAAAGATAAACCGCCTTCTTCAAAAACGATTATTAAATTTAACAAACGTTTATTAAGACAGATTTGCATTTAAAAATTTGCTTAATAAACGTTTGTTAAGTTTAATAATCGTTTTTGAATAAGGGGGAAAATATTTATGCCGAACTTGAATAAGGACTGAATAAAGCTAAATAATTGTTTCTTTACTAGGAATGTATAAAGAAATATGATTGATACATAATTGAGACTCTATACATATCTAGAATTGATGCTTACCTATATAAAGAGTTATAATCTATATGAATTTGTTATTAAGTGGGACTGTATAAAGATCTATCAAGATGCACGATGGAAAGTAATTCAAGATTATAGAATATCCAGGATTAGTTATATAACTTCCAGGATTGAAGTTAATTAAAGCTTATAGAAAATTCGGGTATATAAATATCGAAGATTGATGCTAGTTCCAGACAAGATCCATGATTGAAGTATATGCAAGAGTATAGAACATCCAGGATTTTAAATACTCAGGATTAATAATAATTCAAGAGCAGATCCAGGATTGAAGCCAATTCAAGAAGATCCAGGATTGACGTTAATTCAAGATCCAGGATTGAAGTTAATTCAAGCTTATAGAAGATCCATGATTCAAGATCCCAGAAGATCCAGGATTGAAGTTAATTCAAGCTTATAGAAGATCCATGATTATACTATAGTAAGGTTTCTGATTAAAGTCATATTAAGGCTATATGAAGACCTAATCATAGGAGCTAAATAAATAGAGACTGTTAGAAACCATAGGGGACTATAAAAATACCTGTTATTGGTGCTATACAAAAAGTGTACAAAGATATACGTTTGAAAATAAGGTCTGCAGGAATAAAGGCTTTATTGAACATAAGATTGATGGTAATCTAAAACTGTTTCAAGATCAAGGATTAAAGACAAACTGATACTTTATGGAGGCAAAGCAAGATGAGTGCCTGTATTGGAGCTTAACAAAAGTAATAAGAAGATCTACGATTAAAGCTAATCTTATATTGAACCAAAAACGATTGAAGCTAATCTAAACCTGTTAATGCAACTAAATTAAATCTATATAAACTATTTGGATGGCACTGTCTGTGTTGTCTTTTAAGGGTTAATTTATGTACATAAGTAAATATATTACTAGAACTTTATTAACTTCTTGCTGTCTTTAGTACTTGGCTTGAAGTTTTGTCAAACGCAACCAACAAATAATTTCATTCATACATTCGGTATTTGTTTTATGCTAGCAATTGCAGTAGGTTCTCATTTTTTGTTGTTGTGTACATTTCATTTTTTTTGTTTTTATGTAAAATTTATGTAAATACTGTTTGTTTTATAACACAAAGCTTATGTTGCATATTAAATAGGATTGTTATAATGGTTATAATGTTTAATGCAGTTTATATGAATGTTTTGTTATTAACTATTTACTGCTGTTATTTTTAGTGCTGTTGTGTACGAGTTGTGTTTAAAAGAAACGGAAATACTAATGACATTTGAATCACTGCAACTACACAACTTTTAAGTTGCTTCTGGTTAGTGAAAAAAATATGAGTTTTTTTCTGCTGTGTTTTTTTTTTTTTTTTGCTTTTTGTGCGCTCAATATTAATATAATGTTAATATGTGTGGGTTGTTGTTTTAATGTTGTTTGTTTGTTGCTACTTAGAAATATTAATAACTAAACAGCAATAAGTCAATTTTAATATCCTGTCTTTGAGGTTATAAAGTCAAGTGTGTTTCGTCTGCAAGTATGTGCGTAAGTATGTAATAAATTTTGTCAATCATAATAAAAAATATTAATTTCTGTTTTAGAGGTTTTCTGGTTAAAAATTAAAATGGAACTGCTCGTAAATCATATTGACAATAAGTATTGGCAAATGTTATTTTGAAATAAACCGTTAGTGATATTAACGATAATTTTCACAAATTTCTATTGCCTACAAAACTATAATTTAAAAGCAAAAGTTTTTAATAATTAAAAATTGTTTTTTTTCGGATTATTTTGTTTTTTTTAACAAACTTTTTTTTTAGGCCAAAAAAAATTTTTTTAAATTTTTTTTAAATGCTTTTTTGTTAATTGAAAAAGCATAAAAAAATAACTGTGTCTGTTAAATTTTCAAATACTGTTTATTTGCAAACACTAGAGAAACTTAACTGTCAGCTAAACAAAAGAATTAAGACACAAACTTTAAAATGTAAATAAATTTAAAATATTTTAAATAACGGTTTAAAAACCAAAACCCGCATATTTCACTTACTATGATTTCATTATTTTCTCATCACTTGTCAATATCAAATCAAAATGCCAAATAAAAAACCTAATAAATAAATAAATTTGAATTGCAATTGTTAAAAACCAAAAACGACTTAAAGTAGAAAATACCACACACATTGTATGTATTTACTTGTCGGGCAGAGATTTGTTCATTCAAATTTATTCACATTTGCCTTTTTGCTTGTTTGATAAACCACTTGTTTGACTATTGTTTTTTCTATTATACATTTATGTTTAGTCTTTTAAACGTTTTATACATTTCTGACACTTGAAATGTAAATGAGAGTAGCCGAGATAATGTTAACACTCTTAAATGTTTTCACTCTTAAAAGATTTCTTCTTATGCTTGGCTAAATTAAAATGTAGCAAAATATTTTGATCCCCCCCCCCACCTTCCAAAAAAAAAAAAAAAAAACATACCCATGCCTTTAACTGCCTTAGACATTATTGTGGTTTATTTTGTTTATTTATTTATGTATTTATTCATGTGAATCGTAGAAATGTGGTTTATAAAGGTCTTAAATAAAGCAAGTGTAATAAAACATTTTATTCATTTGTTTAACAATGGGGATTTTGTAAAGAAGGTGATTCATTCAGTAATTTGTTTTCATATAAACTCACAAGTCTATATTGAAGTCTTTTGTTAAGCAAACATTTCTGTAATTTCAATAGCTACATGTTGTGAGCAAAAATTTAGGAATTTTAATAGATTTTGTGAATTCATTTATTAAATAAATTTTAATAACCAGCATTTTTAAGCTTATTTTTGGCAAAACTTTGGAGTTTTTTTATTAGCAATATGTTATCCCAATTAATATACATTTAAGTAGGCGAATAAAAATTTTGTGAAATAGTGATGAGCATGACCAAAGGGACTTAAAGTAATTTACGCTTTTACTAAGAACTCTAAAATTTAAACTCTTTGAATAGGAAGGTTTGATTTCAAATTGACAAGAACTCAAAACATTCAACTCTTTTAATAGCAAGATCCCAGCAAACACGAAAGTGTGATCTCAAAATGATAATACTTTGAAATTAAACTTCTTATATAATGTCAAACTTCATATATTAAGAGAATTATAGCTTTTCTACAATTAAAGGAATTTATTTTCAATCTTAATATCTCAACAGGTTAAAACTAGTAACATCTCTAAACAGTTAAAAACTCAAATAATTTTTTAGAAATTGTTGTTCGCATAATTTTTTTTTCAATACTCGTATCACAAAATCTAGGAAACACAAATTGCCCACAAAACTTAAATTGCCCACAACCAAAAATATATCCCAATGTTCTAAAAACCAACAAAATTCCTCAGAACTTATTACCCAATAATAATATCAATATGGAACCAAACAATCAAACTCCCACGTTTAATTTTAGCCGGCTCGAGGCTACAATCGGTTAATAATTTTATGCATTCTATGCAGGAAATGCTTAAAATGCAATTTTTGATATAGCCAGCTGTATTTTAGAGGCTATGAACTGAAAATATGTTTCTAAAATGCAAACGGTATAAAAAAACATAAAAACGTACACGAATATTTCCCAAACAAAATTAACCAAATAGAAAATCATCAAATAGATGACCTTTGTAAAGATTATCTTCAAGCTCCTATGATCTGTTTAGAAGATTCTTATCAAAGCATAGTGGTTACGTCTATATATTCAGTTCCTAGATTTTCAATTACAGAAAGTGAATAGAAATTTTTTTTAAAATCTCTCGGTCTCCGTTTACTGCCAGCTGGCGCCTATAACGCTAAGCACACATGCTGGGAATCAAAACTTATTACCACGAAAGGTAGTGTTTTGTTTGATACAATTTCTACAATGGAATTGAATGGGATTTCAAGCGGAAAACCTACTTTTGGAGTGATACAAAATATATCGAGAGAAATGAATCTTTGTTAAAATTATCATCAGATCACTTAAGAAAAATTGTTATTATACAATGAGTCACCGAGAAATTGGATTTGCGTCTAGCAATTTAGTGATATACAGGCACAAGTATAAATTACCTTAAATATAGAAAATATTTCTGTACACATTATTTTGGAAAACATACCGCTAAGAACACCAGATTATAACGATTACTCTCTTATCAATTTGTATAATGATCTAAAACTGGCTGCTCAATTTGCCACCCAAATCCCCTGACTAATCAAAAATAAATAAATTACTTTTGGGGCTCATCGTGTCGTGGGGCTCTTAAATGAAAAAGAGTCCAAAAAGAGTAGTAATTGCACTGATCACCCCAAATCAAATATAAGCTAAACTGTTGCACAAAAAATTTAGAAAACTCTTGGAATTTGGAAAAACTGAAACACTAAAAAATCAAAAGACAACTTCCAGCTTTCATGCAAGGTCTTCCCTTGAATTAGCTTTAATCTTTGCTGTACTCTTCAATTTGCTTCAATCTTGGGTCTTTTATAATCCAAGACCTCATGTAATATTAAATTAGCTTTAATAATGGTGTTCTAAAATAATAGTAGGCAAGCAACTAAAAGTCTTAAAAGACTTGTCTTATAAGCCCCTCTTGCAAAATTTAATTGGGCAAGAAATGACACTGAAAAACGGATAAATAAAAAAGGAATAATTTGAAAAAAGTATTTAGCCCAAACTCATGAAGCATGAGCATTTTAGAGCTGCTGTATCCCTACGTTTTGAGATTCGTGAGATCAAAAAGATTTAAACTCTAAGAAAGAAGCTGGTATTGATAAAATCAGTAACAAGATGCTTAACAAAATACGTCTAATTTTCAATGCTATATTACGCCTTAAATATTATTTACCAGCTTGCAAGGTTTCTCTGGTTACCATAATACCTAAGCCGAGATATGAACACACAAAAGTAGAATCATACAGATATATATCAGTCTATTGTCGAATATATTGAAGCTATTCGAGAAGATACTTATCAACAAGTTACCTATATATTCGATTTTAATTGATAACAATTGTATGTCGTATCAGCAATTTGGATTTAAAAGAAAACACAGTACTATCAAACAAACCTACATACTTACTAATATCGTAAGAAAATCATTTGAAGAAAACAAATATTTTTCTGCTCTTTTAAACGACATTTCTCAAGCATTTGATAAAGTGTGGCTTGATGGTTTAATATATAAAATTAAAATATTTGTTTTTTCTTTTAGTAAACTTATATTTACAATCTATTTTTACAATATTAAGTAAATGAGTTAAAATTATGTTACATTGCAAAAGACTTTACATTATTTTTTTTTTATATAATGTCGCTATTATTTAGCGCTTACATAATATTTATTTACATACCCGTATTTACAGAATTGAGTTACTTAATATTATTTTCTAAACGGCAGATCAATATTGTGAAATCTTATTAAGCTCTCTTCTTCTTTGTCTAATAAAGATATGGCTGGAGTTTTGGAGTAATTACTCAGTCTTGAGTGTTGAATATCTTTAATTTATTCATTATAAAACGTATTCGAAGATTTTATGAATTTTTTTTATCTATATATATAAAATAGGATGTATGTATGTATGTATGTAATGTATGGACTCCAAAACGGCTGGGCCGATTTTGACGAAATTTTCAGGGAATTTTCAGAATATTCAGGCGGCTAGCACTGTGATTTTTGATTTTCGGTCTGTGGCGGAGGGGCGTGGAAAAATCCTTTTTTCATAGCGCACCAGCGCTTGACCGGACTCTACGTGATTTACGAGAAAACTTCAAACCGATGGGAGGGGCTCTGAACGCATGCTTGAAAGCTTTTTATCTTTGGAACCGAGTCGAGAAAATCACGCTATCGACGAACATGCGTGTGCATTTGTTGCAAGACCCGTCTGCCCAAACATTTTCAGAACAACTTTGCAATTAATCTTCTGTCAAATGCAAATGAATATTCAAGCCGTTGTCGGTAAGGTATTTACAAGTCTAACAATCTTCTACAAAAATTTGGATTGTCTGTGAGAACTTGCAGTTTTGGCACCAAAAAATGATGATGCCAACAAGCTCAATGAGCAAATTCAATTGAAACTGCCTGACAAATTAATAAAATACAAACCGATCGACACAGTAATGGATGAAGAACAAGCAGTCAATTATCCCACTGGATCTTTGAATTGATTGGAATTACCCGAAATGCCACCGCATGTGCTAACATTAAAGGTTGGATCACCAGTAATTCTTATTCGCAACTCAAACGCACCAAAGTTATGCAACGGAACCAGATTGACCATCAAAAACTGATCACCAAATTTAATCGATGCAACAATCATTGGTGACAGATTCAAAGGCGAAGGCGTACTTGTTTCACTAATGCCGATGATTTCCAACGATATACCATTCCAATTCCCTTTACTATTGCCATCAATAAAGCACAAGTCCATTATTGCTGGCTTAGTTTTGGAAAATTTATGTTTTCCACACGGCCAGTTGTATGTGGCTTGCTTCCGAGTAGGCACGCCAAAAAAACAAAAAAACATTGTCTATCCGCTGGCCCCAAAATGAAGTAATAAATAAATATAATTTCCAATTTGCCTTAAATACATAGATGCGTTTCTTTTGTGATTGAGCCAATACCTACACCATATGTAAGTTATTCTGTAACAAAACTTTATGATAGGTATTCTATGGATTTTTATTTAATGGCCGTAAATTTTGTGAAAAGCTCAATTTAAATCGTCGTTTTTTTTCATTACAATATTAAAACATTTGTGCGCCGGATTTTTTTGTGAATAAAAATTAACATAAAATTTAAAATTTATGGTAATTCTTTGGCGTAAGACTATAACAGGGATATATTGAGAGTCAATTCATTTTAGATCCGCGGTTGAAGCAAACTCCTGATTACAGAAGATCTACGATTGAAGCTAATTATAGAAAATCAGCGGTTGAAGATTATTACACGATTGATTACACGATTAAATACAAATAAAAATTATAGAAAATCCACGTTTGAATCTAAATCAATATTATAGAAGCTAATTTAAGATTATAGAAGATCCAGGATTGAAGATAATTCAAGATTCAAGCTAATTCAGGATTGAAGCTAATTCAAGATTATAGTACAAGCAAATTTAAGATTATTGAAGATCCAAGATTGAAGCTAATTCAGGATTATAGAAGACCCAGGATTAAAGCTAATTTTATATTATAGAAAATCTAGGATTGAAGCCAATTAAAGATTATAGAAGATTCACAATTGAAGCTAATTCCAAATTGTAAAACATCCACTATTGCAGCTAATTCAAGATATAGATGATTAAGGATTGAAGCTAATCCAATATTGTAGAAGATCCATGTGTGGAGATAATTCCTCTATTGGAGCTAAATCTAGATTATAGATGATCCATGATTGAAGCTGAGCGCAGATTATAGAGGATCTACTATTATTTTAGTACACCATTATTAAAGCTAATTTAATATTACATGAGGTCCTGGATTATAAAAGACCCAAGATTGAAGAAAATTGAAGAGTACAGCAAAGATTAAAGCTAATTCAAGGGAAGACCTTGCATGAAAGCTGGTTCCAGATTATAAAAGATCCACGATTAAAGCTAATTCAAAAAGAAATATAGCAACTTTGTCACATCATATGTAATTAGGAAATCAACGTCCAATCGATTTTATTACCATACTAATATAAATTCTTCAAATTACATCAATAGTAGATTATGGTGAAAGTAATAACAGTTGAAATTTGGCTCATATTTTTTGTTGCACACTGTTTGTTATCTTTTATTTTATCTAAATATATAAAATTAACCAATGATTTATTGTTGGATTCATTATTGTTCTATATATATATTAAAACTCTATAACCGCATACTAAATCACTTTCAATTAATAGCAACCCAACAACAACAAAAAAACTCTAAAACAATTTTTCAATTCAAAACCACTTTTTAAATCTTAATAACCTCAACTTATATCTTTCATCTATTTTTTATACCGCCTAAAGTGTCACCTTTTAATTTCAGTTAACAAAATTTTGTTTTTTAAAAAATATTTTGTTTATTTCTTATTTATAGAAAGAACAAAAAACACAAACTATTCTTATTGTACCGGTTTTATTAAGATAAAATTCAAAACAGTCGTCATTAGTAGAATAGTAGAAGAAATTTAAAAATTTATAGAAAACAAATATAAATATAACAAATTAATATTGAACATTAATCTTATTTGAGAAGTTTTAGTAATATATGAATAAATATTGTTTGAATAAAAACACAATTTGAATAACATTGGTAAGATGAGAATAAAACAAAACTATAGCCGGGCATATTTTATGGTAATTTGCGATTTGCATAATAAGAAATATAAATAAAGAGATTTAAATATACATATGAAAAGGTTGTAGAAAAAACAAAATCGAACTATTTTTATTGGGAGCATGTAAGCAATAATAAGGCGTAGGTGTCTGCAAATTTACTAGATTTTGTTCATTTTTAAGTTAAACTGAAGAAGGGACTTGTGTTTCAAAGTATTAAAACTTTAATCTAATGACCAAGAGCCGAAAAGTGTAAAGTTTATAACTAAAAATATATAAAAAAATATTTGCTTTGTTATAAGGCATTTTATATAATCCTTAATTTCCCTTCTTATTTGTCTTTCATGTCTTTATTTTCTTATTTACTTTAATTTCATTCAGACTTGCTCCAATTAGTTTTTTTTTGTTACCAAGTCATTTTTCCTTTTGTTTTTTTAGAATTTGGAGTTTTCAGTTTTTTTGTAGCAATGTTTTAACTTGGGCTAACATGAGAATTTGGTCTCTATATACTTGACCATAAATGTCAAGTCTTTAACATTGTCCATTTAGTTTTTGGTTGTTAATTTTTTTTTGGTCTTTTTAGCTAAAACTTTATTTTACACTGAATATAAAAATATCTCTATATACTTGTGTTATAAAATTGTAACAAATTGTTAACATAACATGACGTTGGACAAATTGCATTGACCACACATGTACTTGTTACACATTTTGTTTTTAATGTACACCAACATATTAAACTAAAGTTGTTACAAATTTGGTTAGAACAACATGTTTGTTACATGTGTTTTGTGATACCAGCAAACAAAGTTAACAAAAACAAAACAGAAATAAAAAAAACAAGACAAAACAAACTGTATAACAAATATTATAACAAAATTTTGTTTAATATAGGGGGGGAGGGGGTTATTAACCAAAGAGGTTGAGGTATTTATTTTCCATCAGCAAATGTTAAAATATTTCTTATGAAAGCTCTTTAAGTTAAAATACTCCTATTTTTAGTTGCTCTTTACGTTAAAATACTCCTATTTTTAGTTGCATAGAAGCAATAGCAAATCAAAAGACTTAAGACGCGAACACCTACTTCAATTTTTAATTAGCTATTTATGAATTTAACAATTAAGACGGAAAGTCTAATGAAATAAGTTTTTTTAATTGTTAAATATAAATCTAGTTTTTTTTTAATTAAATTTAGCAATTAATATGTTAACATTAGTTACTCTGCACAGAAGAATGTTGCCGATGATATATTTATTACAACTCTTTATTAATAAAGAAAGCAGTTAAATCTGTCCCTTCAAGATTTCGGAAAGTTTGATCTAACAGCATGTTAATCTAAATGAAACAGATCTATTTTGGATATATACAGCTGCGTTAAAAAAATAGCACTGAAGGCAGCATGTACATATGAATTTTTCTTTGATTTCGTTCCCTAGCGCTTTGGCATGAAGTTAATTAAGTTTTCATATACTTCTTTAGGTATTTTCGCCCACCACTCCTTCACTACATCCAAAAAATGCTAATTGTTAGTCGATTTTATTTGAAACACACTTTTCTTCACGTTAGCCCAAAAATTCTCTATTGGCCTTAATATTGTTATCAATTAACCACTGACGTGCTTTTCCAATTACATATTTTGGCTCGTCGTCTTGTTGGAAGACTCAAATCGATGGCATTTTGTGATATAGGGAAGCATAACATTATTTACTATATCACCCCACTCCACAATATAAAAAGCATCACTATAACATAATCCTAGCACCTCCTTGTTTTACCGTATTAGATGTGAATTGTGGATTGTAATCTGGATTTGGGGAACATCTAACATATAAACGAGAACCTTTTCTACCAAATAAAGTGATTTTGCTCTCGTCCATCCATAAAATATATCGCCATTTACAGTATCAAATAAATGATTTATTTAAGTGCTATTATTTTTGCCAACACTTTAAAATTTATAATAATTCACAATTTTACCTGTAACTGTTCTTAAAAATAAAGGGATGAAGTAACAAGAATCAGCATAAAAGGCAAACCACTTAGTTTATAGACGTCAAGACGAGGCCTTCACAATATTGGTTACATCTGAGCAGTAAAAAATAAAAAAAAAAACTGCTAAAAATTGTCAAGACATAGTGAAAGTTTACCAGAAGCTACAGAAATTGGACGGTAGATGAGTGCAAACATGTAATCAGAACGAATTAAAATTTTTTTTTTCAATCCAACAGAGAATTCAAATAACTATGTTAAGAAAACAATGAAGCGTCATGATTCGGCGGTGCTTTATATTGTGGCACCTTAGACCACTGCAAAGCAACGAAGGTATAATGAAGAAAGAAAAATATCTAGTCAATCGTGGGGAGACAATTGGGACAATTACGATTTATACTACCACTTTTTAATGTTGCAAAATGGAGTACATGTGAGTTGTTATCGTTTTGTATAAATGTCTCTTTTTTAATACTTATAGTCGTGGTTTGAAAAAAGAAGGTTTAACAGTTCTCTTTCAAAATAAAATTATATGACGATTCTATAAAAAAAAAAACGTTGCCGCTCAAGAAAACGGGGTAATAATATTCTGAGGATTATAAAATGTATGGAATTTGTTCTAATATAAACAATTATATAATATAAGAACAAGTGTATTTAATTAAGTTTTATTCCGCATTGTTAGTCTGAAATAATTATTTTGTATTGTTTTGCCTGTAATCTCTCATCTTCTGTGTCAATGTCCAGCAACAAGTACTTCACCTAACATTTTTCTGGTACAACTGTTTTTTGTCTATCTGAAATATCAGATATGAAGTTAGAGATTATTGATGTCTTCATTAGAAGAAGAAATTGCCTTTCACGATTTGATACTTTTTTGGTAAAACTATTTTGATAGTTATATGACTCAAGGTGATTACTCCATCTTTTTCCTCTACAAATCTATGACCGGACACCTTCACCCTTGTCTACATCTACTTACTGTCTATCTCTATGCATTTCCTTTTCTTTTTCTTCTCTTTCTTTCAGGCTACATAAAAGGACCAGTGATATGGACCTAAGTGAGCTGTCTACTTTACGGCCGCCTGCTTACCTAACCTAATCTCTCACTATTAAGTTATCGAGTCATTTATAGTTGGAAAACACAAACATTTCTCGGTGGTGGACTGTTTTTGGGGAAGGTTAAATTCTAGACTTAATATTGATATTCCGAGAAGATTTTTGTTTGGATGGAAAAATGAAATAATTTTATAACTAAAGCGATAATCGATTAAAATTAAAAAAATCTAAAAACTGTTTGGTGGTTGCTCCATTTTAATAAATTCCTCTGATATTTCTGGCTTTTGAATAGAAATTTTGTAATTTGAGTAGGAATCTAACAAAATGTTTCAAAAAAAAAAAAAATACTAATAAATGTATACAAAAAACTCGATTTCAAAGGCAGATATGGTAGCACGAATTTTGGCAGTAAAATTATACAGGTATGTGATGGAAATCGAAAACGAAAACGAGTGAATTTTTGAAGTACATTTTAATTTTTGCTTCAATACTCTCTTTAATAGCAAATTATCTTTATATTTTGTGGGATAAGACTGTTTCAATACAGAAATATTATGAAAAAATTAACTTCTAAAACTCACTCGTTTTCGATTTCCATCACATACCTGATAAATCGCTTAGGAGTCGGAAAGTTAATATGTGAAATGAAGAGACCCGATTGTAAAACAGAGAGTAAATACACACTATTTTATAATTGTTCCTTTTTTATACTCTGTTTCTTAACTAGTGGTGAATATGGACAAATGTTTTTTTAATTTTATAAATTGTTAAATTTACTCAGGATTGTTATGAAAATCAGACAAACTCTAACGTAAAATTGCCTTTCAAACAATATATAAAATAGTAATAAAATTTGCGCTAAGACTGAATAAAAAAACACAGAATAAATAAATTCTAATTGTATACCAGTAAAGTTTTGTATTTCTGATTATATTAAGGTGGAGGGCAGGGTATTTAAAATTCCGCACAGCCGAATATAGCACTTTGATTTGTTTTGTTAAGCCATTTATGTATAATGTTCCAAATGATGGATAAATGGAAACCCCAGATAGCAGGATTAGAGTTAAGAGAAATGCTGATAAGTATTGTGTTCAAAACAGCATCGCAAATATATTTCTCCACATGTGAATTGCCAATTGGTAAACCAATCTTTTTTAATAAAATTGTTGGTAAAGTATTTTGCTCCATTCTACAATTCTCTTCTTGTAAATTATCGTTTCAATTACATGTTTTCAACACTTTTGTTATTAATTGCACTAAGGTGCTTTGTCTAAGTTCTGAAAATTCAGTATGAAAATTATTCTAGACTAGACATGCGATAAAACAGAAATAAAATTTCAATATTTATTTTTGGCAAGGAATTAAGTATTGGACTAGGGACTGAGTAAATTTAATTACTAAACAAAATCTGAAAATTCGTTCCCCTGTAAATGTAAAAACTCATTGTATAATTAGTGGAAACTTACCGTAAAATAATCCTTAATCAAAATGTCTGCATAAATCCAATAATTTTGTTTAAGTTTATGTTTTTAGGTTTTATTGCAAATATTAGCCTTTTTTCATACTATAACCAGCTTCAACAAATTTATAAAATTTTTCTATATTATTGCTTAATAAAATAATTTAGTGTATTATCAAATAAACAAATTCACTTTGCAATAGATTTTTTTTAACACAATTTTACTATTCAATTTTTTCTAATGAGATTTTATTTCACATTTTTTCCAATCACGTTGTAGATAAAAAACATTTTTTATTATTATTTTTCTCAAGCACTTAAATTTTGTTTTTGCTTTTTAAAATTCTATTACTGGCAATAAACTTTCAGAGCGTTTTTTAAAGAGGAGTCATAATTATTACTTAAGCCATTACAAAGTCATGATGCCATAAATACTTAGACGTGGTTGTTATTATTGTTATTTAGCAAAAAAAAGCATTTAAAAAAACGTTTAACAAAATTAACAAATACTGTTTATGACGTACTAGTTTCAATATCTCTCTCTCTTCAAATTTTAAATGTCTATAAAAAAAGTATCAAAACATGGTTCAAGTCATGGGGCAGACCCCACACATACCTTTAGCATACGGCACATTTATTTTAGCTTAGGGAATAAATAAGCTTTAAAAATACACTTAAATTTATTAAAACATTTTTTTTTATTTTCTTATTTTTGCAGACAAAGCGGCGGTGTTGAGTTAAATTTTTTTTTGATTTTTGTTAGAAAACTCTATTCTCATAAAATATGATCTTGTTTTTAAGACTGTTAACATTAAAGTATTTTCTTGAAACTGTAAATACCACACACATGCACGACACACTTTTATTTTTTTTGGTAGGGCTTTAAATAACGTCAAAACTTCTGCTCTAGTAAAAATTTTGTCACGTAAAAAAAATTCGCGTTATCGTTTTCAGAAGATGTTTTAACGAAAAGCGCCCATAACAGACTGAAGAACTGACACAGAGATAAGCTAAAAAACGGCACAAAAACAATAAAAACACACACGGCCAGACGCAAAGGAGAACAACAAAAACAAATAATAAACATTAAACCGGTGATCGAGCCAATCAAACGAACATGTTGCTTGACATGAAGCTAGCAACATGGACAGTTTAACAGTTTGCCTACAATAACAGTTCCAACTAAATACTGTCGTAAGCAGAATGTTAGTAGGAAGTTAGCAGAAAACCAATTGGAAATTTGTTTGAAATTTAATAGAAGACAGAAATTAACTGCGATTAAGTCAAATAGAGGATTATGATTAAAGATAAAATTTTATTTTATAAAGGACTAGAATTAATACTTATATTTTATTTTAAAAGAACTTAGATTAAAGTTGGAGATTTAACTTATAAAGAGTTTAAGCTAAATTTTGATTTTACAAAGATCAATGACGGAAGTTAAAGTGTAACTATATTAAGGAGCATAATTGAAGCGAACAGCTGAAGCTATGATTAAGCCATTTTTTTTATAATTCGACGAAATGTAAATATGTAACTAGATTGTGGTCTATTATTATTGAAACAGCGTATTTATTGCAAACCGAATTTTCCGATCGCATAATTTCACAAAGTTCAAAAGTCAAGTAGCCACCCCGATCATGTAATTTAAACCACTAGATTATTTTCGTAAGGCTTAGTTACAGATAACGTCTATTCAAAGCCAATTGAATCAATTACAGTCTAAAAATTCAAAACCCTGACGTGGTTAATGATACAGACCAGCCATTTTTACAAAATATGATTGAACATTTTTCAAAAGGAGGATATCTGTTCGATATAACTTTCATATAAATTGCTTGTTTTAGGTTATCTTGAAAAAATAATTTCTTGCTGAAACTCCTTGAAATGTATTCGGTGTTCACACAGCACAATTTTATTGCTTAAATCACTCGTATTTTATTTTGAGAGTATACACGCATTTGTATATATGTTCTTATGTAATACATAACATAAAGATCGACGTTTGATGCTAAAATTTAATTTCATAAAGACCTGCGATTGAAGCTAAAAATAGACAATATAAAAAACTACGATTGAAGCTACAACTGTATAACATAAAGAACTACGATAGCAGCTAAAATTAAACTACATAAAGATCTACGATTTTGCTAAATTCTGGAAGATGACAATGGACAACACTAAGATGTACGATTGCTAAGCTTAATTTGAACTTAATAAAGAACTGCAAATAAACTACATCAACTCTTATTCTTGAAGTTGATATTGAATTACATAATGAACTTCAATTGAAGCTATACTTTGACAATATAAAGATCTACGATGGAAATTAAAATTGGAAACACTAAGGTCTACGATTGATGATAAAATTGAACATAATAAAGACCTGAAATTGAAGCTTAAACTTCATAAAGATCTGTGCTTGAAGCTGAAATTTAACTTCAAAAAGACCTACGATTAAAGCTAAAACTGAACCTCATATAGACTTATAATTGAAGTTGAAATGTTGAAATTTAACTACATAAAACCCAGTGATCGAAGCTAAAATTTTACTTTATTAAGAAGAAATATGATTGAAGCAAAAATTATTGGAAAAAGTCCTATGAATGAAGCCAAAATTTAGCTTCATAAAGAACTATATTGAAGCTTAAATTGAACTTAATAAAGAACCAGCGTTGATGTTAAAGTTTAGCTATATAAAGACCTACGATTAAAGCTAAAACTGATCTCTATGTAGACCTATAATTGAAGGTAAAGCCAAAATTTAACTTTATTAAGAAGATCTATGATTAAAGCTAATACTTATTTGTAAAAAATAACTATGATTGAAGCCAAAATTTAACTATGTATGTAAACCCAACTATTAAAGTTTAACAGCGTAAGTAATTGTTTGAAATTATTTTCTTTAATTTCTAGTTTGCCCTCGTTGATTTTTAAATATCTAACTAGTGTTGGTAACATTTTTCTTAACATTTTTCTTAACTTAACATTACACAAATTGAAAATTTCTTATTCTGGCTTCATTTCATACTTCATTTAAGTTCGATCACACATGTTCCCTGATCTACTAACTAACTGTTGTTGTAGTAGATATTGTTTTGTTTTTGTTTTCTTTAATGGGTTTTATTTTGTAAGTAGTGGTGGTGGTGTTGGTGGTGGTTTTTTGTTTATATATTTTTTCCCATTACGTTTTATATTCATTACTCTGGCTGTTTGTTGTGCCCAGTGTATTTGTGTTTTAGTTGTTGTTATTGTATGAACGTATTTCAAATTCATTTTGTTTTCATTGTTGGTGCTGCTGTTAGTTAAGTCGTTGTTGCTGTTGTATTTTCTATAACAATTTTGCTCTGTTTTGGTTGGCTGTTTGCTTTGAAATTATAATTTTCCGTTGGTGTTATTGCAGTTGTTATTGCTTTTATGTTTTCATTTCAATGTTGTTGTACCTATTGTTATTGTTGTTGCTTTTGGTATAGCTTTGTTTTAGTATTAGTTAGTGATTGGTGGTGGTTTTGTTGGGGTGTGTTTGTGTGTGTTTGTGTATGTGTATTTGTTGCTGGTACACACATTACAGTTATATTGTTTATTATATTTAATACTGTTTTTTTCCGTGGCGTTTTTTTGGCATTTGAAATGCGTTCGCTTGTGTTGTTGTTTACATTATGTACATTTATTTATGAATGTTATGTATGTATGTTTATATGTACATAAGTTTATAACTAAATAGCTTTAATATTATGGTGTATATAGAGTGCTTTCAAGCGTTTCTGCTTTAGATTGTGTGTTGGGTTCGTGTTAGAGTGTTTAAACTAACGAGGAGGAGTTTAAACTGAATTTTTATTTTTTTTGTGTAGCTGTTTGTATTTATTTTGCTTTAAACTAGTGTAAATATTGTAGTAGTTTTTTTCGTATTTTTTCTGTGCATAAATTTGTAATGGCGTTTATTAAAATTTATTCGAAACTAGTTTTGGTTTTGTTTAAAGTAAACTTTAACTTGTTTAATACGTATTTGAAATATTTATTAGTTTTTTTTTATTGTAAAACAGCATTTTGATTAATTATAAAAACAAAAGACTTAAGACACATGCTAAATATTTATATTTTTTATTAGAACACTTGGCCGGCCGTATTTTAGTAAAAAAAGTAGCTAAATTTATTTTGTTTAAAAACTATATAATTTATTTATTTCTGAATGAACTTTTTAAATAAAATTTATTATATGTTTGTAGAAATATTCTAGGCACGATGTATTTTTGATTTGAAGGTTGAAATTCTAACTACAGTGCCACTTCGCTTAACGCTACCCTCGATAAATGCAACTCCTCGCTTATTGCAACACTTTGCAACATATTTGCATTGTTGACTCAGTTACCGCACCTTTCCAAAAAAAAAGAAAAACACTGTTATCGCAACTTTTTCTCAAAGACATTAATATGGCGTTTTATTTACAATGTTAACATAATTTCGGCACTTCCGAAAATTAGATCTCAGCATTATATTGATTGTTTTAACACTTGTCTTCAATGGTTGGAAGAAAATAGTGGAGCTTTAACATCCGAAATTTATATTAGTTGCGTTAAGCGAGGTTGCACTGTATGTACAAACAGTAACACACAAATTTAAAACAGACGTTTTGGAGAAAATCCATATTTTCTAATTTCATATTTGGAGCTGCAATAAACTATGATTTATGCTATTAATCATACAATTGTAAACAATTATATCTAAAAAAAACTTTAATAAAACATACGACTGCAGCTAAGGTAAGGCCTGAAAAATATAATTTTAAAGTTCAATATTATCTATTTAAATATCTAGGATTATTTCAAATATCAGAAAGGAATTCATTAATATTAATGATTACTAAGAAAGTGTCAACTTAGCACCATATTATAGTTTTATATATATATATATAGGATGATTGTTTTGCACATTTTTTTGAGTTCTGAACAATATAATTGAACTGGCTGTCGGAATCTTTATTATTGCCTGAAAGGACAATTTAAATTTTATCTATAAAATCCATTACAGTGCCAAGAGGAATTACGATTGAAGCTAAATTTACTATAAATCCACAGGGGTCTTTATTGGGTCCATTACATTTTTTTTGTAATAGATCAAAACTTAGTTTTGTGGCAGTTCGGTTAAGTCGATTTGTACTAAAATAATTAATAACTAAATTAAAAATTTAAATTAAACTTTATACAACGAAGTCATCTGTTTAGATAAGATGACAATTTCCAACTATAGTCAACGTCAAATTAGGGGCAAAACTAATATCGCGAAATTGAATATAGTTTTAAGAAGCTCATAACTCTCTATGTACATAGGAAGTTCCTTCCTGACATATACTGCTGGCAGCATTAGTATGATACTTCAGTGAGTGCACCTACATTGAGTGAACCAACGCTTTCTCTTCCTATGTACAAGAAGACTATACAGAGTTATGGGCTGATTGCATTAGATCGTTCTGAGTTCTCCATCCATTGCTGTTTTTGAATAATGACAGGCAGCTAAATCTGGGTAAAACTTAACTAAAGAGTGGTAAAAGAGCTACGTATAAGGACAACATACATAGGCAGCAAAACTAGGCTAATAATTTATTGAATAGGGGTGAGGTATCTGTCGGCATTCAACAGCCATTATGTATGTTTCCAAAATCTATTAATTTTTGTATATTTATACTCGTATATTGGGCGACAGGTTTAATTTGTTTTATCTCCTATACAGTTGCAAAATTCAGTAAAAACTTTATCGTAAAGAATGTCAGCCTGTTTTATAGCAACATTATTTTGTTTTTCTCTAGATTTGGAATTTCAATTGAAGGATAAATATGAAAACCAGCAAGGGCATATATTCTTCCATCGATACTTAAGGTACGGTCATGCATGGCAAATATTTTCCAAAAGAGAAAAAAACTTTGTTTATTTAGAACTAGACGCAAGAACTATTTAGTTTTATTATATTTGATGCTGTTTTATCTTGCAAAACTCATGTAAGAGTAAACATCGTCAAACAAATTTGTTCTAAAACAAGGGGTTACGCTTTTTTGAGTAAATATTTGGCATGCGAAAACATACCTTTACACTGGTTCTGCAATTTTTGCGCGTTTATTGATAAGGACAACCGGATTTTGCTTAACAAAACGAAGTATTTACTTTGTATATTTCTGGTTTATTTCAATATTACTTTTGCTTTATTTTATATACTTACAAATAAAATATAAACATTTAATAACATACATATAAAGGACTTTTTGGAAAATTAAGTTTTTGTACCTAATCTGAGAGTCTAGGAACTATTTTTTTTCCTGATTTTCGTCCTGCAAATATATACCGACTGACTAGATTGTTTGGCAGAATAATGGTGGCTATGTTTTAAAATCGAAGCATCAAGAAAACAAAAAGGTGGTCTCCAGGTTCTTTCTAAAGTGAGAAAAATGCTTAAACTATATTTTACTGTCAGCATACTAAACAAAAACTATAATTTGCAGGGCTGTAGCTTTCTTTTTATTTTGTTTTCATTTGGTCATTTAACAACAGTATGACTACTATTCGACTACTATGAGAAATCAGTTGTTTTCCTTTAAGACTGCATTAATGCTAGTCTTTCTACAGTTTAAAAATCATATAAAATTCGAACATTTTGTTTCAGCTTTGACAAATTTTATTTGTTGCGGTTAGCATAGAAATAATATTAAAACTATACAGTTTTAAAATGTATCCATGGTATTCGCTAAACAAAACATTGTCTAAGAATTTTTTTGTACAGTATTTTCACATTGCAGATGTAACTATTTAAAACTATACCTAATCTAATAATTTCCGTTATAATAAGCTAATATTCATTAAACTAAATTCACTCTGTTAGAAAGATAATAACGTTGAAAAGAGTCCTTGACAAGCATTCGTCAAGCTTATTAACAATAAATAACATTTATCACCTAGCATAAGAAAAAACAAAGATGACAAAAACATTTATGCAGATTTCTATATAAGACTTTTTCAAAACCTACCAACAAACCAAAAACTACAAAAGAGACTTGCCAGAAAAAACAAAAACAGACAAACCCAAAAAAAAAAGCAGCAAAACTATCCCATGAAATCTAAAGAAAGCACGTAAACACATTAAGAAAAGATTTCTAGAAACGAGTTAAAAATCTATACAAAATCTACTTAAACAGAAGAAATGCCAAAAGAAAGAGAAAAAATACACACAGAAAGAATTCAAAAACCTAACTATAGACTACAACAAGACATTTAAGCATAACAAATTGTTTTGTCATTTTCAAGAACAGATTTTCAAGATGATGCAAATATGCAAATTTGAACGAGTTTCTTAAAAATATTCTTGATGAATGAACAAAACTTATAAAGAGAGTAGAGCAGAGGGATTATTAGCAGTTTGGGTTGGATGTGACAATGCACAAATTAAATTAACTACACTTAAATAAATAAAAAAGTTTGACTTTGTGTTAAAGCGTCAGAAGTTCCTCCATAAGTGCTGACACTTTTATTAAGTGTTTTTTGCTGGCAGTAGTTCATTAATTTACTATTTTATTTTGCTTGCTGGCTAGAGAGGTTCATTTTAAATAAAACCACCCTTAAATGTTTAAATAGTTTTAAGCAGGACATTTAAAGGAAATAATTGTTATTGTTATTTAAGTATTTAACATATTTATATCATTTATTATTAAGTGATCTGGTTTTTTTTGTGTTTTATTTTTTCGCTGCATCGAGAGGATCACATATAAATAAAAATGCTTGTTTCTTTGTGTATCAGGGTTTGCATATTAAGCAAAATTTGATAAATGATTGTTGTTGATGTTGATCAAGAGGATTAAAGGCAATTGAGTTTACGGGCAGAGAGTCTTAAATGCTTGATATAAAAGGACTTGAGTGTTGCTTTAAAAAGAGCCACGATTAATGGTAAAAATTTGTTCCAGAATGAGCCACGATTCATGGTAAACATTTGTTCCAGAAAGAGCCACGATTAATGGTAAAAATTTTCTCTCGAAAGAACCACGATTCATTATAGAATTTTTTTGTAGAAAAAGCCACGATTAATGATTCAAATTTGTTCTAGAAAGTGCTAGGATTCATTGTAAAATTATTTTTTCAGAAGGAGCCACGATTCATGGTAAAAATTTGTTCCAAAAAGAGCTACGATTAATGGTAAAAATTTGTTTCAAAAAGAGCCACAATTCATGATAAAAATTTATTTTAGAAAGAGCCACGTTTAATGGTAAAAATTTCTTCTAGAAAGAGGCAAAATTATGGTAAAAATTTGTTCCAGAAAGAGTCATATGATACACGTTTAATGGTAAAACTGTGTTTTTTTTTAACTGCAAGGGCAGTTAAGGTTTAAGTTATGCCTTGATCACTTTCATTACATATTTTAATATTTAAAAAAAAATTCGTTTCCTAAGTCTTTTGTTTTGTTCTGCCTTCTAACAAGTATTTCACAATATTGTTTATTCTTTTCTAATATTAATATAATGAATTTTATTTCTAAAAAAAACTTCTACTCACGACTTTATCATATGTACTGCAGTATATTTCTTCAATTCAATATTTTATAAACAATTGTAATCATGCTTTAACCATTTCATAGCCCAACAAAATAAATATAAATAAAAATAATAAAAAAATAAAATATTGAATATAAAAATAACAACAATGTACGCAAGTTTTATGTTAACTCATGCCACAAGTACTGTAGTATTGTTGATATTTGTTAAGTTGTTGTTGCAATTGCAGTGTTTTTTTTTTGTTTTCTTGTTGCAATTGAATTATTCATATGTTGATTGTATGACAATCAATTGAAATTGTTATAAATGTGTGTAGATGTCTACACACAAGTACAATCAATAAAAAAGACAAAAACACAAACTTACAAATACATACATGATCACAAGAGCACACTCGTCTAAGATCAGTACGAAAGTACAAAGTATGGGATGTATACTTGGTTGGAGGGATAGACAGATGGAAGGACGGACGGATGAACGTATGAACGGTTGGATGCTATGTTAAACAAACAGACTACTGAAGATGCAATATGAGCTGACATTTTGTGTAAAATATCTGATACTTTAACATTGACATGTGCCTGAAATAAAATTGAAAATTGTGTTTGATTTAAAATTATTTTTTTTGTTTGTTTGTCGTCGACATTCGTTCGTTCTTTCTTTCTTTTATGCGGTTTAGTTTGATTTAAGGAAGTAAAAAAATTGAAGGGGCTGCATGATGTAAGATAGAGGTTTTAAGCAATCTAGATCGTTTTAAGCATAAAATATGGCTAAAACTTTGTATTGGAGTTACAATTGGCATAATATTAATGCAGAAAATTTTACAAACATGGTGTTCACAAACTGTTCCAAGGAAGCTAGCAGAAAAGATATTATAAATTTTTTATACATAATATTTTAGTTGGTTGCTGGAGAATTCTAGATGTATAGAGATGTTTCTTGTTATAAATTAGCCAAGTAGTGCTGCAGAATTTTAACCAAATGTAAGTTTGAGTGATTTTGTATTTAAGCAGCGCTCAGTAGATGATCCCTACTCATGTATTGAATACAGCTTGAACTGAAAAAATAGTTTAACGGAGGACGAAGAAAGGTAGTAGTTTACTGGTAATATGTCTGCAGAAATGTTAATGAACGAAATTTTCCTGGTGTGGTTTGCGAACAACGTTCCACTATCACGAATGGATGAGATCTTTTTGCAAAATGTGTAAATATTTTTTTAAGATTTTCCAAAACAGTGATATCTGATATGGTAACGTACTTCAAACTGGGCAGTTTGCCTCCTCAGTTCCATACTACTAGGCTAATTTAGCTTTATTGCAAGGTATTTTTATCTAATATAGATAGAAATGATTTCGCTCCAAAATTTCCAATAATTCCTGAGAGTAATTGCCTGTACTTAAGACTATAGCAGTTTAAAAAAAAGTTTCGATGACTTTTTAAAACAAAACTTCGGTAAAAAATCTAAGGATTATGCAGTTTTTATATGAAAAAAGAACCCGGCTATAACTACTGATGAGATACGCTATTTCATAGATATTATTTTAGTAACAGGTTACAAGATACAGGAATGGTCTGTCGAAGATGATTTACGAAATAATATCGGCTTTTAAAGTATGCCCCGAGACCGTTTTTAAGAAATATGTAGTTGTCTTTATTTTGTAGGCAATGCTCAAGGAGATAATGTTGTTAAGAAAATGTGGAAACTTCGCCTAAATACAGACCATCTTCGTCAAATATACATAGAAATAAGTATTTATGGAAATATGTTACTAAATTGAAAACAAATTTAATTTAATTCAATTACATGTTCGTTTTTTAATAAAATATATCTATAAAGAACTAATTATATTATTATATTTAGAGAGGTGAGATAATACCTGGTGTTGACATATGGCAGCAGACCTTCCCGCGTATAGCAGGATCAGGATGACAAAAATTTTAAGACATTAAGTTCGTCTAAGGATTAAGATTCGAATTTGATATTTTTTTTAATTTTATAAAATAAGGACTTCTCGAACACAAAGGATTAAGCATAGACCTTTGTATAGTGTAAATAAAGCTTTATTTTTGGTTCTGTAAGAAGTTTGTCTTATCTAATTTTCAATCGTAGTCTATAATGAACTGAAATCGCTGGTCTTAGTGTCACTTGAAACAATAATCTCTTATGTAGTCTGACATAAGCTTCAGTGGTAGTCGTCTAAAATGAGTCTAGAATTGAACCTTTGATATTTATTTGCCGGAATAGCTCAGTTAACTCTAAAGAGTATCGAAGTCATGCAGAGGCATTCCTATTTCTATATATTGAAACCTGACACCAGTATTATATTCGCTACTCTTTATATTTAGAATCCAACAACATCTTTTCTGTGCAGGATTATAACTCACAGGACCCACTTCAGACATTATGTATTGACTTCCTTTAGGGAAATACATTTATATTTCTTTAGCATTCTGGGATTTCTGCCTGGAATTGCTACATTCAAAATTTTATATATAAAATAACGACTGCTTAAACGTGAAAGAATACATGGTTTCTTGATTGTAAAAATCAGGTACATATTTTAAATTTTTCATAAATCCTCTTTGACACATAAATGACAGCATCATTAAGTAAAGAACGCATCAAACTGTATATTTTCTAGCTTAAAAACTATATGGACTTCATTATAGAAAATTTTCTATAAACTGAAATTCTTTAATTAAATTAAAACTTTGCAGGAGAATAAACTCCAGCAAGTAATAAATTAATCCATACACACATAAATGTATAAAATTATAAATAGAAATCATAATACAAAAAAAAATAAAAAATAATTTCTAGCTACTCTCTCGGCCTGAAACAAATTACACAAATGCTTTAAGCCAAGAACACTAAAAAAACAACAACTAAAATAACAAAATCCCCCATATAACAATTTTATTTCTAACGAATTAAATTAAATCATTTCATCAAGTTGGACGTACAAGCCTGAACGTGTTGGTTTATAACATGAACGAGCCAGTCATGAAGTATGTTTGGAGAGTGAGTGTGAGTATTGTGTGCTACATTCCTTGAATTCACAAAGTGTAAGAAATTAATAAAATAAAGCACTTGGCATTTATGTGTCTTCACATATCACATCTAAATGACTGACTGAATGACTATCTAAAGCACTTACACACAGTCAAAGAAATACACACGAAGAGCTACATACAAACAGATACGAAAGAGATGTGATGTGATATGAAATGAGATGAAATGATTTGTGTTTTAAAGCTTAACAAATATACACAGATACAGCACATACACATAAAATATTCATAATTTGGCGGGAGGTGGAAAATGAGGTAAGAAAAGCTGTGTGTTTTTTTTAACTTTTTCTGTATCTTGAAATTGTGATGATGATGATTTCATTTTAATAACACCCTGTCTTCAAAAAAATAACAGACAACAACTACTCTACTCTACTTTAGTTTACATACGGCTATTAAACATAAAAATGATGGGACAGACAGAAAGACAGTTGGAATTATGGTTGAAGTAAGTCCTCTCACATACTTATATATATACATTTGACTGTATGCATACAGTCGTAACTGGGAAGCTTTAAATGCTAAAATTCATGGTAATATATCAGTCAACTTAAGAGTTTATTTCTACGTTTCTGCCATAGACATAGACATAATACTCTCTAACTCTAGTCGACACTCCAACTCAACTCAATTCACATGTCCAACTTAAACTCTGCTTGTCCAGCCTGCAGAGTCACTACACACCAGCAGCCAGCAGCCAGTCAAACGATCATCAAGGAAGACTAATTTTAATGTTAGTGACCATATTTTGTTTTTGTTGTTGTCTGTATGTTTGTAATGCATGTAAGTATTTGAAAAAGTAAGTACAAGTGTGTTTAGTTGTTGTTGTTTTTTTTAGTTTTAAATCTAAGCAATTTTTGTTATGATTTTAATTAAGTTTATGAATTACGATTGCTTAGGTTGTGTATGTTTGATGTTCGGCTATAGTTGAAAAACATGCATTTAAATATGAAGATGTTGGATGGGAAAAAGAAAAAATATATGTATAGAGATTTCTGGGAAATACGTAATTGCTGTCAATTTTAGATCGAATAAGGTTCAAGGATTGAAAACTTGTTCCAGAAAGTGCCAAGCTTAATAAAAACATTTTTTTCTAGAAAGAGTCTATATTCATAGCAAATATTTAATCCGGAAAAAGCCACAATTAGTATAAACATTTGCTCTAGAAAGATTGACGACTAATGTTAAAACTTTGTTCTAGGAAGAGGCATGTTTCGAAGTAAAAATTTGTTCTATGAAGAGCCACGTTTAATGGTAAAAATTGTCTTTCGACATATTGACGACTAATGTTAAAATTTTGTTTTAGAAAGAGACACGTTTCATTGTAAAAATTTGTTCTATGTAGAGCCACGTTTAATGGTATAGATTTTCTCTAGAAAGATTGACGACTAATGCTTAAACTGGTTTCTATAAAGAGCCATGTTTAATGGCAAACATTTGTTGAAGAAATTTCAATAATTGCAGACATAATTGAAATACAATAAGACTGACATTTAAAGCTAAAATTTAGCTTTATAAATTCTTACGATTTAAGCCTAAATTATGCTGCCAAAAGACCTACGACTGAAGTTAAAATTGAGCAACATATAGAACTAAAATTGAACAATACAAATACCTTCAATGGCTGTTAAAACTTAGGTATGTAGAGACATTCAACTATTAAATAGATCCGTTCTAAGACCACTTCAGATTCATTGCGAAACTTTTACCCCAACCCAATGTAATTGTCATTTTTCTCTATGTTCATATTTGTTTCTAAAGTGAACTCGTTTTGATAATATTACAGGTTGCATGCCATTTGAATGCTTAACTTTGGTTGCTGACTGCATAGTCAGTTATTTAGCCAGCCAGCCAGCTATTTCTATTTTATTACCATAAGCTGTTGCTTTTAATACACCACTGACAGTGATGAGTTGTTGCATTAATGTTGATGGTTTCTAACAATTTATTAGAGCACGCATGCAAGTCCAGCTTTAACTATAGTAAGCATTTATTTAGATCTACTACCACTTCGGCAGATTGTTACAGCCTTGTACTGTAACACTTGTAATTGTTTTTAAAGAGCATTGTCATAATCTGGTTTTTAAAGAAGAGAACCATAAAATAGCAACAAATTAAATGCTTCTTTTCAAAATGTGTTAGGCTTAAAATATTTTGTTTTGAATATTTAGTTGTGAGTGGTATTACCTTAAACTTTTTTTTATTAAAATTTGTTTTTTAATAATTTTTGAGTAAAAATTAATTTTTGATTAATGTTTTTTTTTTTTGTGGTAGCTTTATTAAGTTGATATTTCAATATATTTTATACGATTTTTTTTGATTTGTTTTAAATAAACAGGTTGTTTTAGACTGTTTTGCATTTAATTTTAAGGTCAAGTTTGCCGCTTAAGTCTTTTGTTTTGTAATGAATGTTTTTTAGATATGATTTGTAGTTTATGGCTTTATAAGTAAATTATATGAAATTGTTAATAATTTGTTTATTAATTCGATTTTAGTCTTTAAGGCATATTTTAATTCAATGTTATTCCTAGATTAAACGATTAATGACAAATATTTGTTCTATAGGGAGCCACGATTAATGGCGAAATAATAGTAAAAGTTTGTTATGAAAAGAGCCACTTTCAATGATAAAAATTTGCCAGTGATATTGCCAGCTCATGAAGAAAACACTTAGCTTTTGTATGTTTCTGAGTGGTCAATTATGTTGGAAAAAACAGCCATAGTCCAGCGATTGTTTCTACGTTTGCGGCTGTAACAACCCAACATTTTATCAACGGTGTCAACTCCTACTTTGGTATAGTTGTAAAACAATATTATTTCTGGTAATTTTTTTGGTCCATTTAAAACTGCTGTTTCATGATAAATTGCGCTCATGACAATTGTGCATTTGTCTTTGTGACTTATATAACTAACGACAGTTGTATCAGGAGTAAAAGCGAATGATGACTCACATCTTGGAACGTTTTTGCACGCAAATATCTTTAGAATAATTGACATTTTAAAGAAGATTGTGTGAGAAAAAAAGTTATTCATTGTAACGTTATGCCCTTAAAGTCCATCAACCATTCTCCCTAATTTCGCTCTGGAATTCCAGATACATCTTTGCTCAAAAATGACTGTATTTTTCAAACATAATAAGAACGCGAATCTACAAGCAGTCACAACTTTAGACTATACCTCTGTGGTTTCGACGGTATACATTGTGGGAATTTACAGCTGCCATAGAAACCTATGAGTTGCTTGTCTACATTACACAGTCATTTGGGTTATAAAATTGTGAAAGACTTTCAGACCATTTATCCCAAAGGTCTATTATTGGTGCGAACTTCCTCGCACTTTTCTGAGCACGTCTGGCTAAAACGTCGTAAACTCGTATAATTTTGTGAATGTTCAGAAATGTTTCTCAGACATTATTGACGGAAATATGGGCCATCCATAATATTCATCAAACATAAATTCATCAAATAAAAAACACTTGTTCTATCACAAAATCAACCAAACTGAAATATGTAACAAATATGATACAATAACAATATTATAAACTTTTTTAATTTCTCATAGCCCACTTACATTTATTTTTTCAAACGATGTTTTAAATTCGGAAAGTAAGGATATTTACAAATTGTAAAAACATGTGATATCTACAGTGTTGCCATTAACAGAAATTTTTTAAATAAAAACTAAATGTATCATATTTGATACAAAGCTCGATTAACGGTTAATACAGGATTTGCATATTTTTTTTAATGTAACAGCACGGTGATGATAAAAACTGTTGTTGAAATTTGTAGAATTGCACATAAAATTTAAAAAGAATAAGACCTAGGATATCTATGATTGATATTAAAATTGAAATACGTAAATGAAATTTAACTACATTAGTTAAATTACGATTAAAAGAGCCACTATTAATGGTAAAAATCGGTTGTAAAAAGATTGTCGGTTGCTAGTTAAATTTGTTATAGAAAGGGTAAAAATTTATTATAGCAAAAGCCTAGATTGCCTATGAAACGTTGTTAAAGAAATATTCACGATTTCAGGTTTAATTTTAAATAGCAGCTTACCAAAAAGGTTTTTTTTTTAAATTTTTTAATAACACAATTTCCATGAAAAATTGTTTATCAAAAATTCATGGACAATATTTAAAATATTGACCAATTAATCACACAATTATGCCAGTATACCATATTGAAGGTTTTGTTAAGTGTAAATGTACATTGCTTGCTGATCATTACAAGTTAATATGGTGTGTATAAATTCGTCTAGTAATTTTCAGCATAATTGATATTTCTGACTCATCTTTGTGTAATGCTTGTTGTCTAAGTCTTTTGTTTATTTTCCCATTGCATAATGAATGAGTAAATATTTATTATTTATTGTTTTTATTAAATTGTGTAAATATTTTTTCCATATTACTATTTATGGCAGCTAGAATATGTTGAATTAAATTTCCTTTCTCTATTTGCTGGCACTAAATGTTGAGTTCAGAAACAAAGTATCATTTACTTTCATAATTAGAATTCTTTTAATGTTTGTGCTTTTTTTAATTTCAATTTTAATTTTATTTGTATTTGGTTTGTACAAGCATTTTCATTTGATTGATGCTCTTAATATAGTATGAGTAAATTATGCTAACAAATAACAATTCAATGTTGGCGCCGCTACTCTACTGCTGTTTAAGAGAGCCAATAGAAGAAAATAATAATAAAAATGTACACTCATTACTTTAAAACAATTCAAGATCATGATTTAATTTGAAATATTTGAAATTCTTTTCAATGGCAATTACAGGCATTAAACGTTAATATGAAAATAAATAAGAGTAAAGAACAAGTAAGATTGAGAGAGAGTCTTGGCTGACAATGACAATCAGTTAAATAAACAAGCGTTGAACAATAATGACTACAATGATGCGGATGATAATGATGAATTGCATAGTAGTTATTTTTATGCTTAACTGCTAGTCCATAGTATTTAATAGATAAATAAATTGTTATAGTCTTTTATAAATAAATAGAAAATAAACTCAACAATGTGTGTGCTATTTTTTTTTTGCTTAAACATAGAATTAAATTTAATTAAATGAATGAGGCTTAAGTAACCTTCACAATGTGTTAAAAGTGAAAGAGTGGTAAATGATTGACAGGTGACTGTTGTGTGTTGTTTAAAGAATTTTATATGAAAATGAGTAATGTTTAGGAAATTATGGCAAATATGTTGTTCTTGTGCTAAAGTGTCTTATTTTAAATATGCTAAATCATGTTTAAAAAGAAATTTTAAAAAGAATTTTATAAAGTCTGTTTAAAAACTATAGTTGCATAAATGACTGTATAGATTGCACTTGTAAAGTAAATGATTTATATAGTTTAGCTTTCCAATATACTGGATTTATGCAGTGAGGTAATTGTACCGAAATATTAGTAAGCAAAGCCACATTTAGTCTGATTAAAATGCGATTTTTAAGCAAACATTTTAAAAACTATAATCAATTAATTTGGATCAAATTCATCTCAAACTATGTTATCTTTATATATAACAATATCATTTAAAGATTTATTTTAAAATACTTAAGGCATGAAAATTGTCTATAATCAGATCAAATAGCTTTATACTTTTAAAGTAAATACTTTCATAAACACATTACTTGTAATTTATACAATTTTATATATTAATTGAGTAGCTAAGGAACATGATTATGACAAACCAAAAAACTTATTTTAATTTTCTTTAGCTTAAACAAAATATTATTTTTTTTCTGCAGCACCATCAAAGACTTGTAAGTAACATATTGTCCATACTCCATAAATGTTGACGATAACGACCCATTTGTTGAGAGCATAATACAGTTTTTAGTATCAGCTGTTTTTGTCTTAGTTCTTAGAAAAGACATCTTTATAAATGTTTCCTCTGCTTGATTGGAATTATTCTTTCTTTTTTGCTTTTCTAGTAACACAAGAAAACTGGAGTCTGTTTAAAGTATTTAACAATTTGTTTTTAAAATTTACCGGATTAGTTTTAGCCATTAATCATTTAAAGGAAAGTTATATTTTCTCAACAGTCCAGACAAAAGGTTAAATATTTTTGTTTGCAAAAAAAAAAAATTCTATCATAATTATTTAAATTTTTCTTAGTTTTTTCAAACTTGACCTTGGTTTTAAAGACACGTGAACAGGTTGTAGTAAAAATGTTGTTTATTAATCATAATTTGTTTCCTTTTTTCAATTGGATACATATGTATACGAAAAGTATTACTCATCATCATATTTCTGTTATGATTGATTTAACTTACATTGGCAATTGATGTTGATAAATGGCAGAGGTATTGATGAATTATCAGAATAGTTTAAAGAATGAAGTAGTGTTAAGAGAAAATTTTAAAGTAACTATTGATATTAAGAATAACTATTGTCTAATTGTAGTTTTTAAATACATTAGTAATAAGTTTTAAATATATATATATACGCTATTTAAATACAAAATTTAACATGCGAAGCAATTTGGTTGATGTAACGCATTGAAATTAGTTGAATAAACACAGTCTAATTTTTAGTTCTACAACAAAATATTACAAATAAACGTGGCTGTTTCTAGAACAAATTTTTACCATTAATCGTGGACCTATCTAGAAATTTTTTTTACCATTAATAGTGGCTCTTTCTAGAACAAATTTTTACCATTAATCGTGGATCTTTCTAGAAAAAATTTTTACCATTAATGATGGCTATTTCTAGAACAAATTTTTACTATTAATCGTGGCTCTTTCTAGAACGAATTTTTACCATTAAACGTGGCTCTTTCTAGAACATATTTTTACTATTAAAAGTGGCTTCTTTTAGAAAAAATTTTTGCCATTAATGGTGGCTATTTCTAGAATAAATTTTTACCATTAATCGTGGCTCTTTCTAGAACAAATTTTTACCATTAAACGTGGCTGTTTCTAGAACAAATTTTTACCATTAATCGTGGCTCTTTCTAGAACCTTTAACAATTTATCGCACTGAAAAAGCAAATAAAATACTTTTCATCTAAATCCCCAAGACAATGTCTAAGATACTCAAAACCAGCAGCATCTTTTTAAAATTCATAAATAAAAAATATTTCTTCAATTTCTATATGCATATATATGTATATTTACTCACACAAAGAAAATAAAACTCCATCTAATGGTAATAATTTATGTCGCAGCCAATACTTTCACGCACATAACTTTACGCCATTCTTTACGAGCAGCAATAAATTCTGCAATTTGTTTTCATTTCCAACAGGCTTTAACTCAATAAACCAATACCTACACTCAGACACTAACAGCCAAGTATTTTACCATATTTGCTTTGGCAAATAAAATTAAGTAGAAATATGTTTTAAGTCTCAGCAAAATGTTTTATGAAAGGAGGAAAATAAATGCGGGGAAAAAACTAAAACAATAAACAGCATGGCAGGATTTAGTTGTTTAAAATTGTAAGAGCAGCAGCTCGGTTAAAATAAAGAAGTCGTTTTTGGCATTGTGACCAACCGGCCACCTAATTTGGCATTAAGCAAAGCAAACAGGAAACACAAATTTGTCTTAAGAAAGAGAGGGATAGAGAGACAAAGGTAGAAGCAACGGCCAGAAATAAATAGAAGACAAATTACGATGGAAATTGGGTAACGAAATTTGCATATTATGGTTAGAAGAACACAATGAACATTTTTTAATGGAAAATAAGTGTCTTAAGTCTTTTGTTATGGGATACCACAATGCTTGCAATAAAGGTAAAATCGATAATATAATTGAGAACATAGCATAATAGGGGCCTAGTATGCTATTAATAATTTTGTTATAGTTAGAAAGATTAACGATTAATGGAATAAATTTGTACGAGAAAGAGCCACGATTAATGGTAAAAATTTGTTCTAGAAGGAGCCACGATTAATGGTAGAAACTTTTTCAAGACAGAGCCACGAATGCTTGTGAGAATTTATTATAGAAAAATAAAAGATTAATGGTAAAAAATAGTTCTAGAAAGAGCCTCGATTAGTGATAAAAAATTGCTTTAGAAAGAGCCTTGTTGCTGTTAAATAAATAGTGACGATTAATGGTAAAAATTTATTCTGTAAAGATACATGATTAATGGTAAAAATTTGTTTCAGAAAAAGCCTGGATTGCTGTCAGAAAATTATTCTAAAAAGTGCCTACGTGCCTGTTAAAAATTTGTCATAGAAAGAGCCTGAGTTGCTTTTAGAAATGTGTTCTAGAAAGAGCCACTTTTAATGGCAAAAATTTGTTCAAAAAAAAGCCTGAATTGGTGCCAGAAATTTATTCTAGAAAGAGCCTGAATTACTTTTAAAAAGTTGTTTGGAAAAGATCCATGACTAGTGGTAAAAATTTGCTCTAGAAGGAGCCATGTTTAATTGAAAAAATTTCTTCTAGAAAGAGCCTGGATTGCTGTCAGAAAGTTATTTTACAAAGAGCCTGGTGTGTTGCTAAAAAGTTGTTGTTATGAAAAAAAAACCATGATTTCTATTAAAAAAAGAATTTCATAATTTTGTTGAACTGCTTGATTTTTCTGAAAGTTACTGTTCTCGGAACATTTCTTTACGTGCAATAGATAACATCAAAGTAAATCATTTCTCGGAAATTGTCTCTTGTTTGGTATTTGAATATAATTAATATTTAAATGAAATGAAAACCCCTTTCAAAAATTTATTTGCTTGTAATTGTTGCCGGTACATAGTTCACATAATATTTCCTTAAGCTTTTAATAGTTAATAATCTAATCAGTATTCCTCTTAAAATTTCAATTATTTTCAACTAATCGTTTAATTACCAAACCCAAAAATTAATTAAAATAAATTCTGTATTTTAAATCTTCTGATTTCAATAAATAATTTTCCCACTATATTTAAATAAACGTATCATAATTTATTTTTACATAAACTTTTCAATATAATTTTTTAGTTAATCAAAAATTCCATACACATTTTCCATTGCAGGCTGTTGGTTAGACAGACGCAAAACATGAAAACAAAATGCAATTCATAATTTCTAAATATTACATGGCCCACATTGCTTTCTGTCTGTCGGTCCGGCTAACACTCTTTCTTTAGAAAGAAAGAATCCGAACATTTTTTTATACAATTTCATTTGTTTCCCACACTAATTTTTTTGTTTTCGGCACTGTGTACAACACACATGTCTATGTTACTGTCTCTGTCTGTGTCTGCGTCTATGTCCGAGTCTGAGCAAGTGTAAGCTTAAGGTAAAAGTAACTTGATGTTTAGTTTATGTATTGCATTTATTAAAAATGAAAAAAAGAACAGAATTAAGTTTTTTCTTTAACTTTAGATAAATTCTAACATTATTGTGTGCGTTACAACATGCCTCTACAACATGTAGCATAAAGGCCAAAAAATAACACAAACAAAAAAAGAATATTCAACAACATGCATGATTATATTACTAAATGTTGCTAGATATGAGTTCAGCTGTTTGTGTGTGAGTTTGGAATATATTTGCATTTCTAAGCAATAAAATTTATATTTTTCTAAGAGTTTTTATTATTTTTCTCAACTAACTTTTGCCATTTGCTGGCAGCCACAAAAGGCACAACTACTGTAAGAAAATGTGAATTTAATACAATTTTATAGCCCTAAGTTGTATAAATGTAAAATTTTAATTGATTTTTATTTTAACAAATCAATATTAAATTTGTTTTTAAAAAAACTTAAACAAAATTTTTGTAAGCCATACTTAATTAAATAAAAAACAGTAATATTAAAACTTTATAACATTTGCTCAAATTTTAATTTGTATATCAAACACTAATTCATTACATAAATTTTTATTGGAATTTAGTAAAAGTTTATTTAAATTTCGTGAATATTTTGTTTGCGTTAAAACCCACCTCAGTTTTATCCGTTGTTTGTTTGCCCATTATTTCATAATTTATATGTCACCTTAATTTAGATAAACGCTCTAATTTTTCATTCATTTTAATCTGTTATCATAAATCTTTAACATTTTTTCTTCACCGCTGGTGTTTTTGAAGTGTTTGTACTGTTTGTAAAGTGTACCTTTGGAACAAGACGAACGAAACATCAAAGGTTTCTTAAGCCGACAAAGCCTACTAAAAATTCCAAAGTAAATTTCAAGTGAATTATGTTAAATTTATAAAAAGAGGTTAAAGCTGAACTTAGACTGACCTACATGTCACTCGTCATAAAACCAAATTAAAGAAATCATTAGCATTTAACGTTTTGCGTTTTGCATTTTGAAAAACGTTATCAAGTGCGTATAAATAGAAAGCCTATTAGAATATTAGGTTAGAAATCGTGCTTCTTTCTATAACGAATTTACCAGCAATTTCTAGAACAAATTTTTACCAATAATTAGGGCACTTTCTATAACTAATGTTTACCATTAATCGTTCTTCTTTCTGGGACCAATTTTTACCATTAAAACGTACCTCTTAATAGAACAAGTTTTTGTCATTATTCGTGGCTCTTTCTAAAACAAATTGTTACAAAAAAATAGCATTTATTGGGGCTCTTCCTAAATCATTTGTCATTAAGCCTTTCCAGAACTAATTTTTACCACTAATCGTTGCTTTTTCTTGAACAAATTTTTTCCACTAATTGTTGCTTTTTATTGAACAAATTTTCACCAAGAATTGTGACTCCTTCCAGATAAAATTTTTACCAGCACTCATAGGTTTTTTTTAGGGAAAAAGTTTTAACATTAATTGTGGCACTTTCTGGAACAAATTTGTACTACGAATCGGCTATTTCTGGACCGAATTTTTATCAAGAAACGTGGCTGTTTCTGAAATAAATATTTAATAAGAAACGTCGCTCTCCCTAGAACAAATTTTTCCCATGAATTGTGGCTCTCTCTAGAACAAATTTGTACCATGAATCTTTCTAGAACAATTTTTACTATGAATCGTGGCTCTTTCTAGAACTAATTTTTCCCATGAATTGTGGCTCTCTCTAGAACAAATTTGTACCATGAATCGTGGATCTTTCTAGAACAATTTTTACTATGAATCGTGGCTCTTTCTAGAACACTCTTAAACCATGAATCGTGGCTATTTCTGGAACAAAGTTTTACCATGAATCGTGGCTATTTCTGGAACAAAGTTTTACCATGAATCGCGGGTCTTTTTAAAACAAATTTTTACCAAATTTTTATCAGATTATTGTCAATTATTCCGTCTCTTTTCCTATCTAATTGTTGCCGATACTACCGTCTTTTTTTCTTTCATATTGTTCCCAATAATCCTGCCTCTGTCAATATTAAATTGTTGCCAGCAATCTTTACTTCTCTTCAATCAAATTGTTAACAACAAACTTTGTAGGCAACAATCCTGTCTATGTTTCTATTAGATAATTATATATAATTCTGTCTGTTTTAATATCGTATTGTTGCCAATAATCCTGTCTCTTTCAATTGTGGCTGTTTCTCACTCAAATTGTTGCCAGCAATTCAGATCCCCTTCTGCCATATTACCAAAGTTTCACTGTAGCGCCCCCATTGTGATAATAATGATGATGCCCTGCTTAAGCAAATTAAGGCACGCGTTATAAAGTTTTTTTTTTCAATCTTCACAACCAGCTAACAAAATAAACTGAATCATGGTAAATATTTTTGAGAATGATATATTAAATCTGCCTCAAAATCAAAATAAAAAAATGTGTAAAAGAAATAAAAAGAAAATATTAAGCGCATGACATCACAAGGCAAAAATGTCAAAATGAGTTTAATTGGTGAAGTTATGAATGTATAACATTAAGGGATTGGCAAGCACATTCATCTATAACAACGAAAAAAGCAAAGCTCACACACACAAATTTCTTAAATAGTAGGTGCGTTTTTTTCACAAAAAAAAAAAAAAAAAAAGTGATCAAAATCTTATACGCAATTTCAAAACGCGCCAGCAACAACAACAACTTTCTATTACTCATTTAATAAAGCCAAAACTGAGTTTGAGATGTTTAGATGGCTTTTTGCTTTTGTGACTTATAAACATATTTGACCTCCTGCGGTTGGTTTGTTGGTTGTTTGGTGTATTTTGATAAGCACGTGATGTCTTTTTACAGACAACAAACCATTTTCAACTAAATCCCCAAAAACATTTTTACTTACATACATACATACATATATATTTTACGCCAAAGGTTGTCAACATTTCTGGATTGTTGTTGGTTTGTTTTTGTTAAATAATGTTAACAGTTTTACAATATCTTCTTCTTCTTCATAGTTTTGCTTTTAGCCAGCAACTCATCTCTGTCATTGACCAAAGTAACACGCAGCCAAAAAAAAAGAGCCACCAAAAACAAGCAACTCCTTTTGAGCTGTCAATCAATTGTGTTAATAGTTTGTTAGATTTTGTGTTTTTTCTTCTTTATATTTTTTCGCAATTTCAGTTTTTTCTTTAAAGGTTTTCTGTGCGTTTAGTTTAGTGAATATTTGTAAATATTTGCAATGTTTATTCAAAGTTTTAAGTTTGTTTTTGTTTTTCTATATGTTTATTATTTTATTTACAAAAATGTCCATTGTATTTGTCAGCTTTAAAGCAAACAATAATAAATTATCTTGAAAGATGTATTAAAATACGTTAGTTTTTTTTGCTAAAATAAAACTGCAGTTGCTATTAAATGGCTGGCATTTGGGGTTTATTTAGTGGATGGCTACAAAAAGGTGTAAACTAAGAAAACCAATGTTGCAAGAAATTCCCTATAAAATTGTTGCCAGCTATTTTGGCCCTCTATAAAATTGTTGCCAGCTATTGTGGTTCTCTCTTTAAAATTATTGCCAGCTATCTTGGCTCTCACTTTATAAAATTGTTGCCACCTACTGTGTCTCTTTAAAATTGTTGCCAGCTATCTTGGCTCTCTCTCTATAAAATTGTTGCCAGCTTGATCTACATAAAATTATTGCTATCTATTGTGGCTCTCTCTCTATAAAATTGTTGCCTGCTATTTTGGCCCTGTCTATAAAATTGTTGCCAGCTATCGTGGTTCTCTCTTTAAAATTCTTGCAAGTTATCTTGGCTCTCACTTTATAAAATTGTTGCCAGCTATTGTGGCTCTGTCTCTTTAAAATTGTTGCCAGCTATCTTGGCTCTCTGTCTATAAAATTGTTGCCAGCTTGATCTATATAAAATTATTGCTATCTATTGTGGATATCTCTCTATAAAATTGTTTCCAGCTATCGTGGCTCTCTCTCTATAAAATTATTGCCAGCTATCTTGGCCCTCTCTATAAAATTGTTGCCAGCTATTGTGGCTCTGTCTCTTTAAAATTGTTGCCAGCTATCTGTCATTAAAATTGTTGCCAGGTTTTGTGGCTCTCTATCTAAAAAATTGTTGCCAGGTTTTGTGGCTCTCTATCTAAAAAAGTGTTGCCAGGTTTTGTGGCTCTCTATCTAAAAAATTGTTGCCAGCTATCTTGACTCTCAGTTTATAAAATTGTTGCCAGCTATTGTGGCTCTGTCTCTTTAAAATTGTTGCCAGCTATTGTGTCTCTGTCTCTTTAAAATGGTTGACAGCTATCTTGGCTCTCCCTCTTTAAAATGGTTGACAGCTATCTTGGCTCTCTCTCTTTAAAATTGTTGTCAGCTATCTAGGCTCTCTCTCTTTAAAATTGTTGCAAGGGATTGTGGTTTTCTATCTAAAGAATTGTTGTCAGGTATCTTGGCTCTCACTTTATAAAATTGTTGCTACTTATCTTGACTCTCACTTTATAAAATTGTTGCCACCTATTATGTCACTTGAAAATTGTTGCCAGCTTGATCTATATAAAATTATTGCTATCTATTGTGGCTCTCTCTTTAAAAAATTGTTGTCAGCTATCGTGGTTCTCTCTTTAAAATTTGTTGCAGCTATCTTGGCTCTCACTTTATAAAATTGTTGCCAGCTATTGTGGCTCTGTCTCTTTAAAATTGTTGCCAGCTATCTTGGCTCTCTCTCTCTCTCTATAAAATTGTTGCCAGTTAACGTGGGTGTCTCTTTATGAAATTGGCTATTGAGTATCGAAATTTCACAGCAGATTTTCTTAAGCATAATTTTCTTTATTAACTTTTCATATTTTAAAAGATTCCGAGACAAGAATATAGATTTCTGCATTTCTTAAACTTGTGTGAACTTGTTTTTCTTTTCATTACTTAAAGTAGGGTCTTTATACTTCTCTGCTCTTGCTTCTGCCAACACTTGTTGCTGAAGTCTTTAGTGTCATCTACAATTTCATTGTCCGCTTTATTTTTTGTCTAAAAGTGGTGTTTAGGTGTTTTTTGTTAAATGTTTTTATTGCAAATTTTTTTGCTAAGTTTTTGTTTTTTTTTTTTTGTTGATTTTGTTTTGCTTTTGTATTGGCTCCCAGTTGCATTTTATTATTCATATAGACTTGTTTCTTCTATTAATTTAATGCATGCACCTGTTTTATTAAATGTGGGATGTTGTTATTTCGGTTGTGTTTATTTGTTTTTTGCTTGTTTGTTGGTTTTGTAATTTATTTAAAATTTTTATTTTTTAATAGAGTCATTTCAAGTTTTTAGCCAATGCGAATGCAAAATTTGCAGAAGGTTGGGTTTGTTTTATAAGACTAAGGGGACATTTTGTAAATGAGTTGAGTTTAAGGTGTATGTCAATAAAAAGTGAAAGCTGGTTTTATGTGTTTCATTATAATGTAAACTGAATTATTATCCTTTAGTTTAAGGTGCTTGAAATTACAGAGGTAAACTAGAGATTGCTGTGAAATGTTAGGAAAATTTTTAAAAAATATGTTGATGATAATAATTCAAAGAATACCATTAGTAATATTTTTAGACAATTAGCACATTGGAATGCATTTTATTCCCTGTTTAGAGCGTCATCAGCAATGTTTATTGTCCAAGATCTTTTTGTAAACATCATCTATTCAACTCACCATTTATTGAGAACTAGATTTTGGGAATTAATCATATTTTTTTTACATGTTATGAGTTAGAACTTGTTTAACTTTGTAAATAATGTAAATAAAGTAAGAACTGAATTAAAGATTAGTATTAGAGTTCAAATATTTGACAAAATGTTTAAAAATTTTAAAAAATGTCATCAAAAATTGTATATGCATTCAGATGACCTACCCACTGTACGTCTACAAGAATTTGTTGTTGAATATGCACTCTATTGCAAATAAAAACCTAAAATGGCTTAATTTCCAAACATCACCACTTCTCATTTTTGTTGCAAGCCAAACGCCGAAATAAGGAAAAAAAGGAAAACTTTTTTATGATGTTATTATATACGCATAAATACACTTAAGAGTGTAACTCCACTCTGCACTGCTGTGTACGCTAAAACAAACATTAAAAGACAATTGCTATGCTGTGCAGATGATAATGCCAAAACAAAAATACAAAACATTTCACCTGTCAGTACAAACATTTCATTTATGCCATCATTTAGACATACAAATAAAAATGGCTACAAAAAAAAAAAAAACAAAAATAAAATAGAAAAAAAGAAACAACAACTAGGAAAAACAAGCCAACAACAACAACAACTATCATGTAGTAAATGATGAACACACACAACAAGGATGAAATGAAATGAGCCAGGGGAAAGGTGGTCTTCACAAAGACAAAGATGGAGATGATGATGTACGTATTAAATAAATGTTAACATATGATGTGAAGACAGAAAAATAAAACATTGATGAATGTTTCAAGCTCTCCTGAATGTTTTCTTTTCAACATGTTCTTTTCTCCACTACTACCCGGCTAACAGTTGTAACATAATGAAGCAGTTTGTTTTAAAAAGAGACATATGGACAGACACCAGCACAGACAGACGAACAACGGAGTTGTAATAAGTTTTTGATCATAAGCTGAAATGATTAGTATGATGACTATAAATACTTACAACTAGAAAAAGTGAAGGCTACACTGCACTGCACTGGTTGGCAAGAATCTGTGTAGAGTACGGTTAAAAGATGATGATGACAATATCAATAAGCAGAGTGATAGTAATTGTTATGTTGTTGCTACTAGTGTTAAGTGCAAATTGTTTTAGAGTTTATAACTACAGGCCATAATCAAACAGTCAAACAGCCACTAACCATTTGTTTTTCACCATTTAACTCAGCCAGCCAAGTTTGGTTAAAAGAAAAATTGCCTTAAGACTTGAAATGGAAATTTCAAATACTAACTAAAAAAAACTAAAGAAAACTCAAAAAAAAAGCAAAATTTAGCATGTGTTTATTAATTAATGATTAGATTTTAATTATATGTATAACACCAGCTTGTCTTAGATAAAAGTAGCCACACTTATTCAAATGAAAATCAACTAACTCTAAAGCAAACAGCATAACAAAAATATTTCAAGAAAATTGCTTTTTTATTTTGCCAGAAAATTACTTTTTAATTTGAGTCTCTTTAAAATACCAGCTTAACTAGTACAGAAATAGACGTATGTAGCCACAAAATGTCTGTGTAATATACATATGTACATATATTTGTTGGCCTGCCATAGAATATTTAAATCTTTTTAACTATTTTAATAGTGACTTTAATTTTAGTTTTTCCTTTTTTTTGCTTTACAACATCAACAGCCACAACAGTTTGCAGAGAAAAAACGTCAACTAATTTAAATTCTTTATGGAGTATTTGTATGCCAAAACAAATTAGGAATAAATGAATGAGAATTTCAAATAAGCAGAAAAAAGCAAAAACAAACACAGCAATAAAGTTTAAATCAAAAGAATTGAAAATTCTGTAAATTGAAATTATTATTGACTCAAATATAGGCAAACAAATGTACACTAGAACTTTGTGTATAAAATTATAAATTTAACCTCTGTAGAGCAATTATCTATATCGCAAGACTTTGATCTTGATAGAGCAACAAATAATAATGGTAGCATGTAGTCGGATATACAAACATATTTGCAGCAAGCTGAGCAGAGCAGCGCTAGGAACATTCTGCAAACAAATGAAATGTGAACGGGCTAAAATGAGAGTTAAGAGCGACTTTGAAAAACACTTTAAAAGGTAATAAAAATAAAAGATTCAAGGTATATCATTAGGTCCAAAATGTGGAACATTCTGTAGTTCATAATGAGGTGCAATCGTAGGAGATTCTGAAGTCTGCAGTATGTAATTAGCTACCCCCATAGGTCTTTCTGCAGTCTGCAATGAGCTGCACTCGTAGGTCCTTATGAAGTATGTAATAAGCTGTACTCGCAGGTCTTTTTGCAGTATGTAATGTAATGAAATCGTAGATCTTTTTTTAATCTGTAAGAAGCTGCAATCGTATGTCTATCTGTATTATATAAGGAACTGCATAGAACTCATAAGGAACTCATAGAGCCTTCTGTAGTCAGAGTTGAGCTTCAATCGTAGGGGTTTTTGTTGTCTAAGTTAAGCTTCATTCGTGGCGTTTATATTGTCCATGATAAGCTTCGATCATAGCTATTTATAATGTCAAAGTTGAGCTTAAATAGTAGATCTTTATAAGGTCGTAGTTATGATAAAATCGCAGTTCTTTATAATGCTTATGTGCTGCTTCAATCGTAGGTCTTTAAAAAGTCTAACTTGAGATTGAATCTTAGTTCTTTTAAAAAGGTCTAAGTTGAGATTTAATCTTAGTTCTTTGTAATATATAAATTAAGTATCATTTGTAGTTCTTTTTGTAGCATAACTTGATCTTCAATCTTAAGAATTTTATATTTAGCTTATATTTCATCATCAATTTTTGTTAAAGTTTAAGTTTAGCTTCTTTCTCAAGTCTTTTTGTAGCGTTACTATAGGTTCAATCTGTGTCTTTTTGTAGCCTTACTGTTTCTTTAATCTCAAGGCTCTTTGTTGCCTAATTTTACTTCTTTTCTTAAATCTTTTTGTAGCATACCTTTAGCTTTCTTCGTAATTTTTTTGTGGCCTTACTTAAGTTCCCATCTTAAGTATGTTTGTATTCTAACTTTAGCTTTTACATCAAGTCCTTTTGTAGCTTAAATTAAGTTTCCTTCTTAGCCTAACTTTAGCTTTCAACAAAAGCGTTCTTGCAACCTTAACTTGAACTTCAATCTTAGGTCTTTTTTCTAGCCTATACTCGTATATATATTCTACTCTAAAATCATCCTTCATTACAATTCAATACTAAATGTAGGGCACCAAATAACCAAAGAAAGTTTAAGTTCTATTTGATTTAAATCCTACAGCCTTATGCAGTGGCATTTTGTCTTCTTTATAAAAGAGTTACAACCAAAGTAACAGCAATGCAATTGGCAGCAGCAACAGCCAAAGCCACAGCAACAGTTGCAGCCCAACACAACCTTGCATATAGACAAAATAACTAAAAAGAAGATGCATTGAAACAGAAGTATGAAGACAAAAATGAAAACTTTTCGTACAGGCTTTTGTAGTTAAGCCGACAAAGGTTTGGATTGAAGAATTTTTCAGTACAATTTTTTCTTGTATTTAAAAGCTCATAGTCACAGGCTTCTCTTACTACAAACCACTGGCAGCAAGCACTAAGATTGTTTATATATGTGTGTGTGTATATGCAAAGACGACTATGTTTAGCGGTTTTAGTGTTGATATACCACCTCTCTATGAAATTGCCTAGAAAAAAATGTTTGCCATACTTCGTACCCACAAAAAAAAAACGCTCCCAATTCTCTAAGGAAGTTATTTTTGTTTTTTAAGGTTTTCTGCTTCGTGCTATTTAGAAATATGTTTAGTATGAATCATGCTTCTCATACCAGGTAATTTTTGGTTTTGTTATTATTATATAGAAATATTTTCCATTAACTAGGAGAGCTAGTTTAAGTTTTAAGTCTGTTGTTGGTAGCAAGTTGCTTATATGATTGTGAAAATAAACCCTTGAATAAAATTATTCCTTGGCTGGCTTGTGCCTCAATTTGTTGTTACCTTTACTTATGGTACACACAAATTTTATACAGTAGCGGCATTTTTGTAACAAAATTAAAAAAAACAAAAACCACAAATAATGGTTTTGACCGCAACTTAACTACAAATGGCAAAAAAGCAGATCAAGCAAATTTAGTTTTTAATTTTTTAGGTTTTAATATAAATATTACGTTTTTTATTCCTGCAGATGAGGCTGTGGAGCAGCAGCAACTTACTTTGATTTAATAGAAAACTCTGTTTGCATATTAAGACCAACAACAGAAATAAAAAATAAGTTAAAATTAGGGAAAACGTGAGCAAAAGTGTTGGTTTTTCCATTATGCTAATGATATTTGATGGTTTGTTTCGGTTTTGGTTATATTTTCGGTTTTAATGTTGCTAAAGGTAGCAATATGGTAATTTTCAAATTAATCTAATTTGTTGTTTTTTTTTCTCAGCAAAGTTCATTTCTTAAGTCTTTTGTTTAGTGTGAGGAGAAATTGTTGTTTTTGAAATGGGGAAAAGTTTAAATTTGTTTGATAAAATATCCTAAAAAATTTAATTTAAATTTCAAATATTTTATTCGGCTCTCTTATAATAATCGTTATATTTGTGTAGTGGAAGATTTTGAAAGAAATTGTCGATTTATTTAAAGTCTTAAAATCTAATTTAATTCGTTTTATTTAAATAATAATTCGTATTCTTCGGTATTAAATTTTTTTTACTTTATTCGGTTTGTTTATAAAAAAATGTTTAAAAGTTATAATTTATGTTAATTTTCAAATATGGTTCCTTACGGACATGTTAAATATTTTATTCTGTTTTTTAATATTTTATGCGAATAATTTTAATTTGAAATATTCGATTCATTTTATGATTTTTTTTTAAATTATTAAAAAAATTATAAATTTGTTTTCTTTTGGAATATACTTTATTAATTTAACTTCGCGAAAATTTAATTTTTTTAGACTTTATTCGTTTGTGAACATTATTCGATTATTTTAATTAGATGAGGACTTTTAAAGATTTTTAGTTTTTATTTTGAAAATTTATTCAAAGTATTGTAATTTAACAATGGCCAAAAAAAAAATTATCCTCCGGCACTGGCTGTACTAATAATTAAATTTTTTTTTAGATATAAGATTTGATATATTTATTGTTAGTTGATTTTAATGAAGATAAATAAACAATTGAAAAAAAGTATTGTAATTTGTATGTTTTTCATTAAATTGACTTGCCTTGTAAAATATCTTATTCGAATAAAAATTTTAACTGATAATTTTATTAAGTTAATTTAATTGATTTTTACAAATTATTACAAAAAATATTAAAATCTTTTCCGAATGATTTTATTTGGTGAAAATTTTAATTTTTTAGACTTTATTCGGTTATGAAAATTATTCGATTACTTTAGTTAGATGGGGAACTTTTTAAGATGTTTAGCTTTTATTTTGAAACATTTGTACAATATAAATTTATTCAAAATAATAATAAAAGCACTGTTTATGTTTTGAGGAGAAGAACAAATCAAGGCAGTTTAGGATAACCTGTTATGTAATGAGGCTTATTTCGGGTAGAGCGTTCTGCATCGATAGAAACAAATAGCAGGCGGGGCAAGGTATGGATTATAAGACAAATGTGGCAAAGCTTTCCAACTACTTACCACTTCCGAATAGCTTTTCACAACATGTGGCAGAGCATGGCGTTTTTTCGGCCAGTCCTCGCTTCAAACGAATCAATTGCATGCGATGCAGATTCCCTGTGAATATAAATATTAAAAAAAAAATTCTTTAAAATTCGTTTAACGATTATTATTAAGTGTTAAATTTATGAATTATATATATTTTTTATTGAAAAAGTATTTGTTATTACAAATTTGGCATAGTTTTGAAAAAGTCACATTGTTATATTTTAATCAAGTTTGAAAAATTATTCAATTATATAAACCGAATAAATGAATTCGGTTTGCTTATACCATAATTTGTAATAAATTTACCGTTTACTTTTTTCTTTTTGATAATTTAAAAATTATATTTGAATCTTTATTATTACACAATATCTTTATTTGATTAACTTCTATTATTTAAGTCATTTATAGAATTGTTTAAATATTTATTTAAGATGTTATTTCTATTACGCAATAAAGTGTTACAATTTTTTTTTGCCAGCAAATATTTTATATATTTTTCCATAAGCCACAACAATTTCAAGCATTTAGTTTTACTTAAATTCCAACTTAAATTCTATTGACAATTTTACATTTCTTAAAGCAGTTTCATTTTATTACAAGGTTTTATTTAAACAGTAGTTTTTTTTTAACTTTTTTTGCATTTAAAATTCTTAGCCTTTCCAAGATAGTTGTTTCTGTTAGTTTCTAAGCATTCAATTCAATTTTGATTTACAATTTAAATTGCAAAATTATCTTAATGTATTTTGACAAGAAACAAACAAAAAACTACCAGCAACAATAAAAACAAGAACAACCTAAAACTATAACAAATTTGGAAAACTTCACAGGCCAAGAAGCATACAATTTACAATAATATATCAAACCAACAAACAAACAACTACGCGAAAACTTGAAGCTTGAAGACACAAAACAAAACTAAAAACCTTACCACACCTTTTACAGAAGACCCAAAACGGACATGGAGACCAAAACTGTCAGCACTTAAAATAAGATTATACCATAAAAAGCCAAACATACTACAATACACTAAAACTGAAACTGAACAAAATACAAACAAAACAAACAAACAAGAAAAAAATTATTTCAAACTGATTTAGTTTTTAAATTCGATTTGAAACTTTTTTTTATTATTTTGATATTTTATTCGTTTCGTATGTTTTTCAGTTCAGTTCAGTTGTTCGCAGCTCTTGCGAACAATAGGGGAGTTGGCTGTTAGTTGTTAGCTGTTGAAGCATGTAATACATCTAAGTCAGTAGCCAACATGCAGCAAATCAAATAAACTACAAAAAAAAAAAAAAAAAAACTTAAAACTGAAGCTTAAATTCAATCATGTACCAGCAATTTTAAAACAATTTTCAACTTACTGACAGTTTTGCTACTGTGCCAACTTTAGCTTGAGATTGTTTAGCTTTTTTTATTCTTTTTTATTTGTTTGGTTTGGTTTGATCGCTTGTTTTTGAAGCCACTCTGGCAGCAGATATAGTCTGTTTGATATTGGTATGATCGTATAAGAAAATTACACATACCTACAGTTACAGATGGGTATAGAAGTATGTGTCCAATGACTTTGGTACCAATCTGTCCATCATCATTACCATCAAGATGCAATATATATTTTGAAAAACAACAACAAACAAACAAATACAAATCTATAAAAAAAATCAGGCAGACTCTAAGCTTAAATCGAAAAGAGAAAAAAGGCACAACTAGCACACTAAACTTAGGCTTAAATCAAAAACTAATATAATCAATCGATAAGGTGGATGTTAAGAAGGACAGACAACATAATGACAAACAGTGGCAGGTAAAGTAAAGGATCAATGAAATCAAGTATTTGCAAATAGTACATTATGGCGTATGATTAGTATTAATCACAAGCAAATGTATAAAGAAATCTTATATTTTTTGTTCTGAAATAATAATATCCACAAAGTTTGTTTATTAATTGAACTAAAAGATAATTTTATCCTTTAACATTTACAACCAGAAAGCACAAATTTCAAAATTACCAAAGAATTAATATTATTCATACGTCGCCATTAGCAAAATTTTAAAACTTAAAAACAACCTTATTTCAACACTAACATTTGGATACTTAATTGTTTTCTAGGTTTGAAAGCCAGCACACTCATATTACTCTTTACGATGCTTAAAGGGGTTGTTGTGTATTCTTGTGCTGTTGGTTAGATATGGATTCAAAAGAATGTAGTCTTTTCTTTGTAAGTTTCTGGTATACTTTAATATTTAAGGTACGGTCACACTTGGCAAATATTTGCCGAAAAAAACGTAAATACTAACCCCCTTATTCATAAAAACGTACAGCAGTTTTATAAGAGGTTTATAAAGCAAATTTTGTATGGTAATATAAGCATAAATAAACAGTTTTTGAACTTCTTTTATTTAATACAAGACACAACAAATATTTAGTCTTATTTTATTTTATCCGGTTACAGCAACTTACTGTTATAATGCTGGAGGCTTCAATGCACTTTAACCTCCTATAGTTCTAGGACATGTAGATACGTAGATTTTCTAGTACCGCGTTTGACAAAAAAAGTGCAAAATAGTTTCTTTTTCCTTTTTATTATTGCAGCTCCTTCAGATGTCATTGCATGATTGCTGACTTTGAGTGCACCGATAGACTAGGCGATAAAGTGTCGGACTATCAGCTAGAGGGTTGCGGGTTCGATTCCCGCCAAAAGACTCTCGGTGTTTTCTGCAGAAATAAGCTTCGCAATTTGTGTTTCTTAATTATAAAAAAAAAAAAATATAAATCAATAGAAGGATATGAATAAAAGTAATTTTAATTTATATCTATTTGAGAAAGTAAATCCGAAAAAGCCCATTATTTAAAATTTTTTACAATGTCTGGTAATAACCAGACATTTTTAGTTGCAGTCCAAAAATATATCTTACGCCCTTGGTTTAATCTTCGCCATATTAGTATTCTGATCAGGCAAGAAAATTCCCCCATCTTATCGTAGCCAACTTGTAGTGAATGTCACAAATGTTCTGCTTACATAACGACAAGGTATAATGCCGTATATAAAGTCTCGGTTAGCTGATCTATTAAATATTCAACTCTAATGTCTGGGCAATTCAATGATTCAGTAAACTAGGCCCGGAATAGACTCGATTACTTGTATCAACCAATCAGAACTTGTACATCACTACCGTTACCCACACTTTTTATAGCCAATACTTCAGATATTCGAGGTTTTACCAACTCGATGCATTTTTTCAAAGCGATCCTTATATTAATGGGTTTCTAATACCAGTAATACATATTGTAAATACTATGTCTTGTAAATACTACGTCTGCATCTTATACTAACTAGATCTTTTACAGACTACGTCTTCTACAGAATACATTTTATAAAGACTACATCTTATACAGACGGCTTCTTGTGGAGACTACGTCTTATTCTGTTTGCTTCTTATGCAGGCTACGTCTTATATAGACTATATCTTATGAAGACTACGTCATATATACATCTTTTACAACCTACGTCTAAAGGTTACGTATTATAGAGACTACGTCTTATACTATATATATACTGTCTTATACAGTACACGTCCTATACAGTCTTTTTCTTATACAGATTGTGCTCTTTAATGGCTTCTGTTAATTCAGATCGTCCAAAATGTTTGAAAAACCCTTATATGGCCGAGTGAGACTTGGATATATTTTTAAAGCAAAGCTTAAATTGTTGACCTGCAAAGTCTGGGTTATTTTTTTTTTTAATGTAATCGACTTCCCACCATTAGTAGAAAAATTAAACATTTTGTAATTGTCCCTACTACAAATCAACCACTGTTACCTAATAACAAAGAAACGCACTCCGTTTACTACATTATACATTCCCCCCCCATTTTTTCATGATACTTAATGGAAGTAGTGGGTATTAAGTATGAAATATCAGTATCAAGTAGCAATCACTGAACACCCAGTAGCTGCAGCAGCAATCTATTACTAAGCTATACAATAAGTATACGGCCAAACCGGCAAACAGCTCTTGGGTGCTGTTTTAGCTCCAGTAACACCAAACTAAAGTATAGCAAAAGTGTATGTGGTAGTATGTAGTAGTTGGTGTAGGAAAATATCTATCTGTAACTATATATATTTATTTATAAGTAGTAGAAAAATGAGAAGAAACAAGAAACAAAAAAAAAAAATACTTTAAGAGTAGATGCCAAGCCAATTACTTTGTAATTTAAGTTATTGATTGCCACGCTGTTGTTTTGCGTTTTGTGAAATCGGTAAGACTGCGAAAACAATTTTTCTTACATTCTGCTGCTGCTACTGCTACTTCACTCAACTCAACTCAAGTTGGGCTAACTATTTATAACTATAGCTATAAGTGTAAAATCAAGCTGCCAGCCTATTGTAAAGTTAATCTTTAGATTATTTCATTACATTTTTCAATTACTATTTATTGTAACAGAGTAGGAGCGCACGATGAAGAAAAAAGAAAATTAAATAGTATGATATTAAGTTATTTATGGGTGGTTCCATGTTTTAATGATAATGATTGTTATTAATTAAATGGTGTATTAATTTAGTTATTGTTAGGCTAATGTTAGATAAACTATTGTAATTTATATTAACAATGTTACAAATAGAGTTCAGGTTATTATTGTAAAATAATTAAATGTTTGCTGTGGTGGGCAATTGCATATTGTTTGTTTGTGGCATGTTAATTTTTGTGGAAACTCCTTGAGTTTTTAATCAAATTCTGATTGGTAATTCGTTTTCAGAGAATTTTCTATGATGGTGTGAACAGGTTATTTGATATTTATTTCTGCGCTTTATATATGGTTTGCATTTGATGAAAAACAAATTTTTTTGCTTTTTCATAAAAACATTGTTGAAAGGTTTTTTTTCCAAAAACTTTTTTTTAGCAAAATAATAAATAAGAATTTTTAGAAAAGTTTGACTGTTTTTTTTTAATAAAAAAATTCTTTATTAAGTTTTAAAATTGCTTTACATATTTGACTTAGGACTAATCCCGCGAAGCCACTTGGCTTATCTGCAGGATGCAAAATAAAAATATGATTTAAAAAATTTTGAGCTACAAAAAATAAAAAAGTACATACATATATAATTAATTTTAATATTCAATACTTAAAAATTCATAAGAAATAAAGAATAAAAAATAAGAAATGTAATTTTAGAAGTGATTTTGTTTTAAAAATATTGGTTACATTAAATAGATATATTGGCAATTTATTAAAAATATTAGGTAGTATAACGGCTAAGGTGTTTTTCACATAGTTGTTTTTGTAGAGATCCACTTTGAATCTTCCCTCAGTACGAAGTCTTGTGCTGTATGTGTGGTCTAATGGTTGCAAAAATCTATTTTCTTTGTAAAATTCATTTGCAAGTATGTTGCAATACAGACTATAGATGTTGAGTACTTCTAATTCGGCTGCGATATTATTATTGTTGTTGTTTTTGTTGGTGTTGCTTGTATTTTGTATGTTGTTGTTGTTATGTTAGTTGTTATTTCTGGAGTTGTTTGTATTTATATTGTTTGCAGTGTTACCGTAAACCATGTTCTAGTTTGGAAATTGTAATGTAAATTTTTTAATAATATTTTTAGGAATTGGTTTTGAGTCTGTTGCAGTGATTTTCAATATGTAGAACTGCCCCAAGAAGTAATACCATGTCTTAAGTATCATTTAAAGTACGCTTGTTTTAATACGTTAAACGTAAGATAGTTGCTGAGATGATATAGGCTGTACGCGGTTTTCTTTAATTTTTTGCGAAGTGATTAACCAGTGAGTAAACCATTTGAAATTTTTGTCGACATAAACACCCAGATATTTGTATGACTTCACTACCTTGTTAATTCTAGAACATTTATCAATACTATGGCTGTTTTCATAAATGCAGTATGTAATGCAACATTTCATTGCATAGAGTTCATAATAGCATTTAGAATATAATTTAAAAACTTTTATCGCATAAAATATAAAGATATTGGACTATTAAAGAGAATCTTAAAACAAAAATGTTTAAATTATATTTCTAATCGCTATTATGAACTCTATGCAATGAAATGTTGCATTGCATACTGCGTTTATGAAAACAGCCTATAATGCTGTTTTTTTTTATTGTTAACTGTATCATGTAGACATTTGGTTGTATGATGTGAGGCGGTTTGTTGTGCATTAGTTTTGATTTTGAAGCGTTTATTACAATCCCGTTGTCATGACATCATTTATTTATTAAGTCTAGTTGATTTTGCATTGTTGTGATAGCTATATTTACATTTTTATTTGCAAAGATGATATAAAGTATAGGTCCTAGTTTTGAACCTTGAGGTACACCGTTATTTGAAGATGTTTGGTTGCTTTTTGTGTTTTGAATTTTGACACAATATGTTCGGATATCAAGGTAGTTTTTGAATAAGCTCAATGCGTTACCTCTGACTACATTTCTTTCCAATATATCAATAAGATTTGTATGTGATAAGGTATCAAAAGCTTTGCTAAAATCTATGAGCAGAACTAGACAGTGATTATATTCGCTTAGGCTTTTGTTTACGCAATTAGAGAAATACCCTTACAATATGTGTTTTGCATACCCTGGCTGTTTTCTTTTTGTTTTGCTACTCCTTTCATCTACACAACAAAACAGAGAGTAATGGTCAGAGATATTGGCTCTCACTATAGCAGCATGTGTTGTTGTTGTTGTTTTGGTTTTGCATGTACTTGTTTTTCTGTTTACATATTCTCTTGTGCATTTATTTACAATACTCTCTAGCCCATAAGATGAGATCCATATATTCCATATGTTTTGTTGTTGTAATATTTTGTGTAAATATATCGATATTCATATCGCCATCAATAATGTCTTGTTTGTTTTTAATTTTGTTTATTATTTGATCGAGTTCTATTATGAACTCATTTACATTTTTATTTGGTGGTCGATAGAACGCAATAACAGAAAAGGTTTTATTATTACTTGTTACGTAAAAGATGTAGTCTTAGAAGACGTGGTCTGTATAAGACGTAGTCTGTATAAAACGTAGTCTATATAAGACGTAATCTGCATAAGATGTAGTCTGTATAAGATGTAGTCTGTATAAACCTGAGTAGGTAGAACACGTAGTCTGTATAAGACGCAGTATGTATAAGACGTAGTGTGGGTAAGACGTAGTCTGTATAAAACGTAGTCTTTATAATACGTAGTATATATAAAAAATAGTCTGTAAAAGATGTGTGTATATAAAAAAAAGTCTACAAAAGACGTAGTAAATAAAAGCTTATCCGCAAAACTTTCTTTAAAAGCTAACTTTGCAACAAATTAATTTACATTTAATTCCATTTAAAATCTGTTTGAGAAATAAACGCTTTTTTCGTTAGGAACTACTTTTTAAGATATAAAGCTTTTTACCAAAAAGCTTTCGACCTTTAAACGATTTTTTTAACAACTCATAAATTTTACACTATATCACAAATTTCTAAAATTCTATGTAATATATATATATTCCATAACAGTTTCACTTATCTCTTCTCAAATCTACAATCATTTGTAAGTTAACACTTTTTAATATAAATGTATGAGTCTTCTATATTATATAGTTTCTATGCCATGATTGCATGTCATGTCAAAAACTCTAATCCAGATCAACTCTCAACACTTTACAAACTGTTTGTCTACATTTAGTTTGTTTGCAAGTATTTTTAAGCTGCTGACATTTATAGTTGAATTCAATTTGATTCTTGTGGTCGTTTTATTCATAAATAACATCTATTCATTACGTTTGTTAGACTCTTTTTTGGTTTTCATAAAAGTTTTCTATTTGTATTTGAAATTTTTATTTATTTTTCTATGTGCGGTGTGCTCGAGTATTTATTATAGTAAATTTATTTATTATACTTTTAGATTTGTATGAATTTTGTCTGGGTGTCTTAGTGGTTTTATTATTTCTAGTTGTTTTATGATTGATTTCCAATTTTTATAGTAATACTTGTTTTTTTGAATTTTTTTTTTCCTTCAACACATTTTTACTTCTAAATTGTATTTTGCTTATTTTTATGCAATTTTTTTTAATACAATTTTTGTTGTATTGTAAAACTAAATTAAATAATTGGTTTCACACATGCATTGAGTAGGAAAAACGAAACTGTAGTGAGCTGGCTGAAAAAAACACATGTTGTATGATTTTGTTTCTGTTTCTTTTTTTAGTAATAGTCATAAAAGGTTTGAAAATTTAAAACTTGTCTGCCGTTGTTTGCTTTTGGTCTTTATTTGAAGTATAATTTAAAAATTGCAGTGTGCAGTTTATTTTTTTTTTTTTGGTTATGGTTTGACTGTTTGGTGTTTTTTTTTGGTAAGACAGAAGTTGTTGAAAATCATGTTAAATGTTATACCATAATACCATAAATTCTTGAAAGTGATATTAATATGATTAGACAACTCGTTATATATAGAATGTTGAAATTTTTGTACAAAAATTGTTGTGGAAAATGCAGAAAAAAAGGAAAACTATTTTGTCATTTAGAAATGCGGTAATTTATGGTTATGAAATGATTAGAATTTTTCAAAAGTGTGAAAGAAATAAACAGTTGTAGAAGGCTTTTACACATGCTGCTTTAATTTTACCTGCAGTTTTATTTTACATGTGATTTTTAAAGTTTATTAACTAAAAAACGAAAGACTTAAGCAACAAACTTGATTCAGCTAATCCACTAAGATTAATCCAGAGACTATCTCTTTTTATTAATTGGTTTTTTTAAGTTTCTTTGTTATACATTAAAGGATGTACAATTTATTACAAATACTTAGAGGTCTTCAAAATGATTTTCATAAGAATTTCGAGGGTGTCAGTTGGATTGTGAAATAAAAAAAAGAATTATTAATATTGTTTCTGTCTAGAAAACTATTGCGTTTGTTTTTCACAGTAAAGTTGAATAAATCGTGCAAGTAAATTGTTAAAAGCAGACACACCATAGTTGTATTGTCTTTCATTTATAGAAACTTTAGTTTTCTTCCAATATCTTAAAGATTAATTGCTCACCACTTAAAAAATTTCCATTATTTTTTATTGCAGTATTATAATTATAAATTTTTATTATAATTAATTATAATTAAAAAATGCAATAAACAAATCATCAAAGGACATCTAAGCGAATGTTATACAAACATTTTAGAATTATATAAATATATAAATTGTTTTCTTCAAAAAAGGACGCAAGAGCGTTTAAAATAAATTGATGAAATATTGTCTCCTTAAAACGCAAAGGCTGATGAAATAAATAAAGTCAGAAGAATATTTTCTTTAAGATTTTTGTACTAAATAAAATATAAATATTTATAGATAGATAGTTAATAGAGTAAGCAAAATCGAACAAAAAAGGAAATGTAGAACAGTAAACGACAATGAAGAAACCAAAACAGACCTACTATTTAATCTAAACTGATCTATAATGTAAGGTTACAGAAAGAATTCTAAATTGCTAATAACACTAAACTCTACTCTTGTAGTTAAATTGGGACTATATAAAGTTGTAAATAAATAAAGAACTTCAGTTGATTTTCAGGTAGAACTGTATGAAGGCGTGTTAGTGGAACTAAGGTGCTGGAGGAGAGGGCCTGTTAAATATTATTTAAGCAAATATTTTAGTGCTGAATATAGAATGTGTTGCAATATTGTTTCATTAATAAGGTCACCATTTCACAGTTGGGGCAAATTCACCATTTAACTTAAGACTATGAAACAATTGTGACTGATATGAAATATAGTCTCATTATTGAATCTAAATATCGAATACAATTAAACCCTACTATTGAAGACCTAAAACTGTGTAAAGATATATTTAGATATATTTAAACAACGTCATTTCAATAATTTTTTTAATATGGTCTCTATAACAAAGTCAGCAATTCATATTTAAGGTAAAATCTTAATTTAAAAGTATGGCTAGTCATCTTAGAGAATAGGGATATTAAGGTTAATGTTACAGCAGGAAAACTTAATAAAATGAACACTGCCGTGGGAATTTATTGACTATATTGTTGGTGAATACGATTGGTAATCAGATACAGCTTTGTGCACGATACTAACATAATGCAAACAGTACGAAAGGTTTTAGATATTCTCAAAATTTGAAGTAGTTTAGTCAATTTAACTCTAACTCCTAGAAAATAACTGCATATTGTGTCAAATTAATTATTATATATGAACCTGTGAGTCATATTTTCAAATAAGTTTAATATCAGTCGTGCACATAATTAAGGATATACCACAAATCTTACAACATACATATTTTATTGCAAATCCATTGTTATCGATAGCAATTTTACATCTTCGAGACATTGAGGTCACCAAGTTTTTACATACAGTACTTGGAATGGCTTCCCAAGCTTTATTTATTTCGGCAAAGAGATCATTAGAGCTTACTTTGGTTTTTAAAATTTGCCTAAAGTTCTCAATCGGATTAAAATCGGGAAAAAACCATTCCTTGACGTGATGTGCCGTATGTTTCGGATCGTTATCTTGTTGAAATATTGAAATATCCATGTTACTGGTATGTTCTCCTCAGCAGACGACACCATTGTATCGCTTAGAATTCTTGTGCAACGGGCCATTACTATGTGTAAACGTAGCATCCTAAAGCATTATAGAACCTCCTTAATGCTTTAAAGTAGCGCGAGAATACTTTGAATCAAATTTTCAACTTTGCCCGGCGAACATATTTTTTTTGTCCGAAAACATTACTCTTCTTTTCTACATCCATTCATTTTTCCGAATTCGATTCTCTTCTTTCGGTTACGTTTCGTGCAATTCTTCCAAAGAGTGCAACTCCTCCCAATTGTTCTCGTTTTACTGCATCTACCGACGGTTTTGCTTTGTTTTGGCTAAAGAATGCAATCCGAATATCATTTGCGGATTTATGCAGATTTTTTTTCGACTCACGAACTGTCGTAATATGGCTTCTTTTTTACAGGCCATCTTTTTTGTAGTTGAATGCTTTCTGAAATATTTCCCCGCCCGAAAAACCATTATTTTTGAAACATTCAAAGTTGTTGCGTTTTCGTAATAAGTGTTTCCATCCTGATGCATTTGTATAATAATCTTTCGAGTATTGACATCACAGGATTTGCTTTTACCAATTTTAAGCAAGTATGAAGAACTTTTCGTATACTGAAAAAGATTCTGTGTAATCATAATTCATTTAATGTAACTTTCAAAAATTACCTGAATTTAAAAATGTTAAAAAAATTTATCACTGTCCTTAATTTAGTGCACGATTAATTTATTTTACAAATTATTAAAAAACACAACAACGAAAAAAATACAAAATGTTAGCGTTTTATTTAAACGATTTTAGCAATAAATACAACTGTCCTTAATTAGTTGTACTTAACAGTATGTCTAGTGATGTTTGCAATAATTATTTCTGATTTCTAAGATTTTTATAGAAACAGCATAGATGAGAACGAGAAGATATAAATTAACATTTTTTATGATACTCTTATCGACTGGAAATTAAAGCAGTCAGTCTTTTTCTTATTCTGCAGCACAAAAAGACTTGATATAACTAGCTTATGCATTTTTAATGAAATATTGCTTTAACGTTAAGACTTTTCTAATCCAAAGAATAAAAAATACTACTTTAATTAAGAAAATTTAAATATTTTGTTTATGGCTGTTAACCTCAAAAACAATGTATAGAAATTTAGTGGAAAATTAGTTTCTTTTTACAAGTTTGTTTATATTTTCTACCAAGTTTTCCCCAAAAGGACTCATTTCTTGCAGCATGCCATGACACAACAATGTTCCATTACACTACTTACAATAGCCGAGAAGAATCAAACCATACAAGCACCATTTAATTTTAATTTAATTCATTTCCAATTTAGCTGCTCCGTTATTTTAATTACAGTGTAATAATTATTGTCGGCATTCGTTTACATGGCCTTGATTATAATATTTCTGCTGTGTGTCGCATCATCTTCGTCAGCAACAGCATCAGCTTCAGCATCATCATTATTGTTGCTTTTGTTTTATTTATCATAAATCTTAAGTGTCATTTATGTCTTCTAGCAAACCTTTTAAGGATTGTTTTTACCAATAATTAAATCCTCTCACTTTTACAGCAATATGTTTACCACACTATTAAAGCGTATGGCAAACAAAACAAGCCTTAGAGTGTAACAATGTTTTCTTAGATAAATAATAATTGTTTTAGTGAGTATAAATTTATGTTTGTTTGTTTGTCTGTAGATATTTAATGTGGCAATTACTTGCAACTTTATGAATCCTTGTCATGTGTTAACTTTGTTACTTTACTAATTAGTGTCGTCATTTCAAACATGATGATTGCTGCTAGACTTACAGCCCGGCCATCAGGCTGTCCGTCCATACACTTTTCAACTGTCTGTCTGTTTTTGCTTGACATTCCACAGATTTTACACCAGCCTGATGTTTTACGCACTATATTTTATTTATTTTTGTTGTGTTAGCGTAATTCTTTTATTTGCTATTATTTGTTTCTTTTTTCTGGCTAGTGTTGATAATTAAATGTTAGTGGTGTTTTTCTAATGTTTTATTTTATTTTTTATATTGTTTGTTTTGTTTTTTTTTTTTTTTTTAATTTTTTATCAAATAGCAAACTGTTATAATATTAGTTTCTATCACAACTTGTTACATATGTTTGTTCATAGTTGTGGTGTTGCATTTATAAAATCTAATGTTAATGGCAACTACTACAACTATAATAATAATGAAGATAATGTTGACGTTGATTACGCATCTCGCTTAAGTTTGCCTTAGATACCAGTATTAATAATGACCATATATGTTTTAATTTAATTTGATGCTTAAATGTTGCCACAAGTAATAAGTACGTAGTGGCTGGCAAAAATAATCAGAACGTCTGTGCAGCAATTTTAAGATCAAACGTTTCAACGAGCATTATATTGTTGACATTTTTAGAACATTTTAAGTGGTTGTTTTGTGTTGATTGAGAGACAGCGTAATAAATGCTAATTAATGGCTGGACATGAAACGTGAAATCATATTTTGTGGCAATTTAAATGGCTTAATGTTGCAAGGCTGTTTGGAAAAGGTTTGCTAGCAGGTCTGGATAAAGGGTGACAATATTTAAGGGCTGTAATATTCACAAGGAACGGGGACGATAAATATATAGAGTTGGAGGACACAGACAAGTATGATTGCAGGCAAACTGGAACAATATAAAGATCTATGATTGTAAATAAACTAAGCCTAAGATTGAGGCAAAACTAAGATTATAAAAATACCTATAATTTAAGTTAAATTGCTATTCCGATTGAATCCCAAACTAGAACGATATTAGTTTTCAACATAAACTTAGCTGGGAAACTATCTAAACCTACAATTTAAGCCTACAGTTTTATTATAAAATTAAAAGTGCAGACCTATGATTGAAGCTAAAACTGAAATACTTAAAAACCCACGATTGAAGAAAAAATTAAACTGCATAAACTAAAATGGGACCTCAAAATGACCAATTAAAGCTAAACCCACACTTTAAACGTAACTGGGACAATGAATGACGCCTAACTGGAATTTTTTTTTCTGGAACCAGGGGATAACCCCTACTTATGCAATGCATTGTGTTGGAACTAGGAAAATAGGTTATGGGATGGAGGATAGAGGGAGTAAGTTTATTAAGTTCTCAATTAAAGCTAAACTGGGACTACGTATAGTAAAAATTGAAGACCTACGATTGAAGCTTAAATTGAACTCCATAAAGACCAACAATTAAAGCTTAAATTGAACCACATAAAGACATACGAATGTAGTTACAATTAAATTTTAGAAAGATAAATGATTGAAGCTAAAATCGAACCACATAAAGATATACGACCGAAGCTAAAATTGAGGAACAGAAACTTCTACGAATAAAGCTAAAATTAAACTTTAGAAGGACGAACAATTGAAGGTAATTGAAATTAAACTTTAAAGACCGATTAAAGTACGATTGAAGCTAAAATTGAACCATATAAAGTCCTATGATTGAAACTTAAACTAAACTTTAGAAAGACCAAAAATTGAAGCCAAATTGAGCAACATACCCTTTCAACCCTTCCAGACCGTAATGTATCGATTGTGCGGGTTGGTTTTACCCAATTTGAAATCGACTAGCATGGATCGCTTGTGCTAATTGTTTTTTTATATTTGCTTCTGATATTTCTCTTCTGTTTAATTTAGCGTTGGTTAAATTATTCCGAAGTCACATTTCAGTTTTAGCAAAATGAGTCGTTGAAGTAAGTAAGTGTCTTTAATTACAAAAGTATTATTCGTTTACAAATATTAAAGTGCGCATATATTAATTAAAAAAATGATAAATTTTAATATTTCAAACTAATTGAAATCTTTTAGTGCAATAAAAATCTGAAAACCAACAAAGGTGCATCAAGTGTGCGTGTGCTGAAAATTCTTGAAGGATATAACAAAATTCCAGGTAAATGTCAGGTCTAAAAGGGATAAGAAAGAAATTGCTATGATCAATTCTAAAGTGACTCTGAGTCTCAAACTGCCCTCGTTCGTATAAAACTCTGTTTAAAAAAATAACATCTCTCTACTACCATTTTCTCACTTTTAACATTCTGCGTCATTAATTTGTCAAACCACATTCAACTGGCAATATTCATGTATTCACATAAAATACAATTGTAACTTTATTTTGAAATTATTTATCTCGCAATGATGCCTGTAATGTGTCCAGACAAAAAACACCTCATAATTTAACATTAAACGCAACATTTTTTTCCATTTTTTCCATTCAGTTGCTCTTTTAAATTGTCATAATGTCGAGCATAACGATAAAAATGTCACACTTAAAAAAGGAGGCTGTGTTAGCGACTGCTAAGAAAAGCCACAAACCAAACCAAAAAAAAAAATAATCATAATTTAGCATTTAATTGAGACAACAAGTTGAACAACAAGTTCATTTTTTTTCTTGTTAAATAAAAAATTACACTTTTATGCAGACACCTCTGCTTGTGGCTTTAGAAGATGTTGGTTGGTCTTTTGTTGCCACCTTGAGGTATGGCCAATTTGTAGAGGAGCTGGTTGTACATGGTATAGTATTACTGTTTACTGGTGTGGTTTTGAGTTGGGTTTGTTATTTCCCGCCAAGCTTCAGTTGTTACCAATAACAAAGTGTTGGTATTTTTGTTTTAATTTATTTGATTAAACTCAGGCCAATGGAATACATAATAAACTATTGTTGTGAAGAATATAATAATAATAGAAGGGGAAGTTGGCTAATGAGAATAATGAGCTAATTTAAAAATAAAAATTATGATGCTACGCTACAAAAAAAGCAGCTGATCCAAAATGGCTTTAAATTCTCATTTACATTTGGTTTCATTTAAACCTCTCCTAATAAATAAGAAGTGTTGCAACATTTCTAAACATGTCTCTCATTATGAATTTTCTTTACAACTTTATAAGGCTACATTAGCTTACCTTCCCTTTTTCTTTAAACTCTGCTGCCTTTATTGCCCATCTCTATGAATATTTATATCAGATTCAGCGCAAAAAAAAACTCTGCAAATAATGTGTTTTTTAAAATGACTTCATTTATTTCAGCAGCTTTTGCATGTTTAGCCGACAACATTTCATTTCAGGCACCTAATGTATATTAAACATTGCTGCTATATCTAATAGAAAAACAAACAAATTATATATTTATGTTATTCTGAAATGTTTGTATTACATACGCTATTGATGTCCTTTGATTATTTGCTAATTGCAGCTAGATGTGCTTTTTTAATGGAAATAAATGTCTGAGAATTTTTTAAGTGCTGCGCAATATAGCTGGGAAATAGTTTTGACAAATGACAAGCGGCAGTCTTTTAAAAAAATTAGCAACATTACAAAAGATGCGATATTAAAGTGGGTTTGTGTATAGACCTAACATTGAAGACAAACAACGATACAGAAAGTGGCAACTTATGAAGATCTACTAGTAAATCAAAAATGAAAGTTTTTAAAGACATACGATTGTAGCTAACCAGATAATAATTAATAAATCTAGGCTAGAAGTTTTAATTATGATAATGGGGTAAAATTCATACATCTAAAATTTAACTTTAGAAAGACCTACGATTGAGGCCAATTTTGGACTATAAAAACACATAGGATTAAAACTGAGCTGGATCTTTATGAAACCATGTGTCTGAATCTAAAATAATATTTTACAAAGACCTACGATTGAAGCTATACCAAGAATTTGTAGCCACCTATGATGGAGGATAAACCAAGAATTTATGGATTCCAAGGATTGAAGCTAAATTGAGAATTTATAAAGATCCAGGATTAAAGCTAAACTAAGACTTTATAAACACCTTCGATTGAAGCAAAACTAAGACTAGGGCTTTATAAAGAACTTCGACTGAAGCTAAATTAAGGCTTTTTAAAGATCTATGACTGACCTATGACCAAAGATTGAAGCTAAACTAAGGTTTTATATAGACAAGCAATTGAAGCTAAACTAAGACTTTACAAAGACTTTCGATTGAAGCAAAACTAAGACTTTATAAAGACCTTCGATTGAAGTTAAACTAAGGCTTTATAAAGACCATCGATTGAAGCAAAACTAAGGCTTTATAAAGACCTTCTATTGAAGCTAAACTAAGGCTTTATAAAGATCTATGACTGATCTGTGATAAGGAATTGAACCTAAACTAAGACTTTACAAAGACTTTCGATTGAAACAAATTTAAGACTTTATAAAGACCTTCGATTGAAGCAAAACTAAGACCTTATAAACCCCAAAATTGAAGCTAAACTGCTAAACTAGGGCTTTATAAAGACCTCCGATTGAAGCTAAACTGCTAAACTAGGGCTTTATAAAGACCTTCGATTTAAGCTAAGCCAAGGCTTTATAAAGACTGAAGGTAAACTAGGGCTTTATAAAGATCTATGACTGATCTATGACAAGGAATTGCAGCTTAGGCTTTATAAAGATCCAGGACTAAATCTAGACAAAGGATTTATAAAGACTAAACTGAAGCTAAACTAAATTTTTATAGATACCCAGGATTAAAGCAAACTAAAGCTAAATAAAGATATACGATCGAAGCTAAACTAAGGCTTTACAAATAACCTTGATTGAAGATAAACTTAGGATTTATAAAGACCCAGGATTAAAGCTAATTTTGACCTAAAACTATATAAAATCCTACGGTCTAAGCAGTACTAAGACTATATGAAGGCTACTAGGATTGTGGCTAAACTGAATTTAAACTAAGACTACCTAATGGAATAAAATATAAGCTATACTATACTGCGTCTAGACCTTTGCCTGAAGCTCAGCTATGGATATTTAAAAATCTGCCATTGAATCTAAATTGAAACTCTATAACTTGGATCGGTGATAAGTCTGAACTATTTACCGATTTACATGGAAGCTAAAACTTTCCATATCTTTTGTTTAAAATTCAAAAATTTAGCTTTGCATTTACTTTACTCACGCTAGTTTAGTTAACACCTTAAGCCATAAACAACACCTCATTTTCATATTTATCAAACAATTTATAGAACATCCTTCTACCACCTTACACAGAATGTCATCAGAAGTTAACACACTGTTAACGAAAACCATACACAAACAATTTACTACAAGCAGCAATGAAATGATAAACACTGTTTTTTAAAAGTAATTTCTCAAATCGAAAATGTTGAATGCAAACACACTCAAGGGGCATATAAACTGCTGATATTTGGCAATGGCAAGCCAACATACACAAATAGGAGACCACACGTAGTCTGAGAAGAAATAAAGTAGTAGTTAAGAACCACAAAAAAAAAAATGGACTACTAAGGGGTACCACAGCAGCCTAAAGCATAGAGTTTTATTTACTTACAACGTCCAGCAAGTTTCAAGAGTTAAGCGACAAAAAAGAAAAAATGGCAAACGAAAAAAGTGCAGAAAAATTAATGGGTTGCATGTTGATCATTTGTCTTCATTTAAGGCTCCAAGTATAATAGACAAACATATAACTATTTGTATTAAACATGCAATGATCGTTTTTATTAAACAGCTACAGCTAAATATATAGAGCGTTTTTGTTTCTTAAGAGTTTGTAAATAAATTAATTACACTTTAAAAAGTCTCTGCTGTACGTTAAGCAATTTTCGTTGTTACTAAATCAGTTGCCAATACATATACATTTAAATGACTTATTAAGCAATTACATGCGATTTAACACTACAATTCTTCTTACATTTAGCCATTATTGGTATTTTGCCTGCTTACAGCTTTATCTCCTTTATAGCAGTGGTTTTTGTATGCCAGTGTGAGAGATGTCACACATGCTGTGTTTTTGTGTGTTTTTTGCTGTTTGGCAGAAAATGATGTGCCAAATGCTTTAAAATTAACAATGAGAATTGTGTCAAATTCTTTGTACGGTTGCCTGTTTTTCCCAAAGAATTTTTAAGGTGCTTCTTGTAAATACATTTGTTGTTGTTGTTATTGTTTTTTTTGTTGTACCTGTAACATCCCATCATCATCAGAATTTGCAAGAAAAAACAAACCAGCTAGCAAACAGAAAACATCAAGCACGTTTTTTCGCCGTTTACTCTTTAGTGGCAAAGAAATAAAAATAGAAAAAACATTGTTTTCTTAGAAATTTAACTTTCTACTCTATAAATCTCACCACAATGACAAAATATTTGCAAATCGTATACAATTTTGATGCCTGTTTTGTTTGTTTATTTGTTGGCTGGGATTTCTTTGTTTGAATGTGACTTTAAAGCTCCGGGTAGTAAAAGAGCCGCCTTTCGATATAAATCTATTTACAAATGCTGGGGAAAAAGAGACTTTTCTTACAAAGAAGCTAGAATTTTAGTGATACTCTACAAAAGTACTTTAAGTTTAATATAGATTTGTAAGGAGTTTTTAGCAAAACTAAAGACTTAAGCGAGAAACGTGTTTTTGTGAATAGCAAACTCAGGTAGGTTTCTTAAGTCTTTTGTTTTAATTTTCAAAATATGTATGATGTTTTGTCAAGTTTTTTATTAAAATTAAATGTTTTAATTAATCTTAATCTGCAACATAATTTTTTTAAAATTTTTATTTCCAACAAAAAAAAAATATTCTCTTTTACCTTTAGTTCAGGTTATATTTCAGGTTGGCTAAGTCATAAATACTGGTATACAGAAAAATCGACGTCAAATGAAAACGAATTAATATTTTAACAAATTTTTATTTTTTTATGAGGTTATTCAATGGCTATAAATCTAAGAACAAATTATTCTTTATTCTTGACTTTCGTTTGCCCTTCAGCATGACTGAGATAATGTGGCTACTCATCGATCACGAGACGAACTTCATGCATGCGGAAATTGTCTATTGCACGGAAAAGGGATCGCTTCAACGACTTAATAATTGGATTGGAACTTGTTTTTAAACCACCATTGATTCGGTTTTGCTTTGTTATCTGGATTAGAGTCTTGCTGGAAAGTCCATGGCTTGTTGGCGAATATTGATTTGTTGAAAGGCTTCACGCTTGTACTTTGTTAGCTGGAGCAGAGTTTTGCTAGAGAGTCCATGGCTTGTTGGCGAATATTGATTGGTTGAGAGGCTTCACAACGGTTTTTAAGACGGTCGATTGATAGATTAGCCGATGTTTTCACTCCATTCTCGCAAAAATGGAGCTTGCTAATGCCATCGTAGCTTAATCCTCACCATACATACGCGGGATGGTGACCTCATTGAACCCTGGGGATGAGTTGGAATGCTTCTCTGGATGATCGAGCGTACACACGATCCTTCTGTTTACTGCAAGATTCTTCTATGGTGAAGCTTTCTATGTCAGTAAACAGAATTGGTGCGTGAGTGTTCTTCACGCACTGGGTGAGTAATGCTTTCGATGTTCACTTCAGTTTTTGCTTCAATGCGGTCGTGAACAGGTGTCCAGTGTGTCGCACGAACGCTCTGAGTCCCAAATCTTGTTTGTAATGCAAGACATAGATTTTTACGAAAATTGCATTTCCCGCGACTAGATTTTCTGTTTTCGTAGTGGTTTCCGTCTATTCGTCCGTTAAACGTTGATCGCTTTCGAAGTTCTCACAGTGCGCGAACGGCTGGATCTTTAACAGTCTTGTACTTGTACGCAAACAATATCGCAGCTCTATATACAAAATTTCGAGATATTCTAAGCGATCGCAACGTTCTAAATATTTTTCCTTGTTGCATTTTAGTAGGCCAACTATAGGTAGTACAAAACAATTTGCGATGTCGCCTCATTCCTTAATCAATATGAAATGGCTGCGCCCAGTATTGCATTCGTATTGAGGGTGTTCAGTTGTGTACCAGGACTAGGTAGTCTAGGTTCTAGTTCGGTTGTCCCTCAATTCTAGTTCAGCTTTTAGTTAAGTGTTTCATTTCTAACAAATAGTTCTTCTTACTTACATGTCATTTTATTCTGAAAACCGCCAAACTGGCTTCCCATTTTCATTGTCAGACAGTGAGTGAAAGAGGAATATAGCAACAGACAGATCATTTTAAAATGTGGGCAAATATAAACCATTGTATAGTTTAACTTTGATTATATAAAGCTAAAGGAAAACAACAGCTTCTGCTGGTTCCACTGCATTAGACTAGACACACGGTTACACAGCATATTTACATATATTCTATAAAAAAAACACACATATACAGCAGCTCTCAAATAACTCCCTGGGGATTAAAACCAAAAACTTACTTTGTGTTTAGTTTTTTGAGTTATAACCTCATTGCTGGTCTTTTGCGCCTGTGTTTTTTTATTTTCTTTTTTTTGCAACACAGGCCTTTTTTCGTTTGCATACAAATTGTTGTACTTACAACCTAAAATTTATTACTCTAAGTCGTTTTTTTTCATCCTCGAGTGCACTGGTGCTTGCATTTAAGTCACACATTGTGGAGCATCATTGAATTTGTTTGTTACAATAATACCACCATTACCACTATTGCCACCACTGCTTTAGTGCTGTTTGTTCACGCTTAGTGGCATTAGTTGCTGTAGTCACTGGCAAGTAATGGTAGCAAAAGGCTAAGATTTTCTTTAAGCTTTGGCTGCTACTTTATGTGCAGAAGATATCGTTGCTGCTTTGGGTTTGTTTGTTTTGTTGCGAAAATTTCACATATTTATCAAAATATTGTTACATTTATGTTGTTTTTAGGAAAATTTATGTGCCTGCGCCTGCATTTTATTTATTTCATTTCATTGAAAATAGCTCTTATAACAACCAGGTATTGTGTATTTGGCTGAGAGAGTGCTTTTGCTGTGTTTTGCTTTTCAACTGTATTTTGCATTTTATTGTAACATGATGATCTATAACGGTTTCATTTTTATGGCTGTTAGCCAAAAAGAGCTAAAAAGCTACATTTCTTTAAACGGGGAAAAAAGCTATAAGCAACATTTTATGGTGGCTCATTGTATTGACATAGAGTCACATAAATTAAATTATATAGCATATTTAAGTAAAAGGTATTGATGTTTGAGTTTAAAGTTTGTGGCAATGGTTGAAAAAGAAAAATGATAACAAACGCTTTAAAGCTGAAATAATTATTGAACCGATTTAGTGAAGCTGCATAATGACGAATATTGTTGAGTTAAGTATAATTGATAGTTGGAGATTAAATATTTACCATAAAGATTTTTATTGTAATAACAGAATTTTTATAAAGATCTTTTCAACCCAATTGAAAATCACATTCACATTTTTCATATTTGTTTAAAGAAAGGCAAATCAAAAAATTAATAGAACATTAGTAAGGAGCAGCGCAGGAGCAAGAACTGACCCAGAACTTTAACCATTTATTATGTTTATAATATTTACAATTTATTGTTTAGCAATATACAGCTGCGTGCAACAAATTAAGGACAGTAGTATTATTAAATAAAAGAAAACAATTTCAATTGTTTTCGTTTTATTTTTTCTTTGTGCTGTTTTTTTTATAATTTGTGAAATGTATTAATCGTGCACTAAATTAAGGACAGTGATAAATTTATTAAACTTTTCCAATTTCTAAAATTTTAAAAGATACATAGATTCAATGAATTATGATTACACAGAGAATTTTAAGTATATGAAAGGTTCTTAATACTTGTTTAATTATATTATATATATATATTATATAATATAGGACTTACATAGGATCCCTGTGGGCAACCAGCATTTAATTGGATGACTTCAGAAGATTTGGAAGCAATATTTACCCTGAAAGGCTATGCAGTCTTAATGTCTAAAAGTAACATTTGGATTGATTTCTGAAGATTGTACTGGACAAATGGATATATAGTATGTGCTTCCTACGAAAATTCATAATTATGGCCTTAATGACTCTTTCCAGTACTTTACTGATGGACCACAATAAACTGATGGGATGGAAAGAAGTTTGAGAAACAGGGGGGGTTTGTGTGGTTTTTTTGCTAGAGTTTTTAGTACACTATATTTATGCCATCTATACCAACTGACTTAGCAGGTTTCATGGCATTCAATATAGCTGAGAATTTTGCATTCAAGCTGATGCCAGTTGCTTTTTGTCAGTTGAAATTAGAGATCGAAAATAACTCGTTCATATAATTAAATTATATTTTCTCAATATTAATTTCGATTTCAGTATAGAGTTAGATTTTTTACTTGAAAAGATATAGAACTTGAATTGGAGCCGAAACTAAAAAAGGAACTAGAACCTGAACTAGAACTAGAACATGTACCAGAATCTCGACTAGAAAATTAAATTAGCTTAAATCTGAAATAAAACCCGAACTAAAACCAAAGAATCCAAACAAGAACCTAATCAATAACCTGTACTAGAACAATTAAACTTTTGAATCTTACAAGGTAATACAACTTTCATAAATGTCATCATGTTTACTACTTAAGTCTTTTGTTTTTGATATTCCCTTCTATTACTTTGTATGCATTTGTGCAGTCAATATATGCTAAATTATTCTTAAACATTTTGAATTAATGAATCAGGCTGTTGATTATTTCCCTGTGTTAAAATCTTGTTTCTAAAATCAATTAATTAATCTCAATTTTCTCATTAAGCTTGAGTTAACTTTATGTTAAGCAAATTAAATGTTTAACAGATTATTGTACTAATACTTAAATTGCTTTACAATAAATAACAACAACAACATTAGTATAGAATAACTAGTAGAAGCAAATCACTTTAATATAAATCATGCCACTTACACATGTCTAAATGTAGTTGCCAGTGTTTTATTTATTTTATTTTTTGTATAGTTATGTTTTTGTATTCTCTTTTTTATTTTCTTTAAGATCAACATCAATCTTATTTAATCCGACTATTATCAATGACAAATCTTTAAACATTTTCACACAATATGTCGCCAACACAACACACTAAACACAAAGTGAAATAACAGCAATAACCACTAGCAACAGGCGAAAAAAAATAGAAGACGAAAGACGAGAGGCCATATAATAAAAAACGAAATCAGAAAAAAAAACTTGCAACAATTAATAGACCACCTTAGACAGGAGAGAAAGAACAAACAAAAAAACGAAGTGAACATAGAACGATTTTTACAACATTTTGTCGCCATTAGCGTCGGTCGCGAAACAAAAATCAATATAAACATAGAAACGACAACAAATGACAATCAACTGGAAGCCTCAGCGCAGAAACAATAGATGGCTAAAGCAGCAAAGAGTTGTAGCAGAGGCGCTGGCAGTAGCAGCACTCGTATAAAACAACATCATATGTAATGTGTGAAACAAAGCGATCAAATTGCCAATAACAAACGATCGATTAAAATGAAAATCACAACAACAACAGCAGAAACAACTGCAGCTTTAGCACAAAAAAAAAAAAACAAAAAAAAAACAAACAAATACGATGACGATCACTATCTAAAGCGATAATAAAATGCATTGAAATCAATAAGATCAAAGCTGAGATTGAGTGACATTTAAACAACCACAAGAATTACAAATAATGTAAAAAAGAAACAAACTGCCACTACAAAAATATATGCATGTATATGAATGGCAGAAGGGAAGGTGTAGAAAGAAGATTTTGTTGGAAAAAAAATAGGGGCAACAGAATGAACGTACGTTATATTGACATGCGTCAATGAAAGAGTGTAATGTCATTTGTATGCAACAATAACAAGCATTTTCTGTTGTTATTATTGTTACCAAAGCTTATAAACCAAAACAAACGAAATGTGCAGTGATCATGATCACCCCGTTGGAGTAGTAAATACAACAGTTTTATACGATCTCTTTAGACTACTTTCAAGGCATTTTATAGTTGATAATCCCCCAAAGACTAAGTTAGTCAGTTGGTCGGCTGTTGTTGCTGCTAAATGCTAAAACTTAAGGCCTATTGAGCAGACAACAACAGCAACAGTCGCTAAAACTTAAAATCAAATCAAAATACATATATAAAAGTTAGAACAATTCCTGACTTCTCTACATATGTTTTAAGTGTTTAAAGTTTACTTTTTGGCCACTTTACAAAGTAGAAGCTTAAGGTTTTTAACCCAACCTTCAGTTTTATTTAATAAACAAAGAATACAAAAAAAAAATAAATAACCAACAATAACCCAAAGCCTCAAATTCTAAAACAATGACAATGTTTTAGTTTAGTATTACTTACTGCTTGATGTTTGCAATGCTGATGATGATCTTCAAATAGATGTTGTTGGCTTTTGTAGAGATTTGTTTTAATTACATTTGCAACAAATTCAACATTCAATTGCAAATTGCCACAGCTTGCAACACAGCCAAAGCGATTTGTAGTTTATTCTGTTCTATTCTATTCTCTTCTAGACTTTATTTTATTCTTTTTGCTGTTTACTTTGTCAATACACAATACGCTTGGCAAAACATCAACAACGTTTTGCTGTTGGTTATTGTTAAACTAGCAAAATGTACTCGAGGGTATTGCAAGCAAAAAACGAAAAAAAAAATAGAAAACGATTCCAAAGAAGATGAGCAGCAGCAGTTACAGCCTCTGAAGAAGATGAGTAGATGTTATTGAAGAAGTAGTAGTCGTAAGTTGAAGAAGTTTTTGAAATGCTATAACAATAAAAACTACATCAAAAGTTTGTTAAGTGATTGTTTCTTTTTTTTTTATGTGTGATTTAAGAACAGGAAAAACGTCAGTAGGAAATTGAAGACAAATGATTTTTCAAGTTTATATTGAGTTTTTCGACGGCTTTATGCACTTGGGTGCCCCGATAGATGGACTATAAGTCAGAGGATTGCTGGTTCGATTCCCGCCAAAGACTTTGGGTATTTTCTGCAAATAAAATCTTTGCAGTTTGTGCTTGTTAATTATAAGAAAAAACTTGCAATGAAATGAGCTAACATATCCATAAGCTCAAATAACGATAAGTCTTTATCTTTACATGATCAGTTCGTAAACTTTTGCGGATTTAAACCAGTATTCCAATATTGGGCCTTATTATTTATTTTATTGGAATGAAAGATAATGGAGATAATATGCTAAATTCATTAACATGTTTTGGAGAATCTGGTAAGCGAAATTATGTTATATGTTGAGGAACTAAATTAAATTGAAATAAGTTTTAAATGTTACTGCTTAATAGACCGCAAGAGGATAAGTTATTCTGGAAGAACAAATGAGTTTTGGAAACTTGATCGATAAAATCAGTTGATTACAAATTTTAGTTGCATATCTTCACATAGCAAAATGGATTTTTATATATTCACTCAAACTACATGAATTTGTGAAAAAAGTGATCACAGATTTTTGTCCTTTAGGCTCTATATATATTTTATATATTCGCTCAAAATACATGCATTTTTTTAAAAAGTAAAAAGTAACGGAAATATTTACCTAGAAAATTGACTTTTATAAATATTTTCACTTAAAATACATGAATTTAAAAAAAAAATCCCAGATGTTTGTCCTTTAGGCTCTATCGGCTCTATTTAAATAGAAATAGACTTTAATCCCTCTCTCTCTCCTACAGGACCACAAGAAGCTGCAAACTAGACTTTTCAAATCCAAAATTTCTATAAATAATTGACATTTCCAAGACATTGGTACGGATATTTACACCCAGAACATCTTAAACTTCTTGATTCTTTAATATTTATATAATTTTTAAAATGTGTCTATTATACATTTGAATTTCCAAGTATTAAAATCGATTATACTTACCAGACATTTTAATAAACCTACTATAGTTTAGGTTTGGTTGTACAGCCAGTTAACCAGGAGTTCAAAATTTACACAAGTGAATCCTCCATTGGTTCCGTTGTGATACCTGGAAAGAGAAGCAGAAGTCAGAGAGCAAAGAATCAAACCAGGTACTGACTAAGTTTAAGTCAAAAAAGTATTTAAAAGTATAAAAACATCTAGCTCTGACTTCTGTTTCCCATAGATCCGACAAATCGTGCAGAATAAAATTCTCAAAAACAATGCAATCTCTAAATCTGAAGGGTCAGACAGTGACAGAGAAAATGGCATACAGAGTCATCCTTTGTCTCATCATGACAACTTCTACAGAAGACATTGTAGAGGAGATTTAGTCTTCTGGCATGAACTCCTATCAGACAGTGTCCTGTAATCATTAGCACCATATTCCGTATTCGACCACGTGGAATGTTTATCAGTATCCTGCGACACACATAATTGGAACAAATGTCTAAATCAGCCACCTTTTTTGAGCGTATTTGTAGAGTTAACCTTGTACCCAACGTTTGCACGACCAAAGCGGAATTGAATAGTTTCATTTGCTGCTAATAAGGCTCCTTCGCAATGCAGTTCCCCGAGATATTTTGATATCTCAATAACCAGAAGAGTCCTACTGAGGTATGTCTCGCTATCTCAGTAAGATATGACCGGCATTTTAGGAACAAGTTGGATATCGTATAGACAGCGGAAAGTGTTTTGGGGGCAGCTTAACTAATATGCGCAGCGAATAGACGGTAAAACCGTAGCCAATTTGCGGCCCTACCCAATGCTGAAACCTCAGCCTGTAAATACTACAATGGTCCGCTAATCTAAAACCGCCCACACACCCGAGTTCGATTTCCAATCATCTGTGAAGATCTCCAAAAGGTTGCTCCGAAGAGGGTTTTCCTTTCGTGATCGTCCCATTAAAGCTTTTATTGAAGAAAGACTTAGAAGTACAGAAGTTGATTTTGTCTAGGAGAAGAACGAGGCAGATAATTACGTTTGTAAGACCGAAGTATCAAAGACTAATTCCAGACAAACGAAAATTTCATTTTTAATACAAAATAATTGCAAATTAAGAGACAAAGGAGAGAAAGTTTTGGAATGTTGGAAACTAAAGTGCATTTGGAAAGATATGAAACTAAGTAAGCTAGAGAATGTTTAAAGTACCAGGAAATTAGCCTAGAAAATCTGCAGTGTAACGATGAAGCTCAATTTGAATCGGAAGAAAGTCAGTAGCATTGTATTGAAAAGTGTAGGAGACACTATTTTATTGAAAAGTTTTTTGCAGGAGACACCAATCTATGGAAAAGTGTCTAGAGGACACACTATATGGAAAATTTCCTTGAGGGACAATTTCGCTAAGGCAAAGTATCGGAAGGAGACACTATTGTATTGAAAATTTTCTGCAGGAGACACTATTCTACCGAAATGTGTATGGAGTAGACACTATTGTATTGAAAAGTATCTGGAATAGACACTATCCTTTGGAAAAGTCACTTGCGAAGACACTATCCTATAAAAAAGTGTCTTGAAAATTACATTCCTACTGGGTCATTTAGTCACATGCAACTTAACAACTGCTGCTAACGCTTCTGCCACCGCAGATAATAGTTACAACTGTCGCTTATACAAAAATTACTTTGGTGGACGTTTTGGCTAGAAATGATTCTTAACATTTAAGCTATGAAAGACCAAGAAGCAATAACAACAACAACAAAATAAGAATACCAAATAGCTTTGTATTTGTGTTATTCTCCAACTGGCTTGTACTTTATCTTCTTCTTTTGTTAAAATTTTATTAAAACAGAGTTAAGGTTTTGTAGCGATAGACAACTCAAAAAGTCAAATACAATGACGCCAATATGTACTAAATGTTGAGCAGCGGCAAATTGGGTGCAGCGTCAGTTAAACACCGGTAAGAAAAAGTTTTGTTTTGCTGCCACAAAAAAGCGGCAACATTTTCTTTGATCCATATAAAAACAACTACACTACTGCTGCTATCTTTTATTTTATTTCTTTTACAACAACTACTACTGGTATATCAATAGCTATATGCAATGTTCTATAGAGAGGGTTAACAAATTTCCCTTAGTATTATGCTTGAAAATGCACCCCACGCTCCCTGCTCCTAGCTCAGAGCCTAGACGTTTCTTTATATATATGTAAGTATTGTTGTTGGTTTGGTTTGGTTGGTCGGTTGCTTGTTTGTTTGGTTTTTGGTATTGGCAAACTAATGCTGTCATCTTTTGTCTTCTTTGGCACTTTAGTTTTGCCGCAGCGGTCATGCTGGCGACTCAGCTGGCAGTTGTGCGACAATTCACGTTTATTCTTCTAAATACTTTTGGCTGCCTTGTTACACTCTTGTTACCGCGCGCTCAATTTTTATATGGTGACATTAAATGTCAGTTGGCCTAGTCAAAAGATCTAAAAGACGAGTATAAAATTGCTTTGCTTTGGTTTGCATTGCTTTAGTTCAGTTTGGTTTTCAGTTGATTTTAGTTGTCTGCTATTGTAGTTACAATTGTATTTTGTGTTGCGTTGTTAGTTTTTTTTTTAAATGGCGCTTAATGTTAATTGTTGTTTTACAATTACCAGCAATTTTAAGCCATGTTCAATTGGTTTCAAGTAACCAACTAAAAGACACGGGCAAGCAATCAACCATTAAGCCACGTTTCTACCCCGCTGTTGTTTCTATGGATTACACTCTGTCCATCTAAGCATTTGGCCGTATGTCTATCTATATATCGGTAAGTATGTGTTGCTGAAACTTCTAATAGTTGTTACTGATGTTGTTTTGATTATGTCTCTTGGATTTTAATACCCCCTACAACATCCAGAAGTAGGGCATTACTAAATCAGATTATATACTTGCAACAACAAAAAATCTATAAAAAAATGTCTTGAGAGGATATACACTATTCTGGACCGAAGTGTCTGGAGAGGAGAGACACTGTTTTATAGAAAAGTGTCTGGAAAGGAGAAACTCGATACTAAAGAAAAGTGTCTGGAGAGGAGAAACTAAACTCTGTAGAAAAGTGTCTGTAGAGAAGAAACTCGATTCTATAGAAAAGTGTCTGGAGTGAAGAGACTCAATTCTACAGAAAAGTGTCTGGAGAGAAGAGACTCGACTGTATAGCAAAGTGTCTTCTGGAGAAGAGAGACTCGATTCACTCTTCTATAGAAAAGTGTCTGAAAAAAAGAGGGACACTCCTATGGAAAAATGTCTGTAGAGGAGAGACACTCTTCTATAGAAAAGTGTTTGGATAAAAGAATATTCCCTTTTTTGTAGAGGAGAGATTCGATTTTTATCACTATGCCTTGTTGAGACTGTATTCCTCAAAATCCCTGTAGTTTGTATTATAGTCGACCTTGCTGACTGTTTTACTTTTGTTTACTTATTTTCCTCTATTATTGTTGTTCTTGTCTTTTTTTTGTTGGTGTCGAAGCTCATGTGTATAATTTGAGTTTTAGCCTGATGTGCGATTTGTATTGATTGGCGGCTAATTGTCGAGTTAAGTTGTTGCATTTTTAAGTTTTTTTTTATAGTTGCTGTTGTTGTTGTGTTTTATATCCCCTTTTTATTTCAATTCGATTCATTACTTTTGTGGATTCCTTTGCTTTCGTTAGCTTGTCTCCATTTAGATTCGTTTACACCATTAAACATAGCTTTTTTTACCCAGTGTTGTGGTTACTGGTTGGCTTATTGGGTTACTGCTGAACTTTTTACATTCATATCTGTGTTTAACTGTGCTTGCATGCCGCAGTCTTTAGTGTGGTTGTGTTAGTGTTTTGTTTATATTTAACGCATGTTGCTTCGGCAATTAGAGTAATCCAAGCCGTGCAACGACGGGATATTGAAAAATTGCAAAGCAAGAGTTTGATACAATGTTTTGCGCTAACGTAACTAAAGTTAAGGAAATTTTATTTGTTATGCACATAGTTTTGCAATTTTAAAGTTTTAATTAGAAGTAATTGTTTAAATTCTGGAAAATATTTGGTATATGAGTTAGTTAGCTAGTTAACAAGCCTTAAAAAGCGACCAACATAACATATTAAAGTTACTTTTAACATGATTGTAATAAGTGTGTTTTTTAAAAAAAATTCGTCTAGATCCTGCATAAAAGAAATCACACCAACAACCTGTAACATGGAAACTTACACTTTACGGCTCATATAATGTTGAAAGCTCAACTTGATAGATACAATCAATGTATTTTTTTTTTAATATTCAGTTAAATTTGCTCTCCAAAAATGTTTCACTAAAAATGTTTTAGTAAAATTTTTCACTAAAAAGATTTCATTGAAATTGTTTCACTAAAAAATTTTTTGCTAAAATTTCTCACCAAAAATGTTCCCAAATATCACCAAAAATTTTTTACCAAAAACTTTCACTAAAAATGTTTTACCAAAAATTTTTTACTATAATTTTTCACCATAAACAAATGTTTCACTAAAAATCTTTTACCAAAAATTTTTCGCTAGAATTTTTTACCCAATATTTTCACTAAACATATTTCACCAAAAATTCTTCACTAAAAATGTTTTCCCAAAAGTTTTCACTAAAAATCTTTCCCAAAAGAATTTTAATAAAAATGTTTCACTCAAATTTGTACTACTAATGCTTCACCAAAAATTTTTACTAAAAATGCTTCCTAAAATTTTGCACCATAAACTTTCACTTAAAGTGCTTCAACAAAACGTTTCGCTAGAATTTCTCCCTAAAAATATTTTACCAAAAATGTTTTCTTAAATATTTTTATCAAAAAATTTTCATCAAAAATGTTTCACCAAAATTTTCACTAAAAATATTTCACCAACAATTTTTCACTAAATATTTTTACTAAAAATGTTTCACTAAAATTTTTTTAACAAAAATGTTTTATCAAAATTTTTCATTAAAAATGTTTCACCAAATTGTTTTAACAAAAATGTTTCACTAAAAATGTTTTACCAGAAATTCTCACTAAAAATTTTGACTAAAATGTTTCACCAAAATTTTTTTTACTAAAAATGTTTAAAAAAATGTTCGTTAAGAATTTTCGCACAAATTGTTTTAAAAAAATTGTTTTCTAAAAATTTTCACTAATATTTTGCACCAAAAATGTGTATTCAAATTGTTCACTAAAAATGTTAACTTAAAACTTGTACTAACGATTCACTACAAATTTTCACTAAAATTTTTCAACAAAGAATTTATGTTTTACACTAAAAATTAAAGTTTTTCTAATAAAATATTTCTTTAAGATATAATAGAATCAATTAAATATTAGTTTTATTCCAAATTTTATATCCGTTACCATGCGTAGAATAGGATATGCAACCTAATGTCTGTTAAAATAAATTAACAAATATTAATATGTCTCGAGAATGTTCCTAAGTAGTAGAAATGCCATTTAACTTTCTAGAATAACTTTAATTACATTGTTTAACTAATAACCACAATTTTTCATTTTAACAAAATCATTCACTTTTGATCTCAAATGTCAAAACAAACCAAACCAACTAATTACCTTCTTTCTTTCCAGCAAACCAAACAGTTAATATCACTCAAGATTGATCTTTCTTTCTGTCTTTAACAAAACATCATTAGTGAGTATTGAAATGTTAACCATTCTATTTAGTTTTTTTTTTCTTTTCATACTCTCACTCTCCAAACGCTAAAAAGTATTTATTTAAAAAAAGCCTACAAAAAAAATATTAACAATCTAAAGATTTTTGCAACAAGTTCATCATCAGCAAGACGGCACCAAACATGGCTTTACAAATGCTGTACATTTTTGGGCAAAATGAAACATCAAAGTTATTCTAACGCTATAGAAAAACTACAGCCGTAAAACGCAACTCAACAGCAAATAAGAAAAAAAGGACATGCCACAAAGAAAAACTATAACCAAGCACACCAAATTAGATCAGATTTTTATAACGATAAAATCTATTTGTAACTCATAAAGGAAACAGCAACATGCAGGCAAACAGGAAAATACTGCTGCAGCAAATGTTTTCCTAACAATACAACGTCAACAATTGCAACTACTTAGAGGAGTCTAAGGCGAGTGAGTGTGTGTTTGGTTCAATAGAGTTTTAGTGAATGCTTTATTTTATTGAGAGTTGGGTTTTTTTCGGTTTTGTTTGCATTATTGTTAGTGATATTTAATCATAATGTCAAGATTTATGTTTAGCCTTTATTGGCTTATAAATCATATGAGATGTTTTGCTTTGCCTGTTTTTGGGTTTGTTTAAGTCGAAAAAAGAGGGTCTTTCATATCTGCTGTACAGAGTACGGAGTATTAAAAAAAAGCTTATAAAGATCGCTTTGATCGCTTTTTGTTTGTCTATTTTGGGATTTAATATGATCTTATGACAAAACAAAGATGTTTTGTGGTAGTTTTTCTTTTTATTATTGCTATTATTGTTGTTATGGTTTATGTGGAGACAGTGGTTTGGCAAGGATAATTTAGCATGCATTTGTTGAATTTCAAATACATTTGTAAAAACTTTTCGTTTAATTGTAGAAACAACAAGAGTTTCCTTGACCCTCAGACTCATAGCCTGGCATATTATCATCAAGTCTAAGGGGCCTTCTATAGGCATTTTATACCTGCAACTTCTTTCATTAATGTATTGATTCAATTTACACCTCTTTATTATTATTATTTCCCAAGTAATATATTTTTCTCTTTATATCACCAATAGATTTGCTTAATCACACCATACTGAAGAAAAAACGCAGCATTAAAACAAACGCACCAAGTTTAGTATTTCTTTTTTATTTAATATGTACGTATATTGAATTTTTTAATTTCAGAAATTCTATATAAAACTTTAAAAAAAAGATCAACGATTAATAGCCGAGAAAAAGCCTTTTTTAAATAAGAGTTAATAAAGATAAAATAAGCATTTAACCACTCAAAATGTAACTTACAATATGCTATATGGAACTGAAGTACTAATTGGTAAAAAGGTATAATTTTAGTACATTTTTGGTACTTTTTTAATTAATTTTGTTTCCTATTTTAAGTACTTCTATTTGAATTTTTTTCAATAAAATATGTTGGGGCTCCACTGGGACTCTGACACTCGTTGTTCGTCTACAGTTGAGGAGATCAAACCATCAGGCTATACTAGAACTTTTATTTCCATATTTAAAATGTTGATTTTATTTTCAAACAAAGATTTTCACCTATTCACCTTTAGCAATATCCTACATATGACGAATTTGATAGTTTGTTTTCTTTTATCATACATTTGTCTTTAAAATAAATTTAATTGGGTCCTTTTTCATCACATAGATTTCATGATAATGAATTATTAAAAAACTGCAATTAAAAATTAGTAAAAATAAAGATTTCATTACATTTTTGGAAAAATTAAAAAACGCACCGAAATTAAAAAAAGTGCACCGCGCACCAACTACGGAATTTTTAGCACAAAAAAAAAATGTAAAAAAGCACCAAAAATGGTGCGAAACTTAACAAGTTGACAACGCTGGTTCTGACCATTATTTAATTTTAAGCCTCCTCAAACCACTGTATAATACTGCACAGTTTTTCTGTTGTTTGTTGCTTTAAAGTCTTATCTGCTGATGCTTTTTTTTTTTTGGTTAAAAACATTTGAATACAAATCACGTTCACATGTGCTGCAATATGTGCAGCTAGTCGCCTAAAAAAACTAAGAAAAATCAAAATAAATTTATCCAAAAAAAAAAAAAAAAAAACATCGATTGCATCTATAAAGTTGAGCTTTCAACATTATTTGAGCCATAAAGTGTAACCGACCATATTACAGGTTGTTGATGCAAGTTTTTTTATGCACAGCATTTTTTAGAGGCGTTTTCAAATACCCTACCTAAGGAGTATAATACGTAAGGCTGCCATAAATTTAGAGTATCTAGACGAAAGAATTCTTAAGCTTACGCTTAAATTAAATTTTAAATTAGTTAAATTGGTTTAAAGTTTTTTAATTAAAAAAAACCAAGGTGATGCCATGCTTTATAGTTGAATTTAAAAAGAAGATTATATTAGTGACTGGTCTGATTTCAGACACTCGAAGTCTTAGTGCTAGTCACTAAATAAGTTTGGCAGAATTTCAGCATTAATTTATTAAAAAACTGTCTTGAACTTCTGACCTGGACAATACCTTAGACAATTAAAATTATGAGTTAAAAAATGTAAATAAATCGTACCGAGTACTGTGATTTTCCCAGTTAAATATTAAAACGTAAGACTTCATTAAATAAACGAAACTAGATGAGATCACGGCTGTTTTGACGCTGCCTTGTGACTTCCATTGCATTGATCGAATTTTTTTTTTGGATTTATCTAAGTAGATAGATATCATGACCGTAGTTTTCCTTTTTATGGACAGAGAAATCTAACCATCTGCTGTAATTTCCTTAAGAAAATAGTCAATTATTATCCTTCATGGTAAGAGCGATCCTAGATGTGATAATGTATATTTTAAAGTTGCTTTGTGAACTCCATTGCCTTATCTTATAAAAGTTAGGATGTCTCTCAGTATTGTAAATAAATATAAAATATAGTATATTGGTTTATTGAAAACGTTCCCCGCCACTGACTGTTCTGAAAATATTGTTTATTCAGCTATTTGTTCAGCAATTATCCATCAGAAATTTATGATTATAGATATGATAGCGGATGTCTGAACGCTGCTCTGTGAATTGCCTTTGCCTCGTGCGGAAAGTTATGATGTATGTATCTCCGAAAATGCTTACGTCGATCCAATGCATTTTTTTATGTTTGGTAAGACCATATATGCAAACGTGATCTCAGCTGTATTTTGATCTTATGTGTTTATTAGTTTCAATAGTAGTTCTGGTGATAAAAGTTTACAGTGGGAAGTAAAACTGTTTGGATGTTTTGCTTTAAGGACGGTGCTTTTTGATGGGCTCATGCGGCCAATAGTATTATTTTCCATTAGACTGGTATCGGTTGACTTTCGTTTCGTCGCCCAATTTTTGTGGCTTTTACTGAAATGAAGGCATTTTTTCACATTTCTATGGGAAAGTGCTGCCTTTTGCTTTTTCACACTGGCTACTAAACTAATTATATTTAATACGCGTCTAACCGTCCAGGAACTGGCATCCTTACCAATACTTTTTGCAGCATTTTTCGGGGTCTTGATACCATTATTTTGTAGCAAACGTTCAACCTGCCGGGCGTCAGCATCAGAAAGCAGTCTTAGTCGACCACCTTGGTTATTATTGCAAGCTATATTACACTGTTTTTTTTTGCGGCAGGAATAATTATTTTGCAGCAAATTTATCACTGTCAGTTGGCGTTTTTCTCATTTTTAAAGATCTTTAAATTTTTTATTTAAAAATCAAGTTAATCACTTCACAGGTCAAACAAGCATGCACAAATAGAGCAATAAAACTTGATAACGAGATCACAACAATAAAAAAAAGCCAAACGGGTCCAATATTGTAACATTTTAACAGATCAATATCGTGATAGTGTTTTATCTTTTTTTCTTTGAAGCAATTTATATAAGTTTTTGTGCTTTATAATTTAGAACAAGGTTCAATTAAATTATGATAATTATGATAATATACCTATATTTGTATTATTTTCATAACCTTACTTCCTTAATGCAAAACATCCCGAGAGTTTTGCTTCCCACTGTAGATCACTGCCCTGCAAGCCTTATTGTAGGCCTGAAATTTGAGATGCTGGGATTGCATGTGACATTGAAAATATTGTTAACGATAGCATCGACTATTTGGACAACATAGTATGAAAATGTTTTGTAATGAGATCTTGCAGGTTTGAACTATTTTCAAATAACATAAAGGCTTTATTAGCTGAGTTATTTGAATTAGAGAAATAATATTATTTCTGTTTATATAATTAACTGAGGTAGCATCAATATATTAAATTTATCGTCATTTTAATGGTTTGGTGTACCAGTTTCTGTTGCAACCAGCTTTCATATTGTTAGGGATTTTCAACTCCCTGAGATGCTCAAGTTTAAATGAAAACTATATGCAAAAGAGTCGCCTTAAGTCTTTATTAAGAAAGATCTGCAAAGAAAATACAAGCGGACGAATTTGAGCATAGACAATTATCTAATCTCTTTAAATATATTTTCAAGGCTAATTTGTAAAGTATTAAAAATTAGGAAGATTCAGAAAATCTGGATGTATTTAAAGATTGCTTTAGTTTCTATTTGGTTCTAGAAATTTTGTCTAGCTTAAATTTCTTATAGAAAATGTTGCTTATATGCCCTACAAGCCTTATTGTAGGGCATTTAAAAATCTGTTTTGGTCCTTTTCGTAACCTAATCAATTTTCATTTACAGTTGAAACTAATAGTGGTGAAAAATCACCCATGTGTAGTATGTTGCTGTTGTTGTTTCTTTTATTTAACATTTATTATGTGGCGATCAGTTTGTTTCAGCGTTGTTAAGCTCTGCGTGATTTTCCACCTCCTCTATGAAAATGATTTCTTAGTTTTGATATCAATTTTTGCACGTTTTGTTAGATTTTCAAAGTATACAAACACACACTCTTAGCGCTTACATTTTTATTTGAAAAATTGTTTTACAAACGATACGAACAGTAAAAAAAACAAAAATAAACATTATCAGCCTAACACTCAGGTTACAGTATGTGCGTTTTTTTTCTTCTATATATAATTTTGGTTCAGATAACAGCCAACCACATCAGTTTATGGCGAGGCCTCTGCGAACTTTATGCATGTCTGAATGTATGTTTGGTTAGTGGCCGAAAAAAAGGAGAGATCTCCGCCATCGCTTCAAACGTAATGGGGTGCCATTAAATACAAAAAACCAATTTGCATATCGCTTAAATAATGTTGATAACCATGATTGTGCTGAGTGTAAAAAGATAGTCGTCGTTTTATATTTTTTTTTTAGAGTTTTAGAGAGAGCTAGAGTATATGTAACATGAGCTTAAGTTGGCTAAAGAAGGGGGTGACGGGTTTTTGTTTGCTCTTAGATGCTGATGTGGTGTGGTGGTAACTCTAAGTGCCTGTGCCACATCGGTCATATGTAATATGTAGATTTATATGCTACTAAAGGTGCGAAAATGATAACAATCTACAACACTCAACTATAAAGATACATACGTTCAGACAAACGCTGTTTGTTATGTTTGCCTGTTTATTTGTTTGCTGCTTGTCTCGTTTGTGGTGTGTAGTGGATGGTATCATGTGGTGTTCATGTGAATTAATTTGTTTTTAGTTAATTTATTTCACCTTCTTGGCTTAACAGTGAGTTAAAAAGCATTGCGCTAAAACTTCTTCTAAGGGAGGGGTTAAGAAAAATATGTTTTACTAATAGAAAATTTGGTTGTAATTAAGAGCCAGCTTTAAATTTTTATTAATAATTTGGCTGCCTTTAAAGACAGCTTAACATTTTTATAGACAATTGATTGTTAAATGCAATTAGTTATATTTCCTTAGAGTAAATTGAGCTCTAGTCAAAGGCAGCTATATTTTCTTTGCGGGTCTCTAGAGGCAGCTATATTATCTTATAGAAAACTTTTCGCTCGTTAGATGCAGCTATATTTACTTAAAAAAAATTGGCCTATCTCTAGACGTAACTATATTTTCTAAAAGAGAATTTGCCGGTGCCTAGAAACAGCTATATTTTTTAAAGAAAAATAGCCGGTCTTTAGAGGCAGCTATATATTACTAAAGAAAATTTGCCGGTTTTTAGCGACAGCTTTTTTTCTTAAATAACATTTGCCGGTCTCTACAGACAGTTATATTTTCTTAAAGAAAATTAGCCGCTTTTTATTAGGCAGCTATATTTTCTTAAAAAAAATTTGCCTGTCTCTAGAGACAGCTATATTATCTTATAGAAAACTTTTCGCTTGTTAGAGGCAGCTATATTTTCTTAAAGGAAATTGGTCAGTCTCTAGAGACAGCTATATTTTCTTAAAGACAATTTGCCGCTCTTTGAGGCAGCTATATTTTCTTAAAGAAAATTTGCCGCTCTTTAGAGGCAGATATATTTTCTTATGGAAAATTTGCCGCTTTTTAGAGGCAGCTATATTTTCTTGTATAAAATTTGCGCAATATTTTCTTAAATAAAATTATCTGGTCTCTAGAGACAGCTATATTTCTTTAAAGAAAAATTTGCTAGTGCCTAGAGGCATCAGCATTTTCTTATATTTTTATTTCGTTTTTATTTTCTCACACACATCCTATACAAACTCGTTCTACTGTAGGTCATTGTTGGTGTTTATTTTTTTTTATTTAAATACATATTTTATTGTTATTAGTGCAAAACTATAAAATGTCACTTTAATGCGGTGACATTGCTTTAAACCTTATATGTAAATATCACTTGAGAACTTTCTAAATTTCATTAATTCTTTCGCAACATATTTCTGTTACCCATTTTGGTACAATAATTGTCATAATAGCCGGCGCTCAATATCCCCAATTGCAGCAAATACTCTCACAAAGACAAACCAAAAAATACCAGTATGACTGACTGACATTTCAATCTACATAACTGCCTTTCTTACTAGAAAATCTATTTCTCAGCAGCACTCTAACTCACCAGCAACTTTCCCACTTGATACTTGATGATATTAATAATTTTTACTACACATTTTTAAGGCCTTTTTAAAACTTTAACAAAAATGAAAAGAAAAAAACTCAGGCAGAATTTCTTAAATAGACATAGACTAAATCCCAAAAAGCATAAAAATCAAATGCAGTAGAAAAAAAATAGAAAATAATAAAAACTAAAAAAATCAACATCTATCAATAAATCAACTTTACCAAATAGTTGTGCGCCAAAGTGGTGAACAATTGTATGGAAAAAATTCAAAGTGAATCATACTGTGATATTTTTCAATTTTGTAATACCTACTTATATATATATATATATATCTGTGTATATATTTTACTTTATATTATTTATTACAATTTTTAAATCGCATTGTGGTTTACTATCACTACCACCACTATGATCTTGCACTAATTTGGTCATTAATTGCAATTGTGTTGAGAGTACTCACGACTAAATTCTTGAAATACCCAAAAGGCATACCAAAAGCTCATAAATAATACACCACTCTAGCCACTTGAATGCAATAAAGAAGATGAGGGTATAAATAATATATAAATAAGAAACTTATCTAGCAACGATCGATATTTAATAAATGTGCCAAAACAAGACATAGATGGTTAAAACTACAATGACGGTGTCTATGATGCTGTGATGACGACCGATGATCACATGATGATGGGGATCATCATCAGTTTAATAGAAGATGGAAGAGCAAAAAAAAAACAAACTTAAATTAAATTAAAGGAAAATATATTGGTTAAGAGGAAAGGTTACACAGTAAATGGGTAATATTTGCGTTAAAATTTATTTATAAGAAAGTTATTTTATCATTGAAAGCCGACGCTGCATTAGTTGGGCCTTCAGAAGCTCTTTCCCGGACGTTTCTAGACGACAGTGGGACATTATATGCCTACCGCCAGGCTTAGGAAAAGCTGCCGATGCATTGGATATAGACGCAGACTCACTCTGGGCACAACCCCTGTTTAATTTAAGTTTTTTAATTTAAGGACCATTGAGAGCCAAGACAGGAGTAATTTTTTTAATAAGTAAAAGAGCACCATTGCGGTTAAATATATTTTAATATCGATTTGCTGTTGGGTACAATGCCTTTTATTTTTTTTATTTTACAAACACAAACTGCGAAGCTTTTTGGCTTGTCTGCAAAAAAAACACCCAGAGTCTTTGGCGGGAATCGAACCCGCAACCCACTGACTGATAGTCCGGCACACTATCGCCTAGTGTATCGTGGCACCCGATAGTTTTACTGTTAAATAGTTTTACTTCTGTTTGTAGTTTTCAACGGTAGGTTACGTTGGATTAAGTTTTCGACACTCTTGAAGCAGCTACTAACTGATCACATTATAAAACACATTGTGAACCCACAGCAAGTAAACAGCAGGTCCCTTAATCATAAACTGTTGTTTCAAAATCGCACCAAACAGATTATTTGGGGAATAAAGTGCGTTAAAGACTTATCCTCACTGTAGCTTACTAAGTTTGAAAGAGGTGATACACCGATTCTTTCGTTGATGCCGTTTCATGCGTTTTTATGATATGATGTGCTGATTTTATGGCCTTATTAGCTCGCTACTGCAGAATTTTATACATAAATTCTTCATGGCAAAGTCGTTATTCTACTATGTCTCGCTATTTCAGTCAGCTACACTTTACATTTTAGTTATCAATAAATATACAAATATAAGCGGATGTTCGATAATAATTAACACTCCTCCTAAATAGAAGTTAAAATGTTTTTTAGACTAAAAAAGGATCACATAGTCTTTACTGAAGAATCGATCATGACACCTACTTCATCTTTTGAAAATATTGTTACACATTCTCATTATAGATAGATACCAAAGATACGGTCTTAGTCTTTTGAAGAGATTATTATATCGGGTTTTCTAATAGCTACTTGACAACTCTGAATTTAAATTGTGAACGCACTATTTCACTGATCATCTAATTGTTGCTTTCTTTTTTTTCAGTAAACTTAACATTTTCGTTATGGTAAAGTACACGAAGGAACAACGTTTGGAAATTATAAAAATGTACTACCGAAATTCGGAGTCGGTGACCGCAACTTTAAGAGCGTTAACTCCAATTTTCGGTCGTAATTATCGCCCTAGTAGACAAGCAATAACAAGTTTAGTGCAAAAATTTGAGTCTACATATTCATTGTGTGATGCTGTCGTGCCAGTGAGACAACGGCCTGGTCGAAGTTCCGAAAATATCGCTGCCGTTCAGGCGTCCGTAGCAAACGATTCAAATCAGTCGATTCCGCGGCGTTCTCAAGAACTGGGCATCCCCAAGACCACTTTATGGCGAATTTTGCGTAAGGATCTGGGTTTACACCCATACAAGATTAAGCTGACTCAAGAATTGAAGCCGATGGACCATTTGAGTCGACGTACGTTCTCCGATTGGGCTCTGGAGAAGATGCACCAAGATGATGAATTTCATCGCAAAATCATCTTCAGTGACGAAGCTCATTTTTGGCTCAATGGGTTCGTCAATAAGCAAAATATGCGTTATTGGTCTGCTGAAAATCCACATGTGCTTCACGAATCACCACTTCATCCACAAAAAATTACTGTTTGGTGCGCTTTGCATGCCGGCGGCGTCATTGGGCCATATTTTTTCGTCGACAATAACGATCGTCACGTTACTGTGAATGGCGATCGTTATCGCGCAATGATTAGCGATTATTTTTGGCCCGAATTGGAACACATGGACTTGGATGACATGTGGTTTCAACAAGACGGTGCCACAAGCCACACAGCACACGTTACAATCGATTTACTGAAGAGTAAAAAAAAGTTGTCAAGTCCTTATTGGAAAACCCTATACATCATATTGACATCTACTGGAAGATGATTTCCCTTCGTCACAAATTTATATTTGGTATATATGTTTCGTTTTCGATATAGTACCATAGTATTTATTTCAAGATCCTGGAGTGTATAGTGTATTAACCTCCAGCTTTTAGACTCACCACATAGTGGAGGGTAAATCCATTGTTTAATTATAATTAACGTCTTCATTGAAGTAGAAATACTAGTCGTTTTAAAAACAAGTTAAACGACTTTTCATACCCACATTAAACAAGCTGGGTTTCACAATAGCTTTAAAGATACAATTGATATACTTTGGTCATATTTTTCTTAGTTATCCTATTCTTGATATTGATATTCCAGTATCCTTTTAAATCCAACGTTTTATACAATAAACAGAGCCTTTAATGGAATAGTCTTTCACGGTCTCCCAGTGGGGAACATTTAAGATGCATTACATCATTAAAGATGCAATTGATACTCTTTATCATATTCTGTATTCTGTGAATGATACAAAATAGTTTTTGTCCATAATATGCGGTGTAATTCTATTCGGTTTTGAAGAAGTAAAGTCATGAGTTTTAAACCTCCTTGTTGAGAATATTCCACAATATGAAACTGCACACAGAAATTATACTGATACTGATACTTTGTACTTTGTAGATCTATGACCAACCATCATTTATCTTATACTAATAGTTGAGATTCCAGGGTCGGTCCCTGTCCTGTATAATACCGATTTATTTGAAACTAGCAGTTATTTTGCACTGTGTTTGCATTATATTTGGCAGATTTCTGTAATCTGTCTTATACCTGCTAGACGTTCCGTCTTCTGACGATTGTGCAGTATAACGAATTCGGGTTTTATTTGGTTTACAGTTCTAGAAAATGATTTTGACTGGACTGTTTAACTAAGCAACTTTGGGTTAACATATCGACGGTATGTTTAATTCGGTTGTTTCCGCTGACTGTTCGAAACAGTAGCTTGCAATATTGGCAAACTGCTGGGTAATTAAATTTAGTTGACGAAGTTAAACAGATATTTCAGTTGCACTTTTGCTAATACTTTTCTAAATGGATTTCTTTTAAAAACCAGCTTTGCAATATCTCACATCTTTTCCCTTTAACCAATAGAGATTTTAAACTAAAACAAAACACAATAAATAAATAAACATACATTTTATTATATTATGTAGTATGTAGACTTAAGTATAAATGATCTTTCTAAATATTTTCATTAGGTCTACTTTTGTTAAGATTAAGTACGAAGCTACAGCTTATAATACCAATAAAACGAAAAGCAATCATAAGACTACACAAAAAACAAAAAACTGTGAGGCTTCTAACCAAATAAATGGTTAGTATTAGATATTTATATAAGGCCGGCAATCACAATTCGAGCAAACGTTAAACAGAGCTGTTGTTTTTTCAAATGTCTCCTATTTTCTAAAATTTATTTATTTATATTTTTTTTTATTTTTTTGTACATTTCATTTGCCATCCATATTGTCAAAACATTAGATGTCAACTTATCATTATCAATATGGTCATGCGCTGGTGTTTTTTAAACATTTCTACAAAGTAATCAAATACATGCAACCATAAACGAAAAAAAACCGCAAACACACAGAAACTGTAAGCAAACGCTTACAGATACTTACTTCTTGTAGACTTAAGCTACACGCACAGTTTGTAACCATTTTTGCTGAAAATGATCGATGATGATGCTGCCTTTAGTATTTGGTTTCTATGTCTTTAGCTTTTATTGGAATAGAGAAAAAAATCGTGAAAAACTTAAACATAGTGAGACAAACAAACGGCTTCTGTTCTTCATTCCTATTGTATACTAAAGTTGAATTTGGTACCGCGTTATCGTTTTGTTGTATTGAACTTTTTTCTGATTTTAGTCTTTTGTATATGAAGTTTATATTGGTCAATTGACTTTTTGAATATGCAGCACATGTTGCAATCAAATTGCTGTAAAGCGTCAAATCTTTTACTTTTTTTTGTCATCTTCTTATTTATGATCATGTCTTTTCAAATGTGACATTTTATTTAGAAGACAAAAAAAAAAACGAATAAGAAGGAATTATTAGAAAAAAAAGAAAGAAAAAGTTTTCAATGTCAGTATAAAGGAAATTGTAAAGAAATGTAATGATGTTGCAAAGTTTAACAAACGGAAGTGAATGTGTGTCAAATTAAAGAAATATTAAATACAAATTAAAAACATTTAAAGTACTCGAAAAAAGATATATATGACCTCACTAAACGTACCAAAACTTCTCAAATTTAAGCTCCTTATTTAAACATTATAAGCCATTGTATTCCGCATGTATTTTCTGTATAGAAATTTTACTACAGCATTTGTGAGTTGCAATACCACCATTAAATTTTACCATTTTTAGTCCTTTGGATAGTTATGACTGATCTGCGATACTAGTAAATAGACCGCTATAAAGGCGCTTAAATTAAATACAAGTGATATTAATTTTAAATATTTATTTTATATATTAAAGGATAAATAATAAAAACATGATACGTAATAAAAAAGAAACAATATTTTTTTTAGTATAAGAGAGCACGAAATAGCAGTGCTACCGTATATGCTGGGTTAAGCTGTCAAATAGAAATTGATCGATTGCAAGAAAATGCCTTCATTGATAAATACACAATAAATCATTGTGTAATTTATAGTTGCTACGCGCAAATAGCAGTAAACGACATTTAAGGTGACTTACCATAATTTCACGCTCCACACAACTATAACAACAAAAACAACACTACTAACAACATTAGCAGCAACAACAAAATCATCATATACCTACAAGCAAAGATTGCCAGTAACATTGTTCAACATTAGATCACAGTCGTCATCTAAACATCAGCAGCATCATCGTAATCGTCATCATCATAAGCAGTAACAGCAGCAGCAGCATAACCATCAGCAGCAACAACATTAAGTGACGCTAAGATTACTTTTTAATATTTTTTATGCTGAGTTTCAGATACATATCGATCGATCGAATTGAATGCAAACATTACATGTTGCATAAACGAAAACACTAAAAACATTAACCAGAAGAAATTCACGCAGCAACGAAATATGAATCTACAAGTTGAGATCATTTTTTTTTTTGCTCAATAAGAGTTTGTTTGCTAGTGAATTTCACATACTCTTTAAGTATTTAAAGCAATTACATGTTTGTTGGTTTTGCTGTTGCATTTATTTGTCTAACTGTTCGTCTGTCTTTCCAAATAAACACCTAAATACACAAATTGTTGATAGTTTTTAAACTCACAGTACACTCATCATCAATATAAGTAGTTAAGTGGCATACTTGGTTGCTCAAAAGGTTCGTAAGGTAAAAAAATCAGAACAATGATTTTTTTAAATAGAATTAGACCAAACATAGAACAGACATAGACTAGATATAGACTGGAGAAAGACCGGAGATAGACCAGACATAAACTAGATTTAAACCAGATATAAACTAGATATACACCCAACATAAACCAGACATAAACCAGACATAAGCCAGGCATAAAAAACATAATCCAGACATACACCAGCCATAAACAAGATATAGACCAGATATAAACCAGAAAAAAACCGAACATAGACCAAAGATTAGACTAAAGACTAAACTAAAGATTAAGCCAAAGACTAATCCAAAGACTAAAAATTACACCAAAGACAAGACCTAAGAACAGACTAAAGATTAGACCAAGCAATAAACTAAAGACTAGACTAAAGACTAGACCAAAGAATAAACTAAAGACTAGACTAAAGATTAGACTAAATATTAAACTAAAGATTATACCAAAGATCAGACCAAAGAGAAGACTAAAAGTTAGACCAAAAATTAGACTAAAGATTGGAATAAAAACTAGACATAAGACTAGACCAAAGACTCAAACTAAAGATTAGACCAAAGATTACTACAAAGACGAATCCAAAAATTAGTCCAAATACCACCCCAAAGACCAGTCCAAAGTTTGTTCTAGTTTAAATACTAATCAAAACACTAGTCTAATAAATATTTCAAAGACTAGTCCCAAGGCCAGTGCCAAGAATAATACAAAGACCTTTCCAAAGACTAGTTCAAATAGTGGTCCAAATACCAGTTCAAAAACTAGTCCCAAGATTAGTTCAAAGACTAATCCAAAGATTAATCCAAAGTCTTGTCCCAAGACTAGTTTCAAGACTAATACAAACACCAGTCCAAAAATTGTTGTAGTACAAAGATTAGCCCAATGAATAGTCCAAAGACTAATCCAAAGTGTAGTCAAAATACTAGTTCTAAGACCAGTCCAAAAACTTGTTGTCCAAAATTTGTTGTAGTTCAAAAACATATATAAAGACTTGTCCAAAGAATAGCCCATACAATACATCATAGACTATGTCAGTAATAAATATCTACAGTACAATTTAGTTTTTTTAGAAAAATCTCTTTTTGTATCAAACATTTTCAAATTTCCGCTGCTTATAAATTGTTTAATCTGTAGGGTTATTTAATATTCCTCTTTACCGCTTCTAACACTCTTATTTATTGCTTTAATTGGTGATGTTTGTTGTTGTTTTTTTTTATTTTTTACTTCAATTTTCAATGTTTAAGTTTTTCACCAAACTAAAACTAAATCGAAGTGACATTTGACGTGACAGTAATCAACAACGTGTCAAAATTAAATAACTGTCAGTTTAAATATGGCCACAAGAATTAGCGTCATGCATAGTGATATTGTCTGTATTGCTAGTGATGGTGTTGCTGGTGCTAGTGCTGCTGCTACATGTCTATATGACTGCCTTTAACTGCCAACCTAAAAGCCAGCTTTGCTAAAAAACATCAGCATCATCATAGCCATGGCCAGCTAGACCAGGCCTTACAGTGCCATCATCATCAGCATCAACAGCAAGCAGCAGCAAATTGCAATAGAAGCAGCAACATCTTTTACAACCACATTTATGTAGCATTATCAACATGCATCAACAATACAACGAACAATATCAGGAATGTTATAATTTATTTAACCAAAAAAAATTTACTTTTTCTGTGTGTGTAAGTCTTCTGGCTTCTATTAAGACTGGAATGATTAGAAGCTGCAACATTAGCTGTTGGTGCTGCAAGACAATAAAACATTTTTGTTTTCTTTTTAAAAGGTGCCATGAAGAGTGAGAGAGAGAAAAAGAAAGTGTGGGAAAAAATTTGCTAGTAAAATTTTATTTAATTTTTGCAACTTTTTAATCTTCTAAATATGAATATTTCTAAATACAAACCGAACTGACGGGCCTGGCTGGTAGGCCGAAAAAAGCTGTTATAGCTGTTTTTGGTTAGAAGCCAGTTTACATGGAAATGTTGCAATCGATATGTAATTTGCAGTTGCAACTTAAATTTTTGGGTAGCATTCAAGCAAATAATATAGTTTGACTAGGCGAGTGATTCTGTTATTTTTATTTATTTTTTTTTTCGTTAAATGTAGAAGAGAAACAAGAGCATTACAAATCAGCATGCGTAAGCACGTTTATGGTCACCGATTAGTCAATGTCATCATACATTCATGTTGCACATTACGGCTGTTGCATGGTAAAACTATAAACGTTAAGTTTCTATGCAAAATTTTTATATTTTAACATGCCACATCACAATCTCTTCTACATAGTTTGTATGTGTGTGTGTGTTTTATGGTTTTGTGGCATGAATGAGTTTTTGTATGTATATTACAGTTTTATTTTTATGAATTTTATATGAATGAGTGGCACATGCAACAATTCTTTTTATGTTTAAATTGAATTGTACATGTTGGCATTTGAAATGGTCTTAAATTGTAATTGTTCTTGTTTTTTTTTCTCTGCAGGAAAAGATGCAGATGAAGAGGTTTTTTTCAGTTTCATGGCTCGTTCAGGCCGACTGTGTGATTTGCGAGATTTTATTGTAGAGTTATTTGTATGAGTTTTGGTAAAGCGTTTAAATGTTATTTCCACATGAACTATAAGGAAACATTGAAATATGTTAGTGATAAATGCTGTAAGTATAAAGGGAGGACTGGCGAGGGCAAGAATAAATTTAGAAGGCTTATAAAATGTTGGCTTAATGTAAGAAGTCTTACATTTCAGTTTATATTAAACTTAATTTGATTCAATTGACTGGTGGATGTTAAAGGGAGAGTGGAGTGTATTTCAATACAACAAAATACCTAGTAGGCTTTTGAAAGATAGATAGTTGAATAAAATACTATTTTTTTGTTATTGTTTTTATTTATTTACAAGTCTTAAAGGCTAATAAGGTACAGAGTTATGAGATTTTACTTACATAAGTATTACAACAATTTAAATCTATTAATTAAAAAAATAAGCTATTAATGAAATAGTCTTGAGGAAAAATTTGTTCAAAAACCTCTTACAAACTTTGAGAACGTTATAATGAAATTTGATAAAAACAACCACTAATAAGATTCTTTCTGTAAAAGATTCTTAGTGATGGTTTGCTAAATTTCAAATAAAATAATATGAACAATTTAATTGTTCACGTATTTTGAGTATTTTATTCAAATTATCATTATCAGAATAAATGGAAGTAGTTTCTTGTTGAGCGATTTAAAACTATAGATTTTATTATCGATTATCGTGAACGAAATGTTCATATTGATTCCTACTTTTAGGTGTAAGGATTTTAGTATCTTCAAAATGATTCTAAAATGATTATCAAATATGTTCATATAGTCTTCGTATTGTGGATTCCAGACAACAGAAGCCTGAAAAGTGATGCGAACAAATGCCACAAGATTGATTAAATACATTTCCAAAACATATGAAGAAACCATAAATAAACCAGACATAGACTAAGGACTGGACCAAAGATTTAAAAGGACTAGACCAAAGACTAAACAAAAGTCAGACCAAAAACCAGATTAAAGACTGGACCAAAGACTAGTCCAAAGACTAGACCAAATACTAGAGCAAAGATTGAACAAACAACTAAGCACAAGTCTAGACCAAATATTAAACTAACGACTAGACCAAAGATTAGACCAAATACTAAAACAAAGACTAGATCAAAGATTAAACTAAAGACCAGACCAAAGACCAGAGAAAAGACTAAGAAAAATTCTAGACCAAAGACTAGACAAAACACTAGTCCAAAGTCTGACATGTGATGTGAACAAATACCATAAGATTGACTAAATACTTTTTCCCAACGTGTGATAAAACCTTTAATATTTTATGACCGTTATTATCTTCCTTAGATTAATCATGGCTGACATGTTCTTACATGTGTCCTTTGACATATTTTGTTTTAGATGAGCAATTTTATTGTTTAACTAAAAAATTATTTGAGAAGAATCGTCAGAAAATTCTAACCGATACTTTACAAAAATCGTACTTCGATTGGGAAAAATTTTGAAATTTCAAATTTAAAAATGCAACTAGCTCAAAAACTAAAAACGATAAGTATAACGCACAAGTTTATTTTTAAAAACCTAGGCGAGAACTTACAGCCATCCCTAAATACCGACGGAAAGCGGAACGTATTTTTACGCTGAGCATTAGCGCTGATACCCCATCCCTAAACAAAAACGGCAACGTTATGTCAAATCAATAAAAACAGGGTTATCAAACAAATAACTAAAACGACCCTGCTTATTGTAACTGCTGGACATTGTTGTTTTATTTCTCTTTTTTTGTGTTTTGTTTTCTTTTGCAACTAACTTCACTGTGAAACGCCTTGTCAAAATCGGTTTTTCGAATAGCAAAGCGTTGCCGCCGCGTTGTTTCGGTAGCTCCATACAAAATGTATGAGCATGAGAAATTTTGACATATAAAAAACGCTTTCCGTCTGTATTTAGGGATGGCTGTTAGGAATAGAATGAAAACCAGAAGAAAAACATACCTAGTTTAAACAAATTAAATGTGAAAGGTGTTCTAATTACAGAACCCAAAGCTGCGACGTTGGAGGGTTTGTAGGGTCCATGATCAAAACACAAATACTCCTTTGCTACTCTCATGTAAAATTGTATCACGATCGGAGCAGCGGTTTAGAACTGACAGACATATTTGCAAAAAAAAAAAAACAATCGTTGCTGTCCCATTGTATGTACATACATTTTGCATGCAATATACAGTATGTCATTCTAGGGCATGAAAAAACGTTAAAATTTGTAAAGAGGAGCTTTTGAAGAGTAAATATAAGCTTTTTTATAGGTATTAGTTATGGGTGGAAAACTTAGGACTTAAAGATTGATAATTTAGTGAAATAAATTAATTTTATAAATTTTTCAAATGGCATTTACCTTAAAAGCAAACAAATTATAATAAGCTGAATTTCTTTGCAGAGAAAATATAAAATTAGATATAATAAAAATTTTTGTATTTAATTCATTCGGCTTGAGTTGTGTTTTATTATTGGAAACTAGCAAGAGTTTTTACATTTTTATCAAAATATGAAAAATAGATTCGAATGTTGTTAAGTGAATGAGTTTTGCCATTTTTTATTTTCAAATACCGGAATTATTTATTTTTATAAAAGTGCCCACTGTGACGTTATTTAGTGTGTCATAGTAAAAAAGCTTTCTATACCTTTAGCTAACATACATATAAGGCTATGCAAATGTAAAACTCTTGCTTTGCGTTTTTTGAATTTTACTTCAACCTAAATTTGTTTTTCAAAATCATCCAAGCTTAGCTTTTTGTTAGGAAGATTACTGAAAGGTTTTTTTTTTAGTTTTATGTGGAATTCTATAACAAATATAGCTTATACTTTAGGAAATTTGTTTGACCCTCCATAGGGCCGCCATATCTAAATACCCAAAAAATTATCGAGCTAAATTAAAAAAATATATCGCTTGAGATAGCATACATTTTTTTGTAGATCGTTATGAAGATCTATTTATATTTTAAATTTGGGCTTATTCGGATCATAAATGGATTTTTGGCAATTTTTTTTTTTAAAATGTCAGACCCGTGGTAAAGAACTTTGAGAAGATGGGCGCAAATCAACACAAAAACACCTCAGCTTCAACAATGTGAAATAGCTTTAATATTTCCAACATGATAAGCTTTTTAACTACTGTACATTGCTTGTTAAGGCTGGAAACAACATTTTTTAATAATCTAATAAGTTAAGTAAAATTCGACTACACAATAAAAACTTTTTTTAATTGATGACAATTGATGACAAAATCATGAATAAATTCTTTCAAAATTCAGCATTTTTGTTATAAAAGGAGACAAGAAATCCATAAAAGATATTTATAACAAAATTTTATATTATCCGAAAATACGTTAAATAACAAAATAACAAAGTTCTTAAGTATTTTATTGAAATTATAATGAAAACCACTCCCTTTGTTTCCAAACGATTAAACACTAGTCAGTTTGCTACAAATGTACTAAATTCCCTAAAGCACTTCAGCTACACAAAAGTCACATTTAAACAGCTGCTGTCAGCATACATACAACAAATACGCAATAATTGTTTGAACTACAAGCCACACACATTGGAAAGTACATACATATGTATTTTTAAGTATTTTTATGTTTTTGTATAAATGTTGTGACAACAAAAGAAGGTGCTAAATGGGCAGCAGAGACAAACATGAAAAGAATGGTGATATTGCAACAGATTTTTTTGCTTTTGTTTTGTGAATTTGTTTAAGTTGTCTACATAATAAAATAGTTCATTATATTGTGTGTGTAACAAAGTTTTATACTCATTATACTTATTGTTGTTATTAACACCTCTTTAGTTTAAGGAATTGAGAGTTAGAACTTCTAGCTATTGTTATCCTTGTTATTGTTTGTAAATACATACACTACATTGAATCTTTTGTTAAAATACTTCAGTTTTGTTTTGTGGTATGTAGCAACATCAGCACCATTACCATCATCATCAGCATTACGGCAGATAGTCATGGCCTAAGTAAACTCACTCTTATGATCGCTATTGTCATTAAATATTGTTACTATTGTTGTTGTTTTTGTGTTGTGTATGTGTGTTTAAATGTTTGTTGACATTAAAACAAATTTATTGATTAATGTATTTTGAAATGCCATTATCATTTAGCTATTGTATTGTTTTTTTAAACTAGTTGAAAAAGTCATAAATTATAAAACAGCATTTCATTTTAGTTTTTAGTTTTTTTTTCTTCCTTTTTATAGTCTTTATAATATGTTGAAAGTGAAAATAAATCTAGGGTTATAAGATCATATTTTATCGATTTTGATTTCAGTGTTCATCTTTCATGTCTTTTGTTGAAGTTGGCTGCTGCCGCAGTTGCAGTATCTTATGCCACTCAACAGCTGTAACGAATTGTCAACAATATTATGATCATTATTTTGCTATAAATTTTAAAATTACTGAGTGAGTGAATGAGTGTATTGAAAAGTCAGAGAGTTATAAATATTTGTTTGTAAATATTCTTTAAATTTGCTAAATTTAGAGCATAGTGTGAACATTTTAATTTTTTGCGGTTTCAAAGAAAACTAATTTAAAAGCATTTTAATGAGAAATTTACTAGAATTGTATTCAATGACTTAAATTAATATAGTTTTAACTTTGTTATTGTGTTATTGATTCATTGTAGTTTTTAGAGGCTCTCAGTGATTTGTTAAAATGTGTAAACTAGATTTTTTTTTCAGAAAATTTTGTCACTCATAGGGATTTCTAAATTCAATTGTAGGTATTGCTAAAGGTTAATTTTAAGCTTCAGTTGAAACTCTTTCTAAATATAAATTTTATTTTCAAACTTATGTCTTTCTTTAGTTATATTTTTGTTTCACTTGTAGGTCTTTTTCAAGTTAAATTTTAAGAACAATCGTAGTTAAGTTTTAGCTTCAGTCCTAGGTCTGTCCTAAGTAAAATTTTAGCTTTAAGTGTAGATTTGTCTAAAGTTATATTTGTTTCAAACTAAGGTCTTTGTAAAGTTAAATTTTAGCCTGAATCGTAGCTCTCCAAAGCTATATTTTTGCTTAAATCGTATATCTTTATAAAGTTAAATTTCAGCTTCGATTGTAGGTTTTTCTAAAGCTAAGTTTAGCTTCAATCATATGTATTTCCAAAATTAAGTTTTAGCCAGATTTTATAGTTAAATCTGCGCTTCAATTTGAGTTCTTTTTAAAAATATGTTGTAATTTCAATTCTAGACCTTTCTAGAGACAAATTTTAGCTTCAATCTTAAGCCTTTGCAAAGTTAAATTTTAAACCGTAGGTCGTTCTAAAGTTATTTTTAATCGTAGGCCTTTAATACAGATTTAAATTTGTTATTCTGTTATTGATTCATAGCAATTTGTATAGACTACCACCGAATGGCTAGAGTGTGTAAGCACAGCTAGATTTTCTATAAAAAATTTTCTTGCTGTGTGAACGCAGTTTAATTGTCTTTAGAAAATTTTCCCGCTGTGATAAGTTTCTAGATTTTTAGAGTTTCTATAAAAAATTCTGTCTCTGTATTCACACAACTAAATTGTCTTTAAACAATTTTGGCAGTATATGAACACAGCTATTTTTTCTATATTTTATTTATGGCGCTGTGTGAACACAGATAGATTGTCTTTTAAAAATTTTCTCGCTGTGTGAATTTTCTATATAAAAATTTTTCACTGTGTAAGTTTTCTAGATTTGTAGATTTTCTATAGAAAATTTCCTTGCTGTTTAAACACAGCTATATTTTCTATAGAAAATTTTGCCGCTGTGTGAACACAGCTAGATTTTCTATAGAATATTTTGCAGCTCTGTGATCACAGAAAGATTGTCTTTAGAAAAATTTCTCCCTGTGTGAATTTTCTATATAAAAAATCTCACTAGAACATTTTGTAGCTGTGCACACAACTAAATTGTCTTTAGAGAATTTTCTCGCTGTGTAAATTTTCTAGATTTTTAAATTTTTTTTAGAAAATTTTGGAGCTGTGTGAACATAGCAGCCAGATTTTTTGTAATAAATATATAAAATTTCATCTTAAATTAAGAGTTTCACCTTTGTCCACAATTTATTTTAATCATACTCACGCTTGTTATTTATTCAAATTTATGCCCCGTTTTATTTAAACAGGTCTCTACTTTTTATATACATATTGTTTGTAAATTTAACGCATAGCTTAACTTTTAACTATTTTGTATATCATTAATTTAATTTTATTTGATTCTGTTTTTTCTTTGTAAATTTTTAATGATTCATTAATTTTATGTTGTCTGTTGCTTTATATTAAATTGATAAGATTTTATGAGCTAAAAATGATAAGTTTTTATTAGCATTTGTGTTAATATTTAGAGCACAGTAAATTAAAATGAAATAAATTAAAATGTAGGCTTTTTTGGAGATAGAAAAAAATTAAAAAAAGAATCTATAAATATATAGATTAGATATATTTTATAAAAAAAATAAAGTATGAGTGTAAAATATTTTTTTTGTCAGACTTCAAACACTGTTGTTTAACAGACACTGTTGTTTAACAGAGGTTGTTATACTGATTGGTTGGTTGTTAAGAGGGTTAACAGAGGTTGTATCTGAAAACTGTAACTGTTAGTGAAGATACGATAGATATTGGAAGATTTTTATTATTCTTATTCCAATTTGAACAAATAAGACGTAATATTATTGCCTTTCTTGTTTGATTTTTGTGCCAATTTACACGAAGCAACAAATTGCTAGTGTATTCAAATGTGTACTCGTCTTATTTTTTCCTTACCCTGATGTCTAAGGCCTGTTTCATACTCTTCAGTTCATTTACCCACATCAATTCAATTTTCGTACTTTTTAATGCAAATCAATATGCATGACAGAAGGAAACAAAAGGTTATAAGAAAATTTACCAGCATCCTCAAGTTTGTACCCCTTTTATTTTCTTTTCCTTCTCATCCAAAAACACTTGCCTTGATGAGTCAGAATCAAAGATTGTGAAAGCGGATTAAAAGGGAATCAGCTTAGCTTAAAGAATTACTTCGTATAAATTGGTATTTAACAAAAAAGATTCATTAAAATTATTCTTCTACCAACTAAATCTTTTTATGTACTAAAGAACTGGCTTTGATTTGGGTTTTAAGAGAGTTTGCTCTTATAGCTTAAAATAAGGCTTCAGCTTGGTTTCAATCAAATTGGAATTGCTACAAATATGTCCACATGTCTATCATAAACAAGATTTATGGTAATATAAGTTGTTTTTTTTTTTAAGAACGCACTTTATTTCATGGCACTTGTTAACTTCACAAAAAAAAACTGTTCTCCTCTGTCACACTAATTATTTTCTTATGGTTATTAAAATTTTCTATATGGAAAAATCACTGCGTTATTCACAAATCAAAAAAATTGATATTTATTATTGACATACGTCTAAGGATTTTACGCTTTTTGCCGCGAAGACTTCAAAAATGTCAATATAATTGTCAATGATAAATCTACAAAAATAGCACCGCTATTATAATATCAACTTAAAGTATCTAAGTGAGTAGTAGATATTTTTTTCTCCCAATTATTGCTTTTCCCATTAATTTCCAATATTTTTTTTTCGTATTTGTACATCCATATTAGCCTGAATTGTAAAGACACCTAGAGCAAAGATGTTAAACCATTTTTGTCATATTTAACACCAATGATCATAACCATATGTGTGCTGCTAGATATAAGCTTAAAGTATGGAGAAAAAAAAAGAATTCGAAATAAATGTATATGTATAAAGAGAGAAATGTTGCGATAGCAATCAGCAATGGAATGGTTTTATCTGATTTACGCACTTCTTATTGTTGCAACATACCCAGTTAATTAATACATCTCTCTTTTAAGCTAAAAAGCCATATAAACCATTTGTAGTAGACATTTGACTTTAGTGTTTAGCTTTACTTAAATGTAATAAGAAACTAGAAGAGAACTTGAAGATGAGAACGACTAACAGAAAAGGCTACCATGGCATTTTTAAAGTCAAATTTTAGCTTAAAATTAAGGTCTTTCAAAAGTAAAAATTTCAGTTTCAATTTAAGATCTTTCTAAACACAAATTTTTTCTTCAAACTTAGGTTTCTCTTAAATTAAGTCTTTGATTCAATTGTATGTCTTTTTAGAAAATGTTTGCCTTTTATCGTAGGTGATTCATAAGTCATATTTCAGTTTTTTGTCGTAGGTCTTTCTTAGGTTAAAATTTTGAATTAATTGTATGTATGTCTTTCTAAAGATAAATTTTGGCTTTAATTATATGCCTTTCTAAAGTTATATTTTTGCTTCAATTGTAGGTCTTTGAGAAATTAAATTTTAGCTTCAGTCAAAGGTCTTTCTGAAGTGAATACTTAGCTTCAAACTTGGACCTTTCTAAAGCTTAATTTTAGCTTCAAGCGTAGGATCCTCTATAGATAAGTTTTAGCTTTAATCGTAGTTCTTTCAAAAGATAAATTCTAACTTCAATAGTAGATCTTTCAAAGTTCAAATTTAGCTTCAATCGTTGACCTAGCAAAAGTTAAAAATTTTTCCCTGTACGCCTTTCTAAAGTTAATTTTTTACTTCAATCGTTGGTCCTTCCAAAGTTAAATTATAGCTACAATCATAGGTCCTGATAAAGTTAAATTTTTACTTCAGTCGTTGGTCTTTCTAAATTTAAATTATATCTTAAATCGTAGGTCTGTCCTAATTTCAATTTTAGCTTCAATCGTAGGTTTTCTAAATTAAAATTTTTGTTTCTATCGTAGGTCTTTTTAAAGTTGAATTTAACTTCAAACTTTAGCTTCACTCCCAAACGAATACAGTTAAACCTTGCTATAACGAATCTTAAGGGGATTAGAAAAAAAACTTTATATCGAATAATTCGTGGCAATGAGGTTCGTTATATCGAGGTGAAGTTTCACTTTTATTCGTTATAACGAGGTAATAAAAAATTTTGTATATTAATCATTATCTGCTTACCATGTTATAGCGAACGATTTCCGCTAATAAATCAAAACACATTTGAAGGAACAAAATTTTGTAGTTTTAAAATTGAAAAAAAATTTTTCTTCGAAGATTTCAGCCGTTAGTCCAATGCATGCTGCTTTCGACCACGAATGTAGGTTTGCTGGAGACGTTGTCGTTGCAAAAACAATAATTTTGTGTGTATTTGTTTCATGTAATTTTGATTAATTGATGGAAATCGTTATGAAAAGGTTGCAAGTTGACAAAATTCGTTAAATAGAGGTAAATAATTCTTTCTGTTTCGTTAGTCTGCAGTGAATGAAAACTCGTTATAATGAGGCTATTGACAAATGTATTCGTAATAGAGAGGTTCATTTTGTATTAAATCTTATGGAGCGTTGTAGGGGATTTCAAAAAATTCGTTAAATCGAGGAATTCGTTATAGTGAGGGTCGTTATATCGAGGTTTGACGTAGATTGTGTTTATAAATCAATTTTTTTTGAACTTTTCAAACTTAATAACAAACTTAAACTACCCTTCATACACATTATAGCACCCAGTATAAATAACAACAAAAATAAAATTAAATACATAAGGTGTTGGTGGTTATGGTCAAGCACAATTTTGCTGTCTTAGTTTTAGTTACTGTCTATTTTTTTTGTGCTACAAACTGTTATTGTTATAGTTGTTTTCTGAGTTTTTAACAAGAAAAATAGTTACCATCAAAAGCTGTGAAAATTGTTTGAAGTTTTCAGCAAAACTACCATAACTTTGCAACACATACTACAAACATTGCTTTATTTCTATTAAAGATTTTGTTCAAAATACACACACAAACCGTCTCTCTTGTAACACTGAATGTTGTTGGTTTGAGAAAAAAAATTGGTTCGTGTCTTTTGACCACATTGTGTTACAAATATAACAAAACAGTCAACAAAAAGCTACAACAACCAGCAGCACAAAAAACCAGCAACATCAAAAATAAAGAGGAAAAAAATCAAAACAAAAAAAAGAAAAAGATTATTTACTTTAAAGTGTTGCGCTCTGCATAAATTTATGTAATCGTTTGTTACCATTTTCAGTTATTGCTCGACATTTTTAGTTAATACGCGTGCTTTTTGAAGTTTAGTTTGTTCTTCACGTTCATGTTGTTTTGCTTTTTATTTCTATTTGATTTTTGTTATGTCTTAAAGGGGGGTTACTCTAGAGTATTGTTTGTTAATATGTTGTCGTCTTTTATGGTGGTGTATATGTTGCGGTATTCTGCGTGTTATTTATTTTTTTTTTTGTTTGTTTTCAATTCGCTTCTTTATTTGTTTGTGTGTCGGCTTAGTATGCCTGCTATGGCCTACACATAGTTTATGGTTACATATAGTAAATGAACAGTATATATATAAATATATATTGCTGGTAAATGTAGCTACACCAGAGAAAAATCTGTAAATGTCTTAAAAAGTATAATTACATTAGTGCGAAAAGTTTGCGAACCTAAAAGCGAACATGTTGTAATGACAAATAAACTGAAATAGTGATGGTAATGGAAAACCAAAATAGTATGAATCATTAGGATTGGGGTGAAGTGGAAAACATTTTTTGGAGGGAAACAAGTATTATAATTTGAAGACACATGCTGCAAAAAAGGTTGGAATAGAACTAGAATAAGCTCTAACATTTTGTTAGTTAAAGATATAAAAATCAGAAAACTTAAGACATAAACATGAAGAAAATTAATAATAATCAATAATGTTGATTAAAACAAAAGACTTAAGACAAAAACATTAAGTGGGTGTAAAACAAAAAGCTGATTTTTTTCAATATATTTAGCTTTTATTTTGAAATATTTGTACAATATAAGTGTTTTTAAGTTATGGGCTATTTGAAGCGTTTTCTCCACTTTCTGGCAACATTCCAGATTCCGCGCTAAAAGAACTGCTCATCGTTTGACACCAAGAGCTAATCAAAGCAATTTCGGTATTAATGTTCTATTGTTACAAATGTCTATCTAAAGTTTAATTTTAGCTTCAATGACAAGTATTTCTAAAGCTCAATTATAGCTTCGATTGCAGGTTTTTCTAAAGTTAGTAGGTAATTCGTAGGTCTTTCTAAAGTAAAATTTTAGTGTCATACTTTGGTCTTTAGATTATCATAAAATATTTTTAAGTAAAATGCTTTGACTATTTGCAACATTGTAGGAATTCTATGAAAATAAAAGACAGAACTATAATATACAATGTAAGCATTAGTTTTATATGTTATATATATGCTACAGTTACTATTTAATGACTAATACACATTAAGTGCAAACGAACAAACAAAAAAATATATTCAAAATGAAATCTATATTGCTAATAACTTTTAAAAAGCCTCTAAGATGGGGATCTTAAGCTGACCACTTGTTCGTTAAAAAAAACTATAAAGAGTTGTTGCACTTTATGCTTTTTTATTATTATTATTATTGTTTTTATGGCAAAATATGAACAAAAAAAACACATAGAATCAATACCATAAAAATGACTTTAGTTTTGAACTAATAACAACTCAATAAATAATAAAACAACAAGCAACAGCAGCCAACATGTTTGGCAACAACACTCCAGACCATGTTAAAACAATATAGTAAAACAGAAACATGCTACACATTTAACTACATTTGATGCAACTACAAAACAAATAGCAAACAAAAAAAAAAAAGAAAGAAAACTTTAGAGGAAACAGCATATAAAAACTTATATACATAAAACAACAACTGCTACTAATACTACTACTACTATTCGTAGTACAACCACTGCTACTACACTGTTACTACTGCTGTTTCTACTACTGGGTATGAGAAAATTATGTTCAACACTAGTTAGTTCCCACAACATGGCAAAAATATATTTTTATACATATAAACACAGCGAGCACATCAGCAACGAGCCATACATATACGATTTGTAACAAACTATAATTTTTACAAACTTGCACCAATAAGTTAGAGGTACATGGTCAATATTAAGCCATAGTAATCAGCTCTATACGGCTTGTCATATCTTTAGATCTACAAAGAACCCAGCGAATTTTCTGATAAAAGAAAATAATTTCTATGGAGTCCGTCTTCACTTAAGATTGTCAGTGGTAACCTATATTTTGACGTTATTTTAACTTAATGACTTTGTTTTGTTTGGCTTAATTTTGTTTTGACTTAAATTACAAACTTAGATTGTTATAACATTAAATATTAGCATCAATCGCAGGTCTTTCCAAAGTTAAATTTTAGCTTCAATCGCGGGTCTTTTTAGAGTTAAATTTTAGTTTCAATCGTAGATCTTTCTAAAGGTAAATTTTAGCTTCAATCGTCGGTCTTTCTAAACTTAAATTAAAGCCTCAATCGTAGGTCTTTCTAAAGCAGTGTCGGGCACACACATACTCACTCATATATGCTAGTGTTGGAAGCAGCAAAAAACAAACGACTGCAAATAATTGTACACTCAAATAATTTTTCAGTTGCCAAAATTAAAGACATTTTTTGGATTTTAGTATTTTTATATATACAAATATATACAAATAATATTAAATAATTAAATAATACATGTATGTACATAAACATAATGTATAATTAAATATTTTTTGACTTACAATGCGATGACAAATCAAGCATTGTGCATCGCCATCCATGTTTTCTATAAAAAAAATCATTTTCCCATTCTTCATTAAACATTTTGGTTTGAGTGTAATCAAAAAAATGTGCAGCCAGATCAGACAGCGAAACAATTGTGTCAACGTCGCGCACACAGAATTTTGTTCCTATACAAGCGTGTATAGCATTCGCCCTTCACTGTTCTAAAGCTAAGTTAACCCATGTTTTGCCACTGGTTGATTTTTCGACTACGCAATTTATTGTCGTTTATTTCCAAAGTTAACTATGATTTTTTTAGATCGGTTTTCAGAAATATAAAATTTGTAATGGTGTTTCAAATATTTGTATTGACTTAGTTTTCTGGGGAAATTGCAAAATTTTTTGGTAGAAGAGTAAAAAAGCAATTTTTTCACACTTTTTTCCAATTTAGAAATATATGATAAATTCTGAAATTTCCACAAACTTTAGTGGTCCTCAATACAAATTTTAAACAATTTGGCGTTTTCAGTCATATTTTATTAATTGATGAGCAGATTATTCCCTATATCGGGCGGCACTATTGCAAAATGTTTATTAAGGGGAGACCAATCCGTTTTGGATTTAAATCATGGTCATTGTGCTCTCAGAGTGGATATTTATTTCACAGTATTTTATATGGTGTTTCAGTAACGCCACGCGATAAGAATATTAGTCTTGGGGCTAAAACTGTTCCGGATTTACTAGCTAACGTGTCAGTTTTGAATATAGGAAAATTCAAATCAAATTTTCAAAACTAATACTCCCTCTTCTATCCTTCCTCCCATAACCTATGCTTCAACACAATGCATTGCATGAGTAGGGGTGATTCCCTGAAAGCTGGTGTAAACAAAAAATACGTTTTAACTTCAATTTTATGTATTTTTAGGTATAAGTCAAATTTTCATTCAAACGTAAGTTTTTATCTTCTACAAATTTAGCTTCTAACTTATTTATTTATATTGTAAGATTTTGCCTTCTAACTTAGCTCTCTTCAAAGTCAAAGTTTAGCTTTAAACGTAGTTCCTTTGAAAATTAAATTTAAACTTTGTCTTTAAATTGGAAAAGTCCATCAGTAGTAGTTTAGAAACGCACAACTTTTGCTGGGTTACATTTCACACCATAACCTGCAAAATATATTAGCTTCATAAAATCTACACAAATTTATGCTAATGTTGAACAAAACTAACATGTTACACATTTTTCCTTAACGATCTTATGGCCAAGATATTAAAGAAAGTGATCTGCTTAACTATAACTATAGACAGTACCCTAAAGATTGAATTGAAATTTAATATGCCTACAAAGGATAATGATGATTTTTTAGAAAGAATTAACAAAAAAAAAAATTATAGAGATATTAAAAACAGACAAGACTTTATAGACTTTAAGCCAACAATATTAAGGCGTTAACTTGAAAATTACTTACTTACTTACTATTCTATGAGAAAATTGCCAGTTTTGCATGTTAGTTATATGAGATTTTTTCAATATACGTTAAAGAAATTGTTACGCCTAGATTGCACATGAAGATGCTTCATTTCTTTTAACATACATATATTGCGTTTTTGCAGTAGCTGTATGCTTTTATTTTCGATTTTTTATTTTTGTACTGTGTATAGTGCGAATTTATGTATAAAGTGTTGAGCTCTTAATAGAATACTATCGAACAACAAAATTGTAACTAATAAGAGAAACAATATTCTTAACTAAGTTTAGAGTGTAGAGGAAAATAATACAAAAATACTGTATGGAGAAATATGTGTAGTTAACAGATACATACTGTGTAGACAGAAAAATATGCTGTTTTGTGTGTTGTCTGTAGAAAACATTTTTTTTACAAGTCAGCAATTGCTTCTATTTTGTGTTTAATAATCCTCATACAACATTGTGAAGAACACAGTTTTTGTTTTGATATCGATTGCATATTTGCTGATGTCGAATGCCGCAAATTGTTGCACAAAATGTTTGTTAGCAAGCAGTAGATGATAGGAGATGAATGGAAAATGCTCTACAGCAGAATCAGAATTTGTACATTAGAAAAGGCCTTTATACATATTTCCTTAGTAACTTAAAATATATAAACATTTTAACCTTTCCACTTTCACAATGTCAATTTACATTCAAAACAGTATTGATGATATCTATGATGAAAGTAATGTAAGTGTGGCTGATAAAATTTGAAAGCAGTGTGACTCTCAAAATCCCACTATACACAGTTGATTGTTGATGAAAAGAATATATTAAATATAATAAAATTGAATTAAATTATGCACTACTTTATCAACATGTTTAAAACTGGAGAATTTTAATTGATGTGTAATATTTAGAAATGCCTGAATCCTTGTAAATGTAATTGTGTTGGTTTCAACTTACGATAGACGGTTTGTGCTATTTGTGGTGGTTTTGACACAGGAGACGTAGATCACCCAGGCCCGCCAAAATTTTTCGAATTGAGACCTACTAAAGCAACAATTTCAAAACTTTTTAAGAGCAGCAGGATTCATACAAAAGTTAGGAGATATGAAATGAAGCCAAGTGATTTTTCATGTTCAAAATGCCTAATTTCTTAGGTTTGCACATAATCACTAATAGCAATACAAAATATATCCATTATAATCACCTGAAGCGTAAAAGATCGTAGCTGAGGTTCATTCAACCAGAAGTCCTGATCTGAGAAAACAGGAAATTATATTAAGCCGTCGACATAATCACATTGGTAGAATTATTATAATAAAACAAAATAGCTAAAAAAAAATAATTTAATTTAATTTTTGGTTGATCAAAAATTCGCAATAAATACAATTTTTTTGCTGTTGTTATTTAAATGAACGGGAGTGTATTTCGTATAAACTTGTATTGTAGAAGTGTTTCAAAATAGAAGCTAAAAATTAGAAATAATACCACTCGTTTAAATTGTACAACTAATAATTGTAGGCAAAATTACTTGAAGAAGGCAAAATTACTTGAAGACCTGCTCCAGAAATTTATATTGTACATATTTGTTCAAATCATGGTAGGGTGCTTAAAAAAAAAATAAAATCAAACTCTGTATAAAAGCCTAAAACAACAACCACCGCAAAAAGGAAGAAAAGAAAAAAAACTCAAACAGAGTTGTAAATCAGAAGGTGTTATCGTTTGAATAAATATTGATATTGTTGGCAGCAATTTACGTTAAACAAGCAACAAGTAAGCATTTACTTTATACAACTCATGTCTGTAGCAGCAACAGCAGCAGCACAAAAAAGTTACAACAACATATTGCAACATGCAAGAAACTTGGTTACACAAACAAATAATACCTACCTACACTCACACTCAGCATATATGTATATTGAGCACTATCAATACACTGCAATGCTTGTTATGTGTATCAGGTGGTAAGTTGCAAATAAGTTGTTTATTGTTAAGATAGTTTTTTGCTAGTAGTTGTTGTTGGTGCCTTGGTTGCTGGTGTTATTTGTTGGCTTGTTTGTTTTTTCTTTCTCTCTTAGCTTTCAACATGTAAAGTATTTTTGTAGCTTTCTTTGTGGTTGGTTTTTTTCAAGAACATTTTGCTGTTTTCTTCCTTTAAAAGGTGTGGCTCGATTATGTCTAATATATGGTAGTTTTGATTTTTTTTCTTTGTTAACACCCTAATTTTGTGTGCTTTTAAAAGCTTTTTTGCTTTTATTTTGTATTAATATATTTATAAAATTGAAAAAAATGAAGGTGTAAGTGCCAGTATAATAATTTGTTGTGAGCAAATTGAAAGAAAAATAGTGATTGGTTTATTGTTCAACTATTTTCTTTAAGATTTTTGTAGCTTTAAATTTAGGAAAATTAATTGTTTTTTAATTAAAAAATTTTATTGGCAACAAAAGAGATTTAATGATTTCTAGCATTTAAGTTTTCAATACAAACTATTGAAACATTTTTGTAGAAGAAACATATTATAACAAGTTTTTTGAATATTTCCTCTAAAAAACTATTAAATATTTTTAAATTATACTAAAGTTTTTTTGAAATTTTGAACTATTTTCTCAATTACAAACAACTGTTTGCCACACTTCTTCACACTGTGCTTAACCCATATCTTCCCAGCAATAGTCTAGCATCTAACAAAAACTATTTGCATATTAAGCCTATTTTTAAACATGACAAGCTCAACTCAAATTCATTATGAATTTTCAACTGTCTAGTTATAATTCGTCTATAGGCAGCAGCCAACACAACACTGTGTACAGTAATTAGCTCACCATATAAGCGTAAGGTTTTAATTAAAATGCTAACAGTGGCCAACAAACATATACTAAAAATCTTCCAGTCCATGTGCATTCCTGCTGTGCGCACTACAAAACCCCAATTGCTCCAAATCCATGTGTAAAAACTGAGCAAACAAACCATTTGTGTAAATCTATGCAACTAAGATACAGAGGCAAACAAAAAATTAGTAACACTAGTCAACTAAGATGTCTAACTAAGCAGGATTATAAATTTATTATAAAATATCATATACGAGTACACACATAAACACTTTGAATATTAACCAATATTTCTAGAGCATTTGCACAAAATTTTACATATTGCTTTGCTTGAAGTTGCTTTTATGCACTTGCTAGTTTGCTGCTTAGATTTTCGAATTTCTTTTGCTGCAACATGATATTTTTGCTGATCATGACGGTGATGATGATGACGTTGCTTAGTTGCTTTAGCGATATAATGTATGTTTGATTATCATCTTTATGTTGGAATGGTTGTGAGATGAGAGATGACCATAGGAAGATCATGTACGTACGCACGTAGTAGTTGTATGTGGCGATTAAAATTGACATTTTGACAGACGTATAATTAGTGCAGCTGCCTTGCTTAAAATATATACAGATTGTTGCTGTTATTATTATTATTATTTGTATTATTGTCTCTATCGGAGATTAAGAAAATTAATACACTTTTTTTGTGCAGAGTTATTTTCAGCTTTTATTTGATTAACATTTGACATGAAATGGATTTGTTGCAGAAAAAGAGATATTTAAAAAACGTATGGGAAATAAGAAAAACTAGGACTATTTAGTTAAGTCGTTATAAAGATCTTAGGAATAAGAAATTATTTAGAAAAAGTCTCTCGCAAAATAGTTTTCTGTGGGAATGAGTATTGCCAAGAAAGTTTTATCGTTCAAAAGTGTCTGTGTAAGACAGTTTTCTATATAAAAAGTGTCTGTGTAAGACAGTTTTCTATATGAAAAGTGTAAGACAGTTTTCTATATGATTACACTTTTCTATATGAAAAGTGTATGTGTATGACAGTTTTCTATATGCAAAGTGTCTGTGTAAGACAGTTTTCTATATTAAAGTGTCTTTAAGTGACAATTTTCTATATGAAAGAATCTTTCGGAGACAGTTTTCTATATGAAGGAAGTTATCAGAGATAGTTTTCTATATAAAAAGTGTCTTTCTGAGACAGTTTTCTATATGAAAAGTGTCTTTCAGAGACAATTTTCTGTATGAAAAGTGTCTTTCGGAGACAGTTTTCTATATCAAAAGTGTTTTTAGAGACAGTTTTCTATATGAAAAGTGTCAGGCACAGTTTTCTATATGAAAAATTTCTTTCAGAGACAGTTTTATTATTAAATGTTTTCTACATATATGAAAAGTGTCTTTAATAGTTGTCTCTAGAGAATTGTGTTATACACACTGGAAACTGTTTTTCGCAGTCTTTTTTTATATATAAAACTCTCTTACGCTTATGTTTTATTATACTTTTTTTGTCTTTTATACAAATTTAATTTCCAAATTTATTATTTAACTCACTTGGTGCTTGTGTCCTAAGTCTTTTGTTTTAAAACTCATTAATTTATTGACCAAACACATCTAATTAAATTTTTAGTGTGTAAGCGTTTAATTTAATTAACAAAATTATACATTTTTCAAATACTAACAGTTATCTTTCATTGTTCGCTTGTTTTATTGCGCTGTTTCCCTCAAACCCGAAAACACATTAGCAAATTTTTAAAAATTCTAAGAGATATGTAAGTGCTATTTATTTTTTCGGTCGTAAATATAAGATGCGTTCGTTAATCAGCTGGTTAACGTTTAATGTTATACCGACATTTATGACATTCACTTAAACAATAACAAGAAAATACTGCTTAAACAAACAACGTTGAGCCAAAGGCAGAGGAAAGACAAGGAAGTAGTTTAAGGAAAATGTGACTAACTACATGATGTAAAGGCAAAGAGTGTGTTTATTAAATAGAAAGTATAATTTTGTATTAAGTATTGTTTTACAGGTGTCTAATTTAATAGCTAGTAACTATTTGTATTACTGAACTAAGAGTTAACGAATAATGTAGTGAGTCCTCATTTACCTTAAAGCTTAATTGAGCTTGTAATTGGTTTAGTGGTTTGTGTTTTATCCTGTATTAAATTGCAACTTACGCTTTAAGGTCTACTTTATGTAGCTATTATTATTTGTAAAAACAGCTTTATAAAGCAAACGGAACATGTTCTAGAAAATATCAGTAAATTATGCGTTATCTCTGTTGTGGCATTATAAACAGAAACTAGATACTTCGTATAACATTTGCTAAGTTGTAAAGGGTACCGTTTTCTTAAGCCACATACCTTTTATGTAAAATTGTTTTCACAGTTATGACTCTTTGGTTTTATGTTTGCTTTACATTTGTAAAGTATTACCTTTATTTTATTGTTATTGGAAAATTTTGTTAGAGTAAAGGTTGTTTTATTTAGATTTGCCTTATACTCAAAATGTCTCTGAGTGTAATTAAGTTTTTTATGTGATATCTTGTGCCATAAATCATTATTGTGTTTTCAAATTGGATTTTAATTATTATGGAAAATAAATTTCCAAGAGCAAAGGAACAAATCGACATATGCGAATATATAGAAGGGTCAAGTCGAATAAGAATCACATGTTTTTTTAAAGAAACTTAACTTAAATGTTCTTATAAATGCCATGGATAATTTTTGTACCACATGAACTTTTCTAAAGAAAACTTTCTTTTACAGAAACTTTTTTAAAGAAAACTTTCTTTTACAAAAACATTTCTAACGAAAACTTTCTCAGAAGTTTTCTAAAGATCACGTTCTTTCACAGAAACTTTTCTAAAGAAAACTGTTTTCGACAGAAACTTTTTTAAACTTTCTGCAACAGAAACTTTTCTATAGACAACTTGCTTTCACAGAAATTTTGTTTCACAAGAACTTTCATTAACAGAAGCTTTTATATAGAAAACTGCCTGCCACAGAAACTTTTTTCAGACTATTTGCATATAGGAAACTGTCTCTCACATAAATCTGGAGAGTTGTCTGCACTTAAATAAGCTTTATTGCCATCAAAATGAAATTTCTTACTATAGGGTAATCTTAAGTTGTTTAAAAATTAAACACTAACCAATTGGTTTATAACCTTTAAAATTAAGCAATTTGTAAGCAACTTTGTTAACATTTATGTGAATTTTTTTAATAATGTTTCCTAATGTACAATAAAGCTGCTTATTTTAACTTAGTGTTAGCTTATATTCGTCTATAGTTAGAAGCCAACATAATGCAGGAAATTATAGTTTAACAGACAATCAGTAAAGTCATAATCTGTAAATAATATTTAGCCATAATTTTTGTAGCAAAATGTTATTATTACTTTTGGTGGTAACTTAAAAATACCGCTAAAATTTAACAAACAAACTTTAAATATGGTTATATTTTTGCGAATAAAATTTGTATAGTTCTCTTACAGGTTAAAGTAAGGAAAACTAAATTTTAATAATCATTGATACAAAAAGTATTTATAACTAACAAACAATTGTAAGTTTATAGTTAACATAGCTAGAAAGCATATAATATAAACAACAAATTATTAGTTATTAATAGACAATAAGACTGCAATGGGTTTTTTTTTTCTATAAAAAGAACATGTTGTGTCTTTGTTTGGCCATAAACCTGTTAAAGTTTGTTTTAGTTTTGTTTTTATTTGCTTTTATTTATTGAGCTTGTTTGTGTTTATACACAATAGGTTATAGGAATCCTTTTTTTAAAAGAAATATTGCTCTAAATTTGGCTTTTCTATAGTAAACTACATCTTCAGTTTTATTTTTTAGTTTTTAAGTGTTCAATTTAGTCTATCTGTTCATCTTTCAGTTTCTGTTTAAAGTCGATTTAATTTTAAGATCTATTTTGTGCTTTATGCTTGTCAACCTATTAGGACATAATAGATTTTAATAGGGTTTCGTTTACAGCTTCAATTTAAAATTTATATTTATGCCACTACATACAAAAAAGGTCAATTTTATAAAAGTCATTTAAAAATATAGATTAACAATGGCATAATTCAAAAAGACTTATAAGTTTAAAAGCCGGTAAATTGTGACAGTTTTAAGGAAATTATTATTGTTGGCAAACAACAAAAACCGATAAGATTTGCTATATTTAGTAAAAGTTTTTTTTTCAAGGAAAACAAAAGACTCAAGACACAAACCTTATTAGAGCACAACACTAAAATCAGATACAAAATTGTAGTAACTTTAGTTAGTTAAGTAGTTTCAAAAAACATTTATTAAATTATTAACAAAATTAAACTTAATGTTGTTTCCTTAAAAAAAAATTAATTTATATTTTTAAAGACTTCTTTTAATTTTAAACCTGTCCTTAAATAACTTTTAATTTTCAATTATTTCAGTTAATCTTAATATTACTTTTATTTCAAACTTAGCAAATGTTTCTTTAAATTAAACACTTAAAAACAGCTCCTTTTGCAACTGTCGACTCTTGTCTTGGCCATCATTTCTAGTTTATGTCTATTGCCTTGTTATCTTTTAAATGTATCAACTAAGTATATTGGTCATTTCATCTTTTACAAACTAACAAGTGTAATTGCTTTAAACATAATGACAGTAAATGGAAATGTTTTATTTTTTTTTTATTCAACATATGCTAAAATCTGAGATGAACATAAGTGAACATTTGTTATGTTGCCTACCCATTTATAAAAATACCACAGCAAATAAATGAATAAACAAAACTCCAGGAATCAAGAGTTGTTGGCCAACAACCAACGTTTTGTTTAGCAGAAATATGTAGAATACGACACTCACATGCTTAAGATGTTCGTTCGCTCGTTTGTACGTTCGTTTGTTTGTTTGCTGCAAGTGAAGTCAAACATTAAGAAAACATACCGTAAATAGTTTATCATGTAATTGACATGAAATTAAGTCAAAATAAATAATGTTTAAAAAATTAAACAGAAATCACTATAGGTATATGTTTGTGTACGTAAAGGCAACTATAAACATTGTATTAAAAAGATTTAATTTAAATATGGGAATATTTTTTAGAGGCATAATTTTATAGCCTAAGTCTTTGGTTTTAGGTGACACATAATTATTTAAAGTTAAGTGGATAAAACAATTAGTGTCATGGTATGTTGCGTTATGATTATCATAATAATACTTGCAAATAGTTTCTGTTATGTGAAGCTAAATCAGCTAAATTAGTGCCTTAAGAAGATTTATAAGTTCTAAGTGAAACATAATTGCCACAAAAAATTGATTGGTTTCTTGAGAGGAAATTTTTAGAAACTTTAATTGGTTTCTTTAGACTGCGAATATGAGTTTAAGATCTATTTATCTAGAGTTACTTGACCATTGGTCTTGTGTAATTTTTTCAAATTGGGTTTCCTTTTGTCAATACCCAACGATTTAGCGCAATTTTTAGCCAGCCTTTCTTCTGGGATGATGCGATTAAATCGTGAATATACCTATAATTTAAAGTCACTTTGAAACTAGATGAATCTTTGTTAAATCTTCTTCAAAATGTAACTTGGGATTCGTTTTTCAGTGCGCCCAATGTAAAAAACCAGCCTCGCAGAGATAGATCATGCTTTAGTTGTAAAAGCAGAAACGTTACAAATTATTCCATTCTGCACAACCAATTATCTTGTTGAGTAAAAAATACTTTAAAAGGCATTTCAACGCATTATTTATAATCAAACTCTTTCGAAAAGGAATGCACATTTCACAACTCATTCTATAAAGAACGTATGTACTTTGCTTAAATTGAAAATGTAATTTTAATGATTATCTTAACTTTTTAGATTAGCAATAAGCAAAAATTCATTGAAAATATCCAATTTTAGATATGGAAGTAACTGGTCGATCAATCAAGAGTAGTAAAGAAAACTGTCACGGAATTTTTTTTGGAAGTACATAATTGTTTGTCACAGAAACTTTTCTATAGAAACCAGTCTACCACAGACACTTTTCTATAGAAAACAGTCTGCCACAAACTCTTTTCTATAATAAACTTTATTCCACAGAAACTTTTTCAAACTATTTCCATACAGAAAACTCTTTTAGATTGTCTTATATAGTAAAAAGTATTAGACTGTTGTTCATTTAGAAATTTGTATGTGTGGCACATATTACAAAGTATCTTATTTGTAAGTTTATATATGCAATGGTCAAGCACCAGCTTTTTAATTTCATGTAGGATAGGACTGGGCTGAACGTTGTTAAAGGCACCTTTAATGTCCAAGAAGGCAACAAATAAGTGACTCATTAATAGAAGCCATTAGTGAATGAAGAGCTGTTTATACAGATGTATCGTTTGTATAAGCATGTTGATTCGTAGAGGTGAGCTAGGCTCCTTTGTGAGTGTGAGCGGCGTTACTTGCTTTGGGGATGAAAACAACTTTACAGTTCGATCACCATGATGGTATGTAGGTCCATTAAATAAACGTGGAATACGTATTAATAAGCTAAAGAGTGATAACGTCTTCATGGTCTCACAGCAATTATCTATCCTTTCTTTCCTAACAAAAATTAGTAGCTCAAGACTTTTAGAAATTTAATGGAAATTTGGTTTGTGACTTTTAATTTGTCATACGCTTAATCATGTCTCTTCTGGAGTAAGATTTATTTGATTTTTAAATACAAATTTTTCATTTCTACCACAAGATTAATTTCTTTTCCCCACAAATCATTTACCATGCAGCCCCGCATAATTCATTTAGAAAAAATTAAAAAAAAATCTCAAAAACACACTTTGATCCATTAAATAAACACACATACAGGTGAAAGAGTAACGGCTTATATTTGAAATGAATGTAAATACCAAACAATTGAGCTTCCTTATAATGATTTTATGATGGTCAAAAATACCAAGACTAAAACAAATAACAAAGTAACTGCAATGAAAGCTTTAAAAAGAAAACAAAGTGTTATACCAACAGCAACAAAAATTAGTGTGATTTTAAGAGGAAAAAAACCAACAAACAAAAAAAAAACTCAAACAAAAACTAAAACGCAGTCGTAATGTCTATGATGGTTGTTATTTCTTAAGAAACAAGAATGGTTTAAGGCGAAAGTCAATTTATCTTAAGTGTCTCACGTTCTGATTTTCATTTTACGTATTTTTGTTTTTGAGTTAGTTTGAAGTTAGTTTATTTGCTATTTTAAGAAGCAAAAACAAAGAAAAGCCTTAGAAAATTGTGAGGGTAAGTAGCAAATTCTAGAAAAACAGCAATTGCTACCTTTCTAAAGCTTTGCAATATTACAAACAAAATAATGCTGATGATAGCTACAAACTAGATTGAGTGTTTTTTGTGTTTGTTTGCTATATAACCGGCAAGATTTTTAATTTCATTTAGTTTTGGTTTGTTTTTTCGTTTAACATTAATGCAACCATTTCATGTCAATGCCAGCATAATTTGCTACAACATTAAAACAACAACATTATTTACTAATTCGCAATAAAAAGCACAGCAGTACAACTACAAAGCAAACCAAAAACAGAAAATAGTCAAAAAAAAAACATACATAAACATAAAAGAAAGCAGCGAGCCGCTTTTCTCTACGGCGTGGCGCACATTTTGGCCATAATGCATGCAATTTTAAGCTAATTTAGTTTAACTTACAAACAAACAAAACTAAAGCTAAATGCGGAACATTTACATTAAGTGTTGTTCAAATCATGTAACACTGGCTACAAATGAAGCTCGTATACAGGGAGTAGGAAGTCTATAGAGTAAACGAGGAAAACTGTATAATGTTGCTTATGTTAGCGATTAGTTCTCGTTTTGTTGTTTTGGTTTTATAAATGTTGCAGCTAGATAGCTGCAAAACTAAAGCAAAACTAACCCGCATTTAATTTCTGAGTCATTAAAATTGCACTTAGTTTTGTTACAAACAAAATGCGTTATTTAATGTTATTTGCCGGTATATCGTGTTGGCAATAACAGCAACAACAACAAATTTATATTTGCACAGCAAATGCAAAAATCATGTTTACGACTTTTTTCTTTAAACAACACACTCAACGTACTACCCAACATTTGTTAGCTTGTGCATTTGTTTTAGAAAACTGTAGCAAAGTCTTGGGAATATTGGGGATATTTTCAATCATGCAGAAAAAAATACTAATTAAATCGAAGAATACTTTGTCAACGTTCAACAAAATTGTTTATTTGTCATAAAATTTTATGAGTCATTAAAAATCAAAAGACTTAAGACACATACTCTTACATACATATGTACTTTAATTTACGGCTCTTTTACTTAATGTATTGGATTGTTATTTTTATGAAGTAGACTTCATAGAAGTTGTAGAAAACACATTTCTATATAAAAGTGTTTTCTCCAGACAATTTCCCATACAGTAGTGTCTCCGTTTTTTTCATTAGGCAGTTGGAAAGCTTGCATAAGACATCTGTCTTAAACTTAATGAGTCTTTAACTTAACCGACTGAAGCACCTCCTCCTTCGATATTGCTTCGGCGGGCTATATAGCGATATTCAGGCTATATGTCTCTTATTGCTGACTCTCCCTTCTTCATCTACCTCCAATTTTCCTTTTTATGTTACATGGTCTGAACAATATTTTGAGTATATTTCATTTGTCAAACTTGTCTAAAACGTACGCAGTCAAATCCCACATGCTCTGCATTTTCTGCATGATTTAATCATTGCGGACATCTTGGGAATGTGTCAAGACCAAATCTGTTCAGGTAACTTCTGTATCCTCAATCTCCAGATAGAAACTCTATTAAGTGGTAATTTACTTCGCATGTTTGCTACTCAATCATGTCTCTATGTGAGGTATTAATTTAAAAGTTCCGAATGAATGCCTACTTGAGAAGTCTCTTAGCAGTCCAGCCAAGTTAGTTCACGGTATTTCTCTTAGAATTGGTCGTACGTGAGCTATTATTTGCAAATATAATGGCATGGTGGTCACTGTAGGTGTATTGTTCAATACAGTCTCATCCAAAAACTTTTCTCCTCTAGACCCTTTTCTATAGAATACAGTCTCTCTCAGACCCTTTCAAAAATAGATTTTTCTCCAGTTATTTTTTTTCCTCTAGACACTATTCTATAGAATACAGTTTCCTCCAGAGTGTCTCTTCTAGTCACTTTTCCATAGTATAGTGTTTAATTAAAATATACAATGAGTTAAATATTACTCATACGCTTAGTAGTAAATATTTTTAAATTTTGTCTTCTTGCTTGAAAAGTTTACTAAGGAGTACATATTCTCTGTTAATTATATATTAACACACTATTTGTTTTAACTTTTATTTAAAACCAAATAAAAAAACACAATTTATAGACTTGTTACTTTAGTTAACTGTTTTCAGCAGCTCGGCACAGTACAGCACAGTGCAGTACAGCATGCTGGTTTTGTTTGGTCTTTATAGCCAATGGCTAAGTTTGCTTACATTTTAAGCACCTTATAACAAATTCTTTTATAAACATGTAATACATTTTGCCTTTCAGCTTCCTTAAAATACAAAAAGATGCGAATATTTTGATAAAATAAAATGCTTTGTTTTTGTTTTTTTTCGGTTTATTTGTTTGTTTGTTACGAAAGCCAAAAACAACAAAATAAAACGCCTTCTTTGGTTAAGACCACAAACAAAAATTGTTCTAAAGGATTTTCTAGACTATCTTGATAAAAGAGCAGCGGCAGCAAAAGCAACAATAATACACACACACAAGAAAAAATGTTTAAAAATTTTACGAAAATACAAAAAGCAGAAAAAAAACTACTTGAATTTTTCCATGAGCTAATAAAGTTGGCAAAATATTGGTGGTATTGGAATTTAACTATCTCTCACCGAACCTTACATAACAACAGTAACAACAAGACAACACCAGCAACTATAACAACATAAAAAACACCAACAACATCAACACTAAAATCAGTTAGAATTTTCTTTAGATTGAACTGTCACACAGTGGCCAGAAAGTTTACTAAATAGGGCAAAAAGTAGAACTACTACAAAACTACTAGTTAAATAAGTATTATTTATTGTAGCTAAGTTCTTGTTAGCTTAAAATATATATTTATTTGTGAGGCTACTACATAGTTGGCTTAATATTTAAATGCTTTCAACCCATTGTGCTTTGCCTAAAGCTGCTACCATCATCAACTAAATAAAATCTTGCTTAAAAATTCTGTATTTTGGGATGTTTTTTGTATGTGTGTGTGTGTTTTTTTTTTGTTTCTGCTGCTGATGATAGCCTTAATTGTTTTTTATGTTAATTTAGCTGGTGCACACGATCATGGTTAGTTTGGCAATGTAAACGTAGCACGTTTTTTTTTGTTCGTTATATTGGTTTGTTTGTTTGTAGGTTTTCCTTATTGGAATATTCTAAAGTGTCTTTTTTCTTAACTTAACTAAAATGCTGTAGATCTATAGGTATTTTTTGTTGTTTGTGTTTTTTTACAGCCAGACCACAAAAGTTAGAAGGTGTAGAAGATGGTGGTGGAGGCGGTAGAGTTAAAGGTGGAGTTTTTTAATTTTTTGTTTATTTTGTTGTTATAGGCGGCTTTTGTCGTGTATGATATGAATCTTGGAGGAAAATTGGTTCGCACTTGGAATATTGTATTAAAGATATTTGTTTAGTTTTAGTTTTTTTTTAATATTTGTTTTGTTAAAATGTTAAAGGCGGTTTGGCAGGGGTTTGTGGGGAGTATTTATCCTGTATAGTCAGATTTATGGAATAAAAGAAAAGTGTTGGTTAAAAGTAAGGGTGACAAGGTAGTGTCCTTTGTGTTTCTAACAGGTAGTTGTTTTTTAATTGTGATTATCAAATGGACTAAATATAAGAGTTGCACAAAAAAAATGTTCCGCACAATCGTATTATTGCAACTATAAAGACACTTTTAAAATACCAATGAGGCCTTCAGCTAATCTTCAACTATAATGCTTTAACATAAAAACTTAAATCCTAGAGAAATTAAGCTAAGAGGGGTCTTTTCAATTCCTATAAAATAGATATGGTGCCCAATAACAACCTAAGGTTTAGGCTTTTACTGAATACTATATCCATCATTGAGGCAAAAAGAGATTATTATGAAAATATACAATGAGACTTGATTAAGAGTTGTGGGACTAAGGATGAGAGTATATGGACAGACAAATAAAGATTAAATGATACTCTAAAGCCGTACGATTGCAGTTAATAAAAGAAAACTTCCTGACTACCTATCTACGATTAAGTTTTAGCATAACTTATAAAGCACTCCTTTTGAAGCTAAACGAAGGCTAAAGCTAAACTAGGACATTAAAAAGACTTCTAAATATAAGAATTACGATTGAAGCTAAACTAAGACATTATAAAGACTTAAATTAGACCTACGGCTAAAGCTAAACTAGGACATTATAAAGACTGCATAAAACCTACAATGGAAATTAAACTAAGACATTCTAAAGACTTCCTAAAGGCCTACGGTAGAAGCTAAACTAAGTGATTATAAAGAATTAAATTAGACGCAGTATCATAGCTAAACTAAGATATTACAAACACTTCCTGGAGGCCCACAGTTGAAGCTAAACTAAGACATTCTAAAGTCTTGCTAAAGGCCTACGGTAGAAGCTGAACTAAGTGATTATAAAAACTTAAATTAGACCTACTATCGCAGCTAAACTAAAACATTATAAATACTTCCTTGAGGCCTACGATAGAAGGTAAACTAATATATAATAAAGACTTCGTTAAGAGCTACGATTGAAGCTAAACTAAGACATTCTAAAGACTTCCTAAAGGACTACAGTAGAAGCTAAACTAAGTGATTATAAAAACTTAAATTAGACCTACTATCACAGCTAAACTAAGATATAATAAAGACTTCGTTAAGGGCTACGATTGAAGCTAAACTAAGACATTCTAAAGTCTTGCTAAATGCCTGTGGTAGAAGCTAAACTAAGAGATCATAAAGATTTGAATTACACCTACTATCGAAGGCAACTAGACTTCCTGGAGGCCTATGATTGAAGCCAAACTAAGACATTATAAAGAATTCCTTAAACTTAACATTCAAGTTAAACTAAGAGATTTGGAAGTCTTCCTGAATACCTACTATGGAGGCCAAACTATTATTTTAGAAACATCTACTATCTAATTTGAACCAATAAAGTATAACAATTTTATAAAGACCTGCCTACAATAGCAGCTAAACTATCACTTTTCAAAGGCCTACTATTTAATTCACACTAAGAAAGTACAAAAATTGTATACAGACCTACAATAGAAGTTAAACTATGACATTATAAAGACTTTACACAGACCTAAGATTAAAGCTAAACTATAGTTTAATTTCTGTATTTGTATCTTATAATAAATAATATATAAAATTGAATTTGACAAACAAAATGTGCTTTTAAGATTATTTACACCCTACTTCCACTCTTTATTAAGGATATGTTAATAACGTAGCTTTTATTAAATTTTTTAATTATAATTTCTAAATATTTGTTTATAATAAATTTCAAAATTTATTAAAAGAATTCAAATTTATTCTATTACAAATAGTTTTTAAAAATTATTTTCTTATTATTTTCAATGATATAAAAATAAACTAAAGCTAATATTATGAAACAAGTTGTTTAGTTTAATTCGAATTAGATTTGAATTAATAATTTTAATTATTCTAAAGTTAAATGAATTTTATTCTTAATTAATTATGAATTTCGTAAAGTAGCTCATATACAAGTACTTATAAGCAGTTTAGTAATACCTTGTAATAACCTTATATATAAGTTATTGAAAAGTATGTTGTATAGTAATTGAAAAAAATTACCAAGTTTTTGCTAGGTAAGATATCGTAAAGCCCTAGGATTGAAGCTGAGCTAGCACTTTATTGAGTCCTATGAGCTCACAAATTTTCACGAAATCTCTAGTTTACAAAAATTATATATTTTAAAAATCTCTCGTGTAAAAAATAAACAAAATTAAATGTATTTATAAAAAACATTTCAGTATTTATTACTTGTTTTAATTTATCAAGTCACTGCTATCTTTCTTTCTTAAACAAACAACAATAATAATGCAATTAATAAATACTAAAACAACAAACCTAGAAAAAAGACATCAATTGCCAACATTCTTACAAAGGTGGTACTACAATTTGAATAGTGTTTTTTTCCTTCAACAAAACTTTTGTAATTTGTTTTCCTCTATTCCTCAATATCTTGGCAAATAGCTGTAATACCTAATGTTGGCGGCTTGTTTTAAAGCAACTAAAACCCAAAAAAACCAAAAATAAATTCAATTGAGCGCATCTATAAAAATATTTAGGTGGCTTGTCAGCTAATATAAACCAAGATTCTTATCTCTAATAAAATATTTGCAAACGAAATGAGAAATAAAATATTTTCCTGGTAATAAGTAGGAGGTGGTTTTTGTTTCTTTTAATATTTTTGCAACAAATTGTAAAAGGCTTTGGCAAATTAAACTGTCGCATTTATTTCATGTCTCTGTAAGGCATTGTAATAATGTTTAAATTGAAAACACAAACAAAACAATTTGTGACATTTGAATGGTCAATTGATGACAGTTGTGTAGAAATGGCCAGCAGTGGTAAAGTGGTGGTAAGATAACATAAATGCTTTGAGGAAATGTATTTACAAAAGTAAGAAAATCAATGGAAATATTTTGAAACTGATTTTTTGTAAAATGTTTTCAAGTAAAACATTAATAGTATTTTATCAAGGGCTTAGGTTTTTTTAATTTATATAAAAAATTACATAAAAAATTTCAAACTTTAAAGGCGTGCAATTGGAACTCTACTCTCTAGAAAGACATACGATTGGAGCTCGACTTAGACTTCAGAAAGATCAACGATTGAAGCTCAACTTAGACTTTCGAAAGACCTACGATTGAAGATCATCTGAGACTTCAAAAACACCTATAATTGAAGCTCGACTTAAACTTTAGAAAGACCTGCAATTGAAGCTCATCTGAGACTTAAGAAACACCTATAATTAAAGCTTAACTGAGACTTCAAAATCACCTACAAATGAAGCTAGACTTTTACTTCAAAAACACCTACAATTGAAGCTCGACTTTACATCAGAAAGACTTACAATTGAAGATTGACTTAGATTTCAGAAAGATCTACGGTCGAAGGTCAACTAAAACTTCAAAATGATCTACGACTGAAGCCCAACTTAGACTTTCGAAAGACCTACGAATGAAACTCGGCTTAGAGTTCAGAAACACCTACAACTAAAGCTTAACTACGAAATTAGAAATACCTACCATTGAAGCTCGACTTAGATCATAGGTAGCCAAAACTTCATTTTCTGTGCACAATTGTGCTACAAAACAATAAAAAAAAACTCACACCGACGCTTGTTCTCTTCTATTTCAGTTTGATTTCAGTCATTAATTGAGTGTTAACGAGTGCACATGGGCCGATGCTTACTGCTTTTTTCAGCTTTATTGTTTTTTCAGCTTTGATTTAATTTCAAAATAAACCAGCAAACAATAGTATAATGGAAATAAATTAAGTTCTTCAATTTAAAACATATTTTGTTAATAAGAAATTGGTACAAAATCTGAAATTTGGAAAACTTAATTTATAATGCCTAAATACACTTAATTTTTTAAGTTTTAATTCTAAATTATACTTGACCAATCAAAAATGTGTGAAAAAATTGCCTAATTATGTAAAAACTCACGCATATTTTTTTCTTTAATTTTATTTTATGCCTAAAACTTTTTTAAACTTCTTTTTCATTTTGCTTTTAAAAGTGAAATTCATTACATTGGCAATTCTTAGTTTTGTGTTTGCTGGGCAATATTTTCTTATCCAATACAGACGCATTTCATTTATTGAGAGTTTTGGTTACCTCTGAATTAGACTTTAGAAAGATCTACGATTGAAGCTCATCTTAGACTGCAGGAAGACCAAAAATTTAAGCCGAACTTAGACTCCAGGAAGAACAACAATTGAAGCTCAACTAAGAAGTTAGAAATACCTACGATTGAAGCTGAACTTAGACTTTAGAAAGACCTGCGATTGAAGCTGAACTTATATTAAATGTAGGACGATTGATTGAATAACACTATATTTATACAGTTACTTGTAACTTCAATCATAAGTCTTAATAAAGTTCTATTTTAACGCGATTTATTTAATTACTGCAATTGCCATAATTTAGTTATTAATATTAACCATTCTTTGTCAGTATTTATTATCACCAACTTGTTCAACTAGGTCCAAACATATATTCCTCATAATTTAATTAAAAACACAGTCTGCGCACATCAATTATCAATTTCAAATAAATCTATTGATCTTTCCTACTAGTTTTACATACCACCTGGCGTTTTGCTCACACAAAACCTCCAATCTTTATTATTGTATTTTTTTGTTGTTGCTTACTTTTCTTTTTATTTTATTTCTTAATATTCAATTATCTCCCCTCATTACATGTTATAAATTACCACCATCTATTATCACATCAACACGTTGAATGTTTTGAAATTAAAATCACTACACTTTTCCACTTTAAGGAATATTAGCATGCAACAAATCGTATTGATTACATACTGCTCATATTGTAATTAGCCACAAGCAAAGTGAAGACAAGACAACAGCTACAACAACATCTGAAGCATACAGCAACAAACCATTCATTACTTCACAAAAAGTTAAAACACACAGACCCATTCAGGCATTTAGAGCATAGTGCTCTAAATCAATTTTAATGTAATAACAAATTGCGTGTTCTTGCATTTATAGTATAGTCAGTATGGTTAGTCTAAGCAGTAGTATGTTAGAATCAAAGCATAAGATGTCGTTTGAAAACCACAATAACATCATTATTATCATCAACAACATCACTGCCATCACAGCAAACCAGGTAAATGAATATCATGTTGCAACCAACCAACCAGCTAGCTACAACGACAAGCTACTGCTAAAGCTTGTATAAACAAGAAACAAAATCAACAGAAACCAAAGAAAAAAATGTACAGACTTTAAAATTGGGGAGACACTTAACAAACTGTGCTACAATTGCTGTGGTAACAACACTAACTAAAACACCGAACTGATGGTGGCGGCATGCATAAATATCAATTTTCAGTTGATTTGCCACCTCTTGTTTAACAGCAGCAGCAGCAACTGCAACAACAACAAATTTGCTCTAGAACAACTCTATTGGCATGTTAAAGAAAATTTATTGTATCACTGCTATATTGACTCTATGAACGTTGGTTTTCTTCTTTTTTTTAAAGAGTTTGGGAAAAAGCAGTCTTGCAGCAATAATGTTTATAGTTGAGGTGGCAGTTAATTTAATTTACTCAAGTTAATATAACTTGTTTAACATGGTCATTTTGAGCTAAGAAACACACATACAGCCAGACAGACAGTTAGAAAACCAACCATACCACAACATAATCAAACATGCAACCAAACCATATCGTCACTACGATGTGGCAAGTAATTGATTGTAAAGAAAAGCTTAAACAATAATGTTACAATTCAAAATATAAAACAATATAAAGCTTAATTTAACTTAACTATAAATCATACAGTCTTTGATTTACTTTCTACAGAAAATATGGAAAATTAAATAAAACCAAATGGCAAATTTTTAATGACTTGTTTAAGTTTATCTGTTAATAAAAGTCTAATCCAGTAATGAAGGTTACATTGCAGTTATTGTACGAGTATATTTTATATAGTAAGTTTTGCAGACAATCTATCTTGAAAATATTTTTTTGGTTTGAATTCTTGGCCAGCCATACGTTTTATTTGTTGGTTAATAAATACTAAGGGAAAACTACTTATGACTATTTTTTTATTTTCTTTATTCTCTATAATTATTGTGGGCATTATGTATGAAATATATTGTCGTTTTGGCCTTACCAGCTAACCAAACAACGAAAGAAAATATCTTATCCTATGTTCACCCTCCATAAATGAAGAGAAATCAAACAAAATATTTTATGTTAGGTAGAGAACGACATTTAAAGTAACTACTGCTTTAGACGGGTTTAGTAAAGTCTATAGTTAGACAGTCTTATTTAAAAGTAAAGACTAATTTGCGCTTCAATAGTATATCGTTGTCCAACTCCATTTTAGCTGCAATGTTAGACCGCTATAGAGTGGCGCTTAAATTTAAATTAAAGTCAAATTTACGCTTCAATCGCATATCTTTATGAAGACATATTTTAGCTACAATCGTAGGTCCTTATATAGTTCCATTTAAATTACCATCAAAGTCCAATTAAAACCCAAATCAAAACCAGTCCCATTTCAGCTTCAATCGGAGATCACTAAACAGTTACATTTCAGCTTCAACCGTATATCTTAAAACAGTCGCATTTCAGCTTCAATAGACATCAATCAATAGTTTCATTTCAGGTTCAATTAGAGGTCATTAAACAGCCTCATTTCAGCTTCTATCGTAGCTCTTAAAACAGTCCCATTTCAGCTTCGATCATAAATCTTTGAATAGTCCCATTTCAGCATCAATCAGAGGTCATTAAAAGGTCCCATTACATCTTCAATCGTAGAGCTTTAAACAGTCCCATTTCTGCTTCAATCAGAGCTCATTATTAAACAGTTTCAGTTCAGCTTCAATCGTAGATCTTTACTCAGTCCCATTTCAGTCGAAATTCTGGTTCATTTAGAGGTCATTAAAGAGACAAATTTCAGCTTCTATTGTAGATCTTAAAACTTCACATTTCAGCTTCAATTGGATATTATTAATCAGTCTCAGTTCAGGTTCAATTAGAAGTATTAAACAGTCCCATTTCATCTTCAATCAGTTATCGTTATATAGTTTCAGTTTAGATTCGATCAGAGATCATTAAACAGTCCAATTTCAGCTTCAATAGTAGATCTTTAAAAAATTCTTTTTAAGCTTCAGTCGCAGATTTTTAAGCCGTTAGATTTCCGTTTCAATAATAGATCTTTAAACAGCGCTATTTTAGCTTTAATCAGAAATTGTTAAATATTCTCAGTTCACTTTAAATCACACATATTTAAATAGTCCCATATCAGTCTCAATTGCTGATAGTTAAAAAGTCTCAGTTCAGCTTCAGTTTTTTTCCATGGTAAATCTTTATACAGTCCGATTTTAATTGCCTTTGCAAAATAGATAGTTCCATTTCTGCTCCAATCCTACATCCTTCGTATTTCTGCTCTAATCCTAGATTATTGCACAGTCCAATTGTTACCTTTACTTAGGAAGGATCAACTTTAATCTTAAGCTCCACACAATGCAACAAGCATTATCAACAAATGAAACTACCAAACCCTACATAGTATAGCTATTTATAATCTCCGCACCACAAAAGCATTAACAATTCGATTACCCATTACCATTCATTATAATTTATCAACATCGAGCGCTGAAATGCTCGTAATTCAACACTTTTAAACCATTAGTGGCAGCATCTTAGCCAGCAAGGAGTGAGAGAGAGCAACAGAAATCTAAGCAACTAACTAAACCAAGCATGCGATATATTTCTCTGCAAATGTTTATTATATTTGATGTCTAAAAAAGATTATACACCAGCACCAGACAACAACAAAAACTCTAAAACGATTTGAAACAATTGAAAATCTCTTAAATTATGAACGGTATAGAAAATGAAATATGTACGGGAGAGCGGAGAAGAAGCTGAAGAGGTAGATGGTATGAAGAAAAAAAAATCACTAGGAAGAAATGAAAAATGTTTTGGTGAAACCATTTAAGTGGTAAATAATTTTGGCACGATTTGTTCTGATTCCCACGTTTCAAGTGCAGCAAAACCATTAGACTGGTTGGCTGGCTGGCTAACTTGACTGCCTTAACTTGGCTAAATCAGCCATTCCAACATTGTTAGTCATACTGTATAGAGGAGATGGTAGATGAAGTAAAGTTTGCAACAAAACAAAAAAAAATGTGGCTGCAAGTATTTGATTGAATTTTTTTCTGTAAATTTATAGGTGGCGGTGGGGTAGTGGTGGTTAAAAAATGATTTAAAAGAATTGATAATGATGACAATAACCTAGGTAGTGGTGAAAAAAAAGAAGTACTAAACTCTAAATAGGTTTAAACTCTACAATGACACTCATAAATCAGCACGAAATAAGCTAGAAATAAAATAAATAAATAACATTTTAAGGTTTTTGTTTTAATTATCAAGCCTAATTATATATAAAATGAAACTTGTTTTATTTCTTAGACTTAACGTAAACTTAATTAACTAATTTTCTATTTATTTCCAGGCCAACATTTTTATTTATTTTCTTTTTAATGAAGCTTTAAACTTTTACCATAAATTTTCCATATGTAATGCTTAAGCATGAACCTTATACTCTATTAACATGTCTTTTTATGCAAACATAATAATATAAAATATTATATTGTTTCCTTGTCTTTTACTATTACAACTACTATTGCTGCTGCTGGATATTATTTAAGTTTCTCGCTTCTGACCATGTTAAACCTACAAATAATCCCAGTCACTATAAAGTCTGGCAGTTATAGTGCTGACAAATTTATATTTTATTGGCTTGACCGTACAACAGAGACCGTTCGCGCAACAAAAAATTGCAATAATAAACCGACAACAAATTCAAACAAAGACCGCCATGACCGGCATTAACAACGCCACCACCACCGTCAATAATAGCATATAGAATATATGCTGAATCTTCTGGAAAGGAAAACAGAAATAATATTAAAAGATCAATAATTTTATCTTGAGAGAATACAGTGGTTTGGATATTATAAAGTTGGAGGTAAAATGGGACAATACAAAAGACAATAATTGAAGCTTAAATTGATATTTGATTCCAGCTAAAATGGAACTGCATAATAATTAAGGAATAAAGTTTAAATCGGACTGCAGTTGATCTTAAAATGGGACTATATAATAATCTACAATTTCAGCGTAAATTGGTATTTGATTTCAGCGAAAATGAAACTGCTTAACGATCAACGATTGAAGCTTACATCGGACTACACTTGAAGTTAATCGGTCCGTATAAAAATCAACAGATTAATTCGGACCGTATAACAATCTACAATTGAAGCTTAAATCAGTCTGTTTAACGATCAACGATTGCAGATTAATTCGGAATGTATAACAATCTATGGGTTAAGCTTAAATCAGTCTGTTTAACGATGTATAATTACGGACTAATTCGGACTATAAAAAAACCTACGACTGCAGACTAATATGGACTACATAACAGTCTATGATTGAAGCTTAAATCAGACTGTCTAACGATCTAAAATTACAGACAAATCGGACTGTATAGCGATAAACGATTTTAATTTAAATCGGACTGCAGTTAAGGTTAAAATGGGAATGTATAACGATCTCCGATTACAGATTAATTCAGACTGTATAACGATATACGATTGAAGCTTAAATCGGACTGCAGTTGAAGTTAAAATGGGACGGTATACAATTCTACGATTTCAGCTTAAATCTGTCTGTATAAACATCAAAGATTAGAGATGAAGTTTAAAGATGCAGTTTAAATTTAAATGGGACTGTATACCGATCTTTGATTAAAATCTATCGGACTTCCATTGAATTTAAAATCGGTCGGAAAAACAATCCAGGATTACGTTTAAATCGGAATGTATAAGGATCTGTAATTTGCTTCATGCTAATATGGGACATTAGAACGATCCACGATTAAAACTAAAATTGAATTTTGAATGAGGCTTATATGGGAGTGTTTAATGGATTTAAGATTGAGAAAAAAATTCAGCTTTAGCAAACCCACAATTAAAAGTGAACTTTAGAAAAACCTTCAATTAAGGCTCAAATTTAACTTTAGAAAGACCTTCGATTGTAACTGAAATGTGACTTTAGAAAGACCTCCGGTAGGAGCTTATATTTAACTTTAGAAAATCCTTTCATTGAAGCTAAATTTAAACTTTAGAAAGGCCTCCGTTTGTAGATGAAATTTAATTTTAGAAAGACCTCTGGTTGAAGCTTAAATTAAACTTTAAAAAGACCTTCGATTGAAGCTAAATTTTAACTACCTATATAAAAATATCTACATTGACAATATAAACTACTGTACCTTTGCATCAATATCCAAAAGCTATTGTTGTGTTATAATACACTGCCATACTAATATCACAGTCGATACCACCACCTCCGCCACCAACTACAACGGCCCCATACGAGCTCATAAGTTACATACTTCAGCCTTAACTGCTGCTGCTGCTGCAGTCGCAAAATTCTTCTGCTTAAAGTGAAGAAGAATAGGAAACACTGTAGTAAAGGAAAAGGTATAAGTAATCCGTACATTATTGGCATTAGTGTCCATTGTTTTTGTTGTAATATTTTGTGGCTAACATGCATATGAAATAAACGTATGCAATGTAACCATAAGCAGCCAATGCCTGCCAATTTAAGCATTGTTGCAATTTAAACATAATTTTCATAGACTACTCGCATAAATGTTCAACATACTCGTATGTTGAACATGTTGCTCAAATGTTTTCAGTTCGTTAGTTAGTTGCAAAAAAAAAAACTAAAATAAAACAGTAAAGCCAAAAATAAAGAATTAAAGAAGCAAAGAAAAAACATGGCAACAAAACTTAGTTTGGCTACTGCTTAACGCACTTGAAGAAACTATATATTGATGTTAGTAAGCAGCTATACTACAGCTATTTGCACGCCTGTGTGTTGCCAGGATAATGTTAAATTTGTTTTATTTAGTTTTTTTCTTGTTGGGTTATTTTATAAAATAAATAATTTGAGAAAGATGAAAAAATTACCATGATTTCACTTTGATACAAGTAGCCAACTACAGAAATACAGAAATAGCTAAGAAAACATTGCTTTTATTGCACGCACTTTCTGCGTAAAACATCAGACAATGTAGTAAGTGGTAGTTTTTGCAAATGTTGCTGTTTGTATGTATTGCTGCCTGATGCTCAGGTAAAGTGCAACATATTGTAGTAAAACATACTAGACAATAACAGACAACAAATAATAAAATGTATAATTGGCGGCTATAAACATGCTTATGGTGATGTTGTTAATGTTTTTTGGTTTGTAAAATTTTTTTTAGTTTAGTTTTTTTCTTGACTGAAAATTTCTTCTGAAAAAAAGGCAAAAATTTGTTTTTAATTTTGATGTTGGCTGTTTGCATACAGTTGCTGCATTATATGTGAGTAATTCACTTTGGTCATTTAAAGGGTTTGTGGAAAAGTTGTTCACGCAAGTATGGCAGTGAGAGGCCAGAGATTTTATAGCTCGTTTTGTTTTCCCCTTTTTAAGGTTGTTTTTTATTAAAATTTATTAAGTAGAGGGTGCAAGAAATTTACAAATGCTGTTGTATGTTGCTGCTGCTCTTGTGTTACTTTTACACCTTTTTTGCGTTGCTTCTTTGTAGTGATTATAAATTATAGTTGGCTGTTTTTTTTTTTTCTTAGAAATATTTATTTAATTTATAGATTTAATGATCTTTAACACAAATTGTGGTTAAATGTTGTCTAGAAAGTTCATGCATTTGTATGGAAAGGTTAATGGTATGAGAAAAGTTTAATAATCTTCAATAAATATTAATTTTTGATTAGAGCAATGATTTCGTGATTACTTGTGGTAGAAATTAAACTATTTTTTTAACGTCCGTCGCAGAAAATTTCAAAGTTAATGGATTTGAATGAAATTTTCGTTATATTATATTTAGTCCCTAAAAATCATAGAAATTATTTTTTATGCCCCTACAGTCTATATGTCCTTAGAAACAGGACATTTACAAATGTGTATCTTCTATGTGCAAATATTTGTGTAGGCATCGTAGTCTGGTAGCATCAATGATGGGCTGAACCTTCCATAAATAATTTTACCGTTCAGATATTTACCGAAAATAAATAAATGGTTTCTTGCCATTTTTTCACCCACAATATTTTGTCCAAATTTTTGTTTCCATTACATTCTTAACAGAGGGAGTTTTATGCAGCCGAAAAACAGGTGAGCATCGTATTACCTCATATTGATGTATCCTCAGTTTCGACTGTTTTTAGGTGGTACATATTTGTGTACTCTGCCGCTTTTTTAAAATACTCAGTGGTAAAATACCGTTCAAGGTAGTTAATTGGCAGATGGGAGTCTCTTGGCTCAACACAACTTTCGTGTGGTGCACTTTTGAAAGAGCTAAACGTTGCCCTTTTCCATAAAATCAGTCTACTCGATACAACGGCACTATTTGTATCAACAACATTTGTGTCAACTACTTCTGTATCCGTGCTGTCTTCATCACTATGATTGGAGTGCGGGGACTGAATACAAGTTTCATCTTCATCCGGTGAGCTGTCGCCTTAAATATCCGATAACTCGCAAAATAATTGGAGAATTTCTTTCACAACCAAGTCATTCTCCATATTATTCTTTTTTGCTGAAATGACAACAAAATGAACTAGTAAAAGCCCATACTACACATATGTGTAAGCACATGGTGTATGAAGTCAATATACTTAAAAAATGTTTTGTGTAAGTGAGCGTTTTGTTTTATTAAGTGCATGGATTGTATGGGACATGAAAATCGACGATTTGGAAGCCTTTGTACTGCTAGCTTTTAGTCCTTTGGGGTGGGTTCTTGTCTTATATATTGTTGCAAATATCATAATATTTTATTGACTCCCTCCCTTGCCACTGTTTATTAACTGATGTTTAAAACAAACAAACCTAATACATCCAAACTATAAATAGAAATATATCTTTGACACCCTTGATGATTTGGGGCCATTGCCTCTTTACCCTCCTGCTAAAAGCCAAAAGCGCACTATTCCAATTTCATATCACATCGGCATGAAATCTCAAATGGTCTTAAAGATTCATTTTAATTACCGAATTTATTTACATTTCAAATTAAAAATAACATATATAACATAACATGACTAATACACACCCCGTATGTGTACAAATCGTTTACGAACGGTGTTCATTTTGTAACAAAGAATGGACTACGGATGTTGTTAATTTGATACCGCATCGTTATTGATTTGTAGCGGACCATTTTTAATTTGAGGCTGCATTATTGTCAATTTGACACCGTTTGTTGTCTATTTCTTTTCTGAACCCAAACCAAATAAGTAGAAATTGTTTAATTTTTTTGATTTGTTTTCCAAATTTTATTTTTATAATAAATTTAAATATATGTACCTAATTCTAAAATACATTTTTCCAAACTATAAATGTGTACTAACATACGTGTAGTTACGCTTTTAGAATTTTGAATTACCTATTTTTTTCTTTCAAGCAAATAGCTTTTCTCTAAATTCAACCCGCAGACCCAATGTTTGCACAGCTTCTTTTAGATACCCTTTCTTAAATATTTCTGGGGCTTCTATAAAAACAAACAAAAAACGTATTTCTTTCAACTGCGATATTTAATATATACGTTTACTTACCATTTAAATGGACAAAAATGGAAGTGATATTTAATGTTGCAGACATTTTTGTAGTTGTATGTCGTCACTGGATTCGACGAACTTTGTATTTGTCTCATTTGCTACCAGCATCTTCATCTAATACAAAATCAGTTTTGAAAAGTATTAAACTTTCTTCACAAAATTGGTCCTTATACTAATTATTTTCTTAATTTGTTTCCATTTGTATGCACTAAAAAATGAACACATTCTAATCTAAATCAAAAAAAAACACACAATTGAATACCAAAAAGTCAAGTAAAATATTTCTTCGGAAGGCTTTGACAATAACTTGATGTACATATGTTGATACCAGTCGTTAATTTTAAACTGAAATACAATTATAAATATTAAGAAAAATATTTATGCAATTTTAATTGATTAAAGTTAATAAGGTGTAATGACGAAATGTTCATCACATCCCTTAAAACTTATAATAAAATAAGGTCTATTAATTATATGTTTCTTAGATCTTCTATGGCAATTTGCATTACGAAAGTAAATGAATTATAATATGAATAATTTTGCTATGTATTAGGAAAATAAAAGACTGAAGTCAAGAACTTTAAATTATATTAAACAAATGAATTCATTATTATAGTTCTATTGTAAAAACAAACTGTTGTAATTTCTCTTTTAGACAAACGCCAAGCTTTTCTTTGATTTCTTTAAACTTGCTAGTTATTAAAAAAACAGCTTTTCTTCAACAAATTCCTTAAGATATTGTTTTCCTTGCAGCTCATTTAATTTAAAAAGTGATTTATTTTCTCAAAAGTTTTTTGTTTTACCACAACACACACAAACCATTCAATATGTCAACAGGTCAGTTTTTTATATTACTAGAAACCGCTACAACAACCACTGCCGCCTCTATTACTGGTAACAAACTTTTGACGTAGGCAGTAGCTGTTGTAAAGTTAGTTAAGTCAAAGCCCATAAATAAAATCAAAGTAGATCGATCAACACATTGGTAATAAAATATTTTCACAGATCGTTTCGTTAATTGCCAGCCTTTAAGGCAGACAAAGAGAAGAAATACGAAGCAGAACATCAATAACGGCAATGAAAAACAAAATAAATTTTTAAAAAAGATAAAAAAAAACACTGAAATTTAAGTCAGTTTCAACAACCAGCAAGTTTAGTTTAGCTGTACATAGCAAAAAAAAAAAAACAGAGATTGATCAATGGGTTTTTTAAAACCTAAAGGCAGCAGTAGCAGCAATAATAGTACCACACAAATGTCCCTTTTTTAAGACAAGAAAAAAAGCTTAGTGGTTGCTGTTAACGTCCTTTAGCTGCTGTTTAGTATCTCTCTGCAATATTTAAGATAGATGGCCGTTTAAGTGTTAAAGTTATATAGTTTGCTAGGGGAATGCTGGTTGCTGGCTATAAAATAATAATAACCCAAAATACAGACAAAAAAAAAAAAAAAAAGAGTACAATATCTAGGGTGACGATTGATCATCAATAGCAAACCTATAATTTATCTTAATAACAATTTTTCAGTGGCAATTTTAACAAAACAAAAACAGTAGTCAAAAACTGTTTAATGCTTCTTTTTTTTTGTTGTCATCTTTCTCTCTAGAGTTTTATTACTGCACAAACTTAAAAAAAAAACAAAACAAGCAAAAGTTTGGTTCTTTTTCGTTTTTTTTTCTTTCTTACTTTAACTTTGGTGTGTTTAAAAAAGATCAAATAATCCAAGCCGCATTTTGGAACATATTTGAAAAAGTAATTGTTTTAACAAATAGTGATGGTGATTGTTGAATTAATGTTTTCCTCTTTTTACTATTCACTTAAAGCGACAAATAGTTGTCTTTTTACACCTGAATCAAATAGCCTTTATCTAAATAAATAAAATGAAAACAATCTATTTCTCACATCTTGTCGCTGGCCTGCTAAACAAAACACTACAAAAGGGTGACCCCTTCTTACAAAATCCTTAAAAAACTTTATTTAAGATATTTGCTGCAAGATCTTCCTAAAGGTATACCCTGGTTTTAAATGCTCAAGCATGTTTAGAGCCATACTGCCTGACACTGCCGCAAAATTTAACAATAGCGAGTAGAAAAAAAAAAACAAAAAAAAAAAAAACTAACTACAAAGTGTTTTTAAGAGGTGCTATTGTTGGGATCATTAATCGATCACACATGAAACTACAGAGTTAGATAGACAGACAGACATAGAAAACAAACTTCAAGATGTTGCCGCTTTTGGTTGTAAGGAATCATCAAACACAATTCATCGTATGTACAACATAAATCCTTCAAATGTTTAAAATTCAAACAACTAGTGATGTGATGTTAATGTTGCAATTGTTTTATGTTTTTTTCTATATTTTTATATCTCTCTCTCTCTCTTCTTCACTGTCTGTATATGCTGTAGCAAACTTTTTGTTGTTGTATTTTAGAAGTCCACGACGACATCTTAAGTGTTTGTGGCTTTTTCGAGTAGTGATTTCCCACTACCACAAATGGTAGCTAATTATGTCACGAACCTGATAAATTATGCTGTAAAACAAAGCTAAGATATTGTAATACGAAACCAGCTTAAGTTAATGTTGTTGCTGTTTTTTTTTTTTTTTTTTTATTGGCCAAAAGTAGTTATAAAGTTGTAAGTCAACGCAAAAATTACTGCAAGTAGATTGTACATTTTTATAGTTATACTTTTCCTTTTTTTTTGCTTTAAATTGTTTAAGAAAAATTATAACAATTTCATTGTTGATCATTCACTTTCTTTAGTGACTATGTGCAGATATTGTAATTGTTGACAAAGCAATAATGAAGAAAAGGTCTGTTGTCTAAGTCTTTTGATTTTGTAGCACAATTAAGTGAATATAATTTAAGGACATTTTTCAATATTATGATTTGCTATTTTTTTAAAGTTTGTACATTATTATTTATATGTATATGGGAACAATTTAGGACATTTTATGTTGTAATTTAGTACATCAAATAACAACAAGTAAGATTTTATATTCGGCTGTGCCGAATTTTATATACCCACCACCAAGTCACCTAATATGAGGTTTATTTTAATTAAAATTTATCTCCATAACGATATTTGTAAGAATCATATTTTAGTTATAATCCAGAATTTACTCTTGGTTTATGTTTCTGCATTGTGTAACAAAAACCGATTCACTTTAACATACAATAAATTAAGCACCAAAAAGCCATAGGCAAGTGATTTTGTCTTTTTGAAACATCAAAATTCTCCCTGTGGTTATTCTCGGGGGTGAAGCTGGTACGGTCCAACCAACTTGCATAAAAGTCAATAGAATAATTTTTACATACTTATAATTGTAAAAAACTGTAAATAACTGTGTAAAATTTCGGTTCGAAATGGATGTTTATGTAAGTTAATGAGTTTCGGGAGTAGTCCCCATAGGAAACTATGACTTATTACGAGCTACTCGTCATGAAATTCTGTACTACGATGTCTATACGAATTATTTGTGTTGGATTTAAACATAATAATTATTTTATAAGAGATTTATGAGCATTTAAGTGATCTTATGTAGTGAACTTTATATGGAGACTACGGTCAAATATGGACCGTTCATCATCATATTAAGATCAACGATGTATGGACTATTTGTGTTGAAATCTAACTTGATAGTTGATTTTATAAGAGCTTTATGTGCATTTAAGTGATTTTCGAAAATGAACTTTATATGGGACTACGGTTAAATATGAACTGATCATCATGACATTTGGTACGACGATTTATATATAGGGATTACTAGTGTTGAATTTCGACTTCAGAGTGGTTTTTTAAGAGATATATGCGAATGTTAGTGGTTTTTGGAAGTAGACTTTATATGGGGCTATGGTCAAAATTATGGACTGATGCAAACAAAATATAGTTTTGAAATTTCACTTTGCATGAAACTTATTATTGCAGAATTTTGTATGGATACAGCCTTTCTATGGAAGACTTTTTTATGGGGGCTATTAGAAATCGTGGATCGATTCCTACCAATTTCAATATTACTTGTCATTCTATAATAAAAAAAAAGTGTGCAAAGTTTCATGATATTATCTGCATTATATTTGAAGAAAACAGCAAAAAATATCTCAAAAATATCGAGTTAGTCTGAAACTTTGATCTATAACTCTAATCCTATTGGGCCGATTGTGACCATTTCCAGTACAAAATATATCAGTATAAGCTCTATCGTGCCACCAACAGACGGGCAGACGGACGCACATGGGTAGATGGTCGTAGAATCTTATAACGACCCAGAATATATAGACTTTTTGGTTTTACGACCACTATTTTGATGTGTTACAAACGGAATAACAAACGCCATATACTCCCCATATTTTTGGTGGCGGTATAATAAAATAGATTGAAATGATTTTCTACTATTGAGTGTTTGATAATATAAGAAAACATCTGGTTTTAGTCTATAGTATACTATATTCAGAAAGAGCAAATTAAGCAAATGTAGGAATGGGACAGTAATCGTATATTGTAGCAACAGGAGTAGGAAATAAATGGAAATGACATAGAATTGACGATATTGAAATCGGTGTATAAAAGACTGATTACAGACTGACTGAGAAACGTTCATTTCATGCACGTGAAATTAATTAAAATTCTAAATTCATTTTCATTATTGCAGGAACAATAATGAAAACAATTCTTGTCGTAGTTTAAGTTAAACTTCAATCGTAGGTTTTCATTAATTCATTAATTCAATCATAGTTCTTATAAGAAGATCAAGTTCAATTGTAGTTCTTATATGATGATTATATTCAGTTGTAATACTTTTACGAAGATTAAGCGTAAGTCTTTTATGAAAATTAGGTTAATCTTCAATCGTAGGGTTTTACCTATTCTAAGCTTTAATCGTAGGTCTTTATGAACATTTGGTTAAGCTTCGATCGAAGGTCTTTATGTAGATTAAGTTAAACTACGTTCGCAGGACTTTACTTTGTATAAGTCTATAAATCTATATATATATAAATCTATATATATAAACAATGTTTGGTATATCTGGAAGCGAAACCGATTTCATAGCTCTTTTTTACACAAATCGTAAAATCCCAAAAAAAAATTCAGCCAAAAAATAGTGTTTTCATGCCAATACATGAAAAAAAAATCTTATTGCTTAGAAGGTTACATTCTACGATGGTTCTTTATGTGCTCTGTAGACCTTTTTTATTGGTAAAGATCTCTATATTTAATAAATTCGTCTTGAGATCTGTTCTATTAAAACATTTAGAAAAACTATTGTATGTTTTTTTAATTTTTATTATATCTTTCCAATATTTCGAACTTTCGAACTTTGTCCTGTTTTGTCCATTTTTGATATCTTAAGTTTCAGTCACTGTCTTTTTAACATTACATTTTACTTTAGCATGAAATTTCTCTAAATCTTACTCAAAGCTTCTCATGCTCTTTTATATTTTATCATTTTAACCTTGTTAATTTGACTTTTGGTTTAACATCTAATATTGATTCAAATCTCATAAACCACAGACAAAAAAATGTTACTAATTAATGGCATAATATTGTATATAAATCTCTTACCAAAAGCGTGTTACAATGCGTTTGCTAAACAAACCAAAACAAAAGCGAAAAAAAAACAGAAAACTTTCAAGAATGTATTAAGGCAACCAAATTAAGTTTGGCAAAGCTTAAAGTTATGCACGCGTTTTGTTCTTTTTAAAATTTTCTCAAGCCAGAGGCTGGTTTGTGTAAAACAAAACATTAGCCAGCAAATCTACATGTTATTGAGATGCCGCAAAGTTTTTTTGTTTTTTAAACCTACTTTATATAGGCACAAGAGGGAGCAGTAAAAGGCCTTAAATTTAGTTTACCCTGGAGTTTCTTACGCTGTGCTGAATTGGCTCATTACAAGACAACAAACAACAGCTTTAGATACAGATTTCTTATCATTAATTAAACTTAAGCATGTTAGCTACCGTGTTAAGATATGCTGTTAGTTAGCTGCCAGACTTAAAGTTTTTTTTTGTTCTACTGTTTTTGCCTGAATTTTTCTCTGCTAAAAACCAAATCGAACGAGTGGCAAAAAAAATCAAAGCATTTAAACTGTTGTGTATTGCCAGCCTAAGTGAAAAATGTTTGTTATCTTAGACATGCGATCGGTTTCGATCATTCTTAGGCTTAGCAGCCAAACAACAGAAAAAAAGACAGCAGCAGCTTCAAAAAAAAAACTAAAATTTCGAAATAAACAAAAACAACAAAAAACACCAGTAGCTTTACAAAACCAACTTTAAGTAAAAAAAAAGCTGAAATTAAACGCAAGTTTAAGAAAAACTGCAGTGAGTCTTTCTTTAACACTTGGTGTCTTTTTGTTGTATTGTTGTGTATAAATATGTGTATATTTTGGCTTTTTAATTGTTTTAAAGCACGTACATTGTAGCCCAAAGAAAACCATTGAACACTTTTATATAAAAGTTATAGTTGCATCCTCTATATACATAAAAAAAAGATAGCGGCATGTTTTGTTATTTTTTGTTTTTGTGTTTGTTTTCTCGGCTGGGACAATATTTGCTAAACTGCTGCTCTACAGCAGAAATTAACGAAGATAAAAAAGTGTGGGGTTTTTGTTATTTCCATATCAAATGCCTTGTAAGGCGGCTTTAACACCCAATAATGTCATTGTCTATTTATAGCGAATTTTTATAATTTCTGACAGAGTTATAAAAATTGTTAATGAATAAATTAATTGTTAAGATAGCGGTGAAAAAGTTAGTGACCTGCTTAGCTGAGGAATGTAGGCTTAAATTAAAAAAAATTAAAGCATTTCTTTGCAAAATGTTAAGAATTTCGATATAATCTTTTAAGAAAATATAAGTAACAAGAAGACATTGGCAAATCATTTACTTTGAGCACCGAAACGAGATAAAAAAAAATGTTGCGAACTTAAATTTCTATTCATCTGAAAAAAACACCCAAGACCAACCGCCAATATTTTGATATGGCCATATCAATTATATACGTAAATAAAACCCACCAGCACTTTTTTCAATTCTATACAGTGAATTAGACTGGACCATCTCATCAACTCCGGCCATGTCCGTATTATATTTTTGGAAAAGGTATAGAATTTTTATATTAGTATTTTGCTTTTTTTCTGCATTCCATTTTCTCGCGGTTATAACCGGATGACAGGAGTCGCAATTTTCGTTTCAGCGGACTAACAGTATATCATTATTTTCAAACTCAGTTCTGGACTTCTTCATCAACTCTTATGTATATTGCTGTATTGTAGGTACTTCTTCGTGCCAAAAATTTTTTCTTCAATTGTAGGCCTTTACAAAGTTAAATTTTTACTTCAATCGTAGGGCTTTATAAAATTAAATTGTAGCTTTAATCGTAGTTGTCTCTAAATTTAAATTTTAACTTTAATCGAAGATCTTTCTAAACTTCAATTTTTATTTCAATCGTAAATCTTTGTATCGTCAAATTTTAACTTCAATTATTGGTCGGTCTAGAGTAAAATTAAATTCTCAACTGTTAGTCTTGTAGGTCTTTGGATAGTTAAATTATATATTAAATCGTAGGTCTTTCTGTAGTTAAATTCAAGCCTAATTGTTGTTCTTCCTAAAGTTCAATTTTAGCTTTGATTGCGAGTCTTTGTATTTTATCGTCGGTATTTCTAAATTTTAATTTTAGATTTAATCGTAACTCAGATTTTATCTTTGATTGTAATTCTTTGTAAAGTTAAATTTTAGCTTCAATTGTAGATCGTAAAATTAAAGCATCAACTGTTAGTTTTTATATAGTCCAATTTTAGCTTTAATCGTAGGTCTGGCTATAGTTAAATTAAAACTTCAATTGGTGGTCCTTTTAAGATTAAATTTTAGCTTCAGTCGTATGTTTATCTAAACTCAAATTTTAGCTTCAGTCGTTGGTAACGCCTTAAGGTTTGCTAGCTACTAACAACTTCAAATAATATACTTGCAATGGCCGCTTTCTCATATAAAACACGTACGCATTAAAGATTGTTAAAAGTAAATTGGTCTCTCAGGCAAATTAAAAATAAAGTCAAGGCGTACGGCTGCAAAAAAACTAAATTATTTGAAAGTTAGTAGTTCTCAAAAAGTTTCAGGTATACAAGATATCAATTTCAATGAAAAAACTTTGACTGAAAACCCGGGTACCTTGGTGCACACATAAGGGTATAACTTGTCTGCTGCTCGGCTTCTAGTTTTGTGTACTTAGGTATGATCAATAGTATGCAGGAATCAACTGTCATTAAAAAATTCATTAGCTAATGTTGTAAAGTTAATACCCCTAACATTAGGAATGTTGAGATCTTGAGCATGGTTGAAACATTTTGGGGTGTTGCGTATTGTATTCTTGTTGCTTAAGTTGTTGGCTATGTTATAGTTGTTGCCTTGAGTGAGTGAAAATTATATCATGACATTTATGTTGTCACGGTGGTTATTGATGGTATTTGTTTAATAACTTAATTGATGTGAGTTTTGGTTTTTCCATAAGATTTTTAGTATATATCTTTTGTGTGTTTTATAAGGATCCTGAGTATGTTGTACCTACCCAGGCTGTAATTCCGTGTCTAAGGTAATACTTAAATGTAATAGCATAAAGGCAATCTTACGTTGTTTTTTTTTTTTTGCAAATATTCAATATGCATTTTCTATTTAAAGTTCAGATCTAAATATACACACAAGTATTTGAAAGTGTTAACTATTTCTGTATGGGTATTGCAGCTGTCTTTTAGATCTGTTTGAGTGTTAATGTTTGCAGGTAGACATGTTAAGTTATGGTATTTAACCCTCCCTCTTACACATGGCTTGATTTTCATATTTGTAACGTATGAGTCCAGCCTATTTTTTTTATTCAAATGTTAGTAATATATACATACACGTATTACAATTTTTTAAAAAATTCTAAATAAGTATTCATACGAGTATATTAAAAGGGGAATCACAACTTTTATTATCATCAACACAAACATAAAGCAGCAGTGGTGTAAAGTTTAACGACAGGTTTAATTAAACTTGTACGTTATGCGTTAACTAGATGGAGCTACTTGTTACTATGTTCATTCGTTTTTCCCCGAATTAACCTAACCTAACCTTATACATAAGTATTTATATGAGTAACAACAATCGCTGGTTCTGCTCTTCTTGAGTATGTTCAACATTGTCATTTATGATGTATTGATATTTACATGATATGATCTGAAGCTTAAACAGTTCTTAAACCAATTTAAACAATTGCGTCTAATGTCATTTCTTTCTCTCAGAATTGTGACGAGTTTCTCATGTCATAGTGTATCGAAGGCTATGCTAAAGTCTATAGCTTGAATTGGACATACTATAGGGTTTATGTTATCTAAATACTTTATTTAGTCTAATTTAAGCTTTAGTCATTAGTCTTTGTATTGTCTAAATTTAATTTCAATCGTAGGTCTTTATGCAGTCTAATTTTCGCGGGACTTTATCTAGTCTAAGTCTAGCTTTAATCTTTGATTGTAGTACTCGAAGTTGAGCTTTAGTGTGAATCTGTAAGTTGTTTAACTTGAGCTTCAATATACATTTTTTATCAGTCTAAGTTAAGTTTGAATCGTAGGTCTTTATTTGGTTTTAAGTTGAACTGCAATCGTGTATCTTTATGTTAACTAATTTGAGCTTAAAACGTTTGTTTTTAAATAGTTTAAGTTGAGCTGCAACTGTAGACGTTTTTTCTTAAAGAATTTTTGATTTAACCAAACATTCTAGCAAATATTTTATAACTGCTTACAAATTATCGTAATTATTGAAAAAACCATAGTACAGCTTGACCCCCATATAAAGCAAATGTGTGTTTTAAATAAAATAACTCTAAAACAAATATTTAGGTTATATGGAAAATTACGATTATTTTGATGATTTTTATTTTATAGCTTTTATTTTCTTTAACATGCTTATTTTCTTCAATTTTATAATTAAATTAGATGTTTTGTGTGAGTTTTTTTCCTATTCGTAAAGTAAAAAAAAACATGTTGTTAATAAAAATTTTCTCTCCTCATTACGATGATCATCACAACAATTTTTAACAGCACGATATTGACATCACAGCCAGTACATAAAATTTATACTGTGTTCAGACCAAAAAGAGAAAGATATACAAGCAGACATACTTACTCCCAATAGATATTAGCAGGTGTATGCATATTTTGTTAACGAATTTTTGTTTTAGCTTTTTATGTTTATTTGTTGGTTTAAATAAATGACCACCTCAGCAAAGAGTATAAAATGATAAAGATACCAAAATGTATTTAAAATAAAACGTACAGAAATATGCAGGGTTAAGACGAATCTTTTTAACTTATAAAAAGGTTATAAGCAATATGACTGGAAGTGAATTAGAAGAGGAGCATATGGGCCCCTTTTGTTAAATACTGCTTCTAAAGAAAACCCTTTTTTGTTTAACAATAATATATTATTCCTAAATATAAGTACAGATGGTGGTCAGAGAATGTCTAACAATCGTTTGAACTTAAAATGTTTGTATTCCTACGTTTTCCGGAAAACCTTAGCAGTTCTTTGTAAGTCCAAAATATTGGCAGACATCTAACAATCGTGTAAACACATGACACTGCCATAGTCAAAATATTTTCATACACTTTTCATTGTCAGATGTGCGAAGAATATATATAGTTTATAGTTTTTTTTTGCCTTACCAAACACTTTGAGACAGTGAGCAAAACACATAAACAGAGAAAAAAATGGTGAGAGAGCAAAGACTGCAAAATATATTTATTGTTATTATATCAAACAAACAAAGTGAGGCGTGTTTTTGTTGATTTGTCTTCATCTTCACTACTTTCTAGGACATACATATGCAGAGAAAATTGTTCCATCGCAATACTTAAACATTTTTAATTTAACATAAACACACACACATAGTTCTGGCAATGTTTGGCAACGAAACTATCAATTTTTCCACATCACAAACTTACAATTTCATTGATAGACAATTTTCACACAATAAATTTAACTGAAAACAGAAATTGTCAGTGCTCACTATTGGCAGATAAAGTTATTGGGTGACAATTGTTTGCGCATAAAATTTTAAGTTTTTCTTACAATCGTCAGAACTGACAATTTACCTTTTGCTAACAGTTTTTGATTGTCAGTATACTACCAGTACATTTCCAGTTTTGTTAACATTGTAAGTTCTAACAACCGTCTGTACATAGCTTAAGGGTTCAGTTCCTGTCTCTAACAGACATATTACTTGTATATGGTTGTTTTGTTTCGTTACAAACATCTGGAAAAACTAAACATTTCATCTTTTGCTTGGTAATGCTCTGAAAAATAAAGAAATCAACCGAAAATCGTATTCATGCAAACTTTAGAAGAGTTGCAAGACGAAAACAAAACACACAGTTTTAACCATAAGAAGCACAAAGGTCGTGAATGCGTATTGCTTAACAACAACAATAATAGTAATAATAACAAACAACTAGCCATGATGCAGATGATGAGCGCAATGATCATTGTGGATGATGATGAAGAAGCCACCTTCTTCATCTTCTTTTGCACATAAATACTGGTAACAGTCACTGGTTGCTGGTTCTCTCAACTAACAACTAAACACATGATGTATGCAAGACCACGGTCCATCAATATATAAATATGTGAGTGCCTGTGTGTTTTTATTGGCATTTTGTCTTTAGCCATAGATCTGTCCCGCCAACAAAATAGTGGACAATCACATGCAGCCAGAATATTAAAAAAACAACGAAATATAAGACTTGGGCGATCAATTGATTGTTTAGTCACAAAACTAAAAAATAACGGTCTTTTAGTTGCCAACATCTTTACAACATACAGGTGTGTGTATTTATCTAAGACAGTGTGTGCGACAGTACGTACGTGCAGCAGTGTGTGTCTGCGCAAAGTTTACACAGGCCTCATCTTCATCTGCATTTTTGTTGGTTGGCATACCACAGAAACATATTAAAAACAACCAAATAAAAAAAGTGGAAATAAAAACCCAGCCAAAACCATGCCACGCCACAACACTATATAGTTAGTAGTCGGGTGCACCTTACCAAAGCATAGGTACACACATTCAGACGTAGCATGCCACACCACAGCACAGCCTATTGCAGTACATCTTTGGTTCATCTCTAATAAAGCCACGTACTCGTACACTTTGTAAACTTACTATCATGTCATATAGTGCAGGTTGTTTGCTGTTATTGTTGCCTTTAGCTTGTCGTTTTTATTATTATTTTTTGTTTCCATTTGTTGTTATTGTTGTTTTGTTGTCCAAATGTGTGTGTGTGTGTCTTTACAACTCACATGCAATTTTTTTCGTCTTCGTTTTTTTAAGAGATTTTTGCCTACATTTCTGTGTGACCGACCCATTATGGTGGTTACACATAGTTCAAACTTAATAATACTTTATTTACAACAACAAACACATTATTAACAGCAGCAGCTCTGGTAATAATAGCAACAACAACTCAGTTGGTAAAAATTACTGGAAAAATACAGATTTTTTGGAGTTTTTTTTTTGCAACTTCAGTTTTTGCTCAACCCTACACCAGAATGTTATAATTAAAATTTTTATTTGCAGTTTTTTATTATGTTTATAGCTTCCACTATATTTATTTATTTTTAGGCCCTCTGAAGAACTCATATAACTATTGGCTTTATGTCTTGAAAATGAAGAGTTTTTATAAATCTTTAGCCTTTATTTTCAAACATTTTTACAATATAAATTTATTTAAAGTATTGGCCATTGTTAGCTGATTAGTGATCCTTTTCCAGCTTTCTGGCAATATATCAAAGCCATCTCAAAACAACTGCGCATCTTTTAAGGAAAAGAACGAAAAAGATAAATACCCTGTTATGAAGTGAAGCGTATACCAGAGAGCGCGTTCTGGATCGATCGAAACAAATACCTATAGTAGTTTATCCCTTAAGCAAACACCAAAATGTGTTCACATAAGTGTTCACTTTTTATATTTTTATATATTTAAATTAAAAATCTTCAATTTCATTATCAACTTCTAACTCATTCTCAATATCAGAAGCATCATTTTCATTTCCATCAACCTCATTCTAAATTTCGTTTTCTACATCATTGGCAATTGCATCTGCCAATCTATCATAATATTTAAGGTCAGATTTTGTAACTGTATCAAAGGTTTTGTCTACTTCAGTACTCATTGTAACACTATACATTTGTTAATTGCCAACACAACAATAAAAAACTAATTTCTGAAACACACAAGCACATTGATTCTACTTTTTATACAAATATACATAATAGTTTAGGGCCTGGCTGGGTCCTGGTGTTACAAACATGTTGAGAGTATTTACCACGCCTGTAGAGTAAAAATTTCAATTTTTTTTTTTATTTTTTTTGTGCAAAACACCTTCATTGATGAATTCATAAAAAGCTAAGGGACTCTGCCTAAGATATCTAAGTAAAAAACTATAAAAATCTTTTAAAATGCCTGTCAAGGCCCTGGTACACGATTTCTCACAGCCCCACATAAATATCTTCCTGGAATATAGCTCTCTGGTACATAAATACCTTGTATCCATACAAAATTCTTTAAATATTAGTTTCACGTAAAGATAAGTCACAAAGCGGTATTTTGTTTGAATCAGTTCATACTTGTCTATAGCCCCCATATAAAGTCCACTTCCAAAAATTTTTTGAATGCACAGAACACTCTTATAAACATCATTATCAAGGTGAAATTCAACAGAAATAGCCCACATAAACATATTTATATATAGATCATAGTAAATCATAGCTCCTGTATAGTGACCACTTCCGAAAAAACACTCTGATGGGTGAGAAGGTCCCTGGGGATATTTTTTAGTTTCGAACTAAAATTACTCCTTGATGGTCCCTAGGAAGTATACCCGACCTCCATATATATTACAAGGACATTTTATCTAGAATCTTCTAAAAAAATTCAAGTCAATCCAACCAATTGTTTAGTTTTATAGAGATTTTAAGGTGTTTAGTAGAAATCGTGTAAAAAGGTCTGCTGGGTCTTGTACTGAAATTTAGTTACTTCTTGCATTATTTTGTTGTGGCTTTCCGTACCATTTTCAATCGAATCGGAAATGCAGTGAAGTTACTTTGAAAAGAGCTCTATGCCTTTTGGGCTATTATTTTGTATGCTGGACTCACTAAATCGAATCTCCAGCAGAGTTATGGGACCCAACGTGTTGTCCAAAAATGGCATTTTCATATAAAATTCTATACAAATAGAAATAGGTTGCTGAGTGGTATTACTGCGTATAACAGCAACGGATGACTAACTCATCGGAGGGTTAACCTTTGTAAATATATTGAACTGAAATTTTTCACCGATTAGTTATGTATAAGTAAAAATTTTGCTATTGGATTTTGTGAAGATTAGTTCATATTTGTCCACAGTTCCCATATAAAGTAAATTTTCGAGAATTATTAGAATACCAAACAACTCTAAAATATATGGTTATTGAGATGAAATAAGATATTAAATTGACCATAAGACTCAAATATTTAATAGATCCCATATAAAGGATCCAAAAAATGAAATAAGTCGTATAAACATCGTTATGGATACAAAATGTTATACAAATTTTCTTCAAGTGTGAATAGATCAAACTACTGATATACTATATATATGTAGTATAGAATATAAACTCTTGCTTGTTTTAATTTATCTTGAAAGTATTTTTCAGAAGCAAAATTATTTTGGGTCAGAAATATAAGTGATTAAAAATTTTCTTTTTTCTTAATTAAATTGGCTGATCAGTATAAAAGAATTAAGTGCTTAGCTTTGAAAACCATATAACGACTAAAGCATTTACCTAGGTCGTGGTGACCTCAACTTTAACGAAAACATAAACACACATTATTTCCCTGTATTTTCCAAATTTTCTGTTTTTATTTTTATTGTTGTAATTATTATTGGAAATGGCACTCAATACAAAAAAAAACTACATTATAAAGTCATGGTTAAAATGACCAACAACCTAACAAATGCATACTAAAAAAGCAGGCGTTGGTTTGGTTGGTTGCTTGACTTGCTGTTTATTAGGCGGGTTGCTTATTTGCTACAGCTGCTGATAAATAAAATAAAATAACACAAAAACGCATTGGTCTAACGGTTTTATTAAAGGAATTTCAACTTGTTGCTGCTGCAATTGTTTGATATGAAACAGGGTTTAATATGGCAAAGAAATTTACAAGATTTTCTAAAACTAATAAACAGCAGGGTGAGTAGGAGGCTGGGAAGAAACAAATTAAAAATGTATTTGTTAAGAAATTTAAAAAATATTTAAGTATATAATTGCCAAATCTTCATAGTTAAAACAAAAGAATTAAGATACAAACCTTTTAAAGCAGAGTATATAATTAACACAAAAGACTTAGGAAACGAACTTATTTGGGCAAAAGTGTTGAATAATTAAAAATTAACATTTTGTTAAAGACAATAAATGGAGGAATTTATAATAATTTTAATTAGTATTAATTAAAAAACGAAAACATATTTCTACAAAAAATAGAGTGCTTTTTTATTTGCCGTAACAAGTTTTACTATTTCAATTTCTTTCCAATTTAAGTCTTCTTCCTTTTCATTCTAATCCATATATTACTTCATCAAACCAGTTGCCCTACAAATTTCCCACGCTTGTTAATTCAAATTACCTGTTACTAAGCTACAAAGTCTCTTCATTTTCTTTTCAAAATACAAAAAAAAAAACTCGAGCTTAATTTTATGCACTCCTTAACAAACAACTCACTTAAATAATAAATTGCCCCCACACTCACAGTCTCTTAGTCGTCATCGCGTACGAGCCTAAAACTGGCTGACAAAATTAAGTCAAAATATTGAAAACATAATAACAATGCTGATGATGATGATGTAGACACTAAAGCTAAAAGAAATTTTAGTGTAATTTTACACCCACTATCATAATCTTGCAATCAAATTTAAGTGAGTTAGCTGAGCGAGTTTGGTTAATGGAAATTCGTTTTTTTTAAAGATGTAGTGAGGATCGACAATTGGCTGACAAAGTATTTGGAAAAGGGGAACAAACAAATTAGATTTCTATAGTTGGCGAGGTCGAATTGTTATAGGATATATACAAAACCTACATATACAAACCTTTGATGGTAGTAAAAGTAAATATAAAAAGTCCGACGATTTTTAAATTGGTTCTAAATAGCTATTGACAACAGATGTAGACCTTCAATAATATATTGACGTAGGATTGCCAAATGATACGTATAAAAATTGTACTAAGATATATAATAGATGTATAAAAATCTATATTTGAAATAATATTTATTCAAAAGTTAGTTTGTTTAACTTTGTTTTTTTACTGTATTGGTGGACTGTAAATGTTCTTGTTGATAATCACTTTCCACATTTGTTTAACTGAAGAAACTAAGGATAAATTGAAATTTTCTGTTTTGGCCTGTTAAAATCACCGAATGCTGATGTTATTATAACAATGCATCTTCAACATAATGTGTTTCTTATTACGGCTTGTGTTCTTCGATTTTATTACCAAATCGTGATGATTTTATAACAACGGATCTTCAACACAATGCATTCCTTACGCCTTGTTCAGTTAAAATTTCAAAGCAATGCGGAGAGGCAAGACCTTGAATATGAGACTATGGATTTTATAAAAATAAATTAAGATTCTTACAACTTCCAAACATCCTTCCAATTTCGAAGAAATGTGAAGATTTAAGTAATTTCACATGAGACTAAGGATTATATAATGATAAATTAAGTTTATTACAACTTAAAAAAACAATGTCATGCTATCTGATTACCTAGCGTTTCGAAATTGGCTAGGATGATTTATTCATGCAGAATAGATTTAAGAATGAAAACTTTTCAAATTACCTTTAAAAACACTATGTGGCCCCTCTAAAAGTATTTAAACCATGCTAATGTATACATCTGTTGGAATCTAATGATCTTAAACACCTAAGAATACAATTTGTCATGTCGAAGTGTTTGCCTACTGATCTTATTCTTATGACCAAAGGAGTTGCTCTCAACTCTACCATTAGATGTGACTGATTTTGATAGTATGAGAAAAATAACACAAGATATTGATCACTGCACAAACCTTTCTTTGAAAGAGACTTTTCCTTGTAAAAGTCTAGATAATTTCTTTAGTGATGCATTGTAGGCCAAGTTTTTAGAAATAAATCTGTAATTTTTAAACAATTGATCCGCTTGTGACATAATTATTTTTATTATTGTATAAGTGTAGCCACTATCTCTCTTGTGGTGGAACTATAGGGGCTCAAAATAACGCATCTTTGACATGTAAATTATTTAAATGCATAGCAATTTTTCTGGGTTTTCCAGCTACTTATAAGATTTTTATATTTTTATAGTTCCTTGGCCTTTAAAAATATGTTTACGTGTTCTATTTATTTTCTCTTTTAGTTTTCGAGTTATAAGCAATAGAAAATTAAAATCTTGTATACATGCTAATGTATACATCTGTTGGAATCTAATGATCTTAAACACCTAAGAATACAATTTGTCATGTCGAAGTGTTTGCCTACTGATCTTATTCTTATGACCAAAGGAGTTGCTCTCAACTCTACCATTAGATGTGACTGATTTTGATAGTATGAGAAAAATAACACAAGATATTGATCACTGCACAAACCTTTCTTTGAAAGAGACTTTTCCTTGTAAAAGTCTAGATAATTTCTTTAGTGATGCATTGTAGGCCAAGTTTTTAGAAATAAATCTGTAATTTTTAAACAATTGATCCGCTTGTGACATAATTATTTTTATTATTGTATAAGTGTAGCCACTATCTCTCTTGTGGTGGAACTATAGGGGCTCAAAATAACGCATCTTTGACATGTAAATTATTTAAATGCATAGCAATTTTTCTGGGTTTTCCAGCTACTTATAAGATTTTTATATTTTTATAGTTCCTTGGCCTTTAAAAATATGTTTACGTGTTCTATTTATTTTCTCTTTTAGTTTTCGAGTTATAAGCAATAGAAAATTAAAATCTTGAAATTTTTTTCATTAGAGAAATTTTATTTGGCTTGAATTAATTTTAATGTTATAATTCAAGAAATACTATTGTTAAGTAATTTTAGAGAATTTTTAAATTGTAATGCATTATCTATCCTGGCAAGGAGTCATCAGCAATATTTATTGGTCGAAACACCGGTGATGGAATGACAGCTTTTTTTAAAACTATTATTTTGCCAAACCTGTTTTGGCTTTTAGAAAATATCGGCTAGAATTTTTGACCGATTTTTCTCAAATTTATTTTGTTCATTAAACAATAGCGCAATTCAAAATCTTGTGCAGATGTATTGCATCATTGCATTTGCAAAAAGGTTTAGCATATTTTTGCTCTTGCTATGTATTTTGTTTTGAAAAAAAAAAGAACGCTACGATTTGGATACGTTAAAGACACAATTGAATTAAATTTATGAAAATGCAAAGGCCTGCAAATGGAATTAATTTTGACATATAATAGTCTAAAATTGAACCTAGATTGTAACTACTAAATGTTTGCTAGTAATAACAAGCCTTTGCTACGTAAAAACTTACTAATGAAAGGAGGTTCTGTATTTTCCTCTACCAAAAAAAATAATTACTACAAACAAATATTTGTTCGGGTTATTTTTGCAAACAATTTTATAATGTAGGGATTTTCAGATTTTATTGTCAACCCACAAAAATCATTGACAGCTAAATTAAGCGAAAACTTGGGGCATAATATAAAAACAACTACATATATATATATATTAACTAACAAATATTTTGTTAAAAGAAAACAGATTATGATGATGACAAGTATAAACCCTGAACAGTTAACAAACTTACACTTGCTTTTTTATATAGAATTAATGATGTCAAAATTATACAAGATAATAATATAAATGGCCACAAGCACTGCAGTAAAGACATCAATCTTGTTTGCCAGCCAAAAATAGGACAGATACGATTATTTGTTGTGGAAAGGAAGAAAACAAAACACCTAAAGGCTTTTTAGACCAAACAAGCTTTACTTAAATGAAGTTTGCTTGCAGTTTAAACATATTTTTCAGAGTAAAGAATTAAATGAAATTAAAACAGGCACGACTCTTCGTTTAGATTCTTTAATAAATTGTAAAAGAATTTACATTATTGTAAATATTAAGTATTTTTTATTATTCTTATAAAACAAGCAACTTAACAGTTTGTTAAGTATGAAATGTTATTGTTCAGCTTAACATTAAAAGCAAATGTTATAGCTTTGCTATAATTTTATGTTGTTGTACACACACAATTACACTTATGCGTGCTAGTGTGCGTAATAATTCTGTTTTGAAATCTTAGTTAAACATCTTTTATTTTATTACCGCCTAAAAGTATGCTTTTAAATTATAATTTTCATAATTTTCGTTGCACTGCCTTAAGTATGTGTAGCTAGCTTATCTTTCTAAACAACAAAACCGATCTGTTAAACAAACTTAGTGTAGAGGGTGCTGCTAGTTGGCTTCTTTTAAGATTCTTTATTTATTTGTGTTTTACATTTTCTTGCTAAATTTAGTTTTTGCTCATTTGCTAACTGTGCTGAACTGTGCTGTTGGCTGGCTGGCTCTTGCATAAATTATTTTGTAATATTAATTTTTCCATAATTAAATTTATTTTCAAGCTTTTTAGCATTAGTTTTGTGTCTGTTTTTTATCTTTGTAGTTTTCATTCGTTTAGCTATTTAAAATGTTAAACAAGTTTTGAATTGTAAAATAATGTTTATTAAATTGGCGCTTGTTTTGTCAGCAAATTGTCAAAGTAATTAATACAAATTGTATTATACTTAGGTTTGTTCGAATTGTAAATTAAAGGAAATAGAAATGTTAATCAAAGTGATTGTAAGCTGTTAAGGCACGGGGGTTTGGTTTTTTTAGACTATATTAAGTGAATGACATAAAATGGATGTGTAAGGCAGTCGTATGAGTCATGTTGGCAAAGTGAAACGAAAGACTTAGAAAAGGAACTTGCAAAACTGGTTTATCATATAAAATGCAGTGGTTTTTTTTTTGGAAAAGACAGTGCAAAGGTGTCCTAATTCTTAGAAAATACAGTCTTTGTTAATTCCAGATAAAACTACAAAATAACATTTCTAAAACAAATTTTATGGGGATTTGTTACTTCAAATTAAGAAAAATGAGTCCAAAAGTCCAAAGATTTTATGTATAGAGTTGTTAATATGTTTAAAGTATTTTTAAGACTTATTGGTAACGTTTTTGTATGTTAAAATTTTGTAAACATTTTAATTAACCTCTTTTAAATTGACATAGTTCTTTATATATTCTTCTACTTTAATAAAATAAATTTTCGCATTTTCTAAAACTCTTAACCATACTAATCATTCAAAGCAAACCAATCAAATTGTCGCTATAAAACCACAACAATTTCTTTGCAAAACTTCTCTTTACACAAACCATGTTTTTCTGTTTAGTAGTTTTACTCAGTGCCTGACAAAAGAGCCAAACACTCTTTAACTATAATGTAAGTAAATACTTTGTGGCATGCTAAATTACAGGCCATAAATCAATTTCTACACACAAATCAAATCGGACATATCTCAGGTAACTTGACATAAAAATGGCAGATAAATTGTGGCAGAAATTTCAAAAATTCAAAACATCAAAGCAGATTAAAGAAAAATCACAGCGACAGGTTGCTAAGAAAAATTCTAGCAAAGAAACAACAACAAAAATTAGCAAAAAAAAACACATACACACAAAATGGTTTAAAAGAAATTGCTGGCAATAAAAGCAACTATGTGGAAAAATTGTAAAAAAACTATGTACAACTTGTTAATAATATTGTTGCTGTTTGTTGTTGCTGTTGTTGTTGATAATTTGCTTTAGATGTTGTCACCTGTTCGAAATGTCATAATAAAAAGAACCACATAAATTGTATTAAATTCATTTGAAAATTGTCAGCATTTATGTCTTTAAACGTAATTGTTCTACATGCACATTGAGCAGTTATGAAGATATGGCAAAAATTATTAATATTAAGACATGAACAAATTGTTAAAGAAATTTCTAAGCGCCATATGAAATACATATGTTAGTTGTGTATGGCATGGTTTGTAAAGACATTTCTTAAAATAAGAAGTTGTACTACAGCAAGCCACACCTGGTTCTAGTTGAGCGTAAAGGAAAGCTTTTTAGTACATGTGTTTTCGTATAGAAAACTGTCTGTATTTCGGAGTGGTTTCATATACATAGATAACAGTTTGAAATGTAGTTAGGGAAAAGGCTTTTTTTACACACTGTTTCTTTACAAATTGCGAAAATTTGCCATAACAATTTGTAAAAATTTAATAAGATGATATAATTGTTATTGTTTTCATAATTAACAATTGATAATGAATAAATAGGAAAGACAAGAGTAGGTGTCTTAAGTCTTTTAATTTTTTCATAGATTTTTCGTGGAAGTTTTATAAATTGTTTTATTGTTTGATGAATACTCTAGAAAAAAAAAACAGTTTATTGTAATTGAGCTCAAATATTTAGTGAATTAAGTTCTCGTATAGAAAACTGTTTGTATTTTAGACTGTATATCTACAGAAACCTATCTGTATTTCAGAATGTTCTCATATAGAAAACTATCTGTATTTCAGACTGTTTTCATATAGAAAACTACCTTTATTTCAGAATGTTCTCATATAGAAAACTGTCTGTTTTTTCAATCATTTTCAGAAATCTGTGTGTATTCAGACTGTCTGTGTTGAGGCTATGTTTGTATATAAAACTGTCTATATTCAGGTTGTTTTCGTATACATAACTGTAAGCATTCAGGCTGCTTTCGCATTGAAACCCTCTGTATACAGGCTGTTTTTCGTATTGAAAACCCTCTGTATTCAGGCTGTTTCCGTATAGAAAACGGACTTCCTTTTTCTGTAAAAAGCACATGTTTTTTTTTAGTAGAATTTTTTCCTTTACAATGAATGTTGTACTTTATTTTGTCACAAAATTGTATTTATTACACACTTTGTATGTCATTTTATTCAACGCTGTATCCCTATTATTTATTGATTTAATTTTCTAACCTCTACTAGAAAACACTGACAGTTTGTCTTTCTTGCATTTCAAATATTGTCAACAACACAATGTGTTACTTGTTTTAGTTGTACTTAGTTGCTGCATTATAAACCACAATTCTTTCTGTATTTGTTAAATGTTATGTACATATGTATAAAATAAAAAAACAGTTGAATTTTAACTCAAAACAACAACTATTGTTCTTCAATGGAAATTGATGCGCAATTTGCAACAATTGCTATTGACAGCTAGTCAACAAATTTAACAAATAATATTTGTTAGCGTTTTTTCTTCTCTATTAAATTTCTTGTAATTTTTTTTTTCTAAAAATTAATATGAGAGCATCTCTGTTTCGATATCTAGCTGGCTGTGTGTTTCATAAAATATCAAAACAAAAAACAACTAAACACACATTCTCAAGTGAATGTGACAAATTGAAATGTTTTATAATTTATGAAGTAATTTAATCAAGTGAATGAATGATTCGTTTATGTTATTTGTTTCAATGCACAATGTATGAGTATTAACATTTTGAAAGTAATTAAAAACTAAATAAATTATTCGTTCCAATGTTAATTACTCATCACTTTTGTTTATAATTTGGTGGTAATTATTTATAAACTGTTGATTTTTACTAAAGCCAGCAGGTGTTGGCTGCTTTTTTTTATTGAGTGTAAAAGTGCTAGTGATTGTGAGAAATAAAGAAGGTGCGGTCATGGTAATGGATTGATTTGTGAAATCACAAAAAAAAAAATACTTCCAAATTCGAAGCATTCAAGTCAAGATGCTACATCAATCGCATCAGAAGAATATATATATTTTTTTCCGAGAGAAAACTATCTGTGTGTAACAGCTTCCTGTACGGAGACGGTCTTCGCTAGACAGTCTGTTTTAACTGTCACTAGACAGTTTTTCGGCGAATACTTTGTCAGACAGTTCTCTATAGGAAAGTAGACTTTACAAGACAGTTTTATATACAACATAGTATTCACAGGACGGTTCTCTATATGAAAACTTCTTCTTCAGACATTTTTATATATAAAAACGTACTGTGCCAACTGTCACTAGACATTTTTTTGGCGAAGACTTTGTCAGACAGTTTTTTATAAGAAAGCAGTCCTCGACAAATAGTTTGCTATAAGACAACAGTCCTCGCCAAACAGTTTTCTATATGAACCGATTGCTCTCTAAAGTTTGTGATGAATGTATTTTATCGGTTTTAATGTAAGAGAGATACTTTATGTTGTTCAGAAGTTGTGGTTTTGTTACGAAAAACAAAAAGAAATAGAGGCATTACTCCATGAAAATTGTTGTCAAAATAAACAAGGGCTTTTAGAAATATTAAAGTCAAGAAGTTTGCAGGTTTTTGCCCATGGAACTAAAAGCAACATGGTTTTAAATACAATGTTTGCGGCTATGAGGAAAAAATGGAAATGAAATTCCAAGTATTTCAAGAAAGTTTTAAAGTTCTTCAAGCTGAAATTAAAAAAAATTGAGAAACTTCTAAAGCCAGCAACAAGAAATTGTTAAGCAGCAGATTTCATCCAAAAGTAGGAAATTTGGGTATGATGTTGTTTGAAGCCGAACGACTTTAAAAGAAGATTTTGCATGTCAAATGATTTAAAAGGATATCATGCGCCGAATCATTACTTGTGAGGAAAATGGATTTATTACGATAATCCAAAGCGTAACAGATCATAGGTGAAGCCCGGCCAACTAGCCGAAAAAATCCCATAGCCAAATGTCAATGCAGCTAAGATAATGCTTTGTATTGGATGACACAAAAAGGGTTGTTTCTTTTAAGAGCTGCTGAAATATGGAAACCATCACAAGGAACCTTTATCGAACGTAACTGATTCGTTTGAAGCTAAAATTGATGAACACTTCCCATTATATGCGGCATGAAATGCTGGGCCATATGTTGCAACCTACTGTTAAAAGTGATTGTGAAGTTCTGCATCACACGCCTGATTATTTACACCATATAACGTCCTACTACTTTTTGTTTTAATCATCTCTCTCTGGGATACGCTTCACTTCAGAGCACGGTAGCCAATATTAGCTTCTGGCCTCAAACGATGGCAAATTACAATAATTATATTTTAAGTTCAGCATAAACAAATGCTTTTTTTCAGTTACTATTTTATTTGTAAAATACTATGATTTAAATGAAACGTATTTAATTCTAAATAATTTGTAATTATGATGTATGTTCCTTAAATACTTGTGTTCAGAAAATGTTAACAGTATTTAATGTGGGTACCAAAAAATATAAATATTAAAGGCTTCTAATTAAATAAAGTATTTTAAAAACCAAATTATTTACCTATGAATCTATTTAAAAGGGAGCCTGTAACTACTATTTGTTATATAAAATAATTGAAAATGTTTACAATCTTTTCGAGGTGAATTCTTTTAACAATACCTTTTTAATAATCATTTAAAATACGTTTGGATCTTAAGTTTATGGTTTTTAAAATTAAACATTTACTAAACCCACAATTATTTAAAAGACAAGTAGTCATCAGTGTTTTTGATGTATAAACAAAGATTTACAATACTGCTTTATATTCTATTATAAAAAATCCTCTTTTAAGAATTTTCTAAAAAAAATCAAGTTTATCACTGTTTCTTTACAAATCATGTGAACTTTGCCACAACAATTTATAAATATTTAATAACATGATGTAATTGTTATTGTTTTCAGTAACACAGTAACACAATTAACAATTGATACTGAAGAAATTGGGAACATAAAAGTAGGTGTCTTAAGTCTTTTGTTTTTTTTTCAGCACTTTGGGACCTTTCTAGGAATTTTTATAAATTATTTTATTTGTTTCATAAATATGTACTCCAGAAACTGATATTTAACTGTGTTTAAGCAACAATTGTTTAAAGACATTGTAAAGAAAATTAGATTTTCAAGTATGTTATGAAAAAAAAAAAACATAAATTCTAGAAGTCATGTACTCGTATATCTATACCAAACAGGGAAAGAAAAAAAGAACTACTTTATTTCATATTTATCACAATCTAGCTATTGTTTGTTTGTGTAGTAATCAAAAATCTAACATTTCAATTTGTCAGTTTCATATAAAATTATAAACATAATTATAAAATTTATGGCTTTTCTTACAAGTTTGTTTTTTTTTCTAATTCCAGAACAACTAGAGAGGAGAGTCATGGGACAGCATATAAAAAAAAAAACAAAATACTATTAAACATTTAGCGGCTTGGTTGGTTGAAGTCATAATTTGTAACGCACTCCAAAATATATCTTTAAAATAAATCATATTAAAATCTAAGATAAGCAAAATAGTACTCGCTTTTTTGTCTATGTATGTATATATTTATGGACACAAAAAGCCAACCACCGGTCTTTGATCTTTACCAATCAAATGGCTTAAATGGCGCATAACTGCTACAATAAATGTGGCTGTTACTGTTTTGAGACATGAATCAGCTATTTCTTTTTCAACTTCTGCTTGCGGAAAAAAACTTCTGGTTTTCTCAAACACAATTGATTTGTTAGGTTTTTTTTACCCTCTGCCTGTAAAATAGATTTTATTAACAAATAAAACATTTAAGTTGATTTTGAAGTCTTTATTTTCATAGAAAAGTTTGAAGTGTAATGGTTTTTGTGTGGCTTTTATTTTTTATAAAAATCTAAAGAATCAATTTAGTTTTCTATTGAAATAATTACAAAGTGTCTTGGGTTTTATTATGACGGCTACATAATAAAAAAAAAAAAACAAAATAAAAAAATTTGGTTTTTTTAAACGTAGTTGTTTTAACACTAAAAATATGCCAATTCATGTCAAGTTGGGATTTTGTATATAAAATTAAAACAATGTTCAACATTTAAGTGATAGCGGGTGTCTTTTTTATGTTAAAATAATTTAATTTTATATTTAACGTAATATAATTTGTTTTAGGAAAAAATTATAGAAAATTATTGCTGGATTATTATCATCGAAATCATTAATTTTGTTAGGTTTTGATTCACTTATTGCAGAAGTAAATTTAGCTTTCTTTACAGTTAAAATATATTTTCTAATAAAATTTTAATTAAACTTTTCGCCAGCGCAAAGAATTTGTACACCCACCTTAAGAAGATTAATTGAGTTTTACCTAAATGTATCTAGTATATGAAATATTAATGAAGTTATTAATCCTTTAAAAGTACGTCTCAAAAAGTACAGATATATTCAATGAAAACTGATTACAAAAGCTCTAGATTTCGAAAAAATCAAGATTTTTTGAAAAGTTTGACTTTTAGATTTTCGAGGTTTGATTTTGGAGCAGAACTAACTAATGTTGATTTTAATCATTAATTTTGTTGAGAGTCTAAACCAAGATTTAATGAACTAGAAGATAAACTTGAACTTAAACTAGAAGCTAAAGTAGAACAAGAACTACAACCTGAACTAGAACTGAACTGGAAACTGATTTATCACTTCTGTAGAATTAAAGCAGAACTAAAAATGTTCATTTATCCTGTATGGGTTAACTTTTATTTTATTATTTCTTGCCATATTTCATAACTAAACATTTTTCTCTTGCCACATTCTAAGCTCATGCACATAAATTTCATTGATCTGCTGCCTGTCCATCTATTAACCAATTCTAAAACCTTTTTTTTTTGGAAAAGAAAGTTCAATAGTTTATAGTGCAAATAAGTATTAACTACAACACTAGTATTTGTTGAGCTTATATGCGGCACTTTACTGCTCATCTTCTAGCCAGGCTTAGAACAACAATGTAGCTATAGGATTAGCCAATACTATGATAATAGTCCAGCCAATAAGGTTTATGTGTTTTGAGCGAGTTCGTCTTGTAGCTGCAATATAATATTATGTCGGCCTTTTGGCCTTAATATGTTTAAGCTCATATACAATAAAGTTTTCATTTGATGTTGGTCTACAAGTTACAAGTATGTGTTGTTTTAGAACTCATCGACACGTTGTTTTAAACTAAAATATATTTGTTGTTAATTTTTTTCTTTTATTTTTTTCCTTTGTAACTCATACAACAGACAATGTCATAAATTTTTTAAATGCACAGGAATGAGTGTGTATCTGTGCTAAGGTATTAGTTGCATGTGTAGTTGCTTGGGCTACATATAAGTGTAAATGGTTATAAAGTTGAGTGTTTATGAGATTTTTTTCGTGTACACTTGATCTTTGTTCGATAATAAATCATGCTGAGCGACATAAATCGATTAAAAAACTTGTTTTCTAAACTTTTTTTTGTTTTACTGTGGTATTTTGAATTGCTTTGTACAATAAGTGAAAATTATGGTGGGAGTTTTCATTACGGTTTGGGAAAGTTAGTTTCGGTTAAGGGGAGAATGTAAAAGAGATGGATTGATATAAAATTGAATAATTGAAAGGTTGTTAGGTCATATATTTAATAGGAAATCGAATTTATTTGGTCAATAAATGTGTTTATAAAAATTCAGATTTGTGTCCTAAGTCCTTTGTTTCATATTTATTCAAGTGGATTTCTTTTATTTTCACAGAAATCGGTTTTGCTTAGTTTTAAACGTTTAAAGACAATTTCTTACAAACTCTTTTTCAATGGTTTGTGGCCGATTTATATATAAACCAAAGCCCCCATGTAGCAATACAATGTACGCTGAATTTAAGTTGTTTTATTAAACGCAAAACACAAAACAAAAAACTTAGAACACAAGCTTTATTTTCTTATAAAACAAATAAAACCAAATTCTTGTACTTATTTCTCATACAGTAGCTTCACCTCTTGTTGTAACAATTACATATTAAACACAACTTCTGGTCAACATGTTTTCCTTCCACAATTTCAATTGTTATTGGCAAGACAACAGCATAAAAAACAACATAAAACAAAAACATGCAAAAAAACAACTAAAAACCACAACAAAACAAAATCAAACCAATTTCCAAACACAATGTGAGTCACACTTATGGATACCTCTGCAACGCACGACCTTTAAAGATCATATACAGAAATTCGAGCACATCATGTTACTATTTAACACAAAACGTAACAAATAAAAAACAAAACCAACCACGAAGGATGACATTTTACCCAGTGAGGCAAAAGTGTTACTGCCCGAAAAACTAAAGGGGTTTGTGGCACCTTTAAATTGTACAAAAACAAAAACTACTAAAGAAAATAAAAACTAAATCAATGCTGTTGCATAAATGTGTCGCTTTAGTTTGGGGTTTCTGTTCTTTTCTGGTTGTTCGTTTTTATAAATTGTTGTTGATGTTTTGCTGAGCATTTAAAACGCCATAAATAATGGTCCAGCCAACAGCACAGTATCTATAAATGAAAAAACAACATAAAAAAAGCGTTGCACAAAACATTGAGCAAAGATATCAATTTACACTTGAACATAAATCGATTGTTTTGATAATCGTGCGTGATTTTTTGTTGCGTTTTTTTTTAATTTTTATTAAAGCAAAAAAAACACCAATGAAATGAAATAAAACTAAAGAAATCAGTAACATGAATTTATTTATAATGTTGTGAAGCTTCCTCAATACATTGTAGCTACTTTTATATACAGGGAGAGGGTGTATCGAATTTGTTCTGTTAAACTCAGGATTTAAAGTTTTTCCAATGTATTTCTATTTTATATTAAACGAATTTGCAATCTCGTTTAAATATTGAGTGAGTGAGTATTTTTGAAGCCATTATTTTGAATTCCAAAAGCTTGGAATTCCTTTTTATAATATTTTGTGTATCGAATTACGTCATAAATTCTGGAATGTGTAATTATTTTGTTCTCTTGGATTATGCTGGCAACTAGAATCCTTTGTTCCAATTTGGAACCATAGGAATCAATATATTGGATTATGCTGAAAATCAAATTTATGTAGTCTTCAACCACTATAATGTAAAGTACTAAACTTATGTTACTTTAGGGAACAGATGATATGTCAAATTCAATAGACACCAATCGCCATTTGTAATCGATCATTTGCAATACGTCAGCTAATGGACATGTCTTATCAATGAGAGTTTCTTCAAAATTTAAGTATCGCCATTCACCTTGTGTAAGGAGTATATCCCTGCTTATCTAACCTAACCTATTGCAGCTTCTGCAAAAGTGATTGTAGAGAAATCGCAGCCCAATTAAATTGCTTTTAAATTTCTTAAATGAAATCTCTATTAATCCCAATATTATGTCTCTGCGAATTAATATATAACTAATTTTAGTTATTTATTTATTCAATAGCTGTTAAGCTCTTAGGACCAATAAACCAGTACAAAATATATGGCATACAAATTAATTTTAAACAAAATATCCGAAGAAAATATGAAATTCAAATTCATTACACCAAACAAAAAAGAAAATTTGGCTATCCGAGGGTATCATAACAAATTTATGCTTTATAAGTTTTCAATTACTATATTTTTAAAGTGTTTAATAGAGTGTGAAAATTTCATGCCTGAATAAGGAATTGTATAATTCCACAACATAATGGATCTAGCAACAAATTAACACGGAAGCACAAAACATGTGTCCGTGAAGACGTAGCAAATTGAAACATAGTTCTTAAATATGACGGGAACCCTGTGTTTTTATTATTTTGAATAGTTGAATTAACAATATTATATTAACGAAAAGTTGTAAATTGCATCCAAGAAGGGTTACATCACTTATAGAATGTAAGTCGTGTTCTAATGCTTAACCATGCCTCAAGGCACTCATCACAAAAGTAACAATGGTGACAAATGTAACTGCTATTGTTGCTGGCGTAGTTGCATATCAAGAAAATCAGTCAGTAGTTCGCCCAAGCGTTATATCAAGCGAATCATTTAGAAATAGTGCAAATATCATGCCAATATTATATATTAAAGTCTCTACTACCGCCAAAGTAAGTCCTATAGTATTATAGTTATTTCTATATCCTGATTGAAATGTATTGAGCAATCTTTTTGGTATAAATGTATATGGTATCATGGTAGCTGTTTTTAATGCAGTTGTATTTACTTGAAGTCATTCTAATATAGTTTAAAAACCATTTAGCCAGATTTAACAACTACACTACACTTTTTGTGAAGCCACATTAAAGACGTATAGATTACATATTGATAACATTGACCAAAAGTCAAAATGCTGGAAAAATGCTGATACATGATAAGTCTATATTCTTTAAGTTTTTATCCCAATTATTCTATAACTTCAGAGAAACCTAAAAATAGCAGCCAACTAAATATAAACAAAAACTTTAGTACATATTTGTGCTGCAATCGATTTTAAAGAACACTCACCTCCAATAAAAAGCAATCAACTAAAATTGCCAACAATCATTTAATTAACTTAATACTACTTATTATGCTCTTTAAAAATAATAAACATCATACTACTTATGACCAAGTTTCCCACTCTAAACCAAGAAACAAATTCAAGTTTGTGTCACAAGTCTTTTGTTTTTAATTTACTCTTTTTTTCAATATTCTCTCACTTTTTTTGCACGCCCAATAAGCAGGCAATCTTTAAATTGTTATCAATAAAAACCATAGCATAAAATCTAATATTACACAAAAAAAAAACACAGAAGCAGACAGATACAAAATAAGAAAATAAAAAAAAAACGTAAAAAACTACGACAATTATTGGCAAACCATAAATGTCTGACACAACCAGAGAATGCCATTTATCATGTTATTATCATGATCATTGTCAACATCACAACTATCAAAGCAAGAAACAGCAACAGCAATAACAACAACAGCAATAAACTGCAGCTACAACACTACAAACACCATCTCAACTATATTCTACTACCAGGTTTTGGGAAGTCATTGTGTAAGTTCAGTTTTTAAGATATGATTTCTTTTATTAATTCTTGATGCTCCTTTTTTAGTTTTTTTGTTTTTTTTTTTTGTTTAGTAAAGTTCTCTTTTTCTTTTTTGTTTTCAAACTAAATGAATCTGATCTAAAAAGTTGACAAATACTTAAACAACAGTAATGTTTAAGTATGACTTGGCTTTTTAATATTGTAGAAAATAAAAAATTAAAAAAAAGAAAAATAAATGAATAATAAAAAAAATATGAAGAACTTTTTATTTTTGTATACATACACATACACACATACTTATCCTTAAACAAGTGCCATTCATACACCTGGTTTGTATGTTCGTTTCATGCTAGACTGATGATCTTAGCGAAGCTGATGATGATGAGAATTCCCAATGCGTTTGTCTGAGAGTTTGCCATGCATGTGTGACTGAGTACAAGTGTTTAAATAAGGAAATATTTTGCGCGCGATATTTTGAGTTAGTTGGTGGTGATTTAAAGGCATGCTACATAAACTAAAAAAATTCTCTAGCACACAATGTGTCAGAATAAACAGATATTGGAAATAAATCTGTCATTTCTAATTGACTGCCCTAATCACTATGACTTTTCATATATGCTTAGCAGTAGAGTATTTGAGTTTATGGTTTGAAGACATTTCCACAGAATATCCTTCAATGTTTGTACAAGCAACATTTTCAATACACTTTCAAATTGTTTGTGGTTCATACCAAAATAAAGTTCTTTAATATTAATTTATTTTAATATTAATTTAAAAATAGCGTGCACAATTTATAACTAAGTACATTAAAATATCTCATATTAGTTAAACTAAAAAATGGGGGAGTCATAACAGATGATGTATGTTTTGAAGGAGGCTTTTGTCTTCAGTAACTTATATGCAGGACTGCCAGATGAATTTCTGAAAAAGCCATCAAAATCTCAATAAAAAAGAAAAAAATCATCATTTCGAATTTTAAAAATCTTTAAAAAATCGGAAAAATAAAAAGTTACTATTTTTTAATAGTATTTTTATATTTTTATTTAAATGAATACATAAAAATTCAAGTTTATACAGTTTGTTTTTTGTAATATTTATTTTATGAATTCATTTTACAATTATTCTAATATACATATATCGCCTCAGCGCTAATTGACATTATGGAGGCTGCGCTGGCAAGTTTTAAGCCTATATGAATGTATAATATAAATAAAAACTTTAAAGTATAATAATAAGTATATAGACATATAATGCATGGTTTACATAAGCAATTCAAGATTTTGAAATAAATATTCTTTTAAGTTAGATTTAAAATTCGATATTCTATTCAGAGTTTTTAAGGTTGACGGTAGTTGATTATATCTTAAAATTCCCATATACTCAATACGCTGTTTTGATGTTTCAGTTCTGCACTTTGGCATTCTTAAATTCAACTGATTCCTTGTGTTAAATTATATTTGAAAACTGATTGTATGGTAACCAATATGATTAAAAGTTTCTTGTACAATATATCGCACCCTAAATACAAAAGGGTACCACAACTCAAAATACTAAAATTTTCAGGAGTGAAAAAAAAAATAATCGTGCACAAGCAATTTTCCAGTTAAAGAAGATAGTGATGTAAAAGAAATTTTTGCAATAGTTAAAGTTAATAGTTAATTTATGCAAAAAAGTCAGTTTTGGAAAATGTGCGATATATCAAAATACATAAATTTTAACTTTTTAAATAAAATAATGTTATTTTGCAAATAAATAATTGTATTTAATATATTTTATTAATTCAGCTTAAATTACAATGTCAAAGCAATTTAGTTAATTAAGTTTTAAATAATATTTTGCGAATCCTATTCATCCAACGTATACAGTTACCTTTTTTTTTAAAGAGTACCGTATTTTGGTTCTATTTAAATTTATTTTGCTGAATATTATTTCGACGTTTTGTAAAATAGGACACAATTCTGTAGAATTTACCAATTGAAATTCAGAAATTGTTTCCTTTACAAACTTTAGTTCATGAAATTCAGCATTTAAAATTGCTTTTCATGTTTACCAAGAAAGAAGTAATTTCTACTATCCTGACTCAATATTATTTGGAACTACTAAATACTTAAACTTAACAATTGTCAATAATCAAGAAAACACTACTATTACTTTGTTTTGTTTGTGAAAAATGACATTCTTCTTCATATTTATGATATTAAAGGAGAAAAATAGTTGTTGTCTCAAAAATGAAAGTATTTGCTACCACAAACATTAATAAATAAACCGAATGATAGAAATTTTAAATAGTTAAAGCTAGATTTACACGATTGAAATTTTCTTCAAAATTGCTCTTCAAAATGATTCAAACTCGTGTTAACAGCAAAATTTCTTCAAAATTTATTTATTTAATAACTATTAAATAAATATATTTTGAAGAATTTTATTATTTTATTTTAATAGTTATTAAATAAATAAATTTTGAAGAAATTTTGCTGTTTACACCAGTTTAAAGCATTTTGAAGAGCAATTTTGAAGAAAACTTCAGTCGTGTAAATCCAGCTTAAGAGAATCGTCACTTTCAATGACAAATCGTCACATCGTCACTTAGCTATTAAATATAAAATTTTTTGGTTAAAAGTGCCAAAATTACATCGAATTACTTTTGGAACATTGCGAACAAAAAAAGTATATTTTCTAGCAGTTTGGTCGACAATTTCCTTTTTTAACTTAATTTTTAGTTGAAGTTTTTTTTCTGGGTAATAAATCCCGAAACATCCTGGAATCCTGGGATTTACATTTTTAAAATCCCGAATCGTGGTACTTACAAATTAATTCTTTTTTGGCATCCCTAGCCAAAACTTAATTGATTCATTGTAAGTTCTTTAATTTATTTTGCATTGAAAAACAATTTACTTAAAGAAACCTTCTATTCATCCTAAGATATTAATAATTCTTTATAAAACTGCTGTACAAAGAATGAAGTCTTCATTTGTAAAGTTTCCAAACAAAGGTTTCGAAATAAACCTTTAATATTTTAAAGAAAGTTTATGTATATAAATACCTGTGTAGGGTACAACCCTTACACAGTCTTTATGCAACTTTGCTGAACAAAACCTAGTTGCAAGTATAAAAACTTTTGAAAAACAGTTTCATTTTCTTTTTATTTTTCGTTTAAGTGACAAGAATCTCTTCACAAAGACTATGAGTAAGTTCTTCATATTTTTCTTATTCTTCCTCATCATCAGTTTTTTCTAGAGGTTTTGTTTCTTTTTTAAAAATTTTTTTCAATATAATTTTGTTTGTAACTTGTCGTTAATAATTCATGCACACCCGCTGTGTTAAAGTTGAACACTTCTTCTTTTTGCAACTTCTCAGATCTTGGTTTTTTTATCTACCATTACTCTCAATGAGTTGGGCTGCGAAAGATTGGAGTTTGTAAGCAGCATTTGTGAGTGTTTTTGTGGGGAAATGTGTTGTGTTGAACAGTGTTTTATGTAGCATTGTGAGCGTTGCGAGTTTGTGTTTGTTATTTGCTAAAATGTTGTAAGGTTTTGATTGCTTGTTTGCTTGCTTCCCTTTTTTAGTAGATTTTGGAGACCAATGTGACATATTTGACCAGGAACGTGTTTAAAGTTGTTTTATTTTGTATTATTTTTTGTTGTTGCTGCACTTGGGCATCGTCGTCATCTTCCTTAAACATAATGTTTGTTTTCGTTGTTGTTTTTGCTGCTTGTGTTAAAGTTATTGTAGTTGTTGAATGTGTTGCCAAAGCGTAAATTACTACACGGCAGGGTTACTACTGTGTTGAGTTGGCATAAATTATATTTGGCAGCCTAGAGGCCAAGAATTTATAAATGATTTTTCTCCTATACACCACGTTCGCTTGATGTCTGAGTGTCCCTACATCGCAAAGGCCGCCCGTCTGTCCATCTGTCCGTCCGTCAAGCTATCTATCTTTTTCTGTTTGTTTACATTTTGTTGTATTTATATGACTGCCTGACCATTTGTGTTGACATTTTGTTTAAATAACTGCTAAAACCAAAAACAGACAGACCTGATTGGTGGCAGAGCAGAACTTTTTAACACACAACTCTTACAAAAAAACATGTTCGTTAACTGAAAGTGTGCAACACCAACAACAGCAAGCTGAACTAAATGTTGACATGAATTATGGCAAGTTATAGTAAATGAATTTTAATTTGTATTTTTAGCAATATTTTTAATAAAGAAATTATCATTTTACAAAAATGTCTCTTAAATATGGTAAAATAAGCATTTTGAGAAAAAAAATTAAATTATGTTTTTTTCTTTCTCTTGTGTGTTTGTATGTCGTTTATTGTTTTGGGGTTTTAGACAATAACTGACGTTTTTGTACATAAATTAACAGAGAAATAGTTTAGTTAGGGAGCTAGCAATGGTATGCGCTGTTCGGTATAATAAGATGAAGGGGTGTACTTCTAGTAAGTATAATCATTCAGTATCTTTGCAAATTATAAACCATGTGGACGCAAGACACCACGATCAGTTCTAACGCAATATTGTTTGCCCAGACCAGCTTCGATTTCAACAGGCCAATTGTGAAACAGTTTGTCCCAATTCTTTAGCAATTATTTAAGCTAAGCTGATTACCTTGTGTTACTATCTTATGAGTATTACATATGTGTATTAGAATATGTATATACTCTCAAATAAAATAAGAGGTATTTAAGAATTAAAAACTGTGAATGCCACAGAAATTTCAAGAAAAAAATTGCATTTAATTCAATATTTTCAATAAAAATTGTTTCGTGTAAATTGGGACTTTGCATTTTTATTTTTTCCTTAAAATATGTCGCTCATCATGCTAATCGTTATGTACGCCCGAGTTTCATGGTTGAAGCGCTCAATGACTGTTTGCGCTGTGGAAGCTGTAATGTTGGCTATTTTTGTGCGATTTTTCACTGTGACTGGCCATTTTGGAAATGGCTTGAAACCAATTCTCATTGTTTTAACATTGTATGTGGACTCAATTGAACTCTTTTAAATTTACACTTGAAGTTACAAATATGTAATTACAATTCAATTGGCAGAAGTAGAAACCAAGGACCGTAAATTACAGTTGAACTGAAAATGTAAGCTCAAAAACTCTCCATGTCAACGGAGATCTATAGATAAATAGATAGCTTCATATTAAAGTGCTTTTTCAGAATCTCAACTCTTCAAATGAGTTTTATTTTATGACAGCAAAATAAAACTTTATTTTTAAGAGTTTAATCTGTGTTTTATTTTTACGTTGAAAAATAACGGTTTAGATGAAGCTTTTGTTTTTTAAGCCACCAAATAAATGTTATAAAAGAACTTACGGTTCCTCGTAAAAATAAGTTTCAGTGCAATATTCGGCTGTGACGAATCTTAAAAATCCTCCACCTAAACGTAATAAGAAATATCCATCGTTATTCTATGTTTTCTATTCAGTCTTAGTTTTCTATTCAGTTTGGGTGCCCCAGTAGACTAGACGGACTATAAGTCAGAGGGTTGCAGGTTCGATTCCCGCCATAGACTCTGGGTGTTTTCTGCAGACAAGCCAAAAAGCTTCGTAGTTTGTGTATGTTAAAAAAAAAGTATTTTATATGTTATTTGAAAGACAATTTTGATTTATTTGAAATGTTTTGAAATTTTAACTAATTGTGACCATTTGTAATTGATGTAATTACCAATTTTTACCATAATTTACAGAGTTTGTCTGATTTTAATAATAATCTTAAATGTAATTTAACAATTTATAAAATTAAAAGAACATTTTTCCATATTCACAACAAGTTAACAAACAGATATTATAAGGTGAGGCTTCTTTTGGTTGAATTTTATCTCACTAACATTGTTTAGAAGAGATTTTTTGAGTGGATTATGGGTGGACCAATTATGGACTGATAGCTTCTACATCCAGTCTTCGTTAATGTAATTTCTATATATTTTAAGCTTAGTTTAGTTGAGTTTCATCTCAATAACTTTATTTACAAGAGTTGTATGGTTATTTTTTATACTCGGAAGTAGACTCTATTCGGGAACTACTGCCAATTATTGATTGACAGCTACAAAATCCAGTAGCATTATTGTATATATATATTAGTATGATTTGTGTATTATAATTTCTGATAATATCGATATTTGTTAGATATTTTTGAATTTCAAATTGTTTTTCGGAAATGGTCTTTTCATGGCAAATATAACAAATCATGAGCCGATCTTCTTCCATTTTTTAACAGTCATTTTTATGCATATGAGGATATCTCACGTCGAATTTCAACATTATAACGGTGTATTTAAGATGCATATTAGTATTAACGTGAATTTTGGAAGTGGACTATATATGGGGGATATAGTCAAAAAGGTACCGATATTCTCAAAATCCAGCAGTTTAATTTTGGCATGTATGTAAATGCTCCGTGTAAAATAGTGTAATTATGTATCACTGAGCCATATTTCGGGAAGATATTTGTATGGGGGCTATCTGCAATATATTTAAAAAATTTTGAAATTCAATAAATAAATAAATAAAATAAATATGGATACAAAATATAAAATTTTTATGGAGGTTGCCTAACTTTTTGGTCAATAACTCTGGTTTTAACATACCGATTTTGTTGGTTTTCAACACTAAAGTTACCTGCAAAATAGGAAATATTTTTCTGGAAATTTCTTTTACTTGAGTTTACTTAAGACGCACATACGGACAGATAGACCATTTTAGAATTTTATAAGGATTAAGTAAATATTTATATACTTGGCTGGGTTTTAGATGACTATTAACAAAGTTTCACATGAATTGCCAAACGTAATATACCCTCATTCACCACTTGTGGTGGTGTAGGGTATAAAAACATTCCAAGTTTTTGATCTGAAGGACTTTTATAAAGTCAAAAACAAAATACATTTAAGAACCTCTTCTGGAATTACTTTAAAGTAGAGGCGCTAGTTTAAAACAATATATGGAACTGAATATTTTTAAATATATAATAATTCTAGAAGATTATTCAGAAACCAGGAGGGGCATAATCAATATTTTTTTTAAATCTGCAATTGGTAAACAGCTGGTCCAATTGGAACCTAGAGCTTAGGTTTTTAGGTTTTGAATACGGGCTTGAAAATTTAAGTGTAAATATACAATCATTTCCTTTTTTTGTGTGTTTTTCATCCGATTTCAAATATATTTTTATTTTCTGATAGTCTCTAGCTAGATATTTAGAAAACATGAATGCTGTTATCATTTTCAAATATATGATATCTGAAATTTCAAAATATTGGTATGGTTTAAAATATTGTTAAATTGTTTACTTAAACAGCAAAATTTCCCATTAAACACAGACATTTTGCTTCCAATACCTTGTTCTAAAATGCCAAAACTATGTTGACAAAATGAAAAGCTGTTTCACAAACCTTAGTGTATGCCCGAAAGAAATGTTAAAAATGCCATTTATAAAAAAAACATTGTTTTGAATTTCGTCTCATTTTTTTTTATTTTGAAATTACTTGTCGTGGACGGCAAAAGAAAGCCAATAAAGCCAAAAATTCAAATGTTAATAGTTTGTAATTTTTATATATCCTTTTAAATTAGCAAAAAAAAAACTGAAACAATAATAAGCGGGATTTTGGTTTTAAAAGTGGGGTTTAAATGTAGACGGAATGAGTCTTTTTTTACTTTTGAATTAGCCGGATGAGTTTTTAAAAAGTAATGATATTAATTTATCATCTCTTATTAGGTGGATAAAAATTAATAATTTAATTTCTAAACCTATTTAAGCTCCTAACAAAGAATTAGCTGAAATAAAAATTAAAGTTCCTATAATTAAACTTCAGACAAATATAATTTTTGATGAATTATTAAAAATTAAAAAGAAAAGGTTTAGAAACGTTATAAATGGGGTATGAGCCCAGTAGCTTAATTAGCTTATTTTTTTATATTTTGGCGTATGATGCACAACAGGTTTTGATACTTTTAGAAATAGTTTAATTGTGTATGGTCAGCTTGAATAGCTTTAAATAAGCATGTGTCTTAAGTCTTTTGTTTTAAGTATCTCTAGTCTAATAAAAACCAAACATTTGTGCAACACAATTTAAAATAAAACAAAATCTATTGTTTTTCATAACATTTCCAAAACATATTTCATATGTTACTGATTTTTGCTGCCAGATACAATATCTATACAATTGTTAAAAAACTTTACTGAAAATATTTATTATATTGTTTTAAATTTGTCTAGTAGTTTGTCTTTATATTTAATAGATTTCTGACTAACTGATTATTGAAGTTTTATTATAGACAACATGATCAGCTATGTTGCTCGTTTTTCTCGATTTGTCATATAAAAATCTCAAGCTACTGTTTAACTATTTATAGAGGAACCAGTATAAAGAAAATAATTAGTATTCAACAGCTTTAGTATAACGACATATAAATAATACGTCTAGTAGCCATACAACCATATATATTTATATATGCCTACAGACACCCTCAAAATATCAGAAAAATAATATTTAAAAAAAAAAGAAACACAGCAAATTGAGTACAATACGACTTGTTATACCAATCATAGGCAGTATATCATGGATGGTATTACTTAAGCATTAAAAATATACTTGTAGTTATAAATATTGTATTTATTTATTTATAAAAAAGTCTAAACAAAAAATACTATAAAAATATCATTCATACATATTTCAAAATGCAAGCAACAAATCAATTTGCTGTTGATTATATTTAAGTTTATTTTCATAGCATTTCATTTCATTTGCTAAGGCTGCTTAAACAATTTCAAATTGTATAAAATGACAGTTCGTAAAAATTGTATTGTAAATAAATAAATATACAAATAAATATAAATCTACCTATAAGTAGGTAAGTGTGTGTTAAATGATTGAATACGTTGATAAAATATCGAAAACATGAAGAGTATAGAATTAAATGTGTATGAGGGGTTTTAATTTTGCAAAACACGTAATTGAAATTAAATCATTTTTGTAAAGCACATAAACAAAAACACTTTTTTATTTATAAAAAAATAAATAAATTAAAAAAAAATAATATTATATAGTTATACAAAAACATGGCAGTCGTTACTGGCTGAAATAGGTTGCTTACACGTAGCCACCTAAGACACCTCAAAATCAGACAAACACATTTATTTATACATTTATAAAGACACACAGTTAGTTAGTTCGCTAGCCAGCCAGCTTGTTATAAATATCTACTATTTATGTATATAGTGTAGACTCTATTAGGCACGTTATATTTTATTTAAATGCCTGAGTTATTTAAAATTTTTTATAGTATTACAATTTTATAGATTTTTTTTTTAATTTAAAAACAATTTTTGTTTTTATTGCAAAATATAGAGTAAATAGTTGATAATGAGCTGACATTAGCAGCAATTTCTGGCAATAATTTCATTTTTCATGTTGTAGGTTTTTTGCTTGCTTACTTGTAGTTCTTCTCTTTGAATTTTTATTGGTCATTTAGGAAAGTGGAAAAAAACTGAGCTGTTCAACCATTTGGTAAGGGAGTAAAAAGTAAGTAGTTTTAGTAGAGCAAATTTAAGCTTCTCTAAAGCGGAATTTTGTACTGTTACCAAAGGGAATCATGATTTTTAGTACATTTAAAGTGTCTTTAGAGAATAATTTGTATACATCAGGATATATCCTGTAAGTAACGTTTCTTTAGAGGAAGTTATGTTCCCATTAAAGTTTCTTAAGAAAAAAGTTTGTCTCTTTTTGAGGGACTAAAAATGTAGAAAACTAAAGTTTCTTTAAAGAAAATTGTGTCACTTTTAGGCGACTACACTTTCTTTACACAAAGTACAGTATCTTTTTGTCTCTTTTTGTGAGGCCAAAGTTTCTTCAAGTACAATTCTTCTACCTTTGAGGCAGTAAACTTTCTTCAATTGAAATGTAGTTTCTTTTTGAGAACTAAAGTCTCTTTTTGTCTATTTTGGGGGACTAAATTTGCTTTAAAAAAATTGTTGCACCCTTTTAGGGGACCACAGTTTCTTAAATTTCTTAAATTGTTCATTTTTTGATAGCTTTAGTTTACACAAAATCTTTCTACTTTTGATGGACTAAAATTTTTTTAGAGCAAAATTTGTGCACTCTTGAGAAATTTCAGTCTCTGCATTCTTTTTTATGTCACTCCAATTGCCTTCAATTTTATTTATTTATACATTTATCTTGCTTATTTTAAAATATCTCATTGTTTTTTGCACCTTGCTATGCACTTAAGTGTTATAGAAATATGTTATGAATTTCATATTTTTATCTCGTTTCATAAAAATTATTTTCATAATTTCATTACATTTGTAAAATATTACCCTCTAGAGACGGCAATTCAATTTTCATTGTCTTATCAAAAAATAAACATCTAAAATATTTTCAAATTGGCCATTTAAGGCCTAAGAAGGAAAAAAAACTCACAAGAAATATGAAAAAAATTAAAGCTGAAAACTAAAAAGAAGGCGAATGAAAAGTAAAAGAAGTAAAAAAGCTAAAAACATAAAAACTAAAATATGATAACAAAAACAAAAACAGTCAACAATCTAAAGCATATAATGTTGAATAAAAATCTTTTAAAGCCTTTAAAAAAGATTTAAACATATTTTTAAGCTTTTGTTTTTTTTCTCTAAATTGTTGCTGAACTATTTCTTAATGATATAATTATATCATTAATATCTTTTATATGATTCAACGAAAATGAGAGCCTGTTGGCACAAAAATATCATTTACAATGTTCATATTTAACAATTTAAAATTGCAACTGATCTGCAGAGAAAACTTTTAATAAGGCCTTTGTTAAGATATTTTTTAAAATTTTATATAAAAATATCATAATTTTTAACGGTTGGTATGTTTTATTAAGTGTAATAACAAATAATTATATTGACTTTAAAAGCCCAAAAAAAAAAAACAAATAAGAGTCAATGTAATCAGGGTTTTACCTTGTGATAATTATGGCCAATTTAAAAAGGGTTAATTAAACATAAATTTATAAACAAGCAAGCATTTAGACATTAATGAAAAATCACTTAAAAAAACAGTAAAAACCACATTTGTTATCAGACATATATTAATAAAAAAGTACTTTAAGTAGAAAGGGAGGGTTGTGTTAACAGTTGCTTGTCAAAGTGAGAAAGTTTGTTTGCAATTGGAAGTTATAATTTTGTGACCTTTTAAAGTGTCTTTAGAGAAAAATATTTTAATTCTCTAAAGTTTCTTTTAGAGGAAATTTTGGCACCTAGACAATTTTCTTCCCTTTTAAGTAAAAATTTATTTTACTAAAGTTTACTATAATTCTCTGTTTAGAAAATACTGTCCCATTTCATTTTAAGGAATTAAAGTCTCTCTAGAGATAATGTTTATTTAGAGAATATTTTATCCCCTTAAAGAGACTGTTGTAGGGAAAAAAACAAAAATAAAATAAACATTTTTTCTTGAAAGAGCCTGCATTAATGGAAAAATTTTGTTCTAGAAAGAGCCAGGATTAATGGTAAAATTTTGCTCTAGAAAGAGCCATAATTAGTGGTTAACATTTGTCCTAGAAACTGCCAGTGTTAATAGTAAAGAAATGTTATATTATTCTAAGAGCAGCTGCCTTTAATAGCTAAAATTTAGAAGAACATTTTGTTCCCTTAAAATGACTAAAGTTTCTTTAGAGAATATTATCCACCCTTTTAAAACAAAAACGTTTCTTTAGAGAACATTTCTTCTACTCTGTTAAACTTAAGTTTCTTTACAAACAATTACCTATATGTTTTCTAGTCAACAACTTTGCTCACCACCCTCCTTACAAAACTACATGTCATTATATCAAAAAAAAAAATCAATGATTTTCCATTGCTTCGCTGCTTTAATAAAGAAAAGGAGAGATATAAAAAAACATAATTGCTGCCTTTATAAGTCATAATACTACATATGGTCAATTGGAGTTGGCAAATCATAAAAACATGAACAAAGAATTTATAAACCATTTTTTTCTGAACCACAAATACTCTAGTGGAAAAAAGCAACTTATTTTTTTGCTCCTTTGAAAATATTACCTTAAATGTTTTATATTTAACATCTTTCAAACTAAACAAAATTACAAGAATCTTTCAACAGCATAAATGCATGCATACTCGCGATATATGAACGGGTATCCTTCAATATGATGAATTATATACGAAATAAAAACGTAAGAAAAATATCATTCATTCTCATGGAATTCAGAACATTGTGTCATATTTAATACAGCAAAAATTTTTAATTAAACATAATTTGTAAAACTTGCACGTTTTAAGGCATATATTTCTTTTGTATAGCGCAAGTATGGTGAACTGATTTCATTTTAGTTTTTTTTTTCCTCTTTTTTTTTGTGTGTCTCATTTATTATTTATTTGTCTGTGTGTATTGGGTTGCTTTTAATTGTGATCCTTTTATTGCCATCAATCTGTTGTTAAGTATTTATTAAAGAATTTTTAATATTATTTGTTGAAATTTTTTTATTGTTTGTTGTCGGTTTGATTTCATTTGTATAGATTGAATATCATATCAAACATTAATAATAACAAAAGACTTAAGCAATGAACAGCCAAGTAGCAGTGGCAATGATGACAATTGCCTGTGTTGCATACAAACAAGGGCAGCCATAAATTAGCTGAAAGGTGAAAATTGAAAAGAAGTGTTCTTATATTTGTCACTAAAATTAAGTTTAATAGAAAAGGTGGTTTTGGTGTGTATATACAGTTCGCGAGGGACCAAGCCTTTAAAAGGGCAAACAATATTAATTAATTAAACTTGAGTCTCTAAAAAGGGGAAACAATTTTCTTTAAAAAACACTTAAAAATTACACTAATTTCATTACAAAATTGTAATAGAAAGATAAACGATTAATTTAAATATTTATTCTAGAAAGAGAAAGATTCAGGATAAATGGTTTTTCTTTGTTTTAGAAAGAGCCAGGAGAAATGACAGCCATTTGTTCTAGAAAGAGCCACGACTAATTTAAAAATTTCTTCTAGAAAGAGCCACGATTTATGGCAGAAATTTTTTCTAGAAAGAGCCATGATTAAGGCTAAAAATTTATTTTCGAAAGAGTTTCGACTATGGTTAAAAAAAACCTATTCTATATAGAGCCACGATTAATGGTAGAAATTGTTTCTAGAATGAACCAGGATTAATAGTAAAAATTTGTTTTAAAAATAGGCACGATTAATGGTAAACATTTTTTCTGAAATAAGCCAGGATTAATAGTAAAACTTTTATCCAGAAAGAGCCAACGATTTGTTGTAGAAAGAGCCAGGATAAATGACAAAAATTGTTCTGGAAAGAGCCATGTTTAAAGAGCTTTTTCAAATGAAACTTTAGTCCCTAAAAGCGACCTTAGTTCCTCGAAAGAAATTTTCTCTAAAGAAATAGTATTTTCAAATAACATTTTCACTAAACAAACTTTAGTCTCCTAAAAGGGACCAAACTTTCTTTAAGCTAATTTTAACCCTCTTAGTCACAAAACCGTTTAAATTTCCTATATTTTCAAAATTCATTCAGTGCCTAAGCAAATGTCACGGCAATTAAAACCAATTGTATAAATTTAGCATTTAAACTTTTAACGGATCTTAATAGCATCATTAGCCAACAGCTAACAAAACTAAAGCTCCACACTTTAATTACTTTGCATGTTGTTATATTTAAATCTTTTTATAATCCGCATCAAAAAAGATTTGTAACAAACACCAACCAAGTCTTAAATGGCCACCATATTACAACAATTAAATGCTTTTTTTAAACCGTCACTTTATACATTCCTAGTAAATTAAATTATATGATTTCATTTAATACTTCTCTTTTAACCATTAATTGCCATAGATCAACAAGGTTGTAAAAATGTCAATTGTTTGTAACAGAATTCCAATTTGAAATTTCCATTTTTTTTTTGCTTTCAAATTAGATATCGGCACAATTCAATAATAAATATAAATTTCGCTGTTATTTTTCAAATCCACAGAAAACAGTAATAATAAATTTACAAGAATTATACGACATGTCTTGTCATGGTAAAGAGTAATATAGTAAGTACCTTTTTTAAAAATAAATATAAAAAGAACGGAAAATAATGTAAAGAAACAAAAACAACTAATTAATTGCACGTAAAAATTGGCGCACACTGGTTTTACCAACAGTTAGAGCTAGAGAATTGTTTTCAAATAGTTTGTTAATATAAGAACTTTAACATAATGATGACGAGGTTGGGCAAACTGTTTTGTTTTTTCCTTTTTTTTTTGTATTAGTGGTATTTGTTAGTAGATTTTGTTTAGATACAGATCTTTTTAAGACAGATCGCTAGTAAAAATTGTTAAGAAATTTTGTTTAATATATGTTAAATGTTTTGTAAGCTAATAAGCCATCATTAATATGCTGGCTTTATGTATATTTATGCATTTGTTTTTCAGGTTATTTAAGTATGGTTGTAAGCAAAGATTGGTGGTGGATGTAGCAACTAGTTTTCTAAAATTCAAGCAGACTTTGAAAATGCTCTACTGCAACTATAAAAATATAAAGAACTAATATTGCTAGTTTAAACTACTTGACAGACTTTAAGGATGTGATACCAAAACCAAACTTTCCATTAAAAAGTTTAATAGATAGTAGGGGCTAACAATTTTATACTCTCTTTTTTCCTTTGTTACCAACTACAATCATAAACTAGAAAATCTCCAAACAAGCCTCACATACAAACATAAAACTGTAATGAGTCTGCAAAACATATCGAAATATTGGCCACATTTTTATTTTGACGTTGCACAGCAATAACTCTACGTTGGTTGTAAATTAGTAAATTTTATGCTGACATAAAACAGACACTAAAAATTCTACTTATGCCAAAGCAAAAAATTAAACAGCGTATTAAGTATAATACTAAAGCTTTACTTTATTTTTTACTCTATGAGCCAAACACAAACACAAATAAACAAACAAACAAATTAAAGGCGATACCACCAGTCTGATCAATACAAAAATAAGTCTAACTAACTTAAACTGCAAAACAAAAACGGTTAAATTTTGAAACTTAACGCATCAACTGTGTTTTATATACTACGTCATCATCATTATTGCCATCATTATGGTAGTTATTAGTTCTTTAAAAACGTATACGAAAAACATTTGTGGCATTAACCCCATCATATATGCAACTATGTTTGTCTGCACAAGTGTTAGTGCTATAGACAGCAGTGTAAGCAGAATTAGGACAGCCTCTATTTTAGCTAGAAATCTATATACAAACAAAGACGTTTCTAAAGTTTTTTTTTTTTGTAATTTCTAATGTATACATTCTACATTTAAAATCCTATAAGGTATTGCTGATTGAGATTCTTATGATAGAGGAGTTGTTACAAAATATGGTAACTTTTAAAAGTCATTAACTTTTTCCACCGACAAATTACGGTCATCAAAATCGTAATCATTAATCGTTCTTAATTTTTTCCACCGAACATTCATGGTAAGGAAGTCGTCGGCCTTTTCGTCTGCGTGTTGAAATAAATTTTCCGAAATTAATCAAACTCAGGTTTTTGTAGAGAAATTGCTGACCTTACGATGGTCGTAAAGCTTCTTTAGAGAAAATAATATACCTTTTTGAGGCTTAAGGGTACGGTCACACTTGGCAAATATTTACTAAAAAAGGGTAAACACTATTTTTAAACACACATTATTTAGACGACGTTAAATCTTGCAAGTGCTTTGTAAATACAAATTGCCTCAAATAAAACTAAACTAATTTTCTATGGTCATTTGTCCTTAGTAAATGAAGTTTCTCAAATAAACACAAGAATTACAACACATTTTATTTAGTGGTTAGGTCTTTTTCGTCAAATATTTGCCATGTGTGACTGTACCTTAAGGTTAGGAAAAACTTTGCGCCTTTAGAAGACGAAGCAGTTTCTTTCATTTGAGCCTTTTTGGTGAAACTTTTCCTCATGCTTTATTTTAGAGTAACTATATTTAGAGAACATTTTGTCCCGTTTAGCAGCTTAAGTATAATTGTTTGACCTTTTGTAGTCTAGAGATTATTGTGTTCCATTTTAAAGGGACTAAAAATGCTGTTCCCTTTTTTTAGGAATTTAAGTTTATTACAAGAAAATTGTGGTATTTTTAAGCGGTTACTTGTTATGCCAGATTTTTTTTCTAGATAAACGTTTGGAACATTAGGATGCTAGGGTTTCTTTATATAGGATGTGTTTTTTAGATGTATAAAACTTTAAGTTGGCAACTTAACTGGCGGTTACTTGGTTAGCTGTCAAGTGATTTATGTTTGAAGTCGCTAGTCTACGACAAAAGCCTGAAACGATTGACCACTTGGAGGACAAAATTTGTCGTGTTATTGTTGATATACGGCCACGAATATTGGAAAACGTCATCAAAAGTTTAACCACCAGATTAGACTACGTCCAAGGCAGTCACATGCCAGAATTCATATTTAATATAATAGCTGAAATTTATCTTTCGAATAAAATAAATTTAATGTCAATTTAAAAAACTCATCTTTGATTAATTCCATTTCAATGTTCTATATATCTAAAAATACAGAACCATGATGTCCAAAATAAATTTAGAGAATTTGGAAGCATTGTCTATTCATGTTGAAATGCCAAACCAAACTAAACATTAATCACTATGCCAGCTGACAAAATGGCTATCAGTTAAAAATTATTGTTAACTTAAAGTTCTATACATCTAAAAAACCACCCTTTAGAAAATTATTACTCATTTGGTAGAATTTTACCTATTTATGAGTCTAAATTTATTGAAATTTATTTTCTGTTTTAAGAAACTAAAAATTTTTTGAGAGAAAATTTTTTCCTCTTTTAAGAAACTTTAGAGAACACCTCTTTTCAATTTAAAGAACTAAAGTATCTAAAAGAATTAATTTCCTTCCTCTGGGATTTTAATTTGAATATGAATTCTGGCATATGATTGTCTCGGACGTTGTCTAATCTGAAGGTCCTGGTTCTTTTTCAAAATTAAACGTTCTATAATAAAACTCTACAGTTAGAAAATCTTATCAGCACCTCTTTACACATCTAATAAAAATTCAATCTGCCGCTATCGTTCTCTGTTAAACAGTGGGAGTTTATTTGACCAATAAACTTTTTCATTTTATATAACCATATTTGCAAACATTCTACAGGCATTTCTTGTTGTAGGCAATGTTTTCTACACTTGTTAGCCAGGTTGTAAAACGTAACAGTTGTCGAACATAGAAAACACTAAACTATAATTACTGTGTTGTATTAAAGCAAAGAAAAACGTAGAACATCCAATGAAAATTAAATGTCTTTAAATTGAAAAAATGAAAATAAATTTATAATAAATTTGTTTAATGAAATATTAAACAAACGAAACGAATTGCAGGCAAATCACACTCTGCTGTAATTACAATAACAAATAGACAATTAATATAGAATATTTTAAGATAATACGGCAAGCAAAAATAAAATATATAAGTGTACTCATATTTTTCACTACGTCTAAATTGGGACGAAATAATAATTGGACGAAGCAATTCTTTAAGCTAAGCGGATTACTTTTAGACATCAGGATGAGGGGAAGATTAGCCGACTGCACACTTGATTGTACTAGCAATTCGTGTTATTCTCTTATATACAAATGTGTGTATACTCTCAAATTAAAATCGAGCGATTAAGCAATAAGAACTGTACTGTGTGAACACCGAAGAAATTTCTAGGGAATTTTGTAGCAATCTTTTCAATAAGAATTGCTTCGTGTAAGTTGGGATAACGAACCGAAGCACAGGGCTCATCACATTAAGGAATACCTCGCTTACTTTCATCCTGATCTCAGTCCTGATTTCAACCCGATTGAGAACTTATGATAAATTGTAAAAACCAAAGTAAGCTGTATAAAAATAAGCAATTGTAATGATCTCTTTGTCGAAACAAAGAAAGTAGCTTATGAATCCATTCAAATTAGTGTATGTAAAAATATGGTGAACTCAATTCCTGACAGATGTCAAGCCAGACATTTAACAGGTTTATGAATAAGGCCAATAGACTCTAGATTCCTGAATAGTAGCTGTTTCTTTGAATTAAGAGCCTGACAACTCGTTAGAATATATGAAGTTAATTAATCTCTGGGCCGATGGATTCAATAGAATAAATGTATAAAATAAAACAAATGTTAAGTAATGGCAAAACCCCAATAGGAAAAAAACCCAAAAAATAAAAAAAGAACAAATAAAAAGGCAAGATAGATATTTGGAAAATTCGTTTACTGAATTCGAATATACCATTCTATACAGCTGGCAAGGAACAAGAAGAAAAAATTATTATTTGCCAAAATGGAAACAACATAGTAGACATTTCAGACAGGCTGACAACTAATCGTTGCTGTTTCACGCAACATTTTGATTGAATATATAAGTAATAAACATGTAAGAAAGTATAGACGTTCAAGCCCAACCATATAATACCCTACACCCAGTATATGTATAAAACAGTTTTTTAGAAATGGGCGCTCTATATGGGAGATATAACCTATTGTGGACTGATCATCCAAAAATTTAGTGTCATAATGTATGTGAATATAAATATTATATGTGTTAAACTTTATCTTGATGTAAATACTTTTCAAAGATTTATGGAGCTCAAATTGAATTACAAAGAGGGTCTTATATAAGAGTTTCGACTAATTATGGACCGACCATTTTAAAATTAGGTGTCATTATTTCTGTATACATATAAGAAACTTATATATATCAAATTTTATTTGGATATAAACATTTTTAAGAAATTTATGATCGTTTAAGTGGCTTTATTTACCACTCATTTGTGATGAAATTTGTTTGGATCCCATAATTCAAACATTTATGATCGGTAAACCCCAATTTCGGGAGGACATTTGTATAGGGGCCAAATAATGGAACGATTTCCACCACTTTCAGTCCCATCCATCCTTGGGCCGAAGAAATACCACTTACCAAATTTTATCGAAATATATTCAAAATTGTGACCTGTACTCTGCGCAAAAACTTTACATGGACAGTCAGCCAGCCAGGCGGACGAACGGACGGACGAACGGGCGGACATAGTTCAATCGACTCAGAAAGTGATTCGATCAGTATACTTTAAGGTGGGTGCTGGACCAATATTTCTGGGCTTTATAAACACCAGCACAAATCCAATATACCCTCCCTACTACGGTAGTGTAGGGTATAAAAATTGGAAAATATTGCACATGTCCGTTGTTCGTATAAGGTCTATGTACAGACTTTTGACATTGACAGTGATCCAAATGGAAAAATAATGATAATGTGTGATCGCTTGTTTTTTCAAAATCGATTAAAAAAATCTGTTTTTTACGTAAAATTATCAAATAGACCTGTGTTCAACTATATATTTCCCACCAAGAATCTATCACCCCTATCGTGAATAACAATTCCACGTGAAATTTGTTCACTTTTCACATTTTTCCTATTTAAATTCAATGTTAAAGAATCATCAACATTTTTTTCTAATTAGCCGACTTTGCTTGCCCCTACATGTTATGAAACTTTTAATTCTCTCCTATAAATTATCTATCACTTGCTTATACATCTATGAAATAAGATTTTTCATAGTTTTAAATTTTTAGTACTACACTACGTATGACTAATATTAATTATTTTGTATTTTAAGAAAAACGTTAATAACTTTTTGGTCAATTACTATAAATTAAACATTTTAATGCAGTTTTAAACAAAACTGTTTACAGTTTATTAATTGTAAAGAATGTATAGGGGCAAAATGTTGCAGAAAGTTTAAAAGAAAAATATTTTCGAATGTTTATAAATTACTTAAATATTAATAACAAAGTTGGTATCTTTTTAAAATGATTTGTATTAAGCAAAAATATTATTACCTTTAGAAGTTGTAGTCAGAATAAAAAGCTTAACGAAATAGTGCGCTGCTGCATTTGTAATTTGTTAAAATCTTGCTAATATTTTTGATCTGCAACGACGTATGTTGCATATTATAGTTTATTTCTAAAGCAAAAATTTATATCTATATCTATAACCATAAAGCTGGACAAAACATAAATATTTTTTCAGCTCATCCAAAATCCAATCATAAAGTCTGTGTGAAATTTCATGTAAAACATTTTTGTAAATCGTGATTATTTTAGAAGACAGAGTTTATCTTCCTTGAAAACTTAAAAACAATCCAAAAGTATTATAAGCATGTTGTAGAAAAAAAAACATATTTTTATATGATTTAACTGGACCACATTCAAACAGTTAGATTTTTGTGCAACTTTCTGTTGAGGTTGTGCTACATGTTATAAGCAAATGCTTTTGTTTAAACAATTTTTGTAGATATGTATGTTTAGCATAAAATATATATTTAAATATAGATAAAAAAAGGTGAATGCTTTCATTGACTTTACAAATAACAATAAGCATCTTCAGCGGCGATGGGCGGTTTTATTTTAACAGATATTGTTTCTCAAACAAAGTGCAGGTTTTTTCTATAAATATTTTTCATTTTATTGGGGGGCAACTTTAAAAAGTGATATACAAGATCTCCACAATACAACATACAATCCTAGTTTGTTGAAGATCATCCAAAAACAAATCTTAAGCATAAAAACAAAAACATTTAGAGAAAGACTAATGCAAAGAAAAAGGTCAATCATAATGGTCAGGTTGATTTTTTTCTAGCTTGCTATTGAACTTGTATTTGTTTTACAGATTTGCAGTTATGTTAATTTTGTTTTGTTAGAAAAATCTTAAACTACAACCCAAACAGATGATCTTAAATCGTTTGCTTTTTGTTTCCTAACATGAAAAGGGGCAGCGAAGTTAAGAAAACTGATTTGAAAAGAAAAACGTAGGTGAGCGAATTAAATGAAGGTGATCATAAGTTCAACTAGCTGACACAATAGTCAACCAGTGTCTGTCTAAATATATTTTTGCTATAGTTTTGGCTTTGTGGCTTTTAATTTATACTAAACATAGCCGTAGGCTATGATATTGGAATAAAAGTAAACCACCATTACAAACAGCAATAACTGCAACTAAACACAAATCCAAAAAAAGCAAAAAACTAGCAAAAAGTATCATTTATAATTTAGCGTGCATAAAGAATGAAAAAAAAGGAGAGAGAAGGTCGAAATAATAAGGCACTACACTATTAGTTGGAAAAATAAAAAGAAAGACAGTCAAGTTAACCCCAGGGCGCTGTGAAAAATTACCTCGGGCCATTTTTCGTGGGGTAAACCAATATTATAGAAAGATCAAAGATTGAAGGTAAGCCACTAGTAAATGAGGCCAAAGATTGGAAATAAATTAGAACTGAACAAAAATCTAAAATTGAAGTTAAACCCTGATTTAAAAAAGCCCAAGATTTAAGCTAAACCAGGACTAAAAAATACGCAAGATTTAAGCTAAACAAAGTTTAAATAAATACACAAGATTGAAGCAAAACTGAACAAAGACCCAAGATTGAAGATAAACAAAGACCAAATAAAAGCCCAAGATTGAGGCTAAACCAGGACTAAATAAAGACAAAAGATTGAAGCTAAACCAATTCCGAAGGTTAAAGCTAAACAAGGACTAAATAAAGACATACGATTGAAGCTAAACAAAGACTAAATAAATATCCAAGATTGAAGCAAAAGCAAAACCGAACAAATACCCAGGATTGAAGCTAAGCTAAGACTAAATAAAAGCCCAATATTGAGGCTAAACTAGAACTAAATAAAGACACAAGATTTAATATAAACTTAAACTAAATAAATATCCAGGATTGAAGCTAAACCAGAACTAAATAAATACGCAAGATTGAAGTTAAAACCAGACTAAATAAGAAACTAAAATTAAAGCTTAAAAAAGACTAAATAAAGCCCCAAATTTGAATCTAAACCAGGATTAAATAAACAGCTAAGATTCAAGCTAAAGTAGGACTAAATAAAAACACAAGATTGAAGCTAAAGCAAGAGTAAATAAGACACAAGATTGAAGCGAAAGCAGAACTAAACAAAGTCACAAGATTAAAGGTCAACCAAGACTAAATAAATACCCAAGATTAAAGCTAAACCAAGACAAAATAAAGTCCCAAGACCGAAACTAAGCGAACACAAAATAAAGACCCATGATTGAAGCTAAACCGAGACTAAATAAACACACAAGATCGAGGGTAAATAAAAACTGAAGAAATACTCAAGATTAAGCCAGACTATTTCAAGACTTGCGATCGAAGTTAAGTCTATTCTATTCTAAGGCCTACTACTGAAGCTTAGTCTATACTACTTCAAGACTTACGATTGAATGTAATCCAAGACTTCAGAAAGACCTATTATTGAAGCCAAATATGGACTATTTCAATCTTTATGATTGAAGCCAAACCTATGTATTTAAAGATTTAGGATAAAAGCTAAACTAAGTTTAAATAAAGACTGTATAAAGATGAAAAATTGTAGCAGCAAAACGGCTTCATTAAAATCTATGATTTTACTTTTTTGATGTCTGCTGCTCAGTGTAGCTTATATTACAAACCATTACCCTTTTCTACTTTCGACTACTGTAGAGTAATATTTTATTAAAACAAAAACCACCAGATAAGATGAAAGCGGGTCGCTGATGGGGGCGTGTGAGAGCAGCATCCAAACAAAAAGCACAGTGACTATTCCTTTTACAACATTTTGCAGATTTTCGTTTCTCCACAAAACATGTGTATGCCGACCGATACATGTGTGTAGTTCAGCGAAAATACATTTATCTTGTATTATAAATTGCGTTACGGTTTAGGCTAAAACCAAAAAAGAACAAAAACTATACAATCTGAGTCAGCCACAATTCTAGCCGCAGCCATAAAGCAGCAACAACACAGTAACTAAAAAAACCTCATTTCTTATTAAAGTTAAAATTTTTTTCATTATACTTCATTTATAAGTAAAACCATCTAAAAATTATAAAGTACGAGTGTAGGAGAGAGCATGTGGTCAATTTTTAAGATGAAATTTCCCACGATTTAGATACACCCACACACAGTGTTATTAAAAGTCTAGAAATATAAGAAACATTTTTTAATGGCAACAATTTTAAAAGATGATTAGGACAACGCCTAAAATAATTGTAGGAGTTAAAATGTTTTAAAGGAGTTTGGAAAGCAAATGTGACATTTTTTTACTTTCTTTGAGTTTTTAAAACTTCTTTAACTAACAAATTCCTTAATTTACTCAAATTTACATTAGCTCATTAATTTGTTGTATTAAAAAGACTCTTGAAAAAATGCTAAACCAATTCCCAGGGCCAAACAAAGCCTTATAAAATAAGGCACAATTGCAAATAACATTAAATACACCTTCATTAAAAGTGGCTACAATAAATAGTATTGACTACAACCTGAAATGAAATAGGAATGTTTAATTTAGTTTCAATAATGATCGTGCCGTACTTATAACAGTTAAAGGTCATTGCAAAGCAACAAATCGTACAACATAACACAGCAACAAGATTGTGATAATGCTGTTGATGATGACAATGATCATCATGATGTTGTAGAACAAAACAAGACCATCTCTTTTCTGTCTTGAAATAAAGCAAATGCGCAAAATGAAACAGAATCTGTAGAAATCAGAAGACAAACAAGAAAAAAAACTTGTATTACAATGGCCACAAGCAAACATGAGAACATTTGTAATGTACACAAACAAAATCTTAAATTAAATTTATCGTAAAATATGAATCTTTAATGCAAATGGATCTAAAATATACTTCCGGTATGCATATTTTGTAATGTGCTACTTTCGATATAATTATCGGCCACTAATAAATCAGAGTTTATTCTCCATATTAGTTCTGTGTCATTTCAGTTTAGCTACAGAATATCAGTTCATTCTAAAGTCACAGCTCCACTGTCTAGCCTTTATGTAGCTAAACATTTTCTCCCATCGTAGATCTTGATATGGTATTAGTTCCGATTGAAATGTGGGACTTGATGTAGCTTTATTTTAGCTTTAATCATAGGAATTTATGAATTTTCAATCTTGAATATTTATATAGCTATGATGAATTTCTATCGTGATCCTTATACAGTCTAAATTGAACTTTAACAGTGGATCTTTATCAATGGTGAGTCTTTATTTTGTCTATGTTGATATTAACTCGTGAATCTTTATAAGGTATAACTTCAGCTGCAATCATGAATGTTTATGTAGTCTAATTTCAGCTTCAATCGTGGATCCTTCCATTGTGGATCTTTACAAAATCTAATTTCAACTTCAATCCTGAAGAATCATTCTGTCGTGGATCTTTATTATGTCTCACTTGTGTTTCAATCGGGGATCTTTTTTAGGTCTTAGTTGAGCTTCAATCGTTAATCTCTCCATTGTGGATCATTATGAAGACTATGTGGGACTACAATCGTGGATATTTATTTAGTCTAAATTAAGTTTAAATCGTGGAGCTTTCATTGGTGAATATTTATGAAAACTAACTTAAATTTCAATGGTGGATCTTTATGAAGTCGAAGTTGAACTACAATCGTCGATCTTTATTCAGACTAAGTTAAGTTTAACTCGTGGATCTTTCCATGGTAGATCTTTCTGAAATTTATGTTAAGTTTCAATCGTGGAACTGTCCATCGTGGATCTTTATGAAGTCTAGGTCTTATTTAAGTTTCAATCGTTAATCTATATAAAGTCTACGTGGGCTACATTTATGGATGTTTATGAAGTCTAAGTTAAAATTCAATTGCGGATCATTTTGAAATCTAAGTTGGGCTAGAATCATGGATCTTTATTTAGACCAAGTTTGGTTTCTATCGTGGACCTTTCTATCGTGGATGATTTTGAAATCTAAGTTGGCCAACAATCGTGGATCTTTATTTAGACTAAGTTAAGTTGCAAACGTGGATCTTTGTGAAGTCGAAGTTGGGCTATAATCATGGATCTTTATGAACTCTTAGGTAAAGTTCAATCGTGGATCTTTCTATCGTGGATCATTATGAAATCTTAGTTGGGCTACAATCATGGATCTTATTTATAATAATTGAAAATTTCAATTGTGGATACTTATAAAGTCTAAGTGGGTTACAATCATGGATCTTTATAAAGTCTAAGCCGAACTTTAATCGTGGACCTTCATGTAGTTTAAGTTAAGCTTATTTATTAAGTATAATTTGAACTTTAGTCTTGGATCTATATGCAGTCTTAAGCTCCTATCTTAGATCTTGGTGATGTAGTAGTTAGTTTCTTTTAGCTACAGCTGATGGCGCACAGTAGAGGCAGTTATGTTCGGTGCTGCTGTGTCTTATATTTCTAGTTGTTATAAATCCAATTTTTGCTTCATTCAAACTTGCATAGTATCTAAACAAAGCAGATGAGGCAGCTTAAAAATAAAGTTAAGAGTTCAATTTTTATTTAGTTGAAGCAACAAAAAAAAATCAAGAACATAAGAAACTCAATAAGAAAAACAACACCCACACACATTTGGAGCAAATAGCAATGGATTTCAATGATAACAAAAAAACTTACAAAAGGGAAGAATGCTCGCAAAGATTTAAAGAAAACTTAAGAAATTAACTAAATTAATACTTTGTAGTTTGCAAATATGAGAGGTTTCAAAAGTCTTAAAGTAATTTCAACAGAAATCTCATGTGAAAGGAATCACCGGAGATTCATATGACGAGGTGTTATTTTTTTCAAAAGTCTAATAGTAGTTCCGACTTTGGTCTCTTGTTCTGGTTTCACTTACAATAAATAAGTCGAGACTTACCTTTTTAAGATAGCTGGCAAATGCATGCATCAATAATTTCCTTTTTGGGATTACCTCCCTTACAAACTTTAATATTAGTTTTTTTTATATATTTTCAAACCAACCTCAGGGCGTTATTTTTGATCGAACTTGTTTCAATGTTTGATTGTTATTAAACAACAAACAAAAGCAATATGTATTAAAAATATTTTATTTTTTAACCAATATTTCTGTGAGTTGTTGTGATTTTTTTATTGTTAAAGTTACACCCCCTTTGTTAAAAACAACATTAACATCAACTTCAAAGCAATACTCTAGCCCAGCATACAAATAATAATGATGATGATTAAACAAATATTTAACAGAACAATATTTAAAGTATGGCAGAGATGAACAATGCATAGCAATGGAACAGAAGAACGTTGAGCAAGTGTTTTTTGGCTGGTTAAAAGGTTGTGCAAAGTATGGGGAAGTAAAGGGTATATCAAATATAGGTGTTCTGTGAGATCAATTGCGTATTGATTAGGGTGAATGATTTAAAGCTGAAAGAGTTAAAACTTTTTGCTAAACTCTCTCTTTTTTATAAACTCAAATGTCTGGCTTACAGTTTCTAGTCTAAGATTAATTTTAAATTTGTTGAATTTTATCAGTTACACATTATGGACAGATACCCTGTTTAAAGAAAATGTTGTTTTTTAAAAATATTTGTGAAAAATCAGTTCATTGTAATAAACTATACAAATAACCATTTACCCAAAATCAAAAAAAAAACTAATATTTCCTCAATTGTTTAAGTTTTTTCCAAAATTTTCTTTAAAAAAAAATTATGATTTGAATGATTTTTTTCTTGCCATTTACAGAAAGATAACAATAGACAAAAATATGTTTGTTTGTTTGTTTTTTTCTAAAGTGGCTAAAAATCTCCACAATTCCTTGTTAAATTTTTGAGTGTTACTTGTAAAGCTTTAACAAAGTTCATTGGGCGAAACACGAAAAATTGGGGAAAAAACAACCAACATTTATGGTTCAAACCGCAACATTTTTTTTACACAGCAGCTTTTGCTGCTTGAGTAGCCAAAAACTAAACAAATAAGTATGTTTTCTATTATTGTTTAAATAAAATAAACATTTACCAAAGAAACAAAGTTACAACTACCAAAAAAAAAACTATATTGACCACTTGCTGTATTGTTTTGTTTAAAATAAAAAAGTTCGAGAGTGGAAAAAAATGTTTGCATATTTAAAACAAAAGGCGCCTGTTTTGATTTCAGTTCATAAGGTTAATGCCAAGTCTTTAGTTTATTTCATTTTTTCAACAACTATTGTTAAGTTTTAAAAAAATTTTAGTTAGATTAAATTTGTTTAGATTGAATTTTTAAAGATTACAGCAATTTTTTGTGTTATTGCAGCAATTTTATAAAAGCCTTTTTTTAATTTCTTTTAAAGAAAATATTTTACTTATTTAACACTTTCTTTTAAAAATTTTCTTGTTCAGTGAAGTTTTATCTAGATTTGTATTCTTATCTTTAAATGTTTTCCCAGGTTAACCAGAACATGTGTGTGGTCTGCGTTCTCTTTTAATTTGCCATCTTTCTTGTCACAGTTAATTGTTAATAAAAATCTCTTTTTAATTTGAACTTAAACCTGTAAGTGGTTTTATATTCTTTCGCATTCATTTTAAGACAACACTTGTTGTTTGAGAAACTGAATCAGTCATGGCTGGCATACGAGTGGGCAAACTGAAAATGTTGTGCGTGTGCGAATTTGTTTAGAAAATGTGTATGTAAAAGAAGCCAGATTGTTGGAACATTCCTATTCAGTATAGTAGATATGCTGAGCTTTGGCAGTTATTCCAAAATCAGACAATCTCTCTGCAATATGATGGCTTCAGTGTAAATTGCTATTAATTATTAAATCTTGCTTTTGATAACTGATTCGTAATAAATACACATAATGTTATAAATCCTCCTATTAAGACGGTAACTTAAATAGAAACAAACAAACATTCCCCATTCAAATTGCATTTTATGTGTTTTTTTTTTCTTTAAAAAAGTATGGATCATGCTTTATATCCAACAAGTGAAGAATCATATTTATGTCAAGGTGGATGGACATAAACACCAGGATGTTCCCTTGGGAAACAAAAACTTTAATAGTATTTTCTCATTTATGAATTTATGTAGATAGATGTTGCAGTAATTCTATATTTGTATCACTATTCCCAATCATCAACTGCTCATGTATTATTTGATATTCAAATTGTCATTTATTTACCACAACTTCTTGTATTGATGAGCTGTTAATGCCAATGGCAGAAAATATCACCTTTTGAAATATGATATTATTAATGGAAATAAACGCACTGAAATAACGGCAACTGGAAGTTTTTATTGTCTTGTGGAATTAAACAGATACAGAATAGTTATGTTTAGACTATGAAATATTGAAAAAATAATTTAAAATAAAAAAAAAATAAAAAATATAATCAATCAGAGCTTACCGTCGGTACAAATCCTGACGCTGTATTACTTTAGACAGTTTACCAGCCTCTTTATATTAAAAGTCTCAAATTGCAGTATAATACTGGTCCGATCATGTAGCCAGAAGACGCAGTCTTAAAACTGTCTGCATAAATTGTTACAAGTAACAGCTACATCAGCAACACAACATGGAATTAATTGCTAGAAGCACAAAATTAATGCCATGAAATCTGAATAACACTGATATGTTTATGTGGACTGAAATTGACAAAAGTCTCTTTATAAAGCGAATAATCCAATAGATTATAAACGGCCTTTCCAAAGTCAATAACGGACAAATTAAGGAACGTCCCAGAAAACCACATTTTAACTAAAAAATATTCCTCTGCATTAATTTGTAAATATAGAAAATTTAGTCTTCTGGTGCACTAAAAATTTAATCGCAAATTTTACTTTTATTTTTACACCCTCCAGTACGACAAATGGTAAATGAAGGTGTATATAAGTTTGTAATTCCGTATTACAACTGAGAAATATTAATCTAAGACGTAAAAAATTTTATATTTTCTTGATCCTTACCGAACTTTAATGGTCGAATTATCGGTCATTAGTTAACCATTCGTAAACTAAAATACTAACTATTGTTTAACTATTACTTGTTATTTTTATGGCAAACAAAGCATTGTGAATAAAGAATCATTAGTTAAGCCTTTGACATTAGCTAACTAAAGACTGTGAATTTAGCCATAAGTCGATTGAGCTTTATACGTCTGTCTGTCTGTTTAAAACACTCTCACGTCCAAAATACGTAACAAAAATTAGAAAAGTTTACAAAAAACTATTTATAATTCTCCTAAACAGTTTGATGTTGAAGATCAGTAAAATCAATCCGGTAGAATTTTTGAAACAAAATGTGTAACCAACTCCATCAAAATATGATATTTTTATGAAAGAAAAATTTCAATTAGAAATGGTAAAAATTAGAAAAAATTATAAAGAATTTGAAATTTTGCACTATGACTGGATAAAAAAATATTAAATAATTTGATATTTAGGTGTAGGGTATTTAATATTCGGCACAGCTGTTTATCTTGTTACATTTAAAGTCGCATCTTTGAGTACTTTGTGGTTAATATGGACAACTTTTGCTGTTATAACGATAAATAACAGTGACCTATAATTTATTGTTACAAATTGTTGTTGAATTTTGTTTCTCCATAAAATGAAAAATTAACCCCTTAAGCTTGTATTTAAAAATCAAATCTGGCATCACTTTTTTTCAGCATTTTCTTAATCATTTCCATCTTGATATCTAACATTTAAAACATTGTATATTATAAGACTATTCTACCTCAAACAACAATTTTCCATCTTAGATAAACAAAATAATCAAATCATCTCTTTAACTTTAACAAATCTAAAGCTTAATAATTGAATGCGTGCATGAATATACAAACGGCTGGCTGGCAGTTGCACCAACTAGTTGACGGAATTAAAGCAGCTTCGTAATGCTGCACACACATTTAATTAATAATCCTTTTTTTTAGAAGCAACTTAATGGGTCCACTTCGGCTACAAAAAAGACTAGAAATAAGTCCAAATTTAAACGTTGTGTTTTGTAAGCCAAAACAAAATTACAAAAAAGAATCAAATGAAAATGAATTGGAATGACTGGGAATGTATATGATTAAGTTTGGCTTAAAACCGCGTTTGCTGGAAAAAGAAATCCTATCATTGTGTTTGACATTTAGTAGCATTATTTCATATGAAATCACCTGTAGATTATGTTTATAGGCTCACATTATGATTACACTTTTATTATAATTTACAAGTTTGACGAAGTTTTTGAAAGTGCCAGATGAGGATGACTATGTGGATGATGATGATAATGAGGATTTTGCTGTTGGCCCAGGTCTCTTGATATGGAGCAGTGGTAAAGCAATCTGCCTAATGTTTGCTTAGTTAATTTTTTTCTTCCATATATTAAACAGATTTTTCAACTTTTAAGTTGTGTGAGTGTAGCTGGTTGCCTTTTTGTTTTTCGTTGTTGGTAAACCAGACAGAGAGACATATCGAACATTTTTTTCAATTAACATTTTTATTTGAAATTATTTTTACAGCTCATTAAGTCAACTGTTAAGCGGTTGTAAATTTTAACAGATTACATAATATTAAGTTTGCTTTTTAAATGCCACAGCAAAACTTTTAAGTTTTGTATGGCAGACCACACACATCGTAACTGTAACATTAAGGTTAAAATCATTTAAGTGTTTTTTTTCTTTCTTTTTGAAGAAGAAAATAAAAAGTAGTAAAAGATCTGCTCGTAAGTGGCAAATAACATATAGATTTAATGCTTTTAAGCCTCTTATGTGTAGCAATAAAAGCATACTTTAATGCTTATTTTTGTATATTTTCATTTTTTTCTACCCCAGCTTATATTGATAGATCGAATTGGCATTTGAGTTTCGCTACAAATATTGCAAAAAAAGTAGGGTAATAAACTACAATAAGTGGAAAGTTTTATGCTAAACTTTAAAATATTGCAGAGATATATTTAAAAAATGTGAAACAGGTTAACAGCGTGAGAGCTAAATTGAAAGACAAAGAATTTATATAGTTGATAACTGTCTTACAGAAACAATATCACGAATGATTGAAATATTTAAAAAATAATTAAATTTTCCACCTTCAAAAAGTTGTTGTGGAAGTGATGCATAAGTGTGGTGTTAGCTAAGCTTAGCTTAGTTTTGAACCAGTATGAAAGCGACTGTCAATGTTTCTTAAATCCCACGTCTAGATGAAACAACATTTTGTACGCACAAGAAAAACCGCCAACTGATATAAGGACATACATATAATTACAATATTTTAGATGGGGCAAACGTGCCGATATTCACAGTTTTCTTAGCAATATTTTTAAATGTCAGTCCTTTGTAAGAAAATCACATTTGCAAGAAAATCAAATGTGATTTGAAGAAAATCTCATTTGATTTTCTTACAAATTGAACCTCAATTGATTAGGTTCACAAATTTCTAAATTTATTAATTTCTCTTAAGATTCACTTTAAGAGAACATACATATTATTTATGGTCAAATTGAGTGATATTTTGAATGAAATAATTAAAAACAAATAAATAATGGTACAATAAAAAACTTTTTACACTATTAGAGTTGAATAAAGTGACCATAGGACCACCATTTCCATATAGTGTCATAACCTAGCCCTTTTCCTAATTTCCACAATAGCCACAAATCCTCTCCAGATTTATTTTTGCGTAAAACTCAAATTTTCTGGAATCCCAAAATTATTTCAGATATCCCACTATCATAGTTCCATTCAGTGGTCTTTTTCCATACCATATATATTTCTTAATATGTATGTTTTTCTTATTCTGAAATAATTTCAGACATTATATATAAAGATTTGTGTATCAGAATTCAAGTATGATGGCTGTTAAGTGAATAACAGTGCTCTGTTAAGTGCAAAATGGGCTTGGCTAAAAATTGCGGTTTTTGGCTGTGCTAGTTAAATTTAAATTTATCTTCACACACATTATATTTTGTGCCCATGTTCTGTAAGTTTAGCGAAAACTTCTGGCGTCGAAAAGATGTGAAACAAAATATTGCATCGTTTTTTAAAAAAGTGGGGGAAATGTGTGTCTTTAACTCATGTCAAAAGGGATGTCAAAATATACAACTCAAAGCTGATTTAAAATGTCAGTGTTTGAAACCGCTAATCACAAATATCGTTGACGGCGAACAAAACTTGCTAAAATTTGAAAAGTTTTAACGACGGCGGCAAAAGTATAACCGTCGGCTATACAAAATAATGTATAGTACTGTATAGTGTAAGAAGAACAAATTTTGCTAAAAGAAAATTGTTATAGTTAAATTATTAAACTTAACGAGTTTTTGAGCATTTCTTATTGCTACTTAGAGTTAGCATTACAGTTAATGCCTTCAAATTGTCATCTAGCGAGTTATACGTTGTTTACATACACATATGTATATTCCAATTTTTCTTTTTGTTGCTTAGAAATTTGCATATTTTTTTTTTTAAATTGTAAAAGCAAAAATATTTAGCAATTAAAAATTACTTGAGCATAAATTACTTACCTTTTCCGTGTTTTAATTTTCATTGAGATTAGAATATGTTTGTATTTTTAAAGTTATATCGCCGCGTTTTTATTTGTGAGTATATTGGAAAGTTTAAAGCCAGAACCTTTCTAACAAAAATTTTACAGACACACTTTTTATATAAACTAACGAGTTATTTTTTTACGTGACAGCGTTTACTCGCCAAAAAATATTACAGACAGAGATTTATAAGAAAAACAGCAGTTTGTTTTCATTTTTGTCATTTCTGTTAAATTACACACATTTTAATCGAAAAGTTTCTCGATACGGTAGTAAAAGGGAAAACGTGTACTGAGTATCAATTTGGATTTCTAAAATTCAATTTGTTTTTTTTTCCCAACATTAGGTTTGAAATATAAATTGCTATTTTCTGAATTTCTAGGTAAAACCATTTCCAGAAGTTAAAGACCACAAAATGCACATAACAGTTACTAATTAAGAAAATATTCTTATAAGAATTTACATAGTTAGTTATATAATTTAGTGAGTTCAACAACCTTTTATGAAACTGACATATAGAGGGCTAATTATCCGAACAAGAATTTCAATTAGAATTGGCTGTAATTAGAAGTTTACTAAATACCGTAAACCTTAACCCCCTTATTCAAGAACGATTATTAAATTTAACAAACGTTTATTAAGACAGATTTGCATATAAAAATTTGCTTAATAAACGTTTGTTAAATATAGTAGTCTGTTTTTTAACCGGATTTAAAATGACAACTATTTGTTTAAGTAAAATAAATTCTTCATCTCTTGCGTTTTTAACCCTTCTTTGCATAATGCTGGAAATTTCCATCATAACATAGAATGCATTCTTTTATTTATATTTAGTATTAAGCTAATGATCTGACACTGCATGATGATGGAAATTTCCATCATATTGTTTTTTGCTAAATTTATAATATAAATATATACAAAGATTTTTTAACCATTTTTGCTTTAATTTTGAACATGAATTATATCACGGTGATTTATTTCACCAATAAAGAAAATGCCGGGAGTTTTAAAAAAAAAATTCAGATTCGAGATTTTTCAAATCCCGGGATTTTCGGGATTGGAATTGGCATCACTAGTATACACTATTTCCCTGTTTTAAACACGGAGTGTTGCATTGTTTCCGGGTCTTCTGCATTATTATTAGTTCTCTGAATGATATCAAAGAAATTTAAGTGGTTTTGATTGTATTCCTTTTAGACTAGTGATATTTTAACATATGCTTATAAACTACCTTTTAGTATATATTATTATTTTGCTTTTACCATGTACTACTAATATGAGAACAAATTACAATCTCGTAGCCACAAATATAATTTGTTTAAAAACACCTTTGTAAATTTGTCTGCTACACATTTTGAATTAATTCTAAATTAAAAATTGTATTACTTATTTGAGTATCTCTAGATGTTTAAAAGGCGGTGTTCATTAAACATTAAGATGGTCTTTGAATTTCTATTCTATAACAATTTCCCACAATTAAGTTAAAATCATGTATGTGTCTTAAGTCTTTTGTTTGAGAGGAAGAAAAAAATCCTCAGATTTTTCAAACACTTAGAATATATTTCTTTTTGTATTAAGTGTTTAACATATATTTAAATAGGTATTTTTATGTTTATTTTCATTTGACACCTTAAAGTTTTTTGATTTAGACCGCTAATAACATATTTAAATGTTTAATAGCTCAATTACCAACACCTTTGTCGTAAAGGTTTTACTGAAAGCGGGTGTGTTTGAAGTTTTCTAGAAAAGTCGTGTTTGTAGGTTTTCAGTTGACATTTTCATCAAACAGCTAAGAGTAAGTAATCAGTAATTTACATAGAAATTAATGCATGATAACATTAAACGTTTTTTTTTTTAAAGTACAGGCTTCTTTTTTTAAGGAAAATGGCATAAACTATAAAGACTAACGGAAGACTGGCGTCCAAAAGCATATAAACTAACATTTACAAGGTTTTAGTTTTGTGAGGGTATACAGGATTTTGTAGAGAACTATAAGAATAAAACAATCAAGTTAACAAGATCATTAACATAAAAATAAACTAAATGCAAAAGAGTCTACAGACTTGACCATAACATTAAATAAATGTTAGAATTAAAGCTACGTGCTTAACATGTTTTCAAACTAATTACAATGGTAACAAATTTTCGTTCTGTTTAGTTTTGTTTGTTAAAAACACAAAATATTATAATAAGGCACAGCTACAACAAGAATTATAAAAGAAAAACACTTGTTTTTCCTAAATGAAATTACACATTCATTCATGAGTTTCAAATGACACAGACAAATTTGATACGAGTTGTATTGTAATGAATTGAATTGAAATGAATTGAATTAAATGCCACAGGAATACGATATATATTTAAGTCTTATGTTTTGCTTTATTTGATTTGAAATGTTTTGTTTCTATGAGAAATTTACAATTAATAAACAATTAAATTAAACTATTTGGGCGCCAGTCAGACGTCTGAATGCATTATTTTTTCTTTAAATTATAACTAGAGTGTGTTATGCATTTTTAATTCTAGTTAATTTAATGTTTTTCTTCTATACTTTGACGGTTCTATGTTTCATTTGTGGCTGTCTGTTTGAATATAACTTGTAAAGCTTTTAATTCAAAAAATTTTATTTATTAAAAAATATATTTTATGTTCTGTTTTTTTTTTTTTTGTACTTTAAAAGTTTTTTGACCTTTAGTTTTGGTCAAACAGGCAGCGCAGGAAATGTGTATAGTTACTGTTACTGTTATTGTTTTATTTTATTTTATGCTTTTTTGTGTTTAGTGTTTCTCTGCGTAAAAGAAAATTCCTAAACGTTTAAACAATTTTTCTTTCCAGCTTTTTTTTTTTTGTTTGTTTTGCTTACAATTTACATTTTATTAAATTTACTACTTGCTGTTTGATTATTTTATGCACTTGTCTTGTTGTTTAACGTGCTTTATTTTTTCTTTTTTTTTTACTTATATTTACAAAATTGCAGTTCATATAAAATTCGGTCTCATTAGAAAAGGAAGTGTTAAAAACCAGTTGTTTTTATTTAAGTTTTTATCAGCCATTTAGTGCTTAATTATAAATAAAGTTATATGCAACAGATTTTGGATGAACCTGCAGTTTCTATGCCTGCTAAATGTGTGCGTTTAATGTTTTCCGTGTATGAGAGTGTGTGGTAAGTGCTTTTCTGTGTGTGTTTCTTCATAATGTTTGCCTGCGTAAACGTGCAACTATTGTTATTAATTGCCTATCGTTCAGTATTGTTGTGCTATTAACAAAAATAAAAAAATATAAAAAAAAACACACAAACATGTGCCCATCTTTTTGTGGTATCCGTTGATATATACATGCATAAGCTTCTCTTTCGTTTTCTTTAGATTCCTTTGTTTAAATTCATTTTAAATATGAATTTAAATAGTCATTTAGGCTTGATTTTCAATTATAACTGAAACGTTTACATATATACTAAATTACAGCAGAGTTCTTAAAATAAAAACCATTATATTGATATTATTTGCTGTAAAACTTGCCACACTACTGCCATTATTTTATTAATTTTTTATTTTGTTGTTATTTATTTATGTATACTGAGGTTAATGCTTGAAATGTCGAAAAGTTTAAAAAAGCTTTTGGTTAAAACTGTTACCGTCTAATTCATAAACATTTCAAATTTTAACTTATAAGCTGATAATAGTTATAAGTTTCTTTTTGTTTTATAAGCCACTGATAAAAATTTGTATTCATAAATACACAATTTGTCGGTTTTAATATATTTGTAATTTTATGTTGGCAATAACATGTTATTTTCACTCTCATTTTATACTTAGTGATGAATACAATTACAATTGATTATTTAAGTACCCTAATGAACTCATTATTGAAGGTGGAGACAATAATACGTCTCTTATAAAAATATAATTGTAACTCATTCCTTGATAATGATATCCGAAGGATATCGAAATATTGGAAGAAATAATTTAATAAATAAACACATTTTTTACAAATAATTGGCCTCGAGCTCGAAAAAACTTTTTATTTTATCAAAAGAAAGGTCGAACAAAATCAAAATTTAATTTAGTTTAAATTACATTTAAAACAGTTTAATAATTTTATTATAATTTCGTTGTAATTTTTATATCCTCCATTACCATAAGTGGTGAATGAGGGTATATTACGTTTGTCATTCTGTGTGAATCTTTGTTTATATTCAACTGAGACCCAACATTTATTTTATTGATAATTATGAAATTCTAAGTCGATTGAGCTATGACCGTCTGTCTTTCCATCTGTTCGAAACACTCTGACGTCCAAAATACACAATTTAACTTCACAGAATTTCCAGAAAACTGTTTCATATTTTCTTAGGCAGTTTGGTATAAAAAATCAGCAAAAGTAAAGTCGGTATAGCATAACTAGAGTTATGAACAAAAATTTGAGATAACCTCCATAAAAATGTGACATTTTTAAATATTTTTCTTCCAACCTATTTAAATATATTGCAGATATTGCCATGAAATTTTGTAAATGTTATTTTTATGATAAAAGAAGAAAGTGTGAGGAAAATTGTATTAATCGGTGCATGATTTCTCGTAGCTCCCATATGACTTAATGATACATAAATGCCTATAAAATAGGAATATTAATACAAAATTCCGCAAAAATAAGTTTCATGTAAAAACAAATCGCAAACGAAATACGTATAAAACTGCTATAAATTATGTTTGACATAAATAATCCTTGTAGATAAATAAATTGTTGTACTAAGTTTTGTGGTGGTCGGCACATAATTGGTCATAGCTTCCATATAAGTAATTAATCTTTATATATATCTTAGTAATATCGGTACCGACTCAAAACTTTATATAAATAATTAACATATAAACAAAAATCATACTGCAGAATTTTTTAACCGTGTCTCCCATATAAACCCCTCTTTCGAAAATCACTTCACTACTCATAGATCTCTGATAAATAACGGTACCGATTAATAGCCTTATTCATAAAACTTACAACAGGTTTATAAGAGGCTTATAAAGCAAAGTTTATATGGAAATTTTCTTTATAAACCTGTTGTAAGTTTTTATGAATATGGCTGTAAAAATTTTGCACGGATCATTAACATACACTTTAATACTAATATGTATCTTAAATAAATCGAAATTCAACGCGAGATATTCGCATATACATAAAATTCCCCCTTCCTAAATTTAAAAACATCGGCCCATAATTTACCATATCTGCCATATAAAGACCATATCCGGAAAACAATTTAACCTACACAACTGTCTAATAAATATAGAATTCGAACCAACTTCTATACAGATCAGAAATTTTAATCAAGAAATTATACTAATATCAGTTATACGGCAATTATGCTATTTATGATGCATATGATTTATGATTTTGTAGCTGTCAGTCAATAATTGACAATAGCTGCCGGATTAAGTCCACTTCGGAGTATAACAACCAACCATACAACTCTTGTAAATAATGTTATAGAGATGAAATTCAACCACAATAAGCCTAATAACATTAGTTAATTAATGAATTTAGAAGCTATCCATAATTGGTCCACATCTACTATGCCTCCCATAAATCTTTTGTAAATTATTATTGAGATCAAATTCAACCAAAAGAAGCTTCGTTTTATAATCTTACCTTTTTTATACTCTGTTTCTTAACTTGTAGTGAACATGAAAATATGTTTTTTAATTGTTAAATAAATAAATAAAAGAATACTGCATAAAAACACAGAAAAAGGATATTCTAGTCCTATAGCCAGTGCAGTTTTTATATTTTTTATTACGTTTAGGTGGAGGGTATTAAAAAATCGGCACTGCTAAATATTGCACTCTAACTTGTTCAATTTGTATTGTAATTGGTTGTGTTAATTTTTTATGTATTTACTAAATCAAACATTTTTTGGCTTGATAATCAGTTTGTGCAAGAGAAATAGAAATAAATATTTATGCACTTTCAACGTATTGAAAAAAATTTACATTTCATTTTTAATTATGTTTAGAAATTTATTTTGTGATATTTAAGATTATTTTTTTTATTTACACTATCTATGACTATCTACACTTCTTTGACATTTTTGTATTTTGTAATAATATTTTAAATACGAATTCTTTTTTTTTCAATTATTGAAACATTTATATCTAAATAAATAATCCGATATCGTGCAAACTACTGAACTGATGCAAAAGAATTCTACAAATGGTAGAAACAAAATATTATTAAAATTGAACATATTTTGTTTGCATTTTAAACATAATACGAGTGCACGTATAGAAACTTATCATTTAATTGTTAATCGTAAGTTTAAATAGTTAAAAATAATATAATATATTTAAATAGTTATCATTCAAAAGTTGTGGTAAACATTTTCTTAAAAATAATTATTTTTCAGTGCACCATGTTCAATTTTATAATGTTTGTAGTAACTAAATAATTGTTAAAATCAAATTAAAATAACAATTATTTGTGTACCACAACAATATATATGTTACCAAAAACACAGTGTAGTTGTTGTAACCATGTCCAACCATTTTTTTTCTCTGCGTGTATTACATTCTTAAAACATTATTTACAAAAAACATTTTTTTATTAGTCTAAAAAGCTAATGGCTAAATTCACAGTCTTTAGTTAGCTAATGGCAAAGGCTTAACTAATGATTCTTTATTTGCAATGCTTATTTTGCCATAAGAATACCAAGTAATAGTTAAACAATAGTTACTATTTTAGTTTACCAATGGTTAACTAATAACCGAGAATTCGGCCATAAAAGATCCAAACAAGTAGAAATTACATTACTAAATTCCAGCTAGGTTTAGGTAAAAACCTTAAGGTCTCTCTCAGAAACTCTCTTACTTCTTACCTAAACTTCTTAATATTCGAAATGTACTTTTAAACAGATTTTACTTAAAATAATAACACTTTTCTACGATCCGTTTTGTGGTTTTTCAAATCATCATCAATATCATCATCATCATGCAAAACACTTTGCATATTAACAAAATTTTCTCACACATGTGAAAATCCGGCTCTAAAATGTTGTACTTCCCGTCACGAATGGTCAAATGCAGCAACCTACAGGCCCAACATACAAAAATGTTCTATTTGATTTGCATTATTGAAATTTTTATTATTTTAGTAATCTGGCCAAAAAGTCGTTTTGGTATTATTTAATCCTCTAGTGGCATATTTCATATGAGAGTGTGTTAATGAAAGACACACAGGGATTACGAAGCATTAACCGCAGCTTAAGCAGTTATGTTGTGGCTACACATGTGAAAACTTGTGCAATTTGGAAAATACTAATCGTGAGATTTAATCAAACAAGTCTGGAAAAATAAACAAAACATCGAAAAGATTTAATTGAGATCATGTAAAGAATATTAGAAAATAACAAATTTTTGGTCGTATTGATTGTAATAGAAACCTAAAGTTAGAAAGAGAAAGGTAATATGATTAGAAAAAAAAACACACAAACCTGATTATAGCAAACAAAATATGTGTAGACTTACTTGTCTGTCTATTAGTTTAATCAACATAAGTCAGAAAAATTTTTACACCACAAAACTATTGTAATTATGTGTATGTAGATTGTCTATAGGTTGTGAGTTAGTTGTCAACTTCCGTCATGGGTGGGGTTTTCCATCATGCAAATCTTAAACAGATGACGACGACGTTTATTAACTTTTCGTGGTTTCTGCTGCTGTAAGTGATGCTTGCTTGCTATTTTTACTTTACGAAAACTGATCATGATTTTAGTTTGTGTTTTTTTCTGTATTTATTTGTAGATCTAACTAAACAATGGATTTGAATTAAATCTTGATATTAAATTGTAATTTCTTCTGGCTTTATAGTCATGGGAAATTTTAGAGTTTGTGTGTGTTTTGTTTTCTGTTATAAATCAGGGATATTCCCCTGAAGTTACTAGTTGCTAAAAAGGATTTAAAATTACAAATAATCATTAAATATTAAATAAATATTATTTATAGATTTCTTAAACTTTCTTTAAGATTTATGTGTTTGAAATTTAACCCTAAATGTATTGTCATGCTAATTGAGTTATTAATGTCATAATTATTATTTATGTGCTCATGCTGTATTATAAAACCTATTATGTTCAAGTCATATTTTGGCAAAAAAAAATTTTAAGCTAGAAAACCACCCTTCAGTTTTGAAATAAGGGTGCATCTTACCGAAACCCTTGACATTGTTTTGCCATATTTTGTTGATTTTTTAAATTGTTTAATTATATTTTGCATTATATATACTCATAAATATGCAAATTTTGTTATAGATTTTTGACCCAAATATGATTTATGTTTTAATATTTAATAATTTGTATTAAAAATGCTTGATTTTCTTAAGACTTTTTTTTAGCCACTAACACAAACAAATGATTTACATATTTAATTGCTGTTTTATAGATTTTTTTAAACAAACTCTATACATTTTTAACTGTTCGGATTTTTTTTAAAATATTTTTATGGCTGCACAGCGGGTGTGTGTTGAAATTTACACATGAAGTGCGAAAAATATAAGATAATTTTAAACTATGCAACCTTCTCATTCTATAAAATATTAAACGTAATTTAAAGAATTCCTTACAAAAACTTTTAATTGAAAGAGAGCATAAAAAAGTCTGGCATTTAATAAATAAATTTATATCTAGCTGTAAACGTTGTTTGGGGAAACATATAATCTTTAATATATGATTATATATTTCTGCATTCATCTCCGGAGAAGTCTGAGTTCGTCTTCATTCGCCTCCATCATGGAATTCAAAAAAGGTCCAACTTCTCGTCTTCTCCAGAGTTCAAATTAAGTGTGCCTTCATTTGTCTTTAGTACAGAGGGTTAAAATGAAGTCTGACTTCATTCGTTTCCAGTAAAGGAAGTTTAAATGAAGTCTGACTTCCTTCATCTCCAGTAAAGGGAGTTTAAATGAAGTCTGACTCGAGTATAGAGTTCAAATGAAGCCTGACTTCATTCGTCTCCAGTATAGGGAGTTCAAATGAAGTCTGACTTTATTCAACTCTAGTATAGAGAGGTCAAATGAAGTCTGACTTCGTTTGGCTCTAGTAAAGGGAGTTTAAATGAAGTCTGACTCGAGTATAGCGATAAAATGAAGCCTGACTTCATTCGTCTCCAGTATAGGGAGTTCAAATGAAGTCTGACTTCATTCATCTCCAGTAAAGGGAGTTTAAATGAAGTCTGACTCGAGTATAGCGATAAAGTGAAGCCTGACTTCATTCGTCTCCAGTATAGGGAGTTCAACAAAGTCTGACTTCATTCATCTCCAGTAAAGGGAGTTTAAATGAAGTCTGACTCGAGTATAGAGATCAAATGAAGTCTGACTTCATTCGTTTCCAGTATAGAGAGTTCAATTAAAGTCTGACATTATTCCATCAAATATGATTAGCAAATATGGCACAGAAAAGATTGGCCTCTTATGAATCCAATTTGTTGCAATTCCAATTACTGAACAAATTTTGCAAAAAACTTACATTTGTTGACAAATATTTTGTTGCTTCCATAATAACTCATTAGCTCTATTTGTGTTTTACAGGCGAAAGATAATGTGAAATGAAACTTCATTCAAAATCAGACATCTGCAATAAATTCTGCTATAATATATGCAGACTACAGAACTTTTACTTAACACCAAAACCTACAATTACAGCGCAACCTGGACCACATTGATACCTCCAGTAGCGCCTGGTTTGGGAGTTAACTACAGTTTACGACTAATGCTCAACCAGACTTGATTAAGGTCCTTGATTGAAGCTTATCATATAAATACGTTTAAAAATTGTTTAGGCTTAATCCAGATAATCGTGGCTAACCTGCAATTGAATTTATTAAATAATAAAAGCTCAACCCAGAAAAAATAAAAACCTACAATCGAAGCTCAGATTGCACTAGGTAAGAACTGATAACGGATGATCAATTTCACTACTTAAAGGACAATGTTCATTTTAGTTTTCTTTTTATGGACCTTTAAAAACAAAAAATGCACTGCATTAAATAAGCTGTGAGCCACTGTTTGTATATGAAAAATTGTATAAATAATCAAGCAGATTATTTTTTTTAGAAAATAAGCATTTCAATACTAATTTGCTAAATAGTTGTCTACTGCTAGTTATTTTAAAACAAAATCTGTTATAAAATTCTATTCTATGACTAATTGTTTAACAATAATTTTTAATTGAAACATTTCTCAAGAATTTATTATGAAGCACACATACAAATAGAGTCGATTCAGAAAGTGAGTGCCTCCCTTAGCTTTTTTAAGATGCTATTTTTGGTAATTAAAATCTTTTGTGATTTTAATTCAAAATGCACATATGTATATATACTCAATCAGTGTGTTACACTTATTAAAGCCACTAAATTAAAATTTGTTTAGCATTTAAGACGAATAAATTTGGAACTAAAAGCAAACGTAGTCCTTACTTCAAAAAGTGAGTGGTCATCACTAACAAGTTATTATATGAAAGCACATAACGCAATATTTTGCAAAAACAATAAATTTAAAATATCAACGAAGCTGTAACAAAACATGTCAAATCATTTTATTTGCGGTTGTAAATAAATAAATTTTTAATAAATTAAAAAAGTTTCAAAATGTCAACAAGGCGAAAATAAAACACGGACTCAGAACGTAAAACAATAATATTTTTAATAATATAATTGCGAAATTCGAACAACAATTCAAATAGTCCAAAGACCTTCTTCTAAAAGTTTTATGGTTGGTCCAAATATAATATATAATATATATATAAAAATAAAGAATAAAAATTTACGAACAAGAGTTTTTATATTTTTAATAAAACAGTCCTCAAGCCGTATTATTAAAATACAAAGATTAATTAATGAGTTTTTTTTTATATGAGTTTTAAATATTACCAAAGAAACGCTCAAAATGTGATGTCAAATTTATTTGTGTACAATAAAGTTAGCCTAAAATATAAACTTTTAAATTTAATTTATGGGTGAGCACTTACTTTCTGCATCAACTGTATATATAAAATCTAATCAATATTTTCAAAGCATACCATAAATTTATATTATATATTTCATATTTTTATAACAACATACACGTCATAAATAAGTTATTAGGTATTCGAGCTTTTAATACAAACAAAAAAACAAAACAGATTTAATTTAACAAAATGTTTGAAAACACCAAATAATAAGTTAAAATATTAAATAATTTTTATAGCTGGCTTTAAAGTTCTAAATATGTGTTATAATTCCAGCATTAGACAGCATAAAAAAACTGAAAACTTCTCATAAAAACTAAAATATATTATATTAATTATATTTATTGTTTAAAATAAAGCTGAAAGCTTCCGCATTGATAAACATAAATCTTGGGCAAATAAAAAATGAGTCAAATTATTTATTAATAAATTAATGAAAACACCTTTTAGATTATAGTTTATAGATAACATAATAATAATTACAAAGACTACTTATAGATAGAGTTTATTTTAGCCATTAATTATTACGAGGGTTACACATGCATTATAATGTAAAAATACATTTCAACAAAACCCAAAAATATATTATGTTTATAGAAAATAAAGTTTAGTAGAAGTTGTAAACGATATTATTGCTAAGATTTAAACAAATCGTAGACATAATTTATTTATACACAAAAAAACAACTAACAAAATTAATGCAATTTTTAAGATATATATAGTTTGTTCTAGTGTTTACTAAAGTCTCAATAAATCAAAACTTGGTAACAAAAAAAAATATTGAAACTTAAAAGAAATATGAATAAGTCGAACTATAAAAACACTTTAAAAATAGGTATTTAACCCATTATTGGCCGCTATTCTCTATTCCATTACCTCTTTTTCCCCTTAATGCAGATGCGATTGTCATAAAGTTAAACACCTCCCATTACGTTGTTATACTCTTGGATTACTTTTGGTTGTGAAATATTGATAATTTGTCATTCCAACGAACTAATATTATTACTTGCTGATCATCAAGCAACTGATCAAATTTTCCGAATTTGCTTTTTTTAGATTTTTTAACGGAATTTCAGGCATTAAAAAAAATTGTCAAAAAAACTATATGACAACCTTGGTCTTACACGTTAGCCAATAAATCCAGAACAGTTTGAGCCCCAAGACCATTGTCCTTATCGTGTGGCGTTTCTGAACTACCATATAAAATACTGAGAAATAAATATCTACTCTTAGAGCACAAGCACCATGATTTAAATCCAAAACGGCTTGGTTTCCCCTTAAAAACATTTTGCATGAGTGCCGGTCGAAATAAGGAATTATCTGCTCATCTATTGATAAACTATGCCGAAAATGCCAAATTGCTTAAAATTTGTATTAAGATCATCAACAGATGGACGATCTGTTGTTTCCAGGCGGCAATTATTAGAAAGATGCAAGTACTCTTTAATGGTTCTGAAACGATTGCGGCTCATAGCCTGCTTTACCATTGGAACTCCCATATCGGGTCTAGTAGACCAACAATGACCTACATATGATAAAGTATGAATCAGCATAGTGATCACCAACAAATACTTAGGATAAATTTTAATTTAAAAAAAAAAACTATTCACTTTCACTGTCATGTACATAATGACATTGTAACAAAAAAATATTTCAATAACAAAAGAAAATCAAAATAGGCTGGAATTCAGCTGATTACAAAACATAATGTAATATTTAGTAAGAGTAACCTACTGGGCGACACATAAAAAACTATTGCCAGGTATAAAATAAAAACCATGAAATTCAAAAAGTTTTCTGAATGCAACTGTATCTATGACTTCCGGCCAGTGGTCAATTTTTGACTACTAAAGTTTGTGGAAATTTAAAAGTAAAAAATCTTGTAATTCAAAATATGGTTTTCTTTAATTCTTAAAATATGTTATTTAGGCTTCAAAAGAAATGAAAAATAAAAAAAGAAAATTGTCGAATTTATCATCTATTTTTAAATTGGAAAAAAGTGTGAAAAATTCTTTTTTACTTTCTTATCAAAAAATTTTGCAAATTCTTCAAAAAATCTACTCAACACAAATATTTTAAACAGCATTAAACATTTTATATTACTGAAAACCGATTAAAAAAATTAAAGTTAACTTTGGAAATAAACGACAATAAAATAGGTGGTCAAAAATCGATCATTGGCCAATAATGCAAAAGCAAAGCTGAATGAAAAGTTTTATAAACCACAAATTTTCTTAAAAAAAAATTTCAAACACAAATTTTTTTAAAAGCAACTTTAAATGTTTTAGTTAATACTGCTTTCGATAACTTTTTAAAATTTCTTATTACTGGTAGCTGGAAACTCATTCTCTTAACAACAATATCTGCCAAACTGTAGCTCCCTGTTAAATTCTACACTCGGCTAATCATACACAACCATCTCTAAACACCTTAAAATCTTTAAAATTTTAAACATAATTATGACATTAACAGCTACTAATAAAAATAATTCTTTTTGAATACATATATACATATATTTTCTACGCCATAAGCAGCCAGCATCTCGTAAAAAGCTGCACAAACCTGATTTATAAAAAGAAAGAAACGTTAAAGCTAACAAATCAATTATGTATGTATGTATGTATGTATGTATGTATGTATGTATGTATGTATGTATGTATGTATGTATATAAAACATGTTATAAATAAAATGCAAATTTGCCAACAAACCAAAACAAATTATTATTAACAAATTATTAGAAAGAAGTTAACGATAATACACACACATCTATGTACATATTTATAACAAAAAAAGCACATATTGTTTATAATAAATCTAAAAACCAAGTTATGGTATTTAACGCAAATGATATACGAGGGGAATTTGCGTTTTTTAATTATGATAAATAAATATTACCCTTGTTTTTTTTTTCTTTTTTTGGTAGAAAAAATTCAAATATGCTAATTAGTTAGAGTTATTTGCTATATAGCTTATTAGTGATTATTAAATATTATTTTAGCACGCAAATAAGTTTGTTTATAAGCAAATTTTTTTTTGATTTTTTTAGCTTATAAAATTTTGTTTTAAATATTAAATTACAGGTTGGTTTTTAACAAGTGACAACAGGAAATGAAAAGGGATTTATAAAGATAATTCAAAGATAAACTAAATTTTGTTGATGTCTAATGAGTTCCACTGCAGGTGAATGTTAGTAAAGGGTGTACCAAGGTTAATGCAAGATTAAATATAACATTTTCGATGTCTTTAGATTGTCATTAAACCCTACACCACCATAGTTGTTGGATTTTTTATATAAATGAATCGAAACTAAAATCAAAATGTAGTCTAAAGTTAAAACTTAAGCAGACACCAAAATGCGTTCACATAAGCGTACCCCAGGGCCTAGATTGGACTTCTTATATTTTGTATGGATTTAATCCTTAAATTTAGTTTTTAGTTCAAAAATGTCTTAAATAACAACACTGTAGGTATCACATGTTTTCACAATTTGTAAATATCATTATTTCCCGTATTGAGAATATCGTTTGATAAAATATATATAAGTGAGTTATGAGAAATAAAAATCCACCAATTGGGTGGATTTTGTGATAGCACAAGTGTTGTTTCTTTGATGAATTTATTATATCAATAATGTCTGAAAAAACATTCCTAATATTCACGGTTTAACGACGTTTAAGCCAGCCGTGCTCATAAAATTGCGCACAAATTCGCATCAATAAAAGATCTTTGGAACAAATGGTCTGAAAGTCTTTCACAATTTTATACCCCAAATAACTGCGTTACTGTGGACGAGCAACTCTTAGGTTTCCATGCCCGTTATAAATTCTGACAGTATATACCGTCGAAACCAGAGAGGTATGGTCTAATGTTCTGGCTACTTTGTAGATTCGCGTTCTACAAGAAAATACAGCCATTTTTAAACAGAGATATATCTCGAATTCCAGAGCGAAATCATGGAAAACGGGTCGTCCTAGACTTAGTTGATGAACTTGACGGGCATAGCGTTACAATGGACAACTTTTTTACTCGCACAGTCTTGCTTAAAATCTTTTGCAATGATATTTAATAATGGTTAGAATAATGCGGAAAAACAAAAGCTCAATTCCTCCAAAGATGTTAGTGTGCAAAAAGGTTCCACGATATGAGTCATCAGTCGCTTTTACCACTGGTACAACTGTCGTTTGTTATATACATATGTAAGTCACAAAGACAAATGCACAATTGTCATGAGCGCAATGCATCATGAAACAACAGTTTTGAATGGACAAAAAAAATTACCAGAAATAATATTGTTTTACAACTATACCAAAGGAGGAGTTGACACCGTTAACAAAATATAAATAAAATGTACTTTTTAGACCTCCACGGTACCATTTTAAATATTTCATAAATAATAATAACTAACCAGAAACTCACTTTAACAAATGTTTAAACAATTTTAATACCTAAATCTATGGAAAAATTCTGCCAGATAAAACGTTTGTTCACGATATACAACTCGTGTACCAGGAAGAAAGCTATCAAAGGATAGAGTAACAATGTTATATTAATGCATTTGAAACAAAAATAACTTAGAGGCAGCTCGTTTCGTAATAAAATGTTTTCTGTAAATTATCTTTATTCAGGATTTGTTGTATTTGTTTTAATATATACATAGTTGAGCTACTTCTGAATCATTAAGAATATTATTTTCGTTTATTATCATGATTACTTATAACATTATTATTTATGAAGTATCGGGATATACATATATTTTTACATTCTTCGATTAGAATTTCGAAATTACTAAAAAATTTTATTTTAAGAATATATGAAAAAAAATTGAAGGGTTAACTTCTAACGTTTTTAAAATTCCGATTAACTAAATATTGAGCTTAAGTTTCTGAATTCAATCTCAAAATCATTTAATGTTAATTAATAGTTATTTCAGAGGTTCCTATTTTTCGATAATTCAACCAGCAATTTATTGTCGTGATAACCATCTTATAGATGCATGTTTAAAGATCATATGGACCAGATCCAAAGTGTTCATGAAATTGAATAAAATCATTTCTTCTATCTAAACTATTATATAAATGTAAATATTTCTTCTGGAATACTAACTGCAACGGTACCAACTGAGTCTAAAATGTATCAAAAAAAGTACAATTGTACCATGTTTTACAACACTGGTTTAGGGCCTGGCTGGGCTCTGGTGTTACAAATATGTACCTACAAAATTTTGTTAAGAGTAATTACCGCGCCTAATTTTTTTGGTACAAAACACCTTCATTGAGAAATTCATAAAAATCTAAAGGGCTCCGCTAAACTAACTAAGTAAAAAAAAACTATAAAAATGTTTAAATTTGCCTGGCCAGGCGCTGGTGTTCACTTAAGGGATAATATTATGGCGGCCTTGCAATTCAGAGTGTACCATGAATGAATCAATGCATATAATCGTAAAACTGTGTTGGCATATAAACAAGAGTCAACTGCAACAACGTTTTTTTTTTGAATTTATATTAAATATAAACGTTTTGATGAAAACTGCAAATTTATTTAGTTATCTGGAGAAATCAGTCATTTACTTTCATTTACTTCTAACAGAACTGTTAGGCAAATTCTTTGAATTGCTACATTGTGATAAATTTATATTGCAAGACTTGGTAGCTATAACTTTAAACATTTGGCTGTTCATTTAATAAAGGTTTTGGCAACGAATATTTCACTATATTTTTTTTGGGACCAAAATATTTTACAAACAAACACAAAATTAAGCACAGTTAACAATGATAGACGAATTGCAATTTCGAGCCTTTTAGTTAATTTTTTACTATTGGGGTAAGAAATTATACTTCAGGAAGTCTAAAAATTTAAATTGTGTCAGAACTCGCCTTAATTTTTCGGTCCATGTTGTTAATGCTCCTTAATGTGTTAAGCATTACTTACAATACTATCATACTCTTTGTAACAGAATTTTTTTCGAACAATTTCCCTTACTAATAAATATTTTGTAATATTTCATAATTTCTCAGAAAATTTTGAGTTAAAACACAACAAAGGATTGACTTTAAGACATGGTTTCTAGAATTTCGAGTCTAAGGCCAAACAAAGACAAAGTAACAAACTTCGTGCAGGCAAGTCCTAAAAACAAATGACTTCAAATGAATTCAATATGAAAATAAAAATACGTTTAACGCTGTTTTTTTTAAAGTTAAAGGTCAAAAAACGGTTAAATAATAGTTAAGAGATTCTACGTAAAACAATAGCAGCAAAAAAACTAAATCCAGCTACAAACAGATTAAGCAAATATTAAAAAACATTAATTGGTTAAATATTCTTACACACATACATTAATACTTACAGCATGTTTTTTACTATCCTCAGTTTGTATTAAACAGCAACATACGAACAATGTTTAAGAATTTCCAAAACTAAATTCTATTTAATTACCAAAACATTTTTCACCCAAAAAAATAATAGGAAAGAAACTAAATATGCATAACAAAATACTCATTTAAAAATATACAAAAGGTTTTTTGCACGAACTTGAATAGCGGATTAAAACTAGGATTAAGTTTTTTTACGTACAGCTAGGATTAGCACAGAGGATTAAAGTAAAAATCAAAAAAAGAGCGCTCTTAGTTAACAGCCAAACAGTTGACAAAAAACTTAAGCCTGGCATAAAGAGTTACAGGTTAAAAAGAGACAACATAACAACTAACCACTGGCCAGACAGAGAGCGAACTATGTAAGTGTTCTAGCGCTAAGAGAGTAAATGAGCATACAGGTATCATAATTATTATCCCGGGATTGTCTGTAGCTTAGGTAAGATCATCTGAGGATTAGATAATAAATCACGTGCTTAGGTAGCCACTAAGTCGCTTAAGCCATAAAAAATGTAAGTAGTCGCACAAAAAATTAAACGAAAGTAAAGCGCTAACGTCTATAGCATATTTTATGACATGATCAATGGTCGTGTCATAAAAATCGTCACGTTAACGTATGAACAAACGAATTACTGTCCAGATACCAGAACCTTGACTTCTAACCCGTAAACGGTGAAAACAAGAACAAAAAAGAGTATTTCGTTAGCAAAACAAAATAATTATTGCGTTGCAACAATAAATTATGGCGAAATAAAGGTCAATTTTGTTTAACTTTTCCATGTTGTGCGAAAAGGTTGTATAATATTTATAACGCATTCAGCGGAAAAAAGAGTAATTTGACAAAAAATCTGAAAACGCACAAGAAACATAATTAGAGAAGACAACACAACGCCTACAAATGCTAAATCTGTTGTTATTATATATGTACGAGTACAGGCCAAAACATTTATAGTTTTTACATGTGTGTGTGTGTGTGTGTATGTATGTAAGAGATTTGACTTTAAGGAAACATTCAAGTCAATTTTTTATGAGTTTGTTAGTTTTTTAAGGAGCTGGTTCTTTTAAAAAATTAAAAAATACTTTTTATATTTAGTTCCTGGCATATTTTTTTATGATTGCGGCTAAAAGTCAAGAATTTTTTGTCGTTTTTGTAATTGCACCCTTTACTTTCTGAAGATGGTTGAAAATATTTGAAGTTTCTGTTACTTAGCCGGAAATCTTCCTGTTAATAAAAAAATAGCGAGTTTTTTAGTAAGCTAAACTTTTTACCTAAAAAAAGTTGTCAACAATTATGAAGCCTTAGGTAATACGAGTATAATAAAGCTATCTTATATTAACGAGTGAGTAGGCATGAACTGAATGAAATGAATGAATTAATCCATTGAGTAAAGTATTGGAAATCGTCATATTTTAATTGAAATCGCTGTTTAAATTAGGTCTAAATATATCTTGTTATTACTGTACAGTGGCTTACAGCGTATTTTACACTTACTGGTGCTCAGAAAGCGAGATATAATAACAGAAATTGTAGTGCCTAAATTACGTTAATATTATATTGATGTGGTTAGTAACAACATGTGAGATATCCTGTGAAACAATTTAAATTACTGTATGAGAAATTTACATTGTACAACATTTTTCAGGTAATTGAAATTCTGATAATTGTTTATGAAATTAGCCCCAAAAAGAAGAACTTCTGCATCATTCGTTTGGTCAGGTTACATCAAATATTAATTTAAAAACTAATTTGAAGTTAGTAGTAACGTATAGGGAATTTGTCACGTTTTAGGCTCTTTTGTTTGTCATAACTCCAGAACTGCTAGTCCGAATAAGCTGAAACAAATGTAAAAAGAATTGAAATTAAGAATTAGAATTCCTTGAATCTGTTCATACAACGTTTCGCTACATAAGCAACAGTTTCGCAGTTATAAATAAATGTATGAAGAAAAAAACTATTTTTTGCCTAAAAACTTGAATTTTTTAATTTTTAATTCATCATAAAAAATCCAAAACGGTAAAAAAGGTGTCAAGTTCTTCTTTTTGGATCTACTTCAATAAACAATTATCAGAATTGAGTCCCGAAATCATGTGTTGTACTGTGTTATTCATAACATCCTATTGTTAAATTGTGAAATGATTTTCTAAAAAACTCAATGAAATTTCCATATTAATGACGTATAAATGGAAAAGAAAAAAAAAAATTCCCTTACTAGCAACTTTATTAATAAATTTATTAAAATTCCACCATAGAATGCAAACGTTTTCTAATTGTTAAACCGTTATTCCAAAAAACTATAATTCTCTGATTAATTAAGAATTAGAGTAAAAAACAATGTTTTGTACACTCTTAATTGCATAAATGAAATGCTTAACGACAAATTAATGGGTGTGGCTATTTGCTTGTTAATTTTTTGTGAAATATTACTTCCTTAACCAATGATTAATATTCAATTATTTATAGCATCCTGTTGTGATTGGAAATTTGGTACAAAAAAAATTTGAGTTAGTTTCTTTTTAGCGACAGCTGACTAAAAGTAAGAAAACATTAGTACTACAGAAAATAACGCAAATCTTAATTACGGCGAATTGTAGGCACACTACAAATTTAAGTGAAAGAATATAAGGGTGGGTGAGTTTGATACAACTTCACAAAGAAAAGTTGTGAGTTATATGAAAACATAGATAAGTTACAAATAAGCTGAGACATATTTCATTAAAATCGCTTTACATCTATATATATAATAAATTTGCTCTCATTGTAAAAACTATTCTGTTCCAAAAGTCGGTTGTTTTATTTCGATGTTCTTTGGCGTATTTACGACGTTTCATCTTGTTTACTCTGCTGTTAGCGGGTTTATTACAAAACCGTGACTGTTGTACCCAGGCTCTTGAAGCACTTTTCGTACTGTGTTTGGACAAACGCTTGTGTTGAAGTTGGTATTAATAGATTTTGTAATTTTTGCTTTATTTCCCGCACAATATCACCTGGCTTCTACATTTGTAAAATGACGAGGAAGTGAAATTTTCGTGAAGTTTGTGTTCTAAATGTTGTAAAAGTGATTTGAAAAGTTAATTGTCATTTCCAGTTTGGTTCATCGGATAATAAATGTTTCAATCGTTCTTTGAAACGTCGTGAAAATGTCTATATGGAATTGAAAACGATTTCAATTTTACTTCAGTTTTATTTCGTAGTGGTATATAGAATAGAATCTAACCTTTCACCATTAGAAAGGGTCTAAGGGCGTCCGCATTTTGGCTTATTTGCAATATTTTCTGTTTTGTTATATTTGTCAGCAATTTTTTTTCCTATTTCACCAATTTTTGCAACGAGTTGTTCGATTGTCTCAAATTTTTTGTTAGTTTATGTTCTCATGCCGTGGTTTCTTTTTGCCTTATTGCCAGCCACAAACTTGTTTTAGAATTGTCCAAAAGATTGTAGATTATTAAATTATTCTTCAAATTAGGAGTTAAATATGAGTGGTGGCTCAGTTCTATTGTGAAATGTATGAGCGCTTCTGGATCACAATGGATCACAAGAAGTGTCTTGCTAGTTTAAAAACTCATCTTTATCTCAGTACACAAAAAATGGGTATTTTATAAAACGCAAGTAAATTTTGTTCTAACTCAAATCTCTTTTCTAAATCTATTTCTCAATAATGGTGAGTTAAATAGATGATGCAGGTGAGTAGATGTTGGACAACAAACATTGACGTCCTTGGCGAATTGTGTACGAACATTACTTTGCAAGGGTTGTCTTTGAATTATTAATTAAAATTAACTCAAGTAAAATTTCTCTTAAAATAAATATCAAAAGTTGAACAGTTTTTCATTAAGAAAAAAACAGAAAACTTCATTATTATAAAATACAAAGATTTTTTTTAATTATAATTTGTATTTATTTATATTTTGTATTAGTTTTAAATATTACTAAAGAAATGCTCAAAATGTGGTGTCAATTCCTTTTGTGTACAATAAAATTAACCTTAAATATGTACATACTCGAATTTCTATAATTCTTTAAGCTTAAGGATTCTTTATTCTCATTATTTCGCTACTTCGTTGTGCAGCATCTTCAGGGAAAATATGTCATATGATGAAATTTTAAATGAAAATTAAATGTGTTTTACTTTTCAAAAAAAAGCTTTTGAAATTTTAAAAAATGTAACAGCAAAATTATCAATAAATCAATAAACATTAACAAAAAATAAATACACAATATAAAAAAAGCAATTATAAACTAAACTAAAAATCTATTGTTTTTGTTTCCATAAAATCAGTTTGTTTGTTGAAGTATGTATTGTTGTAGTATACCAAAAACCTCTTCTTTCTTAAATCTTTTGTTTTGTTCAAAAGTCATAGATAATTTTTATTTAGTTTTAAAGTCTTTCCTGTGTGAACAAATTTGCTGTACTTTTTTACTGATGCTTACTAATATATGAAAATAACGCATGTGTCTTAAATCTTTTGTTTTTTTCTATGCATACATATTTTGTTTAGCATATTTCATACATAATTGTTCGTTCGACCTTTTTGTTTTTATTTAAATTATTGTTATAATGAAAAATATTTTGCTTGTTTTATTGGAAAATATTATAAATTTGTTAATAAATTTGTTTTCCTGCAGATGCATCATATTGTTGTAGCGAAATATTGGAAAATATAACAAATAAATACAAAACTTTGCTTTCAAGTTCAATAAGGATATAACTATAATTATTATTAAAAAATCAGAAATTTTAAAGTAAATTCTCTCTTTCAAATAATAGCGTGGCATAAAATTTTTAATGTTGGATTCCAATAAAATTATGTTAAAAGGTTTAAGAGGGGCGAATCTCTATCGAGCAAATAATTTAGAATATTCGTAGGTATACAAGAGACCATAATCGGTAACTTGACTGTGTTAAGTCATAATGTTATAAGTTAATACAAGTTACGGTTACATATTGAGAAATATTTTAATATTCGATTTAAGAAATAGTGCAATTATGTTTAATCTTTATGCTGTGAATTGCTAAAACTCAGAAATTCATAGTGAGAAATATCAGTTACATTTTTGCTAAAAATATTATTAAAGTTTTTAATACATGAACAACAACTTCAACACATGCTTTAGCTTGTATTTTAAAAAATTATTTTTTATAATTTTTCACAAATTTATAAATTTTTTGTACTATATAATTCATACAAATCTCTTACTACTATTTAAAACTATAGAGTGCAAAAACATATTAAACAAAAACAAGTTTTCGTTATTACGTTAAATGAAATATTTAATATAGCTATTTTTTCATTGTGTAATAAATCAATAAAAAGAATTATTATTATTATTTTCTAAAAAATGCAAAATTCGATTTAGTAACAAAAAATCTAGTTGCTGTTGTTACTAAGTTACTTTATTTAACAAAAATTAACATAATTAAAATTACCTGCTAGTAACTGTAACTAATTTGTTATATGAAACTTAAACTTAAGCAAATTAAAATTGGAATATAAACAAAAGGGGAGGAGTTAACATTACTGTCTCAAATTTTTTATGGACAGAATGAAAAGAAATAATAAACAAACAAAACAAAATTGATAAGCAATGAACCCGTTTTTAGAATATATAAAAAATGAGTATGAATGTATTTCATTAATTTAATGTTGTTTGGGAATGACAAGAATTCAAACTGTTATATAAAATCTTACGAGTAATTCCCTGTTAAATCTTTTAAGATATCAGTGGTCTGTTAAAGAAAATTTTAATGAATTGTGTGTGAATGTTACAACTAAATTAAGGGAATATTTTATCACAGACTAAATAGTTAACTCTTCTGGGGATTTAGCAGGAGATTTGCAATGTTAATCCCACCGCCTTGATCCAACTTAAGTAGATTTAAGATTTAAGCCATGCTTCCGCTACTTAACATTTGTATGTTAGTTCATTCATTGCAGCAAACAGTTTGTGTGTGCGTCAAATTAAAAGCGAGAGAGAGAGTGAGTTACCTGTGTATGTGTATTTTAAAGTTAGGGGCTAACTTAGTAAAATTTAAGAGCACACACTACACGATCATAAGGGAGAGTTTGTTTGTTTAGCTAAGTAAGACAGAGATAGTTATGTATGATAAGAGTTAATAGAAAGGAGATGGCTGGAGTTTTTTTGATGGAAAAAGAGCAGGTAATAATAAAAAAAGAGCTGTGTCGTTTTAGTGAGTTAAGAAGTTTGAAAATTTTAACATTTCTGCTTATGATTGTAGGCGCTTGTGCTCGTTGGTATTTAAACTAATGTAAGCACGTTAAAGATGTTTGTATATCACTAGCAATGAGTAAGAAAACATAGTAGTCTCTTAGGATTTTTTACAAAAATTGAATCAAAAGAAAACATATTTTTTGAATTAAAAAACCAAACAAACAAAAAATAAAGCAATTTTCAAAAAAAAACAAAACCAAACGACAAAAATTTAACGGATTACTTGTATAAAAAAACAGTGTTTAGCAAATAAACTATAAACAAAAGTTAAAAAACAAAAGCGTTTTATATACCTATATAAAAAAAAAACAAAATTCAAGTGAACATAAATTGTTAAATATTAAAAAATTTCATAAAAATACAAACAACAAATAAACAAAGAAGCTGCCCTAACAGTTTCAACAAATTGGAATATCACCAACTTCACGGATTTACATTTTAACACAAAATCCCAAGGTAAGTAACAACAACTTCCGACGGCTTTTACCTACATACATATACTTATGCATGTATGTCTATATAGGTATAAAAACTGTTTTATAATTTTTTTAAACAAAATTTCACAAAATTTGTTTCTGACAAAAAACTAACTAATTGTAATTCTGGGAATTTTTTTGTTGCCGTAAAAAAAATTGCACAAAAATTCTTACATTTGCAGGAAAATGTTTGAAATTTTCATAATTTTATGACTTTTGTAATTATGTTAGTCAAGGTTTTTTGCGCGCTACCTAAGTGCTAAGGGTCATAAAAAACTGCAGATTTGGGTTGCATAACAGCTTTAGTTTTTTCCATAAAAGCCATAAAACATTTACTAAAATTTAGCTAAATTCTAACTAAATTTCACCCTAACTAGTTAGTTTACACACAAGTATTGTTAAATTAAAAAACTAAATCTCTTACTTGCTTTTTAACTGTCAAGCAGTTAACACTGTATTAAAAATAGCTTAAGAAAGATTTAAAATTTTGGAAGATTAAAAAGTTTATTCCTACCTATACAAATTAAAATTGTAAGTTTTTTTTTAAATAAAATATCATACAATTTATAAATGTATTTTCTTTGGTTTCGTTTCTTTTAGATGAATCAAACTTGCAAAGTTTGTGGTGAGCCCGCTGCCGGTTTCCATTTTGGTGCCTTCACTTGCGAGGGTTGTAAGGTAATTATTAAAATTCTTGAAAATAAAATTAACATTAAAAGGAAATTTAAAATATAAGAGATTTTAAATTTAAAAATTTGTTGTCAAAATTATAAAATATCTTAAAAAACCCTAAAAATTTTTTAAAATTTAATTGCAAAAATTTTCGAATTTTTTTTCCAAATTTAAGTTTTTCTTCAAAATTTTCTAATTTATAAATTTTTACTAATTTTAGTCATTCTTTGGCCGCTCTTACAACAATCTCTCCTCCATTAGTGAGTGCAAAAACAATGGCAAATGTGTGATTGATAAAAAGAATCGCACCACCTGCAAAGCCTGCCGTTTACGCAAATGCTATACGGTGGGCATGTCCAAGGGCGGCTCACGCTATGGCCGTCGTTCCAACTGGTTCAAAATTCACTGCCTTTTGCAAGAACAACAGCAACAAGCCGTCGAAGCTGCCTCCAAAGCTGCCAATGGCTCCTCATTAGTACCAAATCCTAATACTAACTCGGCTTTTGGTGATATGGCTGTTGCTGTGGCTGCTCAACAGCAATTCTCACAAAGATCTTCACATTTGGGTGCTGCCGCAGCTCCACATTTGGCTTATCCCTCCTATTTGCCTGAGATGTCTGCTGCTCCCTTTATGTCAGCCGCTGCTTTACCTTTCTTCAGCATGATGAACTCTTTGCCCACCATGGCTACTGGCTCACCACCCTCAGCTTTCCAAATGCCGCCACATTTACTGTTCCCCGGCTATCATCCGGCAGCTGCCGCCGCCGCTGCTGATGCTGCCTATCGCTCGGAAATGTACAAACACAGACAATCGGTAGACTCTGCTAACTCCGCAGAATCTCAGTCTCGCTTCTCACCCACCAATCACTCAGTACACTCGCTCACACCTGATGACCCGGCTCACCCCAACATGCAACAACATTTACCAGCTCAACAGTCCGCTAACGATAGACAATCACCAGAACTTTGCGTCTCCGGGGATGATGATGAGCTGGATGGCAAATCTCTGCATATCTCACAACATTCCATCTCGCCCGTTTCGTCTCTCAACCACTCACAACAGCAACAGCAACAGCAAATTCTCAGCCCCATAGCCGTTAGAGCTTCACCCGTACAACAAGCTACCCCAGAACCCTCATTTGATGTCAAAATGCAGTCTCTGTCACCCGTTTCTGTCTGCTCGATTAGCCATGAAACCTCCGCTTTGCCCTCAAACTATGAAGGGCCCACGAATCAAGACTGTCCCATGGATTTAAGCATGAAAACCACCAGAAGTTCGGTGCACAGCGACAGTGATATGTTAAGTGAAACATCCGAAGAAGAAAGACAACAGAACTTGCGCCGTAAATTCTATCAATTGGAAAACTCCAATGAAAACTCAGAAAACTCTTCGGATTCAGAGGCTAACAAAAGGCAAAAACTAGCTGAAGCCAACTATCCCTCCTTCGGTAGCCATCATGCTCAAAGAGGTATTGTTTGTGTGTAATTTTAAATTAAAACTTTGCCCAACCACACCAAAACCACCGCTCTTTGCTTTAACACCAAAAAACAAAAGAGTTTAAAAAACACATAAGAAAAGTAACTTAAACCATCCATCCCTTTATAGTCAAAACTAATTTTTATTTTAAGAATTATTATATTTTTTAATTATGTCTTAAGAAAATTTCATAACTAAAATTGTAAATACCTTGTACAGAGCAGCCTTTACAACACAACTTTTATTGAAATTCCAAATATTAGTTCGTAAGTGTAGTTAGTTAAATTTTCTTTTAAATTTTTATTTTCCTTAAAACTTTTCTAGTTGTTAATCTAATTGTTTATATAAACATTAACAAATTGTTTCCTTTTTGGGAAAATTGGGGTGTTAAAAATATTGTATATATCAAAGTTTTTTGATTTCTTATTATTATAATAATTATAATTGCTTTATAATGCTTTTTTAGATTTTGTGTCTCATGTTGACCAGCCTTTGGCTGGAGAAACTTGTATATAATGATTTTGATGGCAACAATTGTATTATTATTTTTTTTTTAACATATTATTATTTTTTTATTGTATATATTTATAGAAATTGAAAATACCAATGAATTGTATGAATTATTTAAAAAACCAACAAGAATTTTTACAAACAAAAAAAAAACACACCACAAACAAATTTTGAAAAAATATAAATAATTATGAAAATTTAAATGAACATGAAATGTGTTTTCTTTTACAAAAGTCAAAAAACTTTTTTCTGGCAACAAAACAACAAAAAATAAATATACAGCCATGTCACAGAATTTAATTCCGTTAGGAAGTGGAATTAATTCTGTATTTTGCTTTTATAGCAAAAGTACAAGGAACATTTTTTAATTTGCTATGTGGAATTATAATTTTAAGCATTTCTAGCTTTGTATAGAAGCAAAATACAGAATTAATTACATTAATTCCTAATTGAATTAAATTCTGTGACATGGCCCATAAATCGATATTTAACTGCAAATGAAAACATGAGCTTCTGGCAAATAATGAAATGAATAAATTTGATCTTAGTGTTACATGGCAGCGTAAACAGCAACATCTAGAAGAGGATATTGGTCTTAAATAGGAAAATAAAATAGTAAAACGGTAACTAACTTAGCACCATAAAAGAGCGCGTATTGTGTTTGCTGAAAAATCAAAAATTTGGCATGAAGAATTTTATTCAGCGACAAAAAAAGTTTAATTTGTATGGTTCATCATGACGACATGGCATGATACAAGAAGCCCATGTAAGATGAGTTTTAAGCGAAACCTTATGGTAGATCTGTGATAGTGTAGGCTGCATATGGGGCTTGAGAAAAGTCCCGAATAGTGGCAAGGAAAATGAATGCTGAAATATATGTAGATCTTCCAGAGAATAATTTAAAAGACTTTTCTGCTGAGTTATATGGTGATAATTGGGCATTCGAACAAAACAAAGAACTTTTTTTTTAGAGTAAAATTCTTTATTAAGTCTAAAAATGGTTTTACATATTTACGATTAATTCTGCGAAGGCGTTCGGCTTCTCTGCAGGACGCAACAATAAAAATGTAATTTAAAAAATTTTGAGTTAAATTAAAATGTATATACACAACTAAATTTTGATATTCAATACTTAAAATTTCATTGCAACAATATTTTAAGAGTGATTTTCTTCTACAAATATTGATTAAATTAATTATATACAATAATGGCAATTTATTAAAAATGTTAGGTAGTATAACGGCTGTGTTTTTGTCGTAGTTGTTTCTGTAGCACTCCGCTTTGTATCTTCCTTCAGTGGGAAGTCTTGCGCTGTATGTGTGGTCTAATGGTTGTAAAAATATGTTGTCTTTCAAAAACTCATTTGCAAGTATGTTGCAGTACAGACTATAGATGTTGAGTACGATGTTATTATTAGGCTTAATGTTGTTATTTCTGTTGATGTTGCTTGTATTTGGAATGTTGTTGATATAGTAGTTGTTATTTCTGGAGTTTTTGGTGTTAATATTGTTTGCAGTGTTACCGTTAATCATGTTGTAGTTTAGAAATTTTTTAATAATATTTTTATAATTTGGTTTTTTGTTTGTAACAGTGATTTATAATACGTAGAACTGCCTCATGACCACGTAATACAGTTCCTGAACTGATATAGGCTTTATGCAGTTTTCCTTAATTTTTTGTGATAGTATTGTATAAAATGGAAATCAATAGAATAAATTCAATATAAGACCTTTTAAAACTTCTTTTCGCCAAATTGCTTTCAAAGGTAAAACAATATACAACTTTAAGAGATTTGAAATTTTCATTATTGATAGAATAATATTGATATAAAAACTCTAAAAAACTTTACAGGTTCACTGCGTCGTAGGCTGCCACAATATTCAATACAAAGTTGCAATACCATATTCTATAAATATTATAGATATTTTTTAAAAGAGTAAACATTTTGTGTTAATAATAGTTAATATTATTTCATGCACATTTTGTTTTTGATTTTTATGAAATAAAATAAAATTCAAAATAATTATTAAAAAAAAAAAATTAGTTTTTTAAATAATAATTCACTATAGGTACACAATCGCACATATAATTATTTGTTACAGGTATATGTTGTTGTGGTATACCAATAGCCTCTTATGTTTTAAATGTTTTGTTTTGACAAAAAATCACAGCTAATATTTATTTAGTTATGAAGTCTTTTCTAACAGCTGTAACCAATTTTGCTATAATCTTGTACCATTTCTTACCAATGTAAATATTTTGTTTATTCGAGGAATATTTCATATATACATAATTTTAAAACTATTAAAACAACTTAAATTTTTAATTAAATTCTTTAAATTAATAGTGTCGCATAATTAAAGTTTGCATCTTAAGTCTTTTTATTTGCTCTCCCACTCTCTTTGACTATTTCTCATTTCCAATAACTACTGTTCGTGTCTTAAGTCTTTTGTTTATTTTCTTAGTATTTGCTTTAATTTGAATTAGATTGCTTAGATTTGCTTAAAAAATTACAATTTTTTAGTTAAAGAAATTTTATAAACTAAATAATTTGAAATGCAACTGATAAGAAAAGTTTTGTACAAATGCATGTCAAATTAAAACCGACAGTGTGTCGTAATTACTGAAAATTTTGTTACTTTTAAAGACAGATAGAGAGTAGAAAATGTAGATCGTTATAATAAATTTTATACTTAGGCAATGATTCTAAGAAGATTGTGTTTAACATAAGACATAGTTTAAGAAACATGGTCAATTTTGGTATAAAATGTACTTTTTAAAGGAAAGCTTTAGACCATATTATTCCCAATGAAATCCTGCTGTTAAGTAAATGCACAACATAATTATGCATAAATTAACCTGCGACTTGTTTAGTTGCTGTTAGATACTATTACTACGATCGTGCAAAATATTTCAAAAACACATGAGCGAATTGCTGAATGTTTAGAAATATTAATTCTTAATAAAGTTTTAAAAATAGAAACTCTGCAATTTTTTCACTGCATATTCACCTACACATGTAGCAGATATTTCAAAATAAGAATAAAGTTAATTTTTTTTACAAAAGTAGCAGACTTAAATGTTTTTAACTATTTGACTTGTCATTTATTTTCAAGACTTTATTAGACGCCAAGATTTTGTAATTACCGAGTGCTAGTTGCAGAAATAAATTCACGAAAGTAAGACTGGTCAGCCAATAATTTGTAATTAATGTAGATCGCTTTGTTTCTACAAGGTTTTAGAATTAAATAAGATAGTGATCACAAGTAGGGCTATAGTAACTGACACCCAGCTCAAACAACAGATTATTTACTACATGTTTGTGTAATTTACTATGTTCCAAAAAACATATTGTTATTTTACTAGGAAGATTTTAAAGTCTAGGACTTGTATCAGCTGAAATTTATTATTAATTTCTTTTACAAAAACTTCAGACTAAAATCTGCTGCAAATTTAGAATTCTTTTATAATTATAAACAATTTAATTTTAGAGTACTTATTACAGATTTCATATTTCAATCACTCTTTTTAGGCAATAGCATTAAATAAAACTATACCATCCACATAGATTTCTCTCCCCCTTCAACAATATGTTTTCAATTACACAACAAATCTCAGCACAAGCTCGCCCATTTAAGACATTTAACATCACCTAGCTACATAAACTACTGGTAACCTACCATGATTTAACACAAAATTTAAATATCTATTCTAACGCTGTACTTTCAAACTTCATTATATTCAGAAAAATATGCATAATAATTTTTATAAGATTATTAAATTATTATTTGTAATACTAGAGCTTAATAAAATATTAATATGTCTAAGAAACTAACAAGAAAACACCACGGGGTGCTAATAAGTGTTAAAATTGTTGCTGTTAGTTTAAGGTATTTTGAGAAATCTCTGTAAAATAAAGGGGAAATTTTAATGATAAAAAAATAAGTTTGAGACAGATATCCATAGGTAGTTAAATAAATGAGTGCATAAAGGCTTTTTTTACTTTAAGCCGAAATTTATATCATTGGTCCAGTAGCTTAAGAAATTAAAATTATATAAAATTTTAGATAAATATTAAAAACTTGTTAAAACAGTAGACAAATTTTAAGGTTATTGAGGCTTATTTTGAACAAAACATGCTAAATTGTGCAGTAGCTAGTTTTTGGGAAAAAAATACCAAAACAAAAACTAATAATTATATCCAACTTAGAGTAAGATTTTTTTAGTTCAAAAACTCATTAAACTAAACATTTTCCTATACTGAAATTTCCTTTCTATTATTATGTTTTACAGCTACGTTTAGCTACTGCTTTGCTATAAACTATTTTATTGTCATTTAAGGTGGTCTTTTATTATCACACAACTTGAATTGAGTAATGCCTAAGTATAATCATATACTTTTAAATTAATTTTTCAAAAATTTCCGTTGCATTTAATGTCTTGATTTTTAAGTTTTATGGCTAACATTACATTATTTGCCACACAAAAATGTTTGTCTTTCTAAAATCATCTTTATTTAAAATATAAATTATTTTAATTGTTTAAATAATAGCATAAAACTCATGTAAATGTAAGTTGGTTAAGACCAGCAATCAAACCAGACTAAATAGTTAGATTAAAACGAACGAAAGAGACCGTACAGCATACAATACGACTCAGTAAACAATATGTAAAATTTACAGAATTTTTAAACTTAAGATGTGATCTAAGTTGCTGTAATTGAAAATGGGTAAATATTTTGGAATATTGTTTGTAAGTATGTAAATTTGGTAGATAAAGCCACAGTATGGTAATCAATATCAAGATAATTCTGCTCCATTTCAAAGGAATTAGATCAGTTGCGAAGTGTAGAAGTGTCCTGTTTGTATAGAAGCTTACTACTACGCTTTTAGAAAGAGTATAGTATGCTTAAGATTAATTCAATCGATTTTACTCAAAACACTAAAAATCTAAATATGCAGCTGAGATTCTATATAGCATATAATTGCATTGGAATGATTTTGAAGCAATGTTGCCAATAACAAACCAAACGGTTCCTTGACCAAACTGAGACTGAATGCAAAATAATAAATTCTTTCAACTTTTAAACTTAAAGTAGCAAAATTGAACTATTAATATGACATTGTTGTAATTTTATATTACAGTAAGAGTGATCTATAATATGCTCAAAATTTTAAGCACAGCTAAACTTTCCCAACCCAAATAAATTTTAGTTTTTAGGAAGCTAAAATGTGACCTAACTGCACCTGTATTCCATTACTGTCAAGTCTTACTAAGAAATAAGGAAATAGAATTGAACTAATTTTTGTGTTAATGTAGTCGAAAATAAATGAAAACCTCACTGCTAACCCCTGCAGAATAGCAGAATGTAAGCGAAAAATATTAAAGAATTATTGATCTTATTCCAAAGCGATATTCGATATGGGGGAATATAGCTTCTCTTTCGTATAAAAAAAATAAAGAATTATTAAATTTATTCTATACCTTACGAGGAAGCAGATTGTAATGCAGAGATAAGCTTGCAAGCGGGAATTCAATATATACAAATTATGTTTCCTGTAAGCAGGTTATAAGGGAGAATGTAGCTAGGAAGTTATAGAGATTGAAAACTGAAATTTTCTAAATTTTAAGAATGAGAAGCACCTACAGTTTTGAAATATTGCTCGAGGTAATGTTAAAAAAAGGCAAAAAGTGCGCTACAGTTGGCCTATGGGGGGGTAAGAAAAAAGTAGAAGCTTTTAAAGATGTACAGAAGGAAGGACGTTTTGTACTTTTCATCTAAGCTATTCCCCAATTGAGATATTAATAGAAAAGGTGATATATTTTAGTTGTATAGCTCACAGTGATATCGAATTGAGAAACAGTGGGAGCTGCTCTATACGTCTTAGAACAACTTTTCAAAAGACTGGAACTTTAAAAGACGGCCAGAGAGACGAACTTTTAAGTCGGTTCCATATTCATATTCATGAAACGTAAATGGAGAAGGTTATATACTTTCAGAATTTTGCTTACACTCAGAGCAAATTGAGAAACATGAACACAAAGACAAATTAAGAAATAATGTGACAGTGTGACGAAATTGATCTATACGAATATAAAAATTCTTCGAAAGATATATTCTATAAAGAAAGACAGAAGGCTGAACTTTTTAAATTGTTGAATAGATTTGTGTCTTTAAGGCCGTGAACATTTCAAGCTTTAGGTCTGATCTATAAAAAAATTTGAATAAAAAATAACAAGGAATTAAGGAAAATAGCAACATACGAGAGAACTATTGCGTTTTGAACCATTTGAATAGGAAAAAAAATAATCTTAAAGACGGACAGAGAAAACATAAGTGTGTAGATCGTTCTAGCAGGAGTTTCTAAAAATGTTATACAAATTCATGTTAAATTAACACTTACAGTGTGTCGAAATTGATCCATGTGACTATGAAACCCTTATAACTTTTAAAGACAGAAAGAGAGCGGAACATACAACTGTAGATCGTCATAAGAACTGTTGAACTTAGTTATTGATTCTTGGAAGTTTGTAAACATTGCACGCTACAGTGTGACAAACTTGGTAGTTTTTAGTATAAAATTACTTCCTTAAATATATCAAATTTTTAAACAATCCCAATGATGAACTTTAAATCCACTTAGCAAGTGATTTTAAATTCAAACATAGCAGCAATAATAATATAAATTTATTACTAAAAGTCTTTTACAATCAAAAACAGACAGAAGAACGGATACATTTTCAAGGAAAGACGGTGGTTTTTAGATGTAATTAGGAAGTGTATCTAAATTGTAACATAGTATCAATATTTGTATGAAACTAAGGTTTTAAAGTCGGTTATAATAAAAGGTTTTTCAAACTAAAAACTAAAAAATTCTAAAAAACCAACAAATTTATGTAAAATGTATAAAAATATATAAGTATGAAGGACTGATATCTTAAATCGTATTCTAAAAATATTAGCCACAATTTACCATTAAAACTTTTTGTAATGCAATGACAGAAAGACAATCAGACAGCCTAATATGAATTCATGAGGTACGATCACATTTAGCAAATATTTACTCAAAAAAGCGTAACCACTTGTTTTAGCACAGTTTTGTTTGACGTTGTTTATTTTATATTTATACAAGAGTTTTACAAGATCAAATATCATTGAATAAATTAAAACTAAATATTTGTTGTGCTTTGGCATAAATAAGAAAAGTTTTTTTTAATAAATAAAAGAGTTCAAATATATGTTACTTAGTGGTTACTTTCTCTTTTTCCACAAATATTTGCCAAGTGTTACCGTGCCTTTAGAATATTATGCAAATTTATGTTAATTTGAAACTGGAACAATTTTAGAACATAATTACTATTTTTTAAGGTTGTTGCATGTAAAGACACATATAAAGTGATACCAACTATCTTATTTTTATTACGAGTGGTAATTTAGCTCTGGGAGGATTAGAAACTCTTGCATCATTGTCATTATCAATTAAGGGCAATCAGTTCGTCGTTTTTTCGGCATCGTCTAACTGCACCGCATTATGGTTTTTTGGAGTTCCGTATTGGTCATATGCATTTATTTTGGTTTTATAACCGATAAGTTTTTTTAATACAAGATTTAAGTGTTTCAGCTTTCTTTATAAAGGTACTGACCGACTTGTGACTTACTTAAATCGACATGGTATAGGCTGGCGATCCGCCAACTACGTTTATATTAAAAAAAACTATATTATTACAAGAAAAAGTATAACAAAATTAATCAAGTGAAGTAAAAATAATGTTTCGTTAAGATGAAACATAACTAGAACTACCTTTATATTGCACTAGAGTTAATTAGTAGGAAAGAGTATGAAAAACTCATTTTGGCTTTTCAAATTTTAAAACAAATAGAAAGACGGACATGAACTCAATAACTCAGAAAATTGTGTAAAGGCCTTTATTGGCATAAAGAAATAAGAGAGGACTATATTTTTCAAGACCAGTTAGTTTACTACACTTGTTTTATTTGAAGATAAACAAAATGACATGGCATATTTATGTCGAAAGCATAGGTCTTCTGTGTCATAGAGAATGCCTATATCTCTATCACTCGTTCCAACGTTACATACATTATCACTAACTTAAAATACTGCAACTATTTAAAGCAGCATAAATGTACAAAAAGCCAGCTCAATCAGTAAATAACCGAATGACTGGATGGCTACTGAGTTGATATTAATAGCAACTACATAAACCTATACAAAGACGTTTTTAAAATCTAAATAAATATATGTATTTATATATTTATATGTTTCAATTATATAGACGATGGGTGTATGTGCGCCAAAGAAGAACATGAAATTAAATGAAATGATTCGGTGAAGTTGCTTGAATTTATGGCCAAAAAGAAAGACACTGACAGGCCTCAAAACATTTATACAAACATACTTATACACCGACAACTACAACACCTAACGCAATGAGGCTTTAAAATTTTAACAGGCTTAAAGCAGGCTACAACTAGTCAACAAATCAAATAGCCACAGCTAAATATCATTACACTTATACAAAGAAAAAAAAAACAAAACATCGTCGCAATGCTGTGAAACCAAAACTGCTAATGTAGTTGTTAAATGTAAAGCTGTTTCAGTTGCTGATGCTTCAGTTTGACTGTGGTTGTTTTTTTTTGCTGCTGCTAGACATTTAAATGTTGATAATTAAGCGATTAAAATTCCAATCAACAACACGAATGACTTTTATATGTGTTAATATTAAGTTTATTATTTAAAGTAGCACGTGTTTGTGTTAGGCAAACTTTTGTTGTTGTTTATCTAAATAATTTCTTTTTGCTTAATATACTTACATACATATAAAATGTCACTGTGCTCAAATAAAGCCAAATAAAACAAAATAAAAATGTCGTCTAAACTTAATATAAACCATAGCTTGAAACTGTTGCTTTATTCTTATAAAAATTAAATAAGTACACAACAAAAAGCTAATAAACTTTTAAATAATATAAATGACCACAAACAGTCTTTAGTAGTTAAACATTAAATACCTCATGTACTTTTTTAATAAACTATATTACACACATTGACCAAATTTGTAGTAAGTTTTGTTTTTTCCTCTACAATTATTAAAGTACTCAACGTAGGCCTAATTCATTTGAAGAATATTAATTATACAAAAGCAAAAAATGCAGCACTTGATATAAGCATTAAATAAAATAAATTTAAGTAGATAAAACTGCTTAACTAATAAAATTTAATAAAATTACACACAAAAATGTTAACAAAGCTAAAGTAGCTGAAGTATTGAAAATTTTACAGTCAGCGGTCATGGAAAATAACAGTTTTAAAAGTAATAATTTGTGAAAAAACTTTTAAATTTTTTACTAAAACTGAATCTTACTGTAGCAGCTTTCGTTGTAGAATTTTGTTAATATAGTCCTTGATAACCGTACATTAAAACCTTATTTAAAATGCAAAATGTCCTTCATTAAAGCTCCTTAAACTGTGACGTTGATATATGCCACAATCTTTTTATTTTTTACTATTATAATTAAACCTCAAATATTGATTACTATTAAATTTAGCTTCTCCATACTTAAAGAGCTGACAAAATCAGGCAATACTTATCACAAAGTTTGGCTATTATTCTTTAGAGAAATAAAATTAGCTTATCGTCCAAAATCTGTTGTTATATAAGAAAATAAATAAATAAGCCAAAACTTAGTAAGTAGTCGAATAAACTGGTAAGGCCGATCCAAGTTGAAGTTGAAGTTAATTGTTCCAAATATGTATTTTTTTACAAGTTTGTTTAAAACTAACATTATTTATATATACTTACTTACATACTATTCCATTCTTCAAAGAATTATCAACTAAAATTTATTTAAATGTCTATTAGACACTACGTTCCATAGGTCCAATGTATTTATTTTCCTTGGGTAAGACAGGAGACTTACAACATCGTAGAGAAGACCAGCTTTACTCAATGAAAGCATATCAATCGGCTACATATACCGCTAGCACGAAGCAGCCTACATTTTCCCTCGCCCAAAACATTCCCGGACAAAATTATTCTTAATAGAAAGAGTTACCTCCAGCAGGAGATATTGTAAACCAGACTGGAAAACCGTAGGACATATACAATATGTATATTAAATAATTTGCAAAAGCCACATGAATCGCGTTTTAGAAGGACTCAAACATAAACCAATCATATTAGATCCCTCCTTAATAACGTTAGCGTTCTATTTTAGAAAATCTAGACCAAGTCCGTTATCATCTGCCACTAATTGAACGTCATATGCATATGCATAAAATTTAAAAAAATTCAGGCATGTGATGGAAATCGATATCGAAAATGAATCAGTTTTGAAAATGCATTTATAATCTAATTTTTAAAATTTTTGTTTTAAGATTCTCTTTAGTAGCTCAATATGTTTATATTTTATGTGATAAAAGTTTTTTAATACAGAAATATAACGAAAAAATTGACTTCTAAAACTCATATCGATTTCCATCACATGCCTGATTGTATCTGTTGGTACAAGTCGTTCAAGTAAATTATAAATAGTAGAGGCCCCGAAAGAGACCCCTCTAAAGTTTTTTGAAGCTGTTGAAATAGTTTCTCCATACACAGACATTTGGTATCTGTCATTAAGAAAATATTAAATTAGCTTACAGGCGGTTGAACCACAATCAAATTGTAATAATAAGTTGTTACATGATATTTAATGAAGGAGTCGTAGGCTTTGCTATAGTCAAGAAAATTTAGAATTGTGTTAATTTTTTCGGTCCTTATTGCTTCTTATATCTTTGATAAAATCTATCGCTTTCAAAATCCTGATTGATAGACATAAACGCGAGTATTTAGATGCTCTCTCAATAAAGTCTCAATTATTTTCCGGAAAATATTTAATATGCTTATAGTGTGATAATCAGTAGTCTGGAACCTCGCCAATTAATTTTCGTTAAAGAAATAACTCTCCTATCTTTCCATCTACATATCTGGAAATTTTTTTAAAGTTATAATAGTATTAAAAATAAGCTGCAAATAGTGGAAAATATATGGAATAATTAACTACAATAATTTTAATAGTATTCCATCAGATCCAGTAGCATGAATTATTATGGCCATAATCTTCAGTAGATAACATTTTGAAAAGTAAAACCAAAATTATAATTTAGCTCAAACATACTAGTTGGAGTTACAACTATGGTAATAAATGGATAACCAGACAATCTGGTCACAGGTTTTTATCTATTTCTTTTCATTTCATTTCACTCATCTTTATTTAAAAATTATATATACATTTAAATTTTCGGGATATTATCTATAGATATTACAACGACTTAACTTGACTACAAAATATTTAATTATAATATTTTAAAGGAAAATGGTGTTATACTTTTATATATAAGAAAATATATTTAAATTAATTTGGAAAATATGCATGTGTTATTTTGAAATAATAACTTGTACATGCTATATTCGATTTAATAGATTTTTTTTTCGTGCTGGAAATAAGCCGGCTATATGCAATCCTGTATCAGTTGATGACAGAAATTTTGTGTAGATTCGTAATATTTAATATTTTTTTTTTTTAATGAAGTCTAAAGTTCGTTCATATCCAGTTTGGTAGTGGTTTTTATCTAAGACTGTCAAAATCACTATTCTAGGCAGCCAAAGCCTTCATCTATATTGCTACTGAACAGTTAATATTATGTTCTTTGCAAAGTCTTGTCATTGACTACAGTGATTTCTGAAAAGATCTAAAAATAAAACTTAAAACTAAAGTAATAAAAACAAATTTTCTCGGAAATAATTAAATTTATTTGTATACCATAAATAAATTTTCATTATGAAATAATAAATATTAAACAAATATTACCACTAGTTCCTAAAACGTGACCCTCTACTGTAATAAAGCTTGTGCTATTTTTACATACAGTCTTATAAAGGTGTTATATAAAAAACAATTTTTATTACAATTTATTTTATAAAAAATCACCTATATATTTCAGGGCTAAATTATATGCAGTTTATATGGCACAAAAGTTTGGTGTTTAACAGTTTATTTCTTACAATGTAATCACTTTAAATTTTTATGACCAACGGAAATCATAAAATCATATTTTTAGTTAACATTGTATATATAACACGTAAAGTGTTCTACTATTTATTTATTTATGTAAAAACCATAAACAAATTAGGTGATTACTATAAATAATTTAGTGAAATGTAAAAAAAATTTTCAAAATAATTGAACCTATTTTTATTGGTAAACAATTATTTATTTCAATAGAGAAATTGTAATAAATTTTGGAAATTTTGTAATAAATCAAAATATGTTTAACATGATGGTTAATTGTTTGAACATAAATATTTGAAATTTTATGGCTTGAATGTAGAAAATATGGTTTTATATTAAAAAAACAAGCAGTCTATTAATATTTAATGAAAGAATCGTATGAAATTATTACAAAATAAATTGTTAAAAAGTTTAGACAGTTGTTTAAACTTTTTAGTAATATTTTATTATATAAAGTCTAGTTTTTTTATTATTTACTGGGTGTATTGCAATTAAGCTAAGTTTGTGTTAATAAATCAAAAGACTTAAGCTAAGAACTTTCACGAAACAACTAAAATTAGCAGACTAGTTTAAAGTTTTCTTAATTCACAGTATTTTTTTTTAGGACTATTATCTAGATTACCTTCGGCATTATCAGATACTAAATTTTGAATGCTGTTCCGCAAAGACCTCGACAAAGTGAGAGTTTTGAGCCGCATTTGCATATGTTCTCTGCAACTTTAAAGCTTGAATTATATAGTGACTTACACTTTCGAGTCGTTCCTCTTGCTGTTCGTACTGCATTTATTAGCAAAGTCTTGCCAGTATTTTAGCCTTTGGAGGTACTCAAACAATGTCTATTTTTGCGTTTAAAATTAGCTTGTGGGAACTGTATTATCCGTTCAAATGTCATAGCATAGGCTAAAAGTGGAGTAGCGTGAAAGGGTTGCATGTTTTCATTTTGCTCATCAATTTGTATAATGACATACGGCATATCCCTACAGATTTGGCAGATTGAAGTGTCCTATATTATCTAAACACATCTCTGAAACTACTAAATAAAGTTTGCGCCATTTTTCATTTATTTTTTAGTCCCTAAAAGTCTTAAATAAAATCTGCTGATACTTCGTCACAACTATAGCTGGTTCATCTTATCCGCGGCTGCCAATAGCTGTAGACGCCATACATGGGAAACATTTAAATCTAGCATTTAAGTAAATAGAACCCACTACAATGTTTTAATTTTTTAAATTATTTATGATTTATTACATATTCTGTTCGATATTTATAAATTTCGATACCTTCTGGTATTCATGCCAAGTTTGTGATACCACATAGTCTTGTTTTCTTGGTGTTTCTCAACTTTTTCTTTACTTTCCCACATTAAACATCAAATTTAAATGAAAATTATATACTCCATCATTTGCTTTCTATCAATTTTCTAATCAAAACTCATTTGTAATTCAATAAATCTCAACAGAAAACAAAACCAACCAAAAAAATTGAAATAGAATAAAATTGATTTTAAACTACAAATATTTTCCATTTCATACTCCTCCACCAGCCATAAAGCTTGGCGTCATTTATTTACTTGGACATTTTTAGTTTTTGTTTAACTGTTAAAATACACAAAACTCCTAAATTTACCACCCAATAGCGGCTGCCTATGGTCAATGTTTTGAGGTTTTTTTTGTCTTTATCCAATTTTGTCCATCAAATAATCATCATTATAATGTCGTAGTTGTTGACAACAACATACATCAACACTAATAACAACAGAAACAACCACGATATTATCAATTTGTAAAGACAAAACAATAAATGATATACAATAATAACAGAAAGACAAACAAACAAACAAAATATCGCTTTACAAATGTCAATTCAAAATGTCCACATATAAACTAACAATAACAAAATATTTTATAACAAAAAACAACTGTTGAAAAATATCTTTTATTGAAGCCAGAGAATTTTAAACAATATTTCTACTTGTACATATGTATTTATTTTAAACAACAACAAACATTTTAATAAATTTGTATACTTTGTGAATCGGTATTGGTGCTTTTTTTTCTTTTATCGAAAACAAAAATTAAACAAAAATGAAAGAGCTAACAAAAGGTGTAAAAATGTGATACACAAATAACAAAATATGCGCCATATTGTTTTAAATAACAGTGGGTTGGTGCTGGCTAAATTGCGAACGAAAAATATAATGAATAATTACTGTTGTTTAAGGAATGAGTTAAAAAAAATACAACTAGATTAAAGCTTATCGAGTATCGAGTATTTGCCCTTTTTTGGATACTCAATACTCAAAAGTAGTTACTTGATACTTTCTGAGTTGTATTTTTAAGCAAGTTGTGCATAAAAATACATCACTGTATAAATAGACAACAATGTGTAAGCTAAAATTTTTTTTTTAATTACATGTTCACGTTTCTGCGAGTTCACTGTATTTCTTAAATTGTCGTTAACGTTGAATTAAAAGTTAGCTTTATATTTATTTTTGATTTAATAAAAAATACATACAAAACCAATAATAGTTGTAGATATATTTTTATTTTTTAAAGAAACTACTACAATTTTCTGTTAAAAACTATGCGTTACAATTTCAAAAAATCCCTTAAAAGTATCGAGTAGTATTGAGTACCCAAATGAAATGAATTGAGTATTATTGAGTAATGGAAAGTAATAGAATTTGCCAGCACTATTTTGTATCACACTAGTTTTACAAAATGTAATATAAGTTTTAATAATATTTAACAAAATAGCGTGGAAGATGGAATGTTGGATATATTTAAAGGATGCCAGTTATTTAAATATAAGTTTCACTCTATGAAATATAGTATAAAATGTACTAAAGAATAAACAACTTTATCATACCTGCTTCCTTTTAAATTCTTAGCTTAAGTCTTTTGTTTTATTAAACTGGAGACAAAAAAAAAACTTACAAATCTTAGGGACCAATATCAATTTGTTGTGAAATAAAGAACAATATATTGAAAAAAAAAACAAAATATTATTTATAATAATGGCCGAATTTTGAGAAAAGTCTGCATATGATAGTACAAATTTTATAAATAGTGTGGAAATATATATGATGCACCCAGTTTGTCTCGGAAGCGTCAGTTTGTATTCAGTGTTTGATATGTTTACTTTGATAAAACAATGGCAAATCGACGATTTTTAAAAAACAATAACAATAACGGAACAAAATGGTCCTCAACCCAAGAATTGTAATTTTTTGAAAAGCTTTTCGAGAGTAATAAAATATAAAAATTCCACAATAGCAAACATTTTCAGTTAGTCAAAGCAAAAACAAAACAAAAATTGACCAAAATGGTTCAAACCTAATAGCAGGGTTTAATATCATGATTCTTCTAAGAAAATTATTAAAAGTAGGACTATGTTAAAAAATTATGTCCGATAGATGTCTACCCTGATGTCAATTCATTTATCAAAGTATTCAATCAGATTTTGGTAAATTGTCTGGTCTATTTCGTTAATTAAGTTACGAGTTTTAAGTTTTAGTACCGCAATTGACCTAATTGGCTTTGTATAGACTCTATCTTTAACATTCTCCCACAAAAATTAATCCAGTAATCCAGTAATCGCATGATCGAAGTGGCCAATTAACAGCTGAATTTCGAGAAATTGGGCTAGGGAAATTCGGTATACTATAAATTGATTGTCCTATAATGAAGAGTTCCTCGACATCGATAGCTTCTTCTTTAATCGTGACACTTAGCATTGCCTCAAGTAATTTGCACTATTGTGAGTGACACCTAGCAAAACTGACACAATTTAAGTCATGTCTAAGCGCCATATCAGGTTTGTGACAAACTACAACAGTAATAGTATCAAATTTTCACCCAGCAAAATCTATAAAAAAATAAGAATTTTATAACGTTTAAAACAAGCTGTTTTTATTAATTTATCTCTTTATTTACAATTAAATGCAACCTGCATTTTATATATCCCAAGTTATTTACATTCATGCTTACAGACATATAAATGTCTGTAAGCATGCGCTTTCAACTCCGTTGAAAGACAAGAAAACAAAAAATTTCCAACAATAAGTCAGAAATTTGTTTATCCTGTATGGAAATACTATGTCATTAACATGTGTATCATAAAATGAAGGTCAAATCTATTGATAGCTTAATTCAAGCATTATTTTTGAAAAAAAATAAACCAATCACTCCTCCAGAGCACAGAGCGCTTCAAATAATTACATATTTAGCATACAAAGGCTTCCCAGCAATTGCTCTTATATTTTCAGAAGCCCAAATTCCACAATATTGCTTGCTAACGTATCCAGACAAATACAAATTGGATTCGTTGTATTTTAATGAATTCAGAAATTGTATTTCTTGTGACAATTTTCTAAAATGAAGAAAAAATTTCAGGTTACTTCAATGTTCATTCCCCTGTTGCAAAACAAAGTGTTTTTGATTAAAAATATCAATAAATTATTAAGAATTCCATTTAGAAATTAAAATTAATATTTTTATCTTCCAAATACAAACAAAAAACAAAAATAAAAAGGACCACATCAACTTAATTACAAAGCGTAGCATTATTCGAAGTTTATATCATTATTTAAACAGAAAAGTGTTTAAAACAGATAGAACTTTAAAACAAAGGACATACAAAAAATCTGTAGTGTCTTAAGGAGACTGCTGTCTAACTATTGTTCTAAAAATTGTGTCGTTTAAAAGCTTTTCTATATAAAAATGTCTGATCGACGCTCCTTTACTCAAAAGTGCCTCATTTAAATGCTCTTCTATAGAAAAGTGTCTCTTTTAGATTGTCTTCTCTAGAGAAGTGTTTCGTCTATATGCAATTGTCTCTTTTGGAAGATAATAGCTGTTGATGACCGTTGGGTTTCGTGGCACTTGGTTAGTTCTATTCCAGCTAATCTTATAGAATCATTTTAGTAATTTCTAAATATATTATAGTAACTGCAGCTATCTACATATTTCGTATATTCTACATCCTTGTTTGTTTTTGAGTACTATCATTTGAATGTTTCAGTTTCACTAGGAGGCATTAGAATTTTCATGTGCAATCACAGATGTAGTAAAAAAAGTAATTACTTTATTAATGTCTCCTTTTATAATAAATTTGTTTTATAAAAACTAATTATTTTACTCAATTCCTTTAGTTTAACTGTATTTTCCATTGCTTATATAACGCTAGAAAGGCAATTGAAATGCCTTTTATTATTTTAAATATTGTCTATTTACGGAATTTTTTATCTAAGATACAGTGAAAAAAATAGAGTAAGTAGTGTTTATGGAAAGGTTATGCTAATTTTCAATACCATAATTCTCTGTATTCAGGCAAAAATGTATTGAAAAATTTCGAAACTTATGATTGTGAACAGATTTTGCTAATTTTCAATAGAATATCTGTTCCATCTTAAATTTGTGAACAACTACTTGCCACCCACTAATTCTTTTTCAATATTCCTAACCCACTGTCCCCTCTCCTCATTAAGCTTTAATTATTTATTTAAATACGTTTTTTATTATGTATTATGTACAGCTCGTTTTAAACGTATATCAAGACCTTTATATATTTACCTCAAGTATTTATTTGCCTGTATACAAACATGGACTGCTGGCTTGCATGTATATGAGTAAATAATTGTACTGTGGGTTAAACATTTTGAAAAACATTTTTTTAACAAATTGTTTTTAAAACAAACATTTATTATTTACGTGACAGGGTTTTTCATTACAAATAAATTTTGCTATTGTTTTTGCTGACGTTGTTGTGACGAACAGCAGTTATTTGCTGATCAACGCCGCCTACTTTTTTTTGTTTTATTACTTATTTATTTGGTTTAGGTATGTCAGCTTTGAGTTAATGCACGAATCAGTTCAAATAATTTAAACAAACGAAATTGCTTTCAATATGTCTACAAAGTAATATAATATATAGTAATAGAGTGTGGCGCAAGTATGTAGGCATGTGGTTAGAAAACTAAAAATTAAGCATTGTTCCACAAAATGATGGATTAAAGGGGTGGGGGGGTTGTTGTAGAAGGTAAAGTGCGTAAAAATTGAAGGTAAATAGTTAAGGGGCAGTGGGTAGTAGAAGCAAAAGAGAGGTATTTTTTTGAAGTTATTTTAGAATGAAACATTAAAGAGGGAAGGAAGCAAATGAAGTGCGTAATAATTTGAGGTAAAGAGCTATGGAACAGTGGGTGAGTAAAGGCAAAGAAGTGGTGGTTGGTGAAAAATATTTTAGAATGAGACATTAAAGAGGGAAGGAGGCAAATACAGTTCGTAATAATTAGAGATATATTAGGATTAGATGCAGTTTAATTAGCAGACAATTATTGTTAATTTATTAATTTATTTATTGTTAATTATATGTTAATTAATAGATATCTTGTAGCTTAAACTGAGATTTTTAGCAAAATATCTTTATTTACTTTTAAATTAAACTTCTCTCAGGAGTTGAATATTTGACCGTGATTTCTTTATTTACCTTCAAGATCTATTTTAGCCCACATAAAACCTTCTGCTAATGAACTAAATTTGTCAATCAATTTTGACCCTCTTAAATGATCAAATATAATTTGAAAATAATTTATTGATCTGTCATATATTAAACTCATTTATTTCCAATAAAAATCGACTAAAAACTACAACAACAACAAAAGAAATCGTAACAGAAACCCACAGAGACACGAAAACAAAACTGTAATAAAAATTAGTAATCTAATATTACATTAAATGGTGTAACAAATGAGTGTATAAAAGGCGCCAAGATCTAAACAATATACCACCAGAAAAACACACATCAAGCTACACAACAATGAGATGTAAAACTAAAACGTCAGATAATGAAACTGGTCATATAGAATCAAAATTACCAAAACAAAATGTTTGTTAAATTTAACAAATGAATGAACCAACAAACGAACGTAAATGATCTTAACACAATACACATCAAGCTTAAATTACATTAGTGTCATTTGGCGCCAAGAGATTTTTTTGTTACCGAAAAATTGTTAAAAAAAAACTTTAAAAAGCCATTTACACTAAAAAACGAAAGAGAAAAAATACAGGCCTATTAAGGCCTTCAATCACTTCGTCATATTAAACGACAACTGAAAACAAACATACTTCAAAAAAGTGCTACATTAAGGCAGCTATTTATTTAGGTATTGTTTAAATGCAATAATACCACTGTCCCTGGCAACAACAACAACAATAACATTAACAATAACTAAATTACTATCTTGGCCATTTACTTACAATTTGACAGTTAATGTTAATGTACCAAAATATAAGCACAGAAAAAAAACAATTAAAAATTTACATTTTAAACAAATTATTTTTATCCATTGTGATAGCGAAATATTGGAAATAAATATATATAAATAAATTAAATATTTTCATATAAAATTCAAGTGACCTTATTGCTTGTAAAAAGAAACTATTAAATATTAAAAAAAGGTCAAATAAACGAACTAAATATTACAAATTATTTTTGTTTTCATGATATTTTCATAAAAATTATATTTTTAACAAGCTTAAGTTCAAAATTGTTCAGTTATTTATTTATATTTTCCAATATATTGCTACAAGAATGTTGTATTGTTGATGACCTTTTCAAATTAGCAATTATTACAATTGATAGAAACAAACTTAAGACAAATGACAAACAACTTCTAAATAATATGGATTACCAAAAATTCAGAAAGAAGCATTTCCTTTAAGAGCAATTTGTTCATACATTATACATTTGGAAATATATTACTAAAAATCTTAAAAAGTTAACTTTAGATTCTAAATATAGTGTAAAGAATTAATTAGAATTTAAAGATGAGTCAAAAGAAGTAAAAATGCATAATGATGAACAGCTTATTTCACTTGATGTTATAAAAATGATCCCTAGTATACCTGTAGACTACTTATATTGTAGAATTTTTTTCAAACTGCACGAAATTTTAAATTTATTAACTTAAATTTCCATTCATTAACAGTCCATTTAAACATATTAATTCTATCCAACTCATCAATTAGTTTCTTATGTTTTGCTGATATCACTCTTTAAAAATAAATCCTTTTAAATAACATATGTACTTACATAGATATGTTATTAATTTTTGTTTTTAGCAAAAGTGACAAGAACAAAAATGTTTGCAATTTTTAAATAGGAATTAAAAGGTATACCCCCTTATTCAGAAAAACTTACAACACATTTATAAAGCAAATTTCCATACAAAATTTGTTTTATAAACCTCTTATAAACCTGTTGTAAGTTTTATGAATAAGGGCAATAGTTAATAAGAAAAGTAATATTAAAAAACATTATTAAAGTATGTTGCTTAAGTCTTTTGTTTTCTTAAAGAAAACTCATTTTAAGAAAAAATTGTTTAGAAAAGTCAGTATGTCTCTTACGTCTTTTGTTTTGTTAATGTATAAAGCTAGTATACTTAACGTGTCCTATAGAGATTTTATAGAAAAGCAGGATGTTAAACAAGAAAAAGCTGGATTGCGAAGTAAATATAATTATCAACGGGATTTTGAAAATAATAATATGATAAAGCTGGGTTTTTAAGTAGCCTCATATTATTAATCATTTTTACATTAATTACTTTTAGACATTAAAAAATATTTATGTTTTCTGTTTTTTTTTTGTGTAGAATCAGTATTACTGACGAATATTAAATGACATACATTTAACAAAAGGATTCGAAACGAATTAATATTTTAAAACTGTTATAAAATTAATCTGTACATACAAATTTACATATATTTTTGTTTAGAATTTATAAAAGTTACCAATTACTTTAAACAAAAAACATTGATTTAAAAACCCAGAGACAATTTAAACAAAAAATAAGCATTTCTCAAAATTTAATTATTTTTAAAGAAAATTTGTATCTACATGGTTAGAATATAAATTTTTTGAAAATAAATCAGCCATCTCTAAATAGCTGGTCAGAATAATTAGAAAATGAGATTAAATTCCCAAAAACTGGGCTGTTAAACTTTTATATTTTATAGGATGCTGTTAAAATACTTAAACAATAAAAAGATATCAGTTTTTATATTTTTTTGTTTCAAATTAGCAAGAAACGGGATTTGGGTTTGAAAAGCGGCAAGAAGAATTTAGGAGGGATGAACCATTAAAAATCAAAAGCGGGATGTATGGTCAGGTTAAGTATACCATTTCAAGTTGAAACTGAAACTTCCATATATATATATTGAGCAAATTTAAATTCAGAAATCCAAATTGATATTGAGAAATAACAAATTGAAAGCAAATTAATATTGAGAAATAACAAATTAAAAATGAGAAATCTTTATTGGTATTGAGAAATAACAAATTTAAATCCAAAAAAGCAAATTGATGTTGAGAAAAACCAATTGAAAGCAAAAAATAGTGGAAATAACGAATTGTAAATGAGAAATCGAAATTGGCATTGAGAAAACAAAAATTATAATGTATGTATTGTATGTATATTTGTATGAAGGTTTTAGGATATTTTCTTAACTTACTTTTTTCTCAATATCAATTTGTGTTCTTTAATATTAATTTAAATATTCTCAATATTAATTTACATTTCTTAATTTCTATTTGTTTTTCTCATCATTATTTTTTTTTTCATTTTTAATTTAACATTTTTCATTATCAATTTGTATTTATAATTTTTAGTTTATTGTTTCTCAATATCAATTTAGTTTTGTATATTGTTTTAACTTAAAAAAGTGTAGACTGGTGGATATCCATAAATATTTGTTTAGATCTGTATTATAAAATAATTTTATTTTTTTCTAATTATTATAAATTTGCAATTTCAAGTATCATTCTTAAGTCTTTCGTTTTTTGCTTAAAGTGAACATGTCTGAAGTTAGCAAAGAAAAAAAAACTAATATTTCTTGACCTAACGATGAGAATATTTTTTTAATATTTTATACATAAACAATTTTCATACATCTATGATAGTTTTATATGTTCTAACAAAAAAACAAACACATGTTTTGCGGAAGTTATATGACGCTACTATGTATTTGTTACTTAAACAAAAATGGTCTAAACAACGATTATACTATAAAAACCAACTCTAACATTTAATAATAATTTCCTTAACTTCCTTTTTAGTTAATAAAAAAAGAAACAAAAGAAAACAAATCAAGTAAACATATGTGAAAATGACAACATGTTGTTTGCTACACTCGCTGCAAGGTTTCTATGGTACAAATCATTAGATATTTCCCTATAACCTTAACAATATTTATGGCTTTTATAGATGTTTGTTTGTTATTAAAAGAATTTTTTTTTATGAAAAACAAAACATACTGTCACTGCATAAAACTCAGGCATAAATTTATGAATGAATGAAAAACTTAATAAAAATCACAATGTTTTCCTAACGAAAACAACAAAAAAAAAAAAAACGGCATTAATGTTAATGTCTGTTGTTTGTATTTAATATGAGAGAAGAAAAAATAAAAACTAAATACAGAAGCATATGCCTAGACATATAAAAGAATATATTTAATGTTTAAAAAAAGAAAAAAAAAACTAATAAAAGTAACTTAGAATACTAATTTTCAGTGCAGTTCACTATATTGAGTCCATCATCTATCTACCTTTAGTGCTCGTATGTTTACGCACCTCTTTTCTACTTGCTCAAAGTCTGTCTGTCAGTCTATCTATCTTTCCGTCTGTTTTATTTTCTTTTTTGACTTGTTTTATTTCCACAGAGACACATGTTGATTTTGCTGTATTAATGTGCTCCTCTTTCTTTTTTTGTTTTTGTTTTTAAAGTCTTTAAATTATATTTAAATCAAACCGGATGTTGTGACAACATTTGTTTAGTACATGATTTCTTTTCATTAAATATATTGCATAAAACTCTAATATACTTTTATAAGTAGTTTTCCTTTTTAGCTTAATAGCTTAGCTACCTTTTAGTTATAATATCATTACAGTTTTATTTTTGATTTTGTAATACATGTTAGCTTTATTTAAATATTTTGTACATATTTATGACAACAATTCTTTGTTATGATTTTTTATTAGATTTTAAATGACCAAAATCAGAAGTTTGTTAGAATTTATGTTTATTATACAACCATTTAACAATTCATAAAATGTTCGCTACAGGTCTAGCTGTCTGTTATTGTGTCCGTCTGCCAGCATAATTTGGTTGGTCTGACGCCAGTTTTCCAATCAAGTCTTCTGCATTTGGTTGGTGGTAGCTGGTGGTGTGGTAAGGTGTTTTCACTTGCTTTTGGGGCTTTGTTATGGTTTGCTTTATTATATTTAGTTTCATTATCATGCACTTTACGGGAAGTAGTGCAGCCAAATTGTAGTTACGTATGCAAACTGTGTTTCGGTTACGTCTGCATTTAAAAATTGTACTTGTGCGTCTCTCTCTAGCTGTTATACATTGTGGATTTTTAGGGCATGCCACTGTTTGTATTAAGAATTTTATTGTTCATAATTTTATTCAGTAGTTGGTTTTTTAGTGGTTTGTTTGTTTTCAGTCACATTTAATAATGTTTTATTGATCTTGTTGTTCTAAAGGTTTGATTACAGACAAATACATGTAATGGTAACTTTAATGACACAAATCGTAGTGGTAAAAATGTATTACAAAAAGTAATATGGAAAGACTAAAAACATTTGTATGTGTAATATGTCAGCAATTTTTGTTTAAGTTTCAGCTCTATTCATAATTTTCTATTAGTTTGAGCTAGTGAACTTATGAAATATACGTTGAAATTATATTGGAAATTGGTATCAATATTAACTTTTAGTATAAACTAACGTTTTTACTACAAAACTATGTTTCTCGTAGAAAACTTCGTTTTTGGTATAAAACAACATTTGTTTTTTAATAAAACTAAGTTTTTGGTATAAAACTAAGTTTTTGGTATAAAACTAAGTTTTTGGTATAAAACTACGTTTTTTGTATAAAACAAGTTTTTAGTATATATACTACGTTTTTATTTAAAGCGAATCTTTTACTCTTAGACTGCGGTTTTAGTATAAAACTAAGTTTTTAGTATAAAACTACGTATAAAACTACATTTTTGGTATAAATCTACGCTTTTATTATAAAGCTACGTTTCAAGTATAAAACTAAAATTTTACAGATCTATGATGAAATGTCTACTTAGTCTATATAAAGAGCTAAGTTGAAAGCTGACCTTAAAGAAAGCCGATTTAAGTTCAGCATAAATTGCACAAAATGACACACAGAAACCCTGTATTAACGTTTATCTTAGATTATATAAACATCAACGATTGCAGCTCAATTTAGACTATATTATTTTTTTCTACCACAAATTTCTATTCAAGTTTTCTTAAAAAACTGAAGTAACTTGAAATGCTTTCATAACATCGTAATTACTCGCAATAAAATTTTAAAATCATACAGAAAGCTTCATATGAATATTTATTTATGTTACCACAAATGAATTCATAACAATTCAATTCGTATTCGTACCCATTTTATATTTCTCGATTTTTAAACAAATTCCGTAAACCTTTAGTAATCAATACTTATGACTATTAGTCTATATTTAGCTATAAAAAGTCATAAAAAAACACCGCAATAAAATCATAAATATTGACAAATGTATGTGCTCTAAATACAAAAGACTTAAGCAAGCAACTTTTTTCCCATATCTTGAAACGTGGCCGAGTGAATAAATTTATTAACCAGAAAACAGAGCAAACTTAATAAGGTATAATGAAATCAAAATTAAAAAAAAACTTTAAATTTATGGTATATTCCGCTAAAATCAAAAGACTAAGGAAACAAACAGTATTTTCTAAATAAACATTTGCGCTGGTTTTAATAAAAACAAACACACATAAAAAAATTTATTTGTTTTCTTTTTTCCTTGAATTCTGTTCACTAAAACTTGACTACCATTTCCTTTGGTTCTTTTTTTCTTCTACTGCTGCTGTTTGTGTGCTTAAAATTAGCTTTTATGTCAATATTTAACATAAATGGTATGTCCGCATTATGTTCTGATTTTATCTTTTTTTTTTTTTTTTGTACACACTCATGTTTGTTTTAAAAATGCTTTTAAACACAAGTTAGCTAGAGCTTTATATTTACTGAAAATAAGAAGCAATCTTTAAACTTAAATTAAAACACTCAATTCCAATGTTTTTGAAAGTTTAAAAACAGGTGTAAAGTATAGAACAATCAATGCAATCGAACATGTTTAACATGGATAAAAAGCAAACTAAAAAAAAAAAAAAAGAACATAATGAAAATATTTATTTAAAAATATTTAACACAATAACATTTTACTTTAGTTTCAATTGATCACAAGAGGGGGAAGCAATAAACCACCATACTACACTGTAAAAACATAAAAAACATTGTTAAAGCGAACATGCAAAAATTTGCGTACAAGCAGTTGCAAATAGTTTTAGTGTTTTAAAATGTGCTGCACAGCACTGAAAATAAAAGAAACTTTGCTGTTGTTGGCGTAAGTAAAAACATTAACATTAAATATTTGAAATTGTTTCACCGCGACAAGAGTGACAATGTTTGTTTGGAATTTGAATTGATTTTTTAACAGTCTATATCTCAATTTAATTTAGAGAAATATTTGTAAGCAGCTTGTTGAACTGCTGCAGCTTTTAAATTTTTACTAGCTTGCTAATGTAAAAAAGATGTTTCAATTAACAAAAAAAAAAGGCAATTAAGTTGGAGTAAAACTATAGTTTTGAATGTGTAATATGATTCCTGGAACAAGCAGTGAGTCCTAATGGATCTAAATGAATTAAAATTGTTGGTAAACACATCGAATCGAAAGATGATTTTAATTTTTAGTCTAAACAAAAACTTCTTACTCCAAAATAACGTTTTAAGTAGAAACCAAAGTGTTTAGTATACTAAACACTCTGTTTTATACTTAAAAATTTGTTTTATACTGAAAACGTTGATTCATACTGAAAATTAATTTGAGTACAGGAAGTTGTTTGCCAAGTGAACAAATTTATGTCATAATAAGAGCGCTGGTTCACGGAAAAAACTATTATTCTTTATCACTGAAATATTTTGGAAATTGCAAACGTAATTACCACTTATGGTGTAGGTTTTAAAAATATAATGCAGATATTTGGTGGAATTTATAAAATGTGAATATGATTAGTAATATATTCGATAAAATCCAATGTTAATGATCTTGCAGCACAAATAATTCTATTAGTCTGTGCATTCGTTTTATAACAATTGATACTTTTGACATTTTTTTTTACTAAAAATATATAATTACCAATTTTGCAATTGTCTATACTCCAAACCCTGCCTTTTTCCACCTAATATTTACTGCTCTTTTTATAATCAATATGCATTCCACTTTTATTATTGATATTTTTACATGAAATCTATGAATCATAGTCAATTTAATACTGAAGAAACGTGTTAACATTTCTTTCCTCAAACGTCAGGCACATTTTTAGTTGTATTTTTTTTTCGCCACCGACAACCGAGCCCATTGACCATTATTTTTTGTTTGTTTTTTGTAATAATTCTTTTTGTATTTTATATTAAACACAAACTATATACAACTAAAAGAGCTACAAATAAACTGACCGTAGCAGCAAGCAACACATACTACACCCTTTTTTTGAACAAATAAAAAAAAAACTAATAATAATAATAAAAAAATTCATTGTAGTTGTATTTAGCAACAAGTGCTAAAATACTTTTATTATTTAAACGTGCAGATGGCGATTGAGCCTCCAAAGAAAACAAACGGCTAAAAATACTTGTAATAGGCCGATTTCTGTAGTATTTTTTTGTTTGAAAACCAAAAAAATTAGTATGTATGGTTGATCGAAAAACAGATAGAAAAAAATTGTTTTTAAAAAGAAAAGAATAAGAATGAAAGAAATAGCAAGAAAACGTTATCGATTTCCTTTATTAGTTTGCCAAAGTAGCCATAAAGTTACACTCACTCATTTACTCAACTGAGCCCACAACATTTTTGCGCTTTAACACATTTGTGGGTACATTTGCTTGCTTACTAACTGGCCGCAGCAACTGATCAATATTCAGGGATGTTAATAATGACGTGTGCTTTAAATTAATTTGTGCCTCTTTTGTTTCTACTAATAATTTTCTTAGAAGTTTTCAGCCATACCAATCAGTGAGTGTAAGTATGTACATATAAATATTCTTTTAAATGTTTAAAGATTCTAAAATAGTTGTTGATTGGAGTTTTTTTTATTCTTTCATAAAGCTGGTGTAATGAATTTGTAAAAAATATTAAACGAAAAACAATACCATACAATACAGTTTGAACTCGTGCTAAAGGCGTGTCATTTCAGTTTTTTCCCCTTCTGAAATGGTTACTGAATCAGAAATTTTGTAAGACCAAACCAGAGCTCAGCTCTTAGTATAACAAGGGTGTTTGAGGTATTTCAGCAAATGTTTGAAAACTTGTGCCAAGTGCAAATTCTTTTTTTTTTAGCCGTTTAGCTTTGTTGTGCTGGGGTTTTGAGTTTTTATTGCTATTCTGTTTAGTTTTTATTACTGTTCGTATTTTTGTTTAAAATTGTTAAACATTTCTCTCTAGGCATATATATATATAATTAATAATTTTTGTACATTTTTTTTATTTATATTTTTTTGTATATTTCTGCAGTATTTAGTTTATTTAAATATTGGAAGCATGCCAATATGCCGTTATTTAGGGAGTGTTATATTAACAGCAAACTTAAACGCAAAAAAAATACACTTTATTGGAAAAAAAAGTTTAAAAGCGTGTTTAACAAAATACGTGAACTATAACTCCATTAAACCATCATACTTTTAACAACACATCATCAATAAATTATAATTGAAATAAATGCAAAAAATGTGAGTGTAAATAGGCAGTTTTTATTGACATTTACTTGGTAAGTAATGTTCGAAAGTAGTTACTCTACACTATCTTTTGAAATATTTCAGAAACATCAGAATTCGTTCGACGTTTTGAAAATTTACAGACAAATTTATTTTTGATAGCTATTCCTGCCGAAAACGATTTATTCATTATCACTATCACAGCATTTTTGTGCAGCCGTAAACTTCATCATTATAGTTTCAGGCTACGTATGAAGCCAGGCTTGTGAGATTGAAATCTTGCGGAATAAAATGAACCACTTTTGTCGAAAATTTGGTGAAAATTTTGGGCAGAAAAATGAACAAAGGTGGATTAAACATTTTGGAGAACAAAAGAACCAAATTTGGTGGAAATCTTGTAGAACAAAAATCATCCACCTACTTTTGTTGGAAATTATAGGGAACAAAATAAACCACGTTCTATTCAAAATTTAAGGAACAAAAAGAACCTACATTTGTTGCAAATTTTGGGGAACAAAAAGAAACACATTTGTTGCAAATTTTGGGGAACAAAAAGAAACACATTTGTTGCAAATTTTGGGGAACAAAAATAACCACGTTTGCAGGAGATTTTAGGAAACATTGTCTAATTGAAAATTTGGTGAGCAAATTTTTTTTTTAAACTTTTTTATTATTTATTTATTGTATCTGCCTTTACATCATATGCCTTACAATAATTATTTAAATATTATACCTAAACCTTAAAAACTATTTGCTCTCAGTTGCCATATTTGACAAACGGAGCCTAAATTAGTAGGGTGGTAGATCAGCTCTACGAAGCCTTGTTTCTATTTGAGTGTTCTAGTAAGCACTCCAGCAAGCGGGTTCGGATGGGTTTCAACTTGAAGATATACGTCTCTCGAACCTTTCTGAATTCAACCGATGGTAATTCTAAATCTCTATGGATGTTTTTATTCCCGTCATAGTTCTAAGAATTTTTGGTCGGGCCCTAAGACCAATACTATTATTACTTGCTGTTCTCCATGAACAAAATGAACCACGTTTTATTTGAAAATAACCAGGATTGTTGCACATTTTGGGCGGCACTAACTTGAACCATAAAAGTTTCAGGCTACTAAAGGCAATTATCCTCTAAGCTAAAATAAAAAAAAATCATTACATGTAGCCATTAAGACTTTTTTTGAAAGTCAAATCCCGTGCTCAATAGTTTCATCCTGCAGCTGTCAATATCTATACGGTTTTGTCCTAAAAAAACCGGTAAATAATCCAAAAAGTCTCTTTTTAAATCAGCCCAACTGGGCGATAACAGCTTTAGGAAACTATGTTTGGACACAATAAGTAATTGTTTCACCTGTCTTAACTACAGTCAACTGAATGAATCCTCTTTAGAAAGTAAACCAATGGAATGCCAGAAAAAAGTCTGAAGTCTAATAATATGTCATCTCACTGTCACGTCTCGATCATGTGCTTGTCAAAACGCTGTAAAATATTGTAATTTAAAAAGTAAAAACTACTGGAAACTTATAACCATGGATCCAGAATATGTGTCCTTAATGAGCTCAGCAAGCAATTAGACATTTTAAGAAATAAGTGTAGCAAATGGGAAACATTAAAAAATGTAATAAATCTTTGATGTGAAATAAAACTAAAAATCAGAGCACGCACACCCACCACATTCAACCATTTCTTTTATCCCACAATTTCACTTTTCCAACTGTTTTTATCATCAATTTAATTAAATTTTCAATAAAATAAATGCTTATTTTTATTAATACAGCATAATTTTAAGATTAAAAATTTTAAGTTAAAAATCATACCTTTTTGTACCCAAAAAACAAAAACCAAACAAACTTCACTTAAACTTTTATGATTTTAAACTCAATCACGTTTTTTGTGCAGCCCAAAAAAAAAAAAAAAGATTCAACACTTTTTATTTTTTAAATAATTCACCCATATTTGCAAAACAAGAAGAAAAAAATCAACTAAAATAAAGATGCTATTCATACGAGTAAATAAATGAACTCCAAAATATATATGAAATTTTTGCATGCTTTAGTTTCTGTCTTTTGATTTTCTGGCACAAAAACGTGCCAACGTGCTGTTATGATGCTTCAGCAATACTCTCGTATATACTAAATGTCAATTCAATGAGTGCTTATATAGTTTACACAACAAAAAAATCCAACAAAAAAATCCAAAATAAAAGATGCAACAAAAAAATCCCAACTATGGATGGCTGGCTGTTGACTGCATCATCAGTTTTAGCGGCTAAAAGTATGAGTCTGAAATGATTTTTATAACTTATGGATAAGCTAACCACTACCTATAAACATATTTGTGAGTTTGGCTGAATATGAATGCTTTTATTTTTGGAGTAATGGATCATTGGTATTGCCAAGTTTGGCTGTTCTACTACGTTGCTGTTATAAGTTGCTCTTAAATATTAACAAAGCAAGTGCAAGATCATACTGGTGGAAAAAGTCTTTTTCTTACAGGGGAACTAAAATATAAGAGAACAGTAATATAATTATGATATTTGTGAAGTTAAAGCAGCTGAAATCTAAACATATCTATGATCCTCATACTATGTCTAAAGAAGTTTAGATATACTGCAGTATGACTGCGTAAACTTCTCATAATGTTTATTATTTTTCCGTCAACCCTCTGACCACCTAAAACTTAAATACCTCATAGTATAACTATATGCAATTAAAAAAGTTATCCAGCATTAGTATAGATAGCATTGCTTCGCAAAATCTACTGGGATATAGAATCCGATTGTCTTGGATATCATTCAGTATTTCCAGAGTTTTTAAACAATCATAAGCCAGTTAATTGAAATTTTTAGGAAGAGTACAAGGCTTAATTGAAACATTATGGGTAAAACAAGTATCACGTTTGATTAAAGTGTTCCTGAAGTTTGTTTGCAAATCGGGGAATAAGAAGTTTCAGGTTTTGATATATTTATTTAGTTAGGCATGAGTTTATTAAATTTAATTTTCGTTAAATTAACTGAAGGTTTTATTACAATTTTCGAGAAGTTTGATAGAAATTTTGAAGAACAAAATTAATCATGTTCGATACAAAATTTGGTAGAAAATTTATTGAAATAATTGAACTAAAGTTTTGTAGAAAATATATTAAAATTTTAAACCACTTTTGACTTTTGACTGATATTTTGGGGAACAAAAAGAACCACGTTTTAATAAAGTTTTATATAAAAGTGATCAAAATTTTTAATAGAAATCAGAAATACTTTTGATAGATATTTTGGGGAACAATAACAACCACTTTTTGGAAAGAAATTCAACCATTTGGACTAATATTTTTGGAAAACAAAAACAGCCACGCTTAATTGATATTGTGGAAAGCTATAACAACCACTTTTGGGAAACAAAAATAAAACTCTGAAACACTTGACCATCCTCCACAGTCCCCAGACCTTAATCCCATTGAGCAGCTGTGAGAGCATCCTCAAAAAAAAAAGTAAAAGAAAGATGCATTTCTGGCAAGGATGACCTGTGGCTTTGATCTCATAAAAGAACTTGTTGACTCAATGCCTAGATAATATTAAAAATAGACTCCAGCCTATACTAAAGATTACTGTTTACTTTGATAAAAACTACTTTAAGTAGAACTTAAAGCTTAGTGGTTGTTTGGCTTTATTTGAAGGCTATTTGTTTGTATTTTGAAAGTCTAAATTGTCTAAACTGATCATAATTAAAAATTTCTTATTATAGTTTAAGTAGAGCTGAGGACTTAAATTTTAGTGGTAGTTTAGCTTCATATAAAGGCTGTTTGTTGTGTCCCAACTTCATTTGAAAGGCTGAGTTATGCTTTTTTTTGCTAATGTTTCTTGTCATACCTGTTGCACTGTCTGCTCACTTATATGCAACTACTTTGTACTCTATACTCATGATCATCATGCAGCATTGATGCCATGAAGTATGCAAGTAGTGCAACTGTTTTTCTTGCCATGATGATATGCAGTAAATATGCTTTAAAAATTTATATGGAGATATTTTCTGAGGCTTCTGCTACTGCATAGTGTTGCTGTAGTTATTTTTGTTGTTAGTGCTGTAACTGATTTTAAGTTTAGGAGTGTTTGTTTTATAAGTGACATTGACAGTGACATCGTGAAGCTTCTTGGTGGTGCTTTACTAAACATATATGTATATAGTATAAATACGAGACTAAAGGAGTCTAGTTAAAAGATAAAATTTTAACATCTGTGTGCAAAACAGCAATGAGGTGGCTGTTGCCAATGCTGGTGATGACGTTGTCTGGCAATAGCACGGGAAAATGAAAAACGGTTTCAAAAAAAAAATTAAAAAATAAAACATACGGTAAAGCTAAGCACTTGAGAGCTGCTGAAGTAGCTTTTTAATTGTCAAATGCATTAAATGGTTTGGCAAACAGTTTGAGTTATATTCTTAAGATAAATATTGAATTTTCTTAAATAAGAGAAAAACAAAAAATGTGTTTTGTGTTTTTTTATTTTGGAGGCAAGAAATTCTAGGTATAAAAAATCAATATTTAATAAATTAAACCCTTTTTGTAGAAAGAAAATCTGCCTTTATTAATTAATGACCAATTAAATATTGTTTTACGTTTCCTAAGAATTATAAGGGAAACAAGGTGTTTTAATATTTTTCCTATTAATAAACAAGATCTTTTTGACATTAAGATCTGATCTTAATTTTTGAGATTACTGGAACATTATTGAGGTTGTTTTTAGATGTTTTTGAAAGATGTGATATTGGTGGAATCTATATCATTTAACAAATGTTTATGGTGGTGATTTCGTGTGTGTGTGTGTTTTTTTTTTTTGATAAACATTAAATTATGAGAACAAAAAACATCTGTAAACCAAATTTCATTTTCACATTCTTAAACTAAGGCTGACACACAGCAGGTTAGAAAAGTAATTTAAAGAATATTTGCTACAAACACAAACAAACATGCGTGTGATCATGAAAAATCGTTAATGTCAAGTTAAACGAGATAAACATCATGTTAGCCTTGTCAAAGAAACCTTTAAGAAATTTGTTAACATACAAGAAAAGACAAATCACATGATCTTTTGTCATTAAAAAGAGCATAGATTTGATATCATCTAGACTAGTTGAAAAATGTTATAGAAAAAGATATAAAAAAACATTGTAGACACGAATTAATTACCGGGTTTACCACATAAAACTATATGTGAGGTCTGTTTAAAAATTTTAAATTTGTCCAAGATCATAAATATCAAAATTAGTTATTGTGTGTATAATAAAAATGCATGACAATTAAATATTTAAGCTAAAACTGGTAGCAAAACATTAGTACACATATTTTTGAAATTATTGAAACTAAGTTAATAATTTAAATTGACTATGTTTAGAAAAGGTTTAATCTAAACTACAATTTATAAGTTTCTCAAAACAAGCTACTCCCAAACCTCCAAATAATATCCCCACTTTATGCCCTATATAGCCAAGAAATTACCAGCAAATAAAAGCCATATATATAATCATTAATACTCATCAACATGGCTTTTAAATGATAATTTCAGTTTTCAATTAGAAATTCCTTCACATTTCAAATATTCACAAGATCATTGACTGACTGACAGAATGCTATGTAAAAAGAAATACAGAACAACCAACAACTTCAACTTCAACCAAGGATGTTTTTTACTTTATTTTATTGATTATTATTTGATTTAACCAGACTCTGTTGCTTTAACAGATAATCAAAAATCCACGGGTGGCTGTTGTAAACTAAATAAAAATCTTTCAAAGACAAAGTAAACAAATACAAACATTTAAGAAATCAAAACAAGCCAAAAAAATATAATAATGAAACAAAAATAAGACAAAACCAAAGTATTGAATTGCAGTTTGATTGGATGATGTTGATAAATGCTATAATTTAATATTTTATGTCAAATAAATGCTTTACAAAATCCTAATGAACGCAAAGAACACACTTGCTATAGCAAAGCTAAGAAAATCAAAAAAATGTTGAAAAAAACCAAAAAAAAAAAAAAAACCTGGTGAAATTTAAAACAAATATCATGGTTTCAATTTAACACAAACATAAACGTTTATATTAATGTAAATTTTAAAAATGATTTTTAATAATTGATAACAGAAAATATATAAAGAGTTAAGAGCAGTTATCAAAAGTATGTGAATTTTTAACTCCAATTTGTTTAAAACAAATGGAAATGTTATATTTCTATATAAAAGATATAATTTTTAAGGGAACTGTGAGCAAGATTTTTAAACAGCTTACATAAATTTTAAATTTATACAAAACTCAGCCTACAACCAATATTATAAACCCTACATGACTGAAAATAGATTCCAAAAAGAGAATACAAAAAAACTAAGATTAGGCCCTATAATCTCAACTTTAAGTTCACAAACTATCACAAATTATCTCACTTGAGACATTTCAATATGTGCAAGAATTGTAAACGATTTACAAATTATATTCAAATTAGACTATCACAAACCTAAAAACTAAACCGCAGAAATTGCCGCAAATAAAGCTCATCTAAAACCAAAATGTTTGATTAAAAATTATACGCTTTACCAATAACTGCAGCTAAACTAAGACAACATAACATTCTACGAATGAAGCTAAATTATATTAAGACCTAAAATAACAAAGTTGTCATAGAGTTGAATACTTGAAGCCAGACTATGACATCATTAGGACCCAAGAATAAAGCAAAATTTGCACTACACAATAGCTTGCAGTTGAAACTAAAATAATACTGGACAAAAAGACCAATAAATGTTATCAAACTGAAACTTTATGAACAGCAATGATCAAAAGTAGACCAAAAAATGATCACGAAGACCAACAATTCAAACCAATTTTGAATCACACAATGATCAGCGACTATAGCTAAGACATGAATATATAGAAATCAACAGGTTTAACAAAGAGACATTATTTTTATTGAGTGTTGAGTTCTGTAAGGACACTGAGAAAGGCATCACAACCACATAAAAGGGAAGCAAACTTTCTCATGTGAAAAAGGCGAAATTCCATAAATTACTCCCTAAATTACAATTGAGTAGGTGAGATGCAAAACTCGTTCGTTAAAAAAATTAAAAAAAAAAAATCGAGATAATCATTGATTATGGCAGTTCTTTGGGAGCTTTATGGTAAGCAATACAGAGATTGTATGGATGCATGTTCTTTTTAAATTTCTGTTAGTCATTTTCAAAATTCTCTAATTACATATTCCCTAGAAAACTTGCTGGTTCAATGTTTTATGTATGATTGGAAAAATGCTGTATATTCTGTAATGAAAGCACCAGGTCAACAACTTCATTTTAAATTCAAAATTTTAAAGCGAATGATAATAAAAAAAAAATCGGAAAGGAAATGAAAATTAATATTTCACCTTATGAGTTTAAAAATAATTTTTTTCTTTACTAAAAATTTATATTCGAAAATCGACTGTCGAATGTAAAATTTGTTGTTATCACTGTCGAAAATTGCGTTGTTCAAGGAATTTTTTATCGAACGCAAATAAAAAAGCTAACAAACAAAGGCAAAGCGGGTTTTAACCAAATCAATCCGAATCTCTAGTGTAGGGATTTTCCCAATTCAAAACATCCTCCCTACAAACTCGTATTGATTTCAAAACCTTAACAAAAAAAAATCTTTGCCATCCTCATTGTTTTAAAGTTCAGGGCAAGCGTGTTTTCAAAACTTTTCCTTTTGTAGATTTTGTTTTTTTTATACGTGTTTGTTTTTATTTTTCAGCACACATAAAATAAACACTACAACTTGACCTTTAAGATCAAGTGTAACACAAATTGCAATGAACCTTTTTTTGCTCACTACAAGCTCTGTGGCTTAGAGTTTACCAAATGCGTTTTGTGTTCACTGCGTGAACCATTTAGTTGTTTAAGATATTCCTTGCAAACACACAATGAGAAAAACAAATACGTAACGTACTCGAACTCGTACTCGTACGTAAAGTATATGATTGACTTTGCGCACATATATATAGCAACTAAAAAGCTATACAACCAACTGAAGATCAACTTTTCATGACTTTAATCAGAGCACTTTAATCGACACGAACATTTTGTTTTAAGGTTTGTTTTTTTGTGTTGTTCAAAAATTTACTGTTCATCGTATTTCTTAAGCTATGACTCCACACGCAGTTTTTTTTTTCTTGTGGCCAGTGAATAAAAATCCCAAGGGTTTTGTGGTACGAATTGTAGCAATGTTTGTTTTCTTAAAAACACACAATCATACAGATGGATGCAGGGACAGACAGATGGACGGACAGTATTTTAAATGGACAGACCTTTTTAGTTTGGTTTGTATGCTGGGGTATTTTTTCTTTTGAGTTTTTTTCTTATGATTGTGTGTAATTTAAAAGGGTGTGCTTAAATGTAGTTTAAATTAAGGTGGACTATCGTGTGCCCAAGATCACTAATTAGATGAGTTTTTAAGCGCCGGTGTTTAAAGGTTTTTTGTATGCTGTTTTTTGTTCTCAACATATTTTGCTAGCAATCCAAAAAAAAAATCAAAGTGAAAGATGCATCAAGTTTTATATATTTCTCAAAGGCCAGCAAGTTTAATACATTTGGTAATATTTCATTATTTTAAGAGAATTTTGACCAAGAACATAAAGTATGAAGACGTCTTTGTTAAATCATCTGCAGCATGAGAATTTATATTAGAAACTTTTATAACTGCTGTTGAATTGTCATATATTTTCAAACTTCTAAGCCCTACAGCCTCCAACTAATCTTCATAACTCATCTTCTCATAATAAACTGCTCCCATAAAACACATTACAAAAAGCATTTTGTTCACTCTGCTTAATTCTATGACTAACCATCTATATATTTTTTATTAAAACGATAAAACCCAACACAACGCAAAACAAAACGCAAACAAAATTCCAACCCATAAAACTTTAACAACATATAAATTCAAAATTAAAGATAAAGAAATATCACTTTAATAAAATATGAGTAACTATCACACAAATACCCATTACACGCACCCAATCACTAGCAAAACTCGCACTGCACTCACCACCATAAAACGAAATGAACTTTAGACAAAAAAAAAAAAAACAGAAATAAAAAAATGAAACATATCATGCAATTTGAAATGATGTTGAAAATGTAAAACACTTGTTTAATAAATTCAAACACTCAGTCATTCAGTCACCTTAAACAAAACGAAGCATTAAATCGAAATGTGTAAGGAAAAATATATTAAAATTTAAGTGAATTGAACTAGTCCGAACAGAAAAACTTTTAGTGCTGTTTGGCGTTATATAGCACAATAATAAAATCTCATAAAAATCATCTATAGCAAAAAGCCAATAAATACAATAAATACAATAAATATTAAAACATAGAAACAAAAAAAAAACCAAAAAACTAATACTTAGGAATACTTGGTTTCTGTGGAGCTAGTTACGAGTAATAATATTTTGTTAGTAAGCGGCATAATTTACAATTGTGCCTTAAATAAATATGAATAAATATATAGGTATAAGATAAACAGAGGGGGTTAGAAAAATAGTAGAGAAAAACTACGATTGAAGCTCAACTTAACAGCATAAACTGCGAGTGAAGCTAAACTCCATTTTCAGAATGACCTGCGGTTGAGATTCAACATAGTCTCCAGAATGACCAACAGCTGAAGCTCAGAAAGACATTCAATTGCGACTGAACTTAGTTTTAGAATGACCTGCGGTTGAGATTCAACATAGTCTTCAGAATGACCAGAATGGCAATTGCGACTGAACTTAGGCGTAAGAATGACATATGATTGAAGCTGAACTTAGCTAGATTTACACGATTGAAATTTTCTTAAAAATTGCTCTTCAAAATACTTCAAACTCGTGTAAACAGCAAAATTTTTTTAAAATTTATGTATTTAATAAGTATTAATAACTATTAACTAAATAAATTTTGAAAAATGTTTACCTTTTCTTAAAAATCTAAGCTTTATCTCAATTTGGTCTCCTTAAAGATCTACGATTGAAGCTCAATTTAGGTTTCTTAAAAACCTTCAATTAAATCCCTATTTAGTGTTCTTAAACACCTACGATTTCATCTTTATTTAATATTCTTAACGACATACGACTGGAGCTAAATTTAAACTTCTTAGAAACCAATGATTAAAGCCCAATTTAGTCTTCTTAAAGAACTTAGACTGAGCCTCAATTTAGTGTTCTTAAAGAACTGCGATGGAAACACAATTAAAGAAATACGGAATTTGCCGGAAAGAAACCAAGCTATGCGTCTAGTTCTCGATTTAATAATTGGGCTGAAAGGTCATAATATGACTGCAGATAATTTTTTTTACATCATGCCAATTAAGTCAAAAAGAGCTTGAAAAACAAATTACTCTAGTAGGAATTGTACGTGAAAACCTAAAGTCAGATCGGTATATTTATCATTTTTTTGTTTCACCAAGGATACTACTCTCCTTTCAAAAATAAAAAAAAATCTGTAAATCTTTTTAGCATTTTGCATCATAACCCAGAAATTAGTAGTCGCGAGGACAAAAAATCACAAATAAAACTAGATTGTAATAAATGTGTAGGAGGGATAGATATTCCTTTAAAAGGAAGACTAGTAGATAGTAGTATATTAGATATATCAGAATACAATGCGTTTATATTATTTACATCGGCTAACCATGGCTGGAAAGAAAACTGTTTTGCCAAACGTCGGCACGTCGGAAAATTTAGGCTTGCAACTTGCCAAGAGCCGAATTTTCTCGAGAAATTACGAATAAACTACGTGCTGCAGCTGAGCAGGGACAGAAGTCGTCGTCTTCAACTAAATCCTAGGAAAAAAATTGTTGACAAGTTAAAAATACATTCAAAAGAAGTCGTTGCCAGTTATGTCCCAAAACGGATAATAAAACACCACTTGTATGTTGCACTTGTAAAAAATTTGTATGCAAACAACATTCTAAAACAATTACTTTATGTAAATAATATCATAATTAAATATATAAATATAATGATAAACCTTTATTAATTGTTGACATTATTTAAAATTTTAATAAAATTTAATAAAAAATACGAATTTAATCAAAATAAAGCTAAAAAAATTATAAATTGAAAAACACATAACTTGAAGAAAATAGTTGTTTTTATTAAAAATTTTCTATTTGGGTCAAATTTGACCCGAAAAACTGTAACGTCAGTAAATTTGAGAACCTTATGAAGGTTAAAGAACTGCGATTAAAACTCAATTTAAACTTTTGAAAGTTTACGCTTAAAGTTCAATTTAGTTCTTCTTTAAGAACCACGGTTAAATATCAATTTAATCTTCTTAAACTTCTATTTACACAAGAATTTATGTTTTTCTGCTCTAATGAAAACCAAAGACTTGAGACACAAACTTGAAAAAAATATTTAAAAAAAAGTGCAGCAAAAACAAATTTTATTTAATAATTTACCTGATTTCATCCGCTACTTTCATTAACACGACTGTAGTTTTTACTTTAAGAATATTAAAAATCCGTTCTATAAAATCGCAAAAAAAAACTTTTGCACACCGTATCAGCCCGACAGACAAATAAGCAAATGCTTTATAATAACAAGAAGAGTAAAGAAAAAATATTGAAATGCACAAAAAAAAAATAAAAAAAAACACAGATGAATAAATGTTCAGACATTTGGTTGGACAATCAGTTAGTTATACAGCTAATGTAAGTGCTACAACAACATTAACAGCAAAACAGTGTAACAACAGCAACAAACACAATATAATATTATCAACCTTTTGTATATAAAACTTTAGTGTAAAGCTTTGTGTTTATATATGTATGTGTATATATTTCTTGCTTTATGTACACGGTATTTGATGCACCGCCGCACAGTGGTAAGAATACATGAAATGGTTGAAAGGTGCCAAGTAGATTATTTTGGGTTTTTAGAACTTAGAGAGTTCTCAAACAACAACTATAATTCAAGCTAAATATAGGCTTTATAAAGACTTAATTTAGACTATCTAAAGGTCAGTAATTGAAGGTCATGATAGACAGTGAAGCCTACAGAACGACCGGCTAATGAAATTCTAACCAGACTAGTTAAAGACCTGAAACTTAGGTGCCATCTTGGCTAGATAAAGAACCCTGATTGCTCTTCATTGTAGACCTCAAAGAGATCTACTATGTTTGAAGCTTATGTAAAATTGCAAACAGATCAACCGTTAGTATACGTTATAGCCTAAAGGATTTAAATTTGCTCATATGAACTGCTAAAATATTAATTAGTGAAGCTTATGTAAGACTTCAGAATGACCTACGATTGAAGGTTAACCAGACTATATGAAGATCTTTGTCTGAAAATCAAGTTAGACAATAAAATATATTACTATTGAACTTGATTAAAAACATTTGCCATTTACATGATTTTAAATTTTAAAAAACAACCATCATCGCAGCTGATCTTAAGCCACTGTGCTTTATTGCATTATATCTGTGTTTAATGGTCATTGATGATGGTAAGTGATGCTGTTTATACTCAGAGAGGGTAAGTGAGCTTGTTTTTTCTCTGCCAGTTGTTGTTGTAGTTGTTTTATATGAATCTCTATATACCTTATATTGCTGCCAAATGGTCTCAAAGTGCCATTAACCACGTAAACATTAATTTAACATGAAAATGAACACAAAAAAAATAAGAAAAAGCAAGTATTGCATACACAGTGATATTTAAACAGACACTTTAACTTAACAAATATCCACAGAATATTACATCACTTACAACATGGTACAACACTAAGAATTCCAAATAAAACTAAAGTTAATAAACATTGATCTATAAATGAAATGAAAGAACTGAAAAGGTCTTAACCCAATATTCTAATAAAATGCAATGGCAATAAGAAAACAAAGTGTACATTTAAATTGTACAAGTATTGTTTTTATTTAACAAATATATATAGAAACTTCAGGAAAACATCAATTGAAAGAGTTTGTATTGAGCTCATAAAACAAACCTTTGATGTTTTGAAGTTATGGAAAGAAATTAGCTGGTGGTTTGTACAGAATATTACAAATATTACAAGAATATTAAAAAAAAATTTTTAAAATTGTGAAAAATTGCTAGATTTGTCTTGTTATAAACCCTTTCGTTTCTACTTAATCCTACAACATAGAGTTGTTTGACTTGCTTTGTATGCTGTCAGTTCTTATAGTTTGCTTGTAGTTTTTTGTGTAGTGTTAAATAAATATTTAAATATATAGAAATGGTAGGTTAATGTATAATATATGGTATTCTAACCTTAACCTTATTATTTAGTTTGTGCCTAAACTAACAAGCCTGAAATGTTGTTAAATACTATATTAATACTATTAAACTATTTTCATGTTAGAATGAGTGTATTCTCTATACATACTACACCAAATAGCATCAGCTATATAGGTTTTTCATACGGTTTATAATTTCCAGAACAGGTTATTATTTGAAATATTATAAAAAGTGAACCCGTTTATAAGCCACATTAAGTTTAAACTCCTCCACATAATTGTCTTCAAGTCAATAAGCTATAAAAGTAACCCTTAAAATGTTCAATTTAGACTACATACAGTCATTCCTACAACTAATGATAATTTTAGACAATATAAACTCATTTAAAACAAGCTTGATGCTGGCTATCAAAATAACGACAAAAGAAGCTTAACCTTAGAATATTTTGGCTGCACAAAACTGGCAAAAGTATTGTAATATAGCCAGCGTAAACCCCTTTAACTAATCTCAATTTACACTAGCTAACTAACTCAAAATCTGGCTTTATTTACACAATATATAGATCAACGATTCAGCTCAACTTTGACTTAATGAAAATTAAAGTTCAAGATCAATGTAGTCTTCACAAAGACTTACAATTGAAGCTAAACTTCGATTTCATAAAGATCTACAATTCAAGAAAAACTTCGAATTTATAAAGGTCTGCAATTTAAGCTCAACTTTGACTTCAGAAAGATCTTCGATTCAAACTGAATTTCGACATTAAAATACCTACGATTCAAGCTTAACTTTAATTTATAGACCCGCAATGCATGCGGCAAAAAGAAAGACCTTCTTTTCAAGCTTTAATTCGACTTCAAAAATAGCTGGAATTCATGCTTAATTTCGACTAAAAAAGGACTTCGATTCAGGCTATACTTAGACTTTATAAAGAAATGCAATTTAAGTTCAACCTTAACTTAATAAAGACCTGCAATTTAAAATGAACTTCAAGATTAAAATAAATACGATTCATTACGACTTCATTAAGACTAAAAAGAACCTATAATTTAAGCTGTACTTCGACCTTAAAACAACCTGCAATTCATACTCAATTTTGACTAAGAAACGACCCTTGATTCAAACTGAACTTCAATATTAAAATACCTATGATTCAAGCTCAATGTCTGCTTCAGTAAGATCCATGCTTGAGGCTTAATTTTGGTTTCATAAAGACCTACGATTCAAGCTCACCTACGAATTCATATATGTCCATGATAGAAGCTTTATAAAGACTTAATAAAGACCACGGCTGAAGCCTAATAAAGGCTATATAAAACCCATAATTAAAGTTATACAAAGACTTCATAAAGAACTACAATTGCAGTTCCACTTCGTCTATAATAAATAATAAGACCTATGATTCATACTCAATTTTGACTACCTAAAGGACTATGGGTTAGTTCAACTTTCTGCGTAAGGACTTTTGATCAACTTAGTGTTTTTAAGGACCTACTATTGGCTATAAACTAAGTCTTTATGAAAACCTAAGATGATATCTCAATTAAGTCTTCATAAAGTTCAACTTACTCTCTTTAAAAACATGCGATTAAACATAAACTTCGTCTTTCTAAAGACATACGATTGTATCAAAATTTAGTCTTCATAAAGACTATGATTGAAGCTTAACTATGAACTATAGTTCAAGCTCAACTTGGTCTAACTGAAGATATACGATAAAAGTTTTTCTTCTTAAAATCCTATAATTGAAGCTAAATTTAAACTTCTTAAAAACTTGCGTTCCAAGTTTAATTCAGTCTTCTAAATACCTTAGACATAAGCCCAATATATTCTTCTTAAAGGCCTACGGTTTAAGCTCAGTTTAATCTTCTTAAATACCTATGACAAATGCTTAGTTTAGACTTAGTAAATTCCTGCGATTGAAATACAATTGAATATTCTTAAATACATGTGTTTAAAGCTCGATTTATTCTTCTTTAAGACCTACGATTGAAGTTAATTGTTTTCTTCTTAAAGTGCTGCGATTGAAACCCAATTTAGTATCCTTAAAGACCTACAATTGAAGCTCAATTGAGTATTTTTAAAGACCAACGATGGAAGCTGAACTTAGTATTTTGAAAGATCAACGATTGTATCTGAACTTGGTGTTTCTAAAAACTTACGTTGAAAGTTATTTTTTTCATATTGTGTTCGTCATACTTCATTACTTAGTTTTCTTTTAGTGTAGGGTATTTATTTTTTTGTTTTATAGTACTTTAACTTCCTTTTAAATCAACTTGCTCTATACTTTCTCTTAATAAGACCATTAGTAAAAAAATCGGTTTCTTTTGACTTAATTTGGTCGGTGTTTTTTTGTAAATTCAAAAGAGTATTTTTTTCAATTTTGGTTTGAACTTGCTGTTTGCTTAAACTAATGTTTGTTTCAAATTTGGTGTTAGAAACGCCGCTAATTTAACATTTGTTTAAGAAAAATCACGTTACAGAAATAAACCCAAAAACAAAAAATAAAAAAGAACATTAAAATGAAAATAAAAGGATTGTTGTTTGAGCAGTGAGCAAAAAGAAACGAACAATTGTTAAGAGGGTTTGTAGGTAATTGAAATGTTAATTCGTGTAAATAACAAAGGAATAAAAAGTCAAAAAAGGAAAAGGAATAAAATAAACATTAGGAAATTAAACCAGGTATTTGATATAAGTTACTTTTAAGGTTTAAAACAGGAAGCTAGGAATTTACGATATTAAATTAAGTTAAAAATTAGACCACCTTAGGTTTATAACACTTTTCATTTAATTAGCTTAATTTGGATAAACAGGAATAAGAAAAAAATGTACTTTTTAGGTTTCAAATAGGAAATTAAGCATTAACAATAACAAATCAATTAAGTTATTAAAGAGACCACCTGAGGTTTATATTATTACCAGTATGAATTTATATTCAATTGTTTATTTTATTTTCCTTTCCTATACTTTTAATTTCATTTAGGAAAATAAAACTGCCAAAACAACTTAAACTTTTAAATACAGAGTTTAGAAAAGTAAAAGTTTGCTGCTTAACTCGTTTGTTGTCTCAGCACTAATCATTTATTTATTTATTTATATTTATTTACTACAAATAATTTCGTTAACCTAATTCTAAAAAGAAATTAAAATGTTAAATTTTTTCAAAAACAATTCAATTTCCAGTTCCCATAATTCTCGTATATAAAAAAAGGTAGATAATGTATTTTTTGTAGATTTTTGTGTGAATGCCATGTTAATGACCAGTAGTTGCCATTAAATAATGTTTAAGTTTTGTTTAAGTAACAGTTAAATGTTGCTTTTGTTTATCTTTAATTGTTTATCTAATTTAGTTTAAAATGATGTTTAACTAAAATAAACAAGTAATTGCAAAACAATTAAAATTTAAACTAAATTTAAATTTCAAGAAACATTAAAAGTAAAACTTTAAAGAAATCTCAAGTGGGAAAGTTTTCTTTTTTTTCTACCAACTTTAAACACCTTATAATACCTAACAATTTGTTTAAACTTTAGCTACATTGCCATTTTTCCCCTTTATGGTCTCTACAATTTTTGTTTTGGTTTGTTTGTGAAAACTTCTTTTGTATGTTAAAATTTTCGGTTTTTGGGGGGGCTAAACCACAAAAAAACCTCTGCTTAACAATTAAAACGTGATCCCTGCAAGTAAATTGATTCCAATTTGTTAAACTGTTTTGTCGTCTTCTTTCTTGTGTGCAAGTGTATTTCTTATAAAACCAGGATTTTAGTTCGACTAGTTTGCTTTGCTTGGTTTAAGTTTCTTGCAACCAGTGAATGCGTGAGCATAAGTTAAACAAAACCAAAATTCAACAACAGGAATATATAAAACAAAACTATGATTTGAATAAAAACCTATATGTTTAAAATATTCTCTTATGTTTTTTTTCTCTGATTTTCCTTTGTTTTCAGCTAGATTTGTTTTCCTTTAAAATGCGTGTTATTGGACTTATATGGTAGCAAACACAAATAAGTGAAAATTTTAGTAATTTCATATACAAATTGTATTTTAAATTATTAAGCAGGCATGTTGTCTGAAAAGGTTTTTCAAAAAGAATATTTTAAATATTTTGTTGTTAAAGTTCATTTAAAAAATTCTATGACTGTAAATATTGTCATTGAAATCTAATTTATATTTTAACTATTTTTTTTTATTATTCAATAATAAGCTTAATATCTTTAAAAATAACATTATCTTGTTTACGTTTTTTTTTTAAATTTTCTCAAACCATTAATTTGCTAATTCACCTTCTAAACTAATATAGCAAATAATTTCATAGTTTTTTTTTTTTTTTTTGTAATAATAAGTATAGAATATCCCCACTATTATTATAATGTAACGCTCTAACAATTTTCAAAATACAATTTTATTTTGTTCACATGTTCATATTGAAATGGAAATGTTTCTGAAACAAATATTGGGGGTAATGAAATGTATTAAGAGTTTGAAAAACAAAAGACTTAAGAAAGGAAAAATAAAAGATCAATTTATTTATTATTAGAGAAAATTTTTCATTTGGCTTGAGTTCATTTTTTTAATCAATAACTCGAAGAATACTATTGTAAACCATATCTTTCTAGACAAACGGCACACTGGAATGCATTTTCTACCGTACCACGAGCGTCATCAGCAATGTTTATTGTCCAAGATCTACTTGTAAACATCATCTATTTAACTCACCATTTATTGAGAAATAGAGTTCAAGAATTAAACATATTTCTTATTACATGTTATGAGTTAGAACGAAATTTACTTATGTTTTTACAATGTGTGTGTATTCTTCTTTATTATTTATTATTATTACAAATTTTTTGTATTACTACAAATTTGTTGTTACTTTTGCTGCGTCTACCGTTGGTTGACAATATCAGCAAAGTATGTTGTTGTTGTCATTTCTCCTTTAAGGTAGATTCTTTGTTTGTCTGTATCTAGGAAACACCGGAGATGGGATGACAACAAAAATATACAAGGTTGTGGATTTATGTATCAAGGAAAGAAAACAACCAGAATTAAAATTAAGTAATAGAATATGCTTTTTAAAATGATTGCTATTATTTTGAAACATTTGTACAATATAAATTCATTCAAAGGCTTTTCTCTTAATTTTAGCAACATCTGGATTCTGAACCACAAGAACTGTTCATATTTTCTGGCCAAGGTCAGAGAGAAGATTCTGCATCGATTGAAATAAATGATAATTTACACTATAAGACTGGAGAGGGCTAAAACAAATTCTTTCTAAATAGCTTGTTACACCGTTCTCATGTTGGAATAGTACGCTTTCATGTCTGGCCGTATATCGTGGGTGTTTTTTGCCAATTGTTATAAATTATTTATTAAGTTTAAAAATTGGCTTAGGTCTTCACATGCAATCTGTTTTGCTTTTGGTTATCATAAATATTAATTTTTCATTGCAAATATTAATTCAGTGATTCGGTTTTATAGCATTTCAGCAGCACTTCGAACATTCAAAATCGTCTTTCTTGGCAGCCAATTTCCCTACTTTTGTTTGAACCCTGCTGCTCTCAGGTATTGAGACAGGTGTTTGAGAAGTTGACAATGATTTTACAAGCTTTTGTTGAGTTTGTCAACAAATTTCATGGAGTAATAACTACACTTCTCCAATTCTTGTGTTTCGTGTCAAAATTAGCATTTCTGAACTGCACAAACCATCTCTCACACATTGAAGCCAATAGAAAATATTTTTATTTATTTGTTCACTCATAACTAAAGTTCCCTGATCCATTTGTTTTTTAACAATTAACATTGAGTCTTACTACTTTATTGGTATCAAGCGTATCAATGATGATTTGTCTCATGGTCTTAATCGCCGACTGATTAGGCATGACATTTTTTTGATTTTCAAACTTGTAATGACTTATTACTTGCTAATGAATAATAGTCAAGTTAAAAACGTTTATAAACAGTCCATTAAGTTTTCTCTACACCCCATAAATTCTAAACCAAATCGAAACGTAATGAAAAACCAATGTTTCAAATAACCTTTAAGTACTTGACTGAAATAAATGAAATAATGTTAACTACCATATAATCTACAAAAAAAACAAACAAACATACTTAGAAATATAAAGATACAAAGCTTGATTGCATTTTGATTTGGTAGAATTTTTATTATAATTTTTGTTTGTTTCCAACTTTAGTTTTTCACAATTACTGAAGCGTTTTAAAACAGCGTCGTCAGACTAAATTTTATAAAAATGTTTCTGTTAACTGATTTTTAACTTCCCTAAAATGACCTTGAAATATATATTTTCCATAACTTATATGAGTGCAGGTATTTAAATAAAAGTTGACTGTTTTTATTGTATACTAGAATCTTTTTTGTTAGTTTTGTTTAGAATCATAAATTTTTCATGTTACTTCGATACTGTTATTGTATATGAGGAGCAATTGCTTTTTGTATTATTCTAAAGCTAAAGCTTAAGTATAAGTTAGAGTTTTATTATTTTTGTTACATAGTTATAGAAAACGTAAAGAAAAATCTAAATTTGTTGAAGAAAAAAAACAACAAACAAAATTGAAATTATATATAATAAAAACACAAATAACAATAAACAATTGCGTTTTCTGTGTCACAGAAAATCACACAAGCGACCAATTATAATTAAATAGTTGGCGGAAAAATTATATTTTATTGTTTAGAACATTGAAAATATAAAAGCTAAGATATTAGATAATCTTAAGAATAAAGCGCAGGAAAACGTAATGTTAAGCTGACTTTACAAAAACATTATGTAGGGGAAAAACATTGTAGGGGAAACAAAATGAGAAATTTAAGATTTAAATGAGCTAAAGTAGCTCAAACATAATGTTGAGCTAGCTGGTAAATTATAAATTGTAGGACAAAAAATGAGAAATTTTAAATTTAGATGATCAAAGCAGCTCATACGGGTTCTATTTGAATATAGCATAGACTGGAAATGCTATTTACAGGTTGTTTTTAAGTGTTTTTAGCATAAAATTAAAGTTTTAACGAAATTTAAACTGTCAAATTTTGACCAAACAATTTCCCTTTTTCTACCGTTAAAAATTCTTCTTGAAATTCCTTTAACAGTTTTGTTTTATAAAATTCTTGTAAAAAGGTTCTACTATTCCTAAATGTATGAAATTTTACCGTAACTTCCTTGCCTCGACGTTTTTCGCAGTATGCTACGTGCCTATTTTAACAAATTTCTTACTTCCACTTACCAGATACAGGCTCTGCTTCAAATGAAATATCTTTAAAACAAAAGAATTACTGTGTTAAATCGTTAACAATATTTTGTGTGTTCTAGTTATTACACCACAACGAACTGAAAACTAAGAAGGACTCCCTAAAGGTGACAAAACAATTGTTGCAATAAGAAACTGTTGCATTTATTTGTATTTCACACACTTGTTGAGAAACAACAAAAAAAATAAATATCCAAACAGAAACAGTAACAACAACATTAAGATATCACAATTCTTTAGACAATTATCAGCACCCTCAATTTCTCAAACTGTCGCAACATGAGCGTATGTCCTAAGAATCCTAAATTAAATTAAACAAAAGAAGTCTATTTTGCTGCAATAGCCACAAAAAAGGCCAACTAAATTTAAAACAAACTCAAGTACGTAAGAGTTGTTGGCATATGTTGTCTTACTATAATGTGGGTCACGTTCAACAAGTGTGGCCCTAGTTAATAGATTTCTATAATGGTCTCTTTTCTTGTTGTTACTCTTAATTTATAAAGAAATATTGAATTCTGTTTTTGTTTTTGTATGTGTGTTTTATTTTTGTCCAACAGACAAGTGGCGCCAAGAACAAGACAAGAACATTAACATTATACAAAACAAACATTTAACCAATGAACATGATTACAATAATATAAAAATCAAGTGACAGTTTTGTGGTTTTCTTTTTTGGGTGCTAGTGAACACACAGCGTTTTATATTTTATTGTTGAGTTTTTAGAAATTCCTTAATATATATTTTGTGTTGTATGTGTGTGTGCGGAGATTCTGAAACATGCTGTGAGGAATATTTAATGTCCTGGGGTTGAGTGATTTTTAACAATTCTTATAAGTTTTTAGAAATAAAATCATAAAAAATGATTTTTGTTTTTTTTAGTGATTTTTCATATAGTGCATGTGTCTCAAGTCTTTTGTTTTGTATGAAAAATAAATTTAAGTGTAAATTTAAGGAGAGCAACAAGCCTTAAAGTTTTTTAAAGGGCCATTAATGAAGTTAATTGGAACTATATAAGAGAAAGACAAAAAACAAGTATACTTATATACATATATAATTATGCTTGACGCTTAATTTGAACTACATAAATAACTTTTTAATCCGATATTAGAGTTTAGATTATAGGCTATAACAACTAAACTCAGCTACAGATTTTATAAAGTCATAAAAACGTAGTTGAACTCAAACAAAATGAAGTAATAAGCAGCTACTGAATTTAAACTGTTGTCAGAACTAAGATTGAAGATCGACATAGACACCAAATACTGTTGTAATTAAAACTCAACATAGACGAGAAAAAGAACTGCAATGGAAGCTTAACTTACACTTTTGAATCTAAAATAAAACTGTAGAAAGCTTGAATATAACCAACACCATATAATGTAATTGAAGATCAATATAACCTTTAAAATTACTAGAAAAGTAAGCATAACTTAGACTCATGTTCGTAGCTTTAAGTAGGCATTAAAAAGATCTTGAATGGCAGCTTAATTTAGACTAAGTATATACCCGCTATTTTAGTAAACACGAAAAAGAACTACTACTGAATTTCTAAATGATGACTATCTTTGACTTCATCAAAGTCTGTGTTTGAAGATTTATGTAGTCTTGAATTGCTACAGTGATTGAAGGATAAAAAATAAACCTCTAAAGTACCTACGATAAAAGCTCAAATTAAAGTACAAATGATGCTAAATTGATTAAATTTCAAACTGGACGTTTAAAAGACTTGTGATTGACGGTCATATTAGATTATAAAAAGACCTGCAATTAAAGCTTTAATTAATAATAACAAAAAGACGATACAAGGCAAATTAAAAGAAGATCAACGAGCGCCTAAAGTTAAGCTTAAAATTTAAATATCTATAAATTAAACACAACTTATAATAATTAATTGCCGAGAGTGATACTTAAATTAGCCAATAGGACTGTAGCTCAAACTATGTTCTATAGGGTCCTAAAATTGAGGCTCAACGTGGACTTGATTAATGTTTAAAATTGATCTCGTGAGACTCTAGGCAAGGTAGAACTTAGTCTAGATGAGCAAAGGATTGAAGTCAGACTGTAAATTAAATTCCAGTTAAACAGAGATTGTGCTTAGATAAAACGGTGACTATATAGACAAATTATTTAAACACAAGTCAGCTGGAATTCATCTAAGAATTACTAAAACATGCAAATAAAGCTCTATTTTTCTTATATTTTATTCTATTACTAGCTTTTTAGACCCGGCGTTGCCCGGTGATTTCTTATCTTTTATTCCTGACCTGTGTACAATTTGCCAGTAAAAGATTTTTATTTGTCTGTACTTAAATATATTAAATATTTAAAAAAATATATTAAAAATTTTACGTTAAACCATTATTTTTTTTTGCCGACGTAACCATCTAACTGTCGTTTTATAAAAAAGTAAATTTGCAAATAAAACTACGAATCTACGACGGTACTGAATAATTGTTGTCAACTAAGAACAAAGTATTCAAAAGTTCTAAAAGAGTACCCATCTGCGGAAATCCATATTTAACGTTATAGTAATCCATATTTATCGTATTCTGAAGAAATTACGACTCAGATATTTCTTTTTGTGACTGCATAAAACCACAACACAAATTTAATTGTTTTAAAACAACAGACGCAATAGGTAGCAAAAATTATCAAAACACACATTATAGTTTAAATTTTCCAAATCTAAGTTTTTGTGTTTTAATACGCCAATATTTAAAATTTCAAGTTTACAGATCATTTATTAAGATTGAATAACAAATTCGCCTTGCTTGAAGATAGAAAGTACATTTCAAGTGCACGTTTATATGACTACAGAAAGCTAAAGTAGAAATGTGGTTGCTTCATAACAAAGACCATCACTATCTAAAAACAAATTTTTAAAAGTTTTCTCATTTTTCACCTATCTATATTTATATACATTCGAAGCATAGATAGGTTTCAAATTTCAATCCAATCGGTGGATCGGTTTGGGATTACCTTTTTCGCCTTTTTATCCCGACATTATTCAAATTTTTAAAAACGATATGACCTATTGCTTCAAAGCACAGATAAATCTACGTTCCAAATTTCAATGAAATTGTTATATTTGTTTGTGATTACCGTTTCCTCCCGACCTATTTCAAGTTTTGAAAAACGATAAAGCCTATATACGCTTCCAATCACGGATATATCTTCGTTCAAATTTTAAATCCAATCGGTTGAGCATCTTGGAATTATATTGCCTGTTGACGCTTTCAAGCATGGATATATACGTTTCAAATTTCAATCAAATTGGTTGAGCCGTTTGGTTTTACTAGTTTTCCATTTTTTCTATAACCTGACAAATCCTCTTTTTACCCGCTTTTACCCCCTTGAAAAAAGACCTTCGGAAAGGTACTTTTCCAATACACAGTTTTGTGGCTATAGAAAGGTAAAATAAGAATACAGTTGCTTCATAATAAATTTAATCATTATTTAAGAACAATATATTAAAAATTCACCCGTTTTCCTCTTTTTTTATGCCTTGCCGGTAGAAGTCTTGAAAAAATATAAAGCCTGATGGCACTTCATGTATTGCTCTAGCTACATACTAAATCTCAAATAGGTACCTATTTTACCAGTTTGTACCCATTTTATCTCTTCCTGGTCGAAGTATTTTAACAAATATATATTTATTATGTTTTAAAAATAAATATACTAAATTAAAAACATATTTTTACAGGTTTAGCAAATAATGCTCTAATTAGACAGTGGTTAAAGTACAAATTATACAACAACTGCAACACAGTTTAAACTACTAAAAAAATCAACAACTGACGAACAACCCTGCAAGGAATATACACCCTGTAGTTGTAGCTCAACTTTGTCACTTTGTTGTATACTAGCTTCTATATATTTTAGTATGTATGTATGTAACTTTCAATTAAAATTGTCTATTTTTATTGTCATTTATTTATTATTAACATTTTTTTGTTTTGTTTTTGTCTTGTGTCTTTTAAGAATATTTCATAACAGTTTGCATCACTCATGCGTGCATCATATTAATTTTCCGCTAACTTTGAAAATTATGCTAACCTTGACAGCAAAACCATATTTAAGTACTACAAAAGTATATATGAAAATATAAATAACAATAACAATGCATAAATTGGTTATAAGTTTACAAGAAAATTAACCCAGAAATTATAAGTGTTTTTTTTTTTGTATAATTTTGTTTAACAATGAATGACTGTATGGATATTTGATTTTGACTTTGCTTGGAAAACAAAAACAAAAGAAAAACTCCAACGATAAAAAAAGAATGGCTTTTCAAAATAATAATAAAAATAATAAATTGTCGTTGAATTTTGTCTAAACAATATACAACAATTATTACACATTACACATGCAATGTCTTTAAGTTCATTGAACAAAACTAAAAACCAACAACACACATCTAACTTAAACTTAATAATTTTAAATGAATTTTTCGAAGAAAATGAATTTAATGACAATAAAAAACCACCCACATTATTGTTGGCAGCAAAACAAAACAACTAAAAAAAAACTCACAACTAACACGATTTTTCTTTAAACAAAACAAGAATTAACATAATTTATTTTTAAGACAACAAAAAAATAAATAAATTTAAATCAAGGTTAAATGCAATTTTGTTTAATTTATAATTTTCAAAGAAATAAAATTAAAAAGTCCCCTTTTTATTAAACTAAAGCTTCTACTTTTGTTTTGTTAAGCAAACAAATTTTTGGGTTTTTTCTAAACTCATTTTATCACTTTAATACTTCTATATATTGAAATATTGCCTTAAAATTATGATTTATTTTCATTTCTATTATTAAAATATTGCTCTTGATTTGTTTTGTTTTCATTTCTGTTGAATTATTTATTTATCCAAGTGTTGAATATTAATTCAACACTTCCCATACAATAGTATTCACTAATAAATACAAATTGTTCGTAATGAAAAAAATAACATCTTAATGTTTGATTTTATTATTATTATTATTATTTTGCCACTGTAATGAACTAATTTGTTTTTTCATCTGAACGAACTCACATGCTAAGTGATTAGTCAGCACATTATTAAAGTGTAACTGGTATAAAAAGATACATTGATTTGCTTTACTGGTGGAAAAAAAAGTGTAACACTTTTTGCAAGTGCTCTTGAGATGGATGAAAAATCAAGTAGCTGCCTTAAGTCTTTTGTATCGCAGGGTAGATTTCAAAAAGCTAGCAAAGTTTTTTCATACATTAGAAAGTATACGTTGCAACATGACAAGGTTTACACTCAGATTTTATTAATTCCTACGATTGAGAGACTTCTAAAAGACCAGAAATTATAGCCGTTTCTAGATTTCATAAACACACAAATTCCAAAACTTCAAAAACACCTACGTACAAACTGTTCCTTGACTTCAGAAAGGCAATATAATACAAACAGTTCTTAGGCTTAAAAAAGAACTATGATAGCAGCAGTTCCTATGCTTCAGAAAGCCCAATAATTGAAGCCGTTCCTAGACTTCATAAAAACCTACAATTGAAGGCCAATCCTAGACTTCATGAAAACCTACAATTAAAGCCGTTCCTAGACTTCCGAAAAACTTACAATTGTAGCCGTTCCTAGAGTTCCGAAGCACCTACAATTGAAACCGTTCCAAGACTCCAGCAAGAAATACAATTAAAGCTGTTCCCAGACTTCATAAAACCTACAATTGAAGCCATTTTTAGACTTCCGAAAGACCTATAATTGAAGCCGTTCCAAGACACCAGAAAGAAATACAATTGAAGCTGACTTCATAAAACCTACAATTGAAGCCGTTTCTATACTTCCGAAAGCAATACAATTCAAGCTGCCCCAGACTTCATGACGACTTATAATTGAAGCCGTTCCAAGACTTCATAAAGACCTACAAATGAAGCCATTCCAAGACCCCAGAAAGAAACATAAAATAGACTTCATAAAGACGTATAATTGAAGCCGTTCCTAAAATTAATAAAGGCCTAGAGTTGAAGATGTTCCCAGACTTCATAGAGAATTACAATTGAAGCCGCACCTAGACTTCATAAAGACCTACAATTGAATCCATTTCTGGACTTGAAGTCACTCCTAGACTTCATAAAGACCTTCAATTGAAGCTGTACCTAGACTTACAATTGACCAACTTTTAAAGCCGTTACAAGAATTCATCAAGATCTCCGATTAAAGTTGTTCCTGAACTAAGTAAAGACCAATGACTGCATATATTACTAAATTGCATCTAGATCTATTGTTGAAGCCCTCCCTAGACTTTAACCAGACTTACGATTACAACCGTCCTTAGACTTTTTTATATTATTATTAATAATGACCACAGATTTAAGACGTTTCTAGACTTCGTACAGACATACGGTTAAAGACGTTCTCAGACCTTATAAATTCCAACAATTACAACCACATCTAGACTTCTTAAGACCTATGTTCGAAGCCCTTCCTAGACTACATAAATACCAATGATGGCAAATGTTTTTAGACTTTATCAATACCCACGAATGAAACCCTTCCAAGACTTCCTGCAGATCTACAATTGCTATCGTTCCCAGTCTTTATTAAGATCTATGAACGAAAAGGTTTTAAACCTGATGAATATCATTCCAAGACTTAAAAAAACCTGTTATTTAAGTTGTTCCTAGACTTAATAAACTCCTACGCTTGAACTTCATGAAAACCTACTTTGTGTCTTTTACTACATCTTCCACTATTCTGCTTAATTGTACAATATTATGTATGCTTTGCAAATATTGTTTAAGTGTACAGCTTTAAGAGCTTCTATTATTAATTTCGAGAGAAACAAAGTTTATAGATTAATATTGGTTTTTCTAAGGAATTTTTGCACATTCATTTCAGTTTATGGCCAAATCTAATGAGAAATTATTACAGGCAATGATATGAAATCATTTTTTATTTGTGTTAACAAATAGAGTCATAAAACTATGCGAGGCATTTTAAGTCCGAAATTTGAGGAAATTAGATGAGTAGTGCAAAAACTAATAGAAAATATAGTCTTTCGTAATGAATATAGCAAAAGTCTACATGTTTTTGTGAAATTAGACATCGTTTTATAAAAACACACAATATTTGGTTTCAATTCTTTCTTCCTTATAGTTTCTTTATTGAAAATATTTAAATTCTAATACTAAACGGAAGTTCTTTGTTTTTGTTTATTAAATGCACAATATATTACCTGGCATATAGTAACTCAACAGAATTGATCTAAACAATATTTTGCCTATTCTTTAGACAAAACATTTTTCCAATAAAAATCATTACACACAGATTAAATTTAAAGCAATTAATTGCCTGCCTGCCTTAGCAAACTTCTAACAACTATGAAAAGCTAAACAAACAAATTTCCACGAAATTTTCCATATTCCACGAAATCTATGTATGTGTCCTAAGTCTTGCATTTTTTTCCACAACGATATCGATTTTCATAATCATAATATTATTAATTTATTCTATGATTTCTTTAATCAATAAATTGTCCATTCATTCATTAATTCAAGCATTTGTGCATTCATTCATATTCTCCAATGCGATCATGATGATGTCGTGGATGATTAACATACACATCCGTTCTTTGTTATTAATATAATGTCAATATGACAAAACAAATTTCAACATTAAACTATACACTTTACAGCCTATAATTTTCTCAAAACAGAATTCTTAGCAAATCATTTGGAAAAAACACACAATCGAGCAAACGAAATTATTATTATTATTTTTTAATATTGTTTAGTATTCCACACATAAAGTGGAATTTTATCACAAGTGAATAAGACCAGCTAAAGGAAAATAAATAAAATAAAATAAAACAGAATAATACTAATTTCAATAAAAGAAAATAATAATAATGCCTACAATGTGAATGAAAAGGAACAATATGAAACATGTCACAAATGCAAAGCAAAATGCATGATTTATATACCACGTTAACTACCACGAGTTGTGGTGGCAGCAGAAGCCTTACTTGCTACAATACAAAACCGTCATTTCATTTCATTTTGCTGTGGCAAGTTTTATGGTGGCAAGTAAGCGTAGTTCATAAGGGATACTTAGTTAATCGTATTTATACAATGTTGTTATGCTATAGGAGCAAGTATGTGTGTTTGTACGTTTTAAAAATCAAGATATCAATATGATGATTACCACCAAACGCAACAGTCATAACGGCTACTGAATTTCTTAATAAAGATAAGCTTTACTTACATACATAGGTATACTCATACTTTTTTATATGAGTCCATTCATTTTTATAACAAAAAACCCTCCAAAAGGACATATGGGTTGTTAGGTTTGTATGAGCATTTTAAAATGATAAAATGGAAGTGGGTTCAAATAGGTATAACAGAAATTGAGAGACACTACAATATGATTTTGAGAGTCAGTATTAAAGGCAAAACCTTATGTAAAATATAAAAAAACTAAAACTCCACACAAACAGGGGCCAAATTACCGCATTCGATATCGAGTAAAAAATTTATCGTAATTTTCTTATTTGAGATTATGGCATTCAATATCGAGCAAGAAATTCAGTACATTTTATCATAATTTCGATATCGAAATCATTTTTCGATACGATAGTTCATTCGATCACGAATGCGGTAATTTGGCCCCAGCACTAAGCTACTGCCTGACTACATAGATAATTGAATTATGACATTAAGATCTATGATTGAAGCGTTTTCTAGACTTTATAAACGCCTACGATTGAAGTTGTTTCTAGACCTCATGAAGACCAACAAAAACAGTTTCAAGATTTCATAAAGACCTACGGTTGAAATCATTCCTAGGTTTTATAAAGATCTCCGATTGAAGACGTTCCAAGACTTCTTTAATATCTATGATGGAAGCCGTTCCTATACTTAGTAAAGACCAATGATTGCTGGCATTCCAAGACTAAATTAAAGTCTATGACTGAAGCCGTTCTGTACTTTATAAAGACTTAATTAAAGGCTATGACTGAAGCCGTTCTACACTTTATAAAGACCTATGATTAAAATCGTTCCTAAATTTCATGAAGACCTCTTGTTAAAGATGTTCCAAGACTTCACTAAGATCTACAATTGAAACCATTCCTAGACTTCATAAAATCCTACAATTGAAGGCGTTCCTAGACTTCATTAGGGTCTATGATTGCAGCTATTTCATAAATTGCAAATGTTCTAAGTCTTCATAAAGATCTACAATTGAAGCTGCTCCTAGATTTCATTATGATCTATGATTGCAGCTGTTTCTAGACTTCATTAATATCTATGATTGAAGCCATTTCTAGAGTGCGTAAAGATCTGCGATTGAAGCCATTCCTAGACTTCGTAAAGATCTGCGATTGAAGTCATTCCTAGACTTTGTAAAGATCTGCGATTGAAGCCATGCCTAGACTTTATTAAGATCTATGATTGCAGCTGTTTCTAGACTTCATAAATATCTACGATTTAGGATGTTCCAAGACTTCATAAAGATCCACGATTGAAGCCCTTCCTAGACTTTATGATGATTGAAATTGTATACAGATTTCATATAAACCTACGATTAAAGACGTTTCTAGATATCATAAAGACCTACGATGGAAGACATTTTGAGACTTTATAAAGATCTAAAATTTAAGCCAATTCTAGACTTCATGAAGACCTAGGATTGAAGACCTGCCAAAGCTTTATTACCTTTTTATTATCTACGATTGAACCGTAAAGGTTTTATTAGCTTAACTTAAACTTTGAAAATATTTGCAAATAAATTTGCTGTTGTTTTACTCAAAAACATACATTTAATGCAGAACTTAAACTTTATTTATATTATATATAAATATCTACCAACGAAGATTAACTTGGACTGCTTAAAGACATATGATTGGTCACGAAAATAGACACTCATGTTATCTAAATGAACATACAAAACTTAAATTCATTCCTGAAAACCTGCGATGGAAGTTAATCTCAAGCAACATAAAAACACACAATTAGAAGTTATCTGAAACAACAAAAAGCTTATGTTGGACTTTCGAAAGATCTACGCTTGAAGCTATTATCAATTACTTAAAGTACTAAAATTGAAACTTATGTTAGACTTCCTAATGACTGATACTCAGCTCAGTCGATTGAAACTCATGTTGAAGCATTTTAGGTCGCACGACTGATGATCATCTCAAACAATATAATACTTTATGATTGAATTGTATCTCCAGGTAAAACGTCCAATGATTGAAATTCATATTCATGCTTCTAAAGACCTATGACTGATTATGGTCTTAAACAATATAAACAATCACGATTTTTGCTCATGTAAAACTACCTAAAGACTTTCAATTGATCTTTGTAAAGTTCGATTACTTAGACTACGAAAATACAACGATTTAAGATTGGGCTTCCTAAGGATCTTCGATTGAACTTTATAATGATTATAACGATTGAATCTAAAGACTAAACAATGAGGATTGTGTTGGGCCACCGGAAAACTTGCGATTAAATCTCAACTTCAGATTTTGTAAAGACATACGATTAAGGCTTATTATGGTGCACTTAAATAACTACAATTGAAACTTTTGTTGAACTAAATGTTGCGAATAAACAACCAATGATTTTAAAGGCGTAACCTCTAACTAAAATATGTTTGAAGTCTTTTATTTATTAATAAAAAACTTCGTTTATTTAGGACAAGACACAACAAATATTTATTCTTATTTTATTTGATGCTGTTTGATCTTGCAAAACTTTTGTAGGAGTAAACAACGTTAAACAAATTTGAGCTAAAACAAGTGGCTTTTTTGATGAAAACATTTGCTAAGTGTGACTATACCTTAAGTCGTCTTTGACCTTATAAGGTCAAACAAAATTTATATTTTGGATCGTCTTAGATTACGTAAGTTCATAGGTCTTACGATTAACGTATACTATCTAGGCACATGCAAGTTAAGCTTAAATTGGACTAAATAAAGACCTAACTCATTTTAGACTACACAGTATTCTGCAATTGAATCTCATATGGAAATACCTAACTGCTTTCGAGGGAAGTTCATTTTGAACTTCATAATGACTTAAGAATAACTTAAACTAAATAACATTCTACTTGCTGATACATGATTAGCAGAAGCTTTAACAACTGTTACCAGGAATGCAGTTTCACAGAAAAATCTCACTAAACATTAAAAATTCTGAACTGTGGAAGAAAATTCCAATTTGTCAATTCCTCAAAGACAATCAGAAAATATACCGAATTCAGGCTCGAAATTTGAGGTAAAGACCTTCCATTAAAGTTACGATCTCAGCAAAATATTAAGCAGGCAGTTGCAAACTCCGAAGTAAATCTTTATGTTAACAAATCCTCTGACAAATTAAATGCTTTTATGTAGGGCTTATTCTCTACAAATATTTTAACGCAATCAAATACATACATTTGATATACACACCTAATGAAATAACAAGAAAGAAATATGAATTTTTAGCCAAAAGGGATGTGCTTCCTTTTTTTGTTCTTATTGTTTTTGTAGTTTGTATTGCTTTTATTTCATATATGTATATTTATACATACATACAATATATACATATATATTAAACATTTTAGTCACTCATATGTTGCAAGCAAATCACGTACATGAAAACACCGCTCACATTTAGAACGTGGTATTGTTAAGCGATCAAGCAAACTAAATACGTATGTATATAGAAAAAACGAACTACAAACTGTACACGGCTTTAGGCTGACTGATGGAAAAAGGAAAACAATAAGAAGCAACAGCTTGGTCATAGCATAAAATAAATGTGACGGTTACTTTTTGTCATATTGTTTTCCTTTTTTGAAAAAAAAACACAAACAAAAAGAAAATATTGACTTTAAGTCAAATTTATGAAGACTAGTCAAGATTTTTGTGTTTTTATTTTAAATTAATATAAAGAAAATATGATTGTAAACATATAGTAGCAGCAGCTATGTTTAATTTTAAAAACGATTGTAAGATTTTTTTGCAGTTGTCGTGTTTGTAATAATAGGATATGCATTTCCTTTTTTTGTGTGTCTTACGTCATAATAATATAAATGCGTTTTCCGGTTTGTGCGTGCCTTATCAAATATTTGTTTGTTTTATTTTTTGGAAATATAGTTATCACAGATTTTTAGTAAAATGAAATTGTTTCGAATTAGAAGAATAGTAGAGTGGATCTAAAACGTATGATTAATGAGTTTCTTTAGGTGTGAGAGATTTGTCAAGATTTTAATAATAAGTCGGTTCAGAAATTAGGTAACTATTATAAAACAACAATATATCTGAGATAAAGAAGTAAACTAACAGCTTTGCCTTGCTGTAACTATACAAGGTTAGTGCAGTGGCATAGCTGACTGACTTTGATTACAATTTACTTACATATGTCAAAAGTAATACTTTTCAAGTGTTTCAATGCCTGTTGTTTCTGTATTGTGTTGTATTTGTTGCCGATTTGCACTCACCTTGTAAAATTACACGATAAGCTTTGCCAGTAATATATAAATTTACTTCGTCCTGAAGTTGTCATATTTTCATTCAATTGCAAAGACCTGCTCTAAACGCATACAAGCCGGCTGAGATAAACCGCCCATTAAATTTAGGCATGACCATTCTGTGTAGTATCTGAAATTCTCATCAAAGTTCAACAGAATTGATAAGTTTCCATTTTTCCTTAATTTCTTTCATTAGCTAAAGGTGGATTCACCCATTTGTTCTGCCCAAAATACAGTGGCTTCCAAAACCTTTCATAAAAACATTTTTTTTAATTAATATTTCTATTTATGATTAATTTATTTTTCTCTTATTATTTTTTTATATAGTTACTTGAAACCCTTTTAACTTTTATATATTTTAAAGCAATCCATACAACACACCTGATATAAGAGAACATTTCCTTAAAGAACACCCTCCCTCACCACAAAAAAATATGAAGAAAATTCCTTAAAATATATACCTTAAATGATAAATGAATGTAAATTTGTAAACTTGTTAAACTATTAGCCAAACCTAAACAGCAACATTAACAACAGCAAAAAGCAAGATCAAAACTTTAGTATATAAAAAAAAAGCTGACTTGTATTACTTAAAATCTCCTATTTGCCCATTTTACCACCAACAATTGTGACTTTCTTTACTACTTTAGCATAGATGGCAAAAGACTACACACAAATATATGCTAAATATCTACAGCAGAGGAGTCCACAGCAAACTAATATTACATTGATGATAATTTTTTTAAAAGCTGCTTAGTCTGTGCACATTTCTATACGATTTGTAAGCATGTCAAACAATGTTATAAAAAATTATTGTCATTTTATTTGCAACATTTTCTTTTATGTTGTTTAACTTTTTGCTTGTGTGTTTGTTGTTAATTTTTGTTTATACTTACTTATATTCTTCTGAAGCTGACCTTAGTGGTTTATTTAGGATTTAAGAGGTTTTTTAAGTGGTATGCAAAGCTATAGTTTTATTTGTTTGATTCCACCCAAAGCCGTTACCTTATACTTTAACCTTAAAAAAAGTGTGTGTGTTTGAGTTTAGAAATGTTGAAAAAAGAATTCATTTCATTGAATTTTTAAATGCTGACTAAAAAAAAAAGAAGAAATATGCTGTGTATGGAAATAATGAATAACTTAATAGTGGGCGGTGGTTAAAGTTTGTTTAAAATTTGGGGAAAACTTAGAACCTTACAGTCAAATTATTGCTACAAGCGAATCATTGTAAATTCAATTGTGAAATAAAGTCTCTGAAGTCATCAGCCAAATTTGTCCAAAAAACGATTCATTGTGAATCCAATTGTCAAATAAAAGATCTCTCTTTCTCATCGTGGAATTATATAAAGGCTTTCAATAACAAAAAATATGCTTTCGAGTTTTTAGTTTCACTTTGTTCCTGCATGTTCCAAAGTATTGTTGTTTTAACCCCAAGTTCCGGCTCTAAAATGCCATTGATCCGTAAACATATCAATAATGAAACTCGTTACCTCTATCCAAATCTAAACTAGTTTCGTCATGCTTAACTCCGGCACTAAAACCTTGATTTTTGCTGTGTTTAAAACTTGCTGAATTTTGCTGTTTTCTTGCACAAAAGATACTGCAATAATCAGTAAAGACAAAAAAATAAAATCGAAAATAATATCATTATACCGATATTCCAGACTAACGATAGTTGCTCAACTTATATATAAAGACCGCATTCCTCATGCCCACTTTTACTAGGAAAGATTGTTAAGACATTGTTCCCAGAACATCGACGTGACTATACACATCAGACGGAAACCATACCACCAGTAACAGAGTATAAAATAGTACACATGACGAAATAGATCGTAGACAGAAAGGTGTACGCGATGTTCTCCCAAACACCGCCTAAACTACTGGCAATCAGGAATCATCTTTGCTAAAGTGTTTGAACACTGCATAACGGAGGGCACTATTCAATTATTCAAATACACGTTGCTGTTAATTCCAAAACCAATATATAAACCCTTTGGCAATCCATTAGACCACTGATCTGGAACATCTTGAATAACGACGTTGTTACGTTACAAATACTGGAGAAAGAAAACATTATTGGGTTTGCGGGAGATATCTTAGTAACACTCTCGGCAAGATACATTGACGAAATCTAGCTGCTTGCAAATGAAGTCACACAAACCATCGGGCTATGTATGAAAAAGGCTGGACTTAAGTTAACAGAACTAAAAAGCTCATTTTAGACTTTATAAATATATATATATACATTATATATAACTCCAACGATTGCAGATCAACACAACCTGGATAAATAAGCGTTTTTGAGACTCCTGATTAAATTCCTAAAAATTTTAAAGCTCAACTAAGTCTAGATAAAGCACATTTTTGTACCATATAAAGGTCTGCAATTTGAGTTCATGTTTATACTTTTAATTAAAACTAATTTTGGATTACGTAAAAACTAGCAGTTTGTTATCATTAAAAATTAGACGATATAAGCCCTATTTTTCACTTTTTAACTTAAAGTTTCTATTTATATTTGAAAGCTAGCTGAAAGGCTACTTTTTTATTTTTATATAATGTTTACCAACATTATTTGACAACATTTAAATGGGTTTTAAATATTGCGATTTTAATTCTACAAATATTTACTTAGATCCTTCTTTTTTTGTTAGCAAAAATAGGATTTCAAGTTTATTTTGTTGTCTGGCAAAATTTAAGATGTTGCTGCAACATGTTTTTCTTTTCAAATTTAACAAAATTTTAATAATAGACTTTGTATACATATACAATTTTCTTTTTTTCGCTTTTATTTTATTATTGTTTGCGATTTTTGTGAAAATTTATTTCACTTAATGTTTTTTTCATATGGAGGCTTTGGTTTACACACTTAGAATATTGCTGAGCTGATAAAAATGTCTGAAACTTCTTATCAGGCGAAAGGGGATCCATGTTATTCCTTTGACTACATGTAGAAATGGTGTTTAAATGTACAAATATTACTTTGTTCCTTCCTTTTTAAGTAAACTATATAATTTAGAGTTTGTTTTGTGGCTTGACAACATTTAAAATGTTGCAGCAACATGTATTTAACATTATTGATTATTTTTTAAAATTTTTCAGAAAATTTATAAACTGAACATTGCAGTTGTGTGATTATAAACAATTTGACTTAAACTTTGAATTTCCATTAAAAAATTCGAAGCGTCTGGCCATTATAGAAGAATAACAATTTCAATTTGTCATATATCGTTTAGAAATGACAAATTTATTTATATTATAATTGATATTAATTCATTCCGCAGTTTTAAACGCCTCTCGTAAATGTCATTATAGAAAATCAGCTTGTTATGCCAGTTGAAGTTTCTCAACACATGCCAATATAACACTCTTTTCACCATATGTATAGGGTGTTCCTTAAGAGACTTTAAATATATATTGTATATATATTTTTTTTTTATTTTTCTCCAAAGTTATACATTTAAGTCTTATTTTCAATTCTGCATAGTTATTAATAATACTTGTTCTCATATTCGAAAACTGTTTTCTACGACCACCTTTATGTTTTAACATATCAAATGTTACGCAGACAACCAACAACAGCACAAATATATAAAACATTTAAGCCTGTTAAAGTCATAGTTTTTGTTGTTGTTGCTTAAGCGGTGGCCATTAAGCTTTAACAAATTGTTATTATTGTTGTCAGTTGTTGCCTGTTGCAAATAAATATTTGCTTTTATTTGGCGTTTTAAAGGCAATTTTATTAAACGCGCTTAAAAAACTGCGACAAATGATCATCGAAAACAAATGGACCACCATCACATAAATACATGGCCATAATATGTCTACTACTTTAATATTTATTGTTGTGGTTTATAAGTGCCGCTTGAATATTTTGTGGGTTTTCGTTTCTTTTAGGGTACACGAACAAACAAACAAAAAAATACGTAAGATATGAACTTTTAAATCCCCATTGTAGCTATAAATGTAGATTCATTACGTTCTATACTATACTCTTGCCGCTTTTACAGCTTTTTGTCATTTGTTATGAAAAGTTTTATTAAGTGTGTCACAAGATCGTTTATCGCAGGCCATGTAAGAAATGAAGAATAAGAAAAATATTGGGCTTTTAAGAAAATGTTAGTTTTTTATACATATTGCTTTAAATGTCTTTTAAAATAACCATCATAAATAATAATGCTGGAATTAAGGTGTTAAAAGGTGAAAATTTGAAAGGGGTGGTAGGAAAAAGTTAATGATGATGCAGAAAGATGTAAGCAAATTTGTAACTTTTGATAATTTTTAAAAAGGTAGTGGAAATACTATTTTTTAAAATAGTAGAAGTACAACCTCTTTAAATATTTTGTAAAATACAAATTTATAAAAACTTAATCACTAATCCAGATTTACATATTTTATAATTTAAGCATATCAAAACCAAAAAACGTGCTAAAATACTACCGTTTTGAAAATGAAAAAAATTATCATCAACAATTTTCACTTTGAAGAAGTTTTTAAAAAAATAGTACTAAAATAATACTATTTTAGAAATAAAAAAATTTACCAATAATATGATTTTTAATGATTTGAAAATGAGTTAAAACAAAAATTTAAACTTTTGATATATTTTTAAAAAAAGTAGTAGAAATATTACTTTTTACTAAGCCTCTCACAATGATATAAAATGCTGATTTTGAAGTCTTTAAAACTCATCGAGATTTATTTTATAATTTTTAGAATTTTAAACTCGTGAAATTACATTTTACAAAAAAGTACTAAAATACTACTACTTTAAAAATCAAAGAATTTATTATTAAAATTTTTATTAAATGGCTTAAAACAATTTGGTATACACATAGATTACTTTGGAAAACATTTTTAAAAATATAATAAAGTCCTAATAGTTGATCCAAGTATGTTGTTTAATATTCTGCTCATGCTGTTTACTATATACATTGTATTTCTCTAATTAATAAAGTGTGAGCAATTATTACCACTCATTTTTATACAGCTTTAGTACCTTTAGATTTTAGCTTATTAAAGCTGTAATTAATTCTTTGTTCTAAGCAATTTATTTAAGTCTACCTGCACTTGATATTAAATTAATACTTTCATACCACACTAAGCAACTATAATTAAAATCTCTTTTTGTATGGCAATTATAACGACTGATTGAGAATATCTAACTATTTATCTATGTAACTATTAAATAACTTGTCATTTAAATGCTATTGGTTTTACCTGACTTTAATCTATTCTAAATTTCATTACTATTTGCTATATTTACTTTTGGTTTAGTTAACAAGTTTTTACATATTTAATAAATGTTTCAATTTAACCTTTTGAGTGTTTAGCTTATTATATGCTTACTATTTAATCCATTAAAATTTATAACATTTTAATAATTTTGCAATAATTAATGATTATTTTGTTGTTGTTGTTGTTGTTGTTGTTGTTTGTAAAATTTCCCCCACATTTAGTTATTTATTACTTAAGCAATTAATGTATTTCATAGTTGGCTTTTAATGAATATGTAACAAAAGACTTAAGTTGCAAACTTGTTTTTGTAAAATATTTATTTCTTTGGTTTTATTTCAGAACATTGTGGATTTTAATTATAGTTTAACAAAAACGAAATCTGTTTTACAGAAATATAAATTAATATTCATTACTGTTCTATTTACAATTTTTAACACTTTGTTATAAATATTTAATTCTTTTGAAGCAATTATAAGTTAATTTTATTGCTAATTATGGCAACAAAAATAGCAATAGTAATAAAAAAAAATATTAATAATAATAATATTGAATTAAATAAAAAATTTCCCAGTTACCGTATAATTATGACGTAGACATAATGATATCGTACATACTACGTTTACATGAGAGATTCTACATTTTAGTTCCGCTTACTCAGGTCATAAAATAAAAGACTGGCAAACTTACAACAAATCAATGAAAAATTTTTACAAATCATCTAATGTTAAAACAAAACATATTACTAAAAATAAAAACAACAAATTACATATAAATATATAAATATATATGGCAATATAAGATTTTTCTCACGCTGTCAGCCCGCTAAAGCAGCAGTTGCACTACCTCCTACCTCTACCACCAGTACTCACAGTTGACTTTGGCTGGTACTAAGTAGCAGCCGGAAATCGCTGTGGTGTAACTAAATATAAATAATGCTCATATTACTGCTTTATAATTGAATAAAATTAAAAAAAAAAAATACATTTTATTAATGAAAACTTTATACAAATAAAAGTCTGTATTTATTTTTATGTTTTGCTAACTTCAAATAAGATTAATACTAGCACAACTTAACAGCCACAAACATATGTAAATTCACACTAACGTCATACAACCAAGGGTGATTAGTCATCATCAATGGGTTTATTATAACGCGAAAATTATACAAAAAAAAACACACTACAAAATGATTTTTATTAAACTTATTTATATAATTATTCAATTTAAAATTAAGTTCGCTACACTATAACATAAAGAAAATATAAAATTTGTTAAGCAAAATGTAACCAACTGGAATAACTATTTGCTAATATTACATACATATATTGTAGCCACCAGAATATTTCCCAACGTAACAGCGTTATTTGTCATAAACATGATGATACTGTGTACTTTATTTTGATGCCTAAAAATTGGTATAGTTCAACAGTTAAATTAATTGTGAACGCTTTTCATTTTGTTTATTTTTTTTTTGTGAATTCAATTCAACTTAAATAACTATTTAAAATGCAATTTAATTTTCTAGCTTTTCTTTTAATTATATGTCGTGTTAACTGTATATTGACGATCATTTCTAAAACATTTACAATTTTTAGACAGAAAGTATACGATATGATTCTGTATTTATATCATTATAAAAATGTCATTAGCTCACCTGTAACATTCGCTTTCAGCCTTTCCTTTCACCTGCCGTAACCAATTAATAAGGTTTCAATAACTAAAGAAATAAAACTTAATTTATATTTGTCTTTACCTACGACTTAAGTTTTTTCAGAACAACAAAAAAAAAAACAACAACACAAACTTACACTTTTTCTAACAAGCACACTAAATTTACAACCCAACCAGAAACCACTGACTACTGTGGCAATTAAAACGGCTCATCATTCTAATTATAGTTGGTCGAGTAATACTCGTATGTAAGTTAAGTTAATTTGTTGTATTTTTATTATAAGTTTTTTGTTTTGTATATTTAATTTAACAATTTTATTTAAAGTTAATTATCATAATAAGGCATTGCCTAAGCTAAACAGTAAGAAAGAAAGATGTAAAAAAAGGTCATCCAGTCAATACATGAAATGAGCGATAAGTATTTAGTAAAACCTATAAAAATAAAGTTAGACACACACTTACACAGCTACATATTCACTAACAGTTAAATTACGTAGATATCATTTATGCGAACCCTGCAGTGCTAAGATAAGTGTAACGAACTGTAGATATTTGTCATCATAGGGCTCACTAATAGTAACAATTCAGATAACTGACTTATTAGAGCAGGTGTGTAACCTAATCGTAGGTCCAATGACCCTCTATAAATACCTCAACATTGAAGTGGCTCCTCTCTAGATTACTTAAAAAAACTATAGAGAAAATTGATTTTATAATAGATTACCTTGAAAGTATAAGGAAGGCAGTTGACTTCTCTTTGCATTATTATAGTGCACAAATATGTTATAAATATATAAATTGGAGTCAGCTGATTAATAAGGTGCTAGAGGAAATCACCATCTTAATTAGATACATTGGCTTCTTTAATAGTTCATGCAGAACTGCTAGGTATTGATGTAAGTACGTATGCAGTATAGTATTTTGTGTGTAAATAATTGTTTTGCATTTGTATAAGGAAAATTCAAGCCGGATTTTGATTTTATTTAAATGTGTTTCTCAGATGAAGAAAATAAAAAGGTATATAAATGCGAGGGTAGAACAGTAAAAAAATAGTAGCTATATATAAATTTAAAGTAATTTTTTTTTATTTACATTTGTTAAAGAATTGTTGATCAAAAATAGCCCGTGAGGAAAAACAAAAAACCTCAATAAAAATATAAAATAAATTTGAATTGTTTTAAAGCAAATGGGAATACCGTCAATATTTACCACAATATTTTTTTTAATAAGTTTTCTATAAGGAAAATTTTATTTAATTAAATAAAATTTCTTTAAAAAAATTTCTAAATAGCGTAAATTTTCTTTATAGAAAGAAAATTTCAAAATAGCGTAAATTTTCTATACAGAAATTTCAAACTAGCATAAATTTTCTTTATACAAAGAAAATTTCAAAGTAGCTTAAACTTACGCTAAAGACAATTTTATTCAATGTTGATTAACTGTAAGCTTTTTAATGCACACAAAATAAAATAAATATAATAAATATAGCGGAATAAATATAGCGTAAAATTCCTATACAAAATTTCATTCATTACCGTAAATATTCTAAAAATAAAATTTCATTCAGAAGTGTAAAATTTCTTTATAGAGAAAATTTCACAATAGCGTAAGTTCTCTATAAATAAAATTTAATTCAAAAGTGAATAAAATTTTGTACAGAAAATTTCATTTAATTGCGTAATTTTTTAAAAATATCGTAATTTTTTTTATAGGAAGAAAATTTCATTCATTACCGTAAATTACCTCTAAATAAAATTTTATTCAAAAGTGTAAATTTTCTATAAAGAAAAATTTCAAAATAGGGTAAGGGAAATTTCATTCAATAGCGTAAATTTTCTTATAGAAAGAAAATTTCAAAATATCGTAAAGAAAATTAAATTCAAAAGTGAATATTTTCTATAAAAAAAATTTCATTAAATTGCGTAAATTATTCATAAAGATAAAATTAACAAAATAGCGTAAATTTTGTGTATAGAAAGAATATTTCATTAATTACCTTAAATTTTCTGTAAAAAAAATGCATTTAATAGCGTAAATTTTCTATAAAGAAAATTTCCAAAACATTTTCGATAAAGACAATTTCAAACAAATGTGTCTTATGTGTCTTAGGTCTTTCGTTTTGATACCAACTTTAAATCTTTGATTTCATCATTTCTGTAATGCACCTCGCATTTAAATTTTTTAAGTGTTTTTTTTACATTTATGAAGATGTCTAGCTTAGAGCTTGAATTAGACTCTCCTCTAAAAACGAATCATCTGACAATATGTAAACATATGTAAGTTTAATTATATGCTTGATGTAATTTTGCAAACAAAGTCTATGACAAAAAAACGAAACAGCAAAACAAATCGTTAATTTGATTTTGTGGTTTTTAAATGTAAATATTAAATTGTATTCTGTGTGTGTTACGAATTGTTGTTAAAAATAATAATAATGATAATAAATTTCTTTACATACAAACATACTACACAAAATCATTTTGCAGCAAATTGAGTTACAGATCAAAAAACACACATTCAACTCAACAGCAAACATTTTTAAAGACGTATACATACAGACATATTTAGTTTGTTGTATAAATGAATGTATGCCTGTGAGGCATGTCATTTGTGATCAGATAAATTGTTTGTTAAAATGTATATTTGTTGGTATATTTTATAAATTTATAAATTTTTAGCTAAATGTTATAATTGTTAAATATAAATATTACTTGAGAGTTGATAAATTGGTTTTTTCATACAATTATGCTGAAAATAAATGAATGTGTAGATGTTGTTCATTCAGTTTATTTATACATTCATTCATTTGTTGGAATAAATAATGTTTTAATAATTATGGGAATTTTTATATTTATTTGCAGTTTCATTAAGCGAAAATAGTTTTGTGAAAACTCATACAATTGAAATGTTAAGAATGTATGATTAAATGTTAGTGAAATAAAGTAATTAATTATATTATAATTATAATTATAAAATGCAAAAAAATGTAATACAAAAATAAAAGCGTTATAGAACAGGCTTGTGCCTTAAGTCTTTTGTTTTTCATTGAGGTACTTGTAAATTAAACAATCCGAACTTTGCTGTTAGTTTTTAAAACTATCTGCTGCTTTTGCTATTGACAAGAAAAGTGTTACATTTTGCAATATTTGTTGCTTTTCTTTCAGAAATCCATTTTATTTTCAAAACTATAACACTAAAAACAAATTTAAAAAAAAGTCCGCCAAAAAATTCATTTACAATTGAACTTTATTTGTAGTTTTTTTTTGTGGTTTATTTTTCTTATTTTGGCTAAAACAAACAAAAATATTTACAAAAAATTCCAGTAGCTCACGTTTAACCACTTCATGGTCTTGTAATATTCTTTCTTTTAAGTCTGTTTCTTTCAGCTTTATGCTTAAATAATTTTGTAAAATTTTTTTTCATGTTGTTGATTTTTGTTGTCTTAAATACATTACAGTAGCAAATTGTTTTTAGTACTAAACAACAATGATACTTATTTTAGGTTTTTTCTTTCGTTTTTTCTTTTTTATTTTTGGTAAAACATAAAAACCATAACAATTGTATTAAAAACCCCCCGAAAACAATGACAATCAACTACACAATAATGTCGTGCTTTTAAGACTAAAAGAAAAATAATTTTGTCTGCCAGAAAAAAAACCAAAAATTGATTTTTTCTTAAATCTTAAAACACAAAAAAAAAAATAACACAAACAAACCAACCAAAAAAAAGAATACCAAATAAAATTGTACAAATCTTTAAATGTTTCTATATAAACTTACATATCTAAACCAATGGCTACTCAAATTAAATACCAATTCATTGAAGTTGATCAACAGAACAAACTGCAAAAAAATGGTTAAACAAAAAAGAAGAAGCTATAAAGGATTTTTGTTAACTTGTTGTAAGTATTGTGTTGGTTTGTTTTTGTATACAGTTTATTTTCTTAACAATTTTATTCGACAACATTAACATAAAACAAATTATGCCAACGTGACTTTACCATAAATGCTTAAATACAAAACAAATACTCCAAAAAAACATTCGAAAACTAAATGCTAAAATCCACCAAAAAATCCAACAAACGAAGATGTTCTATAATGATTATTTCTCACAACCAAAAGTTGGCTGTAATAATACTGTAACCAGCTAGAAATCATTAAGAAATTAACACACACCAAACAAAGGGTACGTAACAAAATATTGCTAAAAAATTTGGTCCTGTGTTCTTAAAAAAAAAAACTGTTAAAGTAAAGAGCAACGAAAACAGGAGTTAGTAAATATTCTCATAACCTACTTACAAACAATGTTGCATTATCTGATCAATAAGCAAGTACTGTATGAAATTGAGCCGGCATTGTTGTTTAGTTCAACATATTGTAACAAAAGTATCCATAGAAAATCATTGTTTTGCGAAAATAATCATGAGCGACAGAATATGTTTCTATAGAAAATCATTATTGAAAATACAGTTCAATAGAAAATTCTTGGCTGAATAGAATATTTTATAAAAAATTATTAACGACAAACATTATTCATTGAAATTTATCGGCGACAAATATTTTTCCATAATGAATTTTTGAAAACAAATAAGTCACTGTAGAAAATATATTGCGCCAAAAAAAATCATTGGCGACAAATAGATGAATATAAACGTTTTTGAAAATAATACAAGCTTCCAAAGCAAACCTTTTATAACTCTAAGTTTTCTCTAAAAAATCATGGGCGACAAATATGTTTCTAACAAAAATTTTTGCGTAAAATATATTTATATAAAAAAAAACTTGGCTCAAAATTATTTTTTGTTAAAAGTTATTAGCGCCAAACTTGGTTTTATTATAATTAATTGGCGACGAATGCGTTTCATTAAAAACTCTCTAAAAACAAAGAAGTTATTGTAGAAAATGTTAGGTGGCAAACAATTTTTTATTGAAACTGCTTGTAACAAATAACATTACACACAAACCCCCTTTTTCATAAAAACTTATGGAAATTTGCTTTATAACAGGTTTAGAAAGCAAATTTCCATACAAAATTTGTTTTATAAACCACTTATAAACCTGTTGTAAATTTTATGAATAAGGGCAAAAATCTTTAACGATAATCCAGTTTTGTTAGATTTGAGAAGTTTCTTAAGGTTATTGTGAGCGAGAAACAAGTTTACTTTGAAAAGCATTGGCGACAATAAGTTTTTGCAGAACATAATTGCAAACAAACAAGAATCCAGAAAGAAATGTTAGTTGACAGGCAATTTTATATGCGAAATTATAGTTTATATGGAAATCATTGGCGACAAATAAGTGTTGCTAGAAACTAATTCAAAACAAACAAGAATCTGTGAAGAGAAAATTAGCGACTAGAATTTTTCAATACAAAACAAAATGCGCGACAATCAAGTTTATATGGGAAATGTTTTAGTACAACTAGATTTCTATATAAAAATATCGGCACCGCAGAAGATTCCATAAGAAATTATTGGCGACAAAAAGTGTCTGTAGAAAATTAAGGGCGTCAAATAAGTTTTTGCAGAAAGTAATTAAAAACCAAAAAGAATCTATGAAGAGAACCACAGCGACTGGCAAATTTGTAATATAAAAACATGGGCGTCAGAAAATTTTCTAAGAAAAATCATGGGCGACAAACTAGTTTCTTTACAAATAATATGCGGTAAATAGTTATCTCTGCCATATATTTTTATTTTTGTATATTTAAATATGGCACAATATGTATGTGATGAGTTTGAAAGGCCCAAAATGAAAATATACTACTTAAAGCAGAGGTCGTCACTCATGGCCACCAGTGTCAAAAGGCAATGCAATATACACACACCATTAATGCGGGCGGAACTTTTTTTAATTATTAAAAGAAAAACGAATTGCAAATCAGTAATACCATCAAATAAATTGTTTTACATCATATAATAATACAGTTATAAAAGTGACATGTTCTTCTTATGCCGACGACTAACTCAAGGTATAACAATATACTCATAATAAAGTCCTGTGTACAGGTCACAAACTATAGTTCGCAAACTTAAGGCCACAATTTTGAAGAAAATATAACACAATTTGCTAATTGACCTTTCATTTGCTTAAATCCTATTTAAAATAAACCTACGCCTACACAAATAAAGCCCTATTATTTCACATATCATACTTACAAATGTCCTATATTTTTTATCTATCTACTTTATTTTCGCCAACCTGTTTCTAACAAATTTATTGAATGTGCTGAATTTTGTTTTTGGTCTTACTTTTAGCTAAAATATTTTAATATTTTTAATCTTTATTATAAAATCACCTTGTGACATGTTGTAAGTTATCACGTACGTCACGATATAAGAAAACTGTGTTTTTCTTGTAAATATTTTTATTTAAGTTACTTATTTTTTGCCTATAGATTTTTCCTTTGTTTTACAACATTTTCTCTAATTTCTATGAAATCCGTATGGATGCTAAACATTATTATAAAGTCAACATTGTCACTAACACATGTTTAAATGTAATGTTAAGTAACCCTGTTTTACAAACGTGTTACAGTTGCAACAAAAAAAAAGAAAAAACCTAAAAGTTTTGCAAATTTTAGTCTAATATGGTAACATGTTTACAGAAGACCAAAAAATCCAGAGAAAACTCTTGGGTTACCAGGTGACACAACGTGCTTAAATTTGAACAAAGCTTTAAAATTCTACTACAAATACATTAATTTATTTTTATATGTATGTATAAATATAGTGTATATAAATATATCGCTTATTTTTTCTTCTAAATCACCTTTATAAATCATACTTCATTTATAACAGATTATAATCATTTTAACAATATGATGACAACCACAAACACAATATTCAAATTCATTTAAAATAAATCATATTCACAGTGTCTTTCTTACCTTCATATTTACTCTTTACATTTAGCTATGAATTGGATATTTTAAGAAAACAAACAAACAAGGAACAAAAAAAAAACACAAAATGTATGTCTGTGTCTGTGTCTGCAATCAATAAATCGATAAAATATAAATAAATTAAATTAACGTAAAGAGTGAAGAAAAATGAACCATAGCACAGCTAAAAAAGCAACTCAATTTTCTTGCAGGCATAAAAAAAACTAAATAAAAAAGATCTTAATACATGATTTATCACACATGATACAAATAACACACAAACTTATAAACTGCACTATGGGTTATTTTTGTTGAAATATTTTTACTATTTTATAATCCTGCAACATTACAAAAGTAATTTTGAAAAACCTGCAATAAACTATTTAATTTTGTGGTTCTATTGTAGCTTCAAAAGCATTTCATTACAAAATTTAGCTTCAATTGTAGTTCTTTCTAAAGTAAAATTTTAGCATCAAACATTGGTCTTTCTATCGTAGGTCTCTCCAAAATCAAAATTTAGATTTAATCTTTGGTCTTTGTGAAGTACAATGTGAGTTTCAATCATGGGTCTTTCCAAAATTTAATTTTAGCCTCAATCGAAGGACTTTCCAAAGTCAGATTTTAGCTTCAATCGTAGGTCTTCCAAACCTGTAATTTTACCTTCAATCGTAGGTCTTCCAAAACCTAAATTTTAGCTTCAATCGTAGGTCTTTAGTTTAACCACAACTATAAAACAATTTATTTCCCATTGTTAAAACAGCAGCTTTTTTATATAAAAATTTTTGAAAATAAAAAATATGTTAAAATGTTTTTAAGGCGTTTCAAATATGACACACTACCAAATCTAGACTACAACAATACTTGTAAATTCACAACAAAAAAAAAAAAAGAAACTAAATATGAAAAATTTACTGAGATCATATACATGTATTCATATATGTATAGTTTTTTTTTCTTTACTTCTGTTAGATTATATTGACTCTATTTGCATTTATTAAACATCAAGAACTGACAGCAGCCATGCAACCAACAAAATAACGATTACAATATTTTAACACTTTTTGTTGGAAAAAACACTATTAAAAGAGCGCTACAAATATGTATAAGGAACATGTAAAACGTACAATTTGGAATAAAGTCATTCTTTTGTTATGCTATGAGTTGTAGTTTTTTTTTTTAGAAAGGCGAGGGGGGAGACGTTAAATAAAAAAATGTTTTAAACGCTAAATACAAATTAACATATGTTAACGAGTTTTATATGATACAAATTTATAATAATTTTTAAGTTAAGTTTGTTTTACTGGAAAACCATTGGGGGTGTGTTTATTATAGTGATTTTAATTAAATTATCTTTGAGTTGTATCTTTCAGGTTGTCTATTGTTTTATTTTTAAATGTAAATACGGGTAGAGTGTAATAGAGACGGTGGTGTGTAAAAGGCCTTTTTGATGTATATAATAAATATGCCAGTTGGAAATTGTAAACTCAAGTTGAATTTAAAAGTTTTAAGTGCGATACTTACAGACAGACCTATGATTGAGGCTAAAATGTAATTTTAGAAAGACCTACAATTGAAGATAGAAATTAATTTTAGGGAAGCTCAGAATTAAAACTAAAATTTATCTTTAGAAAGTCATTGAATTAAAACTAAAATAAGGATACCTAAAAATTATTTTTGGAGAGAGCTGCTATTGAAGCCAAGTTTGAACTTTAGAAAGACCTACAAATCAAGCTAAAAATTAATTTTAGAATGATCTACGATTATAGTTTAAATTTAACTTTAAAAAGACTTACTATTGAAGCAAAACTTTAATTTAATTTAGGAGTGATGCTAAAATTTAACTTTAGAAAGACCGTAGATTGAAGCTAAAATTTGTCTTTAGAAAGACTTGCTCTTGAAACTAAAATTGAACTTTAGAAACACTTACGATTAAAGTTAAAACTCTACTTTAGAAACATCTTATATTGAAGCTGAAATTTAAATTTTGAAAGAAGCTAATATTGAGTTTTAGAAGGAATTAGGATTTTTGCTTAAATTGAACTTTAGAAATATTGAAGCTAAAATGTAATTTTAGCAGCCAGAACTACGTATTAACACAACTAGGTCAAATTTATTTCTAGAAGGAACTTCTTTTGAAGCTAAAATTTAAATTTAGAAAAATCTATGATTACAGTTACAATTGAACTTTAAAAAGAAATATAATTGAAACTAAAAATAAACTTAAACAGGATATAGTATTGCAGCTCAAATTAAACTTTAGAAAGACTAGTGATTGCAGACAAAATTCAACTTTACAAGGATCCATGATTGAAACAAAAATTGAGCTTTCAGGATGACGGACGTTTTAAGTTAAAATTAAACTTCAGAGAGACCTACGATTAAAGATTAAATTTTACTTAAGTGGAACATGGTTGAAGCCAAAACTGAGATTTAGAAAGATTGAGGTTTACATTAAAATTAATCGTCAGAAAGACCTATGATTGAAGCTAAAATTGAATTTTAAAAATACCTACGACTACAGCAAAAATTCAACATTTGGAATCACTACGATTGAAGCTGAAATTGAATTTTAGAAAGGCTTATAATTGAAACTGAAATCTGATTTTAGAAGCACCGTCCTTTGAAGCTAGAATGAAAGTTTGGAAGGAACTACTATTGAGGCTAAAAATTTACTATGGGAGGACATAGGATTGATGCAGAAATTAAACTTTAGAAAGAACTACTATTGAAATTAAAACTTGACTTTAGAAAGGCCTACTTAGAGCTAAAATTTAACTTTTAAAAGAGCTGCGTTTGATGACGATTGTTGCTTAAATTAAACTTTAGAAAAATATAAAACTGAAGCTAAAACTGCACTATATATGTAAATTGATATTTTGTATGTACTTTCTACTGGCCTGTTTTAGCGTATTATTTACATTTTGACATATAAATATAATTTTAATTAAAGCATTAAATTTTTGCAAAATATTGATAGCAGTGAGCATTTATTTTTATCTAGAGAAATAAGAAAACTGTGGCAAGTCAAGCTGGTTTCCTTAACACCCTACATCAAAAAAGAGCATTAAACTTATTCAATAAAAAATTATTCAAAATAAAACTTAAGAAATCTCTACACTATGGCAAGTTTTATAGAATATCAGTTTTCATAGAACATTAAGTAGAATATAAAAATATATAAACAAGTTTCATAAGAAATCAATTACAGTCGTGTAATGTTCTGATGTTACCTACTTGATGATGTGTTTAAAATTCCTTAAATTATAATAAACTTGTCTTAACCTTTCAAAAACCACAGAAGGTGTTAGCCGTTGAATGAGATCATTTAAGGTGTTTATTACACCGATAAATAAATTAGAATAAAACCACAATTTAAAGCAAAAAAGCTATAAATTACTTTTTAAATAAACATGTAAACATTTTAGAAATAATATAATAAACTATTTTTAACAGTTTTGTCATTAGGAAAGCATATTAACGCAAACACTTTTTAGTCATAATTTATGTATCTATACAAACAGCCAGCATTAGGTAAATATGTTTCTTAAGTCTTTTGTTTTATAGTTTAAAACAAACACAAACACACATGAGTTTCTCATGACGTGCTGTTAAATAATTTCCTTGTCTCATATTTAAGCATTAAAGCGTTATATAGATCAGTATTTTTTTCAAATAAGTTTGGACACACGTAATGAAATTAGGCGGAAATAATTTTTAGGAAAATTAAAATCATATCAGTCTAGATATTTTAAATTTATTTAGTCGTCTGTCAGCTAATAAAAAACCGTGGGAGATTTTTTAGAGAAAACAATATTAAAAAAATATTAAAGTTAAAATGTTTAAGCTTTAAAGTAAAATGTCTGTTGGAGATTTCTTCTAAGAGATTTCCAAATATCTTACATTGTAGTGTGTGCACTAAATATCACAAAAATAATAATGATTATTTGAGGCCTTTACACAACAACAAATAAAGAATGTAGGTATGGTGTTGACATTTTTTGAAAAAAAAATTATATTTAAGGTTTCCTGAAAATTTACATTCTATATGTTACTTTTTAGATTGAAATCATTTAAGTACATTTTTGCACAAATGGAAAAAATAAACAAGAGTTTAGCTCTCCATTGGTGGCTGTTAAAGAATTATGACTGTCATCATGTGTTGATGCAACATGACCGTACAAGCGTTTGACATAAACACTATTATTGTTTTTTTTAGTTTGTTTTCAGTTTGTTACGAATCTCCTTGCTTTAACAAAAAACACACACGGTGGTAAAACAATGGGGGGTAAATCTTGTCTTGAACACAAAACTAAAATGTAAGTTTATTGGAATCTCCTTTTTTTATGCAGACATTTTGTGGGCAAAAAAAAAAACCCATTTGTTAAAAATTTCGTTTTAAGTTTAAGTTTTTTTCTCTTTAGTTCTCCCTTACAAAAAAAGTGATTTAGTTTTGTGTTGTTTTTTGTGTCATTTTAGTTGCAAGTTTAAAGTGTAAAATTTATGTTATGTTTTGAAAGTTGGGTTTTGTCTTGTGTCTGTAAATGGGCAAATTGAATTGAACGTATTAAAAAAAAAGTTACATTGTTGATGTTTGTGGTGTTTTGATTTTTAAACATCACCAGCAGCATACACTCATCATATTGCTATGATGGGATTATTCTGTTTATTTGTTTAACAAATATATGTATGTTGTATATGGAAAACCACAGGAGTTTTCATTGATATTCAGTAAAGTATGCGAAAATGTTGATTTTTGTAAAAGTTTAATTTTATGGAAGTCCATTAAAATGGTGTTGAGTTGAAATAAGGGGGATACAATGAAGTTTAGTCAAAACAAAGGGATTTTCATAAAGTGATTTACAAAAAATATATTTTCAAATTAAACTTAATGTAAATAACAAAAAAGAGATGGGGTTGAAAACATTTAAAGCCTATACAACGATCATGTAAACTCCTGGGATTGAAACAAAGCCGTGACGATAGAGACACTAACGATTAAAGATAAATTGATATTATAAACACCAACAATGTTATCTTAAATTGGACTATAAAATGGCATACCACTCAAACTCAAATGGGGTTAGATAGAGACCCTCGATAAAATCTGCAAAAAGGATACATACGAGGGCGGTTCGAAAAGTTCTTAGCCTAGAACATAAAACGCGGTATAAACAAGAAAGAGTTAAGTCTTTTGGAAACTTCCACCTATGCTATGAACACATGTTAATTTACTTTTCGATCTTCCAACTCCTTCAAATAGAAACATGTCTTCAAAAAAGCCGCATCCGCGATTTTTTTACAATGAAAAAATTAGAAATTCATAGCCAAAGTACAGGATATGGTATTAAATGATCGACGAATAAAAGTGCGTGGAATAGCTAATTTCATTGAGATCTCAAATAATCGAGTCCATTAAATTTTGCATGAATAACTACAGATAAAAAAGCTTTCTGCTAGATGGGTGCCGCATTTGTTAACAGTCGACTAAAAACGCATAAGAATGAAAATTTCTCAAGCTTGTTTTGATCGTTTTAAGAAAAATTTAAATGAATTTGAAGCGTCGTTTCATAACTGTTGATGAGACATAGACCCACCACTATACTCCAGAGAAAAGAACAATCCAAGCAATGGAGTGCTGCTGGAGAAAATGCCTCAAAGAAGGAAAAACAAATCAATCGGCTGGTAAGGTAATGTCAACGGTTGTTTGAGACTTCATTGACTATCTGCAAAAGGGTAAACAATTAATTCAGAGTAGTTTCCAATATTTTAGATCAATTAAATGTAAAATTTCGACAAAAACGTCCTGGCTTACAACACAAAAAATAATTTTCATTAAGACAACACACTAGCGCATAAGAGTGTTTTAACAATGGCTAAAATCAACGAATTAAAGTACGAGCTGCTTGACCACCCACCTTATTCTCCTGATTTAGCTGTCAATTACTTTTACCTGTTCTGAAATCTAAAAAAATTCCTAGCTGACAATCGTTTACCTCAACTGAAGATGCAATTGCAGTTATAAATCAGTATTTTAAAGGCATTGAGGAAAAATATTTTGATCAATAGGATTGCTAAATAAGCGTTAGACTAAGTGTATTGAATTTTCTGGAGATTATATTGAAAATTAAATGTTTTTTGAAAAACTAACTATTCCCTTTCTGTCCTAGGCTAAGAAGTTTCCGAACCGTCAAGTTGGACTTCAGATTAAAGCTCAATTCGAACCCCGGAAATATTTACTATCAATGTTCAATTTTGTCTTCTAAAAGACCTATGACTGAAGCTCAATTTGGATTTCAGAAAGACTTATTATTGAAACTCAAATTGGACTTCGCAAAGAACTCGAATTAATGCTCAATTTGGAATTCAGAATTACTTACGATTGAAACTAAGTTTGAACTTGAGAAAGACCTTAGATCAAATTAAACTTGGAATTCAGAAAGAGCTACGATTAAAGATCAAATTGAACAATATGAAAACCTACGATTGAAGCTCAATTTTATCTTCAGAAAGATCTATGATTGTAGCTCAATTTGGACTTCAAAGAAGACCTTAGATTCAAACTTAGCTTAGACTTTACAAAGACCTTCGATTGAAGATCAAAATGGATTTCAGAAATATTTACGGTTGAGGCTCAATTTGGATTTCAGAAAGAATACAGATTTAAGCTTAAGCTCGTCTTGATCTTCAGAGAGAATTACGATTTAAGCTGAATTTTAACTTTTGGAAAGTTCTATTACTGAAGGGCAACTTTGACCACAGAAAGAACTAAACCTAAACAGATAGACTGAAGCTTAGCTGAGACTGCACAAATATCTAGCTGGGTGTATATATAGACAGACCTACTCTTGATGCATAATTGAGACTATACTGGGACATATTGATGCTGATGTAGAAAGCACAATTAAAGTTAAACTATGACTGACATAGAAGATAAGCTAGGTCTATACAAAACCTTATCAAAGAAGCCGAATTAGATCCATTTATTTAAGTTTAATTTCCTTATTACAGAAATAAATTATTGCAAAAAATGTTCTATTACTTTTTTTTATCAAATCATTTATTTTGATCAACGTCTATCTAACTATCTACCTATATATTTTACCTATCTTTTTTTCATTCATTTTTTCATTTATTTATTTATTGTATCTTCATTAAAAACGATCCAACAATAAGTTTTTCAAATCTTATATCTAAAAAATTTTCAATCTTTTAAGCCACTCTTTTTTTTATTAACACTTGTTATTTTTCCATTAACACTTTATAAACAAAACAAATCCTTTCAAATATAAGCTAAACATTGCAACAAGTCTTTGCTCGGGAAATTCCTACAATTAAAACCGACGTGATTTTAAACAATGTAATAACAAAACCTTGTTTTTATTTAACAAAATAATAAATATATGAAACTATTTTAAATAAACATTGAATGGTAAAAGTGAAGAAGCCGATGCCGCCAACCAAATTGGTATCAATCTTTACATTTTGAAAGGCAATTGACACTTGAGGTAAAATAAAAAGGAAATGAAAAAAAAAAAAAAAAAAAAAAACAACAACACACAATATAAGTAAGTTTGTTCAACAAATATACTTTTTAGTTGTTTTACCTTTTAGTTGTAGCCACTCGGGGGTAACCAAAAAGACAACAAATGCTGCAATGATGATGACGGTGATGATGATGGTGATTTGAAATGCGGCAAGTCATCATGTTGTTTGACGGCAGTTTAATACTTACAACACGCACATTATTTGTTTGTAGGTACATAAGGCAGTTTTATGCTCTCAACCATTTAGTGTTTTGTTAAAAAGAGTTCTTGTTGTCCTAATAATTGTGTAAACAATAATGATGCGTCTCTAGTGGTTAGAGTCGGTAGTTTGTAGCACTTGTACACATACACACACACGTTTCTAGGCGGCATTTTTTCTTTAAATTTTATAGCCAACAAAAATAAAAACAAACTTAAACAATGAATGCTCAGTTTTAAATTGAAAATCTATAAATGCAAGAAATAGAAGGAAAACAACGGCCTTTAAAACTTAAGCTAATTTCCTTAGTGCAGCCAGCAGGCAGCAACCAGCACCGGCAGCAGCAGTGGCAATGACGTTCCTGCAATTTAAATAGTAATAACAATAATAACAAATACTAATGGTGGGTAAACATTTAAATACAACCGGTGTTAAATGAACATGCAGAGATACCAACACATTCCCTTATAGCTCTTTTGCTGATATGATCAATAAATCCAATGATAGTTGGGACAGATCAATGAAATAAGTGAACAAAAATAAAAACACCAGTTAGCAGTTTAGGAAGCTGTTAAGTGGGGAGTATGAAAAGATGAAAAAAGTAATGGTGACAAAATAAAAAAAGCGGCAGTTGTTTAAAAAAAGCTCTAAAGAAACTTAAAAAAAACATAAAATGCTAGAGCTTTTATATTAGTTGGAAGTGTGAAAAGTCAAAACGAGACATATTAAACTAGTAATTTATTATGAATACTCAAGACTAGTTTAAGCTTCCACTGTAGCTCTTTATCTAATCTAAGTTGAGATCCAACCTAAGTTTTTAATAGTAGTCGCAGTTGAGCTTCAATCACAGCTCTTAACATAGTTAAAGTTTTGCTCCAATCGCAGATACTTATATAGCCTATTTTGAATTGCCATTGTTACAGTCTAGTTTAGATTTGAAACAAAGTTTAGAGGCAGGTCCCTGTTTCCCTGCCTCAGTTAGAATTAATGGGGAATGTTTATTATCATTTGAAAGAACATTCTTTGGTATTTATTTTTTGAAGATTATGTCTATAAAATGTTGACTCTTTCGAGCATTTCGACTGGTAACTGGCGAATGACACGCGTGATGTTTTCCTCCAAGGCCTGAATCGAATAAACTTTAGACTTTACATATTTCCACAGAAAAAAGTCTAACGGTGTGATATCACACGATCTCAATAAATCCATTGATTAATTCGATGTGTGGGAAGTAGCGCCGTTTTGCTGAAACCAAATGTTGCAGATATCACGAGCTTCAATTTCAGGCATCAAATAGTCGGTTATTATGGCACGATAACGGTCACCATTGACGGTTACGTTCGCACCGGCATCATTTATAAAGATGTATGGACACATGATTCCACCGGCCCACAAACCACACCAAACCGTGTTTTTTTTCTGGATAAAGTGGCATTTCTTGAATCTCTTCAGGTTGCTCTTCATCTCAAATTTTTGTTTGTTTACATACCAATTGAGTCAGAAATGGGCCTCATCGCTGAACAAAATCGGATCAACAAAGTCGGACCTTCTTGGAACTTTTCAAGAGCCCATAGAGCGAAACTATGATGCTTGGGAAGGTCGAGCGGCTTTAGTTATTGCACAAGCTGTATTTTGTAGGCTTTCAATTTGAGATCTCGACGTAAAATGCGCCAAATCGTTCCATACCTCAGTCCAAGTTGCTGCGAACGGGGCCGAATTGACATGGTCTTTGTGTACACTTTTAGCTACGGCCGCCATATTCTCTTCACTGCGTACTGGATGTGGTCTCTACGGTCGAATATTATCCAATAATGAATGCGAATAGTACGCTCAGTATGCCGATTATGTTGACCATAAGTAAGACCATAAACGAAGTGAACGAAACACATTAATTTTCATAATAAAGTTGAATGAGTTGTAAATTTTGTTCAGGCGTAAGCCTTTCATTATGAAATGCCAAACAATACTAAACAAAAATAACATGACAGCATGACATGTGATATGTCAAAAAAAGGCTATTGAAAAAAGTATCTCTACTTGAATCACCCAGTAATTAGTTTATAAACAATCATAGGTACCTACATATGTAGTGTTACTTTATTTACTAGCAATCGCATACCCGTGTGCTTCAAAAAGTTTCTTTAAACACACACTTCTTGTAAAACATATTAATGACTAAGACTGCTCTTAAAAAAAACTCACTCAACATTGAAAACCTTGCTCATGTAATCAAATTCCTTTTTACATTTTTTGACCATAACATTAGATGCATTTATTACGCCTTTCTTTTCCCTTTTACTCCAAAAATATCATACATTTTTCTTAAGATTTGTTTTTTCTTTCTACATTTTTTAACTTATATATACAAGAAGTACAAATAAAGCACAAAACATTTAAACACTTTAGCGCCTTTTAAGATTTAATTATACCATTAAATAAAACTTTAGTTTGACTTATTTTTATGACTGCAATTAAAATGCTTTAGTTTTTATATAGTAAGTACTATCAGGACATGCCCCACAAAAGAAATAAAGAAACAGAACAAAAAAAATACTAGCGGAAAGCTGTTAAGTTTATGAACCATTAATGCCAATGTACAACACTTTCCAACTAACTAACACCAACTGTTCCTTTATACGAAGAAGGGTCAGCAGAAGTATGTGCAGAAAACAACAAACTGCACACATCAAAACAATTATTGTGCAATTTACGCACCAAACAACAAAGTATTAATTTCTTAACACTTTGTGTTGCATTGGGAATGATGGCAGAAATATACGAATTGTTGCAAGATGAAAAGAATCAGCTGTAAAAAAGCGCGTGTTATTACTTGTATGCTGTTAATCACTTAAACGTTTGTTGTTACTTAAGGCCAAATAATGACCACCATCACGTTACTTACTTCATGCGAACCATTTGGCTTCGCCATTTTCACACACCGTCAGTCCATTCAAACAAACAGCCAGCCAGTCATCCAAGCAACCAACCAAACTAACGATCCATCCATCCAGTTTTTTAGTTGAGAAAAGTGCTCGTGTTTTTCTAGTTGTGATTTGTAAAAATATCAGAAATTATGACAAGCTTGCCGAAGAGAGGGGGTAAATATATCGCATAAAACGTTAAACATTTTACTAAATGTTTAATCATTTCCTTGAGCGCATTAAGGGCAGTAACGGCAGCCAGTATTTATACATCAATTTTCTTATTTGTTGTTATTGTTGTTGTTGTCGCTATACAACAACATTATTGTCGTTGTATGCGCTGCCTGTTTGTCGGATCGCTCCGAAGTGTCTGTTCTAATTGCTACACAATGCATCGGCAATTACTCCAATGATGATTTGTCATAACAGTTGCTTCTTGTCGCGAATTTGTAGCTACAGCATTTGCCCAGATACTGGTTGGTGACACTGGTGCAAAAGAAAATTTTTGTGGCAAGAAATAAGAAAACTACAAAACTGATGGATCACTGCTGATCGCTTTTCAATAAATAAGACAGAAGTTTTCTATACTAAATTGATCGATCACAGAAGTTTTCAATAAAAACAAATCGATCACAGAGCTTTTCTATAGAAAACAGGTTGCTACCGGAACTTTTCTAGAGCAAAGTGATCGATTACAGAACTTTTCTAGAGAAACTTGAGCGATCACAGAACTTTTCTAGAGAAAAGTGATCGATCACAGAACTTTTCTAGAGGAAAGTCATCGATCACAGAAGTTTTCTATTGAAAACAGATCGATCACAGAAGATTTCTAAAAAACACAGAACGATCACAAAGCGTTTATATAGAAAATAAATTGATCACATAAGTTTTCTATAGAAAACAGGTCATTCACACAACATTTCTGTAGAAAACAGATCGACCAAAGAAGTTTTTATAGAAAACAGATCGACCATAACATTTTTCTATAGAAAAGTGATCGATCACAGAAGCATTTTATAGAAAACAGATCGATCACAGAAGTTTGCTAGAAAAAACAGATTGACCACAGAACTTTTCTAGTGAAAAGTGATTGATTACAGAAATTTTCTATAGACAACAGAACAATCACAGAGGACTTCTATAGAAAACAGAACGATCACACAGAATTTTACAGAGAAAATTGATCGTTCACAAAATTTTCCTATAAAAAATAAATAATTACAGTAGTTTTCCTTTGAAAACAAATCGATTACAGAAGTTTTCACTAAAAAATAGATCGAGCACAGAAGTTTTCTATAAAAACCAGAACGATCGCAGAACTTTTCTATCGAAAACAAATCGATAACAGAAGTTTTCTATAAAAAACAGAACGATCACTGAAGTTTTCTATAGAAAACGTATCGATCACAAAACATTTTTATATCTCTTATTTTAGAATATACCTTTCAATACCACTGTCATTTTCAATTAATATTCTTCTTCATCTGCTAATGATGATGCTCCACCGTGGTAATATTTCTTTTAAAGTGCCAAAGATTACTGTGAACAAAAAAATTAAAACACTAACAAATAATTTTGTTATATCATGGCAAATGCAAGCTTAAAATGACCGTTTTTAATAAAACATTTCAATTTCAGATTAATCGAAGAACCTCTACGTTTTTTTGTTTTTGTTTGTGTTTATATTTTCGCTAAACTCTACTTCCACACTCCACTTTATGCGATAAACAATTAAGGTTATTTAGTGCATATAACGTGCAAAAACTGACATATGATTATGAAATTCTTTAAATTTTATGCTTAGTAATAATGACTTTAAATTGAAATGATGTGAATGGCTATTTAAACGTTATTTTTATTTTACTTAATTTTTTTTTTGCACTCAACAATTTACTGATATTGCGTGAGATCTGTAGTGATGTATAGTTTAAAGTTTAGTTTTTCTTGTTATTTTTTTTTTTTGGCTTTATTTATATATTTATCTATATAAGTCGTATGTAAAGTGTAATTTTTTGCTGTAAATTCAATTAGTTTACTTGGCATTTTCTGGCTTAAAGGCAATGCGTTCTGTATTTTTTTTTAGTTTTTTTTTCTTTCTAGTTGTGTGTGCGATTTTAGTCATATAACAACTTGAGAAGTCTTCCAATATGGCCATAGGTCTAGTAATTAGTTTTTCTTGCCAAAGCGTTATGGCAAAATATGGTTTTACTGATTTATAGTTTTAAAAACATTTCGTTTTGGTTGTGTGTGCAAAACAATCCATAAACATCATCAAGTCATACATTTGTGAGAGGGATATCATATGACATTTGTTTGTATGAGCTAGAAAAACATACTACATATTTAAATGTCAAATGTTGGCTGAAATAAAAAATTATTTCAAACAATTAGGGAGGGCGAATTGTAATCGAGGCAGAGAAGGCATTTTGGAATTGTAAATATATATATGTATGTGTTAACTTAATGAGATATAATCAAGCAAAGGTAAAATTCTTCATTTATAAAAAAAAAATTTTAGAATATGAACCGATTAATTTTTGGTCAAAACTGTACAGTATTTTTATGAATTATAGATGTTTTCACTAAAAAATTGACCGATCAATAAAAGCTTTCAATAGAAAACTAATCGGTTATAGAAGTTTTATATAAAAACCGGATCGATCATAGAAGATTTTTATATTTATTTGTTCGATTATGGGATTTTTTAATATAAATTTTCTCGACCATAGACGTTTTCTACAGAAAACTCTTCCATCGTTTCTATAGAAGACTGATCGATCATAGAATTTGTTTATAAAAAACATAGGATTTTTGTGGGCAACCAGATTATCCCAGATTATTTTTATAGAAAACTGATTGAACACAGAAGTGCTTTTATAGAAAACTGATAGAGATAGAAAACTGATTGATCACAGAAGACTTCTATAAACAACTGAATGATCATAGAAAACTGTTCGGTCACAGTTCTATTTTTATAGAAAACTGATTGAGAACAGAAAAAACTGATTGATTTTTACTGAAAACTGATCGATCACAGAAGTTCCCTATGGCCAACTGCTTGAGCACAAAAGTGTTTTCTAGAAAACTGATGGATCGCAGAATATCACAGAAGTTTCTAAAGAAAACTAATTGATCCCAGATGGAATGGATCAAAGAAATTTGGTTAAGTTTACCCACATTTGTCTCCCTGGTTTTGCAAAATTCTAACGAAAAAGATTTTTTATACATTAGCCGTTCATGCGCTATTTTTCTGTTTTTCAATTTGCCTATTAGTTAGTTTGTTTATTTTTTTATTTTTGTTTTTTTTTAGCTATTTGGTTTATGGTCGCTTTGGAAGCCACATGAACATTTTTGAGTTTGTGTGTTTGGCTAAATATGGTCTGGCACGCATTTGTTGTAATATGCAAAAATTGAATATTGAGTGCAAATGTTTATGGATCTTTTAGCAAAAACGAAACGAAACAAAACAACATGTTATTATAGTTTTGATTTTGAATGAAAAACGTGATCATCAGTGAAAAATTTAGAGCTTTTTTTTATATGATTCTCACAATAATGCAGTTGTGTGAAGGAAAAACCTTCAGTTAAAAATTGTTTTAACGGTTATTGAAAGTTTAATTTTGGGAAATATGTATAAGTAATATAGATTGTGTGAAAAATTTGGTGGAAGTTTGTATTGAGTTAAAGAATTTTTTTTTTTTTATATTTTTGACAATTTAGTTTGTTGCTTAAGTCTTTTTTTCTTTAATTTGAAAACCTGCTGTAAATAAATTTAGTTTTCTTGTCATATTTTTATTACTTAAGCATCATTTTTATTATTATTGATAATATTTTCATTATTTATTACCTTAAATTCAATACATGTCATTTCCTGTCAAATTATTGCTTGTGCCACAGAAAAAAGCCTTATAATTGTAAGAAACTCTCAAAAATAATATTATAAAATACCTTTATATATTTTCATAACATGTCATGTCTTGCATAATAAAACAGTTCTTAAAATTATGTAGAATACGAAAACATTATTTCTTTATTTTTGTTGTTAGTTAGCGTGTCTTCTGTTTAATACCTTTTTAATAAAGCTTTTAACGTAAATGTATGATATTCATTTAAATTTATTTAATTTTATTTCTTTTTTTATTAAAAAACAAACCATTGATAAATATATATGTATGTATTTTTTCACAGTTATAAAACAAAAAATAAATGAAAATTATATAAAAGTAAAAAGAATCAGGCATTTAATATCCACAAAATTTGAATACAGTCTTTTATACCAAAAAGCGCCGACAAATTGACAGGCGTTTGATGAACGAACGCATGCATGCAACATACTTCCACTGCAGTTCATATTCAACAAATGCAATAAACTTATAAACGTTTCATTTTTTTCAGTTTTGTTTGATTTTTAATTTATTTTTTTTTTGTTATGCATTAAAGCTTCAGTGAGTACTTTAGTGGGTGCATTATGATGAATTTTATTTTGTGAATGTATTTATTTTGGTTAGAGTTCTTTTTTTTTAGAAAACCATTGATAAAACTGAAGCGGTAAACTTTAAATGAAATTGTTTTTTTTTTTATTTTTTGAAGTCAAAAGAACAAGTTTTGCATAGAAAATTAAAGTTAAAGTTTTAGTTAACAAAAAAGAATTTAAGTGATCATGAACAGGTATAAAATACATCTAATAGTAGTAATAGAATACAAAAAACTGAGCTACAATGTTTTTTTTTAATGCAGAAACTTATTTCAATTACAAAATTTTACGGTCGCCAAATTAATCCTTAGAAAACTGATCGATCACGGAACTTTTCTATTAAATAGTTTGTTGATCACAAAAGTTTTCTATAGAAAATTCATTAATTTCAAACTTTCCTATAAAAATATAGATCACAGAACTTTTCTATAGACAAGTGATCGATCACAGAAAATTTCTATAGAAAAGTGATCGACCACAGAACTTTTCTATAAAAAAGTGATTGATCACAGAACTTTTCTGTAGAAAAGTGATCGATCACACAACATTTCTATAAAAAAAAAGAATCTTTTCTCTAGGAAAGGAAAACTTTTGATCGACCACAGAACTTTTCTATGAAATAGTGATCGATCACAGAACTTTTATATAGATGAGTGATTGAGTGATCACAGAATATTCTGTGGAAAACTGTTTGCTCGCAGAATATTTCTATGGAAAACTGATCAATCACAGAACACTTCTATGAAAAACTGATTGATCACGGCACATTTATGTGGCTTGATTGATCACAGAAGTTTTCTATGGAGAATTTATGGATCACTTTTCTATAGAAATATTTTTTTTTAATTTTCATTCGTTTGGAATCATTTCCGTCACCTAACTATCATTACCTGCACTTTTCAACTGTAGCGCCTTAATTTTAATTGTAATTAAACAAACTTTAGAAATTTGTAATATAAAATTATAATTTCTTTGTAGTAGTTATAAACTTATTGTTATGCTTTTGCAGTGTTTAACATTAAAATTAATTAAATTTATGACAGGAAATGTTTAAGTGTTTGAAATTATTATTAGAAATTCATAATAAAAAAAGGTAATTTCTTCACATATTTATGGCATAAATACACCAACTAACAAACATAATCATCAAATTGAAAGTTTTAAGTTTTTAAATAAATGAAAACTTTATATTGAATATAAGATTTAGAAAACATTTATTACGGGAAGTGTGAGGTTTATGGACAAAACGTGGATTAATTTTAATATTTCCTTTTTTGCTGATAAGAATATTTCAATATTTTTGTAGCAAATATATGAAATAAAATTTGGTATTTATTTTAAGATATGAGAAAATTATTTATTATAAGTAATATTGAAATAAAGTGAGAAATATTGTGGTAATGTGGAATAGCATGTTTGGTAAGAAACGTAATTGAAGTAATATGATTAACAGGTGTATGAGTTTTGAGAAGTTGAGACCAGTTTTCAGGAGTTTAAGAAATATTTGTTTATACTTATAAATTCAAACTTTAAGCCAATTGTTTTAAGGGTTTTGTGTATTTTACTTGCAATTTTTTAACATAAGTAATTATAGCTGTTTTCAGCTTTCTTTAGCCTACCAAATAAAATATTCACGATTTTAAAATTCAATTTTTATTAATCATTTGTTTACACAAATTTTTTAATTTCTAAATCAAAACTTTGCACTCCTTTTCTTATTCACCCACTTTTTCTACTTACTGTATCATATATTTTGTCATCATTTGTTTTTAGTTCAATTTATAATACACACTTATTATTCTTAGCAAGTTTTTAAAGTTTAAAACAAAAAAAAAAAAAAAAAAAAAACGCAACACTTGCTACCAGCCAACATCATCCAATTGCTAACAATATTTCAGCTTTAGTGTGTAGTGTTTCCTTTCTTTTGACAGCCATATAAGCCAACTCAAATAAAATGACAAACTGAGGCCTAAAAGAAACACTGAACACTGAAACCAAAAAAAGAAAAAATAAGTTTATTTCTTAATAATACTTAAGTAAATCATTTTATTATATTATATATTTTTTTATCATTATAATAATAATAATAAATACATGACTAAAAACTAAAATTATAGAGAGGTGAGACATATTTAAAATTATACAAAAACAAAACTATAATAAAACGAAACGAAATACAAACCATTTCGTTTAGAGCACTTTTGTGATAAATTAAGTATGCGACACACATTTAATTTATATAAACCATAATTGGTTCTACTGCTGTTACGCACCTGAATTCAGCTTAAAACACTCGTACAATGTAGACAAAATTGAGCAGTAGTCAGTTAGTGATATAGATAACCCAGTGAAATTTAAAAAGAACTGCAAATTCTTCTTAGTAAAGTCGTGATATTAATTGTAAGACTTGTTTGTAATTTTTCTGCTGGGTTTTTTGACAGCAGATATAATAGAAAAAATCTAACGACAGTGCTCAGATATAGTTTCAATTAACTGCGAAGGAACATAGAACTTTCCCTTGTTACTTTTTTGTCTAGTTATTTCAGTGGGAACATTTTAAAGTTTTCCCTGAGTCTGTTGTAAAAACCTTTTTGTATCGATAATTTTGTTAATAAAAATCAATCAATTAGTGATTTTTAAAAATTTGCTTAAAGTAAAATTTCAATTCTAAATTTCTTTCTTTTTACTTTATAAAATATTTCTCAAGAAAACAACCAGCATTAACTAGTAAATAACCAAGGTATAAGAATAAATTTTTTCACTTAAAAATCTTTTATTTCTTTCAACAAAAATCATAATTTTAATAAATTTATGTTATTTCGTATAATGTACAATATATTTTATATTTACAATAAAAATCTGCTATAAAATATCTTATATAATAAACGTTTAGAATATTGAAAAAGTTTGAATGAAATTGATTGAATGAAATTACTTTAAAACTACAACCATAGAAACCTGAGTTGATTTGGTGGCACCTCACTAAAATTATTGTTGAAATCTCTAACACAGAAAAAGTTTCTTTACGCTTTAGAAGCTAGTGCTATATAGATAGAGTAACTCTTTTACTTTTCGTGCATCTTAAACAAATAAAATTAAATATTTTCTTTTTAGAAAAACCAAAAAATCCAAATCTTTTTTTTTTATCGAAGTATTGCCTAATAATTATCTTCATTTAAATGAATCATAAATATTAATTAACATAGTCCCCAAGTTACTCTGCCCATGAGCAATTTGTAAAAAATGCAAAAGATGGACGCTTTTAACGATAGTCGTGTCTCCTAATGCTTAAAGTTTATGTAAAAAAATGAAATCCTTATAACACAAAATTTTAATTAATGGACCTGACAGCATATCGGAACGCATGATCTCATAATCACCATGTGCAGAAGGTTTAATTATAGACATCTTTTTCATTTGAAGGTGCTAGTTATGATCACTTTCCGTATTTAAAAATTTAATTAGGGCATGTATGTACACCAGTGGCTCATTACAGTAATTCAACTTTATCATGGACGGTATAGCATATGACATCGTTTTATTGAACTACATATCATCTACATCATTATAATTCAATTTACAGAGAAAGAATTCTGTGATTATATTGTGTTACACAGTGCTTTAGAAATGTTTTATTTTGGAAATATTTCGATATATCTGCATGGCGATGGCGGAAGGGAGTCAATGATTGACCTCTCAAGGTTCGTCATCCGAAATATATTTGAAATATAAACTGTTCTTGAGAAGATCTCCCAAAAAAGAGCATTATATTTATATGTATTTTTTATATGATGCGGAAAGAAAACTTAATGCATAAGCGTACAAAATAAAATTTGACTTATTTAAAAGGACATAGCCCACATTAGCCCTATACAAACTTGACCAGTTTTAAAAAATAAAATTAGATTTTAGTGAACAATTCTAAAGACGAAAGCACCACTTCGGTTTCATATTTGTATAGAACTTAAAATGCACAAAAAAAATTTACTATCACACTGTGCACATTTATAAAAAAATTTAAATTTCGTTCTAACTCATAACATGTAATAAGAAATATGTTTAATTCCCAAACTCTATTTCTCAATAAATTGTGAGTTAAATAGATGATGTTTACAAGTAGATCTTGGACAATAAACATTGCTGATGACGACCTTGGCAGTGTGCCATTTATCTAGAAAAATAAAGTTTCAAAATGGTATTCTTCGAGTTATTAATTAAAAAAAAATGAACTCAAACCAAATGAAAAATTTTCTCTAATAAAAAATTTAAATTTTCAAACACTTTTTCCCCGTTTTAGGAATTTCGGTATTTTAAAATAAAAAATGGCAAAATGATAAAGTCGCTGATAAAAGGATATGTGGTACTATATTTATATTACATTTTTTATGATAATTTTAACCGCTAAAATTTTACATTAAATAAAATTTTATATTTTTTTTTTCACGAAAAATCAGCATATTATAATTTTTATGGTTATTAAGGTAAATGACATTTGAAAAATGTATGATATTAATTTATTTAAAAAAATTATCAATCTTAAAGTCGTTTAATACAGCTCGTGGCGTCCAGACGAATAAAATTCCGACATCGAATTTTTGCAGTCACCCTAATGTACGCACAATGGGGCAGATTCGAAATTATTTGGAAATATATGCAAAGGAGTTTTTAAATTTAAATTTTTATGACGGGCTCCACAATCTCCCCAAGCACGGAGATGTGTGGCCTCAAAATTGGACACCTTTGACATGTATTTTGTTTCAAACGTATGTAATTTTGTTGGTTTTTATCCAATTTATACGATTTTAATATTTTTGTAATATTTAAATTTTAAAATTTTTCGATTTTTTGTAAAGTATCGCTTAGAATTGTTTACAGAATAATTACGGAATAATTCTCATTTAATATTAATATTGTATGTATATTCATTTCCTTAAATTGTTTGCTAGACAATTTTTGTTTTTTTCCACTTTTTTGCAATTAGATTATAAGGAAAATAATATAAATGTTTTTAATATGGTTAACAAAGTTTTTTTTTTTTTTTTTGCTGTTTGTTTAATTGTGTTGTTTGTGTAATGATTTAGCTTTTATGTGTGTGTTAAAAGTAAAATAATATAATTTCAATATGAATTGAATTAAAATTGCTGTAACTAAGTGGTTAATGACCTGTTGGTAAAGTATTAATATGGTTATATGAGCTCATTTCATACAAATTAAATTGAAAACGTTTGCTGTTTCTTTATTTTTTTATTTCATATTGTTTTTGCTTACAAACCAATCAATTCTATACAATTTGATTTTTGTTTTATTACACCAAATATGGTTAACAATTATTGAGGAAAATTATAATAATAAAGCGTTACATTTAAACAAAACTACAAAACGAACAACAAATATTAAATACAAAATACCTTTGTGGCTATGGATGTATAAACCAAATACAAAACAAACGTGCAAAAATTTTTAATTATTCATTTGGTTTTAAGTTGATAAGTATTTCGATTTAAAGTATTACAATATTATAATAATAAAACAAAAGTGTTTATATTGTGTTATAATAATGTCGTTTTGGACATAAATCATATGACAATATGACACTTTTAACATGTAAATGGGTTCATATAACAGTTAGTTTTTAATATTAATTATGGAGCATAAAAGATATTTAAGAGAATGGCAAACAAATGGGTTTTAGCCTAGTTAAATTATGACGATGTGGTGTGGAATCTCATTGCAAGGCAATTACTAAAGGAATACATATTATAAGAAATGAGCACTTATTATATTAGTATTTCACAATTCCTAATTCTTCTTGTTGTCTTTTAATTTCACTTCTATTAGCCTAAACTATAGACCTGTTTGTTTCCTAAGTCTTTTGTTTTTATGCTTATTTAACTTCAAATATTATTTTTTAATTTCTCCTAATCATATTTATTTAAAGAAACCTAAAAAATATTAATCCTTTTGTAAACATCTTGCAAACAATTACTTCCGTCTACACCTTCTCAAAAGAACACAAAAAAAAATATTCCCAAATCCACAAATAAATGACTGCAACGTGATGTATCAATATTTCCTAAAGAACCTCTAAGCCCACACACACTTTTGAGCTGAAATTAAGATCTTAATAATGAAAGAAAGAACGCCAAAGAAAAACAGATAATCTTTAAAATAACAAGTAATTTAAACACATTTAATTCCGGCGGAAATAAATATATATCAATGACCAGCAAAAAACAGGCCAGGCAAGCATCAACAACAACTGATATGAAACCATCAATTTATATTGAAACAATAACAAAGCAATTATATTAGACCCTCTCAGTTTTTGCTACAACTGAAAAATACTTTTTAAATTGAAAAGAAATTCGCACGCCTAAAATAATTGACATTTTGTTAAACTAAAAAACGTAAGAAATTCTTCATATCAACCAAAGTAAATTGTTTAAATAACCCAAGGTGTTTGCCAAGTTAAAAATTATCCTGTCTGTCTTCCTGTTACTACCTGTGTGGCATTCGTTTAATAAGAGTCTTGTAGTTTTCTTTTCAAATATACCAAAACACAATTGCAGAAAAAGGTATTTTTACGTGAAATATGTAGCATGTAATTATTTGCTAGACTGGCAATTTAAGCCAAGATTTAAAACACTTTAGTTGAGTTATTTGGTTGCTGTTCAAAACCTGTTTAAGTGTTTTGCCCTCTTAATGTAATAAGAAGATTGATTTAAAGGTAATTATTCACAAAATTGAGTTGTTACAAGTGCAATACTTGAGGTTGGTTTTAAATTAGTTTCTTTACATTTTGTTTTTTATTTTAACTATGTGGGTGGTTTTTTCTATAAGAGTTTTTCAGTTAAATGTATAAAAAGAAAGTTTGCAAGAAGTTTTGTTATACAAATTCTTGGTAGAGTTTTGTTTGTTTAAATTGAGATATTTATCAGTTTTAAATCAAAGATTCTTATGAAATTTACTGAAAAGTTTCTAGTTTAAATATGAAAACAAGTGATATATTGGTATTCATTTAATTTGAAATATTTTAACAGCAGCTGTTATTACAAAAAATATCAAAACAATAGTTATAAGTCCTTTAAATTTAAGATAGATAATAAAATTTTTGACAGTACATTCTTCAAAATACGAGGAAATCAATTGTCTTATAAAATTTTAACTAAAAATCATAAAATTGTTCAATTAAAATTTTAGAATTTCTGTGAAATTAATTTAATTTTTCAACGTGTGAGAGTTGCTTTCTACGACTTTAGGTATGGTCACAAATGGCAAATTTGTACTCAAAAAAGCGTAACTACTTCTTTAACAAGGGTTACAAGGGTTTTGCTAGATCAAGCAGCTTCAAATATGTGTCTTGTCCTAAATAAACAAAGTCTTTTAATAAATACACGAGTTCAAATATATTTTATTACATCGTGGTTATGTCTTTTTCGGCAAATATTTTCTAAGTGTGACCGTACCTTTAGAAGTGGTGATTTTCACACGCAAGACAAAGATCGGCCAGCCAAAAAGAATGAAGACTAAGAATTGGAGCCGTAACATCATGAAAATCGTTGTTAACACAACAAGAGCTTGCAATTCAGCACTATTCATCCAAAAGCAGGAGGATTGCTTGTCATGTGTATTGAAACCGACTGACCTTAAAAGATGATTGTGCATATCCCAAAAAGAAAAAGAATATACCGATTCAATTTTTGCAATGAAAAGGATCCGCTGCGACAATCTGAAGCATAAGAGATCATCTGTGAAGCCCGGCCAAGCAATCGAATCGACAACAAAGCCAAATATTCATGGCAATAATTCAAGTTTAGTATTTGGTAGGTCTCACAGTTAATTATCTATTATGAATTGCTGAAATATGGCCAGACTGTACTGAATACAATTGATTCATTTGAAGTAAGTATTGGCCAAAAAACGCACAGAATATGCGGCCAGACATGACAGGGTAATATTCCAACATGACAATGCTCGGCCACATGTTGCAATATCTGTAACAAAAGTATTTGGAAAGTGGTTGGGAAAATTTGCTTCACCTGCCTAGCTGACCCCTAGTGGCCGTTCGATTAGTATTTATTTCGATCGCTGCAGCACGCTCTCTATAGAATAGACACCACTTCAGAACAGGGTATCTGAAATTTGCTTGATCTAATAATTTTTTTATAAAAAAATACTGCTTTGACAAGACATATAGAAAACTGTCTTCGCAAATCACTTTTCATATAGAAAACTTGTCTTGACAAGACACCTTTCATGTAGAAAACTTGTCTCGAGAAGACACTTTTCACGTAGAAAACTTTTTCTGACAAGAGCTTTTTCATATAGAAAGACACTCTTGACAAAACACTGTTCATATAGAAAATTTGTCTTGATAAGACACTTTTCATATAAAAAATTTGACTTGATAAAACACACTAGAAAATTGGTCTTGAAAAGACAAGACATTTCTCATATAGGACAAAATAGGACAGTTTTGAAATCCCCAGATGTCAATGTTAAAAACAACTTTATGTTCAATATAATTTTATTGATCTTTATCAATCCTCTATTCTAAAATTACTTTGAAACAAATGTTTATCTGTTATTTTCGCAAATAACCTTGTACTTCCAATATTTCACTTAAATCACGATGATTGAAAATCAAATTGAAAGAAGTAGAAAAAAGATGCTAAAAATCAATAAAAACTCTACACAATTAGGTAATTGTCGTTAGATGCTATTGTTGATGTTTATGTTTGTGTTGTTTAAGTTTAGGTGGTAGAGGAAAATTAACAAGATCTTAAGACAGCAATAACAACAAGCATTCATAAAACTCTTAATTACCTTAACAACAACAGCCCAAATAATCAAACAACAACTGAGTAACACCTGAGCCATAAGTATCATTAAAAGGTTTAACGAAAATCTAACACCATTCTAATACAACAGATTGGTAAATAATCAAATACACTGAAAGCCAGAACAATAAACAATCATTGTGTAACCTTAAACTAATGAAGTGATCGTCATCATCATGATGATCATTCTCAAATCCATGGAGTTGAATAATGCTTAAATTTTCAAAATAATTTTAAATCTTTTTATGCTACCTAGACCGAGTAAACAGGCTACATTACAATGACATTAAAGAAAAAAGACGCTCCCACGAATTAAAACAAAATTAAAGTCAAGAAATTACTTAGTTTTTTAGGTAAAATAGATTTTTGATTTTCTTTTTTTTTTCTATTTGTAATACAATCAAAAAGCTTCTTAAGTAAATCTTCAAGTATTGGTATTGAAAATTAACACTTGTCTTGTCTTGTTTCATTTTCAAGTTTTTAAACGAGACTGAAATATACAGAAAAAAAACTTCAAATCAAATACGCAATCACACTTAAATATTAGAATTCACAGTGATTGTTAGTTTGTTTTAAATATTTTCTGTTGTTGATTTTTCCCTCTTTCTCTCTTTCTTCTAATAATTTCATCACAAGCCTAGTTATTTATTTTTTTATTTTTATTTATTTTATTTATGCATTTTTCTGACCAAGATCCTAAAGTAAAAACAAGGTGCTAAAAACAAATTCTTTGATTTTCGTATTCAAATTAAAATAAATATTTCATTTTCGGTTTTTCTTGTTGGAGTTTGATGTCGATTTGGTTTGGTGTGTTTGGAGTGTGTGATTGTGATAATTTAAACAATTCAAACAATCATGTCTTAAACCATGACAATATTATTTTTGTTGCTTGTATCACCTTTTTTATTGTTAATTTTAAGCTGCTTTTGTGTTAAATTATAATGGGCGGTTTGCTTGATGATATTGTCGAATTGTTAGCGTTTTTAGTTAACTGTTTTTTTTCTACTTTTTTTTGGGTTTGTTGTTTAAGATTGCTCTTATCGATTATCACTTGTTAGGTACTGTTTTTTTCTTTGGTTGATTTGTAGCTTGTTTTGTTTTTATGAGTTAGTTTTGGTACTTATGCAAAGTGCATTCTAATTAGAATATTTGTCTAGCAACACACTTTATTGGGTGGGCAGTTGTTCTGTTTTTGGGAAAACAGTAGCTGGCAATAAACCACGAGTAACAAAACACATAAAGACTAAGATAACATACAAAGTTTTAAATACTTTGTTGCAATAAAATATCTTCTTTAAATACTTACTAAAAACAGTTTTCATATAGAAAATTGTCTTGAGAAGACACTTTTCATGTAGAAAACTGTTTTGAGAAGACACTTTTTATATAGAAAACTGTCTTAAGAAGACACTTTCCATACAAAAAACTTTTCATATTGAAAACTATCTTGAGAAGACAATTTTTATATAGAAACCCGTCTTGAGGAGACACTTTTTTATTGAAAGCTATCTTGACAAGACACTTTTTATACAGAAAACTATCTTGAGGAGACACTTTTCATATAAAAAACGGTCTTTCGAAGACACTTTCCATACAGAAGACTTTTCATATAGAAAACTATCTTGAGAAGACAATTTTATATAGAAAACTGTCTTGAGAAGACATTTTTCATATAAAAAACTGTCTTGAGAAGACACTTTTTTATTGAAAACTATCTAAAAAAACACTTTTCAAATAGAAAACTGTTTTAACAAAACTTCAAAACAAAAGACTTAAAAGACAAACTTGTTTTACACAAAATCTCATTAAAAGCCAATAATAAATTTTAAATAGCTTTAAACTACTTTCATTAAAATCAATTTTATAAACAAACAATAGAAGACAGAAATAGCTGAACTACTAAACAGCTAACATGTTAAAAAATTTATTTTTCATTTACCCAGCAGCGATCATCACATTATTCGAACACCGAAAAAGAGAGCAGCAGAACAATTAAAATCAAAGACCTTTTACACACACAACTTCTATTGAAAATAAAAACCAGTGTTACAAATTCCTGCATTAATTTCCAATCAATTTTCTTCACAGCTTAACGCTTATCTTTATACTAAAGAGATTACAAAAATATTTAAATATGAAAACTGAAAAATTAAAATAAATAACACACAGCTGGCTGTAAAGAAGTGTTATGCAGAGCAATACTCGTGCACACAAAAAAAAAAAAAAAACAGCAGCCAGTTAAAAAGGTATTGTTTTTTTAAATAGTATATTTATGTTTTTGTATTGGAAATTTATTAAACCAGTGGGGAAGAGTAACTTGTTTTAATAGCAACAAAAGAAACCTGCTATAGAAGAGATTTATTAGACCAACTGAAATAATTTATCATGCTTAATTAAAACAAAAATACAAAATAAAGTTGTTAAGTTAGGGATTTCTTTTTGAAATTTTCTGTTTAGAAATTTAAAAGAAGTTACAATTTGATTTCGATTTGGTAGATGTTGTGTTGATGATTTCTTTTGTCAAACTAAATGCGTCAGATGACACTTTGTTACAGATATTTTATTTAAATTTAGTTAACGCTGGAATTGTATATATCTGTAACTAAATCTTTGTTGTTTAAGATTTATTGCTATTGTATAGTTGGTTGTTACAGCTAATATTAGAGAATTCCTTGAAAATAATATTAATATTAATTTTTATATAAATTAATTTACTAAAATGAAACTAGTTCATGATGAGTTGTTTTTGTGTTGTGTCTTTTTTTCTAATAATTCAGGAATTTCCTTTAATTAATATTGTGTGTTTTTTTGTTTTGTATAATTTAAACATGAATTCTTTAGAATTTTTTCAGATTTTATTAGATCAATAACAAATCTCTCATTAAAACAAAATTATTTCCAATGAATTATATTAATACATTCATTCACATTAACCATTGAATTGAACGATGTTTTTTGTAGAATATTTTTTAAAAAAAATATTAACTGGGTAGGTAAAAGAGAATCTAAAGCACACTTCATTAAAAATAACATGGTTTTTAACAAACACAAGCAAATTTAACTTGTAAATTTTCTATGGAAGAGAGACAAAAAAATATTCTACAGAAAAATATCTCAAGAAGGCAATTAGAAAATGGTTTTGTTTGAAGATTTTAAATTATAAAATAGTTTTTTTTATTAATTTTCTTTAGAAAATTGTTTTGTTTAAAGAGTTTTCTTTAAAAAATGGTCTTCTTGAAAGAATTTTCTTTAATAAAGTATGTTGTATGAAAAGTTTTCTTTAGAAAAGTGTCTTGTTTAATGATTTTTTCTTTAGAAAATGGTCTTCTTTGATAAGTTTTCTTTAGAAAATAGTCTTATTTCAAGCGTTTTCTTTAAAAAAGTTGTCTTGCTTGAAGCGTTTTCTTTAAAAAAAATGTTTTGCTTGAAGAGTTTTTTTTAAATTGTCTTGTTTAACCAGTTTTCTTTAGATTTTTATGTTGAGATTTTAAAAAATTGTCTTATTTAAAAAGTTTTCTTTAGAAAATTGCATTACTTGAAGAGCTTTCTTTATAACATTATCTTCTTTGAAAAGTTTTCTTTAAATTATTATCTTCTGTCTACCTCTACCTTGTGTAGTCTACAATCTAGATTTTCTAGGTAATAGTTTCCATGTAATACAATACTGTTGCTGCTGTAAAAACTCACACTAATCAGTTTAATCTGTAAATTTATTTAAACAATCTACTAAAGTAATCAATTTTTTGCACTAGCTTCTTTGTAGCGATGTCATTAAAAATAAACTTAAATTCACACCTTTTTTTTGCTTAAAATTATAGAAAAATTCCAGTAAAAATTGTTTAATAACTAAACATTTTTTTTACTAATGCAATTATTAAATTTATAACAAATGGTTCATTCAGTGGTTATTAAAAAATCTTTAGACATTGTTAAATAGTAGCAGTTTAACTTAATCCATAACTTATCTACCAGTTGATTATTGTGTTCTTTGTAAAAGTCGTATGTAATAAAATGTTAGTTATACGATTTTGTTATTTGTGTTTTTAAGATATAAGGTTGTCAAGAGGTTTATTATTATTATTTTTTTTTTGCAATTTGTAAGAGATTCTTGTAAGTAAGTATTTAAGTTTGTAATGAGAATAAAGACCACCTGTTGTTATGAAAAATTAATACTATTAATTTGTTCGAGATATGGCAAAAGTAATAAATTTTAATTTTCAACAGTTAGGTGTACAATAATGTGAAATAAACGAAAGCAAGGTGAGTATTCATTAGATTTAGACGTAGTGATTAGTATTGTATGGGGTGCTTAGGGTTGAGTAGAAGGGCTGGGTAATTTTGTTGTAGGTTTAATTGTTTAAATTTTTTATATGTACTGAAACGAAGTAATATTATTTATTTTAAGCCCTAATTGCTTTTGGTTCTCTATTTTGCAAAAATTATGCAGAAACCACAATAATGCGTGTGGGCTACTGAATTTAGCTTACTAAATCAAGTCATATGTCATATTATAAGACAAACAATACCAACAGGCGGTATTTTACTTTTATGTACCACTAAGCCTAAGAATCCACAACAAAAACTAAAAGCTTAAAAGGAGAAACAAAAACAAAATATTGGTTACTCTAACCACGACTATTAAAACACAGAATGAGCACTAATTTTGTAAATTTTTATGAAAGGATGCAAAAAACCAATTATTAAACTGTTTATGTTTAAGGTCATGAAATTCTAGGCAACGATAAAAACAAACTGCTAAAAACAGTAGCCAAACCAAATAAGTACCAAAAACAAACATACAAAAGCCACATTCAAACAACTGGGAGGTCCTGAACCACGACCATGGTAAAACACACACAGCAAACCACAACCAAAAACTGTTAACCAACATTAACAGAACACACACTTAGAAAGTTTGAGAAAAATTTAAAAAAATGCTCAGATTTAGCAAAAAAAAAAAAAACTGAAACATAAAGAAAGAACTAACTATTTCGAATTTTGGCTGTAAATGCAAATATCAACACCAGTAGGCGACAATCTAACCAATTGGCCACGATTGGTAGCAAATGGCCAAAAAAAAAAACAACACATCAACAAAAGAAAGAAAGAGATTATTTGACCAAGATAAGCGCCACACGATAAAACACCAAATTTGAAGGTTCTTTTGTTTCGCAGCCAAATTGTTTCTCCACATAGATTTGGTATCTGGCATATAGTTAAACAAACTACATATTTTTGGCCACAATGTATAATGGTCGTTTTGTTTTAAGATTTTTCTTTGGCTAAATGTAAACTACAAGTGGTAGAGATATGCTGATTGGCATTAATAATGGATTATCACGAAATCGCCTTTGTTTTTTTTTTGTTTGTTTTTAGACCTAGCATAACTCCCTCTAAACTTCCTCTCTTACATACTACTTCAACTATATACGTATCTAATAATGCTGCAAAAGAAGTATTTGTTGGTCACAGCAACAAAAATAACAAACACAATAACATAACATTAGCAATATGGAAATTATTAACCCAAAATGCCATATCGTGTGATCATCATCAATGATGTTTAGACTTACGAAAAAAACCAAAACATTTACGAAATAAAATGCTAGCAACGCTAGTAAAGATCTTAATGTGATGCTGAAAGTTTGATGACGATATGATGTTGTTATTGCTGAGATCGTGGTGTAAACAATATCTAGGAAAAACCTACAAAAACTATGCTGCTACCTTTTTATTTGTGGTTGTAAAAACAGGGTAGAGAGGAGCATATATATATGGAGGATGCCCTACAATAGAAGTAGACCAACTTGATATCGAAAACCTATCACAAAAGTCAACTTTCTACAGAAAACCGAACATACAAGACAATTCCTTATAGAAAAACTCAACAAACAGGACACTTTTCTAAAGAAATCCAACCATGCAAGACAACCAATCTACCAACCAAGAAGCTTTTCTATTGAAAACCAACCGAACAAGAGACTTTTTTATAGAGAACAAATCCAACAAGAAACTGTCTCAGCCATCCATATTTCATGCAGAAAACTGACTCAACCAGAAAATTTTTATATAGAAAACTGTCTCAATCAGACACTTTTCATATAGAAAACTGTCTCAACCAGACACTTTTCATATGGAAAACTGTCTCAACCAGACACTTTTCATATAGAAAACTGTCTCAACCAGACACTTTTCATATAGAAAACTGTCTCAACCAGACACTTTTCATATAGAAAACTGTCTCAACCAGACACTTTTCATATAGTAAACGGTCCCAACCAGACGCTTTTCATATAGAAAACGGTCTCAACCAGACACTTTTCATATAGGAACTGTTGCAAGACACCGTTGCATAGAAAACCGACTTGTATAAACATTGTTCTATGGAAAATTGCCGTCGGAATGCTCTGTTTGTTAGAATCGTTTTCTTATAATATATTTCATGTTAACTGTTACCAAATGGTGCAAATACTAATAATGCCGATATATATTAAAGGATATAATACATTATACTCCCCCATACATAAAATATAGTAAAATCTCCATTAGAATGTAAGTTTTTTTTTTGTCGAAAGAGTGTGTGATACAGTAATTTATTTATGCAACTGTTTTTTGTTACCAAAATAAATCGTGTAGAGATTTTTGTGTTTTGTTCCTGGCTGTTTGTTATTTAACTATCGAAATCAACTTGTATGAGAAAAAATGTTTTTAACGTGATCTTATTTTTGCGCCTTATGATCACGATTTTGCATAAACAAACAGCTTAAATCCCCCTTATAACATCCAACACATAAATACACATATTTTTCTGACAAAATTGTTTAAGTTTTAACTGAATATAATTTATTTATACGATAAGAAGCAACAAAAATAAAGTAAAAATTAACCCAAATTTCTGTTAAACAGCAAGAACATAAAATAAACAATAAAAACAACTGGAATATACTAATGAACTTATAAAAGAAAAATATTAAAACCAAGAAGAAAAAAAAACGAAATAAATTTAAACTGAACTGATCTTTAAAAAATTAGGTCAACAGTGACCAATTTACCTTTAAAACAGTGTGTACACATTTAAATACCGCTTAATAACGTTTATGAGACCAAAGATAACACTTCATTGTCATTTATACCGGCAAAACTAAATAAACCAATTGATCCAACAGCAAACCAAACAACCAACCATTTAAGCCACCAAAATTACCATAAACAATGACAGAACCATATTAAATTAAATTATACCAAACAATACACAAAAAAAAAACTTTAAGAAAAACGCAAAAATTGCTGAAAATTTGTTAAGCTTTGTTATGCTTAGCAGCCATAAACATTTCTGCAAAGAAAAAAAAACATACATTTACAATTTACAAGATCTACCCGCAACTTTTGTTTGACAATAGTATTTTGAACAAAAATGAGACAATATCGCGTAAGTGTTCTTCTACTCTACACACTGCAGAAAGGGATTGACAATTGACAAGCTTTTTAAACTACAATTTTTATCTTATTTGCCCTTTTCTGCTCTCCCCTCTTTGTTAACAGTTTTTGGTACTTGAAGCACTTGAAATAGTTAAAAGCACCAAACCACCAAAATTTTTTTTTAAACTCAAACGTTGCAGAGAGTTTGCATATAAAAACGTGGTTTTACATTGATTTGGCTTATTATATGCAAATTATGTTTACCCAGTTTGTTTTAAAGGCAGATTAAGCAAACAAAAAACATTAAACTAAAGAAATTGAAGTAAATAAGGGGAACAGATGATATGTTTTTGGTATAGTAAATTGTCTTCTATAAATATTTATCTTACGCAGACAGACGGTTTTCTATGGAAAATTGAATTTTACAGACAGACGGTTTTCTATAAATAATTGTCTGCTATAGAAAATTGTCTGCTGCAGACATACAGTTTTCTATAGATAATTGTCTTATACAGACAGACGGTTTTCTTTAAAAAATTGTCATCGAAAGACAGACGGGTTTCTTTAGAAAATTGTCCTCAACAGACAGACGGTTTTCTTTAGAAAATTGTCTTCAAGAATACTGTCTTCTATAAATAATTATTTTCTGCAAACAGATGGTTTTCTATGGAAAATTGTATTTTACAGACAGACGGTTTTCGTTAGAAAATTGTCCTCTACAGACAGACGGTTTTCTATAGAAAATTGTCTTCTACAGACAGACGGTTTTCTTTAGAAAAATGTCTTCTACAATTGTCTTCCGGAGACAGTTTCTATAGAAATGTGTCTCTATGAAACAGACCGTTTTCTATATGAAAGATACTGTTTTCAGATTGTTTTCAGACTGCTTTCTTTAGAAAAGTGTTTCCATGAAACAGACTGTTTTGTACTGAAAAGTATCTGCATGAAGAACGTCGTTTTAACTTTGCTTTTCTGCTTTTTTTTTTGATATGGTCACCTTTTCAGCTTATTTGCCTCTCCGAATAAAGCAAAACACAAAGTTGCCCAAATATATCACAATCTGTTCAAGTACAATAAACATTACAGCAAAATTAAAGCTGAGCGGTGGAAACAGGGAAAATTCAGAAAGAGAAATAAAGCATAGAGGGGAAGCAATATTTTTTTTTATAAATTTGAGTCTAAGAAAGAGAAGTTTATGGAATATATAAGCAACTATTTGGAAGTATAAAAGTTAAATTAAAAATGCTTCAAATTTCGTACTCAGATTTTATTTTATTTTTTGGCGTCAATCGAAGGTTATTAAGAAGTCCTTGATTTTTGCTTTAATATTAGGTCTCTATGTATAGTGATTTTGGCTTCAATTGTAAGTCTCCAATAACTCTTATTTTGGCTTTAATCATAGATCTTCAACTACTCTGATTTTGGTTTCAATCGTACGTCTGTAAGTACTCTGAAGTTTGTCTTCAATTGTAGAATTTCAAATACTCTGATTTTCAAGTCAATCGTAAGTCTGTAAGTATTCTGATTTTTGGCTTCAATCGTTGGTCCTTATATCGGATTTTAGCTTCAATCTTAGGTCCTCAAATACTTTGATTGTAACTTCAATCGCAGTTCCTTAAGTCCTCTGACTTTAGCTTCAATCGCAGATCTTCAAGTCATTGCAGCCACGTTTCTGCCTCATGTTTTTATCTATCTAAACCGTTTTCTTCTTTGCAGTAAAAAATTTCTGTTTTTGTTTAATTTTTCTTACTTTACATATTTTGCATTCATTCGAGCATATGTATGTATGTAAGTATATGAGGCTGCGTAAATTTACAATACAATATATTGTCACAAATGTTTTCACTGACACTTTGACAGTGATCGAAATGTGTCGCATATTCAGCATCATTTTCGATGAAATGACAGCAATTGCGGGCGGTTTTGTCACTAACAAGAAGAAAATTGCTGCAATTTTTCCTGCAAGCATACATGCAGGTATATACAAGGCAGCAAAAAAAAAGAGGTAATTCACCAACAAGGATTAAACAATAGTTTCCCATAGTTAGTTTTGTGGTGACTGTAAGACAAATACTGAATAACCCAGTGAAAGTTGTGGGTATAACTAAGGCAAAACGAATCATGTTGAAGTTAAGATTAAATGGTCATTATTAGAATACAACAAATACGAATGTCCAGGTTTGTAACTAGAGACTTTTTAGGGTTTTAAATAAAATCCTTGAAAAACCTATAGTTTAGTTGAAAATATCGAAATTAATGCATCATTTTAAGCCTTTTCATACAGTTGGGAAAACTAGACAAAGCTTTTTATAGCAACAGTTTATAAATTGTTCGCTGGCTTACTTCGCCATGTAAATTTTGTGTTAGATGCTCTTGTTAGTCTAGCTTTTAAAGATTGGTGTTTTTAAATTGTCATACCAGGAACAACAACAAAAATATCTAAACAAAAACGAACTAAATTGAGAAGAAAATTTGCATATCTATTATATCAAAAATAAAGAAAAACATTTTACGTTTCCCTGTCCCCCTGAACCCCCCGACACAACTTAAGACAATTGTTTGCAGACTCCTTGCCAACAAATGCGTAAAACTTTAAGTCACTGTTGTGGAGCGTGCAACAGAAAGAGAGAGAGCGAGAGAGTTCAGAGATGGAAGTTAAAACCCAAGATTGCTTTATTGTTTTGACTTTGATAGATGAAGGCAGAATACATATGTACATATATACGTATATTTTGGCTTAGTTTGTTTCTTTTCTTTTTGTGGCTGGTATTTGTTGCCACGAATTGAAGGTATATGTTGAAATGTTGTTGTCATAAGATTGATATGTTCGATTATAAGTTATTTACGGTCATAATAAATGGAGAATTAATGCATTTTCGTTAATATTGACACTTGTTTTAGATAAAGAATGAATAAAAACAAACTAACAATGAGATTGAGATTGAATAAAACCGCAGCTAGAAAAAACATTTAGATATAATAGATGTATTAAAAACTTTAATCTTTGGTTTCAGCTTCAATTTTAGCTATTCTAATATTCTACCTTTAATAGTAAGAATTTAAGTTCTCTGGATTTGTTATGGGTGGTAGTATGTCTTTCAGTATTTTGACATTGGCTTCAGTCCTAGGTTTATAAGTGATCTTAGTTAGACTTCATGGCGTTCTAATTACTCTAATGTTGGCTGGAGTCAAAGTTCTTTAAATACTTTTAGTTTGGCTTTAAACGTTGGTTTTTAAATACTTTGACTTTGCTCTTAATAGTAGGTATGTCTTTCAGTATTTGAGTTCAATCTTTGATTTGTACATTTTACTTTAAACAAGTACTTTAATTACTCTGACCTTAAATCTCTAAGTATTTTTAATTTCTCCTCAATCGGTAGTCTTTAGGTACTGAAAATTTTTTTTTATCAATAGTAGTTCCTAAAGTACTGTGAGTTTGGCGTTAATCGTAGGTCTTTTAGTACTCTGATTTCTACTTTAATCATTGTATTCTAGTTTTGGCTTCAATGTTAAAGTCTTTTGTAAATTTTAGACAGTGTTTTTGTGTTTCTTGCAATGATGACAGCTGAGTTTCATTCATGTGTCTTTAAATTAATCTAGATTAGCTTTAATCGTGAATCTTTTAGTGATATTTTTTTAAGCTTCAATCGTTGGTCTTTAAATAAGCATTGTTTAGCTTCAAATATAAGTCTTAAAGCAGTTTAACTTTAATCCTGGGTCTTTAAATTTTATTATCTTAGCTCCAGTCGAGTGTCTTTAAATTGTGTTAGTTTAGCTTCACCCATGTGGCTCTTAATAGTCTCAACTTATAGTTCCAGTTTAGTTTTACTGGTGGATCTTTATATAAACTCACATTACTTTCATTCTTGGGTCTTTAAATAGCCCCAGTTTAGTTTCAATTGTGTGTCTTTAAATAGTCCCAGTTTAGCTTCAATTATGGGTCTTTAAATAGTCCCAGTTTAGTTTTATTCTCAGTTTAGCTTTAATTGTGGGTCTTTATATAGCTCCAGTTTAGTTTCACTCATGGGTGTTTAAATAGTCTCAAAATAGCTTCAATTATGGTCCCAGTTTAGCTTCACTCGTGGGTCTCTAAATAGTTCCAGTTTAGTTTCAATTGTAGCTCCTTAAATAGTTCCAGTTTAGCTTTAATTGTTGTCCCAGTTTAGTTTCACTCGTGGGTCTTTAAATAGTCCCAGTTTAGCTTCAATTGTGGATCTTATATAGTTCCAGTTTAGCTTCACTCATGGGTCTTTAAATAGTCCCAGTTTAGCTTCAATAGTGAGTCCCAGTTTAGCATCAATTAAAAGTTTTGAAATAGTCCCAGTTTTACTGCAATCGTCGCTCTTTAAACAGTCCCACGATTATTTAGTAATGTCTTAAGTAAGTCTTATTTCCCCTACATTTTCTACATTTCATTAACCTTCCAAATATTTCGTAACAATTTTTTTTGTTTGTTTTATTTTTTTCTCCTAACAAAACAAAAGCTTAATATTGAGTAACATTAACTTTAGCATTGTTTTAATAAATTAAATTTTTCACTTTAAAGTGAACATTTTATTACTCCGCCAAGAACAGCAACTAGTGCAAACAGAAAAAGAATTCAAACAAAATGTCTTAAACTATGAAACAAGAATGAAAACATTTTCCTAAATGTGCATGTTAGTGGGTTGTTCACAATACAAATTAATTGCCCCTTTGCACGCGCCTTTTTTCCTTTATAATATATATATATATATATTTCACCTACAACTCCCAAATCTTGTACTGCAAACAAATAAATCCCAACAACTTGTAGAGACCCCCCTCCACCCACCACAATACCCCTCATCATAATAAGATATTTTAGAGAATGTATCAAGGTTTTTTGAGAAAAAATTAAGCAGAAGAATATAGTTTGCTTTACTATTACAATTACACAGAGTTTTAAAGCATATTTGGTGGTGTGCACAGTACAGTGGGTTCGGTGTAGATAAATTAGAATAAGTATTGAAGCAAAAAATTGCTTACTATGAGGAGGTCTGTGTAAACAACAGTGGATTCCCAAGCACTTTTGCCGTTTCAATCAAGGTAACTAAAAACTGTATGACTTCAAAATTACAAAAGTATCATCAGGCTTGAAGAAAAGTGTTTGTAGAAGTACATTTGTCAAGAGAGGTTAGGGAGTCTGAACCAGAAGAAACTAACTTTTAAAGTTTTTGAAACTCAAAACTGTAATTCATTTAGCAGCCAAACAGGCTTAAAAGTTATCACATTGTGATCAACGTTTTTTCTTTTAAACCCACTGTTTTGTTTAAGAAATAGCTACAAAAAAAATAAAAAAAACAATTACTGACCAAACAAAATCTTCAAAAGCTGCTGATCAAGACATTATCGATTTAGGAGAATTTTTGTGCTGTTGTTTTAGTTGTTGGCTCTTGTCGATGTTGTAACTATATATGAATGTAGTAAAAACTAGACAAGTCTTACATATTTTAAAATTGGTAAAACATTTATTGTGTTTTTTTTATACCAATAACAACAACAACAACTGCTATTACTACATAGATTCCTTTACAAGTCTGGACTAAGTAAAGCATCTTTTAAACTGATTTTGCTGGTGATTTTTTTTTTCAAGTATATTTGGTTTAACATACAGATTTCTCCCTAGAGAGAAATCCAATTAGTTGTGGCGGCGCGGCGGCATATCTTAGAGGTTTCTTTTTTTTGCTTTGTTTTTGCTGCGTTATTCCTAGCACATGCAAAAGGATTTTTAGGAGTTGCAATAGACTAAAGTTTCTAGCAACATCAGCTAACTACTAACATATTGTAAAATGTTTAAAATTCAATTGTTCAGTGGTCAATCGGTAACAGTAATTGATACAAAAAAAATCCACAAGTAATCGTTTTAACTAACATACTATGAGAAATAATATAGACGTGGTAGTAGAAGTTTATAACCTTAGACAAGATTAAAATCTTTATATCATGCTTAGGCTTTACATTTTACTTTTAACATTTTAGCTTTGAACGACTAGAAAAACAAAATTATAATTGCAAATTTCTTTTAGTTTTTCGCATTTTTTGTGATGAATTTTAACACGATTAAAGCAAGAAATTAGAGTTTTTCTTTAACATACTCGTACTATCGCTGCAAACAAAGTTTGATGCTAAAACACAAAAGGTGTTAATGATAAAAATTTTATATTGCTGCTGCAGAAAAAAAAACTGAGATTTAAAGTAAATTAATTAAACGCTTCTTAAAGTAGTAAAATTTTTAAAGAGTCATTGAAAAGGGAAAATATAAATTTTAACATAATTACATAGCTGCATCTTTAAAGATCTTTGAGTAGTCGTGCCTCAAGCATAGCATTTGCGATCCCAACTTTATTCCTATTTATCTATTAAATTTTATTCATTTAAGTAGTATCAGTTAAATTTTACAGTCATCATAGTGCTTGATAAGTCTAACCCCCATTTTCACCAAATTTAGTTATAATTTAGCTATTACTTTAACCTACACCAAATTCAGTTTAACTTACAAATTTAACAGAGACCTTGAAGTTTAATCTAACTGAAAAAAAAACTTCAAATAGCTTCTAACTGAAAGAAAGAAATAAGTAAGTAGTATGAATGAAATTTATATTCCCGAAATCTATTTCTCAATGGTGAGTTAAATAGATGATGTTTACAAATAGATCTTGGACAATAAAATAGAAAATGCATTTCAAAATGTCAATTGTCTAAAAATATTATTTAACAATATTATTCTTTGAATTATTAATTAAAATGGACTCAAGCCAAATAAAATGTCTTTAATAATGAAATTTATATTTCAGGATTGTTTTGACCTGATTTTTCCAACGACAAATAAACAATTTTTTTTAGTTTTTTTCATAAACGTACATACATATTTGTATATGTCTGTCTCTGAAATGCAACAAACTATGCAACAAACTATTTACCAGCCAGCCTATTATTTAAGGGAAATCTGTGGAAAAATTCATATCAAGTTGGAATTTGTAAAATTTTTGTTTATTTGACATACGTGTGTCCTTTTAGTCGCCCAGTGAGAACCCTACTGAAGATATCAAATCTGTAAAGAATCATTATTAAATAGTTTTCTGTATGAGAATATTTTGTTGCAATGGAAACCTTAATTTCAATAGAAATTATCTCATTAAAAAATATTCTTGACATATGGAACTTCGGGGAAATTATTACTAAGAAACTGCACACGCAGCAACTTTGAAAAATACTTTGGCAAGAAAAAATACTTAACACTTAAGATAGAATTGTTTATATCATAGACTGACATACTATTGCATAACAACTGCATCATAGCATTATGTGACCACACAGTAGGTCACAGAACTACCTATATTTCGTCATGCTAATAATATAAAACTGTATTCGAAATATTTTGCCTCAGCTATTACGGAAAAAAATTTCACCCAAATTTAGAATTAGTACAGCTTATATGTACGTTTACTTTCTTTATGAAATTCCAATGTAACTATAATAGATCTTTTATATTTCGTTTTAGTTTAGTTTCACTTGTATTCATTGTATTGAATTTATTGTTTACCTTAAATCGCTGTTTGTTTTGTAGTCAATGTTTGCTTCAATAAAAGGTCCTTTGACAGTCTTCGTTTCACTTCAATAGTCTCTGTTTCAATTCAATCGTAGTTCCTATTTCCATCATAGTTAAACTTCAATCGTTGTTCTTTTAGCTTCAAGCAATAATCCCAGTTCAGCTTTCATCTTAGTTTGTTTTTTCTCTTTGTTTGGCTGTAATCATAGTACAAGTTAATCGTCAATCGTAGTTCTTTTTGTAGTCTTAATTTAGCTGCAATCATAGTCTCAATTAAGTTTCAATCTGAGTTCATTTTGTAGTCCTTAATTAGCTTCAATGTTTGTTCCTCTTTTGAATTTGTTCAGCCTCACTTATCTCACTTAATTTAGCTTCAATCATAGTCTTAGTTAAGTTTCAATCTGACTTCATTTTGTAGTCCTTAATTAGTCTTAGTTTAGCTTCAATCATAGTCCCAGTTAATATTCGTAGTACCACTTTTAGTCTAAGATTAGCTTCAACCATTTTTATATTTTTAATAAAAGAGACCACAAGCCGAATTAATAAATTAAAAAATTATACTTTAATCGTGATTCTGGATAAAGTAATAATTTAGCTGACATGTTAGCTGCGTACGGAGCCATATGAAGGATTCAGTGTAGTTTTTTTTAGGACTCAGTTTAGCTTCAGTTCATTATAAAGTTTCAGTTTACCCATTGCTCTCAATAAAGTCACAATTTTTCTTCAATCATGTTATCAGTTTATGTTCGATCTTTATAATACCCGGTTTGACTTTATACATATGCATTGATTTATAAAGTTTATCAGTTTATCTTCGGTTTCAGTTATTTCTAAAGTACCAGTATACATTTAAAATTAGTTATATTTTTTAGATTTAGTTTAGCCTTTTTACCAAGTTCCAGATGTTAATAACATACCGAGTTTATTTACTAAATCCCAGTTTTTCATTAAGCGTGGTTCTATTTAAAGTTCCAGATAAGTGGCAACTGTAGCTTTTAATAAATTTTCGCATAAACTTAGTTTCTTTTATGGCATTTAATATTTTTTGAGCTTTATTCCTAGTTGCTTATCATTATAATTGTTATTAATATTTAACTCTAAGATTTTTCTAATTTAAGTATAGATTTGTTTGACAAATTCATTAAAAAATTTGCCATCTGCATATATTCTGAATACAATTGTTAATATTTTCTACATAAGTAATTACAATTATAAAATATGATTATAATCAACAAAATAGAACATGAAATTATTTAATTGAATTGTTATAGAAAACATTGCCAATGGGAAAGACACGGTTTGATACTGAAAATATTATAAATTATTTTTCATATATTGAAACAAATGCAAAGAGAGTTGATTTTGCTTAAAGTATATATTATGGATTTATTTCAAGTATGTACAACAGATAGGTTTAGGATATTTTATAATAACAATTATTGAGTGTACGTCCTTTCAAATGTTTGCTATCCAAATTCCTTATCAGATTTTTTATTTAGCTGAGCTAGAGTGAGACAAGTATTTTTCCTACTGGTCTTTATAAATATAAAAGAGCTAAGAAAAAATTATTATTATTGTAATCATTCTAATACAACCCAGCATACCACATAAATAATCTTCGTAGAACAAAAAACCTAGAATTGCACTACAACGAGTACACAAAGCAGATATCGGCATCCGAAAATTCCAGGTAACGAAACCAACCAAATATTTACAAGTAAAACATACGAATGTTTTTAATTAATGTTCTCATATAATACATACAACTTTAAGTTTGACTTTGTCTAAGTTTTGTTAACATTCATGAGATGTGATCCATTTGCCAAAAAATGCCAATCACTACTTAAAATACTTTTAGAAATGCAATTCTATGTTTTTGTGTTATTTAAAAAAATTTCGATATTAAAAGAGATAAATTTTCATTGAGTGTAGCCACTCAGATACAATACAACATTTAAGTTATATACTCATATTGCCCAGCACTGCTTTTATTTAGCAAAATACTTATAATGAAGCTGAAGAAATAATAAAAAAAAACGCAAATTAAATAAAATAAAACAATCATTGAAGATGATATCATCTATAAAACGAGCTCACATATTTTGAAATAACTACAGAGAAAACAACTTTAATAAAATACTTTAAGACAAAATAATATAAAACAGCCATAATGTGCATACAAAAACAAAATGGAAAAAGATTTGAATTTTAGCTAATAATACCCAAACAATATAATAAGTACAAATAATCATTGTATAACATGACTTGTGCAATACTGCTATGTAATTTGCAAACAATTTTAACAACGGGCAACAGAAAACTTCGAAAATTTTTATAAAAATCTTGTGAGATTAACAACGTGTTTGGTGTAAAAACAGAAAACCATTCACATGATTAGTTCTTGAGTGGTAAAAGAAAAACAGCCAATATTGTAATATCTAGCAGCTTAATTATAATTCATATATGTATGTATGTAGTTCTGTTTCCCTGTGTAATCCCAAATACTTTATATTCTTCTCCTACTTAAAAATCTACGAGTTTATTTTTATATATTTAAATGCAAAAAATCAACATCTAAACAAAACTTTAAATAAATATGTATATTATAATAAAACATTAAACATATGTACAACAATAAGTTTAGTTAGTTGTTTTTTTTAAAGCAATACAATAAAATATGTAGAATAAATAAAAAAAGCATGAAAAACTATCCGAACAAAACTGCCAAGAATTTAAAAGATGTTCGTTGCTCCAAGTTTTTTTTATACATTGAATAAATGCTGTGGTTTTGTAGCATGTGCAATAATATGTTTTCAACAAATGATGTGGCATAAGATTCATTAAACAAATTATAGAAGGAAAAAAATTGGAATTTAAAACAATAAAATGTACATGATAAATTTTATTATTTCAAAACAGAAAAAATCTATAAACCAGATGCTGGCAAAAAAAAAAAAAAACAATTATACGTACATTCATTTAAGACAAGGTCGTTGGGAAGGTTTATTTAGAACTATAGTAAACTTCTTTTTTGTACTAACAAACGCTAATAAACTTTAGGAATTTGAATTATAAGAATTTATAAAAAGCTAATGATTATGTGCAGTAGCAGTTGAGCAAACATTTGGATCTCTATAATGTCCCAGTTTAGATTTAATCGTAATCTCTTACAAAGTTCACATTTAGATTTAATTGCAGTGTTCTTCAGGTATATTTCCTTATAAAACCCCTGCTTAGCTTCAATTTCAGCTTTTTAAAAAATCTTTGCAAATTCCCAGTTCAGCTGCAATCGTAGTTCTTTACACAGTCCCTGTTTAGCTTCAATATAAGATCGTTACAATGTCTCAAATTAGCTTCAATCTAAAATTCTTAGAAAGTTTCTGCAGTTCTTTATAAAGTCCCAGTTTAGCTTTAATCGAAGTTCCAGTATAGCTTCAAGCGAAGATCCTTGCAAATTTCAACTTTATCTTCAATCGAAGATCCTTGCAAATTTCAAGTTTATCTTCAATCAAAGAACTATATAAAGCCCCTGTAGTTGTTTTCTACAAAAGCCCAGTTTAGCTTTAAAATTAGCTCTTTATAAAGTTCCTTACAATGTTCCTGTTTTCCTTCAATTAAAGGCCCATACAAAGTCCCAGTTTAGATTTAGTCGAAGATCCTTACAAAGTCTCATTTTAGCTTCAATCGAAGATCCTTACAAAGGCTCAGTTTAGCTTTAATCGTAGCTCTTTATAAAGTTCCTGATTATCTTTAATCAAAGATCCTTACAAAGTCCCTGCAGTAGATTTTTACAAAGGCCCAATGGGTTAAGCCTTGCCTTACAAAGTCCCTTACAAAGTCCCTGTTTTGCTTCAATCCAAGATCCTTACAAAGTCCCACTTTAGCTTCAATAGAAGAGCCTTAGAAAGTCCCTGTAGAAATTCTTTACAATGGCCCAGTTTAGCTTTAATCGTAGCTCTTTACGAAGTTCCTTACAAAGTCCCAGTTTAGCTTCACTCGAAGATCCTTACAAAGTTCCAGTTTAACTTTAATCGTAGCTCCTTACAAAGTTCCTTCCAAAGTCCCAGTTTAACTTCAATCCAAGATCCTCATGAATTCCAAGTATAGCTTCAATCGAACATCCTTACAAATTCCTAGGTTAGCTTTAATCGCAGGACACTACAAGGTCAATATAGTAGTTTTTACAAAGTCCTAGTGTAGCTTTAGTCGTGTTTCCTTGCAGAGTCCCAGTTTAGCTTCAATTATTGTCTCAGTTTAGCTTCATTCGAAGTTACTTACTCAGAATTTAAATTTTGTCTCAATATTTAATAATATTTTTAGATGTACAATAGAACTTTGAAATGGAACAAAACAAAGAAGATTTTTTAAATTGTATTGCAAATTAATTTATTCAAAGATAATCCTCTGGCATTATAATTTAAATATGAATGGCTCGGATTTAGTCTAATCTAAAGATCTAATTTTTCATAATTTTTTTTCCACATTTTTTGCTGTATATCGCCAATAACGCGGCGAATGTTTTTTTCCTAGTAGTGAATCGTTTCGAGCTTTACATAAGAGTATACCTACAGAAAATAGTCAAGCGGCGTTAAATCTCAGGATCTTGAAGGCTAATTCGTGGATAAGAAACAGAAAACTATATGGTTAGCAAACGTTTTCTTCTATAAATAAATTGTGGCACGAGCTGTGTAACATGTTGCGCCGTCTTGTTGAAACCACAACTGCTGCACAACATGACTGTTCAATTGATGAACGAAAAAGTCAGTAAATATGGCTCTATAGTGGTCACCATTGACTATCATGTTCTGGCCAGCTTCGTTTTAAAAGAAGTATGGAGCAATTATACCACCAGCCTATAAAGGGATTTTTTCTGTATGTAACGGTGTCTCAACATACACTTGAGGACTATCATCATCACTCCAAATACGGCTGTTACTGATGTATCCACTCAACCAAAAGTGAGCTTCATCGCTAAACAAAATTCGCTTATGACAATCAGAATCAAACAGCAATTTTGTTCTGGGCCCATTCACCGAATCTCCGCCATTCTAGGTGATCGTGTGGCTTCAATTCAAGCACGAGTTGGATTTTGTAAGCATGCTAACCAAGATCTTTCCGTAAAATTATTTAAAAAGTGGATGGGTATATATCCAATTATTGTGCCCGATGGCGTATAGACTGAATCGGGTCATCCTCTATGCTACGCTTTACAGCAGCAATGACTTCTTCTATACGACGTCTTATCATTTCGAGTGTTCGTGGTGCGAAAACGTTCCATAATTAATCAAATAAATTGCTCTGATGGACGTAAAATGAACGTAGTGCGTGATACGTATTTCGAGCAGAACCACGATTTTCAAAATAAGTTTGCACAATTTATAAGCGTTGTTCTGGGGTCAGTCTATTGATGTTAAAGATTCAAACCAAAGTAAACATAAATCACTTAACGGCTGACAAAATGGCCGCCAGTTAAAAATTTGCTTCTATACATCTAAAAAAAACATCCTTTTAAACTTATTTTCTAAACCGACTTAAAATAAATAATTTTATAACTAAAAATCCCCTGATAATATTCACCTTAAATATCACATTTTGTTTAAACTCCCAACAAATTCCCATTATTGAGCACCACCAAATAATCATCATTAACAAATTTCATTCATAAAAATTTCAAATCTATAAATAAGAGTTTGTTAATTAACATTTATTTTGCTATTTTTGTTACTGTATTAATTAACACTTGCCTTAGAAAATTCATTGAATTGTTTTATTTTCTCAACACTAATAAAATATATGTATGTACGAGTATGTATAATAGAATGAATGTATTTGGGTTTTCTCTCAAAGCTTTTGAATTGATTTTAGTTGAAAACAAATGCTTGACTTAATAACTCAATAAACACACACCCTAATTTCAATACTAATAAAATTGAAACATAAAAAAATAACGAAATATTTCCATAATCCCATAACGGTTATGCACGCAGAGAAAAAAATATAGTTGTGTATTGTTTACCACAACTATTTCTATATATAAAAAAAAATTTTTTTTTAATATTATGGTCATTGTAATTATTTATATGATTTCTTCAACCATAATATGATTAAGTTACGATTAATATGTCTATAAAAATCATATATATAATTATATATATTATGTAATGTTTGTAGTAATAAGTTTTATGCTGAAAGATTATACCATATTATGTTGTTCTTTATCATATTAAAAGAGCAACAAATTATGATAAATAGAATTATCATAAACATGATTGCCACAAATATAGATATAGTTCGTACTATAGCATATACAATTGTAGTAATTTTCTGAATGGTAACTTAACCGTATCATGGTTACCACAATCATATAGTTAATTACAATGACCATAACATTGTTAACAGACTTGTACAAATTTTGAAATTTTTGTGGTAAACATCTACGACAATATGTTTTTTTTGTGTGTAGTGTTTTGCATGTGTGTGGTTTTTGTTTAATTCAAATTAGTATTATTAAAATTATATTTAAAGTTAAAAACAAAAACGTATACATACATATTTATATACATATATATGAGCACATAGATAATGGGAAAGTGTTAATTGTTGGCTTAAATAAAATTTTTGAAATGAATTAGTGATTTGTTTCTTCTAGTGAAAATAAGTAGTGGAAAGTTTAAGTGGTTTGGAAAGAATGGATTGAAACTGACACATACAGCTGCGGTAAAAAAATAGCACTGAAGGCAGGATTCGACTGGGCATATAAATTTTTCTACGATTTAGTTCTATAGTTATTCCCATGACACCTAATTGAAATCATTGATACATGTCAAACATGTATTCAACGTAAACATGTTTTGTATAACTATTACGGACTTTTAATTGAAAAGATTTACAATCTCACAAATTTACAATTGAAATTTGCAGCTAATAGAAGAGGGTTTTTCTTAGCGAAAATACTTTTTAGACCGGTTTCGTTAAGTTTTCTTAATTCTAGTTTCTCCTTTATATCTCTGGCTGCCGCTAATGAATTTCTTTTTGTTAGAATTGCAATGATTATATTCATCATCGTGCTTCATGGTCTTTAGGCTTTTGTTTGACTTGCATATTTTATACAAAGCAATTATTTTTCTGACCGCAGATTCCGATATCTTATACTTAGAAATCAAAACTTTCCGTTTCATCACATTTTCATCATCTAGTACCAACAAATCTTTTCCTGTTAAAGTCCTAATTTCAAAAAATTCTGGGTCTAGCCTTAGTTTGTAGATATTTAAGTAATATTAAATTAAATAAATAAGTACTTCACTATAATTTATTATTTTGCAAAAAACTTACCACAAATTTTTCAAAAAAGGAAAAAAATCAGGAATAGAACTCTTATTTTAAGGTTAACAGACAACCGAAATTTATTATGTCGCAATATATTTACATCAGATATAACTATAAATGAGCGACTTTATAAAATTGCAATGTTTATGTAAATAATTCAGATACTCCAACAAATAATGGGCCTGTGAGTAAATAGTAAATAATACATGTAGAAGAAAAATATCAAAAACGAATAAAAAAGGTTACAAAACCTTACTTTATTTTGTCCGACAGTGTATAAAACTTTTATAACTAAAATTTAACATGAACAATATTTATATACTCGTACATAAAAGTAATGCCACTAATATTTCAAATGATCACTACATAATAGGTATTTCTCCAATAAGCACATTTCTAAAAAACTGCTTTTACATTTATATTGGGTGTAGGGTATTATAGGGTCTAGCTTGACCAACTACACTTTCTTACTTGTTTTTTTGTGCAATTAAAAAAGTTTCTTATATTTCCTTAAATTACTGAAACTATAACATGTAACCTCTCCCAAATAAAACATATCTAATACATAAAACTACACCTCCCACAATTTCAAAACAAAGAAAACTTAAAAAGAACCAGGCTTTAAACAAACAAGAACTTAAAATAAGCTGCATAAACAATAACAAATATTTGTTCTGCGTTTTCAAATCGCTTTCTTAATGTAGATCATCTGGGTAATTCCTTATTTAACTTTATGTATTTCATCTTTGAGAAAAGCTTTTGCAGCACAAAAAAAAACTTCGATCTCTTGTAAAAGATTTGATCGACATGCCATAAACGTTGTGTACTACAGCGGCCGCGGCTGGTCATGTGAAATTTTCTGCTTACGCGGCCACAATACAGCAACATTGTACGGCTTGTTGCAGGAGTTCAGGCATGTGTGTGGTTGGTGTAACATTTAAAATATATAAAGAAAAAATCTCTTAAAAGTGGGTGTTTATGCGGGGCGGTTATGCGAATTTAGAGCCAGCATATGATTACAGACTAAGATTACAAAATGTTCTGGTTCTTTTTTTTTGATATTATTGTGTTTATGTTTTGTTGTGGGTTTTTAATAATTTTGTTAAAGTTATTGCAAAGTAAACAGTATTGATATTAATGGTTAATAAAGGAAAATGTTAAAACCCAAGAAGGCGATGTATAATATATTTAGTTTATTTATTTATATATATTTTATTTAGATGGTAAGCCCTTAGGGCCTAATTAATCCAGATTATTCATATGGCAAATACAAAAGTTTAACTTAATATAAAAAAAAAAATCAAAAATTTCTGTATATATAATTTTAACTCCCCTGTTGAACAAATGTTGAAAATGTTGAAAGTAATAAAGAAAAAACAAATTGGATTGTGGTAAATTTTAACAGCCACCTTCTATAGATTTACCAAAACAATATTTTAAAATTTCGATATTGAAAACGAAAAAGCTCATCCTCTGAGAAGAATATCTAGGCATAATTAATGCAATAGTTCTAGTAGACAAGCCAAAATTAAATCTGTTGAAAATGTGCACTGGCTTTCCAAACTTCATAATCTTATAAAATTGCAACACTATTCTAAGATCAATAAAATTTTCAAAATCACGATTCAAAAGATGAATAATAAAATATGTATATGAGAAACACATTTTAATCTAAAGATATAACGAGCTACTCTATTAGAGCATTGTTTAAGTTTTCTGATATCATTCCGTAATATACCCAAATAAATATACCTCCAAACCATATAAAACAAAAGGAAGACACAATGCGATAGTAACTAGCCTTTTTACTTCAGCAGGTAATTACAAACTAATATATATTATATAAACGTTTGATTTTTTTGAGTTAATCCTACAAATAACATGCTTCACATGAAAGTCAAAATTTAAGTTGTTATCAATGTATAAACCTAAAGTTTTGTTATATGAGACAAATTGAAGCACATCAGTGGCTTACTAATAATTTGTGAAAACCACATTTTAGAAGGATGCAAATATAAACAATTCATATCAGACTCCTAATTAATAAGCCACAAATCCTCACTAAAGTTCGTTCCAAAAAATCTAGACCAAGTCCGTTATCATCTGCCAGTAATTAAATGTCATCTGCATTTGTATAAATTTTAGATACAAATCTGTACAAGTCGTTTAAATAAATCATAAATCAAAGAGGTCCCAAAATAGAACCTTTAGGCACCCCTCTAAAGGTTTTTAAAATCGTTGAAAAAGTATCTCCAGACTGAATATATTTGTACTTGTCATTAAGAAAAGACCAGATTAGCTTACAGGCGGATAAACCACAATCAAATTGCAATAATAATTTATTACATAATAGGGCAATTCACAATCTAGTGCAAATGGTCTACCGTCATTGCATTTGCAAAAAGGTTTAGCATATTTTTGCTCTTGATGTGTATTTTGTAAGTGCATAGAAAAAATATGCTAAACCTTTTTGCAAATGCAATGCTGCAAGACCATTTGCACAAGATTGTGAGCTGCGCTAATATTTCGTGGCTTAAGCAGTCGAAGGCTTTGCTATAATCAAGAAACATAAGAACTGTATTAATTTTTCGGTCCATATTACTTCTTATATCTTCGACACAATTTAACATTAAGCCCGTAGTACTATATCGCTTTCTAAACCCTGATTGATACCTATTAAAATACTCGCGGGAATTAAGATGTTTCAAAAGCTGCTCTCTCAAAATAAACTCAAGTATTTGCGGGCAACTATTCAATATGCTTATAGGGTGATTATCAATAAGGAACAGCTCTTCCAATTTTCCAACTATCTGGAAATATTTATTAAGTCATAATATTATTAAAAATAAACTGCAATTGGCGAGAAATAGAGGCAAAAATTAACTTCAGAAATTTTATTATTATTTAATTAGTTTTTATGACCATCATCGCCTCGTAAATATTCACTAACTTCTTCACTAACATTTCGAAAATTAAAACCAAAGTCATTATGAAAAGAAAAAGATAAGTTATATGCTGTAGACACAATAGGAAGTATAGAATTTCTATTAAATTCATCAACATCAATTCGATTGGTTCTAAAAGCATCCCCAATAACTCCTTCGGATCTCAGTTTATGCCACATCTGTGACGGTGTATACCTTTGAAATTGTTGTATGTACATGTCCCTTCTTTTGCGATTCTCTTTAGAAGAATCCGCACAATAAGTACGGCATGCTAATTTATACGGGCTCTTGCTACTTTTATTTCCGGAGCATTCATCCAACTATCACATCTACGAGTATAGGATTTTCCAAGTGAAACGTTTCCGTGGAAAAGTAGTGAAATATTTTTATTTAAAATCCTTGTTTGATAATTAACACATGGTGTATCAAATATTTCAGAAAAAAAAACATTGCATTTAACTGATTCAGACCGATTCAGATATATGTATACCGCTCTATGTACCATTTTTACAAGAAATTATAAAATTTTAAATTTGAAAATGTAGCTGAAAATAATGCTAGCGAAAAAAGTCTGTTTTAATATACCTCTTAATCATGCGGAAATAAAAGGATTTTGTTTGCCCTGCAACATTTCATAAAAAATCTCATTAAATATTGTCAGTTACAAAACAGATTTCCTTAATGAAGTCATCAAACAGGATGGTTTAGACAAAAAAAAATAAAACATAAAAAACTAAAATATTATTTCTTTAAATAACAATAAATGCGTGACAAATATTAAAGCAGGAAATTGACATTTATCACACTACTAGTTTTTTTCAGGCTTTCTTCTTTAGATATCATATACATAGACTATTTGGGAACTATTTCAATTTACTTCCTTTTTAAACAACTAACTACCCTATTTTTGCCAGCTAATGTGCACTCGTTTCTATTGCTTTTGTATAGTAAATACAAATAGACATTAAACGAGACAAAGATTTTGTCTATACAAAAGAGTATATTCGTTCTACCTTTTGGTAATAAAATAGAATTATCATAATTAATGGCTCGCTTAATCAAGAAAAATGTGTTTTTTTGTAAATGAAGTTATCTAAGGTTTCTTTATACTCGTACATAAGTATTAACACTTCTTTTAACTATCTGAAAGAAAAGGGTTGTTTTGTATATTCATTTTTTTTTTTTTTTTTTGGAAAAGTGGTCAACCTCCAGAAACCACAAGATCTGTTGTTATAAAATACCATAAATTTAGTAATAAAATCTTTTAAATGTCATAAAAGTCAATTTGATATAGTTTGGTTTTTCTTGGGAAGCTAAATCCAAGCAGGGGTTAAAAGGTCTTGTGAAGAAAATGTGCAGCCAAGAAAAGATGTAGCCTTTATTTGAATATTGGACGCATGATTTTGATTTTTTAATTTAGATGTCTATAATTAAGAAACCACTTCAAATAGTTGACACAATCATTTTTTAAAATTTTGTCTGCTTAAGCAGTTGTTTAAGCAATAACGTCATAAATTACCATAAGCGAAAGTCTGTTGCGACAAAACTAGGTATTTTCAATTAAGTCTTAAGGATATATAATATTTTAAAAATTAAAGCAACAAATAGCAAAGATTTTATCAAATCTTAAGAAATTCTACTGCAGTTTCGAAATTTGTTTTGAGAAAAACAGCAATTTCTAAACTACTGACCCCATCTAAACTAAATACAAACGCATAGCCCAGGGGAGCTTGAGCTTAAGATTTGAAAATGTACATTCAAAACCCTCTAAAGACGCTTCGGGGCCACTCAAAGCAAAGCACTATTGTCTTGTAATTTCTTTAAATGCTGCTTGTTTTCCTTCAGATTTCACAGATTATTATATTTTCTAAAACTAAACTAAAACTTTATAACTTGAAAACTAAAAGCAAGCCTTTAAATTTTGCCATACTCTGGTCTGTTTTTTTAATATCGGCCTGAACTTTTGAACAATTTTTCAATTTGTTAGTTAAACAACAAAATTTCTTAAAGTAAACAAAAATTTGTGAAGCTACTACGGCTCTTAGCTTATTTTATACAGTTCATTGTTTTGAGAACACCTAAAGAAGAAATTTAATAGGAACTTAAAAAAGAAATTGCTGTAATTATAATAAAAAATAAATAAAAAAAAACAAATGTTATAGTCTAACAAATTAAAATAATTTATTGCAAAAATTTGCATGTTATGAATATTACATACGACTGGGTTACAGAAAGCGGAGGTGCAGTAAACCCAAGCAAACTAGAACTGGTTCTATTTACCACAAAGATTAAGATACCAAGACTATCACGGCTACTTGACTGTGAATTATCCATTATTTTGAAACATTATTTTCAAAAAAATTTTCTGCTGGCCACATAATTAAAAACGCGAATTTTTTTCTTCAACTTTTAAATTTTTCTAAATATGAATGACGAAGTGAGTATAATTTGTTAAACAATAGATTAACTTGTAATAATTTTTAAACGGTTTCGAAAATGGGCAAAAACAAGTCAGGTACTTTAGAAATGAGACAATGAATTGTGCAGTGTTACCAAAATGAAAATTTTCTTGGCGTGGTGTAGTTCCAATTGCACGAGTTTAGAGAATAAGGTAACAGCATCAATATAAAAACATTTTCGAAAATATAATGGAAATAATGGCGAATGTTGTCAAAAACAAGGGTTATCCAGCAAAATATTAAAGAATAAGTCCGTTTTTTAAACCTCACTAAGGTTTTTTGCATAAATTTTTTTAGTTTTTTGGTGTTTAAGTTAATTTTCCTTAAAATAGTATTGATGCTGTGAATTTTTTTTATCTTAAATTTGTTACTTTACTATTTATAGTCATTAGTTTTAATATGTTGAACTTAATTTTTAAAATATATAAACCAAAATATATGCTGAAAAGTCGTTTCTAATTATATGGCCACCACTGAATATTGTTCAGTGATTTGAATATAAATATCAGATTTGAATATAAATATATATTCCTTTAACTGATAAAAGATTTTTGCAAACTTCTTTGTACAGCGTTGTTAATTAGAAGATTCAAAACAATTTAAATTGCTTTGTTTTGAGCTCTTTGGAGAAATTTTCATAAAATTTTCATAATTAACTTACCCCCTGGCCCACGATGTCGAACGATAACGTTCGCTTAGATAAGACTTAAGACACAAACTTGATTGTCGAATAAACAAACCTGATTAAAAAAAAAAATAGATACGATAAAAAGTTTGTGTCTTAAGTCTTAGCTAAGCGAACGTTATCGTCGACATCGTGGGCCAGGCGGTTAATATTTTTTTTTATCAAACTTGTATTTAACTTTATATAAGATTCTTGTTTTCTTTAATCTGTAGGTTCCATCACAAGTTACTATGCAAAACTATACCCAAGTGTCTTATTGAACGAGACTCAAAAACTTTTTCGCCATTTACCATAAAACTAAATGATTCAATATCAGTATTCACATATGGCCTGAATCTTATAATTTTTGTTTTTTTAATGTTTATTCTTGTATATTCGAAAATCATGTCAAGTAAATTTGCTCACATTCTATTATCTAGAATTTCAATATATTGTGTTAATAAGTAATGATTTTATTACATATTTTCTAAGCAAAATTATGATAACTTTACAAATATCAGGAACAATTTCAACCATATTATTGAACCAAATAACTACAGATTAATTAATGAAAGATTAAAGTTTTAATTCATTACTTAATCTCTATTTCTTTTTAATATAAAATTTCAAACAAACTTATAATTTCTTTCTGTACTGGCACTTATTAAAATCATATCAATCTCATAGCTATAACAAATCATAACATATTGTCAAGACAACACAAAAAAAATACATACATATATAAAAACGATTGCGAAATAACAGATTTTTGCTACATTTTCAAGGTTTTGTTGAAAAATTAATAAATCAAATTTAGGGAAATCAAAATGTTTGCAATAAATGCAAACAAATAAAAGCCGTCATATAAATATCTTCAAACAAAAAGAGACTAAAAAACATATTGAAACAGCACCAACGCCTTAAGAAGAAAACTACTGATGGAACAGCAACAAATCACTTCAATACAAAGCAATTAATCATTATGGCCAACAAGACTAGCAATGACTCAAAAGGATCCCTGCCACATACTCTAACAATGTCAAGAAACAGCATATACACAATAAAAAAAAACAAACAAATTCCAGCCATAAAACCAACCAACAAATGCTCAACAAATTTTGATATTGTTATCTGGAACATTAAAAGGCAGATGAGTTTCTGAAAACAAACGCGCAACAAATGTTAACAACAAAAAAAAAAAAAAAAACTCTTCACATTTGTATTTTTTCCAAAGGACCCAAAACAACAGCAGGCAACTGGAGTTTTTATTTTTTATAAAGTAAAAATTTTTTTATAAAAATTCTAATATAAACTCTTGGCATTTATTATGCCAAGATTGCTCTTTTTTTCATCTACTTCAGTTTTATTAATTAATGTTCAACAATTTTTATTTCCCTTTAAAAAATTTCATTTCAATCTGGTTAAATGTTATAAATATTTATAAAACAATAGATACAATTGTAACACATTTTAGGCCAGAGTGTTATAATTTACAACATGATTTATTAGATCAGGGCAAAGTTTTTTTGAAATTATTTAAAGAAAAACCTGTGAGAATTTATTACGAGTATGTTTATTGGTTTGCTTTTTGTGAGAAGCAGCACCTGAAAATATTTATGATTTTGTGAGTAGATGTTATAAATTATATTTGAAATGCATGTATGTAGAACAAATTTGTGGTATTAAAATTAGTTTCATGAACTTTTTGTATGATTTTTGTTTGTTATACAACATAATTGATTTCTTTCCATTATTTATAAAATTATAAAATTTCAGACAATGATATCAACTTACATATAAACACACATGAGCATTTAAATAAAAAACTATATAATGACAATTTCATGCCAAATTCTAATTATTTTACCACATAATTTTTTGCCAATTTCGGAATTCTCTTGGTACTTTTGTCAATTAATTTTTTCCATTTATTATTTAATCATAAAATAAATTTAATATATGTACATACGTTGAAAATTATTTTAGAGTCTGTTTTTTCTTTAAGAAAATTTTTTTAACTTTTAACCCTTCTTTGCATGATTTTTTCTTAATTGGTGAAATAAATCAAGGTGATATAACTCATGTTTAAAATTAAAGGAAAAATTGTTAAAAAATCTTGGTATATATTTATAGTATAAATCTAGCAAAAAACAATATGATGGAAATTTCCCTCATCATGTTTATCTTAGTTCTAAATAGTAACAGAACAGGTCATTCAATGTCGTGATGGAAATTTCCACCATTATCCAAAGAAGGGTTAATATTTACTATATCAGATACATATATTTTATTTTATTCGGCTTGTAAAGTAATTTTTAGGCAAATGGCACATTGGAATGCATTTTCTGCCCTGACAAAGGCGTCATCAGCCATTTTCATTGCCCAAGATCTACTTGTAATTATCATCTAATTAACTCACAATTATTGAGAAATAGATTTTGGGAGTTATGAATCATATTTCTGTTTTACATGTTATTAGTTGGAATGAAATTTACATACGTTTGCAATGTGTGTGTATTGTTCTTATTATTATTATTATAAATTTGTTGTTGGTTTTATTGCTGCTCCTAAAGTTGCTTGACAATATTTGCAATATAACATTGCTGTCACTTCTTCTTTTATGGTAGATTCTGTTTTTTGCAACTTCCAAACATCGGAGATGGGATGATCACTTTTACAACGTACCTGGTATGCTTTATTACTTATTTGAGAGTTGGTTTTTTCTTTAACCAAAAATTGTTGAACGTTTTATTCGAGAAATTTTATTTTATTCTGCTTGAGTTCATTTTAATTTAAAGAAAAATCATAGTAAATTAAATTTTAGTTAACTTTGCATTTACGTTGAAAATTTCATTGCAATATGTTAATAAATGAAGATTTTATTACATATTTGTTGAATCTAAAAAAATAAACACCAATGTAAGCAAAATTCCTTGACGTATCATGCAAAAGCTATATTTGTACCCGAATTCCTGGTAACATGAAATAAAAATCAAATAATTGAAATATTTCAATTCACTTCCAAAATTGTATCACTATCTCTATCTTCTGAACTTCATATATACATATATATATATATATATATGTCAAATGACAGGGTTTTGAAAACCCCTTCCAACGATATATATCATTACCTATTTATATGGACTAGTCACTTTGCTTCGATATTTTTTAAAAATTTGAGTAAGTACATAATTACATATTTTAATAGTCAATAAATTAAGCTTTAGTTCAAGGTATAGTATGCACGTGTTACCTACACGGTATACACAGATCCGGAGATATTGAAGAAAAACTATGACATTTCACCATAAAAAATACAAGAAATCTTTAGTATGCGAAAATCCATGCGACCAATAGAGCAAATCTGTACTATGCGATGCCGACACATATCATGCCTTAAATTAAAGCCTAATGTCTTGACTATTTATATTAATAAACTAAAATTAAACTTATAAAGTCTGTTTTTAAAATTTTTTTTAATATTTAAAAAAATATCGGGTAAAAAAATATTTTATCAGATTCAACCAGTCAGTCCTTATTTTAAAATCATGACATATATAGTTGCAAAAGCATTTTAAATATCTTTAAGTTGATGTATTATAAATTATCAGACACCGAAAGATATCTGGTTAACGTATTGGGTGCATTTCTAAAACTGCTAGATTTTTTTTTAACATTTGTTTAATATAAATTTATTCCAAGTATTGGCCGTTCTTAGCTACGACCTCTTCACACATCTCCGGCAACATATGTATTCCGTTCAAAAGGAACTGCTTATATTTTTAAGCCAAGAATGTATCAAACCAATTTAAAATACAATGTTCTGCAGTAAAGCGTGTCCCAGAGATCATAAAGAAATAGTAGTCGGATAGGTTAAGGTCTGGATTATAATGCGGATGAGGCAAAACTTCCCAACTTAAAATCGTAGATATTTGGCTTTGGTGTTGATTTGCCTGGCTGGCCGGGCTTCATATACAATCTCTTACGCTTCGGGTTTTATTATTCATAGCAGGTAATGATTGGGATATGCAAAATCGTCTTTCCAGATCTCTTGGCTTCAATTCATATGCTACCCAATTTTTGCTGCTAGAAAATATTTTTAAATTGCTGCTTGATTATCTTCCAAGGAATTTGTAAGCTTTTGTTGAGTTTGACAACTATTTTCATGGAATAATGCCTTCAATTCTTGGTAAATAAACTTGAGAGGTATTATTCTTATTCAAATAGAATTAGTATGGGAAGTAGCTAATTCTATTGTGCTTTATTTAAAGGAATTAGATTACCAAGGGGTAAAGGTTTATATGAGAAGATTGTGTGGATATCTTCTGGTCTTCTAAGGGAATCTTATAATAATAATTTACAGAGTTTCTTTTTTCTATATAAATTTATGTGACATTTATTTTAAATATACTTAGATATATGTGATGGGATGTGAGCAGTTGAGGTCCGGTCTTGTGGTTTGCTGGTTACTAACGAACTGAACGTTTCATGGTAATTCAAATCGCTCGGGACCTCAATGGATCGTTATTTAAAGCTACAAATTTCCATTAAGTTACAACTTCAATTTGTGTATTATAACTCAAATAACAGTAATTTGAACAGGTTAAAGTAATTACAATAATATAAACAGGGTTGTGATATACAATTTAAATAATGAAGGAGTTTATAATTTGTAAATGTAATATAAACGCTTGGTGTTCAAACTTTTTTTATTCACTTAAAAGATCTTTGTCTTCTTAACAGTATAAACCATCTTTTCACAACTTCAAATTCAAGGAATATTTTCATCATAAGCTTCGTTGAACAATTGTTCTGCTGCAGCTACAGTTTTGTTTTTTCAAAGTTATAAAAACTTCGTTGCGACAAAATTCGACATCTTTGTAATAATGTTTAAATAGTAAAGGCACGGTCACACTTTGCAAATATTTGACGAAAAATAAACTAAATAAATAATTCAAAATAAATAAATATAAAGTCTTTTATTCATTTCAAAAACAGTTTTATTTAGGACAAGTCTTGCAAACAAATCTAGTTTTACTTTATTTGATGCTGTTTGATTTTACAAAACACTTGCAAGATCAAATAGCGTCAAACAAATATGTGCTAAAAAAATGGGATTTTATTTTTTTGAGCAAATATTTGTCGTATCTGACCATAATTTTATTGAGATTAAATAACAGTTTTTAGTCCTTAAAAATTAGTAATTTTGAAGGATTAAAATCTGTTTTAAATAGTTGAATAAAATTGCTATCAAAAACTATTTTTTTTCTATTTAATTCAGATAAAATTTAAAAAAAGAATGCCTTTAACAACAACAAATGTTCAAGCATGCCATAATCCTTGTAAATCATACAAGAATATCCCAAGAGAAGAGAAACCTTTTTAAGCTGACTAATTTATTTAACTTAGTTACGCTTATATTCAGCTCTGCTAAACAACTCTGTTAATTTACAAAACCATTTAACTAGACAACATAATCAAATCCCTACCACAACTAAGTCAACCGGAAATATATTCATTTCCTAAAAAGAGAAAGTAATCAATTCACACCTTAATTGGCTTATCTCTCTTAACAAATCGCTTAACTTCATGCTACATACAGTTTATATATTTTTAAATTGAAAACAAACCACTGTTTCCCAAAAAAATTTAACGGAACTTAACGGTTGTTGGTGTCAACCGGCCTGTAGGCTTAACTACCCGCATACTAAATATCTAGAGATTATTGTGAAACAAAATTGATTTTGTTTTGTAATACTGATAAGACACATACTAAAATATGAAACTGAAATTAATTCAGTTTTATTGAACAAATGTTCTAATCACAAACTACTAACACACGAACACTATAAAATTTTGTAGATAAAAATCTGGTCCTTTGTTTTGTTTTTGTGTGATTTTGTGGGCATATTTTAAAATTTGTGTTTTGCTGAAAAAACACACATACAACTAGTTGATAAAAAGGACAACAATTAATGTGTCAACATGCCCTGATGGGCTACTAAATTTGTATTTGGTAGCTTGTATTGTTGATATTATTGCGTTTGCCCAAAAAAATTCAGTTTGCTTGAACTACGTGTGTGTTTTATCTTGAACTCGAGTCGAGTAACAAATTTATTTATTACAATTGTGTGGTTTTTGGCATTGATTTAAGATTTATCAAGATTGTTCGGGTTGAAGTTTTAAAATTGTTAAGGGTGTCCCTGGAGTATTATAGGAAAAACAGCAGTAAACAGAATATAAAATTTAATTAAGCCAAATAACATTAAGCCCATTGCGTCAAATTTTTTTTTCTCAGTAACTTTTAAACGGTTTAATAGATTGTTTTTTTAGGTTACGACTCACGTGTTTTATATTGGTAACAAAATTATTTTAAAAATATTAGGTATCTAATGTAAAGCTGTACGGAACAAATTAAAAAGTTAATAATCTTGTATTCGTGACCATTTTGTGCAGTGAATATGTCAATTAAAAATATAATACAAAACCAGTAGCTTTTGTTGCCTTTATTTTTCAGAATAATTTTGTTTTTCGTTACATACTATACAATATAATTTGCAGTTTCATAATTGAAACATTTTGTCTCAGATTTAGCCTTGCAGCAACTACAGATTCCCCGCTTTCTTGGCATCACTTTAGAAGAAGCTATTTTTGTTGAGCTCACGGAAATTGAAGATGAGGTTTGTATTGCAGTCAATAACTTAGCTGAAAACTGCTGTTGTGATAATCTATTTCGTTTCATCATATGGGCATTTGCCAAACAAAGTGCAGTGGTTTCAATGGTGTATCGATCTCAGAAAAAAGTATGTATGCGTTCAAAGCAGATATATCCAGCATATTTGCAAATACTATATTTGGCCAGCTATTTGTTTTACTCTTTGTCGTGTAGGAGCTTCTTCTTTGCTCCACTGTCGTTAACTGCAGATGTTTTATGCATTGAGCTTATCAACCATAGTTAATAAGTAGTAGAAATTGTTGGCTGTTATATGTTGCCCTTTTATTCTTTTCCTTATCTTCAACACAACTCGCTGTCCTTGGTTCTATTTAGGCTTTGCATTTTTAGCTTTTCCAAGATATGGCTGTATTTTTAATTGTGATATTCAATTGTCATATTATGTATCGTCTATTGTGATATTCTCATGGAAATTGTAAAACTTTTGGAGAGGGACAAGTCAACGCTGCCACACCTCACGATTAGGAGCAAATTTGTCGTTAAATCGCATTTGTTGTCGACTTGTAACATCTTTAAAGCGGAGCGAACTTGCAATCATGTTGAAAGTACCATCAGACGTTATTGCACGGAAAATTGGGCGACAAAAATTGCAATCAAATTGACCATGAATATCTTCCTTTTTCCCTCTTGTAAAAATTTTACATACAATCATGTTACTAAATAAATGAAATAAGAATGTACGTACCGATATACAGTAACTCACATTCAAAGTTTTTTAAAAAATGAACACTTGAAAACTTTATAGGTTCTTTTCACGAACGAATGGCCGATGGCCGGCGTTATGTGTGGCACAAACCTAATGAGGAGTTTTGCCCTAAAAATACTAAGAAAACTGTAAAGCACGGGGGCTTATCAGTGATGGTGTGGGATTGCATGGCTGCTTCCGGTGTCGGAAATCTTAATCTTATAGAAGGCATAATGGATAAAAACATGTATCTTGATGTTTTGAAGGCAAATGTTAAACAAAGTGCTCACAAATTGGTGATTGCCAGGACAATTACCCGATGAATACATCGCTGATAGCGAAGAACTGGTTGTTGTCTTAAAGTCCTCAAAACATCTGCCCAAAGTCAGACTTTAATGTAATCGAGCATTTATGTTATGAGCTCGGGCATCGGATGCAAAATAGATTAGTACCAGTAAAGATCAGCTCAGAGTTGCATTATTGGAAGAATGGAACCAAATAAGTCATGATGTGTGCAAAAAACTGGTTGAGTCGATTCCAAAAAGACTCCAAGCTGTCGTGAATCAAAAAAGACATACAACAAAATTCTAAATATCTTATAAATAACTAATTTAATTTTTTTTAATTGAAATCTATTTACGTGTTTTTAATTATTTTGTTTAATTAATGGTAAAATACTATATTTATTTGTATTTCAAAATAAATAATTTATTTACTTTAAAAAAAAAAAAATTAAATCCTAAACTCTCTTTTTTAAATAGGGTTAAGTATTTTACAAACAGTTTGCCCGACTTTCAATGTGAGCCACTGTACATTATTAATTAAATATTAATCATATTACATGCGAAAATAGAACTAAATTAAACTAAAGGTATTGTACTTTAGAACTTAATATTATTTGCAAAATCTTTTTAAACAATTTACTTATTTTACTGTCAAAACTTAAGGCGTGATTCAGTAAAATTCCTTTAAAATCAATTTTTTTATAACCCGTGAATAGAAGGCTAAAGTGCAAGTGAGAAATAAGTTTGAAGTTATCTGAAAAAAAAAACAGTTAGAAAAACGGTTTACATCATTGGCTTACTTTGTATATATACATTTAATATGTTTGAAAAGGTTTTTGAAAACGAAATTTTTAAAATCCTTTCATTTGAAAAATATTTTTAGGGACACCCTAACTATTTTCAGTTCCTGTGGATTTCATCTAACTACTGCTTGTTATTTGTAATATGCTGCTTGTACTACTGCTGCTGCTATATAGCAGTCAGTACACAGTAACTACTGAAAATACTAGTGCAACTCAGCACACAACAAATACTACAATACCAGCACTCATATCTGCTTATGTTCAACAAATAATTGACATTTAGTTCCTGGTATTCAATGCTATTGTCACATTCAACACTATTATAAAGTGTTGTCAAAACTCAAACGAACGTGCACTATTCTTCCATTATTTTCTATATATTTTCTTTTTTATTTGTTTTCCATATACGAGATAAACATCTAAATGTGGTAGGTTTGTATGTGCAGAATTTTTGTGTTCTTTTTTTTAAACAAAAAACTTATTTTGAGAAAACCCAAAAGTAAAAACAAATCATTGTAATAGAAATATTTTCTTATTTATGACAATTTATTGGTAGGAGTGTTTCATACAATTAACATAACAATGTGTTGTTATTAGGAAACATTTGCTTGGGATAGATATTAGCGCTACATAGAGTTTAATATTAAGTTGTAGTTTCAGGGGAATTAAGAATTGTAGGGAATTTAAGAACAAATTATATGAAATTTTATTTAAGATTTATTGTTACTAATAAATTGTAATCAAACATATAGTGGCGTTATATAATTTTTGATTTCTAATTTGTGGTTTTATTGTTAACGCAGGGAAATTTTTTTATGGAACTCGCTGTGAAATAATGCATCTATCTGTCGAATTCTGTTTTGTTTACATTTGTTATTTAAAGTAAAAAACGAAGTAAGGAAAAATTAAATAATTTAAGATTCTGAAAGAAATAAAATAATATGAAATAAATAAACTGTGTAATGTTGTGATTGAAAGAAACCCGGTAAAATAAACTTAAGCAAATCAAATTAATTTTTTTTATATTTGAATTAGCCTGTATTTTGACATTTAAGTGAAAATCGACAACAAATACAACACAATACCGAAACAACAGACATTTTGTTTGTGTTAAATAATGTACTACTGTCAAAAACAAGTATTACTGTTGACATAAGTATAGTTACGCCATGCATAGTCCGTCTTTGTATTGTTGTATTTGTTACCGTGTTGCATACACCTTTATATTGGTGTATGCCAATATTATTCTGGTAAAAGTCTCAAAGTTTGACGTGTGTACCACATCTAAACTTTTACGTGGGATTCAAATATCACCAAAGACAGAAATGTAGCGTAAAAGTTACAAAGGCAATGGAGTTTTAAAACATCAAAAATGCCTCAGTTGCTTGTAATTGTTAAATCTAGAAAATGACCAATTCCATTTATTTTTCGAGCTAAACTAGTCTGCATGTGTCTTAAGTCTTTTGTTTGGTCTAGTGTTAGTCCAAAAATATTATTTGCTAACTTGTTGTTTAATATAGACAATTAAGAGCTGTTTCGTTTATAGGTCGAAGCAAACAATTATATAAAGTTTTGTTCACATAAAATCCGGCCACTCTAAAAAAATTTTTTTTTAAACATATTAATCAGACCCATGTTCTGTAACTCAGCGTCGCGAAACTTTTTGTCTAAAATGTGTTGAATGAAACAGAAATGCCATAATTTGAAACAAGTAATTGGGACGAGTAATCGCTGTTATGTAAGTGAATTGCTCTTCAGTTAACAAAAAAACTGTATCTTTAAAATTTTGGTGAGAAAGGCTACCGCTTTGAAGTGTCAAATATACTTACAAATAAGAAAGCAATACAATGTTTTCTTTTCAGCACCTTGAAACTATTTTTATGGGTCGATTCTGGACAGCAACCAAACTGGAGTTGGGTTGCCAATAAACAGCGCAACTGATATGTAAGTAGTTATTATGTAAGGCAACTTACGCTTTTTCGAATTTTCTAGTAGAAAACAGACATTTATATGTTTACCACATAAAATTAAATCGAAGAAACCACAAATTCTCAGTTGCCGAACACCGTTAACAGCTGAGAGTTGAAATCTGTAATATCTTTTTGGTAACTGTTAACACCACCGAGGTTTGGTTGCCATCCGTAATCGGCCCATAATTTTAATGCAAATTATTTTGTAAACAAGAAACATTAAAATCATACTTTATATTATTTTCTATCGTTGAACATTTTACAATTTTCGCAGTTAACGATATGTGTGATTAGCACTTTTAAACATAGAAATTTCACATCGGCTTTGAATTGTATATTACATCATTTCTAACGTAACGACGTAATACACTTTGATAGTTTTTGATATGAGTTACAGACACCAATTGTTTTCTCACTTTGTGAGAAACGATGAAATATTTTGTTTCACATCTTTTTGACGCGAGAAGTTTTCACTAAAGTTACAAATAGTGGTTAGAGATTATATTTGAGCAATTGAAATTTAAAATAGAAACAAATTTAGAACAAATTACTTGCAAATGTCAAATTGTAGGATTGAAACAAGAGTGATTGAAGAAATAAAGATTACGAAATGCACATGATTTCTCATTTAATGACGGAGATTAGGCTTTGGCAAGCGTTGGATGGCGTAATTTTTATTTCTATCAATCTTGGATTAAATAATTGGAATAAGTAGGCTGAGCTTTATCAAAGCTAAAATATGGATTATTATAACTGGCAATGTTAGTTAGTTCTTAAGGCCTGATTGTAAAACATATATAAATATTCTAGACAAACGTTAATCAGAATTTTTTTAGTAATGAGTATTGATTTTTAGTTCAAAATATAAAATCATTTTATTTGTTCTATCAATAAAGAGTGATTTTTTAAGAGCTTTTGGTTTTGATATGAAATTAATATGAAAATCATATAAAATTTAGAGAAATCTTTATTAGGAAATCTTTATTTAAGTCTATAGAACGATCTATATAAATCAATGTTTCGAAGATGATTTTATGTAAATATTGAACGCAGCTAAGCCTCAAATGGTTTATACATTAGGCCCAATTTTTGCATACTCTCTTCCATATATCGGTCGGTATCTCACGCATAAATTCTTCAATATTAGCTTTCACTGCGTCAACCGTTGCGGACATATCCCTATAGATATAAAAATTTATAAATGAGCCTTAGCAAAAAATAGTCTAACCCTAGAACACTAACGGTAGTCGATTTGACTAACATCACTTACGTTTTCGCTCACATTTTTATATTTTTTTCTTTACAGTTTTTGTTTGAGTTATATACCTCGTGTTAGTCAAATCGACTAATGATTAGATCAACAAATGTTTTAAAAATCAAAAAAATGTATTTTTATTGCATTTAATTTTTATATAATTTAAGTTTTATTGTTTGTACTGATCTCAAAAGAATGATCAAAAGTATTTTTATTAAATATATTATTTTAAATGAATTGTTTTCTAAAAACTAAAATTTGTTATTTTATTTACATTAATAAATAAATAAATCAAATATCAACCTTTATTAGATGTGTCAATTTTACATATTCAGACATTAGTCGATTGGACTAATGATTAGTGTTAACGTATTAAATATAAGGTTAGTGTTCTAGGGCTAAAGGCGTTAAATCGCATGATCTAGGCGGCCAACTGGGCCAAACATTAAGTAAACTGTTGACCGCACTCGGCTCTCAATTGGGCCATTGTTGCGCTTGCTGTGTGGCACTGCCTTGCCGAAAGTTTTTTTTTCGAAACTACATACACGGCTTGGTGAATTATGTTTGTTTAACAAGAAATTATAATTAAAACTTATGATAAAGGGTACACAATAATAGGCTCTCCAAACAATAAATCATGTCTCATAGACAATTCCATCAAAAATAAAACATAAATTCTTTATTGTTATCACAAAATAAAATTTAAATATTTAATTTACTTTTCAATAAAAAAGAAACCAATGAAAATTCATATAAAATGAAATTTATTAAGGGTTACTAAAACATTAGTCAATACATAAAATTATTAAATAGAAAATAAAGAGAAACAGAAACAGAAGACATCATGACAACGTGCCACTTATTTCAAAGTCAATGCACTGATTTATTTATGCTTTACAATACTTTTATAAAAATACTCGTAAATTAAAAAAAAACGAAATAAAATCAAATAACAAAAATTTCCCTGGGCAAAAGGAAATGTCTGGTAATAAAACTGATTCAAACATTTATATAAACAGAAATTATATAAAATAATTATTATGCCAAGTGCATTTTAGTAAACATAATAGACCTTTTTTCAAATTAGAAATAAAAGAATAAATTATTTTCGATTTAGAATAATAGTTGTTGGCATTTATAATTATTTTGGAATAGAGAGGTTAAAAAAAGTGATAAAATCGCTTTGAGTTAAACCAAATATTTTAATGAAAACAATAGAAATTTATGTTTAAAGCAAAGTATTTATTTATGAAAGAACTTTTATTTTATTTTATTTGATTAAAGTTCATTGATGCCACCGATTGAAGCTCAACTTTGTCTACTTTAAGATCTACAATTGAAACTCAACTTAGACTATTTAAAAACCTACAATTAAGATATATTATAGACCTATGCATGAAGCTCAACTTAAACAATTTAAAGAGTTCCCATTGAAGCACATATTAGACCGATGATTGAAGCTTCATTTAGACCACCGATTGATGCTCAACTTTGCCTTTGTTTTAAAATCTACAATTGAAGCTCAACTTACACTATATAAAAACCTACAAATAAGGCTCGACATGGACCTGCGATTGATGCTCAACTTAGGCCAACGAATAAAGCTCATCTTAGCCTATTTAAAGCTTTACGATTGAAACTGTTCTTAGACTACATAAAAATCTACAATTAAGGCTCAACATAGACATGCGATTGAAGCTCAAATTAGTCTATCTAAAGACCTACCAACGAAGCTCAACTTAAACAATTTAAAAACTTACAATTGAAGCTTAACTTAGACTATTTAAAATCCTACAATAGAGACTCAAGATACACATGCGATTGAAGCTCAAATTAGTCTATCTAAAGACCTACGAACGAAGCTCAACTTAAACAATTTAAAGAGCTACGATTGCAGTGCATCTGACATCAATGCTTGAAGATTAATTTATACCAGTGGTGAAAGCTCAACTTTGCCTATCTAAAGATCTATAATTGAAGCTCAACTTAGACTATTTAAAATCCTACAATAGAGGCTCAAGATACACATGCAATTGAAGCTCAACTTAGTTTATTTATAGACATACGATTGAAGCTCAACTTAACATATTTCAGGATCCACGATTGAAGCTTATCTTAGACTAATAAAAGATCTACATTTGAAGCTCAACATGGACTGTAAAAAGACTTTCGATTGAAGCTTTAAATTGGCTACATAAAGACATAAGATTTAAGTTCAAATTGAACTATAAACCTTACGATTTAAACTCAATTTGATCTGTATTTAGTCTTGTAATTGAAGCTCAACTTGTTATGTACAAAGTCCTATGATTGATGCTAAAACTTACTGAAGATTGAAGCTAAAATTTATCGTCACAAACACTAACGAATGATGCTCAACTTGATATATATAACGATCTATGATTGAAGCTAATTATAGCCTATTTAAAAACCTGTTATTAAGCTCAACACGGACTGTATAAAGATATACGGTTAAAGCATAACGTGAACTGTATAAAGTCCTACGATTAAAGCTAAAATTTAACTTTATAAAGACTTACGCTTGGAGCTTAATTTGGACTGTATTAAGTCTTACGATTGGAGCTTAATTTGGACTGTATTAATTCTTACGATTGAAGCTTAACTTGAACTATATAAAGGCCTATGATTAGACTTAAATAAAAATATACGACTAAAGCTCAACATGAACAACAGAAACATTGAGGCTCAATTTCGAATTCATAACTGCTTTAACTTTCCCCAACTAAACTTTGAAATATTTCTACCAATTCATTAACAAAATTTACCTCCTGTTAACTGCAACTAATTAATTTCAACAAATTAATATATTTTCCATATATACATATATATGTGCTGCAAAACACTGAACATTACAATTTCACTTATAGAAAAAATATAGAAACTATCATAATTAATTTAATGGTCAAACTTGTTAAACAAAATAATATTCTACCGTTTAATAATACGCCTTCAGATGCGTTCATAATATTTTCTTGTTATTCTGCTTCTTAACCAAAGACATTACGAATGTTTTGATATACAGCAAATACATGCAGCTAAACATAAAGATTTTCTTTAAGACCATAATCGTTTTTCATAATTCTACTCAAATTACATGGTAGTTTGTAAATATGAGACCTGAGTGAAACAGCCATCATTTATAAAATTTTAAAACAATTATTAATAACGAAATTTATAGCAAATGATAATGATAACTAGAAAAACAAGACAACGAGTTAGAAAAATATTTATTAAAAAAAAAAATAATAAATGAAATGGGAAAAAACACCTTTTTGTATAAACATAAATGAGGCGAGAGGGTTTATAATAAACAGTAGAGGATAAAGGTGTAGCAAACAGACCGAGGAAGCTGTAATTATGTTCAAGGGAAATTAAATGTCCTGGGCTTTCTAAGAAAGGTTTGAAATAGTTTCCAAAGTCTTGCAAATCTTAAGCTTAAGGAATTATTGGAAAATTAATAAAAAAAAAAGGTCAAATGAACTATAATAAGAAATAATAAGAAAAATAAGAAAAATGAGAAACATTTTCTTCTTATTTAAAATAAATCTATTAATCAAAGTCCTTTCAAACCAAACCAATAGAAAAAACTTATATTACTAGAACCTGTCTCTGCTATTTCTCTCTGCACAACTGCCTTATTTCTTTTTTAGTAAAACTAAAACTTAGTAAAATTAATTTTATCCGCTTTATTATTAAATCTTATAGAAATTACTAACAGGCAGACGCCAGTAATCTTATATACATGTACTATATAAAATAACTATTATTCACAAATATTATTGATTTTTATCAAAATTATTACAAATTTGTGTTTATTTCCCCACCTCACCAATTTGGTTACGGTTTTCAAAAACAATTTCCTTTATTTATGGAAATATTTAACGTAAACAAATATTTCGTTCCGTAACTTAAGAATTCAGATGTAAGATTTTTGCTTTTAGTATTAAATGACTGTTTCAAAAACGGTAGTAGTGTGGTTTAGTTTACTAGATGGTGCTGCAGATGAGCTAAAGTTGAAGTTGGTAGATGACTAAAACGCACACAGTCAAAAAATAATCATAAGAGATGCCAATCAGTATATGAAGATAATGTTGTCTTGTTTGTTTGTTGCTGTTGGTTGTCTTTGTAGGGTTATTAAATTAAATGTTGACAACATGTTGTAAAAAAAAGGTCGGTTTAAAATTTATAGAAACACAGTATAAAGTTAACCCTTAAACGTAGAAAGGGCTTATTATGTTTATTTTATAGTATTAAACTAAGCTAAACAGAATATATAATAATAATATAGAAAACAAAAAATTCTCTAGGCAACTATAAATGTTGCATTGCATATTAAACCACATTAACTGTAAAATGCATTTCAGATCAATACACATCGCTTTGTGAAAAGCTTCTTTCGTTGAGGAAGATATTTTTATAATCTTGTGTAGAAAATTTTCAAAAAAAAAAAATGTTCCCATTAAAAACCTGTTTAAATAAAAAGCTATATAGAAAGAATATTAAAAAATCAAACTTTCTAAAGCTTAAAAAACAAAATATGTGCTGGGACATGGAGGAAATCTCATTAGCTTCAAAACTACTCGCTTCTAATATTCTTCTCAATTCTTCGTCCGTATATTTTGCTTTTCAACTCATTATGGCTCAAAGTCTATTTAACAGTGTTTTATTTTGTCTTGATGAATAACGCTGTCTGTAAAAAAAAGAAAATCGCTATAGAAAATGTAATATAAAAGCTAAAAATATTCACTGCCCACATGTAGTCTGTGGACTCTGAAGGTGATTTATAGAAGATTTTGTTTCATGGAGTCCACAGCCCATATGTGAGCTATTACTAAAAACAGCCTTTTAGCTATTTATATACATTTTTAAAGATGTAGATATTTATCCGAAATACACAGATTATGCAAAAAAAAATCGGACGTGTGGGGCACTCCCCAGTTTTTACCTTGGACAGTGAACGTGTTAAAAAGCTGTTTAAATAAACAGCTATATAAAAAGATTAATCAAAATATTAAATTTTCTAATGATTAAATCGCTTTGGGAAAAGCTTTTTTCGTCGAGGAAGACGTTTTCTTATAATATTGCGTAGAAAATTTTTCCAAAAAGCCTAAACTAACATTTTTTCTTAAAGATTTGCAAAGTTCTAAAAAGCGTTTTTCGAAAACATATTTTTACAGAAAGTTTTCAGTTAATAAAAATAACCTTTTTTTATCATTACAAAGTCTGTTTATTTTGCCAGACGGCCCTTTGAGTTGCCATTTAGTTTTATTCTTTAAATATATCATGTTCTTTTCAATATTTGCAAACATTTAACAAATAGTTGTTGTCTCAGTAAAAAGAGAGTATATGGTATCAAAAACATTAACAAAAATAACTTATGATGAAAATAGTAACTTGGAAAAAGCAAAAGCCGTCAAATCGCCACTTTGCTATTTTTGAATCACAAAATCATCAACATAAGGACAAAAAGTTTCGGAAAATCGCATAGTCATCTTAATTAATTAAAAGACCGCAAGGAGATTCATGATAAATTTTTCTTTTTTTTTAAGTCTAAAAACCTATGAAAAAGTTTAATTTTTTAGAAAACAAATACGTTTAAGAGAAAAATAATTTAGTTTTTATTTAATTTTCTTGCTGGAAAAACGCTTATAAATAAAAATAGTTTATTTGTATTTACAAAGCTTTTTCAAAAGAAAAACAGTTTTCTAGACAGAAATCTGTGTCTCAGAGACACAATTTTCTAGATAGATATACTATGTATGTATAAGTATATGAATGATTTGTGTTGAATTTCAATAGTGATATTACACAGATCCTACTGAACCGATTTTGCCCATTTTCAATTTCAATGTTTTCGGTGGATTCTAAAAAATTCATGGTTCTGTCTTTTTGCATCACACGGACGGACATGTCTAGATCGTATTAGACTCTTATGAGGACCGAATAAATATTTGTTAAAATATTCATTGTTCTGTCTTTTTTGAAGCTCTATCGTGCCTTCATCTGATGGACGGACATATCTAGATCGTCTTAAATCCTATAAGGACCCAGAATATATAGACTTTTTGGTTGTACGACCAATACTTCAATGTGCCATAAACGGAATGACAAACTTAATATTTATATTATAAAATTTGGTTAAGATTTAAAAAAAAAAATCCCTCTGTAAACAAAATTTTCAGTAAAAATTTAATTCCTATTTATAGATTTATACACCTCTTTTTATTATTTAGTTAAATAAGTCAAAGGTTAATTAAAATGCCAACTAATCACGTTATTATTTGACATTGACGAAATTGTTTGTGAAGTGTAAAACCCTCAAAAAGAGGAACAGAATTATCGAAAAACCTCAAATTTTAAATAATGAACATCATATTGATTTTATTAGCTTAATAAAATGTTATGGTTTACAAAACGTAACTAAAATCGTCAATCTCATTATAATAACTCTTCAACTAAGATATCAAATCAAATCAAAACCTGCATACATACATACATACATATTTATTTAAAAAAATGGCTGGATGATTTGAGATACATAAATGCTTGAGTTTTGTTTTGTAGTAATTTATGTAAGTTGGTGTGGCTGTCTGCTCATGTAGACAGGTCTACCTATACGACGCTTCGGCTGTCTGTCTCTAACTCATAATTCATTAGTGTTAATACAGCTGAGAAAGCACAACGGAGAGTATACAACTCGCCTGCATAAATTACAGACTCCACAGCACTGGTCTGCTGTAAACAACACATCACTGCTTCACTGTTGGCTGATTGACTTCGAAATCGAATGATTAAATGTTAATTAAATGTTTTACATAAGCCCCACCAATAATAGTAATAATATTTACATTTAATTGGGATTTAAATAACTTCGTCATCATTATAAAATTCTTGTTCATGTCGTTGCTGTTGATGGCGATGATGATGATGATGATGATGTTTTTTTTTGTTTCTACTCGTTTGTATACATCATAATTTTCAATTTAATTACTAATGTCGCCTAGTTTTTTTCTTATTTTATTTTTGAATTTTGTCAGGAGTTGCTGTTTAGTTTACGTTTAACCAAAATTACGTTGGAGTTTTTTTTTTTATTAGGTTTTGTGTTGCTTTAGTTGGTGGGGGGTCCTAGTCTACTCCTCCCCAGGCAACAGTTTTTAAATGTTTTTTTAATGGTTTCTTTGTTGACGTTGTTGTTTCTTAATTTTTTTTTTATTTATTCGTAACTTATTATTTTATCACGAATTTATGTGTTCACATTAATACCTTATTTTCTTTTGTGGACTTTTGTTTTATGTTTAAATATTTGTGTAAAATAAAGTTTTATGCTCTATATAGAAAAAGAAAAAAAGAACATTATATTATGTTTAAATAATTAATTAAAAACAGCAAACCATCCTTTTGATTTTATGGGAAATTAACAATATTTTGTTAATAGATCATGCGGCTTTTTTATGTTTTATAAGTATATGTGCCTTTTTTATATTTTGCCATAAATTCGTGTAAGATTTTTATGGTTTATCAGCTAATCAATGCTGTCAATTAAGTCTACCTATAATTTCTTAATTACTTTTACAGCTTCTTCGCAGGAATTTAGTATTATTTTTTTAAATTTTTTTTGTGTTTATTGTTAATAAATTTAACCACTTTAGAGTAAAAGGTTTGTCATCGTAAAAAAACTATGTTCAGCAGTTATTGTAACTTTAACTATGGAAATTTATGTGAATCAAACGGTGAAAGGCGTTTTTTTTTAAGAGAGTGTAAATTGTTTGGGTAAATTAAGAAATCAAAAAAGTGAACAAATATCAGTTTACTAGACACAAATCTGTGATTCAGATAAAAAAAAACTTTAAACAAAAATCTTTCTCAGTGAAGTCCAATTTAAAGACAGAAATCTGTCTCACTGATGATAAATTTCTAAATAGAAATTTGTGTCAGGGAAGTTTCCAGACAAAAATCTGTCAACCCGACGAATTTTTAAACAGAAATTTCTCTTAGTGCAGGCAAATTTCTAGAGAGAAATCTCTCAGTGAATAAAAGTTTTAAAACAAAAGTCTATCAATCTAACAATTTTTAGACAGAAATCTGTCTTAGTGCAGACAAATTTCTAGACAGCAATCTGTCTCAGTGAAGACAAATTTCCAAACAGAAATCTGTCTCAGTGAAGAAAAATTGCTAGATAGAAATCCGTCTTATTTCTAGATAGAAATTCGTCTTAGTGTAGACAAATTTCTAGAAAAAATCTGTTTCAGTGAAAAAAGCTACTAGACAAAAGTCTATCAATCTGGCAAATTTCTAGAAAGAAATCTGTTTCAGTGCAGACAAATTTCTAGACAGAAATCTGTCTCAGTGCAAGCATTTTCTAGACAGAAATCTGTCACAGTGAAGACAGTTTTCTAGACAGAAATATGTCTCAGTGAATGCAACTTTCTAGACAAAAATCTGTGTCTCAGTGAACACAGTTTGCTATTATCAATGTGTCTCACAAACACATTTTTCCATATACATCTTTGTCTCAGTGAAGGACATTTAGCAAACTAAAATATTTTTAAATTTAAAAACCATTAAAGACCACAGCTGCTGTTCATCTTCTTAAACTACCGTTTTTTTTTTTTGAATTGGTTTCTTAAAAATCACCTTTAATTTTAGCATATTGTCACAAAAAATCGTCTTCATTTTATTAGCAAAAGATTAATGATCTTTAGTTGTAAAAAAAACATGACTTGTCAAGATTATTTGAAGTATTTGCCAATATACTAAATATCTTCACAAAATAAGACAATTGTCACAACAAACAAATTTGATATACTTCAACCATAAGCCAACAATTTTTAAAACTTTAATTATTGTTGGCTAAACATTTGCAAAAACTAAACAAAAAATCATTAATCATTTAAACTAGAGTTTTGTAAATGAATTCAAATAAAGACTAATGTTTTGAAGAAGTTGAACAGAACCAAAAAAGAGAACATCAAAATTAACCCTTTATAGAAAATGCTCATATACTATTTTGTTTTTCTAACCCTGTAAATGTTTTGAGCTGCAGAACTACTGTTTTCTATTTGTCTTTGGTCGTTTACATCTTTTCTTTTATTTTAATTATTGTTTTCAAAATATTTGTTTACCTTTTGTATGTATGTTTGGAAAACAATTGTTTTAATTTTCTATTGTTTTCTCTGCTTCATATAAAGGTTAACGTTTTTCCTAAAGGGGTCTTTCTGTTCGATAGTTGTATTTTTTTTTTTTTTTTTTGGTATTGTATCATTATTGTGTGTCTTTTATTTTAGTTTTATAGATTTTTAGTTCACCTACATACTTCTGTTTCCTTTTATTCGTAGACTTGCCTTTATTTTGTTTCGTAGCGTTAGTTTTCGTTTTGCCAAAATTGTCACATGGGGAGTTTTCTATTTATTGTTATTTTATCGATTTTCAAAACTGAGTTTTTGATTTATGTTTATGAATTTTTAATGAAATATCATTAATCATGAAAGAAAATTGAAAATGATTAGCTAAATCTGAAATAGCTGAGGAAGAAAAATATAGCCAAGGAATCGTCAAACAGTTTTAGGTGCACGAAATTAAAAATTAAAAATTGATACAACTAACAATTTCTCTCCAGAAAACTGTCTTCCTGAGATTGTTTTCCTGATGTCTAGAAAACTGTCTTTACTAGGAGAGATTTGTAACAAGAAAATTGGTTTCTCTGAGAAAGATTTCTTAAACAGACTTCCATAGAAAACTGTCTTCCTTTAACTGACTTTAGGCAATAGTTCTCTATAGTATGTTAATATTAAAGATGGCTTTTAGAGTCCACCCATAATGATCTAAATCATCTTCTGCCTTTATCCGTAGCCGCAAAACTTTATACTCAAAAATTGTCCTTATCAAAAAATAACATTATTTTTAACACAAATTTATTCTAAATATCATTACCTTATATAACTCGAAACTCAAATCCTTACAATTAAAAGACTTTTGTAAACATTTCAAATATATAAGCAAGAAAATTTGTCCCACCCATTAACAATATTATACCCAACATGCCAACATAACCTTTGATATGGATTTGAAATTAACCCCTATATGTCTATAAAATCAAAACACGAAGACATTTCATACAATAAATAAATTTTATTCTTATTGTATTATGGCTGTACATTATGTTTAAATAAATAAAGGAGATCTGTATAAAATCCTCTAAAGGAACCACCTACTTTATAAATTTGTATAACAGTTTCATTGTTCTGTAAATTGAACATTATTTTATAAGACCAACTAACTTTGGCATTAAGTCTACATAAAATAAAATTTATGTTTGCATAAAAGAAAAAAAAAACAAAAACATAAAGGTTAAAATCACTCTAAGTTTATCAAAAAGAAACGAAACCACTGAAAAATGGTATTGAAATTGAGACAAATTTTATTTCGTTTAAAAAACAAACATGTTTTTTTTTTTTGAGAGAGAGATTTTATGGAATTTGCTTTTCAAAAATTTATTAAATCTTTGTGGTAATCAAAAACGTAACTTATGGTGGCAGTATTGTTTTCTTTTTCATTATTTTGCTTTTATTGTTAATAAATGATAAATGTGATGACTTTAAAAATTTGTCGCTTTTTTGCGAATTTTTTTTTCCTTTATGTTCATTTGCCTTATATGCAATTCATTTGCCTGGCCCTGTTTTTTTACAGTGATCTAGATAACTGCCTATATGTTTCACATCCTTTTAGTCTGTGGCATCGCGTGTGTGTGTGTTTTTTCTTTTTGCTAAATTCCTCTTTCAATTTTCGGGGTGACCACAATTGATTAACCTTTTTATAAAATTTATTAACACACTCATTTCCAAAGTTGTTGTTGCTTGAAATTTATAAGAAATTTTATTATCGAGGGTGTTTATAACTCCTTTGACTTTTAGTGTTTTTGTTTTTTTGTTTGTTGCATTTTTTAAGTTTGTTTTATGAAATGTATGTTCGTGTAAAGAGATCTCCCCTGCTGGGCTACTGACACTGACACCATGAGCAGATTTTGTTTATTTGATAAAATCAAGAGCAAACAAATACTTTTCTTGCTTAGTCTGATCACCCAAAGTTGTGTGCTTGAATATTATACATAATACTTTTTTGTTTTGGAAATCCCTTTAAGGAATTTGAAGTTTTGGTATGTAGTATAAGTCGGTATTGTGCCCTACTTAAACATATCCAATATTTAAGATATGTAGTAAATAAAATCGAAAAGCGATTGATTGCAAAGAAATCAAAAATTTTCTAGAGAAGACAGTTTTCTAGACAGAAATCTTTGTCTTAGGAACAAAGTTTTCTAGACTGAAATCTTTCTTAGGTAAGACAGTTTTCTAGACATTAATCTGTCTCAGGGAAGATAGTTTTTTTTTTTTTTTTTTGACAAAAATCTGTGTCTCAGGAACACAGTTTTGTAGACAGAAATTTGTGTCAGGGAAGACAGTTTTCTAGACAGAAATCTGCATCTCAGAACCAAAGCTTTCTAAACAGAAACCTGTTTTAGGGAAGACAGTTTTTTAGATAAAAATCTGTAACTCAGGAAAAAAGTTTTGTAGCCAGAAATCTGTTTTAGGGAAGACAGTTTTCTAGACAGTAATCTGTCTCTCAGGAATAATATTGTAACGATGGCGATCGTATTGTGGACTATTTTGTCCTTATGTAAGTTTTCTAAACAAATGTTAAATTGTTTGACTAAAAGTTCAGTAAACTTAAGCTAACATTTATTTTATTGTACTATCGTATACAATTTTGTAGCCCGTTTGTTTAATATGTTTGTCTGCTTATTTCCAAAAACAAGGAATCAACGACTGCTGTCAGTTTCAAAAAACCTGGCAGAGAACAAATATAACAAATACTAATGGTGTGACAAATTTTTAAATAAATATCATTTATTTGCAAAATTTAGGAATGTTGGAACACAAAAAATATGTTTGTTTCTTGTTTGTTTGTGTTTAATAAATTAATTTATTGAAATCTTAGCTCAGACAAACATACTCAATAACTAATTTGTAATTTCCCTTTTCTTAATAATTATTACAGATTATAGATTTAAAATTTTATTATAATTAAACAGTCTTTTCTTATTTAGTTTGTTATTACAAATAACTATTAATTTCCTTTGTGTGTAATGTTTTGTTTTGTGGGTAATTAGGGGGTTTTCCAACAAAACTAAATAATTATTTTAACACAACTAACTGCAGTGTTGGAGGAGTGCATTTAAATTACTTTATTACAATATCAAGTTTATTATAGATTAACAACAATAGCAAGCAGCAAGCAGCAACAGCAACCAGTGACCTTTGCATTATATTGGAAATTTGTAATAATAAATTACAACTAAAATAAAAACTTAAATTCCAAACAAAAAAACTAAAAACAGTCTATTTACAAACAATTAACATACAATAGCTTATATTTTACTAAGATCATTTGTTCTGTTTTTTTGTGCAAAGATCATAGGGAATTTTGCCAAGTTATTGGAATTGTAACAATTATTGCTGTGCAACACGATAAACAGAATAAAAAAAACTAACATTCTCAACCGGATCTAATTAATTGTTTTTAATAGAAAATAAAAAAATTGATGTTTGCACTTTTTATGACAGTAAAATTAAACAAAAACGTAAGTTAATTTAATTAAATTGTTTTTTTTTCGAAAATGAAATTGTTTTTAAACACGCATCATTATAGCTTTCAATTGTGTGATGAGTAATGCTTTTGAGGGAATGAGGAGGGAGGGCGTAATATAATGAGTTATAAAGAATATGTGAATAAAGTAAAGCATTGCTCATATATATAACATACATAAAATATATATTATATATTAAAAGAAGCAATTGAATACTTTTGTACTACAAATTGATGCTCATTTATTAATATTTATGTAAAGCTAAAATATGAAACTAATCATAGTTTTCTCCCATATAAGACCTACTTCCGAAAATCACTTTAAAGAGCATAACTCGCTCAAAAATGTTGGTATCCAAATAATATTGAAGGAAAATATATGGCATGTGTCTAAAAATCATACGGTACAATTTTATTTTGATCGGTCCATAATTAGTGAATCTCCCATATAAGACCCTCTCCGTAATTCACTTTAAGCTCCATAAATCGTTTAAAAGCATTTATATCGAGGTAAAGTTTTACACATATAATACTTATATTCACAGACCTCATGACTCTAAATTTTTGGATGATCTGTCCACAAAAAATTATATCTCCCATATAACGCCCATTTTTGAAAAACTGTTTTATACATATACTGGGTGTAGGGTATTATATGGTTGGGCTTGACCGACTATACTTTCTTACTTGTTTTCTATTATGCTTTTGACACAACAACAGAGAGCCAAATCAAGCCAAAACTTTACTGAGGATTAGTAACGTCTTCAACAGTTTTTCTTTTATGTAAATTTCCGAAATCATGATTGAAGAGATGACAAAATCGGGTCTTAAGATTATTAGTGCTAATTACCAGCCAAACCATTGCTGTTTCATAAATTTTATTCTCATGCAACGTAAAATTTGTTTAATGTTTCATCATCTTAAGGCAGTTGTAAAATTTTGTTAAAAATATTGTCGCAAAAATAATGTGGCTCCTTTTTGGAGCAACTACTATGCTTGCAACTGAGTTACAGAGTTCTCTCTAAAAAACCGGCACCTAGAGACACAGATTTCTGTCTAGAAAACATTCATCCTAAGACAAAGATTTCTGTGTAGCAAACTGTCGTCCGGAGCCCAATATTTCTGTCTACACAATTGTGTTCCTTTCTGAGACATATATTTCTGTGTAGAAAACTGTATTCCTAAGACACGGATTTCTGTCTAGAAGCTGCTTGCATTTTTTAAACTTCTTCGCAACTATGTACAATTCATAGATCCCACAAATTTTGAATATCTTCTGAGAGATATGGAATTGCTTTTCTTTTTTATAACACTCCAGAGATGTTCTACAGGGTTTAATTTTGGAGACTGTGACGATGTCACTTCATAGCCTGGCATGTGATTGGCGTCAAAATAATTCTAAGCTGGTTTGTATAAATGATTGGGTTAATTATCCTGTATTAATGCTCAAAACATTTGATTTTGCAGTACTCCTACGTAGTCCATACAGTGTACATATTTCCATCTATCCAGTAAATTGAAACTACGCCAGATAAAGAAAGACAACCACAACTCATTACCTTCCTTCATTCTTTACGTTTCTTTTTTCTTGCTTATTCCTGGGATTCATTTTTTTTTTTATTTTGTGAGCTTCAAACGAAGATTTTTTCATCAGAGGCAAATATATATATCATCGTTTCATCTAACTGCATCCGATGTAGTGGTTTATAATTACAATATAACTTATTTCTCTGTTTGCTCATTCAAGCTACGTTCAACTATAGCCGTTTAATCAAGCTTTCTGAAGTTTATTTCTAATTGTGTTTTAGATAAACAAAATGGGTTTCTTTTGCTTTTACATACTAAACACTGAACAAACCCAATTGTTGTTTTTTGCTTCCTTCCAACTGCGTTTGTTGTTACTTTTTTGTGATTAGCTTGAAAAATTTTTGCTTTGAAGCAATTTTACTTATATTTTATCACTTGTTTTTAAAGCTTTCAAATAATTTATTTTTTCAATAAATTACAGTGCTTTGCAAGAGCTATTACACAGTGCAGAAATGGGAAAATTTTTTAAATTGCATTTAGTCCAGAAAAATATTAATAACATAGTGATATAAAATTGAACTTTCTGAATGGGAATGGGATGAGACCAAGTACACATTATCCATTACAAAACCTTCAATGGTTTTTTTTAAGTCAGTAAGAGATTGCTTTTTATACGCATTTAAATTTGGTGATTTTGAAAAGCTGTTCCAAATTATTCCTTGTTAGAAAGCATTCCAAAATCACCAACTTTAAATGTATATAAAAAGAAATCTCTCACTGAACTAAAAAAAATTTATTACGAATAAAGTCAACTTTTTATATTTGTTTGTTTTTAATATTGTTCTTTAAAGGACTAATATAGGCCAAAATAGTCCCAATACTTAAGATTTGTAAGTTGTTTTTTTGAAGTAACAGCAGCGTTACAAATAGAAATACTTTCAAAACAAAATTGTCAGCTTACATACGTTTTTATTTATATAAACTGTCAAAACAAAAGAACGAACTTGTTTACAACAAACGTAAACTATAAAATGTTATTAAAATGAAATTAATCTGCTATATATTTAAGTTAAATAGCAGCTTAATTTCTTATTAAAACCCAAAACTTGTATGGCAATTTGTTTAAATACTTACAGCACATACTAAATAACAGTTTTAATACATACTTATAGGAAAGAAAAATCAAAATAAATTTTCTAGCTTTCTTCTTTTTTACAAAAACTCCCAGCTAAAATTTCTAATTTCTTTTTAATATGCGCACTCATTTAAGCATAAAACAAAAGACTTAAGTCACAAACTTGTCAATTTTGTGTAAAGCATTTGAAGAACAACACGAATCTCATGAGAAATCTTTAATATTTCTAGTATGTATTTATTTACAAAACAATTGTTGGATGTAAATGTGTGTGGTCCAAGCTTTCTTAGGTAAACAATATTGATTTAATTAACATGTTTATAATAAATTTCTTAAAAAATATAAAAATAAAACAGTACACTCAACAAGTTTAGAGCTGTTGTCTTGCTGGACTTTTAAATTACATATGAGTTGAGGGCATTTTTTCCAGTTACTTTAGTGAATGATCTGAATATTGAAATGTTATGGAGTATATTTGTTTTATGTTGAAAAGTATTTGTTTAACAATTTCTGAAATATTAAATAAAGTGAACAAATATGTTTAATATATATGTATAGCAAGAGAAAGAGAAATATATGTTTGACAGTTATGGAAATACTGGCCAGCAATTAACACTTGAGTGAAATGAGGGCTAAACAAAGGGAACAACCTCAAGTTAAAACAAAAAAAAACAAGAAAATTTAAATATGTTTATTATGAGCTGTAAATAAAGATGTCTGCATACAGATAAGCATGGTAGGTGGGATGTGGACTTATATAAATTAGATAAAGTGACAAAATATAAAGTGACTTAAATATAAAAGTTTGAAAAGTAAGTTAAGGCAGAACAAGTGCTTTAGGAGTTGGTTGTTCTATATTAATTTAACCTTCCGTCATGCACATGTTTTGGTAGTCACATACGTAGCGCATGTATATGGCTACATACATAATGTATTTCAATACATTTATATGAAAGAAAGATATCTAAGTGATAATCTTACATTGCTATATTATTAGAACGCTAGGCAGATACATAATTTCTAGTTTTTTTTATTTTTTCTTAGTACATGCTAAACCACGTACCCAGGAAACAAAATTAACGAGAAATAAAATATTTTAATTTCAAACTAATAATTGTTTTAAAGTTTATTTCGAGTAATTTCAATTCATTCGTTAGGGATACATCTTTTATTGGACCGATACTAATACCAATACTGGCCAAATGCTTTGTTCTTTCTAAAGCATGGTACTCTGTTCAAATTTGCGAAATTTGTTGAGCAACATCAATTATTTCGTTTGAAAATTTTGACAATTAGCAAGTGGTGGCAATGCCGCGATTTAGAAGAAAATTGTCGTTTTTATTGCCCTTAGGTATGCAACATTGTTTCTTTTATGTAAACAAAAACCATATGTTTTTGGGGTTTTTTTTCAATTTCGTGCTAAATAAGTGCCGCTAATTATTTCACAGTTGGAAAAAAATGTTGCCATATACATTTTTTTGTTGAAAAAACATGCTGCCAGAAACATTTCGTAACTTTTCACAATAAGAACAGAGATCAACTTCAGCAGCAATAGTTCGCATTTATTTCGCATCAATTTTTTTTATATGGGCTTTTGATAGTATTTCGCACGAAATGATGAACAGAGTACCATGCTTAAGGTGGTATGTGTAGATGAAAAAAATCCACATAAATTGTTTTTGTTGTTTTTTAATGTTTTTTTCATCAAGCAAAAGCTAACAATATATTTAGAGGGTACCTGGAGACTGAAGCACCTAGCTGAACTGGAAATGTATTTAAATCACAGCTAAATTCTTGAATGATCTGGCCAGATATACGTGCATGACGGAGGGTTTAACAAAATATATTTAAATTAAGTCTTCAGCAAGAACAAATTTCTGAAAATTTTCACTGCAAAATATCTCAAAGTATTTAAAACAGTAACAATTTTACTGCTACCACACCAAGGAATCTTTTTTTTTTCTTATGTTTTAAAGAGTGCAAATACATGTTCAATTTCATTATATTTTTTCATTCCTCTAACATATTTCAACAAACTTGTTTATTAAGAAAGTAAATCTTGTTAAAAAAAACACACTCATACCAAAAAAGAATTAATAAATTTGATGTATTTTTATTATTTTTAGTAACATCAATCAATCAGTTTAGAGTTTCTAAACAACGCCTTTTCTCCACTAATTTGTATATTAATTTATAAGCTAATAATTAATTATAATAAAATATTACAATAACAATTTAATTTAATTCTATGTTGTGTTTGATAATTTAAAAAAAAATAACCTTGAATTTTTAGCAAAAGTTTTATAAAAAGGGGTTTCTCATATGCTTTTAATATTTAATTACAGATAGCACTGGTGGTTGTACATTAAGAATTTTATAATAAAATATACAAAAAATAATTGTTATTTTACACAGATTTTTGAATAATGTTATAAAAGTTTTAAATAACGTCTAAAACTCTGCATAAAATTCTTCTTTTCTTTCAATTATAATCCTCAAAGTCTATTTTAGTATGGTAGGTTTTTTTTCTTTCAGAAATTATTATTCTATTCTTTAGTAAATTATTAGTTTTTAAACAATACTTTGTATTAGTATTTTTCTAAGTTCATTAATTAAGCATTAACATGTTTGTTAAAGCACAAAACATGTAGTATTACTAACTTATTGTAGTTTTTATGTCTTATTATTTTTTTAATTCTTTTCAATTTAAAATCTTGTGCTGTTGATTTAACTGAAAGATATATATCTTTGGGTCATTGGGTCATGTTGGCAGAAAACAATAGTCATGGTTGTTTTAATATTGAAACTTTTGTTAACAATATTATGACAGTAATAATAGTTAATTGTTAATGGTACTTAGTACAAGGGGGTTCAAAAATACACACCCAAAAGTTGAAGCTTAACTAAGACTTTTTAATGAAGTTCAAATTAGACACTTCAAAGACCTACGATTGAAGCAGAACTTAAATCATTTGAAGACTAAAGATTTACTTATGCTATTTAAATAACACGGATTGACTCTCATCTTAGACCATTTACTGATCTACGATGTAAGTTCATTGTAGACTATTTAAAGACCTACAACTGAGGCTCAATATAACCTATTTAAAGATCTATGAATGAAGCTCAAGTTAAACAATTTAAATAGCTGCCATTAAAGCCTATCTTAGACCTATAATTGAAAATAAACTTTTCTGATTTAAAATCTACGGTAGAGGCTCAAATTAGGCTATTTAAGGACCTTAAATTGAGGCTCAATATATAGACCCGCGATTGCAGCTCAAACTAGATTTTTCAATAACCTGTAATTTAAGCTCAACTTAAAATATTTAAAGACCTATAATTCAAGCTCAACTTTGATTTCATAAGTTTCTACGATTGCAGTTCAATTAAAATTATTTAAGTAAAAGAAAACACAGAAAATTCACAATTCTTTTACTGTATTCAAGGCATTGCTTAGCAACACCCTTAATTTTATCTGCACACACAACAAGTTCAATGCAACTTAATAAAATTGACCTTACGAAAAAAAAAACAAAAAAACAAACAAAGATCAAAGCAAAACTTTGCCAACAAACTCTTAAACATTCTAAAAGTCTAGAGTATTTTGTATGATGCTGCAAGCTATATAAATGCAACGTGTACAAAAACATTTGTTATTGCAGTTTCGATTGTCTTCAAAAGGCATTATGACAAGACACGAGATATTCCCACATGTGTTCTAGTTTCATTGTACAACTTCGAGGTGACAATAACAATCATATTATTAAATTAATTTTTTTCTTATTTTGTTTTGTTGTTATTTTTTATTTCATTTATTATTATTAAAAATTGAAACAAAAAAAAAAACAATTTAATTAAAAATTCTTTTGTTTTTCTTTTTGAAATTAATAAAAAAAATAAATTCTGCTTATACATATATATTTGAGTTAACAAAGTTTTGACAAAGCCAATGTCATGTGAATGAGGACTTGCTGTTATTAGTATGAGCTAAACAATCATTAGAATGAATATAAAATTACAGAATTATTCTAATGTGTTAAATAAGTCATTAATTTGAATATGATTTTGTGTAAATTAGATGCAGAAGAATTATTAGTAAAATACTCTAGGCTAAAGTTAGGAATAGAAGAAGCTGTTTTGGTAAGAACTTAGAAGTTTGTTTTAAGATCCAGAGAGATAACAGATAAAAGTTTTAAGAACCATAGAAATTTTAACAGTCAAAGTTTTTTTAAAATTTTAAAATTTTGGCCGTTAAACACCGCCTTCGATTTTTTTATCAGTTATAAAATAAAATTCAGCAATCCAATCAAAAATAAAAACATACATATATAGAGTCGTAAGAAAATTTCAGCTTTTTAGTCCTTTTGAATTTTTTTAAATTTTGGTTGGTCAAAGACCACTGTACAGTGGTTTAAAAACATTTTTTTTAATAATTCGGTATGTAGAGATGATTCTTACAGATATCGTAACAAAATTTCACATGGTTGGAGTTGAGGTGTTTTGGAGTTGATTAGCAGTTGATTTGGCGTCGTTGGCAAATAGGGCCAGTGGGTGAACCCTTAAAATGCTTCACCTCCGGTCTAAAGTTTTTTTTAAAAGTCCTCAAAAATCCTTTTCTGATAGGAATAAACTGAAATTTAAAATACGAATAGTCTTTGGGAAGATACCCTTACATGTGTATGTTATCGCTTTCAGTTCATGAGATATATTTATATAAGTTTATTATTTAAAATTTTGTTCGATCTTTTTTGGTTATTTTGATGGCGGGCTACGGAGAATCAAAAAAAATCTTAAATATCCGGTATTCTACTATAGCCTATACAAACTTGGCCAATTAAAAAAAATGTAGGCTTAAGTAAAAAATTCTAAAAACACAAAGCACCCATCCACTAATAAGTACCATATTTGTATAGCCCTATATGTTATTTAAATACATATAATGTTTTTTTATTATTACACAGTAAATAACGTCACAGTGGGCACTTTTATAAAAGAAACACATTTTTCCCGTTTGAGGAATTTTGGTATGTAGAAATAAAAAATGACAAAAATTGTCATTTATTTAAGAACATTTGGATCTATATTACTTTTAAATTTTATTACGATATTTAACCACTAAAATTTTTCAAACTAATTAAAATTTTATATTTTTCTTTAAGGAAAATCAGTCTATCGAAATTGTTTTAGTGTTTGAAGGTAAATGACATGTGAAAAGTTTACTAAATTAATTTACTTCACCAAAATATTAATCTTTATGTCCTAAGCTTTTCATTAATACTTATATACACTTCAGAAGCTGCACAAAGCAGATATTTTAAAGTTTGTTCATATATTGCAGGAAAAATGTATGTATAGGTACACACAATGGGCCACAATCAAAATTTATTGGAAATAAACCTGTCATTTCTAAACTGCTACCACTGTCACTCAAATCCCATACTGCAACATCTATTCTAGTCAGGTAATGCAAAGAAGAGCTATCAAGACTAACTGGTTTAACTGAAATTACTCTAGTTTAGGTCCCTGAGCATAGGGAATACTACGCTAATGATAGCGGGGATGAAATGGCCAAAGAATAAGCCGCTTTAAATGTCTCAACTGACGTGTCAGTCGCAATACCACTTGCGACTATGAAAACTGAAATCTTCAGACACTACTTTCAAAAGGCTGGATTTAGGTGGAGTAATCTAAACAACTGCAGGACCACTAGAAGTATGTGACCGGCATATAATAAGAAACGCAGAATGCAGCTTCTGAATGTGAAAGGAAAGTACATCTCAAGAATCATAGCGGTGCTAACGATTGGTAAGCATGCAAGCACTCTCGCACTTTCCTTCAATGAGCACTGCCGCAATTGCCAGAAAGAAGAAACATTATTTCATTTTCTCTGTGAATTTCCGGCTCTTCAAAACTCTAGACTCAAATTTGCTAGAAATAATATAATAAACAACCTAGCGGAGATATCAAGTATTAGATAGTGCGGTTTCATCGGATACCAGAACGCAACAGGCTGGATATAGTACCCTTTTTATACTAGCATCTGGAAAAGATCTAGACCAATCAAATGTTCAACGAGTGGCGTGGTCGCTTTCAAAACGGAATCAATACACTCCACATGAATTATGGCAGGCAGCAGGCAACCACGTAAACCAACCAAATAAAGGCACTATTCCTGTTTAAGTTTTTATAATAGATCCCGCAAACCTTACAGGGGTACAGATATGGGGACCTTTCGCATGTAATTTGTTTAATCGTATTGTAATTCTTTTGATTTTGACAACTTTTTTATGACTGAATTCCTTTTGCTCAGTATTAAAATTAACCACTTTACTTGATTTTAATTATTTCAAGCAACATTTTTTGAACATGCCACATCATCTTTATCATACGCAATAAATACGACTACTTATACTTACGAAATTTGCTGTTAATAACATATTTCATAATGCTCCGACACAGGGTTGAAAGGTGCATAAATGATACAGAAAAAAAGTGCATAAATGGCAAACTGCATTTACAACACCAGCATCACCAACAAACTGAACAGAACTGAACTGAACTGAAGTGCAATGAGGCAACCATATCATACGTATTTTTCAACTGACATTTATCGCTTTTTTTTTTTGCATAACTTTAATTGCAACTGTCAGTTTTTGGTGTTAACAAAAGCCAAAAAAAAACCGCATACAAAAAAAAACTATTTATGTTGTTTGGGTCATAAATATTTAAACACTTGTAATGTCAGTAGTTTAACACAGAAATTGTTTAACAAAAAATTCAGTTTTTTTTTCTTGCTGCAACTTTTTCACTTTCAGTTAATCTTTAGTTATGCTGTAAAAGAGCTTTGAGAAAACCTAAATCTTTATATGTATCACTCATGATTTACGGCTGAAAAACATTAAAAACTTTGCTTGAAACATTGTAGTTTAAATAGTTTTAACTTATAGATTTTATGGGTTTTACTAACTTTTGTTTGGGGGCTGGCTGCTAGGTTTGATGATGTTTTTGTTAAACTAGTTCAGCTTGCAGAAAGCTTTATGACCGGCAATAAAAACTGGAAACTTTTCAGTATAGATGTCAGGGCAGATTTTTAAATACCTAATAAAATTTGTTTATAAGTTGGCATCGTATAAAGAAAATAATATGCGGTAAATAAATCATAATGAAGGGGATTCTGAAATAAGGTAAATCCGGCTATCAGCAGTCATTAACTTGGAAAACTTGCTTTGTAACTAAAAGTGCAAAAACTGTTTTTCTTTTTATTTAAAATTAAAAATTCTGGCTTACAAATTTTGTTCCACATTAACTCTATTTTATTGTAAACATTTTCTTTAATCTCCATTGATATCCCCCACCCCTGCAATGGTATAATTAATGCCCGCATGCTGAGTTGCTGATGCCCAACTGCGCCTGGGTAAAATTCGTCCAAAATTAAAGTATTTCTGCCTTAATTTCTCTTTGATTTCATCTTCATTCATTATGGCACTGGCCTCTCTGAAATTCAGAAATATCCTACCCTTCTCATCTGTTTTAATCGGCAGTATCTCAGTGCATACATTGCGTGCTTTAAGTAAGAAACCCTCCTCATGTTCGGCCGTATTATCACTGCCTTCAGTTTTATTATTTGCTTCTAGTTTGTCACTATTACATTCCTGGGCATGAGTATCCAGCCTAGAGTCTACAGACTGTGAACGTGAGTGTTTGCTAGTGGCTGCTGTATGACAATGTTTTTTCTTATTGCGCAAGCAAAACGGGTCTCTATCACTGGCCTTAACATATTGCACTATGGGCCGGTTGACGCCCCATTTAGGGCGTTCGTCGATTTTATTGTGTGCTTCCTTAGCTGCTCGTTTTTTATCTTTGTCCTTAGATTTGGCCTTGAAAGTGGTGGTTGTAGTGGTGGTGGTTGTGGTAGTAGTCTCATGATCTTTATCGATTTCTTTGGCTGGTTTCATTTTGGTCTTGGCTGTGTGCGTTGTGGTGGTGGTTGACACTTCTCTTTTCAGCAATACCTTATAGAAATTATCATGAAATAAGCACAAGTCACAGTTTAATGGCAATTCAGTTTGTGTCTCTACATCTTGACTCGATTTGTTATCTTGTATGTCTTGCGTGTCTTTAGAGTCTTCCGAGGATTCGCTAGCATACTGTTTGGGTCTCTTAGATAAGGGTATCAAAGCCATTTCATTTAAATCTTCTTCCGTTTCGTTAAATTCTATAGACTTTTCCATATTATCGCGTGTTGTATTTTTGGTAATTTCCATATTTTTTTCCACACAATCATTTCTGGTTTGCAAGCTTTTCTCACCATTCTCTAACTTATCAGGCTGGTAGCCATCTTCTGTGTAAATAGAAGTATCTGTTCTTTGAGTATAGGCTCCTCCTGTGGTCTTGGAAAAATCGTCTGTTGATGCAGCCGTTGTGGGCTTAAGCTGTTGCTGCATTAGATAAGTGGCAATTTGTAGATTTCCTATGGCTGTCTGCAGACCCAAAATATCCGTAGTAACTGGCAGTGGTATTAGAGTGGCTGGCTGCATTATGACAACATTTTCTGTGGCAGCAGTAGGTGGCAATTTCTTGGCTTCTTGAGTAGCTGCTGTCGTTATGGGTTTGCTAAATGCTCTTCTTAAATTAATGGGGGTACCTATCAAAACTTTTTCCTCTTCCTCTGCTTTTTCAGTTTCCATATTGTTAGGCAATTCTTGGACAGCATCCTTTGTTTGGTCTTCCTCATCTAGAGAAAGAATTTTAAGCAACTCTTTAGGATTTTCTACTTTTTCTGTTTTAGTTCGCTCCATGTTTGGCATTTCCTGAGAAGCCTCTTCCTCCTGATGTAGGTTTTTATTCCTTTTCTTAAGTTTTTCTAACTTGGCTGCTTGCTCGGCTTTTGTTATGGCTTCCAGCATGGCCTGCTGTTTTCGTTTTTGCATCTCTTGTTTTTCCAATTGCTGCCTTCTTTCCATATCTAAACGTTCCTGTTCCAATTGCTTTTGTTTCCTGACCCTCTCCTCCTCCATTTCCTCTTCCTGCCTATGTTTTTCCAATTCCCATCGGCGCATGGATTCCCTTTCCTGTAGCTGCTGCTTGATAGCCATATGATATTCGGCTGCTTTGCGTTTCTTATCCAAACGTTCGGCCATTACATGTGGCTCGATGGGGGCATTTTGTCCCCTAATATAGCAAGATGATTGCAAGGACTGTGCATCATCTTCACTATCCTTAACATCATGGAGACCACGACTCAACCAGCCAGGACCACATTGTTTACTTTGGCTATCCTGGGTTTGCGTGTAACACCATTTGGCCCTTTCACGCTCTTCTTGGGTGTGTTGGTTATAAATCTCTGACTCATCAGTGTGATGTATTTGATATGTATTGGAGGTAGATACATCACGGTTGGGTGTGGATGGAGAATTAGAGGATTCATAGTAACTAGAAATACAAAAACCCACATTAAAATAATTTTTTAATTCCTCTAGGCAAACTCACCCTCCTTGCTGGTAATCCTTAACATTACCGTTAACACCCAGGCCATCATCATTGTCATAGGCCACCACCATCGGCTGTTGGGAGTCCCTTCTTGCCTTTACTATATAAGTTTTATTTAGAACATGTTCCTCACTCTGAGTTTGTTGGCCTTCTGCAGCTCTTATCAATTGCTGCTGCTGTTGATTTACTATCGATCTTTTGTTTCTTCTAGCCACATATTCCATACCCTCTACCGATAATAAACTGTTGCTGTCAACAGCACTTGCCACACTTTCCACCTGGCTGGCCCCATCATTAAACCAAATATTGGGGGTGTGTATATTTTTGGGAGAATCACTTATATAACCCGAAGTGTCTTCTTCCTGGCAACCGTTGTGTGCAGGATTTCCAGGCATTTGTTGTAACTGATTGTTTAGTCGATGATGATGGTGCTGTTGTTGTTGCTGGTTACCAGGATCCATACTAACAAGTTGTGTGTTATGTGGGTTTACACACAATTTCAAAGGAATTTTATCGTGCTGCTGCTGCTGCTGTTGTTGTTGATTATATGTAAAATAGTCACCCCGGTGACGTATGACAGGCAAACTGGGACTACGTATGCGCTGCATATGTGTTGTTTGATTTTGTATTCTACCCTTGGCTGTTTGCAAAGTATTGGGCATTAATTCCACATAAGAATATTTACGTTGTCCAGGTTGTTGCGTCATCATACTAGTGGTATTATGACGTTGATTTAACAGTGGCGGTCTACCAAGAAGCTGGCTATTTCTTCTCAATTTCATGTAGGGCTGTATGTCATCTTCAAAATCTGCCTCGTGACCTATGTCGTCCAGAAACTCCTCTTCATCTGGATCTTGATCTGTATAGTTATTCATATAGTCATAACTTTGGCCTCTTCTTACACGCTGTTGTTCTGTTGCTGGCTGAGAATGTTGTATGGGATGTGATTTTTGTTTTGTGTTAGAGTTTCTGATGACTAAAGTTTGCATATTATTGTTAAAGGGTTGTTGTTGTGGTTGCTTCTGCTGTTGTTGTTGTTGATATAAATGTTGACGTGAGTTTCTCTTCGAGGCCTGACTTAAGTCCAGGTTGGAGTAATAAGTTCGTATGGAAGTGCGTTCTATTTTCTGGTGATGATGCGTGGAAGATGATGACTGCATAGAGGAGGAAAACATTTCATCCAATTTGGCGATTTCCTCTGGAAACAAAAGTGTATAAATCGCAAAGAATTCATTAGAGAAATGTCTTAAATATAACCGAAAAACTTTCAATGGAAAAGCTCATGGAGTTACAGTGTAATTTTCTACAGAAAATTTGTGGAAGTCATAACGCAACTTTCTACAGAAATTCTCTAGAAGTCATAGAGCCATTTTCTATAGAAAAACTCAAGGAGTTATAGAGCAACTTTTACAGAAAATTTCTAGCAGTCATTAAGCAATTTTCTATAAAAAATCTCTAAGTCTTAGAGCAACTTTATATAGAAACTCTCTAGCAGTCATAGAGCAACAACAGGAAATCTCTAGGAATCATAAAGTAATTGTCTGTAGAAAATTTCTTAAAGTCATAGAGCATTTTTCATGCAAAATATCTAGGAGGCAAAAAAAAATTTTTACAGACAATTTCTAGGAGCCAAAGAGCAATTTTCTATAGAAGCTCTCTAGCAGGCATAGAGCAATATTGTATAGAAAATCCATAGTAATTTCCTTAAAAGCACAATTACTCTGGAAAGTTTCACCACAACGCAGAAATATTTTTTCTTAAAAAAACACATAAACGTAGAAACACTCAAAATTTTTCTGTAGAAAATGTTTTAATCCTTTTGTTAACTTTTTCTTAACTTACCCTTTTCTTTAGCCCATTGTTGTTTTTTTATATCCAATAATGTGTGATTTTGTCGACCTTCAGCTCCGGTAATCATGCCTTAAATGACACACAAAATTAAAATATACCGGTCAATGTTTGCTTGCTACAACAGTAGCCTTTACAATTAAAAGTTCATTGCCTTTAAGGTCAATAAATTCTTAAAAAAATCACTTTTTTTAAAACTGATTTTCTTTTATATTTTTGTTTTTCTATAACACCCGGAAATACCTTTAGTTTCGTGCAAGTCTTAAACAAGACTAAATCAAACAATAATTTCCGTTGAGTTTTGCGAATACAATGAGTGTAAAATTCCTTTAAATGAAGTGAAATTCTTTTTTTGATTATTGTTATTATTATTTTCTCGTTTCCTTGTCACTAAATTGTTGTTAACTGTTTTATTTGCCTGTTTCTTATTAATATTTTGTGTATTGGCATTTTTAGTTGGCTGTTGGTTGTTCGGGGCAACCAATACCAAACAAATAATGTGGCAAGTTGGTTTCAAACATATAGGTGGTAAACAAAATGTATACCGTTTTAGTGTAAGGGCACAGAAAAGCTTTCGCTATTTTGTTTACACTTGTTGTGGTAGAGTGAAAGCTTCGAGAAAGGGATGTTTTTACGCGTTAGATTTTTTAAGAAATTTTGGCTATTTTATCAGGCTTTCACTGTATTTTGGTTTTAATTTAACATGTTGTTAGTTTTTTTTAGTTCTTCTGAAGTTTATGGTTTTCACGTTGTACTTATGTTGTCATTTATTTCCTGTAAGTAATAATTTTGTGGGGTATAAAGTCCTTGCACTCATTACGTAGCCTGACGTAGTTGCTGATTTTTGTTTTCACAATTGTCTTCCTTAATTTATAAGTAAATAAAAAGCAAATAAAAATAAAAAGTAAATAAAGGAGTCATAGAGACATTTTCTATAAAAATCTCCAGGAGTTATAGAAATATTTTCTGTAAAAAATTTCCAGGAGTCATAGAAATATTTTCTAGAGAACATTTGCAACAGTCATAGAGACATTTTCTATAAAAAAAAACTCCAGGAATCATAGAGACATTTTCTATAGAAAATCTGTAGGAGTCATAGAGACATTTTCTGTAGAAAAGCTCTAGGAGGTATAACGACATTTTTTATAAAAACTCTCCAGGAGTCATAGAGACATTTTCTATAAAAATTTCAAGGAGTCATACATTTTCTACAGAACACTTAAAACAGTCATAGAGATATTTTCTATAAAAAAAAAACTCCAGGAATCATAGAGACATTTTCTATAGAGATATTTCCTGTTGAAAATCTTAATCGCCTTATTTGTAGTATTTAAGTTCTAATTTTTTGATCGAATAATCTGAATGCTACTTTTTTTGGTTATTGGACCAATTCATTGACTAAAATACATTATTAATTCTAATTTTGGCTAGAAATTGTACAGCAACTACAATGTTACAATAAAACCTAATTAATTTTGTGGGTTTTGTTTTGTTTTACCTAAGTCCAATACAACACACAGCAACTCGTAATATTTCCCACAGTCAGTCAGCGCTGATACAGTGGAGTATATGAGCAGACCACAAATGTGTAGGCGTCTTGATATTGTCAGTCAAGAGGTCATAAAATACTGCAAATAAACAGCAACAACTACAAAATTGTTTTGATTTTATTTTAGATTGTACTTTTCTCTGCTTCTTTTTATCCTCCTTTAATATTATAAAAAAAATTTAGCTCTTTCTGAAACTTTTTTATAGACAACACAAACAGCCGCCGTAACAGTTAAAAACCACTTGATTAGAAGAGTAAACTTTTGTTCATAAGGTTGTAGTATTTTGATTAAAAGAAATCAGGGTACCATAGTGAAACTTTATAGCCTTAATACAATAATATGAATAAGATGATGAAGACAAAAAAACAAAAAAAAAAATATATGGCCAAATAAATCCAGTCACAAAATAAAATATAGCGGAGAAAAAAAAGACACACTTAAATGGTTAAGATATCATTACAAATGTTGTCTTTAGTGAAAGAGTAGTAGAGTGTAAGTACCATCATTCTATTCATTTATACCATCATCCACCAACCAACCAACAAACCAACCATCCATCCATCTATGCAACTCTTGAAAAGATGAATAGTTGGATATTTATATGACTTTAAAGTACTTAATTTAACGTGTGCTCAAGTGCATTGGAGTTACTTTAAAAAAAAAAAAAAAAAAAAATGCTCATACTCGTATTGTAATTGCTGTAAAAATATTATTATTTGGTTTGAGGGGACAATTATATTGTTATATAACCCATTTGCTTAGAAATTGTCAGACATCTGTGAGGAAAAAAATAAAACTCTTCATAGTTTTGTTAAATGTTTTTATACGTACATACCATTATGAATAAAACTTTATCTTGTATTTAAAAAGGGGAAGTAAATAAAATTTGTTAAAATTATGTTAACATGGAATAGATGATGTGTATAAACAAGTTTGTTTTCAAAAACTGTTATTAAAAGTTCATAATAGTGACAATATGTCTCATAATAATTTGAGAAAATATCTTGAAGTTTCAGACAAACTTTCTACAGAAAATCTATGGAAGTAAATCAGATATTTTCTACATAACGGCTCCTGCTTTTATCGAGAAATTTTCCATAGAACAGCTTGTGCTATCATTAAGAAATTTTCTTTAAGAACTTGCCTTTATTCAGAAATTTTCTATAGAACAGCTTTTGAAGTTATTGTGCAATTTTCTATAAAATGTCTCTTGCCTTCATTGAGAAATTTTCTATAGAACAGGTCTTACTTTAATTGATAAATATTATATACAACAACTCTTGCTTTCATTGAGAAATTTTCTATAGAACAGCTCTTACTTTCATTCAATTTGAAAGAGCTCTTGCCTTCATTAAGAAATTTTCTATATAAGGGCTCCTGCTTTCATTTAGAAATTTTCTATAGAACAACTCTCGCCTTTATTGAGACATTTTCTATAGAACAGATCTTGCCTTCATTGGAAAATTTTCTATAGAACAGATCTTGCCTTCATTGAGAAATTTTTTATAGAACAGCTCTTGCTTTCATTGATAAATTTTCTATAGAAAATCTTTTGCTTTCATTGATAAATTTTCTATAGATCATCTGTAGCTTTCATTGAAAAATGTTCTTTAGAACAGCTGTTGGCTTTATTGAGAAATTTTATATAAATCAACTCTTGTGTTTATTAATGAATTTTTTATAGGACAGCTCCTGATTTCGTTGAAAAATTTTCTATATATAAGCTCGTGCTTGCACAGAAAAAAATCTTGTTTGCCTCAAAACTTTATCGCGTGCCGCTTTGATTGTATTTTACACATAACAAACTATATTTAATCTATATATTTTTTGTTGCTAAGTCATTATGTAAATGCCTTTAACATGAACAATTTTGTATATTCGTTACCAATTTGTTGTAGTTTTAATTAATTTTATTTCTCCTAAATAATGACAAGTGCTTAAAGCCTTAACACGCCATGTGGAAAGAGGCTTTTTACAGCCATTGTCATTATCAATCTAAAGAAATTTCCAGCAAATGCATTAAATATTAAACAAAATCAGTAGTTTTTAAACATTTTGTTACAAAAGTGGCCGTCTGACTTGATAAAAGTAATTTTATGAATTTGACCTAAATTTACTTTGTATGATTAAAAAAAAGACCGTAACCTTGTCAATGAAATAAAAGTTGCAGACATAGTGTAGCCTTAAATAAGTTAAAAGGATAATATTTCAACTTATATAAATACACATACATACATATGTTATTGCATTTGGCTTTAAAATATTTTTGCTTGCTTATTATTATTTTCGTATTAACTTTTTGACATTCCATATCATTTTACCATATTATTTGCTGACATATTGACTCTTTAACCCTTTCATTTATTTACCCATCAAAACGAATTTTTAATGCTTAGAAAGTTACCACCTCTAACGAATCACAAATCTAACAATAATCGACTGAAAGCAAAAAATAAAACGCAAACGTTATCATTTTAAAATAGAGACAAACATCAAAAATATACACTTACATCTCTACATACCCCAAAAAAAAACTGATTTCACTTAACCAGCACTCATTGCCAAAATAATACGCCAAACTGACTATTTCGACTGTTTTGTTTTTATCATAAAACTACATAAACGCAAACATATGATCAACAACATAAAGATTTTTAAATGACTACCTAGACAAGAAATAACTGCCACAATTGCCAAGCCAAACAAGTAAAACTAAAAAATATTTCCACAATCATTATCGTCATCAGCAGCAGCGACAGCAATAGCAGATGTAACAGTATAGAGCATTATCCACCTAACCAACACCGTCACTACCCATACCACCACTGTCATTACCAAATATTAACGACACTCTGTTGCAGCAGCCAGCGATTTCTCTGTTCGACTACTCCATATGACAGGGTATTCCATTGCTGGGTATTGTGTGGCTTGGCATGGCATTTTTGGTATGCCTAATAAACAAACAAATCTATATGAACACAAACAAACAAAATTCACTATCAAATATCCACAGCTACAACAATAGCCACAAAATCATAATAATTGTAATTTCTTCAATGCCCAAGTAGAAATAAACATACTCTATAGTCGATCATCTGTAACATATCAGCCAGCAAAATATCAAAGCATTTAAAAATTTTTTAAATAAATAAATTAGTAAGTAAGCAGCTACGAGTATATTACTAGGAATATATTTCCCCAGCAACCGTGACCATCCATCCAGTTGTTGTTCATTTAAAACAACGCCTTTTTATCCAACTTCGTTGGCCAACACGTAGGCCTCAATCTCAGAAAACTGTCTCAGACTGATCGTTGAATGGTTGTAAGTTTGCTTTTGGACTCTTCTGAAAACCGGAACATCAAATTATGCCAGGAAACTTAGTTGGCCAAGACATGTATGAGCTTCATTCTCCAAGAAGAAGACTGATCAAATATTTCGAGCTATCATCGTTTAAACGTGGCATTTGTGAACTCGCGATCGACTACGCATTGTGGTTTGATGACACTGTCTAGTGGTTTGACGAAACTGTTGAGGGTGGATGTTAGAATGTTATATGCCTTCATATGTGCAATGGGGTGATTTGGTTTAAATTTAATAGAAAAAGAACTACGACTACTAAATATAGTAGAGAAATAAACGCGATTAATATCCAACATTAAGTAGAGAAAGAACCACGACTATTACGGACAATTTAGTAGAAAAATAAAGTAGACTTGTTTCCAAATTAATTAGAGAAAGAACCACGACTAATGTCCAAAATAGAGTTAAAATTTGGAAGAGAAAGATGCACGGATAGTTATTAAAATTTAGTTGAACATATTTACAGAAAAAGTCACGATAAGCTACGTCTCTCAGACTTATGTCTTTTTTATTTTCTCTTCTATTCTCTAGTTAGTTTCAGCTAGTAGTGCTGTTTTCATCCAGTAAGTTGATCTGGTTTGTGAAATATTAAAAACTATACGTCTCAAAGAGGTATTATTATTTTTTAATGTAATATTTGGGTATCAATTCATAGGACTTGTCGAAACGTAACTTGTGACAATTGGTTTACATCTGTTCCCTTAGCAAAGAGTCTGCTTAAGCAGCCATACAATTTGTTTCACATGAGAACAATAAGATCAAACAAACGAAAAATCCCCGAAAAAATAACAAATTATCGGGCAAGGCGAGTTGGAGCTTCAACGTTTTGCTACAACCATATAAACCAATTCCATTTAAAATGGCTTATGTCTTCCTGCAACAAAAAAAAAGCTACCATTGAACAAAAAGCAGGAAAGCCAGATATAATTTTATCTTATAACCAACCAAAAGGTGGACTCGATACGTTGATAAATGCTAAACATGGCGTTTATAAAGTCATATGTGATTTACTCTTACAACACGATTTCTGCTAAGGAAAAGCCTTTAAGTCGCAGAGAATATATGAAAAAACTTTCCTTGTCGCTAACAACATCTTGGATGCAAATGTGACTCGAAACTCACACTTTGTCGAGATCTTTCCAGGACAGCATTCAAACTTTAGTACATACATATTAACGCCAAAGATAATCGAAAATACTGAGGATTTTGTCTATCACAAAACGAATGTCTAAAATGTTAAAATCCTGTGTGTGGAGAACATAAAAAACTAGTCTGCAATACTTGCATGTGATGATTTGATAATACGTTTTTTAAGTAGTTAAATGAATTAAAAAATGTATAGTTTTTTATTTTTTATAATCGTTTTTGATTCTTTTGAAAAAGGATATTTATTTTATATTAATTTTTGATCTATATTGAATTTGTCATTATTTTTTGCTTACTATTATTTACCATTCTAGGGTTAATATCAAAAATTTGATAGAGCCATAGCTGGCTTAAACTTAAAGGGACATATATATATACATATATATAACTCAATAAACTGCTTCCAGTTTCATTCGATAAATCACACCCTTACAAAGCTTTTGCTGTTCTCGTAGGCTGTTACTGTAGCAAGCCCTGCTGGTAACAAAAAATGTAATTTAACTCTAACATTTTCGACTTCTCATTGAGAGGCTTAAAACGATTAACAAGTACTTGACTCCTAGCTAGTCAATATATTAAATAGTATTTAAATACCGCCAGGTCAATATCCTAGGCTGCGTTGATAATATCTGCAACTTCAGTTGTCATATGATTTTGTGGTTAGGCTGAACTTCGCTTTATCTCTCTTAGGCTGTTTAACGATAGTTCGACTAAATTCGATGCTGCTAAATTCGATTGTGGCTTAATAGTTCTTAACAAAAAAATAAAAAGTTAGACGAAAATGTAGACTATGATAACGCATCTGAGATCTGTGGAAAGAAACTATACAACTTCTTCTTCAACTTTTCTAGCTAATTCAACCGCAATATCCTCATAAACCAAACTTTTAACTTAATGGTAGCTTAGGGGACAGAACATTAATATTGCTGCTGACATTCTATTGTCCTACTACAACTACTTTATCAGCTAAGTTTAGTTTATTTAGCTGCTAAAATGATTTCTTTATAGAGCTTACTCTTGACTATGCACACGCCAGAAAACTAGGTCTACAGTACAATGCTTACTTTATGAACTGTTATAATGAGAATGAAGAAGAGACAATTACTCATATTTTCTGCCAATGAACGGCCCTATCAAAAACAAAGGAGCGTGTACTTAAGGGACCTTACTTATCATGCTTGGTGGAACTATCAAGGAGCAGAATTTGAATCAACTCAGGCATGTGATAATGTAAAAGTGAGGCAACAATCTTTTCAGCCACATATAAGTGCGTAGCTGTAGCTATTGATAAAGACGGCCTCACCCAACCTTTTTTTTAACTGCCAACATTGCTGAGATCAAAATATTTTTTTTTTGTAAATTATCGTTGGCATTTGCTATTGTGTTTGTATTCAACTCTTCTTTATACTTCCACAACTCTCAACAATTGATCATAAAAAAAGCTTAAATGATATAGGTCTTCAAATGATGATAATATCAATGATTATGTAGTTTATAATATTGGTGATGTTGACACGATCTTCAAAATATCATTTCTCTAAAACAAAAATCAAACAAAAAAAAACTGAAATTTAAATAGTTACAAGCAATCACAGTTAAACACTTTAAATTCCACAAAAAAAACAAAGACAATGATAAGAATTTTCTTATTTAATACAAAAAAAATTTGAGGTTATAAAGATAACTGATTTAAGCAGCTAATCTGAAGTGTAGCAGAGTGCTATAGAAACAATATGATCATGATTTTATGTTCAATTATTTAATTATGGGGTTGTTAAAAAAATCGAACGAGTTTTTAAGTAGATTTTTAGCTTTGTCTATAAATATTTTAGAATGTGTAGAAATGATATTTTAAAATTGTGTAAATGTATGGCTGACGTAAAGAAATTCATGAATGAATTCTTTAGTTACAACAGAAACACTTGATTTATATTTTAATTTAGTTGTTTTTCAAGCAATATAGAAATATTTCAAGTAGTTTTTAAGTTGCTTGGCCTGTCCAGGGGGGTTATCTATTTAAAATAATAGACCAAGCTGAAAACCTTTTTATGTTAAAAGATTTTGTCCCAGCCTTAAACTTAATTTTTTGCTTTTACATCAAGCCGCATTTTCTTTATTACTGCAGGTAGTTTCAAAAATGTCCACCAAAAATAGTGAAAAAAAAGAAAAAAAACAAAATTTTTAAATTTCAAACGTTTACCGTCAACATTATTAGATGTTGTAATAGTAACACTTGCAACATAACATTTGTGCAAAAACACAAAGCTACATCAACAACAAAAACAACAGCAACAATAGAGAAACTTGAAAACCATAAGCTGCCACAACAGAAGTTTGTTTTAACAACAAAGAACATGTTGCAAACTGTCAAAGCATTTTCTTTCTTCTGTTTTTTTTTTTTTAATTTTTTTCAACTTTTTGCTGGCTGTAGTTTTTATTAGGCTTTAAGAGATGTTTGTTATAAGATTGTGTAGATTTTTTGTGTTAAACATTTACAACAGTGTTTAGAAAATACAAAACACACACATATAAACACATACACACTCAAACAAAGTTACACAAAACAAGCGAAAAATTGTATACCAAAACGAAAGACTTAGAAAAGAAACTTGTATCCCTCGGGTGTTATAAGACAAACGTAAGTATCAAACGCAATGACACCAAAAATACTTTCAATGCTTTAAGATTTACACAATCTTCTACGATTTGAATTGTAGTTTTTTTTTAATTCTAAAGGAATTTCGGAACATAATTAAAAAAAAATTAATTGAATTTGTACAGGCCTAAATACGTACTTTATGTAGATTTGGTTTTAATAAAAATTCATTAATATGAAGAAAAAAATGTTTCAAAAAACAATCATGTCTTTTGTAAAGAAGGTGGTAAAAGCTGCAAAAGCTGGAGATCAAATATGCTATTCAGTAAAATTGATGGGCTCAGGAAAAAGGCCAGAAAAAGTGAAATCCATTTAAAAACAAGAAAGAAAATATAGTCAATGAAACCCTACCATATAATACCCTACCCAACATATGGGTCAAAAAAGTTTTTCAGTAATGAGCGCTATATGGCAGCTATGAACTATTTATTATCTGCAGAAAACATTTCAGTGTAGCATGATATTTTTTATTTTAATCCTATGCTGTGTGAAAAAGTTCCTGGGGACCTTTTTCATTTTCAAACTGAAATTACTCCTTGATGGGTCTTGGTAAGTATGCCTGACCTCACATGTATTTTAATGAAATTTTATCTAGAATCGTGTAAAAAAAGTGCAATAGTTAAGTTTCTATTGTTCTATACGGTAACAATTTCTCATATTGAAATTGAAAAATTTCGCTATACCGCTGATGAAATAATAACCATTATTGAATCTCAAACGTGCTTTCAAATTCTAAATCGACAAAGTTTCTACGTTTGTTGATGTTTGCTGTGTTGCTAAATTTAGTATTAGTACTGCCTTTTAACAATGTAGAGGTTACTTAAGACTATTAAAATTGTTTACACAAAGTAAAAAAATTAGAATTAAAGATCAATTGTTAAAATCATAATTAAATATTCGACGTTGTTTAAAAAGACCAATTCTTCTGAGGATAAGCAAATTCTTATTTGATAATTATAATTGTTTTACAAACTAAAAAATATATTTAAATGTACATTTTTAAACTTTAAAAAACAGATTTTTTGGATGGCTCATATTTTATTCCTTATAAAGTTAAACTAATATATAAACATGCACATATAAATATGTATTTACTGGGGATACTTTATGGCACTGGTGGTTCAAATCACGGGATTTGTGATTTTATAAATATAAATTTCGGGACTTTGGGATTTTTGTTTCATATTAAAACAAATTGATTTATTAAAAATAAAAACTAGTTGTTTGGTCATTATTAAAAATGAATTTATTAAATTTTGAATTATTTAAAAAATGAATTAATACCTTTAGAGTACTTAAGAATTTATTATAGTTTTACAATGTTTAGTAAATTTTAATTTGTGAAATATTATTGAAATTGTCATTAAGATTGGGATATTTTTTTATATCACATAGTTTTAAGAACCATTTTATATAATAATATCACTCATGTGTAAAACATCAAAGCCACCGATTCTATGATTTTTGTTTCACAAAAGTTTAAATTTAAATATATTGAAAGACTTAAAAGTTTTTTGTAAGATTACTTTTAATAATAGAAGCGTACTAGAAACTATATAGGAAAAACACTATTTATTTCATAAACCTAAACCTAACTTATGTTAAATATAAAAATGTTTGAAAACAAAAATTGTTTGTCATGATAGCTTTAATTTTTAAATTTATTCTATGTATATAAATCACTTTTAACTTAAAAACATAATAACATTACATTGACATGTTAGATTTACAAAAATAATTTTAAATTTCGCCTTTTATTATTTATATTGATTTAAAAGCAATAGAATATTATCGTTCAAACTCAAAAAAGCTTCTTAAAATTGTTAACCCTTCATATTGCACATGAGTCTGACCAGACCTTTTTCAATTTGAAATGTTATTATAATATATATAACACTTAGTTAGAATAAATATTTCAAAAAGAAATCCTGAAAGGATATAGAAGGACACTTGCTCGATTAATTTGTAAACACATCACATTTGTAACACATGGGTCTGACCAGACCATTTTGTATTGTAAATGATGTTTCTTTAAAATTTTTCTTGCTGTTTTCAATTATTTTTTTGTCTAGTTATCTATTATTATTTATTTATGTCTATTAAACAGGGTTAGGTTAGGTTAGCTTATTTCGGCAAAAATATACAATAAGCATAGAAACCAACATCTACATAATTAATTCATAAGGTTTTATTGAAACTGTTGTTACATTTTTCACCACCTCTGCTTTATGTTTGTGTTGATGATAGTGAAAGTTATGATACCTCTTTTAATATATGTATGAATTTTTGTTCATAATTTATTTATTTAATATATTATTAACAATTAATTAGGAATTCTTTTTTCGATTTAAGTGTATGACTCGTGTGTTACGAATGTGAAAATCAAAACATGTGTAAGACAGAGGGTTAAGACATCTAAAGTAAGAACAATATCGATTTATCTTTCTTACCAATATAGGCATAAAGCCATGCTGCTTTCTTGGTTTCCTTTAAAAAGGGATATCGCCAGTTCATCGCTTAATATACAATCAGCATTTGATATCTCTTTGAGCCTTAATAAAAGTGCTAGATTAGCTGAGAATCATATTACTGCTACAAATGGATTAAGATGTAACTTTCACCGGATTTATAAAGACAAATATTTGTTTAAGTAAAACAAATTCTTTATCTGTTATCTGCTGAGCTTTTAGATCAATTAGAGTTTTTTTATGAATTTATAATTCCAAAATTTGTGGACACATCAAAATGTGATTTCTAGTTTTGCAATCCAAAATTAATTTTAATTCTTTCACCTTTTTTTTTTGACATACTTTTGTGAAACTTAAATGCTTGTTGATGACTTTGACATTTGAGCTGTGGACTCAACAACATCATGCAGAAATTCTTTTTTTTTTTTTCTTCAATATTTCCAAGCTCAACTTAGATAGCAACTGACACTATTTGTTCTAAACCTTTCTCCCATAAACTATATTCCTAAATCGAAAGCTATTTATATTACTGCTTCCGTCTAACTATTAGATTTGCTTTAACTTGCTAAAACTATTAAACGTCTAACTAACTCGGATTGGGTCTCTACAAATATAACTTTGTTTCAATACTCTTTTCTTGTTATAGATTTATTGTATTTGTTAATTAAAAAAAGTAAACAATTTTGTCTACCAACAAATTCCCAGGAACGTTAAATGTTACTTCACCATTTTGGGAGTTAGTTGGGGAAAAAAAGTGTCGTCCACTGATTAGGAAAAAGTGGTTTTGTTGTTAATCATTAAAGAAGTGTGTTCTATGATGTGCTGGCATTTTTTTTTTTTTTTTTTGCAAAGCTTCAGCAAATAGTGTAAATGTGTGTGTTTTATAACGGTGCATTTTTAGGATCCTCTCATCATTATCACAGCTTCAAATGCGTTTCGTATATAAGTTTTTTTTAAACAATGTTTTGCTATTTCTGTTTATTTTTTTTATATATTTTTTCATCTAACCAAAATTGTTAAATAACCTCTAGAACATTTTCTCATAGCATTCTAACAATTTAGTTTCTTCAGTTTTCATCATGTATGTAGTATGTGCGAGTATGTATGTATAAATATGCTGCGTAGACATTCATGTCGTTTGGTTGTGCCACCATCGTAACCAAAAATTAAAAGCATACACAAAAAATCTAACATGAAACAGGTGTGGCTCGTATTGTAGTAAATGGCCAAAAAAAAAAAACAAAAGAAAAAAAAAACGACCAATATCATCAGCTCAATATAGTAGAAGAAGGATGCTTGTTGTGTTGCTTTAAACATAGAAATAGAGAAATTGTGAAAAAATCCAATCCAAACGTAAAAAAAAACACAAAATTGTTCGCCAGCAAAGAATGAACAACATAAAGTTTAATCTTCTCAAATACATTTGAAAGAAAAGCTATGACTAGTTAGTTTTGTTGTTGGTGTTCAAATGTTTCTTTAGTTTTAAGGTCAATTTTGTTAAGTAGTTTTTTTGTTGCTGCTGTTGTTGTTGTTGCTGTTCAAACGCATTATCGTATGGCATCTCGTTTTATATCACATCACATCTATTTTGTTGCCAACATTTCATATTGTCATATATTGCGATTCTATATATATTTTTTTTTTGTATTTTATTTTCTGCTTCTTTGCCATCTACTCTATCCTTGTTTTCGTTTGTTAGAGTTTAGAAATTAAAGCCTGAAGTTTGAAATATACTCCATAGCGTTTGTGTTCTTTTCTTGGATTTTCGTTAAACAAAACTCTACACTTTGAACTTTGATTAACAGTTATAGTCATATTTTTTGTTTTATATAGAAACTCTATTAAAAAGTATTATTTTGGGAAAATTTTGTTGTTTGTGATGAACACGAAAAATAATTGACAGGTTTTCATATTACTATGGCTGACCACTAGGCAGGGTGGAAGTTTATTTAATAACAACAGTTCAGGTTTTGTTGTAAGTTAAAATTGAATTTTAGGTTTAGAAGCCTAAATTTTAAACTTATTAATTGTGAAAACTACCAGTTCAGTTAGCTTTATATTTTAATAAAATTCCTGGAATAATTTTAAAAATTGCCTACACAGAATATGACAGACGAGATACTCTATTACTATCAAGTTCGTTTTTGGCAGTTCTCCTGCGACTCGAGTTTATAAATGAAATATGTAGTGGAGGGTACAGAATTTAATATAGATGAAATACGTAGTTTAAAATTTCATATAGACTTCATATAAACTCGAGTCGCAGGAGAAAAGTTGCAGGTAAAAGTCGCAGCGTGTAAACTCCATCTTACTGTTAAATATGTTAAGTTTGTTTTATAATTTCAACATGAATGGTTTTATGGTGGATTTACCCATTTGTTCAGAACAAAAATTTTGTCGTAGAAAATTTTTAATGAATACAAAATGAAATGAATAATTTAATTGCATAAATAGCACAGCTAAAAATGTAACACCTATTGACAACTCAGTTAATAAAATTAAACCAATTCAAGCTGAGAATTATTCATAAAAAATATTTTCTCTCTCTCTCTGTAAAAAAGAGCGATAAACTTCATATGAAACAATATTTGTCCGAACAATTATTTTGTTTAGAACGAATGGGTGGATCCGTCTTTACAAACGAACAATGCTTGCAGATTATTGATTTTTTTTTTTAAAAACCATCTGAGGCGGCTATTCAAAAACTTGTGACCAAATTTCGCATCAATTTTACATTATTGTACATTAAACTAACAACACGCATACGTAGAGTACGGATAGAGAAAAATATCGCAGCTGTATCCGTCATTTAGTTTGATGACCATGAATTATTGATTCGGTGCCGTTCGTAGCAAATGGACCTCTGTTATTGCACTATGTGGAAAATTTTGCGGAAGGATTTGAGTGTAAAACCTTTTGAATTAAAGGCACACGACCTGCAACAACGGCTAACTTTTGGTAAAAACAAGGATTTTTTAAGAACAACTATTCAGGTTTATAATATTAAATCACATATACATACAGACATACAAAGTGTTTTTACACACTCATATGTAGTTAGTAAATAAAAAAAGATATGCACTCTAAGCTTAAAAGAAAGTATGTAATGCAAAAAATGTATGACAAGTTCATTTGACTAAAAGGGAGTTCCTCTAAATTTGTGCTATTTACAATTGCTGTGATCAGTAAATTTTCTTGTATCCACAAATAGGGAATTCCGCTAAATTTGTGATATGAATATATTTCCCAAAAATTTTATATAACCAAAAAAAGACTTGAGCCCAAATTGTTTTGAATACTGCTATATGGAATAAAATTAAGTAAACATTTAAAAATAGTTTATTTTTAAAACGTTTTAAATCAACGTTCTACCAATTCATGGAAGTTACTGCTTGCAGTTATTAATTTATATTTGTAAATGTTTGCATAGAATTGGCCATCACACAAAAAAATTTTCGAGAAATCAATCTGCTATCAATGAAGAAAGCAATACGAACTTAGCAGGAAGTTACAAAACGGAGAATAGAATAATAGAGTTCAACAACAATATTTAAAAAAATATCAATAGAATTTTAAAATTTTAAAGAAACATTAAAAATTATCTAATAAAAAATATACAAGATAATTAATATAACATTTTGAATCATGAGTCGTAATTCAGCTCTGGATGGAGGAAAATTTCGCGCGTTATTCTCATTGTCGCTTTAGGGCAATCAGGGTCCTTTTTTGATAAATTGGTTAATGCTTAGCATCGTCTAACTAGACCGCGTTACGGTTTTTCAAAGTTGTGTATTAGTCACAAGCAGGGCTGACAGATGAATTTCAGAAAAATCGTCATTTCGAATTTTAAAAATCGTCAAAAAAATCTGAAAATTAAAAATTATCTATTTCTAATAGTATTTTATTTAAACGAAAACATAAAAACTCAAGTTTAAATAGTCTCTTGTACAATACATATCAAAATATATAAATTTTAACTGTTTAAATAAGAAATCACAAAAATATAATATAACTTGTGTAATATTTTTATATATTAGTGCGCTTTCACACTTTTCAATTCTGACTCGTCAAGGCAAGTATTTATGTATAAGAAGGGAAAAAAGAAAACCAGGATACAAACTTGACGGTAATAGTCATTTTTTTATTTCTTTTTGTTTTTATTTTTTTATGCATATTTATTTGCATTAAAAAGTACGAAAATAGAATTGACGTGTGTAAATGAAATGGCAAGTTTAAAAGAGAATTAAACAAAAACTGTTCAGCTAAAACTGAAGAGTGTTACAAAAGACTTGCAGTATTTTATAAATAAATATCTGAATTTAGCATATTTTATTAATTCAGATTAAATTACGATGTCAAAATAATTTAGATTATCAAGTTTTAAATAATATTTTGATTAAAGAATCCAATTCATCCATCATATACAGGTACTTATTTTCAAAGAATTCCGTATTTTTATTATTAAAATAAATTTATTATTTAGTTGAATATTCTTTCGACGTTTTGTTAAAATAAGAGAAGCTTTTGTTGAATTTCCCCGTTGATATTCAGAAATTATTTCCTCTAAAAATTTTAGTTCAATAATATTTCGAATTATTATACTTATACTTAACAATTGCCAATAAATTAGAAAACACTCTTATTACTTAGTTTTAATATTTATGATATTAAATGAGAAAAATAATTGCTGTGTCAAAAAAGAGGAAATTTGGTAACAAAAACATTAATAAAACAAACAAATGATGGAAAATTTTAATAGTTTAGAAAATCGTCACTTTCAATAAAAAAAATTGTCAAATCGTCACTAAAAGAAAAAATCATCAAAATGACGATAAATCGTCAAATCTGGCAGCTATGGTCACAAGCTAAAGATTTTTTAATACACGATTTAAGAATTCCAGCTTTATATATGAAGGTATAGGTCGACTTGAGACTTGATTAAATCGAACGTGGCATAATCTGGCAATTTGAAGGATTAATTCTCTGTCAACCTTGTTTACAATCAAAAAACAATAACATTTTGAATAATTTATTACGTTATATAACATTACAATTTATATCTATAAATATATACTTTTTCTGTTTTATGTACTTATAATTTTATGATAAAAATTAAAAAGCTTGAAATATGTTTTACACATTTCTCTAAATTTCATGGTTTTTTTAAAACAAATCAGAAAGCTCTTAAAAAATCACTCTTTCTTTACCAACTAAAAACAAACTTATAACTCTTCTTCTCCAACAAAAAATTTTAGAGTTTTTAACATAACTCTCACCAGGAAACAATTGTCTGCTTATATAAAATATGTACTACCTTTAAGATTATATGGCATTTAATGTCGAAAATATACATATGTAAATTTCATTTAACATTTAACTCGCCTGAAAATAAAAAAAAAAGACCTGCTTTGTAAAGAAAACCAAAAAGACCCTTTTACCTGAAATCTAAATGATTTTTATTTTAAATCTCAAATTTGAAACGTTTCTTCTCTATGATACACTTAATTCGATTATAAATGTATGATAAACCAGAAAGGTTACACTTTTACCGGTTGCCATAATTTTAATCACGTTCATTAACATTTTTCGTTTTTAATTTTTTGAATTTTTCTTATTTAGTAGTGTCGTGTTTTCTTAAAATAACGCTACCGATTTTCATTAGTTTGGCATTTAAATCATAAAATTAACATTTTGTTTTGTTGTTCACAAGCTTGAGTGTTTTTGATTGAAGAATTCATAATGGGATTTGTGAAACAAGTTGAATTCATATTTTACGCTCATTTTCAATTTTAATAAGATTAAATTTTGATGCTTTTGTTGCAGCTTTAATGAAAGAAATAGAAAATTAACATTTCTGAAGATAACAGAAGCTTAATATGAATAATAAATGGAGTTAAAATAAACGTTGTTTTTGTTGGAATTTTTTTTAATGATTAAAATGTAGTTTTCTTTTTTCTATAAACTGGCTTAAATTTAACGATTTGTTATGCTTGTTTTAATTGAGTTTTTATGGATGTAAAGATGAAAAAAGGTTTCATATTAAAAAGGTTTTGAAAATGTGTGATATTTGGTTTGGTTTGGCTTAAAAGGGAAAATAAATTTGAAATATTTAAGTTTGATAAAACGAATTTAGTAGGATTTGTTTTTAGTTAAGTTACGGACTTTATTAGTCAATTTTAGTTACAAAAGCTATTTTTTGTTTATGAAAAATTGTCACAAGTGTTAAAAATTAAAAGAAACCTGAAAACTTTGCTTCAACAATGTTCCATTATATACTCTTTACATCATTTAGCTCATATTCATTTATCAAGGTCACGCTCTGCTCTTTCCATACTCTTCCTAAAACTTCACTTCCCTTCTCTCACATTATGTATCATAATTCAGTCTAAATGAAATCTTTCAATAGACTGTAAAATGCCCCTTTGTTTCAGTTTTCTGTTCACAAATGTTCACAACTAATATAACAAAATCGTTTTATTTATTTGCCCCAAACAATGATAAAATCTCAATTTAATAGTTTATTTACTAATTTGAAGTAGCCGAAACTATAAAAATTAAAGTAAATAAATGCCTACACACACAATATTGTACAGTAGCCGAGCTTAAAATAATAAAAATTAAACAACGAAATATAAAACTAGCAAATAAACTAAAAGCCTTGACAATAAACCAGCAAAACTACAAAAAACTATAATACATTTAATAGGTCTGTTTCTGCTACTGCTACCTACTAAAATTTATATTTAGTTTTTAATCTAATACTTTTTATTGTTAATTTACTTGTTCAACAAAAACTAAAAAGCAACAATGCCTAACTATTGAAAGATTTATTTTGAAAATAAATAAAAAGTAGATTGTAACAAATACTTAATTTCCATATAAGTACTAATAACTAAAGCTCATTTAAATAAGATTTCCAAGATTTGTTTACAAAAAAAAAAAAACTAAATCACAAACAAAAAATACAACTTGCTTTAACAAATGGAGAGCATATAAAGCAAATAATTGTGGGAACCAATTGCTCAGTGACATCACATCAAACACATTCAATGACGATTAGAGATGACCAGCCAGAAGTTCTTAAATATTTAAGTGTAGGTGGAGCTTCAATTGTAAGTCTTTCTGTAGCGTAAGCTAAACTTAAATCATAGATATATCGTGGGTATTTATGTAGTTTAAGTTGAGCTACAATCGTTGGTCTTTCTGTGGTCTAAGTTGAGCTTTAAACATTGATCTTTTTATAGTCTAAATTGACGTTTAATAGTAGGACATTATGTAGCCTAAGTTGATATTCAATTGTAAGTGTTTATATAGTCTAATCTGAGCTTCAATCATAGGTCTTTGCTTAGCATTAGTCGAAGGATTTATAGAAAAAATCGTCAAATTTAAATATCAATCGAAAGTTTCGATACAGTCCAATTTTACCCACAATCTTATAGTGCCAATAATATAAAAAAATAATAATAGGAAAATATTACAACACTATAAGAGTATAATAGTATAATAGAAAAATATTATAACATGATAATAGTATAATTATATAATAGAGAACAATATTTCTATAGCATATCGCCATTTTGTGCTAAAAAAAAGTAAATATTCCTTTAATTAAAATAAAAATAAAAAACTCGTTCACAAAACTGAAATTTTTTTCAAACTTTTCTGAAAACCGCGGTCGAATCAAAAAAGTCATTTTTAATTTTCAAAATTTATATTGCTAAAGACTCGGTATTTATATTAGCAATACCTAGAGAGTTTTACATGATCACTGGAAAATTTTTACCATTATCATTGTCACTGTAATTATTTAAATGGTTTCGGTAACCATAATTGTTACAATTTATTTCATACTTAATTAATACAATCATATATGTTATAGCTGCAATCATGTGAATATTTACTGTTTTAGTAAATTAATTTCTGTAATTGTTCTCCAATATTTAAAGTGATATTCGCTGGTGATTTTTTTATCAAAAGTAGTGGTTAAATGAGCAATGCTTGTGGTATAAATGATAAATGAATGTAGGAATACAAAAGAATACAACATGTATTTATACATATATATATACATATATGAATGTTTTGTTCTTAATTATCTGCTTAAATATATCAAGACTGACAACAAGAACAATTAGTACATAGCAGTATCATAGTATAATAGCATAACAGTATATTACGAGTAGTATAATAGTCTGATAGTATATTAATATAACAGTATGATAGTATAAAAGTATAATAGTAAAGTTTTATAATAGTATAATAGTATAACAGTATAAAAGTATAATAACATAATAGTATTGTACAATTCTACAATAATTTTGCCAGCAATCGCATGTCCTGACATGGTCAAAATATAGCCACAAACTTAGGTCTCCTGATAACTAAATTTTAGCTTCAAGTTTATGCTTAATCGTAAATGACTACCTATACAATTTGTATCGTCAATTCCAAACCTCCTAATTTTGGCATATACACTTTCCAATTTTAGCTTGATACGTTAAAGAAATACTAAAACTTGTTACTGTTTTACCTTCCTAAATTAAAAAAAGGTAAACCCCAAAAAAGTTTTAACTTTATTCACACTTGCGACTCCCTGCCTTCAATATCCCGCTCTAAAAACAAAATATTTCTTTCATAGCCCAGAAACACAATACACAAACTCCCCAAGAAATGGGAAACAAAATCAAGTAATTGTAACGTTTTTTTATTCTTCTAACGATTGTTATTATTGTTTGTTTAGATGATTAACACTGGCTGCTTTTATGGCACGTTATGACTTTTAAAAACTAAATACTATAACAAATAGACCATAAATACCGTCAAATATAGTACATGGGATCTTTATTTTTACTATTTTTTTATTATTTGGTCTAAAGAATAAGACACACTGTTTGGAGTATAGATCTAAACATAGTATTTTTTATAGGTTTGTTAACCTCGTTGTATGATTTGCTTTAGCTTGGAGTACATAAAACTTTGACTAAACAATGCTTTGATTTATTTTTGAAATTTGGAAAACTATTTAGTCTCTGCTTGTGTACTACCGGCACAGCTTTATATTGTATTATATTACTGATTGTTTGTTTTGTGGTTTAGTTTTTTTTTTTTTTTTTTTTTGAGGAATTTCGTGAATTTATGCACAATGTTTGGAGCATTAAATTCATAACATTATGTTAAAAGCTTAATAAAGCTATTAATTATTTACACCGCAAATAAAAAAGTGTACGCAAGAAATTATTTGAATTTGAAGAAAAATAGTATAATAATTGAGATGGGTAGGAGGTATTAGATACTAAAATAGAGCTCTACACTAAATAAATGTTCTTACATGATTACAGGGTAATAAAAATTAAACGCTTTAGGGCAATAGGCCGTAGCCTGTGGCCTACTTACACTGATTAATAGCCAAAGTCAAGTAGTTAGTTCTCAACTAGCTCACACAAGTTACCATTCTGGTCATTCTGAAAACCAAAACTGCCTACAATAGCGTAAAAATATGTATACGATTTATAATCGTGTTTTACTTTCCACTCCTCAAGTCCAAATCTATGTAAAGAGTTCAATTTTAGCAGGTCATAAATTTGAACAGTTTGATTTTTCACAGCCATTTAAACTTAAAAAACAATTTTGTTTAAAGTATTTTTTTTGTGAGTTGTATGTTACAAATACAGCTTAATTAAGGTGAGAAATTGGTTTTTGTAAGCTAGCTTAATTTCCAAGCAATAATAAATGAAATGAATCATTTAAATATTGTTTGATAGGTACAATAAAGTTTACAGAAAAAGGTGTTAAAAATAAATATGTTAATAAAAATTAATTTGTTTAGTTGATTGTACTAACTGTGTTAAAAGAATGTGGGAAAAAATTGGTGCAGCACTATGAGTATAAGGAATTTGGGTTATTAGGCAAAATGGTTAATGGCAAATATAATACAACTTAATTAAATACCTGACTCCAGTTTAAATTTAAGGGAATTGAACAAAATGGTAAAGTTTTTAAACTCTAGTAGTATGATAGTATAATAGCGTAATAGTACAATAGTATAATAGTATAACAGTATAATATAATAAAAGTATAATAATATAATAGTATAATAGTGTAATAATATGAAAACATAGTAGTGTAAAGTATGATAGTATAAAAGTATAAAAGTATAAAAGCATTATAGTGTAAAGTTTAATAGTATAATAACATAATAGTATGATATTGTAATAGTGCAAGAGTATAAAAACATAATACTACAAAAGTATGATAGCGTAATAGTATAATAGTGCAACAGTATAAAAGAAGATTATTATAATAGTATAATAGTATAATAGCATAATAGCATAATAGTAAAATAGTATAATAGTATAATAGTATAATAGTATAATAGTATAATAGTATAATAGTATAATAGTATAATAGTATAATAGTATAATAGTATAATAGTATAATAGTATAATAGTATAATAGTATAATAGTATAATAGTATAATAGTATAATAGTATAATAGTATAATAGTATAATAGTATAATAGTATAATAGTATAATAGTATAATAGTATAATAGTATAATAGTATAATAGTATAATAGTATAATAGTATAATAGTATAATAGTATAATAGTATAATAGTATAATAGTATAATAGTATAATAGTATAATAGTATAATAGTATAATAGTATAATAGTATAATAGTATAATAGTATAATAGTATAATAGTATAATAGTATAATAGTATAATAGTATAATAGTATAATAGTATAATAGTATAATAGTATAATAGTATAATAGTATAATAGTATAATAGTATAATAGTATAATAGTATAATAGTATAATAGTATAATAGTATAATAGTATAATAGTATAATAGTATAATAGTATAATAGTATAATAGTATAATAGTATAATAGTATAATAGTATAATAGTATAATAGTATAATAGTATAATAGTATAATAGTATAATAGTATAATAGTATAATAGTATAATAGTATAATAGTATAATAGTATAATAGTATAATAGTATAATAAAATAATAGAATAATAGAATAATAGTATAATAGTATAACCGCTAATTCCTAAACAGAGAGAGAGAGAGAGCTGCAACTGATTGCCTTTGTGATGAAATGCGACCGCATAGAATTGAGAATCGTTCCATATTTCTATGGTTTATTAACCTGAATTACTTTTGTTTAAAGTTTCAGATAAACTTTAATTTAAACACCTAAAAAGTTTCCTGTTTAGCCAACAATCATAAATATTATTTTATCTTCCTAAATTACCCTTAATTTTTAACATTAATTTTTTTTTTTGTTTATAAAAATTTACGTATTTTTCTAATTTAATTTTTTATTATTGTTTTGTTAATTTATTTTAATTTCAATTTCATTTAGTTTAAAATCACGATTTGTAATGTTATTGGTTTTGTTGTTTTATTTTACATCCCAGCAATTGCAATATAATTTTGCTTGTTTTTTTCTCTAGTTTCTAGAGCTGCTGCTATTTAATGGTGTATAATTTTGTATGCTGTTTTTTTTACTGGCTGTCTACTCCTTTATGTACGGGTGTTGCTTAGTTGGGTCTGCTGTTTTGTTTTTGTGCTGTATACTTTAAATTTAAAACAAATGAATACTACGTTCTTAATATTAATATATTTACTAGGTAGTTGCCCGTAACAGAAAATAGAATAGCAGAGGAAAACAAAAAACAAAATTCGTGCTCATCTCTATAAAAAATGTTTATGAATAAAACTTAAAACGTCATGATTTGCTTATTAAATGATGTGCGGGAAAAAAAGATTAAGTCAGAAAGTGGGATTTAAGGAAAAATTAGGAAATATTAATATTAAAAACAAAAGACTTAAGAAGGAAACTTGAAAGTTTAGAGCGAGTAATTCCAAAAGCGCCCTGTTTTGCCATATTTTATGGAAACGGAATTGAACTGAAATAGAATGGAAAGGCTTTACTTATTTTACCTCAGTTTAAAATACTTTGTTGGCATTGGACGTTTGGATATTATGTTCAATTTGCTTAATATGTTAGTGTCCCTTTTTGTCCAATTTTTTTTACTATATTGGCTTTTATTATCATACGCTTAAAGGTACTTTAGTACAATTTACCTCCAAACCAGCAGCTTTTATTACCTTAGAACACCTGTTTAACAGCTGCACTTGAACAGCAAACACAACAATAACCAGCAGAAAAAAAGCTTCAAATGTGTCAAATAAAATGACAGCTAAACAGTTAAAAACCACGGCTTAAAACAACAACAAACTATAGAAAAACTTAGGCAGATGAATACACAAACTTACATTTCATAACGAATGCAAGTACGTGTTTTAAAGCATTTCAGAGAAACGTTTATAGCATTATCTTTTTATTTTATATTTTTTTATTTGTATTTTTTTTTTTTTTTTGCTTCTATACCTTCCTTCTAACCGTCAGTTAAGCAGCAGCCTCTAACTCCAATTCATCTTAAGCCAATAAATGAACAAACGACCTTAAACATTAGTCATGCTATAAAAAAGTATATTTTTTAATTTAATAAAAAAAATCTAAAAAATTAATTTATGTAAATATAGAATTTTTTGCGGCAAATAAAAAAGAGGGAAGACGTTTGCTTATACTCCAGTGGAGCCTCAAAGTCTTGCTAGGATTTTGTTTAACAAAAAAAAAGCTTTTTCTTATTTATACACTCAGTTTTCTGTAAATATCATTAGGTCAAGTTTAAATTTGTCTTAGTTATTCATTCATTAAGAATTTTTTTCTCTAAATTTTCATTATAATTATATGCATATAATAATAATATTGATAACTTATTCTTTATTTCCAATAACTCTTGTTGTTTTTTTTTTTGTTCTTGTAATAAAAACAAAAATGATTTATTTGTTTATCGAGAAAAGCGTACCTCACGCCTTTTTCTGTTAGTTTGTATCAGCTGTTTTTTGTTTAATAAATATATTAGTTATTTAATGTTTTAGCTGTTGTTTTGCTTTTAATCATGTTTAACAACATTTATTGTTTTAGTTAGTTTGTGATTATTTGGTGTTAGTGTTATTGGTGGTATGAAATATATGTTTAAAAAATCATTAACAATGTCACTGGCAAAAAAAAAAGAAAAAAACAACACAATGGGAAAATACCACCTCTTGTCAGATTGGCGTTGAAATCGTGTTTGAATATATATTGGCACGTTGGCCTAAGTTAGTTAGCAGGGGTACCCTACATAAGATAAAATGATGCCACAGATACAATGTTTCAAATAATAATATTAATTAAAAATAGTATATAAATAGAAGACAAAATAAGGAAGATAGGTCCTATCCAATAAATCGAAAATACTACATAAAGAACTTTAATTGAACCTCAATTTAAGAACTACGACTACAGATCAACTTAGATTATTTAAAGCCCTACGATTGAAGATCAACTTAGACTATTCAAATACCTACAATTGAAGCTCCACTTAGATCATTTAAGAACCTACAATTGCTGCTCATCTTGGTCTGCTTTTGAGTCTCAATTTAGACTATATAAAGACTTACATTTGAAGCTCCTCTTGGACTGCTATTGAAGCTCAACCTTTTTTTCATGACTTACGATTGAAACTCAATGTGGTTTACATAAAGAGTACATAAGATCACATAGACCACAAAAAAAACCAACAATCGAAGTTGTATTTAGACTAGAAGCTACAGTTTACTAAAAAATATGCACTTGGAATTTGAGTGAACGCACTGATAATATAGCGCCTTACAGCGTTCTCTATTACCCACCATCATAATTTGCATTTAATACTTCATTCCCCCTGTATTTATTTGTGAAGTCAAGCATGAGATTGTTTATAGCAGTTCAAATAAGTCATGGTTTATCAAAATTATGAAAAAAAATTCAACATATTTCTAAACCCTAACATTGACAAATAACAGGCGGCATAGAATATTTTTGCTAAAGGTCCTACAATGTCAAAGTCATAGAAAAACTGGAGCACACATTGTAATTGAAATACATTGTAAGCAAAAAAAAAATACAAAACAAACTGCTAAACAAATCTATTACAAGTTGCCAGGGGAATTTTTAATAAGTGAATAAATGTAGGAGAAGTGAAAATATAGTATTCTCATTTTATTATAAAATTATAAAATTAGAATTATAAAATTAATAATTAAGTCTTTTGTTTTTGTTATGTTGTTCAAACCAGCTGGATCTCTAAATAAATTTCTCAAAAAAAAAACTCCCACGTAGTATAATTAGCAAACATTTAACAAATCAATTAAATGAAAACATTTCTTCTTCCCTCTCGCAAATTAATTTCATATTAATTGCTGATGAGACTATAATTATAAACCATGACCATATAATTAGGCTACCTAAACATACAACATACACCAACAAAAAAACTATTAAATTATAAACAAAACTATAAAAACCCCTAAACTACCGACAGCAATGAAATGATTGAAGTTAAACAGGCGGTTAAATTCCTTACAGATCCTGACAACATATGTTAGGAATTTGTAATTTCCAGTACGAATTAGTTGGAGTAATTTACAGGAAAAGGATATTAAAAGCAAACTAGTAAAAGAAAATAACTAAATCATGTTTTGCCAAGTGACTTTTGAAATTCGTTAGTTGTTAGGTGCAGCATGTTGTCTGCCTAACAAATTATCCGGTAATTTTTTTGGTTTAAATAAATAACTCACACAATAAGTCACATGGACACTAACTTACAACCAAATATATTCATTCATATATTCTCTTTTTTTTGGTTATTGGCACAAATGTGTTCATTTGCTTGGCTTAATTTCTTATTAAAACAAAAAAATTCCCAGTTTCACATGTGTCCAGACTTAAAATACTCATATTATTAGTAACTTCAGGATTTCAGTTTATTTAAAAATATCTACACTTTGCAGGATTTGTAATATTAAGCCTTTGTTGCTTAAATACAGACACACAGAACCATTATCCAGCTATATGTCAGTTTCGAAACACACACACACACTCTAAAAATCTTTGTTTTAACTAATTTTCTATGAATGAGCAAATGATTTCTTTCTTCCATTCTTCTGGCATATTTTAATAATTTCATACTTGAATGACTGTTAAAAAATTAATGAGCAAATGTTTGTACAACTTTCTACAATTGTTTATTTTTAAATGTTTGAGCAGGATCAAGGCTTAAAAATCCTTGTTTTATTTAAACAAAGTGCGTGCAACACACGTTCTAAGGATTAATAAGAATAACACAAAAAATTATTATAATTGCCTGGCATTTTATGTAGAAGTGTCGCCGTTTTTTTTTTTTTTTTTTTTTTTTGTTCTGCATGTTTAACTTTTTAACAAAATCATTAGAGTAGTAAAAAGGTATTTATACAAAAAGTGCTGTTAAAAATCAGCTGCCCTAAATGATGGATTAGTTTGATTAAACAAAAAATGTAAATAGAAAAGATCAAAGGAAATACTAGATAAATATTCCATACTATGGATATTAAAAGGATGGAGTATGTAATGTTCAATATATGTAGTTAGTGATTGTTCATTTAAGTCTCTCTACACTTCATAGAGACTAGATAACTTCTCTGCTACACAAAGACAATTTATCTGCTCAACAGAGACTTTTTCTAGAAAACCATTCTCTGCCCAAAAGAGCAATGTTCTGGAGAAACTTTTGGTGCTGAACTTTTTACAGTGAAAACTTCTTTGATCAACAGACACTTTTGCTAGAGAAAATTTTTCTGATCAAAAGAGACTTTTTTTAGAGACATATTCTCTGCTTAACAAACACTTTTCTAGAGAAACATTCTCTGCTTTACAGAGACTTGATTTGGAGAAACATTCTCTGCTACACAGAGATTTCTTCTAGAAACAATTTATCAACAACACAAGAGAATTTTTCTCTAGAGACTTCTCTGCTACACAGAGACTTTTTCTGGAAACACATTCTCTCTTGAACAGAAACTTTTTCTAGAGAAAAATTCTCTGTGTAGCAGAGTGTAGCAGAGAAAAATTCTCTGGAGAAACATTTTCTGCCGAACAGAAACTTTTTCTAGAGAAAATTTCTCTGCTGTACAGAAACTTTTCCTAAAGAAAATTTCTCTGCTTAACAGAGACTTTTTACAGAGAAAATTTTCTGCTATACAGAGACTTCTTCTAGAGAAAATTTCTCTGCTACTCCGAGACTTTTTATAGACAAAATTTCTCAGCTGAACAGAAACTTGTCTAGAGAAAATTTCTCTGCTCAACAGAGACTTTTTCTAGACAAACTTTCTCTGCTCAATAGAGGCTTTTTCTAAAGAAATTTTTGGATGCAATTGCCTTAGAAGATTTGTCTGCTTTCAGACATAGTTTCCCTAGAAAACTTATCTCCTCTTCGGAAACCATTTCCAAACAATTGAGAAAAAATTTCCCTGAACAAACGTGTCTGATACTGTGTTAAATTCAACATTAATTTAAAACCAAAAAACGTTTGTCACAACGAAACTGTTTCCTTTGTTCATATCTTAAATCTCTCTTTTTTTATTTACGATTTTGTTACTTACCACACACCTTAAATCTAGATCAAATATTAAGTTTCTTATTTTATTTATATGAAAACCTTTTTGCATTCTTAACTTATTTTTTGGTAACAATTCGTTTGTTTTAACTTTTTTATTATTTTAAGATTTTTATTCGATTTTATTTTTTCTTCTTTAGTTTTGATTTTTTGGTTTTGCTCTTTACGGCAACACCCCAATTTGTTAACGCCCACAAGTTAATTGCATTTTTTCTTTATGTTGCGTTTCAGTTTTATTTGTTTATTTTTTGTTTCATTTTGGCTAAAACCAAATCGACACGCTTAGCAAAAGGTTGAGTATCATATAAAAATCAACATTTTGACGTCTGTAAAGAGGACTCTAAGATGCAGTACACAGTCTTTTATAAACATAAAACCTTTATTTTAATGCTCATATTGGCTACTAGTTGGTTATTGAGTGCTGGCCAGAAAATAACATTTCCTGGACATCTGTGCTGCCTCAATTTTTTTGGTATGTGTGTGGTAAATTGAGTTATGAAGGGTTTTGTTTTTTTTTTTTTTTTTTTTTTTTTTTGAACTTGTAGATGATGAGTTAATTATCCTTTCATCACATGCCGTTGATATTTGGTAGTTTATGGCTGGCTGTTGTTTGTTTTTTTTTAATAAAGTGTATTTAAGATCAATCAAATATAACAAATTGTTTTTAATGCTAGGAGGAAAGGCGACAGAGAAGCGGCTTAAAACTTTTACTTTAAATAAAAAGTGGGAGAAAAATTTTTAGAGAAAAATTTTGGAGACAAAATTAAGGAGTCACAGAGATAATTGCTTGCTTTATTTGTAACAGTTTGCAAGTGCATTTAATTCCTAGAGCTTTTGCTTTTATAATTAATTGTTTGCAAAATAGTGCATAAATTTAAATACAATTGCAATTAACTAAATACAAACCTTTTATGACATCATAAAATATATTTAATTTTCTTTGCAACTAAATATAAGACATAAATGTTAATCACTATCACGTCATCATACTCAGCAGACAAATGAATATTTACACAGACAGACAGCGGGACGGACACATATATTTGCCATAGAAACTAATAAATTAAATAAGTAATATTCTAACAACTCCTAAGCTAACAAATTTAAAAACATACTAATAACATATAGTGGTCGCTACCATAAGTAATTATTAAGATTAGAATGACATTGTTAAGTTATTACAACTCAACAAATTCAAATTACCAACAAGCGGCGGCAGCAATTACAAAATATGCAAAAAAAAAACTATAGAAAATATAATAATAAAAAAGATTCTATAAACTGCATATGGTCGGTAGTTTAAACACATATGCGAATTATGAAAATATTTTGTATGTACTTACATATTAAATACAGCAAACATATTGAAGGTTGTTCGATTATCCAGCAACTGCATTTTGTAAAGGTTTAACCGTGTACACACATAGTACTGGCTATAATTATTTATGTATATTGTGAAAATATTAAATAAAAGGTGTGATTAAACAGTATATTTATTTAATATTTTTTTATTAATTTTATTTACAGCTCATGAATATTCATAGATATGCTTAAAATTTACAAAATACCATAATATTGGCAAATTATATGTTACAAAGTAAAGTTTAGTATTTGGATAACAAATGCTAGAATCTTAATTATTTGAAAGAAGAATAACGTGAAAAATATGAAAATAGCCCTTAATGGATATTAGTTCTAACAAAATGCAGCAAAATTAGTAAAATTGTGAAAAGTTTCACGAAAATCTTGTAGAAATCGATAGTCTTAAGACACACACATGCCAAAAAAAAAACAAAACTTTTTTCTAATATATCAAATTATTTAAGAAAATTTCAAAATATCTTCAAAAATTTATAAGATTTTAAAATTTCTTTTAAAATTTCAATACCTTTAAGAAGATTTCAAAACATCTTGTAAAATGTTCAAGAAAATTTCAAAATCTTTAAGAAATTTTCAAAATTTCTCTTAAAAGTTCAATACCTTTAAGAAAATTTAAAATATTATTTGCATTTTTTAAGAAAATTTCTAAATTTCTGCTAAAATTTTAAAATTTTAAAGCAGATTTCAAAATATTTTCTAAAATTTTTAAGAATATTTCAAAATTTTTAGTGAGATTTTTAAATAACTTCTCAAAATGTCTTCAAAATTTTAAAATGTTTGAGAAAATTTCAAAATATCTTTTAAATTTTTAAGCAAATTTCAAAATTTTTAAAAACATTTCAAAATATTTTCTAAAATTTTTAAAAAAAATTCAGTTCCTTTTAAAATTTTAAAATTTGTTATAAAACGTTTGAAAATGTTTTAGAAAAATTTAAAATATCTTTTAAAATTTTAAAATTTTTACGAAAATTTCTTTTAAAATTTAAAAGTTTTTTTTGGAAAATTTCAATATATCAAAATATCTTCCAAAAGTTTTAAGAAAATTTCAAAATTTATACTAAAATTTTAAAATTTTTCTCAAATGTTTTCTAAAATAAGAAATTTTTTTAGGAAACTGTTAAAATATATTTTAAAATTTAATTATTTTTAAGAAAATGTTTTGAAAAAATTTTGAAGTTTTTAAAACTATCTTCCAAAATATCAAAATATTTAAGAAATTTTAAAAATTTCTTTTATTTTTTTTTTTCAAATTTATTTTAATTTATTTTATTATTTTCCAAAACTTTCTTTAAAACAAAAGACTTAGGATTTGTATAAAATTTGCAAGAAAATAATTCTATAATTAATAAATTATTTCTACAATTCAAATGTTCTACAAAACTAAAGACCTAAAACACAAACTTGTTAATAATTAAAACCATAAATCGAAAATTATTGAAACTTTCACAAAAGTTCCATTTTTTATATTCATAAGAATCATAAAAGGTAGTCAACAAAACAATATCACCAAATTTTCCTAATATTGTTTCCACAATTAAATTTTTTTAATTTTGTAATTTTTTAAACTCATTTATTTCCCACAGTCTGTATTTAACAAACAAATATTATCTATTATTGACCACTACTGACCTCCCAAAAAGCTTATGTTTCCTATATTTGTTATAGATATTCTCAGAAAATGTTTTTAATTATTGATTACCATGATTTATTTTTGTGAACTCATCTTAAACTAATTTTTTCGACAACTAATTCGTGATTTTTATATTCAACTTAAACAAAAAAAAAAAAAACAACTTCAACATTTAAAAATCACTTTCTAATTTAAAAAAAAAAACAATTTCAATATTTTATTGTATTTTATTTACAAAATCTATAACAACATGTTGGTTTTTATTTCCTAACTGATTTTCTTGTTTTTAAACTATTGTTAAAAAAATGTATTAATATTAAACTACAATGATAAAATAAAAACACACAACAAACAAAAAAAAAAACAGAAAAAATTCAACTGATTTTTGTTTGTTTTTAATTGATTACTTGTTATTGTTTAATAGATGAGCTGCAGCCAAAAGCCATAGAATGAAACATAAAAAATAAGTAAAACAATATCATAAAATCGGGTAACTGTGCCGGTTTTTATTTCATAAATTCCCACGCATGTTTAACAGTGATTATATTGATTGAGAAGGGCCAAATTATTAAAGTCATGATATAAATCATTCCTTTTAGTAACATGTTTATTAGCTGAAGCGAAGACCCACTGTGATTGCAGATAGTTAAATGAGATCAGTAACGTGGGGTGCTGCTGAGGCCAGTAAGTGATATTCCAATTATTAAGAAAGTTAGAGAATTTTAAAACAAAAGGAAATAAAAATTAAAAAACTCGTCTGTATTGAAAAAATGTCAGACATTTTATTAAAAATATTTTATAAAACATTTTTTTCTTTCCTTGAGAAATTCCGAATAGAAAGCTCTTACTTTCAAGAAAAATTGTGTGATATAATAGCTCTTGCTTTCACTCAGAAAATTACTATAAAACAGCTCTTGCCTTCACTGAGAAATTTTTTATAGAACACCTCTAGCTGTCATTGAGAAATTTTCTTTAGAACAGCTCGAGCGTTTGTTGAGAAAATTCTGTTGAACAGCTTTTGCTTTCATTGAGAAATTTTCTGTAAAACAGCTCTTGCTTTCATTGACAAATTTTTTTCAGAACAATTTTCAGTGAAAAGTATTTTATAGAAAATCTTTTGCTTTCAGTGAAAAATTTTCTATAGAAAATTTCTTGCTTTCACTGAGAAATTTTCTTTAAAACAGCTTTTGCTTTCATTGACAAAATTTCTGTAAAACAGTTCTTGCTTTCATTGACAAATTTTCTTCAGAACAGCACTTGATTTCAATGAAAAATTTTCTGTAGAAAATCTCTTGCTTTCATTGATAAATTTTTTTTAGAACAGATCCTGCTTTCATTTAGAAACTTTCTATAAAATATATCTTGCTTTCATTGGGAAATGTTCTATAGAAAGTATCTTGCTTTCACTGAGAAATTTTTGTCTATATGAAATCTCCGGTGTCCATACAGAAAATTACTCTCGACTATCCCGTTCTCTAAAAATGTTTCTATAAAAAAAGCAGTCAAGACACAAATTCTAATATAATATATTATGTATTAACTACATATATCTGTTTCATAGTTTTTTTTATCACTTTTTAGTATACTTAAACAATAATATCTGGCTTATTGTCTACATCTACAAATACTTAAGAAATTTTCTTTAATAAACAGTACTATGAATTTTGTCTTTCACAAAAACAAACTTGTCTCTTAATTCAATTTTGAAATGATAAAGAAAGAATTAAAGATGACATAGACTATAAAAATAGATTAGATAATTCCATAATTTTGTTTTTTATTAAATTATTCTTAAGAATATTGGTTTCGTTAAACAACACAATATTAGAAATGTTGTACATTAAAAAAAATAAATTATAATGAAATTAATCAATGTCAATAATAATGACAAATACTGCTTAAACACGAACCAGTTTTAAAATCAAAAATTTTTTTCAAATTATTCAAAGACTAAAATATGGTAAAATTTTTTTCTGATTTTGATGAAATCTAATATCACTCATGTTCATTTTCAAATACTAATCACTTTGTATGTATGTATAATTTAAACAAATAATTCTGTTATATGCAAATGTCTGTATGTATTTTCTTTTACAAACATTTTAGTTTTGACCAAAATGGCTTAAGGCCAATTTGTGGGTTTGGAACTTAACACAGAAAAAAGTAGAAAAAAAATCTGCGTGTTTGAACTGTTTTAATGTGTTATGTCAGTGTGTTTCTTTGTGTTTTCTGCTCTTGTATTTTATTTTTCATCTATCATATTATTTATCATCTTTAGTATTAACAGCCATAGAATATGCAAATTTGATTTGTTTGAAATTTTCAACCAAATAAAGATCATTGATCTCAATTTTGCGTGTTCACTAGTTTCAATATCATCAACATTTTCATGCCCTGTCTGTAATGCGATTGTTTTTTTTAGCGAAATGTCATAGACTAAACTCTTAATGAAACGAAGGGTAGTGTGGGCTGAGACGAAGTCAGGAATGCCCTGCATTACTACTTATATCTCATATATTTTATTATGAATCAGATACGTAGGTTTTTTATAGAATATTTCTCAATGAAAGCCAGAGCTGTTGTGTAGAAAATTTCTCAATAAAAGCCAGAGCTGTTCTATAGAAAACTACTTAGTGAAAACAAGAGCTGTTTTATAGAAAATTTCTTAATAAAAGCCAGAGCTGTACTATAGAAAAATTTTTAATGAAAACAACAGCTGTTCTATAGAAAATTTCTCAAGCTCTTTATTAGAAAATTTCTAAAGAAAATGTCTCAATGAAATTAAAAGCTGTTTTATAAAAAAATTTCTCAATGAAAGCAAGAGCTGTTTTATAGAAAATTTCCAGTTGAAAGACAGAGATTTTCCTTTCCTCTAATAATTAAATTACCTTATTTGGCAAACCGAATCTTAAATCCAACATACAGCCTTTTAAGTAGTCGTTAATCCATTTATTTTTAAATTTCTAAAATAGGAATTTGTCCAAGACAAAAAATTGATGAGTTCAGTTTATGTTTTGAATTTCCCTCGAGGCTTAATATTATTCAAATTTTGTCGCTAGTTGTAGCTTGATAACATAGAAATCTTGCTGTTATTTTTTGTAGTTTTTAGTTTTTATTTTTTTTTGCGTGAAAAGAACCCAAGATTGAATATCAGTATTAATTATTTAATTTGTATTAAAGACATTGAAGATTGTTTAAAAGATAGATTTTGTATTTTAAATATTTAATTCATAATTAAGTGTTTTAAAGATTTTGTATGGAATAAGCTATGAATTGGAAGAGGATTACGAAGAATGAGTAGCAAGTAAAAAATGTTTTAAGGGTATTTTGAAACAGTTATTTAGTAATGAGTTATATGGTTAATATATAAAGATTTGCAAAATACTACAAAGACTTTAAAAACCAAAGTTATAACCATAATTTAAATTTCATATTTAGAGCACAACCTGAACTCAAATATAGTGAGGAATACGGACAATTTAAAAGCCCACAGTTTAAGGCGTATTTGCTTGTATTAAAATCTTAGTAAAAATTTACTTTACAAATAACAACACAAGCCAAAATTATTTTAAACTCAACAAAACCTAAATTCCAATATGTCAGAAATCCACCCAAATTTTGAGCTAATTTTCTACATGCATTCACTGTCTGTTGCATGAGTTTTTTGTAATCGCTGCCATCTTTTCAAAATCAAATAAAATCCATTCATCATATTTATTAAATAATTGATGTTTAAAATGTTGAAAAATCATATTTTTATTCTTTTAAATCAGTTTTTCGCCAAACAATACACAACAATCTTTTGTTTGCCTAAAACTTTAAGTTCGATATCGTCGATATTGATTGACAACAATTCAAACAACAGCAACAGCCAACAAGAGTCACAGAATAAAAGAAGTGTGAAATATCTTTCATGCCCTTCAAACTCTAAACTATAAATGTTGCATGATGGGTTTTCCTGTGTGTTTGCCGAGCGCTGTCTGTTGATAGTGTTGCTTTTTAGTTTTTACAAATGTTGTCAATTTAAAGTAATTTCCGCCTTTGATTACGTTCTTTTTTTTAGCTCTCTGTAACTGTCTCTGGAGGTCTAAATGATGAGTGTGAGTGTATCTTTCTGTAGAGGCAGCAAAAAAAAAAAGGATGTTCTTCATTGCTTTACTCTTATATGAATGTTTTTACTAAAATTCATTTGTAATGTCAGTTAGTTTTTTTTTCATTTCCATTCTTTTTAACAAATTGTCTACATGTTTTGTTAGTTGTTGTCTGTTGTATCGCTGTGTAGAAAAATGTTGTATGCTTTTGCTTTTATTTTTAGTTTTTGTTATAAATTAGCTCAAGTGTATGCTTATCATTTCAACAAGACTACAAAACAATCAATCAATATCATTATTGAAAATGGGGAAAAAGCGTTGTGCATTTAGAGAGAGAAAAAAATAAATCAAAAGGTTTGTTTTCGTTATTGTTGTAGTTATCATTGTTTAATTGTGACTGAACAATGAAGATAACGAAATGTTTGATTTGGAGTTTAAAACGCATTTTGGAGAAAGATGATTCAACTTTTGATTATATTGGGTTTCACTTGAACTAGGTATTTTCTTTAGAAAATATACCATGCTTATATTCAGAAAGTTTCTCTTGAAAATGTACCTTGCTTTCATTGACAAATTTTCTGTAAACTAGCTATTGCTTTTATAAGAGATTTCTCTATGGAATAGCTCTTACTGTCATTGAGCAATTTTCTACAGAAATTGTTTGCTTTCATTGAGCTATTTTCTATAGAACAGCTCGTGCCTTCATTAAAGAATTTTCAAAGGAGCATACCTTGCTTTCATTGAACAATTTTCTACAGAATAGCTCTTCTATAGAACAGCACCAGCTTTCATTGAGCAATTTTTTATAGAACTGCTCTTGCCTTCATTGAGCAATTTTCTATAGAACAGCTCTTGCCTTTATTGAACAATTTTTTATACAACTGCTACAACTTTCAATGAACTATTTCCTAAAGAACAGCTATTGCTTTCCTTAGGAAATTTTCTTTAGAGCAGCTCTTGCTTTCATTGAGCAATTTTCTGTAGAACAGCTCTTGCCTTAATTGAGAATTTGTTATAGAACAGCTCTTACCTTCATTGATCGATTTTCTATAGAATAGCTCCTAATTTCATTGAGAAATTTTCTGAAAATTTGTTTCTTTTATTGAGAAAATGTGTGGCTTTCTACCAAACATTTTGCCTTCAGTACTCTTCCATTTTGATTTGAAGGGTAAATATGTGTTCACAATAATTATCCTTTAAATTTATGACAATTCATTATCAAATGTTTACCCCTAATTTTCAAATCTCAAACAAACTGATCTAAATTATTAATTTCTGTTATTGTCTAACTACATGCGCAAACAACTGCTTTTTGAAATTTTCGAACAAACTGACAAATTTCCAATAAAAAATACTTCAACTCACAAGGGATTGCCAGAAAAATTATAAAAATGATTGATTATTTGTTGGCCAAATACTTTGGCGAAGATTTAGTTTAGTTAGAGAACACACATAAAATATTTAAACTAGAAATTTGCCAAATCATGGCAAAAAACAAAGGAAAACAATTTTCAAAACTAAACAAAAAAGTCACATACATTAAAGGGCTTTAAAAAGTCACAGCAAGATAAGGAATATATGTATGAAATTTTTAAAGGGAGGAGTAGACAGCACAACATACTACATATGCATGTAATATTTGTATCTAGTATTGTTGCTTAATACAAATAGGAAATTTCCAAAAATTTTGTTACTCTACAATATACAAAAAAGAAAAGAGTAACAACAATTGTTAAGACTAATCCTGTTTAGCAAAGCAGACCTTAACATTAAATAGTAGGCGTTGATATGCAAAATATTTCAATAGTTTGCTAAGTCTGTTTGGTATAAAGAAAAAAATTAAAGCATGAAAATATTTAGAAAAGAAATTCCTTTCAAAATTAGAGAACAGAGCAATTCACAAAAACTCTCTAAGACAACAGGAAACCTCAAAACCACAGAGCGGTTAAAGGCAACAGTTAGAACAAATACCTACAAGGAATAGATGAACAAAACTATATCGGTAGCGTAACATATTAATGGGTTTAAAGTTTAAACACCCCTTTTTTCTTACACTATCCCTAGCTCTCTCTCTCTTACTCTCTCTCTCTCTCTCTTAACTAGTAGGTATCCTTTTATTTAACACAATCTTTAGATATTAAGAGGTGTAACACTATCTCATTGACAACCTTGTTTAGTTTTTCTGTAAAGTTATAGATTTTTTTTGTTTGTTTCTTTCTAATAATGTTGTTACTGTAACTGTTTTCAGTTGTTTTAAGGCTGGAGAAGTTAAAAAGGGTTAATGTATGTTAATAACGACTTGCGGGTTTTTTGCTTTTGAGTTTTTATAGCACATTATCTACGGTTAAGCCCTTTCAAAAAATTGTAGACGAAAATTGGATTAACTTACACAAACAGCAAAAAGTCAAAATGTCAAATGTAAAGATTAACGAAAAGGGTTTCTATATGTTGTGTGTTTAGTAAATTTCTAAGAATCGTACATATGTATACTTCTAATAAAAAGAACTTAATTTGCGTTATGTTATTGACTCTAAGTAAATAACGAAGGAAGAAAAAGTGACAAGCATTTTTGTTAGATTTTTAAGTAAATTGTAAGTTATCAGCAGGAATTAGAGAAAATGCAAAATACTGTTCAATGTGAAATTCTTTAAATTCATAAGAGATACACTGTTTATTTTGGCAGACATTCATTTAATTCTTGTTTGATTTTATTGTTTCAGATGTGCTACAGAAACTTAAGTACTTTCAAAATGTATTTAATAACATCTCATCTGGTAATTGCAGTTTTAGTTATCTGTGTCGAATTTTATACCTATCAATATTCTACAATATCCTACGCAGTACAAATCAGGCAAGACATTCGAATATTATATTTATTTCTGATAGTTTCATATCAATATAATGATTCAGATTTTAACACTAAATTTTCTAGTTGCGACTGCGAAAGTTCAAATTGGTGGGCGATATTTTGGTTATTTCAAGCATAATTTAATATTATTAATGACTGTCTGTTGCTATAACTGAAACAATATAGAATACTCGCAAGGGATTTGCTTATGTGCATCAATCATGTTGCAAATTTGTATCATAGCCCTTCTTACTTGGTCAATATATCTGATGAATGATAAACTGTAACGTGAGGGAAAGCTACTTTCTTTTAAACACTAAATAAAAGAATCATTGAATTCTCATACAAATATCAGTGACTATCAAGAATTGCGCAAATATTCTATTTTGATCATCTTAATGGTATAGATCAGTGATGGAAAATGGGTTTTGGTTTTTCGTACCAACTATATAAATAAAATGTACTTTTCAGACCTCCATGGTACCATTTTTAATAATTGTTAAATAATCATAAAACTTTACCAAAAATTTACTTTATCGAAAATTCGATATATCTTATAGCAACATTATTGCGTTAATTGTCGCGATTATCTAAAAATATTCTTATTTATGAAATATCGAGTCATTTGCGAAAAGTTAACCTTGGTATATATATATATATTCCCAAAATAACTACAATTATTATTGTAAGAATAAAAGAAATAGAAGAGTTAACTTCTAACGATTTTTAAGTTTTAGTTTTTGAATTCAACCTCAAAATCATTTAATGTAAATGAATATATCAAAGACTCATATTGTTCGATAATTTAACCAAAAATTTATTGTCGTAATAAGAGATGCATATTTAAAAATTAAATTGATATCAGTTCCAAAATGTTTATGAAATTTAATAAAATCTCTTTTTCTTGCACTATTACACAAATAGTAACTTATATGATATGAAACCAATTGTTCGTTTTACTTTTTATTTAGAAGCAAAATATCGAAATAATTCCACTTCCGAACAAAATTAAATTCTGTGACATGGCTGATATTTATATGTTTCATCTGAATTACCAAATTTTGATGCAACAGTATTTTGAAATTGTACCATACGACTCGTGGTAGTACCACGGTACCAACTGTGTTTAAAGTGTATCAAAAAAAGTACAATTGTACCATGTTTGCCATCAGTGGTATAGATGAAAAAGGAACAGAGAAAAACGCAAGTAAAAAGTGTAGTCGTTCAAATCCGACCATATAAAAACCTAAAACCAGTTTAAGTTTAACTATTCATTAAGTATCAGTTCTAGTTTAACTATTGTGGACTTATCAGCCAAATGTTTAGTTCCATGATTTCTCGCTATATAAATATTTTTGTGTGGTAAGTTCTATCTCTTCCCAAACACTTTTAAAAGATGTTAAAGTAATTTTTAAAGGCGTTCTTATATGATAGCTATGACTAATTAGGAACCAAGCATTACAAAATTAGGTGTCATGATATCTGTATATGTGTAACTTCTTAGGGTTGAATTTTGATATCAAATTTATTTACACATTTTTTTGTCGTTAAAGTGATTTTCGGAAGTGGTCCTTATATGGGGCGAAAATATTTGCGTTTATACCTATATATGAAATAGTTTTGTGTTGAATATTGTTAATTGTGAATGAGGAAGAAGTTTTATAAATAAAATAATAAAACAACAGAAACACTAGCAGAAGAGCAATGAGTTTTGGAAAAGGAAGTAAACACAACAGAACCTCTAGTAGAAGGTATCGCTGCAAACAATGACCCGTTTCAACCAGCTGAATATAAACCTTACGACACCGCCCTTCCCCAAGATCAGCTATTATTAGCACATTTTTTGATACTTATTCGTTAAAAACCGTTAGCAGTTCTCCAATCTCAGATGCAACATCTATAATCAGGAATGAGGAAGTGTAAGTGCCACCAACTTTTGGTAACATTTGTATTTTCCTGCGACACCAAATACTTCGCGTTCTCTAAATCCTCGCCTTCTGCTCTAGCATGAAGGAATCCCTTTGAGTCGAAAGAAAACTAAAAAAAAAATTAAATCTGATGCGATAAAAAAAGAAAATTAGAACGCGAAAACAGAAAAAAATAAAACAATTGTGGGACACCTTATATTTAGAGTTAGATACTGATGCTGATGATGATGATTTAAAAAGCGTTGGATATGACTCCTGTTCTAAATGGTTTCACTTTAAAAGTACTGGTTTGAGAGTACAGAGAATTAATTGAAATTGATTTCGTATGCGAAGCATGCAGCAATGTAATACTTTGTTCAGTTCCTAAATACATATTTTTTTTTTATGTTTTTTATTTGTAATATTTTTTGTTTTATTATTATTTTAATGTGACAAAAACACCATGCTTACAATAGGATCATTCCATAACGAATTCTGAAAAATGGTGCAAATTTAGCAAAAAGTGAAAATGTTTTGATTTTAATAAAAACATTTGTAAAAACTGTTTCAAAACGTTAACAAAACTCCACATTGAAGTGTAAAAACTACTTACAACCCCAATATATGCTTCAGATAGTTTAGAATACTTGTTTCAAAAAAGAAAATAGTTGAAGTGCGGACTACTGGTGCACTTACTCTATACTCACTAAGCCACCTAATTAAACTTAATTTTGGTTCAAATTTAATTTTTTAATCTTATCAGCATGCATTTTATCTAATTCACTGTTCAATTTTCTCATTTACAGACATATGTACATATGTATGTAGCTTGAATTTAAATGCATTACAGTGGAAAACTAAAGTCCAAAATTCAATGATTTTTTTAACATAAAACAGTTAGCAAAAAACATTAAACCACTTGAAGTCCTTTAAAAAAAATTTCTCTTTCAAATAGCTACCACCAAATCATAGCTGAAAACAAGACAATTAAAATACAAATTATTTTATTAGAGACATAAAAACGCATATGGCAATGGCAACAGAAATGTTTAACATTTAAAAGAAAAATGTCTGTATTTGATTAAATGGTCAATAATTTAAAATATGTAAGCGCTGTTTTAATGATGACGGCTAGCAGCAAATTGCATACAGCAACCAATACTGTATGTTTATAGATTGCCCAACTAGCAGTGAATTTTTGTTGTTGTTGATGTTGTTGTTGCAGTTATTGTAATTATAACATAAGGTAATCATGTTTCAAATTCAAACATACATTTTGAAGATGAAATACAACATGGTACATAACAAGAACAAATAAATAAAAAGATATAAAAGTTATACATACATACATATGTATTACGTTTTAATGCAGTTTTGAAAAAAAAAAAGAAATAACTGAAACAAACCACGCCCTAATTTCCTAACCATCTCACCCTCTTCAAATAACCAAATAGCAGCAACAACGAACACATTAAATAAAACGATAAAATAACGTCGTTTTTCATATAAAAACTAAAGATCACTGTTAATGTAGACAATTAGAATACTAACTAATACCAACACTGTAAAAACAACAGCAGCAACAACAAAATATGAACAGAAAACGTCATTTTATTTTGTTGTTTTTGCTAAAACAAACAAACGCACGCACACACTCAACCATCTAGTTTTACAACAAAAACTAACAATGTGAGTGCTCTGCATTGGTCAATGAAATGAGAACATCTGTTCAAATGCCACCACTACACTTAAACATGTAAAGCCTGATTACAAAAGCAAATCGATAAACAACAACAACGGCTACAACTACAGCTGTGTTCAAGCAGAAAAACAAGTTTACCAAAGCGGGAGAGCCTAACAATAGTGCACTAAATACTTTGTCTCTTTTTAGCTTTAGGCTAACGGTGTTTAATGAAAGCACTATGTGCGTTTAAATTTGTTAGTATTTACTCAGTGAGTAAAGGAGAGAAATAGTATTAGAGTAGATTTCAGGAAGAGCAGTTACAGTTAAGGAAATAAATGAGATTATGAGTTTATGTTATTATGCTCTTTGCTCTTTTGCTGCTGTTTAGCTATGTTTTCTGTTATAGAGGATCGCACCAATCATTTGGGTTAAATTAATGAATGAATTAAATATCTAAGGTGGTTGTTTTATAGCAGCATTAAGATGTTTTTTTATAAAGGGTTTCAATAAAATTTTTAATTAAAGAGAGTGTTTGTTTTTACTTATTACAGGGAAATGTTAAGTTATGAAATATGAAATCTTAAATTCAGTTAAGAGTAGTTTTTATTATTTATTACCAAGAATTTTAAATATTTTGTTAAAGTTGTAAGAGAAGTTGTCTGCATAACATTTTTAAAAAATTAAAACTTTGATTAAATTTGATTTGATGTTAAATTTCAGCTCTACAGCTGATTAATAATGGTGTATGTTTATGATTTTGGGTATAAAAAAATTATGTTGTTGAAATTTAGTTTGAAGAAAATGTTAAATGATATGTAATCAAAGTAAAACAACCGGTAGTTACTTTAGTTTTGTAATATTTTCTTTGAAAAATTGTTTAAATGTTAAAAATGTTTATCTAAGTTCTGTTCTAAAGCCAAGACTTTAAAACTCAAACTTATTCTATGTCAATAATTGCAATCACTCATAATAAGATTGTTGAAAAATTTTTAATTTTTCCACAAACTTACAAAACAAAATTTTTGTTTAATATCGAGAATACAGAGCATATTAACGCAATTCAAAACACTGAATTTTCTATTGTTTGTCTCGATCGATAACAAATGTCTTAATTTATTACTTATTATGTATGTCTTTGAAAGATTTTCTTAAGCGTACAAAAAAATCTACAGTAAAGGCGCTGAAACTGTTGATGTTTTGAAACAAATGAAAAACCTACAATTAAACAAAAGACTTAAGAAACAAGTTTTTTTGCTAAATGATAGCAAATTTGTTGTGAATTAAAAGATTTAAGTCTTATGCCCAATAAAACAGTGCGTATTTAAGTGTAGTTTTAGTTAATTTTTATAAAATCTTAAGTTGCATTTAAATACAGATTTATTTTTTCAGTCATTCTTAATTGCTGTTATGATTTTGTGGCATAAATATGGATAAAAGAAGTCCCAACTTTACCTTGACTTGTTGGACGCTGTTAAGAAATACAGCAGTGTGATCGAAAAAAAACCAACAACAAATGTCAAAATCATATGTTCAATGTTTACAAATTAAGTTGTACTTAAATGAACATCGTTGGCCATTTAAGTTGCATTTACTTTTTCAGTGAAAAACAAAATGTTGTACTTAAATGCACTTTAAAAATAAATGGCACTTAAATACGCACTGTTTTATTGGGCCTTACTCTCCTATTTAGAGAATTACTAAAAAAAATAGACTTAAGGAACATACATTTAAAATATGATGGCTGCTAAATGAAAAACTTAGAACACTAACTTTTAATATGTATTGAATGTGTTCTCCCTAAAGTAAAAATCTTAAGGAAATAAAGGTTTTGTCTATTAGAAAAATGTGTTTTTAAATAAAACTCTTAAAACCCAATTTCTTAGAGTTGTCTGCAAAGGTTTTAAACTTCATTAAAAAGTACATTCAAAAGCCTTTTTAATTAAGCAAAATTAAAAAAGCATTTCGCTTTTATTCAGAATTAAGTAAAGGTATGAATTTAAAAAATTTACTCGAGATATGCACAAAATTCTTTTAAAACCCGGAGAAAAATTAACTTGTACATTTTTATAATATTTATATATCTGTTAAAATATTTTTTGATACAAAAATTATTTTAACTATCAGTATAACTTGCATATGTATATACATATCTGCGTTAAAAAATAGCACTGAATGCAGGATTCAACTGTACATATGAATTTTTCTTTGATATATAATTGAAATATGTCAATCATTAATTCAACGTTAAAAAAGATTTGTGTAACTTTTATTGAAAACATTTACAATTTCAGGTGCAGTATCAAAAATTGAACGGTAAAAAATAGCACTATTCATTAAAGTTTTAAAAAGTGAACTATATTTCACATAAATAAAATAGAAACCAAATAAAGTGAAGCTAATGAAACCAATAACTTATTAATATTTTGTTGCATGATCTTTGTTGGCAATAACGGCGGTGCAGCGCTTCGGCATAAAGTTAATTAAGTTTTTACGTTTTTACATTTTTCTTTAGGTATTTCCGTCCACGACGCCTTTACTCTAGCCCAAAAGTGCTTATTGTTAGTCGGTTTTATTTGAGATACTTTTTTCTTTAGTTTGTCCTGAAGGTTCTCTAACATCTAACATATAAAACACAAACGTTTCCAATAAATAAAATTCTTTTACTATCGTCCAAATAAATAAACATGTAGTATGAGCATATATCAAATAAATTATTGAAGTGCTATTGTTTTTGCCGGCACTGTATATAGTATAACTTGGTGAAAAATAGGGTTAAATTTTGTTTATTTAAAAATACAATATTCGTCAGTGGTTTAATTTTGTTTAAAGTACATCAATGCAAGCATTTTATAAAAAAATGTATCATATTCGAGTCATTCATGACTCCTCTACGTGATTAAAATAGGCATATATGAGTAAATTTGCTAATCATAAATGATTGTTTTCTCGGGAGGAGTCTTCTTGAGGAGTCTTTTATTAACCGATTATCTGATCAGTTTCGACAAATTTGTGACTCATATTTTTAATGATTTGCAAATCTTTTTCGATTAATTTTTTAGCCGTATTTCAGATTTTTGATTTTTATATACTTTTTGTTGTTGATCGTTTATTTATTCTTGAATCAATTAAAAAATATAACAAAAAAATTATATTTCTAAAGCTATGTATAATATGTTTCAAGATAAGTTTTTGAACAAAGTGTTTTTATGTAAAGTAAAGTCGAAAACGAATTTGAACATTTTTTCCAGGAAAAACTTTCACTGTACGTCCTTTTAACCATTGATTTCTAGTTATGTCTTCACCAAAAATTATCACAATATCATCAATCTTCAAATAAATATGTTTGTCTTTCCATTTAGGTATCTGACTGAGCTGGGGTAGGTTAGAAATAAAAATAGCAGCATTAAAATTAGTATTTCATCACATAGATGAGCAAAATATTATTCATAAATAACTTCAGAATAGTCATATATCAAACACCTGTATGATCCATTTTATATTGATGTATGTTTTGTTATTGTTTTTTAAATAAATAATCCGTTTTTGATCGTCAAAAGTGTTCGAGGAAGACTTAGTTAGGTGATTTTTGATAAAACAATCTTCCAAGTGCAATGGAAAACACAAAAAACTAGAATTTTCTTTCAGTTATAAAACATATAATCTCAATAATGTTTTTTTTAGAGAATAAAACAAATTTAATATGAGATTATCGAAATTTTAAGCTGAAAATTTTTGTAGACCATATGACACATGAATTATAAATGGAATTTAAAATAATTGAATGAAAACTTGAACTTATTAATCAGTATTAATGTATTTGAATTTGTTTTCAAATGTGAAATTAATAAAAATATTAAAAACAAACTAACAACCAAAATGTCAATAAACAAAAGACTTAAGACACAAAACCTTTAACACTAACATCTTTCAACAATAACATTTTTGTTAAGCCGTTAAGATCCTCTCTATTAATAGCTGCTATCACACTGTTACCCTAAAACACAAAACTACTCTTTAAATGTAAATTATTAATAAAACAAACTTAACATTATTATACATATAAAGAGAAACAGAGCTGCTCTTTTAATTTATTTTAATATACCTGTTAAATAACACAAGCACTGTTAATAACATTTGCTTTAATTTCCTTTGGAAATTTTCATTAATAAGTGCTATAGGCTTGAATTTTTTTTTTTTTTTGACAAATACTCTTCAAATATTGTCTTAAGAAGTTGGAAATCTTCTTTATCAGCTTGTGACGTATTTTGTATGTTAAACAACACAACAGCAACAACTCTATGAAAAAATCTTACGGTTTATGATTTAAAAATGGTATTTTTGTTGTTGTTTACATGAAAGCGACCAGTTAGTAATATTATTTTGGTTTCATGTGTTTGTTTCAGCATTCATGAAGATACTTCTGGTATGGCAGCTACTTTGTTAACTACCAACACCAACACAACTATGATAGAAAAGTAGTCGTCTTAAGGTGGCAATACAGAGTAGATTTTTGTTTCAGTATTGTTGTTAGTACTTTGCACATACAATTTAAACAAAAAGCATCTGTTGTTATTATTTTATTTCTATACCTAGGTATATTATTTTTTTGCTAAACAACAGAAGATACTCGTATTAATGTTAAAGTAGTAAGTAAGTATATGACGGTGTTGTCCGTGTGTTTTTTGTATTTTTTTGAGACTCTGTATACCACCGTGTGTCTGGCGCTGTATAACTCTGTGTATAGGTATCTGTTGGTGTGTGTGAGTGTTTCGTTGTATTTTGAAGGCATTTTGCAGAACTGTTTAACATCACAGTCAGTCTTTAGTGGTACTTCGCGCTTCTTGCTGGTGCACGTACCTACGTTCGCTACAATATTATTAACAGAAAGATGAATAAAAACACACAAACAGCAGAAAATACAGAAATACACACAAAAAAGTAACGTTCGTTCGTGTTTAAGCACAGAAACCGAATAAACAAGCAACCGTTCAATCGAAATTGTTAGTAAGAAAAAAAAAATATTGTAATACGATCGATTAATGTTGAACAAAAAAATAAAAATGAAACAAAAATAATGTGCTAAAAAAAACGCCGTCGCTTTTACATACGTTGCTGTGGAATGTGACTGCAAGAGAACAAATAAAAAAATAAAAATAAATATCAAACAAATGTTTCCCTCAAAATAATGGAAATATTTAAATGGTAGAAAAATAAGACACAACAATGTAATGTGATTTTGGGTGTTACATTTTGACAGCAACAAACAACAACAATAACAACAACACAAACATACACAGCTAAAGTATATAACAGTTATATAGCTATGTGCATGCATATGTATGCTTGTTATATACCAGCAAACGCACGTGCGTATGATAATTATCTTTAAAAGTTGTAATTAAAAAAGTTTGAAAATTTAAAAAAATTTTTTTTATGATACAAACAAATAATTATAAAATTCAGTGACTTAAATTTAAACAAAAATTGTTTAAAATTATGAATTGAATATAAAAATTAAAAACAAAAAATATAAAAACCAATAAATCAGTTTTCCATAAATTTAAATAAACAGCAAACAGTTAAACCAATAGTGATAAATAAATAAGAATTAGTGATTACATTTTTTAGCCGTTAAATATTAATAAAATAATTAAAGAACTAAATGTTAAGAAACCTAAAAAATAAAAATAAAACTCAATGAGGAACTAACGGTGTATGAATATTACAAAACAATAATAACAACAAAATTAAATAAACCCAATTTTCTAAAAAAAACACCATAAAACTTTAAATTAAACTGAAATAATGTAATATATCAAAAGTGCTCAACAACATTTTCTAAAAATCAACTGCTTTATAAATCATCAGCTAAGAGCAAAACCTTAATAAGCCATAACTTAAACAAATAAAAAGTTTTAAAAAATTTTAAATTGTTTGTATCTTTATATTCTTAAATCGTTTACTTTGGCAAGTTATTGTAAGAAAATATTAATATATAAAATAAGTCTCCAAATTTTTGTGGCTTATCCAATAATTGCAGTCAGCCTATCACTTATTACATACACTGGCTCACGGCTTATTTTATGCAGGGCTTTTTTTCGAAGCTCCATAAAAAGAAAACTAACAGGAACTTAAATAAGAAATTAAAGTCATTTAAAGGAAAAATACTATATACTGTAACAAATAAAATGAATTTATTACAAAAACGTTCATTTTAATACATTAAAACCAAAGGTACGTTCACACTTGGCAAGTATTTGCCGCAAAAGACGTAACCACTAAATAAAATATTTTTAAACTCGTTTATTTATTAAAAAAATTTCGTTTTTTTAGGACAAGACACAATAAATATTTAAACTTACATATTTTATTTGATGCTGTTTGATCTTGCAAAACCCTCATCAGCGTCAAACAAATTTGTGCAAAAACACTTTTTTGAGTAAATGTTTGCCTTGTGTTACCATACCTTAAAAATTTCTCTTTTTCACGTCACAGCTTATTTTATGCAGGCACTTATGAGTTGCGAATACTAGAAATTAAAACTGGCAATTACACAATATAATATTTGCTGTGATAGTTTTTATTATCTACAACATATTTAGGGCGACCAGTGGTTGGCTAATACTCTGGAAATTATTCGACTACTACGTTAGTAGCGCTTTTTTTAATCGTATTTGTTAGAAATCTTATGTTTCCTTATGCTAATTTCTAAAATTGACCATAAATTTTCTCGATAACATTAAACTCTGGCTGTGTGATCAAATATGGGCAGTTATATATTAGCGACGTTTGCACAATACACATGCATTACAAATTAAAATAATGCTGCCGACACGACGAACACTTTGAACGCTACATTGTTTGACCGGGTTAGCTTCAACTTCGGAGGCCAGTTGTGTGGTGCCTTTCTGCCTTTATTATGGACCCGATTTTAATGGATGAAGCGCTCAATAAGTTTTTTTGACATGTGCAACCTTTATTATTAACCACTTGCGCTGTGAGTAGCCATTTTGCAAATGCTTTTAAATCAATTCTCGTTGTTATATAGTTGTACGCGAACTCTTTTAAGTGGCTTTCCTGTACTTTGCGCACATGAACAGCCAACCAGCAAGACGGACGGACGGACATTGTTAATTCGACTCAACAAGTGATTCCGAGTCGATCGTTATACTTTAAGGTGGTTGTTGCACTAATATTTATGGACGTTATAAAAATCAGCACAAATCCAATAATTGTATCTGACCACGACTACTCATATACATAGATTCGAATCTTTAAGCATTATTTTCAATCACATTTTGGCCAAATGACCGGTCTATTTCATTACGATTTTGAGTTTTAAGGTCGTAAATTCAATTGCATCTGTGTAGACTCTAACGTTACTATACCGCCACAATAAGTAATCCAATGATGTTAAAGCTCATAATTGAGGCGACAAATTAACAGCTGAATTTCACCTGAAATTTTGTTTTGTTATAAATATGTATATTGTTTTGGTAGCTGTTGAAACTACATATCACTTTTGTTAATAATAGGTCTAAATTGAGTTGTTAAAATCTCTCAATAGCATCACTCATTCACTATAACCGCATTTTATAAACGGAATTTCTAAAAGCGGTCTTAGAGGGACGATTATGTTGACCGAAAATATTAAAAATTTTACGAAATTTTCATAGTTAATTTTCTAGTGAAATTATATTAATTTTAGCAGTTGCCAAAGTTTCTACTGTTGGAAAGCAAAGTTCCTGTTGGAAACCCCTGTCCTATTTTAGTTTATTTTCACAAAATCATATATTAGTGCAACAACCAAAATATATGTTTTCAAAAAAGCCCTAAGTTACAAATAACTCAAAATCAAGTTTTTATTTGATTATGATGCACCGCAGCAACATGTTGCTACTAAATTTTTAACTCCTAGAATTAAAAATAAAAACAATAAAACGATTAAAACTAATACCTACCGCATTATTTTAAATGATTTAGCTTCTTTTCTAATTTTTGTGCAATATAACTTAGGGCTTTTATGAATTCATATGATGACATGTTCTTTTGATATGATTTAAAACACTAAAATTCTTTTAAACAGCAACTGCTTTAGTTTTAATTAAGAGCGCTAAGTCTCAAATATTATTCATAAGCCTTAACTACCTATTTTTAAGATATTTCCCACAGCATATTAATAAAATATTTAAACTGACTTACATGCTCAAGAAAGGATTGTACCTTTTGAGAAATTGTCTCGCTAATATGTAAACTTCACTTAAACACAACTAAAATTCAGGTCCTATTAAAATATTTTGTTCGATTTACCTTAGCTGCATGGTTATGCCAAATTACTAAAATTGTTTTATTGCTCCAGTCTAGCATTTTCTATTTCTATATTTTTCTATTTGAAAACCTTGATTTTTTTTATATAATTAACAAACACAAACTACGAAGCTTTTTGGCTTATCTGCAGAAAACACCCAGAAGTCTTTGGCGGGATTTGAACTTGCAACCTTCTGACTGATAATCCGGCACTATCGCCTAGCCTATCGGAGCAATCCATTGTAGCTTTTCAAGTATGACTAAATATTTTAATCAGGCCAAAACTTTACTGAAGTATAGTGCAGTTTAATAAGAGAAAGCAAATGTATATGCAGGCTGTTTTACATAAATACACAAAGTTGTAGTTAATGTTTTGACAGTTTTAGAATATTAATATTTTTGTATTGGGTAGACATAAAGTCTTGTTTCCGGCAGCTGTCAGAGGTCCTTTTTTAAAGAAATACTTTTGTCGTGTGTCTGAATTTTAAGTAGGCACTGATTTAAGTTCGAATGATTTCCTTATGCATTTTGACAGCTCACTTTACTTTTGACATATAGAGGAACTGGAATTAGAGTGCAAATTTAATTCAACAATTGGATTGGATTAGATATAAATCGATAATAAAACTGTCATTTAATAAGTAACATATAATGGTTAACTTAAAGCAAGTTTGTGGCAAACTTTTTCAGTATAATGAGAATATAGTTTGTCTGTTTAATTGAAAGTTGCAATGATTGAAATGTTAACCATTCAGTTATTTCATAGTTTTCAAATAGACAGTGTGTGCAGTCTTCTAGATTTTAAATAGGAGCAACTTGTATTTTATAACTTTTCAGAAGAGCTCAAAAAAAACTATTTCTTTTTTTATATGATATGCAATTGCAGTAAATAAAAATATTTGTGAATATATTTGCAATTGAAAAAAACAAACTGAATAGATTATAAATAGACAAATAAAACAGTTTTCCGAAATGAAAAAATAAAAAACGTGCTTTATAATTTCTTTTAAAATCTAAACCCCTATTTACACGAAGCAATTCTTTAAGCTAAGACAACTGGCTGAGGGAAAGATAAGACGAGTACCCTCTTGATCTTATTTGTATTACATATCTCTATACAAATGTGTGTATACTCTCAAATAAAAATACAAGCGATAAGCAATAAGAATTATGCTGTGTGAACACCGAAGAAATTTTAAGGAAAAAAATCAATATTTTCAATTAAATAAAAATTGCTTCGTATACATTGTTTCTAACGTAACAATGTTAAAACTTGTTTTGGCAAAATACATATTTCTTTCCAAATTTTCTTACATATTTGTTGATAACATTTTTTGAGGTTTGTGATTTTAAATGCCAAACTGCTTAGAACAATAATAGATAGTTTGGTGTAAGTGGCATTAACTTAGTTTTGCACATGATAGTGTTTTACACAAACAGACATAAGTGTCAGTAATATATAAAATTTTAAGGATCTTACATGAGTATTTGTCACTGTTAGAGACAGTAAAAATTATGCAGTTCTATTGATTAAATCGGCAAATTAAAAGACTAAAGAAAACAGAGATTTATACTGGAAAATGGAATTAATAATCTCTATATCAAAATCTGTATGGGAAATCTTAACCTGCACTGAAATGCGTGTTAACGTTAATTATTGAACAATACTCATAAAACCTTAACAATGTAATTTCAATTTACATAATCTCTATTAGGGCACAATTTGATTTTACATACATGCAATATTCATTTATGATTAAACAGAGAAAACAGTTTCATTATTACAAGCGAATTTGTAGACAAGCTAATGATTAATTCTTAATAATATTGTTGTTACAATTTACCAGCTGAATTTCTGTTTCTATAATAAACTTATTTTAACTCAATCTTTTGGCAAATAGTTCGGTAACATATTTTTTGAGAAAAAAGTTCTTTTATTCAGGCTAATAGTTCGAATAATCAAGAATACTATTGTAAAGTACTGGAACAATTGGCAAATTGGAATGCATTTTCTACCCTGCCAAAGGCGACATCAGCATTCTTCATTGTCCATGATCAATCTGTAAACATCATCTATTTAACTCACCGTTTTTTTTTTTTTTTTGAGAAATAGAATACGAGAATTATCGTATTTCTTTTTTACGTGTTGTGAGTTATTTATATTATTACAAATTTGTTTTTGCTTTTCTTGCTGCGTCTACTTTTTTGTAGATCAATAACAGCAATGTATGAATGTTTTTGTTGTCATTTCCCCTTTTTTTTGTTCAATATAATATTTTTCAAAAGTGTAAATATTAAGCATATCATTACATTATTGTATACTTTACAGCTTATATTTGTTATGTATTTAAAAATATTACATATACCATTAAACATTATTAAACATTATATAAAAATACTAAAAAACTATCAAACAGCTAAAAAAAAAACTTTATCTCACCTAAAAATTCCTTTAATAATTATTATTTATTAAACATGTTCTAAATTTATTAAAAAAATATCGTAAAACTGAAACTGCAACACATTGCACAAACTCACGCAAAACAAAAAGCTTACTTACAAATTACAAAGTTTGAGAGAGTAATAAAACCTTAAATAAAACAAATAAAAACTTTTCACACTTTCATAAAACTCAACTGAAAATCAAATACACAAAAAAAAACAGCAGACAAACTCTATCTACTACAGATAAAAAACAAATATTTAAACAATATTTTTTATTTAACAAAATCTCTCAACTATATTTCTTTTTTTCCATAATATTTTTTTAGCCAATACAAACAATTCATTCAATAAAGGTGTGGTTTAGCAAATACAAAGCAAATATTAAAAATATTTTTTTTATAAAACAAAAAACAAACAGACTCACGCGATAAACAAATGAGATTAGAGCACAGAAAATATTTCAAATAATTAAAATAAATAATAACTAAACGCGTATAACAAGTGCTGTTAAATAAATTTACAGAAAAAATCATTTAAAGCAGCAGCAGCAGCAGAACAGAAGATTTGCAAGTGTGTTCTTTAAAATCATTTAAAAGACTTATAAAAATTTATGCATTTTTATAAAAATTTCTTCCACAAAACTGTAAATTATAAAACATTAAACTGGATTTCCATAGCAATAGGTAAGTGGTTTGTTTTAAGTAAATTATTTAATAAAAAAATTAAACAAATGTATCAGCTTCAATCGTCTTTATAAAGTGCTTAATGATAAATCTTTCTGTAGACCAAATCAAGCTTCAATCGTAGATCTTTCTGTAGACCAAATTCAAATTCAATCGTTAAACTTTCTGTAGACCAAATCAACCTTTAATCATTGATCTTTCTATTTACCAAGTTATACTTAACTTTAAGCTTTTGCTGAAAACCAAATCAATCTTCTTACGGACTCTTCAATTACAAGACATTAAAAAGTGCTACTTCAGCTGCTGTCATGGATCTTTCTATAGATGAAATCAATCTTCAATCGTGGGTCTTCTGCAGATCAAATCAGGCTTCTATTTAAGAACTTTCTGCAAACCAAAATAAAATTGTAGACTAAATCAAGATTCAATCATATATCGTTCTGTAAACGAAATCATGCTTCTATCGTTGGTCTTTCTGTTATTAAACCAAGCTTCAATAGTAGTTCTTTGTTTAGACCATGACCAGGCATTCTTTTGGTGCACCAAATCATGCTTTACATTAAAGTTTTTCTGTAAACCAAATAAATTTTCTATCGTAAGACTTTCTGTAGTCGAAGTCAAGCTTCAATCATAGATAATTTTGTAGACCAAATCAAACTACAATCTTAGATCTGACTGTAGATCAAATCAGGTTTCAATTGTAGGTCTTTCTATTTACCAAATCATGATTCAATTTATGGATTCTGTAAACCAAATCAATTTTCAAAAGTTCTTCTGTAGACCAAAAAAAAACTTCAAGCATAGATCTTTCTACTGACATAAACATACTTCAATTAAAGGTCTCTCTGTAATCAAAATCAAACTTCTTTGATCGTAGGTGTTTCTCTAGGCCAAATCAAACCTCAAGTCCCAATGTAAAACAAAGCATGCTTCAATCATAGATCACTTTGTGGATCATATGAAGCTTTAATTGTAAGGCTCTCAAGTGTCAGTCGTAGGTATCTATGTATTTCAAATCAAGCTTCAATTTAGGCCTCTAAAATGTCAGTCGTAGATTGCCATGTAGACCAAATCAGTCAGGCCTTTTACCATAAATATATATATAAATCAGATCAAGCTTCATCTTTAGGTCTTTCTGTTCACCAAATCTTGCTTTAATTTAAGGTTTTACTGTATACCAAATCAAGTTTTAGTTGTAGGTCTTTTAGTAAGCCAAATGAAACTACAATCATATTTATCTATGTATACCAAATCAAGCTGCAGATCAATCTTCAATCATAGATCTATATAGATCTTTTGTAGATCAATATAAGGAACAATTACGCTTCAAATACATCTATCTCTTATATGCGTTTATGTGCACTAAATCGATTTACAGTCATATTGTAACAGATATCTAAAATATAAAGCGCCAGTTTAACTAAATGCATTTTATATTTCTGCCCAGCCCACTGATTAATTTCCATCTGTTTCCAACTGCTGCTTTATTTTTACATTTTTGTTTGAAAATCAAGATTTTGGCAATAAAACATCTTAATTTCCGGTTTTCCACTTGAACATCTTAAACAATAATCTCATTAGACAAACAAACACATCATTCTAAAGTTTTATTAAACACAAAATAAAAATAATCCAAAATCTAGTTAGAAATTAACCAAAAACAAAAAAAAACAACGCTTAACAAGCAGAGCCCTCTACATCTGAAAAAAACACTTACCTTTATATTCTAACCAGCCATGTTTAATTTAAAACTAATTTGTATTTTATTAAACCTACAAATCACACATTCAAACATTTAAATACAAAACTCTAAAAACCTAAATGTAAACTGGTAGTAGTTTCATTTTCATCTTTTAACTGTATTAAATTAATAAAACTTTATGATAATGAGAGATTTATGTAACGAATTTATATAAAAAGATCAAAGAATATTAAAACTATAAGGCAGCAGTTTAGAAACACAAATACGCAGAAGAAAATAAACCTATACAAGCAAGTTTTTTGGCTTATATTGATTTCATAAGTCATATACATACATACAAGAATCAAAGAAATCATAACAAAGTACAACACAACATAACACAATAAATATATTAATAACATTTATAAAAATAAAAATAAAAAACAAAAATGTCGCTTTTTGAAATTATTTACATAAATTTAACAAAGAGAAATTCTTTATCTTAAAAAAAGGTGTTGTTTTTATGATGTTAGAAATATTTTAAAAAAATAATGGGTTTTTTACTTCTCTTTTGAAAACTAAAATTTAACATAAAAACTAGTAATATAGCAAATAAAAATATATATAACATATAAATCAATAAAAAAGAGCTGCCGTTAATAGCTAAACAATAAGAAGTTTTTGATCGAGACCGAAATTTGAATAAAGTTAGAGATTTTGTTATAAATTGAATTTGTTTATAATTTTTTTTTGTTTTATAGAAAATGGTTCATTTTGTAAAAAAAAAAAAATAAAATAGTTAGAAAAATATCAATTTGGTCAGAGACGGATAAAAATTTCTTCAGAAAACTTCATCACGATCAAAGAGAAATATAAATTTCTGCAGAAATTTTAAAACATTTTCTTTAAAATTTTACTCTGATCAGAGAGGCAAATTTTCACCAGAACATTATGTCCCTATTTGACAAGAGTGAAATTTTCTTTAGAAAATTTGCCTCTTTGATCAGAGTGAAATTTTCTGAAGAAAATTTGCTTTTTTGATCAGAGTAAAATTTTCTGGAAAAAATTATGTCCGTTTTTTTGCTCGGAGTGAAAGAGTCAAAGAAGCAAATTTTCTCCACAAAATTTTCACCTGGTCAAAGAGGTAAATTTTTTTCAGAAAATTATACCAATAGGCAAAATTACTCCAGAAAATTTTACTCTGGTCAAAGAGTCAAAGAGTAAAATTTTTTCCAGAAAATTTCACTACGGTCAAAGCGTGCCATTTTAGCACTTTCAGTGCTAGATTTAGCATTTTGTTTCTCGAAAATGCATTGAAATTTTTAAAGCATTTAGCATGATTTATTTGATAAAAAATTTTTTTCTTGAACAAATTTTTACTATTTTACTCCAAAAAATACTTTTGAAGAAATAAAAAATAACTTTTACTAATATTTCAACTAAATTTCTTTCGGTGTGGTAAGTAAATGAATACGGAAATTTTTGAATGAATATATGAAATGTAACCTATTAAAACAAGTAAACAATTGTTATGAACAAACTTAGAAATAACTATAATTTATATTTGTAACATTTGAAATAAAAATTATATTGTTACATTGAAAAAATTTAGCACTTATTTTTTCTTCTGTAGTACATTCTAGCACTTAATTTTTCAAGTTTTAGCATATTTTGAAATTCATTTTCTAGCAACACTGGGTCAAAGATTACAATTTTCTGTAGAAAATTTCATTCTGGTCAAAGATTCCAATTTTCTCTAGAAAATCTCATTCTGCTCAAAAAGGCAAATATTATTTTCTATGGAAAATGTTTCGCTCTTCTTAAAGACTGATATTTTCTATAGAGAATTCCTAGCTTTATTAAAGATATTTTTATAGAGGATTTCTCGCTCTTGTTAATGATTGTGAGACATTTTCTACAGAAAATTTAACAAGATCTATCGGTATTTAATAAGAGCGAGAAATTTTGTATAGAAAATATCTCTCGGTGTTAATATTTTTATCCAGGAAGTCTAGTTGACTGTTAATAGGTAGACAAATTAAAACGTTTAAATACTTTTACAAGTTTTACTTTAATAAATCATTGATCTAAGTATAATGTTCGTGTAATTTATGATTTTATGACAGTTTATAGCTATGTATTTTGTTTATCTTTTTCTATTCCACAATTAATGTATCAACTTTAAACTAAACTTGTGTCTTAAGTCTTTTGTTTGCATACTCGCCAATAAGTCATTATACAGCTTGTGGCTTAAGTTTTTTGCTAGAGTTTGCATATAAACTCTAATTGAAAAATTATTATAATATTGTCATGTTACTAAATATGTAAATCAATTAAAGCATTAAGACGTACTGCGAGTGCAACAAAAAACTAGTAGACACAAATAAATTCGTTTTGCTGATCCATGAAGATCCGCCTTAAATTTAATTATTTATAAATAAAACAAAACAAAAGCACATCTATAAACACACAACTTAAATAAGTAAATAATAAACACAACAAGAAACTGAAAAAAAAGAACATTAACAACAACAATAATGTTAACTTCAGCTCAAGTTAATTAACAAGTCAAGGTCGTTGTTAAGACTTTCAGAAAAAAATGGCAAAAAATTGCACAAAAAAAACAGAACATCTGTAAATAATGTGAACAACTCAGAGCTTTGAGAAAAATACTTATATTTATTGTGATGTTTTGTAGTTTATAGAAAATCGTTTTAGAAAACGTTTTTGTTTAACAAACAAAGAAGTGCTAAATGTTATAAATATTAAATGTTAACTAATATAGAACAAAAACAAATATGAAAAATCAAACAAAAATAAATAGAGCTTTTTGTTTTTGGTTCTTAAGAAACAACACCTGTTTTCATTTAACACAATGTGTTCAAAATTAAAGTCTATATTAAATATAATTAAAGTTTTTCTAACAATGTTATGGCTAATATTGTGTATTTAACTATTTATGTAAACAACAAATGTAAAACAGTTTAAGTCTTCTTTTTTTGTGTTGCTGTTTTTATTTTTGTGTCTGTTGGAAAACTTTGTTTATGGCAACTTGATGAAAACAATATACATAAATACAATTTTAGCTGGGTGCAGTCTTTTTATTTCTACAATAATAAAATAATTGTTTAGATTTTTTTTTGTATTTAAACTCAACTTTATTCTAAATTGTAGCTGTATGTATTTGGCGTTTAAATATAAAAATTGTTAATAATATTAACTAATGATGGTTACATTGTTTTTAGATAGATTTGTTTTTTAGCAAACAATTATTTTTGTTGCTTGAAAATGTCACAGCATTGTCTCCAAGGGCGTGTTGCAGAAACCTGAGAGTTTGTTGAGTTAGACAAAATGTGATTTAAAAACATTTGCCAACACTTGCATATAAATGATATTAAGGTCAGTCAGATATAATTGGTTAAATGTACAAAGTAATGAAAATGAATGACTAAAATTTTCCAATAGAATTTAAGTTTTTTAAAAGAAGATAAAATGTTTGCAAACAAATTAATCTTTTGTTTAGCAAAGCTGGTTATCCCTCATAAACAGAAAGACATATTCTGTCAAAATATACCTCTTTGAGAGAATTAAATCTTTTGGAAGAAAATTTAGCTCTTGTACAGAGTGAAATTTTTTGAAGAAAATATGTCTCTTTGACAGAGTGAAAGTTTCTAAAAAAAAATTTCTTTTTTATCAGAGTGAAAATTTTTGCAGAAAATTTGGCTCTTAAACAGAGTGAAATTTTCTTAAGTAAGAAATTTATAAATTATATTATCAAAGTGAAATTTTTAAAGAAAATATCCCTCTATTATCAGAGTGAAAGTTTCTGCAGAAAATTTGCCTCTTGAACAGAGTAAAATTTTCTGAAGTAAGAAATATCGTAGTTATGTTCTCAGAGTGAAATTTCCTAAAGAAAAAATCCCTCTTTTATAAGAGTGAAAATTTCTGCAGAAAATATTCCTCTCTTATCATACTTAAATTGTCTAAAGGAAATATCCTACTTTTATTGGAGGGAAATTTTCGAAAGAAAATATGTCTCTTTTATCGCAGTTTTTTGTATCCCTCTTTATATCTTTAATAAAATATTTTTAAGTTCAACTTTAGACAAAAATTCTCTATTTTTGTTTAAAGCTCTTAGGACAATTAAAATTTAATTTGTTAAAAATAAATCATCCAAAATTGTTAAGATTTTAAGCATTTCCTATTTGCCTTATTGATTTATAAATCATAAAAACTTTGTTTCATAAATAATAATCTCTTCAATCATGCAAATCTTTAGAAAATTTGCTTTTATTATTTAAAGTTTTATGTTGTTTTAGAACAGTAAAACAAAAGACTTAAGACATTTAATGATTTATGATTATTTTTTTATTGAAGCTACCTGTTTTTTTTTTATTTAAAATTGTTTGTTAAAAAACACAATAGCGAATAGCAAATCATGTTGTAAACCATATAAAGAACTCAAACACTTGACACATTATAATTATATTTTTTTAACTTTTATCTTTTTAGCTTTTTTTCCACCCCACATTCTTCTTCAATGATGAATCAGGACAATCCATATGCGGTAAGTGTTGTGAATTCTCTAGTTTTTTTATTACGTTGAAAAGGTAATAAAATGTAGAGAATAATGCTTTGAATTTATTACTGCCTTGTTATGTTAGTTGAGATGAACAAAAATAAATATTTGCTACAAATATTTTTTATGGTTTGACATAACAACAACAACAACAGCAAATTGTTGAGCTACAAAATTAAAATTTTTTATATCAATAATTTAACGAGCGCAGCCAGACCATACAGATACAATATTTAATTTGTTAAGAAATTAATAAAATTTATCATAGTTTATAAGTCATAAATACTAGATAACAGTAGTGTTTTGTTATTATTTGTTTGGCATGGCGCTGTTTGATATTTAAAGTTTGTTATATATGAAGATCAAAGATAAATAAAATGTGGTTGACATTGCAGAATGTGTTTCTAAGCTTACAGTTGAGTGTTTCATATTTAAAATTGTTAAACAAAGACGGTATTTGGGAATATTAGATAGCCCTACATTGTGCCTAACAAACTAGCAACAAATTGTAATTAAGTGACTATTTTACTCGCTGTATTTCTAACATCAAACTGGTCTAATTTTTGAATTTAGAAAAATTTTCTCAACTTTGAACTTCTTGTAAACCCAATCTCCACTTTTTATGTAAAACTCTGTTTAATATTATTAAGCCAACTTTTAATTGAAAATACTCAGTTCAATTTGATTATTTATAAAAAGTTATTTATAGTCGACTCAATACACTTTAAAATTGAGTTTAAACCCAACTCCCCCTTTTTTGTTCAAACTCTGCTCAATAATATTCAGCAAGCTTTTAGTTAAACAAACTCTGTTTAATTTTAATATATATAAAAAGCTATAAAAACTATAAACAATTTTAATCTTTTTTAAATTTAATTAAATATTCATAATTATATTTTATGATATCGTATATATTTGTTACAGAAAACCAGAAACACTTTAAAATATTTATTCAAATTAAAAAGTTATTTTCAAAACAAAACAAAAACCACCTTATTTTGAAAGTATTTTACTACATGGCATGTCACCTGTTTTATAATTTAAACAAAAATAGTTTATATTATTATTAAGTTTTTTTTACTAGTTAAACTATTAATCTTTATGGCCAAACATTTTTTCAACATTTAATGGTCGTAAAAACTCTACAACAAATTGGTCTATTTTAACATTTAACAAATTTATTTTATTAAATAATATTTCAACACATATTGCTATAATTTTTATATTTAAAAAACTAGTCTGTTTTATTTAGAATCTTTATAAGCAACGTTTAAATATTAATATTTATTTTAATTTTTAATCTTAAATGTTATGTTAGTAAGCTGATTTTTGACACAATATCAACAGTTTTTATTACTCCCCAATAAACTTGCTAATGTTATTGTTGCTTGTCAATAACATTAAGCTGCTTGTTTGTTGTTACAGTTTTATTGAATTCAAAAATTTTATGTTTAAAATTTATTGAAAATTTTTATTATGTTTTTTATCAGTGTCAGAAGGGGTTGTTTTAACTAATTAACATTTTGTTATTTCATTTAATAAGAGCAAAATTTTTTGAAATTTAAAAAGGTTTTTACCATTAAGTTAAATTTATTGACAGCTTAAATTAATTTAATTAACAACAGTTTATTTTAAACAGATTAGGCAAATTAGTTTAAATAGAAAATTATAGAAACTGGTAAATCAAACTAGCGACAAAGGTCTTATTTTTACATCAAATAATCATAGTTTTAATAAGAAATATGTTGCTTTTTTTGATAAAACTCTAGTTTGTATTATGTAAAAAAACAACAGATTTAACCAACAAACTTGTCATAAATCTAACAACCTGTATGCAAAGCCATTTCAACCATAACAAACAAAGTGTAAGCTTGAAAAATAAAAGAGTTGTAAGGCAAAAACTTGTGATAAAATTTTTTATTCCATTTACTTGATTATACAGATATATTAACTGTCAGGAGACATATTACTCTGACAAAAGAGGCATAGTTTCTTCCAAAAATTTCCTGTGTCAAAGAAGCATATTTTCTCCCAGAAAATTTCACTCTGTCAAGAGGCATATTTTCTTGCAATAAATTTCACACTGTCAAGAGGCATATTATCTCCCAAAAAATTTCACTCTGTCCAGAGGCATATTATCTCCCAAAAAATTTCATTATGGCACACATGCACTCTGTCAAGAGGCATATTACATCCCAAAAAATTTCATTATGGTAAAAATGCAAAGTTTCTTCCAGAAAATTTTAACCTATTAAGACGCATATTTTCTCCAAGAAAATTTCACTCTGTGAAAAGGCATATTTTTTCCAGAAAATTACACTCTGCGAAAGAGTGAAATTTTGTGCAAAAGATTTCTCTCTGCTAAAAAAGACAAATTTTCTGCAGAAATTTCACTTTGCTAATGAGGGGTATTTGCTTTAACAAAACTTCCAAATTATTTATATCTCCAAATATTTACACTTCATCTGTAACTTTATATAAAACAAAAGACTTAAGCTACAAACCTGTTTAAGCATGATACATAAAAAAATGCCAACCAACCACATCAAAAAATATTTCCCAAAAAACTTAAAAACTTTAAAGTTAATGTCTTAATTTTGAAGAGTTTTTCAGAGCTCATATTAAACCATGTATTTAGCAATAATTGCATAGACAATTTGTACAAGAAACCCAATAATTATAAACAACAAATGACAAGCAAATTTAAAATCTTTCTATTTCCAACTCTAGCGGATAGTTTGATGTATATTTTGTTTCAATTTAACATGATTAGTTTCTGTGCTTTTGAATGCCACCAATTACAAAGCACTTCCCAGCTAATGTTACCACATTTATCATAAGATTACTAACAAACAAATTAAAAGAATTTAGAGGGAAGAAATACGAAAATAATAAAACCAGAAAGTTTAAGTTACATAACTACCAGCAGACATATGAACAGAATGTAGTTTTATGAGGGAGGAAAACCCAATCATAATAACTCTATTATTAAAAGCACTTCCAACTGGCGACAATTTTCATAGAGAAAAGTATTTTCAGATTGAAGTGAAATTTTCGTAAGGAAATTTGTCTGTAACAGAGTAAAATTTTCTTAGAAAAATATCCCTCCGCTGTAGCGGAGTGAAATCTTCTTAAGAAATTTTGTTTCCTTTGAAACAGACTGAAAGAAAGAAAATAAATTTTTTTTGAAAAATATCTCTTCTCTCTAACAGAATGAATTTTTCTTAAGAAAATTAACCGCCTCTTTAACAAAGTGATTTTTTTTTTATTTGCCTCTTCTGTAACAGAGTGAAATTTTCTTGAGGAAATTTGCCTCCTCTGTTTTTAAAAAAAGATTGGCACATTGTAACAAAGTGAAATTTTCTTAAGAATGTGTTCTTTGTTTGTAACAAAAAGAAGTTTTCTTAATTTTTTTCTTCTTTTTCTTCTGTCATATCAGAGTGAAATTTTCTATAAAAAAGTAGCCTCCTTTGTAACAGAGTGAGAAAATATCCCTCTTTACCAAATTTGTTAAATGCTAGCTCACTTACAAATTCGCTTATTTAACTAGGATTTACTTCCCTACAATCTTCTAAACTATTTTGTGTATTAATTGCTTTAGTGTTAAAGTTAAAGCTTAACTAACACATGCACACACAATAGATTTAGAGCTGCAAAAGCATTTCATTTATATAATTTGTTTTTTTTTTCGAGAAATATGTCCTGGTATAAAGCCTAAGTTTGAGCAGCTTGTTTGATGAGTCTATTTGGATTTGAAGGATTTTTTTCATTGCAAGTTTGCGTATATTGTTTTCATTTGACTTAAACAGACTGACGTTTGCAAAACTAATGATGATGACGTTGTTCGCAACAAACAGAAATAAAGAAAAAAAAAAAACAGCAAAGACTTTAGCTTTAAGTAATATTTGGCTTGGAATGAGGTTGATGTTTAATACTGCTACATACAGTTTAAATGGCAAAAGAAAATAAAGTGTATTGTAAACTTGCACGCATTTGCACTATTTATAATGGCTAACGAACAAACAGAATTAACCAGACAATACAACACAGTGTCATGTCAGGCACGTTTTTTATCTTAATTTCATATTTCCTTCTAAACTTTGTTAAAAACATCAACTTAAAGGAAAGTTGATAGTTGTAGTTGTAAACCCTGAAAATGTTGTTGGCTTTATTTGGTAAGTGGCAAAAGATCAATGTTTTAGACAGTTAGTCATTGTAGACAAATATGTTCTGCTATATAAGACTATCTCATCTTGGTTATAATGTTTTTTTTTTTTTGGTTTACTTTAACATGAGGTAGATTTTTTTACAAATTTTTCATAAAACTCAAAAAAATGAGTTGATTTTTCTGTTAAGTAAAATGCTATATTTCATATTGTGTTGGTATATAGAAAATATAAATGAAACTGTATTGAGATACAAATGTTAAGCCATATTTCGTTTTTTGTTTAAGTTTAATTTTTTTCTGAGTAGCAGCGTAACAAGATTAAGTTGTTAGTATTATGTGAATGAATGATCGCTTTTTACTTGTAACATGTTTTATTTTTCACTTTTTTTTTTTTTGGTTGGGGTACTAACAACTTCATTTGTTTAACGATTTAGTTTTTGTTTGGTTTCATATATTCATATATATAAATTTGTTAAATCATGAATATCACTAAGATTTGTATGCTTTCATCACTAAGATTAACCTCAGCATCATCATCCTGTTACTCATCAGCTTGCATTTTAACAACCAGCAGTCATATAGGAGTACAGAAATATTGTAGCTTTTAAATCATGTATGATGCTTCTAAAATGATTTCTAGAGGATTTCGTGTTTGCCAACCAACAATAAGAAAAACCTTTAGGCTTTTTTTCTGTTTCAGATTTATTTCTTTAATAAAAAACTTTGTAACGTTTCAGTTTTGTTGTGTTTTTTCGCATATTTATTTGTTTGTTCATACAGTGCTGGCATTCGAATTGTGATCATTTACTTTTCTTTTTCCAAATGTTTTAGTTTTTCGCTGCAATTTTGTCTTTTTTTGGTTTAGTGGGCTGGTCTGTAATTTATCTAATTATTTGCTGCAAAAAGCAACAATCTAGAAATTCTAAGGCGAATGAATGGGCCGGTTTGGGGAATTTGTCAATATTTGTTGCAGTATCATGTTATAAATGGATCATAACTTAGAGAGATTGTGGCTTAGGTTAAAATATATAATTAAAATATATAAAATTTTGTAAACAATTAAAAAAGAAACTCCCTCTACTGGATGTTATTTAAAGACAAATAGTCTGGGAAAATTTTAAACGAAAGACTTAAGCGACAAACTTGTTTTTAAGATAAATTGTAGGAAAATAAAAAATTGAAGCCTCAACAGAAAAATATTTCTAGAGAAAATTTCACTGTAAATATTTTCTTTGGAACATTTCAATATTTCACTTTAATAAACAGTTAAATGTTCTATAAAATGTTACACTCTACTATTGAGAGATGTTTTCTCTATTATTATTATTATTCTAGCTCGAGTTCATTTATTTCAAATGTTTAAAAGAATCGTCATTCTCATTAATTATATATTTATTTATACCTTATAAATAATTATATAAAAACCTTTGTTCTTCTAATTTCATTCATTATTTTTATTTCTTTCATAATTTTTTTTTCTGTACATTTTTAAAATCACATAATCATCAAACCTCATTACAACCCACACTCTTACATGTTTATATATACAAGCAACAATAGACAATTTAGTTACAAATATATAATAATATTCTAATGCAATTATAGCAGAACAAAAACTCCACAACAAATTATATGTTAAAAGATTTAAACAAATTTAGCATTTAATTCATAAAAATAAAAGACTACACGTATTTTGAAACTACCAACAAACAAACTCTACATTGGGTTAACAATAAAAAACAATTTGAAATACAATTTGTAGGTGAAAAAAAATAGAGAAGAAAAAAAAATATGTCTGTATATAAAAGAAGTTGCTACAACTTAACTTTAACCTTGACAAAAATCTTACACATGAGTGATTTAATAGTTCAACTGCCAAATGCAGTAAAATAGTAATAATGTTAAAGTAAAACACATACTTAAATGTACCTATGTAGATACTAACACACATGAAAAAAAACAAACAAATAATAACATTTATAAACACGTTAAGCAATAAAGAATATACAAAGAGGCAACATTAACAAGAATCAAAAGTTCTTAAAGGGGAAGTTTCATATGCAACTGTCTTCAGTTTATTCACTAAGAAAACAAGTTTTTATATGATAATACTCTGCTAGATTTAAGGACTTTTCTATTCTATACTAAAATTGTCTCCAATCTAATCTATTCTATTCAATCTTTTCTATTCAATACAAAAACTATCTTCGATCTGAAGGCACTTTTCTATTTTATACGAAAGGTTTCTTCAATCTTAAAGCACTTTTCTTTTCTATACGAAAGCTATCTTAAATCTGAAGACACTTTTCTATATAAAACTGTTTGAAAAGAGACTGTTCTAAGTGAAAACTGTCTTCAATTTGAAAAGAGACTTTTCTAAATGAAAATTGTCTTTAATATGAAGACATTTTTCTTTTCTATAAGAAAATTACCTTAAATCTGAAGACACTTTTCTATTCTATATGAAAACTATTTTAAATCTCGAAACACTTTTCTATATGAAGACTGTCTTCAACTTATAGAGAGACTTTTCTCAGTGAAAACTGTCTTCAAGCTGAAGATACTTTTCTATTTTATATGAAAACTGTCTTCAATCTAAAGACACTTTTCCATTTTATACAAAAACTATCATATGTTAGGTTAGGTAGGCAGACGCCCATTCAGTTCTCAGCTCACTTAGGTCCATCTAAGTCTGATTGCGATAGCCAATTGCTTCTTCTAATGAAGGTATCAATACACTCTTAACTTTATATCTAATATCTCAGATAGACTATTAAAGGATTTTGGTACCAGAAAAATGTTACGCCAAATGTTCTTCGCTGGGCGTTTACACAGAGAGCCAGCAGAACATAAGAGCCAGTTTCCTCCTCTTCTTCATTATGACAGCTTCTGTAGAAGTCGTTGTAGGGTAAGCCTAGCCTTCGTGCAGGCTTGCTGAATTCACAGTATCCAGCGATCACTGACACAAAGTTACTTAGTTGAAGCCGCTGTAGTTTCAGTAAGTACAACGTGCCTTTTTTATTTAACCTAGGCCAAATCAGTCTTGTGATTGTACAGGTGCGTTCATTTTTCCACCTGGTCTGAACAAGCTCGGTAGTAAATATTGTTAATTTGTGATAGTGGAATGCCGCATAGATTTTTTATGTTCTCATCAGATAACATGACGCCTTTATTTAAATACCACAGAAATAAATTTTTTATTCCTCTGCAGGCTACATGTCCCTAGAAACAGGATAAATTACACATTTTATTAAGAGATTAAAAATAGTTGCACATAAACTTCTCGTAAAATTTACCTAGGTAGGTAGGGACTGAAAGGGTTAAGGCAGTATTCAGAGCCAGTTTCCTGGTCATTAGGTCAACCGGGATTCAGTTTAACATTATAAAAAGTGACATAATCGGCGTAAGGCTGATGTTATTAGGAACGCAGTTCCCCTTAATTGCCTCTCAAAAAGCAAGCACCTCGAAGTCTATGGAACTATCAGAAATCAGAAGACACTTTTCTATATAAAAACTTTCTAGTCAAGACTGTCTTCAATGTCTTAGAAGTTTGAACTTCTCTACGAAACACCCCCATTAATTTGCAGCATTTAACTAGCAGCTTAAAAAGCCACAGTTGGTTACATATATATATGTGTGTATATGCATTGTAAATCAAATCAAAAACAACACCAAATAACACAACAATGGATCATCAAACAAACCAAACAGTGAACAAGTGAAAGAAAAAAAAACCAAAATATTCTTAACAAAATGATTTTTTAAACAGAGCATAAATCCCTTTAAGAAATCAACTCTAAAATAAAACCACACAATAAAGAATACAACAACTTTAAACAAATCATACAAAATATCTCTACAATGATGCAATACGCAGACAGCAAAGTTATAATGTATGAAAGTGTAAGTAAATTTGTACATCTATAAGAAGGAGTATATGTGTATAGCATTATTAATGTGGGTGGTATATAATTAAAGTAATTTTATTATTTTGTTGTTATTCTGCTAAGTTTTAATATAAATTGTTGCTTTAGTTTATTTAAAACAAAAATCTATTTATGATTGTAGCACATTATTTTCAAATCAACGCTTTTTTATTATAAGTTTTGTTCATCATCTTCATTTCCCCTATTTAATCCATTTAATGTGTTAGTTTTTCAGATGTTGGTTGGTTGTTTTTTCTTGTTGTCTATTATTAAGGTAGTTTTGTTGTTTAATTTGAAGTTATAACGCTTTCAATTTCATTTCAAGTTCAAAACATTTATTTCCAGTTGCTTGACTTTAAAGGTAAAGTCTAGCATGAAGAGATAATTCTTTTCCATTTGGTTTTTGGTGTGTGTGTGTTTTTATTGTACAAACTTTCTTTAAACAGGCGTAACGAAATTTCGTTACATATTTTTTTTTATAATCGTGTAAAGTTGTTAGTTATTTTACTTATTTTTTTTTTGATTGCCCAATGTTTGTGTGTTTTGAAAAAAGCTTAATTTTTTTTTTATAAAATTCAAGGTTAAGGTTAAATGAAAAGAAAATTATTAAATAATTGCTATGTTGCAATTTTAAAAGAGTGTTGTGGCAAATTTGATAAGTGAAAAAGTGAGTATGTGTTCTAAGTCTTTTGTTAAAAAATATTTAAAAAAAAAAAAATAAATTTAGCTTTGTTAATTTTTTGCCCATAAAATCTAGAATATGTAAATAATATTCTTACACACAATTTTCGAATACCTTAACTTAATTACAAATAAAATTTCTTGGTAAAACAAATTTTACATTAACTTTAAACTTGATCTACTTTAAACTTCCATATTAAATGAGTTATGAATTCAAAACTGGATATTAAACAATACATTTAAAATACTAAAACATATGTAAAATTATTAATTATTACTAATTTTAAACACGTTTTACTCTAGTTTCTCCACTTGAATGAAAACTATAGAGCAAATAGCAAAAACACAATTAAATGAGTTTTTTCAAATAATTATTATATTTTTTTTTGCTAGATGTTAAAATAAATTTAACAACTAATGGCATTAAAACAATTTTAACAAAATATAAACATTAACATTTTGTTTAAACTGAAGACTATAAAAGTGTATTTAATTCAAAGCAATTATTTGTAGAATACTGTGTGTCGTAGCTTAAAATAATGCAAACACAAAACACAACAGCATAATGCTTTGCAACAAAAGTTAAATAGCAAAAAAAAATTAAAATAATTGCTTATGACCTTGGCGAATACAAAAACAAACAAACAAAATGTTATTATAATTTACTTTACTTTAGAGTGAAGACAATCAGCTAGACTTAAACTTAACTTAAAAATTATACTACAATGATGGCAATCATGCAATTTATGGTCATAAATATACAACAACAAAAAACAAAACATATAAAATCTGGAAAAAATAAATTCAATTAGAAGATATCATTTGTAGGTGAAAAAAATGCTAACACACAATACCATTTTCAAACAAAGTGTTCTAGATTTTTGCTTAGATTAAAATAGAATAATTATGACAATGTTGAAGCTGGTAGGAGAAAAAAATATAAATAAGTTGTAATAATAGAGATTGCAACAAACTGGGTAAAAGGCAACAGCACATGATTAAATACAAAATACGCTACAGTAATTCTATTCAAGAGAGTTTACATAAACAATACAGACTTAACTGGGCAGTTTTCCTAAAGAAATCAGACTTCACAGCATAGATTTCCTAAAGAAATCAGACTTCGCAAGATAGTTATCATATTGAAACAAGTAAGAAAGTATAGTTAGGCAATCAAGCCCGAACATATAATATCCTACATAAAAACAGTTTTCAGAAATGGATGCTATATGTGAGTTATGACCAATCATGCAAAAATTAAGTGTCATCATATCTCTGCATATAAATATTTGTTGTGTTAAATTTTAACTCATTATAAACAAAGATTTAAATATGGTAAAGCAATTTTCGAAGGGGGCGGGGGGCTGGCTATAACAAATTATCAATCGAGCGTTATAAAATTAGTCCTCATGATTTCCATATATATATTAGAAACTTATTTGTGTTTAATTTTATATGAATACTAATATTATTAAGAGATTTATGATTATTAAAGTAATTTTGGGAAGTGGGCCTTATATGGTAACTATGACTAATTATGAACCGATCATTACAAAATTGGGCAAAATTATTTTTGTATATATGAAACAGGCTTATTATGATTTGAATACAAAAATTTTTAAGAGATTTATGCTCTGTTAAGTGATTTTATTTAGAAGGCTTATATGGATGCTCAATTATGCACCGATCTGCATACAATTTATAGATGTGCTTAGGCTTTATATGCAACTTTTTTGTGGCAAAATTTGTTTAGATACGTGCTTATATCAGAAATTTACGACGATAAACCTCTATTTCGGGAGGAATTTTGTATGGGGGCTAGGTGAAATAATGGGCGGATTTCAAGTCTCTGTAAAAGAAAGTCTTTATAAACGATATTCTCTATAAAGGCAGAATTAGTCTTTACTTTCTGTTCCGTTCCGAATCAGCTGACTTGATTTGACTAAAAGACTGTTTCTGTAAAAGAAATTCTCTGTTAAATAGAGTCTTTGTAAAAGGTCGGAAAAAGCAGTTTTCCTAATAGAAATAGTCTCGGTAAAGGCAGCATCTGCAAAAGCCAGTCTCTGTAAAAGATAGCTTCTCTAAAAGACTTTATTAAGCGTTTATTAAGACAGATTTGCATATTAAAATTTACTTAATAAACGTTTGTTAAATGTAATAATCGTTTTTGAATAAGGGGGTATATTTGTAAAAGAAATTCCCTTTCACATACAGTACTTTTAAAAGGTTGGAAAAATCAGTTTAAAAAAAAATAGTCTCAGTAAATGCAGCCCCTGTAAAAGACAGTTTTTGTAAAAGACAGTCTCTGTAAAATACAGTATCTATAAAAGTATTTTTATAGAGAACGATCTTTTTTAAAAACAGTTATCCCAATAGAAACCATCTCTGTGAAATACAGTTTTCCTAATAGAAAACGATATTTATAAAGCAAACTTTTCCTAAAAGTATTTTCTATTTAAAAACTGTCTTCAAACTGAAAGCACTTCTCTCCATGAGAATTGCCCTCAAACTCTAGATTCTTTTTTCTATAGGAAAGGAAGACCAATTTGTTTCCCGTACAAATCTTGTAACTATTCTTTTAATACCTTAAAATTACTATAGCAGACTTTAGTTAAACTAAAGTAGTTTAACAACTATGAATCACTCAGTTCTAGGTTCCCATTTTTACAAAACAAAACATTTATTTTACATAATTATTTTTATGTATTTTTAACAAATCTAAAAAACTTGCTTAAAGGTCTGCACTACTTCTGTTCAGTTGCTCTGACTGACTCATGGCAATTTGTCATTTTTTTTAAACAAATTCATAACGATTTTCATCAATTGCATTAAAATAATAAAAATGTATAATTTTTATCTGGGTTTATGTTTATTGTTATTTCGTTCTGTTTATTAACAGCACAGATTTGTTTGTTTAAAAAAAAAACTAAACAATTTGGTTTATTTCTGTTGTCTTACGCCCCTTAGGGAGTGATCAATCATCAATGTGTAATTTTATCACGTTTGCTCTTTTTGTTTTTTTTTTTTTGAATAGAGCGTTTTACTTAAACATTTTATTACTTAACAATTGTTGTTATTGTTTTGTTGTTTTATGGCTTCTTGTTACATCTTTTGCTTGTCTTCAACACCAGCCACCACTTTGTGTATGGGATTTTAGGGCAGCCGGTTGATCATGGCAAACTGCTGATGATCTCGATCTTTTGAGCATGCTGATGATGCGTAAAAATATTTTTATGATTTGTTACAGTTTTATTTCTTTGTTAACGAGTTTGGTTTCTTATACATGGTGATACAATTCATATCTGTTATTTGTATGCTGGTTATGACAAATTGTTGTTGTTGTTAAACTTACAATTTTGACATTGCAGTTTTTATATTCAGTTTTTTTTTTTGTTTGTGAATAAAACAAACTTATTTGTAATTATTAAAAGCAACAAAAAACAGACTTTTAAAAACTTAACAATAATTTTTATTATTGACATGAGTCGAATTGCACATTAAAGGGAGTGTTCTCTGTGTATGATGATCCATCCATCATATGTTTGAAGTAGGTTTTTAACTCAAAGTAATTGGGGTGAAATTGTGAAAAAATTAAACCCTGTAAATGTGTGCAATATGCTTGTATGCCAACAAGATTCAATTAATTTCAAATAGTCATCAATAATGCTTTTACGTAATTTATATAAAAAATCAGGCAAAAACCCATAAGATTATTCAAAAATCTTATTTTTGAAAAAATGATATTAAAAAGCTTGTGGATGAGCACTTACCAAAACAAAAGACTTAAGATACATAAAAAAAATTAAAATCTGTAATTTGTCAATATTTGTCTATAATTTTTAATTAAAAAAATAAAAATGTAAACAAAATGTTGAACAATTTGTACACACCAATGAAAGTTTAGTAGCTAAAGTATCGAGCAAAAGCTTGTCTACTGATTCTGTTACTCATCCAAATTTAAATATTTGGATTAAAAACCCCACAAGGTTTAAAGCGAACTTTAGACTGCTGGCACCTTTGCACCATAATTTTTCGAAAATTAGGTTAGTGAATATTACTATTGCCTAATAATGCAACATGTTATCAAAGTTCTATCTCCATAAATTTAATGATATTTTTATGAACGACATGCATCAGATAGATCAACCCATAGAGACCAATAAACCACTCAAAAGTATATGCGGATCACAATCTTTCTAATTTTGTAGGGCAGAAATTCTTCTATAAAAAATTTATACATGATTGCTACATCAAGTTTTAGGAGGTAATTTAAAGTCATGGCCTATGTCAATAAGCCAATAACTAGCCTTATTTCTAAAAAGATAGCTTAACAGTATATTAGCGAAATCTAGGAACTTTTAGGCAAAATGCTATTGTAATATGTCGACAGAAGAGAGCCTTTGCATTAGCAAACTTGTGAAGACCATTTGCATTAATAGAAGCTAACTTAGAACAAAAGAAATTATTACATCGAAGCTGAAGCTAAACTACTAAACAGATTTAAACTGACGTTACACTCGAACTAATAATAAAGCCAAAATTTAAGTCTAAATTAGAACATAAATTCACACGATTATAATGAACGATTTAATAACATCTTACATCACAACATTCCTTTTTTTTTAAAGAGTTGATAACATTTACTGGCTATTGTTTATGAGCATAAATTATTTTTGTGATTCTGCATTTCATTCTTACATTCAATGTTTGTATGTATATAATATCACAATGTTGATAAGCATTGTTTATATACATTACTGGAAATTTAAAAAATTATAGTAAAGTTTCAAACCATATAAATGTTATAAATTTTGATCACCCTGAAAAGAATTTAGCTTCCTTTTTTTATAGAGATTTTGGGCAAGATCAACGTGTGAATTAAAGAAAATCATATTCATAAATACAATATTAGTTCCTAATGTTAAAATTCAATGTCACTAGGAACTTGGTAGGACACTATTCTCTATTCATCTAAGAGTTACATTTTTGATCAGAGAGTTTACAATATACATTTATATTCCAATTATAGTTATAGTTATGGGGATTTTTTGTTTATTTTGCTATGATTATCTAGTGTTTCATATAATATAAGTATATTTAGTTCGTTTATTTGACCTTTTTTTAATATTTAATAGTTTCTTTTTACAAGCAATATAAGTATATTTATTTAAAATTAATTTGTAATAATAATAAAACAGAACGATAAGAGACAAGAACGCGGCTGTTGCTAGCAATTATAAGGATCCAGTTGTCGATTATCGTATTATTTTTGAGAAAAGTATGTGTTTTATTTAAAAAAAGTAACAACATTTATTTTTATATTCACAGAACTCATTACACGATTGAAGCTAAACTTAAACTACAGAAAGACCTAAGATGGAACTACATAAAGACCTAAGATTGATGGTAGAATTTAACTAAATAAAGAAATACGATTGTAGCTAGAATTTAACTTTAAAAAGACCTTATATTGGAGTTAAAAAAGCTAAAATTGAACTATAGAAAGACCTCGGATTGACTGTAGCTAAAATAAAAGTTTAGAAAGACCTAAAGACAAAGACCTACAATTAAAGCTAAAATTTCTATTAAATTCAAATCTTGCGTGAATATTGATACATCCACTACAAAATCTTTACAACTTTTAATTTCTTTTTACTGCAATTTTACAATTCCCATAAACTTTGTTATAAAGTTTTTAACACATCTAGGTCTAATTTCACTTTCCTAACTTTAACCTTTCAAGGCTTCAGTTTTTAAAACAAACTAAATTTTTTTCCCCAATCATTTATTTACTGCTCTCATGAAACCGAAAATCTTTTACTAAAAAACACTTGACTAAAAGTCTGACTTAAATATAAAGAAAAAAATCTTTACTCCTGTAGAGTTTACCAGGGAACAACTGTTCGAACAAAAAAAAAAACTATATATAAAATCAAATAAACAATTTAAAAATGTCTCGCCTGTAAGCAGACTTAGAAAAACGCAAAAACTAAAAAAATAAAAAAAAACCACAAACTTAAATAAACTTTGAAAGTTGTTAAGCAGGCTGTTTGTTAATGTTGCTGATTTCACAGCAACTCTGGAGGTGGTGTAACAGTTGCTGTTGCCAGTTTGTTGAGCTGCCTGCCACACCACCTTCACTTAAGCCTGCTTGTAGTTTTTACTCTTGTCTCTGCAAATAAAAAATACTCTACTAAATGCTGTTGTAAAGCTACTCCTGCTTTCAAATTGGTGGTCGTTTTTCGTGGTTTTATTTGCTGGCATTTTTTTATTTTTTATTTATTTTTATTTTTGTTGTTGTTCGTGGGAATTAGTTCATTAGAATTTTCTTCTTTTTAATGTTTTTCCAATACTATGCACACGGCCTTTTACCTGCTACTTGCAATATTGGTCATCATTTCTTTTCCAAATAATGCCTAGATTTTTCAAAGCTAAGATTATTTTGGTTATTCCTTTATTTACTCTCTTTTGGAGCTGCATTGCATTGCTCCTGCAATTGTTTGTTATTTTCGATCTCTAGAGGTAAGGAAATCTTGTTGAAAATTTTCGCTAAACATTTTGCATGTGCTTTAAAATCTCAAATGTTTAGTAGCTGTTAGTAGTGGTGGCTGTGGCAAGCGCGTTAAGTAAATGTGTCGTTTTCTTTCATTTTAACATGGCACTTGCAACACACTTTTTTTTAATGTTTTTCTTTAGTTTTTTTCCTTTAAACTGAGTTTCTGTGCTGCTGTTATGTTAAGATTTTTTTCTGCCTGTGTTAAGTTGTGAGATTTATTGTTGTTGTTTGTTTTTTTTTATATTTTAGTTAGTTGATCTAGAGATGGGTTAGGTTGACTTGTTATCTTGAGTTATATTTAGAGTTTGTTTCTGGGTTTTTGCCTTACAAGTTTTTGCTGCTTTATTTTGTTTAATGTTGTTAAACACAAAGTCAAAAGTCAATTAAATAAGAGCACTGATTTTGTTAGTTGTTTTTTTTTTTTTGTTGACTGCTCGTTTTGTTTTTATTATTGTGTTTTTTATGGAGGTGGTGGTATTTGCTAAACAAACATTGATTTTAATTTGGTGTTTTCATTGATTTTAATGGTGGGAATTTTCAGTTAGGTTTTTCTGGAGGGGAATTGTTTTGCAAATCTAAAGCTTTTGGGAATAAAATTTAAGGCGAAAGTGAATTTGTTTGGCCTTTTTTTCTGTTGAGACTAAAGAGAGAGAAGAGGGGAGAAAGTATGAAAATACATAAAAAAATACAGGCAAAACTTAATGACACATACGTTCAAGACTAAAAAATATTGTTTGAGGAAATGAAAATTAGAAAATATTGCTTATCTAAGAACTGCTCATAGGGAAAGATCCAAGATTGAATCCAAAATGTAACAAAGCAAATTGATGCTAAAATCAAACGACATATAGATTGAAGCTTAAATTTAATTCAAGAAAACCCAAGATTGCAGCTAAAATTTAACTACATCAAGGTGGAAACCAAAATTGAACTACAGAAATATTCACGATTGAGGCTATAGTTGAGCTACATCAAGACCTCAGATTGAAGTTAGAATTGAACCACATAAAGATACATGATTGAAGCTAAAATCTAACAACAAAAAGATGCATGATTGAAGCTATGATTTAGTCATATCAAGACCCACAATCGAAGCTTAAACTTAACAACATACATACAACATCCACGATTGAAGCATATTAAAGCTAAAATTTAACTAAGGAAAGATCCGTGATTGAAACTAAAATTTATCTACAAAGAGTCCCACGTTTGAAGCTTAAATTGAATTAAAAAAAATATCTACAATTGAAGCTAAATTTTTTTTATTACAATCCTTTATTTATTGAATCTTTATTTTGCAGAAACTTACAATAAGTATGCACATCTTAGCGTAAATTATTTTATGTTATTAATGCCAGTGCAACAAACAACCAATTTTATTTAAAGTAATATGTATATATAATTCAAAACAATAAATACATTGTAGCCATTCTTTGCAGGCGTATATAACCCACAAATGTAAGCAAGTACCTTGCCAGTGGGATGTTCTACTAATTTTGATGCGTAGTTGATACAGCACTTTCGAATCTCCTTCCGTACTGTAGGAATGTTTAAGTCTTTGTGAATGTTTTTGTCTGTCTTCTCTGTATTTTCTAAATATTGGATGAAGATGATGTACCACAATACCATAACCAATATGGCTAGTTTTATAATAGCTTTGAACAAAAGAACTTTGATAAGTGGGCTTGTGGGCATATCTGCAGTATATAGTATGTATGACCCAGTTTGCTACCTTGGGGTACACCGGTTGAAATAGTTCTACGTGATAAGATCACATCGTTCGATCTGATATAGAAATATCGGTCCGTAGTATAATTTTTTTATTAGTATATGTACATTTTCTGGTAATTATTTTATAATTTTGTGTATAAGACCATCGTGCCAAACTTTATCAAAAGCTTGAGTGATGTCTATAAATAAAGCTGAACAATACTGCTTGTTGTCGAAACTTATTCGAATTAGAGTTGTTATTCGATGTAGAACTACTTCTTGTAGTATCAAGATGTAGTAAAAGTTTTTAAACATTATTTTTCGAAGTATTTACAGAAAATCGATAACAAGCTTATTAGTCGGTATGATACTAATTGACTAACATCTTTCCCAGGCTTGGGTATCATTACTATTTCATAAAGTTCTAATGACGCAGGATAGTACCCAGTAGAGTCGAATATAAATAAAACAAATTTTCGAGTTGGACGGAAAATTTATCATTTATCATTTCAGAAGTGATTTTATCGGTCCATGGCGATTTCTTTGGTTTCAAAATTTTAATTGCCGTCTGCACATCGGAAATCCGAAATTTTAGCGAATGGGGTATCCTCTCATTTATAGCAAAAGTTGAGACAAAAGAGTTTGTACTATTTGGGGTAAAGGTATTCTCTAAGTGATTTGCAAATGCCTCGACTTTTTCAGTAGAGTTTTTGCCCATTTGCTATTTTGTATGCGTATTGGAGATTCATATGCAATGAGACTTTGCATGCCACAATCTGTATTTGTTGAATATTGCAGGTAGTTTTTAAGACTTAATTATCTTTGATTTTGCTCTGACATTTGTTTAGTTGAGCTAAAATTGAAATAAAGAATGATTGAATGCAAAATTCAATTACAAAAAGACCCGCGATTGAAGCAGGAATTAAATGAAAGAATGAAGCCAAAATTGAATTTTAAAAATACGTACAATTGAAGCTAAAATTTTACTTTAGAAATACCTACGATTGCAGCTAAAATTGAACTATTTAAAGTCCCATAATTGAATGTAAAATTCAAAACTACTAAAACACCCGCGATTGGTATTGACGCTAAAATTGAATTTTAAAAAGACCTATGATTGCAGCTAAAATTTTACTACGTAGAGACTCATGATAGTAGCTAAATAAATATTTCCAACAAACTCAGTAATTAAGCCACGTATTTGTGTTTGCAAGTATAATTTTGTATAGCTTCTTCCAATAAAAAAAAGCAATTAGGACATATACATTTTTACTGAATTTCGATTAAAATCACTTTATGTATTATGGTTTTTTGCAAAAACTTATTAACTTTATTTAAGTTATTGTTCTTGGATAAATTATTTGCATTAATATTAATTACATTTTAGCACAAGTTAAACATTTCTTTAGAATGTCGCTACGCTAAAGTCTTTTAAACCCCTGATTTCAAACAACAAAAATAACTCGCCTTAAATTTTATGAGTTTCTGTTTTTGCTAAATGTTAATAATTAGTGAGCTAAATTTCGCACATCATTATACAATATTAAATAAATGAATGCAAAATCATTATTTATTTATTTATATTTTTTTGTTTTGTTGCATTTTTTTTGTTTTAATATTTTTGAGATCAGCTGTTTTGTTGTTAAATAAGATGGTTAGAAATGAAAATATAAATAAAAATTTAATTTGAGCAAATTATGTTTTGTTGTGGTGGAAATGTTTTGTGTCAAAATTTGACATGATTATTAATTAAAACTGAAGTATAAATTAATTAAAATAATACAAATTGCAAATAAATTATTTGATATAAACAGAGAAAAGTAAAGGTGTTAAGCAGGTATTAATTTGTAAAATTTGTAAATTTACCAAAATATTAAATTACCAATAAATTATTAAAACAAATAATTTATTAAAAATTATGTTTAATAACAGCAGTAAATATTTAGTAATTTGTTAAACAGTAAACAATAAATTCATTTATAAATTATATAGTTCAGCCCTAAATTTAAAAATTTATACCATGTTTAGGATTTACGGTATGACCGCTTGTGTCTTAAGTCTTTTGTTTTGCCTATTCAAATCTAAGCTATAGATTGTGTGTTAATCAGTTGTTTAATAATTGTTTTATTGCTGTCTTAACCATAAAGCCTTGACTTTTTTCTGGTACCATTTTTTGTTTGTTGGTAAATTAGCATAACATATCATTTTGACAATATACAGACTCACAAAAAAAAAAACTATGTAAAAATCATAAACAATGATGTATTATTATTATTATTATTTTTTTAATATTTATCTAGTATTTTTGTTATACAAGTTTTTTTAATTAAACAAGTACTCAGCTGAAAACTAACAAAAAATGCTTTAAAACAAAGACATTTAAAATTAATTGTTTATTTAGCTAATTGAGCGCAACCTTGCATTTATTAAAGCAAAATTCTAATACATTGAAATCTTCTAGTTAAGTGTGTAAATTTTTTTTCATATGAGTTCCATGTGTGTATTTTTTAATTTGCTTAATAAAAACAGGAAATCTAATTTAAATTAATTTTTAAACATTATTTAACAATGTTGAGTTATGTGTGTATTAAATAATTATTAACATTATTATAAAAAAAATTAGTGTTTTGTTTTTGAGCTAATTAAATAGTAGAATCTTTATGATTATTGTTTTGAAACAAAGGCCTCGTTCTAGTAGAAAGTAAAAAAAAATATAAACAAATATTTGAACTTAGCTATAGCTAAATGCATTCTATAAAGTTTACTTTTATTAAATGTGCGCTATAGCAAATTAAAGTAATGATTAAAAAATATTTATTAAAGTTACAATAGGCTAACATTAACTTAAAAGCTGATGCAAAGCATACTTTAAATGACTCTTTAAACCTCGAGAGATTATTAAACATTAAAATCCCAGGGTAACTTGCAAGAATACGCTAGACCTCAGGGGTCTCGTTAAACAATTATATAAATATATTATTTAAAGTTAAGGCTTGTCCTTACGAAGGAACTTACTGGAATCAAGCTGAAATTTAAATTATAGAAATCCTTAAATGACTCTTTTAACACTTATATTAACTAAACGAGATTTATGTAAGTTATTTCAAGTTAATACCAATGCAATGCATGCTAATTTCCATATATGCTCTAAAAACAAGGGCTTACAATAGGTAATATCTTTCAAATTGCCAGATTTTACTAAAGCTATCACTTTTACATGCTAATTTCCCAGCTATATTTGAAATTTAAACTACTGTGTTGGAAGGACATTATAAACTCTTAAGCCTCAGGGGTAAAAAAAATTTTAGCTACACAAATTTTATGTAATCTTTAGAAAACACGATTTATGCAATAGTTTAGAGAGAAAAACATACGTACCGGCTAAACCTCCAGCAGCAGTACACAGCAATTAAGTTTCCATACTCCATATCAGTAATTGTTATAAGAACGTTCAGTAAGTCTGGCATGTACACTAACTGCCGTATTCATAAAAAAGTAGGTTTAAAGTGTGCTTTTAGACAAAATTTTCATACAAAATTTTCTTAACGTACATTTAAAGTCTTCTTTAATTTTTTTATGAATAAGGGCTTAAACCTACAATATCCATATACCATGAGACTGACTCTCTTTCACTAATGCGGATGTAATGTGAATGCCCTCAATATTCCTCATTTTCCAGAAATTTTCGAAATATTTTTAGCTATTTTTACAACACTAGTTGTTGGGTTTGCTCTTATTTCTCTTACTTCAGTTTACTTTAGTTTAGTTACTTCAGTTAGGCGAATTAAATATGCGCTATATTAAGCAGTAACTATAAACTATAAGCAAAGCACCGACTATGTGACAGTTTATACGAAGCAATTCTTTAAGCTTAGCTTATTACATTTTAGACATCGGTGTATTACATATGGCTATGCAAATGTGTGTACACTCTCAAATACAAATACGAGCGATTCAAGCAATAAGAATTGTGCTGTGTAAACACCTAAGAAATTTTAAAGAAACATTGGTATGAATATTTTTAATAAGAATTGCTATGTGTAAATTCAGACTAAATGCTTTTTTCTTGGTTTGCATTATTTTTTAAGGGTTTTCACTCTAATTATTACAAACATAAACAATGTTTTTTTTAAATAACAATTAGGTTAAAAAATTTGTATGTTTTACTTAAATAAAAATAAAACTAAATTATAATTATTATTCATTCGGTTGAAAAACTGCATGCAAATATTCCATATTGAGTTTTATATTGTTTCTGCCCACTAGTAGCCATTTTGCTTCTCCACCTGAGCCCAATGGTGTTGACTTTATTTTGACGCTCATAGTTGTTCAATTTTTGCTATAAGTTTAGGCCTTTGTTTACTAAAATTTCAATCTCATTTAAGTTCTTTATGTGGTTTATTTTTAAATTGTTTATATTTCTTTTATTATAATTTTAGCTACATTCATAGTTCCTTATGTAGTTAAGTTTTAGCTCTAGCCTAGATTTTAAAAAATTTCTCACAAGAAATCTTCAAAGTATTGAAAAATCAAGTTCAGCTGGAAAAATTTCTTTAATGCATTCAACGAGTATTTGCCTTCTTTCAGGTTTGCATTCATCATATTCTATTTGTTACTATATATTCGAAATTTGCAGTCTTACCGTTCTGTGTCACGATTACTAAAGGCAATTATTTAACGAAAACGACGTAACCACTAAATCAAAGATTTTTGAACACGTTTATTTATTGAAAAAAAAAACTTCGTTTATTTAGTATAAGACACAACAAATATTTATTTGTTATTTTATGCTGTTTGATCTTGCAAAACTCTTGTAAGAGTAAACAACGTCAAACAAATTTGTGCTAAAATAAGTGGTTACGCTTTTTTGAGTAAATATTTGCTAGGCTACCTTTACCCTTTGTAGAGTACATGCCAAAAGCGTGATCCATTTCGAGGTTTCCTACTTTTTTAAAGAAAATAACACAGAAAATTCAAATTTAATGGGGAATGTTTATTATCATTTGAAAGAATATTCTTTGGCATTTATTTTTTGAAAGTTATGTCTATCAAATGTTGGCCGTTGCTACGTCGCAGTTGAGATCAATTTTCGATGACTCGTTTGAGCATTTCGACTGGTAACTGGCGAATGACATGCGTGCTGTTTTCCTCTAAGGCCTGTATCGAACCTGGTTTGTCCGCATAAACTTTAGACTTTACATATTACCACAGGAAAAAGTCTAATGGTGTGATATCACATGATCTTGGTGGGCAATTGACCGGCCCAAAACGTGAAATTATGTGTTTACCGAAGTGTTCTCTCCATGGATTGATGCGATGTGTGAGAAGTGGCGCCTTCTTGCTGAAACCAAATATCACGAAATCACGAGCTTGAATTTCAGGTATCAAGTGGTCAGTTATCAATGGTCGCTATTGACGGTTATATCGCGGCATTATTTTTAAAGTAATATGGACCGATGATTCCACTGGCCCACAACAAACATCACAGCGTGCTGGACGTGGTCTATTCGGTCGAATATTATTCAATAATGAATGCTGGGTCTTAATATAGGTGATAGTGTTGCGAATAGTACGCTCAATAGGCCGATTATGTTGACCATAAGTTGAGCAAAGTACACGAAGCACATTCTTCATAGAACGTGAATTTTCGTAATAAAGTTGAATGATTTGTAAATTTTGTTCAGGCGTAAGTCTTTCCATTATGAAATGACCAACAATACCAAACAATAATAACATGACAGAATGACACGTCTAACACGTGATCTGTCAACAAGAGGCTATTGAAAAAAGTATCTCTACTTGAATCACCCTATACATATGTTTAGCTACATACATTATTAACCAATATTCATTTATTTATTTATTTTTTTTTGAAGTTAAGTGCAATATTTTGCTCAAGGTTGCAATTTACAAATTAGCGATGCTCACTTGTAAACATTTATATATAATTCTGTTTTATTTTTTGTTGCTACTCTACTCTGTGTTTGATTTTTTCCAGCAATTATTTCATCTGCATACTAAATGTCTATGAAAACCATTTATTTTATTATTTTTATATTTTTTGAATTGTTTGCTGTAGCAGTTAATTTTTTTCTATAAATTATTTAATAACTTCAAGGAAGTCATGTTTATAGTTATATATTTAATTTGTTCTCTTTTTATATATATGCATTTGTGTATTTAGCAGCTTCAGTTGGTGTGTTTGGTTTTCAAAGCTAGTTAATTTAAATAAATATATCGGCAGCAAGTAGCTTAACTACAATTCTTAATAAAATTATACCAATAATGAGAATTATGTGGAAAATTTTCTTATAGTTATGTTAGTGCCTGTATATGTACATATATTGTGCAAGAAAAAGTAGTTCACATTTAAAGTGAGTCATTGTAAGTACTTGGTTTTTCATGTTGTATTTTTCATGTTGTATAAATTAAATTGGTAATGCAAATTTTATGCGTGTGTTTTAAGATTTATTTATTTGTTGTTGCTAGCTACAACTAAGAGGGAGAGTGTAATAGGTTTGTCAATAGGTTGAAGTTACAATATGTAAAAATCTTCAAAAACTGGTGCCGTAATCCCAGACCCAAAAAAATAATATGTTAAACCCTATTTATTTCAAAACAATGGGAATATTAATTATTTTAAAGAAGTTTAAGAATATTTAGTTTATTGTTGTTAAATATACATTTTTACTTCAGTTTTTATACCCACCAGCAGCAAGTTTTGGGGGATATTGCGTTTCTTATGCCGTTTGTAAAACAGCGAAATAATGGTTGCAGAGCCATAAAGAACATATACTGTGGGTCCTCATAAGATTCTAGCCATGTCCGTTCGTCTGTCCGTTTGTTGAAATCACGATAGAGCTTTGAAAAGCCGACATAGAACAATGAAATTTTTAACAAACATTTTTTGATCTACCGAAATGTTTGGTATGGAAAATGAGAAAATCAATTCCTTAGGATCCGAGTTATAGATTATAGTTTCAGACCACCTCTTATAACTAATGGTCACTTTCTAATATTATGGTTAAAGTCTATGTATTACATTTTGCTGTAATTATTTTCTTTGATATTTTGTAACACTCTCGAAAACTTCCTATATTTGAATAATGTTTCATTGTAGTGTTTCCAACTACATAATCTTTTTCAATGAATATTATAATTTGAAATTTGTGAAGAGTTTTATTTTAATTCGGTTTGCAGAATTATAAATTTTATTTTATTAAATTTTGTATTTTAAATTCAATTTTTATAGGTATTTTGTTTTTTTGTAAAAGCTATTATTTAAGTAGAAATTTGTGAACGCTTATGGCCAATATTCTAATTTATTGAAACAGTAAACGTGTGTGTACAGTGTACGACACTACAACATTTATTGTGAAATCATCAAAAAAAAATTAAATAGAGTTTTATATTTAATTGTTTATTTAGACAGACACAAAAATAGAAAATAAAATAGCTTCTGAATTAGTTTATTTTCTATATTGTTTTTAAATTATATTTGTTTACTTGTTAATAAAACTTTTGGAAATTTTCTATATTGACATAAGTTGGAAGATAATATTTGTTAAAATCGTATATAATAATTAATTTTCTTTTTTCACAATAAATGTTGTATACACATGCATCATTTATTATCAGCTGGTAATTCGCGTAAAGGCCATAGTATAAAGAAAAGAAGTTAAAACTACTTGGATCTCGCTTAATTTTAAAAATGAGCCATCAATGACAGCTCAACAGGTAGAAACACCTCGTTGTTATAAAAATTAGCAGTGCAGCGAATATTCACTTCTGAGCTCTGATATGTTCCTAAAGAGGAAATATTAAAATTCTCCGAATAAAAACCTAAACTATTAATTGATGTTCAACAGAAATATCGGCAAATTAATTATTCATAAATAAAATAGAAATCCTTTTAAAAACTTGGTGAAAATTAAATATCTATAACCCTATTCGAAAACTCTTATTATTGTTAATAAAGATTTTCTCGTACCAAAATGTTCCTGTACATCTTTGATAACTTTAATAATTGTTTTTGAATTTAACGGTGTGCAATTTTTACAATATTATTTTTCCAATCTATCTTTGTATGTTAAAAATTTATAAATAAACAATAAATTATGTTTCAAATTGCTCTAGGTTCAACAGTTTATTTGCTTAAAGTAGTACAACAATATTATATTTATATCGAATTCACTTAAACCGACGTCTAACTAGTTTAATTAGTAGGAAATGCCAGTTTGGTCCTTGATCCAGCCCAAGTAGCTGGTCACACGGGTGAAGCTCTCAGGATCACCATTGGTACAGCCATCCGGATCACCGGCAGAATCAATACCAATTTGGACCCCGCTGGATTCCAACACCAATGCGCCGCCGGAATCACCGAGGCAGGTGGAAACACCGCCGGTAGTGGAAACGCAAAGTTTGGAGGAGGAGATACTGGAATAGACTTTAGCACAGGCGACATTCGTTATGACTTCCAAGCGAGCAAATTGTAAATCGTTAGCAAAACTGGTGGCAGAGTCAGCAATTAAACCCCAACCGGAGACAAAAGCCTTATCACCGACATAAGTAGAGTAAGTGTTGGAAATGGCGGGCAATTTCACGGGTTCAATCTTGGCAGTATTAGGGGTGTGGGGTATCTTGATCACTGCAATATCGTTGACTAGAGTTTTACTATCAAAGTCAGCGTGGGCTATGATATCGCTGGGGCTGACAGTGTATTTAATTTCAGGCTTGGTCCGTTCGGTGGCACCCAATAACACAGTAATAGATATAACACCATGGGTACAGTGTGCAGCAGTCAGAACCCACTGGTTGCCAATCAATGAACCACCACACCAGTCTTCGTATTGTGGATCAATTTTCAAGTCTAGACCAACTTGATAGAGGAACTGACCGACAGCAGCATTTTTACCATTGGTTATACCCAATTTAGAATTATGCATGCCAAAGGCAGAGGCGGTGGAAAAAGTCAAAGCTAACGCGAAAACAATTAATAATTTCATATTCTTTTAGAAAGCGATACAAACAACTGATGCTTGTTGTCGTTCCGCAGCACATTTATATAGTCTGCAGCTTAAAAAATTATTACATATTCGTATTCCTAAAACTTGTGATTAAAATAATATGTATAAAGAAAATTTTATATTCGGCTTGATGTTTAATTGTTGATTTAGCTGAAAAACAAAAGGTTAAAACAGCTCTTGAATTATTTTATTTTCTATATTATACATATTTAAATTATATTTATTTTTTTCATTGTTAGCAACAAATTTAGATAAATTCTATGTTGACACAGCTTGGAAGATAATATGTATTAAATAAGTAGATCATATTGTTTAAACACTTCCAAAACAATTTATTATTGTAGAACCTAAGCATCAGAATTCTATCACTTTTTTATGCTGGAATAACTATGTAGACATTACTGTGTCAATATGGAATTTTTCCAAATTTGTTACTAACAAATAAATAAATTTAATTTAAACAAAATATAGAAAATAAACTAATCCAAGAGCAATTTGAACCATTTCTTTCTATTTTGTCAGCTAAATCAATAATTAAACTGTACATATTAAATTTTTAGTTTATACATATTTGATCAATTCAGAACTGATGTTGTAGTAAAATATAATATTAAAACAAATCTAAAAATCTGGTGGTGGGTATATAAGATTCGTTACAGCTGAATATGCACTCTTACTTGTTCCTAATTATATTAAAAGTTTTGCTGCAGTGTATTTTACTCATTATTTTTAGATTTTTGTAGAAAATGTTCATTATATCAGTTTTGTTGGCTGAAATAGTTTTTTGTGCCAATATATAAAAATCATGAAAAACTGGTGCCGAAGCCCCAGAGGTGTTATTCACACAGGTCAATTTTAAAGAAAACAGACAAATTTAAAATTTTTTTTTTATATTTATTTATTTAGTCGTGCTCGAGTTTATTAAATTTAATTTTCATTAAATTATTTTTACTGAAGGAATATTTTAAACCATATTTTAACTAAAAGGGAATCTTCATTATTTTAAACACGTTTAACAATAATTAGTTTATTGTTGTTAAATTTAAAATTTCACTAACAAACCCCTAAGGGGTTTATTTAGTTTTAAAAGTTTTGCTGCAGTGTATTACACATTCGTTTTGATTTCTTGTAGAAAATGTTCCTTATTTCAGTTTTTCTTGGCCAGTATTTTTGTAGTTGTTTTTGTTATTGTCTGCTTGTATATTAACCTTGTTAAACACTATGTTTTTGCCCCGCTTGTTTGGTTAAACAGACACATGTGTGTTACAATTTGAAAGAATCTTTTGAATCTTTTTCTGTTATTTTGTTATTTTTTTCTTATGCATTTTTTTTGTAATTTCAAAGTGTGTCTCTGAAACTATTGTCTGACCATTTCTGTTTGAGGCCCGTTCATCGTCTTTTATATTTAATTTCATTGTGCAATTGACTTATGCAAATATTATGTTTTTTTGTTTTGTGAAAATGTTAACAATTTTTCTGTTCGTTTGTATCACAATTGTTTCTGTTGTTTTTGTTTTTATTTACTATTTGTTAGTTAGTTGTTGGTTTGTTTGTTTAGTTTTAGTTTGAATTTATTTTCTTAGTTGATTTTGTTATGATGATTTTGGCTTTAGGCCACACGTATTGTTAGCATTTGTTACAATTTCAATTTTGTTTTTGGTTTTCTTTTTATGGTATTTGTTTGTGTGTGTATAGTTTTTAAGCCAAGATTGACACGCGTGCCATAAGTGCGTGATGGGGTTTCAGATGGCTACAAATAGATTTTGTTTTACTTATTTGTTATACATATTTAAACTAAATATTATAAAGATTCAAGACTTGAGGTCGCTGTTAGAAAAAAAAAATCACTCATTTAGTATTTTATTAGAACGAACACTGCAGTTGGTTTTATAAGTGGTTATAAAAATGTGGCTTGTGTTTGTTCATAAAAAAAAACAACAAAGTAATAAAACTAACTAGAGCAGTTTAATGTGTTAATTAATTTAAATAAACTTTGTAGAAAAACTGTGTCAGTTTTAAGTAAAACCAACAAATTTTTATATTTAATTTATAAAGAATTTTTTAAAGTTTTTTCGTTTATTCGTGCTGTTCAATTTTAGTTTAAATCGTAGCTATTTATGTTGTTTAATTTCAGCTTAAGTATTAGATATTTTATAAGTTAAATTATGGCTTGAAGATCTTTAACTTAAAGGTATTTCTAAAACTAAATTTTATCTCCAATTATAGGTATTTCTAAATTCCAATTTTAGCTTCAATCGTAGTTCCCTCTAAAGTTAAATTTCAATTTCAATTTTAGATCTTTTTACAAGAAAATTTAATATTCTTTCTAAAGTTCAATATTAGCATCAATTTTTGGTTTTCCTAAAGCCCAATTTCAGCTTCAGCCGCAGGTGTTTCTTAAGTTCAATCTTATGTCTTTATAGTTCCATTTTAGTTTCAATTATAGGCCTTTATTAAGTTCTATTTTGCCATTAATCGTAGGTTTCTCCAACATTTCTTGCGATCTTCAACACCACATCCATAGTGGCGGGTACGACCGCCAGAATACTTACTCAACACTTTGCTAGAGGCAATTTGTAAATGCGAGCCTGACAAGGGCATCAATTCGCCATCAGCGCTGGTGTTGAAGGAGCTGAAATCGAAGATTTCGATTCACTCTCCTCGAAGAACTCATTGGCTGCGCTCTTGAGTATGTCATCGATTATTTGAGTGCTGAAGAGAGCCATTCGAGCCTGGCGAAGAAGCAACGCTCGATGATGCTGTGTCAGTTGTACTATGAGATTTATACCAATTACTGCAGACAAGTTTGTTTTGAATTGCAACTGGTATTGGTTGTTGGTAATTCCAAGGCCTATGGTACTGGTGAAGCAATAATTTGTGGTGGGAAGCTGGGTGGTGTCAATGATGTTAAAAATGATGCTCCATGATGTGCAAAACCTAAAATGATTAATATCGGTTGGTGATTGTACTTTTATCACCTGTGTTGCATTGGTGACCACACTGTCTAGTGAATTGTCTTAAAATAGTAAGGGTGAATAAAAGTTTTCTGCTTTTAAATTGTACAACTCTATGACTAGATCTTCTCCAAATAATTGTTTCGTTAGATCCATATCATCATGTTTTAATTCAAGTGCTTGGTGATATAGTGTTGGTAAATCGTTTGCAAAATTATCACCGCCATCGAACCAATTTCTATTTAGAGGATCACATATGTAAAATAGTACGTTGTTGTGAGGTGAAATGGCTTCCATTTTTACGCCTCTAAAATTCAAAATTTTGCCTCAATCGTAAGTCTTTCTAAAGTTAAATTTTTGATCTTTCAAAATTCAAGTTTAAGCTTCAATCGTAGGGCTAGCTAAGGGAAAATTTTAGCTTCAATCGCAGGTCTTTTCTACAGATAAATTTTAGCTTCAGTCATAGTTCCTTCTAAAGTTCAATTTAACATAATTCTTGGGGTCTTATGGGTTTAAATTTATTCCTAAATCTTTACTTTATGTAGTTTAATTTTAGTTTTTAACATTGGTCTTTATATGGCTAAACTTTTGTATGAAAATTTTGTCTTAAAGCACACTTCAAGCCTACTTTATTTTATATAAATACGGCAGTTAGTGTTTATGTTGTTCACTTTTAACTCTTACATAAATAATTAAACATTATTTACAAAAAAAAAACTTTCGAAGTTATTAAAATTTACTATCCCTGGGAATAAAACCACCTGTCCTACCAAACTACTATCAGTTCTTTGTTTTCAAATCATTTTTCAAGTGTTATAAACCTGTCAAAATTTATAATTTATTACATACCAGCAATATATTCAATCATAACAAGCATTTTCTCCACTACATTTCAAATTTAAACAACAAACTAAAACAGAAAAAAAGAAACATACAACAAACATAAAAACTAATGAATTGTACACAACACAAACCTTGATAAAAAAAAACAACTGCTTAAACATGTACTATGTACTACTAGGAAAAGCAAATCTAAACAAATTAATTGAAAAAAATTAATAACATTTTAACACTTCTTTTTATTTGCTGAAGCAAAAATAAAAAACATTCAAATCATCATCATTTCAATATGTTTTCATAACAAATCGTTTTTGTAGTTCACAACCCAAATAATAAACCGAAAAACAAGCAGACCAGGATTTATACCTTGTTTTGTTTCCCAACCAGCCATCTTTTAAACATAAAAACAAAAAAAAAAAACACATTCACTTGTTAGTTAGAAAACCTACAAACAAAACAAAAAAAAACGGTTCCAATCACCACAAAGAAACTAAATCTGAATTCGAATTCGAATTCACATGTAGCAGTAGTTTACTTGTTCTAATCAGATTTCATGTGTGTGTGTGTTTTTTTTTTTTTTTGTTTGTGGCTGAACTTTCGGGAGATTTTGTGGGCTTTAGGAAGTGGTTATACACGTTAAGGCTTCAACTCCTTGTCTAGTGGTGTCAGGGTGTTTATTTGCAGTACTTTTTCTTGCTTGATTTCAGTTAAGTTTTCTTTAACTAAACTTAGTTTTAATAGTTTTATGTTGCATGTAATCGCCAAATGAAAATCACATAAAAATAATTTAAAAATTATGAGTTTAAACACATATAAACAGACAGACTTAATAGTGCAAACCTTGCAAAAAGCAATAGTTGAAAAAATAAATTAAAAACTGTATATTAAGATTTTGAAATACCCTACACAAGTATAAGAAAACTAAATAAAAGCTTTAGTAAATGCAGCAACAAGGAAATACATTTTTATCAAAGCAAAACTTCTAATGGAAACAAGCTGAAAAAAACTCATTAATCTGCTATCTGAAAATCTACTGAAAATCCTTAATTTCTCGTAATTAAACCAATTCAAGCTGAGAGCAGGATTGTCAAATTTTTTCTTCATCTACGTCACCAAAACAGTCGCCAAAAATCGCCAAATATTAAAAAAAATCGTAGAAAATGTTGCTAGAGCCAAATATTTAAAATTAACATTTTATTTTCCATTTATAAAGATTATAAATAAAATTTCTTTTTAGTTTTTGTCAGTTTATTAACATATATAAACATAAAACTGAGACCAATATACTAGATATAATATCCATGTATGTATTTACATACATATATACTTTTAATTACAGACACACATATATTTATAAGATCGTAAACCTCTTTTTAGTACACTACATCTGTATCATTTTCAGCATTGTACATTATATTAAATCTTTTTATCATATTTGGTGTAGCTACAAATGAGTTGCAACCAATTTGATTAACATTCATATAGTTAATAACTCTAAGTAAGGCATCCAAGAGTTCATAGTCGGAATGATCAACATATTAAGAACGGCCAAAGCAATCTCTTTAAAATGAAATCTTCCCGCTGCATCTCTGTAGTTGTAAACTTTAGGCTAGAAGTCTTGTAAGTTTGCTGGCATTTCTACTTTAAAATAATCTTTCCAATTAGTAGATATAAGCCTATTTTGACCATTGAAGTTGATATTCGCCTAAAGACACTTTTGGATCATGAACATTTTTTAAAGAAGTTTGTATCAATGAAAACTTTGCCTGTGTCAACGGATTTACATATTTTAATATTGAAAATTCTACATATACTTGAAAGAGCCTCATACTCGTATTCTCCCGCAATCGCTTTAACATTTCGTTTAAAAGTCTCTTGAGATATATAAAACAATTTTGTTTGAAACTGTTGTTAGAAATTTAGTGAAATAAGAGAATCGAACAAATCGATAGCTGATTTAAAATCAACAGTCAATGTTGTATTGTATTTTTTTTCGTTGACTTTAAATCTGGTATTCACCTCAAAGTGGCGATACAACTTAAGCATTGTAATAGGATGCCAGATATATAAAAACGTGAAATGCTATATTTGTAAGAAAAATTAGCCGAAAAGTTAGCCAAAAAATTCGCCATGTCATTTAAAAACTGCAAAGATATCGCCATGTCGCCAAAAGGAAATTTATGTCGCCACAAGCACTAAAAAAATCGCCATATCTGACAACCCGGGCTGAGAATTGTACGTAAAAACATTTTCTATCTATCTCTCTCTCTCTCTCTCTAAAAAAAAGAGAGACGTCAAACTTCATAAAAAAAAAGCTTTGTCCGAACAAATATTTTGTGCAGAACGAATGGGTCCATCTTTATAAACATATGGTTTCTTAATGTCAACAAATTATTAAATTGTAAGATTTTTCGACCAGACAAAAATAAATTTTAAATAAAAAAAATAAGCGAAGTGTGTTAAAGATGAACCCTTCGTTAATGCTGAGTTTATGCTCATTTATATGATCACAAACAATAAAATTTTGAGAATTATTTTGAAATATGGTGAAGAAGCTCTCGACCCATTTGAGTGGAGGTATTCTGCGTAAAAACGATTGCTAGAATAACTTTAGGAGTAGAACAATTTGTAAAATGTTTGGCTGTTAGATAAGGCAAAATTAAATATTTTATCGTACTTGCTGACATAAGCTAAACAATTTAACTCTAAAGGAGAATCAGTATACCCGCTTGAACTATATACAGAAATACATACAGAAATTCCAGTGACCCTGTGGTAAAGGTGCTAAAGTATGCCTATGAAGAAACAACTGAAAATAGAATGGAGAAACGTTACAAAGTAAAACTTGTGTGTTTTGCAGATAGAAGAACTAAATTATTGTGCATATGATAGCCATTGACGAATCGAATGATATTTCGAGTGATGTGACTTAGTTGATTATTAGATATCGAATACCATCATCTCAATTTAAGATATTTATTATTCGATATCAAATGTCATAATGACAATATAAACAATTTCGATACATTTTGCTCGATATTGTGTGTGACGGTTAGCGCCCTGAATTATATCTGAACTTGAACCTGAACTAGAAACTCAACTAGAACCCTAAGTACAGCCTGAACTAAAATCTAAAGTAGAACCTGACTAGAATATTAATTATAACCTGAACTGGAAACTTGACTACAACCTGAAACCGAACCTTAACTAGAGCTGGAATCTAGAAGTTTAGAAGTTCAACTAGAACCTGAACTGGAATCTCAGCTAGAACTTGAACTGAAATTAAGACTTTTTTGCCCTCTCTTTTTGCCCTATTCTGCACTTTTTTGTACCACATGAAAGCTACATACATATATGCAAAAAACCTTGCATATAAAATCTTATGGAGCAAAAATAAAAAATAAATAAAAAACAAAAATAAAAGCCATAGGAAGACGGAAAAAGTTCATCTAAAATAAATGTAACTAGTAGTAAAAAATATTTATTACCTTGCAAATGTTTATCAACAAATTGCAATCGTTAAAAAAGGCCAAGGTCTCTTCAGCTACATACAATTTTATGTGTCTGCTGCTAAATCTAGCAACAAACAAACGAAATAATAAAAAATAAAATATTTATACTTGTAATATACTTGTAGGTTTAGGCAACAATTCGTTAAAAATAAAACACATTCACATGTAAAAAAAGCAACAACAAAAAAATGGAGCATCATCACCTTTTTTTGTGCAAGAAAGGCTCTTATATTGGCTGCTAACTGCCAGTACTCATAGCAACTGCAACCACCATCACCTTTACCATCTTTGAAATGCAGCCAAAACAACAAAACAAACAACGTAACATATAACCAATTTGAATTTTATGCATGTTGCCGTTTGTTGTTGTTGTTGCTGTATGTTGCAAGCAAACAAGATGTCAATGTAAATTTCTCATGCAATTTAGCAATTGTACAATATTGCGCTGTTTGTTTTTTTTTTTTGTGGCTGTAAGCCCGCTCTGTTTTGTTTAACTGCTCTTTATTTATGGCATCTAGATGATTTGTTTGCATTTTGTGTTTTTTGGGGAGATCTTTTTTCTCTCGCTGGTTGTAGTCAAACAATATTTAATTTGAATATTTATGAGTAACAACTGTAAACATTGTTTTGTCTAAGCAAAGTCATGCGTGTTTACATTCATAGATTTTTATTTTGGTTACTTTTTAAGGGGAGCCTTATAGTAGGTAATGTTATTGGAGGGATCAAATGGCTGCGGAGTTCCAGACAAAAATGTGATTGTAAAAGAAAAATAGTTTTTAGTTTAGGTTCTAGTTGTATAAATTTTCAAGTTGAAATTGAGAAAATATAATTTGGAATTTAGAAATTTAAATTGATATTGAAAAAAAATGAAATGAAATTAAAAAAAAAAAAAACCAAATTAATGTTGCGAAATAATAAATTGAAATTTAGAAATTCAGATTTGTAACTTAAAATCGTGTTATGTAATTTATAAATAAAAAAATATTTCAATAATTTCATACAAGCTTTAATTTCTCTATTACAATTTCGATTTGCATATTCTGAATATAAATTTATATTTCTTAATTTCAATTTGTTATTTCTCAATTTTAAATTTTTCAATTTCAACTTGAAAATTAAATAATTATGGGTTTAGTTTATGTCCTAGTTCTAGTTCAGGTTCAAGTCCAAGTTTTAGATTTGTTCTAGTTTAGGTTCTTGTACAGATTCTTGTTCAGGTTTTAGTTCAGCTACTAGTTAAGGTTCTAGTTCACATTCTACTTTACATTCTAGTTCAGATTTTAGTTTTGTATCTAGTTCAGCTTCCAGTTCAGGTGCTAGTCCAGTTTCTAGTGAATTTTCTAGTTCAGAGCTTTATCCTACAAACAACGTATACATTTTTTACTTCGTACTTATCAAATTGCTTCTTTTTTGCAACGAAACAAGTGCTTCTGTTTCACACTTTTCTTTGCAAACCAAATTTTGCACTAAGAAAATTTCTGCAGAGACGTTGGTCGCCTTTAGTGTGTAAAGTGTTACAGAAAAGAATATAATCATCCTTGTCTTAGCACTTTTCTTTTTGCATTGCTAAATACAACTTTTTAAAATGAGCCGCAATATAAAACTGCAAAAAAACTTTTTATTAAAGAAAACAAAATATATTTTAAACACTAACTGCTGTATTTATAAAAAATAAAGTAGACTTGCAGTGTGCTTTAAGACAAAAAAGTCTACTTTTATTTTTTTATAAATACGGCAGTAAAAATATATTTAATATTTTAGTAATTGTTCAAGCTTAAGGTCTTTTTTTTAAAAATTTTAAATTTTTATTTTCTAAATTTTGCTACGTTACTGTGTAGCTTCTTCAGGAAAATTTTTTAAAATTAAATATTATACTATTTATTCTCTAAGATTATAATCTTAAACCCCAAAAAGATACAACGTTTTTGCAGGAAAAAACATAGGAAAAAACAATAATTTTATTTCAGAACAATACTAACATAGTTGAAATTATGAAAAGTACTCGTATTGAAGCAGCCTTTTTATTTACCTAGCATGATCCATATTATTAAGGCCAGCATTTTTCAGTTCCAATTTCAATTTCCTCGATTTCATTGTCAGTGTCTTCAGTGGGCTGCAAGCTTTCAAATACTCCTTCTGATGCTACTAGAAATATTGTGTAAAATAGAACAAACAATAACTAACTTTCTTGCAAACTCAGTCGCAAATAATTGAGACACGTAAATCTTTCTCTAAGTCCACTTTCACTCCCTTCAATTCTGACTCTGCGAGGCAAGTATTTTTATTTTTGGATGAGGGTAACTTGAGGGTAATAGTCAATTTTCTTATTTCCTGTTGTTTTTTTTTTTTTTTTCATGCATGATATGGCAAGTTCAAAAGAGAATTGATCAAAAACTGGTCAATTAAAACTGCAGTATGTGAATTAGGACTAAGGCTATGGTCACACTTGCCAAACATTTACTCAAAAAAGCATTACCACTATTCTTAAGCACAAATTACTTAGACGACGTTTAATATTACAACTGTTTTGTAAAAGCAAACAGCATCACATAGAATTCAACTAAATTTCTATGGTCAACTGCCCTTATTAAAATAAGTTTTCCAAATAAACGAAAGCGTTAAAGCGCATTTTATTTAGTGGTCTTTTTCGCCAATTATTTGCCAAGTGTGAGTGTACCTTAAGACTGTTAAAACTATATTCAATTATGCGCCGTGGCAACAATTGAAAGCCTCTTCAGCAGTGTTATAGGGATTTGGGCGTAATGGTGGTATTTAACCAGTTTTTCTGTCCGTAACTACTAACAGAAAAAACAACAACATCTGGAAATGATCTCCATGCCTTGTCAAATTTTTTAATTTCTGCCGCATTCTGTAACAATTCCCTTGAGTCATTAACACTGCTTGAAAAACTGAAATTTACACTGTAAAGTGTGCAGTCTTGCCCTTGTTATTACAATCAATGAGTGGTTTCGATCCCGATTTACATATCGTGTAATGTAGGCGCATCAATTGTACAGGCAAAAATATACACAAGGGAACCGATCTTAAAAAAATCAGCAATACCACAAAAGTCATCGAGCCACAGGATTGTGTTTTCAAATAAAACGACTATTATAAAATCGATAACCCCATGGAATGGTCCTACAAACTGGCAACCATTTCCCAGTCAATGCAGGCACAGTAGCTACTGATGTTTAGTCCTACTAAAAAATTTTCTCGAATTTTATTTTAAATAAAATCAACTTGCATTTGATTTAACCGAAAGCAAAATTAATATTTTGTAAAATAGCGACAAATTACTTGCAAGTAGAGTATACCTACATATTATCCATGAAAAACAACAATATTTTTTTGAGTGGCTACACTAGCAAGAGCAAATTCTTTTTTTAAAATGTCGTTAACAAAGAAACTTTTAACATAATTTTAATTTACAATTTTTTTTTTATAAATGCATGACATGTATGTTGCAAAATACTATTAAGATATGTTGCGGTATAGTTATGTTCTTGTTTCTGTATTATTTTTTGTAAAACCCCGAAAATCTGTTATAAATGTTGCCTTTATTTTAACATTGTCATTTTATTTGTGGCAAGTGCCAAAAATTTACTTACAAGAAAATTCTCTTGTATAAGATTTTGTTAGTAAAAAACTGTTAGTGTATTGAGTTTTTCGAACTTGCACTTGCATGTGGCAACGGGGGGTTATAACCGCCCCTTCACTATCGTCGAACAAAAACTCACGCCTTAACATTTCGAAAAATTTACTAGTTATAGCAATGTGTTATGAATTTATAAAGCAATCGGCTTTTTACCTTGCAATTTTTTGATAAACTTATGAAAATTTTCTTTGCAAAATTAGAATTTACAGTTTTTGTGGAATGAAATTTATTAGAATTATTAACAAAATGTTTGGAAATTGCTCTTTTAAATATTAACTTTGCACAAGTAAACGTTTATGTCAAAAACTTTGCAAATTACACTTATCAATTTCAACTTATCACTTCTCAAATTGTATAGTTGAGAGTAACATAAATTTTTGCAAATTGACGTAAAATTGAATGAATGTAAAGAGAAAAGTTGTTCTAGTTCTTTTCCAGTTCTAATTAGCTAATTATGTAGTTTGTAGGGTGTTTGTAATTATTTTTGGTTGTTTAAAAATTCTCATTTGTTTGTTGTTTCTGTTTTTTTTTTTTTTTTTTTTTGTTGCCAAAACTAAAACTTTTATTTATGGTGCGTGCAACAAGCAGTCTAAGCAATTTAGTTTGATTTAAAAATGAAGATTTCCCAAGGATTTATTGGTTGTCCAAACACAAGAAATTGAAAATGTCATGATAATTTTTTTGTAAAGTATTTTTTTGGCAATAAAAATAAGTAATAAATATAAATAAATAATAATAACAATAATGGTAGATGAAGTGTGGGATTTAAAGGTGGTAATAGCTAAAGCCAGCAACAAAAAAGTATTGAAGTGAGTCATAAATTAAAGAAATAATGCTCTTGTTTTCTATAAATTTTTTTCTGAATTTTTTTAAAATTTTTAAGTCATTTACTGTAATGTATAGCAAGCAATTCCTAGTGTTGATATTTGTTATTTACTTGATTTGCAAAGAAAGTTATATTTATTTATTTTATGTTTCCTTGGAAATTTATGCTGTTGCTATTTTTCTTTACTACACTGTATGTGTCTGGCGTATTTTTACAATATGCAAATAGTTTTTAAAGCCTTAAGCTTTAAACTAACAAAACAAATAAATCCATACATATTAAATGTTATAAAATGCTCACTCACCACTCAATAAGTTTCACAATTTTTTTTCATTTTTTTTGTATATTTATTTTAATTTTTAATCTATAGACTGCCACATAAAAAAACAACTTTCAATGTTACAACTTCCACACACAAAATTGTGGAGAGAATGCAAACAATAAAGAAATGGCTTAAGTGGAAATCCAGCAGACATGTGTTAAATCCAGTGTCGCTTCTTCATTTTAGTATTAGGATTTCTTAGCTGTTAGTTCTTTAGTTATTCCTGTTCGTGGTTGGGTGTTTTTTGTTCTTTCAATTCCATGTTGCATAAATCCCATGCATAATCATCATGCGTGTGAATTTAGCTGCTGGCTGTTGAAATTTGTTGGATTTGTTTTTCTTTTATACTTTTAAGATTTGTGGTTTTTTAATTGATTTTTTTTATTAATTTTATTAAAATATTAGCTGGTATTTTATAGATTTACTAAAAATAATTGAATTTTAAGTGTTTTGCTTTATTTAGGTAAAATCTTTATACATTTGCTAGAAATTTGCTTAATTTTATTTACATTTGTTTTTTTTCTTTAATTTTAGATGAACCAAACTTGCAAGGTTTGTGGGGAACCTGCAGCTGGATTTCATTTTGGAGCATTTACATGTGAGGGATGTAAGGTAAGTTCAAATAAAAACAATCAAATGAAAATAAATAAATGAACAAGTAAATTTAAGAAACGTATGAACTTTAAAACTTGGACTAAAATAGCTATCATTATGAGATCAACTTGAATTTTTTTTTTACCAAAAATCGAGTTATTCATTAAGAAAACCTATAAAAAGTGATTTGTTTTAGCACTCCATCCTGTTTTCTTAAATTTCTTATAAATCAACAAATTGCTAGTAATAATATAACAATAATATTCTGACTGACAATAAAAAGACTTAAAAACAAACAAAATTATACTAAATTTCAAATTCAAAAAATTCTAACCAAAAATCTTTTGCTATAGCCATAACATTCATGATAGCCCTAAACTTGACTAATCAAGGCATAACAGTTGCGACATTTTGAAATTAAACTGATCCAACAATTTATGTTTAAATTAAAAAACCCTAAAAACTTTACATAACTCCTAAACTTATTAATATCAACAAAACAAAACAGAATTAAATCCAAAGTTAAAGTTTAAATAGCTTACAGCTAAATTACAAATAAACGAATTTAATTGTTTTAAATTAGTCTTGTAAAAAATAGAACTTTTTATTTCTAAGCTGAAAAAACCCAACAACAAAGAACGGTTTCTTTTATTAAATTAACTAACTCAAGGTTAAAAGGATAATCAAAGTGTAAAAACCTATGTAGCAAAAGCAAAATAAATGTTAAATATCTGTAAATATTTGTTTTTAACACAGAAGGAAAACAAAAACAAAAACAGCCACTACCATCACAAAACAATTTTATTTAATATCTTGTAAAACCTTTTAAACAATTTGTCGGTCAAACTAATTTGTTATTTTTACACGTTAATTTATTTCAATCAAAAAGGTTTCTTTTTTTTCCTCTCCTTACACCAAGCAACAGCAACATATACTAAAACAAACTTTTAAACATAAACATAAAACAAAAATACCTTCATCATTTTTTTTTTCTGAAACCTTAGCTCTACTCCCCTTTACCGCTTACGAAGAGAGGGTTTTTAAAAATTAAGCGTTAAGACTTTAATTGCAATTTAGTGGCAGCAAAAAACACAAAAAAGTTTGTTGCTTAAGTCTTTTGTTTTGTTAGGGTTTCTAGCTAAACTACTTTAGTTTTGTATGGCAAACAAATCAAACTCAACTCATCAAAAGAGCAAATCAGTAGTTTTTTCTATTTTTTTTTTTTTTTTGTTTGCTGATGGTGTTACTCTATGCATGAACAACTGACAGACCTACAGACGTTTAGTCTACTAAGGCTGGTTGCTCTTGCAAATGTAACCGTAAATCCCATTTCCGACCCAGTAATCTTGATGCCCAATTAACCTTAAAAGTGCTTGTTTGCATTGTGAGTTTTTTTCTTCTTCTCTTGATTTTGGCAATTTTTATTTTATATTTTGTTGGCAATTTTTGTTCTGTTGCCATTCATTCATTTATTTGTACATTTGTACCAGCAATTGTGATTTACTGCCATCATGTTTTTGTTGGCATAAGTGTTCTAACTTCTTAGAGCTGATTGTTTTTAGAGTAGTTTATTGTTTAACCTTTTGTGTTGTTGCCAAAGTGCAGCCCCTTACTTATACTATGTGTTATTTCTATGTATGGTGGCAGTGCTCTTTTGCCAGTTGTGTTGTATGTTTTTTATTTTTATGTATTTCTTGGTTAAGTTGTTTACTTTTGCCCCCATTGAATTAAATTGTTTATTTGTTTTAACTCGTAAATGCAATTGTTAATAATGGCATTGAGGTGGTATGTTAGTTACTTAGTTAGCTTGTTAGTTAGTTAGTTACTAAGGAGCATTTAGTATCACATAAACAATTGCTAAAGTTTTGTATGGTGGATTTTGTTTGCAAGTGAACAATTTTAGCAACAGGAAAATGTTTAATTTATATATAGAGTAGTGGTGCCTATATAATTAAAACCCTTTTTCAGATACACAATCAATAATATACTTTTGAAGTCCCAAACAAAACGTTGCCATAACCTTACCAGCCTTAATTGTTTTTGCCTTCTTTGGGGAACTTTTTCCAGCTGCAGATCATTGCTTGGATTGTTCCTTTGTCTTTAGAGTATAGTGATGGATCAACAGTTCTGAAACGACGCTTAAAATCCATTTTATTTTTCTTAAAAGCTTTTTCATCTGTAGTTCTTTTATTCGTCGATCACATAATTCTATATCATGCACTTTGGCTACAATTTCTGTTGTTGTTGTTATTTTTAGACGTCCACTGCGTGGTTCATCCTCAATGCTTGTACGACCACTTTTAAATTCAGCAACCCAATTTTTTACTGTTGCATATGAAGGAGCACTTTCACCTAAGACACCCACCATATCATTATAAATTTCTTGTCCCAATAAACCTTTTTTATTTATATAGTTAATGACACCACGAATTTCTAATTTTTCCATTGTAAAAAAAATCGTGAAGACGTCTTTTTTTAACACCTGTTTCTATATGAAGGAGTTGTCAGATCGAAAAGAAATTTAAGATGTCTTCAGAGAACAGGTGTAAGTCTCCAAAACACTTAACTCTTTTCTGTTTATAGCGCGCTTTCTGTTTTAGGCTAAAAAATTTCCGAACCGCCCTCGTAGTAGAAGAACTATGCTTAATGTAATATTTATGATCAATATAATTACTGGTGAATTCTTCACCGATTTCCTTGTAAAGAATATTACTTTTAATGTTCCTCAAGGCACTGTTGTCAAGCACGTTAGAAATAATTATGCCAAAATTGACCCATTTAGAGGATTATATTTTGAACTTAACAATCTATACGAAATAATTGATTTTTCTCTTAAAACAAATTTAATTAAACATTCAATAATTAGTTTATTAAATAATTAATCTTTTATGCTATTTGTTGATAAATTGTTATTATTTATAAACTTTTTAAAAAGTCTGTAAGGATTTAAACCATTGACTTAATAAAAAAATAAAAAATAAATAAATTCGAATATTCCTTTAGAAGTTAAAGTCATGACAAATAATTCTTCATCAGTCTTGTAATGAAACAAATTAATCTGAATAATGCTTCTTTACAAGCTCCTTTGTAGTGAATCGTAATGTAATATAAGATATACATTAAAAAATTGCTTATTTTGATATATTAACATTCTGAAATGCTTAATAACTTAAATTATAAAGTGACTAGAATCACTAATTTATTATTACAAACAGTATTCTACTTATTTCAGCAATAAAAAAATTCTTTGAGAAAAAAATTCTAGTTATCTTTAGTTTAAACAAAAATATACTCAAAAAAATAATGAAATATTTCCCACAATTTATATACTAAACAAATAACAAACAAATACAAACAATAAATATTAAAAAAAAAATTAAAACCAAAAAATAACAAGTTGCGGTCTTAAGTCTTTTGTTTTACAAAACACATTTAGACACTAAACTAAAATAAACCAAACTATAAAATCGAGCAAATTGTTACAACTTTAAACTAAATTATCTTAACATTATGTTGACAAATTAATACTAAAACCCCACAACTAAAACAATTCTTTTTTTTTTTTTTTTTTTTTGTAACTAAAACTTGTCCGGCATTTGTCATATTTTCTCAATTAGTTGCATTTTATTTCAGCAATTTAACAAAAACTAATTTGAATGCTACAGAAATAATTTTAAAGCATTTTGTTGACAAATTAATCACTTTTAAAGCAAAGGAACCAACAAATTGCTTTTGGACTGGCATATAAATCTTAATGACTCAAAAAGTCTGTATGTATAGACAAATGTATTTGGCAAGAACCCACATTGTAAACCAGCAATACTAGCACTAAACTTCTTAGACCAAAAACACCTACACCCTAAACAATAAGACAAGCAAATCATTTTAAAAGTCGTAATATTTTGGCATGTAACATGATTTAATAATGACAAAAGAGGGCCATTTAGTTAAACAAATTTATTTTTAAATTATTTCGTTTAACATACATATATATGTTTATGAAAAATAAAATAACTGAGCGGTTTTACAGAAAAAAAGGTTAACGCCATTATTTATTTTAGCTTATGATTTCAGTAAAAAAAATTATTAGTTTTAAATAATATATATATAATGTTTTTTTCTGCTTACTCTGTTTGCAGTCATTCTTTGGCCGCTCCTATAACAATCTATCCTCCATATCGGATTGCAAGAACAATGGCGAGTGCATCATTAATAAAAAGAATCGCACGGCATGTAAAGCCTGCCGCTTGCGTAAGTGTTTGATGGTGGGCATGTCCAAGAGTGGTTCACGTTATGGCAGAAGATCCAATTGGTTTAAAATCCACTGTCTGCTACAAGAGCAACAACAGCAGGCGGCGGCAGCCATGGCGGCCCATCAAAACAATCAGCAACAGGCTCATAATGTGTCAGCTGGCATGCATTCCAAGCCTCCGGGCATACCACCACCTGCTGCTGCAGCCGCTGCCTTGGGCATGCTGGGTCATGTTGGCGCCTATTCAGGTTTATATCCACCCCGTACTAAAGAAGAACTCATGATGCTGAGTCTGGAGGAATATGCCAAACATCCTGCTGCCTCACCCTCTGTAAGTTCCCCCGATTCCCATAACTCCGATAGCTCGGTGGAGGTGAATGGCCGAACTAATGCTGGTCTTATGCATCTGTCTAATAAACATGCGGCTCTCGATGCTGCCTCTGCCACTTCCACATCTTCTGTAGGTCCACCGCCTCCACCCCATCCGGCCCATTTAAGAAAAGATCTACCTCCCTTTTTGCCTCTGCCTTTTCCTGGCCTCTCCTCCATGCCCGTCATGCCACCACCCAGTTTTCTACCTCCTTCGCATCTGCTATTTCCTGGATATCATCCTGCCCTTTATCAGCATGCCCATGCTGGTCTGCTGAAACCCTCCCCCGAACAACAGGCAGCTGCTGCCGCTGTCCATCAACTATTCAATAATGCTCCTAGATTTCATCCCACAACTATAACCACCTCAACGGAAGAGCGTAAATTGCAGGATCACAAACAGGATTCATCTCTAATAACTCCCCGCTCGGATGCCTTAAACAATAATCACATACCAAATGGCAGCAAGGCAGCTGAAGAATTAACCAAACGTTTCTATTTGGATGCTGTGCTCAAATCCCAGCAACAATCACCTCCACCCATGGTCACCAAAATACCCAATCTTAACAAACATGATCATTCCATCTCCGCCCTGGTTACACCCAACTCAGAAAGTGGCCGCAATCACAGCAACACTTCCAGGCAAAGTAATGAGGAAGAGGAAGAGGTTGAGGCAGAACAGCAAACTAAATCCCTAAATGATTCCCACTCAAATGGCCAGGATAGTGGGCCGCATGATGAAGAAGACGAAGAAGATTTAGTGGTATCCATGACTCCTCCCAGATCGCCCATAGATATTGAAGATGATCAAACTAGCAAATCTTTAAATCAAGAATCATCTTCATCTAGAGGTCAGGATAATCCCATAGATTTGAGTATGAAAACCGCCAGTTCTGTGTCCAGCTGCTTAAGCACTAGTAATCGTTGTGATTCATCTTCTGACCAAGAAAACGAAGGCAATGAGGCAGGCGATAATAGTGCGGAGTTGGAGGAAAATGAGGCTTGGAGAAGCCAAGAGTTTAGCAGAAATTGTTTGAATAATAACAACAATGACAGTGAAGAGGAGCTCTGTGTTAAGGGTAAGGGGGTAAAAAGAAAATTTGAGGATACTTCTGCAGAAAACTCAGCTGAAGCCCAGGAGGAAGTAGCAGCCAAAAAAGCCAAGAAAGATGGCTCGGCTTTGGATTTAACTAACAAGTTGTAAATGTTGCAAAAAACCTTGAATTGGCAGCCTTTATTTGCCTATTTGAGATTCGCAACAAGTTGCGGCAGTTTGTATAATATTTAGACTATCGAATTTATTAAAGAAATTATTTTTTTTAATTAAAAATCCTTAGAAGAAATGAAATTGTTATTATAAAGATGCTGACTTTCCGTAGTAAATAAGAAATTGTTAAACATTTTCCATTTATGTAAATTGGTATTATATAGAAATTAATCGTAAAGAGTTTTATTAGACAAGTAAAAGCAAAAGCTACCTTACACGAATGAATTTATAACTTCAATTTTATTAAAGCCTCTTTTATTTAAATCTTTTAACAAAAATTGTATTATATAAATTTAATCTTTATGAAAAAAAATGTTAGCTTCAATTCTTTTTTATTAGTCAATTAGCAAATGTGTAGAGAACAAGTTTCTTATAAACTTATTTATATCGTAAAATAAATAAATTAAATAATAATGAAAATAAATAAATTATTTAAATATTTATATACATAAGAACACTTTTTATAAAATGAAAATAAAGAAGAAAAAATTTTAAAAATTTAAATGAAGTTTTTTCAATTGCCAGGACCAGGTACGAGTACATGTAAGTTAAACTATTTTCACAGTTTTAAACTACAAACGAATTGCAGTGAAGCTAAAATTTTATTATACATATAAACTTCTGCAATTGAAGCTCAGAGTATTTAAAGGGCTGTAATTGCAGGCTATATAAAGATAATTGCTATTGAATTTAAAATTAGACTTTATGAAAACCAAAAACTGAAGCTAAATTTAGACTTTGCACAGACCTGCAAATGAAGCTAAACTTATATTTTATCAAGATCTACAAATTAAACTAAAATAACTGCTTATAAAGACCTACACTTGTCCTTTATAAAAACTTACGACTAAAGTTAAATTTAGACTTTTAGAGTATGATTAAAGCTCAAATTATACATATGACGACATACGATAGAAGCTAAACTTAGACTCTATATAGATAAACGATTGAAGCTAAAGTTAGACGTTGTAATGATCTACGATTGAAGCTTAACTTAGATTTTATAAAAACCAACGATTGAAACTAAACTTAGCTCTTATTAAGACCTTAACTTAGATTCTATAAAGCCCTTCTTAGACGTTGTAATGACCTACGATTGCAGTTCAACTTAATCCTTATAAAGACCTAAACTTAGACTACATACAGACATACGATAGAACCTCAACTTAGTTTACATAAAGACCTTCAAATAAAGTTAAACTTATACTATGAGGGTGGTTCAGAAACGTTTTCTTTTAGATCTGCCAACTCCTTCATATAGAAACAGGTGTTAAAAAAAGACGTCTCCACGATTTGTTTACAATGGAAAAATTAGAAGTTCCTGGTGTTATTTAAATAAAAAAGGTTTATTGGGACAAGAAATTTATAATTTATAATGCAAAAGTAAACAAATGGGTTGCTGAATTTAAAAGTGATCGTACAAGCATTAAGGATGAACCACGTAGTGGACGTCCAAAAACAACAACAACAACAACAGAAATTATAGCCAAAGTGCATGATATGGAATTAAATGCTCGATGAATAAAAGTGCGTGAAATAGCTCCCAGTGACGTTTACCTGTTCCCAAATCCAAAAAACAATTCCCAGCTGTCAAGCGTTTTACCCCAAACTAAGATACATTTACAGTTGTAAACCACTATTTTGAAGGCCTTGAGGATAACTATTTCAATCAAGGGATAGAATAAATAAGCATTGGACTACGTGTATTGAAGTTTCAGGATTTTATATTGAAAAATAAAAATCTTTTTGAAAAACAAACTATTCTATTTCCGTGCTAGGCTAAGAAGTTTCCGAACCGCCCTCCTGCATAACTTAACACATAATTTTTCCTCCCAATTCATTTGCAATTGCCTTAAAAATCTATTCAAGTGATTTTCTTTTAAAAGCCATACAAATTATGATTGTAGTTCATTTTCGTTTCCCACCAGCAAATTCTACAAATTTACTAGAGTTGGCGCTGTCTTGTTTTTACTGCCACATCTGACATTAACACCTGGTTTATGTTTCTTTAAACTTTAATTTTTGACCACAACGAACTGACACGTTCTTTTCGTTATGTTTTTCCTCTAGTTGAAGCGTAGAGGCCTTGATACAGACGTTTTGCTGAGCCTGCTTTAAACTAAAAAAAAGAAAGAAAAAAATAAATAATAAACGTAAAAGGTCTGGTCTTGCTAAGGCTGTATTTTAAGTGATGTTGCTACGCTAACTTGTCTATTTTATATGATGTTTTTGACTTGTAACAAGCGATTGTCATAAATGAGTGCGTAAAATTCACACGTTTGTGCTTTTTATTTAATACTTAAGTTTAACTTTTAATGGAAAACAAGAAAACATTTTTTAACTAGAATTTTTCCTTAACAATTCTTTAGGGATATTTAATTGTATTTAAGTAGTTTTTTTCACAATTTTCCCAGCAAATTTTTGTGAACATTTCTGCTAACGTTGGTTAAATTTAATGTTATTGGCATTTATACACAAAAATTGCATAAACATTTTTCTTAATAAACTGAAATTGTAATTTTTTGTTGAGAATTTTAAAGCTGTTGTTATTGTTTTTGTAACTATTAAATAGTGGTAGTAGTGTTTGGCTTGATTTGATTTGCTTTGCTTTGCTTCCACTCTACCATAACTATTCAAACTGACACTAATCAATCTGAAATCTATTTCAATCAATCTTCAAGTAATTGCAAATACTTTCAACATTTTTGTCAATACAAAGACGGTGTCTAATATGAAAAAAAAAAATAATAATACTTGGTTGGTTGGTTGGCTGGCTGTAGCTTATGTTGCAACTCGATTGATGCGAGATTTTTCCATTTCAATTTATTTGTGAGTGAGCACAAGTGAGTGAGAAGAATGGCGTGAAAATTATACCACCTTAAGTAGCAAATATAAACTACATTCAACATATAAATCTACTCCATAAGTATTTGTTGTAGCTGCTGGGTGATGTTGCTGTAGCCGTTGCTGTTGCTGGTGTTGTTGTGTTGATGAGCTTATTCAGAAAATGTAGAATGAGATTGACATTTTGCAAATGCGCTCAAGCATTTTTGCAAATGTATGTCTGTTATACATGCTGATATTCTTCAGTCTGTCTGTCTACTTTAGTTGTTTGTGTGTCTGGCTAGCTTTTATTGTTGCTGCTGCTGGTGACAAAATATAGTTAGAGTGTGACATGAGCTCTTGACGTGCCCATTAAAGTAAAAGACAGAGCACACAGCTCAGCTCTGTTCAGCATACAGTCAAAGTCATAGTCAATTGTCGTCTTTCCGTCTTGCATAAAGCTTTTCTAGCTGGTACCCGTAAATTTTTATATCAAACACTAAATGTATTATGCAGTATATTGAATTTGTTATTATGTTTGCAACAAACTAAAGGTATGGCCACATTTGGCAAATATTTAGTCAAAAAAGCATAACTACTTATTTTAGCACAAATTTGTTTGACGTTGTTTACGCTTACAAGAGATTTGCAAGATCAAACAGTATTAAATAAATTAAAGCTAAATATTTGTTGTGCTTTGGCCTAAATAAGAAAAGTTTTTTTAAATAAATAAACTAGTTGAAATATATGTTATTTAGTGGTAACTTTCTCTTTTTCGGCAAATATTTGCCAAGTGTAACCGTACCTTTAGTCGAACTTTAATTATAGTTTCTCATACAGTCTAATTAGAGATTCAAATGCACTTATTTTGTTATAATTAACTAAAGTTGAAGGCGCTAAATATTCTCAACCTAAATATAGCATCAAAATCAATCTTTATCAAGTTCGGCACAGCGAATTATGACCCCCCCTAAACCAAGGACCCCAATGAAAAAGACGAAAAATTAACCCAAAATATACACAGACTACAGAAACGAAATAATTTTGAGGCAGTTTTCCTATTTATTTTGGGTTATTTGGTCATTGAGGTGATTTTGTATTTTAAGATAAATGAAAAATTAGCCCCAAAATATTGGAATGACCAAAAAAAACCCCAAAAATTTATGTTTAGTACTTTGGCACTGCCTTTCATTCCTAGATTTTTTTAAAATATACAAAAGTTTTATAAATGAAAAATTTCCCCAAAAATATCATATGAAATTTTATTATTATTATTTAGAATTTGACCTTTTTATATTAAAATTCCAATAATTATTTAAGTTTAAGGTCTTTTTTAAATGTTTATTAAATAATTTTTAAGCTTGAGGTCACTTTTTGTTTTTTATAAAAGATTTTTTATTTTTATATATAATTTAACTCGATATTTCGATTTCCTTTATAAATCTTCTTTAGGAGTTATTTTATTTTAATATTTAAAAAATAACAAATTTTCTATGTGTAAATAAATATTTATTTATCTTTAATCTTTAAATTAATATTTTATTAATTTCTTATAAAAAAAATGTGTGCCAATTTTTTATTTAAAAATCTACCCCAATATTTGGGACCACCTTTTATTTCAACCTTTAGTGCAATTGTTTATAAACTTTAGGGTGATTTTTCGTTGAAAAAAAAATTCAGACTAAAATTCGTAATGAAATGTGATCCTACAATTTAGGTAATTTTTCGTGTTTCTCTTTAGGACCATTTTCTTAGAGCAATTGTTCGCAGCGCCATCTAGTCCTACATGAGTTTCAGTTCCAGGTCATTATGTTGTATAAATTGAGCTTCAATCTTTGACCTTTATAAAGTCTAAGTTTAGCTTCAATCAGAATTCTTTATGTAGTCTAAATTTAGCTTTAATTTTAATTCTTTATATATTTTAAGTAGACCTACAATTGTCTAAGTAAATCCTTAATTGTAGTTCTGTATATAGTCTAAGTTTAGCTTCAATCCAATCCTTAGTGTAGCTTCAATTGTAGTTCTCTATATAGTCTAAGTTTAGCTTCCCCTTATCTTATATTCCTCACTACCGCTTATAGAGCACCCACTTACTGTTTCTAAACCCCATATTCAGCTTGTTTGCCAAAGCTGCAATAAATTCTCATTTTCTTACTAGCTGATGCACGTTTAATGTTCACTTGATACATTGTTCTGCTGTTGTTATCCATCAAAAGTTACATATATATATAGTTTTGTTATACTTTAATGTTGTTTCTTCTTCAAATTTTGTGTTGCATTCATGCTGCTTTAACGTTGCATTCAAACGATTGCCAGTGATTTGTGCTGTGATTGAAATTTGCATGCAAATGCTGACGGTTTTGTCTGCTCAACGGTGTGACAACGGGAGCAATTTAAGTGGCACATTTCTTAGTTTTGTTATTCATACGTTTCGTCTGCTTTTCGTTATTGTTTTAACTGGCAACACCCATTATTTGTGTAAGAAAATTTTCAAACAGCTAGCAGAGATATTTGATTTCTGTGATTTCTTTGGTATATATTGAAATTTTTATTTGAATTTTATAAAAAAAAAATATAAGAAAAATAATTGTGAAATCGTTTAATATGTTTATTTTTATGTGATGTATTAAAACGTTTTCTACTTATATGTATGTAAGTGTTTTGATGATATTTTCTTAGATCACAAACTCACCTAGATTTCATTTGAAATAGACATACTCATTGATATAAATAAAGGCTTGTTAATAAAAGGTGTTGCGCGATTTCGTTTTGTTTGAAATTAAAATTAGAAATCAAAAGAAAAAATACTTAATTATTTATACAGTTAAGTGAAGAGGCGTTAAAACTAGACTAGTATGGTATGTGTGGAAAAAATACTCAATTAGTTTATTTCAAATAAATAGGGTGCAGACGAGACGAGTGAGTAAAGAGCAGGCGCATAATTACAAGAAAAAAAAACAAACAAGCAAACAAAAGACTTAAGTAATATACTTTATTAATAAGAAAGTGTAGAAGCCGTGTGTAGTTGTTTAGTTAGGGAGTAGTTTGAAAACTAAAAGTAATAAAATAGGTCGAAAACAATAAGTTGATGCCCTATAGCAGTTAGATTTAAACAAACATAAGATTTTAAAACTTTTTAAGGAAACTTTAGAAACTCTTAAACGAGTTTGAGTTTCATTTGGAGGTATTTTTGTGGTGTATCTCAAGCTTCGTTTTAGTCTAGTATTTTGGTAGACTAAGTTGGGCCTAAATTAGAATTCGTTTACGTAATATAAGTTGAATTACAGTTAGAAATTTTTTTGTTCAAGTGCAACTTTATTTAAATGTCTATAAGTGTTTGTTACTTGGAAGACTTTATGCAGTCTAATTGGTTTAGTATGAGCTGCTGTTGTATGAGTTTATTAAGAATATATATTGAGCTTAATTTTGAGCTGGAATTCGAAGTAATTTTTGTAGCTTCATTTGAAGATCTTTAACTTGTTTAAGTGAGGCTTTATTTGAAAGCATTCATGTGGTCTATTAGAACTTTATTGGAAGATAAGTATACAAGAGCTAAGTAAGTAAGTATACAAGAATAAGTATAAGAATTTCAGTTAAGCTTCATTTGGAGATCGTTAACTAGTTTAGGTAAAGTATCCTTTGAAAGTTTTAATGTCGAACTTTATTTGGAAGACTTTATGCAGTCTACGTAGTTAAAGATCGGCTTTAATTAAATATTTTCATATTGTTTTTGTTGGGCTTAAATTTGAGTCTTTACTGGAAGTGGGTTTTGTAGAATAATTTGAAGTTCATTTGGAAATATTCAACCAGTTTAAGTAATGCCTCATTTGAAAGCATTCGTGTGGTCAATATTATTAGAGGCCTTTATGCAGTCTGTGTAGTTAATGATAAGCTTCAGTTGTTTAGGTTTAAATTGTCTGAATTTAGCTTTAGTTTTTGTTTTTAATAAAGTCTATTTTGAGCATTATTTGTGACCCATAAGCGCTATTATTGAGCTTCTTTAATTGTTCAAAATTGAGTTTCAATTTAAGAACTTAACAAAGTCCAAATGGTTATTATTTAGAGCTCTCTAAGGATTATAATTAAAGATTTGTGCTGATGATTTTATATGATCTCTTTTAACCTTCATTTGTAGTACTTTAAATTGAATAAATTGAGATTCAGTTATAGGAATTTTAGTAGTCTAAATTATGCTTAAATTGTAGGTGTTTATGTGGTTTCATTAAAGTCGCATTTTTAAATCATTATGTAGGCTACGATTGGCTTTAGTTCCATCTCTCTCTACAGTTTGTGTAGTGCTTAATTTTAAAGTTTTCACCTTTAACCTTCATATTTTGGACTTTATGTTGCCTAAATTGAGCGTCTAGCTCTCCATTGACTAAACTAGTTTGCCTATTGATATAGAAGATTTTTTTTGGTGTTAAACAAATTCATATCGTAGCTTTTTACATTCCAATATCGCTGGTCCTCTTGTGTTGCCTGCAAAGATAGAAAGAGAATAAAAGAGAAGGAGATGAATAGAGATAGACAGAAAGTAGATGTATATAGGCGAGTATGTGTCGGGTCAATAAGTATGCATAGAAAATAGATGAAGTAATCACTTCGAGTCATTTAACGATCGTATAGTTTTATCCGAAAGGAATTTAAATGTCAAATCGCATATGTATATATGCTTACTTTCATTTAATATTATTTACCTATTGTTTACATATTGTAAATAATGTAAAGAATTTAATTAAATATATTTCTATGTTTACACTATTTAATATGTGTACTTTTGATACTTTTACCTTATTTACCAATTTTTTACATAATGTAAACAATGTAAATAATTGTTTTTTGAAGATTATTTTACATTTCGTCTTATATTTATTTCAGTTTGCATAAAATCTTTATTGTTTAATAACTGCGTACTTGGTATAAAGATTGAAATTTGGAACAGTTTAACTCTTTAATGATTTGCATCAATATTTCCTAACGTTAACATTCTTTACCAATTTTCCACTTGACACCAACAGTGCAAAGAATTTATATCTAAACACACTTTTACATTTCTGCTGACTGTTATGCATTTTACACAATTTACCAATTGTCTACTTAATGTCAAAAATGTAAAGAAATTCTTTTAAATACACCACAAATCTCCATAAAACTTGTATCATCTACTAAAAACTAAAATCATAACATCTCCTCTAATTATTGCTATTAAATCATCAATAACTTAATTTTTATTATCACCATCCAATAGGCAGACAGCAGCTAACAAAGCAATTCTAGAAACTAAGCTTAACAATAGCAGTTATTGAACATGTAATCTGACAATTTGAAAAGCCAACACATTAGCACCTTTAACTAAACAACCAACCCAAACAGCCGGAAAAGAGAGAGACAGAGTGCTCGAGAGTAAGGAATAAAAAGCATGTAATAGGGGGAGTTTTATTGACAGCAGCAATTACCTTAAGAAATCAACAAGATTTTCAAAAGCTCAATCCTTTAAGGAAAGCAATATATACTTGTATATAAAATATAAACTAAACACTTGTCTAACCATTTTGTTAAATTTTATTACAACATAAGTGTCTATCAAACGAATGAATGAACAGCCAACACAACAACAAAGCATATCAAAAACTACAACAGACAAATACACGAAAAAAAAACAAAACAGAACTCTGTAAAGCAACAGAATGAATGAATGAATGAATGATTGAATGTAAGTGCTGTTTAGCTGCCACGTTTTGCAACATTCTACACCATACCTTAGCAGACATACAGACTAAAGACAGACAGTATAAATCACAAATTGAACGTTTCACATTTTAATGGGGTGGCAATCATTTTAGTGCTTTCTTTTTTTTTTTTTTTTCTTTTTGCTTGGAAAAAACTTCTTACTGTTGCTGGCTGTTCAGTGTAGTTAAACTGTGGTTAAAATTAAGGCGGGCTGAAAGTGGTTAAGCACTCTATTATTAAATAATAATAGTGTGCGTGCCTTCTATTCTCTTCTCTTCTCTTCTCTTTTTTTTTTTTTTTTTTTTTTTTTTTGTATGACGATTTGTATTTTTATATGAAATACATAAAAAATAACTTGAACAACGAGCATTAAGCAAAAAAAAAATGTGAGCAAATTGTTAAAGTCTTGCAACAAGTGCTACAGTTAGCAGGTTGTTGTCTTAGAAATCACAGAAGATGTTTACTCTGGCTGACAAAAATTAGTTAAGCATCAAATGAGATCTATATAACGGCCTAAGATTGAAGCTCTACTCGTACTTAGACTATATAAAGATCCATGATTGCAGCTAAATTGAGTTCACCTAAAGATCAACGATTAAAGCTTAACTTAGATCATCTAAAGCTCAAAGATTAAAGCTCAACTTACACTATAAAAACATCAATGATTGAAGCTCGACTTAGGCTGTTTAAAGATCTAAGTTTGAAGCTTAACTTATACTATCTAAAAATCAACGATTGAAGTTCAACTTAGGCTATACAATGATCCATGATTGAAGCTAAACTTAGACTATCTAAAGATCAAAGATTGCAACCCAACTTAGACTATACAAAGATCTATGATTGAAGCTTGACTTAGGATTGAAGCTCAATTTAGACTACAAAAATATCCATTATTGAAGCCCAATTTAGACGATATAAAGATCTACGCCTGAAGCTCATTTTAGACCACATACAGACCCACAATTGAAACTTAAATTTGGCTACAAGCTACTATTAAAGCTAATTTCTATTTCTCTGCTAGTGTGCCTTGATCTTATTCCTTGCTGTGCACACTGCTTAAACCACAAACATCTCCTGCTACAGTCAATCATTTCTACTTGTGTACTACAACAAATTTTCTTGGGGTGATGAACAATCAATTAAATAACTAAATTGTTTATTGTTATTACTAAAAGTATTTATTAAGCTTTTCTTCTCTCTTACTTAATAGTTTAAATGATTTTTCAATATCATAATCCTATAAGTATCAGTTTTGAAAGTATACGTGTTTTAAAACGTTAATTTCATAAATCAGAAACAAATTGATTTATTATATATTTGTGTGTTTTTTATGCTATTCGCTATGAACTAATTCAGGTGTTTTTAAGGCATTTAATTAGTTAAGAAAATTAAGTAAAAGATTTAAAACTTATTTGAATTAATTAAAAGTCTTATTTTATGATTTTTATAAATTATTATTTTAAAAGTTTATTAACCTTATTGGCAGACTAGTGGAGTTTCTAGTTTTTTTTTTTTTATTCTGAATTGTAAGACGAGCCATTTTTGCCAAAAGGCTTAAAAAATTACCTTAGTTTTGCTTGAACGGTTGTGTTTTGTTGCTTTGTTTTGTTTAATATTGTTTTACTTTTTGATATTTTTTTAAAATCAATAAATCATTAATCATTTCTAAAGTTCAATAATTATTGGTCTCATCTAGACAATGTAGACCAAAAGCTGTGATTTTATGGTAGCAGCTATTATGAACTTTAAACACCAAAAGGTTTTATTTATTAGAAGGAAATAATTAAAAAGAATAAAGCCAGACAAAACCAAATTTAATTAAAGTTTAAAAAAAAAATTTTACAGTAAAAAGAAAAAATAAGTTTTAGAATCGAAACCAGTTATATACAAGAAAAATTCGTGCAATTATAACTCTGATATCAGAAGTCGTCAACGTATGTACTTTTACTTGATTTTAAGTCATATTTTTTAAAACTTTACAAATACTCATTTTATGATCCCATTTAAAATACTGTTCTTGGCTTCTGCTTTGCATTTGTTTAATTTAGACTAGCCAGCTCCAAGTGAAACTATGCTACTTGTTTTGACTGTTTTGGCCAAACGTTGTGGAAATAGCTTTCATTAGAATTTCTTGTTTTCTTAGTAGCAATTTTTGCTTTGGCAAGTGTTGCTATTTCTTTTAAGTTTAAGTAAGAGTAAACTTAATTTTTTTAAATTACCATAAAAATAGTTTTTCAATATTCATTAACACTCTTTACAGCATTTTAAGTTTGGTTTCACATAAAATAAAATTCAAAGAATTACATGTCTAAAGCTACATACGGCAGTGTGTGAAACAAAGATCCACAATTGAAGCTTAACTCAGACTATATAAAAAAAACTCAACTTAGTCTTCATAAAGACCCACCATTGAAGCTCAACTTAGACCACGATAGAAGCTTAACTTAGAAAACATAAAAACCCCCGATTTAAACTGAACTTAGAGAATGATCGTGGTTCAATTTATACTTCATATGGACGCACGATTGGAGTTAATCTTAGACCTCGATCGAAGCTTAATTTGGACCACATAAGCATCCACGATTGAAACTCAACTTAGAGAATGATCGAAATTCAGTTTAGACTTCATATGCATGTGGGATTGAATTTAATCTTAGACCACGATCAAAGCTTCGATCTAGACTTAGAATATAAATAAACCCACGATTGAAGCTCAACTTAGAGAATTATCTATATAAAAAATTAAGCTCAAATTCGACTGCATAAACCCCTACGATTGAAGTCAATTTTAAACCACGATTAAAACTTAAGTCAGACTATAAATAAAGCCATAATTAAATTTAACTTAGACCACGTAAAGAAAGCCGATTGAAACTCAAGTTAGGCAAAAAAAGACCCAGAACTGTTGCACAACCTATTCTATATGAGGAACCTCTAAACTTGCACTTTAAGAATTGTTATTAGACTGCAAAAATGTGATTACAATATTTGTTCTAAAATAAATATCACAAAACTGTATTTTTAGTGCGACTATCCCTGTACAAAACTCGCATTTACTTACATCTTGTCATTATAGTAAAAAATTCCAAACCAAAGCAACTTATACTGCAGCTACTTACCTGTAGCATATAACGCAACATCATCATATACTCGCTTGCCTCACTAAACATATCCTTAGCATAGCCTTATAACAAAACTCAATTCTGTTATTTCGGTTCACAACGATCTGTAAACTTTTTAATAACATTTTATTATAATTTTTTCTTACTATCAACAGCTTGTTACAATTATACAACGACAGCCAGCCACTCAGTTTTTGGTAAATCAACTAATTCTTTTTAATTACTACAGGCACTGAACTGCACTGCAGTGTTCATTAACGTTAACAGAAATTCACATTAACTGCTCCAATTTGATGACAGCAATAATGAAACTGTCAGTAGAATAAAGACTCATGTTGTGCATTTAAAAATGTAAACCATGTATGGTGAGTTCTCACGGTTAAATGTGATTTTACTGTAGGTATTTCAGAAGACTAGTTTTTAATGGTAAAACTGTAAATTTAAGAGCTTTTTAGTTTAGTGGACTTGGTGACGTATGAGTGTTATTAATTGTGAAAATTTCAGTTATTTATCAATTTATTTGAGGAACATTTTTATAGTGTCTTAGACTTAATGATGTTTAATGATTGATTTTAATTAAGACCACTTTATTGTATCATAAAAATAAAAATATTTGTTTAGTAGGTGTTGTTTGGTAGGGGCAAAAGTGTATGACAAATCAAAAAAAAAATAAAAAACTTTTTTTAATATTTGTTACTTTTGTTTGAAACTTAAATAAAAATACAATCTTTTGCTACTATAATGCTACTAAACATGAGAGTAGCATTCATTATACCTAAAAATTCATCTATTTTGCGAAAATAAAATTTAACTTAATTTAAAATAAATTCCTTGCTTACCATTATCTTCAAATTGATTACTACGTTTTTCTTTTATTGCGCTACAAGTATTACATCAAGATCATCATTCTCTTCATCAGTTACAACGCCAGCAATGGTATAAATTTAAAGTACTTTAAGACTTGCTTAATAACCATACATCACACTAAAGAAAACTTCAAGAAAAAAAATAAAGAAACTAGCCAGGTAAGGTGCTTCTATTTAAATCCACTTAAAACAAAGGTCTTCTCTTTACATAGACTACATTAAGTGTAATATTTGTCCATCACGGCCAAATGATGTAAAGATCTATAGTTTTTGGCCGCACAAAAGCCTCCCAAAAAAAAAAGAACCAACACAGCAAACCACTGTAACAAATAAAACATTGCTTTAGTTATAAACTAAACTATGGAAATGAATACTTAACTCTAAGTAAATTGCTTTAAATTAACCTGGTGTTTTTTTTTTGCATTTTGGGAAAAGATTTTTGCCGCCAACAAAATCTGTTAAGAAATGAGAAAAATAAAACAAGGTTAACAAATGCATAGAATCCATAAAATGAAACGTATTGCAGCAAAAAATTCAAACCAATAACGAAAACATATGAAAATTTCAAATATGTGCAATATAAGTTTGTTAAAAAATCTCCAAAAAACAAAAATAAAAAATAATACAGCAACCAACCACAGAGTATTGCTGGCATAAGGCTTGTAAGAAAGAACACACAAATATGTAAAGCAATTGAAAACGAAGCGAAATAGCCGCCAATATTTTTGTGTGAGTTTATTTTTTTTACCATTCATTCGTTTTCATCATTGTGTGGCATTAAAATGTGCATCTTTATTTGTGCAATACATTTTGTATGAGGCAACATACAAGCTGCAGCCTTAAATAAAAACAAACTACAAGGTTTTAGTTTCCTTCTAAAGCCAATGTGCAACAAAACTGTCTTGACCACCACACCATACAGAGAAACAGACAAACATTAATCCATCAATCCATCTTACAGCTAAGGTATGCCAGATGTTTTAAAAACAAACCAATAGTTATTAGTGTTTGTTTTAGAAACAAGAATTCAATTTACTGTAAACCAGGGCTCTATTCCACAAAAAATTTATCAACTTTTCACTTCGCACTTGTATGTGTTTCTGTTGCACAATATTCTTTGCAAATCTCATTTTGCACTAAGAAAATTTTTCAGAGAATTTGCTCTTTCCTGCAAAGTGAGTGCGTAAAATGTTTCACTAAGCATTTAATCATATTTGCATTTCTGTCTTATCACCTTACTCTTTGCATTTTCAAACACAACCTGTTAAAATAGGCCGCAAAATAAAACTACGAAAAAACTCGCAGTGTTTAAAAAAAAGATATTTTATTTGCTAGTTTTCCAAACTATAAAGTAAGTCCTGTTTCACACTCTTCAGTTTTAGCTGACCAGTTTTTGTTCACACGTCAATTCAATTTTCATACTTTTTCATGCAAATCAACATGCATGAAAGAAAAAATCAAAAGGAAATAAGAAAATTGACTAGTACCGTCAAGTTTGTACCGCTTTTATTCTATTTTTCCTCTTCAGAAAATACTTGCCTTGAAGAGTCAGAATTGAAGAGTGTGAAAGCGTTCTAAGTATTTTTTTTATAAAATCATTATAAATATTTATAACATATTAAAGTTTAACTTTCAAAACGATTTTCAATATATATACACTAGCAGACTATGCACTGCGCTGTGTATTGTGCTTTAAGTTTTCTCTAATTTTATTTAAAATTAATCAAATTGGATTATATTTAACCGAAAGCAATTTTTGAAAATTAATGTTTTGTAGTCCGGCAAAATTAATTCGGTCTATACAATTTCTTCTTATAACCGCGTCATCACTAAACTAACGTCTGGACATTTCTAAAAGCTTCACCAGTAATAACAATATGAATTTGTAAAGCAATTGTTTTTTACCTTGCACATTGTTGACAAACTTATCAAAATTTGCTTTGAAAATTAGACTTTATAGTTTTTGTGGAACAAAACTTTGCACAAGTGAATGTACGTGGAACATAAATTGCAAAGAGAAAATAATAATTTAAAAAACTTTTCAAATTACACTTATCAATTTCAACTTATCACTTATCAGATATTTTAGTTCTAAGGAACATAATGTTTTGCAAGTTGAGAAAAAATTGCGTAAATGCAAAGTGAAAAGTTGATAAGTTGTTTTGTGGTATAGGGCCCAGTGTGTATAAGTTTACAATATATAATGAATAAATATTGATCCAACTTAACTAGAACTGAACTAAAACCAGAAATAGAACCTGAATTAGAAGCTGTACTAGAATCTGATCTAGAACCTGAACTAGAACTTGAACTAACACCTGAACCTGAACTAGAAGCTGAAATAAAACCTGTGCCCATGTTTTGTAACTTCCGCGTCGCGAAACTTTTCGATAAAAATATGTAAAATGAAACAGAAGTGCTTATGTCAAAAGTAATACTTTTTCAAGTGTTTTTGACAGTAGTACATTATTTTACATAAACAAAATGCCTGTTGTTTCTGTATTGTGTTGTATTTGTTGCCTATTTGCACTCACCTTGTATAATTACACCATGAACGCAGCTGACCTTAAACCAGATCTAGAATCTAAACTTGAACTAGTACCTCAAAATGAACTATAGATTCAAATCTTATCTTAAACCACAGAGTATAACAGAGGTGACAGAAGGGGAAAGAAAATGTAGTTTTATACTTGTCTCTTTCTTTGAGAACTACCTTTTAGTTTTCTTTATGTTACTATTTTTCTTTATTTTTCTGGCACAATAAAATTCAATTTTGGTCACAGAGTATTTTTGTATTGTTTGATATAAACATAAAAAAATGCATTTATATCATCCAACAATTGCACAAACACCACAATGCTTACCACAAAGTATAACAATTATCAAAATATAATTTAGTAAGTAATTGAAAAATGACCTAAAAAAACAAAATTTCAATTCAAATATTCTAACTCAAATTGTTTTGTTTAACTATTTTGTTTTGTCCACAAAATTCTTGTTTGAAACGCCAAAATTGTCGCCTCTGTTATACTCTGTGTATTGAACTTAGAAGAATAACTCTTATACTCAAATTCACACCGAGAATTCCATAACATTTCAAACTTAAAGTTTTAAGCTGGCATCACTGTCTGTCACAAACATATATACCATACATTGAGCATTCTCAACATACTTGCCAACATATGAATACCATCATTATTATCATTGTCAGAATCAGCATCATCATCATTATGATCTTTTTCATATCACATCATGGTCTTAGGTCAGTTTCATTTCAGTCAATATAGAGTGTGTGTGTGTGTGTTTTTTTTTTTTTTTGTAAAATTTCAGCTGAAGCTGTAATAAAATGTTCTTCTTTTATTTTTGTGATCTTCTCTACTTGTTGTTTTTATTTGAGGAATTAAATTTTTCACATTTTCGTTTTTGGCGGCTTTTTAAAGTTGAATGTATAAAAATCTTTTTGCTAAAGTTTAAACGTTTATTGTTTTGGGATCTTTTTTGCTCGTTCGTTTATATTTAAGTAGGTAAAAAAAAGAGAAACATAAAATTTTAAGAAATATGTACATATGTATGTATTATGAATATTTTAGGTGAATTAGGTTTAACAACAAGTGTATTTATTGTTTTGAATGGTATGATCAGGGAGTTTAAAATGGTCTGATGATGTCGCCAAGAAGTTGGCTGTATAAAAATAAAAATAAAATAAGGAGGAAAAAGTAGACAATTTTAGAACGAACACCAACTGCTTGAGAAATATGTATGTTTGAATGTTGGTTTTTCTGATTTCGAATTATTTAAAATATTTATTTAGTTAATTTGCTTTTTTGGATTTCCAAATCTCATTTCTTTGTATTGCTTGTGACCCCATTAATAACCAGAAGTTTTTGCATAAATTGTATAACAACTTTCTTCTGAAATATTTGCGTTGCATATGTCTATGTTTAACAAATTTTTTTAAATTTGAAGGCGTTTTCCTAGCAGCCAACATCTCACCACAAACACTTGTATATATTTTATTCAAAACGAAATGTATTATGATTTTTTGTTGTAAAAAAATTTTTGGAGTTTTTTGATACATTTGACAGCTAATGATTATTTCATATTTGACAGCAATTTATCAAACAATAAAATCAAAATATACAAGGCATACAAGACATAAAAAACACACACACAACCATTTTAAAATTAAACATAAAACAAGATCTCATTTTGATTTGAATTCTATACAAATGCCGCCTTAAGATTTTGGTGTATTTTTTGCGTTTTTAAATTAAACAAGTGAACATTTGAAACAAAAAAAAAATACACAAAAAATATAAAATTTTTGCCAAAGGGCACAAATAGAGAAACTGGTGTTTTAAAATCGTGTTGAACCTGATTCTGTAGCCAAAAAAAAACTAAACTATTTTCATAATGTCCACCATAAACAACAGCAAATGATGAGCAAACAATGCATTAATTTGAAACAAAAAAACTAAAACCAAAACTTTTATAACAGTTTCTTATAAATAGACAAGTTTGGCAAGTGTCTGTTTAAAAGTAAAGTGTTTTCTAATGAGGTTTCTTCTATTATTTTGTTTTAGGTAGTCTGTTTTTTTCCAGTTAACACAGCTTAATGTTAAAGTAATCAATAGCTAGGAGGGCATGTGGCGTTAATTGTGATTAATGACATGCATTGAACTTATGTTTAAGTTTTTTTTATACATTTTATACATACATCCCAAAAGCTACTAATTATTTTCTTAAACAAAACTATATATAATATAAAAAAAAATGTAAATTTGTGTTCATAATTTTAAGTATCCCTTTATTGTCTACCTTAATGAAACAGCTACTTTTTTTGTCTGGAGATTTTTTCTATCATTAAATAATTCTCCTGTATTTAATGGGGCGTAGAATCGGTTGCTACAAACTAAATGCCACTGAAATCTTTTGGTTTCCTTTTTCTGAAATCAATTCAAGTCAACAATTTTTTAAACTTAAAATAACACAGCCGCTTTAGTTTTAATGATGTGGCTTTAAGTTCAAACAGAGTAACAGAAAATAGTAGCCGCAATAACAATAAGAAGCTGAGCTTCAATCTTAGGTCTTTTATAGGTAGATTCTACGTTCAGCTAAATACTTAGTTATAGAGACTAAATTGCGCTTAAAACGTAATCTTCAATCGTAGGTCTTGATTGAGTCCAAGCTGAGCTTCTTGCTGAACGGCTCATAATAGCTCATAGTTCTCTTATGGGAACTACTTACGATAAACTCATAAACCTTTAATTCCATAAATCCATAATTGACCATGGTTTCCCATACAACGTCCACCTCCGAGTATAACCGCAGAGTATACAGAGTAGACAAATTTTTAAAAACCAAGTTCTGTTTCCTATGGCAGTGCTGAAAGAAAGAGATGAATATAAAATGTGATTATCTTCCGTTTCGTGACACCTCCGTGTACTTTGTGAAAAAACCGGAATATGCATAAAATTCTTGTAAATGTTGTTATTGAAATGAAATTTAACCCTCAAGCGAACACCAGGGTCTTGCCAGGAAATTTTGAACATTTTTTATAGTCTTTTACTTAGATATCTTAGGAGGAGCCCCTTAGCTTTTTTTATGAATTCCTCAATAAAGGTGTTTTGTACAAAACTTAAAATTTTTTATCTGTAGGCGTCGTAATTACTCTTAACATGTTTGTAAAACCAGGGCCCAGCCAGGCCCTATACTATTATGTAGAGAATGCAGCAAATAAAATCAAAACAAAAGAGAAAGAGATTAAAAAACAGAATCAGAAATCCAGAAATTAGTTTTTTATTGTTGTGTTGGCAGCTAACAACTGAGTACTGAAGTAGACAAAATCTCTGAAACAGTTTGAAAATCTGGCCCTAACTATTATGAGGCAATAGCCAATGATATAGAAAACGAAATTCAGAATGAGATTGATGGAAATAAAGACGATGCTTCTGATATTGGGTACGAGTTAGAAGTTGATAATGAAATTGAAGATTTTTAATTTAAATACATATAAAATAAGAAAAGTCCCAGCTATGGGACCCTGGGGTTCGCTTATGTGAACACATTTTGGTGTTTGGTTAAGGGTTCAACAAAATAAACTTCAAATAATTACGAATTACGGTACAATATGTTATGACAATCGCCCCATATTAGTTGATAGCAATGTAGGCGATCCGCCAAATAAAATAAACAGCATAATTATCGTTACCGCTGCAAAATGTGAAAAATATTAGTTTCAGTTATTCATAGATTACAATACTGGTATTTGGTATATAAGATTCGGCACAGCCAAATATAAACTCTTACATGTTATGGCCTAAGTTGAGCTTGAGTTGTGAATCTTTATGGGGTCTAAAATGAGCTTGAAACATGGCTCTTAATGTAGCCTAAATTAAGCATCAATCATTGTTCTTTATACAGTCTAAGTTGAGCTTGAATTGTTGCTATTTATGTAGTCTAACTTTAGCTTAAATCGTACGTCTTTATTGAGTCTTAGTTGAGCTTAAATTCTGAGTTTTAATAATGTTTTAATTAAACTTGAATCGTGAATCGTTTTGTAGTCAAATTTGATCTTAAGTCCTGAGTCTTTATATAATCTATGTTAAGCTTAAATTGTAGATATTTATGTCGTCAAAGTTGTGTTCAAATCATGGGCTTTAAAAAGTCGAAGTTAAGATTAAATCAAAGATCTTTATGTAGTCTAAGTTGAGGTTAATTTGTGGTTCTTTATTGAGTATAAGTTGGACATGAAACTTGGCTCTTAATGTAGTCTAAATTAAGCTTCAATCGTGAGTCTTTATGCAGGCTAAGTGGATCTTCAATCGTGGCTCTTTACTGAGTATAAGTTGAGCTTAAATCATGAGGTTTTATAATCTCTTAATTAAGCTTGAATCATAAACTATTTTTTAATCAAAGTTGAGCTTAATTCCTGTGTCTTTAAGTTAAGCTTTAATCCATAGTTTTTATAATGTCTAAGTTGAGCTTAAACCTTATATATTTTTGTTGTCAGAGTTCAGCTAGAATACTGGGTATTTATATAATCTAAGTAAAGTTTAAATTATAGATCTTTATGTTGTCAAAGTTGAGCTTAAAACCTGAGTTTTTATAATCTCTAAGTTAATCATAAGTTGAGCTTGAATTGTTGCTATTTATGTTGCCTAAGTTGAGCCTGAATCGTGGGTCTCTATGTAGTCTAAGTTATGCTGAAATCGTGTGCCTTTATGTGGCCAGTTGTATCTCTTCTCGGTTACTCTTTTAATACTTTATAAAACATATTCATTTATGTAAAAGAAACACAAAAGATCTTATTCTTTTGTTTTACTTTGTTGTAATTTTTATTTGGCTTAAGGGTGTTTTTTTGTTTGTATCAAAAGCCCTAATTGTTATAGATTTATTTACAAAAAAATCATTAAACAGGTGCTTCTTATTATGAGATGTCGGAAAATACTCATTTTTCAAAAATATCATTAGTTTAAACAAAAATATACAAAGGTTTCAATTTTTAATGACCATAAAGCCTAAAGGTTTCATGAACTACATAAACAGCTTCTAATGATTTTCTTAAAAGAACATATGTGTACGGAGGGAGAGAGGTGGTAATGACGCGTGCTATAGTTTTAGTTTAAATGATTTTATACTAAACATACATAATTACTTCCTTAAACTAATAATAAATTGTGTTATTTTAGATGCAAGAACTAAAAATGTTTGTTTTACTATACAACTGCTTCAAAATGTTATTATTAAATAAAAAATTTTAAATTATTGCTAAAACAATAATATGTAGCTAAATGATTATTAAACAATTGATTAGGTTTGTTTTAAATATGACAGCAAATTTAAAAAAAAAAAATAAATACGGTTTCACCTTTGTGTCTACAACCAAAAAGTTTTCGTTATGTATACGGAAGTGGAAAAATCATCATATGTGGCAATTTTTTTACAAATTCCAATTTAGCATTTTTTATGTTGACTATAACAAGTGGCGAACATTTCTTCCAGCTGAATTTTCTAGACCGAAAGGAAGGGAGGTATACTCGTAATCTTCAGTTTTTGAATTTATATATTCCTCATATATTCCAAAAAAAAATAATAGATTGGCTGTGCTTCTATCTACATCTCATTGTAATATCAAAGTTGGAGGTGTAAAACAAAAGCCTATAATAATTTTGGATTGCAACAAAAGCAAAGGTAGAGTTGAAAACATGGACAAATGTCTTGGAGAATACACAACAAAAAGGAGAACAACCAAAATTGCTACATATATGCTGGAAGAAAATCTACAAGAAAAGCTTGCAAAGATGAAAAAATTCGGTACCATACGTGACCATTTGCCATACGTGCTCAAACTAAATGCACAAATTATGTAAAAAAAATTGAATTTATGAATCTCTGAAAAATAATATTGAAATTTATTAAAACTAAACATACATACAACTATGTACCTATTTTTGCATTTTAAATGCAAAAATTACTTGACTTGTTCTTCGCCTACCCGGGTATGCCAGTTGTATGTTTATTTATAGATTTTTCAGTAATTAAAAAACAAAATTTTAGGAGCATATTCAAAATTTCAAGTCGATAGCTCAAATGGTGGCAAAAATATATCAAATTGTATATAAAAAACATACCCGGGTAGGTGGTTGTTGACATAAAGGTAAAGGGTTTATATTAAGCTTGCCTGTCTTTAACAGAATAGAAAACATATTAAATATATTTCTAGAAATTGTTTGCATAAATAGTGATTAAATATATTAATAAAATTACCTAATTTGTACGAAATATGTTTTGTATCAAAGTATTTACCTTATCAGCTCTAATTAATATCAATCATACGTCATGATGTTCCTGTTAAAATTTATAATTTACCACATTTCTTTAAACAAAATCTTTCTTTAGTGAAATCTTTAAAGCACCTCTTACACAAAGGGTTAATTTATCAAAATATTTATCGAAAATCGTGCTATCGTTAGAATTTATAAGTAACAAACAACACAAGACACAAGATTCCCATTCAACAATAATTTTCTAACGATGCAGCTTGAATTGAACACTAAAAATGATGCCATCATTGTTATTATTATTTTATATTTAAACATTTTTCTTAACTATTAGTTGTTGTAGTTGTAGTTGTGTTTAATGTTGCTGCTATCGTCATAAGATAATAATGCTGATGATAGTTTTTTTTTTGTTTTGTATTTTGTTTATAATGCCCTAGCAATGATGAATTATGTAGAGCACGAAAATGAACGTGTTGAAATTTTAAAGTGGAACAAGCTACAGTACAGCAAATGGCAAAAACAAAAACAAACAAAAAACTGAAAAATCACGACTTTAACAACCGATCGATTGAAAATCCCCCAAAAAAAGAAGCAAAGAAAAAAGTTCACAACAACAAGTAAAGATTTTTGTAGACAATCAGGCGATGATTTAAATTATATTGAACACTGTAACTAACATGACCAAATACTTCAACAACAACAGCAAAATTTATGTTAAAATATAAAAAGTAAACACTGGTGTGTCTGAATATTTGAAAAGAGAAACAAACTAAAAACAAAATAACAAGTGTTTGACCTTTTTACCAGTTAAATTGTATGGCTTTGTTGCTATCTTTCTTTAGTCTTCAGTTTAAACCGCTTAAAACAGTTTTTTTTTTTTTTTGCCACAAACAAACATTCTAGCTATCCGTTAATCATAACAATTGTTCAAATAGTCATTTTTTATATAGAGGCTATAGCAAAGACAAAGTCAGTGATAGCTTACAAAAAGGCGCCTTATTTCACGCGCAAAACGTGCTGCATGCAGCTAACATACAAACACATGCTTTGCAATACGAAACGTCTAGAACATTTTTAAACATTTCACATCATGCGCATGTTATTAGCATTAATGCAAATAGACTTTAAGGAACTACAAACACAAAACACTGTTATCAAATGTTGCAGGAGAGAAAGAGTAAAAGACAGACAATGGCTGAAGAGCCTGGGAAATACCCTGGATAAAGTAAATTTTAGGGGATCTCTTCAGTATATCAAAAAAAAAAACTCAGCCAGGTTTTAGCACCTAAGGGTGCAAATTCAATACAATTTCATTATATTTAGCAGCCTATTGTCAGATATCATTAGTGTCAGTTGTAGTGTTTTTTATAGATATAATTTTAGGAAGATGCTTTGTGTAAAAATTTTAGTTTTAAGAAGACGTATAAGGGGCTCAAGTTGGACATGAATGAAAACACTATTTCAACATGTTTAGATAGACTGTTAAAAAAACACTTTCTTTAAGTTGGAAAAATAACCCACTAAAGTAGACAAAAGAACAAACAGGCAAAACACAAAGGGAACTACGATTTCAACTCAACTTAGACTAAACAGACACCCACGATCGCAGCTAAATTTAGATTACAAAAAGACCCATGAATGCAGCTTAACTTAGACTCTACATAAAGAACCACGATCGAAGCTAAACTTAGACTAAATGAAGAACCACAATTAAAGCTCGACTTAGACAATACTAACATCTACGCTTGAAGTCCAACTTAGACTAAATAAAGACCAACGATTTGAACTAAACTTACACTTTAAAAAGACCTGCGATTGAAGCTAAATTTGAACTTTATGAAGACCTAGGATTAAAGCTAAACTCAGACTTTAAAAAGATCTACGACTGAAGCTCAACTTAGAATTGATAAAGACCTATGATTGAAGCTAAACTTAATTTCAAAGTTTAACGTTTTTAAGTACCTGTGTTTAAAGTTAAGTTTGGACTTTATAAAGATCTGCGCTTGAAGCTAAACCTACACTTTATAAAGACCCACAATTGAAGCTTATCTTACACTACATAAGTATTAAATTATACTATTTAAACATCTTCTTTTGAAGCTTAATTTAAAGGGCATATGCCCCCATATCGATGTAAACCGTTTTTGGTTTAATCTTCGGTATAAATTGCTTCACTAATAGTGGGAACTATAGTTTGTCTTATATTTACTGGCATGTTTTTTTGCAACATCTTCAACAATATAATCATTGCTGTTGATTAGGGTAAACAATTTATTCGATTTGTCTTTTGTTCAAATTAAACGAATAATTCGTATAAAACATTTTGACTTGTTGAAATAATTCGATCACGTATTTAAAATTATTCAAATTATTCAGAGAATTCAAAAAATTTTGAATAAAGTAAAATAACAAGTTGCAAGGTTGCAATGATGACATTGGCTCAATTAAATTGAAAACAAAGCGGTCCATGTATTTCAATTCGCTGTAAAATGGTAATTTTGAAATTCTTCGAATACTTATCCCTAACAAATTGTTCGATTATTCGAACGTTCATTTGAATATTCATATGAATACCCTACTGCTGAAAGTTAGTGTTGATATTCTGATTGTTGGTGTTGTTGTTGCTATTGCTCTACTCATATTGCAGCTAAGTAAAGTGTGTCTTGAGGGTGTCAATTGTGTGCATTAGTTTCAAAAACGTGTTGCAATTTATTGTTTAATGTATATGTATTGACTATTTCATGTTGCAGTTTTTCTCTATTTTTTTGGACTCTATAATTTTGTTGCATATTAGCATGATGTTTGTATTTCAGGCAATGATAGATATGTTGAGAACTTTTTGGGAAGCAAAAATATTATATGTTTGATAGCTTTATTTTGCTTTAAAACATTTTTGATTAAATATAAATATCATTTGCTTTACGCTTGTTTTCTAAATTGTGTTGAGTTTCTTGTAGTTGAGAGGTATTAAAAGAAGATTAATTGCAAAATTGCAAAAACTATAAAATAATAGACAGAAACATTTTAGTTTGTAAAATAATTATTGGGAAATGATGCAGCAATTGAGGCTTTTTAGGAAGATATAGATATTAGTATTAGTATTTTTTTTTTTTTTTTTTGTTTGCTTAGACCGGCCCTCAGGGGACGATCCCTACTCAATGCATTGTATTGGAACTAGGAAAAATGGCTGTAGGAGAGAGAATAGAGGGAGTAGTGTTTGTAAACATTTCATTTGAATTTTCCTATATTGAAATTGACAGGGAATACTTCTGCAGGTAGTTTCTTCCACATACGGACAGTATGGCTTAAGAATGAATTTTACCTGTAATGTGTTGTGCAATCCAATGTCCGGGAACAAGTTCTCTACATCAAAGAACTGTATTATAATTCAAAATAGCAATTGATATATATATATGTATTTTTGCACTTTGCAATCCAGATCACCAAAAGAGTTATTTCATCAATCAGCTTTCATCGTCTAAGCAGTGTTGCAGACCATGAAATCGGACTATATCTGTTTTGTGTTTCTTTTTTGTATTGTATTTTTTCTGTTTGTAAATTTTTTTTTACCCAGCAAAGCTATTCAGCTTGTCTGTTGATTTAAAAAAATTATCACTTTTTTAAATTCATCGTATATTAGTTCGTCTTAGTTCGTATTAGTTCAGCTTATATACATTGCAAGCCAATAAAATGATTTTTTATGAATTCATTTCTTTTGTGTTTATAGGTAATATTTAAGAATTGAATTGGAATTTTATTAATAATTGGTGGTAGTGTTACGAAAAGGAAATCTTTGTATGTATGTAATCAAGCTGATATTATATTTTTATGTATCCATAAAATTTTTTAATAGTGATCTGACTAGTAATTCTAAAATAATCTCTTGATCATTTAATAGTGTTCTAAATTTATAATAATCTTAATATCTTTGATCACTTATCAAAAGTCGGTTTTTATATGGCATTTTAACCATTTAAAAGTGGTATAAATTGATAAATATAATAAACTGTAACTTATATTTCTCCAAAAAAAAATGTTTTTCCTGGAATTCTACAATGCTTTAATTTATGACATTTATAACAATTTATTATGTCCATGTCTTATATTATAGTTTTGTAAACCTAATCTTATAACTCATTTAATTTTCTTTTAATCAAATTCGATTTAATTTCAGTTCCACTCATCTCCTACAACTCATTATTCACTTTATAACTTAAGGCCATTTAAATTGCCTGCATATAATAGAAAATATGTTCTCCCACCGCCTTAACTCAACACTTCTTTAAACAAAATCCCAACTATAACTAACTCTAAATCAAGAAAATTTCTCAACTTTGTCTTAGACCAAAAAAAAAATAACGAACTTTTTCATGTAAATCTAGTCAAACAAACACCAGGCACTTTTATAACTATTTTCTAAAACCATCGACAAACAATACTAATAGCAACAACAACATTTTTCCATGTTGTTTGCATTATTGTTATAATATGCCGGCATGTTGTTGTTAGCTGGTGTCGTCGTGATCAATTGAGAGCAATTTATTATGAAATGAGGGTGAATTATAACGATAAAAGTAGAAGGCTTCTTTATGAGGTAAAAGCAAGCGCCGCTGTGTTTTTAGATTCTTTTGATCTTTTACGTTTATTGTAGCCATTATTATTATTAGCTGAAAAAGGCAACAACTGCACCAGCCAAAAGCCCAAAACCTTACTTACTTAAACTAAGAGAGTCAAAGTCATGGTCGATTTTACAAGTGTCTTGCTCTATAAGGCAATTTAGTTCTTAATATTGCTCTAAAAATTGTAATAATAAGATAAAATAATTCATATCTTGTGGTAAAAAAAGAGCTAACAATACGACTTTAAAGTACTCTTACCATAAAAAATTCAAGACATCTTATATTTCCACTTTCCAACTCCCACAAAAATTTTGAAAATAATGAACTCCTTACAGTCACTACCCGTTATAACGTAAAAGCTGTTATAACTTTTATCATGCTACTTTCATTCTTGATTTAAAACTTTGTTCAAAAACATTACTTGAGTGAATATGACCATCAGTTTTGTCTAGTTCTATTATGATGACTTTTTGTTATCGCTGCTTGCTGATTGCCATGTTGTTGCCATGTTCCTTCAAAAGTTGTCGACAATTATTTTATTAGGCTGTCAACACTTGAGTGCAATAATGCCAATAATATTGGTTTATGACAACTATAAAATTTATCTTAGTTTATGCTTATACATTTGATCTAGAACGTAAGTTTAATGGTAACTTCTTTGTTCCTGTTAAGGAATATAAAAGCAAGAACAAAAAAAAACACTTGAAACTAGCGAAATGTGAAGCTTAAATTTATAATACATACTCACCTACGACTTAATCTCAAATTAGACTATATCCCGGACGATGAATGAAGCTCAAACTAGACTACATCCTGACCTACGATTGAAGCTCAAATTAGACTCCATTCTGGCCAACGGATGAAACTCAAATTAACCTCCATACTGATCTATGATTGAAGCTTAAATTAGACTCCATTCTGGCCAACGAATGAAGCTCAAATTAGACTACTTTCTGTCTTATTATTCAAGCTCAATTTAGACTCTATCCTGACCTACGGTTGAAGCTCAAACTAGACTACATACTGATCTATGATTGAAGCTTAAATTAGACTCCATTCTGGCCAACGAATGAAGCTCAAATTAGACTACTTTCTGTCTTATATTTCAAGCTCAATTTAGACTCTATCCTGACCTACGGTTGAAGCTCAAATTAGACTCCATTCTGGCCAACGGATGAAGCTAAAATTAACCTCCATCCTGATCTACGATTGAAGCTTAAATTAGACTCCATTCTGGCCAACGAATGAAGCTCAAATTAGACTACTTTCTGTCTTATAATTGAAGCTGAATTTAGACTATATCCTGACCTACGGTTGAAGCTCAAATTAACCTCCAACCTGAAGCTCCGATTGAAGCTCAAATTAGACTCCATTCTGGCCAACAGATGAAGCTCAAATTAGACTCCATCCGGACCTATGCTTGAAACTCAAATTAGACTATATCCCGACCTAAGATTTATTCTCAAAATAGACTACATCCTGACCTACGGATGAAGCTCAAATTAACCTCCATCCTGGCCTACGAATGAAGCTCCTGTCCTTCCTGTCTTATGATTGAAGCTTAAATTGGACTACACTCAGACCTACGATTGATGCTTAAATTATACTTCACCTAGGATTGAAGCTTCAATTATAAAAGTTCAAGATGTTCCTAGACTAAGCAAAGGCCTAGGATTAAAGCTGTAAAAGACCTGAGAGATGGATTACAAAAAAAAGCTTGCAAAAATATCTTTAACTGAAGTCCTATTTTTGACTGCTGTCATCTAGTTTTAAATACTGTGTGATAAACATTAAGTAATTTTTATATTCAGCAGCGTTTTTGGTTTTCTGCTCCAAACAACATGGACTACTTACTCCACATTACCATATTTTTTTTTATTTAACTATTGTTACTATATTTTCCATGCCCTCAGTAGCAATAGCTACTCCAAAAGCCAAGAGCATTCATCAGCGATTATGCTTTATATAAATTAATTTTTTTTGCACATTTTTCTTTTGCCACAAACTGCGACAACATTGCACGTGTGTTGTTGCTGTGTTAATCGTTTAAATGTTTTACACGTGATATGACAAATAAATTACTTAAGACAGCCTATGTGCAGCAGCAAAAGCTGAAGAAAAACTAAAGAAAAAAACTAGTGAAATGATGATGATTGCTAAAAGTAAAAAAACAAGAAACAAAACAGCAACAACAGTGTCTGTACTAGCTGCAAAAAAAGAATAAAGAGAAAAAACATCATCATATTGTAACATTGTAATAATATATATGTATGTATATGTATAAACAATTTAGCTTGTTGTCGTTATTATTGCTGCTATTATTATTGTTATTGTCCTAGTCATCAACAAACTACAACAGCAACTACAGCAACATCATTCTAAGACAACAAGCAAGCAACCAATCCATCTATCCAGCCATCCATCTTTTCATCTACCAATCGATGCCTTGTACAATACGTACATACGAGTACACATATGTATACGTTTATATGAAGTTGTGTTTTTGAGTTGTAGTTATTTTATAGTCACTGTCTGCTGTCATCGTCATCATGTGTTCTTTTATCATAATAATGATGTAGTTGTTGTTGTTGATCATCATCATTATTATGATCAACACTACTATTATGACTTAATAAAAGCTTGTCATAAAGGATCGAACATAGTTGATCATCTGCCATCATACTCGAGTACAAACAAATAAAATCATACGTGATGTCTGCGAAAAAAAAGTGCAAGATCAAAAGGTTTTATTGGGTAAAGGTGAAACTGGGAGAGCGCTATTGAAAAGCTTGTGTGTATGTAGTTCAATTTTAGTTGTATTTGTTAGTTTTTTAGAAGTGTCAGTTTAGATTCAATTGGTGGGCTTTATCAAATCTAAGTTAAATTTTATTATGTGGATTTTATACAGCTTTAATCACAGTACTTTTATGAAATCTAAATTGAGCTTCAATTGTTGGTCTTAGTTTCTTATAGTTGAAGTTGATCTTAAGACGTAGCCCTTTATAAAGTCTAAGTTGAGCTTATATCCTATGTTTTTATGTGGTCTAAGTTAAGACTCAATTGTAGGTCTTTTAATAGATTACGTTTAGTTTCAATCACAGGCCCTTATACAATCTAAATTGAGATTCAATCGTAAGTCAGTTTATAGACTAAGTTGAGTTCTAATCGCAGGTATTTTTATATGCTAAGTTGAGCCTTACTCGCAGGACTATATAAGTCTAAGTTGAGCTTCAATTGAAAGGGTTTTGACAGTTAAAGCTGAGTTTTAATTGACAGGTTTTTAACAGTTTCAATCGTAGGTCTATTAATCGTCTAAGTTGAGCTTCAATCGTAGATAATTTTTAATTCTAAGTTGAGCTTCCATCGTAGGTCTTTTTTAGTTTAAGTTGAGCTTCATTTGCAGGCCTTTAAATAGTCTAAATTGAGTTGCAAATAGAAATTAATTTAATGTTTAAGGTTAAACTTCAATCGCAGGTATTTTTACAGTCTAAGTCAAGCTTTAAGTGAAGGCCTGCACTTAAAGTCTAAGTTGGGCTTCAATCGTAAGTCACTTCATAGTCTAAGATAAGCTTGCAATGTAGGTCTTTAAATAGGCAAAGTTGAGCTTTAATCCTTGCTGTTTATATAATCTGTGTTAAGCTTTAATCTTAAGTCTTTATATAGTCTAAGTTGAGCTTTAATCGTACGTCTATTAAAAGTCTAAGTTAAGATTCAATGGCAGATATTTTTGTAGTCCTAGTTAAGCCTCAATTACAGGTGTTTTCATAGTCCAAGCTAAGCTTTAATGGCAAGTCTTTTTATAATACAAATTAAGCTTCAATGGCAGTTTTTTTATAGTTCAAGTTAAGCTTTAATTTCAGGCCTTTTCATAGTCTAATCTAAGCTTCAATGGCAGCTTTTTTATAGTTCACGTTGAGCTTCAATTTCAGGCCTTTTCATAGTCCAATCTAAGCTCCAATCGCAGGTCTTTTTTTAAATGATATGAAATTTAAATGGCAGGTCTTCTTATAGTCCGATTTAAGCTTCAATAGCAGGTATTTTTATAGCCCAAGTTAAGCTTCAATGACAGGTTTTTTTATAGTCTAAGTTGCGCTTCAATCTTAGCTCTTTATAGAGTTTTATTTGTGCTGCAAACGTAGCTCTTTGTATATTCTAAGTTAAGCTTGACAAATAGCTGTCTGAAACATTATATACCTTCTCTTAAACAATTTCCTTATTTTTTAAACATGTAGCAAGTTTGATTTGCTTGTTAATACTCTTGTACATACACTTATATTTGTATGTAGCTATTTTTAGCTACAACATTTATATTGCCATGAAAGCATTCCCCCACTTAGTTTCAATATATTTATTTATATACATATATATATGTATATATATAGTATTGCTTTATATTTAGTAACTGACAGTTTACTACATACTTACTTTTACTAACGTACTGTGGCACATTTTGCCTGATACATACAATCATACTATTTTGTGGCAAATTATAGTTAAAAAGTACCAAGTACAAAGTACCTTTCTGTTTACACATATAAAATACTTACTCATAGAACTCTTAATAGCTTATGCAGTTTAAGACTTATTTTTTTTGTTTAGAGTTTGTGTGTGGGTTGCTGCAACATATGCTTATGTATATAAATATATTGCATGCATGTTGCAAGTTACATTTATGATGACTAAGTTGATTGTTACTAAACGTTTTTATTTTTATATTGAGTTTATTTTTCTTTAAAACGTTTTTGTGTGTGTGTGTGTTGTTTTTTGTGTAAAAACAATTTTCTTTTTTGTTTTGTATAGTTATTGCTGCAATTTTTGTTATTGTAGTTGTTGTTGTTGCAGCAATCCTTTTGTATGTCGTTAATGGCATTGACAAGTGGTTGCTTCATTGGTTGCTTTACAAACTTCATCATTTCTATACAATTTGCGAGCTGTTGTTGATATTGTTGCTGCATTTAAAAGTAATTTGTTGTCTGTTTATTGTCTGTATGTTGTAGTTACTGGGGTTGTTGTTGTCGTCAATAAATTTGCTATTTGTGAATTATTGTTGTTGTTGTACTTAGTATTAATATTGTTGCTGGTTGGTGGCTGTTTAGTGTTGTCATCAATAAGTGCTTTAAAGTTGATTTTGATTTTAATTTTCTTTGTTACTATTGTTGTTCATCTAAGTGATGTTTTAACAATCATGTGCCAGAACTTTTCAAAATGTAGAAAACCTGTATTAAAAAGGAAGTTTAAACTGTGTTATTATGGAGGTTAAGGATCATCATACAGTATGCTCTAGAGTAATTTTTCAACTGGGTTTTTGTGAAATTGTGGGAATGTGTCAAATTAAGGTTAAGAAGAGGTTTCTTTTTTTGTTTGATATAATATTGAAGATCTTGGAAATTGTATGTAAAATAATATTGTTGTTTGTTTTGAAATTAGAACAAAATTTGTATGGTTATTAAACAATTTTTACACAGGTGTATAAGAAATTGAAGTTTACTTAAAAAATGTTTTGAAATAATCTTTAAATTTTGAAATAATGGTGGTAGTTGTTTGAACATTGGTAATATTTTTTATTGGTTTTTAAGTAATTTTTACCCAGTGTATGCGAAATCAAATGATATTTAATAGAATATTCCATTTATTGTGACAGCTTTTGAAAAGCTCTGCACAGAGCAAATTATTTCTTTACGGCCACCATTTCTGTTGCAATAGAATGAATTGATCGTGTAGACAGATTTTTTGGTTCTAACAACAGAAAGTCAGTTAAAAGTGAAGACAAATTATGACTAATACAACCGAGAATTTTAAATTAAATCAGCTAAAATTTTGCTTCCACAACTAGAAAATTGGTTCATTTAATCAGATGGAGCCGGAATTTTTTTCTTGAAACTCAAATTTTAATACCTAAACTTAAATTTTCATGGGTTTTTATATTTGTTTCCTGGAATCAGTTGTCCTTTAAAAAGTACAGTAGCAAAATACACTACTTAAAATTGTTTATATTTGGAAAAAGTTGAAGTATGATACGCCAAGAAGCACTCCTTTGGGTACAAAGCGACATTGCAATTATTGCCTTCTTATGGCAATATGTGCAACGGGTTTGATGATCCTGGTGTTCATCAAATCACGAGTACATATGGATTTTGACGCTGAACTTGCTTGAACCCCTCTTTGAGGATCTTTTAAAAGACTCCTCTAATCCGTTTGCAATCACTCTTCTTAAGTCTAAGTGGTCCTTATTACCGCAATACGAATGATATAATAACCAGCTATTTTCTTCAGCTATTTCTATCAATGACAGATGAGCTTATTAGCAAAACTCCAACGAAACAACGCATTTCATTATGTGTCACATTAACAGAGCAGAAATCTGCAGAAATATTTGTGAATCCAACAAGCAAGTTAAATATACCATTGTGAAAAGTTTTATATATAGGCCTGGATTTTGATGGCATTTTGAAAGTACCTTCCATTATGGTATGCGTTTGCTGCCATTAATTTACACATTTCTTTTTAGTCGGCCTTGGCTCTGCAACCCTTTTGCGCTTGACTAGATCCGCTATCTTCATCGCCACTGTCTTCATCCGTTATATTACCGTTAGAGTTTATGGGGGATGCATGTAAAAGGTGCCAAAGACTTCGTAATCACTTTATTGACTAAATTATTGGCTTGGAAACTGTTTACTTTGTGAATATAATTAATACTAAGTCCCACTTTATACGCAAAAATTTTTATTGAAAAGAATGATACAATTTTTTTCTTGAAATTTTGTCGTATTCGTACAGCACAATTATTATTAATTAAATCGCTCGTATTATTATTATTATTATACATTTGTATATATACACACAATGTAATACGAATAAGGGAGTAAAACAAATTTCAAGTACAATCAAGTGTGAATTCGTCTTATCTTCCCCTCAGCCCGATGTCCAAAAAGTAATCAGCTTATTTTAAAAAATGTAAATTTGGACTAAATTGTCTGACTAAAAAGTATTACAACTATTTAACCTTTTAGTTTAATAAATGTTTTTTAAGTGTAACCAAAAATAATTATTACAATTTTTGCTTCACTGTTTAATTAATCTCACAATAAATTGCATGCTTAGGCCTTTTGTCACCACAAATCATTGCACAAAACTAAACTAAATTGCTTTAAATACAAAAAAGCGAACAACAATAACAAAGAACTTTATGTAAAATTTTCAACAAAGCAAAAATAAATAAAATCAATGTTAAGTGAATGCCAATACTTTTTAACGATTTTTTATTCTGTTAAATGGAAGCAAAACTGCCTACACATTAACTGAAGTTTTGCTTCTCTATATTAAATAAAAGAAACCCTAAGAAAACACAACTGCAGGCTTAAGAAATTGTATTGAAGGCGACATCGACAACACCATTGTCGACAATGTTCTTAATGTTGGTGCTGCTGCTGCTTCAATACCAAAACATTATAAAACAAAAAAATGCTGGCTGTGTAAGCGCCAGCTGAACACACGCATTTTTTTGCACCATGTCAATTTATATAAAAATTGTAGTACGTATTAAACTAACAAAAAAAAACAAAAAAACATGCATTTAACAACAGCATTAAAAAAAAACAACAAACAGTGAGACACAATTGTGCGCTGAAAATAAAACCTAAGACGGACATTTAGTCTGACAGACACTAAATAAACGGTTGGATGAAAAAAAGAACTTGCTAAAAACTCTTGAGTTATAAACTGTTTTTTGTTCCCCCTTTATTTTTGTTTTGTATACCTTATTTTATGTTATAGAACCAATAATTCAAATAAAACGCCTATTAGTGTTTAATTTTTGACATAAACTCATACATTTTTTAATACAACTCTTAACTGGTTAGTAAACTCCGCAGTGCAAGAGACCATGACTAAAGAGACAAGCTTTTAAGCTTAAATGTCAGCATTTATAAAAAGTAACTAAACTAAATATGTCAATATTATCTCTTCAAATGCATATATTTTAATTAAATATTCAAATGAAATAAATGAAATGAAAAGGGTTTATTTGAATTAAGCGATTTATGTAAAATGGCTGAAAGAAATGTAATATGAAAACTGAGATAAGCTATACTAAGACCTAATAAGAAACTATGTATGATTCAAGCTCCAGTAAATCCCTCTAAAGCCTACTACATGCTAAGAGCGATATACTAAGTTTTTCTGAAAACCCACAATGTCCCAATTTACACGAAGCAATTATTTAAGCTTAGCTGATTACCTTTTAAACATCGTGGTAAGGGGAAGATAAGACGATTACACAAGTGATTGTACCAGCAATTCTCTTATCCGTTTTACATATGTGTATAGCAGTGTTGGCAAACATGGTACAATTGTACTTTTTTGATATATTTTGGACACAGTTGGTACTACCATAAGTCATTTGGTAAAATTTCAAAATACTGTTGCATTCAGATTTGGTATTTCAGATGAAACATATAAATATATCAATATAAATATAAATAATTAATTATTTGTGTAATAGTCCTAGGCAAAGAGATTTTATTAAATTTCATGAACAATATCAATTTGATCTTTAAATATGCATCTATAAGACAATAAATTGTTGGTTGAATTATCGAACAATTGTAGCCTCGGACATATTCATTCACATTAAATGATTTTGTGACTGAATCCAAACACTGTAGCTTAAAATGAAGTTAATCAGGATTTAAAAATCGTTAGAAGTTAATCCTTCTATTTCTTCTATTCTTTAAACAACAATTCTAGTAATTTTGGAAATGCAATTGAAGGATTCATGAATATGTATACATATTTACAAGTTTAACTTTTCGCAAATAACCCGATACTTCAGAAATAAGGAAAGTTTTGACGATCTCAATAATAAACGCAAGTAATATTCTTAAAGATTTAGAAGTAGCCGTATAACAAACTTTAAATAAATACAAACAAACTTCAAATGAAGTTAAGTTACAGGAAACATTTTATTACGAAACGAGTTATGTTTCTGTGTTTCAAAATAAAATTGTTGGAGTATCCCTTGGTAACTTTCTTCCTGGAACAATAGTTGCATATCGTGATTCTTTTTTATCACTTGCAATAAATCAATATCAATTGAAGTTTATCTCAGACTACTAATAACAGCCCAAGTATGACCATGAGAACAGTTAAACTTTGACTTATATATCATGAACACATACAACGGAAGCCCAACTAAGACTACCATTGAATCTCAACTTTTCTTTTTTACTTGCTATTATTTATTTCCTTTAATTCATAGGCCATACAAAAAGTATTCAAATATTATACCTAAACCTAAAAACTATTTTTTCTAAGTTGAGAGAGCCACAATGGACAAATATGTTCTAAATTTAGGTGGTAAATCATCGGTACGAAGCCTTGTTTCTGTTTTAGTTCTAATAAACAATCTCTCAAGCGGGTTCGGATGGGTTTGCTACTACAAGATTTAACTCTCACGATTTTTTTTGAATTCATCTCTAACCAATAGTACTTCTAAATCTTTATGGATGTTTTCATTCCTTTTATACTATGGTGCTGCCGTCATGGTCCTAAGAATTTTCGAATCTCAATTTAGGCTACATAAATACATACGACTGAAGGCTCAACTTTTCAGGCAGAAAGGTCAACTATTAAAGCTCAACTTTGACTTTGCCAAAGATTAAACAAACACATACCCCCTTATTCAAATCGATTATTAAATTTAACAACTGTTTATTAAGACAGATTTGCATATAAAAATGTGCTTAATAAACGTTCGTTAAATTTAATAATCGTTTTTGAATAAACACCCAGGTAAGCTTTATAAAGTTGTATCTATATTAGTACTACTTAAGGATTTATGATTGAAATTTGACTAAGATTGTATAAAAAACTTAAACTGTTAGCATTCCTTTAACTAAATATATAATCTCTTACTATTTATTTATACATATATTAACAAATGAAAATCTACTTAAATAACTTCCTTTTTATTGGACAGACTTCATAACCGCAGATAAAAATCATATGTTGTTTTTTTCAACATCACCATAGAGAGTAGAACTTTTTTTTTTGCCCACATTTCATATTTTTGTGTTTTTATTTTGTATAATTGATTAAGATGAATCAGTGTTTGGGGTCAAATGTTTAGCTGGGAATATAAATTGTTTTTGAGGTTTTTATATAACGCATCAGCATGATAATTCCCAAACATAGCAAACATATCAAAAGAAAACCAAAAAAAAAAAAACAAATAAGAAAGTATAGTCGGTCAAGCCCGACCATATAATACCCTACACCCAGTATATATAATAATCAGTTTTTCAGAAATGTGCGTTATATGGGAGATATAACCTATTGTTGACCGATCATCCAAAAATTTAGTGTTGAATTTTATCTCAATATAAATATTTTTAAAAGATTTATGAATTATGGACCGACCATTATAAAATTAGGTGTCATTATTTCTGTATATAAGAAACTTATTTGTATCAAATTTTAGTTGCATACTAACATTTTTAAGAGAGTTATGCTCTTTAAAGTGGTTTTCGGAAGTGCGCCTAATATGAGAGCTACGACCAATTATGGACCGATCATAATCAAATTGTACTGTATTATTTTTATACATATGAAATATATTTTCGTTAAATATTATTTGGATACCAACATTTTTGAGATAGTTATGCTCTTTAAAGTGATTTTCGAAAGTGGTCCTTATATGTGAGCTACGAGTAATTATGGACCACTCTTCACAAAATTTGTAGTTGTAATTTGGCTTCATTTACCACTCATTTGTGGTGAAATTTGTTTGGATACTTGCATAATTGAAAGATTTATGATCGGTAAACCCCAATTCGGGAGGACATTTGTATGGGGGCCAGGTGAAATAATGGACCGATTTCCACCAGTTTTAATCCCATCCATCCTTGGGCAGAAAAACTATCACGTACCAAATTTTATCTAAATATCTTCAAAATTGCGACCTGTACTCTGCGCACAAGCGTTACATGGACAGCCAGCCAGACGAACGGACGGACGGACATCGTTAAATCGACTCAGAAAGTGATTCTAAGTCGATCGGTATACATTAAGTTGGGTGTTAGACCAATATTTCTGGGCGTTACAAACATCAACACAAATCCAATATACCCTCCCCACTATTGTGGTGTAGGGTATAAAAACAAAACTCACACACAATTTCCAAACAAATCTCAACTATGGCAACAATTTTCATTTGCCTCATCATCAGCATCAGCAAAATGCAGCTCTGTCTGTGTGATATGTAAATACAGTTGAGGCTGAATGATTTCTGAGATTTTTATAAATCACTTTAGCATTTGCACTGGAATTTTCGTTGCATTCTCCTCCGCCCATCTGTAATGTTGTAATTTTGTTTGGATTTTTTTTTCCTTTCTGTTAGTGGTCTTCGACCATCAATATTATTGTTTGAATTATTGTTCATTACAATCATCTGTCTTGTATTTGTTTAACGTTTTAACTGCCTGGTTTGTGGTGCTGTCTGCTAGCATTTCTTTTTGTTGTTTTTTTTTTTGCCTTGGTTTGGGTTAATTGTGCCTTTTCACATATGCCCGTATTTGTTGTTTGCTTGCTGTAACTTTTAAGTTTTATGCAACTTTATGCATGTTTGTGGCAAATGCAAAAAAAAAGAAAAACTGGCAGAATTGTAGTGCAAACGGTGTGAAAAAATGCTCAAATATGCGGTAGGTGCCTTCATTTTCAGTGTTTGTTTGTTAATCGTAGAATTTTTGAAGTGTAATTTATAATCATTTTATTTAGTATTCAAAACCAGATATGTTTTTCTTTTTGCAATATGTAGTGGAATGATTTAAGAGGTCACATGCAGTTTTTGAAATGTTTAAAAGAAGTGCATTAAATTTTGATATTTTTTTCTAAGCTAACTGTTTTATAGATCCTTTCAAAATTGACTTGCAGCTAATATTACTCCACCCTCGTTACTGCCGCTGTTTATTTTTCAACTTTTTTCTTTTATTTCTACTTCCTGTTAAACTTCGATTATAAAAAATAACTCAAGTATTAAACTAAGAAAAATTGCAAAACTCTTTGCCAAATATAAACTCACTTACTTTAGGTGTCATTATGTTGCTAATCACAGTAATAAAATAATTCCCACGCCAAGATTTTAGTCTAAATTCAAAGCATTAAATTTAAAATCCAAACAAAAAAACAGGCTTTAATTCGGTTAAAATCAACATACACAGAGCGTATGAGCTGTATTAAGTTTATTGTTGATTGAAATTTCAATTTAAAATGACACATACTCACAGCGAACACAACAGCAATTGCTACAATAACAACAAGACTATAAAAAGAAGTCATATGTTATATAAAAACACCTCTTCATAAATGTCTCCCTATGTGAATACAAAAAAATAAGGCACAAAAAACTAACTCATTTAACAGGGTAACATGTAAGAAATGGTATTTAATGAATATTTAGTATTTTGAAATTTTGATCTACTACTATTTTAAAAATTGTGTTAAAATATAAATTTTTTTAAAAATTCTGTTAATTTTCATTGCCAAATATTTTGAATATCCTTCCATAAATCAACCAAATTCCTAGGTCTACCGTTATATATTACTCTACATCATTGTAAAGGTTCTCAATTAATTTCAGATTCATATATTGGGCTGGTCATTAAAACACATCAATCTTATTCTACTGCAAGCAACTCCTCGCAGTACATGGTGGTTTTTGGGTCGTTGTCGAGCATAAAATATCACCTAAGTGGTTTATTGTTCTCTGTCTATGGTGACATCGTATTTAAAATTATACTTTGATAATCATACTAATTCATTCGTACATCAGTCTTATGTATATAACCAACACGATGCCCAAAAAAACGTTGTTCACACCATCACATTCCCTCCATCATGCTTAACGGTCTTAGAAATTTACTTTGGGTTGTGTTCCATCACAATGTATCTATCCATCAGATTCGAACCTACAAAATTCAGCTTCATCGATTTAAAGGATATTCTTCCAGAAAATTATTGTTTTTTTTTTTGCAACATTTGGCTTATGCCGAACAATTTATTGATTTTTTTTCTTATAGTTCTAGAGGAGACTTCAATATCGAATGTCGTTGAAAGATTTCTTTGAATTGCGGTGGTGCTCTTAAATCGGTCTGCCACTGAAGCTCTGTAAATTAAAGAGTCCTCTTAACAGGCTATTTTTCTACGTATTGAAGCCTGTGTAACATTTTTATATAGCCCATAGGATCGAATATGGGCCAAATCGTTATAGCAAATTAAAATACCTGCAATTTCGTCAATGGTGCTCTCTCTAGAGTTCATCTGGTAAATAATATTACGCTGTTTCTATGGTTCTAAATGCTATTTGATGACCCTTAATTTTTTATTTCGTAAAATATTTTCAGAACTTATTATATCCCCAAAAAACTAACAAAATAAATATATAATATTTTAATTTATTATCCAGCTCAATTTGCAATTATCCTTAAATATAAGAAAGCCTTAAGAAAGAATGCAATAAACATAAGAGGACATACTATCACACAGTTAATAATTGTAATCATATAAAAGAAAAATATTTTTGAAAACAGTATAAATGAAATGTGCCAATCTCAGTTCCATCACTGTGTTTTGTTAAAAAAAAAACGCTTTTTGTGACAAACAAATTTGCGGAAATAAGATTTTTTGAGATAAAACTTTTTAAACTATTTTTTAATAAACATTGTTAAATTTACTTTATGTTACCCTGTTCTATTTCATTCACAAAAAAGCAGCGGCACCCATATGTTTGTTTAACTGTTATGTGTCTTACTGACTTCCAAAAACTCAGCAAAAAAAAAACAAAACACATACAACTGAACTGAACTAAACAATAACAATCTCTACACAATAATATGGAACATTGAGTGCAACAATTGCAAATGAAACTGAAATAAAATCACAAACCTCACCTTTAACTTCCTACATACGATCCTCAGTTCTACACAAAAAAAAACAATACAACACAATACAACAATAATAAACAAACCAAAATAACAGCAACAACAAATAAAATAAAGTCAAATGTATAATACATTGATTGCTAGAAATGGCTGCAGCTTCGCTCTTTTGCTTTTTTTTCCTCAACTTAAATACATTTTCATACATATGAAACACACCTGAATTAAATAAGATTAACATTACGGTATAGTATAGTATAGTACTGCACAGTAAAATGAAATATCAAACGCATCACGTCATAACACTTAAATGTTGAAATATGACTACCAAAAGATTATATTTTTATAGACAATTTATACATGATTTTCCTCAGTTCAGTTACACTTAACAATTGTTGGCGTATGAGTAACGTTACAAAGTAGAATGTTTGTACATATGTATAAGTGCTCTAATAAAATGTCAACTTGAAATACCACTAAATGTTAAATATTTTTCTATTTAAATGCTAATAAAAACAACTACATACAAATTTATTTAAAAAAACAAGTTTGGTTTCTAAGTCTTTTGTTTTCTTACATGCAATTTTAGATTTTTTACTTAAACTACAAATATTTCTAGTTCTCTGCAACAACTAGATTTACTTTCAGCGATAATTTCTATTTTCTATTGTTGCAACTCTACATACAACACAAAAACCTTATAATTCTATAGAAACTAAAGGTGGCAACTATACATCAATAACCTGGTGCAATATCACACATTATTGTTAACTTAACTACCGATTATCGCATTCTATACAGTTCTCAATGGCATATTTAAATGATACAATTTATTTAAATCGAAAGTAAGTAAAATGCTTTACAAAAAAAAAAAAACGAAATAATTCCAAAAAATACCATAACACGATTCCTAAATGGTTTTCAGTTGTTTGGTGGTGTCCGCTTTATAAGCCATAACCAAATGCGCCCTGTATCCCGCAGTGCTAGAATCGAATAGCAATTGAATGGCACAAATATAATGCCAGGCAGTCACATGAATTGCTTTCAGTTTAATGCTTACTCTGTAGGTGAATATGAAATATAATATTCACACTCTTATTATAACAATTGTCTGCAATAGTCATGAAAATATAAAGCAATTTGTTTCTTATATTTTTTTTTTTTTGGGAGGGATGAGGGGGGGGGGGAAACCTTGTGCTATGAATAGTGAAGATAAATGTCGAAAGCTGGTGTTGGGAAAATGCTTGATAGAAACTAAAGTGCGTTGGTTGTAAAATACAAAGCGAACTACATATAAAGAATATATATCCTCTGGATGCAGAAGGAAAAGTCTACTTGTTTTACAAAGTGCTTTGCTGCATACTAAATTGGATTGAAGATAAGATCAGAATTACTTAACGAAAGAAACTGTTAATCAATTTGATTTAGATCCCAAGATAGTTCAATTTTAAACCTGATCATAGGCCTTCACGTAGGTAAATATTAGATTCAATAGTAGATTCAACAGTAGACCTTTATAAAGGTCATTACAAAGTACAATTTTATCTTCAAGCGTATATTCTTTTTAAAGTTCAATTTTAGCGTCAATCGTAGTTCTTAATTTAGTTCAATTTTAACTTTAACCGAAAGACTTTTTAAAGCTCAAATATAGATTCCACCGATTATGGTATCAATCGTAGGTTTTTTTTAAACTTAATTTTTAATTTACTTTTCAAACTGAATTGAAGGTCTTTATCAAGTTCTATATTAGCTTTAATCGTAGCTCTTTATGTAGTGTGGAAAAAAGTAAGTTTTACTTATTTAGCAAAAATAGTAAACATTACTTTTTTGAATAGAGAAATAATAATTCTAATTTAGTTTCAATTCATTGTGGAAGAATTTTTACTTTATGAGATTTTTTGAAATTAGTATTAGAAATCCTACCTTTTAAAAAAGTGTTAAAATTGAAAAATTTTCCGCCTGGCCCACGATGTCGAACGATAACGTTCGCTTAGATAAGACTTAAGACACAAACTTTTTATCGTATCTATTTTTTAATCAATCAGGTTTGTTTATTCCACAATCAAGTTTGTGTCTTAAGTCTTATTTAAGCGAACGTTATCGTTCGACATCGTGGGCCAGGGGGTTTATTAAATTGCAATAATTGTTGTTGTTTAAGCCACAGTGTTTGATTTTAACTTTGAAAATAGTAGTAAAAATACTACTTTTTTTTAAGTGTAAAAAATAGTAAATGCTACTTTTTTGTGACAAAAAATATTGAATTTACTTTAGTTTCAATTAAGCTTGGAGGAATTTTTCTTTATTTAATTTTTTGGAAATAGTAGTAAAAATAATACTTTTTTAAAACATATTAAAAGTGAAAAATTTTATTAAATTTCAATAATTTAGCATCAAAGGATTAAAGCTTAATTATAGTCTATATTGAAGGTCCATATTAAGTTACATTTTAGCTGTAATCGTAGCTCTTTATGTAGCTACGACCAAGACAACAGCAAGACTAGATCAAGACGAGACCATAAACTATTTTACGGACTATATAGGGTAACTACCACTTAACCTCTGACCAAAAACTTACACTTCTACTTAAAATAAATGTCAAAATTTTGTTTGCCACAAATATGAGTTCCAAGCAAAAAATGAATTGAAGAAAAAAAATTACATTAAAAGAAAACAAATTTTGTAGAAAAGAGAGTATTGTTTGCATGTGTAAAACTACAATGTGCTATAGAAAATGAAACAGCCTGAGGCATTCAATTACAATTCGATTGTGGTGTGAAAAAGTTCAATTTTGTGAACAAAAAAAATATAAGAAAAGAATCTTTAAATAAATGCAATTTCCTTTAACACAAATTGCTGCATATAGAACAATCTATATGCATAAGTTTTATAATTTTTAAGGTCGTTTAAAGGTTTAAACTCAAACGCCATAAACATAGAATAAGCTTATTATTTTAAAAGAGAAAAATGACAACTGACTAAAGTAAAAGGCTTATTAAGTGAGTTTCGTAATACATTTCAATTACAAATGAAACATTTTTGCCGTTTTATTCAAACATATTCAATTAAAACTCTTTATTTAGTATGCAAATGTAATTTTTGTGTTTAATTATTATTATTATTCAATTGATTTTATTCTAAAATATATAATTAAATTTTAACTACTAATTAAATCTAACACGATATTCAGAATTAGATTCCTTAGCAATTTCGGTTTATGTTTAAAAACAGTTTTACCCTCATTCCATTTATGCCATACTAACAACATTAAATATAAATTAATAAACAAACACTAGGAAAACCAGAGAGACTTTAACTAGCAACTAAAGAAAAATTTAAATAAAAACTCAACATTAACTACAAAAATAAAGAAGATTATAATGGAAAATAGTGGAATCTCTAATTTAGTCATGGTGACCGCAAAAATTATGTCATTAGCGACCTTTTGAGGCAGGCAGCATATTCGAAAATACTACAAACGGAGACAAACAGCCTGCCTGCCTGTTCACTGACAATACCAACATGAGCAGCAGCAAAAAATAAAAACAAAACCATCGTCAATATAAACATACTCCCATGTTCATTAGTTAAACTACTGTATGGCACATACTGTGGCAGTCACACAGTAACAACTACAACAAAATAGCTTTGTAAAAAATCATGACATATAGAAACATTAATAGAAAAAAATCCAAATAAAAACTATTGAATGCGAAAAATTGGCACATATGAAATCTTTGGCAAATAAGATTTTTTTCTTCGCCTTCTAACAATTTAAGCAATATTATTTGATGCTGTTGTTGTTTTTGGTTTATAGTTTAATTTATTCATAGTCACGTCTTGCCACAATATACTACTCTACTACATTTAACTTAATTTTTCTGTTATTTTTTTCTATTGCCTTATATTAATGAGGAACATAGCGGTTTGTTAGAAGAGTTTGTAACACTGAGAATAAAGCTCAACTTAGCCCAACTTAGACTACACAGAGACCAATGATCATCATGATCAACTTAGACCATGAATCAAATAATAATGATTACGCATTGCGCAGGTGCGTTATATTTTACAAAAACTGTGTGAGTAAAATTGAGAGCAAAATTTCTTCTTGTGACGTCACAAGTCAAAAATATTTTTATGTTAAAAATTTTAAAACGAAGTGTGCCGTATTTAATTGTGGAAATATTAAAAAAATAACATAAATATAAATTTTTTTAGATTTCCAAAAGAAAATAAATTTAAAAAACAATGGGTACAACTTTGCCAACTTGATGACAAATTGAACACTTTAAGGCAAATGATATAAAAGGAGATGTGAGATTAAAAATGGGTAAGTGAAACGTTTTACGTTTAATATACCATATGTTAGGTTATTCAATCCTACTGAAGAATTTATGTGTCAATTTGAAAATCCCGAAGCTCCATTTAAATCTTTCAAAACACTTTTTTTCTATCGAGAATGTTTTTTCAAGTAATAAAACTAAATCAACCTAGTGGATGAGACAAGAAAACACTAACGGAAACAAACAAAAATAATAAATTGATAATACAAAGATTTATTTATATATAAAATCATTTTTTTAAATATTCAAGCTCAACTTAGACTGCACAAAGACATACTATTAAAGCTCAGCTTAGAATACAATTGAAGCTTAATTTAGACTGCATGAAAACCTACAATTGAAACTCAATTTAGACTGCATGAAAACCTACAATTGAAGCTCAACTTAGACCACAACTAAAGCTCACTTTAAATTACATAAACCTCTACGATAAACTAAATAAACCCCAACGATTAAAGAATAATTTAAAATAATTTATAAAGACCTGCGATTAAAGCTAAAATTTTACATACGATTGAAGCTACAACATAAATTTAGAAAGACATAATATTGAAGCTAGTTTTAGAGAGACTTATAATTCATGTTAAAATTCAACTTTATTAAGACCTACAATTGAAACTAAACTCTAGCTTTATAAAGAACTAAACTCTAGCTTTATAAAGAACTATTGAAGTTAAAATTTAGCTTTAGAAAGATTTAGTTTTTATGCGAAAATTTTGTTTTATAAAGACTTGCGATTGAAGCTAAAATTAAACTTTATGCAGACCTAAGATTAAAGCTGAAATTTTACTTTACAAAGACCTACGACTGATGCTAAAATCAAAATTTCAAAAGGCTTAACTTTTAAATTTAACTTTATAAAATTTCAAATAGAAGCAGAAATTTTATTTTTAAAATACTTTAAAATCGAGCTAGTAAAATTAATCTTTAGAAAGATCTATTATTGACCTACGATTGAAGCTAAAATTTATTGATAAAATAAAATTTTTTAAGACTTACGATTAAAACCGAAATACAAAAATATACGACAGAAATTAAAATTTTATTTTAAAAGAGACCTTAAAATGGATCCAAAATTAAACTTTAGAAAGACCTATTAAACTCTAGAAAAACTTACGATTGCAGCTAAAATGAACTACGAATGTTAAAATGTATCTCTTAAAAGATTTACGATTGAAGCTTTAATTTAACTTTAGAAAGAACTACGATTGAAGCTAAATTCGAACTTGGAACGGCCTACAATTGAAGAGAAAATTAAAGTTTGGAAAGACCAATAATTGAAGCTAAAATGGAACTTTAGAAATACCTACTATGGAAGCAAAAAATTAAATATGAATTAACCTAAAATTTTACTTTATAAATTTTGAATGAAGTTCAACTTAAACCTACGATTAAAACTCAACTTAGACAATATAAAGGCCTGCGAATGGAGGCTCAAGTTTAACTTCAGAAATACTTATGATGAATGTTCGACTTAAACTGAAACAAGACTCGATTGTAGTTTAATATAAGTAGCTACAAATAAAGTACACTCTGATTATAATAACTCTATTCTTAATTCTCTACATATACGTTATAAAGATCTTCGTTGAAAGCTGCATAAAGCCCTACTACTGGAGTTTAGCTATTCTGTATTTTCAGGAAATAGAAAAATATGCTGGGTATTAAAATTTCGTTTTTGCCTACATTAAAATGCATACTTGGTTTTGTTCTGCATATTATTTTGAATTTCATTTAAAGACAAGTTTTGTATATGTCTCTAAAAAAAAGCACTGAGACAGTTAAGTGCATCAATTTCAATTTAACTAAGAATATCAGGCAATACGAAATATTCAAACAGCAAACTAAAAACAAAAAAAAAACAGCAAAACTTTGAAATCATCACTTAGTTTTTGTTGTTATGGCAAAGTTGTGTCAATTAAGTATGATGGTTGGTTGGCTGGTTGGTTGATTGTTTGGTAGCTTCTTATGACAACTGCTACCAGCTACAGCTTAAAAAAATAAAACTTGATGTTCTTGAGTGTGGGTGACACAACTTCAACACTTTGTTCAAGATAAAGGTATATTATTTTGTTTTTTATTTTGTTAGACCCTCAAATACCATTACAAATATTCATCTTTTTCTTGAGGAAAACTTAAAACAGAACTCGAAAAAAAACTGATGATTATTGATTTTTGTTTAACTATGCTATGGCTAAATTAAATTGTTTATGCAGTTGTTGGTTTTTCTTTTAAACACAAAAAAAATTGTTCATTTACATTTTCTTTGTCTCTACTTCTACTTACTACTAGTGTTACTTGAGGTTAATGATGTCTTTGTGTAACTGTTCATATTGTTTGTTTTCTACAGTCTTTTTTTATATTTATTGATTATTTAAATTAATGATACTAGAAAATTCTCTCTGGCTTTAAATGACTTAAAATAAAATTGAGAAAAACAAAGAAAAGAATCTTATTTGCCAATAAGGAAAAAACTTTTCTCTAAAGTCATGTGAATCATAAAATAAAACAAAAAATATTTACTTACATATGATTATATATGTATGCCATTAAATGACATAAATATGAAATGCTAAATATAATTTCTTTATTAGAAGTTGCAGCAAAAGCCTGAGAATTAAATGAAAATACTGCCACGTTGATGTGTTAAGATTCACAAAACTCAAGTGTATAATTAAATGCTGTTGAACTAAAACAACAGACTTTAGATAACATACTTTGTTTTTAGAAAAGAAAACTAATTTTATGTTTTAAAAGTACTGCAGACCTACTTTTAAAACATAAAATTTGTCTTCAATATTAATTGTGACAAATTTTCATATTTTCTGCTTATTATTTTTGATAATTACTATAATAAGGTTTAATATGCTTTTATTGACTTATTTTTTATTTTTCTTGAACAATAATAAACTAACTGAGCATATGCTTAGAAAATTTTACTGCAATTGAATATTAATAAACCTTAGAAACTGTTACTAAATGAGCATCATTAGTCAGTATAGAAACAAAAGACTTAAGTAACAAACTTTTTTTGGGAAAAAAATATTGTTTTTAAACAGCGTTTAAGAGAAAACTTTATAAAGTCTCACAAATGAAAACAAAATTGCTGTACATAAAGATTGTATAAACACCCTACAGTTGGTGCCAAAATCGGTCTAAATAACGATCTTCGATTAGAGTCAAAATTGGACTCTTTAAAGGCTTAAGATTGGTAACAAAATTGGACTCAATTGGAAACTATGCTTGAACTCATAAATTTCTAATATAACAACTAAAAAAAATATCTAAAATAAAAGGTTTCAATTTGACAAAACATTTATTTATATTTTTGTTAAACAAACTTTTACTGCGGATTAAATATCTTTCATTTAAATAATTTCTACAGTTTTACTACAGGTTTAATTTTGACAAATCATTTATGTTATTGATAAACAAATTTTTACATCTTATTAAATATTTTGCATTTAAATAAATTTTTTTAAAGTTTTACTTCACAAAATATACAATTTTTCTTTTTGTTAAATTCTTTTTACACTTTGTACAAAAATAACAAAACACCAATCTCTTTTCCTTAATAATCACCCATTAATTTTCCTAACTAAGTTGCCTTTACCAAGTGATCTCATTTACCAAAAAGCAATTGCCTTGATCTCTTTTAAGCACCATATCAATCTCTTATACCCTTATTATTTGTGGCATTGTGTTAAAACTCACACCTGTTGAAATACTTCTCTTATTTCTCTCGGTTTCTTATTGAACGGAGCATCTATAAGAAGAAAACCAACCAACAAAATAAAAAAAACCCCACTGTTTTCCAATAACAAATACGAATTATTACGAGACAATTACATGCTTGTGAAGTGCTCAATTACAAACGGGCAGTTAAATGTAGAAAAAAAATATGTATGCAGAAATAAATACGAAAAAAATATGGGGAGGAATAATATACAAATATGCAACTAAAGTTTAGACAAGGGTGGGAAGAATTTTGTATAAAAAGGTACTTTTAAAGCTAGCAAAACTTAAGTGAAGATAGAGCCACTAATGCTGGCAAAAGTTTAGTAGAGATAGACCTACGATTGGTGGCTAAAATTTAGTAGAGAAAGAGCCACGACTTTTGCTAAATATTTTTGAGAGAAAGAACCACGATTGCTGAAAGAATTTAGTAGAGAAAAAACCACGACATTTGGAAAATATTTAGTATGGAAAGAGCCACGATTACTGGCAAAAATTTAATATAGAAAGAACCACGATTGCTGGAAAATATTTAGTAGAGATAGAGACACGACTTTTAGAAAAATTTTGTGGAGGGAAAAAAGTACGATTGCAGGCAAAAATTTAGTAGAGAAAGAACCATGATTGCTGTTAAAAATTTTGTAGAGCTACAGGCGCTATTGCTATCAAAATTTAAGTAAATATACATGCACGTTGATAGCAATCGTTTAAATAAAGATAGAGCTTTACTTACGATATAACAATAGTAAGCTTTTAGTACTTTTTTAAGTTCTCCTCGTCTCATCCCTGTTTTCATACATTTCACCATACAATCATCATCATACGACTGTAAACTGTCTGTATAGGAGCACAATATTTGCCAAAGAGTTTTGTTATCTAGTGGCCTCAGGCTACAATTGGATTTTTTTTTTCATAGATGTAATTGCAATTGAAGCGCAATCAATTACCAAACGGCTGGTGGTAAGTTTTAACAAAATTTTTTACTAAGCACAGACACACATACAATCTTACAACTTCTAATACGCACTACCCACACACGCAAACACTCACATTACTCGCATTGGTACTTTTTCCTCGATTTTTTTGAGGGGAAAAATCCCACAGCATATAAGCCGCATGCTGAGTTTTCCTTAAAGAAACAAAATTGTAGAAAACGTAACGATTTACTTGCTTATAATGGAGTATATTTCTTTCATATATTTGTTTTTTTTTTTTTGGAATTGTTTTTTTCCTATATGGTTTCCCAACTCAATGAGTAGAAAAGCGAACCACATCAAAAACTGATTGCGTGCAATTTATTAAATAAAAATATATATAACGTACGTATATAGAAGTGTTCAATCGAGATTTAAAATAGCTTTACAGCTCGCAACAACTAGGTACAATGTATTCCAACATATATTTATACGAGACTAAAGTGTCTGTTCCAAACTCATTGGCTGTTGGTTGTTACTGTTGTGCTGTTGTGCTAACAAGATGTGTGAACTTGTTGGTTGATGGAAGTGGTTGGTAAAAAAAGGTAACAAGTGAATAATTGCCCGGTATGTGGTAGCTAAAGAGTATTCTTTTTGTTGTTGCTGCTGCTGTTGTTGTTTGCTCTCCCCTTCTGAATATGTATAAAAATCATTATAATTTTTATACAATAAAGTGTTGTATATACGCATGTATGTACGAGTATATATTTAAGTTAATGGCAGAAATGATTTAATAGTTTTCTTGTTCAAACTCTTTAAGTTTACAAATTGTTTTATTAATTGGCTAAAATAAAAGAAATTTTGTGATTAAATGAGTAATTTGTTAACAAGAGAAGTTGAAAGAGAGACGAATTTAAAACAAATGGCAAATAAGTGTGTTGCTTAAGTCTTTTGTTTTATATATATTAGCAGATTCAAACAATTTATATGAACTTAAATCAAATAAGAAATAAGTGTATTGCTTAAGTTTTTTGTCTTGTTGCGTTTTGTAACAGATAGCTGGATAATTTAGGAGTTTTTATTAATTTTTTGCAATTCAGAAATCCTCTAAGCCTCTTAATAACAATTAGGCAAAAATCGGAACATAAACCAGACATTTTTTGTTAAATATAAAGAGCTACACTGCAACAACAACAAATATAACTACAGCAAGATTTTTGTTTATAGCTTAGAACTTATATACGTCTTTTAACGACTTTTTGCTAAAATACCTTACATTTGGATTTATACCTTTATTTTCAACGAACAGATTCTGCTGATTTTCAATATCAAAATGCTTAGGCTAAAGATCAAAAGATCCTAAAGGTACGGTTACACTTGGCAAATATTTGCCGAAAAAGCCGTAATAACTAAATAACATATATTTCAACTCGTTTAGTTATTAAAAAAAAACTTAATTTATTTAGGACAAGACACAATATATATTGAGTCTTATTTTATTTGATGCTGTTTGATCTTGCAAAACTCTTGTAAGAGTAAACAACGTCAAACAGATTTGTGCTAAAAACAAGTGGTTACGCCTTTTTGATTAAATATTTGCCATGTGTGACCATGACTTAAGGAATATTATTATTTCTTAATTTAAATTTTTGACTTGAAGGTATTTTATCTAGAATTTGATAAAAAAAAAACCGTGAAAACAGAAAACATATAAACAGGGATTTTTAAGAGTTTTCGGATTTGATTTAAAAAAAACACATACATTTTAGAGAAATTTATAAAGTCTTTATTTGAGTCGATAGAACAATCTGTATGAACTAATGTTGAAAGATTGAACTCGAAAAGCTTCTTAGTATCTGCTGACGGCGTTTTCAACTTGGTGCATTTCGCACCATTTTTGGTGTGTTTTTAAATTGTTTTTACGAAAAATTCCATAGTTGGTGCGCGGTGTGCTTTTTTTAACTTTCGGTGCGTTTTTTTTAATTTTTGGTGGCATCACAGCAATTTCAACACAAGTGTTTGTTTCAATATGGGACAAAATCGTTGCGTAATAAAATACAGCAGTTTCAATACCATTTCCTGCAACAGTGCAAAGTGTTTTTAACAATAAATTGTACCAAATCATATGCACAGAGTAAATCGGTGTTGTTGTTGCAGATATTTTGTGTTATATGACAAAAAAGAAGTACTTCAGTATATGAAATTTGATTTCCCTTTGTGATTTTTATAGTAATTGTTTTTGTAGTAAAAATTGCTGCTAAGTCACTGTTCATTTTTTATCAATTGCGTTGTCGATAGAACAATTGTGTGGTGTAAAAAGAGTGTGATACTTATTTATTTTCAATAAAAAAATTCCACACTTGGAGCGTTTTTTTTTTATTTTGGTAAGTTTTGAAATTTCAAAGTTGACAACACTGTCGGCTGGTAGTAAACATTCATAAATTCTTTATTAGCTATTAGCCAGTGTGTCAGCCTTTGCGGGTTCGTCCCCATAGATAACAACATTTTAACATTCTACAAAGACTAAACATATATATGTTGGTATTTATCCTTTTAAACTTAACATTGTTTAGAAAGTAGCTAATTAGATGAAATGAATTTTAATAATTAATAACTTACAACTAAATCATTTTAACTACCTTTTCTATGTTCACCAAATTCCAACAACCAATCTTCACAACAGCTTACAACAAAACCTGAGACTCCTAATCAAATTACATTACATTTTATTGGTATTTCAAATAATATGATAAATAAATAAAATTCCCACAATTAAATCAAAACTGTAAACTTTTATTGTTACTAAACGCCTTTAAAACATAAATACAATAAAAAGAATTAATCGTTATCATTAAACAAAAAAACTAAAGCCAACATTTGAAACACTAATGAGCTGCTTACAGCAAAACAAAACTGCTACTTTGAGATGATTGTTTCTGTTGTTGATTTTATTGAATTTTGTACTGTTAAGACCATAAATCAGGGAGCAAATAAATGGGTTTTTTATTAAGAGAAATAATGGATAGGGACTAAGTTTGAGGGTCTTGAAGACAAAGCGCCAGATAATAAAGTTTTGATCACAATGGTAACAGTTAGTAAGAACAGGCAAACATAAGGTATGGTCACACTTGGCAAATATTTACTCTAAAAAGCGTAACCAATTGGTTTGGCAAAAATTTCTTTGACGTTATTTACTCTTGCAAGTATTTTGCAAGCTCAAACAGCATCAAATCAAATAAAACTAAATATTTATTGTGTGTTGTTCTAAATAAACGAAGTTATTTGAAATAAATAAAGGAATTCAAATATATTTTATTTAGTGGTTACGTCTTTTTTGGCAAATATTTACCAACTCTCTCTTTCTAAAATGTTACTTTATTTCAATAACTTTCACTCTTCCCACTATTTATTACTAAATCTATTTATTAATGAGTGGGGCGTGAAAAATTCATTTCATATAAAATCAATTTCGTATAATAAATTCCCTTATTAAAAGTTACAAAAAAAAAATCCCACAACCTTTACAATTTCTGATAAAACATTTATCAAAATCAAACCAAAAAAAAAACCCCTCATATTTCCAACAACTCTAACAACATATATTCTATATAAACATTTATTAGACCAAAACAACACTCATTGTAAGTGTTAAAACTAAAACGCCTCTAAACATCACAGAAAAAGAAATAAATATCACTTGTGAAATTAAAATTATTTATGATACTTTTCTCAGTATAAAGCAGACACACTAAGTTTAAACTTACATCCAATAATAAAACAAAAATTCAAGTTCAGCATAAAAACTAAACATATTACAATAAATATAACTATCACCAAACTAACCAGCATTTATAAAAAGTTCTATATAATATTTTAAATCCCATGAAAAAACCCCCAACAGAACATTTTGTGTTTTAGCAAAACTTTTCAAAATACTGTCGTTGGTTGTCTATAAGACTCTCTGACTCTGATATAAAGAAAGGAATAAACAAAACATACATACATACATACGAGTACAGCCTTTTACAAGCCTAATGCTGTTTAGGCATTTTCGATCTATTATGGTATAAAGCATTTTGGTTGGCCAGCGTACAGGAGGTCATGTATGTGAGATCAAACTCATCCGTCATATGTATGCTATGGTAATGGATCGTAACGCATTTTAAAACCAATCTATTCATAAACTACATTTAAAAACACAGCAATAGCATTTAAATTTATATTTGAAAATGGTTTTGAGTGTGTGTCTGTATAAATCTATCTTGACCATACATTAGTAATAAACATTTATATACAATTGAGTACATTTATCATTTGATTTCATTTCAAATGTTGTTTAATGAAAAATAAAAAAATAGATACAGGCCGACGGATAGACAGTCAGACAGGCACTGAAAAACAAAATAACATTTGTATCCCCACACGGTTTTAGTAAATGTTTTGTCTCAAAACAAGTTAAATTAAGTAAAACGAATTGCAGGAACTCTACACAACAATATAAAAGTTTAATTAATAAAAACACACAATTCTTTATTGGCAAAACTAAGTTCTGCAGTTAAACTTGATTTAAACTCTCCCGGTGAAAACAAAATATAACTATAAAGTTAGTTTAATTTGATTTCAAATTTATTTTTTAAAAAAATTTTATAAATTAGAAAATTTAGAAGACTAAAAGTTTAAACTAAGTTTAAACTCTTTCTAAAAACTAGAACAAAAACTTGCAATTAGACTAAGAAGAAGTTAAATCTTAAATAGCAAGTTTTATATATTTTAAATGCCCTTATGAAGTCATGTTTTTACATTGCATTGGTTTACTTGAACTGAAATCAAATGTTTAAAGAAATTGAAAGTTTAGGAATTAAACTTAGCCTAAACTCTCAAAAAGCTCAAGACTAAAATTTTTAAATATTTTAAATAGCCTAATGAAGTCAAGATTTAAACACTGAATTGGTTTAATTTGAATTGAAATCAAATGTTTACTAGAATTAAAAGCTTAGCAGATAAACTTAGTTTAAACTTCAAAAAAAAAAATTCAAGATTAATATCAAAATTTAATTATGAAATTAGTTTAATTTGAATTAATATCAATTATTGAATAAAATTTAAAAGAACAAAAATCTAGAAATTAAATTTTGAAAATGTTTTAAATATCCTTATAAAGTCAAAATATACACATTAAATTGGTGTAATTTAAATTTTAATCAAATGTTTAATAGAATAACAAAACTAAGTAAGTTTAGAAGATAAACTTAGCTTAAACTTTCACAAAACTCGAGATTGAAAAAAAATAAAAAGTTTAATAGATAAATTTATTTTAAACTCTCGAATAGCTAGACATAAATTTTAAAAATGAAGTTAATTTAATTTGATTTAAATTGAATTTTTGAATAAAATTGAAAAAAAGTTTTAAAAATGTTTTCAATACCCTAATAAATTCCGGATTTAAACAGTAAATGGGTATAATTTAAATTAAAATCAAAATTTTAATAGAATAACAAAACTAATTAAGTTTAGAAGATAAACTTAGCTTAAACTTTCAAAAAACTCAAGATTAAGTTTTAAAAATGTTGATTTAATTTGAATTAAAACCAAATATTTCTAGAATGAAATGTTTTGAAGATAAACTTAGTTTAAACATTCAAAACATTGAAGATTGCATCCAGATTTAAATATGGGCATAGTTTAATTTTAAATACAATTAAATATTTAACAAAATTACAAAATTCTAAATAGGAAGTGAAAGTTCATGAGATAAACTTAGTTAAAACTTAAAAAACTAAAGGTTAAATTTAGTATATTCAAATGTTTTTATTTTAAATGAAATTTTTTAATAAAATTATGTATTTCTTTTTAAGAATGGCTACTTTCAGAGATAGAGTTTAAACTCTTTCTAAAAGTTAAAACAAAAATTAGCTATTAGATTTAAAAGACTTCAAATCTAAAATAGAAAGTTTACTAATTAAAATTATTTTAAACCAATAAAAAACTTTTAAGATTAAACAACAAAAATTAAGTAAAATCAAATATCTTAACTATACTGAAATGTACTTTTTTTATAAAACAAAATTTAGACGATAAACTTAGTTTAAACTCCAAAGTAATTTCTGAGCTTAAACTATAAAATAGTTTCAGTTGGTTTTGAAAACAAATAAAATTTACTATTTTAAAAAGTTCAACTCAAGTTTAAGAGTTAATTTCAGTTTAAAGTTAACATAAATAAGTTAAGTTAAAGTTAGAATATAATTTAAGATGATTTAAAATTGAAACTGTTGATTTTTTATTAACTCTCACAAGTTTAAATGTCAAACTTAAACTTAGTTTAAGCCAATAAGTTTAAAATTAGCTTAATTTCTAAATATAATCTTAGCTTAAAGTATAAAATTAAAAGCTGAAGTGAATACAACTGAGATATCACTGCTTATTGAATACGTTACAAACTTAAACTTGGTTTAAACTTTCAAGCTGAAATTAAAAGGTTTGGTCACACAAGGCAAATATTTACAAAAAAAAGCATAACCACTTGTTTTACCATAAATTTGTTTAACATTGTTTACTCTTACAAAAGTTTTGCAAGATCAAACAGCATCAAATAAAATAAAACTAAATATTTGTTGTGTCTTGTCATAAATAAACGAAGTTTTTTAAATAAATAACCGAGTTCAAAAATATTGAACTCGCATTGAAAAATTCATCAGAGTCTGAGCAACTTTTCTGAAGAAAACTTTATCAGAGTCTGAGCAACTTTTCTAAAAAAAAATTCATCAGAGTGGTTACGTCATTTTCGGCAAATATTTGCCAAGTGGGAGCGTACTTTAAGAAACAATAACATTTAGTAAAAGGCTTCAAATGTTTAACTATAACAACTTAGAATTTCTTTAGTTTTATTAAAATTTCAAGAATAGTACATATTTCCCAACTAATTAATTATACCGATTGTACAGTAACCATTCAATACTTTAATTTATTTTATCTCCATTACAATATGTACTCATATGTTAATGTCTGCACTCGTATGTTGTGTGTTACATTTTGTTCTCTCAGTTGTTTTATTATGTTCATTGTTATACGTTTATTTAGTAGTCTGAACGTTGCTGTGTCTGTTTGTATGTCTGTCGTTTATATGGTCTAAACATGGCTTAATAATTGTTAACAAGAAAAATCTATTTAAATCTTGTCTAAAGCTGTGTGGAGCACATTATTCAATCATTTATTTCATTTCACAGCAATTCATATCAATGTTTTTGTTTCTTTTATTTCTTTATACGAAAATTTGCCTTTTGATGGTTACAAAACGTTATATTTGAGTATTTATTTATTTTCGTAACCATGTTATTATTATCATGTTGTCTAATTGGTTCACATGATTTGTAAATTAAACAATTATTCACTATAACACCAACATTATAGAAATATATACAAACAAAAAATCTAACATTTATATAGACAACATTACGATATCAATTAAGAAATAAAATAATAACGAATTTGAAATTGTAATAAATGACCTTTGTTAATGAATTTTGTTGAATTGTTTTTTTTTTTTCTACAGATTGTTAATTTTTTTGGAGAATATTTCTGTTATTACTTAAATATATTTATGTAGAGGAAGAAACATTTGGTTTTTTTTTTAATTATTTGTTTAATTGAAAAAAATGTTTAATTTCACCTTTTTAATGTAAGACATGAAATTTTTGGGATTTTGTGTTAATAGAAAAAAAGTTTGAAATGAAATTATTTATTACACCCACTTAGGAGAATGAGAAATAACCAGCAGTTATACAGTGAATGGTGGAAAGTAGGTTGAAAAGCAATAACAGAACTAGGCACGTGACTGGTTCTTGGTAATATATACAGGTTCAAGTTTAAAGAGTTTATAGGATTTAACCCATCATTTTAATACGGAAATAACTTTAAGTCTCGCAAACATGAGAAATTGTTCTCATACTGGTAACAAATTTATATTCAAATTCAGTGCCTCAAATCCCCCTTTCGATTGTCTTAAACTTTTTCCTGCCACTCTGTGTAACTTGTGTGAAATTGTATGTTGTTCTTTTTTTTTCCTCTAACACGATTTTTAAAACATTGTATATTGTTTTGTGTTCTGTTAAAAAGTTATTAACACACATGGTTTACGCATGTTCGTAAGGAAAGTATACCATTTTAATCGTTTTATTTCTTTTTATGAATATCATGCGAGTCTTGCAAGTAGATATCAAATACAAAATCGTGACTTATTGTTGAAAGTTTATTATTAAGCATAAACTTTTAGGTGAAATATGAGAAAGGATTGAGAGACACTGTTTAGTTTCATTTTGGTGTTTCTTTTTTCTCAGTTTGATTAGTGTGGGATATAATTTTGCTAAATAAAATATTATTGAAATTGATTTAGCAGAGAAATTTTGCTATAAATTTCAGCTAGAAAGAATGTAAGAACTGGCAGTATTTTTAAACAAATCTAATTATATGTCTAAATCTAATGATACATTTCAGTAAAACCATTTTAACCGGTGTTTACATCATCGGAGTAGAATCATAATGGAGACTACACTAAAACCAAACAATTTCATGAACAATTCCATCAGTCATCTCTTCCCCTGTCCTCATTTATCTGGCACCTATCATAATTAATGCGGTAGCTAGGTTTACGATCTACATTCAAGCTCAATTAAAAACATATTTTCCTGTTTTCAGAATTAGAGTAGAGTTATAGTCGAGGTTAGCAAAAATTAGGGAAGACTCGGTTGAAGTGATTGAGCCATTTTCTTAGGCTTAATTGATATTCACTCTTTTTAAAACAGAAATTACTTTTTGTAACTAATATTTTAAAAATATATGAAAATTAAGTTATTATTCCTTTTCTCCAAAGTAACTTCGACCTGCTGTAATCCTGATATTCATCATTCTATACTACTCTATGTCCTTACAATCACGAGTTTAAATGCTACCTCTTGGTTTATCTCTATATCTGTCTGTCTACGTCCATTTTAATAACACTTCTTCCACACCATACTCTTGCCAGCTATACTTACTCACAGCTAACCAATTTTTCTTGCAACACACTGCAGCATGAAACACTTATGATTATCATAAGTATAACATCTGATTTTAAATATCTAAATCTGTATAAAAATTTTTCATTTAATAAATTTAAACTAATTAAATTTTGAAAATCTCATATAACCAACACTAGCAACAACAAAAACACAAACAACTTGCTATCAAAATCTTTAAATAACAACAAGCACAAAAAGAGGAGCACGATTTTGTCACGATATGTTTACGAATGCCGTCGTTGTCTCTGCCCTGACGTAGTGACTGACTGAGTCATACCATGACTTTGGCAAAAACTCAAACAGTGTCTTATAAATGTTAGCAACTGTATAACAGATCATTGAAATGTCTGTGAAATGCTGCCATATTATACTTACGTATGTATGTAAGTATGTATGTGTTTGTATAATAAAATTGAAGATAACAAACAAACGCAGCACGCCTGCAGACTTTTACTATCGCTACGTTGTCAAAAACTCGTGCAGTATGCTATAATTTTCACAATTTTATGTTGCAGATTGTGAACTTTGCGCAATGAAATTTTGAAAAAAGCTGCAAAAAAAATTAAACAAAATGAGCTGAGTTGAGTTGAAATCTGGCTTGGTTTGGTTTTTTTCTTGATAAAGAATTTTTTTAAAAACTCTTGCTCTGTCACATCAAGCCTGTCAGTTATTTAGTAAAAAAAAAATAATACAGTTCTATAAAAATCATCATAACTTGTTATTGTGTAAAAGTTTTGCAGGAACTAATTGAATACCAACCACAAATCAAATTATGATAATCGAACATAGTTATGAGCCGGTTAACCCACAAAGGAGTTAAAATTGGAAATGTTGGGTAACAACTTAGAGGGAATACACAAACACTAAATAAGTCTATGATTTTCTGATATCAAATTAACTACAATTTAAACTCTACTCTAACTCTACTCTAACTCTTCTCTAACTCTACTCTAACTATAACTGTTCTTTAGCTGTAATCTACTCTAGATTGGTCTTGCATCAATGACTAAATGAATACAAATACAAATCTAAAATTTCTTTCGAAGTTCCATGACAATCCCTCCCTTAATTATTATCTATTTAGCAAACGTTTTGTTGTCCCCTCATTTCAATAAATTTTTACCATTACTCATACTTTGTTTCAATTTGTGGCTGTTTTGTTGTTGTTTTCTTTTTTATTGGATTTGCAACATCAACCACAACATTTACAACAAGATTTGTGCATTTCTACTTATTTGTGCAATTAAGTGGCACGCAACAACACACGCCTCTAATAAAAATTTTCATTTTGATTTTAGTTTTATTGATTTTTCCTGCCGTAATAACTGTCTGGCGTTAGTGTCCTCTACACTGGTCTTCCTGGTCTACACTCATAAAAACTCGTAGATAATTCTTCCTAGTTGTTTTCAGTTTTATATAGCAATTACATAACAAAAAAGCAAACAACAAAGCAACAACAAAGCCTGTTGCTGATGTTTAAATTTCGCTACAGTGATTACAGACAACAAAAAAGTTTGTGTTATTGTTTGTACAAAATTTCTGAAAACTTTAGCTTAAAGTGGTTTTGTTTATCACTGTATAATTTAATTATTTTTTAAATATCAGTTTAAACAAATGCAACAAAATGCCTTGTAGGCTTAGGTTTTAAGTAATACTCTACTCTTTTTTGAATGTATGGGACACAACATTTCTGTTGAATCCTTTAAACTGCTTGCAGTAATGAACTCTTTGTTTTGTGTCCTTAAATAATAGCGCCCTTCTTAAGTTTGCCTTTACTACACTTCCTTGCCACAGTTTTTCTTTTTACTTTTTCACTTTCCTCGGCAACATTTGTGTTTTAGATCTCCAGCTTACACGTAAGTGATGATAGAGAAACTAGAGATTTTTATCTACCATGTATCTCATGTCTACAATACGATCATATGGAGTTTGGATTTTGATGTTAAATTCAGCTACAAAAACTCACATGTGTGTGATACTGTGCTGCTGTAATAATGCTGGTAGTTACTGTAACATTTGCTAAAACTCCACTGTACAAGTTTTGTAGTTAGAGATCATCAATGCGTGTTGGAGTAGTGTAGTGTAGAGGATTTTTTGTTCATTCTTTAATTTTGCATACTAAATGGAATTTATTTGATAATTAGGATTTGTCTTATTCGATAATAAGTGAGTAAGTATGTTTGTCTGTCTGTCTGTCTGTTTGTGTAAGAACAGAGTAAGAACATACATACATTAGCGTTGTATGTAGAGTGCAATAAAAGGTGATGTAGGAACATGATTTGAAATTATATGTTTTCTGTTGGTATGCTGCTGTGGTGATTTAAAGACAGTGTTTTGGAATGGTGGCAAAATGTGACACAAATTTTTGAATAATTTTTAAGATATAAGATAAAAAAACGCTTATTTTTGATTTAAGAGAACTTTTTAGAAATGTAGGATATGGAAGAAATTGGATCACCGAGACAGTAATGGTATATGGGGAAATAGGGTTGGGTCAGGACAAATAGGGATAGAACGCAATGGCAATGCGATTATAAAAGCAAGATTTTTCAGTACTAGTAAAGTTAGTCTTAATGGAAATGGGTTCCATCTAGTTTGTGCGTTGTAATTAGGGTTAAATTTTGAATTTTGTTTATTTTGGTTAAGTTGATGTAAATATGTGAAGTTGACGTTGCTGAGTTTTATTTAAGAGGAGCTAAAAGGTAGTTTGAGTAGTCAAATTCTACAGAAATATTCTTAAGATCTATAATACTTTTGTTAAAAAAGTACTTTCTTAGTAAATACGTTCTTTCGTACTATTTTTATTTAAATTGTATTTTGACTCTTTTATGTATCAAAAAACTAATTTCTTAAATTTTTAATATAACTTCCGGGTTTTTCTAAATTTAGTACTTTTTTATTAAAAAGTACTTTGGTACTTTGTAAAAACCAAGAACTTTTCGTCCATTTTCTCAAAGAAAAAGTACTTTAATACATTTTACTCTAAAAGTAATTGTTATACGATCAGTTTTAAACCTTATTTAAAACTACAGTTTAGCTTACAAATTTCTCCCTACACACCACTGTCTCTTTTAACAAAACTTACATTTCCTTCCTCCCAAACACACAAAAATCCCCTTTGACAAAATCCAAATCATAAAAATAAAACAAAAACAAAATAGCCATAACAAGATTGTAAAACATTTTATATTGTTGGGGTGCCTGGTAACAAGCACATTAAATGGTATTTATGTAAGAATCCCAAAAACAACAAATGCAGCAACATCTACAACTACAACAAACTACAATAACAGCTTTAAAAAATGTAACTTTGTTAAATTAAATGCGTAAAAAACAAAGACAACTCCTTGTTACAAAAAAGAAAAAAAAAAACTCCAAGTATACTTTGAAAAACAAGTGATAGCTTGGCAATTTTTTCGTTGTTATAAAAACCAAATCTTTGCCAGGAAAAAAAGTGTTGAACCAAAATTAACAAGCTTGTAATTGCAGCTACTAGACTTGGGGAAACACAACAATATGTTCAAACACAACAACAGTAGTTAATAGTGAAGTTAGGAACTGCTTAATACAATTAAAATTTAAAAAGTTCTAGCTCGACTTAAGCAACATTGGGAGACCTACAATTAAAGCTCAATTTAGACACTAACGATTGAAGCTCAATTTGACCCTATCAAGTGCTACAATTGAAGCTCAATTTAAACTCTATAAGGAGCTACGATTAAAACTCAATTTAGACCATATAAAGTCTTACGAATGAAGTTCAACTTATAAATAAGGAGCTATGATTGAAGCTCAACTTATAATTAATTAATATATATAATTAATTAATACCTAATAAGGAGCTATGATTGAAGCTCAACTTATAATTAATTAATACCTACGATTGAACTTATATCATATAAAATGCTACGATTGAAACTAAATAAGGAGCTATTATTGAAGCTCAACTTAGGTTGCATAAAGACCAATGATTGGAGCTTAATTTAGAATTTATAAAGATCTACGATTGAAGCTTAACTTAGATCATATAAAGTGCTATGATTGAAGGTCAACTCTACTCTACTTGACGACTAGGATCACTACTATGGAATATAATGACGCAACGCTTTATTGGAGCTTAGAATACCCGAAGAGGTTAGTATTATTAGGATTTGCCAATGTTATACTTATTGCTGGTAGGGCACGATTCTTGAACGATCTGAAAATGTATTCAAATGATACTATATGAAGTGATAATCATGGAGTGGTTCATGAAAGTGGGTACTGAACTAGCAGTAGTTATAAGCAATCGTAAAAAGAGAGAATCAATTAATATCAAAGTTGGAATTGCAGATATTAAATCGGCAGTGAGAATAAAATATTTGGGTTTTATTATAGGCGAAAGGCTCAACTTTAACGATCACATGGATTATGCATGCGAAAAGGCAGCATTGGTAGGCACTGCACTTGGCAGGATTATGCCAAATGTCGGGAGTTTTAGATATAGCGAAAAAAGACCTTTTATCAGGAGTAAAGATGTCTACTTTACTATACTGTGCATCTATACAAATTAAGCAAAATTAATTGGAAGCACATTTTAAGAAAACGTTATGTGTATATAGAGCTGCCTTGGAGTTTATGGTGGTTACAGGACCATATCTATACATGCAGTTTCTATAATTGTCGGAAATATACCACTAGATATAACAGCTGGCATGCAGAATAACAGGTGAGAAAGAAAGATTTTAGGAGAAACAAAACCCTCACCACAAAGGTCGATGAATCCCGGAAAAAAATTATTTGAACGAAAACATAGAGAAGTTATAATCTCACTCAGTTTTTGGGCAGACACGGGACATAGAAGAATGTGGAAATGATGACTTATCGAATTATCCAGCAATCGAAGACACAGATCATGTGGTCTTTAAATGCCCTAGATTAAAGAATAGCAGACTGGTAGTTGAGACTAACGTAGAACATACAATCTCGCTGGAAAATATACTGGGAGTCATGTTAAGAACGAAAGAAATTGGCAGTTAATTTCCAACTTTATAAACGACGTAAACGTGTTCCTACAAATTGAAGAAAGAGCAACGAGAGGTCAAATTTGGAGGTAACCAACCTCGCAACGTATAATTTATAAGCACTTCCGTGGGGTAGGTCACTTAGAAGTTAAATCTCATATAATGAACCGATACCTATCTATGAAGATTCCGCACCCCGTTATTCAAAAAAAAGACTACGATTGAAGCTGAAATTGCACTTTTTAAAGATTTACAACTAAAGGCCAACTTAGACCACGCTTTATTTTAGTCAATATTGTTATGATTTCTAACTAGCAATGAAACATTCTTTATCAAGAGTTCAACATTTCAAAACTAAAAGTTCAACAATACACAAAAAAAAAGCTTTCTTTGTAATCATAAACAAAATCATCTAAAACAAACTCATTGAAAATCTCTTGAAAATTGATTGTAATCATGCATAACACATGATGGCACATGTATCAATACAACATAATCAAACAACAGGCATAATAATAAACAATAAAAACATCCCGCAAAAGAAAGACAAAATATGCAGCTACATGTAGCATTCAACCACATTAGAGCAAACAAATTGACCACAACAAATGTAAACTTTATATGCAGCATACAGAGAATTTTTTTCTGCTTTAAGTTTGATCCTTGATGTCGAGGTTTTTGCGGCACATGTACATGGCCTGAGCAATTGTGTGATACAAAATATCAAACAACAAAGTCAGAGTTTAAGGTGAGATGTCTTGTCTATGATAGTTTTAGCTTTTTTTTTATTTTATTTTTTGCTTATTTTGTATGCTAAGAAATCACACGATCATATATTTACCATGCTCTAACCATAACAATATAAATGAAGAAAATCTGGTAAAAAAAAAAAAAAAATCAGAAAAAAAAATTGTAATAAAATGACCTATGAAACTTAACCTAAAATCAAATTTTCTGCACTGACCCTTTTTTGTGGCATATAATATAATAACAAGATAATTTTCCATAACTAGATATATGTATAAACATAAAGAAATAATAGCAAACTTATAAACTATAATAATAACAGCAGGCTGTATTAGTACTAAAGAAATTAACAATATTGCTAAAAAAAAAAAAAAAAAAAAAAAAAACAGTGAGGCCTTGAAAGACTTAATGTAAATCAAATTTAGAAAATTTAGTTTACTTTCTTTGATATGAAAGCTTTTTCTGTTGCAAGAAATATTAAATGTTGTAATTATTAAAAAGAATTTATATTTTTCAATTTTGAGTTTAAAGCTTAAAATTTTCTATAAACTGTAGAAATTTTTATTTGAATGTGAATTAATTTTAAAGCCTGATATATTAGCTTTAAGCTTAGTTTTGTTATTTTCTTTTATTTTATTTTATTTAAATTTTTTAAGCATTTCCTGCTTTAACTCATAATTAATATTAATCATACGTACAGGTTGGTAAAATTTTGTTTTATTCAATAAAATGTGTGCTCACATAAAAAATTCGATATAATAATAAATTTATATTTAATCTTTATATACAAATACATCATCCAGAACTGACTTCAAAAAGTTGTGATACAAATTTTATAACGAATTTTCAAAGGAAAATTTTATTTTCCTTTAAAATTTAGCTTTCCGTCTTAATGGTTGCTGTAAATCACTTGTAATTTCAATGGAACTTATTTTAATTTAATAAACAATTCTTTAAGTTTTATAAAACCGTATTAACAATTATATTCAGCCATTTCTTTAACACAAATTTAAAGATTTCTAATAATCATAAATATTAATCATACGCTATGTAAAACAAAACTATAATTTTTCAAATAAAACGATTTTCTTTTAAAAAATCTTCCTTAATTTAAAAACAGTTTAAGATAACTTAAACTTGCTAACATTTTTAATAAAAAAAAACCCAGTTGTAGCCGATCATTTTCAGCCGGTTATCCTGGCTTCAATGTTTCCTATATTATCGATCATCATGAGAGAGTCAAACTACCAACAACAACAACCATTAAACATTAAGTTATGATCGCATTACATTGGAATATTATAAATTTAAAACCATTAACAAAAAAAAGCTGAATTGACTACACAAAACTTCAACAGGTTGTTTTTATTTTTATACCTTTTTGTTCAACTCCTCTCCACAAACCAGCACCTCTATACAGCTATTTTGTTTTTAACATGGTGATGATCTGTTACTTATTGATTTTTCTAGCCATTTTCTTAACTTTAACCAGAAAAAAACATGAACAAGATGAGCACAACACCAGAAAAAAATAACAGTTCATGCAAAGAAAATTTAACTTGAAAACTTTTGATCTTTTATGGAACATGAAAGCAGAGAAAAGAAAAATCTATAATGTCGCTAAATATCACATAAAAAATTTATTATCGAAATTATAATAAACTTAATACCCAATTGGGAATATTGTTTTTTTTTTTATTGTTAAAACCGTTTTTAATAGTTTTGTAGAAAACAAATTAGTATGAGTATAATAATAAAAATTTATCACTTTTTTGGAGAAAATAAACAAAAAAAAAACTCATTAAGTTTAAACTGGGCTTAATAAAATTGTTGTTTTATAAAAGCTTGAATAATTAAGCAAAACGTTGTTAAATTAAATTTTAATTTAAAATTTATGACAGTTAAAAATTTTAGGCAGGCCAAAGCTATATGTACAAATAAGGGTTAGAGATTTTCCGTTGTTTAACCTGTAGGGAAATTTAATTTTTATTACTATTTACCAATTTAAAATAGCAATTTAGTTTTCTATACCATAAGCAGAAGATTTGTGAAGGCTGCTTTTAAAATTTGGCTATCGGTTAAAAACAAATTAATATGACAGTATTTCTGGTCTAAGATGGGCTTTAATTGTAGATATTTATGCAACCTAAGTTGAGCTGCAATCATAGTTCCTTATATAGTTTAAGTTGAGCTTCAATCGTAGGACATTATTAATTCTTAGTTGTGCTTCAATCATTAATTTTTATGCAGCCTAAGTTCAGCTGCAATCGTAGCTCTTAATACAGTCTAAGTTGAGCTTCAATCGTAGCAATTCATATGGTCTAAGTTGAACTTCAATCATATGTATATATCAATACCAAGTTAAGCTTTAATTGCAGGTCTTAATCAAGATAATGTTAAACTTTAATTGTATATCTTTATGGAATCTAATTTGGGATTCAATCGTATGTCTATGGAATCTAATTTGAGACTTATTCTTTGGTATTTATGTAGTCTTTGCTGAACTTCCATAATGTTTATTTATGTAGACTAAGTTGAGCTTCTATTGTAGGTCTTTGTCCAGACGAAGCTAAACTTCTATCGTGGGTCTTTTTCTAGTCTCATTAAGTTTATATATTATAAGTGGAGCGTAGCTCTTTACGTGGTCCAAGTTGAGCTTTATTCATCGGACTTTATGTAGAATAAGTTGAGCCTCAATTGTAGATCTTTATCCAGACTAAGTTAAGCTTCAATCATAAGTTTAAATGTAGTCTAAGTTCAGCTTCAATAGTAGGTCTCAAAATGGTCTAAGTTGACTTGCAATCGTAGCTCTTTATACAGTCCAAGTTAAGCTTCAATCGTAGGTCTTTACCAAGAGTAAGTAGAGCTTCAATTGCACATCAAGTGGAACTTCAATCATATGTCTTTATAAAGACTAAGTCGAGCTTCAATCGTATGTCTTTATGGAATTCAATTTGAGCTTTAATCATTGGTCTTTATGTAGTCTCTCTCGAGCTTCAATCTTAAGCCTTTATGTAGTCCATGTTGTACTTCAATCGCTGTTCTTTATGAAGTTTAAGTTGAGCTGCATTTGTAGCTCTTACAACAATCTAAATTAAGCTGCAATCGAATATCTTTTTATAGTCTAAGTTGAGCTTCAATCTTGGCTCTTTATTTAGTCTAAATTAAACTTTAAATGTAGGTCTTTATCCAGACGAAGTTGAACTTCAATCGAATGTCTTTTTCTAGTCTAATTTAATTTTCAATTGTAGATCTTTATGTAGTCTTAGTTGAGCTTCAATCGTACGTCTTTATATAATCTGAACCATTGGTTTAATAAGGTCTAAGTTGAGCCTCAATCTTCCATCTTTATATAGTCTTATTCGATCTGTCTTTGTAAGTCTTTATGCAGTCGTAATTGTGTTTTTATTGCAGGTCTTTGTGTAGTCTAAGTAGGGCTTCCATTGTATATCTTTGCTACTCAATAGTCGCTAATTTTTTTCCTCTTGGGTCCCTTTTTTAACTTTTTACTTAAAAATTTCAACACCAAAAAACAAGTGCAAAAATAAAAAAAAACTCACACAACTAACTTCGCTTATCATTATTAAGCATCGCAAATTTTCTTGTTAATACCAGCTAATGATTGATCTGATCTCTCTCTCTCTCTCACTAAGCACAAAACTATAAAGCTGAACAAAAAAATATAAAAACGACCTACAACGTGTTAAACAATATAAAGTTATTGAATACCACTTGATGAGTATGATGATTTCTTTTTTACGTTTTCACACAAACTCTATATTTTTTCAATAAATGTAGAGATTTGGTATTTATTGTACTGTAGATTTTATAAGAAACTCTGTGCAAATGATGAGCACGTTTTCTTTCTGGTTACAATAATGATGATCAGGTTTAGGTCAATTTAATAAGGTTAAAATCATTTTTTTCTTGGCTTAATATATATATAACTTTTCAATAACTTGGTTTTTTTTATAACAAATTTTTGTTTCAATGATTTTATGGTTTGAAGATGTTTTATCGCATGCAAATTAAATATTGCATGCACGAACATTTTAAAGCTATTTTTGCTTAGTATTTCTTACTGTTTGATAATTTTCTTATAACATTGGTTTTTAATTTTTTTTTTGTATAATACGTTTTGATAATTATAATTAGATGGAATTTTAGTTTTAATTATGATTAGATTTTGGTTATGGTGTTGCTGATGATGAAGATGAAGATGCTGTTTGGAGATCATGACGAGTTTGTTAAACTCGTTTTGTTATGGTTTTAAAGTTTGAATAAATTTGATTAATAAAAAAACTTAATAAATATGGGTAATTATTGATGATAATAACAAAATTTATGTTTTAAATAATTTGTTGGTTGTGGAAAAAAATTAATTTAAAATTAAAATATTTCTTATTGACATTAATATTTTTGTTTTGAAACTAAGAATTTACATATTATTGAAATTCTTATACTACAAATATTTAAGTGTTATTTCTGCAGATGAATGTTGCTTGCTTTTGTAGTCTTAGGCTTTTCTAGCTAATTACTTGTTTAAATAAGTGTTAAATGTTATCACAATATGACATACAAATCCTATTACCAACTCTCATCATATAAAGATTGTCATTAATGGTTTATTTATTTTAATTTATTTTATTTAATTTATTTTAATACAAAATATGATTTTAATAGAATTTAAAACCAACTGAAAATTAGTAATTCTTATAATTTAAACTAAACTTACAAAAAGATCTTTAAAATCATTTTGGGCCAAATAAACTTAGCTTAAACTATTTTAAGAGCTACGATTGAAACTCAACTTAGACATTATAAGGAATACGACTTTTTAAAGACACCTGATTGAAGCTCAACTCAGATTATGTAAATCCCTCTGTTTAAAGCTCAACTTAGACTATTAACAGAGCTCTGAATGAAGCTCAATTTAGACTATATAAAGAACTATGACTGAAGCTCAACTAAGACTATTTAAATATTCACAATTAAAGCTGAACTTATACTATTTAAAGCCATCTGATTGAAGCTCAACTTATTATATTTAAAGAGCTCTGATTGAAGTTCAATTTAGACTATATAAAGATCCACGGTTGAAGCTCAACTAAGGCTATTTAAAGATCAATAATTAAAGCTTAACTTATATTATTTAATGATCTACGATTAAACTTTAACTTAGACTATTTAAAGACCTATGATGGAAGCTCAACTTAAACTACATTAAGACCTACGATTGCAGCTCTACTAAGACTACATAATAAGCTACGATTCAAGCCCAACTTAGGGTACTTTAAGATCTACGATTCAAGGTCATCTTAGATAACATAAGCACCTATGGTTTAAGTTCAATTAGTCTTGATTAAGATCTATGATTGAAGCTTAACTTTCATTACATAAACAGCTATTATTTAAGCTCAACTTTAGCTTGATAAAGGTATATTGAAGACAGCATACAGACATACGATTGAAACTCAACTTAGGCTTGATAAGGACATGTTAAAGTTGATGCCTGAATGCATAGAGACCGACGATTAATTTAGTCTATATAATGATCTACGATTGAAGCTTGTTTTTGGCTTCATAAATACCTATAATTGATGGTCTGTTTTGTATTCAGGTTGACGGTAATTTTGGTCTACTTAAGGATCTATGATTGATTCTTATTTTGACATTGAAAGACTTACAATTTATGTGTATTTTGGTCTACAGAAAATCCTACGATTGGAGATGAAGTTAGGCAAGTATTTAAGCTTAACTTACGCTACATAAACCCCTAAGACTAAAGCTCATATTTGGCTACATAAAAACCTACGATTGAGTAAGTTTGGTTCACAAATTGATGCTTATTCTATTTTAGCTTGGACCAGCTTAGACCAACTCAGTAGATGACCCCTACTCATGCCATGCATTGTGTTGAAACTAAGAAAATTTGTTTACGAGGGAAGATGGAGGGAGTAATATTTTTGAGCATTTGATTTGAATTTTTCTATATTGAAAGTGACTGGGAAGTTGATTCCACATACGGACAGTACGGCTAAATAATGAACGCTCATTTTGGTCTGCTTAAAGTCTTACGGTTGATGTACATTTTGCTTTAAAAAAAGACCTACGATTTATGTTAATTTTGTTGTACGGAAATATCTTTGATTGAAGCTGAACTTGGACTACATAACATAACCTACGGTTTTGGTATATTCTGCATTACGACCTTTAATTGAAGCTTAGACTACATAATAACCTACGTATACAGCTTTAAAGAAGCCTAAAACACTTTATTTTCATTAACCTTCAATATATTTCTTCTCTTAAGTTGCACATTTTTTGGGTTAAATTCGTTATTAAATTTAGATTAAAGTAAAATCAAAAACACTTTGTTATTTCAATTTAAACCTCTGTAAGAGAAACTTTTTTTAAGCAAATTTTCTATGCTTTTTATCCTCAACAACTCCACATATTTAACCATAACAAATCGATTTATCAGGTGTGAACATTATTGAGTTTGTCTGCTCAAGATATATAAAAAATTAACAGAAATAGTAATAAAATTTTAATAGGTTAAAACTGAAAAACAAATTAATTGCTTAAAAAAAGAAGCTACATTAACGAAATACTTTTGAAATAAAATTTGTAACACTTTAAAACATATAAAATGTTTTTTCCTTGTGTTTTTTTTTTTTTGTGTGAAGTATTTAAATAGGTTTTTATGATTTCATATTATTTTGTAAATCATTTACTTTTGATACGCCTTTATGTAAGCTTGCACTTTGATATGTGTTTTTTTTTTAGTCTTATAAATTTCTTACATGTCCACCCAATTTTTACAGGTTCTTTAGGTCTGTAGAATGAATTCATTGTATAGCTATGTGTAGTTTGTCATTTAGTTTTTGGTTTAAAGTGTAGTTTCTCATGTTTCAGTTTGAGTTTGAGACAAAAAAAGGGTGTTTGATTAGTTGAGGGCGTTCATAATTAGTGTTATGGTGAGCATAATAGAATATTAATCTAAATTATTTTATAAAAAATGCCTGAAGTATTTGAAATAAACACAAATAGGTTTCATTTAGTAACTGTGGTTTAGGCTGTTTCATAACAAATTATGTGTGATTATTGGGGTGTGCTAAAGATAAATGGATGTATGTTAAAAACTTTCTGTAATAATAAAAATTGTTTAATAAATGTATTAAAAAAACAATAGACTTAGGAAAGAAACTTGATAATTATAACAATCTTGCTACTTTTTGTCATTTTCATTGCTTTAAAATAAATAAATAAAAAAAATAAAAAAAAAGACTTAAGACCTAAACCTTAAATCAGTAAATCATTTTCAAACATTCCTTAGTTGGCTTTCTAGACTCCTTGCAACCATCAACACATTTTGACAAATGTAAATTATTGATTTTTAATAATAATCGTATGATTACAAGTCATTTGATAGTATTTTATTACCTATATTAACAAGTTTTTCTTTAGACTTGCTTAGCAATTGCCATTTGTGTGCGTTGCTTATTTTGTTGTGTTTTTTCTTTTCTTTATAAGGCTCCTCCAAATCCATTTAAACATTTAAGCAGACCTCAACATTAAGGTTAAACTACTATATGTAGTATTGGTTTCTTTTTACAACAATTTTGCTTAAGATAGCATCAACAAGTTGTAAGTTTCTAGAGATGTTTTATCTTTTTTATTAGCAAATTTTCTACGTTTTCTTTTTTTGGTTTTGCTATATTTTTGGCCAGCCTACCCCTTGTATTTCTGTAATTCATATTTGAGAACTTTGTGGTTTGGCTTTTATTTTATTTTCATTTTGTTTTTTTTTTTAACATTTGAAAGTCTATTTGTGTGTTTGTCTGTTATTGTTTTCTTCCTTAATCTTTTCTTATAAATATTTCTAACTTGATTTAATATGTTGCTTTGCATTACATTTATTACCAATTGAAATTTGAAATGCGTGAGAATGTGTTCAAGATACAGTTTTTTGTTTTCAGTTTTTCTTCTTTCTATCTATTTTTTTTTTTATAAGTAAAACCACAACTTGTTTTTCTGTTACGTTGACTTCAACAAGTGTTTAATGCATAAATATTAAGCTTTTTGTAGTTGTTTATTTTTTTATTGGTCATAGGTTAATATAAGGTTATATAAAGTCGCAATATGGAAAGCAGTTTGAAATCGTAGAGTTTTCTAATAGATTTTGTGTTATAAATAAAAAAGAGCGAGAGAGAGATAGAAATAGTTAAAATGTGGACAATATAAATGCCAATAAACTCGCAACTAAATCAGAAAATGCACTGTGTAAACGTGTCTTATTGAAACTAGAGCTAGACATAAGACTGATATTTAAGTTAGACTTTATAAAGCCTTACGATTGAAGCTTAAATCAGACTATATAAAAATGTGATTTAAGTTTAACTTAGTCTATATAAAGACCTAAAATTCAAGCTTTAGTTAGACTGTATAAAGGCATTCGATTGATGCTACATTTCCACGAATGAAGCTCAACTAAGACTATACAAATGTCTACGATCGAAACTTAACATAGCCCCTTAATTGAAGCAACAATTAAAAAAAGACCTACGATTGTAGCTAAACTTAGACTATTTAAAGACCCACGATTAAAGCTTAATATAGCTCTACGTCGGCTATATAAAGACCCATGCTCATGATTGAAACCAAGCTTAGACTATACAAAACCCACGATGGAAACTGAAATTAGACTATATAAAGAGCCACGATTGAAGCTCAATTTAGATATCATAAAGACCTGCGATTAAAGCTCATCTTAGACTTCATAAGGATTCACGATTGCATATCAAGTTAGACTTAATAAAGTCCTGCGATGGAAATTGAAATTAGATGTCATAAATACCCACGATGCAGCTCATGTTAGACGTCATAAATTCCTGCATTTGAAGATAAAATTAGACGTCATTAAGTCCTGCGATTTAAGCTGAAATTAGACGCCATAAATACCCACGATTAGAGCTCAACTTAGACTTATAAAGCTAAAATTAGACCTCATTAAATTCACGATTGCAGTTCAACTTAGACTATATAAAGACCTACGATTGTATTTCAACTTAGACTATTAAAACACCCATGATTGCAGCTCAACTTTTACTACATTAAGAGCTACAATTGATGCTCAATTTAGACTACATAAAGACCTCAGATTTATGCTAAAAATTAATTGTTTAAAGATATATGATTAAAACTAAATGGAACTGAAAAGTTCAATGACAAAAAAAAATCCAAAATCTTTCACTTTTTTTAATGGTTTCAAATTTTATTCTCCTTGAAATGCTATAATGTTTATTAAACTCCACATTAGATTTAATTAGTTGCAAACAACTAATTTTAGCAAACAGTGAAAACCTCTTTATAATCATTTTTAAGTTATTATATTATAATTAATCACAAGTTGGTTGATGTTAGCAAAGAGTTAAATAATTTTTTTATATACGATTTTTATATTTTTCATTTAAGTTTATTTTTTTGTGGCTAGATATACGAATTATTTTACGAGTGAAACGAATATCCAAATTAGAGGCGTTAAAATTTTGTTTTTGTTATTGTTAATGTCTGCAGTTTTTGTAAAGTTAATAAACTGAAATCAAAGATTTTATGGTTTAGAAACAACAAATAGCTAAAGTGTTGTTGGGTTGTTTTTTTTTTTTTTTTTTTTTTTGTAACAGCAAAAGGAGGGTATTTGCTTCTTTTTTTTTTTTTTGTTGAAAATGATATACAGAAACCACAACAATTGGTAGCAGGTGATGTTTAGTTTATTATATTTTATTGTTTTTTGTTTTTGTTTTAACTTTTTGCATACTGTAGCAAAAAAAAGAAAACAACAAAATCGTATGTGACCAGGTTGCTTGGGAAGCAACAGCAACTAAGTTTAAACAACCCAACCATATTGGCAAATTTGTGCTAATTGCAGCAGTATTGCAAAGTCATAAAAATACATACATGATGAAAAACTCCAAATAAAATTTATTTTACACTCATACTCAGCTGAATGTTGCATGAGTTAATGAAAAAATTTCGGTTGTATGTTGTTTGTAGATATGTGTAATGTTGCATACATGTTATGCACTAATATTGAATTTCACACTAATCTGCTAATGGTCGAACCCTCTTTGATTATGCCAACTATTAACTGTGGGCCAAGGAAGTAAGAAATATTAACAAAAGATATTTTGGGTTTACAGAAAGATCGAAAAAATAAAATAAATTAGATTAAGTGTGCCAAAGACTGCAGTTGAAATTGAGCTTCAAAGGGAAGCTTGAAGAAAGATAAATTAAGGCTTAAAAACTTTCGAAAAAAAGCCATAATTTTACTATAGAAAAATTTACATTTACAGCTTAGACTATAACATACAACAGATCTAAGATATTAACCAATTTAATAGTACTTAAGGCGCGGTCACACTTCGAAAATATTTGACGAAAAAGTTGTAACCACTAAATAAAATATTTTGAACTCGTCTATTTGTGCAAAAAAATCATTACGTCTGCTACAAAAAATCTATCATTAGTGACAAAATCAGAAATATTTGATTTATCTCTACCCATAGTGCTTAAAACAAAATATCTATATGAAAAAAGTCTCATCATCTACTACAAGACACTATTTGTCTGAGAGTACAACTGTTTTCTTGCAGTCAGTACATAATGGTGGCAAAACTTTTATGAGTATTCGATTTTTATTTTCTGTCTATTTTTTGTTGTTTTATTTTTTCTGTATTTTTTTCTTACAAGCAAACCAAATCTTCTTTTTTTCCTCTGCTGTTGCTGTTCACTTATAATGATGGCAAAATTTTTTTTATTAATCTTTTGCAATTTATAAATGAATAAAACAAACCAAACCAAAGTTGTACAAAACTGATTGGTTGATGAGTCGAAGGCAATAGCAAACGTTACACGTTACTGTATGTATTAGAATTCAGGTTTTTCTGCGTTTGAGACGACATTAGCAAAAAAAATAAAAATAGCAACAAAACTAACATAAAATATGTAAAATTAAAACCTCAACTTGCAATATTAAAAGGCATTGGATTATTAAAAAAAAAAAAGAAAACACAAGAATATGTTTTCTTCTTTAAATGTGTTTGGCAAGGAAATATTATTGCTGATGAGTTGGGAAAGTTTTCACTTGTAATGGCATCAAATTACAATTAAAAGCTAGTTTGTGATATGTTAAAGAGAAAAATCATTAATTTGTTGAATGAAATTAAAATGGGGGGTGGGGGAGAAACTAAAATAAAAATAAATTGTGTAAAGTTAATTAGTTGCCGTTATATTGCTTCAATCATCGCTCATTATGTAGCTCAATTGAAGCTTCAAACGTGGCTATTTATGTAGATGAATTTTAGCTGCCATCGTAGAGCTGTATGTAGCTGAAATTTAGGTGAAATAATAGGTCCACATGTAGCTTTAATTTTAGACTCAATTGGTCGATTTATTAAAGTTAAATATATAGCTGTATGCAATTCAAATGTCTGTATGCACTTCAAATCTAGCTTCACTTGTAGGTCTTTATTTAGTTCAAATTTAGCTTCAATCATAGGTCTTTACAAATTTCAATTTTAGCTTCAGTCAGGCCCCTTTATGTACCTCAAATTTAGTTTCAATCGTAAAACTTAATTTGGTTCAAATTAAGCTTCAATCATAGATCTTGATAAAGTTTAAATTACAATTTTCAATTCTAGCTTCCGTCATGCCCCTTTATGTACTTCAAATTTAGCTTCAATCGTAAGACTTAATTTAGTCAAAATAATCTGCAATTATAGATCTTGATAAAGTTAAATTTTATTTTTCAAATGTTGATTTTTCTGTAATTCAATTTTAGCTTCAATCTTCTTCATGTAGTTCAAATTTAAGCATCAATCGTAGATATTTATATACATAATTAAATTTTAGCTGCTATCGTAGAGCTCTTTGTAGCCCAAATTTAGCTATAATAGTAGGTCCTCATGCAGTTTAATTTTGGCTCCAATTGTTGGTTCAATGTTAGCTACAACCGTAGCTTCAACCATAGGTCTTTATAAACTTAAATTTTAGCTTCAGTAATACCCCTTTATGTACTTCAAATTTAGCTTCAAGCGCAGGTCTTTATAAATTTAAATTTTAGCTTCAATCATAGGTCTTTTTAAAGTTCAACATCAACTTCAAGTGTAGGTCTGTATTTAATTAAAATTTAGCTGCAACCAAAGGTCTTTAAAAATTTTAATATCAGCTTCAATCACAGCTCTTTATGTACTTCAAATTCAGGTTCAATCATAGGTATTTTTTAAGTTAAATACCAGCTTTATTGATAGGTCTTTATTTAGGTGAAATATAGCTTTACTCCTAGGACTTTATGTACTTCAGAAGTATTATATATATGGCAGTCCTGGTACAATTTGTCGTAAGTGTTCTTTAAACCCAGTTTTAACTGTAGGTAATCTTTATGTAGTGCACTGTTGCCATATAGAAATATTTCTCTATTTATACCCTACATCATCTATTTATACCCTAAGGTCCAATAAACTATACGTCGCTATAAAATATACCCCTATTAATTAGTTTTTTTTTTTCCCCAAAATCCATAATTTCACCCCTCATCAATACAAATATTCACCCGAAATATATAAGGTATCTAAATAACTTTCTTTGCAATTAAGTTATGTATAAAGAAATTTTACCTAAAAATGTTATAAACTATTATATTAAAATTATAGTAATATTCGGTGAAAAATAAGTTTCACATATATACATATTTGATGGGGTTTATATGATCCGGCTTGGCCGATTATTCATTCATACTTGCTTTGTTGGTATTTTCAATCTTTGTTATTGTATATTTATTGTCTTGGTGATCTGGTAATATTCCAGCAGAAAAAATTGCAAGTATTTTCATTTGCAGGTCTTACAGAAGACCTGTTTACACATTCTAAAAGATTTAAATACACTAATACCCCGGTTAGCGTTGCTAATTGGGACCGGAAAAACGAGACGCAAACTGAAACGACGCAAACCGAATCACAGTTTTCCATACATTTGTATCAATTCTCATTTAATTCGTTCCGAGACTCGTAATTTTAGTAAAAAAGAATTGATTTTTCAATAGCAAATATCAAGTTTTTATTATTATTTGTGTAATAATAGTTTTTATTAAAGAAAAAAAATAACAATTCATGAAAAACACATAAAAATATTAAGATTAAAACTTGTACACAATTTTCACATACAAATTTGCATTAGACTTCAACGGGAAATCCCCTTTTTTTATTTTTGCTTTCTACATACAAACATTTATTAACGACGCAACTTCGAAGCAATGCGACGCAAACTAAAGCAAAAACGACGCAACATCGAAGTCACGGAAATTTTAAAAAGACGCAACTTCGAAACGACGCAAACCGGGGTTTTGTTGTAAATCGTTTTAGATTTAGATAAATGGTATTGCAATTATTCTTGTATATCGTCACTGCAACAACAAACATTATTTATTTATTTTATTTATTTATTTATTCGATGCCAATACAACAAGATACAAGTCTTGTAATTATAGTATTTGGTTTTTGTATTGTAAGTACATTATTGAGTAAGAAAAAAGATATATTATTATGAAAAATAATTAATTAATAACTAATAATAAAAATAAGTTTAAATTAGCTAAATACAAACATAATAAGAAGGATACAGAATTAATTTGGGGTAAAAAATTTATATAACTCTTTCTCAAATAGCAAGGCGTTGCTGATGGATTTATTGGCAGGTAGTAGCGAGTTCCAAAGGCGGATTGAATTGACGTAGAAATGACGCTCAGAAACCTGACTTCTATATCTAGTATGAATTATATCATAAGATCTTCTTGAACGCATAAAGGATATTTAAATATTATTTTGTGTAATATCATTAGGGTTTTAATTTTCATCAGGTTGCTCAGAGAAACACCATAAAGTTTATTTTTAAATTGGGAAATATGATCATACTTTCTTAAGTTAAAAAGTTATCACAATACAGCATTTAAAGTTTTCTCAAGTTTTCCCTGGCTTGTTGAGTCACAACTTGCAAACAATTCTCATCCAAATAGTAAAATTGGCATGATGTATGTTTTTGCAAGTAATATTCGAATATTAAGCGGTGTGATGTATTGGGTGTTCCATAGCGCTCGCAGCATTGAATATGTTTTCCCAGCAGCAGCAGTTACATCATCAGACCATGTGAGTGTGTTGTTAAAAAGAATACCAAGATTTTTAGCTTTTTGTATAATTTCAATTCGTTGGTTGTTAAACAATATAATAGGTTCAAGCGACAGTTTCTGTGTTTTTTTTTTCCTTATTATCAAGCATTTGGACTTCGAGGGGTTTATACACAAACCATTTGCATTTGCCCATGTGTGAACATGCTGTAAATCAAGATTTATTTGCTAAACACAATCATTTTTTTTTTGCAGTTGTTTCTTTGGCCAGAGTGATGAATTTAATAATGTTATTTTTTTCAAGCTAAAATGGTCTAAATTTATTCTATGTAAATAAAAATCCAATTTTAATTACAATATTTTCCCGACGTTTCGTCGATTGTTTGTCGACTTTTTCAAGGGATTGTCTATTTAAAAATTATAAAACAATAAAATAAATACAATAATGTAATACATAAACAATATAGACTTACAACATTAAATCTTTTTTAACACATTAAGAAGTCCTAGATGTATCCAGGAGTATATGTAAAATAATTTTAATACTTAATATTTAAACTTTCAATGTATAACAGATCAAGTTATATGGTTGCCATCACTGTCTTCATACTTAACGTTCAAACTTTCAAGCACTGTTAAGAAATAACTAGTATTAATTCGACGATGTGGTCTATATACAGACCCCACTAGTAGCTTCCTACCACATGATACAATCTTAATAAATAGGTACTCGATTTTCTTCCTAATATTATTGTTTAAATTTAAATTTTGATCATCATTTAAGGCGTCATCACTGAAATTATCGTCACTGGTGAAATCATCAATTGTGATACAGATATTGCTACACCACCACAAGAAGTTTTTCGCTCACAACGGTATAAACAGAAATTATGCAATTCAAAAATACTGTCCGGAACATATTCATTGAACCATGTCTCAGATACGCATATGATATCTACACCAGAGTTTTCAAAAATATAACGAAACTCATCAATTTTGTTTCTCAAACTCTGAGCATTTAAATGACATATTTTCACGCCACATCTTTGGAAGCTACACTATCCATGAAAGGAGACAAGATTTAAAGTAAATTTTATAGGAACAACGCTTGCAATAAAAAAAAAGTTTATTAGATCACGTTTAAGATTAGATATTGTGAAACAAAATAAATTAAAGAGATTACAGAAACAAAAAAGTAACAATACATAGTTCAAATAAAAGAGCAAAAAGAAAATATATATATTTATCAAAATTAAGAATAGTTTTCTAAAAAGCAGCAGGTTGCTCTGAAAAGGGAAAATCAGGAAAAAATTTAATGAGTTCCTCCATACTTTCGATTCGGACAGGGTCTTCATTTGATTGGAATTTTATATATACCAGTCCTCGCATTGTAAAAGCTAACGTAAGTTTTTTTAGCTTTTTTTAATTTTATCGTAGATTGCAGAATTTTGAAATTTGTAGAAGTCAGATTTTCATTTATATAAAATGGAATTTTGAAAGCTTTACGAAAATTGGCAATTGATTTTAGTATATAGTTTTTGTCATATGGAGAAAACAACTTCACCATTATTACAGCATGAGGAGAAAAGCCATTATCTTTATTATTGTAATTCCGTAAGGATTTAACCGCTGGAGTAGAAATGCTTAAGGTCCCACATATAGTTTGAAAAATTCCAAGTAAATCTTTTTCCTCTCGGTATGGTATCCCATTAATACGTAGGTCTGATGCGATGATGGAATTTTCCTGACATTGTAGCTAAGTTTTTAAATTGCTTACTTCACTTTTTAACCTAACGATGTCGGCCGCAACTGATTCTAGTTGTATTACACGCTGGGTGATATTTAAAATTTCTGTTTTTAATTCATCAAATTTTTTTCCAAACTCTTTTAACATCCGTACTTCACTTTCTTCAATTGCAGTTTTCATAATTGCAATAATTTTTTCAAGTCTTTTATCTACCCTATTAACTAATTTGAAGGGTGAATCAGTAGTCGATAGCCTAGATATTTTTAAAACATTGCCTAATAAAGAGTTCTGCAGTTCCTCTCTTCCTCTCATTGATACGGGAGTGAGTTGATTATTACAGTTGTTGTTGTTATCACTCATTTCAACAGAGACACTTAAATCAGCAGATTTTTTTATTTTCGTTGTTTTTGTTTTTTCTGCTTCTAAACCTAAACCTAAACGATTGAAATTTTAACAAAAAATTGCTCTTCAAAATGCTTCAACCTCGTGTAAACAGTAAAAATTCTCCAAAATTTATTTATTTAATAGTTATTAATAGTTATTAAATAAATAAATTTTACTTTCCTCAATACATATAATTATTAATTTGGCATACCTTTAATTGCGCCTTGTATGAGTCATTAGTTGGTAGACCCTCCAATTGCCCTTCTCAAGTAGGCTTTCTAGCAGGTATGTAACCAGTAGCGAGTAGGCAAGGCCTTGACTAACAATGACACGTCATGTAAAATTGAAACGACTGTACAATATGGCTGGAAGTACTTGTAACTGCCAAAGAAGACCTTCTAGCAGGCTTCTTTAGAGCATATTTTAGTACTGGGTAGTTGTCTAACAACTTCCACTAAGATATATTAGTATATGTTTGTAATTTTGATTTCAGGTTGACAGCTTCAGTGTCATTGCAGCTTTTTATACCCTACACCACCATAGTGTGGAGGGTATATTGGATTTGTGCATATGTTTGTAACGCCCAGAAATATTGGTCCAACACCTACCTTAAATTATACCAATCGACTCAGAATCATTTTCTGAGTCAATTTAACAATGTCCGTCCGTCCGTCTGGCTGGCTGGTTGGCTGGCTGGCTGTCCATGTAAAGCTTATGCGCAGAGTACAGTACGCAATTTTGCAGATATTTTGATAGAATTTGGTAACTGATATTTTATCGGCCCAAGGATAGATGGGATTGAAACTGGTGGAAATCGGTTCATTATTTCACCTGGCCCCCATACAAAAGTCCTCCCGAAATTGGGGTTTACCGCTCATAAATGTTTGAATTATGCAAGGAAACAAACAAGTTTCATCACAAATGCATGGTAAATGCAGCCAAATCACATCTACAAATTTTGTGAAGGTCGGTCCATAATTAGTCGTAGTTCCCATATAAGGCCCACTTCCGAAAATCACTTTAAAAAGCATAACTCACTCAAAATGTTGGTATCAAAATAATATTTAACAAAAATATATTTTATATGTATACAAACAATGCGATACAATTTCACTGTGATCGGTCCATAATTAGTCGTAGCTCCCATAAATGGCCCACTTCCGAAAATTACTTTAACGATCATAAATTTCTTAGGAATGTTGGTAATCAAATAAAATTCGACACAAATAATATACAGAAATGATGACATCTAATTTTATAATGGTCGGTCCGTAATTAGTCGAAACTCCCATATAAGACCCTCCCCGTAATCAACTTTAACCTCCATAAATCTATTAAAAGTATTTATATCGAGATAAAGTTTAACATACACAATATTTATATTCACAAAAATCATGATATTAAATTTTTGGATGATCGGTCCATAATAGGTCCCATATACCGCACATTTCTGAAAAACTGATTTATGCATATACTGGGTGTAGGGTATTATATGGTCGGGCTTGACCGACTATACTTTCTTACTTGTTAATTGTTGAATTAGCTGAAAACCAGAAACAAATGGTTAAAACAGCTCTTGAATTAGTTCAGTTCCTATTTATTTTATTGTATTTAAATTGTATTTACTTATTTGTTAATAACAAATTTGAAAAAATACAATATTGACACGTATTGGAATATAATTTTTATAAAATGCTTAGATCTTTACAAAGCAATTTATTATTATTGTAGAACCTGAGGATCGTCTTTTAAATTCCATATCGACGACAAACACTTTTATACAGAAATCATTCTATAGACATTACAAACCAAATCTTTCATGATTTGAAATATCATTATTTTTTAAAAATATAAGCAGAAAAAAACAAGTTATCTTAATTTAGTAAATATTAACTTCCAAGCTGTCTCAATATAGAATTTTTCCAAATTTGTTCCTAACAAATAAATAAAAATAATATAGAAAATAACCTAATTCAAGAGCTGTTTAAACCTTTTGTTTTTTCAGCTAAATCAACAATTAAACATCAAGCCGAATATAAAATTCTGTATTTTAATCACAAGTTTTAAGAATACGAATATGTAATATTTTTTGAAGCAGCAGACTATATAAATATGCTGCGAAACGGCAACAAGTATCAGTTGCTTGTATCACTTTCTGAAAGAATATGAAATTCTTCATTGTTTTCGTTTTCGCTATGGCTTTGTCCACTGTCTCTGCCTTTCGCATGAATACTGCTAGGTTGGGTATTACCAATGGTAAAGACGCTATTGACGGTCAATTCGGCTATCAAGTTGGTCTAAGCTTGGAAACTAACTCTGACGATGAAGACTGGTGTGGTGGTTCATTGATTGGCAACAAGTGGGTTCTGACTGCTGCCCATTGTACAGATGATGTTAAATCTGTTACTGTGTTCTTGGGTGCCACCGAACGGACCAAGGCCGAAATTAAATACACTGTCAGCCCCAGCGATATCATAGCCCACGCTGACTGGGATACTAAAACTGATCAAAACGATATTGCAGTGATCAAGATACCCCACACCGCTTATACTAACAAGATTAAACACGTAAACTTGCCTAAAATTTCCAGCTCTTACTCTAATTATGTCGGTGATGAGGCTATTGCCTTAGGCTGGGGTTTAACTTCTGACTCTGCCACCAGTCTTTCTAATAATTTGCAATGGGCTCTCTTGGAAATAATCAGCAATGACGAATGTGACCATTTTTATGACGACGTCACCTCCTCCAATATTTGCGTCTCTACTGCCAGTGGTGTTTCCACCTGCAGTGGTGATTCAGGCGGCCCATTGGTGTTAAAATCCGGCAGTGTCCAAATTGGTGTGACTTCTACTGGTTCTATGGATGGCTGTACTAAGGGTAATCCCGAGACCCACACCCGTGTGACCAGCCACTTATGCTGGATCAAGGACAAAACTGGCATTTCCTACTAATTAAACTAGTTAGACGTCGGTTTAAGTGAATTCGATATAAATATAATATTGTTGTACTACTTTAAGCAAATAAACTGTTGAACCTAGAGCAATTTGAAACATAATTTATTGTTTATTTATAAATTTTTAACATACAAAGATAGATTGGAAAAATAATATTGTAAAAATTGCACACCGTTAAATTCAAAAAAAAACTTAGTAAAGTTTTCAAAGATGTACAAGAGCATTTTGGTATGAGAAAATCTTTATTAATAATAAAAAGAGTTTTCGAATAGTGTTGTAAATATTTAATTTTTACTAACTTTTTAAAAGGATTTCTATTTCATTTATGAATAATTTGCAGATTTTTGTTTGTTGGACATCTATTTAGTTCAGATTTTTAGTCTGATAATTCTATTGTTTCTTCTTTAGGAACATATCTCTGTTTTGTAATGTCTACATAATGATTCCTGTATAAAAGTGATTGTCATCGATATGGAATTCTATAGACAGTGGAATTCTGATAATTTGTAATGCGATCCTCAAAACTTGTCAGACAAATGCAACATATATGTATATCAAAAAATATTCAAAATATTTTAATTAAATGCTGCAGATCGGTTTTAATGGATAAAATTTTAGAAAATATTTCCGATTTGCACTATTATTCAATAATTTTTGATGAAATTACCGATCTATCTGGTAAAAGTCAAATTTCTTTCGTACTAAGATATTTTAATGTTGAGAAAAATATAGCAGAAGAAAAATTTGTTGGTTTTATAGATGCATTTAAGGAAGCATTAAAATTTTGCACAGATGATTCTGAAATTTATATTAATGCCTCAGTACTAGCCAATATAATTATAAACGCTATTCGAAGCTTAAACTTGCGTGTCTATAGGCACAACTGGCTGTCCACTTATGTTAGCAGAAAAAGGTACAGTCAAAAAAATTCAGCAATTAGCCGTAAACGCAAATCCCATGTTTTTTTACACAAACTAAACAACTCTATATAAAAAGGCTTCGTCAAATGTGAAGGAGACAACATCATTTTTCAAAACACACAATTCAAAATGCAAAATATTTGGGAGTAAAATTATCATCCCTCTGTGAAACTAGGTGGGTTGATCGTCATGACACATATTATATTTTACAAAAAATGTCGGACTAATAATGAAGGCTTTAAAAAAAATAAGTGAATGGAAAGACCGCGACACTTGGTCAAAACCTCTCTTATTATTAAATACATTGAGTTCATTTGAAATTATTTGTGGACTGTACATTATATGTGACATTCTTACATTAACAGAACCACTCAGTGTAATTGTGCAAAAAAGCGATTTGGATTTATATAAAGCATCAAAGATCGTAACTACTCTCAAAATAACTTAAAGAAATAAAAGAGATTAGGCTGAGATGCAATTTAAGGGCATTTTCCAGAATGTTAAAGTAATTTGCGAAGAGTTGGAAATATCGATCGAAAAGACCCGATTTTAACGGAATAATCACGTAGAGGATTTTGAAAACTTTTACCACATAGATGCTTACATTCTACTATTAAAAAGAGTAGTGACTGATCTAAATGTTATATACATATATCCCAATCTCCACAAAATACTAAAAATATTTATCACAATGCCAGTTAGTAACGCTATAGCAGAAAAGTCACTTCGACGCATAAAAACATATTTAAGATCAACAATGTCCGAAGAAAGAGTTAACGGTTTAACAATGACGAATATTCATCACGAAGAAGAAATATACCCTAATAAAGTTATTGAAAAATTTGCAGCTAAAGGAAACCATAAAATGCTTCTTTAAAACTTAAATATTAAATATGTTGTACATTAAACCTTTAAGTGCAAATTTTAAATTAAAAATATTAATGTTAATTTATATTTAGATCGTGTGAAGAGGTCAAATGCTTTATTTTCTATATGCCAGCATTTAAAAAAAAATATAATAAGGATATCACACCAGAGGGTATTAAAAAAATACATTCCTTAAGAGCACAATACATCAAAGAAACCCGTGCAATTGCTAACAGAAAAAGAAGTGGTGTGGTGCGAGTGATGTATATGTCTCTAAACTTTGGTATTTTCACCAACTAGAGTTTTGAAATCTCATTGCTTAGTGCGCAATTCTAAGTCAAATATAACTGACTTAAGTACATATAACTGGCGACTTATAATTTTATAAAATAATATATATGTAGTTATATCTAATATATGTTACTTATTTTCAGACTGATGAAAGTGATACCAGTTTTTTCGATGGCCAGCGAACCAAACCTAGTAAACATACAGAAACCCGCTTGTAGCAAAAGAGTAAGTTTTATTTTATGCTGTTTATTATTTGTATATATATGTAGGGAAGTTTTTTTAAAAAATCTTTTTTTCAAATGTACAACACAAAAACTGAATATTAAACATAATATACATTTGGATAAATATTAATGATGCTGCCAAAACAATTTTCCTTCGTTATTGAAGTAATCTTCAAATCCTTGACGAACACTTTGTGCAGCTCCTTTTTCGTAACTGCTTGCGTCTCAGCAGGCGATGGCTCATTCAAAGAACTATGGTTTTTATAACTCAATAAATTGTGCAACACGCAATAAGTTTTGATTATAAGCTCCATCTTTTCAACCGAAAGAATAATTTTTGTTTGCAAAATTTTAAATCAGCTTGATATGATACCAAATGCTCGCTCGAGAACTTGTCTAGCTTGAGAAAGGCGAATATTATATATTTGTCTCTTTATTTTATTGGTGTTGTGCGAGTATGGCTTCATAATATGCTTCTGAAGGGGAAAAGCATCATCACCCACTATGACGTATGGTAGCCTTCTTCCATTCCCAACAACTTTGTCTTGTGGGAATTGGTTTTCGGTATCATCAATAATTTTTTTAAGTCGCTTTGTAACAGAACCCCTGCATCGTGAGTGCGCTCCTTACATCCAACATTTATGTAAATGAAACGACAATCTGCATCCACTAGCGCTAACAAAACTATGCTGTTGGTCTCCTTGTAGTTAAAAAAACTGACCCATCTGATCGACGAGATTTAAAAACAACATACTTGCCATCCAGTGCACCTAGGCAGTAGGGAAACTGCCACTTAATTGTAAAATTATCTGCAATAGCTTCCCATTCAGTTTTTGTTAACGATGGTAAATAGCATAACTTAATAGATTTGTTGAAAATCAATATTTAAGAAGACAGCTAGGTATTCCATCAGGCCCTGGATAAAATTAAGGTTTTAATGATTTTAAGTTTGATAACACAATTTCAGAATGAATAAATGCAAAATGTATATTCGATGAGTTTTTAAAATGAAAAAGGTATGAAGAATTACTATCGTATGTAGTTTTAGAATATGTTGTAGCAAAGAAGTCGGCGAACATGTTACTGATCGATATATAATCATCGGCGCTACGGGAACCAAACTTTAGATAACTTAATCGCAAGCTCGACGCTTAGAGTTGATGAATTTGTAAAACGATTTAGGGTTAGATTTCAATGTAGTTATTATATGTTAGTTTATTTATGTTATTGTATTCAGAACGTGCTATGCAATAGTTTTTAAAATCAACTATGGAGCTAAACCTTTTATATTTCTTGTAAAATTTATTTTTTCCATTTTTTGCATTAATTAAATGACCATTATTCCATGGTGGTCCTTTTTTAATACAATTTAAAGTTTTAGGAACAGTTTCCGAAATGAACTGATGATGTATAGAGTAAAAGTTAGAAACGATATTATCAAAATTATCTCCAGAAATCATGATACTCCAATTGACATTAGAAAGTAAATAATTAAATTTCAAATAATCTGTACGACAAAAGCAGTAGATTTTTTTAGGTTTAATTATGATTCTATTTGATGATGGTGTTAATTTATTAGAATGGGGATAAATTTCAACTTCAATAGTGGGATGGTGGATATCTTTAGGGGATGTTAAAGGGGGTGAGTTACGTACAAATACATCTGTCGGCTGATTAACAAAAGCGAGGTCCAGAAGTCTACTATGAGCGTTATAAATAGGATTAATTTGGAATAATCCGCACCCAGTTAAATATTGAATGAATTCATTTGGGACTGTAGAAATTAAATAATTATGTTCCAAATGTTTGTTCCACAATAAAAATGGAAGATGCTAGAAAGAGCTAGAAATATATCAAATGGGTTTGATTGTTCTAAAACATAAGCAATTCTCGTTAGATGGAGCATGTAACGAACAAGAATCTATTTATAAGCCTGATTTTGACAGCCACAAATTCCATTATATCACAATGTTCAACTCTAATGCATTCACAGGGTAGATAATTTAAAACTGCGAGAAGTACTCCTCCACCACGTTTGTGAGATCGATCGTGTCTAAATATTTGGTATTTTGAGGATAATATTTCAGCATTATGAATATTCTTGTTAATATTCAGCGAGGTTGTGGTGAAGACAATAATATGATACGTAAAGTTGTAACTATTGGCATAGAGAAACGTTAGTTTTGTGTTAAGGCCACGGTCATTTTAATATACAATACTGATTGTGTTATCTGTCGATAAGTGTATTAATTTTTGGCACAATGCCATCAGAGGGCAAATAAACAACATTCGAACGGGGGTTATTTCTATATATATATATTCATGTATAATAGCTTTAGGACGCCAAAAATCAGTATTAACTAAAGTGTCAAAATTTTCTTCAGAAACAATAATTTTAAAAGAGGATTTGCTTCTTAACTAAAGTGTCAAAATTTTCTTCAGAAACAATAATTTTAAAAGAGGATTTGCTTCTTTGTTCGGAATATTTAAATTTGAAAACAGATATATCAATATCATATCCAATTGATGTAGAAGGTACAGGATGTTGCAGATTGTTTGAAACGGTATTACAAGAGGTGCTAAAATTGTTAGATGATATTCCAGTAATTACATCAGTAGACGAGGTTGTGGTGAAGACAATAATATGATACGTAAAGTTGTAACTATTGGCATAGAGAAACGTTAGTTTTGTGTTAAGGCCACGGTCATTTTAATATACAATACTGATTGTGTTATCTGTCGATAAGTGTATTAATTTTTGGCACAATGCCATCAGAGGGCAAATAAACAACATTCGAACGGGGGTTATTTCTATATATATATATTCATGTATAATAGCTTTAGGACGCCAAAAATCAGTATTAACTAAAGTGTCAAAATTTTCTTCAGAAACAATAATTTTAAAAGAGGATTTGCTTCTTTGTTCGGAATATTTAAATTTGAAAACAGATATATCAATATCATATCCAATTGATGTAGAAGGTACAGGATGTTGCAGATTGTTTGAAACGGTATTACAAGAGGTGCTAAAATTGTTAGATGATATTCCAGTAATTACATCAGTAGACGACTTCTTCCTTCTGGCAGAACAAGGTGCTTTATCAAAGACGATAGTTCTATTAAATGTTTTTCTCCACTAACAACACCTGCAGACCGGTATCATCTTACTATGGAAGTAGTTATGTTTATGCAACCTTGAAATGATCCGTCAAAGTCAGTCATTAGTGAAAAGGTTTTTTGTTTCAAACGAACTAACTACAACATGTTAAATGAACTTATTGGTAATACAAACTGGACTAACATTTTAACACCCGTATATCCAACAACAAGAAAATACAAAATATTTGAAATTTTCTATTATAAACTTCATTATTTTATGGACTTATGTATTCTAAAACAAACATTTATTTCATTTTCTGGACCACCGTGGAATAACAAACAGCTGGCTGTTGCAAAGAATATGAAAAATAAACTTTATAAAATATTTAAGCGTTCGGGATCTTCTTTTGATTATTTAAACTACACCGTTAGCCGGGCTAAATATACACAATTAAATAATGTGTGTTACTCACAGTATTTAATTAAAATAAAAAATAACTTTAAACGTGATCCAAAGTCATTCTACAAATTCGTTAACACAAATATGTAATGGCATATCAACAAAATTAATCTGACAATGTTAAAGTTATATGTAATATGTTTGCGGACTTTTTGTCAACCACCTACACAAATAAAAATTACGATGATACAGTCAAGTACCCATACTAATATATATATGAAAATCAATCCATATCCTTACCGTCTCTTGATGTTTCTACAGTCTAAAGCTTAAGTTCTCATATAGTTCCGGTTCTGACAATATCCCCAGTAATATATTAATCAATTGCTCCAAAGTCTTAGCTCCTCCATTAACACTTCCGTTTAACAGTTATATTATTAATCTGGAAGGAATCATTGTTCCGAAACTTTTTGAAAAATTAATAACCGATCATTTAAACTATCAAATATCAAATTTAATATCTTCATTTCAACATGGTTTTCAAAAATCTTGCTCTACTACTACAAATCTTCTGCATCTAACAGCAGTCATCCATCGCGGCTTTATTCAAAGGATGCAACCTGATGTTATATATACGGATTTCAGTAAAGCATTTGAAATAATAAATCATTTACTTCTCGTACGGAAACTGCAAAAATTGGGATTTACAGATCTTAGTGTACAGTGGATACAATCTTATCTGTCGAATAGAACACCAAACGTTCGTTTTAATAACACGTCTTCATATAAAATTAACGTTTGGTCTGGAGTACCACAAGAGAGTCACCTTGGGCCGCTGTTATTTTCTCTTTTTATTAACGACTTGCCTAAAGTAATTAAATTCTCTAATATTTTAATGTATGCAGACGACGTAAATATTTTCTTGACCTATAACCAACTTTTTGATCACTTACGTCTCCAAATCGACTTGGTTTCTTTTTATGAATGGTGCAAGCTTAACATGATGGAACTTAACTTAACGAAATGTAAAATAATGCGCTTTGCAAGGCACAATCCAATTTCAACAAATTTTTTTCTGGGAAACTACCAAGTGGAAATGGTTCAAAATTTTCTAGACTTAGGCATTTTATTCGACCCTAAACTGATTTTCGTGTCATATATTTATACCATAATAAATAAAGCAAAATGTACCCTAGGCTTTATTAAACGATGGGCAAAAGATACATATATTGCAAAAACTTTATATACTTCACTTGTTCGACCGATATTGGAATACGGTTCAATAATATGGGACCCGATTTACATTACTCACAGCAATACAATTGAATCTGTGCAAAAACAATTCCTGATATTTTGCCTACGTGGACTCCATTTCAACCCATTTAATTTACCATCATATACTGCTAGACTTGCTCTTATTAGCTTCCTAGATTAAAAGTCGTTGAACTATGCTGAATATATCATTTATCCTGAATGTTATTAATGGTGATATATGCTCTGGTGTTCTAATCAATGAAATCTCTTTCAACATTCCGCAACGTTTATCTCGTAATATTGCACCACTATCTGTGAAATTATGCTGATTATTTTTATGAGAAGATTGCGTAATCAGTTTAACCAGTTGTACAGATTTATTGATTTTTCGTTAAACGTTAATGTCATAAAACATTAATAATTGTTTTCTTAAACTCATAATTATTTATAACATGTATTTTATTCCCATATGTTAAATAATATTTTGTAAACTGTCTGTAAGGGATTCATTTCCATAGACAAATTAAGTAAATAAATAAATGTGTAACACTGTAACACGAATGAGTTATAACCGTCTGTCTGTCTGTCTGTCTGTGTAAAACACTCTCATGTAAAAGAGCAACAATTAAAACCAACAGAGTTTACAAAAAACGTTTATAAATCTCCTAAGCAGTTTTGTATTGAAAATCAGCAAAATCGATATAGTTGAACCAGAGTTATGGACCAAAATGTGAGACAACCTCCATAAAAATTCTGTATTTTAAAAAAATTGTCTTACAATTTTTTGAACACATATTGCCATAAAATTTTGTACACGTGTACATTTTTATAATAAGAGCAGAAAGTATGAGGCAAGTAGTAAGAATCGGTTCATGATTTTAAAAAGCCCCCTACAAAAATCTTCCCGACATCTCCCCGGCTTAATGATAAATAAATGCCTATAAAATTGGAATTCACCTTATAATGTTAACATGTTTATACTTTGTTTCTTAACTTTTGGTGAATATAGAAAACCGGTTTTTTTCACATTAAAAATTATTAAATTACACTCAGAATTGTTATGAATATCAGACAAACTCTGTAAATTATGGTGAGAATTGGTAATTACATTTACAATTTTAAATAGTCAAAATTAGATAGAATTTCTAAACATTTGAAATAAAACAATAAGATCTACGCATTTAACAAATATTATCTTCCAACCTGTGTCAATATTTTTAAATTTTTTCAAAATTTGCCATAGACAAATAAATAACTATAACTTAAATACAATATATAGGAAATTAATTACATTTACAATTTTAAATAGTCAAAATTAGATAGAATTTCTAAACATTTGAAATAAAACAATAAGATCTACGCATTTAACAAATATTATCTTCCAACCTGTGTCAATATTTTTAAATTTTTTCAAAATTTGCCATAGACAAATAAATAAATATAACTTAAATACAATATATAGGAAATAAACTAATTCAAGGGCAATATTTATTTGTTTTTCTTTTTGCAGCTAAACCAACAATTGAACATCAAGCCGAACATAAAATTTTCTTTATACATATTATTTTAATCACAAGTTTTAAGAATACGAATATGTAATATATTTTTAAGCAGCAGACTATATAAATATGCTGCGAAACACTCTACTTATGTCGGTGTTAAGGCTATTGCCTCCGGCTGGGGTTTAACTTCTGACTCTGCCACCAGTCTTCCTAAAGATTTGCAATGGGCTTTCTTGGAAGTCATCAGCAATGACGTAAGTGACACTTTTTATGATGACGTCACCTCCTCCAATATTTGCGTCTCTACTGGCGGCCCATTTGTGTTGGAATCCAGCTTGGTCCAAATTGGTGTGACTTCTACCGGTTCTATGAATAGCTGTGCCAAGGGTAATCCCGAGACCCTCATCCGTGTGACCAGCTACTTGAACTGGATCAAGGACAAAACCGGAATTGCCTACTAATTAAACTACAAGGTGGCGCAAAAGTAAACTTCCAATCAGGCGATCTTGCTGGCCAGTGCAAATCGCCAAACTGAGAGATTAGGCGCCCGGGAAATGCATCCTTCATCATATCGGTTGTGGCACGTGCAGTGTGTGCCGTTGCACCGTCCTGTTGGAACCACATGTTTCCCAATCCCAATTCATCAAGTTGCGCAAAATTTATAGCATTTTCTGATAGGAGGATTACTTTTGCGCCACCTTGTACTTAGACATCGGTGTAAGTGAATTCGACATAGAATATTGATGTACTACTTTAAGCAAATAAAATGTTGAACCTTGATCATAATTTGTTGTTTATTTATAAATTTTTAACATATAACGATAGAGTGGAAAAATAATATTGTAAAAATTGCACACCGTTAAATTCAAAAATTAAATTCATAGAAATTTATTAAGTTTTCAAAGATGTACAAGAGCATTTTGGTATGAGAAAATCTTTATTAATAATAAAAAGAGTTCTCGAATAGTGTTGTAAATATTTAATTTTCACTAACCTTTTTAAAGGATTTCTATTTTATTTAAAATTATTTGCAGATATTTCTGTTGGATATCTATTTAGTTTAGGTTTTTATTCTGATAATTTAAATTTTTCTTCTTTACGAACATATCAGAGCTCAGAAGTGAATATTCGCTGCACTGCTAATTTGTACAACAGCAGGCTGTTTCTAACTGCTGAGGTGCCATTGGTGGCTCATTTTTTAAAATCTAGCGATATCCAAGTAGGTTTAACTTCTTTCCTTTATACTTCTGCCTTTACGCGTGTCAACAGCTGATAATAAACCATGCATGTGTATACAACTGTAAAATATTTTGCTATTTTGGAGATTACGTGAGAGATCTTGTTAATGTAAAGTTTAAGAAGTATAAACGGTCCCTGAAGAAATGCTACTTTATACCTTCAAGTTTTACTCTAGTTCTAAACTGTCAGTTAAGATAATTTGTTTTTTCTGATTATATTTATTAATGAAAATTATATTTCAGATGATGAAAGATCTGGTTAAGTAATGATTCCTATATAAAAGTGATTGTTATTTATATGCAAGTTGATAGACAGTAGAACTCTAACCCTCAGGTTCTACAATAATAACGTACTTTGTAAATGTTTAAACAATAAGATCTACGCATTTTATAAAAATTATCTTCCAACACGTGTCAATATATAATTTTTTCACATTTGTTATTAATATGTATATAAATAAATAAATATAATTTAAGTACAATATTGGAAATAAACTAATCCAAGAGCCATATTAATCTTTTGTTTCTGTTTTTTTTTCAGCTGAATAAACAATTAAACATTAAACTGTTTTCAATTTAATAATTTTTTAAGCTACAGACTCTTTAAATATGCTGCGAAACGGCAACAAGCATCAGTTGTTTGCATCACTTTCTGAAAGAATATGCAATTATTAATTGTTTTCGCTTTCGCTTTGGCTTTGGCTTTGTCCACCGCCTCTGCCTTTCGCATTAATAATTATAAGTTGGGTATAATCAAGGGTAAAATAGCTACTCCCGGACAATTCTCCTATCAAGTTTGTATATCCTTGGATGCAGATCCTAAAAAAAAAGAAGACTTGTGTGGTGGTTCAGTGATTGGCAACCAGTGGGTTCTGACTGCTGCCCACTGTACAGATGATGTTAAATCTGTTACTGTGTTCTTGGGTGCCACCGAACGGAGCAAGCCTGAAATTAAATACACTGTCAGCTCAACTAATATCATCATCCATGAGGACTGGGATTGCGACTCTTATAACAATGATATTTCCTTGATTAATATACCTAAAACAGCTTATACTGACAATATTAAACCCGTGACATTGCCTAAAATTTCCAGCTCTTACTCTAATTATGTCGGTGTTAAGGCTATTGCCTCCGGCTGGGGTTTCACTTCTGAATCTGTCAAGAGTTTTCCTAACGATTTACACTGGGCCACCTTGGAAGTTATCACCAATGCCGTCTGTGCCAAAACCTTTTTCGATATTACCTCCTCCAAACTTTGCGTCTCCACTACCGGTGGTGTTTCCACCTGCTACGGTGATTCAGGCGGCCCATTGGTGTTGGAACCCGGCAGTGTCCAAATTGGTATTGATTCTGCCGGTGATCCGGATGGCTGTACCAATGGTGATCCTGAGAGCTACACCCGTGTGACCAGCTACTTGAAGTGGATAAAAGACAAAACTGGCATAGAATATTGATGTACTACTTTAAGCAAATAAAATGTTGAACCTTGATCATAATTTGTTGTTTATTTATTAATTTTTAACATATAACGATAGAGTGGAAAAATAATATTGTAAAAATTGCACACCGTTAAATTCAAAAATTAAATTCATAGAAATTTATTAAGTTTTCAAAGATGTACAAGAGCATTTTGGTATGAGAAAATCTTTATTAATAATAAAAAGAGTTCTCGAATAGTGTTGTAAATATTTAATTTTCACTAACCTTTTAAAAGGATTTCTATTTTATTTAAAATTATTTGCAGATATTTCTGTTGGATATCTATTTAGTTTAGGTTTTTATTCTGATAATTTAAATTTTTCTTCTTTACGAACATATCAGAGCTCAGAAGTGAATATTCGCTGCACTGCTAATTTGTACAACAGCAGGCTGTTTCTAACTGCTGAGGTGCCATTGGTGGCTCATTTTTTAAAATCTAGCGATATCCAAGTAGGTTTAACTTCTTTCCTTTATACTTCTGCCTTTACGCGTGTCAACAGCTGATAATAAACCATGCATGTGTATACAACTGTAAAATATTTTGCTATTTTGGAGATTACGTGAGAGATCTTGTTAATGTAAAGTTTAAGAAGTATAAACGGTCCCTGAAGAAATGCTACTTTATACCTTCAAGTTTTACTCTAGTTCTAAACTGTCAGTTAAGATAATTTGTTTTTTCTGATTATATTTATTAATGAAAATTATATTTCAGATGATGAAAGATCTGGTTAAGTAATGATTCCTATATAAAAGTGATTGTTATTTATATGCAAGTTGATAGACAGTAGAACTCTAACCCTCAGGTTCTACAATAATAACGTACTTTGTAAATGTTTAAACAATAAGATCTACGCATTTTATAAAAATTATCTTCCAACACGTGTCAATATATAATTTTTTCACATTTGTTATTAATATGTATATAAATAAATAAATATAATTTAAGTACAATATTGGAAATAAACTAATCCAAGAGCCATATTAATCTTTTGTTTCTGTTTTTTTTTCAGCTGAATAAACAATTAAACATTAAACTGTTTTCAATTTAATAATTTTTTAAGCTACAGACTCTTTAAATATGCTGCGAAACGGCAACAAGCATCAGTTGTTTGCATCACTTTCTGAAAGAATATGCAATTATTAATTGTTTTCGCTTTCGCTTTGGCTTTGGCTTTGTCCACCGCCTCTGCCTTTCGCATTAATAATTATAAGTTGGGTATAATCAAGGGTAAAATAGCTACTCCCGGACAATTCTCCTATCAAGTTTGTATATCCTTGGATGCAGATCCTAAAAAAAAAGAAGACTTGTGTGGTGGTTCAGTGATTGGCAACCAGTGGGTTCTGACTGCTGCCCACTGTACAGATGATGTTAAATCTGTTACTGTGTTCTTGGGTGCCACCGAACGGAGCAAGCCTGAAATTAAATACACTGTCAGCTCAACTAATATCATCATCCATGAGGACTGGGATTGCGACTCTTATAACAATGATATTTCCTTGATTAATATACCTAAAACAGCTTATACTGACAATATTAAACCCGTGACATTGCCTAAAATTTCCAGCTCTTACTCTAATTATGTCGGTGTTAAGGCTATTGCCTCCGGCTGGGGTTTCACTTCTGAATCTGTCAAGAGTTTTCCTAACGATTTACACTGGGCCACCTTGGAAGTTATCACCAATGCCGTCTGTGCCAAAACCTTTTTCGATATTACCTCCTCCAAACTTTGCGTCTCCACTACCGGTGGTGTTTCCACCTGCTACGGTGATTCAGGCGGCCCATTGGTGTTGGAACCCGGCAGTGTCCAAATTGGTATTGATTCTGCCGGTGATCCGGATGGCTGTACCAATGGTGATCCTGAGAGCTACACCCGTGTGACCAGCTACTTGAAGTGGATAAAAGACAAAACTGGCATAGAATATTGATGTACTACTTTAAGCAAATAAAATGTTGAACCTTGATCATAATTTGTTGTTTATTTATTAATTTTTAACATATAACGATAGAGTGGAAAAATAATATTGTAAAAATTGCACACCGTTAAATTCAAAAATTAAATTCATAGAAATTTATTAAGTTTTCAAAGATGTACAAGAGCATTTTGGTATGAGAAAATCTTTATTAATAATAAAAAGAGTTCTCGAATAGTGTTGTAAATATTTAATTTTCACTAACCTTTTAAAAGGATTTCTATTTTATTTAAAATTATTTGCAGATATTTCTGTTGGATATCTATTTAGTTTAGGTTTTTATTCTGATAATTTAAATTTTTCTTCTTTACGAACATATCAGAGCTCAGAAGTGAATATTCGCTGCACTGCTAATTTGTACAACAGCAGGCTGTTTCTAACTGCTGAGGTGCCATTGGTGGCTCATTTTTTAAAATCTAGCGATATCCAAGTAGGTTTAACTTCTTTCCTTTATACTTCTGCCTTTACGCGTGTCAACAGCTGATAATAAACCATGCATGTGTATACAACTGTAAAATATTTTGCTATTTTGGAGATTACGTGAGAGATCTTGTTAATGTAAAGTTTAAGAAGTATAAACGGTCCCTGAAGAAATGCTACTTTATACCTTCAAGTTTTACTCTAGTTCTAAACTGTCAGTTAAGATAATTTGTTTTTTCTGATTATATTTATTAATGAAAATTATATTTCAGATGATGAAAGATCTGGTTAAGTAATGATTCCTATATAAAAGTGATTGTTATTTATATGCAAGTTGATAGACAGTAGAACTCTAACCCTCAGGTTCTACAATAATAACGTACTTTGTAAATGTTTAAACAATAAGATCTACGCATTTTATAAAAATTATCTTCCAACACGTGTCAATATATAATTTTTTCACATTTGTTATTAATATGTATATAAATAAATAAATATAATTTAAGTACAATATTGGAAATAAACTAATCCAAGAGCCATATTAATCTTTTGTTTCTGTTTTTTTTTCAGCTGAATAAACAATTAAACATTAAACTGTTTTCAATTTAATAATTTTTTAAGCTACAGACTCTTTAAATATGCTGCGAAACGGCAACAAGCATCAGTTGTTTGCATCACTTTCTGAAAGAATATGCAATTATTAATTGTTTTCGCTTTCGCTTTGGCTTTGGCTTTGTCCACCGCCTCTGCCTTTCGCATTAATAATTATAAGTTGGGTATAATCAAGGGTAAAATAGCTACTCCCGGACAATTCTCCTATCAAGTTTGTATATCCTTGGATGCAGATCCTAAAAAAAAAGAAGACTTGTGTGGTGGTTCAGTGATTGGCAACCAGTGGGTTCTGACTGCTGCCCACTGTACAGATGATGTTAAATCTGTTACTGTGTTCTTGGGTGCCACCGAACGGAGCAAGCCTGAAATTAAATACACTGTCAGCTCAACTAATATCATCATCCATGAGGACTGGGATTGCGACTCTTATAACAATGATATTTCCTTGATTAATATACCTAAAACAGCTTATACTGACAATATTAAACCCGTGACATTGCCTAAAATTTCCAGCTCTTACTCTAATTATGTCGGTGTTAAGGCTATTGCCTCCGGCTGGGGTTTCACTTCTGAATCTGTCAAGAGTTTTCCTAACGATTTACACTGGGCCACCTTGGAAGTTATCACCAATGCCGTCTGTGCCAAAACCTTTTTCGATATTACCTCCTCCAAACTTTGCGTCTCCACTACCGGTGGTGTTTCCACCTGCTACGGTGATTCAGGCGGCCCATTGGTGTTGGAACCCGGCAGTGTCCAAATTGGTATTGATTCTGCCGGTGATCCGGATGGCTGTACCAATGGTGATCCTGAGAGCTACACCCGTGTGACCAGCTACTTGAAGTGGATAAAAGACAAAACTGGCATAGAATATTGATGTACTACTTTAAGCAAATAAAATGTTGAACCTTGATCATAATTTGTTGTTTATTTATTAATTTTTAACATATAACGATAGAGTGGAAAAATAATATTGTAAAAATTGCACACCGTTAAATTCAAAAATTAAATTCATAGAAATTTATTAAGTTTTCAAAGATGTACAAGAGCATTTTGGTATGAGAAAATCTTTATTAATAATAAAAAGAGTTCTCGAATAGTGTTGTAAATATTTAATTTTCACTAACCTTTTAAAAGGATTTCTATTTTATTTAAAATTATTTGCAGATATTTCTGTTGGATATCTATTTAGTTTAGGTTTTTATTCTGATAATTTAAATTTTTCTTCTTTACGAACATATCAGAGCTCAGAAGTGAATATTCGCTGCACTGCTAATTTGTACAACAGCAGGCTGTTTCTAACTGCTGAGGTGCCATTGGTGGCTCATTTTTTAAAATCTAGCGATATCCAAGTAGGTTTAACTTCTTTCCTTTATACTTCTGCCTTTACGCGTGTCAACAGCTGATAATAAACCATGCATGTGTATACAACTGTAAAATATTTTGCTATTTTGGAGATTACGTGAGAGATCTTGTTAATGTAAAGTTTAAGAAGTATAAACGGTCCCTGAAGAAATGCTACTTTATACCTTCAAGTTTTACTCTAGTTCTAAACTGTCAGTTAAGATAATTTGTTTTTTCTGATTATATTTATTAATGAAAATTATATTTCAGATGATGAAAGATCTGGTTAAGTAATGATTCCTATATAAAAGTGATTGTTATTTATATGCAAGTTGATAGACAGTAGAACTCTAACCCTCAGGTTCTACAATAATAACGTACTTTGGAAATGTTTAAACAATAAGAGCTACGCATTTTATAAAAATTATCTTCCAACACGTGTCAATATATAATTTTTTCACATTTGTTATTAATATGTATATAAATAAATAAATATAATTTAAGTACAATATTGGAAATAAACTAATCCAAGAGCCATATTAATCTTTTGTTTCTGTTTTTTTTTCAGCTGAATAAACAATTAAACATAAAACTCTATTTAATTTTTTGTTAATACATATTTGATCATTCCACAACAAATGTTGTAGTGTCGTATGAGTTCTACGTTCTCTGAGTTGTTGCTATTAATTTACTGTTTCAATAAACTAGAGTATTGGCTATAAGCGTTCACAAATTTCTACTTAAATAAATTTTAATAAAATAATATTAAAATAAACTAAGTTAATGATTGTGCGAACCCAATTACATTTATTGAAAAAGTTTATGTAGATGGAAACACTACAATGAAACATTATCAAAATATAGGAAATTTTCGACCGTGTTACAAAAATATACTAGGAATGAATATGTAAGAGAATCAATCAACCAAGACGCAAATGCGGCAGCAAAAACCTTATATGAAAGAAAATAACTAGAGCAAGATGGAATAAATACCAAATAAATAATATGATTAGAAAGTGACCATAAGTCAATTCTATTCTCAGAGACAAAAAACAAATAGTAAGAACTATCCTGCAGGCCAATTTGAAATCATCTGAAGCTCAATATCTTAATATGTATCTAGCTAACACTCAAACAATAATATCAAAAGCAAGTCTAAATTAGCTTCAATCGTAAGACTTTATTTGGTTTAAATTTAGCTTCAATCATAAATCTTGCTAAAGTTCAATTTTAGCTTCAAGTGTTGGTCTATCTTTAGTTCAAATTTAGCTGCAGCCGCAGGTCTTTATATTTTTTTAAATTTAGCTTTATTCGCATGCAAGTATTTATACATACGAAGGCGTTTCGGAAACTTTTTAGCCTAGAACAGAAAGCGCGGTACAAACAGAAAATAATTTGTTAACTTTCATCTGTGTTCAACAAAATGCATCCGAGATTTTTTTACAATGGAAAAATTAGAAGTTCATGGTGTCGTTAAATATTTAAATAAAAAGGTTTATCGGGACAGGAAATTCATACTAAAATGGCGAATATGTTAGCCGAAAGTGTTCCTTCATATGCAACAGTAAAAAATTGGGTAGCTGAATTTAAATGTGGTCGTACAAGCATTGAGGATGAACCACGTAATGGACGTCCACAAACAGTAACAGTAACAACAGAAATTATAGCCAAAGTGCATGATATAATTTCTGGGATTAGCTATATTATGGGCATCTCAAATTAGTCAATCTAAATCCATTTAATTTCCACCAAAAACGCAAATTTCTCAAGCTTGTTTTGATCGTTTCAAGAAAAATAAAATGGATTTTAAGCGTCGTTTCATAACTGTTCCACCACTATACTCTAGAGACAAAAGAACAATCCAAACAATGGAATGGAACTGCCCCAAAGAAGGCAAAAACAATTCAATCGGCTGCTTATGGCAACGTTTTTTTTTTTTTTTTGGAACTTCAAAGGTAGTTCATTGCTTGACTATCTGCAAAAGGATAAACAAAAAATTCAGAGTACTTTGCAATAGTACTGGATCTATTAAATGTAAAAATTCGAGAAAAACGTCCTGGCTTACAATACAAAAAAATAATCTTTCATCAAGACAACGCACCAGCGCACAAGAGTGGTTTAACAATGGCTAAAATCAACAAATTAAAGTACGAGTTGCTTGACCACCCACCTTTATATCCGGATTTAGCTCCCAGTGACTTTTACCTGTTCCCAAATCCAAAAAACAATTCCCAGCTGGCAAGCGTTTTACCTCAAATGAAGATGCAATTACAGTTGTAAAAACCATTATTTTGAAGGAATTGAGGTAAACTCTTGTAATCAAGGGATAGAATTGCTGCAAAAGCGTTGAACTAAATGTATTGAAGTTTCTATTTCTGTGTTAGGCTAAGAAGTTTCCGAACCGCCCTGCTATATAATCTCTTTTTGTGTGCAATGCCAAATTGTTATATATAGGCATGTGATAGAAATCGAAAACGAAAACGAATGAGTTTTAGAAGTCATATTTTTCATAATATTTCTGTATTGAAAAACTTTTATCACATAAAATATAAAGATATTGGGCTAGTAAAGAGGATCTTAAAACATAAATTTTAAAAATTATATTATAAATGCATTAAAATGTATTTTCAAAACTGATTCGTTTTCGATATCGATTTCCATCACATGCCTGATAGTTTCTTTTTAACTTTAATTATTAATATTTTTAAAGTCTTATTTTAGTTTCAATCATTGCGGAATTTTACCTTAAATTGCAATTTTCTATGTTTTTCAAATTTAGCTTTATTCGTAGGTCTTTATACCTATATATTCCATTTTTGTCTTCAATCCTAGATCTTTATATAGTTCCTTTCTTAGCTTCAATCATTGATCTTTATAAAGTCTAATTTTAGTTTCAAACATTGTGGAATTTTAACTTGAATTTTAATCCTATTTGAGTTTCAAGCGTAAAACTTTATGTTGCCCAATTTCAGCGTCAATTTTGGATTTTTATATAGTCTAAGTTTAGATTTAATATAGTCTTTAATATAGTTGAAATTAGGTCAAAGTCAAAGTCTTTATAAAGTTTTTACCAATTACATATTTTTCTTTAAATGTGAAAAAATAAATAAAAAAAATAAATAAATAAATAATTGATTAAATAAACAAAATACTTTAGTCAAAAATGTTAGTATTTATTCATACAGCAGCATAATATAACGAATTTTTATTTTAAACAACCACATAGATGACACAAATATCATCTTTATACGAACATTTAAACATACATACAAATAAATATGTATGTGCATCTTATACTAGCAAATGAAAAACTATATTATTTAGCAGAAACACTAGAGGATTAACCATTTTTTGTCTAAATGAGCACTCTTAAATAAATACTAACTGAAAAACGAAAACAAGTCCAAACAACTAAAAATCAACGCCCCTACCTATGTAGTAAAGACCAAACAAACAAACAAAAAAACACTATAATAAATGAAAAAAAAAAGTTAAAGAAAAACAAAACAACAAAATGCTGTTTATTTATATAAAACAAATCATATGAAATATTAGCCAGCTTGAGAGGAGCCGTATCAACACAGTTAGTTGGCTTGACTAGGCAGGCTACTATTTTTTTTTTTTTGTTAACGTTATTTAAATGCTTGTGTTGGTACATACAGTTCAGCTTGACTGTCTCTGCTAGATATCATTTCATTTCAGTTTAGTTTTTTGTTTCTATAATATTTCAAATCTAAGAGGCTGTTTTGAAATGAAACTGCAAGTTTATTGGCCAGTCGATATAAATTTATTTACACACTCATACTAAAACAGTATTTGAAATATAAGTTATATATATATATATATATATACATAGTTTAGAGACATATAGTGAGTGAGTGCTTAAACAGAAATATAAAACAAAAAAAAAAACAGTAATCATCACCTTTAAAATAAAGATGGACAGACGTTAGGATGGCTCAGCTGGTTTGGTCAATAAACCAATAATCTTATATTAAACACTTAAATACAACTACTACATTAAACTGTATGTATGGACATATCTATTAATAAATTGCTTAACTTTTGTTGAGATTAAAGAAAAAATAATAACAAAATGGCCATATAGGAGATATTACACTTAAACATAGACTTAAATAATGACAACTTTTGCTTACAGGGTATTTAAACCTAAAGTTTTTGCATACAAACTAAAAAAAAAACTTAAGATTGGGTGTAAACTAATAAAATCTAAAACGGAGACTTGCAACATTTCAATGATTGGCGCCAATACTTTTAATCCCTAAAACTACTAGACAATTACTCGAACAAAATATTAATTTATATTAATTATAACAACTTTCAAACGAAAGAGAATAGTTAGTTTTTAAAAAACATTTTTATCTTTTCATATGATCTCCTGAAACTTCAATACACTTAGTTTAACGCTTTTGCAGCAATTCTATCCCTTGATTAAAATAAAGGCCTTCAAAATAGTGGTTTACAACTGCAATTGCATCTTCATTTGAGTTAAAACGCTTGCCAGCTAGGAACTGTTTTTTGGATTTGGCAACAGGTAAATGTCACTGGAAGCAACTCGTACTTTAATTTGTTGATTTTAGCCATTGTTAAAACACTCTTGTGCGCTGGTGCGTTGTCTTGATTAAAGATTATTTTTGTGTTGTCAGCCAGGACGTTTTTGTCGAATTTTTACATATAATAGATCTAAAATATTGCAATAGTACTCTGAATTTATTGTTTAACCCTTTTTCAGATAGTCAATCCATGAAATACATTTAAAGTTCCAAAAAACCATTGTCATAACCTTACAAGCCGATTGAATTGTTGTTGCCTTCGTTAGGACACTTCCTCCAGCTTCAGTCTATTGGTTAGACTGTACTTTTCTGGAGTATAGTGGTGGATCCATGTTTCATCACAGTTATGAAACGATGCTTAAAATCCATTTCGCTTTTCTTAAAACGATCCAAACAAGCTTGAGAAATTTTCATTCTTAAAATCATCTGTAGTTCTTCATGCAAAATTAAATTGCTCGATCATTTGAGATGCCCATGAAATTAGCTATGTCACGCACTTTTATTCGTCGATCATTTAATTCCATATCATGCATATTTTCTACAATTTCTGTTGTTGCTGTTGCTGTTTTTAGACGTCCACTACGTGGCTCATCATCAATGCTTGTACGACCGTGTTTAAATTAAGCAACCCAATTTTTTACTGTGTGCATATGAAGAAACACCTTCAGCTAACATATTTGCCATTTTAGTATAAATTTCTTGCCCCGATAAATCTTTTTTATTTAAATATTTAATGTAATTGTAAAAAAATCGCGGATGCGTAGCGCTTTCTGTTCTGGGCTAAGAAGTTTCCGAACCGCCCTCGAAGATATCTTCCTCGCATTTTCTACATAACATTTATTTAAATTTAAAATTTTTGGTTCTTTTATAAATAGATAATTAATATTTGAACCGAATAAGATTAATCGATTAATTATTTTCTTTTAATAGTAAGACATTTACTATATTTCCATTTATCTTAGTTTCACAGCATGAAATTTATTAAAAATACGATTAATCTTTGAAACGAATAACCGATTAATCGATTAAAAATGTAATTTCGTTAAAGAATTTAAAGTTTCAACTATTTTATAAAGGGTGATTTTATAGCTATTATCCTTTTGGCAACACTGATTTAAACAGCTGACTTACGTTTCGTGTTTTGTTTCACTGTCAAACATCTTCAGTTTGGTCTATAATTTAACCATGAATCGTCTTACAAACGAACAACGCTTGCAAATTATTGAATTTTATTATCAAAATGCGTGCTCTGTTAAGAAAGTTCATCGCGCGATGAATTACCGAAAAATTGCGTTCAGCGACGAAGCTCATTTTGTACGTCAATGGGTACGTAAATAAGCAGAATTGTCGATTTTGGAGTGGATATCAGCCAGAAGCATTGCAAGAGCAATGCATCCAGAAAAAGTCACAATTTGGTGCGGTTTATGGGTTGGTGGCATCATTGGACCGTACTTCTTCAAAGATTATGCGAATCGTAACGTAACTGTGAATGGTGAGCTCTACCGTGAGATGATATCTAACTTTTTTTTTTGCCCAAAATGCAAGAGCTTGACTTGTATGACATGTGGTTTCAACAAGACGGTGCCACATGCCACACAGCACTCGCAACGATGGACTTATTGAGTGGCGAGTTCGGTGAACATTTTATTTCACGTTCGGGACTGGTCAATTGGCCACCTAGATCGTGCAATTTAACGCCTTTAGACTATTTTTTGTGGGGCTATGTTAAAGCTCATATCTATACAGACAAGACCGCTTCAATTGACGCATTGGAAGACAACATTGCAGCATTTATTCGTGAGATACCGGCCGAAGACCTAAGATATTTTTGTACTTTTATTGAAGCTTCATTTGATGATCTTTTTATACTTTTATTTAAGGTTTAATCGTACTTTGATTTTAGCTTCATTTGAAGATGTTTTTATGATTTTATTTAAGCTTTATTTGTAGATCTGTTTAAACTATTACCTAAGCTTCATTTGTATTTGTACACTTTTATTTAAGCATTAATAGTACTTTTATTAAAGTTTTAATGGTACATCTTTTAATAGGTTTACTGACGTTTTTTTTTAATTTAATTTATTATAAAGTTTAATTTATTTATAAAGAATGCTACAAAGTTGAATAATTTGGTGCAAAAGTTTCTAGTTTTTTAAAGATTTTTTGTACTCTCACCCTGTATTTTAAACAAACGCCATTGTTGATTTTATTTTACTTTTTTTTTGCATATTTACTTGCAATAATGGCTGAGAAAACATTAGACAATTGTGGCCAGTTGTTGCCACATAAAAAATGCCTTTACAGCCTTTAAGGCTTTCAGAAAATCAAGTCTACCACACACGCCCAATAAGATTTACGATTACCATTAAGAGTGGCTGGCAACTCTTAATAAATAAATTTTATTTTGTGGCTTGTTTTTTTAGTTGTAGTTATTTTATACTACAACACGACCACCATCATCTATTTACATTGGTCTCATCTTCTTAACAGCCATCACTATCAACGTCATCATCTTCATGAATACAGCTTATCTGTAAAGCTGTTAATGATTTAAAATTATTTGTCACAAACTCATTTTGAGTTTTTTTTAGCACCAACAAACGAACCAACAGGTGGCTTAAAATTTATACAAATCCACTTTTAACTCCCCCAGTTGCTCTTCTACTAGCTGGCATTTGTATTTAACTTACACTTCATTGAAGCCACCAACACCGCCTTTAAATTTATACATACTTATGTATATGTGTAATCTTGTTTGGTATGGCAGCATTTCAAGCTGCCACAACAAACCGCAACAAGATTTTATTAGTTGGCAACATAAAGCAGCATCCAACAAAGCCAAACAAATATTGAATATTGAAAATATTGCTTATTTTATTGAAAATGGCGTCGTTTAAACACTACAAATTATTTTGCATTTGTATAATTTCGTGGCAGAAATACAAAGACAATAAATAGCTAAAAAAAAAAAAGTGCGTTATTGAAAACTATTTCAGTAGTTGTAGTAACAACTCAGTAAGTTGGTGTTAGTATTGTAATTATATGTACACGATTGAATTATGCTAATGAGTAGTTGGGTAGTCATATTTGCTTTACAAACTTTATTTTAAGTTTTGGTTTATTGCAAAAATGTATGAATAAAATTAATTAAAAACGAGTAAACAATTAAGAAAACTTTTGTAAATACAGGAAGCATTTGAATGCAGTTTTTATTTCTGTAAAAAACAGTTTGTAAAACTTGTAAAATTGTCATGTGTTAAATAATTTTAACTTTGGCCTAATATTGCTTTAATATAAAAAATAATTAAGAACAATTATTATTTTTTATTCGAACTGTTAATTCTAAATTTTTTGATATTTATTTAGTCGGGCTCGAGTTCATTAAATTTAATTTTCACTAAATTAGTTTTACTGAAGAAATTGTTTTACAACATGAAATCTATATTAAAATTTATTGATAATTTTTCTTGGCTGAGCTGGGGTTGAACCTGGGTTGAATTTACATGTTTCGAGAGTCAATAATTTAATGAAAATTAAATTTAATGAACTCGAGCCCGACTAAATAAATATCAAAAAATTTAAAATTAACAGTTCGAATAAAAAATAATAATTGATCTTAAAATAGCTAGGGCACAAGCTTAATGTTTGCAACTGTATTTCATGTATATAAAAAATGTCGACGAAAGTGGACAACAAACATAACAAACACAAATGTATTCAGGTATTCAAGACGAAGTCTTGGCAGAAAGAATACGAAAAAACTGAAGAAAAAGGAGGCAACGCGTAAATAAATAAAATTGAAAAATGATAATTACAGCAAATTTCGAACCACCGGCAACACTGGTTAAAAGATTGAAGTTTGTCTGTTGGCTAGCAGGCACCCGCAGTGGTGCAGAAAGTTAGAACGCAAAGAATTCTGGAGAGAATGTGGTGGTTCTCGAAACATGTAAATTCAACCCAGGTTCAACCCCAGCTCAGCCAAGTAAAATTATCAATAAATTTTAATATAGATTTCATGTTATAAAACAATTCCTTCAGTAAAATTAATTTAGTGAAAATTAAATTTAATGTCGAGCCCGACTAAATAAATATCAAAAAAAAAATAAAAAATAATTTATAAAATTTTAAAATGTTTAAAATTATTTAATATTAAAAAAATCTTAAATCGAATAAGCGATTATTCGCATAAAAATAAAGTTTCTTAGGTTTCAATTGCCTTATTTGTATTTAACGTAATAGTTAAATAAAAATTTTAATACTAAATTTGCTGTTCTTAAAAGTTCCCATTTTCATTAGTACTTCAAAACAAAAGACTTAAAAAACATACATCACTAAGCCAACACCACAAAATGCCTGTTTATCTTTGAATTTTTAACATTTATTGTATTTACATTTACCAGCAGCTAAATATCTAAATATCTGTGTTTTTCCATGTCATTGCTATAAAATTGACTATTATATTACTCACCTTATTAACCATACCGCAACACTAAAAATATTATTTAAAATAAATACAAAAAACCAGCAAACCAAAGAGAAAGAGATTTTTACTTTTTTAAATTTATCAAGGATGCAGGGTTACACACACCATTTAATTGCTGGTTAATATACATATGTGTAGCTACAAGTGGCCCGGTTTAAGTTTACTTACCAATAAACTAAAAAAAAAACAAAGGGTATTGGTAGCAGCGAAAACAATCTTAAAAGTTGTGTGTTCGAGTATTATGGCTTTTTAAATGTCTGTGACATCTGACACGCAATACTTAAGCAAATAAAATCTTTTGCTGCTGTTAGCAGTGTCAGCTGGGTAATGATGATATACGCTGATGATGATGATTGTAATGATGATTAAGCAGAAGTAAGTAAATATATAAGTAAGAAAAAATAAGAAAGAAAATACCAGTAGCCAAATGTTGGCTACTGCTAATATTTGTTTAGAGCAGCTACATGCAACATTACACAGTTAAATACAAGCTAAACACAACACAACCCAATACTTGAGATTGTAAAGATGCGTGAAATACATATTTAAAACTAACCTAAATAAGGAACAGCAAGCAACTACAACAACTAATACTTGAAAGCTACTATTTACCACCATATTTTAGCTGCTGAGAAAATACCCTAAGAAAAATAAATACCATGTTGTTGTTTACTTTTTTTTTTAATTTATCTTTAGTCAACATTTTAGTACATAAGAAAAAAAACCAAAAAGTTTGACCCTTTTTGACCATAAAGCAATGACAATGATAAAGTATAACTTGTAATTTACACGGTTTGCCAAAAACTATCACTTAACGATTACTTACTTACTCACTTACCTGCAATAGTTTTTGTCCGTTGTGTCTACCACCTAGTACAATAGTGTTTAAGTTTACAACATTCAAAAGATGAACAAGAAAAAAATAATAGAAGAACAAAAAAACCAACGTTAGTTACCAGGAATATGGCACGAAAACTACAAAAAGAAATATATAGTATTATAAGAAAAATTACAGCATCTACTTGGGTTGACAAAACAGAGACGTAGTGTTAAATGATAATTTTTAAAACAATTTCCTGGAGACAAGCTGAATAGCTTGATCATTCAAAAATTTACAAACAGAAAAAATATAATACAAAAAAGAAACACAAAACACAAGTTAAACAGATATAGTCCGATTACATGGTCTATAACACTGCCTAGATGATGAAAGCTGATTGATGAAATAACTCCTTTGGTGATCTGGTTTGCAAAGTGGAAAAAATACAAATATATATCATTTGCTATTTTGAATTATAATACAGTTCTTTGACGTCATATTGTATATACAGTGACTCACATGCAAAGTCGGGCAAGATGATTTTAAAAATTTACTTTCAATGAACACTTGTGGACTATATCTATCAGCACTTTAAAAATGTACAGGTTCTTTTCACGGACAAAAGCAAATTCAATTTATTTTGGTCCGATGGCCGGCGTTATGTGTGGCACAATTCTAATGAGGAGTTTTGCCCTAAAAATACTAAGAAAACTGTAAAGCACGGGGGCTTGTCAGTGATGGTGTGGGGTTGCATGGCTGCTTCCGGTGTTGGAAATCTTCATCTTATAGAAGGCATAATAGATAAAAATATTTATCTTGATGTTTTGAAGCCAAATATTAAACAAAGTGCTCATAAATTGAGGATTGCCAGGACAATGACCCGTAGCACACATCGCTGATAGCGAAGAACTAATTATTGTATAATTGTCTTAAAGTCCTCAAAACACCTACGTAAAGTCCAGACTTTAATGTAATCGAGCATTTATGGGATGAGCTCGGACATCAGATGCAAAATAGATTATGTACCAGTAAAGACCAGCTCATAGTTACTAGAAGAATGGAACCAAATAAGTCCTGATATGTGCAGAAAACTAGTTGAATCGATTCCAAAAGGACTCCAAGCTGTCGAGAATCAAAAAGAATACGCAAAAAATACTAAATATCTTATAAATAATTGAATTTAATTGCCTGACCGACTACAGAGTGGACAGTCCAAAACACCTGGTACCGGATATTATTTTTCTTGTAGGGCTTGTCGAGTAAAAAAAGAGTCCAATAGTGAAATATGCCGGACACCTCAAAAATCCAGATTTACGGTTAAAAATCCGGTTTTTGTACCTTTGCGCACTTATAAGCCTGTAATTTTGTTCATAACAATTATACTATTTTTTTTTTTGTGTTTAGGATAACATAACATAAACGTTTAAACATTTTATACAAATTTTATTAATCAATGTTATCCTAAACACAAAAAAAATTGTAATGAGAGTTTTAGTCATTCAAAAATATTGTTTTTTTCGTGTTTATTTTCATGAAAAGTAAAATAACTCAGTCAATTACTTATCTATTTTTAAACCCAAATTTGCGTTTCAATCGTAAATAAACGTGCTTTTTGAATTAATTCAATAGTATTATAGTTTCTTAATAATATAATGTATAAAAACGTCACCAAAGTTGAAAATTTTGAATCACTAAATAAATATTTAGAAAGTCTCTACTTCATAATTAAAAATCTTAAAAGACCTGTCATATGTAATAACACCCCTGAATAAATTACAACTTCCTTTATTATTTAAATTGAATTTCGCATCCCTGTTCACTAATATACTCAGCATCATTTGAATTTTCAATCTAATTTCAGCCTCAATCGTAGATTTTTCTATAATGTAAGTTAAGCTTCGATCATAGATTTTAAGATAGTTTAGATTCAGTAGTAAATATTTTAGTTCAACAGCAGGTATTTTAAAGCTTTAATTTAGCGTAGAGTTTTATTGTTTGAAATTCAAATTCAATCTTAGATATTTCTGTGCAAGTTTAGTTTAAATCGCAGAGCTTTAAGTGATTGAGCCAAAATTTTAGGTCTATGTGTAGTCTATGTTCAGCGTCAACACTAGGTATTATTATTGTCTAAATTGAGCTACAATCGTGAGTCTTTATGTAGTCTAAGTTGAGGTTTATTTTGGAAATTGTAGGTCTTTTAGCAATCTTAGTGGAGCATTGATTTTTTTATTTCTTTGTGACTAATAAATCATTAGAGATTATTTACTAGACATCTGAAATTCAACATCACGGGACTGGCAAATAAAGCTTTTATCGTGTTCAGCCACGATGAATGTATTTATTGTATTTATTAAGAAAATCTTTATTAGTAGGCCTATTCTGATGAACAAACCAGTTGCGTTGCGCCCCTGTTCTGTGCTACTCATCTCTGCGAACCACCCATTAGGCAAAAAGTTTAACTGAACTTTTACGGTGTGTAAGATTAACAACAATAATAGCAAACAATCATTGTATTTCTTTTTTTGTTAATGCTTTTACCAGTAACCATATTAATGTATGTTAAAGTGTATAGTTGATTTTCCTAAAAATGTTCATACATTAAACGTATACATTACGTTTTGGTGGTCCAACGATTATCATGAATTGATCTGTAAAATGTCAAAGCTAGTAGGTAAGAAGTAGAAACTAAATATATTTATATGTATGTATATATTCTTTACAGTAGTCTAAAATATAATACATAAAGAAAAACTTATGCGTTGCTTTTTTTATATAAAACTTTTAATACCTTTTTACTACCAGCCAGTTAGGGGCAGTGAGTTAAGCAGTCAGCCAGCAATTGAATTGCAAAGCAATAGTTTAAGCAAACATATATACATATACTCTTCTACATGTAAATGGCAATATGAATCTTTTGATCATTCTTTAATATAACCTATCCTCATATTGTTTTTAGAGTGTAGAGTGTATACGTAGTATGTGTGTGGCAATTGTTTACTTTAAACCATCATCATCATCATCTTTATAATAATGATTGTCAAGCATACATAGAGGATCTGCAACATCATGATCATACTTTTTAAGCTTCATAGTATTTTGTGGATTCCATAGTTTTCCCATGTCCTCCGCATAGTAAAACAAAAAAAAAACAAACAAAAAAAGAAAACAAACACAATGTGTGTCTTTATGTTTGAAAAACATTTTTGCAAAGATAACAAAAATGTTGGCAGCAATATTGACATTATGAGTGACAGTCGATTATTTATTATGTTGGTCAGTGCATGTGTTTATACAAACAAAGGAAAAACATACTTATGTAGAAGTATTTGCTTAATAATGAAAGAATTCATACAAATTAATCAACAAATTCCAGTTAGAAAAAAACTAGAAAATCACAAAATTTTAAATTTTTTTTAAATATTTTTCATTTAATTTTTACTCTATTGAAAGCAATATGTAAAGTAAACTAACGATATGAGATATTTTGAATTATGTTACTAAATGATTTTTGCTTACCATAATATATGGAGAAGTGTTTTTTATTAAAATCTAAGGATTTGTAACGATGTTTTTACTTGCTTCCTAAGTCTTTTGTTTTTACAACAACGAATGTGTCAAGAAACTTTTATTAGAAAATGCCTATAAATAAATCCATCAACTGCCTTGGGCGTTTTTTGTATAATATCGATTATTGCATTCTTAAGTCTTTCTCTGACTGGGGCTTTACTGTGACGACCACCGCACGCAATCGAATCCGTGCACGCCATTTCGACTACTAAACCATTATTGTATTCAGGTTGAGTTTGCATTTTTTAGTTGCATTATGATTATTATGTTTGTTGTTTCTCTAAAGGTTCTTTCTATATCTCAAAAGATTATTCCTGGATCTCTTAAGATTCTTCATGAATTTCTATAGATTTTTCCTGGATATCTAAAAATTCTTAGTGGATCTCCACAGATTCTTCATAAATCTCTAAAGATTCGTCCTGAATCTCTGAAATTTTTTTCTGGATCTTCAATAATTCTTTCTGGATCTCTAATGATTATTTCTAAATCTCTAAAGAATATTCCTGAATTTCTAAAGATTCTTCTTGGATCCCTAAAGATTCTTCCTGAAGCTCTGAAGAGTTTTCTTGAATATCTAGAAATTTTTCTTGTATCCAAGAAGATTATTCCTGGATATCTGAAGATTCTTTCTAGATCTATAAAAATTATTTCTATATCAATAAAGACTCTTTCTAGATCTCTAAATATTCTTTCTGCATTTCTAAAGATTCTTTCTGAATCTTTAAATATTCATCCAGGATCTCTAAAGATTCTTCCTAGATCTCTTAAGATCTTCCTGCATTTCTAAAGATTCTTTCTGAATCTCTGAAGATTCTTCTTAGATCTCCAAAGATTTTTCTTGAATCCCTAAAGATTATTCCTGGATCCGTAAAGATTATTTCTGGATCTGTAAACATCCTTCCTGGATCCCAAAAGATTCTTTCTGGACCTCTAAAGATTGTTCCTAGATCTATAAAGATTATTTATATATCTAAAAAAAAGTGTTTGCATCCTGGATCCCTAACTAATATTCTTAATTCTCGAATAGTAGGTTTTTCTTAAACTTCTAAAGATTCTTTCTGAATCTCTAAAGATTTTCCTGGATCCCAAATTATTTCTAGATCTCTAATGATTATTTTTGGATATCCAAAGTTTCTTCCTAAATCTCTAACGATTATTCCTTTATCTATAAATATTCTTTCTAGTTCTCCGAATATTTTTTGACTGCGACGTCAAGATATCACAAGAAACTCTATTGCGGATAAATTTTGCAATGCAGCTCTCAGAGAAGAATATCATAAAAATACTTACAAACCAGATGGTCATTTAAGACCACATGAGAGACAACAAGGGCCATTTGTGATTGTCGTAGAACTGCAATATTGATCAACATTTCACGTCATTGACAACGTATTGGTGTTCATTTAATCTGCCTTACATATTTAAAGGAATATTTTGATGAAATCGAACCCTCAATGTGAATAATAGTACAGCAAACTGTCAACTAGTTTATTGGCCTTAGAACTAGTAAACAATCATCTAGTCAATTGAAGTTACTCTGAAATGTATTCCAGCTTAGCACATTCACTTCTCATCTCTTCTCTTTTAATTGTTTGCAAAATCACCAAGAGTCTTTTTAAGGAATCGAAACCTCAACCCTCTGACTGAAGTCCAGCAAACTATCAAGTCTATTGATCTATTGGATAGAATTCGAATCCGTAACCCTCTGAGTGATAGCCCAACTATCATCTATTCTATTGGTCTTTGAGTTGAATCGAACCCTTAACTCTCTGACTGATAGTCCAGGAATCTATCAAATCTATTTTAGCTTATCATCTTATATTTTAATTGTTTGCAGAACCAGCCATAGTGTTTCTCGGCAATACAACTCTAAACTCTCTGACTGATAGCCAAAAAACTATTAGCAAGTGTATTGGAGCATTGTGGAAATCTACTATAGCTTAGCACATTTACTTCTCATTACTTATTTTTGAATTATTTGCAGAAAAAATTCAGTGTCTTTCATGGGAATTGAACCTGTCCAGCAAACTAACAGCTAGTCTATTCGAACACCTTCGAAAATTATTACAGCTACGAACATTCACTTTTCTGCTGTTTCTACAGAAATCTTAAACTTCCTGGTTTTTATTTAACATTCCATTCAAGCATGAAATACATATGAGTATTATTATTATGATTATTGTTATTCATTTCACTTCACAAAAATATGTCTCCTTAGTTGAGCACAAAATATTGATTTTATTTTTGTTCATAATTATAATGTTTATTGTTTTTAACTTATTTTCCATATTCCATGAAATTTGTGCTGTTGTAATAATACACTTGGCTATGGCATCAAACTTTCTGCCATGATAAGCATAAACTTGAACTAATTTACATAAAAGCATCACTAAAAAGGTTGTCAATATACAGACACACACACAGGTACTAACAGAGAAACAACCACACTAATAGAACATCAGGAACATGCTTCTACTAATCAAGCAGAACTGTAAGACCGACAGAACAGCCAACCAACAAACCGGTGTGAAAAGTAGTATGCTTGAAGAGATTTATAAGGAGACTTGGTGGCAACGTTAAACATTAAAAACACCAACAGGTGATGTATGATGATGAGTAACGTAGGAAAACACTTGCTAAAAGTACTTGAATCATCTAATGGCTTCCAACAACCCAAACAACTTGACATGTTTTTAAAAGCCAGAGAAAGAAAATCCTATACTATATGAACATATGTACATATATATATTTCTCTTAGCTTTGCTTACATTTTCATCATCTCTAAGCTTTTTTTTTTTTTGAGAACTATTTCAAAGCAAAGGTTTAAAGTAGCTACTTCAGTAGCTGCTTCAATATGGCTAAAAGGCAAATGAAGCCCAAGACAAGCTAAGACCGACATTACCCAAGTATCTGGGTAAATAAGGTTTACTCTAAAGTTCTTTTCATTTTAAAACTCTCATGATGAAGAAAAATGTGAGGAAATAAATTCACATTTCTTGTAGCAAACCACAAAACAACTAAATAAAAGCGTTAAAATATAAAAATAAAAAGAAAATCGACCCTAAGTTTTAGTTGTGCATGGTTAAAAATAGCGTTAAATAATGCCAAAATGTAAGGCCATCAACATTTTCATGGGTAAGGACAACAACAACAAAATCTGAGAACACAAATCCATAGAACAACAACAGCCACCTCATCAACAACAATAGCAATAACATTTTGCTACGACATTGTGCTCATAAAAATCACGAATTGATGGAGTGTCTAAAACGATCAGCAAATCATTTACATCTTCAACAACAACAAAACAACAATAACGTTAAGAAACAAAAAAAAACACAAGACACCTAGACAGACAGTTGGACGTTAGGTAGGCTATGGACGGACAAATAGAATTTGCTTTAAGCATCTGAGTATAGCAAACTGCTGCAGCATTTGTTTTTAAAGTTTATGCTTTACTACTTACTTCTTCTATGCAGTAACTTTACTGCTTGCTTGCTTCCTTTCTGTTAGACAACATCACAAGAGGCAGTAGAATCACAACAATAACTAAAATTAAATTGAAAATAATAAAAGAAAAAACAACAATTTTTAAGCTTATGAGACGTTTTTTATGCAAAACGAATGATGGAGCAAAAAGGTCCCAAGAAAAATCAATTCACACTCGTTTAAATTTAGGAGTCATAGTCATCATATGCTGTAAAAAAGGAAAGGAACGAAGTTTCAACACCCCTATAGATATAGATTAGAATACAAGCTAGATGTTAGGAACATCAGAAATTATATAGAAGAAATAACTCCCCTTAAGGAAAGTTCGGTAATAATTGGTAGCAACGTACAAATGCCTCAGTTAAAACGGTGGATTACCGGAGAAAAACTTATAGAGCAAATGTGAATTTACCAATAGAAAACTACTCGATCAGAAGAAAGGGAATATCAAAAATTAGTTTAGAAAACCCTTTTAAACGAAGCTCTTTTAAAGTAATATTGTCAAGTCCGCACGTGTCACATAAAACGGTATATGAAGAATACGCATGTGTCAAAATGCATTGAGGAGGAACATGAAAATTTAAGTCAGGCATACGGACAGGATTTATTGAGTATGAATATAGAAATTTAAATCAGATCGGACAAGCTGAAATTAAATATTTTGTCTAACTATACAATAAGCTAAGTGCAGTCATTTACATTTCCCTTTTATGCAGCAAGGAATATAGACAAACCGGTAAAAGACAATCTACTATAATCTACCTAAATTCTCCGGTACAAGGAAAAAACGACAGATACCAGAAATCTTCTTTGCAACATTAATACAGCTCCAGACCCAGTGTGAAATAATTATTGTGGAGACCCCTGTTACGGCAAATGAATAGTTAAGAGTGAGCAATACAAAAGAAATAAAAAGATAGAAGATGACAAACAGCAATTACGAAATTTTCAGCAAAAAATCTTAATTTCGCCAAAAAAAAAAGTCTTATTTTTGAGGAAAAAATCTTATTTTTGGAAATAAGTAGTTTTTTTTTATTATAAATAATAAAAACAATTCATATTTTATTTAACGCTAACCAAAAAACTAACAAAAGTTCACTTTCTTATACTAAATTGTACATTTTTTGAGATCAATTAGTTAAAAAATTTTTAAATGGGAACAAAGAAGATTTTTTTAATTAAATTTAACCTTCGTCTTAAATTCTTTTTTCGCTTAAAAAATCTTAAAAAAAATCTTACTTAAATATGCCATAATTTAAGAGCATTCGTTTCTAAAGTAGTTTGAAATTTTGTTATAATATCTTTTACCGTTAAGTTTTATATTTTACTTCAAGAAAAATTAGCATATTATAATTTTTCTAGTTTTTAATTTAAATTACATCTGAAAAATTGATAAACTTAATTTATTACACCAAATTATGAATCTTCAAGTCCCAAGCTTTGCTTAATACAAAATACTTATACAAAAAGCTTATATTAACTCTTCAGAAGCTACACAAACATTGCCCTCTTTCACAAATTTTAACGTTTTCTCATATAATGCTTGCAAAATATATTTTTACACAATGGGGCAAATTCGAAATTTTTGAAAATATGTATATCTGTCATTTCTAAACTGCTGCTCCGATCGAGATACAATTTTGCATGTTAGTAGCTATGGTCGCTCAAAATTGGACTCCTTTCCACAAATTTTCAGATTTTTATATTTTCTGAAAGTCCCCAGCTAGGTTCAAAAACCTAGGGCATATTAAGGTAACACAGCTGATCAGTCAAAGGTTCAGTGTAGGCGAGTTCATGACATGACAGAGAACTAAAGTTAGAATATCACAATGTTTTAGTTGCCACATACAAATCCCTGAATTAAAACTAATTCTCATTTACAGTGGTTACATATGAATGCCACAACTTTTACTACCATTACGATTAACAACTGTTTTTACTTTACAGCATTTTTAACAGAAAACTTCAAAGCTGAACCATGGCATTGGAATTCCACTTGACTCTATATGCCAACAGCAAACAGCAGCTTCTTTCTTACCAACTTACCTGTTACCGTTTGTTTGTTGTTTTTTTTTTTAATTTTTTCATGTTAAAATTTTCATTTTATTTTATTTATTTCAGTTTATTTTTTTTTTGCTGATCTGTTTGCACTTCGTCTCCTAAAGCAAACCCTCTAAATTCTCATTGTTGGTTGGTGTTGGGAATATACATATAAAAGAGAAGAAATAAAACACAATTTATGTAGGGTTAGAGGGCGCATTTTGCTGTTTACTTATTTTAATATGGTTGGTACATTTAGATAAGCTTGGCGAAATGATTTACATTTCTTTAACATTCAACACTTTTGTCTACATTTGTGTGTGTGTGTGTTCTTCTTGTTTAAGTAATTTATATTTAAAGCCAGCTTCAAGTTTATGGTGTAAGTTTAGTGTATTTTTTAGTGTTTGAAGTTTGGTGGTGTGAAAAAAAAAATTTTTAATTAATTTTAATGTTTTTTCAATGTGCCAAACAAAAAATCATAAAATAAAAAATAACGAAACTTTACAGTAAATTGATTTTTGTTGAGCTTAACTCAATTTTCTTAAGGGTTTCTTGAGTAATAGAGAAAATGAACTAGAAAATAAAGGATTTTAAGTGTGATTGCTGTTACCGTTTGGTGGTGTAAAAAAAGGGAAATAAAAAAGGCAGAAAAAGTTTAAAAAGCCTGAGAAATATTTATTAATTGCAAATGTATAAAGTTTACTGCTTGTGTTTTGCCTTGTTTGAGGTTTGTTGAGTTTGATAAAGTTCCTAGAATGTTGTGTCATATTTTTTACCGACTTCTATTTGCTCCTTTTCTTTATTACCAGTTGGCGCCACTTAGCCCTTTAAAATTTTAATTTACTAATTAAATTATTTTTAATCTTAATACATTTAATAGCTATATAAATTACAATTTACAGTCAGGTAATAAGGAAGATATCCTGGTTCGGTAATTTATTGTTAGATATAATTAAAAAACTTTTATAGTTCTAACAAATATGATGCCTAAAATGGCCATTAAAATTGGCGCCTTTTTAAATGAGTTTTACATAAAAACATTACCACCCAATTTTGAATGTGAATTCAAATGTTATTAACAAACAACTATTACTTTAGTTATCTTTAATAAGAATGTAATAAATATTTGATTTTATGTTATTAAATTTATAGCAAACTGCCTGTGTGTGTGTGTTTTTTTTTTTTTTTTTTTTGTTACAGATAAGAGCCTAACCGGCGCCATGTTGTTTAAACTTAATTTCCAACTTTTTGTGGTTTAAAGACTTACAGAGATCTTCTAAATGTCAGCTTATACAATAAAGTATCATTGGTTTAATTGTAGCATTTGTAACATACACTGGAAAGTAGTGCACAAACTTAGGAAAAATTAAAGAGTTTCTTAAACACTACCGTTTTAAGCACTAACTAAATCAGTGATCGGCATAAAGAGAATTTAGAAAGCAGAATTATTGGTTTAATAATTTAATTTGTAGAACTTGAAAGTTATATACAAATCAGAGAAATTTTCGCCAGTTTTCTAAATGCTTCTGCTTTTGAGCGCTAACTAAACTAGTGATGGATATAAACAGAACATATTCTGATATATGAGGGCGGTTTGGAAACTGACAATATTGATTTCCATCTTTGTTTCTTATTTAATAGTTTTTATGAGCTCCCTAGACAATTGTGTTGTTTACAGTTAAATAACCAATCATGTTTAACCCCTGCTTGCTAAGATTGGCCACCATTGGTCTAAACAGTACCCTGAAAGTCTAACAGCTTTTAACATGTCAAAGATGTAGGTGCCAGTAAATTGCCAAGAATTTAAGTAATCTATCTCTAAACATCTTATTGTTGTTAAGTTAATTGCCGCTGTTTCAATTACTTTTAGACATACGAGTATGCATTTAAGAACTGCTTAATTAAGTCTCCCTTGCTGTTCAATTTTCTTTTAGAAACTCATAAAATTAATTCAACTGCAATTTTATATTTTATACGTACTTTTATTTGCTGTTTATGTTTAAGTCCTGTTTATTATTGGCTTGTTTTCTTTATTTAAATGGCTATTAAAGTTGTATGTCGTCATTTAATTTCAATATTAGTTTATTGGCTTTTATTGTGCATTCTCTGAAATAATTAGTTTTTTTTTTGTAATAAACATTAAAATAAGTATTCTAGCATAGGTGGGTTAATAAATATATGTATAAATATCTTAACAAGCTTACGATATATGATCATAATAAAATAAAATATTAAATTAAAAAAACGACTTTATTGAAGCTTTATTTAATGACAAATAAATGGAGAAGTTTACACAAATTTGCAGAGGTATTTAAAACGAAATAAAATAAATGGAATTTAAAAGATATGACGGAGTAAATAATTTCTCATAAAGATAGAGAAATATCGGTCAAAATTTTTGACCAATTTTCTTCAAATTAATTTGGTAAGTTAAACAATCTCATCTGACGCTGAACATTTTAAAGTAATACGTAATCTATATCCAAAAATAAACTATTTTGAAATATGGAAGTGAAAAAATTAATAGATTTTTGTATTTTTCATTTAAAAACCCAAAACCCAAAAGAGATATTGCTTTGAAATATTTTGTGTATGATGAGAAATTTTATGGTTTAATAAATCAAATAAATTTGGGGAAAATTTGTCAAAATTCTGATAGATAATAAATAAAGTCGGAACTAGATTGGGAAAAATTGTTAAATTTCAATTAAAAAATGCTTATAACTCGAAATCTATAAAAGATAATTATACTATAAAGTACATATGTATATAAATATACGCAATAATGGTTTTTAAAAACCAAGCTTAAGACTCTTTTTCTCTCTCTCTCTCTCTTGAAAATTGAAGAATCTCTCTTTGAAAATTGTACGTTTAAATGAATTACATATCAAAGGGCCCTATTTTGAGCTCCCACAGCTCCGCAACTGGAGGGTTTGTGGCGTTTATCACAATAATTTAAAACCAAACACTCCTTTACTTCTCACATGAAATATTGTATCGCGATGGGAGCAGGTCATTAGGTCTTCAGATCATTAAAACTAAAAGACTTTTTTTAAATTATAAATAAACATGAATTCCCATATTATTAAGAAAAAACGAACCCCAATTAAGTCAATCAAATTTGTTTTTTATTACAAGTTTAAATAATTCCTCAAAAAAACACAAAATCAAAAACAACGCAAATTTACAAAAACCATGGTGTAATTACACAAGGTGAGTGAGAATCGGCAAGAAATACAATACAATACAGAAACAACAGACATTTTGTTTGTGTAAAATAATGTACTAATGTCAAAAACACTTGAAAAAGTATTACTTTTGACATAAGTAAATTGTAAACAAAGTCAGTCAGCTGTGCTACTGCCCTCACATTGTATAGTTACACCATGCCTATAGTTTAATAAACTAATATTTGACATAGAAAACTTTGAAATGTTTGTTTATAACAAAAGCCTCACTTTTAAGTAATTAACAAAGCAATGTATTCATTGTATTGAATTCCAAAAAAATCATACATTAAGTATAATAACAAACTCTTAATTATATTTATAAACAGCCGTAAACATTACCATAACCATGGCATACCATAGTCATAATCATAACAGCGTAATCAATTAATAGCCATAAAAAAATGCCAAAATTAATCAGTCAATAAAATCAGCATAATGACGATGATAAAATGTCAAAAATCTCCTATCCACTCAAAATAAATAACAACAATAGTATATTTTTAAATATAAGTTAAAATAAATAGAAATTGTTTTATTATTTTTTTTGTGTTTGGTATAATAATAATAATAATAATAATAACAGAATAAATAGAAATCGTGTCAGATGCTACTGTTAGACCATAAAGTGGTTTTTAAGCGATTCATTATTTTTTTTCCAAAAAATATTTTTTAAACAAAGCTGACAAAGCTATTACATTTAAAAAAGACAAAGATCGGTGAAAATTATAACAAAAAATAAATCAAAATTAACAAAACTAAAATTTCTGACAGGCTTTTGTAACAAGTAAAAAAAAAACTTTTAAAAGTAATTTTAAATAACATTTATGTATTAGAAAAAAAAAATAACTGAGGTCTTCGATAAAGTAAAATGTAAGCTGTAAGCTGCAAAGTTGTCCGACTTATTTCTTTTTTTGACATTAATTTATTTATGGTATCTTTCATAAAATATGAACTAACAATAAGTTTTTCGAATCCGAAAGTTTACAAAGTTTATTTGAGAAACTTAATGAAGGTAAGCTAAAAACGTGTAACAGAAAATAAAATTAATATCTAAAGCTAGATTTACACGATTGAAATTTTCTTAAAAATTGCTCTTTAAAATGGTGACCTACTATGGTGTATCGTATTTCCTATTCTTTTTAGGTTTATTTTAGTTGAATTTCAGTTAAATAACGACATTTATACGAATTATCCCAGTTTTAATTAATAATTTGCATTTCGTTCATATTTTTGCAACGTGTAACATAAAGAGATTTACTTTAAGAAACTATAAATTCAGTACCAAAAAGCCATAGGCAACTGATTTTGGCTTCAAAAAACGTCGAAATTGTCAACTCTGTATAATCTGTGGTTCTTCTCGGAAATGGAGCTTGTACGATAGCCATGCTCAATTATGGACCAACTTTCACAAAATTCAATAGTATAACTTTTACATACTTATAACTGATCTGTGTAAAAGTTCGGTTCGATGAGTTGAGGTTAATAAGTTTTCGGGAGATGTCTTAATAAGGGAAGTATGACCTATTATGGGCCATCGTCATGAAATTCTGTACGACGATTTATATGTACACGCGAATTATTTTTGTTGAATTTCAACGTAATAATGATTTTTATAAGAGATCTATGCGCATTTAAGAGATTTTTCAAAGTGAACTTTATATGACGACAGGGTCAAATATGGACCGATCATCATTAAATTGGGTGTGAATATTTCTATATATGAGAAAAGTTTTATTTTTTTCCGGCTAATAGTTAAAATTTTCAAATAATTTCAAAGTAAGTACTAGAACAATTGTCAAACTGGCATGCATTTTCTACCCTGCCAAAGGCGTCATCAGCAATTTTCATTGTCCACGATCCATCTGTAAACATATTTAACTCACTACTTGGGAAATATAATTCGAGAATTATCATATTTCATTTTTACGTGTTGTGAGTTAGACGAAATTTACGTACATTTACAATATGTGTGTATTCTTTATTATTAATTACAAATCTTGTATTGTTACAATTTTGTTTTTTTGTTTTTCTTGTTGCGTCTACTTTTTTTGTAGATCAATAACAGCAATGTGTGTATGTTTTTGTTGTCATTTCCCCTTTTTTTTTTCTTTGTGGATTATGTTATTTTTTGTAACTACTTATTATTTATAAATTTTGTATGGATACGGCTTTTCTGTAGATATTTATTAACCATAAAGCCATGTTCCGCGAAGACATTTGTATGGGGCTGCGTGGACCTGCATTATATTTAAAGAAAATAGCAAAAAATATCTGAAAAATATCAAGGTAGTCTAAAACTCGGATCCTACTGGACCGATTTTGCCCATTTGCAATACCAAATATTGCGGTGGATCAAAGAATGTTTAGTAAAAATTTTATTGTTCTATGTCTTTTTTCGAAGCTCTATCTCCGACACACGGACGGCCATGGCTAAATCGTCTTAGAATCTTATAAGAACCCAGAATATAAAGACTTTTTGAGTCTACGACTATTACTTCGATGTGTTACCAACGGAATTATAAACGTAATATATCCCCATCTTTTTGGTGGTGGGTTTAACAAGTTCCTATAGAATAACATAAAACAGGTTTAAGTGTTTTTCCTTTATAGTGCTAATTGCCAGCACTAACCTGCTTTAAAATATAAAAAATGTATAAAAACTTTGCGGAGTTGCCACTTTTTTGCAATTAATATTAGAATGTTCTTATAATACAAATTTTCTAATGTAATTTACTAAATATAAAGCAAATGAAAAGGAATTTTTGTTAAATTATTAAAAAAAATTAAATTAAATTATTAAAAAACAAAAAATATTTTTTTTTAAGTTGCCACCTTTTTATGAGTATTTTGAAATTTTGCATAAAACTAAAATTTGTTTAAGCGTTTTTTTTTCTTTTTCTAAGTGTTACAAAATATAAAAAATCTCATAAAACTTTGCAGTGTTGCCACTTTGTTGCTACTAATATTAAGATATTCTTATACTACAAACATATTCTTATGTAAATTGCGAAATATATTGCTCACGAAATGAAATTTTTAAGAAATTCTTTAAAAATGAAAAAAATGTTGCCACCTTTTTACCAATTTTAAAGATTATTTAAGTTAAAAAAAATGTAAAAGGTTTAAATTTGTTTTTAAATAATTATTATTTTCAACTACAAATAAAACTGATAAATAATTGAATACTAAAAAATAGAAAAATATGCTTCAAAATTTCAATAGCCTTGCCACCTTTTTGACTAAATTTTAATAATTTTTAATGAAATGTGCATTATTGTTAAGAAACCATAGAATAACATAATATTATATTAAAAACAAATGAGAAAAGTTTTTAAGAATATTTCGAGTTGCCACCTTTTTGTTTCAAGTCAAAAATTCTTTTTTTTAAATAATTACAGATAGAACTGATAAATAATTGAATACTAAAAATAGAAAATTATTCTTCAAACTTTTAATACGATTGCCACCGTGTAATTTTTCATGATTTTTCAGAGGAATATACATTTTTGTATAGTAATCATGGAAAATATAAATATTATATTAAAAACAAATGACAAAGGTGTTTAAACAAATTTCGAGTTGCCACATATTTATAAAAACTTTTTAATTTTTTTTTTAAATAATTAACAGAGTTTTTATAATTTTGTCAAGGAAAACTTATTGTTGTTTAGCAATTACACATATAATTCATGCCAAATACAAAACAGACTAAAGTAATTTCGAGTTGACACCTGTTTGTAAAAAAGTTTTAAGAGTTTGTTAAAAATTTTAATAATGGTTTTAATAATTAAAATAAAACAAATTAAATACTAAGAATATACAAAAATTCTTAACATTTTTTGTGGAGTTGCCACCTTTTTAACAAAGTTTTTATGTGTTTTAAGGAAAATACCAATTTTTATAGTAGGAATACTAAGAATTAACATTTTATGAAAAATAAATGAAAGAAGTGGTTAAAGAGATTTTGAGTTGCCACCTTTTTGACCAAGATTTTATTGTTTTTTCAAAGAAAACACATTTTTGTTAAGCAATTACTGAAATGATTAAGAAACAAATTAAAAAAATTATTAAACTTATGAAACTTGTTTGTTGTTGCCACCTTTCTGTATATGTTCTTAAGATTGCGGCCAAAGCGCCCATTCCATTTAAAACATTTTACCACTCCTTTAAAGTGCCACAATTTCCTTGCCAGTACAACTGAAATCTTCTTTAATTCGCCTCTTTCAATTGTAGACATATTTTAGGCTTTTAGCCTTTTGCATAATATCTTAATATTTTTAATCTTAATAAATTTATAACAATTTATATATATATATATATATATATATATACAAAATAAACAAATTGAGGTTACAAGATGTGTTAATAAAATTTACGATATTAACAATAAATATTTGTTATTGGTTTAAGAACTCACATACTATATAGGACTAACAGCCAAAGACATAATTTATATTAATAAAACTTAAACTTTTTTTTTATACACCAGCAAGCAACCTTTATTAGAGTTTAAATTTTAAACAAAACCCATCTGAATGCTTCAGTTACTTCTCGTATATATACATACATACACATATACATAAATACTTACATACGTATACTCGAATCTTATTATAATTTAAAATAATGTATAAATTGTACTATAAAAAGAATATTTTTCTTATTTATGCTACATTTCAAACGATAAATTTCAATATTATGAATGAAAAACTGAAAAACGTAGTAGAAGATCGCAGCAGAAGAACGGAGCTACAGAAATACATACATACATACATACAGATAATTTTAAATTATCCACTTGGCTAAAGTGTGGTGTATTGTGAATGTTTTACAAAATATGAGTGCTAAATAAAAAGATGTTGGACATAAAAATCTGACAAAAAAAATAATAAAAAAATCAAAATAAATAAAATTTTATGATAATTGTTGTGGAGCCTAATAAATGCAAATGATTGCAGTGTGATCCAGGTTGGTATTATAAATTTGTGGATAAAGTTAATGGGTTTTTTGTTTTGCTGCAGTATTTATAGGCCAGTATGAGGTGTTGTATTTGTTAAAAGAATTTATTATTTGATAAATAAATATTGCACTAAATTTTTTAGTTTAAAATTTTCAAATGTATACTTCGGTTAACGAGAGTAATAATATGTAAATTATAACATGGAAAGAGATATTTAATATTACTAGTGAGAGGAACAAAAAAAAATGTAAAAATATCACAGAAAGTCATAAATTTTCAATTTCAACTTAAGCTTTAATTGTTGGTCTTTTTATACAATAATTTTAGGTGCAAACGAAATTTTGCTTTAATCGTGGATCTTTATATTGTTAAAATTTAGCTTCAATCCTGGATCTCTCTGTTCAATTCAATCGTAAATCTGTATGTTGTTAAAATTTTGCGGTTCTTTATGTTGTTAACATTTTGCTTTAATCGTGAATCTTAATGTTGTTCAATTTTTGCTTTAATCTTGGTTCTTAATGTTGTTCAAATTTAGCTTCAGTCGCAGATCTTAATGTTGCTCAAATATTGCTTCAATCCTAGATCATAAAGTTGTGCAAATTTAACTTCAATCCTGGATCATTATGATGTTCATGCTTATCTTGAATCCTGGATCCTTATATTTTCAAATTCCTTCAATCCTGGATCATTAAGTTGTTCAAATTTAGCTTAAATCTTTGATCATTAAGGTTTCAATTTTAGCTTTAATCCTGGATCTTTATGTTGTTCAAATTAAGCTTCAATCCTGGATTCTTATGTCGTTCAAATAAAGCTTCAATCCTGGATCTTTCACTTGCTCAAATTTAGCTTAAATCTTTGATCATTAAGGTTTTAAAATTTAGCTTCAATCCTGGTTTATTATGTTTTTCAAATTTAGCTGCAACCCTTGATCTCTATGTTGTTCAAATTTAGCTTCAATCCTGGATCAATAAGTTGTTCAAATTTTGCTTCAATCGCGAATCTGTATGTTGCTAAAATTTTGATTTAATTGTGGATTTTTATGTTGTTCAAATTTAGCTTCAATCGTGGATCTTTATCTCGTTCTAATTTAGCTTCAATCCTGGATCTTCAAGTTGTTCATATTAGCTTCCATCCTGCATATTTAGCTTTATTTCTGAATCATTAACTAGTTCAAATTAAGTTTCCATCCTGTTTCTTTATGTGGTTCAAATTTAGCTTTAATCTTGAATCTTTCTGTAATTAAATTTTAGCTTCACTCGCTAATCTTTATATAGTTCAGTTAGTTCAGTTTTGGCTTCAATAATGAAACTTTCTTCAGTTTAATTTTAGCTTTATTCATTTACCCTTCTCTTTTATAGTTCAGTTTTAGTTTCGTGGCTTCAATCTTGTTTTTTTCTACAGTTCAATTTCATTTATGCTTAATTTGTGGTTCTTAAAGGTAAGTGAACCTAGGCCTGTAGCTTAAGTTTCATTTGTAGTTTAAATTGAAATTAAGCGTTAAAACACAGACTTCAAAATCCTTGCACAATAGAAATCTAAATGAAATACTACTGTTCGATACACAAGTGATGTTATAGTGTCGTAGAAGTTGTACGTCGTCTGATTTTACAACAGTTGTGCATATGTTGTTGGTAATTTCTATATAAATACCTCGTACAACACCTATGACATTTTTACATATGTTTTTCAAACTTTGTATAAAAGTTTAAGTATTGCCAAATGTTAAAATAAGTATCTCAACATAAAAATTATTCATTTTAGTTTTAAAAATTAGCCAAGCGGTAACACTGAAATCATAAACTGATTGACAAATTTAAAACAAGATAATAAAATTTAATAAAGAAAAAATTTTATAATTTTGGAAAATACTCATATTTAATGTTTTGTATATTTGTTTTTAAAATATGATTCTGAAGGCTTGACAACATACGACTTCGTTCAAAATTGTATTCACAATGTTTGTACGAGTATGTTGTACCATACAAAGTACACTTGTACGTCACTTGTGAATTGAACATAAAGTTCTTTTTTAAATTATTATAATAATTAATTTATTATATAATATGGTTTTGTTTATTAAATTTCTTAGCTTTTAATTAATTTGTCTAGTTTTATATAAAATACTCTATTAGTCATGACATTTAATTCTAGGAACAATTTTTCAACTTTGACATAAATGTTTTTGTATTAAAAAAAAAAACTTTTTTTTCTGTAGTCAAGTTCAAGTTTAAACGGTATTATTATTTTTTTAATAATTCTCAAACAAATTCTATAAACATTAAATATATGTATTGTTTTGTTAACCAGTTTGTTTAAATAAAAAATATGTTTTTTTTTGTTCGTTTTCACCTAGCAGGTTTGTGTCTTAAATCTTTTGATTTGTATGGGGTTTGTGTGGTGTGCGTTTTAAATACTCATTTGAATATTTCCTTAAATTGACATTATTAATCAAGTGTTATTAATTTTGCATTTAAAACATGACAAAAACAAAATTAAGTCTTTAAATTTTTTCTTGTTTTTGTTGTTGTTTTTTTTACAAAATAAAACAGATGACTTCATTATGAAAACCAGAAATAAAAAAATACACAATAACAGACACAGACATGCATAAATTTTGTATGAAATTTCATACAGATGTGGAATCTACTGTAAACTAAACGTTAGTGTTTGTGTGTAGCATAAGTATAGAGGCAGACATGTGTATGTGCAACAGTTCCAATTTAGGCGACAAATATAAATTCAAATGGAAATTAAGGCATATAGATAACAGGCAACAATAAAAACAACAACAGCAGCAACCACACCATCATCACGACATACGATGAGAATACTGGCCAACAGCCATTGTGAATGTTTTAAATTTAAATTAATGATAAGTAATTTGTTAAAGACAAAATACGATCTGTATTCTAATCCATGGCACAGTATAGCATAGCCAGCCATACTGAACCATGATGCCAAGACATACCACAGCAATGCATGCCAACACAGCTCAAACAACATAAAGCAACACACTTTGTTAAAAGCCAGCAACTTGTAGCTGTGTGTGTAGTAAGGTAAGAGGTTGGAGTTTTGATAACCACCACTAAAAGGAGAGAAATATTTAATTAAGTTGTCATACAAAACATACCACAAAAACAATAACAACAAATTAACTATATTATCAAGAATTAAGAGGGAATATTCAAGCAATAACAACAACAACGAATACTTATTAACGCAAACAATAACAATACTTAAAATTTAAAGTTCTTTGGAAATAAAATTTTCTTTTCTTTGAATTATATTTGTTAAACCAAATTGTTGCTTTTTAGTTTTTAATTTGTCGGTAATTTCTGTTTTTTTTTTTGCTCCCCTTTTTCGCTTCTTATTTTATTGTTAACATTTTGTGCCAAATTTGTTTTTTGACCCTGTTTTGATAAATGTACTTTAATTTTCTTCTGGGTTTTTTTCTGCTTGATTTTAGTTCACGATAACTATAACTTTATTTCAGTGTTCACTGCTTTTAGCTGTTTAACTGTTTGGTGAAATATTTAAGTTGTGTTTTTACAGTGTTTTCTTTTGTTAAATGCTTGTTTTTAGCCTTTTTAATTGCCTGGTTTATTTATTGTTACGCATTAATTGTTAATGTTAAACATAATTTGTGTTTAACAAATTTTTTTGTGGTCTGCAGCTGTCTCAGTCTCGGTTTTGAGGAAGATGACATTGATTTACTTCCGTTAAATGTTGTAAACTTAAACGCTTTTATTTTTGGCAAAAAAAAAACAGCAAAAATCCAAATAAAAAAATAAAAGCAAATATCTTAGAAAATTTAGATGTTTATCCAAATTATAAATAAAACTAGTTAGGGTGGAAATATAAGGCAGCTAATAGTAATATTTAATAAACTAAAATTGAACTATATGAAGATCCACGATTGAAACTAAAATTTAACAATATGAAGATACACTATTCAAGCCAAAATTCTTCAAGTATAAAGATCGACGATTAAGGCTAAAATTGAACTATATGAATATCCACTTTTCAAGCCAAAATTCTTCAAATATGAAGATCGACGATTAAGGCTAAAATTGAACTTTTCAAGCCAAAATTCTTCCAATATGAAGATCGACAATTGAAGCTTAAATTTAATAATATGAAGATCCACGATTGAAGCTTAAATTGGACAATATAAGGAATCACTTTTCAAACCAAAATCCAACTATATTAAGATCCACGATTGAAGCATAAATTGAACTACATGAAGCTTAACGATTAAAGCCAAAATTCAACTATATGGAGATCCACGATTGAAGCTTAAATTTAACTTTATGAAGATCAATTATTCAAGTCATAATTCAACTATAAGAAGTTCTACGAATGAATAAAAATTTAACAATATGAAAATTTACAATTGAAGCCAGTTCAATGTTGGCTCAATGTGAAGATCCACTATTCAAGCCAAAATTCAATTATATGAAGATTCACGTTTGAAGCGAAAATTTAATTACAGAAAGATTGAGGCTCAACATTGAACTACAGAAAGATCCACGATTGATGCTATAGTTGAACTATAGACAGAACTACAGACTTAAGCCAAAACGTAACTGCAGAAAAACCCACAATTGAAGCTAAAATTTGAGTTCATAAAAATCCTCGTTTGAAGCTTAAATTTAACTACAGAAAGGCCCACATTTGAAGCTGAAATTTCAATCTATAAAGTTGCATGATTAAAGCTAAATTGTAACTACATGTAGACTTATTAATACAGCTTGAGTTAAGCTCAATTTGGGCCACATAAATTCTAATAATTATAAAACTACGATTGAGACTCAACTAGGCAGCTGCTGTGCTTTATTATTGTTCTAAGTTTTTGTTTAATATTTGCTTCAATAACTTTAGAACTTCTTTATTGAAAAACAAACAATTTCAATTAAATATTTTTGCTACATATTATTTATAACACCAACATATTGTTTAACAATTTTTTACAGCTTTAACTCAATAATCGAACATTTTATAAATTTAACTACAAACTAACAAAACAGCTCCTATTATTGACCTATCGCTAAGCCAAAACCAAACCTGCGGTTTTAAAAAGTAAATGATCTAATAAAAACTCTACATGAAAGAGCAAACTGGAAAAATAGATTTCTACACATTTGTAGCCACAAATTAAAGAAAACCTTTGGTGTTAAATAGAAAACCAGAGCTTGAAAATTTTGATTTGAAAAACGAAAAAGCTAATAAACCAAAAGTATTAAATATATATATTATTCATAATGACAACACAAAGAAGCTAATGAACTATTTTCAAAAAATATTTTATAGTTTTTGTTAAAAAATCAAACATATTTTATATTTTCCAGTTTAAAAACTTTTTTAAATAAATAGTTGTCAACTATTTAAGCCATTAAAACATTTTTAAACTCTGCTAATGTGTTATTTGGCCAAATTCAATAGATATTTTATGTTTGAATTGTATCAAGTCAGCTAATTGGGCCTATATTATTTAATGTAAATAAAAAACTTCTTTACATGTTTTCCAACGTTTCGTCAATTTTTTGTTGACTTCATCAGGGTTACGTAAATTTAACAGTAATTTTCACATTAAATTAAAATTAAATAAATTTTACAAAAACCAAAGAACATATTAAACACAAGCAATAAATTAAACTACAGCTTAAAAATTAATATCACAGTTTTAAACTCTTAATATCACTTGAAATTCTCAAAATTTAAACAAACTAAACATTCTTACAATGACTAAATGCCACTGATAAGTTATCAGTTTAGTATATATTTAAGCCATTATTTGTTGTCTACTCTTCTTGTTTTTCCACTATTTTCCATATGCTTGCCATCAAAATCTTATTAAAATATCATTTCATCATATTAGTATGCCTGCATCTTGGCTATAGAAAACAGACAGTGAAAAAAAATAAGTCAAGGCTTATAGATTTCATATATTAATATCTTTATCAGCAGTTTGTGGCCTCTCCCTCATTTAATACTTGGTTTAAACACAATCATCCATAACAAAATACACAACAGTACACTTTTCATTTCAATTTTATTATTATTACAGAATTTTTTCCTTGCTTACTTTTTAAAGCAAGCAGGCTGGCAGGCAGGCAGTCAGTCAGGCATTGATTACACATTTTCCTACGAATATCTAGAGTAGAATAATAACCGACACTAACGACACTAAAGCCTGCATGATAATTTTCAAATTAATCATTTCACTGAACTGACTGGGCATGTGAACGGGAATGTATAAAGGTTTTAGTAGGGAAAAACTAGATTCAGGGGAGTGCATTTAAACCAAGAAATCTCCGCTTGTTGTTTGTTGAGACTATGTAAATGTCGTCGTCACCCAAAATGTTATACAATAGGTGCTGATTGCTTTATACTTTGCCAGCCACATTACTACCAACACCAGTGTTCGAATAAGGTTTCAATACTCTGCATTAAGGCTTCAAACAATTCATTGTGTTATTGAGTTTATCGTTGAGTTTGTAACACGATTGAAGTTCAAATTTGACTACAAAAAGAAGACTACGACTTTATAAAGACTCACGATTGAAGCTCAACTTAGATTTCATAAAGATCTACGATTGAAACTCAACTTAGACTTTATAACGATTCATGATTGAAGCTCAATATAGACTTCATTAAAAGCCACGTTCAACTCGGACTGCATAAAGGCCTACGTTTGAAGCTCAACTCTTACTGCAATAAAACTTACGATTGAAGCTCAATTTTGACTGCAGTAAGACTTACGATTAAAGTTTAACTTTGACAGCATAAAGACCCACGAATGAAGCTCAATTTTGACTGCATAAAAACTGCATAGGGACCAACGATTAAAGCTCAAATTACAGTTCACAAATACCGAATATTGAAGCTTAACTTGGACTATTAAAAGATCTACGATTAAAACTAAAATAAGACTTCTTAAAAACTTACGATTGAAGCTGAAAAGAAACTTCTTAAAGATCTGCGATTGAAGCTGAAATCAAACTTTGAACTAGAACATTTTAAAAATCTACGACTGAATCCGATTGAAACTGAAATAAAATTTGTTTAAAACTTACAGTAGAAACTAAAACTAAACACCTGAAAACCTATGATTGTAACTGGTTTAAGCTGAACTGAAACATTTTAAAAACCCACGACTGAAACTGATTGAAGTTGAAATGAAACTTACAATTGCACATGAAATGTGCTCATAATTCGTCTCTACTTAAACAAAAACTGTTCAAGCACTTTTCCTCTATGCAATATTGTAACAATTTTTTTGCCCCCTTCGACTTTCAATAAAAGAGTGTTATAAAAAATGTGTTAGACATATTGTTGGCGTAAATATAAAGCATTACATTGCATTACTCAATATTCCTTTAACAAAAAAAAACAGAAACCAAATAAAGTTAAAGGAAAAGAAGGTATATATGCCATCAACACCGCCACCATAGAGTTGATAAATGATTTCGATTAGTTGGTGCTTGTAATACGACGCCTATAAATGGACTTTGATTGAACGCGCGCTGAAGTTTTATAAAATGTTACAAAAGATGACTAAAGCTGCAGCTACAACTATGAATAAAAAAAAATAAAGAGAGAAAAATATAAAACAAGGTTTAAAATTTCCTCTAAAGCAGCTAAAGCAAGTGCGTTATTTTCCATTTCTTAGCTGCACCCTGTTCTTATTTGTCTAAAAAAAACAAACAAACAAAAAATCAAGAAAATAACACTGAAACTAGTCTTGTATTTGCTGGCTGTTGTTAAGGCTGTTTAAAAATGCTGTAAGCGATTTGACAAATTGTCTCTAATTGAAAGATTAGCTTTTGTTGTTGTCTGTCTGTCTTCTTTATATACTTTAAGCATTGTGGAGTTTCCAGTATATTTTATTTATTTTTTGTATTTTTTCCTGCAAAAAATTGTTCCTGTAAATTTCTTATCATCTTGGCTTGATCTCTCTCCTCATTCACTTTTTTTTTGATTTTGTTGTTTTTGTTTGTTTGGAGTCGTGTGAGGTTTTATTAATCAATGTTTTAAATTGTTTCCATAATTTAATTTTGTTCTTCATATGTTGGCTGGTTGGTTGGTTCCATACATATGTACATACATATGAATAGTTATAAGTTTATATGCAGGGTTTAGTTCTCCTCCTTTAATGCTTAAAAGAGGCTGTCTTGGAGGTGTTATTTTGTTTGCATAGCCATCACAGATTAGGCTTTAAGGAACAAAACAGTATATTACAGAAAAATAAAAAAAAACTGCATCATGTGTAAGAAATAATGCGAGGAAAACCGCCACGAAAAAAATTGTTTGCAAAAAAAATAGAGTGTGAAATTTTTATGGGAAAATACTGGAAACATTAACTTTCAAAAGCAAAGTTCTTTAAGATTGCAATAGACAATACTTGTATATCAGCAAATTACAGTTAGTTTGCTCAGGTGTCATAAAGACCCACGATTGAAGCTCGTGTCATGATGGAAGATTAACTTAGACTAACTACATGCTTAAGAGTGAAGCTTAACTTAGATTTTATAAAGACCCATGATAGACGCTGAACTTAGGCTTCATAAAGACTTACGATTGGAACTCAACATAGACTTTACAAAAACCAACGATTGAAGCTCAATTTAGGCTTCATAAAAATCAACGATAGAAACTCAACTTAGACTTCACAAGGACCTTCGATTAGACTTCAACTTAGACTTCATAAAGATCCACCATAGAAGCTAGTAGACTTCATAAAGACCTGCGCTTGAACCTAAAATTAGACTTCATAAAGACCTAAGACTGCAGCTTATCTTAGACTTTATAAAGACCTGGGATTGAAGCTCAACTTAGACTTCATAAAGACTTCAACTAAAACTTCACAAAGAGCCTCGATTAAACTTCAACTGAGACATCATAGAGACCCACGATTGCTGCTCATCTTAGACTTTATAAAGACCTGCGACTGAAGCTCAACACATATTTATCAAAAACCCACGATTGAAGCTCAATTTAGACTTCATAAAGATCCTCGATTGGAGCTCAACTATAACTTCATAAAGATCCACGATTGGAGCTCAACTATGACTTCTTAAAAACCTACGATTGCAGCTCATCTTAGACTTTATAAAGACCAGCGATTGGAGCTCAACTATAACTTCATAAAGATCCACGATTGGAGCTCAACTATGACTTCTTAAAAACCTACGATTGCAGCTCATCTTAGACTTTATAAAGACCAGCGATTGGAGCTCAACTATAACTTCATAAAGATCCACGATTGGAGCTCAACTATGACTTCTTAAAAACCTACGATTGCAGCTCATCTTAGACTTTATAAAGACCAGCGATTGGAGCTCAACTATAACTTCATAAAGATCCACGATTGGAGCTCAACTATGACTTCTTAAAAACCTACGATTGCAGCTCATCTTAGACTTTATAAAGACCAGCGATTGGAGCTCAACTATAACTTCATAAAGATCCACGATTGGAGCTCAACTATGACTTCTTAAAAACCTACGATTGCAGCTCATCTTAGACTTTATAAAGACCAGCGATTGGAGCTCAACTATAACTTCATAAAGATCCACGATTGGAGCTCAACTATGACTTCTTAAAAACCTACGATTGCAGCTCATCTTAGACTTTATAAAGACCAGCGATTGGAGCTCAACTATAACTTCATAAAGATCCACGATTGGAGCTCAACTATGACTTCTTAAAAACCTACGATTGCAGCTCATCTTAGACTTTATAAAGACCAGCGATTGGAGCTCAACTATAACTTCATAAAGATCCACGATTGGAGCTCAACTATGACTTCTTAAAAACCTACGATTGCAGCTCATCTTAGACTTTATAAAGACCAGCGATTGGAGCTGAAAATAAACTTTATAAAGACCCACGATTGCAAATTATCTTAGACTTTATAAAGACCTGCGATTGAAGCTCAACTTAGACTTCATAAAGACTTCAACTAAAACTTCACAAAGAGCCTCGATTAAACTTCAACTGAGACATCATAGAGACCCACGATTGCTGCTCATCTTAGACTTTATAAAGACCTGCGACTGAAGCTCAACACATATTTATCAAAAACCCACGATTGAAGCTCAATTTAGACTTCATAAAGATCCTCGATTGGAGCTCAACTATAACTTCATAAAGATCCACGATTGGAGCTCAACTATGACTTCTTAAAAACCTACGATTGCAGCTCATCTTAGACTTTATAAAGACCAGCGATTGGAGCTCAACTATAACTTCATAAAGATCCACGATTGGAGCTCAACTATGACTTCTTAAAAACCTACGATTGCAGCTCATCTTAGACTTTATAAAGACCAGCGATTGGAGCTCAACTATAACTTCATAAAGATCCACGATTGGAGCTCAACTATGACTTCTTAAAAACCTACGATTGCAGCTCATCTTAGACTTTATAAAGACCAGCGATTGGAGCTGAAAATAAACTTTATAAAGACCCACGATTGCAAATTATCTTAGACTTTATAAAGACCTGCGATTGAAACTCAACTTAGACTTAGAAAAGACCCACGACTGAAGCTCAACTTATACTTTCTAAAGATCCACGATTGGACCTCAACTTAAACTTCACTCAGACCTGAGATTGAAGCTCAACTAAGACTTCATAAAGACCTTTTTTTGCCAACAGAAGCACATTTTGGTCGATAAACTTGAGTCGATTGGCTCTCTACATAATGTACCAACAACCAAGCGCGTTCAAGAAACTATTGCAAATCCTAGATCCTAATATATCCTTCTAACAGACTCCATAACGAAAACTTAGTCCTCTGTATCTAAAACCATTTTGATTAAATTTTGTTATGACCTCCTAAAACCAGATTAAACTTAATAAATTCCAGCAATATCCCAACACATTCTTAAACATACTTCTAATTCAAATTTATTTACCAGCACTTTCAAATTATTTATTTCAGCCATAATTTAAACTATTTTATAGTTGCCTGTATTGGCTATTAAACAGGACACATATTACTCTCCCACAGTTTATATAGACAAATGTTCTTCTAATTAACCTGGTTGTTGTAGATGTTATTGGCTTGGCCAAAACTTAAACAAAAAGTGCTGAAAAGCTTTTAAAAGCCAAACACTCAGCACTAAAATCATAATTAACAACGTTAAACCAACAGCAAGAAAAAAAGCAAAGAAGGAGAGTAACAAAACTAAAGAGAATAAACTGCCACAGAATTTAATTTACCATAAATCAGCAGCCTACTTTTTTTTAATACTTTAAGATAAAAGTTAACTTTTATAAAATGTTTAAGAGTGTTTCTCTAAATCTTAGAAATATTTGAAATTTTTTAAGTTTTTTTTTACAGAATATTTCTCACGCTTTGTTTTAATTTTCTTTAAAAATAAATATTTTTTTATAAATTTTCTTTGCATAAATTGTGTTTTATTTCTATGATTATGTTGCTATAGTTGACTTGACAACAATTCCACTTTTATGGCCACATTAAATACAATCAAAAACATAAAAATTGTTATTAAAAATAGCAACGAACAGCGTAGTGATTAAACACAAAAATGAAAAGAATAATAATGATTGATTATTATTTTATGATGCATTGTGTTGATTTATAAAATTCAGCCAGCAACACTCTACTAAAACAGCAAATTAAGTTTCTTTTTTTTTGTACAGTGTGCAAAATCAACACAACAAGCTAAACAATTTACTTAACATTTAAACAAATTCATTAACACTAAGGTAAACAATAAAACTCAACTTTGAACTTTTGCTTTGAATTAAATACAAAATAAAATAAGAAACAGAAACAGAAAATACAAAAAATTAAGCAAAAAATAAAAATATAAAACGACTTCCATCAAGTTTGTTGCTTAAGTCTTTTGTTTGGTCTCTATAATGACCAAGTGAAAAAATTTAACAAAATTGCATCATTGTGTGTGTGTATGTTTGTAGTGTAAGCAACAAACAGCTGGTTTATGCCCAAGAAGTACGCTACACAAACTCCTTAATTCAAAAACTTTACAACACCATTTATTTTCATATGTATAAGTATGAGTTTGTATAAATTCGCTTTTATGAACATGGCACAACACTAATTAACACTTATTTTTCTTGTGGCTCAAGTCATACGCGTGCAATGTTGCACATTTTTTTATTACAATATATATTTTTTTTATTTTATTTAATGCCACCAGCTAGCAGCAACCTGCCTTAACATTATATCAATGTGCTGCAAGAAACCATAAATGGCGTTTTACAAATGTGTGCCTGTGCGATTTTGTCTTGTCGCTGTTCTTTAGGTCTTTATAGTCTGTATAGTACGTTTGTTGGCTTATTGTAGTTCGTTGTCCTTTTTTGGTAGTTTTAATAAAAATGCGTGAACTCTTTTTTTTTTGTTTGTTTGCCGCCTACCTTATGATTGTTGCCGCCTGGAAAATAGAGAAGTTATATATTGATCGCTATAAAATAACATCAGCAAAAAGCAACAAAACAAAAAACTTTAACAACAAGTTTAAAAATTTTACTCTTACATTGTTTTTTTTCGAAGTTTTTTGGTGTCAAAATAAAAAAAAAAAAGTTAAAGATAACAATTCGGTGTTTTTTCTTTGGTGTTAACACTTACACGCACATAATCTCCAAGGAATTTTTGTTTTTGTGATAGAAAAACAAAAAGCACCTGACTTTATGGAAAAAGCAGAAAAGGAGGCAGCCGTGAAATTTAAAAAAAGTGAGATAGATGAAGGTTAACGTTTGGAGTTAGCTTCAAAGTATTTAAAAAAACGCTCAACTTAGATTAAATTAAGCTAGACTATATAAAGAACCACGATTAATGATCAACCAAGATTATGATTGAAGCTCATTATGGACTGTATAAAGAACCACGATTAAGGTCAAGAAGGACTTTGTAGGACGATTAAAGATTAAACAAGATTACTATCAAAGCTCAACTCAAGACTTCATAAAGAACCACCACTACTTAAAGATCCACTATTGAAATTCAACAAAGACTACTTAAATATCCACGGTTGAAGATCAACGAAGACTACTTAAAGAACAACGATTAAAGATCAACCAATGCCAAGATTACTTTAAGATACATCATTGAAGACCAACGAAGGCTACTCAAAGATCCACGATTAAAGATCAACCATTACCAAAATCACTTAAAGACCCACAATTGCACCTCAGCCAAGACTACTTAAAGACCAACAAATGAAGCTCAATTAAAAAGATCCATGATTGCAGATGAAACCAGACTACTTAATGATACACAATTAAAGCTTAAGCAGGTCTACTTAAAGATCCATGATTAAAGCTGAACCAATACTACTTGAAGATTCTTGATTGAAGCTCTTTTTAGATTACTCAAAGGTTCTACATTAAAGCTTAACCAAGACTACTTAAAGATCCACGATTTAAGCCTAACTTCGATTACTTTAAGATATAAGATTCAATGCCAACTTAGGCTACATTAAGACATATAATTGAAGGCCAACATTCGCTATATGATTGTGATATTGTGATTGAAGTTTTTCAACAAGAACTTGGTTTTTCAAAAAGGGCATATTGTGATATATCATCAAAGCAACAAAAACCCACAATTAAAGCTAAAATATAACTATATGAAGATCCATGATTAAAGCTATAAGAAAGACTCATGAAAAAAATAGACTAAAAACAGAACCACGATTGGAGCTAAGCTTAAACTAAAAGGTAGCTCCACGAATGAAACTTTAGAAACACTTATGATTGAAACTAAAATTGAATTTTGTTCCATTAAAATAATAAAAATTCGCTTGATGTATAAAAGTTTCATTTCATTTTTTAAATTGAGGCAAAATTTAAGAATTTGCATGCTGTAAGAGATACTATATGGAGCGCGTTGTGGTTTGGAGGCGTTATTGGGTATTTGTTTCCGAAATTTCGACTTAGAATGCGGTTAATCGCGTTATTGAGAGATCTTAACAATGAAAATTTAGTTAATTATTGATGATATGAATGTTGCTGACATGTGGTTGCAACAGAAGGACGCCACATGTCACATAGCTAATGAAACGAATTTATTGCATAGCGAATTTTATGATCGCATAATTTTATGAAATTTAGCTATTATTAGCAATGGGTTCTTTTTTTGTGGGCCTAGGTTTAAGATAACATTCATACAGATCTACTTAAATCGATTACAGTTAAAACCCGTGACATATGTTTGAAAATTTTAAAAAGTATTGACATTTATTTGCGCAGTCGTGGTAGTTACCTGCCCGACATAATTTTTAATTTATAATTATCAAATCTTATGCTTTCCAAAAGAATTTAAACTTGATTGAATTGCATATAAATTATTCAGTTAATTTTGTGTTGAAAAATAAAGTTCTTCTTGGAAAGTTCTTATTATTTTTACATACATATGTATGTATGTAGTTAAAAATATTAACATTTTTCTCTTTTAAATATTAAAGTTGATATTCAATTGAAAATCATTTAATCAGACTTATTGTCTTCAGGTGTCTTTCAATTGTTAAACCTTATCAATATGTTTTATCACTAATTACTTTTGTTTATAGGTTTTATTAGATATTGTGTACAAGCTTACAAAACACATAATTATGCAATAAATCTTTTAACAATATTTTATTAGTAGATGATGGAAAAAATCAAACAACAAATAAATTCAATTAAAGTAATTTTTATGTTTTTCTGAGAAAAAAAATTGGCCATAAAACACGTGTTTGAATTTGTTCAACAGCTTTTATAAAACAACTGTCAATCTGTAAAGAAACATGTACATACACACTATATATTCTATAAAACTAAAAACAAAAATCGAAATCATAAAAATAATATAAGGTAATAAAGAAGATGAATAAAAATGAAATAATATAAAAAAAAGAAAGAATGCATCATTAGTAATGCAACAGGTCATGGGGCTTAATAAAGTACGTACGAGTTGTATGAACAAAATAATAATAAAAATAATAACAAAAACAATGTAATATACATACAAAAATATTTATATTATTATAATAGTAGGTATGTATGTATATGAAGGCAACAACAACAACAGCCTCAAAAATGTGTTACATAAAAAGATTGAATTATAAAATTTGGTTTGCAGCAAACATTATTTTAAAGTTTGTAGCTTAAGTCTTTTGTTTTGTCACATTAAGACATTTTAGCGTCCCCAGCAAACCATATGAGTCCGAAAAGAGTCTTTTCTGACACCTTTTTCGGAGCGTTAGCGCTCTTTATGAGCCCAAAAAGCAATCATAATTGCTCCGAAGACCTTCAGAAAAGAGGGTCATTACGTTCGAAAATGGTTCGTCAGAAAGAGCTCTTAGATAATGTCAGAAAAGAGTCTTTTATGAGGTTTTTTTTGGGCGCTGTGTAATCTTGTTTTTATCATTCTTGTGTGTTACAGCTATGTTTTTTTTTTTTTTGTTCAAAGCACAAATAACAGGACAACAACGCTTTGGTACACACATAATTAAGTGAAATTTCTGAGTCATACTGCGTGCCGACTCAGGACAGTAACAATTTCGCTCCGAAAATGCTCTTTAGTTGGACTCTTTTCTGACTCCTTTTTTGGAGCGCTCCGAAAATGCTCTTTTGTTGGACTCTTTTCTGACTCCTTTTTCGGAGCGCTCCAAAAAAAACTCTTTTGTTTTACTCTTTTCTGACTCCTTTTTCGGAGCGCTCCTAGAATGTGTTAGTTGTATTTGTTATATTACTTACAAAATTTTCTGTTTAACAATCAAACCTCCCAAATGTGTTGTCTGTCCACAATAACAAAACATAAATTCTATTCATAAGGCTTAAACACAAAAACAACAGTTTTCAGACCAGATTATCTAAACGGTCATCAGCATGTCGATTTGCTGGTATATAAAAATGTTTGAAAATTTATACAAATAAACAATACCCACATATGATCAATAATCAGTTGAGATGTCTTTAGAACAAACAAAAAAAAAATACTTGAATATGGCCAAAAATACGTATTTCTGAATAAGTTTTCACAATCATAAAGCAAACGATCGATCTTCTTAGAACCCACCACAATGTATGAAAACAGAAAGATGCGTTAGAAACGTTAGTAAAACCTGTGGCAAAACAGCAAAATTTAGCTGATCATACAAAACGATTCACCTGTCGCTAAAGATTGCTTCGTTTTAGTTTTTTTTTTTAATTTGCTGATTTTTTTTTCTCTTAATCTCAACATCACATTCTAAAGAAATGTTTAAGTCATACCATGAATTTTGTTTTCTCTACCAAAGCATCTACAAAACATATTACGACAACCAACAGAACTAATGCAAAATATGGTCATAGAGGTCACCACACCACACGTGACCTCCACACGACGTTTTCTTTGTGTATGTCAGTATGTGTGTAGTTTGAATTATGTCCATTTGCCAGCCTGCCTTGGGAACCATACAGAGCCAGCGTAGTAGTCAAGAATTCTCTAGCTAAAGCTTCGTTTTTTTCTCTAATTTTTATTTAACAATATTCTTCTTTTTTCTGTATGTATGATGGTGGTTCTAAGAGTTTAAGTTTATTCTTGTTGTTTTTGGCTGATATGCTGTGTGTAAAAGATGTGATCGATCGATTGATCATATTTTTGTAAGTTTTTTTTTTTGTGTATGCTGTTGTTGTTGCACAATGTTTGGTTAAATTTAGCAAATCATTTTTTTAGTTTCTGTTTTTATTTTACTTTATTTTATTATTTTTTTTTGTTTTTGGGGCTGGTCAGTAAAGAATTTGTGTAAGAAAGAAAAAGAAAATTGGATATTAAAATAGCTTGCGGTTTAAAAAAAATTGTAGAATATTAGATTTGTGTAAAAGGCCAATGACAGGAAATGGCAACGAAATTTAAATTTTAAGAGAAAATTCTTTTATTTTAAACAATATTTCACAGGCATATAAATCTTTTATACAAATAAAGTAAAATTAAAAAAATTCTTTAATTTTCAGTCATTTTTAAAGTTTGAAATATATAATTCTCCAGAAAAAATTATAAAATAAGTTTAATTTCAATAATAAATTCAATTTCTCATAGTTTTAGCTTATGTTCGAAAATTCGAACTTAAGTTCGAAAATTTTTTTATTCCACCAAATTATTATATAACAATTTCTTAATACAAATCCACAAAAGATTTTATAAACAAAAACTTTCTATTATTAACTAGATTTTGATATTCTAATTTCATAATTTGCGAGAAATGGGAAAAACTATGAAAATGTTTGAAAAATCATTTAAATTTCAAACGATTTTTAGGTTTGAATGTCTTAAAACTGTAGGAAACTTAATTGAATGAGATAAATTTATGTTTATTTCTATAGAAAAATAGTTTTTGCTACATTTAGCTTATGTTCGAAAATTCGAACTTAAGTTGGAAAAAATTTTATTCCATCAAAATAGAATAATTATTATTTCATAATTGAACTGTTAATTTTACTTCTTGATAATTTTAGTCAGGCTTGAGTTCATTAAATTTAATTTTCATTAAATTATTTTTACTGAAGTTAGGAATTACAACTTGAAAAATTTTATTATTAAAAATTTTTGATAATTTTTCTTGACTGGGATTCGAACCTGGGTTGTTGAATTTACATATGTTTCGAGAAATCCCACTTTCTCTCATCAGAATTCTATGCGTTCTAACCACATACACCACTGCGGTGCCGCAGTTGTAATTCCTAACTTCAGTAAAAATAATTTAATGAAAATTAAATTTAATGAACTCAAGCCTGACTAAAATTATCAAGAAGATTTCATCAAAATGTTATTTAACAATTTCCTAATTAAAAACTTTAAACATTTTGTAGAAAAATATTTAATATTAACTGGATTTCGGTGTTCGAATTTCAAAATTCTCAAAAAATATGAAAAAATGCCTAACTGCTGGAAAAATTCTTCAAATTGCAACTTCAAATCCTTGAGATTTCTAAGTTTTGAATTGTTATATCTCAAGAAAAATTATTAAAATAACTTTGTTTTTAGTTTATTTTAACAGTGAATTCGATTTCTATTAATTTTAGCTTATGTATGTTCGAAAATTCCAACTTGAGTTTGAAAAATTTTTTATTTCACCGAATTTCATTTAAACGCCTTTTCTATGCAATGATAACAGCATTTTTAAAAAATCTTTTAATTTTAGGCAGATTTCTATGTTATAATTTCTAAATCTTTAGAAAAATTAATGATACCTGTTTCATTTAGTAGGTCTATTTTCTAAATAATATTTTTTTTTATACAAAAATAACAAATTTTTTTAAAAAATCTTTGATTTAAGGCAGATTGCTATGTTTGAATTTATGATTTTCTAAGGAAATTTTACAGAATGTGTTTCATTTAGCAGTAGTTTTATTAGTAAATTTAATTTCTCTTAGCTTTAGCTTATTTTCAAAAATTCGAAATTAAGTTTGAAATTTATTTTTATTCCAGCAAAATTAATTTTAATACGTCTTCTACATAATAATAACAAAATTTCGTAAAAATTCTTTCATTTTAGGCAGATTTCTACTTTCGGATTTCAAAATTCTTAAAGAAAATAATAAAATGTCTTTCATTTGGCTGTATTTCATAAGTAAATCAACTTTTTCTTAATTTTAGCTATTGTTTAAAAATTCGAAATTAGGTTCGAAAAAATGTTTATTCCATCAAAATTTATTTCAACACATTCTTTATACAATAATAACAAACTTTTGTAAATATTCTTTAATTTTTAACAGAATTTTATATTAGAATTCTAAATTCTTAAGGAAAATTAATAAAATATGTTTCATTTGGATGTATTTCAATAGTAAATAAAGTTTTTCTTAGTTTTAGCTTATGTTCGAAAATTCGAAATTAAGTCCGAAAATTTGTTTATGGCATCAAATTTTATATATTAACTTTGTTTGAACAATATAAACAAAATTTTGCAAATATTTTTTCATTGCATGTAGATTTCTGTTTTCGAAATTCAAAATTTATGTCAAGTTTTCTTTATTTTATTAAATCTTTTGAAATGCCTTGATTTTATTAAATGGTTTTATTATTATTATTTGTTTAAACCTCATAATTTCAACATGTTGCATGTTTCCTACCCTTTCATTTATTTTTATTTATTTTCCATATTATGAAATCCTTTTGATAACATTAAAACATATTTTTAGCATGTTTTCTTCATTTATGATTGCAACAATTATATCATATGTTGGCAACAAATCATGGCATAAAAACACAGGACAACAAGATTGGCAATAAAGCCGAAAAACAACAACAACAACAAAAAGCAGCCACTACCAAACTAAATTATAACAAAACAACATGCAACACTTTGCTTTACATAAAATAGTAGCCAACAAGATACACAAAACAATGTTGCATGCAACATTAAGATGTTACCAAAAGACTTATACAAACAAAAAATAGTAAAAAACAAGAGGTACAGAAGAAATGATGACATGAAAATCAGGTGTTATAAAAAAGACAACATAAACTAACAGACTGACTAAAGAACAGGAGGACATAGCAGGCACGAGAGCAGCAAAACAGGTGGCAATAAAGTAACTCTGTTAAGAAAATAAGTTTTTATTAAACATTAACAAAATAGAAACCACTAACACTTACACTATACACTCCTATACATACAAGAAATAAATTAGTTACTTAATTTTTAATATAAGCAAGAAATTAGAACAAGCTTGGTTGTTTTTTTGTTTCTTTTTTCTTTTCAATATTTAAAAATATTATTAAGTGCTAAACATGCTAAATTATGAGTTCATAACACCAAAAATATCTGCTTAATTGGATACGCAACTTACCCAGATTAACTATTCATTATTATTGCTTTTTTTAAATATTATATGAAATTAATACAAATATTCCACAAAAACTGCTTAATTGTCTACCGAAATTAACATATTTAATTAATTCAAAACGTTAATCATTTTCATACAACCAAAAAAAATAACCAAACAATAACAAATGTTTTGTTTTTAATAATATACAGTAAATAATTAAAACTACTCTAATTTCGTTAGTTTAGGAAAATATTTCAAAAATGAACTTGATCCACACAACTAGTGCTGGATTATGATGATTGTATCACCGCAGATATAAAAACAAAAACAAAATTAGAAAAAATACAAAAAAAAAAATAATACATACATATAAATTTAAATTAAATGCTTATAATTAAGGTGCCGTGAAATATTTCTATAAGCTGAATAAAAAACAAATTTTAAAGAGTCAAAAAGGCTTAAAAGTTTACTATAGATATTTTCTATAACAAATTAGGATTTCGAGCATTTAAAATGGCTTCAAAAAGAAAGTATCTTAACAAATTGTTATTATTATTGTATAAAAAAAAGAATTAAAATAAGTTGTGGTGGAATAAAAAAATTTTCGAACTTAAGTTCGAATTTTCGAACATAAGCTAAAACTACAAAAAAGATGATTTACTATTATAATAGACCCAAATAAAAGACATTTTATTAATTTACCTTAGGAATTTTTAAATTAGAACATAGAAATCTATCTAAAATAAAAGTATTTTTAAATGCATAGAGAATCTGTTAAAATAAAATTTGGAGGAATAATTTTTTTTTTCGAACTTAATTTCGAATTTTCAAACATAAGCTAAAAATACGAAAAACATGATTTACTAAGAAAAAATTAAATATTTTATTTTGGTAATCAAAATATAATAATCTAATATATTTTAAATTAATATTATAAAAATATACTATTAATAATTTTATTAATCTAAATAATATACTATATTAATAATTTTTAATTGGTAAATACCCCTAAATTTTAAAAATATCCCCTACATATTAATTATTTAAACAAACTATAATTATAAAATAATAAATATAATTATAATTAAATTAAATATTTTATTTTAGTAATCAAATATAATAAATACATATAAAATGAAAATATATTTAATTTTATTATACAAACATAACTTAATAATAATTATAATTTAAATCTTTTAATAATTTTAAATTAAAATTATAATACATTTTTATTTTATTCTTATAATTTTTTTTTTTTTTTTGAAGAATAAGTTTCTGTTACAATTGAAATTATATTTATAATAATTTATACCTATCTAAATTTTATATTACAGCGTGCAGAAATTTATTTTGAGTCTATATACTAATAGGGATTAATAGATCATCTATTAATATATAAATATGTATTTAATTAATTAATAGATATCTATTAATCTAGACTAAAAAAAATTAAATTCAATTAAGCATATCATATATTAAATTTTTATTAATCATTATTTATATAATTATTATGAAGAAATAAATCTATTTAAAAAAATTATTTAATAATGTATGATAACTATATTTGATGTTATTATATAAATTTTCCTTGGAAATTCTTAAATTCTAACATATGTAGACATCTGACTAAAATTAAAAAATTTTTACAAAATATTGTATTATATAAAAAAGGTGGTAAAATTAATTTTTGAAGAATAAAATTTTTTTCGAACTCAAGTTCGAATTTTCGAACATAAGCTAAAACTAAAAAAAAAGCAATTTAATAGTAAAATTCGAACTTAAGTTCGAAAAAATTCTATTCGCTCAAAATTTATTTTAATACCTTTTCTATGTAATAATAATAATAATACTTTGTAAAAATTCTTTAATTTTAATCATACATATTTCTATGTTCGAATTTAAGAATTTCCAAGGAAAATTAATAAAATTAGTCTTATTTAGCTCTATTTTAATAGTAAATTGCTTTTTTTTTAGTTTTAGCTTATGTTCGAAAATTCGAACGTGAGTTCGAAAAAAATTTTATTCTTCAAAAATTAATTTTACCACCTTTTTTATAATAATAACAATATTTTGTAAAAATTTTTTAATTTTAGTCAGATGTCTACATATGTTAGAATTTAAGAATTTCCAAGGAAAATTTATATAATAACATCAAATATAGTTATCATACATTATTAAATAATTTTTTTAAATAGATTTATTTCTTCATAATAATTATATAAATAATGATTAATAAAAATTTAATTTAAGCAGAAAAAAGAAACAAATTCTGCTTATATTTATTAATGATAATTATATTTCAGATCATGAAAGATCTGGTTTGTAATGTCTACATAATGATTCCTGTATAAAAGTGATTGTGATTGATATGGAAGTTGATAGACAGTAGAATTCTATTGTGCTCTCCTTTTTTTTAGTACAGTAATATTATATATCGAATTCACTTTAACCAAAGGCTAAGTAGTTAAATTAGTAGGATATGCCAGTTTTTTTCTTGATCCAGCCCAAGTAGCTGGTGACACGGGTGAAGGAAACGGAATAGCCCTTGGTACAGCCCTCACTGTCACCAGTAGAAGCCACACCAATTTGCACCATGCTGAGTTCCAACACCAATGGGCCGCCGGAATCACCTCCACAGGGCGAAACACCACCGACAGTGGAGATGCAAATATTGGCGGAGGTGATATCGTCATAAAGTTCGTCACATACGTCATTTGGGATGACTTCCAAGCTAGCCCATTGCAAATCATTAGAAAGACTGTTGTCAGAGTCAGAAGTTATACCCCAACCGGAGACATAAGCCTTATCACCGACATAAGTAGAGTAAGTTCTGGAAATGGCGGGCAATTTTACGGGTTTAATATTGTCAGTATTAGGGGTGTGGGGTATCTTGATCACTGCAATATCGTTTTCATCAGTTTCAGTATCCCAGTCAGCGTGGGCTATGATATTGCTGGAGCTGACAATGTATTTAATTTCGGCCTTGGTCCGTTCGGTAGCACCCAAGAACACAATAATTAATTTAGCATCATTTGTACAGTGGGCAGCAGTCAGAATCCACTGGTTGCTAATTAGTGAACCACCACACCATTTGCCACTTTCCATGACTATACCAACTTGATAGCGGAATTGACCGGCAGTAGCTTTTTTACCATTGGTAATACCCAACCTGGAATTATGTATACGTAAGGCAGAGGCGGTGGAAAAAGCCAAAACAAAAGCGAAAAAAATTAAGAATTTCATATTCTTTTAGAAAGCGATTCAAACAACTGATACTTGTTGCCGTTTCGCAGCATATTTATATAGTCTGGAGCTTAAAAAATTATTACATATTCGTATTCCTAAAACTTGTGATTAAAATAATATGTATAAACAAAAAATTAAATTCAGCTTAATGTCTAATTGTTGGTTTAGCTGAAAAAAAAACAAATGATAAATATTGCTCTTGAATTAGTTTATTTCCTATATATTGTATTTAAGTTATATTTATTTATTTGTCTACGGCAAATTTTGAAAAAATTCAAAAATATTGACACACGTTGGAAGATAATATTTGTTAAATGCGTAGATCTTATTGTTGAAACAATTCTAATCATTATTGTAGATCCTGAGGGTCAGAATTCTACTGTCTAGCAACTTCCATATCAATCACACAGGAAGCATTATGTAGACATTATAAACCAGTCATAAGTCAGAAGTGAATATTTCCTGCGCTCCTAATTTGTGTAACAAATGGGTTTCTTTATGTTATTTACGGTACTTGTGTGTCTACACTCCCGGTGACGTTTCTGCATGATCCAAGGAGGTTTAACTTCTTTCCTTTATATTACGGGCTTGAAAGCTGCCTTTACTTGCATCCCCAGCTGATTACGTGTATTGTATACTACATCTATTATGAAAATAGAAAAATTATTATAAGTCTAAACTGTAAAATATTTTGCCAGTTTTGAGATTACGTGAGAGGTCTTTTTAATATAAAGTTTTAGATTTATAATCGGTCACTGAAGAAATGTTACCTTCAAGTTTTTCTCTAGTCTGTCAGTTAAGATACTTTGTTTCTTTCTTCTGCTTATATTTATAAATAAAAATTATATTTCAGATCATGAAAGAACTGGGGCCAAATTACCGCATTCGTGATCGAGCTATCGTATCGAAATATAATTTCGATATGGAAATTATGATAAAATGTACTAAAATTCATGCTCGATATCGAATGCCATAATCTCAAATAAGAAAATTACGATCAATTTTACTCGATATCGAATGCAGTACTTGGCCCCTGGTTTGTAATGTTTACATAATGATTTATGTGTAAAAGCGATTGTCATTGATATGGAAGTTGATAGACAGTAGAATTCTGACAATTGGTAATGCGAGGCTCAGGTTCTACAATAATAAATTGCTTTGGAAATGTTTAAACAATAAGATCTACGCATTTAATAAATATTATTTTCCAACACGTGTCAATATAGAATTGTTCTAAATTTGTTATTAACAAAGTCATTTGTTTCTGTTTTTCAGCTAAATCAACAATTAAACTGTATATAATTTTTTGTTTATATATACTATTTGTTCAATTCACAACTGATGTTGTACTGTCGTAGGAGTTGTACGTCGTTTTTCATCCCAAAAATCTGTAACTTTTGAACCGATGGAGATATTGTAATATTTTTTTTATAACCGAGGACCGAGTTTTTATTCTGTATTTTCTTTATTTATTTAAATAACAATTATGACAAACAATTTTTATTTTTTACTTAAATAACAATAAAACTAAATTAGAATTATTACTCATTCGGTTGGAAAATTACCTGCAAATATTCCATATTGAGTTCTGTGTTGTTTCTGTTCTCTAGCAGCCCTTTTGCTTCTACGTCAAATTTTCCATTGACTTCGAATGAGTTGAGCGGATCTGACGTTGCCAGTAATATATTAAATAGATCTTCATTTGTTAAATTTCGTGATGTTTTTCTGGTATTGTGCTCCAAATCATTTTCTGTAAACGATTGTAGCAAGCGGTGAGCTGTATGATTAAGTAGTTCTTAAAGTTTTACCTCTGCCGAAATTGGTGTGCTTGTAATAGTGTTCTTTAAGAATCCGTTTGGTTCTCACTGGACTAGCGTTAAAAACTTTTTGAATAATATCGACTCTTATGAGTTGTTTTTGTGATTGCAATTGATATTGCAAAGTTTCTTGAATATTTTCACAACCATTTTCTTCAAAAGGTTACGCCTTTTAGATCTATCCCTCGAGTTATTTTTGTGGTATTAAAAGATTCTTTTGATTTTTACTTTCTGAAGATACCTGAACAGTAAGTTTACCTTCTAACCAGTTTGCAAAGCTGCTATAAAATTTATTACCTTAGAAAACATTTAATAACACTCCAGGTATTGCGGGTACGGTGATATGGCATAAACACTACTATCAAACCAATATTATAAAAAAAAATTCAATCCATTATCAATAATAGTTTGCGAGAAATTATAATTTCCTTCTGATTAAATTTACAAAAATTACATTTTTTTAAATCAGTTCAAATATATTTTTAATAGCATAGCACGCCCAAAATTGCCAATATTTTGACCTAATTTTTTAGGGACAATAAAAAGTTAGACTAAGGAACCATGCGGCACACAAAACAAACTATACAAACATTTATCTATTAAGTAGTACATATTGAAAATTCTGAACTGATTTAATTTCAATATTTGTGTAAATTTACGATCTGTTTTTTTAGATAAAATTTTTATAACACTAATTTTTTATAGAAAGTTTTCATGTATGTTTGAAATGGCAGCAAATTCCAAAAATGACATGTTGATGGCAGTTAAATGGTATTGAAAAACATCTTTAAAAGTCCAAGGGTATAGCTGCCAGATTTGACGATTTTGGGTTTCAAAAATAGCAAAGTGGCGATTTGACGATTTTTTCATTGCAAGTGACGATTTTCTGAACTATTGAAATTTTCTATCATTTCTTTGTTTTATTAATCTATTTGTTACCAAATTCTATCTTTTTTTTTAAGACAACAACTATTTTTCTCATTTAATATCATAAATATGTATTAAGAAAAACATGACATATTTCAAAAACAAAACTAAGTAATAGTAGTGTTTTCTTAATTATTGACAATTGTTAAGTTTAAGTATAAAATAATTCCAAATAATATTAAGTGAGGATGGTAGAAATTACTTATTTATCTGTAAACATAAAAAGCAATTTTAAATGCTAAATTCTTTGAACTAAAATTTTTAGAAGAAACAATTTGTGAATTTTAACGGGGAAATTCAACAAAAACTTCTCCTATTTTAACAAAATGTCGAAAAAATATTCAGCCAAATAAATTTAAATAACAAAAATGCGTAATTCTTTAAAAATAAGTACGTATATGATGGATGAATTGGAGTCTTTACTCAAACTGTTATTTTAAACTTAATAAACTAAATTGTTTTGACATTGCAATTTAACATGAATTAATAAAATATACTAAATTCAGATATTTATTTTTAGAATACTCTTTAGTTTTAGCTAACCAGTTTTTGTTCAATTCTCTTTTGAACTTGCCATTTCATTTACACACGTCAGTTCAATTTTCGTACTTTTAATGCAAATCAACATGCATAAAAAAAACAAAAGGAAATAAGAAAATTGACTAGTACCGTCAAGTTTGTACCCCTTAAGCTTTGTATAGACAGTTGTTAGATCTTACAACGTTGTCCGAAAAATGTTCTGAAAATGTCTAACAACCCTTTTTGCCAATTTACCTTTTGCTAACAATTCTTCAATGTCAGTACATTGCTAGCACATTGTTAGATCTGACAACATTGTATGATTTGACAACCGTCTATATCCTTTCTCATCCAAAAATACTTGCCTTGACGAGTCAAAATTGAAAAGTGTGAAAGCGCACTAATATATAAAATATTACACAAGTTATATTATATTTTTTTGATTTCTTATTTAAACAGTTAAAATTTATATATTTTGATATATATTGTACAAGAGACTATATAAACTTGAATATTTATGTTTTCGTTTAAATAAAATTTTAAAAATACTATTATATAGTATTATATTATACTATTAAAAATTCACTATTTAATTTTTATTTTTCCGATTTTTTTGAAAATTTTTTCTTAAATTTTAAATGTCCCCAGTTAATGATGTTTAAGAGCCGCATTTTTGTTTTACAAATATTAGCTCTATTCTCCCATTAGTTTGATTTGTAGGTTTTAGTTTGAAATTGCTAGAGAAACATAAAATTACATTGCCATTTACAGTAAGTGGTACGCTTTCCCATAAAACTAGCATGCAAAAGCAGCTGTTTATTTTCCTTTATTTAAATCTAGATTTTAAACTCTATTTCATATTAAGTACAAAAACTTGATTAATATCTTTCATATTTAGCTTTTGCTAAGCTCACACTATTGTTATTCGTCATAGTGCTGGAGTTATTTAAAACGCCCGTAGAACCATTAGTATTTGTTAAACTATTCGAGGTATTCGTTAAACAATTAGAGGAACTGCTGTAAGTACGATTTTGATTTAAACCGGCACTAGACTGAGCCAACGTATAAACTTCATAGTCGGTAATGGTGAAATTATAATCGCCAAATAGGGTTTCATAAGAGCCACTGGGGCCATCATAGGAATGCGGTAGGTTGGAATAGGAATCTTTGTTGGTATTGCAATTGTTGGCTATCAGCAAATCGGCACCAGCACCAAATATAGGACCACAGCTTTAAAAACAAGAAGCTAAGTTAATTAAATATCAATAAAACACTCTATTGATCAGAACTTACTCTGGATGATAGCATATGGCATAAGGTTTTTTAACTATATCAAATTTCAAAGGTGATTCGGACACACCAGCATTCAAAGCAAACAGAAAGGCCCGCTCAGACTGTATATACACACCCTTGCGTGAAGTTTTAGACCATGCCACATCCGTAAAGCCACCACTTATTTCGCCATGGGAGCCCTTAAAGGAATTAAATTTTATTTAATTAAATAAGCAATAAGCTGAAGAAATCATATACCTATAGACTGGTATTTTAATACGTACTTTTCGCTTATAGTCCACTACTATAGTTGCACAACTTTTGTGGACTTTAAGCGAATTTGGAATATAACCGATTTTTTTATAAGCAATTTTATGGATCTGCAAGTAAATATGACAGTGTTGGCTTATATCCGTTTTTGGCCTTTAAACGGAATGGACTATAAGCGAAAAGCACGTACCAACAAACTTAAATTGAGTATATTATTGTCTACAAAAAATTTACCAAACATAGAACAAAACAGGGAGCCACGCCATCACAATAACGATGAAAAGCTGTCGAGGAGAAACCATGTGTAGAGGCGCGATACAATAAACGCCAGGACTGTTTGATACAACCATACCTAAAGAAATTTTTAAAATAAACATACATACATATATAAACACAGAAATTAATACCCCTACTCTCACTTACCAAGTATTCAAAACACTCTGCAAATGTAATTTATCATTTCTTAAAATCTGAGAACCCGGAAACATATTAACCGTCAGCCTGGGCTGTAGTCTCTTATCACCATCAATTTTAGCACTAAAGCTACCCATTCCACTCATGCCACTTAAACCTCCACCACCACCCATTCCCGGGCCGTTATGATGACCCGGTTTATTATTGGAATTTTGCAAGGCCGCATAACGATAACGCTCTAAGGACAATTCCATAGGCACCGCTCCAGTAGGTTCAACTTCTTCGGCAAATACTTGACTATCGATAAGTAAGAGACGTACATGACACATAACACCCTGTAATTGCTGGCACACACGTACTCTTTCCTCTTCCGTCCAATGGGCGGTGGGTTGGGTAACGCCGGCATGATTTTTAGCCCAAGCTAAAACACAGCGCCAGACATCTTCCTCTTCTAGACAGAACTGAAAACACAAACAAATGGCAGCAAGTTTTATCTTTAATTTATTTGTTCATACACTGAAAACTCTCAAAATCTGTTATAAATTTCCTCTTGAAGCTAAGGGAACTGCCACTTATGTTATAACTTACATAGTCTGATGATATTAACTTGATTAGGGCCTCCTTCTTCAAATTTAAAAAAGCATTTGTTTTGACGCACTCATTGGCATTTTCTCCAATATAGATGATGCAGCGCTCCACAAAAGAGGCAGCACATTTGGCACCTAGAAAATAGACATTAAGAAAACAAATATAGTTTAATATTCCATAGAGAAATCGAGAACATAGTTCCTATAAAGTTGCTAATCAAAAACGAAAGCCAACATTTTTTTAAATTTGCTATAGAAAATATAGTTCGCGTAGGCCAGCTTAAAATTTCTATAGGAAATATTGAACTCGCGTATGCCAGCTTATATTATGTATAAAAACTTTAAAAGAAAAATATTTTACAACTTCTTTTATTTAAAAATCCATTTTATTTATTTTTATTAACTTTATTTTACATTTTATGATTTACTTTAGAAATATGTTGGGAATTTATAAACTTAAATGCTGTGGTTTTATTGTTGTTCATTGATTTTAGCTATAAAACACAAATTTATTTTTGCAACCTGAGCATTTTCTTGTTCTAATAGAGAAAAACTGTTATTCATATATTTTTGTGGTTATAGAAATAAAGGATAAAATTTTTGTTAAGTATAAATTAAAACTTAAACTAAGTCTTTTACAAAAGACTGCAACGACACCTCTTCCTTTTTTAGTTTCCTCCATTACTCCGGCTGCTTGTTTGTTGTTTTTAGTTATCCAGTCAAATCTAACCTCAATCTTTGCTGGGGCTTACATTTTGTATTAGTGTAATATTGTCACCCTTAAGCATAATGCGTCCTAGATTTTTACGTGTTCTGGTCTTGACCCACACCTCCTCGGCATCGTCCAGCACCAGATTCATGTATTCATCGAAACCAACAATGTGCCCCTCAATTCTTAGATTAATGTTTTCATACAGCCACACTTGAACGCGGGAACGATTTTGTAAATAACGAAAGATCAGGTTAATGGGTTGAACCATCACCTTTTGGACTTTCGTGTTGCCTTTGAAGGACATGTTGGATTTGTTTTGTTTTTAGAATTCCAGAAAATTATTGCAATTTTAGTGTTTTTGTGGCAAAACGTTTATAAACCGGCGTCTGTTTTCTTTTTTGTTTGTCATAAACGAAAAAATGCTCGCTGTCAAGCTAAATGTCAGAATATGTGACGTTTAATCTGCTTTCCGAAGGGGTACGTTCAGTGATTTGAAACAGTTTATTTCTAACCGTGTAAGTTGTCTGAAGTTTATTAGGGTTGGTGTCTTTACTAATTTAATGATGGAGTTCAAAACAAACAAATAAATTCACCAAATTTTATGTTTAGTTCGAGGCCATGTTCAAAATATAAACATTCTAAAAGTATGCAGTATTGTTGGTCTTAATATTTAAAAAATGGTGGAAAACGCTACCTCAATAACTGTAGGAATTAATCAACTTTATTTAGTTATGGTGAGTTTGGTGTAAAATAACTTGAAATGAATTATGTATTTTTAATTACAAATACATATGTACTTTAAAACAATTTTCTAACAAGTAAACTACAGCCATAGCTAATAGACTAACTAAAATTCCATAAATCCAATAATGATCAAAATTAGATACACAAATTTTTATATTTTTTTAAATATAATTTAAGACTATAAAGTAAATTTCCATACAAAATTTGTTTTGTAAACCTGTTGTAAGTTTTATGAATAAGGGGCATACATTTTTTGCACTCACCCGCTTTTTCGTGTATTTCCATGACAGCTGTCAAAAATGTACAAGCATTGTCCACCGATAGTGTTGCTATAACATGATCCTCACAGGCCGATCTCAACTCACAACAGCCCATATCCTGGGCCAAAGTCATCATTTCAAATACACGTGAATCTTGCAATAAAATCTAAAGAGAAATTTAAATCATGCTGAAATTGTTAAAAAAAAAAACAAATTCAATGAATACCTTGGCTGTGTAGACATAAAGCACAAATTGTCTTAATACTTCCGGGTGAACATGGGGCAGTCTTACTGATGTGGGAGTGCCAGGGGCCGCTGGTGACACAGAACAGCCGGGTATGCGACAAAATTCACCGCGTTTATTGGTTTTAAAACTTTTGCAGCTAAAATTAAAAAAAATATATATATTTTCAAGCATCAAAATAGTAGTAAAAATACTACTATTTTCTAAATGTTATAATTTAAGACTTTCAATACATTTATAGGCAAAATTACATCAACAGTATAAAATTAGGAAATTATTTTAAAACAAAAATCTTGAATTTTAAAATTTAAAAAAAGTACTTAAAATACTACTATTTTTTAAAAGAATATTTTAGTATGTTTAAGTTATTTCTTAATTGTTTAGCAACATTAAAAAAAATTAATATATTAGACATTTTTTAAAAAGTACTAAAACTACTACTATTTTTGTAAAAGCCTATTTTAGTATTTAGATGCTTTTTCCTACTTATTTATCATATTAAAAAAATATATATTAACAAATTAGACATTTTTTAAAAAATAGTAAGTAAGTAAGTAAATACTATTTTGGAAAAGCTATAATTTAAGATTTTTAAGACATTTATAGGCAAAAATTACATCTATATAATTACATAATATAAAATTAATAAATTTTTTGAAAATGTACTAAAGAAAATGTACTAAAATATAAGGTTACTACGCCATTAAAAGCGCTATTCATCATGTTGAACTTGCTGCCAGTTGATTTAATGGCAATTAAAATGTTTCTCAGCTCAGCTGTGAAGCTAAATGCTGGACCATCATGATCTTAAGGACTATGGTCACTCTTTTATAATGAGCCTCTATGAAAACCTTCATAAGAATGTTGGTTACTACTGCACACCGAGACCTTTTTTCGATATGCAATTCTTCAAATGTTTGCCGAATAGGAACTTAAAAGTACGCTATCCCCAGGAAGAAGTAATAATATAATACACTCAGGGAAAACAGATTTAGTGGAGGATTCTTCAAGGAGGAGTTTGGGATAAAATCTTATTTTAGGCTTTCAGATTTCTGCTCTATTCTTCAAGCAGAAATCTCTATCATAAAGCGGGCTAAAGTATTATCAGATATTTCAGGATATATGTATATTTACTAATAGCAAAGCGGCCGGTTTATAGTATAACAGGTGTATACTCAACATATAGGTTAACCACAGCATACCGAAACATAGCGAAACATTCTATCATGGGTCCCTGGACATTGTACAATACAGGACAACTGTATAGCTGATGAATTGGCTATAATGGGTGAAATGATGACTAAGGAGGCGATTTACCCATTACTGGTATTTCTATTATGAGTTTAAAAATTAATGTTTAGCAAAAACTGTTTGGACTTGCTCAGGCAAAGTGGTCGAATGAAATCAGTTGTTTTACTGCGAGCTTAATTTGGCCCGTATTTAAAAATGGTAGGACGAATTCACTGATTAGCTAATTGTTTCCGTATCTACATCTTTCGGAAAACACGCCAGGAAATTGAGCCTACGGTACAATGATAATTGTAGGAGCGGTCACAATGAGGAGGAAGAAAAGACAATAACTCATCTACTCTGGCAATTACTAGTCCTATTAATAATGAGTGAGTGTTTACTTGGTAGAGCTAACAGTGAGCTGTGCTGAGAGCGACTGCCCATGGAACCTAAGCCAATTTACATAAGAATCTAGGCAGATATAACGCAAGCCATATCCACTGCATATGCCATATTAGGGCATAAGTAGCTGGTGTCCTTGCAAGTAGCGTTATTATAAATTTGTGTTTGGCAAATAAGATAAAGTTTTTTTGAAACTAGTGTTTTACCTCTCACATGAGAGATGACAATATATTGACAGAATTAATTTAAATCTAAGATTTTTAAGTTCATCAGCACTGCAGTATCCATCAATGAACCCAAGTGTAGAAAACTATATAAGGATAAATGAATACAAGAATGAATGTCTCTCTATATACTCTAGGGACAATCTTTATTTTTGGAAAATTTTCAATGAATAAGCGGTGTGGTATAACTGTACCCTATAGATCTAATAGATTCTTTGCTATCGGTACATATGTCTTTATAACTGCCCAATACACTTTGATATGGAAGTTTTTTTCCAGCTACAATTATGACCATGATTTCGGCTAGAATTATACTACCGTAATCTGATAGCGACTTTTAGTAGAGTGGTAATATAGTCTTGTCATTTTGTTTTGCATTAAGAAGCACTAAAATTCCAGAGCAACGAATAAAGTACAGCTCTTTGTGATATATCGTAAACACTAACTTAATAACTTAATAAAGTTAGTTAAGAGTTTTTGACAATTGAAATAACTGTAGTAACAATTTTCAGTAGTCTTATATCACTAATACATTTTGTTTATAAATATATTGTGACAATGAACCATGTGTTGGAACTATGTTTATTTAAATAAGCTTCTCTAGTGTAGCCGAATTTTAAGTGAACAAGGTTTTATATACTGCAAAAAAAGACATTATGGCTATCAGATGTGCCAAACTGATCACTTATTGAGTTAGAAATCAATAAAAGTTGGAAACAATCAAATCAAACTAAACCAACTCTTTATAATATCTCAGTTCAATAAATCGCACTTTCAATTGTTTAAAGTAAAAAATTACACTAATTTTTACATTGAAAGATATTGCATTAGTAGTTATATTGTATAAATGATCTGCCAATATTTATCATTCTTCAGCAAGATCTCAATCATGTTCCATGTACATTACCCAAACAATTAATGTTGTCATCATATTACCAGCATTAATTAAATAGCAAATTAGCGGTAATTAAAATAACATATTAACACTTAGCATGAACATTGTAATATACACACTACAAATCATTCTGGCTGACTCAAATCATCTATAAAAGAATTTTCGTTTAACATTCTTTCTACTCCAATAACAAACCCATAATAATATTATACACATTACGCTATTAAAAACATACGAAAGAAGTCTTAATAAAGGCAACAAATTTACACTTAATTTCAACATCTGTTAGATTCAAGTAAAGGAGAAAAGAAAACCTGGCTATTATTATTATTAAAAAAACATATTGTGGGAATTAAAAAATTGTTTAAATGTAAATGTTTTCTTTGCTGTTGCTGTTTTTTTTTCTAAACAATTTTAAAGAACTAACCACAACCACGCAGGCGTATAAATAGCAGACAATTGATATATGCCGCTAAAAGCTCTACATTTGTACCCATAGTTATGTATTATGTGTACGGGCTTTTGCAAGAAAAACGCAACTTGCCACAAAACATGCAAACTGATTTGTTATTAAAACTCTATATTTAATGAACAAGTTTCTTAAGACAGACATTTAAGCATACATACCGCTCACAAGAGGCATTAATGTTTAACACACACTTTGTAGGAAATTATTTTTTTTTTGCAAAAACAAAGTAACATTAAAATATATGTATGTATATAAACTGTTTTTCTTGGTTTCTTGCTCTTCATATTAAGGAATGTTGGTTAAAAAAAAAAAATATTAAAAAAAAACAAAACCAAACTTACCGAGCCATCATTATAATACGATGAGCATAAATACGTTCCTCTTCGCGACCACATATAAATACCACATCAGCACTATCCTGATCTTCGGAGAGTCTTTGCAAATCATCAATGAGTTGTGGCAAACCGGCCACAGATTGTCCATCACATATTAAAGGGGTGGGACAGGGAGGCGGTACACGTGTACCCATTGTTTGTTGTGGTTACTTTAAAAAACAATAATAAAAGAACAAAAACAACAACAAAAAACAAAAAAAGCGCAGCGCAGCTTTTTTTCTCCTGTTTTTTGCAAAACCAAGTTTGTGGCTTAAGTCTTTTGTTTCTTTTCAATTTAAAGCTCAAGTTTGTTTCTCAAGTCTTTTGTTTTTATTCACACGTGCTTTTTTTTTTTTATTTGAATTCTATTTAAAATCAATAACATAAATCAACATAACAAAATCTGTGCAATTTCTGTTTATGTTTACAAACAATTTGAAATCATCACATAATTTTGCCTAAACAAAACATCTGTTTCTTTACAAGAGAGTAAATTAATTTAAAACTCTCTCTCTCTCTTATCTTGAAAAAAAAACTGTTGTTTTTTTTAATTTTCGTAAACAAAACATACACAAAAAATCCCGAAACCAAATTCAATACGTATAGCACGCGCTTTTTTACCAAACAAACTGGTTTTTACTACCATTAAAATACACACAAAAAAGCAACACAAAAATTATATTTTTTTAAACATTAAAATAATGTCTATACTTTATTCTTTCATTGGTAAGTGTTCTTGATTTAAAACAATTATTTAATAAAACTTTGCATTTCCTTAAATAATTTACAAAATATCTTAAATGTTTGTTAAATTTTCAGCTTTTTTCATGTATAGTTTTTGTTTTTATTTATATGTTTTTCCTTTAAACTTTATTTCAACAGTTCGTATTTTTTACTTGTTATAACTCTCGCGTTTTCTTTAAGACTAACTGCAGCGTTTTGTTGGCTGTTGTCTGTTTGCTGTTAAAAACTATTCAGCTTCGCGCGATGCTTAACTTCAAATACACACAGCTAAGGAATTGGTCTCTTTTTTTTTTGTTTTGTCATTTTAGTTTTCATTTGGGAATTTTTTATTTTGGTTTACACACTAATAAGAAAACTGTAAGTTTAGATTTCAGTTGTAAATTTAAAGCCTACTTTGGGGCTTCAATCTAATAAGAAGATTTCGGAGGTAAGGTTATCATATTTACACGAAGCAATTCTTTAATATAATTTGATTACCTTTACACGCACTTGATTGTAATAGTAATTCGTGTTACTGTCTTATTCGTATTACATATGTGTATACAAATTTGTGTATACCTCAAATAAAAATATTACCGATTTAGACAATGAAGTTGTGCTGTGTAAAAATCGAAGAAATTTCAAGGAAAAAGTTGTATCAATCTTGCAATAAAAATTGCTTCGTGAAAATTTCGACTTCAAAAGTCACTAAGGTGTCTCAATTCATCAATCCTTTCTCTTAGAGAAAGATCTACAATTGTTTAAGGAACTCTATTACAGAAAGAACCACGATTGTTTAAGGAACTCGATTGCAGAAAGAGTCACGATTGATTAAGAACTTTATTACAGAAAAATCGCGATTGATTAAGAAACTTGATTACAGAAAGAATAGCGATTGTTTAAGGAACTCGATTGCAGAAAGAGTCACGATTGATTAAGGAACTTGATTACAGAAAAATCGCGATTGATTAAGAAACTTGATTACAGAAAGAATCACGATTGTTTAAGGAACTCGATTGCAGAAAGTATCTCAATTGATTAAGGAACTTGATTACAGAAAAATCACAATTGATTAAGGAACTGGATTACAGAAAGAACCATAATTGTTTAAGGTACTTGATTACAGAAAGAATCACGATTATTTAAGGAACTTGATTACACACAACCAAACAACTTGTTGGCGGTGATTACAGCACCTGAAATTTTTGCTATCATGTAAGGTGACTTGGATTAGCCTACAATAACTTTAACAGGAGATGTTTCAATAAAGAAGTTTAAATATCTGACTTCCACTTTCTTTGTCATTGAACAGCACCAGGAAACCATTAGCTTTCTAGGACACAGTTCCAACGACAGGAGGCTCGAACGCATCGAAGCCTTTATTAGAAACAGGCTACCATACATATAAATCTCCGCAAACTCATTTGTCTCTTGAGTTTGCAACTCAGAATCTTCTTTATCTTTAGAAATCTAAACATGATGACTTTGGATCTCATAAGCTTCTCCACCTCTAGAAACCTAAAAAGAATATGAGACCTCGATTATCTTACAATGCAATTTGCATGATCTATCACAATGAAGAAGATAAAGCAATTGCCTCTCACTTTCTTTGTCATTGCTAAACACTAGAAAGCCAGCTTTCTAGAATATAGTACCAACGAACAGACACTGGCTACCTCCACATTGCATATAAGTCTTTGCAAACCCATCTGTCAATTGACTTTGGAACTCATAATCTCCAGAAACCTAAACATGACTCTTTATATACTACCACCTTCTATAATTTAACTTTACTTTCTTTATTTCGAAATTTCATACTCTTTACTTTTTCATCTCTACCTTCATCTCTATTTCTTATCTTTACAGGCAACACAAAAGCATTGAAACGACCGCCGCCTATCAAGCTTAACTAAGCAGTAAGGCCATATATAGTGAAGACACAGCTGTCGTTACACCCATCAAAAGCCTCTTCACTTCCATATGGCTGACTGGTATTGAAACAGCATGCATTTGTTAAGCGAGAGAGAGAGGAAAGTATTATATACCAAATCATAATTCCTTTAAGGAAGCAATCCTTATATCCTTACTGAATTGGAGGTTTTGCAAAGTGATCATGTTTCAAGTTCTCGCACCATTACTCCTTATGCCCTCTTTTAGCATCCTAAGACTTTTAGATTAAGCGGAACTATTCTGTGGGAAAAATCTAAAAATGCCTCTAATTGCAAGATTTTAAATTCAAATTACTTAATGCGTAAATCAGTATCGAAATCACAATTGCCTGCTGCAAATGGTTGATTCTAGGAACCAAGTCGAATTTCAGATTTTGCAAATGATCTCCTTATCTTGCCTTATGTTTTTATATAACAACACTTTGATACAGCTTGTGGAATTGATAATTTCTGATATCTCTCTTCTATAAGTTCTATTGCTTTAATTAAAACTGCACAGGCATTTAAAAGTTTTAGTTTCATTGAATTTATTTTGGACTTTGTAAACATTGGAGATGTATAGGAAAGAGAGACATTAGGACTTGTATAATTCCTAATATTGTTAATAATAATAAATAGTTTCGTTTTTAAAGATTTGTGTGCTAAAAATTATGATATAAGCTTTAAAATTCGATCAGGACTATAATCAAGTTTGACGGATTATTGTTATTGTAAGAAAGAGAAGAGATAGTCGGGAATTATTTTATGTTGAGAAAAATTTCCGATTGATACAGTTATCACTTAGTTGACCATTTGTGGTTGAGTTAGACAAATATCATTCCGGATTAAAGATTCAATTCATGTTGGATAGGTATTGTATTTGTATAAGTATTTGACTTTCTACAAACTTGCGATTAAAGCTAAGAGGGAGTTCACACGTTGCGACTCGAGTTTATAGTTTAAATACGTAGTGGAGAGTACGGGAAAGCTAGTGTCGCAGGTTTTGTGAAACAACGCGACAAATTTGCATTTCTTCCTTTCTCTTGTATTATTATACCCTTCACCTTCATGAGAAGGGTATATATAAGTTTGTCATTCGGTTTGTAATTTCTACAAGATAATTTTCCGATCCTATATCCAAATCTTCAATAATTCTGTCAGGCATGCTTTCGAGAAGTTTGCTATTTAAAATCAGCAAAAATCAGATATGAGCAAAAATCCGAGACAACCTCTGAAAATTTCATCAAAAAACTAAGGGTATTAATATTGTGACGAACAAATTCATCAACAGATGGCGTTGATCAAACAAAGTGTATTAATATTGTTATGAACAAATTTATCAACAGATGGCGTATTTATCGACATAATTATGCATAATATAATTATGCATCCACAACAAAGGTGAAGGGTATATAAGATTCGGCATAGCCGAATATTGCACTCTTACATGTTTACTAACAGTGTTGCCACGATGAAATTTCATTTTATGAGATTACAGAAAATGTTTGACAACACTGCGTATAAAAAACTGTAAATTAAAAAGAAAGCAAATTGTTGTTTTATATGGTCAAAAAATTTAATAGGGAAATATCAGGAATATGAATACCTGTATAATGTACCTGCAATGTAACTAGATCATATATGGTAACACATCTGCGAATGAGCGAAATGGTAGAAATAAACAATTTAATGTCAAACTGTCGCAAGAATGGTGCAATAAATGTTTCATCATGTGAACAGACAATGAATTTAGAAGGGGCACGAAAACAAATTTCTCTAACAAATTTCTTTATGCAATTAAAGCTAACATTTTACTTTTTAAAGAGTTTCGATTGAAAATAACATTTACCTTCATGCAAACATACGCTTGAAGTGATCAGTTGTCTAAGTAAAGATCAACGATTGAATCTAACATTTGACTTTTAACAAACCTCGATTGAAACTCATATTTGACTTAATAAAGACCAACGATTGTGATTCTTTCTGTAATCAAGTTCCTTCAACAATCGTTGTTCTTTCTGTAACCAAGTTCTTTAAACAATCGTTGTTCTTTCTGTTATCAAGTTCCTCAAACAATCTTGGTTCTCTGTGTAACAAAGTTCCTCAAACAATCTTGGTTCTTTCTGTAATCAAGTTCCCAACAGTTGTCCTTAAACATTTGTCTACGATTGAAGCTAATATTTACCTAATTAAAGATCAACGATAGACGCTTACATTTGACTTTATACAAACCTCCGATTGAAGCTAACATTATTCAAATAAAGACCACATGATTGAGGCTAATATTTGACCTTATAAAGACCTACGAGTGAAGCTCAAATTTTACCAATTTACCATTCATACGATTGAAGTATAAATTTGTCTCGTATGGACAACTCATGTCTATGTTACGTATTCGTTCGAACAACGTTGTTAGAACATTTGTTCGCACAACGAACTTTGACCTAAAAAAGGCAAAAATAATTAGAAAATAAACATTGACACATTTTTTCCACGCGGAAGAGCATGAACAAATTCATGCTGTGTAATGTTTGACTCACACCAACTGGCCTCAAGAAAAATGCAGAGCTGTAATTCGTAACTGTTGGTCTATCAACATTCATTCTAGGTTTCTTGCATTCAATGATAACCATGTATGTATTAATTTTGTAGGTTTCTTTTAGTTTTTTCTCTTGAAGTTACAATTTAGGCTTTTATATTTTCCGACTATTTAATGAAATTAAACCTGATTTCATTACTGATTAAAGTCTCTGTAAAATTTCTCACTATCAATAATCATTATCAACAATTTCAGCTTTAATGTCATCGACTTGCAGATAATTTATTGTTAATGCCATTCTCTTTTCCACACAAAGAAATCCCAAACTCCAGCTGTGTACAAAAAAAAATGTTTTCAACTGGTCCGAGTATTTGATTAACAATTGTTATCAGTCATTATGACACCAGCTTTTCCACTTGTTTGCAACAAATTCATATAGTTTTTCTGTAACAAGCTGAGTTATTTGGCATTTCTTTTAACGATTGTTGAATTCTGAAATATACATACGAGGTTTGATCATAAAATAACTGTTATTTTCAAATTTCGTGAGTTACGTATGTTCGATTTTCGCATTTTTTTCCGTTATGTTGGTACACATGTCTGTTATATATGTATGTTGATAATATCAGCCATTTTGGTTTGTCAGTTTGTTTTTGACAGATAAAAAGGTTAGTCGTGTTTTGGTGTGCTCTTCGATTTTTTACTATTCGAAAAAATGGATCAAAGAAACAGTATTAAGTTTAGTGTAAAAATTAAAATTAAATGCGCAAGGACATTTGAAATGTTGACTGTGGTGTTTGGCGAGTCTACTATGAGCAAGACAACAAGTTCAATAGTGGTATAACCGGTTTAAGGAAGGCCGAGAAGATGTGAATGACGATGCTCGTCCTGGTCGTCCGTGCATGTCAACAACTGATGAAAACATTAAAGCAGTGCAGAACATGATTTTGGATAATCGTCGAATCACTATTGGTTGCTGATACCAAGCAATTGTTACGGATGTTTTAGTCATGAAATATGCAGCAGCGAAAATTGTTCCAAAATTGCAAAATTTTGAGCAAAACCAACGTCGCATGGACATCGCTAAGCAGCTGTTGAACATCGTCAACGACGATCCAGATTTTCTCAAAAAGGTCATAACTGGTGTATGGCTATAACATTGAAATCAAAGCCGAATCAACCCAATGGAAACGTTCAGAAGAGGCAAGACCGAAAAAAGCACGTCAAGTTCGGTCAAATGTGAAGGTTTTGCTCACTGTTTTCTTCGACTGCAATGGCATAGTGCATCATGAATTCTTGTCACAAGGTCGTACGGTCAATGAGGAATACTACCTTGAAGTTATGCGCCTTTTGCGCGAAGCAATTCTTCAGAAACGCACAGAATTGTGGAAAACCCAATCATGGATTTTGCACCATGATAACGCACCAGCTCACACATCGATGCTTGTGCGTGAGTTTTTGGCCAAAAACAAAACCGTTATCATGCCACAAACACCGTATTCACCGGACTTGAACCCCGCTGAATTTTTCCTCTTCCCAAAACTAAAGCCACCGAGGAAAGGAAAGCGTTTTGCTACGATTGAGTAGATAAAAGAAAAATCGAAACAGGAGCTGTTGGCGATACCAAAAAGCGCGTTTCATAAGTGTTTCGAGGATTGGAAAAAAAACGCTGGCATAAGTGTATTATATCTGAGTTATTGATGAATAAATAAATACTTTTTGAAAAAATTTAAAATAACGGTTATTTTTTTTTTTTTGATCAGACCTCGTCCATAATTTCGTTGTTGTTGTTGCTGCTAAAGTGGCAATGGTAAAAATAACGATAAAATTTAATTACTTTTTCATTGCTTGACAATTTTTGTGCTTGTGCTCTGTTCAGTTTGGTTTGGTTTGCTTTGGTTCCGTTGTGTTCTATTTTCGGGGTGGTAGTTAAAAAGAAGCAACTTTTAACAGATGATAAAAACGACAATAAAACTGAAAATTATTTTATTTGATTTGTATGAAATGTAAAAGAGATGTGTAAAACCAAAAAAAATTAAAACAAAAAGAATTTCTCATCAACAACATTTATACCAAAACTTGACTGCTGCACTCTCATGCTACACAATAGTACGAGAACGCAACCAATAATAAATGTGGTGGAGAGGACAGTGGTTTAGAAGGTTATAAAAAAATATGTTTAAATGGCTTTAGTATATAAACTATTTATTTATTATAAAAACTAATGACATGTTGTATTAAAGAAAACTTTAATTTGTTTGAAATAAAAATTTTGTTGATTAAAATTTTTTTTTAGTTCAATAAGTTTTAATTCCAAATTTGAGAGTGAAACTAATTGTTAACTAATTTTGCTCTTTTGCTTCACTGTGCCTGGGGGACAATAATACCATCAAAGTTTCATCAAGCGGATGTTGAATGAGTAGTGGAATTTAACATTTGTTTCAATGTGTGTATTTAAAACTATATGATTGAAATTCGTTTAAATTTGCATTTGTCAACAAAAACACAAGCAAATATATACACACACACACACTCATACATACATCACACAGATACATGTGTGTGTTTTAAGTTTATAAAGAAGTACGAGTATGTTTATATTCAACACTCTTTTTGTGTTGTTTGTTGACGTTATAGTGATGATGCCTGCTCTTGGTACTGGGACTTCAGAGTGGAAGATTGTGTGTACTCGTATGTACGTACTCCCACATTTACAGATTTACATATAATAATAACAACAATAGCAACAGAATTCATAATGGAAATGTAATGGTAAAAAAAAACAAGTAAGAAGGTACAGTCGGTCAAGCCCGACCATATAATACCCTACACACAGTATATTTGTATTTCAAAAATTAACACTATACTTGCATTTATTTATTTATTTGCTTATTTATTTATTTATTTATTTATTTATTTGTTTAGTTATTTATTTATTTGTTCATTTATTTATTTATTTATTAAAAAAATTATTATAATTAAAATTACAATAAAGCTAAAAGTAAAAGTAGTAATGACTATTGGCTTAATATTTCTTGAATAAGTATTTATTTCTAGTTTTTTGCTAGATAATAATTTAAGTTTAAAAATTTAAATTAGGCAATGAAAAGAAGTTTTCTTTAAGAATGCAAAGACTTTGAATATATTACTACTATTTGGAGTTTTTAAAAATTCAACAATGTTAGGCGACTTAAAAATTGATGCACGTAGTCTGAAGAAAGAAATATTATTCTGTGCATATAAATATTTGTTGTTTTAAATTTTATCATGTTATAAAAACCTTTAAAAGATTTATACATTTTAAAGTGATTTTCGAAGAAGATCTTATATGAGAGCTTTGACGAATTATGGATCCACCATTATCGAATTAGGTGTCATGATATCTGTATATGTGAAACTTATTTGTGTTGAATTTTATTTTAATACCAACATTTCTAAACGATTTATTTTCATTTAAGTGATTTTCGGTAGTGGGCCATATATGGAAGCTATTTATAATACTGGACCGATCATCATAGAATTGGGCTAAATGATTTATTTATATATGAAACATATTTGTGTTGAATATTATTGTCGCGAAATCTGTTTGGATACGTAAATAAATCAAACATTTATTTATGAGCGATAAAGCCCTAGTTCGGGTGGATATTTTTATGGGGGTTGGTGATATTGTAACCAATTTCAATCTTAACCGTCCTTGGGGAGATTATCAGGTACCAAATTTTGTTGCAACATCTTTAAAAACAAGCTTTACATGGACAGCCAGCAAGCCATACGGACGGACATCGTTAAATCGACTCAGGATGTGATTCTGAGTCGTTCGCTATAATTTAAGTTGGGTGTTGAACTAATATTTATGGGCGTTATAAACATCAGCACAAATCCAATATACCCTACCCACTATGTTGATGTAGGGTATAATGAATGAAGCAAATAAAAAACCTCACAACAGCGAAAGAGAGAACAAGAAATATTAACATCATCAACAACACAATTCTCGATGAGACTGTGTGTACAGAAATGTGTGGCATTACCCAGCAGTTTTGAATGTACATAGGCTACAAAGAGCCTGTCTGATAGTTTATTGTACGATTGAAGCTAACATTTCTAACATTTGACTTTATTTTAATCAACGATTTAAAGCAACATTATACTTTATTCTTTGAATTTATAAAGACCTACGATTCAAGCAAATATTAGAAAAAGCAATGATTGAAGCAAACATTTCATTTTATCAAGACGTACGATTGAAGCTAGCCCTTGATGTTATAAAGACCTACGATTGAAACCAACATTTGCCTAAATAAAGACATAGGATTGTGACTATTCCTTGACTTTATAAATACCGACGATTGAAGCTTCGACTATATAAAGACCTACAAGTGATGCATACATTTCACTTTTTAAAAACCTAAGATTGAAGCTAAAATTTGACTTAAGCAAACCAACGATTAAAGCTAACATTTCCCTAACTTTATGCCAACATTTGATATTATACAAACCTGCTATTAAAGCTAAAATTTGCCTAACTTAAGACCTATGATTGAAGCTAACATTTGACTTTTAACACACCTACAATTGAAGTAAGCATTTGTCTCGTATGGACAACTCATGTCTATGTTATACTCTTGTTAGAACAACGTTGTTAAAACATAAACAACGACACGTCTACTCTACGCAGAAGAGCATCAATAAATTTCTTTTGGTTATTCTTCTGACTTGTTAAACTCCTAGAACTGCTGGGTAATATTTGACTCAGTGCTGATTGTTGATGTTGATGATGAATATCATCAGCAACCAGAACTATTTACAATGAAATAATCAACGTTGTTGTTTGTTACTACTGATGTTCATGAACAAAATAAAAACAAACGAACGAATGAACGTAACAGCAACAACAAAAAACTCTTTTGTCTGTAAACATTCAGAGACACAATTAAATCTGAGAACATGTACACTACCATACATACTACATTCATACTTTACAAATGACATTAACAAATAGAGACACAAAGCTTCAAACATATACATACTCGTATTTACAAACCATCTCGGCAACACAATCCACAATCACCTCCCGAGACACATATAGAACAAAGTAACAGAACGTTGACAATTTTATTGTCATGTGTTACAATAAGATTTAATATTTTATCAATTATCTTCTGGATATATGAAAAATATAATAAAAAACAAACTGAAACAAATAAAAACACCAACAAACAAGTAAAAAAAAATTATGTAAAAAATCATTAAAGTCGAGAATTGTAAGGATTTTGACAACAAACATACATGCTTACATTGGTCTGGTGTGGTAGCTGTATGTGGTGTTTAGGAACTGTATTTGAGATATACGAGTATTGTTGGCATTTGTTGTTTAATCTTAAATTGCAGTAAATGATATTTATTTATTTAGGTATTCAAAATGAAAAGATAACTAATATGTAGCACTACTGCTATAGACACTTGTAGTCAGTCATGGAGACTATACTGGAGAATACAGTAGGCATTGCTATGTAAAAGTCTAGGTTACATCAGATCAATGAGTACCAAACATAAACATGACATGAACAACGATCAGCTTTTTACACAAACACGACACGAACGCCAAAAAAAACCCCTCAACAAAGAGAGATCGAGTCTCTTCATGAAAAACGAAAACAGTGTAAAGACTGAGCAAAGAAGTAAATAAAACAGCGCAGAATGTACGAGGGAATAGGGTTTTATCCTACCCAATAGTTTTCAATTCTGATAAACGTTCTAAAAATCAATTAATATTTTTCAGACAGGTTAAGCAAGAGTTTGTAAAGTCATATATCAGTGATTCAGATATTTACGTACGATCATTGTATCCATATTGAAATATAAAGAGAAGACACAGACTGAAAGCGCAGGAAAAAAACACAGTAAACATTGAGCACAGAAGAAAATGAAACGTTGCGACGTACAACTCCTACAACGCTACAACATCAGTTATGAATTAAGTAAATATTATAAAATTAAAATGTTTTTTTTTTATCTGCTTATGCCTTTTTTATAGTAACCAAGTAACCGAATCATTGCAGGATGTTAGCCTATTTAAGCTTTCCACTATTCTTTCATTGACAGCTTTAGCCTGAATTTGAGCGAAGCCTCTTACTTCAGTTCGTTGTATATTTATAAAAATCGAAAGAGAAAATGAAAAAATTGGAGAATAACACATGACGCGGAGTATCCGAGGGTAGTAGTGCAGTTACTGGAACATTTCATCAACAAAGTTAAAAATTCTGATAAGCTTCCTAAAAATTGTTACAAAAATCCTTCTCCTATAGATTTCGCTTCCGATGTTTGTGGTCTTGGAAGATACAAAGACCGATCCCGGTTCTAAAGAGTACATTGATTGATTAAGTTGGTTTGTTTTATTTATTTGTCTCAAACATTTCATAAGAAGGATCAACGATGTGTTGCTTAGATCTTCCCTGTTCGCGTCCTGAAGCATCACTGCTGCTTCGCCAATACATCACGATAACTCTGGGCAGCAATTGCGTGATTCGGCACCCATGTGGATTAATTATTTCACGGAAATTGCCTGACCTTGTTAGCCTGAATATTTTACAGTGGACCCAACAAGATTCAATATGGTTTATGTTTGATATATATGTATCCTAGATCAAGATGAATTCAGATACAATTACTCCAGTAACTTTTTAATGGTTCGAACATTATAATAAATATTTATTGTAGTAGTGGATAGAACATTCTTCACATTCAAAGTCTTTTGCTTAGACAGTTTTCATATAGAAAAGTGTCTTCGTTACACAGTAGTGTCTTCACCAAAGACTTTTCTGCAGAAAAGTGTCTCCACTAAATATTTTTCTATAGAAAAGTGTCTCCACTAAACTGTTCTTTATAGAAAAGTTTCTCCGCTGTTTTTAAAAATCGTTTTTTTTTTTGTTCTGTAATAATAACTGTAGTCAATGACTCAAGTTATTGTAGTAACATTTGTATTTGTAGCACAAAATCTTAAATTGTTTATAGCTTTATTGAAATTAAATTATTAAAATCAAGCATGATGTTGATGCCTTGCACTGGCTGACTTGTCAAAATTGTCATTATTTTAACGTTACACAAAAATTTACATACTTAACAAAGACAACAATACATACCAGCATACAGTACTATATTGTAGTATGTAGACATTGTATGTGTTAATGTACATGTAATTTATCCAACATTAAGTGCCATATTTAACACATCAAATATTGAATAAATCATTTTAATAAATCGTATATATGTACACATAAACGTGCGTACATCCCTGTTTTTTTTTTTTTTTTTTTTTTGGCATTTCATTATGGCAATGAATTGCATTCATTTGTCAGCAACAAAAAATAAAATGACTGGTTAATTAAAAACCTGGAGAATGAAAATCATTTTTTTTTTTTTGTGAAAGGCGTTATGAAGGAAATGCATAAGTTTATGAGAATGTATGACAATTCTGGGCATTAAAAGTATTAATCAGGCATGTTAATTCATTCTATATACTAGTATATATAAAATCAAATTACTTTAAAACAATGTTTACTGGGTTGTTAATGATCGATATTAATGCACAGTACTGCTGCTGCTGCATCACAACCAAATTCATTGCACTGTTGCTTCCCAATTGTTTGGGTTCGTGTGCGTGCTTTTGATGAGTAGGTGTGAATTGGTGGCATAAACAGCATAAACCACCAGCAGCAACGACAGCAGTTTGCTCCCACTTTACTTAATAAACGTTATCATTTTCACATTTTCATTTGTTGTTTGTTTTGTCCAGTCTGTTGTCAAAAATACAACAAAAAAGTTAAAAAAAAAATCTACAAAAAAGAAAACGTAATGAAAAAGTCATTATTAACGCATTTGTGTTTGTATGCAGGAGACAGATGGGTTATAGTTTTTCATCAATATGGTTTTTGTAAATTTTTCATTTTTCATTTAACTTTTTTTTTATACTTTTGTAGCTTTTTCTTGCTTTATTTAAATATACACTTTCTTTTCATTTCCATAATGCTGGCATAGTAAGCATGTATTGACATTATGGCTATTCGTAGCAGTAAACACACATATAGAAAATATGTAAATCTTTCTTTTGTGCTTATTTCTTTTTTTTTTTGCGTAAAATTTACGCATAAACTTTGAATTGTTAGTTTATGGTAAAAAACACTTTTTACAAATATATAAAAACTTTATGCAAAATACTTTAATTTATGCCAAGTTAAAAATATATATATATGTATATACTATATATTATACAGATGTGTAGCATGAGTAAAGGTGGATTCACCCATTTGTTCTTAACAAAAATTTTTTCCGGTGAAAAATTTTTTACTGAGAGTTTTTTTCAGCACGATTCACCCATTTCGAACGATTTTTCTGAAAAATCAAAGCTGCCAAATGTAAACAAAATTTTTTAGTTTTACAAGTGCGGCCATTGATTTGTTTTGCTTTGGTTTTTAAGTGTCAAAATACAAATATTAAATTATTTTAAAGTATTGTGTATTTAAAATCACAGATATAAATTAAAAATGAATGAAAAAAGAAAGTTGCTTCTGCTGATGGCCATGGAAATATATCAGTTATTGTTATTTGTATGAAAAAATGCAACCTATTAGCAACTCAATTCATTTTTGTCCAGAAAAAAATATAAAATTAAACCAATTCAAGTTCGTAAAAAATATTTTCCCTCTGTCAAAAACAGAGACGTCAAACTTCATATAAAAAAAATTGTTCGAACAAAATGTTTGTTAAGAACGAATGGGTGAATCCACCTTTAGATTTTAAAGTTCAAAACATTTTTTTAAGCTTATGCTAACATATTTGAGAAATATTTATATAGTTATAAATATGCATAATATTAAAGATTCTTATTTGTATTTAAATATGTTATACAGGGATTGTAATTTCCCTAAAGTAACGAAATAATTTCTACTTAAAATACCTTGTATTCTTTAATGTAATCAGTATATATAAAGAAGTTCTAAGACACTTTCATATACGAGTATGAAATCTGTCTAAGGAAAACATTTTAGACGCATTTATCTATAGAAAACTGTTTAGCAGAGACAGTTTTCTATATAGAAAACTGTTTAATGGAAAGAATTTTCTATATAGATACATACTGTTTAGTAGGCACTTTTATATATAGAACACTGCTTATTGGAGACACTTTTCTATATAGAAAATCTTTAGTGAAGACACTTTTTCTATATAAAAACTGTTTAGTAGAGACACTTTTCTATAGAAAGTTGTTTAGTAGAGACACTTTTCTATATTGAAAAATGTTTAGTGGAAACACTTTCTATATAGAAAAATGTTAATAGAGACTCTTCTCTATATAGAAAATTGTTTAGTAGAGACACTTTTCTATATTGAAAAATGTTTAGTGGAAACAGTTTCTATATAGAAAAATGTTTAATAGAGACTCTTCTCTATATAGAAAATTGTTTAGTATAGACTCTTTTCTATATAGAAAACTGTTTAGTAGAGACACTTTTCTATAGAAAGTTCTTTAGTAGAGACACTTTTATATATAGAAAAATGTTTAGTGGATACACTTTTCTATATGGAAACTGTCTGAACAAGACCGTTTTCTATATGAAAGCTGTCTAAGGAAAATATTTTGTGTGTTTGTTTAGCAAAATACTGTTCGTCAAGTCAAATATCTCTGAGATGAGCGGTTTATGTTGCTTTCATAGAAATTTCAAAATGTAAGATAACAAGCTGTTTTATTACACTGATTACAAGTTTCTGCTGCAGTTAATTTATATAATTCGAATGCACGCAGCTTTTACCCCAAATATCAATCAATTTTGCTAGATTATTCCTTAGTACGGTTGATGCTTTAATGTAAATAAAATTAATCGGTATTTCATGAAGTATGTATTTCAAATACACATTTAAAGTAACACATATTATTTACTAGCAAATACCGAAAATTAAATACCCAAATCAATGTTATTCCATGCAATTTGCTGAAGAGCATGTAAAGGACACTTATTGCCCTCAGCAGGCAGAGAGACAGACAGAGGAACGCTTGCAATTACAGTGTATGGTGGCTGGCAATAGTAGTTGCAGCAGTAAAAATACAATAGAGATTCATCAAGTGCTGTGTTAAATAAACATACAACAAAAACGTAATACCTACAATTTCCAATTTATTTTTATTTACATAAATTTAACAATTGTTAAGTTTACTTGCCAGTTATATTTATACGAAATTTGTTTTTTTTTTTTTTTTGTATTTTTTAAGAACAAACTCTTAACTGCGCTCAGAACCCTGTGTCTGTAACGTGCCAGTATTTGTTGGGTGGTTGATTGACTAAGTGCGTTTTATGGTGTCATATAATTTCAGGGTGTAATCATTACCAAAAAATATTTGATTATAATCTGTGGATAGATTTTCAATATCATCGAGCATTTTGGCTGTACAAAGAAACGTGTTAGGTTTTTAATTTAAACGATTTCTGCTGCTGTTTTCTCTCTTCCTCTGTCTGCTATGATTGCATCATCTGGTAGTATTGTGGCCGACAGTTGTCAAACTGACAGCCCCGGAAATTGACATTGGTTGCAAGTTGAAGTAAATTTTACAATAAATTGTTTGAGTTTAAAAGTGTGTTTGGCTAAAAACGTAAAGGTTTATTTGCAGGGAAAGAAAAGTTATGCAAACAAAAAGTAGCCTGAAACATAAATTTATGCGTAAATTACGAATGGTTACACGGGCTGTAGTGTGAGATCAATATATGAAAACATTTGGAGTCGTTCTAGGAATAAGGGATGATTTATTATAGGGTTATAAAGTATAAAATGTAAATAAAGGATAAACTACACTTGGAAAAAGTTGGCAACAAATTTGAACACAAGTTGAAACTGCAAAAAATTGGTTAAATTCATAAAAACAAACGGGTTTTCTTTTATTTTGTTTTAGAACTTTTTTTCACTGAACCGATTTTACTGATTTTCAATAACAAGTTAACTAGAAATAATAAAATTGTTTTAAATTAATCCCATTTACATATTTTAGTTTGGTATTTCAATTGTGAGCTTGATTTACACATACACATATTGAATTCTGAGAGAAAACTATTTGGAAGATAATTTCCTAAAGAAAACTGTCTATAAAAGATACTTTTCTATAGCAAACCTTTAACAGAAGTCATGTTTCTATAGAAACCATGTAAGACACAGAAAACAGTCCACGGAAGACTTTTTTCTATAGTTGATGGATAATTGCTAGAAAGCACTTTTCTGTAATAACCCTTTAATAGAAGACAATCTCTAAAAAACTTTGGAAGATACATATAGAAAACTGTCTTTAGAAGACACTTTTTGATAGAAAATTCCACAAGAAACTTGTAATTTATTATTTACAACAAGGATAAACAAAACAACAGCCACTCGATTGGATTCCTGTGGATGTGGATGTTGAGCTGGCACTCATGATTTAGTTTCAACTCTTGCAGTTTAAGTTGCGAAAGGCAAGAGTGTTGTAGGATATTAGTTTTTACAAAGACAATTTGTTCACATTTTAAGATTTATTAAAATAATGATTATCATCAGAAATAATTCTCAAACTATGTACATATTTAGGATATGTAAAAAATAAAAAATTCACTTACCATTCGAAAATCAGCAACTGTTGTCAATTCCACTTTTTAATGGCGGAATATTTAAATCATTTTTTCTTTTAATGGTTTAATTAAAATTTTCTGATGTTAATTTACAAATTTTAACCCTTTTTGCTGATTTAAACGCTTTTTTGGCATCTTTATTAGCTTTATATTTTATTAATTTGTTCACTTTACCTTTAAAATTATACATTTTATTTAAATATTTATAAATTACACAATTTTTACACTTTTTAATCATTTTTTTACAACTTTTCAGTCACTATTTAGATTAAATTTAACTTTACACAACATTTTTAACATTTTCAATACATTATTTACATTTTTACATTTTACTTAACAGGCTCTTTTACTTTACAGTTTTTCAACATTGACTAAATAAACACACACTTATTTAATAACAGCAGAACTGCAGCAAACAACAACAAAAAACGCTTGTAGCTTTGTTTTTGTTTTGATTTATTTTCGTTTAACTTGTTCATACCCCAACAAAAATACCCACACACTCACTAATGTTGTTGTTGTTTGCTAGCAAAACGTAAACACACTGTCTTTAATGGCGGATAATTTGTGAGAATTTAACAATTGCTAAATTTTCTTTTTTTTTAATCACCTTTATGTTTTCAATTACATTTATTTCATTATTTGTTTAATACATAATTAACATGTTACTGGTTTTCTTTAGCTTATTAGGATTTAATTAAACCATATTACAATGGCTGCCTTGAAGGCACCTGCTTCTGGTTGGCCCCAAATGTATTGGGCATTGGGCTGGCTGTACATAACATTTTATATACTTAAATTATTTTATATTTTATAACAATATAGTTTATTTTTTACATTTTATATATTATTTGTTTATTTATTTTAATATTTATTAAATTAACCAGGAACACTACGACCACTTGAAATTTACAGCAACGCACCACGAATTTTAATGTGAAACTAATTTTTGTAAACAAAACAAACGAAAATAAAAAGTATAGCCAGACTGTAAATTTAGTTAGCACTTTAAATAGGATCCCTAAAGTATGCTAAATAAAATATTCAGCACTTTACTTCACTTTTCTAGGCAATAACGATCAAAACACTAGCAAAACCAAAGGTAGTAAATAGTTAAAACAATTAAAACTTGACAACACTTTAATTATTAACGATTTATCTTTAATTTATTAAAATTTTTTATGCATTTAACAAATTTTGTTCACTCGAAACTATATAACACTATAGTTACTTTTATTTAAAATTTTATTATTAAATATAATTTATTTTATGAATTAATTGTGTAGTTTTATGTATTACACTAATATGGTATTAATAGATAGATAAAACTGATCACTATGTTGAACTTTCTGGCCCAAACGTCATGAATTTTAGTAGGAAACAAATTTTTTTAAAGTAAACTAAAGAATTGACCATGTTTTCGTTTAATGTTATTTTTTAATCCCTAAAGTATATTTTAAATTGTTAAACAAAGTAAATGTAGTAGGTGACACAAAATTCTTTAATTTTAATATCCCATCTCTTTCATGTATTATGTATTACATATTTACGCATCAAACTAAATTACAAAAAAATTGTTAAATTTTCTTTTTTTAATCACCTTTATGTTTTCAATTACTGTTATTTCATTATTTGTTTAATGCATAATTAACATATTACTGGTTTTCTTTAGGATTTAATTAAACCATATTTCAATGACTGCCTTGAAGGCACCTGCTTCTGGTTGGCACCAAATGTTGTGGGCATTGGGCTGGCTGTACATAACATCTTATATACTTAAATTATTTTATATTTTATAACAATATACATATGTAGTTTATTTTCTACTATATTTATTAAAAAAATTAACCAAAAACACTTCAAGAATTTTAATGAAAAACTTATTTTTGTAAACAAAACAAAAGAAAATAAAAATTATAGCCAGACTTTAGTTTTTAGTTAGCAATATTAAATAATATCCCTAAAGTATGCTAAATAAAATATTTAGCTTTTCTAGGCAATAACAATCAAAACTCTAGCAAAACCAAAGGTAGTAAATAGTTAAAACAATTAAGAATTTTAAAATTATCTTTAAGTATGTATTTTCTTAATTTAATATTTTAACTTTACAACACTTTTATTATTAACGTTTTAATTTAAGTGCTAAGTATTTTTTATTTGTATTTAACAAATTTTGTTCACTCAGTAACTATGTAACATTTTACTTGCTTTTATTTTAAAATTTTATTATTAAACATGATTTATTTTGTAGACTAATTATGCATGTAGTTTTATTTATTACACTATTATTAATATTATTAATAAATATATAAAAACCTTACTGAAACCCTTCTATAGAAGACACTTTTCTATATAAACCCGTCTATAAAAGACACATTTCTATAGTAATTTGTCTCAGTGTCTTACAAAGACACTGTGCTCAAGCCCTTGTTTTTGTTTATTCGTTTTATTTTCCTTTAATTTTTCTAATTTCCTGTGTTTATCTATAGTTTTTCACACCCCATCCATCAACATGTCAAATTTTACTTGACATATCAAACATAAACAATCTATGACGATGTTGTGATGTGATGATGCTGATGATGATGATAGTAACACTGGCCATGGCCATGGTGAGTAGGAAGACGAAATAACCATGATTTTGTATGCTCATCAGCTACGTTTCATTAACCCTCTGTTGCTGTTTTCTCCAAAATAAAAAAAAAATAAGTACATAATACAACAACAGCTGGCTGTCAAATCCCACCACCCCCTTTCTAAGCAATTCTTGACAGTCTAAGATATTTAAAGCCAAAATATTTTTACATTTCCGCTTAATATGGTCAGGAAAATATAGTATTTTTCGACTACTTTTTGATTACAAACCACCATTGACTTAAACAAACATGTGTTCGTTCTGGCAAAGAGGTTTTGTATTAGATTTATTTATAAAATTTGAGGTGCAGGCAGACAAAATGTAAACAATGTGTAAATATTTTTAGGCATCAAAAAGTGTGAAAAATATACCTTTAGGCCAAGTGGCGGAGCATATCAAATTTCTTTTCTATACAGTCAGGAAACTTAACTGAAAATGAAATGTTACTGATACCAATTCAAGGGTAGTTTTATTTTAATATAAAGTGTTGATTTTAAATGGTATTAGTGCACATTATTGTAATTTAGTTTGATGCGTAAATATGTAATAGAAGAAGGAAAAAGACTTTAAAGAGATGAGATATTAAAATTAAACCTACTACATTTACTTTGTCTAACATATTTCATGCATACTTTAGGGATTACACAATAACATTTAACAAAAACATGGTCAATTCTTTTGTTTACTTTAACAAAATTTGTTTTCTATTAAAATTCATGGCGTTTGGGGCAGAAAGTGCAACATATTGGTCAGTTTTTATCTATTTACTAGCTAACCGCCCCGGCTTCGCTCGGTTTTACTAAAGGTTTATATTTCATAGAATAAGATGTATTCACAACCTCCCTGTTCTTATTTATTTGTAAGTAAAATTTCTAAATTTGTACAGCATACTTTAGGGGGCTTTATTTAAAATTAACGTTGACTGACTCACAAAAAAAAAAATTCCGAATTTTACCCGGAATTTTTTTTCTTTACAAACCATCTCCTGAGAATTTCGAAGCGAATAAAAAAAATCAGCCAAATCGCTTCAGCCGTTCTCACGTGATGCCATTACATACATGGACAATTTCATTTTTATTTACATATGTATATAGAAAGATAGATTAATACCATATTAGTGTTATAAATAAAACAACATAATTAATCCATAAATAATATCATGTTTAATTATAAAAAATTTTAAATAAAAGTAACTAAAATCTTATATAGCTTCAGAGTGAACAAAATTTGTGAAATGCATACAAACTTTTAAGAAATTAAAGATAAATCGTTAATAATTAAATTGTTGTAAAGTTAAAATATTAAATTAAAAAAATAATTAAAGATAATTTTAAAATTCTTAATTGTTTTAACTCTGTATTTACTACCTTTGATTTTGCTAGTGTTTTGATCGTTATTGCCTAGAATAGTGAAGTAAAGTGCTGAATATTTTCTTTAGCATACTTTAGGGATCCTATTTAAAGTGCTAACTAAATTTACAGTCTGGCTATACTTTTTATTTTCGTTTGTTTTGTTTACAAAAATTAGTTTCACATTAAAATTGCTGTAAATTTCAAGTGGGCGTAGTGTTCCTGGTTAATTTAATAAATATTAAAATAAATAAACAAATAATATATAAAATGTAAAAAATAAACTATATTGTTATAAAATATAAAATAATTTAAGTATATAAAATGTTATGTACAGCCAGCCCAATGCCCAATACATTTGGGGCCAACCAGAAGCAGGTGCCTTCAAGGCAGTCATTGTAATATGGTTTAATTAAATCCTAATAAGCTAAAGAAAACCAGTAACATGTTAATTATGTATTAAACAAATAATGAAATAAATGTAATTGAAAACATAAAGCTGATTAAAAAAAGAAAATTTAACAATTGTTAAATTCTCACAAATTATCCGCCATTAAAGACAGTGTGTTTACGTTTTGCTAGCAAACAACAACAACATTAGTGAGTGTGTGGGTATTTTTGTTGGGGTATGAACAAGTTAAACGAAAATAAATCAAAACAAAAACAAAGCTACAAGCGTTTTTTGTTGTTGTTTGCTGCAGTTCTGGTGTTATTAAATAAGTGTGTGTGTATTTAGTCAATGGTGAAAATCTGTAAAGTAAAAGAGCCTGTTAAGTAAAATGTAAAAATGTAAATAATGTATTGAAACTGTTAAAAATGTTGTGTAAAGTTAAATTTAATCTAAATAGTGGCTGAAAAGCTGTAAAAAAATTATTAAAAAGTATAAAAATGGTGTGTTTTCTAAAAGTTTAAAGAAAATGTATAATATTGAAGATAAAGTGAACAAATTAATAAAATATAACGCCATAAAAGCGTTTAAATTAGCAAAATGGGTTAAAATTTGTAAATTAAAATCAGAAAATGTTAAATTAATCATTAAAAAAAAAAAATATTTAATTATTATGCCATTAAAAAGCAGAATTTTCACAACAGTTGCTGTTTCTCAAAAGGTTAGTGAATTTTCTATTTTTTACATATCCTAAATATGTATGTAGTTACATAGTTTGAGAATTATTTCTGATAATAATCATTATTTTAACAAATCTCAAAATGTGAATAAATTGTCTTTGTAAAAACTAATATATGTACATATGCACCTACAACACCCTTTCGTAACTTAAACTGCAGAGTTGAAACTAAATCGTGAGTGCTAGCTTAACACTAAGTAGTGGAATCCAATCGTATAGCTGTTGTTTTGTGTATCCTTGTTGTCAATAATAAATTAGAAATTACTTGTGGAATTAGCACTCGCTTAACAAGAGATAGATACAAGTTTTGTTCCAAAACCTAGTCCACTTTGACTTTTTGCTTATTTTAATTTTAACAACTTTTAACACAAATGTTACCTGTTTACCTAAACCCCACTTTGCACTACAAAATATTAAATATTTCCCTCGTCAAAAGCAAAAAAACAACAAGAAGTCCTGTCATATCTTTAAGTTAATGACAACTTTTATTTGTGGTAAACAAAAAAAAAAACTATTAGTCGTTGTTTTTCAGTAAAAACTTTCACATGACTTTAATGATTTTCTCTGCTTTTTTGCCTATCTTTTCTTTGTTTTCTTCTATGTGATAAAAGAAGGAAACAAATCAGAACTAAAGTTTTCCAATTTGTTGTGGTGTTTTGTTGTTATTCTTTACTTTCAATTGCAAAATAATATTTGTGCAATATTTACCAACATTTTCACTTCCGAACCATAACTGCAGGCCCATTAAGGCAAATAGTAACCTAGTTTTACAGCTGCCACCGCTATATTTTCTACTAATGTTAAGTGTTGGCTGCAGCCAGTAGATGCTGCTATTGCTGAAACTGTTGTTGCCTTTCTCTAAGCTGTCAACTTTCATTAAATACTAAACTAGTAACATGTTTACGAAAGAAAACATTTCAAATTATTTCTTTCTATTTAAATTTCTGTTATTTTGTGACTATTTTCTTTTCTTTTTTAAATATGAACTATTTCTTCATGGCTGCTATACAATGAAATACATGAATACATGAAAGGATTTCTTTCTTTATCAGCAGATATAAGACACTGTAATACATATTTATTTAAACGTAACAACGATTTATTATATACAGAGTGTGTGTATTTATTTTTTGAATTTATATTCATGACTTTAGCTAGTGCTGAATAGTACAGAAAAAGGCTTTAAAAAATCAACAGCAACAACAACAGCAAAACTAGGGACAATTATAAGGATGTAATGCAAATAATGGCAAAGGACATAGAGATGAAAACCATTATAGAAAATTGCAAAAGAATTTTAACATATAACTTGTCATTACATTTACATGAGCATGAGCTTTCAATCTACTCTAAAGTGTTTTAGTTTAAAGGTATTTAAGGCAAAATAAATTTGTGTCATTTTAAATTAATGTCTACACAAGAACTTAAAAAAAGAAACGAAAGAAAACTCATAACAAACAAATGGAAAAAAATAAAACACTTTTTATTGTAGAAAACAATTACTTCAGGTGGTATTTTAGGCGGTACAGGTAAAAGATGATAAGGTTAGGTTGAGGCGTTTAATATGTTGCAACCATTAATAGTTATTTAGAAGTAGATGGAACTCCAGCAAAAAAGCTTTGTTTAAATTACTTACATAAATAGCATTATGTGTCCATACTTATAACAGGTTGAGATACCACAAACGCTGCTAACGCTCATTTCCAGTTGTGAAGTTTAATTTGGGCAACCTTCAATACGGTTGGTCGCTGTGGAGGACAGTCATATTGGCGTCCTCTGCTGAATCGACCGATGTCAACAGGGCGTGCTCATACTCTGTTACTCCCATGTTGCCAAAGAAGTCACCGACTTGTTTTGAGACCGATTGGGTGTCATCATTGTCAGATGAAAGAATAGTTTCACAGCTTATTGTCTAGTCCTTACTCACTATAGCCTAATTCATATCTTTGTTGTCAACTTTGTAAACTCTTAGAAAAATTTAAAATTCATAGAACATGTTGTCCTCAGCCTTTGGCGGCTATAGCTACTTTTTATTATCACAAGGGCCTTTCTGGCACCTGAGAACTTTCCATTAATGTGTGAAATGCTGACGATTACTGACCTGGATTACTAGTCGCTTTATATCTCTTTGATACATTGGCTAGAGATATTACTTTACGAAAAAGTTGTTGGCGGCCTTGTAGTAGGTGGACTAGCAGGACCTAGTGCTTATACTCACTAGTCGAAGTCTCAGTAGCAGACAAATTACAACTACTTGACGCCGACGCTGCAGTAGAGACTATTAGGTCTTCTCAGACATTTCGGACGATTTTACAGGTTAGGTTTTTATGCCTACTACTAGGCTATGAAAGAGTAGCCTTTCCACTTAATTAGCTTCTCTAGAATCGTTAACGGATTTAGGTTTTGTACACTGAAAATCAATCTTGAAGAGACAAGAGCCTCAAAGGCGCATGGGCGAATTATCTGCTTCTTGTTTATGTTTATTGTTTATTGACGGATTACGATTTTACAGGCCGATGATCTACTGAGAACACCACGAACGCATTATCTGCCTCATATTTGAAAACGTAGTAGGGGGTAGTTCTTAGTTCGTGGTCAGCTTAGATCACTGCGGCATCGGTGTGCATTATGGTAATGACAAAATTGAAAAGAGAAAACACATTTTGTATAGAAGACTATGTATGAATAGGAATGAAAATTTGAGGACGCGTGGCAATTATTAGAATAACTTAGCAAATCAAAAATTCAATACAGCTGGTGTTGTCACTTTACTTCAAAATGATCGTGTAAATGTGAAAAAAACAAAAGAAAGCTGTTACTTTTTGTCACATTTTTTTCATGCATAGAAATATTTCATTAAATTTATATACGTCAAGTCATTTAAAGTGAATAATTTTAGTTTTATTTAATAACTCGATTTGATTAGATTATAAGTCCGCTTTTACACTCTTCAATTGTGACTCTTCAAGGCAAGTATTTTTAGGTGAGAAGGGGAAAGAGAATAAAAGCGCTACAAACTTGACATCTGATTTCCTTTTGTTTTTTCTTTCATGCAGGTTAATTTGCATGAAAAAGTACGAAAATTAAATTGACTTGCGTGAATGAAATGGCAAATTCAAAAAGAGTTGAAAAAAAACTGGTCAGTTAAAATTGAAGAGTGTGAAACAGGACTTATAAGGCATAAAATAAGAAACAAGTGTTCTATTAGAGCCAGTGATTAAATACAAGTGAATATACATTTCGAATCCTGCACATAGGATTTGAGCACCTAGCAGCTAGCTGAATTGACTAAACAAACGTTAATGTTAGCCGTAACAAGTTCAAAGTTCAGATTTCAACAGATTACAATAGATGGGAACCTTTTGCTCCCACTATATACAAAGCATCACCTTAGCGTTATTAATTTTTGGCTTTGGTTTCGATTCGGCTACTTGGCCGGACTTTACATACGAGCTCTTATGCTTTGTGTTATCAAAATGGATTCATTTTTCAATTATCAATTATCTAACCCAACTTTACTCAGCTGTTATTTATATTTCTTTTCAATTAAATTTTGTTCATTAGTAAAGTGCATCAAATATTCGTTACTACTGACTACATCTTTCTCACCCTTAGCTTAAGAACGTTCGTCTGCTTTATAGACACAGTACAGCAAAAAGGAGAACAAAATCTATTAAATAAAATCAGAAACACTTTCACCATAATCATATAATATTAAAATTACTCCTACTTTAATAGCATTTATTTAGCACACACATACAAGTACACCAGCAAAAACTGTCGGCAATAATTTGTCTAAATATTATTTTGCAATCATCTCATGCACTCGGTGTTATCAATTTTCATCATTATCAGCAACATTGTCGTCTTTTTTCTTTTAACAAATTTAGCATGATTTTGATGGTGTTGCTGTTGTTTGTTGTCAGCATTAGCATCGGCATCGGCATCATCGTCATCGGCAATCATACCATATAAACCCTGACGTTTACACAAATCGAATTTTTGGCAAACATTAAACTAAAATTCATTCATAACAATTTTTTTACGCAAACACTTTGAGAGCTAGATACTTAAACGGTTGATGACAATTAACTAGTAATATTTGATAGTTAAATAAGGTTTAAATTTTGGTAGAATTTTCTATAAAAATTTAAATTTTGGATCCAAAATAGAAGAGATCTCAGATTGAGCTTATTTTTTTATAATTTATAATCACTAAGCGATCTTTGTCTTCCATGTCAAAATCACTACTTCTGAACCGCACAAAACACCTCTCGAAAGAATATGGGAAGCTTTGTTGTTACAAAATGTGACATTTTCAAATGGTATCTCCAGATCAAAATTTGCACCGAACACTGACATGTTGTTCATGCATTGATTTGGATAATCTCAAATTTTTTCTCAAGTCAAATGGGATAATTTTTGACGGAACCATTGGTAATGTGCTGGTTGGTTGGTTTATGTGGTTGTTCGGTACGGAACTAGATCAGATACATATGCTATTTAGTAGGGAATATTATATTGATCCTGTCGCGTTTAGGTATTCAATAAAATCGCACCTGATGCCTCTTGCAGATTTTTTAGTATATGAATTTTGGAACAGAAGAGTGTTTTTTTCCTTCTCACGATCCTAGCAGCTGCGGCAGTGACTGTTGAAAGGCAGTCCGAGTCTGCATGCATTTTTGCCAATCGTCCAATGACCAGTTAACACCGCTATCCTTGTTGCGTACTAATTTTTCAGTGTATGCTGCTAAGTGGTGTTATGATTGATATGTCTGTTAAGGAATTTAAAGCGGATCGTTCTCTGGCCAGTTCGGGACTCAAACTAGAGTGATGTTAGTTAGATGACCTAGCCTAGGCAGTACTTTCTTACACTGTATGACTAATTGCATCTTCAGTGACAGGTAAAAGTCACTGGGAACTAAATCCGGATATAAAGGTGGGTGGTCCAGCAACTTGTACATTAATACGTTGATTTTAGCCATTGTTAAAACACTCTTGTGCGCTGGTGCGTTGTCTTGATGAAATATTATTTTTTGTGTTGTAAGCCAGGACGATTTTCTCGAATTTTTACATTTAATTGATCCAGTACTATTGCAAAGTACTCTGAATTTATTGTTTTACCCTCTTGCAGATAGTCAATCAATAAAATACCTTTGAAGTCCCAAAAAACCGTTGCCATAACCTTACCAGCCGATTGGATTGTGTTTGCCTTCTTTGGGACACTTCTTCCAGCTTTAGTCCATTGCTTGGATTGTTCTTTTGTCTCTGGAGTATAGTGGTGGATCCATGTTTCATAAACAGTTAGGAAACGACGCTTAAAATCCATTTAAATTTTAAAACGATCCAAACAAGCTTGAGAAATTTTCATTCTTAACAAATGCGGCACCCATCTTGCAGAAATCTTTTTCATCTGTAGGTCTTTATGCAAAATAAATGGACTCGATCATTTGAGATGACCATTATTTTAGCTATTTCACGCACTTTTATTCGTCGATCATTTAATACCATATCATGCACTTTGGCTACAATTTCTGTTGTTGCTGTTTTTGGACGTTCACTAAGTGGTTCATCGTCAGTGCTTGTACGACCACATTTAAACTCAGCAACCCAATTTTTTACTGTTGCATATTTAGCACTTTCAGCTAACATATTCGGCATTTTATTATAAATTTCTTGTCCCGATAAACCTCTTCTATTTAAATATTTAATGACACCACGAATTTCTAATTTTTCCCTTGTTAAAAAATCGCGGATGCGTCTTTTTTGAACACCTGTTTCTATATGAAGGAGTTGTCAGATCGAAAAGAAATTTAACATGTCTTCATAGCACAGATGGAAGTTTCCAAAACACTTAACTTTTTTCTGTTTATACCGCGCTTTCTGTTCTAGGCTAAGAAGTTTCCGAACCGAATTCGTATACATTTTGGATCTCCACTTACTTCGTTGCTTTTGGAAATGGCTATTAAATGAAGATATATTGGGATAAGTTGCAGTTATTCGACAACATATTAACTTTTTGTTGCAGTCCATCAAACTGGAGATCCATTAGTGAGTATTGGATGTATTATAGCTGTATACATCCATTTAACACGTATATGACTTAACGTGTTAAGTTAACGAGTTAAGTCATATCTATTTTGAGTTGAACGTCTTGCCACCCTCTTCACCCTGTATTCCACCTTCAGTTTCCATTGTTTATTTTGATTCCACTACAATACCTAGATATGTATGTGTGTATATCATGATGTTTCTGTCAACTTTCGTCATCTAAAGGGTCCGCCAAATAACTATGTAATGAATGTCTGTCTGTCTGTATGTTTGTGCTTAATAGGAGGCCAAACCCTTGGACCGATCTTCCTGAAATTTTCACAGCATGTTACTGTGACTCTGGAAGGAATAATAGGCTGTATGAAGTTTTGATTGGACAAACGGGAGTGGCACCGCCCATATAACTCAAAAATTTAAATCGCCATATTTTAAGCATTTTTTGATGATATTTGATACATATGGTATTAGCATAATTAGGAATACGTACCAGGAGAAAAGTGGATGGGACCACGCCCCTTTTTAGGCAGATTTAACCCTCCGATGAGTGACAGGTCTGAACTTCAGGGGCGTGTGAAAAGGTCCCTACGGACCTTTTTTGTAAATCATGTTTTTTTCATATAAAAAATTTTTTTTTGATTTTGTTTTGTTTTTATTGTTTATAACTAAATTCTATATACAAAAATAATTTTTTCAATATTTTTAACTCAAAGATATTAGGGATGATGATAAAAACAAAAAATTCTAAGAACTGGTTTATTGCTAGTAGTATAAAATTAGAATATTGTGCCTTTCCTTGAAAGCAATAAAGTTCATGTCTTCGAATTTTTCTTAGAATTTTTTATTTTTATCATCTTCCCTAATGTCTTTGAGTTTAGGTCTTTGTGTTCAGAACAAGTAAATTATGTGTTGAAACAATAAACAAATAATAATGATGCCCAAAAACATGCATTAATTAGTGAAATTCAGTACAAGGTCCATACGGATCTATTCAAACGTCCGCGTACTACTCTCACTAAAACCTTAATAACTCCTAAAGTAATGATCCGATCGGCTTGATGTATGTATGTATATGTATTTTCCAAAAGATGCGCAATAAAATACTCTTGGAATACAGAGTAACTTTGGGGGTGTAGTGGCCGAAGTAGGAGTAATTTCAGTTTGAAATTACTCATCGGAGGGTTAAAATCGTAATGTAGTCGTAAGTACTGGACCCATCCTCATTACATTTTCACAATAGGATATTCTTACGAAATAATAAATTCTTGACTATATAAAGTTATGAGCGGACAAAACCCAAAATTTAAAATCGTCATATCTTGGACATTTTTTGACCAACAGGTATTGGCACGAATAGAAATACGTACGAAAAGAAAAGTCGGCAGAGCACTCCCCTTTGTTTGCGATATATTGGGCCTGTTAATCGATCTTAAATTTTCACAGCGTGCAGCTTTGACTCAGGAATACTTATTACATAATAATATTTTTGACCATGCACACTACTACACATACTTTTTTACTACGCTTATTAACAGCTTTACATCAGAGGGGGTAGCGAAGCACACTGGGTTCAGCTAGTTTTTGATATAAATATCCGAATATTGAAATCAATCTTGATTTTAAATATTAAATAGATTTCGAAATAAATTAAAAAGTCAGATTTCAAGTTTTTTTTTATTTTTTTACAGTGTCTCCATGTATAGGTTTGAAACACTATTGTATTTTACAAATATATTATGTGTATAAATGTGTATAAATATGTTAGTTTAGGAATAGTTTATAAATTCTTTAGTCTTATAAATCTAAGAAGTCTTATTCTTTCTTTTATTATAAAAATTGCTTAGTTATATCCTACAGTTAAAAAATAAATATATTTTATAAATTAGAACTAATTACAAATAAATTTGCTATTAAACTAAATTATTTTATTATTTTAATAACATTTGTTATATACTCATATTCAGGATTCATATATTTGTAAGAAAATTGCACAAAATCTGTAGAATCTTTTAAGTCAATTTCCTAAAAAGAGAAAGTATTTAAAAATGAATTATGAAAAATATAATATAAAGAGAATGAGTAAGAAAGTTTAAGGCTTACTTACCACAATTTTTAAGGCTGTTTTTTCGGCTGCATACGTATGTTGTATATGTTTTGTAAGTAACTGACGTTGCTCTTGCAATATTTGAAGAATTTTCACTATAACATCTGCTGTCAATAAGGCACAGGATTTTAAATTTATTCTTGTTAGTTTGGAACAGTTTTCTAATAATTGTAAAACACTTTCATTGTTTACAAAATGGCAATTGCTAACAATTAACTCTTCTAATTCCTTTAGTTGTGAAAATTTTTGCAATATTTCATCATCACAGGCATTGCAAGTGCAATGTAGAACTTTCAATTTATTTAATTTTCCAATCAATTCAGCCTTTTCCGCAATAAAGTCTGCACAATCTGCCAGTTTTAATTCTTCCAATTGTTGTGCTTGTTGCTGGGCTAAAGTGTGTAGAAAATCTCCGGTAATTGGTGCGCTTAAGATATTGTTGCGGCATATATCCAATTGCTTAAGATTGGGCAATTTTGCCAAACAGTTTAAGTTTTCTTGAGTTGTAGATAGTATCACAGTCTTTAATTGCTGTAGATTATCATAGATTAGTTGATAATGTTGTGTTTTTAGTTGAGGACAATTTCTTATGTCGAGGTATAATAAATTGGTAAGATTTTGAAAGATTTGCTGGAAATATTGAGCTTCTATATAGGCACAACTGTTAAGTGTCAGTTTTTCCAAGTCCTTGAGATCGCTGATGTATTTACCTGGTTTGAAAAATAAATAAATATTTAAATAGAACTAAAGATGATTAAGAAAAAAACTCGTTCTCTAATTCAAATGTTAGAAATTTTGACATATTTTAACTGATTTTTTTTTTAAATTATAAAACTATTTAAACTCACCCGTTACATTCAAATTGTCGACTAAGGTTAAGGACTTTAAATTCTTTAGTGTTCTCAACGATTTCACGTACTCATCACTTATACTCCAACCGTAGTAGTTGAGACTTTCCACATTTATGCAAAATTCAAATAGAAATTTGAAATATATAATTTCCTTCAAATAACTCCGCTCTTCGAAAGGAAACTCTACTACAAGGTTTTTTGTATGGGCTCCTATCATCACCAGTAGTATCTTTAGTTGATACGTTCTTAAAGAATTGAAAAAACGTGTGTTTAAACTTGATTTGTATTCAATTTTCAAACGTTGTAAAAAAATATCATAAAACAAACGATACGTAATAAACAAATTAATACGATCGCTTAACGGCAATAGTTTAAAAACATTATCCAAACAATCATCGTTTAAGGTCAGCATAAAATCCCTTTCGTTTGCTGTTAAATATTGTATATTAAATTGTTAATAATATTTTTTTTTAATATAAACTATACTGTTTTTTTTCTACTTACACATTTCTAACGTTTTAGTTTTGTAAGAATTTTCCGGCAACTAGAAACACAGCTTACACACAGGACGTCAAACTTCAAATAAAAATAATAGCTGTAGAAAACACTTATTTTTGTTTTCATTTCATACAATCCACCACCACCTTTAGGGAAGGTAAATACGACATAATATAAGTTGGTCAATGAGTTTGTAACAGCTGTTAATATTTGTGTGTTGAAATGACATGCACGTGCCTAAAACGAAATGCACTTAAACGGATTTCTTGTTATATTTTTTTTTTGGTTAGTTTGGTATTGAAAATTAGCCAAATCGGTTTAAATGGAAAAAAGTTATGGAAAGAAAAAAAGTTAACATTTAAGTTATTTTCTAGATTGTTGCTTAAGCTATGATAGATTGTTGTTTGTGTTAACAATGTTTATGAAAAAAGCAACAAATTTAAATGGAGAGTGTTTAAGATTCGTATTCAACCACATGTAGAATTTTCATTAGTTTATTTTCCTCTAACCACCACCACCACCATACCACCACCACTTTTCATGGCGAATGAGGGTGCCATATTTTCATTCTATTTATAAAATTAACAAAATTTTCATCTAACACCATTGACAACATTGCAGGATTTGAAAATTATCTCTATTTTCGATATCACAAATTCAGTCAACTACCAGCAGAAAATCTTAAACATTCTAAACTGTTTCCATCGTAAATGGAAATCTGTGTAAATCAATCACATCTCATATAATCTTAGGAAATTAATATGACTCATTCAAAACTATAATAAAAAGCAGGTTAATTTGTATAGTAGGAAACAGTTTAAGGAAGAAAGATTAAGAAACAACCTTGAAGAAATTTGATGAATTATTTTCAAAACAAATACCATTAACTTTTCTTAAATACCTGTATTAGAAAAAAACAACAACAAGTTACTACATGTGTGTATTTTCTTTTTGTGACTAGACATTAATTCGTAAATACTCTCTATCTGGTTTCAAATAAAGGGTATTTTAGATTCGACACGGTGGAATGTAGTAATACAAACTGTTTGTCAGGTAGCTGTCATGAAAAGAAAGAATAAAAAAAGAAAGAAAGTAAGAAAGCAAGAAAGAAAACAAAACCCAAAATTATCTGTTTTATTATGGTCTTCAATAAACAAATATGTGTACGTATCTTTAAAATTCGTTTACAAATGTTGTTAGTGAGCGATAGGACCATAGTTTTGTGTCAGTATTGAACAATAAGTATAAACTTTCCCAGATACATTTTATACATTAACAAAACAAATTCTATTAATGTTAGTGGAATGTATGTGTTTGTAAGTTATTACGTCTTTACTGACCTAATACCTACAAAAAAATTTATTGAATTTACTAAATAGCAGCTGTCGGCATAAATATAATTAAAACTAGTTAATATACTTTACGACAGAGCTCGACTTGACGAGAATATATGGATTTAAATTTGTATATGTATGTAGCTATTGTTTGACATTTTAATTTGTTTATTTTTTGTTTTATAATTTTTTATTAACTTTGTTGACATTTGTATTAAACAACCGATTATGTTCGTCCCCTAGTTGCTAACTCTGCATTTACACATGCAAGTACTTGCATGCGAGTGCTGTGTACGTATTATATATGAAAACTTATTCGAAAAACTCGTAACATTTGCAAGTAGCATTAATGTTTACCAGTGCTGCCAACTATTTTTTGAGAAATCGTCAATTTAAAAAGAAAATCGTCAAAATCGTCAAGTTACAAAGAAAAAAATCGTCAAGACAAAAAATACGTAAAAAATACCAAAAACATTTTTTTTATTAACTTTTTAAATATTGATATATTTATTTAGTTAGGCATGAGTTCATTAAATTTAATTTTCATTAAATTAACTGAAGGTAGGAATTGTTTTACAACATGAAATTTTATTAAAATTTTTATTGATAATTTTCTTGGCTGAGCTGGGGATCGAACCTGGGTTAAATTTACATGTTTCGAGAATCACCACATTCTCTCATCAGAATTCTTTGCGTTCTAACCTCTGCACCACTGCCGTGCCTGCTAACCAACAGTCAAACATCAATCTTTAACCAGTGGTACTGGTGGTTCGAAATTTGCTGTAATTATCATTTTTTTTTTCAATTTACATGTAAATAAAGTTATTATTTAATAAAAAAATAATTAATTTAATTTTGGTATTATGTGACTTTACTCTGGTACATTTTTGTTCGACATTTTTTAATAAGTCATTTTTAATTGCTATATTAAAACACTGAGAATTATTTAAATTAAGATAATCTTTTGAAAACAATATTCCTTGTAATGTTGAAGAATCCAAAGCATTTCTGGTTTTTGTTTTATTTAAATTTACAATATTTAATGAACTCGAGCCCGACTAAATAAATATCAGAAAAATTTTAAATTAACAGTTCAAATAAAAAATAATAATTGTTCTTAAAATAGCTAGGGCACCAGCTAATGTTTGCAATTGTATTTTGTGTACACAAAAAAATTTCGACGAAATGGGACAACAAACATAACAAAAACAAATGTATTCAGGTTTTCAAGAGAAAGTCTTGACAGAAAGAATACGAAAAAAACTGAAGAAAAAGGAGGCAACATGTAAATAAATAAAATTGAAAAATGATAATTACAGCAAATTTCGAACCACCGGTAGCAGGCACCCCCAGTGGTGCAGAAGGTTAGAACGCAAAGAATTCTGATGAGAGAATGTGGTGATTCTCGAAACATGTAAATTCAACCCAGGTTCAAACCCCAGCTCAGCCAAGAAAAATTATCAATAAATTTTAATATAGATTTCATGTTGTAAAACAATTTTTTCAGTAAAAATAATTTAATGAAAATTAAATTTAATGAACTTGAGCCCGACTAAATAAATATCAGAAAAATTTTAAATTAACAGTTCAAAAAAAATATTAATTGTTATTAAAAATTCTTTTAACGTTGGCCGACGAATGTAGAGTGCCATTAAACTCGAAACAAACTGTATTAAAATTGGGAAGGCCTGTGCATTATTGACTCTCTTTAAATTAGAAACATTTTTCCAAAACGGCAATGTTTCGAGTTCGGTGAATTCTATATTACGTGATTCTCGAACTTCATTATAAAGTTGTTGATATTCTTTTACATTTAATGAAATTAGAAAAAAATTGGCCAATTGTAAAATTGAATAATTTTTTTGTTTAAAGCTACGCTTGGTTGAATGGAGTTTAATCCTTCTAAATGTTTATCGCCAAAATCAAAACGTTTTAAAATTTGTGAAACCAATTCAATATAAAATTGAACGCAGAATTCAACAAATATTATTATATTGACTATATTCAATCTTTAAACTAGATTGGTTCTCCTTCACGTAAATGCCAAGATACACTTTATCTTTATTTACAAATATGTCTTCGTTATTAAAACTTTAGATTTCAAAATTAACCAAATATTCTTCTACAAAAAAAAATGTTCAGTACAGGTAGTTGTGTAGTACACGCTCTACCTCTTCAACCCCTCGCCTAAAAACTTCATCTGTATACCTTTCAATTTCTACATTGCAAAAGGGGACTTAAAAAATTTGAATTTTAGGAAAAAAGGTTACCATATGTTTTGTTTTTAAAAAGTCGTCATTTTTGTTCGTGGGAAAAATGAAAATTTTAATAAGTTTGACTTAAAAAATCGTCAAAATGACGATAAATTGTCAAAGTTGGCAGCGCTGCTGTTTACACAGGACAGTGAGAGTTCATTTTTAAAATGCCGTCAAAGCGTAAACTTCTACCGGCAGCTCCATTTGATTTCCAATTGCTTCGAAGGCCTTGCTTTTCAAATCGTTCCTCCTATATGATTTATCACTAATATTCCACAGAAGAGGATGGGAACGATATAAATTAATTAATTTTATTATATTTTTTAAATTTAACTTCTCTTCCATTTTTGTTTTCATTAAAAAATAGAGTTGCCAGTTGATCACATAAAATTTTTTCATCAGGGAAAATTTTCATTAATAATAATTATTATGAATTTAATCATATTTATTGTCCAAAATTAAAACATTTTGTTTATCAATATTATTTGAAAGAAATTTGTTTACAATCAGTCATAAAACCAACTAAAATTTCAATTATAAATATTATATTATCCACTTTCTATTCATTGGAAAATATACATGGCCACATTATTTTTTTATTTGACATTTACTGGCATGAGAGTGTCAAACATTCACTCGTATGCAAATTTAGCTGCGAGTAGCTCTGCAAGTGCGAAAAATGTGAGTGTATTAGTAAAAAAATGTGAGTGTATTGAGTTTTTCGAACTGTTACTCGCATGTGTAAACGGTAGGTAAGAGTAGTGGTCACTGCTTTACAACATTGCTGGTTTTACTAGTTGTTTAGTCTATCTGCTGCCTTATCTAGAGACCCAAAAGTTAAACAATTTTCAGTATGTATTTAAATAACAATTACAGCACTTTTACTAAGAAAATCCTTAGTGTTAATCACATAACTATCTAAGGTAACAAGGTGCCAGTCAGTGAATTCTTAGATTTACGGCATTTACAACAATAGAAAATGTTGTTAATCACAAAATCGAGTAAAGTAAAGTAAAGAGAAAGAAAGTAACATAATTATCTATTGCCTCAAAATTCTCTATAAAGAAAATGCAAGGTGTTGTATCTTTAGTGTACAAGTCACAATTTACTCTAGTGCTGTGTATAAAAGGCTGTCATTCTTGGTACTCTATAGAAAGAATATCGTCAGTCACATAATTCACTATAGAAATTATCTGCTCCATTTTAATGCTGTTTGCCGGCATATCTTTGCAGTGTATGTTCGCTCAAAAACCTGCATACTTAATATTTAAATTTCAGAAAGTTAAAAGAAAGTCCATGTCTGTTCATCCGTTAATACTGTCACTAGTCTGAAAATATGTTTTTTATTGCTGTTTATGAATTGTTAAGCACCTTGCGCATATGCAATTCTAAGCCATATGTTGAGAGCCTTCTAAAGATATTTTCTTAAGGTTCAATTTTAAAAAAATAAACATTTAAAGGTCTAATAGTGAAGCTAGCCTAATAGCTAATCCTTACACTGACTGATGACGAAGTTGTCAGTGATCGTTCGGTCTTCCTAATTACTTCATTTATAATACCACAGTCAAATTAGCACTGTTAATGTGCACCTGGCCTTATATTCATAGTAAAGATATTATTGAATTCAAAACTTATATCATCCCTGAAGAAGCTATCCATTGTGATAGCGAAATATTGGAAATAAATATATATAAATAAATTAAATATTTTTATATAAAATTCAAGTGACCTTATTGCTTGTAAAAAGAAACTATTAAATATTATATTTCTTTATTATTTACAACATCTATAAGGGACTGAAATTGTTATATAAATTCCACAGATGAGCTTTGAAACATACTGAAGAGCTTCTCTACTTTTTTAAAGAAAAAAAAAAAACACAGAAAATTCAAATTTAATGGGAAATGTTCATTATCATTTGAAAGAACATTCTTTGGCATTTATTTTTTGAAGATTATGTCTATCAAATGTTGGCCGTTACTACGTCGCAGATAGTCTATCCCTTGAGTTCAATTTTCGATGACTCGTTCAAATATTTCGACTGGTAACTGGCGAATCACATGCGTGATGTTTTCCTCCAAGGCCTGTATCGAAGCGCGTTTGTCCGCAACTTTAGACTACACATATTTCCACAGGAAAAAGTCTAACGGTGTGATATCACACGATCTTGGTGGCAAATCTACCAGCTCAAAACGTAAAATTATGTGCTTTATCTCAATAAATCCATTGATTGATGCGATATGTGGAAAGTGGCTCCGTCTTTCTGAAACCAAATATCACCGAGATTACGAGCTTTAATTTCAGGCATCAAATAGTCGAATATCATGGCACGATAACGGTCGCCATTGTCGGTGACGTTCGCATCGGTATCATTTTTAAAGGACCGATGATTCCACCGGCCCACAAACCACACCAAATCGTTGTGTTTTCCATATGAAGTGGCAGTTCTTGAATCTCTTTAGGTTGCTCTTCGTCTCAAATGCGGCAATTGAGCCAGAAATGGGGCGATTATGTTGAATTTTTTTTTAAAATATATTGCAGATAATGCCATGAAATTTATATTGAATTTTAATTGAAATTTTGGAACAATCTTCGCTGCTGCATATTTCATGCCTAAAACATCCGTAAAAATTGTTTGGCATCAGCAACCTCTCTGATAGTGATTCGACGATTATTCGAAATCATTTTCTTCACTGCTTTAATGTTTTAATCGGTTGTTGACGAGCTCGGACGACCAGGACGAGCATCGTCATTGACATCTTCTCGGCCTTCCTTAAACCGGTTATAGCACTATTGAACTTGTGTTTTGCTCATAGTAGACTCGCCAAACGCCACAGTCAACACTTCAAATGTCCTTGCGCATTTAATTTAATTTTTTACACAAAACTTAATACAGTTTCTTTGATCCATTTTTTAGTAAAAATTCGAACACCGAAACACGACTAACCTTTTTATCTGTCAAAAACAAACTGACATGTGTACCAACATAACAGAAGAAAACGTAATTTGAAATAAACGGGTATTTTTTGATCAGACCTCGTATGTTAACAAAAGAACGTGAATTATAACGTTCGATAGAATACAACCTACTTCAGAGTTACAAGAACTTGTGGAAAGTCTGAGAAGAGAGGCTAAATTAAAAGATTATTAAGATAATGAAGTTGAAAATAAATAAAAATCTTATAAACGTTAAAATTGTTATTTTTCTCTTGCAATGTCAGTTAAGTTAATTTGAGTTCTGTAAAAATAAAGTTTTGAGAATTAGCAGAATGTTTAGCTACTAGTAAGTGCACTAATGACGAATACTTCTACAGACGTCATACATTTTGAGTGATATTGTTTCTTTAGAAATTCAGATGAAGTCAAACCACCAAACGAGTTCGCTGAGTTTTTTTTTGTCATGTTGTTGATTATGAATGATCTTTTTAACAATCATTCGCACTACTTGAAATAGAACAATTGTTAATAATCAAATTAATCATTTTTTTTAAGAAATTAATCTTTAGCGAATTTTGTCCACCAATAACCTACCCCACATTTACCTTTAATTCAATAAAAAATTCTTATCTTTAGTATGTTTTGTAGTTTCTGCCATTTATTTACAAATATCTTATCTTAATACATACTTTAAAATCACTTAAAAATATCTTTAAACATTTAAATTTTAAAACTCAAGTGGTAATTACTTTGGGCATGTTTATTACTGGCTTCCAGCGTTTACAATATTACAGGCTTTTACACCCTCACCAACACAGGCTGCATACGCCATTATATGTGGTATAAGAAAGACACCCACATCTTCTCCACCATGAGTCTCTGAATCCAAAGACACTGTGGCGGGGTATACATCATTAGGCTCAGCCTATAACACTTTCTCGGGATTAACACGTTTGCTATTCTTAACATCGAAATGTTTGTAGTAACCCTGACCATTGGCATAACTCAAGGGTTCATAGGGTAAGCCATCATCAGCATTGCTTTGGGTAAACAAGGCTCAAGATACTTTGGCTCACAAATTGCAGAAACTTAACAAACTCAATACTAATAAAGCTAAAAATATTATTTTGTTCTTGGGCGATGGCATGTCTGTGCATACCATAACAGCGACCAGAAATTTTCTGGGTGACAGCAATAATCAGATGTCATTTTAAAAGTTTCCCTATGTGGGTTTATCGCGCACATATGCAGTAAATAAGAAGACTCCAGATTCGGCCTCCACAGCTACGGCGTATTTGAATGGCGTTAAGGCAAATTATGGCACCATAGGCGTCAATGCTCAGGTAGCCAAATATGACTGCTTTAAAGCCAATGATACCAGTACGCACACAGAAAGTTTGGCTAAATGGGCACAAGATGCAAGAAAATGGGCTGGTTTGGTTACCACAGCACGTGTAACACATGCTTCACCGGCTGGTGTTTATGCTCATACTGCCAATCGTGACTGGGAATATAACCAGGCTGTCATAAACGATGGTTGTAGTGATGATATTAACGTAGCCAATTGGTGGAATGGCCAGTTGGCAAAGAGTTACATGTTGTTTTAGGCGGGGGACGTCGCAATTTCCGTGATAAAAGCATAAATGATGAAGAAGGCTCTCGCGGTTATAGAACGGATAAAAGGGACTTAATACTAGAATGGTTGCAGGAGAAAAAACAAGCAAATAAATCAGCAGAATATGTGTGGTCGAAAAAGGGTTTGGAAATGGTAGACATGAATAAAACTGACTATTTGTTGGGTTTATTCAGTGCCTCACATTGTCTCTATCATGGCGATTTAAAGAGAAATAATTTGGAAAATGCTGATCCCTCATTAAGGAGCATGACCGAGGCGGCTATTAAATTATTAAGTAAAAATGAGCAAGGTTATTTCTTGTTTGTGGAGGGAGCTAAAATTGATATGGCTCATCATGACTCCAGAGCCCACAAGTCTTTAGAGGATACATCAGAATTTGCCAGAGCTTTAGAATTGGCACGTAATATAACCAGTGAGGAGGATACTTTAATAGTGGTAACCTCAGATCATGCCCATACTATGACCATTAATGGTTATCCGGTAAGTGGTTAAAAAACTGTCTGCATAATATAGTCTAAAATATATTTTTGATTTCTTGAATTTTTAAGAATCGTCGTCAAAACATATTTGGTTTAGCGCCTGCCAATGGAGACGATGGTATAGGGCATATACCATTCTCTCATATGCCAATCGCCCTGAATACTCCAAAGCCTACTCTTCCAAAAAGGGTAGACGTGATTTATCTAATGCCGACTTAGAAGATCCCAAATATCGTTTTATGGCTACCGTACCCTTAGACTCCGAGACTCACGGAGCAGATGATGTGGGTGTTTTTGCTTCTGGGCCTTATGAACACTACTTTAGCGGCAATTATGAGCAAAGCAATATACCCGCCTTAATGGCTCATATTGCCAACATTGGTCCATTTGCTGATGACAAATTGTAAAATCCTATATGATTTCTTTAAGTGTATCAAAATCCTATGTAAATATTAGCAATAACAAACAATAGTACTAATAGTATACAATGTCTGTTTTAAGTTTTAATAAAACTATACAAGTGTTTACACAAAAACTTGAAGTGTGTTTGATTTTTACCTGTGGTTATTTTGTTAGACAATTGTATGTTTGCAGTTAAAGCAAAGCCAAGATATTCTGTGGGTTAAAAGGAAGAAAAGAAGCTTTAGAAGAGTTTTAAAGAAAATAGATAAAGTAGAGAAAATATCTTGCTTTGTTGTGTATCTTTGTTTGTTTGTTTTGTTTGAATCTGGTCAAATGTCAATGGTGTCAAATATTTTGTATTAGTTTAGTTTATTTATTCGAAGTATTAGATGTGGTAAGGCAAAGAAATACATAGTCAATATTGATTTGTGTTGTGTGACCATAGGGCTGGTGAAATTTCTAGAGACTATATAAAGATCTAGGAATAAAGCTAAAACAAAGCTATATAAATATATTGGAATAAAGTTTAAATGTTTGTAGATCTAAGATTGAAGCTAAACAAAGGCTACATAAAGATATTGGATTAAAGATAAGATTGATGCTAAGATCTTTAAAGATCTAGTATTAAAGCTAATCAAACGCTATATACATTAAATTTGAAAAAAAATTTGTTTAAAATTATAAGCCTGTTTTATACAAAACATTTTTGTTCCTTTATGTTTACTTTGTTTCTCATTAACAACTCCTTAAAGCGACTGGTTTGAAAAAAGTCTAAATTAACTCTTATCAAAAAAGGTTGGGGACAAATTCAACGAACCTACAACTTCATATATATATGTTGATATATGCAATATACCACATAACAACAGTCAATTTTCCAAAAACTTATTTCCTTGATTTCATTTCAATAACTCTACTGATATGAGTGAATGTATCTAGGAATTGGCAAAAGTAGCAAATGAAATGAATGAATCAAACATTGATTGCCCATTTACAGAGAGAGAGAGAGAGAGAGAGAAAGCGAATCAAACCACAAAATTTAATTTATCTTCCATCACAAAATGTTCGAATATGCAAACTAGCTCATTCATTCATTTATTCAGTCAGATATGAGTGTATTCGGAGTAAATATATGTGTATGTTAAGGAAAGTGTGTAAATAGCTGTAAGTAACTGAGAGTGTGTGTGTGTGCGGTTTTGTTGGCTGAATTGTTTTTGTAGCAACAACAAAATATTAAAACTTTAACAATAATAACAACAACAAATTGTAAAGGAAATCGAAACTACCCTTTCACACTGTTCACCAACAAATTATTAAGGATTGTGGGATCTACACTACACTTACATACATTCATCCATTTCAATTCGTTTGTTGTTATTTTGTTGTCCGTTACACAAAACCCTTGTCAAAAATTTTGCACGTTACAGTGATAAAAAAGTTTATCTCTTTTTCATATGCATGTAGCAGGAAGATGTGCAGAATGGGGAGAGATAGAATGGCACCAGCTAGGAAGAAATGATTTAAAAACTTAAATGTTAGTAAAGAGGAATAAGGATGTCGGATGTCTCTAACATTACTGACAACCACAAAGGATTTTTCTATGAAACACGATTAAAGCAAAACAAAGATCCAACAATCCACGATTGAAGATAAGTAGAGATTCACGATGAAAGCTAAGCAGAGATCCAAAGATCTACGATTAAAGCTAAGGAAAAATCCACAATTAACGCTAAACAAAAGTCCAATACTCCACGATTGAAGCTAAGCAAAGATTCAACGCACCAAAATTAAAGCTAAGCAAAGATCTAATGATCCACTATTAAAGCTAAGCAAAGATCCAATGATTCACGATTGAAGTTAAGCAAAAATCCAGCTAATTCAAAGATCTAACGGTCTACGATTGAAGCTAAGCAAGGATCCAATGATCTCAATCGTGGAAGCTAGCTAAGTAAAGATTCAATGATCCGTGATAGTAGCCAAGCAAAATCCAATGATCTACGATTGAAGCTAAGCAAAGATCCAACGCACCACAATTGAAGCTAATCAAAGATCTAACGGTCCACGATTGAAGCCAAAGATCCAATAATCCGCAATTGAAGCTAAATTAAAAAAAATTTAATGATCCACGTTTAAAGTTAAACAAATGCCATGTAAACACCTATGATTAGTCACTATCTCCGAGATTCTATGAGAATCAATTGTTTTATAGTTTGTAGATAATAAATACTTTGATGTTGTTAAATATGCAACTGTTCTGCTCTAGTACTCAAAATACTAAGTTGGTCGTATTTTATATTATTATAAGTACATATATATATCGGTACATACTTGTATGTATTAATGTAAAGATATCATCTGTAAGTGACACTTATATCCCCATCTTCATACAGTTACAATACATTTTACCTATGCGAAGTTTAAACAACATGTGTATTTGCCACATACGCACACATAAACAGCTCTGGGCTATATTATCCTTTTTTCAAAACCAACCAAATAACCAGCCAGCCAGTCAACCAACCAACCGACAACAACAACGAATGTTAAACATTGTCACTTTGGCTATATCCGCTTATATCATTCGGAAAAAAAATAAAAAAACCGTACCCACTCCGTTACCGTTGTTCAACTTTAAACCTGATTCCCACAACAACTAAATTGTCTGCTATGTTGTTTTCTTTATTTGTTGGAATCTATTCACTTAATATTTACACTTTATACTCAGCTCAACTCTACTTTACATCTATTTCAAAAATTTAATTTATTGTTTGTTTGGATTAACACCCAACATTTTAGCCAAATTGAAGAAAAGGTTTGACAAAAAAAAAAACTCTTGCAAAAACCGATAGTTGAAGTCGCAGCATTAGTAGCTCATGGTGTAGCTCATTGTTGTATTAGAGTTTACCTTTTACAACAATAAACGGAACACACGCTGATAAGCTATATCAGTGATTGTGTCTCTCGTGTGGATACGAGTATTATTTAGTGTAGTGGATGCTACAAACATAAAATATATGTGTGTGTAGGATAAAATGAGTAGAGTTTCGTATTTAACGTTTAGCTCTGGCTGCAAACTGACTAAATTAGAAAGAAAACTTCAGAAAATTTTGAGAAGTGTGACTAGGTCCAATATCATAATGGAGAGATGTAGCTTTAATATGATAAAAGTATATATAGAGAAACATAGAAAGGATAAACCAGGCTCAAATACAAAAATATTTTTAGAGTTTAAGCAAGATCACAAGTATTGGGCCTTTAATAGTCATGCCAAACATCCCAAAACTGACCACCCGGAAAATTCTAACACAATATAGGCATTTCTGACCAGTTGCTGAAACATTAAATTGTGTGCTCTTGGGAGTAAAGCTTGCCGGTACTGAGGACTGTGGATTATTCGTGCAGGAGACACTCGACCATTTCGTGTATTTATCGTGCTCCGAATATAGCGAATATATTCTAAATTCCTCGTCTTACCCTTTAAAATACTAAAACGCTTTTGATGTTCTAAAAAAAAAACTCTTAAGGAATAAGTATTTGATGAACATGTTAACACAATGAAACTTTCTGTAACTACCAACTATAGGGTATGTGAAAAAGAGGTGGATATATTTACAAATATTAAGTTATTTCTGGAAATCAAGATACTTATAGATCATATAGTAACATGCCAAACACTGGCTGTCAGATAACAGACATCATAAAAGCATGCAATGTATTTAGTGGTGAAATACATCCCGAATAGCTCCTGTTAAAAATGAAAATGCCAATCCATTTTACAGGAAAGATCATAAACAAGACCAGACAAAATGTATCCTAAGGAAGGTCCCTAATGGTGAACTGGGGCAAATATTAAAACTAAATAAAAAAGCTTTCAGAAACTCGGGTGTACTATTGAAAATGAAACTTTCTGACACTGTGCGTACATCCAGGATAGCTCTAGAAACACTAAGCTATTTCTGGAGTTCAAAAAAGATCTTACGAAAGAAACTTTTGGCAAAGCAAAACTAAAGACAACATCTAACGTAAAGACAACAGGGGAAATGTTGAAATTACATAGACAAGAATTCAGAAGCCTAAATGGTGTGCTGAAACTTTTGGACACATGGAGCATGTGGAGCATTTCTTGGATCAATGTACTGCATATACAGCCAGAAATGTTTAAAAAAGTTCTTAAGAAATTAACCTCAAAAAAAAAAAACTTATAAAGTTAGCAAAACTATCGGAAGGAAAACAAGCAACCTAAGGGGAATTCTAACGTAAATGGATTATAAAAAAAGACACTTTTTAAAACTTTGAAGAGTAAAGCCTCAGTTAGCCGACTGTAACGGAATGTAGCTGCAACAGTAAGAAACAGCTGATGGATATTGTTATGCGTAAAGTAATGCAAATGGTTATGGAGATGTAAATGTAACGCAGCACCGTAATGTATGAATCTGTAAGAAATAGAATTTCCTTACATTTTTACGTCATTACACTACATTCCGTTACAGTCGGCTAACTGAGGCTTAAGGCAAGTGTGAAAAGTGGGAGTAACTCGAGCATTTTTTGTGTCTTTTCCTCGTGTGCTGTTAGAGGCAAATATTTCTTTAGAGATACAAAAAACCCCTGAGCCCATATTTAGAGGCGACTAGTAGCTTGTTATTATAGCTTCTTTGATTTCGCACTGCTTTTTTGAAGTGTCCACAATTGACCGAAACTCGAAGGCAACTTATAGACGAAGCCGCCTTTCAGACTAATCTGTCCTATAGAAATTTTCTATTTCTTACCTAACTCAATATAAATAATATTTATTTCTGAAACTCCCCCCATAATCATAGGTGGTACTTGTGTGTACTTTATTGTCTGTTTATATTTTATTTCTATTTTTATATCAAGTGTGCGACGAGAGCCAAACATACTCGTACTCCTCATAGATGAGTACTTTATGTTTGTGTGCCTGTATTTTTTATATTGGTTATAGAGTCTTGAACAAATATAGTTTTCCAATTGTTTTTTGGTGGCTTCATAATCAACTTACAGTGTCTGCCACAATATCATCAAATACAGCCAAAAACATACACTCTCAAACACATGAAATAAATCACATACACACAAAATTACCAACTATAAACTACAAATAACTTGACCAATTCCATTGATGAACAGGATAGTTATTTGGCTATAGTTGGCTGTGAAATATGTAGTAGTTAGTTGTAGTTGCTATCCTTGATTGTTAGTTAGGATTTGTATGAAAGTGCATATGAGTATTAGTAATTCAATAGCAACAATTGAAATTCAATTTGTTTGAATTTCTCACAATAAACACAAAATCAACAGACGCTTAGATAAAGCTGTATGAAAACGAAGACCAAATGAATGTTAAAGAAGGGCCTTTTTAAAAGCTAAATATGTAAACAAAGAGAAGCCTTAAGTAAAAAACCAACATGTAATGATTGCCGTAAAATTATTTAGTTTTTAAAATGTATCTCAATAATAATGTTTAAATCAATTAAACAGTAAAATATTTCGCTTTAAATTTTTTTTCTGTAACTTATCAGCGGTTAACAGCACCAACACAAATCAAACTATAGCTAATTATCAAAATGTTATAAACATCGATTATCGCTATTAATATAATTAATTATTACAGCAAAAACTACAGATTAATGCACTTATTCATAAAAAATTAAAGTAGACTTCAAATGTACTTTAAGAAAATTTTGTATGGAAATTTTGTCTAAAAGCACACTTCAAACCTACTTTATTTTTTATGAATACGGCAGTAAAGGTCTATAAACTTTATACAAAACTAACTATTTATGAGCCGTGTTGTTTTTGGCACACTAGCAGTTTTTCGAATGAAATCATACCCTGCTACTCCCTCCCTGCCTTTGTTTTTATATTTACTGTTCACGTGTGAATTGTTAAAGGTATCTATCTGGTATGTGGTATCTGGTATCTGACTTTTGTGTTATTCGTTTTTTTTTTCTCTAATTCTCTCTATTATTTTGTTCTCTTATCAAGTGTTTTCAATATTTGATTATCTAGATTTTAGAGAATACAAGAGCAGAAGACCAAAATACTCGAAATCAATGTAAGCTATTGCAAATTATTTAAAATAAAATCTAGCACCAGTGTTGCCAAAATTTTTTCACAATTTCCCGTCAAATTGGGGTTTAAAAATCGCCAGAAATCGCTAAATAAATTTTTTACAAAACCGTCAGAAAACCGTCAAATAAATAATTTTATAATTTACGTTAAATAAAAATAGCTGGTAAAATAAAATGTAAATAATTACACATATGTATTTTTTTATTAAATTGTTTTTAATCATTTACAAACAAAATTAGGTATTTTCAAAAATATAGTGCCAGTCTTCAGCATTTTGTGTATAAGTGGCCTACTTCGCTTAGAACAGATTGTGAAATTCAAAGTCAAAACAACATTTATTCTCAAGTTTGAGACCGTATCTGTAATTAAAATAGAATTCGTTTACACAAAATTACATTGCAAAAATGTATTAAATCAATATTCTAAAATTTTATTGAATAAAAATAAGAAACCACAAAATTTAATAAACTGCTTTTTAAAACTTTTTAAAGAAATTATGTATTGATTAAATTTTTCTATTCTCCTTTAATTATTGGAAAGATTTAAAAATATATATATTTTTTTCATTTATTTAGCTTTTTGAGAATTTTTAAAATATTTTAATAAAAAATTTATATAAATTTAAATGTTTGCGTTAAAAGTAAATTTACCTTACTCGAAGCACATCATTGACTGTATTGGTTATTAGCCTGTTTCGTAGTTTGGTTTTAACTAGGTTGAGTTGGCTAAACACCCTTTCAACGTCTGCATTAGACCACGAAATGAAACTCTTAAAGAGGCTGCGGTTTTATGTTTTTGGGTTTCTCCGTGATTAATTAAATCGCTCAACTTTCCGGATAAGTCACATTTGCAATACTTGCAAAAACTTTTTGTCGCATCTTTTTCATTTTTTGTTAGCCATCCTTTTAGCTTATAATGGTCGAGCCATTCGTTCCGAAATTTTTGTGGATACTGTGGTGCCATAACTATTTAAAGGAAATTCAATTTAAATGTGGTTTTTAAAATTATATTCATATAATTTATGTTGTAACAATTTTATCCTTTTTTGTCATGTACTTACTTTTTTGATTTTTTTCTTTTTTTTCTGCACAACACTTCACTTTCATTTGAAATAGATTTAAACTTTACGTTTTCGATTATTGCTTTGTACTTATTCTATTAACCGTTATTCGACTCTCGAATACAAATACATGATTGCATTTTTTCTTATACCATATAATACAATCTTGGAAAACACGCTAAAAAACGCTAAAGCGCTGTATAAAACTCCAGATTTCACGCTAAAAAAGTCAAATTAGCAACAATGTCTAGCACTGAGTGTGAAGCTAACTAACGATAAAACTGAACTGTTTGTACAGGTGATAGTCACATGTTTTATTTAGTTTCTTTGTGTATTTTACTAAAATAAAAAGTCATTTTTCTTTGCGGCCAAACAAAAGATTTCTATGTGAAAACTATATAAATTTTTGATGGTTAAGTATTTAGTTTTTGGAAACTTAAAAAAAGTTATCAAAGAGAGTAATAAATAAATAAATAAAAAAAAATTTTTTTAAGAAACGTTTTTCTTTAGCTTAATATATTGATCAGTTGTGAACACAAAAAAGTATGAATACTAAAAAAAATCGACTAAAAGTCAAAAAATAAGAACATTTCAAACAACATAAACTTTTAAATCAAAATGGAAAAAATCTCACACATCCCTTAAAGAAAAGCGTGGGCGCGTTGTTATGAAACAAAATGCTCAATTATTGAAAATTGGTTATATTTCTTTCGGTCTGAAATATTAAAATGTACTCACGGCAGTCATGTTTTTTGAAGTTCTGGTTGGTATGGGCGCCCCACGATTTTCTTTAAGCCCAGATTTTTATGAAGCCTGAAACAAGCTTCAATTCCAGACTTCTGTAAACTAGCTTTAAGCTTTATAAAGCCTTATCCACCTTCATTAATAGATCTTTATAAAGCCTTAAATAAGCTTCAATCCCTGACTTCTATAAACCAGCTTCAATCTTTAACAAGTCTTAATCCAACTTCGTTCCGAGATCTTTATAAAGTCTTAAACAAGCTTCAATCCCAGATCTTTATAAACAAGCTTTAATTTTTCTAAAGTCTTAAATAAGCTTCAAGCCTAAATCCAGCTTCCATCCAAGATCTTTATAAAGTCTTAAGCATGCTTCAATTGTAGGTTATCGTAAACAAGCTTCGATCTTTATAAAGCATTAAAGAAGCTTCAACCGTAGATTTTTTTAAAGGTTTAAACAAGCTTCGATCTTTATAAAACCTTAAACCAGCTTCAACTGTAGAGCTTTATACAGTCTTTAATAAACTTGAGTTGTGGTTCTATAAACACTCCAAGTTAAGCTTCAATCGTATTTTTTATAGAGATTCTAGTTAAGCTGTATTTAAAAATATATAACAAATTATCTTTCGTGTTAATCAAACATCTTTTCAACAAACGTTTATTGTGGTTTCATGAAATTCCACGTTCTTGTTTCATCTCTTACATACCTATACAACATCCTTGAAATCTTTCTTTTTTAGATTAAATAATTCAACTGATTTCGTTGCCTTTCCATAACCCCAAGGAGAACAATTTTTAATAACAAAAACAACAACAATAAAAAAATAAGAAAAAGATCAAAGCAATTTATTCCTATTTTCATATTACATTTAATACCCGCTCGTAACCATCATAACAAAACTGCAAATAGTCAGTCAGGCTTCTTTCTAGCTGGCTTCAATTATTTGCGCGCAAATTTTATTTCTAAACAACGCATTTGTTTTGAAACTCTAAAATGTACAAATACACAGAATAATAAGAAAGTCCTTTAACTACCACAATTATAATGAACTCGCAACATACTCATATGTATACAGTAAAACAAGAGAATAAAAATTGTGATGATTTTGCATGGGAATGTGGCATGTGGCAGGCACAAATATACATATGCGAGTATGTATATATATATATATATATATATTCCAAAAATAATGAATGAAAAAAACATAAATAAATCCGTGCATTTTGATGCAGTTGAAAATTCATCCATACTTTCAAGTGTTTATCTGCTGCATAATACGACATTATATTCTTCTACAGAGTTTTGTGTTTGCGGGCCCAAAGGGGAGGGGGGGCAAAGAAATCATCATCATCATGAAAATAAAACAGAAAAAAAAACTCTGAGATAAAATACACACAAAAACACTTTTAACATCAAAGTAAAAGTGCCGTCAAAAGTTGTCATCTTGTGTAAGTATTTTTGTTTGTGAGTTTGATATGCAACATAAAAAAGTGAATGTTTAATGAGTATTTACAACTTTCCCCCAACAAGTTGCAAGCAGCGGAAAAAACAAAAAAATCTCAGCTAAAATCATGCACATTATCCTTGAGCAAGTGAAAACAAAACAAAAACATATTCACAGTTTGTTGCGTACTTTTTTTCTTTTCCTCTTGCCCTGAGTTTCTTCGACTACTTCTCTTTTTATTCTATTTATTTTTTTCGTTTTCCTTTCACCACCCCCACCCCCACCCTTTACAACACGTTTAGCTTTTGTATTAAAAGCCAATTAAAATAAAAACCCAACCAAAACCCTGCCGTTTACTTTGTGTCGCTCCGATTGCTGGTAAAGAAGAATGGGAAGTAAACAAGGATATGGGAAGTCCTGGGATACTGTTGAAATAAAAATGTAACCATCTATTGTAATTAAGAAGAACAAAATAGCAGAGAAGTTGAAGTTAGTTAAAATAATTAAATAAAGGCTATAAAATCAAGTTTTAAAAATAATGTGCAATTGCGGAGTTGTTATATAAAAATAAAATTCTTCTTTCACCACCATTACTTCTTCAACTATCTCCTTTCCAAAGAAAGTAACGCAATTATATAAAGGCATATTAATTGCCTGAGTGTTACTTCTCTTAAAAAAAATTGAGACTGCGACTCTCTAAAGTATTATTATTTAAGATTAACTGGGACTCTGAATTTTAACTGGATCTATATAAAGAACCACGATTGAAACTTAACTAGGAATGTTCAAAGATCCACAATTGAATCTTAACTGAGTCTGCATAAAGAACCAAAATTGAAGTTTAACTAGGAATGCCCAATGCACCACGATTGAATATTAACTGGGTCTATATAAAGAACCACGATTGAAACTTAACTGGGAATGTCCAAAGATCGAAAGATTGAATCTTAACTGGGTCTGTATAAAAAACCAAAATTGTAGCTTAACTAGGAATGTCAAATGCACCGCGAGTGCTTAACTGTTTCTACGGTTAAAGTTTATTTTAGACTTTATAAGGATCTACGATTGTAGCTTATTAAAGACTTTGCAAAGATCTAAGATCGGGGCTTGGTTAAGTCCATGTAAAGGTCTGCCATTGAAGCTTGCTTAAGACTTTATAAATTTCAAAGAATGAAGCTTTCTTAAGACTTTATAAAGATCTACGATTGCTGCTTGTTTTATACTGCATAAAGAACTACGATCGTAGCTTATATAACCCTTTATGCAGATATAAGATTGCGGCTTATTTAAGTATTTATGAATGCGATTTAAAAAACGACTAAATCTTGTTTATGTAAGCAGCTCAAGTAAGACTGTTGAAGACTTTTGAAAGATCTTTGATTGAATATTGAGTAAGTCTATATAAGATTGAAGATATAGCGGGATAATATCTGCTATGAAAGCCCATGTTTGATTGCCTCTACTTGTTAGTTTGCCACCAGTTGGTCATATTAATTGTTCAAAACTTGCTGTACTATTTCGTGTTGAGATGTTTCTGAATATGTGAATATGTATGTGCTTGTTTATGTATGTCCCTTACTTGGAGTTTGTTGCCTTTCGTAATGCATTTTATTCTGCTTGTTTTGATGCATTTATTTTGTGTTTGTTGCATCTCTGCTAAAGCAAATTTTCTTTCTCCTTCTTTGAAAAAATAAACAAGTATAAAAGTATTTTTTAAGATCTTTTTCTGCTTGATGCCTTCACTACACTTGTACTTGTTTTTATGTCAGGCTTTGTTTGCCTTTACTTTCTAATGTTATTGCAACAGTTTTTTTTTATTTATCCTTTTTCTCCAGAACTTCGTTTAAATTTTTTTCTTAGAAATTTCAGTGTAAGGCTTAAAGAACAAAATGTTTTGTTGGAGTTAGAGCAAAGGTTTGTGTAGCTATAATGCCTTTTTCCCGCTAACGTTGACTTTGAAGTTATTTTTTTTTTGTGCTTTAGCAAATGCTCTCAAGTACACACTTTTCGTTTGTTTGTTTCGCGTGCTTTTTTCATTTTTTTCTCTCAGTTTTTCAGAATATGTATTTCATTTCGTTTTTGTCAAGACCAAGAAGTGCCACTTTAAAATGTTTGTAGTTTTTAGGCAGTTTTTGTGCGTTTACATACATACATACATATTGTTGTTGTGCCTCTAGCAGGAAAATACACAATTACCTTTCAATTGGCCCGGGTAAGTTCTTGTTGACTAAGAATTTTTTGTGCAACAAAAGTCAAAAATTTGTGCAAAATTTGATGAATACACATACATATGTATGTACGTGCTTCAATGTGGTGTAACAATACCAAACAGTATTAATAATAAAAAAATCCAAAAAAGTGCATAAAGTCCTTTACTACATTTTTCCTTTCATCTCAAGCATTATAAAGATGTCTTTACTTTGTAAATTTTGTTTGCATTACATCAACATTTTTGTAGCATGCTAGAAGTTTGTTTCATTATCCATCTCACGATTACAATGCTTAACTCATGGTTTTTTTGTTCAATCCCTAATGTATGCTATGATTTTTTTTTACCGTTAAAGAGTTTTGTTAAATATGAAATGTGTGTGTTTGGTTTTTTGTTGTTGTATTAAGTATTTTGTTGTTGTTGTTTGTTTCCTTGCCTCATACTAATTGCAGCTAATTTGCTGCTTTGTTATTGCTTTGTCACAACAATTAAATCTGATAGAACACGAAAGAATGCATTAAAGGAAGCTAGAATATCAGGGTGTTTGTTTGTGGAAATCAAAGGAAGTGTGCAATGACTTGAGGAATATTGAACAAAATCTGTTAGGATAATTGAAAGAATAGAAATATTGTATTGAAATAATGCAATTTCCATGTAAAATTTATTATGTGGTAGAAAAGGAAATAAGTGATATATGATGATGTTCCTTATAAGGGGTTAACTTGAGCTTCAGACAAGGGAACTTTTATATTTTTAATTAAAAAAACCAAAAAATATTTAATTATACACAACCACAACTGGAGCTTGTTTAAGACTTTTTAAAGATCTCGAATGTGCTAAAGAGGCTTAACGGGTACTGATTAAAGAGACGCCATTGAATCTTAACTTTAACTGTTTAAAAAGCCAATATTGAAACTTAAATCGGAGTCTAGAAAGAGACATGTTTGAAGTTTAATTAATAGTCTAGAAAGACACTTGATTGAAGCTTATTTTGGGCTGTATAAAAATCCATGAATAAAGCTTAAGTGGGATTGTCTAAACAACAACTATTGAAACATAACTGGGATAATCTAAACAATTCTGAAGATTGCAGTTTAACTGTGACTGTATAAAAAGAACCTATGTATGTATGCATACAAAAATAACTCCATTTTGTAACCTATTATTTATAGGATGTGGTTAAATACAAGTTTTTAAATTAAAATCAAAACCATTTGATGTCTGTTTTATGTGTTGGCTTTAAATGGAAACCAAAAAACATAAAAAACACACAAAAAAGTTCTTTTGAATTATAAACAAAAGTGTTGACAACGCAATTAAAAATAATAAAAAAAATATACTACCAAATAAAAATGAAACAAATAACTACTATTACAATTTAAACAATATAAACAACATTTCGTTAAATAAATAAACAAAATCACTTAAATAACATTATTGTCGGCAATAATCAACATGTTTGCTCTGGCAACAGAGAACATATTAAATCATTAACCCAGTTGGAATTTAGACTACATACTACATAAGGCAGTCTAAAGATTCACGATTGATTCTTAACTGGGACTGTCTAAAGATCCACGATTGAAGCTTAACTGGGACTGTCTAAAAAACCACGAATGAAGTTTGACTGGTACTGTCTAAAGATCCACGAATGAAGTTTGACTGGGACTGTCTAAAGATCCACGATTGAAGTAACTGGGACTGTTTAAGATAAACGATTGAAGCTTGACTGGCATTGGCTAAATACCCACGATTGATAGAAAGCGACACGATTGAAGCATAACTCGGACTGTCCAAAGATCAACGATTGATGCTTAACTAGCACTGTCTAAAGATCCATGCTTGATAAAATGAACCCTGATTGAAGCTTAACTGGGAATGTGTAAAGATCCACAATTAAAGTTTGACTGTGGCTATTTAAAGATCAAAGGTTGAAGCTTAAGAATCACGATTGAAGTATAACTGGGACAGTCTAAAATTCCAAGATTGACAGAAAGCGCTACAATTGAAGCAGAATTCAGACTGTCTGAAAATACTCGATTGAATCTTGACTGGATAAAAATCTACGATTGATAAAAAGAGCTACGTTTGAAGTTTAACTGTCCAAAAATCCACGATTGACAGAAAGGGCCACGACTGAAGCATAAATTAAACTATCTAAATATTGAAGCCGGACTGAACTGTCTAAATACTGAAGCATAACTGGAACTATCTTAGGATCCACTATTGATAGAAAGAACAACGATTGAAGCATATCCGCGATTGCCTTTAAAATTAAAGTATATAAAGAGTCATTACTGAAGTCTAAACTATACATCCAACTGGGTTTGTATATGAATATAGAAACAACATTTCAAGCAACATCACATCACTACTAAATAAAGTGTTGTTGATATAAATATGACAAATGTTTAAGTGTTGCACAATTGTGATGATAAGTTGGTGATGATGGGGATGATGTAGAACATGTCAGATACTCAAACAAATTTACAAATACAAATGAACATATGTGTAGGTATGTATCTGTGTAATATAATGGTATGAAGAAAACTATTACTTTACAGTATTTACTAAAGGGGTGGTTGGCGCTGAGTGTTAATAATTATGATGGTGGCCACAATAATTTAAAGTGATGTTGCAGTTGATGCTGAAGAGAATGACGATTACGATGATGATTTTAAGTTGTTGCTGCTGCTATTGGACGCTCGTTTTTGTTTTTCTACTTGTTGTGTTGATTTTAACACTTGAATATGTCAAAGTCATTAAACAAGTAATGACATTTATAAAATAAAATGACGACGCTTAATTCAACACTTTATTAATGAATGACATTTCTCATGCTCTCACATGTGTTTAACGCGCTCTTAATATTCATTTATCTAAATAAATTAATAACATGATTTCCAACAACAGCATGAAGCAACATCACTAACAACATCTTCAATTCAACTTCTTCAACACTAGTTTTTTTTTTTTTTGTTTTAAATTTGTTTTTGACACATTCAAACTCATACTTGTAGATGTGATGAAGTATTTACTTGTTTGTGCTGATAGTGATGGTGATGATGATGATGCTGTCATTGCAATTATAGTCCTCATACTTAATTAGGAAGTTGTACAATTTCTGTTCAAGTTTTTGAAAAGAAATTAAGCAATAAATAACAAATTTTGTATATGTAGGTATAAGAGGGGTTGTATTGAAATTACAATTATGAGTTTTGGAAGTGAACAACGTATCTAACCATCGACTTAATTGTTTCTTTTCCCTTGTCAGAGTTAATTTTTTCAAAATTTTTTACATTGTTTTAATACATTTCTCACTGAGGAACTTCTTGATTTATACCAAATTGAATCATAAATATTTCCACAATTTTGAAAACCTGCTGTTTAAAAACTCATTCCATAAATATGTTGTTAATGCTTCATACTCTTGTTTACATCTTCATATTTTCAAATTCTCTTAAACCATCAACATCCCCGCCAACACCCACTGTTTAATTATAACCTAGAGTTGTTTAAATAAACATCTAGATCATTATTTTCCTTTTGGATCAAAAATCAAAAGGTGTTTAAATAAACATCCAGATCTTTCTCTCAATACATGTTTTCATTTGCTGGCCATAAAATAGCTGGAATTCTGTTGTGTTACTAAAACAGTTCCAAACAGTTGTTATCATAACAGCTTATAATTTGTTGCCAAAATAATTTATAAATGAAATGACTAAATAAACACAATTTAAACTCGGTCAGTGGTCTGGTCATTAAAAAAATGTGTGTTTTTCGTTTGGTTGTTATTTGCTGTGGTGATTTTTTGTTGGTTTCACACATGATTTGTATTATTAAAAAAACAAATCCAATTATTACGAGTTGAGTTAAACCATTTAATGGCAATATGAAGAGTTCTTTTAAAATTTAATAGTGTTTATTTATGTCAATTTAACGCACACACAAGAAACAAAGCAGCGGACGTAAAGAAATTATTTTTTCAATATCGAAGACGAGCAGACCACCAAAGAACAAAATGATGTAGTTTTACAAACAAAATCCCCCATAACTTTTAAAATTACGAACTTTATAATTTTAATATCTGCCCGAAATACACTGCAATTATCCTTCATAGGGACTAAGATCATTAATAGATTACAAATGTTTGGCTGTTCTTTTAACAATGTATTCAATTTACAGCATCTTATACTAGAAGCACATATGCGTATAAATGGTTAGGAGATCCAGGAATGTCAAAATTAGAGTATTTAATGCAGGTGTCTCTAAACTCTTCAAAACCACTGATCGTCATCTAGAAAATTCACGATCAATGTCGTATGTGGACATTATGGACAGCAGCATGTTCGATAAAAATGTGGGATCTTTAAACTACAACCTCAACTAGAACCTGAACTAGGTCCTTAATTAGAACTAGAAGTTGAACTATAACCTGAACTGGAACTAAAAGTAGATTCGGCACCAGAACCTGAACTAGAAACTGAATTAATAGATAAAGTATAAGCTGAAATAGCTACTGAATTAGTAGCTAAAGTATAAGCTTAAATAACAGCTGTACTAGAAGTTGAACTAGAATCTAAACTAGAGCCTGAACTAGAATCTAAAACAGAACCTACACAAAAAACAGAACTAGAACCTGAACTAGAATCAGAACCAGAACTAGAACCTACACGAGCATCAGAACTAGAATCTACACGAGAAGCAGACCTTGAACCTGAACTAGAATTAGAACCAGAACTAGAATCTGAACTAGAACCTACACGAGAATCAGAACCAGAACTAGAATCTAAACTAGAATCTGAACTAGAACCTGATCTAGAGCCTGAACTATGACCTAAAGTAGAACTGGCACCAGAACCTGAACTAGAAATTGAATTAGTAGCTAAAGTATAAGCTTTATAGCAGCTGTACTAGAGGTTGAACTAGAACCAGAACTAGAATCCAAACTAGAGCCTGAACTAGAATCAGAACTAGAATATGAACTGAAACCTACACGAGAATCAGAATCATAACTAGAAACTAAACTAGAACCTGAACTAGAACTTGGAGCTGAAATAAAGCCTGAATTAGAACCTGAGCTAGAACTTGAAATAGCATCTAACCTAAAATAGAACCTGAACTGGAACCTGAACTAGAACTTCAATTCGGAATTAAACTAAGACCTAAACTAGCCATCCTTTTTCAGAGTATTCAGTAGAAAAGTGTTATCATTATAAGGAGTTTTTCTAGTCCCGATAATTATCATCCTATATGTTTATTAAAATTTAAACATTTAAATCAAACACTGATTTCTCCCCATATATTTGTAAGCTGTTTATTGCGCCACATATAGCAAGTTTCAGACATACGTTCATGCTTTGAGCAACAGAAAATTAATAAATGTGTTATTATTATTTTTAAGTGTGAGTTTTATAATATGATAAGCTTTAGCTAATACTTTATACAACCAACACTACTCTTTCTGGCTTTACTTTCTTGAAGGCCTCCTCGATTGACTACTTAGTAAAATGATGGCTGCCAGCCATGTTAACTGCTACGATGCTATTGTTTGCTTTAGATTTTCCAACACCAAATGGAATTATACGTATGACTTTGAATGTTATCTTAGCAGCTCACACTTTTAAAGGAGAGTAAGGAAGGCAGTCAGCCAGCCAGGCAAAATTGACATATTTTTAAAACAATATTTTTGAAATAAAATTGTAATAAAAAAAAAACACCAACTACATGGCAGTGCAACATGTGTTGTCGGGGCGTTGTTGAAGCTCAAATGAATGATTATTTTATATGTGAGTATCTTGTTGCTGTGAGTTGTGTTGGGTTTCGAGGGAGTTAGGGATAAAAGGAGGTTTATTATAAATAATACTCTACTGCTGCTGCGTTTGCCGTTGCTGTTGCTGCTTTGTTTTATGTTGTATTTAATTTTGATTTTAATTTGTAGTAAAATATTTACATAATCACTTTATGACATTATGTTACCTTAAATACACATATGAAACACTTACACAAACACATACAAATGTACTATAAACTTACGCACACACTCACTCAAACACAGATAGAAATAAAACCTAAACTCCTGCCATTAAGGATTTAATTTTTTTGTTTTCATTTCTTGCCATTCATTCAAGTTTTATACATGTTGTTGGTTGTGTTAGTGTTCTATTTATATTTACATGTGTGTGTGTGTGTGTGTGCAACATCCTTTTTATTCTCTCTTGTTTTCTTGCCTTGTTTGTTATTGGAGTGTGTCTGTTGTGTTTGTGTGTAAATTTTTATTTAGTTTTAATGAAAATTTATGAACATTTTAAAAAATTATGCTTTTTTTCATTCATTCTGTCTTTCTTCTTTTTATTTTTTTTTTCTGCTCATCATGATTTTAATTCATCTTTTTTTGCTGTTGTTTTTGTTTTATATGTTTTTCTTGTAATGTATGCAACATATGTTGTTGTCAGTTAGTCTGTCTGGAGTTTCTTCTTTACTTGTATGTGATTTACACAGGCAAACACATAAGTAATTGAGGGCAAATAATGAGCAGCAAACAAGAGCTTAAAAGCTGGCCCTATATTCTTCAATTAAGGAGTATTAATTGAGTTGTGTTTAGCTTCATCAGTATGGAGTAAAGTTCCATTTGGGTGCCCCGATAGACTAGGCGATAGTGTGCCGGACTATCAGTCAGAGGGTTGCGGGTTCGATTCCCGCCAAAGGCTCTGGGTGTTTTCTGCAGACAAGCCAAAAAGCTTCGCAGTTTGTGTTTGTTTTTTGTTAAAAAAAAAAAATTTTTAATCCTCAATGGGGGCTTATTATTCGAGGTTTATTGTAGTCCCCACAGGGGGGAAATGAAAAGATAAGAAGAGGTGAAAGTTAGAGCTGATGATAGAAGGGTGGTGAGGTTTCTGTTTAGTAAAAGTTGGCGAAGATAACTCCAAATCACCTTAATGCCGAATTAGCTGCCACCACAGTTTAACGAAAATGCACTACCGTTTGGTCAAACCTCTGCACGCAATCGCAATGACGTACCACTACTGCCAAGGACGGTTGCCATAGGCCGCTATCTAATCCTGTACAAAGGCGGATCGCCAGCTACCAGCCACAATTGCCGTACATTTCCTGAGCACAGCGCCAAGTTTCACTACTATTTTCAATGGTTCTGTTGTTTCAGCAACAGCACCTAGAGAGACAAATTGATGGCCTGAAGTATGTTGCTCAAACAACCATTAGTCTTTTAACTAACTATCATTGTTCCCGCTGAGGGTATCAACCACAGCCACCACGTGCCCTCAAAGAGTCCTGATCAATTATCAGTTAGGGGACTTGCACCGTAAGGGTTAAATTAGGAAGAAGTCTCCGGGATTTTAACCAATACTCGTGGTAGATAAAGACTTACACCCAATTTAATTTGAAGCTGACTATCAAATTAAATTGGGTGTAATCAATAAGACTATATCTTTCAGGGATTGTAATAGCGTCATGGAATCACACCAGGAAAATACCCCTTGCGATGCCACCACAGTGAGATTCAAATTACTGGTTGCGGTACCCAGTAACTTTTCTTTATAATTTCTTATGTCTCCATCAAGCCTTTTTTCAACAGTTCATCTGCAACCCAGTTGCCAATAATATCTCCCCGCCTATCCACGCAACCATATGTTGAATACCTCGCCATCCTGTTTAATGGTGTCCGGCATTCCTGTACCAAAATCGATATAGTGTAAACATCTATCAGAGACTTTATTGGAACTTGACTATAAATTTATATAGGTATATGTATATAAATATCTCTACTTTTTATAGTCGATATCTCATTTTTAATCCGGATTTATGCATTAAGGCACCTTCATAGCTTCCATGTACAATGTTTTTAAATATTCCCTCGACACCGCTACTTTTGTTGCCTTTTCTAACAAACTGTAACAGCCTTATATTCGTATGTTGCTGATTGTTTAAAAAAAAAAATGTTTAATAATTTTTGTTAGTGCGCTGGTTTATGGAAAATTATACACATTTTTTTTTAAACGTGTGCCTAAATGAAATATTAATGAAACACAAGGTGTTTGTTCGGCACTTTTTTCTTTGTTTCTTTTTTAATGTGCATATAGATTCGATATTTTACTGACTATGATTTTGTGGTTTTTCTGCTGTGTGAGGTTTTAAAGCATCCAATCAACAACAAATAAAATTAAATGCAGAGATGAAATTGTTTTAAAAGGAAATTATATTTTAATAGAATAATTATAGGGACAATAAAAGGATAATAATGTTATTATGGGATTTATAGTTAAGCAAGTGGGCAAATAATATAATTGAATGCAAATCGAACGATAGAATGAATTTTAAATCATTCATATATGACTGATATTGTCTACAGAAACTAGCATAAATACTTGATCAATTTGAAAATGTTCAATATTTAATCAGTTCACAGGTTCTAGTTAAGGTTTTAGTTTCAGTTCGGCTTCTAATTAATTTTCTAATTCAGGATCTAGTTCAAGTTTTAATTCATTATCTAGTTTTGACTAGCTTTAGTCTTTTTCTAGTTCCGTTCTGTTCTAGTTCAGCTTCTAGTTCCAGTTCAGGCTCTAGTTTAGGTTTTAGTTTAGGTCCCTGTTTAGTACCTACTTACTTCAGGTTCTAATTCATATTCCACTTTAGGTTCTTGTTTATTTTTTAGTTCAAGTTCTAGTTCTACTTCCAGTTCAGATTCTACTTCAGGTTATAGTGTCTTCAATAGACTTTCTTTTTTGTGTTTTAAAAAACAAACATTCTTTTTTTTTAAACAAACACAAACTGCAGAAAACACCCAGAGTCTTTGGCGGGAATCGAACCCTCAACCCTCTGACTGATAGTCCGGCACATGTTTTTATAGAAAAGTATTTTCCATTGACGGATTTCTATAGAAAAGTTTCTTTCATAGACAAATTTCTATAACAAACTGTCTTCCACAGAAAAGTATTATAGAAAACCACAGAAAAATATATTCTATAGACAGTTTTCCATAGAAAAATGTCTTTTATATATAATTGTCTATAGAAAAATGTCTTCTATAGACAGGACGACTGACTAGAAAAATGTTTTCCATAGACAATGTCTTTTTAGACAGTCTTCCATACACAGTTTTCAGTGTCTTCAATAATCATCTTATGTTCTACTCTAGAGGATTTTCTTTAAAAATGTGTGTTGTTTCGATAATTTTCTAAAGAACTTGTGTTATTTAAAAAGTTTTCTATAAAAATATAACCTCTTTAAATCGCCAATAACTTTGTGCTAAAACATTATGTTTTTTTTTATAAAAGATGTCTCCCTTTTCGTTTTTTAAAAAAGTAATGTTTCCCTCTTATCATTTTCCCATAAGGAAATTGTTTATTTAAATTAAAATAAACCACTTGTGGGTTTTTTATAATTAATACTCCTTAAACATCAAAGTTAATGAATGCAAATGTTAGAGTGGGTTAAAAGAAGAGACTATTACTAGCAGCTCTTGGGCTAAAGGAAAGTGGCACGGCAAAAAATGTGAGAGGGTGTTTTTTGTGATGCATCCTAAAAGTATTTCACCACAACAACAAGTGCAATTGCAGTGCAGTTTTTTTTTCGTTTGTTCGTTCGTTCGTTTGTTTGTTGTTTAAGTATCTAAACAACAAAGTAAGTAAATGCCAGGTAGTTGAAAGTCAAAGTAATTAACAAACATAGAAAATAAATAAATTACAAACAAATAAAAAACAAGCAGGAAAGCTTGACAAAGAGATAGACTTGGAAGTAACCTGGATATGTTAAAACAAAAAAAAAGTTGCTTCACAAAGCCAGTCAATTGAAATGAAAGATTTATCTTGAAAGTTAAAAAACTTAACAAGAAATCAAAGAGTAACAAGTATGTTGCAAATTTTAGCCCTCCAGAAAAGTAGAAGAGAAAGAAAGTACGTACTTAATCAGTTGGAATGAAACATAATGGGGCCTATCTTAAGTATTTAAATTATGTATATGAATTATGACAAACAAATTTAAATTTTTAATTAAATTTTATTCATTCCTTGCGGTTTTAACATAAAAAAACATGTGCAAAAAATGTCCTGCTGGCTGGCTTACACACAAAATGATTTGTGGTTATAAAAATTTTATTTTTCATATTAATTTTAATTAATTACACCTTTATCATTAACAATACATTTAAACAACAATATATTTAAAATCATACACATTTTCATTCTTCCATTCATACAAACAAATAGATGTTGTTCATATTTATTACATGTTAATTACCATACAAACTATAAAATGTATTTACGAGAGCATAATGGATAGAAGAAAAAAAAAATATGAGAAAATGAACAAATTAAATTAAACAATTAGAAAGGATAATGAAATGAGAAAATACGACTCAGTGAGATGCTATTTGCTAAACTAGAACCTAAACTGGAACACAAACTAGATACTGAACTACAACATAAACTAGAAGCAGAACTAGAACTAGAACACAACAAGAACATAACTAGAACAAAACTAGAACAGAACTAGAACAGAACTAGAACAGAACTAAAACAGAACTAGAACAGAACTAGAACCGAACTAGAACACAACAAGAACAGAACTAGAACAAAACTAGAACAAAACTAGAACAGAACTAGAGCAGAACTAGAACAGAACTAGAACAGAACTCGAACTAGAACAGAACTAAAACAGAACTAGAACAGGACTAGAACAGAACTAGAACAGAACTAGAACAGAACTAGAACAGAACTAGAACAGAACTAGAACAGAACTAGAACAGAACTAGAACAGAACTAGAACAGAACTAGAACAGAACTAGAACAGAACTAGAACAGAACTAGAACAGAACTAGAACAGAACTAGAACAGAACTAGAACAGAACTAGAACAGAACTAGAACAGAACTAGAACCTGAACTGGAATCTAAACTAGAACCTCAACTGAATTAGAACCGAACAGAACTAAAACCTGAACTAGATCTAGAACGTAAACTAGAATCTGAAGTAGAACCTGAACTAGAACTGTATATAGAAAACTGTTTTTGTGAAGTACTTTCCAAAAGCAAACCGAATATAAAACCCAACCTAGTAGACCTATCCTTAACGTAGAGCCCGCCAGCGAAAAAAAAACTCACCAAATGTGAAGTACAAAAAAGATTAAACAGCCTCCAACAAACACACAATGTTGGTCAATGAATGAATGGCTGAATGAATGACTGTGGAAAAAACTCCTTGTTAATAATAAAATTATAGTTAACATATTGTTTATTGATTCAATACAAACAATGTAGTCACAACTACATTTATTTATAGTTGTGAAACAAAAACAACAAATAATACACAATAAACAACATAAAAAATAACCAACAAAAAATAAGAGCAACGAGATGATTTACATAAAACCATGATTTATGGTTTTATTGAGCTACATTTCGGTATTCGCCATGGCGAAAGTATGCATGCCTGAATGTATGGGTGAGTGTGGCCAAGAGTTCGCATACACATAAAAAGTATTATGTTGCACGTACATATGTACATATAAAAATCGAATTTCCTTTATGGATACTCGCTGAATAAGTGGAAACGGAGGTGATAAATTATTATAACATATCAAAGGATTTATTAAAAAGGATATGATGGAAATTTTTCACTGTAAAACAATATTTTTTCACACTTAAATGATAAAAGTTGCAAAAAAAAACAAGAAAGCTTGCCAAAAAAAAACAGGAATTATAATAGTAATAAATGCAATTTGTTATAAATGAAATAATAGTCAATAAATCGTTTTCAAAGGGTGAATGAAGGAGTTTTTTTGTGCAGAAAGTAGAAAAGTGAATTGCATACACAGTTTTCATATAGAAAATGATCTTGGTAAAACAGAAAGGGGTCTTCTTCTACAGGAAACGGTCTACCTAAGACAGATATCATATAGAAAACGTTCTATCTTAGACAGTTTTTTAACAATTTTCATACTGTCTTCCCTGGAAAAATTTTTCTAAACATTCTGCTAAACACATAAATAATAAACTTGTAAATGATCTTTGTATAAAAAGCTAAACATCTCCTACAAACTACATTGAAAAAATCTTAAAACAGATTAAAACTGCTGCTCCTAATGAAAGATTTATTTACCATTAACACACAAATTCTGCCTTAAACACAACACAATTTTAGATTTCGCTCAGTATCCACATATTTTATTGATGTAATAAACAATACTTCTGGCTCTTGTGACTCCAAACAACAATTGCAAATTCAAGTAAAAATACTGCTACTGCTTAAGCAACACTTTACAACAACTAGCGATTTGAAATTCAACCAGCAAAGAAAAAAATCGTTATTTCTAACGTTTCTCTCGTTTTCCAGCTTCCTGTTCTTACCACATTATCTTTATGTTAATTCTGTTTATAAATCAAACTGTTAAGCTAAAGCTGAAAACCTACTGGTGAGTGCCGGGGAAGAAAAGGATTTGCTACCAAAGAAACTAACAACCATGGCAGTGGTGTATTAAGGCAAAGCTAAAGCAGTGGCTCATTGTTGTCGCTTTTTCAAAAAAAAATTACAAAAGAGCCAAAAGAACTAACTGCTGAAATACAAAAAAACACAAACACACACAAAAGTAGAGAAGAGAAATAGTATAAAAAATATATTAAACCAAATAGGAAATCATCGTCATCATTTCTATTTATTTAAAAACATGCTTAAATGTATGAGTAATAGAAAGTTGCGTTTGTATACCCATAACAACAACAGCGACAATTGTAAGGATAACGTACATACAATCAAAAGAAGACAACAATCATGCCGGCCGGTATTAGAATAAAATTTATTTCCATTTTTTATATGTATGTATATATTAAGCCTTACAAACACTCTAACTAACACACTCTCTCTCTCTCTCTCTATCAAAACGCAAGCAACATTTTCATACAAAGAAAAGCTAATGTCTGGATAACATTTTAAAGGATATCCGCAGAGTATACAAAGGACAACAAATGTTAGAGTTTGCGTAAGGGAATGTTAAGAGTAAAGGATAAAAGGGAGAAAGGTATGAAATGGTAGTGAGACAGACAACAAGAGAACATAAATGAGTAGGAATGCAAAATTTAAAGAAAGAGAGCTGAGCTTTACAGTTGGAATTTAAGTAGGTAGAAAATAATGAGAGCAAAAGGATTTGTTGGCATGCAAGGAAAGATTGAGTTTGATAAATGAGATTTAGTGCAGCAGAGTTGGAATTGTGTAATCTTTTAATAATTTATATTTAGTCCTCAATTCAAAAATGGTCCAGCTGTCAGATCTTAAAGCTTTTAGTATTTAAAAGTGTTTAACTGTTAATAATTTTAATGAGATTTCTTTATTTATAATAACATCAAAATGAGTATAAGCAAGTGTGCTCCTATATATAAATGAAAAAAACTTTAAATATCTTTAACGACCGAAGAATATCCGACATTTAAAAAGGTCAAGCGTTCAGATCTCAATGATCTGTTAGATCATTCTGATATGAACACATATATTGGTAATGTAATAAACAGTTCCTGAAAGAAAAGTGATTGTATAGGTATACAAAGATTATTGCCCTTATACATAAAACTTACAATAGGTTTATAAGAGGTTTATAAAGCAAATTTTGTATGGAAATTTGCTTTATAAACTTGTTATAAACCTGTTGTAAGTTTTTATGAATAAGGGAGTATAACTCTATATTGATGCGATATTCGGTGCTGTGTTAAGACTTCTCAATTTACTAAACAGAAACAGTTCAATATACATAGTTGTGCTAAGGCAATAAAATGTGTCAAAGAAAATCTGGCTGCCTAAGTAATAAATTAAATCATATTTTCATATAGGAATAACTCTCTAACATAAACTGCTCATTCCCAAAAAACTGACAATAATCAACGTTTGCATTTGAGATTAGATCACCGGTTCTTTGGGAGATCTCCTTGGGATGACTTTAAAGGAGTTATATAAACATCAATATCACATAGATGAAGTCTTCTACTAAGCACGCCAGACAGAGAGATTCTATCAATTACACTATCACAATTTAAGCCGTCATTAATTTCAAATTATTATTTATGAATCTGTGTCATATTCTCAAGTCGTGCCTATAATTAAAAACATAGCAAAAATTTAAAAAAAAAATTTATTTAAAAATAATTTCATATTTTGTTACAAATCCATTGTTATTGATGACAGTTTGACGTCTGTGAGGCATTGAGGTCAAAACATTTTAGCATTCCAAGATTTCTTTGTTTCGGCAAAGAGGATTAAAATCACATAATTTTACAGAGCTTACTTTGATTTTTGCAACTTGCCATAGGTTCTGAATCGGGTTAAGATCAGGACTGCATGAAGGCCAGTCAAGAACAGTAACCGAATTGTTGAAAAACAATTACTTGTTACTGGCATGTTCTCATCAACATACGACATCATTGTATGGCTTAGAATTCTTGCATACTGAAACTTATCCATATTTCCCTCAATTTTGTGCAGCGGCCCAACACCACGTGACTACATAGCACCCAAAAGCATTATAGAACCTCCTTCATGCTTCAAATTCTTTCTACTTTGGCCACCGAACATATTTTTCCCATCTGGGGAGACCCTATTCATTTTAGTTTCGTCCGAAACTATTACTTTCCTCCATTCTACATCCGTCCAATAGAGGTACTGCTTTGCGAATTCGAGTCTCTTCTTTCGGTTACGTTGAGACAATAATGGCATCTTTCGTGAAATTCCCAAATTCTCACAATCGATGTTTTACTGTATCTACAGGCGGTTTTGCGTCATTTTGGTTAAAGCCTGCAATCCGAATCCCATTTGCTGATTTATACGTCATCTTTTTTTACGGGCCACCTTTTCTGTAGTCGAATGCTTTCTGAAATATTTCACCGCTTGAAAAACTATTGTTTTTGAAGCATTAAAGGCTGCTTTGATTTCCCGATAAATTTTTCCATCGTGATGCCTTTGTACAATAATCTTTCGAGTACTGACATCACATACTGTGCTTTTAAGCATGTTAAGCAAGTATTAAGAACTTATCATATACTGAAAAATAATCTGTGTACTCATAATTAACTTAATATTACTTTTAAAAATTACCTGAATTTGACAATGTAAATTTATCGCTGTCCTTAAGCGACAGCACCAAGCACGATTAATTTATTTCGCAAATTATAAAAAAACATTACAAAGAAAAAAATTAAAGTGATACATTTTAGCGTTTTATTTAATAAATATTACCTTTAACATAACGATTTAAACATTGAATACCACTGTCCTTAATTAGTTTCACACAGGTGCATATTTCTTAACATTATGCTATCGGCAATTTTATTTCTTTTAGTGGCTATGTTGCACTGTCCTGTTGAAACCCCATGCCACTGATCCAAATTAAAATAAACCTTGACTGGAAAAAATACTTTCACAGAAAATCAACCTGGTTTTTTTTGTTCTTAAAACAAAATTTAATTCACATTGTGAGTGTATTCGACAATCGATATTCGCTGGCTATCGAAAATCGACTATCGAATGTAAAATTTGTATTATGAGTTGGTGTCACTGTCGAAAATTTCGTTGTTCAACGAATTTTTTATCATACACAAATTTGCTGTCAACGCTGTATAAAACTGTGCAAAATTTATTAAAAATGTAGTTTTTTTTTGTTTTGGTCAACCAAATACTACTTGTAAATTATTTTTGTTAATATCCTGCAGGTCTAAGGTCCTAAATACAAAACAGCAATTAAAGAAGCTCGTTTCTCTCATGGAGGAAGATTAGAGAAACTATTGCCAATTTAAATATGCTTGGGATTGTTTTGCCCTTTGAGCATTATTGTAGCAGTTCATCAGAATGGACAGCAAGTCCACAAACGCCTCTTTACAGAGTCGAAAATTTTTAATAAAGTAAAATTATTAAATTGTAAATTAAATTTATAATATCCTTGTCAAAAGCTCATTAAATAATATACTCAAGTGGTGGAATCAATTTCCAAAATGTTAAAAGCATCCTTCAGAGTTTTTCTGCTTCTGGCCAGTTCTAGTAAGGATTCATCTTCATCAGACGAATCATCAAACCATAATTCCGTGGTGGTCATTTAAAATTTAATTTATTTTTCTTTAAGAATTTGTAAAAAAATATAGCGCCAGCTGATAGAAATGTACTATTGTGAATAACCCAAAAAAGAGTGATTTTCACAATAGCGTTTTTTCATCGAATGGCACCATAATACCAAATGAAAATTCGTTCGATAAGTATTTTCGACCATAGTCGAAAATCTAATTTTGCTCATAATAGGCACCTGTAATAATTGTCAACACTGCTACTAGTGCTATGCCAATTAGTAAAAATTATATTCATTGAATTGTCTTCTTTACTTTAATTTAAATATCAAGTATGTAACTGCAAACCCTTTTTCACTACCTCCAAACTTGGCAGCACTTCTTATACGCAACACACACATTTTAACACAAACAAGATCTTAAAAACAAAACAAAGAGCACACTCAAACGATAACATTTGGCACATGCAAACTCTCTTGCCCATGAATACACATCTCTGTAACAACGAAAAAAACCAATTAGAATGTAAACAAAATGAAAGCGAAACATTTGACAATTAACTACAACGAAATGGAGCATGCTCAGTTTAAGCAATGCTACTGCTATTTTAAGCATTTGTTTTCTTTTTTTGCTGTTGTTATTTTGCGAAAACAAAAAAATAACACAATAAAAATGAAGAGAAAAACAACCCCAAAATAATGGCGAGTATGAAATTATATACATATATATCTATGTATGTACGCAAAAATTGACAGTTTTATAATGGTTGACAGTGATAATTTTCAGTTGTAAAGTGATAACCAACGGCGAAACTACCGGATAACGGGAAAAATATATAACCTAGAACAACAACAAGAAGAAATTTAAGCAGATTGAGTGAAAAAAATTAAGCAAACAAAAAAACAGCAAGAGTAACTGCTGGCTAAAAAAGTGAAACAAACTAAAAAAAAATTACATTATATTAAACAAATGATGTGCGTGCAATAAATCAGTCTGCAAATAACAATGCTAAAGCATAATACAGGAGGTTACTATTAAAAAAAAAGAAGTAATTCTAAAACAAGTTTAAAAAAAATAAAAGCAAAAGCTATAAAAGTATAAAGCCAGTTTAAAGAAAAAGTATTTAATTAAAAACCTGACAATGGTCATGTTGTTACCGGAAAAATGGTCTTAAAATTAAATAAAAACCTAAAAAATCCTTTAAAAATCTTAAATTTCCATGCCTTTTAAATAAACTTAAAATGTTTATTTAAAGAAAATTAAATTAAACAAATTTGCAATTTTGTTACATACATTCTCCACCAATGTCGCAAAACATAAATGCGCTATAAAGCAGCAAATCATTTGTCTTAACAACAACAAAACAAAATAAAGTGTATTGAATTTAAATTGCAGATAAAGAGAGTGGCCACTCATAAAAGAGTGTGTGTGTTTGAGTGCCAGTCAATCAGTTTGTTGTTTTGTAAGAATATTAACAGCAAAAGCAAATCCAACAAGAATTTATTGAGTTTTTTTTTCTTTGGTTCTTCCAATTTTGTTTTTGTCTTATTTGCTAAAAAAACCCAGTCTTTTTGTTGTTTTTTAATACTAGTACAAAAATACAATCGTTAGTTTAGTGCGTGTGTAAACAAAGTGAAATAAATACTATTTGCTGCTGCTAATATCTTTAAATTAAACAAAAAAAACGTAAGTTTTATATTTACTATTAAAAAAATTCATTGTATTGAAATTCATTCAAAAGAAAAGTATCCAAAAGATAACAAAAAATAAATGAATCAGTCGTTCGTAAACAATAAAGTAAAACAAATAGCAGCAGACTTTAAAGGCAAGAGTAAGGCTAATGCAGCGTTTTTTAAAAGCTGTAATGACATTTAATCGTCAATAGCCTGTTAAAATGTTTAAGTATTTTAGTGTTAAAAACTCTTTGACGCAAAGCTTTAGTCTTACTGCATTATTCATAAAAAATAAAGTAGGTTTGAAGTGTGCTTTTAGACAAAATTTTCTTAAAGTACATTTGAAGTCTACTTTAATTTTTTCTGAATAAGACTGTTAATCTATAGTATAAAAAAGCACTATACTGTTGCGGTTGAAAGAATTGTGACTGAAATGGTTTGAAAATCTGATCTGATAAGTGGGGTTTGTGTCAATTTTGTTTCCCGAATTATGAGGAGTACAGTAAATTAGAGAAAATTTTTTTGTTTGGATCAGAACTAAAGTGGTAACCCCTACTGGTGCAATGCATTGTGTTGGAACTAGGAAAATAGGTTGTAGAAGGTAGGATAGAAGGAGTAGTATTTATGAACATTTGATTTGAAATTTCCTATATTGAAAGGTGAAAACTTCCGCAGTTTATTTCACATACGGACAGTACGTCTAAAGAACGTATTTTCCTGGCTGAAGAACTTGTATTACGGAAAAACTACAGGTTTCGGGAACAAGTTCCCTAATTTCAGCACAACACATTGGATGGAACAGTTAATAACAAACCACATTGCGTCGATGCTCCGCGAATCAATAGAATTGGATACCCTATTGTCACCGATAAGCATCTTCGACTTTTCCTGTAAGCGGTCGAGTAACTCCAAAATAGACTTCAAAGCATGTCCATACATGAGAGTTGCATACCATTTTTCGTCAAATAGAGGTGGTGTTTAATAGTAAGGAGATCGAATGGAGTGAAGTATTTCCTAGACCTTTTGTACAAACCAAGGCGTTTGAACATATCTTTTGACACTTGAAAATGTAGGGGAAAGAACGGAGCCTTGCGGTATCCCTGATTTAACTTTGCTCTCGTCTGATGAGATCGCAACTATGACAACTGGTATAGTGTGATTTCTGAGGAAACTCTAATAAATCGAGAGAAGTTACCAACAATACCAAAAGTAATAGGTTTTGATAAAAGAACACCTCACCACCCTTTGTCAAACGCCTTGGATATATCTAGAGCCATCACTTTACTTTCGAAAAAACGATGTTAGTGCATTTGAACATTAAGCATGAGTTGGTATTTGTAGCCCCGGTTCGATTCCCAGCCGCTGCCACTCAAACAAAATCAGTTTCTGATAATTATTAGTTTTCTTTCTATAATAACTAATATTTATCACAGCGCCCTCCTTCGGTGGTATAGCATTGAAACGCCACCGAAATAAAATAATTAAAATACAGGCTATAAAATTAAGCTTTAAAAATTATGCGCCTTCTCGCCACCAGAGGCGCTGCAATAAACACAATCATAATGCGCAATTTCAGAGTTGTGATATAAAGAGCTTTCTTCTTTCACCACCTTTACTTATTCAACTATCTCCTTTCCAAAGAAAGTAACGCAATTATATATACCTATTAATTCTCTTAGTGTTACTTTTCTTTAAAAAAATATATATATATGTATATATATAAACCATACTTTCCATAACTTTAAAAAGTGCAGAGCAAATTGCTATTGGGCGATAATTATCAGGGTTGGTAGCCTCTATTTTTTTTAGGAATCGGCGTTACATTAGCAACTTTCCAACACATGAGCAATTCACGGGCACGGTTTAAGGTGCTGAAAAGTTTATCTAATGAACGGGTCTATTTTGTTAACCCTGTTTTTATTTTAAGGCTGAAAACGATGCGATTGGCTTTGACTTTGTCCTTAGTGTAGTCCTAGAATACTACACCCAGTGGTTTTTAAATTGCTTGATCGGAACGGCCAATTGACAGATGATGATAAGTACTCTCCGAAGGCTTTCAGAAGTCTTACACCAAATATTTAAGGATTATAACTAGACAACCAATAGTAGTGTTTTATCCACCATTATAAAGACTTTTTGTATATCTATGGTTTTGACTTTTAAAACTGGAATTAGTTTTCTTTTCCATTTGTAGAAAAAAACAACATTAAAGCTAATTTTTCTTTACGTAATATTCTTAAGAGATTGTAAATTGTTTTATCTTACAATATGTCTCCAGTAGCCATTCTCTCATTATTAATGTCTCTCATTATTAAAGTCTTTTGAAAATTGTTCAAAAATTTTCAAAATTTTTATTTAAATGGAAATCATAGTTGACATTCTTATTTTATTTAAATCATAAAATGCATGGAATAATATATGAATGAAATTTGTATTCCACGTTTTTACTAGCTCATATAAACTCTTTTGTTGAAATTTGCAAGGTGAAAATATACTTCCTCCCTTTTTCTATTCCTGTCTACGATGTTCCTAAAGTTTTACCAACATTCATATGCACTTCTCCGATATTGCCACTTGTTCAACATGGATGACACATCAATTTACTTCAATTTATGTAATCTGTATTCACAGTTAAAAAACTTGCATACACCAATATTCCAACCATTGTACGAAATAAACCCATATGTATATACAAAATGATTAGAGCTGTGTCGTTCATGAACGAACGGGTTAAAATGAACGGATCACTTCATTGAACGGAATGAGCCGGTCATTTAACTGAACGACTGGGCACAACTCTAAAAATGATGTTAAATCCTACCAACTAGGATTTTTGTGACCACCGAATCAAGAGTTTACACGTTTATAAAGCATATCAATATCACGCAATTTAGACAGAAAAAAAAAACTATTACCATACACGATATCGAGCTTTAGTGAGAATTACTGCTCTAACAACTTTATTTCTCAGCAAGTATAGTTCTATCTGTTCAAATACACTTGCGGTTGCATTTTTTTTCCATAATCACATGGGGGTTCTCCAAAAATGAGGAAATTTTCCAGGTGGAAATGTTTTTCATCGCTTATGATAATTATCATTTTCATGGAATTTTCTATTCTTGTTCACGATGTTTGGCTGACCAGCATTGTCAATTTATACAATTATACAATATGACAGGTTGAAAATCTATAATCCGACGGTGCCCAAAACATATTTATTATTTTCAAAATCGCGGAACACTTTCAATAATTTCCTTCAACTGCATTTTCTCTAAACCTAAACTGTGAGTTGTCAAACTTTTGCCAACACTTTGAATATGGTCCACATTTATTACATTCAGTTTGAAGCTGTTGCCTTGCCTTAAATTCTTATATGAGTTTGAAGACATAATAGTTCGTAAAGATTGTAGAAAATTCATCTAGTGAGAAACTTTACTGTGTAAGATAATATTCAGATATAGCTTATCATTTGTGAGCTAGACATGGTACCACAATATTCATAGTATTTTCCGAGATTGAACTCGACTGATCTGGCGAAAAGTTGAGATGATTGTTGAGGAGACTTTACATGATTATTTTTCGAATAGAAATAAGCTTAGCAGATTGTTGAGGATATTGTTCTAGAATGTTTTCATTTAGAAAAAAATTGAGGAGATTTCTTTTGACTCTTTCGTCTAGGAAAATGTTGAGGAGATTGTTCTCTACTCTTTTCGGTCTGCGAAAATGTTGAGGAACTCGTTCTATACTCTTTTCGGTATAGGAAAATGTTGAAGAGATTGTTCGCTACTCTTTTTCGCCTAGAAAAAGTATTTTACATATTATAATTGACTTTTCCTGCATGTAATTAGTTCACAAACTACAGTTTGTTGTAAACAATTTCTTTTGTAGTTACGCTTCTGTAAAAATTATTTTTACACCTTTCTTGGAAAGATTTTAGATCATCCACTAGGTATAATTGGTTTAACATCTTCGAGAAATGCTTGCAATTAGTGCCAAACAAGAATTTCTCAGATATAAACGGAATGGCTGTTCTGTTGTATAAAATACCATTTATAACGTCCCAAACAACCTAAATATGAGATCATTTCAAAATACCAGTGTGACAGTTTTCCTACCAGAAAAGAGTTCTGGAGATTTTTCATCTAAAAAAAATTTGGAGCGATTATCTTCGATCTTTTTGCTATGTAAATTAATTGAGTAGAGACAAAAGAGTTGTGGAGATTGTACTCGATGATTTTTCATCTAGAAAAAAGTTGAAAAGTTTTCCAAAGGAAACAAATTTAATAGATTGTCCTCGACCTTTTTCATTCAGAAATAAGTGGTACAAGTTGCCCTAAACTTTTTTGGTCTAGAAACAAGTTGAGAAGATTGTCTTCGAATTTGACTCTTCCTAGATGTAATTACTAAAAGAGGCCACACTTAGAAATATTTCAATTAAAACGTTTCTTTTTTTATTAAAGTAAATAGTTAATAATTATTTTCATAAAATAGAACTCTGTAGCTACTTTAAAATCAACAATAACAATTAAACGCTGCTATTCCACACTGTTTTCATTATTATAATTCTAGGTATATTGTTTTGTTACTTTTTGTTGTTACTTATTTAGCTAATGCATGCTAAATCACCAAAGCACAAGAAAGAGACAGATATATATCTGTACTCACAACAAATGTACATATGCACAAATACTTCTGTAACTGAGTGTTTGGCCAAAAGAAAAACAATAAGAAACAGAGACCAGAGACAGCAGAGTTACGTTTTTAATGTAAATATGTTTTTGTTTTAGTTTTTCTCTCGTCTACATTTCAAGTGTAAAATGTTTACATTTTGTTGCTGTTGAAGTGCAGTAGCTAAGTCTGCTGTTATTGTTTTTTGCTTTTAGTGCGTGAAGTTGACAATTTACACTTAACGAAACTTATTAATTTGTACTTACATTTACGTTATTATGGCTTGTTCAAAGTTTAATACTACGTTATTTGCTAATGTTGTTTTCTTAAGCTTTACAAAGCTAGACTAGAAAAGCAAATGTTTTATACATATTTTTTCTAGTAAAAGTTTTCTTTTTTTATTTCCTTTTAACTTAAGGTTTTATGCACGTTGGGAAAGAGTGTGCATAGCATATTGTTGTTTTCTTCCACTTTGTTGTTGTGTCTGTTAAAGCCAGACTGCGCTAACGTTGTCTTTGACACTGACAGACTGTTTGTTGTTGGTGTTTCATGCTGAATTGTTTTTGTTTTTTTATGTTTTGTTGTTGTTGATTTTCTTTTTTGCCTTAATGCGTTTCACTCTTTATTTTTCACTACTTTTATGTCTGCATGGACATTGTGTGTGGAAGTGTGCGTTAGTATCTGTATATGTATGTGTTTGGCAACCACTTTTGCTGCACACACGGTTAAAGTTCATTGGAATTAAAGATAATTTAATGGCTTTTCCTTTATTCCTGCAGGATTTTTATTTTTTGATGGAGAAAATTTAAAGGATAATTGAGCAAAATGAAAATGCATAAAATTAAAAATGAATAAAGCATAAATAAATTAATTTAAAAGATCATTTGATAGTTAGGCACTGTATGGCAACAATTTGGTAGAGAATAATGTCAAATTTGTTTAAGAAAAAAGGCTGAAGTTTGTCCTCGACGGTCATCTAGGAAAAGAATTAAGCAGATTGTCCGCGACAGTTTGCCGTCGACGAAAAGAGTTAAGGAGATTGTCCTCGACTATTTTTTGTCCAAGCAAAGAGTTAAGGAAATTGTTCTCAACTATTTTTTCGTTTAGGAAAACGGTTGAGGAGATTGTCCTCAACTGTTGATTTGCGAGGTTGATTGTTCTCGACGGTGTTTCGTCTAAGGAATGAGTAGAGGAGATTTATTGTCATCGACTGTTGAGTTGGGATATTGATTGTCCTCTACTGTTGCGAAGATTGATTATCGTCGACTGTCGAGTTGAGGAGATTGACTGTCCTCGACAGTTGAATTGAGAAGATTGACTGTCCTTGACTGTTGAGGAGTTGTCAGTCTAGAAAAAGAGTTGAGCATACTGACTGTCCTCAGCTACTGAGTTGATAGATTGATTGTCCTCGATTGTTGAGGAGTTTTCAGTCTTGGAAAAGAGTTGATGAGATTGTTGTCAACTGTTGAGATGAGGTATTAATTGTCCTCAACTGTTTTTCCGACTAAGAAAAGTTTTGAGGAGATTGATTGTCCTCGGCTTAGAATATTAATTGTCCTCGACTGTTAAGGAGTTTTCAGTCTCAAAAAAGACTTGAGGAGATTGTGCCCGACTGTTGATTTCAGAGGTTGATTGTCGTCGACTGTTGAGTTGGGGATATTGATTATAGTCGACTTTTGAGTTGAGATTGTCCTCGACTGTTGAATTAAGAAGGTTCAGTGCCCTCGAATGTTGAGTTGAGGAGATTGATTATCCGCGACTGTTGAGTTGAGGGGATTTATTGCCCTAGACTGTTGAGTTGAGGAGGTTCATTGTCCTTAATTATTTTTCCGTCTAGGAAAACAGCTGAGGAGCTGTTCCTTAAAAAATTTCTCCAGAGAAACAAGTTTAGAATATTATGCTCGACTGTTCTATAGAAACCAGTGAATGAGCTTGTCCTCGACCTGTTTTTAAAGAAGCAATAGGAGAAGATTGCCCTTGACTTTGTTTAATTGTCGTCTGTATTTGGTTTGCAAATTGTCACACAATATGTCTTCTATTTCTAACAAGGAAGCAACTGAGAAGATATTTGTATAGAAAATAGTTGAGAAAATTATACTTCACTTTTAGCTTAGAACAACTTTGTATGATTTTTTAATTTAACAAATTTCTATTTAATAATATTTCTTTAAATCCTGTTACAACAATTCCAAAACGTCTTCAATTATCTTGTTTCAAAACAAAAAAAATCTGTCAAGTTTTTTCTTTAACATTCTCACAAACAGCAGACATTTTTCATTCATTCACTCATTTATTCTGGGATTCAGTTAAAGAAAAAAACAAAAAAAAAAGAGTTTACTACAGGCCATTATTTCTCTACAATGTCTTTGTGTCGTTTGTTTTTTTTTTTGTTAAGTCGCGTGTCATTTGACTTTAAATTTCAGGTGAATTGACAAATGTTTTATGGACTACACTCTCTATCATTCGTTTGTACGTTTGTTTCACTAATGTGTGTAATTCTTGAGTTCTGTCCGTTTAAAGAGGAACACAGAGCCTCCATTAATATGACATAACTAAAAGTAGGGGGTCTAGTCTTTAAAACACGGATAAAAGACTAACATACAGTGAAATATAACGTCACTTTCAAATAAAAAAATGTTTGCCACAATTTGTGGCAGGAGCCAACCTGCAGCATCAAAAGCAAGATACAGAATTTAAAGCACATGAGGGCTTAAATACACATTTTGCTGCAGACATACAGGAACATGGTTTGGTTGATTTCGATTATCATGTTGCTGATGATGATGACGATGATGATTATGAAGAAACCCAACAAATTCAAGAGTGGAGTAGAAAGTATTTGTAAAGCATTACTAATGGCAGCAGACAAACTCAATTAGACTGCTGGGAATTGAATCAAATGTCTGAAATAACAAAAAAAAAAAATAACAGCAATACAAAAATTCAGCAATAGCTTTTACTTTTTCTACTGTTATTTGGTTGGTATTATTTCTGGGGTATCAAGGATTCTGGCTACTGCTACTACTACTACAACTTCCACTGCCAGTTTATTATACGGATATTGACTTTGAGATTTTGATGAATGCCCAAGTGTCTGTGTACGTAATGCAGGAAAACGTTCACAAACAAAAAGAAAAAAACAACATTTATTAAATGAAAAGTAAAAGTTGTTTTTAAGGGATTATGGTTTTAGTGAAATTTTTGGAAATTATTGGTAAAATGACCTAAGAAATTATTAAGAGAATGAGTCAGTTTAAATTTTAAAAGTTACTTTAAGTAATAGGATTTAAGTTTTTTAATATTAACGAAGGTTTCCATCCAGTTTTCTAGTGCAAAGAAGCTAGTGAAAAGAAGCTCAGACTCTCAGTGAACTTTTCTAGTGAAAAGAAACTAAGACTCTCAGTGAACTCTCTAGTGAAAAGAAGCTGAGACTCTCAATGAAATTTTCTAGTGCAAAGAAGCTGAGACTCTCAAAGAACTTCTCTAGTGAAAAGAAGCTGAGACTCGCAGTGAACTTTTCTAGTGAAAAGAAGCTGAGACCCGACGTGAACTTTTCTAGTGAGAAGAAGCTAAACCTCTCAGTGAATTTTTCTGGTAAAATTATGTTGTAATGCTCAGTATCTTTTCTATAATTTTAAATAAAATGTTATTGAAACTCTCAGCTTCTTTTCTAGTGAAAAGCTAATTAAAGTTGTTTGTCAAATGCTGCTTGATTTCTCAATATCTTTTATATTCAAATGTTGCTTTAACTCTCAGCATCTTTCTAACAAAACGTTACTTGGATTCTCTACTTCTAATATAATGATGCTGAGATTCTTATTATCATTTTTCTTTTCAAAATTATCCTCAGTTCATTAACAACATTTCTTTCGCAAAGTTTGCATTGTTAATTTTCTTTCTAGGAAATTTTTGCAAAAACTTTTTTCTATTTCTTCATTAATCTCTATTTTGATGTTGTTTGCTTTTTGTTACAATTCAAGGACGTTTTTTATGTGTTTTTGGTGCTGTTTTATTATTTGTTTGTGTCCTTACAAAGGACATTGTTTTAGGGCAATAACAAAAAACAACACAAAATTTTAATAATGATAATGATTAACACAACACAGACAATATTACGAAACTGTTCGTACCACCAAAAAAAGAAGGAAATGAAAAATACGACAAAGTTTTCCTTCTGCTAGAAAATTCGTTTAAAATTTTTTCATAAATAATAACTGAACAATTTCGTTTGTAAAACAATTTTAAAGGAAATATTAAGCTGCCTGCCTGCTGTGTGTAGAATAGAAAACATACACTCTTTTGTGTAGAGTAAAGAGTGTCAAAGAGAGACAGTAAACGAGAGGCTTTCTGATGTTGCTTTAAAAAAATATATTTCTGTAATGATTTTCCTTCAACAAAACACCCCCACTAAAAAGCAGTCACCTCAACACCCCTTCTTAAACCGGCATAAGCAAAAACGGAAATACAGAGAAGTGAAAACAGCCAGCAACAACAAACATTTTTCTATCTTAGAAAAATCAACAAAAGTATTGTTTTTTTGCTGTTCATTGTTGCCGTTTTGTGTTTGTGTTTAGTAAGCGAAAGTGTTTCTTTGTTGTTGCTGCTGTAGGGGGAAAATGTAGAAAATCAAATTTCACCAAACAGGCGGGCACGAGTACAACTCACGTTTCGTTACCCTGTTTTTCATTATTTTTCTTTCTTTTTTTATTTGTGCCGTATATACAGAATAACTTGGTTTAAATGATTTTCTTCTTTATTTTTTGCCCGATTTTCATTTCTAGTTGATGACTGTGTCTGTTTAATATTAAACAATCTTTAGCCATTTTCTATTAAAAAGACGATGACTTGGCAGAGGCAGTGGGGTTGAAAAATCTTAGCGCTTTTCCTTCAAATTGTACAGCAGTAATGACACTAGCACAAGCTTTCGAGGTTTTTGATGTTCTAGTGTCGCTGTAACGAGTACAATTTTTCACATTTTCCCCCACATTAAAATTCACCCTTTTATCTAATGTTATTAAGTTTTACGGGAAAAAATAAATAAAAAAGAAAATTGTTTTTCTTCTTGTTTAATTTTGCAAATTTTATATAAAACAAAATTTTTTGTCGACTTTATTTGGGGTTTGTGTCTTCTATTAACAGTCAAGATATGGAAGAATAAACTTTACATTAAAATCTAGAAAGAAAGAAAATAAATGGCAGTTAATTTTTTTTTATATACATACATATGTATTTTCTTTTTTTTTCTCTTTCTTAGTAAAATACATATACAATTTTGCAAATTTGCTGTTTATTCTTTAGAAACAAGAAAACATAAATTTATTTATATTATAACGTTGGAATTGAAAGCATACATTTTATTAAGTATTAACAAAACAGTCACAATATTTTAATATAGAAGATGTGGAAAATATATGCAATATTTTTCTAAAAGAAATGTTGAGAATCTCTTCCACATTTTCCTAAAAAAGTTTCCGACAATCTTAGCAACATTTTCCTATTAAACATGCTGCGAATCTTAGCAACACTTTCCTAGCAAAGAGACTGCGAGTATCCAACATTTCCCTAGAAAAGATGCTGAGAATCTCAGCAATATTTTCTTAGAAGATATGCTGAATATCTCAGCATCATTTTCATAGAAAACGTGATGAGAATCTCAGCTATATTTCAATGTAAAAGTTGCTGCGCACCTTTTTACTAGAATAATTGCTAAGAATCTCTTAATATTTTACTAGAAAAGTTGCTGAGAATATCTACATCTTTTTACTAGAAATGTTGCTGATCATCTCTTCATGTTTTTACTAGAAAAGTGGTTGAGCATCTCTGCATCTTTTTAGTAGAAACATTTTTCTATTAAACATGCAAAATTTTTCAAGAAAATATACTAAGAATATCAGCAACATTTCCAATTAAATATAATGAGAATCTAAGCATTATTTTCCTAGAAAACCTGATGAGAAACTCAGCATCATTTTCTTAGAAAACATGCTGAGAATCTCAGCAACATTTTCCTAGAAAACATGCTGAGAATCTCAGCAACATTTTCTTAGAAAACATGCTGAGAATCTCAGCAGCAATTTCCTACAAAACATACTAAGAATATCAGCAACATTTCCAATTAAATATAATGAGAATCTAAGCATTATTTTCCTAGAAAACATACTAAAAAACTCAGCAACACTTTCCTAGAAAACATGCTGAGAATCTCAGCAACATTTTCTTAGAAAACATGCTGAGAAACTCAGCATCTATTATCTGGCAATATAGCTGAATGTTTCAGCATATTTTTAATAGAAAAGTTTCTGAGCATCTCAGCATCTTTTTTCTGGTAAAGATGATAATATTAGAGTCCCTGTAATAATTGTATAGGTATCTATTATTAGCTGTTTATAAGTTCCTTGTGAACTCACTGTCTTTAAACTTTTCCTTTATTGTTCCTTTCACTTGCTGTATCCTGTTTCCATTTACTTACTTTCTCGTTTTTTCGTTCTATAGACTTCCGTTTTTTTTTCATTTAAAAATTGTAAATGTCTTCTATGGCGAATTCCCAAAAAACCTTAGCTATTTTTCAGGCAAGTGATGAAAGTTTAAAATGTTTAGGTGGCAGGGGGACACGAATAACAGGCAGGAATCCTTGTTGATTTACTTGCTTTATCATGTATTATTTGGCAATTACTTTTGTGTTTCTAAACATTTTATTTCTTTACATTTTGGTATGTTGTTGAATATTTCTTTTGTGAGTTTTCAATACTTCTTTTGAATTTAAACATTTTGTAATGTGTGTGTTTTTAAATTATTACCTGCTGTTTAAAGAATTTCAACAGATTTTTGTTTTTGTTTTTGATTCTGTGATTGCTGGTGACTCCACAAAAAAGGTATTCATTTATTATTGCTTTCTCTGTTGTTAATTGGTTGTTGGTTAGAGAATTTTTGTAACTGGTGCTGTTGTAGAGTTTTGGTATTTATCGTTTATTTTGATTTTATTTGTTATTTTATAATTATTGTTGTAAAATGTTTATATGTATGTATATACAAAATATTTGTGTCCTTTAAATGTGTTTCTTTATTATTTAAAGAGCTATTTCTCTGTATTATTGATTTTTCCATTAAACAAAGTTTAGTGTTTTTTTTTGGTAACCGGAAACCATTTAATTTTAATGCGTTTTTAGTAAAAGTTTCTCAAAATGTTGTTACAGAATTCTAAAGCAGCTTAAAAGGGTTTATGTTGGCTATTAAAAATTATGACAAATTCTAAATAAAACTAAGCCAAGAAGCGATTATTTTAAACGATTGGTTTTAATGTTATGTAACGGGCAATAAAATATTATTTGGTCATTTTAAAGATTGAGTGAAGGATGAAATATTCAGAAAAGCCTTTTGCAAAATGTCACTAGAAAAAGTTCTGGGAGTCAAAGCAACATTTTACTAGAAAAGTTCATGAGAGTCTCAGCATCATTTTCCTAGAAAAGATACTGAGAGTCTCAGCATCATTTCACTAGAAAAGTTGATGAGAGTCTCAACATCATTTTACTAGAAAAGTTGCTGAGAGTCTCAACATAATTTCACTAGAAAAGTAGCTGAGAATCTTAGCATCATTTCACTAGAAAAGTTTCAGCATAATTTTACTAGAAAAGTTTAGCATCATTTTTAGCAACATTAGCATCATTTTAATCGAAAAGTTCAGCAATATTGGCATCATTTCACTAGAAATGTTGCTGTGACTTCACTAGAAAAGTTGCTGAGAGTCTCAGCATCATTAATTTACTAGAAAAGTTACTGAGAGTCTCAACATTATCTCACTAGAAAATAGGTTAAAACTTTAGCAACATTTTAGTAGGATTATGCCTAAAAGTTCCAGCTACATATATCACTATTTGCCAGTAAAAAGTTATAATATAAATAAATTATAGTTTAATTTATTTTGTTCATTATCTGTGTTTCTCCTTAATTTTATTTAAATTTATTATTATTATTTATTTTCATATATTCTCTGCCGTATTTATAAAAAATTAAAGTAGACTTCAAGTGTACTTTAAGAAAATATTGTCTTAAAGCACACTTCAAGCATACTTTATTTTTTATAAATACGGCAGTCTGACTGTAATTGTGTTTGTAAATATTTTATTATCACGATTTTAAAATCGTTTTATATTCCAATTGTACTTATTATTGTGGTTAGTAAAATATTTATTTATACATATAAGTTTTTTTTAACAAATAAACGATAGAGTATTATTTACCTGTTAAACAATACAACAACAGCAAAAACAAATTATAGCCTAAATTTATGGGTAATTGTAAACACTTGTATACGTATAGTACTCAAAAAGCCATAAATAGTGGGCCTGAGTAGTAATTTTAGTTTTTTGTTTATTTCCAATTGACATTTGAGTTGAGATTTACGATACAACGTTTTTTCTATACATTTTCTACGCTGTGGTTTGAGGCATATTGTGGTTTTATGTAGAGGCCTTTTTTTAAGTGATTTGTCACCAATATTGTTATTTATGGTAATACAATATTGGCTGATTGTTAGTTTATATTATGAGGGTTTTTTTTTTGTCATGTTTATCAAATTTGTAAAACAAACAAAAAATCACTTAGATTTAACAATTAAATTTATGTGGTGAGGCATTTATGTTTGGAAACTAGTTTAAAATTTAAAATAATTTTAAAGTAATATGCAAGATTTTGATATTGAAATGATGACAGTCCCAGCTACATTTTACTAGAAAATTTGATGAGAGTCTGAGTTACATTTTCTAAAAAACTTTCTGAGCATCCCAGCTACATTTTACTAGAAAATTTACTGGGAGTCTCATCTACATTTTACTAGAACAGTTGCAGAAATCCTCAACATCATTTTATTAGAAAAGTTGCTGAAAGTGTTAGCAATATTTTACTAGAAAAGTTGCAGAGAGTCTCAGCATCATTTAACTTAAAACTTTACTAGAAAAGTTGAATAGAGTGGCAGCATCATTTTATTAGAAAAGTTGCAGAGTCTTATCATTACTTAATAGAAAAGTTGTAGAGAGTCTCAGGATAATTTTATTTAAAAAGTTGCTGAGAGTCTCAGATAGATTTTGCTAAAAAAGTTGCTGAGAGTTCCAGCTACATTTTACTAGAAAAGTTGCTAGTCTCAGCTACAGTTTACTAGAAAATGTGCAGAGAGTCTTATCATTACTCAGCATCATTTTATTTAAAAAGTGGCTAAGAGAGAGAGAGAGAGCTAAGACTTTACAAGAAGAAGTCTACTAGAAAAGTTTCTGAGAATCCCAGCTACATTTTACTAGAAACTTTACTGGGAGTCTCATCTACATTTTACTAGAACAGTTGCAGAGATCCTCAACATCATTTTATTAGAAAAGTTGCTGAAAGTGTTAGCAATATTTTACTAGAAAAGTTGCAGAGAGTCTCAGCATCATTTAACTTAAAACTTTACTAGAAAAGTTGAATAGAGTGGCAGCATCATTTTATTAGAAAAGTTGCAGAGTCTTATCATTACTTAATAGAAAAGTTGTAGAGAGTCTCAGGATAATTTTATTTAAAAAGTTGCTGAGAGTCTCAGTTAGATTTTGCTAAAAAAGTTGCTGAGAGTTCCAGCTACATTTTACTAGAAAAGTTGCTAGTCTCAGCTACATTTTACTAGAAAATGTGCAGAGAGTCTCATCATTACTTTAGTAGAGAAGTTGTAGAGAGTCTCAGCATCATTTTATTTAAAAAGTGGCTAAGAGAGAGAGAGAGAGCTAAGACTTTACAAGAAGAAGTCTCAGCTACATTTTACTAGGAAAGTTGCTGAGAGTTTCATCATTACTTTACTAGAAAAGTTGTTGAGAGTCCCAGCTACATTTTACTTAAAAAGTTGCTGAGACTCTCAGTTGCATTTTACTAGAAAAGTTGCTGAGAGTCTCAGCATCATTTTACTAGAAAAGTTGCCGAGGATTTAACTAGGAAATTTGCTGAGACTCTCTGCTACATTTTACTAAATATGTTTATGACTCATAAAACCGAATTCAACGTAGAATTTATGTTTAAACAAATACTTTTGTTATAACCCTCCTTTAACAAATACTGGCCACAAATTGCAAAGTTGTGTAAAACAAATATATGCCTCTACTTTATTTATTTAATTTTGTTTTTTAATTTTACAAATAAATCCCTCAACAATTTTATTTAAAATACTATTAGTTTTTATGTCCAACAAAAAAAATAATTACAAAACACACACTAACGTTCAACAAATACCAATAAAAAACACTAAACTAAAAATAATTAATTTAATAAAATTTCCTATATAAATAAAACTAAATAAATTACAGCAATTTTTAAAACCAATTTTTCTTTAAACATAGAATAAAAAGGGTAGTTTTTTGTTAAAAAAAAGATTCTATAGAAAGAGAAACAAACTAATTTTGATAGCATGTCTCTAATGGGTGTTATTCTCTATTTTAGAACACATTTTTTCCTAAAATAAAAAGCTTATTTTCCATTAGAATAGCTGGCGTCTAGCTCTTTAATGATTGTTACTAAAATGTAACTGATTGTAAAAGTGTTTTGTAACAAAAAAAAAGCAGTAGCCAGTAAATCCATCTAGTATCTCTGCTTGTGTATCTGTTACAATTACAAACTAGTACAACCAAAGTAATCAATCATTGTCAATTCTGTCAATGCCCCAAAAAAAATTCTATAAATTTTTCAGGCCAAACATTTCTATTTTTTTGTTTGTTATTAGATGAAAAACAAAAAATACATAGAATATTACAATTCCATTGTTTAACCATACAATTGATTTTGATGTATGTTTGATAAATGCCTCTGACTGTATGATTGTATGAGCAGTGTGTGTGTGTGTTTCAGCATTTGTGATAAAGAGGGGGTGTCTGTCTATAAACTGAACATTGATTGCACAATGATTAGAGGAAAAATGGAAAAATGGACAACGGCCAATACGGCTACATAAAACTATACGATAAAAGGGTCATTTGTAAGGAGACAGAGATAGAGAGAGTGAAAAAGGCAAGCAAATTAAGCAGTAGGTGTAGCATACAACCAGGCGTTTTATAAATGACTATTGGTAGCAAATTAAATAAACATTATTTAGGTTGCAATCAGGAAACAGTAGGGATATTTAGAAATTCATTAGACATAGAAAAGTAAAATGAGAATAATATGAGTTTGATTTAGCTTGAATTGTTTTAGTTGAGGTTCTAGTTCAGTTTCAAAATCAACTTCTAGTTCAGGATCTAGCACAGGTTCCAGTTCATTTTGAAAACCAGGTTCTAGTTTAAGATTTAGTTCAGGATCTAGTTCAGTTTCAAAATCAAGTTTTAGTTCAGGTTCTAGTTTAGAATTTATTTCAGATTCTAGTTCAGTTTCAAAATCAGCTTCTAGTTCGTGTTGTAGTTCTAGCTCAGGTTCTAGTTCTGTTCCAGCTCAGATTCTATTTAAGGTTCTAGTTCAGGTTCTATTTTAGTTCAGATTCTAATTCAAATTGTAGTTTAGGTCTATTCTAGTTCTGTTTTACAGCTGTTCTAGTTTTGTTCTGTTCTAGTTCTGTAATAGCTCTGTTCTAGTTCTGGTCTGGTTCTGTTCTAGTTCTGGTCTAGTTCTGTTCTAGTTCTGTTTGAGTTCTGTTCTAGTTCTGAAGATCTTTTATTAATTAATTGTATTTTTCTCCCCTAAAGTTGTTGTCCCCTTTGACATTAACAAATTATCACCAAATGTTGCAATATATAGTTTTCTTTACATAAATTCCTCTAATCCATCAAATTTTAAAAATAGCTTCTATTGTAATTTAAAATATTTAATTTGATGGATTAAATTAGAAAGAATGCACCACAGTAGTGTTACTCTATACACACAAGTACAAACTCCCCGAGTTGTTTGAAAGCTTGATGTAGTTTAAAACACATGTGTTTAACATTTTATTTAATTAGTTGCTTTTTCTTGACACAATAGTGAACAAAAAAAAAAAAACAGGAAGACTGAAACAGAGTCATTTAATTGATTAATCAAATTGTCAACTGTCTGTTAAATGAACAAGAATTTAAACAGTTTCAGTTTCCTAAATAATAGAGTGTTTAAAATGAAATAGAAAAAAGCTTTTCGTTTAAATGTTTAAATCGTTATGAAAAATTTGTCTTTGTCTAAGACAAGTGCTGGCCATAGTTGGTGCAAGCACCTTCTTGACATTGTGTAAAAATTTCTTTTACCGTTGGTGACTCAAACTCCAAAAGATTTTTTTTATACATATGTATGTATGTATGTAGTTTTTAGTATTTTTAAAATATGTCTAACGATTTTTTATAAGTCTATGATTTTTTCTTTAAGTCTTTGGTGTTGACATTTTTTTTTGCAGCTTTTTCTTTTTTTGCTTGATGTGCCATTTAAACTTGACACATTCGCAGTGTTCTGCCAGTCTTTGATTTAGTTTTTTGCTTAAAAATTATATCATTTTTTTCACTAATTTTTCTTTTGCCATAAAAGAAACGAATCCAATTTTTTCTTTTTATCTTCTTTTCGCTCTACTGTTCTGTTCCTTTTCCCCGTCTGCTGTATGTTTTATTGTGCCATTGCACAGAGTTTGTACTTGTGCAGACCCTCGTTTGACACTTGACATATGAGTTTGACAGCCACTCTAGCACTCTGTGGGTGTTTTGGTAACTCTCTACTGGTGGGTATTTTCTTTTCGTTTTTATTGCTGGTCTGTTTTTTCTTCGTATATTTAAATTTTAAGATTATGATGCTGGTTTTCGTAGTGAAACTATAAAAAGTATAGAAATTAATCTAGAGGGTGTTTTATATACAGACATGATGGCTTTAGAGTTTTGAAGAAATATAGTTTTAGCTTGACTTAATCACAGCGATTAATAGGGGGCGAAGCTGTTGGTTATAAAGTGTTTAAAATACTTTAATATTTAGCTTGAATTGTTAAATTTAAAAAAAAAATATTCAGTTGTTTTATTATGAATACAAAAGTCGTTGATTAAAACATTAATAATGGAATATTTAAATGTTTCAAATAGATTTATTTTTGTCTGCGTCTGACGTGTTTTCCATATAACTTTACATCATAATTTTTTAATGCCGAAATTTAATATGTTACACTTTTATTATTTTTACTACTATTTTGTAAATCTTTGCACTTGAGTTAGTTTCCGTTTATTTTTATTTTTGAAAATTTGACGCCTTGCAATACCAGCAACTCACACTTGGGACCATATAATTGCCATATCAAATAGCAATTTGTATTAAAATGAAAATGGAACTAAATCACAAGCAAAAGTAATGGTAAATAATAATGTATGTATAATAATAAAAGACGCCAAATAAAAATAAATTATTATATGTACATATATGTAGCAGACAAAAAAATAAAACAAAAATTAATTAGTTTTCCTCAACCTCTTTGCCTTCAACAAATCTCTAACAATTCAAATAAACTGTGTATTTCATAACAAAGGGATTTATAGACTTAAGCAAACGGGAAAAAATATCCAACATAACATAAGTGAGAAATATTAAACAATTTATCAAATTGTTATTAATCAACCACAATAAATAAGCCAGCTAAACAATACCAGAAATGACATGACAAAAATCTTTCACCACCCACCTCCTAAACCACTCTGACACATCAAAGTGATGACAAAAAGTTGTCAACACATACGTGTTCATTTCTCTAGCACATAGCAGCAACAGCACCAGCAGAACATGTAACAAACTTAAAAGCTGCCTGAATTTGTAGCTGCTTTAGTAGACAATAAATATAGTAGTTTTTTTCATTTGTCTGTTTCTCTGTTTGAGTTTTGCCTTTTTTTTTCTGAAAAGACATCTGTGATTTTGATTGAAAATAATCAATAAGAGGATTAAATGTCAATAGCAGCAGCAAAAGTCAAATGTAACCCAGTATAAAACAAAAAACTTAACTAAGAAAACAAAAAACCAAAAAAAAAAAGCACGTATGCTGCTTAAAAATAATGAAAAAATTATGAAAACAAAAACATGTATAACAGTTTTGTAATACAGATAAACATAATATGAGGGTGGTAAGAGAAGTTTGGCAAAGATTACTTAAAGAATCAACTGGGTCTTAATAAATAATTCGATTGAAGCTTATCTAGGACTTCATAAAGTCCTACAATTGCACCTGAATATAGACTACGATTTAAGCTTCACTAAAACTTAATTAAACATCAATTTAAGCCTAACTAAGCCTTAAATAAAGACATACAATTAAAGCCGAACTATAGCTACAGTTATAGTTTAAATAGAGCTTAATTAAGACTATAATTGCAGCACGTCTACTAGTACATAAACTCTTACAATTCTGGCTCATCTAAGATAATATTTATAGATCAAAATTATAAAAGTATAACTGAAGCTGAAATCAGTCTCCAAAATAATGTACGATTTAAACTCAATCCTTAAAATCGCTCAAGGCTACAAAATTACCTGCAATTGAAACTTAACTCATAATTCAAAATGATCCACGATTAAAGCCGATATCAAACTCTAATGGCCGAATTTTCGGTCATTATTTAACCATTGGTAAACTAAAATACTAACTATTGTTTAACTATTACTTGGTACTCTTATAGCAAAATAAGCAATGCGAATAAAGAATCATTAGGTTAGCCATTGCCATTAGCTAACTAAAGACTGTGAATTTAGCCATAAATGATCTAATATTAAAGATAAAATCAGGTTATGAAATGAACAATTGAAGCTCATCTTAAATGTCCTACGATTAAACCTAGAATCAGATTGAAGCTGAAACCAGACTCCAAAATTAGCAAAGATTGAAGCTCAACTTAGGTCCCTAAATGAAATGAAATCAGACTCCGAATTCACTGACGATTGATACTCAAGGCAGACTCCTTAATAACCAGGAATCAGACTCCTAAATTACTTAGGCAGACTGCTAAATGACCTCGAATCATTGAGACTCCTCAATGACCTACGACTAAAGCTCTACCCAAACTACGATTGAAGCTCAACTCAGCCTCCTAAATGACTAATGATTGAAACTCAACTTAGTTTTCTAAATAAAATTTAATCCGACTCCTAATTGACTGACGATATAAACTCAACGTAGATTTCTAAATGTCCTGAAATCTTAACTCAAACTCCTCAATAACCTGCAATTGAAGCTTTACCCAGACTACAATTGAAGCTCAACTCAGACTCCTAAATAAATTACGATTAAACCTCTATCCAGACTGCAATTAAAACTCAACTCAGACTCCTAACGATTGAAGCTGTACTCGAGTTTAACTTGGAATTAAAGATGGCCTGCGATTGTTCTCAACTTAGAAATATATATCTAAACAGACATTTGTCGTATAAAACATGACTGAAATGTGACAATTCTATCGCCAATATATTTTAAAGAACATATGTATATTGATGCCATTTTTAATTGGTTTTGATTTTACATTAAATTAATTTCCATAAAAGAGCGAACCCAACAAACTTAATTTTAATTTCACATTTTTTTTCTCTCTCTCTCTCTGTGTGCCGCACACAAATGACCACTTACTGGGACTAAGAAAAGGCATGAAGAGAAGAAGAAAAACCGGCAGCGGTGGAACAAACAAAAAAAAAAAAAAAAATTCATAATTGAAAAAAAGGAACAAGAATTACGAATGAACGAATCAACGAACAACTTTACATTGTAATTGAATTTTGAACACAATGACAATATTGTCAGGTTCATAAGCAAAGTGTGAGAGTGTCAATGTATTTTAAATATCAATCTACTTGCCAGAGCCAAAGTACTAAAAAATGAGAATAAATGGGAAACAGGAAAAAATAAAAGCTGTTAAAACATTTCAGTTCAAAGCATAAAACTGCCGCTGCCATCCACAGCAATTGACTACTTTGTATAATATTACAAAAACAACAGCAAACAGCACCAACAAAAAACACAAAAAAATCCTTGTTTGTCTTTTAATGAGGAGTGACAGGCGACAAGCATAATTAAATTTTATTTCAGTTTTACATGCGAAAAACTCTATCACACTTCTCTTACTTTTACTTACTTGCTAGCTTTTTGTCTCTCTTCCCGCTTCCCTCGACTACCAGACCCGAACACCTTGTTCGTGTCATCCTAAACATCGCTCATTTTCACACTAACTGCAACTGGCCGTTAAACTCAAAACTGGCTAGTAAGAAAAAATAAAAAAACTGTAACGGTTTGTTTTTATTTCTGTTTTTCAAGTGTAGTTAAAGCTGTTAAAGACAAATACCTATAAAATCTTTTTATTTTCTTTCTTTTGCCAGTCTTAGAAATAATAAAAATATTACTTACCAGTTGTCAAATGCCAGTTTTAAAGTGAATGAAAACGCACCAGCATTATATACATTAGTTACACACACACATATTCGCCGGGCCTTGTTCATCTGTAGAGATATTTTCATGCCGTTATTTAAGACCATTTTGATGACAAAATAAATTAATTTCAAATTTTCATTTGCCGCCGTGATTTTACGGAAGCGTGAAATGGTTTTCTTTTTTCTGTATGTGTTTCTTTCGCTCTCAGCTTAATGTAACGAACACGTACAGCAGAGAATGTTAAATTACATTTTAACTTGCTAGATTAAGATGACAAAATAAATTTAAATAAATTTAAAAATGTCTTAAAAACAAGCAAATTGAAAAGTAAATGTAATTAATTTATAAGAAATTGAGGGCTTTTTGGGAAGTTTGTTTGAAATGTTTATGGGAAATAAGATGGTTTGGAAGGGAATATTGGTGAAATTGAAGCTTAAAGGATTGATACCACAATAAGACTGAGCTTAGATTCCTAAATGAAATAGATTTGCACCTTCAGTAAGACTTCAAAATGACCAACTATTAGAGCTCAACTTAGATGCCAAAATGACCTTCAATTGCAGCTAAACTTAGAGATCTTTGAATATGTAAAGATCTCCAATTGGATCCTTCAATTAAAGCTCAATCAGGATAAATATTGACAGTAGGCCTATAGTTAATCTAAAAATTAAAATAAAAATATCTTTATTTTAATAAATTTTCTATACGTTTTTTTATATTCTATATATATATTTTCTTTATATTCTCTAATTTTAGCATCAATTTGGAATAATCAACAGACAAACGACAAATTCCCTAAAGCAAAATAAAATCAGGTAAGTGGAGAACTCTTTAACTATTTATAAATATAAATAAAATTACTATGAACACACAAACATAAACAAATAATTAAACTGTGGTACATAGGTTTGGTTTTTAACAGTGAAAGTTACGAATAGCTAGAACTCGTACGGATATTTAGATGTTTACCAAACGAATATGCGACAAACTTGTTAGAATTATTAAAAGAGTAACTTATTGGAGATAGTGCTTTAAAAGCTTAAACAGAAAATTTATGTTATTGTGATTTACAATACATTTTTAGTCTTTATGCCGACCACTGCATTCTATCTATATATATATACTTGTCATCTATGGCAAAACATTTGTTATCACACAGTTTTGATATGAAACTTTAATTTAACACTCACTGTACATGTTGTTAGTATCAGGACTCAGGTGTTTTGGTTTTTTTTTTTTTTGTTTTTTTTGAGTTTCAATTTGTTTGCTTTAATCTGTGTGTAAGTTTTAAAATATTTTTGTAAGGATGTCTTTCAAAATACTCCTATTTTATGTTTTCTTTGTATGCAAAGTCCTTTATTTTATTTCTGTTGTTTGTTGGATTGTTTAAACAAGAGGTGCTATAACTTTTGTACTCTCTCTCTTCCTCTCTGCTGCCAGCTAGCAAATGTTTATATGATGGATTTTTGTTTTTTTTTTTGTGTGAAAAATTTATGCATACTTTATGTAAATTACAATATACGAGGTATTTTTACAACATTATAAAAAGCATACATACATCCCTACATAAAACCCGACAATAACAATGGATTAAGTAGAATTTTTGCTTGAAATCCTTACATCGTGGCATACACCTACAGGCGGAGAGTGCGGAAAAATGGGTCTGAAACTTATTGTTTTAAATACACACCTTTAAGAGAAATTCTTCATAGATATAGTCAGTCATACAGATATTTAAATATATGTACATGAATGTAGTTAAACATTGTTATAAATACACGTGTGTATCATTTACATATATAAAGTATGTAAATTGTTTAAAGGGTGGTCCATATAAATGAAGCCATGATTGTGGAATAAAATTAAGTATAAATGAAGCCATGATTGTAGAATAAAATTAAGTATAAATGAAGCCATGATTGTAGAATAAAATTAAGTATAAATGAAGCCATGATTGTGTAACAAAATTTAGTATAAATGAGGCTACGATTGTAGCACTAAATTTGGTATAAATGAGGCCACGATTGTAGAACAAAATTTAGTATAAATTAAGCCACGATTGTAGAACAAAATTAAGTATAAATGAAGCCACGATTGTAGAACAAAATTTAGTATAAATTAAGCCACGATTGTAGAACAAAATTAAGTATAAATGAAGCCACGATTGTAAAATAAAATTAAGTATAAATGAAGCCATGATTGTAGAATAAAATCAAGTATAAATGAAGCCACGATTGGAGAACAAAATTTAGTATAAATAATGACATGACTTTAGAATAAAATTTAGTATAAATTAAGACACGATTGTAGAACAAAATTTAGTATAACTAAAGCTACGATTGTAGAACAAAATTCAGTATAAAAATTAACACGAATTTAGAATAAAATTTAGTATAAATTCAGCCACGATTGTAGAACAAAATTTAGTATAAATAAAGCTACGATTGTAGAAAAAAATTTAGTATAAATTAAGCCACGATTGTAGAAAAAAATTTATTATAAATGAAGTAACGATTGTAGAACAAAATTCAGTATAAAAATTAACACGAATTTAGAATAAAATTTAGTATAAATGAGGCCAAATATTTAGTATAAATGAAGTCACGATTGTAGAATAAAATTTAGTACAAATGAAGCCATGATTGTAGAACAAAATTTAGTATAAATGAAGTCAGTATTGTAGACTAGATATTTTAAGGAATTTTAGAAGCCTCGCAAAAAACTCTTTAATTTTTATCTCTTATTTGAATTTATATGCAAATTTTGAAAAGTGGTTGTAGTTGCGGTAGGTTCAAACTGCAGTTAATTTTATACTACTCCTTCTCTTTCTACTTTAACCAGTCCAGGTTGTTACTTGCTCTTATGGCCACTTACCTCTAGTGTTGTTTTTAACAACGAAAATAATATTTAAACATTTTCATATATTTACATACATACGAGTACATATAATTTTTTTTCAAAATAATTATACGCATTTTCCATTGCTGTTTTCGAACATTTGGCAAAAGTTTTTAATAGAAACCAAACTTTTCCTTCATCATCAAGCCACTGTTTTCAACATAAAAGTATGTAAATGGCTTTTGCTTTTTGTAAAGTATGTAAAATTTAATGAAAAAAAACTTGCCGCACCCAAAAGACCAAAAGAAAAGTTATGTTATGTTGGTAATTGATTTTGAAATTGATATGCTAAAAAGAACCAAAAAAGCCAAAAACAAATACAAAAAGATCTAACCAGATGTTTAAAGGAAGTTACCAGAGAAAGTGTTTTTTTACGAAATTATAATATAATAAACTTTTTTCTATGAGCAACTAAAACACCTGAGTTTTATTTGGTTTGGAAAATATATAAATTAGGAAAGAAATTAAGAACTGTAGGAAAAACACCAAAATTTTCTAAAAGAGATTTAGAGTTCCGGATAAGTTTAAAAGTAACCATAAAATGTAAGATTTTCGAAAACTGTCAGACAGTTTTCCTAAAGACTTGAAGCTAAACTAAGATTAAACAAAAACCTAACACAGAAGCTTAGCCCGGAGTAAGTCTTTACTATGACATATTAAAGTCCTACTATTAAAGCTCAACCAGGATTAGGAGTAAAGCTCAACTAAGATTAATAATCAACTTGGACTACAATTGAAGCTGAATCAAAACTATGTAAAGCCCTTTCACCCAAGCCAGCGATTAAAGCTCATTTAAGACTGAATAATGACCAGTAATTGAAACTCAGCCAGGTTACGATTGATCAATCAAGACTACATAAAAACAATCTTAATGGAACTACACAAAGACCTCCAATTAACGAACAAACGGGACAACAATTTAAGTTTATTAAAAATGGTATAATTACCTAGGATCGAAGCTAAATTAGGACTACGATCTCAGCTTAAATAACAATATATATGAACCTCTGATGGAAGCTTAACTAAGACTATAGACAGGCCTAATAGTAAGCTAAAGAAACAGTCTCAAGAAAAGAGTTTTATGTAAAAAAAATTTTAAAAACTCTTCAATCGTGGCCTTATTTATACTAAATTTTGTTCTACAATCATGGCTTTATTTATACTAAATTTTCTTTTACAGTCGTATATACTATATTTTGTTCTATAATCGTGGCTTATTTATACTAAATTTTGTTCTTAAATCGTGGCTTCATTTGTACTTAATTTTTTTCTAAAATCGTGGCTTCATTTATACTAAATTCGTTATACAAAATTTTAAAAGCCTGGCTTAATTTATACTAAATTTTGTTCTTAAATCGTAGCTTAATAACTAATAAATTTTGTTCTAAAGTTGTGGCTTTATTTATACGAAATTTTGTTCTAAAATCGTGGCTTCGTTTATACTTAATTTTGTTATAAAATCATGGCTTCATTTATACTAAATTCGTTATACAAAATTTTAAAAGCATGGCTTAATTTATACTAAATTTTGTTCTTAAATCGTAGCTTAATAAATTTTGTTCTAAAATTGTGGCTTTATTTATACGAAATTTTGTTCTAAAATCGTGGCTTCGTTTATAATAAATTTTCATCGTCTGGTCAATACAGGCAGAATCTTGTCCAGATATTTATTGTCTTGTCAAAACTGTCAGTGCCTTTTCAAGTGTCTTGCCAAGATAATCATTGTCTTGTCAATATGTTTTCTTTATTAGTTATAATTTGGTGTTGTAACTGTCAGTAATATCGATGTTTCAGTTTTTTTCCTGTAATTTAAAATTTACAGGATTTAATTTAAATTTAAATTTTTTTTTTTTATTGTAATTTAAATTTTAAAGCATTGACTTTTTAAAGCTTTAATTGAGAAGCCATCAAATTCAGTTTTTTAATTGGCTACTTCTGTGTTTGTTTATTTTATTTTTTGGTGTAAACGAAAACTATGTAAATATTTAGCCCTGCGCATTAGCAGGGATTTTTTGGGTCCATGTTTTTAATTTTCTGCTAATACTCACTGCTTTATTATTGTCCACATTTAAAGCTGAAATATTTCATGTCATCATTGATTTTTTATAGATTTTTTTTAAAGAAATTTTTGCTACATTTCAAAACAACAACTGAAATTCTTTTATATATGAGACTCTATTTCCGCTGGTTTTTTTTTTTATTAAACAAAAATAAACTATTATTTTTATTTCACTTTTTTTGTTAATATGTATTTGCTTTGACACAATTCCTCCTCTCAAATGGCTGAACGGAACAGAGAAACCAAACAAAAACTAACTAAAAGAATAATATTATTTTGTAAAGTGAAAATAACACAACAATGTATAAAATGGTATTTTTCAAAGGCAACAGCCAGCCAGCCTCAACTAACAAAACTGAAAATTGAAAAAAAAGAACAGAAAATGTTTATAGAATTTTTGCTGAGTTTGGCAAAAATGAAACAGAAATTAAACAAAAAAAAAAAATACTTATAAGCGAAACAACATAGCAAACAATGTGAGACATAAACTATAAAAAATAAAATATGCAAGATACAAAACCCAACAATAACATATAAAAATAATCGTAGTGCTGTAGAAAAAACTCTAAATTGCCCACAAAATATTATAAAGTTATAAAAATGTTATAAAGTTATAAACAATTTTCATAACAAAGCACACAAGCCAAACAAAAATGAAACATAATTTTAAACTCAAATTAAATAAACAAAGAAAACTATAAAAACATTTTATTATATTAAAAGATAAAGGAATAGGGCAACTTTGTAAGAAAACTTTAACTCTAAATTAGTATAAAGTTATACTAAAATTTAAATTTCAAAAAAAATTTTTAATATTTTGTACAAAAAATCCTTCTCCGATCCCCCCCTCATTAGCTTCACATTACTCCCACAATTAAGGCACATGTGTCAATTGGTGTTATATTTTTTTCGCATGTTTAATAATAGTTTCACATTATTTGCTGCCAGACGCAACACAAAAAAATCGTGAAAATGTTGTAAACAAATAAAAAAAAATGTTGTATGAAAAAATCTGCTGAAATTTTTTTGTTTATAGACAAAAAAAAGAACTGAAACTTATTACATTTTTTTATGCAATTTGTTAAAAAAAAAAACTAAAATTTTATGCTAAAATATTAAGTCATTTTAATATGTCGTTTTTTTAGGGCTACCATTTTGTTAGTACACAACATTTAAACGCAGTTTTATTGTTGTCGGCACTAAAAAATGAACCAGAATTACAATTAGATATAAAATATTTTTAACATTTGTTAAATTAAATCTGCAGTTTTGTGCACTTAATTAAAAGATTTTTAAAATTATTTAATTTAGTTTCATTCAGTGCATTTTAGAAAGTGTAAATTTAGCTCTAAACCTAGGTCTTTCCAAAGTAAAATTTTAGCCTTACTTGTAGGTCTTCCTAAAGTAAAATTTTCGAATCAAATATAGGCCGTTCCTAAGTCAAATATTAGCTTCAATCGTAGGCCTTTCTAAAGATAAATTTTAGATGACATCGAAGGTATATTTAAAGTTAAATTTTAGCTTCAATTGTAGGTCTTCCCGAAGCTTAATTTAAGCCGCAATCTAGACCTTGTTTAAGTTCAGATTAAGCTTCAATTGTAGGTCTTCCTAAAGTTAAATTTTAGTTTCAATTGTAGGTCTTTCTAAAGTTAAAAATTCTGGTTTCAATCTTAGGTCTTTCTAAAGTCCAATTTTTAGCTTAAAATGTAGCTCCTCTTAGTAGCTTCAATCTTAGGTCTTTCTAAAGTAAAATTTTAGAATCAAATGTAGGTCTTCCTAAAGTCAAATATTAGCTTTATTTATAAGTCTGTCTAATTTTCGATTCTAGCTTAGGTCCAATCCAATCTTAGGCATAAATTGTAGGTCTTTCTAAAGTAGCTTCCATTGTAGCTCTTTCCTATTTTTATAGTCAGCTTCTATCATAGATTTTTCTACTAGTTTTTAATTGTAATCGTAGGCCTTTTTTATTAATAGTGAAAACATCGACAACGTTCTCTAAATGAAGAAAAACAACAGCTATTTTCTATTAATAAAGCAAACATTGCAAAATATTTTCAAAATTTCACATTTTTAAACCCCTTATTTTAATTATTTTAAAAATAAATATTGTACACTGCAATAAAAAACGTGTGCTTTCGTTTAAAAAAGCATATTTTGATATATTTTATTAAAACCTGTCATATTGCAATAATATCATATTTTTGTTTAAACATTTTATAAGGTCTTAAGGTCTTATTAACTTGAAATTTTAGTTAAGATAAACGTTTTTTAATAAAGCATAGTTTTTCATTTCAACAAGTTTACAAGTCTTGGGCATTTACGGTAGTTTTTAGCATATTCTGTCGCAAAAAACTGATTTAACTTGAATTTCAAACAAAATTTAATAAAATTATGATATTTTTCAAAAGCTTATTTTTGCACATTTTAAAAAATATTAATTTATATATTATATGTATATTAATGGTAGTTTTTATTATAATGTCACAATAAGCTTATTTAATTTGAATTCCAAACAAAATTTAATAAAATTGGGAAATTTTTAAAAAGCATATTTTGGCATATTTTATTGAAATGATAATTTTTGTTTTAAAATTACATTTTTAGCATTTCAAGTTAAATAAACTGCAAATTTTAGTTAAAATTAGAAAATTTTTAGAAAGCATATTTTGGCATATTTTAATGAAATGATTTTGCAATGTAATAAATGCTTATTTTTGTTTCGAATTTACATTTACAGCATTTTAGAATAAATAAACTGCAAATTAGTTAAAATTATAAAGTAAAATTGGAAAATTTTTAAAAAACATATTTTTGCATATTTTGAAAAATTTACTAATTTTATATATTTTTAGTAATTTTTAGCATATTCTATCACAATAAGCATATTTATTCAGAATTTTAAACAAAATTTAGCAAAATTGGTACATTTTAAAAAAGCTTATTTGGGCATAGTTTAACTAAATGCTTGCTTATGGCAATAAATGCATATTTTTGTTTCGAATTATTATTTACTGCATTTCAATATAAATATGTATATTATAAATTTTAGTTAAAAGTTTAGTTTTTTAAATCATATTTCTGCACAATTTAAAGAAATTTAGTAGTTTTGTATATTTATTGTAATTCTTAGCTTAATTGGTTAATCTGATTTAAATTCCAATAAAAATTCAACAAAAATGTGCTGTTTTTAAAAAGCATATTTTAGCATATTTCATTGAAATGCAAGCATGTTGTAAAAAAAAAATTTTCCATCAAATTTACAATTTTCCAATGAAAGCATTGAAAGTAAATAAGCTTTTTTATGTTATTTAGAATATATTTTTAGGGGCATTTTTAGGGTTCATTTCCACACAGGTTTTTTCATCAGTAACTTTAGTTTGCCTGGCCTCTTAACTCACATTTTGAATATGAAATTTTTGCAACTATTTTCTTACTAACTGAAATTAATAGCTCAAGTTCACAAAAGCTTAAAACAACCTAATAAAATTATGTAATATTCACTATATCCCTACTTACCACCACAACGAAACAAGAAAATAGCTAAAGCTAAAATATCGCTAAATCGAATATTGTCATCTTAAACTGTCAGCCATATATCAAGATTTCGACAAAAAAGAACAAAACAAAAAAAAATAATGTCACTCATGATAGACTATATTATAAAAAGCAACATTAAAAGCATTAAATATTTAACATTATTTTGTTGCTGTTTTCTAATGGCCACCTACAAAAGAAACTAAATATAAATAAATAAAATACAATACAATATTCCAACAATAGCTACATAGAAGAAAAGAATGGACTCTTGATGGCAGCGCTACTTATTGTAATTTACATTTATTTATTTGCTCACACAGTCTGTCTGTCCGCAGAACTAAAGCTAAGCCAAAATCATAGACCTCTACTACTGCTACCTACTGCTACTTGTCAATGGTCGTTGGTTGGACCATTAAATGTAAACGACTAAACGGTATGATGTATGAGAAATATTTACTCGCTCGTTTACCCAACATATTGTGTATGTTTAACACCCTCTACTAAGCTAAAAAAAAAAAAAAAAATACAATATACAACTGAATGAATGTATTTTATTTCATTTTATTTTTTTTTTTAATTTTTTTAAGAGGGATTTATATGATTTAAAAGAAATTGTCTACAATAATTTGCGTGGGTAAATACATGCAATAAAAATAAAAAGAATGCCATTATTTAGAGGCAATTTATAGTAAATAAATAGTCTTTAAGAATGAATGAATAGAAAACAATAGTCAGCAGGAAATCTAAAATGTTTGGTTGCCTTCCAAGTAATGAAAGGTTCTCAATAAGACAATTTCAAAGATTTTGGTTAACAATTTCAAAATATTCTAAAAAAAAATTAAAGCAAAAAATTACTAATGCCGGCTGCTCTCTTTAGGTGCGATCAATCATAAAACTGGTTTTAAATTTAACTGAATTTGATTAACAAACACACAATATTTTTTAAAATTTACCATAAAAACGCAACATTTCTTAAAATATGCAAAAATAAGCAAAAATAAACTTTATAAAAACTACATTATTTTAACTCAGTTTAAAGGTTTAAATGACCAGAAATGCTATCAATGGAATTTCCATACAAATATAAGTTTTTATTGCAACATGTGAGCATTACATTAAAATATGCAAAAATATGCCTTTTTTTTAAATGGCCTATTTTGGCTAAATTTTGGTTGGAATTTTAAACAGAAATATTAATTATGACAGAATATGCAAAAAAATTATAATTATTCATAAAAAAAAGTTTTTTTTGTGAATATGCAAAAATATGTTTTTTAAAATTCCTTAATTTTCACTAAAATTTAAAATATATTTAACTTGAATAGCTGTATATTCAAATTTAAAATGCCAATTTAAATAAGCATTTATTACAATATGCAAGCATTTTATTAAAATATTAAAAAAAGGCTTCTTAAAAATTTTCTATTTTTGCTAAATTTTGATTGAAATTTAATTTAAGATTAATAAAATATGATAAAATATGCTAAAATTTACTTTAAATATACAGACTTTGTAAACTTATTAAAATATGCAAATATATGATTTTTATAAAATCTATAGTTTAAACTGAAATTTGTATTAACCAGAAATGCTGTTAAATGAAAAGAAATGCTCTAAACCAAAATAAGCATTTATTACAATATGCAAACATATTATTAAAATACGCTAAAATAAAATTTTTAAAATTTCTCAGTTTTGTTTATTTTTTTTTTGGATTTAAAGTCAAATATGCCTATTGTGTTGGCATATACTAAAAATTACCATAAATATACAAAACTAGTAAATTTGTAAAAATATGCAAAAATATGCTTTTTTTAAAATCTAAATTTTTAACTAAAATGTATAATATTTTTAAATTGGAATGATATCAATAACAATTCAAAACAAAAATATGCATTTATTGCTATATGCAAATATTTCATCAAAATATGCCAAAATAAGATTAAAAAAATTTCACAATTCTGCTAAATTTTGTTTGTATTTGAGTTTAAAAAAGCTTATTGTAGCAGAATATGCTAAAAAAAACTGACGTAAATAGCCAGAACTTGTAAACTTGTTCAAATATGCAAAAATATACTTTATTAAAAAGCCTTTATATTGAAGCTGAAAGAAATACGACTGAAGCTTAAATTTAATTTTAGGAAGACCTAAAACTGAAGTCAAAATATAAGTTTCGAAAGATCTAGGATTGAAACTAAAATTTATCTTTAGAAGTACTTTTCATTAAAGCTGAAATTTAGCTTTAGACAGACCTTCAATTGAAGCCAAAAAATTACTTTAGACAGAACTACGATTGCAGCTAGAATTCAACATTAGAAAGACCAACGATTGATGCTAAATTCTAATTTTAGAAAGACCTAAGATTGAAGGAAAAATTAAACTTTAAAAGGATTTCGGAAGTCAGTAAATTGAAGCTAAAATTTGTCAATATAAAGTCTTTCAAATGATACTAAGATTGAACTACATAAGGAGCTTCAGTTACCGCTAAAACCTTACATTATAAACCCCTACAATTGGTATTCAAATTCAGGACAATTTGGGCCAACTATAAATCTTAAACTACAAATTTTAGTTAAAATTATAGAGTAAAATTAGAAGGTTTTTAAAAAGCTTATTTCGGCATATTTTAATTAAATGATTTTGCAATTTAATAAATATTTATTTTTGTTTCAAATTTACATTTACAGCATTTCAAGATAAATAAACTGCAAATTTTAGTTAAACTGATAGAGTAGAATTGGAAAATTGTTAAAAAGCATATTTTTGCATATTTTTAAAAATTTACTAATTTTATATATTAATAGTACTTTTTAGCATATTCTGTCACAATAAGCTTATTTATTCAGAATTTTAAACAAAATTTAGCAAAATTTTAACTAAATGCTACATAAAGTTGCCGCTAAAATCTTACAATATAAACCCCTACAATTGATATTCAAATTCAGGACAATTTGCGTCAACTATCAATTATTCTTAACCCCTTTTAAAAGCTACTATCTCAATTCTTTTTTTTAATGTTTCAATGATTTCAGCAAAAGCTTATTTAAAAAATGTTCCCTTTTTTTTAGATTAAACCCAGCCCTTCAAATTTTTCGTGTTCTTTTTTGTAGCTTTCACTTTCATTCGATTACCAACAACCAATTCATTATTTTTTTTAAAAATATTTTAATTATAAATGTGCCAAAAATTGTTTGACCTGTGCATAATTGACATACATTTCTGTTTTAATGTAGTTAAGTTAAAAACACAAGAATGTACTACATTAATAAAAAAAAAACACCGTATTAATACAGTGGGGTTGTTTTTATGGATTTGCTGAGTGTGAAAATGTTTGCCTTCAAAAAAGGAGAGAGCAGAAAAAAACTGAAATTGTTTAAAACATCCAAGTAATTAAGATGCGAAAATATTTAACCCAGTTTAGAGCAAAGCATGAGAGTTTAGGGGCTTAAAGACATGTTATAATTTAGTTTAATAAGGATTTTTAAGGATACTTTAGGAACACAAAGCAAAGAGTGTTACGAGAGGGGTATAAGAGTGTAAAACTGTGGGCATTTTATGTGTATTATTTAGAGGAGGCTGAGTTGTTGATGATATTATTAAGCAAATGATGAAATATTTCATTTTATAGATATGAAACGTTTATTTTAATAGACATTAAAGATTTTAATGTTACAGACGTTTAATGTCAGGACACACTACTACTCTATGTTTAGGCTATAATAAGAGAATCTATGTCGAACAGCCACAACAAACTATAACAAATAGGAGCCCACTAAAGTGTCATTGAGCAAAAGCTACACACAAAATGCCAAAGACCCCCAGAAAATCCAAACAGTTTTAATGCGAAACTGTGCTTGTACATTGTCGTTCATAAATAAGAAAAATGTGTTTAGACAAAGAAAGGCCAGGCCAACCAACCACCCACCTAAAAAATTCTTAGCCAGGCTTTTCATACACAGATATACATACATACTCGTAAATACACACATAACATTTGCTTAGCAATCTTTTAAATGGTCTTCAAACTTTATTTCAAACAGTAGATAGACGGTAGTTGGTCCCTGGTGTTAGGGAGACTGCGTTTGTATGTGTTGTGTTTATGTAAAACTGTTTTTTTTTTGTTTTGTACATTTAGCGTCTCTATCTCTACGCGAAAATTGTAAATGGCCACAGAAATGCGAAATATTTAGGCTTAAGTGTCACATAAAAATGACTTATCATCTTTATACTATCAAGTGGCTGTTTAACTGCCTGCCATAGACACCAATGCCACCATTACGAGGCTGAGCAGATAAGTTTTGGGGTATAAGATAAAGAATTACGTTTCATTGTGATTTCTTCGAACATAAAGGACCACGTTTGATTGAAATCTTGGAAAAGTTTGATTGTATCTTTAGGCAACAAAATGGACCAAGTTTGATCGAAATCTTGGAGAAGTTTAGTTGTAACTTTGGACAACCAAGTTTGATTAAAATCTTAGAGGAGTTTGATTGTAGCCTTGGGCAACAAAATGAACCAAGTGTGATTGAAATCTTGGATTTCAATTGGAAATTGAAGCTTTAAGCAACAAAATGCCCCATGTTTGATTGAAAGCTGGAAGGAGTTTGATTGTAAGTTTGATCCACAAATTGAACCAAGTTTGATCGATATCTTCAAGGAGTTTTATTGTAACTTTGGGCAACAAAATTATCCAAGTTTTATGAAAATCTTTGATGAGTTTAATGGTAAATTTGATCAACAAAATGAAACAAGTTTGATAGAAATCTTCAAAGAGTTCTATTGTAACTTTTGGCAACAAAATTAGCCAAGTTTGATTGATATCGTGGATGAGTTTGATTGAAACTTTGTTTAATTGAAGCTTTGAGCAACAAACTGACCCATTTTTTATTGAAAGCTGGAAGAAGTTTGATTGTAACTTTGAGCCACAAGATGAACCAAGTTTGATTGAAATCTTCAAGGAGTCTTATTGTAACTTTCGACAACAAAATGTATGATTGAATTCGTGAATTTGATTGTAAATTTTGGCAACAAAATTACCCAAGTTTGATTGAAATCGTGGATGAGTTTGATTGAAACTTTGAGAAACAAAATGAACCAAATGTGAGTGAAATCTTGGATGAGTTTTATTGAGCAACAAAATGACCCATGTTTGATTGAAAGCTGGAAGAAGTTTGATTGTAACTTTGAGCCACAAGATGAACCAAGTTTGATTGAAATCTTCAAGGAGTCTTATTGTAACTTATGACAACAAAATGTGTGATTGAATTCGTGGATTTGATTGTAACTTTTGGCAACAAAATTGCCCAAGTTTTATGAAAATCTTGAATGAGTTTGATTGTAAATTTGAGCAGCAAAATCAAACAAGTTTGATAGAAATCTTCAAAGAGTTCTATTGTAACTATTGACAACAAAATGTGTGATTGAATTCGTGGATTTGATTGAAACTTTGGGCAACAAAATGAACCAATGTGATTGAAATCTTGTACGAGTTTGATTGAAGCTTTGGAAAACAAAATCAACCAAGTTTGATTGAAATCTTAGAGAAGTTTATTTGAAACTTTGGAAAACGAAAAGAAGCACGTTTGATTGAAATTTGAAAGAATTTTGTTACAATGTTAGTGGTACAAATGAACCACTTTTTTTTTGGACATTTTTAGAAATCCTCTCAGCCTTTCCTCCTATCTAACAAATACATCACAATATAAATGACTATAATATCGCATGTCCTGCTACTAAGCTACACACAACATTCATTCACTCCCTTCCCTCTAAATCCTTAGCGACAAACAAATTTTTGTATATTACACTTGCTTGGCAGGCAGTGTTTGCTCAGCAACAAAAATGCTTACTTCCCCTACCCTGCACCTTGTTATTGGAAGCATTTTATTTAACTTAAATTGTAGGAAACAACATAAACTTACGACTACCACGAGTATATAGAGATATAAAGATAATTGTGAATTATAAAGAGAGTCGATTTAGAAAGTGATTTCGTTACAAAAATTTTTTAGGCCCGAAGCATGTTTTAGTTTTTTACATTCAGAGTAGCAGCATGGCAGGACAGGAGGGAAGAAAGGAAGGAAGCAAGATTTCCTACTGGCTTTTGTTTTGAGTGTGTTTTTGCTTTTTAAATTTTATCAGTTATTTTTGTTGTGTGTATTTGTTTATTTGTTTGCTTTTTGAAAAATCCTTTAGGGATTAATTTATAACAAAAATTTCTCTTATTTTCCTTCTAATGCAAACATTTTTTGGCTTACATACTTTTTGTTTGCGTTGTTGCTGTTTTATTTTGGTAATTATAAAGTTTTATTAAAAACAATTAATTTTAATATTTATTTTAAATTACAAAAACGTTAACGCTTTACATTTGAAATAAATCTCAAGATAAATAAATTAATGCTTTATGTTTAAAACACAAATACAGTAAAAACTTTTCAATACTTAGAAAAAATAAGTCAAATAAATAAATCATTTTTTTCTGTTCTCTCAATTAATTTTACCTAGATTGAAATGTTCCTGTTATATTGACCCACATTCATAAATCATTTTCGTTAGAAACAAAAAAAAACTCCACTTCATACCATAAATTCTTTTACTGATCACTTGTCTACAGTTTTCGGACACTTCATCAGTACTTTGTTGTGTGTTAAGCCTATTTTTTCCTCAATCACTTTTATCATTAGACAAAATCCCCTCTAATATAAACACAGACAGTCGCTCACATTTGGTAAATCTACAAACAAATGGCTTAAAAACAAGACTCGTTAAATTAGTGTCACAAAATGTTACCAATCATTGCCAATAGCGGCTGAAAATACAAAGTAACGCAACTGCAACGTTGTAAATGTTATATAGTTGTCACCTTTTATAGCTAAAAAAAAAACACCTAAAAAACCATAATACCAATCAACCTGGCCTAACAGCCAGGCCCCTCTAAACAGCAATATTTCGAAAGCAAACTTGCTGAGGTTTCAATATGAGGTCATCGTTAACGTCATCAGCTTCAACATTGTCATCAGGCGGCTAACGTGATTTTCATTGAAAGCCTCAGATTAATATAAATAAAACCGGAAAATTTATTGAGCTCTTAACAATATTGTGTCTTTTTTTATTATTATTATTATTTTTTTGTTTAAAAACTATGTGACCATAATGAACTTATTTACTTAAAATCGATTTTGTTGGGGTGTTATAAATTCAAACATAATAATTGAATGTTTGATTATGCATTTGGTTTTAATTCCTTAAAAAATCACTCTTAATAAAGAAGGTGGGTGTTGTTTCTTGTAGTTTGATTTTTAAGATAAACACAAAAAGTTTTTAATTAAATCTTTTAGATAGAGTTGAATCAGTAGAACACTGCAGGAAATATTTAAAGAAACACTTGAGTAAAGTACCAGGTTTGCTGGAAACTTCGGATAATCAAAAGATCCCTATTTGATAGAGACTTTGGGAAATCTAAAGATCTAAAGACTTTAGAAAAGAAAAAGATTTACGTTTGATTGAAATTTGGGAGAAGTTTGATTGAAACTTTGCTAAAGGAAAAGAAGCTCGTTTGATTGAAATTTGGTAGAGCAAAAGCAGAACGTTTGATTGAAATTAGGGGAAAGTTTGATTGAACTATGGAATAGAAAAAGAGAAATGCTTGATTAAATCTTTGGGAAAGCTTTTGGGGAACTAAAAGAACCACATTTGATTGAAATTTTGGAGAACAAAGAGAACTATGTTTTATTGGAATTTTAGGCAACAAGGAGAACAACGTTTGATTGCAATTTTGGGGAATCAGATGAACAACTTTTGATTGAAATTTTGGGGAACAAATAGAGCCACGTTTGTGTGAAACATTGATAAAGACAAATAACCATGTTTGATTGAAATTAGTAAGAAGTTTTATTGGCATTTTAGGGAACAAAAAGAAACACGTTTGATTGAAATTTTGGGAAACAAGGAGAACCTCGTTTGTGCGAGACTTTCGGAAAGAAAAAGTACCACGCTTGATTGAAATTTGGGAGCAATTTGATTGAAATTTTTAGGAACAAAGGAAAACCACGTTTGTTTGAAATTTTGGAAAAGAAAAAGAAACACGTTTGATTTAAATTTCGAAAAGTTTGATTGAAATTTTGGGATACAAAGATAACCATGTTTGTTTGAAATTTTATGAAAGAAGAAGAACCACGTTTGATTGAAATTTCGAGATGTTTGATTGAAATTTTGTTTGAGATTTTTAGGAACAAAGCACAACCACGTTTTTTTGAAATTTGGAAGAAGTTTGATGACATTTTGGGAAAGAAAAAGAACCACGTTTAATTGAAATTTGGGAGAAGTTTGATTGAAATTTAGGAGGAGTTTGACTGATTGTTTTTTTTTTATTAAAACGTTTGTTTGAGACTTTGGAAAAGAAGAAGTTTGATTGAAATTTAAAAGAAGTTTGATGGATTTTTTTTATTGAAACGTTTGTTTAAAACTTTAGGAAAGAAAATCAACCATGCTTGATTGAAATTTAAATGAAGTTTGATTGAAATATAGAAAAGGTTTGATGTTTTTTTTATTGATACGTTTGTTTAAAACTTTGGAAAAGAAAAAGAACCATGCTTGATTGAAATTTGGAAGAAGTTTGATTGAAATTTAGAAGAAGTTTGTTGGATTTTTTTTTGAAACGTTTGTTTACAAATTTAAAAAGGAAAAAGAACCATGTTTTATTGAAATTTGGGAGAAGTTTGATTGAAACTTTGGAGAATAAACAGAATTAAATAAATTAAAATAAAACTTTCACCTATATTCTTAATCATTTATTTGGCAATTGACAAATAAAGCTCTTTTTTAATTTAAGTCACCCTATAATTATTGGCTTTAGTGTCTCTATCAACATTTTTAAATTATGTCAGTTTTTGTTTTCAAACCAGTTTCTTTAACTGACTGCATCAGCCGCGTCCGTCAGACGTTATTCTCGCCTATTATTTCTTAATTTATCGTGTGTTTATTTTTATGTCAATTGTCGTTGCGTTGTTGTTTTGTTTTTCTCGTTTTTGTAATTTTACGCTTTTTTTTATTTAGACGTTTTTTTTTGTGGAGTTTGAAGTTTCAAAGCTTGTCATTAGCAGCTAAATTATTGAAAAGTTTATGTTTTTTTTTTATTATTAGTGTTATTATTATTATTTTGATGTTTTTTATAGCAATATGTTGTTGTTTCATAGCTAGGCGAAATAGCAGTGTTGGTATACTATCTAAAGCTGTGTTCACATTATGTGTATTTGTCATGTGGACTGTCACTTTTTCGCATGTCAAATTTGTACATATAGTCTGAACACCTTCAAACAATAGCAGGTGTTATTTCTCTGTGTACAATACATATGACATTTTTGTATTTAAAACGAGTTCTATTTTCAAGTGACAAACTATCTGACATCATCTGTTTTTTATAACCAAAATTTTGTGGCGGCAAAAATTAATTGAAATTTTAATAAATATAATTTATACCTAATAGTAAAACAAAAATACAAAAAAAAAACTACACAAATTTATTATTGAAAATGGAGGGAAAACTTGAAAAGGAGTTAACAAAAGTAAGTACATATGTATGTGACATAACCAACATATGAACATGTAATTTATAAACCGTATGTAAAACTCGAATTTTGACATACACATGAAATCACATATGGGTAGAAAAGTGACATTCCACATGACAAATACACATAATGTGAACACAGCTTAATACACCAAACCAAGTTAACTGCAGACATTGCAAGAGGGGAAGTGATTGTTAGAAATGTTGTTTGAGAAAAATTATATTTTTGAAAGTTCAGGTAAAGAATCTGTAATTTTTTAAATATTAACAAACAGGGCTTTGGAATTAATATAGATAGTTTAAGAGATTAAAAAATGGACCCCTTTGAAGGGAATTTGATAATTATAATTTTGGCTGTTAATTAGACAAAAGACTTAAATTTAGTTACAATACCAACTATTAAGTTTAGTTTTAGTGAAACTTGTACAATATTTAGTTGAGTACGGGACAAAAAGAAAAAATTTCCATTAGTCTGTTTATTAGTGTGTTTAAATCAAATTTTCCCAGCCTAGCAATAATTTTCCTAACTTTTGTTGGCATATTTATAGCCATTATAAACAAGCTTAGTTTGTTATTAAAAATCAGCTGCAACGTTTTCTAAATAAATAAGTTATCTTAACATGGAGTCTCTGCCTAAAACTTTGCAACAAACTAACAACTTTCGCTTCAATACACATTTTAAAACTACTTAATATCTCAAACAATTTAAAAATATTTTTAGACATTAAAAGCATGCCAACTTCTAACAGCAGCTATCATCCTCTTAGCCAGCAAACAAAAAAGTTCACATACAAACTACACTCAGTTCTTAACGTTTTTAATAATTAAAACTATAATATGTATTTTTTTATAATTTCCCATAATTGCCACTACTACTACACAGAAGAAAATAAAAATGAGTTTCAATTAAAATATTTGTGGAATCAATTAAAAATTTAATTGAAATCGGACCTGTAAACAAAATGATAGTATCAATTAAAAAAAATGTGAGATTTAATTGAAAATATCAGAAAAAGTAATTGAATCAATTAAAATTTTAATTGAAAATTATTTTAAAATCAATTAAAGGTTTAATTGAAAAAGAACATGATTTTTTTTTGCTGTGTATTGGCGTTTATAAATATGTATGAGTAGAGTTTTATTATTAATTCCTCTAAGAGGCGAATTTTTATCCAACCCCTACTGAGCCACAGATCCATTCAATTCTCTAGTATTACTTTTTGCACGATTATGCGTTTCTGCTTGGGTTTTTTTTTGTTTGTATTTAATATGATTATTAATTTAAGTGTTTTGTAATTCTCATGTTGCCAATCAAATTGTGTTGGCAATATTGTAAAATAAAGTAGCAACAGAGCAACAAAAAATCATACATTATATACTCTATAGACTGTATTCAAGTAGCTCATTGACAGAAACACTTGAAATATTTGCAAAAAAAACACACAAAATAACTTGGTATGTTTGTAAAACACTAAATACACAAGAGGTTACTACAGTAATGATAAAGATGGCAAACAAAATAAATATATTTAAGATGTAGATAAAAAAACATTGGAAATCGTTATAAATTATGATAATTTAAAAAGAAGTTGAAGTTATATTTCAATAACTCCCATAGTTTTTATTCCATAACATTTTAAAATTTCTATTCCCCAAAAATTCTTTAAAAATAAAAAAATGTTAGTACCAAAACTTAAAGTCAAACAGTTTGTTATTTATCAAAATGTCAATCAAATATGTTTCTTTGTATTCTCCAACATTTGTCCAACAGTCAAATTATCGAAATTTCAATTCCTTTTATTGGCCAAAATCAAAAGAGATTATTTTTCTTACTCAAACACAGTTCTCTCAATTTTATTTTTTGAAAGTGATTTTTTTTGTTCCCAAAAATTTAAATCAAGCATGGTTCCGTTTGTTCTCCAAAATCTCAATCAAACTTTTTTAAACTTTCAATCAAACGTGGCGTTATTTGTTACCTAAAACTTCAATCGAATATGGTACTGTTTGTTCCCCAAAATTTAAATCAAACTTCCCTTAAAATTTTAATCAAACTTCTCTTAAAATTCAAACAAACATGGTTCCGTTTGTTCCCCAAAATTTTAATCAAACTTCTCTTAAAATTCAATCAAATGTGTTCCTGTGTGTTCATCAAAATTTCAATCAAACGTGGTTGCGTTTCTTCCCCAAAATTTCAATCAAATGTCGTTCTATTTGTTCACCAATATTTCAATCAAACGTGGTTTAATTTTTTCATCAAAATTTCAATCAAACTTCCCTTAAAATTTAAACAAACATGGTTCCGATTGTTCCTCACAATTTCCAGCAAACTTCTCTTAAAATTCCATCGAACATGTTTACGTTTGTTCCCTAAAATTTCAATCAAACTTCTCTTAAAATTCAATCAAACGTGGTTCCGTTTCTTCCCCAAAATTTCAATCAAATGTCGTTCTATTTGTTTACCAAAATTTTAATGAAACGTGGTTAAATTTCTCCACCAAAATTTCAACCAAACTTCTTATTAAATTCAATCAAATATGGTTTCGTTTATTCCCCAAAATTTTCATCAAACTTCTCTAAAACTTCAATCAAACGTGGAACTGTTTGTTCCCAAACCTTAAATCGAATGTGGTTCTGTTTGTTCCCCAAAATTTAAATCAAACTTCCCTTAAAATTCAAACAAACATGATTCCGTTTGTTCCCCAAAATTTCCATCAAACTTCTCTTAAAATTCAATCAAATGTGTCCTGTTTATCCCTCAAAATTTCAATCAAACTTCTCTAAAATTTTAATCAAACGTGGTTCCGTTTCTTTCCCAAAATTTTCATCAAACGTCGTTGTATTTGTTCACCAACAATTGTTCACTGCTTGTTTCCCAAAATTGCAATCATCCATGATTCTGTTTGTTTAATAAAATTTAAATCAAACTTTTCTTAAAATTCAATCAAAAGTGGTTATGTTTGTTCCAAAAAAAATCCAACAAACGTGAACTTCTCCAAAATTGCAATCAAACCCGGTTCTACAGGTATTTTTTCCTCAAAAGTTCAATCAAACTGATTTCTGTGTGTTCTACAAAATTTCATTCAAGCGTGATTATCTGTTACAATCTCTTATTTTACAAAGTTTAAACTAATCAATTTTTATTGATTTAGATATTTAATTTTCTGTTTCAAATAAATAATTTTAAATCATTTTCTCTTTCTTTCAGATCTTCGATGAGCCAAAGATTTTATTTACAAGTGAGTAATCTAAAACTTTTATTTTAGCTAAGCTTTTTGATTAATATTGCAACGGTTTTTAACCTAATTCAATCATATTTGAAGTCAATTATTTCAAACGAACTACTAAAGTCTTATTGAAGTATTTTTTGACGCTTAGTTTTTGTTGTTTAATTCTAATATTTGTTTGTAATCTTATGGCTTTTATGTCACTTCCTATTTTAACTTTTTCTAAATAATTTCCTTATTGTTCCTTATTTTTCCTGTTTTCTTAAATATTCTGTGCCAGTAATTACAAGTAATAAATGCCTTTGCAGCATTAATTTCTCTCAAAATTATGCCAGAAAACGTGCAAAATCTTTCCAAGAAGCCGACGCAAATGTTTTAATTATTAAATTAAACAAACCAACTAAAATATCCAGGATATTTTAAAAATGTTTGCTGTAGAAGTAATCGGCTTTGTTGTTAGAAAACAACTACTAGTTGAGAGTTTGCCAGGACAAATGCATAAATATGTGGCAAGCGTTTAGGCATAAAATAAGGTTAATTAAGGGAGAACTAAATATAGCTTACAAAAGACAGAACAATAAAAAAATCTAGTCATGGAAAAGTTTTTTTTTAACAAAATTGTAAATTTAAAAAACATTAATTTTTTAAATTTTAAAAAATAGTACTAGAAATAATAGTTTTTTGAAAAATCATGAAATTTGTATATTTTCCTAATATATCGCAATAATTATAAAAAAAAATAATTTCTTAAAATTTTTTGTAAAAAGTAGTAAATTGATCTACTGCCTTTTGATAAAAAGTTGTAAATTGTAATAAATTTATATTAGACTCTATTAAACTTATGTAGCAACTTTTAAAAATAGTGAAATTTTACAATTTTAAAAATAGTGTAGAAATACTACTTTTTCCAAAAAGTATGAAATTTCTGTATTTTACTGACGTATCGTAATGCTTATAAAATAAACTTTAAAAACAAATGATTTTTTTAGGACAATTTTGCAAAAAGTAGTAAATTAGCTACTACTTTTTCACAAAAAGTTGTAAATTGTTATAAATTTGTTATTATGCATAAATAGGAGATTTGAAAAATAATAAAAATTTTAAAATAATAGTATATATACTCCTTTTTTGAAAAGGTACGAAATTTTTATATTTTCCTAAACTTTGAAAAAAAAAATTTTTATGAAATATTTTTAAAAAGTAGTAAATTCCTACTACTTTTTTATAAAATGTTATAAATTTTAATAAATTTGTACTAGATAATATTGAGCATAAATAGCAGATTTGCTAAATAATACAATATTTCAATTTAAAAATAGTAGTTGAAATACTACTTTTTTCTAAAAAGTATGAAATTTGTATTGTATACTAATTCTTCGTAAAATAAACTTTAAGTTTAAAAAAAATTTCAGGTAATTTTGTCAAAATTGTTTAAATAACTAAAACTTCTTTACTTTTCTTGAAATATTCCTCCCATAAATTTTCAAAATTGTTAAAAATTTTCTACTTCTTTCAAAAGTCTTTAATTTAAACATTAAATATTGTTTTTATTTACGTATTTTTTTTTCAACCCCACAAATTGTAAAAGAAATTGTCTTTAGTCAGGCATGTTGGCATAGAGAACACAAGTTTATTTGTTAACATTTGGCCAGCAATAATGTTGTTGTGCTGCTGTAATACTTAAATGCAGACAATATTTTTCAAAATCAAATGACTATGACCAGTATCTATCTATCTATTACAAATGTAAATGGATTTCTAGTTACAATTTACATCAATATGTGAACATAGTAGTTTTACACATTCATACATTTTAACACACATGAGAGGGGGGGGGGGGAGGGTATCTATAGAATTTATGTACGTATGTATGTGTTTTAATATCCTGGCATTAGTAACATTTTTCTTATTTTTTTTTTGTAGTTGCTTGTCTCTGTTTCATCATCCTTTTTTATAACCTTAACTACTGACCACATCTGTATTTCGTAATCTAATGCTCCAGCTAACAGATTTTACTCAAGAAATATCATATAAAATTCATTTGAAAATCCCTAAGATAAAACGTGTCTTGTGTATAAGTGTGTTTTTTTGTTGCTATTTAAATTGGTAACAGGAAACGGATACTCAGGCAGTAAATTCTTCATTTTATTTTGAATATTTGTTGTATTAATACTAGCTTAAAAGTAGGGGATTAAAAGAATGTTTCAACAAATTTTGAATGAGTTTTGCAAAGAGAAATCTTGGTTGAAGATTTAAGAAGCTGGATTAGCATGTTAAAGGAAAATTTTTAAATGTTTGCAAATCAAATTTCTTGTTAAAATAGCACTTTATATACTCAAATTAAAGATGTCTTTAACTAGCAATATTTTTTTCAATAATATATTAACTACATATGTATATTGATTCGTTAATTTAATTTCCTTTTAGTTAATATCCTGTTATACACTTTCCGTAATTTTCTTCGTTATTTTCATAAAAACACACCTATAATTTTTCTATTAAAATATTGTGTATGATTTTCCTTGATATGTAGTGAGTATGCTGTGATTTCTTTTTCGTTTTATTTTTAATAATATCATAGCATGTAATAAGCCTTGCATAATTTATAAACCAACAATCAGCAACATTGGTTTTTATGAGCTTCCAAAACTCATGTTCATAATCACCTTATGAAAAAAGAAATTAATAGTTATGGCCCAGAAAAAAAAAACAGAAAAAAGAGAGTGAAAAAACATTAAAAAAACAGAATATTAAGCAAACCCAATAGGAAATGAAATTCAAACAAGGAAATTTTAACAAAAGCTAATCAAAACCTTGCTTTCTTACAAAAAGCTGTAAATATACAGCAGATTTAAAAAATAATGAAATTTTTACATTTAAAAAATAGTAGTAGATATACTACTTTTTTCTAAAAGTACGATATATGCATATTTTTCTAATGTATGTAATACTCATACAGTAAACTTTAAAAACAAATAATATTTTAGAAAATTTTTTTTAAAAAGTAGTAATTACCTACTACTTTTTTATAAAAAGTTGTAAATTGTTATAAATTTGTATCAGATTATATTAAGCATAAGTAATAGATTTGAAATAATAATGAAATTTTTAAAATTTAAAAATAGTAGTAGAAATACTATTTTTTCAAAAAGTATGAAATTTGTATGGTAGTAAAAGAAGTAAATTACCTACTACATACATACCTTTTTATAAAAAGTTTTAAATTTTAATAAATATATATTAGACTTTACATATCAAACTTATATATATATGTAGCAGATTTGAAATAATAATGGAATTTTTTTAATTTAAAAATATTGGTAGAAATACTACTTTTTCAAAAAGTATGAAATTTCTGTATTTTTCTGACGTATCGTAATGCTTATAAAATAAACTTTTAAAACAAATGATTTTTAGGGTATTTTTTAAAAAAGTGGTAAATTTACTACTACTTTTAAACAAAAAATTTAAAATTTTTAATAATTTATAGCAGATTATATTAAGGATAATTAATAGATTTAAAAAATAATGAAATTTTTCAAAATAAAATTAAAATACATCTTTTTTAAAAAAGTATGAAATTTGTATATTTTCCTAATGTATCGTAATACTCATAAAATAAAATTTAAAAAAATGACTTTTTAGGAATTTTTTTTAAAAAGTAGTAAATTACCTCCTATTTTTTTTATAAAAAGTTGTAAATAGCAATAAATTTTTATTAGATTCTATGGAACTTATTTAGCAGATATCAAAAATAATAATATTTTTCAATTTTAAAAATGGTAGTAGAAATATTACTTCTTTGAAAAGGCACGAAATTTGTATATTTTTCTAATGTATCGTAAACTTATAAAATAAAATTAAAAAAAAAATGATTTTTTAGGAAATTTTTTTAAGAAGTAGTAAATTAGCTACTACTTTTTATAAAAGGTTGTAAATTGTTATAAATTTGTATTAGATTATATTAAGCATTAACAAGGGTTTTTAAAAATACTAAAAATTTTTCATTTTAAAAATAGTAGTAAAAATACTACTTTTTCAAAAAAGTCTGAATTTCGTATTTTCTTTCTATAGAATATAATTCTTCAAAAAATATGTTTTTGAATTATAAACAATTTTTCAGAAAATTTGTAACGTAAATCTAAAGAAAATCTACTACTTTTCTAAAAAATGTACTAAATTTTGTTAAATTTTATCAGGTTATATTGAAGCAAATGTAAATAATATTTTTTAATTTTGAAAAAAAGTAGTAAAAAGTCTGAATTTCGTATTTTCTTTCTATAGAATAGAATTCTTCAAAAAATATGTTTTTGAATTATAAACAATTTTTCAGAAAATTTGTAACTTAAATCTAAAAAAAATCCCCTACTTTTTTTAAAAAAAGTACTAAATTTTGTTAAATTTGTATCAGGTTATATTGCAAGCGATCTCAAAAATATTAATATTTTTATTATTTGCTATAGAAAATAATTTTTTGAATCAAACAATTTCAGAACATTTTTATTACAAATTTCAAGAAAATCTACTGCTTTTTTTTGAAAAAGTACTAAATTTTTTAAAAGTTGTATCACGTTAATTGAATGTAAATAGGAGATCTCAAAAATATTAATATTTTTAAATTTTAAAAATAGCAGTAGAAATACTACTTTTTCTGAAAAGTATTAAATTTTTATTTTTTTCTATAGAAAATAATTCTTTATAAAATGAACTTAGAAGGCAAACAAAATTTTTCTGAAAAAGTATTAAATTGTGTAAAAATTTTCTCAGTCTATATTTAGCGCAAAGAGCAGATTTAAAAATCACTATTATTTTTCAATTTTACAAAATAGTAACAGAAAAACAGCTTTTTTCAAATTTTCCTGTTTTCTGTGCCAAAGCCTTTTAAAAATTTCCCACTCACCCTTATACCTTTCAATAATATTTATAACTTATTTAAGAACTGGGAACTTAGTGTTTGGTGGGCATTTGTTGTTGCTATTCTCGTTGAAGAAGTATAACAAAACCTACTTTTGTTAAACATGGCGTGTTTAGTACATTTAAATTGTTAAGACCCATATAAATGTTCATGAATATTAGATGGGTTGTTGTGTTTTTTTTTTTCTTCAATTTTTATTTTCATTTTGCTGTTGTGTGCAAAAACACAATATCATTAGCTGGCAGGCACCACAATACACTACATAATGCAATACAGAACAAGGGAAGACAAAATACAAGTACGAGTACAATTTGCTTTAAAAACAAATGGCATATTGGAATTCCTTACGAGTACGACTAAATAGAAAAGTTGTAATAATGTTAAAGGAAGACAATAATAAGAATATGGGGTACTCAGCGTTATTGGTACAATATAACAACAGAAAGAACTATTAGAAGATTTAACATATAGAAACAAATTTGAAGTCCAAACGAAACATATATTTGAATGGATTTTAAAACTGTTAAAGAAATTTCCGAATTGTTTTTCAGTTTTCATGGAACTACCCTTATTTATTGGCAAATATTGGCGAAAAAAAGGTGATGTTTTCTTATTTAGTTTTACAGGAAAATTCACACGTTTCAGCTCGTACATTTGCCATCATTTACAGTTTGCTAAAAAGACCTCTCTCCACTCAGTTGTTTTAAAATGAAAACAAAAGAATAAATATTATTAAATATAAAAGAACAGCAGCTAGTAAACAGCTTCATTACTTTTATGGATATTGTTGTCTGGTGCAAAAGTAAAAATTGCCTGCAAGAAAGTTCAAACACTAGGAAAATACACACATATGTATATATTCACTAACAACAAACAGGATATTACCAACACACTACCAACAACTCTACTTCCGCCATTAATACTTACTACTACTTTATAAGTAGAAAAAAGAAAAACCATTTTTGCTGTAAAGTGAAATACACAGTGTAAGGTTGTCTGTTGTATATTGCAGCTCTGTGTGTAGTGCTGGGTTTTTTTTCTCTTATATTTTCAAATCTACATGCATGCACGAAGACAAAGCCAATAACGTTAATTTGTTAGACCATTTACAAAGAATTTACTTTCACGGTATTTTAGCGTTGCAAACAAGCCAATTTTCTATGAATTTTTTATAAATAAAATTAAACGTTTATAGTGTTTGATTGCATAAACTATGAAGGTTCTAGTTGCTCTCTTTCTTTTTAGTCTTTTGGTAAAAAAGAAAGGATGCTTTGGTTTTCCGTGGGTTTGTGTAAACCTCAAAGGCGTTATAGAAATATAAACTAGTAATGAACCTTTATAAAACGCCAGCAAAGTAAGTAAAAAAACCTGTCTAACAAATAAAGTCAATTGTAGAAATTGTTGAAAAGTTTGAGACCAGCAAGTAGTCTCAAAGGAAGCTTTAAACAAAGTTTGTTACAACCTCAATTGCAATTTTGTAAGCTTTGTAAAATTGCTAACTAGTTTGCAGTTTAAACCCTAAAAAGTTTACGTAATTTCATTTAACTATAAAGCAAGTGACTAACTATATATAAGCTAAATAGTTAAGAGGTTATAAACAAACTACAAGTGAATTTTAAAAGTTAAATAACAAAATATGAAAAATGTTTGGCATTTAAAACTTATTTTACCTAAAACCTGTAAATTTCCTACTTTTTGTAAAAGTAGTAGTACCATTTCTAAAGTAGAAAAGTAACCCGGGTTTTTGAAGCTCCTATTTAAACTTGAAACAATTTCACAAAAATTTATAACAATTTAATACTTTTTTCCAAACGGTAATATGCAACCTAACAAATATAAGTAAATAATCTTTAAAAATTATTTCTTATTTAATATTATTTTACGCATGATTATATTTGAGAGAAACAATTTTAAATTTCAGACTTTTTAAAAAGGTAGTATTACTACTACTACTATTTTAAAATTTAAAAATTTTAGTAGTTTTGAAATCCTCTATTAATGCTTAATATTATCTAATATAAATTTAGTACAATTTACAACATTAAAAAAAAGTAGTAGGTAATTTACTACTTTTTAAAAAAATTGTCTAAAACATTATTTTTTTTTAGAGTTTATTGTATGAGTATTCCGATACATTAGAAAAATATACAAATTTCATACTTTTTGGAAAAGGTAGTACTATTTCTACTACTATTTTAAAATTTAAAAATTTTAGTAGTTTTGATATCCTCTATTTACAATTTACAACATTTAAAAAAAAGTAGTAGCTAATTTACTACTGTTTTAAAAAAATTTCCTAAAAAATAATTTGTTTTAAGAGGTTATTTTAAAGCATTACGATACGTCAGAAAAATACAGAAATTTCATACTTTTTGAAAAAGTAGTATGTATTTCTACTACTATTTTTAAATTTTAAAAATTTCATTATTTTTCAAATCTGCTACATATATAAGTTTAATATGTAGAGTCTAATATATATTTATTAAAATTTAAAACTTTTTATAGTAGTAGGTAATTTACTACTTTTACTATTCAAATTTCATACTTTTTGAAAAAGTAGAATTTTTACTACTATTTTTAAATTTTAAAATTTTCATTATTATTTCAAATCTATTACTTATGCTTCATATAATCTGATACAAATTTATAATAATTTACAAATGTATAAGTTTTGGTGAAAAATTGTGATCATTGACTTACCACTACCAATTCGTGTTAAATTTTTAATATTTTTTACCATAAACACATCAATTTCTTTCGTAATTTCGTAAATGAAAACATTTACATTTATCATAAAAATTTCATAATTTTTATAAATTTTATGTGGTTGGCTGGCTGGCTGCTATTTAGAAAATGCATTAAAATTAGCAAACATATTTTGAGGCAATTTATTTATTATACCCAAATAAGCTTAAATGCGGTTTATATCAGTTTATGGCTTTTAACCTCCTGCTACTAGATGCAATTTTTTCTATAAATAAATTACTTTTTTTGTTGGTTGCATTGGCTGACTGCAAAAATCTATATATATTCTGATTTTATGTAGAAAATTTGTTGCAATTTGTTGTTGACCAAAAATTATCTAAAAATAAATGTCAATTATGGCTAATTGCAGTGTCTAAGTTGGGCGCATGTTTATGTAGTTGTACAAATTTATTAACTCATTTGTGGTAATTGTTAAGTTGTTTAAAGCGAGTGAGGAAAATTGTCATAGTTTTTGAGCGGCCAGTGTTGGCAGTGGAAAATGATTGGAATGAAATTTGAGTTAAAATTTAAAAATTGTTTGATCTCTAATGTCCTTTAAGTTGTTAAATTATTTTGTTGGCAAGTTAAGGTTATAGTTTTTAGTTCACCCTTAAACTAGGCAATGTATATTCAGCTATGTCACAGAACTCAATTCAGATCGAATGTGGTTTTGATTCCGTAAATTGAGTCTTTAGAAAACGAAAAACGATTTTTTTTTTTTGGAATGAAACCACTTTAGATTTCTAAAGTGGAATTGTTGTTTTTTATGATTTTATTCTGAAAAAACGCATACTACTAATTTATAATAACAATTAAAAAAATCAATTTTATTATTTCATTGTTTTTTTTAGTTCTCTCATTGATACTTCTATTAAATTTTAAAAATTTCAAAGCTGGTTCAGCAACAAGAAAACTTTTGTCAAAAAATTACAAAAATTAAAAATATTTACACAGCACTGGCATATGACAGAGCAATTTCTTCTTCGTAGCTTTTCAACTGCGTTTTGATGTTTTTGTTTATTTAAAACAGCAACAATTGAAATTATGGTCATTTTTAGAAAATTTTGTTGACTTTTTTTAAAATTTCTTTGTTAGCGTTTTTTTTTGTTCGCTTTTGTTACACTTTTTATTACAAAAAACTAATGTTTTTTTGTTTTTAGGTTAAAAATCCAGATTTAAAATTTGTTTTGGTAATAAACAAAATCGATCGGAATCTAGAGAACGCAAAGTAAAAACGATCGATTTGCAAATACGGAATTGAAACCATTCCGATCGAATTATGTGACATGCCTGATTATTTGTTCTGTAATTTAAAATATTTTTATAGTCTTGACTGCTACTAGACATATATGATTAGAACTAATTGCTTAAACCATAAATTTTCCTATACAGAGAAATAACCCTATAGTGCAACTCATTAAGAGTCACATACACTTATAAAAATTCACCCATACTTTTTGCAGCCATAAACTGTTTATGCACTGTAATTACAGTTAACATACATAAAACCGTGAGTGTGTGTGTGAAAGAGAGAGAGAAAGGAAGATAAGAAGAGAAACACATTACTTTCAATTCTTAAATTGAAGCCAACATTAAAAGAATGTAACTCATTTACTACAATTATTATAATGCAATGCATGGCAGTAAACAACCGCAGACTTATTTTGCGAAAACTAGAAAGAGGACAGGACAGGGCAGGATGGCAAAGTAATGAAAAACTGAATACCTTCATAGACTGCAGTCTGCAGCACTTAAATAAACTGAAAAAAAAATATATCATGAACTTCGCAATTGAGTGTAAGAAATGACACCAACAACTGTGTAGTTTTGTGGCAGAGACTGGCAGACAAATCGGCAAAAAAGACAGCCAACCATTGCAACTAAACAAGAAGGTTATTCTAGAGCAACATGGAAAAATTTAACAACATGTGAAATTTGAAAAGGAAAATTTCCGAAATGTTTAATAAAAACCAATTGGAGTGTAATGCGAATGTAGGAAAAAGTGTCACTAGCAATTATGGAGAATTTCGGCAGTACTATTTGCAGTTTTAAGCAGACAGGCTGTCACAAAGATGGTAGAAATTTGGAACAAATTAAACAAAGAAAGGAACCAAAAAAATTGGAACTATTTTAACAAACACTATCGCCTGGTCTATCGGGGCACTCAAATAGACCATAAAATAAAATACTAAATATGTCAATATATAGGAAATAGGAAATGATATAGGGTCAATAGGTCAACAGGTCGTAAGTCATTCTACATTTAAGTTTTAGCTTCAATCTAAAGTTTTTATAAAGTTCAATTTTAACTTCAATCTTAGATCTTAACAAATGAAGTTAAAGAACGATATATGGAACGGGATATAGAACGAGAGAAGAGAAAGAAGACAGAGGAAGAGACATAAAAACAAATCATAGAACGAGATATGAAACTAGACAGAGAGCGATTTCTGGAACGAGACATAAAGACAGGTAACGAGATTCGAACAATACTAAGCAAAAGTTTTAAAGGGAGACATAAAAGAGTTATAAAAGGAGTCATAAGAAGGACACACGAAACGAAACATAGAACGAGAAAGAACTAGAAAGACAGACATGGGACGATACATACAACCATTTCCAGAACGAGTCATTGAAAGAGACAAAGAGGAAACAAGGAAAGATATATATAACGAGACATGGAACGAAACACACAAAACATTTCTAAAAGGAGACATGGAAAGATACTTAGAACGAAACATGGAATGATATATAGAACGAGACAGAAACCAAGTTCTAGCACGAAAAATGAACCAAGGCATAAAAGGAGACATGGGTTAAGATAAAGGACAGATTACGAGTTATTGAACGAGACAAAGAAGATAAAATAAAAAGGGACAGAGAATGAGATATGTAACGAAATATTGAACAAAAGAAGACATGGAACGAGACATGCAGTAAGTATAGAAAAACACAGGGAATGAGTCAGGGAAGGAAACGTGTGTAGTGTGCATACTTTTAGTACATAGTGTACGAAGGGAAAACAACGACACGAAGAGAAAACGAGACATAGAACAAGACAGAAAATAAGTTATAGAAGGGGACATGATAAGATAATTAGAACAAGACAATATAACGAAATATATAACAGAACACCAGTTATCGAACGAGGACGGAAAACAAGACATGGAACGAAAGATTGGACAAGATAAAAAAGGAGACAAGGAGCGAGTATAAAACAAAATAGAGAACGTTACATAGATGAGGCATAGATGAAGATTTGGATCGATATCTACAACAAAGCAGAGAATGAGTTATAGCAGTGAACATGACAAGTTAGATATATTAGGACATATAATAAGATATAAAACGTTTTCGAAGATTTAGGTCGGATTTGAATTGAATAGATAACACAGTTTTATCATAAACATGGAATAAATGTCGCAATTTTCCATTAACTATTCAATGAAATATCAATAAAATGCATTTATTCGACTTTAAATCCAGAGTCAGTTGAACTTCTTAAGCATTAAGAAAAGTTGATGTTTAGTATAAGCTATGGGGAGCAATTGTCTGGAAATATTTCAATATATGTGAATTCTTCTGGTACATAATATACATATGTAGATAGTTGATGAGGTTTAGTCAATATTCTGATCATATTTTCGATTAAAGCCGATACTAAAATCAAATGTGTTCTGTTGAAACACTGAATACAGCACAAGTTTCTACTTTGCTCTTTCCTGGATATCAAATAAACTCCACGCAGAAGTATTTCATTTCAAAGGAATTTACATATATAAATTCCTATAATATCCTAGTTCCAACACAATGTATTGTAAAAGTAGGGACCATTTTAGAGCGTTGATCCAAGAAGAACAAATAATGGAGAAAGGTTTTTAACTCAGTTTAACATATTACCCTAAATGTATGCTTGCTAAAAATAAATAAAACAAGACAAAAAAGTACCTAACTACAACCAGGAAATTATCATCATCATATAACCAGACATAAAATAGGAGTTTGCGATATGTCAAAAATATGTCTAATATGTAGTGCTTGCAATAGCCCCATGTTCTAACTCTCGCGCTCTTCATTCTCCCTAAATGTATGCACTCTAAATGTGGCATTTAGCCAAAACTTCTACTATAATTTACCACTGCTATTTACCAGCACCACCACTACTACTACAACTGACACTATTGGGACGAAAGGATTTGACTCTCAAGTGCAAGTGTGACATAGTATTGAATATTTTTAACAAAAATAAAAAAACAGAAAACAAAATTTCGTAGTGACATGAGGGTATGCAGACTCCTCATATTTATACAGCTAAATAGACAGACAGACAGTCATAGACACAGACAGCATAGATATGAAAAACACTAAAAAGAACTTGATTGCATTTAAAACAGAATGTGTAAAATTGTTGTAAAAAAAAACAACAAGATAACAACGAAAAAGCAAAAAAAAAAAAAATCAAACAAAATAAAACTCTGTTGTCACACAATAAAAAACGTGACCGACTGCAGAGAATTTCTGAGATTGAATGCATAGAATTCAGGTTTCTTATTGTAAAAGGAAACAGGAAAGATTTTATCTTTAAAAAGAGATATGGAAAAATAGAAATTTTAGTATTTTTCACTATTTAAAGACTAGTATTCTTACGAAACAATCGATTGCGCTTGAAAAGCTACATAAATAATATTTTATGGTTACACTTATCTCAATCATTAAACAATATTTAAATAGTTTATTTTGCTTTATTTTCTTAAATATACTCATACAAATCTATGGGGAAAACGCTTAAATTTTTATATTTTAGTGAATATCTTTAAACAAACGAGCTCGAAACTGCAACAGTATGTAATCAAATTATAAAAGGGGTAAGCAGCAAAAAGAAATGAACTAGAACAGAACTTGAACTGAAATAGAAATACAACAGAACTAGAACAGAACTAAAACAGAACAAGAACAGAACTAGAACTACAACATAACTATAACCTGAACTAGACCTTGAATTGGAACCTAAGCTAGAGTCGAACGGAAACCTGAAGTAGAACCTAGAATCTGAATTGAATTTTTATTCTTCTGCAGTTCTATTTTGCTTCAGCATTATTAAAAGTTGATAAAATGTTAAATGGATTCCCTATTTCATTATTATTATATTTGTATCCCTAAAACTATGCTTACATGTATGTGGAACTATACATACAAAGTTGCCATAACAATTAATAACAGACATTGTTTTATGCGAGTGTATGTGTAAGTAATGCCATACACATAAGTACACTATCCTGGCATGTGTGTTTATATATTAGTTTGCCTAGATGTGTGTGTGTGTGTTTGTCTGTTTGGTTGTATGAATAGATGGTTCTTGTTGCTGTTGTAAGTATACAAACAATACAACGTTGTTGTTTATTGTTAGTTTGTTGTCTACTACAACTGTTGTTATTGTTGTTGTTACAGTTGCTACTAACATTTTCTATTACCACCCAATTTACCACACATGCCACTTGCCGTATAAATGAATCCTTTTTGTCTACAAACACATGCAAACAGGCGAAAATTTCAACAGCCACAACTACTACTACTTTCTATATATGATTACACTTGCATATTATTACTCTACTATGTTGCTTACCCCTTAGACCCCTTGTCCTGCTATACAGAACTATGTTTAGTGTTTATATTTGTTCATTAACAAAATTGTCTGCTTGTGAAGTGTTGTCTATGTCTGTCGTTTTGACTGCCTCCATGTTTGGTTTCGAATATATGTATATAATCACATATTGTACAGTTGTATGTCTTAAATCTTGTGTATACTAAGAAGTTTAAAACACACAATAAAACCAAACAGAAAAAAGAACAAATTATTTTTTTTAATAAAATTCAAATTTTATTTAAACCAGAAAATATGCAAGAATGTTGTGTTGTCTTGCAGTTTTGATAAAGTTTACTTAATTAATGAATTTACTAAAACAACAATGGGATTATCATTTTGTTGAAATTTCTAAAATTGTAGTTTTTTTTATTGTTTATTTAGATAATTGTTAAATTGTTGTACTGTTGTCGTTATTCATTTAACACCTAAAAGTATGCAATGTTTGTTTAATTGAAGATAACATAAGCAAGATAGGGATTTTGTCAAAAAAAAAACTGAATTTAAGGAATATTAATGAAATATAAGTTATAAAAAATGAAGGAAAATTTAAAGAACAAAAATGGAAACTATTAAAAATATGTTCAATTTATGAATTATTTTATAGTACGAAATAATACAAGTTCTGTTCTAGTTCAGGTTCTAGTTGACGTGCTTGTTCAGGTTCTAGTTCTGTTCCAATTCAGGTTCTGGATCTAGTTCTGGTTCGACTTCGGGTTCCAGTTCAGGTTCTAATTTTGTTGCCTACTTTTAGGCTTGATTTGAAACTGCTCTGTTATATATTTAATAAAAATGCAATTACCTTTAACATAAATTCCTATTCATACATATTTTTATAATTTTATTGTTGCAGTTTTTGTATTTTTTCTTTTATTTTCTAAAAACGTAATATAATTTCAAACTCCTTCCTTTAAATTTTTTCTATTGCAATAAATAACGCCAAAGAAATGTAGAGTGGAGAAAAACATATAAAAAATAATGAAATGAATTGCATTAAATGCATCATAAATATTTTATAAGCATACAAGTAATGATGATGATCATACTTGAAACTGTTGGATTTTTTTTTTGTTTCAATTCTTATTTTCTTTATGAGAAAAACTAAAGGAAATAATGTAAAAGAAAAAAATCATACTCATACAGCTATAAGCAAGTTTACACTCTTTGATGTTGAAAAGCTGTCAGTGGGTGGGGAGAAGGAAAATTGCTGTTGCTGATGATGGCGTCGACAGCGTAGTGTTGGAGCAGGAGCTGTGAAAGGATGGTTACTATCATTTTCAACATCAACATTATTAACATTTTGTTTTCTACGGCTGTTGCCTTTAGACGTCAGACAAAATATTTTTTTTATATAAAAACACTCACACAACCACATTTGTAGGGAGGAAAATTGTGGAAGAAAAATATGAACTAAATTTAAATGTACTTTGTGTGTATTGAAACAGTTGAAACGGTATGTGACAATACAATTTAAATGCCTTATGGCCGAATTCGCGGTCATTAGTTAACCATTTGTAAACTAAAATACTAACTATTGTTTAACTATTACTTGGTATTCTTATGGCAAACTAAGCATTGCGAATAAAGAATCATTAGTTCAGCCTTTGCCATTATCTAACTAAAGATTGTGAATTTAGCCATTAGACTTTCTCAAAATTTATTACTAAATCAAGGAATTTCATAAAATTTTAAAATTTCTGGCCTAAAATTAAAAAATTATATTAATTTTTCCTTTACACTGTTTGATTTCATTAACCATTGTTGGCACATTTGAGCTACACTGTTAAGCAAATATGCAAAAGACATATTTACTTTTTTTTTTCTAATTTCTCCTACTTTTTTATACATTATACTTCTATTTAGATGCTTAAAATATTTAACTGGCAAAGAAAATAAAACTAAAGCGAGTGAATTGTGTTGTCTACGGTCTGGTCTTAAAACAAAAGAATCCTAGCTCATATCTGTCCTTTTATTTGTGTCTCATTGCTTTTCTGCTTCTTTTTTTACGAGCATTTCAACCCAGAGATGACTTCGTCTAGCCTAATTCTTTAACAAAGAGTTAGTAAGGCAAGGCAAAAACCAGCAACGCAGTTGAAAAATTATAACAATTTTATTTCAGTCTTTGAGTAGCTATTGAGTATTTGTCAGTCAGTTTGTTTATTTTATATTCTTTAACATAAATTCTTAATTAAAGGTTAAGTTTTTTTATAACAGCTTTGTCACAATAACTACAATTAGAAGGGCAAAGGTTGTAATAGGTTTTATAGATTACTTGCGTTATGTTAATAAGTAATGAACTGTAATATATTTTAGCTCTAGTTCAAACTCAAGTGCAGGTTCTAGATCAGCTTCTACTTCAGTTCTAGTTCAGGTTTAAGCTCTAGTTCAGATTCTAGTTTAGCTTCTACTTTAACCCTTTCAGACCTGATGCAAAACTACCAGGAATTTTTTTATAATTTTTGGAACATGTGGTCTGTACAGCGTATGAAAATATAAGCAATTATTAGGTTTTATCATTTTTATATCCTTCAAGGATTTCCAGGATACGCACACTTGATGCATCTCGGGCGATTTTCATTAATATTTTCAACTAAAACACATTTTTATTGCATTAAACGATTTCAGTTAGTTTAAAAAATTAAAATTTATAATTTTTCTCTTCTAAGTTTATCATTTTATATGTGCACTTCATTATTTGTAAACGATTAATACTTTTGTAATTAAAGACACCGAAACCCACCCGCACAATCGATGCATCACAGTCTGAAAGGGTAAATTCTTGTTCAGGTTCTACTTCAGTTTTAATTCAGGTTTAAGTTCTGATTCTAGTTCAGTACTTCAGTTCTAGTTCAGCTTCTGCTTCAGTTACTAGTTCAGGTTCCAGTACAGTTTCTAGTTGAGGTTACTTCAGTTCTAGTTCGTTTTTTAGTTCAGCTTCTTCTTCATTTCCAGTTCAGGTACTAATTCACTTTACAATTTACTTGATATACACCTATAATTTGCCAACAAGCAAAAATTTAACCACTTCTACATTTGCAGATGACATTCTTAGCTTACATGTGAATTCAAGGGTGTCTTCTACGCAGCTGGATACTCATTTCAGACTTGTGGTGGTTAAAAAACTGTAGAATTAGTGTAAATGAAACCAAAAGTAGACACGTTACGTTTACACTTTGAGGGTGCTGTAGCTTATTTGGTTAGCACATTTGATCATTAAGCATGAGTTGGTATTTGTAGCCCGGGTTCGATTCCCAGCCGCTGTCACTCGAAACAACATCAGTTTCTGATAATTATTAGTTTTCTATCCTGTCATAACTAATATTTATCACAGCGCCCTCCTTCGGTGGTATCTATAGCATTGAAACGCCACCAAAGTACAATAATTAAATAAAGGCTATAAAATTAGGCTTTAACGTTAATGCGCAATTGCAGAGTTGTGATATATAAAGAAAAGCTTTCTTCTTTCACCACCTTTACTTCTTCAACCTATGCCCTTTCCAAATAAAGTAACGCAATTATATATAGGAATATTAATTGCCTGAGTGTTACTTCTCTTTTAAAAACAAAAAGCCGTGATTGTAAAGTCATTCTGTATAATACAGCTTAAAAACCAATTTGAACTTATAGTATTAATTTATGGGAGCTGCAAGTAATACCAGTATAGATCCTTTATAGTTGAACCAATCTCAAAATTCTTAGGACCATGACAGCATCACCATAAGGAATGAAATCATCCATAGAGACTTGGAAGTACCATTAGTTAAAGATAAATTCAGTTTGAAGACACCACGCGAATCCGCTTGCACATTTGCCCATTATGGATCTCTCAACCGAGAGCAAATAGTTTTTAGAGTTTAGCTATTATATTTCTACACTTACTTTAAGACTTATGAAGTAAAAGCAGATTCAATAAATTAAATAAAAAAGTTAGCAAAAGGTTCTTATTCAGGTTCTAGTTCATGTTTTAGTGCAGATTATATTTCTTGTTTAGATTCTTATCCAGTTGGTAGCCTCTTTCAAATTCGTTAAAGCCACCTTATTTGAAACATAAGTCCTGTGTTATATTCTGGCATCTTATTTTTCACAGTGAGTATGTAGTTTACAATCTGCTATTAGGTTCTTTTTTATACGCTTTGACTACTTGCCTGTCGGCCGTTCGGTCTAATAACCAACTGTGTTGGCTTTCAAAACTCCCAGGGAGTTCAGAGTTATAAGAAATGAAAAATACCAACACATTCTCCCAGCAAAAAGTTTCTTTCTTGTCTCGTAGTTGATGTTTAAATATTGTGCACTATGGCGTTACCTTTGTGCTGCTCGCCTGTGCTTTGCTCCTTAGACGGCTCTAGACAACACACATTCAGATACATATACATACGTATACTATATATTTGACGTTATTGTTTTTCTTATACGAAGGATATTTTTGTCGTCATTACTTTTTTTACTTTTTTCAGCAATTGTTTTTCTCGTAAATATGTGTGTGTTGGAGTGTTTAAGAGTGAGAGTACGAAATAGACTGAATTTCCTTTTTTTTTGTTTCCGTTCATTTTACCCTTAAAAAGTTTTTCTTTACCATGATACATTGATGTTGATGAGTGGATTTGCCTGTAACATGCATAAATAGATGATACTCGGAGTATACATTAGATTTTTCATGTAGGACTTGCTTCTGAGGAGTATAAGGTTGAAGTTTTGAAATGTTCAACAGTTCATAAAGTTAATATTACCGCAGAAATTATGTTAAAACGATACATGTGTAGATATATGTCTGTACATGTGTTTGGAATATATTAAGGCATATATTTCATTATTAAAAAACATATTTGCACGTAGTATACCTAAAGAGTGATGATACCTTGATTGGTATGAGAAATAAAATGTTTCTGTTAAGCATACTGAACGTTTATGTTAAGAACTAGAACTGAGCCAGAATCTGAACTGAACTAGAACTGAACTAGAACTGAAGTAGAACTGAACTGGAACTGATCTAGAACTGAACTAGAACTGAGCCAGAATCTGAACTCAACTGGAACTGAACTAGAACTGAACTAGAACTGAACTAGAACTGAACTAGAACTGAACTAGAACTGAACTAGAACTGAACTAGAACTGAACTAGAACTGAACTAGAACTGAACTAGAACTGAACTAGAACTGAACTAGAACTGAACTAGAACTGAACTAGAACTGAACTAGAACTGAACTAGAACTGAACTAGAACTGAACTAGAACTGAACTAGAACTGAACTAGAACTGAACTAGAACTGAACTAGAACTGAACTAGAACTGAACTAGAACTGAACTAGAACTGAACTAGAACTGAACTAGAACCGAACTAGAACTGAAATAGAACCTTGTTGGTTATCGAAATCACTTGTTCACTAATCCAAGAATTTTTCCTTTATTACAGCTTTTTTACTTTATTCATACATTTATTTTATTTTCTTTGTATTTAAATGGAAATCTATAAGACTGTAGATTTGTGGGAGTGTGAATATGTGTGTGTGTATAAGTAACTGTATGAGTGTGTATTAATACCCTGTGATGGGAAGTAACACAGATGTTTAGGGAAATATTAAAGTTAATGGTAGTTTGGTAGTAGTTATCAGCATTATACTCTCCTTTTAGTTATAAACTCTCTAAAAATATATTTGTCGACAAAAGGATATGTGTGCCTATGTGTGTGTATCTATCTATAGCCAGATACACACCGAACCATGAAGTAGTTGGTGTTTTGTTAGTAGATTTTGTCGTCATTCGTATGTGTAATTAAAATTTAGTTTGAATTTTTTATAAACTTTCATCGCAATTTTTTTTTTTTTGTAATGTAACTCCTGTTGCCTGGGGAAGAGGGAGTATATCTTGTTTTTATCCTGCTGGTTTAATGTAAAAATTAATATCTCGGTATGTGTGAGGCAGACTGGGCCAGAGCATGAGTATTAAGCCTGCTTTTCACGAACAAATAAATCTTGTTGAAATATTTTTTAATGAATTTTTTATTACATTTATGAACAGAAGAATTATGAACAGTTTATAAAACTAAATGGTATTTTAAGAGTTAAAATTAAACTACAACATCAGGAAGAAATAAAAAAACGATGAAAGTATGTGGAAAATGAAAAAAGTTCTTGCATAATTTTGGGCTTTTTAAAAGTAAATTAAATGTTTAGTTTATGATTTAATAAACAACTTTTAAAAATATTAGAAAGATGAAAGATTGAAGGTTGAATAAATGTATAAGATTGCAGCCGCAATATAACTACTTAAAGATTCACGCTTGAAGTTCAACTTTGATGATAGAAGCTCAAGAAGCGAACCAATTTAACAGGAATATAACAATAGTAACAGATGTAACATTGAACCTTAACTATCAGACAAATGAATTCCAAGCTTGACTCGGATTGCTGCTTAACTAAGACTACATTAAGATTGACAATTAAAAAAACCTTTAATTAAGGATGGAATGATATAATTGAGACTCAACTAAAAGAACGATTAAAGCTAAACTAAGACTTTTAACAAGAACTGCGATTGAAGCTAAAGTGAGACTTATTTATATGTATGTATATTGTTCCATGGAACAATTTGTTACTACTTTCTTTGGCAAAATTTTTACTATTTGCTCAATAATTGAGAAATTTGTTTAACCTTACATAAATAGTTTCCTTTAGCACTACATTGCTTTTCGCTTATAGTCCATTCCGCTTAAAGACCGACCAAAAACGGATATAAGCTAAAACTGCCATATTTACTTGCAGATATAATCCATAAAATTTCTTATAAAAAATCGGTTATAGTCCAAATTCGCTTAAAGTCCACAAAATATGTGCAACTATGGTATGTAGTACCCTATAAGTAGGCAATACAATATACTAAAAATTAATTTGTTCATTCGACAGCATTTGAAACTGCTTCAAACTATGCTTCAAATAATTATTTTTTTTGCTAATTTCCTGCAAACGTTTTCTGAACACTTCAGCAATCTTTTATTTATTTTTTTAGTTGTCTTAACAACCAACCAGAAGGAAAAATCCCTACAATACCTTTAACCTTTGTTTTTTTTTCAAAACTACGTTTCATTGCTTCTTCTGTTCATCTGTTTAAATAAAAATATCAAGTTGTTCTGTTAGAAAACTTCAGATCAAATGCAGTAAAACATTCTTTGTAACTTCGAAGCTAATGGCATGAGGGTAGCAATTCTATTTCTATTTTCTTTAAAATTAAAAAGCGCTGTAATTAAGGCTCAATTATATAATTTAAGATATACAATAGAAGCTAAAAATACCTGCGATTGAAGCTTATCTGAGACAATGAAGACCTACTCTTGAAGCTTTAATTAATCAGCTCAGACTTTAAAAGACCCATGATTTGAGTTGAACTAAGACTTTATGAAAGTATGCAATAGCCGTTGAACTAAGTAACAACTCATACTTTAAAAAACCTACAATTGTAGCTCAACTCAGATATTAAAAATACCTGCGATAGAAATTTAACTACGAGTAAGACTTTATAGCGGCTAGCTGTTGAAGCTCAACTAAGACTTTAAAAATACTTCTGAGACGATATGAAAATGACATAAAACCCACGATTGAAATTTATACCTTTAGTTTTAGTTTCATCGAAATCTGTTTAGAATTTTGAATTATAGTTCATCATTAAGAAACCGATTATAAAAGCATACCTTTAAGAAATTTATTGTTGGTGTCAAATTTTCTTCTCTTAATACTTAACATTTCAATTCCAAAGCATATCAAATTCTTTCTATATGTAAGCTTTTTCTAAACTAACTTTTCTATTTTCTATTATTTTCTTTGTTTCTTCCAATAGTTTTTCAACAATGTCTTCATTACTGTCCATTTAGTTTTTTTTTTTTGTTTCCTTATTTTTCCAAAAGCCAAATAAATTGACTATTAGCGCTTGTTTTTAACAAATTTTTATATCTAATAGTTGATATCTACAAACATATGAACAATAAGTAAAGAAAATAAAGAAAACTAAGTATTACTTTAAAACTTGAGAGAGAAAAAATGGCGTCACTTTAGCCAAGTAGAAAATATAGCATACTTTTAGGGGTCTACACAAAACAACAAAGAAAAAGCAATCAAACAATAAATTCTTTAGTAAAACAAACAAAAAAAAAGAAAGAAAGAAAAGGCGTAGAAAACCATGAAAGATGTAAAAAATCTCATAAAACTTTCAATGTTTTTCGATTTATTTATAATTTTTTTTAATCTTACATTTGTTTGCCTTACACACACACATACTTATTGTTTGTTATTTTGAAAAACCATTTCAACACTAACAAAAGTTTTATGAAAAGCTGTTCTAAAATTTGTCTTGGGAAAAAATGTTAAATAAAATTTTTTGTAAATGAGTGTGTCTTGAGATGAGTTGTGACAAGTGGTAATAAATCTTTGTGGAAGGAAAGGAAAATTTTTTATATATTTTCAACAATGAATATGATTTTTATTTATTTTGTGCGTTAGGGGCAGATATAAACAATGAATAACAAATAAATAATAATAATTTCTTGAGTAAACAGCAAAAATGGCATAAAAATATCTTAAAAAAAATAGGCCACACTTTTTAAATTTTTTATGTTAATCAAGATTTAAAGAAATTCGAATAACCATAGCATGCTTTTAGCTGTTTAAAAATAATTTTCTAAAAGGAACATTAACAAAATATTTAAATAGAATTTCATGAATTTCCTTCCAACCAAACTCTTTAATAAATGTTATGCACTAAAATGCAGCAACTACACAAATGGCAAGAGAAAGAGAGAGAACGAGCAAAAATTGTTTAAACATTTGTAAACATGGTTAATAACAGCCATAACATTTGAAACTTGTTATCTAGCGTCATCAAGTTCAATTCATAAAACACAAAAATGCTGCAAATGCTAACTCCCTACATCTATGTCCCCGAAAAAAAAAACTTACTTGCAAATAATATTCCTTCAATAGTTGGCTGTCAATGAACACCAGAGCAAATACAAAGTTGCTAGCAAAAAAAAAGACTTAGTTTTCTTTCTACATTACAACTGTTACAAATATCTAATGACAACTATTCAACAAGGAAAATTTGAACGAAAAAAAAGCAAACGAAGTATGAAAAAAAATTGAAACTTCAAATAGAATTGCTACACACAGAGTCAGAGTCAGAGCAGTCAGTCACTCAGTCACTACTGCCATTTGCTTCAAAGTTACAAAGAATGTTTTACTGCATTTTGATGTAAAGTTTTCTAACAGAACAACTTGATCACATCATGATATTTTTATTTAAACAGATAAACACAAGAAGCAATGAAACGTATTTGTGAAAAAAACAAACTTGATGTTTATCAGTTAAAGGTATGTAGGAATTTTTCTTCTGGTTGGTTTTTATGAAAACAAAAAAAATATATACATATATAAAAGATAGAGCTGAAGAGTTCAGAGAACGTTTGAAAAAATTAGCAAAAATAAATATTTCAATAGCATGCTTCAAGGCAGTTTCAAATGCTAACGAATGCATGAATTGATTTTTAGTATATTTTATTGCCTACTTACAGTGTATGAGTGCTATAAGAAACTATTTAGTTAAAGTTAAACAAATTGCTAAGGAAACATTTATAATGAAATGTTAGTTTCTTAATTATTGAGAAAATAGTAAAAAAAAATTGCTAAAGAGAATAGCAACATAGAATTCTATGGAACGATAAAGGCTTCATTTAGATTCAATCGTGGGTGTTTTTAAAGTTTCAATTGAGCTTCAATTTTAGCTCTTTGGAGAATAAGTTGAGTTAAATTTAAAGTCTCAATTAAGCTTCAATTTTAGGTCTTTTAAAAGTCACAGTTAAGCTTCAATCTTAGATCTTGTTAAAGTCTTATTTCAGTTTCAATCATAGCTCTTTTTAAAGTCCCAATTAAATTGCAATCGTAGATCTGTTCAGACGTATTTTTAAAGTCACAGTTAACTTCAATCTTAAGTATTTTTAGGTCTCAGTTGAACTTCAATGTTAGGTCTTTTGGACGCCTAAGTTGAGCTTCAATCTTAGGTCTTTTTAAAGTCTTAGTTCAACTTCAATCGTAGGCCTTTGTAAAGTCTTACTTGAACTTCAAACTTATTTCGTTTTAAAATCTCAGTTCAGCTTCAATCATAGGTCTGTTGGAAGACTCAGTTGAGATTAAACCTTTGGTTTTTTTCAACTATCAGTTGAGCTTCAGTCATAAGTCTTTTGGAATGCTCAGTAAATCGTAGGTCTTTCTAAAACCTTAGCTAAGCCTTCGTCAAGGTATTTTAAAAGACTTAATTAAGCCTTAATCATGGTCTTGCCAAAGTCTTAATCAGGTCCAATTGTAGTCATTACAAAGCCTTAGTTAAGCCTCCATTATGATCTTTCCAAATCCTTAACTAAGCCTAAGTCGTAAATCGTTCTACAGGACATTTATTGTAATCCTCATTCTTAGTTAAGCTTCTCATCTAAAACTTGTTAACGACTTCGTTTAGTATTTCTCCTGTATTTGTTATTTTTTACTTTAATGTAACTAGTCTTTGAAATTTAGCTTTCTTTTCCTCTAACCCTTAAAATATACTTCAATATTTGTTCGTAAAACTTAAATATAATGGCCATTGTTTTGTCACGCATTAATTACTATTAATATCAGGTAATAATTATCATTTTCCTTTTCTTTCTCTCTCTCTCTCTATTTCTAGATATAATTTACTACAAACAAATAACCACAACAGCAAAAGTTAGCCGACTACAGACCAAATAAAAAGGTAAGTTTTATTTATTTAAGTGACAAACAGAAATATTTTGAATTTTTATTTTCTACACATATATGCAAATAACAAATTCCCATATCATTTGTTATACTCAGTTGGCTTTATTAATAATTCCAACAAAAAATAATGAAAACAATTTGTATTTATGCGTTGAGAAAATAAAACCCACCCCTAATTACAGGCAATTAATATTTAACACATTTAGAGACATTAATACTTATGCTTAAATGACAGAACAGTAGAGATTTCAAAACACACCTTTAACCCTATTTTTTGTTTATTTATTAGGAGAAAGAGAGGTCAAACAAATTTATTTTTGCTTTCAAAAATAATATTTTGTTATTTATGTATTACAAATATTTATACTCGTAATGTGTTGTCAAATATTTATAGACAAATTTCTAACGACAAATAACAAATACTATATACATATAATTTGTTAGTTATAATTTTGTTTGTATTTATTTATTTTCCAGGATAAAATTACAACAGAAAGTATTGCTTACTATTAGTGTTTGTAAGAATGTAGCATAATTTTGGGTTTAATGCTTTATTTAACTCTTTCCTATTCTAATAAAACTGTGAGATAATTTTGAAAAAATGCAAAGCCTTATTTTAAGGATATTTATTACAAAAAAAATTAAAGCATACTTTTAGTCTGTTTTATTTGTTTTGTTATTCGTCATCAAACTAGGTGCGTGTTTCAACATAAAATGTGTATTTAATGGTACCAGCTATTTTTTCCTTTCTGAAAACAAATCTTTAAATGTATATAAATTGTTTCTCGTTTTTTTTTTGTGTGTTTTCTTAACTTATTTTATATTCCATTACGTTTTGTGTTTTCTGTTAATTTTTTTTCTGTACTTTTTTAAGAATTTATGTTTGAACGTGTCTTATTTTTGGTTAGTATGTTTATTTTTTTTTTCTATTTATTTAACCTTTTTTGGGGGTTTCCTTTTACAAAAGTAATTTTTCTTTTCGTATTTTCTTTTATGCATTGGATGGATATTTTATTGACGCTTTAATGTTCAATTGAACAAATTGTTTGTATTCTCTAAGTGTTTGTTTTCTACCGATCATCTTCAAAAAGCTAAAATTTACAAATGATTTGTAAAATTATTCAATGATTGTGGCATTTTTGGGGAATGGGAAAATTTTTGTTTTTGGAGTAAATTACTTTTTTGGGTAATTGTCGTTGGCATACGCTTATATTTATGCAGAAAAGAAAAAACAGTTTAAAGGTTTTGGGACAAAGATATACAGGTTGGTTGAGCTTTAATATTGATGATTTTTACAAGGTCTTTTTTACAGACAATATAAAATTCTTTTTGCAATTAAATTTTAGCTTCACTCGTTAGCTTTGCAAAGTTTAATTTTAGCTTCAAACTTGGGTGTTTCTAAAGCTAAATTTTAGCTTCAATCGTAGGTCTTTCTAAAGTTCAATTTTAGGTTCAATCGTAGCTCTTCATAAACACGAATTTTAGCATCAATCCTAAATCTTATGAAAGTTGAATTTTAGCTTCAATTATAGATCTTTCTAAATTAAATGTTAGTTTTATTCATTAGAATTTGTAAACATCAGTTTGAGTGCCAATCAAAAGTCTTTCTAAAGTTAAAATTATGTATCAGTCTTTCTAAACATAAATTTTAGCTTTAATCTTTGGTCTTTCTAAAGTTGAATTTTGGCTTCATTGAAATTTCTAAACATCAAGTTTAACTGCAATCGTAGTTTTTTTAAGTAAAATTTTATCTAGAATAGTAGGTTTTTAAAGTAAAATTTTGTTCTTAAGTCTGTCGTCGTTTCGCTTTTAATCGTAGATATTTTTAAAGCCATATTCACCTTCAATCGTAGGTCTTTGTGAATTTTAGTTCAGCTTCAATGGCTGGGCTTTTTTAAATCGCACTTCAGCTTCTATCGTAGATATTTCCAAAGTCTTAGTTCATCTTCAATTGTAAACAATTTTCCAGTCTTAGTGCAGCTTCAATCATAGGTCTTTATTGATTTTATTTGAGCTTAAATGGTGGGTCTTTTTAAAAACCTATGAAGCTCATGTCAAGTTATGGTTGAGTTTCAAGCCGTTTTCTTTTTTAAATGTCTTTATTAAATGTTCATATAATCATATTGATTATTTTCTTTAAATTCAATAAAATTTCGTTATTTTTTACAAACATGGGTTAAATTTACTAAAAATTTATCTGTAATAATATGCTTTCAAATTTATAAATATATACAAATTTTATAGCCTATCTTTAGGTGCATTCATAAATATTTTATTGCCTACAATTATTATAACATTCATACTCATAGTCTAAAGCTAATAATTTAATTGTTCAAAAGCAAACATATTTAATTAATAAACACGTAAAAGCCCTAAAGACAGAAAATAATAATAACAATATATATACAATATATATGTATATATATATATATTCAAAAAAACAAAAAATAATTGCCTAATTTTAGGCCAAAAGGAAAATTCAATATTTTCCTCAATAACTCAATACCAAACAACAGAAAACACACAAACAATAATAATAATGATGCAATAAATCTTTTAGCTACTTTGAATAAGGCTACAAATTTTTGAAGAAAAAAACTCCTCATTTATACAGACATTTATCATGCAACACTCGACTCGAAACTTTTAGAATATTTCAATGTTTTCAACAATAAAATGCTACTGTTGCATTAACAGCTGTTGCCCAGTCTAAAACAACTGAAAACCTTCTAAAACAACCAAACAACAATGACGTATTAACACGGTTGGTGTGTTTGGAAAAAAATAAAAAAAAACTCCAGCCATAATCCAAAACAACATCACATGTTTTGGTTTATTTGAGACAAAACAAATGGAAAAAATAGCAAGAACACATATAGAAATGTTTTATGGAAATGTGTGTGCTGTAAATAAATCCTAGACACATATTAACAAATTCTATAAAAAGGAAATAAAAAAAATGAAGAAGTAACATAACAGGAGAGTTAGGCAGTAGGAGAGGCAAAAGCAACCATTTTTGATAATATGTATGTACATACACATACAAAACACAATAACACATTTTATACTCTATAATATACAAATATACATTCATACATTGGAGCATACTAGACGCCTGTAAACAGGCTACAATTTTATAAAACACACAAATTTATGATACATGTGAGCGAGTGAGTGAGTGTAGGTGTGTGTGCTATTTGTTGTGTAGATGTAAAAGTCGCGTGTATGTGTTTTTTCCATTTTCTAAATGTTGTACGTTTGTATTGGTGTTAAGTTGAGACCATGTTGGCAAGCATTTTACGTTTTTAATGTCACACAAGTCTTTTTGTTCTACCGGTTTGTCTAAGTGGGTTTGTTATTATTATTGTAGTTGTTTTTTTTTTTAGATGAAACCATGTTAGAGGGCCAAGGAAAATGAGACCAACTACTTTTAAATTCTTTGCAATGTTTTAAAGATTTCAAAACCGGTGATTACGTAGCTGACTTTACGTTATTGATCACAGGAAAAGCAGCCAAATAGTTTTGTTTTTTGATCCTATTGCTATCTTGGTAAAGAACTTTCTGCATTTGAGCTTTCATCGTATGTAGCACATTATTTGACAGTCTTATCTGGGCTTTAATCGCTGATCTGTCCACAGTTTTGTTTCGGCATTACTAGTATGTTTTTTTAAGACTTAAGACATTAGATTAACGCACAATCTAATGTTATAAGACTAGCTTGAACTTCAATCATATGCCTTTCTAAGTTCTAAAGTTTCTTCAAAGGTAAGAATATTTTAGGACTTATTTGACAATTTCAGCTTCAATCGTAGGTGTTTCTAGAGTTAAAATTTAGAAATATTCTGAAGGTCTCGAGTCGAGTGTTGCATGATAAATGCAAGTATAAACGAAGAGAGTTTTTTTTTCTTCAAATATTTGCAGCCTTATTCAAAGTAGCTAAAAGATTTATTGCATCATTATTATTATTGTTTGTGTGTTTTCTCTTGTTTGGTATTGAGGAAAATATTGAATTTTCCTTATGGCCTAAAATTAGGCAATTGTTTTTTGTTTCTTCAATATATATACGAGTATATATTTTGTTATAGAAATTTATTAGTTTGTTGTTTGTTGTTTAACAACTAAATTAATATCTTCAATCATAGGTCTTTCCAAAGTTAAAATTTTGCTGCAATCCTACGCCTTTCTAAAATTCAATTTTAGTTGCAATTGTAGGTATCTTTAAAGTAAAATTTTAGCTTGAATAACAAATCTTTATATACCTAACGTGGAGTCATATGAAGGACCTGGAATATCAATCGATGGAATATGTAATGGCTTTTTTGAAAAGATGATGATGTGATGATTACAGTTGCGCTACGAAGTACGCTATTGGCAGCTTTGTTGGTTTCTGTGCGCTGGTTACCGAAAGTCCAAACTGTTAACCCTGAAATGGAACTTAAAATGATCTACAAGATTAATGCCAATTTGTGTAGATTATCACTTTTAATTCCAGAGATATTTAGATTTATTTTTTCATCTCGTCCCTATAAAAAGTTACATGAATTCAAAGTTGGAACCTGTAAAAACGGCCGTACTTTTGAAGTTTCTTTCTAAAAAAGCCCTATATATTTTTATAACCACCACCATAAAGATGAACCCCCTTATTCAAAAACTATTATTAAATTTAACAAACGTTTATTAAGACAGATTTGCATATAAAAATTTTCTTAATAAACGTTTGTTAAATTTATTAATCGCTTTTGAATAAGGGGGGAAGTTTTAACACATTGAAATATTGGTCGTCGATCAAAAAAGTCTGTATATTCTGGGTCCTTATAAAATTCTATAACGATGCTCGTCCGTCTGTTGAAGGCACAATAGTGCCTCGCATAAAGACTTCGAACAATAAAATTTCTCCCAAGCATTTCTTAATTCACCAAAATCTTTGGTATTAAAAATGAGCAAAATCGGACCAGTATCAAAAAAAAGTTTAGCAATTATGAGTTTCACGTAAAGATGAATGGCAAAGCGATACTTTTTTTGTTTGGTTCATAATTAAGCATAACCTCTATTTTAAATCCACTTCCGAAAATAACTTAAATGTTCATAAATTACCTATAAAAATCCGTATCAAGTTGAAATTCGACAGAAGTAATCTACATATACACATAAATTAGCGTACCAAATTATGTGAAAATGGGTCCATATTTGACCATAGCCACTAATTCTCTTATAAACATCACTATCAAATTAAAATTCTACATAAATAATCAACATGTACATATAAATCAACATACCGAATTCTATAGTGATCGGTTCATATTTGACCATAGCCCCCATAAAAAGTCCACTACCGGTGGACATCATTATCAAGTTGAACTGCGACAGAATTAAGCCACATATCATAGAAATGCCAAACCAAACTAAACGTAGATCACTTGACAGCTGACAAAATGCTTGCCAGTTAAAAAAGTGTCGCCAACTTAAAGTTCTATACATCCACAAAAATTACCTTGAAAAAGTTTCTTATATTTATCCTTTTAAGCTCCTCAAACCCTGCCAATAAGTTATACAGTAATTGCAAGTCTTTTGAAGTTTTTGAGAGTCCTTTTCTCTTGAGGGCAATTTTGCTATATATTCGGTATTTGTTGGAATTTTGGTTTGATTCTCAGCAAATGTTTGCTACTTAACTTTCATAGTTGGTCACCCAAAAGACCTGGCGACATTCGTGTGTTTTCTCTCTATTTGCATTTGTTGTTTATTTGTTTCTATTTTTGCTGAATTTTATATATAAAAATAAAACTGTGTATAGTATTTGTGTTTTGTGCTTTATTTTCACATTTTATTTCATTTCATTTCATTTCTCAAACAAATAAAATACAAAACAACCAACAACAACACAGCAGAAGCTCAGGTTCCAAAAAAAAAGGTCCTTTACACTGTTTAAACAGTTTGTGTTACGAGTATTAGTACGTCTTGTGCTCGTAAACGAAATGGTCTATTACGAGTTTTTGCTGATGTTGTAAGGATGTGTATGAAAATGTTGGTATATTGACGCTTGTTTATATTTATAACGTCTGCGTAGTTGTTGTTTTTGGTTGTTGCTGTTGTGGTTTTCGTCTACTGTTTTTCCTTTTTAGTTCATGGTGCAGAAGTGTGTGTTTGTGTGTGTGTGTGTGTGTGCAGTTGTTTTGCTGTGTGCGTGTTTTTTTTATAATTTTCTATTATTACCCCTGTTTGTAGTCGTTTGAAATTGTTGTTGTTTTACTGTTAGTTTTAACTAACACACACTGTCACAATCTTTGGCCGTCATACATTGTTGCCACATTTCATTTATTTTTACGCAATTTCCTTGTTTTGTTTAACGTTAGTTTGTATGTGAAAGCTGAGTTTTTCCGTCTTTTCAAGAAAATTTGGTATTTCTGTTTTAAAAAAGGGAAGAATTTTAAAACTTGTAAATAAGTAAAGTTTTGATAAACTTAAGTTATTCCTTTTTTAAGACTGTAAAAGTATATGTATTTGAGTTTGAGTGTTTTTGTCTTTTTGTTATTGTTGTTTGTATGCGTGTTTGTGTATGTATGTGTGTGTTAGTGTGTTTATGTAAATATTATGCGTATGTATTTGTTTAGTGTGGTAAAGTTTTCTTTTACAAAAAACAAGAAAAAAATTGTTTGCTGAAAGTTTAAATTGTCAATTGAAAGTGATGAAAAGTTTTCTTGATTAATTTTTATTTGTTAAATACAAAGCATAGTGAAGGCTGCAGCTTCAACATCATTTTATGTTGTTGTTGTTTTCTTTTTCTTAGAAATAAATAAAAAGTTCAAACATTTCTTTCAGCTCACAAATGTAAAAGATTTATGTTGTTTTCTGTTTTAATGATAAAAAAAATCTTTAATTTAAAAATCTTCTTACTTTACTAGTAAAATTGCAAACATATAACAAAATATCAAAAACAATTGCCTAATTTTAAGAGTTTTATAATATTTTTGTAATTAAAGAAAATAATAAAAAAAAACTATTGCCTAGTTTCAGGAAATCTTAATAATTTAAGAAAATCTTTTAAATCAGCTTCAAGCAAAGCAATACATTTAAAACCAATACATTTAACAATTTATATCAACAACATGCAGCTTATATTCTTTTAAGTTTAAAAAACTGTATTTTTCAATAGAAAGATTTATTATTTAATTGAAACAAGTACATATCTGTTACATTTTCTATTTAGGAATTTTTTATAAGTCTTAAACATATATATATAACATTTACTTGTTTCAAGCTTTTAAAAAATTAAAATTTATTAAAACACTTTAAAAGATTTATTAAGATTTCAAAGGACTTGTTTACTTAGCCAATGCTTAAGATAACTAATAAGTATAAATGAATTATTTCTGTAAAAGAAATTCATTTTTTATACACATTTTATATATTTCTCTCAGTAAAAATATGTAAATTTGTGAATATTTATAAAAAGAAAAAACTATTGCTTAACAAGATGCACAACCAATCATTTGCATACTTCTAGGCTGCAATTATTTAAAAAACGCATGTAAAAAGAAGTTTGTTTAATATTTTAATAGCAAAATGTAAGTTGTTTTTTTTAATTCATTTAAATTCTATGTAACTAGGTTTATGTAGGCTTTAGTTAATTAATATATGGTATGTTCAGTTAATTTATAATAAATATTTGTCAGCAAAATACACTTACTTGATTTTTCAGAACTTAGTATTATTCGAACTTAAACTTAGCTTAACCAAGTTTAGCTAAACTCTAGTTAACTAAGTTTTTTGCAGTTTCTAGTTCGATTTCAATTAAATTAATGGCCATCTTTACAATGCTTCTTTAAATTTGGAAATTTTACTAAGCTCAGTATTTTACTAGAACTAAACTAGAACCGGAATAGGAAACTGAACTAGGAAGTGAATTAGAAACTGATCTGCAACCAGCACTAAGAACTGAATTAGTAACTGAACAAGAACTAAATGAGAACTAAAAGATGATCTATAGCCTGAATTAGAAGCTGATGTATGCCTGAACTGCAAAGTAAACTAAAACTGAACTGGAACTAGAAACTTGTTTTTGAAACTAGTTCCAGTTCTGAACTAGAAACTAGTTTAGATTCTAGTTCAGTTTATATATAAATTTTTAGTTGAGGCTTTAGTTTTAGTTTTGTTCTATTTCTGTTCTAGTTTTAGTTCTCTTCTATTTCTGTTCTAGTTTTGTACTATTTCTGTTCTAGTTCTGTTCTTGTTCTAGTTTCAAATTAAAATTAATTATTAAATTTCTTGTTTTAAATTAATGTTTAACAGTTTTACAACTATTTACACAACAATTTAAACCATTTTCAGTGTGCTGTCTCTACATCTCGTTCAAGGTCTAAAAAAATGTCTTATACGCTCATAAAATAGGTTTATTGCTTTAAGAAAATACAGTGTGACCAAACATGAAGTGAACTAAATAAAACTTTACTTCTTCGCTGCATTGCCTATAACAATACAAAACAGTAGTATTCCCAAAATTACTTTGCAATTATTATATAATTTGTTTATTTTTGTTTAAACTATTTCTTGTCCCGCTGTAAATGTTTTTTAAAATGTCACCATTACCTGTAGTGACTCTATGATTTATTACATTTAGTTTGATTGTATTCTGTTTTATATAAAATTGTTGTAGACATTTGATGTTGTTGCTTCAAGTTAAAGGTAAAATACCTCCACCATTTGCTGCTAAAACCTTAATGTCTCTACCATAAAACAATTTCCGTGCTACATATTTGTTACATTATTATACTACACGCACTTCTAGTCCACAGAAAATGAGGAAAGCACTTGTATATAAATAATATTCTTTAGATTCAACATTGAATACTTATACTCCATATGAATCGTAACGTTTTAGCTCTTGTGTTCTCTTTTTTTGTAAGCTAAACCCCCCTTTCTCTTACCATATCTAACATTTATAAGATTAATGAAATTTTTGACAAGGAAAAATTAGACACATTAGATGCCAGCAACCAAATGTGTATTTGAGTGTACACGAGTTTGTAGTAGAAAACAAACACATTTACACAAACCCCTACAAATATATTTACTCCAGCAGGAATAGGTCCTTCGAATGCTTTTGGTCTAACGAAGAAATTATATAAATTGCTAATGGTGCGGGTGTATAGGTATATTGGTGTGTGTGTGTATCAGTTTGTTGTATTTATTTGTTTAAATATAATGTGGTGGTGTTTTATATGGCGTGTTATATAAATTGGTTTTAATGTTAAAAGCACAGTATACATTTAGGTAATTAATCTAGAAAAATAGAGAGATTGTTGGCTTAATTGTGGGATATTAAGAAATTACATAATTTAAGTAAGAAAATACGTACATTCAGTACTTTGTGGTAAAGTTTATAAATATAATATAAATTACAATAATCCCCCCCCCCCCCCCAAGAAGACGCTTAATTATAATTAAAATTAAGCCCTGATGTAGGCAATGACTAAACAAGCAGATATGTATAAAAGTTTAAGAAAATTTTTGAAAATCAATTAAAAACTTGTCAAGTTTACCTTCTGAAATCATACAACTCTATATAAAGCCTACTTTTAGGCTGATGTATTAAATTTGTAATTAACAAACCAAACAATTGATTTCTTTATTATTTACTTTAACATGGAAGCTGTTACCTAATAATTAGCTTTAAATTGTTCTTATTTTAGTTGCCTTAACCATTTAAAAGGGTTGTTTACTTACAAATCTCCCTTCGTGTCCTGCTATTCCTAATATGCTTTAACATTTCCTTATTTGTCTTTCGATCTTGTTTTAATTTATATTTCTAATTTAAATTCGTTGAGCGCGGCTTGTGCTTGGGGAATTTCTAATTTAGAAAATTTCATCAGCGGCAAAACAAACCAACATACAAAAGCAGCCCCAAAGTGTTTTGCCGCCTTATTGGTTCTTGTTGGCTTTTTTTTTTTTTTTTTGTTACAGCCATATTTTGTTTTGAAGTTTATTAATGATATTTTGTAATGGTGTAATTAGCATAAATTATAATTTTCTTATTAATGTATCCATTCCATAACCACCGGCATCTTATAGCTCTGTCATTCATAAATGGCCAATAAACTTGGTATTATGGCCAGGAACATACATACCTATACATTTAGAATTCTTATTAATAATTTATTTAAATTAAAGTGTATGTAAAATGTTTGTAAATAATAAAAACAACCAAAACAACAACATAAAAAGGTGTTTAGAAAATTTGAATAATTTGCGAGTTATAATTAAGAGATAATAAAATATATGTTTTTATGAAAGCAAACTTTAAAATAGACAATAAACTTATATGTACAATAATTATTCAGGTTTTAGTTCAGTTTCTATCTAGTCAAGTCATAGATACTGGTACACAGAAAAATCGACGACAAATGAAAACAAATTAATATTTTAAAAAAATTATTAGAGACATTTCTTTTGGCTTGAATTCATTTTAATTAATATTTTTAGACAATTGGCACATTGGAATGCATATTCTGCCCTGCCAAGGGCGTACCAGCTCAACTTGAGACGATATGGCTATCGAGACGAACTTCAAGCACGGGGAAATTGTCCACTGCATGGATAAGGGCTCGCTTTAAAGACTCAATATTTGCATTTCGAGTAGAGCAAGCAAATGGCCTCTAATACGGACCACAAATTGTAATCCAACAGGTTTAGTTCTAAATTAGCCGCTGGCCAATCGTCCGTTGATATGAAGTCCGACACGTTGTTTTTGAGCCACACTTGATTCGTGTTTGCTTTGTGAGCTGCAGCAGAGTTTTGCTGGTAAGTCCATGGCTTGTTGGCGTATATTAATTGGTTGAGAGGCTTCACAATGGTTTCCATGATTGATAGACTATGGCCGATGATTTCACTACTTTCTCGCAAAAATGTAGCTGGGTAATGCCAACGGAGCTCACTCCCCACCACACTATTACAGACGCGTGAAGATGGCCTCATTAAACCCTTACTTTAGTGTTTTATCATAAACCTGCAAAACTCTAAGGCTTTCCTAACTTCTTTATTAATTGAACCCTCAAAATGAGTTCAAGGGAAGATCGTTTTGTTTATTGAATGATTCTTCTATGTTGAAGAATTTGTCTGTAAGTATTCTACGCGTACCGGCTGAGTAACGCTTTCGATTTTCGCTTCCATTTTTTCCTTCAATGAGGCAGTGAGCAGATGTTTAGTGCGCCGCTTGAAAGCGCTGAGTCCCAAAACTTCTTTGATAATGCGACACATGGATTTTTGCGAAATTTGCATTTTCCCGCGACAAGATTTTCTGTTTTCGCAGTGGTTTTTGCTCTATTTGTATCTTTAATGCTTTGATCGCTTTCGGAGTTCTCATAGTGCACACGCGGCAGGAAGTTTAAATTTTTATTAATTAAGTAATTATACATTTAATTATGAAATTCTTTTACTGTTTATTAGTTGTAGCTGTTGTAGTAAAAATACCAAGAGTTTTAGTAGATATTTGATTTGGTAAGGCTTAGGTTGAAGCTCCAGATTCTGGGTCTATAATTTTAGCGTATCCACCAATATTCTCAAACAACTTCACACCACCATACACAAAATTGCGAGTGTTTCAAAGCGGTCGCAATGTCCTAAATATATCGTCTTTTTCCATGTTGCTTTTTAGTAGGCTAACTACAACAATACGATTTTCGATGTCGCCCCATTACATGATTGTAAACAATTTATGTCAAAAATTGTTTACGTCGCACAGTGGCTCAGAATCGTTTTTCATCGGCTAATTGCACACGAATCCCACTATATAGAAAGGTTAGTCCAAAGGATCCTAAATGAGACAACATTAGTCGGATTTCTGTAATAAATTTGAAATTTGAATAAAACGAATTTGAAAAAAATGTATTTTTGAAAAAATTAACTTTAAGGATGAAATTCTCTAGAAGAATTTCTATATAGTGGGATACGTGTGTAACTCAATATTTGTCCAAATTCTTCTAGAGAATTTCATCCTAAAGGCTATATTTTTTAAAATTCAAGTAACTATGACTGCTAAGTGCTTAACAGTGGTCTGTTGACTGTAACATTATCAATGTCATGAAATGTGGTTTTTGTCTGTGCTAGTTACATTCGAAGTTATCTTCACACACATAGAAAAATCAGAACTAGATATTTTTTTTAATTCTATAATTAATTAATTAATTGTGTTACTTTCTTTGGAAAGGAATTAGGTAGGAGAAGAATAGGTGGTGAAAGGAGAGAAAAGCTTTTCATATGATATTGCTTGAGTGGCAGCGGCTGGGAATCTAACCCAGGCCACGAATACCAACTCATACCTAATGATCAAACGCGCTAATCAATTAAGCTACAGCAGCATCAACCTTGAACTAGTACCTGAATTTGAACTAAGAATCTGAACAACAACCTTAGATAGAATTACAACAGTTCACCAAGTTTAGGAAATTGTAATTAGTTTTCTTTTATCGATTTAATTACTGTCTTCAGATACCATTTAATTTGTTGTTGAAATAAGCTCTCTTGTACCTACTACTCGCACAACAATTTCCGGTTTGTTTTTTTTTTATTTAATTTTTTTTTGTACAAATTTAACTCTTAAAGTGCTGCTTAACACTACTTTATTACTTTTTTTTAACGACTTCCACTTTTTACTCACACACTTTTCTGTTGCTGTCTCTTTCTATTTCGCTATTTTTTTAAATCCATCATTTACATTTTGTTTAATGTCTTTTAATGACAGCTTAATGGTTGTGTCAATAAAATAAAAATGCATTAAAATTTATAGAAATGAAGAAGAAACCAAAACAAAACTACATATTTAAACAGAAAACTGAACTGAATACAAAACTAATTTTTTGTGTTTATTTAACAAACTATTAAACAAATTCAAGCAACATTTTCTGTATGTAAGTATTTTCAATATGAGAACTCAAATACATGAAAAATTATATTGCATATGTATGAGGGGTAGCTATGTATGTACATAAATGTAGAAGTAAAACAAATAATAAACACAACATATAATTAAGGCGCTACAGCAGACAGACAAATAGACAGACACACGCTCCTGCTGCACTTTCGCCGTTCTTTCTCTGCTCAGTTTACATTTCAAATATGGAACTCTAAATATTGTTTTATAAATATAGATTCAGTTTTTTAGGGGCAGAGTAGTTTTATTTTTTATTTTATTTTTTTTTGTTAAAAGAAACAGCAAAAAAATTAGTCATAATATACATAAATGTCAAATTATGACAGTTCTAGGGAAAAAAGAAACTAAAACACTATTTAAACACACACAAATGAGTGTGTTTTTATAGTAAAATATTTAAATAGTGAATGTAACGAACTGACATTTTTGAACTGAAACTTTGAGTAACAGCTTGGCAAATGAAAGTCATAAAGTTTAGGCAAATTTTGAATAAATAGCTTGTTAGCTGAGGTGATGATTATTTTCACAAATTTATGGGCAAATAAATAGAAAATTAATAAGTTGAACAATGCGTGTAAAGAACTTATGTAAAGAATTAAAAAATATTATAAGTCTGAGGCCATAATCTTACACTGAGGGAAAAATCTAATCTAATCGGACTTAAATCAAGTCGGAAACGTCATGAAAGTCTGTCAAGCCGAAAATCTTATTTTTAAAACGACAATTCTTAGGTTGGTTTTAAGCTGCTTTGTTCATAATTTAAGAATAAAAATCTTGTTTTAAGAATCATTCATTCCTAAAGTAAGATTAATATGGGCTTATTTCAAGTCTGACTTAGGCTTAGTTGAAGCATGTTTATTCTTATTTCAAGAACGGTCCCTCTTAATTACATGCTTTTCGAAATTCGAATGTCTTTTACCCCATAAACCCAGCGAACAAAATAAAAGATTTTTATTAAATGTTCCTTTTTTAAGCTAATTAGGCCTAAACTTTTCCAATGTAATTATTTTTATTTTATTTTTTTTTTCAATATATTGTAATTTTATTAAAATATATAACTAAAATAAAGAAAATTCATATATTTGTGTGCAAATAATTCTATTTATATATACTTTAGCCTAGTAAATGTTTTACCACTACATATTTATAAAATGTACATGTAAAGGATGGCTAGTAAAGTTGCATATATTTATAATATTTACATTGTCTTGTTTTCCGGCAGAATGCTGAAATTTTTCTTTTTTCAACATTTAAAAGCACAAACTCGCTAGAATTATTAAAGGAAAACTACAGATTTCATTTTGAAGATCAAACCGCGATTCACTTTCAATGGTTTCTTCTCCAGGAGTATTTAAACTGTTTCCAATTATTTGCGGAGCTTTCATCAAGGTTTGATATTTCTGTATTTTCCATTGGAACATATTATTTTTTTAACTTTTATTAATTTTCACCTTAACACACTGAACGTGTTTTTTTTATTTAAAATCGTTTCGGATTAAATTAAGAATTTTATGCTTGTTGTATTTTTCGATTTAAAAAAAAAAATAAATTAATCCTGATGTAATCTTAAATCAAAAATTTTATTCTAAAACTAGGATTTTTATTCTTATTTTAAGATTTCAATCTTGCTTTAAGACCGTAATTCTTAATTTTATCTTCATTTTAGGACACAGCTTTTTTTTAGAGCGCAGTTTTTCTCTTAGTGTACATTACCAAGTAATAGGCCTAGTAAACAGTGGTTAGAATCTTAATAAAATATGATTATAATTACCTTATTAACACTTTGTTTTCTCCAATAAATCACTTAACATTTTAATTTTAATTTAAAAGAAACATCCATTAATGATTAATTACAAATTTTCTTTGATCTTAAATCAGCAGTAAATTTTTCCTCAGCAACATTCGGGAAATTCAAAACATAAAAAAAATAAAACAACCAGCTATTGAATACCCACTGATTGAGTGCTTATTTTATTTAAATAAAACACGATTAGCTTAATTAACATATACATACACATGAAGGTATAAATATCTCAATAATTTTGAAAAACCAACTTCACACTTGTTTTAACTTGCAATCACAAAAAAAAAAAAAAAACTACAAATCAAATGAAACGAAATCAAATCAAATAAAATAAAATCTAATTTATTTACCACTCTGCTAAATATTTAGTATTGATTTATGAAGCATTTAGCCGCTACCGCCAACAGCTTCCATAAACACCCCACCCCACCTCAGCATCAGTAGGAACAACTTCTTCTCCAACATGTTAAATGATTTTTATCAATCAGCATATAAATTTCGTGAAATACATATACACAATCATAGAACATAAAAAGAAGTAGCAACCCCCCCCCCCCCCACGCCCGCTCTTCCCTGATCCACACAGCAAAAACAAGCTGATTAAGAGCTGATAAATCATGAATTGCTTCAAAAATCAAAGAGTAAATGTTAAATGAAGTGTGTATTTGGAAATGAAAGAATGCCAGAGGGCAATAAGAAAAAATGAGAAAAAAAATTATTATTAAATATAGAAAAAAGTTATTTTTTTTTTTTTTTGTTGTTGTGTATTTTGTAATGAGCAAAGTTTTCTTTATTTAGCTTTTTGTTTAAATAAGCCTAGAAAAGACTTTCCAATAAAACCAGGCGCCAGTGGCAGTGAAAAATTATGAATAAAATAAACAGTTTTTTGTGAAGGAAATATTGATGGTATGAACTGAAATAAATTATGTTTTAAAATCAACATTTGAGAATTATAAACACTTAGATTTTCTAATAAACTGAAATATTTGATAAAAAAACGAATACATTTTGGTCCAAATTTTTTTTTTGTAAAAAAATATTGGCTAAAATACATAGTTTCATCTAATTCTAAGCGGAGATTCTAATTCAAATTCTATCTCATGTTCATATTCTTGTTGAGGTTCTAGTTTATGCTCTACTACACGATCTAGTTCAGATTCTAGGTTCAGGTTGTGCTTCAGGTTCTATAGAATTATAGTTAATGTTCTCTTCAGATTCGAGTTGAGTTCTAGTTCAGTTTTTGCTTCAGAATCTATTTCAGGTTTTACTTCACGTTCTAGTTTATATTTTAGTTCAAGTTCTACTTTCGATTCCAGTTCAGGTTTCACTTCAGGTACTAGTTCAGGTTCTATTTCAGGTTTTACTTCAGATTCTACTTCAGGTATAATACACATTTTAGTTTAGATTCTAGTTCAGTTCTAGTTCAGGTTCTAGTCCAGGTTTTCTATTTTGTTTTCTAGTTCTGTTCTAGTTTCACTAACATTTGTCTTGCATTTGTCTTTATTCAAAAATATTTTTTTTATGTTTCACTAAAATTTTAATAGCAATTCCTATTTGATCTCTTTACAGGATTTGGAATGACTAATATAAGGTAAGTCCAATTTAAACTCAAAAATATGTTGCATAACTTTAGGTGGTGTCAGTATGTTGACAACTTAATTTTTTGACTATTGGTTTTGATAACATTAAAAAAAGAACAAATTTATCGTTCCATTCTACTAAAGGTACGATCACATTTGGCAAATATTTACTTAAAAAAGCGTAAATTCTTGTTTTAGCACAAATTTGTTTGACGTTGTTTACTCTCACAAGTGTTTTGGAAGATCAAACAGCATCAAATAAATTGAAACCAAATATTTGTTGTGCTTTGATCTAAATTATAAAAGCTATTTTTTTTAATAATAAACATATATTTGAAGTTATTTAGTGGTTACGTCTTTTTCGGAATATATTTGCCCAGTGTGACCGTACCTTAAGTTTAGAATTTTATGTAAAAGAAAAAGATTATTTGAAGCTATACCCTACACCACATAGTGGTCACAATATTGTATTTGTGCTGCGGTTTGTAACGCCCATAAATATTAGTCCAACGCCCACCTTAAAGTATACCGATCGACTCAAAATCACTTCCTGGATTTATTAGACGATTTCCTTCCGTCCGTGTGGCTGGCTGACATGTATGTTAATATTGTGCGCAGATTACAGGTGACAAATTTGAAGATATTTCGATAAAATTTTGTACATAATGGATGGTATTATTGATTCCGCACGGAAAGGAAAACTAAGCGAAAAGAAATATCGATCGATATGTAAAATTTAATTATTCATTGCTGTCTGTGTAGAAAAGATACCGCAAAAAGGAAAAATACCGTACAACGGAAATAATAATTTTAGATTATGCTTCCGCACCAAAAATGTGTTCCCGCAATCGCGGAACATAATGAATAATTCGACGAAATATGATTTCGGCTTAAAGACGGTTGGGATTGAAATTGGTTGTTTGATTTCTGTATGTATCCAAACAAATTTCGGTACTCTCATATAAGGGACACTGCCGAAAATCAGAGCGCAACTCTGTTAAAAATGTTGATATATAAATCATTTTCAACATAAACCTGTTTCATATCATTCGGCTCAATTTTATAAGGATCGATCCATAATTAGTCATAGCTCCCATATAAGGCCTAATTCCCAAAAACACTTTAACGTTCATAAATCTCATTATAATAATAAAACAAATAAGTTTCATAACTACAGAAATCATGACACCAAATTTTATATTGGTCGGTCCATAATTAGACAAAGTTACCATATAAGGTGCCCTTTAAATATCACTTTAACATCTATAAGTCTTCGAGATAAAAATTTAACACAAACAATATTTATATGCACAGAAGTCATTCCACTAAATTTTTGGATAATCGGTCCATAATAAGTCATAACTCCCAACACATATCCTGGGTGTAGGTTAATTTATGCTCAGTCTTGGCCGGTTTTACTGTCTTAATTTTTCTAATTGTATTAAATCCAATTAATAGCTTCAATTAATTATTATGAATTACAATTTTAAATATATACATTAAACAAAATCTATTTCATTTAATTTAATTTTTAAATTGAATTTTATGAACTAAAAATCGCAATATTTGCCAAAAAATAATTTAAATTGATTTAACATTTTTTTGAAATTACTTTTTTGTTTTGTTGCAAACAAATTATTTGATTAAAGCATCACAAAATCATGACTTATGCAAATATTTCATGTATTTTTTTATAGAATGTTTTTTTTTATAGAAATCTATAAAACGAAGAAAAAACAGTTTTTTACACATTTATGTAAATTTTTCATTGTTTTGAATGTAACAAAGAAAGAAAACAAAAAATATAAAAATCACATAAAGTTCTATGAATCAATCAAATATATTGAGAGCGAGTTGGCGAGATAAAAAACTCATAAACAATACAGTGTTTGGGGGAATTTGTGTGTGTAGCTGTCAGTTGTTGGGGAAAAATACAGTCATGATGCGGGATGTAACTAAGAATATAAATAATCTTTTTATAGAGGAAAACGTATATTTTTTTTTTGTTTAAAGCAGGTAGGGGAAAATTTAGTTTGTATTAGGGAAGTTTAGTTGGTTTCAAAGTGATATTTAATTAAAGCAAACAAATATGTTAAAATATGACTTTTTGTAAAATGTTATGTTCTGTTAATTTTTTCTTTTGTTTAAAAATACAAAATTTTTATATAATTTGAAAAAAATTTTAACTAGGTTATAGAAATATGTTAAAACATATGTATTTTAAATTAGTTTTGATTTAAAACTTTAAGTTTCGTTTTGGCTTTGAAATATTATTGTTTAATTAAAAGAAATATGCAAAGAAGTATTATTTAGTTTGTTTAGTTAAAAAATTAAGGTTTTGTTAAGTTTTTTTAATGGCCAAATTTAACTTAACTAAAAAAAACTAAATTTCCGTATTTTCGTTTAAAAATTAAAGTTTTGTTAAGTTTTTTCAATAGCCAAAATTTCAAAATTTTCTTTAGTATCATTAGAAGTTTCTCTAAAATCAACGAATATGTTAAAAACTAATTTACTGTTGCTTTGGTTTAAAAAATAAAGTATCGTTAAGTTTTCTGAAATCTACTAAAATAAGAAATTCTTGCAGTTTTAAAAGGATGTTCACCCATAATAAAGAAATATAATAAAAGTTCTTGTTGAAAGCTTTCGTTTTCAAAAATAAAGTTTCGTTAAGTTTTTTAAAGGCACAAAAAATATGTAAATTTTTATAGATTTAAATAAAAGATTACCCATAATAAAGAAATGCAACAACTTTTATTGTTGAAAGCTTTCGTTTTTAAAAATAAAGTCTCGTTAAGTTTTTTAAACGCAAAACAATATAGGATTTTTCATATGTATTTAAATAGTTTTTTAACACAATAAAGAAATATAAAAAAGTTCTGGTTGAAAGCAGTCGTTAAATTTTACAAAACCTTAAAATAAATATAAATATGTTTCCTGTTTTAAATAGTAAGATACTTGTTATAAACAAATATAACATTCAACGCAGTTGAATTCCTAGGTACCTTTTTCTTAAATTTGCATTTTCCAGCCCTGCTAAACACCCCCTTTTCAAATCATCTTATTATTACACCCCAGGGCTGCCAGAAATTTTCAGCAAAAAATCTTAATTTCGCCAAAAAAAAAGTCTTATTTTTGAAGAAAAAATCTTATTTTTGGAAATAAGTAGTTTTTTTATTATAAATAATTAAAAGAATTCATATTTTATTTAACACTAACCAAAAAAATAACAAAAATTCATTTTCTTATATTAAATTGTACATTTTTTGAGATCGATTAGTTTAAAATTTTTCAAATGGAAACAAAGAAGATTTTTTTAATTGAACCTAACCTTCGTCTAAACAAAACAAAAAATCTTTTTTTGGGGGAAAAAATCTTAAAATCTTTTTTCGGTTAAAAAATCTTTAAAAATAAATAATAAAATACTGGCAGCGCTGTTGCACCCTTTTGCCGTACTCAGTTTTTTATGCTCTTGTTATTTTTTTTTCTATCTGTTTCTTCTTCTTTGTTTTCAATTGATGAGCAATTGCTCAATTTTATTACTGTTCGTATGAGTGTGTGTTTGTATGCTTTTTAAACGATTTGTACAAAAACAATTTACAGTAACACGTGTCGGCCACGTACGTTTCGTATACGTTTAGCTAAAACAAAAACTGCATGCAGCCAGCAGAGCAACAACAAACATGTTTATGTTTGATAATGATAATAAAACCAAATAAAAATGATGAGTTTAAAACTCTCTCAAGATGGCGTCATTTAATTAACACATTTAAATACTCTCTTGCACTGCAGTTACACACAAATCAATTGTACTACATGATTACGTTAATAATAATGATGATTATGACTCTAATGATGTTAATGATCATGAGGGTAGAGAATTTTACAATCAAATTAAACAACAACAACAACAACAGCAGCAATAACAATAACTGAACACCAACAATGGAGAATTATTATGAAGAATTAAAGCCAGCTATAATAACAATAAAAAACAACACAAATAATTGTATTTTTATGCATTTTTAATAGACTTGAGTTCGTTAGACAAACAAACAAGTGAAATTTACATACATACATATGTACATATAGGTATTTATTTCTTAAAGATTTACATGCTATGCTAAACAAATAATAACATTCAATAAAAAGAAATTGAATAGGTACCTTGTACATACATATGTATGTATAGTGTTTAAAAAAATCTTAAAGATTAACAAGCAATTTAAAAGAACATAATTAGATTTTTTTTTTTTCAGAAAATAAAATTTTGTAATGAAAATTTGATGGATAGGACAATTTAAAATTTAACACAATTCAAATATTTTTTATATTATTTTCAAATACATATTGCTACGATTTCTTGGCTTATGTTGCTTGCTCTATGTTTGCTTTTAGAGCCGGCCACTGTTTTTAACCTTTATTGCTTATTCCTCGAGAAAAAATATTTTGGAAATTAAAGGTTTTTAATAAAATTCGAAACTTAATTCTCAGTAAGTGAAATTGTTTCGATTTTACAAGATTTCTCACGATCTGTGATACATACTTAGGCAAACGTTCATGCTTCAGTGGTATGCATGAAGTTTCGTAGTAAATATTTCAGCAAACGTCCTCATCTTTTACTTCAGTGGTCTCCATAAAGATATTAATTCTTGACGTTCCTGTTGTTTACAGTTAAGTAAACGATTACGTGAGGCTTTAAGTGTCGATCACTGCTGTAAACTCACTTTTTTTTCATTTCTTCTTATGAAGTCTCTTGTTTTTCTTTTTTCAAATACAATTTTGCTTTATTTTTAATATTTGTTTATTTGAGATTTGATTTGCTTTGTCAGAGCTAAAGATCTTTTCATTTCTGTCTATAAAACATTGTTTTTTCTGTTGTGCCTAAATACTCAATTTTTAGTCTTAAGAAATTTACATTTGCTCTCCCTTTCCTTGCTTTAAGTAACTTAATTTCATGCCCTGTACTCATTAACTGCATCATTAGTTTATAAAATAACACAGCAGATCTGGGTGATTTAATCGAATTAGTGAATTTACTGAAGCTAATATTTGACTTTGTAAAGACCTAAGAATGAAGCTAATTTGTGACTTTGTAAATAGCTAGGATTGAAGCTAACAATCAACAGCAATAAGAACCTGAATTTTAAGTTAAAATTTGTGTTAATAAATATATGGATTTGAAGCTTAGATTTGACTTAATAGAGACTTACAATTTAAGCTTATATTTTACCTAATAGACCCCAACGATTAAGGTTTAGATTTGACTTACTCAAGACCTACAATTTAAACTTAAATTTGACTTAATAAAGACCTACGATTAAGATTTAGATTTGACTTAATCAAGACCTATAATTGAAGCTTAGATTTCAAGTTTAGATTGACTTAATTAAGACCTAAGATTGAAGTTTAGATTTGACTCAAAAAAAGCTACTATTGATGCTTAGATTTGACTTAATAAATACCTACAATTGTAGCTTAGATTTGACTTAACACGGACCTGAAATTAAAGCTTAGATTTGACTTAGTCAATACCTACATTTGAAGTTTAGATCTAGCTAAATACAGGCCTACGACTAAAGCTTGATTTAATCTTAATAAAGTCATATATTTTAAGCTTAAATCTTACTTAATAAGGACCTACGATTAATGTTTAGATTTGACTTTATCAAGAACTACAATTGAAACCTAAATTTTACTTGATGCAGCTTAGATTTTACTTCTTTAGGACCTACGAAAGAATCTTAGATTTGTCTTAATCAAGATCTACGTTTGAAATGTGTTTACGCTAGATTACCTGTGATGTATAAAGTAACCAATTGGTTATTGGTTATTTACACGTCAATGGAAATTATAATTCAATGGGGTTTTTTGACTCCTTACAAAACTGCTGGGTTTATGAAACATTCGTTTCACAGTTTTATTTTTATATATTTTTATTTTGTCGGTATCTTGGCAATTTTTCTATAAATTTGCGTTTTGTTTTTAACAGCACAAACGTGACTTCCTCTCAAAAAATAATTTATTGTTTTATTAATCAAATAGCGTAAACCAATGCAGAATATTTAACAGGCCTCCAAAAGATTTCGTAAGTAGCTGGAATAGAAAATGTTAAATAAAACTTATTTGCAATTTGTTTTAGATATTTTCTGAGAAAGAAGTATTTTAAAGAAACAGAACATTTTATATATGTATCTTAATTAACAACGAATATGTATATGGAGCAAATAGTTGAAGTTGTCAGAATTCATTTTAAGATTTCAAAAAATTCAAAAAACCATCATTGTCATAAAAATGTTAAGTGGATCTTATTCCATTTATTTTAAAAAATTGTTTCTTTTTATTGAATTTACTAACTAAGTTTAATAACCGTATATATATATATATATATAAATTAAACATTAATTAACATCCAGCTAACGATCATGATGTTAATTTGTAATTAATTAATATTTTATGTGTCCCAGCTAAATAAACATTTCATAAAACTCAATTTCCATTTTTATTTACCACTTTTTATCTCAATATTTCACACAAAATCAAAACTGCTTATATTAAACATTTTTATTATTATGGAACCTCATAAAAATCAATTAATTTGTTATATGCATGTATGTATAAATAAAAATATAAAATACAAATAACTAAAATTGAATTGGTAGTAAAGTTTAGTACTAAATGTCAGAAATCATGAAATCGCGTCAATCACACATTGCTTTGAAAAGTTAGTAGGGGTCTAACGGAACAAATGGTCTTGTTTAATTAATGGCGTCAGTCTTAAGTTTATTTAATTTGTAGTTTTTGTTGTTCATCTTCTATTTTAGAGAGGAAGTCTTACAACTTACAACAAGAAAGAAACACATAAATTATATTTTAAACAAGTTTTATTTTTATGCACTATTAATGGCAGATGTAAGGAAAGAAAATAAATTTGTAAAATGAAATCTATACATGGTTGTAATATGTATATTATGTCTTTAATGCGTAAAGAAAAATAATCACTCAAAAGAAATAAATAAATAAATATATTACACTCAGAGAAAATTAGTTAAATGTCAGTTTTAAACATAGATCTTTCCAAAGTCAAATGGTAGTTTGACTCATATATTTTTTTTAACTACAGAGTTAGCTTCAGTTATTGGTCTGCATAAGGTCAAATGTTTGCCTCAATCTAAAGTCTGTATAAATTTAAATTAGCTTGAATCGGTCTTTTTGAAATCAAATGTCAGCTTCATTCGTAGATCGTTCTAAAGCCAAATATTAGTCTCAATTGTAAGTTTTTCTAAAGTCCAATATTAGCTTGAATTCTAGGTCTTTTTGAAGTCAAATGTCAGCTTCATTCGTAGGTCTTTCTAAAGCCAAATATTAGTCCCAATTGTAGGTCTTTCTAAAGTCAGATTGTAGCTAAAATCGTAGGTCGAACCAAATACAAATTCTAGATTCAATCATAGATCTTTAGAAGGTTCAATGTTAACTTTAATTGTAAGTCTTTCCAAAATCAAATGTTGGATTAAATAATATGTCTTTATAAAGTCAGCAGCTAGCTTCAATTGTGGTACTTATTAAGTTAAATGTTAGCTTCATTCATTGACCTTTATGCAGACCAGGGGTGGGCAAATACATGTTTACATTTGTGTTGGGTAAGCAGCAGAGAACTTTAAGAGTGAAAATCGTAAACCAGCAACCGATTTAAGTTTGATCTCATAGATCACAACAAAGCAAGAAACAAATGCTCATTTTAGTAAAACACACAAGTAAAGCTCGTTTTACACAGTATGTATTTTGCAGTGTACTTGTCAGTTGTACGATACATATCTATTTGTACATGTCTGTCAAAATTGGCAATTTACAGGCAGTTTATAATTTTTGCTTTCACACGTCGGCTTTTAGTTTCATCTGACATAATCTATAATAGAACACAACAGTTGTTTTCGTTATGATTATTTGTGTTCTTGGAAATATAGTTTGAAAAAAAAAATGGATTAAAAAACTGAAATAATTTTAACTTGCAGCATTATTGCAATAATATAAAATAAAAAATTAAGCAAGAGTTAAAGAGCAAATGGGCCAAAAATAGTTGTATTTAAGTTAAATAAAAATAAATATGTATAAATACGTTTTTTCAATACATACATATTTTAATACAAATTTATTGTTTTGTTTAATAATTTTTTTTTTTTACATAAATTTTCTAAATCACAAACATTATTGACTTGCAAAACAGCTGATTACAGTTGCTTTGTCAGATGAAAATAGAACATGCTCTAATTGAAAATTTTACAATGTAAATGCAGGCTGAAATTTGCAGAAGCATTTTTTTTTTGCTTTTACACGATGTGTATGCATTTGGCAGTGGAAAATTTAACAAGCACACTGCAAAGTACATACCGTCTAAAACCACCTTAAGCTTATAGTGTGCGTGTGTCAACCTAGCGCAAACAGAATTTTGTGGCCAAGCACATGTGCTGGGAAATTTTAATTTCGCCCAAGACTTGATTTAGTTTACATTAGGGCTTAAACTCTTAACTCTTCATGCTTGCAAACAATTCTGTTAATATTTCCTTCTTTGAAAGACATACATATATTTTCATTGACAAAACATCTTTATAACTCATCCAATTAATCATTAAGGCAGACAGTAAACATTTGTCTAAATTATCTTAATCTCATTTAAAGTAATTAAAAAATATTATTTCATAGCTAAACTGTAAATTTATTACCTTTATCTCTAGCTCATTCCTGTTTATAAAAACAACAAAAACTTTTTTATAATCTTATAAATATTTTCCAATTAAAATATAATAATTTTGTAGCAGCTCCTTTTTGTGTTGCTTTTTGTTTTACTTTGCCATTGTGTAAATAATAAACTTATTTATATGTAGTTTACAGTCTTAATCACTTTTTTATGCCCCTTCCTTGTGTCCCTAGCACAGAAAATAAAACTTTTGCCGTCTCTTACAATAATGAAGAAAAATATGATGTGAAAAGTTTTCTATCTTGAAAAAAAGTAAACAAAGTAAAAAAAAAAATAAAACTAAAATCCCCAGAATTATCTATTAACCTAATGTTTGGGGTAGGAGAGGTCTGAGGGTTGTTTCTGGTTGAAAAAAGGGAATTTTATGGCAAAAAGGTAAAACACTTTTTTAGCCATATTGTTTTCTTTCAAATATTGTGTGTTATTTGGTTGTTTGTTAAGCGTAACAAAAATGTAATAAATTATTGTTACTTAAACAATAAATCATATATTTTCTCTTAAGGTTTTCGCAGTTTGTTTTCCGGTTTTCTTTTGTAGTTAAGTTTTTTTTTGCGTGTGTGTGTGCTTATTTTAACTAACAGTTAACCACTTGTTATTTCTTTCGTGTTGCCACTTAAACTAGAGCTTTTTCTTAAAATTTTCTTGTATGTCATGGTGATTGTTAGTTATAAACTACCCTGGCCACTCACTAAATTATACAAAACAGTGGGGCTAAGAATAATATTTGTAGCTTGAAATTTAAAAATGTTTTCTAAACTTCAACTAAATAACGTAATAATATCTAACAAATCTTTATATTTTTTCAAATATCTCGTTAATTTTTACATTTCTCTCTTTCTCTTTGCTTAAGTGTTACTATAATTTATATCTTGCTTGTCTTTAACTTTGTTATCCTTTTTTAAACTGCAGCTACACAGGATATTTTTGTTAAACAAACACCAGTTTTCTGCATTTTTTTTTGTTCACTGTTTTTGGTTTTAAGTTTGGTTTTCTCACTCTTAATAAAACTTTATAGACTTTTGGTTTTTCAACTTGCTGGTTGAGATGAGATGGAAGGAGAGTTTTCCTTGTAGCTAGTGTTTGTTGTTGCCTGTTGTTATATTTATTTTACTTGTATTTATATTATCTTTAGTGCAAAACAATAATTCTTATTTATCATAAATTAATAATAAAATAAATTTGTTGGTTAACGCAATATGCTGAGTTTCCCATACCCGAGAGAGAGAGAGTGGAAGAGAGTGAAAGAATAGTAGAATTTTGTATCTCAAATAGTTTGACCAAATATGTTTCAAATACATTTAATTTATTTAAATGTGGTTAAAATCTAAGTAAACGTATATTGTGGTTTTGGTTAAGAATGTGATAATTTAAGGAAAAGGATTTATCAAAAATTGTATAATTCAGTTGAAGGAATAACTGGAATAACTTATATGAAGTGTTTGAAATGTTTAAAAGTTTTCCAGAAAATAGGTCGAAACAAAACTAGGATTAAAGCTAATAATAGCTGATTTTTTTAGCAACTTTTTTTGGCAGCTGCTTTCGCGTAACATGTTACTCTTTAAAAATGTTCAGTTTGTTTTATAATTTAATCCTAAATTGACTTATAGACGAATAACGATTGCAGATTAATGAGTTTTTTTTTTTTTTAACAAAATTCATGCTCGTTTGAGAACGTACATCGTGCACTTCTTCCATTTTATGGTCAGATCATTTCTGGTTGAATAGATACGTAATGGATACACACAAAATTATCGTATTTGGTGTGAAGATCAGCCAGAAGCATTGCAAGAGCTGCTAATGCATTATGGACCGGTGGCATTATTGGACCGTACTTTTTCACAAGACATTGAAGACGGGAACGTTACTGTGCATGGAGAACTCTACCGTGCGATAATTACAATTTTTGCCCAAAATGGAAGAGCTGGTCTTGTTTGACATGTGGTTTTCAACAAGACGGTGCCACATACCACACAGCAAATTGTCCAACAGAATGTTGAGTTCGGTGAACACTTTATTTTATGTTTAGGACAGGTCTTTTGGCCGTCTAGATCGTGCAATTAAACGTCTTTGTTTGTTTTTGTAAGGCTATGTTAAGGCTCATATCTAGCCCGCAACGTTTGACGATCTGAAAGCTAATATTAAAGAATTTGTTGGAGAGAATATGGCCACAGCCACATTGAAAACAGCGTATGAAACATATGAGTCGTAGTCGCTGTCAACAGTTACATTAAATCATCTTTAAACATTAACCCCCTTATTCAGAAACGATTATTAAATTTAACAAACGTTTATTAAGACAGATTTGCATATAAAAATTTGCTTAATAAACGTTTGTTAAATTTAATAATCGTTTCTGAATAAGGGGGTAAATTGTATAGATCGTACTAACGAATCAAAAAAAGATTTCATACAATTTTCTAAATTTACTCCGTATTTGATTAACGAAAGACATGCGATTGAAGCATGTCTAACACTTGACTGACGAAAGAAGCTGAAAATTTACTTTGTAAATAAATGCGAATGAAACTAACATTATAAAGATCTACAATTGAAGCAAACGTTTGACTTGAACATATGACTTTATATAGAACGAAAAATTAAGCTTTAATTTGACTTTATTAAGAACTGCTACTGAATCTAACATTTGTCTTTAAAATTGAAACTAAAATTTTTTTGCAGAAAGACCTACGATTGAAGCTAGTTTTTGACATTATAAAGATACCTTCAATTGAAATCAGCATTTAACTTTAGAAAGACCTACAGTTAAAGCCAACAGTTGACTTAAGAAAGACCTACGACTGAAGCCACCATTTGAGGTTTTTAAGACCTAGGATTGAAGCCAACATTTGACTTTAGAAAAACCTAGAAATTAAGCTAACATTTGTCTCTTGAAAGACCTACGGTTGAAGCTAACCTATGGGTTTATAATGACTTTCGATTGAAGCTTTGACTTTATAATGACCTTCGCTTTAAGTTTTTACTAAATTGATGCTGACATTTGACTTTTGAAAGACCTACGATTGAAGCTAACGTTTGGCTTAATAATGAACTTCGATTGAAGCTTTTATTAACTAATAACTTTCGATTGAAGCTAATGTTTGATTAAAACTAATCTTAAACTTTAGTTAGGCCTACTATTAAAGCAAACCCCTGACCTTGTTTGGACCTACTATTAAAGCTGGAACTCTTAGTGAAAGCTTTATAAAAGTCAAAAGCTTTTATTAGTGAGAGCTTTGAAAAAAGTTCTAAGATCGTCCGTATCTTTTCAAAAATTAAGAAAACACCAAAAATCTGTGCTTTTTCCTTCTGTTTTCGAAACATTAATAAATTTTAATGTGCTTTTTTTACTATTTAAGCTCTATATTAAAAAAGTCTATAAACATAAAGGTCCATCATTCTTTATTTTATGAGTTTTATGTTTACAAATTTGTCATTAGGTTTTATTAATCTTTATAAATAAATTATTTTATTTTGTAGGCAAAGCAAATGTTTTGAGTAGTCTAGTTATAAATAACCTATAAATCATAAACACAAACTAATAAAACTGTTTATTTTGAAAGACTTTAAAGAAAAAACTATAAAAGTTCAAATGAAAGACTTTTTTATGATTTTTTAGAGTTATTTTTGTTTTTTTTTTTTTATATAAAATAAAATTTTATATTTGATATTTGTCTAATGAATGGTCTGTTCTTTCATTACCTTCCGCGTTTGTTTTAGAAAGACTTTTTTGTTTTCTTTTTTCTTGCAATTTCCATTCATTTCTTTTAACTGAGGCGTTAAATTAACAACTTAACACCCTCTACATAGATCTTTTTATATAAGATTTAAAAGCAAAAGACAATTTGGTTTTTTATTCGTTTTTTTTTTGCTTTTTTTATACGTAGCAGGGGGTTTAAGGAATCTTTATAAGTTTTTATGCTTTCCTAATTTACACCTTTAAGCCATTTAATGGGAGGTGGTGTAACAGACATCTATACATTTACCTAGACAGAATATTTATAATCTCACATGGACATTAATACTGGCAATGTTATGGCTTGCCATTTGCAGCTGTTAAACTTTCATTGAATTTATGGCAAGCTGTTAAGTTAGAGCTGTTAAGCAAGAGGTTAAAGTTCAGGAAAATTTATCAAAAAATGTATATAATGTATGTAGAATATGAGTAAGATAGTCTCTTAAGAAAATGGAGACTTTATTATATATATTATATATTTAAATTAAATTAGCGAATTTTATTCAAATAAAATTCTAACATTTTTCTTTATGACTGCCTCAAAATCTCCTTCGATTTTTATATTAATGCAAAGATGTTTATTATGATTTTCAATAAGAGTAAAATGTTTTATGAGGCCAAGGGAGACTTGATAAATTAAATTTATTGAAATAAATAAAATTCTCGAATTTTTCTTTATGACTGCCTCAAAATCCCTCCCAAGGAAGTTTATTATGATTTTGAGTAAGTGTAAGATGGTTTATTAAGCAAAGGCAGACTTGATAAATTAAATTCTCGAATTTTTCTATATGACTGCCTCAAAATATTCTTTGATTTTTATTCATGCAAAGAAGTTTATTATGATTTTGAATAAGAGTAAGATGGTTTATCAAGCAAAGGCAGACTTTATAAATTAAATTCGCGAATTTTGTTTAAATAAAATTCTCGAATTTTTTTACATGACTGCCTCAAAATATCCTTTGTTTTTATTCATGCAAAGAAGTTTATTATGATTTTGTATACGAATTAGATAGTTTATTAAGCAAAAGAAGACTTTATAAATTAAATTCTTGGAATTTATTTAAATAAAATTCTGAATTTTTTTGATAGATTTTTGATAGAGATTTGGTATCTCCACTTTTTACTCATATAATATAGTTTTTTTATTAGGATTAAGATAAATTAAGTTCTCAAATTCTTTTTTCAATAAAATTCTGGAAGTATGTATGTCGTGATTTTTATTTTATTTAATTTGCATTTTTATTGTTTCATAGTGATTATTATTGTTTATATGTATATGGTTTGTTAATGGCGCCTGAAGTTTATTACTATTTGTCTTCATAACTTTTTTCTCCAGACTTTATTAATTTCATGCCTAAAACGTGTTTGACGAGTTAAAAGTTTTATACAAACAGCTATTGATTTGCTTCAAAATTTGTGAAATAACGTCATCACTTGAAAGTAACAATAACCAACCTAGTATGATGAGTATCATTATTCAGGTTTATTGAAATTATCGTCAATATTGTTTAAATGTTTTACATTATAAAATTTGTCATGCCTCATTTAAATTCAAATAAATTTTAATTTTATTAAAAAATTATAAACACCAACAAAGCCAAACCAACGAAGTCATTCAAATTAAACAAAAATTAACATAAATTTGTTTAAAAAGCGGTTATGCTTTTTTTTTAATTTAAATTTTATTTTTAAATCTTGACCTTTTTTTTCAAAAAAGTTTACTTTTTAAATGAATTTAAGTTGAACAATTTATATGAAATATAGAAATTTTCTGGTTTTTCTTAACCAAAAACAAATGTAATTCATGTCATTTTTATTAAATTAAACACTTGTATGGAAACGGGAGCAAGAGAAATGAAAGGACTCCCAACATAAGTAAACGCCTGATAATAAGATAAAAAAAACTATTACATTAATTAAAATAAAATCCATTTGAACTAAAAAAGAGTGTGAAAATATGCAACATAATATAACCAAACATAAAGGTGGCCATAACAAATCTATAAAACACAAAGAATTCTTAATTTTCCAAGATTTGCCATAAGAAATTAAAAGAAAGTCAATTTTGTTAAAAAGTGGTATTTTGAATTTTGTTTTCAATAAAATCACAAAATTTAGGTAAAAAATTAATTTTTAAAAAAGTAGTAAAAATACTACCTTTTTTTTAAATTTCGTCTTTAAGCACTAATTTAAAGCAATTAATAATTAGCAGAAGTTTTTACACAAATTGTGCACATTTTAGCAATGAAAAATAGATTTTTAAAGAGTAGTAGAAATACTATCTTTTCTAAAGCTGAATTTTAACCCGGTTTTTAGAGCAAATAAATAGGTTTTACATTAATCTTAAAAATTTTTGCAAAAAAGGTAGAAATACTACCTTTCGTAAGTTCATTTTTATTCACAATTTTAAAGCAAATAAACATTAACTACAGGTTTTACATTAATTTTGAAAATTATTTCAGAAAATTTGTGGAAGAAATTATTTTTAAAAAAGTAAGTAAAAGTAGATTTTAAAGCAATCAAACATTAACTAAAGGCTTTGCATTAATGTTTAGAACTTTTGCAGAAAACAAAAAAAAAATAATTTTTAAAAAGTAGTAGAAAAACTAATTTTTGTCAAATACGGTTTTAAGCAGTATTTTGTACAAAATTATCGGAAATAAAATATTTAAGTAAATGATGAACATTTTTTACAACAAATATGGATAACAAAATTTAAAAAAAGTACTTTTGAAAATTTTGCACATATTGTATAAAATTCATTAAAAAGTAGTACAACAATAAGTTATTATGAATTTACCTAATTTTTAATAAAAAATTAAAATTTTGTTTTAATATGATAATTTTAAAAATAGTAGTGTATTTAGTACTTTTTGGAAAAAAAGAAAAAAATTGTAAAATTTTTCTTTAAGTAATTTAATAATTTTAATAAAATAACAAGATAAAAATTGAGTTTGAAAAAGGTAGTAGAAAATACTACTATTTTTGAATTGCGTTTTGAATAGTATTTTTTTGCAAACAACTTTTAATTTTAAATATTTTTCCACTGTATATTCCTCGAAATTGAAACTGGTCACCTTGTTCTACGGTTTTCCCATCATCATTTTTCTGAACCATGTCCTGTTTATTGCCACTGGACAAAACCGAAAAGTGCCCTGGCTAAGCACAGTCTGACAGACAATGCCATTATTCTCTATGCACTTGCAGCAGTCAAACATACAACATACACTGTCACAAACTGCTAAAGTGAAACACTATAGAGTTATGTCACACCAAAAGCAGCAACCCAAACGAGAAAAACGACAAAAAAAATAGAAAACTCTAGCACAAGTTGATCCACAAATACATAAAGGAGAATGCAAAACAACCATAGACTTTATAATAGGGAGGATGGACAAAAATGCAAGCAGGACTCACAGGAACATTTCAACAACAACAAAAAACGATGATAAAGTATACATAGACATAAAGCAAATTGCAAATAAAGGAAGTTTGCACTAGACAAACTATAGAGAGGTAGAGGAGGGTAGAGAGAGAAAGATAGAGAAATTGCACAGTAGCATAAAATTAGAGGATGTATATAAAACACACACTCAAATACAAATTTTGTATCTAACACCAGCCATAGTGCATAGTTATAGGATGACAATAAATCTAAAAATTTTGTTTTTTTTTTTTTTTTTTTTTTTTTTGTAAAGGAAAGAAATTAATGAAAGTTGGATTTTTTTTTTTTTCAAAAAAACCTATAAAGTATTTAATAAAAAGTGTGAAATTTAGTTGACGGAAACTCGCAAGCAGGGAAAAAAGACAACTAAAACAAAACCCGTGGTCAAATATTGAATAGTTAAATGAATTGAATATATAATGAGATTGGTAAGGACATTTTTTGCAATTGTTTTGGAATTTCTTGTGGTTTGAATGGAACAAAGTGTTGAGGGACAAAATAAAAATCATGAACAACGTTTAATTAAAAAAATTGCAAATATTTTTCGACTATATTTTAAATAGTATTTTAGTAAACTTTAAGCTTAAATATAAACAGAGAAGCTTTAAAAATAGGGCAGTATTAGCGGAATTGGATAAAAGATTTTGAATTTTAAAATAAAATTTGTGGAAAATTATTTTTTTTTATTCGAACTGTTAATTTTAAATTTTTTGATATTTATTTAGTCGGACTCGAGTTCATTAAATTTAATTTTCATTAAATTATTTTTACTGAAGGAATTCTTTTACAACATGAAATCTCTATTAAAATTTTATTGATAATTTTTCTGGCTGAGCTGGCGTTGAACCTGGGTTGCTTTTACATGTTTCGAGAATCACCACATTCTAATGAAAATTAAATTTAATGAACTTGAGCCTGACTAAATAAATATCAAAAAATTTGTGAAAAATATTAGTTTAAATTAAGGTTTTATGTGTTTTCTATTTTAATAGAAAAATTTTCTTAAAAATTTAACTTTTTAAAAAAGTAGTAAAATACTACTACTACTTTAAAAGTGCAAAAACATGTGTTTCAAATTATGGGTTTCAAGTTAAAAGTTTTTTAATTTTGAACTTTTTAAAAAAAAGTACTAAAATATTACTTTTTTAAAAATTTGCCAAAACTGTAGTTAAAAAAATAAATATGACTTTTAATAAACTGCTAATCTATTTGAGAGCGAAATCGTGATTTTATGTTAAACATTGGATTAATTTTGACATTTTTCAAAAAAGTACTAAAATACTACTTTTTTAGGAATTTGGCAAAACTGCTGTTACAAAAAATAAATATGACTTTTTAAAACTTCTAATATATTTGGGAGCGAAAACGTGGTTTTACGTTAAAAATTTTGGTAATTTGGTTTAAGAAAATGTTGCATTGTTGTTGATTTCTGAAATTTTTTAAAAAAGTATTGGAAAAAAAATTCGAAAAAAAGTAATTAATTTAGATTTTAGAGAAATTTGTCTAAAAATAACTTCAAAAACTAAGAAAATGTTGCATTTTTGTTGATTTCTGAAATTTTTGAAAAAATTGTTTTTAAAAAAAGTAGTAAATTTAAAATTTAGTGAAATTAAACTAAAAATAACTTTGAAAACTGTGAATAAATTAAATTTTAGTTGTTTTCTAATATGTTTGAAATTTTGGAAAAAAGTTGAGAATTTGAATTTTAATGAAATTTAGCAAAAAAAATAATTTTATAATCTGAGAAAATTATTTTTTTTGTGTTTTTAGACAATTTAAAAAAGTAGTAGATTTGAAAAGCAGTGAAACTGTGTTTAAAGTTTATTTTAATAAATTTTCTTTCTTACTTCTCTTAACTTCTCAACTTAAATTTACAGCAAAATATTCTTAACTTATTGAAATTTAACCTTCAAATATTTATACATTTATATCTAACACATTTGTTTTAATAACCATTTGCTGTTGTTTTCTACTTACAGGACTCTACTGCCGCAATGCTTCCTTTAATCAACCGCAAAGCAACATGAAATTTATTTTCCTCTACATTTAAAGCAAACGAGTGAGTATAAAAAATCAATTTTCGCAGCTTCAAGAGATTTATATATGAAAAAAAACAAGCTACAAACCGACACATACAGCAAATATAGAAAAAGTATAAAAATTCCCTACGTAAAAATAACAAAACAATCAACAAACAAATAAATACACAAGTAAATCATGCGTTGTTATGTGAGCTTGTTTGAATGTATTTTTATATACATATAAATATAAAAGTCTATGAATCTGTACTAAAACCCAACCATAATTTATAGAAAAGTAGCTTGTTTAACATGTTACATAAAAACCGAAAATAAACCTAACGAAATCACAACTCTCTCTCTCTCTTACAAACATACACACCTACACAACACATTACAAATAAATCCTTTTTTTCAAAAATCTGTATGTGTGTGTGTGTGTGTTAATGGAAAAAAATTGTAGGGAACAAGGATTCATTTGTTTTTATAAATCACTAGTTAAATAATAATAAAAACTAGGGATCCTACAATCGTGTTTGTGTTGAAAAAAAATTAAAAAAATATAATACACGAACATAAAAATCTCTATAACGTTTCAGGACTATCATTTTCCAGTGTCATCATTCTTGTTGTATAAGTACCACCAATAAAACAAGCTTATTCACACACACACATAACTCCTACACACTTATACAGAAACACGCATATTTACAAATACTTATACAGAGACAGTTACATAAAGGAAAAAGAAAGCTAAAGAGTAAGAGAGCAATTTACTTTACGAGGTAATTAAGCTTGAGAAAAGCTCAGCAGGAATTTAAATTAATTTTTAGAGAAAAGCATTAATGGCAAGCTTAACTTACAATTTATTTTACCAGGTAATTAAGCTTTAAGAAAGCTCAGCAGGATTTCAAATTAACTTTTAGAGAAAAGCAAGCTTTACTGTATATTAAAAGCTCTTGGATCATTGCTAGAATCTTTTCTTACAGAGATTAAATAACTGCCCATAACTTCTAGATAATTGATCCGATTTGTATAAAATTTGCTACAACAATAACCAAGGGAAGAAGCTTTCAAAATAACGTTCACAGATTTGTTGAATCTAAACACTAACTTAGTTAGAAATATGTTTAATTCTCGAACTCTATTTCTCAAAAAATGGTGAGTTAAATAGATGATGTTTACAAGTAGATCTTGGACAATAAACATTGCTGATGACGTCCTTGGCAGGGTAGAAAATGCATTCCAGTGTGCTATTTGTCTAGAAAAATATAGTTTCACAATGGTATTCTTCGAGTTATTAATTAAAAAAATTAACTCAAATCGAATGAAAAATTTTCTCTAATAATAAATATAAAAAAGTTCAAATATTATATATTGTATTAGAAATACGTATACACTAAGAGAAAAATAATTCGTTCCTTAAAAGTTCTTCATTAGAAATATAAAAAATTTCATTCCGCACATGAAAATGCTAATTGGATTAAATAAATTTGTTATATTTCTAATGCAAAAATAAAGTTTCGTTAAGTTTTTTTTTTAAATTCTAACTCCCGTATTCATAAAAACTTACAACAGGTTTATAACAGGTATATAAAGCAAGTCTCCATAATAAATTTGTTGTTGTAAGTTTTATGAATAAGGGCATAAAAATTAAATTTTTTTATATTCAAATAACATTTTTTTTCATATGATACATGTATCAAGCTATGTTTTCGTTAAAAGCTTTTTATTTTGAAGAAATATACATACGTTAAGTTTTATAAATTAAGCAAAATATCAAATCTGTTTCGTTTTACATATATAATTAATCAAGTTAATAGAATATGTCCGTTAAAAGTAATTTCTAGCTGTTGTTTTTACAAAAAATAGAGTTTAGTTAAGTTTTTTCTTAGTAAACTAACAATCCCAACTCTGCTAAGCATGCTCTTGATTGTATACCACTCTCTCTACCTCCCATTCACAACACAAAGAACACTCATATGAACGTAAGAATGTGTTAGTGTGAATGTATGTTTATTGAGTTTGATATTTATGAGACATTTTTGTGGGTGTTAATCAAGCTTTAATATACGAGTACGTGTGCGAGGAAGGAATTCTAGAATATCTACTACTACGAATGTAGGCTTCCTGGCACCCTGATGATTTTCAAAACAAAAAAAAAACGTCATATTTCGGTATTATTTTCAGTGTTTGTTGATGCTTTTTTGTTGTTGTACTAAATATTTTTTATGTTTATTTTTATTTTTATGGCCATATTGAGGTTATTTTCTATCTCTCTTTTTTTTCAAACAATTTGGCTGACAAAAACTCACAAAACGCGCCAGGAAAAAAGAACAACAGGCTATATATAACATTAAAGGGGAATATATGCAAATTTTCTTTTATTTTCCACTCCAACATATAAAATGTATACAATTTTTTATACTCGTATATGTTTATTTTTTTATTTTTGCACATCATGTTTATTTGTTTGTCGTATATGATAAAGTATATTTGTCTTGTGTATTCCCGAATTTTTTTTAAATGGTCTTGTATTTTATAGAGCAGAAAGTAAGAAGAAAAAAACTGACAAATTGTGTGGTATTGTTTTAATAGCATATAAAATTCTGATATGACCGTTTGGTTTCTATTAGACAATGGCTAGAAATTGATTTTTATTACATTTTTAATACATACAAACTTTTTTGGGCGTAATAAATTTTGCCAGATAATTGGACTACAATAACTAGATCCATGTATCTTTAATGGGAAAATGTAATTACTAGAAAAACAAGATTTTGAAATAATTTTGTTTTAAAGTTTATTCTGGCTCCTTTTTCTTCAGCTTTGTGACTGACATACTTTTTATTACTTTTTCTTGTTATTACATTGATGTTTAAAGGCCTATTGTAAGTGTTAAGCCAGTCTTTACGACCCAGTTTTTATGACAAAAATTACAAATTTTAGTAGTAAAAACATAAAAATTAGCTAACACTTAATGACCCACACATCATTGTTAATTAAGGCGATGTGTGCTATAGTGACCTAACCCACAAATAAATAAAAATGTCAATAATGCAGAATTAGCATCCCAACAAATCGATCGATAGATAGCAGCACTTGGCCTATTTAAAAACCCCTCAAATTACAATAAAATGTTAAATTAACTCCATTAGGTACTTAAGCAACTCTTGCAATCATCGCCTCAATTGACACCAAATAAAATCAAATTAAGGAAACGCAATTAACAGATACTCTCAAAATTTTATGATTACTTTTATTGCATAATAAAAATGGAGGTCTTACCGGTTACTCAAAAAAGTAGCCGGTTACTTTAGGTTTTTATAGAATTTTTAAGAAATTTCGTTAACTAAACTATTTTTTAAATTATTTTGGAATTAATTTCCTTAGTTACTTCAAACAGTATTCGGGCACTTAAAGAATTACACCATCACTTTAAGTTTCTTATATACATTTAATTTAATTTACATAGGTACTTAAAAAAGTAACCTATTACTTTTAGATTTTTATATAATTTTAAAAACTTTCTTGAATTTCTTTATTTTATCAAAGTAATGTTCCTATTCACCAAATTTTAGAAAAAATAGCAATGACTACTTAAAATATTAAACGGTTACCTAATAAAGTAACCGATTACTTTGAATATGTATTGCAATTTTTTTAATAAATTTCTCTTTCATTTTTCTATTTTTTTTTTTTGATAAATTAGAAGATTTTTTAATAATTTTAATAAAGTTTATGCTTTAAAAAAAAGTAACCGAGTACTTGAAAATAATTAGGAAGGTTTTTTGGATTTTTTCTAAACTAAAGTGTTTAAAGCTCATAAGAAACAATTTAAATTGGTTTTTATATGATTAGTTTGCAAAGTATCCGTTTTTATAAAAAAGTAACCGGTTACCATAGTAGTAGTAAAAGTAATCGATTATTTTGAGCATGTTTTAAGTTTTTTTTTTAAATTTATCATTTATTCCTTATTAAATACTAGTATATACGATTTTTTAATAAGGTCAGAAAAAATCAGAAAAAAGTAAGGTTTTCCTTAAAAAATAATCAATTACTTTGACATGTTAGTAAAAAAAATTTTTCTAAATTATTTAATTTTTTGAATTTTAAAGTAATAGAAATTAATTCTAAGATGATTTTATAGGTTTTGTTTAAAATTTAACAGCTTTTACCATAAAGTAAACGGTTACCTAGTAAAGGAACCGATTACTTTCATCATTTTATTTTTTTTTTGTAATTTTTTTTTTTATTCTTTTATTAGTTGACAGAATAGCAGATTTATTAATAATTTCAGTAAAAATTAAGGTTTTTATAAAAAAAAGTAACCGATTACTTTGAACATGTATGCAAATTTTTTTTCTTAGTTTTTGTGTTTCCAAGTAGTAGGCTTTAATGTTAAGATGATTTCATAGGTTTTTCTGTTTAAAAAGTAACTAGATATTTTTAACGAAAAGTAACCGGTTACCACCTAGAAATGTAATCGATTATGTACTTTGAAAATTTTAAAGCTTTGTTTTTTGTAAATATCTAAAATATACTAACGTAGCAGTTTTTTTTTTAACAACATAAAGAGAAGCTAATATGTTTATAAAAAGTACTCGATTACTTATTTGGAAATTTTACAAACTTTTTTTATGTTTCTTTTATTTTTTGTTTTTAAAGTAATATAAATTAATTTTAAGATGATTTAATAGATTCTGTTTAAAAAGAATGAAAAGTAATTTTTTGCAAATTTCTCATTTATTCTTTTATTGATTTGTAGAATAGCAATATTTTTAAATTGGTTTAAAAAGTAACCGATTACTTTGAATTTTTTTAATTGTTCTTTGCAAATTTCTCATTTATTCTTTTATTTGATGCTAGAATAATAGTTTTTCTTTAATAGTTTTAAGTTTTTCTAAAAAAGTAATAGATTACTTTGGAACTATTGAAAAATTTTTTTGTAATTTGTTTCTTTTTTTAAAGGTTCTGTTTAAAAAAAAAGTAACCGTTTACTTTGGAAATTTGTTTGTGTTTTTCTTTTAATTTTGTTGATTGTAATATTTGTCTTTAAATTTGTTGAATATTTTTCTATTTTTTTTGCCATAAAAGTCTTCTGTCATCTGCTTTCCTAACCATGACATACATACATATTTAAGTGCTTATTTTTTTCAATAATTAAAAAAAAAACACTATCATATTACATACTTAAGCTAAGTATTTTGTTATTTATTTCTGTCTATTAAAAAGTTTTTTTTTCCACTTAATGTCAATTTGACACCTTTTTAAAGAGTTTTAATTTAAAAAAATCTGGTTGCAAAACACTGACTGACGCTGTTTAATTTAAATTGATCATTAAAAAAATACAAGTTTTTTCTCGGCCATTAATCAACTCCTTAAATGCTGAAAAAGTTTTTCAATTTTCAATTTTATTAAAAAAAATGTTTGTTTTTTTTTGTGCTAAGTGCAAAACATTAATTGCATGTTTATGAAATACACTTTAATGAAATGGTTTGTGTTTGTTTGTTGTTTTTTTCTATGCTCAAATGCGGTTTAAATATTAAAATTATTCAGCAAAAATGGGGGGAATAAATGTAGTGAGGAAAACAAACTAGATTTATTAAAACAATACCTATGTTTTTATGCATAGAAAATGATCGTAAAAAAAAAATAACAAGAATGTGTGTAAATTTGAGTTAAGTTTTTTTTACATATTAAAGCGACACTATGGTGCAACTGCAACGAAATTGTTTTGGATTTGTTTCTTTTTTTAAAGATTATGATGAAAGTTAAACTTGTTTCTATGCATAGTTGAAGTTTTGTTGAGATCCTTTCGAATCGGTTCAAAGATCTGTAAATGTGAATTAACAGATTTTAAAAGGATTTTTCAACTTTGAAATGTTTGTAACTCTACTTGATGGAAAATTTCTAATACGAGTATTTTTAATAATTTTCCTGAAAATGTACTCCCTTTTTAATGAAATTTTCAAAGTTTGTTTGCATTGCATTAGTATTTTTTAATTATTTATTCCTTTTCCCACTGTGCCAGTTTTCTCGCCAGAAATTTTATCTGGCCATAAAGTGTGTAGAGGCGCTTATACATGTCACCGTTTTTATGTATTATTCATTTGCATATGCAAATATTCAAGTATGACAACATGCCACACTTGCTACCGACACATATACTCACAAACCACGAGGCTGGTGGGAGAAGTAATCAAAAGAAACACGAGCTAAATTACTTATGTATATAAAAAAAAAAAACTTAAATTTCTCACAAGTTTGCAGTTTTAAAATGTTTCCCAGAAGTTTTGTGTTAAACCCTCGTAAGTTGTTATAAAAGTAGAAAAAAACATGCATCGTATTATCGTTTACAACCGAAAATACCTCTGCCACTTTGAATTTAATGCCACAACATGCAGCCAGGCAGGCAACAAATTTAGCTTTATTTACATGCAACCGAAAATATTATTATTAAGAACAACTTGCTGCGACGCAGACAAAACGTATAAAAAGCAAAAGGCCTAACAAAGTTACAGTGAAAACCAAAAACTCTAAACCAAAGAAAACATTTCTGCTTTGAAATAATGAATAAAGTCTTTAACAGTCTGTTTCTGTTAGCGTTTACTGTTGCTTTTACTGAGCGGCTCATTTCAAGCAAAATTAAACGCTTCTATTTGCTTTTGAAATAACTGCATAGAGTGTCGTAATAGTTTTTGTTTGTCTTGTGGTGCCATGGCGGTCTGCTGTGCTAAACTGGCCGGCCCCACTGTAACTAAAGGCTGCCTGCTGCTGCAATTTTCTGATTGCCGGCCTGTCAATCAATTTGTTTTCATAAGAAAATATAAATAAGTTGACATCACAGTTGGAGTTCCAATTTTATGATACACTTACTGTAAAATTATTAAATCAGAGACAGAGAGAAAAAAATCAAACAGTACATTAAAATAAATTAAGAAAACACACACGAAATGCCTACAAAAAAAATGCATATTTAAAAATTTAAATGACAGTGTTACAAATTAAGCAAACAGGATAAATGATAAATGTGCATTTAAAGCAACAAAGCTACATATTAAATAAAAATAAGTAGATCATAAAAAAAGATAACTAAACAAAACGAAAAACAAATAATTAAACGACAAATTGCCACTAAATTATACAAAAATAAGCCATAAAACCTTATAATATTGAAAACAAATAGTAAACAATTTAATTAACATTATAAAAATAAAAAAGTAACCGGTTACTTTACAAACTTTATGGTCACTTTTAAAGAAAAGCGATTTATTTCAAAATTTTGGATGAATTTTTTAAATTACTTTAATGCTAAAGCAACACTATTAAGTATTTTTGGAATTTTTTACAAATTTTAAATGGTTACTTAAAAAGTAACCACTTCTATTAAGTGCCTTTTCTGCATTTTTATTATTTCTATAATATTTATAATAACAAATTAATATATATCAGGGTAGCATACTTTTTTAAATATAAAGTAGCTGGTTACTTAAAAATCATATGGTTACTTTAATAACTAACCATTTTATTTTAAAATTGCATATACATTTTTAATTTAATGTGTGACAAAAAATTAACACAATTTATGGAATATTTTTTAAATTTTGAATGGTTACTTTTCTGCTGATTTAATATAAGTTCTTAATAACAAGTTAATATACATATTTCAGGAAACCAAAATTTTTTAGTTAAAATGTAACCGGTTACCGCTTTATTTTCAAATTTTACACACATTTTTAGTTTAATGTGAAAAAATAGACATAATTTAAAGAACATTTTACAAATTTCAAATGGTTACTTAAAAAGCAACAACTTTTATTTGGTTACTTTTCTGCTTTTTTAATATAAATAATAAGGTAATATATTTCAGAAAACTATAATTTGTATCTAAAAAGTGACTGGGTACGTAGGAAACTATATCGTTACTTTTATAAGTAAGCACTGGTATATTTATTGTATGTACATTCATTTTCAAACTTAATTTAATGTGTGACAAAAATCAAAAGTAACCGTTTTCTTTTTGAATTTTGTCCACAATTTTAATGTTTGTTTAATAATATAGAGAACTTACAAGATTTATATAATTTCTTAGAAATTAAAAATGGTTTCTTAAAAAGTAACCGCTTGCATTTGTATACTTTTCAAGTTTGTTTTATATTGCCTTTTATAAGATAATTATTGAATTTAGTATATTTTACTTTTACACTAAAAATTAACCTGTTGCTTCGAGAACTATTTTAAAGTAACTATTTAATTTTTTAAGTTAATGTAGTGTTTAGTGAGCCAAACTACAAAGATTTATAGAATTTTTTACAAATTATTTTTAATTTTGAAGTAACCATTACAATATAAATGTTATTAGTTAATTTACAAATTAACCGATTACTTTATAATCCGTAGTACATTTTTCCAAATTTCTAATAATTATGTATGTTAAAACTTTATTTCTTACAAACATTCTAAAGTTGTTTCATATTAAGTTGTCTATTTTTCCCCTCAATGAGTCGTTGGCTCAACTTGAAAGTGTTTCCAAAATATTTCCATTATAAATAAATTACTTATACATACAATATTATAATTGTTTAAACAATTAATGTCAACTCGAGTGTTATAAGTTTCAATTTAGTTTGTTTATAACTTAATAATTTTTGTAACAGTTTGTTGAGAGTTTTTTTTTTGCTGAAAATATATAAGTATATACTGTAGGGTACTTACATTTTAAAGTTGATAATGAATATGTCTACAATTGAGTTATTGTATTTATTTGAAGAGAGAGGGAGTACTCATGTTCAATTATTAAACTATTGTTAAAAAGTTTAATGTTTTAGAGATGTTTAAGGGGGAATCAATCAAATTGCAAATTTGGAATATACATATTTGAAATCAGAAACAAATCGGCAAAGTTTGACAATATTTTTGAATTTATTATAAATCTTTGGAAATTATTGATTTTTTGTGAATTTTCTTTGTTAAAAATTTAAAATAAATTAATGTTTTTAATTTTTAATGGGTATTTAATCAAGTTACCGTTTACTATGTTACAATAATTAAGTTTTTTTTTTTTAATTTGTTACTTTAAACTTTTTTATAAATTAGAGTTTAGTTTTGTTTATTTTTTTTTTTAATTTTTAAGTGGTTACTTTAAAAAATAACCGATTACCTTAATTCTGTATTAATTTTAAATTAATTTTATATTACTTTGTGGAGTTAGTATAGTTTCAGCTTAAATTTTTTACAAACATTTTTAATTAAGCGTTGTTTTTGTCCGGTTACTTTTCTCCTATAATTACTTTTTAATATGTAGTTATTATTATATTTTTCATTATAAGAAGTCGTAATTGGTAATTTTTTAAACTCAAGTTTAGTTTTTATATGGTTACTTAAAAAAGTATGCGGTTACTTTGTTTCTATAATTGATTTTTATTAAATTTTTTTGTTTACATCTTTCTTTCTGCAACGACTAGCTAGCAATTTTTCAAACTTTTGTTTAGTTTTTTATGATTACTTAAAAAAGTAACCGGTTACATGCATCCTATAATTAATTTGTATTACATATTTTTTGTATGTTTCTTTCTATAAGGACTTGATTAGCATTATTTTTAACTTTAATTTAGTTTTTTTATGGTTACTTAAAAAAGAAACCGGTTTCTTTAATGGTTAGCATTATTTTTAACTTTAATTTAGTTTTTTATGGTTACTTAAAAAAGTAACCGGTTACTTGTATCCTATGATTAACTTTTATTAAATATTTTTTGTATGTTTCTTTCTATAAGGACTTGGTTAGCATTATTTTTAACTTTAATTTAGTTTTTTTTTATTGTTACTTGAAAAATAATCCGGTTACTTGCATCCTATAATTAATTTTTATTAAATATTTTTGTATAAATTCTTTTCTACAAAGAATAAGTTAGCAATTATTCAAGTTTTGTAAGGTTACTTAAAAAATTTAACCTGTTTGCTGAGAATTCTTTTATACAATTTAATATTTATTTTTGTATTCCTTAAAATTTTAAAGCTTTAACCATATATGTATGTACTATGTACATGGATATACATATTTTGAACAAACTTGATGTTAGTTTAATCTAGTAGGATTTGGGAGTTGTGTGTAAAACTATAGTTACTCCAATTTTCGTATATTTGTGTTTTCGTTAGTTTAGGTTTGTTACTTCAATATTTCACAAAAAAAAACACCTAAAGTCTAAGTAGATTACTTTGATAAAATTGCAATTGCAGACAAGTAGAGTAGAGCCGATAAAAGTGGCCCTTAGGCCACTTAAAATGCACCTATAACAGGACTAAGCTTACATGTCTACCTGCTGACTTACCAACCAACTACATATAAACCTAAAAAACTATAGTACCAGCAAAATATTTTTTGTGTTTGTGGCAGTAGCTGCTGCATTGCTGCTATCTGACCCTAGAAACAAACAATTGCTGTTGTTTAAATAGATGATGTTATGAAAAGCATACTAACATGCATATGTATAGAGCTTGCGACATTTATGTATGTTTGGTATAGAATAGATGACTACAATTTGTTTAGACAAATTCTAACCTAACATAAAACCTCCTAAGCCTGTTTTGTAGGCACCCTAAAGTCAAGTCATAAAATCAAATATAAATTTTGTTTTTCTTTCGTACTCTTGTCTAGAGTTTTTGGTTCAGCCTGTTGAGATAAATATGCAATATTTGGTGGACAATCAGTGCGGTTAAATTAAGTTATGAAAAAAAGTACTTTTTTAAGGCCTGAAAGTACTAAACTAATTAAGTATTGTAAATTTAAAATAAAGAACGGAAAGTATTACATATTTTATCATTAAAAAATCTTGGGAAACTTAAGAATTGGATAAATTGTTATTGCCATTTAAGAACCAAAGTACTTTTTTAAGCCCCGAAAACTGCACAATTTTTCAAATTTCAATATGAAAAACTCGGGTAACTTTAGAGTTTCTGTATATTTTAATTGTCTTATCATGCCATTCAGGCAACTAATTGTCGTGTGTTACAAGGCACTAACTAGAAAAAATAGTACGAGGTATATAAACTTACTTTAAAGTTGTATTACCAAGTAGGCACAAAACTAATTTTCCCTAAAAAATAGTTACTAGAAAAAAGTACCTTAAAATTAAGGCATGAAAAAAGTACTGTTTTAAAGCCCCGAAAGTACTAATTTAACTGTGTGTTAAAAGAACTACACAATAGTGTATATATCATTATCATAAACTTTCAGTAAACTTTAGAGTTTCTGTATATTGGAGGCACTAAATTTTCGTATGTTAAATGTAGTAACTAGAAAAAAGTACCCTTAAATAAAGGCATGAAAAAGAAGTTTTTAAAACTTGAAAGTACTAAACTAACTTTGTGTTAAAGAATTGCCCAATTTTTCATATTTCATTATAAAGAACTCTATGGAAACCTTAGAATTTCTATAGATTTTGATTAGCCTATCATATCTTTGAGACTCTTTACTACTATATTTACAAGAAAATACCCTGCCTGATATTTAATCTTACCCCCACCTGTTAAGTACCTTTAGGCCTTTGTTGTTTCTACTACTGCTTTTTAAGACCCTGACCATGAGTAATTTAAATGTTCAATTTACAAGATACTTGTAGAGCATCAATTTAAGGTTTACTGATGTCTATCATTATTATTTCTATACACATTTTTTTTCTTCCGAATACTAAGGACTTTTTGCCAATGTGTCTTTTCATATTTGATTGCTGATTGCCAGGCATTAATTTTATTCGAAATGATTTGTTACGGTTGCAAGGAACAGCAGCAATAGCAGTATGTAGAAAGATCAAAATATAACTTTGCCTGCAATATGTTGCTTGTGTAATCACCAGCAACAACGTTGTCATGCTCATCATCATGATTTCTTTGCATCTTGGCTGGGCTGCTAGTAATAATATTAAAACTAAATATTTTAAGCAATATTCAACCATACATTACCTGACTTCCCACACTCCTGCTTTAAAAATACAAATCTAACTTTTTTCCACGTCTGGCTGCCTTGTGTGATTCCAAATGTTACATGCCTGATGATTGTTGTTTGGTTTAATGAAGCTCCCTCTCTCTGTCTCTTTCTCTACTTCTCGTTTTAGATTAAAGGATTTATTTCGCATTTGTTTTGTAACTCGCAGCATTTTGTTGAACACTTTTTATGCTTTCTCTAGGTTCGATTTATTTAGTTTTTTCGTTATTTGGTTTATTTCATGGCAATTTACTTGTGTATTTTTTTTTTTGTGTTTCATTTTCCATCATCTAGCGATTTTTTTATTGGCTGTTAGGGTGGCAAGAGCCAAACGGAAAAAAACTGAAAGAATAATAAACGAAATTCCATTTATTTTTTGGAGAAAATTGCAAATGATTATTTATGGAGCAGGCTAAAAGGAGTAGCAGCCAAAGTCGTTAGTTAACATATATAAACGAACACAATGTAATGTGGGAGCAAAAAATAAAAAAATACACATGTATGTATTAGATTTAAAAGAAATTCTTGTTAAAAGAAAGAAAAAACTAATTTCTCTAACCAACGTTATTTAAATAAATTATAGGTTTTTTGACACACAAATAAAACACAATTTTTGCCATAAAAATACGAAATTTTTGAGAAATAAACGATTAATTGTTTAATTTTTTAACGAAACTGAACATTTACAAATATTTTGTGGTTTTAACAAAAATTTATAGTAATTTTGCAAATGTAATCGGTTAATTTTAAAAGTAATCTTTTATTTTTAAGTAACCATGAAATTTTTACAAAATTTTATTTTTTTAGCATAAATATTACTCAAAATATGAATTTAATTGGAAATTAAAAAAAAAACCTACAAATACTTGAAAGTAACCGGTTACTTTTTAAAGAAACTATTAAAATTTAACTAAGATTTTCTTTTTTAAGCTATAATTTTTCTTTCAATATGAACTTAATATGAAAATCTTTAACAATCCGAAAAATTTTAAAAAGCAACCTGTTACTTTTTTATATCAACCATAAAAATTTAAGCAAGATTTTATTTATTTTTTTTTCATAAATTGAAATATGTTAATACCAAAATCTTTAAAAATTGAATAAATTTCTAAAAGTAACAAGTTTCTTTTTTAAGTAACCATGAAAATTTAAGCAAGATTTTCCTTTTTCTGCATAAATTTTTCTTGAATAATAAATTCAAAATAATAATTTAACAAAATCATATATATTTCTAAAAGTAACCGGTTACTTTTTTAAGAAACCATGAACATTTTCCTTTTTCTAAAATAATAAATTTTATATAAAAATCGTTGAAAATTCTAGAAATTTCTAAAAGTAACCGGTTAGTTTTTAAAGTAACCTTGAAAGTTTAAGCCAGAATTTTTTCGGTTAAAACTTTGCTTTATATGTATATTAATTTAATATAAAAATGCTTAAAAATCCAACAAATTTCTAAAAGTAACTATTTGCTTTTTTAAGCAACTATGAAATTTCTAAACAAGATTTTATTTTTTTGCATTAATTTTACTTGAAGTATGAATTAATTATAAAAATCTTTAAAAATGCAATAAATTCCTAAAAGTACCCGGTTACTTTGTTAAGTAATTACGAAATTTAACCAATATTTTCAATATTCGCTCTAAATTTTACTTAAAATATGAGTTTAAGATAAAAAACTTAGAAAATACAATAAGTTTCTAAAAGTATCTGGTTACTTTTTTTTTAGGTAACCGTGAAAAATTAAGCAATATTTTTTTTTAGCAAAAAATTTGCTTAAAATAATAATTTAATATAAAAGTCTTTAAAAATTAAATAAATATGTAGTTACTTTTAAAGTAATCATAAAAATGCAATTAAAAACTAACATAAAATATGATAGATATTAATTTAATATGGAACTAGTACAAAACTAACTGAATTACCGGTTACTCTTCAAAGTAATCGTTGATTTTATTGAAAAATAAACAAAATTTACTTTATTTAAATATAACCTGTAAACACAAAGTAAGTTTCATAATTAAAACTTGAAAATTCCACAAAAATCTAAAAACAATCCGTTACCGTTCTAAGTAACCTCATTAGTTAATTAACAATATTCAGCAAACTTTATAGGTATTAATAAAAAAATTAACTATGGTAAAAAAAAAACACAATTCTGAAAAAAAGAGCAAAAGTAACCGGTTACTTTGTAAACTAATTGTTGATTTTGTTGAAAGTAATAACAAAAATACACCTTATTTCAACGAAATATTCAAATAAATTTGAAGATCATAGACAAAATTATAAAAATCTCAGAAAAATCTAAAACTAACCGGTTACTTTTTAAAGAATTTATAAATAATTGACTCGACTTGTTTATTTTCAAATTTCCAATACATTTATTGCATCACAAATGTAATTACATTAATTTATTGTGTATATATTTATTATTCTTCACCAACAATTTTTATGACTCTCTTCCTTACACCCTGGCCATAAATGAGTGATATTTATTTTTTCCGTTTAATGCAAACATTAAAATACACATTCACAGCAAAAATAAAACAAGAACTTGAAAAAAAATATATATAAAAATCATTGTTATTTTAATTATAATTACCAGACCAGACCATATAAAAAAACTTAACAAAAATAAAAAGAAAGAAAGAAAAACTCCATCCAGTCCTTAGCCCTCAAATATAGCAGCAGCAGTTGTGCTGTGGAAACAGCTTGTAGTCAGTCAAATGTGTGTTTAACGAGATGAGGAGAGTGTATTAAAAAAATTACGCACAATTTATTTATGACTCCCTCGCTCATACGAGTATGTATGTATGTATATGTTGCGAGTACTTGCTTCACTCGCACTTAATATTCAGCGAGTACTCGTTTGGTTTTTTATTAAGTAAAAATGTATTTTCTTTATTTTTTTTTTTCAACAATTTCCTAAAGTTTATTTTTCTTTCTTTTTATGTTTTTTTTCGGTTGGGTCTGGATGTGGATGTGGAGTCTGTAGATGTTTACTGATTAAATTCACGACGTTTATATTGACTGGAAAATAAATATAAATAAATACCGTGAATGGTTTGGCTGCTCTTCTGTCTCCTCGGTGTTTGTTTATGGAAATTTTCAAAGACAACAACAAAGAATGCATTCATTTACACCAAAAAAAAGAGATGTTTAATAATGCTCTCATGTTGTTGTTGATCAGTATGATGTTGTTGTTTGTTTTCAATTTTGTTGTTGTTATTGTTAGTTTTAATGGAGTAGCATTTTATTGTTTGTTGTTGTTGTCTTGCTTTATTTTCTAGGAGTAAAGAGTTAATTTGTAAACTCACGTTGTTTTCATTTGTTGTTTAAAAAAACAACATCAGCATCAACTTGCTTAAAATTCTGAGAATTTTAAAAGTTTAATGTTTTATTTTCAATTATAAATGCCACGTTACAATAATTTACAATGACTTCCTAGTCAGCCAAGAGTTGGCAAGTGTAAATAGGAATGGGAAATGAGCCAAAGTAATAGAGGCCTGTATAAATGCAACGTCAACGAATTTTAAATTGAGCTATAGTTAAAAGAAAACTTATTACTGTATCAATTTTAATTCTAATTAAACAAAAAAAATGTATTTAAATTTTAAAGTAACTGGTTACTTTTTTAGTAACCATATTTTTAAAATTTAAATTAACCTTTAAATTAAAACAAATTTCATGATATTTGTTTTCATATACATACTGAAATTCTGATAGAAAATCATAGGTTACTTTTTTCATAATAGGTTACTTTTGCAATGAATTTGAAATTAACATAAATTAAACATGTTGTACTTTAAACATATTTTATAAAAATTTTAATAAAATTCTTAAAAAATGCTTTGACTTAGTGTAGGATGCTCTTGTATTTCTAACATGTCTTTATCTATTGTTACCATTACGCTGCTAATGTCAAAAGCGTAGGTGTTATTTGTTCTAATGCTGATTCAAGTGCTCTGCATAAATCTCTTGTTGAAATGTTAATTTTTTGAACAAATTTCAGTTACAATATTCAAGATTTTTACACAAATATTTGTTTATGGAAATGAGTAGTGAGTGATGAATAGCAATTCCCAGAATAAAATTATTTTAAAAAACTATTCTTTCTAAAATATTGATTTTCTTGATAAGACTTCAAAAAAGAGAATGTTCGTTAGTAAGAAAAACTTTGTTAATTGAAAAATTATAATTTATTTCTTTCTTTTTTATCATTGCCCGTAATTAACACTACAAATATAATGAAATATTCTAGACTTTTTTATGTTTGGTATAAAAATCTATTAAAGTTAATTTGTTTGTTCCTTTAACAAACATTTTCTCTCTCTCTCTCTCTCTCAATTTAATATTTAGTAGGAGTCTATAGACTTTGTTTGATTTGTACATATTGGCAAATCCCTCGAAATTCATTAAGATTTTTTTTATTGTTTGTGTTTTTTCTTCATTTTATTTGTTTTACTTTAAGCCATTGGTTAAGCTATTGTGTGGAAAATATTCTAACGTTTGCCTTCTTCTTTGGTCCTTCTTTAGTAATTCATTTAAACAATTTATATCAATCAATCGATTAAAATTGTCTTTCTTTCTTTCTTTTCTTTCTGTCTGCTTTAATTCCTCTTTGATAGATTGCTGTTATGCCACTGAGGTATTGTGTGAATTTTTAAATTTAAATTCATTGAATTGGGTTTCTTTTCTTGTGTAGCTTAAGGAGAAATAAAATTGGTTTATGTTTAGAATTTCAAAATTTGATTTAAATTTTCATTGAAACTTCCTGGTTTTCCTTGTACAATTTTAAGTTTGTCGTAAATTACTTTATAAATTTAGTGCTTTTTTTAATTAATGACAAAATTATTCCTATATTTTCCTGCCTTACTCAGTTCTCATTTATCTTTATTTTAATCACATTTTCAACGGCATCATCCTCAAGTTCCCTACTGCTGATGGGGGAAAAAATCATTATGCGCGTAGAAATGAAAAAAGGACACATTCTCAAACTCACTGTTGTCGGCAGTGCCACTTCATTATTTACATTACCGTCATTTACCTTCTTTGTTGTTGTTTTCGTTAAGTAGTTTTTCGTAGAGAAAGAAAGGACTCCCATTCTTACTTTTCTCTGCCACATTAAAAGAGATGGAAAGAGTGTGTGCGTTTTTTTTTTCTTGCAAATAATACATAGTCCCTTTTGCAGAAATTTCATTATACCCTACATTAGACAAATACAATATTAAGCTTCCCTTTGTTATATTATTAAAGAACACACTAGTTCAAAGTATGTAGTTAAATGTACTGGATTTTCAAGTTATTAAAACTGTAGCAAGCTTTTTAATTGTTTGGCCAAAATAAGCTAATTTTGTTTGGAAAATCTTATAATTTAAGTTAAATTTTAGAATTTTGAAAAATATTCTCATAGGTAACAGTTTATTTACACAAGAAACCGTTGTTATTTTAAAATTTTTTTGGAAAATTTATGAAATATAAATAAACTTATATAAATTAAAACAATTTTAAAACACTAAACTTACAAAAATGTCTTAGTTTTTGTTTAAAAGTAACCGATTACTTGCAAAAGTACCCGTTCTGTTTTATGAAATATGCTTTAATGTCATTAAAAAAGAATTAGGAATAAATAGGAATTTAAAAAAATTTACCCAGTTTTCAAAAACGTAACCGTTAACCAAATAAATAGTCATTTTTTTTTCAAGAATTTTGTTGAATTTTTTATTAAGTTACAGAAAATAAAATTCTGCAAGTTTTTTTTAGTTTTTGTTCCAAAGTAACCGTTTTAAAGATTTTGTGATAATTTCTTTTAGAATATTTATAGAATAAAGATAAAAAATTAAGCCTTTTTAGGAATTTAACATAATTTACCAATTTTTCTTAGGTTTTCAAAAACCAAAAACAAAAAAGTAACCCATTTTTTAGCTATTTAATGGAATTTTTAAGAAATATTCTTTATTTCTTTAATATACAAATTTAAAAAAAAATGTACAAAGTTTTCTTAGTTTTTTTAAACAAAGTAACCGATTACCCATAAAAAAAAGATTTGTATCATTTTGCAAGGATTTTAAGCAGTAAATAATAAGTTTATAAATTATACAAAATTTAAATTAATAAATTTGAATTTTTCCGGAATCTTCGCAAAAGTAATCGTTTACTTACAAAAGTAACCGATATTGTTTTATAGATTTTTATTGAAATTTTTAAGAAATATTCATTAATCAGGTTACAAATATGTGAAAAATTAGTAACTTATGTTATCTTACAAACATTTGGTTGTTTTTAGCAAAAATAACTGATTATGAAAAAAGTAATCGATTAAAAGTAAACGGTTATTTTTTTATTTATATTAAAATTTGGGTTTTTAAGCAGTTTTTAAGTTTAAAATTAAATTTTCGAACAACATTTCAATGGTTACTTTATAAATTACTTACAAAAAGTGTCAAATTGCTTTAAAATTTTATAAATAGCTTGTACTTTTTGCAGATTTTTTTTCACAAAAACTGGAAAGGAGGCTGTGTAAGCTTCGTTTTTGCCGAATATATCTCTTTTAGTTATTTGATTCTTTTATCTTGCTATAAAATTGCAACAAAATTTTTTCGTTATCGCTGGTTACTGGCGCAAGGAGGCTCTTCAGAGAGTGTTTGTTTGTGTGTGCTGAGCTTCTTTTGACTGCATTAATGACTCCTGAGAATGCACTAGATATAAAAAGGAAAATGCCGGCAAAAGTTCGTTTGCAGTAGAGAAAATAAATACACAAACTTCTAAAGTTAAGGGTGGTTTGATAAGTTATAGGTTCTGTGATGTTAGCATTAAGTTTGACTTATTATTCAGTGTTTGTGTAGTATTTAATTTTCAATTGGTTTTAGTTAAACAAAAGTAAATTATTATTAAAATTTGTTTCAAAACTACAGTTATTTTAATATGTATTTAGATTATAAAATGGCATTTTATTAAAAATGTATCATAATTGTCGAAAAAGGATATAGGGCTTGCCTCTAAACGAATGTGCATATTTCAAAGAAACTTGCTGGAGTTATAAAGGAGAAGTAGACACGACTTGTGGCGTAACTAGTTTTAAAATTAAATAATTTTTGGCTAAACAAAATGTTTATTATTTGTAAAATATATTAAAAAGTTAAAAAATTTTCTGAGGCTTCATTATGTAGGGTAGTGTATAAAATGGTATTAAAAAATAAAATAGAATTTAAACAAAAATAAAAATTTTCAAAAAAGGATATATGTCCAGCTTCGAAACTAAGGCAGTTTTATTTAAATGAAACGCTATAGAGTTATAAAGTCCAATTAGACACGACTTGTCACCTAATAAATCTTGTAATTTTCTAGATTATTGTTAAATAAATTCTTAATTTCTAAGTACACTCAACTGTTTTTGCTTTTTTGCAAAAAATTTATTTTTATTTTCCAAAAAAATAACTTTTTCTTAAAAAAAAGAAAAACTCAGAAAATTGAAATAAAGCCTCACATATTTCAACTTAAATTCATTTTCTTGTTTATATTCACTTACTTTGACATTTACTTCAGAATACAAACTCTGCTTAACTTTACTACCAACTAATTGCAGTAAAATATCCTTTGGCAAAACTCCTCTTTTTTGCCGTATTGTTTTTAGTGATGATGCGTTTTTTGCCCCTGTCGCCTTTGCAATCACTGAGAATCCTTAATATGCATAAAGTCCTGTGGAAATAAGCAAATAGAAAATAACACAACGACAACAACAACTGCAACAATGGTTAAAATCCTTAACGACACCTTTACATAGAACTTCAATAACATTTAACATTCCCTTTGGTTGAGGTTTTCGTAAAATGAAAGATGCGATGCAATGGCTGAAATGCCTGTGTTAAAATTACTTGCAATCGTTCAAACAGCTACAAGTCCTGCTAATGCTGATGAGCTGCCGTATACAAAACATTTTTAATGCAAGTCACGTTTTAGCAAACCAGAAAACAAGTAGAAAACCCACACATGGCGAAAGGGAACAAACACACAGCAGCACAGCTCTCACAAAAACAGGCTGATTGAATGTTTAACTGTTAGACTAACTGTATGAAGGAAGGTCGCACAGACGGACATGCGAACTAACTGACTATCTGTCTGCCTATTTGTCTCCTCTCTAAAATGTGCTTTTGGGCCAACAAAATCAAACATAACATTTCATTATGTGCCGCCCCTGCCTGAAATAGTGGTGGGAGGCATTGTCGGCGGCGGTATTATTGTCAAAACAAGTAATGTCAACGTTTGTGAATGAAACGTTTGTTTAAGCTTAAGTTTTTCTTGTTTGTGCTGTTTTATGCCTCGAGTATTAAACATGTCCGTGTAGTGGTAAAATGCAAAATACCTGCATGTAAAACAACACAAAAACCCCAAACACTTACATATTTGTTTATGTTGCGTACAGTAGGATGCTTCGATTTAAAAGCAAAATTACTCACTTTCAGTGAAGTTTCTTAATGTTGGTAAATAAGGAACAGCAGTTATATGAAAGAAATTTACAGATTATATGAAGTATTAAAGTTGTGGTAAAATTACTTTTTTAATTTTCTCAAAATTGAAAAATATTTTTTTCAAAAATGAAGGTTGAAAACTAAAATTTTCTATAAAAATTAAGTTATTCATTTGTTTGAGTAATTTCTGTATAAAACAAAAAATATTTTTTTAGCGAATTTATAAAAAAAGGATTAAACTTGCTGAGCATATGAAGCATAAATACACGCAAATTATGGTAAAAAATTTTTAAAAATTTCTCAAAAGTACAAAAAAAAGAAAGAATAACAAATTTATAATTTGTTACTGCAATTTTTGCATAATTTTTAACTACAAAAAAAATATTTTTTTTAAATAATAAAAAAAGGATATATGGGGAAAAATTAAACTAAAGCAGTTAGCAAACTGGAATTTACAGAGTGTATATATAATTATAAACCCCAAGTTGTAGTTAAATATGTTTTCCAATTTTCTTAAAAATACAGAAAATTTTAGCGAAATAAAAAATATAAAATTAAATTTTTTAAAATTAAAGTTTATTACTAATCGTTAAAGTAATTTGTTGGTATATTTCAGCAAGCAAAAACACAATTTTATTAAAATTATAAAAAAGGATATATGCAGAAAAGTTAAACTACAGCAGTTACCACAAATTCCGGTAAAATTATTTTAAAATTTTCTCAAAATTTGAAAAGATTTTCTTGCAAAATAAATACGAAAATGTATATTTTCTCAGAATTGTAATAATTTTGTTACAAAAGAAGAATTTTAAAAAAAAATTTTATAGCAATAGTATTAGTTTCATACGTTTCGTGTATTTCAGAGTAATTTTAGCAGCAAAAAAAGTAATTTTTATTAAAAATTAAAAAAAAGATATATGGCAGATAGCTAAACTAAAGCTGCTAGATAGCTAAAACTTGGTGGGCATATAAACACTTTAAAACCTCAAATTGTAGTGAAACTAATTTTTATATTATCAAAATTTTTACAAAATAATTCACAATTGCCACACAAAAGACATATTTTTGTCATTTTTTAAATTCCGTTCGATACTTTTTTCAAAGATCTTTCATATGATCACAAAATGTGATATTGCTCCACTGTCATAAACAGAAGAAAACCTGAAAGTTTTTTGTTCTAATGTTACCCTAAAATAGGTTCCTTAAATTGCACAGTGTGCCCTCCTAATATACACTCATCATAGCCAAAAGTTGTTGACTTTCCAACTAACATCATCACGGTATTGCAAGAGAGAATAACTAGTATATGTGCTGAACTACTACTACTAAATAACAACAAACGAGAGCACACAACGTAAACAGCTCTCAATCAACCCAAGCGGGTTTACAGTACACTTAACAAAATTGCTTTGTAAATTAAAGGATAAGGATGATATTGAAGAATATATTGACACAGATCAAAAAGGATTTTCTTTCTGGCATTTTATGTTAGTCTTTATTATTTTACAAAAAAGTTTTAATCGACTAAGACAAGGCAAAGGAGTTATAGATAGACCTTTTTATACTGCTTATCACTTCTTCAGGAGAGCATTTAGTGTTATATTCAAAACATTAATAAGAAAACTGTTGAAAATGTCGAAACTGAACCTTGATTTATTACAAATTTATTGTGGCTGTTTTTACGTTGTCCCTATTGTACTCCTTGTGTAATGCAGGAGTAATGTGTTTGTGTGTATTTACAAAGCTTTATTTACGTACCTATACATACATGAATAAATAAATGAATGACTGAAAGTTAGTATGTGTTTACGCACTCTTAACAACAAAGTGACAACATAACAAACACATGCACAATAAAAATTGGTTCTACAGCAGGGTTTTACAATATGAGCTAAGATTTTCTAAAGAAAACATAACTATCCATCAGATTTTCTTCAAAACCTTCATTATCCCCAAAATTTTCCATAGAAAACTAGATTATCCACAAATTGTTCTTAATAAAACTTGGCTATCCACAAGTTTTTCTATAGAAAACTTGTTTACTCATAATTCATTCTATTGAAAACTTTTTTATCCGGAAGCTGTTCTATAGAAAACTTTTTATTTGCAATATTTTTTTTAGAAAATTTGCTTATCCGCAAATTATTCTATAGAAAACTTGTTTATCCGCAAACTGTTCTATACAAACTTATTTATACGCAAGTTATTCTATAGAAAACTTGTTTATCCCTAAAATGTTCTATAGAAAACTTGTTTATCCGCAAGTTATTCTATAGAAAACTTGTTTATCCCTAAAATGTTCTATAGAAAACTTGTTTATCCGTAAGTTGTTCTATAGAACACTTGTTTATCCGTAAGCTGTTATATAGAAAACTTGTTTATCCGTAAGTTGTTCTATAGAAAACTTGTTTATCCGTAAGTTGTTCTATAGAAAACTTGTTTATCCCTAAAATGTTCTATAGAAAACTTGTTTATACCTAAAATGTTCTAAAGAGAATATGTTTATCCGCAAGTTGTAGAAGTAGAAAACCTATTACGTTTACGAAAATCAAGGATTCTCTTTTAACAACCCCCTGTTATTCACATTCGTAACTTAAAACAACATTTGTTTGTGCAAGTGTTTGCTTAACAATTGTATAAATCCTTTTTTCCAACAACAACACAAACCAGAACTCCTGTTTTGTTGAAAAATCGAGCAAAAAAAGCTGCACACACAAACACAAATAAAAATTAAAATTCTCATACGGGAGACGACAGCGACGACAAACATCAGCCTGTTCAAAATTTTGAATCGTAGAAAAATATATATTTTTTTATTTCAACGACCACATGACGCAAATTGTTTCAACATTTATTTTACGTTTCAATGTTTCTTTTTTTCCTGATGATGATGCTGCTGCTGTTTCTTTCAGTTTTTGTTTCAAAAAAAGAAAAAAAAGGAGAAAAAACAACAACATTGTAAAATGCCGCCAATGTGTACGTGCTTTGAAAATAATTTCAAAGCTCAAAAGGTGAAAAAACAAATGTTAATGTTTGTTTTAAATACAAACAGTCTGTGAGTGGGGACAGGGGGAGGTCGGTGTTTTCATACAGGTTGGGGTGTTGGAGGAGTTGTTGAGATTTTAACTTGTTTTGAGGGGTTGTAATTCCAAATGTATTTAATATGATTTTTTGTTTTAATTTTTTTATTTGTTCTGGAAATAAATATGTAAATTTGTATTTGCATGTTGAAGGCATTTAATAAAAAGGCTGTTTTTCAATTTATTAAATAAATATTTTCCCGGATATTTATAGGTTTTTAGCAATAAACTCATATTATATGATAATTTAATAAATGATATATGGACAATTTAATTTGAAAACAAAACTGCTAAAGCAACAAAAAAATGGAAGCTAATTTCCAATAAACATTAGGTAGCTTAACAGTCATATGTCTGTTAATTAATATGTGTTGTTTAATGATCTTAATTTACTTTTTGTTTTTTCATATTTAATTGTTAATATTAAATTATCTTGCCACACAAGTGTTTTACTGAAATATTTATCACCTAATTAGCAGAAACTTTACTAGTGATTTTTCCCATTCAAAAGTCCTGCTGAGAAAATTATTTGAGAATTTCTTTAACACTTTTCTAGAGAATAGAAAATGGAACTATAATGGGAATTGCTTGACTAAACAAACATTAAGTAATACTTTTTCAAAACTTTTTTTCACAGCAGCCCAATTGTATGCTACATAAATTTTTTACCAAGAGTTTGGTTGATAATAAAGAATGATGATTTTTAAATCAAACCAAAATTCTGCAGTACGATTTCATAAAACGTTAAAGCTATAGAAAATGAAAAATATTATATAAAAACAACAATTTGTATGTTTATTGGCAAGAGTACCTAATTTGTCGCATAAGAAAAATCAAAATAATTGGAATGTGGCCAGATAAATTTAACAATTTCTAATTGTTTCTACAGAAATCTTGTTTCTACAGAAATCTTGTTTCTACACAAGATTTTCTATAGAAATCTAGTTTATGCACAAAATTTTCTTAAGAAAACTTGTTTATAAACAAGATTTTCTTAAGAAAACTTGTTTATAAACAAGATTTTCTCTAGAGAACTTGTTTATAAACAAGATTTTCTCTAGAGAACTTGTTTATCCACAAGATTTTCTATAGAAAACTTGTTTATCTTATCCACAAGATTTTCTGTAGAGAACTTGTTTATACACAAGATTTTCTATAGAAAACTTGTTTATCTAAATAATAAATCTAGTTTATAAACAAGATTTTCTGTAAAAAAAACTTGTTTAACCACAAGATTTTCTACAGAAAACTTGTATATCCATATGATTTTTTTAAGAAAACTTGTTTATTCACAAGATTTTCTTAAAAAAAACTTGTTTATCCACAATATTTTTTATACAAAACTTGTTTATCCACAATATTTGCTAAAGAAACCCAGATTATCTCCAGATTATCTAAATGCAATTGTCCTTCAGATTTACTATTGAAAACTTGTTTGTTCGTCTTATACTTTAAATTTGGCGACAATTCATTCACCAACCTATGTTTGGATTTATGAATTGATTCAAGACTCTTTGAAGAGCAACTTATTGATGAATAGTTTGTTGGTTGTGACCGAAATATCCTGTATTCGTTCTTTAGTCAAAAAGTCATTGTCCTTAGAGGCATCCATATATTAACAGAAATTCCACAAGGAAGGGAAGAGTTCTTCCATTTATCTTCTTGTGGTCCTAGTGTAGCTTCAATCGTTGATCTTCCTGTGTTTTTAGATAAGTCTCAATATAAGGTATTCTTAGTTCTTAGTTTTATAGCTCGTAGATCTGACTAAGATCTTAGTTTAGTTTCAATCTCAGGTCTCCTTTTTTCGTAGTTTAGCTTTAATAGTAAGCTCATCTTGTAATCTTAAGTTAAGCAATTCTGTGATCCTTTTATAGATTAGCCTTAATCGAAGATCTTCTTTAGCCTCAATCGTGGAATTTCTTGTGGTCTATGTTTAGCTTATATAGTAGGTGGTTTAACTACCGATCTAAACGTTTATTAACTAAATATGTTTCGTTTAGGTTAACATTACATTAACATTGTGTTGTTTATTCTGTCTGTCTTAGTTGATTGAAATAATCATCACCATCTTGCTGAATGTCATATTTTCATGAGCTGTAGACCCATCCTCCAATTACCTTCAATTACAATTCAATTCAACATGTTTCCTTTAAGTTGGCTTTGCCAACAAACCGCTTTCAATACTTTAATCGATAATAATTTTGTTGCTGATTCTGTTACATGTGGGTTGTGAATGCAAATTTATCCCAGATGCTGTCTGCTTCATGTCTTCAGATATATCTTCAGCTATTTTGATTGCGTTAGAATTTCGAATTTTCTTGGCCTCTTTTAGTATTTTGCGCCCCTCGTTATCAGTTAGAGTGCGTAAATCAAAATCATATATTCTTTTATTAAAAATGGCCACCTTCATCATTCTATTCTAGTTTATTTATTTTTCCAAACCCTACCGCACTTATGGAAAACAAAACAATCTGCCATCAACTGTTTCCCAGCCCAAGAGTAAATAAGAATGCTCATATACTCGTATGTATGTCTGTTAATTTATTTAATGTACCTCGTTTTGTAAGTAAGTGTTGCTATTGTGGCGATTTCCAACTGCGTATGTGTGTGTGTATACTTAAGCATTTAGATTCATTAAATTCTATTACAGTGAACTGCTGTGTTCAATTGCTTACAGTTAAGAACAGTACAAAAAAAACACACATACACACCCACAAAAACAAAAACAACAACAGTAAATAAACACAGCCAGCAATACACAATAAATACAATTGTAAACCTCTAGCAAAATAAACGTTCATGGTTAAAGGAATGTATATATGTATACATTCCTTCTCCACCAACATATTTCAAATTGTTTAGACTTTCTAAAGCAGCTCTAAAACAAATTTCTCAAGCCCAACAATAATCGAAGTTCAATATTCTTTGCAACAGCTTGTTTGTATGTTGCACAACGGTTCCCTTTTAGCGGTTTAATGTGGCATAATACCTTAACATTTGCCTGGAGTTTTACAGTTTCATATGGCTGCGATTTATTTTGTTTATAATTTCGTATTTTTGTATGAGTATTTTGAGTAGAATCTTTTGTTCAAGTGTTTGATTCATTGCAATGAATGTTCACAGCACAGTTTTCTGGGAGGTTTATTTCCTCTGGGTAGCTATAGAAATATGTTCTAAAAATACAGCCAAACTCATGAGAGATTTATGACAAACTTGGTATTAAAATTAAAAAAACACTAACCAGCCATGTTTTATAACAATGTAGGTATAGCCAAATGTTTAATCTTTTCAAATACATATGTAGATATAAATAATTTAGAGAATTATAAACTGAGCCTTTATTTAAACTGCAATTTCCTTTTATTTCCTGTATATCCTACATTTACTGTTTAAACCTTTATTGTTCTCCAAATTTTAAACAGTAAATTGTTGTAAATTTTATATGTAATCAACAAATGGTTTTTATTACTATTGCTTTCTTGTTTTTTTCCTTATTATTAAACAAATTTTTGGAATTCAACCGAAAAAAAACAAAACCCCAGTAAATTTAAACTAAAATGTAATTGGAGCAAAAATCATATAAAAAGCAGCATTACAAAAAGCAAAAACAACACACAAAAAGTAAAACCCAGAAAAAGGATTGCAATTTATTATGGAAAACAGAAAACCAACTTTTTCAAAGTGACAATAAATAAAAGCTGCACAAAAAAAATACACACAGTAATTTTAACTAAAAACTTTAAGCATACTCGTACAAAAAATTTTAAAATATAAAATCTAAAATCTGAAATAAAAGCACAACTTTACTTATTTTACTTACTGCTTTTCTCTACACCCAGCAACAAAAAAAGGTTTTATATGCCGGCAATAAAATAACAAATTTTATTAAAGTTTTATGTTTAAGGATTTGAATTTTATATGCATTTCAAAGCTGACTTAGAAATTAAAATTACTCGCTAACCCCCCAAAAATACTGCTTTTGCTAATTAACCTGTTTCTTTGCTTTTTTTTATTAAATTTATTATAATTTATCCCTTTCTTTCTTTTTCTAATTTTAGGTTTTTCTCATTTAGTTTTCTAAAGCAAGGACTTTTTAATAACAACAGCAAACAAGCGTGAAGGAGTCAAATAAAAGGAAACGGTTATTTTTAATACTTCTCCAGTTGTAAAGAGTAAGTTGTTCTTTGTTTTTTTCTTAATTTATTTATATACAACTAGCAGCATAAAGTTTTATGCACTAATTCATAAAAAATTAAAGTAGACTTCAAATGTACTTTAAGAAAATTTTGTATGGAAATTTTGTCTAAAAGCACACTTAAAACCTACTTTATTTTTTTATGAATACGGCAGTTAATTTACAAAAATAAATTTGTAAATTTGCCAGGTTAATTTAAGAGAAGGAAAAAGCAAACATCGAAAATTTTCTCTAAATACAAAAAGAAAATAAAAAATTCTAAATTCATTAAGATCTGTTTAAGTGCAAGTTCAGGTTCAGGTTCTAGTTCTGTTCTAGTTCTTTTCTAATTTTGTTCTAGTTCCATTCTAGTTCTGTTCTAGTTCTGTTCTAGTTTTGTTCTAGTTCTGTTCTAGTTTTGTTCTAGTTTTGTTCTAGTTCCATTCTAGTTCTGTTCTAGTTCTGTTATAGTGCTGTTCTAGTTCTGTTCCAGTTCTCTTATAGTTCTGTTCCAGTTCTCTTATAGTTCTCTTCTAGTTCAGATTCCAGTTCTACAACAATGTACAGAGAAATAGCCAAACGTTCTATATTGAAAAATGGAATGATAATAACATGTAATTCTAGGCTAATTCTTTTCCTAAACTCTGCCTTTTCAAAAATTCCTGTTAACTTTTGCACGTACTTTATTTTGTCATACGAGTATTTTGTTAAAAAGTTAAAGTTCTGCAAAAGTATACAAAACATTTAAAAAACTAAAATAATTGTAAGTTCTCGAAAGATGGTCTATAATGACATTAAAAGTGTTAAATCAAATGCAAAATTTTGCTGAATCTAAAGAAAGATCGAGAGAAGATACCGCAAAAGACAACAGTTCGTGAGCATAAGGCAATAGTTAAAAAAAAGTAAGCTAGATCCAGCTAGAATTACTGAAATATGTAAATGAAGAATTTGAGTTAAATGTTTCCAATAGACTTGTGGTTGTGTAAATAAAAAAACACTTCTGACAAATATATATAGAATATAAAGGCACGATTGTCTTTTACAAAACTATACCGGAATAAGGAAATCAAATTCTGGAAAAGAGTAATTTTCATACATGAAACTAAAATTAATTTGATTGGTCGTGACGAAAAAACGTTTGTAAAAAAACCCAGAATTCAATCTCCGCTATTTCTCTGTACATAGCTGTAACTACAAATATATTACGTAATATTAAAAGTGCCTAAATATTCTTAAACATCACTTTATTATCCCTAAACAACTTACAGATTAGAACCTTAATTTTCTTGTCTCACCCTTGATTAACAAGATATCTAAAGCAATTTGTTTATAACATTTACAACTTAATTACTATTAAATACTGTAGATATTTGTTGTACGAGTACATACATATACTTAAATTGCAATTTATGTCCAACATCTACTCTAACTTAATTACATGCAGAGACAACAGCACCCAAAGAAACACACTGCTATCAATATTTAGTTGCCAAAAACCATTATAATTATTTCTACATAATCTCCTTTAATTTGTTGTCCTTTCAAGCAGCAGCAAAGACAACGATTACAACAAGGAAATAAAGTAAAACGCCATATCATTGTCGTATAAAAACCCACACGCACACACAGAGAGAGAGAGAGGAAATATGTTTAGCATATAAAACAGATCATTAATAATAATGCAAAAAAAAAATGTAAAAGAAAACAACAGCAACTACAAAAAACCTTTGAAAATCCTTTTAGAGTCCTTTGGTGCTTGAAAATGCTTTAACAACAATTGCTTAATATTCTTAGAGCTTCAAATCTCTGAAGGGAATTTATGTTTTAAGTAAAAGTCAAAGTTCAAAAACCTTTTTAGCTATTCGTAAAACAAAAACATTTTCAAAACAACTAAAGAGAAAAACTACAGCACAGCACAGTGGCACAATAATTCTAAAATATATTTGTTAGAAATAAATGTAGCTTAACTTAATTTATTTTATGGGCTATTCTTCCTAATAATGATATGAAAATCTCATGAATAAAAAGTAATTTCTGACAACTATTTCTTTTTTTTTTTTTTGTTTTAACTAAAACGTAACACCGTGCGGCCTTAAAACTGAAACAACATTTATGCAAAAAAGGAAAAAAAGCTTTGTGATTTCTTGCTGTTTTTTGTTGTTGTGCATAAAACGAAATTAATATAACAAAAATTAATTCTATATAAAAAGATAAACTAAAGTTACATTTGCTAAAACTCTTTTCTTTGGTTGCCAGGGGTGTGAGGAAATCCCAAAAAGTTGTTAACGTTTGCCTTTTCTATTTTATTAAGGTCGCTCTTTATAACTTTAGCGTTTTAACGGGACGTGCAAGTGAGTTTCTGTGTTTTAATCCATTTCTTTTTGTTATTTTGCAAGTTTAATTATGCTTATTTATTAAGCGGAAATGAAAATGAAACAACTACATTATAAGGCTACAAAGCTTTGTTAAGAAAAGGAGAATTCGTAGGGGTTTTTATTTACCTTTTAAGAAGTTGCAATAATATAAATAAATACACGCATAGACACAAAGTACACAAAGATTTCCAGACAGAGACTTTAACAGAATTTTGAAGCTTTTTTTAAGAGGAAACGGAAATAACAGTGCATTTGTGTTTTAAATTAGGAAGTGTATTCGTAAACATTTAAAAATAGAAAATTTTACATGTTTTTTTTTTAATAATAGCAAATTTTTTTATGATTTATACTATTGTTCAATTCACAAGTGATGTTGTATGTTGTACATTGTATGATATTACAATCTAATTGTCAACAGCATTTTGAGCAAAGTCACGCCTTTCAAATATCAAGAGTAAAATATGAAAACAAAGATCCAAAACTCAAGAAATAAAATTATTATTATTTAAAGAAAAAAAAAAAACACAGAAAATTAAAATTTAATGGAGAATGTTTATTATCATTTGAAAGAACATTCTTTGGCATTTATGTTTTGAAGATTATGTCTACCAAATGTTGACTGTTGCTACGTCGCAGATGGTCTATCCGTTGAGTCCAATTTTCGATGACTTGTTCGAGCATTTCCACTGGTAACTGACGGAATCGAAGCGGGTTTGTCCGCATAAACTTTAGACTTTACATATCTCCACATATCTCCCGATCTTGCTTTTCAATCGACCGGCCCAAAACGTGAAACTATGTGCTCACCCAAGTGTTCTCTCAATAAATCCATTGATTGATGCGATGTGTGGAAAGTGGCGCCGTCTTTACGCTTTCAATTTTAGATCTCGACGTGAAATTCGCCAAGTCGTTCCATACGCCAGTCCGAGTTGTTTCGAACGGCGTCGCATCGACTCTCCACGGTCTTCGAGTACACTCTCAGCTACGGTCGCTATATTTTCTTTACAGCGTGCTGGATCTGAACTATTCGGTCGGATATTATTCATTAATGAATGCTGGGTCTCAAAATGGGGGATGGTGTTGCGAACAGTACGCTCAGTAGGCCGGTTATGTTGACCATAAGTTGAGCGAAGTGCACGAAACACATTCCTCACAGAACGTGAATTTTCGTAATAAAGTTGAACGATTTGTAAAACGTTGTTCAGGCCGCAAGTTTTTTATTGAAAAAAACATCTATATTTGAATCACCCGTTACAAGTGAGAAAAACAAAATAATTACTGCATTGCCGACATTTTAACAATTGAGTCACACTTGGCAAATGTTTGCTGAAAAAGACGTAACCAAACTCGTTAATTAAAAAAAAAACTTCGTTTATTTAGGACAAAACACAACAAATATTTTATTTGATGCTGTTTGGTCTTCCAAAACTCTTGTAAGAGTAAACCATGTCAAACATATTTGTTACGCTTTTTGATTAAAAATATTTGCCATGTGTGACATTACATTAGGTAAAACTGAATGCTCGTTTTTTCGTTTCGTCGCTCCAAAAAACCTGTCACCAATCATCTACTGTGCAATTTTTGTGGGTTTTACAGATATGAAGGCGTTTTTTTTCACAATTTTATGATGATCAAACCATAATTAACCGGAGCTCTCATATAAGGGCCACTTCCGAAAATCATTTTAACGATCATAAATTTCTTAGAAATGTTGGTAATCAAATAAAATTCGACACAAGTAAATTTCTTTTACACATAAATTATGACACCTAATTTTATAATGTTCGGTCCATAATTAGTCGAAACTACCATATAAGAAACTCTCCGTAATTGACTTTAACCTCCATAAATCTTTTAAAAGTATTTAAAAGTATTTATATTTAGATCGAGATATCATACATAATGTTTATATTTACGGAAGTCATGGCACTGAATTTTTGGTTGATCCATAATAGGTGATATCTTCCATATGGGGCCTATTTTTGAAAAACTATTTTATACATATACTGGGTGTAGGGTATTATATATTCAGGCTTGACCGATTACACATTCTTACTTGTTATCAGTTTGGGTTTTCTCATTTTCAATTTATTATTTCTGAATATCAATTTGGATTTCTGAATTTTAAATTGTAATTTCAACTTGAAACCTGACTAGAACTGACTAAGAAAATTTTAAAAAATGATTTTAACAATGAAATCATCAATATTTGTTTATTGTGCCATAAAGCTAAAGGTTTAGTAATACCAGTTTATTTATTTTTTAATAAAACTTCTTTGTCTCTTATCCCGAATTGTAATCAAATTATTAAAATTGTTTTTATAGCATCTCTTCTTAGTCTCTAGCTCCTCTGGCTGCTGATATTTGATATGTTTTTCAAAGATGTATTTAATTTCAATAAATATTTTTTTATCTGCTTTATGTTTTAAACACTGTGCGTCTGTCTTTGGGTACGTATTGATTTTTATCTTGAAACCCAAACACCACGAAATAAATTATTCTGGTTGTTAATTTTTTTTTTTGTCCCAACTCATTTCACATCATCTCAGTTTAATTGAAATGTATGGTCTTACATTTTGTTTTGTACATTTAAGATGTAGACGTTTTGTGGCTGTAGCTGGTATTGTGTTCTTGTTAGTTGTTGTGCAATCTGATCTCTTGTTCAGTTGTGTTGCCGTTTGCAACATTTTCAACGTGTAAAAAGTTAATTTAATCAATTTCTTTATGTCGTCTCTTGGTGTGAGAGTGTATTTATATTTGTAATTATGTGTTTTTATGGGACTCATTGAAGCACAACAATTTTTCATATGAAAACTTAATGAAACTGGCAAATAAATTAAATGATATCGAAAATAATGAAGAAAAAAGATGTAAAATAAAATAATGTAAGGAATCAAATTACTACTTGAAGGTGTAAAAGAAATTCTTAACACAAATTTTATTTCATTCATGGGAATGATTTTGAATAGTTTTAGCCCAAGAAGTCTCATAAGAAAGGCATCTTAGCAATGTTTTAAACAAATAACGTGTAAACATTATTCAATATAATTCCTAACAAAATTTAACAAAAACTTTTCTCTAGAATCTAAAATTGTTTTAAATATATGTCTCAAACTGTGATAATGACTTAAACTATAATTTTAAATTGGTCATAAACATTGTCTAACTATCTTTGTTTATGTCTTTTCAATCGTTTAGTGTTTTAACAACTTAAACAAACAAACAAAAAAACCAACCATTAATAATTTCCCCGAAAATGTTTAAATTTATGTTTTTATTACAAACCGCCTGATGTCAATGATAAAAATCTTTCAATGTTTGAATATTAATCAAATAAGTATCTCTTGACAATTTCTCAAATATTATCCATAAAAAAGAATCTTTTAACCACAGTGTCTCAAAAGCAAAGACTGCTGCTGCTGCATTCCTGAGATGAGGCAGCCAAAAATGTCATTACCCACACACGTAGTAAAATTCCAATAAGTTTTTCCTCTCTACATTTCATTTTTAAATTAATAATAATTTTATTTGGGTTTTGTCATCTATGTATGAGTTTTATTCTTGTTGTTTGTGTACTTTATAGGAACACAAACCCAAAACAAAATGACAATTTCTCATGTAACCTGAGATTTATAAAAGACACCATCAACACACAATAAAAAAAAACGGACAAAATAACCCCCGCAGTTCTGTGAACTCTCCAGAATTAGTGATTTTACCTGAACTAGAAACTGAACTGGAACTGAACTAGAAACTGAACTAGAACTGAACTAGACCTGAACTAGAACTGAACTAGACCTGAACTATAACTGAACTTGAACCTCAAATAGAACCTCATCTAGAAACAAAACTGGAACCTGAACTATCTCAAACATATATAAATTTGTGTCAGTCCCGCAATTGGTAATTAAGCACATGTGAGATACATACATTGATTATCTGTAAAACTGCTGGGCTGTTACACGATGCCCCATGCCTGCAAACCATAGAAAAGATTTTGTCTCTCAATCACAATAAGAATTAAAACCCATGTTGTACAAGTATTAAACAGAAAAATACATGTAGCGAGAAAATGAAAACTAAATTTATTTCATTATCAAATCATAAACAGTGTCTCAGAATAACTCTTAAATTTGTGTTGTGAATGTCTGTTCCATTCAGCTCATAGTTGTAATAGTCACACGTCTGTCCATGCATCTGTCTGTTGTATTTATAGTATATGCTTGGGTTTTAATTTAACTTGTTTTTAATGCTTAAAAACACCAGAAAATTTCATATTGAAAAAATGATTTAAGTAATAAGATTTTTCTTGATGTTGCATTTTCATTTTCACACCAAATGCGACATTAAAAAAATTTTGTTTTCTTTTTGCAAATAATCAAATGAAAATAATCCTGTGGCATAAATACATAAAATTGAATGAAAAACGAAGAAAAAAAACAGTACGATATCTTGGTGATAATCTTTCTCCCAAACATGTATCACATTTTTTTTATATACATATGTATGTGATGTTGGGGAAGTTGTTGCAGTGCAATTTGTTGCTTACTTCTTTACTGTGTGAATGTTGAATTTTTAAGTAATATTTCTGTATGAAACGTTGGAGCTGCACGGTACCTGATTGCGTTCCATGTTTGATTATAAAACGTATATATAATTCAATTGCAGTTTTGTGGATTTTTTTGTACATGTTGAAGTTTATGTCATGAAAAAGAAATGCAATTTATGAAGGGGAAAAGAAGGTATGCCTCCAATTGAAAAAATAATACTGGACAGAATTTTAGTGCTAAACTCTAAAAAATCTAAAAAGCACTTTTCGTATGAAACAAATAAAATTTTCCCAACTTTTGCGGCTCCAAAATATAAAGTAGAAAGAAATCAAAAGAAATTGTCTAAATTTTTATTTTCAAAAATTGGTTTAACTAGTTGGTAGAAGTGGTACTTAATTTAAAAAAGGTGTTTTTCACTTTTTTGTGTTTTAAAATAAATTAGGGGAAACAAAAACTGCAAAGATATTAAAGAAGTTTCGTAAAGTTTTCTTAAAAGGACCAAAACAGTACTTTTTCGCAATTAGTAAAATAATTTAAAAATATACCAAAAATGCTAAAAATGGTTTTTAGCAACAGGAAAATTATAAAGTACCAAAAGTAGGTACTATTTCAAAAAAAAGTACAAAAAAGTACCTTTTCACAATTACTAAATAATTGCCAAAAAAATAAAAAAATGCAAAAAGTGTTCTTTAGCAACACGAAAATAATAAAATACCAAAAGTACTATTTTTACAAAATTACCTAAAAAAAGTAGGTACTTTTTTGCAATTACTAAAACAATGAATAAATAATACTAAAAATGCAAAAAATGGCTTTTACTCAATATCAAAAATAATTAATATAAAATACCAAACTGCTACAAAGTGGTTCTGTGCAACATGATAATGATACATATTAAAATAGATTTTTTCCAACTTTTTGTGTTTAAATAAAAAAAGGGGGAAAATTTGGTACTAAAAATTAAGCTAAAAACAAGAAATTGAGTACTAAATGTATGTATGTACGTATGTATGATGATGCAAAAAGTACTGTTTTCGCAAAAAATTAAAGTAGGACATACCATTTTTTCTTAGTATTAGAAACTTGGTGCCAGATACTTTTTCTATTTTTTTTTAATTAAGCTAAGAACAAACACTTTAGTTACAAATAATTAATATCAAATTGTAAGTATTTTTAAATACAAAATGTACTATTGTTATAAAAGTAACAAAAAAGTACCTTTTCTAAATTTCCAAAAAAAAAAAAGAAGTAAAACTGTAAAATGGGTACATATTAACAATTAACTAAATAAAAATTAATTAAAATTCTATTGTATGCATTTTAATATACCAAACGTACTATTTTTGCAAAAGTACCAATAAAAGTACTTTTGACCAATTTTTAAAAAATTGAATAACAAACTCTAAAGTGCTACAAAGTGGTTTTTAGCAACATGAAAACGAATTTGTAATGACATTATTTATGTGCGGATACGTTTTTGTAACCAAAAATCAGTAACCTCTCTCTAAATAACTTTGTTACTTAACAAATCTACCTAAACGCCAAACTAACTAACTTTGTATTTATATAAATTTAGAAATCTGTCTTAAAATCCTCTAACCAACCTACGTCAACCTTCCCTCTTAAACCACACAGCATCACACCGTTTTAATCCAATAGCGAAGATGAAAAAAAAACACTCCTAAAGAATTTGTTCAAGTTACATGAATTGTCACACTAGAAGGTGAACACACACGGTTCTTTTTCGTTTACCACCATCCTCAATTTCATATTTTGGATTCTGTTTTTTTTTTAATAATTTCTTCAACAGCTAGATTTTTGTTGTTTATGAAGTACAAGTATACGAGACGACAGATTAATGTGCTGCCATAACAACAGCAACAAAGATCTTAAAGATACGACAGACAACCAAAACCAACAAAAAAAAAACCTAAACAGGAATATGTACGTTGCAAGTATTTTATCTTTCTTATTTTGCATAAAGAAACTAAAATTTAAAATATTTGAATATTGTATATACATTTGTGTGATTGTCATTTAAACTGTACAAGATGCTGGTAGAGATTGTTTGTTTTATTGTTGTTGCCTTTTGGTTTTGAAAATAAAGGATCATGTTTATATTATTTCATTTCATTGTTACTGCTGTTGCTGTTGTTGTCATTTTGCGTGAGCTCTCGAAAATAAATGTTTAAAGTCAGTCACAATGTCAGGTAGTAAGTTGTAGTAGTTTAGAAGGAAACAAAAATACGATGCTGGCTGGAACACAATACCAGACATTAGTGCAACGCATGCATAAGTTGAAAATAAGTTGAATAACGAAGGCGTTGTCATCAATATATAAACACATTAATACGAGTGTGTTTTGTAAAACAATTTTTCCTACATACTCTTAGATGCCAGCAATGAAGGAGTCATCCTGTGTATGTGTGTGTGTGTTATTGAATGAAATTGAATTTTTATATTTTTATTTTTGCTGTTGCTCTTGTATTACGCTGTTCTCTAAGATCTTGATGTTTAATATTACATAAGATTCTGCAGTGCTAGAGTCAAATCGTTTTGAATTTCTGGAAGGTGGAAATCTTTATTTGTGTCGATAGAACGATCTATATAATTCAATATTTAAAGGTGACTTCATGTGATGGTTCACACGCTAATACAAATTTCGGCATACTTTCCCCAACATATCCGACGGTATCTCACGAATAAATTTATCAATATTAGCTGCCACCGTGTTTAGCTATGAGCCTTCACATAGCCCAAAAAAAAATAGCCTAAACGTGTTAAATCGCGTGATCTAGGCGACCAATTGACCAACCCCAAATGTGAAAAAAAAGTTCACCGAATTCGCCTTTCAATTAGGCTATTGTTGCGCGTGCTGTGTGACATGTTTCACCATCTTGTTAAAACCAAATGTCAGCCAAGTCCAGCTCTTCTATTTTGGGCAAAAAGAAATTTCTAAACATCGCTCGGTAGCGCTCGCATTCATAGTAAAGTTCCTGCCTTCATCGTCTTTGAAAAAATACGGCTCAATGATGCTACCGGCCCATAGTACCTACCAAACAATGCATTTTTTTAGAATGCTTTGGCAGTTCTTGCAATGTTTTTAGCTGCTCTTCACACCAAATACGACAGTTTTGCTTTTAAACGAATCCATTCAACCAGAAATGAGCTTCGTCTTTGAACACAATTTTCTGATAAACAAAAACTGGATCTTTATCCAACTTTGCTAGCGCCCAATTACCAAAAGTCGGCTGTTGTGGTAGGTCGTGTGGCTTCAATTCTTGCACCAGCTGTATTTAAAAAGGTTTTACATCGGAATCCTTTCCCGAATCAATAATTCACGGTCGTCAAGCACACTGGCGGTTACCTTATTTTCCTCTGTTTAGTTCTATTCCTTTTCTAGATCCGTTCTAGTTCAGATGCTAGTTCTGGTTCAGCTACTAGTTAAGATTCTTGTTTAGGTTTTAGTTAAGTACTAGTTCAAGTTGGGTGCTGGTTTATCCTCTACTTTAAATTCTAGTTCTGTTCTACATCTAAAGGCACTAGTCCGCAACTGTCTCCCAGTACTGCTGGGTATAATTGCAAGTAAGAAACCACGCAATAATGTTTATTTTATTGAAATGTGTGTATACTTATGAAGTTTAATTTTTTTCTTGAGTCTACATACATATAAATAATACAATTTTATAAGGAAAGAATAAATATTTACAGTGAAACAGCAGGCGTTTTATCAAAATATTTACATGAGTCCCGTTCCCTACACACACACACACACATACACAAAACACACATACTAAAATGAAATTTCTATTGAAACTCAGTCACACAGGCTCTCTTTACATATTACTGGTATATGAAGGAAATAAATATAAAGAGAAGAAAAAAAAACAAATCAATGATTATTACAAATAAGCAACAAATATTTAATATTACCACTAAAAAAAAAACAACAGCAACCATACCGTAACAATATTAAATGTCAGAAAATCAATTGATAAGTGGAGTTTTTTTTTCTTACTTAAACAGAAAAACGTTTCTTGCCAATGTGTTTATAATACGGCTCAAGTACTACATTCCGGCAATGCAAGAATATACTATTGAGTCATACTTGCGATAAGAAATATCAAACACATTCTTAAAAGTTACAAAATATTTGTTGTAGTATATTTTTTCGGCTTGGCTTTGCGTTTTTTAATTTTCATAAATCATTATTATTGACAGATATTTTTTTATTTAGGAACAATAATGTGTAAAAATTTTAAAAATAAACAAATAGACTTTAAAGAGATTTGTTGAAGGAGATACGAGTTATTGTTTTGAGAGGAATTTTTTGTGACAGGAATTGTTGGTGTTAAAATTAGTCCTTGAGGGTGAAAAGAAGTGAACATAACGTACAAAAGGCAGAATTTAAGTAAAATCATTAGAAATTTGAAATGCCTCAAAAGTTTTTTTTTCATTAAAAAATTACTTGTTTTCTCATATTTTTTATAACACCATAAAACTTTAAAAACTTCCTTTATTAATACCGGATATTATTTTAATACATAAATGAAATGTTTGCTGCATTTCAAGCACTTTGTTTGAAGTACTTTTAATTCTTTAAAAATTATATTACAGCAACTTTAAAATTAGATTTTGGTAGAAATAAAATTTATTTATACTTTTACGATTTTTTATTATATCTGACCCAGTCATAAATGTTGCTGTTTTTTGTTTGAGGAATTGTTATGTATCATTCCCATTTGTGTTTATTATTAACGATAATAATGTGCAATTGCAACCGTTTCCCAACTGATATCGGACACGTTTTCCTACAATTCATACAATTTTCTTTTAAAAATGAACTACTTCTAATATAAAATTTATATACATACTCGTACTTTTTTATGTTTTATTTGTACAAGTTTAAACATAAATAAAAAATAATCATAAAAAATATACAGTTCTGTGCAAAAAAAAACCCCGAAAAAAAAAATAGCCAGTTTTTTTTATTAGTTTCTACACTACGAGTACATGATTATAAAGACCAACAAATGCAATTCATGATTTTATTGAGGTAATTTTTATAATTTATACACTAACAGAAATTCATTTACAGTAATTTTGAACACTATTTAAAAATCTTCAAACTGCTGGTTTCCTTTTCTTAGGCACTGTAATTTGGACACAAAACTTCGAGTGCCTGTATGAGTTTGGATTTGTATTTACAAGATACTTGAACGTGTGGTGCCTAAAATAACACACATAAATCAATGCACACTCGAAGATATTTCCTATACATACATACTGTAATATTTGTTTGTTTGTTTGATAAACTATAGATTTTTTTATGATTTTTAAATAAAAATGACTCTATATACTATACTCGTATTTACTCGATTTTTTCCAGGCATTCAGTATATGAAAAGAGTTTTGTTTTGTTAAACAAATATGTATTATATAAAAAAAAACTCTGTATACATATTTACTTTAACAACAGCAACAACAAAAAACATAGAGAAATTTGTTTTACGAAAAAAAAGAAGCAATCTGAACAAAATAACACATGTAATAATGACAAGAGGATCAATTCATATCAAATCAATAACATAGAAATAAAGATTATTATTAGTAAGTTTGAGCAAACACCAATACAAAACATACATATTGCTACAACTGACCAGCCCTTGCAGGGGTATAAAACCGGGTAATGTTTGATATTTTTAAAGAGAATTTTAGCGCATAAATGTAAAAAGTACCAATCATTTCCCTGTTAGCCTTAAACAGATTTTAACAATGCATAAACTTAGCTTAAAAGTGCCATTTAACGTATTAACGTACCCATTTAACGTATTAAAGAGCTTTTAAAATTTTTTTCTTAACGAAAATACAAAAAGTACTTTTTTGATGAAAAAGTACCATTTGGCTAATTTTTTCATACCACGCGTCAATTTATTAAAATGTAACCACATTAAACTTTTTTAATTAAGACACTTTTAGTACTTTTTTTAAACTAAAATCCAAATAGTACTTTATGGTCAAAAGGTAACATTTGGGTATTTTTCTCATACTACGCGTAAATTTGCTAAAATGAAACCCAATTAAACCATTTAACCAATTAAGGCACTTTTAGTACTTTTTTATACAAAAATATAAAAAGTACTTTTTGGCCAAAGAGTACAGCCATATTATACCCAAATTTGCAAAATTAAAGCATTTTTAAAGCATTTTTAAAGCTAATGTTGTATTTCTATTTACTATGTTCTAATCAAATTTAAAAAATTGTATAATTTTTAAAAAGAATTCTAGACTTTTTGAATTTTTTTTTTTTTTTTTAAATGCCAAAAAGTACCACAGCCACATTTACTAAAATTTAATATTTTTAAAGCTAGAGTTATAATTCCAAAAAAATTTATGTTACTACGTAAAAGCTCTGAACATTTTTTTTGGAGGAAAAAACAAGAAGTACCATTTTGTCAAATTGTCCCTCAAAACGCTACAAATGTAAAATTTAGTTTCATGTCTGCTATTATTTAATTCGTCAGAAAAGAAATATATTTTTAATATTTTTTAAATTTTCTTAAAAACGCCAAAAAGTACCAATTTGCTATTTCGTTCGTACCGCAACCAAATTTGCTTAAATAAAGTCATATGTAATATATCTAAAGCTATAGTAATATTTTCGCAAAATTTCACGTTTGTAGGGAAAAACAAAAAGTACCACTTTTTCAAATTGTAGTATTTTAATGCCACAATGTGTATACGAGTAATGTATCCCTTATTTACTACAATTTAATCAGTGTTAAAAAAGTTATACTTTTTACAAATTTTTCTGTGCATTTTTAGAATTTTTCTTCAAAATGCAAAAACAACTATCTTTTGCTATTTCACCCGTATATAAATTTATTTAATATATTTAAAGCTAAAGTAATCTATTCGCCAAGTTTTACGTTTCTAGCTAAATTCTCTTCTATTTTTTTGGGAGATATACAAAAAGTATCTTTTTGGCATATTGTACCATTTTAATACCACAAGTCGCTAGAGTTCTAAAATTTTGGTTTATGTTTATTATAATTTAATTTTTGAAAAAAAAAAATTAAATTTTCTTAAAAATGTCAAAAAGTACCTTTTTGTTATTTCTCTGGTAATAAACACAAAATTAATATTTCTAAAGCCGAATATTGGTTTCTGTTAAATTTCACCTTGCTAGTCCCATTTTTTTTTTTTACAAATACAAAAAGTACCATTTTCCCCCTTTTTCTCTTTTTAACATTTCAAATTACAATCATGAAAATTGGGTTACTATGCACTACAGTTTATTAGTTTTCTGTATCGGCCTATTATTCGTATAAATGCAAAAAGTACCAAAAATATTTCACCTTTTTGGCTGTAAATTTGCTTAATATGAAATCCTACATCAAACGTTCAATCGATTTCCAGCTTTTAGTAATTTTCTTTAGAAAAAGATAAAAAGTACCATACAAACTAATTTTACCCTTTTATAACTCTAGGAAGCTAAGAAGCCAAAAATTCGTTTTTATTTTACTATAATTTAAAAGTCCTTTAAACATGTTTAAGCTTTATTCCCACATTTTTTGATTATTAGTAAAATTTTTCTCAAAATTTCAACCAAAACTTGATAAAATGAAGCCATATTCAATATTTGAAAAGCTAAAGGTGTTTTTCTATTAAATTACTCGCTTCTAGATACTTTTTTTTAGGAAATTGTAATTTTACCCTTTTTCCTCTCACTTCAGAATTCCCAAATATAGTTTTTCTATATTTAAACAGTTTATAAAAATGTACAAGGTCTTTTGCATGATTTCTTGCTTATGTATCAGATCTTCTTTATATTTAAATTTGTCTTAGAAATGTGCCAATGTATTAAAAAAGTACTTTTTTTATTTTACCCTTTTTACATTAAAATGTCTAAAAAAGTTTAATCATATTTAGCATTATTGAGTTAGAACTTCAACTTCATTTTTATAAATAGATTTTTAATGAAAATTAAAAAAGTACCTTTTTACCCTTTAAATGATTTAAGCAGTTTTTCCAATATCTTATAATTAAAGCTAATCTTGTAATCTTCTCTGCAAAGATTTCTTGGTTCTTAATTAAGTTTTCCTCAAATGGCAAAAAAGTATCATTCCTTAAATTTACTCATTCTGTAAAGATTTTTTAAAAAAATAATTTGTTTTAAAAAAATCTACATATAGCTCTTATAAAATTAAAAAAAAATCTGTTTATACATTTCCCACTTGTATTCCACTTTCCTTAGAATTTTATAAAAATTTTTATTTCAATTGCATTAAATGAAATAATCTTTATTACTTTTATTATTGAGAAATCCCAACAAGTGGCCAAAAACCTCTTAGACATATTTTTCTAATAGCCAAAGATAATATTAATATTTTTACTTTAAAATAAAGCAGGCATATAGACACAAATACGATTAAGATAAAAAAAAAATGATCACGATTTTCTAACAAAAAACAATAGAAATAAAAACAGAAACAATAACATCAAAGGCCGTCACCTTAAGGCCTTAACGAATGTTAATGTGCACTATTTGTGAAGATTGATTGATTTTCCAGTCATAACAAACTTTATTTTAAAATTATGTTTTTTAACTCCAGTTTAGTAGGCATAAACCCAAGTTAACTCAAAAGAAAAATGTTTGCTTTAGTTTAATTCGCTTAATTTTATGAAAATTTAGTATATTTCTACTTAAACGAGTTTAACTAAACTCTATTTAACTATGTTTTATGACATTTTCTGGTTTCTTTTTGCTCTTAGCGCTAATCAATAAATTTATATTATTTTAATGATTTTATTTGTATGCCTTTAGATTTTGAATCATTTTGTAAAACATGAAATATTTTGTAGTTAATTCTTAATTAACTAAAGATAATTCTTAATTAACTAAAACTAGTTTTAGTTAGGCTTTAGTTATCCAAAAATGTATTTGTTTTATTTCTAAGAACATGCTTATATAAAAATAAATTTTATTTTTAGTAAAACTTAGCTTAACCTAGTTTAACTAAGCTCTAGTTAACTATGTTTTATTGCATTTTCGGATTGTTTTTAATTTTTTACTAACCAGCTATATATATGATGATTTTAGCACCCCAACACCAGGTTTTTAACAATTTTGTATTAAATTTTGTATTAAACTCAACTTAACTAGGTTAAGATATGCCTTAGTTATTTAAATATAAATATATTATTTAGTTCTTTTATTCGACCTTTTTTATATGCTATAAATTGTTTTTTCAAGCAATTAGGTCACTTTTAATATTTATATAAAAATGTTTTATATATTTATATATTTTAAAAAATTTTATTATCCCTGAGGATATATAAATATATAAAACATTTTTATATAAATATTAAAAGTGACCTAATTGCTTGAACAAACAATTTATAGAATAAATATATATATATGTATATGTATATATACATATATGTATATGTATATATATGTATATATATATATTTATATATATATTATATCTAACAAATTGCTTATATAAAAATCAATTTCATTTTTAGTTAAACTTAGCTTAACCAAGTTTAACTAAACTCTAGTTAACTATGTTTTATTGCATTTTTTGTTTTTAATTTTTATTATTGAATAATTATATATTTTGGTTTATTAAAAAATATATATATATATTTTTGGTGATTTCGGGTGTTCGCTAAAATGTTATGAACATAAGCTATTTTTTCTCTTTAAACTCGATTTAATTTTTCTGAAACTCAACTTAACCCGATTCAGTTTTAGTGAACTGAAGACGTGTTTGTTTTATTTGTTATTGCTTGCTTATATAAAAAATGCTTTACTTTTCATTTAAAGTTAGCTTAACCAAGTTTAACTAAACTCTGGTTAAGTAAGTTTTATTGCATATGTTAACTTGTTTTAAATTTGTTATTATTTATAGGCTATATATTTCGATAATATTATTTCTCATGTTATATTTTTTCATCTTAAACTCTATTTGTTAACATATTTTTTCTTTAAAATCGCTTAACTATGGTTTGGTTAACTTGTAATACATATGTTATTTTTACTTCTAGTTACTGGCTTTTATAGAATATTATAACATTTCCACTTAAATTCTACTTAACTAGGTTTTTCAGCATTTCCTAAATTGTTTTAAAATTTTCTCTTTTTAACTTTAATGTTTATCATTCGTCTTCAGTCTGACATTTTAAAAAAAATTAAGCCAAAGTCTATTTAAAAAAACTAAAACTAGGGAAACTTAATAAATTTTTCTATTATATCATTCAAATTTATATTGTCTACCTAAAGTTTCTTTAGTTTTTTTGGAAATTGAATTGAATTTTAGTTAAACTTAATTATTAAAATTTGAAACCAAGTTTAATCGTGTTAGGTAAGCTTAAGTTATATCAAACCTATATTTTTCCATTTCAGTTAGTTACAAGTTTCTTAAAATATGTTGAACTCAAGCTAATCAAGTTTAACTAAACTCCAGTTAAGTAGGGTTTTCTGCAGTTTCTAAATTTTGAAAGGCTGAGAAACAAGAAAATTAAAATAATTTTCGATTTCTGTTAAAGACCTTAAAATTATGTGTAATTTTTCAAAATCATAAATTAAAATGCTAACTTTTAATTGGATACTATTTTCGTCAAGACTTTCCCAAGAAGTTTAACTCTGAAGCCTTTTAAAATTATGTTTTATCATAGTTTTTATTTCATATTTTTAAAGCATTTTGAAAAAAAAATGTTTAAGTGTAAATGCCATGGCTTTTAAATATTTCGAGTGGGCTTTAGTTTATTTTTCTGTTCTTTTGGTTTATATGACATGAATTTGTAATGATTTTTTTATCTACTAAATATATAGAAATTTTGAAAACTAAATTTCGGTTATTTTTCTACGTAATAAAAAAAAAGCAAAATACTTTTTGAAAATTAACAAAATACTTATGAAAACAAAACAAAAATCAAAACAAAATAAAGCAAAAAATGTAGCAGACGGTTAGAAAAACAAAGCTAAGGAAACAACTTATCATTAAATGGCAGACATTAGAGGGATCCACCATTAAAAACAAATTTAGTTAAAATAAATTAAAATTTTAAATAAAATTATTGTGTTTAAGGGCTTTCACACAAAATGTTCATTATTTTACAAACAAAAGAAAAAACTTTCAAAATTGCAACTTAAGCTCAATACCCTTATTATGAGTTAAAGCCACCCAAACTCTCAGTAACAGTAGTTAAGTATCTGAAAAATTCATTTACATACAGAACAGCCTTTAAACAAAAAAAGACCCAAAATATTTACGAAAAAATACAGCAGACACAAACCAACCCACAATCAGCGTCCACTTCAACTCATTTCTCACTACTATTCCTTGGTTTACATTTAGAACGTGACTTACATAACTTAAGTGATTCATTTTGCTGGCCCCCGTTTTGTTTAAAAAGTGGTTTTTTCGTTAGAAGTGAAACGATTACTAATGAAAAATCTACTTTTAAAATGTCATCTAAAAGAGAACTAAAATTGTTTGCATTTAGGTGTTTTTTTTTTTTTGGTTAAACGAACGTGCGTTTGAGGCTTTTTAATGTAAGTTTACTTGACTTATGTTTAAATGATTTTTGTTGAAAAAAGGGAGTTAACTTTAAAGCTTTAAAAAATATATTAAATAGATAAAAAAAATTGTGTGTTATTTTTAATGAAATAAGAAAATAAGAAAAAAAAAAACTTATCAACATCTTTAGTCACGTTTCTTTAAATGAATTATAAACAGCAACGTTTTCAGTTTAAAACAACTTTTATTTAAAATTAACAAATTAATAAACAATTTACATGACTATAATATTTTTTTTATTATTATAATAGTTTTGTTAAATATTCCACAAAAAGCTAAGTTGAAAAGTCATACTTTTAATAAGCATTTCTTAAAAAATTATTGAACAGCTTCTATTGAATTCAAAACCTTATATACGTTACTGTCCTACATAATAAGGTTTAAATAAGCTTTTGTTAACTAAAAATATTTTTTTTGTATTACTTATCACTTGCTTATATAAAAAACACTTTAATTTTTACTTAAACTCGGCTTAACCCAGTTCAATTAAACTCTAGTTAACTATGTTTTATTGCATATTCTAGCTTAATTTAAATTTCTGTTATTAACCAGCTATATATTTCCAAGCTTTTAATAGTCTACCAATAAATTCTTAACAATTTTGTTTAGCAAGAGCTATATTTCGCCTTAAACTTTAGTTAATTCTATTTAAACTCAGGTTTACTAGGTTTAGCAAGGTTTGTTATGCGTTTTTTGTATTGCTTATCATTTGCTTGTTTAAAATACACTTAAACTCAGCTTAACTAAGTTTAACTATATTCTAGTTAAGTACGTTTTATTGCATATTCTAACTTGTTTTAAATTTGTATTAATGACCAGTTATATATTTTACAGATTTTGCTACTCTACCAGCAGATTCTTAACAATTTTGTGTAAATTGAGCTATTTTTACGCCTTAAACTCTTTTTAATTATTTTTAAACTCAGCTTAACTAGGTTTATCTAGTCTTTGGAAAACTACATATATTTTTGTTTTATTTCTTATTATTTGCTAATCTGAAAAACACTTTAATGTTTACTTAAACTCAGTTTAACCGAGTTTAACTAAACTCTGGTTAACTATGTTTTATTGCATATTATAAATTGTGTTGAATTTATATCATTGAACAGCCATATATTTTTAAAATTTTAGTTGTCCGCAATCAGATTTTTAACAATTTTATTACAACAAAGTTTATCTTAAATTTTATCTATAGTTAATCATAGAACTATAGTTTATGGAACTTAAAAAAAGTTTGCTTTAGTTGTAATTATTTGGTTTTATAGAAATTAATATAATTTTCACTTAAACTCGCATTAATTGAGTTTAACTAAGCTCTAGTTAACTAAGTTTTTTGCATTTGCTATGACGTTTTTAATTTTTAGTCTTAACTAGCCTTAAACTTTGTTAATTTGTATTATAAATTAAGCAGATTTTTTGAAATATTGCCGAATAAAATTGTATAAAATCTCTTTCAACAAAAAAAAAATCCGCGATTACTTCTAACAAAATGGTCAAATTATCGTTAACTTCAAATCATTGTCATCCTTGTTAAATAAAAAAACACATGTTCAAATATGTTTTTTAAACTTCTTTTTATTCTTCACATTTCGTTTAAATAACAAATTGACAAGTTATGACAGCAATGACAAGCAGACATATTATGGTTTTGTATAAAATGCAATTTGCTAAAATATATTGTATTGACAGCCAAGTACCAAGACCAAACACTTGTATTAGCAGGCATAGCTTAAAAAAATAACATTCAATCCTTAATAAAACCATAAAAAACTAAAGGTATTGCGGGAAAAATAAATACATAAGTGGAAAGGGGAAGGAGTTTATAAATAATAAAGCTTTATTGTTAAATTTGTTAAAATTTACTCAGTGTAAGTCATGTTAAAGATGTCAATATTATTGATAGACATGCAAAAATATTTATGCCAAGGATTTAAATGGCAGTTAGCGGGAATAACAAAAGGAAAATGTTAAAATTATTGTAATTTCCAGGTATTTGGTAAATAGTTATTTAAAAATAATGATATAAACAGAATTTAGGCCTATCTGAGTTGAGTTAAAAACTAATTAAATAGAGTTTAAGTAGCAAATTGTTAAAAATCCTGAGAAGGAGTACCATAAGCATCAGAATATATAACTGCAGAATAATAGAATTAAAAAAAAATAGAAAATGCCATAAAACATAGATAACCAGAGTTTAGTTAAACTTGATTAAGATGAGTTTAATTAAAAATAAAAGTGATTTTTATATAAGCAAGTAACTAGCAATATAAAAAACACATGTTTGGATAACTAAAACCTGTACAAGCCAAGTTAATTTGAGTTTAAATAAAATTAGAGTTTAAGAAAAAAATTATCACGTGTCGATAATATAATTTTAAAACAATTTGAAAAATTCTATAAAACATAGTTAACTGAAGTTTAGTTAAACTTGGGTAAGCTGAGTTTAATTAAAAATTAAAGTGTTTTTATATAAGCTAGTAATTACAAATATAATAAATAATGTTCTAGATGACTACAGCCTGTGTCAGCGTGGTTAAGTTGAGTTTAAGTAAAATTAAATAGAGTTTGAGCAGAAAATATTAGCTCATATTAAACAAAATTTTAAAACAAGTTAAAAATTGTAATAAAACATAGTTAACTGAAGTTTAATTAAACTTGGTTTAGCTGAGTTTAACTAAAAATCAAAGTGATTTTTATATAAGCAAGTTAAAACAAATAAAACAAACACATTTCATAACTATCAGAGGCTGTCTAAACCCAGTTAAGACGAGTTTAAGCACAATTAAATACAGTTTAAGGAGAACATCAAAAAATCATCAAAATATATGTATGTATGTATGTATATACATATAACTGTTGACTAATACAAATTTTAAAACAAGCTAGAAAATGTCATAAAACCTATTAAACTAGAGTTTAGTTAAACTTGGTTAAAATGAGTTTAAGTAAAAATATACTTAATATACTTGTATTTTCATAACAGCATGCAATTGTTGTTGGAAAATAAAAACCAAATTTATTTTTAGTAGTTACTGCTGTTATCTATCAACAACAAGCAACCCTTTTTGTTTAAAAATCCTTAAAAAATAACCCCTTTTAATAAGCACTACTAACAGCTCGGTGCGACAATTTCCAGGCATTTGATACATTTGACAGACAGTGCAACAGTTTATCTTGCACTCTAAAAAGTTATTACACAAAAAGAAAAAACAAAACAAAAACCACAATAAAAACAATATGTATATAATAAGGAAACTAAACTAAATTGTAAGTTAAACTAAAATTTATAGTTATTTGCGATAATTTTGACATATTACGATATGAAGTGAGATGCGCTGCGATATCAGCTCTTCATACATATACTTACAAACAATTGCCACAGCCCATACTAACAATTGTAGAACAATATAAATAACTTTGACATTTAGTTGACAGACAGCTTGCCTAAAACTGTCAACACAGAGAACGTATGTTTAAACGTAAGACTCAGGTAAATAGTTTATGGCATTTCATTTATAGAAATAATAGAAAAATAAAATTGAATTGAAATGAGAAATCTTATCTGTGAAATAAATACAAAAATAGAAATATCTGTAGTATTATTCCCAATAATTTAAAAAATGAAGAAATATTGAAATATATGTATGTATGTATGTTTACAGTAAAGAGCATATTAAACAATATATAGTTTGAGATTTATGGCAAATAGATTAGGTTTAAGAAATACTAAATTATGATGGATTATTGACAAGCATTGTTGTTTGCCTTAAAAAGAAACAAATAAATATGTAATATCAAAAAAGAATTGAAAACAAAATTTACAGAAAAATGTGTTGACATGTTAGGAAATTTGTACACACAAATAAAGAATTTTTTTTTTAATTGTTTGCCAACAGCTGTAAATTAAAATGCCCAAACTGAATCTTTAAACTCATTATGAACAGGATTTTCTCACAATATTTTCTCGTATCTTTTGTTTACTTTTTACTATTACATTCCTTGCAAATCTATGCTTAAAGACCACCAAAGTCATTTTCTTAATACTAAGATCTAAATACTTTTGAAACATGATTTTCTTAGTTTTTTTTTCATAACTAAGCATGTATTTGTTTGGGCAAAACAGATTGTGAGTAGGCCTACACTTTTAAAATCCAAGGTTTTTTATTTTATTGTAGTAATTTATATTAATTAAATGTAATTAGTTTTATGTTTCAAACAAAAATATCTCTAAACTGTGTTTAACACAGAAACATTGGTTTTAAAACAAAATTCTCATTATAATTTTTGGGATATATATAAATCAAAAGGTTATTATTGATGAAAACAATAATAGACATGATTAAGTTTTATATTTCTTAAATATTTTGCAATACTAGCTTAAGAAGGCTGTTTTAGTAAAATTGTTAAAAATCTGTTAGAGCACAGCCAAAATATCTAGATATATAACTGGTGGATAAGAAGAATTTAAAACAAACTAGAAAACGTAATAAAACCTAGTTAACTAGAGTTTAGTTATACTTGGTTAAAGTGAGTTTAACTGAAAATCAAAATGATTTTTATACAAAAAAGTTATTAGAAATACAATAAGAACTTTTTTGGTCCAATATAGCCTAAACAAACCTAGTTATGTTAAGTTTAAGAAGAAAATATAACCAAAAACTAAAAATATGTAGCTGCTGAATAATACAAATTAAATACCAGCTAGAAAATTCAATAAAACCTAGTTAACTAGAGTTTAGTTAAACTTGGTTAAGCTGAGTTTAACTATAAATCACAATAAATTTTATATAAGCTTGATATAAGAAATACAATAAACTTATTTTTAATTAATAGAACCCTAACCAAACCTAGTTAAATTGAGTTTAAGTAAAATTGAACACTTCATTTTAAGTAAATTGTTAAAATCTATTGGCGGGGTACAAAAACCTTAAGAATATATAGCTGGTTAATAATAAAAATTCAAAACAAGCTAGAAAATGCAATAAAACCTAGTTAATTAGAGTTTATTTACACTTGGTTAAGCTGAGTTTAACTAGAAATCATAATGATTTTTATGTAAACAAGTTATTATAAATAAAACAAGCACATTTCTCATTAACTAAAGCCTAACCAAACCTAGTTAAAATGAGTTTAAGTGGAGTTAAATGGAGTTTAGGAAGAAAAAATAACTAAACATTTCAAATATATATATAGGCTGAATAATACAAATTAAAAACCTGCTAGAAAATGCAATAAAACGTATACTACAGTTTAGTTATACTTGGTTAATCTGGGGGGTTACTCTCTATTGCGATGTACGCTTACCGCATCGCAATAGAGAGTAAACCCCCTCTAATGATGATTTTTATGTCAAGTTATAAGAAATACAATAAACAGATTTATAGTTAACAAAAGCTTAAACAAACATAGTTAAGTTGCATTTAAAGAGAATTCAAGGTGGGGGAAGGAATAACCAAATCCATATTTGATAAATAAGAAAAATGTTCATTAAATTTAAAAGTGTAATTAAACCTCGTTAACTAGAGTTTGGTTAAACTGGTTTAAGCTGAGTTTAACTATAAATCGCAATGATTTTTATATAATCAGGTTATTAGAAATATGTATAATAAACACAATTATAGTTAACTAAAACCTATTCAAATCTTGTTAAGCTGAGTTTAAGTAAATTTTCTTGTGGAAAAATGTATAAACGATTTGTTTTCTGGTACCCTTCCTTTTAATAATAATGCTATTCTTTAACAAAAATCCTTTAATTTCAATTTTGTTTCCCTTTTTTTTTGAAATTTGTTCTAACTAATTCCACCATTAAAACTTGTAATATTTTTCACTTAACTTGCTTTAAATATTCTCTTCATTAGTTATAATCAGCATTATTGTCGCTCAATGTTATTTTTATTAAACATTTAATTGTAGTTTATGCATAAATAATAAATCAATTTTATATGCAACTTTTTTTATGTTTAACGAAAACTTTAATCAAGCCACAATAATAATAATCAAAATTTATCATAAAAAACGCTACCAACACTTTATCGAAAATATATTTATTACAAAGGAATAGAAATGAATACGTATGTACGAGTATGTATGTATATAGAGAAAAAACACTTTGTAAAGCGGGAAACAAATTATAAAAAAAAACAACAAAAAGCAAAAATCCATTAACAACAATGAATAAAAGTGCGTAAAGCACACACACACATACACATTAACAAGTGGCAAAGAGAGAAAGAGCAAGTGTGGAAGTTTGTGTGTGATTTGATACATACACTTTGATGTGGAGCAAAATCAAGCTTTAAGCAATCAAAGTCAGATCAATTAACCCTTTTTAACACCCCAACTACAAACACATTGATGAATCTTGGCACTATTGTTGTTGCTGTTTGCCACCACACACACGCACTTGCTGTTTTATATTGCGTTTATTGTTGTAGTTGGGGTTGGCTTTTTTTTCAATTAAAATGTATTTGTACACAATACGTTAATTTATACTCATGCAACAATAATAGCAACAACAAAAGAAGAAAGAGAAATATAAAGTACAATCAAACACAAAGTAACTTTTGTACAATTTCATTTCAATATTTCTTGTTGTTGCTATTTGCCAATTTTTTCACTTTATTTCCAATTTCTGCTTTTTTTTATATTTAACAATCAATAGCAATTGATGTTTAAGGCCTGTTTTATGTAGAAAAAAATTCCCTTGATTTGCATACAAAGGCAGCTTCTTTCAATACACTTACAAAGTACGAGCAGCAGCAACATCAGTTGTAAAAAGAACTTTACCACAAATCATTCATCATTCATTTGCGATTAACAAGTTTCATTTCGTTCCGTTTCTTTTTTTTTCAATTTTATTATTATTGGTTCTTTAAAGTTAGTTGTGTAATACAAACATGTTTTTCTGAGGGCTACTTGAAGGCAGTAGTTCTTAACGAGTTGTTCGAAAGAGGCGCTTAAATGTTAAAAACTACAGAATGATAAGCAAGACTACACAATCATTCAAGCTCAACTATGAAAACAAAACATAACTACGGCTGAAGCTAAACCAAGGCTACATATTGTAGAACATCTAAAGACGTAATACCAAAATCATCAACATGCATATATAGCTGCTGAATAATAAAAATTTTAAATAATATAGAAAATGCAATAAAACCTAGTCAACTAAAGTTTAGTTAAATTTGGTTTAGAAGAGTTTAACTGAAATCACAATGATTTTTATATAAGCAGGTTTTAAAAAAATACAATGAACACATTTCTAGTTAACTTAAGCTTAAGCAAACCTAGTTAAGTAGAGTTAAAGTGGAATTGAATAGAGTTTAAGCAAAAAAAAAACCAAAATCATAAAAATATATAGCTGATAAATAATAAAAATGTAAAACAAGCCAGCAAATGCAATAAAACCTAATTAACTAGAGTTTAGTTAAACTTGGCAAATCTGAGATTAACTATAAATGACAATGATTTTTATATCATCAGCTTATACGAAGTACTATAAACACATTTCTAGTTACCTAAAGCATAACCAAACCTAGTTAAATCGAGTTTAAGTAAAATTAAATAGAGTTTAAATTGAAAAGTAAATCATTTTCAATAAAAATTTTTAGAATCTAGTGGAGGAAAACTCTGATTTTAAAAATATATACATAGTAAGTAAAAAATATAAACAAGTTTACTACAGTTTAGTTAAACTTGTTTAAACTAAGTTTAACTAGAAAATACAATGATTTATATTAAAGCAGGTTATAATAAATACTGTAAACAGATTTCTGAAATTATCAAACTATTTATATAGTAGTTAAATAATAAAAATGTTTAACTAGCTAGCAAGTGGACTAACACCTAGTTAACTTAAGTTTAGTTAAACTTGGTTAAGACTGCAAAAATGCCTATGATTATTGCTTCAGCAAGACAATATAAAGACTTACGATGGCACTTCAAGTAAAATTACTTATTACGATTTTAATTTTGATGCCAATTTTAATGTCAAATATTGAGCTATAATTATGTAATTTGTTTATTTTTCTAAAACATTACTTTTCGTTTTCTTTAATTACAGGTAAAGCTACCAAGTTTTGCTTGCAAACGGAGAATAACTTAATCTTTGCAATTGTTTAAAAAAAATAAAAAACTATACTCAAAGTCGATTAAAAATGATTTAATGATTTTTATTGCAACAAATTAACAAAAGTGAGCATTTCTAAATATACTTAACATACATCTTAAAGCTAAATCTATTATCTTTCAGCCAATACACATTCCGTTGAGATATCTGAACTAGTTTCCGAGTTATAAGCATTTAAAGTAAATACTGTGAACTACAGCTACTTGTGGGCCGCCCTCATGTCGTTTTATTCAACACTCTATAACTTTTTAAGTTTTGAATATGTTCCTATAAAATTTGGTTCCCAGGTGGATGGTGGGGTCCACTTTCATACTGTATTAAAATTTTTGCGATGCCCTTATTATGAGCTGAGCTATTACCTTATGAATTATATAATCATAAAATTAACAAAGTGGGCGTGGCATTTAAAAATATTTTAAACCTGTGTTCTATAGCCAAATACTTTTTCTATTCAAAGGTAAAAATTTGACTTAAATATCTTTAGTATTCTCTGAGTTATAACGATTTAAAGAAAATCTCTTGCATGCCATTTACTTGCTGTTAGGTTCTGTTGATCTGGTAGATGGCTGAAATTTTGGGAAAATAAAAATTAGTTTTTTAGAGGAATTTTCTTGATCTTATGAAATACTGAATATCTTTGTTAATTTGCATGAAAAGGCCAAGAAATTTGTCACACGGAAGTAGAAAAATATGGGCTTTCTAACTGAATAAAAATTTTTATGCCACGCCCACTCTGTCGTAAGAAATTAGGGCGTAAAATATATAATAACAAATTTAAAAAAGTAGGCGTGGCATTTCAAAATAAATTTAACGTATATCCTAAAGCCAATAGTGTATTCTTTCAGCTGACACAAACTTCATTTATATATCTCAACTAGTTTCCGAGTTATAAGCATTTAAAGTAAATACTGTCAACAACAGCTACTTGTGGGCCGCCCTCATGTCGTTTTATTCAACACTCTATAACTTTGTAAGTTTTAAATATATTCCTATAAAATTTGGTTCCCAGGTGGATGGTGGGGTCCACTTTCATAGTGTATTAAAATTTTTGCGATGCCCTTATTATGAGATGAGCTATTACCTTATGAATTATATAATCATAAAATTAACAAAGTGGGCGTGGCATTTCAAAATATTTTAAACCTGTGTTCTATAGCCAAATACTTTTTCTATTCAAAGGTAAAAATTTGACTTAAATATTTTCAGTATTCTCTGAGTTATAACGATTTAAAGAAAATCTCTTGCATGCCATTTACTTGCTGTTAGGTTCTGTTGACCTGGTAGATGGCTGAAATTTTGGGAAAATAAAAATTAGTTTTTTAGAGGAATTTTCTTGATCTTATGAAATACTGAATATCTTTGTTAATTTGCATGAAAAGGCCAAGAAATTTGTCACACGGAAGTAGAAAAATATGGGCTTTCTAACTGAATAAAAATTTTTATGCCACGCCCACTATGTCGTAAGAAATTAGGGCGTAAAATATATAATAACAAATTTAAAAAAGTAGGCGTGGCATTTCAAAATAAATTTAACGTATATCCTAAAGCCAATAGTGTATTCTTTCAGCTGACACAAACTTCATTTATATATCTCAACAAGTTTCCGAGTTATAAGCATTTAAAGTAAATACTGTCAACAACAGCTACTTGTGGGCCGCCCTCATGTCGTTTTATTCAACACTCTATAACTTTGTAAGTTTTAAATATATTCCTATAAAATTTGGTTCCCAGGTGGATGGTGGGGTCCACTTTCATAGTGTATTAAAATTTTTGCGATGCCCTTATTATGAGATGAGCTATTACCTTATGAATTATATAATCATAAAATTAACAAAGTGGGCGTGGCATTTCAAAATATTTTAAACCTGTGTTCTATAGCCAAATACTTTTTCTATTCAAAGGTAAAAATTTGACTTAAATATTTTCAGTATTCTCTGAGTTATAACGATTTAAAGAAAATCTCTTGCATGCCATTTACTTGCTGTTAGGTTCTGTTGACCTGGTAGATGGCTGAAATTTTGGGAAAATAAAAATTAGTTTTTTAGAGGAATTTTCTTGATCTTATGAAATACTGAATATCTTTGTTAATTTGCATGAAAAGGCCAAGAAATTTGTCACACGGAAGTAGAAAAATATGGGCTTTCTAACTAAATAAAAATTTTTATGCCACGCCCACTCTGTCGTAAGAAATTAGGGCGTAAAATATATAATAACAAATTTAAAAAAGTAGGCGTGGCATTTCAAAATAAATTTAACGTATATCCTAAAGCCAATAGTGTATTCTTTCAGCTGACACAAACTTCATTTATATATCTCAACTAGTTTCAGAGTTATAAGCATTTAAAGTAAATACTGTCAACTACAGCTACTTGTGGGCCACCCTCATGTCGTTTTATTCAACACTCTATAACTTTGTAAGTTCTAAATATATTCCTATAAAATTTGGTTCCCAGGTGGATGGTGGGGTCCACTTTCATACTGTATTAAATTTTTGGGATGCCCTTATTATGAGCTGAGCTATTACCTTATGAATTATATAATAATAAAATTAACAAAGTGGGCGTGGCATTTAAAAATATTTTAAACCTGTGTTCTATAGCCAAATACTTTTTCTATTCAAAGGTAAAAATTTGACTTAAATATCTTTAGTATTCTCTGAGTTATAACGATTTAAAGAAAATCTCTTGCATGCCATTTACTTGCTGTTAGGTTCTGTTGACCTGGTAGATGGCTGAAATTTTGGGAAAATAAAAATTAGTTTTTTAGAGGAATTTTCTTGATCTTATGAAATACTGAATATCTTTGTTAATTTGCAAGAAAAGGCCAAGAAATTTGTCACACGGAAGTAGAAAAATATGGGCTTTCTAACTGAATAAAAATTTTTATGCCACGCCCACTATGTCGTAAGAAATTAGGGCATAAAATATATAATAACAAATTTAGAAAAGTAGGCGTGGCATTTCAAAATAAATTTAACGTATATCTTAAAGCCAATAGTGTATTCTTTCAGCTGACACAAACTTCATTTATATATCTCAACTAGTTTCCGAGTTATAAGCATTTAAAGTAAATACTGTCAACAACAGCTACTTGTGGGCCGCCCTCATGTCGTTTTATTCAACACTCTATAACTTTGTAAGTTTTAAATATATTCCTATAAAATTTGGTTCCCAGGTGGATGGCGGGGTCCACTTTCATACTGTATTAAAATTTTTGCGATGCCCTTATTATGAGCTGAGCTATTACCTTATGAATTATATAATCATAAAATTAATAAAGTGGGCGTGGCATTTAAAAATATTTTAAACCTGTGTTCTATAGCCAAATACTTTTTCTATTCAAAGGTAAAAATTTGACTTAAATATTTTCAGTATTCTCTGAGTTATAACGATTTAAAGAAAATCTCTTGCATGCCATTTACTTGCTGTTAGGTTCTGTTGACCTGGTAGATGGCTGAAATTTTGGGAAAATAAAAATTAGTTTTTTAGAGGAATTTTCTTGATCTTATGAAATACTGAATATCTTTGTTAATTTGCATGAAAAGGCCAAGAAATTTGTCACACGGAAGTAGAAAAATATGGGCTTTCTAACTGAATAAAAATTTTTATGCCACGCCCACTATGTCGTAAGAAATTAGGGCGTAAAATATATAATAACAAATTTAAAAAAGTAGGCGTGGCATTTCAAAATAAATTTAACGTATATCTTAAAGCCAATAGTGTATTCTTTCAGCTGACACAAACTTCATTTATATATCTCAACAAGTTTCCGAGTTATAAGCATTTAAAGTAAATACTGTCAACTACAGCTACTTGTGGGCCGCCCTCATGTCGTTTTATTCAACACTCTATAACTTTGTAAGTTTTAAATATATTCCTATAAAATTTGGTTCCCAGGTGGATGGTGGGGTCCACTTTCATACTGTATTAAAATTTTTGCGATGCCCTTATTATGAGCTGAGCTATTACCTTATGAATTATATAATCATAAAATTAACAAAGTGGGCGTGGCATTTAAAAATATTTTAAACCTGTGTTCTATAGCCAAATACTTTTTCTATTCAAAGGTAAAAATTTGACTTAAATATCTTCAGTATTCTCTGAGTTATAACGATTTAAAGAAAATCTCTTGCATGCCATTTACTTGCTGTTAGGTTCTGTTGACCTGGTAGATGGCTGAAATTTTGGGAAAATAAAAATTAGTTTTTTAGAGGAATTTTCTTGATCTTATGAAATACTGAATATCTTTGTTAATTTGCATGAAAAGGCCAAGAAATTTGTCACACGGAAGTAGAAAAATATGGGCTTTCTAATTGAATAAAAATTTTTATGCCACGCCCACTCTGTCGTAAGAAATTAGGGCGTAAAATATATAATAACAAATTTAAAAAAGTAGGCGTGGCATTTCAAAATAAATTTAACGTATATCTTAAAGCCAATAGTGTATTCTTTCAGCTGACACAAACTTCATTTATATATCTCAACTAGTTTCCGAGTTATAAGCATTTAAAGTAAATACTGTCAACAACAGCTACTTGTGGGCCGCCCTCATGTCGTTTTATTCAACACTCTATAACTTTGTAAGTTTTAAATATATTCCTATAAAATTTGGTTCCCAGGTGGATGGTGGGGTCCACTTTCATACTGTATTAAAATTTTTCGATGCCCTTATTATGAGCTGAGCTATTACCTTATGAATTATATAATCATAAAATTAACAAAGTGGGCGTGGCATTTAAAAATATTTTAAACCTGTGTTCTATAGCCAAATACTTTTTCTATTCAAAGGTAAAAATTTGACTGAAATATCTTCAGTATTCTCTGAGTTATAACGATTTAAAGAAAATCTCTTGCATGCCATTTACTTGCTGTTAGGTTCTGTTGACCTGGTAGATGGCTGAAATTTTGGAAAAATAAAAATTAGTTTTTTAGAGGAATTTTCTTGATCTTATGAAATATTGCATATCTTTGTTTATTTTATAGTAAATTTTTAAAAATTGGTCACTATTAAGAAAAAAAATATGGGCCTTCTAACTGAATAAAAATTGTTATGCCACGCCCACTTTGACTTATGTTATTAAGGCGTAAACTTATAAATTAAAACAAAGTGCTGTATGTATATTTTTGTTTATTATGAAACATGTGGAACATAATGTGGACTATTTAGCGGTTTAGAAAATTTTATCCACGCCTACTTTTATTTAAAATATTAAGGCGAAAACTTTTATTTTAAGAAAACCTGTTGAAGAACTAGTTGTCTTTCATTAATAATAATTCTTTAAAGATTTGTTTTTTTTTTAAGAATTTTTATTGAATATTATTTTTATTAAATGTAATTTCATTTAAGATTAAATGAGGGATCCACGAAGCCATTAATTAGCTTATCTGTAGGTCAAGAACAAAATACTAAAACACAAATGTTATTAAAATTATTTCAATATTAATATCTTAAATATTAACAATATTATATTTTTATTTAATTATTTATTTATTGCGAACTTTTGTAAAATTTCGTTATTTCATTCTTTTTCTTTTGTTTATTTGTAATAGTTAATATACTGATTGGCAAATCATTAAGAATGCTTTTTTATATTAAGATTTTTAGCGATGTTAGTGTTTTGCTCTATGTATTTATATTGTTGTTGGTTTATATTGATGATTTGAGTGATGGTTTATGTTGTTGTTTATGCTGGTGTTGTTGTTTGTGATAGTGTTGTTGTTTGTGCTGGTGTTGTTGTTTGCGCTGGTGTTGTTGTTTGTGATGGTATTGTTATTTGTGCTGGTGTTGTTGTTTGTGCTGGTGTTATTGTTTGTGCTGGTGTTGTTGTTTGTGCTGGTGTTGTTGTTTGTGCTGGTGTTGTTGTTTGCGCTGGTGTTGATGTGTCTGCTGGTGTTGTTGCTTGTGCTGGTGTTGTTGTTTGAGCTGGTGTTGTTGTTTGTGCTGGTGTTGTTGTTTGTGCTGGTGTTGTTGTTTGCGCTGGTGTTGATGTGTGTGCTGGTGTTGTTGCTTGTGCTGGTGTTGTTGTTTGCGCTGGTGTTGTTGTTTGTGCTGGTGTTGTTGTTTGTGCTGGTGTTGTTGTTTGTGCTGGTGTTGTTGTTTGCGCTGGTGTTGATGTGTGTGCTGGTGTTGTTGCTTGTGCTGGTGTTGTTGTTTGCGCTGGTGTTGTTGTTTGTGCTGGTGTTGTTGTTTGTGCTGGTGTTATTGTTTGTGCTGGTGTTGTTGTTTGCGCTGGTGTTGTTATTTGTGCTGGTGTTATTGTTTGTGCTGGTGTTGTTGTTTGTGCTGGTGTTGTTGTTTGTGCTATTCTTGTTACAGCAATAACCAAATAAAGAGTAGGCGCTGAAAACGAAAAAAAAACTATCTTAAATTAATGTAGTTGTTATAAGAATTTAATAATTTTGAAACATTATGAGATTTTCTATAAACATTTGGCAAGTAGAAAATGTGGTATTTAAATGGGGGTTTAATGCAGTCTGTTGAAGTCCTTAAGATAATAAATAATAACGTTTGATACTCAACTATGACTAAGATTGTAGCCTTACGATCGACTAAAACTAGAAAGACCTTAAATTAAAGCCTAACTAAGACTTAATGAAGACCTACAACTGAAGTTCAACTAGGATTACAGAATACCAATGATACCAGGATACTAACGATTAATGCTTAGCTAATACCATGATTTGAACTCAACTATCACTATGATTGAAGCTCATCTAAGACTCACTATGGCCTTATGATTAGAGCTCATTTAATACTGAATTGAAATCTACGACTAAAATTGAACTACGCCAACGATTAAAGACGAACTATTGAAATGATTGAAGCTCATCTAAGACTGACTAAAGTCCTAATACTGATGCTTAATTATAGCTATGAAGCTCTTTGAAGACTGATTAAAGACCTATGATTGAAGCTCGGCTATTGTTATGACTCAAGCTCATCCAAACCTGATTAACGACCTTCGATTAAATCTTCTCTAATTCAGCTTAAAGACTTACGATAAAAGTTCAACTATTGCCTTGATTGAAGCTTTTTGAAGACTTATTAAAGACCTACGATTGATGCTCTGCTATTGTTATGACTCTCCTCTAATACTGATTAAAGACTTACGATAAAAGTTCAACTATTGCTTTTATTGAAGCTCTTTGAAGACTGATTAAAGGCCTAGTATTAAAAGCTCTGCTATTGTTATGACTCAAGCTCATCTAAAACTAATTAACGACCTTCGATGTAGCTCAGCTATTGCTCTAATTTAAATTCTTTGAAGAGGAATTAAAGACATACGATTGAAGATCAACTACTGGAAAGATTGAGGCTCATCTAAGACAGATTAAAGATCTAATATTGAAGCTCAACTATAGCTATGATTGAAGTTTCTCTAACACGATTAAAACGAATTTCGATTAAAACTCAGCTATTGGTATGATTGAAGACTGATTAAAGACCTACGATTGAAGCTTAGCACTTGTTATGCTTGAAGCTCATCTAAAGCTGATTAACGACCTTTGATTAAATCTCTTCTAGGACTGATTGAAGATATACGATTGAAGATCTGATATGGCTCTAATTGAAGCCCTTTGAAGTCTCATTAACGACCAACGATTGAAGTTTAGCTATTACTATGATAGAAGTTCGTCAGGCCTATTAAAGTTTATCTAAGACTGAGAAAAGTCTTAGGATTGATACCAAACTATTGCCATAATTGAGATTCCTCGAAGACTGATTAAAGACCTACGATTGAAACTTAGCTACTGCTATGAGTGAAGCTCGTCTAAGTCTAATTAAAAATCTACGAATGAAGCTCTACCATAACTATGATTGAAGCTTATCTAAGACTGAAGAAGGTCTTGGGATTAAAGCTCAAATATTACTATGATTGAAGCTTATCTAAGACTAAGGATAGTCTTAGGATTGAAGCCAAATTATTGCTATGATAGAGGCTCCTTGAAGACTGATTAAAGACCTACGAATGGATGAAAGTCTTAGAATTCAATCTCAAATATTACTATGATTGAAGCTAATCAAAGACTGTTTAAAGCAAACTACAAACTAATCAGTCTTTACTTTTGTGACGAGAACCTTATTCCCTTAAAACTTAACCCTACCCTGCTGTTGTTTACGTCCCTTAAACTTTATATTTCCATTTGAATGCTTGCGTACTTAACTTGGTTTACAGCTACAATTGAGATTTATTGCTTTACGTTATTAAAATATCAACTACTTATTTGTCCTTTACTATTACAGCTACTTCAACCCTCTTTACCTGCCTCTCTAAACTGTTTTCCCCAACACTTTTTTCTCTATATGTATATCATATGATTTACTAAACAGTAGTAGAAAAACTCTTTAGATTTCTATTTCCAATTTCCATTTTTGTTTCTCTATTCTATTTTAAGCCAAAGAAATACAAGTGATTTGTAAACTGGCTTTGACTAACAAAAATGTAGAGTGTGTGTAGACTAGTGTAGTGTAATAGCTTGACTTTGTGCATATAGATTGAAATTTATTACACCACATTGGAATTTAAACAGAATATAAAGAGAAAAATAGTAAAATAAATGAAAAGAAAAAAAAAAACATCAAACCAGCCAGCAAATGTAACTTCATTTGACAAAGTAACTCCTAGAAGTTTTTAGCAAACACAACGTTATTTGTGGAAACAAATGAAAAAGATTGGAATAATTTTCATTTAAATTGAAAACCCATAAAGTAGTCATCATCATCGCTGTTACAAACAAAAACAGCCATAAATCAATGACCTTAAACTATGGGAATTTAAAATTAAAAGAAATTATTAGCCAGAAGAAATATGTAGTTGTTGTTTAAAAAACTAAACGAATAACTAAAATTAAAAAAATATTTTTAGTAAATAACTCTTAATTAAATAAATAACATTTATGACCGAATTCTCGGTCATTAGTTAACCATTGATAAACTAATTAACTAACTATTGTTTAACTATAATTTTGTATTCTTATGGCAAACTAAGCATTGCGAATAAAGAATCACTGTTTAAGCATTTGCCATTAGCTAACTAAAGACTGTGAATTTAGCCATTAGTGTTTTAGTTAATTGTTTAGGAGCTTCAAATTTAAAAACGTTTTCTATATCAAAATCAACTATCTATCATTTCCAATGGCAATGTGTGAATAATTCAATAATAATGACAACACAAAATAAAGGAGAATTGTAAAAGGTCCTTGACAAGTAAACATTAAAGTTTATAAGAAATTTTCTTTAACATATGATTTTGTTTTAAACGTTATTATTCTAAATAAATTAGGTAAATAATCAGGCTCGAGGTCTTATTATTCTAAGTAATTATGACAAGGTCAGACACTCTATAACAAGTAAAGACATTTTTAAATTACAAGAATTTAATAACATTTTATTTTACTTTTTGGAAAACATTATGAAAAATTTATTTGAATGCATTTTTAATAAAAGTTTCTCCTCCTCCTCCTTTCTTCTTTTTAAACGGATACTTCAAATGTATATCCGTTTATTTGTTCTTGTTGTTAGTCCATTTGCTTAAGCTGAAAAGCATGACATTTCCTGTTCATTTTACACAAATATCCATTTATTTTCTTTATTAGTTTTTGCACTATTTATTTGATTTTATTGAAAAAAGCCAAAACAGAAACTAAACTCAGAAACTCACAAATAATCTTCTTTTTAACACTTCTTAAAATTTGCAAGTGTTAAAAAGATTTAAAAGAAATGTTTGCATTTTTTTTTTTAATCTTTTAAGTTTCTTTTTTCTACTATACACTTTCAAAATATTCACTCATCATTAGGCTTTAATGGAGTATAGAAAATGCTGTTGCTAGATTATAAAAGAAATATGTAAAAGAAATAAGAAATTTAATGTTGGAAAACATTGCATTATAAAAATGGCATAATTAAGGAATTGGTTGGCATGTTAACTAAAATTACAATTAAAACTGAACAGTTTCTGAACAACAAACGCAGAACTTTAAGTAGTCATGGTAGAGAATCAATCAATTCAATCGTATCTAAAGGTACCGCCACACATGGCAAATATTTGACGAAAAAGGCGTAATAACTAAATAAAATGTGTTATAATTCTTGTGTTTATTTGAGAAACTTCTTTTACTAAGGACAAATGACCATAGAAATTCAGTTTAATTCTATTTGATACTGTTTACATTTACAAAATACTTGTAAAATTAAACGTCGTCTAACTAATTTGTGCTTAAAAATAGTGGTTATGCTTATTTGAGTAAATATTTGCCAAGTGTTACCGTACCTGATATTATGCTCCCATCTTAGCAATATAAATAGTCTTCGTTGTATTGCAATCACAGTGTTAGTTGAGTTTCAATTGTGGATTATTAAATAATCTTGGTTGAGCTTCAAACAAAGTCTCAGTTAAGCTTGAAACGAGCTTCAATTATCGGTCTTTAAAAGGTCGTGGATAAGTTGCAGCCAAAGTTTTAGTAAGAACTCAATCTTAGGCGTTTAAATAGTTTTAGTTGAGCTTTAATTAAGGATATTTATGTAGTCTAGTTTGCGCATCAATCGAGCATATATAAATAGTCATGTTTGAGCTTTAATCGTGAATCTTTAAATAATCTTGGTTGAGCTTCATTTGTTAATCTTTAACTATTTTTGATTGAGTTTCAATCGTAGAACTTTAACTAATCTTGGTTGCGCTTCATTCGAGGATCCTTAAGTAGTCTTGTTTTAACTCGAATCCTGTACCTTTAACTAGTCTAGTTGACCTTCATTCGTGAATCTGCAACTAGTCTTGGTTAATCTTCAATCGTGTATCTTTAGTTAGTCTCGCTTAAGTTGAAATTGATCCTTAAGCAGCCTTGGTTGAGCTTCAATCATGCATCCTTAAGTAGACTTGGATGGGCTTCAATCGAGGAACCTTAAGTAGTCTTGGTTTAACTTCAATCGTGTACCTTTAACTAGTCTTAGTTGAGCTTCAAGCGAGCTTCAATCGTAGATCTTTAAGTAGACTTGGTTGAGCTTCAATCCTGAATCATTAAATAGACTTGGTTGAACTTCTATCGAGGATATTTTAGTAGTCTTGGTTAAACTTCAATCGTGGATCTTTAAGCAGCCTTAGTTGAGCTTCAATCAGGGAACTTTAAGAGCTTCAATGCTGGAACTTTAAGTATACTTGTTTAAGCTTCAATCCTGGATCATTAAGTACACTTAGTTGAGTTTCAATCAGTCTTAGATTCAATTCAGATTCAGATTCAATCGAGGTACTCTTAGGTAGTCGTAGTTAAGCTTTAATCGAAGTTCTTTAAATATTCTTGGCTTACTTTTTAATTACTTCATTATTGCAAATGTATCATGTCCGAGAAATTAATATGAAATTCTTTCAAAAACTATTTGCAGATTAATGTTATTGTTTGAAGTCTTTTTAATTGGTATTTTATTAAAGGTTTATAAAATCTTTGACAAACTTCTCATTAAATTTTTATTAATTTAATTGTTTTCCTTTCTCTATTTGCAGTTTTCATCAATAAATTGTGTAAGTATTAAAAATGATTTCATTATTGCCATTGGTGGTTCAGAAGTTGCTGTCTAATTATTAAAATTTAAACACAATTTCTAGATTTCGTTTCTCAAGATGTTCTGCAGTCATTTAGAAATTATTAATTTAAAATTGTGGATGCCCGAGTTAGTTACTAATATAATTCAGTTAAAGTTCACGCTGATGTACTCAAAAATGTCTGCAATTTGTTTATATTTCTCTTTTTAACCACCCTCGTAACATATAATGTAATTGTAAAAGGACATTTTTCCAATTCATTAACTAAAAAGCATTTATTATTATTTGTTGTTCTTTATTTTTTGCCTTAGTTGATATTTTTTGTGGCATATTTCCACTAACCCTTGATATAGTGCTATAACAACTACAATTTTTTCTAAATTTTTGTTTTTTCTCTTTATGCACTGCACAATCGTCAGCAAAAATATGAAATTGTGCAGAAAAAGTTTTTTTTTAAACAATTGCATTGTTAAACTATATTTAACGAAATGAAAGAAGGACTATTGCAGAGAAGGAGAGAACAACATAAAATCCCTTTGGAAGGAAGAAAACATTTTCCAAAGTTTCACTTTTGTTAAACGCTGAAAAACTACAAAAAAATAGAACTAAATAAACAATCATAGAAAAAATCAAGACAAGTCAAACTTTAAAATTACACAAACTGCATCAAGGAATATGAATGGCATTAGAGGTTGAATGGCTGCCTCTTAAAGAGGGAAGAGAGGAAATGTAAAATCAAAATGCTTTATAAACAGCAAACGGAAGTAACAATAGTTTCCCTTTTTCTTCCATACTTACACTCACTAGTTTATGTTTGTTTGTTTTTTTGTTCTCTCTTTCTCTCTCTCTCTAGCTCTATTAGGAAAAACTATCAACAACAGTTACATGTTACATGAAGTAGTTGTTAGAGTATAAAACTAGAAAGATTGTACAAAAAATGTAATGGGGAAAATGGAAAATATTGTAACAAAAATCTGTGAATGCAATCAGTTGTTAGTTGTAATACAATTGTTGCCACTCTTTAGTTGAAGACACACAAACAAATATTGAAAATATTTTTCATTTTTTTTTTTTAAATAAAACTCTTGCAAAAAATGCACTTTAGGAAGTAAAAGTTATAAAAAATTTACTTAAAATAATCTCTAGAATTTGGTTTAACATTTTAACGCTATTAAATTTAGGTGTCTAAGTTTAAATTCAGCTTTAATCAGCATGCTATATGATCTTTAGTAGGTCTTTAAATGGTTTTAGCTTGGCTCCAATCAGAGATTTAGTTGAGTTTCAAGCACTAGCTTTTGGGTAGTCTTGGTTGAGCTTCAAATCTTACTTGGTAGAGCTTCCATTGTGGATCTTTAACATGTGTTAGTTTTTTTAATTGTTCTTCAATAATTTTTTAATTGATCTTAATTTAAATATTAAATAGTCTTGGTTCAGCCTTAATCGTGGGAGTTTGTCTAGCCCTGTTTAAGTTTTAATCGTAAGTCTTTAAATAATTATGATTGATCTTCAATCGCGGTTCTTTAAATAGTCTCGTTTGAGCTTAAATTTTGGATCTTTAAATAGTTTTGGTTGAGCTCCAATCGTGAATCTTTAAGTAGTTTTGGTTGATATTAAATTTTGGACCTTTAAATAGTCTTGGTTGAGCTTTAATCTGTGGTCTTTAAATATCCTTGGTTGAGCTTAAATTTTGGATCTTTAAATAGTCTTGATTGATCTTCAATCTCGGTTCTTTAAATAGTCTCGTTTGAGCTTACATTTTGGGTCTTTAAATGGTTTTGGTGAAGCTCCAAGCGTGGATATTTAAGTAGTCTTGGTTGATATTCAATCTTTGGTCTTTAAATATTTTTTGTTGAGCTTCAATTATAGATCTTTACGTAGTTTTAATTAAGCTTCCATCGTGAATTGCGCTTTAATCGTGGTACTTAAAATAGTCTTGGTTGAGTTACAATCGTCGATTTTTAAGTAATCTTCGTTGAACTTTAATCTTGGACTTTTAAGTAATCTTGGTTGAACTTTAATCTTGGACTTTTAAGTAGTCTTGTTTAATATTAATAACTTTATTTATATTTACTTCTTTCATTACTGTTAAACTTACTGGGAAATGTAAATAATAAACCCAGTTTCATTGCAATATTTACTTGCAGTTTACCTGCAGCCAAAATATCTAAAAGTTGCCATTTACAACTACATGATAACCAACATGCATTCAAAAAGTAATAAAAATAACTTTTTCTTTCTGAAATATGTCGAACAATACTAAGTAATCAAAACTTTTTTGAGAAGGAAAAAGTTTTTCCTGTTGGATGCAAGAAAGAAAACATTTAATTTTTATAAATTTTATAGTTTAGGAAAACAAGTTTAAAGAGGTTTTAAGGCAAAGTAAAGGAACTGTTATAAGAAGCATTTTTAAAATAAAACCATAAAATAGTTATTAAATTAATTATTATTTTATATATTTTTTTATCTTTAGTTAAACCTGCACAGTTTCATTAATTGCGTTTTCTCCTGGTTTTAATATTTTAATGGCTCTTTGTTTCTTTATTTTTGTTCGCCTCTCAAGCCTTCACAACATGTGTCTTTGATAATTTATTAAAAAAAAAAAGACATTTATTTTTATATTCATATTCATAATTTGTTGTTCAGACTTTTATTTTTAAAAACCCAAAGATGACGATAACCTTGTTTCCCTGAGCTTTAAACAGCGATAACCCCTATTGATAATTGAAATAATGTCGTTTTTTTACGTTTTCACAAAAACTGTGCGTCTTTACTCATATAGAATTCCTATAATAAAAAATTCTTCAACAATAAGAATTAAAATCAAACAAGAAATGTTGGGTTATAGAAACAAAAACACAATATTTAAATTTATTACATCGTAAATTGACAGCAACATGTGAGACCAAACAAAAAATGTCTTGCTTTTGAAAGCTGAAAAAGGAATGTCATACATCTTTTAGGTTTTTTGGGGGGTGTTGTAATCGTTTGTATTACCAGAAAATTTATTTGAAGACATTTAGTTTGTTTTGTATGAGTGTGTACTAAAATGTTTTAATATGTAATTTTTATAAAAAAAAACTTTGGAGTCTTTTTTCTAGTTTTCTTTTTTTGTTTGGTTTGGCCAAGATCTATGACTTTTATTTAAGAATTTTATTGGTTTGAAATGAATAAGAAAATTTGCCTAAATTATTATTTGTGTGTTGATGAGGAGATAGAGATATTAGATATTTTAAATTGATAAATATGTTGTTGACATTGTTAAATTGCCAAAGTGTAGACAGTTTATCTTAATAAGTAGACATGTAAGAGAGACAGACAGACGGAGGGAGAAAAATATAAGTAAAAAAAAACCAGAAGCTTGTATTTAAAAAACCGAAATATTTTAAATAGATCAAAGCTAATTTAATTTAATATCATTCAAACTTTAAACAAGACATGTTTGTATAAAAACATGAATAAAAATTAAATGTTATATTTAGTCTTGGTTAGGCTTCAATAGTGGGTCAACAAGTAATATTGGTTCAGCTTCAATCGTGGGATTTCAAATAGTCATGGTTGAGCTTCAGTCTTGGTTCCTTTTGTAGTCTTGGTTGAGCTTCAATCGTGGTTCTTAAAATAGTCTTAATTTAGCTTAATTCGTATATCTTCTAATAGATTTGATTGAGCTTGAATCGTGGTTCCTTTTGTAGTCCTGGTTGAGTTTTAATAATGGGTCTTCAAATAGTCTTGTCTAAGTTTCAATCGTGGGTCTTCTAATAGTCTTAGTTGAGTTTCTAATTCTGGGTCTTTTTTAAGCTTCAATCGTTGATCTTCAATTGTCTTGGGATTCCTTCGATAGTTGGGGTTTAAATAGTCTTGGTTCAGCTTCAATCTTATGCCTTTAAATAGACTTGGTTAAGCTTCAATCGTGCATCTTTTAATAGTCTTGGTTGGGCTTCAATCGTGCGTCTCAAATAGCCTGGTTGAGCTTCAATCTTGGGCCTCTTTGTAGTCTTGGTTGAGCTTTAATAGTGGATCTTTAAGTAGTCTTGGAAGATCTTTAATTGTTGGTTTTTAAATAGTCAGGATTGAAGCTCTTTAGATAGTTTTTAATAGTCTACTTTGAGCTTCAGTAGTGGGTTTTTAAATAGTATTGGCTATAATCGTGGGTCTGTGGATAACAGATTGTTATAATGTCTTTAAAATGAAAACTCCTTTGTTTCTTTTCAGAATGTTTTGGAGCCTGAGAAAACAAACAATCTCTATATCTATTTTCCCATCCCAACAGCTGCTTAATATTCTAATTCTATCTGCCAAAAAAAAATCCCTATAGATTTAAAACATATTTATCAGTTACATAAATTACTAAATCCCTTAACACTTTACTACAAAAGTCCATACAACCCTTGCCATCATCATACATCCATCATCTATCTCTTGTTCTATCATAAAAAGAAAACTAAACAAATTTTATTTTATGATCATGGGTTTAATAAAATTCTTGAGATTTATAATGTGTTTAAAAAAAAAACATATAAACAATTACTTTATGTCTGTGTTTGGTGTTCAAGGAAACATATAAATAAAACAGAAAATCCAAAAAGAATCAGTTACAAATAAGTATTCTATAAATTTGATAAGCAAACAAAGCCATAGACATTAATCAAGACTTAATTTAATTGTTTACACTAAAAACTCACTCACAAAAACAAAATGTTCAAAATTACAATGATGATGCTGCCTCGAAAAAGAAAAACATAAGCGCACACACAATACAAGAATCATAATTGGAGGCAACATAAAACCCACGCCTGTTTCGTAACAAAAAAATAACCAAGATTCAAGCTGGCAACAGAGAAAACGTAAATAAATTTTAAAAATAAAAATAACTCATTTAGAATTCCCCAATGTTTAATAATAATTCAGCAATAACAAACTAACTACAAACCGAGAGTATATGAAGTAGTCAGGCAGCCTGACTGCCTGCAAATGACAACAATTGTATGTTGCTGCTCACGAAAATCACTAACAAAGAACTCATCAACTGCAATAGCAGGCAGCAACGCGTTAGCATAAGTTTGTGTATGCTACACTATAGAATGGACCAATGAGCCATGTTGCGAGCCCCAACACCAGCAACATCAATGTCAACTTAAAGTGAGACTTTGGACAACAAAACGACATGATTAAGTGCAACTCTAAGCAAATACTGTGAATGATGTGAATGTGAAATAAAAATAAAGCAGAGAACTTAGCAATTACTGGAGTTTAAGTAAATGTCAACGAATTGTGAGAAGGCTACACAAGGAGATTTTGACTAGTTTGTAGAAAAATGTTTTGGTATAAAACTTTTTCTCTGGAAATAGTTTTGGTATTAAAATTGTTCAAAAGTCTAAAAGGAATCAGTATAGTTGTCACTTAATTCTCATTTAGGAGAGTTTTAGTAATCTTCAGTTAACAGGACTAATTAAATTTCATCAAAATGTAAATGATTCATTTCTGATTTACAAAGTTTGTCTTAGTTTAGTTTTATTTCAGCTAAACTTGGTTTTAGCAAGTTTACGTAATCTTCAGTTAACAAGGACTAATTTCAAATATAATTTACATAAGTTTGTCTTACTTTAATATTATTTGAACTAAACTTGGATTTAGCGAGTTTAAGTAAGTAAACAAGTTAATAATATTCAATTAAGAATTACAGCATATGTATACATAAGTATTCTATTGTAATTTACCTAAGATTTTTAAGCAAAATATCTTTTATTTTTTGTCTTAAACGAGTTTAAGTAATCTTCAGTTAACAGGACTAATTAAATTTCATCAAAATGTAAATGTTTCATTTCTGATTTACAAAGTTTGTCTTAGTTTTATTTCAGCTAAACTTGGTTTTATCAAGTTTACGTAATCTTCAGTTAACAAGGACTAATTTCAAATATAATTTACATAAGTTTGTCTTACTTTACTTTTATTTGAACTAAACTTGGCTTTAGCGAGTTTAAGTAAGTTTAAAGTAATAGTATTCAATTAAGAATTACAGCATATTTATACTTAAGTATTCTACTAAGATTTTTAAGCAAAAAAATAAAAGATTTTTTGGCTTAAACTTGTCTTATACGAGTTTAAGTAATCTTCAGTTAACAAGGACTAATTAAATTTCATCAAAATATGTAATTCAAATTTAATTTATATAAGGTTTAATTTTATTTTTGCTAAACTTGACTTTAGCGAGTTTAAGTAATCTCCAGGTAACTTTATTTAATTGATCATTACAGCATATTTATACATATTATATATTTTGGCTTAAACTTGATTTAAATGAGTTTATCTCGAGTTAACAAGCACTAATTAAATTTCATCAAAATATATATAGTTCAAATGTAATTTACATAAGTTTGTCTTAGTTTAATATTACATCAGCTAAACTTTTTTTGAAGTTACAACATATTTTTAAAGTTCTAATGGAATTTACTTAAGCTGTTTTAAACTTAACTTCATTTAAATAGTTTTAATTTTTTATGTTTTAACAAGTTTAACTAAACTTGGCTTAACTCAATTGAAGCAATAAACAATTCATTAAGTTTCTCATAGTTATTATAAGATCTGAAATAATGTTGTCATTTATTCTATACATTTTTACACTTAATCTCAAGTTAACTAAGTTAACTATTTACATTTCCTTCGAAAAATTTTTAAAATAAAAGTTTTTCGCAAAAAAAAACTGGTTTTCTTTAGAGAAATTGTGAGTATATTAGTTTTTCTTTGTAGTTTTCAGAATAATAGTTTTTCAAATAAAAAAAGTTTCTACAGTTTTATAACTAATACCCTCCATTAAACTTCCCACTCACATTCCTCAGTGTCACCAATCTAACGAGGAATCGAATACATCTTCCCCAGTAAGCGATGTACGAGTACAAGCATGGGGACACCAAAAATAAACCACATCATCAGAAATGAAACAAAAAAACTTAAATGGTCATATGCTGTTGTCGTTGTACTTCCAAACCATAAGTCGTGATGTTTGAATGTTTTTTTTTTTTGCACTCCTTCTTAGTTTGCGCTCCAGCAGTCATATGATCTTTAAGTTTTGTTAAAAACATGAAATTGCACAAAAATATATACGTTTTTTTTTTATTTATTTTTTTTTTTTGTTAAATGCCACTAAACAATTCATTCGTTGTAGTGTCGTCGTTGTTCGTTACTGGAGGGTTTGTAGCTTCACTTCTTTCTATTTTTTTTTTTGTCTTCTTTTTAGAAGTTGATGTGCTCGACAAAAAGCTTAAACATGGATACCGTGGAAGTGGCAAATGAAAGGAAGGCACGATGATTAAGTTGAAGTGCAAGATGAAACTAAAAAAAAGAAACAACAGAAGATGGAAGAGTCAAAGGAGTGAGAGGTAGTGGTGTGGTCGTGGTAGGAAGAACAATACCGCAAACAGCAATAAATAGCAACAACAACAACAACAACAACAAAAAGGAATGGAAAATGCCAAGATCAGTAAAACTAACAAGAGGTGTTACCCCATGTCGTTAGGGATTCTTGTTTAAATGAAAATTATTTTACAGTGGGCCAAAACAAAATTACATTAATTCTAGGCTGAAGGAATTGTTATATCCAAACATTTTGTATGAAAAACTGTTCTACAATTAATGTTTCTATGGGAAAACTGTTATAATAAAACTTTTTCTACTGAAAAACAGTTTTTTATATAAAAACTATTATACTAAACCTTTTTCTATAGAAAAACTGTTATACTAAAGTTTTTTCTATAGAAAAATAATTATACTAAAGTTTTTTCTCTATACTAAAACTGTAATTACAAAACTCTTATACAAAAACAGTTGTAATACGGAAAAACTTTTATATACTGACAAGTTTTCTATAGAAAAACTGTTATGAAAATTAGCTTTCTAAACAAAAACTATTATACTGAATGCTTTATTTAATGAAAAACTTCTAGAGAAATAAATTTGCCATAAAACTTCAATGAGAAAACTGTTCTACAAAAAATGTTCTATTTAAAAACGGTTATACTGACAAGTTTTCTATATAAATCCTATTATACTGTCCTATATTTAGTTTTAGTTTTTTTTCCAATTCAAAATATGTGTCGAAATACATGTTTTCTATCAGCCCACTGTTAATTGTTTTGTTTATAATTTTCAATGATTTTATACACCACAAGTATGATTCTCTCACCTTTTAAAACCTCAGGGTTTAAATAAAATTATTTGTTATAATTTAAAACCTCAGGTGTAAAAGAGTGTAAACATGAGAGAAAAAAACGAATTTTCTGGCTTGTACTCAATGATATATAATATAGCTTCTAATCGTATTTCTAATTGTAATTCAACTAAAGTTATCTAATCTTAATTTGATTTCAGTTAAATTTGGCTTTATCAATTTTATGTAATCTCCGGTTAATATTATTTAATTTGTCTATATTTTCCAAAACATAAGTTTGTTTACCTTAAACTTGACTTAAGCGAGTTGAAGTAATCTTTAGTTAACCAGGTTTTATATTAGATTACACAATAATTATATTTTTCAATTGTAGTTTATCTAAGCATAATTTTTCAGCTAAACTTAAGTTTAAGCTTAATTTTATTTCAGTTAAACTTGGCAAACGAGTTTAGGTAAACTTCAGTTAACTTGGTTTAGTCTTAAACTATACCATATTTACATTGTTCCATTTTAATTTATGTAAGTTTTTCTGAACTTGACATTATTTCAGTTAAACTTAGAATAAACGAGCTTAAGTAAACTGCAGTTATCTTGATTAGGTCTTATATTATGCCATATTTATATTGTTCAATTTTAATTTACATAAGTTAAACTAAGCTTAATTTTATTTCAGCTAAACTTGTTTAAGTAAACTTCAGTTAACATGATTTAGTTTTAAATTATGCTATATTTACATTTTGTTGAATCAGCTAAACTTGTAATAAACGAGTTCAAGTAATATCTAAACCTGGAATAAACATATAAACTTATGTTTATTGTTGTTAAACTGAGTTTTAACAAGTTCAAGTAATCTTCCATTAAGAACTAATTTATATTTAAATTATTCTATTTATATAATTGTTCAAGCTTTTCATAAAACTAAATTATTTTAGATAATCTTAGCTAAACAAAGTTTTACTAAACTCCAGTTAGCTAGTTTTTTTTTAATTTCTTTTTCAAGTATTTTAACTAAGTTTATGTAGTAAACTTAAAAACATTTTATGTTTGATAAGGATTCCATACATTTTCTTTACTGATCCATTGGGAAAAACGATCTATGTACTCATTCGTCACTTAATGAGTGGTTTCCATATAATTGTGTTTTTTTTATTTTTATCTGGTTTTGGTTTTAGTTTTCTTGGGATTACAAGTCACACTTCAGCTCTTCTCCTTAGGAAATACTTTACAGCGAAGGCAAAACAAAAAACATGCACATATTTCGTTTAATATTATGGTTGTTTTATGAGACATATCGCGTTACTATTTAACTTTAGAGCAACACGACAGTCTTAATAAATGGCTTCAGAATTACAACAATTCTGTAGTTCATTTGCGCAATAATTGCAAATATGTTCAAGTTAAAACAGTTGCAAAGAAATTATCCTTAATTATGGCAACTGAAATATATCTTAGTTTTTCGCTAAATTTTTACTTTATACCTCAATTAATCTCTAGCCTCAAGTTAACTTATTTGCTTTGTATGTTTTCTTACGCCTTAAGTCAATGTAAATGAACAATAAATAAAGTTATTACCCCATCATGTTAAACTTGACATTAAAAATCCACTAAAAATACATTTCATTTCACTTGGCAACACTCCCAAACACAATCTTATATTTTCAGTCATGTCAATCTCTATAATACCACAAACATTTGTAAAGTGGAATTTTTTTCTGTTCTGTTCTTTACAAAACTAAATTAAAAATGTAAAAGAATTTGTTGAAATTTGTGTAAAAAAACTAAAAAAAAAAACAAAAAGAAATCTAAATAGAACTTGCTACACCATATACAACTAACAAATCCTGTACAGATCCTATGACAATGTCACATAAATCTGACAACTACGCAAATAATGTCATTTTGACAGTTTTAGAAATAGTAATACAAAACAGCAACAACTATGTTCAAAGTTAAACAAAATTGTTGCATAGCAAACATATACATAAATTAAATCGCACAATATGCAGGAGTATGAAGGCTGGATTTTTTACAGGGGGGTTAAAAGAGAATTTATCATAGAATAAGAGAATTATAAGAATTTCGTTAAGATTTTTTATTGCATGTATTTATCTATTTATGGAGAAAAAATGCTCTTAAGGTGACCAGTTGCTAGAAAGGAACTTGTAAATTCCATAACTAAAAATTTAATTATTCTTGTGCAATTTTTCAAAACTATACTTTATTTTAGCTAAACTTAAACATCAGTTAATTAGATGTTTTAGCATTTTCTCAAAATGCATTACATTATTCAATATAAACTTAACTTTATTTACGTTTAAGTAATCTTAGTTAACTTGGTTTAATCTTAAATTACACCCTTTTGTTATTGTTTGATTGTTATTTACCATAATATATCTAAACTTTACTATTAAAGTCTTAAACCTGATTCTGGTAAGTTTAAGTAAACACCAGTTAACTTGGGTTTATATTAATTTAGGTCCTAATTACATTGTTCAATTGCAATTGACCTTAATTTATAAAAATTTGACTTGATTTCAGCTTGAAACTTGAAACGAGTTTTCGTAAACTTCAGTTAAGTATGAAAATTTAAAAATATATTATCAGCTATACTTTATCAAGGCATCACAATGGACCATATTGGTCACTGGGTGAAGGTGTGAGGTGACTCACACCAGCCTTTCTACCTACCTACCTACCTATACTTTACCCAAATTTTTCTAAACTTAAGTTAGTTCCAGCTAAACTTGGCTTAAACAAGTTTAACCAATCTCCAGTTAACTAGGTTAAGTCTTTAATTACTCCAAATCCACATTATTAAATTCTAATCTACCAAAGTTTTTATAAACTTTACGTTATTTCAAACGAGTTTAAGTAAACTCCAGTTCACTTGGTTTAGTCTTTAATTAAACCATATTTATATAGTTTATTGTTAATCTACGTTTTTCTAAACTTATTTGAGCTAAACTGGGCATAAACGAGTTTAGGTAATCCTCGGTTATCTTTATATAGTCTTAAATTATAAAATATTTGCATTTTTAAGTGTAATTTATCTAATTTTTTTTAAACTTGACTTCTTTTCAGCTAAACATTAGTTAAACAAATTTAAGTAAACTCTAGTTAACTAAGCTTAATCTGAAATGTCTATATGCATATGTATCAACCTTGTTGTATTGTCATTTACCTAAGTTTTTCTAAACTTAACTTTAATCCAGCCAAACTTCAGTTAAACACAGTTAAGTAATCTCCAGTTAACTAAGTTTAATCTTAAATTACAATAAATTAAGATTGTTTAATTGTAATTTATGTAAAACTAAATAAATTTAACTTTAAGGAGTTTAGGTAATCTCCAGTTAACTAGGTTTTTTATATTTTCCGGCAAATTTTAGGTATTTTTAGCTATTTTTGTATTTTATAGGTTGTAGTTTTCTTTAATTGTTTTAATGCACCTTAATTTCTTAACTATGACCACTTTTACCTGGTCACTTTACAAATCAATTTATTTGAAATTCAACAATTATGTGAGTTGCATATAAATTCGTATAAGAAAAAAAAATAAAACAAATTCTAGTTTTGCTCAATACTACAGCTAAATTCTACACACAACAACGAAGCGAATACAAAAACAAAAACAACACAAAAATGCATTACGCACGTATTATTGACTGACTACAACTGAGTTCTGGTTCTACAATATCGCCTCAGTTTTGGGCTGCTTGTTATAAAACGTGCGTAATTTATGGCAGCACCCTGCTGCTTGTTATGGTTGGCTCTTCAAACGAACAACACAGCGAAACTCATTCCTTAGCCACCAAAAAACAGAACGAAAAAAGAAATTAAACATGCCCTGTAAAACTGCACAGCTATAGAGAACATATTTACGAGTATAGGGAATCAATATTACCCGGGGTAAATAAATGAGTTCGATTGCGAGTTGGAGCAATATGTTAAATGTTTAATGCCCAGCCAACAACTACAACCATTCTGATGATGATAATGAGTTGGTATTGGTAACCGAACAGAATTGTAAAGTTCAGCGATAAATGATGCTGGGTGTTCTACTCAGGGTGTCAATTGTGAACCTTGAATAAATAAACACAAACAACAACACGAAACATTTTGTGGCAACGTTGAAATATTTAAATCTTTTCCTATGTGTTTATTTCTATTTTCCAATACAAAAATAAATACATACATCTCGACAACAACATAGCACAAAAATTCCCATTTGAAGTTCATTTGAAAGTTTTGTCTATTTAATTTCAAATTTACCGGGTCTTTGGTTAGCCTTGCTGTTCTGTTCACCAATTAAAAGAATTTTAAAATTAAATTTAAACAAATTAAAAATTGGAAAAAAGAACATTTATCACCATCATAAATTATTATGGCAACCCGCAGAAATATCCCTTTTATGGTGTTTCTGTCTTAAATGAATTGAAGAACGAATACTGCAGGCAAATAGTCTATTAAGATAATTTGTTATAAGATTAAGTATTAATTGTCTAACGGTCAACGGAGACTTTTTTCTCAAAAAACTGGAGCTGCTATTTGGAATGAAATAATCGGAAATTAAAAAAAATTTGTTGGATTGTTTTGAGTTTTATCAAATTAATCTAATCTTTCCATTATTTTAGTTAAACACAATGTTTTGCTACTTAAACTCGATTAATATACGTTTGAGTAAACTTCAGTTAACTAAAATTATTTATAAACCACTTGAGATTTCTTAATTTTGTTAATATTCACCTGACTACAGTTAAATAGGTTTTTGTTAATTTCTTAATTCTTTTTAATTTCTATGTTGATTTAATAATAAATTTAGCATAAAAACTTATTTTCAACACTAAAACTCCATTTAACTACGTTTAGTTAAACCTTAGTTAACAAAAACTTTATACGTTTTATTTTGAATTTAATTAGTTTATAGAATCCACTCTTAATTTCCCTTAAACTTAGTTTAAGATAGTTCAACTTAAATTTAATTTAATTTTTACTTTTAACAAAGTTTTTCACATTTTATACGTTGTTTAAATGAACATTTATGAAATCAAAACAAAACAGAAAAAATTAATTGTAAAAAACCAAATATAATGAAATTTATGATTAAACCTAGTTAACTGGAGCTTACTTAAACTCCTTTCAGCCAAGTTTAGCTTAAATAAAGTTAAGTTTAGATAAACTTAGGTAAATTTTAATAGAACAATGCAAAAATAGTGTAGTTTATGATTAAACCTAGTTCACTAAAGATTACTTATGGCCGAATTCTCAGTCATTAGTTTACCATTGGTAAACTAAAATACTAACTATTGTTTAACTATTACTTGTTATTCTTATAGCAAACTATGCATTGCGAATAAAGAATCATTATTTAAGCCTTTGTCATTAGCTAACTAAAGACTGTGAATTCGGCCATTAAACTTGTTAAAGTCAAGTTTAACTGAAGTGAACTAAAACTGATATAAAATGAAGTAAATTGCAATCAAACAATACAAATAGGTTGTAATTTAAGATAAAACCTTGTTGTCTAAAGTTTACTTAAACTCGTTAAAGTCCAGTTTAACTGGAACAAACTAAAACTGATTTAAAATGAAATAAATTTCAAACAAATAATATAAATCGGTTGTAATTTACGATAAACCGTTGTTAACTGGACAATCTGGAAACTCGTTACAGCTGGAATTAAGTTAAGTTTGGATACAATTAGCTAAATTGCAATAAAACAGTGCAAAAGTTGTGTGATGCAGGATTGTAATTTTTTTAATTCATCCTGATATCAACAAAATATTGCTTAATATTAATATATTATAATAATATATTAAATATTTTTTATATTTCATTAATTTATCTAATATTAGCATTGCATTCTTGAAACTCATTTTAAGACAATTTAAATAAACTCTAGTTAACAAACAAATTTACAGTTAGTCTATAATTTTGTTAATTTCGACTAATCTCAACTTGAGTTTTCTAAATCTAACTATTATTTAGCTTAAACTAAGTAAACTGAAATTAAACTAAGTTTACTTAATCCCAAGTTGACTTAAATTGGTTTTTGATTTATAAAAAATTCTTTAATTTGTCTAATCTTATCTAAACTCCAGTTAATTGAAATTTATACAGTTAGTTTATAATTTCATTAATTTCCACTAAACTTAACACTATTTTAGTTTAACTCAAATTTGTTTAGCTTACACTTTATTTAACTAAGTTTAAGAAATTTCTAATTTACTGAATATGTCTTTAAACTATAACTAAACTATAGTTAATTACCATTTATACACAGTTAGATTAAAATTTTCTTAATTTAAACAAATCTCAAAATAATTTTTCTAAAACTCATTATTTAGTTTAAACTAAGTTTATGTAAACGCTGATGAACTGAAATTGTTAAAATTTTTTTTTTTAATTTTCTATTTTTTATAAGCTTAACTTAATTCTTCATAAACTTTGTTTAACCTAGTTTAACTAAACTCCCGTTAACTATGTTTTTCTACATTATACACATTGTTTTAATTTTTAATTATGGCCAATCCTAAAATGTTGCTGAATTTCAGCACACGTCCGCCCAAAATTTAAGCAATTTTGTAAAAATAATCTTACAAAACTCAAAATCATGACCAAGTTAATGATGTTAAAAAGCCAGTCAACTAACCAGTTACTTGCCTAGTTAGTTAGTTGTTGCCTCCCTTGTTACCTTAATTTCTTAACAAGCAACATTCTCCCCGTATAAAGGCGATGAAAATGTTCTTAAATGGATTCCAGTTTTATGCACCCATTTGTTTTTGTTTCGTTTTGTTTTGTTTATGTTTTATTTTCAAGTCCGTTTTGTTTTTATTGTAGCTGCTGTTATTGTTGTTGTTTCTGTTTTTCTTGTCTTTCTGTTTTTCTTGTCTATAGGTTTTTATCTTTTTAAGGGTCTTGTTAAAAGTAATTCGTAACACGTTGTTACCAGATAATAACCGCCTGGCTAAGGTTGGCTAAACAAGGCTTGTTAAGAAATGCAATATACCCAGACACGCTCTCTCAGTTACACACATACACACTCTCCTAAAAGAGAGCTTGATCAAAATCAGGCTTAAAGCTAGAGACAACAAAAGTATTTAACTGTTTTGCTAACAAGAAAAATACTTGTTTTGAGTATAAAATTTGAAATTCTCTTGATTTGCTTCTCTCTCTATTTTCTCTATTTTATTACGACTCTTTTATCTTATATTACGTTACTCTTTCCGAATTAAGTTTGTACATATTACTTTAAAAAAATTTCAGGTTCATTACACTTCATTGCTGTTTTCTTAAGATTTTTTCTTTCATTTTTACGTTAACAATGAACAAAATCAGAATCATATAAAAATCAACAGGGTGCTTAAATTTTTTGGGTTTTAACTCCTTGAAATTACTGCGGACTCTACAGAGTGTTTATGCACATTTTTGTCTTAATGATCATTTATGTTGTTGTTGTTGTTGCTTTTGCCACACGTGTTGTGTTAGAGCTGTCTTTGGCCCAACAAACAAATACATATACACAAAAGAAATCAACAATTTTTGTCTATTTTTTTTAGGTTGTGTAACGAAAACTTACACGCCGTATAAAAATGTTTATATGCAACATGCATTGTTTAAGTTTTTGTTCTTGTTGTTCCTGCTACTATTGCCCGCTCCATGTATTTAGTTGTGTTTTTTGTTTAGATACTCGTATTGTAACGTCGAAATCGTGCGGCATTGCGCTAATGAACTGAACAATGGTAAAAAGTAACATCATACAACAACAACTGCAACAATACAAAAAGCAGTCTAAATAAAAACTGAAACTAGGCGCTTGTTTAGTTTACATTTTTTTCATACATAATTTAATTGTAACAGATACAGGGTATTATTAATTTTGACAAGCGCAAGAAAGAAAATGTTGTGTGCAAAGGGAAGGTAAGCCATAAAACAGCTAATAATAACTGTTTAACAACTCCCCTTTTACTGGCTGGCAACAATTATAAGTCTTAAACTCAAAATAATTAAGTTTAACTAACTAACTCGCCATTAACTTAAAAAGGTGTTAAAAATTTAATTACCATATAATTTATTTTAATTTGTCTAACAACGAAATAAGGAAAACTATATTGTACAGAAGCTCCTCATGTTTGCTTTTAAACCTTATTAAACTAAGTTTAATTAATCTTTAGTTAAATAAATTTGTAGTATACTATTTAAAATTTCTAGGGTTTCTCAAAATAATACTTAGTTTTACTTAAACACATGTTAAGCAAGTTTAAGTAAACTGCAGTTAACTAGGTTTCTTCCATAATCCAACTTTTTTAAGTTTATATAATTTTCAACATTAAATAAACTTAAATTTTAGTAACATTTTTGTAAACTTAGAAAATAATAGAGATAAAAACTTTAATTTTATTGCATTCCTATTTAGTTTGATAACAGCCATAAATTTAAAAAGTTATGGTTTGTTAACTTTAAACTTTTGTTAGTTGTGTTTACTTAATCTTTAGTTATCAAAAAATGTTTTATCTTTTTTTAAAATTTGTAGCACATTTCAAAATTATACTTATACTTACTTAAACTTAGATTAAGCAAGTTTAGTTAAACTCCAGTTAACTTGATTTTTTTTATATACATACATTAAACATTTTAGAAAATCAGTAAATATTGCTTAACTGTAGTTTAGATAAACTAGGTTAAAAAGTGTAAAGAGGTAAACAATTTAAAAATTTTAAGATTTAAACTTAAGTTATTTCGTTAGTTCTTTTAAACTTTTAAAATTTTTTGTTTAAATTTTCAGAGACATTTCAAAATAAATATTACTTTTACTTAAACTTAGATTAAGCAAGTTTATTTAAACTCCAGTTAACTAGATTTTCTTACATCTTCTGCATTGTTTTAAGATTTAGTAATACATGTCATTAAAATTTCTAAAAATTCCTAAAATATTACATAAATGTAGTTTAGATAAACTTGGTTGCGTTGAGTTTAAGAGCTAAACAAAGAATTTTGGTAACTAGATTTTCCATTTACTTTAAAACAGCATTTATAGTTCAAAAATTATTATTTTTGGAATTTGAACTTCAGTTATTTTAGTTTAGTTAACATCTAGCTTCTAGCTTCTTAAACTACTAGGTTTTCTTACATATTCTGCATTGTTTTAAGTTTTAATAATACATGTCAATAAAAATTTTAAAAATGGATAAGTTCTAAGTTAACTGCAGTTTAGATAAACATGGTTTAGTTAAGTTTAAATGTTAAAAAGTAGAATTTTGAAAACTAAATTTATTACAAAGTTTGAAACTAAAGCAATAATTAAAAAATATTTTTTTTTTTGAATTTAACTTTAGTTACTTACTGTTAGTTAAACTTTGGTTATATAAATTTGTATTTATATTAGATTTTGTTAGACATTTCAAAAAAAATGCTTAGTTTTACTTAAACTTAAATTAACCAAGTTAAGCTAAACTTCTGTTATTAAGATTTCTTACCATTTTTAGCTAATATGTGTTAGCGATTAAATAAATTTCATATTTTTTGGTTTATGGCTTAAGAATTTTGTGATATTACTCCAAGATTTTAAAGATTATTATCTATAAAATGCAGTTTAAACAAAAATAATGTTTAAAACCTCTTTTTTAAATTCATTTGAAACCTTTTTGCTAGTTTCTTATCAAGATTATAATGATAATACATAATAAGAAACATTTTTATTTTATTTTGCTTACAGCTGATCTTTGTGCAATCTACTGGACTATATTTGAAGGCAAAGGTGAGTTGTCTAACAAATGTATAGCATGCTAGAGAAATATAAACAAAATTCATACATTGTTGCTTTAATCTAGAATAGAGAGATTTTCTTGATAGAGTGTTTGTACTCTTGTAATAAAATGCTATATTAGCTCTCTTGGTTATGAACAATATTTGAAATTTTCTGTGCTCTTTGTTTTATTATTGTAATAAATCTGTAGTACAGTGTTGCCAGAATAGTAAAACTATGTTGGAGAAAAACATTTTTTTTATCAAGCAAATTATGCCAAAATTTTTCAAAATTTCAATGCATTTTCGAGAAATAAAATGCTAAATCTAGCACTGAAAGTGCTAAAATGGCAACACTGATGTAGTAGTTTAATTTAAACAAGCAACCAGCGTTGTCAGTTTAGGGGATTTATCCCCAAATTGAGGATTTTTTTCGTGATTTGGGATAAAAATTTCCTATTGGGGATCCGGGGATTTGTTGAGGATGACATCAATTTTAGGGGATTTTTTGGGGATTTTATTTATAACTGGCAAGTTTAAAAATGTGTGTTATTATTTATAGTGGATGGTTTCTAATAAAGAAGAAGTATGTAAATATTTAAAAAAAATACTAATTTTATAAAAAAAAATCATAATGTTTCTCGGCAAAAGGTTTGAAATGTACATATACGAGTATATTTTTAAAGTGTAACGCTTGCGTTGAACGCGTTTTTTCAATAATGAATACTACCTAAACAAAAATACGTAACAAAATGCAATATGAATTATTGGAAGCATTTCTCAGAATAAACACATACTTAAAAATAATTCAATTTGTTGGGAGATATTTAATCCATCTGCTGAAATGCTAAAGCTTTTTAATACAAGCAATATGTACAACAACATTTCTGAGGCTGATGAATCAGAAGATTTTTATTCTGAAGTTTTGGAAATGCTAAACTCTGGTATAATTTTTTCTTTACAAGATTTATAATTACAAATCGAATTAGTTTGAATATTAATACATATATGTAGCTATCGATAAAAATTAATTTTATTAAATAAATATGTTATTTTTTAAATAAAATAAAAAATTTATAAAAAAAAAATTAAATAAAAAAAAAATCAGTTTGGGGATTTTTGGGGATGACAAATCCAAAATTGGGGATACGCTCTAAAAAAAATACTGGCAGCACTGCAAGCAACACAAAACACATGCTTTTTCCAATAACAACAGGAGCAGCAACAACAACAACTTACCCCATAAGAGCACAACAATTGGGTTTATGTGTTGTTGTTGTTGCGTGTGTATTTGCATCTGTGTGTTGTGTGCTCCTGCAAGTGTATGTAGTATCTATGTAAACTATTAAGCCAGATTTACACGATTGAAATTTTCTTCAAAATTGCTCTTCAAAATGCTTCGAACTCGTGTAAACAGCAAAATGTCTTCAAAATTTATTTATTTAATTTTGAAGAAAATTTCAATCGTGTAAATCTAGCTTTATATTGTAATTTTGTAGTTTCTGTACTCAAAAAGATACTAACAAATTCAATGTGTTTTATTTTCTATATCACGTTTTTTGTTTTTGTATTCATAACAATAATATTAAGGTGGTGATGGTGTTAGTGGTGGTGTTTATGCTCTGGGAGTACATAAAAAATCTCAAAAAAAAAACACACAAATTGAAAGAGAGATAAAGAGCTAAAAACAGCATTGAATTTTAATGGAGGAAAATATATTCTACTATAATTTAGTTTAGTTCAGTTTTAAACGAGCGATCGTGTCGCCTGGTGGTGTTTAATGGCAATGTCTAGAAATCGATTTTTATGGTCTATGGATATTTTATAATTTAAAAAAAATTACACACGGTTGGTTGTTAATATAAAAAAAACAACGCCAACTAAATTCATATCATCTACATACTTTACACGTTATAGCGTGAAACAAATAGCAACAACAATGTGATTCTAAAGAAATATTTTTGCTGTAAACAAAATTTAGTAATAAAATAGTTCCTTTTCTTCTAATATTAAGTGATTTTTTGGTGGTGGCTTTTGAAAAAATCAAAAAAACAAAAATAACAAATAAATGTGTGACACGATTTTGTCTTTTAAACACTTTCCAGCCAAATGGTGGAGTAAAATTTACAACTGTATGAAAACAAAATAACAAAATAAATCAAAAACAAGTTTAGTGTTCGAAAAACAACAAAAAAAATACAAAAATTTTAAACAAAATAAAATAATTACAGTTTAACTTAGTACCATTTTTCTTTAAGAAAATTGTTCTCTCACTAAAAAAACAAACTAATTCTGTTTAGTTAAACTAAAACTTCTTAGATTTTTTTTAAATAATCTTTTACAAAAATCTAAAGAATGTTTATGCTGTAGCACAGTGCCAAAATTTTCTATTTATTATATTTCGAAAATAACAAGAAAACTATTTGTTAAACATCTAAAGAAAATTCTTAATATTTGGATTATAAAACAACAAAATCAAACGAATAAAACAAATATTTGGATTTAACACAATTGGATTAACGCAAAAAAGCACAAAAATTACAAGGTATGTTAAATTTCAAATAAAATTTAAAAACCTCCAGAACTTTATAATTACATAATATATACATACACTTAATTTAACTAAGTTTTGTTAAACGCTAGTTAACCTAAATTATATTTATATTATTACAAATTTCTTTAATATAAATATTTTGTGCTTAATTTCCCTTAAACTTGTTTTAACTAAGTTTAACTAAACGCCAGTTATCTTAAGTTTTTTATATTTTTTTCATTTTCTTAAGCTTAAATAAAGCTTTCTTAATATAACATAAATTTTTAAATTTTCGTAAAATATTTGTTAACCGAACTTTTATTAAACTCGGTTAAATTGAGTTTAACCGCTAAAATCTTGAATTTTGAAAACTGCACATTTAATTTAGTTTGAAAACAACCCTAACATTTAAAAATAATAATTGATAACATATAAACTTTACATATTTTAGTTCAGTTAAACTCTAGTTAACTTAAATTTGAACATTCAATTTCTCATTTAGTTCGAAAGAAAACATAATATTGAAAAATATTAATTTATTACATTCAAATTTTAGCCATATGCGTTTACTTAAGCTCTAATTAACTAAAGCTAGTTTAGCTAAACTGTAGTGAACTAAGTTTTGTGATATTTCCCAGCTTGTTTTATGTTTTAATAAGGCTACAATAAAAAAAACATAAATTTAAATGAATGTTGTAAAAATTCATAAAATAGTAGTTGACAGGGGTTATGTAACCTTGTTTAAGTTAACTTTAAGAAGTACAATGTTGAAATTTGTATATTTAATTTTGCATTTAGTGTGAAAAGAAACATAATATTGAAAAAAAATAATTTGTTATATTTAAACTTTACCCCATAAGTTTAGTTAAACTCTATTTAATTAAGAATTAATTTATATTAATTTTCTGGCACAATTCAAACTTAAACTCAATTCCGCTTAAACTTATCTAAAAATAGTTTAGCTAAACTGCAGTTAACTAGGTTTTCAGACATTTCCCAGCTTAGCTTAAATATTAATAAATTTAATTTAAAATATTTCTTTTAAACAATAAAAAAACTAAATTTTTGTGAAATCTTTCACAAATTTATTAAATAATTGTTAACTGAAGTTTAGATAAACTTGGTTTAATGAAGTTTAAGTGTTAACAGGTAAAATTTTTGTAACAAAATGTTCCACTTAATGTGAATAGAATTAACAAATAATCATGTTTTACATTTAAACTTTAGTTATTTGAGTTTAGTTAACCTTTAGTTAACTAACACATTATTTTTATGTTTTATTCTTTTAACACATTTTAAATTGTTAGACATTTTGCCTTAAACTTAATTTAAGTTTAGTTAATCCAAGTTAACTAGGTTTTGCTTGTGATTTTTTTATATCTCAGCCATTTTTAACACGATTTGGAAAGGATTTTTTTGAAGCCATATTGTTTTAGAAAAGGCATGTGTGTTGTTTGGCTTATATCTTAGCAATATATGCAGCGATTTGGCTGATTTGTACTAACGAAATTCTTGAAAGTAAATTTGTTATATTAATGAATCAAAATGTTCTGTAAGTTGTGCGGGCTCTTCTAAAAGTTGATTTAAACATACTCACCCCTATCGTGAATAAAAATTTCACATGAAATTTGTTCCCTTTTATTTTCTTAACATTGAATTTTAATAGGAAAAATGTGAAAAGGGAACAAATTTCATGTGGAATTTTTATTCACAATAGGGGTGTATGTTCTATTTTCATAAATATTATTAAAATTGAAAATATTGAATATAGCTGATTGAACTTAAGAAATATATAGAAAGACATCAAAGCTAAAGAAAATTAGTAGGATTTGTGTAATTTATATTACTGAGTTGACTAATAAAGTTGTAGTTTAAAGATAAATCTTGTTTTTTTAGTTTCTTATCAAACTTTCTGATTATGTCCTTAGCACACACAAGCCTTGTTTCTTCCCTCTACCTGTATATTTCCCACAAAATGTATAACTCTTGTACGAAAAGAAAATGTCATTTCTGTTAATTTTTGTTTTTAAATGTTGTGCTATAATTTATCTTATTTAAGATCTTGTTACTCTTAGGATCACTAACATAATTCTAACATACAACATATGTTTATTTTGTGTAAGTTTCGTACAGAAAAACCAAGATGATATTTTTTGGTCTATAAATTATAAGATATTATTGCCTCAACAAGGTTTTAATTACATGTTCTTTCTAGGTATAAGAATTAAAAGCAGTAACTAAGAAAGAACACAAAGACTGGAAAAAGGGTTACACTTTAACATGCTGCATGTGGAAAGAATGAAGGCTGGCTGGTAAGAGACAAAAAGTTTTAGTTTTTTTTTTCTTGTGTGTGTTGGGGATTTTTTCTTTAGCTTTTTCTCTTGATTTGTTGGACCCATAAATTATGCGTAACGTGACACCTTTTTCATGTTTAAACATCTTGTTAAATAGTTTTGTTGTTTTTTTAACAGACTTTTCTGTTTTAGTTTTGGAAAACAAGTTAACAACACATCAAAATAGTTAAAAAAAAATACTAATAATAATAAAATAAATTTGAAATACATAAAAATAAATTTAAAACCAAGTTAACATAAAATAAAATTCAAATGTATATGAAGTTTATACGTATTTGGTTTTAAAATAGATCAAGTTTCAAGAATGTATTTAAATTTATAGGAATGGATTTATTGGTATTTTGACTAAACCTAGAGAAATTAAAGTTAAAATAATGTAATATTTATGCAAAGAATTTGTGTGTTTGTGCTTTAATAAATTAATAGAATCGCCTAAGTTTCTTAATAATTAAATATAAAAAACCAAACACTTTTGTTTAAATTTGGTATTTTTTATAATTTAAAAAAGTTTTTTCTCCAAATTGGACTTTGAACAAAAAATTAAATATCAAAAATTATGGTAATAATTCTTGGATTTTTTTATTTTTCGTAACACATTTTTCTTTAAAAAAATAAATTTCTTTGAAATTCTATTCTTTTCGAAACATTCTTCAAACACTTCTAATCTTAACTACATAAAAATAATGCAAATTGCTTTATTTTTCCATAAGTTATAATAAAAATAAAAACTCATTATTTGAAAAAGGTTTAAAGATTTACTTGAAATTGTTCTTGTTTCAAATTCATTTTTCTCAGTTTCTAGATATTTTTTGGGGTTTTTTTTCTTTAATAACTTAACTAAATTGTTTAGTGTTGTTTAATCAAAATTAGCAAAATCGTTTAATAATTATGTACTTAAGTTTGTTAGAAAAATATTAAATCGCTTTTCTTTCAAAAATTTTCAAAAATGTTCGAAAATTCTAAAATTTGTATTTTTATTTAATTTTTTAACTTTTTTTAAATGCTTAAAAATAAAATTTTGTTTTTAGTTTTCTTGATATTTTTTTGATTTTTTTTTGGGTAACATTTTTCTTTGACGAAACTCGAGTTTTTTAATTCTTTTTTATTACAAACATTCTTCAAGGTCTTGTAATTTTGTGTTTTGCTTGATTTTTCTTTCAGTTACGACAAGACTAAAAAATCATTCTTTGAAAAATGTTTAAATATTTTCCTGAAATTTTTCTAATTTCAGTTAAAGTTTTCTCAGTTTTTAAATATTTTTTTTTGGGTTTTACTTCTTTAATAAGGTAATTAAAGTGTTTAGTGTTGTTTAACAAAAAATCAGCAAAATCTGTGGGTAACTACTTAAGTTTGTTAGAAAAATATCAAATTACTTTTTGCACAAAAATTTAAAAACTATCAAAACTTCGAAAAAATATAATTTTTGTTAAATTTTTAACTTTTAAAATGTTTTCTTAACAAAATCAATTTAATTAGAAAACTTTAATTTGAAATCTGAAGAAAATTGCTAAAAAAAAAAAAAAAAAAAAAAAAAATATTTAAAATTTTTTAAAATTGTAACATTTTTTTTACAAAAATTTTGTTTTTGCAATTCTTTTTTAATACAAACATTCTTCAAAGTTTTGTAGTTTTATATTTGAAAAATATTTCTAATTGCTTGATTTTTCTTTAAGTTATGTTTAAAATAAAACATAAAATAAAACATAAAAAATAAAAAAGAATTTAGAATTTTTTTATCTTCTTAATAAAATTTTCTCAGTAATTCATTACATTGTCTAATATATTTTTGCAATTATTAAATTCTAAAAGTGTTTTGTTTAAATGTAATAATCAAAAATCTCTTTTTTAACTAATTTCCTACATTTTACTTAAATTTTTAGTTAAATAAAATGTTTTTCTTTAAAATCTAAAAATTTCTTTCTCTTTGTTGTTGTAAACTAAAAAAATTAATTAAATCATAAGTTTTTGTTAAACTTATTTTTGACAATTAAATGTACCTATCTTTCTCTAAAATACTAATTGCTGAGAGATCTAAAAAATTTTGAGGTTGGCGGTAAATATTTCAATTAAATTTGTCATGTTGTTTTAAACATTTTTTTATGTCTAACATTATTTCATATCAAATTAACCTAAATCTTAAGAATAGTTTATGTTTATGTTGCTATTTCACCAAAAAAAAACACACAGAAATGTTTAATGAAATTTATTACTTGTTGAGTTTTTCTATTTCATTTCTATTTCAAGAAATTGTGTTATAGGTAGTTAGTCTATCAATCAATAAACAAAATAACAGTTCGTTATCTTAAAACATTTGTTTAAGTTTTCCTATATTTCTATACCAGCACTATCATTTACACAAATTCCCTTCATGTTGACTATTTACCTGCCAACCTTCCGTTTGCTTTAGTAAAAACTAACTGAATTTATGATCAGTTTTGTTATTTTTTTTTTCTTATCAATATAAAATTTTTTGATTTGGTTTTGTTAGAAACAAAAATTATTTGTTTATTTAACCGAAATTTCCTTTCCAAACACAGTGTTGAAGGGTTAAACGCAAAATTTGACAGAAAGAGTTTGCTGCTAAAGAGAAAACAAAGAGAATTTTGTTAAAATTAAACGCTCAGTAAACAAATACAGCTCAAATTTGTTCAATTTGTTGTTTTTATTTATTTAAATTGTATGCCAAAATTTTGAGACCTTTTAAAGCTTTATTTAATGGGTTTTTATTGAAAAGCAAATATTATTTAAAACAATTTGTTGTTAAACAAACTAACTATTTAAAAAAGTGCGACTTTCAAACAGCATAAAACACAATTTTGCCATTTATGTGGCAATTCCTAGAAATACAATTAAATTTCTAAACAACAAGTGTTTCAATTGTATTAAACTAAGACAAATTTAATTTTTTAAAATATTTTACCCAAAATTCTTTAAAATTTTAAGCAAAAAGGGTGTATTGTCACCTTTTTACTACACACACACACACACTCTTACACTTTTGTATACAAAAAAAAAACCTTTTCAAAATTTTAATTTATGGTTTGATTTCAGACACAACACAGATCTTAAAGTTAAGATTTGAAAAAGTCAAACACAACACACAAACGCAACGAAAAAAAACACATAAAGGTTTCAAAAAAATCCAGGTATAAACACAGATCACCTGTTTGAAATAAAGGAATTTCAAACTCACAAAACAGCAACAACAACAAGAACATGACATTAATTTAGAAGCAGGACATTCAAAATATAAAGAAAAGAAACAGCGGGAGTTAAAAAGCAATAAGAAATAAGCAATAAAACTCACAATTAAAAGAGTGAAAACATAAAACTACAACAATTACAATTAACTTTATAAAATAATTTAAATCCACAGAAAACTTAAAAAATTTCTTTATTTTCCATTCTCAACATAGAAACATTATCGAAAATTCATTAAATTTAAAATAAACATCAGGTAAAAATAGCCTTAAACAAAAAAAAAACAATGAAAATACACAAAATTTAAGCTAAACTCAACAAACTTTCCGCAAAAATACTCTATAAAAGTAAACATTGCCCAAATAAACAAACGTACGATCTTATTTTATTTACTATCATTATCAAAATTTAAAAAACTAATAAAATTCCACGTTAAACTAAGAAACTACAAGCAATTTAAGCTAAACTCAACAAAGTTGGCCTAAAAATATCCCAAAAAATAAAACATTGCATATATGTATACACAAACCTACGCTCTCTATTCACTCGCTCTCATTATTAAAATGGCGCTAGAGTCAGCGTTGCCGTTTTGGTTACTTTTAACCAAAATTGGTTACTTTTTTCCAATGTGTACTTGTGTACTTTTTTCCGTTTTGGTTACTTTTTTTAATACAAAAGTAACCATTTTTTACAATGTTTTTCACTTTGAATTAACACCACTAATTTTGGTGGTAAACTAAACTACCACAATTTAAACGTTTTTATAATGTTATAATAACAACACTGTAACAACCATGTGAACTTAAAATTTTTGTCTTTCAACGTTGTAAGAAAAAGCATTTTCAGTACATTGAAAAACAAAAATATTGTTAGACATCTAACAATCATGTAAACACACAATTTTGTCATTATCATTGTTTTAAGACAATTGTCAAACACTTTTCATTGTCATATGTGCAAAGTTTATGCATCTGCCAATGGCAGCATTGTCATAGAAATTATTTCTAAACTCTGTATGTACATAAATAAACAAACAAGTGTGCATTAATAACATTTTTGAAAAAAGTGGAAGGAAATTAAAGAAAATAAAAAATGGATTGTGACATATCTTTTGATGAATCCTGTTTCATAGAGTGCAGATAAAATGATTTCTTTCAATTGCTCGTTTTTGTTCCATGACAATATTTAAAATTTTTAAACACACACACAACGCTGCAAAACAAATTTGACAATGCCACACAACAATCTGACAACCGCGTGAACTGACAATTTCGGTTGACAGATAAATTCATTGTGTGCCAATGAAATTGTTAGTTTTCTTACAGTCGTCTAAACTGACAATTTACCTTTTGCTAACCATTTTTCAATGTCAGTACATTGCTAGCACATTGCTAGATCTGACAACGTTGTAATATCTGACGATCATGTATATATAGCTTTACAAAAAAATACATGCCTGTTGCCAAACATAACAATAACAATCATTGTATTGTTGAACGAGTAAGGTTCTTCAAACGTCAAAAACCATGTACAAACTGAAATGCAATGGTTTTTTATATTTTAGATATAAATATATTTTTTTAGCTGAAGAATAAATAAAATAAAATTTTAAATATATAAAAATTTTGGTTACTTTTTTTTGCTTTTGGTTACTTTTTTACATATTGGTTGTTGTTTTATATGTATACCATGCAGGTTTGGCCACATTGTTGCTAAAAAAAAAAACAGCAACAAACATAAAATGTAAACGACTCGCATTTACTTGCCGTGTGAGCAAAAGGCTGAGTAGGAACATGCATGCTGTTACAGTAATTAGTAAACAAAACATTATGAACAAGTCTACGATTTAAATGGCGCTAAAAGAAAAATGTTGGTAAAAAGGGAAATACAAATTTTAATAAGAATTTAAAGACAATTTAAAGTTTTTAAGCAATTAAACTTGAAATTAATTAAAGAAATATTATTACAAATTGTTTTCTTTGAGCTTAAGGTCAAAATTTCTTTTAATTTATTTCTTATGCATTCCAAAATTTCGCAACAAAAATGTGTTTGTGTTTTTTAATGCAAATGTTATTATTATTTAATATATTGTTTGAAAGACAATTTTACGAGCAACAAAATTTATTTTAAATGTTATGACATTTTATCGTATTTTGACCATTTATAATTGATGTATTCTTTTGGTTGAATTTGATCTCAATATTTTTATTTGTAAGAGATTTATGGGTGGCATAGTAGAGGTGGACCAATTATGGACTGATAATTGCTAAATCCAGAAAATTTTTTCTGGAAATTTAAAAAAGTTAACTCGTGTATTTTGGACGTGAGACTGTTTTACACAGGTGGACATAACTTAATCGAGACAAAGATTCACACGGTATGACAAACGTAATATACCTTTATAAAAGGGAGGGTATAAAAAGTATTAAAAACTATATTATTCAATTATATTTTTTTTTTAACTTTGACTTATAAAAAAAAAAAACAAATTAAATTTTAACAAAGAATATTTTATTTAAAAAAATTTTTAAAAAATTTTATAATAAAAATTTCTTTAAAAAAATTTATATTTAAACAAAAAATAAAACATAATATTTGAAAAGCAACTTAGTTTACCAAAATGTTTCATGTTTTTTTTTTAATTTACCTTAAGATTAAGATATTTAATCTTTACACTCCTTTAAACCTTTTTTCCTTACATTCTGACGGTTATACTCTGTTCTCTGTTGTGTTCAGCATCAGGCTTATATTTTTTCTTTACTTGACTGAAGTTTTGAAGAGTTGATTTTTAGTTTCTTGTTGCCCAAAACCAGCATGTGTTTAAAAAATTGTTTTTATTTTTATATAAAGGAAATGGACAAGGAAAGCAAAAACACACATTAAAACTAAAAAGTCAGACGTTAACCGAAACAAAACTAAAAAAAAAACAGACAATAAGAATTTGCATGTACATATGTAAATTGATACTTTTGATTGCGAAAGGAAGAAACAGGAGATGCAACAGAAATTAAATCAAGCAAAATTGAATTAAAATTTAAATAGCGAAATATTTTTGTTTGAATAAAATATAAAAAATTTAAAAATTTAGAGAAAATTTAAGAGTCATTTAAAAAATTTAAAAGAAAATTAAATTAAAACAAGTTAAATTTTTCTTTTTTTGTACATACCTATGTATATGTAGCTTCTTAAGTAAAATTGTGTAAAATATTGAAATTTGTAAATATTTTTGGGCTTAGAAGCCTAAGTTTTCAAGAAAACCTATAAATTTTATCTGATTTTCCTTTATAAACTAAAAACGAACATAAAATACACCAAATTTAAGCCAAACCCATGAACTCTAGCAACATTAGTTACATTTTGACATAAAAATAACGGTTAACCATATAAATTGCATATCTAAACAATCCTACGCACTCAATCGCTCTCATTATTAAAATGGCGCTAGTTTATGCGTTGTTATTGTTTTACAAGTAAACAATGCAGGTTTAGCAACATTGTTGCAAACAACAAACCTAAACTTAAAACGTAAACAACACTCATTTACTGGCTCTACCAACTGTTGTAATTAGTAATCTAAACTACTAGTATAGCTGTATCTTTCTTACTTACATACATAAATGATCTAAAAGGAAAATGTTTAAAGTGGAAAGAAGCTTTAATGTAAAGAAATAATTCATGCATGTTCGTTCCTATTGCTATTAAGTAGAAGACTTTATAAAGACTACAATAGAAAAATATGTATCTGAATTAAATCAAAATTTAATTATGGAATTGAATAAAATTATAAGTTTTTAAAAGACTAAACCTAACAATTATCATTATTAAAATGGCGCTAGTTTAAGATTTGTTATTTTTAAACCAATTTAGTGTATCTCTCATATTTTATGGTTAGCTTACTTGTTTCAGTTGGCTTTTTTAAGCTTTTTTTATTTGTTTTGTTTTAACAGTCAAAAACAAATAAAACTCATTAACCAGGTTATTCTCTGCTGTACAAACATATAAAAACTTATTTCTTTAAACATAATCATTCAGCAATTTTTAAAAACAGCAAACAAATATTAATAGATTTTGTTTAAATCTTCAAGCTTTAGCCAGCATCTTGACAATTAATGATAAGTTGGTGTTTGTACTTATTCTAACGCAAACAGCTAATTACCAAATACATATGTACATTACTAGGGGTGTACATAAATGCATAAGTTGTTTTTTTGTGCAAAAAAAAAATAATGAGCCGTGTTATAAATTCACTTACAGTTAGTTAAAAATCTAGCAAACAAACATAATTAATATCCAACAAAAAAAGAGAAAATTTTTTAACAATTAAAAGATTTTCCTTAATGTTTTTTTTTGTTAATATTTGTTCTTAAACAAATGTAAGTAATATTTAACAGGCTTGGCTACTTGATATTTTCTGAAGGTATTTAAACTATAAAGAATTTCGACAAAAACAAATACGCCCAAAATAAATCATTTATAACTGCTTGGCGGCTATAACATCCCTGGTGATGATTGATGAATTACAATAAGGTCTGCAGGTCTTTTAATTTCTTTTAAAACAAAAAAAAAAACTGTTTAAACAAGATTCATTTCTTAAACTTTGTTTGTGGTAAACCTAAGAAACAAGCAGAAAAAATTCATCAAAATTCATAAGAGTCTCGACAAAAAAGAGGAGAACAAAAAACTATCAAACGTAGTAGTTAAACATGGCTCGTTATCATGTGGTTAAAACACACATGAAGCAGAACAAGGCTTAAATACTTGAACAAGCAGCTAAGATAAACTACGAAAAACACACTTAAAGGGAATATGAAACTGGTTTTGGGCATAAATTAAAATAAAAAAAAAAACAAACCAAAAGCTTGGCATCCTAAACTTAACAAAACAAATACCACAACAAAAATATCTTACATTATGTTTAAACAAAAATAACAATTAATATAAGTCAGATCGAACTATGATTTAAAATGTGTTTTAACACTAATTTTATGATAAGAAATATAAAACCAGTAATAAGATAAATCAAAGAAAAAATCAAGAAAATTTAAATATTGTTTAAAAATAATTTGGAATGGTAAACATACTGCATAGGTAGACAAAGCAAGTAAAAACCTATTAAGTTCTAATTATTAAAACGATTTTTGTTTATGATTTGGTATTGTTTTGAAAGCTATTGCATTGTTGTTGCAAAATAAACAAATATAAACTTTAAATTTGAATTTAAATTCAAGAAAACTAATAATATTCCTTCATAAACTAAAAAAAAATCCATGCAAATACACAAAATTTAAACTAAACTCAACAATTTGGCAGTAAAAATATTCTAAAAAAGTAAGCATTGTATATACACAGTAAAAACAAACCTAAGCTCTCTTTTAACTTGCTCTCATTATTGAAATGACTTTAGTTTAAGTTTCAATTATTGTACAATAACAAAACTATAAAGGTATGGTAGGTAACACTGTTGCAAAACAAACAGATAGGTATAACTTAAAAAAAACATAAATTCATGGAAACAAATAAAATTCCACATTAAACTAAAGAAAAGAAAATAAACTAAATTTAAGCTAAACTCAACATATTTTCCAAAAAATACTTTCTAAAAGTAAACATTATACATACAAACAAAATTACGCTCTCTATTTACATGCTCTCATTATTAAAATGGCGCTGCTAAATGTTGGTGCTATCAGACGGGGTGTATTTTACATATGTACTGTCACTTTTCTTACCCATATGTAATTCCGTATGTATGTCAAAATTTTCATTTTACATACGATTCATAATTTTTGCTATCACACCTGCTTATGTTTTTCCGTATGACATAACCAATCTAACTGCAATAAATATAATAAACATATTTAATTTATTAAAAATCAAAAAATACTTATTTTTCCATGTCCATTATCCATTTTCTTTACAATATATTTTTTGTCAAACAATTTTGTTACAAAACAAACCAGCTGTTTTGTTTATGTTTGTCACAGGAAAATAGAGCGTATGTATTTCCACATGTATTTTACACATGCAAAGTTTCATATGTATCACACGATGTATACCACTTTTACAGATGGAAAATTTGACAGTACATATGTAAAATATATCCCGTCTGATAGCACCTTAAGAAAACAATGCAGTTAAAGCAACATTGTTGCAAAAAACAATGCGTAATATAAATGTAAACAAATCTCACATTTGGTTGCTTTTGGCACTAACGGCTTATTAAAAAAATGGCGTCATAGAATATTAGTGTTCTAATTAAGTTAACAAAACATTAGAAAGGCTACTATAGCTAACTCTTTTGAACTTTAGTGTTAAAAAAGGTTTAATGGAAAAACGTTTAAAGCGGTAGTAAGAATTTTAAAAAGGAATTGTCTTAAATTCAAAGTTACTAAGCAATTAAACTTAAAATAAATGGTTGTATTATTTATTTTAATAAAAAAAAAACAAACATAAAATAGGTCTAATTAAAAAAAAATAATAAGAAAATAAATAACATCATGTATATGAAGAAATTCCAAGATTATTAACTTAATAAATATAGCAAAAATTAAAAAATAATGATTTTAGTTTTAAAATCTTTAAAATATAAGAAAAATCTCAACATTTTTGAAGCTTTAAAAAGTTCTTTTTACTAAATCTTTGCATTAATCTTGAGGATAGCTAGTTATGTTTCTTATTTTATTTACAAATGGCCATAAATCGTTTAATAGTTGTTGTTACTTTTTTTCTTAATAATTTTTGTTATTGTTGTCTATTTGTTTCAATAGATAATAAAATTATGGTGTTTGGGTAGTTACAGTTTTCTGTATGTGTGTTTCTAATAATAAATAAAAATATTTATCTAGACAAGCAAGTAGTGTGTGGAAATGTGATTGCGCTTTCAAATAATGTTAGTTATAATATTAGAGCTACTATTTGATATAGAAGAATGTGTGTATATGCACTTTAATAAATACAAAAAAAAAACATTTATATATTAATAAGTTTATGGGACTGGTAGTAGGTAGTGAAAGAATTTAAAAACGTTTAAATGTTTTCAACTAAATTGTATTACAATAAATGTGAGTAAAACAGTAAGGTGCTTTACTTGAGTAAAGCACTTGAGCAAGTGGGAGTTTGTACAAATTGTAGTTGTTACAAGTTTAGCGTAAAATGATGTCATATTTAAATAAAAATCTAGAATTCCAATAATTTTTAAACAGTTGTATGGCTTTACCCTTTATTTAAAGAATTTATTTGTTTTTTTTTTATTTTGTTGCAAATTCTTTAAGGAAACTCAAATCATTAGTGATTTAATGTTTTAAAACAAGACATCCAATATATCATTGCTTGCCATACCATGTTTAACTAATGAACTTGAAAGATATCAATCTAAAAGTATTTAACCCCTTAACAATAAAAAAAAAACCACAACAATTCTGAATAATTTTCAACTCACTACTGCTGCCAAAAACGCAACACATCTCCCCAGATCTCCAATCTACAGTGCAACTCTTAGAATTAAAACTGCAAATATTTTTAATTTTAAAGAAATGAAATGAAAAAAAAACTCACAATACAACCACAGATTTTTATTTATAAAACGACATGTAGCGAAATTGTCAGGCTAATTAAAACTTAAATAAAGGCAAACTCTAAAAAAAAAATTAATTTTACAAAAAGAAAAATCCCTTTAAAAAGAACTACACAGCTAAAGCAACAAAAATATCATAAAGAAAAAATCTATAAGAAAGCCAGCAACAAACATAAACATTAATTTAAATTAAGCAACAACAACAAAGAACAATGCAAATGAAAACAAAAGGCTACAAAATTTTTAAAACCAGAAGTAGCAACAACAAAAACAAATCTATTTCATTAAAAATAAAGGAATTGAAAACAGAAATTTTGAATTTGGAAAATTTTACTTACTCTGCTGGATATTTAAGAACAACTGTAGTAATAAAAACAGCTTCAATTAAACCTACAAAGAAAAATAAAATTTAATAAAATTAAAAAAAAAGATTTCGAAAATGTTTAAGAAAATCTACAAATATTAAATTAATTTCATTATTTTAAAAATAATTTTGGCATACCTATTCAAAAAAAAAATCGAAATTAAGTACGAATTTTCGAACATGATCCAAATTTTATATATTCCAAAAAATATTTACTATATCTAAAATAAAATTGAAAATTTAAGAAAATCTCATAAAAATTTTGAAATTAATTTCCAAGTTTGAAATTTGAAATCCTAAGAAAATGTGCCAAAATAAAATCTATATTATTATTTTAAGAAGCCTTCAGCTCTAAACATTATTTTGGCATGTACAAAAAATTTTCGAACTTATCTTCGAGTTTTCGAAATGGTTCCAATTTTCATATATTCAGAAAAATTTACAAAAATTTTTAAAATTTTTTTCGAATTTTTTATGAAAAAAGAAAAATTCAACTGAAATATATTTTTTAGAATCCTTGTAAACCAGAGATCATTTTGCCGTATTCGAAAGATATTTTCGAACTTGACCAAATATTTATATGAATTATAAATAATGACCTACAACACACATATTGTGAAACTACATTGGAAGCACCTTAAAATTTTTTCAGAATTTCAATTCAGTTTAGGAAAATGAAGGACATTTTTTCTAAAATTATTTTTTTTTAGAATCCAGAGATAATTTTGGCATGTCCAAAAAATTTTCGAACTTAAGTTCGAAATTTCGAACATGCAACAAATTTCATATATTTCGATAATATTTTATATATTCTGAAATAACAGTAAAAAAGTTATAAACATCCATAAACATTTTTGATTTTTTTTCTCACTTTCTAAGTTCGAAACTCGAAAATTTGGGCAAATGAAGAAAAATATAACTAAAATTTATTTTTTGAGAATCCGTATAAATCAGAGATAATTTTGCCATGTTCAAACAATTTTCGAACTTAAGTTCGAATTTTCGTACATGAAACAAATTTCATATATTGCCAATATACTGAAAATTTAATAAAAAATATAAAAAATTTATTAATTTTTTTCAAAATTTCTAAGTTCGATATTCAAAATGATAAAAATGTGCATCTTTTTTGCAAAATGTAAGTTATATTTCTACTGTTTATTTTGAAAATATTCTATTTAATTGACCTTAACTGTTTCCAAATATTTCCTTGGTGTGTTGTTGTATATTTTCATTTCATCTTAAAAGATGCCTGCCTTCTTTAGTTGACTGACAGACTGACTGGCTGACTGGTGTGTTTGGGTTGCTGTTGTGCCTGCCGCTGTGTTATATTACATTTCATATGAAATAAGAACGTAAATTAAAAGATATATATCTATGTATATTTAATGTTGTTGTTTTTGCTGTTCCACATCTTGTTGAACTGTGTGTCTAACTGATTGCTGTTGAAAAATACTGGATATATATATGTATCATCAATGTACATATGTTTATATGTGTGTAGCTGCTGCTTAACAAGGAACATTTTATTTGAAAATGGGGGCAGGCATAGCAACCTTCTGCAACAACCAAAGAATATTGTTGCAGCAGCAACAAACAGCACCCAATAGTTAGAACCAAATGAACGAACACATAGCGTCAACATAAATATTATTGTTAAAAACAGAAAACGAGGCAAAGAAATTAAAAAGGCAATATCAAAATACACACGTAGACACAATGATACACATACACATGAATATTTAAGAACACCTCACATTAGATTAACGGTTTAAAATTAAAAAAATATCTTAAAAGCTTTTAAAATGTTGAACATGACCCTAAACATTTTTATTTGAAAACTTTATTTCAATATCTTTATTTGAAACCTTAAACCGTTGGAAAAATATATTAAAATAAATTTTAAAATACTTTTTTAAAATCCTTAAGTTATGGATAGTATTTTGTTGGGTCTAAAAGTTTTTCGACATTGCGAAAAACCTCTATATTTTAAAACTATTTTAAAAATACAATAAATTCTAAAAGAAATTTTGAAATTTTTTTAATATATATTTATAATTTTGAAATGTTAGAAAAATTTTAATTTTAACATGTTATGAATCATTGGGCCATAACCATAGTCACAAAAAAGTGCACTTTAATAGTTAAAAAGTTGAATTTTGTTAAAAGTACACTTTACTTTAACTATAGACACGTAAATGTATACTTTAACTGCTAAAACATACTTTTAATTTAAAACCAGCTGAAGTTGCTTTTAAATAATTTAACATCACTTTAAAATCAACCAGCTGTTTATGCAAACAACAAAAACTGGATGTGTGCAAAAATATAAAAAAATAAAAAAAATCTTACACAATCTTATACACTCCCGCAAATATTCTCTTTCTGCAGTAGCCCAAAAAATAAACGCCAACATAGCCTAATTATGATATTAATCTTACTTTATCCATTTTTCCACCGCAAATTTTTCTTAAATTTTTCCGCTTAATTTTATTATTTTACCGAGTTTTGTTTTTTTTTTCAATTTTCAATGACAGTTGTTTAAAGCTGCCACTTGCTTATTTTTCTTTACAGTTTGTATGAAATTATTTTCTACATATGAGGTGGCACCCAGTTAAAGTCGATTTAACTTAAAACGACCTTAAATTATGACTATAGTTACAAATTAATTAAAAGTAGGTTTTAAGTTTAAAGTTGTTTTTAAAAAGAACCGAATTTAGTGTTTGTCTATGGTTATGGCCCATTGTGTTCTAGAAAACATATTGAGGTATTAAAAAAATTTTCGAACTTAAGTTCGAATTTAAGTTCAAAATTTAAAAATTTTGAAAAAATTCGGAAAAAAAACTTATAATTTAAAACTACTTTAAAAATACTATAATTTTTTCATAAAATTTTGAGAAATTGTGTTTAAAAAATTTGAAATTATGGTTTTATAAATCCTTAAGCTCTAAGGAATATTTTGGTGTGTTCAAAAATTTTTCGAATAAGTTCGAAATTTCGATTTTTTAAGTTTGAAAATTTCAAAATTTTTAAAAATTTCGAAAAAAATTTATAATTTGAAACTGCTTTGAAAATACTATAAATTTTCAATAAAATTTATATTTCTTGCTTAAATTTCCAATTTCGAAATTTAAAATTTTGAGAAAATGTGTTAAAAAAATGTTTAATTATGTTTTTATAACTCCTTAAGCTCTAGAGAACATTTTGGTGTGTTCAAAAATGTTTTGAACTTAAGTTCAAAAATTCGAATGTAAGTTCGAAAATTTCAAAATTTTCCAAAATGTCGGAAAAAATCATATTTTCTCAAACTTCTTTAAAATTACTATAAATTTGTAAAAGATTATTTTGAAATTTTTTCAATACATATCAATTTCGAAAACAAAATTGAGGAAAATGTTTAAAAAAAATTGAAATTATGTTTCTATAAATCCTTAAGATGTAGAAAACATTTTGGTGTGTTTAAAATTTGTTCGAACTTAAGTTCGAAAACTTTAAGATTTTCCAAAATGTCGGAAAAAACATTATTTTATCAAACTACATATGTACTTTGAAATTATGTACTATAAATTTGTAAAAAAAAAAATGTTTGAAATTTTTGTTCAACATGTATTACCAATTTGGAAATTAAAAAAATTGAGGAAAATGTTTTTAAAACAATTTTAAATTGTGTTTTTTAAAATCCTGAAGCTCTAGAGAACACATTTTGTTTTCGAATTTAAGTTCGAAAATTTCCATATTTTAAACAAAATCTTTTTTTCTCAAACATTTTTAAAAATACTATAAATTTCTAATAAAATTTTGAAATTTTTTCTATATTACCAATTTTGAAACACAAAATTTTGAAAAAATTTTGCCAAAACAATTTTAAAATACATACTGTTTAATTTCTGTAAAACTTTTTAGTGTGTCTAAAAACGTTGGAATATTTTTAGTTTTTGTTTTTAATTTAGATTTCTGAGTTCTCAGTGTTTTTTTTTCTTGTTTCCCTCACAAATCAAATATTACAGCCATATACATATGTACATACTATAAACACCAAGCAGACATTAGAGTTAAGATTTTTTATATTGTATCGAAACATAATTAATTTCTGTTTGTTTTTTAAACGTGGCGGCAGGCAATAATGCCTTGATCATGTATACAAAAATGTTTTATAATGTTTTTAAAATTTCTTGATGTTTTTTTTTTTGTAATATTTTTAAATTTTTTTAATGTATCTTGCTGTTCTCGAGTTGTTTGCTTTTATTTTGGGGAAAAATCAACATGCAAGTTTGTTTTAAATCGTTCTTTTGCAATATTCATTACTTTGTGTGTTTTTTATGGGAGAAAAATTAAAAAAAGAAGTTAGTGAGTGGCAAGAGGGAATATATTCAAGGAAACAATAAATTTTGCTGTTGTCAAAAGCTCATAAATTAAACATTTTAAGGCAAATAATTAATACTATTTAAAAGAACCTAAAAAACATACAATTTTTCAGAGTAAGATTTTTTAGTGTTGCTTAAAAAATTTTGCGGAAATTTGCCGCAAGTATTTAGCTTTAAAGCTGTTTAATGCTTAACATAGAGTATAACAGAGGCGACAATTTTGGCGTTTCAAAATCGCTACAATCCGCTGATAAGGCAGTTATATTAAAAAGAGAAAGAAAATATTTTCCGGTAGTAAATTTGTAATGTGAAAAAGCAAAGCACTATATACAACAAGAATTTTGTGGACAACACAAATAAACAAAACAATTTGAGTTAGAATATTTGAATTTAAATTTTGTTTATATGTTTGTGATTTTAATAACTTACTAAATTGTATTTTAATAATTGTTATACATTGTGGTATGCATTGTGATGCTTAATATGTATATAGCTTTTAGTTTTAGAAAATTGAGTTGTTACATGTTGTTTCACAACCTTTTTATATTAAGTTTAATAATAAGCTTTGCTTAATAACAACTATTTGTTAACTCTACAGCCATGATCTAACTCAAGGTTTTATTTTTGGAAAGTTATGTATGTGGAAAATTCATAATTTAAGTCAACTTTTCTTTTGAATTAACTTAAGTCTGTTTCAAAGACATTTTTATTTAAAAAGCGTAGACATTGCTTAAGCTTATAACAAGTAACAAATTTAAATAACTAAAATAACTGTTAAATAACTTTATTTACTTAAACATAAATCATAAACTTATTTTTATTTGTAAACCAATAACAAAACAAATGAAAGTTTAAACAGATTATTTGAAATTCTAATAAACAATATTTTCAATAATCAATAATATTTTACGAAAATGGTAAAAAAAAGTCAACAAAACCCTATAGAAATAAAACCCATAAATTATGTTTGTTTAATATGAAAATTTATTTATAAAAAAAACATGTTATAGGTAGGTATTAAAGAAATTTCTTAAAATGTTTTATTAACAATGCAAAAACAAACTTGATAAATGTTAAAAGCAATATTAATATTAATTAATACACCACATGTGTTAAATCATAATTTCCTGAATTATTGCGAAGTTTTAAAATTCCCCCTGTCTCTCTCACACACTCTCTCTTTCTCGTTTCTATTACTCCCTGTATAACTCTCACTAAAACTGTTATTTCCAAAACCATAAATTGTCAAATAATTACTTACATACCAACAAAAAAAAAAAGCGTATAAAATTAATGAGTTTATTTTATAAAAACACCTTTTTTCCGCCAACAAAATTTGAAGAAATGCAAAGAATTCCCCTTTAAAAACACCCCAGAGAAATGTTTATTTGTGGAGAGCTGCTTTAAACTAAAGAAATAATTTATTTCTTTTTTTTTTTGTCAAATGTATCTTCTTTCTAAATAAACAACAACCTGTTTAAACTTTAAACAGCAAATTATATTCAGTCAACTCGAAAAATATATATGAAAATGAAATAAATATTCTTAACAAACATAAATGACTAATTAAGCACCCGCAGATGGTTTTCAAATTAATTTACACATAATTTATGGCTTTTTGTTGTTTGAACAGACGCAGCAGCAATGACAAAAACAACAAAACCAATTTATAAAAGTAATAAATAAAACTGAAGTTAAATAGAACTCTTAGGAAAACTAAGACGTACCTATTTAAAATGTTAAAAAATGAAGTTTTTGGCGGTTATTGATAAAATTCAAACTGAAATTAAATTTGAAGTTAAAAAACCGGAAAGTGAAAGAAATAGACTTTCCTTAAAGTACATCAATTAAGAATTAAAAAACCCAGAAAATTTTTGAATATTTTTTTAAAATTACCAAATTCAAAATTTAAAGAAAATTACTTTTATAAACAATAAAATTTTTTTGTTTCAGAACCTTCAAGTTCAGTGAACATTTTGCTGCATCTAAAAAATTTCGAGCTTAACATCGAATATTTAAAACATGTGCTAAAAACCTGTAAAAAAACTTGTTCTCTTAAAAATATCAACAAAAATCAATAAAACAGGAATTTTTTTACAAAATTTCCAAATTAGAAAATTCCAAAAATTTTCGAAATTAAGTTTTTCAAACATGAACAAAACATTAGATTTTCTTTAAAAAAAACACATATATCTTAAATGAGAAATTAAAAAACAAAAATATCATAATAAATTATCCCTGAAGAAACTATCCATTGTGATAGCGAAATATTGGATATTAAAATATATAAATACCTACATATGTACATATGTATATGGGTGTTTCCATGGTTATGCACGCGACATTTGTACACGTTTAATTGTCTTTGAATATTGTGAAAATGGAAATGGATTGGAATTATAGAATCGTTCATTGTATGTGATGAGACTTTTCAAAAAGTATATATATTGGAAAATTGAGCACTGGGTACCCAAGTTCCATGCAATCAAAGTTGACTTACGCACGTGACAAAAAATGGAAGTGCCTTTTAGAGCCGTAAGAAAAAGTGCGAAATTAAGCGAATTGTAGGAAATTTTTATTTCGGAAAAATTTTATAAAAGTTAATAATGAACCTTTATAATCATGCTTTGTTCAAAAACAACTATGCATAAATTTGCTAAGAAAAAAATAATTTGTTGATTACGCACGTGACACTTTTTACTTTCATACATATTTTAGTAATTTTATATACATATATGTATGTATATATATTTTTTTTACCAAAAAATTAAACTTTTATTCAAGAATGAAAAATAAAAATATACTACAATTAATCTTTTTCCTTAAAAACAATTATGCGAGCGTTGTGATTTTTTAAGTCACGGTGGACCATTTCATGGAAATATTAATATAGAACATTTTTATATAAATATTAAAAGTGACCTAATTCTTAAAAAAAAAAAATAAAAAAAAATTATAGAATATTGAAAAAGGTCGAATAAAAGAACTAAATAATTAACATAATAAAATTTTAAAATTATTTTCATAATTTTCATATTCGAAATTCAAAACTCCATCAATATGGCTTTCAAAAAAATTTATTTTATTGTTTTACGATTCCTCATGATCTAGAGAACATTTTAGAGCATCTAAAAAATTTCGAACGTAATTTCGAATTTTCAAACATAAGCCAAAACCTTGAAATTTGGAACTACCTAAAAAATACAATAAAATTGTAATAAAATTTTTATATTCGAAATTCAAAATTGCACGAAAATGGCCTTCAAAAAAACTTATTTTATGTTTTAAGATTCCTCATAAACTAGAGAACAGTTTGCAGCATCTAATAAAATTTCGAACTTACGTTCGAATTTTGGAACCCAGGCCAAAAACTGGAAATTCTAAATCTACCTTTAAAATACAGCCAAATTTGAATAAAATTTTGAAATTTTTTTTTAAATTTCTCTTAAAAAAACACTTCAAAATGTCAAGTACATAAATAAATTAACCTTGTGTTTCTAACAATCCTTAGATAATAAACAACACTTTACGCAGGCTTAAAAATATTTCCAACTCAAGTTAAAATTTTCGACTATGGTAAATATTTTTCTAATTAAATGGTGGTTTTACATCTAATGATTTCATTCTTTGCTAAAATAACTTTATAAAATTACCTCTTCCTTTCTTCCTCTTAAAACTAATTTGTCATTTATTATTTTTTTTTTTTGTAGTTTTTAATTAATCGCAAATTAGAAAAAAACTTTACATATTGCATTTATCTCCATACATACCTATTTATTTCATTTTGCTTGATGTTTTTTGTCAGAATGTGTTTTTACTTACAACCCCCACAAAAAAACACAGTATACCAACTTGTTTATTAAATTCTATGAGCGTAAAACATTACACGGTCTATAAAATTGAAATGATAGAAGAAAATAAAACAACAGCAACAACAACAAAAAACTATGTATATAAAGAAATAAATCAAAAGTAAAAATACCGCCTTAAATACTTAAATACAACAACAAAACATAATGAATATTACGACAACAAAAACAACAGCATGAAGAAATCAAAAGAAAATAACAACAACAACAAAACAGCAGCAAACAAACAGTTATTTTTCTTTGTGTTTTGTTTACTTCTTATCTCTTTTTTATTAGTTAGTTTGACTAACATTGTCACCTACTCTTGTCCCCTCTTGGCAGAATGCAGTCAGTAGTATGTAGTACTTTAGCTCTGTCAGTAGTGTAGGGTTAACTGTAACGTTATCTAAATGAGACACAAACAATTTAAACCACCCACTCATATAAATTTTTCTTGTTTCTTACATTTACATGACTTAACCTCTGAGTAATATTAAAAACCAGGGTCAGATTTTTGGCAGAAACGGGGGAAAAGATAGCACAACACAAAAACTGTATGATTAACAGTTATTTCCTTTTGTTTGGATATAAGTTAGAGTGAGAGAGAAAGTGGAGCTGCCAGATTTTTTTCAATGTAATTAATGTCCTGCCATATTTTTTTGTTTGTTCGGTTTGTTTTTATAGCAGCCATGATTTATGAGAGAGACAATGGTTTTCAAAGTAATTAAATAAGCCAAGAAAATAGTTTTTGTAAGAAATTAGGCTATTTATTTAATTGTTTAGCAGGAAAGGGACCTAAAATTAATGCCTGAAAAGAAGTATAAATAAAGTAAACAGATTTTTCTTAGATAAATAATAATAAAATAATTTGGTTTTTAAATTTATCTTATTCTTTAATTTAAAAAAAACTTAATTAAATTTTTGAAGTCAGCTTTTAATGTCTTAATTCATTTAGTCAAAATCAGTAAGTAACAATACAACAGACAAGGATATTTAATTATAGGCCGTTACATTTTAAAGAGTGATTTTTTAAGAGCTTTTGGATTGGGATTAAAAAATATTTAGAGAAATTTATGAAATCCTTATTCGAGTCGTTAGAACAATCTATAATTCAATGTTTAAAGACGACTTTATGTAAATGTTGACCACCGCGGCTACGCCTTAAATGATTTATACGCTGGGTCCAATTTTAGCATACTCTCTTCAACAAATATCAAACAATATTTCACAAATAAATTCTTCTATATTAGCTTACAGTGTGTCAACTGTTGCGGGCTTAACCCTATAGATATGAGACTTAACCTAGCCCCACAAAAAATAATCCACAGGCGTTAAATCGCACAATCAAAATGAAAGTTACTAAACAAGTCATCCTTTACTACGCTAAAATACAGACTTTTCCATCCTCTACCGCTGGTTCCTTTTCAACAGATTTTAGTAATTACAAAGAACAATTCACACACATGAAATAAAAAAAATTTTACAAAATAGTACTTTCTGTAAAAGCAATTGCTAAAGGTATCCCAGATAAATTTTGAATAGAATGCTGAAAATCTTCATAAAATTTTACATTTTGGGTTGATAATTGTAATTGGAAATAGTATTCCAGATGTTTGAGATAATTTACGCAATTCAAAGCTAAATTTGAATAACAATTACAGCTTTCAAAAAAGTACTTTTCTAATATACTTTTTCTTCTTAAAAAGTTTAGACTAGTGCCAGATAACATGTATGAAAGCCAACAATTGAATTATACCAAACTCCAAATTCTCCTCAAACATTGTTTGATATTCAATCTAAACAATACCTTTAACATAGAAGGTGGTAAAAATTATGTCAACTATGTAGGTATCTCTATTTTATTTAGTGTTTTATTATTAAACAAAATTCCTACAATTATTTGTTGAATTCTTTTAACTTAGTATTTACATATTAAAAATAAACCAAATTTTTTAAAAATTGTAACAATTATTAATAAAATTCTTTAAACAATTAAATCTTGTTCAATTAACTCCCAATTTACTGGGTGCTGTTTTTTATAGCCCTACAAAACACTGTCTAACGCTTTAACAATCTAATAAATTTGAGTTCTGCCTTACAGAAAGACAAATAAAATCTGTTTAATTTACTTCATCTACTAATCTCTCCTCACATGAAACAAGTTACATACATACATCTCAATTTTGCTTGCACTCCATGCTAAATCCCTTTTGCTAATGCTGTTGTAGTTGTTATACTCTGTGAAATGTAAACAAAGCAGCTCCATCTTGATTTTCCTTCAACACTTTAACATGTATATATGTATGAATGTAATTGCTGTAGTTGTTTATATCTATTATTTTGCCATTATTATGTATTTAAGGTTGTTGTTGTAATGTTTACATTTATAACGGTGTCTGTAAGTATGCCTGCCGAGTGTTGACAACAGAGTTGTATAATTGTTACACAATGTTGTATTTTTTAGTATAAAATTAGGTTTTCTAGCTTATAAATTAAAAGTTATATTTATTAAAATAGTATTTTTAAGTAAATTGTTTACTTTTAATAGATTCATTTAAATTTTAATTAAATATTTATTTTTAAAATGAAATGTTAATTAATTTCATTCATTTTCTTTTTTATGGTGTTTGTTTGTTTCTTTTTTTTTTTGCTTTACTTTAGCAAATATTTGTTTTAATAAAGAATTTTTTACAATTTTATCTTTACAGCTCTTTTTTATATGATTGAAATTGGCAAATATTTAAGAAAGTAGATATCTGGGTACACAACAACTATTATAATAGTAATAAATATTAAACAGCCACAATAAAAAATGGAAAAAATGGTAAGCTTTAAAAGATATTAAAAAAATACAAAATAAATTAAGTACATAGTTTAAAAATTAAAAGTTAACATAAAAGATTTTATGAAATTTATTTTTATTTAAGTTAAATTTTTTATTAAAACCGCAAGAAATTGAAATTTTATAAATAATTTAACTGTTAAAATCTACATTTTTCTGTTATTTATAGCTCAATAAAAACGGCGCCTGATAAATTTAGGTTACTTTTGTTTTAAATTCCAAGAAACTTATTACATACTTACAATTTGTTTAAAATTTTCTTTGTATAAATATAAAGCAATTGTGCTTACACATGATTATGCTTGGCATATTTAATTAATTTTTTCAATAAACAAATGTAATATATTAAAAAAATTATTACTTTTATGGTAAAACATTAATATTTTTGTTGTTTTGCTGTTTGAATTAAGTTAAACGTGTTGACACTTGTTAATAAAATTATGTGTTTGAAATATTAATTTTGCTGTTTATGTAGAAACCCCTTAAAAAGGTGGGGTTTTTAATGTCCAACAAGTATTTAAAATACTATTAGAATTATGGTCAGCTGTAGTAAAAAGAAATATGAAATATTGTTGAGCCTTAACATTCTTAAAACTACTTTGTTTGGTCCGCAGGCAGAACTGGGCGTTTTAACAGCAACTCAAAGACTCTATAATTTTTAAACTGATTTTGTTTTATTTTTTTGCAGAATGTCTGTTTTATAGGCTTCCGCTTGGCAAGAAATTCCCTAGTTTGGTCTTAGGTACAGAACAAAATGCATATAAGGTGCTGGTTATGGTTAACAAATATTGGTGGGGGGCAAATATCAAGTCCTGAGAGAACAATTTAAAAGAAACTTAAGCAAAATTTTAAAAGAAATCTAGTTAATGTTGTGTTATATTAAATAATGAACTAAAACTTTAATTTTTCTTTCAAGTCACAATATCTGTATTATTGATTTTCAGCAGCTTCTGTTTATAACACTTTTGTAGCAATAGTAAAACTTTAAATTTGAAGTTAAAAAGTCTTAAACATTTTGCCCTTACCTAATAACTACTGAGTAGTTGGTACATTTCAACAGCCACATGCTGCAATATCAGTATTTTTTTAGTATGTAATTTAGAGATTTATAAAAAAAAACACAGAAAAAAAATGTTGTTATTTTAGTAAGCAGCATGTGTTTTGTAGGCATTTTAGTTGTTTGATATGATTTTAGCTGACAGCCAAATGTGGGCACCAAAGTTTACATACAAACAAAAGAATACTGAAAAAGCACAACGTTAAGAGTGAGTTTTTAAGAGCTTTCGGTTTTGATTTAAAAAAAACACGTAAAATTTAGAGAAATATATGAAATCTTTATTTGAGTCGATAGAACAAACTATATAATTCAATGTTTAAAGATGATTTCATGTAAATGTTGACCGCGATTAGAACTCAAATGATTCATATGCGTGTCCAATTACGGCATACAAGTACTCTCTCCAACATATCGGCCAATATCTAACAATTAAATTCTTCTTAAATTAGCTGCCAGTACTTAAACCGTTGCGTGTTTGTCCATGAGCCTTAACATAGCTCCACCAAAAGTAGTGTAAAGGCTTAATGCACGATCTAGGCTTTTTTCACTTCAAATTGACCGACCGCAAACGTGAAGTAATTTATTCACCGAACACTTGGCCATTGTTTTGCTTGCTGTGTGGTATGTGACAGCGTCTTGTTGTAAACCACATGTCCGCCAAGTTCAGTTGTACCATTTTGGATAGCGCTCGCCATTCACAGTAATGTTCCTGGCTTCGGCGTCTTTGAAAAAGTAAGGTCCAATTATGCCACCGGCCCATAATTCACATCAACCAGTACTTTTTTCTGGATAAATTGGCAGTTCTTGCAATGCTTGTGGCTTGTCTCCACGCCAAATATGACAATTTTGCTGAACACAATTTTCCGATGGCACTTTCTTAACCGAGCATTAATTTTGATAATTAAATTCAATAATCTGCAAGCGTTGGTCTTTTGTAAGTTTTCATGGTTAAATTATAGACCAAACTGAACAGTAATATGTTACACAAAAACAGCTAAACTGTCAAAAACAAAGTAATGCCAAAAAGATAATTGCTAAAAAATCACCCTGTAGAAGCATAAAGGCTCTTCTTCTTTCCTATATGTAGCTTTTCACGTAGAAAATCATGTTGTGTATCAATTGCCTTTTGAACGAGTGTGTTTTTAAACTTATTTATATGTAGAGATTTTTTGTCTCAGTGCACATTTACTGTACACAGTAATTTTATACACAGAGTTGTTCAGGGAAGTAGTTGAAGAGTTGTAGTTGCAGTAGTATAAAGTTGTTTTGTTGTTGTTATTACATTACACACATAAATAAAGTAGAGTTTTTTGTACAGACAGCTACAAATACAAAAATAAAAAAAATTAAGGCCCGCCAAGTAATTTACGTTTTTCACCCATCATCAGCAATCAATGAACTTGTTAAAAAAAAAAACAAAATATATTTGCAACGTACTTATACATACATACATAAATATGTAGTATGTATGACTGGTAGTTGCTTGTATTATGTTCTTTGTAACGAAATGTTTATTTTTAAAATTTAATTCCAGTACTTACTTGTAGCATGCAAATTGTATGTAGTAGGTAGGTATTAAGGTACATACTTTTGTGTGTAAAATTTTTCCTGTTGCTTTTTATTCGGTTTAGTTTTATAAAATCTGTTTTGTTTTTACTACTCTATAATTCACTAGACAAATAATTATTTTACTATGCCATATGACTATGTTGTTCAGCTTTTTTCTCATTTTAGGCCCATAAAAACATATTACTCTGTTTTAGTACTTTTTCTACAAGCCTACAAATAAAACACTTATTTTGTCAAGTAATAGAGTGCGTTTGTTGTTGTTGTTCGTCGTCACTTGCAGTAAGTGTGACATGTTAGTTGTTAATAACATTAAACAATCGTAAAATAGTCAGGTTATAAAACAAAACAGCAACAACACAAAAATTAAATTAAAAAAAACATGTTAAAAACAAAATATTACAGCTCTATAAAATGTTTTTATTGTAATAGAAGTTAGACAGACAGCCATCCTTGAAATCACAGTAATTTAAATGGCAGTGTTTAACAACATGTTTACAAAAAAAGAGAGAAAGCCAGCTAAAGAGACAGAGAATAAAAAAATAAAAAACAATGGAAACAAAACAATGTTGCCAACTTTAAACGTCTTTAAGAGCATTAAGAGATGTCTGCTAATTTAAACACTAATTAAAAGGGAAATTTAATGTAATCAAAATAATAATTTAATAAATTTTACAAAAGAAACTAAAAAAATTGAAAAATGTCCTAAATTTATTTAAATTTTAACAAAACAATTTTTTTTACTTAAAACGACTGAAATTACCAAAATGTTTGCAATTTTTTTCACAACTAACCACTGTTTTTACATTAATATAAACAATTCATAGTTTTTCTTTAACAACAAACATTTATTATGTAAATTTTTTTTTATATTGCAAATATAAATGTAACTCAACTTCCTTGTTTTGTTGACAAACAAAAAAACAGGAAAATTTGTAATTCTAATAAGTAACCACAAGCAATTTCTTTTGTTGTGTTTAAACATTGCCTAGAAACACATGTGCCTTGTAATGTCTTATAACTAGACAATACAATAACTTATGCTTAAAACCAACACAAAAATGACACATGTCTATCATTTAGCGTGATACACCACGGCAAAAGCAGCAAATATAAAATGCTATACCTAAAAATAAACAACTTAACACAAAAAAACCTACAGAAATGTAAAATACTATGTACTACACCAAAGGTTTTAAAATGTTAATTCTTAAAAGGAAGAAGGAAACATCCGCTCAGCAAATACAAAGAAAACTATATTAAGAAAACACATGGGAGTTGGTGAAAAAAAACCAAAACAATCTTAGAATTTTTTTTTTTTTTGCAATTAATATGCCTATATATAATTGCGTTACTTTCTGATTAAAGGGGATAGATTGAAGAAGTAAAGCTGGTGAAAGTAGAAGAAAGCTTTATAAGTTTTGGAAATTATATTAAAAAAATTTTAGCCGGAAAACGGTTGCAATTTTTGCAATTTTAAAAAATAATAGCGCAATTCACAATCTTGTGCAAATGGTATTGCAACATTGCATTTGCAAAAAGGTTTAGCATATTTTTGCTCTACACTACAAAAATACACAGCTAGAGCAAAAATATGCTAGATCTTTTTGCAAATGCAATGATGCAATATCATTTGCACAATATTGTTAATAAAAATTATGCCTTTTTTTAATTTCCATTAAAAATTTTCAAGTGTCTATGTTTAATATTTAAAAAATTAAATTAAATCTTGATTTCTTCGATCTTTTTTTTTCTTTTAATAAAATAAAAAAGTTTTTTCGAGCTCGAGGCCAATTATTTGTAAAATTTTGTTTTTATATATATTATTTATTAAATTATTTTTTTTTTCAAATATTTCTATATCCATCGGATATCATTATCAAGGAATAAGTTACAATTATATTTGAAAGAGACGTATTATTCTCTCCACACTCAATAATGAACTCAAATGAAAAAAATTTTTAAAAATACTATATACGCATTAAATTAATTAAAATTAGTGTTATTTTTAAATTATAAAGAGACATGTTGTATTTTTTAAATATTCTTTAAAAAATGCTTTTGAAAATTGTCATATTTTGCTGTTTTTAAGTGTAAAATTGATCAATTTTTGACGAAAATATTATTTATAAATTAAAACAATTAAAATTTGTTTTATGTGGAAGTTGCTTATATGGTCTTTCAAATTATTTGGAATAATAGTGCCTTTTTTTCAAATTTCTTTAAAACAAAATTATTTTAAAAATATTATATGTAAATTAAAATAATTAAAATTAGTGTTACTTGAAAGCTCGTTATATGGTCTTTCAAATTATATGGAGTAATGTTCCATTTTTTAAAATATCTTTAAAAAATTTTTTGTTTTGAAAATTGTCATATTTTACTGGTTTTGAGTGTGAAATGGACCAATAGTTGCGGATATTTTAGTAATGTTATATATAAATTAAAATAATTAAAATTTATTTCATTTGGAAGCAGTTTATATGATGTTTGAAATTATAATGAAAAATTTTGCCTTTTTGAAATATTCGTTTTAAAATTGTTTAACAATGTTTTAAAAATATTATATATAGAATAAATTTAAAAAATTTGTTTTATTAGGAAGCTGTTTATATGGAATAATTTTACTTTTTTAAATTTTCCTTAAAAAAATGTTTGTTTTGAAAATTTTCCCATTTTGCGGTTTTAGAATTTCAGTTGGTTCAATGTTGGCTGATGTTTTAAAAATAACATATATGAATTAATTTAAATAATATTAGTTTTATTTGATAGCTATTGTCCTAAACTTTCAAATAATGCCAATAAATGTTAATTTTGTTTCTTTAAAAAAATGTCTTGAAAATCTTGCAATTTTGCGTTTTTTGAGTTTCTGTTGGTTTAATGTTGGCATATGTTTTTAAAATATCATACATAAAATAAATTAATAAAAATTGGCTTTATTTAGAAGCTTTTTACATGGTCTTTCAAATTATAAATACAAATATTGCCTTTTTTTAATTTCCTTTAAACAAGTTTTGTTTGGAAAATTGTCTCATTTTGCGGTTTTCAAATTTCAATTGGTTCAATTTTTTCTGATGTAATAAAAATAATATATGTATTTGAATTAATTTAAATTAAATTAGTTTTATTTAAAGCTAGTATCTTGATCTTTTTTGTAATGCAAAATAATGTTGCCCTCTTTAAATTTTCTTTAAAAAAAATTTATCTTAAATATTTTGATATTTTCCGGTTTATCAGTTTTTGCTTGCTCAATGTTGGCAGATGTTTTTAAAATATTATATATAAATCAAATTACATAATTCAAATTAGTTTTGTTTGGCAGCTAGTGTCATGGTCTTTTAAATAATGCAAAATATTAATACTCTTTTTAATTTTGCTAGATCATTTCACGTACATAGAATAAAGTTTAAGTGCACATTAAAAGAATCTGTATTAATAAAATTAAGTAAAATTTTGTTTATTTAAAAGCTATTTATGTGAAAACTTAAACTTTTACATTTCCTAAATTTATTCAATAATTTTCCCCAGTATTTTATAATTTGTTTACTTTTTTTTATTGATTTTTATTTTAAATATTATTATTTGTTCAATAAAATTGCATAAATTTATGGCAATTTCAATAAAATTTTTCTACCCCTAGGTAGATAAATATTATATTATTTGTTGATTTATATTTATGATTTTAAATATGGGTGGTCTTGTGTTAAATTGTTAGAGTAAATTATTGATTTATTTAGTGCATGAGTTTAATAATTTTTCACACATTATTTGTTTGTTAATCATCATCATCTACAGACAATAGGAGAAACAAAAATTGTTTAAATCTAAACATTTATAGACACTAACATAAAATTTAGTATTTTCAATTGAACAATATTTTATAATTTTGAAAACAAATGACCCTAATTTTCGTTATGTTTAAGGAAATAAATAAATTTATTTGTTTATTTTTGTTTAAACAAAAAATTATTATAATAAATATTTAGAAAATTTTGGTAGTTATTGATTGATGGGAAATATATTAGACAGTGATATTAATATCACCAATGAAATTGAAATGTTTTTTCTTTTGTTTTAAATTAAAATAAAGGCCACACAAATAGTTAACAAGACAAGGAAAAATATTTAAGAAAATTCTTTAAATTTATTAAGCAATATTTAAGACTTCATTATGTTAAATTTTGAAATATGTTTCCGTTACAAGTGCCTTTAAAATATTGAAAATATATGTAGTTTTAGACGAGCAGCAGCAACAATTTTTTGTATTATTAGTTTTTGCTAATGTTTTTTTTCTATCTAGTAGTTGTTATTTTGCTTTTATTATTATTGTTTGTTCATGTGCTGTGGTGTTGTTTTTTTTTTTTTGGAAAGAGTAGCTGTTTTGTGGTGGTGCTGGTGTCTGTTCGTTCGTTCAGTGAGTTAATGGTTTTTAATGGCATTTTTTGTGTGTGTAGAAGTGTGCATACATACATATGTGCGTTGCTGGCCACTTATGTTCTGTTCATTTTTCTAGTCTATGAAAAGGAAATCAATGTTTTTTCTGTTTTATTTTTTGCTATTTCATTTTCTGTTAGAATAAATATTGATATTTATTTTACCAAAAAACAAAAACAACAATAAACGCTTTTAAGGGAAATACAAACATTTAGAAAACAGTGAAGAGCAAAATAATAAAAAAAGAAAAAAGTTACAATTTCAAAGCAATATTAACAAAATATACATATGTATATGTATATAGCGGTTTGAGTGAAAAATCATATTTTAAATGTTTATGGTTTACTCTACTAAGTCAAAAAAAAAAAAACATGGTTTTTCCTATAGGTATAAAAGATTTTTCAGAGAATTAAAAAAAAACATTTTTCTTCAGATATAAAAAAGATCTCTTCAAGTTTAATTAATTAATAAATCAATTTAATTAATTAATATTTAATTGTTAAATATTTTAAAAGCTCACGTTATTAGTTATTAAAAAAAAGAAAAACTTACAGTTATTCTGAAAGTAACGATTTTTGAAAGAATTAAAGAAACACATTTTTTCAGTACTAGAATTTTTTTTAGTTTGACGGGAATATAAAAATATATATTCTAAGTAATCTAATAAATATTTATATATTTTAAAAGCTTGTGCTATTAGCTTTTAAATAAAAAAGGTTTTTCTAAGGAACAATTTTTTTAAAGAATTAAAAAAAACATTTTTTCTGTAATAAAAAAAATTTTCAAGTTTGTTTTCAAATGAAAAATAATATATGTATTAATATATATTAATAATTATTGCATATTTTAAAAGCTGGTGCTCTTAGCTTTTTAATCAAAAAGAAAAACTTTGGTTTATCTATTAGAAACAATTTTTTAAAAAATTAAAAAAAATAAAAAAAACTGATTAACGTTTGGTGAATGAAATCCGAACAAGTCTAAAAGTAAAAAAAAGTGTAAAAAAACTTATTTATTTTATGGTTTATTCGCTTCCATGGTATTTTTGGAGCCGTTTTTCCTCTTTTTCTGAACTCCCATAGATTCCAAGTATTTCCTAACTGTATTTTTGTCACATTTATATTTCTTAGCCAATTGGCGATAAGATTTTTCACTGCAACTGCTGTTTCGGTTTTCAATTTTGAGCGAATTTTGACGTCTTGCAATCTGCATTTTCACTGACCAACGCATACTTTATTTTTTATTCATAAGTAGATAGTGCAAATAAATTTACCGTTCAAAGTTTTGTTATAAATATTATCTGTGTTTTTTTAAAAACAATTACACTTGTTCGTATTTCATTCACCATACGTTAGAAGAAAATAATTTTCAATTTTGCTTTCAAATTAAAAAAACTATATATGTATTTATTAATTTAATTAATTAAAATTATACATATATATTAAAAGCTTGTGCTATTAGCTTTTAACCAAAAAGAAAAACTTACGGTTTGCTCAAAAGGATCCATTTTTGAAAAAAATAATACATTTTCTAAGTACTAGAAAAAATTCTTCAAGTTTGCTTTAAAATTTAAAAAAAAATCTAGTAATTTATTTTAATAATTATGTTAAAAGCTTATGTTATTTTTCATTGAATAAAAAAGTAAAACTAATGGTTTTTCCAATAGTAACGATTTTTTAAAGAATTTAAAACAAATGAAAAAATTTAGGAAAAAATAAAAACCTTACAATTATTAAATTTTTTTGTTATCCACTGTTTCCCAAAAAAACAATATTTCTAGTGTATACATACCTATTTACTTTTCAAAATTTCTAAATTAAATAGGTACATTTAGTTTCACATAAAATGCATAAAGCGCTCTAAATGAAAACACTAGAATAGGAAAAAAATATATCAAATTGAATTTTTATAATTCAAAAACTAATGGCGTTTTCTTTTCTGGCAAAAATGTTACATAGGTATATGTATGTTACACTTTTTACCTATTTCCCATATAAAAAAGGAAAAAAGTGTAACATTTTTGCCAGAAAAGAAAACGCCATAAATTGCCTTAAAATTACATGTACATTAAAAAAACAATTGACCTAAAAAAACTCCGTATTACTTGCTAAATTACAGCTATTTCTCTCGCTCTCCCATTCTCTCTATGTTTTTTTCGACACTCTTACAAAATGTAAACTAACTATTAACTAACGGTAACACGAAGCAAGGTTGCCAATATTTACTTGAAAAAAAAACGTCTCACATAAAAAACACTTTCATTTGAATATAAAAAAAAACAAATCTTGTCTTATTTTCAAATTATCTTTATAATAAATAATAATGTAGGAAGTTAGAATTGAATATAAACAGAAATATACTTTAAAAATTATTTTCATTTATGAATTCAACTAAACTAAAATATAGTGTGTTCTTAAAAATAAAACCCATAATTTTTGTAATAAAAATGCTCTATAAACATAAATCGTTTTTGTTTTTCATTAACTCATGATCAATATGAAAATCAAAAGTCGAAAGCTTATAAATTTTATATTTAATGTTTCATTAAATCAAAATGTTCCTGTTTCTTTTGGTATATTATTGATTTTCAAAATTTCATTTATAGTTTTTTTTTTGGTTTTATGACTAAAACATGAAAGTGTTTGGTGATAAGAATTCGAAATTAGAAAAATATTTTGGGTTTTATTAAAAATTTAATTTTATGGTTAATTTCAGTGATAATATTTTTACAGGCTTTTAAAAAGGAAATTGTAAATACATACTATTAAAATTAAAAGACAGATTTATAAAGTTTTTCAAAGTAGTTTCAAGAAAAACTGAATTTAGTTTCCTTTTACTATCTAGCAAATACTTAAAATATGAACATTTTTATGTATTAGCAAAAAAATGCCTTTAATTCTAATATAAAACAGACCACAAAGTATAGTTGCACAATTTTAATTTTATACTTTTAACCCTGAATGACAATATTTTCTAACACAAAACGAATCCCCCCAACCCTTTTTAAATAAATGCCCTGTCATTCATCAAAATCCCTTAATAACAACCCTGCAGAACAACCACTACTTTAGCCACTACTACTATTTACAACAGTGTACTTTCAAATGACAACAACAATAATAAAACCCCGTCCATAAGATTACAATTGTCAAATTGTTGAAGAAAATTTAATTTTGAAAAACCTTGCTGTTTTTCAAGCAGCATGTGTGCAAAATGTTCTATATTAAACGAAAAAACAGAAGATGGCAAGTGTTTTTTTAAGTATTAAGGCTTTAAAACACACCCCTTTAAATTAGTAAACTAAAGAATTTGGACACATGTTTTGATATGACAAGCTCTTTAAGGGGTTTTTTCTAAATAAAACGACCATTTTATTAAGATAATTTAATAATAAATTTATGAATTCCTTGTAAACTAACAAACACCTAACCTTACCACTTCATTTAACTATTAAAAAGCCATTAAAATTCTTTATTACATGGCATTCAAAGTGTAATAGAAGTTATGACATGGTGTTTGTGTGTGGCCGCGGTTGTATTTCAGTTTGAGTTTAAGTATAAATCATTGATTGTCATTATGACATTAATGTGTTTTAAAGAAGAGGGGCCATTGGAACATTTTTATGACATTGTTTCCTTACTAAATGTTATGGTGAGCCATAAAAATAAACAACTAATTTATGTTACACATAAAATATTAGGCAAACACACTACATATATAGCTGAGAAAAAAAAAACTATAAAAACATAATTTGTTTAAAATGTCTCGCATATGAAAAGTAAAGTGTTGGAAAATATAAAAAACACAAAAAATTAAGGGTATTTAATAATAAAACAACAAGAAATTCTATAAATTCTAATAATAATACAAATAATAATAATAACGGCGTAGCAAATTTAAGCCAGCGGCTTATCATCTTGTAACAAACAAGTGACTTGGTAGTTTTTATTATAAACATTGGATCTCTCTCTGTATGTGTGATGCTAACCACACCAGCTTACTTGTGTTGCCATATTTGTTATTGAAGCATTTTTTAGGCCCATTTCAAGGGTTTGCTTTAATTAGTCATAAATATTAAAAAACTATGTATTTAAGTCTTAAACTTTAATATTAAATTTTATGTTTTATTAAATGTTTAACACATGTGTTTCCTTAAAAATCTTTCTATAAAAGGAAAAAATTGTAATATTTTTTCTCAAGAAATAAAATTGTCTTAAACACACGCTTATTAATTAATGTCAACATTTTTGTTGAACATGAAAATTTATGTGCGTGTATGTTGTTGACATTGTCTTTAATTAATGTGCCATAAAATGTAGTTTTTTTCCTACTCTGTAAACATAATGTAAGTAATAAGCAAAACATAATAAAAATAGTTTGTAGGGAAATGAGTATTACAATAACAAACAGCAACAAAAATAAAGGATATGGGAAATGACAGTAAATAATAAGCAAAAAAGGAAGGAAAAGAACACAAAAACAATTGGTATAATGAATTTTGTTAAAGATATTTCAAACAAATACAAAACTAGGGAGGCCAGATTTTAAACAAAGAAAGAAAAATTATTTAAGTTTAACAACAAATTAAATAAATAAGCTTTCGGATTTGAGGCTATAGAACGATCTACATATATACTTATGTAGTTCAATGTTTAAAGTTAATATCATGTAAATGTTAAACGCGGCTATGTCTAACTTGGTTCATACGCAATGATGCCACCTTCAAACAGTGGATTTTTCGAGATGCATTGGCGGTTCCAGCAATGCTTCAGGCTGATCTTCACACCAAATACTAAAATTTTGCTTGTTTCCGTATCCATTCAACCAGAAATAAGTTTCGTCGCTTATATATAAGTAGTTTCAATATTTCTCTAATATGTTATAAAATACCCTTTAATATATGTATGTAACGTGTTTTTAATATTACTTTTAATATTCTTAAAAATAATAAATTTTCCTCTGGCCTCTTTAAATTTTCAAGTCATTTGCAAATAATTCCGGTAATTACAGCATGTTAATGCTGTAAAAAAACCCCCCTTTTTGCTATCTTACTAACCTTTTCACTGTTTACAACAAAAAATCCGTAAGGAAATTCTTTAAGAAATTACTCTCTAATCAAAAACCTTTAATAAACAGAGACACAAACACAAAACAACAAAGCAAAAACAAAACGTTATGTTCATTTATTTACATTGCAATGCTACAGCAACAACACAACAAAACACAGCCATCTAACATGGCCCATGTCAGTGCTGCCAGTATTTTTTTAGAGCTTATCCCCAATTTTGGATTTGTCATCCCTAAAAATCCCCAAACTGATTTTTTTTGATTTAATTTTTTTTTTTTTTTTGTAAAATTTTTATTTTATGTAAAAAATAACATATTTATTTAATAAAATTAATTTTTATCGATAGCTACATATATTAATATTCAAACTAATTCGATTTGTAATTGTAAATCTTGTAAAGAAAAAATTATACCAGAGTTTAGCAATTCCAAAACTTCAGAATAAAAATCTTCTGATGCATCAGCCTCAGAAATCTTGCTTCCAATAATTCATATTGCATTTTGTTACGTTTTTTTGTTTTGGTAGTATGTATTCATTATTGAAAAAACGCGTTCAACGCAAGCGTTACACTTTAAAAATATACACGTATATGCACATTTCAAACCTTTTGCCGAATCTTCGCGTTCCCAAGAAATATCGTGAATAAAAATTCCACATGCAATTTGTTCCCTTTTCACATTTTCATATTGAAATTCAATTAAACAACAATTTTATTTTTCGAGATTAAGGTCAGTTTTTATTTTTTTACGATATTTCGAATAATCAGTTAAATAATTAAAATTCAATGTTAAAAAATAAAAGGGAACAAATTTCATGTGGAATTTTTATTCACGATAGGGGAGTATGATTTTTTTTAATAAAATTTGCAGCCATTTTAAACAATAAAAAATATATTTTCTTTATTAGAAGCCATTCACTATAAATAATAACACACATTTTGAGACTTCCCAGTTATAAATAAAATCCCCTAAAATTGATGTCATCCCCAACAAATCCCCGGATCCCCAAGAGGAAATTTTTATCCCAAATCACGAAAAAAAATCCTCAATTTGGGGATAAATCCCCTAAACTGACAACGCTGGCCCATGTTATTTAAACACACTCATTTTCTTCTTCTGAACCTCTCTCTCACTCTTTTTCCATTTTCGTTTTGTATTGTTAATGAAACAAAGAAATTATTAAAATACAATTATAAACAAGACAAATCAAATTTTACAACATAAAAATAATTTAATGAAAATAAAACACCAACAATAATAATAATAATAACATTTAATTAATGAACTCTAAAGGTGCTATCAGAAGGGATGTTTTTACATGTATATGTACTGTCAAATTTTCCATCTGTAAAAGTTGTACACATCGTATCATCGTACATATGAATGTGTAAAATACATGTTTAAATGCATATGTAATTTTTTCGATTAGAACACGCTCTATTTTCCTGTGACAAACATAAATAAAACAGCTGTGTGTGAAAAAATAAAACTAAAGAAAATGGATAATGAACATGGAAAAGTAAGTATTTTTCGATTTTTAATAAATTAAATTATGTTTATTATATTTATTGCAGTTAGATTGGCCAAAAGAAGCAATTCTTGAAATTTATACACGTTAAAAAGACAGCTTTTGTTTACATTTATAGGTTATGTCATACGTAAAAACATAAGCAGGTGTGATAGCAAAAATTATGAATCGTATGTAAAATGGAAATTTTGACATACATACGGAATTACATATGGGTAAGAAAAGTGACAGTACATATGTAAAATACATCCCGTCTGATAGCACCTTAAACTGACTAACCAAAGAGTTAAAAAACTTAAAAAGAAGACAAAAACACACAGCTGCCTAAACAAGTACTATTTTTTTTGTAAACAAAACCTTAGTTGTAGAAAATTTGTAGGTTTGAAGCTTGATGAACATTTTGAAAACATTTTATAAAACGACAGTAAAGAAAAGTTGTGAAACAGTAACAGAATTTGTGTGTGTTTCTTTTTTATTTAGCTACAAAATGTCATTTATTTTTAACTGAACGCTTTTAAACACAACAAAGAAATTTTTTAAAAGAAAAAAATATTAATAAAACTCCCGTTAAGGAGTTAAAGAAGTTAACATTGTTAAAAACAAAACTATTTACAGCTGTCACAGTTTGAGAAAATTCTTTAACCATAAATTGTTAAAATTATTATTTGTGTGCTGTTTTCTTAATTTAAGTAAAGTTTTTTTAAATAAATCGTTTATATAAGTTAAGAATTCTTTAATTTGTATTTCAAACTTCTTAAAATATATTTAAAATAATAAAATCTTTTCAATTTCCCACTGAGTTTACTGTAGATATTTAGATTTTTCGCCGTGTGTTTAACACAAAGGCATCATCACTAGCAACTTTCCCTGTGTCTTTCTCTTTATCCTTATTTTCGTTTTTATTTTGTTTTTTTTTTGTAACATGATGTTTTAAAAACATGGTTGCAATTACATACTAAAGGAGCTTTTCTTGTTGTTGTTGCTGCTGTTTGTGTTTCATTTGATTGTAAGGTCATAGAACTTGGCGGCAAGTTGTTTGTGATACAAAAATCGACATCAACAGCAGCAGCAAAAATATTCAACATCATCAACAGCAGCAACAACAACTCTTCACTTGAGTTTTTACCTTTTTAACTGTTTTTTTTTCTCGCTCTCTCTATATTTTAGTACTTTAGTTGTTTTTACTGTAATTTTAAACAGAGTTGTAAATTTTTGCATTTTTTTGTGCAAAAATTTTATTCAATTTGAAAAGAAATTGAAGTTTTGCTTGGTTTTAAATGTAATGTCAATTGTTTTTGAAGAAAACAAACAAGTAAAAATCCTAATAAAGAAAATTGCAAAACTTTAAAGTCAGTTTTAAAGAACAAAAATAACAATGGTTACATTTTTTGCCAAAGTTTCGAAAATTTAAATGTTTTTTAGAAAAACTTTTTCTTTTTTTGGTAACAAAAACAACAATACAAGACAATAAACATTTAATTTAAAAAATCTGCAACAATAAAAACGTTTTTTAAAGAGAGAAATAAGCGTAAAATAAACGCCATTAATTACTCTATGATCATACCATAGGTCTTCATATGGGCACACATGAGCTTCAATCGTAGGTCTTTATTGCGTCACATATGACCTTCAATCAGTTTTTTATGGAGTATCACAGGAGCTTCAATCATAGGTATTTTATGTGGGCTCACGTGAGCTTCAATCGAAAGTCTTTATATTGTCTCATATGAGCTTCACTCATAGGTCTTTATGAAGTATCACATCAGCTTTAATCGCAGGTCTTTATTGAGTCCCATATGACCTACAATCGCAGGTCTTTATGTGGGCCCACATGAGCTTCAATCGTAGGGTTTATGTAGTTCAATATGAGTTTCAATTGTAGATCTACATAAACAATGGTAGGGGTGTATGTGGTCCTACATAAACATCAATCATATGTCTTTATCTGGTCTTAAATCGTAGGCCTTTATGTGGGCCCATATGAGCTTCAATCGTTAGTCTTTATGTGGTCTCACATGTGCTTTAATCGCAGGACTTTATGTGGTCTTTAAAGAGCTTCAAACGTAGGCCTTTGTCTGGGCCCACATGAGTTTTAATAGTAGGTCTTTATCCAGTATAAGTCCAGCTTCAATTGTAGCTCTTTCTGTCTGCTCTGCTCTTTCAATTGTAGAGTTTATCCTCGAAATATAAATTCTTCTAGTTTTCTTTTATAAAAAAAAAACTTATAAAAACATTTCTTTACAAAAGCCAGCTCCTAATAACAATTTTAATTTATTTCATTTAACCGAAACAAAATAAAATACAACCTGCCACTGCCACCATATGCGCAGACATAACGTACATACATAATTCATGCAGCAGGCAAAAGCAACTACTTATTTTTCTTTTCCAAGAAAATCTCCACCACATTTAAAGAAAAATAAAAAATAATAAGAAAACAAAAACACCAGAAAACAAAACTTCAGCATTTAGCTCTGCTCAGTCGATTCATATGATCGTCAACATGATGACCAAATTGAAGATACATATAGGGAATGACAAAAACCGGAGAACAAAAAAAAAATAAAGTAACTTGGTCCGTTTTAAGTCATGTTTTTGTAGTTTAAGGCTATGCAACAACAAAAAACTTAATAAAATACTAATGGTTGTTTAAGAATGACTCGTTGGACTGCTGTTGGTTGCCTGTTGAATTTATGTCTAGTTTGATGTTTTCATACTGATCGTGCTTAATGATCTTGTTTAAAAGATTTGTTTGGCTTGTTTCTATTTCCAGTCTTTTAGTTGTTGCTGTTGTAAACCATATTGGTAAATACTTGAGTACTTGAGACTATTTGTAATAGACTTTTAAAATATTTTTTTTACTTTTCAAAAAAAAAAACACAAATAGTTTGTTGTATAGTTTCTTAATAGAGAGATTGTCGTCGTTCTTTTCTGTAAAAATAAAAAACAATTTAGCCAACCAGTAGTCATTATATTGTTGGTTGTTTTTTCTTTCAATTTCTAGCTGCTCTTTTTATTTATTTAGGCGTCTGGCTCCTATTGTAATAGGAAGCTGCTGCTTTGTAGGAAAAATCAATAACGACAGCAAGGAATTACAAAAAAAACGTCGATAAAAATTTGAAAACAAACATAAATTACAGAATGCATTTTAAAGACAAAGGAGAAAACACGTTTTAAACACAAAAAACATTTTAAAGCAAAAAGGGAATAACCATTTTTTATCGAAGATTTCATAACTTTATCCGTCAACTTATCCCACCAACTTAAAACAAAAGTTTCAATTGTAGATCTCTATATTGTCTGTAGGCAGTTTACGAGGAGATTTAATTGTAGTATCCCAAGAGCTTGAATCGTAGGTCTTTTAGGAATCCCACATGATCCTCAATCGTAAAAATGTATACAGTCTAAGTGAAGCTTAAATTGTAGTCTCATGTAATATTCAATCGGACCAGTGATATAGACCTAAGTGAGGTGCGCACTGTAAGGCCGCCTGCTTACCTAAGATTCAATCTCTATATGGTCCCACGTGATCTTCAATCGTAGATCTTTATGCAGTCTAAGAGAAGCTTAAATTGTAGTCTCACATGAGTTTCTTCATGTAATCCCACATGATTTACAATCTTAGATCTTTACACCCTTTAAGAGCAGCTTAAATTGTAGTCTCACATGAGTTTCTGCAAGTGATCCCACATGCGTATCTCTAGCGAGCTTCAATAGTTGGTATTTACATGGTGTCACATGATCCTTCAATCTTAGTCTCAAATAAGCTTCAATTATACTCTGAAATAAGCTTCAAACGTAGTCTTAAATGAGCTTCAATAGTAGTCTCCAGTGAACTTCGATCTTGGTCTCAAATGAGCTGCAATCGTAGGTTTTTCTGTAATATCACATGATCTTCACTCGTAGTCCCACGTGGTTTTCAATCCAGGTCTTTATGTTGTCCTACATGATCTTTAATAGTGGTCTCACATGATCTTCAAGTTTGATGAGTATGAGTTTCAATCGTAGATCTTTGTGTTGTCCCACATAAACTTTATAAAGAAACACACATAGTCCCTCAGAAGCTTTAATTATAGATCCTTATGTAGTTCCCTATAAACTTTAATTGCAGGTCTTTATACGTTTAATGCTTGGGTCTTTATCTAACCTCTTATGATCTTTAATTATAGGAATGGATAGAGGTTACATAGAATACAAACAAATTTACAATCAACATTTCTCCGGAAAAAAGGCAACTGTTTAATTTGCTTTAAGTTTAATGCAACTTTTTTGATTTTTTTGCCTTATGAGTTTCAATTTTCAAAGAAATTCTTTAATTGTTTACATTTAATTAACATAAATCTTAAGAAAACAAAGCAAACTAGGTATAAAACTCAAGTCTTTAATATTCATGAACATAAGAAATTTTATTAAAAAAAAAAAGAATAAATTCATGACTATGAGTTTTTGTTTAGCATTTGAAGCTAGTGTTTTTCTTTTTATAAAAATGATCAAGTGTTTATTTTGTGATTTGTTAATTTTTGTACAGACTACTACTATTTATTATTGCTCATTTGAAAAAAGATCTTGTTTTTGCTTTTATTTCATTATTTACCTGAAGAGGCAAAAACTGTGTGTGTGTGTGCGTGAAACAACAACTTCAAGTGCTATAGGATGATGATGATGCACCACACAGTATGGTAGCAGTATTTAGTAGTGCAACGCTAATCATGTTTATTTTATGAGTTTAAGTGTAAATTTCCTTGAAAATAACTTACTTGTCTGGGTTCTTCTCTAGTTAAATAAATATTAAATAGTCATATGCAAGTCATGAATGGAGTTAAAATAAATATAAAAGGTATTTCTCTGTATGTTATAAAAACATATTGAAATATCTTTAAGTTTGATTTTTATTTAGAAATTTCAAGAGCTAAATAAACAGAAAAGAAATTGATTTTGTTCAAAAAAAAAAAAAAAAAAAAAAAAAAAAAAAAAAAAAAAACACATAGAAACAAATTGAAACAGAGCAGTGAAGAGTTTTTATGAAATATGTATGCAATGATAGAAGAATTTAATTAATGTGATGGGAGTAACTTGATTTAAAAAAATGGTTTTAAAAGTAAGTTTAAACTAATAGTTATAATTATATTAGTATATGTACATACATATACATATATTTTGTAAAGAACAAATATAAGGAATCTAAATTTGTTATTGAGGTTTTTAAGTTTTCTCTGTTGCTTAGAGGCAATTCAAACGCTACGACTTTTACCTGCGACTCGAGTTTATAGATGAAATACGTAGTGGAGAGTGTCGCAGATTTTGTGAAACGAAGCGACAAATTTGACATTTGTTCTTTTCTCTTGTATTATTTTTATTTCATTTACCAGCAGTGTTGCCACGATGGCATGTCATTTTATGGGATTACAGAAAATTTTTGGCAACACTGCGAATAAATAACTGTAAATTAAAAATAAAACAAATTATTGTTTTAATTTTAAATAAACATATACTATGTGGACAAAAAATTTAATAGAAAATTTTATAGTGAAATATCAGGAATATGAATACCTGTAATGTAACTGGGTCCTATATGGCAACACACCTGCATATGAGCAAAATAGAAAAAATTAACAATTTAATGTCGAAGTGTCGCAGGAATGGTGCAACAAATGTTTCATCAGGTGAACAGTCCCGGTTTGCATTATGAAATTTTTGTCGCTGCGATTCTTGTCGTATCTTCTTAAAAATTTTATTTGCGTCTACATTGTGAGATTTTTGTTGCAGAGATTTTTTGTGGATGTATACATGTTTTTATATATTTTGTTGCTGGCACATACATACATGTATGAAATAAAAAAACAATGAATGAGGGAAAAAAGCGTGTCTCACGAGTACATGCATATATGCTAGTGATGGAAAATGGGTTTTTGTTTTTCGTACCAACTATATAAATAAAATGTACGTTTTAGACCTCCATGGTTAAATAATCATAAAATTTACCACAAATTTACTTTATCGAAAATTCGATATACATATCTTATAGCAACATTATTGCGTTAATTGTCGCGATTATCTAAAAATAATCTTATTTATGAAGTATTAAGTCATTTGCGAAAATTTAACCTTGGTAAATATATATATATATTACCAAAATAACTAGAATTATTATTGTAAGAATAAAAGAAGTAGAAGAGTTAACTTCTAACGATTTTGAAATCCTGATTAACTACATTTTAAGCTTTAGTTTTTAAATTCAGCCTCAAAATCATTTAAAATTTGTTCGGAATGAAACCAATTGTTCGTTTAACTTTTTCTTTAGAAGCAACGGAAATAATTCCACTTCCGAACGGAATTAAATTCTGTGACATGGCTGATATTTATCTGTTTCATCTGAAATACCAAATTTTGATGCAACAGTATTTTTTAATTGTACCATATGACTCGTGGTAAAACCACGGTACCAACTGTGTTTAAAATGTATCAAAAAAAGTACAATTGTGCCATGTTTACCATCAGTGATATACATATGTACCCCTTTTAATACGACTTACCGCTCTCGCCTACAAAGCAAGAATCGTAGCGAAAAAAATTTTATAATGTAAACCGGGACACAGACAATAAATTTAGAAGGGCCACCAAAAGAGAACTTCAGCAAAGACGCAGCGACAAATCGCAGCATGTGAATCCACTCTTAGGCGTTATTCGAAGTTACAGTTATGGTGGCTCTTCTGTCTCTCTCTTGCTTATTCTATTAATCCTTAACAGTTATTTTGTTTATTTTCGTTTATGTGTGTAAAGTTGCCACTTGTTTCTTTTTTAAATACTTGATTTTAAATACCTATTTCTTTTTGCTTTTTTTTATAAAATAACATTTTTATATCAATGTCATTCATAACAGCGATGTTGTGGTTATTAGTTTTCTGGGCTACTGTGTTTCATTATGAGATGTTGCGGTTTTATACATACATATATGTAGGTATATTGAATCAAATATAAACTTAATCTAAAAACTATCATATACACAAGTTGTCATGTGGTCTAAACAACGTTATGAAAGTTTGTTCATTAGTATGTCTGTACGACGTTATTTGTAGTGACATTTAAACAAAGAAATTTAATACAAGTAATGTATATACATATAAACTAAATTTATAATAAAATTAAAATTAATAATAAAACACAAATGACAGTCAGTTTAACAGACTCAACAGCCCTGAGCCAACAACAAGTGTTGTGGTTTAGATTACAGGTTTTGAGAAAAAAAAAATAAACTTAAAATAATCTTAAAGATGTGCTAATATATTAAATATAAATTAATATTAATGTTTAGCTTAAAATAATTATTTATTAACTATTTCTTTGAAAGGGGTTTTTCTAGTTTTCTGCTCAACTTTTTGTGGTCTCTGGTGTGTTTATCCTAAATAGTCTTGTCATGCTTTAATTAAAGCTACATGACCATTTCAACTTATATTTTTGTTTGCTTGTAAAATTAATAGCAATTTAGTTATAAATTATCTTAACACTTTGAGTTTTCTTTCTATAAATTAAAGTTTTGTAATTTGATATTTTATTTATAATAACCCAAACACATTAGAAGCTGCAACATTTCTAAACTATAATGTTATCAAAAATACTCGTAAGTGTTTATACAGTCTAGTATGTACTTAGTTATTAATAAAGTCAACATTTGCTTGGGTAGTTTTTGCAGCTATTGTTTTTCCTAATGAATGGCCGAGTGACTGAAAGTTGTTTCTTATTACACTGGGTTTTTTTTGCAGGGAAATTTTAAACCTTTTTCATCAAAATGTATCAAATGGAAGCATTTTTATGAACATTTTAACAGCAAAAAACAAATAAAAAATTGAACTCCTTTCTTTATATAATTCTTCATAAGCTGCACTCATAGGGCCTTTTAAAGATCCTTATTTTAAATTGGAGATCTTGCCTAGTCCTACGTGAACTTAATACTGTGTCACATAAGCTTCATTCGATAGTAACACATGAGCTTTATTTGATCTACATGATCTTTAGTTTTTCTAGTCCCACGTGAGCGTCAATCGTGGATCTCTTAATAACCCCAAATGAGCTTCAATTCTAGGTCCTTTCTAGTCCCAGGTGAGCTTCAATCGGGGGCCTTTATGATCGCCACATGATCTTCAGTCATTATTCTTAATTAATTTCCACATGAGTTTCATTCGATAGTCATTATGCAGAACTACATGATGTTTAATCTTTGGTCTTTTCTAGTACCAAGTGAGCGTCAGTCGGGTATTTCAATAATCCAAAATGAGCTTCAATTCTAGGTCCTCTCTAGTCCCAAGTGAGCTTCAATCTTGGGTCTATATAAAGCGCCTTTAGTCGTAGGTCTTCTCTAGGGTTACGTGAGTTTTAATCATGTATCTTTCTACAGTCCCATATAAGCATCAATCGTAGGTCTTCATGAAGTCCCACATAACCTTTAAACGTAGGTCTTTCGTAGGTTTAGTTCCACATAACCTTAAAATATAGGGCTTTATAAAGTCACACATTAGATTTTTCTGTAGTCTTATAATCTTTAATCATGGAACTGTTATTTCTAAACAAAACTAGCAATTTATAGGTACCTCAATTTTTTCATCATCACAAAAAGTACCACACACTTACTCAGAAACATTAAGCGAGTAAAAGAACATTCTGTTCCCCCTTTTAATTGCTTAAAATCCCCCTATGTTTTCTACAATTCTACGCAGCCTAGAAAAGTTGCAACATCAAGAGCAAACAAATTAAGAAAAAAAGAGCATTCAATCAATTGAATTTAATTAATTTTTAGTGTAGTGTTTCAACACTTTTTTTGTACAATACAATAAATGATTTGTTTGCCTCAAAGTAAGTGAAGCAAAAATAACTATTGTCTCCAACTTAAACATCCCCTCTGTATAACCACTTTTCCCTCCCCCTCTCTCTCTTTCTCTCTCTCTCACTCAATGGCTTATAGTTTAAACGATTTTTCCACTTTTAGAAAATAACTTAAGGTTTATTATATTTCATTTTAAGAGCAACATAGACAGCAGCCCAGCAGCAGCCGTTTATGTCTGTCAAATTTAATAAAAATCACTGATTTTGATTGATGTTATTTTATTGAGCCAGCCTGCTCTCTCACTTATGCACAAACATACTCGTACATATTCATCATGGCTGTTCTTTATAACTGTATAACATATACAATTATTAGAGTTTATTTTGTTGTTATTCATCAGAAAGGGAGAAGAAAATAAAAGCAAATAACGGTGTGAAAAGAGATGTAGAAATAATGATAAAGTAAACATTAAACATGTTGGCATCTAAAGTTGGAAAAGTAAGAAAAAAAACATAATGGTGACATTGGAAAACATGCCGCCAACAAAAGAGTTGCATTTAGCAAATAACTGCTGTTAGAGTAATATGAAAAACTTTGACAGTTTTATTTTTGACATTTTCTTAATATTAGCTTAAAAATTATATACTAAAATTTAATATTTTATATTTATAATAACATAAACTAAACATAAACCAATATTTTTTTCTTTTTATTTCTCTTTACAGATGTTTTTTAAATATCGAAATCTCTTTATTTGACGCTGAGTCTTTTTAAGTTGGTTCTTCTACGTAACTTTAAATTCACACACACGCACATTGGCTTCTATCTAACCAGAAGTTAAAAACTTTACACTTAACTAAATACAAGTTGGCAACTGTAATTTTATTGGAAACCATCTTATCAAAAAAGAAAAAAATATTACATACTACATATAACTGCAATTAAAGAGGATTTGCAGCCTTCTTTAAGCTGCCCTCAATTCTCCCCCTATCACTCAATCTCTGACTCTCAGAGACACACACTGCTTAAAGATGTCGCTTCATTTAACACATACAACTTCATCACTTATCAAACAGAGAAGTCTCTATGCCCTCATACTTTTAGTGTTGCTAAGCTGTCATCATGGCTGTCGAGCGGATGGTCTGCAGCATATGTCAGACAACGGCGGCAGTGTGGGGGGTGTAGGCATGGGTGGAAATATGGGCCTGGGCATGCATTCAATGGAAGTTAGTCCGGCTCCGGGTTATAGCTTGCCCGCCATACCCAAAGATCCCAATTCCAGATGTGAAGAAATCACGATACCCATGTGCCGCGGCATTGGCTACAACATGACATCGTTTCCCAACGAAATGAATCATGAAACTCAAGATGAGGCCGGCTTGGAGGTGCATCAATTTTGGCCGTTGGTGGAAATTAAATGCTCACCAGATCTGAAATTCTTTTTATGCTCCATGTATACACCCATTTGTCTGGAGGATTATCACAAACCTTTGCCCGTCTGCCGTTCGGTATGTGAGCGGGCTCGTGCTGGTTGTGCCCCAATTATGCAGCAGTATAGCTTTGAGTGGCCCGAAAGAATGGCCTGTGAGCATTTGCCCTTCCATGGTGATCCCGAAAATCTATGCATGGAACAACCTTCGTACACAGATTCCTCCTCCTCAGGTGGTTCTTCCTCCAGCGGCGGCAGTGGCTCTGGCCGTGGCGATGGCTCTGGCGGTAGTTCTTCTTCAGGTGGTGGCAAACGTAAACAATCCGGTTCTGGCTCTTCGTCTGGCTCCCAAAAATGTAAAGGCAAAAATTCAAAAAACTGCCAAAGCTCCCTAGGAGAAAAAACAAACGCAAAGGAATGCACATGCTCGTGTCGCCCTCCTCTCATACTCCTGGGGAAGGAAGCTCAACTGATGCCGCCACCTCTGCACTATCCATGGTACATGAATTCGACTGTGTCAAGAATCGCCGGCGTTCAAAATTGCGCCATACCGTGCAAGGGCCCGTTCTTCACAAACGACGAAAAGGAATTCGCCGGCATATGGATAACGCTGTGGTCGGGCCTATGCTTTTGCAGCACTCTAATGACACTTACCACCTTCATCATCGACACCGAAAGGTTTAAGTATCCCGAAAGGCCTATTGTCTTCCTGTCTGCCTGCTATTTCATGGTGGCTGTAGGTTATTTGTCCAAAAACTTTTTGCAAAATGAGGAGATAGCCTGTGATGGTCGTTTGCTGAAGGAGAGCTCTACTGGGCCGCATTCCTGTACTTTGGTTTTCCTAATGACCTATTTCTTTGGCATGGCTTCTTCTATTTGGTGGGTGATACTAAGTTTCACCTGGTTTTTGGCGGCTGGTTTGAAATGGGGCAATGAGGCCATAACAAAACACTCACAATACTTTCATTTGGCTGCTTGGCTGATACCCACCGTGCAATCTGTGGCGGTGTTGCTGCTGTCGGCGGTGGATGGTGACCCCATATTGGGCATTTGCTATGTGGGCAATTTAAATCCAGATCATTTGAAAACCTTTGTGTTGGCACCTTTGTTTGTGTACCTGGTCATAGGTACAACTTTCCTGATGGCCGGCTTTGTCTCACTGTTTCGCATACGTTCAGTGATTAAGCAGCAAGGCGGCGTGGGAGCTGGCGTTAAGGCTGATAAATTGGAAAAGCTAATGATACGCATAGGCATCTTCTCGGTGCTGTATACCGTCCCGGCTACTATAGTCATTGGCTGCTATCTGTATGAGGCGGCCTACTTTGAAGATTGGATCAAAGCCTTGGCCTGTCCTTGTGCTCAGATCAAAGGACCTGGCAAGAAACCCTTGTATTCGGTTTTAATGTTAAAATACTTTATGGCTTTGGCGGTAGGCATAACATCCGGCGTATGGATATGGTCGGGTAAAACTCTAGAGAGTTGGCGACGCTTTTGGAGACGACTGTTTGGCCAGCCCGATCGTACTGGGGCCAATCAGGCGCTCATCAAACAAAGGCCACCCATACCACATCCATATGCCGGCTCTGGCATGGGCATGCCGGTAGGTTCCGCTGCCGGATCTCTACTGGCTACCCCCTATACACAGGCGGGCGGAGCTTCAGTGGCTTCCACTAGCCACCACCATTTGCACCATCATGTTTTGAAACAGCCTGCGGCCAGTCATGTATGACATGGAGAGTCGGGTGGAGCTTCAACGATGGGCGGTGGTGGCGGCGGCAGTACAATTGGCGGCGGCAGTGTGCTTGGTGGTCATGGCACGCTCATGAGCACGACAGGCAATAGTACGGTTGGCGGCAGTGGTATGCACGGTGTTGGGGCTCCTCCTGGCAGTATAATGCATGGTGGTGGTGGCGGTAATGGTGGCATGAATACACCTGGTAATGTTTATGGCAATGGGGGTGGTGGACCGGGCGGCGGCAATCAGGGACCACCCGGTTCGATGGTAGACTCACGCGCTGTTTCCGTGGTAGTTTCGCTGCCGGGCGGGCCTGGTGCCCAGCATCCGGGTCAGGCATTAAGTGATTATGGTCCTATATAGTTAATGGTACGACCTGATACAAACCATTGGGTATCCACAAGTAGTTTTAGTCAATTGTAAAGAGTTTGATCATAGAAATGATAGTATAAAGGTTTTATTTTAGGGTTTGGGGAACAGTTAGAGAAAAGTAGTTTAAAGTTTTAATTGAAATGTTCTTAAATTTGTTTAGGAATTTTATACATATGTATACAAAATTCAAAAATGTGTTGTTTTTTAATAAATTTCAAAAATAGTGAAACACATTTTCTACGATTTCACTTCAAACTCGTTTAAAGTTTATGTTTTTTATTAAATTTTTGTTTTTTAAATTTCGAAGAATATAGTTTTAATATTTTTGAATTTACTTTAAAATTTAACTAATTTGTTAAGATTTCATTAATTTGCATAATTCCTTTTCTCTAAGTGTTAAATACCGTTAATTTGAGACAGCCTTTTAGTAGAGAACTCTTATACTTTTGCCTGTTAATATTTGAGGTTATAAACTTGTAAAAAACAAACAAATTTCTTGCTGTTTACTTTAATCCCCTTAAAACAACAACAAACAATAATGGGGATTTAGAAACAGCGGCCATATTAAAAATCTAGTAAAGTAACTTTTAAATATTATTATTATTTGTTTCATTTAAATACTACATAGAAAACAAAACTAATAATATCTTAAACAAACAAAAAAAGTAATAAAATAAAACATAAAAATCTAGTCCACTTTTTTCCATAATAAAATTTAAGAAAAACTACTGAGAGTATATTGAAAAAGAGAAAAAAACGAAAAGCACAATATCTATAATAGTTTATAAAAAACATAAAGTTTATTTAAAATAAACCACAAGCTAAACTACTTCTTCTGTTAATTATTATTATAATTTCTTTAACATTTTTAAATAGACTGACTTTATAAATAAATAAATAAAACTAAAAAAAAAAATTAAGAAAATCTTAAAAAATTAAAAAAAAAAAACTACGAAATGGAAAGTTAAAGCGTTAAACCAGAAAGAAACAGGAAATTAAAAGGAAACCATACTGCCACTGCCAAAAGCCAAGCCATATTGTAAAATAAAAACAAAAAATAACAGACATTTAAGAAAACCCACAATAAATCGAATAAAATATCAGTTAAAACACAAACACATTTGTAAAATATTTCATATTTAAAAAAAAACAACAAAAGAATTTAGCATTAACAAAAACAAAACTTTCAAATTATAATAATTTAAACAAATACACTTTATAATTAATAACATAATTAACAACAAAAAAACTTTAGCCTGTAATTTTGTAAATATTATTTATATATTTCAAAATAAAACGATATATATTTAAATTTAAACTGTATTAAATCCAAAAAGTCTTGAACTGCATTTTTAATTAAAATTTAACTAAAAAAAACCCTACCACAAAAAATTGGTTTAAATTTATTAAAAAAAAAAACAAAAACGAAAACAATTTTAAATAAATCTAATATATAAATATAAAAGAAACCGGCATTTAAGCTCAACTTATTTTATAATTATACTTTTATAGAATTTTAAAAACCAGCCAATTTTTTAAAACTAAAAACTATCATTAAAAACAAACAAAAAATTATATTACCCTTAACCTGTATAAAGTTTTATAAATTTAGTGTTTAATTATAATTAATTATAAATAAAGAAAAAACCATATAATTATATATAAATATTTATAAATATAACTTATATAACTAAAATCCTTATTACAAAACAAACAAAAAGAAAATATATTTCAAAACCAACCATGAATTTATAATCCTAAAAAAACGAAAAAAAAAATGCAATAAAATTTTGATTTTTTTTATTTAAAAACATAGACAATATTTTGAGTTATTATTATTTTAATAGATTTTTTAGTTTTTTTTTTGCATTGTTTTATTAATTATTTAAAAGTTTGATTTAAAAGTTATGGGTTTATGTTCGACATTCAGAGAGTATTTAAGGTTAATAGTCAAGAGTATAGTCTAAGGTATTATTCATAAATCTGTCTAAACTATAATCTTTACTATGTTACGACTATTGTCTAAACAAAAGTGTAATCTAGAGTTTAAACTATATACATAGTAGTTAAGTATATAGTATAGTTTAAAACTCTACATTACACTATAGTATAGTTTAAAACTCAAGATTACACTATAGTAGAGTTTAAACTAAGTTAAGAATCGAGTTTAGACTATAGATTATGCTCTAGTTTAGACTATAGTGTAGACTTTTGTTTTAAATATAATGTTTAAAATATAATTTATTATTCTTTTTAAATTATAATCTAAACTATAGCTTAAACTACGAATATAATCTTTACTATGTCACGAGTATAGTCTAAACTAGAGTCAAAAGCCTAAACTACAGTCTAAACTAGAGTGTAATCTAGAGTCTTAACTGTACTTTAAGCTATACTATAGTATAGTTTATAGTCTAAACTAGAGACTTAACTATAGATTAAACTATACTATAGTATAGTTTGTTGTCTAAACCATAGTATAGTTTAAACTATAGTTTAGATTACATTTATTTAGTTTAGACTGTAGTTTAGAATAATGTAATCTAGAGTCTTAACTATATTTTAAACTATACTGTAGTATAGTTTATAGTCTAAACTAAAGACTTATTAGTTTATAGTCTAAACTATAGTATAGTTTAAACTATAGTTAAAACTTTAGCTTAGACTCTAGATTACACTCTATTTTAGACTCTAGCTTAGGTTTAGACTAAAATTTATACTTTTGACTCTAGTTTACACTATAGTCGTGACATAGTATAGATTATAGTTTAAGCTATAGTTTAGACTATAGTTCAGCAGATTTGTTCAAGTTTAACGTAACTATCTGCCTTTCGGCCTAACGTCACGGAGCACTCAAACGAGGGTGCACTCAACTAACCACCGCATTGTAAGTCCTGCAAGAACATATGACTGCAACGATCAATGTAACGAGCACCTTGCTTAACTGCTTGGGCTATCTAATCACTGTCATCAAAGCTTAGTCAATTCGCATGACCCAAGACTAGTAATACTACAAAACCAGCAATCGCAACATAGCACTGGCGACCACTACTGCCAATGACGAGAGATTACTGCGATTGCCATAGGCCCCAATATAACTCTGTCCTGGGCAGATCGCCAGAAACATGCCACGAACGCCACATTCCCGTACATTTCCTGAGCACAAAGCTAAGTGTCAGCATTACTTTCAATGGCATTGTTGTTTCAGCAACAGAACCTAGAGACAAATTTGGTAACCCGAAGTTTGTTGCTCAAACAAACATCAGTCATTTAACCAGCTGCAATTCTGGGTTTCTTAGCCACTATCATGTGATTATCGAAGGTACCTCAACCTATTTCAGTTAGGGAACAAATCACTGGGCTTCCTAGTGAACCGTGGTCCTAAATAGGTACTCTAGTAAGCTTCAAGACTAATTGGGTAAACAATGAGTTTCTATCAATTTTGAAGCTCGTGCAAGCTCATGGCACCGGCTTCGCCATTGTAATAGCGACAAGATTATGGAATCACATTAAAACAAATTGTCGACTTAATACTATATTTTAGAAAATAGTTTAGAATAAGTTTATTGAACATGTTTTTAGATGGAAAGTTGTTTGTCAAAATTGATTTTCTGTAGAAAACTTTTTATCGCCAATGGTTTTCCGAAAAATATATTTGAAGGCAATGATTTTCTGTAAAAACTCGTTTGTCGCCTATAAATTTCTATAACAACCAGTTTATTGACAATATTTTTAAGTGGAAAGTTGTTTGTCGCCATTGATTTTCTATAGAAACTTTTTTGTCGCTAATGATTTTTCGAGAAATATATATGTTGCCCATGATTTTCTGTAAAAACTCATTAGTCGCCAATGATATTCAATGAAAACTTATTTGTCGCCCATGAACTTCCATGAGACAAGTACGTCGGCAATGTTTTTAAATGGAAAGTTGTTTGTCGCCTTTGATTTTCTAAGGAAACATAATTGTCGCCAATAATTTTTCAAGAAAAATGTTTGTTACAAATGATTTTCTAAAGAAGTTTATTAGTCGCCAATAATTTTCAATATAAACTGGTTTATCGCCCATATTTAGCAATAAATTTTCATTTGTCGCTCATGAGTTTTTATGAAAACAAGTTTGTTGGGTATGATTTTCTGTAGAAACTTGATTTTAAACAAATTTGTTTGCCGCTAATAATTTTCTACATAAACTTGTTTGTTGCTTATGAATTTTTATGAAAATAAGTTTGTCGCCCATAATTTTCTATAGAAACTTAACTATTTTCTAAAAATACGTTTGTTGCCATTAATTTTCTATAAAAACTTGTTTGTCGCTATTGATAATCTTGAATGTCGCCAATGACCTTCTAAGAATTAAGTTTGGTGCCACTAATTTTCTATAGAAACTTATTTTTTTAATTATTTTACAAAATTTCTTGGTTTTATTTTATTAATTATTAATTTTAATTATACATTTAGCAAAGTAACAAAACTCCTCTTAATAAATTTCATGTAAAGTCAAAAAAGTATTAAGAAAATCAAAAAATAAATTTGAAATTCAAAAAACTCAAAACAAAGAGCTGTGCTCCCATTACAAAATAAAAACCGAAAGAAACCGCAAAACTTTTTCTACTTTATATGAAACTTCTTAAAAAAAATAAAACTCTCCACAACACACTGTATTAAAAGCCCAGCTATTACCATTCTAATCTTAAAATTCAAACAAAAATTTCTGTTTTCTACTTACACCCTAAATTAAAAAAAAATATAACAAAGACAAAAGTAGTTGTTAACTCACTTTTTTGTTGTAAACATAAACAATTTTTCTTTTCTCAGTGTACCTTAGGCTTAATGTATGTATTATAAATAATATAAATAATAATTAAATTATATAGATAAACAAAAAAAGCTTAAAATCCTTTTTCTCTACAGAAAAAAGCTTGAAAAAGATTTGTGACGATATACGTAATTTCAAAAGACACTTTTTTTAAAAAATAAATACATAAAAAAAATTTATAAATGTTTATATAAATATTAAGTTTTAAGATTAATATTACAAAACAAACAAACAAACAAAAACCAAAACAAAAGTAAAGTAAACAAAAAACAAATTAAAGTAGTATTTGTTGGTCTTAAAAATAATGTGTTAGTAAAATGAAAAATAAAATTGAAAAAACAAACCATTAGAATTTGGTAATACGGAAATATTTACGAAAAATTAAAAAAAAACAAAGAAATTGCAACAAAATTTAAAAGAAAATTAGGAAGTTTTTAAAATTTAAAACAAATTTTTGTTAGAAAGAAAACTCGAAAAACTTACTTTTCAATAATAGTAATTAAATGTCCCAAAAATTTCTGCAAAAACTCGCTTGTCGACAATGATTTTCCAAGGGATATTGTTTGTCGCCATTGTTTCTAGATAAAAACTTGCCTGTCGCCAATGTTTTTAAATAAAAACTTGCCTATCGCCATTGTTTTTAGATAAAAACTTGCCTATCGCCAATGTTTTTAGATAAAAACTTGCCTATCGCCAATGTTTTTAGATAAAAACTTGCCTGTCGACAATGGTTTTCCATAAAAACTTTCCTGTTGCCAATGTTTTTAGATAAAAACTTGCCTATCGCCAATGTTTTTTATGTACATATGTCTAATCTTCATTGTCACCAAAAAAATTCTACAAAAACTTGTTTTTCGCCAATAATTTTCAAAGAAACTAGTTTGCCGCTAATTGTTTACTATAGAAACTTGTTGCCACTTTTCTAAAGAAACTCATTTGTGGCTTATGATTTACTATAGAAACAAGATTGTGGCGAAAAAATTGCTTGAAAAACTTGTTGTTGCCAGTGAATTTTTGTTATTAAGAGATAAAATTGCAATTTTTAAACTGCAAAGAACTTTTTTTTACAATTTTTCAAGAAATTGTTTTGACAGAAATTTGTTTTAAATTTTAACTATAAAAAATAAATTATTAAATTAAAAAAGGAAATAATCAATTAATTAACATTTTTCTTGCCCCACACACAACAATGTATACGATATTTTTAAATATATTTTGGCAAAAAAAAATAAAAATTTTAAAAATTAGCGAAATACCACAAAAAACACAAATTTATGGATTAGTATTTTAAAAACAAATGTGTATAATATAATTAAAAGAGAAAACACAAAGGGGGAATAAAACCGAAGTAAGTGTGAACTGTATTGTAGTTGTGAATTGTATTTTTGTGAATTATGTTTTAAAATGTTCAGTTTCTTTATTATAAATAACAAAAAGAAAAATACAAAACAAATTATTTTTTAAAACATATAAAAACCAGAAAATATATACATATATAAAAACAAAACAAAATATGTTTTAAAAAAATATTTAAAATTTAAGCGAAAACAAATAAAATATTTATTTATTTCCAAAAAACCATACAAACCCTAATCAAAAGTAAAACACTCTTAACCATATACAACAAGAATTAACAGCAAATTGAAATAAAAACTAAAACAACAAAGTAATTAATTAAGCAACAATTGCACATTTAACAAATAAAACCAACTTAAAGAATACACATTTTACACCATTTTTATTGTAAACAAAAACATAAAACAAAAAAAAAATACATAAAATACAAAAAAGAAAATAGCAATACAATAAAACAATAATATAAATATTTAAATAATAATAATAGTACATATATTAATGCATAAACAAAACATTAACAAAATGGTTAAAACAAATAAAATAAAAAACCTTTAAATTAAACCATTTAACGGTGACAAAAATGCAAAAACAAGAAAAAATCAAATAAATATTTATAATAAATAAAAATTATTTAATAAATAATACAAAAATCAAGACAAATGCTAACTGAAATGGCATGTAATAATAACAACAATAACATGATACAAGCAAGTTTCAATAAAGTATTAACAAAAAATAATAAAAATTGTTTTAATTATCTGCAGGATTCATTTATATTTAAAGATAATAAAGTTTATCTTTATGTATAAACTTCATTATCGCCTATAAATTGCTAAAGAAACTTGTTTGTCGCGAATAATTTTCCAAAGGATCCTGTTTGTCGTCCATTTTTTTGTTATATATAAAACTTTATTGTCGCCCATATTTTTATGTATAAAACACATTGCTTTTCTAAAGATCTTGTTTGTCGCCCATATTTTTGTAAAAAAAAACTTGTTTGCCAATAAATTTATATAGAAACATGTTTGTCGCCAATGATTTTTAAAAGAATCTTGTTTGCCGCCAATGTTTTGTACAAAAATTAGTTTGTCGCCCATGTAAAAACATCATTGTCGCCAATAAATTTCTAAATAAAATTTTTTGCAACTAATATCTTGCTATATAAACAAGACTATCGCCGATGTTTTCTATAAAAATATAACTGTCGCCAATGGTTTTCTATAAATACAAGTGTGTTGCCAATGTTTCCCTATAAAAATATGTCTGTCTCGAATGTTTTTCTATAAAAACATGTCTGTCGCCAATGCTTTTCTTTAAAACTAAGACCATTGCCGATGTGTTCTATAAAAACATGACTGTCGCCAATGTTTTTCTATAAAAACATGTCTGTCTCGAATGTTTCCCTATAAAAATATGTCTGTCGCGAATGTTTTTCCTTAAAAAACTTGGGTGTCGCCAAAGTTTTTCTATAAAAACATGTCTGTCGCCAATATTTTTCTATAAAAACATGTCTGTCGCCAATATTTTTCTATAAAAACATGTCTGTCGCCAAAGTTTTTATGTAGAAATATGTTTATCGTTTCACCCTTTTCCATGAATTGATTTTATCTCTAATATTGGATTTTCCTGATACAATATTCTCTTTCATTAGAGGTTCAGCCTTTTAACTGTTCGTCGCAATTTAGATTTTAGGCGATACTGCTCTAAGTTATATGCTATGCTGAGTTCTTTTACAGGTGGCCACGTTTTTATAGGAGTTTAAAGTTGTTAGTGTTTACAACATTTTTGTTTCAAATTTTTGAGAACATTATTAATGACACGATACTTCACTTCTAATCTGAGTGCCCATTGAGTTTATCGTTTTTAATTTCTCATTAATGGCATGACTTGCCCAACTCATCATCAGATTCCCTAGTCCTAGTTATGATGTATTCCTAAAAATATTTTGCTTCTGAGCTCGTTTTATGTGGTCAGAAATGTTTGCGATTCTCATTAAAAGTTCAGTATAAAAAGAACCAAGATTCTCGTCAATAATTAAATATAAATAAAACCAGTATTCTTCATTAAAAGGAACCCATTCTTCAATATAAATAGAACCAGGATGTTTTATAAAAAGATTCGCGAACTTCATAAAACTTATATTTATATATATATTATATTTATATTGAATTATTGACAAGAATCGCGGTTTTTTATAACGAGTTCTGGTTCTATTTTTATTGAATTATTGAGAAGAGAAACGTGGTTCTTTTTATAAAGAATCCTGGTTCTATAAAAGAATAATAATTCAATATAAATGGAACTAGGATTTTGAATAACCGGAGCCGCGATTCTCGTCAATAAAAATAGAACCACGATTCAGTATAAAGAGAACCACAGTCTTCATGAAAAATACAATATAAAAAGATCTAGAATTCATCACAAAAAGAACAATGATTTAGTTCAATTGTGCAGGTACTTTTTGAAGCATCAAATTATTTACTTTACACCGAATTTCTTCTTGCGGCAACCCCTGTTTTTTTCTTCTTAAAGTTACAAAAATGTTCGTGTTGTTTTGTGTGTAACCTTAACTATTTTACAAATCAATATGTTTTTGCTTTCCTTAAAATCATGATACTTTAACATGTTCCTGCTACAAAAAAATAAAACAAAATCTTACAGGTATAAGGCAAAAACAAAAAGACAAGTACATACACAGAAAAAGGTGCCAGAGATCAAAATGAATTGATAAATGACACGAAACGATTTCAACCAAAACTAAATCATACAGACACAGACGCTCTATGAGTCCAAACACCAAAAAGAAAAATAAATAAAAAATAAAACTATAAGACACAACATCATCATAATAAACTGAACTCCACTCGATTTTGTATTTACTACCAACAAACTTGAGTTGAAAATCCTGACAACTTAAAGTAAATATAGAAAACTTAACCTTAAAGTTTTAGTTTTTTTTTTTTGTTTCTCTGGAAACACAATCAGTGGGAGTTGAAACCAAAAGGCAAACGACATTTAAAGAGACATTTTAGCTAAAAAGACGCTTATCTCCTAAATGAACAGACATAAAAAATAACGAAAAAAACAAAGCATACAAAACCAAAACTACTACTACTAATAGTTAGTTACGTATAAATAAAATTGAAAGCTTAAGTTTTGTGTTTAAAGCACGATTTAAGAGATGAATTTGTTAAGATAAACGACATGATGTTGTTTTTGTGGGCAACCAATAAAACAACAGACTTTTGCAACATTTATTTTAAAATAATAATTAAACGATTTTGTCTTTTTCATTATGGTGAGCTAAATTGCAAACAATGTTGAAAGGATTTTAAAGAAAAAATTAACATAAAATTGGAATTGGAGCATGAAATATACAATTAATCAGACATGTTTTGGATTGTATCTAAAAATTAAATTTCAATGATTTGAATTTAAAGTTTTCTAGAGACTATAGAAGACAAGACTAGAAGCACCAGCAATAGAGTACTAATGCTTCTGAAATTCGGTATGTCCGTCCTAGATAAAAAAAATTAACTTAATTAAACAGCGCGCCTCCCCCCTTTAAAAATTTTTACAGTAACTTTTAACAAAATCACCAACAAAAATGTAATAAATTTTTATTTACACACATCATACATATTAACAGCAAATGACCAGAAATCACAAACGATCTTAACTCAAACACCGAATTCCTTTTATCTATACATATTAGCAGACTTATCAATTTCATTGCTACTCTGTCTTGACTTTGTTTTACACTTGCAATCCTCATCATCATCGTAAGATTTCTCAAAGCCGGTTGAAGTTAAGACACGTATGCCTTCGGCTAATTTCGGAAAACCGGACATTGTCTCACGCAAAGTGCTAAACATAACGGGCAGATACATAAAGAAATCCTTAACATGACCCATCATGGCATTATAGTCCACATTTTCATTCATAACATTAGACAGCCCATCAAAATCAGTTGCATCACGGTCCATTTTAGATTGAGGAGCGGCCCCAATTAGGGATACTAAACAGGAAACTGTAAAAATATGTTACAATTAAAGCTGTTGAAACAATTATTGCTAAAAAATTAAAGCTTACCTAAAATTACATGAAATACCGCAGTTTTCTTCATGCTGTAGGCTTTGTCAGCTTTCGTAAAACTATTGTGTTATTCAGCTCTTTATTAAACTTATATAATATTCTTTAATTTGCTTTAAATTAAATTTTGCTTTCAAGTCAGCATTTATTGTTTGACATTGTATTGTTTAACTTAATGTGTTAATGAAAACTTATTCTATTTCAATGAAGTTAATTTTTTGCCAACTACAGATTTTCGTTATCATTGATTTTTTTACTTAAGTTTTAGTAAAAAATTGAATAACAAAACGAGCCGGGTGAAGTGAAAACTGAGCTACAGTTCATAAATTCTTGAAAAGTGATTTTACTCTAGATGTAAAGATAATTCAAGGAGGGTTTGAAATCGGTTTTATTTTGTCCGTAAATTTGGAAACTCTACTTATTGACATAACCACTTAACAAAAGTGTACTTTATATCACTGAAAACAAGTTTGGAAATTATATTAGCGCAATTCACAATCTTGTGCAAATGGTATTCCATGATTGCATTTGTAAAAAGGTTTAGCATATTGTTGCTGTAATCTAACAAAATACACAGCAAGAGCAAAAATATGCTAAACCTCTTTGCATGCAATACCATTTGCACAAGATTGTGAATTGCGCTAGTTCAATTTCGGGTTGTTGGTCACATTATTAGTTAGGTTGTTGGTCAGGTTCTAGTTCAATTTCAGTTTGTGTGTCAGATTGTTAGTTATGTTATTGGTCAGGTTCTTGGACAGGTTCTAGTTCAGGTTTTTGGCCAGGTTCTAGTTCATTTCTAATACAAGATCAGTTATAGTTCGGCTCTAGATCAGGTTGTAGTTCACGTTTTTCGTCAGTCAGGTTTTTGGTCAGGTTCTACTTCTGATTCTAGTTCAATGTAAGTTCAAATTCAGGCTGTTGGTTTGGTTGTTGGTCAGGTTCTTCGTAAGGATCTCTTTCATTTCTAATTAAAGTTCAGTTATAATTCGGCTCTAGATCAGGTTGTAATTCAGGTTTTAGTTAAGGTTCTTCGTCAGTGAGGTTCTAGTTCAAGTGCAGTTCTAATTCATGTCTAATGCAAATTCTGTTCGAGTTCAGGTTCTAGTACAGATTCCAGGTCAGGTTCCAGTTCAGGTTCTTCGTCAGTGAGGTTCTAGTTCATGTCTAATGCAAATTCTGTTCGAGTTCAGGTCTAGTTTAAATTCCTGGTCCGGTTCTAGTTTAGGTTCTTGGATACGTTTTTGGTCAGTTTCTTTGTCAGGTTCTAGTTAAGGTTTTGTTCAGGTTCTAGTTTGGATTTAATTAAGATTCTAGTTCAGTTTCTGGGTCAGGTTCTAGTTTTAGATTTCTGTTCAGCTTTTTGGTCACAATCTAATTCAGATTCCTGTTCTGGCTCCAGTTTAGGTTCCAGTTCAGATTGTATTTCAGTTCTATAATCTTATAATATACAGAACTTGAAATAACCTTTAAACTAGTTCATAAAATAAAAAACTTTTTGAAATGACATAGAATTTGGTATGATTTAAAGGTGAAAGACGCTTGAGGTCAAAGGTTAAATATAATATTAAAGGATATTTGCTGCTCTACAGAATTTCTACCAATTTTTGAACTCATTGCTTAAAAACAAAGCTGTGTACTAAATTCCAAATTCGGTGAACATTCCCCTCATTTCACTGTTTTTTTATGACTTTTAAATTTGTTTTTTCTTCTTTATTTTCAAAGAAATATCACTTTTCTAGCATAAAAAGTTTTAAAACAAAATAAATGTTTTTACAAAAACTGTTTATCTTCTTGTCAATACTGCGCTATACTTTTACATAATATTCCATTAATCCATTAAAATTAATAGCAATAGCAAACAAATATTAACAAAGTAATTTTCTACTCAATTAACAAAAAAAAAAATAGCCAACTATTCAAGCGTTTCCTTTTAAAAATTAAAAAAAAAAAATGACAACATAAAAACCTGTCAACAGCAATACTAAAACATTAATCAAATTTAACGCTGGTTTTAAATTTATTTTACAGCTTTTATCAATTTTTTTTGACATTAAAAACATTAATATTAAAAAATTAAACAATAAATAACAAGTTTTTTGTTGGACTTTTTTTTTAAATAATAATTCCTGGTCCCTATTTAGTAGAATTGCCCCTTTCGCTGGAGACAGCCAAGGGCTTTAATTTGCCAAAAACAGATTTATTTATTTATTTTGGGAGACAAAATTGTATGTACGAGTATGTATGTACAATATAAAATTGTTAGTGTAACCAAATAGATACGGGTGATGATGATAAACAATATTAGTGACAATTGGCTTGATGAAAGGCTAAACACTCATTCAGTCGCTCAACACTGTTTCATCAATCACTGTCACTGCTTGCTCGCGAAGTTTTAGTTAGACAGATGGATGGTTGCATGAATTATATGGGGTGATTGCTGCAAATTCAAATAAAAAAATAAATTGCGTATAGATTTTAATGTGGCAGAAAAGTTTATGAAAATGTTTCTTTCATTTTATTGTACTTATTTAATTAAGAGCATTAATAGGTTGTATGATCTGTAAAAGGTTCGGCAAAGGGTTTTGTTTAATTTTAATCTAGTATTTCATAGATTGACTGCATAACCAGATATGTTTGCACACATAATTTAGTCGGAATGTTAAAAATTTATTAAAAATCAAGATCCGATTCTATGGTCTCGGTGAACGCACCCACGCAATATATGTTTATCATTAACCACGAGATAAAATCGTTAAATAACCGGAAACCTAATAAACTGAAGGCATATTGTAGCTTAATGTTTGACCTCTGAGCTTAAACACTTTCGGATTGAAACTGGAAGCAAAATTATGCATCAACAAAAAATGTCTGTGTGGGCGGAACTTCCAAAACTAGACTCAATTTATTCGCATGTTCTGCTGCAAAATATCAGAATTAACCATAATTGAAGTCTTCTTTAACTTGCCTTTAAACCTATTCATATATTTCTTAATATTAAGTTAACATTTGTTAAAATTAACAAATTCTTTTAAATTTCTACGTTTTATTTTCCTTAAATTCACCTTTTACAGCAAAATTTTCTCCTGTTCTTTACCAAAAAAGCTTTTTCAAACTGTCTAAATAATAAAAAATGATTATACCTTCCAAAAAGGCATATAAAAAAAATAGCAAAAATATATAAATGACAAGACTACGACTTGTAAGATGAAATGCTTGCAAAAGGAACTTGCCATGATTTATGTGTGAAATTTCAACACTAAAATATAAAACTAAAGTAATATTTAACTTGAAAATATGAAATATACAAGTAGCAGGCTTAAAATTTACACATAACGCCCCCCCCCCCCCCCCCCTCCAACACTTAAAACCCACCAAAATATATCTACCCAAAAAAAAACACAAGGGCAGAGTTTTACATAACTTTTTTACACATGTTAAATAATGTCTGGCACAAATTTTTATTTCAGAATATTTCTTTTTTTTTTTTTCTTTTTTTTTTTTTTTTTTTGAAAAAACATAATTTTGTTGTAAAATGTAAAACAAAGATTGTGTAAATATACACAGAAACTTGGTCTATAAACGTTGCTGCAAATACAAAAAAGGAAAGAGCTCAAAAGGTGCTGGTTGGTTGTAGAAAGAACTTCAGAAACCCACTCTTGTTAGGAATAGTCAAAAACACATAAAACCAGAAGTGTTATCAATGTTATGCAATAGTTTTACTTACAAGCATGTTATGACATGTTTGCTTCAATGTGTGTTTTAGTTTTAAATAAAAATTGTCGTATAATAAATGAAGATGAGATAGTTGTTCTCAGGTAAAACTTTTGTTATAAATTAAGTTGTTTTATTTAAAATATTTAGCCTCTGCACATACATTCACATAAGATTGTTACACCCTACATTAACACAAAACCCTCTGGTTTTCTCAATTAGTTGAGCAAAACCTTATTTCGAATAACTCCCAGCTGGTTTAACGCATATGCATGATGTTGGTACTCATTTTAAGCGATGAATGAAGTCAGCTATAAGTATAAATAAATTTCATTTGAATATATCTTATAGTTTCATAATTAGAAGGGAATTTGTAAAATTTTACGATTGAACATCCGCTTATCGTGGATGCTTAACATTTTTTTAGATTGAGGAGAAATTCATGCGCTTTTCACGGATATTAATATCTATAAAATCGGTTAAGCCGTTTAGAAGTTATAAACGTTTAAATATTTTTAATAAGCAATTTCAACCTACTGTTCAATTCTGGGCTCCTGGTATTATTTAAGCAATAACACAACAATTCGTAGTTATATTAGCTCGGTATATACCTCGATCGACGCCCTACATGGAAATCCCATATAGATGCAGAATTGACTCAATGAAATTGAAATTAATCCAAATTAATTGGCTCGTTAGCAGAAACTCTTAACTAAATTCAGATTGCAAACTCTTACTTTACAACTCACTCAATCATAAAACCTATATGGTGTTATGGAATACAGCTATGGGGAACAGCCTCAGCTTCAAATGTAGACAGAATTCGAAGACGCCAAAATGATCACAATTGCCCCCTGGTATATAAAAAAATCGAATATCCATAACGACCTAAACGTGCCTTTGGTAAAAACTGAGATCCAAAAAAATGCAGAAAAACACTTAAAAAAGCGTCCGGCACTGGCTGGACTAATGATTTAAATTTGTTAGATATAAGTTGGAAAAACTTATTGTTAGTTCGTTTTTTAATATAGATACAAAAAATAAATAAAAGTACAAAAAAAAATCTTCGAATATTATTTTGAAAACTTCCTGTCTGTTTAATGCGTATTTATTTACTTATACATATGTATATGAAATTTGACATTCAGCACTCGTTGAAATATTTGTTATAGTTCGGGTCAGGTGGCTACAACGTTTGTGTTTCCATATCAAACCATTTTCCCAAGAACTTGTTGATGCTGTCTGCCTCTATCTCACGAATTATTCGGACAATATTCGCCTTAAGACTCGGAATCGTTTCTGCATTATCCTCATAGCATTCATCTCTAGCGATATCCCATGGAACAAAGTCTAACAAGGTTAAATAAAAGGTCAGAGATGGCCAATTGTTTTTAGCAAGGAATGTGGCATATCAGCGTTTGAGCAATTGCATTCATGTGGCTATTACGTCTGTGTTCGCAGTAACGCATTCTATCAAACCATTTTACCAAGAACTTACTAAAGTTGCCTATAGGACTGGAATCGCTTTTACGTTATCCTCATAGCTTTCATCTTTATTTGTACCCCAGGCAACAAAGTCTAACAAGGTCAAATAAAAGATTCGAGATGGCCAATTGGTTTTAGCAAGGAATGCGGCATATTAGCGTTTGGGTAATTGCATTCACGTCTGTGTTCGCATTCTATCAAACTATTGAACTTATTAAAGTTGCCAAAAGGATTGGAATCGCTTTTACATTATCCACATAGCATTCATCTTAATTGGTAATCGTCCAAATAAAGGTTAATTGTGGCCAATTAGTTTCATCAAGAAGATTGAATACTCAACTGTCTAACTTATTAGGCTGATTATCCATCCTCCAAAAACCAAAATTCTTCCAAATTCATATGTTAAATTTCACACCACAAAGAATTGTTGCTAATGTCTCTCAAAAACTCACCATTGACTAAAACTCAGCATCCACATTCATGTCAAAGAAAACGAGCTGCCAAAATTACTTTTCAATCCAAACTCAAGTAACCCACTCATTTCCCACGTTTGGATCCAAGGAGCTGACAGTCTGTGACTGACAGTCAATATTTTCAGCGGAAACTAACTTTTATTGCCAACATAATGAGTAATTCAAAAATGGAAACTCTAGTCCAAACAAACAAATTCCAAAGGACTCCAAAGCTTAAAATATTATTGTATTTTTGGGAAGCATCATTTGTATGAAATATTTCACAAACTTTCCCCAGTGTTTTGCATCTCATTTCAATCGGAGAAACTATGCTATCGACTGACAGCCAAAATTTTTCTTTCAGTATCAAAATTCGTGTGTTGAAGCACACTGTACTCAAGTTAAGATAAATCCACGAGCTGCTGTAGCTTAAAAGATTGAAGTGTTTGAATCCTTACTACTTTCTTGTTCGGAAAACACATTTTGAGTGTACCAAGGTTAAATTGACAGCTCCCGGAAGCATAACTCACTTGGGTGATACCTTGTGTATATCGAACCATCTGTCCTGTGAATAAAGGTGTGAATCTTACCCAAATCACCTCTTGATACAGGTTTTGTCGATAAATATTTGTTGCCCAAAAATTTAACGTCTCCGGTTCCTAAATGCAAGACAGCTACAGAGAAGCTATTTAGTGGTATACTCGTTAGTTTCTTCTGCAGAAATCATTCCAAACCATGTATATACACCTAGAAGCCAGTGACCAACAATAACCGCTAAGAAGTTACTTAGTTGGATTCTTGACAGATTTATCTTTGTATTTTATCTTTCCTTGGCATTTAAATGAAGTTTGTGTAAAATCAGTTCTTTACACCTAAAGAGAGCTACGTTGAATTTATTCGAATTTATGGTGGTATTGGCTTTCACAAGTGCATCAGGCGTGTTGTTTTTAGGCGAGGGTAACCGATAAATGTCAAATGTCTCATCTAGATACATTCCTAAATAACTTTCGATGTAATATACACATTTACTAATGCCCGCTTTCCTATCATTAAATATGTGGTTATCTGTATTCGATATACATATCTTGATGCTAAATCTGTTCTGCTGCTTTTATAGGCATTAGTTCAGCCTGAATTGTGCTATAATAATCTGGTATTCTAAGAGACGTCAAATTCAACTGATCCGAAAACATACTGCAGGGAATATTTGGAAGATGGTGACCATTGTAATATGCAACTCTGTAGGGAATATTTGTTATAAAACCTAGATCGAAAACGGCTGCGGGAATTGTATAGGCAACAGGAAGATTAATGTTGCCATGCTCTCGTGGCAATTAACCTCTTGCGATACTTCTTTTTATTGGTTATTTTTTAGATGAAGTAGTCTTAAGTACACCTGTTATAATAATAGCTACCATTCTGATAATATATTAATCACCAAACCGCTGCTTCATAGAATAGAATTGGTTTGATAAACAAAATCGTTAAGCAGTATAAGTTTTTTTGGGTTTATGCAACTATGACAACAATCATGTCTTTTACGAATATCTAATAAGTGCTTTTTGATTTCCGACGTGGTTTAACTTAACAACAAATCGCTTGCGTTTGTGGTAATAAATTACTATCCTGGACCAATGTGTTTTGCGTTCAGGTTTATATATGTTATAAATAAGTAAAGTTTGGACTTCCCATGGCAACTTATTGAATACGCCTTGCTTTATATTTAATACGTTATTGTACCAGTTCTTCAAAATAATTCAGTTTTGTACAGGTTACAACTTGTTCGGTTTCGCTTATGCAAAGCTTTCATATTTTTTTCTTTTTCTTTCTTTTTATATTGTATTATTAAATATTCATAACTTTGTATGATGTTTTTGTTTAAAATAAACTACCAAAAATTATTGTAAGTTGATTTATTGTTAGGTGTGAATACACAGGCAAAAGAAAGTTTTATTTAAATGCCAAAAACAAAACAAAAGAGAACAGAAGGGAATCGGAAATAAACTCGAGAGTACAACAGTAAAGAGTTGTAATAGCAGAGATATGAGTACAAGTTATTGTTAGAGTAAACAAAAAAAAAACTTAATAAATACACACTTTAGAATTAAAACTAAACAAAAGCAAGTACATAATTTAAACAAATTGTTTATAAATAAACTATAAAAGATATACTACAACGAGAAATATAAAAACATTATAGTTTTAGTACAATAAAAAGATAAAATTAGAACCCAAGCATAACTACAACAATTCCATTACCTTTAAATATATCAAGTTTAATATTGTAGGTGGCTTTTTGTTACAAATTTATATTTGGTATATTTTAATTAAATTTGTAATAATCCCCTGAAAATCTTCTACTCTAACTTGTTGATGATGGTTTTAATCTAAACAATTGACAAGGTGTCAAACGACAATGGTTTTGACAAGGGATTACCAAGAAAATTAAATAAAAGAATCAAACCAGCAACACTTGCACACACACACACACACACACATAAACACAATCTATGTATGGGAACTTGAACAAAAAATTATATTCAACATTATTTGAATAAAAAACCTTAAATCCTATACTCCTCACAGCTCTTGCTTGCTTACTACATCTTATGAAAAGGTTATCAAAAAAATAAATTTGAAGTTTTTTTTAAGGGATTTAATTCATATGGATTCTTTCAGCTACCGTTACTATTCATATTCATATTAATCTGTGTTTGTGTGAATCCAGTAGAACAAAAAAAAACAAAGCATATCTTTTTTTATTTAAATCCTGCTCACTCACTATTGTTTTTAGCAGCAGCTCGTATGTATAAACATTAGTTTTACACCTGTGTAGTGTTCTAATGTTTGTTTTCTTGTTTTGATCTGATATTTCCTTGATTTTTTCATCTTTAATCCCTTAACACATTCATTAAAATGTTGCCTTTTTCTATTCTCTTTATATATTTTATTACTATTATTGTTTTTTCATGTGGTCTCTTTTGTTTTGTTACTCATTTCAAGGATTATGGATACCTTAAAACCAAATTGATTATTTACTTAAGTTTGGTTTCTTTAGAATTGTGAGTGATGTATGCTGGATTTGAAAGAATAGTGGGTATGTTTAAGTTGGTATCGCTAGAGGAATTGTATATGGTTCAATAGGTTTAAAATTTGGTTTGATTTTCGAAGGATATTTAGGCAACCTAGGCAATCTTATATGCTTTGTTGTTTTAATGCCGATCTTGGATTTTTTTTAACGCTATCGTCAAATAAAGTAACTTCAGTTATGCTAAGTTTAGTATTTCAATGGAATTAAGTTAAAATTTAACAAGATATTTTGTGTAGCATTGATGATTCTGGATCTTATTATAGATCTTAAATTTGACTTTAGCTCTAGATAATAAAAATTATAAAAATTGTATTAGATATACTTGGCATATATACTTAGATATGAAATACTAAGATACTAGATACTAAAATGCATTGACGATTCTGTATCTTAAGTTCCCTTTTATATCTAGGTAATCGCTTGTTTGCAGCAATCATAAAGAGTCAATAGGACTCACATATGTGGAAAAGTACTGCATTAAACAAATGATTTTGAGGAATCTAATAAGGTAACTCAATCCAGCTCCCTATATCTCAGATGGATCGTCCAATATGTGTTTAATCTGTGGAATGGATATGTTAACTTGGTTGGTTAAAGAGTCAATATGACTCCGTTATGAGTCATTATTCGGCAGATATTATATAGTTTGACCGAGGTCAGGTACTATTGGTAGAGTATTAGATCAAATGTATTGAATTGTTTAATCTAATTTTAATTGTTTAATCGTATAGCATTGTTTAATCCAATAAGTTAACTCAATCCAGTTTGCGATACCTCATATTGATTGTTCATTATATGATTGATGAAGATTTAATTTGCACAATGAACCCAATAGTCACAGAGAGCTTCTGAAAGGAAATCCGCAAAAGTATCTTTTCGATATAAATTACCTTGTATAACTTAAAGAAGAACTCCATGTCTTTTGGTATATTTTGGCTTTATAAGAAAGAACAGGGAATCATTGGTAACCAGAAATATGGTCAAATAACAGCTCATATCTAAACGATTGAAAGCTGATTAGTGCTCAGATTATAGATTGTTTGCTGAGCTGTGTGACCTAAAACTTAAGATCACATAGTTGTGTCAGTGGAAAGCGAAACTTTCCGATGCGTAGAACTATGATACTGAATGACAGTTTATATTGAGAGTGAGTGCTGTAGCTTAAAAGTTTGGAGCATTTGCTAGTTCTGATAATATTCCAGTACTATCCAATTCCTTTTTCGGGAAACATAATTTAAGTTTATCCTATTCTGCATCTGAATATTCCAAACAATCATAATAACAATGTGAGCCATGAAAACGATTTAAAACGCTAAATTTCAAGATCATTAGGAACTCTGATGCCTCAAGAAACGATAATTTACGGTTTAAACAGTTTCGAAGTTTCGTCGTTTGCCGGATGCTCCTTTTTGCTTTGTTCCTGATAAAACACAATAGTTTTGCTTTTGACTGCTTTAAAAAATAAATTTTTTGTTGCTGTCTGACTGTGTAGCATCTCCAAAAGTCATCATTGTGCCAGTTACTGAACTCCATACGTGCTTTTGGGTATTTAAGGTTTTGTACTAATGGCTTTTATTGCCAACCCTTCTCCCTTACCAGTTTGGATTACATATATTTATAGTAAACAATACTTACATGGAGAAACATTAAAAGCAATATTTGTAAATGTTATTGTGGAAAACTAAGTAATTCCAGCCTAACTATTTCAACAAATAACTTTTAATTTTCCTTAAGAGTATTGCCATAAAAACAATGTCTTCCTTAGACACCTTTCGATAACATTCTATGAGACTGTATTTTGTTGAGATACTACACTAAAGAGGGTTGTCAGATCATACAATGTCGTCAGATCTAACAATGTGCTAGCAATGTACTGACATTGGAAAATTGTTAACAAAACTTAAATTTTCAATGCTTTTTCTTACAACGTTGGAAGACAAAAATTTTTAAGTTCACACGGTTGTTAGACATTTGCTGAACATTTTTTTGACAATGTTGTAAGATGTGACAACCGTCTGTACAAAGCTTAAAACTACACTATTTATATAGAATAATACTCTACACTTTCAGTCTTATAACCTAAACTAAAAAGCCGAAACTTTTCTTTACATAAACTGACATAGTCTCGGTAAACATACGATTATATCTAGTATTTTCTTTTTTGTAAAACCTCTACTACTAAAATAAATTTTCTGTTGCTGTCATAATAAAATTTACAAAAAAAAAATGTTTGTAAATATTTGCCTTACAACTCCCTCAATAGCTGAACATCTTTGAATGCAAACCAAACCAATGAGAAAACTAAACTAATCAGTAAGAAATTCCGAACAGACAACAGAAGCAATATCGCAGTTACTTTTTAATTGTAACATCATCTGTATACAACACACTGTTTACACTGAAAACTGGGCAAATACAAACTGAAAAAAAAAAAACAAACGGCTTCTAAGTAAAAAAATAATGACGGTAAAATATTAAAAACAAAGGAATCAAGACAAACACAAAAAAATTAAATTAAACAAATTTTTGTCGCATTTCTTTGAATTAATTTTTTAATTATTTATTTTAATTTGTATTTAAAACCATTATTTGTTTGGCGGTTAATTTTTAAGATTTTGTTTGTTTTTTTTGTACATATTAAAGGAAAGGGAAAGGTAAATAAAGTCTTTAAATTAAAATAACAATGGGTGACCTCAAGAACAATAGGATTAAAATGCTTTTGTAACAAAGAAAAACTGTACACAAGGCAACAATATGTAGCAAAATGGTTCAAATAATGACCTCAACAAATAAGAAAAGTCACTCGTTAAGACACTATTCTTTAGAAAAAAAGTCTCGTTTAGGCAGTATTCTTTAGAAAGGTCTCGTTTAGACACTATTCGTTAGAAAAAGGCTCATTTAGACATTATTCTTTAGAAAAGTGTCTCGTTTGGACACTATTCCTTAGAAAAAAAGTCTCGTTTAGACAGTATTCTTCAGAAAAGTCTCCTTTAGACAATATTCTTTAGAAAAAAGTCTCGTTTAGACACTATTCTTTAGAAAAGTGTCTTGTTTAGACAGTAGTCTTTAGAAAAGTGTCTCGTTTGAACACTATTCTTTAATAAAAAGTCTCGTTTGGACACTATTATTTAGAAAAAGTGTCTCATTTTGACAATATTCTTTAGAAAAAAGTCTCGTTTAGACACTATTCTTTAGAAAAGTGTCTCGTTTAGACATTATTCTATAGACTACAGATTTCAAAAACTCGTTCCTCTTAATTATACAAATCTTTCTATTACTGTTTTTCAGAATCATCTGCTTTAATTACAAATATGTACATATATCTGCTACATACACATGTTAGTTTCCCCTATATATCCATCCATCCCATCCCATCCATCATCATACGCGTGTAACACCCAGTTTTAAATTAATTTTCCAATATCCTTATTTTCTTGTGCCCATCATTTTCTCATCTGTTATTTTCATTATTTTGCAATTATCATAAAATCAATAATCTATTGTGTTTTTACTTTTTCTGTATTATTTCATATTTTCATAATTTCCCCAATCATAGTGCCAGCCACCCTCCCTGCTATGCTGGCATTATGGCATAATCGGTTTTTAAATATATTAGCAGTAGTTTCAATGGAAATTACGTAGAAATGTGGCTTGGCTTATCAATCATAATTTTTTGAAGGAAACTTTGTTTAACTTTTTGTTTTGCACCAGGTTTCGTTTACATTGTAATTGATAAAATTTATGCATAACAAAGAGTGTAATACATCAATTTTCTATTTCAGGTTTGCATTTGTTTTTTTTTGGTTTTTAGAATAAAAATAAAGTATTTAATATTACTTTTAGAAATGGAAACACAATAGGGGTTGTAAAGGACTTGGGAAAACAGAAACCTTTAACATGAAAACCAATAAAGAAAAAGGAAACACAAACTTCAAACAAACTGAAATAAATGAAAAGTGTCTTCTGTTTCTGCCTATTAGATATTATTCTATAGAAAACAGGTTCTTCAAAACACTATTCTATAGAACATAATAATATCTAGAATAGAGTATTTTATAGAATAGAAGTCCCGTTTAGACACTATTCTATAAAATAGAAGTCTCATGAAGACACATAGAAAAGAAGTCTCATGAAGACACTATTTTACAGAATTGAAGTCTCGTGAAGACTCTATTCTATAGATTGAAAGCTCTGAACGTTCTCTTATATCTATATATATATAAAAATGGTGCAAAAAATGTATAGTAATTCATCAAATGAGAACGGCTGGGCCGATTTCTGTAAAATTTTTTGTCAGTTGTTCGTATTTTCGAGGAGAAGGTTCTTACGGAAGAAAATTTTGGAAAATCCCTCCGGAAAATTCAGAAAATTGGAAAATCGAGTTTTTGTATGAAATTTGGACTTAATGGCTTTCCAAATAAAAAATAGAAATTTCTTAGTGTAAATCATGAAAAATGCGAAACGCGGAAAATTGTAAAATCTCTTCGCAAAAGTCGGAAAATGAGATATTTTGAAAATCGAGTTTTTGTATGAAATTTTGTGTGAAATTATTCCTTAATTGCTTTCCAAATGAAAAAATAGAAAGTTCTTAGTGTAAATCATGGGAAATTGCGGAAAATGCGGAAAATTGGAAAAATCGAAAATTGATTTTTTTGTAGGAAATAATTTTGTGTGAAATTATTCCTTAATGGAAAAATAGAAAGTTCTTGGTGTAAATCATGGAAAATTGCGGAAAATGCGAAATACGGAAAATTGGAAAATCTCTCCGCAAAAGTCGGAAAATTGGAAAATTGATTTTTTTGTACGAAATTTTGTGTGAAATTATTCCTGGTGTATTATATTATTACTCTAAAGTTCGCCGGGTCCGCTTGTTTCATATAAATGAATATGTAAATAAATAAGATTTACATAATTTATAGTTTTATTAAAATTTTATAAAAATGTGTATATGCAAAATAATACTGTTTTCTCATTTACAAATTGTTCGTTGGTACATTAGCACTGCTGGAAATTTGATATTCATCATTCTGCACCATCTTCTTGTGATCATCGTCCAAAAGATTTTCCCACTCTAAACCAAAATTAGAATTCGTTTGCATTCTCCTTAAAGAGTCCGCTATATTGGCATCCAGTAGACGTTCAACCACATTTGGCTGATGCAAAAAATCATAATTATCTTGGTGGCGGTTATTCGATAATTCAAATTCTCTTGCATTATTATTGGGTATATTTGTTAGTGGTAAGCCTTGTAAAGATTGTGTGATTTCTTGATTCTTTTGTGTAAGCTGACAAAGAGAACATTTAGGTTGTTGTGAAAGTTTAGTTTTGAGAGCATGCAAAGCTATGCGATCTTGAGCGAGCAGTAAACGTTCTTGCGACAAATTTGTTTCCTTTTCGGCAATTTCATTAGATCTTTGCTGCAGCAATTGTAGTTTGTTTTGATAGAATTGTTCGGCTATATTGGCTTTTTGTTGGGACTCCTGGGCTACTCTTTCGGCCATTCGGTAGGATAGGAGTTCTTGCTGTAGCTCTTCTTCACGCACATTGAGTACATGTTCTTTATCGCTGAGATCACGTTTTTGCTGCTCCAGTTGTCTTTGTGACTTATAAAAACGTTCTCTTTCCAGATCAGCTTTGCGTGCTGCATCTTGCGCCACCTGCATTGCGGCCTCTACTTCCATACGTTCTTTTTGCACATCGGTATTGTTTTGTAAACGTTTTTCCAATTTAAATTTAGATTTTTCTACCTGAAGTTGAGCTCTTTCCTCTTGTAATTGAACTTGCAGCTTTTGGGTCTCTAAAAGTTGCTGCTCCTTTAAGTCTTTAATTCGTTCTTCATCTCTAAGCATTTGTTCCCGAAAGAATTCTTTTTCTTTATTGAAAGCCATTTTCTCGGCATCTATACTGGCCAGTTTTTGTCTTAATTGCCAATTTTCCTCAGCCGTATCTTTGGACATTTTCGTCATTTGCAATTCCAAAGTGCTAACCAATTCCATGAGTCTCTGCTTTTCCAAATCACTAGATTCTTCGTTAATTCTTAGCCTTCTCTCACAATCCTCTATTCTTTTTTCACGCTGTTCTAAGTTTTTCTCACGTTCTAATTGTAATACTTCTATTTTGTGTTGCATATTTTCTTTTAGCTCGTTTAGGCCTACGGTTAAGTGACTTAGATTGCTGGAGGCCACTTTAAGACAATCTAAGTAGGAGCCATTTTCTTGTACGGCGGCAAATTCCAACATTTTGGCCTGTCTTATGTTCTCCAACATGCGTCTGTGTTCCTCCTTAAGCATTTCCAAATCTTCTTCCTGATTTTTGCGCAATTTGCGTAGATCATCCTCATGATCCTGTTTAAGATTGGATAATTCTTCTTCGTAGTTCTTTTTAAGGGTGGTTTTCTCTTGTTCGAGTGCTTCAATTTTGGTTTGAAAATAAGTTTGTAAATCTTCTAGTTCGGATTTCAAACGTTTTTCTATATTGGATAGATGTTGCTCGAGAACTTCAATTTGTTTTCTGAAAAATTGTGGAATTTACAATAGAAATGTGATTGATATATTTAAAGCAACATACAGGAAGATTTATTCTTAAGTACGTTGATACACTATTCAATAGAGTAGTTTCGTTGAGCCACTATTCCATAGAACTGTCTCGCTGAGACACTATTTCACAGAATGGAGACTTGTTGAAATACTATTCCTCGGAATAAAGACTCGATAAAATACTATTCGTTCAACTTACTTGTACGATCTTTCCAACAAATCTATTTCCCTTTCATAGTTGCTCTTAGTATTGGATATCAACTCCTCCAAACGCAAATTCTCCAGTTCCAAACGTTTATTATCAGCTTCAAACTGTATTAGATCCAAGTTAGTTTGTTTATCTTTCTCCAAGTCTCTGTAAAAAATTTCTTCGTTCTCCTCCTGCTCTCCTTTCAGAACTTTTTTAGCTGCCATTTTACTTTCCAAAAGTTCTGAATCTGATATAGTTTGTGTCATAGGTGGTTGGCTTATTAAAAGCTGCAAATGAGTGTTAATGCGCTGCTGTTGCTGTTTAATTAAATCCTCTAAGTGCTGATGTCTTTGCATTTGCTGCTGGAAAAGAGTCTGAAATTGCCTTTCCTGTTGCTGCAATAGTGAATCTTGTTTATGTTTCATGTCCATTAGCACTCTTTCCTGTTGTTTCATTTGTGAGGCCATTATTAGTTGTTGTTCTTGATATTTTAAGGCGGAGAAACTTTGTTTAGCCTCCAAGTTTAAGGTGTTCATTAGCATTATATTTTGTGTAGTAGAGTCTAACCTAAAGTTGTTAGGGTTCTGTGTTTGAATTTCCTTAGAATCTTCTGGGACTTCATTCTGATTTTCCATTTGGAATTCTTCCCGGTTATCATTGTGGTCGGGTAGTTTTAAAATTTCAGCAGTTTCCTTAGAAGAAACTGAAGTTAGTTTAGTGTTTTTGGGAGTTTCAGCTATGGCTTCCGTTTTACTAGTTTCAGTTTCCGGTTCTTTGGCTAAACCCAGCCAATCGGCTGTTGAGCCTCTTTTTTGAGTTATGGGTGAAGATATTCTTGATGAGGGCTGAGTAGTCTCTTTATCTTTAGTAAACAAACCCAAAGGATCAGGATTTTGTGTGCTAGACATGTTGGAGGTTCTTCGGCCTTGAGAAGTTTTCGGTCTGGCGGCTTGAGTTTGAAAAATATTTGAGGTATCGGTTGTGGTCTCAGTAGATTGTCTGGATATTGAGGGTTTATTGGTTGTAGTGCCTGCTGAAGTTTGTGGTCTTTTGTTTTCCAGCGGTGCCAATAAGTCATCAAATAAATTTTGTGATTTTGTTATAGCTTTAGGTTTTCTGGGATCAAATCCTAAATCATCATCTTCTTCGGGTTCCTCGCGTATACGTGTGGTAGTGTTAGGTTTTAAGCCAGCTGTATTGGATTTTCGCGGCGCTGGTTTTGTATTCTCTTCTATGCCAAATAGATCTTCCATGTGATCCGAAATTTTAGACGGTTTTGTTAGAGCAGATGATTTGGATTTCTTTGTATTAAAGAAACTATCAAAATCGTCACCATTGTCATCCATTTCTTTTAACAAGTATGTTTGGAATTTGTAGTAGGGTAGTTCTCAGCAAATCGGGTTAAAGTTTGATGCAGTTAAATTACAGTATGTGAACTATTTTCTATTAAATTCCATATCGTTAGCTTAAGATTTAAGCTAGCTCTAAGATATTCTTTAAAAATCTAAAGCTAGCTTAAGATTTTTTTAAATCCAAAGCTAGATTTTCTTCAAAAATTCATAGCTAAGCTATTATGTAAAAATAAAAAGCACAATTTCCCACTCTTTTGTAAAACAGTTGTTTGGTTTTGATGGGCTATGGTGTATTTATTTACGAAAGCTTTTATTATTGATTTCAAAACAGCTTAATTATTTTTTAATTTCACTTTAATTTTGCATTGTTATTCATACGTATTTACTAGTTAAATTTAATAACTTAATTTTTACTTTAAATCACTTTATTTTCCATTAAAAGTTATTTATATTATTAAAAAAAATACTTGATTATCCTTTAAAAATTGTGTACAAACGAAAAAAAAATTGTTTACTCCTCTTACGTTTCCTGGCAACCCTTTGTACATACATATTTAGTAATAACTGCTAATAAATTTTTCTGAAGTTAGAGAACCATTGCTGCCATAAATATAACATATCTGTTTAAACAGCTGTTCTAACCTCAATTTATTTTGAACAGCTGATCAGCTGTTTTGATAAAATATAAACAGTCTGACAAAAGTTACAAAACTCCATGAATTTTTTGAAGAAATTATAAAATTAATAAATAAAATTGCAACGAAATGTTTAAATTCTACAGACAATTAAGCACAACATATTTAAGGTCATTAAAAACGCCAGCCAAAACAAAATGCTATAGTAACCAGGCACCTCGAGGCAAACCCTTTACAGAGGCAGCCCAAAAGAAAAATTTAAGATCTACTTTGTATTATGTTACAGCCGGCGGAGTATTAATAGTGGGTTTAAGTTATGCTGCAGTGCCGCTATATCGCATGTTCTGTCAGGTTAGTTAAACCTTACTTTTATCACTAGTTATATTTGATAATTTATTATTTTCAGGCTTATAGTTACGGTGGCACTACTAGTCGAGGTCATGATGGCGAAAAAGTTGAGACTATGTTGAAAATTGAAGATCGTATAATACGTGTACGCTTTAATGCCGATTTGGCCGCCTCAATGCGTTGGAATTTTAAGCCTCAACAATATGAAATTAAAGTGGCTCCCGGAGAAACTGCTTTGGCTTTTTATACCGCAAAAAATCCTACAAATTTGCCGGTGATTGGTATTAGCACCTATAATGTTATACCTTTTGAGGCGGGCGCTTATTTTAATAAGATACAATGTTTTTGTTTTGAAGAGCAGCAATTAAATCCACATGAGGAGGTTGGTTTTAAAAAGATTATATGAAAAAAAAAAATACATACCTTTAATTATAATTGTTATGTGTTGTTTTCTGCATTACAGGTCGATATGCCGGTTTTCTTTTATATTGATCCCGAGTATGTTAAGGATCCAAAACTGGAAAATGTGGACACTATAACGTTATCGTACACTTTTTTTGAGGCTAAAGATGGTTTAATACTTAATTTCCCTGCTTATGCAAAACCTCATAATGCGTAAAGTGCATTGTAAATAAAGTTATTTAAAGAAATACTAGAGTAGGTAGTGTGTTTTGTAAAGTATTAAAAACAGTTTGTTACAGTAGTTATGGAACATTTTGACTTTTCTACGTTCATTTTGTACTCTTTCTTTGATGCTAAAGATACAACTTAATATCCCGTTTATAAAAAACCTTATAAAACATAAAGTACTGATTGTTTATTTTTAGTTTTTATAATTAAATGATTTAATGAAATACTACATCATTTTTAAACGATTTATAAGGAATCTTAAGGAATTTATAACACCAAATTTAGACTTCAACATTTCGCAGTCATAGCAAATTCTGAAAATTTTTTCGCTGCAATGTGTAAGGATTTTTGGGGCAACATTTTGGAAAATATTTTTATGAACTTGCAATTTAAACAATTAGCTTTACTATATTTTCTTAATTAAAAATTAATTACACTTCTTATTAATGAATTATTGAAAATTATTCAATTTTTAAAAACATTTAAGACACTAAAGCAATTAATTTATGAATTTGTTTTTCTAGGGATTTTAGCTGTTAGTAATTTAGAAAGTATTAAAGAAAACTTGCGATTTAAACAATTGTCTCTAACTTTTTCTTATTTCTTTTTTACTTATATTAAAACTTTTTTGAACACCTAATGGCCAATTAATATGACTTCATCTTAATTTTTTTTAACATATATCTAGGTATATTTTATATTTATTTTTACAAATTTTTTTATTAAAATTATTTATTCAAATTTTTTAATAAAACAATTCACTCTACCACAAAAACCACCATTTTAAGAAAATTTGACAACTAAAACTATACTACAGTGAGCCTCCAACTTAAAGTTCAAGAACAGCTTTAAAAAATTGCCATGTTTACTTTTATTTACTAATATTGTATATTTAAGGCAAATATTAATTTAGTTTTATTGTAGCGAGAATTTATAATAATTAATTAATATGTATTAATAAAATAGTTTTAGACTTGATTATTAAATGAATGTTGCTAATTTTTCTCCTGTTGTACAAAATTGTACCGTTAAATTAAGTAATGTGTTAAAACAGTTTGGGTACCATTACTTCTCTCTACAGGGTACTTAATATGGCATCTCTTAGCTACATTGTTTACAATTTTGTGATTTTAATATGTCTAGAAAATGTTATTAATTATTATCTTAATTATTTGTTTTTAGTTAAATAAATATTTGATTATATTTATTTCATTGTATTAATGTTTAGTGTTTTTTTCTTTAACTTTAGTTTTGAAACCACTGCTTTCTGCTGCATTAAATCTGGTAACTTTCTATTGCTCTCTATTTTTCTTTATCTCTTTTTTAATGTTCTTGTTGACTGCGCTGCTGAGCTGTTTATATTAAAATAATAAATTTTAGTTTTGTTTACATTATTCTGTAGGTGTTGTTGTTGTATTTTTTGGTTTTTCTGTGATGATAAGAAACTATCATGTTGCAAACACATTAATGAATGAATAAAACAACAACAGAAAACACAAAGCCCCAAAAAGAAAAATAAAACCAACGACAATTACACACATCAGCTAAAACATTATAATATGAATCCAGAACAAAAATGATAATTAAGCTAATAATAAAACTGAAAATTTAACTGATTGTATACACACAATACAATCAAACAACTACATAAATTAAATTTAATAAAAACAAATGATCCACTGCTGGTCACTCACTGCGAGCAGAACAGCGACAAAAACCCGAGAAATAGAATAAAAAAGAATTGTCAAGAATTCTAGCAAAAAAAGAAGAACGAAATCATACACCAGTGCATCCGGTTAGAGTGAAGAAGTATTTTTCCACACTTGTCTTGAGTTCGGTTTTTTTGGAAATAAATTGTGTTTGCAACAAAATTTAAATGAAAATTTTGTGGTTTTTATTAATATCGAGTTCGGTATTGTGGGCCTATGGCCAAGATGACTCTCCCTCCGAAACAACTTTGGAAGATTTACAGAACTCATTGCCGATTGACTTGAAAAATGAAGAGCCCACGGTAGTGGTGGCTTTAATGGTGCGAAATAAGGCCCATGTGCTGCCCTTGTTTTTGAGCTATTTGGAAAGGCAGGATTATCCCAAGAAGCGTATGTCTTTGTGGTGAGTTATTTAAGAAAATGAATTAAGGAATATTAAAAAAAAATGAATTGTTATTACTTTTCCTCTATAGGATTCATTCTGATTATAATACAGATGACAGTTTACATATTCTAACCGAATGGCTGTTAAATGTGGAGCCTTTGTATCATAGTGTATATAAGGTTTTGGATGCTACCACGCAACGTCATCAAAATGAAAGTTCGCCTTTCGATTGGCCGCGTGCACGCTTTGACCATCTTATCAGTCTTAAAGAGCAAGCTATGCGCGATGCTAAACAAAACTGGGCCGACTACATATTTGTAAGCAACCAATTAAATTCTTATCTTTTAAACTATTACTTTTGCTCATACAATTTATTGTCATACTTGCTTCTTAAAATTAATTAATAGACCTTTTTTCTTTAAATAATTGAAACAACTTTTAATCTTTTTGTTTTTCTCTATCTTTTTCTTTTCCTAGTATCTTGATGCTGATGTTTTTCTTACCGAAGCCCATACTCTAACACATTTGGTGAATCTACGTCTGCCCATAGTGTCTCCCATGCTACTTTCTGAAGGCTTATACTCCAACTTCTGGTGTGGCATGTCTTCTGATTACTATTATCTGCGCACAGATTTATACCAGGACATTTACAATGTCAATCGCGAGGGTATTTTCCAAGTACCCATGGTTCACAGTGCCGTTTTAGTTAGCTTGAACTATAAGGGCTCCAACTATCTGACCTTCGATCGTGATCAGTTGCTAGCTCTACAAAAAAACGATTTGGATTATTTTGCCACTTTGGGTCCTCAGTGTCGTTTGTACGATGGTCCTGTCGATGATATTATTGTGTTTGCTATTTCGGCCAATTGTTCTCAGATTCCTCTGTTTGTGACGAATGAAATACCTTTTGGTTATATTTTACAACCGTTGGAACCTACCGATAATATCTTACAGGACTATAAACAATTGACCAATATTCAGGCGAATATTATACACGACTTGGGTGGAATTATTGAGGTTAAGGAGTGTTTCAAGAAATTCGGGAGGGAAGAAAAGAAGTGAGTCGATAATATTAAGAATTTTTATAAAAGCCAGGAGAAAATTTTCATTTTGTAACTTAGACTATTTAAAGAGCTAAGATTGAAGCTTTACTTTGGTTAGGATTAAAGCTTAACTTAAACTTCTTAAAAGGTTACGTTTGAAGCTTTAAGCTACGATTAAAGCTCAACTTGAAGTACAATTGAAGCTCAACTTAGACTACTTAAAGACCTAAGATTTGAGCTTAACTATAATGCTTTAAATAAGTATTAAATATTTGTTGTAACTTTAACTTTACTCTTCTTCCAGACACAAACTTTCCTTAGATCACATTTACATGATCAATTTGGAACGACGTACTGAACGTCGCGAGAAAATGGAGAGTATTTTCAAAGTTTTAGGTTTAGATGTGGAATATTTCCCCGCCGTAGATGGACAGTAAGTGTTATACAGCAAATTGTTTCAGAACGATTTATCTAATCTTTGTATTTCAGAAAACTAAATCATGATTTGTTAAACGAGATGGGTGTTAAGTTCTTGCCCGGCTATGAGGATCCCTATCATCATCGTCAAATGACTATGGGTGAAATTGGCTGTTTCCTAAGCCATTATAAGATATGGCAGAAAATAGTGGAGAATCAACAGGAACAGGTGTTGATATTGGAAGATGATATAAGATTTGAACCATATTTCAAGGATAAAGCTGAATCGGTAATGGAGCAGATACGCAATGTTATAGAATACGATTTAGTGTAAGTTTCATTTAAATACTTCTGAAAAAGAAAACATAATTTTGTTTAATTTTTTAGTTACTTTGGACGCAAACGTTTGAAGGAAGAATCTGAACCCTGGGTGGCCAATACCGAAAACTTGGTACATGTGGGCTATTCCTATTGGACTTTAGGTTATGTTATCTCTTTAAAGGGAGCCCAAAAGCTGTTGGCTGCCAAACCTTTAGAAAATCTTATACCGGTAGATGAATTCCTGCCGGTCATGTTCAACAGACATCCCAACAAAACCTGGGCCAGTGCTTTCCCCCAACGTGACTTATTAGCCTTTAGTGCCAGTCCTTTGCTTTTATATCCCAGCCACTATACCGGCGATTATGGCTATATTTCGGATACCGAAGATTCAGTGGAAATATATAATGATGAAATAAATCCCGCAGCTGCTAGTGGTCAACAGGCTCAATTGAAAAGTGATCGTGAAAAGGAATATTTGAGAGAACCTCGTTTTGATTCACCGCCCATGCCATTGAAAGATCCTCAATTTGAGGCAGCTGCTAATGTTAAAACTCATGAAGAATTGTAGTTTGTTAAAAAGGGAAAGAGGAGAGCACAATATTAGATGAAACCAAAAACTTGCCTACATTTTTTTCATTTACAACATTTTCTTTTTAATTGTCTCTCTCTATAGTTAATAAGTTTAACAACAAAAAAGGAGCTGTTGCATGCAAAGCAATACATTATCTGCTCATTTTAAATGTGCCTTAGTAGTTTGTAGTTACTAAAAACATTCTTAACGTTCTTAACATTTTTTATATGTCATTCATACATTTATTATGTAAAACTATTTGTTCTATTTGTTTTAAATAGTATCTGCCATATTTAATTTATGTAATTTATACATATGTATTAGAGTCTCATTTGCCATTATGGAAAACGATATGTTTATGTTAAAGCATTTGATTTTTAATTACTTTAACAACAAAACAATAAAAAAAAACAAAATATACTCAAGCATTTATATACAAACAAAAACAGATCTAAGAATTATTCTTTGTTATTTTCTTAGTACTGCTAGTAGTTGTTTTTTATTAAATTAAATTTTTCAGTTCAGTTATAATATTAAATTGTTTACCTGTTGGTAACTGTTAATGTTTTTGTCAAACCACTTGTCTGCACTGTGGATTTGCTCAACGAAAAGTTAAAATGGATTATAAACCATACACATGACATTTTCGGTCGCTTTACGTCAAATGTCACTGTCTAATTTTAATTCTAGTATATTTAAGGATGTTCTCATGTTTAAATGTAGGTTTAAAATCTTTTGCCAAAGAATCTATTGAATCCAAATATCTAGTGACAAATTATCACACTCATCTTTGACTTTTTTTTTACTTCATTCAATAATGAGTAACCAGAAATACTGGTGTTCCCCAGGAATCCGTGTTGGGACCCCTCCATTTTATTATGTATGTTAATGTATGTCATTCATGTTACTGTAGGCCATTCTTCACATAAATTTTATTTTATGAACATCTTTTATACATATTTACTAATTTTTTTTTATGATGTACGTTTTCTACAGTGGCCTTATTCTTTTTCTCTGTTGGTTAAGTTCTCTAAAACTAAGGCAATACTTTTTGTTAATTCCGGTCCTATGTTTAATATATCTATTGCTGGTCAGAGAATTAACTTTGTTGATAACCTTAAATGTTTAGGAGTATATTTGGATAATTGACTTAACTTTGAGTGTCACATACTTATGTTAATAATTTATTTGCTATATGACACCAAATTTATTCTAACAACGTATATTTGTCTTGTCAGATAAGATATATATTAGCTTATGCCCTCTTAATACATATAATAATACATATGTATGTATATTGAAGTGACTTGTATTTTGGCTAAACTTATTCGTTTAGTCAATGTTATTGTGTGCTATGTTTATAAACGTCGAAGTTGGGTGGTGCATATTTCTGATAATGTCCGAACTTTTTTGGGCTGTTGTTTTGTTGGCATTCGTAAATTAATGCCTTTCTATATGGTTTGCCTCATAATCACTGTTCTGAGTTTTCCTTTTTTCATTGCACAAGAAATCCTCAGATTACTATTTCTAGCATCAGGTGTAGCTCATTTGAGCGTTCTTTTATTGTCAAAGTGGCTAGAATTTGGACCTTCGTATTATTTCTTTTTCTAATAATGCCTTTCGATTGAAATTCGTATTGTATTTTTCCGGTGTTAGTTAAATCTTGCTACATTTTCGTTTTCTGGCTATTATAATGTTTTAAATATTTTTTTCTATTTCAGTGGATTTTTGTTATGCCTTTTTTAATTATTATGATATTATTCTATTTTGTTTTTTTTTTCTTGATTACCACTCTGGGACATTTATTTTATCTTAATTAAACAATTTATCAGCCATGTCACAGAGTTTAATTCCGTTCAGAAGTGGAATTAATTCCGTATTTTGTAAAACAAAACATTTTTTCGGAATGAAACCACTCTTATTTGCTATGTGTAATTGTAATTTTAAGCATTTCTAGATTTCATTCCGAGAAAAACGTTTTGGTTTTACATTTTCAATAGAAGCAAAATACGAAATTAATTCCATTTCCGAGCGGAATTAAACTCTATATGGATCTATGTTTAATTATTCATTTGCTTAGGGAGGGGGTTTCTATTAAATTTTTGGACTAGTTATATTATTTGGCTTTTTATATTACTTTGAAATAAATGTATAGTCGCGAGAAATATCCGAGAGTCTCATTTTGAAAGGATAAATATTAAATGAATCTTCGATAGCTCTTAAACTATTAGATATTGAAAAAACCAGGGACTCAACAAGATTGAGCAAGCTCCTGGCCAAATGTCATAAATGTTTAAATTATGCAAGTATTTAAACAAATTTCCATTAATCTTTTAAAAATGTTGGTATCAAAATAAAATTCAATTTATAATGGTCTTAATTTTATTATGGTCGGTCCATAATTAGTCGAAACTCCCATATAAGACCCTCTCCGTAATTCACTTTAACCTCCATAAGTCTTTTAAAAGTATTAATATCGAGAAAAAGTATAACATACATAATATTTATATTCACAAAATTTTTGGATGATCGCTCCATAATAGGTCATATCTCCCATAGAGCGCCTATTTCTTAAAATTGTGTTATACATATACTGGGTGTAGGGTATTATATGGTCGGGCTTGACCGACTATACTTTCTTACTTGTTTATGTTTGGGTCAAAGCCAAACTCGTTTGCTAGTAATCATATATTTAATAACAGCCGTAATTCAGCTATGGGTGGAGGAAGAAGTCGCGCTTCATTGTCATTATCGCTTAAGGGCGATCAGGCCGTCCTTATTTCGCTGCTTTCGAGAGAGTTGCGTCTCACTCTTGCATTGGCCAATGCTTGGTGTCGTCTAACTGTATGTATCATGTTACGGTTTTTCGAAGTTGTGTATTAGTCACATGCTATATATTTTTTAAAACAAGATTTAAGCGTTCCAGCTTCCTATATACTATAAAGCTATAGGTCGACTCGGGACTTGCTTAAATCGAACGTGAGATAACCCAGCAATTTGAGGGATTAATTGTCCGCCAACCTAGTTTATATTCAAAAAATAATATATATTTAATAAAAGAAGACCTTTGCTTTGATAACCATTTCTAACTTTCTAAAACGGATGTTATTATTGTCTAGCTGGACTAGTGTGTATAACAGTTCAGAGTACAATGTTGTTAATTGTGCATAAAATATTTAAAATTAAATTTATTTGTTTTTTACTTTGTTATTCTTTGTTGGTTCAAAAATCACATTGACAATGTTGTTTTAAATAAGAATCACAAGTCCAATTAATGACAAATGTTTAATTTTCAATCACCTAATCTTTGAACCCTATTCCAACATTTTTATTTTTTGTTACAAATTTATCTTTAATAATATCTATTTATTACCTATAAAGCCACATTATTTTGCAATTAATTAATTTATTCCTTTTTTGCAAGTGATTTTATTACGTTGTAATTGCTTAATTCTAACATTAAGTTTATTATTCTAATGTTATCTAACATTTATTTCTTTGTAAAAAAAGGTGATAAAAATGTGCTTAGTAAGCAATATGTAAGCACGTTTGTTAGAAAACAAATTGCTATGAAAAAAAGAACTATGCAAATTATGCAGTTTATTGTTGCCGCTACTATTATGCTGATATTGTTTAGAGTTTCAGTTACAAATTCCAGGTTAAAGTAATTTAAACAAATAATGACTTAATAATAACTATTATACTAGAAACATAACTGGGACGAACGTCGAATTTCGCCCAACACGACGAATTAGACGGTGACATTTCGCTGTGTAAATTCGTCGTATGAAACACAATAACTACAAAACGTATGAAGCGTATAACAGCTGATAGATATTTAAAAATAGAAATAAATTTTAAAAAACTACAGGAAAAAAACATTTTTCTAGTTATCTTTTTTGTATATTTATTTTAAATTATATAAAGTCAAATATAAAAGAATAATTAAAGTAAAAAATAAAATTATTTAAAGTGGATTCACCCATTCGTTCCGAACAATAATACATATTTGTTCGGACTAAAATTTTTTCATTTTTTCAAGTTTGACGTCTCTCTTTTTGAAAATTATTCCTATGAAAAAACGTTGTCCGAACAAATATTTTATTTGGAACGAATGGGTGAATCCACCTTAACTAAAACATTGAACATTGTTGTTCGAAGTAAATATACATATTTCAGAGTTCGCCGCGTATGACGAGTTCAGCCGACGCGACGCTATTATTGTGTATATTTTCATATACACAAATGTGTTTTATTTTTAGTCATGAATATTCGCGACCAAAAACTCGTTATGCGTCCCAGTTGTGTTCCTAGCATTATTATTCTTTTTCGAAATGAATAGTAAAGTATAAACACGATGAGGGCGATGACCAGTTGATTTCTCTTTATGAATAGTTTGTTATTATTAATTCATAGTTATCTATTGTATTAAAACAAACAAAGTAAAACAATTTAAAGGAACTAATGATTAATATAAAATAAATGTGCTCTATCTAAACACTTTTTTATAAATAAATCAATAAGATGACTTATAAATATTTTTACTTTTGTTTAAAATATTTTAATATTAAAATATTCTAATATTTTCTAGACGTTTATTTTGTTAAATTTAAAAAAATGTCTTTTAACAGCTTTTAATTATATACTTTTTTGAGTTGGTTTGCGTCATTCCCCCTAATAATTTTGACATTATAAAACAAAATATTTGTATTATTTATAAACTTATGTATGTAAGGTTGGCCTTCAAAATGAAATCAGGAAACTATTAAACAAATTTTTTTTCATCATAAGTGGTGAATGAGGATATATATAAGTTAGTCATTCCGTGTGTAACACGGAAGTATATACATATATTATTGATCCTTACGGAATTCTAAGTCGATTGAGCTATATTCGTCTGTCTGTCTGTCTGCGTAAAACACTTTCACGTCAAAAAGACACAACCAAAATCAACAGAGTTTACAAAAAACTGTTTATAATTCTCCTAAGCAGTTTGGTATTGATATTAATTATATAATTAAATATATAATTATTAATTAATATATAATTACTATATATGTATATGTATTAATTATATAATTATTAATATATAATATATATAATTAATTATAATTAATATTAAGTTTGTATAGAACATTTTATTAACAATTAAAGTAATTTTTTTTAAATTCAATAGTATGTGTTTCAATTCCGTTTTAGCACACAGACATTTTTAAACTGCTGCACTTTCTTTGCATTGCACCTGTTTTAAACAAGATTCAGAAATGTATAAGACTCTAAATTAAAATCAAGTTAGAGTGCAATATTCGGCTGTGCTCCAATCTTCAATCGTAGGTCTTTATGAAGACTCGACTTAGGATTTATTAAGACCTACGATTGAAGGTCTTTTAAGATTTTAAAAATATCTGCGATTAAGACTTAATTTAGACTTCGGTGGTATAGTAGTATTGAAATGTCACCGAAGTAAAATAATTAAATAATGACTATAAATCAAGCTTTTAACAATGCGTCTACTTATCACCAGAGGCGCTGAAATACTGTACATACTACAAATAAACATAACGCGCAATAAGATTGTTTTTATATGACAAGCTTTTCTTTCCTTTCACCACCTATTCTTCTCCTACCTATCCCCTTTCCAAAGAAAGTAACACAATTAATATATAACAAGATTAATTGCCTAAGTGTTACTTCTCTTTTTTTTAATAGATTGATGCTCAGATTATACTTTAAAAACGTTCATGAGTAAAGCCCAACTTGGACTTCAAAAAGTATTAAAGCTTTTTATGACTGCAAAGCCTGAATATAACACAATTGCTGGTTTTTGTATATTAGATTAATACAATTACTGATGAATAATAAATAAAATACCTTAAAGAACAATTTTTTGTATCAATTTTTTCACAAGAAATTCTTGTTATGCTGTTGTTCTTTAATTTAAATGTTAATTTAATTCTAGACTTTGATCTTACGCAAATTATCTTATGTAAATTTCCCGTCTAGCTACAGTACGTGTTGATGATCATATGAACAAATCTGAGATCATTTTGTTAGAATCTTTAAAAATTAAAAAAAAAAGCATTAATGAAACAAAAAGTGATTAACAAAATTGATAAAAAACAAAGGAAATAAGAAATTTTAATAGACAGAAATTGTTACACATTAGCATAATATACAATGAGTTTGAACGTAAATTAGTAGCACATGTTAGGAAGATAGTTCAGGTACTTTTTTTAGTAACATTTAAGTAAGTATTTTTGGTTATTTTATAGTAGTAAAAAAATTCTTGTTGAAGGGATTAATTAAATATTATTTTTTTCCTGTATAATTGTTTAATTTTTCTGTTTAAACAACACACATTTTTTTGTTGGTTTTTATCCTTATAATGTTTAATATTTTAATGTAATATAAATTACACAAAATGTCTGTAAATTTAAAACGTGAGAAGAATTTTGTGACGAGTACAGTATCAGTTTTATTTTAATTTAGACACATAATATTTTAAACGTATTTTTAGTTATTCTTTCCTTTAGCTTAAACGTTAACAAATATCTACATATTAACTATTAACATAATTTTATGGACTTTTATTTACTCTATAATAAAAAAAAATATTTTATTACGACAATAAATTTAGTCTATGAATTTGGCTAAGTAAATTAGTTGGCTTTAAGCCAAATTAGCTGTATTTTCTATACTCTTTTTAGCATTAACATGTTAAAAGGCTACAAATGTCTTAGCAGTGCATTGTTTTTATAACCTTGACTTTGAACTTGGTTAACATTAAAAATGTAAAGTGCAATGACCAATTTCCAGCTAAAAACACCCAACAAATGCCAAAAAAATATAACAAAAGATTTCAAGCACAAACTTGTTAAAATAAACTCAATGTGTAGAAAAATTACACAGACATAATTATGGTGGAATATACGATAGGAATTTGTAAATGTAAAGTAAACGTAAAATAAGAGTTTGTATAGACAGTAAATTTGTGCAGTGATCTGCAACCTTTTGCTGAACTGAACAAAAAAAGAAAAACCGGATGGCGGAAAATATATATGGCATCTCTAACAACTCTTGCGTTCTCAAACGTTTGACGTAAAGTAGTGATGTCAAATATGTAACTTGGTGCAGTGCTGCCAAATTCACTGCATTTATGATTGTAATCACTCACAAATTCGATGTGATAATTATGAATACACTTTTCACAGAAATATGTTTTAATTGTAGGTCTAAATACAGCTTGATTTAAAGGTTTATAGCTTAATTTGTAGTTCGTTATGTCGACCAAGTTCAGCCTCATTCGAAGACCTTGATATAGGTTGAGCTTGAATCGTAAGTTTCTGTAGTCTAAATTGAGCTTGAATCATGTGTCTTTATGGAATCTATCGTAGGTCTTTATGTTCCTAAACTAAAGTTGTCTTACATAAAACAACTTGCATGTCAGTTACGTTGCCTATTGATAACCCAACTCCAGTTTGGTTGCTATACATAATCAACCCATAAGTAATTTAAGTTGATCTTCAATCGGGGTTCTTTAAGTAGTTTAATCTGAGCTTCAATCGTAGGCCTTTAAGTAATTTAAGTTGAGTTTCAATTGAATTTCTCTATGTAATCTTTAGATAGTCTAATTTTGACTTTATATGTTGATCTTTATGTAATATATATTAAGCTTTAAAGTTGAGCTGCAATAATAGTAGACTTTAACTACGTAATTTAAACTTATGTTTAAACACGTAATAGGATATTATTAGTCCTTTTTTATATTGAGCCATCGATATGTAAATAGCAACAACACTTAATTGATTTTGGACTATAAAAAATCGTTTATTTAAACATTTCAGGAATTATTAGGAGTTTATTATTAACAAAAATACGTTTAAATTGAGTATATTATATAAGTAAAGGCTAAAATCAACTCCCTGACAACAGCTTGTATTTTAACAATTTAACTATATTTGTTCAGAAGTTTTATTAAAATAGTGAAAATATAAATTTCAATTAAAACCGAATAATTTTCTCATCTGGCAACATTTATTCAAAACAACAACAACAACAACAACATTTAGGTAATATGATCATGATTAATTTAGCTCATTTATTTACACTTGCACTTTCCTAAAAATTATTTGTTGTTTGCTTTCACGCTACACGTATGTACACAAAACAAATAAAAACAACAACAACAATGAATGACATGCAAAATTATTCCGACAACCTTGAACTTGATTTCTTTTTTATACCTTCTTTTTTTTTTTGTTATTGAAACAACAAGAAATTATTTAAATTGCAGCTGTAGCTTGAACTTAAAAAAATAACAAACTAGATATAACAATTAATTACCATAACTTGCAATAATTGTTTAATTTTTAGCGATTTTTAATTAAATAACTTTATTATTATTACACAAAAGCGGCCGCGTACCATTAAAAATGTAAGTAGAGACTATAAAACACAAAGAAAAACGTGGGAATTTTGAGAAAGAAAGAGATACAGTTATAAAGTAGAGAGTGGGAGTAATAAAGAGTTTGAAATGTAAACAAACATACATACTTCCATACGAGTACATATACGTAAATATTATAAGTGGGTGTTAACATGCAATTGTTGTTATAATAAATAATGCATGTTGTTTTTGCTTTGTTTTGTTTATATTTATAATTTATTTGTTTGTTTTGTAAAGGTACTGAAAGAAACATATAAGTATTTGTAAAAGTGTATATTTGCGGGTAAATTTACCTGTAAAAAGTCTAATTTAAATGTTTTATATTGAGCTTGAAGAATTAATACAATTTAACCAAGTTTTAGAATTTATTGTGTAAAATTTAACGAATTTTAAGAATATTTAGGTATGTATTCGTTATTTAATTTAACTGAATTTAAATCTCTGTTGTAGGCTTTGATTTCAAGGTGGTTTTTCTCAAAGTTGAAATTAATATTTTTGATTACATACCTATTTGGCATTTCATTCTTAATTAAAAAAAAAAACTTTGTAATAAAACTACATTTCTAATTAATTGTTTGAATATTTTTTTACGTTTACTTTACTTTCAATGTTTTATACGACTTTTAAATTAAATAATTTATTTTAAATACAAAATATTTTATATATAAATATTTACCTAGATATTAGACTAAATTGTTATCACAGTTAAATCTAAGAAAATTGTTTCAAACTAATACATAATTAAATTTGAAAATCATCTCGACTATTGACACGTGTCATAATAAATGGATGTTCCACGGTGGGACACAAAAATTTTGAGTAGAGTTTAGGTGAAAAGGGGGATTTTTCGTGGTGTTTTTCAAAAAGATTATTCCAGTAAGAATTTGCGCCTAAGAAATAAAGAAACATAATAAGTAAATTTACTTGAGCTTATAAGATTTAGAAAAAATTTTCAAGAATAACAAAATTAGCAGTTTCTTTTTTAGATATTGTAGAAATTTTAACTTACTTGCTGCATGACCTCTTTGACTAATATGAAAACAGTCCTCCGAAGTATAAGAAATGTCTGTATTACCATTTGGCAATGTAGGAAATATAAAATTCTTGGTAAAATGCTGTATGTTTATGGTAAATGTCTGGAGATACATATAATTTATTTTAAAAAACACAAAATTTTAATATTTTTAACAAACAAAACTTACCTCCGTATTAAACTCTTTCCTGTTAATAATCTCTATATCTTTTTGCACCCATTTATCCATTAATTTACCCATAAATTCCATTTGCTTTTTCGATTTACCAATTATGCAGGGACACTCAAATCTCAAAGTTGTAAAACATTGAGGCGGCAATCCCTTAAGGCGTGTTAGCAGCAACAAATTTGGAGCCGGCACTACATTCAACATTAAACGTGGCACATTGTCCCTCAAGTAGCGATAGGTTTTCAACATATTTTGTTCATGCCATTCGATAACTTTCATGGGATTTGGATGAAAACAAGCATCAGAGCAAAAGTCATTGTTGCCTATTAGCAGAGTGACTAGTTTCCAATGATGTGTCATATTGACATGAGAATCATGTTTCATACGTTTTACTAAGATTTTAGCCATATAAGGTATATCGCGTGACATGGCTCCCAGTTCGGCAACATTGAATCTGAAATAAAAGTATAGAATATTAAGTTTGAGGTTATATACTGAAAAGTCAAAAATATTTTATAAACAAATTTGGAAATGGGATTCCGCCGGTTTTTACTTAAATTGTTTTTTTAACGTTTTACAAAAAGAAATTAATAAATCTGTTAAAATGACAAATTTTACTGTAAGCGGTAGAGGCACGGTTTTCTGCCATATGATACGAAGCGATCTGAAAGAGGCCAAATTAAACAGTAAGCGGTATCAAGCGGGACGATTGCGGTAGTTTTTTTCCTTCAATATAAATTCAGATTAATTTTGTAAAAAACATTAAACTTAGAATTTAATAAAAAAAATAAAAAATTACCGCATAATTACCCGCAGTATGATTAAGAGCGATAGCAAATTTTTTTTACTTAAACCTAATGTTTACCTAAATTTGTAAAAAACAATGCGGATGCGGAACGGTTTTTTTTTCTTAAAATTTTAATTTGAATTGAACTTTGTATTAAACCTTGCACGGAAAATTAAAATAATCTGGTAAAAATTGACGGCATCATTGGTGTTCCGCTAAATAATAAGAAACGCTTGCGGTAATTTTTTTACCTAAACTTATTTTTTTAATTGTAATTGTGATGAAAGAATGGGAATTAATAAAAATTAAATAATCAAAAAGTTTATGATAACGTCAGGGGAAAATTTTGCCGCATTGAAAAAATTTTCTTTTTTGTTAAAATTTTTGTTAATATTCTTTCTCCAATCGAAACGAATGAAAATTTAAATTTCTGCGGCGGTTTTCTCCGCACTCAAAACGCTAAGTTGGAAAATGATTTTTTTTTAAATTTTAAAATAATTAATTGTTTTTTTTTTAACTTTTTAACAAAGAATCACAGTATTTTTCGATTATTATTTACCAAAGAGTTTAGTTTGTTATTAAAAATTTAATTCTGCTGCTAATGAACAATAATATTGCAATATTTGTGTACGTCTGCAGAACACATTAAAAATTAACTTTTATCGTTTAAATAAGTGGAAGTTGTTTTTATTTTTACAAAAAACTCATAAATTTTCCATTTACAAAGAGAAAATGAAAGGACTTAAGACACAAATCTTATAAATGGCCTTGAAAACCAAAAACTTAAGATACAAACTTATAAGTTTTTCGAAAAATGGCAGAGAAATAGAAAGAGTTAAGACACAAACCCAAAGTCTCTACACAAGCTGTTATGTGAACTCCAAGCTAGTCGACAGTTGTAGGAGGGCTCTAGAGGCAGCCTTAGGGTGTTATACGGTCAGGCTGTGCTGGGTACCGGGTCACTCTGGCATCGCCGGTAATGAGGTGGCCGATGAGTTGGCAAGATTGGGCTCAAGCACAGAGATGGATGACCGTATGGAGGTAGTCGGGCCTCCAATAGGCTTCTATTACGGAAGGATTAGGGAATGGGTTGTAAACGCAACCAATCAAGCCTGGGGGAACCGAACAGACTGCCAAGTCTCACGGACGTTATGGCCGGTGCTTAGGAGGTCTGAGTCGGAACTGCTGTTGGGCAGAAGTAGGATCTGCGTTAGGACCATGATTGGCATTATCACGGGCCACTGCATGATAGGCAGGATGGCGGTGAGAATGGGATCCGAATTGTCGGATATGTGCAGACTATGCGAGGACCCGGAAGAACTGGAGACAGTTGAGCACATTCTGTGCCACTGTCCCAGGTTACAGGGCAGTAGAATGAGATGGCTGGGTAATAGATTCTTGAGCGAATTAGGGGATGTCTCGAGCTGTGGGCTTGAGAGTCTGATAGGATTCGTAATGGGAATGGCCTGGTTACGTGCCAATATACGGAGTGCGGGTCTCAGAAATGGAGGACATACGTCTGAGTAGGATTTGGTCAGGTCTTCTTCTTCTTCTTCTTCTCTTCTCTCTATTCTAAAAATCTAACATTCCTCCTCCTCTTCTTTTCTTTACTTCCTATTTCTATTACTTCCTCTATCAAGGCATCGCAATGGACCATATTGGTCTCTGGGTGAAGGTGTGAGGTGACTCACACCAGCCTTCTTACCTACCTACCTACCTACCTACACAAGCCTTGTTTTGATAAAGAATGATAAAATAAAGTTTACGCCATGCGCATGATTTCCCGTTATGTGACGTAGAAGTTCCATTTTAAGGGTTACCAAGAATGTTTCATGTGTTCGAATTAAAATTTCTTGCGAAAAATGTATGTTTTATGTGATAGTTAGCAACCTTGCAATTGAAATCACTTTGAGAGTTCTAAAAAATAATACATCGGGTTTTGATAAAACAAATAAATTTGGCATTCCATTTGGTGATAAATCATATTTAATTAATTAAAAACGTTCATTGTCGTGTAAAAAACTGTAAATAAAAGCTGTTTCAAAAAGAAAAACAAACAAAAAAAAATAAACATGAAGTGTGCAGTGAGCAAATGCAAGCAAAACAACAGTAAAAAAACAAATGAGAAAAAATTAGCCAATAGAAACAGAACGTGCCACAGTTCCAACATGCGCAGAACATTTTAAAATTTTACGCGCGTTGGCGTAATCTTTATTTTATCATTCTTGGTATTGATGGAGTAACTCGAAAAATGGCGGCCAAAATCAAAAGTATTAAGACACATACCTATTATTTATTAAGATTTTAAAAATGGTCGTTCAAACCGAAAGACTTAAGAAATTCACTTGAATATAGCGATTTTTCTGCGAAGGTGTTTTTAATTTTTATTTACTTAAATTTTGTTTTTTACAAGAAAATCTGAAATTCTAATATACACTTAAAGAGTTGTTGATTGTTATTAAGGAAAATTTATTTTCAATTAATATTGTGCTTTACCTTAGAATTGATTTAAATTCTATAAATATTTTTAAATCCTTCACTCACCTTGAAGATCTCTCAGTGCTTAAGCCATCCCTCAGGGCATAACCATATAAATTGGGATTGAAATCTTTTAAAATATTGGGCAAGGTCAAATACTGCTGCCAAGTACCTTGACCACCAATTGACCAACTAACACCACGATTTTCTTGTATAGTATGCAAAATATTATTGGCAAAAATACCATTACCGGCCGTCAAAGAATCACCCATGGCTCCGATAATATCTATATCTCCAGGACGCAAACGATGCACTGAAGACGGCGGTTCTGCGCTACGTTTTCCCGGACCATTTTTCGCATCACAAAATTTCATTAAAGAGCGGGCAACCCTATCCATTTTTTGAGTTTTCTTTAAAGACAAATTTAAAAACAAATCAAACATTATAAAATTATTAGTAGCCAAACTTACTCCTCTTTGGTGAGACATTTCTAGATTATGAGGATCATCGCCCGATCTGCCCATAACATTGAGAAATATGGCACGAAAATTCCTTAAATTTGAGCGCAATACTGTATCCAAAGAGGTGTGCTGGCCGGTAGCATTTTGGTTAAGCAGAAACAAAACCACAAGCATCAATTGGCAATTGAGTATAAAGCGCATGATGATTTAAATAATTTATCTAGAAAAATCATATAAAAACGGTTCAGCATTGGAATGATTTATAAACAATTAAAGAAATATTTAAATTGGTAACAATATCAAAATACAGTTAATATGAGAAACAATTTTGTTTTGGTTATTCAACTTTGGCTATATTGCTGCGATTACTTAAGCGCACATTTTTATTTAAATTAATAAACATAATTTGCCAAAGAAAAAACAAAAACTTTAGCATAGCAGTATTTTAAAGAATATTTATAGACTATAAAACTATTAATAAATAAAGAAATTTGTTTTAGCAAATCATTATTGACATTTTATGTAAAGAAATACCTAATGCGTAATTAACGAAGCGGGATTAAATAAATAATTCATGTGTTAAGAATATGCTGAATTTTTTGGACCTGCGAAATCATATTTATTATTCATAAGTTCATAAAAATTTGAAAATGAAATACTTTTATGTAAATAAGTGGATGTATAATTGTTATTTCAAAACGCAATGACTAGAGATTGTCGACAAACTAAAAAACGTAAGTAACAATCTTAAAGTTTCTCAAAAAATGGTGGTTAAAGCAAAGACTTATGGCCGAATTCTCAGTCATTAGTTAACCATTGGTAAACTAAAATACTAACTATTGTTTAACAATTACTTGTTATTCTTATGGCAAACTAATCATTGCGAATAAATAATCATTAGTTAAGCCTTTGTCATTAGCTAACTAAAGACTGTGAATTCGGCCATTAAGAAACAAACCTTGTAATTACGGAGCGTCTCTCGAAAATTGGTGAATAAACGAAAAACTTAAGACACAAACCTGGGAAATTGGGGTACAAAATTCAAAGACCTAAGATACAATCCAAATCTCTCGAAAATGGACTTAAGACACAAACAATATATCTGCTGAGTCTCGAAAAATGGTGTACAAAATCAAAAGACTTAAGCACAAACTTACTATAAGCTGTGAGTTTAAAAATGGACGTTCAAACCTAAATCTTAAGAAATTCACTAGGTATACCTATATGTATATACAGGTTGCAAATCCAACGTTTTTAGCAAAAACATTTTTTATATAAATTCTTTGTTTTATTTTGTTTTTAAAAACAAAGTTCTTATTAAAAAATCTTTATTAATTAACATTGTAAAAATTACAAACGTTATGACAAAATTATAATTATAAAAATCAACATTAACTACAAATTAAACTGAACAACTAATTATTTTGAAAAGCCATATAGATAAAAGTACCGGAGAAAATTGTTTAGAGAAATAATTAAATTTATTCAATTTAATTGTGTTAACTCATATTAAAATATTTAAATAATAATTTATAAGCTGTTGACTAGTCTTCTATTAAAAAATCGTGATTAAATACGTTAGAAACAAGCAGGTAATTATTAAACACACACCTTTGTGTAGGCAATGCATTCACATGAAGTGTGTGAACGAACAATTAATTACTGAATTAAATTTATTGTAATCGTTTTTTAATAATATATAGTTTCATTTGTTTAAATGCTTAGTAATTGTAACTTTATATTCACATTAGAAACTGATTTATTTAAACTGATAAAATGGTAATAAATTGTTATTATTTAATAGAAGTACATATTAATATATTCTAAGTGCTAGGGTTTTTTATAAGGGAATATGTTAATTTAGTATTTGTAATTAAAGATAAATGGTAAAACAGCTTGAAATTATCATCAATATTAAGTAATTATAATCCGTAAAGTGTCAATGTAACAATCGCAGATAGTTCCTAAAAAAAAACACAATAATTGGTTAGGTTAATAAATACAGTAAAATTAACCCCAAGACAAGGCGTCAATTTTTTCGCTTAACAAACAATTTCTTGCCCGCATAAAAAATACACCTAGAAGACATTTACACGTTTCCCCACAATAAAGAACATGAAAAAATTTGTGTCTGTAATTCTGCCGCGTTTTGCTGTTGTACACTCAAAGACGTGGAATTATTAAAGCAGTGATCGACAACTTTTATCGGCTATTAAGGGGGATGTTGCAAAAGTATGGTATCACTGGCATATCAATTTATTGTTGTTTGGCGTAAAACAGTGATGCCAAATTTGCTTTTTATGTAGCAGTGATGCAATATTACTGCAGTTATTAATTTTCCTCGCTTAAACCATATTAATTAAATATTGTGCAATCGGTCTTATCTTATTACATGTTTACTTAACGAAAACATCTTTTTTTAAATTAAATTAAATTTAATTTGAATATTATTTAAAATAATATTAATTAGTTTATGTATATTTTCAAATTTTATAATTTGTGTTTATTTTAATACACAGCAATTATGTTAATGACCTGTTTTTAATATGTGCAAAATTGCTTGAAAACCATTTTTAATAAAGCATCTATTTAACACGTTTTAAATACATAAAAAAAACCTTCAATATTTTGAGAAAAATAAATGTAAAAGCAAAAAATAAACTACTTTCAAAATAAAAGCTTATACAATTTTACATATTTCACTTTCATGTTAAGTTCATAAACACAAAATTAACACTTGTTAAGTGTTAATTTTATTTACTAGAATTTGTTTAATAATAAAACAAAACTTAATTAAGTGGAGCTTATGTCAGTAACTGGGTAGCTAAGTTATAAAATAAAAAAAATATTTGTTGAACATTTTAAAACAAATTCGAATTTCCTCACAGATCCAATATCAATATTTATGACCACTTTGGAGTTCAATAAAATAAATACTCTTATACTAATATTAAACAAGACTTTCGGGTTTATTGAAAAATTTTTATTTGTTATAATAGAGTACCAATTTTTACTTTTATTGGAATATCAAGTTTTTATTTTAATATTTGTTTATTATCGTTCACAACATATACGTTTTGTTAGCTACAATCATAACCATTGAATAAAATTATTAATTTAATTAATTGTATTTAATGTTAACTCTTTAACATAACAAAATGTAGGAAAATATGGCATCTAATTAATTTTTTCCTTTATGTGTTTTAAATCCTTTGTTTGAGGTTTAAATTTGTGGATTTTAAATTTGTTTGTAAAATTTTTGTGATATATTTTAGTGAAATAAGTGTTTTAATTTAATTTTGTGTAAATATTTGTAAAAAAAATGGTAGATTTTTTAAAGAAACAAAAATTTTGTTTGTGATTTTAGTTATATTAGTGTGAGATTAACGATTTCTTTTTGATAAAATTTGTACATTATTGCAGCAGAGTTCTGAAAATTGACCGCATAATGATAATAAAATAAAAATTTTTAGGGGACTGAAATACTAATTCTTTTATTTAATTTCAAGAAACTAAATTATTAATTTTCTGGTTAAAACAATTACAATTTTTTCTCTTTAAATAAAATATATTGCTACATTTTTTTTTTAGAAATCACTAAAAAAAATAATTTAATTTCTTTTAAAAAGCGTATGCATTTATTTTTGTAATTTAGACACAAGACACAATTACTATTTTTTTTTTTAATTGTAAATATTTTTTAAAGTTGTCAAATATTATTATTAGAGACAATTTTTCATTATTTTGGCTTGAGTTTATTTTTTAATTAATAACTCTAGAAAAATATAACTTTACAATGGTATTCTTCGAGTTATTAATTAAAAAATGAATTCAAGCCAAAATAATGAAAATTTTCTCTAATAATAAAATAAAAAAAAATTCAACCTAGTATTCTCTAAAAGTTGTCAAATATTTTTTATAAATTTGCCAAATATTTTTATATATTTTTAAAAGCTGTCAATTTTTTTCTATTTTTATATTAAAATAAAATTGCACTTTCAATTTATATATATATATTGTCCAGATCAGTTTTGAAATCGTAGAGATATAGTAATATATAAATATATCTGAGTTTTAGAGCTTTATAACTCCCTAACTGAAAGCTTCTTGCCCGAAATGCGTATATCACTAATCTTAGATTAACAATATTTAAGAATTTTGTATTAACATTTTATATGAAACTTGTATTAATAAATTTATACAGATTTTGTGTACGAATTTTTAAAATTGAAATTGAATTATAATTGAATTGAATTTTTTTGTAATTACTTTTTTATTTGCGGAGATCAAAAATTTTTTTAAATTATTCTTTAATTTACATATATTCTTTATTTATTTTTTTTATTCACTTTTTTAAAATTCTTTTCGATATTACACCGGCGTTGTGATTTTTTCTAAATTTAAAGCACGACTTAGCAAGCAGACACAACACCACGCCTTAATAATAGTACGTTTAAGTTAAAGTATCAACAACGACGACGACAACAGACAGTCAACTAAAATATTCTGATTGTGATTATTTTTTATATCAAATTCTAAAAATCTTCTCAGTACAAAACAGCTTTTTTTCTTCATTCAAAAGGTGGACATACCTCTTTTTGTAGTAATATTCCTAGTGTTTTTATTGTTGCTTTTGTTAGCTTCTTTATAAAGAAAACTAGAAATGGATATGTATATGTAAACAAACAATAAAAAGTGCTTACATACAAACATACATACAAACTTGCAAACAAGTATAACAAATATTTAGATATACATACAGTGCAACTTTGACAATCCGGACACATATAGTTTTAGGGTCGGTCGGATTAACGAGTTATCCGGACTATAGTAGGTGAAAATATTGAAATAATCTAAGTGAATTTCATTGTATATATGTACATACATGCATTATACTATGATTTATTAAAAAACGAAGTTATTTTGTCTTGACTAACTTTGTTGAGGTGGTTGATTTGTGCTTTTTGCTCTAGTCGTTTTAACAATAGAATATCCTGCATATCCAAATTATTCTCCTCAGCCCACTGAACGCAGAATTATACATATTAAGAAAATGGTTTATTACATTATTCTGGCACTAATGTTACCGGGTCCATTATAGGTATTCGAAATAAATTGTTTTATCTTCTCCTTATTTTTTTTAATGTCGCAAATCGTTGATTAAGGAAAATGGAATTTTTCGGCAACCTGCCTAATAGTTTGTAAAATATCACACTTTTCCGAAACTGAAGTAATGATAGTGCAAAATGGAAATCAAAGTATGAATAACAAAACATGCGAGTAAAAAACGGGAAACCCCCGAATTTTTATATTTATTCATGCATAAAAAAAATTTCTCCGGATTGTAGAGGTAAAAATTTTAAATTGTTCGAAGTGTAGAAGCGTCCGAATTATTGGAATGACCGGACTGGCACATGTCCGGACTGTCGAAGTTGTACTGTACTTACAAACAGTATTGATGATGTTTACAAGAAGAAGCATTGTAGACAAGAGAGTTATTTACGAAATGAATTAGATTAAGAACAAGCATCAACTTAAAAAAATAATGAGAAGAAGAACAAACAATTCACTTTCAAAGAGTAAAGAGCCAAACAAACACAAGCAAAACAAAAGTAAAATAATGATTACACTTGTTTTCACTATACCTAGTGATACATTTTTGGTGTTTTTGCATGAAAAAAATGGGAAATAGACTGATTTTATCAAATTGTTTGTAGCATAGCCAAATATTAATTACAGTATATTTGCATACATATGTATGTACATAAATTTAGGATGTTTACTTGAATTGCTTAAAATTTAAAACGATTTAACCAACTGTTGTGGAAATTTTTTTGGAAAAATGGAATAGAGAACAGAATTGTGATATCAAAGAAAAATATGCAAAATAAATAAATTAATTTATAAAAGAAAGGATAAGAATTGAATTGTAAGATATTCGAATACTAAAATTAAGGAATATATGTACATATATTTAGATTTAGGAGCTAAATACAAATGTAGCTCAAACACTGTTAAGAATGTTTTGTAAATTGTCTTAAAAATAACACAATTCCAATATACATATGTATAGTACTTTTCCTGAGGTGTCTCTATCAGTCAAGTAAAACATTCTTTCTTGTTTTATTTTACAAATTATTTAAACAAATAAATGTATAAACAAATACACGTATGAACAAAAAAAAAACTACAAATTATTTAATATTTAACAAGCGTTTCTTTAGTTCGCATGTTACCCATATAATTTTTATTTTTTCTATAAATAACGAATAAATAATCATTCTTCATCAACAAATTCAGTTAATTATGCCGTTTTTTTTACCATAAAAAACTTAATACTACTACAATACTGTTTAAAGAATTTCAATTGACCAGTTCGGCAGCCACGACGAGACATATAATGCTATTTATATAGATTGTTAAGAATTTGCACACAATAAAACTTCCTTTATAAATATGCAAACAAATTTGGCATGATTAACTAAAGAAGACAGCTGATTTAGACAAATCATATAAGGAAAGAAACTACTGTTTAAAGAGAACAAAAGGTTTTCAGTAGATGCCAAATGGGTGACACTTTAGAATTGACATGACGTTATAGTTATTTGTATTGAATATTTAATAATTCGTAAATGTTAACTACCATTGGAATGAATATACTTATGTTTATTAATATGGCATTAACTACAGCATAACATTAGATAATATTCCTAAAAAGCAAATTTGACATCACTGATTTTTTAATACAGTTGAATACCAGTGATGCCAAAATGTTTGCAACCAGTGCATTGTAGACCGACACTCTATGGGGAAACCCAATACAAAGGAGATACTGAAAGAAAAATTAAGCACAGCTTGGTGCGTATAGTACTTAGATTGGGGACCAATTCAAAAAGATGTTAACATTTTTCAAGAGAGAAAAATTAAGCACAGAATGCTGCCTATACATAGGTTGGTGACCAATTAAAAACTTGTTATGCACAGAGAGTAAATTAAGCCAATATTTGCTTGTATAGTGCTACGATTGGGGACCAGTTAAATTCATGTTATAAACTGAGAGCAATATTATGTAAAGTTGCTTTGGGACCGTTAATTTGAAATTATAAAAAGGGACTTGTAAGTGCTTACATTGGAAATTAGTTAAATTTCTAAAGATATTATAAAATTTCTAAAGATATTATAAAATTTCTAAAAATATTATTTTTTTTAAAAACAACCTTACAAATTTTCTTTTTTCATATGAACACTCCAGAATTCTTGGAATATCTTAGGACTTGGAAATCTATTGGAAACTATATCGTGGAAACTAAGTAATTAACCCAACGGATTTGTCGTGATGACATATGAGTATATGAGACAGTAGGTTCAGCAATGTTACCAAACTGATCCATCACACCAAACAAATCACCCAACCATTAGATTGTGCTAGAGGGCCCTTAACCTTACTTATCTTTACTTTATTAACATCTTCAGACCCCCTGCAAGCCCTCTTTTTGGGTATAACATAACTTGGTATAAGTAGTAGTTAAAAATATATATATTTAAAATCATATGAATTTCTTCAACAACTTCAATCTTTCTCATACAACATTTCATTTGAAGTTAGAAATTCGATACATCATTTATAAAACACAATCTTTGTTTTTATTTACTTTGTGCCAAAAAAAATATTTGTTTAAATGACTGTGTAAAATTTCGTTTATATCTTCCGCTTCCTCTTCAAAGAACAACATATTTTTAGACAATTATAATGTGAAATTAATAATAAGTTAAACAAATCTTTAAATTAAAATCATTGTTTATTATTTTTTCCAATATTTTGTTTAGAATTATGTAGTTGTTTAAATATTTTATGTTTTAAAAAATCTAATACAGATGGATGAGTTTTTAATACAAAGGAAGTAGTTAGCTTAACACAAAATTAGCTAAACAAGTCATTATACTTAAAGCGTATGTTTCTAGTTGAAGTTCAAACATGGATTTTGGGAAAGAATTAAAATATCAAAATATAAATATTTGAACTTTCTAAAATATTACTGTATATTTATAAATGTGTTAAATAGTTGTAATAATCTTGAAAGGAATTCTTAAATTAAGGAAATGACGGAAAATAACATAAAAAAAGACAAAGTTCTATATTTTTGAGCCAATAAGTATAAAACTTGTAATATCAATGTATACTTCCTGTATCTATATACAAGAAGTTATTAATTGAGAATGCATTTGTAAAAACGCTATTATTGCGACTCTGCTGCATTAGTAATGTGTTGCGCCCATAATTTATATTTGACATCACTGCTTTACGTCAAATGTTGTTTAACGCAAATGACTCACAGTGATGTCAAATATTTTTGAAAACAGTCCATCGTGAGATGCAAAAAGTTAAAGATCGAACTGTAGCTACAAAAACTCCCAAATTTTAACACATAAATCTTAACAGTCGGGAAAAGTTGACTACTACTAATATGTAACAGTATTTTCTAAATAAAATGTTGCGTTTAACAGTATTTTTAATAGAAGATGTGCGTTTAACAGTATTTTTATAGGAATATACATATATTAACAAAACCACTCAAAACATAAGTTTGATTTTATCTTTGAAGACATGAAAATGTGTTTCTCAAACAGTGCATCAAGATTTTAGCTAAGAACAAAGTTTAAAGGTCATTTAAGATTCCGCATTCTTAAATAAAACACTCCTACTTTAAAGTAATAATATTTAGTATCATCTTTTGTTTTGATTTGCTACTTGAATTATTTTTAAACAATTGGCAATTACAATTAACATATTTTTTCAGTCCATTATAAAGCATACATAATGCATGGCAAGTCATGCAATTCTATTCAAAACCGGATTAAAAACTCCATTTATTTATAAAATCCATACACGTTTACTTTTATTTTTTGTTTTAAAATGAAAAATTCAAGTGCACGGCCAAGTAAACCAGCCTGTAACCGGCTTTTTGTACTAGTTTAAATAACAAGCAAATAAACGCTTGGTTGAATAACTTGTAAGTTACTACGTCATGGCTTAAACAGCCGTCAACACAACTTAAACAAAAACATGTTTTTTTTTTGTTATTTGTGAATTTTAATAACAAAAAAAAACATAAATTGAATAGACATAACTGTAATGTGTGCAATTCTGTGAAGAAAAAATCAACAAGGTAAAGAGCTTGGTGGTTTATTTAATGACCTTTAAGTTCATCTTTGTTTCAAGGACTATAAAAAAGCAAACCGGCAGCTATTAAAATTGTTAAAATTTTTTTGAGATAAAAAACATTCCAAAAGTTATACTTAAAATAAATAAAATAAGAATTTTAGAAATTGGTTTATACATATTTTAATTGCAATTCGATGTAAGTTTAAAAATTGTATATGTGTATGTAATCTTTATATATATAATATGTGACTGAACTCCTCCTAAACGGCTGGACCGATTTGCATAAATGTTTTTGTATGCGATTTACAATTCGGCCCAATTAGACAAAGGGGCGTGGTACCTCCCATACAAACCACAAATAAAAAATATATTATTTCTGCTCCTGATAACGGTATTTGAACAAAATTTGGTACGTCGGTTTGGTGTGCATTTTTTAATGATCCCTACAGACACACCCATTCCATTCAGACGTCTGCAATTTCCCATTCGCTTGGCATTTGCCACGACTAATAATAAGTCACAAGGACAAACTATGTCGATTTGTGGGTTAGATCTAGAAAATCCGGTCTTTTCACATGGCCAATAAAAATAAAATTTGAAGGCAAAGCAACGTTTGCCGGGTCAGCTAGTTTATATATAGATTACAACAAAATAGTAATGCCTTGTTTTTATTGATGTAGATATTTCTGTTGTTACACTTGTTTAGTTAATTCCCATTTAACAATAAAAATATTTAAAAATCGGTTATATTAAAATCAAATGTGTGCAAACAAATCACATAAACTTTTATATTTTTTTTAATTCTATTAATTTCTAATTTATTGTTAAACATATTTTTAATTCTATAAATATATGTTTAATTGTAAAATACTATAAAATTCGTTCAAAATATTATTTAAATTAAAAATATATTTAAAATTTTTTATTATTAACAGTTTTTGTATCACTTCCGTTTCTTTGTAACAGAGTTGCATTTTGGTTTTATAACAACCCTGTCGTTAATTGAAACAGTGTGGCCAACTCGACGATTTGACAAATGAGTTCCGATTTATTTTGTGATTGGATTTTAAGAAGCACTTAAGTATTATCCATTGACTATTTCGATCATAACAGTATTTTCTACAGAAAATATTATTTTAACAAAATTTCTCATACAAAATTAGTGTAACACTATTTTGTAAAGACAACTTGTACAAAAACAAGCTTTAGGCTATGGATCTGAGTTAAAAAACTAGGTTGCTAAAACTCCGGGCTACAATAATGGTCATTTTGTTGCATTCGACACGGTATTAGAAACGTTAAATTGAAAAAAACACAAATAAATTTATTAAAAATTTTGTTTAAATTTAGATTTTCTATATATATTTAATAAATTTGGGGCAAAAGTACCATGTATTTGAATATATATTAAAATAAACTAGGCAATTTTTAAGACACAAAATTCCATCCCTGATATATAAATGTTTAAATTTATTCAAGGTGGCGTCCATTTATTAGATAATTATTTATTCTTCGTTAGCTTGGATGTCTGAACTGTCAAATTAATTTAACAAAAACACCACTCTATCCATGGTGAAATAACTCTACAAGGTGATGGCAATATTACAACAATACAAAAGCAACAGAAATAACATGGTATTTTTGTTTTCATGTTTGTAATGTCAAAAACAACTGGTTATTGTTTACAAACATTTTTGCAGGAAAAATAAATACATACATACATATATACAATTTTTTTAATTTCAAAATGAAAATAAAAATAATTTATAAATTTGTTAATTTATGAAACATTTAATTTATGGACAATTGTTTTTTTTTTCACTTGATACGTTTGCTATTTTTTAACACAACTTGAGCATACATATGTATATAAAGTTTGACATAACGAACATGACTAAAAAAAAACAGCTGGCGTTTCAACACCACCTTGTAGAGTTATTTCACCATGACTCTATCTTTGGCAAAGCAAATAACTTTAACAAAAACAAGTGTACTATTTTGAAACAAGTTGAAAAACTACCATCACCTTAAATAAATTCCCTCCCTAATATAAAAAACAATAAGCAGCCAGCCAGCCGGTTTGTTTGTGCAAGTTTCTTTTCTTTCGCCTACATTCAATTCTTCTTTGTTAATTATTAATTTTTTTTGTTTTATATTATTGGTTTTTGCCATTCAACTTTAACAATATCAATTTAACATAAATGTGTTATTAGTTAAATAAAAAAACGCGAAGAAAGTTAAAAAACAGTCTGCAAAGATGTCTTTATTAAAGTACATGTCTTTAATTACCACTTTCTCAGTATTTGCGGCATTAATATCGATTGTTTGGCAGGCATTTTTGTCGTTGAAACAATTAAATAAAATCACACAAATTTTAACTGGTTTATTGGCCATCGAGAGTCAATTGAAACGACCTTGGAATGAGCCCAAACCTAAAGTTGCTTTAGGCTATGGAGCTTGCAGTGATTTGTTAATTAGTGCTACAGAGTTTTTAAATTATTCGGTCGCAATAATACCAGACAATGTGGGGTCAGAATTTACGGTGGATGAGGTGAATGATGAGGCGGAATTGTTGCAAACATTCGGTTATTACTTTCGCAATGGAGCGGCGGCAGAGTAAGTGAAAATGTTCATGTTTTTTTTGTGTTGTGGGAAGTGATAAGATACATTTTTAATTAATTTATTGATGGTTTTTTATTTATTTATAGACGAGTAATGCCCAATACTAAGTTATTTAGGCAATTAATTTATATTGCAAAAAAACAACATCGCGAATCGATACGTTGGTTTATTGGTGGAAATGCACCTTTGATGGGTATACGTTTTGACACTGAGGGCTGGGAGGTATTGTTGGGTGCAAGAATTTCTCATAAGTGAGTATGTAATTAAGAAGTTATCAAGGAATGTTCTCAATAAATAATGTAAGCATGAAGAAAGTGTAAGTGAAATTAGTGAGAAATTTAAGGTCAGTAACTTGATGTTTGTATTTAACACATTTAAACTAGTAGCAGAAGTATTAAGGTAATTTGTTTAAAAACAAAGTTCAAAAGAAATGTGGAATCTAAATAATTGTGAGTTTCAAAATGTGTCTACAGCAACTTAAGTCTTGCAAACGTCTTCCTTACTTAATATTTGATGTCCATCCGTAGAAAAGTATACTATGGATGGACAATCGCTATACACTTCCTACCCACCCAACAGTATGAAATAGGAATGGCAACAAAAGGATTGCTCAGACTTTATTAGTAAATTTTTCGAAAGCAAAGGGAATTGGGGCACATAGTAATCTTATGCTAATAAGATATATTTTAAATCTACAGATCTTCTGTTGGAAAAAAATCTCACGATATAGTCAAAGGCCTTCTGACTGACTCTTGTGGAGAGGGATACCAGAAGACATTTTAGACTTCATACATGAAAATAGCATCTTTTAGGCAGAAATTATGGCGATTTTGAAATCAACATTTCTTGTGTGGGAAGTGTCAAGGGCCATCACAGACTAAATATATACCAAGCTACCAATGGGGGTATATATAAGTAATATTAGGATAATTCTAAGTATGGTTACGCAGGGAATTTAAAAACTGTGAGTATCTTAAACGGCACAAAACTAACTGACTGGTTCGACAACTCCACGATAGAATAAAATATTAATAGTTGTAAGACAACTTCCTTAGGGCCGTAAAGTGGATTCAAGAATATTTCTATGATCATTAAAGCAATTTTAACAGTTGATTTGAGGTTAGCTCATGTAATATACATATGCTGTTTCATTAACTGTAAATTTGAGGTCATAAAAAACTATTTGGACATATTTAAAACAAAGTGATAAAAAGGAAGAACAGCGTTAGGTTATCTACTCACCAGATGGCGAGATTGCAAGTATGTATTTTTATTTACTCAAGGAATGTGGTATACAACGCATTAGGCCATATTCGAAGCTATGGGATATAAAAATGTTACACCAAGACGTAGAAAAACAACCCGAAAAGAAAACTCTTTAATTTACAGAACCTCAGTGGCAGACCTATTTTAATGCTGCGCCGCAATTCAGAGAGATCCTTCAACAAAATTCGGTATTGACTATAAGAAGATGACTCAATGAACAAAATTTGCGTGAATGCATTATTCAGTATTTCAAACAAAAAATATTTTCTGGAAGAATATTCTCTGAAGAGATTAATCTAAATATTTTATGTTCTGATCTAATGGAAAAACATGTCCTCTAAACATGCTGAACAATCCAAAGTATGATACTAAGACCAGAAAGCATTATGGTGGGAATGTGATGATGTAGGTAGTGTTTTCTGGGCATTGTGTTGGTCCTATATATAAGATCGACGAAAGAATGCATCGGTATGCCTTTCAAAGTATACATTTAAATACAATGATTGCATACGCTGGGGACAATATGCAGACGGAATAGACGGCGTTTTATGCACAAAATTGATACAAAACGTACCTCATGTATTGTGAGCAATTGCTTGGAGCAGTATAATATTGATGTGTTGAAATGGCCAGCTAAATCTCTGAATCTAAATCCATTTGAGAACCTAAGCAATGATGTTGAGCAACAGAATTAGCACATAGGACAACGCACACCTTTTTAATCAAACTTAGCAGTGAAATTTTTGTCACAAGTGATTACGAGAAATTTGTTGGAATAGTGAGAAAAATCAAATGAATAAATTGCCAACTGCCAATCTAGGAAGAACCTTAAAACACTAAAATATTGGTGAAACATGAACCACCTACGCAGATAACCAGCAATATTATTGTTCAACGAAGTTCTTTCAGCTTGGTCAATCGTTTTAAAAATAATTTAATGTCAATTCTTGATAACATTTAAGAGTTTTAGTATTTATCCTTAAAATTATTGGTTCAGTACAAAAACCTTGATATCTAAATAAAACATTAAGTACTAAATAAATTTATTAGAAAAGCCTACAAAACTTACCGGAAAGGAATCAACAGCGCTTATCCTTATCCTATCCTATGTAGCCACGAATTTTAAAGGAGTCCAAAATCTTATATACATTTATCTTGATTTAAGTTGTTTTATATTTTTGTAACAATTTATGATTATCATAATGTCCTTTAGTTTGGAGTATAAAGCCTAAAGAAAGGTTAAAAATATAGTTATATGATTAGATATGTTAAAGAAAATAAAAGTTCAAAAAACAAATCATCAAGCTAAATCTATAAATGACCCATACTTTTGGAAATTTACATAATTTGTTCCTTCCCCCAAAAGCAAGACGCCATCAACCTTTAACATTTTTCTTCTACCTATAGATTACGCCGCTTAATACCCAAAACTATTAAAATCGCTGGTGATTTTATTGAAGAAGATGATATACATTTGATATTAGAATACAAGGCTGGTGAAAATTGGGGCCCCTTTACAGCCCCCAGAGCTAATCGGTATATCTTACACAACGATCACAATAATCCCCACTTAAACTCACTCGAACATTTACAATCGGCCATTGAAACGTATAAACCCGATTTGTTTATAATCAGTGGCATACAAATGATGGATAGTTATAAATTTGCCGAAGGCATAAGAGAAGCTAGACTACTTAAGGTTAATCAACAAATCGATTCTTTAAGCAAACAAACTCTGATACATTTCGAAATGGCTTCGTATGTGGAAATAGAATTGTTGCAGCAATTAAGAAAGTTTATTCTGCCACATGTTGATTCGTTGGGTATGAACGAGCAGGAATTGGATAATTTGGCACAAGTATTGGAACATGGACGCACAACATTGGCCTCCGATTGGAATCCTAGGGTGGCCACAACTTTAGATCAAATGCGCAAAGTTTTTACAATATTGGCAAAAGATTATTATAAAAATGCTACTGGTGTTAATAACACTAAGAGGAGAATGATGAGCAGAATACATTTGCATACCTTGGCCTATCAGGCCTTATTGACGGTTAAGGATTCCAAATGGAAGAATACCAAATTGGCGGCAGCCAAGGCGGCTTTAATAGCCCATCGTTATGTGTGTCAGTCACAAGTGGTAAAATTTTAAACTTAAAGTATATATAAACATGTTGAAATATTTTTCTGTTTTTCTAGATCAATCCCGAAGCTGCCTCTTTGGTATTGGATGACAGTTTCTCTACGTCTATAAACCAATCGGAAGCTGAACGCATTGCTTTTGATACCCAAAACCCTGTACCCTGCTGGCCGGAAACTGTGCATATAACAGCACAAAAATCTGTGGACATTGAAATATGTGTAGCCCCGGTTTTGGTATGCCGTGTGGCCAAAAAGACCGCTGGGGCTGGTGATAATATATCCGCTGCTGGCCTATCGCAACAATTATAATTGTTTTAATTACAACACAAAACAACTTAATTTAGGTTATTATGTTACTCAAACAAGCCATAACTACTTAATGAGACTGTTCTGCTGCTGTATGTAAAAAAAAAACTAAATAACGACAGAAAAAGAGAGCTAAACTAAATGAATCTCTTTTAGGCATATATTTTTGGAAACCTAATAACCTTTTTTTCTTTTATTAAAATATAACATTCCTTTTATGGGGTTTTAAACCTTTAACCTAAATATAATTTTATTTTTATTTAAATTTGTTTATTATTTTTTCGTTTTTTAAAACGTAATGTGTTCAGGGCAATCGCTAGATATTTATTTAAATATATATTTTTGTCTTTTGCTTAATCGTAATAATCCTATTATGTTTAATTTGTAGCTAGTAATGTTGGTATGTACTATTACAAAATTTGTTGAAATTATTTTTTAAGATTTTTTGATATTGTGCACATTTTATTGTAATGATTGATGATAAAGACCTTTTTTGTTTATTTTTATTATTAATGGACCTGTTCGAAAGTTACCTTAAAGAATTTTACATTCCCCCTTTTTAAAGTGTATGTTGTATTATTTTACAACTCTTAATTATATATAAAAGCTCTTAAACTCACAAGATATTGTATGTTTTATTATCAATAAAAGATAATGCAAAATATTGAAAAAAAGATTTAAGAATTTAATTTTATTAAAGAGTCATAACTAAGCGGGTGTGATAATGGGCACGACAAAATTTGACCAGAAATACAAAAATAAAACAAAAAAATTAATATTTTTTTAATTGAGACAAATAATCAGCCGTTAAAAAGTTTCTTTCTGTCGCCTGTAGCGAAGACACTCGAAGATATATACATATATAGTTGGGTAATGAAATACGGAATAATCGCAAGTAAGACAGAATCACAAAGGACAATATCCCTCCCTGTAGCACAAACACTGGAAGATATTCACCTCCCCTAGCAGACACGTCAAATATAAGCATAGTTTCGGCAATATATTCAGCCCCACAACCGCATTAGCCATAGCCACAGGTCTCAATGGAAAATTTTCGTTCGTCTGATTGGGAAGCATAAGGTTATATACATATAAGGAATGTAGAATTCACTATTCGAAGGCCTTTGACAACACAAAACAACTGCTGCGCCTTGTGAATGGCACTAAACCGGTCAAAGGCCTTCGAATAGTGAATTCTACACTCCTTATATATAACCTTAAAATTTCACAAAATTCGAAAATGTTTATTTACTATTATACAAGACATTGGGGTTTTTTTCAAACTGTTTGTTAAACACTCAATAAGAAATAATTTTAAAATTTTCGTTCGTCTCATTGGGAAGCATAAGGTTAAGAATTCAATATTTGATGGCCTTTGACCAGTACAGTGCCATTCACAAAACCCAGCAGTTGAATTCCAAAATAAAATTCCACAAATTCGACAATGTTCATTTAGAATTATACAGGAGACACTAGGGTTTTTTTCAAACTGTTTGTTAAACCCTCAATAATTAATATTTCAAAAGATTTTCCGACTACACGAGAAAAGACATTTCAATTCAATTATACATTTTAATTTAGAATCATGCAGAAGATCTTAGTGGTGTGTTCATTTTAAATTTGTTTGTTGAAGTCTTAATTAATACTAAAAAATAACATCCATTTTAATTCATATTGAAAGGAAAATTCATGAAATATTTATACCTCAAAACCTTACAAAATCTATATCCTTTGAACTGTCACAGAGTAATCCCACCCCTTGAAATTTATCTTTAAAATCAAAAGCTGCAAAGGCCCACTTCGAAGTAATTCCTTACCACTAAACTGTTACTCATTGAAAATTCCTTAAAAAATCTATATGTTATTAAGGATTCTTCGATTTTTGTTTGTAAACATGTCGTTAAAATATTTTCTTTATTCTTTTTTAAAACTATGTTTTCTTTCTGATTATTTTCAACTTATAATATAAATGTTACCTTAACACCCTTTCAATTACTTACAGTCCCGGCATAACATAGGCTATATTATCCAAAGTAGTAGCCAAATTAGCCTTCAATTGGGGCTTCTTGTCCAGGCCGGGTATGCGTGTTGTCAAGCATAGCAAAGGCCCCAATGAGCACAGTAGACTGTCCAACAGCACTGATAAACTGCCGGAAACGGCAATTTGGCCCTCATGTTCCTTAAGACGATCACCGATAATACTAAGACTTTCACCCAGCAGCTTTAAATGGGCTGCCGCATCTATGGGTTCAATGGTGGGCAAGAGAGTTTTAGTATTATTCAAGGACATTGCCTTAGAAGTATAATTATTGGTAGAGCCATTGGTGGCTATATACACTGGAGTTGTGGTATTATTATTGTTTGTAGTGGTTGTGCTTGTAAGATTTCTTCTGTAGGAATTGTTGCGTGGCCGCTTGGGTGTAGAAACAGCTATTGTAGAGGGTTTGTCCGTCAACAGATCATCTTTAGCTTTCTGTTTGTCTTCAGCCAACTTTTTAGTACGACTTGTGGTAGGTCTGTTAATAAAAGTAGAATTTTGCGCTTGTGCTGGATTGACTGGTTGTGGTGCTGTTTTGTTTATGGGATTTATACCCGATCTTTCCCTTTGTTTAGCTCTAGTAGCTTGCATCTTCGCTTTACGTTTCCAGGCATTCTTCTCTTTATTTGAAACATTTGACCAGAGTTCATGTAATCGTCTGGCTGCCTGATGATCTATATCTAAGGTTTTTCCAAACTTGGAAGATTTTCGATGCTCCCGGGCCCACATATTGTAAGCTGTATAGCGTGTTTTACCCTTATCCTTTCGTTCAACTCTATTTTCTTTTAATTTCTTATTATTTTTCTCTGTCATATACAAAGATTGTCTAAAGGGTGATTTTTGATTGCCGGCAGAACCATCCAAATTGGCCGCTTCGGTACCCACCAAATCTGCCACCAGTTCACCAAAACCATCATCATCCGAATCTGATACGGCTGTTAGGCCACTGGTATTGTGCAAAACATCATTTATATCCTCATCATCTTCCTCTTCTTCTTCTTCCTCCTCATCTGCCGTTTCCTTAGAAGGATTTTCTATATCCATTTCTTCTTTATCTTTCACTTCCTCATCGGGCTCCTCATCGTCTGCTGCCACATCATTTTCCTCATCGGGACCCACACGCGCCGCTTTACGTGCCCTTAAGGCCGCCAAACTAGGTCTACCACGTCCCGAATATTTCGTGGCTGTAGTTCTCGGCGAGTGACTTGTGGCTGTTGTTCTTTTGTAGATTTTCCGTTCCACATCATCAGGTGATTGAAAATCTAAAAGTTTGGAAGACTTTTTACGTACACGTCCGCTGCGTGAAACACCCGTGACTTCAAATTCTAGTAAAGGTAGAAAGTGCGTGAAATGTATGAAGTAAATTTTGTTGTGTTTAGTGCCTCACCTTTTGTATTTGTTGCACTGTGTGGTGTTTCCATGTTTTTTTGATGGAACTCTTGAATATTTTTGTAAAAACTTTGTTTTTATATTAATTTTCCTTGTATAAACAATAAGAATCATGAGATAATGAAGGAAAATGTGATAAATATATAATTAACAAACTTGGCACCACTTGTGCAGAGTTGTCAAAGGCTAATAAATGCTATACCGTTTATTTTTTTTTTCATAACTTTATGGAATTTCTTATGGTTTCAGGTAAATTTAATCTAAATGTACAATTATTGTGTTGAAGAAGCTTTGACAATGTTCCAAAATATCAAACGACATGTTTAAAAGTGATATATATATAAAAAGTAAACTTAGAAATTTATAGTTAATAGCACTTTCTTTACTTTTTTATTATCTTGCACCTTCCAAAAAAAATAATAAGAACGGCTTCTTTATTTTTAATGAGGTAAGGTGCATTGATCAGTTTAGTCCCAATTAGTTTAGTCCCTTTAAAAACTATATACATAGTCAACATAATGAGGTTATACTGTTTTTCACTGTTAATTTCTTCACATTTTAGACTTGGCAACCCTTGTGGTAAACGTCAAAAGTTGACAAAAACAAAACAATTGCACTCTCGTGCTCATTTTTTCGGCAATATTCTTGAGAACAAGACGTGTTCTTTGCCAAAAACAAAACGTAATTGTTTTGTAAATATTTAAAATTGATAATAATGAATTATTAAAAAAATTTAAAAGCGGCATAAATACTTAGTGTAATGTTAAAAAGAAATATCTCATTTATATAATTAGCATTTACTAGTGGATTCGGTTCATTCATCAAACGGTCTAACGTAAAGAACCGCACACATAATCAGTGAGGGTAGTGGTTGCGCAACTCCACCTCCCCTTTTGCTAAAAAAAGAAACAACATATTCTTTTTTATTATTTTAAACTTTCTTTCAACAAATACGAATAATTAAACAAAAAGTGTTGTGTGAAATATAAAAAGACTGTCATGAAGAAACGCTCAAATTCACGTGGTAGTCCGGAGGCTGCCGATACCAATACGTCTTCAACAACATTGCATGCACCTGCTACAGTTAAATCGGGAGCCAGTAGTGCTCCTACCACACCAATCAAAACACGTGGAGGCAGCGCTACAAAACCCAAGCCAGAAGAAATTGCCGAAACCTTTTTGGTAGTCAATGAACGACCCGTCGATGATATATCCTTGGATTTCTTCTACAAACCACACACTATTACACTGTTGGCTGTGTCGGTTTTGGCTGTCATGTATTTTGCTTTTGTGAGGTAATTATTTGCATTAAAGATTGAATATTTTTCAACAGGTCTTGCGTCATGTGTCTGAATTTTTTGTCCTTTTATTATTATTATTATTTTGTATCCTTTTTATTAGTGATTCATGTTTCTTTTGTATTTTAATAAAATTCGGTTGGGTTTTTGTTAAGTTTAACTAAAATTGAAGAGCTTGGCATTTGTTAAACCGCCGTATTGATATGCAAGAATTATTAAGAAAGTAGTAATCAAAACAAATATTTTGATTATACACGCACTCATATTTGCTAGGAGTAAAACCAATAACAAAACTAGAAAATCACTTTAATGCGCAAATGCAAAAAAAAGGATTTATTAAAAACAGGGGCGTTTAGTTGGGGGAGTCTCAAATTTCAAAATCTTTTGGTTAGAAATAGGTAATTTTCAATAAAATATCTTATAATCTGAAGTTGATTAAAATTTTGAAACAGTAGTAGCAATACCTACCACTATTTTACAGAGTATGAAATTTTACTTTTTTTGTCAGAAAAATTGTACCTATATTCAATTTATTTCTAGTCAGTTTTGGTTTTATTGGAAGAATTATATGTTTATTTGATTTTTTGGAACTAGTAGTAGAAATACTACTTTTTTAAAAAGTGCTAAAATTGAAAAATTTTGTTAAATATTCCTCTTTTTAGTTGTGATAAGAAATATAATAGAATTTTTTTTAAATTTTAAAAATAGTAGCAGAAATAATACTTTTTTAAACAGTAAATTTCTACATATGTATTTTACTGCGAAATTACTAAATTTCATTTATTTCTACCTAATTTTCGATTTATAAGATATACCTACATACTAAATTTTTATTTTGTTTTTTAAAAATAGTAGTAGAAATACTGCTTTTTAAAAGTGTGAAAATTAGTTTTTGATAAATTCCGGAAATGTTTATTATTATAAGCAGAATGGAGGTCTTAAATTTCAGTTTAAAAAAAATTTGCAACAAAACTCTGTTTTTTTTTTTAAGAAAAAACTGCGAACTTGTTTCTCAAACTCCCCTCATCTACCCCACATCTGCCTGCAAATACTTTTTCGCTACTACCCTTATTTCCTTGGTGTGCTAAAACTGCAGTTATCTTTCCTCTTTCTTGCGACATGTATTGAGCAAAAAATCAAATCAAACCTTCAAAAAATGTGTCATTTCTTTTTATGTAGTTAGTTTAACGTGAAAACTAAATAATTTTCCAACTTCAATGGCAATTTTTATTTAACAAAAATAAAATCAAAACCATTAAACAAATTTTTTACAAAATAAAATGTTACTAAATTTAATACTATGGTTACTATTTATATTAATACAAATAATAAAATGATAAATATCCATTACACTAAAAATAACACGATTAACAAAAAAAAACTAAAGTAAAAATAACGTTTAATATAATTTAATATAATAAAAACACACACAGAGAAAGGCAAAGAAAATTATTCAAACAAAAACACTTAGCAAATGCTCTTTAATACATTTAAGGAATATCTAAAATGGATGCGTAAGTGTAGATTTACTTCCTAAATAACTAAATTTAGTAATTTAAGTGTTTTTGCATTAATTTCTGTTTAAATAAAAAACCTTAGATCCCAAAAATGTATAGAAAAAACACTCAAATCATATTAACCTTCATTTATTTATTGATTGTTATAGAGAGAGTGTATGAAGAGTAAAAATTGTTGTTTTTGTTGCTGTTTTTATCACAGTTTTAGAGGATTTATTTCTGCTTTGGTGCCTCTATTTTTTTTCTTTCTTTTTAATGTTTATTTTAGTTTTTTTTTTCACTTGTCATTGTGCTTGTATGTTATATTATTCAAATTTGAAAACATGTGCTCACTTACAGGGATTTGTTAATTGATTGATTATCTTGTCAATTACAATGTTAGACTTCTTGCAACAAAACCATTGCATGAATATTTTGAAATTGAGCAGTTAATCAATGAAGAGTTAAAGGGGAAGAGTTAATTGGATAAGAAATTTAAATAAGTTAGTTTAAAAACAACTTAAAAGTTTAAAGAACTTTACAAAATTGTGGAAATACTAATCTACGTGAATATCAAACATATCATATACATATATTTAGTTTTTTTTTTATTTTAAAAATATATATGTAGTAGTAAAAATACTACTTTTTTAAAATTATGAAAATCACTTAATATTTATTAAATGCTTTAATGTTCGTTATTATATGACTTTGATTTAAAATTAAATACTACTACTATTTTTTTTTTTGTTAAAGATAATATTTAGTTCTACTAAGTTTAATTTTTTAAGACATGTTTTATGTATATACGATTTTTTAAATAGTATTAGAAATTGTACTTTTTAAAAATTGTGAAAAATAGTAAATTTGACTTATTTTGTTAAAGAAATAGTGAATTGCATTTAGTTCTGAATTTTGATTTCATAAATAATATTTGGTTTCTTTTAAACAGAATAAGATATACTAAATTTTTAAAAAGTGCTAAAACCGAAAATTTTAATAAGTGTTCCAATTTATTACCATTTTTAACTTTTAATTTCAATTTAGTTTTGAACTCAATTTTTAATATTGTTGTAGAAAACTTTTTGCAAAATTGCTCAAAATATATTATTTTTATTAAATTCTTTTGTTTTGTGTTTTTATAAGCAATAATTAATTTAAATTTTGCAAACAGTAGTAGAGTTGGTACTTTTTTAAAAATTGTAAAAAATAGCAAATTCCACTTTCACTATAGAGAAATAGTGAATGCTATTTAGTTATACTTAATTTTAATTCTATGAGAGGTATTATGTTTAAAACACAAATTTTAACAAATGTTCCAATATGTCGTTATTATAAGAAATAAAAAATTTAATTTCTAAAATAGTAGTGATTTCCATTTAGTTACTTAATTTTAGTAATTTTAGTATTTAGTAAAAAATTTAAATATTTAATAAAATTTATTAAATGTTTAAATTTGTTGCAATTTTAAAAATATAACAGACTTTAAAAAGTGTGAAAAATGTAAAATTTAGAAAGTGTTAAAAAAAAAATTAAATTCAACTTATTTTGTTAGAAAAATAATAAATTTTAACAATTTATTTGATCTAAATCTTGTCATATAATTTAAATTTCCCCAACAATTTTCTTACTATTCTATTAAAACTACATTATTAACAAATTTCTTTCATCCCATTGTATAAAATTCCCCTGTCATGCTTTAATTAAATTATATAGGTACTATTTTAATCTTTAATAAAAATTTTGGTATGATATTTCTTTCAATCATTCATTATACATTTTTCTTAATTGTAAAGCATAACATTGAATAATAAGCAAACTCATAAAATAACAATTTAAGTTCAAATACCCTGCTTAAATTCTAAAGAGATATGCTTGTTGCCTGTCTATTTTAAGCAATAATAAAAAAAAATGAAAAACATTGATAATTTGAGACAAATTTTGCGTGTGGCGTCACTTTGAATATCAATGAAGTCTAGTAAGGTTGGTGGGGGCGAAGACTGTTGTTTTTTTTTTTTTTAATGAAATGAAAGTTGTACATAATTTACTTGTTACTTAAGCAAAATTGGCCATGACTATGCTCTCTTTTTAAATAAATAAACTTAATAAGTTATGAATTCAACATTTAATTGTGTGAACATTTTTAAATTTGGAAATATGTAGTACCTTTTTAAAAAGTGTGAAAAGTAGTAAAAATCTATTTATATTGTTAAAGAAATAATAAATTGCATTTAATTGCACTTAGTTAGGTTTTATAGGGGAAATTATGTCATTATTTGATTTTTTTGAAATAGTAGTACTACTTTCATAATAATACTTTTTTAAGTGTGAAAAATAGTTAATTTTTTATTAAATATGGCTTTATTTTGTTATTGCATGCTATATAATAGACTTAGATTTCAATTTTCAAAATAGTAAAAGAAATACTACCTTTTTAAAATCACGAAGAATTGTAAATTCTAACTATTTTGTTAAGGAGAAAGTAAATCTTATTTAGCTTTAACCATTATTTTGGTTTTATTAGAGAAATGATTTGATTTTTTAAAATAGTAATAAAAATACTACTTTTTTTTAAATAGTAGAAAAATAATACTTCTTTATTAAAAAGCGTTCTAAATAAAAAATTTTTATACATTTTTTTATTTTTGGTTATTATAAGTAAAATAACTGATTTTAAATTACATTTTTAAAATAGTAGTAGAAATACTACACTTTTAAAAACGAAATCTTTACATATTCACCCCTATCGTGAATAAAAATTCCACATCAAATTTGTTCCCTTTTATTTTTTTAACATCGAATTTAAATAGAAAAAATGTGAAAAGGGAACAAATTTCATGTGGAATTTTTATTCACGATTAATTAAATAATTCCTCCTAATTACTTGTTTATTATATATTTCAAAATAGTAGTAGAAATACTACTTTTTGAAAAGTATGAAAATGGGTAAATTTTTATTCAATTTACTTATGTTTTGTTATATAACAGACTTAGATTTCAATTTTGAAAATAGTAGTAGATATACTACTCTTTTAAAAGTATAAAAAACTTAAATTTTATTGCACATTTTTTATTTAAAATTTGGAAATGGTGTTTAGCTATTTTAAATTCTCTTTAACCTTTGTAATTTATTGAGTAAATTATAATTTTCATTAGTTTAAAGTTTAGTTTTAGAAAAGTTTTTTGTTTTTGTTCTCTAAATAATTACTGAAGTGTTTTATAATAATTTTGACAATTTTCCAAATTGTTATTTAATGTTCTAATGATGTTTTATCAATATTAGGTTAAAAATCTACATAAATAGATAGAAAACAACAAGTATGGCACGTTTAGCTGAAAATAATAGTGGTATTCATGTTTAAATAAAATTAAATTATTTTGTTTTTGAAAAAATGTTTTAAAACCCAACTTCATACGAGTATAAAACAAAATTTCAACAAAAATCTGTGGGTAACTAAAAAATATCTATAGAAACTTAACGAAAAATATATTGTAATTGTCGTTAACTACTGAATACCCCTAATTTCAGCTTTAACTGACGCTATTGAATGAAATTAATAATTTTGTCTAGTATAAATTATTACTTTCGCTTTAAAATGAAACTGAAACTTAATAAACACTTGAAAAAAATATAAACAAAATAAAATATGTATGTTTGTTTACGAGTAATTATTAATGTTTAGTACAATAAATCAAGTAGTAAACTAAATAAAACTGAAATCGTGTAAAAATGAATAAACTATGACATTTATACTGGTATCATGATGTCACATATGAAACAGTTGGAGGTGGGTACTAGAAGTCTCAAATAAATATCTTACGATTTTTGATTATGAATCACAATTTTCCAGTCATTTAATGTGTTGTTTTTATTAATTTATCACTATAATGTTTTCCTTATCATACTTATAAAAAAAGGACTTTAAAACTAATCATACGTTAAATTTGCTTATCATTTTTATAAGACAATTTGGCAATTTGTTTTACTTTGTATGTTAGCTCTTTTTCTTGTTAGCTCTGTAGTATTTGTAAGAAAACGATCCGGTTTCTGTAATGTTTTAAGTAGCATGTTTTGATATTTTTAAACTTGTCAAATGTCATTTCGTCATTTTTAATTTGCAGCAGATAATGATAATGTTTTAGGACCATCCATATAAGTACTATACTATTTACTTTTAATTTATTTTTTATACTTGTTTAAACATACGTAGACAATTGTTATTCATTGTATTTGCTGATGATGCTTAAGCTTTGTACAATTTTGCACAAATCATACGATATAACGTTTTTCTTTAGGTTGTTGTTTTTTCTTGTTTTGTGCTTTTTTGCTTTAAAACATTTTCTAGCCAGTGTTGCCATTTTGGCACTTTTAGTACTAGATTTAGCATTTTGTTAATCGAAAATGCATTGAAATTTTTAAAAATTATGCTAAATGCTTTTTAGCATTATTTGCTTGATAAAATAAATTTTTTTCTCGAAAAAATTTTTACTATTTTACTCCAATATATACTTTTGAAATAAACAATAACTTTTATTAATATTTCAACTAAATTTCTTTCGGTGTGGTAAGTAAATGAACACGAAAATTTTTGAATTAATATATGAAATGTAATCTATTAAAACAAGTCAACAATTGTTATGAACAAAATTAGAAAAAAACTATAATTTATATTTGTAACATTTGAAATAAAAATTGTATGTATTGTTACATTGAAAAAATTTAGCACTTTTTTTTCTTCTGTAGAACATTTTAGCACTTAGTTTTTAAAGTTTTAGCATATTTTGAAATTCATTTTCTGGCAACACTGTTTCCAGCATAATCACTAATCAGTCTAATTGTAGTTGTTTTTTGAATTTTTGCCAGGTTTGAGGTTTTCAAAATTATAGTTTTCTTTCGATTGCAATAGCATGTGCTGTCTTTAGCATTTGTTTGTTTATAGTCCTAAAACCACCAAGTAGGTAGTACATATTGAAATATTTTTAAATATATATATGTAAATGTATGTACATATAATTATTCTAATCAAAATAGTTACAAATAATTAAAAATAAATAAGCTGCTGAGTAATTATAATAGATCTTGATAATAATGCTTCAATGCATTTGAAAGTTATTAAAATAACTTTATTGGAATTTGAAAAAATATACAATTCTCTTAGAAATTGTAACAGCAATAAACAAGTTCTTCTAAACAACTTGATTTACCAAACTTAAAGTAGTCTGCCAACAAATATTTATACATAAGTATATTTAACATACATACAAATTTAAAAACTTTTTAAAAGAAAAATAATGAAAAATTATGTTCTAAAACTAATTTTAGTTTAAATTTACTTTTCATTGGCAACTGGTTTAGAAATTTCTTTGTATTTAAAGGCATCTTAACAAATGCATTTCTTTAATAATCATAAATGTAATAATATGTTTCTAACATTTGTTAAATTTAGGGACGAAGGCAATTTTGAGGACAACATTTGGGCTGGTATATTATGCGTGGTCTTCTTTTTCCTAATTATATCGGTATTGGCATTTCCTAATGGTCCCTTCACACGGCCACATCCGGCTGTTTGGCGTATACTATTTGGTTGCTCGGTTTTGTACTTAATGGCTCTACAATTTCTAATGTTTCAAAATCACAAAACCATTATGAATATATTCTATTGGCTGGATCCAAAATTAAAAGATTTCCACATTAATATGGATAAGGTAAGTTTAATAAAATGTAACTTTTTCCAAATAATAAACAATTTTTTTTTCTATTAGGAATACGGTGTCAATTGCTCGGATATTTCCTTTGAACGTGTTAAAGGCCATTTGGATGTTTTCGCCTGGGGTCACTTTTTAGGCTGGGCTTTTAAAGCTGTCCTCATACGTCACATGGGCATTTTGTGGGCCATTTCTATTATGTGGGAAATTACTGAGATTACTTTTGCCCATTTACTGCCCAATTTCATTGAGTGCTGGTGGGATGCTTTGATTTTAGATGTTCTTATCTGTAATGGTTTGGGTATTTGGGTGGGTTTGAAGATCTGTAAAATTTTGGAAATGCGCGAATACAAATGGGCCAGCATTAAGGATATTTCCTCGACTAGTGGTAAAATAAAGCGTGCCATGTTGCAATTTACACCCGAGAGTTGGACGGCTATTAGATGGTTGGATCCCAAATCAACTGCTATGCGTTTTGCGGCTGTTATACAATTGGTGATATTTTGGCAGGTAGGTTTGAAATATTTTTACAAAAAATTTCATAAATAAATTTAAATAAAATTCATAATACAAGTAAATTGAAATTTAAAAAACTTTCACCCCTATCGGGAATAAAAATTCCACATGAAATTTGTTCCCTTTTATTTTGGTAACATTGAATTTAAATAGGAAAAATGTGAAAAGGGAACAAATTTCATGTAGAATTTTTATTCACGATAGGGGTGTAATTTTGTAAATCACTTGCGTTCAACGCATCACCTACGCTTTTACGAACGCATCACCAATAATATAAAATTTTGTAAATCACTGTGTCATTGCGTTTAGCGATTGCAGAAATATTACGTTGTTACAATACTGTCAAATAATTGCGTGGTTAATGTTGTCATTATAAATGTTGGCACTGAAATTTAAAATAAAAATTTACATAAAGCTAAACTTATTTTGCATTGGCAATGCTACAAACCTATCAGCTGTTCAATAATTTTGTTTGGTTATTTATTAAGAAAATATTTCAAATTGTGGAGAAAAAAGCTTTTAAAGCAAATAACTATAAATACAAAGATACTAAGGGGTATAAAAAATGTTTGCACTTATGGATATGACTTCTTCTTCGGATGATGAAAATTCTCCAAGCCCCCTAGACATATCTATTTAATATTGATAGACATATCAACATCATGAATTTAACCAATAATGAGTAAGTAAAATAATACTGTGGAGATTTACAATATTTTTAATTTACTTTTTAAGGATTTCAGGTGAACTTCCGAATGAACAATTGCATTCAGGAGTTTTGACGTAGCTTCCCAAAATTAGGCATTTCACGTGCCACACCTGGATGCTTTTCCATTTCAGCTATCAACAATTCAAATTGAGCTGCCGTTGTGGCTTCTTTTTTGCCCTAAGAAAAATTTTAGTAATATTTTATACTAAATGTACAAACATATTTACTTATACATATATTATTAATAAAGTTCCTATAAAATATTAAACTAATTAAATAATTTTGTTTTTTAATAATATTTTAATTTAACTTTTAAAATTAGCGCTAAGAAAATGGAGGCGTTAATTTTGACAGCGCAAGTGATAAAAAAAATCAGCGTTGCGTTTTACAAAATAAACAATTTCAAACTGTTGTATTAACAACAACGTAAGAATCAGCTGTTACAATGTAAACAACCACTTGCTTGAACGCTGTGATTTGCAAAATGTAATTCAACGCAACGCAACAAATTGAGGCGTTTTACAAACGCAAAATTTAATGGAAATAAATATTTAATATTAAAAAAGAAAAATTCAATAAAAACTTTATTAAAATAATGCTAAATAAAAATTTCCCTTGTAGGGAAAAATTTCAAAATTTTATCGAAATGTAATATTTAACATTAATAGATTTAAAATCAAAAAAAATTAAAATCTTGAAAAATAAAAATTCTCCTTGATGGGAAATGTTTGTAAACAATCATAAAAAATCAAAATTTCCCCTAAAAGTAAATTTTTTAAACTAGGGATATAATATATATATAATAACAAAATTTTTATTAAAATAATGAAAAACTAAAATTTCCCTTAAGGGAAAATTTTGTAAACTAGGGAAATTCTTAAAAATTTTAGGGAAGTTAAATAAATATTGATTTAAAATCATGAAAAATAAAAATTTTCCTTAAATTGACATCTTTTAAAATAAGGGAATTTTTTAAAAATTTTATTTTACCAAAAATTAATTATTTAATATTCATTTTCTTTAATATTTCCTTTCTTTTTATTCCTTTATATTTTCAGGTTACTGAACTCAATACCTTCTTCCTTAAACACATCTTTGAAATGCCACCTGATCATTATGTTGTTATTGGCCGCTTAATATTTATTGGCCTATTTGTGGCGCCTTCTGTAAGGTATGTTGTTATCAAAACTTATCAAGATTATAAACGCAAACTTTCGTTGCATACATAAATTTATAATTTTCTCTGTTTCAATTTTATTGCAGACAATATTACACTTATGTCACGGATACACGCTGTAAACGAGTTGGTACCCAATGCTGGGTATACGGTGCCATTATGGTGTCCGAAGCGATTTTGTGTATTAAAAATGGCAAAGAATTATTCGAACGCACGCAAGCCATAAACATTGTTATATGGTTAACAGTACAAGTTCTAATATCGATAGCATTCGTTTATGGTTGTATATTATGGCAGGTTAGTTATTTAAAATTGTTTTAGGAAAATAATGGTTTTGTTTATATTAATTGTGTTTTTCTTAGCGCATGATGGATAAACGTAAAACTAATAAGCAATTACAACAATCGCCCTCAAAAAAGGTTAAAAGCTTGGAAAAACAACAATCAAAAGGTACAAAATTTGTTTAAATTTTTTTGTTTGTTTATTTTTTTACAGGTTTTAAAGGAATTTTTAACTGTGTGTTAAATTGCTTTAAAATTTGTAGATATTTTTTTATTTACTTTTTAGTTGATACTTGTTTACCTAATTGATACTTTATTGTTTCTTTTATTAGTTTTTTTCTTTTTCTTAAAAACTCTAAATTTTTAAAGCACTTTCTATGATACCTGCCATGTGTCTTTGTATATGTGTGACTTTGTTTTTTTAAGTTTTTTAAATAATTTAAATTTCTGTGCACGGGAGGTATTCTAAGTATTTCGAAAGTAACATTTTAATTTACATAGCACACCCCCCTGCACGTTCTCTGTTCATTTTATTTTTCATATTCATATTTTTATGTATTTATAAACAACAACAAAAACTCAATGTCTCTTATTATGTGTGTGTAATTTCATGCTGTCCTTTCCTTTTATTTTACTTTTACATTTTTTTAAAAATGACCAGGTCCCATTTACTATGTACATCCTAGAATCATAGAACATGCACGAGGAAAGTTAAATAAAACCATTAACAAACATGTTGATATTGAAAGCACTCCTTATGATATTAAAATTAAAATTGTTTAATAATTATCTTAAAACCTTAACATTTAATGTGTATGTTTGTGTATTGTTTTAAGTTTATTATTTTTTTTTTTAATTTTCTTTTACATTATTAGTTTTTAAAACTAAAATTACAAACAAAAATTGACAATATTCAGTACAGTGTTTAAAACTTATAATCGTACAAAGTTAGATAAACTATTCAGGTCCTTAAGAGATGTCTTAGAGCCTCTCCTTTTTATGTGTATATTATAGATAAGATTTAGAAATATAGAGCACCAAAATTATGTTTAAATTTAGTAAACGAGCAAGGAATACCATTGAAGCTACTTTATAAGCTTTTTTTATTATACTTGCAGTTTTCGCCTAGATGACTTTTTCAAATCAACAAAAAAGGTCAAGGGTTCGATTTCCATCAAAGACTCTGGGCTTTGCATACAAGCCAAAAAAGACTTTGTGTTTTGCTTTTAAAAAAGCTAATTCATGCAACAATTCGTAGTAAACCACAGTGTTTACTTTTTCGGTTCATTTCGTTTACTTCAGTAATTCCTTTTAATAGTAAAGTTCACTAGTTTTAATAGCTCTTTTAATGAACTAGTTTCTTTTAAATTTAATTTTCTCCTGGAAAATGCTTTAATTTTACCCTTAGGGCATACTTTATCAAGTTAATTTTTTTATAATTCGTAAAATTTTCAAAATTATTATTTTTTATAAAGAAAATTCAGCGATATTTTTTTTAATTTATCGCCAGCTTTGAATTCGAGTAAAATCATTTTTGAAATGATTGTATATATGTATATGATAATGTATAAAACATACAAATGAGAACGAGTTTTCATTCGTAATAACTTACAAAACAACACCCTGAAATGATAATTAAAAAAAGGGGAGATACATATAAAAGATAGAGATAGGATAGTTCAAGTATTAGATGGTAAAGTGCTTTAATGACAGTCAGGAAAAAGTCAAGTCAGTTAACAGACTAATTGAAGGTTTGTTTACTTAATAGTAAAATGAGTCAATCATGTAATTTTAATTTATAGAGCACCAATATAGAATTAATCGTTATGCGGAATTTACAGAACAGGGAAAACCAACAATTATTTTTACAAACAATTCTGTTATCTAATCAAAGTTATACATACATTTTACATTTTTTTTAATTGTACTGGGTGGGAAATTCCCAGAATTTATCAACAATAATTGACCGGGCAATTTTGTGAATTTTTTTTTTGCAACTGGGAAAATTGACAATTATTTTCGAGGATTTTTTATTTATTTTCCCGATTGGGAAATCCTAAGAATTTCCCAAAAATAATTGCCCGGGATTTTCCAAAAATTTTCAGTTTTTCTTTTCCCGGGATAAAAGTTTAAACTATACATATTAAAGTATGCCGAGTGAGTGCAGGTAGCTATTTTGAAAATATTTCGTTTAAATTTGGTACGAGAATTTTGTTCGGCTCAAGGACGATTTGGATTAAATTTGATTAAAATCGGTCTATTATTTTAGCTATCTCCCAAACAAATGTCCTCCTGAAATTTGCCTTAATCGGTCATAATTGTTTGATTTATACACATACCCAAACAAATTTTGCCACAAATAATATTGAACCCAATCACATCTACAAATGTTGTGCAAATCGGTCCTTATATGTCCCGAAAATCACTTTAACGTCCATAAATTTCTTAAAAATTTTGGTATCCAAATTATATTCTACATAAGTATGTTTCATGTATGCACAAATTATTTAACGCAATTTTATTATTATCAGTCCATAATTAATAATAGCTCCCGTATTAGTCCAACTTCCGACAATCACTTTAACGAACAAAACTTCTTAAAAATGTTGGTATCCAAATAAAATTCAACACAATTAAGTTTCATATATTCAGAAATCATGACACCTAATTTTATAGCGATCGCTGCATAAATGGTCAAAGCTACCATATGAGTACCACTTCACATTACCATACATATTTCTTTTAAAAGTATTTATGTATGAGATAAAATTTAACACAAAGATTATGTATATGCACAGAAGTCTTGCCACTAAAATTTTAGATGATTGATCCATAATAGGTTATAGATCCGCTAACTAGATATATACTAGGTGTAGGGTATTATATGGTCAGGCTTGATCGACTATACTTTCGTACTTGGTTTATTATTAATTTAACTGAAAATGTACGATTATACGTTTAACACACTGTATATTATAAATTTAAGCAACATTTTATATGTGTAAATACAGCACACAATTTCTTTAAAGGAAAAACATGATTTAAGTTTTACTTTCGTTTCTCATTTAGGTTCTTAATTATTTTAATTTTATGATTTTGATTTGTTTGTTTATATATATTGTTTTCTTTTATATCTTTTCTAGGCAAAATGTCACCTAAAAAATCCCCCAAACGCAACGACAAGAAGATTGAATAAATATTAATGAATTTTATATTTAAAATTCATTTTAAATATATAAAAACCTCACACTCTTACTCACTCTGTGTAACAAACGTTTAAATATTATTTTTACTGCCATTCATTCACCCAATAACCGAAAAAAGAAAATAGTTGCAACAAATTTAAATTATTATAGTTTAATAAAACAAAAACTTCCCATTCTTTTTTAATAAGCTTAACGTAAAAAACTATGTTGTATTTTTTCCTAATAAATTAAAACAGTACAGAACAAAACAATATAATTATAATACTCCTTAAAAACCAATCAACACCACCATTTTACATAAAAACTTTTCAATTTCTTTAAATTAAAACATATATAAATATAAATGCCTCAAAACAAAAATCATTCACACATACATATAAAAGCTAAAGCTTAAAGTCATTTTTAAACCACCAAATATAAAAAACAAGAAAGTAATCATCAAGTCGTTACAATTACAAAACAAATATTTATAAATAATTTAATTTTTGGAATAATTTGTTTTTTAGAAAAATTAAAAAGAGAAAATGTTAAACATTTTTGTTTGTAAGTTATTTTTCATTTTAATTAAACATATATGTACAATTTTTTAACTAGCCTTTTAGCTATTACAATTATTATTATTTGTTTAAAAGAATTTAAATTATTATAATAATTATAGACCATAACTATATATATTTCATATATTATGAAATAATTCTTAGGGTCTTGTTTTCATTTTCTTTTGTAAAACCCAAAATATATTAAATAAATAAAAACAAAACAAAACTAGTGGATTTAATTAATAATAATATAAAATAAATATCCTTTAAAAACTAATTTACAAATTAAGCTTTTACTTAATAAGTGAAAATACAAAACAAACATCATTTTTGTGTGTGTATTGTGTTAACAAGGCTTAATTAAGTTAAATAAATACTTGTTTTAAGTTATTTATACTACTAGAAAAACAAAACAAATACATAAAAGTAAAAAAAAAACTTAAGTAAAACATAAACAAATTGCTGGTATATATTTTAAAATATTTAAATATTTTTTAATTTTTCTGAGATTAGTTAATAAAAAAAAGATTTGAAGATAAAAAAATTAATTAAAAAATGTTTTTATTTAAATTAAATTTTATGCTAACAGAACTTTTCTTTACAAAGTGAAAGTAGTCAAGATATTTGAAGCATTTCTTACTTTTATTTCTTATCAAATTAAAAAGATTTAAAATTTGCCATATTTCTGTAGAGTGTATGAAATCTTTATTTGAGTTGCTAGAACGATATATAAAAATCAATGTTTAAAGAAGATATCATATAAATGATGACCGCGGCTACGTCTCAAATGGTTCATACACTGGTCCAATTTTATCATACTCTTTCCAACATATCGGCCGGCATATTACGATTAAATTGTTCAATATTAGCTTCCAGTGCATAAACCGTTGCGTGCTTGTACTAATAGATATGAGCCTTAACATACCCCCACAAAAAAATAGTCTAAAGTTGTTAAATCGTACGATCTAGGCGACCAACTGACCGGTCCAAACGTAAAATAAACTGTTCACGGAACTGGCCTCTTAATTGGGCCATTGTTTTGGAGAGCTGTGTGGCAATGTGGCACCGTCTTGGTGAAATCATACCTCTGCCAAGTCTAGCTCTTAAATTTTGGGGAAAAAACTTGTAATCACTAGACGGCAGCTCTCGCCATTCAGTATAACGTTACGGCCTTCATTGTCTTTGAAAAAGTACAGTCTAATTATTAATCTACACCAAACAGTGCATTTTTTTGGGATGCATTGGCATTTCTTGCAGTGCATCTGGCTGCTCTTCTCGCCAAATACGATAATATTGCTTCTTTACGTATCCATTCAACCAGAAATGAGTTTCCTCGCTTTGCCAAAGAAGTGCACGATGCACTTTCTTAACCCATAATGAAATTCAATAACCGTTGTTTGTTTGTAAGGCGATTCATGGTTAAATTAGAGACCAAACAATTATAGAACTTTTCGTTAGAAGGTAAAACTTAAATTTTGTCAATACTTTTAAGTTATCCAAATAAGCATTTTTTCTCTTTATTTCATTTTACTGCAATTCATTTGAAAATTCACCCATTTTGATACATTTTCTTGTATTACTAACACTTTTTCTTTAAATTTCACTTACACTTCTCCCTATTCGGTTTAAGATTCAAATTTTTACCATTCTTTCACAACAATTTGAAAAATCTGTAAACATCTTATAACAAAATATTTTATATTTCAGTTGTAATATTTATGCTTAAAGTGTTCTGTGTACTAGAATTAAGCCTAAATATTAAATACAATTTCATGGTTAAAGTAAAGCTAAAGTTTTTTTTTTTTTGATATAAATTTGCTGTAGAAAATACTAAACATTATTTTGAATATACAAAATAAAATACTTGAGAAAAGATTTCAACATAAAACCAAAAAAAAATTATATGGAATATTTATGAAAGTTGGATATATGTATGTATATAAATGTAAGAGAATTGTTTAAATGTTTATAATGGTATTAATGCAATTTATATAAAAATATTTATTATTTAGGCAAAAATAAAGAAAAAAATTTTTAACTTTAATATACTATCATTAAAAAAGGAGAAAATTAAACATCCAAACATGAAGAAACAGTCTTCCTAACAGCATCTCTAGCATACGGTATATATGATAAAGAATACCAAGTCAAAGCTAATGATTGAACAATGATAAAAATTAATGTCAAACCGGGTTTATGCAACTAAATAAATGAAAAATTAAAAAATAGAAACAAATTAAAATTCAACATAAAGAAATTAAAAACAAAAATACAAAACAAATCATACCACTATGGCTGCAATTAAAGTCATGATAAGGGAAAATATAACAATACATGTGGCAATTAAACGCGTATCAGAAAACATTTTTTTCAATTGATTGAAAGGACCCATTAGGAAACAAGTGCTTTAAAGGTAGAAATTTTATATATTTGTTAATTTTTACAAGAAAATTGTTTAGTTTTTATTATAAATTACCTGGTCATTGAGATAACATTACCCAGTGTATAGAAGACAGCAAATACCACTATGCCACGATGTAAAAATAGAGCTATAGAGCCCAATAACGATAAAACTATGCCCAAGATAAAACATATACAAAATCCTTTAATACGAGTAGACCAACTTAAAGTGGACATATCATTGATCTAGAATATTAGAAACAATAAATAAGGAAACAAGCAAAAAATAAACGTTTACTGAAAAAAAAAAATTTTGGAAATGTTTTTGATACATTCTTCTTTCATTAGCACTTCTTATAAACTCCCAGTCTTGGTACATAGTACGTACTACATATAAAGTGTCTCAAACTCATGCTGTGGATCAAATGCGCTGCCTCACTTAGGACGCATGCGCAGCAATTTCCCATGCTACTGCTTCAAAGATTAGCTAAAACTTCTGAAAATTTTGTTTGACTTACAAAAAGTAAAACGTATGTCTCTCCTGGCATTATTAAAATCCTATTGATTAATGGCCGATTGCAAAAAACAATTAAATTATCTGTTTTTGTACACTGATTTAAAGGCGGCAGTAGGTATATACATTTTTTTCAGGCCAAATTCTCTAACCACTATGTTTAAGTACTAGTTTTATGATAGGAACCTTTTTTACCCATTACCTGCAAGGCACCTCATTTATATAGTTATTATTGCAAAACTTCCATCTACAAAACATTTTCTTTTAAGAACTGACTCATTTTTTCTCAAGGTTCTCTAACCTTAAATATTCGGGGGAAGCCCTACAGTTGTAAGCAATTTATTCATCATCCACATTTAACTATTAAAAAATACTCCCCTAAATATTTCTTAATACTTGGGTCTTGTTATACATTATTTTTGTATTTATTTACCTGAGTTATTATGCTGCTTTCTTCTTCGGGTGTGCGATCATCACCGCTTAGTACTCTGCGCAGTTTATCCATGTTAAATTCTTTTTATGGAATTAAAATAATTTACAGAAATTTCTAGCAGCTAATTAACACTTTCTAATGTGACAACAGTAACCAATAATAATTATTTGAAATAAATAAAATTAAAAAATCAAAGAAAAGATAGAAAAAACAAAAACTTTATAAAAATAATCAACGGAAATGTCAAACTGTGTTGCTGTTTTATGGCAAACCGGTGTTGGAAAGTGTTCAAAATAGAACTTACATAGTAACATTGAGATGCCAGATCGATTTTTTAAAGCGTTTTTAAAGGGAAATTTTTTAAAATGTTTAGAGAATGTCAAAATTCCCAAATTCCTTGATTATTCTTTAATAATTTTTCATCTCACGGATTTATTTACCTTTATTTTAAATAAAATTCTTACAAATTTATTATAATTTAAAAATATGTATGTTTATTTTTATTTATGCTGCTACTTCACATTTAGATTTGTTGTTAAATATATATTAAAATATTAATTATTACCAATTTCTTTAAAAACTCAAGCGAAACCTGGTTTCGTTATAAATTCTATATACACTCATATACTATAATTGTGGAATAGCAGTATATATAAAAGAAAGAAAAAGAACTAAAAATATTAATATAAATTAAATCTAAGTATACAAATATGTAAAAAAAAATAACTAAAAACTATTATAACAAAGTCAACAAATCAAAGATTGCAAAACTTATTTTGTAGAAAACCAAAGAAATTCTGGAAAATCTCATTCATTGGAATCGGCAGGATTGGATTTTTCATCCGAAGTCTTAGAAGATGAGTCAGAAGAATGAGCAATATCCACTAAATCTACAGTATCACCCACAGAGGCAGTGTTGGCAGCTTCCACCACAGAATAACCGATATCCGCTGGTGTACCCTCGGGATAACCCAAATAATAGTCAGCTATGCGGCCAGCTTCACGTAGACCACTTAAAAATGCACCATGCACGGTGGCCGGATAATTGCGTATGGTATGTTCACCGGCAAAAAACAGGCGAGGTAGTTCATCTAGTTCTTGATTGGGATTAGGATTATTGGGATTTGGTGGTATAACGGGAGCAGCTAACAGATCATAATCACTGCCCGAAGAGCCTACAGAAACGAAACTGTATGAACCTCTGGCCCAGGGATCAGCACGCCAGCGTGTTACAACAGTTTCTTTGGGCTGGGGCACTGAACCATTCCCAAAAATGCCCTTCAAGACAGCTATACATCTGCCTACTATAACATCATCTGAGACATTTTCCATTATAGCCGCCGACTGTCCAGCCACCAAAGCCAAAAGCACCGGTGAGGATGAAATACTCCAAAAGAGAAACAGTTCACCACGACTGGCCGTTGTACTGCCAACATGTCCAAATAGGTTGGTATTAGGATCCCAAAATATACGATCAAAACACAAAACCACTTTATTTAAATTGCCGAAACCCAAACGCTGTATGGCCTGTTGTTTCCAATCCGGCAAGGGTGGTTCAAACGTCACCGTATTCGTCTGTTGAGATTGCACTTTTGCGGTCGATATTTTCAATACGCCCAGAGTTAGAGTACACAATACCAAATCAGCTTTATAGGTTACTGAAGAGTTATTGGTTTTTAAGTTTTCTGCCACAATTTCCACGCCGGTAGGAAAATATTTTATAGTTTTAACACCAGTATTGACACGTATATCAAGACCTTCAGTCAGCGCTATGGGTACACAGGAATAACCATTACGCACGGTGGTGTGATTGCCAATGAATTCGAAATCATCATCTTGATCCCAATGTTTGAGTGACAAATTGCTTAAAGGTGTGGCATTGGCAAATTCAAGATTGGCAAAATGCCAATCTAATATTTGACGATCTTTCGATGATAAATAAACATCACTGCAACGGGGAAAGAAGAAAGAATAAATTTAATTTAAGTCAATATTGAAAATAATGGGGTAAAATTCAAAATAAGAATAGGACTTTTCGAGTTAGGTATTAAATAGTAGTAAGCTGGCAGCACTGTTTCAAGAAGAATGATAAAATAAAGATTACGCCATGCGCTACTGCACTCACCTTGTATAGTTGCACCATGAAGTGTGCAGTGAGCAAATGCAAGCAAAACAACAGTAAAAATACAAGCGAGAAAAAATTAGCCAATAGAAACTAGAGTTGTGTCCGTTCGTTCGTTTCAATGACCGGCCATTTTCGTTCACTTTGAACGAATGAATACAACCATTATTGAATGTGATTTTCTTCTTGTCTTTTGATAAACAGCAGCTGAACGAAATTGATCCGTACACTATTGAACGAAAATCGTTCAGTTAAATGACCGGCTCATTCCGTTCAATGAAGTGATCCGTTCATTTTAACCCGTTCGTTCATGAACGACACAGCTCTAATAGAAACACAGAACGTGTGACGTCACAGTTCCAGCATGCGCAGAACATTTTAAAATTTTACGCGCGTTGGCGTAATTTTTATTTTATCATTCTTGCTGTTTCAATTATATTACTAAAATTTTTCTGTCTCATGCTCTCGCATTTATTGAACAATGATGTCCACTTTTTTTATTAACCTCACTAACCAAAATAGGGCACATATTTGTAAAAATTCGACTGAAAAACGTAAAATAAAAATATTTTCTATCACAAAAGGGCATATTAATGTCTTAAGGCTTTAATAGAGACTGCTCCCAAATTTGTTTAAATAAAAATATTGATCTTGAGAAAATTTTAAAAAATTAATTTATTCTCACCTTGGCGGGTTCGCTTCCAAATCTTTAAGTTTATTTTGTAATATTTCATCTTCTTTTATTAGCTCTTCATACAATTTACCAGCCTTGGTCCATTCATAGTAAGTAGAACGTGTCTCAAATTCATGCTCTACATAAGCATTGTCAGATTCGCCACTGCGTGTAGGACGCGTGCGCAGCAATTTTGCATGCAACTGTTTAAAACGCTTAATACGTGCTAAAACTTCTGAAATTTTTGTTTGACTTTCTAAAATAGCCTTTTGTGCCTCACAGAGGTGAGCTAAATGTTGTACTTGTTTCTCCTTGACAGCTTTTTCCTGTAACTTTATAATCCACTCTAAAGCCTGGCCCAAAGATACAGGATTATTGCCGGCATAATTGAAATCTAATTGATGTGATAGATAACTAGCCGATTCTAAAAGACGATTAAATTCTCTCTCCACCATGTCATCCTTATGTTTGGGTACGGGTTTACCGCCCGCACCATATAATGGACAGGCTTGTCTGATAGGAACCATTTCCATGCCAACTTGTTTGCTTAAAATGGTCATAGGGTTACCCCAGACGCCCGTCACCACCATGGCACCCAAGTCAGCTATATAGTTGTTCTTGCGAAAGGTGGCTATGCGTCCGCCCACACGATCTCTAGCCTCTAGAACTATAACATCCATGCCAAATTGTTGCAATTGTTGGGCGGCCGCCAAACCTGAAATGCCGGCCCCTATAACAATGACTTTGCCCAACTTTTTTGTGGGTATAGCACGCAAACGTTTGAAAATGCCAAAATTAATGAAACCATGGCGTTCCAAAAACGAATGTATGCGTTTTACCAGATTAGGATCACTGTCAAAAGGCGGTTCCATATCCTTAATTGCATTTTCTAGTATCAGCTGTTGTTTAGGATTTTCTATCCACATTTGCAACAGTCGATTGCGTATATTAAGGAACACTCTTTGGGCCACTAGCCCGGTTTTGGTGATATCTGGAAAACAGGCAGCCTCATTAGAAGTCATTTTATCGAACGGCAAACGCGATTGAAAGGCCGCACCTTCTAACCCCGTCAATATCTCTTTATAAGCCTCAGCTGCTGCTGCCGCTGCTTCACGCGGATCTGTTATATCTTTGGCAAATGGACTTTTTAAAGAGTCGGATTTTTTATTTTTCGTTTCCGTTTTAGTGCCCGTACCCAACATGGCATTACCCAAATTACCCGAGAGAGTAGTGGGTTTCTCTTCAGTAGTATTATTAGTATTCGTTTTATTAGTATAATCCACACGAGGTTTAATCCGTCTACTAGTGCGTCTTTCTTCAGCTGTTCTCTGGGCATCATTGGAATCCTCATCACCGGTACATTTTTTTATAGTACTACTATTTAAACTACTACCTCCACCAGCCGGTTTGCGTTTGGGTGAGGGTTCTGTATCCGAATCGTCGCTTATAAGTGTTACACATTCGATGGGCTCAATATTACTGATAATTAATTTTCCCTTGGATATTATGGGTTCAGTAGCAGTAGTAGTGGCAGCGGTGGTAAGAGAAGTTTCATTTAGACACTGGTTCATTTCAATCGATAAAAAAGTATCACCCGTATCGGTATTGCTGTTAGACATATTGTCTGTATTAATTTGTGACTATTATTATACGTATAAATACGTTTTTGGTAATAGTTTAATTAAAAAAATAAAATTTTCACAAAATCTCTTCGCGTTTTTTTTTCTTCATAGGCTTTGTTTATTTGCTGCTTCTTGTTATTAACTAACATTCACAGAGGAGTAGTAACAAACACACACAGGTTAAATAAGATGCCAGACTTTAATGGAAAAAATTATTTAAATAAAAGAACGCTATATTTAAATTAAATTTAAAAAAAAGAATAATTAATGGAAATTTAATATTTTAAATTACAACATTCGAAAAAACTGTGTACTATATAACAAATCATGTGTGTACATTATGTTTTTAAACCAATTAGCGGTTTATTCTGCACTTAAAAAATAACTATCTATATTTTAGTATGTAATTGTCAAGCTTAAGGGCTCTTTTTTTTTACTTAAATTTTTATTTTAGCGAAATATTGAAAATAAAAATTTAATTTATTAGAAAAAGTCCTTAAGCTACAACAATTATTAAAATATTGATAATAATAAAAAAGGTCAAATAAACTATAACAAGAAATCGTAAAAAATTATTTTTTTAATTTAGACAAAATTTGGCCCAGATTGCCGTTCACAACACTAAGTATTTTGATGTTGTCAACTGCGATTACGATTTAAAACACTTATTAGCTTAATAGTAAGAACAATGCATGGTGTAACTATACAAAGTGAGTGCAGTAGCACAGCTGACTGACTTTACTTTCAATTTACTTATGCCGAAAGTAATACTTTTTCAAGCCTGTTGTTTCTGTATTGTGTTGTATTTGTTGCTGATTTGCATTACACCATTGAAAAATGCATGTTGTCTTGTAGTTAAGGCCAAGAATGATAAAATAAAGATTACGCCATGCGCATGATTTCCCGTTATGTGACGCAGAAGTTCCATTCTAAGGGTTACCAAGAATGTTTCATGTGTTAGAATTAAAATTTCTTGCGAAAAATTTATGTTTTATGTGATAGTTGGCAGCCTTGCAATTGAAATCTCTCTGAGAGTTCTAAAATAAAAGCTGTTTGAAAAGAAAAACAAAAAAAAAAACAACAAAAAATATAAACATGAAGTGTGCAGTGAGCAAATGAAAGCAAAACAAAAGTAAAAAAGCAAGTGAGAAAAAATTAGCCAATAGAAACACAGAACGTGTGATGTCACAGTTCCAAAATACACAGAACATTTTAAAATTTTACACGCGTTGGCGTAATCTTTATTTTATCATTCTTGGTTAAGGCAATACAACATTTTAGTGTTGTGAATGATAATCGGGTCCTAAGTTTTAATTAATTTGTGTTTTAAAGGGAATGTATTGTTTTGAAAAATAACTAGAAATCGGAAAAAGGGCGTAAATTTAAAATTGTTTGTAAGTTTTTATAATACAAGGAAGGATGCGTAATCTTTACTTGTTTTTAAAGAAAATTTTATACAATTTTTTTTGAAAAGCAAAAAACATGAACCAAATTCCGTAAAATTTAAGAAATACCACATTTTTAAAGAAATTTTGATTTTTATGAGTTTAGAGCGGTTTTTAATATATTCTATATAATATATACAGAATTCAATTTAAGCAAGAAATAATTTTAATAATGGCAAGCAATTATGCAAATAGTGTCAAATGCCCACAATTATTGTTGTTTTAAGTGCTTAATATTAGAATTTCTCCTTTCAATATTAACAATTAAAACAAAATGCACAACTTTTATGATTAATTGATAATTATTTAACTTTTTCGCAAATAAACTATAGAAGTCAATGAACTCTTAAATAGTTTTTGTTCATAAAACATTCATAAAAAACAACAGAATTCAGCCCAAAGTTAATAGCAATGAATCTAATCATTTATGTTTTTGTTATCTATCTGTGTCACACTATTTTTCAATGGTAGTTATATGAAAACTCAACAATTAATAAATAATTCTACGTAATTCACAAAAACAAATATTAACCGTTTTAAGTAAATCAGGGGCATATAAAAAGATTGACAAATAACGAATATTATTGAATAATTTTAGGACACTAATGTATTGTAAGAGTCATTTTTCTCTTATCATTCATTTCAAGATCGAATTTAAATAAATATTCTTTGTATATTTATTTAAACTTTTACTATAAAAAGTTTTAATTCTCTTTCTATACTTTGTCTTGTTTCACACTCTTCAGTTTTAGCTGATCAGTTTTTCTCTAAATCTCTTTTGGACTTGCCATTTTATTCACATACATATGTCAATTCAATTTTCGTACTTTTTAATGCAAATCAACATGCATGAAAGAAAAAACAAAAGGAAATAAGAAAATTTACGAGTATCGTCAAGTTTGTACCCCTTTTATTCTCTTTTCCTTTCTCATTTAAAAATACTTGTCTTGACGAGATAGAATTGAAGAGTGTGAAAGCGGACTTTGTTGAAAAATTTATAATTGTTTTAGGTTAAACATGAAATTGATACAGATGGGTCCTCTCTAGGCCCCTTTATGACATAATAAAAGAGAACGTCAAAGAATAGGATAATTTCCTCTAGCTGACCAGTTTTATATAATTTAATTATAACCAAACTCTCCCGTTGCACGTATGAAGGCCTGCTGACTTTCGTTTCCAACAAATCTTCCAAGTCGTGGAGATGCTACATCAACTGTTTCATGATGCCAACTTCTGCAGATAACGTTATTGATAATCACTTAGCATGCACACCAATCAGGCAGGAACCTGTGATCACTGCAACCACATTCCCTAGTTGATCACATGGAATGCATATTTTGCAGAAACAATAAAGTTTCTCACATATTTATTTCGGAATTAATTTATATAGAAAATTTTTAATGAAAAAATATTTGTATAAATATAGTGTGGCTTATTTTTTAGTTTTTTCGTATATTTTAAAAGTTATTTATTTATAATTATTTTATAGGATAACTTATTTGGAACTACTTCCACTTTATTTTTACTAGGCAGTTTCAAAAGTATATAACTTATACCTCTTGTTTTAAAAAAATTACTGAAATTATTAAAATTACTTGCGACATTTCTATTTGAACAGAAAAACAATTTAACAAACATTTTTTACTCAAATTAAATTGGATTGAAAAAAACTCATGTTTTAAAACTCGCTAACATTCAAATATAAACAGAAATTTCGAAAAACCAAAAATACGAGCAGTAAGTAAGTATTGTATATACATTTACATACAGCAAAAGTTCATTGACTTACCTCCAAAATAGTTGTAGATGGATTGAAAAAAAACAAAAGCAAACAATTTTGACCCACTTTTGTAAACACACTAACATTTTTTCATATATTTATGTATATATGTATATGACCAACTAACCAAAAGACCTACTGAAAGTAGTTGTCAGAAATTAAAGAAGCAACAAAAAGTAGAAAGAGAAGTTCGATGAATTTTTTTTTTTTTGATAAAGAAAGATATTTATGTAATAGTTTATACAGTGGCTTGAAAAAAAGTATAAATTTTAAAACAATCATCAGACATTTTATGAAAAAAGTGAAAGTGTCATTTGAGTAATGAGTAAAGGTACAGATACACGGTTGTCAGATCTTACAACGTTGTCAGAAAATGTGTAAACTTCAAATTTTTGTCTTCCGACGTTGTAAGAAAAAGCATTGACAAGCTACCTTTTGCTAACCATTTTTCAATGCCCGTACATTGCAAGATCTGACAATGTTGTAAGGTCTGATAACCGTGTGTACAAAGCTTAAGTAATGAGTAATGAATTCATTTTGTAGGTAAATTATGTAAGCGTTTTATAAAAAAATTTTGGGGGAATAAAGTTTGTTGAACTTTAGGCTTAAAATAATTTGTAAAAGTAGTGGTGAATTAATTATTTTATACCTTTTCTTAATTTTGCCTTTTTACTGTAAATAAAAAACGATTAATTCATAAATAAACCATAGGAACCATTTTTAAAGCTCATCTTTTACCTTAAACATTGTAAAAGTTGTGTGAAGTTGTTGAAATTGAAACCCAAAAATGTCAAACTTACCTTATAGTTTTGTTTTCTTCAATTTAAAACATTTTGTAAAAGACTGTTTAACCAACTTAACGTTGGTCAACACCAATCAACCAGTAACCTGTGATCACTGATGTCACATTTCGTAGAGGAACGCGTGTAATGTTTAGCTTTTTCAGAAAATTAAAACAAAAAAGGCAACATTTTCAACTGAAACGATAAATTTGTTTAACTTTTCGGCTAAATATTGTTCATACAATTGCAAATATCTAATTTAGTTGTAATGCTACATATGTATCTCATTTGTACCTTGTTAGAAAGCTACAATATTTTTACCTGAAAACAGGAAAATTTTCCATTTTGTGATAAAATTGAGGCAAAAACTTAAAACGTTTACCGTTAAATGTTTAGATTATTTTCAGAAGAGTACATTATAAAAAGCAAATGAATAAGATTTCTGAATGAAAAGAAAAGACAACTTGTCATTAAGATAAAATTCTGGCCGATATTTTTAAGTTTTCAACATATTTTTAGCAAAAACTACTCAAAAAAAGGCAAAGGGCAGAAAAAATGCAACATTTTTAACTGAAACGGTAACTTTACTTTGCACTCTGTAATAAAATTGTAACAAAAATATAATAATGTTTGATCTTTATAGGTTATAGTTTTTAAAATAAGCTAAAATTCTTGTTGATATTTTTAAACTACACAAAAAAGGTCAAAGTGCCGGAGAAAAGGCAACATTTTTGACTGAAAGGATAACTTTACTTTAAAATTCGTACAAAAATATCATATGTGGATTCTTTTTGATTGTAAGTATAGGTAAATAAAATCAATTTGCAAACGTACCCTTTCTTATTTATACTACATTTTCGCGTTTGTTTAACTTCAGCTATTTAACATATTGATAAATTTTCCAAAGAAATGTCATTATGCAATAAACACGTTTTAAAATTTCTATAATCTAATACAGCAATACTTTGATATTACACACTCAGAGAATAGCATTATTAGAAAATGTCATTACCTCCATTCAAGGACAAACAATTATCAAAGCTTTTATGCAATCCCAATAATGATAAGTGCGTTAAAAAGACGAATTTATGTATTGGCGCCAAATTCCCAACTCAATACAAATGCAATTGAGTAAAATAAACAACAGAAAGCTTAACGAAGAGAGAGCTTACCAACTACACGTGGTCGGAGCAAGAACAAACACAACTCATTCCGGTCAATGCACTAACTCAAGGACAATTTTCTAAACATAGCCAGTGTGTCACAAAATGCGTTCGTCGTTACCAATAGATAAATGTTTAATACAAAAACTAACAAGTTTAATTAAAAAACGCTCAGGTAAAAATCTCAGGCTATTGAATTTGAAAGCTGTTAGTTTTTTCAGCTAAAAGTTGCAGACAGTGTTGTCAGAGATAACTGCAGAGACTGATTGCACTTGTAAGAAACTTAGTTAAGCTTTTTTCTAAAGGAGAGCAATGATCATTTATTTATAACCAACTATTAGAACTAAATTTGTTTACGGCATTTTGTACTCTCTGTTCTCTTGTACAGGTAGGGGTGTGTTGTTTTTTTTTAAATTACTTAGATTTGCCTAAAGGGAAAAACATTTTTCTATTGTGAGCAAACAAAATAATTGAAATAATTGTCTCTTTTTCGCAAAAAAAAAAGCTGATCAAAGCGGGGGCTTTTTTTTTATATAAAAACAAGTTCATTGCACTGCTGAACAACATCCCCATAGCAATAACAATAATAAAATAAAAGCTTTGTTATAATTGGCAATAATGTCATGTTTGTTTTAGATATCTAATTCTAATACTTGCATTTGTAGCTAACATTCTCATGTATTAGAAAAACGTTTTTTTTTTTGATTGCACTGACACCGCCGCCGCCATATATACATATGTCCACAAAACCACATGAATGTTAAGTTCAATAACTTTATTCCTATGCCAAGGTGAAAAATGCATCATATAAATGTGCATACAGTGAAAAATTGCTTATAATAAATGAAATATATTATTTAAACGTTAATAGTTATCAGATGATTAAGATTTAAAGGGTAGAAAGGAGCATTTCAAAATTTCACATCAGCCTTACGGAGCCATATTTGCTTATACATATTTATAAGTTCCTTATTTATATGTTAAGGATCAATTCAAAATTTCACTTCAGCCTTATAGATTCTTATTTAGATGACTTGCATATGAAATTAAAAAACCTTTTTCATATTTTTAAAATCTTCTGCCGCATATACTATTTGTATTATAAAAAAACATATCTTAGAGTCCTTATGGATATGTTATTTCTATATGAATTACCCTAAATTTAAAACATTTTGTGAAAAACGTTTGTAAACAAACTTAACATCACCTAAATACTTAAATTGTAATAGATTAACAAGCAAATTGTGTTATTACTTTAAAGGGAATGGCAGGATGTTGATAAAAAAAAACAAACTTCAGTTAGACAGTTGTTATTACATCAAACTTAAATAAAAATCTATTAAATCTTGTGCTCAATAACCAAAAACTAAAATACAAACTACATATATAATGAAACTGAGTACCTATATGTATGTATTAAAAGTACTAGGGACGCTTAAACTAGAAATGAATAACAAGAAAACTATTTACAATATTTTCAGTCTCAAGATGGATATCTTTACTTTATATACGATAATGATTTCGTTGGCTATATTATTAAAAGAAACAAAAAATAAAAAGATAAAAGCAACTATTTCAAACTTGGTTACACTACAAAACAATTAAATTAAATAACAAAAGCATCAGTAATGAGAAAGCCGGAAGATTTACTTTTGACTTTTGAGACTCTATCACCGAAAAAATGCTCAATTAAAATGTTGACAATAAATCCTTAAAGAAATACAAAAGAAAATAAATTTTGTTTATAAGAGTGTGATAATGTTAAACATAAATCTGATATACTTACAAAGCTTAAAGCCCAATACTCATTATCAACACTATGAGGAATTCCGAATATTGCTGGAATCTTCTTCTGGAATCCTTAATTATCTGCTCATGAAGCTTATTGTCATGATGTGTAAAACTGTATCGTATGTGGACTATGTCGTCTGGCGGTATTAAAATAACACCTGAATACTCTTATTCTACTTGGTCTCTCTGGCGCGTTGATAGTAGCCATTTGATTGATGATGCGTAAAACTTTCGTGTCTATTAAAGGTGGTGGCACTGTGACTGTAAACGCCTGGGTACTTTAAGAATGCCTGAAACTTGTATTAGCTCTACTTAGTAATAAAAGTGTTAAGATTAAGATCTTACCTTTTCCACTTTCCCTTCCGCGTATAAATGGTATGAAATTAGGCTATTAGATAGTTGAATCAAAGGCATCACATTCAATCATTGCTATTTATGCAAGTAAGTGTGTCATAGGAAAGGACCAGCTGTATAAATCCAAGGAATTTCAAATTACACTTCGAAATGGTTATTTAGCTCATATTAAATTAATAGATGTTTTAGTAAATTCACTTATTTTCAGACAATTGAAAGGATGCTGTAGACTTCTGTGGAGGATGTTCACCATTGCGCTTTACTATGAAAACTGGCTGCCGGTTGTGTGTAGTAAGTTGCTGGAACATGGCAACCAGGGGACTACTGGTCATGTAAATATATTGCATTGTCTGATAAATGTTGACTACTTCTTCTGTATTGTTAATATATCTCACGGAATGTGTGGCCTACACTTTCCATTTACATAGTCCAGTGCAGCATTATTCAGCCTGAGATTTCAGGCATTAAAAAGTGCTCCCACTAACGTCGATTTTGGTTCATATACATATAGTGAGCATATGTATATCTAGTTTTTTAAAAACTTGCCAGGCCAATGTATCGATTTTAAGGTTAATATCTCGAGCATCATTCTAACTGAAATACTACAGGAAAGACGTTGAGAACATCCGAACATATATAGAATGGTAGACTTAAAGTTGCCGAGACAGATTGCTCAAGATTATCGTACCCTCAAACGCTAGATAATTCGGCTCACTGTTGCATTGTACATTCTGCAAGAACACACTAAAAAGCAAGTCTAGCAAAGTTCATACTTGTATGATTTGCAAGGAACATACAATTGGCAATTTCTCGTACATGACTACAACGATTAATGTAACAAGCACCTTGCTTTGGCTATCTAATCCCTGCCATCATAGTTTGTCAATTAGCATGACCCAAGACTATTATTAGAAAAGCGGCAATCGCTACATTTCACCGACCTACCATAAGTGCCAGCTCCCATGCAACGAAAGCCACAAGTGTCACCACTACTTTCAACATAGTTTAATACTGTGTCTAGAAAAGCAGCCAACCCTGTCCAGGGCGGATCATCACCAAAGCTGCCACGAAAGCCATAATTCATTCCAGTACATTTCTTGATCACAGAGCTTAGTGCCACAACTACTCTCAATGGCTCTGTTGTTTCAGCAACAGCACCTAGGATAATTTGATGGCCCGAAATTTGTTACTAGAACCAAACACAACCAGAACTTGCTCTCACGGCGTCAAGGCGATGGAAGTACATCAGCACAAATTACCTCTTGAGTTAGCTGCCCTGACAGTACTATGTTATTCCGATTGAAATCTGGGCTATTTAAAGAACGATACACTGTTTGAGATATACCGATATCAATGACAATCAATCTGCGATGTACCAAGATATGTCTACAAGATATACAGATTGGTGCAGTTATAAAGCTGCCGGACCAGTAGTACGAGATCTGGCCTTTTTTAACAAGAAATGCATTCGAAGCCTATCCCTTTTTTATGTATATTGTAATTGTAATACAAATTTTTCCTATCCGATACTTCCGTCTTAGAATAGTTTTTATAGTATATCTTGATATGTAAAACTACTACTAACATACTCAACAAAACAGTTACTCTCCACAACAAAAACCCCATGTTGACTGGATTGAGTGTATTTGGGAGACGTTATAAAATCATGATAAGCTTTTTTCTGTTGTTGTTTTCATTCACAACAATTCAACAATAAACAACAACCATTAAATTACTATAAATACCTCAACACAAAACTGCAAACCCCAACAGTTTGTTGGAAACCAGCGACCCGTAAACAAGCTAAAATTACTACGTTAAAGAACAATAATACCTCTGGGTAAACAACTCAAGAAAATACTAAATAAAAAAATATACCAACTGTGATTACAAATAAACTATAGTTAAATTAAAACTAATTAATTAAAGTTAACAATGGCCGATACTAATAATAATAATGCAACAGATATAAACCAAAACAAAACATCTCTCACCATAAGCGGTAACAGTGAAATTTTAACGAAATTCTCAACCAAAATATTCGAAACTTATAGAAAATTAGCTTTAGAGAGAGGCATACTCTCGTATGAATTGATAGCCCGGTCGGTATCGGGTGTGGGTGAGAATTCCTATGGTTTTATACTGCAAGTGTGTTTAAAAGCTACCAGAACCCTCAACCAGGAAACGGAAAACGTTGAGAATTACCCAACATTTGTTACTATATTAAAAATATCCCCCAAAAATCCAGCATTTAGAGCACACAGTCGCATTGCGGATCTATACAAACGTGAAGTGTTTATGTACCAAAAAGTTTTCAAAGAGTACCTTGTGCTGGAAAAAGAAAGACTAACAGAATTGCAAACCTCCACTAAAGCCAACTATGATACAGAGTCGAATGTGCTGTTTGATATCGTACCTGAAATCTTTTATAGCAATCTAGATTTAGAAGATGAATTTATTATTTGTGAAGATTTAACTCTAAGTGATTATAAGCAAAATTCACGCACAAACATGCCCAGCTATGATTTGGTATGCGCCACATTTCGTGCCATTGCTAAAATGCATGCCATGTCATTTGTTTTGCAATATCGCAAGCCACAGCTTTTTGCCTCACTAGCCGTCCGAGAAATGAGTGATAATCTATTCACCCCTGACATGGAACCTTTAACGGTGGAATTTGGCAAAAAATATATACGACGTACAAGAGTAATGCTGGAACAAGATCTCAAGTCGTCGAGCAAACAAATAGAAGCTTTGAAGGCAGTGGAGTGTAATTTCAAAGAGATCTGTTTGCAGTGTGTGGATGGTAGGAGAGTGGCTCCGTATGCGGTCTTGTGTCATGGAGATTTTTGGAATAATAATATACTTTATAAATATGATGTAAGTATGAGGGGTATTAAAATAAAATTGATTAGTAATTAAAGCAAGTATGGGCCCTTTCGGAAATGCATCACAGCGCTGCATCTGATGCGCAGTAAGTTCGGAAAAGCGTTAAGTTGGCATCAGTGCAAATGTATTGTGTTCTAAAATGCAACAGTAAAGCAGCTAATGCGAAACAACATAAAAACAAGCATCCCAAATATGGCTGATGTAATAAATGTGCATCAGCACAGCAAACTAATCACAGATGCGCTTTAGTTGCAACGCAGCAAGGCCCTATGTCACCAGACATACTTGCTTTGATTCGGTTTAAAAGCAAATTTTACATCCTATGTTAACATATTATTGCTCAGCCATTGTTAGACATTGCTATTTATATTGAATACCCTTAATATTCGTCGTTCGTCCCAGTTGTGTTCTTAGCATAATGTGTTTCTTTTTTTAAATTAAATGCGAAAGCTCTTAAAAAATCACTTTTTATATGATTAGAGCAATTATTCCAACATTGTTTAACAATATTACGCTTGTAATTAAAATAATTTAAACAATACTAAACATATTCACCTTTAAATTCAAGTTGTTAAATATGTACATATGTATATTAAAATAGTTTTTTTTTAACTTACTTTCTATATTTTCCATACAGTCCCAGCAACAAGCCACCTCTGCCAAATTAATAGATTTTCAATTATCCCGCTATGCCTCGCCAGTACTAGATTTAGTGCACTATCTGTACGCCTGCACGGAACGAGATTTGCGCAATAAACATTTTATGGAGTTTATGGATATTTACCATCAAACCTTAAGCCAGCTTATACAATTCTATGGCCATAATATTGAAGAAATCTATCCGAAAAACATATTTCTACAACAATTAAAAGATTTTGGTATTTATGGATTTTGTATGGCTGCCTTTTCCATACCCTTCTTTATATCAAACACCAGTGAATTGCCGGATTTAGATGAAGTAGCCAGTGCCATAAGGGAGATATCTTCAACGGAAAATTCCGATGAAGAAGTTGAAACGAATGAGGTAACTGGCGAGGGAAGCGTATATGATGCCACTACCAAACGTTTGGAACTATTAGAGGAATATGATTTACTAACAGAACGAACTCTGCCCATATTTAAAAGACGCATGTGTAATATTGTTCAAGATTTGGAAAAGTATGAAATGTTGGAAAATATTTGAAAATCTATGTAGATAAATTTTCAATTTTGCTTTAAATAATTACAATTACAGTATTACAAAATTATGTATTGTATTTTGTTTGTTTTTTATTATTATGTATTATTATTGTTATTAATTAAAGTATATTTTTTAATATAATTATAATTATATATTTATATTTCACTTCACTATAAATAAATTACAAAAACACAATTACTTTAAAAATTATTGTAGAAAAATAATATAAATTTTAATATATATATGTATATATACTCGTATACTATATATATATATGTATATATAAAAAAAACTAAAAAATGTAGCACGCCAAAGTTTAGAAAACTATGTTTAAAATAAACCATTAATTAAACATGTTTTAAATTACTAAATGATGTTGTTGTTCGCTAGTTTCTACTGTAGGACAAATAGCCTCCTAAAATTGATTTGCAATATTTTATATTTAGAAAATTGCAAAAAATCTTTTTTAAAATGTGTGTGTCTGAGTTTATAGAAAATATAAAAAATAAATATACTCCTTAAATAAGAAAGTGGTTTTTGGTTTTTATTTAGTGTGTATTTGAAATAGTGTTGGTCAAATAACTAGCTCGTCTTTCAGTTATTCAATATACTAATAATAAGTAAGAGTTTATATTCGGCTGAGCCGAATCATATATGTATGTAAACTAGGGTAGGTATCCAAATTATTCGATTTTTGTTTTGTTCACATAAAACGACTAATGACCGAATTCACAGTCGTTAGTTAGCTAATGACAAAGGCTTAACTAATGATTCTTTGAATTGATGTCATGCATCTGTTGGTACGCTGATTTATATATATATGTGAATTACTTCTGTCGCATTTAAACTTGATAGTGATTTCTATAAGAGTTATTCTCGGAAGTGAAGTTTATATGGGGGCTATGGTTAAATATGGACCGATACAAACAAAATACCGCTTTGTGATTTATGTATTCTTACGTGAAACTAATATTTGCTGAATTTTGTATGAATACTGATTTTCTAAAGACATTAATGTATCATAGAGCCACAATCCGGGAAGTCATTCATATGGGTTGTCTGTATCTTTGCTATGTAACTTGGATCCTGCTGGACCCATTGTTGCCCATTTTTAATACCAAACAAGGAAAACAAAGACTGTTTGGGAGAAATTTTTTTCGGGGCTCTATCGTGCTTTCAACAGACGGACGAACTTGGCTAGATCGTCTTAGAATCTTATAAGAAAATAGAATATATAGACTTTTTGGTTCTACGACCAATATTTCAATGTGTTACAAACGGAATGACAAACTTATCTTTTTTTAAATCACGTTTCTCTTAATTTGCTTTTCTAGATTAGAATTTATATTTTCTCAATTTAAAATGTTGTAGTAGATAATCTTTAATGATCTCGAACGATTTCGAAGCCAATAGGTAAAATTGGATTCGAAAAAATTGTTTCTTTTCGAAACGTATGACAAAATGACCTCTTAATGTCATTTCCTCATTTAGATAAAACAATTTTAAGGAAAAATTGCCATTGCCAGGTCAATTTTAAAACATATAATTCGGAGTTAAGAACAGCTCTGGGACATGTTTTTAAAAACGGGATATCTAAATTCATTTGCATAGTTCGAGGCGAATTAATACAAGATATCGATGCCCAATAAGAACTTGGAAATATGACTAACTTTTTCTTGGGTTAGTTCATAAATCTCTTGGACAAAGTGAAGTATAGTTGGCTGGGAAGTTGAGAATGAGGGGGTTTCATGGGGACCCGTATCATATGCTGACTATACTGTCACCCCTATCGTGAATAAAAATTCGACATGAAATTTGTTCCCGTTTATTTTTTTTTAACATTGAATTTTAATAGGAAAAATGTGAAAAGGGAACAAATTTCATGTGGAATTTTTATTCACGATAGGGGTGTGTATGTTTTCCTCGTATATTTGAATGTCCTTCGTGGGTGAGACTTCAAGTGGGGACCCTGACCATATGCTGGTTGGAATAAGTAGGTATTAGTTATGATTAATATTAATACTCTGGTTTTCTGTGGTAAGTTTCTCTCGAGTCTGCTACGTGCGATGACCAACCACCGTAAATTTATAAAAGTATTCACGGTATTGTTGGGGTCTCTATGAATGTCTCAATCTAGGCCCATCCGACAATGAACCGAGTGTTGGTTTGGAAAACTATGGGCAATTAATAATTTAGAATGGTGTTGCTTTTAAACGGCCAGGTATCAGAGAGCTGCGCCGAATGGCTGTGAACAGAGCCGTCAATAAAATTGTAAAAGCCACCGAAGCAGAAAATATGTTCATTTTTAATCGGCTTAAAAAAATACCTGCTACTTTTTTTTAATTTTTTTCAAACAGTTACAAGCCGGGAAGCCGTTTTGTCTCGTCTGGAGAAAACACACCAGAGTCTTTGGCGGGAATCGAACCCCCAACCCTCTGACTGATAATGCAACACACTATATCCTAGTCTATAGGGGCCGTTCAATAGGCCGCCTAGATGGTGCGATTTAACGCCTTTAGACAATTTTTTATAGGGCTATGTTAAGACACTTATCAATTGGGACAAACCCGCAATGATTGAAGCACTTTAAGCTAATATTGAAATGTGCCGGCCGATGTGTTGGAGAGTTTGCAAAAAATTAGAACCAGCGTATAAACAATTTGAGGCGGTTAAGCCAACAACATTTACATGAAATCATTTGTGTAAATTTTATGTGGTTTTTTTTTAACAAATCCTAAACATCTTAAAAAATCACTCTTTCATTACAAAAATCATCAAATGTCTGTTTAAAGTTATAACCTAAACAATTTAGCAGTGCATACGAATTTAAATTTAATACAAACAGTTTCCATATGTTATTTTGATAAAAATTTACTTTATTTTATTGCAAATATAATTTACAAAATTTAAATGATGTGCTAATGTGGGTGGCTTCATATTTTATTTTAAAAAAAAAATCACAAATTTGTTTTCATTCAAGCAAATACAACTGTTTAAGTTTGTAAGTGTAATCAATACAGAGATTAATAAAACAAATAAATATAGTTCTTGTTAAAAAAAGACAATACATAAATTTGAAATAATGTTAAAAGAACAAGCTAATTAGCTGACCTACACTGTGTATGTACAGAGTTAAACGATAGGGAGTCATTCTATAGCTGAGGAAAAGGTAACCGTGCTATTCTGAACTTTATGGCAATGGAAAAACTTATAGGAAAACTGGAAAATTGTTATACATTTTTTAATTTTCATAAAGTTTAGAATAGTTAGATGGGTTATTGTAAGCATTTTCTGGAGATTTAGAAAAAGTAGCTAAAACCATAATTAGTTTATTCTAAAATAGCGATAGAGAACTTATTTATATTTTAGTGTTAGTTTATAAGAGTTTATAGAAACAAACTTAAAACGAACTACTTTATTTCAAGTTGAAATTTCAAGAAAATACAATTTGAAATTCAGAAATTGATAACGATAAATAACAAATTGAAATTCAGAAATCCAATTTTATGTTGAGAAAACACAAATTGATATCGATAAATAACAAATTGAAATTCAGAAATCCAATTTTATGTTGAGAAAACACAAATTGAAATTGAGAAATCGAAAATTGATTACATATTAAAACTTGAGAAAATACAAATTGAAATTAAGAAATGTAAATTAATATTGAAACAAATTGAAATTGAGAAATCGAAAAACAAATTGAATTTGAGAAATAAAATGTTTTATTAGATTTGTAACTCAAAACCGTGTTATGTATTTTATAATTAAATTTTAATTTCTCAACTACAATTTTTATTTTCTCAATTACAATTTTTATTTTCTCAATATCAATTTCGATTTCTCTGTTTCAATTTGCATATTCTCAATATCAATTTGCTTTGCTAAATTTCAATTTGTTTTTTCTCAATATTAAATTGGGTTTCTGGGGTGTTATTTTGTAATTCGTTATGAAAAGAAAATTGTTCGAATTTGTATACTTTTTATATTGTATTTCGAAAACGTTTGCTTTAGAATTGAAATACAATAATCCCCCTGAACTTCAATTTGTTATTTCTCAATATCAGTTTGCTTCTCGAAATTTCAATTTGTTTTTTCTCATTATTTCTTAATATAAATTTAGAATTTTTCAATTTCAACTCAAATACGTGTAGAAAAGCTATAAAAAAAAAAATTATTTTTTTGGACATAAGGATATATGTGTGTAACAAGAAAAAAACGTTTATAACTAATAATAGTTTACAAATATTTTTAAAATATTTAAATGAAAACATTGTTTTAAACAGAGAAACTATTTCTTTTTTTTTTTGAAATTTAAACATAAATTTAAAAAATTAAATATTTACTTAAAGCCGTTCAAAATTTAACAAATTCTTAAACTACTTTAAACAATTTTACTAAATTAACCCAAGAACATTTTCAGCACTTGTTCTAAAACAGTTTGATACTGTTTTGAGGGCACAAATTAAAGCAGCCAGGCCAGTATTAAGTATTAAAAAAAATTTTGTTATCTTTTAATAAATAGAAACTGCATTAAATAAATTACTGTTTTGTCGAATGTTTTAATTATATGTTGACCACTGTATAATGAATCATTAAGGAATTGGTCATTTTGGAAATAATACAGTATTGAGTTCTACGCCAATCTTTGGGAAACGAATCATTTTCCAAATTCCTTTCACTTAAATTCTCCTTTATGTAAGTTTTGCATCTTCTGTAAATTCAAAAATATATTCTTAAAATACATGAAATCTATGGTTAATTTTACAAATCAAGTATGTATAGCCAAGTAATTCCTAATGGTACAATTTGAAATAAAAATGACTGGTTTCAGAACCCGTTCTGAAAAAAGTGTGTTAGCTCCATGAACGCTTACTTACAACCAGTTCCAGTTAAAATCATCTGCTTCTTGAAATGACATAATTTTAAATATAAATCACTGACAGAAGAACTAGTTCCAGAACTTTATCTAAGAATGTGTGTTTGTTTCATACACAGGCTCCAAGCGGTAGAAAAACAACCCACAAAGAGAACGCCGGATCTCTGCGAATCTCAAACCAGTGAAGAACTTATGGAATAATGTGGAGTAACATATATATCAGCAGTAAGACACAAAAATTTGGCCGATTTATGGAAGGAAATTAAAAGTGCTTGCTACGCAATTTTAAAAGAGCGCTGCATGGATTTGGTGGAGAGTATGCCCATGTATGATATCCTTCTAAATAATTGGATTTAAATTAAGCTTTTTTTCTGTTATGAGAATAACATTTTTATTTAATGCTAAATTAATGTCCAGAGTTTTTTTGTAGTTTGTGTCGCAGATATATACAGATTCATCAAAACTGACATTTGCCAAACTGTGTATAAGCTGTACTTCAATTAACCCCATCGTAAGATAAGGATAGCAGTACATATTACTAGAAAAATTTCTATCCCTTACTTACGATGGGGTTTAAATGTGTGATGCCATTTTGATACATTATAATAGCACCACAAAGGTTTGTATTCTGGAAAGGAAATCACTAAAATGTAACAACTTATTAAAACAAAAAGTGGAGTGGTGTGATTTTAGGTGACAACAACAAATATTTTAATTTAATTGTCAATAGGTAACAAGTGTGCTAACCTGGTGTCGACCACTGTACTATATATATGTAGTACAAACAAGAACTAGCACTGGCTGTATGCAGGCGTTCTAGAACTAGTTGTGTTCTTAAATTTTCTTCCGAGTTGTTCAGTCGAAATTTAAAGAATTATTTACATTTTCAATTAGTTTTTAGAGCAAATTTAAATTTCCAGCAAGTTATTTCGTAAACCAATATTTTACAAACTTAAATTTTACAATAAACTAAAATCCCTAAAAAAAAAATTTTGAATTTATTTTAATATCTATCGTTTGTTTGTGTAAGTATTAATGCATTTGTTTTTAAAACCTTGTAAATTAATTAATTTGTTGTTCATGTTGTTTTTTGTATTTTGAAATGTGTACGTATGTATTTTTATTGTTTTTTTTTTCATTTTTTTTACAAACATCATATAGTATGTGTGTAGCTTCTTATTATTAATAATAATATTATTATTTTGTTTAGAAAAAACCTAACTTTATACAACTAAAGAAAAAACATTATGAAAAACAAGTTAAAAAAAAATAAAACGTGATAATGTAATAAAACAATAAAAAAAAATTTTTATCTGTTAAATTTTCATGTATGTATGTGTTTGTGTATATAAATTCAAAAGTATGTATGTAATTTAATAATTAATTAATTAAATGTATGCATATTTGTAGACTACACATTAAGTATTAAAATGATTTTTTTAGACCAAACAAAAATTTTAAATTTTTGCATACTAAATTATTATTATATATGTAATTATAATTATTATTATTATGTTTTATATTTAATTTTTCATTTGTTGTTTTTTATAGTAAATTTAAGTGTTAATTTAGATTTTTATTTGTTAAATATTCATATTAACTTGTTTGTTTTCATTAAATTTAGCAAAACTAATTTGCTGTAGTTTTAAAATATATTTTCGTATAGTATATATATTTAGATATAGATATATATATGTATATATTTATTAATATTTATACATATGTAGTTAAATTTTGTTGTTTGTTTTTGTATGTATATCATCATTATTATTATTATAATTATTAAATTTATTATTTAAATAAAACTTATCTTTGAATAGTTTATTTCTTTCATCATCTTTCCCGTTGTTTAATTCTTGCTGTCGAATTTTTAATTGTTATTTTATTACTAATATTTATTATTTTTAATTTGTATATTGCAAGGAATATGTAGCATAATCCACACACGACCATTGTGAGTATGTATGTGTTAAATTATAGAAAGTCACAATTGTTTTAAAGTTCATATACTTTTCTTGTTTACTTTATGTTTTTAATTATTATCCGCAACTTATTGTGATACCTCTCTAAAGCGTTTTTGCCTTTCAAGACTTTCAACTTCGGCCCAGGAATTGCGCATATTGCGGAAAAGCTGTAAAAGAAAAAAAAAACAATTTTTTTTTCAAGTAAAATTTAATAATTAGAAATAAATTCATTAATTTCATTTTATTTCAAATTTTAATACAAGTTTTTCGTAAAAAGCATACTTTAAAAATGATTTTAGGCAAAAAAAAAAATCGAAATGGAGTTCGAACTTTCGAAATAAATTTCGAATTTTGTTTATTGCCTTAACATTTTCTTAAAGAATATGTCTTAAACATAAGTTTAGGCTCATAAAAACAAATTCAAAATAAGTTAAAATTTTTGAAAAAGGTTGGAATTTAGTCGAATGCTCAAAAAGATTTTTAAAGCATTTTCTTAAAAAGTATTCATTAAAAATAATTTTAGGATAATAAAAAATTTTCGAAATTAAGTTTACGAAATGTAGTTGGAAGTAAAATTATTTTTAAAGCATTTTCTTAAATAATATGCCTTAAAAATAATTTTAGGAAAATAAAAAAAAATCGAAACTTAGTTTGAATTTTCGAAATTTAGTAATTTTTTATTGGCCTAAATTTTTTTTTGCTTTTAAAACAGCATTTTCTAAGCAGAATGCTTTAAAAATAGTTTTAGAATAATAAAAAAAAATCAAATTAAGTTCGAACATTTCTTGAAAACATGAAAAAAATTATTCATTAACTGCCGTATTTATAAAAAGTAAAGTAGTAGTAGTAGTGCTTTAAGACAAAATTTTCATACAAAATTTTCTTAAAGTACACTTGAAGTCTACTTTTAATAAAAATTTTATTGAAATTTTAATTTAAATCTAATAAAAGAATTTCGAAATTAATTACGAATTTTCGAACATATTTTATATATAAATGTATGTATATTTAATGAATTTTTCTTGAAATTTTTAAAATTCGAAATCTTTTTAAATCGAAAAAGATTAATACATTTTTTAATTTAATATCAATAGAAAAAGCATACAAATTAATTAAATTTGAAAAATTTAAATTTTGTTGTATACGATTTTGAAATGCCGAACATTGAAAATTTAAACAAATAAAAGAGTTTTAAGAGTTAGAAATTCTTTAAAATAAATTTTGGCATTTGATAAAAATAGTATAAATAAAATATAAATTATTGTAATAAAATACATTTTCTGAAATGTTTATGCAAATTTTAAAATTCGAACATTGAAAATTCAAGCAAATAAAATAAATTTAAAGAAAATTTTTAATGAATTCGTACTAGAAATTCTTTAAAATAAATTTTGGACTAATAAAAATAATTCGAATTTAATTTCCAATTTTCAAACATTTGATAAAAAAAAATGTTAAATTTACTATGAAAAATAAGAAAAAATTTATTTTCTTTCAAAATTATTGAATTATAATAAATTTTACGCATATTGTATTAGAATTTCGAATTTGAACATTAAAATTTTAAGCAAATAAAAGAATTTGAAGAAAATTATTAAACAATTTGTATTAGAAAATGTTTTAAACAAATTTTTGACTTAATAAAAAATTATAGAACATTTGATAAAAATAATACAAATAACTTAAAAATATTAAATTATTAAATTAAAATAAATTTTTAAAGAATTTCGAAATACAAAAATTTAAAATTTGAGAAAAAAAAGGAGTTTGAAATATAATTGTTATTATTTAATGTCAAAAAGGATCGCAAGAATTGATTTCAAAATTGATATTAATATTAAATATTTTTGTAAATAAGCCTTGAAATGAGAAAAGCTATTCAATCTGTGATCACTCATTTTTAATATAAAAGATAAAAATTTCATTTAAATGAGAGCATATCACTATATTAGAGTCTGAAAATTGATTTTTCATATGAAAAGTCAAAAATTCTTAAATCTTTAATTTTGTAACTTTGTAAATATGCGTTTAAATAAGAAAATATTCTCAGTCTGTAATTGCCCATATTTCTGACTCAAAATCAATATTTATATACAAAGTCAAAATTTCTTTGTAAATGCTGGTTTCGGCCGGACTCTAATAAAAAAAAACATAAAATAACTTTATTTTTGTGAATATAAACTCGGGATCTACTATACACGAATTGAAGCAGAGTTAAAAATTATAAAAATCGTCCCGCTTACCTCATCTATCCAATTATGTTCGGCCAGTAAATCATTTAGAATTTCTGTTGACGTTTTGCTGGGATTTTCTTGCTGCAGCTCGGTAACGCGGCGAGAACAATTTATATATAGATTATATTTCTCATGAGCAATTTTATGGAATATATCAGCACGAGCAGCACAAATGCGACACAGTAAAATGTCCTATACCACGAAAAAGAGAACACATTAAACAACAGCCCAAATATAAAAATAAAACAACCCCATCCCCCACCACATACCTTCTCATAAGTTATACGTGCATCTGTGGGTATTGATTGCATAGTATTCGAATTGTATGTGTGACCAAACAAAAGGAAACGCACCGATATGCCCGGCTGATGACAACCGGCACAATTCTTTTGAGTCAAATTATTCTGACCCCATTCGGTGAAGACATGACACTTGGGCCAGGTTTCTATCGAGGCGATAATGCTGCGTGTCCAGGGTGTTATCGACAGCAACTTACGTTTACAAGTATCCATGATATTGTCGATTGCACGCACGCTGCCCAGGAAGTATTCATCTGAAAAGGCTTCAAATTAATTTAAAGTTGGACAACATTCAAATGATTGCATACCTTTCTCACGGGTGATTTCCGAAAAGAAACTAGGATCTAAAACCTGTGAGATCATAGTTTGTATATAGATTTCGAAATGATCACGAAACGAGAGATATTCCTCCATGATTTTCTCAATAAATTGTTCGGTATCATCGGCCAACAGTTCGGAACGTAGAAATTCGACAATGGTTTCGGTATGAGACTGAACTTGTATGCGTACGGGAGCTTTTAAGTATAATTTTTTTGTTTCCAAATTCCAGGAAGCATACTAAATAGGTTTTATTTAAAATTACAGTTATATAGGTAAATAACATAGCCATAGGCATCTTTGCCTCAATAATAATGATAATAATATAATAATTACCTTGGACATATTGCGATAAAACATTTTACCATTTTGATAGAAAGGTTCGTATTTTTGTAAAATACATTTGGAATCTACCTGCCAAATGGTGGGCCAATCATTAACTAAATCTGAACGTAAAACTATAAAGTCACCGGTCTAGAAATAAGTATTATAAATAATGAAATCCAAATGAATTATTTGCGACATTGATAATTTACCTTAAAATTATCAGAAGCGGCGCCAGCGCCTGATGAATTTGTATAACTCGTTGAAGTGCTAGCAATGTCGTGATTCAAGGTATAACCATCATTGGTTACAATGGCATTTGATTGCTGTTGTTGTTGTTGCTGCTGCTGTTGTTGTTGTGGCTGTTGTTGTTGTTGTTGGGTTTGATGTTGCTGTTGTTGCTGCGGCTGTTGTTGCTGTTGTTGTTGTTGTTGCTGCTGGGTTTGTGGTTGTTGATTGAAATGTTTGCGTGGTGAACTTTTAGTACGTCTTGCTATTTTACGCTTAAATCCTTTGCTATCTTCGCTCTTTATTTATTAAGTTATTTAGTATTTGTTTATCGTGATAGTTGTTGTTTTTGAAATCAAACAATTTTGATGTGAACAAATTGTTTTTGTGTTTTGTTTTCTATAGTCTTAAAATAATCTTACTTACATCATCTTCTTGTGGTGTCCAAACAGGATCTGTATCAGAGTCTGCAAATTCATCAGGTTCTGCCATAGCATCCTCGGTTGCAACAGCGGTGGTGCTAGTGCCCAATACAGCAATACTATTTGTTTTAGCCTTGCGCAAACATTGTTCACGCCTAGGTGGTAAATTTAAGGGATCTAAAATAACAATAAGTTTTTCAGTAAATCTAATAATAAAAATGACTTAACATTTCTATTAATTTTTTTTTTTTTTTTTTGGGTGGGGGGAATCGGAATCCTCTACTACAGCTACTAGGTGTGAAGCCATGTTTTATTTTTAAGGCGTGTTTTGTTTTGATTATTTTTTTGTTAGACTGAAATTAAAATAAAATGTTGTTTTGAAAATGTCGGAAATTTCCTACATACTTATTAGAATATAGAAATGATGTTAATTGAACAACTCTTTTAAAATATACATACATACATTTATATATATATATATATATGAATTAAGATCTTTTTTACAAAATGCCAAGAATAGTTTCGTAGTTATTTAAACAAAATTTGGAGAAAGACAGCGGAAGGGGCCTACAATTACTTTTGGGGGTAATTCTAATCTAATGTACATATTTATAAAAAAATAAAGTAGGCTTGAAGTGTGCTTTTAGACAAAATTTTCTTAAAGTACTTTTGAAGCCTACTTTATTTTTTTTATAAATGCGGCAGTAAGTCATTATCTTTGAAATTAAGATTAATCAATTAGTTGAATTGAAAGAAAGGGCCACGTTATCATTTCTAACTATTTTCGAAATAAAATAAACTTATTCCTCCAGTTCTGTAAATTGAGTGATTTCAAAAACGAGCTATTTTCTGTAAATCGTATGGCTTTATACATTGAAACAGAAAGATACATTTGTGAATTGGCTTAAAAATCACTACGCGGATCTTATTTACAGAACATAGTCTTATAATTTCAAATCGTCTTACATTTCCTTAAAATGTGCATTTAATGATTACCCCTGGAGTTCACATGCTCCACACAAGCCCTGATGAAATTTTATCTAATTTGATTTATTTACAATATTATTGTTCGTTTTTATATCGCATTGTTAAAAAAAACCGGGCGCATAAGTCTTTTAACATTTATGTAACAAAAAAAAAAAACGATGGCGCTAACTTTTGAACCTCAATTTGATTTATTAATTATTAATATTTAGGAAAAGCTAAAAGAAAAAACTAAAATTTATTTCCTCTTAAAAAATTTTGTTTTGATAGATCGCCTTAACAGTCGCCCAAAGTTTCGGTACAATAGCCACTGGATACTTTTTCCAAATCGCTAAAATTTTAATATCGCTTTAACTTTCTCTTGACAATAGCTCAATATAGTTCAATTGGTCAACGATGGATACAATTTGGAAAGTCCATATATTTTACTATTACATCAACCTGACAGTAAGCTAACTTGCCATTTATGTTACTTTATTGAGCCACTGAGATGTACTACACCCTACGGGTAATTTAGCTATAACAGGCACATGAATAAATTGACTTAAATATAAAATATATCTCAGTACACATTGCTGGGAAACATGCCGCTAATAATGCCAAATAATATCGATGACTCTCCTCCTATCAATTTCGATAAAAATTCTCAAACCGGCTGCTCGCTATATGCTACTTCAAATCCACGATTAATCAGTTATAATAAATTATCATGTAAGAGTTTATATTCGACTGTACCAAATCTTATGTACCCACCACCAATATACCAGTAGTTCGATTTATTCATACTTGAAACTAATTTGTGTTACAATTTGTATCGAAAACGATATTTATAAGATTTATTTTATTTTTCTGATCTCTCATAAAATATTGTGCAGTAATTTCTACGTATTTAAGGCTTATTTTGGTTAAACTTCGTCTCAATAATGATATTTACAAGAATATCATGGGTATTCCTGTTATTATCGGAAGTAGATCTTATACGGGAACTATGACCAATTATGGATTAACCTTCACAAAATCCGCAAGCTTATTGAGTTTTTCGGAATTAGTCCTCATATAGAAGCCATATGGACCCATCACAATAAAATTCGGATTATTTGTGGCGAATTTCAACTTGATAGCGATGTTTAAAAGACGTTTATCCACATTTAAATGTTTTTCGGAAGTGGATTTTATATCGGGGCTATGGTCAAATATGGACCAATACATATCGTTTAAGATTTTTTTTAGCATGAAAGTTATTTTTGCTGAATTTTGTATGGACACTGCTTTACTCTATGCATTAATGTACCTACCATAGAGTTAAATACCGGGCACACATTTGTGTGGAGCTATGAGAAATCGTGTACCGATTCTTACCGTTTTCTAAAGGACTTGTCCTTCTTAATACAAAATAAAGTGTGCAATTTGTGATATTATCTGCATTATATTTGAAAAAAATATCTGAAAAATATCGAGGTTGTCGGAAACCTTGGCCTATAACTCGCATCCTACTGGGCCGATATTGTCCATTTTCAATATCAAACATTTCGCTTGAATGTTTGGCAATAATTTCATTGTTCCAAATCTTTTTTTCGATGCCCTAACGTGCCTTCGACAGACGGACGGACATGACTAGATCGTCTTATAAGGATCCAGAATATATACATTTTTTTTATTCTACGGCCAATATTTCGATGTGTTTCAAACGTCATCTATCTTTTCGGTGGTGGGTATAAAAAAAGGAAGGGAATAGCAATTGCACACATATATCCAATACATAAATATTTAGAAATTACAGACGCAACTCCGCAATAGAACTACTCACTAGGGTGAACCACAAAAAGTCTTAAAAATACGTGTCATATGTAAGTTCCGCCTTGCAAATTTGAAAAGGTGGTTGGACAAGAAATCTTATTGAAAGAGGGAAACTGATCAATTGAAAAATGAACTCAACAAATGTTGTACCTTATTTTAGAGCCACTGTACCCCTACATATTGCGATTCTACAGCAATCATGGGCGAAATCAAAATTTCCCAGCACATGTGATAATTAAAACCATGAATCGACATACAAATCGAAAAACTCTTGCAGATTATTAAGAAAGTGCATCTTGCACTTCTTCCATTTTATGGTCAGTTTGGGCGACCATTTGAGGCGGCTATTTGGAATGTTGTGACAAAATTTCGCTCCAAATTTAAATTATTGGACATTAAACCACCAACACGATTACGTAGAGGAAAATATCGCATCTGTATTCGCCAGTGTTATTGATTACTGTGAATTATCGATTCGGTGCCGTTCGCAACTACACCACGTGGAAATTTTTCCGAAAGGATTTGGGTGTAAAACCTTTTAAAATACAGCTGGTGCAAGAAATGAATCCACACGACCGACGACAAGAGGTAACTTTTGGTATATAGGCGCTGGCAATGTTGGATGAAGTTCCACTTTTTATCGGTTATTCCAGCTTATTGCTGGTTGAATGAATACATGAACAAGCAAAAGCATTGCAAGAACTGCCAATGTATCTCGAACCGTACTGGTGTGAACCGTACTTTTGCAAAGACAAGAACGTTACTGTGAATGGCGAGCGCTACCGCGCGATGTTTAAAACAAATGGAAGAACTGAACTTGGCTGACTTGCGGTTTCAACAAGAGGATGCCACATGCCATACAGAACGTGAAACAGGGACCCAATTGAGAGCCGAGTTCGGTTAACAGTTTACTTCACGTTGGGGAGAGGGTCAATTGCTCGCCTAGATCGTGCGCCCTTAAATTATTTTTGTGTGTTTTGTGCTATCTTAAGTCTCATATCTAAAGGGACAAGCCCGCAACGGTTGAGGTACTGCAAGCTAATATTGAAGAATTTATTAGTGAAATACCTTAAATTTTATGTTTTTTTTTTTAATAAAATCCGAAAGCTCTTAAAAATCTCTCTTTATAAAAAACCTTGTATTATGCCATTTTATACAGGCAAAAAATCTTAATTTTAACCCAGAAAACAGTTGCAAAATTATTGAAAAAAAAAAAAAAAACACAAATATATAGTAAAATACTAATGGTGGGGATAGATAAATATTCAGGATTGTTTTTTAAACGTATCAGTAATTAATATATCATATAGTTTTGTTTGTTTTCTTTTTATAAAATAAATCATGAACTAAACCGAAAATGAATTAGTTCAATAATAATCATATATAATAATAAATAATAGTAAATTATAAATAATACTTCAAACCATCATCAGCAAAATTCCAATATTCCGCCAAATATGCTTAATTTTAAATAGTTTTTATTACTCTGAAGCCACTAACATACCACCATCATTTCTTTATCATAATTTTTCTGTTTCAATACTCAACATCATCATCATGCTCCGTTTTCTTTCTTTTTTTTGTGTGTGTTTGGCTGAAAAAGGAAAATTTGTAGCCTTAAGCACATCCAGTCCATTCCATCCATTCATTCCATACAATAAAAAACAACATTTACATAGAAGAGTTTTATTATTTTTGATTGCTTTTTTAAATATAAGTTTTTCACTTGTTTTTAATGTTTTTGTTTTGTTTTTCTTTTAGTAATTTACTTGACTATAAATAATTTTCTTTAGTGAAAATTTAAAAAATACTTTTTGTCCAACGTTATTATTTTTTTGTATTTTTTTTTAAAGATTTTTTGTTATTATTTTATGTTTTTTAACAATTAATTAAAATATAATTTAATATTTTTTGTACAAAAAAAAAATTAGAAAAAAAATTGAGAAACAAAATCAAAATAAAAATGAAAAAGATAAATGGTGTTAATTACTTTACTTTATACACAAACAAACTTTTATCTCAAAGTAGTGATTGATTGATTGTTTACTAAATAGTATAAGAGAATTTCGAGAAACGACGACGTGTACTCTTTCATATTTTATATAATCTTTGCTTGTTTTTGTGGAACTCTTATAGAGATGCATAACTGCGCTCTGGGATTATTTAGATAACGAGAGCATTTTTGTTTTGTTTAAGGAGCAATAGAGATATTTATAGAGACTGTGGGCGATATTTATATTGTATGTATAGAGATAGAGGGAGAGATAGAGAGAGAGGGAGACAGTGAGTGAGTGAGCACGAAAAGCGGACGCATCATTTCGAGAATGAATTGGATATATGTATGTATTTAGTTAGTCTGTCTTGAACTCTAGTCTCTATTTAATGATTTCAACGCCAGGACCAGAGAAAATTTAAAAAATGATGATGATTGTTGTGTGGTACACTAGTGGCGGCGGAAGAGGAATTATGATGTGGAGCTGTAGTAGAGTTGTTGAAAGCATTTAGTGAACTACGGCTAGTAGAATTTTGTTGGTCAAGTAGCAACATACCTTGACTGGAGCCAGCAGCGACTGCCGATGTGGCGGAGCCAAAACCTAATTGTGCACAATATTGTTGTTGCTGCTGCTGCTGTTGTTGTTGCTGTTGATGATGCTGCTGCTGTTGTTGATGGTGCTGCTGTTGCTGCTGCTGTTGTTGATGTTGTCCATAGGGACGGAATGATTGCTCATGTTGCTGCTGTTGTTGCTGTTGCTGCTGCTGCTGTTGTTGATGTTCCGAGTGCTGGGGATGCTGCTGTATGACCGAAGTACCTGTATGCGAATTTGAGCCGGACGATGTAGATTGTGCTGCAGCTGCTGCTGCGGCAGCAGCCTGCATTTGTGCATGTGGTCGTTTTTTAGGTAAAATTTGTGTCTGCGATAAGATCTTGATCTGATGGCCATCGTCTCCGGTCAGCATACCAGCATGGCCGCCCTGACCGTCCATGGCTGCGATGTGTGCAGCCGCTATAGCAGCCTCCTCCGCTGTTGGCTGGGTCTGCTGTTGTTTACGTTTTCCACCACCACCTCCACCTCCTCCACCACCACCACCACCACCGCCGCCGCCGGCACCTGACGATTTCTGATAATTATTTTTGCGTCCGCCTTTCGCCGTAGATGCCGTCTCCTCCTCCCTATCACCTTGCAAGAACTTTAAATAACTGTCCATGAATTGGGTCTTCTTCTCGCCTATCGATGTTCCCACGACCGGCTTCTTCTCCGGCGGCACATACGTTGTTGAAGACGATGTGCTCGAATTCGCTGTCCCTCCGCCAGCAGCAGACGAAGCGTTACTATGATTAGCCGCACTTGAATTTGTGGCCCCTGCCACTCCCCCAACACCCGAGGACGCAGCATTTGACTTTGTTCCGGCTTTGCCGGCCGCATCCGCAGCTGCACTGTTGGGATTGTAAATACCAATGTTGGTTGGTTTTGTCGTGGAGTTTGTATTGCGCGCTCCGGCTGCTGTTTCACTGGCACTGGCGTAGCCCTGTTTGGGTGTTGTGTCTGACAGGAATTCTAATTCCTCTTCGATATTCGGTACGATGACTTTGTTGGAGGCGGCTTCCTGAGCAGCCTGCTGCTGCTGTTGTTCCTCTTGCTGTTGTTGCTGCTGCTGCTGTTGTTGGTGTGACGACGCCGTGGTTGACGACGCTGAGGCCGTCGTGGCAGCTGTTTGCTGTTGATTGAGATTGTAGAGTGTGTGCTGTATTGCTCCGGCAGCTGCAGCGGTCTGTTGCATGCAAGCTGTGTATTGTGAGGCAATTTGTTGTGTGAAATTTGGATAATATGATGTTAGATTAGCCAAGTGCGATTGGGCTTGTGAGGACTGCATGTGAGCAGGCTGTGGTACTTGCTGCTGCTGTTGTTGATGTGTCACTGTTTGCTGTTGCTGCTGCTGTTGCTGTTGTTGCTGCTGCTGTTGTTGCTGTTGTTGTTGCTGCTGCTGCTGTTGCTGCTGCTGTTGTTGCTGCTGCTGTTGCTGCTGCTGTTGCTGTTGAGCATGTTGTTGTGTATGCGGATTTACGTATGTTGGTATGTTTATGGCGGGCACTTGCACCGCTGGTGTTGTCGTATTGTTTTCCGTCTTTAATACCGTGGTATTCCATTTGTTATTGAAATCATAGTAAGTCGACTGCTGTTGCTGCTGTTGTTGTTGTTGCTGCTGCTGCTGTTGCACATGCTGTTGCTGTTGTTGCTGCTGCTGATGATGACTGGCCGTCGAAGATTCTTGCTGTTGCTGTGGACTTTGCTGCGATTCATAGTCATTTGTTATAAGCGTCTTTTTTGGCTGTCTCTTGCGTGGTGTCTTAGTCGATTTCGTTACCACCAACTGTTGCTGCTGCTGTTGATGTTTTTCCTCTTGGGCCTGCAATAAATAGAGACATGGATTAATAAAACACCTTCAACTAACAGTATTGAGAATGATACATTTTACGGCATTAAGCTTTTATTTATTTTTTTGTTTAAGTTTTGTTTACAAAATTAATGTTACAAGTGTTTTCTTTATAAGTATGTATGTATGTATGTATGTATATTTTTTTTTATAATATTTAAATATATTTATAAAAATCTTTTTTTGTATTTCTTACGCTCATCTTCCTCAACATCTTCGTGTTTAAGTTCTGTTACTTTTGTTTTTGGAAACGTCACAGGTTCAAATAAGTTTTTCTTTATACATTTTTTAAATTAATTTAATTTATAATAAACATATAGTAATTAGCTGTAGTAGTAGTAGTAGTTATAGAATACATTAGTGTTAATAATACGAAAAAGAGACAAAAAGGTTAGTTTTACAACAAACAAACAACTAAAAAGAGACCAAAAACCAACAAAATCAAAATTAATTAATTGTTTTTTTTTTTAAGTGTTTTCAATCACATTTGTTAATTAAATAGTATTTACAACTAAATTTTAATTAGTGTGTTATTTATTTATTAAACAAAACCATAAACTGTTTTGTTTAAAACATTTGCCTGAAAAGAAAAAACCCAAAAGAATCTTGGCTAACAAATAACAAAACAAACAATACTTTATAATTTACACACATAATAGAGGAAGATGATTGTATATATGAAAAAAAATCTTTTAAATAATTTTAAATATTTTAAATTACATTATTTTTCATTTAATTTGTTTTTTTTTTTTTTTGCTTACTTTTTTGTATCGTTAATATTTTTTTTTTTTGTTAAATTAAGGAAATATTTTATATACAAGCATACTAAACACTATAATTGCGCTCATTTGGAATAATGGTGAGAGAAAAGGAGAGATAAATCCTTGTTGTTGATAAAAAGAGAAAGAAAGAAATTAAAAAATAAAGATTGCATTAAACATTTCTGGAAACGGTTAGACTACCGTTTAGGTAGTTTTTTTTATGAAGTGCTTACAGATAACCTTTTTTTATAATTTGTAATATTTAGTTATTATTTGAAAGAATGAAAGATGTAGCTATCATAAACGAAGCTTAAAATTCCTTCATTTGCCCGAATGTTGTTAGAAATTGTTGGATTGAAAGAACAAAAACCAACTTAAACAGTAAAATCTTGTTTCAGAAACTGCTGAAATATGAGACAAAGCATCAACAACTATTTTGTAGAAACACGACGACTACACGCGTATAGGAGACAGTAGGTTCTATTAATACTAAAATTTGAATATGTTTCGATGAATTTAGGAAACTTGTTTGAGAATTACTCATTACTCAGTAAGAGCTTAAACATTTGTGTACGCTTGGCCAAAGAATCCCAATATTGTTATTTAGATGTAAATAAAATTTAACTTTAAATGAAAAGTCCTAACTGTCATCCTACATTCCCACGATAGCCAGTTTTACGCACCGGAATGACCGGAAATCACTCGACCAAAGACTTTCGGCAACCACTGCTGTTACAACAACAACTATCCTCCTTCCCATAAGCTGGTACTAATACAATTGAAGGCATTCTAGAAAAATCGGTGCTGTTTTACAAGGATACTATGAACACAAAAATATAGCAGCAGGATAAAGTTTATAATTTGAAAGAAAGAATTTTGTTCAAAATTTTTATATAGTCCAGCATATTAAAACTCAAAACCAAATAATCATCAATAGCACTCGCCAAAATAAGCACAAAAAGACAAAACTTTTATTTTAACTACTTCAATAACATCAATTTATAGAACAAAGGTTCGAAAGTAGCAAGTCTTAATACAATTTTCAAAATCTAACTAAATCTTAAATCTCTTGACCATTTCATTAAAAAATGCAATTCGAATTAATTCTTCTTAGTACTTCAATCGTATTGAATTCATTTTCACTGAGAATTCGTCTTTATAGAATTAATTCCTTATTGAATCATTCAAGTCATTCAAAACCAATACAAAATTACTTATTTTATCTCTTAACCATTCCATTCAAAAATGTTATATCAATTAATTCATTATTAGTGGGATTCCTTAATAATGCAAACGTATTGAATTCATTCCAATTTGATAGAATTAAATCCTTATTGAATCATCACCACTCAAGAAAAATTAATATTTAGTTATTTTTTAAGTAATTGGGAAAGAACATGATTTCATTCAATTCAAATTAGATTTTAATTAATAAAAATTTAACATTTCAAAGGTTGTGTGAATTCTATGTATGTAAATAAAAAACTTTGAATAAAGCTAAGTCCGCTTTCACACGTCTCAATTCTGACTCTTTAAGCAAGTATTTTTCGGTGAGAAGATAAAAGAAAATAAAAGGCGTACGTACATACTTGACGGTACTATTAAATTTTCTTCTTATATTTGTTTCGTCTTATTCGACGCGAAGTTGTTTGCCTGTTGATTTGCATGAAAAAATAGAAACTTGATGGTACGTGTGAAAGAAATGTCAGGTTCAAAAGAGAATTGAACAAGAACTGGTCAGCTAAAACTGAAACGTGTGAAACAGTTCTAAAGAACTAGTTTTGTTAGAAATGAATTGGTGATAATTTTCATGTTAAAACGTTGATTTCATCAAAAGAAAAACTTAAATTTCACATATAGTAACATTAAAACAAACCCATAGTTATTTAGATAGTTTGTGAAGGGTACTGTGCATTATGCACACTTCCACTCGGAAATCTAAAGATCCATTGTGAATCGATTCTAGAATTATATAGAAATAATGAAAATAAGAATTATTAAACTTAGGAGATTCACTTGGTTAGAAAACCTGATGAAATTAAAGATTCATTATTATCTACTTATAGCCATCTCAAGCCTCTTATAAAGCCGAGATGCCCTCTGTCTTACAGATCCCGGCATCCACGAGTCATAATCATAATCATTATGATAATATTCTCCTCAGTCTACAATTCATCTTCGCATATTCTGCAAAAATTCAGAGTGTTGTTATCCCATCTATTTGACTTTACCGAGCAGCTGTTATCCCATTTATTTCAATCAAACTCTTAGTTTCACTAGAAGAGACTAAATTACAAAGCAAAAAAACATGAATTTCACTAAAAATCAAATTTCACCAAATGAAATTTCGCTGAAAACGACAATTTCACCAAAAACCAAAATTTCACTAAAGAAATGAATTTCGAACCAACAAAATTTCACTGAAAAGGACTATTTCACCTATTTTACTAAAATAATATAAAAAAAACTAATGGGTCGATTACGGATGGCAACCGAACCTCAGTGGAGTTGACAGTTGCCAAAAACATATTACAGATGGCAACTGACAATTGTAAGCTGTTAACTTCAGTTGCCGAACATGGCAACCGAGAATTTGTGGTTGCTTTGATTTTGATTTTAAGCGGCAAATTTTAAATGTTAGTTATTTTGTTGTTAAACTATTTATATTTTTAACATAAATAAATGTTTGTTTTCTACTCGATAATTTGAAAAACAGATTAAACATGAAAGTTGCCTTACATAATAACAACTTGCATGTCAGTTGCGTTGCCTATTGGCAACCCAACTCCAGTTTGGTTGCTATACATAATCGACCCATAAATTTCATAATAAAAACGAAAAAAATTCACCAAATGAAATTTCATTGAAAATGACAATTTCATCAAAAACTTAAATTTCTGAATAAATATGACATTTTACCAAAAACATAAATCCAATTTCACCATGAACGTAAGAAAAAAATTTCGAACCAACAAAATTTCAATGAAAAGAACTATTTCACATAAAAATATAAAGAAACCAAATTTCATAATAAAACAAAGAAAAAAAATCGGCAAATAAAATTTCACTGAAAACGTAAATTTCACCAAAAACTTAAAATTTTGAATAACAATCCAGTTTCGAACCAACAAAATTTCACTGAAAATGACTGTTTTACCAAAAATACAAAGAAACTAAATTTCATAATAAAAAAAACAAAAAATTAAAAAAGTCACCAAATAAAATTTCACAAAGATTTTACCAAAAACTTCAAACCAAATATCACAATAAAATTTCATCAAAAACAATAATTTCATCAAAAATTAATTTCAAACCAACAAAATTTCACTAAAATGTACTATTTAAAAAAACGGCATTTTGACAAAAACTTTAACTTATTAAAGTATGTAGGTATGTAATTAAAATTGTACAAAAATAAATAAACCAAATTTCACTAAAATGTGAATAAATAAATAAATAAAAATGCAAAAAAGTAGTTTCACCCAAATTTCACCAAAAAAAAAAAAAATAATGCCAACATAAATTTCACAAAAAAACCCCCCAATTGCACCAGAAAAGTAAATTTCACTCAAGAAAAGAATTTCACTGAAAATTCAAGAAAGAAAAAAACAATCGCCTAGGCTCAATATTCCACTACGAAATGAAATCGTTCTCAATTTAAAGTAGACAATTTCATAGCGTTCTAAAAAACATGTAAAACTTTTATTCTACGGTGAACCAAACTGAAAATTATATTTTACTTCTCAAATCATTTTCACTATTGCATATGTTCTTCCATATACCTCTACGAAATTTAGAACACAAACTTAATGAAAATTTTACTTCCGCTTCACTTTATAAATGTAGAATCGAGGTGTATATATTTAATTTTCATTTCTATATTTCTAAAACAAATGGAAATTGAAGTGAAACTGTATTCGTTTTTAATTCCACATAGACAACTTTACGGCTTTCTAGGAAACGAGTGAAACTTTTAGGCTACGATAAACCAAACTAAAAATTATATTTTACTTTTCAAATCATTTTCACAAAATTTAGAACAGAAACTTAATGAAAAATTCACTTCCACTTCATTTTACAAATATAGAATCGAGGTGTATATATTTCATTTTCTTTTCTATATTTCTAAAACAAATGGAAATTGAAGTTCGAACGAATATTTGGATTCGCACGATGTATATCATAAAGAATATAGCACCCTAATATCCTGGCTTATGCAACTAACTATAATATTGAAAGATTATTTAAAAATCTAAAGACTAGGAGAGGAGCATAACAGATATTTGAGCTACTGGGTTAGATAGGTCAGTGGAGGTGGGGTGCATAATATAACAAATTTCGACTACAATTTGCTTTTTATTTAGAGAAAAGAAATTGTTAGATTAGATTTTTGTTTTCTATTTAAAAAACTTTTACAATTTAAATGAAAAATCATGTATAGCTAAACTAATAATTTTGAAAAGGTAAATAACTATTTTTTTAAACCGAAAACGAAAAAAAAATGAATTTAATAAAATAAAAAATTAAAAAAAAAATTTGTTTTGAAAAATTAAAAAATAATAATAAAATACAAACCTTAGAATTTATTTGAATCTGTGACGTTGTGGCCGAAGTGTGAAGGTGGGAAGACGACGAAGTATTAGTGTTATTGTTATTATTATTCGTAGAGGTGGTGGTATGAGAAGGAGACATTAACATGTTAGCAATCATGTGCTGGCGACGTTTATTATCGGGTTGCTGTTGCTGCTGTTGTTGTTGTTGTTGCAACTTTTGTTCATTGTACAAGTTTTGCTGCTGCTGTGCTAGTAATTGTTGTTGTTGCTGTTGATGTTGCTGCTGCTGTGTGTGTTGTAAGACGGTAGGCGAATGTTGTGAATTGTTAGCATTGCAAATATTAATACCAGTTTGCTTGATTTCTAGGCCAGGTGGCAAATTGAATATAAGATTATCACTCATGACAACATTGCCGCCACCAACAATTCCTCCTGCTGCCGTATGGTAATCCAAATTCTGATGTTCTTGTTTAACCTGTAATTGTAAAACATTCTTAACATCTTCTTCTTGGCCAGCAGCATCTTCGATTTTCCATAAATTCAATTGATGCTGCTGCTGATGTTGTTGTTGTTGCTGCTGCTGTTGATGTTGTTGCTGCAATTGCTGTTGCTGTAAAGTGCTTTGTATCACAGACGAATAGGCAACTGTATTCGAAGATGTTGCAGGCGAACCAGCGTTTGCAACATGAGTGCTACGACGTATGGGCGAGTCGGCGGACGTGGCTGTTGATGTTTTATAAACGATTACTTGCGGTGGGGTAGTGGTGGTGTTGTTGTTATTATTAGCATTATTGTGTAAGGCTGGCGAAGAGTTGCCAGTCGAACTTAGAGCTGGACTGGCATAGACGGGATATTGTTGCTGGGTGGTGGTCGACGAAGCTGGACTAGGATGTTGTTGTTCTATTTGCAACACTTGCTGTTGCTGCTGCTGTTGTTGCTGCTGCTGTTGCGGGGCTTGTGATTTACGTACAATTTTATAATGTTTACCATCTATGGTATAATACGTAGTTTCCTCTTCCTCCTGCTGCTGCTGTTGTTGCTGCTGCTGTTGCTGTTGTTGATGCTGCTGCAGTTGCTGTTGCTGTTGTTGTAATTGTGTGAAGTATAACAAATCATTGTAGGCTTTTACTTGAGCCTTAGTACATTGTGTATTTTCTTGTTTGATTTGCTACTCAATGTTTTTATTTTTGTTGTTATTTAGATTTTTGGTTTTAGTTTAGTTTGATTTTGGTTTTTTATATTTTTGTTTTATAGTTTTATATTTTTGTTAACAAAAAGTAGAAGGTAGAGTTGGTATTCGTTTGATTTTTTTTTATTTAAATTTTGGATTTTTTATTTTAAGTTGAGTTTGAGGAGGAGTTGTGTAGAAAGATTTGTTTTTTGTGTTTATAGTTTTTGTTTTTATTTTAGACATTTTTGAGAAATTTATTTATTTTGTTTTAGTTTTTAGTTATAAAAAATTGTCATTTATATAAAGTAAAAACAAAAGTATAAAATATATAGAGAAAAATAAATAATATACCAACATGCATATGCATACATATGTATATAGAAACAAACACATACACAGACATTGTGAAATAAATTTGTTGTTGTAGGTATATGTATGTATATCTATATATGTATGTACGAGTATGTATGTATGTATATGCATGTAAGTATATAATATGATGATATAAATGTTGTATGTAGTAATGTAATGTAAAGTAAAGTAATGTAATGTTGAAGATATATATGTATAGAGTAAATTGTATGAATGCGTGTTGTACATGTGTATGTTTATGTGTGCGTGTTTTTTGCACAATATACATACATATGTATGTTTTTGTAAATTGTTAGAGAACAGCAAGGAATAGAATTTGTTACAACAATATATACCCATACTACATACTACTTATTATAACCAAATACAATAGTTTGTGTATAACACACAGACACAAAATACAGCATATTATTTCTATGTGTTTTATGTTATGTGTTATGTGACTAACTCCCTGCTCCCATCCCTTCTCATATAACTTTAACCAACTACCCCTCCCCCTCCATTAAACACTTGCTACGTCTTTCTTGTTCATCTTCCTCTACACTTCTATATTTCTTTCAATTTATTTTATTTTTCATTTTTGTACTCATATGGTTGGTTTATTGTCATGAATGTTAAATTATAAATCCAAGTGTATTCCTTCTTGTTTTGTTATTATTGCAGTTAACAAACATACAATATGCTCTCTCATATGTACATACATATGTAGGATGGTCATGTAACTAACTAGTATGTATACTCACGTTAACAACAACAGAAATTTACAGGTGAAGTATACTATTATATTCTTTTATTCAGGGTGAGTCTGAAAATTGTGGGCTTTGAAAGCAAATAGATACTCCTCTAAACTTTAAGTTAACAACAAATTTTCGTTAAAAATATAAACATTTACAAAATAACAGTTTATGAAAAACCCAAAGCATACAAAAATGTAATGCTAACTTTATTCAGCATGAGTCTGAAAATTGTGGGCTTTCAAAGCAAACGCTGCTCTTCTTAACTTTAAGTGAATAACAAACTTTCTTTAAAAATATTAAAATTTTCTTTATATTCAGCTAATATTCCTGATATTAGGCAAATAACGCAGCATGAAAATATCAAAGTATACAAAAATGTAATGTTAATTAAACTCTGCTACTCTAAACCCAAAAATAATAACAAAATTATAACAATTTCTAAATCATACAAATTTTAAAATTTCCTGTTTAAACTAGAGCTTCCAAATATTTGGCAAATGAGAGACAATGAAATGACTGTACATATACAGGATGAATCTGAAAATCCTGGTATTTTAATTAAACTAATACTACTCTAAACTTAATAAATTACAAAATTATAAAAATGTTCAGAAAATGAAAAATTCTAAGCATACAAAATTAAAAATAAATAACAAAAGAATTGAGGTTTATGAAAAAAACATATTGAATTAAAAAAAACAGGGTTTTGGTTTGCCTAAATATACAAAACGAAATAATCTAAGCAATGTCTAACATTTGGACCCAATTTACACGACGCTATTTTTAATCGGTGTTCACACAGCATAATTTTATTGCTTAAATCGCTCGTATTTTTATTTGTATACACATATGTAATACGAATAAGAGAGTAACACGAATTGCTAGTACAAATAAGTGTATACTCGACTTATCTTCCCCTCAACCCGATGTCTAAAAGGTAATCAGCTAAGATTAAATAATTGTTTCGTATAAATTGGGACTTTGCAAATTATAGAATGTGAAAAACCTAAGCATACAAAAATAAAATATTAAAAAAAACGAACTTATTTAGTTTTTTAAGGAACAAGTTTTTTTTACAAAATATTCAGAAGGAAATAATTTAAGCAAACTAAAAATGTATTTAAGGAACAAAGATTTGTTTTTATAAAATATTCAGAAAGAAATAACCTAAGCATACAAACATTTATTTAAAGAAGCAAGTCTTACTTTTACAAAATATTTAGAATAAAATAATCTACACAAACATAAATACAAGCTAGAGTCATTAGACTTAAAGCAACATAGAGTCATTCCCACGACACATTGTTCTATGCTCCTTAATTACTCGTATTCATTTGGACAAGGTTTGACAACTCAGCAATCACTGCTTTTACAACAACATACAACTAGAGTTGCTTGTTATTAGGCAAAATATTGCTGTCCATTTGGCAAAGTCCTGTTCCTTTATGTGAAACATTAATTGTGTGTATGCTTAGATTATTTCGTTGATATCAGGTATCACTTTCACTTCCTTTCTTTTTGTTTACTTAGAATATTTCGTTCTGAATATTTTAGAAAACAAAGCTGTTTTTCTGCTTTTCATTTTGTATGCTTAGTTTTGTTCGTTCTGAATAATTTGAATAACAAAGTAGGGGACTATGAATATACATAAATTTTCTTTGGATCATTAAATTCTTATTCTATGATTGAAATTAATTGTGACAAAATTTAAACAAAAATTAATTCACTTTGACACAAAATGATGAATGATTAGACTCTGATTCTCAAAGAGTACGACCTCCAGAAATCAACAGTTTAATATATAGGCTATACAATCTTAACATTCTTTAGGTATGAGTAAGTTTATCCATGATCTCTAATATTCGATTTCGTTTTCGGATTAGGTCAAAAATCTACCTAATACCAGTATTCGTTAGAAGTTCAGCAGAACACCGAAATCTTTTTGAAGGAAAATTACAAAATGTAAGAAACAAAGAAAATTATTAATGTAAAAAAACTATGTTACATTTATACAGACTGCAGCACGTTTATTTGAACGGTATACCGAAATATACAAATAATAATAATGTATCGATAAGAAACAGGCTTACAAATACTTAGTTCTTACAAAGTTGTCATGTATCAAGCAAATTACAGACCGTGAACAAAATCTAAACATAAGAAATAAAAAAAAATCAGAACGAAATAACCTAAGAATACAATAAAAAGAATCCGGCGCTACTTACAGGCCTACAAATACTCAATTCTTACAAAGTTGCCATGTATTAAGCAGATTACCATGACCATGAACAAATCTAAGCATACGAAATAAAAAGTAATTAAAGTATTCAGAATGAAATAAAATTGAAGACAACTGAAACTAAAGACATACTATTGAAACTAATAGATTTAAAAAACATTTTCAGGTGTAAAAAAAATTATTTTCATAAAGGTAAACATATATTCTTTTTTGTTCTGTGTTTTGTATATCTGTATTTTAGCAAAACTTAGGCTTTAGCCGACGAACAAATGTGTTCAACAAAAATGATAACAAAATTTCGGCAATACATGCCCGCAAAACCCCACAAATATGGCATGAAACATTTTGTCCTTTGTGACTTGGATGGATTTTCGAATATATTCGAGGTTTACAAAGGAGCGGGCGATAATGTGGTGTTACCTAACACCCCTGACTTAAGAGCAATAGCCAATGTGTTCATTAGATTGTCAGACACACTACCAGATTTCAAAAATCATATCTTATATTTTTCTATACCTCTCTGCCACTTCTTGTTTATTTACGGAGCAGAGGAATTTATGCATTAGGAATTGTGCGATCTAATAGTATTCCCAACTGCAAGCTGACAAAAGAAGTGGAATTAAGAGATAAGGAACGTGGATATTCAGAAGAGTTCGTTGGCCGTGCCTTAGGAATAGATATATCTTGTGTCCAATGGAAAGATACAAAATATGTACGATTACTATCTACGTATTTCCGACATACGTAGATAGTAACCTTTTAAAACACTGAACAACAATTCACAACCATTAAAAATATGCTGTTATGATCGGAAAAATAAATACTACGCCGATGTAGGCTGTCCAAATATAATCAAACTGCCGTATTTATAAAAAATTAAAGTAGACTTCAAATGTACTTTAAGAAAATTTTGTATGAAAATTTTGTCTAAAAGCACACTTCAAGTATAATACTTTATTTTTTATAAATACTGCAGAAAGAATATAATCGACATATGGGTGGTGTTGATTTGATGGACAGTTTACTCGGTCGCTACCACATCAGAATAAAACCGAAGAAATGGACTTTGCGTTTATTTTATCACTTGATTGATATGTCGTTAGTTAATTCATACCTTCTTTACCAGCGTAGACATGGAATTAACTGTAGAGACGTTACACATAAAAAATTACCAGATTTTCGTATTGAAGTGGCTGATGTACTTTGTCGTTATGAAAACGCTAATGCGTAGACCACAGGGCCAAAGCCCACAGCTTCAAAAACCCAAGAAATCGTATAGTCCACCAGATGACATCCGTTTTGATGAGATTGTACAAATTTATCACACAATGGAAAACCGAATAAAATTAAAAATTTAAAACATCCCTTAAATAACTTTTTTATTACATTACCAGGCAGGTCCGCTTTTTGGCGGTCAACATATTTTGTCACCTGGAAGGTTCTTTTTTTTAACTTTCACTATTAATATATGTTTTATTTGCCAAAAACCTATCAATAAATAATTTTTTTAAATCGAAAAAAATTGGTTGTTTAGAGGGTTAAGTTTGAAACTAGAATAGGCATAAACAAATATTAGACATATTATGATGTTTCAATATTTATGTATAGAACATGCTTAAAACTGACATTAAGCTGGATTTTTGCATAATCCGAAAGCAGATATTTCATCGTTTATATAAAACAAACTGCTCGCCATAACAAGTTATAGTTGTTGTTGTTGTTGTAACAGCAGTAATTGCTAATTCTAGTTCTGCAATTCTAGTTATTGCAGGTATTGTTAAATAAAAAAAAAATTGAACTGTAATTGCATGACAATGGTTCAATTCATTTTAACTTTATCACTTCAATAGGTTGGGTTGAGGTCTGCACTAATAACTATAATATTAACAATTATTTCAGAAATATTTGATTTTCTTACTCTTCCGGATTTTTTTACTTTACTAATGTAGTTTAGAACTAGCACGTACTTTCTGCTATCATTTTTTGACAAGACGTTTATAATTGTTATCATAAACTTTAGCACATACTTTCTGCTATCATTTTTTGACAAGACGTTTATAATTGTTATCATAAACTTTAGAGGTACTCCATGTAATTTTTTTAAAATTCTGAAAGTCACTTTATGAAACGGAGATATATTTTGATCAGCTTAATTCTTGGAGTAGTGAGTGATTAGAGAAATATTCGTCTGTCTATTATCATGAAATTTTTACAGTGATGTAAGCAATATATGATATAAAGAGGCTTAGTTTTCTACTGCTAGAATGATGATACTCTGATTCCTCCAGAAATCCATGGATTAAGCTCTTGTACATTTTAAACAGCGAGAGGCAATTGTATTCAATCAAAATGTTCTTAAGGTGTGAATAAGTTCATGCATTATATCTAGATGAAATGATAGGACATAGCTGTCTCGCTCAAAGAATACGACCTCTAGAAATCAACATAACACGATTTTGTATTTTTCTAGCAGAGCAAGAGTTACTTTACAGAGGCTAAATTTTCAACAGCGAGAATAATGAGACTCTGATTTCAAAGAATAGACCAGCAGAAATAAACTGATTAAAGTGTAACGTCATGCACGATATCTAGATCAAATGTTCCTATTACTAATAGAAATGTTTATATACATATATGTATGTATTTATATATAAAAAGAAAATCTTCAATTATAACACCTTAAAACATTAAGAACAGTGCAAGGTAAATTAATAAAATCTTAATTGCTTAGAAGACGTAAGATCTAGAAAAAATAAATTAGCTTTAAATTATAGAATAATTATTATTTCATATCGAACTGTTAATTTTTACTTCTTGATAATTTTAGTCAGGCTTAAGTTCATTAAATTATTTTTATTGAAGTTAGGAAAAATTATCAAAAAAAATTTTAATAATAAAATTTTTCAAGTTGTAATTCCTAACTTCAGTAAAAATAATTTAATGAAAATTAAATTTAATGAACTTAAGCCTGACTAAAATTATCAAGAAGCTTTAAATTTTGAAACTTTTTGAAAAAAAAAAAAACTTTCTGTTGATCGTTAAATTTCCAGCTGTGTTACACCATACGTCATATGTATAGAACGATCTCGTACGATATTGTTGGTAAAAGACTTTGAAAAACACTCCGGTCGATTCGGAGCCTAGATACAGTTGACTTATGTAGTTAAGTTTACTAGAATATATCAAGCACGCATTGATCGCTTTTAAAAATCTTAAAACACCGATAAGAATGTGCCGCTAAAAAAGCAATTGCTGTTCCGACACAGCCAACAAGCCTCTGCTACTTCGCTACGCTTGGACTGAATTATTTCGTACGCTATTTTCTAAAATGTGTAAAATTAAAATAAAATAGCTCTATTTGCTTTCATATAAGAAAATTTACAACCATAAATACAAAAAAGGGTTTCAAGTTATCACCTATTTACATTCAAATTGTTACTATTAAAAAGCTATTTTATCACTGTCAGCTTGTTGGCATTCGGTTAAAATGAACTTTTCACAGTCCTATGATAACTTATGTCTTTAATTATTGAACACCTATATGTAGGTATCCGTAATAGTTTAGTGTTATTTGAAAATAAGGAAAAAATAATCATAAACGACGTAGTTATAAGTAAAAAGTGAACGTTAACTCTTTTTTATAAAAAATTTCTTTACAAAAATTTGGTTTTCAGGATAGCATATGTAGATACTTAACATATAACTTGCAAAGTTGAAAAAAAATGGTAATCAAATAAAACTATTTAAAAATTACATATATTTTTCTCAAAATAGAAATTGTTTATAACGAAAATCGGCTTCTGAGCTTAATATTGTTGTTAAAAAAAATTCATATTTCAATAAACCTCCCTTCCACCTCCCCCATAACGCTAAACCTTACTGTTCTCTCACAATTTAATTTTAGTTTATGTTTATAAATCTTTCGTTTAGTTTATTTTGAAAATTTTTTAAAGATACAGTTTGAAAAATAAGTGTTGTAGTAAAAAAAAAATCATAAAATCATACAATAACAAAAATATAAACAGTATGTAAATATGGATGAAGTGATATTGCGACCGACGTTTTGTTTTTAAAAATCATATGAAGGAAATTTATATGGTTTATATATATATATATATCTTAGGGATATTATAATTTAGATTTTTTTCTTCGATTTTGTTTTAACTTAAACTCTGACTACATACTACTACTCACCACCTTATCCGCAGCTAGATTAAGCTGTTGTTGTTGCTGATGCTGCTGCTGCTGTTGGCTTTGTTGTTGCTGTTGCTGAGCCTGCTGTTGCTGCTGCTGCTGCTGCTGTTGCATGGCCAAGAACGTATTTGAAATCATTGTCGGAGTATTCCAACTCAGCGTAGTCGGTGTTATGGTGGAGGTGGTGGGCGAAGGTGAAGCACCACTAGATGATGAATTCTCACCATAGTAATTTGTGGCGGCTGCAGCATTATTGACTACAGCGGCGGCGGCCGACGAGACCGCAGCTATAGCAGCTTGATTTTGGAATGAGGTCAATTGTTTATCCAAAGTGGCGGGTATTTGTAATTGGCGATGTGGTGTATTAACAGCCGACGAGGCATAATGGGCAGGTTTTGGTTGTACAGCACTGGCAGCGGCCGCATGATGATAGATTTGTTGGAAAACTGGATTGTAGCCTCCAATGGGTGAGGGCGATACGAAACTACCGCCACCGGCTGCAATATTTGCCGCAATATTAGAATGAGCCGCCTGTAAAAGTAATGACTGAGCACTTGAGGCCAAATGTGGATGCTGAAAATCTTCAGCCGATGTTGTACTACTCGCCGCAGGTAGTATAGTACGATTATACCCATAAGGCCAGGGACTCGAATTTGGGTCCATGGTGACTCACGCTTTTCAACAAAAAAATATATACACACTCTACACAGAAGAACTAAAAACAAAAACATAATATAAACAACATAGAATAAGAAAATATTCAGCATTTCATCATTACATAAAATTATGAGCACTTTTCTCTCGAACTTACCTTTTATGAATTATTTTTTCTAATATTTACTTTGAAATTTATAAGTAAAATAAAAATTTATAGATTTTATTAACAATAACCTGCCCGCCGTCTTGGCTCCCTTATTTTTTTTTTTGTAAATTTTTTCTTACTATCAAACTTTTTTTTGACGTTTTTCTTCTACTACATAAATGAAAATTGTACTTGTCCTCCTCTTTTTCTTTTTTTTTTAGTTGGGGTCTTTTTTTTGTATTCTATGTTGAAGGTGTTTGTGTATGTATGTGTATCGCGTTCTTGTTAAATTGTCTATCATCAATCACGTCTATCACTTTTAATTGTCATTTTTTGCTATTGAAATTTCCATAGTAATTCATGAGTTTACTTAGATTTTTTCATTATTATATATTAAACACTATTTACACTTGATAATTATGTAAATATTTTTCAATTTTATTAGCAATTTCGTTGTTATTTTATAAAAATTTATGCACTATTTTTTACTTCGTCTTGTCACAAAGCGCCATTTTAGAAAAATATGGCAGTCACAGAAAAAAAGGAAGATATTGGAAGAAGAAGGTGAAAGAAAAAATTTGTGTATTGTCAGTAATGCTAGGTGTAGCAACGGCTACAGGAAAATTTTATTGATTTTCGTGGAAAGTATGAAAGAAAACCGATAAAATCTTGAAAATATTCCAAAATAATGATATAATTAATAATATAAATAAGAAAATATTATTAACTTTCCTGTAATTAGGCTGAATTTGTTAAATATATAAAAATGGGCAGCACTTTTTTAGGTCAATAATTATATAGTAGTGCTGCCATATGTTACTAACTAAACATAACCTTTAGCTTTTATATATACTACAAGGAAAATATGGCTTTTAAGCAGTGTTGCTGCTAAAATAATTATAAATAGTTTATTAAAATTAACACATATTATTTATTTTATCTAATTTTTAATGCAGTTTATTATTTTCTAGGAAATTAGTTTTACAACTATTTCCACCCCACACCTTTTCACCATTCTCTCTAAAAAAATTTTTTCTCTTGTTTGAAACAACTTTTTTGTATTGCTAAATAACAAAAAGTGGTTTAAAGTTAGTTGCAATTTTTAAGTTATATTTTTAATTAAAAAATTTGGCTATCAATAAATGTAAGTACATACACATGTATATTGTGTTGGAAAAATAAGCACACTTGGTGCTATTAAATAAAAATTAAGAGTTGTCTGTAATAGGTACAATGTCTAATTAAATCTCTTGAGGGAAAATTTTTTAAGAAATTTGGCATGTGAATACCTACATACCTATATAGTGTTGGAAAAACAAGCATTATTCATGCAATTAGATAAAAATTAGTTTAATTAATGACTCATTAAAAAATACTTTGTGATTGCCTGTTAGTCACAAATATAACGTTAAAGTTATGAAAGAGTCATAATTGTTCGTTTTATTTTGTTATTTACACTTTCAATGTTCTATTACATGTGCAAAATCAATTAATTCCCTTGGGGAAAATTTTCCAAAAACTTTTGTTTAACATGTGCCTGTTTGTTTTGGTTATCTTTTAGGCCATTTTTACACTACATATTTGTTTAAACGAAACGTCAGTTAATAGTTTGACGTTTTTTTTTAATATGAATTGTTATTTGACCTTTTTTTAATATTATTATTTTATTATAATTCAAAACTTATATTATCCCTGAAGAAGCTATCCTGTGATAGCGAAATATTGGAAATAAATATATAGAAATAAATTAAATATTTTTATATAAAATTCAAGTGACCTTATTGCTTGTAAAAAGAAACTATTAAATGAATTGTTATAATTTTTTTTATATTTAAAATCATGGTGTAAATATACAAGGTGAGCGCAGTAGCACAGCTGACAAACATTGTTTACAATTTACTTATGTCAAAAGCAATCCTTTTTCAAGTGTTTTTGACAGTACATTATTTTACACAAACAAAATGCCTGTCTGGTAAAGTTAAAAACAACCATTAACATTTTATTACTACTTATTCAGCAAAAAATTATTTTATTTAAAAAATATTAGGAATAGAAACAATATTATTATCCATCCATTTTTAACACTTATTCGAACCTAAGATTTATAAATCCTACAAGTTTCTTTTGCTTTAACCAAGGCTTAACTAGTTTGGATGTGTGCTGTGGAGTTTGTGTCCTGTATTAATTCCCATTTCTCCAACATAATTTAGCATTTGATTTTGTAATATTTCTAGTAGTTGAAATATAAAACTTGATTAAAATGTTAATATTTTTAAGTCTTCTTTAAAAACTGACACTTCTTATATTTACAATATTCGCGAGATTGCCTTATTTAGTGTATACAAAAAACTCTCATTTGTCAGCACTTTTTACAGTATTTGGCTTCGGCCGTTGCTACACTATGCTGACAAGAAGAAACGCCTCATAAAAGAGAATGTGGAAAAGAAATTTCACTACATTGGTTAAAAACGATAGAACAAGAAAATACGAAAAAAAGATAAAGATAATATTAAAAACACGAAAATCGAATAAGAAACACCAGCTGAAAAGTAATTAATATACATAGAAAATATTGATAAATTAACAATTTTATTAAATTGAAACACTCGAATTAAATATATAATTGGTAAGTACAACAAACTCATTGAATTTTGTTTTTAAAAGATAATTTACTAATACGCCCCCTTTTTTGTGCTGTGATTTTTCCACTGATGTGCTGCCTTTGAAAATGATGTGTCATCTCTTTTGAACTGTGTAACTGTAATTAAATGTGTAGATTTTCAATATGGAATTCGGAGATGATTTTGGAGCTGCTCCTGCTACCGCCAGCGAAGAAGTTGATCCTGCCGCAGAGTTCTTGGCACAGGAGAAATCAATTTTGGGAGATTTAGAAGCAGAAATCAATTGTGGTTCTAGTATTAGCAAAACAGCAGCAGCCTCAGATGATGCTGGTTTGTTGGGTGGTGACATTATTGAGTTGGCCCCTGGCAGCAGTGGCGGTTTGGAGTCCTCTACCGGCTCTTTTGAGATGATTGGAGGTGACAATAACGATGTTAATCCCATTTCCGGACCACCACCATCTCGCGTTGAACCCGAGAAAATCCGCAAATGGCGTGAGGAACAGCAACAACGCTTGGAGGAGAAAGACCGTGAAGAGGAATGCAAAAAGGAAGAGTTAAGGGCCCAAGCCAAGAAGGAATTGGAAGATTGGTTGAGACAAACCGAAGAATCTATTGCTAAAACTAAATCTGCTGCCCGTAGTGCTGAAAAGCAGGCAGCTGCTTTGGAAAATGGTGGAGCCATGGAACCGGGCACCGAATGGGAGCGTATAGCCAAATTGTGTGACTTTAATCCCAAAGTCAATAAGTCAGGCAAGGATGTGTCACGCATGCGTTCCATCTACTTACATCTCAAGCAAAATCCCATACCCATTAGAACCCAAAAGGCATAAAAAGGATAAAGGGAATTTAAGTTTTTCGTTTCGATTCGTTTCCTTTATTAATATTCCAATAAATTCATTATTATAACTATTATTGTTTTATGTTTACTTTCAAACAACAAAATTCCACATAATTACGAAAATTTATTATAGATGTATTAAAATAAAACATGAAATAAATATATATACATACATAAATAAGTAAAATTTAAATAATAAAAGGTTTATTTTACGATTTATTTATCATGTTTTTCTTTCAGTGTAAAGCTAAATTACATCATCTCTAATTTAACTGTATGTAAAAGTCGCTGTTACTGTTATGTTTTAAATAGAGCTGCCATCTATACACAAATTAAATGGTCACCCCTATCGTGAATTGGGTATTTTTTCTAAAAACAAACCGCTAAGTATGGAAACTTCAAACTAAACCTTTTTAACCCTTTCCCTGTCCCCATATAAAAAAAATACCGTACGTCCAAAATTTTAATTTTGTTTAAACCGGTTTCTAGGCACTTTTTTATTTCTTTTATTATTATATGTAATTTTAGTAATGAAGAAACTGTTTTTCTTTAAAAAAAAGTGTGAATCATATGTGATGCACAGATGCACATTAAAATACCAACCTTGAAAATATATGTATATCACTTGTGAATCACATGTGATGCACAAGCGTATGACAGCAACTTGCTGTGCATCATATGTGATGCACAGGACAGGGAAAGGGTTAATATTAAATCTTTAGTCTTCTTTATAAATATATACAAATTTCAACTACTATTAAGGCATTAGAACTTGAAGATTTGTTCTCCAAACAGAATGCTAAATTTTACGCAATATTTTTAATGTTAAAATAAATAAAATAAAAAATAAATAAATAAAAGTTCTTTAAATTACATATTATCTACATTTTCAGCTCTTCTCTTTTGATACTCCCTCGCTAAAATGTCCACCTCCTCCAGCAAACCGACTCCCTTGCTAAATTTCAAACGCAAAAACTATCTACACTGGGATGATTATTTCATGGCCACCGCTGTCTTATCCTCGAAACGCAGCAAAGACCCCGTTACCCAGGTGGGTGCGGTCATTGTCAATGAAGACAACCGCATAGTGGCCATTGGCTATAATGGTTTTCCCAGATCCTGTGACGACGATGAATTTCCTTGGTACAAGGCCAAGGATGTAAAGCAGTTTAAGGACGTCGATCCCATAGAAAATAAGACAATGTTTGTGGTTCATGCCGAAGCTAATGCTATACTGAATAAGAATTGTGCCAATCTCAAAAATAGCCGCCTCTATACCACGTTATTTCCCTGCAACGAATGTGCCAAACTTATCTTACAATCGGGTATTACGAAAATATTTTATATGTCCGATAAATATTCCCATAAGCCCACATATCGGGCTTCACGTTTAATGTTTAGCAAGGCGAATATTGAGTGCTTACATTTTCAACCTAAGGAAAAAAAGATTGTTATAGATTTCGAGCAAGTAATGCAAGAATAGTTGAATTCGACGCAGGAATTAGAAAAGGTTTTAGTTATCAGACAGACTATGGCATTTTAATAGCTGTACTTCATTTTATATACATATGTTTTTATTTTGTGTAAAAATGTAAAAATTATTATTGTAATTATTTGTATTTTTTTAATAGGACTAATAAATAAAGAAATTGTGCTCAAACTTCGAATCAATAATAAAATATTACGAATAAAATTATGTTTTTATATATTTACAAAATTGTCTTGTTTTTATTTAAAATATTAATGATATTTTAATATTAAAAAAAAGGTTATTTTAGGCATTTTTTAAGCGTTTGTTTATGTTTTTGCTTTAAAACGCTTGACATCACTTTAATAAACCGTTAACATTTCTCTCATCTGTATGTTTATTGTGATAACATATTTCATTAACTGTTATACTAATTACTGTTGAACATAGAGATGCCACATGAATTTTATTGTAATAGACAGGTTTTTTAACATAAAATTAAAGGAATTTTTGTTTAAAACCAGCTCTAATAAAATGTAAAATATAAAATAAGGGAATCTTTGTTTAAAACAAGCATAATAACAAGCATAAGTTTAAAGTAAATTTTATAAAATTGAATATTACCAAAAGCTTTTGTTTCACACTTTGAGTTAACACATAAAGTTTTACCGAAATAAAACGAATATGGCAAAAATTAATTTGCATCTGGTTTGGGTTTAAAAAGTAAAGTTTCGTTAAATTTTTGAAATTAGAAAAAAATCAAATTGTTTAAAAAGAGTTTTATGCATTATAAATGACTTACTGCCGTATTTATAAAAAATAAAGTAGGCTTGAAGTGTGCTTTAAGACAAAATTTTCTTACAAAATTTTCTTAAAGTACAGTTTAATTTTTTATATATACGGCAGTTAAGCTTTATTTCCAGTTGAACTCGTTAATTAAAAAAAATTTCGATAAGTTTTTTAAATTTTTAAAAATACTTAATATGTTTTTAAATCAAAAAATGCTTGTTAAAGTTGTATGAATATGTAGAAAATTTTATTTCAATTGCCTCGGTTTAATATAAAAAGCTTCATTTTGTTTTTTAAATTGCTAAAAATCAAAATTTGTAATTGGTTTAAAGAAATAAACGTATACGCCACTATTCTCATGTTATTTTTGTTTCTTCAAAAAATAAAAAGTTTTAAGTTTTTTAAATTTTAAAAAATCCAAATTTTATGTTTAATTTTGTGAATTTTTTTTTTTTTGGTTTCAAAAAATAAAGTTTCGTTAAGATTTTGAATTTCAAAAAATCTTCAATTTGTTTTGTATTTAATAGAATTTTATGTAAAATAAACGAATTTAACTTTATTTCGGATAAAGTTTTAAAAATAAAATTTCGTTCAGGTTTGTAAATGACTAAAAATGGGAAATGTTTCTTTATTTAAATAAAATTTTATGTATAATGAATGAATTTAGCTTTATTTTTAGTTAAATTCTGTGCCAATTGTCTAAAAATATTACTTTACAATGGTATTCTTTGAATCATTGATTTAAATGGACTTAGACGAAATAAAATTTCTCTAATAATATATGTATGTAATTAAAAAATGTTGATTGGTTTCAATATCTTTTTATCTACTATATGCACATAGTATATTCAATATAGATTGATTTATTATTGCTGTTTTATAAAATAAAGTTTCATTTGAGTTGTTTAAAACACAATTTAATTACATACCCATATGTTTCAAAAGTTTTGATTAAAGAAAGTTGTTGTAAGTTTATTTAAAAAAGAACTTTTATTTCCTTAAATTTAATTAGATATTAAGATAATTTTAAATTTTCTCTTTTAAATATATATATATTTTTTTTAGTATTTTCTAAATTTTTAGTGGCAAAAATTATTAATATTTCTATTTTAAAGATTCTTTAAGTAAATATTTACATATTTTTATGTTAATTTAATATCAACTCTTCTATTTATGTTGTTAACAGTAGTATTATGTTTTTAACATTTCCTTTTATGTTTAAATACAGCAGCCCTGTTACTGGCCTACTCTCTGTTGTTGAGTATAACAGTGTCATTGTATTGTTTTATATAATGTGTTGACTTTGTTTTTGAGTTTGTCCTTTTTGGTGTTGTTTACTATAATCATAGCCTTGTTGTTGTTGGTAAATAGCAAGAAAATATTTAATGCGATGCCAGTTTTAAGCTAACTGCTGTTGTTGTTGCTGTTTTGTTCTGCTTGTTCTTCTGTTTGTGTTTTAAACAATAAGAAGTGTTTAATATCTATAGCACAGAGTCGCGTGTTGGTTTGTTGTCGCTGTAAAAACCCAAGAATTTTCAGTTTTCCATGAAACGTTTAATACAATGGTTGTGTGCAGAGAGATCTTTCTTTTTTTTTTTTTGCCGTGAGAGAGCATTAACGGTAAATCTTTGTGTGTGACATTTGTAAAAGAAATAAATATGAAAACATTGAGTTGTTTAGAGAAAAACAAAGTGATTTATTTTATTTTTTTAGTTTTGTACAATAAAAAAAGAATGTTTGTTTAAATAAAAAAAAATAATTGATTGATTTCAGAGATTTCTAGTTTTTATATTTAGCCGGTTGCACAGTGGCTGTTTTGTTTTAATAAAATTACTATGATTAGCAAAACAATTTGTGTTGGTTGTGTTAATTTGATTTGATTTATGTTTGTTTATTTATTATTGTTTTAAATAGTGTTGATTTTATTAATGTTATCGTTTTCCAATGTAAATAAAACTTTAGTGCCATATTTTCATGCAAACAGCATGATTAAACATGTATGTACATAAGTATGTGTGTATGTACAAGTAGATAATTAAATTCAAAGTAAAATTTTAACAAAATTAAAGAATTGAAAGTGTTAGTTGCCAAGTGTGTATGGTAAAATAAAAAAAAATTTATGGCCATTAAACAAAATAACAGAACATTTTATAAAAAAAATTGTTTTGTTTAAATAAAAATATTTTGCAAAATGTTTATTTGCAAATTATGGTTTATTTTATTATTGTTGGTAAATAATGTGTGACCGACTGACACCCACACATGAGAATTTAAACAAAAAATTGTTGGAAAATATTTAAGGCAGCCGCTGATTCCACAGTTTGCAGTTATAAAACAAAAGGTAAGTGAATAATTTTGAGATTTTTTTTAAAAAAATTTAACAAAAAAAAAAAAAAAGAATTTAATTAATAAATAAAAATTCCTTTATTTCAAGCTCGAGGTCAGTTAAATTTTATTTTATCTGCCGATATTTCGATGCTCTATGAGTATCATCATCTGGGCTTGTAAATAAATAATAATTTATATGGACCACGTAAAATTAATGTACATTTCTTTTTATCAGTTGAACAACAGAAATGTACATTAATTTTACGTGGTCCATATAAATTATTATTTATTTACAAAGGAGGTTAAAGTTGATTACGGGGAGGGTCTTATGTTAAGTTTCGACTAATTACGGACCGACTATTATAAAATTAGGTGTCATCATTTCTGTATATTATTTGTGTCGAATTTTATTTGATTACCAACATTCTTAAGAAATTTATGATCGTTAAAGTGATTTTCGGAAGTGGGCCATTTATGGGAGCTACGACTAATTATGCACCGATCATAATAAAACTCTACCGTATTATTTGTATGCATATGAAATATATTTGCGTTTAATATTATTTGGATACCAACATTTTTAAGAGAGTTATGCTCTTTAAAGTGATTTTCGGAAGTGGGCATTATATGGGAGCTACGACTAATTATGGACCGATCACAATAAAATTGTACCGTATTGTTTGTATACATATGAAATATATTTGTATTAAATATTATTTGGATACCAACATTTTTGAGTGCGTTATACTCTTTAAAGTGATTTTCGGAAGTGGGCTTTATATGGGAGCTACGACTAATTATGGACCGATCTGCACAAAATTTGGAAATGTGATTTGGCTTCATTTAACACTCATTTGTGATGAAATTTGTTTAGTTCCTTGCATAATTAAAACATTATGATCGGTAAACCCCAATTTCGGGAGGACTTTTGTATGGGGGCCAGGTGAAATAATGGACCGATTTTCACCAGTTTCAATCCCATCCGTCCTTGGGGCGAAAAAATATCACTTACCAAATTTTATTAAAATATCTTCAAAATTGCGATCTTTACTCTGCGCACAAGCTTTACATGGACAGCCAGCCAGACGGACGGACGGACAAACGGACACCGTTAAATCGACTCAGAAAGTGATTCTGAGTCGATCGGTATACTTTAAGGTGGGCGTTGGGCCAATATTTCTGGGCGTTACAAACATATGCACAAATCCAATATACCCTCCCCACTATGGTGGTGTAGGGTATAATTATTAAGATATTTTTTTGGGAAAAAATATTTATATTTCCCAGAACTTTCTTGACTTACACGTTTAAGTTAACTAAAATGTTTTTCTAAATACATAAATACTAAACATACTCTAAGCTATATAAAATCACTTAAAAGAAATTTTATAATAAAAAAGTTATACTGCAAAATTTGGCAACAATTTAAATCGAAATTATAACTTAAAAATCGTTTATACAATTACAACATTATAATTTTTCTTTTAAAATATAAACAATACAAAATAATTATTTTAATATATAAAAAAGTTGAAATTTTCTAAAATTTGTCATCAGCAGCAACTACAAGGTGGCGCAAAAGTAAACTTCCAATCAGGCGTTCTTGCTGGCCGGTGCAAATCGCCAAAACGGAAGATTAGGCGCCCGAGAAATGCATCCTTCAGCATATTGGTTGTGGCACGTGCAGTGTGTGCCGTTGCACCGTCCTGTTGGAACCACATGTTTTCCAATCCCAATTCATCAAGTTGCGCAAAATTTATAGCATTTTCTGATAGGAGGATTCCTTTTGCGCCACCTTGTATAAACTTTAGCCTAATAACAGTCAAGCTGTGTTCAAATTTGACAATTTTATAAAAACATTTCAACAGCTTAACTCTTTAGCTTGCCAGCCTGGTAATTTCATTCAAATCTCTTCATAAATTAAAATCTTTGCTACAAATGAAAATATGTATATTGTTTTAATTTCATTTCACTCCTTAGACGTATGCTTAATTTTTAACATTTACATATTTTCTAACAAATTAATATCACTCATACGTTACAAATAAAATACTTGACTTTTTTAATTTGTATCAACAAATATTTTTTGTTATTTAAGGGTTTTCTACTATTATTTGTTATATAAACAAAACACAAATATTTTGCAATTTTTTCTAGTTTTGTTTTTATTACACAAATTGTACATGATTTTTGTACCCTTCGGTCACTAATTTTTTGTTCTACAAATATTGCAAAATCTTGTAAGAGATAGCAGAAAACAAAAGGAAATAATCTATTGATTTTCATAAAACATGAGTAGCGCTAACGTAATTTTAAAAATAACATATATTCAATAAAATATTATTTATGATCAGTTCTACAACAGTTCTAGTTTCAGGTTTTAGTTTTAGTACAGGTTCTAGTTTAGATTTTAACTCAGTTTCTAGTTCTTTTTCATCAATAAAGTAAGGAATCATGTCTTTTAATACTTTCGAATCTATTTCAATGCATGATAATGCATCCGCATTTGTGTTACTTGTCCCTTTTTGTATATTATATCGACATTATATTCTGATAATTCAAGTCTTATTCTAGTTAATTTTGAGGATGGGTTCCTATGTGTAAATAATGCTATAAGTGGTCTATGATCTGTGACAACAGTACATTTTCTTCCATATAGATATGGTCTAAAAAATTGTATTCCCCAATGTATACCTAACAATTCTTTCTCAATAACGGATTTATTCTTTTCGTGTTTTTTTAATGATCTACTCGCATATGATATAGGCAAATCATTACCGATCTCACCTTGTGATAATATTGTTCCTAACGCAGTATTTGATGCGTCTGTAGTAAGAATGAAAGGTTTCGCGAAATTTGGATATTGCAATATTGGTGGGTTGATTAATTTTTTCTTTAGTGTTTCGAATGCTTTTCGGCATTCTTCTGTCCAATTAAAACAACTTTTTCTGTTAATAAATCTGGTATAAACCTTTTGTGATATTACTTTGTGCTTTGATGAATATCCTAGATATAATACTTCTGCGTTCAGCTTTAAATTGTATTGCCTTAGCCTTTCAAATACTTTAACAAGGTTTTTATTGTGGTGGTTTAGGGTACATCCCAAAAACAATAATATCGGCAACGTATAAAAATGCTTTGGAGTCTAAAACAGATAAGGCTATGATTAACATTATCTGAAAACTGTTGGATGATATTTTTAATCCAAATGGTAACCATTTAATATTAAATGAATTAATAAATAATTCTTTCTTAAAAAAAAGTGTATTAAAGGGTTCAAGTTCAGGTTCTGGGTCTGTTCTGTTCTAGTTCTGTCATAGTTCTGTTCTAGTTCTGTTCGAAGTTCTGTTCTAGTTCTATTCTAGTTTTTTTCATGAAAAGCAAAAAAATAACAAAGCAAAATGATTATCCTATTTTACTAAAATTTTAGTTTTTTAAAATTATAATATCTTTGTTTTTTAGTTATTCCTTTAGCTATTCAGAAAATGTACAATACACACGCATTTCACAGAAATAAAAAATAAAAGCAATACACCTTTTATTGTTCTGCAAAAAGAAAAGCAATTTAAACAAACAAACAAACCACCTTCTCTAAATAAAAACAACAGTTATATTAGCAAAACCAAATAATAAAAAAAAACACAAAAATGAGTTTGTCATTGTTCAGGGCCATTTGAGCAAACATAAATTCTCGCTCACACTCTGGCTCTCACATAAATAAGCCACTAAACATTTAATTCAGGTTTGTACGACGGTGTCAGTTTAAATGTTCCAGTGAATTGCTGCGTGTTTGTTGTTCTGCATTAAATTGTAAAGCAAAATAAAGTAAACAAATCCAACAACAACAATAACAGAAACACAAAAATCTTACATAAGCATGCATTTCAATTCTGGAAACCAAAAACAACATTTGATGACATTTCACTTAACGTTTCATCACTCATTCACTCAATCACTCATACGTTCTCACCTCCACTCTCAGACCTACACTTCAGTACTCATACCACAATTAATAGCTGTACTTATATTTATTTTATTATCTGTTTCCTCTGTTGGGAATAAATATAAGAAGGAAAGTAGAAAATGTATTACGATTTTTTCCAAAAATAACTACTCAGTTATTTACATATGTATGTCAAGTACATGTGAGAAATAGTGTAGTTGTGATGAGATATGTAATAGCGAATCTTCTTAATATTTCATTTAAAATATTCACATATTTTTAAGCTGATTTAACCGATTATAGAAGTAATTAAGGGCGGATTATGTTGTCTTTCGTAATATAAAACTGATATTTTCATCACAAGAACTAGAACAGAACAGAAGAGAACAGAACAGAACTATTACAGAACTAGAACAGAACTAGAACAGAACTAGAACAGAACTAGAATAGAACTAGAACAGAACTAGAACAGAACTAGAACAGAACTAGAACGGAACTAGAACTAGAACAGAACTAGAACAGAACTAGAACAGAACTAGAACAGAACTAGAACAGAACTAGAACAGAACTAGAACAGAAATAGAACAGAACTAGAACAGAACTAGAACAGAACTAGAACAGAACTAGAACAGAACTAGATCAGAACTAGAACAGAACTAGAACAGAACTAGAACAGAACTAGAACGGAACTAGAACTAGAACAGAAATAGAACAGAACTGGAACAGAACTAGAACAGAACTAGAACAGAACTAGAAATTATTTTTAGTTCTTCATTAATTTCTCTTTATTTAATGTGTGTGAAGATATATTAGAATTTAACTATCAAAGACAAAAACCACAACTTACGTGTGCATTTTCATATTTGTGCAAATTCACCTTCAAAATTATTTTTTTTTTTAATTTAAATAATATGACTATTAAGTGCTTAACAGTGGTCTGTTGAACAATGTTAAAAAATGTGGTTTTTGTCTGTGTTAGTTAATTCGAATTTATCTTCACACACATCTTTATTTATTGGTTAGGGTAATCAGAATGTAATTTATGTTTCTGTAACATAAATATTAGTTCTTGCAATCAGATATCTTATTAAACATATCCTTTCTTTGGCAAATTTCCCAAATTATCATATCAAATGGAAATTAATATCTTATTTCTTAATACAAATACAATAGCAAATCATGTACATACATATGTACAAATAAAAGAATTTTCAAACATTGTCTCCCTCCCAAAATACTACACTTTACCCTTGGCTAAGAAATTAAATATTTTTGTTTTTTTCCAGTACAATTATGGTGAATAAATTTAAATACTTCTATTTGTGTATTTTTTCTATCTCTAAGTTTAATATCAGACACAAAGGCATTTGCCGTTTAAAGCGGTAAGAAAGAATGAGAGAATGAGAATCACGAATTTAAGCATGAATTAGTAAAATAGATGTGAGAAAAAACGACGTTTGACCTTTTTTTTCATTTGTTTCGAAATGAAATAAAAAAATCTAAGCAAAATGTTACTTATGTCTGGATATTATTGGCATTTTAAGCAAAATTATAAAATCTAAACTATGGTATAACTATACAAGGTGAGTGCAAATCAGCAAAAAATACAGCACAATACAGAAACAACAGGCATGTTGTTTGTGTAAAATAATCTACTACTGTCGAAAACACTTGAAAAAGTATTACTTTTGACATAAGTAAATTGTAAACAAAGTCAGTCAGCTGTGCTACTGCACTCACCTTGTATAGTTACACCATGAGCTAGACAAAAGTAATAAAAATGTAACTTGGAAATTTAGAAAAAGTAATGAAAAAACTGTAGTATAAAACGAGAAATTATTTAAATAGCGTTAGAAACTATAAAAAAGTGAAGATATTAAAACATAAAATACTGTTGCTAGTGTAATTAGTAAATAAATATTAAAAAAAAATAAACAAAGCGAGTATGTTTTTTTAATTATGAAAGGTGTTGTAGTTTTAAGAAATTAGAGAGAAGAGAAAAGGGAAAAAAATTGCTGGCGTATTATTATTATTGTTAGAATTATTTAAATTAATATTACTCATACGCTCTAGGTATTTTTATAATGTTCAAATTAAAACGTTTAGAAGTTTAGAAGCTTTCAAAATATCATATAAATACATATCAAATTTACAAGTACAGGGCGTTATTAAGGCTGAAAGTTGATGATAGTTGTAAAATTTAAACCTGGCAGATAACAATGTTTAACAGACAGTGGCTTAGCTGCAGTTAAAGTTAGAGATCTTTAGAATCTAACGTTTGATTTGTAGTCTTGTGGCAAACCCTTCACAAATTGCTTTATTAATTTAAAACTTGTCTAAGTTGTAATAATAGTATGTGTTCATTAAATTTAACGTATACTTACTGCCGTATTTATAAAAAATAAAGTAGGCTTGAAGTGTCCTTTAAGACAAAATTTTCATACAAAATTTTCTTAAAGTACACTTGAAATCTACTTTAATTTTTTATAAATACGGTAGTTAATATTTAATATTACTTATACATCTGGCAAGCGTAATAAAACTCAATTTATCACAAAAAAACACATATGTACATAAATTCTTAATGAAAATCATAATCCTTAGATTTTGTATTACTCAGCATAAAGTTTTAAGACATGGCAAGACAAAATATACAAGACGTAGACAAAAATGAATAAAATAAAATGAAATGGAATGCCCAATCAAACAGTTTCTACTATTCTCTGCACACAAATAAAATAAAACAAAATCTGTAATAATCGTAATAAGAACTTCTATAATAGATTTATCTTAAATAAATAACAATCTTCTCTACAGCTTACATACATATACCAATTTCTATGTCCCTGTCTCCCTCTCTCACTCTCTCTTTTTCTCTCTATTTAAATTCTGCTTAATTTGTCTTCGTTAGCTGTAATCATTGTAACCACTAATGCCTTCATTACTATCATTGCCACCTGTCTACTAACAAAACGACGTGCCCCAAAATAGAATTCTTTGAAAAGCAAACAAAATTCAAGCATTTCTAATAGAGATTTGTTGTTATGTTATCTTGTATGCTGCTGTTTAAAAATAAACATTTATGCAGGTATATATGTTCTTTCATACATGTTTATATACATATGTACATATTAATGTTTGTAGGTGACAAAAACATGTTTAAGCATGCATTACAGCCTTTCATTAAAACCTAATTTAAATGTATAACAGAAACTTCTTATTAAATGTATATTTAACAAAGGTTTCACAATGAAATTGATATAAGTTCGGTAGCTCAAAAAGCAGAATGCACTTAATGTAAGAAGACCTAAGATATTAAGTAGTATTTTCTTCTGCATTTAGAACTCAATTTTATTTTATTCCAAACAAAGTCTCATGTTTTATTTTTCGACAAAAAAATGACTTTGTTTTAGAGGGTTAAAACTCATTTAACTTATATAAAAGCGAAGAATATAAGCTTTGAAAAGATACAAAAATATTTTAAATATCTTTCCTCAATCTCAATATTCCCTCAAATCTTTCTATTTATTTTAAAAAAAATTGTCTCAAACTTTGTTTTATCAAACATTTTTAAATTTGAATTTCTAATTTCCTAACAAAAATTTGTGTTTGTTTGGAAAGATTAAAGTTATTTTACCAAATTTCTAAGCTAAGAGCAAAAAATTTGGTATTTTAATCCTTAATTACGTTTTTAAATAAAACCAACTTTTTATTTAGTTTAAATTATTTATTTAAACATAAAATAAATTATATATTATAATTATTAGGATTATTTGCTTATTATCCTTTACGTTTTAATAATTATTTATTTAAATTTAAAATTATATTTTAAAAATGTATTAGATATTATCCTGGATTACGTTGTTAATATTATTTCCGAAAAAGCTTTGTACTTGCCACAATTTTTATCAACATTTTTAATTTTTAAATTTTTGTTTTAAAAAGTTACCAAAATTGTATCTTACTGCAAAGTCTAGGATATAAGCTTTAAGAAAATATAAATAAATCTTTAAATATATATTTTTTTAAATTGTCTTAAACTTTTCATAATTTTTAGCAAGACATTTCAGTTACAATTTTTATTTCTTCCGAAAAAAATTACTTTTTATTTTTAAATAATGAAATAATTGTAGCTTATTTTAAAGCAATGAATATAAGCTTTACAAACATATAACAAAATCTTCAAAATATTTATAAATATTTGTAAAAAATTTGCTCAAAATTTGTCCAAATTTGATAAAAATTTTTAAAATTTGAATTACAAATTTTTCAACAAAAATTAGTTTTTATTTTTAAAGATTAAAGTTATTTTATCAAATTTAAAAGTCAAAAACGTAAGCTTTAAAAATATAGAAAAAAATTATTAAAGTCTTTATATTTATTTTTTAGAAACTGTATCAAACTTTGCTCAATTTTTTATTAAAATTCAAAATGTTTAATTTTCAAATTTTCGTTTTAAAATTAATTTTTGTTTTAGAAAGTTACCAAAATTGTATCTTATTTAAAGGGCCAGTATATAAGCTTTTAGAAATAGAAACAAATCTAAAAATACTTTAAATATATTTCTTAAAATATTTTCAAACTTTGCATAAAGATTTCAGTTAAAAATTAAATTTTTTTCTTTTCCCAACATTTTAAAATTTTTTAACATTTTTAACATTTTTTCTCTTTCAAAAAAAATCACTCTGTCTTGAAATAATAAAATAATTTTAGCTTTTTTTTAGAAGCTTTAAAAGTATATAACACAATATTAAAAACTTTATATATATTTTAAAAAAATTCACTCAAAGTTTGTACAGTTTTTTTAAATTTAAATTTAAAATATTTTCATTTACCCAATTTTTTTTTTGTTTTAGAATACTACAATTATTTTACCTTATTTAAAAGATCGAGATATGAGCTTTTAGAAAACAAATCTTAAAATTATTTGTACATATTTTTTTAAGATCGTCTCAAACTTTGTGCAATTTTTTGCAAAAAATTTTAATTTGAAATTTTTTCTTTTCTGAAAAAAAATATATAATACAATATTAAAAATCTTTATAAATATTTTTAAAAACTTCTCTTAAAGTTTGTACAGTTTTTTAAAAACAAACCTAAATTTAAAATTTTTACTTTTTCAATAAAAAATTACTTTATTTTATTTAAAAGCTCTTTTCCAAACAAAACTGACTGACTTTTACTCTTTTTTTACTCTTAATTTATTTAAAATTTTAAACATCTTTTTAATGTATGCAACTCATTATAAAATCAAATTTTAATTTGTCTATTCTTAATTCTTCAAGCGTATAATTATTATTTAATTTTGTTTGTATAAATTCTATAGAAAAAAAAACGTTTGTACGTCAAATATTTTATCAAGTGTAAGCAATTTCAATAATTTGAGCTTGAAAAAAAACGTAAGCATTAACGTACTGATTTGCCTAAATAAACTTCCTTTAAAAATTTATATTTTTATTTTGTTATCTACAAAAGAATTTGTCAATATCATTAACTTACAAGCTAAATCAACACAAAATCGTAACAGGAAATTTATTTCATTGAAATTCTATTAATAGCATATTAAGAACAGGTAAATTGTTTTGTCTGTCGGTGAAATTTTTTACGAAAAACCAGCAAACATTTTGGTAAAATAACCGACCAAAATCAATTTAAATAAAAGTAAATATTTGTAATAATCAAATTCTCAACCTCAAGCTGTGTAAGTCTTAAACCTTTATTTTACACATATATATTTTTATTGAATTTACAGCTAAAACTGGTTACTGGGTTGCTAAACCAAATAAATACACAAGACACGAGTGTAAAACACAACAACAAAAAAGCCAACAAAGTCTTTATTTTAGCACACTGTTTGTAGGAAAACAAAACAACCAAAGAAAACTAAATTTAAGCACGGTAACGTTATTTCATTCTCCCTCTCTCTCTCTATCTCTCTCTGCACCCCTATCAAACATTAAGCATGTTTCTCTGTTGTGTAGTGTATCACATAAACCGTTACTTTTTATACAAACTGGCTTTCAAAAGAAAACAAAACCAACAATATAAATATAACAGTTTAACCTAAACGTACATGCACACATATGAATACAACATTTATTGGAAGACATACATACATATGTATGTACAAGTATGTAATTCTTATTTATGCCGGCATGTTTGTGCATAAGTTTGTTTTAGCATACGCAAAACAAACCCCAACATATTCACCCCTATCGTGAATAAAAATTCCACATGAAATTTGTTCCCTTTTCACATTTCCTATTAAAATTCAATGCTAAAAAAATAAAAGGGAACAAATTTCATGTGGAATTTTTATTCACGATAGGGGTGATTAATGCTGGTATGTATGTATGTATGAATGTGTGTTTATGTTTTATTTATTTTCATCATTTATTATCCGTTTCGATTATTTCTTTACTCTTGTAACTGTTTTGTAAATAAGTGTTACATTTACATACATATGTATATACAAGTACATGAAAGTTCGTGTCCTTTGTTTAAGTGATTAAGAAAGCAGGTGATTTTTGGTTTTGTTATTTTGTTACTATATTATAAATTGTTTATTTTACAAATAAAACTTTTCACTTTAAAGGCTATTTTGTTTATAATAATTGAAGTTTTAATTTATGTTTACATGGTTAGTTTTTAATAAATTTATTTGTTTGTGTATTGCTGCAATAAATTAAGAGCTTTACAAGACATATGGAAATAATTTCCGGATATTAAAAACTGAAAAATTAATTTAAATAAAACTACGAAAAAGCAAAAGCTGAACCAGAACAGAACTAGTATTTAACTGAAATTTGTATTAAATATTAAGTAAACGTCTCAACAGTTATTACATATTTCAGCAACTTTATAGCAATTTAGAAAACTTCTCAAAAGTAGCTTGTTGTTTAACTTATTACAAACATAAATTATTAAGTGCTTTAATAATGTAATACACAGCTATGTGCAATTAATTAAGGACACGATACTAACATGTGAGATTGAGGCAAATAATACAAAAGATTTTCTGATATTTTCAAAATTTGTCGTAGTTTTGTAAATTTAACTCTTACTCCTAGAATCAAAATAATTATTATTTATGAATCTGTGAGTCATATTTCTTAAAATAATATTGATATCAGTCATGCACAACCATAATTAAGAACAACCACAAATTTTACCAAAAATGTTTTTTTTTTACCTAGTTAAGATCGGGTTTGCATGATGGAAAGTCAAGTACAGTAAACGAATTTTTAAAAAACCATTGCTTGACATGATGAGACGTATGCTTTAGATCGTTATCTTGTTGAAATATCTTTGTTACTGGCATGTTATCATCAGCTTACAGCATCAGTGTATCGCGGCCCAACACTACGTGACGACACAGCACCCCAAAGCATTATAGAACCTCCTCCATGTTTTAAAGCACCGCGGGTGTACTGTGTATTAAATTATTTCAACTTTGGCCGGCTAACATATTTTTAACATCTGGAGAGACCCTATTAATTTTTGTTTTGTCCGAAAATAATGCTCTTCTCCATTCTAATTCGAGTCTCTTCTTTCGCTTACGTTCAGACAATAATGGCTTCATTCCTGAAACGTTTGCTTAGGCAATGTTCCGAATCTCAATTGTTGAGTTATGCGATTTTTTTTCATCTCGGGCACAATCAGTACATCTTGACGGACTGTCCTAATACGGTTTCTTTTTTTACGGGCCACTTTTTCTGTGGTCGAATGCTTTCTGAAATATTTCTACCCCTAAAAAAACCATAGTTTTTGAAACATTCAAGGCTGTTGCGATTTCTCCATAAGTGTTTCCATCCTGATGCATTTGTACAGTAATCTTTCATGTACTGATATCACAGAATTTGCTTTTAAACGTGTTAAGCAAGTATAAAAAAATTTTCATTCACTGAAAATCACATGTATAATCACAGTTAAATTATTCTAACTTTTAAAAATTACCTGATTACCACTGTGCTTAATTTAGAGTACAATTAATTTATTTCACAGATTATAAAAAACACCACAAAGCAAAAATAAAAAAATCAAAGTGTTAAATTTCAGCGTTTTATATAACCTTACTAATACTATTGTTCTTAATTAGTTTTACGCAGCCGTATAATTTGTTTAATATATAACAAAAAATCTTTAATAAGAAAGTTGTTAAGATCCAAAAAAAAAAGGAAAATATAATATTAAAAAAACCTTTTTATTACATAAAATAAGTATTAAATTTATTACTTTTATTTTGTGGTTGTTGGTTTTAATAACTATTAAATACTGAACGAAAAAAAACATATTATTATTTTTATTGATACAGCCAAAGCATGAACAAATGCCAAATCATCCCTCAAACATAAAGTAACAAGACCACAGCCAGTAAATGAATATTAACCACAATGTTTTTGTTAAAATTCATATTTTAACGATATTGTAAAACAGCACTCTATATAATTATTATTTAAAAATATGCACACAAACACACACTCTTATACATACATACATATGTATATAAATATTTCTTAATCCTTATAAATATTCGAATGTATTCCCTCCTACGCATGTTTGTGTGTGTGTAAAAGTCTAAACAATATTTAACGTTTGATGTGGCAAACGACATTAAATCTCAATTTAATCTTATTTTTATGGCATACTTTTAGATAAATATAAACTCCAAGTAGATACATATAGAAAGAAACACTTGAGTAAATGGAAAATCAAGCAAACCTATCAAAAAAAAATTATTTAATGTTAAAAACATACTTACATTAAATCTAATAAAAAATAATGTTTGCTTACGAAACGAAAAACATCAAAAATGTATTAAAGTTCTTTGAATTTTTATGTGTTTATATTTTATGTCAGCTTTTCAATGTTTTCACAAGTAATCAGTTTTATGTAAAACATCTAAACATATAATTTGGTCCTGCCAAGGAACAATGCAGCAAAGTATGGAACTATCAAGAAAGATTAAAGCAAATTTACGAAGGTAAACAGAATATATATTATTAAAGAAAATTTTTCATTATGTTGGCTTGAGTTTATTTTTTTAATTAATAGTTACAGAAAAACAAAGAATCTACCATAAAGGAGAAATGACAACAACAACATACTTTGCTGATATTGTCAACCAATGGTAGACGCAGCAAAAGTTACAACAAATTTGTTGTAATACAAAAATTCGTAATAATAAATAATAAAGAAGAATATACACACATTGTAAAACATAAGTAAATTTCGTTCTAACTCATAACATGTAATAAGAAATATGTTTAATTCCCGAATTCTATTTCTCAATAAATGGTGAGTTAAATAGATGATCTTTACAAGTAGATCTTGGATAATAAACATTGCTGATGACGCCCTTGGCAGGGTAGAAAATGAAAATGCATTCCAGTGTGGTATTCTTCGAGTTATTAATTAAAAAAATGAACTCAAGCCAAAATAATGAAAAATTTTCTCTAATAATAAATATAAAAAAGTTCAACCATAGTATTCTCTAAAAAATAAGGTAAACAGAATAAATAAAAAAATTAATTTTAATACAGATTAATACACTTAAATTATTTTCAACCTTTCCAGTTCAAGTTCAGGTTCTAGTTTAAGTTATAATTCTAGTTTAGGTTCAAGTTTAGCTTCTATTTATAGTTTCTAGTTCTGTTCTACTTCTTATCTAGTTCTTTTCTAGTTCTGTTCTAGTTTTGTTCTAGTTCTTATCTAGTTATTTTCTAGTTCTGTTCTAGTTTTGTTCTAGTTCTGTTCTAGTTCTGTTCTAGTTATGTTCTAGTTCTGTTCTAGTTCTGTTCTAGTTCTGTTCTAGTTCTGTTCTAGTTCTGTTCTAGTTCTGTTCTAGTTCTGTTCTAGTTCTGTTCTAGTTCTGTTCTAGTTCTGTTCTAGTTCTGTTCTAGTTTTGTGATAGGTCTGTTCTAGTTTTGTGATAGTTCTGTTCTATTTCTGTTCTACTTCTTATCTAGTTCTGTTCTAGTTCTGTTCTAGTTTTGTTCTAGTTCTGTTCTAGTTTTGTTCTAGCTCTGTTCTAGTTTTGTGATAGTTCTGTTCTACTTCTTATCTAGTTCTGTTCTAGTTTTGTTCTAGTTCTGTTCTAGTTCTGTTCTAGTTCTGTTCTAGTTCTGTTCTAGTTCTGTTCTAGTTCTGTTCTAGTTCTGTTCTAGTTCTGTTCTAGTTCTGTTCTAGTTCTGTTCTAGTTCTGTGATAGTTCTGTTCTAGTTCTGTTCTAGTTTTGTTCTAGCTCTGTTCTAGTTTTGTGATAGTTCTGTTCTACTTCTTATCTAGTTCTGTTCTAGTTTTGTTCTAGTTCTGTTCTAGTTCTGTTCTAGTTCTGTTCTAGTTCTGTTCTAGTTCTGTTCTAGTTCTGTTCTAGTTCTGTTCTAGTTCTGTTCTAGTTCTGTTCTAGTTCTGTTCTAGTTCTGTTCTAGTTCTGTTCTAGTTCTGTTCTAGTTCTGTTCTAGTTCTGTTCTAGTTCTGTTCTAGTTTTGTGATAGTTCTGTTCTATTTCTGTTTTACTTCTTATCTAGTTGTTTTCTAGGTCTGTTCTAGTTCTGTTTTGTTCTTTCATTTTATTAGTAATTGATTTTCGTATTTCTGATAATAAAATACATAAAAATCTATTAACATTTCTCATAAAATCCCAAAAATAACTTGTTATCTCTTTACAAATTAGGAACAGATGTGACACGTACTAAAATTATATCTCACTGCCAAAATTATACAAATATATAAACTCGTGTCTATGTTATAAATATATGAATATATTCATAAATGCTCTGTATATGTGTAAGCTAGAATGTATTGCTTGTAATAATAAACCATAATTTAGATCACGGCAAATGTGACTAACTCTATTAAAAGCTAATCTAATATCGGCTGTATAATGTATAGCTAAAATTTGAATTATTAAACATAGAAATATTTATTGATTTCAAATCAAAATAAAAAAATGTACATAAATAAAAATTTTATTAAATTAAAAGATGTTCTACGATGTTTAAATAGAAAATATATAAATATTTATGATATATAATAAATTGAACGTTTACTTAAAACTGAATTTATTAGTATGCATATAATAGAATATTCTAAAGCATATGTTAAGGCTGCAAGGTTGAGTTAAGGCAACAACAATTTGTAGGCTAACGTTTTTGCATTTATATTAAAGGTAATAATGGAGGTTTAGATGAAGCGTATAAATTGTAGGTAAGCAACGAGTAAAATAAATTTGTCTATTTAACTTATTTGTAACTTGATTTCTGTTATTAAGGAATGAAACATTAAAGAATAAAAACATAATTTTACGTTTAAAATTGTTATTAAGAAATTTTTAACCTTTTTTATGTTTGTAAACTTAAAAGCTTTTACCTGAACTTTATTGTTTAATTAACTTATAACATAATTAATTCATTAAAATTTCACAAATGTTACAGAAATTGTGTCAATACTACATATATTCAAACACAGCCTAAAAGTGTGCTCTTGAATTGTGAAAAAAACAAATGTAATTCATTTAATAGAGACTTTTAATGTCGCCTAAGGTGTCAAATGTCAATGACACAATCACGAAAAGTAAACAAGGATTCTGTTTGATGGAAAAATCAACAAAACTAAATGTGTTAAATAGAAAATTTGAGTGAGAAAGAGAGAGAGAGAGAGAGGGAGAGAGAAAAGGATGGAAAAAATTTCCCTTAGTTATTTTGATTTTTAAATTTCTGTTTTATTTTAATAATTTGAGTATAATTTATTTGAGGTTGAAGTTTCATAAAAAAAACTAATGTTAAAACGGATTTCCGTTAAAATAAAAGACCCTTTCAAATATTTTTTTTTCCTTTAAGGTAGGAATTGCAAGTTTGGCAAAGTAAGTAGATTTTATTCCCTAGGGGTTTTTTATGATGAGGGAAAACGGCTATGTGAAAATACTTAATCAAGAGCTGGAAAAATATTTTGAAAAGCAAAAAATAAAATATGTTTAAATCAATTGTGATTTATAAATTAATAAATTAATGGAAATCTATTGTAAATAAATGTGGCTCTAAATATCAACAGCAACATTTTCTAGTAAATATAAAATTTGTGTTGCCTACCTTAAGGCTTCATAATTTGAATCCCTTGTTTTTTGTATTGTTCTTAGTTTTTTTTCGTTTGTTAAATGCATAATTTTCTGTTAAAATTACACAAATTTTAACTTTATATACAAAAAATGTCTGCGTGATATTTTAATTTAACCTCCAATTTGAAGTGAAAACTTGCCCTTAATAATATTGTCATCAGAAACCTCATTTCATATTAATTTTCTTTTTAATAATTTGAAATTCTTTTACAAACTTTCTTTTGCTCTCATATTATAACGTTAACTCCTTAAATTATGCTAAGTATATATAATGTAAACAAATTTACATACTTCACTAAATGTAGACTAGGGGTTTTACAGTTTCGAAAAAAACAAGAGAAAATTGAAATAAACATGAAAAGAAAAACCATAAACCATTTAAATTTATGTATAGCAAAGCACCTAAACCTACAAAATATACAAAATTTGCTTAAGAAGAAACACCAAGTGTTTAGGGCAGATAACAAGACAACATACAAATTTTGTAATAAATAACATAAAAACAGGATTTTTAACCAATAACTATAATAAAATTTGTAAGAAACAACATTTTTTGCAAGTATATATTAACAATTTAAAAATACAGCATTTAAATGGGCAACACAATTTATATTCATATGAAACAAAAAATATAAAGTGAAAAATAGATATTATCTAATTGTAATAAATTTAACAATAAAAAGCTTAAAACTAAAAAAAAAAACTTTTATAAATTTGAAACTGCAAACAAAAATTTTTTATAATTTTCCAAAAAAAAATTACAAATCTCCTTGATTGGCAATTAATATTTGAAAATATTTTTAATAAAATATTAAAAAATTACTTTACGTTTTTTAAGAGTTACCGCCTTTTTTTATACAATTTTAATTCTTTTGTTTTTTGCAAGAAATTTTTTAAAAAAACATTGTACTCAAAGTAAAAGTAGCACAAAAAGAAAATTTATGTAAATTCTTTAAATTTTGATTATGATGCCACATTTTTTTATAATTTTATTAATTACGTAAATCTAATCTCAGGCAGTGGATATTTTTATAAGTGAATTTGTTTAATAGAGAGCAATTTTAAAGGAAAATTAAAAAAATGCAATTTATGTGAAAAACTTTTTGTTGGAGTTGCCACCTTTTTTCATAAAATTTAAATTCTGTTTTTTTTGCAAGAGATTTTTGTAAAAAACATTCCATTTAGAGTAATAGTAGCACACAAATAAAATTTATGTAATATTTTTTTTTAATTTTTATGATTTTGTTAAATTAAAATCTAAACTCAGGCAGTGGCTTTTTTATAACTGAATTTGTTTAATAGAGAGCAATGAACATTTTCAAAAAAATGCAATTTATGTGAAAAATGTTTTTGTTAGAGTTGCCACCTTTTTAGATTTTTTAACTTTGCTTGATAATTATAAATTTCGTTTAAAAATACTAATTTTTGTTTAATTTATTGTTTAATTATACAAAATTCACTTAAACATTTTTTTACAGTTGCCATATTTTTTTATATAAAAATTCAAATTTAAATTTTTGGACAAAAAATATTTAAAAATTAATCTATATAGAGTAATTGCGCAATTAAAAGTAAAATTACTTAGGAACTGTTGCATTGCTTTTTATAAAGATCTATGAAAATCTTTTTGGAATATTTATAATTTTTTTTGGATAATAACAATTTTGCTTAAAAATAGTCACCTGGAAAAGACAATTATTAAATAATACAAAAATCACCTAAACATATTTTTAACGTTGCCAGATTTTTTTATAAAAATTTTTAAATTTAAATTTTTTTGTACAAAATATATTTAGAATTATTGCACTATTAAATGTTAAATTACTTACAAACTATTTAAATTTTTTTTTGGCTATGCCACATTTTTTTGTATTTTTTTTAAATCTAAATTTATATACAGAATTTGTTGGTAAGTCAAAGGAGATAAAATTTTTAGAAAAATATTACACAAACAAGGAAAGTCTATAAAAATATTTTAATAGAGCTGGCACCTTTTTAGTGTTTTTTTTACAAATTTGATAAGAAACAATTTAGGTTAAAAATATAGTTACCAGGAAAGAAATATTATAAAATTATACAAAATAACTTAAATATATTTTTGGAGTTGGCATATTTTTCCATCTAAATTTAACATATTGAATTTTTATTTTTGTGTTAAACATTTTTTTTTGTAAATAATTTTCTTTACAGTGATTTTAGACTTAAAATATAAAAAATTTCTGAAAAAGTTTTTACCAGATTTGCCATCTTTTTAGGAATTGTATTTGCTGTTGTTGAAAATTTATTTCTTTATTTATCTGCTTTTAAAAATATAATACAAGAATCGCTTTAAAATACTTTCAGAGATGCTATATTTTTTCAAATCAAAGTTTTTATATTTTAATACTTTTCTTAAAAAAAGTTTCTATATTTTTATTTGAATTGAAAATTAGTGTTATGTACATAGAAATTGTAAAATTTTACAAAAATATGTTTAAGAGTTGCCATATTTTTTCATCTGAAGTTTTAAATTTTTGTATTTAGCTTAAAACCATTCTGTTTAGAGTAATTCTAGAATTAAAAGAAACATTTCAGCAAAATTACAAAAAATAATTTATGGCATTGCCACATTATTTTATGCATTTTTTTTGTTAAAATCTTTAGTTTTGTACTGCTTTTTCTTGTAAGTAAATGTTAATTGCAAATATAACATAAATTAGCAAAATATCTAAAAAAAATTAATGAGTCGCCACTTTTTTAGGTTTTTTATTTATTTTCTTTTGGGTAAATTTGAATTTAAAACTTCTCTTTTGAAGTAAAAAATTATAAAATTTTACAATAACTCTTAAAAATATTTAGAGTTGCTACATTTTTGCGATTTTAGCAAAATTTTAGTGTTCTTTGTTAAACAATTTTTGGAAACCAGTCTCCTTAGAGTTAAGAAAGATTAAAAGTTAAATTGCACAAAAAATGTTTTAATTTTTTTTGGCTGAAAATAATGAGAAATAAGTAAATTCTATTTCAAATTTCATTTAAAGACTAATTTTAGAAATTCATGTTAAAGAAACATATTTTAAGGAGTTCAATAGAAAAAATGTCCAAAGAATATTCTTTATTTCATAAAACTCTATGGCTGCCTAAAAGTCTGCTATATTTTTATTGATCATTTAATTTTTTTGGCTGAAAATAATAAAAAGTAAGTGAATTCTGTTTCAAATTTCATTTAAAGACTAATTTTAGAAATTTATTGAAAAAAGAATATTTAAGGGGTGTAAATAGAAAAAATATCCCAAGCATAATCTTTATAGTTTTTACTTCATAAAGCTCTATTACTGCCTAAAAGCAGTATTTTTATCGAGCATAATTTATCCAACGATTATTGCAGCACATCAAATACATTTCTTGGCAATTTAGCTAAAGAAAATTATCAAATATTGTAGTTGGCACATAAACATTTTTATAAACTGTTACTCACTGGTGCCCAGTTTTTTACTTACCAAGACTTTATATATTTTGTTCCTACAATGCCATTCATCTTGACTACACTTAAGCGAACACAGCATACTCTCTGTCACTTGTACTCTTAAGTGGCCACCTTTTTTATTTTTGAGAAAGTACTCTCCAACAAACTTTTTTTTTACTACCCTACTGCTTTGTATTTGTCCTAAAGCAAACTTTAAGGTAGTTAAATATAGCCTACCCTAAGGCAATTTGTCGTTTATTGTTTAACTTAAATATTTAAAGCATTCTTAAGAACTTTTATACATATTTTTGCTTAGTACTCGTACTATATTATATTTCTAGGAATTAAGCCATAATATATTTATAGCATAATATTTTGAAAACAATTTTTTGAGTAAAGTAATTATATTTCTAATTTAAATACAAAAAAAAATGTGTTTAGAGGTCGTATTGATTAAAGTCTTTATGAAATTGACAATTTTGAGCCTAACTTAAACTATATTTAAAGTTATAATTTTTTAGTTATAATTATAAAAATAAACAAAATGTAATGTAGAACCTTAAGAAGAACTTTTTTTAAGATGAAGACAAGTTTCATATTGGTTTGAAAATGGGTGTGTACTTTTGGGAGTTATAAGTTGAGTAAATTTGAGTAAATTTTAGTATTTTTTTGTATAAATTTTGCAAAAACCTTCAGTTTGGGGTAATTAAAGATTTTAAAGTAAAGTTGCTATTTAACTGAGTAGTTTATTAGCAAACACTTTTTAAGATAACATTTTTGCAATACTATTTTTCGAAATATTTAAAATTTACAAAAATTTCTTAATATTGCCACCTTTTCAGCAGTTAAATTTTTTATGGCATTATTTTACTAATTGTTCGACTTTTAGATATTTATTAAAAATTATTTTGCTTTGAGCTTAAGGTCAATTTCTTTTTTATTGGAATAAATAAAAAATAAATAAAAAAGAAATTGACCATAAGCTCAAAACGAAATATTTTTTATTTATTGCTATTTTATGGTATCAGATATAGTTGTAAAAGTGAAATTATACAAAAATTACTTAATTTTTTTTCAAGTATTGACACCTGTTTTCATAGTTTGTATTAATCGAAATCTGTATTTATGAACAGCATTTTTTTAAATAAATTTGTTTAATGCAATGAAATTATACACGAAAATCTTTGTAAAATCTAAAAAATCTATGAATTTAGGAATCGTATTAGTTTTTGTAAATTTGTTTAGTATTAAATAGTTTTATTTAACAATTAAGCAATTGAAGTTGAAAATTATAAAAATCACTTGAAAATATTTTTTATTTCTTTTTAAATGAAATTTGTTTTGTAAAAACTTTTTTGAAACATTCTGTTTATAGTAATTATTGAGTAAAAAACATAAATTACACAAATGCAAATGAAAATGTTTTCTTAGAGTTGCCACATTTTTTCATATCTGTTTAATAAAGATCTAAATACATATATGCAGGGGGTTTTCTTGTTAGTAAATTGGGTTGATAGACACAAAATTTGAAGAAAAATGTGATTTTATTTTTTACAGTTGCCACCTTTCTAAAAATGGTATAGTTTGTAAACTTGCCTAATGTAAAATAACTCCGTATAAAACTTAAGGCCATGTAGGCTGAAATTATGAAAATTATGTAAAATTCTTTACAAAATATGTTCAGAATTGCCACATTTTTTAAATAATGTTTTGTTTAAACTAATTTTATACTTCTAATGTAATATTACACAAATAATAAAAAAACATTTCAAAGCGTTGCCACACGGGGCGTATGATGAATAAATAATTTTTATTTGAATTACATATTAAGTATACGTATCTATGTGTCTAAAGTCAAACTGTTTTTATTATAATTGCAATAATTTCTAAAATAGTAAAGCTGTGACTTCAAAACTTTAAATATTAAAAAACTAAGAAACTAAGCTATCAAAAACCAGTTTATAGATATTTAAAATTTAAATATATGCAGGGTTAGAGCGTGTCAAAGTTGAGCATATTCTAATAAGATAAACATTTTTTAAAACTATACAATTATAACTTTTAAGTTAAAAGTATTTATGTATAAGAAAATTTAACTAGCATTTTTAATATTGAATGCCGAGTTACCTAACTAAAGTACTAATTGAGCCATGGAGTATTAAAGTTGACTATTTCAATGTTAGCAAATACCAAGTGAAGCAAAATCCTATTTAAATTAAAAATTTTATATGAAAAAAGAGATAATAATATAAGAAGCTTTAATTCTTTCTAATATTCTAGTATTTTAACTCACAGGTGTGTATGAGAAATGTTTAATTTTTATATATGTATATTAAACATTAAGTATACGTATAAAGAATTAAAAACAGTTGAAATTAATTAATTTGAAGAACCTTAACTTCTAAAATACTGTTCCCATAGGAACATAGGTAATTTTTTTGTAAATATTTCACAATTAAAACTTTTGCTTTAGAAATTTTTGGAAAAAAGTCAAGTATTTATTTAAAAAAATTAACTAGCATTTACAATATTAAATGCCAAGCTACCTTACTAAAGTAGTAAAAATAGAGGGCTAAAGTTAGGTAGGTAGGTAGGTAGGTAGGTAGGTAGGTAGGAAGGCTGGTGTGAGTCAACTCACAGCCTCACCCAGAGACCAATATGTTCAATTGCGATGCCTTAGATAGGAAAAGAAGTAATAGAGAAAGTGAAATAAAAGCTAAAGTAAAAGACAGAAAGGAATATTAGAGTGTAAAGAGAGAAAAGAGAAGAGAGAAAAGACTAAAGTTGACTTTAAATTTAATAATTTTTATATTTTAACTTAAAAGGGCGTATAAGTAATTTTTAATTTTTACATGAATTAATTATTAAATTTGTAGTACCCTAATTTCTAAAATAAAATACCCATATAAACAAAACTCTTAACATCAATAGAGGAGAAGTTAGACTTTCAGAATATTGTTTCTTTGAAACTCAAATTTAAACCTACAGTTGGTCAGAGCTGGCCAAAGTTGAGCATTTCCAAATTTGGTAATTTTTGTAATACTTCAAAATTAAAACTTTTATTTCAACAAATCCTTGAAGAAAGTCAATAATTAGTAAGTAGTAAGTAACATTGGTATTCACAATATTATATACTTAGATTCCTAGCTAAAGTAGTAATTAAGCTATAGAGTACTAAAGCTGACGCTAACAAATTTCTCAAATAGAAATGTGTTGAAAAATTATTTGTATATTTAAGTAGACTTTTATTTAATAATTTGATATATTGTTCAATATATTAAAGCTTGTTTTGTGCTTATTTTAAAGTTTATAATTGGCGTGAATATATATATATTTTTAGCTTACATTTAAAGCTTAAGCTTAAGGTTACATCTTAAGATTTATTTTTTTGTTTCAGTTAAAAAAAACTTCGCTTTAATTTCACGCCCCCAGAGTTTTAAAATCTTTTTTGTTTTGTTTTCTTAATTTTTTCCTCTTGTAAAACTTTACTTCTTTTTACTTAATGGAAAAATAAAAGCTACAAATATATTTATACAACCAAAAAAATTATTTACGGCCACAAACACTTGTATTTATAAAACAAAAGTTAATAAACTTACACATATATATTCATGAGGATTTTTGATTAATAAACCCCCATAAAGGAGTGTAAGCATTTATTGCAAAAGACATAAACTTTTATACCATATTTTGTTTGCTTTTGGAGAGATTGATGTATAGTTATTAATAGTAAACTGAAACTAAAGTGAAATAAAATGAAATTAAAATGAAACTTCCATTGATGAGTATAGATACTATAGAAAAAACTATATGAAAAAAAAACTATCTATAAGCAACAGTAAAATGTTATGTCCTTTTCAAGGTCATGTTAGTCAGATTTTGGCCACATTTATTGTGGCTTTTCATTGATGCCAAGGGTGCAGAATACAGACACAGAAAATCACCTAAAGGTTTGTCTGGCTTTGTAATCCGAAATATGTATGTAGGTATGCCTATGAAAGGTGTTTTCACTCGTATTGGTTTAAAATATTATCTCTTTCATTACATATATGTTCTTTATGTATACATTTCTATAAAGTATCACTAAAGCTTACTATTAACTCGATTAAACAACAACTAAAGCTAATATATTGTGGCTGGTTTGTTTTATTTTTTTGTAGCATACTTTCAGATTTTATTTGTTTATTTATTTTGGGGGTTTTTGTTCTTGTTAAACTAAACTTTATCAAGTGTCATAAATTTTGGGCACTAGACGATTATAAATAAACTTTATTGTTTAACAACAATAACAGAAAACAAAGTAATTCTTTTATTTTGTTTAAAAATATTTTATCAAAACATTTGTTTATGCTCCACCAGTTGGTTGCACACAAAAAGCAAGTTTTTACAAATATGTATACATTTCACAAAAAGATTTTTTTTTTGAAAAATAAAAAGTATTATTTGATTTATAACAATGAAATTTAAAATAGTTGTAAATTTTAATGTAAAAACTTTTCAACTCACACAATAATTTGTTGAAAAAAATCATAATTTTTAGAGAAAACTAAATTTTTGTAAATACATTATTTAATTTAAACGAATTATCCAATTTTTATATTTTTAGAAAAAACATGTGACAAATCAATAATATATATAAAATTTATATAAAATTTTTATAACAATTTACAAAGAAAAATAATTTGTATGAAAAAGCACAGTGGTTTAAAAACGTTTTATTTTGGCAATAATTTTACATGATTAAGAATGAGGTGTTTTTGAGTTCATTTACAGTTTTTCGGCTTCATATAAAAAAGGGGGACCTCTCAAAGTTCGTCAAAACTGATCTTCCATTTTTTGAAAAAATTTAAAAAAATCCATTTATAATCGGCATGAGCCGATATTTAAAATATAAATAGTCCTTGAGAAGATTAAAAAAAAATATATTTACATGTGTAGGTTTTTTATTTTTTTCTAATTTTTCTCTTTCTTTTTTTATATGCCGGGCCTACAGAATGTTGAAAAAACTTTTCTAAAATAACAGCAATATTTGAGATAAAATTCTAAATAAAATTAAAATTTAGTAAATTTTAAATACTCTGACTTTAAAGATAAATGTAAGAGAAGTTAGTCTTTCAGAATATTTTATTTGTAAGTATATGATATATCAAACTACAGTGGTCAAGAGCGTGACAATGTTCAGCATCTCTAAAGTTGGTAAACTTTTTTTTAACAAATTAACAAATACAAATAAAAAATACAAATTTTAACTTTTCTTTAAAATATTCATGGAAAATGCTGAAATATTAGTTAGAAAATAACACTAGCATTCAGAATATAAAATAACAAGATTCCTTACTATCGTACTAATTAAGCCACAGTAGACTACGGGGGCGGTACGGAAACTTCTTAGCCTAGCATAGAAAGACAGCTAGTTAGTTTTTCAAAAACATTTTTATTGTTCATAATAATCTCCTGAAACTTCAATACATTTAGTCCAACGCTTATCTATTAATTCTATCCTTTGATTAAAATAGTTTTCCTCAAGGCCTTCAAAATACAACTGTAATAGCATCTTCATTTGAGGTAAAACGCTTGCTAGCTAGGATTTTTTTAGAATGTGGGTGCTCAAGCAACTCGTATTTAAATTCGTTGATTTTAGCCATTGTTAAAACACTCTTGTGCGCTGGTGCGTTGTCTTGCTGAAAAGTTATTTGTGTTGTAAGCTAGGGCGTTTTTCTCGAATTTTTACATTTAATTGATCCAAAATGTTGCAATAGTACTCTGAGTTTATAGTTTTACCCTTTTGCATAAAACACCTTTAAAGTCCCAAAAAACCGTTGCCATAACTTTATAAGCCGATTGAATGGTTTTCCAGCTTCAGTTCATTGCTTGGATTGTTCTTTTGTCTCTGGAGTATAGTGGTGGATATATATCTCATCCACAGTTATGAAAATACGCGTAAAATTCATTTTATTTTTCTTAAAACGATCCAAACAAGCTTGAGAGATTTTTCATTCTTATGCGTTTTTGGTCGACTGTTAACAAACGCAAAACACATCTTGCAGAATGCTTTTTCATCTGTAGTTCTTCATACTGTTCAACCTCAATGCTTGTACGACCACATTTAAATTCAGCAACCAATTTCTTTACTGCTTACACCTAACAGATTCACCATATGATGAATTTCTTGTCCCCTTTTTTTTAATATTTATTGACACAACGAATTTCTAATTTTTTCATTGCAAAATGTGTCTTTTTTGAACACCTGTTTTTATATGAAGAAGTTGCCAGATTGAAGATGTGGCAACAAAGATGTTTAACTTTTTCCTGTTTATACCGCGCTTTTTGTTCTAGGCTAAGAAGTTTCAGAACCGCCCTCGTAATTGATTGATGATCGTAGTTGATTTAAGCAAAGTTAACCGAAACTAAATGAAGCAAAAACTGCCGTAAATTTTAAATGTTAAATGTATGTATATTAAGAAACGTGCATAGAGATGTTAATTTCGCCTGGTTTTTTAACATTTTGTCGCTATGGGTGGCGTATGAGAAATTTATAATTTTTATATGAATTAAATATTAAGTATACGTATGAAGAAATTAAAAGACATTTGATATTAATAGTATTGAAATACCCTAACTACTTAAATAATACTGACTGATACCAACAAAACTTCAAAGATTAAAGGAGAAGAAATTAAACTTTTAAAATATTGTTTGTAGGCATTTCATATACAAAACTATATTGGGTTAGAGCATGACAAAGTTGAGCATTTCTAAATATGGTTAAATTTTTTAAAAACTCAAAACTCAAATTGTTTTAAACAAACTTAGAAGAAATACCAGAATTATTAAGAAAATGAGATAAGCTTTCACAATATTAATAATATTATTCTAGCTAACAAATAAATTGAGCCTTGCAGCACTAAACTTGATTATATTAAGTTTGACCAATAGTTTAAGAAACAAAATTCTTGGAAAAATATAAATTAGAAAATATAACTTTACAATGGTATTTTTTGAATTATTAATTAAAATGAACTCAAGGCGACATAATAAGAAATTTTCTCCAATAATAAATATAAAAGTTCAACAATTTTTCATTAAGAAAAACAGTAGTCTCTAAAAATTAACAAAACACACAAGGTACGGTGTAAAAAAAGTTGTCAGCCCATGTCCGGTGTTTCATAGTTACAAAAAAAAAAAAAAAAAAAAAAAAAAAACAGAATCTAACATAAAAGAAAAATGACAACAATAACATATACATACATTGCTGATATTGTCAACCAACGGTAGACGCAGCAATAAATGTAACAACAAATAATAATAAAGAAGAATGCACACACATTGTTAACGTATGTATGTAAATTTCGTTCTAACTCATAACGTGTAATAAGAAATATGATTAATTCCCGAAGTCTATTTCTCAATAATGGTGCATTAAATAGATGAGGTTTACAAGTAGATCTTGGACAACTAGCATTGGTGGCAGGTTAAAAAATGCATTTCAATGTGCCAATTGTCTAGAAAATATAACTTTACAATGGTTCAAAAAGTTCATCTTAAACTATATTTTAAAATTTTAAGTCAGTAAAAGATGCTTTTAAATGTGGTTTTGAAAGCTCCCTAAGTCCTAAGACAATAAAAGCCACAGTAGTAATGGCCCAACTTAAAGCCGCAAGGGCGTAAAACATTTGATAATTTAAACACAAATTTTTAGTTGTGTTGAAATCTTTTAACACGCATATTTATATTATAGCACAAATAGAAGGCTTCTACTTAAATTACCCCCTAAATGTGTTTGTTTTTTATAATCCTCCTTCTCCAACATTTCCCAAAATCACGCATAAAATCACTTTATTAAAGGCAGAAATTGTTATCTTCTCAAACTCCTCATCTTGTTTTCCATATTATCTTGTTTTTTATTACTCTCCAACTCATTTGCAACTTAATAATCAACAACAAAACATTCTTGCAACATATCATATTATGTGGAGTTATCTAAAAGTAGATTAGTATTTTCCATTATTTTCCTGTTTTTTATGCAAAACAACAAAGTTATCAATTTGAACGGTTTTTTTTTGGTATTTCGAATTTAACACGAAAATAAGTTTTTCTTTGTTCGCTTGTCATGTCAACTTAAAGCAAATTGTTGTCTAGAATTTAATAATTTATACGTTTTTTCCCTCTACTACACTTAATAATGGTTTTATACCACAGTCCATAACGTCAGTTACTACCAACACTCTAACTAGAACACTATTTTGTGTTCCCCAATACAAAATGCTTTACTTTTTAAGAATTACAAAAACGTAGGTAATTGTTTAAATCTTTTCCAAAAATATATACATTTTAACAGGCGTGTATAGCGCAGCAACATTATCAATTGTTGTGCCTTTTATGTGGTTTTTATTGTTACTCGAAATTACTGCAATTTATTTTCAATTTAGGTTGGACATTATAATACAAATTCCATTATATTTCTTTTTCGCAAATAATCTTATCGATCAATTTGTAGTAAAAGTGGCAGGAAACAACAGGTATAATAATAAAATAATTGAAGGCAAGGTAAATAGAATAAAAGCTAAATGGGAAATTTGAGGAAATAACTTCAAAATACTCTTCGAATGAAGCAACCGAATAAGTATGGATTTGTGTATATAGTTACTCGTATGTAGGTACAAGTACAAGTTTAAAATTTAATTGTAATAATTACAAACATAGTTTTTGGTTATAACGGGTCCGCCATCTAACGTATTTCTTTTACAACTAGTGCTTATTTTGTGCTTATGTCTGATTTGACAGATGATTAGTTTTATCCTTTCGCTGAACTCTTATGGTTGTATATACGCTTGAACAACGCTGGGAAATATTGCGACATTACTTTGAAAATCAATGTAATGTTGCAGAATTAGTGCGAAAATTGCGTACGCATTTTGGAAGAAGAGAATCACCATCAGCTCCGTATGTTCGTTATCTTGTGAAAAAGCGTGAAAAGCATAAAGACCATGGTATGACGCCATACAAAGTCCAATTGGTTCAGGAGTTGAAGCCAATTGACTATCCAATGCGTTTTCGCTTCGCTAAGTGGGCCTGCGATCGACTTACAGAAGATGCCGATTTTGCCAAAAAAAAAAATCATCTTTTCAGATGAAGCTCATTTTGATCTTGGCGGGTATGTAAACAAGCAAAATTGTCGCATTTGGGGTACAGAAAACCCGCACGCATACATTGAAAAGCTGATGCACCCAAAACGAGTCACTGTTTGGTGCGGATTTTGGTACAGAGGCATAATGAGCAAGAAGTGGCCGTTACAGTCAATGGCGATCGCTATCGAGCCATGTTGAACGAATTTTTGTTCACAAAAATTGAAGAGGAGGATATTGGCAACATTTGGTTTCAACAGGACGGCGCTACGTGCCACACAGCCGAAGCTACACTCGATGTTTTGCGCCCTGTTTTTGAAGATCGCATTATCAGCCGCAGAGCTGATGTCGTTTGGCCACCTCGGAGCTGCGATTTGACACCGTTGGACTATTGTTTGTGGGGTTTCGTCAAAGATAAGTGTTACGCCGACAAGCCAGAGACAATTGACGCTTTAAAGGACAATATTCGTGAAGCCATTGGTGAAATACAGCTGCACACAATCGATAATGTGCTTTAAAATTAGACCGATCGTGTAAGCTACTGCATGGCCAGCCGAGGCAGCCATTTGAATGAAATTATTTTCCATTATTAACCGGAAGGATTATACTTTCAAATAAAAAAAGAAATTTGAGGAAATATTCAGTAGTTTTTTTATAGCATATTCATTAACCTTAGTTTATAGTTCTAGTACAAGTTATATTTCTATTTACAGTTCAGGTTCTTGGTCAGCTTCTGTTCTATTTCTGCTAAAATGATGTCTTATATGATGTCGTACATATTTTTTTTTATGAAGTTTAGCTTAACTTTCTTATTCACATGACTCTTAATGTTCTTAAACTTTCCCAAATAATTCAATTTCCTTTTACTTTTTGCTTCAATTAACTTTCCTTCTGTTTCCTCACTTTCATTTAATATCCTTTAATTTATGTAATTTTCACTCTTAGCACAATAGAAATTATATCTAAAATATCTGCTGTCATTTATTGGTAATCTACCAACACTATATTATAATTACATATATATAGGTAGATAGAAGATGGATGTATGTAAATGTTGAGGAGTAGTGTTGGGTATTCAGTAGTAATATTTTTGTTGTTACTACTGATGCTTTTTGTCAACATCATCATGACATTTGACTTGTGATATATTGAGTTCTATAAATGTTCCTGTATGTCATGTTATTGCTGAATTAAATTTTGTTATCCTTTCAAAGGATATAAAAACCGAGGAGTCATTGTGAGTTAAAGTCTTAGAGCAAGAGTGTTGTGAATATATTGTTGGACAAACAAATATTTATAAACATTCAACTAGACAGGATATTTGTGAGTTGAATTTAATACAGATAAATGGATCTATGTAAAAGTGTTTGAATATGTTTAGCAGTAGAAACTGTTTGTAATAGATTTCTTCTTTTTGCTTGTATAAATGTTCCGGGATTTGTTAATTTTATTTTGCAGCTAGTTTTTTCCAAACATGTTTGATGTTTGTTTTGTTGTTATAATATTTGTTGTTACGCCATTACAAGAACGCTACAGGATATTTTTTGGAATTCTTTTATTTTTTTTCTTAGTTTTTCTCTTACACAGTATAAAAAAGGTCAATTTGAAGAAATGATTTGCTAGTTTGACCAGAAATTGCTACATATCCATTTAAAACAGTAAGCAAAGGAATTGAATTTCTTTGAAACAAAATTGAAACGAATATCCCTAAAAAAAACTTTTGCCAGAAAAAAACGTAACTCATATTTTCGAAAACTGTTTGCTGGAACTTGACTCATCTTTTCGTACGCAAATTAAACTTTTCATTTTAAGATTTTCTTCTTTTTACATTTTCGAACATTTTAAATCATTTAAACATTCTATATGAGTAATAAACAACATTTCCATATTTCATTCATTCACAACAAAACTAATAAATTTAAATATTTCTGTTGGCATTGTGCCTGCTTGCAAAAAAAGAAAAAAACAAAACGAAACAAAAAAAAAAGCAAACACACACACAAACACTGACCTATTTTAAAAGCCACCACAAATCATAAAAAACAACAACATTTAAACAAAATATTTAAATATAAATGGTAATGGAATTGGACATTTTGTCAAACATTTTAAGAAAATTCAAACCAAAATATATGAAGAACTAAACATACAAGTATATACTCATACATACACATTCTGAAATCAATTTTAAATTCAACAAATGACATACATTTTTAAATTTTCAAGATCATTGCAAAAAATCAAAATGTAGCATGTGCAACACATGTGTTTAAATAGTAAAAGCTGCATTATTTTATCGTCTATCACTTTATGACTCTTCCATTAGTTAAATGTTTTATATATTTAAAAATTTAAATCTTATATTTCACATAAGTATTAAATTTTAGACAAAGGCATTTGCTTGCACAACTTTACATTCTTATTTTAAGCTTTTTTTCTTTTTTTGTTTAGTTGTTTGTTTCTCAAGGTTACGACTTTCCCTTTTAGTTTTCTTTCTTTTTGCAGCTAAATTTATGATGAAAATTTGTGTTGCTCATAACATGTATGCTGGCATGTATGTGTTGAACTTTTTCCTGCATAATAATTTAAGGGTGAAAATTCTGAATGCTTGCATGGGGAAACAAAAGGAAAGTAAATATGTAAATATAAAACTAATGTCTTGCAAAAATAAAATGGCAACTCAGTTCATATTACAACAACAGATTTACTAAATATACTCGTACGTTTGAAATTTAAACAAAATTCAACTAGAACAGAACAACAACAAAACTAGAAAAGAACTAGAACAGAACTAGAACAGAACTAGAGCAGAACTAGAACAGAATTAGAACAGAATTAAAACAGAACTAGAACAGAACTAGAACAGAATTAGAACAGAACTAGAGCAGAACTAGAACAGAATTACAACAGAACTAGAACAGAACTAGAACAAAACTAGAACAGAATTAGAACAGAACTAGTTTATAAACAAAGTATATTCCCCTTCCATAATTGCTAACAAATATTCCTGAGTTTAATTGCTTTTAAGGTTAAATGAAATTTAATCAATCTCTTAAATTGTTTGTGCCTGAACAAATTATTTTCATAATATTAATATAGATTAATTGCAGATTAAATTTATTGCCCTTTCACTTCACTTCCTTAACAGGTGGTTGCTATGAAAAATCTTTTATTTGAATTACTTAATGGAATTTCTATGTATAAATTGCATACTCATAACACGAAAGTGCAAAACAAAACTGAAAATGAGAAAATTATTAAAGTATTAATGTCTTGCAGAATTGAACAGACCTTTTTATTTGAGTGTATGCTGGAGCAGTTGTATGAGTGTATATCTACATTTAAATTTTTTAAGATTTGTGTCACATTGCTAATGTTGCCGAGTTGTCTAAATTACAGCTAATAAATGTGTTTTACATGTGTCTATGTGCTGAGAGATGTTTTACATTTTGTACGATATTCTCCCTGTCTATTTGCTCTCTTTAGTGTAATTTTAAGGTTCAACATATGCCTCTATATATGAAATTTAAATCCTTTTTTTTATAAACATCTTTCAGAATCTGTTAATGTGTCTGTGTATTTTTTCTCTAAGTATTCTCAGTCTCATATCCTTAGGCTGCCATTTAACTTTATTACCTTACAAAAGAAAACTTTCTTAGTCGACTGTTCTACTGTTCTATATCTGTTTTCACTTTTTTAAAAATTTAACTTTTTTGCTGTTTTTGTTTTTGGTGTTTAATGCTACAAATAAATAAACGTTCTTACTGTTTTCTGCAAATCAAGTGTGTAATTTTGTTTTCAATTGCCTTTGTCTTATTGCCAGAGTTTCGTTTGATCCTTTTTAATACCAATTAGTAGTGTGAATGGGTGGAATTGAAATAAAAGAAAACTGTTAACGTTTTCTTTTTGTTTTACTGGTTATTTAGTAGGCTCTGAACACATTTTGTGTTGAAATATTATGGGGGAGGGTGGTTTATTTAGAATTTGTTAACAGACATTTTTAAATGTGTACGAGTATAAAGATAAATGCGAATTTAATTAGTACAGACAAAAACCACATTTGGATTTTTTAAAAAATGGAACTTTTAGAATGAAATTCTCTAGAAGAATTTGAACAAATATGAAATTGCACATGCATTGCAATATAGAGAAAGGATAGTCCAAGAGGTCGTAAATGAGACTACGTTAGTCGAATTTCTGAAACAATTTTTGAATTTGAATAAAACGATTTCAAAAAAAAAAATGTATTTGTGCAAAATGTGACTTTTTGGATGAAATTCTCTAGAAGAATTTTGACAAATACAAAATTGCACACTTATCGAACTATGTAGTGAGGGTAGTCCAAAGGGTCATAAATAAGACGACTATATTAGTGGAATTTTTGAAATAATTTTGGAATTTGCATAAAACGATTTTGAAAAAAATGTATTTGTGCAAAAGTGACTTTTTTGATGAAATTCTCCAGAAGCATTTAGACAAATATGAAATTACTCACGTATATCACTATATTAAGAAGGTAATTCAAAGGGTTCTAAATGACACTATATTGGTTGAATTTCTGAAGTCATTTTGGAAAGTGAATAAAATGATTTGAAAAAAAACCATTTCTTTTTACTTAACTTTTTTCAAAAATACATGTTTTTCCAAATCGTTTTACTCAAATTCTAAAATTATTTCAGAAATTCGTCTTATTAAATTTCTCTGTTGACTGTAAAGTTGGATTTACAGGATTGAAAATTTTCTTCAAAATTGCTTAAAACTCGTGTATTGATCAAAATTTATTGAACACAATTTTTGAAGATTTTATTGATGCCGTGTAAATAAGCACCAAAATCGCATCTGGCAATATTGATAACTATAAATAATTTGACAGCATGTTCATTCTTTTGATTCAATACCTATAATAATACAATACAAAGTGTTATTGTATAATCCATTCAGTAGAGAACATCTACTGAATAATCTGCCATCGGACTCTCTATCCTTTGCACCAACGTCGTTATAAACAAAATTGTAGTTCGCGTCCACAAGCGCCATCAAAACAATGCTGTTTTTCTTTTTATAATTGAAATATGCGCTTCCGCAGTGTGCTGGTGCTATAATATCGATGTGTTTTCCATCCAATGCCCCAATTGAATTGGGAAAATTCCACGTTTTATTTATACTTTGGGAAATACTCTCCCATTCCTCCAATAGATATTATTTTCGATATGCTTTTTTATTTAATAAATTATAAATTTACCTTTAAAAATTCATCTTTTAATACTTTATATAATGCAGCGCAGACTTCAGGCACAATATTGCGTACATATCGATGATCTTGATCTTTTAAATATCTTTTAAGAGAAGTAACACTCAGGCAATTAATATGCCCATATATACTTGCGTTACTTTCTTTGGAATGGGGATAGTTGAAAAAGTAAATGTGGTGAAAGAAGAAAGCTTTTTATATCACAACTCTGCAAGTGCGCATTATGTTTGTTTTTAGTGCAGAATTGCAGCGCCTCTGGTGGTGAGTAGGCGCATTAATGTTAAAGCTTGATTTTATAGCCTTTATTTAATTATTTTACTTCGGTGGCGTTTGAGTGCTATACCACCGAAGGGGGCGTTGTGATAAATATTAGTTATATTAGAAGAAAACTAATAAATATCAGATACTGATGTTGTTTGAGTGGCAGCGGCTGGGAATCGAACCCGGGCTACAAATACCAACTCATGCTTAATGATAAAATGCGCTGACCAATTAAGCTACAGCATCCTACTGTGCTAGATAAATTCGAATTTCTCTTCACACCCAACATTTTTCAACATACAAGTTCTAGTTTAGAATCTAGTTTAGCTTCTCATGCAGTTTCTAGTTTAGCTCTATTTCACTTTTGACGTCATTTGTTCTCTTTAACTTTAGTTTAAATTTAATTCTAATCATTATCATTGAATCCCAAACAGCTTTTCTTTCGATCTCATTTCAAATTATTAAATTACCTTTACTTTCTAAATAGCTCTTTCATTTTTCCTTACTTTTTTCCCAGTTAATTTTAATAAAATTTTATCAATATTATCAATTCGTTGCTAAAAGCTCAAGTACTTAAAAACAAAAATACCATTTCCTGGCAACAATTTTATTACGTTGACAGAAAACCTGCAACTCTACACAACAACATTACGTCGTCTATAATTGAATTTATAAAGTCAATTTAAAAAAAAAAACCAGACATAGAAATGAAATAAATTCGATTTTTTAACAGCTCTTTTCGTATAAATTTGTTAACTACATATACAGCTACACCAGCTTTTTATTTGAAAATTTGCTAAATGTTTCTTAAAACATGTATTTTATTTTATTTTCTTTAACTTATTTACTTTTTGGCTTTTTAACTTTAATAGTTTAATGGATTTTTAATAGCTGGTTTGTGTGCTAGTCCTAAAAGTAGGCAACAATCTTTTGTAAAACAGGTATATGTCAAAGTTGTGTATGTGTGTGTGTGTGTACGAGTATAAATAAAATAAATAAGATAAATGTGTTTTTATGTTGTTGTTTTAATTTTAGAAAAGTTTTTCAGCACAATCAGCATAATAACCGAATAAAAAGTTTTATAACTTGATTAATTTTGCCTTTTGTTATTAAAACAATAGAATTTGCATGTGTGTAAATGAATTGTGGTTCATGTACTTTGCACTCATAATTTACATATATATTGTTGTGTCTAGTGCAGTGGTGTTCAAAAATAAAAATGTAGATATATTGGTGAGAGATGTTGCCCAGCAAACATAATGTCAAATGCTTAAAATAAGAAAAACAGACAGAGTTTTTTTCTATATACAAGTAAAAACACCTTAAGAAAAAATATCAGGGACCGTAAATACCAATTTTCAATATCAGAAAATAATTTTACAACAGTTATTTTAAGAAAAAACAGAAATAAGTCCATCTAAAACAGTTTTTTTTTTAATTTTCATGTTCAATTGTAATTGAATCGCGAGTGTTTGCTATGCTTTGTCCAACAAGAAGCAACAACAATGCTTAATAAATTTCTGAAAAAAAAAAACACAACAACCACCCGCATGTGTTCTCATCGCTTGCTCTACGACGACTGCATGAAAGTTTTTAAAAGAGAATATTGCTATATAGGCTAAACATCACTGGTCTAGTGTGTGGAAAACAAATGTTAAAATAGTGTTTTAATTTATGGTCACGCTGTATGAAAAGTGAACAGCTAATCATGATTAACTGCCGGGTTTACACTGCTAAGTGGTGGACTACACTCTCTTTACTAAAGTTTTCAGAACGCATTATAAAAAAACTATCAGGTAAACATTTATGTTTCATTTAAATTAAATGAAAAAACAATTAATTTAAAATGCATTTAGTGCTGATGATTTCGTCAGCCATTACGTTTTTTTTTTACTTTACCAAATATTTACTCTATATGAAATTGTATTGAGAAATGTAGACTTTAATTACTTTAAACATAATAAACTAGCTGAATTATTTATTAAGTTATTTGAAGCGGAGGCCTGCAAAAACTATAACCAATACTTTCTTGCTTGTATCAAAAAAAAAAAAAAAAAAAAAAAAAAACGGAAATACTTTTTTAAACAGTTGGAGTTCCGTTGTGATTTTAATTGTGTGTAACAGCAGTTTCTCACTTTGAAATTATATTTTTAGTTAAATTGTGCACAGACCTGAATTTTAAGTCATTGCGTGCTGGTATTTCAATTTCTAGTTCGTTTTCATTAACGTTATTTAAGTGTTTGTGGGCGTTTGGAGCAAGGGGTGTTTATTTCAGCTTGAATTGTTTTGATTTTAATTAACACGTTTAGTAGATGTGAATCAAATAGAGCAGGTGGAAACAACACGTTAGTGCACAAGTGTGGCAACAGAATATCCAAAAAGCAGATTAGCGTATAAACAACAATGACAGCTTCTAGATTTGTTAACATACATATAATAAATTCCATAATGATCTAAACTAAATTCAACCATGACATATTGACACCATGAACTTAAAAGAATCAGTTCTGTTCTAAAATTATTAACAGCTGAAATCAGACAATATAAGGAACTACGCTTAATGTTCAATTAAGATCGCTTAAAGATCTTAGATTGTACAATAACTTAGATTGATTAAAGCTAAACCAAGACTACACTAAGACATATGATTGAAATTAATCTTAGACGCAAATACCTACAAGCAGAGAAAAACTATAGTTGTACATGTTTAATACAACAATGTCAACATTTTTACAGAGTTTTTAACAATGTTATGTTCACTGTAATTATTTCTATAATTGCGGTAACGATAATATGGTTAAGTTACAATTAATATGATTACTATAATTATATATATTATTGTAGTAATTATTGAATATATTTGTTGCAATCATATTTATGATGAATCCATTTATCATAATATGTGGCTCTTTGATTATGATACAGAACAACATAGTATGGTATAATCTTTCATTATAAAACTGATCAGCACACACATTATATAATTACTATAACCATACATATAATTATTATAATCATATGAATCGAAACTTAACCATATTATGGTTGCCGTAATCCTGTAAATAATTACAGTAACCATAATATATTTACTTCTTGATAAATTTTAGTTAGGCTCGAGTTCATTAAATTTAATTTTCATTAAATTATTTTTACTGAAGTTAGGAATTACAACTTGAAAAATTTATTATTAAAAAATGTTTGATAATTATTCTTGACTGGGGATCGAACCTGGGTTGTTGAATTTACATATGTTTCGAGAAATCCCACTTTCTCTCATCAGAATTCTTTGCGTTCTACCACCTGCACCACTGCGGTGCCGGTCAGCCAACAGACAAACATCAATCCTTTAACCAGTCTTAATTCTGGTAGTTCGAAGTTTAATATATTTAAAAAATTTTAAAAATGTTGAAATAGTGGTGGTAAACATACACAATCATATTTTTTCTCTGGGTTTAGTTAAGGTTTTAGTACTGTTCTAGTTCTGTTCCAATTCTGTTCTAGTTCTATTATAGTGTTGTTTTAGGTTTCTTATACTTTAAATTCTAAAGTTTTCTCCATTATTTTTCAACAACCAAATTTATTCTATTCATTCTTATCTCCTATTGCTAACTGCTAATACCTTTAGGATGTTTGGTTTTTTTCCTTTAAATCTTTGCAAATGATTACTCAAAATGGCCCAGTTAAGCTAAAACATTCACATCACCCGAAAATAACCATTAGTTAAATAAACTGCTTAAAATTCCATAAAAAATGGAGCAAAATTAACTACAGCCAAGGAAACACTGATAAAATGTGTAAAACAGTTAAAATGTAGCACATACTTAGGCATATCCTTTATAAGTACATATGTATGTACAAACAAGCATACATTCAGGGTTATGAGTAAGTGGTTGCTTATATTTCTACGCCTCCATTAGATATTTGTTTTGATGTGTATGAAAATGTGTGTGTGGTGATATGTTTATCTAACTTTTGTGCTGCTATTTGGAACAGTTAAGCATCGATTTCTTTCCCTTTTTATTTAGTTAAATAGCAACAAATTTTTGTTTGTTTAAGTTTGTGTGTAGTTTTGCTGTTGTGCTAATTCCCACATATCTTAAATGTTGTTCAGTTCTTTTTATTATTGCTCTTCCTTCAGTCTTGTTTGCTGATGAGTGGCTTGGTTAGTGGTATGAATGAGTAAATGTTATTCTCTGCTTTTATGCTTTGTGCAGGTTTTTAAATGAATGTGTTGATTTTAAGCCATTTTTGTGTTTTTTCTGTTATGTTAGAAAATCATAAATGTTTTTTTTTTTGTGAATCTCAAGTTTCTTTTCTAGTTTTCTTTTGATTTGCTTCCATTCATATTAGCTTTTAAATTGCCATCATAAAGTTAAGAAGTTCTTAATAAATTTTGTGATTTTTTTTGGTTCTCATGCAGAAACACCTCTTTACTGTCGCGCTATTTGTTATAAACTCATGTGGAGCCGTTTGTTAGTCTTACAAATGTTAAATCGTTTATGTTATTGTTGTTTATTTAACTTTTTCTGTGTTTTGTTTTGTTATATAGCCAGTATTGTTCTGTTTTCTGTTTATGCTTTAGCCAGTTTCTGTGTTTATGCACTTTTAACGTTTCAAGTTTAATTGTCTTGAGTCCTTGAGTTGGGGATGTAATTTATTTTATTTTTATGAAAGAGCGTTGCTTTTTTTTGTTGTTTAAGTACTCTAAATCATAATTACTGACGTTTATTTAAGTATACAGTGATTACTAATGTTAACTTATGAAAGTGACAGTATGTGAAAGATTTTTATAGACTTATGTGGAAGAAAAAAATGTGATTTTAAAGGGGATTTTGGGAAAGGGAAAGTTTTTAGTGTAAATTGGGGAAACTTAAACAATTAAATTTAATTTTGTTTACAAAATACCTATATTTTGTATTCAAATTAATTCAGCTAGCTGAATTTGATTTAAAACTTGTTTAACGTGAAACCTTTTTTTAAAGCTTTTAACAGCTTTTAGGTTTAATTTAGCTGACTGAATTTGCCTTAAAATTAGTGAAACTTAAATTTAAGCAAACACTATTGGAAATTGCTATTGGTAAAGCGTATTTAGCTAGCTGAATTGCAATTAAAGTAAAGAGAACTACAATTCAGCAAGCTGAATTTGCTTTAAAGCTAAGAAAAATGTAATTTAGCAGGCCGAATTTGTCTTTAAGTAAGTAAAAGTAAAATTCAGCTAGCTGAATTAGTCGTAAGGTTGGTGAAATAAAATTTATTTATATATTATTTAAAATTTAAATTTTGTAGCTGAATTGCAATTAAAGTTAATAAAACTAGAATTTAGCCAGCTGAGTTTGCTTTAAAGCAAAGAAAAATGCAATTCAGCAAGCTGAATTTTAATTAAATTTAATAATATTACAATTCAACTGGCTGAATTTGTCTTTAAGTAAGTGAAAGTAGAATTCAGCTAGCTAAATTAGTCGCAAGGTTGGTGAAAATAAAATTTATTTACATAGTATATATTATTTAAAATTTAAAATCTTTAAAGGTTATTCAGCTAGCTGAATTGCAATTAGAGTAAAGAGAACTACAATTAAGCCAGCTGAATTGTCTTTAAAGCTAAGAAAAATGTAATTCAGCAAGCTAATTTTTAATTTAATTTAATAAAATTACAATTCAGCTGGCTGAATTTGTCTTTAAGTAAGTAAAAGTAAAATTAGCCGTCAGGTTGGCAAAAATAAAATGTATGTATATATTATATAGATATATAAATTTAAATTTTTAAACGTTATTCAGCTAGCTGAATTGCAGTTAAAGTAAGTAAAACTGAATTTCTATACCAAATCCTCCAATTATAATTGGTAAAAAGAAAATTAAGCTGTAACAATTACAATATAAATTTAATCATCATCTTCAATTAATGCTCCAGGATGTCCTCGAATTATAATTATTAATAAAGTCTCGATTATTCCGGAACAAGCCCCAAAAATAAAGCATAAAGTACCAATCTCTTGCTGATTAGTTGAAAATAATCACTGTCGCAATTAAATGGCTGAAGTTTAGTAATTATTATTATTTTTAATCAATTATTAGTTTTAGTTTAGGCTTTATAGTCAACAATGACATTAGACTGCAATTCTAAAGGAGTAAATAATTTACTAAGGCTTAAAAGTTTATTCTTTTAGAGGAATCTAATCATATTTAATCATATAATTTGCTATTAAAGAGAATCTTAAAACAAAATTTTTAAAACTTTGATTAGAAATACTTTAAAATGTACTTCAAAAACTCACTCGTTTTCGATTTCCATCACAAAATTCATGAATTTTATTCAATATTAAATTTTTTAGTCTAAGCCCTTAACAATTGTCAGCACTTTTTTCCTTTTAATTTATTTAGTAAAATTCAGCTATTTTTCTCACTCCTATTACCTATTACAATAAAAAAAATATACATTCTTACTTTTCTACTTTAACTATCTTCCTCTTTGTACTACACAATATTAATGTAATTTAAACACAATTTTAAAATGCTGACTTGTTTACAGCCATAAATTTACACAAGTTTCTTTTATTTTTACACATAACTACCGCTCTTACCCCCAACCCCCCACCATCTCATTACCAGTATCTTCTTAATCATAAATATGCTTAAATAATAAACCTTAAAATCTCCTTAAATTTATGGCTGGCTGATTTTCAGATTGATTTTGCGATTAAAAAAAAAAAAAAACCTTAAAAACTGTCACAAAATATTGTATAGAACTCTAACAGAATGGGGGACTGTTTTGCTGTTATTTAAATTCATAATTTTCTGTTTGTTATGCTGTCATGAATCCTGTTTTGTTATTTAGGTTTTTTTTAATGCAATAAACCAAATATTATTAGGGATAAAACAGAAATGCTAACAACACAGTAAGGGATTATATTTGTAAACAAAAGAGAGTATAATTGTAAACAAAAACAGTTACAAATATAGAAATGCAAATGGAATATCATATAGGAGATTCTCTAAGTTACTTTTCATATAGAAGAGTGTGTTGTTAAGACACTTTTCATATAGAATTATGACGTGCTAAGACACTTTGCATATAGAAGAGTGTTTTACTAAGGCAATTTTCATATAGAAAAGGGTCTTGTCAAGGCACTTTTTATATAGAAGACTGTCTTGCCAAGAAAATTTTCATATAGAAGAGGGTCTTGTCAAGACACTTTTTAAATAGAAGAGTGTTTTGTCAAGGCATTTTTCACATAGAAGAGTGTCTTGTCCAGACACTTTTTATATAGAAGACTGTCTTGCCAAGACAATTTTCATATAGAAGACACTTTCTATATAAAAGAGGGTATTTTCAAGACACTTTTCATATAGAAGACTGTCTTGAGAAGACACTTTTCATATAAAATGTCTTGCGAAGATACTTTCCATATAGAAGAGTGTCTTTGCAAGGCACTTTTCCTATAGAAGAGGATCTTGTAAAGAAACTTTTTCTGTAGAAATGTAAGCTTTTTAAGTATGAATTTTTCCTAAAATTTTCCTATTACAAAATAACCTTTTAATTACTTTATGTACTTTCTTTTATTTGCAGTTACTACATCAATAAGTATGAAGCAGAAAATCAGGCTTAAAAACTAAATTTATTTGAAAATTTTTTAAAACTCCAAAAATGTATGTTAGAAAAACTTCAGCATTTAAAAATTTAAATTCTATTTACTAATTGAATTAATAATAATAATACATCCATAAATAAATAAATAATAACTTAATAGTAGTATAAATTATAAACAAAAACAAATAACTACAAAACAAATAAATGTTTTAAATAATCTTAGAAATTAACAAAAAAAAAACCTTAACAAACGAAGTCTCTTAATCTCTAAATAAATTTAATTAACAAACAAAGAAAGAAAGAGACTACTATATATCAACAGCTCCATTTTCTTCTTTTAAAAAGCGTTTACTTTAAAAAAATCAAAACAAAACAAGAACACATAAACAAAGAGACAGGTTTCTTCACACCAACTACAATAACAATACACGTTTAGTACACAAACCAAACTGCAGTTACAAATTGCATCATCAAGTAACAATGTTACGCAGTTGTGTGTGCTTTAGTGGTAATCACAAACGTCGCAGTTCCTCGTTTGATACATCCTCATCGTGTCGTTCATCGGAAATCGAACGTGGCGGTAAAACGGCCACCACAATAGCGTCTTCAGCAGCTACTGCTGCTGCTTACGGTGATAGCAGCCAGCAGAGTTCAGTAGCAAATGGTCGTGTTGCCTCCAGTTTGTTACAATTGTTCCAAACGAAAGGTTGGTACCGTCATTGGCGTAAACCAACCAGAGGCATCAGTATGACGAAAATTGAAATAAGTAAGTGTGATTCATTGTAATAATAATAATAATACCCATCATAATTTGCATTTATTGTTTAATCTTGTTTGTAAATAAAGTGTTTTTTTTTTTTGGTTTTGTTTGTAAGTGTCCAGTTTGTCTATGTCATGTTAAGTGTGTTAATGATGCATACATAAGTGTAAAAAATGTGAAATAATTTGCAATTTTTAAACATTACATTGTAGTATTTTTTCATTTGGTGCATAAAAATTTAAATTTATTAGTTAATGCAGTGTTTTAAGGGTGTAGTTTGTTTTTAGTTAGTAATATTTCTTTTTAGTATACTTATAAGAAAAATTGCGTCATTTTGTAGGACTATTTGAAGGCGCATGCACAGTGGTTTGGACTGGAGCAAATTTCTACAGTAGACTGTCTTGTAAAAAACCTTTTCCTATACAAAAATGTCTTGTATTGACAGTTTTCATATGGAAGAGTATTTTGTAAAGAAGGGTCTTGTAAAAAAAAGTCTGCCTATACTAAAGGGTCTAGTAAATACACTTTTAAGATATAAAAGTGTCTTGTAAGTACACTTTCAAAGATACTTTTGCTATAGTCTTGCAAAGATACTTTTGCTATAGGAAATAATCTTATAAAGATACTTTTATTATAGTAAAGGGTCTGGTAGATACACTTTTTCTATATTAAAGGGTCTTGTAAGGGTAATTTTTCTATAATAAAGAATCTTGTAAAGACTTTTTCGCTGTGGTAAAGGGTCTTGTAAGGAAAGTTTTGCTATAGTAAAGAGCCTTGTAAAGACACCTTTGCTATAGTCAGGGGGTAGGTAAAGGCACTTTTGCTATAATAAAGGGTCTGGTAAAGACACTTCTTATAGTAAAGTGTATGATATAGACACTTTTTCTATAGTAAATGGCCTAGTAAAGACATTTTTCTTATAGTAAAGGGTCTTGTAAAGGCACTTTTTATATATTAAGTGGTCTGGTAAAGACACTTTTTTATAGAAAAGGGACTGTTAAAGACACTTTTCTATACTAAAGGGTCTGGCAAAGACACTTTTCTATAGTAAAGGATCTTGTAAAGGCACTTTTTTATATTTAAGTGGCCTGGTAAATACACTTTTTCTGTAGTAAATGGCCTAGTAAAGACACTTTTCTTATAGTAAAGAGTCTTGTAAAGACACTTCTTATAGTAAAGGGTCTGGTAAAAACACTTTTCTTATAATAAAGGGTATGGTAAAGACACTTTTCTTATCGTAAAGGGTCTGGTAAAGACACTTTTTCTATAGTAAATGGTCTTGTAAAGAAAGCTTTGCTATAGTAACGGGACTGGTAAAGACACTTTTCATATAAAATAGTTCACTTTTTTAACAAAGAAACTCCCAGTGTGTTTTTTTACATTTCCTTTGCTTATAGTTTTAAAATTCGTCTTATTAGTTTGTTTCTCCTTCTTATTTTAGTATAAAAAACAAACTAAAACTTATAAGTGTGTGTTTATGTGTGTCTGAATATGTGTATTTTAATAATGAGGTCATTCATTTGTTGATTTGTTTTAGATTTCGTAAAAATAAACGTCATGTTGCAGTTAAAAACCATGTTCGTGTTTCTGTGATTCTCTAAATTTGTTTCCATGTCCACTGATTTTAAATTGTCTGACATATTTTTTCAAGTGTATAAATTTTGAAATTACATTCTGCTATATGTGTATGCCACATGTTAGTGTGTTTGCTGTTCGTATACACATCATTCAAAGTCAATCAAAGTCTTGTTATAGTTTAAAACAGGCCTCTTTTTTTGTTTGCTTGTTTAGCTGTCCTTTTCTTTAACAATGACCGGCCAGTGGAACATATTGTACATGTTTTTTTTAGCTTAAACTAAAAACAACCTAAATATCACTCGAAGGGAATAGTTGTACTTATTGCGACAAAACCAATTAAATATAATCGTAATTATTTATTGTGGTCTACAAAGTGAGAACTTGAACGAATTTGGTATGAAAACATTGTATGTACTCAACGTATGTTCCTTTAAATCGTTAAAATTTATTTAATATATGTTTTTTAAAATTTACAAACTGCCATAAAAAATATTTTCTAATTTCGTAAAAAATAATTAAAGCCTACAAAAGAGTCTGTTTCATTTTAAGAGGCTTTTTATTGAAACACTTTTTTTTCAACATTTAACTGTTGACTACAATGACCAATATTGTTTGCAATCATGGATTAATTTAGAGATCGCTTGAATGTTGTTAACACAACAAGCAGATGAACAGACTTAAATAAAAACATTAACAAACAATTTTTAATTTATATGGCTAAACAAGGCCGCCTCTTTGAATATTTTATTTTATCTACATTTGAAGACATTATAAACTAATGTTACAAATCCAAACACATATGTATATTTCACATCCCATTGCCTAATTTTTTTGGTTGTCTATTTTATAGTTATTTTGCATATGGCATTTTTTTTAACGGTTTTTATGTAAAACATGGTCAAATTAATGATAACAATTTAAATTTATTTCTATGCGGTCGTTAAGTAAGTATAAATATTAACATTTCTTTTAAAGGGCAGCCTTAGAATAATTTGAATAATTTTTGCGTTAGAAATATGATATGCAGGGATAAAAAAAGGAATAAAATTAATCCTTGAATAGCTGTCAGTTTTAAGAAATAATTGAACTGAAGAAGTAGAGCAAAACTAGAACAGAGCTAGAACAGAACTAGAAGAGAACTAGAACAGAACATAACAAAACAGAACAGAAATAGAACGGAACTAGAAGAGAACTAGAACATAACTAGAACCAGAACCTGAATTAAATTTGTTGTTCATTTTTTATATTCGTTTACGTTTGTTTTTTAGATGATCTTCTTGGAAACCTATTACTAATTATTTACCAATCCCCTCCACTACATAATGTTTTGTTTTCTTTTGCTTGTCCTTTAAATTTTTCTAGCATGGGTTAAATGAAGAAGATAAATTATTATTTGACTAAGATTAATGTATTTATTTCATGTAAAGATATAATTCTTTTGTTATATAACTAACTGGCTCAATAACTTTGTCAATTAGAAAATATCATCCTCTTCTGGTTATAAAAGATGAAAAGAGGAGAAGAATTCTAAATGTAATTATTAAAGAAATTATCATTAGACCTTCAGTAGTATTAGAAACGAATTACCTGTCTTTATGTTGACAGTGATTAAATTAAGATTTATTTAGAACTTTCATAAGTTAAATGTGAATGAGCCAATTTGTTTGGAAGTGTTTTAAAAGTTTAGTTTTTGTCATTCTCTGTTTTAGCAAATGCTTCAGCGCCTAGTTTTTAATTACCTCAGTAACTACAAGCTTTTTCCTCTAACCAGTTAATAAATTGTCTTCTTAAGCAGTTTCATTATTAGCGTTATTTGCTGTTGTATCTTTGTTCTATATAAGTTCAAGTTCAAGTTTTTGCAGAAACACTTGTAAATTTTTTAATTTGCTAGAAAACTTGTAAAAACTTGTACAGAAAACTTTTTGCGTTGTTATTTCTTTAATTATCACAGAGACCAACTGCAAATTAGAATTTTATGATTTGGATTTTTATAGCAGTTTGAAATATGAATTTCAAAACAAACTTCGCGCTAAGTATTATTAACTCTTTTTCTTTAAAATTACCTAGACGAAAAATAATAATGAGCTTCAAGTCTACTTTTAAAGTCTGCTTGCTTTCCATCACCATCCCTATTTTATTTGCTTACAGTACACACAGAAAAGTAACATTTTTTAACATTTAACATTTTTGCTGTCGTCTCATTTATTCCTCAATACCATGTACAAAAAATCATAATTATTATTATTTGTTTTATTACCCATACTGTTGTTTATTGCCACATTTAAATGAAAACAGCAATGGCATAAAATATATGTAAATAAAATATATTTTAATTGTAACTGACATATCAAATGTCACAAACAAATTGTAATAAAGAAAGTGTCAGAGTTCACTTGATGACTGCACCAAGAGGTCGAGATTTTAAAGCATTATAAATTTAATGATATTTTAATATCATAACTTAATAGTTGTGTTCTAGTACTGTTCCAGATCAGGTTCTAGTTCGGGTTCTAGTTTAGGATCTAGTTCAGTTCTAATTTTGTTCTAGTTCTGCTCTAGTTCTGTTCTAGTTTTGTTCTAGTTCTGTTCTAGTTTTGTTCTAGTTCTGTTCTAGTTCTGTTCTAGTTTTGTTCTAGTTCTCTTGTAGTTTTATTCTAGTTTAGGTTCTAGTTTTGTTCTGGTTCTATTGTAGTTCTGTTCTTGATATCTGCCTTCTATTGAACTCCTGTCATTTGAAAATGTTGTGTTTTTCTTTTTTCAGTTCTTTAACTTTTTTTTGACTGTAATTTTTTATCAATTTGTTATTTTTGTACTCAGCTGGCTGTAGTCATTTGTAGGCTTATAATTAGATGTTTTTCCACTTCCTCTCCCTTATTTTTCTGTTGGTGTTTTCCATTGGTCCCAGCATTGAAGCTGTTGTATTGAAAAGAGGGATTTGTGTAAACGTGTTTAGTGTAATTGTCCTTTCGCACGGTATTTTGTGTGAGGAATGTTTTTGTTTAGAAATTTGTAATGGAAACTATATAAAGTGTGGTGAGTTTTGTTTGCAGTTAATTATCATTTAATAGGAGTGTTAAAATGATAAATTATTAAAAAGTTTTTCTTAAGTGGGTTAAGTGTATTATATAGAGAAGAATTTATTATTAATTATATAAGGGATTTGTTTAATAATTCCATAAGCTTTAAAAATTATTTTACAAATCTTAATTGCTGTTTCAGATAAACACTTTGGTTTGGAGACAACTTGTAGTTTCCTTAGGTTAATTGTATTAGTTTTGGATTAAATATTGTAAATACTATTGTTAGTAAAATGTGTGTTAAAAGTTTCACTACAACTTATATCTAAATAGCATTTGTAAACAATATTTCAAAACACTTACAGCCAATGAAGCAAAGTATAGAGTAATATGTATTAGATTGCTGTTTGGTATTATGTCTATGCAGTTTAGTAGTAGCAACAGCATCACTATAAAATCGATATAAAATAATTAAATTTATAAACTATTTACTGCAATTTTATTGTTGTGAAGCAATAAACTTTTAAACGATTTATTATGCTTTGCAAAGAGAAAACATTGTTTAAAATTAGATTTTTTTTGGGAACAGACACTAAAAATTAATAAAATAATGAGTAAGTACAGAAATAATGTATTAGGAAAGTATATAAAATAGGAATTTATATAGTTTTAGTAGCAACAGCAGGCAGAATGCTAAAAATTTTTAAACAAAATTAAAGTATGTTTAATATTTAATTTGAATTAATAACAATCATACGCCCCCGTATGTAAAATAATAAAAATTATGGTAATTGTTAAATATTTGCAAAAATACTGAGCTGAGGGGAAAGAGTTGTAAAGTGAAAATGTAAAGGAGCAGTTAAACTTTTCTAAAATGCTAATTTAAGTCACTGGGATCAAGTACAACAGTAGCTTTAGGCTGTTTAGTTGCAGCATTCCAAAGTTTTAATTTGCCTTTATTATCTAGCCTTAAAAAACCTCTGGAGGTTTTCAGCAAAAAGTTCAATCAACTAAACAGTCTGTTACCACGCTTTTCTATTACAATAAAAACTTGCTTACTAACAACATGATTGTTCTTGTCATCCTTTCAACATGCCGATATTACCATAAATATGATAAAAGCTCTTAATGTAAAAAAAATATAATAAAAATATGTTATATACTGAAACTGCAAAGGGATGTATTCAATAATATAAAGTTTTTATGCGTTTTTCTGACAATTTCAAGTATTATAACCGATATAAGGATTAGCAATTGGGTTTATGCCTGTTTGGGGTTTGTTTATACAAATGGAAACCAAAACAATTCAATTCAGTTCATAGTTCAATTGCAAGCAGTAATATTGAAAAGGAAATAAAACAAGAACTGAAACACAATATTGAATGTTTTATTAGGCTGAATTGGCATATGTTTTTCAAAAGCTCCAGGTATTGTTTTATAATTCCGGTTTTTGCTGTGGCTTAATTAAATATTTTGTTTAAGAAGTTTTGTTATTAAAAACTCAGTTATAAAAATAAATAACATACAAAAATAATATAAAAAAAAGTTCCTAAAATTTTTTTTAAATTTGTCAACTTTTTTTATAACATTTTGTTTGTTTTTAGATTTTTATTATTTTAAAAATCTATTTTTACAATAATTGTTGTAATATTAAGAAAACTTCAAAATAAAAAATATATAGATGCCACTTAATTTTGAAAATTTGCCAACTTTTTTAAAACATTTTGTTTGTTTTTTATAAATCTATATTATTTTTAAAATCTACTTTTACAATAATTCTTCTAATATTAAGAAAATATAAGGAAAATTTCAAAATAAAAAAATATATAGAGTTGCCACCTATTTTAAGAATTTATTAAGGATTTTTATGAATTTATGTATATTTGAAAGAAATGTTGTTATATAATTAGCCTAAAGAATATAAATTATAAAATTCTCTAACAAAAATTAAGAAATAGGATCTAAAATCTTGTTAGGAGTTGCCACCTCTTGGAAAAAATTACTTTTTTTCACAAAAATCATTCTTGCCACCTTTTTAAAATAAGTTTGACTAAATGTTTTCAAAGTTTTAATTTTTTAAAGTAATTTTGTAATATATATATCATTAAATAACAAACTTGAAAAATTGCTTAATTTTGTTAAGGTGTGGCCACCTATTTAAAAAATTTATTGTTGTTCTTAGGTTTTCTTAAGTAAATTTAATTTTTATGTTATAATTATGAAAATGAAAAAAATAAATCATGTAAACAATTACAAATTATAAAAAGGAGATGCCACCTGTTTATGGTAATTTCTTCAAACATCAAATTTTAAAACTTATTTTTTAATCAAAATAGACTAGAGAGTTTAAAAACTAACATTCATTACTTAAAACTATAAAAACTCAAGAAAAAAGTTTTAGCGTTGCCACTTTATAGTTAACAGTATTAGGTTTTGAAAATTTTTCGAAGTAAAATAAATGTTTGGGTAATATTTATTGCATAAATAAACAAATTTTTGTGAAATTTTTAAAAAAATTGTGATATAAAGTTGCTACCTTTTTTTTAATTTCTATTAAAATTTTATTTTCTTTAAGAAATTTGCGATAATAAATTGCTTATAATAAGTATAAGTTTAAATTAAATTTCAAATATAAAAAAATTACTCAAAAACTTTGGGAGTTGCCACCTACTAGGAAAAAATTTATATTTTTATTTAATAAGTTTTAGGTTTTGGAAATTTTTTGAGCTAAAATAATTGTTTTGATAATAAAATTAAAAAAAATAACTATAACATAAAGTTGCCACCTTTTTATGTTTGTTTTATTGAACGTTGTAAAATTGATTTTTTTAAGTAATTTTTGTTTTATAAATGATATTAAATACCAAATTTAGTTACAAACTAAAAAAAATGCTTAAAATGTTTAAGGAGCTGCCACTTGTTTTATTTTTAAAACATTTTCTTGTTTTTAATAGTTTTTTTTAGTAAAATTAAGTTACTAATTAATAACTATTAAAATAATTAGGAAATCACTTGAAAATTTTAAAATTATAAAAATGAGATGCCACCTGTTTAGGGTAATTTGTTAAAATTTTTAATCTTTAAACTAACTTTTTAATTTAAATGACTTAAGTATTATAAAATGTAAGTCATTACTTAAAACTGTAAAAATTCAAGAAAAAAGTTTTAGCGTTGCCACCTTATAGCTAACAGTTTCAGGTTTTGAAAGTTTCTGAAGTAAAATATATTTGTTGGAAATATTTATTGCATAAATAAAAAAATTGTGTGAAAATTTAAAAAAATTGTGATATAACGTTGCCATCTTTTTTTAATTTTTATTAAAATTGTATTTTTTAAGCAATTTGGGCTAATAAATGGCTTATAATAAGCATAAGTTTAAATTCCGTTGCAAATATGAAAAAAAATACTCAAAACCTTTGGGAAGTTGCCATCTATTTGGAAAAAAGTTTTTGTTTTTATTTATGTAATAATATTAGTTTCTTTGCAATACTTAACGACAATAGAAAAATTAAAAAAAAAACACACATTTGTAAATCTTGGTAAACACCCTTGGTGTACGAGTGATATTAAAACCACCTCCTTTAATTAAATATCACTCATACACCCGATTAAACTTAATGTGATATTTATGTATGTACTAATTTTAAGCTCTTTAAAAACCCCATTAATATTTACAAAACCACAAAAATCTAAACATAAACACAAATAATTTTATTATGTTGGAAAAGTGCAAATAAACAAACAAACCATTAACCACAAAATACTGCCAAAAATGTCATTGAAAGTTTAGTTTTTAAAATTACTGGGGATGTGTTTTTAAATTAGTTAACTTTATGTTGCAATATTTGTTTTGCATAAAAACACATCAAAATATTATAATTATTCCTCTAAACAACAAAAACAGATTATAAATATCAATTTACTTAATGTCTGTTGCTAAAGTTAATCCTATTTGTAGAAAAGTTTTAACAACATATTTAATTTATAAATTTAATTTATTTGCACTGCTTTTGTTTACATTATGCTTAATTCAATTTACTGTTTAGAATAAATTTGTAAGCACAATTTAAACAATTAATTAAAATTGTAAATTAAATTTATTTAATAAATTGAAGAGTAATTTACATAATTTCCTTTTTTTAACTCGTATTTGTTTGTTTGTTAGTACATACTTTTAGGTGTCTGATGCTTATTTAATTTGGTTTAGTGAACTTTAAGAGAGAAAAGTATTGATTTTGAAAAGTTCAACACACATAAAATACAACATACACAACAAACCAGAAAATATAATAAAACTTAGTTAATTTAAGTTTACTTAAACATGGTTTGACGAAGTTTAAGTGAGAAAAGTATAAACTATAAATAAATCAAATAAAACAAATACAATTTTTGTTACCTAAACTTTACCTAAACCTGGTTAAAGACAAGCTTAAATCTAAAGAAGTTTAGAATAATTAAAATAATGTTATAACTTATCTTTCTAAGCTAAAATAATACGAAAAATGTAATAAAACCTAGTTTATCTAAGTTTACCTAAAATTGGTTTAGTGAAGTTTAAGTCAAAAAAGTAATAATTTTAAAATGTGGTTCACAAATAATGTAAAACAACATAACATTTGTTAACTAAAGTTTAACTGGACTTGGTTTAGTCAAGTTTAAATCTAAAGAAGTTTAGAATAATTAAAATAATGTTATAACTTATAAGCTCAAATAATCCGGAAAAATCAATAAAACCTAGTTAATCTAAGTTAACCTAAACTTGGTTTAGTGAAGCTTAAGCAGAAAAGGTAATGATTTTGAAATGTGTGTTACAAATAAATAAAAACTAATACAATTTATGTTAACTAAGGTTTACCTAAACCCGGTTAAAGTCCAGTTTAAATCTAAAAAAGTTTAAAAATAATCAAAATATTAATATGGCTTATAGTTTTAAGCTAAAACAATCCGGAAAATGTAATAAAACCTCGTTAACCTAAGTTTACCGAAACATAGTTTAGCAAAGTTTAAGTAATAAAGATAATGCTATTGAAATGTTTTGTTAAATAAAGTTTAACTGAACCTGGTTAGATACAAGTTTAAATCTAAAAAAGTTTAAAATATTTAAAATAATATTACGACTTATCTCTTTAGACTAAAACAATCCGAAAAATTTTATAAAACCTAGTTAAACTGAGTTTATCTAAACTTGGTTTAACGAAGTTTACGTGAAAAGTATCGATTTTGAAATAAGTATTAAAAATAAAAGAAAACTAACATAATTTTTGTTAACTAAAGTTTAGTAAAACCTGGTTAAAATAAAGTTAAGTTAGTTAGTTTCAAACAAAGTCTAAGTGAAGCCTTAATTGAAAAGTGTTTAGTCTTTCAAAGTTTAATTTGAGCTTCAGTTGAGTTTAGTTGTGCTACAGTTGAGCATCTATAGTGGGCATTTTTTGAGGCTTCAAACCTACATAATTTTCTGATCTACTTAAACTGTATTAAAGTTTTGCACAACAAACAATAAATAAAATAAGTTTTTGTTTGCTTTTCTTTTACATATGTATGTATGTATGTATGTTAAATAAATAAATACTTGTACAATGTACATACGAGTACATACATACATATAAATATCCATTTCAATCCTACTCAATCACTTACTTACTCTTACAAACATCGTCCTTGCCACAAAAATATTCACAACATTTTAAGGATTTTTGCTTGTTTATTTTATATAAAAAAAACACATGTGTCATCATTGTTTGTCTATCAAAAGCGAGAAAACAAAAATAAATTAAAAAAAAATGATAAAAAGCAGTTTGAATAGATATGCAAAACTGACATTTGCTTAATACAACTTATTCTTGGGCAAAAATGTTTAAATTAGAAAATGTATTTATATTAAAATTTTAGTGTTGTTAGGCAACAGACAAGTGGTAAAGTTTTTAAGTTTTTAAATGAAATGTTGACAATTTACATAAAAAATCTGTTGAAAATTGAAAAATTTACCATCCAAAGTCTCAAGAGTATACATCAACTTTTAATAAATTCCTGAAATTCAAATGTGTATTTTTTTAAATTATTAATTATGCCAGACAGAAAAAAAACTAATTATGTTTTTTCTCATCCTACATAACTTAATTTTATTGTCATACTTTAAAGATAAGTGTGTTGATGATTTTATGTATAAATTAATTTTGTTAAGCATTTAAATTTAATTAAACATTAATTTCTTTATTGCCAAAAACTGTAAATAGAGAAAATATTTAATTAATTAAAATATGTAAAGCAATGTTAAGCATTAACGTTAACAAGCACAGCTTTAGGGAAACATTTTACAGATTCAATGATGGGAGCGATATAACAAATTTCTGTTACATAAAATTTAAACTTGTTTATGTTTTGTAAGAAAATTTAAATAATTTATATAGTATGCACATATTTTGTTAACTAAGCTTTACTTAATAGCAGTTGGAATCGAGTGTAAATTTAAAGAGTTTTAGAATAATAAAAAAATATAAAATAACGTAAAATAAACATAAATTTTGTTAACTACAGTTTAACTGAAACTGTTTAGAGTCAAGTTTAAATCTAAAGAATTGTGTAAAAATTAATATAATATTATGGCTTTTCTTTTTAAGCTAAAATAAACCGGAAAACGCAATAAAACCTAGTTAATCTGAGTTTACCTAAACTTGGTTTAGTGAAATTTAACTACAAAAAGTATTGATTTTGAAAAGTACGATACAAATAAAGTAAAAAAAACAAGTTTTGTTAACTACAGTTTAACTGAACCTGGTTAGAATCAAGTTTAAATCTAAATAATCATAATAATTAAAATAATGTTATGGCTTATCTTTTTATGCTAAAATAAACCGGAAAATGTAATAAAACCTAGTTAATATGAGTTTACTTAAACTTGGTTTATTAAAGTTTAAGTAGAAAACTTGTTGATTTTGTAAAGTAAGATACAAATAAAGTAACACAAACATAAGTTTTGTTAAGTCAAGTTTAAATCTAAAAGTATTGCATAACTAAAATAATGTTTTAATGACTTATCTTAAGCTTACTTAAACTTGGTTTAGAAAATATTAAGTAGAAAAAATGTTGATTTTGAAACGTATGATACAATTAACACAATTTTGGTTAATTGAACATGGTTAGAGTCAAGATCAAGTCTAAATAAGTTTAGAAAAATTGTAAAATGTTACATATTATCCTTCCAAATTAAAATGAGCCGAAAAATGTAATACAATCTAGGTAATCTAAATTAAGTTATTAATAAAACTGTAAATTTATTAACTTTAATGATTAATGTGTGTATTTGTCACATTTATAATTCTTTATTAAATATTTCCTTGAATTACTACTACTTGGCAATTTGTTTATTTAAACCCATTTTTTAGCTTATTTTCCCCATAGAACCATTAAAATTGTAAAGTATTAATTTCTTTAATTTCTTATAAATTGTAACGCCCAGGCAAGTGCTAAACACCCACACTATGTGTGACAGCCAGTTAAATGTAATGCAAACAATTAAAACTACTTATCATGAAACTGCAAGAAAACATACAATAAAAAAAACTATTAAATAATAATAATAACAATAATATAAAAAAACAGAAAAAAACATTAATTGTTCTTGTAAAGACTTGGATGGCGCCTTTATAAATGAATTAGTTATAAATTAAATGTCAGCTGCCGTTCCCCCACATGGGTGTAATTTATAAACAAAAAGCAAGAAAAACAAAAGTATACCTAATATAATTAAAAACTAAACATTAACTGCCGTATTTATAAAAAATAAAGTAGTGAAGTGTGCTTTAAGACAAAATTTTCATACAAAATTTTCTTAAAGTACACTTAAAGTTTACTTTAATTTTTTATATATATGGCAGTAAGACAACAAGTTTTTTGTTGCTGTTCTTCATTGTAATATTTTATTTCATTCAAACAATAGACAACAAAATTATATGTAAACAAAATAAGGACAGTGATGGGTATAAAAAATAGAGAAAAAACAGACTGAATACTGAAATAAACAAAATTTGAATAGGCAGGCTCATATTTTCCATATACTTTAATATTTACTCACATACTCACATGCATACTCATACACATTTATGTGTATTTAAATAATAAATATACATTAGTGTGCTATTTACTAGTAAGTAAAAAGGTATATAATTACTAAAAAAAATAAAATGTGTCACTATACTGTATTGTAAAGAATTACTTATGTTGGATAAACAAATAACAATAGAAAAAAAACCAGCAACAATAAGCATACGTACTAAGTACTGGTTATTCTGTTCACCTTCATGAGATGGGTATATATAAGTTTGTCATTCCGTTTGTAATTTCCACAATATAATTTTCCGACCCTATAAAGTATATATATTCTGGATCCTTATAGATAGCGGAGTCTATTAAGCCTTGTCCGTCTGTCTGTCTGTATGTCTGGATGTTGAAATCAATTTTATGAAGACCCCAGATATCTTCGGGATCCAAATCTTCAATAATCCTTTCAGACATGCTTCCGAGAAGTTTGCTATTTAAAATCAGCAAAATCAGTCCACAAATAACGGAGATATGAGCAAAACTCCGAGACAGCCTCTGAAAATTTCATCAAAAAACTAATAAACTTATCAACAGATGGCGTTGATCACACAAAGTGTATTAATATTGTTACAAATAATTTCATAAACATATGGCACTGATCAAACAAATTGTTTAAGTGTGTTCTTAAACCGTAATATAAGTGTGTAAAAAGACAGTGTGTTCATTTTTAGTTGTGTTTGTGTACATTTAAATAAATAAAGACTTGTTATATTTTCTTCAAACTACTTGACGCTTTTATTTTGCAATTAAAAAAGAATCCGGTTTATTTAAAGGAAATAAACCACCGTTTTTAAAAGGTAAAAACGTAACAATATAATATATACATATATGTATGTATGTATATAATATAATTATGCATCCACAACAAATGTGAAAGGTATATAAGATTCGGCATAGCCGAATATAGCACTCTTACTTGTTTTTGTATTTGCTTGTTTTCGTTTGTGTGCATATAAGTCTGCCTGCTCAAGTGAAGATCTTCTCACTCGAGTGAGAACAAACTGCATAAGAGCACGTTTAGTTAAATCATATTTTAAGGCTAAGTGAATACTGTATACTACGTATGTGTGTATAGCATATGAAGCCCCTGGTATAGTATATAAGTACTTGTAGGCCAGGCATGTGCGTGTATGCATTACTACTTTTTTTTTGGTACATGGGAATACAATGTGAATTCCTTTGTGTAGTTTTTTCTAATTTAGAGAGATTGACCACAGGTTTTTGTCGTTTAAAATTAAAGCATTATAGAAAGTGTTAAATAGTTTAAACATTTTACATATTTTAAATTTCATATAAAGTATTTGACTATTACAGGTATATTCGAAAATTTGAGAGCATTTAAATAATTTATACACACATTTTATTAACGAAGGTTGCTTTTAAGTTTAAGTTAAGTTTAAAACTATAAAAGCTGTGAAAATCTGAAATAATGTTGTGATATATCATTTCAAATTAAAAGCAGCTAGAAAATGTAATAAAAACTTGTTAAACTAAGTTTACTTAAACTGAAAAGTATGATACAAACTAAGTGAAACACAACTTAATTTTGTTAACTAAAGTTTACTTGAAGCTGGTTAGAGTCTAGTTTAAATCTAAAAAATTTTATAATAATTTATGTTATGTTATGGCTTATCTCTTTGAGCTGAAACAATTCGGAAAATATAGTTAACTTGGTTTAGTTAAGTTTAAACGAAAAAAGTATTGATTTTGCAAGGCCTAAGCAAATTAAACAAAGACTGCATGGTTTTTTGTAAACAAAAGTTTAGCTAAACATAGTTGAATTATGTTTAAATTAAAATATTGAATAAAAGTAAAGTTTTCAAAAACATAGTTACATAGCACGATTTTAATGATTTTAAAATTAAATAGAAATATATATTGAATCTGTTTACTGTTAATAAAACTTTTGATTTAAAATTGTACTCGTCTTTAGTGTACCAAACTAATATGTAATTGTAATGGGAAACCTCTTCTTTTTTTTAACAAAACTAAGTAGTTCAAGGTTATTTAAAGTGCATATGAAACCACAAAATAATAGAATAATAAATACAAACAAAAACAACTTTCTCAAATAGAAAATACAAAACATTTCTAAGAAGGTCAATAGAACCCACCTACATAAATAGAAATAGAAAAACGTAATTGTTACGTAGACAGGAACAACAAAACTACATATGAAAAAATAACAACAAAAAAAAAAAAAAAAAACACATACATAAATTGTACAAGACCAAGTAGTAGGCTGTTTTTAACTCTTTTTGTTTGCACATAAAATGATATTACTGACCACACCAACACTCACTATTATACCTATTAAAGGCATACTTATGGAGGGTAGTACTTATTTTTAAAGGTGTAATGTATATGTGTGTGTGTGTGTGGTTACATATGTACATACATACATATATATGTATGTGTATATGCATTTTTATGTATTAAAAAAAGGTGGCGACAACCTATTGCAACTGAAAATATGTTAAACTTAACACAACCACTGTGCAGGGAAAAAGTGTAAAGGCATGTTGTATTTTATTGAATTTATAAGTTTAGAATAACTAAAAACTTGTTATGTCTTATCATAACAATTTAAGGAGAAAAAGTGTTGGTTTTGAAAAAAGCTTTAAAAATAAATAAACATAATTTTTGTTATCTAAAGATTACCTGAAACTGGTTAGAACCAAGTTTAAATATAAAGAAGGTTAGAAAATCTAGAATAATGTTATGGCTTTTTATATCAAGTGAAAATAAAAAATTAGTTAATCTGGGTTTACTTAAACTGGTTTTAGTGACGTTTAACTATAAAAAGTATTAATTTTGAAAAAAACGGTACAAATAATATAAAAAAAATACAATTTTTGTTAACTAAAGTTTAACTGTATCTGGTTAGAACCAAAATTAAATACATATAAAAAAGTTATGAATAACTGAAATAATGTTATGGCTGAAAATTTAAAGTTAAAACAATTCGGAAAATGTAATAATACATAGTTTTGCGAAGTTTACTTAAACTTGGTTTAGTCAAGTGTTGATTTTCAAAAGAGCTTTATAAATAAAATAAAACAAACATAAGTTTTGTTAACTAAAGTGTACTTTAACCTAGTTAAAACCAAGTTTAAGTATAAGTATAATATAATAGTTAAACTGAGTTTATTTAAACTTGGTTTAATAAAGTTTAAGTGAAAAAAGTGTTAATTTTTAAATTTTCACTGAAAATAAAATAAAACAAGCACGAATTTTGTTTGATAGAGTTTACCTAAACGTGGTTAGACCAAATTAAAATCAAAAGATGTTTAAAATGACTGGAATAAAATTATGGCTTATCAAATAAAACCAAACTATTTTAACCTAAATTGCTTAAACTTGGTTTAGTAAAATATAAGTAGGAAAAGTATTGATATGAGAACGATAATTATTCAGATTTTTGGTAAGCACTGTACAGGGAAAATGCTTAAATAATAGCTGGTATTTTTTCAAAATTTGCCAATAATCTAATAAATTTACGTTTAAATGTTTTTTATTTACTTGAGCTTTATTGTCACATAAAAGGGAATTTAAATAAAGCGTTCTCTAATTTATTTTTTATTCATATAATTTTACTATTAGACACAAATTTGGATTTAAAAAGTGGGTTAGTGCTGGAGAAAAACTAACATATTCTAGCCCACCCCTTAATTGAATATTCCTCACTGTTTGTAACTATTTATTTTTAACGTATTGTCTCTATAGTATCAACACTTGTTAACATTAAGTCTAATGACCACAAAACTGAATAAAAAATTAAAAAATAAAAGAACAAAAACTAAAGAGGTGTATTTAAAAAAAAGTACTTATCGAAAAACAGTTTAACGCTACAGATTGAACGCGCTGGTTGTGTTTAAACGTTTTCTGGTGAAAAATTAAAAAAAAAACAAAAATTTTGTATTAAACAAAATCAATAACAGTTGAAAGTACTAATTTAGTAAAAATGTTGCCAAGAAAACGGATACTTTACCTTGGTTGGTGATCAAGTAACTTTAAAATGTGTCGTTCAAAAATGTGTACATAATTTCATAAAAATTGTTAAAAAAAAATAAATACTTATGTATATATACATAGATTAAAAAAAATCAATAAATATCTTTTACAAATAACTAAAATCTATAAAATTGACTGACAGCAAAAAATTTCACAACTTTTGAAAATGTCAAGTCTGTAACATGACATTTTTTTACCTGCAACTAAAGAATTCGAAATATTTTAATTAAACGTATTCAAAAAGTTTTCCACCTTTAATTTAAAATATATAAATATATATATATATATATATATTTATTTTAATGAATGTTTTTCTTTTTAAAGTTTTTTGTAAAAAAAAAATCTTTGCAAAGAATGGCATTTGTAGCGAAATATTTCAAGTTTTTCTATAAATACCTGAAATAAATAAAATCTACTAAGACAAACAAATCTAAATTCACTTAAATTTTTTGGCATTTAGTTTTATTTAGTTTATATAAAAATAAAGAAAAAAAAACATGAACAAGGAACGTGTCACAACAAACGATATATTTGTTTAGTTTAATTTAAAAAAATATATATGTATGTATATAATTTAAAAAAACTTGGAGACTGAAAGAACCACGATTGTTTAAGGGACTAGGTGACGGAAAGAACCACGATTGTTTGAGGAAATTGGTGACCAATAGACACACGATTATTTGAGGAACTTGGTGACAGAAAGAACCACGATTGTTTGAGGAACTTGGTGACAGAAACAACCACGATTGTTTGAGGAACTTGGACACTGAAAGAACCACGATTGTTTAAGGGATTGGGTGACAGAAAGAAGCGAGATTGTTTAAAGAACTTGATGACTGAAGAAACCATGACTCTTTGAGGAACTTGGTGACGGAAAGAACCACGATTGTTGGAGGAGCTTGGCGACAGAAATAACCACGATTGTTTGAGGAACTTGGTGACCAAAAGACACACGATTATTTGAGGAACTTGGTGACAGAAACAACGATTGTTTGAGGAACTTAGTGACCGAAATAACCATGATTGTTTGAGGAACTACGATTTTTTAAGGGATTGGGAGACAGAAAGAAGCGAGATTGTTTAAAGAACTTGATGACTGAAGAACCACGATTGTTTGAGGAACATGGTGGCCGAAAACACACGATTGTTTGAGGAACTTGGTGACCGAAAGAACCTCGATTGTGTGAGGAACTTGAGTAGTCATAGATTAGTTTTAATCAAAGGTCCCTAAACAGTCTTAGTCCAGCTATATTTATAGTCTTTGTTCCTTTTTAGTCATCATTTAATCAAGTCAATAAGTGATCTTAGTTCAGCTTCAATCATGGCTCTTTTTATAGTTTTAGTTCAGCTTCAATCGTAGATTTGGATGAGCTGTAATCGTATGTTTTATTTAGTGTTAGTTCAACATTAGTTATAGTTTTATTTGATCTTAAGTTATCGGTTGTTAAGTAGTTTTAGTTTAACTACAATCTTAGTCTATATTGAACTTCAAACGTAGGTCCTAATGGAGTCTTACTTCATTATAAACTTACTTGAACTTTAATCGTTGATGTATTTATAGTCTTTGTTTGACTTCAATCAACATCTCTTTTGACCATCAGACTTAGGTCTTTATGAACTTTAGCATTAGTTTCATTCTTAAGTTTTATGTTGGCCAACTTTTGCTTCAATTGCAGTGCGTTTTGTTGTCAAACATTTCTTTCAATCAAGGCGGTATTTTAGTTTCAATCCTAGGGTTATTATTGTGCAACATTAGCTTCAATCATATTAATAGCTGAAGTTCAATTAATATTTCTTTTCAATATTTAGTCTAATATTAGTTTCCATTGTAGGTTCTTTTACTGATTCACAAACTAAAACTTGTTGAAAGGATTTTAAATTCTTGAATAAATAAATCTATGTAACCCAAACAACAAATAAAATATTCCTAAAAATCCAAAAAAAAATTCAAATAAAAATCTTAATAAACAAACCATGGTGCACCATGAAACAAACAAACAAATAAATTTTCTTAAAGGAATACTATAAAAAACTTGTAAAACTCAAACAATATAAAAAAGCAAGTGATAATTCCACAAAACTAACAAAATTACTTAAAAATCAAAATTGTCAACAAAAAATTGTGCAAAACATAAAATAACAAAAATGTAATAAAAATAATAAATTCTTAGCAACACAAACGAAGGCAAACATTCCTCAAAGAATTACACCACAATCCTTGATTTAAGCAAGAAAACCAAGAAAAGCGGACACAAATTATTAAGAGAGAGCAGCTGACACGTATCAGTTGTAAAACGTGACAAATCTTGTTGTCGACAAGGGAATATTTTTTTTTTATTTTACAACTCCAAAAGTACTTTTAAAATAATTTTTATAGAAATATTTTAAACAAAATAATTCCTTAAATATTGTAAGTTGTTATTTTGCTTTTGGGTTAATTTACATTGATTCCTGTTAACCTTTTGTACGTACCTACATACATACATACGTGCTAGTATTTTCCGAATGGATACGAAAAATCAACCAACTTTATTGGACAAATTGAAAAACAATTTCAAAATGATGGGTTGTTTACAGCCAAAAGAAGAGAAATCTTTAGATCCCATACAAAGTATGTATAAACTGCTCAATACAATTTAATGTTTAAAAAAGAAGTAAAACAAGGATTTTATGATATGATACGCACTGCACTTTTTTGATTTTTATGTAGAAAAAAAAGATCTTTTATTTACTTAAAGAGATCATTATTATTTTAACCTTAAGTTTTATTTGTTTGTAACATTTTACCTTTGCTAGTTTAACTGTTGTGTGACATACCCAACCTTTTTGTTTATTGCTTTTCAAATGTCAACCATTTGATTTTATTTTATTAATGCTTATAAAAAGATAATTGTTGTAATAAATTACAATGCACATATTTATGGTTAAATTATATGACATTAAGCTATAAACAACAACAACAACAACTTTATTGTTTAATACAAATTTATGAACCGAATATCACGGAAACTTCAGTTTACACAAATCTTAAAGGAACATTTTATGGTGTAAGGGAAATGTTTGTGATATTGTCAAACTTGTATTCAAGATTCTAAGTGAAACTGTATTTTTTTTAAATTTCCTAAAAATATAAAATTTCCCCTAAATGAAAATTTTTTTAGTGTAGGAAAAGTTTAGATAAATTTACTAATTTTATATTTAATGTACAAATTGTAGAACAATTTATTATTTTTTATTCGAACTGTTAATTTTAAATTTTTGATAATTAGAGCAAATTTCGAACCACAAGGTAAAACTGGGTTAGAATGCAAAGAATTCTGATAAGAGAAAGTGGTGTTTCTCGAAACATATGTAAATTCAACAACCCAGGTTTGAATCCCAGCCAAAAATTATCAATAAAAATTTTAATAAAAAAATTTTTCAAGTTGTAAAACAATGCCTACCTTCAGTAAAAATAATTTAATGAAAATTAAATTTAATGAACTGGAGCCCGACTAAATAAATATCAAAAATGTACAAATTGTTTTAAAAATTGGCCAATCAATTTTAAAATTTCTTTATTGAAAAATATCCTTTAGAGGGAAATTTTTGTTTTAAAGAAAATTTTCAAAATTTTAACAAATTTGCACTGTGTATTTAATTTTTATGTAAGGCTCTAAAAAATTAGGAAAAATTCTTAAAAACATAAAATTTCCCCTCAAATTTTTGTTAACAAATTACCAAATTAGTTTTTAATGAAAATATGTTATCAAAAATTTAGCAAAAAATATTTAAATTTCCTTGTAGAAAAAATTTTCCCTTGAGAGAAATTTTTGTTTAAAAGGGAAATTTTTAAAATGTAATTGAATTCCGCTTTTGTACTTTATTTACTCTGTAAAACTAAAACCTTTTTTGACAAATTCCTAAAAACATAAAATTTCCCTATACGGAAAATTTTTGTTTATAGGGGACATATTAAAAAATTTACATTTAATGGGAACATGTTGTTAAAAATTTACTAACAAATTTTAAAAATACCTTGTAGAAAAAATTTTACCCAAAGAAAAATTTTTACAAATTATATTATTAAACTAATTGTTCGACCTTTTTTTACCTTACTTAAAAAATTAAAATTTTTTAAGCCTAAGGTCACAATTTCTTTTATTTATTAAAAAATTTAATTTTTTAAGCTTAAAGTCACAAATTCTTTTATTTTTAACATATTTCTTCCGATATTTAAAATTTTTATTCAGACAATTATTACTTTCAATTATTTTAAAAATTTTTGTAAATACATTATCCCAATTCACAATCGTGTGCAAATGGTATTGCATCATTTCAATTGCGAAAAAAGTTAAACATATTTTTGCTCTACACCAACAAAATACACAGCAAGAGCAAAAATATGCTACATCTTTTTTATAAAATATTTCCATTTATATTGAATTCATTCTTGTACATTTTTGTAGTTTATTTTCTTTGTGATACTGGAAAAAAAGTTTTAAAAATTCCTAAAATTTGTTTTTAATGGAAATATTTTATAAAAAATTTAACAAGAAAATTTTAAATATCTTTGAAGAGGGAAAGGAAATTTTTAAAATGTAATTGAATTCCGTTTTTGTACTTTGCTTTCTTTGCGAAACTGAAAAAAATTAAAATTCTTAAAAATATAAAGTTTTCCTCAAAGGGAAATTTTTGTTTATAGGGGAAATTTTAAAAAATTTACTAAAATTTATTAAAGCGCACTAAAAACTTACCAAACTATTTTGAATTTTCCTTGTAAGAAAACAAATTTCCCTCAAAGGAAAATTTTTAAAATTCAATTGAATTCGGTTTTTGCACTCTATTTTCTTTGTGAAACAGGAAACATTTTTGAAAAATTCTTAAAAATATAAAATTTCCTTCCAACGGAAATTTTTGTATTTAAGGGAAATTTTTAAATTTCAATTCAATTCGGTTTTTGTACTTTATTTTCTTTGTGAAACTGGAAAAAATTTAAAAAAATATAAAATTTTCCTTGAAGGGAAATTTCGAAAAAATTCCAGAAAAAATGCCCTTAAAGAAAGAAATATAAGTTTTTTAAAATTTCGCCTTTACATGTTTAGATTTTAAATTGTTTGAAAAATTCTAATAAAAAAATCTAATAAAAAACTTAGATCTCTAAATTTTTCTATATATTTATTTAAAATAAGTCAACGAACTTTACAGATGTTTGCTGTTGATCAAACATTTCTCTTAAATACGCCTACTAAAGTTTATGTACTCGTATACTCGTATGTATTCACAATTTATGTTTGTGTTTAAATGGTGAAATTATTCGTTCAAAAAAATATAACAAACGACTTAATGGGTGATTAAAAAATTGAAGAGTAATAAATAATATTAATGAATATTTAAAAAAAAACTGCAACAAAATTTCAGAGGTTTTCGAACTGAAAGCAAAATTTGAGAGGAAAGTGAATTAAATTGTTTTGATTTTTGGCACACAGAAATAAAATACGAAAAATAAGTTTAATCTTAGGATTGTTAAGAATACATTATGTTTTGATTTGAATCTTTTTCTAATACATTAATTGTAAAATTGTAATTTTCTTAAATTTAAATAATTATATTTAATAATCCATTTTAATCTGCCCTTAAGTAAATTGAAATCTAAAGAATAGAATCTTTTCTTTAAACTCCCATTTCCCCATTTCCTTTAATCTAAAATATAAGTAGCTAAAACATTAATTTTCTCTTTTTTTCATATTTTCTTTAAAAAAAAGGTTGCAAAAATATTTATTTTTTCCTTTCTTTTTGTTGTATAATAGCGAATAAACAATAAAGTAATTGTTAACTACTTAATTTCTTTGAACCATTTTTTTATGTAAAATTTTTAGCAAAAATTATGAAACGTATACAAAAAAACAAACAAACAAACAAAAAAAAAAACAATCAGCATCCAAACAACATTTTTGCCAATTAATTTTAATGTAATGGAACCCTTTTTTAATGCTTTTTCTGTTTTGCTTTCTTTTTAATACTTTTCAGCCATGAAGGCTGCTTTACTAATACAACGTTGGTATCGGCGTCACAATGCACGCATGGAGATACGCCGCCGCTACACCTGGTCCATATTTACGAATTTGGAATATGCCGGCGAGCAAGATCAAGTGGAGGTGAGTAAATATTTTAAAGATTTTTGTTAGAATATGGAATGAAAAGGGGGAAGGGGGGTTCATTGGGTTGGCTTGTTAATAATTTTAAAAAGCAAACTAGAAAAAAAAAGAAATTTTTAATTTTATTTTTCACACTTTTAAAGCTTCAATAGTCAATAACCCAGCATGAGCTGTTATATATCTACATATGTAGAACAATATGAAAATGGGAATGGAATGTAATAGTTGGGTATTTTCATTTCCCTCGAATTTAAGCTAGGGAAAACTGTGACTGTTCTTTGACAATTTTTTACATTTGCTACAGTTTAAGCGAAGTTTAGCGTAATTATTGTTACCAAGTGAGTTATTACTTTAATATATTAATAAAATATTTCAGTTAGGCAATTTTAGAAGTTTTCTATACTTTTTCAAATATAACTTCTTTGGTACTTTTTAATAGTCAGCAGTACATTTTAACTTTTCATTATGAAAAAGTTCTTAATACAATTTTTACGTATTTTATTGTCATTTAATAAATTTTTTGGTACCCTTAACTAGTTATGTACTTTGGTACACTTTTATTTTTTTTTGGTACTTTTTTATATTTTTTTAGTACTTTTTAAATATTCATAGTAAATAGAAAAATTTTACTTATAGTTAAATTTTTAGTACTTTTCTGCCAATTAGTCCTATGGTACTTTTTTGGTATTTTTTTTATTTTCTTATGTAATCAAGTTTTACTTAATTTTATATTAAAACAACACTTTTGTATTAAAGTACTTTTTTTATTTTGTAGGGTATAAGGATAAAATTAGTACTTTCTGTTGAGTACATTGAAGCTAACAAAATACTTAGTGCTGTGAACGGTAATCGTGGCCATAATTGTTAAATTTTTGATTTCCTATAAAATTATTTTTTAAGATATTTAGTTCGTTTATTTGACCTTTTCTAATATTTAATAGTTTCTTCTTTTTTCAAGCAATAAGGTCAATTGCATTTTATATACAAATATTTTATTTTATTTATATATATTAATTTCCGATATTTCGCTATCACAATGGATAGCTTCTTCAGGGATAATATAAGTTTTGAATTATTATAAAAAAAAAAAAAAACTTATATTATCCCTGAAGAAGCTATCCATTGTGATAGCGAAATATCGGAAATTAATATATATAAATAAAATAAAATATTTGTATATAAAATGCAATTGACCTTATTGCTTGAAAAAAGAAGAAACTATTAATTATTTTTTAAGTTAAACAAGTTTATTTTTTGAAGGTAAACTTATTTTAATTGCCGAAAATCCATTTTCTATAAAAGTACTTTTATGGTATTTTTAAAATTTTGTTAGAATATTACTAGAAAAATATTACTTTTTGATACTATTTAAAATAATTGTGTTATTAGTTAGTATAATTTTTTTTTAGTTTTGCTAAATTTACTAGCAAAAATCAACTAAGCAATTGAGTTCATTTTTGGTACTTTATTCCATAAATTTTGCAATTTTTTAATTTGGAGGTTTTCTTTTTTGATTTTTTATAATTTTTTTTTAAATAATTAAATTAACTGTTTAAACTGTTTTGTTTCGTATTTTAGAAGCAGAAAATCAATTTTGTACAAGAGTACTTTTTAATTTAGAATTTACAAATTTCAAATTTTACATTTTTAATTTTTAAAAATTTCAATTTTTTAAATTAAAATTTATTTAAATACAAAAAGTGTTCACTCTACTTATTTTTTGGACCCTTTGTACTTTTCTGATACTTTTTTCTTCGCAAAATTTCGCATAATCAAGAATTTATGAAATTTATTAATTTAAACTAGTATTTTTTACTTTTCTGAAACATAGCCTGACTTTCTTATAAAAATTACAAGACACATGTAAAAATTTTTGTTTGTTAAATGTAATAATAAAACATTTGTATGAAATAATAGCAGCTATTTTGTTTATTGCACTCCACCATTATTACAAATATAATTGCAAAATTTCACGAAATGTCATAAATTATTTTGAAATATAAATGTCAAAATTTATTTTTCGTATCGTCCTCTACCTGCCACAATTATACGAATCTTGTAACAAGGACAAACAACATGAAAAAAAGTAGGAGAACAATTGCGTGTTTTTTTTATTTACAAAAAAATCAACTTTTCAACAAAATTTCAACAATTCTTTTGCAGCAAATGAATTGTAAAGGATTTGAAACAAAAATGATATAAAAAACAGCAAACAACTGTAGAGAGGTCAAAATTTGTTAAAAAAAAATTTTTTGCCAACATTTTCTTTGTTTTTTTCTTCTTTAATTTCAGCCCAAATTCTTGTACATCTTTTTAGGCCAGCAATTTTTTGCCGTAAATAACTTCTGCTTATTGTTTTTTTATATTTTGGGTATAAGATACATTTTTACATATTATGGCTTGTTATTAAAAAGGGCCATTTATAAATGTAAATTATATAGGTAATTTTGCTGTCTCTGAAAAAAGTGGCCCATTTTGAATGTAATTGTTTAAATTGCAAGTCATTTTAGGCAAACTAAATGTTTCAAATTAAAAACAAAGTACTTTTTTTTATGTACATATGTACTTATTAAATATGTTTAAATATATTCAAGGTTTTTAACATTTTGTGTATAATTATATCTATAATGTTTATTTTAAATAAATTGAAATTTGGAATTTAGTAGCTTCAATCGTAGGTCATAATGCACTGCTAGTTCAATGGCAATGACTGTTTGGTTCAGTTTCATTTAAAGGTCTTTTAATAGTCTTATTTCAGCTGCAGTCATTGTTTGGGTAGAGCTTCATTCGTTTTTCTGTTTTAATTTTTGTTCAGTTTTAATCATTGTGTGGTTCAAGGAGATCTTCAATCGTTTTGTTTTAATCTTTGTTTAGCTTCAATCATTGTTTAGATGACCTGCAATCTTAGTTGTTTTTATAGTCCTACTTGAGCTTCCATAAAATGAATTTATTTACTCTTAGTTGGTAATATTTTTTTGTCTTAGCGGACTTTAATCGTAAGCTTTCTATAGTCTAAGTTGAGCTTCAATCTTAGTTCTTTATCTAGTCTCATTTGGGCTTCAATCATTGCCTTGTTCAGTTTCATTTGAAGGTCTTTCAATAGTCTTATTTCAGCTGTAGTCATTGTTTGGGTAGAGCTTCAATCGTTTTTTCTTTTTAGTCCTTGTTCAGTTTCTATCATTGTTTGGTTCCAGTAGAACTTAAATCATTTTGCTTTAGTCCTTGTTCAGCTTCAACCATGGTTTGGATGATCTTCAATCTTAGTTGTTAAATGCATTTATTTAGTCTTAGTTGGGAATAAATTTTTTTGTCTTAGCAGGCTTTAATCGTAGGCTTGCTATAGTTTAAGTTGAGCTCTTATTTGGGCTTCAATCATTGTCTGTTTAAGCTTCAATTTTAGATTTTTCAATAGTCTTATTTGAGCATTAGTTAGTGGCTAAGTGGAGCATCAGTTATTTTTATTTTTCAGTCTTTGTCTTTATTCAATCATTGTTTGGCTGATCTTCACTCGTTCTTTTTTCTGTAGTCTTAGTTGAGCTTCAATCTTTGTCTAAGTAAACTTCAATATCATTTCTTTCTTTACTCTTAGTTGAGCTTCCATCTTTGGTCTTTACCTAGTTTTACTTGGGCTTCATTCATTATCTGGTTCAGCGTCCAGTGTAGGTCTAACAATAGTCTTATTTTAGCTTCCGTTATTGGCCAAGTAGAACTTCATTAATTTTACTTATATAGTCTTTATTCAGCTTCAATCATTGTTTAGTTGTTCTTTAATTGTAAGTTTTTCTATAGCCTTAGATGAGCATCAATCTTTCTTTATTATTAGTTAGGCTCAAATCTTTTTCCAGTTGTGCTTAAATTATTGTATAAGTAGAGCTGCAATTTAATTATCTGAGTTGAACGTCATCTTGGATTCGTCTTTAGACTTAGTTGAGCTTCAGTCATTGTCTTAGTGTAGATTCGTTCATTCTTAGTTCAAGTGCATGCCTTTATTTATCCTTAGTTTGTCTTCAATCATTTCAATCTTTGTTAAAGCGAACATTGATCGCAAGCCTTTCTATTGTCTTACTTGAGCTTCAATCCTAGGTATTTATTAGTCTTTGTTGGGCTTCAAGCATTGTCTAGACGAATCTCAATTATAGATTTTTATATAGTCTTAGTTGCTCTTCAGTCATTGCCTGAGTTGAACTTCAATCATTTTCTAATCCTACGTCTTTTTGTAATCTTGTTTAGCTTCAATCATTCTCTTAGTGTAGATTTATTTATTCCTAATTCATTCAATCGCCAGTCTTTATTTAGTCGTAGTTTATTTACAATTTGTGTTTCAATCCTTGATTTCTATGTCTAGTCTTAGTTCAGCTTTAATATCATTGTCTTAGAAGAGCATCAATCTTAGGTCAAGATTTTGTGTTAGTTGGATATCTTGGCTTCTTTTTTAGTCTTAGCTGAGCTTCATTCCATGTCTTAATTGAGCTTTATTAGCCTTAATTTAGCTTCAATCATTTGTATAAGTTGGGCTTTAATCGTATGTAGTCTAAGTTTTATTTGAATAATTTAGCTTCCATCGTAGGTTTTTGTAGAGTTTAGGTTAAGCTTCAATCATTTAGTCTTCATTTAGCTTCAATAAGTGTTTAGTTTAGCTTCGTACAGTAGTTACTTCCGTGATCTTAGTTAGCATTCAATAATTTTTTAATTGAGCTTGCTTGTCCATTTTTTTCTTCATTGTATGCTGGAAAAACAATCTATGACTGATTGCTCTGCAAGGCTTAGGAATTGAACAGATTTTGTTTAATTTTAGGTCTTTATAATGTCTTAGTTTTGCTTCAATCTTAGGTCTTCATGATATTCAATTGAGTTTGAATCATAGGTCTTTTCAAAGTTTCAAATGAGCTGGTAGGTCTTTATGAAGTCTGAGTTCACACATTTGAGCGTCAATCGTAGTCTTTATAAAATCTTAGTTTAGATTCCATTTTAGGTCTTTATTATGTTCAATTGATCTTCAACCGTAGATCTCTATGAAGTCTTCATATAGTTTTGGTTGAGCTTAAATTATTGTCCAATAAAAGTTTCAACCGTAGGTCTTTATACAGACTTGGTTGAGCTTCAATCATTGGCAAAGTTAAGGTTCAATCATAGGTCCTTATATAGACTTGGTTGGGCTTCAATCATTGTCTTGGTTGAGCTTCAATATAGTGCTTTGTATAGACTTGGTTGAGTTTCAATCATAGGTCTTTGTATAGATTTGGTCCTTGTATAAACTTGGTTGGGCTTTAATCATTGTCTGAGTTAAGTTTGAATTGTGGTTTCAATAATCATCTAAGTTGAGCTTTAATTAATGTCTAAGTTAGTTTCACTAATCATCTTACCTTCTGACCTTCAATCATTGTGTAGTTTGGCCTCAATTATAAATCTTTTTATAGTCTTGATTGTAAGTGAAGCTTCATTCGTAGCTTCAACTTGAAGAATTAAAATAGCTGAGTTTAATTAATGAGTTAAATGGATATGTAGAATCAATCCCAAACCTACAGTGCTACTTAGCGCTGTTTCATACGTTTCAGTTTTAGCTGACCAGTTTTTGTTCAATTCTCTTTTCAAACTGCTATTTTGTTTCAATAAGTGTTCACACGTGCTCTTTACCATTAAGTTTTTATTTTTTCATGCAAATCAACATGCAAAAAACTTCGTAATTATGTCAATTATGTGAACTTTTTTTTCTCTTATCTTTTTTCACCCAAAAGACACAGTAATGAATCGTGTGAAAGGCGACTTAACAAAATTTGAAAACTTAATTCGATTGTTAAAATTGTTGGTTTTCTTTATTTAAAAACAATGAAGAGTAAGATTATGTACTTTTCTAATTATTTGCAAACTTGAAGTTTTCTTTTAATATTAAAGAAAAGCTGTTATATTTTTCGCAATTTTCAAAAAGGTCTGCTTCCTTAGCTCACCCCTATATTTACTTCAGCGTAATTTCCCACAATTAAACATTTGTTCCCGTAAGATAATCTGTTTGCTTTTCTTTAGTGTTAATTAGCTATAAAATAAAATGTATATATTTAAATATAATGATATTGTAGCACACTTATATATAAATTCCTGCTAATTGGTCTAGTTTCTTGGTGCAGTTGTTTTTTACTTCAAATTCAATTCAATTTCTGCCCCATTTAACTAAATACTAGCAGCAAAATCATTGCTAAAACTAAGGGAGTTCTTCTGGGGTTTCCTTGGCATTTGAAATGAGCCAGCAGCAGCAGCAGCACGTTGTTGCATGAAATTGTTTGAGTTTGTTGCCATAGTGTGGACATTTTGTTGTTCTATTGTTCTGACTAAATACTGTGAAAGCTAAACTGCAAATATGCATGCAGTTTTAAAATTGACCTTTTTACTAATAAGCAAAGTAGCAAAACAATAAAGTTGTTTTTAATTAAATGAAAGGTTAACTGATAACTGCAATTTAAGTTTAATAACTATGTGAGTAATTTTTGTAATTTTATTTTCATTTACAGCTGTACAATTTCTTTAATGCTTTATTAACACACATTCCAAATGCTGCTGCCCAAAGAGGTGGCTCTCTAGCTTCCTCTCAAGCTTCTTCGATAGGTAAGTTGTGTTTATTCTATATACTGTTCTATTGGTTTATATCAAAGTCTTTGTTATTTTGATATAGATCAATTTGATTCCAAATATTCCGATGAATCGGATTTCCATGAAGAATACGACAGTGCTTCGGGTGCCAGATATAAAGGGCCACCCATTAAGTTTCCATTAACCAAAAAAGATATTGATACCTTAATAGATTTGTTTCGCAAAAAAAGGGTAAGTAGTAATTGTTTTGTAAAGTATTTAAACATATTATTAAATGTTTTGTTTGTAAATATTTAGTAATAATATTATTTAATAATAATTTTGTTTCTTTTTTAATTTTTATTTTCTATTTAAAGTCAAATCGTCTTCATGCTCGCTATGTGGGCGCTATTTTAAGAGAAGCTGCTTTAAAACTTCGCACTTTGCCAAATTTAAATACGGCCTCAACAGCCATCTCCAAACAAATTACCATCTGTGGTGATTTGCACGGTAAATTGGATGATCTCTTGGTGGTGTTCTATAAGGTTAGTTAAAACAAATAAAAATAAAACTTGTTCAAAATCTACTATCAAAGTTAATAAAAAGTAAAATGCATTCCTAAGGTTCAAAAAGTAACATATACACCTATATAAGACTTTATAAAGACTTGAGATAGAAGCTTTAATAAGACGTATGTATGTTGCTTTACTAAGACAACATGAAGACCTGCTACTGACTTTATAAAGACTTGGATATTTTGATAGTCGTGGATCTTTTAGTAGATAGGTATTAGGAAGATGACCAATCGAGAATCTTTCTTAATCTGGGAATATGATCAATCGCAGATGTCATTCAATCTAGAAATATGATCAATCGCAGATATTTCTCTATTTAGGAAGATGATCGAACGTGTATCTTATTTATTTTATGAAGATGATTAATCGTGGAAAATTAGGAAGATTATTAATTACAGTTCTCATTCAATCTAGGAATATCGTTCAATCTAGGAAGATGATTAATCGCAGATGTCATTCAATCTAGGAAGATGATCAATCGTAGATATTTATCCATTTAGGAAGATGATCAAACGTGGGTCTTATTCATTCTAGGATGATGATCAATCGTGGATCTTTTTCAATCTAGGAAGATGATCAATCGTGAATCATTGTTAATTTAGGAAGATTATAAATTACAGATCTCATTCAATCTAGGAAAATGATCAATCACACATCTCGTTCAAACTAGGAAAATGATCAATCGCAGATCTTTTTCAAACTAGATAGATTTTCAATCATGGATCCTTTTCAATCCAGGAAGATTATCAATTACAGATCTCATTCAATCTAGGAAAGAAGATATTTTTTCCATCTAGGAAGATGGTCAATCGCAGATCTGATCATTATTTAACATTAGGTCTTTCTGCAGTCTTAGTTAAATCATAATGAATAATAATTATCTACACTCAGTTTAGCTTCAATCAAAATGTCTTAGTTTAGCTAATCTTAGTTTTGCTTCAATTATAGGTCTTTTTGAAGTATCAACTAAACTTAAATTGTAGGTCTTTTTGGTCTTTAAATGAGCTTCATTAAGTCTTTATAAAGTCTCAGACGATTTATTTGAGCATCAATCGTGGTCTTAGTTTTAAAAGGTCTTCATTGTCTTAATTCATCAATATTAGGTCTTTATATAATTGATGTTGAGCTTCAATCATTGTATAAGTTAAGCTCAATCGTAGTTCTTTACTAAGTTGTGGTTGGGCTTCAATTATTGCCAAGTTAAGCTTCAATCATAGGTCTTTATATAGTCGAAGTTGAGCTTCAATCATTGTCAAAGTTAAACGTTAGTCGTAAGTCTTTAAATAGCCTTGGTTGAGCTTAAATCATTGTCCAACCATTTGAAGCTCGTAAGTCTTCATATAGTCTTGGTAAAGCTTCAATCAGTGTTCAAGTTAAACTTCAATCATTGGTTTTTATATAGTCGAAATTGTCAAAGTTAAGCTCTAATCATAGGCCTTTATATACCTACTGTTGTTTGAACTTCATTCATTATGTAGTTTTGCTTCAATCGTAGGTTTTTATGTAGAAGAATTTGAGCTTCATCATTGTCTATGTTAAATATTCTATAGTCTTGGTTGAGCTTCAATCATTGGTCTTTAGTTAATCTTGAATATTTATCTTAGTTAAGTTTTAATGATGGTTTAAATAGTAACCTTTAGTTAATAATAACTATTTCTAAATATGTATCTTTCCAGAATGGCCTGCCATCTTCCGAAAATCCCTACATCTTCAATGGTGACTTTGTGGATCGTGGCAAAAAGGGCTTAGAAGTATTCCTATTGCTATTAGCCTGCTTTTTAGCCTTTCCCAATGGTGTTTTTCTAAATCGTGGCAATCATGAGGATTCAGTAATGAATGCACGTTATGGTTTCATACGTGAAGTGCAGCAGAAGTACAAGGTAATTACAAAAAACTAAAAAATATAAAAACAATTATAAGTTCTTTTAACAAAATGCATAAAATTAAAATAAATTTAATATTGTAACGCTTACCTTTTCTGTATTGTCTCTTGTTTGAATTGACCTGATGACGATTAATGATATGTTTTTGTATGTTGTTTCTGATGATGATGATGATGATAATGATGACAACAGCGCAATTCAACGAAATTACTTAAACTCATTGATGAGGTATATCGTTGGCTGCCATTGGGCACTGTTATTAATAGTCGTGTATTGGTGGTGCACGGTGGGATATCCGATACAACCAATTTGGATTTAATTAAAAGTCTTGATCGTGGCAAGGTAAGTGTAGTCAACAAAAGTATTTAATGTTATACTTTTACTTATATTTACAAGATATTTGTAGCAGAGCTAGCTGGTGATAAAGAACATTAAATATACTTTTATATTTGTTTTGTTATACAGTCGTAAAGTAAATATTGCTACTTTACATCATTGTCTTTAGAGCAGAGTGGTTCAGGGTGTTTTAAAAAGGTGTGTTTGTGTTGCAACTTAATGGTTGAATAGTTTTCCAAATCACCTTTTACAGTGTTTCAGTTGTTTCATTAAGTTATCTACCTATATATTGTTTGGTTTTTCTGTTTATATATCTTGGGTAGGGGAGTTTTTTTTACCAAAATATTTAATCGGGTTTATTGACACCATTAATTTAACAGTGGCACTGTTTTTTTCTTTATTTTAATTTAAACTGAAGAAAAAATTAAGGTTAGATAAAGAATGATGGAAGCATTTATCAAGACTTGAGATTAAAGCTTTAAATATACTTTATTAATGCCTACGATTAATGCTTTACTGAGACAACACGAATACCTGTGACTGACTTTATAAAGTCATTGATCTCTTAGTATTCTTGGGAGATGATTAATCGTAGGTGTTATTTATTTTAGGAAGATGAATAATCGAGAATCGTGTTCATTCTAGGAAAATAATCAATTTTGTCGCAGGTCTGTTTTAATATAATTTGGTGATCAATCGTCAATCCTTTCCAATTCAGAATGATGATCAATCGTGGATCTTTTTCAATATTGGAAGAAGAGTAATCCCAGATCTTTCTCAAACTAGAACGATGATCAATCGTGGATCTTTTTCAATCTAGGAAGATGATCAATTGTGGATCTTGTTCAATTTAGGAAAATGATCAATCTTGGCTCTTTTTTAACCTAGGAAGTAGGACAATAATGGATCTTTTTCGATCTAGGAAGACGATAAATCACAGATTACATTTAATCTAGAGAGTTGATTAATCGTGGATCCTTTTTAATCTAGGAAGGTTATAAATCGTGGATCTTTTTCAATCTAGGAAGGTGATCAATTGTAAATCTTGTTCAATCTAGAAAAATGAACAATCTTGGCTCTTTTTCAACCTAGGAAGTTCTACAATCGTGTATCTTTTTTAATCTAGGAGGATGATCAATCAAAGATCTCATTCAATCTAGAGAGTTGATCAATCTTGGACCTTTTTCGTCTTCAATCTTCAATCTAGGAAGATAATAAAGTGCAGATCTTTTTAATCTAGGAAGATGATTAATCTTGGGTCTTTTTCATTCCAGGAAAATGATCAATTGCAGATTTTTTTAAAACTATGAAAATGATTAATCTTGAATCTTTTTCAATCTAGAAAGAATGCTCAATCAATGAATTTATTTAAAGACTTAAGGTTGAAGATTTTATGAAAACATATGATTGAGACTTTAAAAACACTTCATAACGACATTTAACTGAAGCTTTAATAATACTTTATAAAGACTTATTATTAAAGTGTTAGCAAGACTATCACACTCCGCAAAATTCCCAGAAAATCAAGTTGTTAATAGTCATTTTAAACCCATTGTGCAGCAACACTCCTCGAAATTGGTATCCTTCATTAAAGCTGTTGTTTCAATATAGATATTTAGGTTTCTTATTTTATTTTTAGCTTGTTAATAATGTTGTATTTTTACTGTCTGTTTTATACTTTCTATAAATATATGCACATATTTTATCTATTCTTCTGGCTCTAACTTTGCTCGTCTGTCTGTCCATCCGTCCAGTATACAACCATTTTGTTTGTTGCTTTTCTTTTTAATATTCATTTGCAGTTTGCTAAATTTGTTACAATTCATTGGTTTGTAAAATCGCAAAAGCATATTGTGTTAGTGCTGGCTGTGCTCTTGTTTTCGTGTGTCAATCAATAAATTGAGAAAAACAAACCAACCATTTGTTGTTTTAATTAATTAAGTTCCATTAAATTGTTAACATTTTTCAATATTATAGCAAATTTTTTTGTAGCTTGACATTGTAAAACTTTAATCTATACACAGAAAACATTTGTTTAAATTTCAGTAGGACAAAGTGAGTTATTTTAGTAATTTAAATTTTCAAACAGGCAAAGTATGAGTTAACAATAATTGTCAATAAAAGTAATAAACGAATATTTTAGAGGTTGCTCTCTTGAAAGTTACAAAATTTACTTAAACCGTTAATTACAGCCTGTCTGCTTAAATAAATTGTTTTAAATTATTATTATCACTTTTAGTTGTGGATGTTAAAAGTTCATTTTTCGTGTATTTTGTTATTTATTTAGATTTACTTCATAAATATCTTATTGTTTACCTTGTTTTTACTATTGTTTACATTGTTGACAATTTGTCAGTTGAGGTTAAATATTTAATTTTCTTTCATAATTGCATAATTTATTACTTAAGTAAGTTAAATATCAAAGATTTGCTAATATTTACATAATTTACATCAGCTAAATTACATTTTTTACATATTTTTACCATTGCTTACATTGGAGATAATGTTTATTAATCGTGATCTTATTCAATCTAGGAAGATGATCAATCGTTAATCTTTTTTAATCTAAGAAATAATCAATCACAGATATTTTTATATCAATACAAGATATTCAATCGTGGATCCTTTTTCAATTTAGGAAGATGATCAATCTTACATCCTTTTTAATCTAGGAAAACAATTAATCGTGGATCTTATTCAATCTAGGAAGATGATCAACCATGCGTCTAATTCAATCTAGAAAGGTGATCAATCGTGCGCCTTATTCAATATAGGAAGTTGTTTTTTCATCTAGAAAGATAATCAATAGTGTGTCATATTCAATATAGGAAGTTGATCAATCACAGATGCTTTTTCATCTAGGATCAATCGTAGGTCTTATTCAATCTAGGAAGATTCTCAATTGCAAATGCTTTTTCATCTAGGAAGATGATCAATAGTGGGTCTTATTTAATCTAGGATAATGATCAATATTGGATTCTTTTAAATCTAGGAAGATGATAAATTTGTAATCTTGCAATGTAAAAAGCAGATGAATTGTGTATTTTCTACGATCTAGGAAGATCATCATTCGCAGATCTTCTCCAATCTAGATAGCAATCCTTTTCAATCTAGAAAGATAGTCAATCTTGGATCTTTTTCAGCCAAGGAAGATAATAAATAGAGAATATTTTAATATTTTTGGCAGATGATCAATCGTAGGTGTTACTCTATCTATGAAAATGATCAATCTGGGATCCTCTTCAATGTGGGAAGATGATCATTCACAGATAATTTTATATCTAGAAAGGTCAATCTTTTTCCATCTAGGTAGATGATCGTGGATCTTAATTAATCTATAAAGATGATCAATTTTGAATTCTTTTCAATCTAGGAAGATGATCAATATTGGATCTTTTTCAATATAAGAAGATGATTAATTGTGGATCTTCTTTCATCTAGCAATCGCAGATCTTTCCCAGTCTAGGTGGTGATCCTTTTCAATCTAGGAAGATAGGCAATCTTGGATATTTTTCAGTTTAGAAAGAAAATAAATAGAGAAACTTTTAATAGTCTTGGAAGATGATCAATCGTAGGTGTTATTCAATCTAGGAAGATGATCAATCAAGGATCTTATTCAATCTAGTAATATTATTAATAGTGAATCTTTTCCAATCTATTATGATGATCAATCATTAATCTTTATTAATCTAGTAATATTATTAATAGTTAATCTTTTCAAATCTAGAAAGATGATCAATCATGGATCTTTTTCTTGACTAGAAAGATGATTAATCGTATAAAATGTAAAATTTTCTATTAAATCTTCTCTCTTTATTTTTTTCCAAACTTGTTAGCTATTATTTACAATTATAGATTATACAAATTTTAAATAAATTTCTTTATTATTTTTATTTTATTTAAAAACTTACATTTTTCATGTTAAATTTTATGTTTTAATTACCTTTCACTTGTCTGTAAAGTGGCCTTTCAGTTTTAATTAATTTTTTCCTGATAAGGAAAAACTAAAGCATACCTTTACTGCAACTTAATATCTTACGATACGATGCTTCCGTTTAGCCTTCAAATAACATAAGGAGTGTTTTTTTGTAGGTGTTTACTCAGCAAATTTTATTGAGTGCAGTGTAAATATGTATGTGTCATCAGTGAAAAAGTTCAGGTTTGTAGTTGTTGTAAGTTTTTCTATATACAAATACATTTACTCCTCTGCGACATGACGGGCACCTTAACACTTCATTACACATAAAATTAAAGCTAATAAAGTTCATAATGAAAAAGCTTCAAAGACAGCTAAAGCCTTTTAACGGCGGTGGGGAGTAAATGTGACAGATTTTGCCTTAGCTCTTTAACCAACTAGGTAAATATTTGAACTAATATTAAAGTTAGAGGAGTTACCTGTTTTTCTCTCTCTAACAGTACATGCCCCTGTTCTGTGTTAGTACAATAGTTTCCTTAACGGTTGGCTACACTCCCTTATATGCACGTTTATTTACCCTCAAGCATATTTTTTTAGTTTAGTAACTAGATAACTATATAATACTAATAAAAATATTGTTATATTTCTGTTTCTATTTTCAATTTTTATGTTTGGTTCCTGTGCATTTCGTTTTTGTGACTGGAATCCAATGGCTGCTATTAGTATGTTTCAATTTTGCGACCACCAATTGAACAAACGGGCGGAGAGGGTATTGACAAGGTTGAATGGAAACAGGTAAGTGCAAACAAATATATTTATATACAATCAAATACTACAAAAGAGAGCTGTGTTTCAATTAAAATTACCTCTATGTTTTTTTGGGGTCATGGAAAACTAAATAGAATTTATGTACTTTCTCCCGAAAATCGATTTTCTCTTTTAAAATATGGTTACCACTATTGAACCTAAGAACCGGTTTAAATTTTAAGAAGCTTTTAAGTAAACTGTTATCAAAACCTTTTTAACTTAAAAGATAATGAGAGCTTCAAAATTAACCATATTAAACTTCAGAATGTGTCCTTTTTTTAACAACTATACTTCACTTTAATAACCTAAATACATCATATGAACTTAAAGAATGCACGAACTAAAGCACTTGCACATACATACGAGTATGTATAACTATGCTACTCATTGCCTTAATTTCCCTTGTCTATTATGAGCAATAAAATTAAATAAAATTTTGTTGGTCCTTCTTTTAATAAGTTTTTCTAGTAGAAAACAAAAAAAAAATAACAATTTTAGGGTAGAAATAAACCCAATTAATTACTGCTCAAATCTTACGGGCAATATTAAATATGACTAAGGGAAAACATTTTAAAAGCTTTTTATAAAACTAATTAGTTTAAAGTTAATTATTATGAAAAGATTTGTCATATTAATTAAAATTAAAAAGGAAATGATTAGCTTAAAAAAATAATTTATAATTTTCCATAAAACATAAATTTTAGATGATACATAATTAAACGGGTTTCAAAGTAAAGAAGGTAAGTATTTTACTTGTCTACAATGATAATCAATCGTTGATGTTAAGTAAGGTAATCAATCGTGGATAGTTACTAGTCTAGGAAGATGATCAATCCTGTATGTTTTATTAGTCAAGAAAGATGACCAATCACAGATTTTTTCAGAAACAATGCGTCCCTTTCAATTCAGCAAGCTGGTGGATTATTCGTGGATTATTTTCTAGACTAGGAAATTGCTCAGTGGTTGTTTCTCCATTTTGAGAAATGATTAATCGTGAATCTTTTACTAGTTTAGGAAGATGATCAATCGTGGGTCCCTTTCAATATATTAAGATGATCAGTAGTGAATCTTTTCAAATCTAGGAAGGTAATCAATTGTAAATTTTTTCCAATCTTGGAAGATGATAAATCGTAGAATTTTTTCTAGTTCAGGAAGATGATTAATATCTGATCCTACTCCATCTAGGAAGATGATCAATCGTGAATATTTTTTTAATGTAACAAGGTAATAAATCGTGGATCTTTTACTAGTTCAGGAAAATGATCAATCGTGGATCTTTCAATAGATTAGGAAGATCGCGCATTCCTTTCAATTTAGGAAGATGATTAATTATGAATCTTTTAAAATTTTGGAATGTAATAAAATGTGGATTTTTTCCCATTTTTGAAGATGATCCATGGTGGATCTTTTACAAGATAAGGAAGAAATCATGAATCCTATTTAATCTAGGAAGATGATCAATCATGAATATTTTTAAATCCAACAAGTTAATAAATCGTGGATTTTTACTAGTTCAAGAAGATGATCATGAATCTTTTCAAATCTAGGAAGTGTGAATTTTTTCCCATCTTGGAAAATAATCAATTATGGATGTTTTACTAGGTAAAGAAGATGATAAATCATGGATACTGTTCAATCTAGGAAAATAATCAATCGTGTATCCTTTACTAGTTCAGAATGATGCTCAATTGTGCATCGATTTCCATCTAGCAGGGTGATCAATCATGAATCTTTTTCTAGCCTATGAAGATGATTAGACTTGGAGCTATTAAAATTTTGGAAGATGATCCATAGTGTTTTTTTTACTAATTTAGGAAGGTTATTAATGATCAATCGGGCATCTTTTTGAATCTAGGAATATGATGTTTACAACCAAGAAAGATGACACATAGCGGATCTCTTTTAATCCAAGAAGATGTTTAATCGCAGATTATCTAATAAGATTATCAATTGATTATAATTTTCAAAATTAGAAGAGGATTCATCATGTATCTTGTATTAGTCTAGGAAGATTATTATTCGTGAATATATTTTTCCGTAAAAACAAATACTCAGTCATTGATTTTTTTTTAATCAAGAAAGATGAATAATCGTGGATCTTTTGCAATCATGGATTTTTTCAAGGAAGATGATTAATCGTAGATCTTTTGCAATCAAGGAAGATGTTAAATCGTGGATCTTTTTTAATCAACGAAGATGAGCAATCGCAATTAAACTCTTAAGTAATATTTACTTTTAAAAATTTCCATAGCTTCTAGCTTAAATGTTACTTTAAACACGCAGAATCCTTTAAATATTTATGTCTGTTTCCTACGCCTTGTTTTATAGGTTTCTGGGATTATTAAAATTAAATTAAGATCTTATTTGAGATATTTACTTTTTACCTGTTTTCGTTATATATATAATTTAATCAATTTTGTTCATGTGTGGATAGTGTTTACCAAACGCATTTAATTTTTTTTAACTTTTATGCAAAAGTAAACATTGAAATGAAATGAAAACTCTAACCATTAACCATACCAGAGAGATTCCTAAGCAAGACATGTCAACATTTTATACACATGTGTACATAATTTACAGTTCAAACTTCTGCATGTGTAAATTTTTGCCTTAAATTCATAAAGGCCTTTTGTTCAGTTCAGTTCAGTTGTCTACAGCAGTTAATGGGCTTCAACATGATGCCTTGATTGATGATTCTTTTGTTAAGTTTAAGCTTTTTGTTTTAAGCAATTCCCACACGTTCCAAAACACGTTGGAACTAAGTTTTTTTGGGGGGTAATATAAATTTTAGAAGAAATGTATTTTTGAAAGTGACTGAAATAAAGTTTATTTATGGTATTATTAAAATTCATACAATCACACTATTCCTTTATTGTAATTTTATTTGTTTTCAATAAATTTATTAAAGCTCGACCTAAAATTTATTAATTTTTTTATTTTTTAATTTAAATTCACAAAATCGATATTCAGTAACACAAAATTTAAAGAAATACATGTATTATAAAATTCGCTTTAAAACAAAAATTCCTAACAAATTTAAATGGTGCTCATGAATTTTATTCTTGATAATGTTTAACATTTTAACAAAATCAATTCAAATGTCTACAACGTTTTTAAAGACCCACCCTCTTTTATTTACATCCGGCCAAAAATCCACCAACGGAAATCACTAAATTCCCTTAATAAATGTTGAAATGTTTAAATGATTTTTAAAGCCAATGTAGGAGTTAACAAAATGTCTGTTTGACGAACTGCTTGAATGAATGACTAAATGACTGACGTTAAATACAAAATAATAAACCACTTCATGGAACAATGCCAGCCAGAAGCCAGAAAAAGTGCTTAAAAAGTGCATGCTAAACATTTGTTGCACTGCCATAACAACTGACACACAGACAGAGTGCACAAAAGCGGAAGTTATAAATTTTATTTATTAGCAGCTTGAAAAGTTTCGTTTATCTTTATATTGATTTTGAAACTAACAGCAATAGCAAAATAAAAGAGCAAGCTAGCAGCAAACTACAAAAGTTTAAAGGACATAATTTAAATTGTAATTGGAAGTTTTTGTTTAAATGTCAATTGTAATGTAAAGAAATAAATTTTATTTCTTATGTTTTGATATTGTTGACGAAAAGGTTATAGAAAAGAGTATGTTAAAGTAAACTATCAAATTCAAATACTTTAAATAAGTTAAAATATACATGTACATATATAAAATTTGTAAATTTTCGTAAATTTGGATAGCTGTAATTGTGAGAGTGCCTGAACTAGAACTGAACTTGAACCCGAACTGGAGCCTGAACTAGAATCTAAACTAAAACCTGAATTACGAAGGAGCTCAACCTCTGATCTTTTACTAGACTAAGAACTAGATTATTAGTCCAGCCATCCTGAATCTTTTTTAATATAGGAAAATGAGCAATTTGTGGATCCTTTTCAATTTTGACAGGTAACACTGAATTTTTTCAAATTAGCAAAATTATCAATTTCAATACAAAATAAAGATAAATCCTGGATCTCTTTCAATATAGGAATATGATTAATCTAGCAGCTTTTTCAATCTATGAAAATGATTAATCGTGAATCATTTTCAATTTTTCATAATGATCCACTCTGAATCATTTTTAATCTAGGAAAATTGTCATATCTGGATTTCTTTCAAGACAGAAAGAAGATCAATTCTGGATATCTTTTAATATAGAAAAATATCAATCTTGGATCCTTTTCATCTCTGAATCTTTCTCTCAATCTCGGAAGGTCATCAATCATAGATCTTTGTTAAACCAGGAAAATGATCATTCCTAGTAGCTAATACATCTTTCAGTATAGAAAAAAATCAATCTTGGATATTTTTCAATAGAAGAAGATAATCCACCTGAATCTTTTTCAATCTTTTCCAGTCTAAGAAAATTATCAATCTTGGATGTCTTTCAGCATAGAAAGAAGATCAATCCTCGAGCTTTTTTAATTTAGGAAGATGATCCATCGTGGATCAATTTCAATGCAAGAAGATGATAAATCTTGTATCTTTTTCCATTTTGGAATCGTTTTCATTCTGGGAACAATATCAAACCTGAATCTTTTCCAATCTCGGACGATAAAAAATCGTGATTTCTTTTCAATACAAGAAGTTGATTTTTTTTTTTAAGATGATTAATCCTGGATGTTTTTCAATCCAAAAAGACAATTCGTTCTGAATCTTTATTAATCTAGGAAGTGGATATTTTTCAATTTTGGGTGATGATCCATCCTGAATCTTTTTAAAGCTGGGAACAATATTAAACCTGAAACTTTTTCAATCTAGAAAGATGAACAATCGTTTATCCTTTTAAATTTTAGAAGTTGATCAATCCTGGATCTTTTTCAATATAGGAATATATTAAATCATGCAAATTTTTTAATCCAGGAAGATAATCAATCCAGGAAGGCAAACCGTCCTGAATCTTTTTCAAACTAGGAAGGATCCACGATTATCCGTTTAAATTTTAGAAGTTGATCAATCCGGAATCATTTTCAATCTGGAAAGATTATCAATTCTGGTTCTGTTTTAATGCAGGAAGATGATTAATCCTGCGTATTTTACAAGTTTTTAGAAAAGCTGAAGCTAAAAGAAGAACTACAACCTAAAACATAAACTAAAACGGAAATAAAACTGTACTAGAACTGCTTAGTATGAAAGTTTTTGAATTTTTCTATATATAAATGTACATAAACTTCTTAGTTTTTGATAAATATGTAAAAATTTGTCTTGTTTTTCAGATAATTATTTTTAGTTTCTTTGAAACCAAACGTGTCGTATGTGCTGGCATTTGTTTATACAATTTAAAATTAGAATCATTTATCACAAGTACTTTACTTGGCTAAACAAATAGCAAGTGTAAGTAAGAAAGTTCTCTATATGAATGTCTAAATTAAATGGAAGTGTGTAAAATAATATACGTTTGGGAGTAAGTATACCTATAAAGGAGTGGGTGCTTGCGAACATGTGTAGGTGTGAGTATGTTGGAACAAGTACTAAACTAATTTACTATAAATAAAGTACTTTGGAGACAAAGAATAAAAAACATACTTTCTAGAGAAAGAAGCAATAAAATAGCACAACTATTAAATGAAAGCAAAGGAGACTTGAAATTTCTTTTGTATGATAGATTAAATTTTAAGCTGAATTTTTTAAGTAGTTAGTAAGGTAAATGTTGTTTTGGAGTTTATGCTATTGTTGGGCCCTTCACTGTTTTTATCAGCACGTTTTTACTGTGTATGTCTTACTTACATAGTCATACATTTGAGCAAAAACTTTTGGTAAATGTTTTCAGTTTTTATGTGAGAAAACATTATTGTTTCAAACTAATGCTCTAAAAGTGTAAAAACGAATGAAAAAAAGCAACTGCCAACACATTTTTTGTATAACTTTTGTATAAAAAAAAAACGCCAACGAACTTATACAATAGACAATTGTATTAAGAAAACTATAGAATATATAAAAAAGCAGGCTACTGGGGTTTCAGTTATTCCACAAATGCTAAAGAATTTAAAGGGAAATTAAGCTAAGAGAAACAAATGGCATTTACAAAATAAAACTGTGGCATTTTAAAAATATTTCAATTCTATGGAAAGCCTTGCCTTTTGCCAAGGCATATATAATTGTAATATATGAAGTAAGCTCTCTTTTTAAAAATCTAGTCATTTGTTAGGCAGTACTTCCCCATTTATATGGTTTTTTAAGGGCTGCAATATAAACCCAAAGAAGTGTTTAAAAAAAACCCAAAACCACCAACCTGAATTATTTAAAACAGAAAGCAAACAAAGGTTAAACTTGTGTGTATTAGGTTACATTTAAATGTTTTTTATAACTTTAAACATTTAAACGTTAAACAGTTTTTTTTATAAATATTAAGAAAGAAACATAAAGAAAAAAACTATGTAAAAAATCCCTTAATATCAAGAAACAAGCAGTTTATACAACAAACAATTTAAGAAAAAAAAAACTTTAAAAAAGAACTCATTTCAATTAAAGCGAACAAAAATCTCGCTTTTAAAAGTAAAATATGCTTAATTTACAAGGCTTTTGAGTTCCAAATTTAAGCAATAAAGAAAAACCAGCAACTTAATATATTTAAATAATAAATGTTTCTTAACACTTTAACAACAAAGAGAAAAAAGTTGCTAGAATTTCTTAAAAAATTTTATTTTCAATTGAAAATCAGTATAATTTCAATGAAATATGCTAAAATTTCTCATAATTCAGTTAAAAATTTAACAACTTTCTCACTAATTGCAGACTTTTATTTATGAAAATCTATGGAAAACAGACAGCAAAACAGTCAGACACCCAAGAGGCTCTACCGGCCATGACTTCATGTCATGGCAAAAAAAAAAAAATATTAAAGTGTACCATATAACTAGAAAAGCTCTAAGGATTTGTTTTTATCAAGGAAAAACACCACAGTAGACAACAGTGTTGGCAAACATGGTACAATTGCACTTTTTTTAAACATTTTAGACACAGTTGGTACCGTGTTATTAAAACGAGTCATTTGGTACATTTTCAAAATACTGTTGCATAAAAAATGTTGTATTCCAGATGAAATATATAATATATACATATACTGGCTGTAGGGTATTATATGGTCGGGCTTGTCCGACTATACTTTCTTACTTGTTTTTTAATAATGTTTCTAAACACATCCCTGTAGCTGACATTATACATATTATGTTGTTTAGCTTTACGTCTACATCCTTTTTATAATCATACTTAACAAAATTGACCATTTTCCACAAAAACCCATCATTACACAAATAATTGTGGTAAATAAAAATGACATTTGAGTAAATAAAACTAATAGAAACAGAATGCAATAACAAAAACACAACATGATAAAATAAATTTAGATTGTAATTATATTTTGATGGCGTGTCTGAAATTCAAACACGTTCAAACGTCAGCTACAATTCTATAACGTCACCTCAGCTCTCAGGTTTCAGCTTATAACAACAAAAATAAAAAAATGTTTTAGTCATCAACATCATCAGTATCATCATCATCATCCCAGTCCTCTTTGGCATTTATTTAAACAGGTACAAAAAAATATATATCAGGCCTTACAAGGTATATTACTGATTACAAAAAATTATTTTAACAACACCGTTTGCCAGCATACATATTTCCATTACAAAACTTTTTAATCGAAAGCTTGAATGTGTAGAGTTAGTTAGCTTCAGTTATGCTTACAGGCTTCTTTGTTTTGAAATTGTTATGAAATGTTTAATTTTAATGTTGTTTGGTAAACGTAAAGAAACTTAAGGAAACGGATAAATGAGAATAGTAAACGTTCAAACCACCTAGGGATGCCAATACTGAAATTCAAAACCCGAATCCCGGGATTTGTTTTAAAAAATTCCGGGGTCTAATAAATTCCGAAAATTAGTATTTGTGTAAAAGATCCAGTGAAGTATGTATAAACAAATACAAAACATCTTCCCTAATAATGGCTGAAGAGAATTTCGTTGATTTTATAGAAGCCATTACTAAAATACAACAAAAACGTAAATAAAAACATTAACAAGTTAAAAAATGTATAGTCGGTCAAGCCGACCATATAATACCCTACACCCAGTATATGTATGAAACAGTTTTTCAGAAATGGGCGTTATATGGGAGATATAACCTATTGTGGACCGATCATCCAAAAATTTAGTGTCATGATGTCTGTGAACATAAATATTATATGTGTTAAACTTTATCTCGATATAAATACTTTTAAACGATTTATGGAGCTTAAAGTGAATGAAGCGATCATAATAAAATTGTACCGCATTATTTTTATACATATGAAATATATTTGCGTTCAATATTATTTGAATACCAACATTTTTGAGAGAGTTGCGCTCTTTAAAGTGACTTTCGGAAGTGGGCCTTATATGGGAGCTACGAGTAATTATGGACCGATCTGGACAAAATTCGTAGATGTTATTTGGCTTTAGTTACCACTCATTTGTAATGAAATTTGTTTGGATACTTGCATAATTCAAACATTTATGATCAGTAAACCCCAATTTCAGGAGGACATTTGTATGGCGGCCAGGTGAAATAATGGACCAATTTCCACCAGTTTCAATCCCATCCATCCTTGGGCCATCCTTGGGACACCACTACGTTGGTGTAGCGTATAATATTGGAAAATAATTGGTAAAATCAAATCTAGTCGCATAAAACAGAATGAAATATTTATTTGGAAACGCGTTAAATCAAATTCGAGTAAAAAAAATACTCGTAAAAACAGAATTAGGTGTATAATTATTTGTTTCGAAGGGTGAGAAGGTTTGAGGTTTGCTACAAGCGTTGATTGTGATCATGTGTTTGTTTTTAAATATACATACATCTAATTCTGTTTTCACACGGTTTTGATTTAACACAGTTTGAAAATAAACAAATATAAATTTTTTTTACACGATTTTATTCCATTTAGCAGACGATCAATGTCTTTTTTTTTGCACAGTTTTTTTTTTATTCGGAGTTTTCCTGGAACCAATAACCGTGTAAAAACAGACTTAGGTGTACGAGTATTTATATTTAAAATAAGTTACTTTTGTTAAATAAATAGTTGTTATTATTAATAAACCAATTTGTTTTAATAAGAAACAAAAATCCCAAAATCTTGAAAGCTCCCAGGATTTACAGTTTTAAAATTCCGAATTCTGGGTTTTGAAAATCCAATCCCGTTTGGCATCCCTAGTACGTATAGACGATATAGAGGATAAAAAAACAACAAAACGGAAAACCTCAGCGCGTATACGTGATTTAATTTCCGTGTAATTTATTCATGTCATTCATACAACGTGCTGCACCACACGTCTGTAACTGACATATTGTGTGAGCAAACAACCAACACGAACACTTTGCAATAAGTATTTATGTAATAACTAAATGTTTTGTGATCACACACAACACAACTGCGTCTGTACAATTGATAAAAGCAAATTTTAATTATTTTTTAATACAAATGACAAATAATGATTGGTTTTTAATACAATATATACCTGGATGATTAGTTAATTGCTATAAATATAAAATAATGTTACAGAGCAATAAATTCAAGTTTGTCTATTTATTATAAATTTCGATACATTTAATAAACTTGCATTTTTGCAATTCCAGCTGTTCGACATTATGTGGAGTGATCCCCAGCACAATGAGGGCTGTCTGCCCAATAGTTTACGTGGCGCTGGCTCCTACTTTGGTCCCGACGTAACCAGAAATTTCCTAGAACAACATAAACTTGACTATTTGGTGCGTTCGCATGAGTGCAAAGTTGACGGCTATGAATTCACTCACGACGAGAAAGTCATCACCATATTTTCAGCTTCCAATTACTATGCAATTGGCTCAAATCGTGGGGCGTACATTAAGTTGAATCCCCATTTAGAGCCACATTTTGTGCAGTATATATCGGCTGCCTCGAAGACACGTCAATTAACATTCCGCCAAAGAGTGGGTATAGTGGAGAGTTCGGCTATACGGGAATTGGGTGCCAGATTGAGAGCCAGACGCAATGAATTGGAGGCGGAGTTTAAGAAGCATGATACCAAAAATAAGGGTAAGTTAAGGGTTTTAAAGGAAGGCTTTGTTTTTTTTTTATTATTAGTATTTACTTTTTAGGTAAAATCACCATTTCCAAATGGTGCGAGGCCATGGAAAAGGCCACCAATTTGGGCTTGCCTTGGCGTTTGTTGCGTCCTCGTTTGGCTCCTTGTAGCGAAGATTGTCCCGCTAATGAGGTTAATTATTTAACCACTTTGGAGTTATTAGATACTGACACTATAGTGAGTATTTAAACTGTTTGTGTTTCTTTTGTTCTTCTAAAGTTTTTATTTTACTTATTTGTTGTATTTGCTAATTGCAGATTGAAGCTCAGGAACAGGAAACCAGTGTGGCGGATTCTTTATATAAAAATGTCAGCAGTTTGGAGGCAATATTCCATATATTGGATACAGATCAGTCGGGTAGGTTTAAAATACTTTTGCTTTAGTTTAGGTTATAGTTTTGCTTCAGCTTCTAGTTCTAGTTCAGGTTTTAGTTCGAGTTGAGATTTTATTCGATTCTAGTTCAATGCAGGTTCTAGTTCAGGTTCCAGTTCATTTCGAATTCGATACTACTTTGCTTTTAGTTCATTTCAACTCAACTTGACTACTAGTTTCATTCTAGTTCAGTTCTAGTTCAGTTCTAGTTCAGTTCTAGTTCAGTTCTAGTTCAGTTCTAGTTCAGTTCTAGTTCAGTTCTAGTTCAGTTCTAGTTCAGTTCTAGTTCAGTTCTAGTTCAGTTCTAGTTCAGTTCTAGTTCAATTCTAGTTCAACTTTTTGCTTGAGTTCTAGTTCTGTTCCAGTTCTGTTCTAGTTCAGTTCTATATTTATTATTATTTATTTATTTATTTGATACCCTGTACAACAAAACTAAAAGTTTTATAATTACGGTATAGGATGAGTTTACGTTAACAAATTTATAGAAATAAAATGACAGGAAGACAAAAAGACAAGTTCACATAAAGTAACTTAAAAAATAAAAAATAGAAAAAGAAAATAAATAAAATTAAAATTAAAGTTCTAGTTCAGTTCTACTTCGATTAAAGTTGGCTACTAGTTCGATTTTAGTTCGATGCAAATAAGCTACTAGTTCAATTCTATTTGGTTAAGTTCTACTTTGCTTCGAGTTGCATTCTACTAGTTCGATTCTACTAGTTGGATTCTAGTTCAGTTCTATTTCCATTTAAACTGGCTACTAGTTTGATTCTAGTTCAGTCCTATTTTGAGTCTAGTTTAGTTGTAGTTTGATTTTAGTTGGATTCTATTGATTACAGTTAGCTTCTATTACGATTCTAGTTCCATTTTAGATCTGTTCTAGATTTATTATAGCTCTATTTATTTTTAATTATATTTCCTTTTAGGTTACATTTCTCTGAGCGAATTCAGTGATGCCTGTGAGCTGCTCGAAAAACACTTGCCTGGCACAAATACCCGTGAACAATTGCTGAATATGTGTCGCATGATGGACTTGAACAAAGATGGCCTCGTAGATCTCAATGAGTTCCTGGAGGCATTCCGTCTTTGTGAACAGGCCAAAACGGGCAAGAAAGTCCAGCAAGAGGCCGGACCGGCCGAAGGAAATGGTAGAAGTAAACTCATTGTTGGGGAATATAAATTATTGGTTTCAATAATGAATTAAAATTTGTATTTATTTTAAATAGGACACAGCACTCCGGTGGCTATGGCGGAGGCCCAGTTGAAAAAACGACTGCCAGCGGTAGATGAAGACTGTTATAACGATGATGATGATGATGATCCAAATGATAGTGAAACAAATACACTCAAACGTTAAAAGTTTAAATTGAAACACTTTAAATTAAGCTTTAATTATTATTAGAGGAAATTAAGTTTTGTCAGGATTTTAGTTTAGTTTACATATTTTCTCATTTAAAATAGACAACGAAGTTGTATAATTTGAAAACAAAACTCATTTAATGTATGTAACTGTCTCTGGCCGTCCATTTTGTTTTTTAATTAGTTTAAACTAAGTAATTATTTAAATTTTAGTTAATTTTAACTATGTTCTTAAAAATTTGTACAAATTTGTGAACAAAAAACTTATTAATAAAATAATAAACAATTTTACTTAAAAACGCTTATTGCCAATAAAAACAAGCCAAATTAATTAAGTTTCTCATAGTTTCTTTTTTTAATAAGAAAATCAGCAATTAGAAAATTTTTTGTTAAATTCAACTAAAGTAAAAACTAAGGCATTTATAAGTTGTTGTTCTCATTAAGTTAAGTTGTATGGAAAAAATATGAAAAAAATGGTAAAATATTTTTACTAATTAAAGAAATATTAAAAACCTTTTACTTCTATGCAAATTATTACATTAAAACTAGAGTTTTTTTTTAACAATTAACAATTAAATATTTATTTAAATAAAACAAATATTACAGTTATTAAAACAGTTTAAATTAATTTTAAATATTTAAAAATTAAAAAAAAACAAACGTTTCAAAAAACAAAAAAAAAACAAAAACTGGGAACAATTCTCTTAGAAAAATAACTATATTTAAGATGATAGCAAAATATATACATACATCTAAAACTACAAAATCAATGTTAACAATTAAACTTATAAACTCTAGAGCCAATTGGACTCAATTTAAATTTAAACAATTAAACAACAAGCTAATGGCTAGAAAAAACACAAAAAAATACTCAAATTAAAGTTGAAATCTTTTTCTAATTGTTTTTCAATAACACAGAAATATTAACTTTATTTCACCAAAATTCAGCTTTAGAATTTCAAAAAATTGCTTAACTATTTGTTTCAATCCTAAAACGATTTTATAAAATTAAAAAAAAAATAAAGTAAATTTTTCTAAAACAAAACTTTCAAACAAACTGTCTAAAATGTACTTAGTTTCATATCATTATCTCAACCACAATAAATATTATAATTAATTATTTTGTCTCTGCATTCAACACACACAACTATCTAATTGTTTGTTTAAAATACTCCCTTAAACCTCTTTTGTGTTAAACCATTTTGAAAAATATGTCATAATATCTCTAAAAAACATTCCTTTACTAAAATTTACATGTAAAACTTTAAAACTATCCACAACAAAAAAAAACTAAAATATATTTTTTAAATCTAAGCTGTATTAATTAAAAATAATTTAACTCTTTTTGATGGCTGTTTCAATTTTATAAAATCTTATTTTTTGTTTCTTAATCAAAAACAAGAAAATTATATAATGAAATAAATTTAATAAATGTTTGTTCTTAAAAATTTAAACAAAAAAAATGGAAAATTGTTTAAAAATAAAAAGAAATAAACAAAGGATTTATAGAACCAGATAGATAGATAGAAAACAAGTTCCTTTAAATAGAAAAAACATGATATTGCAGAAAACATAATATATAGCATGAGATAGGGACAATATCCTATAAAATAGCATAAGGAAACATATTTAAACTCTATTCTATTAGATAATCATATGTATACTTATTACGTTTAAAAAAATATTACTCATACGCACTTGTGGTTTACAAGCAATTGCTAAATATTACTCATACGTTGGAACGTTCAGGACTATTCTATACAAAATTTCTTTCTCCCTTTTAATTCTTTGGAGATTTTTTAAAATTTTTGTGAATTCAAATTTTTTTGGCAAATTATGATTCTCTGTATCGTATTTACTATGAATTATAAATTTTCATGATTTTCAACTATTTTAATCATTATTTGTCTTTTTTAAACTGGGGATTTTTGAAAATGTTTTGGGTATTCAAAATTTTTGTTAAATTTTTGTTCTCTTATGGCCGAATTCACAGTCTTTAGTTCGCTAAAGACAAACCCCCTTATTCAAAAACGATTATTAAATTTAACAAACATTTATTAAGACAGATTTCCATATAAACATTTGCTTAAAAACGTTTGCTAAATTTAATAATCGTTTTTGAATAAGGGGGAAAGGCTTAACTAGTGATTCTTTATTCGCAATGCTTAGTTTGCCATAAGAATAACAAGTAATAGTTAAACAATAGTTAGTATTTTAGCTTAACAATGGTTAACTAATGACTGAGAATTCGGCCATTAATGGATTACATTAAGAATTTAAAATTTTTTATAAATTCGGTACTATTCTATTCATTTTAATAATTGGGGACTTTTTTTAATAATTTTGGGAATTAAAAAATGTTCAAAAATTTTAAATCTCGTTAACGATTTTTCTATAAATTTCAAAATTGCGGCATTGATATTACATTAACAATTTCACAATTATGATTCGCACTTTAAACTCCGGAGAACTTTAAATAACCTTTGTGAAATTTCAAAATTATTACCTATTAAACAGGGACATGGAAAGTTTTAAAAATTAAGAAATAAAATTGTTTTCAATCTTCTTAATATTAAATGTATCTTGTTAGCATTGCCCTATTGCAGAGCCTTTTTAACTTCTACCTTTGTTCTTCTATTCCTCAGCTTCACTCCATTTGACTATTTTCTCAGGCCTTGTAAACTTACCAAACAGAATAGTTTAAAGTTCTTCGTTATAAGAATTATTTGCTGCTGCCTAGTTGCCCAAAATGTTATATTTTGCATTATTTTGAAACTAGCCCTGACCACAACCATCACAATTATTTAGAAAATCTCGAGTTACCCTTAAATATTATTAAAAGAGTTTAACACAACACTGCTATACTAAGTAATTAGCTGCAATATTACTTAACTTAACATTAGCAAAGACCTTAACTATCACTACTGGCATGTAAAATTCACAAAATGTTGCCCAATAATACTGCTTTAGTACAGTCACAGCAAAGACAAAAACCATTAGGTTAATACACAAACCAAGTTGCTTTATTAAAAACTTAAAGTACAATTTTAACTTAACAGATAATACGAGGTCTGATCAAAAAAAGAACCGTTATTTTAAATTTGTTCGAAAAGTATTTATTTATTCATCAATAACTATCAAAGTAATCCCCCTCAGATATAATACACTTATGCCAGCGTTTTTTCCAATCCTTGAAATACTTCTGAAACGCGCTTTTTAGTATCGCCGACAGCTGCTGTTTCGAGGTTTATTTTAACTCCTCAATCGTGATGTGTGAGCTGGTGCAAAATCCATGATTGGTTTTTCCATAATTCTGTGCGTTTCTGATAAATTGCTTTGCACAAACGGCGCACAACTTCAAGGTAGTATTCCTTATTGGCCGTACCATCTTGTGGCAAGAATTCATGATGCACCACGTCATTGCAGTCGAAGAAAACAGTGAGCAAAACAAACCTTTACATTTGACCGAACGAACTTGAGGTGGTTTTTTCGGTCTTGGTTCTTCTGGATATTTCCATTGGGATGATTGGGCTTTGGTTTCAATGTCATAGCCATACACCCATGATTCGTCACCAGTTATGACCTTTTTGAGGACGTATTTTTGCGACACTGTTTTTGCTCAAAATCTTCGCTGCCGCACGTTTCATGCCTAAAACATTCGTGAAAATTGCTTGGCATGAGCCGAACAATATGCCAACATCATCAGCAACCTCTCTGATAGTGATTCAACGATTATCCAAAATCATTTTCTTCATTCACTCGGGCGACCAGGACGAGCATCGTCATTGACATCATCTCGGCCTTCCTTAATCCGGTTATACCACAATTGAACTTGTTTTCTGCTCATACTAGACTCGCCAAACGCCATGGTCAACATTTCGAATGTCTTTGCGCATTTAATTTAATTTTTTACACAAAACTTAATAATAGTTTCTTTGATCCATTTTTTCGAATAGTAAAAAATTGAAGAGCACACCAAAACTAGACTAACCTGACAATGCAGACATGTGTACCAACATAAAAGAAAAAATAATGCGAAAATCGAACATACATTTTTTTAACAGACCTCGTACTTTATTTTACATACTCGTACTTTCACAGCAATGCTTTGCAACTTTACCAAAAAATAATATTTTAATTGAAACATAACTTAATCGGAGACAACAAACCATTTTTTTTTATTTGCAATTGTAAAATCATATAAAAATACAATCCCTATAAAAATAAAACTTTCAATAAAACTCCTTGACACCACTAGAGTAGGCTAAAAATAATTGTATTTATTACTAAAGCTTTTAAATTGAAAGCCCAACACAAAAGTTTAACAAAATTGTTCTTATTGAAAGAAAATATCCCTCACCAGTGTGACCATTTTAGAATTTTTGCGGCTAAATTTAGCATTTGGAATTTTATTTAGCATTTCTTAATAATATGTTTAGCATTTAAAAATTTAAGAATACTAATTTATATTCTGTTCAAAATACGAGACATTGAAAACAAAAAAAAAAAGGAATATTATCAGCTAATTATTGACCGATCTGCACTAAGGTGTGTAGGTGTGATTAGGTTTAATATATTATAACTAATTAATGGCAAAATTTATTTGGTTACGTTCATAAATCAAACATTTATGATCCATAAAGCAATATTTCGAGAGGACATTTGTATGGACCAATTTCAACAAAGGGAAATATGTATCTTCAAAATTACGACCTGTAGTTTGCGTGCACAGCCATTAAATCGAACCAGAAATTGATACTGAGTCGATTGGTATGACTGGTGCTGTAGGGTATAATAAAATAAATAAAAACCATAATGATTTTAAATGCCATTAATTCCATCCTTTATATTAGATTTGAACTAAAAAGATTAAATAAATGTTTCAAATTACACTAGACTTAATTAAGGCCTGATACAGTACAAAAAATTATAAAAATTAAATCATATACATATATATAAAAATTACTCAAAAAATATTTAACAACTGATTCATCTTTAAGGTTAGACTCACGAAGAGAACATTTATTAGTTTTCTTTTCGAGTTCAAAGTTGTATTATTCATATAAAAATTTTATTTTTTAATCATGCGTAACTCAGTGTGTAAAAAATTATTTCAAGAATGTATTTTAAAAATTTAGCACATTTTTTTTTTGGCATTTTAAACCAAATTTTAGCATATATTTTAGCTTATTTTTAAACTGATTTAGCCGCTTAGCTTTTTGAGATCTGCTTACACTGCCCCCCACCATATTAATTTTACGTATACTTATTATGTTTCAAAACTATTACTCATACGCCCAAATGGTTTACAAGCAATTACTAAATATTACTCATACGTTGCAAATCATGCAAAACAAAAAAAAATGGCTATAACTTTCTTATTTAAACAAGTTTTGTAATGAAATTTGGCACACAGCTAGAGCAAGAATATGACTTTTGTTGTGTATAAACATTTTTTAAATAAAGTGTTTATGTTCTGCATTATAAGAGTTTCTATTAAAAAACAAACATTTTCTTTACAAAGGCGTGGCAGTGGGCGTAAAATTTTATCACAAATAGAAAGTCAAACTTCCATTCTATCTTATGCTAAAAATTTTATCTTAATAACTGTTTAAACTCCAAAGTTATAAGCAAATTACTAAAATCGTTATTGCCACAATTACCTGCTAAACAGTGCTGTTCACCTAATACTTCAAAAAAAAAATTAAAGATTTTTTAAACCAAAAAAAAAAAAAAAAAAAAGAACGAAACTTAAGGAAATTAGAAAACAAAGTTTAAACTTACATAGCTAATGCAAATAAATAGATTTTGAAACGAAATTGGGCTGATTTATTTTCCAACATATAAATAGAAAATATAAGAAAATTTAAACCGCAATTTAGAAACCAAGTCTTATTAAAATCAAAAGGTTGTGAATTATAAAGCTAAACTTCTCTAATTTCATGTGTTTCAAAAATTGACACCAAAATTGTAAAAACCTTTTCAAGCCAACTCTACATAAGTTAACATTTGCAGGCTTTACTTCTATCGCTTGTAGTTTTCTTATTTAAAAAGATTTTAAAATGAAATTTGTTATACGGCCAGAGAAAGACAAGAACTTTTTGACTGCATTTAAAGTTTTTTCATTTAAAAAGCTTTTTGTTTGGAAAGCAATATTAAGCTTTTCAAAAGGTAACTTTAAAAAGGCTGTAAAATTGGTTGTGTAAATGGTTTCCAAAGGCTGAAATAAAGAAAAATAAATGTACTTGTATATTTATTCTGCTTAATAAATTAATTGCCCAGACATTTTCTTTTATAATATTACAGAATTGAAGGAGGACAATTTAAACACTTTATCTTATGGGGACATGACATTAAGAGTTTCTATTTTATTTAAATAAAACGCTTGACTAAGTTTCTTTTAATACTAATTCAGTAATATTGTTTTATTAAATTTCTTTTTATATGAATATTTTTTTTTGTTTGTATAATTTTTCTTTTATTTTCATTTTATTTACATTTAAATTTAATAAATATTTTTAAACATTTACTTGACATTAGACTTACTTTAATTATACATATATGTAAATGTTGCTTATATAAAAGAAATATTTCAAAATTTTAATAAATTACCAGAAGAATTAACATAAAATAAAAAGCATACTTTTAGGTGATTTACAAGACAACAAGAAATTCCTAATGTAAGTGATTTAGTGGAAAAAAAAACAAAAGTTTTCAAAAAAAAAAGAAAATTTTAGCTTAACTTAATTATATGTTACCTTAAAGTACTCGTATTATAAATTATTAAAAGTAATTTAGCTTAAAATTAAATAAATATTGCCATTTTCTTAAAGGTTAAATATTAGAAAATCTTTATTTTTATTTTTAACTTTAAAACCAAAAAACTGTTTAAAGTAAAATTGACTAGAAATTGTTTAAAATATAAAAAAAACACAAATAAACTCAAAAAAAATCACAAGGCCGCTAAAATTTCATTTTAACTAATTTTGAATTTTGTTTACTACAAAAATAACAAACTTAAAAAACCAAGAAATTAAAAAACAAATATTAAAAAAATTGATTGGAGGGTTGTTTTTTAAGTTTTAAGAAATAAGCGTAAAAAGTTTAGTAAAAGAAAAGTTTTTCGTTATAAATCTCTTACATACAGTTTTGATATTTTTCTTAAAAGTTAAAGTTTGGAAAATATAAAATATAAAAGAGTATAGATAGTGTTACAAATAGTTTAGTTTAGTTTTTGTTTTTAAAGGAGGTACAGAGTTTTTAATTATACGATATATTTCTTTAATTTTATCAAGTTCTCAAAATATGTATAAGAAACTTTAAACTCAATTTATTAAACAAAAAAACTTTACATAAAGAAATTCTGCAAGGGATTTCCTTACTTTAAACACTCACAGTTTTTAGTATTAGTATTTTTAATTTTCTTATATATCTTTTTATATACATTAAAATTTTGAATATATTTTTATTTCTTTACTTAAAGTTATGTATCAATTCTAAACGTTTATCGTAATATCGCTTAAAAACTAAAATACGCCTTTTTTGCTTTAAAGTTTTTTTTTTTGGGGACAAAAAACAACTTTCTCAGAAAGTTTTCTTTATGATTTTTTGGTATAAAGTTTGAATACTTTTACTCAGCTTTGTTGTGAAATAAAGTACTTAAACCAAGCTTGAAAATAATTCACAGTTTGAAAGCTTTAAAAACTTTGCTTCCCTTAAAAGCTTTATTTAACAATTATTGGCTAAAGAAACTATCACTTATAATGTCTTACAGATATAAAGTGTGATTTTTAGCAACTTTCTTTTTTTCTTTATGAAAAAACTAATAAAAATTACATAAAAAAGTTTATAAAAAATCATTTTAAAAAAGTAGTATTTCTGCTACCATTTTTTATTCAACTAAATATTAAAATGTTTCATTTTGTAACATTTTAACCATTTTATTAAAAAAAATATTGAAAATTATTAGAAAAATGTTTTAAAAAAGTTTCATTTTGAAAAAGTAGTATTTCTACTACTATTTTTATTTTACTAAAAATTAAAATTTTTGCAACATTTTATATAATTTAAATTGCTTTATTAACAAATTAAGAAAAATTTGCTCAAAAATAATCTTTTTAAAAACGTAGTATTTTTTAGCACATTTTTATTTTTGTAAGAAAGTATTTTTTTTTTTTTTACTTTTTGTAATATTTTAAATCTCGTTATGACTAAATTCCTTTTTTCTTTACGGAAAAAAAACTAATAAAAATTACATCAAAAAAGTTCATTAAAAGGATTTTAAAAAAGTAGTTTTTCTACTACTATTTTCTTATTTAACTAAAAATTATAATTTTAGCATGTTTTTGCTGTATTTTAAACAAACTTTTTAGAAAACCATTAAAAATCGCAAATATAAGAATTTTTAAAACAGTATTATTTTTTAATACTATTTTGTTTAAACAAGTAATATTTTTTTTACTTTTTGCAGCATTTCAATTAATTTATTAAAAAAAATATTAAATATTATTAGCAAAATATATTGAAAAGTTTCATTTTGAAAAAGTAGTATTTCTACTATTTTTATTTTACCAAAAATTAAATTCTTTGCAACTTTTTGTATAATTAGAATTTATTTATTAACAAATTAGCAAAAATTAGCCCAAAATTATATTTTGTTAAAAAAAGTAATATTTTTTTACTTTTTGTACTATTTAAAAAAAATATGACTTAAATAATAAGAAATTTCACAAAAAAATTTACAGAAATAAACTTCTTTAAATGGTGTATTTTTACTAATATTTTTATTTTACCAAAAATTTAATTTTAATTATAGAAAATTATAGAATTTTTTAATTTTAAAAAATAAAAAGTTTTTTCGAGCTCTAGGCCAATTATTTGTAAAAAATGTATATATTGTCCCCAATAATACGTCTCTTAAAAATATAATTGTAACTCATTCCTTGATAATGATATCGAAATCTTAGAAGAAATAATTTAATAAATAATATATACATTTTTTACAAATAATTGGCCTCGAGCTCGAAAAAACTTTTTATTTTATCAAAAGAAAGGTCGGAAATAACCAAAAATTTAATTTAATTTTTTAATTTTTTTATTTTACAAAACAAAACTTTAAAATTTTTAACTAAAAACCAGTAAATTCATCTCAAGACAAATGGTTCTAACAATCTCTTTGTTTAAAGGTTGTAAAATAATGTTTTTTTTAAAAGCTTTTTACTAAAAACCAGTAAATTCACCTCAATACTAATAATTTCGAAATGCTCTTTGTTTAAAAGTTTTAAAATAAATTTTTTTTAAAAGCTTTTTGTTTAGAAAGCTATATTAAGTGTTAATAAAAATTTCATACATAGCCCTTTAAACATTACTATTTATAAGAAACAGAAAGCTTCTATAAAATACTCTGTTTTATGAAAGCTTTCATAAAAATGTTTTAAACATAGCTAAAATGGATATTTATTATTTAAAAAGCAACTCTTAGATCTCAAAGCTTTAAAGCTTTTTAAACTAAAAACCACTAAACTGATTTCAATACTAATGGTTTCAAAATGCTCTTTGTTTAAAAGTGCTAAAATTAAATTGTTTTCCAAAGGTAACTTTAAAATTGCAAACTCTTCAAGCTTTCAAACATTGTTTCAAGCTTCATTCTATAACATGATTTCCCTTCTTCTACTTTACAACAATAGCCATTACCCATCCTTACACCTGCGTTCTCTTTACAGTCTGTGATCTACTTTGTGCCACTACCGTGCTAACACGCTTCATATCTCTCAGCAGCTTACACTCCTCCGTTAAAGCCTCCTTCTCCGACATCCTACGCTCCTGAGGCTTTAAAGACGCCAACGAAGCATGATCATGATCACTTTCACTCTCATCGGCAAACTGTATATCATCGATTGATAAATAATTTTGCAAGTCACTGGGTGATTTAACCACAGATGTTTCCTTTTCTATGTACGAACCATTCATGGAGTCGGTTTCCTGTATGGTGGCTGATTCCCTAAAACACTCACTTCGCTCTTGTGTTGAGTGCATTAGGTTGCGTGCCGATCGGGTTAGATTGAAATCATTTAGAGGTATGTTTTCATTTTGGTTGCCCAGTGATAAAGTAGATTTGGACTGTTGTTTTTGTTGCTTGCGCTGTTTACGCGTTAGATATGGTGTTGATTGTTTGAACGTTTGATTGCAGCTGGACGATATGGCTTTGCGTATGAGACAATTCTTCAAATCTGTCTCACTCGGGGTGGTAGCTTTCGATTGTAGGTTACTGCTGAGTGGTGAGATTTCCTCAGAAGTAGGGCTGGTGTTGGTGGTGTTATTGCTGGAATCGGTATTGCTGTGTGGTGATAAATAATGACCATATTTGGGCATTTTGATTTCCTCATACAAAGGTTGTGTCTCATCGGGTTCGGGAGTTTTGTCTTCATCTTCTCGTTCCGGAGAATCGGGTATATCGTCAAAGGGTGGTATCCATACTAAATAGGCAGGATCCATGCCCAAATATGAGCCGGGCACGGAACCAGCATTGGTTACATTATAATCGTAATAATCCAGTTCAAAGTCTTCTTGATTGCCCAAAGAGAATTCTGAGCCGGGACGTGCTAAAAGCTTTTTGCGATTCTGTTTCTCTTTACTTTCTTTTGCGTTTGTGCTGCGTATCGTGGCTGAGCTAATGATGCTGGAGGCGGGTGAATAGCAGCCCTAAAGAAAAAAACCCTCATACATATGTACAAATACATTTCATAAAATTTCCAAAATAATAACGAACACTTTCAACTCACATTTGTCAAATTCACACTGGCACATCGAGATTTCCTTCTCGGCGCTATTGATCTTATCGATTCACAGTCTGTTTTCTCCTCCAAACAGGAGTTGGTCATTTTGAGCGTTGAGGCATCATAACGTTCCGAGTATCTGCTCAAACGTTTTGTATTCATGGGCGGACTGTTACAGATCGAGGACATGCCGGATGAGATAATACTTTCGGTGTCTTTACCACTGTCTTTGCGCGTTAAAGTACCGCAACTACGGGGATTTATATCGTTGGATTCATTGTTGGATTCATTGGCAGTGCCGGACATAACATCTTCGGTGGATGGCGAACGACTTAAAGATTCGGTGGTGGGCGAAACGATTTCATTGCGTAAAGTGACTATGGAACCGTTGCTGCCGAATTCCTCAACACTATAGGGGAGAAAATTTATTAGTTCATTTATTTTACATAATATAGGGTTTTCTAATAGCTACTTGACAACTCTGAATTTAAATTGTGAACGCACTATTTCACTGATCATCTAATTGTTGCTTTCTTTTTTTTCAGTAAACTTAACATTTTCGTTATGGTAAAGTACACGAAGGAACAACGTTTGGAAATTATAAAAATGTACTACCGAAATTCGGAGTCGGTGACCGCAACTTTAAGAGCGTTAACTCCAATTTTCGGTCGTAATTATCGCCCTAGTAGACAAGCAATAACAAGTTTAGTGCAAAAATTTGAGTCTACATATTCATTGTGTGATGCTGTCGTGCCAGTGAGACAACGGCCTGGTCGAAGTTCCGAAAATATCGCTGCCGTTCAGGCGTCCGTAGCAAACGATTCAAATCAGTCGATTCCGCGGCGTTCTCAAGAACTGGGCATCCCCAAGACCACTTTATGGCGAATTTTGCGTAAGGATCTGGGTTTACACCCATACAAGATTAAGCTGACTCAAGAATTGAAGCCGATGGACCATTTGAGTCGACGTACGTTCTCCGATTGGGCTCTGGAGAAGATGCACCAAGATGATGAATTTCATCGCAAAATCATCTTCAGTGACGAAGCTCATTTTTGGCTCAATGGGTTCGTCAATAAGCAAAATATGCGTTATTGGTCTGCTGAAAATCCACATGTGCTTCACGAATCACCACTTCATCCACAAAAAATTACTGTTTGGTGCGCTTTGCATGCCGGCGGCGTCATTGGGCCATATTTTTTCGTCGACAATAACGATCGTCACGTTACTGTGAATGGCGATCGTTATCGCGCAATGATTAGCGATTATTTTTGGCCCGAATTGGAACACATGGACTTGGATGACATGTGGTTTCAACAAGACGGTGCCACAAGCCACACAGCACACGTTACAATCGATTTACTGAAGAGTAAGTTTGAGTTGTCAAGTCCTTATTGGAAAACCCTATAGTTTTAGTTCAGGTTTTAGTTCTGTTCGAGTTCTGTTTTAGTTTTGTTCTAGTTCTGTTTCAGTTCACTTCAATCCTTTAGGAAAGACATTATCTAAAAGTATACCGACTCACCACTTAACCATTGGCTGCTTAACATTCAATTCATTAATTTCCGTCTCCCGGGCCAAATTCTCAGCATCGATACTTTCTCTCAAAATCGAATGTCTCAGCTGATGTTTGGGTCGCATTTTAACCATATAAATAACCTCCGATAATAGAGTGGTTGTGCTCACCGCCCTAGACGGAGGACTTTGCAAAGAACTCATGCTGGCATGAGGAGTATGCAGCCGAGAGCCCTCATCACGACGTCGGGCCACAGCTAAATGGTATTTACGATAGCGTATCACATATTGGGCACCTATAAATTAAACACAATATCCATTAAATACAGCTGGAATTAGTGCAAGTAATAAACCTACCCAATAAAGCACTTATCAGTATAATAATACTGGCAAATATAATCGCACTTAAATGCACCAATGTGAATTTAGATTTCAGTTTTGGTTTCTGCAGGAAAGATCTACCTTTCATCGACAAACGTGTAGCAGCCATTAATGTTTGTGCTGTTTCGGAGGAGTTTTTAACTAAAATATAAAACAGAAAAACAAAATAACAAAACAAACCAAAGAGATGATTGGCAGCGTCGCTACCTATATATTCCCTAAAGCAACAATACTTACCAATCTGTTCAACATTTGCCAGAAATCCTCCTGTACATATTAAGCCAGTATGAATGTCAGTGTTGTTGGCTATGTTGGCCTCCTCCCCCGCATAAAATTCTAATAATAGTTGTGCTCCACTGGATTCCAGTGAAACAGGTAAATTCCCACTATACGAATTACCACCTCCTCCTCCGCCGCTGCCACCGCCACTACCACCAACGCCTCCGACACCAGTGGTGCCACCCTGCATTTCAATGAGCAGTGTTGATGATAACGATGGACCATCACGTATTTTTATGTATTGCGTAGCACAGGGCAGACGTAGAAAGTTCAACTGCAAAGCTATCGTCTCTTCACCATCAACCTTAAATAAAAACGCACAAATACACAAGCATTTTAACACAAATACATACAGAATTACTTTCATAGTAGGATCAATTGAATGTTATAAACTGATTGGCATTTGGCACATTAAAATTGAGAAACACTACTGGCACAACAAAAAAAAGAAAAACTGAAATTTAAGGATTGTACAAAGCATCGTAATGTCTGGTATAGATGCTAAAAATCTCACTAATTTTTCTATTGAATTTCAAATGGCATCATCAACTGCATTATTATCAATGTCGTCAATAACATTCAGTTTAAAGTGCGTAAATAGCAGCTGCAGAAGTAACAACAACAACAAAACAAAAATAGTGAAAAACATTGACAGTGTTTATAACGTTGTCATGCTCCCGGGATAATTGAGCATTTTCATTGCATGACTGAGTGACACATAAACTGCAGCTGTTGCAGAGCGAAAGAGATTAATTTTGTAGAAGAATTTCTTGCAAAACAGTCAATATGATGCAATATTTAATGGGACAACTAGAGCTCTAGGCGGTGAATGATTGATGATATTGAAATGTAGAGTATTTAAACAATTAAAACAGTTGATATTTTAGTGAAAGAATAAAGCTAGAATTAGAACTAAACAGAACTAGAATAGAACTAGAATCTCAAGGAGAATCTCAATTACGATCTCTATTGGAATCCCAACTACAATCCCAACTAGCCTCCGTATTAGGATCTGTACGATAATCTCTACTGGAATCTCAACTACTAGAATCCCAGCTAGAGAATTTCAACTTAAATCCCAATCTAGATCTATCTGGATCTCAACTATTTGAATCCCAACTAGGATCTCTACTAAAATCTCAACTAGAATCGCAAGCAGAATCTTGAACTAAAATTTCAGCAAGGATCTCTAACTAGAATCTTATAATCTCAACTTGAATTCCAACTACGATTTCATCTTACATCTCAGCTAGAATCCCATCTAGGATCCCAACTTGAATCTCAACTTTAAGCTCAACTAAAATCTTAACCAGAATCTCAATTTAAATCCAAACCAGAATCTCAACTAAAATTCCAACCAGAATCTCTACTAAAATCCCAACCAGAACCTCAACTTGAATACCAACCAATATCTCAACTAGAATCTCAACCAGTATCTCAGCTAGAATCCCATCTAGAATCCCAACTTGCATCTCAACTTGAACTAAAATCATAACCAGAATCTCAACCTAAACCGAAACCAAAATCTCAACTAGAATCTTTATTGGAATCTCAACGAAAATCCAAACTAGAATACAACTAGAGCAATGACCTTTGTTTTTACCTAACTTCCTGCTGAAACTATAAACATAATTGTTTCCAATTATAATTTTCCTGGGAAACAGAAAACATGTCTAATTCATAATTTTACCTTTTTCACAACCTTTTAATGTCAATAGAAGAAGTTTGGTAGAAATGCAAACTAGTGTGAATGTGTAATAAAATACATATTAAAGGTTACGGGGGCAATAAAAATAAATTGTTGGAAACATTTTTGTTATCCAATACGTGTCATCGAGATAAGAAATCCAAACAAACAAACACAACACATACGCACACTTAAACAATATTTACTAACACACAGACCAGACAACTACACAAACACATATATAGTAATTTGGTAATTTTTGATGTGTTTGTATTTAACTTTACGCATACTAGTTTGTATACAGCAACACAAGACCACAATACCTTGACTTGTTTGTATACACTTGGAAAATTTTAACTAATACAACAAATATTTACACACTTACTTACACACTGCCATTTATAATGTATAATAGTAGTAGTATATATTTGCTAAAAAAAAGGACTTCTTATACGTTTAAAGTTAAAGTGACGTTTGATGAGCAAAGCTCCTTACAGGGTACAATGACTTTTAGACATTACAGACACCATTGCCCAACATTAAAGCTTTTCAAAAGGTATGAAAATGAAAATAATGATAAGACTAGCAAATGAAAAGAAGGCGTGTAGTTGGTTAAATGTGTTTTTTTTTATTATTACGTATGTCGAACTACAGAAGAATAGATAAAATTGTTAAGGTTTTTGTTTGTCGTATGGGCAAGTATTTGTAGTCCTTTTTGTGCTTGCAAATAATAGAACAACACACAAGTTCAATATTCAATACATATTAAAGTATAAAGTGCCCGTACTTTCTTGTTCCTGGTCTGTTACAAGAGTATTAGACCAATATGAATATAATGTCAGTTAGTCGGTAAGTAAGCGAGCGGATGAACGGATGAGCGGGTGAGTGTTGCAAGTGAATTAAGTTGAATGAAATTGATTGCAAGGAAAGTAATGTAATTTCAAGTAAATTTTGTCGTTTACACAATGTAAATCCATTTTAATAGAATTGAACGTCAACACACACAGATACTTTTGTAGGTAGGTATAGCTTCTCATATAAAATAAAAGAGAGAATAGCACAAGCACTTTTGACAAGCATGTTTAGGTCAATTTTCTGTTGTAAAATATTATATACAAAACAAAAAAAAGCAAAAAAAGTACCAAAGCAAGACTACAAAGTGGGAATAATACAAAAATATTTTTAACAATTTTATTATAGAATAGGAGGGCAGTTGAAGAAAATTTCATTGAACTAAAACCTGAACTAGAAACCAGTTTAGAAATTGAACCAGAAAGTTACTCCAAATGGAAATAGTACCTGCACTAAAACAGAACAGAACTACAAACCAGTTTAGAAATTGAACCAGAAAGTTACTCTGAATGGAAATAGAACCTGCACTAAAACAGAACAGAACTAGAACGGAACTAGAACAGAACTAGAATAAAACTGAAGCAGAACTAGAACAGAGCTAAAACAGAACTAAAACAGAACTAGAATAGAACTAAAACACAACTAGAACAGAACTAGAACAGAACTGGAGCAAAACTAGAAGAGCACTAAAACAGGACTAGAACAGAACCAGAACAGAACTACAACAGAACTAGAACAGACCTAGAACAGAACTGGAACAGAACTAGAACAGAACTAGAACAGAACTAGAACAGAACTAGAACAGAACTAGAACAGAACTAGAACAGAACTAGAACAGAACTTGAACAGAACTAGAACAGAACAGAACTAGAATAAAACTGGAGCAGAACTAGAAGAGAACTAAAACAGAACTAGAACAGAACTGGAGCAGAACTAAAACACAACTATAACAGAACTGGAACAGAACTAGAGTAGAACTAAAACAGAACTACAACAGAACTGGAGCAAAACTAGAAGAGCACTAAAACAGAACTAGAACAGAACCAGAACAGAACTACAACAGAACTAGAACAGTCCTAGAACAGAACTGGAACAGAACTAGAACAGAACTTGAACAGAACTAGAACAGAACAGAACTAGAATAAAACTGGAGCAGAACTAGAAGAGAACTAAAACAGAACTAGAACAGAACTGGAGCAAAACTAGAAGAGCACTAAAACAGAACTAGAACAGAACCAGAACAGAACTACAACAGAACTAGAACAGAACTAGAACAGAACTAAAACAGAACTTGAACAGAACTAGAACAGAACAGAACTAGAATAAAACTGGAGCAGAACTAGAAGAGAACTAAAACAGAACTAGAACAGAACTGGAGCAGAACTAAAACACAACTATAACAGAACTGGAACAGAACTAGAGTAGAACTAAAACAGAACTACAACAGAACTAGAATAGAACTAAAACACAACTAGAACAGAACTAGAACAGAACTGGAGCAAAACTAGAAGAGCACTAAAACAGAACTAGAACAGAACCAGAACAGAACTACAACAGAACTAGAACAGAACTAGAACAGAACTAGAACAGAACTTGAACAGAACAGAACTAGAATAAAACTGGAGCAGAACTAGAAGAGAACTAAAACAGAACTAGAACAGAACTGGAGCAGAACTAAAACACAACTATAACAGAACTGGAACAGAACTAGAGTAGAACTAAAACAGAACTACAACAGAACTGGAACAGAACTAGAGTAGAACTAAAACAGAACTACAACAGAGCAAGAACCATAACAATGGAACGAAAACTTTTGCAACATTATTTAGCAACTTATCACACCACCCTCGCTACTTAAACACAAAAGGGATGCTGGCCTGTAAAGCAGCAAAGTGCTATTGATAAACTTGTTCGAAATTCGAATAAATAACAAAAAAAAAACTTTATATATTTGGTATGTATGTATATAAATTTTCCTACAAAAACGTCCTTGTTCTCCTGCCTTTGTCCTTTTACTCGTACAATGGAAATCTCTGTAAGTAAAGAATTCTTACTTAAATTTAATAAAGAGTACTCGAAATTCTTATTCTTTTAATCTATTAATATTCCTTTATTATTTCGTTTATATTTTCATTTTTATTCTTTTTTTTTCTTGTCTATTTGAGCATCCTGTTGTGTTGTTTTGCAGTGTAGAGTTGTTATTCTGACTTTGTTTTTGTCATATTGTATACAATATGAAATATATGTATGTATGTATGTATATGGAATTTTCTATGCTCGTAAATTATTCTTAATAATTTGAAAAATTTTCTTTTTACTTTTTGCTGTATTGGATTTGTTAGCATTTATGGTCAATATTTTTTGTTATTTGTAGAGCCAGTATGCTTTCACTGCAAGCAAGAGCTTCTGGCTGCTCTTGTAGTTTTTATTATTTTAATTTATTATAGAATATTGTATATAGTACTGAATGGCATTTCAGTTATTTATTAAGTCATACAGTAGTATGCGGGGCATGGCTAATGCCATCACCACCAGCCACCACCAGTTAGTTACCCTCCAGGGTTCAATAGCTTATTCATGGCTGGGGGTTACTTTTGGTTACTTTTCATTATTTCGCAATTTTTGTTAGATTATTTAAAGACTCAAGTGAAAAAATGTTCAAGAAATTGCTTAAGTAGAAAGATTTTGTGAAAACAACAAAAAAGAATTTGACCAGAAAAAAAATTTCAATTGCAAAAAATATTTCGGTTTAAAACTCAATTAAAACTGCCATAGCTTAGTTTTGCGGAACATTTCATTACTCACCTGTATTAACCAAAATGATCTGCCCGGACAACTCTGCGTAGCACCCGCTATAATACGTTTCGGCTTTGAAGTGCCTAAGTGTACAATGCAGCCGCAACGGCAGCCGGGACCGATTTCTTGACTAACATCGGTACGATTCAATTTATTGAATACCGAGCCACTGGTCTCGTAAATACAATCCCAGGTATCACTAATCGATTTACTGCATTTTTCAGTCTGCACTGAAGGTCCCTGGAAGAACAAAAAAGAAGAAGTAAGTTAAAGGAATTAACGATTAAATTAAATTTTAATGTTTTAAAACATAATAGCACTGTAGGAGTCGGCTTTGCCCTAAACAAATCAAACTCATACTTAAAAGTAAATATCCCAAATTTAGATTTTCAAAATTTATTTCTTGAAATTAATATACAGTCAGAGACAGAATTTAGTATACAGCGAACAATCATTTCTGTGAAGAATAATAATCCTTATTCTGTTTGGCGTCGTAAAAATCGTCCTTAATTTTGAGTCTACCCCATCCAGCAATGTACTGACATTGAAAAATTGTTAGCAAAATGTGACAACCGTCTGTACAATGTTTGAGAGTCTTATTATGACATTGACAGTTTATCGATACATATGTACAACACACATATCTAATATTTGAGTCAGCTGATTCGTTTTGTGTATTTTTTTGGGTATTAAATAATTGATTTTTTTTAATCCAGCAAAGAAGAAAATAAAAAACTAATGGTGGAAAGAAGACTTCTCAGACTGAAGTCATGTATTTTTCAGTTACCTGATAAAAAGGAAGTATTAAATTGAAAGACAACCTTTTTCAAATGATTAGTATTGTTACCATTTTGAAGATATGAAAGCTATTTTCTTTTAAACAAAAAATCATTTAAGGATGTATTCCAGATAATAGAGCTCTCAGACTACATTTCATTGACGAAATGGAGACAGTTAAAAAATTGTATTACAATTTAAATGTAACGGTCGGTATCAACATACAGCATGTTTAATAACATACGACATCTTTATCAACAGATGGCTTGTTTAGCATTTGTAGAAGTTTTAATTTATAAACATTATTGATAACATCGTGTTATATAGTCTATAGGTAGTTGAGCAATTTGGCAACATTGAGTTTTAACGACTTTGGCTGAATATTCTAGTCACGAACATTCTAGATTTGCAGTCATGAACATTCTAGTATCTTAGCTGCGAACCTTCAAGAAATTATGATTGCTGTATAAATAGACTAACAGGGCCAAACAAGTTATAGTGGAAGACCAATGTTAGCGGCATGTGGCCACGGGGGGCAGTGAATAAAAGTTTTGTTTCCTTACAGAATTATTTATACAAAAATTTTGAAGTATCGCAATTTCCTTAGGGCCCGATTATCGTTCACAACACTAAAATGTTGTGTTGTTTTGACTACAGTTTTGAAAAAAGTGGAAGAAAATTAAAGAATGAAATTAAAGAAAATAAAAAATGGATAGTGACATATCTTTTGATGAATCCTGTTTCATAGAGATAAAATGGTTTCAATTGCTCGTTTTTGTTCCATGACAATATTTAAAATATTTAAACACACACACAACGCTGCAAAACGAATTTGACAATGCCACACAGCAATCTGACAACCGTGTGAACTGACAGATTCGGTTGACAGATAACTTCATTGTGTGACAATTGTGTGCCAATGAAATTGTTAGTTTTCTTACAGTCGTCTAAACGCAAAAGCACACTTGTTTGTTTATTTATGTATATACAGAGTTTAGAAATAATTTCTATGGCAATGCTGCCATTGGCAGATGCATAAACTTTGCACATATGACAATGAAAAGTGTTTGATAATTGTCTTAAAACAATGACAATAACAAAATTGTGTGTTTACACGATTGTTAGATGTCTGACAATATTTTTGATTTCCAATGTACTGAAAATGCTTTTTCTTACAACGTTGGAAGACAAAAATTTTAAGTTCACACGGTTGTTACAGTGTTGTTATTATAACGTTATAAAAACGTTTAAATTGTGGTAGTTTAGTTTATCACCAAAATTAGTGGTGTTAAGCCAAAGTGAAAAACAATGTAAAAAATGGTTACTTTTATATTACAAAAAAAATAACCAAAATGGAAAAAAAGTACACAAGTACACATTGGAAAAAAAAGTAACCAATTTTGGTTAAAAGTAACCAAAACGGCAACGCTGCTAGTAATTTGTGTTACTCTCTTATTCATATTACATATACATATGTATACAAATGGTTGTATATTATCAAATATATTATCGTGTAAATTGAGACTAAAGGTAGGGTCACTCACACTGGGCAAATATGTATGTATTTGCCGAAAAAGGCGTAACCACTAAATAAGAAATTTATTTAATTTATTTAAAAAATATTTATTTAAAAAACTTTGTTTATTTAGAACAGGCCACAACAAATATTTAATTTTATTTTATTTGATGCTGTTTGATCTTGTAAAACTCTTGTAAGACTAAACAACGTCACACTAATTCGTGCTAAAACAAGTGGTTACGTTTATTTGCGTAAACACTCGTATATGCCAAGTGTGACCATACCTAAAGTGTCAGGAGCAAACACTGTTTCTGGTTTAGGTTTTTGTTCTAGTTCTATTTCAGTTATATTAATAAAAATACTATTATTTTTTTTTTAATTCGATTCAATAATTTTCAATTAAAATTAGTTTTTAATTAATACAAAACATTTATTGAATATTCATCCGTATCAATGGCTGGCAAGCTTTGCATTCTGGACATGCGTGAGACACGAGAACCTCTCGACATGACATCCGAGTCTTGACCTCTTTTAACCGCTTCACCCGAAACATCAGAGACATCCTCACCCTCTTGTTTGGTTGACACAGTTGTACCAGCCAAATTGTCAGTGGTGTCTGCGGGCGCAGTAGCAAAATCACTGCTTGAACCTTCTTCGCCTAAATGCTCCGGCTCCTCCTCCATTTGAATCACCTCTAGCTCCTCATGTGAAGAGGAAACTATTAGAGCAGAACCCATTTCCACATCCAATATAGAGCCCGCCCCACTGATACGTTCTTTGGGTATAATTTGAGAGTCCTTTTGCTCAGGCGGTAGTTCGTCAGCAACAATCTCAGTGGAGGTGAGTTTTTGAGCTTCTCGCCTGAAGATTTCCATGAGAGAAGAGGGGCTGCGTGGCATAAAGCCCATTTTACCGGGACGGTAGAGGGAAGAACGTGAACGCGTAATGGTTTGTAGAGAGGGGGTTTCTGGCAATTGGTCGGAATGACTGCTAACTAAATCGATTAGCTCTGACAGAAGATTATGACGATTAAGCTCTCTCAAGGCAGATTCATCATTGCCAGCTATTTCTTGAGTAGTTGTTGGTGGTCCCTCTTCTATGGCTTTAATGGCTACATGCACGGTTAGTTTGATTTTTTGTATTACACTACGTAGGCGCATAATCTCTAATTCCTGTTGCTCATGCACAGCCATTAAACGATTCTTTTCAAATTTCAAAGTTTCCACATGTTGGCCTAGAACCCTCAACTTTTTGCTGGTCTCATTGTAGGTGAATTGATCACAGACATCTTTTTTCATGATGTTCTCATATAAAGCTCTGTACTTGACCACTTCGGTGTATTTGGCTTTTAGACGCTCATAGTTGTCGGTGAGTTTCTCTATGATGCGTATTTTGTTTTGAGAACTTTTTATCAATTGATTTTTTAGCTGTTGTAGGGCGGAATATTGTTCAGCCATTTCTTTGTTCTTTTGCACATGTTGCTTAAAGTCCTGCCGCATTTTTATTTGTGATAGTACAAAGATGTCTATTTCCTTTTGTAGGGCTATGTTTTCCCTAATCAAGCGTCTTGTATAGCCGGCATTGCGTATCTCACTGGAGCGGGTGAAATCCTCAGAAACCTGCAATAGCTTGGCTTCTACTTCCTTTTTTAAGGCATCTTTTTCCACCACAGCCTTTTGCTCCATACTATAGATGACCTCTTGATGGGCCCTGTCCTTTTCCTTGAGTTGCGCTTCTTGGTCATCAAATTTGGCCAGCAAAATATCACGCTGTATGCGAAATTCATCTAAAGAGTTGAGTTTACCATTGAGCAGTTTGATTTCTGAGGTCAGTTGGTCGTGCATGGATTTAAATTTATTCTCCAAATCCTTGCTATGCTCCTCGGCTTGAGCTTTTTCAATATTACGCACTTTGGTGATTTCTACCAAACGCTCCTCCAGCTCTTTAATAGTGTCATTGCGTTCTGCCAAGGTCTTTTCCAAATGAGCCGCCACATCTGTGCGGTCTTCCTCCAGACTCCTCAGTTTCTCCTTCAAGCCATTATTAGTTTCATCCAAAGAGGCCAAATGACTTCTCAAGCGGGCCAATTTTTGATTTAAATCGGTAATGGTTAGCTCATAGAAAGTCTTGTCCACCTGGTTCAATTTGTTGGGATCTGCTTTCTTGCCCTTTTTAGCTTTGCCCTTGGCACCCTTTTTACCTTTGGCATCTTTATCCACCGAACTCATGTTTTAAACTGGCAAACTTCTTCTATTCACTCAAAACAATCGTAATTTTTATTTGCCCAAATGTACTCGTATTGATTAAATATTTACCTATTTATTAGTTTTATTATGTTGCCATTAACAACAGGTTGTTGTTGCTGCTGTCAGTGTCAGTGTGTTGTTCAACAATGTTGCCACCCCTTCTTTTCTTTTCTGGGGTATAAAATAATAACATTTCATTTTGTTTAAAAAATTCCTTTTGAAACTTTTCCCATAAATTTACATGCAAGTATTTACTATCATTCCACCTTATTTTTTACAGTTTAAGTTTGCCTAACGTTCTCTCGGCTGTAATTTGCGAAATCATAATAAAAATTTCTTTTAAGTATCATTCTTTTCCTCACCTTCCCAGTGGCATTTTATTTACACTGCACTTTCCTACATAAATTCATTATTTCAACCATCATTGTCTTGGGCGTAAATAGTTTTGTAGGAATTTCTCCGCGAGGAAAACAATATATGAAATTAAAAACTTTTTTAGTTTATTTTTGTTTTCTGTTTTTTTTTTTGTTCTCTTTTCCCTCGTTTACTTTACCATTAAGTTAACTCTAAGTGTATTGTTTTTCATGGTGGGTTTTTACAGCGTATCTTTTGAGGAAATGCATGTGGCTAAGCAGGGTTGGTTTGGTAAAGAGGAGTATAAAGGAAAGTATTTACTTCTACCTTAGAAAACAAAAGCTTTAAAGTTCGGTAAGGTACGAAGGCGGTTCGGAAACTTCTTAGCCTAGCACAGAAAGTTAGTTTATCAAACACATTTTTATTTTTCAATATAATCTCCTAAAACTTCAATACACTTATGGCCAGTTTTTAAATTAAAAATTAAAGTGTGTTTAAACTTGTGTTCTGTTTAAATACCAAATTAATTTTTATAGATCACATTTAAATATAACTTAAAACACTGACTACGCCCATTTAAATACAACTTAAGTTTTTCATACTACCATATGATTTTGACAGTTCTGCAAATTATGAAAATTGCGCATTGAAGTTTTTTTATTATTTGATAAAAAAAAAATATTCAATAAATAAACTCGCCGCGAATAAAAACATTGTGCTTATTATTATCAATATCAACTAATATTAACTAAAACAATGAATTTAGATGAAGAGGATATGAATGATGCAGCTTTTGTCCATTTAGTTTGTAAACTAAATAGTAAATCAGCTGTTAAATGAAGAAGTTGTTTATATTTTTTTGCCATTTAATAGTGCTACCATACTTTTAGCATAATTAAATACCAAACTTAATTTGAGACTGAAAAACTTAAATCGTATTTAAATACCACTTAAGTTTAAGGAAAAATCAACTAATTTCCTATTTAAATATCAAGTTAAAAACTGGCCATTAGTCCAACGCTTCTCTAGCAATTCCATCCCTTAATTAAAATACTTTTCCTCAATGCCTTCAAAATAGTGGTGGTCGTAAACTAAAAGAGCCATGTAATACTATATTTAAGTTGATTTTAACGTATGCTTTAATCGTTTCTTAATAAAAGCTTTACGAGCATTTCTATACAGCTTTCTAATACAGCTATTATTCAGAGCTTTCTAATGAAATCTTAAAAAACTTTTTTCAAAAGCTTAAGTAACCATTTTCTGTCACCTTTAAGAGTTCATTTATAAAAGCTAAACGATTTTCTTTAGTAAACTTTTAACTATGATTTTATTAAAAGTTATATTCGATTTTGTTTTAATTAAGCTGTTTAATAAAAACATATAAAGATTTTAGGCCATTTAGTTTTAATTTTATTCAAAAAACTTTGCTAGTGTTTTCAAAAAGCTGTAATAACTTTCTATTAGAGCTTTTTATACTATTTTTTAAAACCTTTTTATAAAATTAAATAAAATATATATAATAAGTTTATAAAGTTTTCTATGTAAGCTTAACAGCTTCTTATAATAGGTTTTTATAAAAGATATAAGATATTATTTAGTTCTTTTATTCGACCTTTTTTCTAATATTCTATAATTTGTTTTTTCAAGCAATTAGGTCACTATTAATATTTATATAAAAATGTTTTATATATTTTGATATATTTAAATTATAAAACATTTTTATATAAATATTAAAAGTGACCTAATTGCTTGAAAAAACAAATTATAGGATATAAGATATTTTTATAAGACATTTTTAAAAAAGCTTTAAAAAGTTTTTATAAAATCTTAAAAGCCAAATATATAAATTTTTTATAAAAACTTAAAAATATTTTTATTTTAAGAACTTTTTATTAAAGCTTTAAGAACTTTTCGTAAAATCTTTAAGAGATTCCTAATTATAAAAGCATTAGTAGCTTTTTAATCAATCTTCAAGAGATTTTAATAAATTTTTCAAGAGCTTTTGAAAAAGCTTTAAAAGATTTGTATAAAAGCTTTAAGAGCTTTATATAAAAACTTTAACAACTTTTCATAAAAGCTTAAAGAGATTGATTTAAAAGCCTAATGAGATTATTAAAAAGTTTTAGTATATAATAGATTTTGAAAAAAGCTTAAGAACTTTAAGAACTTTTTTAAAAGCTTTAAGAATATTTTATGCAAGCTTAAAGTACTTTAAGAACTGTTAACAACTTTTTATAAAAATTTTTAAAATGTTGCTATTTATAAAAGTTTCAATAGCTTTTAAAAAATCTGGAAGAGCTTTTTATAAAATTGTCAAGAGCTTCTTATAACAACTTTAATAACTTTTAATAAAAGTTTAAAGAGACTGATATAAAAGCATTAGGAACTTTTTGCAAAAGCTTTTACAACTTTTTAGAAAAAAATTTACCAACTTGTTATAAAAGTTTTAAGAGATTTATATAAAAGCTTAATGAGATCATTAAAAAGTTTTAGTATGTAAAAGATTTTAAAAAAGCTTTAAAATCGTTCTATATTTTTAATAGATTTCAATAATATAATATTTGCTAATTGATGCTTAAGTAAAAGCTTTATATGTACCTACAAATAGTAAGTTTTAAAGCTTTAAATTGTGGTATAGCCCTACTATTATATTCTTTATATATAACTTAATTCAAACACTACTAAAGAAATTATTTCTAGGCTGTAAAGCTTATTTTAACACTTTTGAAATGGACAAGACAACAATAACCAGGTATAAAGAGAATTCGTAAAAAAAGCTTTAAATCGTGTTATACCATAAATATTCTCTTCTTTATATAAAAGCTTAATTAAAATATTTTTACGTTATCATAAATAGCATAAATAGTAATTGTTTATAAATATTCTTTTCTTTATATAGAAGCTTTATTACTAAAGCTTTTTAAGTTAGCTACAAATGTTAAAGCTTTAAATCGTGTTTTACCATAAACATTGCTCACATTTTAATTAAAATACCAAAAAAGCTGGTTTATTCAAAGCTTTGTAACTAGATTTGGTAGAAAGCTTTACCAAAAATACATTTCATAGAAGAGATAATCAAAAAATAAGTCTTTTAAATTCTTTCTTTTAAAATTATAATTAAAATCTTGTTATGTTTTTAAGCTTTTAAAAGCATATAATGCAAATAGAAGCAGATAGTAGTGAGATAGAGCTGGAATTGTAAAAAAGCTTTTCTTTATACCTAAACAGTTCCTAAATCTATGAAATAGAATTCCAACTGATTTACCCCCTTTCCTAACTACTTCCTTGAACTTTATAGTTTCTATGTACAACACTCTTTTTAAGCTATATAGCCTCACACTTTTCACGCATATCTTACTCCAAGTGTATTTTTGTTACAGTAAAAGATATGTGTGTCGGCGAATAAATGTCTATATGGATGGATGAATGAGTGTAAACAGATACAGGCTGCTGCTACGAGTGTGTGCACATAACAATGTGGCTTTACGAAAATTTGCCAGTTGCTTAAAAGTTTTTCCATTTACAAAATTGCCATTAAGTTCTATGAATACGTGGCAGGCGAAGAATACTGCAAGCCAGCGATACTTATATACACACTGAATAGAATAGAATTGAGTGAGTGTGTGTGTTAGACAGATTGGTTTAGTGAAACGGATGCAAGAAGCTGAAAGGCCAAAACACTTACGCATACAAACAAAATATAAACAAAAAAAAAAACATTTTTGCGTACATACCTCGCAAAATTTTGCGCCATAACGGGGTGGTGGTGTATCACAGAAACGATAACGATTACGAGTGCCACCAAGACAATTTGTTGAACAGGGCGTCCATTCACTCCAAGGACCCCAGCCACCCGTGTCGGATTCTGAAAAAAAAAAAAAATAAAAACAAAATAAATTTATAGTTTGTTTAGATGGTACAAAGAGAAAAAAGTAGAACTTTTTTTTTAAATTAAAAGCTGTGAACAAAAAAAAAAACACAAAACCGGCTTAAAAGTATTTTCTATTTGTACAAGAAACAAAAAATACAGTTTATAGAAAATGGTTTTATTTTATGTAGCCAACCATATAAATTTATGTTTACAATTGAATAAATAAATAAACATTATAGAGAACATGCAAATAACTATTGGAAGCAGAGGTTCTCAACTATTAAAGAAACTTTTCTGAAACTGTAAAGCTTATTTTAACACTTGGGAGTTGGACAAGCTTACAATAACAAAGTATAAAGAAAATTCGTAATAAAGAGCTTTGGTCAAGCTTTTAGCAGTTATATTGAATTACAAAAGCTTTGTGTAGTTGCAAAAAACTAAGCTTTGAAATATAAAAACCTTAGACCTTTAAAATAAATAAAAGTCCTAACAAAAGCTTTGGTCAAGCTTTTAGCTGTTACAAGCAGAATTAGAAAAGCTTTAAAAACTTTAATCTTTAAAATAAAGAATATTCTTAAAAAAGTTTATTCAAGCTTTATTTATGTATTTTGTATGTATTGAATTACCAAAGCTTTATGTTGTGCAAATAGCAAAGCTTTAAAACATAAAAAACTTGAACCCTTAAAATAAAGAAAACTCCTAAAAAAAAGCTCAAACTTTTAGCTATTATATATTAAATTTCAAAAGCTTTAGAATTAGAAAAGCTTAAATCTTTAAAATAAAGAAAATTCTTAAAAATTTTGTTCAAACTTTAAGCTATTTTTTATATATTGAATTGCCAAAGCTTTATGTTGTGCAAATAGCAAAGCTTAGAAACATAAAAAACTTGAACCTTTAAAGTACCCTTAAAGAATGATTCTAAAATCATTTCTTCAAGCTTTAAGGTATTATATACTGAATTACAAAAGCTTTGTGTAGTCCTTTAAAATAAACAAAAATCCTAACAAAAGCTTAAATCAAACTTTTACCTCTTACAAACTGAGTTACAAAAACTTTAAAAAGCTTAAATCTTAAGAAAACTATTAAAAAACTTTGTTCAATATTTAATTACCCAAGCTTTTTGTCGTGCAAATAGCAAAGTTAAAGTAACCTTAAAGAAAAGTCCTGGAGGGTTACTCTCTATTGCGATGCGAAAGCAAATTCAATGCGTAAGTGTATCAATTTGTACGCTTATCGCATCGCAATAGAGATCGCATCGCAATAGAGAGTAACCCCCCTGAAACTTTTAGCTTTTATATATTGATTAGTATTACAAAAACAATGTGTAGTTGCAAAGAGTTTAGTTTAGAAACATAAACAGCTTCAACATTTAAAATAAAGAAAACTCTAAAAAAAGCTTTTTTAAAGCTTTTAGTTTTTATATATTGGATTACAAAAGTTTTGTAAATAGTAAAGTTTTAAAACATACAAAACTTGAAACTCAATAATAAAGAAAATTCCTGAAAAAGTTGTCAAAAGCTTTGCTTGATTACACAAAAACCTTACACTTAAGACAACATATCTTTAGACTTCTTCTCAACTTCTAAAGACTTTTTTTTTCAATTAAATAAATCCTCATGGGAAACTCTGCTACTACGTACTATTCTCCATTCATGATAAAAAAATACACATAGCATAAAATCATAAAACAAGCATATGGCTAAATGTGACACTAAATACATGACAAAACGTATGAGATGTTGACTTTACATGTTGTCGTCGTCATTTTCATTCATTTCCAAATGTGCGAACGAAGCAATACAAGCACTCATACAAACATATCCGGCATTGTTTAAACGCATTAAAACATGCAACGAGCCGTAACAAGTGTATAAAGGCAGCAGCCAAAAAAACAACAACAACAACCAAAATAAAATCGAAATAAATGGGAAAATCGTAAAAAACAACTAGAATTCGAATTGGAGCAAGTAAGATAAACACAATATGGAAGAGTGCTGCTGCAGTTGCTGTCGCTGTTGTATTGATACTTGATATTTGGCGGATGCACGAGAAAAAAGTAGAAAAGTCTGAGCAATTAAAAAAAAGTAAAATGCTTGTGTTAGGAAATGACATGAAACGATGACGATGACAACGACAACAATGATGTCATCTTGTGCAATAATGATGCATCAGTATTTAAACATACTTAAACGCATTAGCACATTTACACTCTTTTAACCGCTGAAGATTCTGAAATTCTGTTAAAACTTTTATTTATTTTACAAGCTTTAAAAGCTTTATAGCTAAGCAATAAAAATATACAATTTATGAAGCTATCCAAAAGGTTTTAAAGATTTACCCCCTTATTCAAAAACAATTATTAAATTTAACAAACGTTTATTAAGCAAATTTTTATATGCAAATCTGTCTTAATAAACGTTTGTTAAATTTAATAATCGTTTTTGAATAAGGGGGTTAAAGCACATTTATTGCTTCATTATGATACAGTAAAAACATCAGTAACAGTAACAGTAACAGCAATAATAAATATAAATCCTATAAAGCTTTTACTTAGACTAACAGGCTCTTAATATAAGCTTTGTATCAATGTAGTTTTCAAAACATAAAGAAAAGTCTATAGATTTTGTATGTAGATTATTTCTCAATCAAATGCTCAAAAAAGCTTTAAAATTTTAAAGTTCTTTAAAAGTTTTAACATGTTCAACTTTAAGAATTTTTTTGGAACTTCTAAAAAAGGTTTAAGGAAGATCTGAGATATATCTTAGGATGATATGCGAGAGATATTTGGAAGGTCTGAGAACTATTATAGAAAAATTTCAGAAAGGTCTTCTAGAAAGATCTAAGTTATATCTGAAAAAAAATTTTATGAAGATCTAAATCAAATCTAATGGTTTTTAAAATATCTGAGAAAGATCTAGGGAATATTGGAAAATGATCTTACGAAGATCTCATAAACATCTTAGACAGACCTGAAAAAGGTCTTAGGAACAGTTAAAAAGCTCTTAAAAAATTATAATTTTAAAATCTTAAGACTTTCCTTAATATAATGGTATATCTTCAAGAGCTTTTCAAAAAAAAACTACTTTAAGAACTTCTCAATATAAGCTTAAATAACTGTCTAATAAAGGTTGCAAGAGCTTTCATTAGGGTTTAAAATAAAGTTTTTTTAAGATGATACCACAGGTTATTAACACCGGGTTTTTCTTAATACTATTTACACAAAAACTATTTAAGTAAACTGTTGACTACTTACCGCTAACCGGCAACGTGGGCACACAATCCATTCTCACATCAGCCACCGCCCCGGATATCGCCTGACTCACATACACAAAACAATACTCCACAAATTTCTCCGTAAACAAATCACAATTAAAATACAAAGAATATTGATTCTTCACCACTCTTTGCTCTGCAATATAATGCAAAGTCGTAGGTGGCTTTAAAGAGGCTACATCTGCTCGTAACGTGGCATAAACTCTAACACGATCACCTTGCTCTAAGATGCAAGTAGGATACTCATATAAAACACCTATACCGGTATGAGGATCACAGGGAAATATACTGCGAGCATAAACATTAAACACATACTTCTCACTCCAGTCCACGGATAGAAAACGCCGGGTAATGGGTACATTGGGCCAGGGAATCATGGGCCTTAGCTGGACTGCATAGTTGCCAGCCAACCCGAATAGATCACAGGTTAGTTTGAAGGATTTTTGTTTGGGATAACCTCTAACTTGCTCGGCAAACAAAACGCTGGATTTTGTAACATTCTCCGGCCGCACTTGAGAGCAGGGACGTTCCTTGCCACAGTAAATAAGTTCTAGCCAAAATTCTGGTAAATCTTCACGTTTCCAGGCATTATCACAATTTACATCGGGAAAACGTAAAGTAACCTCTACCGGGTTATCGGGATATGTGTGCAAACGTACCGGACTAACAAGCATTTCGGCACTGGGCCATCGCACATCCAATGTCTGTCTTAGACGTTCATCGTTTAGCGGTATTAAAGTGGTGGTAGTGGTGGTCATGGTGGGTGAGGCTTCCTTAACACGTTTACTGCTGCTGGTAAGGCTTAAGTTGGCTGGCAAAATGTTGGTGGTTTTTAAATTCGTAACCACCTGCATTTCATACAGGCCACCCTGCATAAATGTCTGGCAGGGTACTGCCACCTGAGTGACATTGTGCCTTGGATCGGGATAAAGTAAAATATTTTCTATGATTTCTTTGCGTTGTCGTTGTAAAACTAAGGAATCATTAGCTGTTGCCAAAGGCTTGCTGAAGATGCCTTCGGCTGAAGCTGATGGTGATGCTGTGGCTGTTGTATCATCAATGTATTTACTAATGACCAAAGTGCTTGTTATAATATTCTCCACTTGTAGGACATGCTGTTGTGTGGCATTAACACTTGATGTCTTGTTTAGCGTGCGTGATGTTGTTGAAATTTGTGCTGCATCCACTCTTACTCCTGCTGCTGTCCCTGTCCCAGTTCTTCCCTGTTCTTGTGTTGCTGTCGTTGTTGTGGTGGCTGCTGTGGTGGCTTTTATAATATCGTTTTCTATATCTTCTGCTGAAAATTGTATCTGTACATGTAGATCTCCGCTTAAAGCCGTAAATGTGCTTGGAGTCATAAGACGACCCTTTCGTATTGCCAACACGTGACCTTTTTTCATATCATTGTCGATGTTCATGATGCCAACCAGTCCATTTATGCATTCGTTTATACATTTAATTTCATTTCATTCATTATTTCAATTTATTAAAAAGAAATTTCAGTTGGTTTCAAGTTGTTTGTTTGCAGAAAAAAAGTACAAAAGAGAAGACAGAAAATCAAGTTAAAAAAAATACAATAGCATAGAATTGTTTTGTTAGCAAAAGCTCGCAATAATGCAAAAAAATTGGTTTCAATTCTTTTTTGTTGGAAAACGTGCCAGGGATTAAAGTAATAAAAATCATAAATTTCTTTAATAAACAAAAGGGTTTTTTTCTGTTTAATTTTTCTTGCAGGTAATTTAGATAAATCTGTACGAAGAATGGTTTGAAAAGAAACTGAAAATGTAATTTAATACTTTTAAAAGTATAAAGCGGTAATAAATATTGGGAAAATAAAAAGGGTAAATATTTAATAAATTATAAATCATGGTCTATATTAGAGTTTAAAGAAGCTCCACTAGGTGGTGGTTGTTAAAGGTTAAGCACTTCAAAAGCAGTTAATTTACGAAAAAGAAAACAAAATTAAGTGGAGTTTGTTAAGCTAAGATAAGAAGTTAATGTTTCTTATCTGAGAAAGATTCTAATAAAATTTATATGTAAAAGAAAAACCACAAAGGAAACAGAAAATTTTAAACTCCCAAAATCACCACGATTGGGGAATGTCTGAGAAAGATCTGAGAATGACCCTATAAATATCAGAGAAAGATCTTAGGAATAGCTGAGAAAGTTTAAAGGAAGATCTGAAAAAGATATTTTATAGACCTGAGAAAAATCATTGGAAGATATGTGAAAGATCTTAGAAATATTTGAGAAATATCTTAGAAAGGTCTATGAGAGATTATATAAAGATCTAAGAAAGATTCTAGGAAGATCTGAGAAAAATCTATAGGAGGTCTGAGAAAGATTATATGAAGATCTAAGTCGTATCTGAGAATCTGAGAAAAGTCTAAGGAAGATCTTGAAAATATTTGAGAAAGATCTAACTCAGATCTAAGGATTTTTAGCAGATCTGAAAAAGATCTAAGGAATATCGGTGGAATATCTTAAGAAAGTCCTCAGGAAGATCTAGTAGAAATCTAAGAAATTCCAAAAAACTGTAAGACAGATCTTAGGATAGTATTGGCAATCTCGAAGAGAGATGTAAGGAGATCTAATAAGGAAGATTATGCACATCTATGGAAGATACTAGAAAGAGGCATTGGAAGGGAAATTAAACTGATGAAGAATGATATAATATAATATGAACTTAAATGCTAAAAAAGGGAAGACAAAACCCAACTAAGGTAGAGACTTCGAAAGGAAGCTGAAGAGAAAATGTGTGCAATCAATCTTAAAAAGTTAATGGAGGAATACAAGCAAAGAAAAAATAAGTCTTATATTTAATTTTCTGCGAGTTTTATTTTTATAAAACGTTAGTTATGTCTGGACTTGAATACGCGTAGTTTATAAAAATAAGCACAGTATTTAATACATATTAACAAATTTAACAGCAGTGTGCTCTGTCATATGAAGTACTTAAAATTATGCTAAAAGTACTTATTTCTGTGACACAAAATATTTGTCATGAAAACTACTTGACCTTTATTTCAGTTTAATTTTGCACAACAAGTGTTTGCAATCATTATTAAGAATTTTAAATAAATAATAAATATAATAAGTGATAGCACTTACAATCCTTAATTTAAAGTTAAATTGTTATTATGAACCTTCAGCCCCCAAGCAGACTATTGTGTGGACAAAAATCTTTAACACTAATCTCATTAAATTAAATAATCATTAATAAATTAAAAACACTATAAGCAGCCTTGAGCTTTAATTTGCGACCCTTAAACAAATCAATCAATTTTCTGCTAAATAATAATAATCTTTCAATTGTGACAGCTGAAAGCCACAAGAAGAAATACTCGTATGTATGTAAGTACATATATACATACATAGGATTGTATAAGTATACGATTGTAAAATGTAGAGAAATAAGGATGAATTCGGCTGTAATTTCTTTAATATATTTAAATATAACGAAACCAAACGAAATTAAATGAAATAAAATTAATAACATAATTACAGACACAGACTTTTGCTTAAGCATAAAGGAGAGACAACAAGAAAAATGAAAACAAATGAAGTGAACTGAAATGAAATGAAATGTTGGCTTCTTTTTTAATAATACTCACTTGTACAACATTGTAATAAAATAATTATTGATAGCAACAAGACAATTTGCCAGCTGTTGAAAGACTTGCCCCAGATCTTGCGTTGTGCCAGAAATATGTCACCTCCGTTTGTAAGAAAATGGCGCTGATAAAGAGGAAATTTTCTGTTTGAACAATTGCAAGATGCTGATAATGCTGGATTGTGTATTGATTGACACGAGTTGGTTGCTGATGATAATGATAATGAGGTTATTGTTGCTGTTGTTGTTGGTGTGGGTAATAATAAGAAGCTTTTAATATTGCGGTTAATGCTGCTATTGTCAAGCATATAGCCGCACATTGCAAAAATCCAAGAGCATATATTAAATATACACTCAAGCTACAGCTCCCTGGCACGTTTTATGTTTACAGTTAAACTCTAAATCACACTCTTTTACACATACATATGTATGTATTTATGCATGTAAAGTGTGTATGGTACTGTCCCCAATATGCTGGTTCTGTGTGCATGAACCCAAAATAATAATAATAATGATAATGCACTTTTAGTGATTATACAGTTGTTTGTTTGTATGTGCCAAATCTTAAACAATTGTTTTCATTTAATGCTGGCTGTTGTTGCTGTTGTTGTTATATAGGATAATGATGATTATTTTAAGGCTCTTGTTATGCCCCACTCTCCCTTCACTCTGCTTTCACTCTCTCACTCTAACTGTCTTTCTCTTTGTTAATTTCTTTTATTTATGCGTTTGTCTGACTGTTTGTATATAAAATCTCAACACTTAACAGTTAGCATGTTAAGTAGAACAGCAACAACATCAACATGAAATACAAATGTTAGCAGCAGAACAAGCAGTGTACTGTGTTGTGTTGTTGTAAAGAGTTCCGTTATTTTCGCCATTGTTTATTTTTGTTTTTCTTTTGAATTGTTGCGTTTCTTTGTTAACGTTTATTTTTTCCGATTTGATTTTGTAGCAAGCAGCATTAATGTTACACAACAACAAAAAAACGAAAATATAAATTACAAATGAATTAAGTTTTTCCTTTTTTTTATTACAGTTTCTTCTTCTTCTTCCTCCTCGTCGTCTTTTTGCTCTGGTTATTGTGTTTGGCTAAAAACGTAGTTTTATAAATGAAATTTTCAATTCAGAAAATTTAACGTCTTTCTATGCATGTGGCTGTCTATCTGCCAGTTGTTTTCGCTTTTGATTTGATTTTATTTGTTTATTTTTATTGTACTGCTACCATGTGGCATCTGTAAAGATATAGAAAATAAGAAATTAATTGAAATGAAAATTGCATGAAATTGTATGAAATTGCTTGCTTGAATATAAAATTTTAAATTAATATTCTTTATATATTTCATTTAGTTAATTCGTTATCGTTTTGTTACAATTCTGCTTTCGTAAGTTTAATTTATTTGCTAGCAAATGTTAAATGCTTGTGTGTTAAAATTTTTTTCAAATATGGTTTTAAGCAACATTTAGTATTTGCTGTATAATGCCTTAAATAATTTGTAGAGCTGCCTTTCTGCTGTTTACCTTCTTAGTTCTGCCTGTAACACTTTTACAGTTGGCTATAAATTTAATTTCCGTTTTACTATTTTTTAACTTCCACATGTGTAAAAATGGCAACACACAGAGAAGTACATAGGTTTCTCTTTAGCAAAATAATATCTAGGAAAAAAAACAATAATAATTAAAAAAAATTACATATAATTTGTAGAATGTATGAACTTTAACCTTCCATAACATTTCTAGATCTTTTCTAAACCATTTTTCCTTAGATCTTCCTCTCTCACACTTGCAGCTTCTTGATCTTACAGATCTTCTGTAGATCTTCCTACGATCATTCTCTAACATCGTTTTTTGAACCGTCTTCTATTTTTGCTGGAAAACAATCATTTTAAAGTTTTCTTTAGACAAATGTTATAAAATTAATAACAATAAAAGAAAATTGCACACAAAATAAAATAATGAAGGAACTTAAGTCTTAAGACATACTGATAATTATTTCATATTAAATATTTAAATCCTCCTTAACATTCTTAGATCTTTCTTAAATCATTTTAACTTTTTCCTTAGCAAATCTAACTAGTAGCCTGCCCAAAATTGTTTATACCTCTTCCGTAAATCTACCTAGAATCATCTTAAGATCCTCCTACGTCGTTCTTAGCACAGTCTTCTCTTTTGGCTAGACTCTCTCTAAATGTTCCTTACTATTTTTAAATCCTTCTTCAATCACTTTTACTTAGATCTTTTCTTGGAGCTTAAATGCTTTTTCCTTAAATCCACTCTAGCTCTTCTTTAGATCTTCCTTACAGTTTTCTCAGATCTTCCTTAGATCTTCCTACATGTTCCTTAGCTCTTAATTTTATTCACGCATGATCTGCCTTAAATCTTCCATGTCGTTCTATGCTCTTCTTTAATGCAATTTAAGTATTTCCTTAGATCTTCCTTGGTCCTAATTCTATTCACGCATGATCAACCTGAACTCTTCTATATCGTTCTATTTTAATACGCTTTAAGTATTACCTTAGATCTTTCCTAGAGTCATTCAACTTATTCTAGTCTTCTTTAGTTTTTCCTTAAAATTTCCTCAGATCTTTCCTAAATCTTGAATTGATCTTCCTAAGATCTTCTTTATATCTACCTATATGTTCGTCCTTATATCTTTCTTCCATTTATTTTTTAAATTGTTTTAAATTTTTTAGATCTTGCTTCAAGTTTCCTAAGTCCTTCCTTGAAGCTTACTTAAATCTTCTCTTCCTCTGCTCTTCCTTAGAGTTTCCTTAAGATCTTCCTTAAATCTTCTTCAGATCTTTCTTAGATCTTCCTTAGACCTTTCCTAGAACTTTCTAGATCTTTCTTTGGGAGAAATTTCGTGAAATGTATATTGGTTATTTCTGTAGTCAAGTTCTTAATTTAATATGTCTCTGAGTTCTTTCTGTCGTCAAGTCCTTACATCAAACAGTCGTGTTGAAGTTCATCAAATAGCCGTGTTTCTTCCTGTATTCAAGATCTTCAAACAAGTATGGTATTTTCTATCTATATGTTACTAGCGCAATCGAGGTTCTTTCTTTAATCAATCATGTTGAAATTAGTCGCGCTTTAGGTAGATAAAGCACTTTCACTAGTGGAGTATCTAGAACCGTTGTGTATTCAAATTCTTCAAACAATAGTCCTTCATACTATGGTCAAGTTCCATAGTAATCGTTTTCGTTTCTATTATAAAGTTCCTCAAAGAATTGTGGTTCTTTCTGTGACCAAGCTGCTGAAAAAATATTGGTTCTTTCTGTATTCAGGTTCCTCAAACAATCTTGGTTCTTTTTGAAATCAAGTTCTTAGAACAATCTTGGTTCTTTCTTTATTCAGCTTCCTCAAACAATAAAGGTTATTTCTGTATTCAGACTTCTTAAACAATTATGGTTTTTTTTCTCAATTAAATTCCTACAACAATCATGGTCCTTTCTGTAATCAAGCTCCTCAAACAATCAAGGTATTTTCTATCTTTAAGTTCCTAGAACAATCGTGTTTCATGCTTCAAACAATCATATTACAATTCCTCCATTAGTCGACGTTCTTTCGGTACAGAAGTTTCTAAATAAATTGTGGTATCTTTCAGAAATGAAGTTGCGTCTCGTTCTTCAAAAATCATGTCGAAATTCCTCAAATAGTCGTGGTTCTTTTTGTATTCAAGTTTCTCAAACAATCGTGGTTCTTTCTGCCATCAAATTCCTAAAACAATCGTAGTTCTTTCTGTAATTGAGTTGATTAGCAATCAAGTTTATGTTTGAAATTCTCTTTCGCTTTAAAGTTCTTTTCGTTCGATATATTTAACTTGCCTAAAGCCATTGCAAAAAAGTTTCCTTTCGTATTTCACTTTCTATACATTCTTTCATTACCAACAAATATTTCACCAAATCTTAAACAAAAAAAAGCAAATTAATAAATCCTTCTTTTTCATCTTGTTCAGCTTTCGCTTGTGCTACCACCGCTTCTGCTATTAGGGCCTCTTCTCCCTTTAGACTTTAGAATTCTTATAAGTGTTACGCACTTGACTTTGGCATTAATTTTTGTTTCACATTTTCAAGTGGCGTAAATTAAAAAAAATGAAAGAAAAAAATAAATATTCATTTATTTATCTTGCTGACTTCCCAGCACTAACTCCTACACACACACAGAAATACAAACAAACCAAAAATAACAAAAATTTCTGACAGACTGGCTGTTTGGTTTGCATGTTTCGGTTTAGGTTAAGTATCATTTTTAATGTTTGTTCTCTAAGCACTCTTTCTTCCTGCACTTCTTTAATTTTGTTGCCGTTTCTTTTAAATGTTTGAGCTTGTGTTTGTGTAGCGAGCAAAAATGTATTAAATTTCTGTCAAAATATTATTATTGGGTCTTCTTTTTTTCACATGGTGTCAATGTTGGGATTTTGTTTGCTTCATTATGTTCATGTTTTGGTTGTTGTTGTTGTCTTTGCCGAGGCAAACAAAAAAGAAGTCTCAGTTACATTAAGTAATTAATTTGAAATTCAATTAAGTTTGTCTGAATATTTAAAGAAATCCTATAAGATTTGTTTCGCACAATTCTCCCCCAATGTTAAACAATGTTAAACAAGGTACGTTAAGTATAAATAAATAAAATTAAAATACGTTTTTGAAAGAAAATGTTGCAATAGCAAATTGTGTAGGATGGTAGATGTTGCAGTCTTATAAGATTACTGTGTAATTTACAAGTTTTCTGTGACATACCTATAATAAATGATAATTAAATAAGGAAACATATTTTGAACAGGAAACTGTTTGTAAATATTTTAATTAGGAAAATAACTAAAAAAAACGAACAAAACTTAGCTCAAAAATAACATAGAGTTAACACATTGTCATGATAAGACAAGTCAGTTCAAGATGGGCGGCTAAGCAGAATGAACCAGGTAATGATTCATGTTAGGAACTAGACCACAGCAATATCTAATATTGATGTAGTTTGAAGAACTTAATTGCAGAAAGAACCATGATTGTTTGAGGAACTTGTCTGCAGAAAGAACCACAATTGTTTCAGCAACATAATTACAGAAAGAACTACGATTATTTGAGGAACTTAATTACAGAAAGAACCACAATTGTTTGAGGAACTTAATTACAGAAAGAACCACAATTGTTTTAGCAACTTAATTACAGAAAGAACCACGATTGTTTGACGAACTTGATTACAAAAAGAACTGCGATAGTTTGAAGAACTTAATTGCAGAAAGAACCATGATTGTTTGAGGAACTTGTCTGCAGAAAGAACCACAATTGTTTCAGCAACATAATTACAGAAAGAACCACGATTGTTTGAGGAACTTAATTACAGAAAGAACCACAATTGTTTGAAGAACTTATTTACAGAAATAACCACGATTGTTTGAGGATCTCGTCTGCAGAAAGAACTACGATTATTTGAGGAACTAAATTACAGAAAGAACCACGATTGTTAGAGGAACTTAATTACAGAAAGAACCAAGATTGTTTGAGATAATTAACTACAGAAAGAGCCGCGAATGTTTGAGGATCTTGCTACAGAAAGAACCACAATTTATCAAGAATCTGTCATGATTGTTCCAAGTATTTGATTTGAAAAAGAAAGGAGAGAAATGTCTTAGGATGATATAAGGAAAGTCTTAGGTATAATTCTTATCTATTGAAGAATTAAGGTTATACCTAGATATTGGAAAAATCAGGCAAACATAGAATCGCAACAAGAAGATTTAGAATCAGTTTTTAATCGAACTGAGTAATTAATTTTTGATATAAAGTACGAAGAGAGTACGATTACTGGGTTGAATTTGATTTTAAAAAGAAAGGAAGAATTAGAAAAGATCTTAGGATGATCTAAGTAAGATCTTAGAAATATCTAAGTAAGATCTTATAAAGGTCTAAGTTAGATCTTAGACAGATCATAAAAAAATCGTAGGAAGATCTAAGAAAGATCTTGCAAAGAACTATTAAAGATTTAAGGAAGCTCTAAGAAGATCTCAGCTTGTGCTAAGTGAAATCTTGGATAATTTAAGTCAGACTTAGGAAATAACCTTTGTAATGAAACTGTGAAAAGTATTTTCGAAATAGAGCCAAGGAATGAATCTAAATTACTAAATTAAATGAAATAATCAAATAATTAAAACTTAAATACGTGAAAATGAATGAAGAACAAATTAAACTAAAGCTAAGAAAGGTATTTTTTACGATTTAAAAGAAAATCTGCCACATTTATTAAGCAAACCTCATTATTTCTTTAACAAATTAATCTTTAAAAAAGTCCTTTTTTCATAGCCTTCTTAAATATTTAAAAATAAAACAATAAAAAGCAAAACTTAACTTTCTAAAAACCTGTTAAATCATCAATTATTTACTACAGATTTCCTGCTTTGCAACGATTTGCAATTTCAATCTAACTACGATAGTCGTTCGCTGCTACTGCTAGAAAGGTATCGTGTCCAATATTTATGTTGTTAGCGCTCTCCTTATCTTGTTAAAATAAATTTATGAGTTATTTTCTATTTGCAATTTTCTTTAAATCTACGAGTTGGAGTGTGAAGGCGAATGTGATTGTATTAAAGCACTTTCATTTTACGCCTGCTAAACTTAAGAAGTAAATAAACTAAGAACGCCATTTATTACAAGAAAAATAGGATAAAATTTGTAAAAGAACCACAAGATTTAAGAATTTTTGTTTGTTTTGTTGCCATTTTTGAAGTCTTCATTGTGTTTTGTTTTCCTATTCCATTGTTGCTACAAATTTTTGCATGACCATCTTGTTTTTTGCATTCTTTCATTTTTAGCTCTACTGTGTTGTGTTGATGTTTCTTTGTTTACTTTTAACATTTGTTATGTGCTGTGCTGTTGTTGTTATACTCGTATGTGATTGTTGTGGTTGTGATTTTTATGTTGTGTTTTTTGCTCTTCGTTGTTGTTGTTTTTGTTTTATTCTTGTAGCTGTAAATTGTAAAATGATTGCTTTGTTAACATGACTCAGTTTTTTTTTTGGGGGGGGGGTGGGGGTTGTGTAGGTTTTGTAGTTGTTTTTGTTTCGTTTCATGCTTTTTACATCTTTAACTTCATTTTCTTTTTTTTTTTTTAAGAAAAAACTTTTGTTTTATACACTTTTGTTGTTAATGTTGCCTCTGTTTTTCCACCATCATCATCAGTTTTTCATTGTTTGCGGTAGTTTCTGTTTTTTGGTCCTTTTTTCAACTTTATCGTTAGAGATTTTTTTTATTTATTATTTGGAAATCGTTAATTCTCGTTAACATGGAGTTGATGGAATAAATGGGAAAGGGTCTGCAGACTGGAGTTGTTATTTAACAACTAAAAATAACTAAACTTTTACAAAAAAATGTAATCTACAGAGATTCAACTTTTTAATTCAAAAATTTATCACATCAGAGCAGCAATTGTATAAGACGATAGGCTTCGTATAAGACGGGTAGTCTTAGTATAAGAGTGTAATCTAAGTAGTCTTAGTGTAAGATGGTAGTCTGTGTATAAGAATAATTATTTAGATATTTGTCTGTATGTGGTTTCTTTAAGAAATAACCCCTCTTTTCCGCACCACCCTTTTTTTCTATAAATAAATAAAAATATTTTTCTGCTGATGACAATTAGCTGTATGCGGGTAGTAAAAACCAATTGCTTAATAAAATATAAATCACGTTTTCTGTTCTTTTTGTTGAGGCTAGAGGTGGACATTATTTTCTTTTGCTGCTGCTGAACCCATCAAACTGTTAAAAAACCAGCTATCCCATTGTTTTGTTGTTTCCAAATGTTTGCTGGGTGCACTCGCTTACAATTTGATTAATTGGCCAGACTCGATCAATCAATGTTAAATTTAGTATAACAATTCAGTAAAGAAAGTAATCAGGGCTACGATAGGACTAAAAAATAAATGTTAAAGGTAAAACTTCTGTTATATTCCCAAGATTTAAGAAGGCTGGTAAATTAAACACTAAGAAATAAATTAAATAATAAAATTATATATAACAGAAATTGTTAGTAAACTGCTAACAGCAGTTTACAAATTTAAGAAAATATTAAAAAAATTTAAATTTTTAAAAACTAAATTCTGCACATGCATCATTAAACTGTTTAATAATGAATCCCTTAAAGTATGCTACATTTCCAAACATGTTTGCCTTTTATCGTTTCCCTCAATGTCTGTTATTCTCTACTTGTAATTAAACCACTAAAAAGGTAATATTTAATCAAGGTCTCATAAATTACAATCTTTGTCTGCATATAATTGTGCATAATTTTTTTATTTTCGTTGTTAAACCACAAAAATGTATGCGGCTGTGTCAGACTGAAAGAGGCGGAGAGAGATAGTGCACAAGATTATGCATGTTCTTTTAACGATTTAATTACAGCATGTTTTCTCTGTGGCCAAAATACCATTATTTAACACTTGTTATTGTTTTCTCATTTTATTTTTATTTTTTTGTTGTTTGTTTGTTGTCTAAACCACAGACAGTGTTGTTTACATGTTGCAAGAGCAACATGAATAAATAACAAATGTGTTAGTAAACAGCAGTGTGGCAACACTATTACAATTACAGGAAGCAGAAGAGGCTAAAACATGGAAATGCTGTTAGTTGTATTTGTACATTAGAGAGTGCTTGTTTGCAGTTACTCGCATAATAGAAGAGAGTGAAACTGACGGCTCAATTTTGTATTATCGGCTAATATATAGTTTGCAAAATAATGGTTAACACCATTGAAAAAGAATTATTGTGGTTCACAATATTTCGGAAAAATTATTCTAAATTTTATTTTATTTTTAAATTGCATTGATTTTAGAGAATTACAAAGCACCAAGATTCAAGATGCTACAACTGAAAAGATATAAATTGCTGCTTTTTGTGAAAAATTTTGTTTAAGAATGGTGGTTCCTTTTATAAAGAATTTTGCTTAAGAAACGTGCTGCTTTTTATTAAGAATTTTCAAAAATTTTGTATAGAAAGAGTTACCATTTTATATAAAGTTATTTTTAAGAATTTTAGTCCTTTTTGGTAAAATATTTCCCCAGTTTTTTATTTCTGGGATTTTGCTGATTACTTGAAACAAGTTTGGGAATTTGTCATATTATCACATGGGCTCAAATTATAACATTTGTTTAAAAAAATTAATTTTTTCCTATTAAAACTCATTATATTGGCAATGGGGATTTTGGAGATTTTTTAAACCTTTTTGGGAATCGTATGTTTTTTAGTCCCTAATTTTATTTCTGTAAAGTTTATTAATTTTAAAGAATTTTATTCATTTTACTGTTTTTATCAAATATTTCCCCAGTTTTGTATATCTGGGATTTTGCAGAATTATTAAAATAAGTTTGGGAATTAGCCAAATTATAACATGGATTCAAATTATAACATTTGTTTTAAAAAACAAATTTTTCTTATTAAAATTCGTTATATTGGCAATGGGGATTTTAAGTATTCTTTAAACTTTTTTTGGGAATCATATTTTTTTTTTGATAATCTTATTTATTTATTTTTGGCAAATATGTTGTAATTTATTGTATTTGGTATTTATTTTCGTATAAGCTACTTGGGCCTAAATTAATATATTGTAAATTAAAATTACATTTAATTACAATTTTTTCCTAACGTTTCGTCAATTCTTTGTTGACTTCATCAGGGGAATATCTATTTAAACATTTTTTATTAATTACATTATTATAAACAATTTTTATATATTTTACATTTACTTACAATATGTGTGTATATATTAAATTAAATGGAACATATTTTTATTTTAATATAGAATATGACATTTAAGTTATTAACCATGTCAATACATTATCCAATTGCAACCCTGTAGCTTGCACTTATTTTGTCTGTGTCTTTTTTGGTTCAGAATTTTATTTTATAGAGTTTAAAGTTGATTTTAAAAAATTTTATTAATTTTTCTCATTTTATTTTATTGTCCAATAAATTCATTTTTATAAAATTTTATTAATTTTTTCGCAAATTATTTAAAAATGTATAAATGGGAAATAAATTAACTAAAGCGCGAAATTAAATAATGTATAGATTTGTTAAAAAAATTTAATAGTTTTCATATATAGGGTTTTCCAATAAGGACTTGACAACTCAAACTTACTCTTCAGTAAATCGATTGTAACGTGTGCTGTGTGGCTTGTGGCACCGTCTTGTTGAAACCACATGTCATCCAAGTCCATGTGTTCCAATTCGGGCCAAAAATAATCGCTAATCATTGCGCGATAACGATCGCCATTCACAGTAACGTGACGATCGTTATTGTCGACGAAAAAATATGGCCCAATGACGCCGCCGGCATGCAAAGCGCACCAAACAGTAATTTTTTGTGGATGAAGTGGTGATTCGTGAAGCACATGTGGATTTTCAGCAGACCAATAACGCATATTTTGCTTATTGACGAACCCATTGAGCCAAAAATGAGCTTCGTCACTGAAGATGATTTTGCGATGAAATTCATCATCTTGGTGCATCTTCTCCAGAGCCCAATCGGAGAACGTACGTCGACTCAAATGGTCCATCGGCTTCAATTCTTGAGTCAGCTTAATCTTGTATGGGTGTAAACCCAGATCCTTACGCAAAATTCGCCATAAAGTGGTCTTGGGGATGCCCAGTTCTTGAGAACGCCGCGGAATCGACTGATTTGAATCGTTTGCTACGGACGCCTGAACGGCAGCGATATTTTCGGAACTTCGACCAGGCCGTTGTCTCACTGGCACGACAGCATCACACAATGAATATGTAGACTCAAATTTTTGCACTAAACTTGTTATTGCTTGTCTACTAGGGCGATAATTACGACCGAAAATTGGAGTTAACGCTCTTAAAGTTGCGGTCACCGACTCCGAATTTCGGTAGTACATTTTTATAATTTCCAAACGTTGTTCCTTCGTGTACTTTACCATAACGAAAATGTTAAGTTTACTGAAAAAAAAGAAAGCAACAATTAGATGATCAGTGAAATAGTGCGTTCACAATTTAAATTCAGAGTTGTCAAGTAGCTATTAGAAAACCCTATATTAGGCCATTATATAGATGTTGGAGATTTTGGAGAAATTTTTGGGATTTAATAAAAATTTGTTTATAATTATAGTTTAAGGATCTCTGTTAGGATTTAGGTATATTTTTATAATTTTTTTTATTTATTTTCTGGCATTTATCTATCACTTTCTGCAGCTTTTCAAATGCTTGTTGAAATGTTTATTAGATAATTACAGCAACAAATATTTAAAATATTTGTACTCTCAGATAGACGATATTATTGGTATAATTTACATAACATGGTGTAATTATACAAGGACATTTTGGTTTAATATATAAAATACAAAACCAATATGAAGCCACTTACAAATTGATTATATTTGCTAAAACCCAAGAAAAAAAATTAGACAAAATTTTATATTATAAATTTTTTTTGTGATTAAATCAAATCTCTTCTTAATTATACAACATACTGTTTGAGAGAATGAAGCAATTGAACACGTAAAATTTTTTAAAACTAAAAATCTTAGTTTCTTTATTAAGAATTTTCTTAAGAATCGTTAGTCCTTTTTTCAAAGAATTTGCTTTTACTAAGAATTTGGCTTAAGAATCTTGATTCTTTTCATTATGAATTTTTTATAAGAGTTATAGTTCTTTTATTAGGAACTTTCTAGAGAATCGTGCTGCTTTTATTAAGAATTTTCTTAAGAATCGTGAGTCCTTTTCATTAAGAATTTTGTATAAGAATTGTAGTTCTTTTATTTAGAACTTTTTGGAGAATCGTGCTGCTTTTCATTAGGAATTTTCTTAAGAATCTTGAGTCCATTTTTTTAAAGAATGCTTCAGAATCATGATTTTTTATTAAGAATTTTTAATAAGAATCGTGTTTCTTTATTAAAAACTTTTTTGAGAATCGTGCTGCATTTATTAAGAATTTTGCTTAAAAAGCTTGGTTCTTTTCAATAAGAATTTTCTTAAGAATCGTGAGTCCGTGATTTTTTTATTAAAAATTTTTCATAAGAATCATGTTTCTTTTATTAAGAATTTTTCATAAGAATCGTGTTTCTTTTCTTTAGAACTGTCTTGAGAATCGTGGTTCTTTTTTTAAAGAATTTGCTAAAGAATCCTGGTTCTATATGCATAGTAAGAATTTTACTTAAGCATAGTGCTGCTTTTTATTAAAATTTTGTTAAGTATCGTGGTTCATTGTATTTTCTTTAGAATCGTGCTAATTTTTATAAGCTTTAAACGTTCGTCAAAGATTTGCATACATGCTTAAAACAAATACATACATACATACATAAATATATTTTCATTTCTTTCCATTTCTCCATAAAACCAATTCATATTATTATCCTTATAAAAACCACATATTGGGTTTGTCTATTATAATTCTTAAATAAAATATTTCAATATAAAATCACAAACTACTCCCACAATAACGACAACTAAACATTGTGTGTAATAAAAATAATTCTAGTTTCTAATAAAATTTGAATCTTAAAATAAACGGAAGTGTTTAGAATGAGAGAGTGTGTGTGACAGTGTTAGTCTGTCAAAAATTAAATTTTATTTGAACATCTCTGAGTATGTTAGTAAGTGTGTATGTGTAACTGGATATGGTTTGTTTATTTATTTATTTCCTTTTCACAACAAATATGTACATATATGTACATAGTTGATTTTATTTTCTATTTTATTTAAGTTTTAAAAATCCTTATGCTTGAATTCCTTCATTTTCTGAGACAGTATGAGGTATAATTAAGGAAATGTTCCCTTTAAAGCAGAGATTTTATTTAACCATTAAAAATTATATTGGTTTTCTATTTTAGATATTTATTCAAGATCATTTTGTCGTTTAACAAAATGTCCTTAAGTTACATATGTAGATTATAGCAACAACTACCTGACCCGACAAAGGTTGTTTTACCTTCACCGTTTTTACCCCTTACAGAGTACCCTATTTTTAATCTGGGCCATATGCTCGTCTACTAAATTTCATCCAAATCCGTTAAGCGGTTTTAGCGTGATTGCGTCACAAACTAACAAACTCACAAACATACAAACTTTCACATTTATAATATTATTACATACTCCCTCGTGGTCATATTTTTGAAAAAATACATGGCCTTTGTGTCCTTCGAGACTCAGAACTATCTACATATGTTTTAAAATTTATTAAAATTGAGCAGATAGTTTCAGAGAGGCAAAAATTGTCCAACTCGTGGTCCTCTTTTTGAAATTTTTTTTTTATATAAACCATCTCCTGAAAATTTCAAAACTAATATAAAAATCCAGGCAAATCGATCTAGCCGATCTCGAGTTATGGAGTGACAATCAAAATATACACTTATTTTTATATATACACAGAAAAAATTATTGACCGACAAATTTTAATTAAAGGAATTTGTAGTATCAATTAAAATATTTTGTAAAAATTTAATTAAAAGTAGTTTTAATTAAAAAAAATATTATATTATTTAATTAAAAATTGTTTTTCAATTAAAAATTTAATTGATATGAATAAAAGTTTAATTAAAATTTGTCGGGCAATAATTTTTTCTGTGTACACTAAATTTTTATAATTTAGGCAAAAAACAAATAAAGAAATTTTTTCTTAAAACTTATATTTTGATTAATTTTAAAGGAATTTACTAGAAAATAAAGTTTTAGATAGATTCCAGGGAAGTTAAAGCAATTATCTCTATTTAATCTACACAATTTAAAAAAATTTTAAACTAAATGTTTTATTTATTTCTTGCCTTTTATTTCCTTTTTCTTGTCCTGTTCCCTAATTGCACAGCAAATCATAGCTGACCTTAATTTTCTTAACATTCATTCATTATTACTCCTACAAAGCACATCCAAATAACACAAAATGTAATTGATAAATAAATTCCAATTTACAGATTTGAATTTCAATGCTGGCATTGAACCAAAACAATCACATAGACGAGGCAGCCAAGCAAAGTTCAATTTAATGTGTTTCCTGTCAATGTTTGTCGATTGGGAAGTGCAAGAGTCCTTTAAACTACAACTACAGCCAAAAAGAAAATAACAGTACAAGAAATAATAATAAAAACATCAGCAGGAAATATAAAACAAGGCTCTAAATAAAAGTTTAGCAGAATTTTAAACAGGAAAATTATTTAGAAGAGATAAATTAAAATGATAATAAATACACTCATTAGGGAACTCTTACAAGAATTAAAAAAAAAACATTGCAATTAAAGGTTACATTTTAATTTAACCAAAAACACATGTGTTCTTTTCCAAATATAATTTTATTCCGGAAAATTGAAATACCACCCCTCTAAAATTATGTAATGATGACTTAAACGAAAATTTTAAGATAACTACAAATTTATTTCTTTGTTATTTTCTATTATGAAAATTTAGTTTCTGCCTAGGGTAGTGAAAAATTGTGAAGCATGTTTTCTAATTGTTATTAGGATTTGTTAAAACCACCATGATTAAGGTTTTTATTTACATTCCCTTTTGTAAAATAGTATAATTTTTCTACACGTCATTATAATAAATTTATCAGCTTTCACACAGTCATCATCACAAGATTACTTTAAAAAGCATGTTGAAAGCAAACAGAAATGGTTTTTAATAGATTTTAAGGTAAAAAGAAATTTACAAGTCAAATTTTTAACATGTGTTACCGCTTGCTGAACATTCATTAAAGCCCCCTCCTCTCTGCAGCAAAAAAAAAAGGGATCATATTAAAAATCCATTAAAACTATAATTAAAATTCCCACTAAAAGCAAAATAGCATGTATGTAATTAAAATAATGATAAACAACAAAGAAAAGAGCTGGAGAATATTATTTTTGGCCACTAAAAAAATCATAAACATTAAGGTTGAAAACGTAAATTAATTAAGAAAACATGCATTTTTACCAAAAATTTTAAATTCCCAAACTGATTTTGAAAATCCCCAAAATTTCCCCATTACAGAAATTCGCTTATATGTATCTATAAAAAATAACTAAATTTAAAATAGAATCAAAAAATTAACAATTTGGTAAAAAAAAATTTAATTCCCAAACAAATTTTAAAAATCCCCTAAATTTCATTATAATGTTTTAGGAACACAAACAACAAAAAATAAATTAATATAATAAATTAAACGAAAAATAAGCAAATTATGAATGTGTTGTATTACTTAGCCTTAAAATTACTAACATTTTAAATTTTTAAGGAAAAATTTTAAATTCCCAAAAAAAAATTAAAAATCCCCACTTCAAGCAATTTCAATTAAATCATTAAAATAACCAAACTTATAAAATACTTAAGAAAATATAAATTTTTTACTAAAAATTTAAATTCCTAAACTGATATTGAAAATTCCCCATGGGGACCATGACGGAAATATGCTAAAATAAAAAAATAATTGAACTTATATTTATTATAAAATTAACAATTTTGTGAAAAATATTTATATTCCCAAACAAATTTTAAAACTCCCCTAAATACCCTCACAATGTTTTAGGAATAAAATAAATAATAAAATTTAAACAAAAACTAGGAAATTATGATTTTTTGGTATTAATTTGCACTAAAACTAACAAAATTATAAATTTTGTAGAAAAAATTTCAAATTCCCAAAAAAAAAAATACCCAGTTCAAGCTTTTAATTTTTAACAAAAATTTTGAATTCCACAAAAGATTTTGAAAATCCCAAAAATTTCCCCATTACAGAATTCCAAAAAAAAACTTAATTTAGAAAAGATTTGGAAAATTTACAATTTTCTGAAAAAAAAATTTCAAATTCAAATACCCTCACAATTATTTAGGAATAAAAAAACAGAATTGTAATAAAAATGGTATAAATATGAATTTTTTATAAAAATTTTAAATTCCTAAATAAATTTTTTCCAAATACCACCATTACTGAATTTCGCTTAAATCAGTAAAAATTTATTGATTTTATAAAAGAATTATTTATAAAATGAACAAAATTTCAAATTGCAAAAATAAATTTAAAATTTCACAAAACACCTTTATAATAATCTAGCAATTAAATCAACTAACTTTGGTTCAGTTCAGTTTAGTTCAAAATCGATTCAATTGAAAAAATTATAATAAAATCGATCAGGATTCAGTTCAAAAACGTTTTGTTGGTAAAATGTTGTATAAAAACACCAGGGCCCTATTCCACAAACAATTGAGTGAAAAGTTCACTTCGCATCTATGAAGTTGCATTTGTTTGCAAAGATCTAACGCGATTCAATTGAAAAATATTGTGTAAAAACGATCACCATTCAGTTTAGAAATTCTTGTATAAAAATATCCACGTTTAAATAAAACGCCCAAAAACCCAGTTTCAAATATTTGAAATCTTACATTGAAAACAATGAAATTTTTAAAAAACTGAAAAAATTCCATTTTTCTCAAATTTTAAATAAAACTCTATATTGCCCAAAAACATTTTTTAAAATTCCCAAATCCCACTTCAAAAATTTACAGTTTTAAAGTGAAAAATTTTAATTTTTAAAGAAATTTGGATAAAATTAATGAATTCTAACAAAAAATCTGAATTCCTAAAAATTTTTCGAAAATCCCCAAATGTCCCCCAAAAAAAACATTGTCAAGTTTTGCAAAATTTCGTTAAACTTAAAATATATGGATTTTTTAATAAAAATTTAAGATTATTTCCAAATTTTTACACAATTTCAATTTATATGAATGTTTCCATTTTCAGAAAATCTTTAACTGGCTTCTTGCTTTATCTGCTGTTGGCATGAAGAGTAAAGTTACCAATATAAAGCAATCAATTACAAATTGAAACACGTTACATTTACCCAGCCACCTTTAGTAGGTAGCGAGGGGACTGACAATAATTGGCAAAAACTCTCTTTGCTTCATGATGTAGGATTTATTTTTTTTTACACTAAAATCTATTTTATTTTTCTTATTCAATCAATGTCGTTGTATCAACAGCAAGATACACATGTAGTTGTATTTAACTTGTGTGTAAATCAAGACTTTTTTTGTTAAATACAAATACTCACACAACTAACTGTGTATCTGTATTACATATTTGATATATGGGAAAATTTAAAAAATGTTTTTGTTGCTGCTATTCCTGTTTGTTTGTTTGTTGGCAGGATGTTTTCTCTGTGCAAATGTTTACTAAAATATGCGGATACAACAGCTGAGGTTACAATAGTAAATATTGTAAAATACGTAAAATACATCCAAATACACAAAACACATCTATACACCCAAATACTTGTACCACAATATTGTAGAGATGCTGCTGTAGTAACAGTGGGTTGCTTAAGCACATGTGTGTGTTTTCAAATATCCCAGGGGTTAAATGTCTTCTTGTGTAACATTTACAATGTTTTCTACCGAAAATATTCTAGTTTTCAAAAGGAAATAAATGCATTATAATGCAAGAATGTTTATTTCTGACCAGCCGTCTCTATAACTCAATGCCAGTGTGTAATTCTCAGCTTGAATGGTCGATTGACTGAATGGCTGGCCTAACTGGCTGTACTAAATGTATAGTTAGACAAATAAATAAATGTATAGATAGACTGGAATGAATGAATACTTAAATCTATGAACATTATTGTATTGCTGCAAATAAATTAATCTTTTTTTTTTGTATTTTTTGTTTGTTTTAATGATTTCTATTTAGACATCTACTGTAACCGGAAGTTCATTGGAGAAGTGATTAACCTTAAATGTTTTCTTTTCTTTGGGATTTTAGGTAAAACTTGTTACAAGTTTAATAATTTCAAAAAAGGGACTAAAAACATTAACATTTTTGGTAATTATGGCACAATTTATTGAGGTTAAATGATGAGCAACATTTTGGGAAATTTAAAATGAAATTTTTATTGTTTTCACAAAGTTCACTTAAGGTTTATTATTACAAGATTTACTAAAGATCAATCGTTATTAAATATAAAAATGAAAGGTAAATTAATGTAAAAACGCAAACGTAATGGTGTATAAACTAAGTTTCTCAATAAAATGCTAAAAAAAACTAATCATTAAAAGCATTATAAATTAATGTTAGCAAAAATCTAAATTCCTAAATATTTTTTAAAAATCCCCAAATGTCCCACATCCTAAGATACTGCTTAAATCAATCAAAACCAAAAAAATGTTAATATTAACAATAAATTCCCTAAAAAAATTAAAAAAAAAAAATAAAATGCCCAAAAAAAATTTTTTAAATCCCTGCACAATCCCATTTTAAGGATTCTTACGAAAATCAATAAAATGCTTTTAAATCGATTCTTTATTATTAAATTAATCATTTGCAACAAGAAATTGAATTCCCAAATATTTTCCAAAAATCCTTAAATGTCCCCTTTAAGGGATTCTCTTTAAATCAATAAAAACACACAAAATTAGTAAATTTTACAAATAAAATTCCACAAAATTAAAAAAATAAAATTCCTAAAAAGTTTTTTTAAACACCCCAAGTCCTCCTTAAAGGATTTGTATAAAAATCAATAAAATGCTTTTTAAACTATTTATTATACACAAATTAATAATTTTCAACAAAAAATTTAAATTCCTAAATATTTTCCAAAAATCTCCAAATATTCCAAATCAAGGGATTCTCTTTAAATCTGTTAAAAACACAAAGTTTGCTAATATTAACGATAAAATTCTTCAAAATTCATATAAAATTAAAAAAATAAACTTCCTAAAGAGTTGTTAAATATTCCCAAAAATCCAGTTTAAAAAATTCGTCTAAAAATCAATAAAAAGTTTTCTAAACTATTTCCTATAACCAAAATAATAATATTTTGCAACAAAAAAAATAAATTCCCAAATATTTTCAAAAATTCCCAAATGTCCCCCCATCCTGGTATCAATCAATAAAAACACAAATATTGGTAATATTAACAATAAAATTCCATGAAATTTATATACAATTAAAAAAATTAAATTCCTAAAAAGTCTTTTAAAATTCTTTTAAAGGGTTTGTAAAAAATTGGTATTGAAAATCAATTAAATGATTTAAATACAATTTATTATAAACAAATAAATCATAAAATTAAATCCCAAATACTTTTCAAAAATAATGTGCCCATCAAGGGATTTTCTTTAAATAAATTAAAAATACAATTTGTTTTTATTTTATTAATAAAATGCCTTAAAATTTATAAAATAAAGAAACTAATAAAATTCCAAGAGAATTTTTTTAATCCCTTCATAATCCCATTTTAAGGATTCTTACGAAATGCAATAAAATGCTTTTAATTTGATACTTTATCTTTAAGTTAATCATTTGGAACATAAAAATCGAATTCCTAAATACTTGCCAAAAATCCCCAAAATATCTTATTAAGTAAATCTTGTCAAATAAACCTAAAATCATTAATATTTTGATATATAAACAAAATATAAATTATTTCATTAATATTTCAATTGAATTGAAATGAAATGAAAAAAAAAATAAAATTCCTTAAATATTTTATAAAATTCCCTCGGCAAATATCATTCAAAAAATTCTTCAAAAATAAAATAAAAAAATGCTTTAAAACTTCTCTACCCTGCTATAAATGGATCATTGAGAACAAAATAATAAATTCCATTTGGGTTATACTCAATAAATCAAAAATAACTTAAAAAATTTTTAGTTTCATTAAAAAAATTCTGCAAAATTGAAACATAATTTAAAATTAATATAATTCCTAAAAAAATTCGGCCATTAAAGTACACTCACTAAATCTAACACACAATAAAAATATATATATATATATTTAGAACCTTTAGCAGTCAGCAAATTAAGTATTAACAATTAAAAATTTAAATTCCAAAATATATTTCTAAAACTACATTATTTTATATACAGCGGGGCTTAACACAAAAAAGATAATAAATTTATATCATCCAAAATTAAAAAATCAATAAATGCTTTAAATTTGTTTTGTTTCCAGTTACATATTCCCTAAATTGGAATGAATTGTTGTTCCCTGCAGGGTAGGGAAATTTTGTAAATAAATATTGTTCGTTTTTTTAATAGATTTTTTCTATAAAAATGTCCATTAAAAGTCAAGCTATTTTCCACAACATCCATTGAAACAGTTAATTATTTATTGTTAAAAAACAAATAGGAATTATATATTTTTTTTTTTTTGAACTGTTACTAATTTTTCAATACAGGAGAAAAACAAATTACAGTTCTAAAACAATGCCGCTACAAACAAAAATCTAAAAAAAATGCTTTAAATTTTTTTCAATTTCAAATGAAAATTTTCTTTTAAATAAAAACATTTTTTGCATGTGACAACAAACAGCACAAAAAAACAAGAAACGCCATAAACTCCAATATCCAACCAGGCAGTAAATTTAATGAAATAAATATGAGCAGAGAAATAGTATGCAGAGCACAACCCCTAAATTAAAGGCTACATTTCTACACCCTTCCTGCAGGCTCGCTTAACATACATACATACATATGTATATGAAGTCTTTTACCTATATCCTTATTAATATGCCTGTGTGTGTATTCGTTTTTAGAGTGCATGTACTCGTATGTATGTATGAGCTAAAAAAGACCATGTAAAAAGCCAGTCAGTCCGTACATAAATATTTATTATGGCACGAGCCATAGTCCATTCATTTTATGCTGGTAACAAATACTTCTCGTGCTATATGAAATAGAAACTAAATTAAAACAACAATATCAGCAAAGAAATGTTTGTTGCTTGCAACACGGGGGCATTGACATTGTGTCTGTTTAAATGCAGTTAGCAATAGCCGGCAAATAAAAATGCTATTAAACCAAAGTTGTTAAGATATGTGCATGCAAGAATTCTGATTTAAATATTAAAGAGATTTTAGTTTTGTAAAAAAATTACGGAAAAATTATTAGCATTTTTCTTAAAATTATATAGATTTATAAAAAAAAAAACACACATATTTACAAAGCCGAGCTTTTTACAGCTTTTTAATTATAAATAAAATCTTTCTATAACTTCTAAATATTATATAGAGTTCTAAAATATATTTTTTTATTAGATTTTAACAGAAAACTTACTACATAAAAGCTTTCATATAAGGAACTTTTCAATAGAGAGCTTTCATATAATGAACTCTTTTTTCACATAATTAAATTTTTTAGAGAAAAACTTTTATATAATAAACCTTTCATATAGAAAGCTTTCATATAATACATTTTTCTATGGAAAAGCTTTCATATAATAAACATTTCTATAGAGGGCTTTCATATAATAAACCTTTCTAAAGAAAGCTTTAAAATAAAACATAAAAAAACTTTTACATAATAAACTTTTCTAGACGAAAACTTTGATATGTATAATAAACTTTTCTAGAGAAAAATTTCCATATAATATAAAGCTTTAACATAATAAACTTTTCTAGAGGAAAACTTTCATATAATAAACTTTTCTAGTGAAAAATTTCAAAATAATAAAATTGTCCAATGAAAAACTTTCATATAATGAACTTTTCTATAGAGAGCATTCATATATTTAACTTTTTTATAGAGAAGCTTTTACATAATATATTTTTCTATAGAAAAGCTTTCTGTAGCTTAATTGATTAGCGCGTTTGATCATTAAGCATGAGTTGGTATTTGTGGCCTGGGTTCGATTCCCAGCCGCTGGCACTCATCTATCCTATCCTATATGTCTATCCTATCATAACTAATATTTATTACAGCGCCCTCTTTCGATGGTATAGCATTTAAACGCCACAATACTGTACTATTAACAAACATAACACGCAATTACAGTGTTGTCATATGAAAAGCTTTTCTCTACTTTCACCACCTATTATTCTTCTGCCTATCCCTTTCCAAAGAAAGTAACACAATTAATTAATAAATATATAGGCATATTAATTGCCTGAGTGTTACTTCTCTTTATTAACAAAAAAATATATAATTAACTTTTCTATAGAGAACTTTCATATAATAAATTTTCTAAAGAAAAACTTTCATATAATAAACCTTTCTAAAGAAAGCTTTCATATAATACATTTTTTTGTACAAAAGCTTTAATATAATAAACTTTTTTAAAGAAAAAACTTTAATATAATAAACTTTTCTATGGAGTACATTTCTGTAGAGGACTTTCATATAAGAAGCTTGTATATAGAAAAGCTTTCATATAATAAACCTTTTTAAGGAAAATTTTCATATAATACATTTTTCTATGGAAAAACTTTCAAATAATAAGCTTTTGTAGAGAAAAACTTTCATATAATGAACTATTCTATAGAAAAACTTTCATATAATAAACTTTTATTAAGAAAAGTATTCATATTACACACTTTTCTATAGATAGATAAAGATATTTAAGAATTTAATTTGCTGATCCTAAATGCTTAATTCGGTTTTACGAAATAGTTTAAAAGGAAATTTATTGATTTTCGTAAGAATTCTCATTGAAAACTAGTTATGTTCTAGTTCCTGTTATAGTTCTGTTTTAGTTCTATTTTAATAAATCTATTTGATGAAAAGTTTTTACACAAAGCTTTTAAAAAATCTGTTTATATTTCGTTTATAAAAGAACTTTCCATAACAAATTTTGATATATTTCAAATATAAATTAAATTTACAAATCGTTAAATTTTCTATTTTTTTATTTTTTATATTTCAGGGTATAGTAAAACTAAAACTAAAAATTTGTTGCAGCAAAATATTTGATCTAAAATCCGTAAAAAAAAATATAGTAATTTTAAAAACAAAAGAATAGTAAAAAACAAAAAAAAAACAAAAACAAAAGCTCAACAATTCACTGGTCATACATGAGTAGTGAGTGGACAACTAGAAGGACAACGACAAACAATCGAATACAACCAGCAAAATGACACAATGGAGAAAAAGTGTTCAGTTTTATTTGCAACAAAAACGTATAATAGATTTAAACAAAGCTCAAAAAACTAACTAACACAAGCATTTATATTATATTGGCAAATATGTATGAGTATGCATGCATTCGTTCATGTGGTTAGTTGTCATAGAACCACTTCTGTAATACTTTGGGGTGGCCATATAGTTCAACTAATTTGAAGGGTGGTTGGTTTAAATGTTTGCTTTGTTTTTAGAAAAATTATTTTTTACTGAAATAATCAAAGGCTTAATTATTTAAAATGTTGGTATTTATTTTCGGTTAGTTTTTTGTTGGTTTAAACATTATAAAACAATTACTGGCCAGTAGGGTTTTTTGTTGCACTTTACACAAGGGTTGTTGGTGGTTAAAAATTATTACTATATTTGCCACAAATAAAAAAGCGAGAAAACAAAATCATTAATTTGTTAAATGAGCCATGATTTAAACAATTTTCATTCTTTATTGAGAGTGTGTCATTTTATTAATTCTATTACTTTGTGTGTAATTTTTTTTTTTTTTTGTTGTTACTTTTATATGTAATTATTGTTTTTAATCATTACCGAAAGACATTAATTATAATTACTACGACACACAAAAAATACCTTTTCAAATATTTTAATTCATGTTTGCATAAATCATTTGTAATGTTTATTTACAAAAAACAACAACCATGGAAACCAGAGTAAAAAACTAAATAAATACATAAATTTTAAATTACAACATGTTTTACCCGGTGGCTGCCACAGACAAAAACAATAACAAAACCAATCACATCAAATTGTTGCAGTTTGGAAAAAACACTGTATTTTACAACAATGTTTACACGTGTTATTTTTAAAGCCAGATAAATTATTTAAAGAAGAACTTTTATTTCATTTGTTTTTTTGCTCAAGTGTCAAAGGCTTTTGAAAAAATATATAAATAATACATTTAAATCATGTGTTGAATGTTTTAAATAATTAAATTTAAATAAAAATAACAAATATTACAAAAGAGAGGAGGTTTAAAATTTGTTTAATTAAGCAAAGAAAAAAAATAATAAAAATTTAAATACAACAGAACTAGATTTGTTTAAAAGAAAAAGAAATAGCCAAAAAAAGAAAAGAATTTAAACAGAACTAGTTAGGACAGAACTAGTTAGAACAGAACTAGAATATATAACAGAACTAGAATATATAACAGAACTAGAACAGAACTAAAACAAAACTAAAACAGAACTTGAGCAGAACTAGAAGAGAACTAATACAGAACAAGAACCGAACTAGAACACAACTAAAACAGAACAGAACTAGAACAGATTTGTTTAAAAGAAACAGAACTAAAGTAGAACTAAAACAGAAACAAAACAAAACTAGAATGGAACTAGAACCAGAACTAGAACAGAAATGGAACCTGAACTAAAACCTGGAGTCGAAGCGCCGCATATGATATCTAGCAAAATGTATCAAAATTGTTTATGTTGGCATAATGTCATACGAGATCGAAAAAAAGGTGTCGTAATTTGAGATGATGGTATTCGATATATAATAATCAACTAAAGGTACGATCACACATGGCAAATATTTGACGAAAATGACGTAACCACTAAACAAAAGTTGTATTAATTCTTGTTTTTCCTGAGGAATAATCACCATAGAAGTTAAGTTTTATTTTATTTGATGCTATTTGTTTGTACAAAACACTCGTAAGATTAAATATCGTCAAATAAATTTTGCGCTTTTTTGAGTAAATATTTGCCATGTGTGAACGTATCCTAAGTTACATCACTCGAGATGGCATCGGATACATCAATGGCTGTCGTATGCACAATAATTTAGTTTTTCTACCGCCAAAACACACAAGTTTTACTTTGTAACGTTCCTCTGGTTTATTTTATTATCGCCAAAGGGTCACTGGGATTTCTGTATCGTAAAGCGCCCTGGAGACGATCGAATAAAATCGTAAATCAGTGCATATGTGTGAGTGTCGTATGCTTGTAGTTTTAAAGGAGACGTACAAATAATCACGACAATCACAATTTGTATTTTGACGTCGTATATTTTTCACACGTACCCAGGGCTGCCAGATGAATTTCGGGAAAAATCGTCAAAATCCCGATAAAAAAGAAAAAAATCGGAATTTCGAATTTTAAAAATCGTCCAAAAAATCGGAAAAATTCTAATAGAATTTAAAATTTTTATTTAAACGAAAACAAAAAAATTCAAGTTTATATAATCTCTTGTACAATACATATCAAAATACATAAATTTTAACTTTTTAAATATGAAATCACAAAAAATACAAATTGTGTAATATTTTTATAATATCTGGGTCTGCTTTCACACTTTTTAATTCTGACTCGTCAGCACGGCAAGTATTTTTGGATGAGAAGGGAAAAGAGAACAAAAAGGGTACTTGACTTGACAATACTAGTCAATTTTCTTATTAACTTTTGTTTTTTCCTTTCATGCATGTTGATTCGCATTAAAAAGTACGAAAATTGAAGTGTCGCGTGTAAATGAAATGGCAAGTTCAAAAGAGAATTGAACAAAATTGAGCTAAAACTAAAGAGTGTGAAACAAGACTTACAGTATTTTATAAATAAATATCTTAATTGAGCATACTTTATTAATTCAGGTTAAATTGCAATGCCAAAACAATTTAGTTTATAAAGTTTTAAATAACATTTTGAGTATAGAATCCAATTCATCCATCATATTCAGGTACTTCAAAGTGGGGAGGGTATATTGGATTTGTGCTTATTTATTTTTGATATTTTTTCGGCCCAAGGATGGATGGGATTGAAACTGGTGGAAATCAGTCCATTATTTCACCTGGCCCCCATACAAATGTCCTCCCGAAATTGAGTAATAAATGAAGCTAAATCACATCTACAAATTTCCTGAAGATCGGCCCGTAATAAGTCGTAGCTCCCATATAAGGCCCACTTCCGAAAATCACTTTAAAGAGTATAACTCTCTCAAAAATGTTGGTATCCAAATAATATTGAACACAAATATATTTCTTATGTATAATAATAATGCGGTACAATTTTATAATGATCGGTCCATAATTAGTTGAATCTCCCATATAAGACCCTCTCCGTAATTCACATAAATCGTTTAAAAGTATTTATATCGAGATAAAGTTTAACACATATAATATTTATGTTCACAGACATCATGACACTAAATTTTTGGATGATCGGTCCACAATAGTTTATATCTCCCATATAGCGCCCATATCTGAAAAACTGTTTTATACATATACTGGGTGTATAGTCGGGCTTGACCGACTATACTTTCTTACTTGTTTTGTTATTTAAATTTATTTCGCTGAATATTCTTTCGACGTTTTGTTAAAATAGTAGAAAATTTTGTAGAATTTCTCCGTTGAAATTCAGAAATTGTTTTCTCTAAAAATTTTAGTTCATGGAATTCAGCATTTAAAATTGCTTTTTAAGTTTACAGATAAATAAGTAATTTCTACTATCCTCACTCAATATTATTTGGAATTATTAAGAAAACACTACTATTACTTAGTTTTGTTTTTAAAATATGTCATGTCCCTCTTAATATTTATGATATTGAATGAGAAAAATAGTTGTTGTCTCAAAAAAAGAGAGAATTTGGTAACAAAACAAAAAAAAAACCTCGTCAAAATGACGATAAATCGTCCAATCTGGCAGCTATTCCCGTACCATTTTTTTGGCGACAAATACAAAGCAAATGAATTTTTTTTGTCAATCACAACCGGAGACGCTCAAATAATCGGCCGTCAAATAAAAAAATCCAAAATAATTTTTTTTTTATCAGTTATTACCGACAACGTGTATGTGTAGCCGAAAAATAACGATTGCACGCACACAACTATGTGCTTGATGTGATTATTTGATCGTCTCCAGGGCGCTTAATATTATTCGACACGATAGTCTATACGCAATCAAATGCCACGATTTGAACCCTCAACTGGAACTACAACTAGAACAGGAACTAAAAATTAAATATTATAATTAATTTTGTTTTTTCAATAATTAATTTAGAAATTGTCTTTAAGCTTTCCCATATAATCTGCTTTAAACTAATTGCTTTGCAAAAACTTCCCCTTGTTTACAAACAAAACTTTTTTCTACAAATAAATACTTTAGTTCTAAAATCCAGTATAAAGTTAATTGCACAAAGAGGTCTGTGACCAAATAATGGTATAAAATTTCTAAAAATAAAAATTAATAAAAATGTTGTTTTTTTCATTACAAACTCTACACATACTAAAATATCTGGGAAATAAAAAGAAAATATTTTTTTGAATAATATTTAACATAAGGTACTTAATCATTTCTATGATTCCAAAAGCAAGGCAGGAGAAAATCTTGTACAGAGTGGTAAACAGGGTTAGAGGTGTGCTGTAGCAAACAACGGTTTAATAACCAGTTGATGAAAGTTAATTACTGGATGAGCGCAGCTATAAAAATGGCAGCAAGCCATGGACTAAAGTAAGGTACAGCAAATGGAAAAAACAGTTTTATATTAATTTGTGTTAAAGAACATTAAAGCTAAAGAGGTAGTGAAATGTTGAGTTTACAGTAACTAATAAAAGTAAACGTGCAGTGTTAAAGTAAAAGTAAAGAAGCTAAGAAAGGAAAAAAAAGCTTTAACATGTTAATTTATGGTATTGCTATTTTAACCATTTATAAATAAAATTAATTCAGTGTCGGTTTAATTTTGTTTATTACTGTAGCCTGATTATTGCTGCAACTCTTCAAACATTTACAAGTATGTATATGTAGAGCGATAAGCTCTCTCCTTAGTTCTAGTCTACCCTATCAAACTATAGAGTACCCCATCTCTATACAATGTAACAAACTTACCACACACCTACCTTGCAACATATTAAAAACATAGAAAATTAAACATATGTACATATAAATGTGTACGTACCACACATGCAAGTTCTTTGATAACCAGAAAGAATTTCATTCATTTGGTTTGAGAGTCAGGGTTAAAACTACAACCACAAATTGTTGTTGCTACATTCACATACCTACATGCATAAATAAACAACAAACAGTTCCACATAGTAGTAGTTGTTGTTGTAAGTACTCCAAAGAGTTAGAGGCAGATAAATGTAGTGGGAATCCTCTTCATATGTTACCTGTTTACAAACAAATCCTGAAATACTGTAGAAATGGGGGGGGGGCTGGCTGTAAGCAAAATATAAAAACGAAAAGAACATGGATCATTTATAGTGTTTTTGATTAAAATATACAGACTTGTATAGCTACATGCAGACATTTCTGGGAATATTTGTTTAAAAGAGACCATTATAAGCACGCAATTACCTGGCGTCGGGCATGTACCACTCTATACAATATACGTGGCCTAAAACAGCAGTAGCTAAAACGATTTCCCAAAAAATATAAGAACAATATTCAAATTTTTGTATGCAGCTTTCTCAACATAGTTGGTTATGGATATTGTAGCACTGGTTATTGTTAGGTTCATATTTCTTGGCAGAAGAGCTACCCACAAGACGCTTTGTCGTTCAGTGGTAACTACGCTGCTCCGGTTTGGTCACCTTCGTTGAGTGATTTCCTGAGGAGAAGTATTCAAAGCAGTCAAAATGTTTCTTAAGAACCATTACCGGCTGCCTTCAATTAATCTCCGAACACCTCCTTCACGAGGAGACTCAGGTTCTAACAGTCACAGAACACAACATTATGTTAAGCCAGCTGTTTCTTCTGGGATCCCCTTAGGGATAATCATGATCTAGTGTTTATGTTCATCACCTTGACGCTGGTACAAGACTAGGAATATATATGGCGACGCCGTTGCCATGAGCTTGCACGGGCTTCAAACTGGATAGAGTCTCATTGATTACTTGAAGCTGACTAGAGTATCTATCTATCCGGGGACTTGAACCCAATTTAACTATTGAGGTACAGGTCGCCCAACTGATAATTGGTTGAGGTACCTTCGGAGTTCATGTAGTGGCTCTGGCAGTTGGTTAAAAGACAAACTTCGAACCACTAAATTGTATCGATGTGCTGTTGCTGAACAACAACAGAGCTACTGAAAGTAGTGGTGACGGTGCTCAGTAAATGTACAAAAATTGTGGCTTTCGTGGCTTGAGCTTGCTGGCGATCCGTGCTGGACAAGTTTGTTTAGCGCCCTATGGCAACCATGGTAAATTCTAATCTCTGTCCTTGGCAGTAGTGATCGGTCAGTACGCTGTTACGATTGTAGATTTTCTAGTAATAATTTTGGGTGCTGCGAATTGTCTAAGACATATAGCTCAAGCTTTTAAGCAAGGAGCTCGTTACATTGATCGTACGTGAAATTGCAAATTGTAAAGGTACATATGTTACTGGCAAGTTCATTTAAAGTCTTTGCAGGCCTAATTATTCGAGCTTTCTGTTTTAATTAAAAATAATATTTTTATTAAGCTTAAGGTCAAAATTTTGAATTTTCACGCTACAACAATGTGGTGTGATGTGATTGAAGATAAATTTAAAATATAACTTCCTAGACACAAACCATTTATGTTAACAGAGTCATGTTAACTTTTTAACAGAGTCATGTTAAAGCTTAAAAATCCGATATATAATTTTACTAATGATATTTGTACACAAAAACAGTCCGAAAATTTTCAAATCTCAGTCTTATTCATTTAACTTTATTTTTTTTTTTTTTTGGTTAATTTTAACTTCAGCTACGTGTATAAATAAAAACCAACTTAACAATATATTGTTGCTTGCAAACCATTTTCATTTCATTTTCATATCATCTTTACTGGCATTTTGTTTTTCGGAAAGCCGTAGGGGTAAGAAATTTGTTTTCTTTAAATGTTTTTACTATTAAATAACAATCTCTTATATATACATACATTCATACATATGCATAATGAATCTAACGTTTATATGAAGCAAAAATAAGAACGGAAATAAAAAGGATATTAAACTGAAAGAAATAACAAAAGCAACATAAAATAAAAGAAGTAAGAAAGTATAGTCGGTCAAGCCCGACCATATAATACCCTACACCCAGTATATGTATAAAACAGTTTTTCAGAAATGGGCGTTATATGGATCATCCAAAAATTTAGTGTCATGATGTCTGTGAATATAAATATTATATGTGTTAAACTTTATCTCGATATAAATATGTTTAAAAGATTTATGGAGGTTAAAGTGAATTACGAAGAGGGTCTTATATGGCAGTTTTGACTATTTATGAACTGACTATTATAAAATTAGGTGTCATCATATTTGTACATAAGAAACTCATTTTTGTTAAATTTTATTCGGATAACAACATTTTTAAGAGATTTATGGTCCTTAAAATAATTTCGGGAAGTGGGCCTTATATGGGAGCTACGACTAGTTGTAGGCCGATACCATATTATATGTATATACACAAAACATATTTGTGTTAAATATTATTTGGATACCAAAATTGTTAAGATAGTTATGCTCTTTTAAGTGATTTTCGAAAGTGGAGCTACGACTAATTATGGACCGATCTTCACGAAATTTGTAGCTGTGATTTATCTTCATTTATTACTCATTTGTGGTGAAATTTGTATGCACACTTGCATAATTCAAAGATTTATGACCGGTAAACCCCTAATTTCGGGAGAACATTTGTATGGGGGCCAGGTGAAATAATGAACCGATTTCCACCAGTTTCAATCCCATCCATCCTTGGGCCAAAAAAATATCATGTACCAAATTTTATGGAAGTATCTTCAAAATGGCGACCTGTACTCTGCGCACAAGCTTTACATGGACAGCCAGCCAGCCAGACGGACGGACATCGTTAAATCGACTCAGAAAGTGATTCTGAGTCGATTTGTACACTTAAAGCTGGGTGTTGGACCAATATTTATGGGCGTTACAAACATCAGCACAAATCCAATATATCCTCCCTACTATTGTGGTGTAGGGTATAATAAAACTAACTAACAATGAATGCATACTCTTACATGCAAACACACACAAATACGAAAACATGCAAAGTTTAAGTACCTTTTTATATGTATACGTGAGCGAGAATACATGTATACGAGGTCTGATCAAAAAATAACCCTTATTTTCAATTTTTCGAAAAGTATTTATTTATTCATCAATAACTATCTTGTCCCCTTTAAAGTAATTCCCCTCAGATATAATACACTTATGCCGACGTTTTTCCAATCCTCGAAACACTTGTGAAACGCGCCTTTTGGTATTGCCAACAGCTCAGGTTTCGATTTTTCTTTTATCTACTCAATCGTAGCAAAATGCTTTCTTTTCATCGGTGTCTTCAGTTTTGGGAAGTAGAAAAAGTCAGCGGGGGCCAACGATTTTTTTGGCCAAAAACTCACGCACAAGCAAAGACGTGTGATCTGGTGCAAAATCTATGATAACTTCAAGGTAGTATTCCTTATTGACCGTATCATCTTGTGGCAAGAATTCATGATGCACCACGCCATTGCAGTCGCAGAAAAAAAAACAGTGAACAAAACATACCTTCACATTTGACCGAACTTGACGTGATTTTTTCGGTCTTGGCTCTTCTCGATGTTTCCATTGGTATGATTGGGCTTTGGTTTCAATATCATAGCCATACGCCCATTATTCGTCCCCAGTTATGATTTTTTGAGGAAATCTGGATCGTCGTTGACGATGTTCAACAGCTCCTGAGCGATGTCCATGCGACCTTGTTTTTTCTCAAAATTTAGCAATTTTAGAACAATCTTCTCTGGCGCATGTTTCATGCCTAAAACATTCGTAAAAATTGCTTGGCATGAGCCGAACAATATGCCAACATCATCAGCAACCTCACTGATAGTGATTCCACGATTATTCAAATTCAGTTTCTTTATTCACTGCTTTAATGTTTTCATCGGTTATTGACGTGCTCGGGCGACCAGGACGAGCATCGTCATTGACATCTTCTCGGCCTTCCTTAAACCGGTTATACCACAATTTAACTTGTGTTCTGCTCATACTAGACTCGTCAAACGCCACAGTCAACATTTCAAATGTCCTTGCGCATTTAATTTCATTTTTTACACAAAACTTAATACAGTTTCTTTGATCCAATTTTTCGAATAGTAAAAAATCGAAGAGTACACCAAAACACGACTAACCTAACATAACAGAAAAAAATTTAAAAATCGAACATACGCAACTCACGAAATTTGAAAAAAAAAACGGTTATTTTTTCATCAGACCTCGTATATGTTACAAAGAATGTGTTGAGCAAATAAAGACGAGTAGGTAAATGGTAGGTTGATACCAACACGTACTCAAGTTTAGATGTTTGTATATATGTTTAAAAGATATGGCAAGTGAATGAATGAATGCATGAGTGAGTGAGTGACAAGTCAAGTAACAACGACAACCGGAAAATTATTTAAAATAGAAAAAACAACATCACTCTTTAGCTGGGTTTCTTTTCTCTGCGAAAACACACTCCACTCACATGTTGAGTTGTAGTTGTTAGGAAAAATGTAACTTTAACATGCAAACGTCAAGATAAACATGCATGCAAAACTGGGATATGTAAGATATTGTTATTATTTTGCTTAGTTTTTTCAATATGCTCCTTAAAAGATAAGAATCTTTAGCTATTTGTTTTTTATTTTATAGTTTTCTTTACGTTTACAGAACTGCCATTCATATACTGTACATAGTAGCAGTATATGCTACCGACTAGACATTAAGCTACTTAATAATTTACTCTATTATTTGTTTGTCTAGCCGTTTATGCAGTTCTTTCTATTGCCACACCACAATACGAGTAGTAGTGGTTTTCACCCACAAACCAAAAAAAAACCCTGCTAGTGTGGTTTGTTGCAATTTATATAGCATAACTTTAGGGTGTCGATTAAAGACAAGATAACAATGACATAATTTTGAAAATATAAAAATATATTTTTATAAGTGTAAGGAAAAATAAACTTACGGTTTTTTTAAATCAGCTGGGTTTCCAGAATTTTTAATTATGCTAAAAATAAACCACAGAAAAAACTAATTAGAAATCTAATTTAAAAGTTTTACAAAAAAAACAAAATATTATAAAACAGCTTTTTAAAAATACATATATATATATTAAAGAATATTTACAATTTTTGTTAGTTTTAGAAGCCAAAACTTTTAGCTAGAAACTAGAAAAATATTTACGGTTTTTCTTTCCTAAAACTAAAATTAATTTCTTTTGGAAATTATACCAAATTGGGCCAATTGTTCTAAAAAATTATAATTTTTAATTATTTTTATTAATTATAAAAGCTTTTGAAAGCTAGAAAAATTTTTGCGGTTTTTCCTTTCCTAAACAAAAAATTAATTTCTTTTGAAAATTGTGGCAAAAAAATTTTTTTGTTCTAAAAAATTCTGAATTTAAAATCTCATTTTAAAAAATATATGTATGTATAAAAATATTCTCTATATTTTCATACCCTACACCACTAATATTTCTGGGCGTTAGAAACATCAGCACAAATCCAATATACCCTCCCCACTATGGTGGTGTAGGGTATAAATATATGTTAAGGAATATAATTCAGTGTTTTTTAATTTAAAAGCTTAAGCTATTGGCTTTTGGAAACTTTAAAAATATTTACGGTTTTCTAATTTTCAAACTAATTCTTTTCTTTGTTTTAAAAAAATTTGGAAAAAAAATTCATTACAAATTTAAAAATTTTAAGGAATGATTAAAATATATGTATGCACCTGTGAAAAAGACATTGATCGCATACAAAATAGGTGATTGGTTCCTTATCTCTAAAACCTGTTGAAATCAGAGAAAACCAAGGATTTTTTAAAAACAACTACATATTCAGGTTTATAATATTAAATCACATACATGCATACAAACATACAAATGTATGTATACAATGTGTTTTTACACAAGAAAAAATGCAAAAAAAGCTTTGATTGTATGCACTAAAAGGGAATTCCCCTAAAATTGTGCTATTTACTATTTCTCTGGCCAGAAAATTTGCTTGTATCCACAAGAAGGTAATTCCCCTAAATTTGTGATATCAACGTATTTCGCAAAAATTAAATTTAACCAAAAATTATTTAAGCCCCATAGATTTTGAATCGTACTAAATTAAGTAAAATCGTGTAAAAAATTTAAAATTTATTTATTCAAAACTGTGTAAAAAAGACCGCGTAAAAAAAGAATTTGATGTATTAAAGAATATACACAAGTGTCCTTATTTAGAAAGCCTAAACTATTAGTTTTTAGAATTTGCAAAAATATTTATGGTTTTCAAATTTTCAAATAAAATTTCATTATTTTAAAATATTTTCGAAAAAAAATGTTCATTCAAAATTCACAATATTTAAGAAACGATTAAAATATATATATATTTATATATATAATTTATATATATATGTATATGTATTACTTTTATTTAGAAAGCCAAAATTATTAGCTTTTAGAATTTGCAAAAATATTTATGGTTTTCAAATTTTCAAATAAAATTTCTTAATTTTAAAAAATTTCATTAAAATATCTCAATATTTAAAGAACTATTCAAATACATATATATATTAAGGAAAATAAACAATTACCTTTATTTAGAAAGCCAAAATTATTAGCTAGAATATTTATGGTTTTCAAATTTTCAAACAAAATTTCTGTTTTTAAATTTTTTACAAAAAAAAAACTTTATGGTTAAAAATTCACAAATTGTAGACTTTTGGCTTCTAGAAACTAAAAAAAAATATTAACGAACGGTTTTTGAAATTTCAAATAAAATTTTTTGGTTTTAAAATTTCATAATTTTTTTAATTCATTCATATTATCATGCAATTTAAATTAATACTGTTAAACAGTTTAATTCTTAATTTAATTTCCCTTAATACGTTAACAACTTATAGCTATTACTTTTCCCTTAAAAATTTTCGTAAATAAATTATATTTCAATAAAATTAAAAAGTGTCTTAACAATAACCATAAAAAACAAATTCAGCAGCCGTTATTAAGTTGTATTTTTAATAATGATAAAAAAAAAATAAAAACTCTCAAAGACTTAAATTTCATGATAGAAATATCTAAAATTCCCAGTTTAATATTGACATCATGTTTAATTTAATACAGAGAATCTTCATTTACATATTAGAAAACACACACACACGCATATACACACATGCGTATATGCTTAAACCAACTTTACTAGCGCCTTAAAGTCTACTCTATAAAATAACAAATCAGCAAAATTATACACTAACACAACAGAGAATTGACATAAATACAGAATAAACAAACACACTCAATGAAACAGTTAAGCACACACAAACACACACATACAAACACATATGCAAACAGATACATAATCTTACATCAACAGCTTTAGCTTTAAAAGAAAAAAATAGAAAACTCAAGAAGTTGAAGGCAGAAAACTCCAGCTGTTTTGTCGCACTATATGCAAAATAAACAACAACTCATCGTTGGCTTTGCATAGAGTTGTTAAGGGAACAGTGTAGGGCGGTATGCTGGCAACTGTAACAAGATTACAGCAATAATTTTTAATAGAATATTGAAGGCACATGCTGAACATCAATTCAGACATCAAGCACACACACACACTCCCTTACTTCAAATACTAATACACACAATTTGTTACTCTTATACAAATAAGAATTACCTCACCCTGACTCTCTCTCGCTCTCCCTGACTCTTTCTAAACATAAAGCAGCAGTTATACATAGAAATTTATTCCAAGAAATAGTAATTTTCATATTTTCTTCATTTTTTTTTTCCCGTATGTAAATATTAGATTTTCATATTAAGGCATTTATGATTTTTTGTCTTGCCTGGATATTTAGACAGCATTGGATGAAACCCTATTTTTCATTGGCAAAAAAATAGAAACTGTCAGCTGTTAAAACTGTTTATCAGTTACGAATTTGATTATGCGACACTTGATTTTGAAAGGTTGCAAAGACAATCTAGGCAGAGCAATATGAGAAAATGAGGCATCAATATCAAGCTTTAATAAACAAAATTTTAAATAAACAGACTGACCATTAAAAATTCAATAAAGACATAAAAATAAAAAAAAAACACATTCTTTGAATTGAATTGAATTGAATTGAATGAATTGAATGGAATTGAATGGAATTGAATTGAATAGAATTGAATGGAATTGAATTAAATTAAATTTAAAAAAATATTTTGCATTTTTAAATTTTTATTTAAGAAAAAATAGTTTTGAAAATTCTGCGAATAAAAATTTTTAAAAACATTAAATTTAATCGGAGATTAAACAAATATTATTAATTTTGTCTCAGTTTAAAAGCCAAGAGTAATGGCTTTTAGAATCCAGAAAATTATTTGCAGTTTTTAAATTTTTATTTGAAAAAAAATTGGTTTTGAAAATTTTGCGAAAAAAATTTAAGTAAAAAATTGTAATTTTTATTTTAGAATTAAAAAAAATAATAATAATTAATTAATTTTATTAATTTTGTCTTATTCTAAAAGCCAGAACTATACGCTTTCAAAATCCAGAAAATAATTTAAAGATTTTAAATTCTGATTTAAAAAAAGAATGGCTTTGAAAATTTTGCGAAAAAAATTTGTTTAGCAACAAATTTCAGATTTTAGGGTCAAATTAAAAGTATGTACAATACAAAAATCAATTAATTTGTTCCTTTTGTTTTAGCTTGTAGTATTTGTTATTTATTAGTTAAAAAATCTTAATGTTTTTTTGATTTTTATTTAAAAAAATTTCTTAAAATTAGTTTAATACATTTTTGGGACATAAATACAGTTTTTTGTTAAAGGCAAACTTAAAAAAATTAATTAAATTTTAGGGTTTCTAAGAGTTTATAGTATTAGCTTTGAAACAAATTTTCGCTTTTCTATTTTTAATATCAATTTTTGCTAAAAGTTTATTAAGAACTGTCTTCAACTAGAAATAATAGCGCAATTCACAATCTTGTGTTAATGGTATTACACGATTGCATTTGCAAAAAGGTTTAGCATATTTTTTCTCTTGCTGTGTATATCGTTAATGTAGAGCGAAAATATGCTAAACCTTTTTGCAAATGCAATGATGCAATACCATTTACACAAGATTGTGAATTGCGCTATTTTATTTGTACTTGTTTTACACAGCATTTCCTTTTACTTTACAATCTTCTTATAACTCTGATTTTTATGTCTTTAATTTATTCTATTGCACAAACATTTAAAGTTGTTTTCTCTTGCCATTACCCGCTTTAATGTTAATGTGCTAAATAATAATCATGTTGGTGACATTAAAATTGATTTGTTATTACGCATTTAATTTGCTCTAGTCAACCAGCAAAACCTCTTCCCCTAAAAGCATGCACTGCTAAAAATTCCATAAGTTCATTTATTTAATTCAGCTCAAACTCTCACCCTTATTTTTCCAACAGCAACCCTCAAACCCAGTTGATAGCAACCGGACGTTGAACATTTTTTTTTTTTTTTGGTAGAAACTGCGAAAAACATATACAAATTGTTGATGTCATTTAGCGTTTAGAGAATTGCGGTTAGATATGAGTCTATCTTGATTTCTGGGTGAGTGTGTGGAGGAGGGGTGGAGGGGGGTTTAGAGGCAGGGGCTCTTAGTTTTAGAAATTTTTGTGTGTTATAACTAAAATGCGTTTGGTTTTTATGGTAATTTTAACACATCGTATAGCCGTTATGGCGGTATTTTTATCATGCTGTTTTATTTACTATTTTAAAATTTTTTGTTTTGTTTGCATTTGTAATTTGGGGTTTTTAAGCTTTAATGAATATTGACATAGTTGTTGGCGAAAATTTTAATTTAATTATGTAAATTTTGTTTTCATAAGTTCGTTTTCTAGCGTAAAACGTAAATTATCAAGGAAAATTACCAAATTTTAATAATAGAAAATTGAATAGTAGAAAACTAAGCCACTGAATTATTAAGGGCAAAGTTTTATTGAAATGACAGCTAATTGTAAAAGCAAATAAATAAAACGAAACTTGGTTCTGTATATAAAAAAAGTTCTATTAAAAACTTACTAAAGAACTTAAACAGAATTCTTATTTAATTCTAATTTATAATAGATAACTTAAAACAAAATTATTTTAAATTCTCACAAACTTCTTTAAAAAAAAAAAAGAAATACCTTGTACACATACATACATACATATGTACATGCCTTTAGCTTTCTTAAAATTCCTTTCAATTGTGGTTTATCTCATCTCCAAATATACTTAAAAATCATTACAACAAATCTACCAACACAAGTTTTTTCAAATCTCTCACTAAACTTCTCCTATAAAGTTATTTTCCTTAGCATACATTTTGGCTTAAATAATAACTTTAAGGCTTTGCATACATAAATAATATATATTTTTAATTACTCTAGCTTAAAGCAACAACCAACACACCACAAAATACCACAAAAGTAAACTAGAATAGAGCAGAGTAGAGTTTATTTTTAAACATTTTAATTAAAAAGTAAAAACTTTAAACATTTCAAAATTTAATTAAATAATACTCCTTCCATCTACATACATATAACAATAACAATTAACTTTTAAAATTTTGCATACATACTCGTACATACATATGTACATATATGTATTAAAAATAACACATAAAATATAATTAAATTAATAAGTATAAATTACTTTAGCTTATTAGTTTATTAAACATACCCCATAGGTAAATTAAAAAAGGGTTAAATTAAATTTTAAAATAATTCAAATTTCTCAAATTCAGCTAGTTGAGTTAGACTAAATCTCAGTCTTTTTTAAGTTCAAATTCGATTTTCTTTATATTCAGCTAGCTTAATCAGTTTCAAATGCAATTTTCTTCAAATTCAGCTAGCTTAATTAATCTTAAATGCAATTTCTTCAAATTCAGCCAGCTGAATAAAACTTAATTATATTTTTCTTTAAATTCATCTGGCTAAATTTCGAATTCGAATTCAGGTAGCTAAATTAGACTCCAATAAATGTTTCTTCAAATTCAGCTGGCTGAATTAGACTCAATTCCATTTTTCTTTAAATTCAGACTAGCTGAATAATACTGAAATTCAATTTTCTTCAAAGTCAGCTAGCTGAATAATATTTATTCAAATTAAACTATCTTAATTAGCCGCAAATGCTTTATTCTTTGAATTTAGCTAGCTGAATTAGACTCACATGCAATTTCTTCAAATTCAGCTAGGTGATTTAGTCTTAATTTAATTTTTCTAAAAATTCAGCTGGCTGAATTAGATCCAAATCTATATTTCATCAAATTCAGCTAGCAGAATTTAACACCAATACATTATTCTCCAAATTCAGCTGGCTGAATTAGTCTCAATTTAGTTTTCCTCAAATTCAGCTAGCTGAGTCAGACTCAAATGTAGTTTTGTTCTAATTCAGCAAGCTGAATTCCATTCCCCTGCATTTGTATTAAAATTTAGTTAGCTGATTTAGTTTAAAAATTAAAATTGTTTAATTTAATCCTATAGAATAATACAATTTACTTACACTATTTATATACTACCTATACATTAAGATATATCAATAAAATTCTAACGTTTACTCAAACAACTGGTATAAAAATCGCAAAAAGTTGATTTTTGAATTTGTGTTATCATGTCATGTCATTGTCATCTTCAACAAAATTGAGCTTGTTAAATATTATGTATGTATGTAAATTTATGCTTTATTTGTGTTTATGTTTTGCTTATAAATGTTTGTATATTATTGGTCATGTTTTGTGCACATGTCTGTCTTTCGTTCTGTCTGTGTATTTATAGATGCAAGGCTGTGCTTATGTAAGCATGCATATGCAAATATTAATACAATGTTATTATTGGCATTGTTATTTGTATGAATATGTGTAAAATTATGACACAATAATATGATGATACTAAAGAGAGAAAATTAATGAAGAAAGCCTAAATTTAGGGGCAAAGTGTTTTGTGTTCAGTTTTAATTACAAAACTATTATTTGTCTGATACATGATTTGTATAGATACCCCTTATTAATTTCTAGATTTTAATTTAATTTTAAAGCAACATTAATTACATTTGAGTTGCTTTTCTTTTTAATACAAACTTACACTTGACAGACTCTTTATATTATTAATATTCATTGAACATTTCTGGTTATAAATATGAAAATATTAATTACTCATGCATATATATATATAAAACACAATTCAAAAGAAATTCCTTAAGGTTGCTGCAAGTATTCCGAAAGTAATAAGTTCTTTTGTAATTGTAGACAGAAAATGATTGCATTAAGTGACCTAAATTTATTTTGAAATGTATCTATCAAATGGCTGGAAAACATCACAGTTTGCAAGAGTAATTTATCTTTTTAATTAAATTGTTGTAGAGAAGAAAAAAAAACAAAGAGGCTGGTTTTAAAAGTTCTAGACTAACAGTTAGCGTTTGTGCTAATCATTCTTGATTTAAATCTTCTCTCCACATCCTCGCTTAGCACTAGCTTTTTCTCTTGTCCCTTTTCTCTCTGGCAAAGTCAAACTTTTAAGTAATTCATAACTTAATATTTCATAACATCATACAATGTTCCAAATATATATATACATATATATATATAATAACTAACGAAACAAAACTTTGTAACTGATTGAAACAAATTACTAACAGAAAGAAAGACTGTCAGATAAAATAGTTGAAACAACAATAATTACACACACACTTGCCACACAGTATAGATAATTTAACACATAAAACGATAATAAATCAAAAATCTTTTCGAGGAAACCTTTTTACACCACAGCACAGGTAGCTAGCTATACTCACCATAACAATGCCAGCTTAACAGTGGTTTAACGTTATTAAACCTAAAAGTATACTTTACTTACTAACGTTAAACAATGGGAAACTTTATTACTGTAATAATATTTTAACAAGAGAGGGTTTGAAAGAGAGAGAAAAAAGAATGTATGAAAACAAAACATATAAATTCTTGAAAAAAAAACGATAAAATAAAGCAACTACCAGACCGTTAAAATTGAAGAAACTCATAACAAATTTGTTTTAAAAGGGGGAAGAAATTATTTAAAAGGGTCCGTAACAACGAACTTAATGGTTTATACTTATAGCAAAAAGGTTTTTCACAAAATTTTATCATTTATTCAGCTAGCATACATATGTACATGTTTCTAAATTGGGTTTAAATGTTTTTTTCGTCAGATTCAGCCAGCTGAATTAGGCTTGAATGTATTTTCCTTCAAATGCAGCTAGCTGAATTGCTTCAAAGTAATTTACTTTAAATTCAACTAACAGGATTAAGCTTAAATGATTTTTTTCTACAAATTCAGACTGTTGAAATATACTTGAATATATTTTTCTTCAAATTCAACTAGCTGAATTAGAGTTAAATGTATTTTTCGTCAAATTCAGCGAGCTGAATTATGCTTAAATTTTTTTCCTATTAATTCAGCTAGCTGAATTAGGCTTGAATCTATTTTTTTAATTCAGTTGGCTGAATTAAGCTTAAAAGCAACTTTCTTTGAATTAAGGTAGCTGAATTAGGCTTAAAATTATTTTCTTTAAATTCAGCTAGCTCAATTATACACAAATGATTTTTCTTTAAATTCCGCTATCTGAATTAGGCTTAGAAGCAATTTTTGAACTAGAGTCAAATGTATTTTTCGCCGAATTCAGCGAGCTGAATTATGCTTATATATATTTTCTTGTAAATTCAGTTAGCTGAATTAGGCTTTAATTTATCTTTCTTTAAATTCAGCTAGCTGAATTAAGCTTAAAAGTAACTTTCTTTAAATTAAGGTAGCTGAATTAGGCTTAAAAGTTATTTTCTTTAAATTCAGCTAGCTTAATTAGACACAAATGATTTTTTATTAAATTCGGCTAGTTGAATTAAGCTTAGAAGCTATTTCCTTCAAATTCTGCTAGCTGACTCAAACGTATTTTTCTTCAAAATTCAGTGGGCTGAATTATGTTTAAATATATTTTCCTATAAATTAAGCTGGTTGAATACGGTTTCAAAGCAATTTGTAATTAAAATTAAGCTCTAAAGCAATTTTCTTTAAATTGAGCTAGCTGAATTAGACTTAAAAGCAATTTTCTTCAAATTCATCTACTTACTTCCTTTATTCAGCTAGCTAAATTCAACTTAAATTTTTATTTCCTCAAATTCTGCTGGCTGAATTAAGCGTAAATTCCTATTTTTTTATTTTGAATAAAACAAATCTTATTCAGCCAGCTGAAGTGTAGATATATACCATAAATTCCTATGCTTAGTTGTTATCTACAGCTAAAGCAACCTAAATCCCTAAAATATAGCTACAGTATTCTTCACATCGATATATGTATAACACCTCTACTAATACATTCTTTAACACACTCATACACTCATGTTAATGCTATAAATCCCTCAACTCTTGTATACATATATATTCCCTAGTTCTTTTTTTGTTCTGCTTTCGACAGTTGTTGAGGGTTTGTGGCAAATTGAGTTCCACAAGTTGGAAAAACTATTTAGTTGTATTTAAGTGCTTATAAATTGTTGTTATTGCTTTTGTCGTCGTCGTTGTTACGAGAACTGTATTATTGTAGACAAACCACAGCTCTTTGTTAAACCATAAATAAAATTCAGAAAAATTAATTATTTACTACACACCATGAACATCACTTACAGGTGTTCTTTTCAACATTTATTATAACTAGCAGTAGTTTACCTTTTATTTTCATATCCTTACTTGCTTAATACTTGCCTTCTATTCCCTCCATTTATCTGGTATTCGGGCCTTCATTCAGACTTTCATCTATAGTTTATTGTTAAGTTTTGTTCGCCACCATCAATGAACAAATGATGGTTGCTCCTTTTTATGGCTTTTGATGGCTGTATATGTTTGTGTGTATGTTTTATTTTTTTTTCTATTTTAAGCTTTAAAACCCGGGCTACACTAATTTGAAAATTATGATGGCGAAAAGGGTGAAATATATGTATTGTGTATTTAATTTATTATTGCAGTTTAAGAGTAATAAATCTTTTGCTTATTTCATGTTATTTACTTTATTTTTCAGCCAGCATACTTTTGGGCTTTATGTAAAATGTATGGAAATAAAATTTAACTAGTACTGCATTGGATGTGTGTAACAAAATTTAATTATATTAATGAAAATTGACTAGTATAGGGTCTGCAAATACCTCTAACATTATTTATAATATATTTTTAATTATAAGACGTAAAAAACAAAATATTTAGGTTTATTTTCTATTTAAATTTTAGGAAAAATTTTATATTATTAATAAGCAGTTGTGGCTGGTGGGGAGGCATAATGATAAATATTACAACCATGTTTTATTGCAAAAAGTTTGGCATACTTTTAGGTTGTCAGTTTTAAAGCATATTTTTTAGGATGTTATTAATAAAATGTTTGCAAAATTTTAAACGAGATTGTTTAAAACAAATAAGTAAGAATGATTTTTTTTATCTTTATACTAGAAATTTTTAAAGCTTAATTTTACAAAAAAAAATACTTGAAAAGTTAATTCATTTAATTCATTCATCAAAAAGTACTTTTTGAAAAATTACTTTTTATTAAAATTTAAAAAAAACAGGGATTTTTTAATCTTAATTTTACGAAAACGTTCTTTTGAAACTATTTTTTTAAAATGCAAATGCAAATTTAACAAACGCTACTTTTAAAATTACTTTTTAAAAAGTACCAAAAAAGTACTTTTTGAATATATAACTTTTTATTAAGATTTTATAAAAACAAGCAGAGATTTTTTAACTTAATTTTACGAAAAGTACTTTTGAAGCTATTTTTTAAAAAGTACCAAAAGAAGTCCTTTTTTAAAAAATTATTTTTTATTAAAGATTTCACACAAAAAAAACATCTGTACTAACATTTTGTTGCTAACTTAACATAAAAACCGAAAATAACTTTACATATTCTTACATATTTAAGTGACATAACCCTTAAACATATCAATTTCTAAGCAAAAAATTCAAATTTATTGCAACAAATAAAATATGTGTTACATATTTTAGTTTATCAAACAAACGTGTGTGAAAAGGAAAATAAAAAGAAAAGCAAAAAAAAACAATTACCTTTTGTTTTGTTGCCACGGCACGCATTTTACAATTTTTCACCTGTAACACTAAGGAATTTCATAAAAAAACAAACAAACAAATTTGTTGTCGTTGAGCTGCTGCTCTGCAAGTTTTTCTTAAATTTAATACAATTGAGTTTTAGAAATATGGGTTGTTGGCTTTTTATTTGTATAAGTTTCTGTGTTAAAGTTAGAGAACCAGCCGGGGCAGGGTTGTTGAGTTGAGTTACACTTGCAAATCTGTTTACAAAAAAAAAAGTTTAATCCTCTCGGTGAAGGCAAAAACAAAAAAAGGCTGGCTTATTGTTGAAGTATGCTGAAGACAAACAGAATGTAAAAATATTTGTAACCACATCAATGATATTATACTGTATGTATGTACACAAAAGTGTGACTATAGACTAGAGAAGCTGTACAAGCAGGCCCAAAGTGCAAAAAGGAAAAGTAAGGTTTAAAAAACAAACTTTTAAAACATCAACTGAAAATGAACATTTCCGCGTTGGTTTTCAATGTGTGTGTTTAAGTAAATTGTAAGGCGTTTGTTAGTACGATTATGAGTGTGTGTGTATTTGAATTTTTTTTTATCTAAAATTGCTCGGAAGGAATTTATTATTATGAGATTACGTTCCATCGTATAAAACCAACCATGAAGTACAAAAGCAAGCCTGTTTGTTTTGCTGCTTTTTTTTGTAGCATTTCCTAGTTGTTGTTATTGTTGTTTCGTAACATCATCAAAGAAAAAGAAGGGGGAGGATTTTTTTAACAGCAACAATTTACCTGTTTTATTTTTTTGTGCACGCAGCAGAAAAATAAAATGAAGAAAACTTTTTATTATTACAGTAAAGGGCAAAAGTTGGAAAAAAAGAGAAGATTTTTTCAAATGCTTATAACTTCAAAAATATACCGCCTGGCCCACGATGTCGAACGACAACGTTCGCTTAGATAAGACTTAAGACACAAACTTTTTATCGTATCTATTTTTTACTCAATCAAGTTTGTTTATTCCACAATCAAGTTTGTGTCTTAAGTCTTATCTAAGCGAACGTTATCGTTCGACATCGTGGGCCAGAGGTTAAAATCGATTTTTATAAAACTAGGTATATAAATAGAGCATAAAATAAGCTTACAAAATGTGCTTTAAAAATATCATTAAGCTTTATAGCAAACTTAGTTTTATTATTAACTTAGGCCTCTAGAAAAAGTAGAATTTTAATTTTTCAAAATTTTCAAGTTTCAAAAATTTTTGAATTAAGAATCCTATTAAAATGAAACTTGTTTCAAATACAACTTAGTTTTATTACGCCAATCGGCCTCTAGGAGAAAATAATAGTTTTACTTTTCAACATTTTCAAACTATAAAAGGTTTTGAATTACAAAGCCTATTACAATAAAACTAGTTTTGTTATTAAAGCAGGACTGAAGCTTCAAAAATATTATTTGAAAGTTTAATAAATTTAAATACAAAGCGAGATACCAAGTAACAAAGTTGAGTACCAACATATATTTTTCGATATATTTTCTTCACCTTAAAAAAATACTCAAATCTTTTAAATTTTTAAAACGATTTTTACAAAACGGTTTTTCTGAAAAAAAAAGTGATAAGCTTTTGAAATTTTTTTTTAAAAATTTCATCAAGCTTTATAAAAAAAACTTAAGTTTTATTAAGCACAACTTCTTCTAGTAGCCTAGAAGAAAAAAATATTTAAATTTTCAAATTATGAAAACTTTTGTATTAAACATCGTATTAAGATAACATTTGTTTTATTATTAAACCAAGACTTAAGCTTCAAAAATATTGTTTAAAAGTTTTAAAAATTTAATTGCAAAACTAGATATCAAGTAACAAATTTGAGTACTAATTTTTTTCTTTAACATAAAGTTTTATAGTTTTTAATTCAATAAAATTGTATTAATATGTTTTTTAATAATAAACAAAATTTCCTTTTTAATGATGTACAATTAATACAATCTTGCTTTTAACAAGTGAAACTCATTTAAAGCAAAATTTTGAATTTAATTTAATTATTTTAAAAAATTTTTAAGCAAATTTTAAATTAATAAAAATGTCTGTACATTATTATATACCAAACATCATTTCCTATCCATTGATATATATAAAGGCTATTTTTTATATTTCCTAATGATAAATAAATTAGCTCCAAATAACAAAAATAACTATTATTTTTTTTTTAATTTTTATTATTTTCCCTGAAGTCTTAAACAATTTCGAAACTATTAAAATTGTACATATATCATTAGAAAGTATGTACATATAATTTCCTTTCCATTGATATGCAATATATATAACTCAACATTTCTCAAAGATAAAGAAATAAGCTACCAATAATAGATTAGGCTTAATTTCCCTTATTTTTATTATTCTCAGAAATTCTTATACAATTTGTAAACTATTAAAATTGTTTATATATCACTGAAAAGTAAACATAGTTTCCTATTAATTGATATATAATATGCTTAACTTCTGAACAGTTTTTAATGGTAAATTTATATGCGTCCAGTAACAGGTTTCGTTGTCAAGTAATAGCTGGTGATAACTTTCAATTATTTTTTTAATTATTCAAGTAGTTCAAGTTTATAAAAAACTTTTAAAATATTTTCAAATTATTGAAAATTTTTTAAACATTTTAAAATAGTAGAGATAATTAGCTATCCACTCATATATAATTTTTATAACTTTTTATTTGTCCAAGGAAAATTAATATATAATTCTAAATCACTTTTAATTTGCTAAAAGTCATAAAGAATTTCCAAATTATTAAAACTTTTTATATGCGCTTAAATAGAAAACAAAATTACCTTTCCATAGATATAAAATAAAATAAATTTGGTTCGTGAAAATTTTATTTCCGCTAAAAAACATATGTAGTTCGCAGAAACTATTCATTGTAATTCGTTTTTATACCCTTTACCTTCATGAGAAGGGTATATATAAGTTTGTCATTCCGTTTGTAATTTCCACAATATAATTTTCCGACCCTATAAAGTATATACATTCTGGATCCTTATAGACAGCGGAGTCTATTAAGCCATGTTCGTCTGTCTGTTGAAATCAATTTTCTGATGTCCCCAGATATCTTGAGGACCCAAATCTTCAATAATTCTGTCGGACATGCTTTCGAGAAGTTTGCTATTTAAAATCAGCAAAATCCGTCCATAAATAACGGAGATATGACCAAAAATCTGAGACAACCTCTGAAAATTTCATCAAAAAAACTATCAAACAAAGTGTTATATAATATACATATATGTATGTATATAATATAATTATGCATCCACAACAAAGGTGAAGGGTATATAAGATTCGGCATAGCCGAATATATACACAATTTCCTATCCATTGATGTATAAATATGTTTGATTTGTCATATTTTTCAATAAAAAATTCTGACAAAAAGTTTTAAAATTTCAACTTCGAGGCTGTATATCTTATGTAGTATTTAAGTTTTCATGCTATATATACATATATCATATATATCATCGTATATCATCGTTATGAAAGCCAAACTCCTTTTACAGTACAGGGTTTCAAGTTCATCGCATCACCTGTTTAGAAATTCTGTAATTAGAAATCTTTGTATTTTCTCTCTAAAAAGTTCAATAACTTTGCCTTAATACAGCTTAGCTTGTGTTCAATTATTTTATCACTTTAAATTATATTTTGAACGCTAAATTCTTTGTCTATGATTACCATAAATTTATAACAATTTTATTTAAAACCTTAAAAGTTCTATGTCAACAAATATTTGTATTTTTATGCTTCACACCAAATTTGTTTTTTTTTTATTGTTACCCACTGTTGCTATGTGAAAACCTTTTCGCTTGTTAAACAGAATACACCTACATACATTTACACTAGCTAAAAAAAAATGTGATGAAAAAAACCTGCTACACATGAATACTTATGTATAACCGTGTTTTCTTTTTAAAGTGACGTATGTTTTCTATTAAAGTTTTGTACTAACATATTTCGTTTTATTTCTGTTTTTTTTTTTTTTCTTTAACAAAAAGTTGTCGGAAACAAATAAAAAAAGTTTAGTTTCATTTTTTTTAGATAAACATAATCTCATGTAAATTTTATTACACAGAAAATTGTATAACAAGAATGATGAGAAATTTTTGCAAAGAAATGTAATTAAGAAACCAAAAAATAAATTTCAAATTAAATTGGTTTATAAAGATTAAAATACCTGGAAATAAGTAATTTGAAATTAAAGTTGTTCATTTAATATAAAAATAAAGAAAATATTTAATAAAAATCATGATGAGTTGGGTATAATAAATTTTAGATTTCAAACTGATTCGCATGTGCAAATTAATGTTGCTTTCAAGCACCTTAACAGTTTAAAAGATTTGTATTTATTTAAATTTTTTAACCCATTCACCTTAAACAGAGTTTATTCTTTTAATAATAGCCTACACTCATCTCCTAACTTTTATTGTTTTATTATATTTTCTTGCTGCTACTTATTTGTGCTCTTTGAACTCAGGTTTGTTTACATTTTATATTATTACTTTATTTATACCGTTAAAGGTTTACATGGATGTCTCTGTCTCAGTTTCTTTCTCTCACTCCGTGTATGTTTGTAGGATTGTAAGAGTTTGTATTTATTTTAGGTTTAATGTATTAAGTATAGGCTGTAGTAAATTAAATTCTTTTTTCTAAAGTTTATTACAAAATATTTCATTGTAATGAAAAAAATTTATATTACAAATACTTAATCAAGAGAACATAAACAAACCAAACAGAACAACCAAAATGTTAAAAACCCAGCAAACAAATAATATACTCACCTCCCTACAAAACAAACACACATACTTACTCAAGTTAGAGTTAGAGTGAGAGCAAGAAAAAAACACTCATACGCACCAATGTACAAACATATGTATGTACCTACCTACATACATGTACATATGTATACTCTTTGTAAATTATTGTCTTTGTTTTTTTTTCAATTTAAAAAATAACAATGGCGCTGCTAGTAAGTTTGTATTAAAATAGTATGTATGTGTGTTTTTTTATTTAGGTGAGTAGGTGTTAAGCTTTTACGCCATATTTCTGTTTTTTTTTTTTGTCTTATTAAAGCAGAATATACATACATACTCGTACATATACATATATTGTAATAAAAGTAGGTATGTTTGTACAACTTATCTCCGGCACACCCTTTACTTTTTATATTTATTTATAAATAAAAAGAAATTCTTTATTCAAGTGTGCTGTGTATTGTTGTATTTTATAACAAGTTGGTACACACTTATGTATGTGCATATGCAAGAAAGAGTACAAGTATAAGCATGATAAGGAGAAAAAATTTGTTATTTCAAGTCATAATAAATCATGCATTATTGCTTTGCTTGTTTATTTTTAATAATAAATGAATTTAAAAAGATTTGCATAAAATTATCATAAATACACACACACACATAAACTCAGTACACATACAGTTAAAAAACAAATACACCAACAATCTGTAATAAGATGGAAAATTTTTTATAACAACAACAAGAACAACATTAGATAATAAAACCCTAGAATGTAATCAAGTGAAAGGAAAAATAATAAAAATTATAGCAATTGAAATTTGATTGTAAATTCAGCGAGCTGAATACTAACAATTTATAATTTCTTAAATTTGCTTAACAACTAAATAAATATGTATCAATAAATATTAACAATGAATTCAATAATTGAAATGTTTAAAATGCCAAAAATATATTTAAATTTTTAAATAATTTAGGCAATAAAAATGACTTAAGAATTTAAGAATTATTTTACAATCACAGAAAAACAGTTATGCTTTCAAATAAACATTAATGCCCTTATTCATAAAACTTACAACTGGTTTCTAAGAGGTTTATAAAGCAAATTTTGTATGGAATTTTTTTCTTAGTTTTATTTTTTTAACACAAAAATTTGCACAATTTATAAAGCAAATCAAATTTGTTTATATACTCGTATATACTAATAAAAACCACAATTTTCTTTGCATTGATATGCAATATGTGTAATTTTTTATTTATCAATGAAGCAATTGCTTCAAAATTATTATCCTCCAGAGAAATATCATAATTTTTTAAGGTTCTTTCAAAAATTGTTTTAAAAATTTTAAGTAAATTTCAAGATATTTGTATTTGTTTATACATATAGAACACACAATTTCCTTTCCATTGATATGCAATGTGTATTTTTTATTTAGGAAATCTAAATTGATTGCTTCAAAAATATTTACTCCTAGAGAAATTTCATGATTTTTAAAGGTTGTTTCGAAAATTGTATTAAAATGTTCAAGTAAATTTCAAGATATTAATATATTTTTGTATAGAAGACACAATTTTTTTCTCACTGATATACAATATGTCTACCTTTTATTTAATAAGAGTCAAATCAATTGTCTCGAAAGTATATATTCCTAGAAAAATTTTATGATATTTTTTGATAGTTTCTAAAAAACTCTCTAACATTTTAAACGAATTTTAATTTTATTGTAAATTTTATTTTCTAAGAATCAAATTAATTGCCTTAAAATTTCATGATTTTTGTGATTGTTTCAAAAAAAAACTTTTAAACATTTTAAGTATATTTCAATATAATTGTATATTTTTATATAGAACACACAATTTCCTTTTCGTTGAAATACAATATGTCTGACTTTTGTTTTATTAAAATCAAATTAATTGCCTCAAACTAATTTACAAGCTGTAAAATTTCATGTTTTTTTTGCATTTTTCTTAAGAATTCTTAAACACTTTAAACAGAATTTAATTTTATTGTATAGTTTTATATAGAAAACGGAATTACATATCCATTGATATATAATAAGTGTAAGTTCTCTTATTTATTTGTTAAATAATTCAAAGCAAAACTAGCACCAGACATAATTAAATTGTAGAGAAATTGTGTAGAAAAGTAAAGCATAGCTTCAGGCGCAGTTTTATATGAATCGTTTAAACTTGTCCAAATTTCATTTAAATTGAATTTTATATTATTTTATACTAAATTCATTTACTCTTTGAATTTATTTGTATAAAAATTCCTTTTTCTTTCATATTTTTGCTCTTATTTTCCTAGTATTTTATATTTAAACCACTTTTAATTTAAACAAACTTGATACTCATTTTGAAATCTGGTTTCAAAGAATTTTTAATATGTACATATTTAAATTTAACACACTTTTCTTATTGCTTTTTTTAATTTCCTTTTCAACACAATTCCTTATAAGTAACTTTATAGCATAAAATGTTCCTGTTTTTTTTTCTACAAATACGTTTTAAATTCAAGCAATTTTCTTCTGAATTAGGTTAAATTTCACGTATGTATTTGTTTTTTCAACACAAAAGATTATTATAATGAATATGCTTTTTAAACAAATATACAGGTATTTATATACTTTTATATATTACACATTCATTATAATTTAAATTATATTTGTTTAATGGCAAAAAAAAAAAGAAAAAAGAACATTTGATGAATTGCATTAACTGGCAAATATTAATATGGTAATGTGTTCATAATATAAATATATACATATATACTATATAAAACAACACTGTTCATTTTATATTTTATTTGAAAAAAAAAATAATTTCACCACAAAATAAGTTTAAACCACAAAAGGACCAGCAACCACTTGACAAACATGTTGGGGTATAAAATAACACGCACTGCAACAAAAAAAAAAAGCAATATAAAACAAAATCAGAAACCACTCTAACAAATAAATACGTTTGTAATAAGTATTTATGCCAACAACCGACAGACCGACATTACACTGGCATTCGTATTCATACATCTGATCTCAACAGCTTATTAAATCAATCTAGTAGTAGTTGTAATTTTACTTACTCTGCTACTCTTAAATACACAACATAACAACATTATTTATTTAAGGTATTAAACTAAAACTTAACTTTTAAAATCACAGTCATGTGTGTAATATAAAACTTAACTTAACACATGTGTGGTTATGTGTTTTTGTATTTGGTTATAAAAAATAAATTAATGTTATATATAAATAAGCATTTTAAGCAGTTTAAACGATTTGTACTGATGTCTATATAAATATAGAAATTTTTATCAAATGCACCTGCTGTACTTTTTCTTATCCTAAATGAAATTTTATTTTTTACACAGAAATATGAAATAAACTTTAATACAGCTTTGTAAATTTCAAATTTTTATGGAAAAACCAAAAACTTATGAGTTTTCTTAACAAATTGCTATTTTTGCGGCCATTAATTTGGCTTTTCTAAATCAAAATATGTACATATTATACATCAATGATAAGACGATTTTATAAACTTTCAGAAACATTCAATTCTCAAAATTTTTGTTTAAAATTTTTAACAATTTTGTAGAAAAAAAAAACAAAAAAATTGTGAAATTTTTCTCCAAAAAAATATTTTTGCTTTTTATTAATCAAAATTATGACATATTATACATCAATAGAAAAGAAATTTTATTTCCTATATTAAAATACCAATAACTTTAAAAATTGTTTACTAATTTTGTTAAAAACAAAAAATAGGACACAGTTAACGCGAAGTAACTTCTTTGACGTGGAATAATTGGATAAAAGGCAAGCTAATTGTGTTTTTTATTTGCAAAAGTGTATAAATTTGATTATTTAGTTCTTTTATTCGACCTTTTTTCTAATATTCTATAATTTGTTTTTTCAAGCAATTAGATCACTTTTAATATTTATATAAAAATGTTGTATATATTTATATATTTTAATATCCAATATTTCGCTATCACAATGGATAGCTTCCTCAGGGATAATACAATTTTTGAATTATAATAAATTAATGAAAAATAATATTGAATATTAAAATATATAAATATATAAAACATTTTTATATAAATATTAAAAGTGACCTAATTGCTTGAAAAAACAAATTATAGTGTATAAATTTGTTTAATAGGTTTAAAAATATATTAAATAATTTTGTTAAATACAAATAGTAATACAAAACTAACTCGTATAGTTTTTTTTTTTTTTTTTGAATGAAACAATTTGTTACAAAATAATAAAAAGAATTATATATCAGCAGAAGGGATATTAAGTTTTCTTAGCAAACATGTTTTATATAAATCTAGAAAATTTTACAGAATTTTGTTGAAATTTAAAAATAAAACAAAATCATAGCGATTACCTACTTTGATTTTAAATAATTTGCACATAACAATAAAAATATAAGAGATAGTTTATCAATACAAAGGAAAAGAAATTTTCAGTTTTAAAATATCATTAACGGTTAATATTTTCATTCTTAAGGAAATTTTAGACAATCTATTTTGTTTACATATTTTAGTGACATTACAACATGACAACAAAATCATTATCATTAAGCAAGCGCCATTTTTAATTGCAGTATTGCATGCCATGTCTATTGAGAGGTGATGCCAGATTAAAATTATAGAAATCTCTCAATTAATAAGAAGCAGAATGCTTTCTCAATGAAAAATAAAGTGTATATTGAAAGTTTAACTATTAAATATGTATGAATGTATATATTATATTTTAAACAAATCGTTTTCAGTATTAAGTTTGTTATATTACAAAACCAAATTGAACAAATTACAGGCCTAACTTAGTAACTTTTGCATTTATTATAGGTTCAAATTAGACTCCCAAGTTTAATATTTTAAAACCTTAGTGTCTTTTCTGTTTCTATAACAAGTTTGGTAAAAATTAGTGAACAGAATCTTAAGAAATTTAAAATATTTTTACAATTTTTAAGCTCAAATTTGACCTACTAAAACTGCTCTTTTAAAATTAAAAACTAAAGAAACTAAATTTTAAAAGTTTAGCTTGTTTTAATGAAAGAAAGTTAATTCGAAAAAAGTCTAATAACATTATCATTAACATTTTTATCCCCTCTAGTAATTTAATATTATAGGGCATTTGAGTGGATATAACCAACCTGCAGTGACATTAAACGAGTTAAATGAGTATTAAAAAATGTTTTCTATATACTCGTACATACAGATTATTTACAATAGAAATAAACTTTTTTCATTTGTTTTAATTAATGTTAACATTTAACAATACAATGCTATTAAATATAGTTAAATGTGTAAATGGAGAAAATAATTTTATTGTCACTTTAAACAATGCACTTATATAAAAGCCTCCATATACATACATACATAACTTAAACCGCTCCCCCACCATTTCAACAGTCATTTATCAGTTGAATTATAACAATAATGTATTGAAAAAAAATCCAGAAAACTTTTAAGAAGCAGCGAGTCTGTCGCTAAAACAAAAAACAAGCGTATTAATTTACTATTAAGTAAAAAAACTAGAAAAATGTGATTATAAGCATACGTTTATATAGAGTAAAACTTTTAATTTTTCAAATAAAACTATTTTTACAAATAATTACAAAAGTTAAAACTTTTATTTACTTTTTTCCATTCTTTCATTCGTTAGCGTTTGTTGCCCCCCGCAACACAAACAAATCATGGTAATGGAGTGGCAAGGATGTTTATCTTAAATGTCGGTAAGTATGTAATTTTTATTGCGTGAGAAAGAGAGAGAAACACACAGAGTAAAAAAATGTTGGTGGGCTGCTAGGTTGTATATTCTAGTATGCAAATAATTATTTACATTTTATAAATGGTATAATTCAAGAAAAACTGCAGTTTTTGTTTTGTTGTGAATGTTAGTGTCATTTGATATTCCTTTTTAAGTTGCTATTGCTTTGTTCCTCAATACTTAACTTTAGCTAAATGGCAGCAAAAATACATTTATACTTGTATTTAGCTTTGATTTTGTTTTTGCAATTGCTTAGGCAAAATATCTTCAAGGAATTTTTAGCTTAAAATAGAAACCAACAACAAAATAGCAGCAAGTGAAATGAAGAAGCCACTTTTAGTGTAAGCTAACAAACACAGAGGGGGATAATGGGAGAGGGAAGAAAGAGTTTAAAAATTTAGTAAATAACTTTTAAAAGAACATGTTCACTTTGACTTAAGTAAAAAACTATGTAAAAACTACTTCAGCACGCCTCTGTTTTGTAATACTTTATATAGTACTTTCTTTAATACATTGCATATACTTCACAGAAATTGTGGTTTCTAACTGAATTTTTGTACATATATATTATAGCTTATTTGTTGTTGGGATGAGAGGGCCTCGAAATATTAATTTGTTTACTTACACATGAAAAAGAAAAAGTGAAGCACCCAAGCAAAAGAAATGCAGTTCAACTTTTATTTAAAAGCAAATAATGTAAATTTAGGATAAAAAGGATTTTAAACGATTTACTAAATACACAAAAATATCAAAAACGAACAAAGAAACTTAAACAAAAGAAATAGCAACTAGAATTAAGAGAACATATGAGAAAAAAACATAGAATTAATTATAATACAAATGAAAAGTAAAGACAAATTCCAGCTATAGAAATTAACATGCTGCAGGAATGGTTTTATAATATTCTATTTATGTTTTATTAAGCGTATTCATAGTCATTAAATCTAAATAGTATTAAAGTCATACTGTTAATAAATTTTTACGTAATTTTATTTATTTTGTTTTTATGTATGATTTGTGACTTCTGCAAAACGCATTGACATAGAAATTTAATAAAGCGCTCAACGTTTTATTTAGTAGCAAGTGTTTTTTTCGTCAATTTTAATGCGTTTATATGTAATAAACATTTATTATTAATATAAAATGGTTGAACTGGTTTTACCATATTGCCAGAATGATGTGGCAGTGCAAAAGTAATACACTGTTGCCAACTATGATTTCTGTTCTGTTAAGATGCCAGATTACAATGGTGATATTTATACACAGAAAAAGAGGAAGAAAAATACTGTCTTATGCAAACTTAAGGAATTTCACTGATAGTTATATTAAAATTAAGAATACTACCACTTAATTAGAACATAAATAGAAGAAAACTGGAACGGAATTAGAACAGACCTAAAACAGAACTAGAATAGAACTAGAACTATGTTTACTGTTTTCAAATGAAATTCTGCTTAATTATTCTTCAGATTTATTTAATGTTAAGAAAGTTTCTAAGGAATTCAAAACGTCTGACTGCTTTCCTTACTATAATTATCAACTGCATTATCAAAAACAGCAAAGTTGCCACCATTATACAAACAGTGTAACTGTCATGTTACCACATTATTCACATTATATGTATGATACCACTGTTTATAAACCTTTTAGTTATTGCCCCCAACTGTTTGTTAACTACACAAGAAAATTAAAGTTTATTCAACCAATTTAACCCAACTAAACTCAAATTTTACACTTAATTATGGTTTAAGCACACACAAAAACAGAAGCTGGAAAAAACTAATAAAGAAATGAACCTTTTTTCAAAAGCCACACACAAGTAATCATAAAAAGGAAGAGAAAGAAACAAATACAAACACTTTATAAAACTTAGAAATGTTAATTAAAGTCTACAGCAAAAAAAATCCATAATAAAAAACATATTTTCTTATGCTGTTCACAATCAAAACATCATCACGAATTCTAAAGGAAAAAATTAAATTATCATTAAAAGCAAATGAAGAAACCACAAGTAATATTATTGTATCCTTCTTTTAAAAAAAAAATTTTGTCAGAAAAAATATTAACAACCACAAATGTAAACTTGAATGAAACATAAAATCTAAAACTAAAACTTCACAAAAAATACTAAATACTTTTAAAACAAATGTTTTCTGTTTTGTATTTAAAAGTGCATAAATAAGAAAGTTTCTTTTAGTATAAAGTGTAATTTGTTGTTTTAGTAAGTATTACTAGACAAATTAAAACTTTGTTTAAAATGTTTTGTCAGCGATAAGAGGCTTAACAAATATGAACATAAACATTTTTATGCTTTTTAGTTTAAATAAAAAGACAGTTCCATTTCAACAACTAGCTAATATTAACAACAATGACAAAAACAACAGTAAAGTTGTTTAAAAAGATAAACAGCTATAAAGTTTTGGCAGTTAATAGAGTTAACAACAATATGGTAGCACTGCGGCTACTTTAACCGTTGCAAAATGTAAACAAACAATAAAAATATCAAACATACATTAATGAATATGTAAAGTCAAAAAGTAAGAGAGTCTGAAGTAAGAGTCTGAATTACTGTAAATAATGGCATTATAAATACAAAGATTCCCAAGAATTTTCTTAATTTTTAATGGTTTCTTAGAAAAATTTTAAACTAATGATTTTAAGTTAAACTGCTTTTCTTACTCATTTGTAATTAGTGCAGCAAAATTATTATTTGTTTCGCTTATTTTCACCCAAAACCTTTTTTACAACAAACATTAATCAAACATTAAACTCTAATTGCGATATTTAAAACCTTTTCATTAATTTTGTTTTCACCTGAATTCATTATATGCAATATAATCCTTAAAAAACTTTTTTTATGTATATCTATTCATTTCTGATTTATTTTCATTGGGGCAGAAGCAAATTTTAAATTAATGAAAGACACCTTCCAATGCTCATGCCACCTACAGGTTACATGTCAAAAACCGATTATAAAATGTCTAGCCAACCTGCTAAATGAAACTACATACAGATATAGAATTAAATGTTGAATGAAGCAATATTTGGTTAAATTTTTTGCGTTTCTTTTTTTTCATTTTATTCCTATTTTGCAAAAGCATAAAATAGAGCCGGGCTACTCGTGAGCATAATACACAGGAAAAAAATAGTAAAAAAAGAAACAGTGAGGGAAATATGGTGAAACAGAACTGGGACAGAACTAGAACAGAACTAAAACAGGACTAGACGATACTAGAACAATACTAGAACAGAATTAGAACAGAACTAGAAGTAAACCCCGAACTGGAACCTGAATTAAAATCTACTAAACTACACCCTAAACTAGAACCTAAACTTGAACCTGAACTGAAAACGAAATGGAACCTGAACTAAAACCGGAACTACAACTTACTCTAGAACCTAAACCTGAACTTGACATGGAATCTGATCAAGAACCTGAACTAGAATTTTCACTAGAACCTGAAATAGAACCTGAATTAGAACTTGAAATAAAACTTGAACTAGAACCTAAACTAGCACCTGATCTTGAACCTGAACTAGAACTTAAAATAGAGCCTGAACTAGAACTGAACTACAACCAGAACCTGAACTTCAACTAGAACCTGAACTAAAACTATACTTATAATAATATTTTCGTAGACATAAACTCTTCACTTTAGTATTTTATTGTGTTTCCAATGAAATTTTCAATTACATCTTTAAAAAAATTCTTTGATTTTTATTTATGTTTACAAAGAAAATAATGGAAATAATGGCAACAATTCAGCAAACAAATTAATTGTTCTTTATTTTGTTTTACTGTATATTTTTATAAAACAAACTACCAACTCTTTTTCTGCATGTATGAACAATATAACAGCGAATTTTTGCTTTCTCCATTAAAAAAGAATTAACAAAATCAAAAAAAAACAACATAAAATAAATTCTTAAACTTTCCAAAATTTTAACAACCTAAACTGCCAGCCAAATTGAGGGGTTCTGTAAATGTTGTATCGCCTGTAGTATTTGGTTGTGTCTATTAAATGAAAATACTTTTTACTGTTTTTAGCAAATTTCTTTACGGGGCGAAAAAAACACATACATACATAGAGATTCACAGGAACAAGTTGCTAACTCGGTATTTGCTTTATTGCGCGCAATTCTTTTTTTTCCATTATTTCAATTTGTTTCTGCCTTCGTGCTGCAGCTCCCTCCACATACCTATAACTATTAGTGTTGTTTATATTTGGTTGAGTTAATCTGTTTTTAGTAGAAAATTTCTTTAAAGCCACCCTGTCTTTACTACGCCATCATAACGGTGGTTTGAGATTGTTGAGACTACAAAAAGAATTCATGGTTTCAAATCAATGCAAACAATGCTTCAAAACAGACAGCACACACACACACAACTTTATACAAATAGAAAATCACATTGTATGTTGCCTGACTGTTTGGCTTTCTCTAGGCAATATTTAACGTCAATGGCAACGCTGCTTGCTGACATTGCGACGCCAAATATTTAATGCGTTGGAAAACATTTTTATGCTTGTGCAAAAAGCCGTGTTTTATAACAATTCCATTTATATTTTCTTGCTGGTTTTGCATTCAACTAGGTTAAATTCCCAACAGAAAGTGAAAGTAAAAATTAAAGCAGCAGCCCCAATAAGGAAGCGTTAAAAACATGTTGGCAACAGTATCAAATATACCTTCATACATACATATGTATGTATATAATAAAAAAAAAGGTATAATATGGCTTATAGAAAAAGCAATAAAAATAAAATAAAAAACTTTAGAAAATTCAATTCTAATGTTTTTCCAAAGATCTCTTTAATAATCTTAATTATTTAAAAAATGTTAATAATATCACGGCTAAATTGGAATGTATTCAATTAAATCAAGGGAAATAAACTTCTAAACAAATATAATGAAGTCATCGTATTACGACAAAACCATAATAATAACAAAAAATCGAAAGAACCAAATAAAAGCGAAGCAAAACTAGAACTAATCGTCAACTGAATTCAATTCCAAACCTGATATTCTCATATCTCTTTTTATTATAATTAGTTTTAATTTATTTGATGCTGTTTGATCTTGCAAAACTCTTGTAAGAGTAAACAACGTCAAACAAATGTGTGCTAAAACAAGTGGTTACGCTTTTTTGAGTAAATATTTGCCGAATATGACAGTTCTTTAAGACCTTGTTGATCTATCTATTTCACAACACAAACATGATTTATTCACTAAATTTGAACTTTTAGTTCTATTAAAAATTGTTTCTTTAATTGAATTTATTATTTTTAGGATACAGTGTAAGTACTTAACTTCCTTTCCAGCAAACAAAGAAAATACAAAAAGAAACATAGTCAAATTATCTTGATTATTTTTTTTATGTTTTTTATTATTATGCTTTTTGCAAATCACATTATACACTGTAAAAGAGTTAAACGATTTTCTGCTTCAATATTTTCATGGCAAAAGTTTAGAATGATAAAAGAGCAGAAACAACATATTCCTCGTTAGTGTAGCAACAAATGTCGTTGAACTTTTTTTGTGTTGGATTTTATTTGCTTCTTGTTAGCCCAAGTTTTTCTATTACATTATAGGATAAAAACTGAAACACTGACAACTTTTGCTGTCCAAAAAACGGGATAACAAAATATGTCAATTTAGTGACATTATAGAGACTATGAGCATGTAATAAAAGGCAGCCATTTGTTGTTTATAATAAAAATGATAAAATAAATTATATTATATACAATTTTGGCAGATTCTAAATACAGATTAATTTTAAAAATTTAAAAAAAAAATAAAATCAAATGTTTGCAACAAATGTTTTATCGCTAAACTAGCATTATGGAAGTTGTTTTAAAAAGTTTTAAAAGGATGCGGCTTATTTGTTAGACATAGTAGTTATAATTTGATAAGTTACATTAGTTTCGTTATGACTTACATATACATACATATATAAGTAGAAAAATGTTGCACATCACCCTGTATTTAACAGGAATGCTTAAGAATATACATACATATATAAAGAAGCTGGCTTGTATCTATCATTTATTTTTTTATAAGAAAAAACCTTTTCAGTTTATTAACAAAACAAATTACACTGCTTTACTAAGATGCATAAAAACAGAAACTGGTGGCTGGGAAAATTTTAAAATGGCCACACATTTTTTGCAACTTTCCTTGTTTTTTTTTCTTTTGTTCTACATACTTACAATCATTTATGACCGTTAAATATTTAGGGATTTAATGATAAAAATGATGCCTCAAACTATTTACATTTTATGACATATTGTTTAAGCTCTCTTTTTGTTTATGTTTGTTTCTCTTACTTCCAGTCTTACAAAACAAAAACAAATTGTAATCTACTACAGGCATACTGTTATTATGTTAATATTGTGTGTGGAGTAGAATAACAACAAAACCACAAAACACTTGTCATTTAGTTGAGGCAACAGAAAACATAAAAAAATCAAAACAAAACGAAAGATGAGACTTAAAAATGGCATGTATTATTATCAAGAGAATCATTTTTATTTTGTTAAACATCAACCTTCTAATGTCTCAAGTACTTTATCACTAGTTATAACTGGTATCAAGAGAACAGTGGGACGATATCTAAAACAAAGACAAATTTTAATTGCAATGGAAGTAGACAGGACAACCTGATTGCAAACTAAATATCCCGGCAGCATAATAACACGAAACATATCAGCCCCAATCAGGGAATTTAACGCCACTGAATTGGATTTTTGTAGGGCCAAGTTAAAACTCAAAAAATTTAATTAAACAGATATCCGTCTGCATGGTCATGGTGTACAACTGTCCGAACTGTCTTTCCAATACAATAAACATTTGAATAATATTGTTACGTTTTTACCTTTTAAAAACGGTAGTTTATTTCCTTTAAATAAACCGGATTTTTTTTAATTGCAAAATAAAAGCGTCAAGTAGTTTGAAGAAAATATAACGAGTCTTTATGAATTTAAATGTACACAAAAACAATTTAAAATTAATACTCTCTCTGTCTGGGTAATTATTCAAAAACGATTATTAAATTTAACAAACGTTTATTAAGCAATTTTTTATATGCAAATCTGTCATAATAAACGTTTGTTAAATTTAATAATTGTTTTTGAATAAGGGGGTTATATTATGGTTAACAAATACACTTAATTTTGAGAATGCTTGATGTTCACACAACTCACACTAAACTCATTCACTTGATTGATGCTGTTAGTCTATTTAAACCGCAATCATAATTTCTTGAAGGTTCGGAGCTAAGATACTAACTAGAATGTTCATAACTGCAAGTTTAGAATGTTCATGTCTAGAATATTCAGCCAAAGTAAACACAAATCTTAGAATTTGAATTAGAAATAGCTAGAAATTAAAAAAAGACTATTGACTCTTACTTTACAGAAAGAATGTGGATTTAGTAAATGGAATTTTTTGCCGGTGCATATAAATAGATTTTATAAACGAAGCAACCAGACTTAAAGGCAGTGATGCTTAATGCTGGTTATACAATGGATCTCTTGCTTTTTTGAAAATGATAAATCTAATAAATTACATAAAAAAGAAAGTTAAATAAATTAATTGTATTAAAAAGCGCTGCTTATTTTTTGTTTTATTATAACCCGTTATGCTCTATCGCATTTGAGTCCTATTTTTTGTAAAATATTGACTAAATTACTTTAAAATAATCAGTTTTTGTAGAATACTTCAAAAATCGAAGAAAACCGCTGCATATGGCTACACTGTGTGGGACAAGACACAAACACAGTATTGCATTTTGTAAACAAAATAACCAGAAAATAACAGAGATGGCCATTGTATGTATATAAAAGAGGAACCTACTGCATTTTTATAGAAATGGGTAGATAAATCACAAATATTATATAACTAACTAATAAAAACTAAGAATTTTAATTAAAAATTATTCAAATATGGTATTTAAATTAAAAAAAAAGTATTTAAAAGAAAAAGTCATTATTTATATTTAATTGTCATTACAACCCACTGTGTTCTATTGCTTTATAGCCTTATTTTTGACATTGTTATTAAACAAATTTTTAAGATTTTTATTTTAAACCTTTTTGCTATCCTGTTTCATATGTTTGTATATATTATAAGTACATATGTACATACATATATTTTCTGCTTGAATGTACATAAATGGACAAAATGAATGGAAATTTAGGTTTTTGTTTTAAACAAATTTGTTGCGTTGTCTATCTATCATACTTTTTGGATACCAATTTGTAGGACTTGTATGTCATTTTCCACTTTCATCATTTTATAAATGCATTTTGTTTTTTTTGTATTCATTCATTTATTCCCATTTAAACTGACATTGAGGAGCCTTCTTCATTTTTCTAACAAGAAAATTTTCTCATTTTCTGTGCAACTAGGGGGACGAAAAAAAATTCTATGAAATTTAAATCATATTTAGCTGTAAGCATTACGCAAATAGAGTTTTTTATGCAGGAATTGAAAACATAAAGAAGGAAAGTATAACTGAAAGAAAGCCTGAAATGAGATGATTTCTTAACAGATTATGATGCTGTCAGATTTCAAACAGTTTTAATGTCAATTACTTGTAGTTGCTAGTTGCAAAATGAAATTTTATAGGGATATAATGGACAACATGGTAAGTAAAAGTTATATATACATACATGTATACATTTGTCGCTCCATGAGAAATTTAAGTTATTTTTTTAAATTTTTAAAACAGTTTTAGCAGAGATGAAGAAAATTATTAAAATTGCTGGTCATAAAAATGTGTTAAGCGAAATATAATAAATTTGTAGGTTGTTTAAGTAGAAAGTTATGATTTTGTCAAACATAGATTAATTAACTGTAAAGCAGCTAACCTAAAAGGTCTTTAAAAACATAACATTTTAAAAATGTTTTGATGATTTTAGTAAAAAAAAAATAATTTTCGAAATACCTATAACAGCAATTTTCACTTATTAACATTTCAAATTATTTCAAATTTAAATAAAAACAATTCACAATTATATAAACTGATTTAAATTCATTTAATGTGTATTAAATAGCCTTAAAATTTATTAAGCCACACAAAAAGCTATGAAAATTGCTTTAGTTGCTTCGTATGTCATTTTGTAAATAAAGCCTCCATATTTTAAGCCAATGATGTCAATTGAATTTGAAAGGGAGAGTTGAAAAGTAGAGACGGTATAAAATTACACTAAATTGTTAAAATATAAGATGTTTTATAAATATTAAGTTATAAGACATTCAGCTACAGTAAATTAAAGTAGAAATATTTAATAAATACATTTTTCGAGAATTTGTTTATGAATTGCCTTTTCATTGTCTATGTATGTTTAGTATACAACTTTAAATATTCAATTTCAATTCAATCTTTATTTATATAACATTTGTCCTTATAAATTTACAACATTTTTCATAAAGAGTTTAGGCATTTAAACCTTTTCTACTTGGATATTAAATAACAATGCAAATACATTTTTACATTAAATTTAATGGTAAGGAGAAAATGTTCAAGAAACCTTTATGAAAATAACTTTAAATATTAAAGGCCTTAAATATTTCAACTATGGTTTTCTTAACGATAGACTTTTTCTTAAAATATTGTTTGTATGAAAACAGACAGTACCTACATCGGTACGAGAAAAAATAAACAGGTATGGAGTAAATTGTGATAAATCTTTTATATACCCTGTTGAAAAACTATGATTACAAAACCTAAAACCTTCCACTGAATTTACGGAACAAGTATTGCCAATAACTTGTTATAAAACTTTTTTTGTAAATTATAAATTCCAAATTATTCAAAAATTGTATAATATTTTTACAAATTTAACATTATTTTTCTGGTTTTAGTTAAATTTTATTTTCTTATTTATTACTTATTTAATTTATAAAGATTTTTTTTAATATCTTGAATAATGTGAAAATTTATTTCAAAACCAAAAAAAACTCAAAAACAAGGTTGCATTTTGTAAACAAGGCAACCAGACTTAAAAACAGTGATAACAATTGTATCCAAAAGAGTACAACTGCTGCTTTATTATGAAATTACAAATATTTAAATATCTACAAGCAAAAAACTTTCTGAAAAATAAAATCTCTGATTTTTCAAAACTGTCCAAATAGAACAATTTAGATTACAAAAACTCATAATTCTCAAAAATATTTGCTGAGAACGCAAAATAACTAAAATTTCAAAAATAAACTCTAGTTTCCCTTGAAAAAAGTTCTTAACTTTAAAAAAAAAATTTCAAACTGACCAGCGCAATATTTAAAATAGAATTTATTGTTCAAATTTTTTCTAAGACACAGATATTAGAATTTTCTCGACCCTATTGCGATTTTAAAACTTAAACTTCCATTCGTTTATAATTAGATACAGAAATAACATATATACATATATGTATGTATGAACATAGTACATACATACATACATATATACTTATGTATATAACTTGAATTTTAATTACATTCTATGAGAAATGGCAATTATTTAATAAAAAAGGTTTTATTTAAAAAAAATACATGCCAATTTTTCGCTAGTTAACAAAAATATTAAATTCGGCGACAATGTTTTATATCATAAAAATAAATATTCGTTAATTAACAAATAAATATTCATTTCAGGAAAACCGCAATGAACACTTTCATGCAAAATAGACAGATAAAAGTATTTTCTACTACTTATTACAATAATTAAAATTTTTCTATTTAAAACTGGACTTAAAAGTCTAATTTTAATCAAATTGGCCAAAATTAACACCAAATGCCAAAATATTATAAATGCAAAATTAAAATATTTTCATTCTTAAACTAAAGCATAAGATTTCCATTCAAAAGCAGTTACAGGTTGTAAAGAATTCAACATTCCCAAAATTAATTATAACAATGTAAACAAAATAGCAAAAATCATTTGTCTTATTCCCCTTTCCTCTATAGAAATCTAACAATAATAACAAATTTGCATCATTATTATTAATAAATAACCTGTCAAAATTGCCCACACCATTTTTTGTTGTTTGCTGACTTTTTGTTTACACAAGATTTGTTTTGTCTATTTTCTTACTTCTCATTATGAAATAATGACAAAAACGTACCTTTTTGTTTACAGCTAATATTTCCAGTCAAAAATAACTTTAAAATTCCTTTTTCAAGTTTGATTTTCCAGACTAGCAAGTTACTAGTAACAAACACTTTATTTTTGTATTTTTACTCCTTTTTTGTTTCAGTAACAAACACTCTCACTTTTTGCCTAGTGAAGATGAATCATTATTTTTATTTTTTAATAAAAGCCAGACATTTGAACTCTTTTTTTTAGAAAGCATCCTCGCTTGGTTACACTTTCAAATTTATTTGTAAACTTTTCTTAACACTCATAACATGTTATGAATAATATTATTTATTAAAAAGTAGGTACTTAGCAACATTTTTCTGCAAAATTATTATATGTTTTAAAAATGCCACTCACGTATTTGTCGCAAGGACAAAAGTTAAAATAAAGCAAAACACAAATAAATTGTACGTTTAATTTTCACTTTTCCGTCTTAACAAACAGACACACATATAAATGAAGTTATGTTTGAAAGCAAAAAAACTTTATTCTTATTTTTATAAACAAAAAAAATATCCTTTTTAATATCCGTTAAACAATGTACCGCACGCGACATCAAATTATAAACTGAAAGCACGCGCGCCACTAACAACATACAGCTAGCTCAACGTACGTACACTCGTCATCATCATCATTGCATTCGTATCAATACGATAACAAACAAAAACACCAACAACATACGATAGAAGACGAACAGAGAATGTGATGAAAACATGCATGCATATACAGGATACAACATATGATAAGTTTACTTTGTGTTGTTGTTTTTTGTTTTCGTTTTTTTTTTTTTAGTGTCAGAAGTATGAATGGAATTGTGAACACACAACACAACCGGCAAAAGCCCAATAACAAAATAAAGCAGAGCAAGACAGACACGCAGGACTTCTTTATCAAGTGTCAATAAAGTGGTATGAGCAAAACATTTACATAAAGAGTATGATGAATGCTCAAACGAACACTCGCCCTCACAAACAGAAATTATTAACTCTCTCGGAAATATGTACTTGAATTAGATGAATATACCACAGGGATGGGAAATATAGGATAATGAAATTAAATTAATATTTAATTATTAGTTATTATTTAGTAAAATATGTTAATTTTAAATTAATTTTGTGTAAATTATATAATTATTAAAAGGATATAGTAATGAATTCGTGCAGTTGCTTTAAAAAGTAGAAATATGTTAAATTCGTTTAAAAAATAAATATTCGTTCATAGACAAAATTGAAAATATGTTTTAGAATTAAAGAGTTCTGGATTTCTTTTAAACGAATATGTAAAAAAGTTTATTTAAATAGTTTTGGTTTCAAAAAATTAGCATTTTTTAAGTTTTTTAAATAAAAAAACTAAAAAATTTATTGAAAATTTTGATGACTATTGTTTAACTATTACTTGGTATTCTTATGGCAAACTAAGCATTGCGAGTAAAGAATCATTAGTTAAGCCTTTGCCATTAGCTAACTAAAGACTGTGAATTTATCCATAAGTAATACAAATGAGAAAAAAATATTTTTAGTAAATTAGGTTTAAAACCCTAACATTCGTTAAATTTTTAAACATCAAAAATAAATTATTATAAATTATTTTTTATATACAATCATGTCACAGAATTTAATTCCGTTCGGAAGTGGAATTAATTCCATTTTTTGCTTCTATAGAAAAAGTAAAACAACATTTTTTTTTTTGGAACGAAACCACTTTAAATTTGCTATGTGGAATTGTAATTTTAAGAATTTCTAGGTTTCATTTCAAAAAAATTATTCGTTTTACTTTTTCTATAGAAGCAAAATACGGAATTAATTCCACTTCCGAACGGACTTAAATTCTGTGACATGGCTGATAATTTAATACTATTTTGTATTTTATACAAAAAATATATTAAAGTGTTTAAAAATAAAAGTTTCGATAAGTTTTTTAAATCGGTCAAAATCAAAATTTCTTTATAATTGTAAAGAATTTATTTTAGGCATGTTTTAATGAAACACAAAATTTCTTTTTTTCTATATTTTAAAAATAGTTTAAATTTAGTTGAGAAGTCCTTAGAAATGCAAAATTTCTTTAGCATAATAAAGAAGTTATTCGCTAAATCACCTTAATATGCAATGATTTTTTAAAAACTAGTTATTTCTAACATTTTATTACTTCTTCATATTTAAGTTTTCCAACCCTGCTTTGTATAGTAATCAAATCAAACATGTGTTTGAGTTGCCAGTTGTTGCAACAAGAAAAGCTAGAAAGAAGAAAAGAGAAATGTTTTTATTATGCATTTCGCAAATAAGGCACCCAGATTGTTAAGCTAATAAAAAAGGCGTTCATAGTGGTAAACTTAAACAAAGAATAAGAAATTTTATAATGTTATTTTAGTGACTAGCATGAAGCACTTAAAATGTTAAATTAAATTCTAAAGAATCTTTAATACTCAAAATTAGCCATTCTGTTAATTTAAAATGTCTCTCAATCTTAAAAAAAAAAATTTTTTAATTTCTCTTCAAATTGTTTGGTTTTATAAAACGCTGTATACCACACCATGTGGCCACTCTAACTAAACAGACTGAGAGAATAAATAACAAACGTGATAAAGAGAATTAAAAAAATTGACTGAATTCGTGCAGATTGCAAAGGATTTTATTTACAATTTAGCTAGCTATCGATGTGTTTGTTCCTGTTTTTTTTTGGTGGTTGTTGGTGTCATAACAGTGGGGTTCTTTTGAACAAGGGTATTTTACAACCACCACCTTCTTCTTGCTATGTGCCTGGTGGAGGTTTGTTTGGTGTTAGTTGTTTGTTTTTTTTTTACCTTTTTTTGCATGTTGTTTGACTACTAAAAATGACATGCTGTTAGGGGGTGTATGGTTGCATGTACCCTAAAATGCAAGCATTTTCTGAAAATTCAAAAAAAAATAAAAAAATTTATGGTGTTGTTAATTAATTATTATAATTTCATGTAATTTAGATAAGAAATATATACAAAAATTTAAATTTGAAAAAAGTAAATGAATGAAGCCAACATATTAAAAATGATGATTAATGATGTTGTTTCTTTTTCCACTTTGTATTAAAAATTAGTTATTTTAAATTAATTGGGTAAATAAATTTTAATTTTCTAATATTGAAATTCTCATTAGATTATTTTATTGGTTCATTCATTTTAATAAAATTCGTCATTTCAAATTTCAAAAATCGTCATTCATTTTTTTTTATTTTTACATAAAAAAATAATTGTTTTTGAACCTAAAAAAAACAAAAAAATTACTGCAAAATAATGTATGTGTAGGTATGTAGTAGTAGTTTTTTTTTAAACGAAGCGAAATTATTTATTAAAAAAATAATGAGCGCATTTCCAGCCCTGGCCCCCAGCTATGTTTTTTAAATTTATGGCAACACTGGTTGTTTAATTGATAGAGGGCAAATGTTTCTTTCTTGGGAACGAAAGTGAAATTACATGAGTATTTGTAAGTGTAACAACACGCTTGCGTGAACATCAGAAAAAGTATAATTATGAAGAATTGCATCCACAACAACAAAGGTGAGTTATATCAGCATAGCCGAATATAGCACTCTTACTTGTTTTTTTTTTACTCTAAAAAAGTTCTCTTAATTTTATGTTGTTTGTTTGTATATGATAAAAAAAACGACAGGATCTAAAAAGTCCTTTTTTCTTGCTTTCTTTATTTGTTAACTAATTCAGAACCACATTGTAAAACTGTAAAAAAAGAAATGCACATACTTTTAGGATGACAAATTTTCAATGACCTTGAAAAATTTCAAATAACGGTATTTTTGGTGAATTTATAAAAACTCACCACTATTTTATACTCACCACTGTTCTTTATACTCACCACTATTTTTTCGCCACCTTTTTTAAATTCACCACATGACAAAAAATTCTGGTGGGTCGGTCGACTTTTTTTCCTCACTCAATCTCCGTCAGACCGTCCCGGCCACTCTTTTTAAAATTTCTCCGCAAGCGCCCTCTCCTTCGTCGTAATTGTCGTCGCCGTCGTCGTTGTTTGTGCGTGTGTTTCGGTTTGGGTTTGTTGATTTGAAAAACAACTCCGGATTGTTCTATTTATGCGAACTTTTTTAGAAAAAAGAATACGGGAAGTTTTTTGTAAATTTCGTTTGTCATTTTAGACAGGTGCTGCCCTCTATGATTTTTGTTTTTAACAATTAATTCTTTTCTACAGTACTGCTTTATGTGTATTAACGACATTTCTCTGTAGCCACGCCGTTAGACCAATAAAATACAACCCTGTTAGCGAAAAAACAAAATGTCGGAAAGCAAACCAAGCCAACTTCATGATACAGCGAAAAAAACGAGTACATACATTTTTTAGTATTGATTGGAACAACACGTACGTGTCATTCAAGCTGAAAAATATAAAAAAGTTTAATTAAAATTTTCTTTTAAAAGTCGAGTAAAAAAGATAGAAATATAAAAAAATGGGTGATCAACGAGGAACGCGTGTGTATGTTGGAAATTTAACTGATAAAATCAAGAAAGACGATTTAGAAGGAGAGTTTACGAAATATGGTAAATTAAATTCAGTATGGATTGCATTTAATCCACCAGGTTTTGCATTCGTCGAATTTGAACATCGTGACGATGCCCAAAAGGCATGTGATGTTTTAAACGGCACCGAATTATTGGGCTCCCAATTGAGAGTGGAAATCAGCAAGGGACGCCCACGTCAAGGTGGCCGTCGCCAAGGTAGTGGTGGTAGAGGAGGCGGCGGCGGTGACAGACGCCGTGATGGTGGTAGCTTCGGTGGACGTCGTAATGGTGGAGGTGGTGGTGGCGGCGGTGGTTTCCGTCCACGCAATTCAAGTGGCGGCCGCTATCCCGACCGTGGTTATGGTGGTTCGGGTGGTGGTGGCCGTTCCGGCGGCGGCGGTTATGGACGCGATGGCTACGGTAGCTCTAGTGGCGGCCGTTCTGGAGGCGGTGGCTATGGACGTGATGGCGGCAGTTCGGGTGGCTTCAGTCGTCGTGATTCCTACGGTCGTGATGGTGGCAGTAGTGGTGGCCGTTCTTTCGGCGGCCAAGGTGGCGGCGGTGGTCGTTTTAGATCACGTTCACCAATGGGACGTTTTTAAATTAAAAACTACTACGCAAAAGTATCTTCTATCTACACAATTTTAACAAAAGATATTTATTACAAGTAAGCTTCGATGTGTTATATAAGAAAATATCATACAAATTTAATAACTACGTTAAAAACTCCGTTTGATAATAACAATTTTGTAGAAATTTGCAAATGTGAACGTAATATATAGTACTATTCTATTCTTTAAGACGAAATCATAAAAAAATTTCGTTTTTAGCGTCTTAAGTCATAATTTTAATTTAAAAGCATCCTCAGAAAAGAAACATGAAAAATGTCTACTCTGCCTAGCAAATTTGCAGAAATACGAAGATAAAAATAAATTTGTCATAATTTAACGATTTATTTGTAAAAAAAAATGAGAGCAAACAAATGCAAATTAGCAACAATAATCAAAGAGAACAGTTTTATGCAAAAACAAAATGGCAGAAAAATTTGTATTTATTTTTTACATTTAAATCAACGTATAATTTTAAGTTATTCCTTTTTTTCTACTACCATTTCCGTTCAAAAACAAAATATCTACATAATCATTACTTTTTCACAAAAAAAATATAAAGAAAAAACAATTACAATATGAAAAAAAATATAACTACGTAATACTACGCTAAGTTTATACGTCTGTCTTTATAACAACTGCAAAAAGAGAGAGAAACCAGAAAATTCAAAAACAAAAGAAGTTTTTAGCAAAAAAAAAAAATTCTTTTATTAAAAAAATAAATAAAACAAAAAACAGAATATGATGTGTAATGTCATATAAAAGAAAAACATGAATTAACTACTACTCGTACTATTTCTGTAACAATTACACAGTATTCCACAAAAAAAGCAAGAAAAATATGAACAAAAGATTCAAAACAAATATTTAAACGTCGTTTTATTTAACTAATCAAAAAAATAAACTTCGAATTTACAGCCTTCCTTCAACGTATTACCTACTAAAACAGTTCAACGTAACGTCTGCGACTACATGCCTGCAAAAGCTGTACAACTAATTTGAGGATCTACCAGGACTCTAGTTATATGGATTTCTACGCACAGATGTCTACGATTTTCTTCGTTTGTTGTCTTTGACTCGGCCATCTCTCGTTTAGCAATAAAAACAACTTCACTTTCTTCTTCCACACAACGTTAAATCTCTCGCTCTCTCAATATTACCGTTAGCTTAGCAAATTGTAAACAAATCAACCTCCTTCCCCATCTAGTTATATTCTACACAGTTTTTCTACTACGCTTCGTTTAGTTTTCTTTACATTCATCGTATCACTAAAAAAAAGTACAAGATCCCTACAAAATCGTTAAAATTCTTTAACAACGTAAGCAAATCTAAAAGCCATTCAATAATTTAACACACCACTACTATACTACTACTTACTACTCATCATTGTTGTTATTATTATTATTATTAAATTGTATTATCCTACGCCCCACGTTACCAAACGCAAAAACTCTATTTTAATTTAAAAAAAATCACCACCTTTTTCGCATCGCATCTTTTTTTAATTTGTATTATTTAAAAGCACCTTTAACCAAATCAAAAAAAAAAAACTTCGACGTTCTACGTCTTACCATCTATATTAAGTAAACAAAAATCCTCCTACTACGCCTAATCAAAATCTACATTTAACGCTCGTTATTTTTGTTTAAACAATTACAATTTTATTTCCAATTCTACATACAATGACGTACGTTTTGTTAACCAACCACGTATTCAAAATTTTATTCATAAACACTACGCTTACGACTACTTTATTTTATTAAATATGTACAGTATATTCTGGCGTCTCCTTACTCCTGCTTCGTTACAATATAAAGAGAAAAAAAAATATAAACAATATATTAAACTCAAATTGGCCTTATATCTCACAAACGCCATTTCTCAACTTTATTATATTTTAACACATACACACACAACTTCCTCCGTAGCTCACCCGTTTCGTTTTTCTGTTTTTTTTTTTCGTACTTGTTACGTTTCGTTAATGACCGACCGACCAATCAATTTTCGAAATTGATATGCTGCCTGCTATATTAATGTTCCTGTTCCTACCTTTTTTGCAGATGGATTCTTCAGAAAACAACATGATATTTTTATTTTTCAGCTTTTTCTTTTGATATTTTTTTTATAGCTATACCTACATGATTTTAAAATTTTAACATATTTTTCAGATGTACCTGGAGAATTATTATTGTGTATTTCGATTCGAAAGCAAAAGCTTTCGAAATACAATGTAAAAGTATACAATTACGAATGATTTTCTTTTTGAATCGAAATACACAATAACACCCTGAGTTTTAAAAGTAACATGTGGGGTGGTTTAGATTATTTGATGTAATAGTAGTGTGTGGGGGTTGTTTTGAATAAGACTTAGAAATGTTATGTTGTAATGTTATCAATAATATTTCATTTATAGCGGCTTATTTTCAAAAATTCTCTTAATAGCATTATGTTGAGTTGATTTTAGTTTAAATAGGTATTATGTTGATTATTTGAAAAACAACTAGGTATAATTGTTCAATTAGCAACATAGTATCATTTGTAAATCAAATATGTACAACACCGGCTGTGAATTGTACAAATGTAATTCTTAAAAAAGGAAAATTATAATATTAGGGTTAATCAAATTCTTGTATGTATAAATAATTAATTTTTATTATGGAAGTGCTAGACACAAGATTAGCACACTTGGTACATTAAGCGGATTTACGGTTGGTGTATTCGTTCTTAACTTCACAATGAGTTGTTGAAAAACAATCGTAGAGAGTTGTCTGCATTGTCACATAGCAGAGCGAGTTTTTATAATGAATTTCACAACTCTTGGCATCTTGTTGTAAACAGGTCTATGTTTTGGCATACGGGTAAAAGTACAGTTCGGGTTATAACTGTTTATTTAATTTCGAATTTTCCAAATTTTCGCGATTGAAAAACTATTTTATTTTTGGAAATTTATCTGTATTTTTACATTTCATTTAGAATTTTCTTAATTACTTTTTTATAATGTAAACAACATTTTAAAGAAAACTAAACTCTCAAACTCATTAAAGACTTTTATTTACAAAGTTATTTTAAACTGTTCTCCAGAAAATCAAGATTTATACCTACTTGGATTAGTTTTCCAACTGGACTGGAAATTTATTTTAAGTGCTTGTTTGAATTAATATGTAAATTTTAATTAATTTTCAACATTCTCTTCCAATTAAAACGAAACTTAATTCATTTCAATTAGTCTTTTTAAATATTTCTCAACAACAACAAAATTGCAACATTATTCTAATTATTATTAGTGTCACGAACCTTATAATCTAATCAATACACACATATAAAAAAGTCTAAACAAACTGCAAGTAATTTCTAAACCTTGCACAAAATATTTGTGGTGGTAGCTTCCCAAATATGTATGTATGTACATATACATATGTATATATATGGTTTGTTGATCACTAATGAATAAATAGATGTTTGAAATAGTTTAGTTTAAATTTTTTTCTTTTAATTATAAAAACAATTATGACTTAATACTTTCTATAAAATACCTACCAACTAAGCTAAAAATAGCTTTAATCAATATTCAAAACAACAATAAAAAGTGTATAAAGACCATTTTATTCAGATAACATAACTTAGTATGAGACATACATTATCTGCGGTATTTATAAAAAATAAAGTAGGCTTGAAGTGTGCTTTAAGACAAAATTTTCTTAAAGTATACTTGAAGTCTACTTTAAATTTGTATAAATACGGCGTATGTATGTATGATACATACCTACATGAGGTGTTGAGTGCAAGAGTGGCCTAACCCAAAAAAAAATGTAAAAATTTCAATAATGCGCCTGTTATAAATAATAAAATATTGATTGACAAAACGACCAGTATAAAGCAGCTCTTGACCTATTTAAAAAACCAAGCAAAAGCTTTCAATGCTATGTAAAAAGTATACAAATTCGAACGATTTTCTTTTCGATTCGAAATACACAATAACCTCCCAGCTCTGCCTTTTTTGTTGCCGGCCCATAATCCACACCAAACAGTGCATTTTTTTTGGGATGCATTGACAGTTCTAGCAACGTTTCTGTCTGCTCTCACACCAAATAAGACCATTTTTTGACCGAAACTGAAACTGTTGCTGTTTTCATAAACACAGTATGATATCTTTATATTTTATGTGATAAAAGTTTTTAAATTATATTCTAAATGCTATTATGAACTCTATGCAATGAAATGTTGCATTGCATACTGCGTTTATGAAAACAGCCTGTTATAAAGGAAAAAAACATAGATGATAGAAATTCTAAGGGTTAAAATTTAATTTTAATATAACTAATAAGAATAGAAAAATTTATATTTTATTGCAAAATATTTAAGAATAGGTAAAAATCTCTTCCTTTAAAAAAATTGTCAGTTCCAGATGAAAAAAAAACTAAATTTATGGAATAGTGTCGGTACTTTATGACACCTTAAAATTGCTAAACAAATTATATAAGTCAGCCCTGTTTGGAGGAAGAACTCGCGCGTCATTATCAATATCGCTCAAGGGCAATCGCTGCCTTCGAGAGATTTGCGTCTAACTGTACTACGTTACCGTTTTTCGAAGTTGTGCATTGCTCACATGCGTTAGTTTTGGTATTAATTTATATTAATTCAAGATATAGAAAGACTTGGAACTTTCTTAAATCGACGTGCGATAACCTGGCAATTTAAGGGATTAATTCTGCGCCAACCTAGTTTATAATTTCAAAAAAATGTTACAAAATTAAAATAAATATTTTTTTTTTAAATTAATAGTAGAGATATTTTTAAAATTTCTGTTTGTTTCGGATTAGGCTGCACATTAGTCGAATCGAATACACATTAAACCCCTAAAAAATCGGTTTCGGTCGGACTCTAATAAATAATAATGTGATATTGCATAATTTAAATAATGAAATAAAGAAAAATCTGTATAGTCATGTTATTAACTCATTTGTATGGAATTTTATTTATTACACTATCGAAAGCATTCTGTGTTTACTGCTAAGATTTATTTTTGTTAGTGGGTAAAAGGAAGAGCTCGCTCAATGTTAACAAATACATATGTATATGTAGATGTTTTTGGAATGTTGGCCTGTCTGTGAAAGTAGCAGAGTCTGAACGTTACCGAATTGAATACAATATTCTAACAAATAAATAATATTCAAAACTTTTCAATGTATTAACCTATTTTCTAAATGTTATAATAAAGACTTTTAAGGTGAGCCCTGCAGCACACATCCTTATATACATATAAAGAAGCTTATCTTCAACAGAATTGTGTTTTTTTTTAGTCCTATAAATATTAGACTTCAGATAAGCGCGGCGCTCACATTCTATTATACATGGCGAAATTTTGTACAATTCCGTATTTGAATTAGCTTCATCTTCAATAGAAGTGTAGTTTTTAAAACGACAAAAACTCGATATTTCGATATTAAACCAAACTGTATGAACACATTTTCTAAATGTTAAAGACTTCAGATGAATCCTGCAGCACCCACAGCCTATTATATTTTGTTCAATTTCGTATATGAAGTAGCTTCATCTTCAACAAAAATTTGGTTTATAAGGCAACCGTTTTTCTGTATGATTTCTTAAATTAGTTGATAAAATAATAGACAAACTTCATTGCAAATATAATACCTCAGAAGTTGATTAGTAGGTATTTCGTATAACGAACCGTTAGGTAAGTTTAAACTGTCGGCCGTAAAACGGACAGCTAACTTGGTTCTATTTAGCTGGCGCCTTTGTGTTGTCTGAAAAGATAAGAATGAGGAAGACAGTTGAGGACTGCTCAACTTTTGAGTTTGTTGTTGAGGGGAAAGGTATTTGGTACGGAGCTGCTTGTATTTTGAAGCTCGTTTACTTGAGTCTTTCGTAATTATAAACTCAAAGTTAGCTTGTAGGTATTATTTTAACATTACTTTTCATTCTTTGCTTCGGTGTGTAAAATTGTGTGAACATTAAGGCAACTTTAAAAGAGGATTTAAAAGAAGTTGAGCAGCGAAAGTGGAAGTGTGTGACCCGGGACTAAGAAAAGAAGAATCGATCCTGTAAAATTAGAAAAAAAAATGGAGTAAGGGTTTATGTAGCCGATTGCACTATCCAATTGCTAATTTATCAACACGCTCTAACTTCATATCTGATATTTCAGAGAGACTATTAAAGGACCATTATCCTACAAACATTACCATCCATTGCTGGACATTGACATAGAAGATGAAAAAAGAACCGTTACCACTAGATATTAATTTTTTAGTTTTCTTAGAGCCAAATCCAATTTGATGCAAAACCAATCTGGATTAATTTATAAAGATTTAGGTTATGAAATAAATTGGATTAAGAACATAAAAATTTTAACAAGATCAGTTTTATTGATACCAAATTGATCTGGCAAATATTTAGACGTTCGCTCCTTTTACAAAGTGTTCAACTACAATATGCAGAATATCCAGGGTATTTGTAGTTTATTCACGTAAACCAGGTCTTTTAAATGACCCCAGAGAAAATAGCCCGGTGGCGTTAAATTATAGCAATGAGGTGGAGAATTAACATCACAAAGTCGCTAACACTGATGCCAATAGTGGCCTCGAAATCAGCCATTCAATTACCGCTGTCTCTGAAGCAGCAATTTTAGTGATGCAGTAAAATCTTCACAATTAAAATTCGTTGTTCTCGAATATACCAAGTTTGTATCAAAGAATGACAACTCAATTCGTGACGTGTCAGCATTTGAAAGCCAATTTACTCATGTCCTCAAATTGTACTTTTGTATTCTTTAAATTCCTTTAATATCTGTTCAAGATTCCTCTATTGGCTTAAAGCAAAGCAATTTGCAGCATTGTATTTCTTTAAAACAAAACTCGTTTTAAGCATTTGCAAGTAAAAAACAATAAGAAACATTCAAAGTTTATTAGAGGTTGAAAATTTTTCCAACTCTTAAGACAGAATGTTAGAATAGCCTGTAACCCTGAGCAGTGAGTAGTATAATTGAAACCCATTATGGCCTTTTGGCTAGAATTCCATTACTGAATGAATAAAATAAAGATCTAGACTAGAGAATGTCGGGCTCGGCAAGACGGAGAACATATTTGGGTTCATAAGGGGATAAGGATGGCTATATGGTAAATAGCAATGTATCTTTTGAGAGGGCGGATATTTAATTTCTGCAGGCGGCCTGTCATAGAATCACCTGGGATTATTCTTTCTAAACTAAACTATTCTTTTTCTGGAAGGGATTTACAATATACCTTTAGGTTTCCGAGTGTAACTGTGCATAGCACACTACAAACTTCACAAACTAATTACGATCTATTCTAAAGTTAAGGTATTCAAGTGAACGTTAATAAACTCTTTATTTGGATACAGAATATATTTTACCAAGTAACATAATTTCTAAATGGTAAAGTGCACAAAAAGTAAAGCATTTTTTTATAAAATATAAATTCAGACATAATTTTTTTATGAATTATGAGTCCTCAAAACCCCATCGGATCAGGATGAATATAATTTACAATCACCCCTATCATGAATAAAAATTCTACGTGAAATTTGTTCCCTTTTAACATTTTTCTTATTAAAATCCAATGTTAAAAAAATAATAGGGAACAAATTTCATGTGGAATTTTTATTCACGATAGGGGTGAATATGAAATAAATCTATTTTTTTTTTTTGTATTTCTTAGCTAATAAATATTTTATTATATGTAGTTTGTTCTATCACAATTATTTACAATAACGATCCGCTTTCATTTTACTACGTCTATCTAATAAAGCCTCATGTAAAGTGCCCTTATCCTTGGCCGTCTCTAATTCCTTAATATCGTTTTTATTGATGCGCAACTTTTTGTCCTGGAACTTTTGAAATTTTTTGCTAAACAAAAAAAAAATACAATTAAAGCATATTCTTTTCTCTTAGATACGTAAATAAAAAAAAACGTACACATAGTTCTTCTCCACCTCAAACAGGTCTCCTTTTTCTTCGGTGGGACCTTCATCCATCACACATTCACGTGTCGCATTACTGCGCACCGTACAAATTTCCAAATCTGTAACCTTTTTGCGTAACGCCACGCAGGCATCATCTTCGGGATCGATTGACATAAAAAAACCTAAATCGGACAGTAAGGCCATTTTGCCATCCTCAAATATGGACTCCCATTGCTCCATGCTACCGACAGCCTCTGAGCGTCCCGTAACCATGCCATCTTTTTCGATTTTCAAATATTTACCATAACCCGACTTAAAGGTAACCTTACGTTCATTGATGGGAAAGGCAGTGAAAATTTCCTCTGGATCGGGTCCTTCACCGTCACGATGTGGCGGCCCCAAGGTAAAGAGACCATTGTCCAGGGCTTTGACATAAGAACTTTTACCGAATTGTATGGCCACTGGGCCGGTTATTTCTGTGGCCAACTTAGCCTGCCACCAACCGCCATGTTTTAAAGCATCCTCGTCAACTTGGATTTTGCTTTTTTTGTGGTGCAACTCTTCTTTGTGCTCCTTATCCTTTTTACGTTTTTTACTTTTCCTGCAAGATTATTGTACAGGAATAATTACTGATTTTTAGTATGATGTTATTTAATAATGACTTACTTGTGTTTTTCGCCTTTTAAAACTAATTTACCAATTTTAACTTTATCATATTCTGAAGACATCGCTTTTTTATTTTGCTCTTGAATGGAAGTTGTTTATTTTTATTATGTGAGGTAGAAAGTAAAGATGCCACGCAGTTTTTTTTTTTTTTTTGTTAAGTGAGGGTGTCATATATGTATATGCAGCGACATCTACATGTGAAATACATTTCTCAGCATTTATATAATCTTTTAAATATAAAATTATTTAAAAAACACAAGAATGTATATTTACAAACAAATTTAAGTTAATATTATTACTCTAAAGTTTTTATGGAAACAGTATTACCACACTGTTGTCAGTCCGGCACATTTGGCTCAGCTGTCATTGAGCCTTTGCCTACACACAAAGAAACTGAAGTAAAAGTAAAAAATAAAAATAGCAACGAAATTTTGCGGAAAAATAAGAAGAAACAGAAAAGACGTAGGGAAGGACAGTAAAAGCAAAGAAGAAAATTATTTTTATTTAGAAGAACAGAAATTTATATTTTTTTATAAAACTGCAACAGATTTACAAATTGTTATCCGAAAACCAATAACAAAATAGTGAATTAATAGAATTTATAAAAGAAAATGGTAAGAATACAAATTGATTAACATTTACTTATTGGAAAAACATTCACAAAAATAGAAAGTTATGACAAATGAATTAGGAAAGCCAGCGAGAAAAAAATTATAGAAAATGTGCAACAAAAATAATAGATTTTCCACAAAAAAAACCCTAAACATTTATGCAATAAAATATTAAAGAATATACACATGCAGCAAAAAAAAAAAAGGAAACTTAATACAAGCGTGAAAAAATAAAACAAATACAGAGATGTGCAAACTAAATTCTCAACGAATAATAATAATGATGTATTCTATTTTGTCTTTTCATTACTTAGAACAAATTAAAATCCACACAAAAGGATAAAGTGAGAAAGTTCATCTCCTTAACACAAACGGGCGAACAGACCGCCATCTATTGCCTGCAGCAAAATGACTGGAAATTAGATTTGGCAAGTGATAACTATTTTCAGAATCCCGATTACTACTATCGTGAGCTAGATCGTAAACGTATCGAACAGTTATTTTTGCGCTATCGGGATCCAACTGATACTCAGAAAATCACCTCCGAGGGAGTTATACGCTTTCTGGATGATTTAGAACTAAGTCCCGATTCGAAGTTAGTGTTAATCATAGCATGGAAGTTTCATGCTGAAGTCCAATGTGAATTTACCCGCGAGGAATTCGTTAATGGTATGAGTGAGCTGGGCGTTGATACAATTGACAAGTTGAAGATTAAGTTGCCGCTGCTGGAAATGGAACTAAACGATTTGGCTAAATTTAAGGATTTCTATCACTTCACCTTTAACTATGCCAAGGATCCGGGCCAGAAGGGCATAGATTTGGATATGGCCATTGCCTATTGGACCATAGTGTTGAGTGGACGTTTTAAATTTTTGGATTTGTGGTGCAAGTTTTTGAAAGTGAGTAGTACACAGTTCTTTAAAGAGAAAACAAATTAATTTTTTTTTTGTTGTTCAAGGAAAAACATAAACGTTCTATACCCAAAGACACTTGGAATTTATTGCTTGATTTTGCCATTCATATTGATGACAATATGAGTAATTATGACTCCGAAGGAGCCTGGCCAGTGCTAATCGATGATTTTGTCGAATGGTGTCAAGAAAATCGACAGCTATTACAAAATTACCTGCAAGCAAACTCATCACTAACGCCTCAGCAGATCCAACAGCAGTCAGTAGCAGCTGCGGCCGCAGCCAGCCAAAAAAACATATCGAATAGTTTTCAATCATCAGCGCACAGTACAAATATGAACTATGGCTAACATTTGTTTACAAGCATGTTTTAAATAATTAAATGAATTAAATCTAAACAAAAAACAACAACAAGCAGAATTCAGAAAAATAATTTTTTTTTGCTTTTATCCCTTCTAAAACTGAAACAAAGAAATAAATTTAAAAAAATAAACTACTTTTCTTCTTTTCCTAACTCCTGCCCCCAATACCATTACAACAGATCCTTTTTCTGAGAAAGCAAACAAATAATGAGCAAACAACAACAATTGTAATGTATTGTAATAATATTAATAATAATAAAAATAATGTTATATTACTTATTTAAAATATGTATTTAGTTAAACAAAATATATTAAATAACGTGTCATTTGAAGGCGTTATAAAAGAAATTATATTTAAATACAAAAAAAAAAAAAACAAATTTTGAAAATGCAAACACTGTTTAATCTCTGAAACTAATACAAAATTATTTGATTTTGTATGTTTTTGTACTGTTACCTTTTTATTTCCTCTACACTTTTCGATTTTATTATCTACTTTTAATATTTGATTTATTATTATTTCTCTATTTTAGTGTTTTTCATTTTCGAAACAATAATATTAAACTAAATTAAGAATATTTTTCTTTTGCTTTCCTGTATGTATAAAAATAAAAGAAATTAGTTTTTAAATAAATAATGCTAATTAAATATAAAGTGTATGTGGTGTGGTTGTTATAATTTCATGGATTTTATTTCTAGTAGTGTTTAAAAGAAAACTACAGAAGTCATTAAAATTTGTCTATCCGTAAATTCTGTATTATAGAGCAACTGAGACTGGTGAGATTCAAATTTATCTAGTAGTTTATTTAAGTAGGCCAGCTACTTCAAATTGATCTACTAACCAGTTTTTCATTAAGGGCATATTTTCATAACATGAAAGCTTTGACATTTTACTTGTTGACATATCAGTATGTGCTTTGACAATTGTTACAATAAGTTCATAACGTCGTAGATTTTTGGAATTCATTAAAAAACATTCCGCTGTATTTTTTCTGGAGTGTGCCACGGTACGGTATGCTATAACTTTATCAAGGGCTGAATTTTGCCATATTATTGACAATTTGGATATAACTGACACGCGGCTTTAACAGAACGGTGGCAAATGTCACACAAAGCCACCAAAACAATAAATATATTTCAAACCATAATTTCCTCGTTTACTCTACCATTTAGGCCATTTTTATGCAAAGATCTTCTAATCGTATTTGCGCTTAAAGGTTTTCCCGAATCAGCACTAGATGTTGAGTTTGTTCTTTCTATATCTCCTTACTTAAGTTTTTGTAAGACGCTTTGATCGTTTGCATCACGCTAATTTCTACGTTATTGTATTTGGTATACCTACTTGTCTATATTTTTTTTTATTGTACAGTGATGCCTTTCAACGTTTTTAACTATTTCACGCAGGGATTTATTTACCTTTTCTCTCTAAATATATTATAAGTGGCCGAGTCTCAATTGATGTTTATCTTCCCATTGTAAATTTTTCACTACTTGAACGCAGTGTTGAATTTGCTGACTATGAATTAGCAAAAGCACATAAATTACTGCTTACCTTACATTTTTTTCAGCACAATAAACGACTGTGTTTTCAATGACTAACAAAAAACTTTGTTAGTGAGCAAGCAACAGCGCAGCGCAAGCCAAACAAAACAAAAATAAAACTATTGACTGTAGCTTAACTATGAGATGTTATTTGCTGACGCAGACAGCCACAGCAATTCACTTTAAAAAATTTGCTTCTGCTTAAAACTTGCAGTTTTTGATTTTTTCTTTTAAACTAAAAACTGTGAACGTTTGCTGTGCTGAAGTTAAGCAAGTCTTATTTTCGTTGTAGTGCTACAATGTAGTGCATGCTTGTGTTACAGTTCTCTTTGATTTGTTGTATATATATAAGTATGTATGTATGTGTTTTTTTATTTGTATTTTATATTGTACAATAAAAAAACAACACAAGCAAGCACTACAACGAAAATAAAACTTGCTTAACTTCAGCACAGCAAACGTTGTTTTTAGCTCAGCAAAAGCATAAAATAAAAATTCAAACACTGTAGTAAGCAGCAGCAAATTTTTTAAAGTGAATTGCTGTGGCTGACTGTGTCAGCAAATAACATCTCATAGTTAAGCTACAGTCAATAGTTTTATTTATGTTTTTTGACTTTGTGCTCTGCTTGTGTATTTTCTCTTTGTTAAAGTTAAGCACATACGTAGTGCTTGAAAAATGTTAAGCATTTTTAAACCCTGCTTGAACGTCACAATTTAACCTCTTTTATAACGGACGGCACTTTACCGTTATATTTTAAAACAAAGAAATTTTTAAAGAATTGCCACTACTTTTGGAATAACAGGGTTTTTTTGCATAAAGATGATGCCACTGTTTACTTTAATTTGACGCTTAAAAATCGGTATATTTTAAGAATAAATCAATTCTTTTTTTTTTTTTTGTGAATTCAATTCTACTTAAACAACTAGGTATATAAAAACGCAATATAATATTGTTTATATTAATGCAATTAAGCTTTTCTTTTAATAATACATATGCATATATTTTGTTTTTATTTTGACGCTGACAGTATTTATAACCTTTAACTAACGGCTCGAATTTAATACAACATAAAATTTAAGCAATTTAATTTTTATTAAGTAAAACTTAAGTTTATTATTTATTTATATATATAAAAATATGTATGCATGAGGAGAGGGGAAAGAAAGGGTCGTGTGAATATGTTATATTTTAATAGGCTTTTTAATTTTTCTTTAAGGTTTGAATAAAATTTGTTTAAATGATGTGACAACTATAAAATATTACGTATGACGATAGGCGAATTTATATATAGCAAATAAAAATACACTAAAATAACAAATCTTAAAAAAAAATATTCTTAAAATAAAATAAGCATACTCCTTTACGTTTTTTTTTTTGCTACTGGTTAAGCATAAAATCATGAGAATCTTCTATTAAATATCGTTTATATATATAAAAAAGAAACATACATAAAGCAAATGAACAGGAATGATGAAGTGTGAATAAACAGAAAATAAATAATATAAAATTTAAAGAAAATTTAACAAGATACCAGATAATTTCTGTTACAGCAAAATAAACAAGCAATAAATAACTTCACTTAAGATGAAGTTAAACGAATTATTTACCAAGTTTAACAATTTAGGTAGAGCTTAAGAAAAATAATTTAAAAGAACATAGAAATTGAATGCTTCAAAAAGAACCGGCAGGTAAAGTATGCTATTGAATGATATTCAGCAATAAAAAGGAGCCTGTAAAATTTCTTTACAATTTAATTAAAAAAAAATTGCTTAAAAAAACATTTTCTCCAGCATTTTACTAAGTTTTTCGTGGGCATAACGTATTTTCTGATATAAATCCTTTGAGCAACCATGCTGTATAATGGTTGAGAAACGATAAGTACGGAAATTCTTTTCGTGATCCATATATGTTATAGCGCTCATGCGGGGACACAATATAATTTTCATATGATCCGAGAAATTAAGCTGAAAATTAACATAATTAAATTTACAAACAGTAAAGGCATAAATAAATAAAATATACCTGCACGGTGCCATTGGTTAAATGCATGACTACGGCACAGGTGGTTCTAAACCAGGAATGTAAATGTGGCATACGTGATATTTGATCAGACTCAAAGTTGACATTGTTGGCACCAGCCTTAACTAAATGTTCAGTCATATAACGCTTGAAATACGAGAGTAATTTCATTTTTTTATCCAATGTTTTGGCATAATCCGAAGTGGTCATATAGGATTCTTTGCCCTCTTTGTCGATGAAATGCACATTGCTAAACAAATAAGTTTAACAAGTTATGTAGACTGTAAAATAAACAATTTTCTCTTACTCTACTTACATTTGATTTGGCAACAGTATAAGCTTAGTGGTATCGTTAAACATAACACCAATACCCTCATCGCACAGTTGATATCCAAAGCCATATTTATCACTATAGTCCACCCATTTGGAAATCCAAAACAAGGGCTGTGCTGCAGGATCGGTATTTTCATCACCCAAATTGCCTTGCAATAAGCGCGGCTTTAAAAGAAATGACAACATAACCATAATATAATACTTTTTAATCTTATGTTTACACAGAAACTTACCTTAGCATTTAATAGATTTGTAATCTGTTGCTGTAAACTTTGTATGTCGCTGCGATAATCTTCATTATGCCGACAAGCTTGAGCCGAAGCGGTAATGGCATCATGTAGATTATTTTTAAGGAATGTGGTCTCTAGACGTGTATCATCCTTAAGACCGTTCAATTCGGTTAACGGTTTACGATGGGCTGCCTCGTGATCTATGGTCTCGTTGAGTTCAAGACGTGGTGCCATTGTTAGACAAGAGCTGGGCAAGAATGTGGGCACTGGTGAACTGCTTAAGAATTCAAAATGTAGAAGTTCACCAATAGTGGGACGATTTTCCGGATTTGATTGCAACATAGCTATAACCATATCGGCGGCAGATTTGCGCAAATAACTGGGTACACGATAATCACATTTCTTGATTTTCGAATAGGTATCCTTTAGAGTCTTAGTTTCGAAGGGTGGTTGGCCCACGAGCAACGTGTACATAACACAGCCGATAGACCAAATATCCACCTCATAGGAATGACCCTTTTTGGTTAAAATCTCGGGTGCTATATAGTTAGGGGTGCCACACAGGGTCTTTTTGCGCTCGCCTTCATATTCAATGCGTGTAGCTAAACCAAAATCACCGATTTTAACGTGTAGCATATCGTTCAAAAACAGATTGCCCAATTTCAAATCACGATGTATAATGCGATTGTCATGTAAATACTTAACACCCTGTATAATCTGATAAATATAATAGCGACATTCGTATTCGGTTATAGTTTTTCTACGCTTGTGCAATTCCATCATAGACTGCAAGATTTTAAGTTTACAAATTTGGTTGCATTATATAGGTATAGTGAAAGAATATTTTTTAAGGAAACTTACTCTTTTCTTACACAATTCCAAGACTATATAAATATTGGAACTATCCTCAAAGAAACCATGGAACTTAACAATATTAGGATGATTTAGGCTACGATGTATGGTAATTTCTTGAGTCATTTTCTCTTTTTGATTGTGTTTCATCATGAGCTTCTTGGAAACTATCTTACCAGCATACACATCATTCGTGACCACATCAATGATTTCATAGCATTTTGCAAAACCACCCTGCAGGATTGATAAAAATAGTTAGTTTTATTCCGATTAAATAAAATTTTACTCTAAAATTATTTTAAGATTTTTTAACCTACTTTTTTCTTAATTCAAAATTATCGGTTTTTAACAAATACAACTCTGAATATATTGACAACTCTGTTTTCGTCTACAACAGAGCTGTCTCGTAATTTAAAAAAACCGGCATTAAGGACAAAAAAAGCGAATATATACCATAAAAGAGAATGGAAAAAACCAAAGGAATTCAATGATCTTTAATCTCATGTCCACTTACCTTTCCAAAGAAACGCATACGTTTGTACGTTCTGTTATTAGTGGAGTCAAACAATCTCTCCGGTATTTCAGAAGATTTATCATCAAGCTTTGTGGCCATTTTCAATGATTTTTTTTCGACACAAATTTTCTTTTTTTCAGGCAAACTTTGGTACAAAAAAGTCGACAAATTTATTTACACAGAATTAAAAAAAAAATAATTTTGTTTATTGCTGTCACAGAGTGATCAAAACTCTCAGCTTTAAATTTTAAATAAAAAAAATATAATAAAATGGAACGAATAAAACAAATCAACACGTGAAAATAAATCAACAAATATTTATAAAAGAAAACTGGATTATCTTTTAACTAAAAATCACACACAACAAATAAATTAAACTCATTTAAGGCTTTTTTATCTTGTTAATTAAAAGGTTGTTTAATTTGGCAGCCGTTTTTTCACAAAAATTTTTATTTCTTTTTCAGTTTCAAACTGCAGAGCGCGCCGGCTGTGATAGCAAACAGAAAAGTACAAGAAACAAAGCAGCTCTCTCAAATAAATTCAACGAATGTTTAGTTTTCTGGCATGGTGAAATAACTCTACAAGGTGGTGTTGAAACGCCAGCTGTTTTTTTTTAGTCATGTTCGTTATGTCAAACTTTATATACATACATATGTATGTACGTATGCTCAAGTTGTGTTAAAAAAATAGCAAACGTATCAAGTTATACAAAAAAAGTGAAAAAAAAACAATTGTCCATAAATTAAATGTTTCATAAATTAACAAATTTATAAATTATTTTTATTTTCATCTTGGAAATTAAAAAAAATGTATGTATGTATTTATTTTTCCTGCAAAAATGTTTGTAAACAATAACCAGTTGTTTTTGACATTACAAACATGAAAGCAAAAACAAAAATACCATGTTGTTTCTGTTGCTTTTGTATTGTTGTAATATTGGCATCACCTGTAGAGTTATTTCACCATGGTTTTCTGTAAAAATGCGTGTAAAAACAACAACAACTGTGGGGCAAACAACCGTTTGCAAAAAAAAAATTCAAAAAGATCAACAACAATTTCAAAAAAGTTTAAACAACGAATAATGCAACAACAATTTACACAATAAAAACATGCCAGATGTTTTGAAAATGTTGATTTATGTGCTCGTTGTTTGTTATTAAAGTTTATATAGTTATCTCTTTTACTCTTTCCTGTTAGGTGATTGTTGTCACAAAATATGTGAGTTTATAAACATTGTGTTGTTTCTTTTCTTTTCAGAGGTAAACAAACTTAGATCAACTACAGTGATGGCAATAGAACTATTTTCTTGTTGAGTTTTGTTTAGCGCGAAATGTGATTTGAATTGTAATTATACATACTTTGTATTTTAAAGAAATTTTTATTTCTATTAAAATAATAATATAATTTTGCTTTGTATTTTGTAATTTATCGCTGAAAGTTTAAAGAAAATTTTTTCAAATTATAAATAAATTAAAAATAAAAATAATTTTTTAAAAAATTTTTGTTTTTTTTATTCGAAGTTTTACTTCGAGTTAAATATAACTTGTAGTGTATACAAATGTTTTCAAACAAATTGTATATTTAACTTGAAGTAAAACTTCTAATAAAAAAAAAAAAAAATTTAAATTTTAAAAAATTATAAATAAATTTAACAAGTTTGTATTGGAAAACATAAGGAGATGTTGCCAAATGAATATATTAATGCAAACAGTGAATAACCCAGCAAAGGTTTTTTGTTTGAGTAATTGTAATGAATTTAACAAAATTTGTTTGAAAATAAAACTGATCTTTATAGATTAACAGAAAAGCGTAGATCTTAAAAAATACAAATAGAATTTCAAATTGTGCCTAAACTTCAAGTCTTGTTCATTTTCCAAAAAATGCCTATGGCTTTAAAATATATTTATAATCACTTTAATATAAATACTATCCACCCACAAAATTTCAAATTAATTTTCTCATCAATTTTCTTTTTTTAATAGATTTGAAATACAGGTTTATTATCAATATTATCCACCCAAAGTTGTATTTATATGAAAATTGCTTCGTCAGTCAATTTGCAAAAGTTTGTACATATATGTTATGATTACACTGTGGAACAAATTCAGGTAACCAAAAGTTAAGTCGATTCTGAGAGTGATGGGTGAAAATAGGAGCTAATTTAGAAGACCCGTATCGCGGCGTTTGTTTATGTTAGTTCGAATTTTTTTTTTAAACAACCTTCGAACTTGCCGTACCACTCATCACAACGATAAAATACATAAAGGGACCCCCTGGAAACTCAATAAAACTTGTTTTAATTTATCACTTACAAAATACAAAAAAAAAATAACACCCCTACATATGTATATATTTCTAATTTACTATCAGAACAGAAAAACAAGCAAAAAAGTATAGTCTGTCAAGCCATATAATACCCTACACCTAGTATATGTATAAATAAATATGTATAAAACAGTTTTTCAGAAATATGCGTTATATGGGAGATATCACCTATTTTGGACCAAAATTTAGTGTCATGATTTCTGTGAATACATATAAATATTATATGTGTTAAATTTTATCTCGATATAAATACTTTTAAAAGATTTATGGAGGTTAAAGTGAATTACGGAGAGGGTCTTATATGGGAGTTTCAACTAATTATGGACTGATCCTAATAAAATTGTACCGTATTATTTGTATGTATATGAAACATATTTGCGTTAAATATTATTTGGATACCAACATTTTTGAGTGAGTTATGCTCTTTAAAGTGATTTTCGGAAGTGGGTATTACATGGGAGCTACGAGTAATTATGGACCGATCATAATAAAATTGTACCGTATTATTTTTATATATTATGAAATATATTTTCGTTCAATATTATTTGGATACCAACATTTTTGAGCGAGTTATGCTCTTTAAAGTGATTTTCGGAAGTGGGTATTACATGGGAGCTACGAGTAATTATGGACCAATCTGCACAAAATTTGTAGATGTGATTTGGCTTCATTTACCACTCATTTGTGATGAAATTTGTTTGGATACTTGCATAATTCAAACATTTATGATCGGTTAACCCCAATTTCGGGAGGACATTTATGTAAGAGCCAGGTGAAATAATGGACCGATTTCTACCAGTTTTATTCCCATCCATCCTTGGGCCAAAAAAATATCGTGTACCAAATTTTATCGAAATATCTGCAAAATTGCGACCTGTACTCTGCGCACAAACTTTACTGGACAGCCAGCCAGCCAGACGGACGGACATCGTTAAAGTGATTCTAAGTCGATCGGTATACTTTAAGATGGGTGTTGGACCAATATTTCTGGGCGTTACAAACATCAGCACAAATCCAATATACCCTCCCCACTATTGTAGTGTAGGGTATAATTACCTAAAGCACATTAAAGATGTATATACGTTCTTGCACACTTTCAATTGGAGCTGATGGCCAAGCTAGTGCTCCTTAATTCTTGTAGATTAAATAAATAAATAAATATAATTAGTTCAGTTGGTAATTTTGTTAATCATTTCGAATAGAAAATCGTTCAAATTTGTATACTTTATACATTGTATTTATATGTTTGCTTTCGAATTGAAATACACAATAACCCCCCAGAAAATTGTTTAAAAAAAAAAACTTATTTAATACTTGTTTGTTTTGTTTTTTTTTTATTATTATTATTGTTATTAAATATTTTCACACATCATATCTTTCATTTGAATGACAATTTTTTATTTATATTACTACAGAAGTATTTTATAAAGTAACTTAACCAAAATAACGTGACGTTATGTTTGATGCTGATCAAATCCATACACAAATGACTTAACTGACTTCATGCCTTCATTTACCAGCCGCTTAGGTGTGAGTGTGTGGGCTTTTTAAACTTTAGAAGAAGCCCGTGATATTTGTTTGTTTTTTATTTTGTTTTTAATTGATTGCAATAAATTTTGTTTTGTAATGGAATTCTTAAAGGACAATTTTCGCTTGATAATTTTGTTTAATTTATTACAAATATTTGTTTTATTTATATTTTTTTCTTAGATTTGTTTACCTTCAAAAAGTTATTAATATTAGAGATAATTTTTGTTTGCAACCATTTATAATTACAATGGATTTGTTATGTTGATTCTCCGATTTTAAGGATAAATAGTAGGTGAAATGAAATCAAGAGAAAGAAAGTTTAAAAACATACGGATATAAGTAAAAGAGAAAAGCTGCTACTAATTTTAGTATGGTGGTGGTGGTGGCTGTTGGTGTAGTTGGTATTGATGATGATGGTAATAAGGGTTATACCAACAATTTCAGCTCGATGTTGTGCTCGTACATTGACGTTGCTGTCGTAACCATTCAACAAATTCGTCCAACATAACAGGCCCTAAATAAATAAGGATTTCGTTTGTATATAAAGAAAGAAATTTCAAATTTGTTTTATGCAACAAACTTACATGCTCCATCGATATCGTAATTTGTTAAATCATTATTAATGGTGCGTGAAAATTCCAATATATTACACCACTGATCCTTGTTTATGACTTTGTACTTTGATTGATCTAGGAATTGTGCAAACTGTGGATACAAAGGCCAATGTTTACCTAGTAACAATTGTAGCATAGCCTTTGCTGTATTTATATCCATACTACGTTGATCGGAATCCTGGAAAATAAAATAATGATTCATAGTAATTTATAGCATCATTTTGGAGGTTTATGTTACAAATCTTCTGAACAAATTTTGAAAGAAATTTACTATATTTACTAACATAATAAATACCGTTTAGAAGAAATTTTGAAATTATGTGCGTAATTTTGAAAATTCTAAAAATACATACATAATTTTGAATATTCTATTGAATAAAAGCAGAAACAAGTAAAAATTCAAAACAATTTTGAGTTTCGAACATACAAATTTTGTTAACTTAACTTTGTTAAATATTCAATATTTTTTATCTGAACTTAATAAAGACTTTCTGTAAAAAAATTTGGTATGAAATTTAGAATTTCAAAATTATATTTAGTTCGTTTATTTGACCTTTTTTTAATATTTAATATAAGTTTTGAATTATGAATAATTTTAATAATTCAAAACTTATATTATCCCTGAAGAAGCTATCCATTGTGATAGCGAAATATTGGAAATAAATATATATAAATAAATTAAATAATTTTATATAAAATTCAAGTGCCCTTATTGCTTATAAAAAGAAACTATTAAATTTCAAAATTATGTTTAAATTTTCGAAAACAGAAAAAAGCAAAATATTAAATTTTCCTAAAGAATTTTAATTTTCAAATCGTGTTGAATTTAAGGTTTTTTTTTTGAATTTGAATGTTGGCACAATAAAATTCTTCTAAATAAGATTCTGACATGTAATTGAAATTTCGAAATTGAGTTTAAACTTTCAAAAATAGCAAATTAGAATATTCTTCTAGCAACATTCAATTCTTATTAAATTAAAGAAAAAACAAAAATTTTACTTACCTTAGCAAAATCATATGCATAACGATATATACTTTTAAATATGTTTGGATCATTTAATATACTTTTTAAATAATCCAATTTTGATTGCATTTTAAGTGCAGAATCACATTCTAATTCGGTTAAACCCTTTAACCATTCATACTGACTAAAGAAACCCATTTGTGTGGCACCCATTTTATAAGCCAATACCAACATTACAACATTTTCGGGCTCAACACCAATGTCCTCACAAAATTTTTCCATGCCATCGGGACCTATAAAGTATTAATTTTTTTTACTAAGAAGCAAATAAGTGAATTATAAAAAACTTACCCAGTGTATCTGGCTCATCGGGGTTTGTATATTCTCTAAACCATGCTAAACATCTTTTATGGCTAAAAGAATCTTCCGCTTTTATATGACGCCTGTAATAAAGTTAATAATAATAATATTAGCAAACTATTAGCAGTTTTCTTTTTATAAATTGAATTTTTACTTCGACATTGTTTTTATGCAAATTTTAAGGGTTTGTTTTGCTTTTTTGTATCTATTGTTTATGGACTAAAAATAGTTTAAGATTTGTAGTGGCTAAAATTTCTAAATAAATGCCAAAAAATTATTATTAACAAAAACACAAGGTATCTTAAAATTCAAAATCATGTTCATGTCCACTGAGAGACATTGACATTTGTGATAAAGAGGAAGAGGGCTGCTGCAGAGAGAGTGAGACTGATAGAGAAAGAAAAATACATTTGTTTACTGACCCACAAAATAGAATGAAAACACCGAAAATTTTTTTCTATTCTATTTAACAAAAACAAAATTTCATTTAATCTAATAAATCGTGTAGGTGTTTATACATAATTTATTTTGCTTAGTTAGCTTAAGAAAATTTGTTACAATACACAGTAATTTATTTGAAAGTTTCCCAAATCTAATTTGAAGCTTTTAGGGAGTAAATAAACAAAAAATTATTTGTATAATTTGCAAGAAAGTGCAAAATTTCAATATTAATACTCAATTTCACACAGGGTGATTCAAAATGTGATTTTTTTAGTATTAAGGATAAAGAAAATATAAAGAAAGGAAATGCTAATGAAGTTCTGGAACAAATTACACATTACAAAGACAATCGGAACAATTTTTGTCACGTAATTTAGAATTTTGAAATTAAGTTAGAATTTTTGAAAGTAACAAAAAGCAGAAAAAAGTAAAAATAAGTTTTTGAAAATATTTTAAGTTTTTAATCTTAACGTAATGAACCCCTTCTGGAAAAATGTTTGCATGTAATTTAGAATTTCGGATATAAGTTCGAAATTTTAAAAATAAAAAAGAAAAAAAAAAATAAATATTTTAAATTTCTTTCAATAATTTTGGTTTTCGAAAATTAAAAAAATTCTGTAAATTAAAGAAAATTGTTTAAACTGTTGATGTTATTACTTTAAAGACATTTTGATAAAAAAAAACTAAGGTTCGAATAAAGTTTAAAAATTTGATTAAAAAATATTATGAAACTAGAGTAAGAAAAAGTGATTTTTTACATATGTTTCCGAAAAATAACATAAACTAAATATAGGTATAAGAATACTTTTTTTAAAAAATTAATTTTAGAATATTTAAAACTCTCAAAATAGTAAAAGAAATTTAAAACTAACATAAAACAAAGTTTAAATTTTCGATGTTGAAAGAAAAATGTGATTTCGAATAACAAATTGCACTCAGATTAAAATTTTAACTTCTAAAACATGTTTACCGGAATAGATTTGGGTGGTATCTAACACTTAACATAAGTATAAATGGAGATTATCGAAATATTAAAAGACCGTTGGTAAAGGAGTTTCAAATGTGCCATTTAATGGAATAAAAGTAAAAACAAAATTTTAAACAAATTATACCAAAGACGGTATAAAAAAATAACATTCTTAAATTCATCACTGGCCAAAGAAACAACTGCAAAATATTGAACCTTGTTTTTAAACAGTTTAATAAATAAAAAATTTATTATTTGAGTTGCTTGTTGTTATTTTATAATCAATTGCCAAATGGCAAAATAGAAGAAGTATGTATTTATAATTGTAAAGAATATTTTCAGGTCCATAAGAATATATAAATAGTATAGCCTACTTTTAGGCTTTGACATGAAATATTTGATTAGTTTTTCTACGATATTTAATTAAAATTAAACAAATAACCACCATACCTGCTTGTATTTTGTGCTGTCGCTGTCGTATATGTATTACGTTGTCTTTTCGAAGTTTGGCGATCATCTTCACCCATATCGTGATTGGAACGACGTTTACCGCGGGGCATGACTATAGTCTGCTTGCTGGATGGCTATGTATTTATTGTTTCTCTTTTAAATTGCAGCTATTTTAAAATGAAGGAGGAATGAATGGTGTTTAAACACACAAAACAAATTAAAAAATATATCTAAGCAAGTTACACAAACAGGGGAGGCTGTAAAGGAAGATAAAATGAAAAATAAAAAAATTTTAAGCATATTTTTCGGCTTTAAGAAACTTTCAATTAAACTTACCTTATTCCCGGAAAATTTTGCAAACCTTTACCGAAAATATATAGTAGTTTACAAGGATGAGACAAAAAACAGCTGGAATTAATTAAAACATAAGTAAAAAATTATTTTACATTCGTATGTATGTAAATTGTTTTGATTTAAATGTAAATTTCTTCTCAAAAAAAAAAAGAAAAACTTTTTAAGGCTTACAACTGTTTTCTTAACAAAATTTTCCTTTTATATTGAAGTAGCCACCGGCTTGAAGATTTTCTTACAATACACTACGCATAAACCTAAAAAAACTAAAATTGATTTACATTTCTTTTAAATTTCACAATATGAAAATATCGCAAAAGCTTTTGTTAATTTCTATATGACAGTAAAAAAAGTTAACATTTTCTTTTTGAATATTGCCTACAATAAATCATTTTAGGTTTGTAATATTTAATTAAAATCCCACTTTGATATTTGTTAAGGTGCGTAATGATTTTTTTGGATTTCCTTTAGTGGTTCACTTTTTCCCAACCAGCTGAGTGTATGACAGTTTAAGTGAGTAGGAAGGAAGTGAGAAGAAAACAAAAAGCCGTGTGCAGGCTTTTGTAGAGATTTTTCAGTTTTCTCCAGACATGCACTCTTATTTTTTCTTTTCTGTTTTTTGCTTAACTTTTTTATTTTGTTTTTGCAAATGTAGAACTCTACAAACATTTTTACTCTTTACCACACACACTGACATTGTCGTCACCATTACTCGCGTTTACTGAATATCAAATAAAAAAACAATTGTGGGCTTCAATTGAATGCTTTGTTTTGTTAAGTTTTAAGGCAATTTTGCCATTAATTGTGTTATTTACTGAACTGATCACTTAATTTTTATGTAATTTGCTATTTTTTATATAAATTTACCCTTATTTAAGTTATTTTTTATTAATTAAATGGCAACAAGAAATTTTTGCGTTGTTTTCTTTCTTCTCTTTTCGTGTTTGAAATTGCTATTGGAATCAGGGCTGTTAAACTTGTCCGTTTTTAAAAGCTCTACAATCAGAAAAACGCTTAATATTGCCATAAAATCTACGGTTATATTTCCAATATTTATAATAAAAAATTAAAACAAGCCCAAACATACAATTTAATAAATCACAGTACTATATTTGGTTGTGCTAAATCTTCCTACACTAAATGCTTACACCTATAGAAGGTTAAGGTTTTTTTAAATGAGAAAAGGTTTTTGCTGTAAATAAAGATTTTAACGTTGTTTCTCTCTTAAAGACCTATTCCAAAATTGTTTTATTGTTGAAAATTCAAGATTTTTTTCTACCCTTTGCATTATCCAAAAAACTATATAATTGGTGTAAAAAGCACTAACTTGACAGCCACAGCAAGTTAAAAAATTCTTTAAGCGTAAAACAGGGCTGTTATAAAGCAAAACAAAATTATTATGATTGACTTTAATACAAATTTTCGAATTTTAATGTATATTTCTATTCATATTTCAATTAAAATTTTTAAAAACACTATAAATAATGTCTTTTACACCAAAATTGTTATATATTGCAGAGCTTTTTTTATTATACCGTATAATGTTAAACAATTTATTAAGATATAATTTCCTGTGCATTTATCGATAAATATTTTAAAGATAAAACAAACTAAAATTTTACGAAATTCAGCACTCCCTATCTATCATGCGATTTAGTATCACTAAATATTTTTTGAGGAGGTTATGTTATAATAACAGCCTTAAAACTCACATTTTATTTATAATTGTCAAACCTTGATTTTTAAAATAAAATAAACATTTAAATTATTTGTTTATTTTATTTTAAAAAAATAAAGTTCTTATTGAAAAAGAATTTGTTATCCAGCGACTTGTGTAGAATTGTGGGTAAAAAGCCATCACTATTTTGTTCACTTTATATTTCCCGTCCTTTCAGAATATGTAATGCAACACTGTATTGTCAGCAGCAATGTTAATTTAGCGTTTTTTTAACAAAGCTGTTTTTCAATTAGCTGTTTGCAATTTTTTTTGCTGGGCGCTAGCACTGATGCTAAATTGGAGCGTTCGAGTGTATCTTTTGACTAATGTAGTTTTTTGCGAGAGCCAAGTTCTGTGGGTTATCAAATAAGTCTGTAGCAGTAAAATCAGGTGAAAGGATGAAAGTCGTTAACCTTCAATAATTCGCAACTATTACCGCCTTTGCTGTGAAGAATTTTCTCAACGCGTTTTTGTTATAAATAGTTAACATCACTGTCTACCGCCTTCCCATATGTATAACATTTCTGCTGTTTTTTCTGTGTTAAATATTGTAAAAACCACAGACTATGGTAAAAACTGTGCGTGTGTGAAGAGGGCTGCTAGACAAAATCACGAATAATTTTCACAATCTATAATAGTGGAAGAAAAGTTTATGAATTTTAGCTAAAAATCTAAAATATTTTTGCAAAAACTAAACGAAATTTGCAAATTAAAATGTAAGAAAAACATAAAATTTATAAGAAATTAAGCAGAATAAAGTGTAAAATGCAAAAAAAAAATGGTGATAAAAAGAAAAAAAAAAGTTTTAAGAAAATTGTATTAGTGAAAAATGAAAAGAAAATTAGTTTTCTAATCTAAAAAAACATAATTAAAAGGCAAAATTGTAATAACATGTTTACAAAAATTCTATTAAAATATGAATTATTATAAATATTAGAGCAGAAAAAATATAGTATATGTATGTAAGCAAATGTTTATTGAATGTGAAGATATTTGTGAAGGAGAGTGAAGTTTTTAGTAAAATAAAAAATATATTAATCATTAATTTGCAAAACTAAGTCATTTTGTGTTTGGATATATTGTTAATCCTTAGAAAAAGTAAGAAAAACCTTAAATCAAGGTGCGGTGGGATTAATTAAATAGAAGAACACAACTAGCACAAATATTAGCCATTTTTTTGATGTTTTTGTTGCCATATAAATGGATAAAATATAATAGACGACAACGATGATGATTATGATTGACTTACATACATATGTGTTTGTGTATACGTTCTCTGTGTATAAAAGTAAGTGAATGTGTGTGGTTTTTTTGTTTGAAATTGTTGTTGTTATTGACCAAGGTGTTGTGTATTGATGTTGTTTTGTTATTGTTGTTACTATTGTATATTGTTTTGTTTTTGTTGTTGCTATATATCGTAAGTTGCTAGTGCTTGTTTTGCTACATTGTCTAAAAGAATCTAGTCTTTTTTTTTGAGAACGATAACAGTAAGTTACAAGATAATTGACGTTTCAACTAGGTATATTAGGTATATAGAAAATTTTATGAGTAATTACTTTACAAGTAATATTATTTACTAAATTGTGGTGTTTAAAATGGTTTGTAGAAAAACAAATCAGTCATTCATGTGGTTTTTTGTTTTGTGTACCTATTAGATATCCCTCTTTCTTTTTGCTTCAAAAAATCCCCTTTGTTTATATTTTATTTAATGTTTATTTTTCTTGCTGTGCTTAAATGAAATAACAAAACACTAGCAAAAGTTTTACTACAAATAAAAGAAAGATTTTTATTAAACTCACTTTTTTCAAGTTTAAATGCTTAACATTGATCTCTAAAGTCTGTCAGTCATAATTTAGATAATTTTCGTGGCCATAAAATTCTTTATTAAAAAGTTAAGCTACTAAATAATACAAATATAAGTAGGTATATACATACATACATATGTACAAATACACATTTTCTGTGTCCGTAGAAGTGTAAATATGTTTTGTGTCATTTTCGTCTTGCTGATCTCAATTGTGTGTTTGTAATTACACAATTTAAATTTCTTTGAGTACATAGTATGAATATTTTGCTAATTTTGGACAACAAAAAAAAATATTTATTCATTTATCATCCTCTGCTGACCGGATAAAGAAATGACTACCCTGTACTAATAATACTTAGTTGTAAGACGCAAACAATTTTGGCCATTAAATATCTGCGCATGATTTTAATTTTTATTTCTATATTTGGTTTTGTTGTCGAAAACGTCAATTTTTTCTTTGAAAAATCAAAACAAATCATTGAAATAACTGTAAAATCATTGGCCCTCATATTTTGTTGACACACAATTGATGTGGGGGTGTAAAGAAAACGATTTCATTTTTTTTTTGTAAAATACCATAGAATTTGGCTTAAATATAGTTTACAGCTAAACACAAATAAAAAAAGTAGGTACCTAGGGGATAGAAAATTGAAAAATAACAAGAAAAAATTAAATAAAAATATGCTAAATATTTGAATAACAATGGAACAAACCTACTCAAAGATCCATGGTGCAAATATACAAGGTGAGTGCAGTAGCCCAGCTGACTGACTTTGTTTACAATTTACTTATGTCAAAAGTAATACTTTTTCAAGCATTTTTGACAGTAGTACATTTTTTTACACAAACAAATTGCCTGTTGTTTCTGTTTTGTGTTGTATTTGTTGTCGATTTGCACTCACCTTGTATAGTTGCACCATGCAAAGATCCTACAATATTCAACATAAATACCATAGCTTATTTCAAAATAAAAAATTAAAATTTAAAAATGCAAAGTAATTCTAAATATCAATGTTAGCTGATGGCCTAGGCAGCCAGTGCTATTTTATTATATTATACCTAATTGTATTTATATAATTTTAATATCATGTAAAAAAAAATATTGGCGCAAACGCTTAGTTTTCGAGTTATTCACGTTTTTAGTTTTCATGATATATATTCAGAATAAAAAAAAAAAAAATAAATAAAAATTAAACTGCTCCGCCCACTTAGTGATACGTGTGGGTACTCAAATTAAAGGTAATTTGCTCACGATTACAAAAATGTATTTTTTTATACCTATTCGCATATTATTTTCCTCTTTAGGTTAATTTAAGCATTTTTTAGGTGCAGAAAAGTTTTAGTTAGCGAAGCCGGTGTTTGTTATACCATAGAGGACAAAATCTTTGCGGCCGGCCGAAGGCCGGCTATGCAGAGAAGCTTCAGTTAGCGAAGCCGGTGTTTGTTATACCATATATGGTTTGTTATACCATAAAAATGTACATAACTCGAAAACTAAGCGTTTGCGCCAATTTTTTTATTTTATTTTTTCTTCCTATTTTTAAATTTTCTATCACCCTACGTACTTTGGAGCTGTGTCGATAAACTAGATTCGTTCCTTTAAACTACAAATTTTGCTTAACCCAAGAGCATGGTGTAACTATACAAGGTGAGTGCAAATCGACAACAAATACAACACAAAACAGAAACAACAGGCAATTTGTTTGTGTAAAAAAATGTACTACTGTCAAAAATGCTTGAAAAAGTATTACTTTTGACATTAGTAAATTGTAAACAAAGTCAGTCAGATGTGCTACTGCACTCACCTTGTATAATTACACTATGCCCAAGAGGAAGCTGTTATATCAAATTTCTGTTCCGTATTTTGTCTATACAGTTTTGTCTATAGCTTCGTTTAGTATTATTTAGAAAAGTTAATACAAAAATTGTAGAAAATTGCAAAAGTTAACGAATTTGAAAGGTTTTATTTTATGTACTTAAAGGAAATATGAAATTAATAAAATGGGTAACAATTTAGATAGGAAATTAATGGATATTATTAATATAATTTTTATTTTAAATTCCTGTTAATATTTCAATAATAAAATTTTATACCTATACAACAGTGGTCATGAGGTTAGCGTTTTGTGTTTAATTTCATATCCTGCTTTTTAATTGTTATTGCGCATGTGTGGTGGCATGCGCTTGAGAATTCCTTACAGAGACATGCAGTTGAACGTGTACTAAGGAATTGTGCCATCCTGATTACGGGCGCGGTAAGAACGACGCCAACAAAGGCACTGTTTACCATGCTGAACTGGCTACCAGTGGATCTGATGACAACTCAACTGGCTCTCAACTCTGCTGTGAGGCTTAAAGCTGGCTACTCATGGATTCAAAGAAACCAAGGTCACCCTGTTATAACAAGACACTGTGAGGATGCTCATAGTAATGTCGACTACTGCATACCGAAACCATCTTTCGATCTGTAATTCTCCACATGTATTCCGAATAGGACCTCATGTAAGATGGGCTCTATATCCCCAATGAAGCAATAAGGATTTTTACTGACGGCTCCAAGAGGGGAAATAGAGTCGGTGGTGGATTCTATATTGAGGAATTTGGGATCAAATCCTACTTTAGTCTTCCTGATTTCTGTTCTGTTCTTCAAGCAGAGATCACTGTCATAAAACGAGCTGCAAACTGGCTGAGGTATTATCGAGTATCTGGACATATATGTATATTTACTGACAGCACGACCGCCGTGAATTACATTGCGTGTGTCTACCTGACATCTAGGTTAACCACAGAATGCCAGGTATCTCTGAACGAGATAGCGGAACATTCAAGGATAACGCTAATATGGGTCCCTGGACATAGCTCAATTCGGGACAACTGTATTGCTGATAATTTGGCCAAGAAAGGTACAACGCTGGCTGATGAGGAGATTGATCTCTTCGTTGGCATTAACATTAAAGGTCTGAAATTACTTGTTCAGAGTGAAATGTTCAGGTTTTCTCAGGCAAGGTGGACGAATGAGATCACCTGCTCTATTGCACGGTCAACATGGCCCGTATTCAATGTGGGAAGGACGAATTCATTACTTGGTTTTCGCCGCGACCTAATCAGGCTTATTGTCTCTACTTACAGGTCACTGTACTTTTGGGACACACGCCAAAAGACTCGGTCTACGACATAACGAATTTTGTAGAAGTTGTCATAATGAGGAGGAAGAAGAGGAATCAATTACCCATTTCCTCTGCGAATGCCCGGCCCTATCGAGAAAATGGGAACGTATACTCGGGGCACCCATTCTTTCGTGTTTGGGTTAACTATTAGGGATGAATTCAAGATGCATCTACACCTTTGCCATGGAGTCTGGATGGTTTGATAGGAGAGCAACCGATGCGGAGTGAACCGACGGGTTGTCCACCAACGGGTAACACAATGGGACCAACAAGATGGACCCAAGTGAGCTGTTCTCAAGAACGGCTGCCCATGAAACCTAACCTAACCTACAACCCAAATGTGTTTAATAGTCCGGGGATTATGACGGCTACTTTATAACATGGACTTTGTTTTGCTTAAGCGAAGACCTAACTAGTTTGTATGTATGCTTGTGATCATTGTTTTGTATTATTTCCCATAGAACCGGCATTTTTTCTTTGGCATAAGAAAGCCTTTGATTTATTATATTTCTACAAACAACAACAACCTCCTATCGTTAATAAACCTCCACAAGGCTTTACTTTTTTTGTTGCAACAGGGGTAAAGTTCTTTATTTCGTGATCTCCGAACCAAACAAATTTATCTGCCTTTCATTTGATCTATGCAAACTAGAATTAGCCTAAATATTGCAGAATTTAGGAATGTAATAATAGACCCTAAAACCTTAAAAAAGCAACCCAAAAATTAATGGTGGTTTTAAAAACATTTTCCTATAATTTCCAATAACCTTTTGTGGTAATTCATCACAAATGTATGTAGGTATATTTATAACATTAGAATTCATTCTTAACTCAACATTGAAAATAAAATTAAACAAAGACTTTTTTAATCAGTTGTGGTAATGACTATTTTCCCTTACAAACAAACAAAAATGAAACAAACCACATAGGAAAAACCAAACTAATTTAAATATTTTTTTTTATTTTTTTTTTATTTTTTTTTAGCCTTTATTTATTTATTGAATCTTCATATAATGAAATGACAATAAGTATTCAAATCTTAATACTAAAAAGAAAATAATAAGCCCAGCCAGTGCTAGACAAAAATTTTATGATACTAAAAAAATTTCACATCAACTGATCCAGTCATCTATTTTGCGCTTGAGTTAAAGCAAGGGTATCCCTCCTTCTCAACCGATTATGGCCACTAAAGTTAAGGATGTCTCGTGCAAGTGGGTTTGGGTGGTGTTCAAGTTTGCTGACATACTTTGACGCGTGTTTTGTAAATTCAACTTTTACTAATGGCACGCATAGATCTTTGTGAATTCGAGAATTTGTAACATACCATGGAGCTGCAGTAATTATACGTAGAATTTTATTTTGACCCCTTTGAATTTTTTCAATGTTTGATGCTGAGGCAGTACCCCATAATTGAATTCCATAGCACCAGATTGGCTTTAGAATTGCATTGTACAACAATAGTTTGCAGTCCAACTTTAGTGAAGAATTTCTGCCAATTAGCCAATTAAGTTGCACTGCTTTTAATCTCATCTGTGTAAGTTTCGCTTTAATATGAGACTTCCAAGTTAAACGGCGGTCGAGGTGAATGCCGAGGTATTTGACTTCATTATGTTGAGGAATAATTTGATTATTTATTTTGATGAACGAGCAAGTTTCTTTTCGCAATGTGAAAGTGATATGAATACATTTCTGTTCATTAACCCTGATTTTCCAAAGCTCTAGCCAATTCTCTAGTTTATAAACATAATTCTGCAAATTCTGTGATGCTACTTGGTGGTCCTTATGAACGCTGATAAAGGCTGTATCGTCTGCGAAAGTTGACGTGTGGATTTTGGGGTCTGACGGCATGTCGGAGGCATAAATCAAATATAAAGTAGGACCCAGTATGCTACCCTGTGGCACACCTGTTTCAATTGGCTGAGCGGGGCTTAAAAAATTGCCTTCTTTGATTTTAAATTTGCGACCGTATAAATAGCTTTCCATAAGTTTATGGGTGTTAGCAGGCAGAGTTAATTTTATTTTGTGCATTAAACCGTCATGCCAAACTTTGTCGAACGCTTGGGACACATCAATGAAAAGGGCGGAGCAGTATTTTTTGTCTTCAAACGACCCTCTTATCACATTTACCAATCTGTGTGTTTGTTCGATGGTGCTGTGTTTAGCTCTGAAGCCGAATTGATGATTAGGAATGCATTCAGTGTCGTTCAGAATTGGAATCAACTTAGTCATTAACAATTTTTCGAACAGTTTAGAAATTGTCGGCAGTAGGCTAATTGGCCTATATGACTCTACTTTGGTGTGATCCTTCCCTGACTTAAGAATCATAGTGATCATAGACACCTTCCAATCTGCAGGATAGTATTCTAGGCGTAAAATAGCGTTGAAGATAAAGAGGATAATTCTTCTAGCTACACGAGGTAACTCCACAAGCATTTTATTGCTGATTTTATCCATACCTGGAGCCTTTCTAAGGTTCAGAGTACCAATAGCGCTTTGGACATCACCAAAGTTTAGTCTTAGAGGTACAGGAGGTCTAATAACGAGTGGTGGCAAATCAGATACGTTATTTGAGTTGTTTTTAGTAAACACATTTCTTAAATGGTTAACAAATAATGTCCCTTTCTCGGAATCATTTCTAGCCCAGTCACCAGTCGGATTTCGCAAAGGAGGTTTTCCTCTCACTGGTCTTTTTAAACCTCTTGCCGCCCTCCATAACGAGTAGTCAGATTGTGGGGTACTATCAAGACCCTCCAAGTAGGATCTAAGTGAAGCCGTTCTTTGGGTTTCTAAGAAATGTCTTAGTATATCTCTGCATACCCGTAGCCTAGCTTTCAGTTCAGGAGACCTGTGAAGTTGCCACTCTCTTCTCATTCTTCTTTTTTCTGATAGGAGATGTTCGAGTTCAGATAAATAAGTTCTGTTTGTCCTAATTCTACATTCAACGTGATAAGTGGAAGCGTGATGCACAGCTCGTCGAAGGTCCTCGGTAAAGTTGCCACACAATATTTTCCGTGCAATGAGAACTTAAATACTTTTTGTATTTTATCCAGCTTACTCGGGTCTTAGTCATGTTTCTAAATGGAGAGCCACACACTTGAGGGAAATGCATTGAAATGATAGTAGGAGAGTGATCTGAGGACAAGTCTAATGAAGGATCCACTTGCATCCATTCTACAGGGATATTTTTCACTACTCCAAAGTCAATAACATCGGGAATCTTCCGTCGGTCCGTCGGCCAGTAGGTGGGATGTCCGCTTGAGAGTACATCTAAGCCCATTTGAGCAATGGTGTTGAAGAGTACGCGACCCTTTGGGGTTACCAGACGTGAACCCCAAAATGTGTGTTTGGCGTTAAAGTCGCCAGCAACTAAAAATCTAGCTCCAAGGGAATTAAAGAAGTTATGGTATTGGTGTTCTTTTATTGAGAATCGAGGCGGAGAATAAATCGATGATAAAACAAATTTGTATTGACAGAATTCAATGCAAATGTTTGTTGCTTGGAGGTAATCCTCACTTATGTTATTCATTAGATAATGTTTTATTCTGTTCTTTATAAGAATTGCCGAACCTCCACAAGCTCTTCCGCGGGGATCTTTAGTATCGTACAACACGTAGCCATTAATTTTGAAGTACCCTGTCGACGTCAAGTGAGTTTCAGCAATCATCATAACATCAATCTGCTTATCCATCAGGAAGTATTCCAGTTCGTTTTTATGTTGGCGGAGGCCGTTCGCGTTCCAAAAACAAATTTTTAAATAAATCATTTCTTTAAAATGGCTTGCAAGATAGTGGATTGCATTTTCAGCATTTCCTGCATCATGGATGTCATGGTGGTCGTAAAAGTGTTCATAGTTTGGACAAGTGTCTGCAATGTTGTCTCTAGATTGTTGATATGTGGCTCAGAATATTGCGATATAGGTTCCTGCTCCAGACCTGGCATATTAGATTTGACCACGTTTGCGTAAGAAACTTGTCTAGAATTAGGAGCGTTTACGTGAGTAGTTGGTCGTACAATTTGAGGAAAATTCTTACTCGACGTGAAATTAGGTTGTTGAGGATGGTCAGGTAATACTGGCGACTTATTGGTCCTTATGCCCTTCAAATAAGTATAAACTGGACAACCTCTATAATTAGCGGTATGATTTCCTCCACAGTTACTGCATTTTTTTATTTTTAAGTCCGTTTTGGACTTATTACATTGAGCAGTTGCATGTAGTTCCCCACATTTAAATATAAAACCAATAACTATAGTATTAATTTGTTGAGCTTATTAAAAATATTTTCTTTAGGTAGATTAATTTTTTTTTCAACTTAAGTAATTATGTATCTCTTTCTTTTCTACATATATGTATGTATGTACTCGTATATGTAGTTCATACAAAATAAATATTCCTATTAAGAAACTTATACCTGACTGTTTAATATAAACGTACAAATGTATTTATTTATATGCTATTCAAAGCAGAATTTGTTGATATTTGCAAAGTCTAAAAGCTAGAACACTTTCCTATAACATAATTACAAAACGTCTTTGATATTTGTTGTTATTTTTGTTTTGCATGGTTTAAATTTTTAAACACACACAAAACCAAAACCTTTACGTTTACGATTTAGCCATTGCTGTATTTGTTGTAGCTCTTCTTCTAATTGTACTGTATTTTCTACTGACAGCCTAAATAAACTCATATGATAATTACAACCGCAAATTATTTGTATTTGTTGAAATTATCAGTTTGTTTGCCTTGCAAAAAAAAAAAAAGTATTTGCTACACTTTGTTAAGAAAAACAAAAAAAAAAAAAATAAATGAAACTAATTAAAAAAAAAAGAATCGAAAAATAATAAAATATGTATTCTTCTGGTTACTCTACTTTAAGGGGTGAGGAAAAAAAATACCTGAACAGTGTTTTAAAGCAGATGTATATGGTAGAAATTAAAAGGAATTAAAAAAGAACTGTTAAGGAATTGTTAAGTAAACTCTTTACTACTTAATATGTATAAGATAATATGTTAAGTTCTCTGTTTCACTGGAGCCCTGATTAATTATTATCCTTTTATAGGTTGTTTCTTTCATATCTTTAATATAAAAAAACAATTTGGACATTTTCTCCGAAAGATTCCTTTTTGGCGCCTTCAAGTTTCTGAGCTCTGTTCCTTTTTTTATTTATATTTTTATTTTATCAGCATAACCCACCAACTTTACCTTTTGTGGTTTCGCCTTTATTTCTAATAAATTTTTTATACTACAATTTCTTTGCTATCTTTTTCCTAAGACAACCATTTTCAAGTTGTCCCCGAAAGATCACTGAATGGCGCTTTTAAGTTTCTTCGCCTTTCCGCTTTTGTCATGTCCAATTTCTTCAGGTTCAATGACGATCTTCATTTTCTACAGTATATCTGCATAACTTAAACTAACAGCATTATTGTTATGATTTTGCCATTATTTTCAATCATGTTTTTATTGTTTTAATTTTTGGTACTTCGATTTTTTTTTATTTTTCTTGCTACCAGAAACTATCGATTGTCATTTGATTTTTTCCGGTGAATAGGGGCCGCTGTTTTCTTAACGCCTTTAGGGATTTATTTTCCTAGTGTCTTTTGCTTCTCACAACATCCGTTTTCCAAAATTTCATTCTGAGTGATCGGCCTTTCTATACTCCCGCCAATGCTGCTGCAATGCAACAGCCTGCAGAAGATAATCCCTTAGTTAGTATGTTTGTTTATGAAGTACACTTCCACTCGGAGCCCAATAAGTGCATTGTGAATCCCTTTAAGAAGAAATCAAATAATGTGAGAAAGAAGTAATTTGTATTTGCTCAGATAATGTGGTCTAATCAAATCACTTGTGTTACTGCGAGATCAATTTGGCGCCTATTTGAAAAAGGCAGGACGAAATTATTGATTAGCTTTCGTCATGATCAAATTTGAATAATGGTTTCAGTAGTTACAGGGCATTTTACTTTGGGAACACACGCCAGAAGAATGGGCTTACGGTTTAATGATTATTATACAATGAGGAGGAGGAGGAAGAGATAATAACTCAGCTACTCTGCCAATGCTCGGCGCTATCAATGATGAGTAAGCGTATATTTCGGATTTCTTTGCTATCCTGCTATCATGCATAAACCTAAGACACATCGACACTTTCGAAAAGGATTTAGGGTGGTTTGAAATGAAGACAACCAGTTAGTTGTTCACCTAAAGGGTAACACAATGTTATCATCTTAATAGACCCCAGAAAGTTGTTCTGAGAATAGATGCCCATGGAACCTAACCTAACCTTATTAGTTAAACATTCCCAGGAAATTCCTTAGAACAGATCACATCCACACAGTTTATTGCCAAAGTCAACGAACGTTGTTTCCTCTTCCATATTAAGATGTATGATTTGGAAACATCATTCATACATTCAAACATCAACGAGATATTGGATCGAATTAGTCATTCCGTTGCTGCGGTATCATCTCTACACAGACAGTATTGCGGCATGTCGCAGAAATGAATAATTACATTGTACATATCGATCGATATTTCTTTCTGCTTATACCTCCCATTATACCTATATCTAGTCTATAAGTAATACATGCGCAACAGGTGTAGAAACAGTAAAGCATATAATTTTTGAAATTCCAAAGTGGGCAAATGAAAGGTGAGACAATAACAGCCGAAAATATAATGCAATGCTAACTTCAAAAGAAGAATGGAAGCACTCTGAGATCTACATTAACACACTTATTAAAGAAATATATTCAATGGTTCTGAACCTACCACGATAGGAGGAAAGAGATACAAACCACCCATTTTGACGAAATGTGATTACGTGCTATCACTACGTCCATTAACAAAAAAGTAAAAGACGACAATATAATCCTTCATCCAGTTTATGAGGTATATTTAGTCTATGACCTATTGTCTAGTCTACGGTTTTGTTTACGGTTTAGTCTACGGTATAATCTACGCGCTAGGTTTTGGTATAGTCTATTGTATTGCATATTTTATAGTCTATTGTTTTGCTTATTGTCTTGTCTATGGTCTAGTTTAAGGTCAAGTTTATGTTTAATTTAAGAAAAAAATATTAGTCATTTCCAATCTTCAACGAAATTGTAATTCAAAACTAAAACGTTTTGTGTAAACTTTTTTAATAAACCTGTATGAATTACAAAATATTTTACATTTTGAATTATAAAAAACACTGTCTGTCATACATCTAGCACTGCGTAGTGCTTTGGCACTCGTTTCGTAAAGAGTGTGATTTAAAGTTTAAAATTAAAGTGAGAGAAACATACCTACATACATACAATATACAGCTGCGGTAAAAAATAGCACTGAAGGCATGATTCGATTGTACTAGTTCCCTAGTTAACTCATTATTCAACGTAAAAAGGATTTATGTAACTTTTATTGACTTTATTAAAAAGATTTACAATTTCGGGTGAAGTATCAAAATTTGTACGACAAAAAAAAAAAAAACAATTTTCATTGTAGATTTAAAAAAATTAAACTAATATGTATATTTCAAATAAATAAAATAAAAAATAAAGCTGATGAAACAAATAACTTATTAATATTTTATTGTATGACCTTTGTTTTTGCATTAACAGGGGCGCAGCGCTTCGGCATGGAATTAATTAAGTTTTCACATCTTTCTTTAGGTATTTTCGCCCACGACTCCTTCACTACAGCTTAAAAATGCTCATTGTTGGTCGGTTTTATTTGAGATACACTTTTCTTTATGCCAGCCTAAAGATTCTCTATTGGGTTTAAGTCAGGTGATTGCGCAGGCCACTCCATGACCTCCATATTGATGTCAATGAACCACTGACGTGCTTTTCTGCAACTTGTTGGCAGACCCAAAGCAATGGCATTTGTGGATTTTATTCTGCGTTTGGGGGACGTCTAACATATGCACGAGAACCTTTTCCACCAAATAAAATGATTTTACTTTCGCCCGTCCATAAAATAGTTCGCCATTTACTAGCGGTCCAGCTTAAACGTTCTTCTGCAAAAGTGCTATTATTTTTGCCGGCACTGTACATACATGTATATATAAATTGACAACAACAAATAGTGACAGCATCAGCATGTTGTTGTCGTTGACACAAATATAATAAACCGTTTATTTGTTTATATTATTAATTGTATTTATAACTCAGTGTACCTTTTGTATTTATTTTGATACTAAATAAACCCGACTTTTTATAGTTATTCGCACTACAGTCTATATTATATAATTAACAGACAAAATGTTTCCAATCACAAGAATAACAGCCAACAGCAACAACATAAAATGTTTTGGAAAATAAAATAAGATTTTCCTGTTTTCCTAATAAGAAATTTTTAAAAAATTCACACAAAAAACCGAAATATGTAAGAGAAAATATTCCACTTAGAAAAAAAGAACAAATAAAAATAAAAAAAACATATTGATGATTAAAAAGGAATTCCTTAAGTGATTAATGAGTAATACCCGCCACCCAGCCAGCCAGTCTTAAGCATTCAAGACAACAAGAAAATAATAATTATCGTATGTATGTATAAAAGTTATTAGTGTGCCATTCATTCTCGACCCACTCATTAACAAAATAGCAACAACAAAAATCCCATTATTAAGTACATATAGTATTAAAATATTTTAGTAGTAATACGAATAAGAAATTCTTGCTAAGACTACACAAAACAAGTGAAAAGATACAGATTGTTTTAAAGAAAGTCAAACAAATAAATAGAATAACATCTAGTATTTAAGTATGAAAAAATCATTAATAATCATTGTAGCTAATACGGAATGTTTATTGATTTATATTTTAGAAAATATGATATATAAAAAAAATCCATCTTGAATTAATGAAAATTTTAATACATATTTCATAATTTTGAAATATACCATACAAAACACTACATTTTTCGGGATGCATTGACATGTCTTATAGAAACATCCCTTAAAATTCAAACGCTTTTAAGATTTCAAATTTCCAAACCAAATTTGTTAAAGTTATACACTGTCAGCAGGGCTGCCAGATAAATTTCGGAAAAATTGTCAAAATCCCGATAAAAAAGAAAAAAATTGTCATTTCGAATTTTAAAAATCGTAAAAAACTCGGAAAATAAAAAGTCACTATTTCTAATAGTATTTTGAAATTATTATTTAAACGAAAACATAAAAATTAAAGTTTAATACATAAATTTTAACTCAAATTTAAAATTTTAAATCACAAAAATACAAATTGTGTAATATTTTTATAATATCTTAGTCCGCTTTCGCACTCTTCAATTCTGACTCGTCAGAGCAAGTATTTTTGAATGAGAAGGAAAAAAGGGGGTACAAACTTGACGGTACTAGTCAATTTTCTCACATCCTTGAATTGACGTGTGTAAATGGAATGGCAAATTCAAAAGAGAATTGAACAAAAACTGGTCAGGTAAAACTGAAGAGTGTGAAACAAGACTTAAGGCTTCATTAGTCTTTACTTTCTGTTGCTGTTCTGTTCCGTGTCGTTCTGTTGTTAAATGTTTATAGTTAGTTTTTCCGTATAAACGTATCAGCTGTTTTAGGTAAATAGACAACATACCGCGAAAATAAATCAAAAAATACAAATCAAAGTTTTTTTTATCGTACAATATGTCATTACTTTTGACTAAAGTAATGAGTTTTTCGTCATCCATCGTTTATTTTTTATATTTTTATAACTTTTATACAAATTTTTTTATTATGATAATATGGTATTATTCAATTATATATGGAACAAAATATAGACCAAATGGCGGCCACGCTTACACCTTGTAAATACAAGTCTTTATGCATAATGTTCATCAACGACGAGCTCGTAATGTGCAATTGTTGGGCACGACGACGAGTTGAGGTGGACGTCTCTTTAGCCACACTATCATGATCAACTGCAATATTCTCTGCAGTACGAGATTATATATATGTTGTTGTCGTTGACACAAATATAATAAACCGTTTATTTGTTTATATTAGATAAAATAGTAACTGAATTAAAAATAAAACTATAATTTATAATTATTAGAAAATAATAAATAACGGGTGATTCAAGTAGAGATACTTTTTTTAATAGCCTTTTTTGACAGATCACGTGTGAGTCGTGTCATGCTGTCGTGTTATTTTTGTTCAGTATTGTTTGGCATTTCATAATGGAAGGACGTTTACAAATCGTTCAACTTTATTAAAAAAATTCACGTTCTGTGAGGAATGTGTTTCGTGCACTTCGCTCAACTTGTTGACCATAAGTCAGTTTTTTTTTTCTCTTTAAAACAGTTGAGAACCTCGAAATGGATCAAGCTTTATGTACATGTTTTAATCAAAAAAACAGGATATATTTAAAACCGCACTTTATTTAGTCCGACAGTGTATGTGTACATTTCAACTTCAAGTGAATTTTTAAGACCAAATGAATGAAAAAATTCGATAAATACAGGGGAAAAAATAATAATATATGTATGTATATAAAACAATGAATAACCTTCTAATTAAAATAACACAACACGCACATATTAAACAACAACAATAAAAAACCAAAAGAAAACAATGAAAAACTCTTTGTTAATCTTTAATGAAATGAACTGGCCCCCTTAAACGAAGCATTTGCATTTACATAAGTATGTACATTAAATTGACAACAACACATCATATGAATAAGAAAATAATAAAAATGACGACCCCTATATAAAGTATGGTTTGACAATTAAATCACATTTAAATAAAACTTTTGTGGAAACAATACAATGGCTATGCAGTGGTGGTCAGACTGACCAAACACTACTGACAAACTGGCTGACAATAAACAATATTAAAACACATGTTAAGTTTCCCAATGCTTACAAATGACTTGTTTAAAATAAATAATTGATTTCTTAATAATAGTAATAATAATAGCAAGATATCCAGTAGAGAAAAGAGATGTTAATTAAATTTAATAAAAACTACATATGTTATACTAATTTGTCGTCGGTCTGTTTCTATTTGCAGGTTAAATTTAAGCTCGATGGAAAAGTTAAACAATATATTGGACAACCATTATAAGTTTTCAATATTAAAGGAAATCTTTCAGGCAACTGTTTAGCCCACAGCTTAACAGCAACAATAACTAAATTCTCAATACGTATTATTAAAAACAAATAATAATAGAAAACAGTTTTGACCGGCTTATACTATGTATCTGCTCAAACTCGCTAAATAAATTATTATTTTGGGTTCGCAGCAGTAACTTGAAATCTAACGTTAACTAGCTAATTATAATTATAACTAAGTAATCACTAATTAATTATAACCAGGAATTGCAAATAATTTAATAAAATTATCATTATTATAATTAAAATTAAAAAAAAATGGAATGAAAATGTTTTCAAAAATGCTAAAGAATTGTTTTAGATTTTAAACCTTAAACAAAATTAAATCACAACATACAAACAAACAACATGTCGACGGTTACTACAACAAATACCACCTGCACCTTCACTACTACCACCACCGCTTCACCCGTAATCAGCAACAAGAATAAAATATCCACTTCGACACCACAAAAAAATGACGCCGATGCTGCTATAGCCTCGGTAGAGGCTCTGGCCGATATAAGTGGTTTAGCAAACACTGAAACATCTCATGTTTTTCATGATGACACCATTAGTACCAGCTTAAGTCCTCATCATAGTAGTAGTAGTAGTAATAAATTGAGTAAATCCAATTCGGCTTCTAATAGTCCGGTGGCTAAGAGACATATTAATTCGGGTTCTATAACACGCATACGACCCCAATCTAGCTATTCGGCTAGGGTATTAATATTTGATGATTCCGACCAGGAATTTGGAGGTAGTGGTAGTAATAATAGCAACGCCAGTGGCAGTGGTAATAATACTCAAGATGGCACCACAAAATCTTACATTGGTTTGGAAATGTTGGCCTCATCGCCTAAAAATGATTCATCAATATCGATATCGTCATCGCAATCGCTGATGCGTAATTTAAATTTGACTAAATCCTCGTCGGGTGGTTTATCGGGTACTTCGGTTTCTTTGCCCGCCCGGGGTTATGGTGCTCTATTGCGTAAGATATCCTATCAGCAGCATACCTATTCGATGAGATCATCAAGTAATGGTGAGTAAAATGAAATGTCAACTAAAGAACTGCTAGACATAGACTGGAACAAATGCGAGACAAGACATTTAACTACAAATAAACATAAACTAGACCTCTATAACTCTAATATTTTCTCACACATTTTGAATTATTTAACACAAGCATCTCAAAGCTTGTAATGTCACAAGAACTTTTAAAAATAACTTTATTCTAAATCTATCCAAATCTTTTCTAGACTCTTCAAATTTGGTACGCATGCGTAACACCTCATTGGGTAAATCAGCGCCATGTCTGACCGGCAGTTCGTTTCGCGAACGTGACAATAGTCTCGGAAAAACATCAACTACCCTGAATGCTTTGACACAGTCGCCCTCGTCCTCGTCATGCAACAATGCTTATGCATCATCTTCTACAACTAACGCAAATGTTACTGCACCATCGGCGGGAACTCTAAACATTTCACGTTCCGGCAGTTGTGCCGGCCTCGGCATTGGCAAGCATCATTTGCATGGTGTAGTAATGCGCGGTAGTGGTGCCTCCAGTGGTGTAGCTCATCATCGCTTAAGTTTGGTAACGGGCGGCATTGGTGCGGCGGCAGCTGCAGCAGCGGTAGCCAATTCCAGATCTCATTCACCCTATTCGGCTAGCCCCGTTGACAGTCCACGCATCAATTCGCCCATGCAATTTGCATTTGCGCCCATTAAACGTATAGCTACATGCCGAGGAGATGGTAGAAGATGGTCGGTAGCCTCATTGCCATCGTCGGGATATGGTACGACACCGGGTAGTTCAAATTTATCGGTAATTAGTGTCTTGACAAAGAAAATAATGTGTTATTTTTGTTAATCTGTTTGTTGTGTTTAATTTTCTTTAGAGTCAATGTTCTAGCCAAGAAGCCTTGCATCAATTGCATAATCTATCCGGCCAGGAGGAATTCCATATTTTAACGGGAGAGCCGGGTAATCTACATGCCATTGTTAATTGTTGTGCTGAGCATATGCAACAGCAACAACAGGCCATAGCAGCTGCACAGACAAATCGTCCTCATTGCATTAAACACTGTGCTTTATTAAATAACTCTACAACAACACTAACAACGAATAAATCAACCGTCCCGGGACAAAATAGTCCCAAACTATTTCAAAGACAACAACATGTGCCAACACAACCTCAGCCACCAGCAGCACCTCCAGCCGGCTTTGTGTTTAACAACGCTGCAGCCCACAAAAGCTGTCCCAATTGTTGTGCTGATGTCAGCATGGTTTGCAGTGGCAATGGTAACCAGAGCCAGCAACACCAGCAAAATAATAACACCGGTACCCCAGGTGGTTCCCAAAGCAATAATAATCATAATACAAGCAGTAGTAGCGGTCGAATATCCCCCTTCCACAGGCCTAGATCAAGATCTCTATCCAGTCCGTCTCGCAGTCCAGCTATAGATAATGAAATTGCCATGATGAACACTTTATACAAAGATCGTTTTCCCAAAGCCACCCAGCAAATGGAGGAGCGTTTGAAGCATTTTATAAATGAAAACAAATCGGCGGCCTGTAATAGTTTTCGTGATTCCCAGCCCATAGTACGATTCGTCCACCATCAAGTCTTGGAAATGGCACGAGATTGTCTTAATAAATCCGAGGCCAAATTGATAACCTCTAGATATTTCTATGAAATGAGTGAGAATTTGGAACGTTTGCTATTGGAGACAAAGGAAAAGAGTCCCGAGGCGGCGGTTGAACTGGCAGGGGTTATAAAGAAGCTACTGCTTATTATCTCCAGGCCGGCACGCTTGTTAGAGTGTTTAGAATTTGATCCTGAGGAATTCTATCATCTGCTAGAGGCCGCCGAAGGACAGGCCAAGGCCATACAAGGCATTAAGGCGGATATACCTCAGTATATTATACATAAATTGGGTTTAAATCGTGATCCCATAGCAGAAATGCAACAGGAGGCTAAAGAAACTAGAGAGGCATGTGATAGCAAGAGTGGCATGGCCTCCGTTAATGCAAGTTTACTCAATGATTCGGGCACACCCTGTTCGCTTTTATTAAGTTCCCCATTAACCTGTGTTTCAGCTACTCTAAATCCCAATGCTGAATTGAGTTTATTAGCCAACAGTGGTACGAGTACACCTAACCCACCCATGCCACAACAACCGCCACAGACACCCGTGGCAACTGCAGACATGCCCTCATTTGCAGCAGCCATAAGTAATCAAGCTAAAAAACAATTAGCCGCATGTCAAAAACAAACTGCTATGCAATCTACCACTGCTCAACAGCAACAACAAACTACTGCTGCTGCTGCAGCACCTTCATCACAACCGCAGCCACCACCGCCGGCGCCCCAGCCCATACCCAATGAACAAGATTTCGATATTGTTAAATTGATCTCAAATGGTGCTTACGGTGCTGTCTACTTGGTTAAGCACAAAACAACACGACAACGTTTTGCCATGAAAAAAATCAATAAAAACAATCTCATTTTACGCAATCAAGTCGAACAAGTTTTTGCCGAACGTGATATACTCTCATTTGCTGACAATCCCTTTGTCGTCAGCATGTACTGTTCTTTTGAAACGAAAAAACATTTATGCCTGGTCATGGAATATGTGGAGGGCGGTGATTGTGCCACGCTGCTGAAAAATATTGGTCCTTTGCCGGCTGATATGGCGCGTTTTTATTTTGCCGAAACTGTTTTGGCCGTAGAATATCTACATAGTTATGGCATAGTACATCGTGATTTAAAACCAGATAATTTGCTAATTACCGCTTTGGGTCATATAAAACTAACCGATTTTGGTCTCTCCAAAATGGGCTTAATGTCCCTGGCCACTAATTTATATGAGGGTTATATAGACTCTGAAACTAGACAGTTTTCCGATAAACAAGTAAGTGTTAAATAGTAAAATAGTAAATGTTTGAATATTTTTTTTTTACTTTTTAAAATTTGTTTAGGTTTATGGCACACCCGAGTATATAGCTCCCGAAGTGATATTACGCCAAGGCTATGGCAAACCGGTAGACTGGTGGTCTATGGGTATTATTCTGTATGAATTTCTTATTGGTTGTGTGCCATTTTTTGGCGAAACGGCTGAGGAATTGTTTGCTCATACGGTTAATGATGACATTGAGTGGCCGGACAATGATGACTGGCCCGTACAGCCAGAGGCTAAAGATATTATCACTCAATTGTTGCAACAAAATCCCCGAGATCGTTTAGGCACCCAAGCGGGCGCTTTAGAAGTTAAAGAACATTTCTATTTTGATGGTTTAGATTGGAATTCGCTGCTAAGGCAAAAGGCCGAATTTGTACCACAATTGTCTAATGACGATGATACCAGCTATTTTGATAGTGAGTCAAGACTCCGTTTTGTTTAAAAATAAAACAAATTTAAAATTTTGTTTTTCTGTTTAGCTCGTATGGATCGTTATAATCACGATTTGGCAGGTGAAGATACAGACGATACCGATGACACCCCGGTTATAGGTTCCTTTTCTTCATACACTCCACAATATCGTAAACAGCACTATTCCTGGTCGCGTGTGGCCTCCACCACCACCAACACCACCATAAGCTCTACTACTACCACTAATACTTTAACGACTTCATTTAACAACGCCATAACGGTCACCAATACAGCTTTGGCCGAAACAAAATTGCAGGTAACTGAAAGCACTTCATCGCCCATAAATACTGTTGATTCGGTGGCTAAATGTCGTAAGATAGCGGCTCCGTTGGCTTCCGCACAAACTATTATCACACAACATGTAGTGAATAAGGTTTTGAATACACCACAATTAAGGAAAATAGAGGTAAAACGGAATTACAAGATTACAATTGCAATTCATAGAATGAGGGCATTTTCTCATTTAAAAGCTTATATATAATTTAAGATAATAGAGTTATAATAAAAACAATTTTTGTTCATTTAATTTTTGCAAAACTTATAAATTTCTCTTAATCCAATCCCCTTTAGATCTCTACCAGTTGTTTGAAAGTTCCTTCAACACCTGATGCCGATTATTTACCCGAATTATTGCACAATGTTACCATAGGCAATGATAACGAAATGCGCATTCTACACCAAATCCTGCAACAACCACCTGGTGCTGCTGCAACATCAAGTCTGCAACCGTTGAAACCAGAACGCCTTCACAGGCACAGTATGCCACCCAATACGACATCAATTATCACTACACCAGCTACACCACCAGCTGCAATGGTAAATGCCCCCGTAGAAGTTGCCACAAATACCTCGAAATCATTGGCTTCAGCTACAACCACACCCTCAATAACTAACACAGCAGCAATGACAACAACTACTACTATAACTACCACCTCAAGTACAACTTCAACTGTAACCACCGATCGTAGACTTGCCGATATTCATCGCAAATTAGCTACCTTAGCCACAGCGCGCAGTACTCCCGAATCGTCACAGACCGATAGTGATGATTTTTCACCTCAGATTGCACGCAAACGCAAAGGTGTTTGTGCTCGTGACATTTTGCCCAGATTTTCCATATCTATTGAAGATGAGACCATTAGTGGTGGCTCATCGTCGGCTGAAAATACCCGGGAACAGTCACCGCTGGCATTGCAACATCAAAAGTCCATGGACAGTCATATTGGCGCTAAAAATCATCGTTCACGTTCATCGATTGTGAAATCAGCCTCGGCCCTGGGATTGTCATTGATGTCCTCAGCTAGTAAGTGTGGCAACATAGTTTTCTTTGTTTTAATTTAAAGCTTTCATAAATTTGTTCCTACACAGTTGATAATTCGCAATTGGCTCAACAATTGTGCAATATTACTGCTGGTATACAATCGCCCAGTGCAGTTACTGGTAGCGGTGGAGGTGGTGGTTCAAGTACTGCCTCTTCCCGCGACACTTCACCTTGTCGTGAGTTGTCTCCTTTGGTTACCAATCTCAAACCGCCTATTATTATACGAAGAGGCCCTCGCGGTTTCGGCTTTACTGTACACACCATACGCGTCTACTATGGTGATACTGATTTCTATACCATGCATCATTTGGTCATGGCTGTAGATGAGGGCAGTCCTGCCTTTGAGGCAGGTCTAAGGCCAGCCGATTTAATAACTCATGTTAATGGTGAGACTGTTCAGGGCCTCTTCCATACACAAGTATTACAATTGCTTTTAAGTGGCGGTGAACATGTAACGTTGAGAGCTACTCCCCTGGAACATACCAGTATACAAAGTGGTGGTCGTAAACGTGATTTAATGCAAAGTAAATTGGCTAAAAAGGGCGTGAATCGCCAAAAGAAACAAACGAAAAAAGAACACGATAAAAAGCGCAAAACTTCTTTATTCAGGCGCATTAGCAGTAAAAGGGCCTCAGCTGAGATACAACAGGTTAGTAATAAATATTTCCTGTACAAGTTCAATACTTAATATTCAATTTTTTTTGCCACAGATTGCTGCCGGCATTAGTTCGCCAACTACACCCTCAGCTATAGCGGGTAGTGTGACCATTGCCCGGAATTTGTCACCTCTGGATTCTTCTTATCACAGTAGTAGCTGTTGTCAATCAGTAGCCACTTCTTCACAGTCTACATCACCTTCTTCATCGTCACCCAATACCCCTACAGGTGGTGGTAATAATAATAATAACAATAATGGTGTCTCTTCGGCTGGCAATAATACCGGCATAGGTTTTGTTAGCACTTCGAATACGGTGCTATTGCCCATAGCAGGTTCAGTGGCTGGTGCTGCCACTGCCGGTGCTCCAGTGGGTGTAATGGGATCCATACCAGGTGAGTTTCACAACAAATATGCTAAACGAACAAGTTTTTTATAAATATATTTCTTTTTTACAGTATCTCCCACTGCAGTACCACAACTATATCAAAGACCTTCTACACTGCATGGTCTAAAACATAAATTACACACTGGCTGTTCGGGCAATACCACTGTTTGTGCCACTGGTACTGGGGTGAAAACCTTGCACACCAATTCGGCTGCCTCTATACCCAATAGACGCAAATCGGTGGGTCATATACCGTTATCGCCCTTGGCTAGGACACCTTCACCCTCGCCACTACCCTCATCGCCTACACGTTCTCCTTCACCCCTGGCCTTTCCTTTGATTGGCCATCAGCCGGGCTCCTCGAATACTACCCAGTCGTATAGTCCCGGGGGATCATTGCCTGTTGTACAAACAGTAACAGCTGGCTCTAAAAAGACCGGTTTTGTGCGCACAAAATCTTCAGAACCCTCATCGCCCCTGCTGCGTCGTGCTCTATCACCCGATCGTTTGCATCCACGCAGTGCTGAGTCTAAATGTACTCTAATATCTCCCCTTTGCTGTTCGCCACCCATTAAACAGCCCCAAAGAGTTATTGGCGGGGTGTGGCGTCCTACCACCACCTCAACAACCTCTGCTAATTCTTCGACACATGCCATAAATAATCAGCCGGCTTTGCCGCCCATTACCACACATCCACAATACCAGCAACAGCAGCAGCAACAGGGTGCTTCGTCAACAGCCTCAACCTCTACATGTGGTAGTCGTCTTTTAGAACAACAGCAGCAGCAGCAACAACAACAACATCAGCAACACTGTGATCTTTCAGCCAGTTCAGATGAAACTGCATTAATATGTGATACTTCTGTGAATTCTCAAGCTGCAACTGCAACAAACTCTTCTTCTTCAGCATTAGTTAGTACTCCGTCCGGTATTGCTCTGCCAGCACCGGGTGAAATGTTACCTCGCATTGCTGAAGAGAAAGATTCTCCCACCAGTAGTTCGGAAACAACGCCCGGTTTTATGCAGACCATCAATGAGCATGAAGGAGAGATTAACTACAATCAACAATTGAAGGTGGACAAAGACAAGGCTTTAGAAAATAAAGCTAAAAAAGAGCAGCAACTGGATAAGGATGCCGCCAGTGGTGATTGTTTTAAAGAATTGAACACTGTTAATGTGATGACGAAATCAAAATGCAACGAAAGCAGTAAGTGTTGTTATATTTTTTAATATTACGTATTTATCAATAGTATTTTTTAGATTTGTTTTACTATAAAGTATGTATATGAAATTTCTGGACTATTTGATCTAGAGCAGTAGTTTTTACAATGTATGTACGTCATATCGTTGGGTTCTTAAAATATTTTATTTTTTAATAATATTATATAGATAGTGTGGCCATATTTCAATATTAGAAATGTAGCCCTTACAGAGACATGAAAAATACTAAAAGAGCGGTATTTGTAGGCGTGGCAAAACAATATAAACAAAATTATTTCTGGAATTGTTTTTACATAATCTTTAATCCTAGGGGGTGACTGACACAACTTTTTCTTGTATGGATGGCGAACAACTCTAATGGGCAGTCATTTCTTGAACAGCTCATTTGGGTCCTATAAGTTCATTCTATTGTGTTACAATATTATGTGTTTACTTTATATTGACGCTCAAAGTACATATTTAGCCAAATACATATTTATAGCAAATTAAATTTCTTTGCAGCAACTCAAGAAACTGCTTCAAAAACTATAAATAATAAAACCACTACGCAACAAAGCAGCAACAATAAAACCACAATTGAATTAAAAACTAGTAAATTAGCCACCACCACTGCAAACGCAACTACAACCACCAACAGAAATACAATAATAACAACAGCAACAACAACCATAACAGCAACAACAACAGCAACTCAAGGAAAGTCAAGTAAAACTATAACAACAGGACGACGTGAACAAAGCGCAATAGCTAGTGGAAATGCTGGAGCTGGCGGTAGCAGTAGCAGTAGTAGTGGCGGTGAAGGAGGAGTAGGGGCTAATAAATTAGCCACTAACAAACAAAAGAAGTAAAAAAAAGTATTTAATAAAGGAATTCTCAATTGCAAAAGAAATTGTATAAAGTTTTAAAGCGTGTATGTAAAAGAGTGAGTGGGTAAAGGATTTATATAATCGATATGCCCAATAAATATGCAGTAAGTGGGTAAGCTTGTTTATTGTTGCTTAACTATAACTATAACACTTAAAGAAAGCGTTTATATAAAATTGAAAAAGAAAAAAAGATAAGAAAATGTAATGTCTGCAAATTTGTTTACTTGATATATCTACATACATAAATACATACATATATATTTTTGATGAGTGTTTTATTTTTTTCGTTTTTTTTGTTCATAGAAAATTTAGTAATGTAATTAAATTTAATCTTTAAACTATTACTACAACATACAAACATACATATATCTTATATATAGTATATATAGTCTAGAGTTTAGAGTGAAACAAACAAACCAACCAACCAATTAACTTTTTTTGATTGCCATATTCTTACAGAAAAAAGTTTATATAAATATATCTATATGTAATACTTTTTATTTTCTAACACCATAACTATTTAAGTGTACCTACATACATATATACATACATAAATAATCTCTAATTAATTAATTATTTAGCAAAGCGTAAGTCTATATAAATTGTATTTTAAAAGAAAATGCTTTTTTCCAAATAGAAAAAAGTGTAATAAATTGCAAATATATTAAAGAAATGTTTGAAAAAATCATGTTTTAGCAAAAACTTAGAATTTGTCTCACATCCGCCTCTTGTTAAGCTTTTTCGACCACTTTTTCTACATATTGGAATTTTCACGTTTTAAAGAATTTATTAAAACGAATAAACAACTTAAAGCAGAGCAGTTATTTATATTTACTTCATAAAAGCAAAAGAATATGTAAATATTAGCTACTTTGGATGAAATTAAGATGACGCTTTTAAAGTATGACTATGATTTATTTATAAGTCTCGTACCAACAGAGGAACTTAGTCTTAGCACTAAAACTTCAGCAGCATCAAAAAAACTGTTATATAATAATATGACCGATCTTCAACACCGTAAGTTCGATTGTGCTTAATTTAGTTTAAGATTCAATAGGAGTTGGTGATCAGTGTAATTATGAAAGATTTTCTTCCGTACTTTACATGAAGATGATATACTATGTATATGGAGATGTATGTAAGTGTTATAATTTGTGATCTGTCCAATTTGGAAGCATTTATAAATATAATATATGTATACAATAACAAAGGGTTATCCTAGAGTTCAACATTTTGTGCCTCACTTATGCAGAAATTAAATTAAAATAGGGGCGGATGGTTTTCTGTCACGGTTTGAAAATAAAATGAAGCTGGCAAACATTTCTAGTTTCTCTGTCCGCCATTTGCATTAAACTGTCCACCATTTGCACTAAACATAGATTTCAAGTAACAGTTTCAAGTACCTTTTTAGTTTGGAATGCTAAAGTTTATGTAAAATGCAGCTTCACTAACAATTATATTTAAACTTTTATTAGCATTTTTTTTGGACAATTTTCTTGTTTTAATGCTTTTTTCAATATACATTCTAAACAAATTTGATTAATACACATGAGTTGTGCTTTTGTGCAATATATTAATTTTATATAAAAATATTAAAAAAACACACACACAAAAATTTATAACAAAATTATTATAATTATAATAAGGCTTTAATTGAACAAAAAACAAAATAAATCAGATATTTAGCGGGTTTTAAAAATAATAATAATAATACCAATTAATAAGAAAAAGCTTAAATAGAAATATTTGTAAATTATTAAATAAATTAAACAAATAAAAGAAATGTATTTGGAAATAATTATAAAACACTGGTTAAATTTGGCTAGGAAAGAAAAAATGATGTTGACATTTAAAATTAGCTGATACTAAATAAAATTTTTAAAGCAATTCTCAACAATTTTGAAAATTATAAAAAAGTATATAAAGCTCAAACAACTGTAGAGTGTTGTTGAAATAATAATAATAATTTTAATTATACAAAGGCATAAAGAAATCAACGATTAGTTTTAAAGTCTTTTTTTTTTATATATTTAAACATTGTGTAAAATAACAGATTTAAGGAACTGTCTGTTTTATTACATTTCCTTTTATTATTATTAAACTTTCCACAGCAAATTCATTTCCATTAAAGTTTATCCTTTAAATTGTTTTTAATTGTGATTAGTTATTGTTTTGTTTAACTTTATAATTTTTATAATTACATATTTTAAACGATTTATAAGTAAATCATAATAAAAGTTTTGAAATATTTAAAAAACAAAAATTTGTTTTGTAAATAAATGTAACTTGTAAAAATGGGTTTATATAAAACATAAATAACAAACCAATAAAAATATTTTGTTTAACTTTAAAAGTTTACTATACAAGAGAAATTAAAACATTTATTAATTTTTTTTATATAAATATTGATATTTATAAAACAAACTAGTGTTACTGACTGAAATTTATTAAAAAAAAGAAACTAATAATAAAATTGTACATTAAATAAATGATTCTTTGTATTTACAGCTTTTAAAATACTTACATTAATAAACTTACATTACATAAATGTCTTAAAAAACTGTTTGATAAAAAAAACCCAATTTAATAAAAAAAACTTTTTGTAGTTTAAAAGAATGTCTGTATTAAACATTAATAAATTATAAAAAACACAACATAGCATTAAATCGCCTTAAAGTCATAGCCTAAAAATGAATATTACCGCCATTTTGAATATATTGCTAAGCAAATGATTGATGAAAACATTACTAGCAATTGATTTGTTTTAACAAATTTGTATTATTTAAAGCTTTACAAGCTTTTTATTACAATATAAACTTAAAGGCGGTTTAATTTAGCTAAAACTATACAAATTATTTTAACGCGTTCTTATTTTTACAACTCTCCTCATACCTACCATCTCCTTTTTTCTTTATACTAAAATAAAACACTTGGCGTTTATAATTAAATGTAATTATGAAAAAAACTATATTATACCGTTAATATGTAACTAAACTAAACATACTCCACTATCCCGCCTCCCCTACCCTCCCTCCCCTTTACTCCTCCACCCACAAAACACCCAGCCACTGTTTTTGTAGTTATATTTGTTATATTTTTTATGTTTATAATTTTTATATTCATATATAATTGTCTTGTTTTTTAATTATAATTTATATATACAAACAAACTAAACTAAATAAAAGGAAAACAAGCTATTTACGTTTTTATTTTTGCAAATTTTATTATACTTTCGTTCTTTATTATACATAAATTAAACACCCTATTAATTAATTATTATTTTATACAATAATTATTTTTATTAAACATACAAATATTACAAACAATTTAAAATATACTATGTACACATACATATACATATTTTGTAAATTGTCTAATTACATATTTCTATTTGTAGAATCTCTTTAAAAGGCATTACAACACAAACAAAGTTCAATTGATATTGTTAAACTGAAAGATAATTCAAAAAATAATTTAAAAAAGGAATACATAAATGTTTTTGCGTAAATTTTGAAAATTATAAAATAATGTAATAAATAAAAACAAAACAAAAGGAAAGAAAAAACTAAAAATGATAATATTAAATTTAATATAAATATTGCAGTACGAAATCTATAAATAAAAACGAGAACATATGCCCTTAAAATGCAATGAAATTTGTTTTATTTTTGTTTAAATTAAGAAATAAAGCAGTTAATCTCGACTAAAAACAAATAAAGTAATTTGTCAGTAATTTGCGACATCCCATTTCTGTATGGAATGTAAACAAATGAACATATAATTTATTGTGTTATTATAGCATACTTAAGGGCGTACATAAAAAAAAAAAAAACAAAATAAATATAAAAAAAACAGTTGAACATACGCGCAAACGAAATTCCAGATTTGAATGGTTTTCTCAATTAGAAGTAAATTTTCAACAACTTAAGGTTCTATACATCTAAAAAAACACCCTATACTCGTATTAATACAAATAAAGTATATTTAATAATAATATCCCAAAATATTATTCCCCATTTTCCTTGAGTGGCAATGGCTTTTTTATCTGTTTACACCAAAAAAATTAGAATATCGCATTTACGTCAAATAATTTTATTTTGAGAGAGAACAGTTTAACCTTCTTTTTATCAATAGTTCATTGGTTAATCAAAATTTTCAAACATTTGTTTTCTTAAGTCATACAAATTTATTTAATTATAAATTATACATATTAGTGAAAATTCTATTTGAAGACGTTTTGTATACAAAATTATACATTAAGGATAACATTAATACATGGGCTTCACTTATCAGGACTTAAAAAAGTTAAAAAGTAAGTAAAAATGCCAAAGAAAAACAGATATGTAAGAATTGTTAAAACATCTATCTGCCTTTTCGTCAAAAACAGAAAAAGGTATAGTTTTGGAGAAACAAGAAAACATTGATATACAGCAAAATTCCTCAAGCTACCGTCGAAAAAAAAGTACTTTAATAAGAGAACGATTTTACCAGCAACCAGAAAAGCAATTTAAGTCTAAGGATCATCAAAACATTGCAACAAACAAAGATTTTGGTAAACAAAGTGATCAGCAAGATTCTTTGGTTGTGGAAAACTGCCAACAACAGGAATTTATAGAGAAAGTGCAGAATACGTCTCAGCAATTGAGCAATTTGGAGGAGTCTATTAATCATAAAATTAAAAAGTTACAGCAGCAACGTAGTCGTTTAATACAGCATGACAAGAAAATGGAAAGAAAGCAAGAACATAAAAGCCAGAAGAGATTTAGAAACTACGAACAGGCCACTTGGGCTGAACAGTTGGCCGACAATGGTTGTAAGGAAAGCAAACAGGAGCCTCTAAAAATAGCCAAAGAACGTAATTCTTTACAACATCAAGGTGTTTGCACTACACCACGTTATGGCAGTGATAAACATTTGCAAGCCAGGCCAAGAATGCGTAGTGTGGCCTCCCAAATACAGGCGAATTATGAAAGTTTAGATGAGGGAGCTGTAGGTGATCATAAATCTGTTTTTACCATAAAAGAGAATAAAGAAACGTTTTTACTTGAAAAATACCCAAATATTGCAAAACAAAATGATCATATAGTAAATTGTTGTTATGGCTTGACATGCCAGCCAGTATGTCAGCAAACTGGCATGACAAAAGCAGCAACAAATACAGCAGTTTGTCAGCAACACAACTATCAAAGTACGGGCAATGAACCCAGTCGTGAATACAACTATTGCCGTGATGAATTCTATTATAAGTTGGCTAATTGCTGTTGTAATACACAATGCAGGACAGCAACAGCTGCAGCAGAATATAGACGTCACACCACAGATCTGAATACCCAACATTTCTATTGTCGGCCACAAGAGCGTCTATGTTCTCCCGAACCGGTAGTTAAAACAAAATCTAAGAAAACAGCTAAAGCTTGTAAAACCAAAGAATTCTACGAAGAGTATAATGAAGCCATAAAGAGAGAGAAAGAATCTGAAGAGAGATTAAAAAAAAAACAAAAACAACGCAGTAAATCAATGGATAATCAAAATAAACGAGCAACTAAGGGCAAAAGTCTTTGTCACTTGTTAGGCGAAGAAGGTGTCTTAAAAATAATAAAATGTCTATATCGTTATGTGGATGATTGCGAAAAGGAATTATCATTAAAAAAGTTTAATAAAAATGGCACCACACAAATCACAGATGACTCCTCTACACCAACCGCCCTAAAAGTAAAAAGTCAAACAAAATTACGTGAAGTTACTGTAAGGAAAAAGCAAGAGGCTAACAAAAACTTACAAGATTTTCTAAAATGCCATGATGACGAGTCTTTAGATACACAATACTCCTTGGAAACCTTGCGCATGCTTAGGAAAATGACCATAAGAGAATATAAGGCAGTTAAAACCAAAGAGATAAAAGCTGACAATGAATTACATGACAAATATCCAGAGAAAGTCAACAGATACCAAGAATATCTTGAAAAATATGAACGGGAACAAGAAACAAAAAATGCCATCAAAATTTTGAAGCAACCACCGGAATTTTTTCCACAACAGAAAAGCCAAGAAGTAGATATTTTCAAACAAGCACAAAAATCCAGAGAAGCTTTAACAGATCTTCGCAGACAAATGCAAACTTCCAGTGAACAGTTGGAGGAGTTCAGAGATAAAACTAACTATTCCTATGATTCAACAAACAGTTTAAAAACGTTTAAAGGAAGTAGAAGTTATGAGGAGTTAAGATATGAATATGAAGCTGCTGGTACGCATATGAATGGTTTGGATGATTATGACAAATATAAAGAGCAGGAAATATCTAGATTTGCTAACTATGATCGAAGATTGGCAGCATCAAAAGTAGAACAATATTATAAAGATCAAAGCAGAGAATCGAAAGAAAATAAAAGACAAACAGCTGCAAAACAAGAAGACAGCATATTTACAGATAGAGATCAAAGAGCGGAAGATCAAAGATTTAGACCAGACGCAACACAAGAATATATTAAAATTTACAGAAGACCCAGAGACCGAGAACGAAAAGCACAAGATCAAAGCCCAAGATATACTGATTATCAGAGAAGAGATTCCAAAGAAACAAAACAACAGTCAATTAAGCAATTAAGAAAGGCAGTTTCTAAAGGAGTTAAAGATGTAACAGACTCTACCGGAAACGAAATCAAATCTGAGGATCAAAAAATTTACAGAAAATACAGAGAAAGAGAACGAACAACTGAAGATCAAGGAAATAGAGATTTTAAACAAACAAAACAACAGCCAATTAAAAAATTAAGAAAGGCAGATGCTAAAGGAGTTAAAGATGAAACAGAATATAATAAAACCCCCTTTAATGAATCTACATATTTGAGAGAAGCTAAAGCAGAATATGAAAATGATATATTTACAGAATCCGGAAGAAGTGAAAGAAAATCTGAAGATCAGAGATCAATTTATTATGATGATAAAACAAGTGAGATACTAAACAATAAAAGAAGGAATTCTTTAGAAAGAAGACAACACCCAAGTGAGCTTTTAGACAATGGAGTGAATGAAAGATCAAGATATTATGAAAAGAAAAGCAGAGAGTCTTTAGAAGGAAAACAATATTTCAGTGAGCTTTTAAACAATAGAACAGACAAAGCAGATTACGTCCCAGAAACTTTTAGAGAATCTAAAGAAAGTATTCCTAAAACTATAGATATAGATTATAAAGGCAACAGAATGGATTCTGAAGTATATACACCAGAATTTAAAGAGAAAAATAGGAGAATTTATGATTTTAAAGGCAGTCCTAAAGACCAAAGAACATTTGAAGAAAAAACTGAGCAAAGTGCAAGGAATTTTGATTTTCCAGGCAAACATAATGTCAAACAAGGTAAATACTATAGACCTGAATCTTATGAAGAGCCTGAATATGGAGAGCTTAAACATAGAAATGCCGAGGAGAAAAGAAAAATTTTAGTTCAGCAGCCAAGACATAGTGGCAATTTAAACGCTCCAGAAGTTGAAACAACCACAAAAGTTCAAGCCGCAACCCACAGCGAATCTAAAGAATTCACACCTAGACTTCAGGAAGAAATAAATGAAAAACCCAAAATTAAAAATTATGGAGATGAACTACATGAACAACTTGCGGATTTAGAAGAAAGAGAAACAAAACCAGGATATACCCAAGAACCTTACAAGCGACAAAAACGTTCGTTAGTACAACCTTGTGAATATGAAAAAGAGGAGAGCGAAAGTATTGCAAAATCTTTGTTCCTAAAGGATGCTGAAGCTTATGACACAAAACAAAAAACTCATAAATTGCCTGAGGATTTTATCAAAACTAAAGAACCAAAAACAAGCCATTCTTTCAAAAAAGCAGCACAAGTTTATCCCCTCAAACAAGAAGAACTAAAGAATGCAATACTTTCAAGCCGCAATGAAAAACTTTACAAGGAAGCACCTGCTGTCGCCAAAATGGAACATAACGGATCGGACAAGAAACTCAACAGCTCTTCCTATAACGAATTCAAACAGGTAATGGATCATAATCTGGGATTTCATACAAGTAGAGCTAGTCAAACTGATTACACATTTAAACCTGAAGTGGCCGAACAATTTTCAGCACTAACCTTCGCCAAAGGAAAGGAAACTCCAGACCAAATATTTGTTACCTCAAACAATCAAGATCAGTTACAAGAAACTCCACAACTTAATGATATAAAAACTGAAGCTACTCCTTTAAACACAACAACTGCTGAAGATGCCTTAACTTATTTGAAAAACTTTTTAAAAACCTGCCATCAATCCGGCTTAGAAGCAGAATGTTTAGATGCTGTTACTTCAGCTGCCAATGATTTAATAACAAAATTAAGTTCCTGTAAAAGTTTGGCACAATCAAAAAGCACTTCAAATGTGGCTTTAAAAGAACATGATAAATCCAGCTACTTACTAGAACAGAAAGCAACACAAGATACTCAACATAATCCAGATCCAGAATCTATAACAGACTTTAGTGAACAGCAACTAAAGCACAATTTAAAACCACAAGAATCATATTCGACATTCTACGAAACAGAAAATAATAAAACTCAGGAAATTGCTCTAAAAGAACTAGAGGGTAAAGAAGAACCTGCCAATATTTTTCTGCAACAGAAATCATATCATTACCAATGCCAGCCTACTGAACATCAGCACATAGAAACCACAGAAACCTACAACAAATATGTGGAATGTGAAGAAAATTTGAATGAACAGGAATCTCTACAAATAGGAGACTTTACCGAGACTCCCCCATATTTGGAAATGCATTTAAATTACGACGAGGATTATTATGAACCTGCTGAAGACAGGGAATGTTCTTTTACGCCTTTACCCAGTCCTAGCAGACAACTACCGTTTGATCCTGAATTAATGCCTTTGAAGGGAATTTTAAAACCTTGCCGCTATTCGGACAATCCTCAAATGGCTACGTATGATTTGGAAACTTATAGAACTACTTCAGTGGTTAGTTTTCGTCATAAGGATCATATTAATGAAGAAACTGCTTCAGCAATGACTTATAAATTAGGCCAGGAAGAGATAGGTAACTGTTATATTAAACATGTTATAAATACTATAAATTGTTCTATAGAGAAACTCTTATACAAAGAAATTTCCTCCAGAAAAACTCTTATACAAAAAAATTTTCTATAAAAAAACTCATATACAGAAAATTTTTCTACAGAAAAACTCTTATACAATTTTTCTATAGAAAACCATTTATATATGTACACGAGTACACTTTTTCTATAGCCAAACTGTTACATTGAAGAACTTCTATAGAAAAACATTTTAATTATTTAAACTTGCCTACTTCAAATTTTCTTTCAGCTGAACAATGTAATGAGACCAAGCAAACTATTATAACTAAAGATGAGTTCCATCAACCCATAGCAAAACAATCCAAATACATGCTTTGCGAAACAACCAGCACTAAACAGCCCATGTATGAAGATTGTCAACAAGAATCCGAACTGCAGTCGGAAATGTATTCCTTTAATAATTATCCACATTTATATACTGTAGAAATGCCAACATTTAAGCAATGTCCCTGTATGTGGAATACTTATAAGAAAATGATGGAGAATTACTATAAGGGAAAAAGGAAATAACAAATAATTGCGAAACTTTCCAATAGAGAATGTGTAAAAATGTTTAAAATGTTTGTTATAATTTTATTTATTTGTTTTACTTTTAGTCCAACGAGAAAATGGAATGTTTTTATTTAAACTAAATAATAAAAAGGTTTAAAAAAACACTTTAAATATATAGTTTATAAAGTTTGTGTTGGAAAACGTGGACTTTGTTCGCGTGAACGAGCCTGACGAAAACGATCATCGGTTAGATTGTGACGCAGCTCTTGATTTTGTACTTGATATTCGTGGGCTAAGGTTTGATGTTGTTCACGTTTTTGCTTTTCTTGATCTAAATCGTTCTGTAAAGATATATGTATAAATTTTTGAAAATGTTTTAATATTTTAAGTTTCTATTTAAACTCACCAATAATTCTTCATTTTTTTGTCTTAAACGTACTAGTTCTTGGCTTAATTTACTGTCAACTTTGATTTGTTCTTCCAAATCATGTCGAGTCTTGGCTAATAACTCCTCCAAAGTTTCCGAAGAAACTTTTTTACCCTTTTTCGTTTTATCAATTTCATGTCTTAGTTTTTCATTTTCCAATTCCAGCTAAATGCCAAAAGAAATTTCAATCATGAAATTGTGAATGAAAATTAATCTTAAACTTACCTTTCTCTTAATATCATTCAATTCAAACAACTCAGCATTTAATTTATCCTTTTCTATATCTAATTTATCGCATAGTTCTTTACGTGCTGTTAAATCAGTCTTCAACAGATGCTGTTCATCCAAACTCTCTTCCAGTTTATGCTGCAAACATGTTGCTTTGGCAGTGAGTGTGGCAATTTTATCTTCCATTTCGGAAATTATATTATTACGGCAGCACAGTTCTTTTTTAAGGGCCATTATATCAGATTCTAATTCAGTGACCTGGCGTCTGACATTGCAAAGAAGTTAATGTGGAATTTGTTTTTTTTTTTGTATAACTTTAACACTTAAACTTAATTTTATAAATAATGGCAGCTAATTGTAATTTAAACTAATTATCATCTGTTTGAAGTATTTCCTTAATTCTAAGACAGCAACAACAACGACAAGAACTACCGTTATAAAGAGATATAAGTAAAGAAGAAAAAGGAGAATGAAGATAATACAGAATATACTCGTAAGAGATTTAAAAGTTATTCTATATTTTTTTTATAACATTTTATGTATAGGAGACTGATTATTTTTCTATAGAAAAACTGTTATACAGGCAAATTTTTTTTGAAAATGTGTTATACTGACAAATTTTTATAAAACATGTGTCAAAATGAAAGTTTTTTTTATAGAAAAACTGTTGTACTAAGAATTTTTCCATAGAACAACTGTTATACTGAGAATTTTTTGTATATAAAAACTCTTCTACTGACAATTTTTTATAGAAAAACTGTTCTACTGAAAATTTTTCTATAGAAAAACTGTTATACTGACAATTTTTCTATAAATCCGTTGTACTGTGTACTGTTATACATACTGACAATTTTTTTATAGAAAAACTGTTACACCTACTGAAAATTTTTCTATAGAAAAACAATTATACTCACAATTTTCTTATAGAAAAACTGTTACACAGAGAATTTTTCTTTAGAAAAACTGATATATTGAGAATTTTTCTATAGAAAAACTGTTACATTGTAAATTGTTATATAGATAAAAGAATTTTTATATTGAAAAACATTTACTCAATGAAATTTTCGATAGCAAAACTTTTATATTAAAGGTTTTGATAAAGTAACTACTTTTTGCTATAGCTTTAATATGTTAATTTCTTTTGTACTTAAATTTTTAAAAAAAATCGAAAACTTACTTATATTCAGTAGCTTCATTTTCCAAGCTTTGATTATTACCCTCCAGCATAACAGCATCATGTGACAAACTCCTATAATGATCCAACATTTCGTCACGTTCTTTTTCCTTTAAAACATTTAAATTATATAACAATTGTTTTAGTTTATATACATAAATACATACTCGTATGTATATCTTAGCTTACCTTATGCATTAATAAGTCCTCAGCTTTTTTCACTTCCTCCACATATTTTCTCAGCTGTTGTTTCAAACGTTCAATTTCTCTTTCAGAATCTTTAAGTTGTTTTTTCAAAATCACTATTTCTGCCTGACTTTCGGCCAAGTCATTGGTCAGACGTCTAAAGAAAATTAATTAATAAAATTTATGAGATTGTCAGCCACACATAAGTTAAAATTAACAACACATGTAAACCAGTTTCCATTTATTTCCTATAAACTTTTATCAGGCTAGGAAAATAAATACGTAAATAGTTTCTCTATGCAAATGAAACTCTAACTTACACATTTTCTTGTATGGCCTGATCTCGACTTGTTTTTAAGGCGGTGAGTTGTTGTTTCAAACTTTTGCTTTCCGTTGAGGTCTCCTCGAGTTCAGAATCACGTTCACGTGTTTGAAATTTAAGTTTACTGAAATTATGTTGTACAGATAAAAGAATTTCATTAAAAACTTGCATTTAAAACACGCATGGTCAAATACAACAATGAAGTTGAGAGTCTGAATCTGTCTGTTTGTCCATCCGTCTGCCTATTGTAAACAAAGCATGCTGGAAACAAAAGATGTAAGACACAAATTTGTTTTACATTTTATTCATATATTTTTTAAATCTTTTATACCTATTTGTTTGTGTAAAGTAACATAAATTATGCAATTTTTGTATTCGCTCTATTATTGTTTATTAATTACCCAACAAATGTTTCATTATCTAATTTTTTTATTACTTTTATAACATTTTTGATTCTTTTGAAACCATGACGCATTTCCGATGCAAGTCTGTGTAATTTAATAACCATAAAAATGCATCAAATCAAAATGAAAGGGATTAGTTTACTTAAAAAACAAAAATATTTTCATATCACCTTTTATTGTATTATTTGTGAATAGTAATTCATTATTAATAGTTTTAAATATATTTTTGTTGATGCTTGACCAAACCCACTTTTGTTGTGACCATTTCAATGTTTATTAAGAAACATTTGCAGTCAAGTATTTAAAATTTTAATGTGTCTAATGTTATTGCAACATTGCAGTCATAAAGGGCTTAACAAATAGTCTCAAACACATATAATTTACTTAATCAAAAGTGCAATAATATTCTATAGAAAACATTGATAGGATTACAAAGAAATAAGGTGGGCTAATTTATAGTTTCAATTAGAAAAGGCAAAAAAAAAATGATTATTTTAGATAACAATTTCTACAGAAAACACATTTACATTTAAACCCAAACAATTTTATTAAAGAATATGTATGTGGAGTCTTAAAAGCCTTTCCATAAACTATAATAGAGAAATGTATTTAAAAACTGAAAATGTGTCTATATGAACACTGTAATACAGACGATTTTTTTATAGAAAAACTCTTATACAGAGAATTTTTCCAGAAAAAGAAACTCTTTATACGAAGAATTTTTCTACAGACAATTTTTTATACGGACGATCTTTCTATAGACAAACTCTTATACAGAGAATTTTTCTATAGAAAAACTCTTATATTATAAATTTTCTCTTGTACTGAGAATTTTTCTAAAGATAATTCTCCTCTATAAAAACTCTTTTACAGAGAAAGTTTTCTATAGTAAAACTCTTCTACAGAGAAAATTTTTCATTTAAAAAGTTCTTTTACAGAGAAAATTTTTCTATAGAAAAACTCTACAGAGGAATTTTTTCTAAAGAAAAACTCTTCTATAGAGAAAACTTTTCTATTGAAAAACTCTTCTACAGAGAAAATTTTTCTATATAAAAAGAAAAACTCGTCGAAAGAGACAATTTTTCTATAGAAAAACTCTTCTACAGAGAATTTTTCCAGAAAAAGAAACTCTTTATACGAAGAATTTTTCTACAGACAATTTTTTATACGGACGATCTTTCTATAGACAAACTCTTATACAGAGAATTTTTCTATAGAAAAACTCTTATATTATAAATTTTCTCTTGTACTGAGAATTTTTCTAAAGATAATTCTCCTCTATAAAAACTCTTTTACAGAGAAAAGTTTTCTATAGAAAAACTATTCTACAGAGAAAATTTTTCCATAAAAAACTCTTCTACAGAGAAAATTTTTCTATACTAAAAGAAAAATTCGTCTAAAGAGAAAATTTTTCTATAAAAAACTCTTCTACAGAGAAAATTTTTCTATACTAAAAGAAAAATTCGTCTAAAGAGAAAATTTTTCTATAGAAAAACTATTCTACAGAGAAAATATTTCTATAAAAAAACTCTTCTATAGAGAAAATTTTTTATAGAAAAACTCTTCCACAAATAATTTTCTTAAAGAAAAACTCTTCTACTGAGAAACTCTTATGCTGTTGCTAAAGTTCTATTGAAAAACACTTATACTGAACAGTTTTCTCTAGAAAAACTTTTCTACTGAGAATTTTTCTCTAGAAAAACTCTTATACTGAGAAATTTATTTTTATACAACTGTTTTTCTATAGCAAAAGTTTTTGACTAGATTTCAAGACATTATTTTGTTATTTGTTTTTAATTTGTAGAGCGTACATTTTCTGTATTTTATAGAAAATACGTGATAAACCATAAAATTAAATACTTGCTTTTTTTTATTGTTTAATTTTACTTTAGCTCACTTTCAATTGTTTTCTGTATTATTTTCTTTTTTCATAACCAAATTAAGTATATAATGGGTCATTTGGTTTTTAAATATATTAACTACAAGTGTGTACGAGTATATGTTAAAGTTTCTTTTTGCCATACAAAATAGTATATGACGAATACACTGCAAGGTTCGTGTACAATAATTTAACAGTTCAATATCAAGGGTACATATTTAAATAATTAAATAAAGAAACAAAGAGGCAAAAAATGTCAGCATTTTTTAAAGTGTCGGCCTGTAACGTAAAGGAATGCTTAAAATGCTTAATAAAACGGGTGTTTAATGAGCAACACTTTTAGCAATACAAACTCAAAAATTTGTAGAACAAAAAGTTATTAATAATTCGACTTATTTGAAATAGCTATAGATTTCATTATCTATAATGTCACTAGATACTTATGAATTCTGTTGAAACTCTTTTCTTTACGTTAGTCAATACTTGAACGATATCATGTAGTCTGATACGTCTGCACCTATAAATTGTGAAAGAATATCTAGTTACTTTATTGACTGTTTAAACAAGTTACGATTAATATATAAAATTTAACTTTAATTGTGATTCACTTTAACTCAAGCATGACTAAATTCAGTAATATTACTATGATTTTAAATAAGACCTTAAAGATTTCATATTAATTTATTTATTCTTACATAAAAAGAAATATGAAACAATGTTTACAGAAATTTCATACATGATTTTAATAGGTTTCATACTCATGAACATTTTAAAATTAGCACAATAACTGTTATTGTTAAAGATTAAAATGTTTATAATGAGATTTTAACACATTTCTTTAACATGAAAATATCTTAATTTTCGCTGCTTATGATAAATGTAAATTAGTTTGTTTGTTTGTGTTATTTAAATAAGGTAATTGAACTTTTAATGCTTCATTTATTTTGTGCTGTTTTTTGGCATTTTGTTTAAAAAAAAATTGAAAAAGCTAAACCAAAACATTATAAAATGTATGTACTATTGTTTTAAACATAATTTTTACGAATTTAACCATAAATATTTCAAAACTTAAAAGTGGGGAAAGTTTTGGAAATTTATTAAAAATATTTAGGAATTCATGTGGGAAATCTAAATTTTCAAGATCTTTGAAGAAATCTAGTGATTTATGCATAAAATTTTAATTTTTCTAACGATTTGTATGATTTTGTGTTGAGTGGCAGTTTTGGGGATTTTTGAAAAATATTTGGGAATTCGTTTTTCTTCAAAAAAAACTTGTGGTAAACTTTTGTGGATTTTTTCAAAAAGTTTAGAAATTCATCAAAATGGCAGGAAAAATTAAATATTGAGAATCTTTTATAAAATCTATTTATTTAAGCATACAATTTTAACTTTCCTAATGATTTACAAGATTTCATACTAATGGGACATTTAGGAGATTTTTTAAAAGTATTTGGAGATTTGTTTTTCTTTGCAAAAATGTTTAAAAATTACTTAACCCGAAATAACCCACGGTTACCATATGGTAATCCAAAATATGTTGTTATATTTTCACAAATAAATATAAAGGGGAATACCAAAACTAAAAGAAAAACATTCAAGTTAATGTTAAACAGTTGTTGCTTGTCAATAAATTATTGTATGGAAATTTGCTTTATAAACCTGTTGTAAGTTTTATGAATAAGGGCATAAGTGTACAACACTTATGTGGCTCAATATCGCATCGCATATAGAGGAAAGAAATGGCGGTCTAGTATTTTTACCTGGCTCATAGATGCTTGTATTCAAAATGCTTGGCAGCTTCATCGAAAAGGACAATCGACAATGACGCAGCTTGAGTTTCGAAAACAATTAGCGGTGTACTACTGCAAGCATTATGCCACAAAAGCAAAAACACCCGGTCCTATGACTTCACACAGATATGCACAACAGCCAGGTCGAGTTGAATACACTCTCCGTTATGATCAAATCGCAGATACTGTGATCGATGCAAAGTTAACGGAAGAACAGCATGTGTTAAATGCAATGTTGGGCTTTGCGTAAAGTGTTTTGCAAGTTACCATACCAAACCACGATTTATATAAGTTCAAAATTAATATTTGTTTTTCCTTTTTTTCACAAAAATTATTTTTTTTATTCTTAATTTCAATAAACATGTTTGAAACAGCGTTTTATGTATTTTATTTTTAAACAAAAACCTGTACCCTAGACGACCCACGATTACCATATGGTAACGCAAGTTTTTCACATTTTCCGGAAAAACGAAACACTTAATTGAAAAACTTAACTCATTTTCGTGCTCAGAAGGGCAAAATACATAAGTATACTTCTTTTGAACCAAATATGAAACATAAAAAGTTCTGGGCAATACCGGGTTAAATGGAATAAATTTACAGAAATTTTATGAATTTAAATATTTTTATTAAGTAATTTTTTTAAGCTTGAGGTCACTTTTTGTTTTTTATAAAAGATTTTTTATTTCTATATATAATTAACTCGATATTTCGATTTCCTTTGGAAATCTTCTTCAGGAGTAATTTTAATATTAAAATATTAAAATTAAAAATAAAATATTAAAATTTTAATATTAAAATTACTCCTGAAGAAGATTTCCAAAGGAAATCGAAATATCGAGTTAATTATATATAGAAATAAAAAATCTTTTATAAAAAACAAAAAGTGACCTCAAGCTTAAAAAAATTACTTAATAAAAATCATAAAAAAGGTCGAAGAAAATAGAATAAAATTATGAATTTAAATATAAAAATTTAAATCTCAAAAGTGGGGAACTTTTAGGCATGTTTTCAATCACCCCCATCGTGAATAAAAATTCCACTTAAAATTTGTTCCCTTTTATTTTTTAACATTAATAGAAAAAATGTGAAAAGGGAACAAATTTCATGTGAAATTTGTATTCACGATAGGGGTGAATATTTTTAGGAATTTATCAAAACATCAGGAAAAAGTAAATAGAGGTTCTTTAATGAAATCTATTAATTTAAGCATAAATATTTGAATTTACCTAATGATTTGCATTATTTTGTGCCAACGAGACATTTTGGGGATTTTTAAAAATTATTCTACGTAAATAACTATTTACAAATTCAATATAATTTTCAAATATAATAGTTTTATTTATATTAATATAATTAAGCTTTTCTTATAATAATATGTGGGGTTGAGTTTATTTTAACACTCACAGTACAAAAATCACGAAAATCTAAGTAAAAACCTAAAAAGTTGTGCAATATTTAAAAAGAATTTCAATAATTAAGCCAGGTAAATTTATGTCTACTTTTACAAAATTGCAAACCACTCTTACTTCTTCTTTGTTAAGTTTTTTTTATATGACTGCCAACATTATCTGTCTGCCTGTTCATCTTTAACAAAAAAAAAAAAAAAAAAACACTTGATTGAAAGGAAAAAATATTCTACAGACACATAAATAACATTCAAAAGAACACACTGCGTTTATTAGTTTTGTTCTTTACAAAATTTTCATTGACGGATATTGTAAAGCTAAAAACGTGGTTTGCATACAACCACCAGCATTATTTCGATATTATTGTGTAAAAAAAATTCAATTTTATATTCAACAACTGTGCTTTTGATTATGATTCACGGTTGCGTTTTTAAAGTTTAAATAAATGGACTTGAAGAACAACACATCAAGAACCACAACTTTAGCACAACGAGTCTATATCTATATTTACTTTTTTTTGTCTTTTATTTTTTATTTATATATATTTTTTTTTTAATGTTTATACAACTGACATTTTCAGCAATTATAGCTAGTAAAAAGGTGTGCCTTAAAAAATAAAATAAAACTAAAAAGGTAATACGTTTTGTACAAGTAAATAAGTTTAAGTACTAGTTTTCTATATGGTACTTGAAGCTGTTTAAAAACATAAAAGGTTAAAGAGGTTTTATATTGCTTAAAAATGTCAAAACTCTTGGTATAGAATTAAATAAATAAAAGTATGTCTACAATTTTAACTTTCAATTAATAAAAAAGATTTGTGACAAGCCTTAATTTCCAAAAAATATATAGAATTTGGTAAAAATACAGTGGTGGACACGAGGTTATCGCACATTAAAATTAGAAAAATTAGGAAAAATTAGAGATTTCAATACCAATTTATTTTAGGAACTTTTAAATAACGTTTGCTGTTTAAGTCTTTTACTTACCAAATCAAAATGTCTGCTAGTTGCTTGTTGTTTAAGTCTTTTGTCTTTTTTAATTTTTTTTCTTATTTGCAGACAGAAAAATAAACAAAAATCTAAAAATCCTTTAGAAAACAAACAATAAAACACCCACCATACAATCAAGCATATTAAAGGTTTTTGTTGTTTTTTTTGTATTGAGTAAAAATTAAAAAAACATCATTTCAGTAAAAAGAAGTTAAAGAAACAAGTTAGTTGATTCCTAACAAATATAAAACAAACACACACACAGACAACCGGCATTTAAAAACCAAAACAAAAAGTGCTGAGTGTGTTTTTGATATTATGAAGTTTTTGTTGTTGTTGTTATTGTATAATAAATATAAGTGTTTTTTTTTTGTTGTTAATGACTGACTCAAGTTGTCAGCAGGTACAAGACAAACAGATACAATTCAAACGTGAACACAGGCGGTTCGAAAGCAGACATTAATAAAATTTCAGTTTCTCAAAAAATATATTTATAACGAAAACGGCACGTATAACATATGTGTAAATAAAACTTCAACAAAAAAAACCAATAAGAAAATAAACAACGAAATGTAAGATACGTTCCATTTAAGGGTTATTTTAAAAAAGTAATAAAATTTTAAGAAAATATATAAGAATATGAAAAAAGAAAAAATTTAAGGTTTATTTATAACATCTAAACAAATATTTAAAAGGAACATAAAAACAGTTTAATTGAGAGAATTTCCTTTGAAACAACCAATAAAAAACTAAACCACAAAATATAAAGATGATTTTCAAAACAATTAATAAAAATTATCTAAAAACAAAAAGAGTTACATAAAGTTTCGTTTAAAATAAGAAACATAAAACTGAGACGGTTTGTAAATAACACAAATTCAGAATTTTATTAATTAATAAAGTACCAAAAATATAATGAAATATATATAGCGTATTAAAAAATCTGATTGGAAAACCATAATAATAAAACTAAATTGTTATAAACAAGTAAAAATTGTCTAAATCAATCAATTAATAAGCTTTTAATAATAATAAAACTAAAATGTCAAAGTTCAGCGTCTGGTTAAAGTTTTTTTGAACAAAATTTGTTTAAAATTATTAAATTGTTAATAATAATTCAAATTTGAAACATTAACATTTAATATATATGTGTTTTAGTTATAAAACAATAAATTATGGAATTCCCCAAATAAATTGAAACCTTGATAAAAAAAACTAAATGTTAATATATGTATGTAACTAATGTTAATATAAAGAAAATATAATTAAATAAAAAACAGACAGAAAAGCGCAACAAAAAGTATCATATACTGCTATAAACAGAGAAATAGCGCACTAATGTTCTATGAAGTGCCAAACGTATTATATTGGAAAAAGAAATGATATCCATGGAATTCTATCCAATTATTGCTCCACTCTGATTTTCCAAAAATTCGTTGGAAATGTCCTGTTATCTTTAGCATGTTTTTTATTTTGTTAAAAATAAAGTTTTTTGATTGGACAATGAAATAGCGCACAGTTATTTCGACTTTAAACAAAAATAGTTGATGCTAATTTCGGTGGTAAATTGTTGTGTAATTTAACAAAAATGTTGTTTTATCATTAATTTCGTCAACCAAAATGGGAAGAGGACCGCATTGCTCACTTGAGAAAAAAAAAGTTATTCGGTAACTTCACCAAAAGGTTACAAAAAAAAAAAAAAAAAAGCTGAAATAATTGGAGGTCTCGAAAGATGGTTTATAATGTCAATAATGTGTCAAATCATATGCAAATTTGCTTGATGTAAAAAAAGATCAGAAGAAGCCATCGCGAAAGACAACAGTTCGTGCGGATAAGGCAATAGTTAAAAAAAAAGTAAGCTATTTTCTTTAAGTGATCGAACAATAATGACATTAATGTAACTAAACAATTTGGGTTAAATGTTTCCAGTAGACGAAGACGTCTCAATGAAAATCAGCTTTATGTAATTTAAAAAAAACAATTCTATCAAAAAAAAAAAAATATATATATATAAAGGCATGATTGCCGAAACAAGGATATCAAATTCTGGAACAGAATTCAGAACAGAGTGCTTTTCACAAACGAAAACAAAATTAATCTGATTGGTCCTGATGGAAAAACGTTAGTACAGCGATAAAAAACCAAGAATTCAATACGCATTAAACTACTAAAACAGTAAAGTGCATTGTTTCTCTGTCCATAGTATATAAAATGTATATAGGTACAAAATAACAATGTGTACAATTAATTTCCCAACATCTAAATAAAATTTTATAAAAATAATAAAAAAGAAAACAAAATTAATAAATACATATTTACATTTGAAACTGACTTATTCTGCAACAACTATTCTTTGCTTAAAAACGTTAGCAGAAAGAAGTAAGATGCTAATGGTTCATAAATTTTATATCAATTAAGCGATGGATACAAAATCTTGACATAACAATTAAGAAGACGTTAAGCTTTTAACACATTTGACAATCAGCCTTATTATGAGTGTCGTTTTCTTTTTACGACAACGACTCTTTCGTAATAGATTAAAGATAAAATTAAATTTGTTTCTTTGAATTGAATTATACAACAATACAATTGATATGTTCTGATTTAGAATTGCACAAATATATTTATGTAGTTTTAAGGGACCTCAGCGAAAAATAAATACCGTTCAAAAATTGTTTACATATCGTATAAAACTTCTACTAACCATCCCTGAATGACAACATATCATTTTATATGAACTTAAGAATACCAAACCGTTGGTGTCTCATGCAAAATAATTATGTAAAACATGTAAAAATTCCGCATTTGGGCTTCTGAAAATGCAAGAGAAATTACTGAAAAGAAGCCTTTGTATTTTTTACATCAAAACCCTTCCGCAAAGTAACAGAGGATACAGCTGCGATATTTTCCTCTGTCCGCACTCTGCATATGCGTGTTGGTGGTTTAATGTTCAAAAATAAATATAAAATAATAAATTTGGTGCGAAATTTAGTGACAAGATTCTGACTAGATGGTCGCCGAAACAGACTATAAAATGGAAGAAGTGCAAGTAACCGATCATCGAGATCGTGTTCGACATCTGTCCAATATCATTTTTTATTTATAATTGTCAAACCCTAGTCTTTCTAATGCAATACAAATTTAAAAGTAATTGCATACAAAATCATTGTTTTATTTTGAAAAACAATGGTATCACCGAAAAGCCCTTTACGAGACCAAAGTAAAAACCTGTTTAAATACTAACCAAGGTTCGTGCCATGAATAAAATAATAAAGATTAACCCCCTTATTCAAAAACGATTATTAAATTTAACAAACGTTTATTAAGCAAATTTTTATATGCAAATCTGTCTTAATAAGTTTGTTAAATTTAATAATCGTTTTTGAATAACGGGGTAAGTCCGTTATATTTTACAAAAACTGTGAGAGTAAAATTAAGAGCAAAATTTTTTCTTGTGATGTGAAAAGTCAAAAATTGTTTTTTGTTTACTTAACTTTTATATAAATTTCAATACTAAATAAAAGTTTTAAAATGAAGTCTGCCCATGGTGTAATTATACAAAAGGTAAGTGTAGTAGCACAGATACTGTCTTTGTTTATAATTTACATATGTCAACAGTAATACTTTTTTAAGTGTTTTTGACAGTTGTACATTATTTCACATAAACAAAATGTCTGTTGGTTCCGTATTGTGTTCTATTTGTTGCCGATTTCCACTCACCTTGTATAATTACACCATGAGTGTGCCGTTATTAATTGTGAAAATATTAAAAAAAAAATTCTTTTAAGAAAACAAAAAAAAAATATATATACTCGTACTTAAGTTATCGTTTTTTGATACATTTTAATATGTATAAAATATTCATATATCTAAATGTTTTATTTTAAAGCAAAAAAAAATTACAAAGTTACATGTTGATTATGGGAAGGGAAAAATAACTTGTGACGTCATGCGCAAAGAGAGGCAATTTTGTTTACATTCTTTGCGCAATCTTTATTATTTGATTCATGGGTTCATGCTGTCTAACGTTTGTAAAAAGTGCTTAAGTCTTCTTTTTATTATTCAGTATAAATGGATACACTGACATACAGAGTTGGAAAGTGATATTTTTGTTCGGTATGAAAACAACAATAGATAGCTACTAAAACTAAATCGTTTATTGAATTATATTATTATATTGATAAAGGTATAAACAAAACCTTCTTCCTACAAACAGTTAAACATATTTGTAGTAAGGCTTAAGTAAAATGTTAAACCTCAATCACTATTGTGAATGTTTGTTTAATTTTTTGCTTTAGTTTTCCAAAGGTTACATTTTTGTATAGTAAACATAATTATTGAAACGGAATTGATATAGGTACATACTTATATAATAATTATTTAATAACTTTATTTACTTAATAACTATGTATATATATGAAGTGTGCTTGTAATTTTATTACCTTTTAAACATTAATTAACAATTAAAGAAAAAACCAACCATTAAATTAAGAAAATTATATTTAGCCCCGAGATTTAATTACAAAACATGATTAATGGTAGTAGCAGCAGAAAAATACTGCAAAAAGGTGTGAATTAAGACACGCAGTTGAACCTAACACAGCATTTCCGACATATGTGGAGTAAATACTCGTACATAATATAAACATTTATACCTGTATGTGTACATACATACATATATAAAAAATTACTAAATTTCATTGAATACCTGAAACGTTAAGAAGTTGTTTATAACAACAATAAACAAAATCAAAGAAAAAAATTAGTACACAACCTCAATGATAATACATATGATGATTTGTAAAACGATACAAACAAAGCAAAAAAATTGGCAACTTTATAAACCAAATAAATACTAAACAAGTCTACATTTTCGGTAGTTATAATTTATAATCATGTATGACAAAAATACTGTATGAGTGCAAACGATAATGATCACGTCACAATAATGATCATGATCATCAACATGATGACTTTTGAAAATTTACCTATATTGTTTATTTTGTTGAAAATTTTTTAACAATTAGTGCATTACAATTCAGTTAGTTTTTTTTTTAAATATTTTAAAAACAGTTTGTTACTCTCTGTAATTACTCATACTGTCCAACAAATAAAATACCATTTTAATGGCAAAAAGAAACAATCAAATCGCAAAACTTGTTATAATTGTTTTCTTGTGTGTCTTTTCCTCTTCAAGTATCATTAATTCTGCTTTGTGCCATTTATTAAAGGACTGAATTTATTTTTCCACCATCATCTTGTGTTTACTGAAGTTTAACGTCATATCACATTGTTTTCTTTTTCTTTAGGTTTAACCATGACCTAAATTTTGGATTTTATGACATAAAAAATGTTAATAAATAAAAAAAATGAAGTGATCGGGTTTCTTGGACAAGATAAATTTTAGGTTTATCACGTGCTTAAAGGTCAAGTTGTAAATAAAATAAAATTAAGATGAAGACAGCGTAATATTATTATTACTGTAGTTCTAGTTTATTAAAATAGAAAAATAGGTACTTGTGAATTGACACCGACTAATTTGTCATGTTGGGCAAAATTTCTCGTTCGTCTCAGTTGTGTTCCTAACATTTTTCGTAACATACACTACGTGTTTTTTACATTGTATGTGTCAAATTTTACATAAGGGAGTAAAAACATGTAGTGACCTCAAAAACTTTGCTTGTGTAAAATACATGTGGAAATACATATGTATTTTTTTCACTCTATTTTCTTATGTTCAAACACATGTTTTCAAATGTTTATGCCAGGCGAAAAGATTTGTCGACGGTTAAATCTGCGCTATCATTAGCCGGCCGTATGAAGAATTTGCATAAGTGATAAATTAAATATTTTTTTTTATCCCATTTTGATAATTTAATAACAATGATATAAATTATTTAAAAATTTTTTATAATATCCACATCTTGTATATTAAAAAACGAAAAACCTTAAATCAATATTTTTGACGACGGCAGTTAAGTGACGCTATCAAAAATGTTTGCAGCGGCTTTAACGCATTTTTTAAAGAAACGACATGGAAAATTATGTGTGAAAAAAGAATAATATTTAATATTTAAGCATATCAGCTGTTGTAAATAATCATGGCGATGTCACGTGTAATTGTACATACAAGTTGGTGACCAAAAATTAAAACCCTTATGTAAAATAACCAATTTTGACAGACATAAAGAAAAACATGTGAGTTGTAAACTTAAAAATACATAAGCAAAAACACGTAGTGTATAGCCACCTTTAGTAATATGACAACATTGCAAATTTAGTTAAGAACAAACATTCACAATAGTGATCGCAATAGATAATTCTAAAGTTGTATATTTTATAGCAATTTGCAAAAATCTTAATTGAAAAATTACTAGAAACTTTTATTTTTTGCAGTGCATTAAAAAAACAACATTTTTTATTTATTTGAAGCATTTAAATAGCTCTTCAATTCATCAGGTATCGTAGTTGGAAATTTTTTAATGCAATTTGTCTTTAGCTCTTTTTATTACACTGACTTTCAGTATAAATTGATATGCTGTCGTTCAGAGATGGAAAGTAGAATTTTTCGTGTAGTAGAATTGTACTTGTTTATGCTCAGGCTACTTAAACTAAAATTTTCATTAATTATATTTAGAATCATACAATCAAACCCCATAAATAGTTGAAAATATTTGTTGTAAAGTTTTAGTAAAATGTTAAGTGATAAGCTTTAAACTTTGTCGCTTTATTTTTACATTTATCTTTTAAAATTTCTCAGTTCTTTCCGCTGATCTAAGATTTGTCTAACTTTTCTACCAATGATCTGAAATTTAATGACATTTTCTAAGCAAGCATTTTCTAATAAAGAGTAAAAAAGATTGAAAAAGTGCGTGACGTACCTCAAATAATGGTTTAAATTTATTGAAATTTATTTTAATTTTAGTGTAAAATAGTTTTTAAATAATTATTCAATTCACCAGTTATTGCAAAGTTGTTGTTTTAGTATGAAATTTACTCTCTTTCAATAAAACTGTCTGGCATTCAGTATAAATTGATCGCTATCATTCAGGGTTGGAAAATTGTGCTTTTATTTCGTATAAAAATAACATTAAAATAAAATAATAATGCCCTTTTTAAATATTAAAAATTCTCAATTGGTGTGTTATTAACGCTTTAAAATTCGACTTTGTTTTATTTACACTGCCCACATGCAAAAAAACGTTTACTTAATTTAAATGCTTGAGAATATTTAGTTTTTATTTTTTATTGTTAAACTTTAATCTTTGAATACTGATTTGTTGATCTTATTTTGTTGCTGTTCCAAGTTAAACAACTTGTTTCATTAAACAAATAATGACATAAAATGTTCAACAAATTTCAAATAAATAAAATTTGCATAATTCTTGGGTAATTTGTAAAGGTGTTTGGAAATACTAATTATAAATAAATCTGGTTTTATATATATGGAATATAATAATTTCAATTATATTCCAACAAAGGAAATATTAAAATGATTAATTAGAGTTTAATAAACACAAGTTAATTTTTTGTTTAAAACAAAGTAATTTTCTTTTGGACAGAATTAATGACCATATTAAAAAAAGTGTTTTATTTTTTTCTTACATAATTTCGTATAGTTTTTGATACTTTTTTGTTGATTCTCTTTTATTTGTATTTTTTTTGGTATATTTGCTTTTATAATATCTATAATAGTGTTATCATAGCGTTAATGGCCTTGACTTTTAATGTTCAACACAAACATTTTTTGTATTAATAAAAAAAAAAACATAAAAATCCCTCATGAGGTTACCAGCGCATCGTCGTCATTACTATCACTGTTTAATTATGGCGTATTATTGTTGTTGTTCTTTAAAGTACAATTTTTGAACGTTTAATAAAAATATTTATGGCCATCATTATTTTGTGGAAGTTTTATTGTTATTTATTAGTTTTTGACTACTTTGTTTTTTTACTATTTTCTTTCTAAAACGTGTGTTCTTTTAAAATTGTTGTCTATTTTTATTTTTACTTAGAAACAGAAACTAATTTATCATTAATAATATTTAAGAGGACTGCATTAAAAGCTTAGAGAATTGTTTGAAGACCTTTATAAATAATTAGGGAGAAAAATAGATTAAGCTGTTAATGTTAAAACCCTATATAGGAAATAGCCACCAGAAATCAGCAGTAAAATATCGGCAAATTGTCAGTAGATTTAGTAAAATGTTTATTCAATCTACAGTTGTTAAATTAAATAAATTCATACAATTGTGCTGTTTATTTTAAAGTTGTTTTGACTTTAAAAATTTACACCCAGTATGAATTGACATGCTGCCATTCAGAGATGGAAATCATTCACATGTATATTGCATTGAAAAGAGAAAGTGTTGTTTCACACTCTTCAGTTTTACCTAAGCAGTTTTTCTTTAATTCTCTTTTGGACTTGCCATTTCATTCACACACGTCAACTCAATTTTGGTACTTTTTAATGCAAATATACATGCATTAAAGAAAAGAACAAAGGAAAGTCAAGTACCCCTTTTATTTTGTTTTCCCGTCTCATCCAAAAATACTTGCCTTGACGAGTCAGAATTGAAGAATGTGAAAGCGGACTAAGTTTTGACAATGAAAAATGATAACTAACGGATTACCATCACGACAAATGTCAAAATGATGGATCTATTTCGTTAATCACATCTTAGATTTTGAGTTTTAAAGCTTTAATCCATTTTATTGGTTCTTTATATATTTTATCTTTAACATGGTCGGGGCGGTCAAACTGAATTTCGTTAAATTATTCAAGCGACTGTGTGACAGTATACTTTTTGCCCTTTAGACAATAGTTTTGTAAAAAATTTTATTGTATTTTCTTCGACCTTTTTTATGGTTTTTATTAAATAATTTTTAAGCTTGAGGTCATTTTTTTGTTTTATAAAAGATTTTTTATTTTTATATACAATTAACTCGATATTTCGATTTCCTTTGGAAATCTTCTTCAGGAGTTATTTTAATATTAATATTATTAATATATAAAAATAAAAAAATCTTTTATAAAAAAACAAAAAAGTGACCTCAAGCTTAAAAATTATTTAATAAAAGACAATAGTTTTGTTAATTATTTATGTTTAAAAAGTTTAAACAAACACAAAATACCACTTATTTTAAATGAGAGCAAAAAGATCTTTTGTTAAAAATAGACATTTTAAAATTTAAGGCATTTTATCAAATAAATACCTTTAAACTGTATGCTGATTTCTATATTGTTATTTTAAACGTTAAGTTCGATTAAAGACATAAAATATTGTCTTTTATAAAATTAGTTTGTTTGAATCCGGCTAAAACAATGTGGATTTTATTGGTTTCAAACAATGTGAGAAAAATGAAAAGTAAGATTACATATTTGTATCAAGTTATTATCAAAAATAAAAATCACTCCAAAAAAATTTATTTTTCTGTTTGTTTTTGAATCCTATTTCTATTAAATTTAACAAACTGTTTAAATTTTGTTTAACAGCATTTTTAGTGGGAGTGGCTGCAAATGAAGAAATTATGTCATACAGCGTTTTCTTAGCTTAAACAAATAATGACAAGTAAAAGCAGTTGCCATTGAAATGGTTATATTTATTTCCAATGTACATTACAACATCCTATTAAAGCATTAACTTTTATCTTGATCCAGTTTTAAGAGGAAATCAACAAAAAATTGTTTGGTGCCGAAAAAATATAAAAATGTTAGAAAGAAAGACAGCAAACAAAAATTATAGAAAAGAAACCCTAAATATTTTATAACAAGAAAATTATTTTAAATTAAATTATTTTCAAACAATTATGAATTTTTTAATAAACCGTTAAAAATAGATAACAATAAATGCAAACTCAATAACAGCGGCAAATTGTTAATTAAAAAAAGGTATGTTTTTAAGTTGTGTTATCTATACTCTGCTACATTGTGACTCATACGTTGTTAAAGTTGCTCTTATAATATTTTATAAGCTTAATTGTTTATTATTTAAATTAAATAACTGTTGCTACTGGTTTATAAGAGTATAAACACAATTACAGCGACAGACGTGATAAACAGGAAACTTTTGAAAAATCTTACATTTTTGTTTATAACTTTTCTAATAAAAGAAAAATTAGAAACATTTTACATCAAATCAAAAGATTAAGAAGAATATTTGACTCAAAAAGAAAAAGACCTAAAAATATTTCTTGCAATACGAATACAAACCTTTAACTAGCGCCATTTTGATAATGATCGTTTTAAGTTTAATTTCTAATAAACATTTCGCTTTACAATCATTTATATCATTAAAGAAAGAAAGGACAGCTTATTATGTTTTGTTTACTTATAACACCATTTTTTCAAAAACTTTGAGTTTTATTTATTTCCTTACCACAATGCTTATCCCCGCTTTATTAATGTTAAAAAGAGTGAACTACAATAAGCCTTATGATGGTTCAACAACAAAGTTTTAACTGTCGCCATTTTAATAAAGAGGGAATGTAGAAAGAGTGTAAATTTGTTTACTTATGCAGTGTTTATGTTTAAAGTTTATTTTTAGGACAAAATTTTAACAGTGTTATTAATATTTATTACTTTAGATTATTTTGGTAAGGATTTTTAGGTTTAAATGGAAAACGAAGTAAAACATAAAGTTAACTTGGATAGAAAATCAATTTGACTTTTTTAAATTATATTTAAAAATTTTGTAGAAAATTTAGGACATTTCTAAAATTAAAATTTAAAAATTTACTGGTTTTTAACACAATCATTAAAAATATTTAAAATTTTTTTTTTATATTTTTAAAAAGTTTGTAAACTTTTGTTTTAAAACTTAAACTCCCGTAGCTCTAATTGTGTTCATATTCTTAATTTCCTTACAAAAAAAAACTAAAAGCAAACAAACCAATTTATTGATAATTGAAAAAATCGCCAACATATCATATTTGGCATTACTAACACACTGAAACACAAATTTGTGGTATAAAGTGAGAAAACAAACAAATGAAAAAAGCATGTTAATAGACCAACAACTTTTACTTATGTTTTTGTTGTTTTGCTGCTGTGGCAGTCACTGTGTGTAATATACAGCACAGCAACATTTGCTAACATGCTTGATATGGCTGCAATAGTAACGATAGTTTTTTTTTTTGAAGTTTTCGATACAAGACATTTCAAAATCTAATCATTTTTGGTGGCAGAAATAATCGAACACACATAGTTTAACACATAAAATGATGCTACCTACCACCACCACCACTCATACATGGTAAGTGGCAGTTGTCTGTTAAATGTTGCATAGATATTTTTAAGCGGGTTTTTGTGATTTTGTTTTTTTTTATTTAGACTTAAGCTTTTAGCTAGAGCCAACTAGCTAATGACAGTCAGTCAGTCTATTTATTTACATTAGTTGCCATTAAATGTCGTCGTTGTTGTTGTTTTCTATTTGGTGGCACATGTTGCTTAGCAGCATTATTATGTGCATATCAACACATTATATAAGACACTTACTTATACTTTAAATAATTTTTTTTTTTTTTTTTGAAAAATTTCTTCCGCTTATGGTTGTTAAACAAAAATTTAGAAAACAAAAATTATTCACTATTTAAGAAATTATTTGTGAAAATTTTTAAATTATTCTAATTTAAAATGCTGCTTAGGCAAGCGCATCAAGTGTTGTGAAAATGAGACAAGGTCAATTAAATTCAAAATAAACGTCTCATTATTATGGTTAATAATGATTATAATATTATATTTTTTTAAACTTATTTCTGCTCAACTTTTGAGGTTATAAAGAATAGTTCAAAGAAATCAAGGTGTTTTGTTGCAAATTAAAAAATCGAAATATTTTTTATTTAAATGTTTAATAAACTATAGTTTGAAAATATAATTACAATTTAATAGCTAAGGCCATTAAATTATACAAACAAATTTGGCCTTTAGTTCAAAAATAAATGTTTCAGTAATTTGTTTTAAAATTATAGGGTTCTTAAATTGCCTGTAAAAAAATCAACAGTTTAATTATTGTTTAATGGTCATCAAAAGTTGTAATTCAGTTGGTTTTTAATAAAAAAAAATACTTAAATCAAAATGTAAACAAAACACAAGACTGTTCAAAGATGTGTTGTCAACTCAAAAAAAAAAATGCAAAAGCTAAAAAGGCCTCTCAATTCTAATTCTAAAGTATCTTAAACAGTATGTTGTTGGTCACCAGGACTTGAAACAATACTTTTTTGGTAGTAATACCACCGACAATCAAAGCTAACAAATACTCTTTACTAAATTTCCTATCTGTTGGCCAAGTTATATTACGATTGTTTTAGTCGTTTAAAACATTTTAAAATTTTTCTTTTACGTCCAACCACATGTTTAATTTTGTATGTACATTTTTGAAAATTAAATAAAATTATAAATCGTTTATTTTTTATAACTTAAACAAAAAATCGAAATTCGTGAATACTTTAAATTGCATGAACACTCCAAGATTATTTTAATTAGACAAGTAATAACGGAATTGTAGTGAATTATACCAACGACTCAGACTTTATAACTGCAGTTCATCCACTTTTAAATTAAAAACCTAACCTTAAAGAGCTTACAAATGCTGCATTATAGTCTTTCCTATCAAAAAGCCAAATTTTATTAAAAATGCTTTAGCATTTAAAGAAATATTTAATTTTGTTATTAAAATCCACATAGGCGTATAATTAATATTAATTTTGTTAAATATTAAACAGAAACCGTAATTAAACAACACTATAAATTATATGAATATATTATCCTCGCAGATAAAATAATAAGCCAAGAAATAGTGCTGAAAATTACCCTCGACTTAGTGTGGAAATGTTTAGTTCATACTTTGTTGAACTAGCACTCTAGCCTTTTAAAAGCTTACAAATTATTCTTTATTGTATTTCCCATTGTTTAAGTAAGTTTTATTAAATTAGCTTTAGTAGTTTAAGAAATATTGAAATTTTTAATGAAAACTTATCGGTACGTATGATTTTGTATTAAAAATGTCTAAAACAAATTAATAATATTAATCGCTTAGTTTTAATAATTAAAAACAAACAAAATTTAGCAACAGGAAAAATTAAAATTTTGGTAATTATTAACCCCCTTATTCAAAAATGATTGTTAAATTTAACAAACGAATATTAAGCAAATTTTTATATGCAAATCTGTCTTAATAAACGTTTGTTAAATTTAATAATCGTTTTTGAATAAGGTTTACCACCTTAGGTCTTTTTTATAAAATATTTAAATTTTTATTACAATATTTCGCTACTCTTTGAGTAGCTTCTTCAGGAAAGTAACTGTTTAAGACATATTTCCAAAAAAATCTTGAATTTTTCTATACACGAACATGAGTAAAAGGTTCGTTCGTTTTACAAAAACAGGCTATAAGTTTTTAAAATGTTTCTTTATTTTTCCCCCTATTTTTTTTAGACACCTCCCCTTAAAATCTTACAAAAACTTTTGACATGAAACGACGAAAACTCTTAATATACTGGTCAGCTTTACAGGCCGGTATTAGTTTGGTAACCTTTCTTACCCTACTACTAGCACAACAGGCAGATGCTGCCATTATACCACCACCCTGGAGTGATCCAGAGAAAAATCCCTGCGCTGCTATGACTGGTGGTTGGCAATTGTTGTATTGGCCCCCCTTAAAGAAATGTTTTAAAATATTTACCATCGGTTATCCCTGTCCGGAAACAATGGAATTGGGTCCCACAGCCTCTATAGGCTCAAGTAAAAAGAAATCTTTGGCTAATGCTCCCATAGCCGAGTGTAGATGTCCACCGGGCACTGTGTTAAGTGCTAGGAATAACAAATGCTATAAGATATTTGAGAGGGGGCCGTGTAACAAGGGCCAATATTTCAGTCCCATAGCAGAGACTCAATTGGGAAATAAAAGGTAAGAGGGTTATAGTAAACATTAAATGATTGTTGTAATGTTTTCTATTTGACTTGGGTCATATTAGAACTACAAATCGTTGGGGTGTTTGCAAAACCCCTAGATCTTGTCCAGATGATATGTTGTTTTGGCCCAGGGATGGTAAATGTTATACGAAGTTAACTAGAGGACCCTGTAGCAAAGGAAAGTTACTAGTATTAAACGACGAGGGGTTGGCCGAATGTCAGGTAAGTAAAGGAATAAAAAAAACTATTTATTTTATATATAAAAAAACGAAGAATTTTAGAAATTATTTCAAAATTTACTTAACAAGGCCTGTTGCGTACAAAATTAAAAACAGTTTTTTAAGAAAATCCCTATTTTAGCCTTCATAAAATAAGCACTTGATTAAAAGCCACGTTTAAGAGTTTTTTTTATCACTGAGTGTAAACAAGATGGCGCTAAAAGGTAGAAATTCGTTTTTTGGTAATTTTCCTTGAGAAAATCGTCGTAGTAAATTGGAGAAAATTAAAACATAAATTTAAAATCATCTATGCTTCTTTTGATTTAAAATCATACAAAATTAATTTAATGATAACCTAGAATCTCTCTTTTTGCAACTCCCTCTTTTCAGTGTCATAATTCCGGCGAATTAAGTGCTTATTTTTATGATTTAGAAGAATCATGTCATGAACATTTTAAAAAAGGACCCTGTTCTACACCGGGACATTTATTTTTGCCTGGAGGACGATGTGATTGTCATCGATTTCTGCCGCACTATCATGAAGATCAACAAATGTGCTATGAATTAAGTACAAAATAAGAAAATGCACTACAACAACCGTGAAGTATTAAAAAATAAATGTTTCTTTCTTCCAGATTCACCCGGACCCTGTCCACCGGGTCATGTATTCTTAGTGCCCGAAAATATTAGCTCTAGTGATAATGAAGCCTATGGTTTAACATTTACCCGGGCCAAATGCCAGTGTAAAGATGGTTATGTGCCCTGGTCAGATGGTCTATGTTATCGTCTTTATACTCGAGGACCCTGCGGTCCCGATGAATTCCTAATAAATGCTACCACTTGTATACGTAACTTTTGCGGCAAAAATCGTTTATATTTTCCAGATCAGAAACAATGCTATCGCATAGGTTCCCAGGGACCCTGTGATCTGTATCAGGTGGTGGTATTCGATTTTACAGCACGACCCTCTGTGGATGGTATTTCTTATAATGGCATGTGTGGCTGTGCGGGCGTGATAATGAATTTGGATCAGCAGTGCTCAACACCTGAGGAATCTGTAACAAATACTTGTGAATCTACCCCGGGAATGGTGGAGTTAGAAGGCAATTGTTATAAATTATATAGCAGAGGTCCTTGCGGTGCCGGCCAATGGTTGGAGCCTATTAAATCCTTAAGCATGGATACAGCTAGAGCGATACAATCAAAGGCAAAATGTGTGTGCAGGCCAGGTTATACGCCTAGTGAAAAATTAGTTGCTAATGTGACAACAACGGCGTACGTACAACATTGTAATGCACCCACCGTGGGTTTAGCCAGGTATTTGACGCAACATTCTCTAAGTCAACGACAAAACTCCAAGTTCTCTACCAGCTTTACCATGACTAATTTTCAATTCTAAAACACACACAGTTTCTTACTAATGGAATGCTAAAGATGTAAATAATTTAATTTTTTGGACACAGATAAAAGAAAGGATTTAAAAAACAAGATTGCATGTTTATTGTAAAACTTTTGTATGTATCTTCTAAATACTTCGTACCTTTTTAATAACTTTTCCTTTATGTGGTTTTAAATGGGATTCTCCTTTAATTTATTGAAGCATGTTTTTGTTGTCTATACAAGTAATTCCTCAAACCCTTTAAGCATTTTATATACTTTACTTTAAGTGGATGGTATTTCCTAACTAGTTAGACTTGTAGGTATTTGAAGGATTTTACAGATTTTCTATAAAATTGCTTTATTACCAAACAGTCTGTCTGGCTTACATTATATGTATTTCAGTGCGTTCGTAAATGCAGTAAATATGTCCATCTAAATATAAAATGGTCTTTAAAAACAACAACGAAAATGGTTGACTAGCATAACTGCACATTGACAGTGATGCCAACTTACTAAACTCTAATTATGCCGCAATATTAATGCATTTACGGACGTATTCTACTTCCTGTTTCTACTCATTAGTCGTTTTTATCTACATATGTAAAATATGAATTATTATTTTAATGATCGCATTTTATTTTGATTTTTAGATGGTTTTTAGACATTTTCGGTTAAAACTCAGCCTCAACGCAAATAAAATAAAAACAAATTCGTCATAATAAGTATATATTTACGTTTTAGTCTAGTATTTAAGTATGAAATTAAACATTTTGTTATAAGTAAGATTTAAAAAAATTCGTAAATTTAAGTTTGTGCCATTATTATAGAGAAAAAGAAATATGAAAAAATTAACTAAATTAAAAATAATTCGAATAATATAAATGAATAATTGTGTGTATATTAAAAACTGCAATGTGTTATTAAACATTGTTGGAAATCCTCTATTTCAGGAGATTTTTGGAAATTTTGTATTCGTTTCGAATACATTGTAATTTCTTTTCCATTTCTTACAAATCGAGTGAAAATTTGAATGGTATATTTCAAATGATTAGTAGTCTTTAGTGAGAATGATCTGTGATCTTTATTGGAAAAGATCAGGAATTCCTGTAATTAACGCATTTCAATAATTTCGTTTTTTGGTAATATACATACATACATCAGTGATCATAAATTCTCAATATTTTTGTTTTAATTTTAATCTCGTGAACACTGAGATGTGTGATATTACTTGTCGTTCCTCAATATTGTTTTTTTATGAAATATAATTTTATCGCTTACCCCAATTGATCTTCCAATTCGCTGACCTGTTTCTCCAAACAATTGCGCTTTTCTTTACAAGCTTTCAATTCATATTCCAATTGATAAACCTTCTCCGTTTTGCTATCTAGTTGGGTCTAAAAACACACAACAATTAACAATTAACTATACTTTAAAGTGTAAAAAAGAAAACTATCTACCAAAATTTTATCTTTTTCGTTTTCCAACGATACATAGGTCTGTTTTAAAGCAGCCACTTCACTGCGTAACTTGACCGCTTCTTGCTGGGAAGACTCACGATTAGAGTCCAAAGTATTAAGACGCATATTGGAGGATTCTATTTGGCGTTCAGCCAATAAAAGTTTATTTTGATAATCAGATAAACAGCGTTCAGTTTGTTCGTGCAGCATTCTAGGAAAAAGAAACAAAGTTTTATTAAATATTCTACAGAAAGTCGCTTTCAAATTACTTCAACTGATTATATGTGGCTTGTAATTTATTATTCTCCTCTCTCAATTGATATTGCTGTTGCTTACAACACTCCAGTTCATCTTTAAGCATCATTTTGTGTGACTCGTTTGGCAGGCGCGCAGATTGCAAATCTCTGTTTTCTCTTTCCAATTCCCTAAGGCGTTCGCTTAGATCCTCATAACGCTGTTGGGTCACATGCATTTTCTCATCATGCATTTTCGTGATGCACACAAGTTTTTCTCTCAAAGTATCCCTTTCACATTTAACACGCTCCACTTCAGCTCTAGCACAATCACGTTCTCTTTCCACTCTTAAGACAACAGCCTGAACACAATCACTGCTAGAACTAGAGGCGGAAGAGCGTGCTGTGGAGGGCAGAGAAGATGTGGCAATATTGTGATTAACTTTAAGGCAGGGCACCAAAGCATTACTTTGTCTTAAACACAATTCTGAGCGTAAAACGCGTAGTTCATCATCTTTAGACTTGATTTGTGTTTGAAGAAATTCGATTTCTTTGTCGGAACCCGCTTTGCTAAGCAGGCGGAGATATTCTTTCTGAAAGAAATCCCTTTCGGATTTAAGGCGTATTTTTTCTTCGTCCAAATGCTGGGCATGTTGTGATTCGATTTCCTTGAGTTCTAGGCGTAATAAATATTAGAAAATCTTGTTTATTGATTAAGGTTATTTTGCAAAAAAAAACGTACCTTTTTGTATGGACTGCAGTTTCGTTTTTAATTTAGAAACTTTACGCTGTAAATGTTCGTTTTCTAATTTGAGTTCAGACTCTGTAAGAGAATACAAATGTAAAGAAACAAATTAAAAGGTTTAATGAAAATTAATGGAAAATTTTTACGCTTGATTTATTATTATTATTTATTTATTTATTAGTATTAATAACAATAATACTTTCACATACATAAAATATTTTAAATTTCACATTTCTTTGTTTTAGTTCTAATATAAATTGTACTTTACAAAAAATGAGATACGTTTTCTAAATATATTTTGATTATTTTCGTTTTTAATATAATTTGGTAATGTGTTGTAGAGTTGTAGGCCTTCGTAAAAAAGATTTCGTTTCATTGCTGTTGTATGTATTCTTTCCACTCTAAAGTTGTTCATATTTTTTAGTTGGTATGATTGTGCTTCTCTGACATATACTATTTGTTCCATTAAATATTCTGGTGCTTCTTCATGTTTCAATTTTTGTATAAAATTTAAAGTGTTGAGTGCAAGCCTCTGTCTTATGTTTAGCCATTTTAGGGATTCAAGCATAAAGTTGATTGATGTGTATTTGTTGCATTTTAATATGGTTCGCATTGCTCTGTTTTGAAGTTTTTGTAGTCGATCTATCTGTTGTGTAGTGCAGCATGAATGAATTGTAGAGCCGAATTCGAAATGTGGTTTTATTATGGTATTATATATTTTTATTGCCGTTATAATTGAAACTTGATTTCTTATTCTTTTGAAAAAACAAATTTTTTTGCCTATTTTTTTGCAGATATAGTCAATATGTGTCAATATCGGATTGTGTCTTACCAGATTGAAGCGCTTGGTGAATTCGATAGTTAGATTTGCTTTTAACATTCGACGTAGAGAACATGTTTCCGAGTCTGTGAAATGCTTTCTTGATTGTTCTTTTAGTGAATTTGTAAAGTTTCGTGATTTGCTAAAGTTTTATAAAATTATGAAAACCTTATGTTATATGCGATGCATTTATTTTTTCTCCCCGCAACAGAAATCCTCACTTTGTTCCCCCTAGGATATTTAAATCTTTTTTCAGTAGGTCTTTTGTTGTTAGGAACACAGGCTATTGGAATAGTCTGCCATTAGAGTTGCGAATTTTTACGCACTCTAATAATGTTTTCAAAGTAAAACTTTTGCAATATTTTTCAGACCCTTTGTAATCTCTTCTATTAATGTGGTTATTGTCCTAACTATCCCTAACTGGACCGTATTTCATTTGTCTGTTTTTTTTTTTATTAAATCTTGACATACTTATCTACACTTTTTTTATCATGGCTGGGGAGCCCATTTAATAGTATTGTAACATGAAATTTATTGAACATATAACCTTGTTTAAATAAATAAATTTTAGTTATTTGGCAATAACAAATCCTAAATATTTTATCTGATCCACTTTTTCTATCACTTGATTATTTATTTTAAAAACTTGGTTACTATTTGTATTTATTTCTAATATTTTTGTTTTGTTTTCGTTCAATTTAAGTTGGTTCATTCTCAACCATATGTTAACATATTCCATATCTTGTGTGATATTGTCATAACATTGTTGATTCGTTTCACCTTCTGTGAAGATAAGCGTATATATAATTATTTCGCATTTAGCTAATCACCCCTATCGTGAATAAAAATTCCACATGAAATTGGTTCCCTTTTCACATTTTTCCTATTTAAATTCAAGGTTAAAAAAATAAAAGGGAACAAATTTCATGTGGAATTTTTATTCACTATAGGGGTGAATATTTTTGACAAATCATTTATATATATTATGAAGAACAAAGCTCCCAGAATTGATCCTTGTGGTACTCCATATTTGTTAGTAACTGAACGTTATTTATTTTTGTTATTTATTTTCTTCCAGTCATATATGATTCAAACTATTTTAATTCTGTATCCCGTACTCCGTAGCAATGTAGTTTTTGTAAAAGAATATGTCTGTCTATAGTTTCAAAGGCTCTTTTAAAATCAAGGAATATTCCAATAATTTTATTATTTTTTTTAACTTTAATTCTTTCTTCTAACATTATTGCACGAAATTTAAATAAGGAATTTATCACAGGTACGTTTTGAGTATATTGCATGTTATTTATCTCAGATCTAATTGATTTCACGCTATTTATGAAATATTTGTTAAAATTTTCAGCTATTTCAAAATTATCCTTAAATTCGATTTTATTAAATATCACAGTTTTAATTGTATTTTTGGTTTTTTTTATAATTATATCTTTCATTTCTCTCCACATTTCTTTTTGGTCTTTGGCAAAAGTGATTTTATTGTTTATACATATATATGTATATCTATATTCCTTTTTTGCATTTTGAATTTTAACTTTGTAAATATTTCGAATTTTTATGTAATTTGTGCATGCTTCGTTTGTATTTTCGTATTTTGCGATTTGATATTTATATATTTTTTCTCTTTTTACTCGTCTTATTTCGTTTTTTATATTCAAATATTTTTATAACTTCAAGCTCGCTTTCGTATAGCATATACATTTGCATTTTTAGTTTTTCAACAATTTCATTCTCCGTTAATTTAAAAGTCATACCAGTTAGTTTTATTCTCATTTTCATTTGATTTGGAAGCTTAATTTCATATAAATCACTCATTTCATTTTGTAATGCTTCCTTAATTTTTTCCCTTCCCTCATTATTTTCTCTTTGTATAATAACCGATCCATTTTTCCTTTGTTCCACGTTTAAAATTTTAAAATTCGTTGGATTAACTTTTTTTGTTCATTTATTTTATGGTAAACTCTTTTAATTTCTTGTACATTTATTTCACAGTGTTTTGTGCCTCATCTAATTTTTTTAATCTTTCGTTGTATCTCTTTTCAATTGCTTCAAGTAGGTTTTTAATTTCGTTTTCGTTTTGCTTCAAAGCCGATTTAAATTCGCCTTTATATTCAGCTAAGTTATTACTGTTTTTTTCCACACTCTGTTGGACTAATACCATCGCTTCATCCATATTATGTATATATTGAAGACAATCATTACATAAGAAACGAATCAATCCACCAGCTTCTAGTATTCCTCTAGAATATTGATCTAGACCTGAACATTTTTTGAACAATGATACACCTTCTTACACATTCCTTCGCATATTAGGCCAGTTTCACCGCGTATTGCATTTTTACATTGATGGCACTCGGCCATACTTTTTTCTCAATAATAATTTATTTGTAAAACTTAAGTTTTGTTCTTTTTTTCAATGTGATAAAATTTATTTTCAATTCTTTAATATATATTTAATATGACATTCAATTAAACGATATTGAACAAATTATATTACGATTTAAAGAACACTTTGATGTTTACTCAACGATGTTCAACGAACAAATAGAATAGAGTGAAAAACTAAACAATTCATTCGCATAGAGTAAAAACTAAAAGTGAAGCTGTTCCATTCAGAAAAAAGTGAAACTATGCCGGTTCATTTAGAATAGAGTGACAATTTATGTATTTCAGTGTGAGAACTTAACCGTTTTATTTCGAATAGAGTTAAAAACGGAGTTTTAGAATGAAATAAAATGAAAACTGTGTCAATTTATAACGAATAAAAATATGAAAAACAAACCGTTTCATTTCAAATACAGTTAAAATTTAAAGTTTCATTTAAAATTGTTTAAAATTTAAACAGCTTTTATATTGATTGATTCAAGTAAAATATATTAAAATTTACCTTTTTGTGTCAACTCATTAATTTTCTCATTTATTTTATGTTTATCGATGCTCGTCATTGTGGCTACAGCTCCAGATTTTACCTTTTTTAACTCTAATCTCTGTTTATCATGAGCAGTTTTCTCTTTGGACATCATATTTTTCAATTGCTGTTTAAGCATCTCCACTTCTGCTTCACGCTGGGCAATTTCATTATTTGCCTGCGTCTCAACCATAAGGGCTGCATCTTTTAATTCATCTAATTGTTTTTGCAGAGATCGATTTGATTTTTCTAAATCCAAGGCTCTTTGCATGGCCTCATGCATTTGCTCCTGATATTCACGCATACGTGTAAGACTGTCCATTTTCTCGCGTTGCAACAAATCAATATCTTCATTTAGAGTATTTAAGTTTTTGTAGCAGCAATCACGAGCCAAAGCAGTAGTAGGACGACCTCCCGAGAGTAAATCATTGAGGCGTAATATTTCACGATCTCTGGCTTCTATCTGAAAGAGATTTTACATATGTTAAACTTATAGTTAACAAATTTTTAGTCAAATATGTACCTTTTTATGATAGAATTTAATATGAACCATTAAATCCTTATTTGTATTTTCTAATTGCTCCAAATTCTTATCACTTGCTTTTGCTCCCAGAGTACCACCCTCAATTCGCTGATAATAACCCACATTACATTTGGTACATTTTAAATTGCTATTGTTCTCTTGTAGAGGCTGTAAGGCGGGCAATTCATTACCCGAACGTACAGTGGTAATAAAAGGCTTCTTGGCTAAAAATATTTACATTTACTATAAGTTTAATAATAAAAATGTTAAATACTTACATTTTATTTCTTTGCCATATTTCATATTTATATTACTGGCTTTAGCTTGCATTAACTTCAACTGCTGTTGCAAATGTTCACACTGTTCTTGTATATGTAATTTATCTATCTGTATGTCTCTGATTTTAATATTTAGTTCTAAATAAATAAATTTCATATTTAAAATTGATTTTATGTTTCGTTTAACAATGTAACATGAACTTACCTTGTATCTTTTCTTCGTACTCTTCCTGCTGCTTTATGGTATGTGTATGCAATTGATTGCATTCTTGTAGCAGACGTGAATTATCACACTTGTAAGGTTCGACACCCAATTCCCAACATGATTTTTCCTTTAAAACACGCAACAACATAATAAAGTAAAGAAATTATTAGCACATAATATCATATAAAGTTTGTTAAATGGGTCAAAACAAAAAGTATTATAGTGGAAAACAGGCGCGATAAAGTTCAGTTCTTTAAGTTGCAAGGATAAAATTTAAACACTAGTTGGTGTAAAGAATGAATGCAGTAAGGTAATATTATAAAGTTAGTATGAGTTTAACGTTTAAATTCGAACAAAATGAAAGATTAAGATTGACAGTATAATTCCAAAATTAATAAATTTTTGCAATATTTACTACCATATGATTCAATTTATATTTAATATAACAAGCTGTACTCATATTTCTTACCCCAACTATTAATATCCCCACCAAAAAAAAACTGACCGCAAAAACCACTATGACAACCCAAAGAAGGACAACACAAAAAACCATACCCAAACACACCAACAAAGTCAATATTAAAAAAAAACATTTACCTCTAATAATTCCATGATTTTCTTTTTTGAATCTCTTAAACTTTCTGTAGTTTTAACAAAATCTTCAAATAAACTACCAACAAGTGGTATGGCGGCTAAGGGCAGTGGCTGTCTATATCCCATAACATTCAACTTTTGCCGTAAATTATTAAAAACACTATCACTTAAACTCATTTTAACAATTTTTTTCTATAAAACAAACAACTTATTAATAACACTAAAAATTAAAATTTAAAATTAAATGTAAACATAAAACAAGCCGCTATAAATGTCAAAAATACTATGCTTCTTAAGTTTTTAAGGATAGTGAGAACTAATAACCAGCGTTGTCAACTTTGAAATTTAAAAACGCACCAACATGGAGAAAAAACGCGCCATTTGAAAAAAATCGCACCAAATTTAGATTTTCTTTTTTATTTAATAAAAGTTTATTGAACTAATTTCACATAAAAAATATAATATTATAACAGTCTTCAACAGATCAGTCTTTTATAAACAGGTTGACTCGAATATTTTGTACATCCTTAAGTTATGCTGTAGAAACTTTCTTTAAAAAAGCACATTGCCTACTTTTAGGATGACAAATTTCAATTGCATTGAAAATTTTTGAATAACGGTATTTGTGGTGAACTTCTAAAAACTCACCACGATGTTTACTCACCACGATTTTTTATACTAACCACGATATTTTCACCACATTTTTAAATTCACTCACTACACGAGCAAAAAAAATGTTTCCGCTAGAATTTACACTATCTTTTTTAACTAGCAAGCCAGCCCCCCCACACACACACACCTTGTTTCTAGTTCTTCTCTTCCTCTCTCTTCGTCCATCTCATGCCTCTCATAATTTTCTTCTTCCGAAACAACGCGGCGGCAACACTTTTTTATTGGAAAATCCGATTTTGACTGTGAAAGTGAAGTTGGTTGCAAAAGAAAACAAAAAAAAAGAGAAACAAAACAACAATGTCCAGTAGTTTCAATAAACAGGGTCGTTTTATTTATTTGTTTTGTTTTTATTGTTTTGACATAACGTTTCCACTTATGTTTAGGAATGGGGTATCAGCGCTAAAGGCTCAGTTAGCCGACTGTAATATGTAACTGCAACAGTAAGAAACAGCTGATGGATATTGTTATGTGTAAAGTAATGCAAATGGTATGAATCTGTAAGAAATAGAATTTCCTAACATTTGTACGTCATTACACAACATTCCGTTACAGTCGGCTAACTGAGGCTTAATGCTCAGCGTAAAAATACGTTCCGCTTTCCGTCGATATTTAGGGATGGCTGTTAGAAGAAAACCGGATTCGTTGTATATATAGCGAACTTTAAAAAAAAGAATATGGGAATTATTATTTCGTTTGTCAACTTTGAAATTTCAAAACCCACCAAAATAGAGAAAAAAGCGCACCGCGCACCAACAAAAGAATTTTTCGCACCAAAAATTAAAAAAAGCACCAAAAATGGAGCGAAACGCACCAAGTTGACAACGCTGCTAATAACGCCATCAGAATTGCCAACTTAAATTTTAACCTAACAAATAATAAAACAAAAACGCACAGCTAACATATATATTGCACTACTATTTTTTAGAAACACCGGTGTTTTCAACAAAAATAACAAAATACTATTCCAGCAGAAATTAATGAAATATTTTCGGTATTTTTGTTTAAATATTGTGTAAGTGAACGTCAGATTTATTGGTGTTTGTAATGAACGACACCAAACCATCACGTTCGTCCTCAACACAAATTTCATTGCTGGCCAACAAACCGGCCAATTTGCAATGTAAAGATTTCCAAGACTACCTGAGAACACGTTCTGCGGAAACTTTGGAAAGGCTTTACAACTATCCCACCATATGCCTGGCTGTTTATAGAGAATTGCCGGAAATTGCCCGGCAATTTATAATACGCATATTATTTGCTGAACAACCAGTACCTCAGGCTGTGGTGGCCTCTTGGGGTTCACAACATTATGCCAAGTAAGTTGAATTTGACATTTAATACACATTCGACTTATAGTATTGCTTTATTATCTGCAGAGAACAACAAGTTTCTACTAACACTTTAACCGAGCTAAATGTTTGGCGCACTACCGCCATACCCGGAGGCTTGTCCGCCTGGGAATTGTGTCCCACTTTTAAAAAGAATCTTAAGATTGCTTTGTTGGGAGGCGGTAAACCTTGGTCTATGTCGCATACTTTGGAAAAAGATTCCAAGCCTAGAGACATTGCTTTCTTGGACCAATATGCTATGTCTCGATGGCGTTGCGTTCTTCACTATATGGTGGGTACGGGGGGTTCAAGCAAAAGTCAAGAAAGTGAAGTCATTAGCCCAGATGCTGTAAGAATTCTATTGCATGCAAATCTTATGAAACGGGAAGATTCTGTTATTACTATAACACGCCAAGGTTTTCAGTTTCTTTTGCTGGACACTCAGTCGCAAGTGTGGCATTTTATGCTGCAGTATTTAGACACCTGTGAAGAGAGAGGACTTTCTTTGCCCGAGTGTTTGAGTATGTTATTTCAACTTAGTTTCTCCACCTTGGGACGAGATTACAGCTCGGAAGGCATGAGTCCCAAAATGTTGACGTTTTTGCAGCACTTAAGAGAATTCGGTTTGGTATTTCAGCGTAAGCGTAAAGAAGGCAGGTTTTATCCCACCCGTTTGGCCTTAAATGTTACCAATAAAGCCGCCACCGTACCATCAGTCGTGTTGGATGAGGAAAAATCTCAGGAAAGTGGCTATATAATAGTGGAAACAAATTATCGGGCCTATGCTTACACCGATTCACCTTTACAAGTAGCTGTCTTGGGTTTATTTACAGAACTACTGTATCGTTTTCCCAATCTGGTAGTGGGTGTATTAACACGCGACTCGATACGTCAAGCTTTAAGAGGTGGGATTACGGCCGACCAAATTATTAGCTATTTGGAACAATATGCTCATCCCAATATGAAGCTAACCGAATCGGCTATTAAATCTAAATCACCTTTGCCGCCAACTGTAGTGGATCAAATCAAACTATGGGAATTGGAACGTAATCGTTTCACCTATACCGAGGGAGTGGTATATAATCAATTTTTGTCGCAGGCCGATTTTGTTACGCTACGCGACTATGCCCAGTCGATTAGTGTGCTGGTGTGGCAAAATGAACGGACACGTACTATGGTGGTGACGAAAAATGGTCATGATGATGTTAAGAAATATTGGAAAAGATACTCAAAGAGTGGTGGTTAATAAACGACAGGGAATACAATATTATTAGATAATGTTAAGTATTAGATTTAAAACAGTTCAATACATTTATTTTTAATTCCTTATGCAGTGTCACTTTGAGTGTCACAGATTTATTTAAATATTTAATAATAAACTTAATAATAAACTTACCATTTTACATCATACTGAATAAACAAAAAATATTTGCTACATCATCGTATATCGATTTACTTTATTGTTGTAATACAAAAAAATGTGCTATAAAAATTTTAAAACAAACTTGGTATAATTTCACCATGGAGTAACTATACAAGGTGAGTGTAGTAGCACAGCTGACTGACTGTCTTTGTTTGCAGTTTACTTATGTCAAAAGTAATACTTTTTCAAGTGTTTTTTGGCAGTAGTACATTATTTTACACAAACAACATGTCTGTTGTTTCTGTATTATGTTGTATTTGTTGCCGAATTGCACTCACCTCGTATAATTACACCATGGTACAATCTATAGTTCTTTAAACCGTCGTACATAAATAAAAATATAACGTCTAAAATCCCATTTACAAAAATTTACGCATACAGGAGTGAAACATTCGAAAATAAATACCAATATATAAACAAAACCAAAATAATTTAGTAGAAAAAAATCCCTTATTAAATACAAATTTGTTGTCTAAAACATAATAGGTCTTTGTGGCATGCACAAATTGTAATAGCTTTTCTTGTCCCAGAAATCCATACCCTTCCAGCCACACCAGCCTTTGCCCTGAATGGTATGTAAAACATCTTCACCCGTATAGTGAGGATCTAAAATGAGGAATTTCACTTGTCCCGTTTGCACACAATAATCAATGCCTATAATGGTGTGAGCCAAAACACCGCCCCCAATCATAATCGGTGTGCCCTGAGTCTGAAAGTGTATGGCCAAATCTGAAGCTATGGCGGACAGCTCTCCGCCTGAAGCACAATGCTGGATTTTTGAGTCCACATTTAGGAAACCCTGCAGGCACATGCTAACTTCCGTGGAACCTGCAAGGAAAATAATATACTTTTGTAAATAACTTAATATTTCATTAAATTTACCAATCCATTGCGTAGATCCTTTAAAATTTTGCTGTTTGTCTCCAATTTTAACCAAATATTGCTGTATTTCTAAATGTGTGGGTACCGATCTTTCCGTATAACCCTGCAGCAAAAACCAGGAGCATATGGTCTGCAAAGATCTATAGGCACAGCCCCAACCCTTGTCCTGCATTTGCTGCTGCAAATAATGATAATAATGATAGTTGCCCTGCACCAGATACAGTTTACCATCTTGAACGCCACTTGATTTGAGGCCAATATGAGTATTGAGCAGCGGAGCATCGGTGGTAATATCATTATAGAATATACAAGCATTGGAACGTCTAAAGTAAGGCCGTGTTACGCTTAAACCAAAGTGACGATGTAAACGTTTACGTTTATTTTGCATGTCAGAGTTATCATCAGCTAGGCCATCCAAATAACAGCAGGAGATAAAGTGGCCAAATTCCTGTATAAATATAGAATTAATAAAAATTTTTAATAAAACTAACAAATGAGAATTTGTTCCTCTTACGAGTAAAAAATTGTTTTATAAAATTATTTTATTCGAAGTTGCCTTCTAGTTAAAGTATACAAAAATAAATTTCAAATTAAATTTTTATATTTAACTAGAAGGCAACTTCGAATAAAATAATTTTATAAAACTAACAAAATAAAAAACTTACCTGTGGAAAGAAATTATACATTCTTGGGGCCATTAATTGTTTGGACTCACTCTCCTCTAAATGTCCACTAATACTTTGCTCACACAAACGCAAAGCCCGACAGATACTCTCAATTAGTATATCGTACAGCCGGCCTACCTTAGTAGATTTACTTAAAATTGCCATAGACTCTACATCTATGGGTATTCTAAACTTCCGTTCTACCGGCCTTAGGCACATACTCATTGAAGGCATGGTTTTGTTGGATGTATCCGTCTCAGAGAGTTCACGCGTTTTGCAGCGTAAAACATCTATATTTAAAATATCGAAATCACAACCCAATGCACCAAATATTGCATTCAATTGTATATCGACCGCAGATGATTTTTTATTTTTCTTTTCGCCCGCATTTTCCTTGTCCTTTTGCTGATAATGTATGACCTCTTGCAGTGAACTTAAGACATCCTTGATAATAGAATCATTGTTAATAGTCTTTTTAGCACCAGCATAACCCGAACCCTGAGCACCGCCATTAGTTATGTAAACCTTAGTGGGTGCTATATTAAATGCTAAACTACCGCCTGATATAGTTTTGCGCAAAGCATGCATTTCTTTGCGCACGGCCAGGGGGTTATCTTCCGTATATATAGTCCAACTGCATTTAAGACGGGTGAAACAAAAATCACGATATATTTCATCTGACTGCAAAACCTCATAGGGTACTTGCTCCAGTTTGCCATGCATCATAAAGGAGGCCTTCAAACCCACCAAAGTGCCCAGTTCACAGTTCAGTAATATGGGGTTGTCGGTGATGTCAACATCTTTGAAAATCTCAGATAAATGGGCTTCGGCATCTGTACAGTGGCCAAATTTTACTAGACCACATAAATCCAATTCAGCTGGAAATTTATGTTGTATTTGTTCATAATTCAATTGACCTATAGTGGACTCTACATTAAAACCCATTAGTAGCAGAGTGCCATCAGCATAGAAGACACCAAACAAACAACCACTGCATTGTTGTTTAACTTGCTCCAAACGCTAGTAATATAAAATTTAATTATATTAATGTAAATATTTTGTTTAGTTTTATAATTACCTTTAATAAAAATGAAGATATTTTCAATTTAGGCAACATTTTTTAAATAGTTTTATACGGAAAATTTTTTAATGCGTTGGCAAAATGTCTAACGCAGATGAGCCCCCCTTTAAAACCAAAAAAAAAGTTCGCAACAATAATATGGGCTTCTTCTTTAAAGTTTAACAAGCATCTTAAATGGTGAGCCCAAAGAATGAAAGATAAAGAAAAATAAAAAAACGCGTAAATAATTATAGAGATTATTGGTATTGAAAATTTGAGTTCAATTTAAAAGCTTAAAATATATATTAAATTAAACAACTTCTTTTTTATTAACCATGAGAAAACATATTTATGTACATATATTGCAAATGGTGTGTTGTATATATTTTCTATTGTTCTTTTCATTAGTTTTTTTAGATTGGCAACTCTATGCTTATCCGTTTTTGCCTTTGCATTAATTTTCTTATTAAATACATTTCGACCAACAAAATATATCGGCAAAATACAAAATAAAATTGCATTGTTTTTTCGTTTATAAATTTTGCAAATTTAATAACCACATTTTAACTTTGCTAAAACGGAAGTTAAATAAAATTGTGTTGTAATTCTAATAAATATAAATGTGAGTAAAACAATATTGAAAAGATTTAACAAAGGAAAAATATTTTGTGACGCAGCCATGAAAGTGTTCTTGGAAAACTTTATGACATTAAATAAAAGAAAGACGGGGGAGAAACGAACAAAACTCATATAAAAAAATTTAAATAAATAACTGCAAAAAATATACATACAATAAAAATTTTAAATATAAAAGAAATTTGCAATAAAAAAAAATAAACATTTTATGTATGAAATAATCACTACATACTGTTTTTTGTAGTTTTTGCGTCAGATATGAGTGTAAAACAACAAAAACATAAATTGAGGTTGATTTTTCTGGCTAGTTCACCTTGGCAGAGATGCTGGCTAAATGGCTTGACATCCAAATTTATAGTTGTTGTTTTTTTCTACATAACTACACAACTTTCAAAAATTATGAAGTTTTTAAACATAAAATGAAAATCACAAATTTTTTTACGATTTTCTTTTGCTGTTTATTTTATATTTTCAGCTAAATTGTGTGCTAAACAAAAGAAAACGAACGTTTTGTAGATTTATTACTCTAGCATAGTACATATATTTTATTTTTTTTTTTAAATTTCTTTTGTTATTGTGGTCATAACAATAATCTAGTAATTGTTTGAAGCAGCCACAAACACCGCAAAAGTTTATTATCTATCCTAAATGTCACATTCATTGGCCTCCACTTCCTCCACAAATTCTTCATCGTTGGCCACACCCAGCAGCTCAGCGGTGCGAGCTTTGGCCTTAGAATATAAATCCCTGCAAGAGGAACCCGTTGAAGGTTTCCGCGTTAAGTTGGTCAATGATGACAATCTGTTTGAATGGGAGGTAGCCATATTTGGTCCTCCGGACACTCTATATCAGGGTGGTTACTTTAAAGCTCATATGAAATTTCCTCACGATTATCCATATTCACCACCTTCCATACGTTTTCTAACCAAAGTCTGGCATCCGAATGTCTATGAGAATGGGGATTTGTGCATTTCAATACTACATCCGCCGGTCGATGATCCCCAGAGTGGCGAGCTGCCATGCGAACGTTGGAATCCGACGCAGAATGTTAGAACCATATTGTTGTCGGTGATTTCGTTGCTCAATGAACCGAATACATACTCGCCGGCAAATGTTGATGCCTCCGTAATGTACCGAAGATGGAGAGATTCTCAGGTGAGTGTGAATTAAAATTTTGTGAAAAAATCTAGAAATGCCGATAACGTACTCTCAATAAAATCGTTTACCTTTTATTTCTAACATTCTCCTAACAGGGTAAAGATAATGAGTATCCTAATATTATACGTAAACAGGCTTTAGCTGCCAATGCTGAGGCCAAAAAAGAAGGCATCGTTGTACCCATGACCCTCGAAGATTATTGCATTAAACCAAAACGAAAAGAAACAAACGAACCAACCCTTGACTCAAATTTTTTTGATGATGTCTTTGATTTAGAAACAGAAGATGATCTACCAACCGATGACGATGATGATGAAGATGACGATGATGACGATGATAATGCAGATGATAGTGGCAAAGGTGAAACAACATAAAAAAGAACCTAATAAAGGCTAGTAATTAAAAATTACTAAGAAAAATAAATGAAAAAATAATATCTTCTTTGTAATGGACAGGTTAACAAAAAATTTTAGGTTTATTACAGCAATATCAGGAATTTTTCATAAACGTAATTTTTAATTTAATATTTGTTTTTTTTCTCAGTTAGTAATGTTTATAATATTTAAGTTAATATTCATTCAAACAAAAAAATAAAGCAACAAAATTTCCCATTTTACTCTAAATTAAAAAAATATTTCAATAAATTATAATGTATAACTATTATTATAAACTTCAAAACTAATTTGTTAAATTATATATATATATAAAAATAATAATAATAAAAGAAAAAATACTTAAAAAACCATATACAAACAAAGAATTAAAGCCAAATAGTTAAAACACACACAAAACCAAGCAGAAGTAAAGAAGATTGCCATATTCAAACTACTTAACATAATATTTACTTTAGTTTGTTTTAAATTAAAACTTTAGTAAGTTTTTTTTAACTTACTGTTCGATGTTTTCCCCAATGAATTCTAATAATTTTTAACTTTTAATTTTATGCTTTAATTATTTATACTTGTTATATTTGAACAAGTGCTAGATTTTTTAAGTAATCTCAAACAAAAATTTTGCTTTTTCCAAAAAAAAAAACTGCTATACTTTGTTGCTAAATAATAATAATTTAAAAAAAGCTACATTATTTTTTAAACCAGTTTAAACCACAAAAAGTAAGGCAACTATAATTCTCATTTTAAGCCAGTCTACTACGTGCATACCCATATATTCTCGTGAAAAAAATCTTTTAATTAAATATATACATACATAAATACATACTATATTTTTTTAAGTATTCTCTCTCACCTATCTTTAAACTTAAAAAACTATATAATAAACATTTAAATTATTAAAACAAAAAATGCAAAAACATAAAATTCATTAAATTTAAATAAAGAATATGTATTGATTTGGATATTCATTTGATTTCAGTTTTCAAGCCCTCAATATTAAACTGTATTCTTTGGGTTAAACTATAATTTTCACTAAAATTAAAAGAACAAAAATGCCAATAAATTATATAGAATATAAAATAAATTTTTAGTCATCCTGCTAGTTTTTTTTTATTTGTCTAGTTTAATCTCAGGTTTCAGCTAATGTATAATTCAAACCTTATCTGTGTTCCAGCCACTTTATATATTCAAAAAGTATATGCTTTGCATTCTCTTCTATAGCTTCGCAGGAGTCACAGCTGCTAATTTCCTTTAGTTTAAACCTATGTATGTAGATTTTTATTAAATTTTCCATGGTCGGTCAACACTTAAGTTAAGAAATAACCTATGTTGCCATGTTGTCGTTTAATCCAAGATTTTATATTTGGGATCAAGTTGTATGTCCATCTTTCATTCTCTCCTTGGTTCCAACGTTCTTGCCATTTGCTTATCAAGTTGTCTCTGATGATTTTCCTCATTTCTGAAAATTGTCTGGATCGCAGGATTAGCATTAGTTTGGATATATATGTCCTCTCTTTCCAATATAAGTAGATCTATTGGAGATGCCCCTGAAATGATGCGAAGAGTGCTAACCCTCTGTGATTTCTGTAATTCTTTTAAGTTGTTCTTCAATTTTAATGCCCTGGTAAATGTTGGAGCAGCATATAGAAATTATGAGGAAACTACGATGTTTATTAATTTCCTTATTTGCGGTATTTTGTCACGAATGTTCAGTACATGTTGTCCAAAGCTGAGATTGTTATCCTATTGTACATCTAGATAGCACAAGTTTCGTTTAAAGGAATCTCACTATCTTCATTGCTAGCTGCAGTCATTTCCTCGGCAACCATCTGCTACGACGTCATAATCTATCATTTTCAACTATCGCGATCAGTTAGGTTACTGGTTTATAACGAGAGCGATCTCTAGTCTAGTTTTTAATCTAGCCTCTAGTCCATTCCTTTTCTTGCCTAGTCTAGAGTTTTATATACATATGTATATTAAAATAACATGAAAACAAACGCTGTTTTTTTTCTAGAATAATTGGTTTTTTAAATGAAGCCTATTTTCATTTGTTTGGAGACATAAAGCTATATTGTCGCATTTGTTGAGAAAAAGCTGTTGAAAGAAAGAAACGGTTGATGTTGTTGTAGCAGCAAAACTGTTTACAAAATTTAATCAGGGGATTCTACCAGATCCAGTTCATAGAATTGTACGATTTGCAATGGGTGAGTCCACAGATCTACAGGACCCTGACCACATGCTAGACATATATTAAGGACGACACGGTCTATGCGGGACCAGAAAGCATTAAGCCTATTGCTTCATTCAGATGAAGTTGTGAGTATGAACAGAACAAACATTTGTTAAATGTGGCAATTCTCATTCTACTTAGAAACCGTGCCGTGCTTGTTCTGTTCATACTCTAATCGCAATAAAAACAAATATTGATCATGCATTTAAAATTAAAGATGGCAAAAGATGAATGAGTATGAAAAAGATGACTGAAACAGGACACAAATTTTATAGATGACAGCGAGTTAAAATAGATGATTGTCCTCCAAAATAGAGGACGTATGGTCACCTTACAGAACATATGTTACAGAATTTATTGGAAATCTAATACCCCGCTCGCGCTTATTTTAGCTGTTAATTGGAAACCACCACTGTATACTTTTTTATGGAGTTATGTATGCTTGGTCGAGATGAACAACTCTTTAATATAATTTTTCATCAATAATTAGCAAACCTTACTCTTTCCAATTTATTAAAAATTTCAACATAATTTTTTTTTATTTTCTTTTGAAAAACAAAGTTCTTGTTAAAACCCCTTTAAACTACCTTTTTTAATTATAAACTCAAATTGCCATGTTATCCCACATCGACCTATACTTTCATACAGAAAGCTGGAACGCTTGAATCTTGTATATACATACATATATGTATGTAAATAAATTATTGGTTATAAAACCAAAACGAACGCATGTGACCAATGCAGAACTTCGATAAACCAAACCGCATCGAAAATATAAGTTATCACAAATTGTCATCCGTTTTCCATTTGGAGTTTTAATTACCCACTTATAGCCGTCACTCTTATGTTTCATTACATTTTCATCAAAAATCAATTTTGAATTGAAAATGTAAGTGATCTAGATCGTCATTCTTAATTATAAACTCATAAACTCAAATTGCCATGTTATCCCACATCGACCTATACTTTCATACAGAAAGCTGGAACGCTTGAATCTTGTATATACATACATATATGTATGTAAATAAATTATTGGTTATAAAACCAAAACGAACGCATGTGACCAATGCAGAACTTCGATAAACCAAACCGCATCGAAAATATAAGTTATCGCAAATTGTCATCCGTTTTCCATTTGGAGTTTTAATTACCCACTTATAGCCGTCACTCTTATGTTTCATTACATTTTCATCAAAAATCAATTTTGAATTGAAAATGTAAGTGATCTAGATCGTCATTCTTTTTCTAAAAAAAACTTAAATTTTTGTTTGTTAATAATTCAGTTTGCTTTTATTTCATAAAATTTCTTTTTTTCATTAGAGAAATATTGTGTACTTTAATAATAATTTAATTGTTATTTCAAATATGTCTGTAAAGTAAAATACCACAACACAACACAATAAACACTTAAAAGTTATAAAAAGAAAAAATATATATAAACAATTCATTTAAACATAAAAAATAAGCGATTTTTAATAATAATATAAAGAAATCAGACAAAAAAAAAAAAACTCAAAAAATATCACTCTTCTTCAAACAATTTAGAAAAAATTTGAAATTGTTTCCTTATTCGCATATAACTATGCTAACTATGCTTACATAGCATCGAAATGGAAACGATGGGCTTCTTGTAGTTTTTCCTGTTTATCCTCACGTTTCTCTTTGATGTAAAGCACTAAAATAATGAGAACTATAACCAAACATGTGCCGCCCAAGGCAACCACGCTCATGACTATTAGTTTGCTGGGCGTAACAAACAGCTGGGCCTTCCAACGTTGTGGATCTTCAATGGGTTTGGGCACCACTATTATTTGAGAATTGGGTATAAGTTGGGTGAAATTTCTCGACATGTGTCCCAGACCCACAGTCAGGGAATCGACAAAATTGGGAGTTCTGCCAAGGCCGAAGATGGTGTAGGGCAGTTGTAAGGCAAAATAAGAAGATTGGGGCAATTGTACCGAGGAGCCACGTTGTAAATCTCCATCTTGTGTGGTGGTAAAGTAGGTAATACGTGGTCCCGGTAAATTAGTGCCATATGTACGTTTCTTGCGTCCTAAAGCGGTATGCAAAGTGGGATTCTTTTTGTTAACCAAACCCGTTAACACTATAACCTTAACAAAATTAGCATCATAATCCAGGGTATTGCGGAAGGCCAAAGGTTTATATTGCCCCGATTTGGTCTTTTGTATTAAAATGACATCCAAAACACCTGAACAAATAAAATTAATAATTAATTAAATTATTGTTAAGAATATACCTATCTATTTGAAAAATATCTTATACCATCCTGATAGAAATCGTAAAAAGCTCCAGCTACTGTATCATTGCCCAAAGGATTTAAAGCATTCCATTTAACTTCAAAGGTTCTTTTTAATGGCGGATTACACATTTTACATGGTACATTTTCCAACAGAAAAGTTTGCATACGCTTGGGACCCGTTAAGGTTTGCAGGGTCATTATAAGATCTGGATAACCATCCATATTAAAATCTCCGCTACGGGCTGTGATAGTCTTTAAATAAACATCATCTTTAACAGGTGGCACAAAGCTCCATGAAACCGCCTGAGGATCTTTGAAGTTAACATGCACATCACGGAAATTGTTGCCATCATGTACCAAAATAGTGGAATTTGTACAGTCTTTGTGGAAACACACTGGCAAAATAATATTCTCCACTCCCTCCAATTCAAAGTCCGCAAACACAGCTTGACCCAGATTATAATCAGCGCCCACTATAGATATGTCTATGGTATGATTAAAGGTAAAATCTTCCTTTTGTTCGCCATGGCGTCCATACCACACTTCATAGTTTTTATCGGTTTGCACAAATAAATCTGCCATAAAGTCACCATTCAAATCCAAATAGGCATTAGCATTTGGTGTTTTAATACTGGCGCTAAATGTTTTGTCGCCTGTAGGTGCCGCTTGGCCTTTTTTTTGGGGAGGTTCACGGGATTTTTTGAAAATCCAAAACATACGTTCATTGTTCTCATTGAGACCATACAAGTCGATAATCATGTCACAATTAAAATCTAACGCCAATGGTTCTCCAGTGGTTTTCAATAAGGGAGCATCTGTTTCCTTAGTACAGTTTAAGCCCTCGGAACCACCCCAGTGTACAAACACACTATATATATTGTCGTTAATACCTTTAGGTTTCACCGTTACTAACACATCCATTAAAGCATCACCATCAAAATCCCCCGGTACTACGCTGGTAATTTCATAATTTTCATAACTGCAGTAAGGACCATTTCTTAAAAAGGGCTCCGTTTCGGCACCTAAAATTAAGTTGTTACATTTAAATTTTAATTACTTTAGAAATATTTATGCCCACCATATAGTATTTGCAATACTTTCATATTATCCCTTATTAGGAAAACATCTGTTAGTTCATCGGAATTAAAGTCTCCGAAAGCAGCTACAATTCCCTCTTTGACCACACCAAACACTTCATTAGTAATATCACTGGCAAGAGCTTTACCGCTAATGGCAAAAACCATTAAAGTGGTTAACAACCACTTAATACATAAATCGTAACAAATCATGTTGTTAATTTTTTTTATACCAACAAATTTTTAAAACATTTTCTTTTCAAAGAAAAAATCAATTTTGTGAAGGAACAAGCCTTGGGCTAAATTTTAGTCTATACTACTTAACCAGCATCAAACAAATTAAAAATGTTTGAGATGATTTTAGTTGGTTTTATTTTTCGTTAAAACTTACTAATAATGATTTTTTTTATTTTTACAACATAAATTTCACAAAAATATGAGTCAATTCTATTATTGAAGTGTTGGAGAATAAAAAAAAACAAAGAATGATAACAGCTGGGGCAGAGTTGCAAAATTTTGTTCATGGTGAAATAACTCTACAAGGTGGTGTTGAAACGCCAGCTGTTTTTTTTTAGTCATGTTCGTTATGTCAAACTTTATATACATATGTATGTATGTATGCTCAAGTTGTGTTAAAAAAATAGCAAACATATTAAGTTATACAAAAAAAGTGAAAAAAAAAACAATTGTCCATTAATTAAATGTTTCATAAATTAACAAATTTATAAATTATTTTTATTTCCATCTTGAAATTAAAAAAAATTGTATGTATGTATTTATTTTTCCTGCAAACATTTTTGTAAACAATAACCAGTTGTTTTTGACATTACAAACATGAAAGCGAAAACAAAAATACCATGTTGTTTCTGTTGCTTTTGTATTGTTGTAATATTGCCATCACCTTGTAGAGTTATTTAACCATGATTTTGTTAGTATATTAATCAGTGATGCTTAGGGTTTGAAAGATAAACGCGAATATATAAAAACAAACATAAAAATTATGAAATGTTAGCTGTTAATAAACGAATTTAATTTAAGTGAACAAATAAATTATTCAACAATAGACATCTAATTCTTCAGCCTAGATTTTTTATCAGTCACGCATACAGATGTTGACTCTTTTATCCAAATTTTCAATCTTTAATCACGTCAAAGATTATTCAGTTGTGATAAATTGCATGATCGTGCAGCCAATTAAGATCTGAATTATGCGATCGGAAAATTTGGTTTGCGGAAAATTCATTATTTCGACAGCAGAGGAACAAAACGTCGGCAAAGTTATAATGTTCAGATTTAGTTTTTTTTTTTAATTTTTTTCACATCAAAACGAAGACAAGTAATAAAAATAACCACTGAGCAGTAACGATCGGCTAGTCGTAAAGCAGTTCTTTATATAAAATACAACTCTGAAACGAGTCTCCAAAACTATTTTCTTAATGTATGGCAACATTTATGCATTAAATTTTTTTAAAAAAATGAAAAATCCCCGAATTACAATATTCAAAAACAAAAAAGTCTTCACAATACGATAGCGCCATATTAACAAATCATTCGTTCCTCAGAGGTGGTCCAGAGCGCAGACAATAAAATATTAAACTACTGCATTCCTTTTGTTCCCATTAAAAAAAAGAATTTTTAACTTCAACATGGAAAAAATTCAAGAGATTGCAGCAAAAGTTAAAAAACTATCAGCTTCACTTGAAAAAGAAGTTGAATTTGTTTGGAAATCACTTTCCGACTCTGATAGATCTGGTAAAACTAATCTTCAAGTTAGTACATGTATGGAAAATGTATTGCAGGCGAACCAGTACCTGTGTGAAATAAAGTGTATGGTTTTACAAATGCATTATGATCTGCACAACCTCAAGGAGAAGGCTAAGAAATCGGAAAACAAAAAGATAAAAGACGACAGAGAGAAACTTGTTTTGGCGCTTTACAATGCTGAAGAGCTACACGGAGAACTTAAATCCGAGACCATTAAAATCTTGGCGGATGTAACGGAAAAAGGAAATACAATCAAATTTAGTCTTAGTGAACTCGGACTTTGGCAAGAGTTTCATACGTTTTTGAAAGTGGTTATGGTAAGAATGAGTATGTAAAAAGTACTATTTTTTTAAATAAAATTGAATTAGTAGTTATGTTAAATAAATAAAACCAATTGAAATATGATTTATGTTTGTTATAAAATGAATTCCAATTAAATTAGTTATGTTTAATAAATAAAACCAATTGAAATACGATTTGTTTGTTTTTAAGAAGTGTTTAGGGTTTGTGAGCGAACTGGAAAGTATGTCACAAGAAATTTATACGTAAGTATGTACATTAGTTTTCTAGAATTAAACTGGTTTGGTGAGGGGGTTTTAACATTAATTTGTTTTCTAACAAAGGGTGGGCTAAAAAGACAAAATTCAAAAATTTAATAATCTTGTCCTACTGGGAATTTACCATGAATATATTCAATAAGGGGCTAGGCTACGCCTACTTAAAGCCGTTCGGCTAAGTTCTATGATTTGGCATAAAATTATATGAACGATACAATGACGTGTTCTTCCATGCCTTTTTTAACAAATTCCATATATGTATGTACATACATATTTAATAAAACAAGAAGTGCTAATCACACTTCAGTTTTAGCTGACCAGTTTTCTTCAATGCTCTTTTGAACTTGCCCGTTTCATTCACACACGTCAATTCAATTTTCGTACTTTTTAATGCAAATCAACATGCATGAAAGAAGAAAACAAAAGGAAATAAGACGAGTCAGAATTAAAGAGGACGAAAACGGACTTGCAACTCCTTTCGAAAAAAATAGCTTGTATAAACAATAATAAACAGAGCATTAAACACATTCATTCATCACAGCAGGCTACCGGCTACAATACACCTAATTCTGTTTTTACACGGAAATTGGTTCCAGGAAAACGCGTGAAAAAACCGTGTAAAAAAAGACATTGATCGCATGCAAAACAGGTGATTGGTTCCTTATCTCTAAAACCTATTGAAATTAGTGAAAAACAGGGAGTTTTTAAGGACAACTATTTAGGCTTATAATATTAAATCACATATACAATCAGGTACGTGACGAAAATCGTTCGATTTGAAAAGTAAATCGCTTTTCCAAATCGTTAACTATGTGACTGATTTCGATCGATTCCATTTTCCACTTTTGTTTCATTTCCAATTGTCTTTAAAGAAAATCGAGTTTCTTGTATATTAAACACAAACTTAAAAAAAACGGAATATGGGAATTTTTAGAGATTTCGTTTGTCATTTTAACAGGTGCTGCCATCTACTGTATTTGTGTTGCTAAAATTCATTTTTTCCATTGGCAATACTAATATTATCTTTTCATCTGGCAACATTATACCAAATATATTCGTTAAGCAACCCTGTGTTTATTCTTATCAATGACAGTTACATTTACCAATTGTCAAAATCATATAAAAAAATCAACAAACGTGCTCTACAAAAAAAAAAACATTGATTACACACACGCTCTATATATTATATTATTGCATAAATTGCTTGCAAATTAAACTAGCTGTTAGTGCTCTTTTAAACAAATCAACAGGTAAACAAAAAATCTATATAAAGTTTACACAAACTGCTAACATGCAGTGAAAATTTTTAATTCTTCGAATGCGTTAAACCCAAATCAACCCATATGTATTAAGAACGAATGGTATACGTGACTTACGGGCCAATGTTAATGGTGGGCTATGCATACATTGAGTTCAATAAAACCAAAATAAACAACAAACACATCAGAGTCGCGACAATAACAACAGCAACAACAACGGCATGCGAAGCATACATAAAAGAACAATAAGAAGTTTTCAGATATTGTAATTAGTTTAGAATTTGGCCGATACGGTTCATACTTTTTGAGATATTAACGGCTTAGATAATATTAAAAGATTTATATAATTAACTTTAAAAAGTTCTTAAAATACCATTTTTTAAGTTCTATAATAAACTTTGTGTAACAACTTCATAAAAAAAATTGTTTTCAATTAAATTTTGATTTTTTCGACCTTTCTTTTGATAAAATAAAAACTTTATTTTTAAAAATTGTTAATTAAAATTAAAATATTATTAAACAACTTTTAAATATAAAACAGGAAATTGCATTCAAAACAAACCAAAAACGACTGTTTTAGTTAATCGCTTTGATAATTGGCCAAAAACAAAATACATAAATTCATATAAACAAAGCCAAAACAAACGGTGAGTCAGTTAATAAACTTTTTCAAGGTGTTCCTATTTTTGTTAAACAAAACTATTTTGAATTAAATTTTGTTTATAATTATAAAAAATAAGCTTTGTTGTAATAGTTGAGTTTGTTACCTTTCAAATTGTTCCCGTAGTTCTACTTTAATTAAGTTCGAGGTGTATATTGTTTACATCAAACTTGTTAAGCTCCAAGTTTGATAGTTACAAAAGTTTGATAAGTTTTCCCTGTCGAACATGTATGTACATACTCGTAGTTGTAATTGTTGCTTTTGTGTTTTACATGTGTTCTTTTTACCGTTAAGCACAGTGAACTTTAGTTTAATTTGTATAACTTGAGAATACATACAGTTTGTCAAAAAAATCTTTGCACTTGGAGAAAAATTAAAAAATCTTCAAAAATTCTTTGATTTTCAATGTAAATAATATTTTTTTTCAAACAGTGTTTTAAAAACATATGCACCTATGTTTTGATAATATAATAAATTAAAAAAAAAAAATTAATAACAAAAAAGAAATTTTAATGAAGAATATTAAAAAATAAAAATAGTTAAATTTTTTTTGTCAAAAAAATGTGCACATTGATACCTATAATATCAACCTGATGTATTTTTCAATTTTTAGTTCTAATATTTTGTGTGCCCACCTTGAGCATCAATTACATCTTGTAGGCGTCTTTGCATGGATTATATAAGCCTCGGAATGTTATCTTCTAAAGTTGATACCTATAATAACAAGACTGATGTATTTTTTAATTTTTAGTTCTAATATTTTGTGTGTCCACCTTGAGCATCAATTACAGCTTGTAGACAGACGTCTTTGCATGGATTATATAAGCCTCGGAATATTTAGTTCGTTTATTTGACCATTTTTAATAGTTAATAGTTTCTTTTTACAAGCAATAAGGTATAATATATATATAATATATATTATACTTGAAGAAGCTATCCATTGTGATAGCGAAATATTGGAAATAAATATATATAAATAAATTAAATATTTAATAGTTTCTTTTTACAAGCAATAAGGTCACTTGAATTTTATATACAAATATTTAATTTATTTATATATATTTATTTCCAATATTTCGCTATCACAATGGATAGCTTCTTCAGGGATAATATAAGTTTTGAATTATAATAAAATAATAATTGTAAAAAGAAACTATTAAGCCTCGGAATGTTATATTCTAAAGGTATTTTCTCCCATTCTTCGTTGATGAACCTTATCAATTCGTTTTTATTCGTTAATGACCTTTTTCCTACCTCTTTCTTTAAATGAGCCCACAAATTTTCAATGGGGTTTATATCAGGCGTATCAATAACTTTAGCACAATTGTATAGTAACCAGGTCTAAATAAAATTTATGTTTAGGATCATCATCTTGATAGAACTTGTAATTAAATTTATTCGGATTATGCGGTTCAATGAAACCAAATTTTTTAACGCTCGTGGTCTGTTCGTTTTTTAAAATGTCGAGATATGTATACTTCTTTAGTCATTATTTCATCCAAAATCCTGATTACACCGACAACCCCATACTATCACGGACAATTTTCCAAACTTTACTGTAGAAAAAATATTTTTATTTTCTAGTGCTGTCAGAGGCTTACGCAAAACTCTGCGGTCCGTCAAGATAATAAAGCATTATTTTCGTCTAATCTGAGAAAATAACTTCGTCCCAGTAATCTTGGGAAAGTGAAATTGCTCGGTGGCAAATTTTAATATTTTCTCAACATTTTGAACGGAGAGCAGTGGTTTATGTTTTTGAATAATATTTCTGACGGTTTCATGGGAAACATGTATCCCGGAGTCGTTTTCCACTTGAAGAGCTAATCCTCTCGTACTGGATTGCGTGTTATTATAAACAGATGTAATTATTTTTTTTCAACTCGCTGCGTCAGCTTTTTTGGCCTGCCTTGGGATCCTTTTAAGTTTAGTTGTCCTTTTTCCGGACGAGATATAATATTGTATACAGTTCTGATTTTCTGGGAGAGCATATCGGCGATTTCCTTGGCAGATTTGCCTTTGTAGTAATTGAAATAGACTAATTTTATAATATTTTTTGAAACTCGCTTTCCTGACATTTTTGTAATTAAATTTGAGCATACTTGTTGCATTCAAAACGAAAATTTTATTACTAAAACCTTGTTGGACCCTTTCAGGTTCTTTTCAAATTGGAAAAAACCAAAATGCACAAGATTCTTGGAAAATAACGACAATTTGGTTATTTTTTTTGTTGGCATCATTAAATATGCAAACATTTTTTTTGACACTTTTTGTTTAGTGCTTTTACTTCGTTTTTTGTTGTTTCTGTAATGCGTGTGTCCTTTTTATAATGTTTCGGCGCCATGTAGTCGTAAATAAGTGTGAAAAAAACTGCATGTGAATTTTTTTGTTCGAATTCTCAAATGAAGTAAATGTTTTACATGTTTTTTTTTTGTGCAAAGATTTTTTTGACAAACTGTATGTAGTAATTTCAAACAAAAAGTGATTTTAAAGGAAAAATGGCTGTTTTGTTTGATTATTAATTTCATTTAAAATAAAATGTATAAAACTCTTTAATTATACAGAAAGTTGCTTCACAAATTACTTTCAGTAACTTTAAAAATAAAAAACCTACATACCTATCTTCTTAAGAAACTTCTCTCTCCCAACTTTCTTACTTATATTATATTCTTAATATTTCGTTTCAGACACCATGCTGGATATAGTCCAACCTAATGCTGCTATAACAAGTGCTCAACCCCAAACCAAGCAATTAAATGATGCTACAACAGCAACCTCAACTGATGTGGTTGTGGTACGTGCTAAACCCAAAAAAGTTTTCAAACCCAAGGCTCGTCTTAATCGTATACCCCAAAGTCTACTTGATGATCCTCAGCTGCAAAAGGCCATTGAACGTTTACCCGCCAACTATAACTTCGAAATACACAAAACTATATGGCGTATCAAGGAAATGAATGCGAAACGTGTTGCCCTACAATTGCCCGAAGGCTTACTTATGTATGCCATGGTAATCAGTGACATAATCGAACGTTTTACCGAAGCCGATACCGTAATAATGGGTGATGTTACCTATGGTGCTTGTTGCGTTGACGACTTTACAGCTAAAGCTTTAGGCGCCGAATTGCTGGTACACTATGGCCATAGTTGTTTAATACCGGTCGATCAGACGGAGGGCATTAAGGTTTTGTACATTTTTGTGGATATAAAAATTGATCCTTTACATTTTTTGGATTCCGTAAAGCTGAACTTTAAGCCGAAAGACGGTCAAATGGCTTTAGTTAGTACCATACAGTTTGTGACAACTTTGCAGGCTGCCTCGGCAGAACTTAAGGCAGCCGGTTATGATGTGATAGTACCACAAGCTAAACCTTTGAGTCCGGGTGAGATTTTAGGCTGTACATCACCCATACTGCCAGACACAACTAAATTGATTATTTACTTGGGAGATGGACGTTTTCATTTGGAGTCAGCCATGATAGCCAATCCAAAGTTGAGGGTGGGTTTCATTGAAGTTTTACTGGTTACTTACTGTTTTTGTAGAGCAACATTTTCTGTATAACAGTTTTTCTATAGTAAAATTGTCTGTATAACAGTTTTTATATAGAAAAATTTTATGTATAACAGTTTTTCTATAGAAAAATTTTCTGTATGACAGTTTTTCTATAGAAAAATTGTCTGTATAACATTTTTTCTATATTAAAGTTGTCTGTAACAGTTTTTCTATAGGAAATTTTCTTGTTAACCAGTTTCGTATAACAGTTTTGCTATTTTTTCTTTCCAGGCCTTTAAATACGATCCCTACGAAAAGAAATTTACCACTGAAGAATACGACCATGGTGCAATGCAGTCTATGCGTTACGGCGAAATTGCTAAGGCCGTGAAAGCCAAGAAAATTGGTATTATTTTAGGTACTTTGGGTCGCCAGGGCAGTTCAAGAGTTCATAAATTTCTCGAAAAACGTATTCGAGCCAAAGGTTTTGATTCTACCACTATTCTACTATCGGAAATCTTTCCCCAGAAACTAGCTTTATTTGATGATATAGATGTTTTTGTACAAATCGCCTGTCCTCGCTTGTCCATAGATTGGGGTACGGCTTTTGCCAAACCACTGCTGAATCCCTATGAATTGTCGGTGGTTCTTGGAGATGTCGAATACACACCCCACAATGCTGCCCCTAAACAAAATTCCTACCCCATGGACTTTTATGCCAGCGGCAGTTTAGGGCCTTGGACACCCAACTTTAAACCTCCTGCCCTTGGTGAATGTGAAAATAAACCCTCAGCTGATTGTTGTGGTCGATGTACGCGTGCAGAATTGGAAAAGGATGATGACGGCAAAATTTTAACAAAAGTTGTGGATATAGATGATTTGTTGAATTTTAAAAAGGGCTAAATATTTAATATTCAAAAGGGTTTCTATCTAACTCATACAGCTACAGCTGCCCACTTCCTCTAAAAAACACATTTTGTATAAATTTACAAAACTTGTGGCGTTTTGTGATGATCAAATTCAAACTACAAATATATGTAAAACTTTGATTTAAGTTTAATTGAATGAATGTATATAAAAAATATGGACATGTTTCAATTTCTTTCTCGTTTATAGTTTAAGTAGTTTTAATCATGTTTTAAAATATTCTATTAGTTTAATTTTTTTAGTTATATTTCTTTTCTTCCCTCCCTTATTTTATAATTAAAAATTTTTTATTTAGTTCTTTTATTCGACCTTTTTTCAATATTCTATAATTTCTTCTTTTAAGCAATTAGGCCACTTTTAATATTTATATAAAAATGTTCTATATATTTATGAAAACTTTTTATTTTCTGTTATAAAAAAATTTTCATTTTTATACTTCAATTATTATTTTATTATAATTCAAAAATTGCATTATCCCTGAAGAAGCTATCCATTGTGATAGCGAAATATTGGATATAAAAATATATAAATATATAGAACATTTTTATATAAATATTAAAAGTGACCTAATTGCTTGAAAAAAAAATTATAACAATTTTTTTATTTAAATTTTATTTTTTTTGGCTTTTTTAAATATAGTTTTATACAGTATAAAAATCAAAAAATAAAAAATGTAACAAATATTTAAAAGTTAAGTGTGTTTTATTATAAAATCAGGAAAAATATTAATGCGAAATAACATATTTTCAAATACTGGGGGGTTATTGTGTATTTCGATTCGAAAAGAAAATAGTTTGAATTTGTATATTCTTTACATTGTATTTCGAAAGCTTCTTTTTTCGAATCGAAATACGCAATAACCCCTGGTATAATGGTAATTGATTAGTTCCAGGGCTATGCCTATACCATTCTAAAGAACTTTTCGAAGCAACTTCAAGATTGTTGTGTAATTGAATAATTCAATTAAAAGAGAGCCTGGGGCAATTTTTTTCATAAACAAATACATATCTAAATTATTCAATATTTAAGGCCCCGATTATCGTTCACAACTCTAAAATGTTGAGTTGTGTCCAGTGTTGCCAGAAAATGAATTTCAAAATATGCTAAAACTTGAAAAACCAAGTGCTAAAATGTTCTACAGAAGAAAAAATAAGTGCTACATTTTTTCAATGTAACAATACAATTTTTATTTCAAATGTTACAAATATAAATTATAGTTTTTTTTTCTAATTTTGTTCATAACAATTGTTGTGTTAATAGATTACATTTCATATATATTAATTCAAAAATTTCCGTGTTCATTTACTTACCACATCGACAGAAATTTAGTTGAAATATTAATAAAAGGTTTTTTTATTTCTCCAAAAGTATTTTTTGGAGTACAATAGTAAAAATTTGTTCGAGAAAAATTTTTTTTATCAAACAAGTTATGCTAAAAAGCATTTAGCATAATTTTTAAAAATTTCAATGCATTTTCGAGAAATAAAATGCTAAATCTAGCACTGAAAGTGCTAAAATGGCAACACTGGTTATCTCGAGTACAATAAAACATGCATTTTGTTTACAGCATACAACATCCAAATACTAGAAAAATTAACAATTTTTCTATAACAACATGTCTAGCAACATTATGTTAGGAAATATAATTGCAACATTTGTGATGTTGCTAACGCAAATAAAACATGTTGCAATGGTACATTATTTAACCAAATGTTTATACACATTCTGTGGTGGATTTCGTTGCTCTCTGGCTTGTTAAAACTGTCAAAAACAGCTGTGTAGTGTTATTTTTTTATTGTTTACTTCTTTAGTATTTTTTTTTGTATATTTTGTTAATTAAACTTTCTATCTAAATATTTATATTTTTGTTGATTTTATACGTTAATTTACTAGAAAATAATAAACCAAATATGTTGAAAAGTAATAACTATAATAGGTGTGTTGAAAAAGCAATCAAAATATAAATATTTTTCAGATCTTAAAAAATTAAGCAATTAGTTGCTAATGATTAAAAACAACTAGAGATAAAATAAATTGTGTTACTTTTTATTAAGTTTTATTATCTTGATTTAATATTGTGTATTATTTTTCCTCTTTTAAAAAGTATTGTCGCTGATTTATCAGCATTTAGTTCAGCAGCAAATGTGGAGGACTTAAGACCTACTACATTACAAGTGGAAACCACATCATTGTTGGAGGAAACTCAAACTATTAATAATAAAAAGTTTCAAACAAATGATAATGCTGCCTCAAATTCCAAAGAAACAGCAGATGAGGAAGCTATGCCGGAAGCAACCTCCTTAGCTGCTTTACAACTAACAGCGGGAGTGCTGCAATCTTATGCTCCTCCCATAGCCAAGGCCAAAGGACAACTTAAGGAATTAATGTAAGTAAGAAAAAACAGCTGTGAGTAATTTTTATAAAATTTGAACCTTGAAAATAATATTTGTTTTTAAATTTTGTTTAGACAAAAGCAAAATAAAATTTATATAGATTTATCGGCTGAAAAGTTTAAATTGGACAATGCTGAAGTAGCCAAATTGCAGGATATGGTAAGCAAAATAATTAAAATAGGTGCATTTAACTTTATAGATCATTACAAACACTAAAACTAGTGTCTAGCTCTTAGTTGTGGTTACAAGACTGTGAGTTAATTTGAGTTAGAATTTGATATGTATTTGTCTTTAATAATGATATCTAAATATTAATAAGGATCGTATATAATATATTTATTAATACAAAAGCCTTAAAATAGTATTTTTGATTAATTTTCTATTGATAATGAAAGACCTTGACTAGAATTCAGCCTTTAAAATTAAATTTTTTTTAACCATTTTTGGTTGTAATTTGGTTAAAACTAATAAAATTTTAAACAATTTCAAACTATTTTTAAGCAAACGTACTTTTTAAAATTAATGTACTTTAAAACTTTTTTTCCTAAATTCATAACTTTAAGATTATTTCTGTTACCAATCGCAGCACCAATATATTTATAACTTATAATTAACATAAACCGCCTAAAAACGTATAATGAAATATCATAATCTTAATTATTTATGATAACACTCCCATAAATTTTTATTACTCTCCATATTTATATTTACCAAATTTACTGCTTATTATCGGTCTTTTTTTTTAAAAAAAGTTCAACACAATTAAGAGTGTTAAAAAAAGAAAAAAAAAGACATTGTTAAACCAAATCTTATCAAAATGTGAAAATTTTTTAATAAATTAATTTGTTTCTATTAATTATTATAGTACCTTATAAATGTCATTAATACAATGTATTTTTAATCTTTTTTTAATTTACAGATGAACAATGTTAAAGTGTGCAGAGAGAAATTGTTGAAAATTAAAAAGCACATGCAGAATATATATCAGCGTACGAAAGTATTAAAGGTAAGTGAAATAAATTTCTTGCAAATATTGCTTAAAATCATGTAAAGATTACACAGTTAGCTATACTATAACACCTCTTGTAGTTTAAAATAAAAACTTTCCTCTACGTATTCAGAAAAAATCCAAAGAAAATTAGATTTTTTAGGTTAATTTCAGCAAGAGCAATTGGAAATAAGATTTTTCAGTTTAGAATTCAAAAAAGACAAATTAAAATTTTCATTACAAATTCTGAATAGAATACAACAATTGAAAATGAGATTTTCTTTTGAAAAACTGTTAAACAGGCAATTTTTCTCTAGACAAACTGTTATATTAAAAGCAGCTAAAAAACTGTTTTTTAGAAAAACTGTTATACAGATAATTTTTCTCTAGAAAAACTGTTAAACAGAAAATTTTTCCGTAGAAAAACTGTTATACTGCAAATTTTTCACTAGAAAAACTGTTAAACAAGGAATTTTTCTCTGGAAAAACTGTTATACAGACAATTTTTCGCTAGAAAAGCAGTTATACAAACAATTTTTTTATAATAAAACTTTTATACTGCTAAGTTTTATATTGCTAAGTATATACTAAAGCTAGATTTACACATTTGATTGAATAATTATAAATAACTATTAAATAAATAAATTTTGAAGAATTTTTGCTGTTTACACGAGTTTGAAGCATTTTGAAGAACAATTTTGAAGAAAATTTCAGTCTTGTAAATCTAGAAAAAAGAAAACATAGCATATATGTATATAAAATGTTATATTGACAATTTTCTATACAAAACCTGTTTAACTGCTATTTTTTAAGTTATTTTCTATATAAAAAAGTTTAGTTTAATACTTACGTGTAGGTTTCGTAAAGTTTTTTTGAATTCTATTAAAATTATTCCCAAGATTTTAATTTTGTTTTTTCAAAAAAAACATGCTTTAGCAAATAATTTCATTAATGTTTTAACATCTTTTCTTTTAAATTTTTTAAATTACGTAAAAATGAAATTTATTTATTGTAGAAAAGAGCCATAAATATACAAACGTGCAAAGAAAAAGAATTACAGCGTAAAATACAAAAACAGCAGCAGGAAGAATCTTTAATTGGTAAACAACCAGAATGAGACAAAATGAATTTGAAATTATAAAAGTAGACTTTTCTAATCTGTTTTTTATATACATATAAATATATTTTTGAATTGTTACCCATATTTTTTTTTATGTATTTAAATATATTTATAAACTTATAACAAATATACAATATACTATTCTTAACAAAAAAATACATTTCAATTATTTTAATTTTAAAGCTAGTAAAACCTTTTATAGACAAATTTAAATATAAATGTTGCTTAAAAAAACTTTGGTGTTTTTAAATAGTAAAATAGTTTATGACAAAAAATGGAAAGTATAAAATTCAAACTACCACATACATAAAAATACATTAAATTAAAAAAAAATAAAATTCATTTAAAATTAAAAAAAAAAAAATACTTGAAAAATATGATCATTTATACATGCAGTTGTTTTATGTTTAAAAGTTATTATAAATATTTACTATACTTATGTAGAAATTCGTTAGATAAATATAAAGTCTTAAAAACATGCTAATTTTGTTAAAAAAAAAAACAACTAAAGTACTTGGTAAAATATCCTTGCCGGTTCTTTTATTATAAAACACTGTGGCAACTCCTTACTTTCTCAGGCAGTTGCTGAAATGTTAACAAAAGGGGTAAAAGTAAAAGGTTGCCAGTTGTGATTTTTATAAGGCCATAGCTGGAAAAGCCATCAGGGTTGAACAATTTAACACAACATTAATAAATATAAAATACAGGCTTGTTTTTGTGTTTTTTTTTTTTGTTAAATTATGGAAAATTGTTATGTTTTTAAAGTACTTTCAATGTTTGTTCTCAATAATTAAATCATCTTAATTGTTATAATGAAATTAATATGAAAACTTAAATGAGTTATATAGAAAGTTTGTTTAATACAACTACAATACATAATTAAAATTAAATTTTCAATATAATACGCATACACAAAACTTACTAGGAAAAATTATGGATTAAATTAAAACAACAAATAACACAGTCCATCTACGTTATTATATATTCTTGATCGTTAAGCATATGCATGGCATCAGTAGGCGCTAAATATTTAACTATTCCTAAAAAAACAAATAAAAAAATTAAAGAAAATTTAAAATACAAATTACATTACATTAGTTACATAATTAAATAAAGAAATAAATACACATTTAGAAAAGATTTTTGAAAGATTTAAGTTACTTTTTCACAAAAGTTTTAGCATCATTTCTTTTTCAAATGTTTGTTGATTAATAATAAGATTTTTAAAAAAAGATATGTACGTGCTTTTTGGTAGACTTAGTTTAGTAACTTGTTTAATAGTTATACTAAAAAACATATAAATATAAAAGTGTAAGAGTTAACCGAATAGAAATATGGTAATAAAAGAAATTTTCGAAATTATTTAAGGCGTCTACATATTTTTCTATTTCAACATACCTATAACAAGACTACTTAGCCATAATTTGTATCTGCTTTAGTAAAGCTAAAGAGTTGTATTTAAACCTTCTAAACACTTCGATTTTTCGAATATATCGTCTTTATGTTTAATATTTAAACAATTGTTTGGTTGAAAGAATAGTTCTTTTTTTAAGAAAATAAAAACTATTAAAGGTAAGTAATAGTATAGTATGTTACAAATGATAATGCTCAATAAAATTATAAAAAAATAGTTTTGACAAATCGGTTTATGACAGTATACATCAAAACATCAAAAAATTACAAATTAAACAAAAACAACAACAATGCATTAAACAAAAAATATCAGCTAAAATTCCACAACATACATACATGCAACATTAATTGGTCATCATACTTGACGATTTGTAGGCTTGAAAAACTCTTTTGCAAAATGCATCAATAATTGAAACATCCGTTTAAAGTAGTTTTATTTTCATATTAACGACAAAGTTTTGAAAATAAGTGTAAATATTAGATCAACTTTTTTAGTAGTTGATTTTGAAGCTGACTCAGTTACAGTTCGTTTGACTTAAGCCACAAAGTTTTCGATCACATTCTTGTATTTTGCCAAAGTTTCTTAAATACCTACATACATACATACATACATACATATGTATGTAAATATATGAATGTGATAGTTTTTTTTTGAATTGTTTACTTGGTTCCAGGTGGTATGTTAGGTTGTCGTTATTGCTTTTTGGATTACAATATTCACACTTGTCGTTTTAAAGAAATATACATAATATAAGACTTGGCAGGAACGAATGCGATTGGAAGAATACAATAGAAGATTTGTAAACAGTTGCTACTATAAATGAATAACAAATATCGACCTTTAATTGTTTACTTAAAAATATATGCGAGGAATGTGTATTTTGATCAATTAATAAAGCTATCCTGCACTATCAGTGTTTTTTTTTTATTTTGATGTTGTATGTTGTAAACTGCGATTACGATTCACAACACTTATCGGCTTAATCGTATGAAAAATGTATGTTGTGTTGTAGTGGAGATAACACAACATTTGGGTGTGGTGTATAATAATCGGGCCCATAAATTTGATTGGTGCAGAATTAATCCCTTTAATTGCCAGGTTATCTCACGATCGATTCAAGAATCAAGTTCAAGTCCCAAGTCGACCTATAAGCAGCTGGAACACTTAAATCTTGTATTAGAAAAAATTTATAGCAATGTACAACTTCGAAAAACCGTAACGCTGTAGAGTTAGACGACACCAAACATTAACCAATGCAAGTGTGAGACGAAAATCTCTCGACGGACGGCCTGATTGCCCTTAAGCGATAATGACATTGACGAGCGAGTTTTTCCTCCATCCAGAGCTGAATTACGACGCACTATCAGTGTTGAGTTTAAAACCATTTTATTTAATATATTTGCCTGGTGTTCTTCCACTTGGACCATATAACATTTTGACAAAATTACTAAATGAAAATTTTTCCTCTTGCGAGTATTAATTGTAAACATTTTTTTAACTAGAAGTAAACTTCGAATAAATTTTTTAAAAAATTATAACAAAATGTGAATTTATAAAGGGTGATTTTTTTTAACAACTTTCTTTTCGCCAGACTGTTTTTGGCAGCTCAGCTGTTTTCGTGTAACATGTTACTGTTAAACATGTTTGGTCTATAATTTATTCATGAAACGACTTACATACGAACAAGGCTTGGCGATTGTTGAATTTTATTATCAAAATTCATGCTCGTTTAAGAAAGAGCATCGTGAACTTTTTCCATTTTATGTTCTGTTTGGGCGACCATCTGAGACGGCTATTCGGAATCTTGTAATAAAACTTCTCATCAAATTTTCTTTATTAACCATTAAACGGATAGAGTAAAACGTGGCAGCTGTAACCACCAGTGTTGTTGATGACCGTGAATTAACGTTTAGGCGCCGTTCACAGCAATTGGGCCTCTGTTACTTTACTGCGTGGAACATTTTGCGGAAGAATTTTGGAGATGAGCTTCTGATGTCTAAGATTACGGGTCCGATTACCGTTCACAACACTAAAATGTTGTGTTGTCTTGACTACAACACAATATGCATTTTTCATACGATTAAGCCGATAAGTGTTGTGAATCGCATTTGCAGTTTACAACATACAACATCAAAATACTTGGTGTTGTGAACGGTAATCGGGGCCTACACTTCAATCCCGCTTTTCTCAAGATTTACACGGTTTATTTACATATATGACCACCACTGGGGGGTATATTGTGTATTCCAATTCGAAAGGAAACGTTTTCGAAATACAATGTAAAAATAAAGATAAAGAAAATGCTTTGAGTATGTAATGCCACTGAATATAGCATTGCTTCTGGTGCAATTAACATTTAACTTTAGCTTAATACTATTGATAAATATTTAATGGCAAATTCCATTACATTTTAGATTTCTTAACAGTTTAGTACAACATTTAAATGTTGGAGGGAATATAATTATTATTCTATTGCAGAGAACATTATCACAAAATATTTTCCGACATGTTTGTAAAGATTAAAAGAGTTATAAACATGTAAATCAAACAACTTTAACCTTCTTATTAAAAAAAAACACGAACTTGTTTAAAGAATTTCAAGTTTGTTTTAACATTACGCCACAAAATTTGGTAACAAAATTTTAAAAATAAATCTTGCTTTGTCTTTGTCTCTTAAATGACTTGTGTCATTTCATGTCTAGCAACAGCAAAGTGTACATATACAGGGCAAATTCCAATTATAGCTGCATTACATTATTAGCTTTAGGAGTGTTGGTTGTTGGTTGCTTGTGATGGTGTAAGATTGCAACAATGTAGAGTTTTTTCTTTTTCTATTGATAAAAACTGAAAGTGTTTATCACTGTCATAAACATTGTTTGTGTGTGTGCTATTTAAAAATGCCTACATATGAAAAAGTTTTATTTATTTTTCACAAAACTTTATTGTATATAAACAAATATTTGAATAAAAAATAATGAAAGAAAAAACAGCATATCAAAGTCTTAAAATTACAACAAAAGGCATAACAACATATTTAACAGACTAAAAAATGCTTAATAAACAGAAAATAAATTCTCACTACTGTAAACCTAGAAATGCCTCTTTTAAAATGTCTTTTTAAGTAAAAAACTAAATATTAAAAAAAAATTCTTTTAAGAATTCAAAACAATATTGGTAAATTTAGCTTGATCACCACTAGTAACTTGAGTGTTTAAAGGTGCCACTGTATTGTTGGCAATAGTATCATGGTTATTAATTTTATTATTTTCATTTATATGATTAACTGTTAAAGTGTCAATGGTATTGTCTGGAAGAATTTGCTTACCATTATCACTATCAATACTAGAAAGATGACGTTGCAAATACATTTGCAAACAAACATGCACAATGAAGGCAATAAAGGCGCTAACGCCAAATATTTCAAAGGTATGACCCGGACCCACGGATTCAAATAGTAAACCGCCTATAAAACTGCCCATGGACACACCAACACCTTCGAATATTGCGCCCACAAGACCCTGTCAAAGAAATATTAAAAAAATATTTTAAAGAATTTATGTAAAATAAAAAAGAACTCACCTGCATGGTGGTTTCGGTGCCGGGAGGTGCCACTATACTAGCATAGGAGGCCATGGTGGCATAAAACAAACCAAATGTCACACCATTCATTAATTCTATGGGTAAAACATACCAGGGATCTTGCAGCATTGAATACAAAATAAAACGTACACCAAAGCCAAACAGCACCAGACTCATGGCATTAACATGACCAATTTTCTTAAGAATCCAGCCGGAAAAAAAGAAAAATGGTAATTCACCACAAAAACATTGTATGGCCATTACAGCACCCTGCAGAGTCTTCATGGAGGTCTCTTCACAGCCAGCCAATTCTTCTAAATGCCAAAACAAGAAATTCCAGATAAGGGCCGTGCCCAGACCAATGAAAACGCACCAGATAAAAAACACCACACAGCGTATGGACAGAAACATTTGACCCACATCTTTGAGTATATTGGGCGAAAGATGAGTTTGTGTGTGCTGGAAAATGATACAGGAAATTGTTTTGAAGAAACATTTTTTTTAGAGTTGTTTTTGTTTTTTTTTCCATAAGGTGGATTCACCCATTTGTTCCGAACAAAATATTTGTTCGAACAAAGTTTTTTTCATGGGAATATTTTCTCTATCTTAAAAAGAGAGGCGTCAAATTTTATATGAAAAGAACTTTGTCAAAATTTGAACAAACATTTTGTTCAGAACCACCATTAATGAAAAATTGTTGAACTTTTAATAATTTATTCTTAGAGAAATCTTATTTGACTTGGGTTCATTTTAATGTAATAATTTAAAGAATACTATTGTAAAATAATTTTAGACAATTAACAAATTGGAATGCATTTTCTAGCCTGTCATGGGCATTATCAGCAATGTTCATTGTCCAAAATCTATTTAGAAACATTAGCTATTGAACCCATTATTGAGAAATAGAATTTGATCTTAGACAAAGAACCTAAATGACTCTAAAAAATGCATTCCAATTGGCTAATTGTCTAAAATTACTTTACCTTCACATTCTTTGATTTATTTCAATAAAATGAACTCAAGCAAAATAAAATTTCTCTAATAATGATTTTTTTTTATTTTATCTCAAACTCACCCTCAACTTCATGGAAGCCACCACATCCAAAGCTATAATCACCAAAGTCATCCAAAATACTATTGTATAATCTTTATCCATACCCTTGGACATTTTATCCACCAAAACTCCGGCAATAATGGAGAAAATACCCCAGCCAACGGAGCCATACAAACGCTGTTTGCCATACAAATGGGCCCGCTCGCCCAAAATGCTAAAACATATAGCATCACCTATACTCACCACAGCTGCCATACCGATCCAGGATATTATTAACATGGCGAAAAACCACCAGAATTGATACTGTTGCATGGCAGTTTTATTATTGATAACAGGACTCAGACCCAATTTACTATCCAAAAACTCATCTTTACAATCTAGCGTACAGGAGGCATTAAAATAATCTTTATCCTTGGGACAAAACATGCTGACATTTCTATCATTTATCTGACCCTGTATATGGGGTATCATGAAGAACATACAAGAGCCCTCCACATTCATGTGGCCGATATTAACCGTGGTCTTTATGTCCATGCTGGCGGTGGTGTTGGGCGTACAATTTGTGGAATTCAACCAGTTCTCACAGATTATGTCCCACATAAAGGGTTTAGCTTGACAGTGTAGCTGACAGTTGAGCGTTTGATTGGCATAGTGTTGCTTTAAATCATCATCCATGCATTTATCGAATTCGTTGCAGTAGCGCAGATCGGTGACACCGGCATGACAGTGGAATTCTACGGCTATGGGTTCTTTTGGTATGGCAGGGGTGAACATGATGAGAAAAAAGGCAACGGCGGTAAGAATTTCGGATATGATGAATAACATGCGATGACGTTGATAACTGCAAAAGTTTTTCATAATTAATTTCTTTACAACAATATGTTTTGAACACTAGACTGAGGTCTGATAACTTAATTGTAATGATTGTTTTTATGCTTAATTACTTACCGATCTGCTATGAAACCAAATATTGGTTTTGCTAACATGCCTATTATAGGCAATATTGTATACATTGTACCCACAACCACACTGGAATAGCCCAATTGTTTAGCCAATGTGGGCATAAATGGTACAACAGGTGCAGTACCTAAAGATAAACAAAACATAATTATTTATACTATTATACATTTGGAGATAATTCATAAACAACTGAAACAAATAACTAATGCAGTGTAATGTAAATAATATATGTACATAAATATGTTTTCATATTTCATAATATTTTGTTACATTTCAATAAGTAATTACTAGGAAGTAAATAGAATACAAAATAATATCTTTTAATGGTTATAAACAAATATTACATTTCATTAAGGCAGAGTTTTTAGTAAAATGTTTAATTATTTGTTATCATTCGCATGTATATTTGTTAGGGATGTTAATCCTGGATTTGTCAAATCCCGAAATCCTGGGATTTATTTTGAAAAATTTTGGGTTTAGTATTTGCTTAAAAGATCCAGAGTTTTTATACCCTTCACCTTCATGAGAAGGATATATATAAGTTTGTCATTCCGTTTGTAATTTCCACAATATAATTTTCCGACCCTATAAAGTATATATATATTCTGGATCCTTATAGATAGCGGAGTCTATTAAGCCATGCCCATGTCTGGCCATGTCTGTCTGTTGAAATCAATTTTCCCCACATATCTTCGGGATCCAAATTTTCAATATTCTGTCAGACATGCTTTCGAGAAGTTTGCTATTTAATATCAGCAAAATCCGTCCATAAATAACGGAGATATTAGCAAAAATCCAAAACAACTTCTGAAAATTTCATCAAAAAAACTAAGTGTATTAATATTGTTACGAATAATTTCATCAACAGATGGCGTTGATCACACAAAGTGTATTAATATTGTTACGAACAAATTCATCAACAGATGGCGTGTTTATCGACATAATTATGCATCCACAACAAAGGTGAAGGGTATATAAGATTCGGCATAGCCGAATATAGCACTCTTACTTGTTTTTATCTCCTTTTTGCAATACATACACAAATACAAAACATCTTTACTTAACATATGTTTGTACATAAATCAATGCTACTTTAGCATTTTTAATTAGAGAAAATAAATAAGATCTACTGACACCTTCAGCATTAAAGTATGTTGAAGATATAAAGTTGAAAGAAATAAAATTAATTTTGGACTAGCAAACTCGAACGCACTATTTGACATGTCTATGATTTTTTAAATTGAAAATTCATATAAAAAAGCTTCAAGTGATTTTAAAGCTCAACAGATTAAGAATTTGATTTAATAGTAACAGAGAAGATGAATAATAATTGGAGATTATCTCGAAAACTAGAACCAATTAAAAAAACGGAGTGCAGATTCGGATTCAGAGCCCCAAATAACCTTAGAAACAGCTTTTGGTTGCTTAGATCCAAAACCGTGTATACTTGTGTAATTATTTGTTTCGAAGAGTAAGAAATGCAATCAGCAAACAATAATTTGATAACAATTTTGCCCACAAGCGTTGCTTATCTAATTTTCAATGTAATGTTTTTAAATTATAAATGTCATGGTGTAACTATACAAGGTGAGTGTAGCAGCACAGCTGACAGGCTTTGTTTACACTTTACTTATGCCAAAAGTAATACTTTTTCAATTGTTTTTGACAGTAGTACATTATTTTACACAAACAAAATGCCTGTTGTTTCTGTATTGTGTTGTATTTGTTGCCGATTTACACTCACCTTGAATAGTTACACCAAGATATATGGTATATAAAATTATGTTTATAAAATACTAGGTTTTTGAGAGGCAAAACGTTGTTTTCTATGAAAAATAAAAGTTTTTTTGAATCCAAAAATTATGAATAATGTTCACAAAACTAAAAGGAAATGCCGTGTGATATTTATTTTTCGCAATCATTATTATTGATTTGGATTAATTAATTAATAACATTGAATTTTTTTTTTTTTTAATTTACATTTTATATAAAATATTTTTTTTTAGAAAAAAAGCTGTTTATACAAAAATAAAAAGTTCAATGTGAAAAAAATCCCGAAATCTCACAATTTTAAAAAATCCCTGGATTTACATTTTTTAAATACCGAGTCCCGGGATTTGCAAAACCAGCCCCGTTTGGCAGCACTAATATCCATACATTTCTCATTAATTTACTTTTCGTTATAAAGGAAGTAATAATATTAAAGAACACAAATATTTTAATTAAGAAAATGTCACAAGTATTTAAACTAACTTAAAATATTTGTTTAAATTCTTTTAAAATGTTTGTTTTAATTAAAAAAATGCTAATTAAAATAATCTGCACTATTTTAAGAAGAACTAAAATATTTTAAACAAAAACGATTAGTTTACTTAGTGTTAGACAACATAAACAGCTACAAATAAAGCTAATGTTGGACTACTTAAATACCTACATCGGAAGCTAATGTTGCACAACGTAAAGACCTACAAATTGAAGACAATATTGGACTACATAAAGAGCTACCAAAGACCTACGATTGCAGCTAATGTTCAACAGCATAAAGAGCTACAATTGAAGCCTGTATGATATACTGTGAGCGTCAATATAAAGTAACCACCAAATATTGTTAAAAAAATTTTGTTCAAAAACAAATTTCAAACAAAAATCTTCATAAGTAGCTTAAGAAAAATATAACTCATTAACAAAAAACTAGAAAAATTAGGAACATGGAAAGAAATAATTAAATTTTAACTGAAAAGTAACAGATTTTTAGCGCCAAAATAAAGTGCACAGGTTTTTTAAAATTATGTAAAACATTGTATTTAATATTTTGTTTGTAGTTCTTTTTCCTGACAATCTTCTAGACATATAATCATATAGGTAGTAACTTATTATAACTAATATTATTTTTATTTTATTATTAATTATTATTAACTGCTTTATTATTAAACTAAAATTTCAGGTAGTTTTTATTACTATTTTTTTTTATTTTGGCCGAGAAGGCTTAATATTACAAATAAATGAAATAAATAAATAATCAACGATCAATTGCCTGAAATCAAGCGAAATTTTGTTTCATTCATACTGTATTATTGCCTTTAGGTTATATTTGCAAGCAATATTTCTTTGCCTAATTTATTTGTTCGGATATTCCCACAGCTGAGGACTGGGTGGGGACTGCGGAGGATGATATAAAGTTTTTGGACAATGATTTTTTTAAAACGTCAAGATAGCTTCCTTTTTAATTAAAGATTCCATAAATGTTGAATATTTCTGAGTTGTTACCAACCAAGTTAAAATTTTTATTTAATTTTTTTTATGAATTTAACAAGAGACATCTCAATTAAAGCGGAAAAATCACAAAGCAAATCTTTCAATATAAATTTCCACTTAACACCTATTATTTTAGTGTAATCTAACTATTAATACATTTAGTACAATTTATTTTTACTTAAAGAATTGAAACTAGTAAAAATCAAATATTTACTTAAGCACTAGAATATAAACACAATTGTTAAATATTTAAAACGAGTTTAAACCATGTGACTACCACTTTCATGGGAATGAGAAATAAAAGAAGTAATAGTTCAACAAACATATAATTTGTTTTTAATAATAAATATTTGCGTTTCAGTCAGCAAAGCTATTAATTTTGTTGTAATTGAATAAAGTAAACATAAACTAATACAAAATGTGTTCAAAATTTAAGAATTTGACCTGTTTCATACTCATCAGTTCTGACTGTCAAGTCAAGTATTTTTCAATAGGAAGGAAAAAGATAATTTGCTCTTTCCTTCTCATTGAAAAATAACTTAACTCGACAGTCAGAACTGATGAGTGTGAAACAGGACTTTCAATTTTAATGCCATTCAGCTAGCTGAATTTCTTTTTAATGCTATTTTAATAATTAATTATTGCTAAACTTGTGTTATGTACTTATTTCTAAAAGTTTTTTCATAAAACTTCGAAGCTAATACAATTCGGCTAGCTGAATTTAAGTTATTTGTATAGGTATTTCTACAATTTTCTTATTAAAAATACAATTCAGCTTGCTACATTTAAATTTATTGATAATTTTATTAACTGTTTGCAACTAATAATTTTTTTCAATAGAATTCTGCTAGCTTAATTTGAGTTATTTAATTTTTTATACCTATAAAATAAAGTTGATTTCAATATGTTTGTTTAAAAAAAAATTTGAATTATCAGTTATCATTCAGCTGATTGTTCGGTTATCTGATTTTCTAAATAAAGTTTAATAACTGTTGTTGAAAATATATAAATTTAATATAATTCAGCTAGCGGAATTTAAAATATACCTATGTATGTAGTTATTTATGTTTTAATAATTTGTGAATAGTTTAAAAATTAATTATTTTTGTTTTTTAATTACTGTGTGAACGAACTGGTTTTAAAAATCATTGTTTTTTATATGATTTCAAAATAATTTTTATAATATGTATTACGATAAGATTTTCTTTATCTTTAAAAATAGATTATTTTTTTAAGGAAAAAATTATGCAGTAAATTTTCAACATACACTAATACCCCGGTTAGCGTCGCTAATTGGGACCGGAAAAACGAGACGCAAACCGTTTTCCATACATTTGTATTAACTTTCATTTAATTCATTCCGAGACTCATAATTTTAGTAAAAAAAGAATTGATTTTTCAATAGCAAATACCAATTTTTTTATTATTATTTGTGTAATAATAGTTTTTATTAAAGAAAAAAAAAATCGGGGTATTGGTGTATTTTAATTATGCATAAAACATTAACCCCCTTATTCAAAAACGATTACTAAATTTAACAAACGTTTATTAAGACAGATTTACATATAAAAATTTGCTTAATAAACGTTTGTTAAATTTAATAATCGTTTTTGAATAAGGGGGTAAAAAATTATATTAAACACCCACATTTATTAAATAGTATTTCTATTTAAAAACCCAACACTCTTATCAAGTTTTTATTTGCTTTTTCTAGGTCTGCTTTCAAATGAATTATTGCAATTAAAACAAAAAACAAAAACAATAAACAAGTACATACAGAGAGAAAAACCATTTAGTTAAATAGAACTACAGATATAACCTTAATATCAGTTAATAACTTATCAGTGAGAAAAAAGTACGTTGTGAAATTTGTATATTGTAGGTATTAACAGGGATAAAAAGTTTAGTTTTATTTGGTTTATTCTTGATTATTTTGTAGCCATCTAACGGCGCCAAAACAAGCTAATTCAAAAATTCTAATAACCAAACAATGCGTAAATTGTCTAAAAATCTTAAAAATATTTGGAAAATAAATTTAAAAGTAGCTATGTATGTACATATGTACTTTTAAGGCCGGAAAAGTACAATTCATTTTGCATGTCTAGTAGGTACACACTATTATAGTTTAACTTTTGTTGTTTTTTATTCATAAAAATAAAATAGACTTTGAATTTCTTGATAGCTTGATTAAAAGGTGTTAAAAATATAAATAGGTATAAAGCAAATTTTTAAATAGAATAAATGCATTAACTTACCAGCATTGAATAAAAAATAATGAGCCTTCATAGGCAGTAAATCCTTGTCGATTTTTGGTCTCATTTTGAAGTCTTATTTGTTTGTTTGTATATAAATATGTATATGTTTATGTCTTTTTCTGCTTTGTTTACATGTACCTATGTACATATTTTTATATGAAAAGGAAGTTCAATAATTATAACCGTTATTAGGAGTAAAATGTAAATATTGACATATACTCAGTAATTACATAGGTACATACACTAATAACCAAGCAAAGCAGAGTATCAGCAGAATATAAAGCCAGTGACTGACTATAACATTGCCATACACAGCCACAACAACAAATTTGAATAAACTAGCACTTTATTTGTAATAATTACGGGGTCAATTTTCAGACATTAGGTTGGACAACGACAGCATGTAAATATACACAATAACTACAACACAAATGTTTAGCGATTACTATTTAAGGCATGCCACAACAAAAAAAAAATTAGAACTCTAGAAAAAAATATTTTTTCTTGAGAATGTAATACCTATGTACAGATTTAAATTTCTTATATCATTTTACTTTTAATTACCAACTGTCGTATTCATAAAAAATTTAAGTAGACTTCAAATGTACTTTAAGAAAATTTTGTCTAAAAGCAGACTTCAAACCTACTTTATTTTTTATGAATACGGCAATAAGAATTTTTCATAAAAACTTCTCACTAATTATTTAATTGCCACAAACATGTTTTTTCCGCCGTAATTATACTTGCTGTTGTTGTTAGTTTTTTGCACTCATTAACAAAGAATCTTATGTACTACATAAATATTTCTGGCTGTTTTAATTAATTTTTTGGTTTTATTTTGTGATCTTAAAATAAACTTCATACTTTTCACTTTATGCCTAAACACATTAACATTGTAGTATAAAATAATAAAAAAATATGTTTAATAACTCTACTTAATAAAAAACAACTGAATTATTTTTTGACAAGTGTGTAGAGAAATTCACCAATAAAAATGTTTAGAGAGTTTTTTTTATGAAAATCACGCACAAGAGATGCCAGATAATAAAATGCAAAAAATGTACCGTCAACAAATGTTTAGAAACATTTAAAACAATCTTAAAATAGTAACTAAACTTAAAAAAAATTAGTAAAATAAAGCTGGAAAATGTTAAAAATTTAAAAGTTTTAGTAATAAATCATTTTTAATTCTTAAATTTTGTTATAATTTAAAAAAATGGCTTTTTAAATTTAAACATTTTTCTTAAGCTACAATGTTTATTTGTTAACAAATATTTAATAAATGTAAAAATTTAAAATAATTATTTATTAAAATTATAGTTAAGATAAAACGTTTAATTTTTAAAGCAAAATTATTAAATATGTATTTGTTATTTAATTAAGAAATAAATACAAACTGTTGAAAACTATAAAACATACATACATATGTTTCTAATACACTCCTATAAACAAAATATAGCGGTATTTCCAGAGGAAGTGTAAAAGAGAAGACAGTTCAGTTCCTTCAAGGAAATCATATTTTTTGCGTGTTGAAGTAATTTGATAACAGAAAAATCTCATGAAAAAATTTAATAAAACACATTATAAATTACAATAATTTTTTTTAATTATTTGTTATTTTAGTTGTTCTCTTTCAGTTTTTAATATAAAATTCAGAATACGGGAAAGACTTTTATTTGTTTTGTTTTTAAGAAAACTTAAATTTGTTATTGGTTTATACATAATTAACTAGTGAAATGGTAAAAGAATTTAAATAAAAGTTTTTAATCATATATATGACTATAGTGTTGCTGATAGACATGTATATAGTTTTCTTTTTCCTGTTGAGACATTTGGGCGATTAAATCATCATTGATTTGATCAATTGGATGAGGACGGCCAGCCACTAACACAGAAGGAACGTCATCGTCAGCCTCCTCCTCAGATTCGGAATTTATAAAATGATTATAATCGGTTTTGGCTAAAAAAAATACAAAAAGGCAATAAGTTTTATCATAATTTCCTGGACATTTAAAGAACTTACGTATTTTGGCATTATCTATATCATTATCATCATCACTTGAATCGCTGGAATTTGCATTGGATTTAATACCCTTCAGGTGATTTTCGTTTTGTCCCGGTTGCTTTTCATGCTGCAGCAAAACAGCCATAATGTCTTCTTGTTCCTTGCGGCGATTGCTATTCAAATTAGAGGTAGATGATGATGCTGTTGCCGAGGCACCACCAAGTTGTTGGGAGTTTTGTGCGGCCTCATTTAAAATGTCATCTGCATTATCGCCATTGTCTTCGTTTATAACCGTACTCTCTGTCATCCATATAGGTCGGGCCTTGCGTTCGGCCACAGTTTCGGGCATATCATCGCCGCCTATATTAATGTCTACACGGGTTTCTTCCACAGCAAAACCTTGATTACGGGTAGCTTCGCCCGACCACATTTGACCCTCGCCTCTTTGGTTGGCGGGTTTGTTGAGTCTAGATTTGAAATAGAGTAAATTAAATGTTGTCTTTACACTTACAAAATTAATTATTATAATCACCCTCTTATGGTATCAATATCCACTGGTTCAGGTTCCAAAATTTCCGGCGCCAACTTTATACCTTCCACCTCTCTCAGCAGATCATACAAAGGCTGCAGCTGTTCATTGAAACGGGCCAGCATTAAGCGTGAATCTTTTTTGGGTATAGCCGAACTATCCTCCTCCACTGTACTGCCACAGTAGGTACAACGAAATTCTTGCGTGGCAAAGTCAAACAATTGATCTGCCTCCAAATCCGTAAACGTCTTATTACAATTAGTACACTTAAAACTAGCTCTACTGGTGGCGTCCCTTTCTTCTGTCTCCATGCGCTTGCGCATCAAATCCAATTTATACTTGACCACATTTACAAATGTCTTATAGTTGATGAAATAATAATTGACCTTTTGTGCTTTGCCATCCGGGCCCGTCTCCATTTTTAAACGTATCTGTATAAATTTATCACTGCGCAGGGTGGTTATTCGAGCACGCATTTGTTTCTTTTCAAACCTCAACAATTCGGCAATGTCGTCTTCTTTCATACAGGGATTACGCACCAGCATATCGATTATTAAAGCATCCTCGATGCTATAAAACCCGCGCACTACCAGGCGGGCTAATTGCTTGAGACTACTAGGCACTTCGGTGACATATTTGATTTCGCCACTCGAGGTGGAAGAGGCGGGTTGAGAAGACATAATGAAAAATGTGTTTAAACGGCGAGGAAAATAAAGGTAAGAAAAAAGGACTGAAAGAAGATTTAAGAAGTTTTATTTGTATTTTTAAGTTTTAAGTAAAGGGTTTTATTTAAAGCAAAATGTTAGTTTTTAAACGAATTAAAGAAATGTGCGTTAAAAATTGCAATACAATTTCATATAATTTCCTTATTTTAAATATTCCTAAGAAACGGTTTAAAATGTTTATTAACATTTTACTACTTAACATTAATTTTAAATAAAGTATAAATTAATTTAAAATTAACTAAAAAGTAGTTATTCAATCCTAAAAGGGTTTCAAATTTTGCTTTTTTAACTGATTTCAACAAACTCACGTTAACACTTTGCAATAAAGTTTTTTTATTTAAATAAATTGGCATAAAATTTTCCAGAAATATTTAAAATTTTTTTGTTTCATACATTTGCAGACATATTTCGATTTTTAAATCAAAAATATTACCTCATTCGAAATGCAGTTTATTTTCTCATATTCCCCTTAATATAAATAAAATGATCTACACCACTGTCTTCATTAATAAACATTATTAATGAAACATATTGCTTGGTCTTACACACCATAGCAAACCTTTACAAATCTGGCACCACCTTAACACTCTCTTTTAACTGCTAAACACACCTCAACACATGTTGCTAACAAAACGCATTGTTTTTTTTTTCAGTTGTTTTATTCATACTCAACACACTGGCAGCATGTGTCAAACAAAATTTTTTGACATTTTGCTCAGTCGTTTTTATTTTGTTAAATTCTTACCTCGCCTAGTGTTGTGTTGTTTCTGTAGCTGTGCTATCTTGGTGTCGTCGTCGTTCGTTGGTTGTGTGTGGATTTTCTTTAGAAAAAATTGTTCATTGGCCAATTTTTTTCGCAGCACTTTCTCTCGTCTATTAAGAAATAAAACAATACATTTTCATATAACTCGACATTATATTAGGCTAAAGTTAGTTTGTATAGAGTTTTTATAAAGATCTATTGACTTTATTAAGTAGAATTATAAATTTTATTGCAGACTAAAAAGAAAAAGCACACCGAGCGCACAAAAATGCGAAAGGCGAGACAGGGTGGTTACATCGCAATAAAGATTAAACGAGGGAAAAGGTATATGTTGAGTTTGACAAACAGCTGTTGGTGTGATAGCTGCACAAATAATTGTATGTGTGGTAGGCTGTGTTTGAAATGCTGGTGATGGCAGTGGTTGTTTTAATGGTGTATAAGGAAATTCACCTTTCGGAGGCCGTTAAATTGAGATTTAAGTAAAGTGATTTTACTTTTTCGGGAATTTACGACAGCTTTGTATTAAAGGTAGGATGTTTCTATATTTGTTTAATTTAACTTTTTTCAGTTATTGTTGAAGTTAATTTTAATTGATTTTCTTATTTTTGTAAATGAATATCTAAACAAGTTTGCAGATTGTTTTTTAATTATTTGATTTTCTCTAAGTTTTAACATTTTTGTGTATTATTTTCCGCTCTTGTAGGGTGTTATATTTATATTTTTAGTAAATTTTGTTTTGATAGTTTTTATTTTTTTTTTTTAATTTCAAACCAACCTCAAAAGATGAAAAAATATTTAAAGATTTTCCTAATATTAAAGATTATTTATATAATTTATTGGACTTGAATAATTTTTTAATCATAGGTATATAGCCTTTTCATTCATGTATTTTCTTAGTCTAAAGAATTTTTTGTAAAAATTTCAAACTAACCTAAAAATATGAAACACATATTTTAAGATTTTCCCATATGTAGACTTTTTATTCATGTATTTTCTTAGTTTAAAGAACTTTTTGTAAAAAAAAATGATTTTATTAATATTTAAGGTTCATATAATTATTTAATCATATTTACATACATGTTTTACTAAAGTATTTTCTTACTTTAAAGTACAGTACAACTTCGACAGTCCGGAGATGCGCCAGTCCGGTCACTCCAATAATTCGGACACTTCTACATTTCGGACAATTTAAAATTTTTACCTCTACAATCCGGACAAATTTTTTATGCATGAATAAATATGTATAATTTTATAAAAAATTTCAACTACGATTTTATTAACTTTTTAAGTATGCATTAAAAATCAAGCAATTCTCCCTTGAATTTAAATGTGTAATGACTTTATGCATTAAATTAAAAAAATAAGTAAAATTCTTGAAAAAAGCCTCAAAGAAAAACTCTGCAATTTTTTAATGGTCTTTATAACTTTCTTTTGTTTAGCTGACAAATCTTAAACAAAACTTGTCCTCTAAAATCATTATTTTCGTTAACACACCAGAAAATTCCTTTTTTATTTCTAAAAATAGCTTTAAATTGAAAAGAAAAGTTGTTGTTTCTCGTGCCAGTCGAAAAAAAAAAACACACAACTTCAATAAAGAGGATTTGTTTTCTGCTCCAGCTTTATAAATATCATACAATAAGCAGCAGTGTCCTTGTGCACTGGCGTTCTGTTAGATGTAGTTGTTGTTTGCCTTTTCACTTCGTTTTGTTCCTGTGTAGGATTAGAAAAGTTCAATACCATTTTAATTGCAAAAAAACGAAAACACTATTTACACTTACCATTAGTAACAAGTTTACACATGCATACAATATTTATTATAAGCTTGAGCACAACTTAAGTGTAGTTTCATTAAGTTGTTATTTTGTTTTTGAGATATTTTTTAAGGTAACGTTAAGAACAGCCCAGACTCATTGACGCCAAATTTCTCCCATTTAATATTTTATTTAGCAATATAAACAAATACCCACACACTCCCGTTCTCATCTAAAATTCATACACGAGAGACTTACACAACTAGTCTAACATAATCTTCCATGTTGTAAGTAATAAACAACAATAATATAAATATTAGTAAGTCCCAATTTACACGAAGCAATTCTGTAAGCTTAGCTGACTACCTTTTAGACATCGGTGTGAAGAAAAGATTAAACGAGTACACCCTAGATTGTACTAGCAGTTCATGTTCTTGATATATACGAATGAGAGAGTAACACATACATATGTGTATACTCTCACTCAAATAATAATACGAGTGATTTAAGCAATTATATTGTGCTGTGTAAAAACCGAAGAAATTTCAAGAAAATAAATGTATCAATATTTTTTACAAAAATTGCTTCGTGTAAATTGAGACTAAACAGCATCACATAGCCAGCAACAACAACATTAATACATTCAACATACACATGTAAACAATCAGCCATATATACATATAGGTATGTATACTTGCAACCATATATGTATATATCAGGGCTGCCAGAAATTTTCAGCAAAAAATCTTAATTTCGCCAAAAAAAAGTCTTATTTTTGAGGAAAAATCTTATTTTTGGAAATAAGTACTTTTTTTTATTATAAATAATAAAAACAATTCATATATTATTTAACACTAACCAAAAAAATGACAACACAAATTAATTTTCTTATACTAAATTGTACATTTTTTGAGACCGATTAGTTTAAAATTTTTCAAATGGGAACAAAGAAGATTTTTTTAATTGAACTTAACCTTCGTCTAGACAAAACAAAAAATCTTTTTTTTTTGGGGGAAAAAATCTTAAAATCTTTTTTCGGTTAAAAAATCTTGAAAAATAAGGTAAAATCTTACTTCTGGCAGCGCTGGTATATATATTCCGTTTAGAGAGTCATTTCTTCTTCTTCTTCTTCTGCTCTCTTTAAATATTTATTTAATTTTATTAGCAGCGTTGTCAACTTTGAAATTTCAAAACGCACCAAAATGGAGAAAAAAGCGCACCATTTCCAAAAAAAAAAAAAAGTTTAGAATTTCGTTTCTGTTTCAAATATTTATTGAATTAATTTGAAATTTTTTAATATCATAAATTCTATAAAAAACTTTTTATCAACGATTATTAGTAAAAGTAATAATAGTAAAAACCTTTTTTTAATAAATGAGCTAATAAAGGTAAAATAAGCATTTCACTCAAAATTTAACTCACAATATAATATTCGGAACTAAAGTACTTATTGGTAAAAAAGGATATTTGGTACTTTTTTTTTATATATTTTTGTTTTCTAGTTAAAGTACTTCTATTTGATTTTTTTCAATAAAATTTGTTAGGATTCCACTGGTACTCTAATCCTGATTGTTCGTCTACAGTTCAGTAGACCAAACCATCAGGCTATACAAGAATTATTATTTACATGTTTAAAATGTTAATTTGATTTTCAAACAAAGATTTTTGAAGATTTTGATTTCATTAAGCATACATGCGTATTTAAAATACATTTTTTCATCGTATAGTTTTTATGAGTTATGAATTATTAAAAACCTGCAATTAAAAACTAGTAAAAATAAAGATTTCATCACATTTTCGAAAAAAATTAAAAAACGCACCAAAATACAAAAAAAAAAAAAAATTGGTACTCAAACAAGTGTATATTGTAGAAAGATTTTTTCTCGCGCTGAAACAAAAATTTGTGTTGAATTTGCTTTGGTGCCACCAAAAATTAAAAAGCGTACCAAAATTAAAAAAAGCGCCTGCGCACCAACTAACGAATTTTTCACACCAAAAATTTAAAAAAGCACCAAAAATGGTGCGAAACGCACCAAGTTGACAACGCTGTTTACTAGTCCTTTTTTCTAGGTTTGTTTTGCTGTTGTTTTTGTTCCTGATGTTTGCCTTAATTGTTTTGTCAGTAATATGTGTTTCTTCCTCTTCTAATAATGTATATGTAGAGTTTTTGGTTTTTTATAGTATTACCCCTCCACTGTGGCTGTCACTTACTCTGTTAGTCTGGTGCTGCCAGATGGATAAATTTGAAAGATTAAAACTTAACACTTGGTGGTGTAAAAAAAGAAAATAAAAAAGTTCCTGTTTTTGTCTAGGAGGAGTTATTTATTTTTGTTGATCTTTTTCTACAACAATACTTATAAAAGCTGGTTATTTCTCTAGAATTTGAAAAAATATGTGATTTCCCTTTCCTAAAACGAATATTTCGAAGGAGATGTATAGAACCCTGTCTTTTGCCCCTACAAATTAATATTTCTAGAATAAAATATTTGTTCCGTGTTTTAAAACAGTATAATTTTGGTTTAAAAGACAGTAACAGTTATATTCCATGCGTGTACTAATAATGTGAACTTAACCATATACATATGTACATACATATTTAGTGATTTTGATTTTATTTCGGCTTTAAATAAATTTGTTTTAAAACTTTTTAAAACATTAAAAATCTCAACATTGCTCTATATTTAATGATATCTTATCAAAACCTTTAAAACTTTTAAATTAATGTTTTTATACAAATCTTAGTTATTTATATATTTTAGCAAACAATTTTATATATTCTTTATAATTTTGCCTAAAAAACCTTTTACTGATTTAACATTTAATATACAATTTATAACGACCCTGCTACTTGTTTTCTTTTTATATGATTGGCAACACTTTAACGTAAAACTACCGTTATTTCTTTTAACAACAATGTGCATCATACATTTACTTTATAAACACAGAGAGCTTGGGCCAGAGACAATGCAAGTTACTATGTTTTCAAACATAAAGTTAAGTGGCTTTAACTGCGTTGTATGCACTGTTGTTGTAGTTGTTTTTGTCTTAGTACTTCTGTTCTTATATTATTATTTAGTTTACGTTAGTTTGTGTTATTTGCTGAAATGCATAAAGAAATTTTATTTATATTTTGTTTTCTCGTCATCTACGAGATACATACATATGCTATTATTTGTTGTGTCTGCTGACGTCAGAGTGTACAAGAGAAAATCCGTGCATATAAAAGAAAACGGAAAAACGTAGTTTAACAAGTGTTGTTATAATGAATTATTGCGGGGATATTTATAGACATATAGATTAACTTTTAAAGGATTTAACTGAATTCAACAGGATTAAAAGATAATTGTAATTTAATAATTAGCAAAATAATATAAAATATTAAAATTTAATAGGGTGGTAAACAAAGTTAAATAAATAGTGTATAAAGCCACAAATAAAAATTTGTTGTGATTTTTAGGTGTCAAAAATTAGGAAATTTTAGCTTAACTTTTTTAGTTGTTTATAAATAAAATAAAGTAAAATTTTCATTTATTTGCTGTGGATTTTGAAAATCAAGTTTCGTTAAGTTTTTTAAAATGGCCTAATGTAAATAGTTTCGGATAAATGCTTAATTAATGAGAACAATTTTTTTCTGCTTTTTGTGTAGAAAATAAACCTTGGTTAAGTTGTTGAATTTACAAAAGTTAAGTATTTTGTTTAAGAATTAAACATTATGTGATTTGATTTAAACAAAAATGTTAAACTATTATTTTTTTTATTAAGTTTTGGATATTATCCCTACGGGCTAATTTCGGTCAATTATATTTTCTTCTTTAAATGATGTAAATGAAACAATTTACTTCATCAATTTGCTCTACGTTTCGTCGATGTGGGTTTTCGACTTCTTCAGGAGCTATTTTATTAAGATAATTTATCTTATGTTAAATCATTTGTTATTATTTAAAAATATATTGTAATTAAAACGGGAATAACACGACACCAAGTTAATTAAAATAAATGAATAAATAAGTACAATTGTATACATATAGAATAAATCACAGAATCGTCAAACTTATAACTACGGATATCACAGAACTATTCTTTATTTTTTTTAATTAGTTAGAAAAGAAATTGAGTTTCGTTTAGTTTTTTTAATTCGAAAAATTGAGAAATTTTTCTTATTTTTAAGAGTTAATGATTAATCTTAAACGTAGGCACAAACTTTTTTCTTTTTAGACTTCTAGTTTAGAAAATAAAGCTTCGTTAAGTTTCTCAAATGTCTCAAAATATGAAACTGCCTTTAGAATTGTAATAAGACTGATCTAGTTAAAATGAATATACATATCAGAAAAATATTTTTTTTTTAATTTGGGTTTAATCTAAGTTTTGTTAAGTTTTTTAAATATTAAAATTTAAGAATTTTTTTTTGATTCCAAGTAATAGTTATAAGTGTTAAAAAATTCTAGTAAAAGTTTTGTTAATATGACTTTAATTTAGAAAATAAAGTTCAGTTAAGTTTTTTCAATTGCAAAAATGTTTAAATTTTTCTTGTTTCTGCAAAAGCTTTTGGTTTAAAAAAATTACTAAATTTTTCTTAATTTAGCAGCTAAAATAATATGGGAAAATAAAGTTTCGTTAAGTTTTTTCATATTCGTGAAATTTTATTCAAAAGTTTTTAGTTTCGAAGATAATGTTTCGTTTAATGTTTAAATTCCAAAAATTAAAATTTTTTTAATATTTTATAGTTGCTAATGTGTACATATAAGTTTAATACATATGTGTACATACATACATTAATAATAATACATAAGTTTTAAAAATTTAGTGAAGTGTTTTAATTTAAACAAATATATTAAGATTAAAAAAAATAGTGGCTAAATAAGTGGCTAAATAAGTAGGTAAATTTTAATTGTGTTTCGTAAAATAAATATTTTATAGCAATTTTTTGTTTAAAAATACTATGATTTTCCCTGACTCCAAACATCTGATTTGCTTGGTTTCTTTATAAGTGGCAAACAACACAACTCTAACTGCTATTAAGTGTACTTTTTTGCCTCTCATAATGGCTCAGTTACTCTTTGTCTCTCTTTTAGGCTCTCCTTTACATTTACTTGTACAATTGTATATGTTTATATGTTGGCTTGTTTCTTTTCAATAACAATGGGGGTGTTTTATTGCTGTTGTTGTTTTTGTTGTCATTTTCCTGTACTAACAACTTGTTTTTCTTAGGTTTGCTATTGTGTGTGTATGACTAAAAAGTTAGCAAAACAAAAACATAGCTAGTGCGCAAAATCACTCCCTCACGTTTGCTAGCAGCTTACTCATTCATTTCTATATGTATGATTTGAAAATCTTTGTGTTTGTTATTGTTTTGTGAGTAATTTCTTCTCTAGATTTAAAGGTAAAAAAAAATAGTATTGGGAGAGCTTAAAATGATATTCAGTTATTTTAGTTGTTTGGTCAAATGCAGTTTTGAGTCGTGCGCTGTTATGTTCGGTTATAATACGGTAAAATTATAAGAAATTTTGTGTGAATTTAATACTATAAAGAAAATAAAATATTTAGAAAAAACACACCAAAAATTTAAGAAAAGTAACAAACAAACGGCGTTTGGTGGAGTAGAAAAAAAAATAAAATAATTTTATTTAAAAAGAAAAGTTAATTTATTAGTAACTTAAATCAAATTGAAATTATTAAACGAGATTAAAGTGTTACGCTTACAGGAATATACATATGTACATAAGAAAAAAGGTGAATTATAACATTTTATGTATGACAAATAGGTATCTTATTTTTTTTTTTGCGAATAAAACTCTCTTTAAAACCATTTTTTTTAAATTGTATTTCTTTAATTCATTTATAATAGTATTTCTACAAAATTTTAAAACATTCTAAAAATTTTGCTAAAATTCTTCCAAAGTATTTCAGAAATTTACTTATTTATTTAAATTTTTGCTTTAAATTTTTAAATTTCTTTCTTATTTTTCCGTTTCTGCGTTGCTTTATTTATTCTAAATTCAATTTCCTGCGGCCATTATTGTTTTTCTTTTTTGACATTAACATGTTGTTGTTTTTGTTGTTGTAATTATAACAGTTTTGTTGTTCTTGTCTTAGCAATAAAACAGCAAATACCCCATGTGTTTTATTTGGGAATATACATAAGTATGTGTGTGTTTACCTATAAAAAATGTTTACTTGTGTGATGTCATTTCTGGTTCCATTTTGAAGCAGTACTTTTTCCTTTGCTTTCAAAAAGTGTTTGTTTGCAATTGTGTGTCTGAAAAATATGTTTGTATTTACATTTTGTTGCATAGTAAGCGCTTGTTATGCCGTCAATGTCCTTTTAAGCAGGGGTATGGGTGATATTTTTGGTTGTTCTGCACCCTGCTTCAGTCAACGATGCATGTCTAATGAGCATAGATAATTATATAAAAATAAAAAACTAAGCAAAGACACTGTAAGAAAAAGTCATACAACAAAAACGGGTGTTTAAAATCATTATAAAAAACACCAATAAAAGGAAATATTTACACTTCTTGATAATTTTAGTTAGGCTCGAGTTAATTAAATTTAATTTTTATTAAATTATTTTTACTGATTATTTTTATTTTTAATAATAAAATTTTTCAATTTGTAATTCCTAACTTCAGTAAAAATAATTTAATGAAAATTAAATTTAATGAACTCGAGCCTAACTAAAATTATGAAGAAGTAAAAATTAACAGTTCGATTATGAAATAATAATTATTCTATAGGAAATATTTACAATTTTGTGACATGTTTCCAAAGAAAATTAAAATAAACACAAATTGTGAAATAGTGTTGAACAGGGCTGAAAGTTTTAGCAACTTTTTAAAACTAAACGCAATTTTATTTTGGAAATAAGAATCATATAAATAAAAATGTATATAAATTTGTTTTATATGCATAATAAACAATTTAAAATAGGGAAAAAAATTTAAATGTTTGGTATTAGAAACAAATTAACGAAACTAAAAGATTTTATATAAAATTTTTGCTATATTATTTTAGCATTTTAAATTTTAAAAATTTAAAAAAACTTAACGAAATTTTATTTTTTAAACTAAAAGGATGATAATACAATTTGTAATATATTTGATTAGCATTTATCAGCAACTATTAAAAACAAGAACAATTTTGAAATGTTTGGAAATAAAAAAAAACTTAACGAAACTTTATTTTTTAAACCGAAAACATAAAAATATTTTTTTTATAAAATCCTCTAATGTTCATAATAAACTATTTAAAATCAAAAAAATTTTAAATCTAAAAAACTTAACGAAACTTTATTTTTGTAACCAAAAGTTTTAAAATTAAAACTGTTTTTATATTAGTTAACCATTTGCCAAGAACTACTAAAATCAACAAGGATTTTGAGAATTTTAGAATTTAAAAAACTTAACGAAACGTTTTTTCCTAAATCAAAAGCCGAAAAAGGAAATTGTTTTCATATTATTTATCATTTGTTGCAAACAATTAAAATCTATACAAATTTAAAAATTTTTTGAATTTAAAAAAACTTAACGAAAGTTTATTTTTGAAGCCAAAGTTCTAGAAATTTTAATTTTTATAGATTTGGTTAGAATTTACTAGCAAAAATTAAAATACAGAGTAGTTTCCTTATTTTGGTGTTTTAAAAAACTTAACAAACTTTTTTTTTTTTTACAAGTTATGTATTAATATTAAATTTTCTTTTATATTTGTTTTTATCAAATTGTATTAATTGCATATGTATGTACTACATACAAATTAAACAAATAGCTGATTCCTTACAGAATGTACGATCAAATGACAGTTGAAAAACTTAACGAAAAGTTTCATTAAGTACATTATAGTTTGCCATATACAATTTATATGTGTTCGCACGGTTGTTTAAGCTATCACATGCATATTAACTTGTGTTCTACGAATAAACCCAGTTTTGTAACAAACGACAGTGCGTATGATTGATATTTAAATTCGAACAATTAAGCAAATTTGTCACTTATACGCCATGATTGTTAATAATTTTTTAAAATTTTAAGTAGAGTATCTGTTGTAAATCCATTTCATTGTCGCAAAAGTTTTAAAAATATAAATTCCTTTCATTCTTTTTATAGAGAAAATATACATATAATAAATTTCTACACAAACAAACCCCCCTATTTCATACAAAATTAAAGCAAAATTTTCTTACAAAACGTATGAGGAATATCATGAAATAAACTAGAATTATATTTTTTTCTCCTTTTGAATTTTCTAGCACACATATTCTGTTGGTTATTATGTAATTTTGTTTGTCAATTGTTAGTTCTTTTGTTGTTAACGAATAACAAAATTAAAATACATTGTGAATTACCATAATTATACACTTGAAGTTACATGAGTTAGACTTTTATAAACAAAAGAATATAAAGAATGAAAGGAGAAAGAAAAGAAATTCTTTTTAAGGAGTGAAATTGCTAAAGAAATTTAAAAATTTACCTTGTGCTTTATAAGATAACAATAAATTTCGCTCCTTTTTTATAAGAACTTGTTGCTGAAATTTCTATCGTGCAAACATTTTCTACGGAAAATTTCACGCTTTAGAAAGCGGCAAAACTTTCCTATGGAAATTTCACTCTTTTCAAAAACCCGAAAATTTTCTTTGGAAAATTTCACTCTTTAAAAAGAGCTAAAAATTTCCTTTAGAAAATTTTACTATTTAAAAAGGTTCCTGTTCAAATTACAAAGAAATTTTTAAAGAAGTATCTTTGTGCAAAATATCACAGCGTTAAAATTTCTTTAGAAGTTTCCAAGTAGACTTGAAAATTCATTTTCCAGTTTAACCCACATTTCTTTGTCATCAATGATAAGATAACTTTCTCTTGTACTATTCCAATTGTTTTATTAATCATTTAACTTTTGTTTTATCTTACAATCATTCTAAATTATATTTCCCCTGTTGATGATGATGCTGGTGATGACACATTGAAAAAGTTTTCAACAAAACATGCTTGTTTTTTCTGTTATTTGCATAAAAATTCTTCAAAAGAATTGCTTCTTTTATTTTTTTGTGCAAATACTCATACGCTTGATTGAAACTTTAGTCAACTTCCTTTCATTCATTGTAGTTTAATAAAGTGCGCCGAGCAAGTAACAGCGTCAGAGTAATAGTTGTTGGAAGTGTGTGCCTGCCTCACATGCCTCACAAGCATTCATCAATATGCCTGAAAATCAAAGACTTTTTAAAAGGTTTTTTTTTTTAAGAGTCGAGACTGCTGTACGAGTATATGTTTCTTACAGCCTTTCAACAGAACCGCCATTGTTTAAAACATGAGCGATGCTTTGTAATATGTTACTGCTATACAAATAAAAGTTGACAGCAGGAAAAAAAATATGTCTAAGAGCCCTTGCAGTTAAAAATTTGGAAAATTTATACGTATGTTTAAATATTGAAGTTGAGGTTAATGTGACCCAACATTTTTACACAGATTTATAGATTTATTTATAAAAAGTGTAAAAAAAGAAGATTTTTTTAGAATTCTGATTCTTTCAAAGAATAAAATTAGTTGAGAGATTTTTCAAAATGTTTAATATTTGAATTAATTTTAAAAAAATATATTAAAATGTTTTAAAAAATTGATTATTTAATCAAAGCTAATGAGTGATGTTACCTATTAAATTGTGTAAACTAAATTTCGGTTTTTTGAATGATTTTTTTTAAGTTTAAAAAAATTTAATGATTTTAAATTTTTTGATTTTTTCTACATTTACAAAAAAAGTTTTTTTTGTAAGAAAACTGAATTTTTTTTGGATATAATCTAATAGCTTTCACCATTAGATTTAAAAAAATATGAAAATATATAAAAAATTTGAATGCAGTGTACTGTCTCATAAGCGTACACCTAAGGAACACCTATGAGAGATGTCGGCTTATAAGAGTAGTAAACATCCCAAAGATTTTTGTTGCAACTGAAAAAAGTGTCCATATATGGGATGTGTCCGCTTTAGAGAAAGTCCACTGTATATATAGTTTTTAATCTAAATTGAAATTTTTGCTTATTTTAAGAGACTTTTTAATTTTTTAACATTTAAAAAATTAGTTTTTTGTAAGAAAACCTTAATTTAAATTTTACAATTTTATAGCTATAGACTATGGTATTAAGAAATTATAAAATAAATCTAAATGTTTAATACATATTCTTTTAATATGCTCTTCAATTTAGACTTTTTTTTTTAATATTTTATAAAATTTATGATTTTTGCAACTATTTCACAAAATGTTTTTTTTTTGTTTGAAAACCGAAACTTTTTTAATAATATCTTATAGCTTACACTATTAGCTGTTGAAAAATATTAAAATAGTTTAATTTTGTTACTAAATATCTTTTAATTTCTTCCTAAATTTTGAGATTTTTGTGAAATTTGTGATTTTTTTTTTTGAATATTTAAAAAAATTATTTTTTGTTTGAAACCTGAAACTTTTTTCTAATAGCTCATAGCTTACACCATTAGCTTTTTAAAAATATAAATTTAATTTAAATTTATTTATATACATATTTTTTTATATGGAATTAAATTTTCTGGTTTTTGTGATTATTTTAATATTTTGTGATTTTTTCTGCATTTTAAAAATGTTTTTTTGTTTAAAATATCAAACTATTTTACTTTCATCTAATAGCTTACACCACTTGCTTTTTAAAGATATAAAAAAGTAATTTAAATTTACTAATATACGAGGTCTGATCAAAAAATAACCGTTATTTTCAAATTTCGTGAGTTACGTATGTTCGATTTTCGCATTTTTTTCTGTTATATTTGTACACATGTCTGTGTCAGTTTTTGTCAGTTTGTTTTCGACAGATAAAAAGGTTAGTCGTATTTTAGTGTGCTCTTCGATTTTTTACTTTTTGAAAATATGGATCAAAGAAACTGTATTAAGTTTTGTGTAAAAAATTAAATTAAATGCGCAAGGCCATTTGAAATGTTGACTGTGCCGTTTGGCGAGTCTACTGTGAGCAGAACACAAGTTCAATTGTGATATAAGTAGTTTAAGGAAGGCCGAGAAGATGTCAATGACGATGCTCGTCCTGGTCGCTTGAGCACGTCAACAACCGATGAAAACATTAAAGCAGTGAATGAAGAAAATGAATTTGGATAATCGTCGAATCACTATCAGAGAGGTTGCTGATGATGTTGACAATACGTTCGGCTCATGCCAAGCAATTTTTACGGATGTTTTAGGCATGAAACGTGCGGCAGCGAAGAATGTTCCAAAAATGCTAAATTTTGAGAAAAAACAACATCGCTTGGACATCGCTCAGGAGCTGTTGAACATCGTCAACGACGATCCAGATTTCCTCAAAAAGGTCATATCTGGTGACGAATCATAGGTGTATGGCTATGACATTGAAACCAAAGCCCAAGCACGTCAAGTTCGGTCAAATGTGAATTTTTTGCGAAATTAGCGTTTACAAATGTGTTCATTTTTTTTACCTTTAAACATTTTTAAATTTTTCATAATAAAAAAATTACGATTTTCTATTTCAAAAACTTAAGCTTTTAAACTACTTACTATCCAAAGCAGGCACCCAAAAATATTAAAAAAAAACAATGAAATAAAAAATAATGTTTAAGAAATATTTGTTAAATAAAAGCTTTTAAATATCCACTATTTTGCAGCATTTGTTTCATTAAAGGAATGTTTACTTGGCTGGTTTTAACGGTATTTTGGTGCCGTTACTTTTTATATACATATGTTTTGCTCTTGTTGTTGTTGGTGGTGGGTGGGAGTATTTATAAAGAGAGAGAGAGAGAGAGAGACAGTTTTGTATGTGATTTGTTTGAGTTTGAAGTTGTAATGAATTGTTATTGTTTTCATATGCATCTCCTGACTTAAGCCCAAATAAAATTTTTGTGTGTCATGGTTGTATGGCTGATTTGTTATTGTTTTGGTGTTAAAGTTGTATGCGAAAGTATGCGTGTGTGTGCATTGTTTTTGTTTTATTCTTGGTGGAAAATAAAATAGTATTTTATATTTTTTTTTATTGATTTTTCTTTCAGGTTTATCCATTTTCTCTATGAAATACATACATACAGAAGTGGTTTACATTTATATACAGGTTTGTCTAAATGTAAATATGTACTCGTATGTTATATGTGAAGATGTTTACATTTGTATAGTGTGTCAGTATATAAACTATATTGTGTTTGGGTATTTTGTCTGTTTCTATATTTATTTATTTTTTGTTGATGTTTTGTTATTTCTAACACGAGAAAACAATAAAATCGTTACAAAAGTTAAACAGAACTTTGCAACAAAAACAAAACCGATGATAAATTCATTTCGGATTTAAATATACATAAGAGGCTATAAAACGCATTTGCTAGTTGTAGGTGGTTTAACATTTTACTCCTCTTTTTTAACTGAAATGCCATTTTTCCTTTAGCCTTTAATTTGTTTCTACTCTAAGAAAAATGTGTGTGTCACAGATAAGACGGTTTAACATTTGTAAGACACAAAATAGAGTGTGACAATATGACGTCTGTTTTGTTTTTTTTTTTATTTTATACTGGAGGTAGAACCATTTCGTGATAGTTTTTAAGGTCACAAATATTTATTTAGAATAATAAGCACAACATTTTAATGCAAACGTAAAAAAGTTTAGCTAAATGTAACATATTTATTCGGGGTAGATTGAAATTTGCAAAATTTGGAAACAATAATTAATTTAACTTGAATATTTTTGAACATACTTTGATGTTGAGATTTCTCTTAATGTTCAATAGGATATTAATAAAATATACATATACATATTTAAAAAATTTTAATATATATATTTGTTTAAAACGAACTTAAATATTGCAAGTGTTTGCTTTTGTGTTTTTCGTAATTGACACAAGTTTTTTGAGTTATTAAAAAAATATATATTAAAGTATTTTATAAAATTCTGTAGCTTAGCATAAGCTTTAAAATAAGGGAAAATAATTTTGCGAATTTTGTTTTTGGGTTATTAAAAAATATGTATTTATGAATTAATTTAAATTTAATATATTTTGAAAGCTTATATATACTATTAGCTTTCTATTCCATATAATTTATTGTAGGATTTTGCTTGCAAGCTAAAGTTTTGTTAATGCTAGAAAAGTTGCTTAAATATTTTGATATTTCGAAATATTAAATGTTTGCTGGGCAATTAAATAAATATATATTTATGAATTAATTTAAATTTAATATACTTTGAAAGCTTATACTATTAGCTTTTTATTCTACATATATAATTTATAGTATGATTTTGATTACAAGCTTAAATTTTGTTATTGATAGAAAAGTTGCTTAAATATTTTGATATTTCGAAAATGTTAAAAGTTTGCTGGTTTATTAAAAAAAGACATTTTATAAACCTTAGTAAAATTTACATTATTTTGAAAGCTTATATTTATGGCTTTGCTTTCAATATAAATGAATTTAAAATTTACGTTTAATAAAAAAAGTTTCTTAATGACACAAATTTTGTAAAATTTTAAAAACACAAAAAAAAAACATTTTTTGATTAACAAATTTTTTTTCATAAACTAATTCCTTTTCTACAGGATTTACTTAAGAAACTGTTTCATATTATTGAAATTATGTTATGAATATGTTTTTCCGTTAGGCCATACTCTGCTAAACTTTATTAAAAAAAAGATATGCTTCATTTAAGTGGTTTTTAAATTACTACAAATCCTTAAAATATTAAAACATTTCAATAATAAAAATTAAAGCCACAAAACTAACGGAAACTTTAAAATAAACCTGACCATCATCATAAACAACAATCCTGACTGCTGGGTTGTTATTTACTGTACGGCCTTCTCTGTTCTAGTAGCTCTCACAAAATAACTCCCTAAACTTACTACTCTGAATGCTTCAGCGAACTCAGAGCAAAGCAAAAGAGAAAAAACACCACTCACTCTATTTATTCGTCATCATCATCATCGTCAGTAAGCTTTAATTGTGTTTCTTGTTTTATGTATTTTGTTACTCCTGTGGTATTTGGTCAGATTTTTCCAATAGGTTCCTTTAACAGGAATTTCTTTCATATAAAAAAATCATCAGTGTGTATTCCAAAAAAAGCACAGGCTAATATTTTATTTAAACAAAATGTTTATGGTGGTAAGAGAAAAGAAAAAGTGCAATGACCTCAACCGACCAGCCAGGCACCTGAGTAATAGTAATAATTCATAAAAATTTATTTTGCAGTCTATAGTTAGATAAAAACAAAGTACATATAAATAAATATATAAAGTATATAAATACATATGTATATGTATATATACAATTTTAAGTACATATGTATAAACTTGCTGAATAAATCATTAGGCAAAAGTTTACAAAGCATTTTTATGGTTTATTTGGACAGCTTAAAAGAAATTGTTTTTAAATTTTAGAGACTTTTTATGGTAAAGATTCTAATTTGCCCTTGGTAACTTAATTAAGGTTTTAATTTGACTCAAAAGTTCTTAAGTAAACTTCAAATTCAGGTTTGTTTGTAAAAAACAAAAAACAATAAATAAAAGAATTTGAGAAAATTTGCTGGGTTATTAAAAAATTTATATATGTATATATATATATATATATATATATATATATATATTGATTTTGATAGCTTATATAATATCTATTAAATAGAGTAAAATTATTATCGCCTGTATACATACTACTACGAAATGAAACTAAATTCGTTTTCAATTACACATCGACAGTTTCACGGCATTTAGGAAACCAGTGAAACTTATACGTACTACGATTAACTAAATTAAAAATTATATTTTAATGTTGAAATCATTTTTACAACATCTACAAACTTAATGAAAATTTCACTTTCACTTCATTTTACATATGTATGTATGTAGAACACAGGTGTATATGATTATTGATTGACAGCAGATATTTTGTTAATAATAAACATGATGTATGGGAATTTGGATGTTTCGAAAATTATGAAAGTTAGATGGGTTTTTAAAAAAATATATATTAAAGGAATTTTAACAACTTACTATATTTTCCAATAGCTTATAAAGCGCGATCCATTTCGAGGTTCTCTACTTTTTTAAAGAAAAAAAAACGCAGAAAATTCAAATTTAATGGGGAATGTTTATTATCATTTGAAAGAACATTCATTCTTTGGCATTTATTTTTTGAAGATTATGTCTCTTAAATGTTAGCGGTTCCTACGTCACAAATGGTCTATTTCGACTGGTAACTGGCGAAGACACGCGTGATGTTATCCTCCAAGGCCTGAATCGAAACTTTAGACTTTACATATCCCCACAGGAAAAAGTCTAAGGTGTGATATCACACGATCTTGATGGCCAATCGACCGGCCCAAAATGTAAAATTATGTGCTCACCAAAGTGCTCTCAATAAATCCATTGAATGATGCGATGTGTGGGAAGTGGCACCGCCTTGCTGAAACCAAATGTCGCCGAGATCACGAGCTTCAATTTCAGGCATCAAACAGCCGGTTAGTAATTCCATACATCAGTCCGCGTTGCTGCGAACGAAGCCGAATCGACTCTCCACGGTCTTCGTGTACACTCTCTGCTACGGCCCCTAAATTTTCTTCACAGCGTGCTGGACGTGGTGTATTCGGTCGAATATTATCCAATAATAATAATGGGTGATGGTGTTGCGAATAGAATGCTCAGTAGGCTGATTATGTTGACTATAAGTTCAGCAAAGGGCGCGAAACACATTCGTCACAGAACGTGAATTTTCGTAATAAAGTTGAACGATTTGTAAACGTTGTTCAGGCGTACATAAGTCTTTCCATTATGAAATGCCAAACAATAGTAAACAAAAATAACATGACAGCATGACATGACTCACACGTAATCTGTCAAAAAAGGCTATTAAAAAGAGTATCTCTACTTGAATCACCCTTATTAAAGGAATTTTAAAATTTACTTACATATATTTTTTAATAGCTTATACTAATAGCTATAAAATAATGGAAAATAATTTTGCGATTTTTGTTTTTAGCTAATAATTTACTATTAAAGAAAAGTTTTAGATTTCACATTTTAATGGCTTGAAAATTAACAAAGTTTGTTGGGTTATAAAAAAAAAATTTATATTAAATAATTTATTTAGGTTAGGGACTTAAGTTTTCATACACATACTCGTACATATTTGATAATCAAAGTGTACAAAAAAAAAAAAAAAATTCAACCAAAATCAAGTAAAAAAGTATAGTCGGTCAAGCCCGATCATATAATACCCTATACCTAGTATATGTATTATGGACCAATTATCCAAAAATTTAGTGTCATGATTTCTGTGAATATAAATATTATGTATGTTATATGTACTTAAATACTTTTAAAAGATTTATGGATGTTAAAGTAAATTACGGTCTCTTATATGGGAGTTTCGACTAATAATGTACCGACCCTTATAAAATTAGGTGTCATTATTTCTGTATATATCAAACTTATTTGTGTTGAATTTTATTTAGATACCAACATTTCTAAAAAATTTATGGTCGTTAAAGTGATTTTCGGAAGTGGGCCTTATATGGGAGCTATGACTAATTAAGGACCGATCATCATAAAATTGTACCATATTATTTTTATATATACATAAGAAACATATTTGTGTTCAATATTATTTGGATACCGACATTTTTAAGTGAGTTACGCTCTTTACAGCGATTTTCGGAAGTGGGCCTTATACGGAACCTATGACTAATTATGGACCGATCATCATTAAATTATTCCGTATTATTTGTATATATTTGTGTTCAATATTATTTGGATACCGACATTTTTAAAAGAGTTATGCTGTTTAAAGTGATTTTCGGGAGTGGGCCTTATATGGCAGCTATGATAAATTATGGACCGATCTGCACAAAATTTGTAGATCTGATTTGGGTTTATTTATTACTTATTTGTGGTGATATTTGTTTGGATACTTTTATAATTCAAACATTTATGATCGGTAAACCCCAATTTCGGGAGGTCATTTGTATGGGAGCCAAGTGAAAAATGGACCGATTTCCACCAGTCCATGGGCCGAAAAAATATCACGTACCAAATTTTATCGAAATATCTTCAAAATTGCGGACGGACATCGTTAAATTGACTCAGGAAGTGATTCTGAGTCGATCGGTATACTTTAAGGTGGGTGTTGGAGCAATATTTCTGGGCGTTACAAACATCAGCACAAATCCAATATACCCTACCAACTATGGTAGTGTAGGGTATAAATACAATTCCATTTTATTTACTCTTCCAAAGCAAAAAATTTCATTTTCTATAAAAATAACGGTAAATATGAAAAAAAACCTGAAATATAGAGAGGCAAAAGTTTTCATACACTACATTCTCTTATGTTTTATTTATAATTAAAAAAGAGTTGCCGTTCAAATACCATTAATTTTTTGCAATTCAGGTAGTTCATGTGACTGCTGAATTACTTTTTAGCAGTTTGCCAGTCAAATAAGTTGTTACAACAAACTTTTTGCTGAAGTTCCGTGCAAAAACACTGGCTCTGTAGAAAACAAACCAAGATCAGGACGCCCAAAGAAACTCTCCAGACGAGATGTCAGCCTTATTTTAAGAGACGTGGCGAAAAATCCTAGAATTTCAGCGCCGAAAAGAATCGAAAATTTTACGGATAAAAAAGTTCAGCCAATAACTATTCAAAAACCATTACGGGATCATAGGTATGTATGTATGCAGGCCGAATTCCTGCAGAAAACCCTTGATATCTAAAAAGAATCGATGACTTCGTCTCGAATTTGCAAAAAGTCCCTAACTGTATTATGAAAGCTTATACTAATAGATTTCTACTGCATATAAATTCTTGTACGATTTTGATTAAATGCTAAAATTTTGTTAATATTAAAAAAGTTGCTTTAATATTTCGATATTTGAAAAATGTTTAAAGTTTGTTGGGTAATTAAATAAATATATATTTATGAATTAATTTAGATTGAATATATTTTGAAAGCTTATACCATTAGCTATCTATAACATATAGCAAATTGTGCTATTTTGATTGAATGCTAAAATTTTGTTAATATTAAAAAAGTTGTTTGCTGGGTTATTAAAACTATGTATTGTATGATTTTCTAATTTTTTCTTTTATTAACGCAATTCATAATCTTGTGCAAATGGTATAGCATTTTTACATTTGCAAAAAGGCTTAGAATATTTTTGATCTTCACTAATGAAATACACAGCAAGAGCAAAAATATGCTAAAACCTTTCTGCAAATGTAATGATGCAATAGCATTTGCACAATATTGTGAAGGGCTTTTTATGCCATATATATCTTTGTACGATTTTGATTGCAAGCTAAAATTTTGTTAATGCAAGAAAAGTTGCCTGAGTATTTCGATATTTCGAAAATGTTGAAAGATTGTTGGGTTATTAAAAAATATATGTATATTACATGATTGCTGGGTTAATATAAAAATTTATTTATTTGAGTTAATTTTAACTTGAAAGCCTATGTTATTGTCTTTAAATTTAAAGTAAACTATTTTAAGATTTTGCTTTATAGCTGAAATATTGGAATTTAAAAAATGATGTCTGGTTAGCTCTAGCACTATTTAGGTCCGTGTAAGCTATAATCATTAACTATTTCACACTTAATTTATGGAGAAATAGTTTTTTTTTAATTTTCTATTAGACTTTTTCTTTCTACATTATTGCATTTAATAAACTTCCCCTTTTCCCAGCAGCTGTTTCTTTAACTGCCACTTTTTGATTACATGTTTAACCTTAACTGTTGCCTTAACCATTCCTTAGTAATATAAATTTCATTATCTTTTAGTTGAATAACAATTATCACCATTAAAAATCATTTTAACCAATTTCTATACAACTACGTTGTAAATTATTTACTTCATTTAGCAGCCCCTAAAAGTATGTCAACAAATACTCGTTGTTTATCAAATAATTGTAAATGTTGAAAGGGTAGTCTAAGAGAGAGAGAGAGAGGGAGTGTGAGAGGAGGACGTTTTTGAATTAGTAAAGTTTAAACAAACTTGAATCAAAGATGCTTAAGAAAGAAATTGCATTAAAAGTTTGAATATTTGTGTAGTTAAATTAACTAAATCAATTTAAAACTCATTTTAAGTTAAATGAATAATTAAAATTAAAGCATTTAAGGTAATAATATTAAAATGAAAGTGATAAATTAAACAAGAAATAATTGGGGTAAATTAACATAACTAACATCAAAAAGGTTATTTGAGTAAAACAGCCTACAGAAAACTGCTGTCGGCTGTCAACTAGAGTGTTACTAGATAAAAAGTTAACTAAATGAAATAAAAATGTTTAATTTAACTAAATAGCAAAAGCAGAGTGTTGTCTATTTCTGCAAATTTTCTAAATTAAAATATATTTCCTTTTAAACGGAAATAAGTAGTTAGATGTTAAGGCTGTTTAATGGAATAAAAAAACATACTCAGGACTTTATATGTTTGTATGAAAAACCCTGACCTACAAACAGCTTTATATGAAAAAAATTTGTACACAATGGCCTACATAAAAAGTAATATATGTATATGTACAAGACCATGTGCCATTAACAGAGATGAAAATAGAAAAATAATTTAGCGAAAAAACAAACTTTATAACAAAAAAATTTTAATTTATATTAATACAAACAGCAAGCAATGTTATAATGTAATTGAATTTTTTGGATAAACACAGGCTAAAAACTCTCTTTGGAGGGAGCAAAACACTTATATAAGTGGCAAGTATAGAAAAAGTTCATTTAAACTAATAAAAATATTAAAATGTTTATAACAAAAATAGCATAAAAACTTTAACAATTTTAAATATGTAAATAATACCCGAGAAATATTTATTTTATTTTATAAAATACAACTACAAATTCAAGCCTTATTGCTGAACATTTTGAGAAAAACAAAAATAATATTTTGAAAAAGATTTTTATGAAAATTTTTTATTTAAAATTAAAATACACAAAATTTTGCTTCAGTAAATAAAAGTAGAATACTTAGTGTTCTTAAAATAAAGTTAGTTAGAAGATGCTACACATTGTTGTACGAAATATTGGAATAAATAAAAAAGAAATTGACCTTAAGCTCAAGACAAAATAATTTTTCGTAAAATATTTTTATAGAAATAATTCAGTAAATAGTAAAATTCGCAAAATGTTTGAAAAAAAATTAACAAAAAACTAATAATAAAAATAAATGTATAATAATAACAACAACAACGTTTACTATTATTACACAACAAGTTTTAGTTTATGTTAAAATGATAAAAGCTTTTCTTTGTTTAATATATTATAAGTACATACGAACAAAAAAAAATGGAGGCTGTATCATGCTTGTTCAAATCAATTCATACATTAGAGTTTTTTGTGTAGCATACCTTGGGGTAGCTGCAAACTATCAGTGTCTTAATTTTTATAAGCTGTGAGATTTTAATTTAGTTGCAAAAATAATCGTTAATTTGTTAAGGTTTTTTTTGTCATGCAGCATGATGTCCTTAATAAGCAAAAAAAAGGCTTTAGCAATGAGATTCTCTACAATATGAAAAGTTTGTTTTTAAGGGGCAAAAAACAAAAGAAACAGAAATAATAAAATTGTTTGTAGCCTTAGAGATGAGTTTTTTCGAAAGGAGTTTGGGAAATTAAAGGGTGTTTAAAAAAAAGAAGAATGTACTAAAATATATTTAGGTTTAAAAAAGTTTAAAGAAATATATATATATATATATATATATTTAAAGATTTAAATATTTGTTTTAGATTTTAAAAGCTGTTTTAAAAAAATATATATTGATGGATTGAGTTACTTGTTTTAGTTTTTTTAAGTTTATTACTATTATTGCTATTATTACAACCAACAATGTTTTTGTAATTTTTGAAAAAAGAACTAACATTTTTTTAGGGAAATCTAAGAAACAAATTTTAAGCACACACTTTTTAAAAATATTTACTGTTTGCTTGTTTTTATAGCTTATTATCTTAGCTATTAAAAAATAGAAAACATTTTGCTTTTTTAAATTTTAAAAATATTTTAAGCATATTTTTGCAAATTTTGAAATTTTTTAGAAAATCCTGAACTTTAAGTGATGTTAAAAAAATACATATTGCTGAAATCAAATATTTGTTTCACTATTTAAAACCTTTTTCTATTGTCTTTGAAAAACATAGAAATTGTTTTCCTTTTACCTATAAATGATTATTTTTTGTATTATTAAAAATGTTGCCTACATAAAACACTTTTTATGGCCTTACTCTTTATTTAACAAAAAAAAAACTACCCTTTTAAAAAGCCAACAGGCATAAAATACAGAAAATAAATTTTAACAATATGATTTTTTCTTTATTTTTATTATCTTTCAAGGTTGAGAGCAGCTAAAACGCCGAAGCCACAGGAGTAACAAGAATTTGTAGTAAATAAGAGGAATTTTTTTTATATAAAAACCAAACTACAGAAGCTAAAAAAACGGATTAAAGAAAAAGTTTTTGAAACGAAAATTAAAAAATAAAAAAAGTTTTAGTTTTCACGTTAAATTAAAAAAAATTAACTTAAAGTTAGAAAATTCTCTAAAATATTTAAGTAAACTAAATTAAACAAATTTAATAAAATAAAGCTTAATCAAATTAAATAGGAAACAACGCTTAAAGTTTCTAAAAAGCTTTCAATAAAAAAATAAACTTCAAGACAGTTTATAATTTAAGCTTAAGTCTCCCAGTCCTTTTAAATAACTTTCAGAGAAAAGCTTTAAGCTTTAATACTGTTTAATATAAATTCAAAGATTTCTATGAAACTAACTAAACTAATAACAACAGCTTTAAAAGTCCTATGAGAATATTAAAGTGAAATTTGTAGAAAACAACACAAAAAAAATTGTTTTTTCAAAAAATAAAATCCTGTCGCCGTTGTTAACAATACAGCGACAAAGTGAATTTATTTCAGCATACCATGTCCTCGATATCGGCGCAAGGCGTGGTCGAACGTGCCTCCGCTGAACTCTCCAAGCGTATTAACGGCCTCGGCTTGCGTTCGAAACATCATCATGGCAACAGCGGCAGCAACAACAGCAGCAGCAACAACTCCACTAATAGCAATAACACGTCGCCAGCTGGTGGATGCTCTTTATCTACGTCCTCAAACAGTTCCAGCTCAACGAACTCCACGTCCTCATCTACGTCGTCGTCATCCTCGTCCACGGGTAAAACCTCGGTAATGGAACGTGTTACGAATGCTCTGTGCGGCGGCAATTCCTCCTCTAACAACTCAAACAACTCTAATTCCAATACAACAAATTCCAATCTTTCAAATACCAACAACAGTACAAGCCCAACAGCAAACGTTGCCGCCGCCGGCACCACGCCCGACAAACCCTCAAGAGCCGGCACCCTGAGTACCACACAAACAGCCAGTAACAACCAACAGCTGCAGCCAGCACTGGTCAGCAATACAGTTACCGTCTCTAGCTACCAACTGATGCAAAAGACCCAACAGCAGCAGCAGCAGCATCAACAATATTTAAGCTCTCAAATAGCTAACTCAACGCTGATCAATTCAAATCTAATGAACTCATCCTCCACACCCCCACCAGCGGTACCAGGCATTCCAATGGGTGCACCGCCCGCACCCTCGGTTACTTCAATTGCCAAGCAAATGAACATTACCATACCCGGCTCTCCACAATTCACCACCATGGGCCTGGCGGCCGCCCAGAAGTCACAATCAGCCACGCCTTTACAAATGCGCAAACAACTACCCAATCCCCATATGCATCATCCGTATGCGGGCGGCGTGGGTAGCGTCGCTGCGTCCACTCAGCTGGCCCAGGCTGTTACGCAATCTGCACTTATATTACCTAAACTACCGCTACCCATAATCAGCATAGAGCTGCTCATGATGGACGATCGATTCTTGAATAGATTCTTCCTGTACTTTTCCTCGTACGAGCGCCGAGTTTTGGCTCAAGTGTGTACAAAATGGCGTGATGTTTTATATCGCAGTCCACGTTATTGGTCGGGTCTGTTGCCCACGTTGCAGTGCCGGGAACTGAGGCAAATGAACGCCTCGGATAGAGTGAAATTATTCAATACCCTGATACGTCGGGGCTTTCATGCTTTGGCGTTGGTGGGTGCGAACGATGATGATGCCTACGATGTGGTGCATTCGTTTGCGTTGGCCTCCAAACACATACATTCGCTGTCACTGAGATGTTCATCGATATCGGATCGGGGTCTGGAGGCTTTACTGGATCATTTGCAGGTGAGATCTTACATAATTTATTAATTTTGTTTAATTAAAATGAGAAGCTTGAAGGTAGGCTTTAAAATTAAACTTTAAAAACGTTTAAAATAGAAATTAAACTTTGGAAACTTTGGAAATTTTGCAAATTTATTAATTTTTCTCAGTAAATAAAAAGTAGGCTTTAAATAACGTTTTATATTTTTTAGTTTGAAAATTATTAAATATTTAGCTCTTAAATTCTTTTTTGTTTTTCTTGTTTAAACAATTCCCTTTGCTATTTAAATTTGTGCTTAAATTTTATTTATTTAAATAATTTTCTTTTCCCTTGTTTGTTTCTTTCCACTTTTCTTTTGTTTTAAAGAAACACAACCATTCTTTAAATGTTAAAATGTTTTTCATTTATTATTCAAATGCATTTCGTTTGTGTGTATATTTGTTTATTTAAAATTAAACATTTTATGTTTTTTTTAATGAGCCCTCAAAAGTATGCAACGTTGTTTTTAATGATACCTGCATTGCTAATTGAAAATAAACAATAAAATTCACATATTTATTTACATTTAATTCGAATGAATTTAATATGAAATTAAATTAAATTTATTTGTATTTTTCTTTTTTTCTATCAATATTTTTATTTTATAGATTTAAATAGGTAATACATGTTTTTTCCTCCCAAAAGTATGTCAACTATAATTGTTGCTATAATTAAAGGATTAATAGGAATTTTATGTTATTGGCAATGAGAATTGTTGATATGTTTGTAGGGCAAATGGAAGTGTGTTTGTTTTATTAATAATTAAAAGCAGGTTTTAATTAAATTTAATTAGGACTATAATTATAATGGCATAAATTAGCTGGTCGACATATTTAAATTATAAATATTTGAATTTAGTATAAATTGTTTGATATTAATAATCTGAATGCTATATTTTTAAGTAAAAAAATTATTTTTATGAGTTGTATTGAAAAATGCTTCGAAAAGCACAAATTTTGCAATATGTTCGAAATTCTAATTTTGACTTAGAGCCTGAGAAAGTTTTTTCAAAGTTTCTATTATAAATTTATGTCTCCAATTTTCCGTAAAGTTTTATTTTTTAGAATTTTACATTTCTAATTTTTTCTATGTTTGAAATCAAAAATACAGTATAAAAATATAAACAACAAATTATATTTTTGATATACATATACATATCTTTAATCTGCTTTGAAAATCTAATGTTTTAGATAATGTATGAAAATTCGAACTTAATTTCGAAAATTTGTTTTACACCACAAAATTATAATTAATAATATTTTATGAAGAATGTGTGACTAAAAATATATTTTAAGAAATTTTCACTGAAATGTTCTGTGTTCTAAAATTTTTTGAAAGTTATCAATGTTCGAAAACAGAAAAGTAAGCTAAAAATAAATCAAACTTAAATTTTTAACTTAATTTCGAAAATTTATTTTACACTATAAAATTATTATTTATAATATTTTATAAAGACAAAAACAAATAAAAATTAATTTTAAGGCGTGTTCGAAAAGTACATAAAAAATCGAAAAAATTCGAACTTAAGAATATACAATTATACTGTTATTTTTTTAAAAAATTTTTATTATAAATTTACATCTTATTATTGTTTATTTGACCTTTTTATAAAGATTTTAGTAATTAGTTAAGCTTTAGATCTTTTTTATAAAAAAAATTTAGTTTTTATTTCAATATTTCGCTAGTCTTTGTATAGCTTCTTAAGGAATTTTTTTTTAAATTTACAATTTGAAAGCTTATTTGTGAGATTTTTAATGAAAATTTGATGTTCGAAAAATCATTTGTTTATTGAAAAGTAAATTTCTTTCATTCCCCTGAAACCTCATATTGTTATTGTTTATTATGCCATAAAACATCTTCTCTTTGAATAGTTTCCATTGCTTCTCCAAGTTACTTTATATAAAACACGTATTCAAAACAATTTCATCATACATATGTATAAGTTTACTTAAGCAAAACTTTATTATTGAACGAATTTCTCTGTATATAGTCGGTATCCACCTCCTAAAATCTACTCTCAAATTGCTAATACTAAAACGTGCCCTAAAGCTGCTTCGTAAAAAAATTACAAGAAAATGAAACAAACATATTTATACCAGCATTTCAAATAGCAATTTAACAATTTTATAAGCCAAATAGTAAAGCTGCTGCAATTGTGTTTAACTAATAAAATGCCTGAAAGTATGCTATAAAATACAATTTATTCTTTAGCATTTTTGCAAAATAAATCTTTGTGTTTTGTTGCCACGCATTTATATACGACTAATTTTGCACTATTAAAATTTAAATTAAATGTGCGTGGGAGTGAAAATAAAAAATATGTGTTAGTTTTATAATGATTCCCTAAAGTAGTGTTAAGTTTAAACTGTAATCAAATTGGCCCCCAGGTAGGCTATACAAATATTAAATTCATATTCAACTTAAGTATTAAACAGGTATTTTTGGGGAATTTTTTGAGAAATGGTGTAGCTTTTTTTTTGCAAAGCTAAAAACTAAGTTTTAATTGTTTAAATTGGCAAGTTTCTACAGTGAAATTAAAATGTAGCTAGAACAATTTGTTTAAGTTGTCCTTAGTTTGAAGGTGAAAAGGATGTCCATTCACTTTAATATTTAAAAGTTCACTCGAAAGTTGTAATATAGTTTTAAACCTCATAAATGTCCATATAATTGTAGGTTTTGTCGGATAAAGTTCTACAGAAATCATATATTTTAAGACTAATTTTAAAATTCCAACTGCCAAACTGCGACCAAAAGAAAAAATTCGATTAAATATAAATAAAAACAATGTTTAAAAAAAGTAGATTAAAATTTTCAAATTTTAAACGATGTTCGAAAATTCGAACTTAATTTCGTATTTCTATTCGATGCCTAAAAAAGTTCGAATATTGAAATAATCTAATAAAACAAATGAAAATTGCATTGATAGGTTTGCTAAATAAAGTTCTTTCAAAATCTAATATTTTGGGCCCTGTTCGAATTTAGATTTCGTGCTTGAAAATTTTTGTTAAAGATATTTTATGATAAAATTATCATTTTTAAGCTTATATGTTAAATTTTAGACGAAATTTTCCATGTGCGAAAAAATTATTTTTATTTAAAAGTAAATTTCGATGTTCAAAAATAGAAATATTCTATTAAAGGTAATAAACATTTAATTTTTAGTAATATTTGAGAAAGTAGTTAATAAACTTATATTTTAAGCCATGTTTGAAAATTTAAACTTATTTTCGAATTTTGCGAAAATGAAAATTGCATTGAAAATTATTCAAAAATTAATTTTCGTTTTATATAGCGCATGTATTTTTAAAAATCCAATATTTTGAGGAATGTTCGAAAATTCGAATTTAATTTTGAATTTTTCGGAAATGAAAATATTCCAAAGAAAGTATATAAAATTTTAAAAATTTTTGATTTGTATTTTTAATGTATGTTTAAACTCCGATATTTTAAATAATTTTCAAAATTTCGAACTTAATTTGAATATTTCAATAATGCAAATATTCTAAGAAATTATTAAAGAATTAATTTTCGATTTGAGTTTTGAATGTATTTTTAAAATCTGATATTTGCAGCAAAGTTCGAAAATTCAAACTTCATTTCGAATTTTTTGAAGCAATAAATATTCTAAAAAATACTTAAACATTTTATTTTCAATTTGTACTTTGAATGTATTTTTAAAATGTGATATTTTAAGAAAAGTACGATAATTCGAACTTAAATTTGAATTTTACAAAACTATAAATATGCTAAAAAATATTAAAAATTTTATTTTCAATTTGTATGTATTTCTAAAATCTGATATTTTAAGCAAATTACGAAAATTCGAATTTAATTTCGAATTTTGATTTAAACCCTTAAAATTATTAGAAATAACTTTTAAATATAAAATTATAGCTGCAAATTACATGTTCACTAATATTCAATGATGTTTTATTTGTTCAAAACACACATTTGACCTTTTAATGAACTTTTCAATGTTCAAAAATTTTAAATATATGTACTTTGTTTTTCAGCTGCATACCACAAATATTATTACTTCAAAAATGTTTATAAATTTACAAACATCTGTTGCCTATAATTTGTATAGCTTAAAATGTCTTAGATGTTCTTTAACCCAAAAGTAGGCTCCATAAAATATTTTATGTCTCAAAAAATATTTGACCATAAATTTAGCAACATTTAAGGACTAGCAAATTTGTTAAAAGTGTTTAGAGGAGGTTAGTTGTGTGCCAAGAAATGCATACTTAAATATTACTGTGACATTTGACTGGGTTGTCCCAATTGCAAAGTCGTGGTAACAAATGATTTAAAAGCATTCTTTTAACAGTGTTATAGTATGGCTTTTAACAAAAAGATAAAAAATTCTAAGTAGTAACAAACTTAAGGTATTCTTGCTATAAAATTAACCATTTGTTAAACTTTTGTTATTACACATTATTTAGTGATATTTGAATTGGAATTTCTTACCATAAAATAAATTGTAAAGATTCACCTAAAAGTATGCAGAATTTTAGTTAAGCTTTTGCTTAGTTAGAAATTTTAAATATTTAATTATTAATGTATTTATTTAGCTTAAAGTGGCTTTAACATTTATATTTTAGCTTAATGGTTATTAACTTATAGAGAAAAGTTTTCAACCTAATTAATGCCCTTAAAGTATACTACAGCATACTTATTTGCTATTTTTTGCTTTAAGGAAATAAGTTCAAACTAGCTAAAAGAATTTAATGAAGGTCTTTAGGCTCCTGTTAATTATGTAGTTTGTATAAACGAGTTTTGTTTGTATTTGCTTTTCATGTGAAAAAAGTTGTATATACAATATTTTTCTAATAAACTGCCTAAAAGTAGGTAACATATTTGTAACATTACTTTGCAAAGTTTGTCTTATGGAGAATTTTGAAAAATAGCTATTTAACAACATAAATACCTATGATTGAAAATCATTTTAAATTACATAAAGACATACAAATGAAGCTCATTTTAAACTACACAAAGACCTATGACTGAAGCTTATTTTAAACAACATAAGATTGAAGCTCATTTTACACAACATAAAGACTTAAGATTGAAGCTCGGTTTGAACAACATAAAGAACTAGGATTCACTTTAATATAAATTAGACCCCCCAAAAATATGCTGTAATTATTTATTTCCAAAATTAGTCAAACTTAAGAGCTTTTCTTAGAATTTTTCTAATAACATTTGTTTGCAATTTGTTGTCAGCTACTTGTCTGTAATCATGTGACATATTGACAACATAATAAGTATATTTTATATTAAATTATAGCCTACTTATAGGCAGAATATAAATATGTCTATTTCCCACATAATATTAAGTGTACTTATAGGCAGACTAGAAATATGTCTATTTACCACATAATATTAAGTGTATAGCTGGGTTTCTATTATAATTTATATTACTTATGTTAAACTTAAATAATATGTAGCTTAAGTTGCCAATAAAGTAGAAAAAATGGGCTTTAATGTTAGCAATAAAACTAAAAGTAACCAAAATTTAATTTTCATTTCGAAACTAAAAAAACTAATTTGTTCAAACTTAAATAAAAATAGGTATTAAACTTTCTATTAGTGCATTTTGTTATACAACTTTTATATTCCCCATTAACCTGCGAAAACTATGTTCCACTTTATCATGCAAATTTTTAGCTCAAATTCAAAGTGTCTTATTCTCTTTCTCTCTCTCTATTATCTACATTATAATAAAATGCCTCATCTTAACGATGACATTTAAATGTCAACTATCATAGCAACATTTACAACAAAACGGAATCAAACAATTTGTCGAAATAATTGCATACTTACGGGCTGTATTGACAATCATCACTGTAATAACTTGTCTATCTCACTAAAAATATACAGTCACACTATTTGCCATTGCACTAACAACAAATGGGTTGAAAAAAAACAACCAACTAACAAACAAATAAATAAAGCTGGTAACGAGGCCTATTAGAAAACGGCGGCTTTGGCAAACAACAACGAACAAAAAAAAAAGAATGTCAATGTCATATTAAACAATAAAACATGAATTTGCATGTCAAAGCTAATAACTGATGTGTGTTTTAGAAAAGCACAGTTTATAAAGGGAATAAAACCAACTTACATGTACATACTCGTATGTATATTTTCTTTAAATTACAAAATTTTCAAGACTCCTTCTAACTACAGCAGCAGCATTATTAAAATATTTTTTATGAAATATTTCTTCATATATGTACAAACTTAATAATAACCTTTTTATAGCATACTTTTAAGATGCCTTTTAAAAGTACATTAAATACTTAAGGTATATTTTAAAGCTGCATTCAGTAAGATGAAATAAAATCAATGCCAAATATTTTTAATGCCTGCAAAAGTTGGGAAAAAAATATGAAACTATAAACATTTTTTGTAGAGTATAAAAGCTAGTGGGCGTATCATTTTAGCTTACTTAGAAGTTTAAAAGCATACTTAAAGGGGCTTTAAAAGCAACTGTTTTCTTAAGAAGGTTTTTATAAATTTTCTCATTAAAATATAACCGTTTTTCTCTAAAGTTTTAAAACCCGGTAAAAATGTATTTAAGAAGAAATTAAATTAATCTAATACCAAGCAAAAAAAAAACGTATTGATATATATTATAAAATGGCGGCAATTTTGAACAAAAGCATAAATCGCAGGTGTTTAGGTATTTATGTAGTTTAAAATGGCCTTCAATGGTAGGTCTTTATTTAGCTTAAAATGGGATGCAATCGTAAGTCTTTATGTAGTTTAAAATAAAAAAAAAACAGTTTATTATAGAAAAGAAAAAAAATTTACTTTAAAATTATGAGTATTTGCAAAACACGTTCATTCGCAAACTATCTTAGGATAATTTATGAAATTTGCTTCAAATATTGTTAGGTATTCTACAAAGCTGGGTATTGACAACCATATATTTGTTTAGTGAAAAGAAAGTTGTGCCACAAAATTTGGGGAAACCTTAAAAAATTTTAATGATTTCAAAGAAAATAGATTTAAACAATGTTATTATTATTATAATGTGGGTTTTAGTTGAATTTTTATAAGCTGTTTTCACTGTTAATGTGTTTTAAACGGGCGGTTTTCAAAGAAATATGTCTTAAGCAGAATATGTTATGTAATAATTTGTCTTTCTTTGCTTTATCTCTCTTATTCAAATTCTATTTCAATTCAACTGTTTACAAAAAAAAAACTAATTTTCTTTTAAACATTTTCATTAACATTTGTTACATTCGTAATACATTTCGTTCACTTCATTTTTAAAACAACTTTTATTTCCACTATTTAATCATATTGCATACCTTAAGGTGGTCTCGTGTAATTAATATTTAAAAGCATACTTTAAGGTAACTGAAACAAGCAACCAAACAAACAAACAATATTTAAACAGTTGCTTTGAAAATGTCTTAACACAGTTTCTAGTTTATTTACCACTTTTTTCGCTGTTGTTATTGTTATTGTATATAAAAGATTTTAATTGAAAATTCTTTTTAATAACATTTTCTGTACAGTAGTGTCTTTGCTTTGTTTTATAAAAATGAAAGACTGGAAACGGTAAGGAATGTCAGGCACGTTTCAAAAGTTAAAAAAAAAACTACTAGCAATAACTACAACAAAAAGATAAACAAAAAATGAACACAAGTATTTTATAATAATGAAGTATAGCAGTTGTTGGCTGCTTGCTTTTTAAAGCTCCTTGACCCCAATAATTATGCAATGCTTTTTTTTTTTTTTTTTGGTTTTTTGTCTGTTTAAGACTGCTGCTCAATTTCAGATAGTTTTCTAGTGTAATGTTGTTGATTTTTTAGTTTTGCATATAAATAACGCCATGAAATATTTAAAATTAACTGGTATGAACGCAAAATCAGCCACAACAAGAAAGCATATGAAATATGTAATGTAATATAGAGCGTAACATTCAAAGACCTTATGAAAATAAATTTATTATAAAAAACACATATGTCTGTATGTACTATATAATTTCTAAGAAAGAAAACTGCAAGTAAACAAAAATCCGCTTAGGTTAGAGAAATACATATAAAGACACTACATTAGGCAGGCGTGGTTTAAAAGAAGTTTAGATTTTAGCAAAATATTAACTAAAATTTTAATATACAGTTGCGGTAAAAAAAAAATTGCACTGAAGGAAGTATTCGAATACGAATTTTTCTTCGATTTAATTCCCTAGTTATTCCCGTGACACATAATTGAAATATATCATTCATTTATTCAACATAAAAAAGATTTGTGTAACTTTTGTTGATTTTTTTTGAAAAGATTTACAATTTCTGGTGAAGTATCAAAATTTGGACTATTCATTATAGATTTTGGAAAATTAAACTATATTTCAAATAAATTAAACTATAAAAATAATAAAATGAAGCTAATGAAACCAATACATATTAATATTAGAAAAATCTAACAATAATTTTAATACAGTGTTCTCGCGAAAATATGAACCCCTAATATATGAACACTATCTCTGCCTCTACGACTACTTCATGTTTGGTATTTAAGCCTAGTACTCTGCTCAAATTTGGGAAAAATGTTGAGCAACATTAATTATTTCATACGGAAAATTTGACGTGTACCCAATGTTGCCTATCACGCGAATTTACATAATATGACGTTTTTTTTATTGAAAGTACGCCACATTGTTTTACTTATGTAAACAAAACACATAAGTACATTGTTTTGCTTTTTTGTAAATTTAAATCGAAACTAAATAAAAGTTAAAATATTTAAAAATCTGTGTTGAACCGAAATAGTTAAATAAAAATGAATAAACAAATATTACTGGCCGCTTGTGTAGCAGCATAACAAGTAATAGATATTGTTGTTGCGACAGAAGAGCTTTTGGATGAAAATTCCACGTGAAACAATTGCTACTTTAATTATTTCGCTGTGAAAAAATAATGTTGCCAGATACATTTCACATGTTTTTCACAAAATGAACAGAGTACTACATCTGCAACATTTTTTCATGAAAATTTCATGTGAATTTTTTTAACATGTATTTTGACAGCATTCCACTTGAAATTTTGAACAGAGTACTATGCTTTAAGTGTTAATTAAGTAAGAAAGTATAGTCGGTCAAGCCCGACAATATAATACCCAATACCCAGTATACATATATATAAAACAGTTTTTCAGAAATGGGCGTTGTTAGCATTAGCTCTGTAAAACTATACAAATTCTTTACAAATTTTAATATTTATTTTTTTTCAATGTTGGAATTTTACAAATTTTAGATTTTTTTTTTTTTTTCTAAAAAAAAGTAAAATTTTCAAAATCTTTAAAAATTTATTTTTTACACTAAAACCGAAGAAGTTTTTAAGTTGCATAAAAGCGAATAGCAGAAACTTTTAAATAGCAAAAAAATCATTGAAATTTTAATATATATATGTATGTATATATATATATTTTAAATTTGTTTAAATTTGAAATTTTTTTTACTATATGAAAAAAACCTCAATTCTAGAAACCTTCAAAAATGAAGTTATAAATAAAAAACGAAAATAATTTTTAGATTATTTAAAAACCCATAACATAAGCTGTCAAATAAAAAAAATCAAACCAAAATCTTTATATATGTACCTATATATATTTTTAAAATTGGCTTAAAGTTTGCTACTTTTTAAAATAACTTTTTTAGTTAGTCTGCTTTCACACATTTCAATTCTGACTGGTCAAGGCAAGTATTTTTGTTGGAGAAGGGAAAAGAGAATAAAAGGGGTACAAAGACGGTACTAGTTAATTTTCTTATTTCCTTTTGTTTTTTTTTTTCTGTCATACATGTTGTGATTTGCATTAAAAAGTACGAAAATTGAATTGACGTGTGTGAATGAAATGACAAGTTCAAAAGAGAATTGAACAAAAACGTGTAAGCTAAAACTGAACAGTGTGAAACAAGACTTACAGATTTTCAATTTTCTTTAATGCTAATGACATTCAATGTGGATAATAAAATTTACAAGCAAATACATAAATAAAATATATATGTATATGTATATTAAAAAGAGAACATATTAACATAAAATATGGCATAATATGTCTGAATAAATGTTTTTATTTTTAATATAAAAAAAAGATATAAATGTGCATAAATTTTCTACATATGACAACACAAATGTTAGAATGTAAGTAAGTATGCATATATTTTACATAAACAAACTAATAATTTTCTTGTTTATCATAAAGATGTAGAGGAAAAAAACCAAGAAATAAAATACATAATAATAAAAAAAAACATTTACTCTAGAGACCTCAATAAGACGACCGACAACAGCACCTACAATGACAATAACAACAACAACAACAGCAGCAGCAACAAACAAATTTATTCATATCACATCATATTTACTTGGCCGTTGTTGCTGTTGGTGTTTCCACATGCTGATGTGATAGATACCAAAATGTTTAAATTCATTTTTATACATTTTGCACAAGAATTTTGTGGTCAATGAGCTGTAAATTGTCTCAGAAGATGAAAGTATGTGAAAGTGTGTGTTTTGAAATGTGCTTGAAAAAGCCAATTTTCATTTACAGCTAATGTGGCAATAGTTAGCAACTAAAAAAAGAAGATTTACTAAAAAAATATGTTGCAATGAGAAAATTTAAGTACAAAATATTTTGTAATAAGCAAGCAATGTGTTACTTTGAAGAGCTAAAACTAACGCCTTATTAAAGAAACACAGACAAATTTAAAAATTTTTTAAGTTAAGCCTGAAAATATGCTGCCTTTTATGGTTGAAAAAATTGAATTTTCTAACATTTCCTTGTTAAATTTGTTAAAAATAGGATTTTGTAAAAAAACTTAAAATATTAGTCTTGCTACTAAAAGATGAATATGTAAACTTATAATTTTTTTTAAAAATTTTTACCAAAATGTTTATATAAATATTTTTTTTTAAAAACTTCATAAAGTTTAAATAGTTTTTTGAAATTTATTATAAACAATGCCTATTTGCAAAACTTTATAAAAATAAGTTTTATTTGAAAAAAGCACAAAATTCTAAATCCAATTTATAAATAACCCTATAAGCTTTCAAATAATTTTAAAATCGATTAAAAATGTTAATATATGTATTTTTAAAACTTTTATAAATTTTAAGAAAATTTTTGTTGTAAATTTTTTTCTTAAGTTTTCAAAATATTTTTGTTATATCTAATAGTTAATGACCTTAACTTAATAAGTTCTTTAAAATTTTACAAAAGTATTTATATATATTTTTTAAAAGCACCCTATTAATTGATTAAGAAAAAAAATCAAAAATATTTTTGTGGAATATAAAAGACGTTATAGTATAAGCTTTGAAATATAAAAAAATTTAACATAAATTTTTATATATACATACTTTTTTTTAAAACTTAAAAGAAGTTATTACAATTTTTTTGGTTTTAAAAAAAGTTAAAGTTTAATAAAATTAAATAAAGAAGACATTAAACTTGAACAATTACTGAAATTACATTACCACTATTGCGTCCATATTAACAAGAAATATTGTATTTTATGCAGGATATATCTGCCTATATGGCTGTAGAAAAATATTGGAACTTTTGTTATTATCTTTATTTTTTATGAATTTTGGAAAAACAAAAAAAAAAAAAAAGTGGAGCGTGCTCAACCCACTTTTATTATAATACGTATTTCTATTCATGCCAATACCATATATGTATAGCAAATACTGCCGCTGTTGGTCAAAAAATGCCCAAAATATAACGATTTTAAATTTTGGGTTATATGGGTGAGGCCACGACCATATAAATATTTATTATTTTTTTGGTTATATGGGCGGTATCACGCCCCTTTTTCCACTCACACCTTTAATATAGTCAAGAATTTATTATTTCGTAAGAATATCCTATTATGAAAATTTAATGACGATCGATCCAGTAGTTAAGACTATATTACGATTTTTAATTTTAATAAAAAGGGGCGTGGTACCTCCCACTTTTCTTCTGGTACGTATTCCTAATTATGCCAATACCATATGTACCACACTCATTGACATAGGTCAAAAAATACCCAAAATGCGGCTATTTGTACAATCAAAACTTCATATAGCCTATTATTCCTTCCAGAGTCACAGTAACATGCTGTAAAAATTTCAGGAAGATTGGTCCAAGGTTTGGCCTCCTATCAAGCACAAACATACATAGAAACAGACAGACATTCATTTTTATATATTTACATATATAGATTATACAATTTTATCTTATTTTGATTTAAATTTCTATTTTAATTTTCCACTCAATTAAATTGTATAAACTAAATATTCATATTCTTTAAGAAAATCTGCTTATGTCTACTTATAATTAAGACAAGTATGACAGTTTTGCAGAAAGTATCTCATTTTCTTAATAAATTCACAATTTGTGACAATTGTTGGTTAAGCAAAATTTATAGTATTTCTTGCCATAGTGCCCCCTCTAAACACCCACCTACTACAGAATCAACATTTTATATTTTACCCCTGTCCCGGCGAAAACCCCACACCCACTAATCAACAACTTTTCAATTTTTACTATAAAATTTCGGCATTTAAATTTTTCATGTTTAGCTTTGCAAATAAATTGTATTTTTATTGTAAATTATGGCACACTTTCAGCACATAATTTAAATTTTATTTGTATAACAAAAAAAAAATGTTTATATTACAATCAACCAGGCAAAAAATGGTTGGATGACAAATTCATCTACAACTAACATTTGCCTGTACAAAAATATTTAACACACATACTTTTAAACATACAAATCTGTATGCAGAGCTACATACATATATGACACAGAGCATTAATTATGCCAATATTTTATAGAATACATTGGCCACAAAAATAAAATACAAAACGTAACGTAAAAAAAAGCAACCACAATTAAGATGACTATAGATGGTTAAACATCAACCGCAATTTACTTTATGACTTTTATTATTTATTTAAAAATAATTCCATATAATAAGCACCTAAGAGTATGCAATATAATTGTGTTATTTAAATACGTTTGCATGACTCATAATGCTATAGCACAAGCAGCAAAGAGTTTAAAATTGACATGTAGAGAGTTAAGAGAGAGAAAGAGTTTAGCCTATAACGGTCATGTTAGTCTAGTCTAGTCTATTGCAATTCGCCTAAATGTATACTTTGCTTTTACAAAAGTCTTGATATAATTACTTTAATAATACATTACTCGTACATACATTTTCTCATTTTTCCACTTAATGCTGTCAGTATGTGTTTTTTGGTGTCTTTTATCCTTTAATCTTTTTTCCATATTTTAGCCCCCTTTATTTCATTACACTTTAAATCAATGCGTCAAATGCAAATGTATTCATTTGGAAAACAAGAACGTCAGTCTGTCAGCTGACAAAAAACCAAGCACTCAGCTCACAAACGAATGATTTAACGAACAAAGATATGCTTTCGTTTAGAATAAAAAGCAAAAACAAAAAAATACAAAATCATGTTTTAGTCAAATAGACGTGAAATGAAATTAGATTACAATAGCAACAAAAAAAGCAAATAGATACTTACAGACAAAAAAAAATAAACTGTAACTGTAACTGACAATTCACATGACAACTACCAGTAGTTAGTTTGGTTTCTTACTTTTTTGAATTACTATGATAAATTTTAATTTATATTTGAAATAAAAGCAAGTGGGAATTTAATAATAAAGCAACTGAAAGTAGGCAATATTTTTTTTAGTAATTAAACAAGTTCTTAAATTGGTAGACTAACGATAAAAAAAAACAGATTTGAACTAAAGAATTTAAACGAATTCTTATTAACAAATTGTTTAATGATTGTGTTTTTTTCTTTTAAATTAAATGTATGAAACTTTTTTGGAGTAATCAATAAACAAATGAAAAGCAGACTGTATTTTCTAAAATAAATTCAGCTCAGCTCTTGTTTTAAAATTTATTTTTATTAAACATACTCAAATTATTTTAGAGCTCTTTAGAAATTTCTAAAGCAATGTTTTTATCATTTTTATTAAGAAATACAGCTTTCTGTTTTATTACATTTTGTGTATGCTTAATTTGCCATAAAGTATGTTTTATATTTCAATAAAATTGCTCAAAAGCAGGCTACAAAAATGAATGCTAAATGTATAAAAAAAATTTGCTTTTGTCATTTTTATTTAGATATTCTAAAAAAATTTAACTTAATTTGATGGAACGAAATGCTGCACAATATATGTATATAAAATAACTGGGAAATTTGTGATGCAGATAATGTAAGAAATATATATGTATTTGTAAATATTTAATATTGTTGAAATATTTGACAAATTGGACGTTTTTGTAAAGAATTTTTCAAATAATATTGCCTTAAAGTCTGCTACATATTTGAAATTTTTAGCGACAAAAGTATGCTTTTAATATGTATGTGTCAGTAACAAATTTTGTTTTTCAACATAATAAAAAGAATACCCATAAAATAAGTATTTTTGCTTCATTGATGTAGGTTTTCTGTTATTGACAGCTATAAAGTATGTTTTATTTTTCACCATGACCATATGTTTCTATTACTACATTTGTAATTTCCTTTAAAGAGTTTTTTTTTTTGTTGGTTGCAATGCATTTGGCGTATGCTTCAGATATTTTACTTTCATATATATTTACATACAGTCTTGTATAAGAACTTTTCCCACAAATACGTTTTTCTCTTCATAAATGACCTTTTTCCTTTAATTTATTTTAAGCTGAATGTCATTTAAGATTCATAATATCCTAATATACATATGTACGTGTTATTTTTTATTTATTAAGTTTTAATTCTGGGAATTTTAACTCATTTGCTTTCTAATATAAAATTTAATTTATTTATTTTCCCCAGAACTTTTAATAATACTCATATACATACATATCAGATAAATTCCTAAGAAAGAAAAGCTTCTTACTATGATTACAAATTAACTACATGCTTGTAATAATTTAAAGCATATATTAGGGAGGCTTTAATTTAAACTTAAGTATTTTGAACTAACATTATAAGCTAGTTTAAAGACTAAAGCATTTAAATACATTTCAAAAGAAGGCAAAGTAAGGCTTTAAACATAATTTAAATTTTTTTTATTATGTTTATTTGGCCTTTTTTTATTAATATTCCAATAATTGTTTAAGCTTAAGGTCTTTTTATTATCGAAGGTGAAGATAAAGATAAAGTAACGAAACATCGCTAATAAAGATTTTATTTTAAAAAGTCCTTAAGCTTAAGCAATTAGTTCTTGTAAAGAGCTGCGGTGACAGCTAGCTACTCTTAGACTTGAAATTAAGTAAGTTTTATACTTTCAAATAAAGTAAGCTCAAGACTTCCAGAAGTCCTTCAAAATAAGCTTTTTAAAGATGGCAAAAGGTTCTTAAAATTAAGTTACTGTAGGACTTCTAAACGATGTTCAAATTAAGCTGACTAGGGACTAGACAATAAACTAGATTATAGACTAGTTTATATACTAAAATAGTCATATCTAGTCTGAAGACTAGATACTAATTTATAGACTAGACAATAGAATAGAGCTAAACTAGAGACTAGACTAGAAACCATTTTAGTTTAGAGGATAGACAATAGACAGGAGCTAAACTAGAGACTAGACTAGAAACTAGACAATAGAATGGAGCTAGACTAGACTAGAAACTATTTTAGTTTGGAGAATAGACAATAGACAGGAGCTAAACTAGAGACTAGACTAGAGACTAGACTAGAAACTAGATTAGAAACTAGACTAGAGACTAGACAATAGACTGGAGCTAGACTAGAAACTAGATTAGAAACTAGACTAGACCATAGTTCAGTGACTAGACAACAGACTAGTTTAGAGTCTCATTTCAAGGTTCTTTTGAAGGTATTTTATAAGTCGTGAACTAGTTTTAAAACGGTTTCATTTGATGATATTTTAGAAATCTTAAACTGGCTTCATTAAACTGTTGTTTTTCAGTCCTTAATTTGCTTCATTTGAAGAAGTTGTTGTATAGGATGTTTTTTTTAGATGTATGGAACTTTGAAATTAAATAAAACAAAAAATTTTTTTAATTAATTTGTTTTTGTGACCAATGTTTATAATTATTAGAATTTTTAAGGAGTTTCCTTCAGGCTAATTTGGTCAAATGTTTGTTTCCAAACGTAAATAAAAAACTTGTTCGATTTTTATTTTATTTACCCAACGTTTCGTTAGTTTTATTCTAACTTCTTCAGGGGTCTCGTTCTAAATAATAGCTTTGATGTTTTTTTTTCAATGGATATTAATTTTTATTATTAATTAGTTACTAAAATACTAAAAAACGGGACATCACGAACAGAATTTTGGTATAAATAATCAAATAATTAATAAAAATATAATATACAATACACGACCACAAAACTTAAGTCAAGTTTAACTTAAAGCTAATATCACAGAACAAATTAGCCTGAAAAAACTCCTTAAAAATCTTTTTTTTTTAATTGACATGAAATTTGCTTTATTCGAAAGATAATCTTCTGTCTCGGCTGGCTTGGACGTAGTCTAATCTATAGGTCTAATTTTCGATGACTTTCTCCAACATTTGTGGTCTCCAAGTGTTCAATTATTTCGGGCTTAAAAAAAGTTTTATTTAATTTCAAAGTTCTCTACAGCTAAAACAAAACACCCTTGATAAGTATTTCAGAATTTGAAAACGTTGTTCAAACTTAACATAAATCACTTAATAGCTGACAAAAAGGCGGCCAGATAAAAAATATTGCCAACGTAAATTTATATACATCTAAAAAAAACACCCTATATTAAAATAATAAAATATAATTCATCAAAATTTCGGTATTTATTTATCATATTCTAAGTTATTTATTATAACACATACAGCTGCGGTAAAAAGACAGGATTTGACTGTACATATGAATTCTTCTTCAATTTAGTTCCCTAAATATTCCTGTGACACATTAATAATTGAAATGTGTCGATCATTTATTTAACGTAAAAAAGATTTGTATAACTTTTATTGAAAAGATTTACAATTTCAGTTGAAGTATTAAAATTTGGACGGTAAAATAATAACAGTATTCAATATAGATTTTAGAAAATTATAAACTATATTTCAAATAATTGAAATAAAAAACAAATAACTTAATAATATTTTGTTGCTTGGCCTTTGTTGGCAATAACGGCGACGCACTGTGTGGGAAATGGTCAATCTAGCTTCGATTAATTAAATATTTCAAAATATATATTTTTGCGCCAAAATCATTTTGCGTTCGAAACTGATACAGCAGACAGATGATTGACATTTTTCATTTTGTTTTGCTCTCAATATTCACATGTCTATTAAGCTTTAAACACAACATATTTTGCACCAGCTGCAGTGAAAAGCTTTCCTGTCATTTTTAAGCACCAGCTGCAATTTATAATAATATTTTTTCGAGTTAAAATTAAATTCTATTTAGTTTTTATGGTTGAAGTAAAAGGTATGTATTAACTAAAAAAAATACGTTTGTGGTCTGTGATTGTGTTTCGTCTTTTTTTAATTTGGATTAAGGAAGATGAAGCTTCAAAAATAGTGAAAAATTTGACGTGCAAGGAAAGTTTATATGAATGTATTCTGCATATCGCCTACAGAATTCCAATTCAAAAATGGCAAGTTCGTAGTTGTGATAAGGTGATTGCTGATGAAAAAAGAAATGAGATACAAACCAAACTGAGAAAGGAAATGGCTATACTGGTTGATATCCCAATGCCTGGATCAGGCACCACTAATAACGGCAACACAGCCAGAAAATTTTTTCAGCATTCAAAATTGGCTCCTCAAATAACTGGTGTTAACTATTAACTAATTTATAAATTCAGCGTTATATTACGTGCAATGGCTTCGGGATATAAAATAAATACGGATGCTTTTTAACTGTATGGGGGACGTCTAACATACCAAATAAAATAATTTTACTCCTGTCCGTCCTCAAAATATTTCGCCATTTACTAGCGGCTATAAATACTAAGTAATTGAATGAACTGCTATTATTTTTGCCGGCACTGTACATAAGTTGTTATAAATTTTGTTTCTAATTTGATACTTTGATTACATTTTCAAATAATTTTTGCCAAATTATTTTTTGTTTTGTTTGTTTGTTATTTGTGATTTGTGTGTAAATAGAATTATTATTTATACATCATTTGTATGGTAATTTCTTTGTATACGAGTACATTTCCGTTTTAACAAATTTTGTTTTGTTTTTGCCGAGATATTATAGGAAAATATTCATGGTTTACTTAAGAAATGTAAGACGGCGACATAGAAGTACTTGAAATATTTCTACAGGAGTTCGTCATTTTTTTTTTGCTGTTCAACAAAAAAATTAAATTTAAATTTACATAAAGCCTAAAAAACGGAAATAACTATTAATTTTGTATATAGAGTAGAAAGTGAGGAAATGGAATGTAATGGTTTTTTTGAGCATTGTTGTTTATTAAAATCTCATTATTTTATGTTTTCATGAAGTTAATTGCAATTGTAAGAGAAATATTTCTTTTATAATAGAAAACGTTACAGTTTTTATATGGCAAGGCAGGCACATCACGTACGTTTGTTTTTATACGGTTATTATACAGTGCGTGTTCAAAAAAAAAAACAAAACAAATTCAAATTGAAATTAAAAAAACATGCCAAGTAAATATGAAATTTATTTAAATTGTTTGTGCCATTAACTAGTAGGTAGACCTTAACAAAAATATGTAAAAAGGAAAAATCAACATTTCCAATAGAAAATAAGAAATTTTCTAAATATGAAATAAATTTGCTAAAGTATTTGTATCTAATTTATGAGTATTTCTCCAATGTCGAATGCGACATTCGTACCCATTCAAAATTAATAAAAACAAACAAACAAGTAAGACAAATAAGTTTATGTAAAAAATCATGGGCGACAAATATGTTTTTAGGAAAATAAAAGGCGTTAAACAAGTTTCTGGAAAAAATTATGAGTGACAAACAAATTTGTACAGAAAATCACAGGCGACAAAAATATTCTGTTGGAAATCATGGGCGACAAATATGTTTTTATGTAAATTAATAAGCGATGAATAATTATCTGCAAACATTTGGGTCAACAAACAAATTTTCAGAGAAAATCTTGTGCGACAAATAAGTTTATGTCAAAAATCATGGGCGTTAAACAAGTTTCTGGAAAAAATTATGAGTGACAAACAAATTTGTACAGAAAATCACAGGCGACAAAAATATTCAGCTGGAAATCATAAGCGACAAATATGTTTTTGTATAAATTAATAAGCGATAAACAATTTTATGTAAACAATTATGGGCGACAAATTTTCAAAGAAAACCATGGGCGACAATAAGTTTAAATAGAAAATTTTGGGCGACAAAAAAGTTTTTTAAGAAAATATGAGCGATGAATAATTTACTGCAAAAACTATGGTCAACAAACAAATTTTCAGAGAAAATCATAAGCGACAAATTAGTCTATGTTAAAAATCATGGGCAACAGATAAGTTTTTAAAGAAAGTAATAGGCGTTAAACAAGATGCTGTAAAAAATATTGGGCAAAAAATCGTGGGCGACACAAGTTTCTGTTTAAAGAAGCTATACAAACTCGTATTGATTTGTTTTCATTGTGCTACAACCAAATGAATTTACTTATATTCATAAATTTCTTTTGTGTAGCGCCCAACACACACACGCTGTCTTAAGGCGTGTGTTAATGGCCTTACATTATGGGATAGGTTATGGCTATTGTTAGCAAATAAAAACAGCAACGAAAACAATAAAAACAAAATACATATGTATGTATATTTAAGTATATTTTTATAAAGAACATTTCGTCTGTTGTCAATCATTGTGCTGGTCTATTTAAAGCACACTTACCGGGCTATTTTTGATCAATTACGGCAGAACACAGCTAACGAGGAGAAAAGCAAATTTGAAATTTATTTAAAAATATTAAGATAAAATAGAGGAATTTTTACACAATTTAATGACTAATAGAGACTTATTAAACAAATTTACAATTTTTATAAAACTTACACAAAATTAGCTTAAAGTAATATTGCTTGCTTTGTTCCTGAACTGTTTCGAATGAAATGTGTAAAAACTGTTTGCAATTTTTTCGTAATAATAATACTTTTCCTTTAGTTGTGAAACTAGTCTTGCTGCTTTTACTTCCGCCTTCTTTTGTATGACAGCAATTAGTTTAGTTGAAAAGTAAAACAATTCATTTACAGAACTTTTGTGTGTTTAAAATCAGGCCTTTCTTTACCTTTTGTTTGGAGAGAAATTATTGTACTTTGGGACGCCATTTAACGTAGTCTTTAATTATCGCAAGTCTTTAATCATTTTCCCAGCAGCATTGTTTTTCTAGTGTTGCCTTTTCTACATAATTACACTTAAATAATTATTCCATGTACTTATTTATTTTCTTTTTCTTTTTATTTCTCATTTGATTTTAGAGTCTTTTTGAACTGGAACTGGCTGGTTGTAATGAGGTCACCGAAGCTGGCCTTTGGGCATGTTTAACACCACGCATTGTTTCATTATCGCTGGCTGATTGTATAAATATTGCTGATGAGGCTGTGGGCGCGGTGGCACAATTATTGCCATCATTATATGAATTTTCATTACAAGTAAGTGCAAGTGGGGAGTGACTTTTCTGGCATAGACTTGAGTTTAAATAATTTTTCATTTACAGGCTTATCATGTTACCGATGCTGCTTTGGGCTATTTTTCACCCAAACAAAGTCATAGTTTAAGTATATTACGCTTACAATCATGTTGGGAATTAACCAATCATGGTATTGTTAATATTGGTAAGTTCCATTTGCACTTTAATTAAATGTTAATTTTACGTGTTTTTTGCAATTATTTACATGCCATTTCCTGTTTACTTGTCCGGTTTTTGTATATTAATTTATTTTTACTCTAATTTCAATTGGGAAAATTCCAATTTCATTTAAATTCCTTTTTATCGTGTTCGGTGAAAACCGCAAAGGCCATTATCAAACAAGATTCCTTTTAGATTGCAAATGTAGAGAAAACAAACACACACACACACACAAACCAAACAAACGAGCAAAAACACAATGAATTGATTTTTTTTGTGGTAGAGTATACATTTAGGCGTGGAACAGTGGGTCTGGGCCATACAAATATATACAAAAAACAATGTAATTAATTAGAAACTTATGGGCCATAATCATGTTTGAATATCATATAATGCTCGAGCATTATTTTCAAGTTATCAAAAAAAATCACAGGCGACAACTTATTTTTATAAAAAAGCATTGACGACAAACAAGTTTTCATAGAAAATAATGAGCGACAAACCACGGAAAATCATGGGCGACAATAATATAGTACCGAAAATCTCTGGCGATAAACAAGTTTCTGCAAAAAATTTGTGCTCCAAACTAGTTTTTATGAAAAATCACTGGCAATAAACAAGTTGCTGTAAAATATATTGGGCGACGAACAAATTTCTATGGGAAAATCATGGGCGTTATTAAGTTTACATAGAGAAATCATGAGCGACAAACTTTTTTAAAAGAAAATAATAGGTGATGAACAATTTTCTGCAAAAAATTATGGGCGACAACCAAATTTCAAAAAAAAAAAAAATAAACGGGGACAACAAGTTTCCATAAAAAATCATGGGCGACAATCAAGTTTTAAAAGAAAATAATGCTCGATAAACAAGTTTCTGTAAAAAATATTGGGCGACAAACTAACTGTCACAGGCAATCAAGGGCGACACACAAGTTTGCAAAGAAAATCATGGGCAACAACTACTTTTTATAAAAAAAATCAAATGGTAAAGACAATTTTCTCTAGAAAATCTTGGGCGACAATCAAGTTTCTTTAGTTAAACATGGGCGACAACAAGTTTTAATGGAAATTTATTAGCTATTTCTTAAGAAATAGTTTGTCCCAATTTAGTTTGTATGGAAACATTTTGGTGCCTATTGATTTGTGGCCCATTGCACCCTAATTTACATATACATATATATTTTTAATGCTATTTTGTGGCTCCAATATGTTGGCAAATCTGCATGCATTCCTTTATTTCTACTCCAATGTCTAACAACCATCACCAACTATGTACCTCCAACCATAACAACAACAATAATTATAAAATTTATAGCAATATAGCAACAAATATCATTAGCTGTAAATAACCTTGTGTATGTTAAAGCAACAATAATTTTAATTTTTTTTGTTCATTCTGTTATATTCTGCTTCCTAAAAATCCATTTTTAAAAACATTATCAACATCAGCACCTCCATGTTGTAGTTGATGATGTTGGTATTGTTGTTACTGTTGTTAGACAAGTATTTGTGTGTATTATGTGCAGCGTTGTCAACTTTGAAATTTCAAAACGCACCAAAATGGAGAAAAAGGCGCACCATTTACAAAAAAACGCACCAAGTTTAGAATTTCGTTTTTGTTTCAAATTTATTGAATAAATTTGAAATTTTTTAATAGCATAAATTCTATAAAAGTAATAAGTCTTTTTTTTAATAAATGAGCTAATTTTTTTTAACAAACACAAACTACGAAGCTTTTTGGCTTGTCTGCAGAAAACACCCAGAGTTTTTGGCGGGAATCGAACCCGCAACCCTCTGACTGATAGTCCGGCACACTATCGCCTAGTCTATCGGGGCACCCTTAAAGATAAAATAAGCATTTAACCACTCAAAATTTAACTCACAATATAATATTCGGAACTAAAGTATTAACTTTCAGTACATATTTGGTACTTTTTTTATATATTTTTGTTTTACTTCTATTTGATTTTTTCCAATAAAATTTGTTAGGATTCCACCCTGGTTGTTCGTCTACAGTTCAGTAGACCAAACCATCACGCTATACAAGAATTTTTATTTACATGTTTAAAATGTTAATTTGATTTTCAAACAAAGATTTTTGAAGAATTTGATTTCATTTATCATACATTCGTATTTAAAATACATTTTTTCAACATATAGATTTCATGAGTTATGAATTATTAAAAAACTACAATTAAAAATTAGAAAAAAAAAGATTTCATCACATTTTCGAAAAAATTAAAGAAGGCACCGAAATACACAAAAAAAATTTGCAATGTTGATTGGAATGGTACTCAAACAGATGTATTTTATTGTAGAAAGATTTTTTCTCACGCTGAAACAAAAAGTTGTGTTGAATTTGCTTTGGTGCCACCAAAAATTAAAAAGCGCACCAAAATTTAAAAAAAAAGCGCACCAACTAACAAATTTTTCGCACCAAAAATTTAAAAAAGCACCAAAAATGGTGCGAAACGCACCAAGTTGACAACACTGATTATGTGGTTTTAGCTTTGTTGTTGTTAAAATAAATATGGCTGCCACTCTCTCTCTCTCTCTCATTCTGGTACTCCGACCTCCCCACTAGTGTTTTTAACAGTTTGTTTTTGTTTTAATTTCACCTCAATAGTAAAGAACAATGTTAGAAGTTTTTAATTTTTGTTGTTGTTGTACGTCAATTGCATGTTAGAGGATAAAAGAAGAAACAAGTTCGTCAACATGTAGTCAGGTGTATTTTCACCGTTGTTGTCGCAGCCGTGATGGTCGTGCATGGGGGCCATAAAGAAAACCAAAATTTGATGTGCATGTAAAAGGTTAAAAAGTGGTTGAGGTTTTTCAAATGTTAGAAATTCTTGTTTTCTTTTTTTTTAATTAATTCTCATACACACACTATTCAAACGGGGTTTAAACAACAAAAACAAGCAACAACTAACTAAACTACTACATATTACGAAACTTTCTAGTACAAACAGAAGAAAAAAAAAGCAAAACAAACAAGTAAAATAATCATGAAATCAATGATGAGGGTTATGATCAGCTGCAGGAATTTCGCAAAAAAACAAAAAAAAAATGCCCTACATTTACTAATTAAGGATAAAGGTGTTAGTTAGATGAGCAAGAAAAATTGCAGGGAAAAGTTAAAAAAAAATAAAATTTCTTGAGAAAATTTGTTGTCGCTCAAGATTTTCTATAGAAACTTGTTTGCTATAAACGATTTTCTTTAGGAATTGATGTACATCTTTTTTTTTAAAGAAACTTGTCTGCCGCCCATGATTTTCTATAGAACTTGATTGTCGTCCATAATTGTTTATGTTTGCCACCAATGATTTTCTATGAAACTTTTTTGTCGCCCATAATTTTTACCAGAAACATGTCGGTCGCCCATGTTTTTCAATAGAAACTTTGTTGTTGCTTATAATTTTCCATGGAAACTTTATTGTCGCCCATTATTTTCTCCAGAAACATATTGGTAGCGCATGTTTTTGTATAGAAGCTTGTTTGTCGCTCATATTTTTCTAAGAAAAATTGATTGTCGCTTATATTTTGCACAAGCAACATGTTGGTCGCTCATATTTTTCTAAAGAAAATTGATTGTCGCCTATAACGTGTAGTTCGATAAAGCTTTTCCATAGAAACTCGATTGTCGCCAATCCATCATGTTCATGTCGCTCATGTTTTTCCATGGAAACTTATTTGTCGCTCATATTTTTCTAAAGAAAATTGATTATCGCCCATAATTTTCACCAGAAACGTGTTGGTCGCGAATGTTTTCCCATAGAAACTCGATTGTCGCCCAATATTTTCATCCATGATTGTCGCCCATGTTTATCCATAGAAACTTGCTTTCGCCAATGATTTCCCATAGAAACTTGTTTCTTACCAATGATTTCCTTTATAAGCTTATTTGTCGCTAATGATTTTCTATAGAAACTTGATTGTAGTCCATATTTTTCTCTTGAAACATTTTTGGTCGCCCATATATTTCTATGGAAAGTTGATTGTCGCTAATAGTGTTCTGTAGAAATTTGATTGTCGTTCAAGATTTTCTATAGAAACATGTTCTCTTCTAGAAAATAGTTTCGCCAATGATTTGTCACAATTTTATCAAAATTGTTTTTATGAGACTTATAGACAACTTATCAGACCAAATATTTCATTATAGAGTGTCTAAAATCCATCAAAATAATTTGTTTTTCTTCCCCTGCTTTTTTGTTCGCATAACCATGACAAATGTGTATGGGATGACACACACAAACAATAGAATAACTGTCGTTCTAATGACACAAATACTCATGACGCAGATGTTGTCAAATTGTTATTGCAGCAATATTTATTTAGTATTAATGTTGTGAAAGCTTCAAATGAAAAATAATTAAGATTAGAAAATGATTGCGAAATAGTACAAGACCACAGTTAAATTACATACATTAGCTGTGCGTTAGGGAAATTATTTATTTTGCACATAAATTACTTGCAAACACACACTCATGAAATTATTTATTTACCATGAGGTTTGTAGCGGGAAAAAAGAAGAAAAATCTAAAGCATATTTTAAGGTGCTTAGTTTAGATGGGATTAGAGATAAGTTTAACAAATAGGTTGTTACATAGTTACAAATTTTTTTACAAATTTAAAGTGTTTCAAACTTGTTTAATGTTCTTTAAATTTATTTATTAAAACATGCTGTATCATTTTCAAGTTGTGTGGTTTTTGCTACAAGAATTTTTTAAAGCATACTTGTTTAGCAACATCATGCCTTCATATATTCTTTAGCATACTTTTCGTCACTCTCACTCATTTCTTGTGTTGTTTTATTTTTTTTTTTTTTCTTAATTATGGCAACAAGGTATTTTTTGTTTAGCACTACATAGAAATTCCCTTTGTATTTTAAACCTTCCCCCGCAGCACATTTCACTCTAGGAAAACACCTATCGGTTGTTTGCTTACACATCCTATACGCTTTTAAACACTCAAGGACTTAAAGACTGGAAAATAAATGCAAAAAGGCTGGAAAAGAGTTAAACAAGTTTAAATATTTAGAAGTACTCATATGACAGGTCTGAGAAACTTACAGGATGTTCTCTACTCTCTCTATCTCTCCTCTCTCTCTCTTTGTGTATGCCCCTTTTAGAATTTTCTTTATTAAATCTTTCTGTGTACTTAAGTTTCCTTTGACAGTAAACAGTGTTTGTTAACTCTATTATTTATCATACAACAATCAAAGGTTTTAAAGAAAAGACTTTTCTCAAACTAAAAGTTAAAATCATTTTTTCAAAATCTCACACATTTTGTTAATTTTAAAATTACAGAAACTTGCTAGTCGCTGAAGATTTTTTATAGACTCATAATTTCCTCCAGAAACATGTCAAAACCGCAATTTAATATTAAAATTGCATAAAATTATTTAGTTTTTAGTGATTTTCTTTGGAAATTGCTAAACAATTTTTTGAATTTCGACAATTTCCAAATTTTGAACATTGAAAAACCTGTAAAAACTAATGAATTATTAATTATTGTACATGAATTTGTATAGAAAAGTTTGTTAAAAATGAGTTTTAGGTAAAATATATTTTTCGATATTAAGTTCAAATTTTAAAACATATGCTAAATATGCTTAAAAACTCATTTTATATTAAAATGCAGTGAAATAAACTAATTTTTACAGATTTTCTCTAAACTTAAAAAGAAATTTTGGAATTTCGAAAATTTAAAAATTTTGAACATTGAAAAACTGTGTAAAATTAAAGAATTTTCTATATTTATCCATGAATTGGTATAGAAAAGTAGAAAGTTGAAAGAAAGAAAAGTTTTTCACCAAAAACAAAATTTCAAAATTAAGTTCGACTTTTCGAACATAGGCAAAAATGCTTGAAAATGGATCTACCTTTAAAATTTTGAAAACAAGTTAGAATTTTCGAACATTGGCTAAAAATGCTTGAATGAATTTACTTTTGAGAAATTATAAAATTATAAAGATTTCAAAGATTTTCCTCAATATGAAGCCTACTTCCTTGTCGCCAATGACTTTCAACAAAAACTTGCTTGTAGCCCTTGATTTTGTATAAAAACTTGCTTGTTACTCAACAAAAACTTGATTGTCGCCCATAATTTTCTATAAAAACTTGCTTCTCGCCAATGATTTTCAACAAAAACTTTCTTGCCGCCCATGATTTTCTTGTCGTCAATTATTTTCAAAAATAATGCAAATTTTTTACAATATTTCTAGAAAAACTTTGCTTGAAAGAAAAACATAAGCCACACTAATCTCTCACAACTTACACATGTGTCTCCACTTTTAAATGTTTGCACTTGTAAGTACATACTTGGTAACATAATAAAGTATAATAATACTTGCATACCTTTAGGTACATGTTATTAAGATTTTAAAATGAAACAACAACATAATGTCACCTAACAAACATATACTAAGCCAGAGATGATGAAAGAGTATAACATTATAAGTATGTATGTACTATGAACAGACTTTACAAGGCTAATTAAACATGTGAATAAAATGTTTTTAGAATAAGATTTTAAAAAAGCCAACAAAAGCCTTAAAGCAGGCAATAAAATTTAATGGATATTTAATGTAAAAGAAACACCTGCAAAATAGAGTATGGGACAAACAAGAGCAAATTAAATGAATTCAAGGAGTTTAGAAAATTTTAGAATATCATAGAAAATCTACAGAAAACAAATTTCTGTAGAAAATTATTGGGGAAATTCTAGATTTCATATAACAAAAATTAGCTTCAAACTAATTTCTATTGAAAATCACTGGCGACAAACAAGTTGCCATATAAAATAAGAGGCGACAATTATCTTTTTATGGAACATTATTGGCCAGCGACGATCTGATTAATGTCGAAAAAATAGGATATCACCAAAGTAAGATATCATCAATGGCGACAAGTAATATTCTAGACAGATTATTAGCGATAAGTAAGTTTCTGTGGAAAAACTTGGGCGACCAATATGTTTCTGGATGAAATTATTAAAGACAATCAACTTTCTATAAATCATCATCGGAGACAAGGAAGTTTCAATATAAAATCATGGGCGACAAAGAAGTTTTCATGTCAAATCATAGGCGACGAACAATTTTCTTAGAGAAAATTATTGGTGACAAGTAAGTTCCAATATAAAAGCTGGGCGGCAAATATGCTTCTACTTAAAATCAAGGGCGACAATAATATTTCTGCAAAACCATGGACAACAACAAGCTTCTAAGTAAAACAATTGGCAACAATCTAGTTTATATAAAAAAAAACTTGAGCGACAAGCTTATTTTTATGGAAAATAAAAGGGCGACTTAAAATCATTAGCGACTATACTGTTTCTGTAAGAAATCATGGACAACAATAAAGTTTATTCAGAAAAACATGAGCGATAAGCAAATGTTTATAAAAAAAAAACATGGGCGACAAACATATTTCTATTTAAAATCATTGGCGACAATCAAGTTTATATAGAAAAATTTGAGCAACAAGACAATCAAGTTTATATAGAAAAACATGGGCGACAAGCATGTTTCTATGAAAAAGCATGGGCGACAATACTCTGTCTGGAGTAGAAATCATGGGCGACAACAAGTTTCTTTGAAAAATCATAAGCGACAAGCAAATTTCTTGAGTAAATTATGGAAGACAAATAAATTTTAATATTAAATCATGGGCGACAATAAGAGTCTGAAGAAACTTATTGGGGGCAACCAATTTTTCGCCCAAAAATCATTGTGGGTTGCAAATGACACATTTTTACTTTATAAACATATTTTGTTATAGAATTTATTTGTCCCTTTTTCCTTTAAAATTGGTTTATATTTTCTTTATTATCCTTCATTATAATTCTTAAATAATAATATTTTGTGCTTTATTATCACTTTTACTTTTGCTACACTAAATCATTTGCATATTTTCTTTTATTATACTTTTTTTGGGGGGTAAATCAGCATATTTTTACGTAACGAACATATTTTGCTTTGATTTAATAGTTGGATTTCTGTTTTATTTTTTAATATTTTCTTTTATTTGCAAGATAATAGAAATAATAGAAACGTTATAAGACCAGCTATATAATATGTATATAAAGAAATTTAAGAGTTCCATGAAGTTTTATTATTGATGTGGTGAGGGTTTTTTTTTGTTAAAATAAATTATTTCTGGAAAAAATTTTGCTTACATCTGCATTATTTATTTTTTCTGATACAAATAGCAATATCAATAACTTTGTTTCAATGAAATGAACAAGAGCAAGTTTTTTTGTAGTCTGTTGATTTCCGGGCAAGCTACTTAAAGATAAACAAGCTTATAAAAAAATAATAATAAAAATTATTACTAAAGAAAGTTTTTATGAAAAAAAAAACTATAAATTCAGCAACTTTATTGACTTTCCTTGATAAATTATTCAAACAATTATTTGTTTTCTCAGTTTATTTGTTTAATTTAATTAACTTTTATTTACAATACCTTGGTCTTTTTTGTAAATTGATGTTGTTTGTAGCAGAACTGTTCCGTCTTTCTACATATCAATCACAGACGTATGATTGTTATTTAATTCATTATTAATCATACGCCCCGGTGTTTACACACCATGCAGTTGGCATGAATATTTTTCTTTTGAGAACGAAGAAAAATAATAAATGAGAAATGTGAAATTTAAATCGATTAAATAAATTTTGTTACCAAATAAACCAACAAAACTATAGAGTATGTTGCCAACTAAATTAAACACACAAAAACACACATGTTTTTCTGTGAAGTTCACACGAAACCAGGGCAACATAAAACCGATAATTTATTTAAAATTGTTGATAATTTTAGCAAACTTAGGGTTTTAATAAAACTACCTCTGAAGCTTAAGCCAGACTACATAAAGAACTTTTTAAATCTTATATTTTATATTTTTTATTTTGTTGAAAGTGTTTTTAGAATTGCTTTCGCATATTTAGTTATATTTGAATGCGATATTTTTTACAGCACACATTGTCGCACAGCGTTACACTCATACTCAGCATTATATTTACATTTAATTCATTCAAAGTTCAAGGTATTTAGGTCTTTGTCTTGCTGCTGCCGCAGCTACAGATCATTGTTACGTTTAAAATTGGGAATAAAAATAAAATTTCTTATTTATTATTCTTTTTCTTCTAACTGTATTGTAAACAAAAGTTTGCCAAAGTGCAATACACTTGCCTAATTAAGCAATAACTAAATTAATAATAGGAATTCTAGGAACTCTACAATAAAAAAATTAAAAGAATTAATTTTTAAGTAAATTAATGATCAAAGTATGGGCGTCAAGCAAATTTATATGGAAAGCATGGGCGACCAACATGTTTCTAGACAAAATCATGGGCGATAAACACGATTTCGGTAAAAATGATGGGCGACAATCTAGTTTTTTGTTAAAACATGGGCAACCAACATGTTACTAGACAAAATTATTAGCGACAATCATATTTCTATAAAAAAACATTGGCGAAAATCCAGTTTCTGAGGAATAAACATGGGCGACAATCAAATTTCCATAAAAAACCTATTTTTATAGAAAAACATTGGCGGAAAACACGATTTCGGTAAAAATGATGGGCGACAATCAAGTCTGTAGAAAAAATAGTTGACGTCATATAAATTTTTGGGAAAAATCATTGGCGAAAATCCAGTATCTTAGGAATGTGCATGGTCAAAATTATGGACGACGACCAAGTTTACATACAAAATAAATTGGGAAAAAACAAACAAACCATTTTCTAAAGAAAATCGTGGTAATAAACTATGTAGTTAGTTTGTGAAGAAAACCATTGGTAAGAATCAAGTTTCCGAAGAAAATCAGTGGCGGGCGGCAATCAAGATTTTGGTAAAACCCATTGGCAACAAAACAGTGTCTGGAGAAAATCATAATGACAAACTATTTTCAATAAAAAATCATGGCGACAAAAAGTTTTTGAAAAAAATAATTTGCCATTAAAAAGAATGTAATAGGCTTAAAATAAGTTTCCATAGAAAATCATGAGTGACAATAAAGCTTCTACATAAAATCTTGGGTGACAATTGATTTCTACAAAGTATTAAGATTGACAAACCAGTTTCCATAAAAAATCATGGGCGACACACATGTTTCTATGATTAAGCAAATTATAGACAGCCAATTGGTATGGAAAAATTGTTAAATTTTGCCTTCAAATTAAAAAAAAATAAATTTTAAATAAATTTTTTTTTTAAATATCACTAGTTTTCCTTTTTTAGTGCCTTCATCATTTTCCTGCAACATTCTTTCCTGTTATTTACTCATGTGCCCATTACAAGTTTGTTTTATTGTCACTTACTAAAGTTCTTGCTAGAGTGTTTGTGGAGTAATTGAGGCATGTACCGTCATGTTTAGCTTGTACTATTTATTATGTTTTGCTTTTGTGTTGTGTTTGGATGTTGCTTTTGTTTTACTTTGATGTTTACATGCATACGTGAGTTTTTAGAGCAGGCAAATGAGTTTTATAAACATTACAGCATATGAGCAACAAACATGCATGCCTCTACACTTGCATATACACTCACACATTCATACATATTTAAATAAACAATTTCGAAATTTTAGCTCTACCAACCATATTTATAAGGAACTTAGTTTTACTTTTACTTACTCACAAGCATATTTAATGCAGGCACTCAGTCAATCATACATGTGTCGAAATACATACTGATTTACTTACAGTCTTAGGCTTTTATTTCGGGAAATTGTTGTTGGATAGCTAGAGCAGCCAGATAGAAAGTTTTTTTTTGCCTAAAATTAATATCTTTCAAGAATTTTTCTAAGAAAATTTGTTTTGTCGCCCATAATTTCTATGAAAACTTGTTTGCTCCTTATGATTTTTATAGAAATTGTTTCATCTCCATTTTCTATAAAAATTTGTTTGTTTCCAATTATTTGAATTATAAATTTCATTGTCGCCTCTGATTTTCAACAGTAAGTGATTTGTCGCTAATGATTGTTACAAAAACATGTTTTGCCTTAGAAACAAGCTTGTCGCCAGTGATTTTCTAAGAAACTAGTTTGAGACCAAAGATTTACTATGGAAACTTGTTTCTCACCCATGAGAGCTTGTCGTTCATAATTTTCTATATAAGATGCATTATCACCAATGGCTTTCAACAGAAACTAATTTGTAGCCAATAAGTTTTATAAAAATATATTTGTCGCCCATGATTTCTTCAATGTTTTCTTATAGAAACGTATTTGTCACCAATACTTCTCCATAGAAACCTCTTTGTCGCCCATGAATTTTAATAAAATACTTGATTGTCGCTCACGATTTTCTATATTAAATAATTTTCTATATCATTGAATTTTTATAGAATAGAGTTTGTTGCCCATGATGTTCTATAAAAACTTGTTTGTCGCCACTATTTTTTATAGAAACTTATTTGTTGACATGATTTTTTTTTTATAAAATTTTGTTTGTCTACAAAATTTTCTAGTCTGGCCTGCTGCTAAATCATTGACACTTTATGCTACTGTAGGCTTTGGTCTTATAGATATTTTTACGCTTTCACTGTACTTACACAGAGGCAATTATCTGTTGGTTTTTACACAAGTAAGTTCAAGTGTTTGTTTAAGTGTGTGTGTGTGTGAGTAAGCAAAAAAGGATTCTGCACTCTACAAATTGAGGTTAAATACAAAAAAAAATACGTTTGCGCAAAAAAAAAACGCAATAAAAACTGAAATTATCATTTGGCAATTTTATACATGAAATGAATGAATGGATGGATGGATTGAAATATTTTTTAAGGAAAATTTAAAAAAAAAATCATTTTTCCTGTTTAAATTTCATAAAAGTTGGTATGGCTTCGCAGTTTGTTCAAGATAAATGTGCAAACATTTTTAACCAAAAGTAGTTTTCTATGATTTCTAGTAAAAAATTTCCAGGTAGACGTATGATTAATATTTAATTCAGTGTAGTTAATAAATAACAATCATACGCTCTCGATTTTTTATACAGAGAAACAAATATGTAGTTTGCAGAAATTTAGATTGAAAATCAAAATTTTAAAGCATAAAGCTATTTTCAAAATATTGTTTGTTGAGGTAGAAAATTTAGTCACAGATTGCAACACAGTAGACACAAAGTTTAATGTTTATTTAAAACTAAACAATTTTATTTTTTGAGAAAAACTGACCTTAAAGTTTTTATTTTTATTTTTTATTTTTTCCGATATTTCGCTGCACAATGTGTAGCATCTTCAGGGAAATAATAACAAAATTTAAAATTAATAACAATGTAAAACACGCCTCCCAAACAACAATAAATTTGTCAGTGCAATCTGACTACTCCTTATCTGTCACTAGTTTCAGTTGTATTTCGAAAATGTTTATACCAAATGTCAAACATTGTTAATTTAATGTTGACAATTTACTCTTTAATTGCTGGCACATAACAATTTTTATATATACTTACATACATATGTATATATGTCACTGTATAAGTGAATTAATTGTCATAATTATTCGGCAATATCAGAGAGAGAGAAAAGAGGAAAGTTGTACATACAATAATTGGCATCTTGTGGCAGATAAACACTTTAACACTTACCAGCTATTAATCAAGGACTACATACTTACACACTTATATATTCATATTTTGTGTTTTAAAATTTTGTTGCAGCTTGTACAATTGTAATTAGGCGTTGGTTACAGCAGCACAGCCACACAATTTCAATGATTTTCGACTAATTAAACAGGATTGTGGTTTATAAATTCAAATGGCTGTAGGGTTTTTAATTTACAATAAATAAAGCAAATAAATAACAAGTTTTACTTTTAAAATATATTCTTTTTTTATAAAAAAATTAATCACGAAAAAAGAAGTTTCATAGGAAATTTTCAGATTATGGAATATAAAGTTATAGTTCTGAACGCTTAACTCCTTTGTAGTTTGTTTACAAAGTTTTTAAAAGTTTTATTTATAAAAAAAAATAATATTGTTTCAAGAAAATATACAACCTTGAGGGTCAACTTTGACTAACTCAGGGTTAATGTACAATTTAATTTAAATTTCTCTGTTAATTATATTCTGAAAGCTTAACTACTTCTTTATCGATGTTCTAAGTTTTTGTGGACAAGTGTCCAGTATTTTGGACTTTTTATATACAAAAACATTTTTCTTTTTTTTACGAAAATATTCAATCATGAGGGTCAACTTTGGCAAACTCAGTCTTACTATAGAATTCAGTTTGAAATCTGTGCTACTAATTTTCTTAAAGCTTAACTTCAACTTAATATCTGTACATAGTAGGCAGGCAGTAGTTTAAAATTTTTGTATATAAAACCATTTTTCTGTTTTAATGAAAATTTCTAAAAATCAGCTTAACTCTGGCTTACTGTTGAATTTAGTTTCAAACCTTTGTTAATGATATTCTTAAGGCTGAGCTTATCCTAAATCTATATACCAAGTTTTATGAGTAATGATCCAGTAGTTTAGATTTTTTGTATATAACAATATTTTTTTCCTTTTTTTTAAGAAATATTCAACCTTGAGAGTCAAGTTTGATTAGCTCAGGCTTACTGTAGAATTAAGTTTGAAATCTCGATCAATGACATTTTAAAAGCTGAACTTATCCTAAATCTATATGCCAAGTTTCATCGGCAACGTTGCATTATTTTAGAATTTTTGTATATATAAACATTTGTCTCGTTTTACGAAAAGTATCTAAAAACTCAGTATCAATTTTAACTAACTCTGGCTTCTTATTGAATTTAGTTTCAAATCTCTGTTAATGATATTTTAGAAGCTTAACTTTCTCATTAACTATACAACAAGTTTTTTTTTTAAATCAAAGAAATATTTTAAAAGTTCTTCATATATAACAAATATATTCTATAATAAAATCTTAAAGCTTATGATTATTATTAAATTCATACAAATTAATTAAAAAACAATCATACGCCACCCTTAATTAAAATTTTTTTTTTTATTTATATAAAATTAAAAATAAATAACAAATTCTAAATTAAATATGCCATATAACTTTAATAAATTGAAAGCCAAATTAAACTATATTAACTATATAACATTTTATATAAAGAAATATACATTTAAGCCAACAACTTGTTTTAAATTTACTTTTATAGCCTTAAAAATTTAGCAAATATTTACTTTTGAAATATTTACTGTTGAAATATATTCCATTAGGCTTAAAGTTATTCATTTGATTTTTTATTTTTGATGTCGGCAATTGATTCATAACAAGTTTTTCTCATATTTCGTTTACATTCATTTGTTTGTTCTTTTTTTCTATTTTCTATATTTTTAAAAATATTCCATTATTTTAATTTATGGGTATGATGTATTGATAAGGGTATGATAAGGGCAAGCAATATCAGCAGCAGATCGTGTTGTGCCTGCTGAATTTTGCCAAATAATGTGACAGAATATAAAAACATCATTCACAATCTAATAAAGTGGATGCTGCTAAACGAATTGTATGTTGTTCTTCGTTTCTTTTTTGTATAAGTATATCAATACAATTCATTATTCCGTTTGTAGCCATTGACAATGGCATAAAGCCAAAAATTACTAAAGAGCGAAAAACAATGAGAAAAAAGCCAAGTTTTTGAAAGCAAACAAAAAAAAAAAAAAAAAAAAAAAAACACCAGCAAATAAAACACACTTTAAAATTTTTAGCATTTACATTGAAATTGAAAATAATACTAAAAATATTGTTGAAATATTACACTAACATAGATTTCTGTGTGTTTGATTGACTGACAATTGTTAGAAGAGAGAAAGCCAGTGTAGAAATGAAATACGTATGTACTCGTATACAGAATAGCCTGCATTTAAATTGATTTTTATCAATTCAATAGATTTTTCATTTATTCTTGTTTTTTAACGTTGATCTGCAAATTGTCATAAATTGAATGGTATAGCAAATATTTAAATAAATTCTATGCTAGAGATAAATAAATATTAAGCAAATATGTATGTATATATTTCAGTGAAAATATAGAGTTTTAGTGATTTTTAAATAATTTTCAAAAAATACGTATGATTCAATTATATGAAATTAATATTAATCATACGTTGCATACAAAAAAAATCGAGATTTGAATTATAAACACAATTTTTAAGTTTTAGAACAATCAAACAGGAAAAATTAATTACAACAACGAACAGAAGAGTTTAAAATAAGACTAAAAGTTTTAAAGGCCTAAAATTTGTATAAACAACTTTTTAAACTAAAGAAAACTTTAGCATTGTTTAACAACTGAAGTTATTTTTATTTATTTCTCTAAAGATACACAACAGCCTTGAAATATTTGCTAACTTTAAGGTGGGCCAAAATTCTTAAAAATTAATTTTTTTTAAAAAAACCAAGAAATAAAAAGATTTTTATAGACATCGCAGCGGGCCTTGTTGGAAAAATATTATAAAACGTTTACTTTACGCGACAATCTAAGGACTTTAAGGCGGACCAAAGATAAATTACAAAACAAATAATATTGTGTATTTTAATTTTTAAATCATTAAATACAATGATTTAGATTTTAGAAAATTTGAGGCGGACCATCTACATATGTGCGTTTGGTTTAAAAATAATAAATTTATAAGCTAAAACAATAAATGTGTTTAGAAATTTTTCCTAATAAATACATTCCTTTGCTAACTAAAGTTATTTCTTCTGATTTTATGTTATTTTCTACGAATTTCCAATTAGTTTCTATATTTTCTGAGACGGGCCATAATTGTGTTAAGAAAATTTTCTTAATAAATCTACTTTTTGGTAAACTAAAGTATTTTCTTAGGATTTTATATTATTTAACAGGAACTTCACTTAAGTTTCTACATTTTCTGAGGCGGGCCATAATTACGTTTAGGAATTTTTTTTAATTAATAATTTTTTTTTTGGTAAACTGAAGTTGTTTTTTATGGTGAGAATTTTCTTTTGGTTTCTAGATTTTCTGAGGCGGGCTATAATTATGTTTTGAAATTTTTCTTAATAAATGTATTTTTATTGTAACTGATGTTGTTTCTTTTGATTTGATGATAGTTATTTCTAGATTTTCTAAAGCCTGCAAATTTATCTCAATAAAGCTATTTTTTGATAAGTGGTTTCTTATGATTTATGTGTTTTGTTAGTAATTTCCATTAAATTTCTAGATTTTCTGACGCAAGTATTTTTCCAGGATTTTTCTTAAATCTGTGTTTAAACGTTTAGTTACTCTTGCAAAATGTATCCCACTGTTTTTACACTAACAATAGAGTATACAGTACTTCTCGCTTATAGTCACGTCGCTTATAGTCCATTTAGCGATATAGTCCACAATACACGTTTTTCCAGCCCTCTATAAGTCAAATTCATACAAAATATTAACGATATAGTCCATGAAAATTATTGAGGATATTGTTACATACATTTAGGTAATATTACATAGCAATTCAACCTATAAACCATTAAAATGTACTAAAAATCAAATGGTAAAATACAACCCTGTGTTTATTTTGACATTTTTGTTTTTTTTAACGATATTTAATCAATATATAAGTACTGCCTTTTGGCGCACAATGTGCATAGATAATACTATACATATATAAATGAAATAAATCAGTTTTCTTTTTTATAATCACATAAATTGTTTATATCCGATTTTGTTTATATGCCATATCGTGGCATATAAAAAAACTAGTTTTATAATCACATTAGCGATATAGTCACAACATTGCGTGCAACTAAGCGATGTGACTATAAGCGAAAAGTACTGTACATCTGTAGTAGTAGTTTTGTTTTACTAAAACTGATTAAAACTACTGTTTGTAGTAGCATTTACATCTGTTTACTTTACTCTTGAAGTCAACAAACGAAAACTCGTAAACAACAACAACAAATTAAACAAACAACAATACAATTTGTTTCTTAATTTGTCTTAAAAAAATATATATTTTTTTTTTTTTTTTGCTATTTTTGTTTGTTTTATTCTTTCTCTTTTCTAGAAATTAAGACAAATTATTACACAAGTTTATGACAATAACAATATTTATTTTGTAGCAAGAAAAAATTCAATTTTATATTAAGCATTTACATAATTTCCTTTATAATAAATTATGATATTTATTTAATTTAATGTTTATAGTTATTGTTGGCTGCTTTAAAGTATTGTCTTTGTTGTTGGCAATTATTGTTGAGGTTTTGTTGGCTTTTTGTCTTAGAGGTGATTAACTTGTCATGTTTTAAAACAGGGGCTGGCAAAATAGGATGAATTTTTTTCTAAATGTAAGTTCCTAGATTTTTTGATTTTTACTTAACAAATATAGTGGTAAACTGAAGTGGTTTCTTATGATTTTATGTTATTTTGTGGGATATTCCATTAGGTTTCTAGATTTTCTAAAGCGGGCGATAATTCTGTTTAGATATTGGAACTAATAAATTTAGTTTTTGAGTAACTGAGGTTGTTTTTAACTATTTTAGGTTTTTAGTTTAGAATTTTCATTTGGTTTCTAGACTTACTGAGGCCCATAACTGCGTTTAGAAATTTTCCTTAACAAAGAAATTTTTTGGTAAACTTCAGTGGTTTCTTATGATTTTATGTTTTTTTCAGGGATATTCCATTAGGTTTCTAGATTTTCTGAGGCGGGCCATTATTGTGTTTAGATATTGGAACTAGTAAATTTAGTTTTAGAGTAACTGAGGTTGTTTTTAATTATTTATGTTTTCTGTTTGCAATTTCCATTTAGTTTCTAGAAATTCTGAGGCGGGCCATAACTGCGATTGAAAATTTTCCTTAATAAATACATTTTTTGGACAACTGAGGTTGTTTTTAACGATATTATTTATTTTTCTTATTGGGAATTTTTAGATTTTGTAAGGTAAAGTACCAAAATTGGTACAGGCCAGCTATAAATACGTGGACAACTTTTCAATTGTTTAGTTAAATAACATATATTTTCACATTACCCTGTGTCTCTTTTATCTTTTTCTGTTATTAAATATTTACAAGAAATTATTTTATTTTAATTTAATTGTTATGCTGTGTTTGTGTTTGTTTGCTATTTTTAAAATTACTCAAACATGACATTTTAATAATAATTAAATCTGTCATTTAAAGTGACATGCGGTAGTTTATATCAACAACACAAGTATAAGAATAAACAAATATAAGAAATTTACACAATTATAGGGGGTTTTGAAAGCAAAACAATAAATAAAGGATATTAAACAATAGCAAATAAGCATAAAGATTTCTTAAGTATAAAAAGAAAAATAAACAATTTAACAAAGAAAACGTTTCAAATATTTTCTTGAAATTTTTAATAAATTTCTCTATTTAGTTTAACTTAATCTAAAACCTTAACAATTTACGTAGCCTATAGTATTATTTTTATTATTAAATATTCGTTTTAATATTAATTAACGTCCTACTAGGCGTATGTTTATTAATAATTTTGCATAATACAATTAATATTAATCATACGTAGAAGGAATATTTTTAGCTTTTGTCTAAAGATTTGCAAATGTAGGCTGCTTTTACATATATAAAGTCTGTGTGGAGGCCAAACAATGTTTCTTTTAATGGTAATTTGAGAAGTCTTTGTAAATATTTCTTGAAGTTATTTACTTTAATTAAGAAAATTCATTAATTTTTGGCTGATTCTCGCTCTTTCTGTGTTTCTGTGTCTAATGCTTTTGTAATTGACTTTTAAATAATGATTTAAATTGATATTTTTATAAGATTTACTACATATTAAAGTAAATATTAAATAATTGTAATAGCTGCCTTAAAAATAAAATAAATTCAATAGTTGTAATGAATTGCAATGAAAAAATGTTCTTAAATTATTATAAACTTTACTAAGGAATCGTCAATTTAAGATTTTCAATACATTGCAACGAAAAACTTTCACAAAATTAAAAATAAATTACTAAAGTATCGTGTAAACTTTTGATGTGTAGTCATATTTGGTCTTTTAGGATGCAAATAAATCAAAACAAAATGTTTCTATAATTTACATTTTTACACTCAAAACACTCTTAATATTTAATTTTGAGAAACTTTTAGGTGGGCCACAAGTAAAAAAAAAAATAAATTTTACATTATTTTCTAAAATTTGTAAAAGAAATATTTCAATAATACAATTTTTATGTTCAAAAGAAGTTAACTTTAAAAACTAAAAAAGCTTTTAGGCGGGCCACATAAAATGTTTCCATAATTTATATATTTACACTAAAAACACTTAAAATATTTAGTTTGAGGCTGGCCATTTTGAACATTTTAAGAATTTATTTTTAGATAATGAAAATACAGTAAATTTTAAGTTTTGAGTAAATTTAAAACGGGTAATAAAGAAAATTTTGATTTTATTTTATTTTTATTTAAACTTTTAGTTTGTAGAAAGTTTAAGGCGGGCCTCGTTAGATGTTTTTTTTTATATTAACAAAACTCTCTAATTCTTTAGTTTTAAGAAACGTTGAGGCGGGCCACAAGAGAAGTTGACGGTGTTTTTCAATAAATTTTGAAGTAGTAGTTTCAAAAAAATAATTATTTGGGTTTATAAGTATAAAATCTTAAAGTTTTTAGAAAATGTAAAATGAAACAATTTGTGTATTACAAGAATTAAGGTTTTTAAGCTAACAACACTTTAAATATTTAATTTTCAGCAATTTTGAGGCGGGCCGGCTCATAAATTATAAATTACAAAAATGAATATTATAAAGAATTGTTTTCAATGAAATTTTATTAAATTAGATTTGGCTGATTTTTAACAATGATTGTCTAAAAAGTATTTTTGTATTTCTGTTGGTTCTAAGTTCTCCTAAGGGCCTTGTAAAATCGAATATTGCTGAGTTAATTTTACAACGATTTGCAGGATTTTTAATACCATTTCAATCTACAGTATAGCCGATTTATAAATGTTGGCAATAAGACCGTAAGTTGTATGTAGCCTGTTGTAGCATGATTTAAACACACCGAGAAATAGCATTAAATACACTTTCTTTTTTAAACAAGTTGGGGTTGGGTTAAATACAAGCAGAAAGGCGAACTTTCATTAACATGGCAAAAACTTAGTAAAACCTTGTTATAAAGTTTTAAAATAACAAAAAAAACTTTAAATATTAAGTAGAAAATTAATAAAGCACAACGAATTTTTAGCAGAAAATGACAAAACTTTTAGAAAAGTAGCTTTTAAAGCAGGAAACTGTAGACGTATAAGTAATATAAATTAGAACCTAGAAAACGCCAATGGCTGACAAGTAATAGAAAATTGTAGAACACAGGAACACAGAGGTTAATTAAAAAAATTTCTTGATTAATTTCTAAAATGTAATTTAAATTGTCCAGAAGTCTTTTGTTGGTTTCATTTTTTCCTTTTTTTTTGCGTTAATCTATTTCCATTCAAATTATACATTTTAACCTTTTTTTACATCAATTTAAAACTTCCATAAACTAATAAATGGAAATCTCATTTTGCTAACAGATAATAAAATAATACACACATACAGCCATACATTTTATTAATGTATATTTGAATGAATAAAAAAAAACTTTTTTGCAACAGCAGGGATAAAATTATGAAGAATTCTGGCTGTTGGTAACCATGAATACTGTGTTCACATTTTCAATAAACAAAAACAAAAGAAATAAAACCAGTGACTGACTGACTAACTGAATAACTGACTGACTGACTGAGGGAGAGAAAAAAACCAAAGATTCAGTTTTAATAATGTATTCAAATCCCCAGGTAACATTAGTCGGTTGTTACTATTGGCAACTTTGTGTGTTTGACTTAGCTAACAATGCTAAGGGACTAAAATGAATGAAACGCCTACACTTTGAGAATTTATGCTGGAAAATAAAATCAGGCTAGTAATTAATTTGAAAGAAATAAACAGAAAAGAAAATCTTTCAAAAGAATTTTAGTTTTTAAACACGTGTTATAACATGACACATGTTTATTTCTTTAATATGATGATATGGCCCGCCTCAAAGTTTCTTAAAACTAAATATTACAAATGTCTTGAGTCTAAATAAGTAAATTATTTTAACATTTTATGTGGCTCGCCTCAAAATTTTTCAATTTTAAAAGCTTAACTTCTTTTGAACACCAAATTTTAATTTTTGAAATATTTACTTTAAATTTTTTTTTGAAAATATTTTAAATTTTGTTTAATTTCCATGTGGCCCGCCTCAAACATTCTTAAAACCAAATAATTACAATCTTTGGCACATACAAATTGAAATTCTTTAAACATTCAAAGTGGCCCGCCTTAAAATTTGTACATTTTAAAAGTTCAACTTCTTTTGAACCCAAAAATTGTTTCTTTGAAATATTTATTTTAAAATTTCATGGAAAGTAATTTAAAATTTTGTTTTATTTAGTTTTGGCCCGCCTCAAACATTCTTAAAACTAAATAATTGCAGTCTTTGGCACATACGAACTTAAATTCTTCAAACATTCAAAGTGGGCTGCCTCAAAGTTTTTTTTATTTTAAAAATTTAACTTAAAAACAAAATTTAAATTTTTGAAATATTTATTTTAAAATTTTTTGAAAGTAATTAAAAATTTTGTTTTATTTCCATGTGGTCCGCCTCAAACATTCCTAAAACCAAATAATTACAATCTTTGGCACATACAAATTGAAATTCTTTAAACATTCAAAGTGGCCCGCCTTAAAATTTGTACATTTTAAAAGTTCAACTTCTTTTGAATACAAAAATTATCTCTTTGAAAAATCTGTTTAAAATTTTGTTTTATTTCCATGTGGGCCGCCTCAAAGTTTTGCAAAATCAATTACTAAAAGCTTTTAGTACATAATAAAAGTAAAAAAGCCTCAAAGTTATTTTTTGATTTTAAAAGTTTAACTTCTTTTTAACATAAAAATTGTGTATTTGAAACATTTTATTTGAAAATAATTTGATTTTTTGTTGCCTCAAAGTTTCTCAAAACTAAATAATTTGAGACTTTGAGACATTAAAACATAATTCTTTAACCATTAAATGTGGGCCGCCTCAAAGTTTTTCTATTTCAAAAGTTTTTCTGCTCTTTTGAAAACAAAAATTAAATTTTTGAAACATTTCTCTTTAATTTTTTTTTGTGGTCCGCGTCAAATATTCTTGAAACTAAATATTTTTCATCTTCTAATAACAAAAATAGAAGTTTTGAAATATATCTTTTAAAATTTATTGAAAGAAATTTTAAAAAATTTGTTAATTTCTGTCTGTCCAGCCTTAAAGTTCAACACACAAAAACTAATAAATAAAACTTTGTTTTTGAAACATTTATTTAAAAATTTTAATTTGTTTCTTTGTGGCCCGCCTCAAATTTGCTTCAAACCAAAAGTTTTTTCTCTTCTGGTTACAAAAATAGTAGTTTTGGAATAGTTCTTTTTAAATATAATAAAAAATTTAAAAATTTTAATTTCTTTCTTTATGGCCCGCCTCAGATATTCATGCAACTAAAAGCTTTATTCCTTCTGAGAGCAAAAATTAGTTTTTGGTAGTATATCTTTTTTAAATTTAATAAAATTTTTTTAAATTTGGATTTATTTCTTTATGTCCCGCCTCAAACATTCTTGAAACTAAAGGGTTTTCCTCTTCTGATAACAAAAATAGTAATTTTGAAATAATTATCTTAAAATTTAATGATAAAATTTAAAAACATTAATTTGTTTCATTGTGGCCCGCCTCAAAGTTTCACGAAACTAAAGGGGTTTCCTCTTCAGATTACAAAAATTGAGTAACATATCTCTTAAAATTTAATGAGAAATATTATAATTTTAATTTCTTTCTTTAAGGCCCGCTTCAAAGTTTCTTGAAACTAAAAGTTGTGTTTGTTCTAATTATAAAAATTGTTTTCTATAAACACCTAAAATTAAATTCAATTATTACAATCATAAAAAAACAGCTGAATTTATATTATGTATTTTTAAAATTTTGTTGAAATATTAAAAAAATTGTTATTTATTTGTGGCCCGCCTCAAAGTTGCTGAAAACCAAGTTACTTAAACAAATTTCCTAAAACATTTAACATGGCACGCCACAAAGTTTCTGCAAAGTAGAAGTTTTCTTACTTTTCAGTACTAAAAATTACAGTTGTGGAAGCATTTGAATATAACTTCATTTATATCAAGCAATTTTTAAAATTTTTTTAGTTTTCTATAAGTTTATATTCTCTAAACCATTATTATATACATACATATGTACCTACTTTATTTAAATAAGCCAAATATATATATTTTGAAGCATGTTTAAACTTGCACAATAACAATAAAAAAACAAAAACAACAAATACAATTTTTTGTTAATATTGATATTTTTATACTACGTTCTTCAACAATTTTCTATACGTATTTGGTTTTATAGCCTTATAAATACAGAGCTTAAATATTGTTCTGATCACATACACTTTAACATATATATAAACATTTTTAAGACATATACAGTATAAATATAATATTTTTAACAATATGTTAAAATATTTTCAAAGTAAACGAAGGAAGTTCAGGAAATTTTTTAAGAAAAAAAAATCGATATTTAAAAATAAAAATGTTAAAATATTTTAATAGATTTTGTTAGCTTTTAATAAAGTGTGTTACAATATCAAAGAATATATTAAGAAAGTTTACATTTTCCCTTTACTTTACTAAAGTCAAATTTGTAGAATGAAACATACATATGTATAAGTTTTATAATAAGCCTAAAACAATCTTATTTCGAAGATTGTATGAATTCATAAAAAACAAGGCAACACAATTTACATACAAAAACTATTTATTGAATATCAATATACATACATACATAGGTTATTTTCCTTGTTCAGCAGAAAAGGCACGTCCTGTAACTAAAAAAGTCCGGACAATGTTCTGTTTGAACGACAGAATGATACCCAGCAATATTGTTGCTTTTATACCATTTCCAAACATGGTTGTTTATCAAGTATGGATAAGATCAACAGAGTTGCATTAAAAATAAATGTTTATTCAAAATAACAGAGTTGACTCTGAATACTACCTAAAATAACCACAGTGTTCAATTTCAATATTTACATACAGTTGTATTCTACACGTTAGGTTCAAATATATATAAAATAATAAAAATACTTATAATAATATGTGGGTTGCTACAAGAAAAAATTGTTTTAATATTTAAAATATATTTATTTAGGAATTTGTTACTTTTTCATATATTTTGACCATGACCATATTATTAACTATAAAAACTTAAAATTTTAAACAAATGTTTCTTCAAATTGCAATTTTATAAACATTTGAAAAAAACACAAAAATATATGAAATTTTAAAACCAACCACTCTTGTACGTTAAACTGTAGGAAACTCTCATTTTTGATTGTTTTTTTTTATGTATAAGTGTTTTTATATACATATACATATATTTATACAGTTATATGTAAGTATATGAATATATTTACTTTATATACATATGTTTATATTTACTTAACAAATGCTATGTGCATTTTGAAATAAAGCGTGATCCATTTCGAAATTCCATACTTTTTTAAAGAAAAAAAACACAGATAATTCATATTTAATGGGGAATGTTTATAATCATTTGAAAGAACATTCTTTAGCATTTATTTTTTGAAGATTATGTCAAACGTCGCAGCTGGTCTATCCAATTTTCGATGACTCGTTCGATCATTTCGACTGGTAGCTGGCAAGTGACAGGCGTGATGTTTTCCTCTAAGGCCTGAATCGAAGCGGGTTTTGTTCGTATAAACTTCAGACTTTACATATCCCCACAAGAAAAAGTCTAACGGCGTGATATCACGCGAACTTGGTGGCCAATCGACCGGCCCAAAACGCAAAATTATATGCTCACCAAAGTGTTGTCTCAATAAATCCATTAATTGATGCGATAAGCGAAGTGCACGAAACACATTCCTCACAGAACATGAATATTCGTAATAAAGTTGAACGATTTGTAAACGTAAACGTTTCTATTATGAAATGCCAAATAATACTAAACAAAAATAACGTGACAGCATGACACGACTCACACGTATCTCTGCTTGAATCACCCTATATATGTATGTATGTTTACATTTACATTCTCCCTCTTTTTGCTTTTCTGTTTTTTAGAGTTATTAAATAAAATTAACAAATAAATATATAAAAACTGTAGTTATTTATTTACGGAAATGTTAAACAACAAGTTTATTTTAAATTAAAATAAATATATTGCAATAAAAATAACTAATTTCTCAAGAAAATAAGTAATAAATGTTAAAAAGAATTCTTAAATTTTTCATTTATTAAAATTTCGATAATAAATTAAAATTATTAAAGAAATTAAAACCATTCTATTTCAAAACAAAAATAAAAAGTAAACTTTAAAAAACTAGAATTACTAAAGGTACTTTTACACTAGGCAAATATTTGTCGAAAATGATGTAACCACTAAATAAAATAATTTAGTTTTATTTTATTTGATGCTGTTTGATCTTACAAAACTTTTGTAAGAGTAAACAACGTCATATTTTTTCAAAAACTTTTTTTCCTTTTCAAAATATTTTAGTTTCTATTTTGGCTGGACTATTAAAAAAATATCTATTAATAATTTTGAAAAACAATTATATTTTAAAAATACATTATTGCAATGGCTTTTAAAAAACCCTAATATAAAAAACGTTTTTTTAATATTTAACAAAAGTTTCGTAAAAAAAACAAAATGTTCAACTTTCGAAATTTGCAAATCGTTTAAAATACATTTTTGTTGGACCCAATTTACACATCTTGGTGAGGGGAAGATAAGACGAGTACACACTTGATTGTAATAGCAATTCATGTTACTCTCTTATTCGTATTACATTACATATGTGTATACAAAATATACAAAGCAATAAGAATTGCGCTGTGTGATCACCAAAGAAATTTCAAGGAAAAAATTGTATCAATCTTAAAAATAAGAATTTCTTTGTGTATAATTTACAAAAATTGTGGTTTTTAAAATAAAAATTAGTTTTTTTTAATAGTTTATGGTACTGGCTTTTAAAAACTGCAATTATAATTAAGTTTTTTTAATATTTCACAAAAGTTTTTTTTAAAACAAAAATTTTAACTTTCCTCAAAAACACTAAAATTTTGCCAACACTTTTATAAAATATATATTAATAGTTTTAAGTAAATTTTCTACTTTAAGTAGCTAAAAGTATTACCTTTTAATTTTAAGAAAAATATTTACACTTTTTGCCCACACTGTACTTTTTATCTAAAGTCTTGCAAATCATATTTATTAAGACTCATTTTTCTAAGCAAAAATACCTAAATATTTGACGGGCTATGTAAAAAAAATTATTAAAGGTTTTTATAAGTTTCCCGAAATAACATTAACGGTTTTAAATATTTAACAAACGTTTTTGAAAAAAATAAATTAAATAAATAAATAAATTTGAGAGAGTATAACAAATAAGTATATTAGTGGGTTTTATAAGTTATTATTTATTCTCATAGTTCATGATAAGAACTTTCAAAAACTTTAATAATATTAACGGTTTTTAATATTTAACATAAGTTTTGAGAAAAACAAAATTTCAACTTTTCTCAAAAATTCCAAATTTTCCCCAACACTTTTGGAAAATACATATTATGCAATTTTGTAAAATTTCCTATATTCAATAGCTTAAGGTGATAGCTCTCAAATTTAGGTAAAATATTTTCAATTTTTGCACACACTGTACTTTATATCTAAAATCTTGCTAAACGTATTTACGATGGTAAATGTTGTCAGGTCAAATACAGAAATATTTGAAGGGTTATCTAAAATAAATATATTAAAGGTTTTTATAAGTTATTACTGATTTTAATAAAATAAAAAAGTTTCAAAAAATGAAAGAATATTAACGGTTTTTAATATTAAACAAAATATTTGAGAAAAATAAAATATTAAATTTTTTCCCAAAAAAATAAAAAATTTCCCCTACACTTTTCTTTATTAAGTAGCTTATGGTCTTTTAGCTCTCAGATTAGGTTAAAATATTTAAGTTTTTTTGTTTACAAAATATTTTATCAACAAACTTTTTAAAAAACTTTTTTATTTTATTTTTATTTAACTTTCACTAATTGTTTTATAAATAATTTAATATTTATTGTTGCCTTTAATTACAATTTTGTAATTTGTGATCGCAAAAACGAGTAAATCTCAAAGCAGTACAGAAAAAATAGTTCCCGTTTCAAAAAAGGAACATTTATCCAGTTTTATTTTACCCGTTAGTGTCGGTCACAAAATAAAATTGTAACAGTTTGTTTTTATTTTATTTTAAATACACTTTTCACTTAAATTTTAAACAAATTATGAAATTATTTTTAAAACAAATGTAAATTGCTAGAGATTTCCTTTCTATAGACTGGCCGTTTGGAGGGCTGATAAGATAATGATTTACAAACTCAATTAAAACGCGCACTAAATATGCGCATTTTGTCGCTGTTGCATTATATTAATTATGAATTACAATTGTATAAAATGAAATCAATTGTAATCAATGCAACTATTTCTTTAGTGTTTGCTTTTTTGTATTTCATATATTTTAAGATGTTAGACTTAGACTAACACACACACACAAACTAACAGAAATATTAGATTAAGCACAACAAAGCTTTGATTTGAAATAAAGATTTCAACTCAATACTAAACTAAAACACTAAACGCCAGCATGCATGGTCCAAGGGAAGGTTGCATAAGAAAAAGAAGTGTTTAGAAACAAACAAGAAAAATGAACTGAAAACTACGTAAATAAGATTAGCTAGATTTTCAACAAAAAGTACAGTGTGTGCAAAAAGTGAAAATATTTTTACTTAATTTAATAGCTAATACCCTGAGCTGCTTATGATATAAAATTCAATAAAATCGCTTAATATATATTTTTGTAAACAAATTTTTTAAAGAAAAATAGACATTTTCTTTTTTCAAAAACTTTTGTTAAATATTCAAAACCGTTTACATTATTGCGGTTTTTAAAACACCTTTTTATGAACTATCAAAATAATTAATAACATATAAAAAACATCAATATAATTATTTTATATACCCTGTCAAATATTTAGTTTTTTTCAAACACCATGATTTCACCTAAAAAGTACAGTGCATCAAAAAGTGAAAATATTTTTTCTAAATTTGAAAGCTATAATATCCTAAGCTACATAGAAATTTTAATTTCTAAAAATATTTTTAAAAAATTTCGGGTTATTTTTAAGGAAATTTTAAATTTATTGTTAACTTTATTTAATAACTAGATAAAAAAGAAAAAATATAACGCAACTAATTATATTTTACGAAAAGTTCCTCGTATTTGTTAAGTATATACAAACATATTTATGCCAATACTTTTAAGTCGTTAAAATGTAGAAATTTTAAAAAAATATTTTTTACGTTTTTTTTTTAATTTTTAAAAAAAATCTTTTATAAGTTTTTAAAATTATTAAGTAAATTGCTTAACATTGTTTATATTCCTTAATATATTCCTAACATATTTGTAGAACATTTTAATGCTGTATTTAACTTGCTTACTTACGAAAACTGCTCTTTTATAAAATTACTACAAGTTAATAATAATCATACGTCCTCATAAACAATTTTACGAATTAAGGATTTTATTTAAAACTATTGGAGATATAAAAATTTTTATTAGAATTAAGGAACGACTAAACTGATTTACAGTTTAAAATAATACTGGTATTTATTTACCAACAGAGCTGTATAAAGTTATTTGGTTCTTGAATTTTTTTTTAAGCAACAGAATTCTTATTTTTAGTAAGACACCAATTTTAAATTCCTTTTATGTTTGTAGTTGCACCTTCCCCTTTTCTATGCCACATATTATTTGGTTAATGCAGTAGTGTTAGTTAAAGAAGTGGATTATTTTGCGGTAACATGTATTAAAATACAGCCGGCGTCTAAAGTACTCACATTGTGTTTTAGGCTAACTACACATACACAACTAAAAACTTACACATTTATAAACATACATACATATATACTTATATTTGTACAAAAACACACATACATACACCCACTGTACTTCTTTCCATACACACACAAAAATGTATGAGTCATTTTTTGTGTTTTTTTTTAATATGGCGTCATGATATAAATTAAATGTTTTGTTGCGATCAAAAAATAAATATTTAATACTAAATATTATTAATGATTAAATACACAACAAAGGACAGAAACACACACTCAACCAACCCTGCAGTTTTAAAAGTGTTTAATGCCTCACTATTAAACAGTATTTTTCACTTATGCCTTGGGCAAAGTACTTGGTTTACTCCAACTAAAATTTATGAAATTTTATTGCAGAAGTTAAGATTCTCTCTGCTCTCTCTGTTGTTCAAAATAAACAATTAAATAAACATATTCTTTTGTGTTTTTTTATCACTCCCAGCTCTGTTTAAGTAGTTAAATCTTAATAAAAACTATGTCACTTAAAAGGCTTTAGTCATTCTTAAGCGTAATGAAAAATTTTAAAATATCCAACAGTTTTACAGAAAATTCGAAATTTGTAAAATTTCTCATGTGGGCGTATGATTAATATTAATTTAGAGTAACTTTATAAAAATGCAATTTTCATAGAGAACAAAGTTAAATAGATTAATGGAATGTTCTACAAATATTTTAAGAACGTATTAAGGTGTAACATTAGAAGATTTGCTTAACATTCATAAAACAATTTTAAAAACTTATGAACAAATTTTTCAAAAAATATTTTTCAAATAAATTAATTTTATCAAGTTTCTTCTGGACTTAAAACAACATTTATATTTGAAACTTATTTTAAACTGTAAATCACTTAAAAGACCTAAAACAGCCAGAACTACATTAAAATATTTTAAAATAACAACAGTTTTAAAGAAAATTTAAAAACTATAAAAAGGGTGCGTATGATTGATATTCTTTTCAGCTTATTTTAAAAAATGACAATTTGCAGTAGGAAACAAGCTAAATACAGCAATAAAATGTTTTACAAATATGTTAACAACATTTTAAGGAATATCACTAGTGAAATTTAACAGTAAATTTGTTTACTGTTTTTTTTTTAAATTAATTAATTTTATCAGTTTCCTGCTGTAAATAAAACAAAATTTATATCAATATATTGATTAAATCTTTAGTTCTTGACAACTACCCTGAACCGCTGGGTTTACGAAGTGTGTATCTGTGTAGGTATATGCTAACATTTAGGTTAGCATTCACATCTCTGTAACTAAATGTATTATATTGTCTTTTGCGGTTTCCCTTCATTACTAAAAGTGTGGGTGGGACAAGAGCTAAACAGTATGAATGAGAGCTATTACAGTAATATAATATTTAATTATTGAAAACTGAAGTGTAACAATTAGTTTGTTAATTGTGTTACAGAATGAATTTCATTGATAAACTGACCTCAAATTGTTTAAACAAGCGAAATATTTGAAACAATAAAAAGACCTTCATTTTAGTAATTTGATTTATTTCATAAATAGTAAAGAATTTAGTAAAAACAAAAAGAGAATTCTTTAAAAATACTCGTAATATTGAATTATAACACATAATAGAACACTAAAATAATTTATTTTATTTTAATTTAATTTAAAACTCTGGTCGAAATAACTGTTTATTTAGGTTTTTAGAAATAAGTTAAAGCACTTAAAAGACTTTGGTCATTCTTAAACTTTAATAAAAATTTTAAAATCTTGAGCAGTTTTAAAGAAAATTCGAAATTTGTAAAACTGCTCAAGAGGGCGTATGATTGATAATAATTTGGAGTAATTTCATAAAAATGCAATTTTCATTCGGAATTGAGATAAAGAATTGAGTAAGAAAATTTTCTACAAATTTACTTAGCATTGGCGTAAGTATTTTAAAAAGTTAAGAAGTTTTTTTTAAAGTTTTTAAAATAAAATAAAAAAAATATTTTTGAAATTAACATTTCAACAAAATTCAAAACTAAATTTTTGGGAGAGTAGACACTAAAACATAGGTATAAGTTGGTACATGTATGCTGTGGTAAACTAAGATCAAACTATGACCACATATAAATAGTTTACGATGCTTTAGTAAAGTTTCCTAGAACAATATGTATGTGTGTTAAGTTTATTAGTTATATATGTCTATATACTATATGTGTGTGTGAATATATAAGTATTAATGTGTGTGTATGATTATTTGTGTGGTTAACTGCAGTGCCCTAGTTTACAAAAATACAACGTCGTTATATTTCTTTTTCCCCTGCTCTAACAAATTTTACTTTATAGTCGTAAGATACTTTTTAGTTTAGTTTTTTTTTCTCGTCTTCCACTTTTGCAACATTTTCTTTTAATACTTTGTGTCTGTGTGGTTTAATATGTGTCTGTGTGTGTGTGCCTATTGTTTTAAAACTTTGTTTTTTTTCTTTCCTCTGATTTAGTGTGTATTTTATTTTTTAACTGGAGAAGAGGTCAAATGAAAATAAAGCCACTGTGTATCTTTTTGCTTTGTTTTTTTTTAACTTTTGTTGGGCTTCTTACCAAACTAAAACCCAATACAGTGCAAAACAAGCAACATCTCATCACACAATATCATCAGTATACATTCATATACACACACTCACAAATTAATCTACAAGTAAAACCACAAACTATAGATTTAAATTACAATTCAAACGTTAAATGAATAACAACAAAAAGAAAAGCTAAGTCTGCTACTAAAATATTTAAACTTAGTAGTTTATATTCTAAACTTAGTTAAATTAAAAAAGTTACCAGGGAAATTTAAAATTATGGCAAAATTAAAACTTAACATTGTTTTAATTTATAAAAAAAAATAAGGAATGTAGCTATAAAAATTAAACTAAAGATGGATGTTTCATATTAAAAACAGAATGGCCTTTAGTTTAAAGAATTATATGGAATAAAAGGAATTTCACACTTGTTTCCATTATTAATTAAAAACAGGAAAATTTTAAATATAATAATAATTTATAAAGAAATTTGGAAAAGAATTACATTTCATTTTTCATGACCTTAAAAAATTTGCAGAAAATTATCAAATTTTTTTGGTGACCTTCAGTTGCCGGACATTTTTTATGTCATAAGAGAAACAGAAAATAAATGTATTTTATATCAACAGAAAGTTAATTGCAACTATTTTTTATTAATTTATAAATAATAATTAATATTTAAATATATTAACAAAATAATAAACAATTTGCTGGAAAAATTAAAAGATTTTGCATGACCTTGCAAGACATTTTTTGTCATAAGAGAAACATAAATATGACATATTTTATATCAACAGAAAGGTAATTTGGTTTACTTTTCAAAAATTTATAAATAAATTAAACAAGATTAAAATATTTCAAAATTCTTAAGGATTTTCTGAAAATAAGCAATTTTTTGGCCAACTTTTATTTGTCATACGAGAAACATAATTAAACATATTTTATGTCAACATAAGGGTAATTGTAAATACTTTTCGGAAATTTATAAATAAATTAAACAAAATTAGGATATTTTAAAATTATTAACGATTTTCTGAAAATAAGCAATTTATTTGGGGTGACCTTAAGTTGAAAAACATTTATTTGTCATAAAAGAAACTAAATTAAGACATATTTTATATCGATAAAAAGGCAATTGTAACTACTTTTCACTAATTTTAAAATTTAATAATTTATAAATAATTAAAACATTTTAATGCATTAAAAAATTATAAAAGATTTTTTGGAAAAACTAATTTTTTGTGTGATCTTAATTTGGCAAACATTTATTTGTCATAAGAGAAACAAAAAACACATATATTTCAGATCAAAAGAGAGGTAATTGTATCTACTTTTTATATATATAATAATTTATATAAATAAATAATTTAATATATTATAATAAATAACCAATTTTCTGAATAAATTAAAAAATTTTAAGTGGCCTTAAATTGACAAACATTTATTTGTCATAAGAGAAACATAATGAATTAAGTTTATAGCAGCAGAAAGTTAATTGTAACTAATTTTTCTAAATGTATAAATAATTAATACATTTTAATAAATTAAAAAAGATTTAATGAAAAAAATCAATTTTTTGGTTGACATTAAATTGGCGCATATATAGTTTCCATAACAGACATTAAAGTTCCATAATTGTTACAACAAAAGTAAAGTAATTGCGTCTACTTTTCATAGCTATAGTTTTAAAATTTATATATTTATATAAAAACATTATAAACGAAATTTGGAAAAAAAATGTATTTAATTAAGTGACCCTAAGTTTGACAATGAATAACAGAAAAGGATAAAACAGGCTTATGTTAGTTAAGACTTTCGAATTGCTTTATTCAAAAAAATATAATTTTGCAAACCCTGCATACAAATTAAAATACTTAATAATTTTATATTTTAAATTAAACAATTTAATTTAGATTTAATTAATTAATTATTGCTAAGAACTTATTTGTATCGATATATCGAGTATCGAACCGCAGCTAAGACTGTTTGATAGTTGTTATTAACTTCACCTCCAAAACTCCAGTCGTCACGTTGCAAGATCGAAAATGTTTGGCTTGCTTAGTCTGCAAAGCAAGTTATTAGACCGGATTTTTGTGTGGAAGTTCGACGCATGTAAGAGTTTAATAAATGCGTCTTTATGCTGACTCTGCAGCATACTTTTAGTTGACAGAAAAATAATTCAAACTACTTTTCAGAACTATATAAATCTCGTAATTAAAAAAATTTAAATATATTAAACAAATTATAAAAGACTTTCGTAAAAAAGTAAAACTATTTAAATTGACCTTTGAAGTTTGAAGTCATTTTTTAGACACAAGTGGAAAAAAGCCTTAAACTTGTGTATTGTAATGAAAGATAATTGTGTCTACTTTTCATAATTTTATAAATAATTTAAACATTGGAATATATTAAAATATTATCAAAAAGTTTTCAGAACATATACAATATTTTGGGTTTAAGTTAACTACAATATTTGTTATGATTACATTATAATTTGAGAATTTCTTATATTAAGACCTATAGTTAGTGTTAACTTGTTTTTAAGCTTTAAATCTTCATATTAACTTAAGCTTTTTTAAATATGTTTAAATCTCTAAATCAAATTTCACAATTGTTTAGACATTTTCTTGTCTTTTTGCGCTATTTTGCTGGTTTTTACTTAAGGCCAGTTAATTTGTTTTTTCTTTTTATTTCATTTTTCCTCACCAGTGTCTTATTTCTGTATTTAATATTTTGCATAAAGCTTAAAAGATTTGTAAGAAAATTTTTTGCTTTTTTTGTATTTTGGTTAAAGCCTATTTAATCCTTTAGCATGTTGTTGTTTTCTGAAATTACACGACACTCACGGTTTTAAAAATAAAAACTAAAAATATTTTTTGTTAGTAATATTTGTTTTTTTTTTTTTTTGTATTCGCATTTTTAAGTAACACAACTAAAATAAAAACATAAACCTTAATAATCCTCTTAAAAGCACCTACAACATACACGTTAAACAAATAACAGTAAAAAAACTATAAATATTTTAAATACAAAAACTGAAATACAAGAAATTTTTACTTACTTGCAACCAACCATTCAGCAAAGTAAATAAATGCATGCACAAGCCTGCATAATGGTGGTTTGCAAATGATCTCTACTCTTTTTTTTTGTCTTTCTCTCTCTCTCTCTCTCTCCCGCTATGTGTGATTCTATCTGGCCCATTTTTTATGCCCAGAATACATATGAATGCAAAATAATTATTTACTTAACAAATACAAATACTATGGCATCCTTTACACATACCCATTCATACAATCAGCATTCTGGCTGTTAAGTTTTTGAAATTTATCTGGCCCCAACCAAACAGTTTGTAATAAAAACCACCGCCTCCCCCTTCTCTCTCATAGCAGGGAACATCATAACAAAAGCAATCTATAGAAATTGCTACTTGTAAATCTTAATGCAGAGAAACTGTCTGCATGAGTGAGCTTGCATTTGCAAGAGTGAAGGAGTCTGTAAATGTGGCGCTATAAAGTTGCCAACTTTAAGAGCAACAAAGCTTAAAGAAGTACATACATAATAGAATTTTATGCATTTCAAAATGAAAATTTTATAGAAAATTTAGCAAATTAAGAAATTTGATAAAGAAAATTGTTCCAGTTATCTTTGACTAGAAAAATTTCACTATTTATATTTAACTAGAGAAATTTGAAGAAATTTTTATCTTTAACTGAAAAAATTTACCAGTTACCTTTAACTGAAGAAATTTTTCCTAATTGAAGAAATTTGCATAGAAAATGTTAACTGAAGACATTTCCATAGAAAATTGTTATAGAATTTTACCAGTTATCTTTAACTAAAGAAATTTTCAGAGAAAAATGTTTTCAGTTATCATTTACCGAAGAAATTTTTATAGAACATCTTTCCAGTTATCGTTAACTGGAAAAAAATGTATAGAAAATATTTCTAGATATCTTTAACTGAAGAAATTTCAATAGAAAAATGTTTTCAGTTAGCATTTACCGAAGAAACTTTTATAGAACAGCTTTCCAGTTAACTGAACGTTAACTGAAAAAATTTCTTAATTGACGAAATTTTCATAAACAATTTTCCAGTTATCTTTAACTCAAGGAGTTTGCTAGAAAAATCCTAAAACAATTTATTTTTTTTGTATAATTTTTAATCAATTTAAGGTTTTTCTCGTGAAATTTTACCTGTTACCTCTTTAAATAAAATTTCTCTGATTAATTTAGCATTAACTATGTTTCACTTGACAGTCCGGCATCTCTACAAACATTTCTAACGTTTTACAACACTTTGTTTAAAGTTCCAGTTAAGCGTAGTTAAAAAAATAAATTGTAGTGTATACAATTGTTTTCAAACAAATTGTATATTTAACTTGAAGTAAAACTTCGAATAAAATTTTTTTAAAAAGTTTTTTAAAAACACAATTAAAACGTTTAATTGGCAAATTTTCTTATTTGCCATAAAAATTTATTCTACAATTTTAATGTTATTTTTATTTCAACTAGATTTTAGATAAAATATTTTCTCTCTAATATCACAAGATTATTATACATATCAGTTTGTTTACAAATTTGACCTAAATACATTCGAACTTTCACTTTAAAAATGTTGTTTAATTTGATTTTGCCATTTACCACCACCTCCATCAATCATATCGTTTAATTGAACATTTAATATTTAAAATTTATTAAATAAAATCATCATTTAAAAGCAACATTTTATTTATACGATTTTATATGATTCTATTGATTCAATTTTCTATTTGATTTCAATAAAATGATGTTGAACACAAAAAGAAATTGTTTTTAATAAGAAATTTTCTATTGACTTTAGGATTAGGAATTAAAGTACAGTGAAGGGTAAAATTAAATTAAAAAGTAATCAAACACATAATTTAACAATTAATTCCCCAAATAAGAAAAACTTAATCGAAATAGATTCCAGGCAAAACAAAGGCCAGGTTTTTCTCAATAGAATTCCCAACATATTAATAGAGTTTTATAGATATTTTAGCAAATGTGTATATATTAAAATGTCAGAGAGTTTCAAGGAGCATTGGAACAAATAGTACCTTCAAGTTTATATTTTTGTTACACACTGTAATTTTTGCATATAACCATAAGAGTAGTTGATGCCAGTATGTAATGGTAGTTATAGCAATAGTAATAGTGGGTCATAAAATTATACACCCACCCACATTGACAGCAATACTCTTACACTAACCAATACATTTACTTTATATCTACATATTTAGATATATAAGTGTATCTTTACAATAAATTAAACCACAAAATGTTCTATTGAACTAGAAATGTATAAGATGTAATAGAAACGTTTTGTCAGAAAACTAACAACGACAACATGGATTCATGAAATCGTAATCATAACTCTTAAGATTTATTCATTTAATATAGAATAAAGGGGGAGCAGTTAGAGAATTTTCAACTTCAAAAGAAAATAATAATTGGAATACATAATGCTAAATATTAAATGGATATTTAATAAAACAAAACAAAAGGGAAAGCGGTACTAAATAAATAAATACAAGGAGAAAATTTATGTTTTAATAGCATTATGAAATTAGACAAGGGAAACCTTAAATATATTTTGACCGCATTTAGTAAAAGTAAAGGTTTTGTAACTTTATTGTTAAGTTTATTGAACAAAATAATTAAAATTGTTTTTTTTTCTCTTTACAGTCCATTCGCTACCACATTTAACGGTTTTAAGTCTTTCGGGTTGCAGTAAATTGACAGACGATGGCGTTGAATTGATAGCGGAAAATTTACAAAAGCTGCGTGCACTAGATTTATCTTGGTGTCCACGTATAACAGATGCTTCATTAGAGTATATTGCCTGTGATTTAAATCAATTGGAGGAACTGACTTTGGATAGGTAAGGAAAAGAAATTAAGCTAAACTCAGAGGTCTTAAACAAATTTAAAGTAAAACTTATTAAATAAATAGCAAATTAGAAAATAAAAACCTTTAAGCTCTACATCTGAAATTAGGTTCTTTTCAAAGATATTACTGTTCAAAATAGCATTTTAAATGCCAAAAATGGCATAAAAACGCTTTAATTATGTTTATAAACAAAAAGCAACAAATTTACGCTTTACAGCACTACTATTTAAAAATAATGTGTTGCAAAACGTTAAACATGATTAAAGCGTTGCCACTAATAAATATGCTTAATTAACTTTTTTTATTAAAATTTTCCATAAATAATTATAAGTTTCAATAACTAAAAAATATTATCTTTCAAACAAAAAAATCTTTAAGATAACGTTAACTCTAAAATTTGTAACTCAAAAATTTTTTATAAAAATTTTACGTTAACTCAAACAATTTTTTATAAAAATTTGTTCAGTTAACGTTAACTAGAAAATTTTTCTATAAAAATTGCTAAGTGAACATTAACTAGAAAAATGTTATATAAAAATGTCTTCAGTTAAATTTAACTCAAAAAATGTTCTATCAAAATTGCTTCAGTGAACGTTAACTCAAAAAATTTTCTATAATAATTTGTTCAGTTAACGTTAACTCATAAAATTTTCTATAAAAATTTCTTCAGTTAAAGTTAACTATAAAAATTTTTTCAGTTATCGATAACTCAAAAAAAATTCCTAAAAAAATTTCTTCTTATTTTTATAGAAAATTTCTTCTTATCGAAAACTGATGAAATTTTTAAAGACAATTTGTTGACTACTGAAAAAATTTTCTATAAAAATTCCTTCAGTAACTATTATCTGAACAAATTTTTTCTACAAATTCCTTGAATTAACGTCAAATGGACACGAAAAATTGTATATAAACATTCTTTAATACAAATATTTTCCCTTCGTTCTCTATCTTTCCAGATGCGTTCACATAACCGACATCGGTGTCGGTTACATTTCAACTATGCTGTCTTTAACGGCTTTATTTTTACGCTGGTGTTCCCAGGTCCGAGACTTTGGTCTCCAACATTTGTGCTCAATGCGTAATCTACAAGTTTTATCTTTAGCTGGCTGTCCCCTTTTAACATCATCCGGTCTCTCTAGTCTCATACAGCTGCGCCACCTGCAAGAGCTAGAGCTGACCAATTGTCCAGGGGCCTCACAAGAACTATTTGAATATCTAAAAGACCATTTGCCACGCTGTTTAATTATAGAATAATTTCACAACAAAAAACTGAACACCGTTTAACTGCTAGCAAAACAACAGACAATTTTATTACCGAGATTTAAACAAAATAAAATGTTCAATATTATACATAAGTTTTTCTTTTCTTAACTATAGTTTGTAGTTTTCTTTTCTATAAATTAAATTTAATTTAATTTAATTTAGAATTTGTGTTTTTTCTATATTACTATTGAAAAAAAAAACACTAAATATTAATTTACTACCACTGACTACTAACAACTTCAACAACTATTTAACTTAAACTATTAATTATTTTTTGTAATAAAAAAAATTTAGTTCCTGTAATAGAAATTTCAGTTATAAAAATTTTCTTTCTGTGATTTTAGTTTTTAAGTTGATGAAAACATATTTTACAAATTATGCAATATTTTATGCTAAAAGAAAACTATTTAAAACTAACAACAACACAAAAATATTCAAGATATTATAACAAGTTTGCAATTACAACGAAATCTGTAAAGTATGATTTGAATATTTCAAAACGTAGTCATAGATGAGCTTTAAAATAAGAGAGTAACAATTTCCCGAAAATGTTAAACTTTTAAACTAGGTTTAAGCCTTAACCTAGATTTATTTTGAATGATATAAATATATATAAAATATAAAATAAAGGTATTTAGTACATTATTGGAATATTTGTTTCTAAAAAAAATAGTTAAACCATTTTAAAGATGTAACCTTAAATTTAGATTAAAGTTTAAATAAACTTTTAATACACCCCGCTTAAATGAGCAAAACTAAAGCTTAATCAGTAGTTTAAACTTAAATATAGAATTGTTTAAACTTGTTAAACTAGTAGTAAAGTAGTTAAACTTGAAAACTTAAAAAAGCCAGAATTAAACGTTTAAACACAGCCAGCCCTAAGTAGTTTAAGTATTACAGTTTAAGAAACCGTTTAAAATTTTAAAGTGTAACATAGTTTTGTACTAAAAGCCATCAAATTCAAGATCTAACTCTTAACACTAAAAAAACTGGACAAATTTTCCATGCAAATTTCTTGAGTTATCGATAACTCAGAAAATTTTCTATAGAAATATATTATACAAGAAATTTGTATAAGAAAATCAAAAAATGTTTATAGGAAAATTCTTTTAGTTATTGATAACGCGATATAAAAATTTCTTCAGTTATCGATAATTGAATTTCTATTAAAATTTCTTGAGTTATCAATAACTCCAAATATTTTTTAAAAACATTTCTTGAGTTATCGGTAACTCGGAATATTTTCTTTTAAAATTTTTTGAGTTATCGATAACGGCAAAAATTTTCTATAAAAAGTTATTGTGTAACCAATAAATGAAACAATTTTGTATAAAAATTTCTTGAGTTATCGATAACTCAGAAAATTTTCTATATGCAAATTTATGTCTTGCAACACTGCATTTGAAGATTTGCTAAAATTTACGTTTTACAACACTTTGATTTCTTACTATTTGCAAATACAAAGTGTTGTAAAACGTTAATAGTTGAAAATTTAATAGGCCGTCACTTAATAACGGCATTGTTTAACGAATTATTTAAGGAAAACGATTTTTAAGGATTTTTACAAGATTTCGTTGTAAAGTAAAACAGAAAAACCTCAAATAAATATAAAACTTGAATTATTTCATTAAATAATAAAGACACTGGACGATTTTGTAAACCACAACATTTGAATTACACAAAAATATATACTTATTATGTAGGCAGCTTAAAATAAAATATAATGCAAAACCTCACTGATCAAATCATACAAATTGTTTTTATTGGTTTACAAAATCTCGGTTAATATTTTATATTCTTAAACTTTATTAATAATTTCTTAACTTATGTAATAAGTTTAAAAATTTGATCTTACTTTATTTAATTTTAATAATTTATTTCTTTGCAAAAAAGACATGATGATTTTATAATATACAAAAATATTATAATTTGTACAAATTAAACAAAAAATTTAACTTTAACTAAAGAAACTCTAACTCTTTATCTAAATATTTATATTTTTAACTTAAACAAGAAAAGCAAAAAAAAACAAAGTAAAAGCCAGAATTTTGTTATAGTAGTTTCAAATAAATTATTTTTTGTAAAAATAAATAAAAAAAACCAACAAATTTTATATGAAACAAAGAATTAACCCTTAAAAAAGCATAAAATATAGTAAAAATAAAGAAATATTTATACTTTTGGTTTTATACACTTAAATTAAAAATAAATAAGAAATAACAAAAAATATCAAGCGCCAACAAGTTTCAAAAAATAAGCTTTAAACTAAATTTATTAAAACAAACATAATTTCAACACTTTCACCAAATCACTGAAGGAATACACACCTTCCTCATCTAACAACTCTAACTACACTTAATGAAATAAATATTAACTTAAAACAAAATACCCGCCCTTTTTCAAAATATAAAAAATATTTAAAATAAAATATAACTACATATTTCTTAACATACAAAATAAAATAAAAAACATATTTTTAAACAAAACAAAAATCAAAACCGAAACAACAAGAACAACAACCTATAATTTAATGACCAAAACTTAATATTGAAATAACTTTCAAAATGAAATTTAAAAAAAATACTTAACACAAACTTAAAAATAAATTAATAAAATAAAAATACAACAAACAAATACTTATTACATGTTATAAAGACTTTTAACAAATTCGCTTAATATTTGCATAATTTTAAGCAACACAAAACATAACAGGAAAATTAATTTAAACAAAAAAAAAACTTTAACAAAAAAACTAAACTTATTGTAAATGTGAATTAAAATAAATATAAACAAATATTGAAAGTTATAAATATGAATTAAATGTATGATAAAAAAAAACAAGAAAAAAGGCATTGCATAAACAGAATTTTAATTTTTAAACTACAAGAAGAAAAAAAAAAGAAAGAAGCTGATGATATTTGAAGATGATAAACAAAAAATAAATAAAATATATTTCATGAAATCAGAATTGTATTTTGGGAAATTATTTGGTATAAGTAATTTATAAACTTTGCAAAGATCGTAAGTATGCAAATGATAGAATTCTCGGCTCACTATTAAACACAAAATTTCTATTAGAAATTATTACTTCAAAGTTTAATCAAAGCTGCCTAACATTACAATTAAATTACACTTGTTATAAAGCACTTCACACATGCCCACCTTCTTTCAATGAATGAAGAAATTAAATTATTTGGTATAAGTAATCTATAAACCTTGTTAAGATGGTAAGTATGCAAATGATAGAATCCTTTCCTATACAAATGACTATTTCAAAGTTTATCATTTAGTAGTTTAATAAAAAAAGCTGGCCTATTTGTTATTGACTATCCACATGCTCATCTTGTTTCATTAAATAGTAGTCCTTCAGGTATATCTTGAATTTCTCGAAATTTCATCAACACAACTCCGGTACCTTCGTAATGTTTAATTACATACTATTTTATTATAAAACAACACTAGCGAAGCCAATGTATTGAAAGCCCATCAGGAGTTACTATATTATAGACTCGGCCAAAAAACATACACAATTTTCTATACAACTTTCAAGAGTTAACGATAACTTGTAGAATTTGCAATAAAAATTTTTTAAGTCATCGATAACTCAACAAACATTTTCTAAACTAATTCCAAGAGTAATCGAGAACTTGAAAATTTCTCTATTAAAGTTGCTTGAGTTACGGTAACACGAATCATTGTCTATAAAAATTCCTTCAGTTAACGATAACTCGAAACACAAACAACGACGACGACCAATTAATTTGATGATGAAGGAGAGTGGAAAAAGAGAAGAGAAGAAGAATAAAGAAAAAAGCAAGAAAAAAGGTGTGTGTAGTTAGTTTAAGTTAATTAAAAAAGGTTAATAGCGGAAATTTCTTTTTTTGCTCGTGAGTGAGTGAATTTGAAAATGTCGTGAAAATATCGTGGTGTGGTAAAAAAAATCGTAGTGAGTGTAAAAAAACATGGTGAGTATAAAAAATCGTGGTGAGTTTTCAGAAATTCACCACAAATACCGTTATTTCAAAATGTTCAAGGTCAATGAAAATTGTCATCCTAAAAGTAGGCAATGTGCTTTTTCTTAAATAACGTTTTTACAACATAACTTAACGATGTCAAAAAAATATTTGAGTCAACCTGTAGCCAAATTATCAAACAAGCTGATCCAATGTAATAGGCTTGTTACCAGTGTTGTCAATTCCGAATAGCATATATGAGTATTTTTACGTTTATGTTTGTGATTATTTTGAAAATTTTGATGATTATATTGTCCAGAATTTAATCTATTTGTCTAATAAAAAGATTGGGAATTTTTAAAAGAGGTATTATTATTTGTATTATTAGAAAAATTTTGATTATTAAATTTAGATATTGAAAAGATTGATATTTTTTGAAAACATATTCTGTTTCAATTAAAACTACTTTTGCCTTCAATGAAGATGTGGATTTTTGAATTAAGAACTAATTTTGGTTCACTGGGTAGTTTGCTTATAAAAATTTTCAATACCATTAGTTTATTTTTTATTTTTTGTTAAGTTTTTTATTTTTTATAAAAACACTGAACTGTTGAAGACTGTTATAATATTATATTTTTTATGTGAAATTATTTCAATAAACTTTTATTAAATAAAAAAGAAAATCTAAATTTGGTGCGATTATTTTCAAATGGCACGTTTTTTCTCCATGTTAGTGCGTTTTAAAATTTCAAAGTTGACAACGCTGGAGACAAGTTTGCAAAAAAAAAATAATAAAAAAAATTCTTTCTCGTCCAGCTGATGTGTATTTTTTTTGGTGTGAAAATCAAAGTATTTTGTTAAATTTTAAACTTAATTAATAAATTTAAGGTAATAATAATAATTAACAGTTAAGGTTACGTGTTTTGTTATAAAACAAACAAAAATTTAAAAGTTGTTGCAATTAAGTGTTTGATATAAAAAAATGTGTGTAAAGCAAATTAAAACTTAAAATACCGGAAAAAAGCAAAAAATCAATATTTTATACTTTTGCTTAAAAGAACTTTCACGTATCAATGTGTTCTTAGTTATTTTTGTGTTTTTTTTTTTTTTTTTTTGTTAGCAAGAGTTTTGAGGGGGAATTATTATTAGTTTTATGTTAATTGTGTGACTTGTGTGAATAGCCTTTGATTTTTATTAATAAATATTAATTTTTATTTTTTTCGTGGTGTTCTGTGTGCTGAATAGTAAAACGGTTGTGGTTTTTCAGAGTCCATAAGCTATAAATTAACGTGGACTTGTTAAATAAACCCATTATAAGCAATTGAAAGTACCTGGTTAAGAATAGAACCCTAATACAGCAGCAGAAGCGGCAGTATCAATCAAACCAACAACTAACTATTCCTCTGAGCCACTTGTTTTGGAAAAAGAAAATACAAATAGCATTAAAACAATAACTGCATTAGTTCTTTACAACACCCTTCCTCTACTTAGCTGCAATAATTCCTGTACAATTTTTGGCCATTTTTGAATTGTTGTCATCCTCATCATGTCTATTGCCCCAGTTATTATAGAGGCTACTGCCAAACATACATCCACGGTAAGTTAGAGTTTAAATTGCTAAATTTAGATTTATTAAAGTGTTAATAATTGTATTTATTGTAGCTCATTTTTATGCATGGTCTGGGTGATACCGGGTAAGTAGTTTTTCTTATCGGTTTCTAAAGTCTAATTAAATGTTATTTAATCTTATTAATAATTTATTATAAATAAGGTTTATTAGTCGTTTAGATTATTTTTTATTTTGCTATATGGTTTTTTTTTTGAATTTCTGTTTAGTTTTCTTACGTAGAAATTCTGTTCGTTATATGTTATATTATATATAGTGCATTATAGTGCCAACAAAGCTGACCTTGTTTTGAATAGCATTAAGAGCAAAAAAATAACACCATAGTTCTGGTAGACATTTCGGGGCAAAACAAAAAAAACGCCCATATTTTATTATACAAATAAAACGTTGTTGGGGAAGGTCTAAGTAGAATGAAGAGGGAGTTAAACTTTATTTTGGCAGAAAGAAATCAAGACTTATGATATAAATTTTAAGCAAATATCGATATCTATTTTATAATTTCTAGATGATTATATAAAAAAAAATTGCAATTTTAGCTATCTGAATTAAAAGATTATACAAATTCAGATAGCTGAATTTTAAGATTTTACAATTTCAGCTAGCTGAATTAAGAGGTTTTTGTAAATATGTATGTATAGGTATTTCCTAGATATTATATGAAAGTTTTACAAATTCAGCTTGCTGCATTAAAAAGTTTTACAAATTTAACTAGCTGAATTAAAAGATTTCGTAAGTATATACACATCCCTTTAGAAAACCGAAAATATTTTTAAAAAATTTCTATTTCTTTTCAAATTCAAATGATTTTTTGTTTAAAACATTTTATAATTTATGTAAAGAATTTTGCCCTTATTCATAAAAAATTAAAGTAGACTTCAAATGTACTTTAAGAAAATTTTGTATGAAAACTTTGGCTAAAAGCACACTTCAAACCTACTTTATTTTTTTATGAATACGGCAGTTTATCTATATCTATAAAAATCGTACATTTAAATTCTTCTCCCTCATTTTAGCCATGGCTGGAGCAGTGCTTTGGCAGCCATACGTCCACCCAGCATGAAAGTTGTCTGCCCCACAGCACTCACTCAGCCTGTCACTCTAAATGCTGGCTTTCGTATGCCATCATGGTTCGATTTAAAGACTCTAGACATATCGGGACCAGAAGACGAGGAGGGCATCAAGTCGGCCTCACAAAACATACAAACCATGATTAATACGGAAATTGAGAAGGGTATACCCTCAAATCGTATAGTATTGGGTGGTTTCTCACAAGGTGGCGCCTTGGCGCTATACTCGGCCTTGACCTACAACAAACCGTTGGCCGGTGTGGTGGCCCTGTCGTGTTGGTTGCCCTTGCATAAACAATTTCCGGGCATTAAAACGAACAGTGCAGATATACCAGTAAGTTTTTTATTTTTATACAGATAAAATAAGTTTTAAATTTTGTTGAAATTTAAAGGTTTATCAGTGTCATGGCGATTTTGATCCAGTAGTTCCTTATAAATTTGGTCAACTTAGCGCCAGTTTATTAAAGTCTTTTATGAAGAATGTTACCTTCAAAACCTACAATGGTTTGTCACATTCATCGTCGGAGGAGGAAATGGATGACATTAAGGTAGGTTTGTTGTAAATTTTTTTTTTTTATCACTAATTTGTGTTTTCTTTTCAATTCCATTAGGATGTTTTGGCCAAATGGGTAAATTAATTTTATAAATTTTGTTTTTGTAAGTTAAGCTAAATTTCTTTTAAACTAAGAAATATTTTTAGCCAATATTTAAATTGAAAAAAAAAAACACTGCAAATATAATAAAAACAAATAACCATAAATTCTGCTATAAATTCAGGCATTTCAAACAAAAAAAATAATAAACTAAACAAAAAAACGTTTAAATTGTAGTAGTTATACTAAACAAAAAAGCTATATAAATTTAATTTATTTAATTATAGTTACTCACAAACAACAAACAATAACTAGCTTACTACAGTTTTAATTTGAACATATTTTCCTTTATTTTGTTAAATTACATTTTATTTAAAACACTTTTTATGAAAAGCAATTTATTGTATAATACACTCTCTATTTTATTATACATATATTGGAAACAAACAACCAGAAACTATTAAGAAAATACCCACAAAACCACGTCCTTTTTAAACTCCTTTAAACAAAGAAAAAAAAATATATTGAAATAAAAACTAACAAAAAATATGGAAAATACCTATACATATATAAAAACAAAATTATAATAAAATACTATTGAAAAACATTAAAAAATTTAAAAATATATATATAGAAAATTAGAGCAACCTATTAAAAAAAACAAGTCAGTTTACATAAATTTTATTTGGAAGGAAATACATGTTTGGAAATATTTGGTTAAAGGCAACCAAGACTTAAACAATTTTTTTGTACAACATTTTTTGTTTAAGAACTTTATTGTTTATTTAAATAAAGTAGTTTTAGAAGCATATTTTTCTTTACACATATAAAAACCGTTGATAAAATTTCATATATTTGGTTAATACTTAATAGTTTAAGCTGTGTTTATTTAATTTAAAACGTTTCTTTAATGAAAAACCTGTTGTTTTTATAAAAAACGTTTTGTTAATCAGGTTTTATGTTTGAAACTCATTGGGGTTATTGTGTATTTCGATTCGAAATAAAAATCGTTCGAATTTGTATACCTTTTACATTGTATTTCGAAAGCTTTTGCTTTCGAATCGAAATACACAATAACCCTCCAGTTTTATAACGATTTTTAATGTTTTTATGAAAAACGTTTCCTTTATTAGGTTTTATATTTGAAACTCAGTTTTCTGAGTGTTTTATTTAAAAGAAACAGGGGGTTATTGTGTATTTCGATTCGAAATGAACGTCGTTCGAATTTGTATAATTTTTACATTGGGTCGAATTATTTATTCAGTTGCGCGATTGTGGAAAGAAATTATTTGTGCGAAAGTATAATTTGAAATTATTCATTCCATTGCTTCGGTATTTTTCCTTTTTGCGGCAACATCTCTACGCAGGCAGTATTGCGGCATGCCGCAGGAATGAAAAATTACATTTTACATATCGATCGATATTTCTTTCCGCTTAGTTCTCTCTTCCGTGCGGAATCAATATTACCCATTGTATTTCGAATGCTTTTGCTTTGAATCGAAATACATAATAATGTCCCAGTTTATTTTGTATTTTTAAACGTTTTTTAATGAAAAACGTCTAGTTTTTATTAAAAACGTTTCGTTAATCAGTTTTTAAAAAAGCAATTCTTTTCAGAGTTATTTGATAGAAGAAACATTTGTTTTGCAGAAAAACAAAACTTTAGAAATCTGTATTTTTGATGGAAAAACTTTTTTTAATAAGAAACTAGTTTAAACTTTTTTATGAATCATTTTGTTTAAAGGTATATACTCCGTATATATGACAAATTAAATGGATTTTCTTTATTTAAACGTAAAAAATCAAGTTTTTGTTGAAAAATTATGTGAAAACTTGTATTGATGATTAAATTTGATCAAAAATTAATTTTGTTTGAACGTAAAAAATGTTTTTTAAAACGTTTAAATATCGTTTTTTTCCTATTTAATTAAAAAAATTGTTTGTTTAAAACAAACTATTACTCTAGTAAAATGTTATTGAGGATACGTTAAAAAAACGTAAAAAAAAACAATTTGATTACATTTTTGTTTTTTATAATCAATTTTTTTTTAAACAAATTGCTACTTTAGTATAACGTTAAAAAACGTTTTTAGGTTTTTTTGTTCATTAAATGCAAATAATTTTTTGTTTAAAAGAAATTGTTATTCGAGTAAAACGATTTTTGCGATTTTTTTGTCATTAAATTCAAATGCTTTTTAGTTTAAAAGAAGTTATTAATCAAGTAAAACGCTTTTACGTTACGTTAAAAACGTTTTTTAAAACATAAAACAAAAACGTTTTTTTACGGTATTTCTTTTTTTATTCAATTTATTCAAAAGATTTTTTGTTTAAAAGAAATTGTTACTCTACTAAAACGTTCTTTTTTATATTAAATTCAAATAATTTTTCCTTTAAACAAATTGTTACTCTAGTAAAACTTATCGCATACGTTAAAAAAAAGTTTTTTAAACCGTTAAAAAACGCTTTTTATGTTTTTCTTTTTTTTATTTAAATTATTTATTGTTTCAAAAAAAGTATTGCTCTAGTAAACCGTTTTTTACGTTACGTTAAAAAAGCAACGGTTGACTCACTAGAACCTAATATTAAAAAATCTATTCGACGATATGTTGGAGAAAGTATGCCAAAATTGGATCCAGCGTATGTACCAATTACATGAAATCGTATTGAATTACTCGTATATAGATCGTTCTAGCGACTCAAATAAAGATTTCAGATATTTCTTTAAATTTTAAGTGTTTTTTTTAAATCAAATCCGAAAGCTCTTTAATTCAATTGATCAATAGGCGTAAAAAAGCTCTTTAATTCAATTGATCAATAGGCGTAAAAAATTTGCAGACACAACTTTTTATACTTGCAGAATGTTGCTTAGTTTTAAGCTCGCCTGAAACATATTAAATATTTGAAGAGGTTTGTAGTTATATAAGTTTTTTAAAAATTTAGCAAATTATATCCTTAAAATCTTATTAAATGTTGTTTTGATTTAAAATTGAATTGTGTTAGAAAAACTCATTTTAACATTTAAATTGTGAGTGACTCTTTTAGGTAAATTAAAGTTTTTTTATACACATTATTAAACATTAATGCCATTTATTGTTATTACTATTATGATTTTCTGTATTATTCTCCTTTTTTTTTTATATATTTGCAGACAAACGATAGTAGTCATTTAACGAATAGAAGTTCCTCGGAAACGTATTGTTCAAATATCGTACAGTGTTGTCGTATCTTATAGTTACCGCAATCTCATAACAAAACAAAAATGACACTAAACTCATAAAAAAAAACTTAAAACATTTCACTACAATTTGAATTGCCTCAATTAATTATAGTTAATTATTAAAAATCAACACATAACTTTTAGTATTAAACATAAATATTAAAAAAATTAAAGTAAAAGAGAATATTAAGGGTTAGAAACTTATGGCATGTTTCTAAATAACAAGTGACTCAAATTTTTCGCCCAAATGAGTACAAAAATTAGTTTTGTTGTTTTATAACACAAGTGTCAATTCTCTTGAGTAAAAACGTAAGACTATCTTTTTTATGGTTTCTCATTGCAATTTCAATTGTCCTACTGTCAAAAACAGACCAGTAGAAATAAGTGCTTGTGTGCGTCACAAAACAATATTTTATATATTATTTCGTATATTTCTACAGCATAAACTGTCCACTACCTTAACTTTCAATTTCAATGTTAATTGCGATAAATGGAAAAATTTTTCATTCAATTTATTACAAAATTAAAAAATTCATAGCAATTTCAATTCGCATAAATTTTTATTTTTTTGTTTCTAGGGTTGCCCCTAAAAATTAAAATATTGAATATGAACATGGAAAAAGGTGAACAAAATATCTAATTAAATAATTTGACAATAATGCAATTTAACAACTCAATATTACCAAGGTAACTAATGTAAGTCAGACAAGTACTTTATAAAAACTCATTTGCTTACGTACTCCCCGTGTACGGTTTGCTTGCATGAGAACTTACTTCTTATGAAGAAACAGGCCATTAACAAATTTAAAATTTAACAAAAAACTAAAAAAAAAACTTGCAAGAAAATTTCAAAGAAAATTTACAATATTTTAAAGGGAATTTCAAACATTTTCTAAATTTTGAAGAAAATTTGAGACATTTTAAAGGGAATTCAAACATTTGAAAAATTTTAAAGAAAATTAAAAAAAAAAAAAAAATCCCATAGAAAATTTCAGAAATTTTTATGGGAATTCCAAACATTTGAAAAGTTTTAAAGAAAATTTCAATCATTTTCAAAATTATGAAGAAAATTAAAAAAAAATTAGAACATTTCAAAAATGTAAAGAAAATTTCAAACATTTTCAAAAGTTTGAAGAAAAATTAAAAAATTAAAAAAAATGAGAAAATTTAAAGAAAATTTCAAAAATAAAAAATTTAAAGAAAATTCAAAAAATTTGGAAGAAAATTTAAAATATTTCAAAACTTAAAGAAAATTTCAAATATTTTAAAAGCTGCAAAAAAATCGAATTTTTCAAAGAAAATTTATTTACATTATAAAATAGCTTGTTTTTATTTGATTTAAAGATTTTTTCTTTAATTAACCCTTAAAATCTCACTTTTCAAAACATTTTATTGTCATACATATAACATTTTACATTTAACTCGTACATAAAATATACATTTATTTAACATATAGATAATTGCTAAAAAAAAAACAAAAAAAAACACATTTTGTTGATATATTTATATTAGAAATTTTGTTATTTTGTTTTTAGTGTATACATACAATAATAATAATAGTAATTAAATATACCTATATAACGAAACTGAACTCTGATCCATTTCAAATAAAACTTTCATTATAAAAGAATTTTCATTAACAAACAATTATATTTCGCAAATAATTCTAAATTGTAGTGAAATGTTAAGGTTTTTCCTTAATTATTATTATTAAATTATTACAGGGAAAAGGGCGGGGAAAGGAAATTTAAAGCAGTTTAAAGAGAAATAATTGCTGTTAATAAAGCATTGTCCATTAGTGTTGTTTTTATATTTATGTTTATTGCTACAAACCACTAGGTGGCGCTATATGTAGACAGTTAGTTAACAGGGTGCTTCATGTTAACCGTTACACTTTGAAGTTTGTTTAAGCGTATTTTAACAGTTGTTCGTGTTTTTGTTCGAAGTTCGGTAAAATTACAAGAAAATTTCAGTTTAAAGTACGAAATAATCAACAACTTAATGATAAATATAAAAGAAAGAGAATTTCATAAAAAAAAATGGTCATATTAGCTATTATTTATGATATAAGTGATTCTATATACATACATACATACATATATGTTGGCAATATTTTTCTGAAACTATGAAATAGTTTTAGTTTTCGGCGGTTTTTTAATTGGAGATTTTATCAAATAGAGGTTTTTGAAAGTTTGGCGATTATTTTTCTAAAAACTTGATTATATTATCGGTTTTAAGAAATTAGCACATTTGTAGAATCAAAAAAAGTTAATCTTTTATATTTTGGCGATTTTTCCAATAAAAAAAAACACCAAAAATGTAACAAATTGGTTCATTAAAAAATCAAAACTTCATATAGCTATTATTCCTTCTGGAGTCACAGTAACATGCTGTGAAAATTTCAGGAAGATCGGTCCAATGGTTAAAGTGATTTTTATATATTTATTGGTGATGTTTTTCAGAAAAAAATATTAGTTTTAATTTTAGCCTTTTTTTAATGAAATTATTTTCATTATTTATTCAGAATTTGTTTTTTTATAATAAATAGCTATTTATTATACTAAAACCAAGATATTTTAAAAATATTACACAATTTGTACTTTTTGTGATTTCATATTTAAAAAGTTTAAATTTATGTATTTTGATATGTATGGTAGCCCTGATCATGCCTTACATCAACACACTGTTATTTTATATCTTTGTTGTGTTTTATTGATGTAAACACAACAAACACTCATCCACGCACAAATATATACGTACCATACTTTATTTTGTGGTCAAACACGACTGGTTTGTTTACCTTTTTTTCTTGCTGTAGTTTGTTGTTATTTCTTTATGTGGTGTTTACATATGTATGTACGTATATACATAAGTATATCTATCTGCGGGCTGTTTAGAATATTTTTTTGCGGTTGCTGACATTTGGTCAGCAGCAGCTGCGGCAATGTAGTGCAAAAAAGTTTTTTTACAAACAGTTGTTAACGGTACGCGCAAGTGATTGGAAGTGTAAAAAGTGTTTGAAAAAGTAAAGGCAATTGCAGAGAAAGAAAAGAAATCTGAATTTATGTTTGTTTTTTTTTATTTTACAAGGAAACCAAAAAAAATATTAAAAGAATACCTTGTAGTGCAAGCAAAGAAACTTAAAATAAGTTATTTAAGTGTTAGCTAAAATAAAATGTAAATCAAGCAAATTGTTTTTGTGTTAACAAAATAGAAAAATACATACATAAGTATGTATGTATATACCAACCAAAATCCTTTGCTAAAAGTCTGAGTTGATTGCTTTTTGCCGGCCAACCATTGAAAAACAAGAAAGAAGGCAGGAACTGCATTTTTTCATTAAAAAAATAAATTAATGGAATTGTTTGGTTAATTAAAAATCAAGGGTGAGTTTTATGGAATTTTTTAAATTATTTAAAATAATATTTATTGTGGAATTATGTTGGAGGACATACATACCTACATATGTACATGTAGAATGTATGTAGAAAGAATTGTTACATACTTATTTACAAAATATGCCAATACAATGTCTGCCTGCCAATATTGTTAGTGACGTGCAGAGATGTTTTCCGGAAGGGGAACTCCAAAAAGCCTTAATTGCCCAAAAGGGGATGTAATTAATATCGACTTTTACTTTAATAAATAATGTATTATATGGGGGTAATTAATATGTAATAAGGCAGAAAGGAATGGCTTACGATTAAGTTTTTCAATTCTTTAGCATGATTATTATTATAAATCATAGGCTTAAATTTATGTTGGGTATAAATCACCGATCGTTAAATTTTTTTTTCATTTATACGGCTTTGAAATCTAAGATTAGTGATATATGTATGCATTTTGTGCAAGAAGCTTTCAGTTAGGGAGTTATAGTCTCTGTGATTTCTGAACCGATCCTGGCAATATACAATATATCATTTGAAAGTGCTATGAAATATATTTCAAACATGTCCCATGAAAGGTTTTAATGTTTTCTATTGATCACTTGATATTTTTTTGTACCATTATATCGATGAATTTTCGAAATAACGGAACTTTTTTAAAAAATCCGCCTAAGAAAAAGAAAATTTTTTGTAATTGTGCTTTAATGGGTTAATTAATTAGGCCATGTTATACATACATCGTTTGAGAGGTATTTCACTTTCAAATGAAATATATACATACATGCCCGGATCGATTCAGAAATCGCAGAGATATAGTAATATATACAATATATGAGCTTTAAATATATATATATATGAGCTTTAAAGCTCTATAGCATAAAAACCGAAAGCTTCTTGCCGATAAAAGCTTTTTGAAATGAACACGTTTTTGAAGCTCATTTAAAAAAAGATATTGGTCACTTTCAGCCAATGGTGTTGAGTTCCGTTTTAAGCACTATTTGAGAGTCAAAAGTACAATAGCACTCCAATGATTAATTTATCACTATTTAATATTTATTTTTATTTATATTTATATCATTGTACCTTTAATATTAAAAATGTTTCCTAATGAGAATAAAAATAATGAATCTATAAACAACCAGTTTCAGCGGCAGATACAGACATTATTAACCCCCTTATTCAAAAACGATTTTTAAATTTAACAAACGTTTATTAAGACAGATTTGCATATAACAATTTGCTTAATAAACGTTTGTTAAATTTAATAATCGTCTTTAAAAAACGACTATGTAGGTGCATACATATGTAGTTTTTGGTCGAAGGTATCAGAAATTAAAAATGAACTAAATGAACTAATGTTTACTGATATTTGAAGAATTGCTAAAGGAATATTATCCATTCCACATTCATCTACAAATGTGGAAATCGACATCGAAAACGAGTTTTGGAAATACATTTTAATTCATTTCTAATCTAATTTTTTACACTTTTCTTTTAAGATTCTCTTTAGTAGCACAATATCTTTATATTTTATGTGATAAAAGTTTTTCAATACAGAAATATTACAAAAAAATTGAATTCTAAAACTCATTCGTTTTCGATTTCTATCACAGAAAGCATTTGACTAGAAACAGTTCGTGAAAATGCACTGATTCGACAAAAACCGCATAAATAAGTAAATGAGATTCGGATTGCAGTCTTTAGCCAAAATGAGGCAAAAACATCTGTAGACACAGTAAAAAGTCATTTGCGAGAAGTTGGACGCAGTGTTGCCATTTTAGCACTTGCAGTGCTAGATTTAGCATTTTGTTTCTCGAAAATGCATTGAAATACAAAAAATACTTTTGGAGAAATAAAAAATAACTTCTATTAATATTTCAACTAAATTTCTTTCGGTGTGGTATATTATTAATATAATATATGAAATGTAACTTATTAAAACAAGTCAACAATTGTTATGAACAAAATTAGAAAAAAACTACAATATATATTTGTAACTTTTGAAATAAAAATTGTATTGTAACATTGAAAAAATTTAGCACTTATTTTTTCTTCTGTAGAACATTTTAGCACTTAGTTTTTCAAGTTTTAGCATATTTTGAAATTCATTTTCTGGCAAAACTGGTTGGACGGTTTGAAAGAATTTCATATAAGAAGCCATTATTGCCTGAACGTAACCGAAAGAGACTCGAATTAGCATAGAAGTACCTCCATTGGATCGATGTAGAATGGAAAAGATTATTATTTTCGGATGAAACAAATATTAATAGGGTCTCTCCACATGAAAAAAATATTTTCACCAAGCCAAAGTTGAAAGAATTTGATCCAAAGTATACCCACGCCACTTTGCAGCATGGAGGTTCTATATTGCTTTGAGGTGCTGCACGAAATTCAGGGAAATATTGATAAGTTTCAGTATGCAAGAATTCTAAGCGATACAATGATGCCGTATACTGCTGAGAACATGCCAGTAATATGGATATATAAATACGGCCCAATCATGAATAAAAAATCCGCGGGAGTTGTTTCCGTTTTTATTTTTTAACATTAAATTTGAATACAAAAATGGGAAAAGGAAAAAAACTCCCGCGGAATTTTTATTCATGATTGGCGTGATAATTGACGATCCGAAGCGTATGACTCATCACGTCAAGCAAGAGTTTTTTTTAACAATTTGTTTACTGTTCTTGACTGGCCTCGTGTAGTCCTGATCTCAACCCGATTGAGAACTTTTTGCAAGTTGTAAAAACCAAAGTAATATCTGTGAAAATAAGCAATTTTAATGGTATCTTTGCCGTAACAAAGAAAGTAAAAATGTGTATGTAAAAATTTGGTGACTTCAATGCCTCGCAGATGTCAAGCTGTTATCGATAACAATGGATTTGCAAAAAAATATTGTTTGATTTTTAATTTACTAATATCTGATACTGACTGATATCACTATAGATTCATAAATAATACTTAATTGGACACAAGCAGTTATTTTTTAAGAGTAAAGGTACAGTCACACTTGGCAAATATTTGCCGAAAAAGACGTAACCACTAAATAACACACATTTGAACTCGTTTATTTATTTAAAAAATTTTAATTTATTTGATACTGTTTGATCTTGCAAAACTCTTGTAAGAGTAAACAGCGTCAAATTGATTTGTGCTAAAACAAGTGGTTATGCTTTTTTGAGTAAATATTTGCCAAATGTAACCGTACCTTAAGAGTTAAATTGACTAAACTACGACAATTTTTTAGAATATCGTAAAACCTTTCGTATTATTTGGTTCAAACTAACATGTTAGTGTTAGTGACCTTAATTATTTGCACGTCGCTGTAAGTGTACGCATTTGTTTACAATGTAAACATGTTGAGACTTTAATAGCAAAGAACTTAGTGGCTTAAGATTAAGAATTTTAAAATTGGTAATGGATTTCAGATTTTATTCTACTAATATTTTATATTAATTATCATTATTATTGAAAAATCTATAATAGAACTCTAGCTGTTTCTTTCTCTTTTACAATAGTTTTATACAGCGTTGTCAACTTGGTGTGTTTACTTTTACTATTAATCGTTGATAAACAGTTTTATATAGAATTTATGAAAATAAAAAAATGTAAAATTAATTCAATAATCATTTTAAACAAAAAGGAATTCTAAACTTGGGCGTTTTTTTCTCCATTTTGGTGCGTTTTAAAATTTCAAAGTTGACAACGCTGGTTTTATACCTTTTTTTATTTACATATATCCATTTGTTTACATTATTGAAAACAAGAAGAAGAAACCGCTATATATTAAGAGTGTTACCATACTATACATACAGACAGACAGACAGACAGACGGTTTTTTACCAGCTAATAATTTAAATAACTAAACTACAGTTGAAGTGCCTGACTGATTTAAAAAAAATATATTAAAGAGATTAAATGATTGACTTATCAACAAAAAAATGAAATTACGCAGTTGTATGCGGTTAAATTAACAAGTTAATTAACTAAATCAATTAACAATTAAATAGTCATAATTATTAAAAAATATATTAAAAAATCAGTACATCAAATTAATTACTAAGTTAAAGTTGATAAGCAGAGTTCTAAAACAAAACCGTATGTTAAACATACGGTACGTTTTGTCAAGTGTGGACAGCCTGTTATAACTCGCAATAGTGATTTCAAACAATATCAACAAATCTATGGCAATTATTGGCAAGAGTGTTTTTGGCAGCTCTTTGAGTCGTTATATCGACTCAAATAAAGTTTTCTTGCATTTCTATAAATATAATATCTTTTTATACCCTTCACCTTCATGAGAAGGGTATATATACGTTTGTCATTCCATTTGCAATTTACACAATATAATTTTCCGACCCTATAAAGTATATATATTCTGGATCCTTATAAATAGTGGAGTCTATTAAGCCATGTCCGTCTGTCTGTCTGTTGAAATCAATTTTCTGAAGTCCCCAGATATCTTCGGGATCCAAATCTTCAATAATTCTGTCAGACATACTTTCGAGAAGTTTGCTATTTAAAATCAGCATAATCCGTCCATAAATAACGTAGATATGAGCACAAATCCTAGACAACTTTTGAAAATTTCATCAAAAAAACTATCAAACAAAGTGTATTAATATGTATATATGTATGTATATAATATAATTATGCATCCACAATAAAGGTGAAGGGTATATAAGATTCGGCATAGCCGAATATAGCACTCTTACTTATTTTTAATCAAAACTGAGAGCTCATTATAACAATAAATATATGGTGACCTAGAATTAAGATTAAATTAAGATTACATATTTTTAGATTGAAATTAAGCTAGTCCTGCCTCAATGTTAGCAAATTCTATTATATTCTGTAAATTTAATAGTTTTTAATTTTACTTTCGTTTTACTTAAACATAAAATACTTTAGTTGTTTCGAACACTGCTTAAATCAACTTAATATTTTAAAATTATTCAGTAATTTTCTAGCTTAATTAAGCACAAACTAGATTTAAATGTTTATACAAAATATGCATATCAAGAAACACTGATAAACTAAATAAAATATACACAATTTCTTCAATTTATTGAGGAAACAAATTGTTTGTAACACTTTTACTTCTTATTTAACACTAAACTTTAATTTATGTAATTTTTTATTAAAATATATGCTGAAATATGCTAATAATATTTAAAAAAAAACATAAATAAATTCAAAATTGAAAGCAAACAACAGAATAATTTTATTTTAAATACAATACGTTACAATAAGTAGTAGAAGTATAATTATTATTTACTGCTTTTATTTTAATTATTAAATACCTACATATAAACATCCATTTGAAACTAAAACGAAACTTGGTTTTAGCGGGTTTTTGTACAATAGTCATAGTTCATTAAGTTTTGTGTATTTTTTAGCGCAAATCATTTTTTTTTTTTTTTGATAATTTGTTTATTCTTCCAATTTTCTCATTGATTACTATTCAAATTGTTATTTGTGTAGAATGGGGGAGATGATTACTTAAATACATATTAGCTTGGAGTGGTAATTAACATGATTATTTACTTTAATTTTGTTTTCCTAAAAATTCATGAAAGCAGCAAACAACACAAAAATATTGCTGTAAATTAGCTGTTTTCTGTAAATGTATGAGAAGTTCTAAAACAGGTATAGAACGGCATTTTGGTATTTAAATTATGGATTTAAATTATGGATTTATCATTAAAACAAATTGCGTCATTGAAATAGGGAAGTTATAGCTGCTATCTTGTAAATAATATTGCCATTTAAGCGACAATATCAATTACTGTGGCATTACAGCTAATCAACCACAGCACTTTAATAACAGATGGCAGATGAACACAATAGATGATGCCTAGTTTTTAGCAGCAAATTCCCACACTTGGCAAATATTTGCTGGAAAAGGCGTAACCACTAAATAAAATATATCTTAATTAATTTATTTATTAAAAAAAACTTAATTTATTTAGAACAAGACACAAGAAATATTTAGTTCTATTTATTTAATGATGTTTGATCTTGCAAAACTCTTGTCAAGCAGATTTGTGCTAAAACAACACGTTACGCTTTTTTGAGTAAATGTTTGTCAAGTGTGACCTTTAATAATATTAGCGGAAAATGTGATAATAAAGAGTCTTATTACTTAAGAAAAGCAATATTTGATGATTTGGAGATCATAAATTATAAAGCTTTGAATTCGTAAATATTTTTCAAAAAACCAAAAAATTTCTCTTTATAAGAATTCATGCTAAATCATTATTAAAAAGTAAAAATTTATAATTTTATGATAACAAATTTCTTAAATTTATAAAATCTTAAAAAAATACAAATTCTACAAACTTTAAACACAATCCTCAAGACTCCCATTTAGAATTAATTTTCAAAAATCTCCAAATAACCCCATATTGTGTATGTTACAAAATTAATAATAATATATAAATTTTTATAATTTAATAAAAGAAGATTATTCTAGAACTTATTTCAAACACAATATTTGTGATTTACAATAAAAAAATTTAATTCCTAAATTTTATTTCAAAAATCACTACTATTTCCATTTAAAGGGATAATCTAGAAAATTCTTTCAATTATTATAAAATCAATTTTAGTTAAAAAATTTATGATTTGCAATAAAAAAAATAAAATTCCCAAATAATTTTCAAAAATCCCCAAATGTTCCCACTTAAGAATTTTTACCAAAAAAAAATATTTGGAAATGCAACATTTTGTGTATTATATTAAAATGACTTAAAACTAGCTTCATTCATTAATTTAATAATTTGAAATAAAAAAATTTAATTCCTAAATATTTTCCCAAAATCCCCAATGTCCCCATATAAAAATTTTTACGAAATCAATAATAAAAAAAACAAATTTTATAATTCATGAATAAAATTAAGCTAAAAGAATTAAATATTAAAAAATTCAACTCCACAGTCTTTTCTTATCATCCACAATAAAAGTATTTTTTAAATAAACTTCTAATATTATTCCAAAACTGGTTTAAATCAAGAAACTTATGATTTACAATGAATAAAATTAAATACCTAAATTTTCAAAAATCCCAAAATGGTCCTCACTTAACAAATCTAACTCCATAACAAATACATAATAAAATACTAAATTTTGTTATATATATTTAAAATAAACTATTCTTTAACAATAAATTTATAATAAAAAAATTTATTAAAATATTCGCTAATTAATATTGGCACCTATCAGCAAATTATTTAATAAACTTACATATGTATTATTAACTTCTTACTTTTAAAATAATTATTTCAGAAATTAAATTCTAGTACTTTAAATAAATCGTTTTTAAGCATTTATTTTATCTCAATTAAAAAACAATAAAATGTTGTATATTAAATGTGTAATTAAAAAATAATATCAGACATAAAAATTACACAGAGTAATAAATAATTGGGAGAGAACAAAGTCGGCAAAATGTAAAATAGCAAATAATAAATTATATACAGATTACTTAATCGACATATTCCAACTCTGAGTTAAAACCCTCTTTATAGGAAATTTCATTCACTGTAGAATGATGTTGCTAATAAAATATCACAGAGTAGACAGAGGTGACAATTTTAACGTTTCAAAAAAGCCATAATCAGTTTCCTAAAACAGTTCTCATGCAAAGAGAAAGCTATATTACTTTTTTGTACATAATTTATAATTTAATTAAAAGTTAACCGCTTTATGTTGATTATCTTCCGTCTGGTGATAACTCTGTGTGCTTTGTATAAAACATTTATTTTAAATTGGCTTCTTCTACATCATTTCTCACACGCGTTTCAAATTAGCAATGTTGTAATTACGTTGGAGTTCACAGTTGAATGGTTTTTTAATTACAAGCATATCAAGTTTATACATAAAATGAAATATAAACTTCGATATACATATGTATGTATGTACGTAAATTTAATTTCAGGGATTTTTGTAATTTGTTAAAAATTTTTGAGTTTTTTTTATAATTATTTTATATAAAATTTTTTATTATATTTAATTCATTATTGATTTTTTTATAAAAAGGTTTCTTTTTAAGCAGGGAAACTTTTTGGGATTTTTGAGTTTTTAAAAAAACTTTTGGGAAGTAATATTAATCAATGCTTAAAGGTTTTTATTGCTAGAATTTTATAAAAACAAAGTGTTTTGCAGGCCTAATTTCAATTAGGCCCAAATTGAAAAAAAATATTTTTGGAATGATTGAAGAAATAGCTTTCTAAAGTCCTTTGGACAATTTTTGCTAGGACCAATAGGTGAAAAGTTACACTCATTTAAAAAAAACCCTGTATGACCAAAATGTCCAACTTTGACACCCTCTAACTCCGGCACTTCTTGACTGATAGAGCTGAAAATTTGTGCCTGTCCTACTATCAAATAGCACTAACCTTGGTGCAAATTTCATCCAAATCGGAAGACATCGATTTTAAAAATTGGGTTACTTGACGTGAAATTGCCCATATGTATAATTATTTCATTTAAACGTTATGGCATTTCAAATTTCATTATGAATAAGTCTTTAAATCATTACTGTTTGTAACGCATTTCTTATGTCACAATTTCTTTAATTGCTAAATTTAATTAAATTTTTGATATTTATTTAATTGGACTCGAGTTCATAAAATTTAATTTTCATTAAATTATTTTTATTGATAATTTTCTTGGCTGGAATTCGAACCAGGGGTCAAATTACCGCATTCGTGATCGAATGAACTATCGTATCGAAAAATCATTACGATATCGAAATTATAATAAAATGTACTAAATTTCTTGCTCGATATCGAATAATCTCAAATAAGAAAATTACGATAAATTGTACTCGATATCGAATGCGGTAATTTGGCCCCTGGGTTGTTCAATTTACATATGTTTCGAGAAACACCACTTTCTCTCATCAGAATTCTTTGCGTTCTACCCCTCTGCACCACTTGCGGTGCCTGCTAGCCAACAGACAAACATCAATATTTTAACCAGTGTTACCTGGTGGTTCGAAATTTGCTGTAATTATCATTTTTATTTATTAATTTCTATTTACATGTTGCATCCTTTTCTTCAGTGTTTTCGTATTCATGTCAAGACTTCGTCTCGAAAACCTGATATTTATTTAGTCGGGCTCGAGTTCATTAAATTTAAATTAATAAAAAATAATAAATTGTTCTTTAATTGAATTTTTTAATTATAATTGCAATTTTTTTTAAACTAATGCGAAAAACATGATATTATTTATTTAGGTATTGTAGGTTGTTTAGAATTATATTCTAATTGCATATTTAGGTAATTAAACAAATTACACATACAACAAGTTCAACTGCAATTGTTTAACCTGTTTTTTATTTTGTGTTATATCATGTTTTATTTATGCTTTTATAAAGAAATGTTTAAAATGCTAGATAAACTTTGGATAAATAACTGATAGGTCAATAACGCAATAAATTTATCTGCAGTTTCATTTATTACTTTAACTTGGTTAACTAACTAATCAGTTATGACTAGTTTATGAACAAGTTAAACTATTTCTTAATATTTAAGTTTTAACTAAAGCAATTATAAAGTTAAATTGTCTGTAAACAAAATTATTATTAAACAAATATTTAATTTGTATACTTCTTATGGCCAGTTTTTGACTTGATATTTAAATACGAAATTAGTTAATTTTTCCTTAAACTTAAATTTTATTTAAATATTGTTTCATTTTTTCAGTCTCAAATTCCGTTTGGTATTTAATTATGATAAAAGTATGGTATCTTTATTAAATGTCAAAAAAATATAAACAACTTATTTATTGAACAGCTGATTTACTATTTAGTTTACAAATTGTTGTAAACTATATGGACAAAATATAATATCGTCTTCATCTGAATTCATTGTTTTAGTTGATTTTAATAACACAATAGCACAATTTTTTTATTCACGGCGAGTTTATTTATTGAATATTTTTATCAAATAATAAAAAAACTTCAATACGCAATTTTCATAATTTGCAGAACTGTCACAATCATATGGTAGTATGAACAACTTAAGCTGTATTGAAATGGACGTAGTCAGTGATTTAAGTTATGTAGATATATTTAAATATGACTTATAAAAATAAATTTGGTATTTAAACAGAACTTAAGTTTGAAAACCGTTTAATTTTTAAGTTAAAAATTGGCCATTAGTAAGGCTTATTTAACTATAAATATTTCTCAATTAATCTTAGCCTTAGTTAACAAGTATGTACATACATACATATGTATTACAAATTAAAAATTACACGACCTGACTAGTCTTGATTACAATTATGGCTGTCATTTTAAATATCCTATAATAAATTCTAAATAAATGCCATAAATTCTTAACTACCATTAAACAATTACATATATCATAATTACTTTTTTTTAATATAATACGTTTAATATTAATTCATTTTATTTATTACAGATTTTCTCTTGTTATTTTTTCTTGTTAACAATATTATTTTTTATTTAATTTCATTTCAGTTTTAAATTGCCTTTCTTGTACCTTAAAAGTTATTGTTTGTTTATACGCCGCGCCATATAAATTCCCTAAGTAGGTATTTTGGATTATGTTGTTTTTGCTTATTTTGTATTTGTAATGAATCAATTTAATTCTAAAAACACGTTTTTATAACACAAAATTTAATTATTAAATATCACTATTAAAAGGTGAAGCCAAGCATTAATTACAACAACAAACGTATAATCAAAACAAAGTTAGCAAAAAATAACGGCTATACAAAAAAGAGGAAGCAGCAACAGTCACAACAATAACTGTTTATAAGAGTACAAGCCTCACACACACACACACACACATTTTGTACTCACCATGGAATTGTCATCGTGTATGAAAGAAACTAAAGATGTTGAATTCCAAGATATCTATTATACGGTTGAATTGAAGAAGAATATCGGTGAGTATCGTTAAGTAATTTAATAAAAAAAGGATTATTTTTATTTGTTTTAATTAATAGAGAGAGTCTTATGTAATAATATGTTAGCTAAAATTATCATTTCATTATCATCTGTTGTCTGGGCTTTACTTAATAATAGCCAAAGATTATTATGTTTGTTTAATTCTCACAGATCTCAGGTCTATTTTGCGAAAAAGACGTAACCACTAAATAAAATATTTTTGAACTCCTTTATTTATTAAAGGAGTTATTATTTATTATTCGTTTATTTAGGACAAGGCACAACAAATATTTCTTCTTAAGCTATGTATAGAAGGTTGTCAGATCCAGCAATGTACTGACATTGAAAAATTGTTAGCAAAAGGTAAATTGTCAGTTCAGGCGACTGTACGAACAACTTACAATTTCATTGGCACACAATTGTCACACAATGAATTTATCTGTCAACCGAAATTGTCAGTTCACACGGTTGTCAGATTGTTGTGTGGCAAAATATTGTCATCAAACTAAAAAGAGCAATTGAAACAATTTTACTGCATTTGTCCTTCCTCGATAAGTTTGATAATAAGTTTGGTAGGATTTTTGTTTCAGCTTTGATTTTTTGTTGCCTGAATAGGACAATTCAATTGGCTCTTAGCTGCACTCTATGAAACAGGATCCATCAGCAGATATGTCCCTATCCTTTTTTATTTTCTTTAATTTAATTCTTTAATTTTCTTCCACTTTTTTCCAAAATGTTATTAATGAACACTTTTGTTCGTTTATTTATTTATATATGTATATACAGAGTTGCATTTAGAAATAATTTCTCTGCCAATGCTGAAATTGACAGATGCATAAACTTTGCACATATGACAATTAAAAGTGTTTGACAATTGTCTTAAAACAATCTTACAACGACAAAAAATGTGTTTACACGATTGTTAGATGTCTCACAATATTTTTGTCTTACAATGTACTGAAAATGCTTTATCTTACAAAGTTGGAAGACAAAAATTTTAAGTTCACACGGTTGTTAGACATTTTTTGAAAATTTTTCGGACAACGTTGTAAGATCGGACAGCCGTATGTATAAAGCTTTAGTTTATTTTATCCTATTTGATCTTGCAAATCTCTTGTAAGAGTAAACAACGTCAAACCAGTTTGTGGTAAAACAACTGGTTATGCTTCTTTGAGTAAATATTTGCCATGTGCGACCATACTTTTAGTTAGTCTTTAATTTTAGCTTCCTAATAGACTACTGATAGTTTAGCTTCACTTGTGGCTCTTTATACAATCTAAAATTAGCTTCAATCGAAGGTTAAGTTAAGCTTCAATCGTGGCTCTTTATAATGTCTGAGTTTAGCTCTTAGTTTAAACTCAAACGTAATCTAAGTTTAGATTCAACCGTGACTCTTTATAAAGTCTTAGTTTAGATTAAATCGCGGTCTAAGTTTTTCTTCAATCTCTTTGTAAAATCTTAGTTTAGATTCAATTGTGGTCTAAATTTAGTATTACATAATTGTGGCTCTTTATAAAGTCTTAGTTTAGCTTCAATCGTGGCTCTTTATAAAGTCTTATTTTAGATTCAAGTTTAGTTGTAAAACTAAAGTTTTAGTTTATCTTCAATGCGTTAAATATGTATGTATATCTTAATAAATATAGTTCTTATACATAATTACCTCTTGCTACCAAACAGTAACTGCCGTATTTATAAAAAATTAAAGTAGACTTCAAGTGTATTTTAAGAAAATTTTATATGAAATTTTTTTTCTTAAAGTATACTTCAAGCCTACTTTATTTTTTATAAATACGGCAGTAAAACTTTTCAACTACTGCTTTTTCAAAAATATAAATAAACAACTCGACTTGTCAAATCCAGCTGTGTCATTCTACTTATTTTTCTTGTTCGCTCAAACCAAAAATCTATTGTATTTTGCAAAGAAAAAACTACATATTTAAACAATCATTTATTGTTTAATTGATTAGTTTTCGTTGTATTTCTTTTCGATTTGAACAGCGAAATAAAAGCAATACATTAATTAATGAAGATGAATTGGGGAACCAATATTTGTGTTGACTAGGCAAGGTCAACACGATTTTTAATCATGATTTGTTAGCGGATCATGATGCAGCAAATTTGTTAGGAAATTAATACTATAAACTTATTTAATTAGTTTTAAAATATATATGTATAATGTTTTAGTTGGTTTGAATGCTGATTCCTTTTACCCAAACTATTATTTTCTTTCTACGTAAGAAATTTAATTAATTATTTCCTAGTAAAGCATTCAGTTTTGTGATTTGTGATGACTACATTTCTTCCGGCATGGCTGGTATTTAATCATATGTATGTATATATTATTTTTATTATAGATATTATTTACATCAGCCCTTATTATTGACATTTCAACACCATTTTTTTATTCCCACGCTGTTTCAAACCAAAATTAATATTCATTGGCCGCTTCAAAACACTGATGTCTTCACTTGTATGTAAAACTGTTTACACACTTAATATGTGTGCCAAAACATTTAATTTTAATTGCATTTAATAATAATGTGAACGCACAATAAATATTGAATAGAGGTGCTGAAAATATCAATGACAATCAAATACATAAATATCAAGGAATATCATTAGAGAAATAGGAAAACTAAATGTATTTATAAACAAATTGTGTAGCCTTGATAGAATTCGACATTGCTCATAATATTTTAAAACAATTGTTTAAATATTAAGTTAAAACTATCTAAAAAAATTTGTTTGTATTGAAAGTGGAATTTAATTGTTTTTATTAAATTTGTTTTAATAATATTTTAATACCAGTTAAAACAACCAGTTTAAATTATATAATATTTTGAAGAGCAATTTTTACCTTAAACTTTTAGGAAAATTTAATGAGTTTGAAAGTTATAAATAACAGCATTTAAGTGCAATATATTGTATTAAAGTGACAGCACGTATAAACTGCAAAATTAACGTTAATGAAATATAGAGTCAATAATTTTGCATAACCAAAAGTAAACTTTATTATAAACCCCACCCCTTAAGATTTTATAAAGATCATAGATTGAAGCTAAACTTAGACTTTATAAAGATAAAAGATTGAAGCTAAAAGATTGAAGCTAAACTAAGACTTTATAAAGATAAAAGATTGAAGCTAAACTAATGGGTCGATTATGTATAGCAACCAAACTGGACATTTATTAAGATAAAATATTGAAACTAAACTAAGACTTTATAATGATCCAGGATTTAAGCTAAACTAAGACTTATAAAGATAAAAGATTAAAGCTAAACTAAGACTTTATAAAGATCCAGGATTTAAGCTAAACTAAGACTATATTAAGATAAAAGATTGTAGCTAAACTGAGTATTTATAAATATACAGCATTGAAGCTAACCAAAGTCTTTATAAAAATCCACGTTTGAACTTAAACCAAGACTTTATAAAGATCCAAGATTATAGTTAAACTAAGCCTTTTTTCAGATCCAGGATTGAAGCTAAACTAAGACTTTATAAAGATTCAAAATTGTATCTAAACTAAGACTTTATAGCGGAGATCCAGTATTGAAGCTAAATTAAGACTTTATAAATTTCCACGATTATAGCTAAACTAAGACTTTATAAAAATTATTAAATCGTGGGTTTTTATAAAGTCTTAAAATAACTTCAATTTATCGAGTGCTCAATTAAAAGGTATTGTTTAAAATACAGAGTATTCAAATGTAACCATATTCTACAGCACAGCTACTAACTGCACAAATACCGGTTGATGTTTTGGTTGAAATAAGGTTTATTCTCTTCAAAGAAGTTATTAAATTATATACTTATGTACGTATGACTAAACAAGCTTTCTACTAATTAAAAATTCTGTTAAGTGGAATTTAAAATGAATCTTAAAAATTTTCCAGTACATTGATGGAAAATATGACAAATGAACAGTTGCTAAATGACGTCAATATCTGATATCCATTAAACAAAGTGCTAAAAATAACAATTATATCCACCATCTGAAGCTATGATCCACTAACTACTGTTTAAATTGTATAAAACTTATATTTGCACAGTATTTCTTGTTAAGCGTACCTTTTACAAATCTGTATAAAATAGGGGTGTTTCCATGAATAAGCGTTACATGTTAAAGGTTGTTACATAACCTTAATTTAGTCTTAAAGCTGGAGGTCCACACCAAGCGTCGACGCGTTTCACGCGTTTTAAGCAACTGTCAAAAAAGTAGAATCAATATAGTTGTATGAGTTAAGTTACACACTTAACACGCGTCAAAAGCGTAGGACGCGCTGACGCCTGAAACGTGAAAAGTTCGTTTACTTTCTACTTTTGAACGCGGTGCACGCGTCACAGCTGACTTTTACAATTGCAAAGCAAATTTATTTTAAAGATGATGTCACCAAAAAAAATGACAGTTGAAATAACATTTTTTATATGAGTTTGACAAACAAACCGATAAAAAACTTCATATAAAAAAAAATCAGCTGGGCATACGGCATCACCTCCAAAAGTACATACATATAAAAAAGAAAAAATATTGACGCGAAAAATCTTCGCATGTAACTTGAAATGCCTGACGCTTAAAACGTTTAGAAAGCTTAAAACGCGTTTACGCCAAAACGCGAGTTGTGAACCTCCAGCTTAATTGTAGAGGTTCAAAAGGTCTTGAATTGACTTCAAGCTTGTTTCTTTATACATATGTATATGTAGGTTACATTGTTTTCTTTTGTTTAACTGGCAACTACATAAAGCTGGGCTACCAGATAATATAATTTACTTCACTTTGATTGGCAACACCAGAAAACCCATATTTGCTTAAAACTTGGCTACCAGATGCAACAATTAATAACTGGCCTACCAGATGCTTTAAAAAATATGAAAACGAAAAATTGTTCTTTAAACAAAATTTTAATAACATGGAGTGCCTCATATGTTTCTGTTCCAAATCAAGTGTCTGTTTTAAGCTAGTTGTAATTTTTCCATGTCTTATAATTGTTTTCTCTTAACACATTCCATATATAATTATTTAACTGTCTGTCATTGCATCACTGCGATAATAACACCGCCAGCTTGTTTACTGTTTGCTTCATATGGCATGGTTAAGTTTTACAACATTTTGTGGCAAATTTAGCAAAATAAAAAATTATTGTTGGCTAAGCAAGTTTCAATTAATGAGGCGTTTGTGTGGTGCAACAAATACATATACTGCAAGTTATCAAAGTTGAAAGTGATGAAATGTTTGTGAATTTTGTATGACTGAAGTTTTTGACAGGGTTTGCTTGAAATGGTGGTAGATTTAATGAAATGTAGTGAAGATTTTTTGTGGGAAATGGATGTTAAAAAAGCCTTAGTTTTGCTTCAAATGCTGGACTTTATAAAGTCTTAGTTTAGCTTTAATCGTTGGTTTTTATAAAGTTTAAGTTTTGCTTGAATTAATTTTCTTTTTATAGTCTTCGTTTAGCTTTAATCGTGAATCTTTATAAAATTTTAGTTTAGCTTTAATCGTAGGTTTTTTTTAAAGAAGTAACACTCAGAAAATTAATATGACTATATATGTACAAATAATTGTGTTACTTTCTTTGGAAAGGGGATAGATTGTAGAAGTAAAGGTGGTGAAAGTAGAAAAAAGCTTTATATCACAACTTTGAAATTGCGCATTATGTTTGTTTTAGTGCAGCATTGCAGCGCCTCTGGTGGTCTGGGCATTATTTTTAAAGCTTGATTTACTTCGGTGGCGTTTTGAATGCTATACCACCGAAGGAGGGCGCTGTGATAAATATTAGTTATGATGGATATAAAGAAAACTAATAATTATCAGAAACTGCTGTTGTTTGAGTGGCAGCGGCTGGGAATCGAACCCGGGCTACAAATACAAACTCGTGCTTAATGATCAAATGCGCTAACCAATTAAGCTACAGCTTTGATTGTTTCTTTTTCTTAGTTAATCTTTAGTTGTGTTTTTTTTTATAAAGTCTTCGTTTAGCTTTGATCGTGTTTCTTTATAAAGTTTTCCTTTAGCTTTCATTGTGATTCTTTACAAAGTATTAGTTTAGCTTAAAACATGTGTCTTTATAAAATCGTTTAGCTTTCATCGTGTGTCTTTATAAAATCTTAGTTTAGCTTTAATTGCAGCTCTTTATATAGTCTTAGTTCAGCTTTAATCGTGTTTCTATATAAAGTCTTCGTTTGGCTTTAATCGTGGATCTTGAAGTAATAAAATCTGTTGTTAATCCTAACTTGTTTTAAACAGATATTTTTATCACTTTCATTGTTTTTACATTGAGCATTTACTTTCAATTAAACTTTAGTTAAACTATTGTCAAAAAAAATATTTACTAAACCCGCATAGTTTATTACTGTATACCTAATTTATAATATTTATTACAGCGATCAAGTAAAACAAACACTGATAATCTATTATTTAAAACTATTTATGATCTCTAAACTTAATAAAAATGCAATTAAAATACAATTTTGTTTCCATAGTTAATTATTTGTTTAATTATTTAATTATTTGCTTAAATAATAATTAACTACTGTGTATGTTTAAGTCATAGCGAGTGAAAACATTTTAACAGCTATAAAAATTTTCCTTAATTAAAAATCATGTATATTTAAAAGTTAATTTCATATTTAGATGCAAATAAAGGTGTTGCAAACATTCAGTAGACTGACGTTTAAAATAAGTTTTGAATTCAATTATCTAGCAGTTAGTCATGCCATAAAGTGTTAAGTGGATTTATTTTATTTAAAGTAACTAGGAATAATGACAGTTTGCATGCGACTATAGTTAATTGCAAATTGTTGACATTTTGAATATTAAGCTAGATTTACACGATTGAAATAGTTATTAATAGTTATAAATAAATAAATATTGAAGAATTTTTGCTGTTTAACGAGTTTGAAGCATTTTGAAGAAAATTTCAATTGTGAAAATCTAGCTTTAGTAGTAAGTATTAGCAAATTGTGGGAAAAATTTAATAATCATAAAGATGCATTTTAACATAACTTGTTTAAATCAGTCAGATATAAGTAAAATACCTGCAAAACGCATTATTTAGAATTATGTTTAATAAAATAAAATATTAATTTAAAACACTGATGGCGAAAATGTATACGAATCTTTTAAAATCTTAATGAATTTATTGAATGTCATTTACAAATTTGTTGCAGTCAACAACCTGCAGTTCATTTCGTTTGAAGTTGCTACTTTGTTCTTGTTTGCAAAATGCATAAAACGAGGCTCTTGGAAACGTGATTCCATTGTTTAAATAAAAAATGTGTGGCTAAATCGCTAAGCAATACTTTATTGCAAAATATAAACTAATTGTAACATTATTTTTCTAAAACACTGTATGTGAATTATCAACTCTAGCAAGAGTTTCCGTTGTACGTGTCTCATGCTAAGGGGGTCTTTCTGGCTGTCAGCAACACTGTTGTGATACACTTCAATTAATATTTATTTAATTCTATCAACGCAAAATGTTTGTGGTCATTGTGTTTATGGCATAATAGAATGAAATATGTGTCAAATAAATTTAAATATAAATTACAGGCGATCCTTTTATGTTGCAAAATGAAAAAACTAAATTGCAGTGCTCAGTGCCCCGATAGACTAGGCGATAGTGTGCCGGACTATCAGTCGGAGGGTTGCGGGTTCGATTCCCGCCAAAGACTCTGGGTGTATTCTGGAGACAAGCCAAAAAGCTTCGCAGTTTGTGTTTGTTTTTTGTAAAAAAAAAAGTCCTTTTCTTTTCATGGAATTATGTTTATAGCATTAAAAATTTAGGCTTTTCATGATTATGTTAAGCTTAGCAAGCACAATAACAATGTTCCACCAAAAAGTTTGAAACAATCAAATAATTGATTTTAATACCACTACAAACACTTTATTAGCTTCTAATTTCTACTTTCTTCCTCTAATATTTAAGTCTATACTAAAAAAGTTAGTGTAATTAAAAAAATACCTTAAAATAAACAACTGCATGTGTTAAAAAAATAAATTTTAATTAACTTGCCCCCTTATTCAAAAACGATTATTAAATTTAACAAACGTTTATTAAGCAAATTTTTATATGCAAATCTGTCTTAATAAACGTTTGTTGAATTTAATAATCGTTTTTGATTTATAAAAGGAATCCATAAAAAAACGAAAACTTGTACCTAATAGAAATAAGAAAAAAGTTGCCTAAAAATGTTCATTTATTACAAAATTTTTCAATATTTAGTGTAAACAACATTTTATCACAAATAAGGAACTTCTTTTGGAGTTTGTAAAGACATGCGTAGAGGAATTAATGAAATTGAAATTTGTCTGAGAAATATTAGTTTATATAAATGCAAAGAGACTAAAAGGACAGACAGATTTCTAGATTGGGATTCTTTGGAAGAAAACCCATTTGTTTAGCTAAGTAGTTTCGTTTTACGCTTACTTACGTTACCTTATTCAAATGTCGAAGTTGAAAGGAAGTTGTTAAAACAAAAATAAGAAATCGTCTGTCTTTAAATTCTGCAAATATATGGATTAAAGTTCAAAAATGCTGTAGTACTTTTCAACTGCCTTCAAAAGTTTGCAATAAAATAAATTATAATGAAGTTTAACAAAAAACCCGATTTATTTGCAAATTAAATAATTTTTATTGATTAAATGTAATTTTAACCACCAGTGATTAAGGGTTTTTTTGTGTGTTTTGTTAAAATTAATTATTTATTTTTGTTTATGTTATTATATCGTTATTTTTCACGTGCACTTATCTTTATATGTATGTATTTGAACAAAATTTGGTACGTCGGTTTGTTGTGCACCATTCGCTTGGTATTTGCCATGACTATTAATAAGTCACAAGGACAAACTATGTCGTTTTGTGGGTTATATCTAGAAAATCCGGTCTTTTCACATGGCCAATTATATGTGGCGTGTTCTCGCGTAGGAAAACTATCAAGTTTATTCCTTTATACTCCGCAGGATTTAACTAAAAATATTGTTCATAAAATCGCATTATGATAAAATTAGAAAAATTAATGTTATTTCAAAATAAAGAAAATGAAATTATTTTATTATTTGTCTTTCATTTTATACTTTGGTTAATATCCTAATCGTGTGAAATATTATGCAGGACAATGTCTGCCGTATCAGCTGGATGCTATACATACATATTTGGTGGAAGTAGGCAATGGCACGCCCCTTTTCAAAAATGGCACTGGTGACCTTTCTTATTATAATAGACCGATTGGCATAAAACCTTTCAAATAAAAAAAAAAAAATTTGAAGGCAAAGCAACGTTTGCCGGGTCAGCTAGTTTGTTCTGTTTTCGTTATAAAAACTTCAATAATAATGAATATTAATATTGATGCTTTTTTACCCTCAGTTTTCTTAATTTTTACCCTATTTTTATGTAATCACAGTGCTTTTGATAATGCAAGAGTTGGTATCACTGGTAAAACCCCGTTAGAAAATAAAAGTATTGTGAATTCTAAAGCAGTAAAAATTATATAAAACTACTAAATAATATAAAATATAGTTTCTAAATATAAAACATTTAATAAAAATAATACAGTAGACGCTCAGAAATTAGTACTCTCAGTAATTAGAAATTTAAGAAATTAGAATCAGTCATTTCATTGCATTAAGCTCTCTAAAATTGGAACTAAAAATTCTAATTTCCGAGCTTTTTTTTTATTTTTCGTTGTAAACACTAAAATTTTGGCAGTTCAGTTTAACCTAATAGAAAACAAAAAGGGGAATCCTATTTTAGTAAATGTTTTATAAATATTGTTGATGTTGTTTGTGTTAATTGTTAACTTTAGATGAACTTTTCATAGTTTTTATGTTAAATAAACTAAAATGAAAACAAAGACATAGTTTTTCTATAGCTTTATTGTAAAATTTACCTAAATTTTAGTATAAAAACCCCGTCCAGAAATTAGAATAATTCGAAAATTCGAATCGCCCTAAAAACAAAGTGGTTCTAATTTCCGAGCGTCTACTGTAATTAATTTAGAAATACCCACATACATTGTTTTGTATTTAGAAATCGGATTTTTTTAAAATTGTTGCAAAAATGTAGAAAATTATGAAGAAATATATTATGAATTTAATTTGTATATATTTGTATATACTTTTTAGATATAAAACTATTTTTTCATTAACCCATTATAAGAAACTTTAGTAATATTTTTATAGTTTTGGCATAAACAGCTTACTATTAATAAATTTTGCATATAAAACACTTTTTCCAGGAATTTTCTAAACTTTGGGTATTAAGGGATAAATAAAAAAATTTTGGGAATTCTAAAATTTCTAGCATACACATAAAAAAGTTGATTTCTTTCAATAAAAATATAAATTTCACTAATATTTCTGTGTATACAAATGTACACTTTTTTAACTCTTCCCTATTTTTGGGGATTTTTTTAAAACAGTTTTGGAATTTATTAAATTAAGTACTTAAAAGTTATTAAATAGGATTTTATCAATTCTTTAAAAAATATACAAAAATTTGTAAAAATTTTTATGAATTTATTTTGGGAATTTTATAAATTTTATTTAGGAATTTTATAGATTTTGTATTAAGAAATTAATAACTTTAAATTTTTTAATTTAATTATTGGTTTTTCTAATTTAGCATTTTTTTATTTATTTTAAAATTTAACAATGTTTAAAAACAGCTGCCTGTTCTTTTTTTAAATTTAATTTATTCGACAATTTGAGAAGAAACAAGAAAATTATATTGTAGGATTTAAAAAAATAGGTTAAAAACGTTTTTTGAATAAATTGCAACCATTTTCACATTTCAAAGTTATTTGCCAAGTTTTATTTTAAGAATTTTAAACTGTATGTATACAAAGATGCTCGTGTGTGTTTAAATTAGTTTTTACTTTGTTGAACTTTTAGAATAACAAATAGCCATTATACATACATATGTACAAGGTGGCGCAAAAGTAATCCTCCTATTAGAAAATGCTATAAATTTTGCGATGGCCCCTAATGTCAGTTCTGTTTTGACATTTGTGTAGTAAACACATGCGAAATAAACGTTAATAAACAATGTTACGCTATACTGCTCCAGAACGCGGAATATTGCTGACTATTTATTTGACCAATAATCGGTCGGTGACTTTGGCACAACGTGAATTTCGCCGCAGATTTCCTGGCCGTCCAACGCCTACTGGTGAAACACTGCGACGTTTAGCCGCTCGCCTTGAAGAGACTGGCACAAGACGAGATGCTGCTAGGCATGGAGTAGCCGTTCTGCAGAGAACATTGCTGCTGTAGCCGACGATGTCATGCAAGCGCCGTCGACATCGACCAGACGACGTGCCACGCAAATGAGTATCAGTCGACGGTCTTTACAGCGAATTTTGGTACAAGATTTGAAGATGTTTCCGTACAAAGTCCAGACGGTGCATCAGCTGTTAGCTGCTGACCGCCAATCGCGTCTAACATACGCTCAAGCCATCCTTAATCACCACCAAGAGAAAGATGATTTTTCATCAAAAATAATCATGAGTGAAGAGGCCCATTTCCATTTTAGCGGGTACGTAAACATCGGAAGTTTACTTTTGCCCCACCTTGTATGTATGTATGTATGTACATATTTAAAGCACATGTGCTTCAAAGTTAAGTTATGGCAAAATCAATGACAATACCTATGACAGTTAATTAAAAAAATAGTCGTTTGAATTTTATTAAAATAAAACCGTGTGTTTGAAATGAGAGTAACAGATTTGCAACTTAATGTTTAAACTAAAATAATTTTAATTAAGTAGGTATTACAATGTATTTGTCTACTTGCAGTATTTGAATAAAACTTGCATTATTTTCAAAGGCGCCTAAAAGTCTAAAAGTGAAAAACAGGGTGTTTTAATGAAGAGTTTTTTTTATAAAATATTGTGGGAACAAAATTTTCAGAGTTAATAAGAATCAAATTATAAATATTTTTACAATATTGCAACAATTTAAGAAAACTGTTTTACAAATTATTATTTAAATATTTAATTTCATGAATTCCTTAACTTATTTGGTAAAATCCCTAGAAGTGGAGCCGATTTAAACGAATCGCAAAATTTATACATATTTAAAATTACAAAAATTAAATTTAAAAAATCCCAAATACCCAAAATTCCTGGGAAACTGATTTTATAAGTAAAATTTATTAATAGTAAGCTGTTTAAGCAAAAACTAACAAAATATTGTAAATAACTGAATTCCTAAATTTATTTTAAAAAATCCCCATAGTGGGATTATAAGAAATACATATGTACATACATGTATGTATGTATGTATGTACAAAATTTTCTGAATAGTTTTACTAATTTAAATAAAATTAAATTAAAAAAATTTGCTGAATAGTTTTACTAATTTAAATAAAATTATATTTTAGAATAGAGAAATTTGTTAAAAAACTTACTTTTATAAATTTCCAAACTGATTTCTGAAAATCCCAGAAAATGGGGAAGTGTACTACTGTGCAAAGTTAAGAATTTTTGTGAAATTTTTATTTAAAATGCAAGTCATTTTACTTTTTTATGTTTATAATAAACATTTTAGAATTCCCAAAATTTATTTAGAAATTTCCAAAGTTTAGAAAATTCCTGGAAAAAAAACTGTCATAAGTAAAATTTATTCAGCGTTACGTAAGCTGTTTAAGCTAAAGCCAGAAAAATATTATTAAATATTAAATTCACAAATTTAATTGAAAAATTTTTTACAAAATTTGTTATAATTTTACAGCAATTAAATAAAAGACGATTTCTAAATAACTGATAATTAAATATTAATTTTATAGCATTCCCAAACCGATTTAAGTAATTCCTTAAAAACGGGGAAGTAATTATCTAGTAAAATAAACCATTTTCGTGAAAGAATGGTACTTTTTTACGTTTATAATAAAAATTTTAGAATTCCCAAAATTTATTTAAGAAATCCCTACCTAACCAAAGTTTAGCAATTCCTGGGAAACGATTTTATTACATAATTTTTTTAAAAATAATTTGCTTAACCAAACAACTACAAAAATGTTATTAAAAATTTAATTCCTAAATGAAATTCGAAAAATCCTCAAACAGGGATTAAAAGAAATTTTTAAAAAAATTTAAAAAAACATGTACTTACTTATTATTTCATAATTTTTTTCTTGTTTATTTGCAGTAAAAGTTATTGGCCAGCATGAAATACTTAAAGGTGTAAGTGGCAGTTTTCGCAATGGCCAGTTATCGGCCATTATGGGACCCTCAGGAGCCGGAAAGAGTAGCTTGTTAAATGCCATATCTGGCTATTGGTAAATATATTTTAATAAATTAAAAAAGATAAGATTTTTATTTATTTATTTTAAATTTACTTTTTAGCACTTCCGGCGTGTCAGGCCACTTAAAAATCGATCGCAAAAACTCTTGCTATATCACCCAAGAAGATCATCATCAAACTCTGCTGTCAGTTGAGGAACTTATGCATCTGGCCTGTGATTTGAAAGTGAAACGAGAGCATCGCTTTAATAAGGAACAATTAATAAAAGATATTCTAATGAATCTGAACTTAAATCACAGACGTACGGTAAAGGCCAATAAATTGAGTGGTGGCGAAAGGAAACGTCTGTCAGTGGCTCTGGAATTGGTGGCCAATCCAAAAATCTTTTTTTTAGATGAACCCACCAGTGGTTTGGATGAGGTGACGGCTTTACAATGTGTACGTCTTTTAAGTAATTTGGCCAAACAGGGCCACACGGTGGTGTGCACTATACATCAGCCCTCGGCCTCAGTTTTCAATTATTTCGATAATGTTTATGTTTTGGCTAAGGGCAAATGTGTGTATCAGGGACCACCAGTGGGTTTAGTGCCGTTTCTGGATCATGCCCAGAAGGAGTGCCCCAAACATTACAGTCCTTCGGATTATAGTAAGTTGTATGGTTAGATTAAAGTAAATTCATTATTATTTTTTATATATCCTACTTTCTAGTTATTGAACTTTGTGATTGCGAAGGTCCTACAGCCATCAACTTTTTGGCCACACTCACCGACAATGGCAAACTTATCTTTACACCACCACCTGTGCTTTTAGATGTCAACAAAACTGGGGAAAGCAAAGACGTTACAAACCCACTACCCCTAACCAAATCTCAATCATTTGTATTTCGTCATGCTGTCACCACATTCTTCCCGGAAAACAATCATACACCCGGCTTTAGCACTCTGTTAACAAAATCTCATAACTCTCTTTTTGCTGGCACTTCTCTGCTATTCGATCACATGAAAACCTTTTCGAAGGGCCTGTCTAAGTCACATGATGGCACCTCCGGTTTCCAGCAGTTTTGTGTTTTGTCACGTGTTATGTTTCTGCGTATTCTGAGGGCTCGTATACCCATATTGATACAGTTTATACACCACACCATGGTGGGTTTGTTTTTTGGTGAGTTTTGTAACAAAAGAATCTGCATTTTGATATGTGGGGGAAAGTAATAATTTGGATTTTCTTTTTTGTTTTCTTACTCGTTTCAGGTTTACTTTTCTATAATCTGGGCAATCAGGGCAATCATATGTTTGCCCATTTGAAATTTTGCATAAGTGCCATCTTAATGATTGCCTATACACAAGTAACCATACCTATTTTGACTTGTAAGTACATATGTAATTGCAAACATCTTGGTGTTATTTTAAAGGATCTCATTATTTTTTTATACTTATTAGATCCCTTGGAAGTACAAATTGTTAAAAAGGAAACATTTAATCATTGGTATTCCCTGACACCCTACTACATGGCCCTGAGCATTAGCCGTTTGCCTTTACAGGTAAGAAGGGATTTTTAAAGAGCTTTCGGCTTTGAATTAAAAAAAGAAACACACATAAAATTTAAAAAAAAGATGCGATTTTTTTTTGAATTGATAGAACGATCTATATATACATAATTCAGTGTTTAAAGATGATTTCACATAAATGTTGACCGCGGCTATGCTGTGTCTAATTTTGACATACTCTCTCCCACATATCGGTCGGTATCTCACGAATAAATTCTTCTATATTAGCTTTTAGTGCGTCAAAAACTTAAAAATTTAGATTTTTTCATATTGAATTCTAAAAACTGATCGTTTCATATAAAATAATAAATATTGTATAATGATTAATTTAGGGGTTTATGGTGAAAATAGTGATAATCATAGATCACTGATATTTTACATTAAAATTCCAAACAAAACGACCTTTCGTATAAAATTTATCAAAATATTAAGTTGCTTATAATTCATTATTTACATGATTAAGCTGGATAATAATGGCAATCTAAGATCAGCGATCTCTCCCATTAAAAGTAGAAAAACTCAATACTTTCATAAAATAATTTTAGAAAATCTAAAAAACTGATCGTTTCATATAAAATGATAAAAATTTTACAATTACATACTTATAGTTTATTAACCAAGGGGGTTGGAGCGAAAAAAATGAACATTTGTGTCTTACCCACCGAAAACCTAAAAAATCGATCATTTCATAAAAACTTTAAAAATTTCTTAAAATATTTATAATCCGTAATTTACTTAATTTATAGCGAATAAAATGGAAATTTGCGATTAGTGATCTTTCTTGCCACCATATTCCATATCAAAAAGCGCATTTTTTGTGATATATTGGCAGTTCTTGCAATACTTCTTGCTGCTCTTTACACAAAATTCGATAATTTTGCTTGTTGACGTAGACATTCAACCAGAAATGAACGTCAACGCTGAACACAATCACCCATATGGTGAATAAAAATTCCACATGAAATTTGTTCTCTTTTCACATTTTTCCTATTTAAATTCAATGTTAAAAAAATAAAAGGGAACAAAAATCATGTGGAATTTTTATTCACGATAGGTGTGAATTTTTCGATAAAAAAAATGGATCTTCACTTTCTTAAACGAGCTTTAATTTTTATAATAAAAGTCAATAATCTGCAAGTGTTGTTCGTTTGTAAAACGATTCTTGGTTAGATTATAGATCAAACTAAACATGTTTAAAATGTTACAGCTAAGCTGCCAAAAACAGTCTTCCCAAAAAGAAAGTTGCTAAATAATCATCATTTATATTGTTATTTTAAATTCCTGTTGTTTTTTAAGTTGTTTTTCCATAATTTTACTTTTTTTTAATTATTTCTTTTAGATTTTATATAATGTTATCTATTTAACCATTATTTATTGGATGACTGGCTTTCCGCCCCAATGGTGGCGTTTTGTCTTATTTATAGCAGTAGGTCTAATGACCTCTTTTGTGGCCGAAGGTTTGGGTTTGTCAATTGGAGCTACATTTAGTATAACGGTAAGGCATTTTTTTCTTTTCTTACAAACATTTGTAATTGTTTTTTTTCATTTTATTCCTCTTTACAGAACGGTTCCGTGGTAGGACCCATGATCATAGCCTCCTTCATTGGTTTGGCTATTTATGGCTTTGATTTTGCTGCACAAATTCCCGATCTTATGAATTTCTCCATGAAAACCAGTTTTATGCGTAACGGTGTGGTGGCTTTGATATTAACTCTATTCGGTTATGGGCGTGAAACTTTAGTTTGTAGTGAAATCTATTGTCATTTCAGTGATCCACGAGTGCTGTTAAGATTTTTGGATTTGGAAAATGTCACCTTACAACAGCAATTTATGTATTTATTTGTGCTTTTAGTATTATTTAGATCTTTGTTGTATATAAGTTTGAAAATACAATGTAAGACATGATGGGAAAAGGAAGGGGAAGGTGAAGAGAGTAAGGTTAACAAAACATTCCCAGAGTTAATGATTTTCATATAAAGACAGCATAGTATTACACAGATTTAAAGGTTTTTCATGGGAAATTCATAGAAATTATACAAAATAAAGTTATTTAAACAGGGTTTGGTTTGGCCAATTAATTAATTAATTCTCAAGCTAAACTAGTTAAATAATCACCCCTATCGTGAATAAAAATTCCCCATGTAATTTGTTCCCTTTTCACATATTTCCTATTAAAATTCAATGTTAAAAAAATAAAAGGGAACAAATTTCATGTGGAATTTTTATTCACGATAGATGTGATTTTTTTTTCATTTCTACCAGTTTTTGATGTTTGAAATATGAAGTTTTAAAGGAAAAAAAAATAAGTTCGACATTTTTTTTCTTCCAATAAATTAAATTCTAATTCATTCTTATACCATAATAATTTTTTTTTTAATTCTTAATTTTGACAAAATTTCGAAGTTCGAAAATCAAAATTCTGCCGACAAATTAATAAAATGTATTTGAATTATATGTAATTCTATAGTAAATTCGATTTTCACTATACATATTTAGCTCATGTCCGAAAATTCAAACTTAAATTCGAAAATTGTTTTCTTCCACCAAAATTAATTTAAATTCAATTTTTATATATTAATAACAACTTTTTGTAACAATTCTTTCATTCTAATTAGATTTCGATCTTCGAAGAACAAAAATCTTAAGAAAAATTACAAAACCAAAACATTCTTAAATTTTTTTTGGCGATTTTAAAGTCCAGGAAAATTAATAAAACAGTTAAAGCTTTTATAAACTGCTTATTTATAATAAGATTATTAAAATCTTTAAGTTTGGGTAATATAACTCTATTTATTGTATTAAATTAAGTTATTTGTTTAATTTTGTATATTTCTATGTAAAGGTTTTCGAAATATTTTTTAAACATTTCTTCTTTAGTGAGTACTGTGATAATTTTAAAAAAATACTTGTGTAGCAAATTATAAAAATTAGTTAGTTTTTAAGAAAATTTTCATTTCGTGCAATAGATAATTAATTGTTTTATGTATTTATTAATTACCAAAACCAACAACCAAAAATACATTTTTGGAAATAACATAGATTTTTTTATTTAATATATGCCTTTTCTTGCTAAAAATTATAAAATATGTCTATATTTAAAATCTTTTTATATTTTGTTTTTTGATAAAAATTCTCAATATTTTTTAAGATGTTTCTCAAGCAGCATTTCAAAGTGTTTAATTAAATAAGTTTAATGCATATTTTTAGTTAATAAAATCTTCGTATAAAGGTGAGATAATGTTAAATATTCATATTTTGTAAATAAAATAAAATTATTTTTAATTAAAACAAAGAAAAAAATTAGTTTAATGAATTTTTAGTACAATATGAAAGTATTGAAATCTGGTAACTAACTGGCTTTAAATAAAAAAAAAGTTTATTTAAAGGATTTATGTTTTATTTATTAAAATTTTTAAACTTTAATAAAGTTTATACAGTGGTTTCCCGTTTTAACGAATTATATATTGTCAGGCCCATTCGTTATATCGAAAAATTCGTTAAATCCGGCGGTTTTAAAATATGTTTTATTAAATAAAAAATCATGTTTATTTACTCTAATTCATAAAAAAAACAAAAAAAAATTAATAATGAGTTCATATCACATTCAATTAAACAAGTAGTTCAAACAAAACTAAAAAAATTACTTTGGAATGTATTAATTTTGTTTTTGGTGAGCGAAAATTTTCGCTACATACAAATAAATCCATTTGTTTCGTAAAGCGTCTCTTATAACATTGTAGAAATGTAGCAGTGTTGCCAGAAAATGAATTTCAAAAGATGCTAAAACTTGAAATACTGAGTGCTAAAATGTTCTACAGAAAAAAAAATAAGTGCTAAATTTTTTCAATATAACAATACAATTTTTATTTCAAATGTTACAAATAATAGATTACATTTCATATATTAATTCAAAAATTTCCGTGTTCATTTACTTACCACACCGAAAGAAATTTAGTTGAAATATTAATAGAAGTTATTTTTTATTTCTCCAAAAGTATTTTTTGGAGTAAAAAAGTAAAAATTTGTTTGAGAAAAAAAAATGTTTTTTATCAAGCAAAAGCAGTTAGCATAATTTTTAAAAATTTCAATGCATTTTCGAGAAACAAAATGCTAAATCTAGCATTGAAAGTGCTAAAATGGCAACACTGGTATAGATGTTTAGAATGAATTTTCTTTAATAAAAGATTTTATGTTTTTTGCATTTTTCTCCTAAATTTGCCGTCCGATTGGGCTGGAAACACCTATTCACCGTGAACCCACACGCTGAATCCGAATATGGACTCAGAATTTTGATAGGACAAAATTTTTTCCGAAATCCCATACAAAATTTGCGTCTTAGGTAATTTCTATATAATATACCACCGTAAAGCATGCTGTACAAATCACTCTCATTTAATTACAAATAAATGAGAATCTGTGTATGTATAGATGTTTAAAATGAATTTTCTATTTATAAAAGATTTTATGTTTTTTGCATTTTTCTCCTAAATTTGCCGTCCGATTGGGCTGGAAACACCTATTCACCGTGAACCCACACGCTGAATCCGAATATGGACTCAGAATTTTGATAGGACAAAATTTTTTCCGAAATCCCATACAAAATTTGCGTCTTAGGTAATTTCTATATAATATACCACCGTAAAGCATGCTGTACAAATCACTCTCATTTAATTACAAATAAATGAGAATCTGTGTATGTATAGATGTTTAAAATGAATTTTCTATTTATAAAAGATTTTATGTTTTTTGCATTTTTCTCCTAAATTTGCCGTCCGATTGGGCTGGAAACACCTATTCACCGTGAACCCACACGCTGAATCCGAATATGGACTCAGAATTTTGATAGGACAAAATTTTTTCCGAAATCCCATACAAAATTTGCGTCTTAGGTAATTTCTATATAATATACCACCGTAAAGCATGCTGTACAAATCACTCTCATTTAATTACAAATAAATGAGAATCTGTGTATGTATAGATGTTTAAAATGAATTTTCTATTTATGAAAGGTTTTATGTTTTTTGCATTTTTCTCCTAAATTTGCCGTCCGATTGGGCTGGAAACACCTATTCACCGTGAACCCACACGCTGAATCCGAATATGAACTCAGAATTTTGATAGGACAAAATTTTTTCTGAAATCCCATACAAAATTTGAGTCCTAGGTAATTTCAATATAATAATAGCACCGTAAAGGGTGCTGTACAAATCACTCTCATTTAATTACAAATAAATGAGAATCTGTGTATGTATAGATGTTTAAAATGAATTTTCTATTTATAAAAGATTTTATGTTTTTTGCATTTTTCTCCTAAATTTGCCGTCCGATTGGGCTGGAAACACCTATTCACCGTGAACCCACACGCTGAGTCCGAATATGGACTCAGAATTTTGATAGGACAAAATTTTTTCCGAAATCCCATACAAAATTTGAGTCCTAGGTAATTTCAATATAATAATAGCACCGTAAAGTGTGCTGTACAAATCACTCTCATTTAATTACAAATAAATGAGAATCTGTGTATGTATAGATGTTTAAAATGAATTTTCTATTTATAAAAGATTTTATGTTTTTTGCATTTTTCTCCTAAATTTGCCGTCCGATTGGGCTGGAAACACCTATTCACCGTGAACCCACACGCTGAATCCGAATATGAACTCAGAATTTTGATAGGACAAAATTTTTTCCGAAATCCCATACAAAATTTGAGTCCTAGGTAATTTCAATATAATAATAGCACCGTAAAGTGTGCTGTACAAATCACTCTCATTTAATTACAAATAAATGAGAATCTGTGTATGTATAGATGTTTAAAATGAATTTTCTATTTATAAAAGATTTTATGTTTTTTGCATTTATCTCCTAAATTTGACGTCCGATTGGGCTGGAAACACCTATTCACCGTGAACCCACACGCTGAATCCGAATATGGACTCAGAATTTTGATAGGACAAAATTTTTTCCGAAATCCCATACAAAATTTGCGTCTTAGGTAATTTCTATATAATATACCACCGTAAAGCATGCTGTACAAATCACTCTCATTTAATTACAAATAAATGAGAGGCTGGTATGTAGTTTTTAGTTTGAAATATTAATAAAAGCTATTTTTTATTTCTCCAAAAGTATTTTTGGAGTAAAAAAGTAAAAATTTGTTTGAGAAAAAAATGTACACGATTGAAATTTTCTGCAAAATTGCTTCAAACTCGTGTAAAGAGTAAAATTTCTTCAAAATTTATTTCTTTAATAACTATGAAGAGCAATTTTGAAGAAAATTTCAATCGTGTAAATCTAGCTTAAGATTTTCATTAAAAAAAAGTTTTCAATAAATATGTTTTCATGAATAAAAGCTTGTTTATAAATAAAATATTAAGGAAACAAGACCATGTTTTGAACATTCTTTTTTATTTTAATATTATTCATAGGTGTTTTTTCAGTATGATTTTTCTTAACAAATATTTTCTAAAAGTTGTATGAAAAATAAAGCTTTTGGTCTCAAGTTTAATAAAAAAAACTCTCAAAAGATTTCGTTTTATAAAAATTAATAATGAAAGTTGTGTATATAATTTACAAGTAAAAAGGAAAAAATACAAAACAAAAAGATAAATCATACAAAAATTTACTTCTTATTGGAACTGCCAATTTTCTCTTTACGTTTCTTCACATGTTTCTTAATCTTAACTTTTCGTTTCTCGGCTTTAGCTTCTTTAACCGCCTTTTTGCGGGCCTTTTTACTTTCGGGCGATTCGTCACGAGGACGACAAGAAGAGTTATTAGCTTTCGAATGTTCATTAACCTCCTCATCTGAGTCACTCTCTTCTTCATTCGCTTCCTCCTCACCAGACACATCTTCATCCTCATCATTTTCTTCTAAACTTTTAGAAGATTTATCTTTAAGTTCCTTGGACTTCTTATTATTTTTTTGATTCTCTTTACTGTCCACTTCAGTTTGTTTTAAGATTTCCGGTTTCTTTTGCACTTCTAGCTGATCATTGAGTCCTGTAATTTTACCATAAATCAAATTGGCCTTTTCACCCTTTTTAGCCTTGTCCACATCGCGCTCAAAGTAGCGCACCTCATCCAGTCTCTTGGGTATGAAAGTATTTTGCCAAACAGCTTCGTCGATTTTCTCTTGAGCTGTAATAGCCTCAAAATCACGATCGCTGATTTGTTCGGATATCTTTTCTAAACAAGCCTCCATATTTTCTTCGGTTATGGTTTGATCGGTAATAAAATCAAACAATTCTTTGATGGTCATGGTGGCCACGGACTTTTTACGAAAGAATTCTGAAACATTAGTGCAATCTTTGCGCAAGAAGTCAAATGCATGGGGATGGTCATGCTCCACAGACTGTGAGACATCTATGATAATAAGCTGGCCATCTTGTACTAAAATATTGAACTCGGAAAGATCAGCATGAACCAATCTGCATTTATTATAAATCTTCCACATTAAAACCACACAATCACGATACAATTCCCGGGCTTTGGAGGTAGTAAGTTCAACATCCTTTAGTTTAGGTGAGGGCCAACCGTTTTTGCCACAAAATCTCATTACCAAGACATGAGAACGTAATAAAATGGGTTCTGGCACGGGTACACCTGCATTAAACATTCTCAAATAGTTACGCATTTCTTTTTCAGCCCAAGTGCGTACCATTTTACGGGGATTCGATTTACAATAGCCATGCCGGAAACGAAACTCGCCACTAACATACTTATCACGATCCTTGAATACCAATATAGAGGTTTTATAAATCTTAATGGCAAACTCATCGTCTGTGTCGCGTGCCAAAGCATGATAAACATTGGCCTCTTTGCCGGTGGAAATGCAACCGTTAATCTCTTGTATCAAACCTCTATTCAACAGTTTAAACAAAATCATTCTGGTTCTGGGATCCATAACTTGTTCGGCAGTGGCTCTGTCATGTTTGTCACGTATTTTAACTTTATTATCCTGCTTAGAACCAAAGGATACTAAACGATTGGCTGCCTGGGCCGACATATTTGTAGTGGGATCATATTTTTCCACATTAATACGTGCCGAATAACGGGTAAACATTTTTTCATTGGGCTGATAGCTGCTAACACGTTGTGAGGATTGAGAAGCTCCCGTATTTCCACCACCTGCTCCACTTAATGAGATTTGATTGTGATTATTGTGTTTTTGGTAGCCCGTATAATTTTCCTCATAATCATAATTATCCTCATAATATTCATCCTCCTCGTAATCATCATAATAAGCCTCTTCATTTACAACATCTTCTTCTTGCTCCTCCTCCAAATCTTCATTCAAAATCTTTTCTTTCAAATCATCTTTAGTATCCAAATACTTATCGTCTAAATCTTTAAACATAACATGTTTAACGGTTAATTTCTTAAACGCATTGCTCAAATTTTCCTGTAAAATAAAGGGATAAACAATTTTACATAAATTTAAATTCTTTAAAATAAAAGAATTTTTGGTAAAACTCTTACTTTAAACGGCTTTGGCACTTCTTCCTCCTCTTCAGCATCACTAAACTGATGTAAATCCGTCATAGTTTAGTTTTTAACTTTATATTTTAATACACAAACAACTTTTGTATGGTTTTTGTTAAAGTTTTTACACAAAATAACTAATTTTAAACAAAAATTTTTGATTTTTACACGTGTTTATTGTTTATGTTTCGATTGCTGGTGAAATTGTAAAAGTAACAGCTGATTAATATTTAACTTTTAAAGCAGAGCTGGATATAATGGTAATATTAATGAAAATTCTATTTCACAACAAGAAATAATGTATTAACGACACATATTACAATCTAAATATGTATTGTATCGAAAACCCAAATTATTTTATACACCGGAGTCGAATTAAAATCAATACATTTTTAACATAATAAAGTTTCAATTTAAATTATTTTTGTTAAAGAAAATAATTAAAATGATCAATTTAAATAAAAACTTTAATATGACACCTCCAACCCTGCTTATATTGCTTTTCATACTATTATTTCATTCCTTTCCATTCCACTACATTTCTCTATAGTATGACAACTCGTGTATCCCCACTGTCATCCCGTCTTGCATTCACATGTGTGAAAGGTAAATTTTTGCCGTATTCTCGACAAATTTTCGGATCCAAAGCTGTGATGTAAACTTTAAAAAAGTGCAAATATTAACATAAACTACATGTCTTTGCAGGTGTTAAATAAATTTTATAAATTTACCCCCAAATTCCATCACTTGAAACCACTTATTGCAGTGCAACATCAAGATTTTGCCAGCGTAGCAGCATTAACAGAAGAAAAACCAGCAAGAAATTTACAAAAAAGTTGTGAAATCATCCAGACAGCATTACCTTTTGTCAGGGGAAGTATACGCTATAAGAGTGCCCAAGCATCCGTGAAGTGGGGCATTAAAAAGTCCAAAAGAAACGTAAGACTACAATTTAAAGATATGACTGCTCCTGAAATGGAAGAGCAATTGGCTCCCTTGAGAGCTTTGGTTTTGGAGCAGGGCAATTTGGTGCGTGAACTCAAAGCCAATGGTGCAGCTGAAATTGATGTGAAGAAAGCCGTGGCTGAATTGAAATTGCGCAAGAAGGTTTTGGAAGACAAAGAATTAGAATTGACTCCCAATGTGGTAAATTTCGATAGATCAAAAATGGAAGATTTACTCAAGCGTAGATTTTTCTATGACCAAAGTTTTGCCATTTATGGTGGCATAACCGGCCAGTATGATTTTGGACCTATGGGCTGTGCTTTGAAATCCAACATCTTATCGCTGTGGAGACAATTTTTCAGTTTTGAAGAACAAATGTTGGAGGTGGATTGTTCCATTTTAACACCCGAACCGGTATTAAAAGCTTCCGGCCATGTGGATCGTTTTGCTGATTTGATGGTAAAGGATACCAAGACTGGTGAGTGTTTCCGTCTGGATCATTTGATTAAAAACGCTTTAGAAAAGTTGTCTAAGGAGAAAACTGCCACTTCCGAACTGAAAGCTGAATGTGAAGATATTGTTATTAAACTAGACGGCATGAATAAACAAGAAATGGCTGATATATTGCAAAAATTTAGTATTAAATCCCCTTTGACGGGTAACGATTTGACTGAACCCATAGAATTTAATTTGATGTTTGCCACCCAAATTGGTCCCACTGGCTTGGTAAAGGGTTTCTTGCGTCCCGAAACTGCTCAAGGTATTTTTGTAAATTTCAAGCGTTTATTGGAATTCAATCAGGGAAAGCTACCCTTTGCTGTGGCCCAAATTGGCAACTCATTCCGTAATGAAATTTCTCCTAGGTCTGGTTTAATACGTGTCAGAGAATTCACCATGGCTGAAATTGAACACTTCTGTGATCCCGCTCAAAAGGATCATCCAAAATTCGAATTGGTGGCTAATACCTCGATGACTTTGTATTCGGCTTGCAATCAAATGGATGGCAAATCTGCTCAAAAGTTGACCATTGGAGAGGCTGTTAAAACTGGTTTGGTGGCCAATGAAACATTGGGTTATTACATGGCCAGAATTCATCAATTCTTGTTAACCATTGGCATTAAGTCCGAATGTCTTCGTTTCCGCCAGCACATGGGCAATGAAATGGCTCATTATGCCTGTGACTGTTGGGATGCTGAATGTTTGACCAGTTACGGTTGGGTTGAATGTGTAGGCTGTGCCGATCGTTCGGCCTATGATTTAAGCCAGCATATGCAGGCTACCGGTGTACGTTTGGTGGCCGAAAAACGCTTGCCAGCACCAAAAACTGTAGAGGTTTCGGAAATTGTGCCCAATAAACAAACTTTGGGTAAAACCTTTAAAAAAGATGCTAAAGCCATTACTGATGCCTTGGCCAATCTATCTTTGGAGGATATTAAATCGGTGGAACTGCAATTGAATGAAGCTAAGGAATATACTCTTAATGTTGCTGAAGGTTCTACTTTCAAACTTACCCCGGACACCATTTCGGTGAAACACTCTTCAAAAACTGTGCACGTAGAGGAAATCATACCCAGTGTGGTAGAACCCTCATTTGGTATCGGTCGCATTATGTATGCTTTGCTGGAACAAAATTTCCTTTGCCGTGATGGCGACGAACAACGTTGCTACTTTACTTTGCCCTCGGTAGTGGCTCCCCTGAAATGCTCCATTTTGCCTTTATCCAACAATGCCGAATTCCAGCCGTTTACACGTCAACTTTCTCAGGCTTTAACCAAAGCTGAACTGTCGCACAAAGTAGATGACTCTAGTGGTTCTATTGGCCGTCGTTATGCCCGTACCGATGAGATTGCCATTCCTTTCGGCATCACCGTTGACTTTGATACTTTACAAGAGCCTCACACCGTTACTTTGAGAGATCGCAACAGCATGAAACAAGTGCGTGTGTATATTGCTGAGGTAATTGATGTGGTCAAGGACTTGTCGACCGGCAAATTGCAATGGGCTCAAGTTTTGGAGAAATATACTTTGTTTGAGCAGCAAGAGGCAACTAAGTAAATTCGTGTAGAAAGTTATTCGTCGAGCTATTTTTCTCTTTATTTCTATTTATTTTTTAGTTTTGGGTTTTTAATGCTATTTTTATTCGGTTATTAATACGCCTTTTTTATATATATATACTTATGATAATTATTCAAAACTTAGTTTATCTGCATTTAATTCTCATAAAAAGTGTAAACACGTAAATAAAGTGCTTATTGAGAAAACTATTAAATTTATTCTATTTATTTTGGGTTAGAGTAAAAAAATTATGCTAAAATGAAAACTACCGTTGCCATGTATGTACATATATAAAATGTGTAATTAAACGTTTTTGGAACTAAAAATCATTGGCTAAAAGTAACTGATTTTGTTTTAACTGAGCGTTAAAAACATGTTCTTCTCTATGGTTAACAGAACATCGGTTTCGCATAGTACAGATTTCCTGTAATACATCATTTGAAATGTTTTTTCATACACTTGCAAATGACATACATATTGCCTATTGAAATTAATATTTATATGTTTCTCAAGATCATAAATGAAAAACTGTTTAATTTTTAAACATAAATGTCTTCATTTATAAAGATATATGTATGTGCATACATACATATGTATATGCATATTTATATATGTATATACATATTTATATATGTATATACAGCTGCGGTAAAAAAAAATAGTACCAAGGGTAGAATTGGTATTCTTTGGTTAATTTTTTCATCATTTCGTTTTTAAAAATTAGTTATGACTTTGTATATAAATAAAACACAATTTTACGTAAAATAAAAAAGATTTCAGATATAGATTTTTTATTTAAATGAAACGGTTAAACAAAATTCATTTTACGACCTAAATGAAGTAGGTAAAAATAATAACACATATAAAAGATATATCAAATGAAAAGTTGAAATGTTTTCAATTGATTACTTGATATTTTTTGTACCATTATATCGATGAATTTTTAAAATAACGGGACTTTTGTAAAAAATCCCACTAATAAAAAGTAAATTTTTTTAATTTGTGCTTTAATGGGTTAATAAAATGTCACATGTAATACATCATTCGAGAGGTATTTAAAAGCATTTTCAAATGATATATATATATTATTCGAAATGGTTTAGAAATTGTAGAGATATAGTAATTTATATATATTTAAACTTTAAAGCTCCATAACTCCCTAACTGAAAGCTACTTGCCTAAAATACATATATCACTAATCTTCGATTTAAAAGCCGTATAAATGCTAAAAAAATTTAAACGATCGGTGTCATATGACCGAGAAATAATTAAGGCGATTTTTCATATAAAGCTACCAGCTGTTTTCTGACATTTGCTAGCAACACTGGTGGCCACCATCTTTGACAAATTCACAATGTGTCAAATATTAAACATGTGCAAACTGCAGCGATAATGTGGTTAGTATTTGGTGATATGTTTTTGCAAATAAAGTTTTTAGTACGCGCAAATTAGTAAATAATATATAAAATATTAAACGAAAATATTTAATATTATAACAATAAAGCTGTAAATAAATTAAAAAACCTTTGCTTAAACTTAATAACTCAAATAAATATCAAATACAGGAAACCAAGAATATTAAACAAAAAGAATAAAACAAAACGTGAGAGCAATCTAGAACAGCAACAACAATAATAAGAAAAGCCAAAAAAAGAAGGAAAATTCAATAATTTTCTTCTTGAGCAACTAGACTGTAAATAGCAACGTAATTAAAATGAAATAAACCAATAGGTTTATTAAACTAAAATAATAATTGTTTAACAAGTTAAGTTTAAAAAATAGTGTTTATTACTGTTTGCTAACACATAATCATAAGCAAACCGCGTGTTTTTTTTCCACGACTTTTTGCGTTTCTTGTTGAATGCCTCCTGTCCCCACACAGAGAGCTACTTAAGCAAACATTTTTTTGTTTTGTTTTTGATTTTTTGCTGCTATAGACGTTTTAAAACAGTCTCCAAAATAATAAAAAATTTAGTTTTTTAATAAAAAGATATCTGAGGTATTTAACTTAAAAAGTTTGCTTATCATATATGTATGGTAATAATTTTAATCTGATATTTCTCTAATTTTTGTTTTAAGCAACATGAAATACATATTAGTGACTGGCGGTGTTATTAGTGGTGTGGGCAAAGGTGTTATAGCCTCCTCATTTGGTACACTATTAAAACAATGTGGCCTGGATGTTACTTCAATTAAAATTGATCCCTATATTAATATAGATGCCGGCACATTTTCACCTTATGAACATGGTAAGTTTAGAAATTACATTATAAATGAAATATGTATTTTGCTTTATCAGATTAACATATTAGTTGAAAAAATGAACAACTTGTTAGAAACAGGTTTGTTTTTATTTTGTAACTACAAAAGTTGGTGATTTTTTACTAGTTTTAAGTTAAAATAGTTACGAGAACTTTTCATTTTTTAGCATTGTTTATTATGAAGGTCATTTTTTTATATGTTATTCTTTTTGTTATTATTGTACATATATTTTAAATTAATTTCCTTTTTCCGTCGTAAACATTTTCTTTGAAATTAAATGAAAATTTGTATTTTATTTTAAATCGTTTTTAGCTTTTTTGCGTTGCGAGATAAATGTAATGATGGCATTATTGGTTTATCAAGTGTTTTGCTTTACTAAGGCGTAAAATTTAAAAATATTATGATTTCTTTCTGAAAAATCTAAAATTTTAAACAAAATGTATGCGAAAGTTATATTGTAGGTCTTATAGAAGACCTGTTTACACATTTCAAAATATTCGATACTCATTCCACTATGCCTTCTCTCAGAAGATGTCCTAGAAGGTGGCGATTCCTTAAGAAAATACTGATTAAATAATTGACGATTTACTTTCAAAATTCACCATAATGTTACCAGAATTCTGTTTAAAAATCATCATATATGGCCAGGATTCAGTATCAAAATTCCGCATTAAAGGGGAATAGAAATTAGTTTTAAATTTTATCATAAAATGACGTATGACTCAATACCATAATCCAAAATACAAAGACTGGAAGTCAGTTTAAAATTTCATTTTGAAATGACTAGGGTAGAAATTTCTTTATGAAATGAACAGAATGCTGTTTAAAATTTTAAAAAAGAGTTCAGTTTCATATTTAATAATAAAATTACCATAACTCAGTATAATAATTTAGCATAAAAAGACTAGAATTTAGTTTAAAAATTTATCTTAAAATTACCAGGATTTAGTTTTAAATTTCACCATAATAGAACCGTAATTCAATTGCAAAATTTGTTATAAAATAAGTTCGTAAATTCTGTATAAAAGAATTCATGATTAAGTTAAAAAATTTATTTAATCATAAGACTAATGGCCGAATTCACAGTCTTTAGTTAGCTAATGACAAAGGCTTAACTAATGATTCTTTAATCGCAATGCTTAGTTTGCCATAAGAATAACATGTATAAAATAATGCAAAATTGTTTCAAGAAATTCAATTTCTTTTCTGCATATTAACATTATAGGGTGCACACTTTATTCGCATGTCTGATGACATCACAAACCCTTACATGTTTTTTTTTTTAATTTTGTTGAAAATCTGCCAAATATCTACTGCGAATGCATTATTTTATATATTTATAAACATATGCAGGTATATTTTTTACAAAATAAGATTTTCTCAAGTTATTTTAGGGATATTAAATGAAAGCAACAATCACAAATACATATTAGAAAAAAAAATAAAAAATAAGGAGGTGGCTTAGAATAAATTGTTTAATAGTAACATCATTAATTCATACTTTAAAATTTGAAAAGTTTATAACCTTCTTTGTTTAATAAAATCTAGAATAATATTAAACACTAGTTGCTATAAATGAATATAGGTTGCAACGTTAACATTGTAACCTTGTTATACAAATTATTTTTGTACAATAAGTTATAAATACTACAAATTCAAGCAATAACAAATGAAAATCAATCAAGAAATCTCAGTTAGATAGTAAAAACAGCATAATCACAACGCAATGATTTTCATTTGTAAGAAAGAAAAAACTTAAATTATAAATGAGGTAAAATTAACGCTGAGTAGTGTTTTTTCTGGTTAGCTTTTCATGATTTAGATAGTATTGTTTAATTGCAGTTCTATTACAATTGAAATCCCATCTTTATTAACTAATTGTCTGGCAAATGTCTATAGTTTATTAGAAAAAATGGCGCAATAATATAGTACATCTGTACATACGTTTAGCTGCAAAACTAAAAAACCAATACATTTTTCTACTTTGCAAAATAATAGAAAATATAGCCAAATACTTTTCAAATATAAACAAAACTTATGTATGTACATATGTATGTCATTTTTCTGAACTCAAACAAATTGTGAATGTGTACCTATATTAAAAAAATTTAAAGTAAACAAAACACAAATGCACTTGTAGCGTTATTTTTGCATTTATAATCTTTGCTCTTTGTAATTGTAAATACTCTTTTAAAATTTCATTAATAAACAGAACAGAAATATTTGTTTTGTTTTTTTTAATTTCTTAATTTAATTCCATTAAGTTTAAAAGAAAATGACGTTTTATTTATTTTTGTATTGATTATCAACAAGTGCCGGGAACTTAGTTAATATACATACGTAGATGGTTTAAAAAGTTGTTAAAGATATTTCATAAATCATTTTTGATGGTTAAATTTGTTAGCTGGAAAATATTTTTCTTTTTTGAAAGCAATTTTGGGGAAATACCAATTTATTTGCAGTGAAAGAATTTATTAAAAAAATTATTTTTAAGGTGAAAAATGGTTTGTAAGATAAAAAATAATAATAATAATACAGACAATACAGCTCAAAATTATTGTATATCATAATTGTAAACTTTTCATTTTCTGTTAAAAAAATTTTCATTTTTATACTTCAATTATTATTTTGTTATAATTCAAAATTTGTATTATCCCTGAAGAAGCTATCCATAGTGATAGCGAAATATTGGAAATAAATATATGTATATAAATAAATTAAATATTTTTATATAAAATTCAAGTGACCTTATTGCTTGTAAAAAGAAACTATTAAATAATAATAATAATAAAAATAATTTTTGAGATGAAAAATAATTTTTCAAATAAAAAATAATTTATTCATCTTATTTTTTAGATGAAAAATAGTTTTTTAGATAAAACAAAATAATTTTTTGGATAAAGCATAAAATAATTTTTCAGATGAAAAATAGTTTTTAAAATGAAAAAATTTTTTTCAAGTGAAAAATAACAAAACAAATTATTTTTAAAGTGAAAAGTAATGTGAAAGTGAAAAATTATTTTTGAAGTGAAAAATTATTTTTGAAGTGAAAAATTATTTTTAAAATGAAAATTATTTTGAAGTGAAGTTTTGTGGTAAAAATAGTTTTTGAGGTGAAAAATAATTTTTGTGGTGAAAAATAATTATTGAGGTGAAAAAACGTTGATGTTAATTATTTTTGAATTTTGATAATTTTGGATGAAAAATGCTAGAATTCAGTTCAAAATTAATTACCTTGAAATTTTTAGAATTCTGTATCAAATAAAAATGACCAAGTTTGAAAATCATCAAATAGCTGGAATTGAATAAAAAACTTCTCTATAAAATTAAGAGGACTCAGTTTTAAGATTCATCATAAATGAACTAGAATTGCGTTTCGAAATTCAATATCAAATAACTATGATCAAGTTTTAAAATTTTGTATTAAATAACTATGTACGTTTGATCAGGTTAGAAAATTATCAGAATTCAGTATGAAAATTTGCTATGAAATACTAGAATTCAGTTTTTAATTTTATCATAAAATGGCAGTATCATAATACACCATGACAGAATCAGAATACTGTTTCAAATTTCATAACGCAAACAGATCAGAATTAATTTTGAGAATTTTGTGTTAAATATCTATGATCAATTTGACATTCTGTATAAAAAGATTTATGATTCAGTTTAAAAATGTATCAAATCCCTAAAAGGGATCTACGATTCTGTTTGACGATTCAATTAAAAAAAAAATTATAAGAACATCCACAAACTTCTTTAAAGTGAGAGCCTCTTACGATTCAGTTACAAAACTTCTTTTTTAGAAGTTCTTTATAAGAAGAAACTTTTTTATAAGAGCCACGATTAGTTTTAAAATTCTCTTTAGTTACAATTACGATTTAGTTACAAAAATTCTTTAAAAGAAGAGCTATGATTTCTTTATAAAATGAGACGATTCGGTTCAAAAATTCTCTATAAAATCGCAAAGATTTAGTTTCAAAATTATTTCTATAAAGGAGTAACGATTCTTTTTAAAATAACAACGAATTCGTTTAAAAGTCTCTGTTAAACTGTAACTATTTAGTTTCAAAGTCCTCGTCCTCTTCAACACAGCAACGATTCAGTATCAAAATTCTTTATAAACCAGCAACGATTCAGTTTCGTAATTCTTTCTATAATACAAATACGATGCAGTTTCAAAATTCTGAATAAAATGGCAACAATTCAGTTTCAAAATTCTCTCTATACTATAAATACGATTGAGTTTTAAAATTCTCAATAAAATAGCAACTATTCTCTATCTCTCTCTCTCACTTTCTAATAAATACGATTCAGTTTAAAAATTTTCAATATTCAAAATTCTGTTTGAAAACATTTGTGATTCAGCCTTATAATGTTGTATAAAACAGCAACAATTCAGTTTAAAAGTTCTCTCTATAATATAAATACGATTCAGTTTAAAAATTTTTAATAAAATAGCAACGTTTCAGTTTTAAAATTCGAAATAAAATAGTCTCAAAATTCTGTTAATAATATCAATAGAATTCAGTTTCAAAATTCTGAACAAAATAACAACGATTTAGTTTCGAAATTCTCTCTATAATATAAATACGATTCAGTTTCAAAATTCTCAATATATAAAACAGCAACGATTCAGTTTAAAAGTTATCTATATAAAGAGCCACTAGTTAGTTTCAATATTTTCTATAAAATAGACACATTCCAGTTTAACATTTTGAAATAAATAATACAAACCATGATTCAGTTTCGAAATTCTGTTAAAATTTAGTTTGTTAATTATATATAAAAAAAACTTTAAATTTTAGAATGACTAGAAGTTTTTTATAAAAGGACCCCACTAGTAAGTTCATAACTATATAAAAAAATCTAAGCTTCAGTTTAAAATTTGTATATTATATGACATGAGTCAAGAGGCATGATTAAAAAAAAACTATGATTCCGTTTAATAGCTGTGTATGAAAAAGTTTTGGAGCTCTTAATAAATTAAGTTTAGTTTCCACAATTTTCTTATCACATCCTTTATCAAAACAGTTTTGCTCATGTCTTTGCAAATTGACGCCGTTGTGGCTAAATTTGTTTAACAATAACGTTTACAGCTAAATAGTTTTAAACACTTTACACAACCACCATAATAGATTAACATTGTAGAGAAAAAAGTAAAATTAATAAGTACTAATTAAGTCTTCAGCAAAGTCCGTCCCTAATGAAAAAGCTGGCTGGCTGGATGGCTGACTTTTTTCATGGTGTGTAAAAAAACTTAACCGCATAACGGCGAGAGCGAAATAAAATCTAAAAAATATTCACGGTATATAAAAAAATGGTTTATATGTATGTATATAATTTATATTCAGCTTATTTTAGTTTAATAACAAAAATAAAACAAGCAACAGCGAATATTTACATTCATTCCAGCTAAGAATCCAAAGCAATTCCAAATAAAATAAGAACTAAAAACAAACTGAGCTTTAACTACAATTGCTAACACCAGCAAATAAATATTAAGACACCTAAATATGGGTGTTTCCATACCAAACTCAAAACTGTTAGAATTTTATGCTTTTGTAATAAAAAAAATCTCCATGAATTGTAAGAAATATTGAAAAAATCATTAAATCTTTTGAAAAATTGTATGTTTTTTTTATAACCATGAAAAGACCCCTTAATAAAAAACTTTGTATTCTTATACATTGTGTATATGCCTATATTTAAAGCTTATCGCCATATTTTTTTTTTTTTTTTATTTTTATTTTTTTTTTTTTTTTTTTTTTTTTTTTTTTTAAGAGTGCTCAACTGATTTAACATTTTGCCATGAATTTATATGTATGTATTTGTTTCCAATGCGTTTTATATTCTTTTCATATGCATACATATTTCCAAAAAAAAAACATTCAAAATCAGTCACAAACTGCTGGGAATGGTTGGCTGACTTTGGGTTTGGTTTGGGCTGGCATATTGGTTTTTTTAAGTTTTATGCTTTTATTTTATTGTCCAGCTTTTATTTTTGGTTTGCTTGTTTGAACGTATGGTTCTAAAGCCGCACTATGCTCGTACATTGTAATGAACCACGAAGTGAAGTGCATAGAGATGGAAAGAAGAAAAAAAAACATAGTGTATTTAGGTTTGCAAGAAAATTTTGGTATTATGAACTTTAGCTGAGCTACAACTGGTTAAGTTTAGGAAATAAATAGAAAATTCTCTATAATAAGTGACATTTTAGTTAGAATAATTAAATAAATAATAAGCCACGATTCAGTTTGAATAATTCTGTATAAAAACACGATTTAGGTCGACTAATTCTCTATAAAGAGCCACGATTCAGTTCGATTAATTCTGTATAAAAAGAGCCACGATTCAATTGGACAAAATTCTTTATAACAAGAGCAACGATTCAGATACACAAATACTTTATAAATCTCACGTGATCCTTTCTTTATAAAAAGAGTCACGATTTAGTTCAAATAATTCTCTATATAAAGATCCACGATTCAGTTCGCTTAATTCTCTATAAAAAGAGCCACGATTCAGTTCAAATAATTCTCTATAAAAAGAAAGTCAGGATTCAGTTATACAAATTCTTAAAAAAAAAACTACGTTTGAGTTACAATAAGTCTCTATAAAGAGTAACGATTTTCTTTTTTTCTTAAAAAGACAGTTTAAAAAAAGCCAATAAAGATTCACGATTACGGTTTAAATAGTTTCCACAAAAAACTACAGAATCTGCTTAAAATATTTCTGTATAAATAATCCACGATTCCCTTAAAAATTCTGTATAAAACCAAATGTGAAACTGTTTACTATGAAATCTCCTAATTCAGTTTGTTAATCGAAATGTTCTAGAGTTGGTATTGAAAGTTCTTTATAAATCTAAGTCTATAACTGGAGGGTCTTAGTCATTACCAACCAAATTGGAAGTCTTAGTCATCGGCCTTCCTTGGTTCTAAACTTTACTAACTTGAGTTGCTAAATAAATGATTATGGTGTTTCCATTCTAGTAATTGTTATACTTGGAATAGTTATGGATTCTAAATGTTCTAACGATCTTTGAAGCGTCCATATGCGATGACTTATAATCCTAATGAAACTGAGTTTGAGTTGTTGCTGAATGTGTTTGATGTCCCCTTTAATGTAATGATTGATTAAAAAATAGTAAAGTGTCTTAAATGCTGGAAAGATCATGGAAACGATCATAAGATTCTTAATTTGAAAACAACTCTTGATATACTTCAGGATATTGGGCAAATTCTAATGGCATACTAAAATTTGAGTAAAAATTCTTTCTCCACAATAAAATTAAGACCGAAATTACTTTAAAAATAATGATGAATCCTCTCCAAATATATTTTTCCATCCAAGTGCATGTTTTTTAATGATTCTCGGAACCTGGTTTGTTTTTGGTCTTACCAGATCCAAATTTTCGCAATAGATTAAAGAGTTTGCTCTTTCTTCGGGTGAATCATTTATTCATTATTCACAGAAATTGAATAGAAATCATCTCGAAACAATTTAAAATTGAGGAAGAATTCCCAAATAACGATGAAATTAATTGTGAGTGAGAACTTACATGATCAATTTCGTTAAACTTACGATCTTCGTTGGTGTTAAGCTTCCGGAGATTTTGTTTTAAAAAAAGCTAATGGTTAAAAAAACATCCCGATTTGACAGTTGGCTTCCAGTGAACCATTTTAAAATGTACCTTCAAAATAGTCCCAATAAGAGCAATAATTTTAGCGTTCCTTTGGCTTATTTCCATGATCAATTTCAGAGCAATTGATTCTGATTGAGAACTTTCAGGATCAATTCCGGTAAATTTACAATCTTCTTTGATATTAGGATTTAGGAGATTTGGTGTCCGGAAGCTAATGGTTTTAAAAGTGCGGCATTTTTTGACATTTGGCTATCAGTGAACATTCAAAATAGTCGCAATAAGACCTACAACTTTAGCATTTGGTTTCTTTGTTTTTACCAGATATTTAAATGATGTAAAAAAACTTAATCATCAAGAAATCAATCAATCATTGTGGACAGGTATTAATAAGAACAACTTTTAAAATCAACTGCTTCCAGGATCAATTTGAGATTTTCATGAATGTTAAACTTTATGAGATTTTGACATCCGTGAGCTAATGTTTTTGAAAAGACCGGAACTCTTAGAAAACTGTAACACAGTTTGTCTAGAGGGTCAACTTAAAGCGAACACTATTTCCATACATTCTTCTATGACCAAATGACAAATCGCTTTATTAAATACATTTGTATGTAATTAGAGGAACTTTTCAATGTATGTACTCATCAAGTGTTCGTGGATCGACTTCATTTAGGTTTCATTTTATTAAACATTAAAATGTTTAATTTAAGAGATTCTTTCTCTAGAGTAAAATAAACAATGGTTGGTTAATTTCTGCCATTTGACATATGGTTTTGATTTCGAATGGAATTTAGGAGATTTTTTCTCGAGCAATATAAACAATGTTTGGTTAATTCCCTCCGTTTGACATTTGGTTTTCGGTCAGCATTTTCTACTTTCTACCTAGTTAATCCTCTTAATACAATTGATTAAATATGGAAAGTGCTATTTGAAAGTCTTTGTTGCCTTTGAAAATGCTTTGACATGCTGTTGAGTAACTAACCAGCAGACAGCAGCCATCAACCTGGTATGCTTTTGCCCAACTGGTGTTGCAGCTCGCTTCTCTGAATAGTTGATTACAAATTTTTTAGTGCAACAATCGCTTGTGTGCTGTGCTGTGCTTTGCAATGTGGTCGTTCAATATATTGTCGGTTTTTTTTACTATACATACATATGTACTTGTTGTTTTTTTTTTGTTAATCTAGCAGCGACAGCAGCTGATATTCTATGTACAAAATGTGTGAGTATATTTCAACAATCAGTGAAGTGATGTAGTTTGGTGGTGGGTCATCATCATCATTATCTTCATCATGATTGTCGTCAACTCTATGTATGAATCGCGTTTGGCAGTTCATGTGTTGCACATAAAGCTGTTCAACTACTGAATTAAGTCATTCTCATATGCAGACTTACTTACGTGCAACGACAACAAAATGTAGCTATAATTTTCTATATATGTATGTATGTATATAGAACTACTCTCTAGCCATTATACATTAGTAACATTGCCAAATGTCGCCATACATTGGAAGTATTCCCTTTTGATAACATTAGCTTTGTTGCCTGGCTGGTTATTGGGTTGTGTTTGGCAAAAAGCTGAACACTATCGAATGCTCTGTGTTTTATGACCCCTGTGTTTAAAATATGTTTTTTCGTTTGCAAATTCTTTTCTGTTTTTTTTTGTTTTTGTTTCCAATATACTCAGCTTCATGTGAGTTGTGATAATATTATATGCTGTCTGCCTGGTTGGTTGGTTAGCTGGCTGGTTGTTTGCAATTGTATGTGCATTAGCAAATTCGTCATACTCTCTCTGCAATACACTCACAAAACAAACCAACCCAACTCAACCATCCGTTCATCTATTTATCCAGCCATCCATCCATCCAATCTTCATGTACAACTGCAAAAGCAATCTGCAATTCAGTCATTTTAACGACCCTCCAACAACCAGACCAACCGCCATTAAGTGAGTCATACATACATTTTTGCCCAACAAACGAGGAATGAAGGAAACATACACCAAAAAAATGAATATTTGCCATCCGAGCTATGAGTTTTGTATTCACATACATTTTGTTGTTTTTATTTTCCACACTTCAGTTACTATTTGTTGACGTTGTTGTTGTTTTCGTTGTGCCATTTAGTTCTTTTCCATTAAATTTTTAGCTCGATACTCATCATCATCATCAACATCGTCAACAGGAACTTTCGCAAACACAACAATAACAACTACTAAAAGTTCAGCTTTGGTAGCCAGCAGGCGGCAATTTGACTCTTATGCTTCTACATCTAGTGTTCTGTTACGTAGATTTTTTTTAATTTTTTTGCAAGTTCTGTAGGATTTCAATTTCGTAAGCTTTTTTGTATCAAGTTTTAGTAAACATCAGGACCAATTGGAAAGTTTTGATGGACGGATGAGATGGTTTACAGCTGAAAGTAAGTTGTAAAATTGAGGAATAATTAGGCATTTAAAATCTGGAGAACTCTCCTGGTTAGTTGTGGTTTCTCCTTTCGGTAGGTAACACTATTTCCTTTCGGGAATTGCAAGCCACTTCTTTCGATTTGTGATTAGAGGAACATTTTCATGAATCCTTTACATATTATGGTTCATCCTAGATTATTTCTCCTTTCAAAAATTAACGAAATGTCAAATCGCTTAATTAGTTTTGTGGCTGAAGGAACTTTTCAATGTATCCATTTAAGTGTTCATGGATCCAATACAAGATCTCCGAAAATTTTTGGCCTAATTAGCTGAAACATTTTAATTTTTGTCTTAGATTTTGTATAGAATTTAATAAATTGAGAAATAAAGCAAAATTTATGTACATATTTGCCTTCTCCACAAGCTATTATGGTTGATTGTAGAGGATCGTTGGAACATGCAAGATTCCTTCTCCTTTGCGAAGTTAATACTATTTCCTCTAATACTCTTATTGTGGTTAGTGGACCTTTTTAATGTATCCATTCAAGTGTTCACGGGTCCAACACAAGATCTTTGAACATTTTTAGTTTCGTTAGCATTTTAATTTTGAATGGAATTTAATAAATTGAGAAATAAAGAAAAATTACATATTTGCTTTCTGGAACTCTTATGGTTGATTGTAGAGGATCGTTGGAACATGTAAAATTCTTTCTTTAGTAGACCTCTTTAATTTTTTCAATAAAGTGTTCATGGATCAATACTTCATACTCGACAATTTATGGATTATGGATGAATTTTGGTAATTTTTGAAATTTATTACAGAATATAGGAACATTTATATATTAACCTTCTGCAGAACTCTCACGGTTGTTGTAGAGGGTCGAAGGAACATTCAAGGTTGTCTCTTCTTTCGGAAGACAATACTATTTCCATTCATTTTCCAATGGCGAAAAGACAAATCACTTTCAGTCCATTTGTGGTTGGTGAGACTTTACAATAAATCCATTCAAGTTTTCATGGATCAACACAGGATTCTCGACAATTTGTTGCTTTATTAAATCAAAAATGTAAAAGATTCTTATTCTGGAGTAAAATTAATGTTATTTACTTTAGGAAATTCAAACTAAATTGCTAGAAATGGATCTACCGAATATTTCTTTAATCATTTGTCAATTATAGTTTGCTGGAAAACAGTTTTGTACATCGATCCAGGATTAATTTTTGACTTCGTCACATGGAAAATGTCAATATTTTCCATGCAAGGTATGAAATTGTTCCACTATAAAATTAAAAATATTTACTATCCATTTCCTCTATCGTAATCTATGATTTCGAAAGCATTTCATCATTTATTGATTCTATCCTTGGATCTACTGGAACTTTCTTTTGTTGTTAAACTATTTTTTCCGATTATATCCTACATCCAGGAATATAGATAATTTTTGGCTTCTGTTTTTTATATTTTAGAAATTTTAGAGATTGTTACTCATCCATAAACTTACATCCTTTATACAATTTTTTCTTACATCTGGAAACTTCAATGATTTTATATGAAGTTAAAGAGATTCTTCCTTACCTGTAAAAATCCTTTACTCCACATAGACACCCGATATTTCTGTTTTAACATTTAATTTCTAATTCAAAGTTGGAACGATTGTAAGGCGTTTGAAGTTTGCCGAAAGTCTGTACTCCAAAATACACTAAAATTTATAAAGAGTAACAATTTAAGCAGCAAGTCTCGACTGCAATCAATTGTCGGTACTAATCTGGATCTTCAAGAACTTTTTTGGTTGTCAAACAACTTAATTCGCAATAAATTATTTCCCATACAATAGTTCTTTGGCTTTTATAGATGAGAGCAGTCAATATTGTTCTCCGGCAATATATTAGTTCTCACACCCAGAAACTTCTATAATTTTTGGCTTCTATAGATGAGAACAATTATATAGAATAATGGTCAATGATTTTATACGAAATTTTAGAGATTCTATCTCATTAATAAATTTAAAATTCTTTACCCACTTTCATTCTCTCCATACTCTATCATCACAATTTGTTCTTACATCTAGGAACCTTATTGGTTTTGACTTCTCTAGATGAATTCTATCAATGTAAGTCAATAATTTTATATAAAGTTAAAGAGATACTTACTTCACCGTAAATTTACCATCCTTTACTCGACATAATAATCCAAGAGATTTCTTTGCCAGTATTTAATTCCTGATTAAAATATGGATCTATGGGAACGTTATTTGATTGTGAAACGCTTGTAGTTCGCCAAAAGTCTATACTCCAAAATATAGCAAAATGTATAAAAAAAAATAACAAACTTTAAGCGGCAAGTCTCGACAGCAATCAATTGTCTAGTATATCCTGGATCTACAGGAACTTCTTCGGTTGTTAAACGTCTTAGTTCGCAATAAATTAGATCCTACATCCAGGAACTTTAATAATTTTTGGCTTCTACAGATGAGAATAGACAACGTCGTTCAAAAGGCAAGCCTCGACAGGGAACAATTGTCGATCCTATCCTGGATGTATATGAACTTTCTTTTGTTCACCGTCAATAAATTAGTTTCTACATCCAGAAACTTGAATAATTTTCCTAAATACCTAAACAGGAAATTCGAGAAAGCTTCCAAGATGACAAGTACAGGTGATCTGATATGATTTTAAACATTTAGCTGACTACAAACTGATTGAATTTTTCTTTCTTAACTAATTGCTGCAGACTTTGAAAACAATCTAAGTAGTCAGTTCTGCCTCCCCAGTTGCTTTCGTGTCATTTACATAATAAAGATGAAAGCTGAAAGAGTTCCATACTACTAACCTAACTTAACGTCTATTTATCCTAATAACCTCTAATTTTTTATTCTATGTCCTCTTTGGCAGCGTCTATAGTGACCGTTAAATTAGTAACTATGTATGTTAATGTTTATTTTCTTTTTTCCCTACATCTTTTATTTGGCAAAGCGACAATAAGCGGAGAGTAACGCATTAACTAAAATTACTAAAGTCCCCACATGCTTTTTGCTAGCTTTTGTTGCTTGTTTATGATGGGTATGTTTGTGTGTACATAGTACCCTTGAATCACATTAATAACATCATTCAGTCAGCCAGCAACAGCAGCCGCAGCATTATAAACACACTCGAGTAGCAGACGTTCAAAGCTGTAGCTTGTAAAGAGCATGGTTGACAAGGGGAGCCAAGTATGTATAAACTTACGTACGTGTCTTGATTGCTTTCTTTTGCTGTCCATACATATACTAACAACTGAAACTGAATGAATGACTGACAAACTGAGTGGCAGCTAGGCAGGCAGGCTGGCTGGCAACTCATGCATTATTTTCATATGTATATGAACATTATAAAAGCTATATATACACACACTTTCAAAGAAACGTACAATAACAATGTTTTTGAAATCAACATCATCATCGTCTTTATCGTCTTCTTCTTCGTCAACAGCCAGAACAATAATAAACAAAAACTATAGCAACAAATATTTAACCGTTGACGTTTTCTTCCTCTTTTCTGTTCATGCTTTAAGTCAGAGAAAACGAAGAAAATACAGCAACAAACCACCACCACCAACATATGGTTCTGCTCTCTTTCTCACTGTCTTTAGTTTAGCAACAACTAAGTATGTAGGTAATTTTAAACGTAAAAGCTTGTCATGCTGGCATACAATACGACTTGCATACAGTTTTTTTTAGTTGCAGAGGTTCTCAAGAAAACCGATATTAAAGAGCTTCTATAACTGTGAGAGTTCATATTTTCTTCATGTATGATTATAGGGATTATATAGGATCTTGGGCTATAGGGTTTAATTAGGTAAATAATCACTATTTGATGAAGAGTTTAAGAGTTTGCATGCAATTTTGGTTGAGCCTAAAGCTAGAACTGTATCACTTTAACTTCAAATAGATGGAAATTGTCTCCTCTATCTTTTTGGACAATGGCAGCAATTTTTGATTCTTTTCTGAATCTACGGGAAGTAAATTTGTTCCTACATCTAGGAACTTTGTTAATTTTTGGCTAAGCTGGATAAAAAACGGCAGCAATTTATGATTCTATCCTGTATCAACAAGAACTTTCCTTGATTGTGAATCGAATCTAGTTCGTCGGCAATAAATTTTCTTTCTACATCCAGGAATTTCGATACTTTTTAAGTTTTTAGATAAAAATAGTAAATTTTGGTCTGTGATTAGAAAACTTAGCATTCTTTACTTGTCATTTATCGTTTCTATACTCTGTCAACACAATTAGGTTCTACATCTAGAAAATTCGTTGATAAATACTTTCAATGATTTTATATAAAGTTAAAAAGATTATTTCTTAACCGTAAACTAAGCATACTTTACTCGACATTCATCTTCTCTATATACTATCATCACAAATTTCTTAGAATGTCAATGATATCTTTTCCAGCATTAAGTTTGCGATTCGAAATTAGATCTACAGTTCGCCGAAAGTCTGTTTGATTCTCTGTGGAAATTCCTTTAATTACAGTTCTTTTTATTATTATTCACAATTGCAGCATTCTTCTTAAATAATTTCATTCGAAAAAGCAATAGTGTTTATTATTAAAGCATTACTTTCATTTATTAAGAACTGAGAGCTTCAAGATTTGATTTGAGATTTTAATTTGCCAGTTTAATATTGCAAAATTCCCTCAGTCATTTTGGATAGCTGTCACATGATTGAAATTCAGTTCAGTTGTTGTTAATCTCGATTTACACAAGTAAAATTTGTTTAAAGAATAGGTTATAATTACTGCTAGTATAAGACCTACGATCGAAGATTATATAAGACAATATAAGAACGAATGTTTAAATCTAATATAGGAATATAAGAACTAAAATTTAAGTTGTATATAGGACTATATAAATACTTACAATTGAAGCTAATAAACCTTGCGATTGATGCTAATAAAGACTTACGATTGAAGCTAATAAATACATTAAATTGGTGTAAATAAATATTCAAGATCAAAACTAATAAAGACTTGTGATTGAAGCTAATAAATACCTTCAATTGGTGCAAATAATGATCCAAGATTGAAGCTAATAAAGACTTACGATTAAAACTAGGATCAAAGCTATTAAAGACTTGCGATTGAAGCTAATACCTTCAATTGGTGCAAATAAAGACTTACGATTGAAGCTAATACCTTCAATTGGTGCAAATAAAGACTTACGATTGAAGCTAAAAAAGACCAACGATTGAAGCTAATCAATATTAACGTTGTAAGCTAATAAATACCTTCAATTGGTGGAAATAAAGATCCAGGATCGAAGCTAATAAGGACTTACGATTATAACTAATAAATACCTGCAATTGGTGCAAATAAAGATCCAGTATCGAAGCTAATACATACTTACGATTGCAGCTAATAAAGACTTACTACTAAAGCTTATGAAGTTCAGCTATTAAAGTCAATAAAGACTTACGAATGAAGCTAATAACGATCCACTATTGAAGGTCTTTGTCATATTTAACTGAACCATTTCAGAATCCCTTTTGTTTTTTGTTACACATTTCATTTAACATTGGTTATACTGTATCATTGTATACGTCTGGTTGGCGTTTTTGCACCTTCTCTTCTTACTTTTCAAATGTACCTGTATTTGTGTAATGGGTCTCAGTTCATACTTGTAGATTTGTTGATTCCTTTTCGTTGTTGTTGCTGTTTTTGTTCTGTACTGCGACATTAAATTCATTTTACGAGTACGTTTCATTTTTCAACGTCGTCGTCGTCATCAGCCTCTTTTACTATTTGCTTACGTTTTTTTTTTTGTTTTTCTTCGTCTTCTACTTTAGCTCCAGCTTTATACTTTGTTGTACATTTGCTGTTTGTTACCCAGTGTCTATAACAGGCTGCCTGGCCGCTTTGCTTGTTTGTTGGCTGACTTGACGGGCGACCGTATTTGGCTGACGACTGGCGTTTTGTTATGGCGATAGAGGAGCTTGCTTACTCGCTCTCCACACTCCACTTAAGCGTGTATATATTTTTGTGACAGACTGTGTGTGTGTGTTTTTGCGTGTTTCAGACTTTTCTTGTTCTTTTTCTTATTGCATATGAGTGAGTGGATGTGTGTTTGTAAGTTCTTAAAATGCTGATGGGTTTGATTCTAGTTGTTGCCTCTGTCGTCGTTCTTTTGTAATTTTGTGTGATGGCTTCGTTTTTCTTTAACTTGTTGTTGTTGTTGTTTGTTTGTTTGTTTTTTTTCTGTTTCTGAATGACTGCCGTTGTTGTCGCTGCTGTCTGTTTAATATTGTTGACGATTTAACAGACTGACTTTTAGTTTGTTTGCCAATACGTCTCTATGTCTGTCTTTGCCTGTCTTGTCAGCTTTTGTAGCCGAGAAGTTTTGTTTGTGTCTGGATATATTGTATGTCCCTGGAATTTGCTTCATTTCATTCTTATTGACACTCTGCCTCGAAACTATTTCGGTTTTATTCATATAATTTTTTTTTCATTCTTCATTTGTTTGTTCGCCTGTTTGCTTTTCGTTTCAGTACGTCTGGAAGCATTTTAATGTGTTTTAGGTGTTTTGAATGTAAGATATTTGTTTTTAAAGTTTGGGTAGAGGAGTTAAATATTGTGTACAACTGCAATAACATTAAGTATTTTGTTGTTTGTATGCCAATTCAGAAATGTGGACTGAACTGGCCTAAGCGAACGTTCATGTTGGTTATTTACAGCAAGGATGCCAGAATTTTTTTGTTTTTAAATTATATAGGTACATACCTACTTATTCATACATACATATAAAGTAGTAGAGCTAATTTAAGACCATATAAAGTCCTACAACTGGAGCTAATAAAGCCTTACGATTGAAGCTAGTAAATACCTCAGTTTTAAGCTAATAAAAATCTACGATTTAAGCTAATAAAGACAGTTACAGTTACGAATTAAGCTAATAAATGATTGATAATAAAGAAATACTATTTAAGCTACTAAAGACCAACGATTGATGCTAATAAAGATCTGTGATTGAAATTTAAAGAGATCTTCAGTTGGTGCTAGTAAATACCCACGATTGAATCTAATGAAGAACTTTAATTTAATTTAATAAAGTTTTACGATTGACGCTGACAAAGATCATCGATTGAAGCTGGTGATATTCTCAATTGAATCTAATATAGATCTACGATGGAAGCTACTGAATACCTGCACTAAAGCTACTAACGGGCATCTATTGGAGCTGGTAAGAGCCTGTATTGAATTTGATAAAGATCTACGATTGAAACTTCTAAATGTACATACGTGTTTATTAGTTCATAAAGACGTACGATTGAATATGATATAGAGCGACGATTGAAGCTAATAAAAGCCTGTGATTTACGTTAATAAAGATCTTCAATTGGTACTAATAAATGCATTAAATTTTTGCTAATAAAGACCCACGACCGAAGCTAATTCAATTAAGTCTAATAAAGACTGGCGGTAATAAAGACCAGCGACAGTTTTTGTCAGTATAGCAGTTATACTTGTATCAAGTACAATTGTTATACTTGCAAAATTTACCATGAATTATGAAAATTTTACATAAAACATCATTGTTAATGCTTTAGATCATTTTCTGTAAGATTGTTTTCAGTATAACAGTTTTGGTGAACTCTTGTAAAACTGATATAATTGTCAAATTAAGCCAGTTTAAGTTAAACTGTTATATTTGTCAAATTCATCAAGAATTATGAAAATTTCACATAAATCATCCAAATTTATGCTTTATTTTCTATAAGATTGTATGACAGTTTTGGTGAACTCTTCTAAGACTGTTATACTAATCAAGTTAAGCCAGAATAATGAAATTTTCTCTTTAATCATGGCTATTTTTCATTTAAATAATGAAATTCTCATATAAATCATGGGTGTATGTATATGAGAATTCTATCATCTTTCAGTATAACAGTTTTAGTAAAAGTCTTATAATTGTCACCTTAAATTATGAGTATTTATAGTTTAGATAATTTTCCGGAAGAAGTTTTATAGTATAACAGTTTCATTAAACAGTTAATAAACCTGTTATACGAGTACTGTTAAAAATAACCTATTTTATATAGTAATATACTTTTTTTTTAAGTCTGGCCACATTTTCCCTTCTGCTGCAATTATACTTGTGGACTTTATGCGTCAATTGCTTGAAGTACTTGTCGTGTTATTTGGCTTCGGGCTTTCTGTATCTGTGTGTGCGTCTATTTAGCTAGTTTTGCATTTAAATATACATATGCATGTATATAAATATAATTGCGTGTGTGTACGTGTTTGATTAGTAGAGTGTTTTTTTAGGCTTTTAAAATCACCCTGACTGTAGGATGTATGTTTGTATTTTGGTGAGATATTGAATGTAGTTATACATATGTACATATGTATGTTGAATATGGTGCGGTGCTGTGCTGTGCGGTATGGCTTGGCAAATGCTGATTATTGCTATTGCCTGGCTGCCTGCTTGCTGGCTTGCTTGTTGGCATGCTGGCTAGATGTCATGGCAAAAATTATAACTCTTACCAGCTTATAATCCAAACTAACAAGCCTCCCCCATATACTATACTACTTTTCATACACGTATAGTTAGCTGCCGAGTGTATTGTATGTAGACCCTAATAGTCATTAACTAGCTTCGAGTTGAACATGACAGCATTTAGGTGTAGGTTTGTGTGCGAAATAAAGAGTAACGAGGTTGGCCTAAAAAGGATTTAGCTAACTGGTAAGAGTACAATGTATAAGAGTTTTAGTTAACTAGTTTTAGTTATACATAAAATTACCAAATTTTATGTTGTTTAATATATAAAATTTATGTTTCCATTAAATAATTTGTAAGCTTGAGGTCACTTTTTGTTTTTTATAAAAGATTTTTTTATTATTAAAATAAACTAACTCCTGACGAAGATTCAAAAGGTCGAAGAAAATAGAATAAAATAATTTGTGTTTGCTTAACTTTATATTATTTTTTGACTAATTTTATGAGTATAACAGTTTTAGTTCACTGTTATAAAACTGTTATTTAGGTATAATGGCCAAATTTTAGGTAATTTGTTGAATAAAATTGTTGTTTTCTCATTTTTTATTAGTACATATTTGTTTAATTTTTTGAGTATAACAGTTTTATTTAACTGTTATACAGATAACATTTCCTAATTAACGACAATTTTTCTTAAATAAAATTGTGGTTTAACAAATTTCATAAGTATAACTGATTTAGTTAACTGTTATAAAACTGTATACTATTAAAAATACAAAATTGTCGATCATTTTTAAAAAAAGCTTGTGTTTATTTACTTTTATATAATTATTTAGTAAACTTCAAAAGTATAAAAGTTTTTTCAAACTGTTATAAAACTGTTGTACAGTTAAACTTTCGAAATGTTCGCACATTTCCTAAATATTATATTTGTTTTATAAATTTAGCATATTTTTTAAGATCATTTTATAAGTATAACAGTTTTAGTTATCTGTTATAAAACTATTATACTATTAAAAATTCCAAATTGTAGATAATTTTTGAAAAGAAACTCGCTTTTATATAATTATTTAGTAAATTTTAGGGGTATAACAGTTTTTCCAAACTGTTATAAAACTCGGTTATACAGTTAAAATTTCGAATAAAATGGGCGCTTATTTCCTGAATAACAGTTATAACACTATTATACAGTTTTAATTACAAACAATTTCAGTCAATTGGTTAATAAAACAGTTTTTCTCATTATACCCTCCACCACCATAAGTGGTGAATTGAAGGTATATTACATTTGTCATTCCGTGTGAAACTTTTTTAATATTCATCTGAGACCCAACAAAATATATATTCTTGATCCTTATGAAATTCTAAGTCTCCGTCTGTCTGTCTGTCCGTGTAAAACACTCTCACGTCCAAAATACACAACTTAACTTCACAGAATTTCTAGAAAACGGTTTTGTATTTTCTTAGGCAGTTTGGCATTGAAAATCAACAAAATCGGTAAAGTAGAACCAGAGTTACGGACCAAACTGTCAGACAACCTCCATAAAAATTTGATATTTTTATCGATTTTTTAAATACATTCCAGATAATGCCATGAAATTTTGTATACGTTCTTTTTATGATAAAAGAAGAAAGTGTGAAGAAAATAGTATGAATCGGTCCATGATTTCATTTATAGCCCCAATACAAATATATAAATACCTATAAAATTGGAATATTGATACAAAATTCAGCAAAAATAAGTTTCATGCAAACAGAAATCGCAAAACTATAAAGTCCACTTCCAAAATTCACTTAAATACGTATAAAACTGGTATAAATAATGTTAAAATGTTAAAATTTGACATAAGTAATCCTTATAGGTAAATAAATTGTTGTACAAAATTTTATAATGGTACCGACCCAAAACTTTATATAAATAATTTGCATATACATACACACAAATCATACTACAGAATTTTGTGAATTTTGTTCCATATCCACCATATAAAGCCATCTTCCGAAAATCACTCAATACTCATAGGTCTCTTATAAATAACGGTACCGAACCACAATTATACACGGATCATTTACATACATGCCAAAATCAACCTTTAATCCAGAAATCATGCTAAACCGATACGGCAAATATGCTACTGGATTTTGTGGCTGTCAGTCAATAATTGGCAATAGCTGCCGGATTAAGACCACCTACGAGTATAACAACCAACCATACAACTCTTTTAAATAATGTTATTGAGATAAAATTCAAGCAAAATAAGGCTAAAATACATAGAAATAACATTAGTGGATAATGAATTTAGAAGCTATCCATAATTGGTCCACATCTACTATGCCTCCCATAAATCTTTTGTAAATACATAATGTTTTTGAGATCAAATTCAACCAAAAGAAGCCTCACCTTATAATCTCAACTTTTTTTATACTCTGTTTTTTAACTTGTGTTGAATATGGAAACATGTTTTTTTTAATTGTTAGATTGTTATGAAAATAAGACAAACTCTGTAGTAAAATTGTCTTTCAAACAATATATAAAATATTAAAAAAAAATTCCATAAAAACACAGAATAAGCATATTCTAGTCTATAGCCAGCGCAGTTTTTGTATTTCTTATTATGTTTATGTGCGTTTTCTTTTCTGTCAAAAATGTTACACGTTTTTCCCATTTCGCACCTTTTTTAATTTGTTAGTGTTCTTTTCTATGTCACACTATAAATTTAAAAAATGTTGCATCTTTCACACTCTGTATATTTAGAAGGGGAGAATCTCACGATAAAACAGCTGACATTTGTTTTGTTTATTAATGTGTATTTGTGTTAAGAAACAAAAAAATATACAAAATGGAAAATATTACTACTTTTTTATGTGCTGAAAAAATTTTGGATGACTTGTTGGATTCATCTTCATCATCTGATGATGATGAAATATTTGATATGATTATGGAAAGAAGTCCACAACCGCGAGTGAAAGGCTTTGTAGACAACGTATTTAATGAATACTCTTAAAGTTAGTGTATGTCAAATTTCATAGGACAATATCTCCTACTTCTTATCTATGTAATGTAGGTATAGTTTAAAAAGAATTTGCATATTAGTCGGGAAGGTGCCATTGGTCTGTTTCTTCTTTTTTAAAAAAAACAAAAACAGCTGTACATGAAGAAAAGTGTTACACTGTTGTGATTTTATGTTCTATTCTGACCATCTTGAAAATGTGGGGTAAACATTATGTACATAATAAAGGTGTAACATTTTATTTCAGAAAAGAAAATACCATAACTTGTTTTTATATTATTATTCGGATAATTTCATTAGTATGGTAACATTTCTATGATATAAGGACGTTTTTTGTATTTATATTTGATTAAATTATGAAGTTTTTTCTATAGATTCCCTTCGACTTTTATTATTAACTCTTTCAAAGGCAACTTTTAACTTGTTTCGGTGACTTTTATTAATTACAAAAGATAATTATTGATCTTAACAAGTTGTATTATATAAATTTGTCTAGATTAAAAAATTCTTCTTGTAATTTTAGTTTAATTTTAAGCAATAATGTTAAAAATTATAAAATGTAAACAAACTATGTTCAACATAACGGGTTTTAATGCAATTGTCTCTTTTTCTACAACTTGGCATCACTTTTTTAGACAGAGTTGTATTTTGATGTTTTCTTTTTAATGAAAACTGTATTATGATTGCATGATTATTTCTTTTTTATGAAGATTTTCTTATTTAAACCTCCAAAACGGATATAAAACCATAAACTGTTCTTTATTATTCCCTTAAAGCAAAAACATTCTATTTCTCTTTATAATTTTGAAACCCACCTCATGTAAACTCTTATATGTACATATATGTTATATTTTACTATTCATATGTGTGTGCGTTCTTTTTTGTTACTTGTCATGACGACACCGTGACTGCATTTCTCATCCCCTCCTCCTCCCATTCATCCATACATTTTGTACAAAACACCCAGCATTAAGTCGTTTCGTTGTAGTAGTCTTTTGTGTGTTTTGTTTCCCTTCTGCTATTTCCTGTCAAAAAAATAGAAAACAACTTTCAACATCTCTTCACCAAGTAAAAACTAAGCTTTGTTTTGGAAAACTACTCGTACAAATGAGGATGATGAAATGCTGTATAAATGTATGGGCGAGTAAATGGTAGTAGATGAACATGATAATGATGATGTTTGCATTTCTATCTGCTTTTAGAATTCACATTTCAAAACTACAATTATCCTGTAGTTTTTCCAATTGTTGTCTTTGCCAAGCTTTGAGCTCTCTCTTTCTGGGCGACTTTGCCATGTTACTAATTCTTTTAGACTTTTTTTCCTTTTTTTTTTTTTTGTTTTGTTCGACCTATAGAGTCATGCTAGTTTGAGAGCATTTTATATAGCCACATATATATATTGCTGGCAAATGCTGTCGTTTGCAATCTGTGTTTTTGGGGTTTAACTGCAAACGTAATGAAAAACACCAGCAACAGCACAAAAAATGGTTGTCAGGCAAGCAGGCACAAAAACATGATTGCTTTTAGGTTTAATTTATACTTATTGTTGTAGTTGTTGTTGGTTTATTTCCAGCTCATGTTCTTTATACTATCAGCCATCTACCCTGTGTAGTAAGTGGTATAAGCTTTTTGAAAACATTTCGTCCCTACTTTTGTGAAATAATGGATCTCTACTAGTGCCATAATAGCAACAAACACAACAACTATATCATCATCATCATGAGTATGGTTGTTGTCCTCATAATCATCATTATCATACTCCTGCTAAAGCAATGCTTTGCTTTGCTTTGCCAAAGCAAAACCAGCAGCACAGCCCAGCACAAGCATTAGCAGGAATATACGTTTCACAGTCACATCCAATCATCCCTGCCTTTGTGCCGTTGTACACCTAACAAATGAAACCACCAGACATCATTCCATGCAACCAAATTGAACTAAACCAAACCATGCCCCAGCCAGTCAGCCATCCAACTAACAAACCATCCATCCATCTATGCGATACGACGATACGAGACACACACGTACTCTAGTTTTATAATAAACGAGAACGTTTGTATTTATGCTGGATGACAGTGGTGCACAGATGATTTATTTAGTTATTTATTATTGCTATTGCATGCCTTTTATTCTCATGTAGACACTTCTTGATATGCACATCTTCAGTAAACGTAAATTTTGGGAAGTATTTTATAAATTAGACGAAGTCAGCGAAAACATCCTGGCATGACAATGTCGGTATCAAGGAATTACTTCCCATGTGCCGTACTTCTCTGGAAATATTGCCATGAACATTGTGCATATATCCTCAATAGTCGAATCACTAAGGGACTTAGTAGGTTACCATGGAAATATGTTGAAGAGCAGGGTCATCCATTCTTGTTTGGGAATGAGTTAAACAAGGAAAGTTGAGAGAGCAAAGATGGGCAAACACATACTATGATGTTAGTATTTGTGTTGGTTAAGCACCAGAGAGTTAAACTCTGGAGAAACACAATCAGGAGAGTCAAATGCGAAAGACACTATATGTGTCTTACACTTGTTAGAAAATCATTGGGAAGAAATGAAGTGAATCTTAAATCATATATTGTACACTGTACGTATATAGAGGTCGTATGATCTATACTGACTCTTGTCTCTCTTGTGCTCTTACCTGGTAGTAATAACTGGGCAAAATTCTGCACAAGATTAAGAGATAAGATTGATTTGCTTTTACTGGTTCCATAAGTTTCACTCCTCTTGCCAGACCACTTCTACAAATTAAATAAATCTCTTCCATGTCATCTTTAAGAGCCAAAAAGTCAGTCGGTCTAAAGCATGACCGTAGTATCCTTTAGGATCAGAATAACGATAATATATGAATGTTTTGAAATCTTTGTCCTACGAGGTGACGTGATATCAATTTCTTCAAGTTTCAGATTTGCAATCATACTTTTTCCAGAACTTAAAAGCTTCCACGAAGACATTGAGAGAGACATCGAAATTTATACTTTTTTTCTTGATTGAGGAAAATGTTTTGGTTACACAAAGCATACGAATTGTTCTAAGACGAGACTGTAACTCTACAGAAATAAAGACTACGAGTATGATATTTTGGTTCAGATGATCTACCTGTTGCTGCAGCTGTTGGTTGTTTTTACAGCTCTGCTGTCATCTTTGTAAAAAACCTAGATATATGTACATAGTTATCTCTGAGTTAAAAATCATTGGCCGAGTAAAACAAGTGGTGCTCTTGAATGAAGATCATTTAGTAGTATGAACCAGTGGTCCGGCTAAACTATAACACTAACACATCTACTTAAATTGACTGTTGTAACTGTTCTGCTGTCCTCGTAATACCTACCGGTAATACCTACCTGTGGAAAAACTATTTGGTTGATTCAGTTGTATCCGAGTGAGAAGATCCAATATTCGTGAAATTTTTCAAAAATGAGCGTTGATTCCCACAGGAAACGCCATTCAATTTGTGTCGTATTTCGGAGAATAATAAAAATAAACAAAATTTTATATTTGTTCAATAATTTACATGCCGTTTTAATCAGTATAACAGCTTTCGCTAACTGTTATACTGCAAAATTAAATGTATTTTTAAGAATTCCTCTTTAAATCAATTACATATATACATACATACATATGTACATATATAAATTACATTTAACAATCAGCTATGTCACAGAGTTTAATTCCGTTAGGAAGTGGAATTATTTCCGTATTTGACTTCTCTAGAAAAAGTATAACGAAACATTTTTTCAGAATAAAATGACTTTAAATTAAATTAATAATTAAAGAACTTATATTTAAAGGACTTTCATTCCGGAAAAAAATTTTCGTTTTACTTTTTCTACAGATGCAAAATAGTGCTGGCAAAGTATTGAGTGATGGGTATCGAGTATTTGCCATTTTTTTTTTTGATACTCAATACTCAAAAATAGTTACTCGATACTTTATGAGTTGTATTATTAAGCAAGTTGAGTGGATAAAATAGTGCATAAAAATACAACAATGTGTAAGCTACATAATTAAACCAACCGCTGAAATAACGCTGTCTATTATTTCTTAAGTTGTTGTTAACGTTGAATTAAAAGTTAGCTTTACATTTATTTTTCATTTAATAATAAAACAGTTTGTGTTAACTGTTATACTGTCAAAACTAGAGTTATTTTAAATGATATCAAGATCTATCAATGAAATTTATAAATTAAATAATATTTCACAATATTTTCACTAGTATAACAGTTCAAGTTAACTGTTATACTTTTCAATTTGTATACGAGTTTGATTATACTAAACTAAAAAGAAGCCAGACTTTTGCTCTTTCTCGACCACTGTATGTGTGTGTGTTGTTTTATTAAGCATTCATTCGTTCGGTTTTTGTACACAGAAAAAGCCCATGTGCCGCGCGTTTAATATGTCTGTATGTCTGCCCACAAGCTGTGTCAGGCACACACACACACACACACATACTTTAGCTAGGCAGGCAGGCAAGGCAATCATTCAGACAAGCAAAACAGTCAGCCACAAAAACTCACATCCATATCCACAAACACACACAACCAAACAAACAGAATGCTGGCAGGAAGGCTGGCTGGCTGGCTTGCCAGGCAGTCAGGCAAAAAGCAAGCAAAAGGAAGGCAATAGCAAGGCAGGAGAGCCAACAACATACATACATACTCCCCAAACACATTGGCTACTATACAAAAACAAAACTAACTACTGCTACACTCTATTCAAGAGCAGAGCATGTGAAAATAACAACAGCAATAACAATAATAATAAAAGAAAATAAGAACCTTTGTTGTTGTTGCTATTGTTGCTGGCTGTAGTGTAGTGGCCAACAACACACAACATCCATAAGTTCGTACGTTTGTCGTAAGCACTGTTAGCAGCAGAGAGCCGTAAAACGCTGTGGCAGTACAGAAAAAAAAGAACAGAATAAATATACACACATTGCATATAAACATGGAGTGTGTGACGAGTATAAAGTAAAAAGCGTTTTTAATACGTTTATTTTACGTTTTTTTTTTGTTTTTTTTTTTTTGGTGTGTGTTTTTGAGTTTTTCATCATCATCATCATCATCGCCATTGCCATCGTCAACAGTGTATCACCAGAGCACCAACCAACCAGCGCCAGCATTGCTATAGCTTTATGCGCTTCACTATGCTTTGCTGAATTTTGAATTTCAGTTGTAAGCTGACTGTAATCAGCGTTGGAAGTGAACAAATAATATACTGTCGAGCAGTGAAATAAACTATGTATATAAAAATGTATATGTACCTAGGTATATAAAATTTAACAAAAAAAATAAAACAACAATTCTGCTAAACACGTGTAATAATAACAATAAAAAAATAATACTCTAAATAAGCAAATTACAAAAAAAAAGACAAAATGAACAATGAAAGCAAAAAACAAACAATAAAAAATTAGTGTAACTAAGCAAAAAAAAAAACAGCTAATAAACCGGGTAAAATTACGGAAAATAAATAGAAAAAAAAACAATTTTTTACCTAAACAATTGCAAATTACTTAGATTTAGTTATTCTACACTTTAATTACTTTACATACTCTCTGTAAACAGCTCGCTTGCTTGTTTTTGTTGTTGTTTTTCTTAAGCTTTGACATTGATTGATCAAAATAAATGAAAAATTCACCTAAAATACAACACTACGAGAGCAAACAAACAAACACTTACACACACATACACACAACTAAAATAACAACAACAACAAACACTGCAAACAAAACAAACAGCAGGGTTGTATTGTGATACTCCTCTGTAAAATGAAAACAGATTAAAAAAATTAATAAAATTTTTGCAATATTGATTTTATATTATTTCTTTTTTTATTGTTGTTGTTACTTAGCTGGCCTAGGCATATGCTCCAGTTAAATAACATTTAAAATGGCTTATTTATTCTGTTTTCTTTTTTACAACTCCCTTAAACAACCTACCCAACGGAATAAGCTTGGCATTTTTTACACTTTAATCCCTATGTCCCCTTGTATACATATGTATGTTTGATACACCATACACCTTAGCTTTCCATAAGCTTTGTAATACACAATTTCATTTCTACATTTCTCCGGTTTTCCTCCTTTGTAACCTAACAATGAGTGTAAGTTCTTTATGCTCGCTACATTTTTTTTGTTTTATTTTTTGTGTGTGATTATTGTGAATTATTGATTTTGAATTTAGTTCACATTCCAAATCTATACAACAACAATAGCAACAGAATAAACAACAAACACATTTCAGCAAAGAACCCATTAGTGGTCTTTTTTCGTTTAGAATTCCAAAGTTGTGTTTCATATATTGTATGTACATACATACATAATATGTATGGATGTATATTTTTGGGGGACATTTAAATTATTTGTGACAGTATGACAGACAGGTGGCTTGACATTAACAGATTTTAATGTAGTATATGTATGTATGTACTCGTATGTATGTATGTAATGTGGTCAAATAAATCTCGCTCAATGAATGTACATATGTAAGTGCATGAGAGTGTGAGTTAAGTGCGTATTTAATAGTGGTGATTATACACTTAAAAGTAAAAAAGGCCGAAGTTCTTCATATATATAATGTATTTATTATAATATTCAGATGCTGTAATCTATTCAATGATGTGGCACCTGAAGGATCCTATTTTTGTCACTTTTTGTAAATCCTCATATGTCTTGTAATTCTTTAAAAATTTTCTTTTAAACAAAGTTCGAAATTGATAAATTCATTGAATTTAATGAATGTAAAAACAGTACACAAATTAACTACGTGTACCTAGAATAGCACCAAACAGTTGTAAATAATGATATTTTTGAAGAAATTAATAAGAATAATGTAATAGGCAGAATTTCCTTGCCAATCTTACCTGATACGGTTTATTTCTTCTCTCTTATATTTTGTAGTGGATCCGAGATTTTCTAATTTAACAGTCATATCACAGTTGACTTCTTTATTTAAATGGTGGGAAATTGTACTTTCTCGGTATCGTTTTCAAAGCTATGATTGTTCTCTTGTGTGATTAATGAAAATGGTTATAAGTACCTCAAAAACTTGAAACTAACTTCTATATATGTTACGGACATATGCACGGACAAGGGCTCGCTTTAACGATGTTGGGATGCTTCTCTGGATGACCGAGCATACACATGATCTTTCTGTTTATTGAACGATTCTTCTACGCTGAAGATGTTCTCGTCAGTAAACAGAATATCTCTGTGAGTGTTCTTCGCGTACCGGCTGAGTAACGCTCTCGATTTTCGCTTCCGTTTTACCTTCAATGCGGCCGTGAGCAGGTGTCCACTGTGGTGCTTGAACGCGCTGAGTTCTAAATCTTCTTTGATAATGTAAAACATGGATTTTTGCAAAATTTGCATTTCCCACGACAGGATATTCTGTTCTCGCAGTGGGGTTTTCGGTCTATTTGTCTTTCCAATGCTGTGATCGCTTTTGGAATTCTTACAGTGCGCGGATCTTTGACGGGCTCGTACTCCGCCAGTATCCTCAAATAACTTCACAGCACGATACACAAAATTGCGAATGATTTCAAGTGGTCCCAACGTCCTAAATATATCGTCTTTTCCATGTTACATTTTAGTACAAACTACAACAATGAGATTTCGATGTCGCCCCATTCAATGAATGTGCAATCCGATAAGATAAATTCTTCAGCTCTCATCGGCTAACTATGAATAACTAAGAAATACAATCCGAAGAGATAAATGGTTCGGCTCTTGGGCGGCTAACTGTTGACTTCGGCTACGGTATAAGTAAGAAGTAAGGCCTCGTCTGATTATGCTTTGCTACTTGGGAGCAAAGTGAAACTAGATCGGTACTTCCTTTCTTGCTTACTCTATTGATATTTTTGTTGTTGTAAAAGACACTGCCTATCTCTTATAGAAGGCTGCGATTGCCTACACCACACTATACTAGGCTTCGAAAAAATTCGAAGCGATCTTAATTAAAATAATTGTCGCTAGGCTTGAATGACGATATTTCTTGTGATATAGAGATTAAACCTTTAAAATGTGTTAGATAGGACCATAATTTCTTCTTTACAAACACATCTAGAGATCTTAATTTGATTTCAGTTCATGCAAAGAGTTGCAAACGCCTTTATATCTATCTCTTATTGAGGTTTTGAAACAATTTCCCGAAACTTGAATTGGTCTTTTAAAAATTCAAAATTGTTAATTGTTCTTTAGAATTTGTTAAAGTTCTATATGTTACCAGCTTGGTTTATTATTTCAGCTGTTTTTTTTATGTCTTTCCTTCCCCTTGAATTTCCAAACAAAATGTTCCTGATAATTTAATTAAGAAAGAAAATTGTAATTTGAAACACCTCACTCTTCGTTTCGTTTTTTTTTTTTTTTGGTTTTAATAAAAGAAAATATGTATGTATGTACATTGGTACTTTCTTATTTCATACTCCCAGGAACTATTTGCCCATTTCTATAGTTATGGCAAAATATTAAAAAAAAAACACAAAAGAACAGCACTCTCTACCCCACTTTGATTATTAAACTGGCGCTGGCAGTAGAACAAACGAATGAGCGAACACACCCATGTTGTTTAAAGAGTCGTCTCCCCCATACAAAAAAAAAAATTGCCACACAAAACAACAACGAGCCTTTTGCAAAATCTTCATCATCAGCAACGCCATCACATCACTGCTGGTTTGCTAGCCTGCCTGCTTGCTGGCTGCTCTTGGTAGCTGCTTAGCTCTCCATTTGGTTTTAGTTTGTAGTACGTTGAACGTTGTACGACTATAATATGAGGTTTTGCTGCCATTACAAACTACTGTATATTGGTTGAGTGGTATACCACTCAACTTGTGAAATTCCTGACGCAATTTACAGAAACGAAAAAATTGTGTATTAAAAAAAAACAAGCAAAACTTAAACAAGAACGGACAGTTAAAGGCATTGAAATAAAAAGCCCTCCTCATGCACCAGTACTACACACTGTGCACACTCTCTCATACTATTCTCACATGTATATGAACACATCCCAGCAAGCCATAGGAGTCCGAAAATAGTCTTCTGACACCTTTTTCGGAGCGTTAACGCTCTTTATGAGCCCAAAAAACAATCATAAACGTTCGAAAATGGTCCGTCAGAAAGAGCTCTTAGATAATGTCAGAAAAGAGTCTTTAATGAGGGTTTTTTTGGGCTCTAAAAGAGCTTTAGATAATGTCAAAAAAGAGTCTTTTATGATTTTTTTTTGGGCTCTGTGTAATCTTGTTTTGATCATTCTTGTGTGGTACAGCTATGTTTTTTTTTTTTGTTCAAAGCACAAATAACAGGACAACAACGCTTTGGTACACACATAATTAAGTGGAATTTATGAGTCATACTGCGTGCCGACTCAGGACAGTAACAAGCAAATTTTTCTTTCGCTCCGAAAATGCTCTTTTGTTGGACTCTTTTCTGACTCCTTTTTCGGAGCGCTCCGAAAATGCTCCTTAGCTGAACTCTTTTCTGACTCCTTTTTTGGAGCGCTCCTAGAATGGTATGCTGGGATGTACATACATTTAGTCGTAAAAGTAGCAAGCATATAACAAACATAGACACAAATGCAGATACAGACGACACAAAGAACGACGTATTGTTTTATGTGTTATACTTACTCGTATGCGTTTTACGTCTGTATGTAAGCTTTGGATGCCTGCCTCTCTGTGATGTGATGTGCTGAAGAAAGACTGACTGACTGACTATGACTCCTCATTCTATGAAGCACACACACACTGTTTGCCACAAAATACAAACAACTAAAAAAGAATAAAAACTAAACGACAACGGCAAACCACACGCTAATTTTCACCGTTGATTTTTGTATTGTATTTGTATGATGGTTGCATGCCCCAGCCTGGCCTGGCTGACGATGATGTTGTCGATGATGCTGCTGATGATGATGATGGTCGGTCGCCGTGTCTGAAACAAATGGAAATCAAACCGAACCAAACAAAACCAAAATAATAATAATAAAAAAGGCAGCAACACACATTTAGTGCAGTTAGTAACTGCCAGGCGGGCAACTCGCTTAAAAAGTTAAAAAAAAACACATTTACACACACTCCTCAAATATCTATAAGCTGGCAACAGTCAATGGCTGCAGCTACTGCTACTCCTCTTACATTTTGGAGTGGAGTTGCTAATGCAACACTTCACTTCACGGCCTGAGAATGTGTCTGCTTACAGAAAAAATTAATGTCTGCAGTATATAAATAAAACAAACGCACAGGAAAATAAATGTAAATTAAAATCAAATTCAAATAAAATGTACATATGTATGGAAATTTTTATTTTTGTACATACATATGTCAATGGAAGTTGGAAAACTTCACATCATACTAGAAACTAAAGAAAAATAGTCTAAAGAGTTGTTGTATTTAAAAGTTTAAAAACAATTTCCAAAAAAAAGACATTCTTGAATTTTTATGCCAACTTTGCTACCTATTACCTCTGCATAATCTTTCCATTTTTTGTTTTTTTAAGTTTGATTTAACCCCTTGGTTTATAGATCCAAGTCAATATTTTATTAGCTTTTCTGGAATTTGAAGTATTGATCTTTCAAGCTGTTTTGATTTAACCCCTTGGTTTATAGATTCAAGTCAATATAGTAGTAGTTTTTCTGGAATTTGGAGTATTGATCTTTCAAGCTGTCCTCTCTTTGCGATAAAAGGCGTTGATAATTAATCGATCTCTGATAGGAGTTGTCAGCTGCTTTATAATACCAATTGGTTAAGTCCAAATAGAAGTAGTCAACCGCCTGATAAAGAATCACAAAATGGCACCTTGGATTAAAAGTCGCGGTAGTAAAAATGTTTGTAAATAAAGAAATAGTTTTGCTGGGATTTATGCGAAGATTTGGCAATTTATCTTCTGGGGAAGGTGGTGATTTTTGTGTCTAAATATCTGATCTTAAACGAAATTGTTGCTCTCTTCGAAGTCGCTTGTCGTGAAAGATGACCTAACTTATGAGATAAGGACTAAATCTTTAGAATGTGTAGGACAAGGAAACATTTTATTATTTTCAAACAGTTTAAGTGTCTTTATTGTGCTCTTCTTCACACGCTCTACAGATTGTGTCGTTGGTTATATCCATACAAGCCCGATGTGACCTTAGCTCTGTTTTCCCTGTTAGTATATTGACTAGCCTTCTATGTGTTGGTCTATTAAAGTCCAAAATTTTCTTTGTATTCTCGTAGTTAGGTTTTTCTCTAAAGTGTAGTGAGTTCTACGAATTTCTAATATGTTCATTTGTTGACAATTCTTTAAGCTCGTCCTTAAACATTGGAGAGAGTTTGACATTTTACCGGGTAATTAAGTTCGTGCATGATCCGATCTGTTCTCTTTTGATGGCCTGGGTATTATTCATATTCATCCCTATCGTGAATAAAAATTCCACAATTTCATGTGGAATTTTTATTCACGATAGGGGTGATTATCTCAATATATTCGCAGTTTGAATAAGAATTTATCTCATTCTTTCATTATAAGGTGTTCCCAAATTTAAACTGTCGTTGTGTTATTAATCCTCTTCAATAATTTAATAGCCTACGCAATCGCCATTCACCCTTATTGTGTAAGTTTTCTTTCACCAATAAGATTGGTAAGATCTCCGAAATATTATACAAATTCAAAATAATTGTATTTTTGGAACTGTATTTGCTTTAAAAATGGATCTTTATTGTGACTTGGCTGCTGTTAGGAAACAATAACGAAAACTTTAAAATATCTACGCGGGGACACCAATAACTACAATCCTAAAAAGAAAGAACATTAGAACTAACTTCTTCAACTTGAAATTAAATAGGATTTGTTGCGAAAAGCCAAAGTCAATGTTGCTGCAAAAACAATCTACACTATGTTGCTATATTCGAAGTCTACAAAAGAAAATGTTTATTAAGATGTACTCGCCGTTAGTAAACGGCAACGAAAACAACAAAACCAATCTTCAGAAGTCATATTTCCCTTGAGATTAGGGAAATTTAATTCACTCCTTCCAAATTAGATGGAGTGTTTGAAGTAGATTTATCTATTTATTTTCTTGCCTGCTTACAGCTGTAAATCCAAAACTTCAAAATTAGTCTCAAACTAGTCTCTGAAATTTATCATTCCTTACAATAATGTTATTGAACAGGAATCGGGAATACAATTTTCTCAAAACTTCAAATAATCATTTAAAATATCAAGTAAATTGCCAATATTCCTTTTAAAGTTTGAAATTAGTTCTATAAATAATTTAATCATATCTTTGACTTTTTTTACGCAATTCATGTTTCCTGATGCCTGTCCTACGCTAAGGCTGTTTCAAAAATTAGCAGCTTGGATAAAGAATTTATGTTTCTACACTACTTAACTTAAATAACTAAACATTTTAGAGTTTTCTATCGTTTTAGAAATTATTCTCTTATAAATAACTGGCATCACTTTAGCAAACCGCACAAAGTTACAAGAGTAAAGCTAGATTTACACGATTGAAATTAATAAATTATTAATAAATAAATAAATTCTGAAGAATTTTTGCTGTTTGCACGAGTTGGAAGCATTTTGAAGAGCAATTTTGAAGAAAATTTCAATCGTGTAAATCTAGCTTAAGAATACAATATTTTACTTAAATACATACTATTTAAATGACTGACTGTCTAAATGACTACTTTTGTTTGTGGGTTTTTGTGTTTTGGCCGGTGTGTTTGCTTGTTTGTTAAATGCTGCGCTATTACTTCAACTGCTACTTTGACTACTTCTGACTGACTAATGATGATAATCATGATAATGAAGTTGTTGTTATTACTTTGCGCTATGACTGTTGTAGCAAAATAATGTGTTTTGTGTTGTTGTGTTGGTATTATTGTTTCTTATGCACAGCACAGGCTTATTTGGAACTTTATGGTGGCGGCGGCATTAATGCTGATGAATGTAACCAACAGACATTGTCAGAGAGACGTGCTTTGCCTTTTTGCCAAATGCTTTAAAAAATTCGTGGTTGAGGTTTGTGTGTAAAACTTGAGTTTTCTTGAAATATTGAAACCTTTTGTAGGATATGGAGGCATTTCTCTGGTAACTGCGTTAATGTTTAAAATATCAGTTTTTTTAAGGGAAATTTCCTGGGATGTCTAAACATGCTAATGATTATTTCATTAATAAAACATTGTTTGTCTGTAACCGAAAATCATCTTTTACGATTTATTGTTGAAGAGACCTCAGCTAATCAGCTAACTAATAAATAAGTACTATTAAACATAATTTTTGTTTGCTTTATTCTGTACATACATACTATTCTTTATTTTCTTTTTATTTCTTTTTACTTGCCATGAACTTGCAAAATTCCTTTGCTTTTTGTCACTTTATGGCACTTTGTTGTAGTGTGTAACGACGATTTCGACGATGATGATGGTGATGATGATTTTTAAATTGTTGTTCATGCCTACAGTTTGTCAGTACTTGTTTTTTTGTTTTGTTTGTGTTTTGCTAGTGTTTGCATTAAACTTTTAAAACCTTTACGTCATGTGAGCTGTTTTATGTCTTTACAGTCGAATGAACTGCGCTTTAAACTCAGCACCACCAAACGAAAAACACTTAGCCAGGCATTTCCTGTTATTTAAGTTCTGAAATGTTAAAGAAAAAATTCACTTTTAAGAAATCAAACATATTTTATGTTAACTATTCACCACACACTTACGCTTACACTGTTGCTGTTTGTGTTCCTACTTTCCTATAGACACACTTATTATTATGGTTAATCACTTAACTTTTCTTTTTAGCTTCATTTAAGCAAATTTTATTTATAATTGTAAACACGAAATCCTTTAACTGTTGCTAAAGTTATGCCAATTATTTTTTTGTGCGCGAAAGTGTCAGTGGGTAATTAACAACAAGTAACAAGTGTTGCCACATCAATGTTTTTGTTGACAGTGTAATTAGAAACATATTTAAATCAAGGGATTAATCCTTGTAACTTTTTTTAAAGGCTAGTCCGCGGATTTTATACTTTGTTTTGTTTAAAATGTAATCGAACAAATTTGGTTGTGTGCTTGGGATCATTGAACTGCTTGAATTTCCATATTAGAGGCAGTGTTGCCAATACATGCCAGCAAAAAATAGCCAGAATGGATAAAAAAAACCGCCAGAAACCGCTAAACGTAAAAAAATTAACCAGCTGAAATTCGGCTAAATACTATCATGTATAAACCTTAACTCTTACATGTATGATTTAAATGCTTTAATTACATGCGGTTTTTATACCCTACACCATAGTAAAGAGGGTATATTGGATTTGTGCTGATTAGAGGCAATTTTTTCTGGCATAGGGTAGAATTTGATTTTGCAATATTTCTATGTAGTTCACATATATTTTTCTATCTGTCAAATAAATTTTAACAATATCAGATAAAGAAAAATATTAACCAACCATATTATATATTATTTTGTGGCCTTCGAAGGTTTTGCCATAATAGCCAAACAAGTTTATCTTTATTTTATCTGACTAAAGCACATTTTTTACAATATTACCGGAGTATATTGTTACGTTTTTACCTTTTAAATAAACCGGATTATTATTACGGTTTACTTATGGCCGAATTATCGGTCATTAACCATTGGTAAACTAAAATACTAACTATTGTTTAACTATTTCTTGGTATTCTTATGGCAAACTAAGCATTGCGAATAAAGAATCATTAGTTAAGCCTTTGCCATTAGCTAACTAAAGACTGTGAACACAACGATGACTCACAATAAACTGAGTCTCTTGATTGGCCCCTTTAGTCTATTTATATATTAATCATAATTTTTGGAAGGTCCGCAGCTAAAGTACTAGAATGTTCATGACTGCAAGTCTAGAATGTTGCCATATTGCTAATCTATGTTTATAACACGGTGTTCTCAATAATGTTTATATATTAAAACTTCTACAAATGCTAAACATGTAATATGTCGATAAACACGCCATCTGTTGATAAAGATGTCGTATGTTGATAAACATGCTGTATGTTGATACCGACCGTTAAATTTAAATAAAATTTCGTAACAATATGTTTCTTAGCAAAACACAGGCTATTTTTAACATTCTGTTTAACATGAAGATACCGTCTATAAACTACGGACTTTTAATCCTGCTTTCTGAAGACTATTTCTAATTGTGCAACCAGTAACAGACATAAAGTACATAAATCAATTCTTATCAAACACTGATCAAACCGAATCGCTGTTTTTCACTTCCTGCTATCTCCTGCCTCTTGGTTTTACTGGTCACTGGTTTTACTTAACTGTGATTAACCTATGGAACATACTCTTCTTGTTTTCGAAGCTTTAAAATAATTGATTTTTCAAATAAATTTCGCATGACCCATTTTTCTGGACTAAGGATAATTGAAAACATAAGCAAACGTAGAAAAATGGTTTTAACTGTCGAAAAAAATTATGTCTTAAATATAAAATAAAAATGTAGACATTAATAATTATTTAAATTATTCGTTTTTCAAATTTTCTTCTTGTGGTAGAAATTTAAAATCCTGAGACTAAAATTAGTACTATTTTACAATGTTGTTTATACAAAAAAACTTCACTTTCCATCCCTGCATGGTATAGCAATTTATAGTGAATGTCAAGTTATAAAGAAGAAGAAAATTACAGTTAAACAAACCACTTGGAAATTGAAATTTTTTAAAGAAACCAAAACATAATTCTGCTAAAAGTCCTATGTCTGATGCATATTGTAAATATATATACATACATACATATGTATATGACCAACCCGTCATATTGAAATGTTCTTTAAGTTTATACCTACCTATTTGCAAAATATTTATGTGCATATAAAAAAAATGTTAACATTTGCTGGTTGTTTGGGTGTGTGCTGTAGATTTTGACAAAGTCATTGTGATGTATTTTGTTGTTATTATTCCTGTTATATTGATGATGATTATGATGTTGTTGTAGGGTGGATGGATGAATGGTTGGTTGCCTGGCTGACTGACTATATTACAGACACAAACCAGCCGTAAGTTAGGCACGACTGACTAAAGCTGTATTCACATTATGTGTATTTGTCATGTGGAATGTCACTTTTCTACCCATATGTGATTTCATGTGTATGTCAAAATTTGAGTTTTACATACGGTTTATTTATTACATGTTCATATGTTGGTTATGTCACATATATATGTACTTACTTTTGTTAACTCAATTTTTCCCTCCATTTTCAATTTTCGAGCTACTGTGTGTGTTCACGTACATTGTTGCTAATATTTTGTATTTGTGTATTTCTTCCTTTTTTGTTTTTATTGCACATTCTCCTCGCCCTTCTTTTTGACGCTCTTCTTTTTTTGGTTTTTATTTAGCTTATTTTTTTGCGCTGTGTTTTTTCTCTCCAACATTTCTGTTATTATTGTTGTTTAAAGCTTAAGCTGTAACAACACATGTCATGCTTTTTTTTCTCTGCTGCTTTCTGTTTCAAAGTTTTGGTTATAGGAGGGGGTAGAATCTGGTGAAGATGAATTGACTACACAAAAGAATGTTATCGTTATGTAGCAATTGTTGTTGTTTCTGTATAAAATGGTGAGACGATGATGCTAGCAGTAGGTCTTTTGCTTCTGATGCAAAATCACAATGAAATCATGATGTTGACAATAATGATGTTTTGTATGTTTATTGTTAATGTTGTTGTTATTGCAGTGTGTATTTTTCCTTTAATGTTTTCTTGTCAGAACGGACGTGTCTTGTTAAAACAGTTTTCTATAGAAAAGTGTCTTGTTAAAACACTTTTCTATAGATAAGTATCTTGTTAAAACAGTTTTCTATAGAAAATTGTCTTGTTAAAACAGTTTTCTATAGAAAATTGTCTTGTTAAAACAGTTTTCTATAGAAAAGTGTCTTGTTAAAACAGTTTTCTATAGAAAAGTGTCTTGTTAAAACAGTTTTCTATAGAAAAGTGTCTTGTTAAAACAGTTTTCTATAGAAAAGTGTCTTGTTAAAACAGTTTTTTAAGTATCTTGTTAAAACAGTTTTCTATAGATAAGTATCTTGTTAAAACAGTTTTCTATAGATAAGTATCTTGTTAAAACAGTTTTCTATAGAAAAGTGTCTTGTTAAAATAGTTTTCTATAGAAAAGTGTCTTGTTAAAACAGTTTTCTATGGAAAAGAGTCTTGTTAAAACAGTTTTCTATAGAAAAGTGTCTTGTTAAAACAGTTTTCTATAGAAAAGTGTCTTGTTAAAACAGTTTTCTATAGAAAAGTGTCTTGTTAAAACAGTTTTCTATAGATAAGTATCTTGTTAAAACAGTTTTCTATAGAAAAGTGTCTTGTTAAAACAGTTTTCTATAGAATAGTGTCTTGTTAAAACAGTTTTCTATACATAAGTGTCTTGTTAAAACAGTTTTCTATAAAAAAGTGTCTTGTTAAAACAGTTTTCCAGTTGTGGAAGTTTTCTATTTGAAAAACTTTAAATTGACAACTCTGGCATTGGTATTATAATTTTTTTTTGCTAATAGTCTTCTTATTATTACGCCTGTTTTTTTTTTTTTTTTTTTTATATATTGAAATTGTATTTACAATGTCTCACACGAATTTCATTTGTTTGTTCATATGAAACTAAACAATCATGGTAGAAGTTTGTCGAATTGGATATCAGTCAGTCGTTTTGTTGTTTTATTTGCCTGTCTTTAGTTTGTTTGTTAGGGACTACAGTTGATTTTTTAAATTTTTATTTGTGTTACTTGTACCTACCTATTTATATTCCTTTTTTTTTTTGGAGCATGATGTTTGTTTCTTGGTGAAGCTTGCCAGAGAAATATGTATGTATATTTGTACGATATTTTTCTGATAGTGTATTTTAGTACATTGGTTTAAAAGGCAAAAGAAAATACTAAAAACTATTTTTTTTTACTCTAAAAGTAATTATACCTATTTTATTTTTATAAATTTCTATTTTTAATTTAAATTTAGCAATTTTTATTTAGAAATTTATTTAGTCTTCCATTTCTTAATACAAAAAATCCTTTACAATCCACTGTGTTTCTTTTTTTTCATATTTGTTTGCATCTACGTTATGCTTACACTCTTACATTCATACACATAAATACACTTTTAACAGCTTTGGCTAAAGTCCAATCAACAGTAATGGCAACAATAACAAGAGCAACAACAATAATAGGGCTCCACCATAATAATAACAACAATGAAATAAAACAAAACCCCCTCTCATACTTTAGTTTTCCTAATCTTTATGATTTTATGTTGTTTTTCCTCCGCCTAAACTGAGAACAATAATAACAATATAGATGATGATGATGGTGGATAATGATGTTGTAACAATAATAATGTCGATGAGGTTTGTTATTGTTTTGTTTTTTTCCTTGCTTTAATATTTGTAGAGATGTTAGACATTGCTGCTAATATGAAAAGTTGTAGTTTTGTTCCCTAGTTCGTCAAAATACAAATAAAATATCGTTGTTGTTTGGTATAATGCCTTCTCTGAAGCCTGCTTAAAGTCTATTACACTTTATTCGTCATCCATCATCAGCACCATTAAAAGCAGTAGCAGCAACACAACATTGTTGGCTTGTTGTTATAAGCGGCTTTTATTTCATGCCAGCCAGAGTCTGCTGGTGATTTGAAAATTCCCCTCTTATTTTCAATATCCGGCTGCCTACAAACCTACGGTCTTAAAGCAACGTTTCGTTTTCTTAAAACAGCTTAAAATGAATCAAACCAACGTTTGAAAATATTATTTTACACAATTTCGAAGCTGTTTACAGTCAGACCGTTGTCTTGGGCTGTTTCACACTACTATGTATTTTGCCAATTCTTTTATGCTGCAGATTTTGCTGTTTGTTCTTTCAACATTTGTTTTCTTATAACATTTTTCCATCTACTTGCAACTACGCCTTCCACGCTCCGTTTCTCTTAATACAAAAAAAAAACAATGTCTCATTGATTTTCATGCCGACAACGTACTACAACTGCCTCAAAGTCCCTGTTAGCATACAAAATATCATCATTTTATATCTTCATCATTATCAAAAATGAAATAGGTACATACCTACATACATATGTACATCAACTTTTTTTCTTTCATCTTTATCATCATTTAAAAACATTTATCCTCTTTGTTGTGTTTCCATCATCATGATTTTAATGTTTTTGTACCTATTCAAGGAGAATTTTTTGAGAAACGAGCTTTTATTTAGCTTTAAGACCCTCAATAGTTAGTTGAATTGGAAAGTTGAATAGGAAAATTTAGGTAAAATTAAAGAAAAAAATCGATTTTGTAGAAATGATTTAGAAAATTTTATTAAAAATTTAATAAAATTAAACGTTAAAAACAAAAACAAATTTTACAAACAAAAACCTTTAATTTGTGAAAACAAATTAGCAAATCCTCTTAGTACCGCTATTAAAAATTAAAGCACTCAATATCATGTGGCAATACTACTCATTTCTAAATTAAACCGTTAAATCATACATGCAACTCTGTTAGATATGTACACAAAACACAAAAAGTAAAATAAACAAATCCGTTACAAAAATTTAAACAATTAATAAATGATTAAAAAACATACATATGTATGTACAAACAAACAAAACAAAAGAGCTACTGCAAATGCTTGAGGCTTCATTAGTCTTTACTTTCTGTTCCGTATCGTTCTGTTGTTAAATTTTTGTAGTTAGTTTTTCCCTATAAACGTATCAGCTGTTTTAGGTAAACAGACAACACATACCGCGAAAATAAATCAAAAAATACAAATCAAAGTTTTTTTTTATTGTGCAATATGTCATTACTTTCGACTAAAAGTCATCCATCGTTTATTTTTTATATTTTTATAACTTTTGTACAAAAACTTAATTAAATTTAAAGAAATTGAAAATTTTTTTAATATGTAAACCAAAATTTTTTTTGTTGTGCGGATGTCATCTGTTTTGTGCTGTCACTTACAATCACTTAGCAAATTTTTGTTTTTAATAGGTTTGTCCGCAACGACACGGAATATAACAAAATAACTAACGACTTCTACACATTTTCAGAATCAAGTCAGCTGATTCGGAACGGAACAGAAAGTAAAGACTAATTCTGCCTTTACTCCTACAAAATACCGTTATTTAAAGAAACTTATATTTTTATAATAAACATGAAACGTAAATTCTTAAATAGATCTAAATTAAACTAAAAAACAAATCAATTGAGAAAAGAAAATAAAACAACAGAGTAAAACACAGAGAGAGAGAGAGAGTAAAACTTCCCCATCCAAACAACAAAATAAAAACAGTTACATTTCAGAAATTTTTCTTTTCAAAATTAAAAAAAAAAATCAAATAAAAACCTAAAAACCCCTAAAAAACAAATATGTACTTTAAAATTCATTACAAAATAAAAACAAAATTTGCAATTGTTTAGAAAAAAAAACAAAGAACACCAGAATACAGTGCATAATCCATAAAAAATCGCCTCTTTTTTAACACCCACCATGGCACCAAAAAAATCCACCATTGTTTTAAATGTTGAACAATTTATACGCGACGTTGAACAACGTCCGGCCATTTGGAATCGTAATTTCCATTGCAATAAAGCATTTTTAGAACAAATGTGGGATGAATTATCGGCCGAACATAAATTGCCCAGTAAGTATTAATTATTGTATAAGTTCCAGTAGGAAATCGTTAAAATAATGTTTATTATTTTTTTTATAGAAGTTGTGCTCAAAGCTAAATGGAAGGGTTTACGTGATAATTTTCGTGTAGAATATAAACGTATACCACGCTCGGATTCAGGAGAGTTTATGGTAGAACCAGCCACCTTCGAATCCAAATGGATTCACTATTATGCGCTGTTGTTTTTGAGTAAGTTATAAAATAGTTAACGAAACATTTCTAAATACTCTTATGTAGAAGGCTATGTCAAAGTTACTTTTCTACAAAGAAAAGTTAAATATTGAAAGTTTTGTATATAAAAATGTTTAATATCAAAAGTTTTTTATATAGAGATTTTTAATATGGAAAAATTTCTATATAGAAATGTTTAATACATATGTCTAATACTAAACCTTTTTAATATAGTAATGTTAAATATCAAAACTTTTCTATACAGAAATGTTGAATATTGAAACATGTTTAATATTGAAACTTTTCTTTATAGAAATGTTTAATATCGAAACTTTTCTATACAGAAATGTTGAATATTGAAACTTTTCTTTATATACATGTTTAATATTGAAACTTTTCTTTATAGAAATGTTTAATATCGAAACTTTTCTATATAGAAATGGTTTATATGGAAACTTTTCTTTACTGAAATGTCTAACATGGAAACTTTTCTTTATAGAAATATCTAATATGAAAACTTTTCTTTATAGAAATGTCTAATATGGAAAGTTTTCTATATAGAAATGTTTAATATTGAAACTTTTCTACGGACAACTGTCAAACATTGAAAATTTTCTAAAATAAACATTGCTATTCTCTATATTGAAAACTTTCTGTTCGATTAAATATTAATTAATTTTGAATATATTATTAATTTTCGCCTATACTCTATAGCCGAACACATGCGCCATCGTGTACCCAAAAACGAACAAGATCAGGCCTTCTACTTTGCCCAACAAAGTCAGGATTGTGAGAAAACTGTCGTGGAACCCGATCTAACAAACGGTCTAATAAGGCGCATACAGGACAGTGATGAGGAATTCGATGAAGATGATGTCGAGGAAGAAGACGATGAAGTGACAGAGACCACACCACCTGCAGCACATTCTCAGCCATTGACAACAATGGGTACACTACCGGGTGCCATTATAAAAACGGAAGATACACGCAACTTACTCAAGAATATGGATAAAGAGGTGCAAGACTTATCCAAGAAATCATTAGACAATAATGCACAGTTACTAGAGGCGGCCAGCACAACACTACAGTTACAGCAAGCCACCACCATATCCTCGACTACGACAAACGGCGGTTTGTGTTTGGTAACCACCGCTCCCACAGCGCCTAACACAACAGTCGGTGTTAGCAACAACAATGGCGCCTCATTGTCCTCTTCAGCCTCCTCTGTATCGAGTACAACATCCTCCAACTCTTCGTCATGCATTTCCACACTTAATGTCTTTCAAACATCTCCTCCCATAGCTCATACCACAGCATTGGCCGTGGCGGCCACATTGGCCTCAATGAATGGTGTGTCTAACAACTCTGCATTAGCAGTCACAGCCCTTCACAATCATACACCCTCTTCGTTGCCCAGTGCAATGGTTTTACCAAATACTTGTATTGCTGCAGCAGGACAACAAAAAATACGCTCTGTTTCGCCACCGCCACTCTACAATAAAGCCCATCATCCACCGCCCAACTCCAATGGTGTCATGAGTAAAGAACGTTCCGATGATTTTCCTCTCAATGCCAGCACCTGTTTGCATGGCAGTCATGAGCATTTAAATTTCACCAAACATTCTTATACAAATGGCTTAATACCCGCTTTAAAACTAAAAAGACCCCGTTTATCGGAAGATAGTAATTTTAATGGATCCTCCACCATGGACACCTCAACGCCTATACCTTTAGTACCCGAAGACGATGATTATCATTATTTATTGTCCCTACATCCGTATATGAAACAATTGACAGCCGCTCAAAAGTTGCGCATACGCACCAAAATACAAAAACTTATATTTAAAGAGCTATACAAGGAGGACTTGGAGGAGTCGAAATAAAAAACCAAAGTCATTATAATATGTAATTAAGCTGACCACTGTATTTATAGGGAAGAAAAAAAATTGATTATTAAGATTTTGAAAATCTTTTTGTAATTTTATTAGTTTTTTTTTTTTTGTAAATATTTACATTTAGCTGTCTCTTTTTAAGAAATATGATTTTAAGTTTATCTCAGCAGCATTTATTTAACTATTTTGTTCATTTATACATATATGTATATGTATATATGTTTAACAAATTTATTAGGTTTATGTTTTTATATTTGAAAAAGTATAACTATTAAAAACATTTATAAAGCATTTCTATTATATTTATATTATTTCTTATCAATTATTGTATAATTGAATTAAGTAACACTATTTAAACTGTAAAATGTACATGAATGAATAAAAGAAAACAAGATTTATTGATGGATTTATGTTGTAAAATTGCTATTGAAGTTTTATTTCTAAAGTAGGATACATTTTGTTTATCATTTTTGTATAAACCTTCATATGGATAAATAATATAAAATAATAAGATAAATAGGAATAAAATATCAACCAGCTAAGCGAGATATTGAAGTTTGATGTAAATATGAGTGTTTAAAGAAGAAGTAATTGGATTATATCAAAATTTTCTTTTAATTTTAAACACATTCATCAACTTTTCCTATCAAATTCAAGCATTTTTCATTTGAAATTACTTTTTTAATTTTTTTTATTGCGTTTACTTATAAAATTGTATTTTACTAGGAAATCTCTAAAAGTAATACATTAACATTACAAAAGGGCACCCTTAACTGTAAGCAATGAAAATTTGCTATCACTTTTTAAAAATGGCGGACGATTTTTTTTTTAGAGTTTAGTAAGTCACACTCTTTAATTCTGTATCGTCAAGGCAAGTATTTTTCAATGAGAAAGAAAACGATAATTATCTCTTGACCAAACAGAATTGAAGAGTGTGAAAGCGGACAAACAAATGTCAAATGTTCTTTATTTTTCGTCAATTTTATTAACATTTATGCAGTTTTTTTCTCTTTAAATTAATTAAATGATTATGAGTTATACATTTTACTACCAAATGTTAAATCAATATTTAAAACTAAAAATTAATATTTGAAGTTAGAAAAGATGTTTAATACCTACATAGTTTATTTTGTTAACATTTAGGCAATTTAAATCAATTCAATACTATTAGACTAATTGTTCCACATTTTTTTTGTTAATAAATAAGTTTTAATTAAAATAAATATGTAAATAATTAATACATTTATTTCTTTGACGATGCTACACATTGTTTTAGCGAAATATCGGAAAATATACTAAATAAAAACATTTTGACCTTAAGCTTAATAAAAATATAATTTTTAGTCAATTCAATACTGTTTGTTTAATAACTATCAGTTTAAGTTTGAAATTTGGGGATTTCAAATTAAAAAGTTGTTTTTAGTATTTGAGGTTAGTAATGATTTTTTACAATTTTGTCAATTTGTTAATTACACTTCCTAGTAATTTAAAACTAGTTTTGTTTTATAATTTTTTATTAAATTGGGTAAATAAAGGTTTAAAACTAAAAAATTATATTTGAGGTTAAAAACGATTTTCGGTTTTCTAATCTTTGTTTATTTAAATATTATTTACTAGGATTTAGTAGTTTTAAGTTTTTTTTTTTATTTTCTGTTTAAAAGTTAAAATTCCAAAATTAATTTAATTAATTAATAAAATTAAAGATAAATTTGAGGTTAAAAAAGTTTGTTTCAATTTTTTTTTATATTTTTAACTATTTTTTAAAACACATATTATTAATCTATCTATTGTTTTTAAATACTAGGTGAAGTCTATGTTTTGGATGATGGCGGTGAAGTTGATTTAGATTTAGGCAATTATGAGCGCTTTCTGGACATTACACTGCATAGAGATAACAACATAACCACCGGTAAAATTTATCAATTGGTGATAGAAAAAGAACGCAAAGGAGAATATTTGGGCAAAACTGTGCAAGGTAATTTAATATTTATTTACATATACATACATATCTAACAACAAACAAATTTTAAACGGAACTCTGTTTCATTCTCTATATTTAGTTGTTCCCCACATTACGGATGCCATTCAAGAATGGGTGGAACGTGTGGCTGAAACACCTGTGCGCGGCAATTCCAAGCCTCAGGTGTGTATTGTAGAATTGGGAGGCACTATTGGTGATATCGAAGGCATGCCTTTCGTTGAAGCTTTTCGTCAATTTCAATTTCGTGTAAAACGTGAAAATTTCTGTTTGGCTCATGTTTCGCTGGTGCCATTACCATCTTCGACGGGCGAGCCCAAAACCAAACCCACCCAAAGTTCAGTACGTGAGTTGAGAGGTTTTGGTTTGAGTCCCGATTTGATTGTCTGCCGTTCGGAAAAACCCATTGGCTCGGAGGTCAAGGAGAAAATTAGTAATTTCTGTCATGTAGCTCCCGATCAAGTTATTTGTATACACGATTTGAGTTCCATTTATCATGTACCCTTGTTGATGGAACAGACTGGTGTTATAGAGTTTTTGAATGAACGTTTGCAGTTGAATATTATGCCCAGCAAAAGGGAAAAGTAAGTTTTTTTTATTTTTTTGAAAAATTTAATAGAAATTGTTATTTTATTTATATGTTCGTTTTCAATTTTGTTTAGATGTTTGCAACAATGGAAAGATTTGGCCCGCCGTTCGGAAACTTTGCGCAAGAATGTTACCATTGCTTTGGTAGGCAAATACACCAAATTCAAGGATTCCTATGCCTCTGTGGTCAAGGCTTTGCAACATGCCGCCTTGGCCGCCGGCTATAACTTAAATTTGAATTTCATTGACTCCAGTTTGCTGGAGAATGAAACTTTACAAGAAGCTCCCTCGAAATATCACAAAGAATGGCAAATGCTATGCGAAAGTGATGGTGTTTTGGTGCCCGGAGGTTTTGGCTCCAGAGGCATTGAGGGCAAGATTAAGGCCTGCAAATGGTGTCGTGAAAATCGCAAACCTTTCCTGGGCATTTGCTTGGGTCTACAAGCAGCTGTTATAGAATTTGCACGCAATATTTTGGGTCTTAAAGATGCCCACAGCACCGAAAATGATCCAAAAACCGCTAATGCTTTGGTTATTGACATGCCCGAACATCATACCGGCCAAATGGGTGGCACTATGCGTCTGGGTAAACGCACCACCATTTTTGCCGATGAACCCAGCATCATTAGACAATTATATGGCAATCCCAAATCTGTAGACGAACGTCACAGACATCGTTATGAAGTGAATCCGAAATATGTGCCAGAATTAGAGAAGCATGGCATGCGTTTTGTGGGCTGCGATGACACCCATACGCGCATGGAAATAATAGAATTAAGAGATCATCCCTTTTATGTGGGCACCCAATATCATCCGGAGTATTTGTCCCGTCCCCTTAAACCCTCACCCCCATTCCTGGGTTTAATTTTAGCCTCTGTGGGTCGCCTGCCCAGCTACATAGCCAGAGGTTGCCGTTTATCGCCACGTCAACAGTCTGATGTATCCTCTGATGAAGACGAATTGTTGATGGCAGACACCTTGAAACATTTAAAATTAAATGGTAATGCCAGTTTGACTTGCAATGTCAAAGCCCAGCTGTTAAATGGCAGTGCTTCAGCATCGGATTCTGAAACAGCATCTGCTACAGCAAATGGCGAGGCTTAAGTTAATAATTAAGAACGAATATATTTTTTGAAGTTTTCCAAAACAAAACTCTTTTTAAGAAACCATTTTTATATAAACTGTAAACTGAAGAAAAATGTGTCTGAAATAATTGAAATATGTATGCATGTTAGTAAAAGAAAGATAAAAACAAACTAAAAAAAAAAAACAATTTTTTTATTATTAAAAATAACATATTTTACTAAAACTTATTAAGCAACAGCTAAAATGTACACTTACAAATATACAATAACAAACGTAGTGTATAATAGTTATACAAAATAAAGAAAAATTAACTAATTTAACATAAATCTGGGGCCAAATTACCGCATTCGTGATCGAATGAGCAATCGTATCGAAAAATGATTTCGATATCGAAATTATGATAAAATGTACTAAATTTCTTGCTCGATATCGAATGCCATAATCTCAAATAAGAAAATTACGATCAATTTTACTCGATATCGAATGCGGTAATTTGGCCCCAGAACTAATATAAATAGTTGTAAAACGCTCTACTTTTTCTGTTTTCTTCTTTTTTTTTTAATATAAGTTTATATACATATTTACAAGATTTTTAAAATAGTTCTGAAATTATTGTCCTTGTTTTTAAACATTTAAGTATAAATTAAATTTGGCTCTAGTTTATTGAATAAACAAATCAAGTTTTATTTGAGTATCATTTATAAATATGTACAACAAAGAAAAAATAAAATAAATTCAAACAAAATTAATGTATTTTTTCAAGTATTAAAAGTTGATAATTTGAAAACGATTATAATAATTATTGAATTTCAAAAAAGAATATGTATTTTGGTTATTTTCAAAACTGCAGGTCGCACAACTGACGTCACGCAAACCGTATTCCTATTGCCTAATAATTCAAGCTGTCAAAATCAAAAAGTTGTTATAAAAAAAAAAACTGGGATATTTTAAATTTTTTGATATTTTTTTTTTAATTTATTTTATTTTTCTTCGTCACATTTAATTTTTGCGACCATCTTTGCAATGTTCTCACCGAAGGAAGTGGAAATTGTTTTCTCATCAATAATTTGTAAGCCTTGGCACTCGTGGAATACAGGGTAAGTGATTGGGCAATCTCTGATTCTGTAAAGTTTTGCCTTTTACCGTCGTTTTTAAGTTTTTTTATTTGGCCTTCAGTAAAGAGACGGGCTAATGCTTTCTCAAGTTTTGTCTTTTTAAAATTTAACCTCTGAACTTGAGAAGACAAATTTTGAATAGTAATAGCGGATTGGTTTTGTATTTTTTTCAGATTATAATTTTCCTGCTGCAATTCATCTCTACAATTAATTTTATGTACGTAAGTATTATTGGGCTAGTTTTTAATTTTTTCATACATACATTTTCCTTTCTAATTCTTTGTTGTTGCAGTGTATTGTTATTGGAGTGTATTTACTTATTATTGCTTCAATATCCTTTACTTCAACATCATTTGCAGTAGCGGTCGTTTCTACGGTGGGGACTGCTCCTGGTTTCAATTTTAGTGTATGCCGATTGGTAAGTCCTATCCAATAGTAGGAAAATAATGTAGAACAAGTTAGAGTGCTATATTCGGCTGTGCCGAATCTTAAATAACCTCCACCTAAATATAACGAGAAATAAAAAAATCTGCACTATTTATAGGACTAAAATATCCTTATTCAGTGTTTTTATTTAGTCTTAGGTCATCTTTTATTTGTATTTTGTACCTATAATGTTTAAAGAAAAACCTTTTTCCATTTTAACCAAAAGGGTAAAATTAAAACGTGAGCCTTCTTTTGGTTGAATTTAATCTCAATAGTCTTGTTTACAAGAGTGACATGGTAAGAGTGAACCAATTATGGGCTGATAGCTTCAAAATCTAATAACGTGATTCCTATATGTTTTAGGGTTGTCAACGTTATTTACAAGAGTTGCTTCGTTGGTTGTTATATATGTACTTGGTTGAACTTAATTTGGAATTACTGACTGAGAGCTAAAAATTCCAATAGAATAATTGCCGTATAATAGATATTTATTATGATTTCTGGGTTAACATTTAATCAAAGGTAAAATATTAAAGTTAAGTTGTGTCTTTTGCACGTGGTAGTGTTTTACGCGAACGGACAGGCAGACATAGCTCAATCGACTTGGAATTTTATAAAAATCAAAAATGTATATAGGTACATACTTTGTTGGGTCTCAGATTAATATTATCCAAGTTTCACAAGGAATGGCAAACGCATATACACCATCATTTACAACTTATGGAGGTGGAGGGTATAAAATAGTAATAAACTGCAGAAAATAAAATTAGTCGAGACTTACCCATTTCAAATTTAAAATTTCTTTCAAAATCCTCCTCTGTAAAATGCAGGGCACAAATTTTCTCGTTCTGAGCATTCACAGTATTTATTCGTTTGCAAAATGTTACCCAAAGCTTCCTTTGTGCTGCATCTTTGGGAAAACTGTAAAAGGTTACATATTTTCCATCAGCTAAAAAAAATATTTTCACTTTTGTTAAAAACACTGATCATTTCCTCTTTTAGTACAATTTCTCACTTGATTTTTTACTGTTACTTTGCTTGCATTTGCCCACTGCACACTTCATGGTTATGTTTTTTTTTTTTGTTATTTATTCTTTATTTAAACTTTTGTTATGCACTTCACGAAATGTTTTTTATACTTTTAATTGGTTTAAACCTTTTTTTATAAAGATCCCGAAATCTGCAATTTACATAGAATTAATCAAGAATGATAGAAATAAAGATCACAGCCTAAAAAAGATTGCGACCAGCGTTGCCGTTTTGGTTACTTTTAACCAAAATCGGTTACTTTTTTTAACACAAAAGTAACTTTTTACATTGTTTTTCACTTTGACTTAACATCACTAATTTTGGTGATAAACTAAACTACCACAATTTAAACGTTTTTATAACGTTGTTTTTGATTTATTAGAAAAAAAATATTTATACATTTTGTGAGATTTGGCAAATCTGTCGAAGACAGAGAAAAAGGACGGCTTGATTGCCCTTAAGATAAAATGACAATGAGGCGCGAGTTCTTCCTCCACCCAGAGCCGAATTACGACTGATGTGTATTTATATTTGATTGAATCAGTAAGTTTTCTTCATAGGTACATTGCATTCAGCTTTTAAAGTTATATCTTTGAAATGTTTTATTTCAAATACAAAACATAATTCTTAATTTCAATCATTCTACTTATTGTGTATATTTTTCCATATAAAAGCTTTTATCTTGTTAATTTTTGTGTTATTCTAAGCAATAATTATAAAAATAATCATGGCTGTTTTCATAAACGCAGTATGCAGTGCAACATATCATTGAGTTCATAATAGCATTTAGAATATAATTATAAAACTTTGATCACATAAAATATTAAGATATCGGACTATTAAAGAGAATCTTAAAACAAACATTTTTAAATTATATTCTAAATGCTATTATGAACTCTATGCAATTTAATGTTGCATTGCATACTGCGTTTATCAAAACAGCCCATGTTTCAACAACTTTAACGGGTTTTCATGCTTCTGTCTTATTTTTTACAACTTGACAGCATTTTTTAAGACTGAGGTGTATTTTTTTTGATTCCTTTTTTAATCAACGAAAGTCTGGCATCATTGTCACCAACAAATTTGACATTTGCTAAGATTTTGTTTACATACTGTAAAATTATAGAAAATCTAGCGAAAAATACACAAAAATACTGGAAAAATAGAAAACAATTGTTTAAAAACTTTCACAAAACTATGGATAAATTAACTACTATAAGCGCCACTTTGTTTATGGCCGCTGATGTCTTTGCCATAGTGAGTTTGGCCATGCCCGATTGGATAGTCACCGAGGAGGCAGGTAAGTGAATTTTTCTAAAAAAAAAATTTAAAAATTCAAGATTTCTTTTTTATTTTTTAGGGGACATACGCCTAGGTCTCATGTGGACTTGCATGACACTCTACAATCGCCCGCAAGTGTGCTATACACCCGAATTACAACCTGAATGGCTGGTGGCTCTTGTTTGTATATTCATTGGCTGCATTTGCATAACAACCACTGTTATACTGTTGGCTTCTAGTACTTGGGATCGTAATGTTATACCGTATGCCCGCTGGGTGGGCTTCACTGCCATGGTTTTATTTTGTTTGGCTGCAGTGGTGTTTCCTTTAGGTTTTCACATTGAGGAGATTGGCGGCCAGGCGTATCAGTTGCCCAATACCTATAAAATAGGTATATCGTATATTTTATTTGTTTTAGCTTTGTGGATAACCGTGGTGTCCGAGTTGTTTGCCGGTAAAGTTTGTTTGCCTCATTTTTAGAGCAGAAACTAAACCAGGATTAAATATTTGTAGCTCTAAACTAGATTGATTGTTAGTCGCAGGGACAAAGAAAGTTTGTAAATCAATTTGTAAGTTTAGTAATTTAAAAATATGTCTTCCGATTGGCATATTAACCAATTCTAGTCCACACAAACGCATTTTTTTTTTTCAATTCAAATAATTCTGAAATAATTGCGGCTGGAAATATTTCTAAATTAGCTATTCAAATTGATTATGATTTAATTTATAAGAGACAGACTCGACATTAAACGTTTTAAAGTGTAGAACGCTAAAATCAAAATTTAGATCCGAATATTAACAAAATCATAGTGCGGATTATTTTTAATATATTGATTTCTTATGAAATCTACATAGGTACATGTCCCATATTGTTTAATAAACAAATTTCTTTGCAAAACTCTGTATATATTTTAAAATACTTTATGGTACTATGTCTTCTTTAGTACCATCTAAAAGTTTTTTATTAGTTGAAGAGATTTAAAATCTAACAAAATTTAAAGGAATTTTTATAATTCTCACGTTTACGAAATATTATTATTTTTAAAAAAATATTTATATTAAATTGTGCAATATCAAAACAATTATTAAGTTTACGCTGAACGGTCAGTTTTTAAGTTTTTATGAAATCTTAATTGTTATTTTTTTTACAGCTTTTTATAATTATTATTTAATTTAAAATGTTTTTTTTTAGTAAATCGTACTATTTTTTTGTTGTTTTTTTTACTAAATGTAAGACTATATTATATTTCAATAAAAACATATTTAAAACTAATATATTAAATGAAATTATTAAAAAGCAATCATATACTTACATACAATGTGGAAAAATATGCAATAATGTACAAGTTTTCTTAATTATTAAGAAAAAAATCGTTAAAACAAATAAGTATGTAAATTCTTATTGTCAAATTATTGATGATCCTAAAGTAATTCTATACTAAAAAACTTTCTCTGAATCTCTTTAATGGACATATGTAAGTTAATTGCCTAAATTTTATGTAAAATAATAAGACATTATTGGTAAGTAAATGAATAGATTTTAAAATTTTAGCATATTTCGAAATTCGTTTTCTGGCAACACTGATCTACACATACACATACTCTCATTTATTTGTAATTAAATGAGAGTGATTTGTACAGCATACTTTACGGTGGTATATTATATAGAAATTACCTAGGACTCAAATTTTGTATGGGATTTCGGAAAAAATTTTGTCCTATCAAAATTCTGAGTTCATATTCGGATTCAGCGTGTGGGTTCACGGTAAATAGGTGTTTCCAGCCCAATCGGACGGCAAATTTAGAAGAAAAATGCAAAAAACATAAAATCTTTTATTAATGGAAAATTCATTTTAAACATCTATACATACACAGATTCTCATTTATTTGTAATTAAATGAGAGTAATTTGTACAGCACACTTTACGGTGCTATTATTATATTGAAATTACCTAGGACTCAAATTTTGTATGGGATTTCGGAAAAAATTTTGTTCTATCAAAATTCTGAGTTCATATTCGGATTCAGCGTGTGGGTTCACGGTAAATAGGTGTTTCCAGCCCAATCGGACGGCAAATTTAGGAGAAAAATGCAAAAAACATAAAATCTTTTATTAATGGAAAATTCATTTTAAACATCTATACATACACAGATTCTCATTTATTTGTAATTAAATGAGAGTAATTTGTACAGCACACTTTACGGTGCTATTATTATATTGAAATTACCTAGGACGCAAATTTTGTATGGGATTTCGGAAAAAATTTTGTCCTATCAAAATTCTGAGTCCATATTCGGATTCAGCGTGTGGGTTCACGGTGAATAGGTGTTTCCAGCCCAATCGGACGGCAAATTTAGGAGAAAAATGCAAAAAACATAAAATCTTTTATAAATAGAAAATTCATTTTAAACATCTATACATACACAGATTCTCATTTATTTGTAATTAAATGAGAGTGATTTGTACAGCATGCTTTACGGTGGTATATTATATGGAAATTACCTAAGACGCAAATTTTGTATGGGATTTCGGAAAAAATTTTGTCCTATCAAAATTCTGAGTCCATATTCGGATTCAGCGTGTGGGTTCACGGTAAATAGGTGTTTCCAGCCCAATCGGACGGCAAATTTAGGAGAAAAATGCAAAAGACATAAAATCTTTTATTAATGGAAAATTCATTTTAAACATCTATACATACACAGATTCTCATTTATTTGTAATTAAATGAGAGTAATTTGTACAGCACACTTTACGGTGCTATTATTATATTGAAATTACCTAGGACTCAAATTTTGTATGGGATTTCGGAAAAAATTTTGTCCTATCAAAATTCTGAGTTCATATTCGGATTCAGCGTGTGGGTTCACGGTGAATAGGTGTTTCCAGCCCAATCGGACGGCAAATTTAGGAGAAAAATGCAAAAAACATAAAATCTTTTATTAATAGAAAATTCATTTTAATCATCTATACCAGTGTTGCCATTTTAGCACTTTCAATGCTAGATTTAGCATTTTGTTTCTCGAAAATGCATTGAAATTTTTAAAAATTATGCTAACTGCTTTTGCTTGATAAAAAACATTTTTTTTTCTCAAACAAATTTTTACTTTTTTACTCCAATAAATACTTTTGGAGAAATAAAAAATAACTTTTATTAATATTTCAACTAAATTTCTTTCGGTGTGGTAAATGTAATCTATTATTTGTAACATTTGAAATAAAAATTGTATTGTTATATTGAAAAAATTTAGCACTTATTTTTTCTTCTGTAGAACATTTTAGCACTCAGTATTTCAAGTTTTAGCATATTTTGAAATTCATTTTCTGGCAACACTGCTACATTTCTACAATGTTATAAGAGACGCTTTACGAAACAAATGGATTTATTTGTATGTAGCGAAAATTTACGCTCACCAAAAACAAAATTAATACATTCCAAAGTAATTTTTTTAGTTTTGTTTGAACTACTTGTTTAATTGAATGTGATATGAACTCATTATTAATTTTTTTTGTTTTTTTTTATGAATTAGAATAAATAAACATGATTTTTTATTTAATAAAACATATTTTAAAACCGCCGGATTTAACGAATTTTTCGATATAACGAATGGGCCTGACAATATATAATTCGTTAAACCGGGAAACCACTGTATTGCAATATCAAACGCTACGCTATGCCACAGAGAAAATGCCGCTACTATGGGAATTCATGCAGTGGTTCATGCAAACAAGGTTCTCGTTATTGAGTAGCTGTTGCAATACCCGGACTTAAAGCTTCTTAAACAACTTTGGGGATAACTGAAAAAGAAATTAGCGGGATACACAAAAACGATATGTGGTAACAGTTCAAGAACGAATGGTGTTCCATATCTACCGAAATATCTTCAAAACTTTTGGAATCGTAGGAATTGAAAAAGTGTGAAAAATGGATGGAAGCTCCACTAAATATTAATATTAATTGAACATCTTATGAATAGAATTTGTTACTGAATTAAAAATGTTTAATTCAATTCAATCGTGGCACTTTATAAAGTGTTAGTGTAGCTTTAATTTTGGCTCTTTATAAAGATATATGTATTTTAGCTTTCATCATTGTTCTTTATAAAGTCTTAATGGAGGTTCGATCGCGGTGTTACTTTAGCTTCAATCAAGATCATTATATAGACTCCCTTTAGCTGCAGTTTAGTTTTAATAAGAGCTTTTTATACAGTTTAACTTTAGCTGCAGCTTAGCTCTTTATATATGTAGTCATACTTTAGCTCTAGTTTACCTTCAATCATTGCTGTTTTTATATTCTACTTTAGCTTGAATAATAGATCGTTATACAGTCTTACTTTAGCTCCAGTTTATCTTCAATCAAGCTCTTGATATAGTCTCACTTTATCTGGGTTTTAACTTAAATAAAGCTCTTTATGTTATAGCCTCACTTTACTGCAGTTTAGCTTCAATCACAGCCCTTTATATAGTCTTATGGGTAGATTACGGATGCCAGCCGAACCTCAGTGGATGGAGTGAATTTAGAGTATCCAGTTTTCTCACATGGACAGTTGTATGTAGCCTGCTCGCGCGTTGGCAATCGCCATCGGTTTTGTATATTTACACCGAAAATGGAAAAACAACAAATTTTTTTACCACAGAGCATTACAATAAAAGCATTCTCACGACAGCCGGTTCTACGCTGTTACAACAACAACAACAACAATAATAAAAGCAATTTATCACTGATTTAAATGAATTCGAATTGATTTTTTTATTTTCTTTTTTGCACTACGAAGTTCGCTAGTTTAAAATAAAACAATTTAAATATTTGATTTGCTAACATTTTATATTTATTGTATTGTTTTGTATTTTATGTATTGCATTTATTAAAATATTTGTAGTTTTTACATAATTTTACAATAGCTTAAGTAAATATATGTATTTCAATACATTATTATTTTTGAAAGATAGTTTTGTTTATAAATTTTATAGAAAAGTTATAAATAAAATCGGCAACAAATTGAACACAAAAATTGAAGACAAAATTGTTACAAAAATATTGAAATACTATTAAAAGAAGAGAATTATAACAAGATAAAACAAGTAAGAAAGTATAGTCGGGCAAGCCCGAGCAAGTAATACCCTACACCCAGTATATGTGTAAAAACAGATTTTCAAAATGGATTATTTGTGCTCGATCTTATTTGGATACTAACATTATTGAGAGATTTATGGTTGTTAAAGTAATTTTGGGAAGTGGCCCTTATATGGGAGCGATCAACACAAATTACGGAACGATCAACATGGACCGATCAATACAAAATTCGGCCAAATGATTTTTATATATTTTTTATACAGGCTTATGGTGAATAACATTTGGATACCAACATTTTTAGGTGAGTTATGATCTTTGAAGTGCTTTTCGGCTGTGCGTCTTATATGGGAACTTTGACTAATTATAGACTGATCAACATAAAATTCGGCCAAATGATTTTTATATATTTTTTTACAGGCTTATGGATGTTTTTTTTTTTTTTTTTTTTTTTTTATCAAAAAGCGGGAATTTAAGGATAAAAAAGTGGGATTTTTCAGTAAATATTATAAAAAAGCAGGATTATAAAATTATGATATGAAAAAACACGTGTATTAAATTAATCGCATATTTATAATTAAATTTTAAACGTTTTTTTATTGTAAAATCATTATGTAATTCTAGAACTAGCTTCAGAATATTTCATAACAGCGTTTTAACAAAAAATGTGCCGCAAAAACTTAAACAAACTATGCCAAGTACACTACATCACCGATGTCGTCTGGAATTCTTTTAAAAATTAAAACCTTTTTTAATGGTTTAAGCAAACCAATACATAGTTTAAATCATTCGTATACATGATGAAACTAAAAATAAAACAATTTTTCAAATTAAATGTAAAATTAAAATGTAGCAGTTTAAAATTATCAAAGTTACCAATTGCTTGCAAAATTGATTTGCGGAAAAATCTTTATCTTTCGAAAAAAAAACCATTTCAAAAAAATTCCAAGTTTTTGATCTGAAGCACTTGCAAAAAATAACATTTAAGAAACCAGAAATTAATATTTTTTTTAAATAAATCTGCCATTTGTAAACGTCTGGTGATCCGGACAAAATTTTATATGGGCGTAGCCAAGCATTAGAGAGATTATGTTTTGAACAGTTTGGAACCAATATATTTTTCCAGTCCAAAAATATAGTTTAGGCCATATGTTTTAAAATGCCAAAACTGGGTATACAAAACGACAAACTGTTTTGAAAATCTTAATGTAGGCCCCTCATGAAATGTGGACGTTTAAAAAATGCCATTTGTAAAAAAAAACATTTTTGTGAATTTAGTCTCATTTTTTGAGAATTACTGGATTCAAATGTTATCATAGTTTTTAATTTTTATATTTCCTTTAAAATTTGTAAAAAACTGAAACAGTAAAAATTGGGATATTGGTTGAAAACATCTAGGCGGGATGAGCTTTCAAAAAACCGGATAACCCCGCCAAAAGCGGGATGTATGGTCACGTTATATAAACAGCTAAATTTTATACAAAATACGTTTACAAAAACGTTTTTAAATATTAAAAATACAGTGAATATATATTTTAAATTTACTTTTTAAACATATTAATTTATGCATATTTAGTTTATACAAATTTTATACGACTTTCGTTTTTTCAGCTTCAAATTTACTTCAATTTGTTAACGTTTTATTTATATTATTTTTCACAATTTCGATAGATTAGTTTCAATTTGTATGTTTGTTAGTGTGTGTGTGTATTTATTTATTTCTAAAGAGAAACACATACATAAATATTAATAAAAAAAAAAAAAGAAATTATCCTAAAAAAAGTCATTAATAACAATTTAGTATAAAAAATATTTTAAAATAGCATTTGTTATCATTTAATTTGTATTGTATTAATATTTAAATGTTACATTACTTATTGTTCTCACAATATCATGTCCCCTTTTTGTTTTTGTGTCAGAACATTATTTACTAAAATTTAATGTTAAAAATTACAAGAGAGATAAATAGAAAACTTTGAGGTATTTTCTTTAGGGTGTTTAACAAAAGTATAATTGATAGATTTAACTAAGAGTATAATAATAATAAAACAAGTAAAATAGTATAGTCGGTCAAGCCAGACCATATAATACCCTACACCCAATATATGTATAAAACAGTTTTACAGAAATGGACGTTATATGGAAGATATAACCTATTGTTGACCGATCATCCAAAAATTTAGTGTCATGATGTCTGTGAATATAAATATTATATGTGTTATATGTATTATCTCGATATAAATACTTTTAAACGATTTATGGAGCTTAAAGTGAATTACGGAGAGGGTCTTATATGGGAGCTATGACTAATTATGGACCGATCATAACAAAAATGTACCGTATTATTTTTAGATATATGAAATCTATTTTCGTTCAATATTATTTGGCTATCAACATTTTTGAGAGAGTTATTTTCTTTAAAGTGATTTTCGGAAGTGGGCCTTATATGGGAGCTACGAGTAGTTATGGACCAATCTGCACAAAATTTGTAGATGTGATTTAACTTCATTTATTACTCATTTGTGGTGAAATTTGTTTGTATGCTTTCATAATTCAAACATTTATGATGATGAAACCCCTATTTCGGGAGGATATTTGTATGGGGACCAGGTGAAATAATGAACCGATTTTCACCAGTTTCAATCCCATCCATTCTTGGGCCGAAAAAATATCACGTACCAAATTTTATCGAAATATCTTCAAAATTGCGACCTGTACTCTGCGCACAAGCCTTAGACGGACGGACATCGTTAAATCGACTCAGAAAGTGATTATGAGTCGATCGGTATACTTTAAGGTGGGTGTTGGATTAATAGTTCTGGGCGTTACAAACATCAGCACAAATCGAATATGGTGGTGTTGGTGTAGGGAATAAAAACAACATAACATTATATTATATTACTATGTATATTTTTTGTTTATGTATTGTAAAATAACAAAGCAACTAAACTTAAAGCATTAAACACATTCGAGACAGCAGGCTACCGACTACAATATGTCAAAAATAAAATACACACGTTTATATGAAAGTCACTATATTGACGACAGCAGGCAACACGACTGCAGGTTGTTGTCCATGCTTATTTTTTCGTCGCTATCAAATTAACCCTTATCCTGTATTAATGGGTCAAAATTGCCCAAACAGTATTTATTGCTCATGTATTCTTTGAATACTTAGCAGATCTTTTTGAAACAAATGTTCCGAATGTCAAAAATTTATTTGCAAAAAGCATTCTGAGACCAATATTGTATGTAATGAATGTAAAATAAATAAAAAAAAATGAATAAATATTGAAATTTTTTGTATTGGGCAAAGTCATATGCAATTTATTTTTGAAGTACAGAATAAGGGTTAAACTAATTTCTATTTTTGTTGGCGACAAAACATAAACAGTGCTGACCATTAGCTGGCCGCATTTGCAGTCGTGTAGCCTGCTGTCGCGAATGTGTTCAATGCTTTAAAAACTCACTTCCTGGTATTTAGGGCTTAAGGTTAAAAATGTATATTAAATAATTTATTTAAAAAGACAAACAGTCAAACAAAAAACTTTTAATATTAATAATGATAACAAGTAATGTTTTTATTAGACATGAACCAGAAATAAAAATAAAGTAAAAGTATTTGTTTAAAATAAAAACAGAACAAAATAAAAAACTTTAAACAAGACCTCAGCAAAAAAGAAAATAGGAAACTTTAAGGTTTTTAAAAAAAAAAAAAACTTTAAACAAGACAGCAAAAGTAAAAATAGGAAACTTTAAGGTTTTTTGTGTAATACATTAAAAATTGCTTATTTTGCTAAGAAATAAATTGTATTTTAACACGTTTAAACAATCAGATTTTTTTAGTTTTATTTTTAAAAAAGAAATTTAAAGCAGATATTAAAAGGAATTCATTTTATAAATAAAATAAAATGTAAGTTATGTAAAAACAGCAAGATTTTCTATATTTAAATGTTACTCTCTGCAAGCAAAAGCTATTTGTTTTAATATAATAAATTTTAGGTGACGATTTGAAATATATGTGGAACTCTTGGCACTGATACCCTTAATTGATTTTTATCTGCGGTCCACAACTTGTTCATCAAAGATAATACACGTTGTTCTAGGAGAACATAAAATATATTCAACGATAATATTAAAATTTTCATGGTTTTGGTAATTGCTTTTAATATGTTTAAATACTTTCACCCAACGATTTTCCGTAGAAATATTTTGTTGATTCCATTCATCAATTTTCTGCGATGTTACATATTTAGATACAAGTGAATATTCATCGAATACTTCCGTATCTTTATTGCAATCGATATGTTCTTTTTCGATCAATTTATCTAGAACTTTTTGAACATTTTCCCACTGTGGTACTTCTGTTAAATTTGACCAATTAAGTTTTTCTAGATTTTTGTACATACATATATATATTAAAAAAAACTATCTTTGACGAATTTGAAAATTTGTTCTTACATTTTTGAACAAATAAAAACGGGACATTTTAGAGTTCCCGAGTTGTTATCGGGGACAACGGGACAAAGTAGCTGAAAACGGGACGGTCCCGTTCAAAACGGGATGTATGGTCACGTTAAACATAACCCGGTTAAATACCGCACGCTTAATTACCGTTTTCGTTTATTTTTCATATATTTTTCAAACAAAACAACACTTTTTAATAATTTCGCTTAAATACCCAATTCGGGAAATAACCTCAAAAAAATTTTTCACTACTGACATTTTCGTTAGTTTATATTCGTTTACTTACCTAAAGCACCTTTTTATAAAATTTTGTAAGAATAACATTGTTTTCATTTATTGTTACTGGTAAAATTATAGAAACATAAGTTTCCAAAAAAGTGGTGAATTTAATCAAAGTATTTACATACATTTTTAACAAATGGTTCTCAAGAAAACATCTTTATAAAGCAAAAACTTTTATTGATCCCTTTTTGAAAAAAAGGAAAAAAAACAAAACACCAAATAAATAGCTGCAGAATTTAATTGTAATGTTTCATGGCCCCGAAAATAGGTATTCTGATAATTAGCTTCTTAAATGCATTTAAATTCGTTTAATTACTTTTATAAGGTAAATAACCGTGAACACTTAAATACCTTCCCCGGACAAGTACCCAGAAAATTTGGATTGTTTAGTAAGGTATTTAACTGTATTCTTCGGACCAGGGCCCTTTATCACAAAATAACTTATCAAATTTTCACTTTAAATTTAAGCTATGTATTGACGGTTGTGAGATCATACAATGTTATCAGATCTAGCAATATACTGACATTGAAAAATTGTTAGCAAAAGGTAAATTGTCAAATTTTAAGTTCACAAGGTTGTTAGGCACCTTCTGAACATTTTTCAGACATCGTTGTATGATCTGACAACCTGTACATGTCTGTACAAAGCTTTATGCAATTTTTCGTTAATTTGCAAAACTATGTTTCTCAGTATTATACAATTTGATAAGTGATAAGTTGCAATCATTGAAATTATGAAAATGTAATTTGCAAAGTTTTTGAAATTTTTATATACTCTTTGTAATTTCTGTTCCCTAAATGTTTTCCTGTGCTTTGTGCAAAGTTAATATTGTAAAGAGTCATTTGCAAAGGTTTGGCAAATAATTATGCTCGTTTAACCAGTTGTAGTTAGCAATGCAAAAAGAAAAGTGTTAAGACATAAATGCAAAGATGTTGAAATGCTTTATAGAACACTTTGCACACTCACATTGCAGGAGAACGGATATACTTTACAAAGAGCCCAAATAGTGAAATAAAAGTTATAGTGTGTGACAGTTTGATTTTCTTGTAGAACTTTAAATACAGTGGTATTTTCTTATACGAATTGTGTTTATCTTTAAATACATTTAAATTCTCTAATAGAGCATAAAGGCAACATAAAAATCAATGCTATTTTCTTATAAAAGAAAAAAAATATAGTTGTACATGTTGCAACATTTTTGCAGATTTTTTAACAATGTTATTAGGTATTAGATTAGTAAGTTTCCTTTTACTTATTCCAATGTTTCGCTACAACAATGTGTAGCATCATTAGGGAAATAAAATTTATTAACAAATTTATAAAATAACAGTAAAAATATTTTTCAATGTAACAGAATTTTTAGAATGAAAAAAAATTTTTAATATTACAAAAACAAAAATATGAAAAAATAATTTAGTTTCCTTTTCCGTTTTTATAAATTAAGTGTCTATAGGTTTGAGTTACATTATCTGCATCTGCTTTAAATTAAATTCTTAGATTTTTTGGTACATTTATAATTTCTAACATTTCTAACATATAACGACGTTTTTAATTATTTTCTGTTTTTAAAACTGATATGTTCTCAAAGTCGGGACAGTGATTCAAATTTGCACAATGTGATGATAATGCTGTTTTTTGTGATGATATATCTCTATATATTTGATCAGATTTGTGTCCAGCTTTTTTAGTTTTTAGTTGTACCTAAAAAAATATTATTTATATAATTATGTTAACCATAATATGGTTAAGTTACAACTCATATGATTACTATTATCATATATATATATATATTATTGTAGTAACCATATATCATAAAATGTCGGCTGTTTTAGCGAAACATGAAAGTTTCATCGTTTAAGAATCATTTTATGCAAAATATTAATGTTTAATATTTTTTGAAATGGGTGACTTTTGTATTTAAGGAGCGATATATCATTGGCAATCATATTTATGATGAATCCATTTAATATAATATGTTGTTCTTTGATTATGATACAGAACAGCATAATATGTTATAATCTTACATCATAAAACTGATCACCACAAACATTATATAATTACTATAACCATACATATAATTAATTTATTCATGTAAACCATAATTTAACCATATTATAGTTGCCACAATTATGTAAATAATTACATTGATTATATTGTTTTTTTTTTAAATTTTAAAAATGTTGAAATAGTTGTGTTACACATTTACAACTATATTATTTCTCTGGGTGCAGAATATTATATCAACTTTATTGACAGTTACATTTTCTTAGGGAAATTGTGTTAAAACCTGAAACATTTAAACTATTTCTCTATATATTTTAGGTTTAAGCTTTACATTCCTTTTAATATCAGTTTAAATTCCTTGTTTTTTTTCTTTTGGTTTTTTTCTACTGAATCTTTTTGTTTGCTTTTAATAAGTTAAATGCTTAGGATAATTGAAATGGTTGGTTGGTTGGTGGTTTTTTGTTCATCTTAGTGTATAAGAGATGAGAAAGATAATTCGATTCGTTATATAATATTCGAAATATGCATTATTCTGGCTAATAAATATTAAATATATGTATGTATGTATATATATATAAATAAATTATTCATATTACATACATATTATGTTGCTATACATATACATACTTTCATAGTTTTTTCTTAACGTTGTTCAAAGATTCTTTTGTTTTTGTATTTTAAGCCAAATATACTTTGTATCAGGCAATAAATAAGATGATTTAAATTGTAAGCTTAAAATTATTATAATTTTCCATCAAATGGTGTCTTTACAAAATAAGTGACTAGATTTCCTTTGCCTTTAACATAAGTTAAGCCACGGCATTCACACTCATAGCCGGCGGCCATTAGAATTTGTGCTGTATTCTCGGTGGTCTGTGTGAAATTTGAAAAATCATAAAACATATAATTAAGAAAATTAACATAAATAAACAGCAATAAACATACCTGTAATCTACCCATAACACCGCAAGAATCCATGCGTGATGCCACATTCACCGTATTACTCCAGATATCATATTGCGGTTTCTGGGCGCCAATGACGCCAGCTATGACAGGCCCATGATTTAGACCAATGCGCAGGCGAAATCTTTGAAATGATTCACGATTAATTGAATCTAAAATTGACATCAATGCTATGGCAAACTCTACTAAAATGACAACATTGTGTTCTTCTGTCCGCTTCTCATCCTGGTTGGTTGTAAATGATATTAAATTACCATCATCAACATTGTAATCAACAGCGCGCCATGTACATAGTTGACAATCAGGGCCATCATCAGTTTAAAAGGAAAACAACATTATTGCCATTGTCAGGGTGTAAACATCATAAAAAAACACCCATTGACATTATGACCATTCAGGAAGAGTATTGTTGGTTTATGTTTTTTTTTTGTTTTGTTTAAAAACGGAAGTGCAGAAAATAATAAAAAAAAATATAAGAAATACAGGGTATAAATGATTGATTTTGTTTAAAACTTTATTAGTTTATTATTTATTTTGTTACTTAAATTGGGGTAAACGAATTTCATGTAGACAAAGTACATATTTACAACTTATTTAAAACACTAAATTTAATAAAACAAACAAATGCTCTGTAAAAATACCGGCAAATTTCACTGCTCTAATTCCTTTATAGAAAGTAATGCTAAGAACACAACTGGGACGAACAACGAATTTTTCGTTGCCAAAAATAAAACACATTTGTGTATATGAAAATATGTTCCTTTTTGGAAATCAAATAATAATCCACCAAATTAAAAAGTACTAATTTAACTTTAAATAAATATATTGTTTTCTTGACAACATTTTGAAAATAAATTGCTTTAAATTTGCGTGCAATTTTGACAAAGAGTATATGTCAATTATAACAGCTGTAGTATTTTTTGTCGTTTTTGTGATTCTCATAGAAAACTTAAAATTTTCTTATAGAAAATCTTGCTGTCTTAAAAGACAGTTGGATTTTATTATAGAAAATCTTAAAAGCCAGTTGGATTCTCTTATAGAAAATCTTGCTATCTTAAAAGCCAGTTGGATCTTGCTGTCTTAAAATACGGTTAGATTTTTTTATTAAAAGACAGTTAAATTTTCTTATAGAAAATCCTGCTGTCTTAAAAGACAGAAAATCTTGCTGTTTTAAAAGACAGTTACATTTTCTTATAGAAAATCTTGCTGACTTAAAAGACAGTTGGAATTCTTTTAGAAGATCTTGACAATTGAATTTTCTTATAGAAAAGTTTGTTGTCTTAAAAGACAGTTGGATTTTCTATAAGAAAATCTTGCTGTCTTAAAAGTCAGTTGAATTTTTTTTATAGAAAAAAGAAAACAGTGGATTTTCTTAAAGAAAATCTTGCTGTCTTAAAAGACAGTTTGATTTTCTTATAGACTTTTGGCTATCTATAAAGACAGTTTGCTGTCTGTAAATATATTTAGTTGTCTGTAAAATCTTGCTGACTTTAAAGAAAGCTGAATTTTCTTCTAGAAAATTGTGTTAACTTTAAATACAGTGGATTTTTCATTTGATATTTTTCTATAGAAATTAAGTTTGTTTTTAAAGTTTTGAAAAATTTCTTTCAAGAACAACTTTAGTGCAACATTTTTTAAAATTATTTGTTGATTCAAAGCTTTCGTTTATTATTTAAAAAATTAACTAGTTTTATTTACTTACCGCAAAATTACGCATAAGCTGTATGTTTTTTTTTAAGAAAACATTTCAAGAGAAGAAAAAAGTAAATTGAAAATAGCATGAATTAAAAGAAACAAGAAGACACTGACATTTAACAAGCCACTAAACTACAAAGACCACAACTACACTACAACCACTAACACACTACATATGTAGTACATACATATATATTAAACGTTAATTACAACATGCAACAGGAACATAAAAATATAGACTTACCGTAGCGCCCTCTTCTTTGCCAGGCCTTAAACCGGAGGCACACATATAAGTGCTGGCTATGGTTTTAATTTTTTCGATGCCACTGAATTTGGGTTTTAAAAGTAACTGAGAAAAAGTCATAAATAAACTATAATTAAAGGAAAATAGTTGGCATGTGAAGAGAGAGAGAGTAATGAATACCTTATCAAAATCGCATATAATTTCATTGAGTAATCTTAAACATTCTAAACCTTGTTTATTCACATCCGTTTCATCATAAAACTCTTTATAGTTGGGTATGGAGGCAAACATTACCGCTACACAGGAATAGCTTTCATGATACAATTCGGTGGAGCGTTCTTGATGCAGGAAATGTGTGGCCACATGAGCGGGTAAAATGTTTTCTAAAAGTATCTAAAGAAAGAAAATTTGTAACGATTGAAAATGTTTTAAATTTTGATGTAAATAATTAAAATTAACCTTATTTATGCCTCTCATGGTTTCCACTTCCTCCTGTTCGACTTTCAATTTAGCCTTCCATAGGAAATCTGTTCTCGCCACATATTCACCCTGGCGATCTAGAGTATGTAAAACTGCTATGACTAATAATAGTAAAAGAAAGCCTTTGACTTCTATGGGTAAACTTTAAATGCAAGAATTTATTTAGTTAAACTTAATTTTTTTTAAATAGTGAATTACGAGTATCTTACCACTCTGCTCTCAGTTCAAAATTATATCTTTCATACAAATCATTGTAGTGTAGTATAATAATTTGACACACTAAAGCCACAAACATGGTAAAGAGTTTCAAGATAAAACCCGATCTCAGAAAAGCTGAAATGGCCGCTAAACTAATGGCACAAGAGAAGAGAAACATGGGGGCTATATTCAAATCTGGATACAAAATCATGGAGGGTACAATGTCCGTTATAGAAGAGTCATTAGAGGAATTAGTTAAAGAGGTAAGATTGGCAGCAACAAACTCGGGATCGGTGGTAAAGTTTATCTAGAAACAAGAACAATTTGAAATTAATTAACTAATTAATTAAGCAAAAAATTAAATTTAAAAAACTAACCACACTAAATACCGCACAGGCTGATATTAAAATATTGGCTATAACAAATATGGCCAAACGTAAGTAACGGCTGCTGGCTACCACCTGGCCGGGGCCATTTCTGTTTGCTGTTGAAGACTCCATATCGGGGACATGCATATTGCTGAGATACAAAAACAAGCCCAATGAAATTAAAGTGGCCGCCAAAGAACCCAATAAAGCAAAGTTCCTACAAAAAAAAAAAAGTTAAAAAAAAATAATAAAAATATGTTTATTTGCTGTTGTGATAAAACCCACAATACTTACACCTCCATTACTATCAATTGCACCAAAGCTATCGATATGAACAGCAAGAAAGCACATATCAAATCATACCTAAAGTGTGTATCGGGCTGGGCGCGATACATCACTTCACGTGGCGAGTTGCGATACCACATGGTGAGAGGTCTCAATTCGGTGGGTGGTCCAAAACAATTGAAATTAAAACATTTACGCTCCGGTGGTAGTAAGTTTGATTCAATCATGGCAATGCTCTAAAGAATATAAAGAATTAGAAAAGGCACATTTTTATTAAAAAAAGAAGAACAAAAGAAGAAGTTTAAGAAAAAAGCAAAAATAATATTTATCTTAAAAAAGAGGATATACAAACATATGTACATATGTACATTAACTAAGAAATAAAAAGATAACATGTTTAAGCAAAATATATGAAAAGACAAAGGGTATTTTAAAGTTGTCTTTAAAGACCATAATAAATTCTTTAAGTAATTCTTAGTAAATTTAAAGGCAGCCGCAATTTAATACATACATACATATATGTAAAATATTAATATTAAAGACCAGCATAATTTCTATAAGAAAATCTCGATGGCTTTAAAGACCGGCATAAATTCTTTAAAAAAAATCTTAGCAAATTTAAAACCAGCCACAATTTCTATAAAAAATCCTTTCGGCTTTAAAGGCCGCAATTTCTTTAAAAATATTTTAGCATATTTAAAGGTAGCCACATTTTCTATAAGAAAATCTCATCGGCTTTAAATACCTGCACAATTTTCTATAAGAAAATCTCAACGGCTTTAAAGAAAGTCGCAGTTTCTTTAATAATATTTTGGCATATTTAAAGGCAGCTAAATTTTCTATAAGAAAATCAATTTTCTAAAAGAAAGTCCCACTATCTTTAAATACAGTAACATTTTCTATAATAAAATCCAACTGTATTTGAAGACATCTAATTTTTTTTAACCAAATCGAACTTAATTTAAAAAAAAAATCCCACCGAAATGCAGGTACATTTTCTAAAGAAAATTCTACAGTCTTTAAGGAGAGCAACATTTTCTATAAGAAAATCAACTGTCCTTAAAGACAGCTAAACTTTGTTTACCAAAATCGAACTGTCTCTAAAGTCAGCTGAATTTTTAATAAGAAAATCCCATCGGATTAAAATGCAGCTACATACATTTTCTAAAGAAAATTCTACCGGTTTTAAAGATAGCTACGTTTTCGCTTATAAGATATTACTACAGTCTTTAATGACAGCAACATTTTCTATTATAAAATCCTGCTATCTTTAATGACAGCAACATTTTATATTATAAAATTCTGCTATCTTTAATGACAGCAACATTTTCTATTATAAAATCCTATTTTAAAGGCATCACATTTAAATGCACATTACTTCAGTTGTCCTTTATAGTTCTAAACAAAATTTAATTAAAATTCATTTTTACTCCTGTGCATACTTTAAGGCGTTTATCAGTTTTGACATTTACTTTGTTTAGTTACAAAATTTTTGCTAAGACGTAACAATTTTGTTGTTATTTTTTGTACCAAAATTGCTTTAGGTCTTAAAAGATTCTTGGGAACACAAACAATTCAGTTAACAGAGAAATGTTAGAAATTACGTTTACATGTTTAAAATTTGTTTATTTAATAAAGATAAAGTAGTTAAAACCACGTTTGTAGGTGTTTGTGAAAAGGGTGGGGGAGGGGGTAAATTGGTTGATGTGTTGGATTGAAGAGTAATATCATAAACAAAATGGCACATACAAGTTTAGTTTGTTACTAAGAATTTTAAAAAGGAACATAACACAAATTTGTTAAGCTTTAGCAGAACTATAAATGTACAGTGTGCATTAATTGACAGTGGGTTAATAAAGTAATTATAAAAGGAAAAAATATATACTTTTTCAAAAGATTCGACATGTTGAAAGGCAGCTACATATTTTTTTCTATAAGAAAATACAAATGTCCTTAAGGACAGCTACATTTTCTATAAGAAAGTACAATTATACTTAAAGACAGCAATAGTTTATATAAAAAATATTGCTACCACAGTCTTTAAAAACAGAAACGCTATACATGTTTGCAATATGTGAACTCAATTAGAATTGAATTAGTTACGCAAAGTTTCTGTCAAAAATTATATATTCCTTTAATCATTTCCTTTCATTTTATAACCCACCGTCCTTTTTTAACCCTTTTATCCTTCTATTTTTCCCAAACACATAACAAATTACAAAATTTGACCAAAGGGAAAAGTAATTTGCACAAAAAAGTTTCTTCTTTCTAGTTGCTCTCTTTTCTTTTGAAAACATATTTTAAGTGCGTGTGTGTGTGTAAAAATACTTACAGCCAAACCAATGTTTTTAACCAATTTCGATTCAGCTATATTGGCAAAGGGTCGATCAGCACCCCAGCACTCAACGTATTTGGTCATTTTCGATGAAGGACGATTACGTGTCACATGACCTGTAAAAGTAAATAAGTAAAAAGTTATAGGAAACATTACTTATATAAATTTTATTACAAAATTTTCTTTAAAGCAAAATCAAACTTTAAGTTTTATTTAATTTAAAAGAATGTAGATAAATAATGTTTTATAAGGAAGTGCTATTTTTTTTAACTCTATTTTACCTCCATGACTGCGAAAACTTTCATTGGTGTGTATGGACATTTTACGTTCCAAAAATGCCCCAGAAGAACGTCTTCTATCAGCAAATGAAATCAAACCTAAAGAATAAATAAAACATTAAAAAGAGCTTTAAAAGACTGTAAAAATATAAAATTACAGCCGTGTTTAAAGACATCATTATTTTATATAAGAAACTATAACTATCTTTAAAGATAGCAATATTTTCTATAAGAAAATCTTACTGTCTAAGAAAATCCCACCGGTTTTAAAGACAGCAACATTTCTCTAGAAGAAAATACAACTGTCTTTGAAGACAGCAACATTTTCTATAAGAAAATCCCACCAACTTTTCTATAAGGAAATCTATCACTTTGAAGACAGCTAAATTTTCTATAAGAAAAATTTCTATCACAGACACTTTTCCACAAAAAATCTGTCTAGCACGAAAACTTTTCCATAGGAAATTTTGCCTAGCATAGACACTTTTCTATAAGAAATCTGTGTAGCACAGACACTTTTCTATAAGAAAACACTCTTAAACACAAACACTTTTCTAGAGGAAATCTGTCTATAAGAAATCTGTGTAGCACAATAATTTTTTAGACTCTATTCTATAAGAAATCTGTCTAGCGCAGACACTTTTCTATTAGAAAAGACTCTTAAACACAAACACTTTACTATAAGAAAACTGTCTGGCACAGACACTCCAATATTTGCTCTAAGAAAATCTAAAATTTAACAAACTAAAATTGAATTACAAAACTTCAAAGCAAATCTCCTTTACCTTGTACAGATAATTTCCTACGACTTTTAGCCTCTGGTATATCAGCTACCAATAAATTATTGCCTGCATTAGCAGACGTAACAGCTGTAGTTGCTGTTGTTGATGATGCCGTAGATATAGTCGTAACATTTGTTGCATTTGCTGAAACTAAACCATTTGCTGTTGTTGCTACAGCCTGCAATGACTGTGATGATTCACAATTTCCGATGGGATTTTCTATGAGTGCATTACAACCAGTACCCGTAGCTGAGCCACAATTTGAAGTGGCCCCCTCACTGCCACTAGCACTAAGAGCATCATCGTTATTTGGTAGAGTTAATGATGACTTTGGTGTTAGTGAAGCATGAGTATTATTAGTGATTGCATTTGCAACATCACTGGCATCACTTAAACGTTTCTGTTGCAGTAACAGCTGGCTGGCCGAATTTGTGGGAGTGAGAGAGCCATCATTTGCTGTTGCTGATGATAAAACTTCCTGTGGAGTTGCTGTTGGATTGCGTAATTCAACCGTATCTTCATCCTCTTCCTCCTTAATCGACATGGATGTTCTCGATGATAATTGTGCCAATTTATGTTCGGGACTATTTGCTACTGCTGTGGGCGAGATTTTAAGGTTGGTAGCTGCTGTTTCTGTTGAATCGATGTTTTTAAAATTTACTACTGTCACTGGTAAAAGTTTCTCGTTGGCCTCAGACTCTGCATTATTGCTGCTGTAACTGTGATGGTGGCTGGCATTCGAGCTATCGAGCTGCATGTTGACATTGTCCTGTGATGAGTTAATTTCTGTGATACGTGGCACTATGTGGGTGATGTAGGTGGGTTTCTAAAGCGCAGCATTAAGAGAAGAAATATACGAACAAATTTAAAAAAAAAAGTTTAACAAATTACTTTTTTTTAATGGAGATCATATAAATTGTTGTGGACTTTTATTGGCTTGGCAGCTTTTTTTCAACTTTATGGTAATAAAAAAAAAACATGTAAATTGCAATGCTTAGAGCTTGTGCTTAAAAATACTTTAAGAATAAAAACTATTAACAAATTCTAATAGATTTGTTAAATGATTTAAATTAAATTCACAAAATCATTCTTGTAAAAGAATGCAGTATGTAATTTTTATTGGCGTTTATCTTAAAAATTGTTTTATTTCCTTTATTTTTGATGGATTTTTTGCTTTTAGGGATACTCTTTTAATTAGTACGTCATTTTTAGCAAATTTAGTGGGATTTCTCGAAACATATGTAAATTCAACAACCCAGGTTGGATCCCCAGTCAAGAAAAATTATCAAACATTTTTTAATAATAAATTTTTCAAGTTGTAATTCCTAACTTCAGTAAAAATAATTTAATGAAAATTAAATTTAATGAACTCGAGCCTAACTAAAATTTATCAAGAAGTAAAAATTAACAGTTCGATTATGAAATTAATAATTATTCTATAAATAAATTATATATTTTTATATAAAATTCAAGTGACCTTATTGCTTGTGAAAAGAAACTATAAAAAATCAAGTTATCTCTTTTAGAGGTACTTTTTTAATTTATACCAAAAAAGTACTTTTTTAAATATGCGTCCGAGGTATTTTTTTTTTTGCATTGCTAACATTATTTAAACAATTTTGTAATAAAATTGTGAAATTTTTAATTTGTTTGATCTACTAAAAATTTGGTACTTTTTCAAAAAAGTACTTAAATATTTTTAGTAACAAAACCAAATTTTCACAAACTTTGAATTATAACTGAAATAAATCTTAGTTTTTTCCCATTTTAACTGGAGTTATACCCATTTTAGTACTTTTTCAAGTAGTCCCAAATTTTTTAAAAAGTTGCCAAATAACAAATTTTTGTATAATATTATCTTAAACGGGTTTTCAGAACTTAAAACTTAACAATTTTAACAAAATTCTTTAGAATTTTTAATAAATATGTACAAAAGTAATCAAAAAAAAGTACTTTTTTAAAATTCCACTGAAAAGTAATTTTTTACCACGTACGTATTTAAATACTTGTTATTAGTTGAGAGTTAAAGAATTAAGAAAAAATTTTACAATTTAGGAAAAAGTACTAAATTGAATTTACTAAGTACTGCTTTAAAAAACTACCAAATAGTGAAATATGCTAGAAGTTTATCACATAATAGTTATAAAAATAAAAAGTGCAAAATTTTTACAAAATTGTTCAATATTAGTTAAGAATTAAGAGAATTTACTAAAATGTGGCTTTTTTGAAAAAGTACTAAAGTTAATTAAAAAAAACTACATTTTCAAAAAAAGTACCAAAAAAGCATTATAACATTAAAGTAAATTTTTTTTATAATATTCTTAAATATTTGTAAAAAAGTACTAAATTTAAGTAAAAACTACTTTTTTAAAATAAGCTATATTTTATATGTTTTTAAATGTTTGATAGTAGTGGAAAATTTATGAAAATTTTGCAAAATTCTGAATTATTTTCTAAAAAAGTTCTAAATTGCAGAAAAATTTTTTTTTTTCCAAATAGTACTAAAAAAGGATTTTTTACAATCAAAGTATTTAAATGCTTATTAAAAGTTATAAAATTAAGTATAAATATGGCATTTTTTAGGTACTAATGGTAATTAAAAAAAAATAGTTTTTAAAAAAAGTACAAAAATCATAATTTCAAAGAAGAAGTACTTAAATGTTAATTTTCAATGTCTTTTACCATTAACAGCTTTATATTACATCATTTGAGATATTATATAGTACAAAATACAAACTTTTTTAATAACATTTAATCCCACTTCTATTCCATTCCCTCACATGTATAATAAATCCCTCCAGCTATTTACTTTTACAACATTCAATGTTCGTAACTTGTATTCAATTAAATTGAAAAAAACTTACCTTTGGTGGTACAATTAAATATGTTTCTATTTTATGATCTGCCAGATAAGTATCACGGCTGCCACCATTTCCCTCTTCAACTTCAAATTTCCCGTTTAGGAATTGTAGTGTTTGTTTGGTGATGTGTACTCGTCTAGAACAGATAAATAAATTGTAGCAAAATAATAGATGAAAAAAAACATACATATGTACATCTGAAATATTTATTTATTTGCACGAGTATTAGAGTTTAGCTAACAAAAAGAGAAACAAAATTGTCTCATGTTTAGAAAGTGTTCTGTAAATGAATAGTATATAAATTGCTTCCAATTCATTGAATTCTATTTTTTTTTTTGGATTGTTTCGTTTACGTTGAAATACAAAAAGATATTAAAGCAAAAGCATTAAAATTAAATTAATGGTTGTATTATTTTAACAATTAACGAGAGCTTTTTAAGGACATGTTATCAATCTATTAAAAACTTATTTTAACGAATGGTTTACTAATTTCTTTAAGAAAAATTGTCAATTTTTACATTTATGAAAAAAGTTCTTTTTTGAAAAAGTACTAAAAATTTAGATTTGGTTTTTGTTTTTATATGAATAATGAAAAATATTTGTAAAAGTCAACATTTTTGTAAAAAGTATCATCATTTTCGAAAAAGACCTTTTTTAAAAAAGTACCAAATAGTGAAATATGCCAAAGTTAAACTCATACTGCCGTATTTATAAAAAATAAAGTAGGCTTGAAGTGTGCTTTAAGACAAAATTTTCATACAAAATTTTCTTAAAGTACACTTGAAGTCTACTTTAATTTTTTATAAATACGGCAGATAATGTTTATTATAACTTTAATGTTCAAAAATTTTAACAAAATTTTTTATTATTTAAAAAAGAACTTAATTTAAGTAAAAAAGTACTTTTTTAAAATTAAAAAAGTGAATTTTTAGAACAAATATGTTTAAAATTTCATCATTAGTTGAGAATTAAGATACATAATTAGGAACGAATTTTACTTTTTGAAAAAGTATCTATTAAAATTTGCACAGAAAAGTACTTTTTTAAAAATGGTACCATATAGTAAAATATGCAAGAAGTTTAACTCGTAATGCTTAAAATTTCATCACTAGTCGAGAATTAAGAAAATTTATGAAAATTTTTTACTTTTTTAAAAAGTACCAAATGGTGAAATATGCAAAACCAAAATTTTTATTTTTTAAATTTTCAATTTTTTAAAAAAAAATACTAAATTTTTTAAAAAAAATACTAAATTTAAAAAAAAGTACTATTTTAGTAAAGTACTAAAAGGCGAATTTTTTTCTAACGAATATGTATTAAATAATTTGTAAGCTTGAGGTTGCTGTTTTTTATAAAAGATTTATTTATTTTTTTATTTATAATAAACTCGATATTTCGATTAACGAATATGTTAAAAATTTTATCATTTTTTAAAAAAGTACTAAAAAGCTTTTACAGAAAAGTACTTTTTTTAAAGTTACAAAATCATAATTTGCAAAATTTGTAATTCTTATGGCCGCATTCTCAGTCATTAGTTAACCATTGGTAAACTAAAATACAGTCGGGCCTCGATTATCCGTGATTCGGTTAACCGGGAACCCCGATTAACCATGATGGAAAAATATCAGTCTACTGTTTTGTGTTTGCAATGTTTTCATATTGTTTGCTTCGATTAACCGTGATTACCTTTATTATCCGTAATGGCAGAATTTTTTTATTAACTTCAAATTCATAAATACAATATAATAAACATGAAAACGGGGTTTTCCCTTGTTTGCATACGATGAGTCAGAAGTATTTAAAAGTGATTATGTAGTTTAATTTTGAAATTTGGGAAGTACGGGTGATTAGATCTTTGTAAATATATTTAGTATGGCATCGTTACCAGTGGTAAAAAGATAAAGAATCGTTTTAAATGTTGAAGATAAAGAGCATTCAAAAATAATGTGAGTTTTAAAATGCTAGCTCAAAAATACGAAGTTCTAAAAAGAATTAATTTTATTTTATATATAAATATGTAAGTATGTACACCAATGTTCACTTGTTAAATAATAAAAATATTTAAAAACTGTATAATCAAAATTGTAATTCGATTAACCGTGAAAATCGATTATCCGTAATGCTTCTGGTCCCGTCCATCACGGATAATCAAGGCCCAACTGTACTAACTATTGTTTAACTATTACTTGTTATTCTTATGGCAAACTAAGCATTGCGAATAAAGAATCATTAGTAAAGCCTTTGTCATTAGCTAACTAAAGACTGTGAATTCGGCCATTAATGTTTCCAATAATTTCAAAGTAATAATTTTAACAAAATCGTTCATTATTTTGATTTTAAAGTAAAAAAGTTGAAGCAAAAATTAATAAAAACCAAGTTTTCATGTTAAAAGTTAAAAATTTAAAAATTTCTTAAACATTCTGTAACGTTTAATTTTGATATCAAAAATGAATACATTTACCCGTATTACAAATATAATATAATAATAATAACAATTATTATCTAATATCACCTTAATGTCAAATACTTTTTTCCTTTTTCTAAATATCAAAAGAAAAATTACAAAACGACTTCCGCCGGTATTTACCAAAAAAAGAGAAAAATAAAACCCAATTTCCTTATCACTTAATGCTGAAATATATTATCTTAACAGTAAACAAACACTCTTAAAATATTATGAGCTGCAAAAATATCAAACAAAATATAATAAAAGAAAATAATCAAGAAAACTTACCCGGCCACACCACCGCTTTCCATATGATTTGCCAAAGTCACATCATCACTCCAGACATCAAATTGCCACTTACGCAAACCCAAAACGCCGCATAGTACATTGCCAGTGTGGATGCCAATACGCATATCGACATTTATGCCCGTCGCCTCACGTACATGTCTAAGCAAAAAGGGGAAGAACAGGGTGTAAGGATTAAACACAATTCAAGGAAATCTACATTTTATGCAAATTAAAATTGAAAATTGTTGCACTCAATTCGGTTTTTTTTTATTAAAGATACACGAGTCGAAATACTCTAGACATTTTTTAAAAAATAAAAGGTTAATAACAGGTCAAATGTTGTAATCAATGAAAGGGAATTAATTTAAAATTGCAGAGAAAGAGAGAGAGAGAGAGAGGGAGGGAATTGTAGAACTAATTATCAAGTGTTAAAAAATTCGACTTAAGGTTTTAAATTAGCATTAATTTGTTAGCTACATTTAAAAAAAATTTAATTAAATTTAAAATTTAAAACCTTGTTATGTTGTTTAACTTTTATTCATTTAAAATTTAATTCATTTAAACTATAAACCTTTCAATGCTGCTTTGTAGGATTTTCCCTTTTTCTTCAATACTGATTTAATCGGCTGATTTTTATAATTTTCAAAATTGTATTTGACATTTTACAAGCCTTATATTTCAATGTATGTATGTATGTATGTATATTTTTTTTGTTTGTACGTTTGCAGGATTATTTTTTATTTTTGTAATGGCTATACCTTTTTTTTTGCCTGACCGTACCAAATGTTACATCGTAAAATTGTCAATAAAGTTGTATATAAATTTCAAGGGTATTGTTTTAAGTCAATTATGGGGAATTGAAATGTTAAACGGAAGGTTATTAAAGGAAAATGTAAATACAAATATATTATTATGTAAAATACAGAAAATCCCTTAACATAAATATGTAGTGTAAATATGTATATGTAAAGAATATTAAAAAAAACTTTCTCTACCCACAAAATAACAACAAAAGCTTAAAGGGAAAAAAACAAATAAAAAAAAAATAAAACCTTAATTTGTAAAAATTAATTTGTCAAAATTAATTTGTAGATAGCAGGATTGAAGCTAAACTAAGAGTTTATAAACAGCCACGATTAAAGTTAAATTAAGACTTAATAAAAAAACAAGATTAAAGTTAAACTCAGACCCACGATTAAAGATAAACCAAGACTTTATAAAAAGCCTGGATTTAAGCTAAACTTTGCCTTAATAAAAAACCAAGATTAGTACCAACAATAGTACGTTTTCTGTTAAGTACCTAAAAAGTACTTTTATTAATTTGTTTACTACTTGTTTAAGACTTGATAAGATTGTATTTGTTTTATTTACTTTCCACGATTTTATTAACAATTTATTTCCTCCACTTTTAAGTTCCATTAAATCTCTAGCTTTTCTTGGCTTTCAAATAAATTCCTGTGCACCAATATACTTTGTAGCTTATCAGCCACAAGGCAAACTGGATTATTTAAAACACAATAAAAGCCCCAAACAGTGTTTTAAATGAAAAAACCCCAGAAAGTTAAAATAAAACACCGTTATGGATATACTTAGTAAATTCGTTTTAGCGTTTATCCTTAACCTTTTGATATTAAGCTTTTAAAAGGTGGCATGTTTACACACATATTTGCTTACTTTAAAAATTAACAGTGAAATCTCTTGTTGTATAACTGACACACTTTAATTAGTTGTTACAATAACTCAACTTGTTGAAGAGTCCTTTTATTAAGATAATTCACTGTTTTGCTGACATCGTCAACTAATAGAGTCAAGTTCATCAGTTGTTTTCTTGTCATCTCAAGATTTATTTACATACAAAGTTTGTTTTAAACTAACACCTGTAAACAAAAACAACAACAACAAACAACATTTGACAAGTGTCCTCTTGACACTTACTTGTTGCTGTTGTTTATCATGTTGTCATTGTAATGGTTTTACTCAAACGTCTTTAATTTCAATCATTGTCAGTCGTAACAAAGTCTTGTCTAAGTAAATGTTTATGTTTGTGTAAGTCCTGGCAAAATATACACATGTATGTTGTGTTTACATTATTTGAAATAATGAAACTCGCACGTTCAGCTATTAGATACATATGTACATACATACATCAAATACATACATACATTAACAATCTAAAATACCTAGAGTACATTTGGTGTATTGAGTGTGTATGTATAAATTTTACTTACTTGATGGCATCAATCATTTGTAAACCCATATTGACACAATTTGAGGCGTGCTGCGGCCTGGAAATTGGCAGTCCAGATACACAGTAATAGCAATCTCCCAGAATTTTAATGCGCAAACAATGGTTTTCCTTTAAAGAAAATTTAAAAGAAATCAAACAGATTTAATAAAGCTTAAACAAATTTTAACAGAACTAAAATACAACTAGAACTAAGACAGAACTAGAAACTAAACTAAAATCTAGGCCGTAATCCACAAACATTTTATCAATTTTTCACTACGCACTTATCAAATTGCATTCTTTTTGCAAAGAGATAATTATTTCTAATCCACAATATTCTTTGCAAATCTCATTTTGCACTAAGACAATTTTTGCAGAGACTTTGCTTTCTTTGTTAAGTTTTTGAGTTCTTTGTAACGTATGTGTTTACGGTCTCCTGCAAAGTTAGTGTGCAAAGTGTTTTAGAAAGCATTTAATCATCTTTTCACTTCCAGTGATAAGTAACATGATTTCTATGTATCTTAGGCTTATTTTGGTTAAATTTCATCTCCATATTTACAAGAGTTGTATGGTTGATGAAATTAATTCGGGAGCTACATATTGCCAATTGTTGACTGACAGCTACAAAATCCAGTAGCATAGTTGCCGTATAACCGATATTAGCATGAGTTCTGGATTAAAATTTCTGACCTGTATAAAAGTTGTTTCGATATTGATATTATTTTGACATTTTTGTGTTCCTTATATGACAGCCATGTCTAATTATGGGCCGATCTTCTTAAATTTCGAAAGAGAGAATTTTATGTATGATGATATCGTTGAATTTCAACATAATAACGATATATTTAGGATACATATAGTATTAATATGAATTTCGAAAGTGGACATTGAATGGGGAATATGGTCAAATATGAAGCGATATTCTCATAAAACAGCAGTTGGATTTTGACATATACTTTTATATACATACGTAAATGCTCCATGTAAAATTTTGGTCGATTATTTACCGTTATTTATAAGGGATTTATGAGGATTTAATATGGGGGATATGGCCAAATATGGAACGAAATTCACAAAATTCCATAGTTTTGACTCGTTGCCGATAATAATAGCATAAATATAAAAACTAATGACTTTTTCGAATGTGGTCCTTATATGGGAGCCATGACCCATTATGTGCCGACCATCATTAAATTTGGTACAACAATTTACATACATATGTATAAAGATTATTTTTAACTATTCATATTTTTTATTTTGTCATAGAAATGACGTGTAAAAAATTTCATGGCATTATCTGCAATTTATTTAAAAAGAAAAATTGGATAAAAAATATCAAATTTTTTTGGAGGTTGCCTCACATTTTGGTCCATAACTCTGGTTCTACTATATCGATTTTGCTGATTTTCAATACCAAACTTTCCTACAAAATAAAATATATTTCTCTGGAATTTTTGTTAAGTTAATTTGTGTATATTGAATGTGAGAGTGTTTTACACAGACGGACAGACGGATGGACATATGTAGCTTAATCGACTTGGAATTTCATAAGGACTTTGTTGGGTCTCAGATGAATATTATCAAAGTTTCACACGGAAAAATTCAATTATTCATTATTTATCATTTTAGCATTTATCATATAAGTAAAATCATATTCAATATTCACTCGTTTTTACACGCCACTAAATATATACCCTCAATCACCACTTGTGTTGGTGCTGGAAGTTATAAATAGATATTTTATTTGCTAGTTTTCAAAACTATAAAATTGGTATTTCTTTTATAAAATTATTGTTAATATTTAGAACATATTAATGTTTACATTTCATTTAATTTAGACACGGGTATCTTTCCGTGTTTTTGTGTAAACGTTTGAATGGCTCTTCAACAGGGTTAATGTTGGTATCAACTAGTTTTTCAGACTTTAACCACTACTTAACAAAACAACAACATCCGAAAATGACCAATATCCATTGTTAAATCTAACAGCCCTACAGCTAACTCAAGAAAACGTAACCACTTGTTTTAGCATAAATTTGTTTGAAGTTGCTTACTCTTGCAAGAGTTTTGGAAGATCAAACATCATCAAATAAAATAATACTTAATATTTGTTGTGCCCTGTCCTAAATAAACGAAGTTTTATTTTTTAAATAAATTAAACTAGTTTAATATATATTTTATTTAGTGGTTACGTCTTTTTCAGCAAATATTTGTCAAGTTGTGACCGTAACTTAACACGTTTATATTTACACTGTAAAATGTGTAGTCTGGCCTGCATCATCATCATCACATACAATGAGTGGTTTCCATGCCGGTTCACTTGCAATCTGCAATATCCAGACCTTAAACCCATACAGTATCTGTGGGAATTTTTTTTTTTGACAGGAACATCAGAAAAAGAAACATTTCATCCAAAGACGAACTCCGAGCAGCCTTAACGGAAGACAAGACTACCAGAGATGTGGCTGAAACCTATGTTAATTCCATGAAATGACAACTAGAGGCTGTAATTAAGCGGAAGAGAGGGCCAAAATAATTTTAACTTTTAATTTTTGGACTTTGATAATATACTATGAGCCTCAAAAGTGAGTAAACACAACAAATTATTTGATTTTTTTAAGATAATGAAAATCCTAAAACCCATCCATCGATTGATATTTAAAAGTTTCATTTTGTTGGATATTTGGTTGAATAATAGATTCGGTAATGAAAAAACAAAAATTTAAGTTGAACTATAATGCTTTTCATAATCTTAAAAAAATCAAAAAATTCACTGGTGCTTACACACTTTTGAAGTTGTGTGTAGGTCTTAAATACCTATACATAGGTTTACTAATTTTTGACTGTTACTCTCAGGTACTTATGGGTATTTCTTCTTCAAATGCAATTGTCTAAAAATATTAATTTAAAATGGTATTCTTTGAATTATTAAATTAATAAACTCAAGCCAAATAAAATATTCTCTAATAGTAATAATAAGGAATTATCAAACTTCAATGTTAATGCCAAAAGTCCTTACATCGACTTTACTCGTACACGAACAACTGAGATGTGCAATATTTTCCCTTTTTTAGTACTTGTATATTCAAGCAGAATGCTGTGTGAAATGTCAGTCAACAATTAGTTGTCGGCCAAACTGAATTGTCTACAATGTTGTTCCCGTTTTGGCCATTAATATATTTTTCCTTCTTGTTCTCTTGCCAGCCGTATAGAAAGATATATTCGAAAGCAATATATTGAATTTTCCAAACATCTAACATCAATTTTCAAATCACACTATTTGATACTTTTTTTTGACTTAAAATTCAAGTTAAATATCTATATTTTATAATATGTAATATAATTTTTTTTAGACGTAAGCTTAAATATAAATTTGTTGTGCACTTCGAAGCATTAAGATTCATAGATTTGGCGCGAACAGAAAATTCATTCATGTTGCACCCGTCATGGCTTAAAGAGCAAATTTCTTATTATTGGATTATATTTCTCTACCATGTTTGATTTGATAATCATCGTCTGATATCTCGTCTTTCACAATAAAAAAAAGAATAATACAATAAAAGTTTAAAAATGTTGTGTTTTTGTGGTATGATCTTATGAAAGTTGGCCAATTTGGTTGCACCCGTCATGTACTTTAAAGCTCTCTCGCGGCTATTTGGTCGTTTCATATAAATTCTTGTAAATAGATAACAATAGTATATAGAAAACTATTATCCTTCTAAAATAACTTAATTGAAAATGTGTTTCTTTCTATTAGTAAAAGACGTTTAAAGCGTCTAAGTGTTGCACCCGTCAGTATAGAATCACCCACTTGCTTTTTTGTTTGTTCTTTTTTCATTTGCCTGACTTTTTTCCTATTTGGGGTTTTGCCATTGCTGAGACAATAAAATAAATGTTAACTTATATAATCCATCGGCTCAGAGATTAATTGATTCCATATATGTACATATTCCAACGAGATTCCAATCTCTTAATTCAAAGAAACAAGTAAGAAAAATATTTTGCTTCATAGATAAAAAAAAAGCATGCTGTATATTTAATTTTGACTCTGACTGTATGACTATAGGTATATCATGAATTTACTTGAAACATTTCATTTTAATTACGTTTCAAAAACTCACCTGGGCAATTTGATCAAAACGACCGAAAAGGTCATTCAAAGTCTTAACCAAATCACTGGCTGTCAGTTGCTCGGACAATGGTGTAAAATTGACAATATCTGCATATAAAATAGAAACATTGTTGTGCCTTTGGACATGCAATTCATGGAAACGGGTGGCCGATGAATTCGTTTGACCACCAGCCCGTTGGCAAGCATCAGCCATTTTCAACATTATGCTGCGTTTCACCTAAAAGAAAAACAAAACAAAACGATGCAATAGTGAAAAACAAACACACTAAAAAAGAAACGCAACCATTTAGCATAGCAACAACAATAACAAGTTTGAGCTATTTGATACACAAAATATGGTGATAAATTGAAATAATAAACAAGTTGTTGTTGTTGCTGGTGATGACAAGTGGCAAGTGGCATGTTTATGCAATACATTTAGTTTGTTTGTACTGACCTCAGCTGCTATGTAAGCTGGTATTACACTTAGCAATAATTGCTCCTGTTGTTCACGTTCACATTCCAGTTTTACACGTTGCTCGATGCCGGTGCGCGTACCATCAACTGTACGCGTGTGGGCAGCATCTGACATTATGCGATAATATAATCCGGATACGGATGCACTAGCCAACATGACGATTTCGCCAAATAGCTGCAACATTAACACACAAAAAAATGTTTTAAAATTTTACAAAATAGTAACTAGGGAACAAGTAAGAGTATCTAGGAGTAATTATTTAATTATTTTTTAAACAAAAAATTATAACAATTTTTAAATTGTTTTTCAGTAAATTTTAAATGAAAGCTTTTATTACATTCCTTTTTTCACTTGTGTCTCCGGTTTTTTTATATAGAATTTAGCTTCAATTATAAAAGTAAATCCAAATGACAGTTACATGAAATGTCAACTGTCAATCAAGTTTACAATTAGCTTAACTACCAAATGTTTTAGAAATACTATATGTAACAGTAACAACATGTGGCAAATCTAAGCATGATAAGACGCAATGTACGAGTAATTGAATTTAAGGGATATTTGTGTTTTAATAAAGAAAAACAGTAAAACCTAAAAATTATACGAAGAAAAAAACCTTCACTGACAGAAAGAAATGGCTAACAATAACTTAAAGTTTACTTTAGTTAGTTTATTTTTAACTTTCATTTGTTCTTTTTACCCAAGGCCCACTGATTCTTAACTGTAGCAATATGTCAATTAGACAAATACGAGGTCTTATCAAACAAAATAATGGTTACTATTTTTAATTTTTTCAAAAAGTATTAAAAAGTATTAAATGTATTAAAGTTTCAGGAGATTATATTGAAAAATAAAAATGTTTTTGAAAAACTAACTATTCTCTTTCTGTGCTAGTTTCCGAGCCGCCCTCGTAAAAACTAGGTACTATATGGCAACACATCTGCGAATGAGTGAAATAGTAGAAATGAACAATTTAATGTTAAAATGTGGCAAGAATGTTGCAACAAATATTTCATCATGTGAACAGACCATGAATTTAGAAGGACCACCAAGAGAGCAAGACAGCAGAGTCGCGGCGACAAATCGCAGCAGGGTTCACACGCTATCTGATTGTGAACACAATTTTGAGCAAAGTCATATTTTTATGTTGTCAAGCTTTCAAAAGTAAAATATTGAAAATATTAAAAATACAAGCGATTCTATTCTAGACAACTTTTAACATCAGTTTTCAAATCAAACTATTTGATACTTTTTTTGACTCAAATTTCAAGTAAAATATTAATATTTTATAATATGTAATATAATTTTTTTAGACGTAAGATTACATATAAATTTGTTGTGCACTTCGAAGCATTAAGATTCATAGATTTGGCGCGAACAGAAAATTCATTCAGGCTGCACCCGTCATGGTTTAAAGAGCAAATTTCTTATTATTGGATTATATTTCTCTACGATGTTTGATTTGATAATCATAGTCTGATATCTTGTCTTTCACAATAAAAGTTTAAAAATGAACAGAGTTTTGTGTTTTTGTGATATGATCTTATGAAAGTTGGCCAATTTGGTTGCACCCGTCATGCACTTTAAAGCTCTCTCGCGGCTATTTGGTCGTTTCATATAAATTCTTGTAAATAGATAAAAAAAATATAACCCCTTCTAGAAATAACTTAATTGAAAATGTGTTTCTTTCTATTAGTAAAAGACGTTTAAAACGTCTAAATGTTGCACCCATCAGAATAGAATCGCCCAAGTGAGAAAAACAAAATAATTTCTGCATGGCGTGAAAAATATTATTCAGTTATTTTAGCAATTCAGTCAAGTAAGTAAAAAATTAATGATCGTTGTTCATAAATTAAATACAATTACATTACATTACATAACAATAATAATTTTATTTTCTTGTTTTAAATTTCTCAATCAGTTTATGATTTGAATGTTAACGTTTAAACTAAAAAGAGTATTTTTTTTTTCGTGTGGGATACACATTCGAACTTTTGGCAACACTTAAACTTTCATACAACAACGCAAAACATATGTAGAAATGTCTCAGCTGTTGTACAAAATATTTATATAGAAATTACCAACAACATTTGTACAACTATTGTAAATTTGGACGACATACAACATACAACAACACTAAAACATCACTTGTGAATTGCCTTTAAGTTAGCTTAACTCTAAAGTTAAACTTTAGTCAACAATAAGTAGGGATAAACTTGATTAACATTTAGTTTAACTATACTAAAATTTAATCCTCTTTTTACGTTTAAACTCAGTTGTTTTCATTTTATTAAACTAAACCTCAGCATGTCTGCCTAAAATAGTTCGCTTTTAATTAATACTTTTTTATAATTAAAACAGTTTTCAAGTTTTATTAGTTAAATAATCCTTTATTTAAATGCAACCAACCAGCCACAATAAATGACCCTGTCAATTGTTATAATAAAAAATTGTTTATTGTTTATTGTAGAATATACAATGACAAACAGGTGTGTTTGGTTTTGGTTTCTAAAAAAAATACAAAATTATACAACAATAGTTGTGCAATAAAAATATTCAAATAAGTCCATATTGTTTGCTACAATTAAACATTAAGGCATTTTAAATACCTTTAAGTATAAAGCTATGGTCACACATGGCAAATATTAACTCAAAAAAGCGTAAGCAATATTTTTTGTACAAATTTATTGGACGATATTAAATCTTACGAGTGTTTTGTACCAACGAATAGCATCAAATAAAATAAAACTTAACTTTTATGGTTATTTTTCCTTGTAAAATAAGTTTTCGAAATTAAAACAAGAATAAAAACCACTTTTATTTACGGGTTAACTCATTTGCCATGTGTGATCGTACCTTAAGAAACTTTGAGGCCTTCAAACACAAACCTTATAAATCAATTTAAATCAGTTCAAATTATGTTCTAGTACAATTCAACTTTAGTTGTCGTCTTTTATAGTCTTAAATTAGCTGCAATTGTATTTCTTTTTATACCTCAATTTAGGTTTCAATCGTAGGTCTTTATATTTTCCAATGTTAGAAGGTCTGTATGTTGTCAATTTTTTGCTTTTATCGAAGGGTTTGTATTGTCCAATTTTAGATTCAATCGTAGGTCTTTATATTGTTCAATTTTAGAAGGCCTTTATGTCGTAAAATTTTTGCTTTAATCGAAGGGTTTGTATTGTCATATTTTAAAATTTTAGAGCTTATATTGTCCAATTTTAGCTTCAATAGAAGATCTTTATAAGAGAAATAACACTCAGGCAATTAATAATTGCGTTACTTTCTTTGGAGAGTGGATAGGTTGAAGAACTAAAGGTGTTGAAAGTAGTAGAAAGTTTTATATCACAATCCCGCAATTCTGTAATTGCGCATTATGTTTGTTTTTAGTGCAGTACGCGCTTGATTTATAGCCTTTATTTAATTAATTTAATTCGGTGGCGTTCTAATGCTATATACCATCGAAGCAGGCGCACTGTTTTAAAAATTAGTAATGATAGATAGAAAATCAATAATTATCTGAAACTGATGTTGTTTGAGTGGCAGCGGCTGAGAATCGAACCCGGGATATAAATATAAACTCATGCTTAATTATAAAATGCGCTGACCAATTAATCGACAGCAGCCTCAAAATTTATCTTCAATAGAAGGTCTTAATAGGGTCCAATTTCTGATTCAATCGTAGGTCTTTCTGTAGTCATAAATTATCTTCAATCGTAGGGATTTACACTGTCCAATTTTAGCCTCAATCGTAAGTATTTAAATAATCTTTAATTAGCTTCAATCGTACGTCTTTATATTGTTCAATTTTAGTTTCAATCATATGTCTTTATATTGTCAAATTTTAGCTTCAATCGTAGGTCTTTATATTGTTACATTTTTGATTCGATCGTAGATCTTTGTATAGCCTTAAATTATCTTCAATCGTCCAATTTTAGCTTCAACCGTAGGGCTTATATAGTCTTAAAATAGCTTCAATTGTAGGCTTTTAGCTTGTTCAATTTTTGAATTAATCGTAGGTATTTATATAGTCTTAAAATAGATTCAATTGTTGGTTTTTATATTGTTACATTTTTGATGCAATCGTAGATCTTAAATTATCTTCAATTAGTAGGTCTTTATATTGAGCAAGGTTCTAGTTGAGGTTCAGATTCCAGTTGAGATTCAGGTTCTAGTTAAGATTCCAGTTGAGATTAAGGTTCCAGTTGAGATTCAGGTTCTAGTTAAAATTGAGCTTCTAGTGGAGGTTTAATATACTACTTTCTCTATCCTCTCTCCCATAACATATTTTCCTAGTTCCAACACAATGCATGGCATAAGTAGGGGCCCTCTCCTGAGTTTCAGGTTTTAGTTGCGGTTATAGTTGAAATTGAGATTCTGATTGAAGTTCTAGTTAAGATTGATGTCCTAGCTGAGGTTTTTTTTTTCAAAAAAATCAAAATTCTTTATTTATTTAGTTGAGATTCTAGTTGGGGTTTAGGTTATACTTGAGGTACTTATTGAGGTTCATCTTATAGTTCAGGTTCCAGTTGAGATTTAGGTTCTAGTTGGGTTTGAGTTTGTAGTTGAGGTTCTAGTTGAAGTTCAGGTTCCAGTTGAGATTCAGGTCCTGGTTGAAGATCTAGTTAAGGTTCTAGTTGATATTCTAGATGAAGTTCTAGTTGAGATTTAGGTTCTAGTTGGGGTTGAGGTTGTAGTTGAGGTTTTAGTTGAAGTTCCATTTAAGGTTACAGTTCAGGTTCCAGTTAAGATTCAGGTTCTGGTTGAAGATCTAGTTAAGGTTTTAGTTGAGATTTAGGTTCTAGTTGAGGTTCAGGTTCTAGTTGAGGTTGTAGTTGAAGTTCCAGTTCAGCTTCTAGTTGTGGTTCCAGTTGAGATTCAGGTTCTAGTTGAAGATCTAGTTGAAGTTATAGTTGAGATTCTAGTTGAGATTTAGGTTCTAGTTGGGGTTCAGGTTCTAGTTAAGGTTGTAGTTGAGATTGATGTTCTGGTTGAATTTCTAGTTGAGGTTCTAGTTAAGAATTTCAGGTTCTACAGGTAGTTCTAGTTTAGGTTTTATTTCAATTGTAGTTTAGGTTTTATTGCGTTTCAAGTTCAGTTTCTAGTTTTGATTCCAGTTCAGTTTCTAGTTCAGCTTGTATTAAATTAAATATACTGTCTTCTCTAGTAGGGCATATAAATGTCATTTATAATAGACTGTCATTAGTTTTACTTGTTTTTTTTCTACTTTTGACATTGAACTCTTTGAAACATTTTAAATATAATTCTTTTTTATTTTTTGTACACTGACACAACTAAAAAAACCCCTTAAATACACTTGTATTTACACTTGTTTTTTTTTAATTCATTAAATAAAGCTAAATTTTGTACAAGTTTGTTTGTCATAGAAAACATTTCGCTAGTACCTATTTACTTTAGTTTTCTATGAGAATTTGTATAATGACTTTTATAATAGTTTTTATAACACAACCTTTCTACATCACTCACACACACTCTTTCTCTCTCTTTCTCGTTGCCCCTTGCTAGTGTATTTTTTCAAAGTCCAATTAAAACAAAAACTTTTACATACACAAATGTTTAAATAAATAACAGTGAATATGTATAGGTATATATGTATGTATGTATGTCTATAGCAGGTCCTTGTATTTGCTGAACATTCGTTATCATTTAAGTTAGTTCGTGTATGTATGTTTGTAGGTTTTTGTAAAATGTTAAACGTATTTATTTTTTGTGTGTTTCTGGTAGCAGGTTACTGGTTGTACTTACCACAGGTAAATTAGGTGCATAGTCAGGACTCTCGCCAATGCGATAGACAATGTGTATGGCTGTCATGAATAGAGCCAAAACCACTGACACTGGCCATGATATGGGCAGCATTGTGTGAATACCCTAGAGTTAAAGGATAGAGAAATGAGAAAAAAATATTGAAAAAATAATAAAACAAAATAGTTAAATAATTAATATTGTATTTAACACAGACACACTCCCACTTATGCAATTACTCATACATTTATACAATTATTAAATATTTATGTTTAAGGTGGGTGGGGACAATTTCAATAGAATTTACCTGACATTTATTATTCAAAATAGTTTATATTTAAAGCGAAATTCAATTACTGCTAACTAAAATAACACAAGAACCTTTTGCTATTATAAGTTTTAGATTTTAATTATAGATTTAAGGGAAAATAAATGCAATAAAATCAATATTTTTCATTAAGTAAGGGTCAGTAGAAAATCCCATTTTACTTGAAAAGTTAAAACCTTGAGAAAACTATCAACAAAATTTACTTCACCTTAAATGTTTCTGAATGGAAATTTTAAATAAGCTTAACTAAAAGCTGTTTTAGTGTTAAATAAAATACACCACTTAAATAAAAATCCCCGAGAAAGCCCAAACCAAACCGCCCCAGCAACAATTCAACAGCCAGCTACCAACATCTTCCACATTAACACAAACCCCATCAAGAATCTCATTAAGTTTAAAAGCCAATATTTTGCACAAAATATATATATTGGCTACTTAAATACAAATACATGGAATAACACTTCAACTATTAAGTGCTTTAGGAAGTTCATACACAGCCATTTAGCTACCGAACCGAGCTCAAATCAAAGCACCGAACATAAATAAATATATTTATATTCTAAAACACTTTGCAACACATATTTATATAAACAAGTAACCATATATGTACATATATTTACACATATAATAGAGTGTTGATATGTATATGCACGTATGTTGGACGTTTCCTCTCATATCCTGTATACATGCTTCCGTTTCTTTAGAAATAACACAAACTCTCGCATATGCATACATATGTTTAGAAGTTTATGTGAGTGTGTTTTAATTTGCAGCATAACACAGTGGGTTTGTTTCAATTCCGTTTATTAAAACGGGGTCCCTTCGAATTTACTTAAGTATTCGCACGTAGTGAACCACCACGTAAACCAACCGTTCTACCCATAATTTTGAGTTTAAGTAAGTTTCTAATTCAGGGTGTCGTACAAGTCAGATTCTGGTTGAGATTCTAGTTCCGGTTCTGTTCATATTCGTGTTCTGTTTCCAGTCCAGGTTATAGTCAGGTACCAGTTCAGATTCTGGCTCTGTTTCTAGTTTAGATTACAGTTGAGATTCTGGTTGATATTATAGTTAAGATTCTAGTGCAGGTCCTAGTTAGGTTCCAGTTCTTATTCTAGTTAATATGCTAGTTGAGATTCTAGTTCAGTTCTTTGTGTGGTTTCAATTCAGATTCTGGTTCTGTTTCTAGTTGAGTTTTCAGTTGAGATTCTGGTTAATATTGTAGTTGAGATTATAGTTCAGGTTCTAGTGAGGTTTCAGCTTGGATTCTGGTTATGTTTCTAGCTGAGATTCTGCTTGATATTCTGGTTTATATTCTAGTTCAGGTCCTAGTGGGGTTCCAGTTCAGATTCTGGTTGAGATTCTAGTTTAGGTCCTAGTAACGTTTCAGTTTAGATTTTGGTTGATATTCAGGTCCTAGTGAGGTTTCAGTTCCGATTCTGGTTATGTTTCTAGCTGAGATTCTGCTTGATATTCTAGTGCAGGTCCTAGTGGGGCCTGAACTAGAATATACACCAGAATATCAAGCAGAATCTCAGCTAGAAACATAACCAGAATCCAAACTGAAACCTCACTAGAACCTGAACTAGAATTCCAGGTTAATATCATAGTTAAGATTCTAGGTTCTAGTTCAAATTCTGGTTCTGTTTCTAGTTGAGATTCCAGTTCAGATTCTGGTTGATATCCTACCTAGTTGAGATTTTAGGGAGGTTCCAGTTCAGATTCTGGTTCTGTTTCTGTTTCTATTTGAGATTCTGGTTGATATTTTAGTTGAGATTCGAGTTCAGGTTCTAGTGAAATTTCAGTTTAGATTCTGGTTAATATTTAGGTCCTAGTGGGGTTCCACTAGTGAGTTTCCAGTTCAGGGTGATGTTTCTAGTTGATATTCCAGTTGAGATTCTAATTCTGTGCTAGTTCAGTTATGTTCTTTTGTCCAATTTGTAGAAAACATTGCCCCACTGTGCTATAAACACATGCATGTCGGCCATTAATAACCTGTATTTTATATATGAATGTGTTTGCAGACTAAAAATACTTACCAGGAATACAGCAAATAATGGTAATGGCGCCAATTCTTCACCCGTAATTGCAGCTATCGTTCCCAATGAAAATGTTGTTACAATAGCAAAAGCCAAAGCAGCCACCGGTGAATTCAATACAGCTGGGAACTGTAGGGCTGTTAGTATGCCAGCCGATATTAATGCAGCCACTGCCAATAATAGTGTTTGCAATAATTGCTATAATTTAGAAGAGAATACACAACATGGATATTTAAATATAAATTAAGTAAAGAGTAGACATCAAGAACTTGGTGTGAATTAAAAATCAAAGGTTTAAAAGGGGTGCAGGGGGAGGTGATGAACTAAAGGCAGCGTTGAAGCAGAATAAAGAATTAATGATTTTTTTTTAAGATTAAGTAATAAAGTTGTCAGTTCTTTTCTACTTCGGTTCAGGTATTCTGGTATATGCTTTAGCACTTTAACTCCCACCACTTGTTGTCCAATATATTAAAAATGAAACATTTTTGAAAGTTTTTCTTCTTTTTATTTAACCAATATTGTTCTTTTTTGTAACTCACCTGCTGGGAAATTACGCCAATGAGAATGGAGACCACACATGCTGCCAACGATATTAGTAAACCAGAACGAAACAAAGATTTACGCAAACGTTGGCGATATCTAGTGTACAGGTCATCCAAGTGAATGTTCTCCGCTGAAAAGAAACAAAAAAAATACAAAAATAAGAAATAAATGTTTAACTATGACGAACAATAAGCAAAATTTAAAATTAAAAAAAAGCTTTACTTTCACCAAATTTATTTTATGATTTTTGTAACGTACATAAAAATCAAAATGAAAGAAAAGTTTTAATAGGCTGGATGGCTGGCTATAAAGTTTTTCTCTATGCCTTTTAATAGTCTGGGGTGGCCTGGTTGGTTTAATTTCAGTTGGTCGGCTGGTCAGGCAAACATTTGGTTGTTTGCTAAGTTGCTTAACTAAGTTTTTGTTTTTTTGTTTTTTTTTTTTATTGGAGGCGTTTGAGCATGAAATAAAGTGTCATTATTGTTAAAAGTCAGTTTTTCATTTAACTTTTGCTGTTTTAATATTTTGTGCAAAATTAAGTTTAAGCAGATGGCATTTCGTTGGCATACATACTGATTAGTTTTATTGTTTAGTAACAAATTTTGGTTATTAGACAAGAGGTTTATTTAAATACGGGAATGAGGATTTGGACAGAACCAGAATAGAACTAGAATCTCATTTAGAAATAGAACCAAAATCTGAGCTATAATCTCAACTTAAAACAGAACCAGAATCTCAGATAGAATCTCAAATATAAACAGAACTAAGATCTCAACTAGAAACAGAACTAGAATCTCAACCAGAATCTCAACAGAACCAGAATCTGAGCTAAAATCTCAACTAGATACAGAACCAGAATCTCAACTTGAACCTCAACTAGAATCTTAAGTAGAATCTCAACTTGAATCTCAACTAGAATCTCAACTAGAATCTTAACTAGAATCTCAACCAAAATATCAACAGAACCAGAATCTCAGCTAGAAAAAGAACTAATATCTCAACTAGAAGCAGATCCAAAATCTGAACATTGAACCCCACTAGAACCTAAACTTGAATCTCAACTAGAAACAGAACTTGAATCTCAACTAGAATCTTAACTAGAATCTCAACCAGAATCTCAACAGAACCAGAATCTCAGCTAGAATCTCAACTAGATACAGAACCAGAATTTAAGCCGAAATCTCAACTAGAATCTTAAGTAGAATCCGAACTAGAATCTTAACTATAATCTCAACCAGAATCTCAACAGGATCAGAATCTCAGCTAGAATCTCAACTAGATACAGAACCAGAATTTAAACCGAAATCTCAACTAGAATCTTAAGTAGAATCTCAACTAGAATCTTAAGTAGAATCTTAAGTAGAATCTCAACTAGAATCTTAACTAGAATCTTAACTAGAATCTCAACAGAACCAGAATCTCAGCTAGAAAAAGAACTAAGATCTCAACTAGAAGCAGAACCAAAATCTGAACATTGAACCCCACTAGAACCTAAACTTGAATCTCAACTAGAAACAGAACTAGAATTTCAGCTAGAATCTCAACAGAACCAGAATTTCAGTCAGAATCTCAACCAGATTTTGAACCAGAATCTTAACTAGAAACGTAACCAGAATCTGAACTGGAACCTTTATTGAACCTGAACTAGAATCTAAACTAGAAGCTCAACTAGAAACAGAACCAGAATTTCAGCTAGAATCTCAAAAGAACCATAATCTCAGCCAGAATCTCCATCAGAATCTCAACCAGATTTTGAACCACAATCTCAACTAGAAAAATAACCGGAATCTGAACTGGAACTTTACTAGAACGTGAACAAGAATTTCAACTCTAATCTCAACCAGAATTTGAACCAGAATCTCAACTATAGCCTGAAAATAACAAATTTCCTAATCAATTTAAATCCATTATAAATCTCTAGGAACACTTTATGGTTTCTGCCATATGGTCCTGTTTATAGTCAATTAAAATCAGCCGTTATTAAACTAAAACGTCACCCCGCTTCCCCCAGCAAAACAGAGCCAAATGAGATAATTTTTCTTTGTCTTGTTGTGATGCTAACATCTTAAATGAGGTCAAATAAATATTGTCACGGTAAATGTGTGTTTTGGGGGTTTCGGTGGAGGGGGCGAGTGTTTGTATTTCCTTAAGTGTATGAAAATATATCAGTTTTCTTATTAAATATACATTTAGCCTTATACAGTCTATTGTAGTGGGTTGCGTCAACAACTTTAAGTTAAACAATATTTATATGCTCACAAATTGAATCCTAAATATGCCGAGATATTTGTTGTTCTAAAAGGTCCTTTTAGATTGAAAATACCAAAACAAAAGAAAGAAACAAACTAGAACTTGTTGCTTGTTGAGAAGGCAAGAAGTCACAAGGACTCTAAGTCGTCCCAAAGTACAAAAAGAAACAACAGCAAAACCTTAATAACAATATTTCTATGTCATGACCTCCTGCGCTTTTATAAATGTTTTTGTAAATTTAGCTGTGTGCTGTTTGCCCTGACACCCTCAATTAACAATGTCACCCAACAATGATTTTGTTACCAAGAATTTTTATTTTTTTGTACTGAACAACAATGCTAGAAAAGAACATAAAAATGCCACAAGAAGGCAACGAAAAGGAAACATATTGGTTGTCTTAAGCACAATGGGTAGGAATGTGTGGTTTTTAAAGTATTTATGACTTAAGGTTGGATAAAGAAATAACAAAGAAATTTAAGCCGCAGGGGTCGTTTTCAAACAGGCTGTTAATTTACTTTTAGCTAAATCAATTATTTACAAAAGTGCTTTTGAAAAGAAGTATTTATGGTTTTTAATCAAATTTTCTAAAAAATTTGCTACTTTGGTTAATTTTTAAGTTCTTCCATAAAAAAACTTTAAAAAAGTACCCAAATTATTTCTTTTTTAAAAAGCAGTATTTTTAGTACTTTTTTTAATTTAATGAAAAGTTCAGATTTTTTATGCTTTCTTAAATATTATCATTATATTTTTATAAAACTTTTAATGGTAAAAATTTTAAAATTTACTACAATTGAGGGTAATTGTTATAGTTGAACTGTTAATTCTTGATATATTTATTTAGTTAGGAATGAGCTCATTAAATTTAATTTTCATTTAATTTTTCATTACAATTTTAAAAAGTAGTATTTTTGATACTTTTTTAAATTTGTAAAATCGCAAAATTAATATTAATTATTTTAAAAATTTCATTAAAAATTGTAAAAAGTATCAAATATATAATTTTTTTAAAAAGTACTTTTACTACTACTTTTTTTTAATTTTCGCAAAATGTACTATTTTTAATTGCTATCAATAATTCAGTAGATTTTTCTCACAAATTAAAAGAAAGAGTACTTTTTTAATATAATGAAATTTTCAGATTTTTTATGCTTTCTAAAATATTTCATTCAATTCATTTTTATAAAACTTTTAAGAAAATGGTAAAAATGTACTACATTTTTAAAAAGTAGTATAATAACTTTCATTCAAAATTTTAAAAAGTAGCAAAAATTTAATTTTTTTAAAGGTACTACTTTTTTTAATTTTATCACAAAGTACGTTTTTTAATTGTTTTCAATAAATTAATATAATTTTATTATAAATTAGAAGAAATTAACAAAAATTAACCAAAAACTAATTTTTTTAAAAACTGTTTGTTCAGTACTTTTTTAATATTCTCCAATAGTAATATTTTTTTTAATTGTTTTCAATAATTAATTAGATTTTTATTATAAATTAGAAGAACAAAAATTAACCAAAACCCAATTTTTTAAAAAATTAGTACATATGTATGTATTTGTAGTACTTTTTAAAAGTTTCTTAAAAATTAACATTTAAATAAAGTAGGCTTGAAGTGTGCTTTAAGACAAAATTTCCATACAAAATTTTCTTAAAGTACACTTGAAGTCTACTTAAATTTTTTATAAATACGGCAGTAACTCTTCTTTATTTAAAATAATATTCCGCTTTTCTCTTACTTTCTGCTGATTTTGTTTTCTTTTTTGTACTTATTCTTTCAATATAAGTATGTATAGTCTTCATTAATAAATGTATTTAAGTTTTTATTTGCCTGCACATAAGATGATTAAGAAAGCAGATAAAAGTAGTTGAGGAAAGAAAGCAATGAATAAATAAATAAATTATTCCAGTCTATCAATTATTGGAATTATTTGTTATGGCATTTCTAACACCATTACTAACAACCACACAATTCCCAATCACGGTTTTATTTATGACATAAATTGTCTTTAGTAGATTTTTTTTGTGAAAGCTATAAAAATGTTTATTCCATATGAATTCATGAAAAATTAAATCGTAAATAAAACTTAGATTTGTAAAAGTTGTAAAAGTAAACATACTTTTCTCACAGTATGTGTTAATAACAATAATAGCTTCGTTCAACATTTTTTTATCACTTAGAAAGGACATTTATTTAATGCTGTAAACAGTTTGAACTGTTTACAAGTCATAGACCTTCATGTTTATTAAATTTGGCCTGTCTGTCTGTCTGTCTGCTGTAATATTTATAATTATTTTTAGTACACAATCACACAGACCGAGACTACAAGTTATGGTTTCATTTTGCCCATTTATTTTTATTGCTTATTTGTTATACTCTTTCATATGCTTTGACTGTTTGTTAAGTGTATGATTATTGAAATTATACAGACAAGTTTTAATTTATAAGTATTTATTATACACAAAAAAGCACACACACAAACACACACACACACACACACAAAAAGACGTATGAGTAATTTGCAATTGTGCAGTAACTCATACATTGAAAAAAAATATTAATCGTACACTTGGTAAAAATTGCTTTCCTCCTTCTCTTGCTTTGTCTAGAACAAAATAAAAGTAGGCCATATGCTATACTTAAGATGGATTCACCCATTCGTTCCGAACAAAATATTTGTTCGAACAACGTTTTTTTTTTAATTTGTAAGAGAGAAAAAATATTCATACATATAAAAAAACTTTGTTCGAAACGAATCGGCGAATCCACCTTAAGGGAATAACAAATTTGCCAACTTTTAAGAAATTTACAAATATTTTATTTATTTCGAATTTTTGGAAAGTTCTAAAAAGTAGCAAAAATACTACTTTTTAAAAAGCATAATTTTATAATTTTTAAGTAATTTCATTAAAGATTTAAGCGAAAAAAAATACAAATAACAATTTTTTTAGGATATAAAGATAGTAGTAAAAATACTACTTTTTAAAAAATGTTGTTTTTGTTATAATTTACTTAATTTTGTTAAAACTATAGTGTAAATATTTTAAATCCAACAAAAATACTACTTTTTTAAATATGATAAAAAGTAGTATTTTTAAATATGTTAAAAAAGTAGTAAAAATACTACTATTTTAAATATTTAATTTCTGATTTTTTTTGTTTATTCTCTTTAAAGTAAAAAAAAATACGTTAAAAATATTTCAAAAAAAGTAGCAAAAAACTAATTTTTTACAATTTAAAAAAGGTAAAAAATACTACTTTTTTATAAAACAAGATTTTTAGAAAAAAGTATTAAAAATGCTACTTTTTTAAAAACCGATTTAAGGAAAAAAATTAAAAATACTACTTTTAAAAAAAGTTCTAACAATTCTACTTTTTTAAAAACCTTATTTTCATTAGAATTTACTAAATTTTATTGAAACTATACTTTAAATATTTGAAATACAACAAATAATATTTCAAAAAGTACTAAATATACTACTATCTAAAAAATGTGAATTTCGTTATAATTTACTTAATATAATTACAACTATTGTCTAAATATTTGCAGTCCAACAAAAATGCTAACTTTTTTTAATATATAAATAAAAGTACTAAAAATACTACTTTTTTAAAAAAATTAAATAAAAGTTACTTTTTTATGACAACTTTTAAATTTCTTCCTTTTGCAAAATATTTCATAGTTTTCCTGTTATGTTTTTATAGTTTTTTTAATACAAATTTAATATCTTTTATTTATTTCCTTTCCTGTATAAAAAATAACTATTCTATCACGCATAAATACATTATATATTTTATAATCTCTTGAAATTAATAAATATTTATAAATCAAATTTTAATCCTCTTTAAAATTCATACACATTATCATTCTTGGTCACAAAACCCACAATAAAAAAGAAGTTTACAGCAAATTGACAGCTTGTAAATATTTAAATAAAACATTTTATTGCTTAAATACAAAACAGCCATAAATATACTAGTGGATGTCAAGGATTTTGTTTATACAAACTATTATTACATTGTTGGTTTTTTTTTTTATAAGTTCAATTCTTTCCTACATTTTATATTTGTAATGCAACTTGTATTAATATTGCTTTGAATTTATATTATAAACAAAAATCAATATAAATGTCTGTGCAAATCTTTCAATTTGTAGTAAGTTCAAAGAAGATTTTTTTTTGCTAAAAAAAATTATAGACAAAAAACAAGAAAAAATAGTAGTTTTATAGAGCAACACAATATAATAGTTGTTTGCAGCAACAATTCATGGGACTAGAGGTTATGAAGGAAAAAAATAGAGCACAATTTGTGTTGGGAAAAAGCGGACTTGAAAATACCTTTAGTTAATACAAATTTTAAAAAGTACTAAAAATACTACTTTTTTTTAAATTTTAATATTTTTAAAAATATGTTTGTGTTTTTTGTTGAATTAAATTAAAACTTAAACAAAATATTAAAGATTTCTTTAAAAATAGAACTTTTTTAAAAACGCATTAAAAATACTACTTTTTAAAAATTATATTTTTGTCACTTTCTATGGATTTTTTTTTATTAAAATTAAGCCTAAAATTCGAGATTCTTAAAAAAATAAAGAAAAAAATAACTTTATTACACATGCCATTAAAATAAGTAAGTCAAAATACAGCTTTTAAAAAATTTAAAAAAAAGTACTAAAAAACTACTTTTTTAAAACATACAATTTTTGCTCTTTTTGAAGATTTTTAACATTTTTATTGCAAATTTAATCAAAATATATAAAATTTAAGCCAAATAATACGTTTTTTTGAAAATTTAAAAAAGTACTAAAAATACTACCTTTTTAAAACTTAAAATTGCTGCAACTTTGTTTCAAGTTTTTCAATATAAGTTTACTAATTTATAAACCAGAATACTAATTTTTAAAAAACTTTAAAAAAGCACTTAAAATACTACTATTTTAAAGATTTATTTACTTTTTACAGACTTTCAACAATTTCATTAAAAATGTAAACAAAATATCAAAAATTCTAATTTCTTGGTAAATTTTTAATTAAAAATAAATTAATTTATTCCTGTATAGGGCATTTGAACAGCGTCATTGCAAAGTCTATAGCTGAAGCAAGGCACAGCTGTTGTTATTGCAAGGATATTTTATTATTTATTCTTTGTTTTTTTTTCTTCTTCTATAGCCTTTTGTTTGGTTGTTTCTACTTATTATTGCAAACAGCAAGCAACAGCAACTAAACAAATAAACATAAAAAATTTAACAACACATACAAATTGTAAAAATATGTACATATGTATAAAAAAAAGTATCAAGCAACAAGGAGGCGAAAAAAGAAGGGCATATAACAAATACAACCCAAGTGTTTAAAGTGTCAACAGACTGATAACAGAAACTATATACATACATATATATATATATATATATATATAAGACGGTATATGATAGCATGACTATGCCTGCCTTTGCAAGTTTTTTTTTATATTGTGAAGTCAAATGGCAAATAAAAAAGAATTGATATGAACACATAGAGAAAAATATTCATGCATATACAATCTTCTTCAACACACATATTTACTTCCTTTTGAACACAAATAAACAAGCTATTGTGTAGTTTTTTCACTTAACAAATGAATGTGTTTTAAATTGCATTTTCTATTACAAAATTTGCATTTAAAACATTATTTGTAAAATAGAAACATATGTTACATATGTATGTGATTTTTATAGTAAATATTAACGGTAACAAAATTGTATAGTATTGTTATACATATATTTTAAAAAAGTACTAAAAATACTACTTTTTTGAAACTTGTTTTCTTGGATAATAAAAAAGTACCTACTTAAAATACTTCGTTATAAAAATATTAAATTTTTGCTACGTTTTAAGGTTTTTACTCATTTTATTAACGATGTTATCAAAATATGTAAAAAATACTACTTTTTTGACAATTATAAAAAAGTACCAAAAATACTACTTTTTTAAAATATAAAATTCTTGCTACCTTTTAACGATTTCAATTATTTTATTAACGATGTTATCAAAATATGTAAAAAATACTACTTTTCTAAAAATTATAAAAAATTATCAAAAATACTACTATTTTAAAAATTTAATTTTTATTATTTTGATATGTTTTTTTTTAGTAAATTTTACTAAAGTTGTATTAAAATAAAACCCAAAATAAAGTTTTCTTGGAAAATAAAAAAAAGTACTAACATTACTACTATATTAAAAATAAATTTTTATTACTTTTTTATTTCTTCTAGTAAATTATACTAAACGTTGTAGTAAAATAAAACCCAAAACACACAAATATAATTTTTCAGAGAATTATAAACGGGTATGTCCTAAAAATATTACTTTTTTAAAGATTTAATTTTTGGTACTTTGTTTGTTTTCTTAACAAAATTTTCTACAAATTTTATTAAAACAAAACCTAAACACATTTTTCTTGGATAATAAAAAAAGTACTAAAAATACTATGTTTTGTAAATCTGTATAAAATTATTGGTACTTTTTAAGGTAAATAATACTGCATTTTTAGAAATTTTAAAATAGTACCAAAAATACTACTTTTTTTAAATATAATTTTTAGTACTTTTTTGTATTTTTTATAATTATTTGAGTGTCTATGATTCAATTGTATCATATATTTCTAGACTACACAGAAAAAAATAAAAATGAGTTTCAATTAAAATATTTGTGGAATCAATTAAAAATTTAATTGAAATCGGACCTGTAAACAAAATGATAGTATCAATTAAAAAAAAATGTGAGATTTAATTGAAAATATCAGAAAAAGTAATTGCATCAATTAAAATTTTAATTGAAAATTATTTTAAATTAAAGGTTTAATTGAAAAAAAAACATCATTTTTTTTCTGTGTAAGTGGCTTACAAAAGTTAAAAACTGTTGCATTTAGTAACAATTATTTAGCTTCATTGCTAAATTTCACGCAAACGTATGAGTGATATTTATTAGACAGTAATTAAATAACACTCAATCGCTTTATTATACTAAACTTTTAATTTCGCTTGTAATGAAAAATGTTAATTGCAAATAAACATAAACCCATTTTTTCTAACATTTCAAACTAAAACATTGCCAATATTTAACTTTTCAACTCTCATCATGACGCCTCAAAATTGCGTTACAAATTTATACAATTTGTTCAAATTCTTTTCGTTAAATCATAAATTATTTCCAACCATCCACCTCCTACTCTGCCCTCAACAACCATAAACCAATTTATGCTAAACAACAATTGTTTTATGTGCATTTTAAAGTTTGTTACATTATTTATTTATATATTCACAAAATGCATAAATAGCAACAAAACTGTAACACAAGTTTGAAATATACAAAATAAAAAAAACTATCATTTGTATCATCACGTACAAACATTTTAACAACTTGAGCTCTGCTTCCTGTCTAACTCAAGCACAGACGTTGTTTTGTATCTTTTACAGCTGCATGAAAACTACATGAGAGCAGCAGGAGGGGTTCCTACTGAAATCTCCTCAAGTTTATTTATTATTTATGATGGCATAAATATAAAAACTAGCTGCATGTATAAATACATGAAAACAGCAACAACAAAATACTAGGACGCTTTGAAAATCTAGGTTGATGTGTAAACTGTAAGAAAAATCATAAGTCAAGAAAATGCAAATAAGGTGGTAGGAAATTGTGCTGTAGCAGAAAATATAAAAAACAAAACGTTTTATGTCAAACTGAATAGAAAATGGAATATTTAAACGAGAACTGAAGTAGATATTACAGGCAACTTTTAGTTGTAGCTGGTAAGATTAAGAACATTTTGTAGTAACTAAATATTAAGGCAAACTGAATAGAGAAAATAAGGTAGGGACTCAAAAATAAGGTTCAACAATGAATAATAAGAAAACGTTTAATAAAATAATAAACCTAAACTTGATCATAGGCTACAAAGTAGAAAACAGCATAAACAGAACAGGAGGTTACATCATAAACTGGACGCTTAGACGGGACTCTAGACAGGACTATAAACGATACTATAGACAGGACTACAGACAGCACTATAAACAGGATTATAGTTAGGACTATATGAGTATAGTGTATAATTTGCTCAAATTAAACACAAATATACTCAAATCGAAGCATTTATGTTAAAATTTAGGTAAAATTTCATCAAAATTTGCCCAAATTTCATACCAATTTCTTAAATTGAAACAAATTAGCTTGAACTAAAGCATATTTGCATAAATTTTGTATCAAATTGACACAAATTTACTCAAATTTAGGAAAATTTTCTTAAAAATTTGCCCACATTGAACCAAATATTCAAAAAATATAATATATATTTATAAATTGTGGCAAATTTACACAAATTGAAGCAAATGTGTTTAAATTTAAGCCAAATTACATAAAAATTGCTTACAAATCAGCTCAAACTAAAGCTATTTGCATAAATTTTGAATCAAACTGACACAAATTTGGTCAAGTCGAAGCAAAACTGTTGAAAATTAGCACACATTTATTAAAATTTTGCCGAAAATTGAGACAAACTTTCTTACATTGAACCAAATTTGCTCAAACAAACTACTCAAAACTAACACATTTGGTAAAATTTACACAAGTTTGAACAAATTGAAGCGAATATGTTAAAATTAAGGGAAAATTTCTTCAACATTTGCAAAAATTTAGGAAAATTTATTTTTTAAATTGAGAAAAATTTTGAGCAAAATTACAAACTTTTGCTCAATTTAAGTAAATAGCCGCAAATAAAGGAATTTTTTTTTTACAAAATTTGCACAAATTACAACCAATATACTTTGATGGAGGATCATTGGAGCAAATTTGTTTAAATACAATTACAGTAAATTTTCTAGAGAAAATCATGCTCGTTTAAATACTTTCCTTTAAATTAAGCTGCGTAACATTAAGTAAAACATTTGTATAATATTGCGTATGAGTAATGTTTAATAGGAAATAATTAAGTATTAATCATACGCAATATCTTGATGAGTTGTATTGAATTATTAATTTATATATAGTATGTACATAATTAATTTTCTCAAATAGGGGATAATTTGCACAAATTGACACAAATTGTATTCAATTGAAAAAAAATTTTCTCAAATTTTAAGCATATTTGTTTAAATTTATTAAAAAAAAAATGATTAAAAATTCTGACAAATTTCCTAAAATTGAAATTATACACAAATTGCAATAAATTGAGACAAACTTCCCAAATTACAGGCGAATCTGTTAAAAGTTCTTCAAAATTTGCACAAATTTTCTAAAATTAAGACATATATACTCGTATTTCAATTAAGGATCATTTGAGCAAATTCGTTCAAATTTACAATTGCAGTAAATTTATTAGAGAAAATCATACTCGTTTACACACTTTGCTTTAAATTAAGCTGTAAAATACTAGTATATTATTGCGTATGAGTGATATTCAATCATTCCCAATTAAATATCACTCATACGCAATATTCTCTTGATGAATGATATTTAATTATTGCCTATTAAATATCACACTATAAATTTGATTTAGACTAAAAGCTTCTTTTCTTAACAAAAGTCTTCCTTTTCGCTACAGTTTTCAACACACGACGTATGATTATTATTATCTCTCTTGCATTAAATATTACTTATACACCTTAGTTTGTCATAACCTAGATATTTATTTTATTTTAAGCTTAAAAACTACAGTTTTTATGCCTTTACTTTGTTTAAATATGTTTTTCCATAAAAATTGCACTTAGATCTCATGAAAATATAACACTAAACCTTTGAAAATGCACAAAAAAACCTTCAAAAATGTCATATAGAATATTGTAAAAAAAAAGATAAATATTTCATGGTTGACAATCAGTCTATAACAAGTAGTCAAAATGCATTCCATGTATAACAACAACAAAAATAAATAAACAAACCCTGAAGATAAAATGACAACAATGGGATGTAGGAAGGGAATTTTAAATTGGGTTTTATTTTAAAGTTTTCACACAACGAAAACTGGTTAAAAATTCCTTTACCCAGAAAAGAAAATGTTTAAAAAGCTGATCAAAATCAAGTAATAAAATTTATTTTATAATAAACTGTCTGCTACAATTGTTTATTTTTTCTTATAATATTTCTGTACTTTATCTAATGACTGCCATTATTTCTATTAAGTGTTTTTAGCTAAAAATATCTTACAAAGTTATCTTCATTATTTTTATTCTCTGCACCAAAGCAACATCTATATTCTATTTATAACTGTCAATAATTGTCTGTCTACTTCCGGCTATGCTTATATTTTCTCTTTTTCGCCTGTCAATCTTCATCTACAGCAGCTCACTTCAACCTGTCTGTGTATTTTTAACTATTCTTCAAAGAACATTTTTTTTCAATTATTATTATTTTTCAAAAACCAGACAGCCACACAGACAGACTGCCACCAATTCGTTTAGTGTCAGGTATCAATTCTTTTAAACATATTAGAGGTTGCTTTTCGACTTGTATGTTTCTTTTTTTATTTGTAATTTTCTACGCCTCCATTTATACAAAATGGTGTCATTGTGAAAATGACACGACATTTGATATAAAGAAAAAACAAAATTAAATACTTTCTTATGAACTGAAGTTGAAAATATTTTTATAGAGAAAACATGTGCATATAACTTTAACATTACCATGCTATTGCAAGTAACAGTTTAAATGCTAAAAACAAAACTTGTCTGATCAGAAACATAATTTCTACGGTATTTAACTAGTTAAACTAGTTGAGGAATTTTTAAATGGACAGCAATTAAGCAAAGATTTTTTGTAAATTAAGCCTAATTTTTTTTTAATTATTCCATATTTACTTAAATCTAAGAATATATGCATAAATTGTGCTAAATTTGCTAAAATTGAAGCAAAACTTTTCAAACAAAGTTTGCAAATTGGTGCAAATTTTCTCGAATAGTGGATAATTTGCACAAATTAAAACAAATTGTATTCAATTCAGGCAAATAGTTATTCTGAAATTGCAAGCATATTTGTTTAAATTTAGTAAAAAAAATTATTTAAAATTTGCACAAATTTCCTAATATTGAAAACAATTTGCACAAATTAAGAATAATTTACGCAATTATACACAAATTGCATTAAGTTGAGACAAATTTTCTATAATTTTAAGCAAATATGTGAAAATTTAGGACAAACTTTTTTAAAATTTGCACAAAATTTTTCAAATTAAAAATTATTTGCACAAATTGAGGATAATTTGCTCAATTATACATAAATTGCATTAAATCAGGAAAATCTGTTAAATTTTAGGAATTTTTCTTAAAAATTTCCACAAAGGTAATTTGTACAAATTGATAATAATTTTTCTCAAATTTTGATACAAATTAAATGTGTGCAAATTGCTAAAAAAAAAAAATGTTTTCAAATTGCTTAAATTAAGGCTAGTCTGTTCAAATTTATATAAAATAGTTTAAAGGTATGCAGAAATTGCTAAAGTTAAGAATAATTTTCTGAAAATTGTTACAAAACTGATTAAACTAAAGCATTTTTACACAAACTATGCAATAAATTAACACACATTTGATTTAACTGAAACACATTTTTTTAAAGTGAACACAAATATTCTAAAATTAATTTAAATCTATTAAATTTGGGAAAAAAATACTTAATAATTTGCACAAATTGAAACATATTTTCTAACATTAAACTAAATTTGCTCAAATTTAAGATTATTTGCTTAAATTGTAGCAAATTTGCTTAGATTGAAGCACAGTTTTTTTATACACACCCCACATATTTTAAATTTGGGAAGAAAGTACTTAGTAATTTGCAGAAATTAAGACATATATTCTTGCATTGAATCAAATTTGCTTAAACTTGAGATTAATTGCATATTGCAGCAGATTAAAGCAAATTTTTATTTAAACCCCAACAAAATTGCTACATTTGTTTAAATTTACACAAGTTTAAACAAATTGAAAGAAATATTTCCTTAAAATTTGCACAAATTGAAAAAAATTTCTTAAATTCTAAAAAATTTGTCCAAATTCAATTGCACAAATTAAGACAAACATTCTCTAATAAAAAATAATTTTTGCAAATTTGTTCAAATTTACGTTAATAGAAGTAAATTTGAACAAATTTAAGAAAAATTTCTTTAACACTTGCACAAATTGACATAATTTTTTTTTAATTTAGGCCAATTTGGTCAAATTGTGGTCTAAATTGCATTAATTTATGTAAATTGGATTAAATTAAATCAAGTGAAAATAATTTGCTTAAATTTAAGCCAAATTTAAGCAAAATTTTTACAAAATATTTTTAAATTGTTGAAAGTCTAAAGCAATTTATTTTAGTTAAAAAAATTAACTCAAATTTAACCAAAATTGAAGCCAAAATTGTTCAAATTTAAACAAATTGAATTAGATTAAATCAATTGGAAATAATATGCTTAAATTTAGTCCAATGTTTACGCCAACACAACACTTAGCGATTCTCCTTAATTTCCCTACAATTCCAATTTTCCTGAATGTATATAAATGCAGAGAACTATGTATGTATGTGTTGCAGTTTAATTTGTAATTGTAGTTGTAAACAGCCGTACACCGTACACCTGTTCATTTCTTTTCATATTGTTTGTTAAGTTTTTCTGGGTATCTAAATCTAAACGATTTGGTTTCGGCTCAGACAGTTTGATAATCTCTTCCAATTGTCCAGCCACTTTTAAGAGGTTTTCAGCTAAACATTTTATCCTTCGAAACGGATTAATATTGGAAGATTCATTTATTTTTTATTCAAATTTTTATTTATTCAAATTAAAGGAAGTTTTAACAGAATAATTTCAAAAAGATAAAAGTCTAAACAAAATTTATTGAAATTTGCTCAAATTAACTCAAATTTATCCAAAATTACAGCTAAAATTAAATCAATTGTAAATTATGTTTAAATTAAAACCAATTTATTCAAATTAAAGCTAAATTTTTACTGAATAATTTCAAAAAGATAAAAGTCTAAACAAAATTTACTCAAATTTGCGCAAATTAACTCAAATTTAACCAATATTACAGCTAAAATTAAATCAATTGTAAATTATGTTTAAATTAAAACCAATTTATTCAAATTAAAGCTAAATTTTTACTGAATAATTTCAAAAAGATAAAAGTCTAAACAAAATTTACTCAAATTTGCGCAAATTAACTCAAATTTAACCAATATTACAGCTAAAATTAAATCAATTGTAAATTATGTTTAAATTAAAACCAATTTATTAAAATTAAAGCTAAATTTTTACAGAATAATTTCAAGAAGATAAAAGTCTAATCAAAATTTACTCAAATTTGTTCAAATTAACTCAAATTAAACCAACTTAAGTCAATTTGTTCATATTAAGACAAATTTACTAATTTTTTTAAAAATTTGCTTAAGCTGATGCAAACTTAAATAAATTGAAAAAAATCCTAAAGAAAATTAGCAATTTAAGTCTGAAAATATGTTGCAATGTGTGTCTTATTTTTCCAAAAAATTTGCTGAATTTTCTTCTAGGAAACTTGTGTATTTTATCCTTAAATTTTTGCAGAAATTTCTTAAATTAAAATTCCTTCACCTAGAATTTAACACACATACCTTTAAGAGAATTACAGATTTTCTCTATGATTGGCAAGTTAATCCTAAAACATCATAAATCTTATTTCGTATTGATTGGGTATCAAAAAGATTTCTAATTCCAAAGGATTTCAACACGTTTCTGTAACTCGTCTAACTTCTTGTAGTCAGAACCTTAACACAGCAACATTTATAATCTTCATAATATAAAAAGGCAATAAAAATCAAATAAACATTCTCATTTCAAAAAAAAAACCATTAACACGTTCATTTATTATAAAGAACTCTTCAAAGAACTAAGTGTTGTAGCTGATAATGATGATGATGACTGGTTGGAGTATAAAGGGAATGACTGAAAATGATAAGCACCACTAGCAACAGCAGCATCAGCATCATCGTAATAACATTGTTCTTATAGATTTTACAAACTGATACATATACAAAACCACACCATTAACAATGTATTACAATATCAAGGGAAACGATATGATGATGATGTCTCTCCATTTGGCTAGCAGGGTTTAATATATCGAACACCAAAGCGAGCAACCTCATCAAGCAACTTTGGTGGTGGGTGGTTTTTTGGGGCTTTTTTCAGTTCGTTTATATCATGACCACATGTAGATGTAGTATCTTTACCACTGCTAGCGACAAACGTAAATGTTGGTTGGTCCATTGATGTCACAAAACATACATGCGAAAGTAGCTTAAATGTAGAACAATCATCAATTGCTAATACTTTTAACAGGGACATAATCCTAAGCTCCAAAGAAGTTTGTTCAACAATTTCCATAGAAAATGAACTTTAAATCAAGCCACTTAAATTTCGCCAATTTATTTAAAATTAAAATAACTATTTTATAGAAGCAAATTAATATAACTCCAATTGCGCAAATTTGCTTAAATTTGTATAATTTTGGCTTAAGTTTAAAGCAAATTTAAACGAATTAATAATGACTTAAAGATAATTTGGTATATCCAAATAAATTTGCAATAATTGCTAACAAATTTTATAAAATTTAAACAAATTTGAAACAATTTGAAAGAATCATTAATGCATTTTTTATTAATAAAAAAGACCGTATTAATAAAATACAAAAATTTTTAAGAATTGTTAATAAAAATTAAATGTTCCTAAATTTGTGCAAATTTGCCTAAATTTGGAAAAACATTTTTAATAATTTAAAAAATTTTTTTTAATTGAAAATTATTTCATATTGGAATGTTAGTTTCAATTAGCGCAAATTTGTCTCAAATCGAACTTTAATCACAAGAAATTACAGTAAATTTGTTCAAATTCAGTTTGAGTTGTAGCAAATTTCCTTGAATTTGTACAAATTTGCCTGAATTTGAACGAACTATTAATCGATTGAAAATATTGCTTGTTATCAAGCTTCATTTTATATAGAAAATTGTCTAGTTATCAATCTTCATTTTCTATAGAAAGTTGTCTTGTTATCAAGCTCCATTTTCTATAAAAAATTGTCTTGTTATCAAGCTCGATTTTCTATAGAAAATAATTTTGTTATTAAGCTTGATTTTGTATAGAAAATTTTCTTGTTATCAACCTTCATTTTCTATAGAAAATTAACTTGTTATCAAGCTTCTTTTTCCACTGAAAATTGGCTTGTTATCAAGCTTCATTTTCTATAGAAAAGTGACTTGTTATCAAGCTCGATTTTCTATAGAAAATAATTTTGTTATTAAGCTGGATTTTGTATAGAAAATTTTCTTGTTATCAACCTTCATTTTCTATAGAAAATTAACTTGTTATCAAGCTTCTTTTTCCACTGAAAATTGGCTTGTTATCAAGCTTCATTTTCTATAGAAAATTGACTTGTTATCAAGCTTGATTTTCTATAGAAAATTGGCTTGCTATCATGCTTTATTTTCTATAGAAAATTGTTTTTTTTATCAAGCTTTATTTTATATAGAAAGTTGTCTTGTTATCAAGCTCCATTTTCTATAAAAAAGTTTTTTTTTAAGAAGGCCTTTTCTTTTAAAGTCTAAAGGCACATATTTAGGTAATTTATTATGTCTTATTTATTCTTTAAATTAATGACAAATGTCAACAGCTTATTTCTATTACTCTAGTTATTAATGTTTTTATATTAATACTATTTTTGCTAAACGTGCCAAGCATTTAAAATGTAATAAACGTCCATTAAACGAACAACATTTGTTGACAAATGAACTGTTTAAATTACTAAAACTACTCAGTGAAAACAACTCCGTTCTATAAAAAGGAATACAACAACAAAAAGAAAACTGTAACACTTAAATACCAAAAAAATTTTAAACAATTTTTTAAACCTTAACTACACAAAATTTAAGGTTCAAATTATCATTAATTTGCCTTAATAAAACTTTAAAAATTCAATATGTAATCGATTTTTACCTTCATCATACTGCTTGTAAACTTTAATATGTTTTTCACAAACAAAATTAGCATTTATTGTTTATTTTTATAACATAAAAATTGTAAAAATTAATCAATATTTTTTTTGGTTTGTTAATAAACGCAGCAAACGCACGCAATCGAATATTAAAATATAAGTTGTAAAAATATCTAGTTGTTAAACACAAAAATATATTCTAATAAATCATAGGAAACATCAACGAAATATAATCATACATACAAACACACGCAGACAATTTAAGTAGTAAAATATTCCTTGGAAGCACGTGTTGTATAATAAACAGCCAAAAAGTAGGCAACCAAATGTAAAAGAATTCATTTATTTTAGCAACTAGAGAATGTATGCTTTGCAAAATATTCAAATTAATTTGTGTTGCAGTAAATGAAGGGATAAAGTATAAAAAAATTAGACAATATTATATATAATGAAGATTGATAACTAGACAATTTTCTATAGAAAATGGAGCTTGATAACAAGACAACTTTCTATATAAAATAAAGCTTGATAACAAGACAATTTTCTATAGAAAATGGAGCTTGATAACAAGACAACTTTCTATATAAAATAGAGCTTGATAACAAGACAATTTTCTATAGAAAATAAAGCTTGATAACATGATAATTTTCTATAGAAAATGGAGCTTGATAACAAGACAACTTTCCATAGAAAATGGAGCTTGATAACAAGCATTATTCTCAATCGATTAATAGTTCGTTCAAATTCAGGCAAAATTTTTACAAATTCAAGGAAATTGGCTACAACACAAACTGAATTTGAACAAATTTACTGTAATTTCCTTAAATTTAAGTTCGATTTGCACAATTTGAGACAAATTTGAGCTAATTGAAACTAACATTCCACAATATGAAATAATTTTCCATTAGTGTAATAGGATTTGCATCAAATTGTACCAGTTGCAATAAACTTACCAGAATTTTAAGAAGTTTTCCTCAAATTATTAAAAAATTCTTCCAAATTCAGGCAAATTTGCACAAATTTAGGAAAATTTTTTGCAACTGAAATATTAATTAGTCAAATTACCAATTTTCATAAAAAATTCTTAAAAATATTTGTATTTTATTAATACGGCTTGAGGTCTTTTTTTTTAATAAAAATGACATTAATAATTCTTTCAAATTGTTTCAAATTTGCTTAAATTTTATAAAATTTGTTAGCAATTATTGCAAATTTGTTTGGATATAACAAATTATCTTTAAATCATTATTAATTTGTTTAAATTTGCTTGAATTTGTGCAAATTGACTTGAACTTACGCGAAAATTATACAAAATTTAAGCAAATATGCGCAATTGGAGTTATATTCATTTGCTTCTATAAAATAGTTATTTTAATTTTAAATAAAATGACAAATTTAAGTGTAATTTCTTCAATTTGAACAACTCTGATTTAGTTGTAGAAAATTTTTCAAAACTTAAGCAAATTTTTAACTATTTGCGCAAATTTGTGGGATTTTAAGCAAGTTTGGCTCTATTGGGAAAAAATGTATTTATATTTGTCTAATTTTTCTTCGCTAAAGTGATTATTTTCAACCAATTATAAAGACATTGGTGCTTTATACTTTATTTTTGTTTAAATTCTCGCTCCATTTTGAGCAAATACTTTGAATTTTAAGAAGGTTTAAGTAGGTTTGAGACAATTTCGTTACAATTTGATAAAATTGATATCCCAATTTGTGCAATTTTTCGTTAATTTGAGCCAATTTTTGGCCTAATTTGAGAATCTTATAGTCCATTTGAACAAATTTGTAGCAATTTGAGCAAATTTTCAATAGAAAATGTGTCCTTAATATGAAAATATTGTCTATTGTTCACAAATTAAGCTAGTGTTTTTTACTTTTAGATGCAAATATGCCTGTAATTGTAATTGAGTTTGTAAGAGGATTTTTGTGTGTTTTTTGTAAATATTTGTTTTAATGTTACAACCCTTTAAGCCTTAAAATGTATAAATGTATTTAATTGTGTAAGAGTTATGAAACAAGTGAAAAAGGTCATAAAACACAGATTTTAAAATATGTTTAATAGAACAGAAATTTGTTTGGCTAATAGAGGATAATTTTGTTTAAAGTTTGGTTTAAAATTAAAAAGGATGTGTTAAAAAATGCCATTTAGGGCCTTTTTGCTTTTGACATTTTTAAGGTTACAATTTATTTACATTAATTAGTTGTATTTCTGACAAAACCCATAAAAAAGCACAAACATTGGTAACGACCGTTGTATGGAGTGTATGCTGAATATATTGTGGCAAAGGCTTAAATATGCATGAAATTAAATAACGTATTTTTTACCACACACTCACGCAGCCACAATTTTAATCCTTAAAAATGTTCCATAGTCATATTAAATACTATTAAAATATTGAAAAATATTTTTGGTAACATTGAAGGGAAATATAACTTTGAAAACTAAAACATTTGAACACAATTTTTGTATACCAAAGAATTTTACAACTTCATAAGTTTCGTTTCATCATAAAACTTAATTCAATTGACACCAGTCACCTATTAAGATATGGTAGTGGTACCCCCCCAAATATCTATCAAGATATATGCAAACAAATTCATTTGATTTTCAATTACACAATTTATCACACATGTCAATAACGACAGCATCAACTAAATGACTGGCCACCACACAAATGCGCGTCATCAGTATTTTAAAAACCCAAACACACATCAAATACAATATCCTTCTTCATAGATACTGGCAGAAATAAATGTAAACTACTGATGTTTAAAGCGCAATGCATGCATTTGCATTGAATATATTTATGCAAAATAAAAAAATACTCATACAAATAAAACGGAAAGTAATTGAATAACAAATTTAAATTGATTTTTAATGATATTAACACGAAAACAATTGAAATTAAATTTGAAAGACAGCAAATTTTCTAAATAAAATCAGGCGTCAGTTGAAGCAAATTTTATGGAGAAAATCCAGCTTACATGGCAGCAATTTTTTTAAGAGAAAATTCAGCTTTCATGGCTGAACATTTTCTAGAGAAAATCAGTCCTTAAATACAGAATATTTTCAAGAGAAAATCGGTCTTTGAATGCAGCAGATTATCTTATCTATAGAAATTCTCTAAGAATATCATGTTAATATTCATGTTACTTTAATTTGTGTAAATTTATCTCAATTTGAGCAAATTTTGTGCAATTTTTGCTTAAATTAGACAAATTTAGTCTCAGTTAAAGAGTATTTGCCAGAATTCAAAGCACTTTTCTTCAAGTTAAAAACAATTCCTTCAAAGTGGTCTTAATTTATGCAAATATTGCTTCATTTGACTAAATTTACCTTAATTTGAGCAAATTAGCTTAAATTTTCTATAATTTTGTTCAAATTTGAAACAATTTTGCCTTAATTCTATAAATTGTAGTAAATTTATCTCAATGTGAGCAAATTTTCTGCAATTTTTGCTTAAATTAGACGAATTTTGTATAAGTTAAAGAGTATTTTCATTCATATTCAGAGCGAAAACATTACCTTTTCAATTTGCAAAAATATTGCTCCATTTGTGCAAATTTAACTTAATTTGAGCAAATCGACTTAAATTTTCTATAATTTTGGCCTGATTTAAAACAAGTTTGACTTATTTGCATGAATTTAAACAATTTATCATTAAATTAACAATAACTCCAACAAATTTATTTTAATATGTGTAAGTTGGTGTAAATTGGTGAAATTTGCCTTAAATTTTGCCTGAACTTAAACAAGTTTAACCTACTTAAAATATATTTGTATGAATTTAAACAAATTGTTCTTAATTAAATAATAATTCCAACAAATAAATTTGTGTAAATTTGAGCAAATTTTTTTTAAATTTTGTGTAAATTTTGCCTGCAATAGAACAGATTTCTCTTTGTTAAAGCGCATTTGTTAAAAATAATATAAATTGTTCTTAATTAAGTAATAATTTCAACAAATTTGTCTTAATTTGCGTAAATTTGTGTAAATTTTAGCAAATTTCTTAAATTTTGTGTAATTTTTGCCTGAAATAGAACAGATTTGTCTTTATTAAAGCGCATTTGTAAAAAATAAAATAAATTGTTCTTAATTAAGTAATAATTTCAACAAATTTGTCTCAATTTGCGTAAATTTGTGTAAATTTGTTTAAATTTTGTATATATTTTGCCGAAATTGAAACAGCTTTATTGAAGCGTATTTGTATGAGTTAAAATAAATTGTCTAAAAAATTTGTGTAAATTTTACACAATTTGAACAAATTTGCTTAAATTTTGTGTTCTTCTTGTGTGAATTAAAATAATTTTGTGGTTTATTTAAACATATTTGCAGAAATTTCGACAACTTGTCTTTAATTTAACAATAATTTATTAAAATACAAACAAATTTGCACTAATTGGAGTAAAACTGCTTAAATTTTAGCAAATTTGCAAAATTTTTAGCAGTTTTTACTTGAATTAAAAGACGTCTTACATGAATTTGAACAAATTGTTGTAATTCAATAATAATTCGTTAAAATTTGCGACAATTTGTGTAAATTTTACTTATTTTGTGCAAATTTGTTAACATTTTTTGTAATTTTTACCTGAACTAATAGAGATTTTACATGATTTTGAACAAATTGTTTTAATTTAATAAATTATCGTTGAAATTTGCCACAATTTGTGCAAATTTGACTTAATTTCAGCAAATTTGCTTAAATTTTGTGTTATTCTTGTTTGTATTAAATAAATTTTAATTCAAATTAAGTCAAGTGTCCTTAATTTGTAATTTGTTCTAAGTCAGTCTAAGTCTAAGTCAAACAAATATTTGACAATTTGTGTAATTTTAAGCAAAATTTGCTTAAACTTGTGCCTAATATAACAATAATTTTTTTAAAAATTTAAAAATAATTTATGTAAATTTACTAAATTTTAGTAAATTTACCAAATTTGAATCAATTTGTGCAAATTTGTGTAATTTTTCTTTAATTTGAGAAAATTTCTTTAGAAAATTTGGCTTAAATTTTTGCAAATTTGCCTGAATTTATGCAAATTGTGGCCAATATGAGAAAATCTAATTTAAATCTTCCTTTTTTCTTTCAGTTAAATTTTTATTCTATATTTTTCTTTATTTGTATTGTATTAATATTAATATATTGCAAACATATCCTGTTGTCAACTTCTTTTCCTGACAATTTCTGTTGAATATGTGAGAAAAATAAATAAAATAAAACATTGCTGGCTGATAAAATGAAAGGTGATGGCTTAAAGATTAAATAATAACGAAAGATACGTGACATCATAAATAAGAATGCCGATGTCAAATCCAATTAAAATTATTTCGTTTTTTTTTTTGTAGCATTTTATTCTTATTTATATTGCTTTTTAAGGATTATGGGATCTTTTGTAAATTAAACTGCTATAAAACAAATACTAAAACTAAGAAATTAAAGTAATAAGAACAGAAAAAAAATTATGAGTTAAGGGGAGAAAAAGCTAGGATTATGTCCTTATAAATTTAAATGAAATTATATTTAATATGAAATTTAACCTTTATCAAAACTTTTTGATTGATCCTTTTAATAACCTGCTGGTTAAAGGAAATAAAGCTCATTTAAAAAAAGGACCTTGTGTTTGTAAAGAAAAAAGGACAAAGGAATTTAAATCTTTTAAATAATTCTGATCACAATTTAAAGAATTCTAAACAAGTAAAAGCAGCTTAAAATAAATTAACTGATTTTTATGACACTTCATAACACATTACAGGCATATTTAAACATGTCTACTAAATATGTAGATTTAAACAGTTATTTCGTATTCCATTTCCGCTTTCTGACATTAAGAGTTTTGCAAATATTTTTCACAAAAACATACAACACACACAAGAAAACCTCCTTACATTTACATTCAAATAAATATATTCCTAGCAAAACTTATTTCGTGACTTTTCATATACACCAGGCAGTAATTATTTACTAAGAAATGTTTACACACTTACATACGAGTACATATATACACATGTAAAGTAGATGTAAATTTCTGTGTGTGTGTTAATATTTTCCCCAATATTTCTACTCATCTCACAGGCATGCTTTCATCATTATGTGAGAAATGCTTTTAAATTGTTAGGATTTCTTCTCCTTTTTTTATTGCCAGAATAAAAATCTTTTTTAAGCAGCTTTTTCTCTAGGGATTGATTTTTATATCCCGATATATTAGCATTTGCTAATCTCATATTATTTATAAGCACTAGGAATATAAATATTTCACACATTCCCTGCTTTAAGCGATCATTACACTTCAAAATTTATAGCAATTTTGAAGAAATTTATATACAATTTTCTGTAGGAAATTATAAAATGTACTTAATTTATGGCAAACAAACGTTTAAAATTTTAGCAAACTTGCACAAATGGTGGCAAATTTGGTTTCAATTAAGGCATAATTGTTTAAATTCAAGCAAATTTGCTCAAATTTTAGTTAAGTTTACTTAAATTGGTGCAAATGAACAAATTTTGTTTGAATTCAGGCAAATATTTGCGCAAATTTGCTCAAATTGTTGCAAAATTTTATTGAGTTTGAACAAATTGTTGTCAAATTAAGCATAATTTACTTCAACTCATTCAAATATGCTTTAATTAAGGAAAACTTGTTTAAGTTCAGGCACAAAATTTAATTAAAATTTGCTCAAATTGTGGCAAGTTTACACAAATTTAGGAAATTTTTTGGAATTAATTTTAAATTGAAGACAGTTTGTTTAAATTTATTTAATAACGTTCGAATTAACTTGTTTCAATTCCAGCAGAAATTGTACAAAATTTAAGCAAAATTTGCTCAAATTTGGGTAAATTTAAACAAATCAAATATTTTTTTAATTATTGTTAAATTAAGTATAAATTGTTGAAATTAAGGCAAATACGCTCTAACCTAGGAAAACTTTTTTCAAATAAAAAATTTGTTCAAATTCGAGCAAATTTACGCAAATTAAAAAAAAATTTAGTATTATTGTTAAATTAAGAATAAATTGTTAAAAATAATGCAAATATTCTTTACTTAAGGCAAATTTGTTTCAATTCCGGCAAAAAGTACACTAAGACAAATTTGCTCAAATTTACACAAATTATTCCAAATTTGTTAGAATTATTATAAAATTAAAAAAAATTTCTTTAATTTCATTTAATAACGCTTCAATTCCGGCAAAAATTACACAAAAATTATGCAATTTTATGTTCAACTAAAGACAGTTTGTTTAAATTTATTTAATTACGCTTTAATTAAGGCAAACTAGTTTAAATTTAAGCAAAAATACACAAAACTTGAGGTAAATTAAAGCAAATTTACACAAAATTTGCACAAATTAGTTCGAATGATTGTTAAATTTAAAACAATTTGTTCAAATTCATGCAAGTACACTGTAAATTTTAGGCAATTGAGACAAATTTGCTCAAATTAGGACAAATTTATCACAATCTTCCATAAAAATCTGATTTAACTGAAAAAAAACTTTAAAATTCAGGTTTATCAAATCAAGACAAATTTGCTCAAACTGTGGCTAATTTGATAGATATTGAATAGCTTTTCTCTAGAATATTTGCTGCCATGGAAGCTTGATATGTTTGTAGAAAATTTGCTGCCATGCAATGATTTTCTCTACAGAATTCGCTTCCATGGATTTTCTGTAGAAAATTTACTGCCATGGAAGCCTGATTTTCTGTAGAAAATTTGCTGCCATTTAAACCTGATTTTTTGTAGAAAATTTACTCCCATGGAAGCCTGATTTTCTGTAGAAAATTTGCTGCCATGGAAACCTGATTTTTAATTTTTTTGCTTTATTTGAGGCCTGATTTTCTCAGGATTTTCTCTTATTATTTATATGCTAATTAAATTCAATTAAAATGTTTTCATTAACAGACACAACTGTTGATTAAATCAATTGTTTTAATTACAGACAGGAAAAAGAAATAGCAAAGTGTATTAAAAAACAGGTCATTAAAACTGTTAACCATCAAAAATGTACAATAATAATGAAACCTACTGAAAAACCAAATAAAAATGTTGTTAAAATATTTGTGTTAAAGTTTTGCCTGCCTAGCTCACATCACATCACACAAGTGAATTGCTCTTTTCATTTACATTGTATAGGTATTTAAATGATTTAATATTCGTAACACTTAGTCCGTGTTACTGGCTGAGAGGAGGAAGAGAAGTAAACGCTTAACGGAAATGAATATAAAGAAGGTGAAACTGAAAAGCTACAACAGGAAATTATTGTATTGAATGTCAAATATTTACTTGTTTTTTATGACTGTCTCTGTTCATTTATTGTTAATATTATTTGAATTGTAACCAAATACAAACAGGATAATATTATTAAGGTATTTTCCTTAATATCCTTTTTAAATGGAAGTATATACTTAAAGTTTGGAAGAATTAAACTATAAAAAGCATTTTTATAGGCTTAAAGATTTTTTTTTTTTTTTTTTTTACTAAGCCTAAAAGTAGGCAACAATTAAGTGTTTAAATAAATCCAGTGTTGCTCATTTGAAATAACTCTTTGAAACACTTATTTTCTTTATTTATTATCTCGTTTAAATCTTTTATTTAAAGTTGCTCAAACAGAAAAACTTAATGCAAAATTTTAAACCGTAACAATTTTTATTGCTTATTTGTTTAAATTTTTCATTTTGTTATAGAATAAATAATATTTTGTCATTTGCACTTATTTATCTATTATTTTCTTTAGAAATGTTATTAAAAAAAAAAACAATAGCAACTTTGTTTAACAAAAATTTAAAAAGAAAAGAAATGCTGTTGCTGTAAAAAAGCACTTCTTGTTCAGTTAATTATTGTGGCAATTGCATACAATTGTCATTGCCACAACCCAAAGGCATTCATTGTAAATGGGTGTGTGTGTAAAAAAAAATACTACAATTGTTGCCTGTTCTTTGTTTGTGAGAACTCGAGAATACAAGAAAGAGTTTAAACAATACAAGGACGTTAAAAGTTTTTTTTTATTGTTATCTATGCCTGCTGGTTATGCTGTTGTAAATATGCACTGCTACTACTATTACTACTCCTGCTGCAACTACCATACTAACATTTGAGCTGCTGCTTGTGATATGTAGCAACTTGTAGAGCATCAGAAGAATTGTTTAATAAAATGTAGCTGTGTTTAGTTAGATACCAGAAAACATAAAAAAAATGAAAACAATTAAAATCTAACCTTTCCAGAAAGAAATAATTGAAAATATGAAAATTAGATTTAAGCTTAAAAATGTAAATAAAAATAGTTAACAGAAAGCGTGTTTTACAAAAACCGTTTTTGCAATAAAAACGTGTTTTGCAATAAAACTGTTTTACAATAAAAACAGTTATAACAATTAAAACATGATTTTAAATAAAAAAAAATGTTAGTATGTATAACAAACGGTTTTTAGTTATTTATTTCTTTTATTCGACCTTTTTTCAATATTCTATAATTTCTTTTTTCAAGCAATTAGGTCACTTTTAATATTTAAATAAAAATGTTCTATATATTTATATATTTTTATATCCAATATTTCGCTATCACAATGGATAGCTTCTTCAGGGATAATACAATTTTTGAATTATAATAAAATAATAATTGAAGTTTTTTCATAATAAAAACGTTTTTTTTTTATAAAAAATAGTTTTTTTTCACAAAAACTGATTTTCAGCATAAAAACGGGTTTTCAGTAGATTTTCACAATAAAAACGAAGTTTTCAATATAGTTTCACAAGTATAAAAATGAGTTCTTCAGTATAAAAACAAGTTTAAAATTATACAAACGAGTTTTTCAGTATAAAAACGAGTTTAAAAATATACCAATTAGTTTAGTAGTATAAAAACGATTTTTTTAGTATAAAGAGGAGTTTTTTAGTATAAAGAGGAGTTTTTTAGTATAAAAACGACTCTTCTTAGTATAAAAATAAGTTTTCCAGTATACAAACGAGTTTTTTAGTACAGAAACGATTTTTAGTATAAAAACAAGTTTTTCAGTATAACAAAGGTTTCACAAGTATAAAAACGAGTCTTTCAGTACAAAAACGAGGTCTTTAACATACAAGCGACTTTTTCATAAAAACGGTTTATCGGTCTAGAAACGGGTTTTTGTCTAAAAACGGTTTCTCTACTTAGAAACGGTTTCTCGATCTAGAAACTGTTTTTCAGTCCAGAAACTGTTTCTCAGTCTAGAAACGGTTTTTCTTTTTACAAATGGTTTCTCGAACTAGAAACGGGTTCTCCGTATAAAACAGTTTCTCTGCATAAAAACGGTTTCTCAATCTGTTAAGAGTTTGTCGGTCTATAAAGGGTTTCTCTGTCCAGAAACGGTTCTGTCTAGAAACGGATTCTCGTCTAGAGAAGGTTTCTCAGTCCAGAAACGCTTTTACCATTCAGAAATCGCTTCTCTGCCTAGAAACGGTTTCTCTATCTAGAAACAATTTCTCTGTCTAGAAACGGTTTTTCTGCCTAGAAACAGTTTCTCTGTCTAGAAAGAGTTTCAGTTTGAAAACAGTTTCTTGTTCTATAAACGGTTTCTCTGTCTGAAAACGGGTTTTCAGTTCGGAAATGATTTCTTAGTCTAGAAATTTTTGTTCAGTCTAGAAACGGTTTCTCAGTCTGTAAACGATTTATCTGTCTAGAAAAGGTTTCCCTGTCTTAAAACGATTTAAAAAAAATTTGTTACAAATTTCATAATTTCTTGTTGTTGCAAGATAAAACAAAATACTACAATTCCCCAGACCGAAATAAGAAAAGGACAATAAATGGATGCAGCAATATTATGCAAAAGACCAAAGAATTTTAATTTTATTTTAAAAACAATATAAAAGTTAAATACAGGTCACTTGACATGTTAAAATTAAAATAGTTTTGCCATAAAAACGACGGTTGCAAGAAAAGATTTTGAGCAAAACTACAAACACATGGGAAATCCAAGACAAGGTCTATAAATGTATGTTGAAATTAATTTTCTACAGAACTTATAAATTATTCCATTTAAAGAGATACTGTGATTATCCCTACTATTCTCTTGCAAAATATTTCTGTAATACTTGTCATTGTCATCGGAGTTCCTGTTTAAAAATTTTAGCAATTTTTGAAAACTGTTGTTCACAAAATCATTTTGTCTTTGTTTGTTAGCGCTATTATTAATTTAAGTAAATTTGTGTAAAATTTTCTGCTCTTTAAAAAACAAAGCTATTTTTCACATTTACTGCCTCAATACAGCTAGAGTGGCATGTTCAATTAAACTTAACTTAGCATTTGATTAAGCTAAACAAAACAGAAATAAAACTACACAAACAAAGTATAACGTTTAAAATAGTTTAATCTTGAATTTAAAGCCAATAAAATAATGTTTATGGTGGAGTTTACAGCATGTTTAAGATAAAAAGTTTAAAAACTTACATAGAAAATTACAGGTTTTTATGCTGAAAACCCGTTTCTAGACTGGGTAACCGTTTCCAGACCGAGAAACCGTTTCTGTACTGAGAAAACGTTTCTAGTCTTTAAAACCATTTCCAGACTAAAAAATCGTTTCTAAACTGAAAACCCGTTTCTGGACGGAAAACACGTTTCTGGACTGAGCAACCGATTCTAGTCCGAGAAATTGTTTCTAGACAGAGAAACCGATTCTAGTCGGAGAAACCGTTTCTAGACAGAGAAACCATTTCTAGACAGAGAATCCGTTTCCAGACAGAAAAACCGTTTCCAGACCGAGAAATCGTTTTTATACAGAGCAACCGTTTCTGGACTGAACAACCAATTCTAGACTTAGAAGCCGTTTCTGGACTGGTTTCTAGACCAGTTTTTGAGTTTTTTTTTCTGCCAAGAAACGGTTTCTGCATTTAGACCGAAAAACCTTTTCTACATAGAGAAACCGTTTCTTAACAGAAAAAAAAACTGAAAACCGTTTTTTTTTTCATTACATTTGGGGTCTTTTAACCCCAAATTATTTGTTCTCATTTTACTCAAAAAGTTTCCAACTATTACGAATATAAAGTAGTTATTGCTGTTGCTGCCAGAATGACATTTTAAATTACTCTCGCTAGTAAATTCTTCAAGATGTCGTACGACTACTAAGCTTTTATTACTTTAAAAGTGTAGTGTAAGTAAATCGTATGTGTGACTGAGTATTTTTTAAGAGTGTTTATGTAAGAGATAGTAGTGATTTATTAAGCAGGGTAAAGATTATACAATATACAGAGTCTTAGTAAAAAGAGATTTTTATTTAAACTATTTTTTTATTTTCTAAATGTTGGAAAGTTTAAGTACATGTGAGTGTTAAGCAAAACTATTGTAATAATAAAAAAAAATGATATCACCATCCTGTTGATGATGACATTGCATCTATTATTACTTGGTTTTTCTTCACATTGTGTCTTTTGCCCCTATTAAGTCTTGGGATAAAGTTGCCATTAAAGTACTGCATACGTTTTATATGTATGTAGGAATAATTCTTATTGTAAGAATCTGAGTTTCTGCTAAGGAATGCTGTTAAGTATATTAAAATAATGAGAGTATGTTTTACTATAATCCTAACAATAAGCAGAAATAATACTTTTAAATGTACACACGAGACAGTGTGTCAATAAAAAAAATATATATAGAGATTAAAAATATATAAGTACTTGTACTAAAAATTAAACGCTAATATTAAATTTAACAAACGTTTATTAAGACAGATTTGCATATAAAAATTTGCTTAATAAACGTTTGTTAAGTTAAATAATCGTTTTTGAATAAGGGAGTAAATAATGTTTTTTATATTACAAACATGTTATTATAAGGAAAGACTGTTTATAGAGAAAACGCTCTTAAATTGAGAAATGATTTCATACTTGAAAAACGTTTTAATACTGAAAAAAAACGTTTTTACATTTAGAAAACGTTTTTGTGCTGAAGAATCATTTTATACTGAGTAAACATTTTTATACTGCGAAAATGTTTTTATATTGAAAACCCGTTTTTATACTGAAAACCCGTTTTTATACTGAAAAACAACATTTTACACCAAAATAACGTGTTTATACTGAAAAATAACGTTTCTACACAAAGATAACGTTTTTATACTGAGAAAACTTTTTTATACGGAAATACCGCTTTTATACTGAAAATCCGTTTTTATACTGAGAAAACGTTTTTATACCGACATAACGTTTTTATACTGAGAAAACAAATTATACAGAGAAAACGTTTTTATGCCGAGGAAATGTTTTTATACTGAGAAACAGTTTTTATACGAAGAAAACGTTTTTATACTAAGAAAACATTTCTATATTAAGAAACCTTTTTATACGGGTTTCTTGCTGAAGAAACGTTTTTATATTGAGATAACGTTTTTATACAAAGAAAATGTTTTTATACTAAGAAAACGTTTCTATATTAAGAAAACATTTTTATACTGAGAAAACATTTCTATATTAATAAAACATTTCTATACTAAAAAACGTTTTTAGATCAATAAAACTAAGAAAACGTTTTTATACTAAGAAAACGTTTCTATATTAAGAAAACTGTTTTATACTAAGAAAATTTGTCTGTATTAAGAAGACATTTTTATACTAAGAAACGTTTTTACATTGAGAAAGAGTTTTTATGCAAAGAAAACGTTTTTACTGAGAAGACGTTATTATATTAAAAACGTTTTTATAGTGAAAAGACGTTTTTATATTAAGAAATATTAAGAAATATAAAAACGTCTTTATAGTGACAAAACGTTTTTATACTGTAAAACCTTGTTCTTATACTGCACAACTGTTTTTGTACTAAAAATGGTTTTTTTATACTAAAACATGTTTTTTAATATGACCTTGAATAATAATAAACGTTTGATTAACCTTCTTTAATTTTAATAGTAACTAGCTGATAAACCCGCCACCACCATTATCCTTATCATTTAATTTCTGCATTTGATTTATATCATTTAGCTTTTAATATTTCGCTGTGCGGAAAGGAAAAACTGTCAGTGACATTAATGTATTGATATGAAGCATTTTCCCTTCACTACCTTTACAGTTTTTCAATCACAATCCTAATTAAAAGCAATCATCATCAGCATCATATGATTTTTTACAAATGAAAATATTTATAAGAGCCGTTGAGTGTCATCATAGGGACTTGTGCTTTAAATCACACCATTTGGATGACTGTTGTGCTGCAATTGAACCGCTGCGCTACGTTGAAGCTGTTTCAATTACTGCGAGAAATGAGCGAGAAAACGAAATGAAATCTTAATTAAAAGATGATGATGCTGATGATGATGATGGCAAGAAAAAATGCCATTAAATCTGCACTTAACTATAGACAAACAGAGCACTAGATTTATTATTGGAGTGAGTGTGTGTGTGTATGTGTGTGTTTGTGTTCTAAAACATACAAGTATAATAACGTGTCTACAACTTCTAACAAGGATTTCATTTAATTAACAAGTTTATAACGTGCTGCCTTAATGCAAAAAGATTGTTCTGGCAAACACACTCACACACAGGCAATAATAATTATTTTGTTTTTAAGCCTGAAAGTAGGCAATACAATAGATGCTAACTCACTCATCTTAAATGTTTATTAGGTTTTCTTTGGTTAATTTTTGATTTTTTTTTTAATTTTTAAACAAATTTTTTCAGAATTTAAGATTTATTATTGTTAGCTGTAAAAATCTGCTAATGATACTACAATGTGTTGTGCTTTATTTTTTGCTTATTTATTGTTTTATATTATTTTCCTTGTACTTAAGTTTTAACAATTTATCGAGAAACATTTTCTATTAGAGCTTAGCAGTAAGCAAAAAAACTAAACGAGAACTTGTCGAAGAGTGTTTAAGTTTTACAACAACATACAACATACAACAAGAAACAAAACGAGAAAGAAAACAATAAGAAATGAACATCAAGTACCACAATGTACTCGTATAGTTATATAGATATTAATCGTTTTAATGGAAATGTTTCTTCATTATTCATCTATTATGCATTAACTTTATATTATAAAGACGAACTTGTCTGTTAATTAATTTGCAAAATAAATGAATTTTGTTGAACCATGTAATAATGGACATATGGTTTATATTGTCAATTAGATTTTTATAACTGCAAAATTGATATTGTTTATCCTAAGGCTATTAAAAGGATAATACAAAAAATTTATTAAACAAAATCTATTTCAGTATACTAGTTGTTTAGTATAAAAACGAGTTTAAAAGTATTCAAACCAGTTTAAAAGTATAAAAACGAGGTTTTATAAATAAAAACAAGTTGTTTAGTACAAAAACAAGTTTAAAAGTATAAAAACCAGCTTAAAAGTATAACAACTAGTTTCTTAGTATAAAAACGAGCTTGTAAACATAAAAACAAGTTGCTCAGTATAAAAACGAGCATAAAACCAGTTTAAAAGTATAAAAACGAGTTTTTCAGAATAAAAACAAGTTATTTAGTATAAAAACGAGTTTAAAAGTATAAAAACGGGTTTAAAAGTATAAAAATCAGTCTCTTAGTATAACAGTGAGCTTGTCAGCATAAAAACAAGTTGCTCAGTATAAAAACAAGTTGTTCAATAAACGGTTCAAAACCGATTTTTTCCAGTATACAAACGCGTTTAATAATATAAAAACCAGTTTAAAAGTATAAAAACGAGTATTTCTTAAGTTTTCTCATTTTAAAAATGGGTTTTTAGTATAAACAGATTTCTTAGTGGAAAACAGTTTTTACGTAGAAAAACAGTTTCTAAGTAGAAAATTGGTTTCTTCGTAGAAGAACGGTTGTTGCAGAGACAGAACGATTGCTACGTAGAAAAAACGGTTTCTCAGTGGAAAAACGCTATCTCACAGAAAGAACGGTTTCTTAGTATAAAAACAGTTAACAGTTGGAAAACGGTATATTAGTAGAAACGCAGATTCTCAGTGGAAAAACGGTTTCTCAGTATACAAATGGTTTCTTAGTGGAAAATCGGTTTTTGAGTAGAAAAGCAGTTTCTTAGTAGAAAATTAAAAAAGATTCAAATAGAAAATTCTTAGTAAAAAAAGGTGTATCTTAGAAGAAAAAAGGATTTTCAGTGGAAAAACCGTTGCCCAGTAGACAAACGGTATCTGCGTAGATAAAATGGTTTGTTAGTGGAAAAACGATTTTTTAGTAGAAAAGCGGTTTCTTAGTATAAAAACGGTTTCTCAGTGGAAAAAGGTATCTCACTGAAAGAACTGGTTCTTAGTATAAAAACGGTTTCTCAGTATACAAATGGTTTCTTAGTGGAAAATCGGTTTTTGAGTGGAAAAGCGGTTTCTTAGTAGAAAATTGAAAAAAATCCAAATAGAAAATTCATAGTAGAAAAAGTGTATCTTTGTATAAAAAAGGATATTCAGTGGAAAAACGGTTTCTCAGTGAAAAAACATTTGCTCAGTTGAAAAATCGTTTCTCAGGTTTCTTAGTAAGCAAACGGTTTCTCAGTTGGGAAACGGGGTTTATTTCAGTATAAAAACAGTTTTCTTTTTTTTTAAGATTTCTTAGTGTTTTTATTGCTTAGCATCATTTTCAAAAAAACAATAGGAAAATATAAGAGAAAATACAATGAAATACTTGTATGAATATTAATCCACGTAAAACCTACACATGCTGTTCAATCTTTTTCCTTACAATCCTTAAACTTCTACACAAACACACGTGTCCTATTTCTATATATAACGCTTGTATGATTCCAATTAAAATCAATCACAATTAAGTCGTTTTTTTCATTGCTGAGCTTTTTCGTCATGATAATATTTTATTTGTTCTAGTTGTTGAGTTAAAATCGATTAGAAAAAAATAGGAAAAATCAGTTAAAAGATCTAGTGTCGAAAAAACAGCAACAACAACAACAGCAGCAGCTCCAATAACAATACAACAACAACAACAAAACAATTATTGTTGATTGGTTAAACATGTTGAAAGTAAATAACTTTAGGTGTTAAATGCTCATACACACACTACTACGTTCAACTTAACTGAGAGTGTGTAAATCAACACTATCAGTTAACGATTTATTTAACGAGTAAGTGTGGAAGAGTGTTTGTTTGTTTGTTCGTTCGTTTGTTTACCACTCAATTTAGAGGGTATAGGAATGCAGAAGCGTGTGTGTGTGTGTATGTTTGTAGAAAATTGTGGTAAACATTTCTTTTATTTGATCAGCCTCGAGGTAGGCTACACAACTTTGTCTTTTATTATAAATGTTTCGGGATTTTTATCATTATTTTTCTGTTTTTTTCCGCCATTTTTAAAAGGATTAATTTAAAAATTTTGTTTTTTTAACTTAATTTTATGCTTTTGACAGGTTAATAATACAAATAAAAACTTTAAGTTAAACACAAACAAATAGGCGATTTAATAAATTGTATATATTTTTTATTGTAAACGAAGTAAAACTCGTTAAGAAAACCCTACATTATTTGTTATTATTGTTGGTTAAGCTTTGATAAATGTTTTTGACATTCTATTATCGTATTGGTAATATTTCTTTTATATATTTTTCATGATGCGAAAAAATTAAAAATAAAAAATGATTTGTTTTCTCTATAAGAAAACTGTTTAATCAAAAAAGTGTCTAAAAACAAATTTTTTTCATATTCCTGTCCCATAATTTCAGAAGTATGTATAAATAAATAATAAAAATAATTTTTCCTCTTTCAATTAAGTAAAACAAGAATTTTATGTTCTAAATATTTGCCTTTTAACTTTGCTAATAATAATAAGCTGTTTCTAATTTTATGCAGTCCTTTAAGAATACGCCAACATAAGTTACATACATTGGCAAATTTATTCAGCATAAAATGTATTTAATAAACTTTCATGAAATCAATTGAAAACAAATGTAACATCATAAAAACAAAGTTAAACAACATTAAAAACACATAAATATACAATAAATATTTATTATGTAAATAACAACAAAAAAACTGAAATTAAATCAGTCTTGATGTTAAGAAGATATTTTAAATATTTACTTAAGAATTCAGTATAAGGAATAACATATTGCTTTCTTTAAAAGGAGAAATAAAAACATACACAATAAATTAAAGGCAATTAATTTTGTAAGCAAAAGCAAGGAAATTTAAGGAGAAGTACAATTTCAGAAGTGTTTTCTTTATAAGGGAATATTAATAAAAACCTCACTTAACCACACTCCTTCAAACTCTTACTGACTCATACTCTGCTAAGCCCTACAATAACTACAAATACTACAATAAATGAGTTGTCACAAGTAAACAAATTTACTCAAACAACTCATCTTCGTATAATAAACAAACATTCTCAATGGCTCACTTATACATACAAACATAATCACAGAAAAATGTAAACAAACATGGCGTAATATTATGAGAGAGTACGTATAAGCATTAAATTACTTATACGCAAACATACACATACACGTAAACCTTGACTCCTACATATAAAAATAGTAATCATTTTTATGTTCAAACAATATATAACGAATGTAATGGAGTAAGAGGGCGAGTGTAATTATGTGTATTGATGAGAGTGAGAATAAATAAAACGGTATTATTTGTATGGAGGGTAAATAGAAAAAGAAATTATACTTTTGAAAAGAATTTTGGGTTTATTAGAAAATAAAAAAAACAAACACTTGAAGCAAAAGAATATTACTTAATCAACCTATGCAAATAAATATTCATTAAATAATAAATAAAATACTTCCTTTAGAAAAATGTGTCTTATTAAAAGAATTTAAGACAGTTTTCTTATAAGAAAAGTGTCTTTGTAAGACAGTTTGCATATAGGAAAAATGTCTTTGTAAGACAGTTTTCGTATAGGAAAGGTGTCTTTGCAACACAGTTTTCTAATAAGAAAAGTGGCTTTGTAAGACATTAGTGTATTTGCAAGCCAGTTTTCTTATAAGAAAGGTCTCTTTGTAAAAAAGTGTCTTCGAAATTGGCTTTTTAAGACAGTTGTCTTATTGAAAAAAGGTTTTGTAAAACAGCTTTCTTATAGAAATAGTATCTTTGTAAGACACTGCCTTCGTAAGACATATTTCTTATAGAAAAAGGTCTTTGGTCTGTTCTATAGACTGGTCTTTGATCTGGTCTATGTTCTGCACAATGGTCTGGTTTATGTTCTGCTCTATGGTCTGGTCTATGGTCCGTTCTAGGGTCTGTTTTATAGTCTGATCTGTGGTTTGTTCTATGGTCTATGTTCTGGTCTATGGTCTGTTCTATGGTCTAGTCAATGTTTTCTTCTATGTTCTAGTGTATAGTTTTATCGGTAGTCTGATTAACAATTTGTATCAACTCAATTAATTTCTATACTGTTTGTCAAAGCTGAATAAATTACTCAATACTGTCAATATTTAGTTATTATGCTAATATATTCTACGAATATTAAACAGATTCCTCAGGATTCTCCACAACACAAAACAAAACCTAAAGGTATCGCTTGTTTCTTCAGTGCCAGCTGATTATGATGATGCCGAATATAAATAAGGAAGCAAAATAACGTAAGCAAAACTAAAGCAGAGAAAACAGGAAAATAAATATGTATTAAATAAATTTTCAAATATTAAAGCCACCAACAAAAAATTTAATTTCTGTAATGTTGACTTTCTTCCCCAAAAATTCTTAAAATTAGAACAACACGTAAACGCACCCCAAGAAAACTAAATCGCATTAGTAACTTTTATATATGTATGTATGAACATAGAATATAAAAGTTGGCATGTCTAGCAGCAATTTAACAAAAACAAAAAAAAACCAAATAAAATGTTATAACAATATTTATAAAAAAAAAATATAAAAGTTTTACAAAACACTAAAACTACACCATCAGGCAACATGATAAGTTTCAAATAAAAAACTTTGGCGCTTAAATATATAAACAAAGGTGTTATTAATAAAAGAGCATAATAGGTTTTAAAGGGAGAGAGAGATAGGCATTTGTTAAAAATTGTAATGTTTGGTTTCACATTCAACATGTTCAGTTAATTAGCACTATTTTTGTTTTAAGCAAAAAAAAAATATTTCAAAATAGACACTACAAGCTGTCACTACACCAAATACTACTACAGAAACTTAAAACAATTAATTGTTAAATAAATTTTCAAGAGCATGAGCAAATTTTTTGCACAAAACCATTAGAAAATATTCAAACCAATCATGGAGCCGTGTAACATCTTTTCGAATTTCAATTGACTGAAAACCAAAAAAAAAATTTCTCCTTGCTTTTAGTACTTTAAACTACTGCCTTTTCAATATAGTAAATATTTGTTTTATTTTTTTTATGTTTTAGCGGTTTTGTTTTATTTCTCGCGTAATCATTTTGTTCGCTAAATGGCCATGACTTTGAGTAACTTGTTGCATGCTGACATCAAATATAAATTGTAACATTAACAAACACGAACAAAAATAAAAGCAAAAGCAGCAGCAGCAACAACATTTAAAAAAAGGGGATGAATTTCTGAACTTGTTGTTTGAACATGACGTAACACACTGGCTTTTTAAAGCAAAAACTACAACATGCTGTTTGTGTTCTAGTTATTGTTGTTACTTTTTTTTATATCATATACATAAATTATTTGGTTTTTGTTTAAATGCTCTTTAGTTTATTTTTGTTAATGGCCTTTATAACTGTGGGAGATAAAATCAAATAGGACATTTTTGTAGACAGAGACTAGACCAAAGATTTGAACATAGATCAGACCATAGACCATAGACCAGACCATATACCAGAACATAGAACAGATCATAGACCAGACCATAGACCAGACCATAGACCAGACCATAGACCAGACCATAGACCAGACCATAGACCAGACCATAGACCAGAATATACACCAGGCCGTATAACAGACACTTTCCTTTAGGAAAACTGCCTTATAATAACAATTTAATAGTTAGTTTTATTCCCCACTATTCGCCTTTAAAGTATTTTTATCTTTTTTTTTATGTGATTAATTTTATAGCTTAACAAACTTGACCCTCTTTGTTTTTACTTTGTAAATATATGTAGGTACATACATACATATGTACATATATTTTTTTGTACATTTTTATTAACTCTAGTTTTATGGCCATTAAATTTCACATAAACATGATTATTTTTACTTATTTCAATGTTATTTTATTTTTCTTGCGCTAAGTCTAAAGATTTAGCTCAAATACTAAAATTACTTTTTTATTGCTCTTAGTAATAATAACAAACAAATACTCGTAAATAAACTTACCCGTTGTAACATTTTCTCGACCATTAGCATCCGCATTATCATTTCCGTTTTCCGCTACCAAGGCCGTTGTTAAACCAGCTGTAGGTTTTCCCGTGCCATTTTCGGTTTTAACAATTTCCACATTGTATTTCACCATGTTGTTTTACTGTGAGGTGGGTGTGTAAGTGGTGGGTGTGCGAGTGGTGAGGTATGAGAGGTGAGTGAGAGTGGTAGTGGAGGTTAGAGCTGAGTTTAAATTTATTTTAAGGATTTTTTTGTTTTGTTTACAATGTTTGTCGTTGTGTGTTGGGTTACATGGCGTGTGCGTTGTTGTTGTTGTTTTGAGGGTGTTGGGGATTAGTTTTGTTTTGGTTGTTTTTTTTCTGTTGTTATTATTGTTGTTTTTACTTCTTGAGTGATATGGCAACGAGAAAAAAAAGGTTTGCCAACTGTTAATTAGAGGTTATGGCAACATTAAACTGTAAATAAATGAAATAATTAAGGAGTTTAACAACAAAATATAATTAAATATAATGAAAATTAAATTAAATGCTGGGTTTTATGAATATAAATAATATGGGAAATAAACACTATATAATTTCAAGCAGGTTTTTGTTTAAATGTTCTTAAGAGCCTAAGATAAATTAGCATTTTTTTAAGTATATTACTGACTTTTTTATCTTTGGTTTTTGTGTCTGTATTTAATTTAATTTAAGATAATAATATTAACAGAGTGTGAAATTTATAACGTTTGCAAGTGTTTATTTATCTTTCCATAAAGTAAAAATAGCTTTCTTTGTGAAATTAATATAAATTTCCAGCATTAACACAGCTAAACTAATAATGATTAAATTAAAATTACACCCAAGATAATCTATAAGCTAAAAATTTATGGTTTATTTAGTTAGAAACATTAGAGATTATTAGGAAAGTTTTTTATTAAACAAGATAAGTAAGAAACTTTCTAAATGTTTTTAAATTTTCTTGAATTATTAGGTTTTTTAAACGACTTAAAATGTTTTTGAAAATTGAGATCAAAGGTTAAACTTATATACATATTTTTATAATTTTTCAAACGAATTAAATTCGTCTTATTCTAATTGTAAAATTAAAAAACTAATATTTGTTAAAAAAAATTGTTATTTGTAAACAATGTATAAAGCTCAACTATATGAATTTTTCATAAAAATTAAATAATATACAACAATTTTATCATTATTATTTTTTTTAAATCAAGTTTTAAGCAAGATGAAACTGTTATTTGAAAATTAAGATCAAACAACAAATTTATATAATGTGTGATATATTAGAGAAATTATATCGAAATACCTTAATTTGAGTTAGGAATCTAAATAACAATTTAAAAAAAAAAACTTTTTCAGCGTAAAATTGTTATATGAAGTTGAGGTCAAAAGGTTAAATATTTCAATTTTGTTAAGTTTCCAAAATCTAGTGAAATATTATAATTTTATGGTTATTCATCTTTTAACAATTTTTTTTTTTGGTAAAACTTGTTTTTTAGAAATTGAGGTCGAAGGTCAAATTTTGGGGAAATTCTATCTAGTATGTATTATAATTTGCATTAGTAATCTCATTGTTATTAGAAAATTTAAATTGTGAATTTTAAAATTGTTATTTAAAGTTAGGTCAAAAGGTCAATTATTTAATTTTTTTTCAAATTTCATAAAAATCTAGTGAAATATTATAATTTCATGAAAAAATTTAGTTAATTTATGTTCTAAACAATTTTTTTTTGCTAAAAGCTGTTTTTTGGAAATTGAGGTCAAATGTCATATTTATAAACATGTAGAATTTTTTAAAGAAAGTTATATGGAAGTAATATAAATCATTAGAAGAAACTTTTAGTAAAATAAAAACAAACCTAATTTGTGAAGTTAAAAATTCAGGTCAAAAGGTCAATCATTTGTAAAATCTAATGAAATATAATACGTTCTATAGCATAGATTTTATTAAAGCTTTAGAAAGTGTTTTATTAGCAACCATTTTACTATTTCAAACAAAAAATGGAAATTTATGACCTTTTTTGATACCAAAGTGATCCCATTCAAAATTTTTGAAAATTTAAGCATTAGCTAAATAAAAAAATAATTTAATATTTTTCCTGTTACATATAAGTAATAAACACGTTTTAACATTGCTAAATAAACATTACACATAATACATAATTTTTAGTTTTTAACAGTTTCAAAGTTCAAATTTTCTAATATGTGAAAATTGTTAAATTGTTAAATATTTTATGAAAATTTAAGATAATTTCTTTCAAATTTTATTAAAAATACTTCAGAGTATAAAATTCCAAAAAATCATTTTCATTAAAGCACTAATTTTAAAGTAAATAAATTGAAATTAAATAAATTTCAGAAAAATTTTGAATTTTGAGAAGAATTAAAAGCTGCAAATATTTTTATTATTCATTTGTGTTCATGAACACTTTTTAGTATTTTAAAATGTAAAATTTTAAAGGTATTAAAATTTATGGCAAAATTGCTTAAATGTGAACTTTTAACTTTGAGGTCAAAGGTCAAATAACTTTTTTTTTTTGTGTATTTTATTGAAATATTATTATTATTAAAGGCGGATTTGTTGTAAACTTTTAGGAACATACATATTTTGCGAGCATTAAATTAATATTTCAAGTAGAGGTCAAAGGTAAAATTTGCGAAGATTTGAAAATTTCAATAAAATTTTGTTTGTGTATTTTTTTGGGGTCAAATAGTTTTTTTTTTTTTTTTTTTTTTGTAGAGTTGGAATTATTATACAAATTTTAGAAAAATATTTTGTGAACATTAAAATTGTTATTTCGGGTAGAGGTCAAAGTTAAAATTTTTGTGAAAAATATGAAATTTTCTTAAGTTTTTTAAAATTATTTTTACAATTTTGTAATATTCAAATAATTTTATTTTATTATTCATTGGCTTTTCATTAGGTTTTTTAATTATAACCATTTCTTTAATGTAATTAATTTTAATTCAATTTATTTAAGAAATTTCTCTTCACTTTCACAAATGTCATCACTTGGCTTGCCTACACTTTTCAAAATGTTCTCACTTTAAATTTTTGAATTTCTTTTGATTTATTTATGAAACGTTAAATTGTTTTCTTTTGTTTGGTCTTTACAGTTTCATGTTTTCTATTGTAATAAAATTGATTTTATTTTTATTAGCTTTTCTTTTACTCTTTAACATTTCCATTCCCCGCTATTGTTTTTCTTTTGAACTGCATTTTTCGTTTCCCCAAAAAAACCTACAAAATTTGCTTTGTTTACTTTCATTATTTTAATACAGTTTCTTCAATTCAAAACTGTTTCTGCTCAAATAATCAAAACAATAACAAATACATTTTGTGTAATGAGGAATATATGTAAATAATTCCAAAGCAAAAGCACGTGTATTTCAAGTCAACGTCTAGTTAATAGCAAAACTTAACAATCTATTGCTACATGTTTATGCATGATTGAAAAACGTTTTTTATTGAATGATTACCAATAGTTTAAGAAAGAGTTTTTGTGTAAATAATAAATTCCCAGAATCAAGTAGACAGACATAAATAAAAATGTTGTTAGAATGAAATTTTTGTATAAATTGTAAATATTGGGAATATAATATAGTAAATATGTTTTTATGCAAAAAAAAAATAATGCCATATACAATTTTTCGTAATAAGATTAACAAATTTTGCAAATATTCACAGATTTTAATTTGACCTCTTCTTAAAATTTAAAATTTTTATAATCACAAAATAATTACTATTATAGCGTAGACAGACGACAGCGTTAATTTGCATTAAAATCTCATTAATGTGAATTAAGATTTTACCGTGACAGACGACAGTTTCTGCATTTAAAACAGCATTTAAACAGCTGTTTGTTTGTAAACAACTGTTTAATTATAAAAAATTTGTTTGGCATTTGGTGAAAAATCAGTATTTATTTGAAAAAAAAGCTGAAATTACTTTTGCTGAAACTGCTCCATAATGCAAAAATTGTTCATACTAGCAACCATCAACATGAACGTGTTGCTATATGTGGGGACCGCAGTGGGACACTCTGAAATAAGAGAAAGGCAATTGTGGAAATCTATTTTTATTATTTTAATTTTACAATTGTCTTCTTCTTCTTTCAGAATAGTAAACAATTTGATAACATATGACTGATTTTTGACGATGTTGCCATATTTAAATAGCTAAATGCAATATAAATTCACTCTGATTTTGTGCATTTACGTCTAACCTAATGCGCATTAGGATGAGCATAATTTACGAGTTAATTTGAATTAATGCAAATTAAATTTGTCGTCTGTCTACGCTATAAAAATTGAATAACAAATCCTCTCCTCAAAACTTAAAAATTGCATAAAAACTTCGAATACAAAATAAATTGACCTATGACCTCAAAGTTAAAAGTTCATATTTAAGCAAAACCTTTTAATTTATATAGCGTATTATTATAAAAAGTTTCCAGTAACACAAATAATTAGTAAAAATATTTGCATTTTTTAATGATTTTTTGCAAAATTCTAACTTCTTTTTAGTCAAATCCCAACTACTGTTAAATAAAGGGACTATTTAAAGTAATTGTTTTTTAATTTTATACGTTTAAGTATTCTTAATAAAATAACAGAGAAAAAGCCTTAAATTTTTATAAAATGTTTAACAATTTTTTACAAATTGTAAAATTGGATTTTAAAACAGCTAAAAACTAAAAATTATCTTTTTAGAGGTAATATTTGTTAAAAAATGTTTTTTGTTTATTAATTATGTATATGTAACAGGGAAAATAATAAATTAAAACTTTTAGTTACGTGTAGCTCAAATTATCAAAAATTCTGCATTGGGGTCACTTTGGTATTAAAAATTCTAAAGGCCTAAATTTCGATTTTTTGTTAAAAATAGTAAATTTTGAAGTTAATATAACACTTTGAAAAGCTTTAACAACATCTGTGTTATAAAGTACCTCATTAGATTTTTAAGAAAATTTTACAAACATGAAATACTTAAACTTTTGACCTTATTTTTAAACTTCAGAAATAAGTTATTTTTCTTTTACAATAAGATTCGTCTAACAATTTATATTATTTCCATATAATTTTCTTTAAAAAATTCTACACGTTTATAAGTGTGACCTATGACCTCAATTTCCAAAAACAGTTTTTAGCAAAAAAAAAATTGTTTAAAACTTGATTTGACTGAAGAAATTATAATATTTCACTAGATTTTTATGAAATTCAAACCTCAACTTGACCTCAACTTTAAATGACAATTTTAAACTTCACAGTTTAAATTTGTTTCAATTTACAATGAGATTCCTAATTCAAATTATAATATATCGCTAAAATTTCCCCAAAATATTTTATATTATATAAATTTGATCTTTGACCTCAATTTCAAAAAAAAAAATACAATATATAAATATATAAATAAATAAATAAATAAATAAAAATAAAATTATAATATATGTATCACTAAATTTTTATGAAAATTTAGAAAAATTCAAATATTTGACCTTTTGACCTCAACTGTAAATAACATTAGTAAACCTTACAAGTTCCATTTTTTAATTTACAATGTTATTACAACGATTTAAATTGTAATAAACGTCACTATTTCCTAAAATCTCTTACTTTATATAAATTTGAGCTTTGACCTTAATTTTCAAATACTAATTTTTTTAAATTTGGTAAAAACTTAATTTAACCAAATTTGTCTATAAAATTATAGAATTTCATTTGATTTTTATGACCTTTTCTACACACAAATAAATTTTTTTATTTTACTATAAGATTTAGACGAATTTATTTATTATGTTATAAGTTTCTATAAAAAGAATTATAAGTTTGACCTTTGACCTTAATTTCCAAAAACAGTTTTGAGATAGGGAATTTATGAAAAATTTTAAACGTGTATATATTTGACCTTTGAACTTATTTACACACAAATTAATTTTTTTATTTTACTATAAGATTTAGACGAATTTATTTATTATGTTATAAGTTTCTATAAAATGAATTATAAGTTTGACCTTTGACCTTAATTTCCAAAAACAGTTTTGAGATAGGGAATTTAGTTATACTTAATTGCTTTTAATTTTATCTGAATCTAATAGACTGTCTTTATTAATAAATGAATTTAAAGAGTGATTATGTTTAATTTTAATTAGTATTAATTTAAAATTAGTATAATTATTAAAAACAATTTTCTTAGTAGCTACTAATGGTTGGCGTGTTACCTTTACTTCTGGGAAGTTTATTAAAGTTAATTAAACATACACTTAATCACATTTATTAAAACAATATTAAATTAATGTAATTATAAAGCTATTTACAATGTTTTGTTTTTTTATTTTGTCTACATAAATTATATATCATTAATTTTGAATTTCTTATTAATTGTTTGCCGGTTTTTTGTTTGTTCTACCATTAAAGAATAATTTAATAGAGTTAAATGACAGCAAACAATTAAAAAAATAAAAAAAAAATCTAAAAAATGCATGAAAAAAAATATTGATGCCTGACAAACTATTAAGAATGCAAGTAATTAAATGAAATTTAAACTGCTAATTTATAGAACAAATAAAATATTTTATAATACTTGACTCAAATTGTAAACAAACACCTATTTAAAAAGCATAAGAAAATAATATTAAAGAATCTCAAGAAGTGAATCTAAAAAACTTTCAAAAATTCTTTATTTTTCCTTGTTTCTTTGTGTTTACTCTTGTCAGCCATCCTAAACCGTTAGTTTTTGCTAACCTACATCTTTATCTCGCTCTCATTTCCACTCTCTCTCTCTTTGTGTTCTACCTTCCTTTTATAGATCAACATAAATTTCGTTTTAATACACAAACAATAACAAAACCATACAACAACCACAACAAAATGAATAAATTTAAATTAATGATAATTGCAGTAAAATGCCATAACAGCAATAATAACAACAACCAAAGCAAAATAATCTTATATTGTTGTCTCTACATGAGGAAAAAACATCTCTAAACAATATATAAGTCAATGTTAGATATAAAGAAAAACAACAACAACAAAAACTAAACCATGGGGAGTAAACAACAAAAAAAAGCTTTTAAAATATTTTAAATGCCTTAAAATTTAACAAAAACTTTGTTGTAATTTAAAATTTGAATTCCCAAATTCAACAAAAAAAATCCCTTTTACGGGAAAATTTTAAAAATCTAATGGATTTTTAAAAAAAGGGTTTTTGCATTATATTAATGGCTTCAAAATTTTACAAATATTATTTATAAAAAAAAATTATATTTTTTTCAAATCCTAGAATTCCCAAAATTTTTTTAAAAATCCTTTTTTTTTGAAGCTTGAAAAATTTAAAATATTTATTAAAAATTAAAAAAAAATTTTTTACAAAATTAAAATTATTAAAAATGCAAAAATTTGTTTAAAATCCCTGAATTCCCAAACTCTTTTTAAAAAATCTCCTTTTCTGGGGAAAGCTTCAAAAACTAAAATATTTATTAAAAATTATTTTAGACTAAGTTATTTGAACTAATATTACCAAAAATTCAAAATTTTTTCAAATCCCAGAATTCGCAATAATTTTTAAAAAATCCATTTTAGGAATGTTAAAATTATTAAATAATTTGTAAGCTTGAGGTCACTTTTTATTTTTTATAAAGATTTTTTTATTTTTATTTATAATTAACTCAATATTTCGATTTCTTTTGGAAATCAAAAGGTCGAAGAAAATAGAATAGAATGTTAAAATTATAAAAATTACTTTAAACTTTGATATCTATTCGTTATAAAATTAACAAAAATTCTAGATTTTTAGGAATCCCAGAATTTCCAAAAACCTCTTTTCTGGGGAAGCTTTAAAAAATTAAAAAATAAAGATATTTAAACTATAATAAAATTTACAAAAACTTCAGATTTTTGGAATCCCAGAATTCCCCAAAAAAAAATTAAAATACCAATTTTCAAGGAAGCTTTTAGGAGTCAAAAAACAAACCTTTTTAATCAGAAATCTGAAATTTTTTTACAAAATCGCCTTTTCTAGGAAGCTTTTATAATCAAAAAACTAAGTTACTTGTTAAAAACAAAATGCTTTAAACTTTGGTATTTCTAATAAAAATTCCAAAATTCTCAAAAATTTTCTGGGGAAGTTCTTAAGAATTGTAAAATTATAAAAAATTGCCTTTAAACTATAATATTTGTTATAAAATTAGCAAAAAAAAACAAAATTGTTTAAAGTTCAGGAATTCCGAAATTTTTTTAAAAAATCCCTTTTCTGGGGAAGATTTTTAGGATTTAAAAAATTAACTTTGTTTATTAAAAAAAAAAAGCTTGTATACATTGTTATTTCTAATAAAATTAACTAATCATAGAGAAATTTTAAAATCCCAGAATTCCCAAAAATTTTAAGAAAATCCTTTTTTTAGGTTAAAAAAAACTAAAAACTTGAAAAATTTAAAAATTACTTGAAGTAAAAACAACAAAATTTTAGAAATATGTACACAAAAATTTATCATTAATTTAAATTTCTCTAAAAAATTGTTTTTTTATATTTTCTATTTAGTTGGTCACCTTGTTGTAGTTGAGAACTATGAAAATTATTTTGATTTAAGTAGCATCAGGGTGTTAACAAGCGACAAAAATTCCACGGCTCAATAATCTTGATAAAAAAAAAACAACGACAATGATGAAAATAAAAAATTTACAATAATGTGTGTTGTTAAGTTTTGTGAGTTTTATGCAAATTTTCTAGCATTATTCACGTTTCTAGTTTTTTTGGTTTGTTTAAACTGTAATTGTTTGTTAAATTGTTTGTACAGAGAAAAGAAAATTTTAAATTAGTTTTAAGGATGATCATGGGGGGGGGGATGGATTCTTATGAAGTCCTAGAGATTTTCTACAAACTTATTAAATTACATTTTTGGGAAATGGTTAGTTTAACATGCAATTGTTTAAGATGGGAAATAATTAAGCAGCCAAATGGGTTATGTTGGTATAGTAAATACAGACATGTTTCATGAGTTAAGTTAATTTAAAGGATTTTTGTTTTTAAGTTTTTTCTTAACATTTACATTATTTGATTAAATGTGAAGTTCCACAACTTGTAATACTGTTTCATTTATCAAAGTACATAAATAAAAAATTTTATTGTTCTATTAGTATTGTTATTTTGCTACACAAGTCAAATTAAATAATTAGTAAACTAATCATTGAAAAAAAAGTATTCAGAACTGTTTTCAAAACAACAAAAAATTATTGTTTATGAAGCGTATTAAGCAATAAATTGTTTTTATTTTACAGCAGTAGAGGCACAAAAAGTTAATGATTCAGAAAATTTCTTTTTTAATATTGACAAATTCTAAAGCTTTTTATCGTTTTGCCCATTTTTCTGTTTACGAAAAAAATATAATCATTTTAATGTTTGCTAATTAAAATTATGTGTTCACATTCCTCTCTGCTATATAATTAAACTGTTAATAACTTCTATAACAATAACATGTAATTAAATTAATCTTTATATACGAGTACTACAGTTTTTTCCATACACAGAATAAACATAAATTACTTTTTATTATTAATAAAATAAAAAAGAAACTGGCTGTTTTATTTACCTTTTCTAGTCTCTCATTAATGACCCATAAATTACCGTTAACTCTGCTGCTGCAGAAATTTGTTGTGTGCAATTGACAACTTCGCACCTTAAAGCAGGCATGTCAACAAATTATTAATAAATTTTAAGGCTGAGTTTTCCAAAATGTCTATTTTTTAGGGTTATCTATTTTTTTAGGGTTATCAACGAAGCATAAAATAAGACTATTAACATATTTTAATAATAATTTTTTATCTTCCATTTAAACATTTCTTTCTACAAAATTTTATTTCTTCATGATTTTTTACATTTATTTTTAGCTATATATAATGTTGTTGTTCTAGTGCAACAATAACAACAAACACAAAACAATTTTTAATATTATTTTTTTATAGGCAAAAACCATTTATATTTATTTTGTTTTAAATTATAAGATTCAAAATTCGCTTTGCAATGCGAATGTTAAGAATTTTCTTGCGTAAGCAAAATAAAACACAAATATTTATATAGAATTTTCACTTGACATTCATTTATAAGAGATATACGAGTATGTATATTAAAGAAATATTTTCATTTCACAATAAACTCAACATCAAATGAATTTATTAGCCTCTATATTGGTAAACAAAATAAGAATTGTCCAAAAAAATATCTGGGAAATTTTATTAGAAGTAATTTATTGGCCATGAAATTTCACGAAATCCTGATTTTAAACTTAAATTCTAATTCCCAAATTTTAGAAAAAATCCCCAGAACTACCAAAAAATTTAATATATCCCACAAAAACATATTTTAAATTCTTAAAATTGCCTTAAAATTTAAAAAAAAAAACTTTAATTTGACTTACAATTTGAATTCCAAAATTTTAGGAAAATTCCAAAGAAATGAAAAAATTTCCAACAAAAACTTATTTTAAAATCTTAAAATTGCCTTAAAATAACATAACAACTTTAATTTGACTTATAATTAAAATTCCCAAATTTGAAAAAACTTCCCAAAAAGAAAAAATATCAGTATTTTTCAAATAAATTTACTGAAAAATCATATTTAAACTAATCTATTTGCTCTGAAATTAAAAAAAAAACCAAAATGTAACTTAATTCCCAAATAGAAGATAAAAAATCCCCAAAATTTCCAAATTCTAGAAAAAGCCGAAAACTCAATAAAAATTTAATTGAACTTTTAGAAAATTAATTTAAATTTATTTAATAGCTTTAATATTAACGAAAATTCTGGATTTCACTTAAAATTTGAATTCCCAAATTGAGAAAAAACCTCCCCAGAATTTCCAAAAAGTGAAAATATCAGTAATTTTTAAAAATTCAAAATTTCATGAAATTTATAATTTGACTCAAAATTTAAATTCCTGAATTTAAAAAAAATACCCCAGAATACCTAAAATATAAAAAATATCCATTATATATTAGCTTTTAAATTTAAGAAAATTCTAGCTTTTATTGAAAACTTGAATTTCCAACAAAAAGCAATTACATATCTGCAAAAACTGTTAACTTGTTTAATTTTTATGTTCTGTCATTCATTATTTCGAAATATTTTGCAGCAGAGTATTTTTACTACAATTTTTCGTTTTTATTAATGATTTATTTTCTCAAACATTTATTTTTATTAATTGAACATGTACAATTGATTTCAAACGTATGGCACTGATTTTATTTTCTATAAACAAAAATAAAATTAAAATGGCATTAGAGGGTGCAACAAAAAAAACATGGATTTCATTTAACTACAAGCTATTTTTTATACAACTATTTTCTTAACACTTGGTAGCCAATAAATGTCAAAATTAATTATTAATAGAAAATATAGCGAATACATTAAAATGATAAATAATTCTAAAAATAAATCAAGAGAAATTAACGATTTAGTTTTAAAATCAAACTATTAGAAGTGACGTTTCTGTCGGGCATATTCGCAAATACAAAAAGAAAAAGAAAAAACCAATATGTAAAGATAATGAAAACATGAAATTTATTTAGATCTAGGACAAAAACAAATTAAGATGCTGGGAAAAGAAAGAAAATAAAACAAATCAAATGTTTTTAGTTAGCAAGTATAAAACCACGGTTTGTTTTATTATAAAACCACGTTTATTTTTAGTGTCAAACCACGTTTGATATTAGTATAAAACCATGATTTGTTTTAGTATATAATCACGGTTTGTTTCAGTATAAAACTACCTATTGTTTTAGAATAAGACCCAGACTTGTTTTATTATAAATCCACGATTTGCTTTAGTATAAAACATGGTTTCGTTTAAGTATAAAAATTGGGGTTATTTAAGTATAAAACAGCGTTTTGTTTTAGTCTGAAACCATATTTTTTTCAATATAAAATCACAATTTTCCGTAAAAACCACAGTTTTCAGTAAAAAAGACACAGTTTTCAGTATAAAACCACGGTATTACGTTTAAGTTTTCTTCCAGTGCACATTAAGTGCTCACAATTAATTTGTTGTCAAATCAAATCTTTCAGCAAACAAACTTTTAATATCAAAATAATTACATTTATATTGAATTAAATACTACAATAATCATGAGACAACTCATCATACAGGCTTAATTTATAAACAACATAAATTCAATGCAACAAACTTTGTTTTATATAAAAAACGTTGTTTTTTACTAAAAACGTTATTTTATACAAAAACGTTTATTTCATACTTTAACCCTTGTTTTATACTAAAAACATTGTGTTATACCAAAAACGTCGCTTTATACTTAAAACGTTGTTTTAAAATACAACCTCGATTGTCCACTTTGTGACAAATCTAAGGATTAATTTAGTACCACCATTTGTGTACGGTTACTTTGTTTACATTTATCTCTGCGTTTTATTTAGTTTAATAGTAATTGACATATTCTCCTATATAAAACAATTAAAAAATTTACAATTCTATAATAACAACAAATGCATTTTAGCATTATTAAATAATTTTCATAATTATAGGAAAATTTGCAAAAAAAAAAAAAAAACCTAGACCGACCGTTCCAAAGACCGTCTAAGATTAAAATTAGCACGTTCTAAATGAAAAATAGTCTAAAATAAACAAAAACAAATAAAACTTGTTTATACAAAATTTTGAAAGCGATACTAGACAGAGCTGTAAAACAAAGAGAGAACGAGCGTTGTAGTGTCAGACTGACAGCCGCAGTGGCACATGACTGTAAATCTTAAAGTGGAAGTAACTTAAACAAATTTTTTTGTAATGTATTCAAGAATTAAGAAAATGTATTCAAAATAGTTAGAATAATAAAAAAGTTTTTGTTTGTTTGTTTCTTTGCTTTAGTTTAAATTGTTGTTGGTTGTTGTTACACATGCAATATGTGCCGGTACGAGCTGGGCCGGTCGTTGGCAATATATTCACAATTTATTTATTATTTATTTTGATTTTGTTTGTGTGTGAGTGTGTGTGTATATTAGTATTTGTTGCTCTTGATTTTTAAAATAATTTTGTGGGGATTTATATAGATTGTAGATATGTGATATATATCAGTATTTATGATTTTTTTGGTTTTTGTTTGTTAAAATTTATATACTTTTCTTCAGGGTCACATTGTGTGTCTGTGTTCAATATTTTAGTTCAATTTTGTTTTTTTTTTTTTTTTTTTAATTAAAAACTGCTTATGAAATATTAACAAAAAAGCATGTATTGATTGTAAAACTATTCATAAATCATTACGATTTATGCAAATTTACAAACAAGTAATAAAAATATCATAAGTTTCAACTTTCGCTAAAAAACAGCTGTCAAATGTCAAAGTAAATACATATGTTTGACATTTATGTTTATCACTTGGAGAGAAAAAATCCTCTGTCCCAAACAGTAATTAAACGAAAACTAATTTGTTTATAATTTATAAACAAAAAAGTTTACATTTGTATCAGCAATTAACTCCATGGGGGATCTACCTAAAATTGATAAGGAATTAAAAATGTTGGGCAAAAAAAAAAAATAAAACAATGACTAACGACGCATCAACAGCTTTAATCAATTGATTGATGATTGAAGTCCCAAATAAACTAAATGAAAATTGGCAAAAGAATATAGTAAAAGAAACACACAGGTAGAAATAAATGAATTTGTAGTAAAATGAAAAGGGTTTACAATAATAATTAAATTAAAAGAAAAGAACTTTGAGAATTACATCGTTTATAACGTTTTTAGTATAAAACACACATATTAGGTATCAAACTTAAAAATAAGTATAAAAGATTGTTTTCAGTATAAAACAAAGTTTTTAGTATAAAACAACGTTTTTACTACAACACAACGTTTTTAGTATAAAACAAGGGTTTTAGTATAAAATAAACATTTTCATTATAAAATAACGCTTTTAGTATAAAACAACGTTTTTAATATATAACAACGTTTTTAGTATAAATTAAGGTTTTTAGTATAAAACAACGTCTTTAGTATAAAAGTGTTTATTATAAAACATTTTAGTATAAAAGCGTATTTTTATTAAGATTTTGATAATGAAAATTTTTATCCTGAAGAAGCTACTCAAAGAGTAGTGAAATATAGAAATAAAAATTTAAATATTTTTTAAAAAATACCTAAAGCTTTAATAACTACCAAAATCTTAATAAAAAAAAACGTCAAATAAAAAATATTAAGGAGCATATTTTTAGTATAATAGAACGTTTTTAGTATAAAACCATATTTTTAGTATAAAACAACGTTTTTAGTATAAAACTATGTTTTGGTTGTGTATAAATCCACGGTTTGTTTTAGTATAAAACACGGGTTTCAGTTTTACGTTTAAGTTTTCTTCCAGTGCACATTAATTGCTGACAATTAATTTGTTGTTAAATCAAATTTTCCAGCAAACAAACTTGTAATATAAAAATAATTACATTTATATTGAATTAAATACTACAATAATCATGAGACAACTCAGCCCACGGGTTTAATTTTCATGCAACATGAACACAATGTAACGAACGCAAAAAATAGACCTTAAAGCAAATTCTAAATTAATATACAAGTGAGTGCATAATTGACAAACAAAGCAAAAGACAAATAATTACAAATGAGGATCTCAAGTTTTGTATTTAATTTATATACATTTATTTATGTTTAATGCCACAAAAAAGCAACAATTGCAAAAGAAAAGGGGAAAAAACTTTATAAATCCCAAAATAATTAGAAATAAAAGGGCATCTTAACAAGTAAAAATAAAAAATAACACTTAGAATTGCTGCTATACTAAATTGTATTTCAAAGAAATTCATTTATTTGTGCTGATGATGCTGAAAAAAACCCCAAAATATAAGACATGAAAAGCAGCAATTGTGGTAAGTTAATGAAATGAAATACGTTTTCATACCTTAAGGACTTAGCAAATGTTAAAAAATCTGCAGCTTTCTTTTGTTAGCCCACATTATGTCTTATAACATATTAGGGAACATTAGTCAAGATTTAAAGAAAAAAAATCAAACAAAATTATTTAAGATTTACCTTAATAGCTTAGGTAAGCAAATAACAAACATTAACATTTTATTAAAACAGCAGTTTCAGTCTCCACAAAATTACAATTAAATACAACGCAGCAAATGTAAGAATTTGTCAAGTGTAAGAAGTTTCGCTGGAATACTCAGAATTAAGCAAAATGTTTATGGACTTCTTTTGCTTGTAATTATTTCCTAAAATCCCTTGGCAATACGTTAATCTCCCCCGTGTTGTTTGTTATAAATTAAAGTTCTGCTAACTTATGCTGGCATTCTGACGTGTATTTTATAAGCGTATTCTCGATGAAAAGAAATTAATTGAAGGTAATTATGGGGAAAGGAAACATTTGTGGTTTCACGTATTCACCACTTTAAAGGATGCATTTAAAGTTGTGGTATAAGAAGGAAATAAGCGAAAGTACTTTAATTGAAGTGAATTCAATCAAACAAGCTTCATTTAAAGGCGAAACTTGGTTTTATACTTAAAACCGTGGTTATATACTACAAACAAACGTTGTTTTATACTAAAATCAAACGTGGTTTTATACTAAAACCAAACCATGGTTTTATACTAAAATCAAACGTGGTTTTATACTAAAACCAAACCGTGGCTTTACACTTACATCAAACCGTGGTTTTATATTCAAAGTAAACGTGGTTTTATAGAAAACCCACTAAAACCAAACTGTGGTTTTAAATTATAAACAAACTTGGTTTTATAATGAAAACAAACCGTGGTTTTATACTACAACCAAACCAAAAAAACGTGTTTTTATACTAAAACCCAACATGGTTTTATACTAAGACCACACGTAGTTTTCTACTAAAATCAAAAAAACGTAGTTTTCTAATAAAATCAAAAAAAACGTGGTTTTATACTAAAAGTAAACGTGGTTTTTGTAGTTTATACTAAAATAAGAAAACGTGGTTTTATACTAAAACCAAAAGAGGTTTTATACCAAAAACGTAGTTTTACACTGAAAACGTAGGTTTACACTAAAAATGTAGTTTTACACTAAAATCTTGGTTTTACACTAAAACCAAAAGAGGTTTTATACTAAAAACGTAGTTTTACACTGAAAACGTAGGTTTACGCTAAAAATGTAGTTTTACACTAAAATCTTAGTTTTACACTAAAACCGTAGATATACACTAAATACTTAATTTTACACTAAAAATGTTGTTTTACACTAAAATCTTAGCTTTACACTAACAACGTAATTTTACACTGAAAATTGCAGTTTTATTTACATTTCTTTCACTTTTTCTATTTTTTAATTCTTAAAAATCTCCTTTTGTAAAATTGAAAGTTTAGTTTTTTATTTATTTAATTATTTTACGTAATTTCTTATCAGTTAAACAAAAACAAGTTGCCTGCTTATCATGGCAAGAAAGCAAATAAATTATTTAAAATAAAATTTTTAATGTCTAAAATAAATAAAATTTGTATTTACTTGCTAAACGTTTGATTGATAGATTGATTGAAGCTGTTCTAATGGTTGGCATTTTTGTTTAAAACAATTTACCGTCTAAATGTCTAAAACTTGGCATAAAGGGAATCCAAATACACAATTAGAAGAAAAACAGCTGGATATATAAAAATGTAGTGAAATTTCACACATTTATACAAGTTTAGTTTTGATGCAATTAACACTAAAGAGATTTTCTTAGTATGTAGTAAATGGACCATAGAGCTTTATATTTATTTAAAGTAATAAGTGTGTGATATTTTTTAGTTTCTTATTGATTTGTGGCAGGCATTTAGTTTGTAAAACTGTCTGCCAGTTATAAATTGTATAAACTATTTAGATGACAAAAGAAGGGACAAACAGTAATTTGTTTGTATTTTACTTGTAGTTCACTTGTTGTCTGTCAAAATGTCACATGAAACTTGACAGAGTTTAAATTACTTTAAAAATGCTCAAAAATTAGTCAAGAACTAAGTTCTTTAAATAGCTAGAGAATTTTTTCCAATAAAATTTTGAAAGTTTGTTTAATGAAAAATGGTGCCTTTAAACGTTTTTTACGCAGTGTATTTAATTGTTTATCTTTAACTTCAAGGGAAATTGATTAGTTTTTAACCTAAATTTTATCGTAAATTGTCCATCAATCCGTCATAGGTTTGCAGTATTAGTTAAAAAAAAAAACAATAGAAATTTAATAGAATTTATCAAATTTATTTATTTAAATGGGTTGGCGTGTTTGAAAATTTCAGCAGAATTGTACACGTCTAAAATTCTATTAGGGGAGTTTTAATTGATTTAAAAATTTATTTATCAGTCATATTGTGTAAGACATTTCTAAACACATGTTTAAAATACATAGAAAATTTGTATATATTTTCTTTTGAAACAAACACCTTAGCCTATAGATTTCAATGTTAAAATACATTTATATCAAAGTCAAAGATATTTCAATACTATAGAAAAAAAAAACTAGATATATCTGTTTAATATTATTCATGTTTGTCTTTTATTATTAGACCAAATACAAAAAGCATTCTTTTTTCGTTAAATAAAATTGTGTTGTTGTGTTTTATTATTAATACTAAACACGCACAAAAAAAAATGTGTGTCTGTATATTTCGAAATGCTCTTAATAAATTGTAAATATTTCTTGAGATGACACACCATTTGCCCAAGTTATATTTAAAAGTTAAAGAAATTTTGTGCAAATATTTAAAACAAATAAATATTTGGTAAAATAATGAGCAAAACAAAACAGAATCTAATAATTAATTGTTTCAAACAGAAAAGCAATATTAAGCTAAAGAATTTAAATATAAACTAAACAAGTCAAGCCCGACCATATAATACCCTACACCCAGTTTTACAGAAATGGGCGTTATATGGGAGATATAACCTATTATGGACCGATCATCCAAAAATTTAGTGTCATGATGTCTGTGAATATAAATATTATATGTGTTATATGTGTTATCTCGATATAAATACTTTTAAACGATTTATGGAGCTTAAAGTGAATTACGGAGAGGGTCTTATATGGGAGCTATGACTAATTATGGACCGATCATAATAAAAATGTACCGTATTATTTTTAGATATATGAAATCTATTTTCGTTCAATATTATTTGGCTATCAACATTTTTGAGAGAGTTATTCTCTTTAAAGTGATTTTCGGAAGTGGGCCTTATATGGGAGCTACGAGTAGTTATGGACCAATCTGCACAAAATTTGTAGATGTGATTTAACTTCATTTATTACTCATTTGTGGTGAAATTTGTTTGCAAAGATTTATGATCGGTAAACCACAATTTCGGAAGGACATTTGTATGGGGGCCAGGTGAAATAATCGACCGATTTCCACCAGTTTCAATCCCAGCTATCCTTGGGCAGACAAAATATCACGTACCAAATTTTATCGAAATATCTTCAAAATTGCGACCTGTACTCTGCGCACAAGCTTTAGATGGACAGCCAGCCATACGGACGGACGGACATGGTTTAATCGACTCAGAAAGTGATTCTGAGTCGATCGGTATACTTTAAGGTGGGTGTTGGACCAATATTTCTGGGCGTTACAAATATCAGCACAAATCTAATATACCCTCCCAACTAATCGTAATTTTATACAAAATGTTTAATTTTAAACGTAGTTTTACACAAAAAACGTAATTTTACACAAAAAACGTAATTTTACGCAGTCTTACACGAAATATAATAAAAAAAAAACGTTTTTTATATTAACAAGTAAGTGTTTATATTCGGCTGTGCCGCATCTTATATACCCACAACCAAATCACCTATTATGGATATTTATAAGAGATTTGTGCGCATTTAAGTGATTTTCGGAACTAGACTTTATATGGGGGCTACGGTCAAATATGGACCTATCATCATGTAATTTAATAAGACGATTTAACTTCAATTTCAACTTGATAGTAATTTTTACAAAAGATTTATATTCATTTAAGTGATTTTCGGAAGTGATCTTTATATGGGGTTATGTCAAAATTATAGATTGATGCAAACAAAGTATTGTTTTGAGATTTCACTTTGCATGAAACTTATTATTGCAGAATTTTGTTTAGACATTAATGCACTATAAGACAAAATTTTCATACAAAATTTTCTTAAAGCACATTTTAAGTTTACTTTAATTTTTTATAAATACGGCAGTAAATGTTTAATACTTTAAGGAATTTCAAATAAACAAAAAAAAAAGTTAAATGATTTGTCATTCCGTTTGTAATTTCCACAATATAATTTTCCGACCCTATAAAGTATATATATTCTGGATCCTTATAGACAGCGGAGTCTATTAAGCCATGTCCGTCTGTCTGTCTATTGAAATCAATTTTCTGAAGTCCCCAGATATCTTCGTCTATAAATAACGGAGATATGAGCAAAAATCCGAGACAAATTCTGAAAATTTCATCAAAAAAACTAAGGGTATTAATATTGTTACAAATAATTTAATAAACAGTTGGCGCTGATCACACAATGTGTTTAAATGTGTTCTTAAACCGTAATAATATTGTTACGAATAATTTCATAAACAGATGGCGCTGATCAAACAAAGTATTTAATGGCACGTTTCTAAATAACGAGTGACTCAAATTTTTCGCCCAAATGAGTGCAAAAATTAGTGTCAATTCTCTTGAGAAAAACCTTAGACTATCTTTTTTTATTATTTCTACATTGAAATTTCAATCGTCCTACTGTCAAAAACAGACGAGTAGAAATAAGTGCTTGTGTGCATCACAAAACAATATTTTATATATTATTTCTTATATTCTTACAGCATAAACTGTTGTCTACTACCTTAACTTTCAATTTAAATGTTAATTGCGATAAATTTAAACATTTTTCATTCAATTTATTACAAAATTAAAAAATTCATAACAATTTCAATTCACATAAATTATTTTTGTATTGTAAATAAAACACAGCTGTTTTTATTTTGGTTTCTATGGTTGCCCCTAAAAAATTAAAATATTGAACAATAACATGGAAAAAATTAAACAAAATATCTAATTAAATAATTTGGCAATAATGCAATATAACAACTCAATATTACCAAGGTAACTAACGTAAATCAGACGAGTATACTAGAGAAACTCATTTGTGTACGTACTCGTTCGGTTACCACTCGTTCGCATGAGAATACACTAGTTTTCTAGAAACATGCCATTAGTGTGTTCTTAAACCGTAATATAAGTGTGTAAAAAGACAGTGTGTTCATTTTTAATTGTATTTGTGTACACAGAAAAAAAAATTATGTTTCTTTTTCAATTAAACCTTTAATTAATTTTAAAATAATTTTCAATTAAAATTTTAATTGATTCAATTACTTTTTCTGATATTTTCAATTAAATATCAATTTTTTTTTAATTGATACTATCATTTTGTTTACAGGTCCGATTTCAATTAAATTTTTAATTGATTCCACAAATATTTTAATTGAAACTCATTTTTATTTTTTTCTGTATATGTACATTTAAATAAATAAAGACTCGTTATATTTTCTTCAAACTACTTGACGCTTTTATTTTGCAATTAAAAAGAATCCGGTTTATTTAAAGGAAATAAACCACCATTTTTAAAAGGTAAAAACGTAACAATATAATATATTTGTATGTATTTATATAATATAATTATGCATCCACAACAAAGGTGAAGGTGATATAAGATTCGGCATAGCCGAATATAGTACTCTTACTTGTGTTCTTCTAAAAATTCATCCTAGAATTTATTAATTCCTTTAGCAAATGGTGTAAATTTATATATATGTATGTGAAAAAGTATCGCCAGAACTTTAAGTGCAAATTAAATTAAAATAAAAAAAATAGAAATATATAAAACAAACTTACAAACACAGGCCAAACTGCTGCTGCCGCTGTTATTTCAGAAACACACAACTTCTCTATGATGTTTGACAATTGTTGTTGGTTCTTTTTGTGAATTTAGTTTTTTGTGTATTTTTTTTTTCGTTCAGCTACAAACTTGACCGTAATATAGAAAATTAAATTAAGATTATTTCTTTATTAATTTTTTTTTGTATAAGAAAAATACTCATTCATATATTTCGACTTTTAAAGAATTTTTTTCTTTCGAAATTTTCTTTTATACCTACAAACACTGCTAACTAAAAAAAAGTTTACGTAGTTTAATAAATATTTAAATCGAATTTATAATTTTAACACTTTATTATATGTTTTATAAATTATGAGCAACATTTTTATGTTTTATATTGAGAACAAAGGTTTTTTTTTTGGAAATTGGGCTTGAAATTTATAAATATTTGAAATATTTAATATTTGTGGTTCAAGTTTTATTAAAACTATTTTGTTGATTATAACTTTATTTTCACGATTTATTAAACCGAACAAATGTTGCTGTTTTTAGTTAAAATGTTTGGTTTTCTCAATATTTGTTTAGTTTTATACAAATTATTTTTTTAATTCTAAAGAAATTTTTGTTGTTTTGTTTAAAAAATAAAACCTAACGAAGCACTATTTTCGAAACTAAAAGTTTTTAAATAAAAATAGTCTTTAATCGTTCAAAATAGTTAATATTTTAATGAAATCTTAAGGAAATTTCGTATTTTAGGAAATTTTTGAAACTTAACGAAACTTTATTTTTAAAATTTAAGGCATTTAAATGAAACTAAATTTGTATCTGTTTATAACAGAGAATAGACAATTTAAATCACGAAATTTTTTGAATTATTAGCTAAACTAAAGACATTTGGACAGATATTATGTTAATAAAAAAAATTTTAGAATTTTGGAAAACTTAACGGAACTTTATTTTCTAAACTAGTTCTTTGAACATAACTTTATTTTAATTCGTTTGTTAGAGAGAATTTGCTATTTAAATCATTAGAAAAATTTATTTTTTGGCGTTTTAAAAAACTTAACGAACCTTTAGTTTTTTAACGAAAATATTTTAAAATAAATACATATTTCAAATTCGTTAAATTCGATTAATTAACTATTTAAATCAAAACAAAAATTCATTTTTTAACCATACAAAAAACTTAACGAAACTTTATTATTTTAAGGAAAATTTCGAAAATAAAATTTTTTCTATATACATTTAATATGCTTAATAAACTATCAAAATCAAAAGAAAAATTTAATTTTTGAAGTTTTAAAAAACTTAACGAAACTTTATTTTTAACGAAAATTTTCAAATTCGTTAAGTTTGCTTAATAAACTATTTAAATTAAAAAAAATTATTTTTATCCATGAAAAAACTTAACGAAACTTTATTTTTCCAAACTTAAAATATTTAGAAATATGTACATATGTATGTATGTACATGAAATTTGTTTAAGACGTTTTACATTGAAGTTAAATTTTTAAATTTTGTGTCATACATATTTCATTCATTTATTAATAAACTTTCTTGTTGTCTTTTAAATTATTTAATTTTTCTTTCCTTACTTTAGTTTGTTATTTTTAGCTTGCTTATTAATTTGCTGCTTTACATTATAAATGCATTTTAACTTACAACCTGTTGTTTAAATTTAACTTTAACACTTAAATTTCAATTAAATTTTATAACGGATATTTTTATGAAAATATCTTTCTTTAAACTTTATCTTGATTTTCATCAATTTTTCCTTTGCAAAACTAAAATTCTTTTTTTTTTTCATTCATAATTATTATTAAATGTGTATTTTTCTGTGCTTAATTCGCGCTTTTAATTTATTTATTTTTTGGTCATTATTTGTTATTTGCATTTGGTATTATTTAATTTTTACTGCTTTGTTATTGTATTTATTTTCCTCACATTTTTTACTCTTTCATTCACTTTAATATTTAAAATAATATTAAACACATACATATATACAAGCAAACACTCACAAAATAAAAAGCGATTTTATTAATTCTTCTTTTTTTTATTTATTTTTTCTGTTAGTGTAAATTAACACATACCGTACGTACGTTGTATGAAAATGAAATTCCCGTTAGCGAGCGCCACGATCTACTCGTTAGGACGTCGCCGTCCAAACTAAACACAACAAATTTATCATACACACGTCCAACAGGCGTTTTTTCACACGAGTGTGTCAACAACACTCGTAAATATGTGAAATGTACAGACAAACATTCGTACAAATGTATCAGCAACAACAACTGAGACAACACAGAAGAAATAAAACAACACAACACACTGTTGCTTGTGACCCATATGTTGACATCAACCACAACAACAATAAAAACAAAAAACACAGCATGCCAAAGGTACCGTAAGTAAATTCTTGTTTAAAGTATAAAAACCTAAAGAGTAGAGATGTGAGTGAGACAGAGAGAGAGTGTAGAATATTACTGCAAATACTAAGAGAGAGCTTTTGAATGTTTTCTTTAAAATTTTAACGGTGTTTTGTTGTAAAACAAGGGAATTTAATTGAATTTAACGGTTTTTGTCAGTAAACAATAAAAACTTGTTAGTTTTAATAAATTACTTATACGTTCAGTTAATTCAAGCAATAATTTGTGGTAAAAAGCGTATAAGTAATATTTGTGAAATTATTAAATGTAAATTAAACATACGCACAGTGGAGTTAATAAAAAGTAGCAAGTATTTCGAAACTAAAAACTCTAATTCATACTAAAAAGGGTATTTTTACAAGAATAAAGCATATAAATAAGAAAATAATAAAACAAACTAACTTATTTAAGCAAAACCAATAAAGAATGCTAATTTTGCTTCATTCTTTATAAAACTTTAACTTCCGTAACCCTAAGGTAAAATATTTTACTTGTTCTGTTTAGACGTATACTAGTACAAAAAATTGTGTTTTGAATAATTTTTGTTTAAGAAAATAAAGATTCGTTACATTTTTTAAATGTAAAAAATATTAAATTTTTCTTCGTACTTAAATAGTTTAATTTATTAAAAGAATTTACAAATATTTTTCTTTTTATGTTTTTTGTTTCAAAAATAAAGTTTCTTTAAGTTTTATAAATTGCTAAACATTGAAAATGTCTCTTGATTTAAATAGTATTTTGTTTTAAATAAATGAATATTAATAAAAAAAAATTCAGATACTTTTCGTTAAAAAACTAAAATTTCGTTAAGTTTATTAAATCGCCAAAAATTAAATTTTTTTTTTGCTGATTTGAATAGCTTATTAAGTAAATTGAACAAATTTTCAAACATTTGTATTTTTAGGTTTTTGGTTAAAAAAAAATTCGTTGTTTTTTAAATCGTCAAAAATTAAAATTTTCTGTTGCTTTTAATAGTTTATTTAGCAAATTTAACGAATTTGAAAACATTTTTATTTTCTTAATTTTCGTTAAGTTTTTAAATCGCCAATTTTTGTTTTCTTAATTTTTGTTAAAAAAATAGTTTCGTTAAGTTTTTTAAATCGTCAAAAATTTAAGTTTTCTTTTGATTTAAATAGTTTATTAAGCAAATTTAACGAATTTTAAAATATTTTTGTTTTCTTAATTTTTGTTAAAAAAATAAAGTTTTGTTGTTTTTTAAATTACTAAACATTTAAATTTTCTTTTGATTTAAATAGTTTATTCAGCAAATTTAACGAATTTGAAAACATTTGTGGTTTCTTAACTTTCGTTAAAAAAAGTTTCGTTAAGTTTTTTAAATTGTTGAAAATGCAAGTTTTTTTAATTTAAACGGTTTATTCTCTATAATAAATAAAATACGAATAAAGTTGTTTTCAAATGCGTTTAGTTTACAAAATAAAGCTTCGTTAAGTTCTTAAAATTGAGGTAGATAAAATTTACTCTCTAGTAAAGTTTCGTTGAGTTTCAAAAATTTCTAAAAATAAAAAAATTTTATTAGATTTCATTAAAAAATGTTGTATTATAAACGAATATGAAACATTGTGCATTTAATTATTTTTAGTTAAGAAAATTAAGTTTAGTTAAGTTATATCTTATTTTCTAAACAAAACTACAAAAATATCTTTACAATTAAAAAAAATATAATAAAGTAAAAACTATAGAAATATTAAGACTTTAACTAAAAAGAATTTAAAATAGCAACATTCGTTATGTTTAATAAATCGTCAAAATAAAGTTATTATCAACAAAAGTATTAATAAAACAAATATAATTAAACAAACATGCAAATATACATATTCTAACATTTTCAAGTTTTTTTAATCAATCTCAAAAATTCTTTTAGTTTAAAATGAAAGCAGCTCCCTGCTTTGTTTTCATCAAGCGCCGTTTTTTTTTTTTCTTTTTTTTTTAAACAAAATAACGTTACATTGTTGTTAGCTATTTTTTACATTCAAGCAACACGTGTTTAGCTACTAATACAACTGTAACTAAACAAAAGAGTATAACAACATAAAACTCCCTCATTAGCTCTTTGTTGCCAGCAATATGTTTAGCAACACGTAGAATGTTTATAAACCTATGAAACAGCTTTTTGAGCTTTTTCTCTGTGATTTTATAAACAAACACATACATTTTAACTGTCATTTGTAATTTTTAATACAAAGAGCGTGGATTTTTCAAATTTGCCGGGATTTTTATAACCGTTTCCTGTGGCTTTGTTTTAAGTTTAAAAAAAAATATTATTTATTTGTTTCTTAAAATCATTTTATTCTTTATTTGTTTCTTTATGTTGTTTTTTTATTTATTTGCTTTATTTTAAATTGCTTTTCTTCTTATAAACATTATACATACATATATTTTTTTCTATTTTTTTTTATTTTTTTACATTTAGAAAATAATTAATTGTTTTGTAGTTTATTTCTCTTTTCTGTATTGCACACATTTAAAATATGGTAATATTTGCTGTGAAATCAAATGTAAAATTGAGCCTTGTTCAAGGAAATGTTTAAAATGAAACCAAATGTACTTAAAAGATGTTTAATATGTAAGAAAAGCAGTTTTATGAATTATGATTTATACAAAGAATATGGTCGGGGGTTGGTAAAAGGTCTTATATAGCCAATTAACGGATTTTGTTCAGAAATAAATTTACTGCCCCGATTACCGTTCACAACACTTATCGGCTTAATCTTAATAAAATGCATGTTCTGTTGTAGTCATGACAACAGAGCATTTTAGTGTTGTGAAAGATAATCGGGGCCTACATATAGTTATGAAAGAATCAGTTTAATGACTAAAAGGATGATAATGAGGAAAATATTTTAAAAATATATGTGATTATAAAAAAAACCTTTTGAAGATTTAAAAAAAAATCCTTAAGAAAAATTTTAATCTTAAGAAATAAAAAATTTAACTTTTGAAGAGTTAAACATATTTGGTCTCGGGAGGTTCTGAAAGGAATTATAAAGCCAATAAAGGGGTTTATCAGAAATAAATTTACACAAAGAAATGTAAGAAAGTGAGTTAGTTAAATGAAAAGGGTGATGATGATGAAAATATTCTCATTCTTGAATAATTAAAAAATTTAGCTCTTAAAGAGTTAAAAAATTTTCTTTAAGAAAAATTTAACTCTTGAAGAATGCAAAAAATGTCCTTAATTAAACCCTTGAAAAATTAAAAAAAAATCTTACGAGTTCAACAAATTTTATTAAAAATATAACTCTTGAAGAGAAAATTTCTTAAAGAAAAATTAAACTCTGGAAGAGTTTCCTTAAGAAAAATTTATAGCCTGAATTCAACTATTGAAGAGTTATAATTTTGTCTTAAGAAAAGTTTAACAACCCTTGAAGAGTTAAACAAATTTCAAGAGAAAAATTCAAAAATTTTTTTGAAAAATATAAAACTCTTGAAGAGTTTAAAGCTTTGCTTTAGAAAAATAAAATTCTTGAGGGATATGTTCCCCAGAGTTTCCTGTTACCTGAAGAGTTAAACAGCTTTTAGTTTTTGAAGAGTTTATTGGTTTAGTTTTAGAACATCAAAACTCTTGAGAAAAAATTTTTAGCTCTTTTTATGAGGAAAATATTCCCTATTTAATTTTTAATTCTTTTTGGGAAAGGCCCGGTTTACATTACGATTTTTACGACGTCGTTTTTTATTAATTCTCTTTTGAAGATGCTACGAAAATTTGTTTGCATTTACACTGCGTTGTTTTTTCGACGTCGATTTTTTACAAATTTTAATTTTTTTTTTTGTAGTCAGGATTGATTTTCTTGTTGAATCTTCTTTAGTTTATTGTTCGTATTAAAAAATTTTCTTTATTTTTTAACAAATAATTTTAAATTATGGACACATTGTACGCACTAAAAAAATCACACATATAAATAAATAATTACAGAAATCCAAAAAAAATAACTGGGTCGAATTATTCATTCCGTTCCGCGATTGCGGAAAGAATTTTTTTGTGCGGAAGCATAATTTGAAATTATTCATTCCGTTGCTGCGGTATTTTTCCTTTTTGTGGTATCATCTCTATTGCGGCATACCACAGGAATGAATAATTACATTTTACATATCGATCGATATTTTTTCCACTTAGTTTTCATTTCCGTGCGGAATCAATAATACCACCCACTATTTCTCTTGTTTACAAAAATATTCACCTTATTTATTTATTTTATTTTTACGTGTTGAATTTCTAAACGAACCTCTCAACTCAAAATAAGAACAAGAATAAAACGAAACAACAGAAATGAGTGTAAAGAGAAATATGAAAAAACAACATGAAAACAGAAATTGTCTTTTTTCCTACCCCGCTTGCTTCACTACACCGCTCACAATCAAACCAAAAGCAATGTCTAAAACAAGACGTCGTTAAAATTGTAATATAAACCGGGACAAAGAAATTTTCTATAGAAAATATTTAACTTTTTTTGAGAGCGAAATTTTCTTTTAAAATTATTTAACTATTTTTGGGAGTGAAATTTTGTCTACATAATTCTTAACTCTTTTTAAAAGAAAATGTTCAGTAGGAAATCTTTAACTATTTTTGTAGAGGGAAATTTTCTGTAAAAAATGTTTAACTTTATATTGAGAGGGAAATTTTCTCTAGAACATTTTTAACTCTTTTTAAGAGGGAAATTTTCTCTAGAAATTGTTTCACTTTTGTTTTAAATGAAATTTTCTCTATAAAATGTTTAACTCTTTTTAAGAGAGAAATTTTAATTCTTTAGTAATTTTAAAACTCTTTGGGAGTGAAATTTACTTTTGAATATTTTAAACTCGTGAAGAAATAAAAAAATATTTTTAATTTCTAATAGTTATTTAATGAGTATTAATGCGTTTTTGTTTGTGGTTTTCTTTGAGATTTTATTTATGACACACTCAATTATTTTATGAAACACATTTTCTTACAATAATACATATAATTTTGTTCACAATTGTTTTTATTTTTGTTTGTTTGTTAAAGGCAATGTTAGTCGATCTTTTGTAAGAAAAGAAATAAAATAAATGTTTTTTATCAAAAATATTTGTTTTGTTTTTTTTTATTATAATGATTACTTTTGGACGAAAATTACAATATAAACTGGCTTTATTAAAGTAATTTTTAATTTACACAGAATTGGTTTAAATAATGAAAAACTAACTTTTAAAGAAGTAGTAAAACAAATACAAATACAAATGGTAACAGAAATACATACTTAAAAAGGCAGAGAACAAAAATGTACACAATACAATTAATAAGGAAAGTGTTATGAGAATTTGTAAAGAAAGAAAACTAATAATAATACAAAAATAGTAGTTAAGTAACATTAAATGGAAATCTTGTTTTAAATATATGAATATATAGCACTTGTTTTTTGGCAAACTCAAAATTTTAGAAATTAGAAAAGTTTTTAAATTTAAATGTTTCATTTTAATACAAAAATTAATACATATTTTTTTAGTTTTTTTTTTTTTTTTTGTATGAAATACTTGTTTGAGAAACTAGTTATTTTAATCTTAAATATTGCTTTAGTTTCAGCAATATTTATATTTTTTTTTATCAAATAAATTTCAGCACTTTTTGTTTAGTTTTAAGGGTTTTAAGGGATTTTTCAAAAATCAAATTTAGAATTTTGTTTTGGTATTTTAAAGACTTAAAGGTTAATAAATTTTTTTTATTTTTGTTTCATAAATTTTGCAAATTTGATTTTGTTTATTCATTTTAATATTGTTTTAATTTTTTTTATCTTTGAATTTTAAAATTTTGTGTTAATTATTGCAGCCTAGTGGTTAATGTGGTTGTTGCATTTTTTAGTGTTGGTGGTTTGTTGTTGTTGTTGTTACTATTGCTGTCTGAATTATTCCCAATCCTTTTTTATTTCAAATGTCCACTCCCATTTAAGATGAATGTGTTTATCGTCATCGGTGAAGAGTGATGAAACCGAATAAGTACCGCGTGCCATTAGACCAGAAGGTGCCTCCTCATTGGGTGTAATATAGCACTGGATTTCCTTTTTGGGTGGATAAGAGCCCACCATATGTGTCATTTTATCAACTATGAAAGGAGGAAACACAAATAACAGGAAAAATTATATAAATTTAAAAAAAAATACACAAATTATGGTTAAATAAATAAGGAGATGGTAATGAAACTTTCTATATTACAGACAGTTTTTAACTCTATAGCAGTGAAATTTTTTCTAAAAAAAAATAAATTAACTCTCCAGGAGTGAAATTTTCTCTAAAAAAGAAACATGTCTTTGAAACATTGTTCTAAAGAAACTGTTTCAACTCTTATAAGAGGCAAATTATCTTTAGAAATTCTTTAACTCTTTTTGGGAGTGAAATTTTCTTTAGCATTTTTTTTTAACTCTTTTTGGGAATGAAATTTTCTCTAGAATATTGTTAACTGTTTTTCGGATGGAAATTTTCTCTAAAAATTTCTTAATTGTTTTTAAGAACGAAAATTTCTCTACAAAATTTTTAAACTCTTTTTGAGAGGTAAATTTTGTTTAAAGAAAAATTTTCATTTGAACTCTTTTTCCGATGGAAATTTTCTTCAGAAATTTCTTAACGAAAGAGCGAAAAAATTTTTAATTCTTTTTGAGAAAGAAATTGTGCATAAAGAAACTTTTTTTAACTTTTTAGGAGTGAAATTGTTTCTAAAGAAACTGTTTCAACTCTTTCCGAGAGGAAAATTATCTTTAGAAATTATTTAACTCTTCTTGAGAGGGAAATTTTCTCTATATAATTTTTAACTCTTTTTGAGAGTGAAATTTTCTCTAGAACATTGTTAACTGTTTTTCGGATGGAAATTTTCTCCAAAAATTTCTTAATTGTTTTTAAGAGCCAAAATTTCTCTACAAAATTTTTAAACTCTTTTTGAGAGGTAAATTTTGTTTAAAGAAAAAATTTCAACTCTTCAGTAGTGAAATTTTTTTAAAGAAACTGTTTCGACTGGCGTTTCAAAATCGTAAAATTTCTACTCTTTTTGATAGTTAAATTCTCTTTAGAAATTTTTTAACTCTTCTTGAGAGGGAAATTTTCTCTAGCTAATTTCTCTAGAACATTGTTAACTATTTTTCCGATGGAAATTTTTTCCAAAAAATTAAAAAAAAAAAATTTTTTTTCTCCTCAAACAGAGTTTTCTCTAGCAATGTTTTTTTAACTCTTTCTGAGAGTAAAATTTTCTCTCGTACATTTGTAACTCATTTTCCACGCGAAACTTTCTCTAGAAATTTCTTAGCTGTTAGCTGAGCGAAATTTTCTCTAGCAATTTTTGAGAGGGAAATGTTTTCTAGAAAAATTTTAACTTCTTTTGAAAGCGAAGTTTTCTCAAGAAATTGTTTAACTTTTTTGAGAAGAAAATTATCTCTACAACATTTTTAACTCTTGAAGAATTTAGAAAAAATATTCTTGTTCTAATTTTGTTTTAATGAATAAAATTGTAACTCTTCAAGAGTAAATTTTTTTATTCCACAAGAGTAAAATTTTTGTGTTTAAAAGTGTGACATTTAGTTTAGGAACAAAGAGTTACTCGTAAATCATTACTGTTGAAAAAATGTTTAAGTCTTCAAGAGTTAAATTTAATTTAAAATAAATTTCACAAATTTAAAGTTTTTCTGTATTAAAGTTATTTGTGAAATTTAGTCTGGGAACAAATTATGGTCTTGTATGTATTGCTGTGTATAGTCTTGTGTAAAGTCTTGTCCAAACTCTTGTTTAAATTCTTGTCGAAAGTCTTGTCTAAATTCTTATCCAAAGTCTTGCCTGTAGGCTTGTTTAAACTCTTGTCCATAGTCGTGCCTGTAGTCTTGTTTATAGTTTCATTTAAATTCTTGTCCAGTCTTGATTGTAGTGTTGTCTAAATTATTGTACAAACTCTTGTTTATAGTCTTGTCTAAATTCTTATCCATAGATTATTATTGTCCAAAGTCTTGCCTGTAGTCTTGTTTAAATTCTTGTCTAAAGTCTTGTTTAAAATCTTGCCCAAAGTCTTGCCTGTAGTCTTGTTTTCAGTCTTGCCTTTAGTCTTGTTTTCAGTCTTGTCTTGGTTGGCTCTGATGTATCCCGTTTTTACTTCATAAAGATTAAAAATATTGGCCAATTGTTTATATTTTATTTATTTTATTAGCTAATTTGCATTACCCTTCTCCTTATTATAATTACTGTTAAGTTTAATTAATAATTTTTGAAATATCTTACCAGGTATTTCTTTAAGTTGTTAGTAGTAGTTTTTTTTTTTTTTTTGTTAATAGATTTTTTAGACACACATTTATTTAGACACATACACAAACATTGAGTTAAAAAAATAGTTGTAAATTAGTTGTCAAACAAAATATCAGTGATTAGAAACATAATAATAAACAAAAACACAAATAAAAAGAATGGAAAAATGTATTAATTTTGTACATTATTATTATTGCATTAAATCAACACAATATTAAGACAGTAATAACTAAGGTGATTAATAAAACATAAGTAACACCAAACATGCCACAAAATATATTCGAAGTAGTTGATTCGGTGAACATGTTGAATAACAGATAATATAATATAAAATGCAATTAAATATTAAATAAACAAGTAGTAAGCTCTAAGACTTGTGGTAACAAACTGAATAAAATTCAAATTAAATAATGTTTATAAATAAAAAATCTTTGAGCAGTAAGAAATTCTTATAAACTAAAGAAAACATAAAAGTAATTGTTGGTAATATTTAAATATGTATACATACATACATATATGTACATATTTAGCAAATGTTAGGGGGGTGTTGTTATATTAAGCATAAAATGGTATAAAAACGAAAAAGTACGTATAGAAAAGTAAAACAAAATTATTTAAGTACTTACCAGGGACACCTAAACGATAAGTCTTTTGTACGTATTTAAGGCCGTGCACTATTTCTCTTTGAACAATAAAATCAATGCGTACTTTATACTGTACACCTTCTTTAATAACAAAAACCTGAAAATGAATATAAAATAAATAAATTATTTAATAAAATAGACAATCTAAAAACATAATACTTACTTGCTTTTTAAGCTGACTTAGATCACCGGTTAAATCTAATTCCATATCAGTACGTCCTTCCACAACCAAAGCTAATTTCTTAACAATCACTTTACGTGGATCATTGGGTTCTAATTAAATGGAAATAAGTTTTATTTTATAACATTTCTAGGAAAAAAAAACTAATTTCGTTTTTCCTTACCAACAATGATTTTCTCTGCTTGCGCTTCACCCAAAAGGGTTTCCTTGTAACGTCTTAAACTTTCATCTTCTTGATCGGCTGCCATTATTTCTTCAATAGTTTTTTCTGGTGGTGGCTGATAGTTGGCATCATGTACATCTTCTTCGTGGTGCTCAACCTCATTTTTTGCAGCTACAGCATCGGCAGACATGTTTTATTTTTATTGATTTATTGAAGACCAAATAGTTTAAAGTAAATTTTGGTGGCGAAGAAAAATAAGCAGCCTGAAAAAGAAGAAAAAGAAATGAAATATTAAATTTCGGAAGAAAATTTCAGGCTAGACTAAAGACAAGACTAAAGATAAAACTAAACTTTAGTTACTAAAGACATGACTAAAGGCAAGAATTAAAACAAGAGTAAAGACAAGACTAAAGACTAAACTAAAGACAGGACTAAAGAAAATACTATATGTAACGAGTCCGCCATCTAACGTTTTTTTTTCAACTAGTGCTTATTTCGTGAATGGTAACACTTTAGCTCATGTCTGATTTGATAATTAGTTTTATGGTTGTGGAAATATTGCGACATTACTTTGAAAATCATGGTAATGTTGCAAAATGTGTGCGAAAATTACGTACGGATTTAGGAAGAAGAGAAGCACCGTCAGATCTTATGAAAAAAGTGAAAGTAAAGTGAAACCAAAGCGTGAAAAGCCAAAAACATTGCGTACAACCGAGAATATTGCTGCTGTGGCAGAAAGTGTGCGTGAAGCGCCATCAACATCAATTCACCGTCGTTCTCAACAATTGAACATTGCGGAGACATCAATGAGACGAATTTTACATAAAGACCTTGGTATGACGCCATACAAAGTCCAATTGGTTCAGGAGTTAAAGCCAACTGACCATCCAGTGCGTTTTCGCTTCGCTAAATGGGCCTGCGATCGACTTACAGAAGATGCCGATTTTTTCATTTTGATCTTGGCGGGTATGTAAACAAGCAAAATTGTCGCATTGAAAAGCCGATGCACCCAAAACGAGTCACTGTTTGGTGCGGATTTTGGTCCAGAGGCATAATTGGGTAATTTTTCTTCGAAAATGAGCAAGGAGTGGCCGTTACAGTCAATGGCGATCATTATCGGGCCATGTTGAACGAATTGTTGTTCACAAAAATTGAAGAGGAGGATATTGGCAACATTTGGTTTCAACAGGACGGCGCTACGTGCCACACAGCCGAAGCTACACTCGATGTTTTGCGCCCTGTTTTTGAAGATCGCATTATCAGCCGCAGAGCTGATGTCGTTTGGCCACCTCGGAGCTGCAATTTGACACCGTTGAACTATTATTTGTGGGGTGCCGTCAAAGATAAGTGTTACGCCGACAAGCCAGAAACAATTGACGCTTTAAAGAACAATATTCGTGAAGCCATTGGTAAAATACAGCTGCACACAATCGAAAATGTGCTTAAAAATTGGACCGATCGTGTAGGCTACTGCATGGCCAGCCGAGGCAGCCATTTGAATGAAATTATTTTCTATTATTATCCGGAAGGATTGTACTTTCAAATTAAAAAAAGAAATTTGAGAAAATATTCAGTAGTTGAAAACTGTCTCTCTAATGGACGAATTCTTAAACTAAAATACTAACTATTGTTTAACTATTACTTGTTATTCTTATGGCAAACTAAGAATCATTAGTTAAGCCTTTGTTATTAGCTAACTAAAGACTGTGAATTCGGCCATAAGAAAATTATTTTAATTTTCAAATTTCTTTTATTCTTGATTATTGTTTTTTATACTTTTCTTTAACAAAACAAAAAATAATTACTTTAGAGCCCGTGGCGCTTATCAACGATTTAAAGACACAATAATAAAATAACGCAAAAAAATACCAATTTATTAAATATTTTGTTGTGTTTATCAGTTGATATGAATAATTTTTTTTTCATATTTTTGCTATTTATTACTATATGTATTTGTATTGTTACAGTTTTTCTTTCCTGGTTTTAATATTCATATGGTAAATATCGATTATATGCTGTCAGTGTGAGTGGTGGCAACAGAGGTAGGTAATATTTTGTTACGCCTATTACAAAAGAACCAGCCATGTTTGCTGTATGTGGCCTGAGTGTAAGGCATTGGAGGAAAAGTGTTAGTGGTTGATAATTTTCACCTACAAAATTTACGACATGCTTATAGATAAGTCATCATCACCATCATCATCGTCACACTTAACAAGTTTGATGGATGTGTTTAACATTTCCAATACTCCCCCCGTTTGCATACCAGTTTATCTAAGGTTTTTTTGTTTTCTAGCAAAAGGACCTAATGAAAACCTGTAATGGTGGCGAGTTTTATTTATAGCTGTTAAACAAATTAAAAATAGCTGTTTCAAATATGAAAATTTTAAGTATTAAATACTTTTGTTTCTTATTTTTAAGTTTTGTTTTTGTTGCTTTCCAAGTTTATTGCAAAATCCTATTTATATGAAAAACTTTTCAGATTTTTTTTCACATAAAATCTTATTGCAGCCATAAATTTTTATTAACCAACATATATTTATTATAGCTTTATTATTTGTACACTATTTTTCTGTTTTATTTTTACAATTATTGTGGTTTTTACCATATTTAGATGTGATGATTGCATTTTTTAATTTTAAAACATCTCGACAATAAAGGCCACATTGTAAGAAAGTCAAACTATTAGGAAAATGTTAAAATACAACAAAATTTCAATAATTTGTTAATAATTTTGCATTATTACATTATGTTAAAAACATTTTAAAGGACCTTTATAAACTAAAATCTGCTGCTCGGCTGAGAAATTTGCCAAAAGCTTTTATTTTTAGCAAATTAGTAAAATATTCTTTAAATTATTATTAAATTATACAAATAATTGGTAGTATTAATCATTTATAAATAAAACAACTTGTTCAAATAATTTGTAGTTTTAGTTGAGTTTAACCTGAACTGAAAATGAACAGACGTGGACATTTTTTCTGATCCTATTTACAATATAAATTATCATTCCAATTAATTAAGATTTATATAATTATAATATTTACTCTTTCCTTAGCTTTATTTATGAGATTTTGAAACATTTGCAAAGACTTTTTTAACCAAAAAATCTGATAAAAATCTGCCAAGTTGAGACATTTCCCAGACTCGACTTTTTGCACATTAATGAAAAAAATTTTTAATAAAATTATTGCTTCTATACAAACACATATAATACAAATCAGTTATAAATAAAGAAATTTGTTATTATAAGTATGTATATTTTTAATAACTTTTGAAGAAAAATTACATCAAACTCAGAAGAATCAATAGGGATTTATCTGCTTATTCTATTTACACACTAAATTAAACACACTTAATTTAAATTTACATAATTTAATTATTTACTCTTTAGCTTTACTTGTATACCCTTTTTATCTTTTGTAATTAATATTTTAATAATTAAAAATTCCTTTTTAATTTCTTTGTTTTACACCTCATTAACAAACAACTTATTTCCCCCCCTTTTTTCGTATTCGAAAAACAATAATAACACTAAACTGTGAAAATGATACCCTTAACAAAAGAAAAAACAAAACAACAACACTAACAATAACAATATTAACACAAAAACATTAACATTAAAAAGCAAACACAACTAAATAGACCCCCTATTTAAGCTGCACTTGACCTGATAAACAAAAGAAAAACTAAAAAAACATCACACTTATAACTAGCAAAAAGGAAAAAACGTACGCAAATAGAATATTAAAAAAAAGCAGCAAAGCAAAACAGCAACAACAACTATTTAATGAATGACAACTACAACTAGAGTTGCCAAATTTTTAAATTTGAGAAACACAACAAATAAAACACCCAAGAAAATACCAAAAAAAATGTATGAATCACTAATGAAAGTAATACAAAAATCAACAACAACAAGCTAAAGAAACAAGCACCGGTAAATAAGAAAATCAAAAAGAAAATGACAAAAAATACTAATTATCATGATAAAATAATGATAATGAGATAGGACTGAGGGGGGGAAAAGGAAAGGGGTAAAAATAAAATAAATTGAATGAAATTTTAAAACAAAATATTTAAAAACTCAAAATAACACCATAATAAACCGGTTATAAAGAAAAATTCCAAAAAATAAGACGAAAACAACAAATGTGGGAAGGGAAACATTTAGCAGACAAAGAGGATGATTGACTAGCTGGCTGCTCAATTCTACAACATACAACCCCACTCAGCAGCAAACATTCTTATTCTTTTTTACATACACACGAGTCAACAATCTGACAAACGCACGTAATTATATTATATGTAGCTGTATGTGATTAAAATTTTAATTTTAACTTGGAATCGATGACTTTATTGTATGTAATATTGTTGGGGCACAGGCAAATTGTTCAACGAAATGGAAAATAATGGATAACCATAAACAGTAGTAGCAGCAGCAGTAATAATAAGACAAAGACAATACATACAGCTACCCACTACAGACTCCTTATGTCATTAAACCCCCAAATTCATTTATGGCCAGCTAAAACAATGGCTGGTAAAATAAAGCATAAGCTGCCAAACGTGGACATTTAACAAAAAATTAAAAAAAAATAAACTAGCATGAAGACGTGGAATCAAAGGGGTCCCCACCCTTTTTTCCCACACAACAAACACTCCCTAAAAACCCCAGCCATTTTCTAGACGACTCGCAACATCTCTCCAATTCTAACATTTTTTCATCATATTGCTCTTTTTTGCTTTGTTTCCAGTTCATTATCAATATTTTTTGCTCTAGAAGATATTTTTTTTAAAACTTTTTATCGCATTCACTTTTTCTATCAGGTTTTTGTGTACATACTCACTTTTTTATTTGTGAATTTGTTTAAAATAAAAAAAAAATTCTTTTGAAATTTGTTGCAGTTTTTCTTAAACTATTTAGCTTGTTATTGATTCACTTGTTTTGCCAACAAAAACTATAAATTTTTATTTATTTTTTAAAAAGTTGGAAAATCGTTTTTTCTAAGCAAATAAATTTTAATAAGAAATAAAATTAAACCGCTTCTTGTATATGTGTGGAGGAATAAAATTTTTTGAACAAATGTCGCGAAACAAAAAAATGATGAAGGAAAATCTGCTTATTCTTCTTCGCAGCAGAGTTGCCTAGTTTTATTTATGCAAAATATCCCATTATAACGTTAATAAGTTAATTTTTAAGTCATTTAAAAATGTAAAATTTTGTTTTTAAATAAAGCTAAAGCCATCATTTTAAAAACTTAAAATATTAAACAAATATTAATAACCAAAGTATGTGTTATGTTGTTATCATTGAAATTATTTAAAATTTGTAAATAAATATAAGGGAAAAACTTTGAAATGAGCAACTCTCTCGGTTGACGAAACCTGCACAGTGTTGTAACAAAATGTAGTAGATGTTTTGTAATAGATTTATAGTTGCCATATTTAATATTACAAAATCGCTCAATAATTTTAAATGAAGGAATATCTAAAAGTTAACATACTTTTATGAGAATAAAATATGTACAGCAATGCGGACTATTAACTCATTGACCAGAATTCAAGAATCAATTAGTTTATATTTTATTAATCTTAAACAAGGGAAAGACAATATTATAACATTTCACAATTTTAAAAGAAGTCACAGACTAAAGACAATAGAACCAGCGATATGGACCTAAGTGGGCCGTACTATACGGCCATCTGCTAACCTAACCACAGACTAAAGATGTTCTTGTTTTCCATTTCTTTGAAAGTTTATAAAATTTATATTTTAAATTGGAAATTTTGTGAAAATACTGTTTTTTAAATTATTTAATAAATTTACATATTTTCGTGGAAATGCGATTTTTGACAGTTCATTTTATAGGATAGTTGTGATGAGATTTTTCATAACGTAATATCCCTTAATATGTATTATAATACTAAGACTAACACTAATTTTAAGACTCCATGTGAGATTGTACTCTTTCCAATTGAATTAGTCGTTTGGTAATATTGAAATTTTAGATATTATATAACGTAGAGATGGCATGTTAAATACTATCTAAGATTTCTATTAGCAAACATCAAATGTAATTGTAATGCATTCAATCTCTCATGGATCTAAAAGTAAGTTTTTTTGGGTTACACGATCAAGTTCGTCTCTCAAATGTTAATACTTTTCACACTTTTTCATAAATACATACATATGTACTTTTAAAACTTTATACGAGCTTGCTTTCAAATTCTCGTTCCAATTGTATGTTTTAAGTTGCAGTCAAGAAAACAGCTGATTGTGAATAAAAATTCACATATGTAATTTCAATTTATTTTTAAAAACAAAGTTCTCGTTAAAGAGCCAGCATTAGTAATGGAAAACGTTACTTTTTATAACTTTGAATACTTCAAAGCTCAATATGTAGTTTGCGCAAAAGTTTTTTGTACTCATTGGGCACATTTATATATAAACCCATATATTTAACACTAGCTGCCTGCTGCAGTAGAAGCCAAAGTTGTGTCGTCTGGCAACTCTTATAAGTAAACAAATTTTGTTATTGTTGGTGAACACAACAAAAATAACAACCATAGATTAAGACTGTGATAACAACAATGTTGTTTCTTAGCGAAAACAACGTGCTCTTTTGATAGAAAACAGCTGTTCTATATGTTTTTTTTTCTTAATCAGAAGAAGCATTTTTTGTTTGCTCAGTTCGATAGCTTGTGTGTACATATTTTTTATTAATCTACAAAAAATAATGCAATTAAGCTAGTCAAATAGTTAAAGAAACATTAACCAAAACACGTTTAGCTAACAATACGCTCAAAAATATTAGTCATTAGGCGGCTGTCAGTTGTGGAACACAATCGTTTGGAAAAAGAAGAAACAAGCGCAAACGTGTAGCACATTTTGTTAAAAAAAAGAAAAATATATTTACATAATGGAAAATTTAAAGTAAGTTTAATATAAATAAGAAATTTAATAGTTTTAACAAAACGAAAAGTGGTTTAATAACTCAAGATTGTGAAATGTGAGGAGGGGAATATTGTACATCCGGTTGGTAAATGTAGCTATGAAAGTGGAAAGCTTCATAGCTTTGTTTTAATAAACCATTTTACAGAGATTCTTCCAAATACTTGAAAGAGCAGTTTTATAAAAACTACTGATTTATTTGTGTTTATAAGGTTAACAAAGAGGGGACCTAACTGACTTCACTCGCCCTTCCAAAAAAAAGCATCACCATTCACTTACAAACTCAATAAAGATAAGGAATATCTGTACATATATGTATGTTAATATATTCTGTTAGTAACTCTTAGTGATATACATTCATAAAAACATTAGCACTTTATTTTATTCACGTACGTTTTTAGTACACACAATAAGTGCTGGTTATCATTAGAAGTCATCTTCTAATTATTCACAAACACAGCCACTGAAAACAACTAACACATAAATTCTACCCAAAAAATAGTTTTCATTTCCTTTAAACACCATGCAGATAAAGTAGTATTTATAAATTATGAACTAAAATCTTAAAAAAACACTTCTTCAAACTCTAATCTTTACAGAGAAGGCAGTCTTATTGGTTGTGGCAATCCTCTACTGGACATTTCCGCTACTGTCGACGAAGAATTCCTGCAAAAGTATGGCCTCAAACCAAACGATGCGATTCTGGCCGAGGAAAAACACATGCCCCTGTACAAAGAGCTGATAGAAAAATATAAAGCTGAATTTATTGCCGGCGGTTCAGTGCAGAATTCTTTACGTGTTTGCCAGTGGATCTTGCAAAAGCCCAAAGTGGCTACCTTCTTTGGCTGTGTAGGCAATGATCATTATGCTAAAATATTGGAGGAAAAAACCACCAAAGAGGGTTTAAATGTTAAATATCAATATACACAAGAGGCTCCCACTGGCACCTGTGGTGTTTTAATTACAAATACCCATCGTTCTTTGTGTGCTAACTTAGCGGCTGCTAATCATTTTACCATTGAACATTTGCAACAGGCTGAGAATAGAAAGCTTTTAGATAATGCTGAATATTATTATATATCGGTGAGTGTTTAGACAAATTTTTTAATTTCATAAGGAAACTTTTAATTTGGGGAAAAGAAAAAGAAGAAATTTTCAATAATTTTTTTCATTTCGAAAAGAAATTTGGTTTTGAAAAATATTTTCAATTTTAAAAAATTCTTAATTTCGAAATGAAATTTAAAATTTAAAAAAGAAATTTTTAATTTCGAAAAAAAAATTTAAACAAGGAATTTTCAATGATATTTTTAATTTCGAAAAGGAATTTTTAATTTCAAAAAGAATTTCGAATAGAAGTCTTCAATTCAATTTCGAATATAAATTTTCCATTCGATTAAAAGTTTTAAATGAAATTCTTAATTTCAAAAAGAAATTTTATTTCAAAAAGAAATTTGGAATTTCGAAGAGAAAATTGTAACTTTGAAAAAAAAAATAGAATTTCAAAATAAAATGTTCAATATCGAACAATAAATTTCAATAAAATTCCTAATTTAAAAAAAAAAAATTTTTAATTTATTTTTTTATTTATTTATTTCAAGTAATATATATAAGCCTTACTAGGCCAATAAATTAAATATATTACAGTGCAGATTCCTGAATAATAAGTATATGTATAATACAAAAATAAAATTTAATTATAAATTAAAAACATACAAAATAGAGGCCCCCAGCCAAATTAATTATTTAATTAAAATAATATTAAATATTTCTTTCTGTAAGTAAGAAAAAGGAAAAAAAATAGGAAGAAAAACATTAAACATTTTTAGTTTCGTAAAGAAATTTTAAAATTTTAAACTTAAATCTTTCAATTTCGTAAATAAATTTTTAAATTTTGAAAATATATCTTTAAATTTCGTAAAGAAATTTTAAATTTTGAAAAATAAATTTAATTTCGAAATTCCAAATATTGAAAAAAATAACTTTAAAAAATTAAACTTTTCCACCTTCTCTTTTCCAGGGTTTCTTCCTCACCGTCAGCCCGCCAAGTATCATGGAAGTGGCACACCATGCCCACAAACATAATCGCATGTTCATGATGAACCTGAGCGCTCCCTTCCTGTCGCAATTATTTAAAGAACCCATGATGGCAGCCATGCCCTACGTCGACATACTCTTCGGCAATGAACAAGAAGTTGAAACATTTGCCAACGAACAGGCCTGGGATACCAAAGATGTGAAAGAAATCGGTCATAAACTAGTCGCTCTACCCAAAGAGAATACACAACGTGAACGTATCGTCATCATAACTCAGGGACATCTGCCCGTTCTACTCTTCCGCAATGGTAAAATTGAGGAATACCCTGTACAAGAATTGACGCGTGAACAAATGGTCGATACAAATGGTGCCGGTGATGCCTTTGTGGGCGGTTTTTTGGCCCAATACGTACAAAAGAAATCCTTTGGTGTTTGTATACGTTGCGGTATCTGGGCAGCCTCTCAAATCATACAGCGCAGCGGTTGTACTTTTGAGGGTAAACCTGGTTTTGAGGAATAATTAGTACAAATGATATGAATTTAAACAAAACAAAAAAAAACAAGGCCTTTTTTTAACTTAACATCTATTTGGTTTCGAACTATTTTGGGGTTGTTTTTAAGTTATTTTTAAAAATTTCCTAAATTATACTAGTAAGCAATTTTTACTAATTTTGTACACACCACCACCACATACCATCACTACTCTGTTCGAGCAGACTAATCCTTACTCATCTTTAAACTTTAACTTTCTTTTAATATTCGACTCGATTTGTTTATACATATATGTATATTTGATATATTTTATAAACGAATCTATTGTTTAATATTTAATCAGTGTTGAATCGTTATTATTTTACACATATTGTGTAAAATTGTTAATTGTCATTTAATAACTTTTTTATAAAGTTTATTATAAAAAAACTAAACTATAGCAATATATTGTAAATTTTAGCTGCTGAAATAAAAATAATCATGTGTTGTTTACATTTATTGTATTAATAAATAAAAGAAAAAAAAAATGATTTACAAAGAATAATATACATATTAGGGTTTTTATTAAATTTGGAATAAAATTGTTTCTATCAACAATGTAACAGAATTTAATTCCGTTCGGAATGAAACCTAGAAATTATTCTAGAAAAAATGTTTCCCCTTATGAACGGAATTAAATTCTGTGACATGACTGTATACATATTTATAATTTTGAAAAGGAATTTCGAGTAAATTTTTATTCGAATAAAAATTTTAAAGAGAAATTTTCGTTTCCCACAGAATTTTTTAAAGTTTTCGAAGAATAATTTTCAATTTCGGCAGAATTTTCGTTATTCTCAAAAAAAAATTAAAAAAAAATATATAACGATTTTAATCAAATTCGAATCAAAACTGAAAATTCCAAAAGGTTACAAATAAAAATCGAAATTTTAAAAAGAAAATTTCAAATGAAAAATTATTAATGTTTAATACAGAATAGACATTTGAACATAAATGTTAATGTCAACAGAAATATTTAAATTTGGACTGAATATTTAAATTTTGAATAGAATAGAAATTTTAAATTCAAAAAAATTATTTTTGAGCTTTGAGTTTCTAAAAATTAAAAATTCGAAGTTCATACAGAATACTTCTTCATTAAATAGAAATGTTTCGTTTGAAACAAAATATTTCAAATAATTCATTACGAAAAGAAATTGGTGATTTCAGATAAAATTTATTTAGCATTTAAAATTGTTTGCATCGAAGGACTACTTTTACATGTACAAAGAATATAATATTACTTTTTTTATTATTTGTATATTCAATTTTAATATTCAATACTATTTCAAATTATTTTTAAGTTTTCTTTTATAATAAAACCCCTTATTTAAATATAAAATACTGTATTTTACAAACGAAAATAGCTTGAATTACTTCTATTTTAATATTTCTGTATGTTTCTATAGATATTTCCTATTTAAAAACTAAAAACATATTATTTTTATTTAATTCCCTTTGAAATGGTTTACATATCTCTAACGGCTTTTCTACGCCCCTTACTTTACTACACTTTAGTACCATTACATGCAACCCTGTGTCGCTTAGTCCGCAACATTACAACTCTGTGCGAAAAAGAATAAAACAAAGAAAACTTTGCATAAATGCGTGTGAAAAATTTCGCGCCGTATAAAATTTTGTTTTTACACATATTTTTTTCTTTTAAATAAAATTTAATCAATACTACGGCTTATAAAATCCCCAAAACCAAGTGCAAATTATAATATATATTAGAAAAATTAAAGTAAATTACAATAATTAATGGTAGTATTATAGTGCTTTGTGTAGAGTGTGTGAACAAATAGCTAGAACAAGAAGAAGCGGCGTAGCGTTAGTGTGTTGAGTGCAAAAAGAAGGAAAAAATACTAAGAAAAAAATGAAGAAAATGCCACCGCAAAAAAAACGTGAAAAAGAAACAAAAGATGCTGCGGCTGCTTCCCTTAATGGTACCATCAGCAACACCAATCATAATAACAATTCCACCACAGTAGCCAATAACAATCATCAGAATGCAATAAGTTGCAATGGTGCTGAAGCAATTACTGGCATTAATACAGTAGCGACACAGGCGTCGGCAGCGGCGGCAACAGCAACAAGCGCCGAACAAACTAAACTCAATAGTCACCAACAAGAGCAGGAACTCTTTTTACAGGCTTTTGAAAGTAGGTTTTTATTTGCATTTAATTTTTGTAATAATTTTAACATTTGCATAATTTAGAACCCACACAAATTTATCGTTTTCTACGTAATCGCCATGGTACTAGTCCCATTTTTCTACAACGTACACTTAGCTACATGAAGGAACGCATGTCTCGGAATCACCGTAAACGTAATAATTTCAAAATCAACACCATGCTAGATGTTCTAACACAGAAAAGTCAAACATTGGCCAACAATTATCTTAATATCATTTATAATGGTTTATTTGAGAAGACCGCCAGTGCGGAACATGCCTGGCAGGAGGGTGACCAGGTTACGGTGGAATCTACTTTGTATAAAATAACTAAAAGTAAACGTAAAGACAGCACCTCAGATTTTCAAGAAATTTTGGTGAGTTGGGTACCAAAAATAAATAATTCAATGTAGTTTTTTATATACTTCTTTTATTTTTTATAACTAGACTCATAGTTCCAGTGTTATTTATAATCCTCTTGATAATATGCAAGAATTTACTGCCATTTCAATACCCGCTCAATCAATTCATCCTCTAGGTGATCAACACACTATCTATAAACTTTTGTTTCGCATTAAAGTTAAGCCTGTTGGTCAGGATGCTATTATTGCTAATGGTGGCAATGAAGGTAAGTTTCAAGGTGTCTTTTTAACTTTTCCATACCTTTTTTTAACTCTTATATCTTTCTTAGATACTCCTACTAAACGCAGTAAACTATGCACCAAACTTTACGGCTGTGAATTAATTGTCTATGAGAAGAATAGTGGCTGTATACCTGAGGGAGATTATGAGGCCGCCTTGCAAGAGCTCAATTCATCTAGTATTAAATCATTTTCGCCAAAGAAACGCAGCTGGGAAACTCTGCCTGACAATTACATTCCAATCACCATGAAATTCGATGTCTTCACACAATATCCCACATTAAAGTTTCGCTTAACGTGGTCGGCCAATGAGTTGCCAAAGGAAATTTCCATAAAAGAAATGGATACATATTGTACTTTTACCGATATAACCAATGGTATTGGTTGCGAAAATACCAATACAACCAATAACAATGAACAAATAAATCACAATAATAATTGTATTAAGGGAACAGCAACGACGACAACAACAGCACCAGAAACAACCAAAAATAGTGGCAAGTCGAACAGCACTACGATTTCTAAGCCCTTAGCCAAAACGGAGAAGATACAAATTGTTTATAATTTTTTGTATAGCAACAATACCCGTCAACAAACCGAGTACACACAAGAGGTCATATGCCCCTGGTGTGGCTTAGACTGTATGCGTTTGTATTCGCTGTTGAAACATTTAAAATTATGTCATGCCAGATTTAATTTCACTTATCAGCCGGCTGCTCAAAATGGTGCTAGAATTGATGTGACCATAAATGATTCGTATGATGGTTCATATGCTGGTTCGCCATATGATTTGGCCGGACCATCGGGATGTTCGTTTGCTCGTACGTGTGGACCCGTACGACGTACAACTGTGACGAATCTATTGGTCTGTCGTCCCAGACGACAGAAGACTTGTTTGGATGAGTTTTTGGTTTTGGACGAGGATGATATGAGTAATCAGAGGCCCTATATAACGGGACATAATAGGTTAGTATTAGTTTTTATTTTTTTATAAAATTATCACGGCGAATAGTTATCCATAAAAAATTCTACGTGGCGAATAGTTTGCCATAGAAAAGTCTATGTGGCGAATAGTTTTCTATAGAAATTCTATATGGTGAATTGTTTTTCATTGAAACTTCTCTGCGGCGAATAGTTTTCCATGTAAATTTTACTGTGACGAAATCAAAAATCCTTTCTTAATTTCTTAATTTGATCAATATTTCATATTTTGACTTCAATATGTTCATCTTACAGACTTTATCACCATACCGAAACCTGTCTTCCTGTCCATCCCAAAGAACTCGACATCGATTCTGAAGGTGAAAGTGATCCCTTGTGGTTGCGACAAAAAACCATACAAATGATCGATGAGTTCACCGATGTCAATGAGGGCGAAAAGGAATTGATGAAATTATGGAATCTACACGTCATGAAACATGGCTATGTGGGCGATTGTCAATTGCCTTTGGCCTGTGAAATGTTTCTCGATGCAAATGGTCATGAAATTATACGTAAAAATATCTATCGCAATTTCATACTACACATGTGTTCGCTATTCGATTATGGTCTAGTTTCACCCGAAACCCTGTATAAAACTGTACAAAAACTTCAGGGCATTCTAAGCAAATACAGTGATGGTCAAGAATTAATGTCCAAACAGCGTGAGACACAACTGAAATATTGGTTAGAGGTGGGTATACACAAACAAGACGAACAAAAACTCAAATCACCACAAAAACCCATAGCACCTACAATATTTAACGCTAATCATATTGTGGCCCAAAAGAAAGAAGATAAAACGTCAATGGGTTTAGCAGCGGAAGCTAAAAGCTCTATGCAGCCGCCTACAAAACGTTCTTCAACAGCTGTTAAACGTTCTAGTGTTAATGCCAACGGTGGTGTAAATGGTACTGCCGGTGAGAAACTAACAAACGGCAAAAGTGTGGCACGCAAATCTGCTACTCAAGATGATGATGCCAAAGAGAAATCTAATAGTCTAAAGAGAACGGCTAATGGTGATAAGAAATCTGAAACCAAAGCTAAAAATGAGATAGAAACTAAAGCTCAAGCAGCTAAAAGAAGACTTTCTACAAGGGGTAAGTTGTATTTTTATATTTCTACATTTTTAATATTTTTATTTGAAATAACTTAACAAGATCCAAATAAGTGCCACAATCATGTTTTATTACTTAAATCATTTAATCACAATTGAAAAATATATACATAGGTTATTTTAATTGGTTTTGGCAAAAGGCGTTTTCATTTTTACCATCCATCAACATCTTTAAGCAACAAATCATCATACTACCCGTATCATCTTCAGTCATATTTCAATTCAGTGCTAAATAAAACAAAATTCTAAATTCATTTGCAAACAAAATTTAAACAACTATCAAACAACCACAACCATTTGGCTTTTTTTTATAATAACTAAATAATAATTTGGTGTTTTTTTTTTGTTCTCAAATATTTTTGTTCTTTTCCATTGTTTTATCTATAATCAATTTTTTCCTACCTCTCAAACACTTTCTGCTGCAGATGATAATAGTGGTGATGTTGATGGTGCTGCCAACGGTGGTGATATTGTGAATGAACACGATAAAAAAGTAGATAAACATGTTTTTAAAATTCATGAACATCATCATCACTTCGATGAGGTTGAGTCTCAAATTCCCGATGAGCTTAGTAATAATGATAATACAATTACTGCAAATAATTGTAGCAGTAGTAGGTCTATTAATAATATACAATGATTATTATATTATTGTATGAGTTTAAGTACTATTATTTTAGTTATAAGTTGAAGGATTAAATTTATTAACAGTTTTATAGTGTAAATTAAAAAAAACAGTGTTGAAAAATATGGGATTTTTTCTTTGTAAATGTTAAAAACAAATTTCTAAAGAAAATTCAATGCGGCAAATGATTGCTATGAAAAATTCAATGTGGCGAATAATTTTCTAGTGAATTCAACGCGGCGAATAATTTTTTATAGAAAATTCAATGCGGCAAATAATTTTGTTTACAAATTCTTAAAGAAAAATAAATTAAATTTGAAATGGACCCCACGGAATTATGGTTTGATGATTCGTCTGATGAAGATGAATCCTTACTAGAACTGGCCAGAAGCAGAAAAAGGCTGAGCGATGCTTCTAACATTTTAGAAATGGATTCCAACTCTTTGCTGCTTAGACCTGCAGGATATTAACAAAAGTAATTTACAAGTAGTATTTGGTTGACCAAAAAAAAAAAAAATACTTACATTTTAAATAAATTTTACACAGTTTTATACACGTCGACAGCAAATTTGTGTTCGATAAAAAAATTCGTTGAACAACGAAATTTTCAACAGTGATGCCAACTCATAATACAAATTTTACATTTGATAGTGATAAACATAATGAATGTTGAAAGCAGCCTTTATCGTTAAGTGTAATTCGCAATGCAATTGCGCAAGAATATCTTAAAGACTTTTGGGCACTAGATTCATTTCCAAAATCCCAAGCTTTTTTTCTTAAAATATCGGATTTTTCAATAAGAGCGCTACAAAAGTTTTTTTAAATAAAGCAAAAACGGTTTTGGATATCAATGAAATTCTTTATTCCTGTGAAAGTAAGTTCGATGCCATTATGTGTGCTGCAATTTCACGTTTGATATTCTTACGAAGTTCATTAATCGTCGCTGGCTTGTTGGCATAGACCATAGACTTGACGTAGTCTCACAGGAAATAGTCTAATATTAGAAATAACACATTTTATTCTTAAGTCTATCTTTATGCTAATATAAATTAAAATAATAGTCCAACGGTGTCAAATCGCAGCTAAGAGGTGGCCAAATGAAATCAGCTCTGCGGCTGATAATGCGATCTTCAAAAACAGGGCGCAAAACATCGAGTGTAGCTTCGGCTGTGTGGCACGTAGTGCCGTCCTGTTGAAACCAAATGTTGCCAATATCCTCATCTTCAATTTTTGTGAACAAAAATTCAACATGGCCCGATAACGATCGCCATTGACTGTAACGGCCACTCCTTGCTCATTTTCGAAGAAAAAATACCCAATTATACCTCTGAACCAAAATCCGCACCAAACAGTGACTCGGCTTTTCAATGTATGCGTGCGGGTTTTCTGTGCCCCAAGTGCGACAATTTTGCTTGTTTACATATCCGCCAAGATCAAAATGAGCTTCATCTGAAAAGATGATTTTTTTTTTTGGCAAAATCGGCATCTTCTGTAAGTCGATCGCAGGCCCACTTAGCGAAACGAAAACGCATTGGATGGTCAGTTGGCTTCAACTCCTGAACCAATTGGACTTTGTATGGTGTCATACCAAGGTCTTTATACAAAATTCGTCTCAATGATGTCTCCGAAATGTTCAATTGTTGAGAACGACGGTGAATTAATGTTAATGGCGCTTCACGCACATTTTCTGCCACAGCAGCAATATTCTCGGGTGTACGCACTGTTTTTGGCTTTTCACGCTTTGGTTTATCGATGAGGATGCCAGTTTCTTTCACTTTTTTCACAAGATAACGAACATACGGAGCTGACGGTGCTTCTCTTCTTCCAAAATCCGTGCGCAATTTTCGCACACATTCTGCAACATTACCATGATTTTCAAAGTAATGTCGCAATATTTCCCAGCGTTGTTCAAGCGTATACGCAACCATATTCGTTCAGCGGAAGGATAAAACTAACTATCTATCAAATCAGACATGAGCTAAGTGTTGCCATTCACGAAATAAGCACTAGTTGAAAAAAAAACGTTAGATGGCGGACCCGTTATATACATTGAAATTCAAATAATAAAAAAATTAAAATTCTCCTTACATCTATTGATTCCATTTCAGGGTTACTTCACCCTTTTATAGAAAGAATAATCTTGTGATATATGATAAAGGAAGGATAAGATAATCGTTTCCATTTATAATTATGAAAAGTATGATTTATAAGTTATTCTAAACCAAAATCTAGGGTGCATCTAATTTATACATTCATTCAAAGTCTTGGTAAAAATGATAATTGACTTAAGATGGAAGTTTGAATTAATAAACAAAGTCAACAAAATATGTGTAAAAATTATAATATAGAAGGAGAACTGAAGCACTTACTTCAAATCAAGGATTTAGACGATATTGTCTGCTCTAGACACAAATTTAAGAATTGTCCGCGTCCTTTAGACATGTTGTTCACGTCCTGTTGAATTATTTTAAAATTGATTTAAAATGTGCAAGTTTTGACTTGGAAACAGTTTTTAAATTAATCTCTTATATTATTGTAAAACAAAATGACTTGAAAACAGTCCAAACGTTTTGTGAACACAGCGAATGAAATACCCGAGCCTTTATGTTAGCAGATTCATGTAGAATGAAAATTCAACAAATTATATATTAATTATATGTCATCCTTCCCTTTTAGGTATTTTTTTTTTTCAATGTTGATAATAAAATGTTATCAACAAGAAGGATATGATATACAGGGTGGCTGATGAATATTGCTACATTAAGAAACTCAAATAACTTTTTTTTTCAGTGTATGGAATACATTTTTCTTTTATTCATGTTAAAGCTCATTAATTTTATTAAATATAGTTTAATTTGTTTTAAAAAAAAAATGGAATTTAAATGCCCCCCTGCTCGTTGATGCATGTGCGGCATCTTAGCAAAAAGTTGTTCATTACTGCTTGGAGAGTTGAGACAGGAATAGCCGCAATTGTTGCTCGAATGGATTGCTTTAGTTCATTCAGATTTGTTGGTTTTGCTTTGTAAACTTCCTGTTTGCAATAACCCCACAAGAAAAAGTCAGGTGCAGTAAGGTCAGGCGACCTGGGTGGCCAACGGAATGTGGAGTTTCTGTATATCAGCTTATTGGGAAATTTTCGTCGCAATTCGTCATAACAGGTTGGGCTATCTTGCTGAAACTACACAGAGTTAAAAGGAATTCTCTTTCGGCGTAATTCTGGATAGAAAAACTCTCTCAACATGCTCAAGTAACGGCCACCAGTAACCGTAACGGGGTGACCGTTTTCTTCGAAGAAGTATGGTCCGACAATGCAGCGTGATGAAACTGCACACCACACTGTGACACGAAGTGGATGCAATACCGTCTCATGGAGTGTCTGTGGGTTGGAAGCACTCCATATTCGACAATTTTGTTTCTTTACGTTACCGTTCAAATCGAAATGGGCCTCGTCAGACATGAAAAGACAGTTCACCATGTTTCCATCTTCTTCCACCATTTGAAGCATCTTCTGGCAAAATTCCAAGCGAATCGGCAAGTCTGCAGTGTTCAGTTTGTTTACCATTTGAATTTTATATGGGAATAACTCCAAGTCTTTGTGCATAATTGACTGTAATGACTGTCTGCTTATAGCCATTTCAGCAGATAAGCTTCTTGTCGAAACTCTTGGATTGTGTTGTATCGCAGCAGCTACAGCAGCAATTATTTCCTCCGTTCGAACTGAAGGTTTTTGATGGTAAGGTCTTCTGTTGACTGTCCCATGCTCGGCAAAATCCAAATTCTTCTTTTGGTGTCCCAGTTATCCATTTTTGTCAAATCTTAAAGTTATTACATTTTTTTTGGTAGCGGCTTTCATCAGCCACCCTGTACCTTGGTCGGTACATTTGTGGCGAGATAAAATTAATTTCAGATTATATTTTCTGCATAATTCGAACACGTTTTTTAAATTATGTAACATATGTTCCTGAGAACAACCAATTACTACTAGGTCATCCATATACACGAATGCTTGTGCTGGAGATAGACCTGAGAATGCTAATGACATCATACGTTGGAAAGAATTAGGGGCTATTTTAATACCATACGGCAATCTTTTAAATCTGAATGATCCTTTGTCCGTTGAAAAGGATGTTATATCTCTAGATTCTTCTTCAAGTTCCTTAACCTTCTCTATTATATCATCCTCTGTCATCGAGGTAAGTGGGAAAAATTCAAAATAACGCGAATAGTAATCTGTTACTATAAGTAACCACTTATTCTGTTTTAAAAGGTCTAGTCCTATTTTTTCCATAGGCCTAGTTGGTGGGTCTTCATACCTTAACGTTTCTCTATTATTGGTCCGCTCCTCGATGCAGTTGGCACAGTTTCTCACCAAATTTTCCAACTGGGAACTTAGTCCTATCCACCAGACAGAAGTCTGCGCCAGCCTACGACACTTTGTAATACCCTGATGACCTGAATGTATGTAGTCAATTACCTCCCTCTGCAATTCTGGGGGAATAACTATTCTAGTATCCTTTAATAACAAGTTTTCCGAAAACGTCAAAACGGTATTGATAGTATGGTATCATATTATCAGGAAGTTTATGCCGATAAGACCATCCGTCCGCCGTATATTTCATTAACAACTTGCAAACCGGATCTTGTCTTTGAGATTGAGCTATTCTTTCTATGTAATAGTCCTTTACGGGAAAATTTTTTACTATAAATCTTACAAATACCTCCGTTTCGACACCTCCTGTGGTTCATCCCCATCAGATGGGACTGGGCTGCGAACAGTGCGTCTGCTATCTTAAGGTCCTTCCCTGGTACGTACACCACTGTATAATCGTAGCGCATGAGGCGCATTCTAAAACGTTGTAACCTAGGTATTAATGTGTCTAAATTCTTCTATTGCAAAATTTGAACCAAAGGTTTGTGGTCCGTTTCAAAAATAACGTGAAGGCCCGTTACGTACTCCGATAATTTTCGGCCGCCCATGTTATTCCAAAGGCTTACGTTCAATCTGAGCGTATCGCCTTTCCGTTTCTGTTATGGTCCTTGATATATAAGACACCACTTGTCTCCGTCCCTGGCTATCCTCCTGGAGGAGGCATGCACCAATTCCATAGCAAGATGCGTCCAAACTAGAAAGACATTATTGGAGTTCTAGTTAACTCTTTTCTTATCTCCGAAAATGCTCTTTCCTGAGCTCGGTCCCAAGAAAAATCAACTTTACCCGTCAACATATTGATAGGTTCCAGTATTTTGGAACGATTAGAAATAAATTTGGCAACAAAGTTCAGCATTCCTAAAAACGTTGGACGTCCGTTTTATTTACCGGTCTGGGGTAATCCATAATTGCCCGAATCCTCTCAGGGTCAATGGAAATACCTTCTGGCGAAAGAACATAACCTAAATAGGTGACCCTTATTGGTCCCAAAGCATGATTTTTCCCTGTTAATTGTTATGCCCTCCTCATCAAGTCGGGTTAAAACTTTCTTGAGAGCTCTGTTATCTAATAAAATCCCTTATTTCCATCTATTTTGGAAAAAACTCTAGCTCCTCTAATCTTCGCTATTCTTGGCATCGGAAAATATGGCCTCATTACTGCCCTGTTTAGCTGAGTGTAGTCAACACACAGCCTTATCTCATTATCTCGTTTTGGAACCACCACTATGGGACTGACCCATTCCGTAACATTCTCCATTCTTTCAATAATATCTAACTCTATCAATCTCTTAATTTCTTTCTCCAATCGCGGTATTAATGCAATTGGTACCCTTCTTGGCACTGTCTGCAAAAAGGGGACGATGCCCGCCTTTAATTTTATTTCAATTTCCCCAAAAAAACTCACCAATTTCACGGAAAAGTCTAGGAAATTGACGAAATAATTCTAATGCCTCAATCGATTTGGATATGCTTAATGTCTTTAATATTGGTGGTTCCAGAATGTCGAGTCCCACTAAAGCACTCCGACCCAATATAGGCGTGCTAAGATTTGCCACAATATAAACTTCGTCTAAAAATATTTTCTCTCTATAATTTAACGTTACTTTAAAAACACCCAACACCTTTAGCAAATTGTCATCGGGTCACCTTAAGCATGTATCTGTTTTTGACATGGATAATTTACTTTTCCCTGTTATAAATTCCGATGGAATACAGACACAGTCCGCTCCGGTATCTATAAGAAAATCAACCGAAATCCCCCAGTCCACTACTGAACGCCCTCGAGACTCTGCCGACTTTTAACTCTGTAACCGTACCAATCATATACTCAGAATTTTCATGATTCACGGGATTTTCAGTATTAAGTTCTACTGAATGTACATTTTTAGTTCTCTCTAACCTAAATTTATTTTCATTCTTCCTTTTACATAACGGGTGGTTAAATTTCAAGGGCCGATGTTGTAGTACACTTCCATCCGATGGTCCAAATTTTCGATGACCCTGAGGCATAATGGAGGTTATATGCCGTTAATGTGCCGAATTATCTCATCCTTTAGCTCTTGAATTGTTGCTGGCTTATCGACGTACACCTTTTCTTTCAAATAACCCCAAAGAAAAAAGTCCAACGGTGTCAAATCACATGATCTTGGCGGCCAATTGACATCGCCATTACGTGAGATAACACGGCCATTGAATTTGTTGCGCAAAAGAGCCATTGTTTCGTTAGCTGTGTGGCAAGTGGCACTGTCCTGCTGAAACCACATATCGTCCACATCCATATCTTCCAATTCGGGCCGTAAAAAGTTCGTTATCATCTCACGATAGCGAACACCATTCACAGTAACTGCCTGACCGTCCTCATTTTGGAAAAAATACGGCCCGATGATGCCGCCAACCCATAAACCGCACCAAACAGTCGCTCTTTGTGGGTGCATTGGTTTTTCAACAATCACTCTTGGATTCTCATTCGCCCAAATGCGGCAATTCAGTTTATTGACGAATCCACTGAGGTGAAAATGTGCCTCATCACTGAAGATGATTTTCTTCGAAAATTGATCATCCACTGTTGCCATTTCTTGCCACCATTCTGCCCATTCACGACGTTTGGAATGGTCAAGAGGCTTTAGTTCTTGAGCCAATTGCACCTTGGAAGCGTGTAAATGCAAGTCTTTATGCATAATGTTCATCAACGAAGAGCGTGAGAGGTGCAATTGTTGGGCACGACGACGAGTTGAGGTGAACGGCTCTTCAGCCACACTATCGCGAACAGCAGCAATATTTTCTGTAGTACGAGCTGTACGAGCATGCACTGGTGTTCTCACATCTTCTACAGACCCGGTTTGCTCGAATTTTTCCACGATTTTTGCGATTGTACGCACATTTGGACGATCAAATTGACCAAAAAAATCACGAAGTGCACGATATGCATTTTGATTTGAACGCCCATTTTCATAATAAGTCTGGATAACTTTAACACGTTGTTGGATTGTGTATCTCTCCATGGTTCAAATTGAGGAAGTCTGAAATAGAGAAATGTCAAATAAAATTCGGAAAAAAGCTTGGCATTTAGGTGTGGTTCACATTCAACATCGGCCCTTACAATTTAACCACCCTTTACATTTGCATAGTGACCTCTTAACTTACAGATATTACAATTCCTATCTCTCGCTGTACACTCTTTTCTATCGTGTGGACCATAACCACAATAATTACATATTTCTCTTTGATTGCTAGAATTACCCTTTTGTACCGACCTCTGGGGCCCCCACTGCTGCGCACTATGGTTTCGCTTTTTGTTGGCTTCTTCCGCTACTATGCCGCAAATAATCTTCTCCTCTCTGATGATTTTAGTTTGTTGGATTTGTATTTCCGCTTGTCTTGCTGTGTCGGCTGCGATCTTAAGCGTCAAATCTGGCTTTAACTGCATCTGCTCACTCACTTTTGTATTTAGCATCCCAACCACAATGCGATCCCGGATCAGATCCTCTTTGAGGTCTCCATAATCACAGTTTTCTGCTAAAGCGTGTAATTTAGTTATAAAACCGTCAATGGGTTCTTCCTGTCTCTGTACCCTAGAGTTGAATTTAAATCTCTCAAATATTATATTTCTTTGTGGGTTAAAATGGGCATCAAATTTGTCCAAAGCTTGTTGTAGGATTACCGGTGCCGGCTTAAACTGTAACAACACTTCTTCGCTTCTTTCTCCCATTGTATAAAATAGCAAATCTAATTGCTCTTGCTGAGATTTTGTGGACTGGCCGGAAACACTAATATACCTCTCAAACATTTTTCTCCAGTTGGACCACTGATCCGGTAACATAAAATTCAACTGCTCCGGTGGAGGGATATTTGTTGCAAAATAATTTTCCATTTTTTTCTTACTGCCGTTAGCAATATTTTCCGTTGTGGACATGTGTTTTTTTTTCCTTCTAACCTCACTTTTCTATCCACACTTTCGTGTTCTTTCGTTCTCTCTTCCTGCTTTTCTTATCAATTTCACCCTTTCTCGTTTACCGCTGCCACCATGTAGGGGATTCCCTTTATCCAATAGAACTCCAACTCCTTGATTGTTCAACATCAAATTCTTAAATTTTATTCATTAAGGTCTTCAATGACCGTCTCATGTGAACTCTTGTTAAACAATGAAATCTTAACCTATTTAATAGCACTTATAATTTTTACAGGGTTGCAATATAGAGTAGTAACTTAGTCCATATTTATTCTACGCTTATACTCTACTTTTGTAGCTGTCCCTCTTGAAAAACGCTTTATAACCTTTTATAAATAATAATTCTGCAAGTATATAGTTACTCTCCTTTTAGCTTTGTATGAATCTATCATATTCTTTAGAATTTGTCTTGTTATGTTATTTCCTTATTAGACTGCTGTGAACTCGGTGACTAGTACAAGAAATTAAAGAGATTTCTTTTAAAGGAAATTGTAGCCATTATTCTATATCCTTTTAGGAATAATAATTCTTTTCAAATTTGAAATGAATCTTAAAAAAAATTTGTTTTACTCCTGTGTCTAATGTTGAAGTTCTATGTTCAGGTTCGAAAGAACATAACTTTTCTTTTTTGTTGCGGTTTTGGGACCGAAAAGTTGTGTTTATTTATATTTGAATATTAAGGCAGATATAGTTTTAATTTAAATAATAAATTTAATCTTTTCCTTTTTTTTTTTAAATTAAAATTTATATTTGCTTTTAAGCAATATTTAGGCTTTGTAAGACCAAATCTGTTATAGAGTTTAGTTATTTTTAAATAAGAAAACATTGCTATACACACATATATTTTACTGTCAAGACAAATGTTATCGAAATAATCAGCCCAATCATGAATAAAAATTCCGCGGGAGTTTTTTCCCTTTTCCCATTTTTCCTATTCAAATTCAATGTTAAAAAATAAAAAGGGAAAAAACTCCCGCGGAATTTTTATTCATGATTGGGCTGATTTCTTTTTGCTCATTAAAATTCTTAATTAAAATGTATATTTGCTTTTAAGCAGCATTTAGGGTTAGTAAGACCATATCTATATAAAAAGGAAACATTTAAGAATTTCCTTACCTACTTCGAAGTGTAATGAACTTCATCAATAGATCTGGCTCTCCTACTAGCTTCCAGTTGATGGCCCTTAAGAAGCCCAGCTGGTCCTTCACTGGCCTTTTCCCTTTGATCCAATTTCTTGAACTTCTTTGTGGTAACGGCCCCCACTGCCCGTTCCGAAGACGTGAGTGCTTTGGCAGATTTAACACCAGCCGTGTGCCTTTTATTCTTACTATTTGTGAAGTTACTACACCCACTGTAATGAGTAGGATTTAGGGTGCAAGCTACACTCACAGATAATTTTCAGGGAGGTAATCCTTTCAGGATACCACTGACAGGGCCGTAAATTCTTTAAAATTTTGCAACAGTCTGTCTGTGCTTCCTGACTAGATGTCTCTCCTAAAGTCCAATCATTTATTAGTTAATCGTTAATTTTAAGCCATTTATTGAAATATTCGAAGGATAAAATGTTAATTTTTCTGTAATTTAGGAAAATTAAAGAAAATTCTTCAAAATCTTTAAAAATTTAGCACTTATTAACGTTTAGCAGAGTAACCAACTATTTTTCAACACTGTTTCGATATTTTCTGCTAAAATTATATAAAAAAAATCATAAATCTTTTCAAACAATATTTAATCAAAACAAAAAAATTTAAAAATAAAAAAATTATGTTAAATATTGTTGGTAAAATTATATATGTATATGTATATATTTTTAAGTAATCAAAAAAGAAAACTATAAATTATTTTTCCCATTCTACTTCCTCTCCCCCAACCCCCCGCAACCCCTGCAACGCTCTAAAATATCTGCCACCAAAACCACATTTTTAAAACAGATACACAACAACCTGCCTCTAAACGTCAGCGTAATGAAAGCAATAACACTGCCCATAGTAATAGCAGCAACAACAGCAATAATAATACTAGCAATACCGGCAGCCGTAATGTTTTAAATCCTAAACAGCAGCAGGACTCCACACAACAAACCTTAAACACTACAGCTACATTAACAGGAAAACGTGTGGCCACACGGCGCCAATCTATAGCCGGTCTTACCTTAGATAATAATCACAGCAGCAATACGAAAGTGCAACATGATAAGTTACAGGGCGGCGGCAAAGCCTCAACAGCATCAACTACTCATGCGCTGCGTACACGTCTGTCGGTGCCTCTTAGCAATAAAGCGGAAAAACGTTGATACTTATTTGATTGTATACAACTCAGGGGCCAAATTACCGCATTCGTGATCGAATGAGTTATCGTATCGAAAAATGATTTCGATATTGAAATTATGACAAAATGTACTAAATTTCTTGCTTGATATCGACTGCCATAATCTCAAATAAGAAAATTACGATCAATTTTACACGATATCGAATGCGGTAGTTTGGTCCCAGGCTTTTCAGTTGAGTTAATGTGTTGGGTTTTATTGCTTTTTAAACAGATTTCTTTTAATATATATATATATAAATATAGTAATATTTAGAATTTTTCTCTATAATGCTGTGACTATTTTGTTGAGTTTTTTTTAGTATTTTTTCCCCCATAACAGTTTTATTTCTTTTTTTTTTTTTTTTTTTTTTTTTGTTAAATATTCTAAAAACAATTTATTTAAAATCCTTTTTTATTTTATTTCAAATTTATTCAAAGTTGTTCCAAATTTCATTCAGTTTTATTACGCCTTAAAATTCCATTTTAAATTTCCTATTACTTAATTTAAATTTAACCACAAACCTTCAAAAATTCTAAGTTATTGTAAGTTTCATTTGCCTCACGAAATTTAACCGTTCTTTTATATAATTTTTAAGATTTTCTTTTTTATTTTATTTTAATATAATTATTTGCTTCAAATGCAATAATATTCGTTTTACTTTATTGATTTTTTTTATATATACAATTGTTTAATTCATCTTAATATTTAATCTCATTTTTTTCTTTAAAGTTTACTTTATTATTATTAGTTTTAAACAAAAATTTGTTGTTTTTAAATGAATTTTAAATATGATTATGCCCCTAAAAAATAAAGAAAAATACAAAAAAAACAGACAAAAAAAAACACAAATTTAATTAGAAGTTTTTCACACTTCTTAAAAAAATATTAAAATAATAAAATTAAAAAAAACGTATCTGGTAATTTAAGTAAATCACTTAAATATTTTTGTATAATTCAATAACATTTAAAAGTAACTAATAAACAAAACATATAGTACTATAATATAACCTTTATTATCTAGCATAACAAATAACAAAACAAAATACTTGAATTAAAACAAACAATAGAAATTAATAATTATTAATAATTCAGTGTTTAAAATAATAATTACAAAAAGTGTTTTCTTTTCACTAATAAAATTATATGTATGTATATTAAGCAAAAAAAGTTCTCAATAACAAATACCGAACGTAATCGCGATCATACTCACATTCAAAAACTCAAGCTGGTAGTTTGCAATAAAAAAGAAAAACCCTGGAAATAATCATCGAAGTAGTCACACAAACTTTTGTAATGAGCGAATGAAAAGTCCCCCGATATATGTCAAACCGGGTCCTTTTCATCGCCCGTCAAATACTAAGCGAAATCATGATTACACTCACATTCACTAAATAAACAGGGAATTCGATTTTAGCAGCATAATGTTTGAAAACCAGGAAATAATCATCAAAGTAGTCATTCAAACTTCTACATCTAGTAAATGAAGGGTCCCACAAAATATAACAAACCGGATCCTTTTGATATCAAGTCAAATGCTAATCGAAATCATGATTACACTCACATTCAGTAGTTAAACAGGGAACTCTCAATTAAATGAATCAATTTTAGCAGAACAAAGTTTTTTAACCAGAAAATAATCACCGAATGCGTCATTTAAACTTCTACATCGAGTAAATTAAGGGTCCCCCAAGATATGACAAACCGGATCCTTTTGAAATCGAGTCAAATGTTGATTGATTTCATGATTACACTTAGATTCAGTAATTTAATAGGGAATTCTCAATCAAATGGATCGATTTTAGCAAGAAAACGGTTGAAAACCAGAAAATAATCATTAATGAGTCATTCAAAATTCTACATCTAGCAAATGAAGTGGCCCCCAAAACATGACAAATCGAATCCTTTTGATTTAGCAGGACAATAATTGAAAAATATGAAATATTAAACGCAGAAGTTACACAAACTTCGACATTGTGCAATAGAAAGACTCTTTCAACCAAAACTATTTAAAGACCCAATATTGAAGCTCAACCAAAACTATTTAAAGACCCAATAATGAAGCTCAATCAAGACTATTTAAAGATCCGAAATTTAAGCTCAATGAAGACTATTTAAAGATCCACGATCGAAGCTCAACAAAAAAAAAAAGATTGAAACTCAACCAAGACTGACCCAAAATTGAAGCTCAACTAAGACTGCTTAAAAATCCACTATTGGAGTTCAACTGAAACAAAACGCAAGCCGAATACGGAGCGCAATCTTCTCTGAATCAAATGGTTCATTTAGTAACTAATATCTATTCTGCCAGGATTCAATGCTTCATAGAACATACGTATGTTCAATAGGACAGCGTACAGGATTTGATCGATACAGCAAAACGTAATTAATTATATTCATCCAATGGATTTATAGACACAAAATCTTATAGGACAGCATAGAAAGGTATGCGTAGGATCCATCTCAGCTTGTACTTGACATCTTTAAATAACACTCATAGAAACGACAATATTTCCACAGCTAGTAGAGAAGATATCCAGATGGATACGGAGAAATTGAATCTTCAATAACATTCGAACAACCATATTCAAATGGCCGACTTATTCACCATATGAATGTCGCCACATGTTGCTTTTTTATATTATCTACTATACAGCAAAGCTTATTTAAATTCGTCCATTGGATTTGTGGTTTGATAATGACATAAAAAAAACGTGATTCAACTTCCAAATAGAGAATGTGGATCTTACCTAGTTGTACATATTCTAGGAGTAAGTAAATCGACACAGAACTAGTTAGGTGAACGGTTTTTAAAGGGATTTTCAGCCCTTTGTATGAGAGCAGATTCTCTTGAGGTCTTACATGTAATCTAGGAAAAAAGGATCTGGAACCGAACCGAATTAAAGTCAGCTTCTTTTGAGGACTTTCTGTGAATCCAACGAAAAGGAATTTTGGAATATTCACAGAATGTCAACAAATCGAGAGCCGTATCAACCGCAAGTTTCTCCCCACGCAAGAACTCACGACAATAATAGATCTGATTACAGAAGATGAACCACAAGCTATGATTCTCAAGGCATGTTGCAGTCAAATTGTGAATCTAATCTGTTTCATGCGGTTTCATTTGGCTAGATGCAATACCGTTCTATTTATTATATAAAAGTTCCTTAGTACTGGCTGCGGTACCAAATCCGAAATTCAAACAATCAATAACTAATAATTAGAAAATGTTAGTAAGAAACAATCTCCATCATATATTTAATACTTAATAAACAAATTGAATTTATGTACAAACATTAAAGAGGATTTACAGTAATCTCATGAATTTGAACATGCGGCGGTGTGGCCAAAGCATACATAACACATGCAGATATATCTTCCGATTTAAGTATAGAATTGGCAGCATTTTTCCATTCATCTGGGACAATTTCGGTATCAGTCATGCCGGGACTAACGCTCTACAACAAAATAAACAGAATTTTTTTATATTAATCATCATTTAAATCTCATGTTTACCTACCGTTATTTTAACATTTGTGCCCAAACCCTTAAATTCCTTGCGATAAATTTCCGTTATGGCCGTCACAGCATATTTACTGGGTGGATAAATATTAAAAACTGGCGGTCCCTGCAGGGAAGCTCCAATGCTATGACCCAAAACACTATTAATTAAGACAACATGACCCGCAATGTCACGTTCTTTCATCGATTTGAATGCCCGTTGAGTGCAATAGACCACACCCATAACATTGACTTGCAGTATAGCCTGCACCTCTTCAACATCCATGGTGGCTAATTGACCCTGAGCAAAGCGGCCAGCATTGTTGATTAGTATATCTACACCACCCAAATTGGCTTCAATCCAATCGAATGTTTCATTAACCATTCTCAACGAAGACACATCACATTTGAGGGCATGCAGGCGTTCTTGTTGCTCTGCCGGCAAATCTTTGGCATACTCTTCAATGAGATATTTGCGACGAGCCAAAGCAGCTACCACCAAACCAGCCGCTAAAAGATCTTTAACTATGGCTGCTCCTATGCCCGAACTGGCACCGGTTACTACAGCTATACGTTTATGCCAGCGTTCCATGATGTTTTTACTTGTGCACTTGAATTTAAACTGAGAAGATGATTATGAAAAATGTTGAAATTCTTATCTATTTTTTGTTGTTGAAAAGAGTATACGAGTGAGTACTCACACAATAATAATAATGATAATAATCATGCAATCATATCAACATTTAGTTGGTTAAATACTATACGAAATTAATATAATTATGGCATTTAAATGATATACAGGGTGTGTACATAGCAGGTACATAGCAACAATGACGAAATAAAACGTCTTATTACTGGTAATTTTGATTTTGAATAAAACACAAACTATTTAGGAAATTATTATTTCTTTTTATTATGATAATATGGTATGGTTCAATTATGTATGGAACAGAATGTCGGCCGCGACCTCGACGTATGGAGCTGATACGAAGGTCCAAATTTTCGATGACGCTGAGGCATAATTGAGGTTCTATGCCTTTTGCATTGTTGCTGGTTTATCGACGTACACCTTTACTTTCAAATAACCACAAAGAAAGAAGTCCAACGGTGTCAAATCACATCACCTGGTTTGCTCAAATTTTTCTGATTGTACGCACATTTGGACGATTAAATTGAGCGAAAAAAAATCACGAAGCGCAATTTGATTTGAACGCCCATTTTAATAATAAGCGTGAATAAATTGAATGCATTGCTCGATTGTGTATTTTGCCATGATTCAAATTGAGTTAGTCTGAAATTAAGAAATGTGAAATGACTGGACGTTTAGGTATGGTTCACATTCAGTTCTTAAAAGTCATGACTAGAATTTGACGTGGTAGTAAAAAATGATTAAGGAAAGAAATGTAGCCCTTACAGAGCCATGAACACCGGTTTAAAAAATGTTATGATCGGACTAAAAATAGCGACACAGTGAACAAAATACTAAAAGGGCGGTATTTGTAGGCGTGGCAAAAAAAATATTTCTAAAATTGTTTTTACATTCAGCCTTATCCGTAAAACATCCGTAAAAAATGCATGAACCGAACGATATGCCAACATCATCAGCAACCTCTCTGATAGTGATTCGACGATTATCCAAAATCATTTTCCTCACTTCTTCAATGTTTTCATTGGTTGTTGACGTGCTCGGGCGACCAGGACGAGCATCGTCATTGACATCTTCTCGGCCTTTCTTAAACCGGTTATATCACAATTGAACTTATGTTCTGCTCATAGTAGACTCGCCAAACGCCACAGTCAACATTTCAAATGTCCTTGCGCATTTAATATCATTCTTTACACAAAACTAAATACAGTTTCTTTGGACCATTTTTTCGAATAGTAAAAAATCGAAGATCAAAAACAAACTGACAATCCAAAATGGCTGATATTACCAACATATATTTTTTCGAAATGAAAGCACTTTTAATATGATATGGTGTTATTGTAATTCGGTTTCATTCCGAACAAATTTTCGTTTTACTTTTTCTATAGAAGCAAAATATGGAATTAATTCCACTTCCGCACGGAATTAAACTCTGTGACATGGCTGTATATAGGATAATTATATCGAAATTAATCCGTGTTAAAATGATTGATTAATCATGCCTATTTGGCTGCTGTTTTGATTTAAACACTTATTTATATAGATATTTTATATTAAAATCAATTATTCTTGGTTTTTCATACAAAAAATAAATTGTTTGATCCAAAATATGATGATAACTAATTAAGATCCTTTCGCAAAGCTATTGAACAGCCAATTAAATAAAATGTTTAGTCTGAATTATAAGAGACCAATTATTAATCTCTTTTCTCGGTCACACACTTAGTCAGTGGAAGTTCTCTGGTTAGAACTTTGTAACGATCTTATTGGGATTCTGTTACAGATGATTTTTTTTTTTATTTATTTTAAAAGAAAAACACAAGTTTTGTTTATATATATTTGTAAAAAAAAAAGTCCACTTAACTAACAATTTATTATATGTATTAACATATTATGTACTTTTAGAGGCAGTTAATTACACACAAACACAAAACAGGCACAAAAACCTATAATAAAATTTTATTAATACTATATATGTATAAGATACTATTAAAAACCTATTAAAGTATGTACTTAGAAACATTTACATAAGAAAACAAATATTGCCATAAAACTTTTTTAAAATCAGTAAGTAATTCCTTTCTCTCCCTCTTTCTCTCTTTACATCACTATAAATAATAATTGCACAATAAGTATTTATTTGTTTGTTTGTTATCACTTCTCTCCCTCGACTGCTACTATTACTAAATTATTTTTGTTTTTTAACAACTTCGAATCCTCTTCTATATGGCCATTGGATCCAGCTTCCAAATCTCCATTGTGATCCAAATTATTTTCCTTTTTGTTAGAACTTAAATTCTGTAATTCCACCGGTTCTGAACCCTCAAAGGTAGGAGGAATTAAACGTTTTCTAAAACAAAAAGTCAGCTTAATATAAAAGTCTCACTCAAATTGTCATCACTCACCTTTCAATTAACAACCATATCATGGAGAACAACATCATTATGGTGGTTATGCCAAAAGTCCAATAAGTACCCAATCTTGTGTATATGGAACCCACAAATACAGGACCAAAAACTCTGGACAAACAACCCGAACCTGTCATTAAACCCATCCAGACACCCTGCGGCCGGGGACCCAAAACTTTGGAAAATATTGTTTGTATTAAAGTCACACCAATTGGATAACCAATTGAGGTGAAACCATAACCGATTATGAATTGCGTTAAAGTGAGAGCCGGTGTAGTTTCACACCATTCTTGCGTTTTTGGACAGCCCAAGAATATTTCGTTATCTGGTGTTAGATCTAATGTAGAATTGCCCGTCAGCGATATGGTTACATTATAGACCTCGGCAATTTTTGGCGGTCCATCACCCCAGGGTATATAGAGCACACGGCCCAACACCATTAGGGAAAAGCCACCCCATATTAAAACTTGATTTTCGGGAAATACTTTGCACAAAGGATTTATGGCTACAAATGTTATGAGAGCCACTATTGCGCCAACCGACATAAGTATGCCCATGTACCATAAGGCTTCATCATTGGACCAGGCAAACTGATCCATGGTTAAAGAGGTGCCCAAACTAAATAAAAGCATAAATATAATTTAATTAAAATTTCATTAAAAAATATTGACTTTCTCTCAAACCCCATGACATTCCCCGGCTGTATTGACAAGCTTGTTGGTCTTGCTGACAATTTGTTCAAAAGCATGAGAAAGTCAGTGGGAGTTCTTCGAGCAATTGTGTATAAAACTTACGTTTCTAATAAAACAAAATTGAATACTAAGACAAAAAACGCTACTATTAAAGTCCAGGCTGATATATAGTCAGGTTTAAATGACTTCCAGGTTTCTTTTTCCGAGGTTTTACCCTGCATTATCATGATTTCACGGGCCGCCACTTTACGTTCCTGTATAATAACAATAACATAAAACATTTTTTTTTTAAATTTCGCTTAAACAATCATTTAAATAAATATAGGAAAACTGTATTTCAAAGATACAGTTTTCTATAAGAAAAAGACGAAATTTTCTGTGGGAAAAATACTGTCTCTCAGAAGACAAAGTTTTCTAAAAGAAAAACTGTCTTTTAAAGACACAAATGTTTCTTTAGGAAAATACTGTCTCTCAGAAAAGAAAGTTTTCTATAGAAAAACACCGTCTTTTAAAGACACAAAGTTTTATTTAGGAAAACACTGTCTCTTAGAAGACAAAGTTTTCTTTTTTTTAAAAAGGACGTTTCAGTTTTATTTCTAATTCTGTCCTAGTTCCGTTTTAATTATCTTCCAGTTCTGTTCTAGTTCTATTCAGGTTCTAGTTTAGGTTCCAGTTTAGTTTCTAGCTCTGGTCTTTCAAAGTCACTTTCCTATAAAACTGTCTGACTTAGATACTTTTCGATATAGAAAAAACTTACCTCAAATATCTTGGGCAAAAACATGATAAAATTGCCCACACTCATGAGAACATTTATCCAGCCACACGCCGTATACATATTAAACACCATGCCACCCCACAGCCAAACATAACCATCACTGCCCAGCGGTGTTACCAAGGCCTGCAGACCCGGTCCTATAATGAAACCCAAAACCTGGGCCAAAGAAACCATTGAAACAGCTTTTGTACGCTCACTCAAGCGTGTGGCGGCCGACAAATACGAACGACACACCGCTATATTGGCCGAACTGACACCGATTAAGAAACGTGAGGCCAGCATCCAGTATTTAACATTATCAGGACGCATTTCCAAAGAAGAATAAATTGCACTGGCCACCGTAAACAAAGCCAAAGAGCCAAGCAAAGGCAAACGTATAGTGCCGATTTTATTGCTCCACCAACCGAATAAAGGGCTAAAAATCATTTGACCCAAAGGATTTGCAGCCACTATAAGACCCATGAATTCTTTGCCCGCTGTAGGATCTAGCTAAGAACAATTACAAAATAATATTAACTAGTACAATTGCAAATGGATTTATTTTAATGTTTATAATATAAAAATTACCTTATTCAAATACGGCCAGATACCCGTTAATATTATGCTAAATCCCAGAGACATTAGGAACATGGTAAAATATATAACGCGTATAGAACGCCATCTCATGCGATATTCATCTAGAGTTTCCAAACCATCATCCACATCCGAGGGTATTTTTGTGGTACGAAAACGATTGCGAAATTTTGTTAAACATTCCATTTTGTATATAAAAGAGTCTAAAGTTATTAATTCCTGTTGGTGATGTGGTAAAAGTTCTTTTCTGGATGTGAATTAGCAGCAGTCTTTAAGATTTTATTGCATTCTAAAAAAAAACACACACATACAAAAGTTTCATTTAATACAAAAAAATTCAAGCAGTTAATTAAAGTTATTACTTGTTAATATTAAAAATAATATATTGGACAATAATTGGTCCATGTTGTTGGTTGAATTATGCTGAACAGATGTTTTCATCACACAGTTTTATTAAACATCATTTGTATGACGTTTTATTAAAAGTTTATTTAAAAAGCTTTTTATTCGCATGACGGACTAATTTACTCGTACATATGTATATGAAAAGCTTTAGGGAATTTATTTTTATTGAAAAAGGTTAACAGGAGACGGATGTTAAAAGCTTTTCAGTTCTTATTAAGGGAGTAACGTAGCAACTAACACGATTTATATATAAGAAAATTGTACATATTCTCAATTATTAAATATGTATATTTAAATATACAAAATGGTGGCTATTTTCTTTTATAAAACCATGTGAACATGCCTAATTAAATTATTACATTACTTTTTTCTTTGGATTTCCCTTCAGTTTGCTCTTATTACAAAGAAGTGCCTTTTTTACTACCTTTTTAAATTTTCTTAAACTTTGCAAAGCATTTTGTATATTTTATTATACATATGTATGTATGTATATATTTTTAAAAGTTCTCTGATATTTTTCTGTAATTTGGTACTTTTTAAAAAGTACTTTTTCTACTACCTTTTTTAATTCTATAAAACTTTGCAAAATACTTAAAAAATTTTCTGATATTTGTCCGCAATTTAGTACTTTTGTGAAAAAGTTTTGTTTTTCTACTACATACTTTTTATAAAACTCTGCAAAATACTTTATATTTTACTTTTGTTTAGGTTTTAAACAGTTTTCTGATACTTTTCTGCAATTTTTTACTTTTTGAAAAAAGGACTTTTTGAATACTTTTTAAATGTGTATAAAGCATTGCAAAAAATTTTATTTTTTAATATATTAAGGTTTTAAAAATGTTTTCAATATTTTTCTGCAATTTGGTACTTTTCGGAAAAAGTATTTTTTCTACATTCAATTTCATGGAATTGTTGTATATTTTTTATAATATATGTATGTATATTGAAATTTCTTAATTAATTATTAATAAGAACGTTTTTGTTTGAATTTTCCTCTAATTAACCCTTATTACCAGAAAGTACTTTATAGTAGAAAAAGTATTTTTTTGGTTGTTATAGTAAATTTAAAAAAATTAAAATTAAAAAAGGTACTTTTACAAAAGTACCAAATTATTAAAAACTATTATAAATTCTTTAATAACTTAAGTAATATATGGAAATATAGCATTTTTGCAATTTTAAATAAATTTTAAAAAATTACCACAAAAAGTAATTCTTATATAACTTAAATAATATATGGAAATTTCGTATTTTTGAAAGTTTAATTCAATTTGAAAAAGTACCACAAAAAATACTTTTTTGGTAAAACAGCTAATTTAAGGGAAATTCAAAGAAAATTTAAATATTAACTGCCGTATTTATAAAAAATTAAAGTAGACTTCAAGTGTACTTTAAGAAAATTTTGTCTTAAAGCACACTTCAAGCGTACCTTATTTTTTATAAATACGGCAGTAAATATTTAAGAAACTTCAACATATTTTTTACCAAAAAAATGGAAAAATATTATAAAATTAAAGAAAGTACTTTTGGAAAATTGACAATAAACATTCACCCCTATCGTGAATAAAAATTCCACATGAAATTTGTTCCCTTTTCACATTTTTCCTATTAAAATTCAATGTTCAAAAAAATAAAAGGGAACAAATTTCATGTGGAATTTTTATTCACGACAGGGGTGATTATGTTAAATGGGAAAACCCAAAAAAAAACATTGCGACAATATTAATTTTTATTTAGTTTTTATTGCAATTTATTATTTTGCCGCACAATTTGCTGGACACATTTGAATTTTGTCTTTTTATAGACTCCCTCAATTCCAGTTAATTTTTCAATGACGTGGCGGTTGTTTTCAATGGCAAATAGAGTTCGAGTATAGCAACTTTTATTTTTACTCTCAATCAAATACAAATTAGTTATATATTCACTAATTAAATACTATTTATTATTCTTAATCAAATTTAGTACAAAAAAAAAAAAAAACAAGAAGTAAACATTTCAATATCCGTTACTTGTTATTTATGGATTAAATATTTATCAATAAAAGCAACAACAAATACTAGTAATAATAAAATGACTAGTCGTACTATAAATCAAACAGCTTATAAAACAAATTAATATTAATCAATTAAATATTGACAAATAAAGCGGCTATTCAATAAAATGATATTGAAATATTTGTAGTGGTATCTTAAAATAAAAACTTTTATTTTGATTAACAAACAGAACAATGTTTAAAGAGAAAAAAGGTTTCCATTAGAGATATTCTGTATACATATTGTTAAAAATACTGGACCGAAAGATTCCCCTATTTGCTTACATTTTGTTTAATTTCTGTTTGCTGTAATAGCGAAAATTAGGATACAATTTCAAGCAATTGTTGTGCTACTTCTCCTGGGTCAGTCTATAAATCCAATGAACGAATTGAAGTAGAATTGTCTGAGCAGTTGAAAATATGGCGTATCAAGGGGGCCCTTACCAAATGCTGGAACAGTAATTGTTCATTCTCCGAATCCAGCTTTGACAAATTTGTCTCAGATTTTCTGTAATGGTAGCAATTTGTTTAATTTTTAACATCAATTGTCACTTCTATCCCTCTGAATATATTATTTATTATATTTCCATTAATTAAATTTCAATTCTGGCGCCCTAATTTGCTAATTTGTATCTTCAATTTTACACAATAAAAAACAACAACAAAATGTAACAACTAAAATAAATAGCTGGCTAGGCCTGATAATGCGATATTTTAATCACTACTAACTTTTTTACACGTACTATTTAAACAACCATTTTCAGCAAAATTGCTACTAAAAATATACAATGACAATTTTCTTAGCTTTCAGGCGGTATTTTTATGACATTTCGGTATTAAGTGCCTGCAGCTTATCAGCAAAATGTAGATGACAACACAAGAAACGTTTCTTTATCAGTAGATTAATCAAAAATTTACTTTTCAATTGAGGCAATAAGTTGTGTGAATACAGACAGATTTACATGACTTAAAATTCTCGAAAAAGAAATGAAAATACAGCTACATATTTTGAATTCATATTAAATATGAAATAAAACTGAAATTGAAATATGATTTAAGCTACAATTGAAGTATAAAAGGAACTACAATTAAAGGTTAAATTGGAGTATCAAAATATCCACAATTGAAGTATAAAAGGAACTACGAATGAAGCTAAAATTGGAATTTAAAAGGAACTATATTTGAAGTTAAAATTGGAGTATCAAAATATTCACAATTGAAGCTAAAATTGGAGCATAAAAGGAACTATGATTGAAGCTAAAATTCAGAGATGGGCATAATGCACTATATTTTTAGGGCACTAACAATTTCACTACCAATATTTACTTAGTGGTAGTGCTATTAAAACTTCACTACTACAAACATCAAATTGCACTACCACTAACCATTTAGTGGTATTTAAAAAAGAATTGCACTACCACTAAATGGTAAAATTTTAATAGCACTACCACTAAAATTTAGTGGTAGTGCAATTCTTTTTTAAGTACCACTAAATGTGGCCTATTGTTCTATTCAAAACTTTCAGGAGATAGTTTGTAACAAAAAATTAAAAAATTTCTGGTAAAACTCGGAAATTTTAAGCCTCCTTTTCACTTCTCATTTTTCTTAATAAGAGACATTTTTTTTGAGAAACTTGAAGAACTTACACCAAAACCTCCTTCCTTTTCACTTCTCATTTTTTAAGTAGGAGAAAATTTTGGCAAAACTCAATGAACTAAATTTTACTGCCTCCTTTTCACTTCTCATTTTTCTTAATAAGCGAAAAATTTTGGAGGAACTTGAAGAGCTAACAACACTGCCTCCTTTTCACTACTCAATTGTTTTACTTAACCTACGCCTAAACTTTAGAAATACATATGTATGTATGTGTTTCCTGTGTTATATAATTAAGTCGGTAATTTTAAATTCTATATGAAATACAAATCAGTAGTAAATATCGAGCGAAGCCGGGGCGGGCGGGTCTTTGATAAAAATTATATCAATAAAACAGCCCCTTAGGCCAAATACATATAAATGATCCAAAGTCAGCTGTACAATTTGATGGCCGCCTGTCAAACTTAACTAAATTTTAATAATATTCTTCTTTGATTTCTTAAGTATTTTTTTATCCGGTATCAAAGTTTACCTAGCTCTTACACACGTACATATTATGCACATAAATTTCTGCATAAAAACGTACTACACTTTAAAAGTTTAAACATCGTTAATGCAAATTTATATTCTGCACCTTGTTGATATGTATACTCAATAATAACTAAATGAATAATAATTAAATTACTCTTTGTTAAGCCAAACACATAAAAAAAACTAGATAAAATGAAGCCCCACTTCAATGGAGAACTTGAGAGTATTAAATAGATTGACAACAGGTTTGTTTACAAATGCACACTCACACACAACAATATAAATAAAAATAATGGAGAAATTTATATGAGTTTAACTAAGTGTGTTGATTTTACTTACTGCATTACAGCAACTGCAATAACAAGAAGAAAAACTTTAAGTACAAGTGCTTAGAGTAGACGACATCTTTGTTTACAATTTTTTTATTGTAGGCTTTTGTTGTTGTAGTTTTGGTGTTGCCTTTGTTTGTGTAGGTATGTAACTGGTTTGTTTTTATTTTGATTGTTTTGTTATGTTTTCAATTGGTCTCAATTTTGATTTTGTTTTTGCTGCAATAGAGTTTTTTTGATTTTGTTTTGTTATTTATACAATTTCATGTTCTAAGCAACTGCATTGGTTTTTTGTTGTTTTTGTTTAATTTTTTTTATTATTGTGCGTGCTTGTCATATGAATTTCCGGTTTTTTTTTCTTTTAATATTGCATTTTTAAAATTGTAGGTACATTGTTTTTTCGTTGTTTTAACACAATGACCTGTAATATTTTTGTATATTATTTTATTTTAAATGTGTAAATAAAATTTATTTAAAAATAATGGGTGCTGCTGACTGACTTTTCTTTGTTATGATTTTCAATTGTATACTTTTTTGTTATGTATTTTTTAAAATAGGCCTTTCAATTAATTTGAATTTTATTGTTTTCCACTGGAACTTAGTAAAAACACACACACTATTAATGGGTTGGTGTAGCAAGTATTTGTTGTTAATTTAAATTTCTTTCTGTTTAATTCATTGTGTATTCCTTAGCGTACAACGACCCTACAAGCAACACGATCACTAACAAACTGTTTAGTGGTGCTGCTATTACTTTTACATTAAAAAAAATATTCTTGTGAGAGCGTGAGTAGTAAAGTAGCAGCATTCATTCATTTATTTATTTGTATTTATTTGTTATCAGCAATTGTTGTGTTGTGTTGCGTTGTTTTGTATTATTATTGTTGGTATCTCATTTTCTTGTTGCTTGTGCTTGGAATACTACCAAGTGGGTCTCTGCCAAGAGTAGAAAGTTGCATGTTCTACATATTTTGTGGGTTAAATACTATAATTCGACTGCATGTGTACAGTTACTACTCTCTCCTACTCGCTACCACCCCACTTTTCTAGAAATCAACATTCATCATTCATATTGTGTAGTACTCATTAGAGAAGAAATAGGTATATTCTTAAATAAACAATTTTTTTTTATAAAATATGGGCGGTTTTATTGATTCCGCGCGGAAAGGAAAACTAAACCGAAAGAAATATCGATCGATAGGTATGTAAAATGTAATTACTTATTCATTATTGCGGCATGAATAAAGCTTTAGGTCTTTTTTTGTAAAATACTTAAACTTTTATATATAAAAATTTAAATCTATGTACCTATATAAAAATGGTGGAATTGTTCGTATTTTCGAGGAGAAGGTTTTTATGGAAGAAAATTTTGTAAAATCGAAAATCGAATTTTTGTATGAAATTATTCCTTAATGGCTTTCCAAATAAAAAAATAGAAATTTTTTAGTGCAAATCATGAAAAATGTGAAACGCGGAAAATTGGAAAATCTCTTCGTAAAAGTCGGAAAATGGGAAATCTCGAAAATCGAGTTTTTGTATGAAATTTTGTGTGAAATTATTCCTTAATTGCTTTCCAAATCAAAAATAGAAAATTGCGGAAAATGCGGGAAATTGGAAAATCTCTCCGCAAAAGTCGGAAAATTGAAAAAATTGGAAAATTGATTTTTTTGTGAAATTATTCTTTAACGGCTTTTCAAATGAAAAAATAGAAAGTTCTTGGTGTAAAACATGGAAAATTGCGGAAATTTGGAAAAATCTAAAATTGATTTTTTTTTGTACGAAATTTTGTGTGAAATTATTCCTTAATGGAAAAATAGAAAGTTCTTGGTGTTAATCATGGGAAATTGCGGAAAATTGGAAAATCTCTCCGCAAAAGTCGGAAAATTGATTTTTTTGTACGAAATTTTGTGTGAAATTATTCCTGTTGTATATTATTACTCTAAAGTTTGTTTGAAGACTTAAAATTGGGGCGAGGCAAAGTTCGCCGGGTCCACTAGTATTTTATAAAAAAGACCTAAAGCTTTAATAATTACCAAAATCTTGATTTAATATAATGTGTATAAACATATTTTAGAAATTAAAGAAAGTAGTAAAAAAGTACCAAAATTGTAAAAAAAAAATATTAGAAATTAATTACTAAATTATTTAGATTACCTACAGAAATTTAATATTTATGCAAGTTTAATTAAATTTTAAAAAGTACTTTTTGGTAATAACACCTAGTTTAAAAGAAATTCAAAGAAAATTTTAAAGAAAAGAAATATTTACGAAATATTAACACATTTTACATGAAAAAATACTCAAATTGTATGAAATTAAAAAGATATGTAGTAAAAAAATATTTTTTTAAAAAGTACCAAATAGTGTAAAAATTTTCTAAATTCTTTAGAAACCTAAATAGTATACAGAAATTTAGAATTTTTGCAAATTTAATTAAATTTTGAAAAAGTACTTTTTTAAAAAAGTACCAAAGTGTGAAAAACTATTAGAAATTATTTAATAACTTAAATAATATACAGAAATTTAGTATTTATGCAAGTTTAAATTAATTTTGAAAAAGTACCACAAAAAGTACTTATTTAAGGAGAATTCAAAGTTAATTTGAATAATATGAAATATTAAAGAAATAAACATGAAAAGATCTAAAATTGGAGTACATACAAAAAGATCTAGGATTGATATTCAAATTAGAGTATAAAAGGATACACAATTAAAGCTAAAATTGTAGTATTATAGCAACTAAAGGTAAAATTGTTGTATAAAAAGAAATATTATTATGTAAATATTTTTTAAAATAAAACAATTTTTATTTCAATTTTATTTTCAGTTTAGTGTTTTATTGTTTTAACTTTATTTTAGGTTTTTTTTACACAATACATAATTGTTGTTTGTTTAATAATTAATAATTGCCACTAATAACTAAAGATTATTACATTAATTTCTATGTTATTTGTTTATTGATAAAATATGTTAATTTTTTCCTTTTTAATAATATTATGTTAATTTTGTGTTTTTTGTTCACTTAAAATAGTAAGTTTTTTTTGCTTGTAACAATTTTTATTTGCTTATAGTATATTTTTAATTTTTTTTTACAATAATCACCTTTGTTAAACCGTTTATTATTTTTTTCATATTAATTTAATATAAATAAGAGGATATTTTCTTTAGTTACTAAACTAGAAACTATGAGTTTTGTCATAATGAAAGAGAGAGTGAGAGTGGGATGGATTGTAAGAAAATGAAAGAAGAGTAAGAATTGTTTAAATGATGATGACGGAGCATGAATGTATTTGCTTTAGAAATATTTAAAAATTTTATAAATTGTAAAAAAAAAAAATTAATAAGTTGTAAAATGAAATTAATGAGAAAAATTAATTAATATGGATAACTTTAACAATTTGTATAAAGGAAGCCTTAAACCTACATAGAATACTAATGTTATTTTGTTCCACGTTAATGCTAAAGATAAGAACTTCCTTAGGTATGTATGTATGTACATATGTACTTGATAAATGTGACAAATTTTAACTCTGAATATTGTTTTTTCTTGGTTTATTTCGTTAAATTTAGTTCTTATTAAAACAGTTTTAAACAAAATTAAATTTCCTACAATAATTAAAATATTACAACATATTACTTGTTTCCAGAAAGCATAACAGTTCATCTGTTGATTCTTAAAATCCGCTTAGAACAGATAATTTAGTGATCTAAACTTATTTTTAAATTCTGAAATCAAATGAGAACTTTCTTAAGAGTTATTCACCTGGGTTCTACATTTGTAAAATTAAATGGTAGTAAAATTTTCATTAAGTTTGCGTTCTAAATTTTGTGAAAATGTTTTAAAAAGTAAAATATCACTTTTAGTTTGGTTCATCGTAGTGTAAAGGTTGTTTCACTTGTTCTCTAGAACGCCTCGAAATTGTCCATGTGGAATTGACCGAATTCAGTTTCACTTCGTAGTGGAATATATAACATAGGCGATTATGTTTGCTCTAAGCATTCAAACAAAAACCTTGTTGAGAATTTTTCTGTTTAAAAAATTTTTAATTATTTAATATTTAATACGTCAAGCAACAAACATAAACAAAAATGGAAATTTCAAAAATTTAAAAAAGCTTTCAATAAAAAAATTCTCATAAAATGTCGGGCGACAAAATATGTTGTTGTTTGTTTGTGGTTTAATAAAACTAAACTAAATATTGGTTGGTGATAAATGAAATAAAAAAATCCTTTAAATTCTTAAAATAGAAAAGTCATACGACAAATAAAATTCTTATAAAACTAAAAACTAAATTTTGTAAAATTCTCAAAAATATTAGTTTTGCATAAAATAATAATATAATATGGCGCGACTTTTTTTAACTTCTAATATTTTTTCATATTAAATTAAGTGAAAATTTTTAAATTGTCTAAAAAAAATTGCCGCGCTACAAACTATATTTTATTAAGTTTTGTATTTAAAAGTGATTTTTTTTTACAAAAAATAAAACATTTCAATTTCTTTACTTTCAAAATAAACATAAAAATACTTAAAATTTTCTATAGAAAAACCAATTGTAAGTTAACCGACAAAAAAAATGTCGCATGACAAAATATAATGAAAGTCGGGCGAGAAAATTTTTCTTAAATTTGAAGTCGGACATTTAACAAAATTAGCAAACAAGAAAATATTTTATAGAAAACCAAAATTATTTAAAGCAAATAAAACAATTTCCTTATAACACTTAAGTGTTCTATTAGATTCTACAAAAAATTTAAATCTTTATGGTACGACATTTGAAAAAACAACAGCCGACAAAAAATCTTTAAGAAAATTTGAATTTTTCAGGAAAAATTAATGTGTATCAATTCCAGACTGTAAAAATATTTATATAATTACCTAAATTGTTCACGGTGCGACATTTATATATATGTATATATTTTTTTAAAATATGTATAAAATTTGTCATCCGACAAATTTAACAAAATTAGCAAGGACAAAATATATTATAGAATTATTTTTTATTTTTATTAGAAATATATAATAGAAAACTAAAATTATTTAGGATTAATAAAACTGTTTCATTTAAAAATTAAATTCTATAAAAAAAAATCAAACATCAAATATTAATAAAATTGTTTCATTTAAAAATTAAATTCTATAAAAAAAATCAAATATTAGTCGTCCGACATTTGCAACATTCAACAAAATATCCCTTACAAAATTTTAAACTTTTCTTGAGAAATTAAAGTATGTATCTCTAATTCAGTACATCTGTAGAATTCTTTCAAAAAAAGCCTTTGTTAAATTAAATTTTATAAAAATCTTTTTAATTTTCTTGAACAATTAATAATAACTATAGATGTATTACTATTTTAGACGCTAAATTTTGATTTTAAAACTAAACTTGATTATTTTGTTGTCTGTGTACTATTTCAATTACATATACAGATTTAAAGTGCTTTTCTTATTTTGTATACCATAAAAACACTAACAGTTTTTAATACGCGTAAAATGTTTATTAAAAAAAACACACACACACAAAAAAAGCAATCAAGAATGTATATTACTAAATACGAGTATATATAACTAGTATAACTAAATAATTATGGTTTAAACAATAACTTTAAACAAATATGCAAATAATATAGGTTTCTTTAAACTTATTGTTAGGCATTATTAATCGAGATTTTTTTTCTTTGTTATTTTTCATAAATTTATGTATGTTGTATTTCATTTAGATTCATAAGGAAAAGGCAGTTCAGATACATTTAATATATATATATATATAGGTATAATTTTTACGTTTTCAAGAACTTATATATAACAATATGTAGTGCAAATACAATAATTTAATTTTTATAGACAAAAACTTAAAATGTTAGCATGTCCCGTAAACTTAAGTAAGCATTTTAAATTTACGGGACATGCTCCACCGTTTGGTAATTAATAAAAATTTGGCTTTTTCTGTTTCTTTTAAAGACATGCTTAATAGTTTTCAAATATTGCTGTGCATTAACTTGTTATCAAACAATTCTCGTTAGTTTTTGTTTTCTTTATAATATTCTTACTAATTTGCTGGCTTTTGCAATTTTCTTGGTAACCAACAATATATTTTATTAAACAGCTTTTTCAGCTTTTTTCTTTGTTTTTTTTACGAATTTTGTGTTTTTCAGTTTTTTTTTTCCAATAAATTCAATAAATTCTTTGCAATTCTTAAGGTTTAAAAAGACGACGAATTATTTATATAGATTTGTTATATAAAGATTCTTAGAGTCACTGTCCAATCCCAATCAAACAACCGAATCTTTACGTATCCTTTTGATAAACATTTAAATAAAAGAATTTTGAAACAAGTTTTTGATTTGCATTTAATTCTTTAGCAACTTACCACATATAATTTTCGGTTTGAGGAGCTCTCATTACACCCACACCACCACCCAAGCGTCTGTAGTTCATGCAACCACAAAGGCGCCATTGATTTGTTTCAGTATCATAAACTTCAATGGTTTTCAAATAGGCAGAACCATCAAAACCACCAACGGCATATAATTGGCCATTGACAACAGCCAAGCCGACCTAAAAGAGAAACAAAATAATTAAACATTTTAGGAATTTTAATTTAAAAACTAACAGGACTTAGAACATAAACTAAAACAAAACTATAACGGAACTTCAACCTGAACTGGAACCTGCACTAGAATCATAACTAAAACAGAACTAGAATAGAAGTAAAACAGAACTAAAACAAAACTAGAACAGAACTTCAAACTGAACTAGAACCAGAACTAATACCTGCACTAGAACCTGAACTAGAGCCATAACTAAAACAGAATTAGAACAGAACTAAAACAAATTTAGAACAGAACTTCAAACTGAACTAGATCCTGAACTAATCTGAACTAGAACTAATACCTGCACTAGAGCCATAACTAAAACAGAATTAGAACAGAACTAAAACAGAACTAGATCCTGAACTAATCTGAACTAGTTCTAGTGCAGGTCCTAGCACTAGAATCTGAACTTTAAAACTAAAAAAAAATATTTATTAATTAATCAACTTACACCACTGCGTCGCGATGTCATTGCAACAATAGGACTCCAAGTATTCGTATGAGGATTATAACGTTCGGCGGAGGAAAGTTCCATGCAATCATCACGGCCGCCAACGGCATAAATATAATTATTAAAAACAGCACAGCCCAAGTGTTTGCGGCGTGTGGACATGGGACTAACGGCCACCCATTTGTTTTGTCTAAAAAAAAAGGAACAAACAATAAAACATATAATTAATAAATTATAACCACAAGTAAAATACAAGAAAAAAAGAAGAAAAACCCACCTGGGATCATAACGTTCCACGGTATTTAAAGGACATTGGCCATCGGAGCCACCAATAGCATATAGATAACCACCCAAGACCGCAACAGCCACACCCAAACGTCTGGTAGTCATAGGGGCCACCTGTAAAATATTACTTATAATGATAGCTACACACAACGGATAAGAAACATTTTCAAAACCCACCTTCGACCATTTATTTTCTTTGGGGTCATAGCGTTCCACATGATTTAAACACTGTACACCATCCTGACCACCCACCGCATACAGAAATCCATCTAAGACGGCCACACCTACACTGGTGCGACATGAGGTAGTGGGTGCCACATCACACGACCACTGATTCGTCTGGGGATCATAGCGTTCTATGCTATTCAAATAGCTCTGACCATCATGACCGCCCACGGCATACAGCAGATCATTAAGGACGGCCACACCAACACCGCAACGTCTTTTACTCATGGGTGCTACCATTTTCCAATCGTTTGTCTGCGGATCGAAACGTTCAACGGAGGCAATGGCATCACCGGAACACCAACCGCCAACAGCGAAAAGTACTTCACCTCGGCGGGTGGGTTTACGTGGACGTGTACGAGGTCCCTGCATAAGGGGACGTTCTTGAGGAAGTAGTAAATAGTTTTTGGCTTCATCTACCAGATCGCGACAGGCCTCATCGGAGCGCACTAGCAAATCAGAGCCAACGGTGCCGACTAAAAATTTCGGTGATAAAAGTGGAAGACGGACATGTTGTAAAACCTGCATAGAGAGGGAGAATAGACGGTTAATAAATGGAAAATAAGAAAGGATTATTTTTAATTCTTTTCGCATATCATTAAAACTGAACTAAAAGAAAATAACTTTTTGTTAACCCACCTGAGCTAAATGCTGTCTTCTATCAGCAATATTATATTTCAACCATGACATCACGGCATTAAAAACCTGCTCCTCTGAACGTACGTTCAGCTCATCGCTGCATATAATATCGACCAACTGGCCCACGGGCAACAAAAGAAACTCTTCACTTTCCATAACCTCCTGGAAATTATGCTGAGTGAATTTATCCGCGATACGCAACAGCTCACGACACGAGTGAGTATCAGCAAAGGCGCGTATACCCAAACAATTGGTAGGATCCAATTGACGCTTGAGAAACTCACAGCATATGTCCTGGATTTCCACTAGCTGTAGCAAACAGGCGGCTGGCAAAAGGGTTTGAACATTGGATTCTTCCACCACTATGTGAGCGGTATAACAAAAGTCTATTAACAGTTCCATGGCGTTCTCATCGATGTCACGTATGGTGACCTCAGTTTGACGTGACTCCTCCAGTTCACCGGTGAACATGGCGCGAAAGTAGGGCGAACAGGCGGACAATATAACACGATGAGCGAATATTTTACGACCACCAACATTGAGTACGACATCGCAGAGTTCACGATGTCGTCGTAGCATATTTAATTCGGATAGTGTGACTTTCGGATGCTTATCGGAGGTATGGGCCATGCGGGCTGGCGATTGTGGTCTATCCACACCACTACCGCCAGCTGTAGCGCCCGTACCGCCATTGGCTCCCGGCAGCAGGGGATCACCCATTCTATTGGCTGCTAAGCGCAGCGGGGCAGAAGCCCAACCCCACACCGCGTCTATCTGTTGAGGTGGCAAATAAAAAGACAATTAGTAAATTGAATTTAAACTTCAGTTATATTTAAATATAGGTATGTATTTAAAAACAATGATTTCATTGCACTAATAAAATACAATATTTATTTATTTGGAAAAATATAATGTAGCTGTTAAAAAAAACTCACACAAATCTAATACAGAGTGTCTTCGTTTATAACGACCTTTAAGTTACTTACAATATAAAAATGTTTTACTTTTTAACGTTGTATTGTATGTTTATTTAAAGAAATTCTATTGTTTTTTAAATAAAATAAATACCCATGACTCTTTTAATAAATTACAGCTTTGTTTTTCTCTTTCTTTATTGTAAAATTAACAAATTACTAAAACAAACTTATTACTGTATGTATTATAGGTACCAAAACTTTTCGAATTTACGTCTGCAGTTAAATACGTCTGCCTAACAAAAAAATAAAAATGTATTTTAGTTTATTTTAAGAAAACCCAACATCACGTGCATAGAAAATAATGATTTTTGATTTCGTTTAAAAATACAAGAAAAATTAAATAGCCAACAATAATATTTTTTGTTGTTTATAAATAGATATGAATAAATAAGCATTTAAACACACAAAGTTAATAGGTACATATGTATGTATCTATTATTGAATGCTAGCAGTGCCCTATTGTATTAAAAATCTTACAATTTAAGAAACCTTGTACCTATGTAGTTTTTCCCGCTAAAATTATATTGTTTTAAGCGTTTAAATAGAAATATAGGAAAAGGGCTATGAGAGCCGGGGTTAATATTGGTAGTCTATGGGAAATTCTAAAGAATTGTTTAAATCAAATTTTGCTATACAACATTAACTAACACATTCGTTTCTCTAGTGATATGTGTTTTAAAATCACACCCTGTTAGACCTTTAACGGAGATATTGCATAAAATGTCGCTTACGGAAGCCATTATTAGCAATAGTTGCTATAATTTAGTAAACGACATACCTATACCCTGCCAAAGCCTTTCAATATTAGCACAATTAAGTGTCACTTGGTGCAGTATTTTTAACCTGTACCATGAAAAAATTGTTCCCCGCTTGAAAAAAAAAATAAATTAATATCTCTCAGGGAAGAACTTTTGACAGGCAGACCTTTTACAACAATAAAAAAAACTCAAACGCAGTAATATATACTTTAAATAACAAATTATTTTTTTAACTGATTATTAATCTGCCCTCTTTTATAACAACAATTATAAATGTTCAGTTTAACAATAACAAAATCCTTATAGTGACATAAACTTTAACCTTGGTAACAGTAGTTTATGCTAAAGATAAAAACTACACAAACACACTCAATTCCAATTGATATTTACCTCAACCTTTAAAAAAAGACCGTTACCTGACCTAAATTTCAATAGAAACAAATAAACATCATGAAACTTTAATAAAAGTTTGAAATATTCGACCTTTTCTTTGTAGGATCCCAAATCGAGCTTGAGTATTTATAAATTTGGGATCATGAAACTTTGTTACAAGAAATTAAAAATAAACACTTGAATTGAAAATTTATAGTTGGAATATGTAATGAAATTTGCCGACACAAAAAAACTCCTTATTACAACAAACTATAAAAAGACGTAAAATATACAAACACACACACACGCACACCCATATACCCTTAAACAAACATGAAAGAAGCCTACACAAATTACAATACAACAATTTACAGCCAAAGAATAGCTGTACACAGAACAAGACCAGACACTAACAAAATAAAATAACTATTTTCACAGATTTATAAAATAAAACAGAATTTTTAACAATTTACATTGATGTTAACTAAACACAACACATACCTTTGCGTCTTTTTGTTCCACAGGAAAACCAACAAATCCACAACACCACCAGCTCGCCCAACAGGAAGAAGCTTTCGAAAATGCAATTTTCGTTGCTTCCCTCTTCAAGACTTTTTAAAGTAACATTTGTACGTTTTTGTGTAATTGTTAAAATTTTTGTAAATATTAAACTTTTCAACTAGTAGTCTATTATTATTATGAACTTTGTTAAACAAATCCACACAATTTCTTATTTTATCACAAATATCTGAAATGTAGTACGTCGTTGTTGTAATAATAACACAAAATCTATAATTTTTCTTCTATGTACCTTTCTTTTTCTCTTCTCACTACACCTTAAATTTTATGTACACAAAATGGTTATTTTTTCAGTTAAATTTTTTATGCACTTGCTTTTGGCAATTACTTTGGTTTTTATATATGTTCGTTGTTATCATTGTTATATTTTGTTATTCTAACAATTTTGTTTGTAAATATTTATTATCAGTGGGTTTAATTTGTGAAAAATTACAGGAAAATGATCCGAATTTTCAATTTACGTTCAATTCTTCTCCTCTTCTTTTTTCTCACGATTCACTTCAATTGGTCGTTCAGTGTTGTTAATTAAGGTAGCAGTTAAGGTTAAAGTCGGGCAGGGTTGGAAATAGTTGTAAAATGACAGAAAGTACTTAGTAGGGGGAAATTTCGTATTAAATAAATAAAAATTATTGAAATATGTAAAATATATATAATATGTATTTCAATTACTATTGATAATAAAAATTCAAATAAACTATAATAAGAAATATTAAATGAAAATCATTATAATTTTTATTACTTAAAAAAGGTAAGGTTCAACAATTATAAATGAGAAATAATAAAAATGTTTTTCAATCATATTTCACGTAAATCGTTTAATTTACAATTGAATTTCGTGAAATTATGAGAATTTTCATTGGAACAAATAATATGTCAAAACTTTAATTTTATTCCAATAGTCCCCTGTGGAAAACTCTATATACTTTTTACAGACTACAGATTATATGATATATAATAACAAGTTATTTAACTATAGTTTTTATTATTTAACTACATCTTTGTAATTTTTAAATCGCTTTAATAACAAGTAATATTAAAAACAAACTACAATTAGTTTTTAATAAAACCCCATACCAATTTCAAAATATAACGGTAAACATTTATTTTTTCTATTTTGAATCACCTTGTTTAGTACTAAAAGCTAACTGTTGTATGATACGCATTAAATGTTACTACTTTTTTTAAACAACTGAGCTATTGGACACATAAAAAACAGACGGCAGAATTAATAGAAAGAAAAGCAACAAAAGCTTATTTAAAAAAATAGAAAGCAATCTTTAAAGACGTTTTAATAATTAAAACAAAGAAATTTATAAAAAAAATTGTTAATACAGCATTAACTACTAATTGAAAACATATATATACCTGAAATTTAAAGACATGCAAAGTGTTTTAAACAGTGTTAAGGGCACAGCCCTCAATGTAGCCGAATATTTGACACCAGTTTTAAAGGTAAAGGGAGAAATAAATATGTTTATGACATACCTCAATCATAGTGCAGCACGAGCCAGCAGCTATAGTTTCGAATATATCTAAATATCTTCAAACTTGGTAATGTAAATTTCAATATGAATGAATTGACTACTACGGCACAGGTCTTTAAATCTTCTTTAAACCCATTTGTTTTTGTTGTGTGTAACTTTGTGTATGGAGAAATTCGACTTCGCTGCGGCAGCGTCGTGTTTACTTTTATTTACGTATCTTTTTAAGAAAAGAAACAAATAACAAAAGTATTTTATATTTATTTCCAATTTGACTTTATCAATTAAAGAATTGATATTAATAAATATAAGAGTTTAGTTATATTAAAAAAAAAACTTTTATTATTAAAAGATAGTTTACTGGAGGCTGTGATAAGACTTTTGGTGGACAATATATGAGTCATAAGTTATTTTCAAATGATACTGTTTGTTTTTTCTTCGATGTTGTAGTGAATTTTCAGTGTTAGTGATAAGACGCTGAAATTTGATGCATATATTGCACAACATCTTAAAATGCTAAATATAAAATGCTATAGGTACATATATATTTATAAATTGAACTATTTTTGTTTGGTTTGTAGGAATCTAAATTTCGTGAAACAGGTGTCTTGACACCTGAGGAATTTGTGGCAGCCGGCGATCATTTGGTACATCACTGTCCCACCTGGCAGTGGGCAGCAGGAGATGATAATAAAACCAAATCTTATTTGCCTAAAGGTAAACATTTTATTAAAATTAAATTACTAATGCAATATAATTAAATTTGTATAAAAAAATTCGCTGTTAATCAATAAATCTTCTTATATAAGAATCTGTTATTAGGTTATCATTTTATTAATGGTTTTGCTTAGAAATATGTAGAAATCTTCTTTAATAAAAATTTATTTTTCTTTTAGATAAACAATTCTTAATTACCCGTAATGTTGCCTGCTATCGAAGATGCAAACAAATGGAGTATGTAGGCGAAGAAACCGTAGTCGAAGAAGAAGGCGGTGATGGCGGCTGGGTTGAAACGCATCAGTTAAATGAAGATGGCACTGCCCAGGAAATAGACAAAATCTGTGAATTAACTTTGGACGACAGCAAGGTAAACAACAATTAAACTTTTAAAAAATATTGTTTACGCTAAATTTTCTTTAAAGGATGAAATGCACACACCCGATAGTGACCAACCGGCTGATATGAATGAGGCTGCTGCTGGCGACGAAGAAGATGATGATGATGAGGCTTTAGATATGGACGAATTCGAGGAGAGTGGCATGCTGGAGTTAGTTGATCCAGCTGTAGCTTTAACCACCAGAAAATCTGAAAAGCCAGAAAACCCTAAAACGGAGGGAGCATCAGCTTTTGATGCAGGCGACTCTGTACTTCATACTCGTACCTATGATTTACACATAACCTATGACAAATACTATCAGACTCCACGGCTCTGGGTAGTGGGTTATGATGAGGTGCATATAGTTTTATTGCAATTATTTTTTCTTATTAATAGTTATATATTTTATAAATAACAGAATCGCAAACCTTTAACCGTTGAACAAATGTACGAAGATGTCTCACAGGATCATGCCAAAAAGACTGTCACCATGGAATCCCATCCCCATTTGCCCGGCCCGAATATGGCCTCCGTACATCCCTGTCGTCATGCAGATATAATGAAGAAAATTATACAAACCGTTGAGGAGGGCGGCGGCGAACTGGGTGTGCATTTATATTTGATTATCTTTTTGAAATTTGTACAAACTGTTATACCAACCATAGAATATGATTTTACGCAAAATTTCAATTTATCTTAAATAAAATCGAAAAGAAGAACAACAAAGGAGTGTAAGGAGCTCCAACAGGCTTTCTTATTATCATTTTTTCAAATGCGCCAAGATTTGCTACAAATTGCGAAAAAATGTTTAGACGTTTTTATTAGTGCATGTGTAATAAATATGTGTATTTTTATTATTATTATTATTATTACATAATATGTTATATTTTTTGTTTATTTTTAAGATTTAAGCATACATTCTTATATACAATCAATAAAAAATTAATTTTGCTTTAAGAAATAAAAAACACAGAATATATTATGGAAAAATCACTTTTTGAAAAAGAATTGGCCAGAAAGATTTCTATATTGAAGCTAGCGAAAGATTTCAAAAGAAATATTAAAGCTAACGAAAGTTTTCTAGAGTCCGACCGAATATTCGGATTAGGTCAAAAATCTGCCTAATAAAAATAGTCGACCATATTTTTATCGAATACCAAACTTTTATAAGAGAAAAACATTTTATAAAATTAAAATAAATATTTTTTTTAATTAGTATGTACCTACCTTGTATATTTTAAAAGTTTGAGTTTGTTTCGGATTAGAGCGAATATCGATTTTTTGGCCGAATATTAGTTTTGGGTCAGTTTCGGCCTTCAAAACCCGGTTTCTTTCGGATTCTATATTGAAGCTAGCGAAAGATTTCTATATAAATACTCTAGCTAGAGGAATGTTAAAACTAGCGAAAGTTTTCTACATAAATATTGAAACTAGTAAAAGTTTTCTAACGAAATATTAAAGCTAGCGAAAGATTTCCAGAGAAATATTTCGATTAATCAGCAGCAACATCCAAAGTATACCGTAAAAACAATTAAACACAAAATTAGGCTAAGAATTTCTTCAAAATTGGATCAACATTTATATACATACAGATATATTAGAAAACATGATTAGCTGAAGAAATTTTGCCGCTACTATGGAATTTTATGCATGACTATGATTCCAAATGCACTTCTCCTTTACACAATCTTTAAGGTAAGCCTATTAAACATCTGGAAGATAAGACGAGTACACATTTGATTGGCTTGATTCGGCGTTGGCAAATTTGAGAAAGTCGCACAAAAAGGGGATTTCTTAAAAATAAGTCGCTGAAAAAGGGGCACCACTTTTAAAAAGATGAAAAATAAACAAAATAAAAATCGTACCTAAATGTACATATATTCAACAATTTATTAATTTTTAGCCATAAATTTCATATAATAAAAAAAACTAATAGGTATGTAGATATCAAGTAAAACAAAAAAAAAGGTACACAAAAAGTGTCAAGGCATCTGTAAAAGAGTCAAATTGCGACTTTAGTCGCAACAACGGCACGCTGATTGTACTTGCAATCATATTACATACCTATGTATCTGTATACAAATGAGTGTATACTCTCAAATAAAAAGACAAGCGATTTAAGCAATGAGAATTGTGCTGTGCAAACACCGAAAAATGTTCAAGCAAAAAATTGCAAACAATTTCGCGTAGAATAAGACGAAGAAAATAAGAAAAGCAATAAGAAAATTGTCTAGTACCGTCAAGTTTGTACCAATTATATTCTCTTTTCCCTTCTCAACCAAAAATACTTGCCTTGAAGAGTCAGAAAACAAGTAAAATGTCTAATGAAACAAAGTTCTTGTTGATAACCCCCTTTTAACTACTTGCTTTGCTTATCTTTATAAATAATTTATTAAAAAAAAAACCGCTACATTGTCCTTGTGTTGCTAAATTGTGTTTTATTCATTACCCCTACTCTAATATATAACACACATAAACTTCCCCTTATTCACGCACTCTATCAGTGTAGCTCTCTTTCTCTTTCTATTTTAACAAAACCAACTCTGTTGGCAGCACATATGGAAACTTCGTGACTAAAACAAGGCAACCATGAGCTGTACATATGTTTGTTTATGTGTGTATTCATGTTAAGGAATAAATAAAACTCTTGATAAGGAGGGTAAAATGTAAAGAGATACATAACAAAGAACAACAAAGTGATATGAAAAAAATTTTATGAAAAGCAAACAATAAATGGCAATACTAAAACTAGGTATAAAATTTCCATTACATTTATTTCATTTCTGTGAGAAATTTTAGTTAAATGAAATAAATTTATTGAATTTTTGTTTTTTCAACTAACAGTTTTAAGAGGGTTTAAATTTTGTTTTTTTAAGGGAGAAGGGAGAGTTTTTTCTTTCAGTTTTTCAAGAGGATGGTTCAAATTCAAAGAAGAACAAAACAAATCAAAATATTAATAGATATATAGATAAGTACGAGAGGATGTTTCTAGTTTGAGTAGTTATGTAGTTGTTTTGTTGTATGAGCAGCGTTGTTAACTTGGTGAGTTTCGCATTTTTGGTGCTTTTAAAATTTTTTTTGTGCGAAAAATTCCTTAGATTGTTGCGGTGCGTTTTTTAATTTTTAGTGACACGAAAGCAGTTTTTTTAAGTGTGAGAAAAAATCTTTGTATAATAGAATCATCTGTTTCGATATCTTTTCATTCAACAGTGCAAAATTTTTTTTACAATCAATTTTACAGATCACAATAAGAACAACAAATAATGATGTTTAAGACGTTCCAAATCATAGTCCTGTTTCACACTCTTCAGTTTTGTTTATTTCTCTTTTGAACTTGCCATTTCATTCACACACGTCAATTCAATTTAAAGAGTGTGAAAACGGACATATGCACATAGTAAAACGGTCTCGTTGTTGTAGATTTTTTCTTATTATGTGAAAAAAAAAGAAATATTTCATTATATGAAATTTGCTGCCCCTCTTTGATTTTCATTGTACATAATTGTTTTTGTAGTAAAAGTTGCTGTCGAGTGTGGTGTAAAAAAAGTGTGAAACATTTATATATATAAAGTGCTGTAGAACTAAAAGTAATAAAACTTCTGTTTATTAAGAGAAATATTTAAAGTTACTTATTTATTTTCAATGAAAACATTTCTAAATTTGGTGATTTTTTTTAATGACGTGTTTTTTCTCCATTTTGGTGCGTTTTAAAATTTTAAAGTTGACAACGCTGTGGATGAGTGAGGATTTCAAAGATTTTGTTTGGTTTGATCTCTTGTCAGGTGTATGAGATTTAATAATATTTACATCCTACTCCTGACTCTTGTTTAACATGTTTTCCACTATTTGTTCACTACACTTCATTGCATGCGTGAGTTAATTTCATTTTAAACTCCCTGTGTTCAGAAAAGCTGAGTTTGTAGGTATTTAAATTTAAACAAAAATACTGAGCAGATGGGTTGCAATATTTATAGTGAGCAGAAGATTCTTTTAATTCATATGAATTTTATAATAATAAGAATACTCTATCAAAATTCGCTTAAATTTTCGATTTGCTGACATTATTATGGTGTTTGTTGACTGTTGTCATACATACATACATGTTGTGTTATGTTACTCAGAGTATTTCATTTAATTTTGTTCAATAATTTAAGCACATTTTTTCAGAGTGCTGCTGCTGTTCTGTGTTGATGTTTTTATGTCAAGAGTTTTGAGACTACATATTCGAGAATTGGTAGAAATTTATACTCCTGTTTTAAATGAGCATCAAAACAATAGAAAAATTGGCGCCAAAATTTATAAAAGGTATCAAAATACAAACAAAAATTTTAATAAAATCATCTAAATTTTATAAAATAGGTAGGTATCTACAATTTGTAATCAGTTTTTCTAGAAATTTCTTTAAATAAAATTTAATCATACAAATACATTTGTGTGTATTTTAAAATTCTCTTATTGTATTTATTTTTTATACCTAGTATACAAACATTTTCCTTTTATATTATTCATTTATTTAACAAACAACAATCTTTTTTGCTGTTTCTACTGTTTATACATTCATCATCACACTTTCCTACACACACAAAATATAGAGTATACATTTGTTGTTTTTGTGTCTGGAGAAAAAAAGTGCTTCGTTGGCTCTGAGTATATGAGTGTGCTTCTTATTTTTTCTATATATGAGTATTGTTTTGTTGTTTCTCATACATTTTTATAAATGAATATACATATAGCAAGTTAAACGAGCACATAAAAAAAAACCCGTTTTCCTCCCCTTCCCGCTCTCAAACGATCTAATGCATTAACATTTGTTTTAATGTGAGAGTTGCCCGTTTCTATAGAAAATACTGCTATACTGTAGATTTTCTATAGAAAATACTGTTACACTGAAGATTTTCTACAGAAAAAACTGTTATACGAAATATTTTTCATATAAAATACCTACTGTTATATTGAATATTTTCTATAGAAAATACTGTTAGACTGAAGATTTTCTATAGAAAATACTGTTAGACTGAAGATTTTCTATAGAAAATACTGTTACACTGAAGGTTTTCTACAGAAAAAACTGTTCTACGAAATATTTTTCGTATAAAATACTGTTATATTGAATATTTTTTATAGAAAATACTGAAGATTTTCTGTAGAAAATATTGTTAGACCGAGGATTTTCTATATATGTAAAATATTGTTATAGGTACCTACATACTTAAAATTTTCTACAGAAAATTCAGCTATACATAAGATTTACTGTCGAGTAACAATTTTACTGGAGGATTTCACAATTTTAAATGAAAAACTATATCGGACAGTTGTCCAACAGAACCGAATCTTGGACGATTCTTTTAACTAAATTTTAATCACATTTTGGCAGAATGGTGGCTCTATTTCGTTAATCATGTCAGTGATTTAAAGTTTATTACTTCTCAGTATTTTCAGAAGCCCCCTCATTGGAAAACAAAGTTCAGGTTGAAAAACGCTTACGGTTTTACATTGAAGCTGGCGATAGATTTTTACTGAAATATTAAGGCTAGCAATAGATTTCTATAGAATTATTCAGGCTGGCGAATGATTTCGTCCAGTGATTGCAACTGGAATATAGCAAAAATGTGTCGAAAATCCGCAATTGGCTGGCAGCCCTATCAAATAAAATACCATTATATTAAAAATTCGTGACTGTTGAAAGAAAACAACAACTTTGCCCGTATCTCATTATATTTTGTCGGAATAGACATTGCTGTTGTTGTTAACATCATGTGTGCGCGAGTGTATGTTTTGTTTTTGTATGGCGTGCTAGATTCTCGTTTTTTTCTTATTTTTCTGTTTCGTTTGTATTTCATATGGAAGTGTTTTTTTTAATTTGTATATTTTTCCGTTCAAATTTGTGTTGTATGAGCGAGCGTAATTTCTGTTGTTTTTATAATTGTTGCTGGTAAGTTGGTTACGATATAACAAAAGGCTGCCAGATGTTAGGTTTTTGTTCAAAATTTTAACAGAATTTTTTAAACTTAAATAATTTGTTTTTTAGGAAAATAAAAAAAATTAGTTCCATTTTTTTGTACCATTTCATTGATTAATCAATAAATAACTTAGATATAGATAAAAAATATTGAATATACTTAAAAAAAATTACCAAGCAACAATGTTTAGTAGATGCAGTGTATGTATATAAGTCTGGCAGTTTTGTTTTTAAGTTTCTCTGTTTAGTATGGGGCCAAAGTACTGTAGTTTTAATAAATGCTTGCCTGTCGGTCGATTCAATGTGTACTTGGGAATGGATGAATGTATGGTTGGTTTTGTACTGTATGGCATAACATGGTAATGTTTTTTTTTTTTTGTTTTTCATTATAATGATGATGGTGTTGGCCTCTATGAATACCAGTGCTGCTAATTTAGTGATTAAACAAAAACTATGAAAATATTGATGCCGGCAATAGAGAATTATTAAGGCTGGCGAATGATTTTCATAGATATTTTTAGGTTGGTATACTAAAGTCAAAATCTTGACACTGGCTTGGATTTAAAATTTTTTTTACTAAAACATGAAGAACCACCTTCACTTTAGATTTAGAGTAAATTGTTTCAAAAGTATGTATTTTTTTAAATTAATTATTTTTAACCTCAAATATCAGCGACATTTTAAGACCTAGAACTAAATGGAATATGTCAAGTGAAAGCATAAAAAGTTCTCTATAAAATTGTATATAACATAAATTATTATAAAATGGGTTCATTTTCGAGATTTCATTACTTTTGTAAAAAACATAATATGAAAAAACATAAATTCAGTTTTAGGCACACAATGGGACAATGAATTACGTTATAATTTATATCACTCGATAGGCCTTTCCGACTACTTTCAAACGGTACCCATATTGACCAGATATATTATCTGGTACAGTTGATATTTACAGTTACTATATATCAAAACTTTAAAGGTGATTTTTAGTTATAGAAGTTAATGGGATATCATCCGTAAAAAACTTGTTAAAATCCAAGCCAGTGTCACGATCTTAATGAGTTCCGTTTGGCGAAATATATACATATGTATGTACATACATTGAATGGCGAATGATTTCCATAAAATTTGGAAGCTGCCAACTGACATCTAATAACATTTTTAGACTGGCATATACAATTTACGTTATTTTAATACCCATTACATTAACGAATTGAGTTAACAGAGATTGTCAGATAGGGAAGAATTTAGGTTTTAAATAATAAATAATAGATAGAATTTTAAGAAACGGGAAAACCCATTTGGGTTAAATTGCATGATGTTTATAATCAAGAAATTTCAACCATTTATTTAAGTAAATTCTATGAAAAAATAAAAAAAAAACTAAAATTTTGTCTGAAATTTTCAAAATTTTTAATTTAAATTTTTGATAACCCATTGAATGCGCCTCTCAAAGACCTATCATATGATACAAAATATACATATATGTAGTTCCTTTGGAAGAAATGTGAAAAAATCAAACAACCTCTAAAAAGGACATTTTTATTTTTTGATCCAGCTCACCAAATATTGACCCCAGGACATAAAACGTAGTCTTAAAATGAATCAAATTTTCATATTATTCGGAAACATCGATACCTTATTTTTTCTCCATACTAACAGGGCCACCCTAATATTCATACATACATTGAAATTTTTGGGCTGACAAAAGATTCTTATAAAAATTTTGGTGCTAAAGATTCTATAGCCAAAGATTTTTTATTTATTTATTTCAAAAATAGGCCGCAAGCCCATGGCGCCAAAATTAGCAGTTCTATTAACAATTCAATAACATTAATCAATAATATTAATACAATTATTTAGAAATATTACAATAATTATTAAGTTAGAAGAAAAACAATTAAGATTAAAATAAAAACAAGTAAGAGGGCTATATTCGGCTATGCCGAATCTTATATACCCTTCACCTTTGTTGTGGATGCATAATTATATTATATACATATACCTATATATTATATTAATACACTTTGTTTGATAGTTTTTTTGATGAAATTTTCAGAAGTTGTCTCGGATTTTTGCGCATATATCCGTTATTTATAGACGGATTTTGCTGATTTTAAATAGCAAACTTCTCGAAAGCATGTCTGACAGAATTATTGAAGATTTGGATCCCTAATATATCTGGGGACTTCAGAAAATTGAGTTAAAGAGACAGACAGACGGACATGGCTTAATAGACTTCGCTATCTATAAGTTCCAGAATATATATGTATACTTTATAGGGTCGGTAAATTATATTGTGTAAATTACAAACGGAATGACAAACTTATATGTACCCTTCTCATGAAGGTGAAGGGTATCATAATTAAGAGCCCCTAATATTTGCACAAAACCAGTAAATAATGTATAACTGCAGGAAAATGATTTTAGCGCTTTTACTGTTGCCTGAGACATTAAAGTTAGCCACACTGTTTACATTTACCGTCAAATGTTTGTGCAACTACTACAACGCTCACTTTTATAAAAAAATATTTTATTTTTTTAGCCTGAACTTTTTGTTCGTTTCGGTTTTGCGTCTTCTATACTGGCTGCATGGCGGACGTTTATTATTTGTACGTGAATTTTGCGTCAAGAGTTGTGAGTTTCTAAATGATTTCGAACGACGACTTTTCAACGGCCAACAACAACTAACTACTACTCATCAGGCATATATGTACGAGAATGAGACAGATAGAAATGAATGGATGGATGGACGGACGTATAGAAAGACAGACAGCATTGCCCTCTATTCTCCGAACTGAGGGTTATTTGGTTTTATTTTTAAACGCAAATAAAAATAATACACAGCAGTTTCAGTCTTTTGAAAAAAAAAACAACAACAAAAATTCTTATAAGATTTTCACTACTTGAGAGTTGAAATGTTACTATTCCTCTTAAATTTTTTTATGTATTTATTTCTTTAATTTATTCTGCATGTGAGCAGAAAAACAACTTTAATGCTTTTGAACCCTCTTTTATACTCCTTTGGCTGTTTCAGGTATCTCGTTTAAATATGTGGTGAGTGTAGGCTGATTTTTGATTTTGACTGAAACAATTTTTTTTTCGATTTCATGTTCTTCATCACAAGTGTTTAAACTAAAAAAAAGAAGAGATTAAATTGTGAAAAACACATACATATGTACATACATTATAAAAATTCCATGCCACAATAAAATAGAGCGACCGCGTAGGTATAGTACAAAAATTAGTTATACTTGTAAATATATCGAGGAGATTGAGATGCAATAATAGGCAACAACTAAAAACACCACCTCACAATGAGATTGAAATACTTTATACCTATGTATGTATATGTAGATAATAACAACAAAAATAAACCTCTTACCTCATGCGAGTACTAAAAACTCATACAATTCAATATACCTACATACCTAGGTGCATAGGTAGAAATTGATGATAACATAAACATTTATGAGTTTTGGGTGAAATTGCACACACCAGTTTATTTTTGGTCTTGTCTGGGCATCCAACAAACACACAACAGAACCTCGGAACGGAACTTTTTTTTTTGTTACATGTTAAAATTCATTTGTGTTTGTCCAACCGATTTGAAGACTAAACTATAATTTACGTATTAATTTTTGGAGGGAAATTTGAAAAAATATTTATGATTTCCTCTATATATTTTTCATATGTAAGAAATGTTGTTTGGAACACACTATGTGGATATATTTTGTGTACTGCTGAAATGAGTTATTGATGTGCATTTAAGAATTTTGTCAAACTCTGACCAATAGACTTGTGAAATATACCGAAAAATCTATTGACCATGAGGGATTTACAGATTTCTTTTTCAAGATTCCTATAGAGAAATTTTTTTTTGGTCACAGCAGATCTATTTCTTACAGTCTACTTTTTTTTTGTCAGATGTGTAAAGTTTATGCATCTGACAATGGCTCTCTACTGATAGGTATGTCCTCAAGAAAAATGTCAAAACTTTCATGCTATTCCAATATGCCGCTGATGGAAAACTGAGTAGGTACATACCTATGTACCTATAAAGTTTGGAATTTCTCATAGAAAACTTGTTCCTTTGTAATGCTAAATTTTTGAAATAATTCAAGGAAAACTGTTTATAATACATTCCTACCTAGGTATAACATTTTAGGTTTGTACGTAAACAATTGAAAAATAATTTTATAGGTACATACATACATACCTATTTGAACTTTGATATTACACTATCAAAATATACGTAAAATATTTCTAATTTCTCGAAATACGTAGGTATTACATATTTTAAAACTGATTAAATTCCCATACAATTCAGCTGCTTCAAACAAACGCGGTTAACCTAGACATAATGCAAATTAAAAAAAAAAACCCAACAAAATTTCCAAAATTCCTATACTGAACGACAAACAAATAAAAATGTAAACAGAGATTTTTAAATGAATTGAGATAAACTTTTTGTTTTTAAATACATGCACCGGCTTATGAAAAACTATGACAAATTTCTCCAATTGCAATTGTATTTTTTCCCCGATTTCTAGCAAAACAAAACTGAATCTGGCAGAAAATCAGGCATGAATTCTACTTTACTCTTCTACTCTCACCACAAAAGAAAACGAACCAAACACCAAGAAGAGATCTAATTTAGTGGCAATAAGATAGATATTAAGCGGATTTCTAAAAAGAATCTAGAGCCAGCCACAAAGTCAGTCACATTTAACCTAATAAAACTATTTTCACTCTTCTACTCAGACCATGTAAAATGAAATTCAACGTGGTTAAAAGCCAACAAATAACAAACAAACAACAACAATAAAATATTTAGTAGTAGACACTGTTTTAGATAGAGTTGACATTAAAATAAAATTTCTCTTTTAAAAGTTCAAACTGGCAATGCCGTAACTAGTGGCTGTGTATAATATGAAGAAAAAACAAAGGCAACAAAACACGAGCACAATATGAATGACTGACGACTGTACCTCTTTTATTTTCTACTAAATGTGAATGTTTATTGAAGCTTATTTGTATGCTAAATGTGTGTTGTTGTTGTTGTTATAGCTGGTGAAGAGCGTCAGCCATATTGCTCCCATTAAAAATACAATACCAATAACAGCAACAACAACAATATTAAACATTGTGTTGTTTTAGTATATAACAAGCAACGAAATACACACTACAATAGGGTAACCGATGATGAGACGACGAGTAGCAAATCGTATGACTTTTCAGGGAATTTATTAAAAACTCAATTTTTAGTAGAAAATTTTCAACGTTGGCGAGTAGTTGTGAGCGCACGTTAGTTGAATCTCCGGTGAGATTTATTTTGTTTTTCTTGCTAAAGGTACATACAAAAAAGAAAAAAATATTTCACCAAGATTTTTAGTGGAAGTGATTTTTGAGTACACTCATGAGAATGAACACAAAAGAATAGACTATTTGAATTTTAATAAAAACTAAAAAAGCGGGAAATTATAACAAAAAAAAAAAAAAATGGACTTTAAATTAAAAAAAAAATTATGTGTATACCTTTTTTGTTTGCAAGTTAATAAAAATTTATATATGTATTTAAAGCAGAAAAATAAGGACGTGGCAGCCAGTTAATGTGTTGAAATTAACATTTGCCAGCAAATATAAAAATCTAATGAAAATAATGCCTTAAATATTTAAAATAAATAATTATTTAAAAATTATGTTAAGATTAACATATTTTTAATAAATAATATATGTATTTCTATAAACTTTTGCTACACTGCGCAATACTTCTTACCAGATTTTTTGGCTGAAAGAAAAATTTAATAAAAAAACACAGAAAAAAATCCCCTAACTCCCCCCCACAAAAATTTTAAAAATATACTTCCTCTCCCTTCTCTTTCTCTTGTTTATACTCCTCTTGTTATAATATTGTAACACGAATTTAATAAATAAATACTCACATAATAACGGTATAGTGTTTATCAAAAATTCTCCTTAAATACTCAAATGAGTAAGAGAGAGAAAGCAAGAGTGTGTTTTCCTAATTTCCCCTCTGAAGTAAATGCTTGTGTTTTTTCTTATTTACAGTTTCTTATCCATGTGTGAGTGTATGAAATAGGAAAAAAACTCCCTATAACGTAAGTACTCAGAGTACTCACAAGAGCATTATCAACAAATTCACAACAAATAAAGTGTTTGAAATAAAACTCTAAAAAAAGCCACGGACGCTGGCTTGAATTAAATATAAAAAACTTGTTAATAATATAATTTTAAAATTCAACAAATAAAACAAAAAAAGTAATTGTTAAAAAAAACTTGCCAAAGGCAAAGTTTTTGCTAAATAAAATAAAAACAACAACAAAAAAACAGTGACAACCATAATATACTCTTTATATCCGGGGTGTTAATTAAATTTCGCCACCATTACCCACTATTACCACCCAATTCAACAACAGCAACAGCCCATTGAGGACGTTTGTGCTGTTGGTGAATCGGTGGACTCAATGATGGCTTTGCCAATGAATTCCTTATATTCCCTTACCTGGGGTGACTATGGCACCTCATTGGTATCGGCCATACAACTGCTGCGATGTCATGGCGATCTAGTGGATTGTACTTTAGCAGCTGGTGGCCGGAGTTTTCCCGCACACAAAATTGTCTTGTGTGCGGCCTCACCATTTCTATTGGATTTGCTAAAGGTAAGAACAAATTTAAATTACAACAAATGCATATGTACATACGTAGATACATTAATTGTTTATTCATTGCAAATTTCTAGTTATTATTTAATTTATGTTAATAGTTTGCAACAATTTGGTTAAACAGTTGTTTAGTTAAATTTGACTTGCATTTTTTAAATGCAATTTGATTGTTCTTTCAAAACAAATTGAAATTGTTACAAAATTTGGCATGAATGGCTGCTACTCTCTCTCTGTAAAAGAAAACAAAACCAGAAGAGATCAAATTTGTTGACTCCAAACAAATATTAAACCCAATGATGGAATTCTCAGAGTTTTAAATTCGAAATTTTGATTTCACTCAAAACAAATTAGAACTAACAAAATGTTTGATAATTGTATAATGAACTTCAATCTCTCTCTCTCCGTAAAAGAAAACAGTATCTGATTAACTCGCTTCATAAACAAAAATTCAGCCCAATGAAGTTCCCAAGTTTGTTTAAGTTAACTTTAAGTTATTTATAATTTTGAATTCAATAACTTTAAATTAAAGAGTTTATTAATAGTTTACCTATTATTTACAATAAAAATGAATATTAAAACATTTTAATCACATTATGTTCGAATGTGAAGAGTGATTTTGTACGCGCTTTTGTATTTGAATTAAAAAAACACATGAAATTTATAATATTTAAAGATGAAATTATGTAAACGTAGGAGGGATATGCCTCAAATGGTTCATACGCTAAGTTCAATTTTGGCATAATCTCTGCAACATATCGGCCGTTAGTTGACGAATATGTAAATTCTTCCGTAATTAGCTTCCAGTGTGTCAACCCTATAGATATGAGCCTTAACAGAGGCTCTCAAAAACTCGAAAAATAGTTCAAAGTCGTTAAAACGCATGATCTAGGTGGCCAATTTACCGGCATCAAACGTGAAATAAACTATTTGCCCAACTCGTCTCTCAATCGGGCCATTGTTTTGCGTTCTGTGTGACATGTGGCACCGTCTTATTGAAACTACCTATCAGCCAAGTCTAGATCTTCTATTTTGGGCTTAAAAACATTTCGCCTTTCACAGTAACGTTATTGCTTTAGTCGCCTTTGAAAACGTACGGTTCTATGATGCTACCAGCACATAATCACACCAAAGATTGTTTTTTTTTTATGATAAACTCCTTATGTTCTTGCAATGCTTCTGGCTGCTTCACACTAAATACGAAAATTTTTTCTTTTTTTTACCTACGTATCCATTCAATCAGAAATGAGCTTCGTCGCTGAACACAATTTTCTGATAAAAAAGTTTACTGCATTTGAATTCTACAAGTCGATTCATGGTTAAACTGAACATCCCAGCAAGCCATATGATTCCGAAAAGAGTCTTTTCTGACACCTTTTCCGGAGCGTTCATGCTCTTTATGAGCCCAAAAAACAATCAGTATTGCTCCGAAAACCTTTAGAAAAGACCATTCGAAAATGGTCCGTCAGAAAGAGCTCTTAGATAATGTCAGAAAAGAGTCTTTTATGAGGGGTTTTTGGGCTCAGAAATAGCTCTTACATCACGTCAGAAAAGAGTCATTGCAATTTTAAATACAAAAAATTAAAAGTTCACATTATTATTTTTTTAATTTGTTTTTACTTAAACTTCACTTACACTTACAAATAAACTAAATTAGAAATGGAAAAAATTAAATAAATTGTAGCTATTTACAGTAAAAAATAAAATGGAGTTCATTTAAATAAAATATGTAGGTAGGTACCTATATAAAAATAAAAAAATAAAAAAAAATTAATTTTTTAAGCAAATTTTTCTTTCGCTCTGAAAATGCTTTTTAGTTAGACTCTTTTCTGACTCCTTTTTCGGAGCGCTCCGAAAATGCTCTTTACTTGGACGCTTTTCTGACTGCTTTTTCGGAGCGCTCCTAGAATGGTATGCTGGAATGTTGAACTGAACAGTAACATGTATGTACATATGTAACACAAAAACAGCTGCGCTTCCAAGTCAAAAAGAAAGTTGCTAAAAAAAATCACCTTTTATTACCATTAAGCCATTTTTATACATGTAATGAAACTAGTACTGTGCCTCCATCTATCGTAGAATTGTCTTTCCAAACATTTAAATTGGTTGGTCTCTAATTATTCCAGCTCTCTGAACTTCTCTTTGTAGGTATCACAACGGGACGCTTGGTGGACCCAAGTGGGTTAATTTTAACACAAATTTAACAAAGACATTATTTATTTAAAAATTTATCAATATTTTGTTAGAAATCCATTGTTATCGATAACAGCTCGTCATCTGCGAGGCATTGAGGTCAACAAATTTGTACATACACTACTTGGAACGGCTTTCCAAACTTTGTTTGTTTCGGCATAGAGGTCATTAAAATTGCCTTTTTTACAGAGCTTATTTTTTTACAACTCTCAATCGAGATGAGATCAGGACTGCATGGGGTCAGTCGAGAACATCGCCCCAAATCATTATAGAACATCCTCCATGCTTGAAATTGGCACGGGTGTACTTTGCAAAAAGTCTTCCATGTAACGGATGTAGAATGGAAAAGAGTAGTATTTTCGAATGTATAATAGGTTCTCTCCAGATGGAAAAAATATGTTCGCCAAAGTTTAATGGCTAAATTCGCAATGCTTAGTTTGCCATAAGAATACCAAGTATAGTTAAATAGTTAGTATTTTAGCTTACCAATGGTTAACTAATGACCGAGAATTCGGCCATAAATAATATTATCCAAAGTACATCCGCGAATTTAATTTCGAAAATTCTAATATAATTTCGATTCTTTAGGTTTTTCTGCAAATTTTCAACTTATTTTCAACATTTTTACAAACTTTTTTAACTGTTTCGAAATTCGATTTAATTTCGAAAATTATATTTTTTATTTAAATGTATTTATTAAAATTTATAAAATCTCACTGAAGTTTTTGATTATTCGTTTATTTTCAAGAATTATGTTGAATAAAAACAAGTTCAAAAATTCGTATTTAATTTCGAAATTATATTTTTCATTAAAATTAATAATAAATCTCAAGTTTAATCATGTTTAGTTTCGTATTTTATACACATTTTGAAAAATTCGAACTAGTGAATGGTATGAAATGTAAATAATCGATTTTCGGTTATTCGATCAACCATTTTCAACTCGATTATTATAATCGATTAATCGAACAAAAAAGTCGATTTTTTTTTTGGTCGATTACGATTTTTTTTATATATTTTTTTCTTAAACTAAAAAATCAAAAATGTTTACAACTTGTTTTTGTTGAAAAAATAAAACATGCAGTTTTATTCAATCGTTTTATTTAAAAAAGGCGCACTTAAAAAAATATGTTTTACATATTTCTGTTTAATAAATTTTATTTTAAAAATCTTTACTTTATTAATTCGGCTTTGAGGTCTCTTTTATTAAAAATATAAAAACGCTTGTTCGTTTTTAATTTTTGTTATCTTTTATTAATTTCCAATATTTCGACCAACTTTGTTGATCATATTCATATTAATGTTTAATACAGTGTTGCCCGCCCGATGTGAATGTCTTAAGTTTCTTTCACTGACTCTTAAATCTTATGAGATTTTTTCAGATGCGCTGATAAGATAATTGTGCTGTCACAAAAAGCTAACTCCTTGTAAATGTAGTACTTTGCCTTTTTTCCATTATAGGTACATTTTTTTAAAATATTGCCAAACGTGACTTGGTGGCATTTTTCACTTTTAACTAAATTTTACTTTTATTTTTTTTTGCACACCGACTTCCAAAAAACCCGCGCTTTTAGTTTTACAGGTTGATTTTTCGATTACTCGACACCAAAATTCGATTTCAGTATAATGTTGGTAGTGTAAAATCGACCACAAAATAATCGATTTTTGAAGGCAATAATCGATTAACGACCATAATCGAAGTCGATTTACCATTCACTAATTCGAACTTAATTTCGAAAATTTGAATACCTATAATTTCGAAGTTATATTTTTCAGAAAAGATTAATTTTTAAGGTTTTATTTTTAATTTTAAATACATTAAATTTTGAACTTATTTTCGAAGTATGTAATATTCTTCATTAATTTCATTTCAAACACGTTTTTTTTTCCAAATTCGAAGTTTTTTAATTTTAATTTAATATTCAATTCTTTATTTCAATATGTATGTACATAGAAAGCTAAGTTTATTAAAAATCAATTGTATAGGTACATATTATTTTATTTTTTTCATGTTCTTTATGAATATTTTACAGAATTTGACATAATTTTTAAAAGAAGCATGTGAAATTTCCGAAACCTTTTGGTAACCTTTGATTTCCACTTGCTGTTGTGAAATTGAACAGAATTTTTTAAGAAAATATTAGAAAATCTTTTGCATATTCGTTATGGAGTTGGTTGCTTAGAATTCTTAAAGAAAACATCTGAAATTTCACTAAATCTTTTAAATATTTGTGTTATTTAAAGAAATACTTTAGTATTATTAAAGTTTTAGTGTTTTAACTTGAATGTTAACAATTTCCGGTCTGATTTATTATTGTTAGCGTCTACTTTCAAATTTTGGATTTAATTGTTTTATTTATATTTTTAAAAACCAGCAGGCAAGCAGTTTTTTTTTTCAAGTTTTCTCAAAAAAAAATTTTGTGTACGACGTCATTTAAATAGACTGCGTCATGCTAATAACAAGTACATACTTAGGTATATGAAATTTATTGTTGGTTTTAGTTTTTTTGTATTATAATACATACATATGTATGTAGTTATTTATTTTCCTTTTAAACCGGTATAAGTCGGCACGTTTTCTTATGATTTCATTCTTTAATAATGATTGTTTGTAAACAGAGATACCTATTTTCATCTGGGGGGTTTTTTTTTATGAAAATTTAGGTCTCTGTGTGTAAAATGCTGCTGAGACCAAACTGAAACCGAGTAGGCAAATTCTCAAACAACAATAAAAAACTCTCACTTTCTTACAGCAACAAAAAGTAACAGTAAACCAAGTAATGAAATTAAAATTGGTGGGTCCGTTTATCAAAGTGCTGTAAAACAACAACAAAAATAAAGACAAACTGTTATTGTAGGTATGTATGTAGGTGGCTTTAATTTTTATACTCTACATCTCTATTTTAATCATTAATAGTTTTTATTATTAAAAACTTATTATTGCTGGCTTTTATTCATTCACTTTCTGATAATTTAGCTGTCTTTGGTTGTTATTAAAGCGCGTTGCTGTTGCTGCAGTTTATGGCTGGGGGTTTCCACTCTAACAAAACACAATTTTAGAGATTTCTTTTAAAGATTTCAATTGTCAATTGAGGCAAATGAGGAACTGTCTCTGTCTCCCCAGTTATATTGTATACACTAAAAACCAAATTCATCTCAATAAGAATTTCAATTTACACACACTCTTTTTTGTGCTAATAGAGTGTTGTTAACAAATAAAAATCCACGGGAAGAAGGGAGGAAGTTTGTACCTATAAACGTCGATTCATTTATTATACATATGTATGTACTTGGTACTCTATTTAGTGTTAAACTGACCTAACATAATTTTCGAAAGAGTACCAGTCCAAAAAAGAGCTAGCAAAACTTAAAGGGTTTAAGAAAACTCTTTAATTAAAATTTACCATTAAACGATTTAAAATTAAAAATTTAAAAAGGAAATTACTTAATAATAAGAAAATTTATTTTCTGTATACCTAAATGTATGTATGTACCTACAAATGTTTATTTCATACATTTATTTTATATTATTTACTAAATGACCATGAGTGCAACAGAGAAGAGCTTATTTAAGGAGCATAATACTAAAATATAAATTGCCAGAGTAAGAACGAGCGAGAGAACTTTTCTGCGTTTAAACATTTGACCCCCCCACCAAAGAAAAAAAAAATTGAATAAAAACCTACGCAAAACCAAACAAGCATTTCCCCTCATACCCTTCACAACTCTTAACAACAACAAATCTTAATGTATTGCTCATGCTCTGTTGATTTTTTCCATTATATATACACAGAGAATACAATTGTTGCCAACTCAGCTTTTCTATAAGTACATTTTTCATGTACTCTCTATCTCACTCTATTAATAAGAGCTGTTTGTTGTGTTGTTAATTTGTGTGAGAGAGTGAGAGCTAAGAAACGAGTTTTTGCCCCCTCATTTTTGTGTATGATGACGTTATTTTCAACATTTACTCTCCATCTCTTTCTGTTGGGTTTCAAGCAAAAAGGGGAAATTTATTTGGTTATTAGTAATGTGTTTTTGGGCCTTTTGTTATTTAATACTCCCACATATTTCTCGTTAATGTTGTTGTTTTTGTTGTGAAACACAATGTAGTAACACCACACATTATTGTTAAAAAACCCACTTAGTGTGTAAATTTAATTGAATATTAGTTAGTTCATTTTATAAATGCTTTTTTTTTTAATTTTTTATTTGTGTTGTTTTTCAATATTAAAACAAACGAAACTGCAATGTACAATACACTTCCATACATAAGTATGTATGTATAGTGTTTTTTATACATAATTGTAATTGAAACATGTTATTTAGTTTTAGTTTCTTTGAAATATCTACAATCGCAATTATTTTGTATAAATTAAAAAAAATTGTTTTTTTTAAATTCAATATTAAAAAGAGGAAAAAGAAAGGTAGCAACACAAATATTTAATTAGAAAATTGTCTTTTATTTGAATTTTTATTAAAATTTGAACAATTAACGGCAATGTTAAATACCTAAATGTTTTTTATTTTTTAAGAGCTCTTAAGAACTTATTTAAAATTTCCGCTATTATGAGAAATTTTAATCAAAAAACAATTCTATGTACCTATATACCTAGGTAGTTCATATTAGATATAAATGCATTAGCTGTGAGAAAACGTAGATTAATTAGTAACCAATAACAAATTTGTAATACCATTTTGTCTAACTCATAACATGATAAAGAATTCTATTTCTCAATATGTAATGCTCCTGGACATGTAAGATTGCTAAATATGCCTTCTATAGGATAGTAAATACATTTCAATTTGCCGATTCTCTAAAATACTTTTAAGGAGGTAAGAAAATGTTGGGTGTCATTTTTGGTATCCACTTGTACCTCTCTAGCACACAAATTGCAAAATAGAAACAAAGTTCTTACAGCATTGGCCGGCAGCACTTGGGATATTAACAAAGAAACCTGCTTGTTATCTACAAGTTATCTACAAACTACCTTCGTTGAGTAATACCAAGAAGAGACATATGCAAAGCTGTCAAAACGCAGCCTTAATTACTGTCACAGGTTTCCTTAAAATATATAAAAGCGCAGCCCCAGCATCACATTGAGTACATACAAAGAAACCATGTTTGCTGTTTAACTATGCTGTTCCAGTGTGGTCTTGTTCGTTAAGTGATACCCAGTGGAGACATATGCCAAGCTGTCAAAACGCAGTTTTAAGGACTATCACAGCCTTCAAATACCCTTCGAACATCACTTTTATGAGGGGACTAAGGTTCTACAGGTCAAGTAGCACAAAGTCATTTTGAGACAACAGTTCCTTCTGTGATGTCACACAATTGGATGTACTTTACAGGTATTTTATACAGGAGTACTACAGTGTGGTCACCTTCGTTCAAACGCAGCCTTAAGGGCAGTCACTGGCTGCCTTCAAATAACCTCCCAACATCACCTCATGTTGTTGTAACAGTTACTTCTGAAAAGTCAAAGGAAAGGTCATCTAAACTTCGGCATCACAGCTTCTCCAGAGGTATGTCACACAGGACTGCTCCAGTGTGGACTCCTTCGTTGAGTGATACCTAGTGGCAACATCATGTTGAGGCAACAGATCCTTCTGTGAAGTCACCGGAGGCTGACGCCACCAGCATTTTCTGCCGCTAGCTGACACCAAGTAAAACAAGAGTCGTTCTAGAACAAATAAGATCAGGCTGAATAATAATCTTAATGCTTTCTGGTCTCGCATAGACCGTGCCGTACATAATGTATGAAAAGCATGTGGCCAGGCTGCTCATGAAACCGTCACTTGTTTAACTGTCCATTCAGCTATACTTCACTATGTCCATAAGATCTATGGACTTACACTGTGGCAAGATTCCTTTGACTAGGTCTGTCAGAAACCACCCCGCTGAAATTGCAAATTGTTTACAACAACAACATTTGTTTTCATTAATTTGTTTTTGTGACCAATGTTTATAATTATTATAATTATTAAGGAGTTTCCTTCAGGCTAATTTGGTCAAGTGTTTGTTTCCAAACGTAAATAAAAAACTTGTTCGATTTTTATTTTATTTACCCAACGTTTCGTTAGTTTTATTCTAACTTCTTCAGGGGTCTCGTTCTAAATGATAGCTTTGATGTTTTTTTTATCATTGGATATTAATTTTTATTATTAATTAGTTACTTAAATACTAAAAAACGGGACATCACGAACAGAATTTTGATATAAATAAGCAAATAATTAATAAAAATATAATATACAATACACGACCACAAAACTTAAATCAAGTTTAACTTAAAGCTAATATCACAGAATTATTACAGTAATAATGAACTTAATTCCAGAAAAAAATTAAAAATCTGATATTAAAATTGTTAATTGTATTGTATGTAGGTACCTATTTCAATGCTAAATGTAGCATTTAAAAATAAGCTAAATTCAAATATGTATGAACATTTTAAATTAATTAAAAAATCTCGAACTTAATTTGGAAAATATGGGTCATGGTGTAATTATACAAGGTGAGTGCAAATCGGCAACAAATAGAACACAATACGGAAACAACAGGCATTTTGTTTGTGTAAAATAATGTATCTACTGTCAAAAACACTTGAAAAAGTATTATATTTGACATAGGTACCTAAGTAAATTGTAAACAAACTCAGTCAGCTGTGCTACTGCTCTCACCTTGTATAGTTACACCACGATATGGGTTCTTTCAAAATGTTATAAAAATCAGTAATTACATTTTTTGTTTTCAAGTCCTAAATTTTTTACGTACTTCCAAATAAACGCAACATGTGCATTTTCCTTAAACATAATGTAAACAGAGAATCAAACTACCTATAAGCAAGAGCTTAAAAAGAACCAGCTGTAAACAGAGAATAATGGCAATTTACCGTAATTGAAACCAACTCAATTTCTTAGTATGTTTGTTTTGATGTGGTTGTTTGGTTGTTCTTTGACACAAAATCTTCTAAATTAATTATACAGCACTAACAACAATAAAACTCTCTAACACGTCTTTGCTCTCCAACCCACTCCTCTCTATATTAAACTCTTACTCATTAAACTTCCTTGTAAAATTTTTGAGCTACAAATACTATTAATATAGCAAATATTTCTTAAATATTTAAAAACACACTCTTGCCAACAATTTAAGTTATGTTACCCCTCTACTCTGCTACGCTCTTGTTTGAAATTGAATTTATAAAAATTTACTCTTGCTCCTTGTTTTAAAATGCATCCATGCTACTCGATGCTACTCCTTGTTTGATTGCAAATACAAAGTACTTGAGTGAGCAAGTATGAGGGTTTATGAATCGTATTTTGTTGTTATTGTTATTGTTGCTTTGTGAAAGTTTCTCGTTGAGTACAAAGAAATGAAACGAATAATCAAAAATACAGAGACTTGTTTATTGTTGTTGTGACCTCTTTCATCTCATTTCATGTTTGTTGTTGTTACATTGGTATTTACATACATACATTCCAAGCATACATTGCAATGACGCATGTTTTTGATAATTTTGGTCATAAAGGTATTTTTTTTTTTTTGATTTTGTTGTTGTTTGATGATATTTTGGTTTCAACAAGGGAAAGTACTTGGGAGTGTGTGTTGTTATGTTATTAAGGTATCGTCGAGTTATTTTTTGTTAATAAAATAACTGCCGTATTTATAAAAAATAAAGTATGCTTGAAGTGTGCTTTAAGACAAAATTTTCATATAAAATTTTTACTCTTCCTTTAACAAAAAACAACAGATTTTTTTAAAATTTAAATCATTTAATAACTAGGTAGGTTCCTATAAGATATTTTTCCTAGATTAAATTAAATTTGAGTCTAGCTTAAAATAATATGAAAATATTTGAAGTAGGTAGGTATCTAACATTTTATTTGGTTTGAAAAATAAACATTCGTTAAGTTTTTATACTGTCAGCAAATTAATTTGTTTTCTTGATAGGTAGGTATATGTCCATAATTAGGAATTAATGTAATATGTATGTATGTATATACAAATACCTATAATACATACATACATATGTCTTTAGTCAAATAGGTACTTTTAAATTGGAAAATAAATTTTGGTTTAGTTTTTTTTTTAATTAGCAAAAGTTCAAAATTTTTCTTGATTTACGATTATAAAAAAAATTAGTAAACTATTTTTGGTTTGGAAAATTTAAAAGTTTTCTTGATCAAGTAATAATTTTTTCGTTTAAACGAATTTACAAATAAGTAAGTTTTTTTTTTATTAGTTTAAAATTCAAAATATTTATTTTTTTTATTTTATTTATTTCAAAAAATATGCCGCAAGCCCATGGGGCCAAAATTAGCAGTACTACTAACAATTTAGTAATATTAATACAACTATTTAGATATACCTATAACAATAATTATAAATTAGAAGAAAAATAAAAAAAATTTTAGATTAAGATAATAATAATGAAGAGAGTCCTTAATATTTGCACAAAACCAATAAATAATGTATAATTGCAGGAAAATGATTGTTAACCCATGATAGAACCAATGATAAAACATACAAACAAAGCACAATTGAAAATACCTATAGTTTTTTTCTTTTTTTTTACAAATAATTTTACCTGTTTAAATGTCAGCACTAAATAGAGAACAAAAAAAATATTAATTCAACATTCATTTATAAATTTGACAAGACAATTAGTTTGAAATTTCACAAACTGTGTGAAAATCTGCGATCCGCATATGGAATCATTGAATTCCATAATCTCGATATAGTCACGCAATACGAACGACTCATAACAATTGAAAAGTGTCTAGGCATAATAGTTGCATGCGTTCTACTAGAACTACCAAAAATAAATTTTTGTAATAGATATGATGGATGGAAATCCAAAAATTTAACTGTCTTATAAAAAAATAAGATTTTTCTCATATTTATGTATTGGTCAAATTTACACCCTAAAATTAGTTTCTGGTATTCGGAAACATGTTCCCGAACACTTAGACCGTAAATATATCTAATTACTATATTGAAACATCGTCGTAGTTTCAAAATATTTATGGCAGATGTGCCCGAGTAAATCTCCAAACAATACAGGAAAAGTGGAAGACAAGTCGAAACAGCAACACGATATCTCACAGCCAATGGCAAGTAACAAGCCACATTATAAAGGCTGCGTAATGTCAAACAAACTCGTGTAATAACATAATTTACATGTTTATTAAATGAAAGAAATTTTTCCAAAATAACACCCAATGTTTTATATTTTGAAACAATCTCCAAAGGAACATTATCGATTAAAATTCTCAAGTTAACATCCAAATTATTCGAAAAAATCATGACTACATTTAGAAGGGTTTAATTCCATTCCAATACATAATCAAGATCCTCATTAATACAGTTCTGAAACCTTAGCAAATCAGAAATTTGTGAAGTTGCCAAGAGTTGTATATCATCAGCGTAAGTATGTATAACAATTTAAAAAAGATAATCTCTGAAACAAGTTGTTAATATATAACAAGAACAATAAGGTCCCAATATTGATCCTTGTGGAATTCCTCTTTAAGGTACCATCTATGAGCCTCAAAAGTGAGTACACACAACAAATTATTTGATTTTTTTAAGATAATGAAAATCCTAAAATCTATCCATCGATTGAAATTTAAAAGTTTCGTTTTGTTGGATATTTGGTTGAATAATAGATTCGGTTATGAAAAAAAATTAAGTTGAACTATAATGCTTTTCATAACCTTAAAAAAATCAAAAAATACACTGGTGCTTACACACTTTTGAAGCTGTGTGTATATCGTGAATTTAAGGTCCCTACTTGCACAAATTGCTTACGACCACATAAATAAGAATAAATAAGTCTGCAACCACTAGAGCCAAACCCGTATTGATTAAGTAGTTTTCCCACCAAAATATTAAGATTAACAGAGTCAAATGCCCTCCGAAAATCAAGAAATATCAACGCACTCACATTTCCTTTATCCAAATTTTTTCTTACGGTTTCAGTTATATCAAGTAACACTGCAGTAGTGTTGTACCCTTTCCTAAAACCGGATTGAAAATCATTTAATATTCTTGACGTATCCAAATAAGTCAACATTTGCTGCCTCAAAATAACTTCCAAAATTTTCGAGAAAACGAAGAATACTTATTGGTCTATAATCTGAAATGTTTCTTGGATATTTAATCTTGGGAATCGGTATAACTTTACCAACCTTGCAGATGTCAGGTACTGTAGAGGTTATTAGAATAAAATGTATGAGATGTGTAAATTGACTTGATATATTTATTTTAAAAATTCAAGAGATATTCCGTGGTTCCCAATTGCCTGAGATTTTATTTTGGTATTTCTTGATTTAATGAATTATTAATCTAAATAAAACGCCTATGAAAAATCTATGGTAACATATTTTTGGTTTAGAAAATAAAGTTTCATTAAGTTTTTTTATTAGTACAAAATTAATTTTTTTAATAATTAATTTAAATTTTAAAATTTTGTGTCAAATATTTTTGGTTTTAAAAAAAGTATCGTGTTAGGTTTTTTTTAAAAACTTTTCTTAATTTGATTAATTGGTAATTCAAATTAAACGATTATAAAAAAATCTTTGGTAAAACATTTTTCGTTTAAAAAATAAAGTTTCGTTTAGTTTTTTATTGGTCTAAAATTAAAAATTTTACTCTTTTTTTTCAATTAATTGGTAATCCTAATTAAACGCTTATAAAAAATCTTTGGTAAAATATTTTTCGTTTCGAAAATAAAGCTTCATTAAGTTTTTCTTAATTTAATTTAAAATTAATTTAGTTTAAACAAATTTACCAAAGGTTTCACTCAAATGTTTTTAGTTTCAAAAATAAAGTTTCGTTTTTGTTTCCAACAAAAATTTAATATTTTTCTTCATTTAATTAAGATTAATTGAATTGAAGCAAACCTTTGTATTTTTAATGCTTTGTGTATTTTATTAAGTCGGATTGGATTTTCTTTAATGTAAAACTCAATTTTTAATTTATAAATTACCATTAACCAAAACAAAACATGTTTATTTATTTGTTTTGATTGCATATTTCCTATTTCATGTGTGTGTGTGTGTTCAAGAGTATTTGTTTACTTTCCAAGTTCATTAAACTCTCAATATTTATTATTTTTCATGTTGTCATCATATTTCTTTATGATTTCACTCTTCCTCAATTACTTCTTATTTTTTTGTATTTGTTTTTAATTTTTTTTGCTTAAAAATTGTGATGTGTGGTTGTTATTGTTGGCTGTTTGTTTGGCTGTGCAAAGCTCTGAGCTGCGCTGATGAGTGCGGGAGTAAAATATGTAGTTTCATTAACCCTCTTTTCTTTTCAGTTTGTTGCTTGTAGTGCGACTGCTGTGGTTACTTTTAGTAACTAAAGCAATCATTTTGAAATCTCTTGTTAACAAACAAACAAAAAAAAAAAAAAAAAAAAACGAAGAAAATTGTACAACAAAAAAAGAGCATCTTTACACACTATCCTTCATTCATTTTTGAGGTTGTCAAGTTTCTAAACATTCCGTGTGTGTGTGTTTGTTTGAAGTTATTCTCAAACATTCATTCATTATTTCTTTTAGGTTTATTTGCTTTAATTTTTTCTAATAGTGAAAAGTGAGTTTAAGGTTTTATCTTGAATTTTATTGCATTCAAAACTCTGAGCGGAAAATAATTGCCATGAGTTTTTAATAAATGTAGGTAGTTTTCCCTGCTGCTACACGCAGTTTGTTGGTTGGTTGTTCTTTTTTGGCCGGTTTATTTATAATTCTCTGAAAGTCTTTATTTAGTTATTTAGTGAGTCAGTGTTTGTGTTCTTTAGATTTTATATGATATTTTTGTTTTGTAGAGTAAATCTCTGTTTTGGTTATTTAATGCTCTTGTTTGGGGTCTTCTGACTGCTTTTGGGGAGAAAGAAGAGGGGTTTGTTTTGTAGATTTTTATTTTATTAAAACAAGATTTTTTTTTTTTTTTTTTGTAAAAAAAGAGATGAAGAGAAAACGCAGTTTATGTGTGTGTGTCGTTATTTAAATGCCGGTAGTATAAATTTTATGTCTCTGTGATGAAAATGAAAACTCACTCACTGGGTGTCTGGCACGTGCTAATGAAAGGTTTATTTACAAAACATAAATAGAGAGTTTTCACTACAATAATAGTTATTAAACAAACGTTTGAAATATTGAAAGACTTCAAAATTTAAGAATTTTTTTGAGGGAACTTTTTACAATTATCCCAATTATTTTTTAAAAAATATTTGGGATTTTATTTAAACAATAAAATTATTAAAAGTTGTTAAATTTAAATAAAATATCATATTTTTTATTGATTTCCTAGGGATTTGGTTCGATTTTCTTAATAAGGTATTACTATTTTTTTTTAATAGGTATTATAAATTTGTCTATTTTTATAAAAAAATTCAATGATTTCCACATAAAATTAAAACTTTTGTAATGTGGGATTTTAAGGATTTAAAAAAATATATTTGGGAAATCATTTAACAAGACTAAAATTATTAAAAATGTTTAAATTTAAATAAAATATTCTGTTTTTCTATAACTTCCTGGCGATTTAGCTTGATTTAGATTTTTTTTTTGTTAATTTAGTTTTTTTTTTTTTATTAACACGTTCAAAATTATAAATTTTTATCTATTTCCTTTTTACATTCAATGATTTTCATATAAATTTAAAAATTTGGAAAAAGTGTGACTTTAGATTTAGTTTGATTTCCTAAAAAGATATTTTGGGGATTTTTGGAACATTTTTGGAAATTAAGTTTTTTTTTAAATTAAGAAAATAATAAATATCTATTTGCTTTTACATTTCAATGATTACAATTTAAAAATTTTGAAAAGTGGCATTTTGGGAATTTTTAAAAAAGTATGTATGTACATATTTGGGAATTCATTCAACAACATTAATATTATTAAAAGTTGTTAATTTATATAATATCATATTTTCTTGATTTCCTACGGATTTAGTTTGTTTTTCTTAAACAGATATTTTGGGGATTTTTGGAACATTTTTGGGAATTGACTTTTTTGTGCAAATTTATCAATTATCTTAAATTTTATTGATCTATACAAAAAACTCTCGTTTAAATATGATTTCAATATTGTGGCTTTTGGGGATTTTTGGAAAATTTTTAAGAATTATTTTTTTTAAGGAAATTTATCAATTATCTTAAATTTTATTGATATAAACAAAAAAATGTCTTTCTGATGATATTTTAGATCGGGTCTTTTAAGGCTTTTTGAAATTTTTTCAAAAATATCTTTAAGTTAAACTAGAAACTAAATATTTCTTTCTATTCTCTTTTCCTCCCAATTTCAGAATACACCCTGCAAACATCCAGTAGTTATGTTGGCCGGTGTCAATGCCAATGACTTGGAGGCTCTGCTTGAGTTTGTCTATCGTGGTGAGGTGAGCGTAGATCACGCTCAATTACCCTCGCTACTGCAGGCGGCTCAATGTTTGAACATACAAGGCTTGGCGCCACAAACAGTGACCAAAGATGACTACACCACGCACTCGATACAATTGCAGCACATGATACCGCAACATCACCATGTAGGTTTAACAAATTTTATTATAAACACAAAAAGAAATTGTTATACATTTTGTTGAATTTTTTATGCTTTTTTTTTTAGGAACAAGACCAACTGATTGCTACCATTGCCACCGCTCCCCAACAAACCGTACACGCTCAAGTTGTCGATGATATACACCAGGCTGGACAAATCTTGCAAACCACCACACAAACGAATGCGGCTACCGGACAACAGCAAACGATACTGACCACTGATGCTACCAAGGATGTTATACAGCAATATTTACCGGCACGCAAACGTAAACCCAGAGTCAAGAAAATTTCACGTAAGTCTTAAATAATTATATAAAACAATTTAAACACAACATATTAAATTTTTTTATGGTTACTTTTAAACAGCCACGGCCCCCAAAATCAGCAAAGTTGATGGCATGGAAACGATTATTAGCACACCCACTTCATCGCACACGGCCACTGCTATACAAACCAACCAACAACAACAACAGCAGGTTCAACAACAACAACAGCAGCAGCAGCAACAACAGGCCCAACAACAGCAGCAACAAGTACAGCAACAACAACAGCAGCAGCAGCAGCAACAACAGCAACAGCAACAACAACAACATCAGCAGCAGCAGCAGCAACAAATTGAAAATGGCAATGAAACACAAATAATCACCTCAACACCCATCATCAAGAGTGAGGTAACAAAAGTGGAGACCATTGTCACCATGGATCCCAACAGCAGCGGCGAAGTTACAATGGTAACGCCCAGCAAACCGGGCAAACGTTCCAAGAATGTTAGTGGTGAAAGTAAGTGCAATTGAAATAATCTATTGCAGGCCAATATTATAAAAAGTAAATAGGAATTTAGTGATAAACAAACAATTTGTTTATCACTAAATTCACAATATCGTGAATAAAAATTCCACATGAAATTTGTTCCCTTTTCACATTTTTCCTATTTAAATTCAATGTTAAAAAAATAAAAGGGAACAAAATTCATGTGGAATTTTTATTCACGATAGGGGTGAATATATCACTATAGTGTTATAAAAGTGGGAAGAGTTTTAAAAAACTTGAATTAAGATTCGCGATTGCAATTACTTGTAGATACTAAAAATAAATTTGAATTGATTTGGAAAATAAGCCATTTGGAGGTGGGAACAGTTTTATAAAAGTGGGAAGAGTTGTTAAAATGTTTTGAAAATTATTCTTAATTTCAATTACTTACAGGTAACTAAAATAAATTTGTATTAATTTAAAAAAAAATAAGTCATATTAGAGGTGGGAAGAGTTTTATAAAAGTGGGAAGAGTTGTAAAAAAGTTGAAGAAATATTGAATTTGAATTAATTTTTAAAAATAAGCCATCTTAGAGGTGGGAACTGTTTTTTAAAAGTAGGAAAAGTTGTAAAATATCATGGATTTGAAAAAAGTTTTGGGTTTTTTTTTTGCTGAAATTGTTAATTATTTAAAGTTTTTTGATTAACAACAACTTTTGTTTTTATTTAATTTATAAAAAGGCATTTTTAGGGATTTTTAAAAATTTTTGAGAATTTTTTTTTGCAGAAATTTTTTAATAATCTTAACTTTTTTAGAATAAAACAGAAAACTCTTGTTTTCATATGATTTTTAAAGTGGGATCTTTTGGGGATGTTTTGAAAATTTTTGGGAATTAAATTTTTTTGCAGAAATTTATTAATTATCTTGAATTTTATTGATTAAAACATTAAAATCTTCTTTTTTTTATTTTTAAAAAAGGCTCTTGTGGATTTTTTTTGTTGATTAAAACAGTAAACTGATTTTTATATACATATTTTTTTTTAAATTTTTGGAGTTTATTTTCTTTGCTGACATTTTTTAATTATCTTAAGTTTTCTTGATTAACACATAAATTCTTGTTTTTTGTATTTGATTTTTAAAGAGGGAATATTGGGGATTTTTTGAAAATTTTTGGGAATTATTTTTTTTTGTTGCAATTTATAATTTATCTTAAATTTTCTTGATGAAAACATTAAACTCTTGTTTTGCTATGATTTTTAAAATGGGGTCTTTAGGGGATTTTTAGAAAATTTTTTGGGAATGTAAGTTTTTTTTGCGGAAATTTATCATTGAATATAAGTTGAATTGTTTTCAATTTAAAACTTTTGTTTCTATATAATTTTTGATGGGATTTTTTGAAAATTTTTGGATAAAAAATAAAAAGATTTTTAATGATTCACATACATATGTGCATATGTATATACAAAAACTTTACAAATTTAACATATTTATTGCTAAAATTTACAAATTTCTTTATTATATAATAAAACCATTTTTTGTTTCCGTCCTTTCAGAGCCCCGCTCCCGTTCACAATCCGAACAACCGGCCACCTGTCCCATTTGTTATGCTGTCATCCGTCAATCACGTAACTTGCGTCGCCACTTGGAGCTGAGACATTTTGCCAAACCGGGCGTTAAAAAGGAAAAGAAAAGTAAGTCTGCCTCGAATGCCGCCAATACCAGTGCTAACGATTCCGATAACGGTACAACACTATTAGCCTCATCGACACTGAACAGTGACACCAGTTCAATTTTAGATGCAACACAACAACAGCAACAACACGGTGGTGTTGTGGTCACAGCAACGGCGCCCCCACTAAACAACACCAGCACGGTAGCTACACCTATACTAGTTAGTAGTGCGGCCCTGAATGTGGGCGGTACGATAACGCAAATACCCATGAAACAAGAACCGGGTGGTGGTGGTGGTTGTATAGTGGGCAATGCCAATGCACAACAGGTGACAGTGACACAAAATCAAATGCAAAATGTTATACACATAGTGAGTGAGGAGGTTTATCAGCAGCAACAGCAACAACAACACCAGCAGCAGCAACAACAACATTAACATAACAGCAATATCCATTAGCCCTTAATATCACTGTCTTTCTTCCTTCTAATTAACTAACTGTTTTCCAGTTTCTTTTTTTAAACACTTGTTTTTAATTCTATTTAGTTTTTGTAACCAGTTTTTTAAAGGCATTGCTTTATTGTTCTTTGTTCTTTTTCCTAAAAAAATTTTGTTTACACACAAGTAAAATCAATACTTTAAGAAAAAATTTCCTCTTTAATTTTTTGTACATACACCTCATATATTTACATTAACATTAAAATTAACATTTAATTAAACTACTTATATAGTTTAGTTTTTATACACACAATTAATATTAATATTACTCCACTTAAATTTAATAATTTTATTTAATTTGTAATTTTTCTTTTGTAAAACATAGTTTTAGCTATCAACAAAAAAGTATAAGAAACAAGTAAAAAAAAACACAAACAAGCAAGATTCACTTTATTCACGTTTTTAAAATACTTAGTTTTGTTTTGTTTTAATAAATATGTCAGTATTTAACTTCAGAATTCTAAACTCAAACTTAAACAGCTAAAGTTTTTCTTTTATAAAATATCTTTATAAATTTATTAAACTAAAAAATCTCATTATTGTGCTTATAGAAATCTTTATTCAACTTTATACTTTTGCTAATTTCCTTTTGTAGAAAAAACGAAATTGCCTTTAATATTTTTCTATTTTTTATAATTTACTTAAATCTTATTATTATTATTATTATTTTTTTTCGACAAATAAATTGGACATATTGAAAAAAAAGCCAAACTATTGTTGTTATGAGTTTGTATATTTTTGGTGATTTTTTTTGCAAGTTTTTTTTTTTTATTAAAAAAAAACTTTTTTTTAAATTTTTTTATAAAAAATTTAATTTTTTTCTTTCTGTAGTTAGTTGTTTTTCAGTTAAAATCTTTTATTTCCTAATTTTAATGAATTTAAACTACAAATTCATCTGCTATTGTTTGGTTTTTTTTATATAAATTTCCCTTTTTTTTTTCAAAGTGTTTAAAGTGTATTTTTTTAAAGAATGTTTGTGTTTTTTTGCTTGTTTTTTTTTTCTTTGAAATACTTTAAAATATACACATTTCTTTTTAAATTTCATTTCTTATACTCATTTTAAAATTGTATGTGTATGTTATTGCTTTAAAGCTGCTGGTTGTTGTTCAATATTTCGATGAATTTGTAGTGTTAAATCATTTTTCTGAAAACTGTCAAACTTAATAATCAATTTATCGCTACAAAGCCATTGTCGACGTTGGTTTCGAATTCGTACAATTGCTTCTATTGTCTACTTCTCAGAGAGACTGTGAAGGAACAGTTGCAATATCTTTGTAAACAGCTGTGATGTTAAAACTCCACTAAAAAACCCAAAAAGAGTTTTAAACTTAATTTTAATATTATTTCCACTAAAAGTACTTGTTTTAAAAGAAATTAAAAAAAAAAAATATTTCTTTAAAGAAAGTATTTATCTACATATAAGTTAGTTATTAAGCTCATGGAGGGTAGTGTGTATGCGCACTTCCTCTCGGAGACCTAAAAGGTCCATTGTGAATCCTTTCTAGAAAAAGAAAATAGAATAGCTTATGGGTCGATTACGGATGACAACCGAACCTCAGTGGAGTTGACAGTTGCTAAAAAATATTACATGATTACATTGATTTTTCTTTTAAGTGTTAAATTTTAAATGTTAGTTATTTACTTGTTAAACTATTTATATTTTTAACAAATAAATGTTTGTTTTCTACTTGAAAATTCGAAAAACAATTTAAACACGAAAGTTGCCTTACATAATAACATGTTGCTTATTGGCAACCCAACTCTAGTTTGGTTGTTATACATAATAGACCCATTGATGTATGATCCCAGGTGATTTTATAGGACAGGTCACCTATAGAAATTAAAGACTCTGGGTCGAATTTTTCATTCCGTTCCGCGATTGCGGAAAGAAATTTTTTGTGCAGAAGCATAATTTGAAATTATTTATTCCGTTGCTGCGGTATTTTTTCTTTTTGCGGTACCATCTCTTCACAGACAGTATTGCGGCATGCCGCAGGAATGAACAATAACATTTTACATATATGTAGATCGATATTTCTTTCGGCTTAGTTTTCCTTTTCATGTGGAATCAATAATACCATCCTCTATCTACCAGCATACCCCGACTTCCTCTATACATCCATTGTGGAATTGACTATCTGACCATGTATACCTATGGCGGTTTCGGTTTGCAACTCATTTTCATCTTCGCATGTTCTACAGAAGTCTAGAGAGTTGTTATCCCACCTATTTGTCCTTAACCTTACAGGGCAGTGACCCCTGATCAAACCACCACTATCATTCTAACACTACTTTTATCTAGGCGCAATCAGAAGTATTCAATTTGTATTTGTTCTCGATATCCTACAGTCAATTCTACTTCTGAAATACAATTAGAAATGGTGTAGAAACAAAAATTGCCAGTTTGAACTGTTGTCAGATTGTGGTATGGTAAAAATTTACAGATTCGTTGCCAAACATTGCCAGAACTGTGTGTGCAAAAATAATATAACGGACCAAAACCAACTCATAATATTTTTTTGACAATGGTGTCATTGTCAGATGCATAAACTTCGCACATCTGACAATGAAAAGTGTATGACAAAATCTGACTATGGCAGCGTAATTTCTTCACACGATTGTTAGATGTCTGGCAATATTTTTGACTTACAATGCATTGATAATGCTTTTTCTGAAAACGTAGGAAGACACAAATTTTAAGTTCGCACAGTTAGACATTTTCTGGCATTGTAAGATCTGAACACCGTCTGTACTTATCTTAATACTATTAAAAACTGGAGTTTTTTTGATGAATTTATGTTGTTATTCAAGAATATTTTCTGTTAAAAATATGGAGTTTTGTAGGTTTTAGTAGAAATTATGTAAATGCAATTTTGAAGAAACTTTCTAAAGTTCTAGAAATTGGTGTAATATATAAACTTATAAATGATTATTTAATAAAATATGTCTTTCAAAGCGAATGTTCTTTATTTAACCCTTTCTCCTTCTTTTTCTATTTTTTTTTTTTAGCGCCCGGCAAGAAAACTGCCATGGCTGTACCGCCCGGCACTACCAACGCTTCTGGAACATCGACCGTGACCACAACAACCGTAAGCACTGTGCCGCAAGTACAATCCGTACAATCGTTGCACACCTTGCAGACCGTACAAGTAAAGAAGGATCCTGATGCACAAAATCAACAGCAGCAACAAACCATGACAGTGACAACGACCAACAATGGACAACAACAACAGCAGCAGCAACATCAACAACAGCAGCAACAGCAACAAGTACAACAGGTGCAAGTGCAACAAACACAACAAATACAACAACATCATATAATAGATCAATCGGGTAATATATCAACAGCTACCACCACAGCTAACACGCAGCAGCAGCAACAGCAAACCCAACAGCAGCCACAACAAATTGTCACACAAACCGAGAATACCGATGGCACCACATCCCTATCCATTGCTCAAGTACAAACACTGCAGGGTCATCAAATCTTGGGCAATATCAATCAGGTGAATATGACTGACTATCAAACACATTCGACAGTGTGATGAAAAACAGATGAGAGAAAACCAAGAGTTAAAAACAAACACATGTATAAAATTTTAAAAGAAAAAGACTCTTAATCCTTAAACAAATTTAAAAAAATCTTCCTTAACACTTAGAAAAAAGCTTGTTTTTAGTTATATTTTTTTCTATTATTAATGAAATTAATGATGCTAAAGAAACCCTTTTAAAATATTATTTTAATTAATTCTTTGGAACTAACTACAACCATATGGTAATTTGTTTGTTACTTTTGTTAATTTTACAAACACCCCTCGCTTAATATAGAAAGTTTTGGTTTAACTTTATCATGTTTTCTTTATGTATGTGTGTTGGTTTTATTGATGAGGGGGTTTGTGTGACTTATCACTTAAACTTCTTTTTTAAAATACTTAGTTTAATATTTCTTAGCTGCTTTAAAGCTTCTTAATTTTGAAATCCTTAGTTATTATGCCATATTCTTGTACTATTTGTTTTTCTATTTTATATAAATAGTTTTATTTTAATACTTATTTACCCTTCCTTGTTACTCTTGACAAACACAATTTAAATATTGAATTACAAATTACTTTTAAAGGGTATTGCAATATTGAATAACATTTTTAAACATAAGTTAATTTAAGTCCTGTTTCACACTCATCAGTTCTGACTGTCAAGTCAAGTTATTTTTCAATGAGAAGGAAAGAGAAAATTATCTTTTCCTTCTCATTGAAAAATACTTGACTTGACAGTCAGAACTGATGAGTATGAAACAGGTCTAAAGAAGGATACATTTTGGGTGTGGTCTTAATAAAAGTGTTTTTGAAAAAGTAATAAATTTACTACTGTTTACAATTTCATGGTAATTTTAGTTTTTGTTAATAAATCAAACTATAAATGTCATACTTTTGAAATTGTAACGTCTAAATAAAAAAAAATACTTATTTATAGGTTATTGCTCGTAAATAAACTTTAGATAAATTGCAATTTTGAAATATGTAGTATTTAAAAACTAATTTTTTGTACTACATTTGAAAGCTATTATAAAATTATTGAAAATTTTAACAAAAAATTCTTTAAAAAACTATTTAAAAAAAAATAGGAAATCTACTACTATTTTGAATTTTCTTCCAATTCTACTTTTTGTTATCTAAACAAATTAAAAGTGCCATTTTTGAAAAAAATAACGTAATTACTTAAAAATTTTAGAAAACTTTTATTTTTATATAGTAGTAAATCTACTATTTTTTCAAAACTCACTTTTTTGTTCTAAATTAAATCGGTTTTCTTAAGTTTCAGCAAAATGTGGTAAACAAATCATAAATAAGTGCCTTTTTTTAAAAATGTAGTAAATCTACTACTTTTTCTAATTTCTTTCTAACTTCACATTTCGGTACCAATTTCAATAAAAAACCTTATATGTTGTAAAACAATAACGTATAAATTGCTATAAATCTGTAGGTTAGATTAGGTTAGGTAAGAAGGCCGGTGTGAGGTTGTCCCCACCCCATCACCCAGAGACCAATAAGGTCCATTGGGATGCCTTGCGGAAATGATATGAGACACTTAGTACGTTCAAGAGCGAAACGCCTAAGCCCTCACAAACCCTCTTCCCCTGTTGCCCAGCCAGGCCATATTCATTACGAATCATTTGAGATCCCCGAGCCTACAACCCAGACATACCCTAATTCGCTTATGAATCTACTGCCTAGCCACCTCAACCTGCTAACTTGCAACCTGGGACAATGGCACAGAATGTGCTCTATCGTCTCCAGTTCCTCTGGGTCCTCGCATAACCCGCACATGTCTGACAAGTCAGATCCCATTATCCTTGCCTATCATACAATGGGCCGTGATAACGCCTATCATGGTTCTCACGCAGACCTTGCTCTCGCCCAGTAACGATTCCGAGTCGGACTTCTTAAAAATCTGTAGAAAAGTCATATTTTCAAATAGTAGTAAATCTACTACTATTTAAAAACGCAATATTTTGTATTAAATTAGAATTTTATTATAAAATGTCTGAAAACTACAACATAAAATGCATATAAAACAAAACTTTTAAAAAGTACTAAATATACTACTATTTTTGATTCTTCTAAATGTTAGTTTTTGCTAAGAAAGCATGAGGAAAAATTTATACTTTTGTGTGATTGTAAAATATTTTCTACAAATTTGGCTTTAAAACTTATAAAAAATAAGTTTTTTTAAAAGTAGTAAATCTACTACTATTTTTCAATTACAATTAAAATGATTTCTTATTTTAAAAATCTAGCGAACGTTTTATTTTGGCTAATTTTTAGGTTTAGAAACCTAAAATTTATAAAAAGTAGAGTTTAAAAAAAGTTCTAAATCTACTACTCTTTTCAAAATTCCAATTTTATTATATTTTTATTAATAATAACAATTTAAAACATTAGGCCATAACCATAGTCACAAAAAAGTGTACTTTAATAGTTAAACAGTTGACTTTTGTTAAAAGTACACTTTACTTTAACTATAGACACATAAAAGTATACTTTAACCACTAAAACATAATTTTAATATAAAACAAGCTGAAGTTGCTTTTAAATAATTTAACATCACTTTAAAATCTACCAGCTGTTTATGCAAAGAACAAGAACTGGATGTGTAGAAAATTATTAAAAAAGTAAAAAAAAATCTCTTTCTGCAGTAGCCCAATTCGCCTCTCTTTCTATTTGTTTTTTTTTTGTTCCTGTAAATAGTTATCAAAAAACCAACGCCAAAATAGCCTAATTATGATATTAATCATAACTTCTTCATATTTTCACCGCAAACACTTTTCTTAAATTTTCCCGCTTAATTTTATTATTTTGCCGATTTTTTTTAAATTTTCAATGACAGCTGTTTAAAGCTGCCAGTTGCTTATTTTTCTTTACAGTTTGTATGAAATAATTTTCTACATATGAGGTGGCACCCAGCTAAAGTCGGTTTAACTTAAAAATACCTTAAATTTTGACTATACATAGTTACAAAATAATTAAAAGTAGGTTTTAAGTTTAAAGTTGTTTTTGAAAAGAACCGACTTTAGTGTTCGTCAATGGTTATGGCCCATTTTCTTTAAAAAATATGATTTTTTTTTGTCTGAAAACTTTTTTCTATAAATTTTGATATCTACTACTATTTTTAAAAAGGTACTTTTTATATTGTGTTGGACATTTCCAAACGAAGGGTTTTTATTGTTGTAATTGTGTTATAGATTTCAAGAAAATGTTATTTTCTAAAAAAGAAGTAGATTTACTACTATTTTCAATTCAATTTACATTGCTCTTGTAAAATTGAGTTACATTTTTATTTTCAAATAATTTTGCTTCAACATTTTTAGTACTTAAGCTTTAGTACTAAAAATTTTGTTGTAATTTTATTATTTCTTTTATCGATCACTTATAATATTATGGTTTTCTTGACTTTACTCAATTATTGTTTAAATATATTTTTTATAAATTAGAAATTTCAAATCTTTTTCAATATATTATGGTGTAATTATCGTAATCTTATATATTAGTAGTCAATTTTTAATGATTATTTATAATTTAATTACTATTATTATTACTATTGGTTGTACTATAGCTTTAAGGCGGTTATTTGTACTTTTCCCTTTAAGTTTTCTTACAACTTAATAATAACTTTAATTGCCATTTTGAGTAGAAAACACAAAAGTTTACAAATGTTTTAAAATATAAAATAAATGACGTTTTAATACCTCCTAAAACTAAAGAGTTCGGAGTTGTTTTTGTTTAATTCTATACAAAAAGAAAATGTAAATCAAATTTTCTTTTAATTTAATTAATTTCAAAAACTTGGTTATAATTTCTTTTTTTTTTAATTTCTTTATTGAATAAACTAAATTGTTCTAGAAAATCTTGTTAAACTTTAAATAAAAAATAAAGCTTTAAGCTTAAATAACATTTGTAAATGTGTGAGAAATTTCAGTTTGTAAACCTTAAAGAAACTCTTTAAAATTAATCTCTTTAAATTAATATTTTACTCTAACGCAAAACATTTAAAATTAAGTGCCTTTTTTAACTACAAATAAAATAAGTTTTATAGAATTTTCTACCAAAATTATGGTTTAAAAACAAAATTTCTTTATATATATATACATATATTTAATAAGTTTTAGTTTCTTTTAAATTATGACTTAAACCAAATTTATTTTAGTCAATTTCTTATTTATACAATTCTATTTGCTGCAATTATTGTAAATTTAATTTACTTTCTTTTTCTTTAAGTTATAAAAAATGCTAAATGTTACAATAGTTTTATTTTGTAATTGTTGTTTATCTGTAATTCATTTTTTTTAATATCTTGTTCAATTTTGCCTATTTAGTTATTTTTTTAATTATATTTTCTAGTAATTAAACAAACAAAAAACAATTCAATAAAACACAAATTTATTTAAAAATAAACCATTTGAAATTTACTAACCATTTTCCATTTACTATTTTTTTCTTAAAATTTTTCACTTTTTTGTATTTTAATGAAATTTATTTATTGTAAATTTTTTGGTAATTTTGTGTATTATGTTGCTTTTAGAACTTTGCTTGGTAATTGTTTTATATTTGCAATTTCCTTTACAGATTTGGTTTGGTTTCTTTTATAATTAAGCATGTTTGTAAATTGCCTGTTTACTTAAAGGTGTTTCAGTATTTCCTTGTAATGTTTATGAAAATTCCTTTAATTGCTTTACTTTTCTTTCCCCAAAAAAAACTATTTGTTAATATTTATTTTATGGTGTTAGTAATGTGGTACTCATATGGTTTACGATAGATTAAAGTAGTTGTCTTTATATTAGAGATAGTATGTAATCAGAGATGTAAACAAAATTTCCTTTCTCTCTCTCTTTTTGCGCATGACGTCATAAGTTATTTTCCCCTTAAAATTAACATGTAAAAAAATAACTTTTGTTAACAATATTTAAAGAAAAAATTAATTTTTCGTAAATTTTTTGCTTCAAAATAAAACATTAACTGCCGTATTCATAAAAAATAAAGTAGGTTTGAAGTGTGCTTTTAGACAAAATTTTCTTAAAGTACATTTGAAGTCTACTTTAATTTTTTATGATTAAGGGCATTAATTATTTATTTTAAACATATTAAAATGTATCAAAAAAAAGTTTTAACTTGATTATTATATTATTATTTCTTTATTAGTAGTATTTTAAATACTTTTATAATGCTCTTTACATTTTTTTTTTACAAACTACCTATATCTTTTAACTTTGGTTTACATTGTTAGTTTTTACAAATGATACAATTTTTCTTCTAAATATGTTTGAATTTAATTATGTACATATACTATCTGCCGTATTCATAAAAAACTAAGTATGTAGGTTTGAAGTGTGCTTTTATACAAAATTTTCGTACAAAATTTTCTTAAAGTACATTTGAAGTCTACTTTAATTTTTTATGAATATGTATATTTTGTATATATAAAAAAATATGTATATATTTTTGTTTTTTTTTTTTTAATTTATTTTCTTTTGGAAAACGGAAAAGACATAAATTTATGTTCTCTTTTTTATATTTTCGCAATTAAAAGTGGCACACTTTATTTTAAAACTCTTATTAGTTTTATTTATATTTATATAAAAGTTCAGCAAACATAATAATATTTTTGACTTGTGACGTCACAAGAAGAAATTTTGTTCTCAATTTTACTCTCAAAGTTTTGAAAAATGTAAAGGACCTGCGCAATGCGTAATCTTTATTATTTGATTCATGGTCGGGTCTGTCTTTATACTTAAGACAGAGTCTGGTGTTTATATATAAAGACAGAGTCTGGCCTGTCTTCATATTGAAAGCAGTTGCCTGCACACTCTTTAATAGAAAGACAGACTAGTAGACTGTTTTTTAGTTTGAAGACATACCAGATAACTGTTTTTAATATGTCTGTAAGACAAAATCGGTCTTTATTAAAGTCAGAGTCGGTCTTTATAAAAGACTGAGTCTGAGACTGAGAGTCTGGTCGGTTTTTTATATTCAAGACAGAGTCTGTTTCTGTTTTATATTGAAGACAGATTCTGGTTTGTCTTTATATCCACGACATAGTCTGGTCCGCCGTTATTTTGAAGACCAAGTCTGGTCTGTCTTTTTACGAAAAAACAGTCGCCTGGTCTGCCTTTTTACTGAAGACATACCTGGAATCTATCTACTTATATAAAAGACACAGTCTGGTCTGTCTTTAAATATACATATAGTAAGGACATAGTCTGGCTCGTGTTTATATAGTGAAGACAGGGTCTGGCTATGTCTTTACACCAAAGACAGTATATGTGTTTAATTTATTTCAATTTTATTTCTTAACTTTTGCAAATTATACTAATTTAAAAATCTAAACAAAGCTATGACATTGTCTAACCAAAAATGCATCATTACATTTATTAAATATTAAAAAATGAACTCAAAAGCCATAGCTATGTTTAAACACTAGTCAGATTTGCTGAGTTGAAAAAAAAATACTTTTTTTTAGTAATGCTTTATAACAAGCATTCATTTGTTATAGTAAATAAGCACTAAATACAAAAAACTCATCTAAACTCATCATATTTGTGTAAAAATTATAAATCATATAAAAATGTAACATACTAAGAGAGAACGAACTAGTAGTTTAGAACTAGTTACATTAGTAGGCTGCCTTGTGTTCATTTAGTTGGTGCCTTTGTTTTTCTTGACTAGAAATGGAAAAGGAGGTAGAGATGAATATGCAAAGAAAAAAGCTAGATGAGAAAAAAAGATGAAAGCTAGAAATTAAGAAATCATGGAGATGTAATCAAATTAATAGGTTGTAGTAAATAAATAAAGGTCTTGCAGAGAATAATAACTAATGCTAGCTACACAACTGGGACAAATGGGGAATTTTTCGTCGCGAATATTCATCGCCAAAAATAAAACACTTTTGTGTTTATGAAAATACATACAATAATGACGTCGGCTGAATTCGTCTTAGCCGGCGAACTCTAAAATATACTTTCTATTTCTTACGCCGGCGAACGACGAACAAACAATACGGGGTGACCATGTTTCGTTTTGGTTTTTAATGTTTTAGTAAATAATATTAATTTTTACTTGAATTATTGTTTTATTTTTTACTTTTTATAATTTAGTTAACTATAAAAATTCTTTTATCCATGGTGTAACTATACAAGGTGAGTGCAGTAGCACAGTTGGCTGACTTTGTTTACAATTCAAAAGTGATACCTTTTCAAATGTTTTTGACAGCAAGCCATATGAGTCCGGAAAGAGTTTTCTGACACATTTTTCGGAGCGTTAACGCTCTTTATGAGCCCAAAAAACAATTATAATTGCTGCGAAAACCTTCGAAAATGGTCCGTCAGAAAGAGCTCTTAGATAATGTCAGAAAAGAGTCTTTTATGAGGGTTTTTTTTGGGCTCTAAAAGAGCTCTTAGATAATGTCAAAAAAGAGTCTTTTATGAGGTGTTTTTGGGCTCTGTGTAATCTTGTTTTGATCATTCTTGTGTGGTACAGCTATTTTTTTTTTTTGTTCAAAGCACAAATAACAGAACAACAACGCTGTGGTACACACATAATTAAGTGGAATTTATGAATTTATACTGCGTGCCGACTCAGGGCAGTAACAAGCAAATTTTTCTTTCGCTCCGAAAATGCTCTTTAGTTGGACTCTTTTCTGACTCCTTTTTTCGGAGCGCTCCGAAAATGCTCTTTTGTTGGACTCTTTTCTGCCTCCTTTTTCGGAGCGCTCCAACAATGCTCTTTTGGTGGACTCTTTTCTGACTCCTTTTTCGAAGCGCTCCTAGAATGGTATGCTGGGTTATTTTAAACAAACAAAATGCCTGTTGTTTCTGCATTGTGTTGTATTTGTTGCCGATTTGCACTCACCATGTATAATTACACCATGATCCATTGTTTATATTAATGTTAATTATTTTTATATATATTTTTTTATGGTTACACTATCTATTATCTGTTTTACGAAAACAAAAACATTATCTGCCGTATTTATAAAAAATTAAAGTAGACTTCAAGTGTACTTTAATCAGTTGTAATTCATCTCTTAGTGGAGAAAGAACTCGCGCGTCATTGCCATTATCTTTTAAGGGTAATCAGGCCGTCCTTGTTTCGCTGCCTTCGAGAGTCTTGCTATATTTTTTTATGGTTTTATAACCTATAAGTTTGTCGTGGTGGAGTACCAAACAAAACTCATTTTTGATATTGTTGGATACCATAAAACTCAGGGGTGGAGTTCGGGAAGTCCGGTTTCCCATGCGAAGGTATAGGCCGGTGGATCTTCCTTGACGAGACTCCTTTAGGCGTAAGCCGGATATTATGATATATATCAGGGCAAATAAATCCTCCTATTAAGGAGGTAACTTAAATAAATATAAATACAATACAAGTGTACTTTAAGAAAATTTTGTATGAAAAATTTGTCTTAAAGCACACTTCAAGCCTACTTTATGTTTTATAAATACGGCAGTAACTTATTAAAGCGTTCCAGCTTCCTATATTAAGGTATAGGTCGACTTGGGACTTACTTAAATCGATCGTGGTATAACCTGGCAATTTGAGGGATTAATTCTCCGCCAACCATGTTTATATTCAGCCCAATCATGAATAAAAATTCCGCGGGAGTTTTTTCCCTTTTTAATTTTTTAACATTGAATTTGAATAGGAAAAATGAGAAAAGGGAAAAAACTCACACGGAATTTTTATTCATGATTGGGCTGATTAAAAATATTTAACAGCTACTGAGTCACAATTCAGCACTGGATGGAGGAAGAATTCACACGTCATTGTCAATCAGGCAATCAGGCCGTCCTTTTTTTGCTGCCTTTGATAGATTTGCGGCTCACTCTTGTATTAGTAAATGCTTGGCATTGTCTAACTACACTGCGTTACGTTTTTTTCGAAGTTGTGCAATTGTCACATGTGTTCGTTTTGGTGTTATAACCTTTAAATTATTTTAATACAAGATTTAAGCTTGGGACTTGCTTAAATCGTCGTGGGATAACCTGACAATTTGGGGGAATAATTTTTCGCCAACCTACTTTATAATAATAAAAAAAAATTATAACAGCTGTATTTTTTGTCGTTATTGTGCTTCATACCACGAATTTACACAGTGAATTGTCGCCGACTAATTTGTCGTGTTGTGTGAAATTCGATGTTCGTCACAGCATAATATTGCAAAATTTGTAACGAAATAGTATTGCATATATAAGAATTCCAGAAAGAAATTGGAAAATATAATATTTTTAAAATAATAAAAGTGGAACGGCCGTACAACGCACAGCTTACTTGGGTGCATTCAGCTGGTTCTTTTGTGTAGCCTGAAAAGATAGGAATGAGGAAGAGAGGGGAATAGGAATGAAAGATGGAGACAAGAAAGAAAAGAAAAATCCGGGACTATAGAGTCACAAAGATATAGAGTAAATTTCTCCGAGTTAATTCAACGAAGATGTAAAATAAGTTTAGTGTAATTTTTTAACAAGAAATTGTAGTAGATTATTGCAAAACTCGTTACGTTTGAATTTTTTTTTTTTTTAATTTAATAGTTATTATTTCAACTTGTTTTAGTACGACATCTTTCATTAATTTAAATAAATGCCGGCAATAAAAAACCAGCAGATTGCCAGTACAAATGTCCACAATTTTGCCAGTTATGACTTTCCTAAACTCTAGACAAGCTGTTGACTTTGTCCAGCTGACATTTATACAAGTGTTGGGGACAGTAAGAAGCTGGCATTTTCAACAATTTATTTCTCTCCTAGTATGTTTTCTAAAAATCATGTTTTAACCCCTATACATACATACATACATATGTATGTATATACATGTGTATAATTAACAATTTAACATACATACATATGTACATATTTTGTTTAACTTACATACATATAAAAAACATTCAACACTAATCAATAAATGTTGTTCTTTTTTATCTTCTTTCTCTTTCTACATACCTACATATGTATAATAAAATGAATGTTATTTGCAAATTAACTGAAAACGTTTTCAAAATAAAACACAAAAACGCTGGCCAAAACAATCAACAAATAATAATGACTAACCTCACAAATAATTAATCAAAAAACATTGCTCAAAATCAACATCATTATCATCATTTATAAATAACAATAGGGCAACAATAAGAACATTTTGGTAAAGAAGGTTTTCATTTTAAAAGGCAGTAATAATACGTAATGATGATCCAACGATATGATCTGCGGCTCCGAGGGTAGTACGGTGGACAACAACGGAGTCGAGGTCGTAGCGTCAACAACATCAGCAACAATGTCAACAACAGCTAATGAAACCAATAACAACAACAACAATAACAACATCAACAGTAGCAACAACCATAACAACAGTAGTAGTACCAGCAACAACAACAACAACAACACCGTCATAAGTGGCAATGAGGTATTAAGTGTCAGCACAGCAGATTTAGCACAAATGGTTAGTGGCAGCCATCGTGGCAATGTACAAATAAGATCAGCCCAGCCATTGACCCGGGCCACTCGCCGTATGCTTAGAGGTCATACAACACACAATGCGGCCGGTGAACGAGTCTTATTGATCAATTATATTTCTCCGAATTCCAACAACAACAACAATAATCAAGTGCAAACCACAAATGCTACCATAATACAACCCTCCAGCTCAAATAATAACAATACCACGCGTAGGGTTATACAAACCAGGGGAGGTATACATCATACCAGCAGCAGTAATAATAATAATTCGCATGCGGCAAATACCTCTAGCACTACTACCACAACGGCTACACCGGTTTCTTTGGCGGGACTTGGCTCTGAAGTTACAGTCACACTGAAACGATCTAATAAATCATCACACAACGCAGGTCATATTATAAGGCAACACCAGCAGCAGCAGCAGCAGCAGCAACATCAAACAACTACCTACTCAAATACCATACAAGCCACCACCAGCAGCTCCACGTTACATACGCGTTCTCAATCACCACCTCCTTTAGTGTTTACCACACATACGGCAGCCGACATAGAACAACATGAACTGCAGGAGGTTGAAGAAATTGAGGATCATACGGAGCACCAACAACACCAGCAGCTACAGCAGCATCATCATCATCAGCAGCAGCATCAAGTTATCATACATCATCACGGCAATCAGGCGGAACAGCAAGAAATCCAATATCATCATCAACCACAACAGCATCACCATCAAACCAACGTGCCCCATCTCATGTCCATACAAACACAAACGCAGGCCACCTCTGCGGACATGGACGACGATGAGCTCTTGGAATACAGCACCAGTAATGTAGATCAGGTGGTGGAGGCCGCCATGGCTGTAGACGATGCTGAAGATGTTGAAGAAGTGGTAGAGACTCACCATATACAGCAATTGCAAACGGTACAATTGCAGGCACACCAGCAGACCGAATGTCTGGAGGATGATGAAGGTGAAGTAGAAGAAGTCTATTTGCAATAAACTTGAAACAAAAATTTTGTAATTTAAACAGATTATATTTACACTTTTCAAAAGGAAAAAGTGCAGTGTATTTTATAATAGAGATTTTGAATTAGTGTTTAAGTGTAAAAAGTTTTTAAAAGTATGTTAGTTTTTAAGTTTAATAATAAGTTATAATTTTGTTAAAGATTTTCTTCTAAACCCATAAACAAATGACGTAAAATTAAAAGATTTATCACATGATAAAATAATGTCTAGATACAGTAAGAATTTAACTGAAATCTACTTTGCTTTCATACATAAGTACATAATGTAAAAGCAGTTTTATATACATAATATATAAAAATTTATTTTTCAAACACTTTTAATATGAAAAGTTTCAACTGGACTTAAGTTGCGGTTTTAAAATGTAAATATATAGGGTTGGCTTCAAGGCCACTTAAGAGCAACATTATAAATTTTTAGTATCTTTACTACTCTCTTAGTATATTGCTCTCTTATCAGTTAAATAACAGTTTTTAATTTGTAATATTCAACTTGTTATTAGTTTGATTTGGTGTGTTAGTTACATATTTCCCAAAATAATGAATACATTTGACTTACATGACTCTAGCAAACTATAAACATTTCTGAAATCAACTCAAATATTCTAAAACAAGAGCTTTTTTTTTTATTAAAATGTCTTCAATTGATTCATAGTTTTTTTTATTTCTTAACTTCTTAACAGTTTTTCAAAACAACATTTAAAATGTTGCTAAAAATTACATTTTTATTTTAGTGTTTAGAAAATTTCACATTTTCAAGTTTAACTTAAAGTTAAACTGTAATAGTTTTATTAAATTAAAGTTAAATTTAAATACATTTTTTTTTTTAAAATTTGAAATATAATTTCTTTGTGTAGAAATTTTCGAAGGTCTTTAGAATTTAATTTATTAGTGATTAAGATTTTTGGTTTAAGTATATTAGTTGCTATTTTTTTTTTGTTAAAGTTGTTTAATTTTAAAATGTTTATTAAATTTTTTTTTTTTTTTTTTTTACAAATTTTAGACAATTTTCCACAGAAAAGTGTTCGTTAAAGATAGTGTATTAAAGAAAAGTGCCTGTTAATGTTGAGAATGAACGAAAATTTACACTAGCTACTGTATTTCTCCTGCTCTTTAACTTCTTTAACTACTAATTGTATGCACTCTTAGTATACTATATTTTGCAACTCTGCTGAAATTAATTTACTGACTTACAAATACAGTCTAATAAAACAATTCAAACCAACAGTTAAAGACAGTGCAAAGACAGTGTATAGAAAAAGTTACAGTCTAATAAAACAATTCAAACCAACAGTTAAAGACAGTGCAAAGACAGTGTACAGAAAAATTTTTGTTAAAAAATGTTTTCTAGAGAAAAGTTTCTTTTAAAGAAAGTTTTCCAAAGTAAAGTTTCTCTTAAAGACAGTTTTCTAAAGAAAAGTTTCTTTTAAATTTTTTCAAAGAAATGTTTCTTTTTAATAAAGTTTTCTAAAAAAAGTTTCTTAAGAAAGTTTTCTAAAGAAAAGTTTATTCTTCAGGAAGTTTTCTAAAGAAAAGTTTTTCTTAAAGACAGTTTTTTAAAGAAAAGTTTCTCTTAAAGACAGTTTTCTAAAGAAAAGTTTCTTTTAAATTTTTTCAAAGAAATGTTTCTTTTTAATAAAGTTTTCTAAAAAAAAGTTTCTTAAGAAAGTTTTCTAAAGAAAAGTTTATTCTTCAGGAAGTTTTCTAACGAAAAGTTTCTTCTTAAGAAAGTTTTCTAAAGAAAAGTTTTTTCTTAGGAAAGAAAAGAATAATTTCTTCTTAAGAAACCTAAGTTTCTTTTTAAGAAAGTTTTTTTAAAAAAAGTTTATTTTTAAGCAAGTTTCCTAAAGAAAAATTAATTTTTAAGAAAGTTTTCTAAAGTAAAGTTTCTTTTTAAGAAATTTTTCTAAAAAAGTGTCTGTTAAAGACAGTTTCTATAAAGCGGCTTTTAATAGGAGTTTTTTTGTGTTTTTTCTTAAAAGTTTTTAAAGGAAAAATGTGTTTCCTAAACAGTTTTCTATTAAAAGGTGCCTTTTCCAAACAGTTTTCTGTGGAAAATTTAATTTCAATTTGATTTTCTTAAAGTCTCCTTATGTATTGCTTTTGTATCACAAACAGCTGGTCCTTTATTTTGTAAATACAAATTTTGATATGTTTGTTTTCATCTCTAAATATCAAAAATTTCTAATATTTTTACAACTGTTCTGTTTCAAATATAAAAGATTTAATAAAATGTTTTAAAATTATTAAGAAAACTTTTAAATTACTAAGGAAGCTTTGTAAAGACTTGTTACAAAGTTAAAGAAAAACTCACAAAAAAAGCTATAATTGAATATTAAAACAAATGTAACTGAAACCAGTGTAATATAGATTGTAATATAATTGATTTAATAAAAAAATTAAAACGAATTTTATTAAACATATAATAAATATTAAGTAAATATAACAAATAAACAAGATTTAGCAATAGAAATTCTACAAAACAACAGAAATAATAATAATACAAATTATCTATATAAAATAAATAATTGAGACCCCAAATAGTTTATAACTCTTTAACCATCATTTATTATTTACACAAATTAATTATTAATGAATGCATACATATTTTATATGGCTAATAAAACAAATATATATGTATATTTTATTTAAAACAACTTTATAAAGTCTTAATTAAATTATTTTTGTTTAATTTTGTAAATGAATTAAATTATTAAATTATTGTTTTTAAAACACCTAAACCTATTTTGCTTTTACAATTTTACTTTTCAAAATAAATTAATGCAATTTTTAATGTTCAAAGTTTAAAGAACATAAACTTAATTGTTTAGAGAAATTTATTTTGTAATAATCAAAACCTAAAAAAAAAAAACAAAACAAAACATAATTTTTATATGTAAGTATTTTCTTTAAGATTTTTTCTATGAATTTGAATAACAAAGAAAAGGGGTTAAATTATACGAAACTTTTAACAACCTTTAAAGAGGTTGTTAACATAACGCAACTATTCTTGAAATATTACAAATTGTTCTGCATCAAATTGCATCTGAATCAATTTGAAATCAATTTTGAACCGCAATTCCAAAAATGTACGCACGATCCCAGTAAACATTACAATTCAAATTCAATGCTATATCATTTATAATAAAAAATCTATATTTTATTTAACAACCTAAAATATCTAAAATCATAATGACAACTGTAAAATAACGAAGAAAAATGTTTTAAACATACACCACACACAAAATGTGAATATCTATATAAAATATATTTTACAGATTTATTGTATTTTATTGTAACAAGCTCTTTAGTATGTCTATAAAAAACACACACATAAACAAAAAAATAATTAAAAAAAAAAAAAAACGTAAAGAGTCTTAAACAAAATATGGTTTTATTATATAAAACAAGTTTGCATTATTTGCATATTTTGTTAAGGAAAAATTATGATTAAATAAAAAGAAGAAAACAAATTATTATTAAAAATAAACAAGAAATGTGTTTGAATTATGAAAATGTGTAACTGCTCCTTGCGACATTAAACTGGTAAACAGAGTCTCAAGTGTTTTATAAAAAACTGTATTTAAAGACTGTAATTTAAAGAAAAGTAACTTTTCTAAACAGTTTCCTAAGGAAAAGTAATTTTCTAAACTGTTTTCAAAAGAGAGTTTCTTTTTTAGACAGTTTTCTATAAACAAGTGACTTTTCTAGACAATTTTCTAAAGAACAGTGTCTCGTCTAGACAGGTTTCTACAGAAAAGTAAATTTTCTAGATAGTTTCCTATAGAAAAGTAACTCTTCTAAACAGTTTTCGAAAAAAACAGATTTTTTTTAGACAGTTTTTTATAAACAAGTAGCAATTTTCTAAAGAAAAGTGTCTCGTCTAGACAATTTTCTAAAGAAATGTGTATCGTCTAGACAAGACAAACAAATTCACCCCTATCGTGAATAAAAATTCCACATGAAATTTGTTCCCTTTTCACATGTTTCCTATTAAAATTCAATGTTAAAAAAATAAAAGAGAACAAATTTCATGTGGAATTTTTATTCACATTGAACAGTTTTCTCTAGATAATTGTATTGTTTGAACAGTTTTCTCTAGATAATTGTATTGTTTGATCAGTTTTCTCTAGGAAATTGTTGTGTTTTCTATTCTGAAAACATTTTTCTCTTTTTGAATTTATTAAATAGTCAATTTGTAGTATTTATTGTGTCTGTTCAAAAAAAAGAAAACCAAAGCACTAATAAACGGTGACATAATAAATATTTGTTAGAATTTTTGTCCTTCACTCTGTTTTTGGCCACCATGGTGCAAAATTTACAACATCATTAAATTTCATTTCCTTCCGTTTACTGTACAGCAAGCCAATGAAGGCCATTGTCAAAACACAATTTACCCCTAGTGGGGATAAGTTTTTTGTCTCTTGGATTGTTGGCTGTCGATTAGTGTATAAAATGACCATAAAATTTTAAATATATTGAATATTTTTGAAAGGGAAATCAATGATGGAGGTAAGGAAATTTGTGAAATTTATGAGATTTGTGAGATATACATACATATTTAAGATGTTTGCAGTAAAAGCCATTTTAGTTATTTATTTTGTGATTTTGAAAGATTTATTGAGCAAATGGTATTTGAAATTTTAATCGCTGTTTTTTATATACTGTTTGCATTTGTGTTTAAAGATCTGGGGAATATACATATCTGCTGAGTTTTTTTATGCTGTAAATTAAAAAAAGCTGTTGTCTGAGTGTGATGGCTTTGAGTTTTTTACTCTCCAACTGTAGTTTTGTTACATTTACAATTGAAAATTAATGATTTTTGCAGACATTTGTAAAGGGAAGTTGGCTAGCTAGCAGGAGAGATACATTTTTATTTAAACTTAAACAAAAAATAACAAAATTAGTCATAAAAGCAAAGATCTATAAGCATCTATAAGGGGTGATTAATACAGTTACTCTCTTTATGCTGGGTTGTTCTTTTGCTTAGTTGTTCTCTTCATGCTGTAGTGTCAAATATTTTCTTAGCTTGTTTTTATTTACTTTTAAAACTTCACTAACTACCTGTGTTATACTTCCCCTAGTTGTCAGTGAAATATGATTCCTTAGAGTATCAAGGTTTTAAAACCTCATGAATTTTTCACAAATGTTTTTTTATAGTTTTCTCTATTCCATAAAAAATAAATTCTAAACTTACATACAGAAGGAAATCAGCGTTAGTATTTAGATATTTCAACAAAATGACACAAAAAAGGAGCATTTAAATTCATTGTTATTTTTATGCTCTACATTTCTCTATAACTACATATTCCTTTCAACGCGTTGGTTTCAATCTTTTTTCAGACACTTTTTTTTTCGTTTTTTTTTTTTTTTTTTTTTTGAAACTAACTACTAACAATTCGTTACCTGAAACATTTACATATTTTATACTCCAGTTAGTTTACATGTACTTAGTACTTGGCATAAGTACATACATAAGTACATCATGGTACCCCCACCGAGCTGTGATTTTCCTTTTTTGCTGTTCTTTTTTTTCGTCTATACATTTATTTTCATCATGGCTAGGTTTGTATATATGTACATACATATGTATGTATGTATGAATGTAAGTTGTTAAAAAAGTAGACTTATGTGGTTCGTAATAGGCTTCCTTTAGGATCCAACCTGTTTCTCACCTTCTCTGCTCTGTATTCTCTGTATTCAGTTTGCTGAGTAAAGAAATGTGTTGTGTCATTCTAAAATATAAGTATGCACATATATATGTAAGTATGTATGTATGTACATATGTATATCTTTGTTGTTGTCTACATCGTATTTGCATTTTAAACTTTTGTCATACATGTACATACATATGTATGTATGTAAAAATTATTTTTAGTCATGTTTATTATAATAACTTCTGCATCTTTTTTTTTATCTAGCAACAAGAAATATGTGTTAAAATATTAATTTTCACTTCATGGTGTGTAAGGAAAACTGTAAATAAGGATAATATTTTAATAAATTGCATAGGTTTTTCAATGTAATTACTTTGGTAAAGAAATTTTCTATAGAAAATTCTCCAAACAAAGTCCACTCTGCAGAAATCACTGTAAACAAACCAGGGACCGAAAATAACAGTTCCACTTTAATTTTAATGGTTAATGGTCACCATTTAAAAATTGTGTTTTCTTTTACATCGCTGAGAGAGTTATTGAAATGAGAACATTTTAGGTTAGTTGTTAAGAGAAACAGAAAACAAAATAAAAAATAAAATAATAATTAAAGTAAAAATCAACATTATTATTAACATTAACGTATTGTTTGTTAATGACATGAAATTTACTTTATTCGAAAGATAATCTTCTGGCATTATAATTTAAATCTAACTTTTGATGCATTAACCCTTTCAGACCTGACTCCGTAATTCACTTTAATTTCCATAAATCTTTTAAAAGTATTTATATCGAGATAAAGTATAATATACATAATATTTATATTCACATAAGTCATGGCACTAAATTTTTGAATGATCGGTCCATAATAGGTAATATCTCCCATATAGCGCCCATTTTGAAGAACTGTTTTATACATATACTGGGTGTAGGGTATTATATGGTAGGGCTTGACCGACTATATTTTCTTACTTGTTTTTTAGTTAAAGAGTTGTAATTCCATCTGTTGATAAATTTGGTATTTATACTTTAAAATGTTCATATAATTTTCCTTTTTTATTTTCAAGTTATTTCCAGCAGAAAATAAATTAGTACCTATTTCTTAAACTTTAAAAGGCTAAAAAATGTTGAACATATTATTAAGAAATGCTAAATAAAATACCAATTGCTAAATGTAAAATGCTAAATTTTACAGTTAAATCAAAATAAAATAAGCGTAATTTAGCCGCAAAAATACTAAAATGGTCACACTAGTTATAGTATGCAAATAAAAGAGAAGAGAGAACGATATTAACAGTTACTAAGATCAGCGTTGTCAACTTTGAAATTTCAAATTTTACATAAAAAGTATAATATTTTTGTATTATAAATCTAACAACAAAACATTCTTCTACAGTTCAGTGTTAAAAAAAATAAAACTTAAAAAAATAAAAACTAAACTAAAAAAATTTGTGTGTATTCCTTTGTACTAGATATGTAATTATTTTGATTTAATTTTATAAATTCTGTATACAACTTTTTAAAAAGAAATCAATGATTGATAGCAAAAGTAATAATTTAATAAACGAACTAATAAAGATAAAATAAGCATTTAACCACTCAAAATTTAACTCACTTATTTAACTGAAGTACTAATTGGCAAAAAGGGCTAATTTCAGTACTTCATCCTATTCACCTTTAGCAGTTATCTTCATGTGACGAATATGATAGTATTTAATGGGATCGTATAGATTTCATGATAATGATTTATTAACACATTTTTGGTAAATTTAAAAAAACGCACCGAAATTAAAAAAAAACCAACTAAGGAATTTTTCTCACAAAAAATTTATAAAAGCACAGAAAAAAAACGTACTAAGAGCTGATTATGATCAACCACAATTAAAATATGTAGTTTGTCTCTCACCAAAGCATTAAAAACAAAAAAAAAAAATTCTAACTGTCTGTCTAACTTTGAGCAGCTCTTAATCATTTTTGCAAAATAACAGTACATAGTTAATAGTGTCTGTTATTACAAAAAGTTTACTTTGTGTAATGTAAACACATTGCAATAGTGTTTTTAATTTCAAATTTAATTTCAAAAAACAGTAACAACTCCATAAAGTTTGTTTTTATAACCCCAACAGTATTGCAATGGTTCAATGGCTACTTTTTAATGACTCTAACGCAAACATATTTAATGCACTCCCACCGTCACTTGATCTATGTATGCTGCAATAGAAGACAGACTAGACTGTTGGACGGACACAACCACCCACCAAATCCTACACAACACAAAATAAATTAAAGGAAAATACGACAAGAAATAAAAGCAAAAAGCACTATCACCATTTAATACAGTAAAAAATATTACAAAAATAAACAAGAATTAAATTAAAAAAATGACACTTTTATTTACTCTGCCAGCAAGCATTTTTTTTTTGAAAAAAATTGTTGCTGCTTCTGCTGTTGTCGACGTAACTACATGGTTTGTTCTCTCCACTCACTTGTATTATTATAAATAAAAATCCTGGAACAGACGGCAAAAAAGAAACAAGAAACGAAATGAATTTAAAGAGAAAAGTCACAAAAAAAAAAATATAAAAGTGCAACATCCTGAGGCGCCATAAGACCGTGTCATGAAAATGTGTTACACTTTCATGAACTTTTGAGTTAAAAAATTGTTTGTTTTACAAATAAACTTTTAAATATGGAATACGAATACGAATCTGAAAATGGTTATAAAATAACAATAAAAAAAAATATACTAGAGACTGAGCAAAAAAAAAATAATCACTGGATGTCAGGCACTACAGTCACAGTTTCAGGAAAGTAAGAAAACGATGATGGCGGAAATGTTCGAATTTATAATAAAACCAATCGCTACAATCCTTCAAATACTACAAAATCAGCAAGTTACAATTATTATTTATGCTCCTAAACTTCTTTATGCTTAGCTTGTTTTCAGATTTGTAGTTTAGAAGCTCAATTTAAAACTTTAGCAATTGGTCTCTCCCAGCTAGTACCTAATTCATCTTTGATTTTAGACAAACAGGTTAAATCATTTTCAACTAAAAAAAATATTTGAAAATAGATAATTCAAAACTTATATTATCCCTGAAGAAGCTATCCATTGTGATAACGAAATATTGGAAATAAATATATAGAAATAAATCAAATATTTTTATATAAAATTAAAATGACCTAATTGCTTGTAAAAAGAAACTATTAAATATTAAAAAAAAGGTCAAATAAACGAACTAAATATTAATATATGAAAACTTTGAACATAACAAATTTTGCAAATGCAACTTGCTGCTTGCAACAGACTACGTTTATATAAGTATTTGTTTTGTCATCAACTCCATCATATTGCTGCAGCTATTTGTTTGCTGTCAACAACTTTACACCAGTTACGTCTGGCATGTGCCACCAACTAAATAATGAAATGAAACTCTGAAACTTTTCGTAAACTGACAAAACAAACAGAAGTTTGTTTAATGGGAGTTATATTTTTCAATATTTTATATGTATAGAGAGTTTAATGGTCAAGAAAAAAATCCAGAGCAGTCCTTACCAGACAATTTTCTGGAGAAAACAGCCTATACCAGACAATTTTATAGAGAAAACAGTCCATATCAGACAATTTTCTATAGAAACCAGTCCATATCAGATAATTTTCTATAGAAAACAGTCCATATCAGACATTTTTCTATAGAAAACAGTCCAGACAAGACAATTTTCTATAGGAAACGGTTAAAACAAGACAATATTTTTTAGAGAAAACAGTCCAGATAAGACAATTTTTTATAGAAAATAAGCCAGACAAGACAATTTTCTGGAGAAAACAGTCCAGACAAGACAATTTGCTGGAAAAACAGTTCATACAAGAAAACTTTCTAGAGAAAATCGTCCAGAAAAAAATTTCTAGAGAAAACAGTCTAGATAAAACAATTTTTTAAAGAACACTCTTCAAACAAGACAATTTTTTAAAGAAAATTTATCAAACAAGACAATTTACTAAAGAACCTGATCAAACAACACAAGTTTCTATAGAAAACTAATTAGGCAAGACAATTTTCTAGAGAAAACTGACCAAACAAGATATTTTTCTATAAAAATTAAGACAATTTTCTAGAGAAAACTGACCAAACAATACATTTTTCTATAAAAAACAAGACAATTTTCTAGAGAAAACTGACTAAACAAGACAATTTTCTAGAGGAAACTGATCAAAACTCTTCAAACAAGACAATTTTCTATAGAAAACTGATCAAACAAGACAATTTTTAAAGAAAACTCTTTAAACAAGACAATTTTCTAGAGAAAACTGTTCAAAAAAGACAAGATAGGTAATTGTCATGTCTGGACGGGTTTATTTAGAAAATTGTGTTGTCTGGACAGGTTTATGTAGAAAATTGGCTTGTTTGATCAGTTTCTGTAGAAAATTGTCTTGTTTTTGATTTTATGTAATATTCTTTGAGATCTTAAGATTACAGCAAATTGAAATTCCTTTAATCTTTTTAGTCTCTTCTGGTGTGGCAAAGAGGAAAATCGATTAAATACCATCTGTACATATTTTCTAGGTCTCATTTACATACGAGTATTCACGGATAAAACACACTTAGCTGTATGACGGAAGGTTGCAAATGTTTACCCTGACTTTAGTTGTTGGTTATTTAACTTTTTCTTGTAATGGTTTTTCTTTTTGATTTGTTGTTTCTTTTATTTGTTTGGTGCTTCTTTTGTTTTTGTTAAAGGCAAGTTGCTTTAAGCTGTATTTTTTTATTTTTTTAATAAAAAGTTGAGACAAACAAATATAAACAAATACTTAAATATACATAAGATAACAAAAAAATAAAAAAACACAACTTGTATTTATAAAATAAAATAAAGTCACTTTTAGCTATACATATAAAACAAAAACAACAATAAACACAATAATAATAAATATTGTTTTATGTACAATATTTGATTGTAGTTGCATGTACTCCAGGACGTATGAGTAATAATTTAAAAAAAAAGTTTACAATATTTCATTGCACACCTTAGATTGATAACTTTACACACACCTTAAATTTTTACTAAAAATCTGGGTTTTTTTTTATTATATTTATATTTTTTAGTTTGTTTTCATAGTTTTCAGCAAATATTTGTTTCAAATAATTCAAAAAGTTCTTTTTCTCTTGCTCTCTTCAGTTTTGATTAAAGACAAAATGTCTAAGGCTCAAAAAAAAACTCCTTTTGAATTACACAATTTGTCGGCATTATGCCAATTTTTTTTTAGCTTTAATTTTGTTTGTTGACAACACAGTCCAACCAATGTACAGAGAGAAGAGATGTTAAAAAGATGTGTTTGTTTATAACTGTGCTATTTTACTCTTTTGCATTTTTATTTACATACATACATGCATACTAAAGACGTGCACGAGTGTAACTTATTGTATTGTCAAAACAAATATACCATATACATATCTGTTACTATGGATATAAATGAGAGAATGAGTGTAACCAATATTGTATGGTTTTGCTTTTGCATACACACAAACTCTAAAAAACAAAAACAGTTCTTTATTGTATTGCATTGAGTATGTTATAGATTTTTTTTTTTGCTTTCAAATATCTGTTGTAACCATAAGTATTTTTAAATATTTGTTGTGTTATGTTGTTTTCGTGTGGCACTAGACAAGAAAGAGTTGGCTTTATTCGTTCTTGTATGTACGGTTTTGTATTGTTTTCTTTATTTACTTACATATATATGTAGGTATGTATGTTCTATGAAAAAGAGAAAATAAGACACTATTTCTTATAGTTTATTTGACCTTTTTTTGTTTTTTATTAATATATTAATAATTATTTAAGCTTTACGTCTTTTTTTATTAAAAAATAGTAACTTTATTTTTGATATTAAAAACTTTTTTCTGAAGATGCTACACAAAGAAGTAGCGAAATATCAAAAATAAAGTTACTATTTTTTGATATGAAAAAAAAGACTTAAAGCTTAAATAATTATTTTTACCTTCAGTAAAAATAATTTAATGAAAATTAAATGTAATGAACTCGAGCCCGACTAAATAAATATCAATAATTATTAAAATATTAATAAAAATAAAATAAGAGACTTTTTTAATACATTGGATATTTTTGAGAAGTGTACTTGTGAATGCATTTGTTTTGCATATGAATTTCACAAGAATTATTGAATTAAGATTACGCCATCCCAAATTCAAAAATTAATTTTCTGCTCATGTTGGTCAAATCACTTCTGTACATGGAATAGGCAACTTTTGCATGGGTTAAACGACGTCATCTAACGGGAAATCATGCGCATGGCACATGATGGAAAGGATTATTTTCAAAAATTTTATATTTTACAATGTTAAAAATTATTATTAGAATTTTATTTTTATTTTCATTATGTTTAATATACCGTATTCATAAAAAATAAAGTAGGTTTGAAGTGTGCTTTTAGACAAAATGTTCATACAAAATTTTCTTAAAGTACATTTAAAGTCTACTTTAACCCTCTAACCCGCAAAAACAAAAATTTCACACAAAATTCCACGTGCTAAAATTATTACTTCTCTCACAAAACAGCTGACAGAACAAAAACGAAATGTCAGAATGCATTTCAACCTTCGAGAGAAATGTCAACAGATATGTTACTAAAGTCACCGTTAAAATTTAACAACAAAAAATTTATTACTTTTTGAGTTTATTGATGTTTTATAATGCGTGCCTTGAGGCACTCTTGCAGGTTAGAGGGTTAATTTTTTATGAATAAGGGTAATAATGTTTATTGAATGGTACAGAGTTTTTTATTTTCTATCATTCTTGGAACTTCGTAGCGGTTTTCGAATAGTACCTATGTACACTATATTTACATACCATTTTACAATTCATTTTTATGTTTTTTTTTTGCCTGTTTTTTTCGAAAGTAATAAAAAATTTCGTAATAAGCGTGTGAATTTCTTACAGGTAATAAAACGCGAGAAACCGCATCTTAAATATATCCTTTTTTTTAACAATTTTCCAAGAAAATTCATTTTTGAAATATTTTTCACAGGAATTGATATATTTCTATGCAGTTTTTGGAATGGGTTATAAAAAAATTCATCATGATAATTATTGCGAAATAAAATAAGAAACCAACTCATATTCATCAATTTGCCTTCCAAGAAATTGTTTTTAAAATGCATTTTTCATTCATGCAGATCTTTGGGATATATGTATTTAAATTGAGGTCAGTGCAAATTTGATTTTGAAAGTGAATAAACGTTTGTTTCGCACATTGTATATGGAAAACAGTTTCGTGACACGAATTTTTTTTTATTTTTGAAAATATACTGAAAATAATATATTTTACAAGTGAACTTTTGTTAGTTGCTGTATGTAAAAATTAATACTGATAAAATTCGTGTATTAAAATGAATAACAGTGAAATAAAAGAAAAGATTTTATCAAATACATACAAAATTATTGAAAAGAAAGGGCGAAGCAAGATATGGGATTGCTTTGGATATATTAAAGACGAAAATGATATTGAACTAATTAATTTTGTTGCATGCAGAATGTGCAAAAATGTATACAAATATAATAAAAATGCTTAATCAAATTTAAATAAGCACAAGTGCTATGAATTATTAAAAAATGAAAAAGAAAATGAAGTGATTGAACCAACCCAAGAGGCTAAAAAAACTTGTACCGATGTTATGACCGAATGGGTGCTTCGAGACATTTGTCCTTACTCTTTAGTAAAAGATAATGGACTAAAAGAATATTCGAAGTTAATGCTATCCCTAGGTAATAAATTTGGACCTAGTCTTAACATAGAAACTTTAATGCCACATCCAACAACAATACAAAGAAACGTTGAGAATAGTTATTCCATTAACTTTGAAAAACTTAAGTCAGAGATCTTATTTATACGAAAAATTGGACATGTGATCTATGGTCAGAAAAATTTTCTAAAATTTCCTACCTTGCATTAACGGCTCATTTTGTTATGGATGGTGAATGTAAAAACAAGCTGCTGGGAGTAAAATCTATGAAAGGAATTTCGAATACAAGTGAGTAATCAGTAAAATAAAATAACAGCTTTCATATACAACTTGGAAAGTTTATCTAAACTGAAACTGCATTATAAATATAGTTTATTATATTCCAAATTATTTCTTTATTAAATAGGCACCAATATAAAACATAAATTAGAGACTTTACTCGGTGAGTTCAGTTGTTCCTTAAATGATCCAACAGTTATAGTAACAGATAGAGGAAGTAATATTGAAGCAGCTTTGAAAGACCACGAAAATATCAACTGCATATGTCACCTTCTTCACAATACAATAGAAAAATGTATTAAAACGTCAGAACAGATTGATGAAATCGTAACAAGATCTTCCAAACTGGTTAAATTTGTTAAGAAATCTGGTTTAAATTGCGACTTAACAACATCATTAAAAAGCTTTACACCCACAAGATGGAATACAGTTTATTTTACCATAATATCTATAAAATCTAACTTTGCTGATATTCAAAAAATACTAAGTGATAAAAATCTAACTGATGAATATAACATCATAAAAGAATACCATTTAGATCAATTAATAGCAATTCTTAAACCTATCATGGATGCCTCAAAAGAACTTGAAGGCAGTTCCTATCCAACAATTCATTTAGTTCATCCACATGTTCGTAAATTAAAAGCCATATGTAATACCACCAATAATGATGAACCCAGTTTTATATCAGAATTTAAAAAAAAATTACACGACACTTTAATTTCGTTAGTAGACAGCAAGATCACAATTTATCATAAATTAGCAATATTTTTATTTCCGCCAGCTAATCAACTTACTCAGTTTAGTTTAGAAGAACAAACAGATGTAATAAGCAACTGCAAAATTTTGTTGCTTCCTTATTTAAATTTTTTTTTTTTTTTTTTTTTTTTTTTTTTTAGCTTTTATTTATTTATTGAATCTTCATATAATGAAATGACAATAAGTTTTCGAATCTTAATACTAAAAGAAAATAATAAGTCCAGCCAGTGCTAGACTTATTTAAATGACATTACTATTTCAAATCCAAACATTGAAATGACTTCATCAGAAATATATACATTATTTGAAAATTATATACAGCCAATAGAGGGAGTAGAACTAGCAGTCCATAATTACAAATGAAATAAGTAAATATAAAAATACTAATGTACCCCTAACAAATGATTTCAATGTTTTAAAATGGTGGCATGACAGAAAAGATGAATTTCCAATGTTATACAAACTAAGCTGCCGAATATTCGCTATACCAGCATCTAGCGCCCCTTCAGAAAGGATATTTTCCAATGCCCGGGCACTAATAACAGATAAACGATCAAAACTCAGATCTAATGGAAAATCATTTAATGAAATTTTATTCGTGAATGTAAATTCGAAAAACTAATTATTAGCTTAAAACCACGTAACTAACAAAAAAATTACGTTTTTATAAATTATTGTCTGCTATATCTAAGCTAACGATATGTATCTTCCTATTAAAATAAATTGAATGTAATATTATTAAAATATTAATAAGTATTATTATTAAAAATATAAAATATTAAAAAATATTTATTTTAACTTAATTCTTATTTTTATTTTGTTTGTCCTTCAAGGATAGAAGTTTTATTTATATAATACCTAGTGTAGTATACTTAAGTTAAAAAGACTGAATTATTTTTGTTACCTCTAATTTATTACTCCTTATTCTTGCTTATAAGTGTAAGTAAATATAATTTTAATAATTTAATACTTTTAATATTAAGATTTTAGTTTTATTATACATATGTATGTATACTTTGTGTTAAAATCATGTTTTAAATATGTAATCCTTTTTGGCCTACATAGGCTTTTCGATTACAATAAATAAATGAAAAATTAAATGAAATGAAAATTGTTAAGTTTATCTGAATAAATAAAACGGTTGCTTTAAAATAATTGTTATTATATTTACCTAATTCACAACATATTCTAAAGTACTATTTTAAGCTAAATAGCACTGTTGTGAACAGCCTGTTGTATTATAATATAAGTGCAAACATCAAAATTGGATTGAGAAATAAATATAAAAATATATATTATTTATTATTCTTAGTTGAACTGTTAATATTTAATTTTTGATATATTTTTAGTTAGGCTTGAGTTCATTAAATTTAATTTTTATTAAATTATTTTTACTGAAGAAAGGAATTACAAATTGAAAAAATGTTTATTAAAAATTTTTGAAACATATGTAAATTCAACAACCCAGGTTCGAATCCCAGTCAAGAAATATTATAAAAATTTTTAATAAACATTTTTTCAATTTGTAATTCCTTTCTTCAGTAAAAATAATTTAATGAAAATTAAATTTAATGAACTCAAGCCTAACTAAAAATATATCAAAAATTATAAAAATATATTTTTTTTTATATTTCGTCAAGAAATAATAAATAATTACAGAAAAATAATGATTTAAAATAGTAAGCGAAACCCATATAATATACATATTAATATTGAAAATAAAACAACATTTTTTTGAGACTCATAAAAGTTTAGTTAAACAACCAATATGAAGCAATAGAACACTTTGTAAATTGCTTTATTTCCTTTATTTTCATTAATAAGTATGTATGTACATTCACACGAATTTTTCTTGGCATCATACAATAAGTTATTTGTTGTATTCCATCTTTATCTACAAGTATCTGCTTGTGCGAAATATAGGAAAACAAATATGTTATTCTCATTCTCTCTTTACCACACCACACCACAACTGTATACAAATAATAACAATACCAACTTATAACAGAAACACGAAAGCACTCATCAATATGCACTCACTTCAGTAAACACACACAAACTTGTACAAACAGTTGTAACTGTGCACATCTTTAATGCATACATTATTTGCTGGTACAAAATTATTTCGTTTTATGTTTTACAAATCTTTATTACTCTGTTTATACCGGCAGGCTATATTATATTTAAAATTTAAATGAAACTTGTGAGAAATCTTTGGAGAGGTAATGAAAAAGAAACTATGAATTTAAGTGTTTTGTGTATAGCACCATTTTACACGAAGCAATTTTTGTAGACAATATTGATACCGGTGATGGAAAATGGGTTTTTGAATTTCGTACCAACTATACAATAAAAATGTATTTTTTACACCTTCACGGTACTATTTTAAATATTTGTTAAATAATAATAATAATAAAGCTACAAACTTACTTTATCGATAATTCAATAAGTACATATGTATATCTTATGGCAACAGTTTTAATATTACCTTATACATATAACGAATGTTTAAACAATTTCATACTCGTTTGGTATTAATTAATTGCAAGTAATAAAGACTTAAGACTTCTTCAAAGAAATCATTATCTAACTTTTAGTGATATTATAAATGCTATAAAACTGGTCTCTATTGGAAAATGCTACCAGATAAAGCGTTTGTGTTCCAGGAAGAAAGTTACCAAATGATATTCTAGCAATTTTATTTTATTGCAAAGAAACAGAGCTCGTTTCGTAATAAAATGTTTCCTGCAAATTATCTTGATTTAGGATTGTTTTGTATTTGTTTAAAGTTAATTAGTTAGTTAATCTTTAAGAATATTATTTGCGTTTATTAACGCGGTTATTTAAAATATTCTTATTAATGAAGTATCGGTTTATTTGCAAAAATGTATATGTACATACATACATACATATACACATATATTCGTGCATCCTTCGATTATATTTAAAAAATTTATTTGTTCAAGAATAGAAGAAATATAATGTTTAACTTCTAACGATTTTGAAATCCTAATTAATTACATTTTAAGCTTTAGTTTTTGGATTCAGCCTCAAAATCATTCAATGTGAATTAATATTTCAGAGGTTACCATTTTTCGATAATTCAACCAATAATTTCTTGTCGTAAAAATAATCTTATAATGATTTAAAAATAATTAGTCGTTTTATACCAATTAGTACTTCAGTTCCGAATAGCATATTGTTTTTTGAGTGGTTAAATGCATATTTTATCTTTATTATCGTTTATTAAAAAAAGGCTTTTACTACTAATCGTTGATTTCTTTTTAAAAAGTTTTATATAGAATTTATTAAATTTAAAGTAAAATTATTGTTATATTTATAACACAAAAACATTATACTTAAAATTAATTCAATAAACATTTTAAATAAAAAAAATTCTAGACTTGGTGTGTTTTTTTAAAAGACGCATTTTTTCTCCATTTTGAAATTTCTAGGTTGCGCTTGTCTTATCTTCCACTCACCCCGATGTCTGCTTAGCTTCCAAAATTGCTTCGTGTAAATTAGGACATATTTAATAATAAAATAATATTGTTTATTTTGGTCTGTAAACAGGAACAAATAGGGCTTTAAGATAGAAAAAGAAGAAATATATATGCAGCTTATTTCGTAAAAACAAACTTATATATAAAGTTTGTAAATAAGCTTTTACTTAAACTTTAGCAATGCAAATGCTTTTTCTACAGCTTCAGCTTTATAAATAAACAAGCTTTCAAAGTTATGTTTAAATGAATAAGCTTTCAAAGTTATGTTTAAATGAATAAGCTTTCAAAGTTATGTATCTTATAAAGAAAAAAAAAAACATTTAACATGGTTTTCTAAATAAACAAGCTTTCAATGCTATATTTTCAAATGAAGTATTATTATTTGCTGTTTAAAACCATCTGCTTGATTGTGCCATAATAATTACATGCTTATTTTGAGTTTAAGGTCATTAAATATTGTCTAATACACAGGGTTTAATTTGAAATCAAATGTAGTGCATGAAATGATTATTTTATACTCTCATTTCCTTTACACACATATTTGGCCACAATGACCTTCACTTTGTCTACAATTATTTAGCTTTTTAGTTATTTGTTTTATTTTGTATTTTCCTCATCTTTTTTTTTTAATTAAGACTTTCTTTTTAGCTGAACATACATTCTTACATACATACTCATACTAGTACATACTAGGGCTGCCAATGCCGAAATCCCGATCCTGATTTGATGTGTCTTATATGATATTTGGAATTTTAAATTCCTATAAAAAAGCTCTAATTGATTTTAAAGCTGTTTTAAAAAGAAACAAAAATCCCGAAATCCCGGGATTTACATTTTTAAAATCCCAAATCCTGGGATTTGCCAATCCAGTCCCGTTTGGCATCCCTTATCCATGCAATATCAATGGCCGATTGGTTAGTTGATTTTAATTCTTTAACACATTATTTCCGTTTTTATTTTTATATTATTTCCCTTCTCCTTTTTATTCGTGCTTATTCATGTTCATAAGGATTCGCTGCAGCAAGTTTTATATGTATGCCGGTGGCTCGCAACAGTGGATACTGTTGAGTGCATGAATGAATGGTAAGAATGTTGGCTTAAGTATAAATTCAAATAATTCATATTGTATTTATGCACTCGTAGTTGCAATGAAAATAAATGTTTATTTGTGGCAGGAAAGCCGTATTGGGGAGGCCACTTAGAAAATTTTCAATATTTAAGTTTCAATATCAATTTCAGCAATATACAGTGGTGGTCATATAATTAAAACATTCATCAGAACTGTAATTTATTTTGTATTCATAAAAAGATAAGAAACATTTTTTTTCAATACTTAATTATAAGTACGCTTTCACACTCTTCAATTCTGACTCGTCAAGGCAAGTATTGTTGGGTGAGAAGGGCAAAAAGAATAAAAGGGGTACAAACTTGACGGTACTTGTCAAATTTCTTATTTCCCTTTTTTTTCTTTCATGCATGTAGATTTGCATTAAAAAGTACACAAATTCAATTGATGTGTGTGAATGAAATGGCTAGTTCAAACGAGAATTGAACAAAAACTAGTCAGCTAACACTGAAGTCTGTGAAACAGGACTAAAGGCAGAATTAGTCTTTACTTTCTGTTCCGTTCCGAATCAGCTGACTGGATTGTGTTAAATAGAAAATGTGTAAAAGTCGTTAGTTGTTTTGTTACTTTACGTGCTGTTGCGTACGAACCTGTTGAAAACAAAAATTTGCTAAGTATTTGTAAGTGACAGCACAAAACAGCTGACATCTGCACAACAAAAAATTTTTGGTTTATTACAAAAATTTTCAATTTCTTTGATTTTAATTAAGTTTTTGTACAAAAGTTATAAAAATATAAAAAATAACCAATGGATGACGAAAAACTTATTACTTTAGTTGTAAGTAATGACATATTGTACAATAAAAAAAACTTTGATTTGTATTTTTTGATTTATTTTCGCGGTGTGTTGTCTGTTTACCTAAAACAGCTTATACGTTTATACGGAAAAAATAACTACAAAAATTTAACAACAGAACGACACGGAACAGAAAAGCAACAAAAAGTAAAGACTAATGAAGTGATAGTGGAAGGCCAATGTAAGCGGCATGCGGCCGCGGCCGACAGAAGTGGCATTTTTTCAACTTTGCCGCTTAAAACGATGTTGCCATACACATGTATATAATATGTGACATATGAATTTAGTTAAAAATTAAAATTCATTTCCATTTTCCAAATCTTTTTACAAAATGTACACACTAATAAACGTTTATTTAAGCTGATAGCCGCCCGCGGCCGCATGCCGCTTACATCGACCTTCCACTATTAAGCCTGCATAGAAAAAATTACGTAGAAGAAAACCGAACAAATGTGCGGATTTTTTTTGAACATTTCTTACGTTTGCCGCACCATAAACGCTGTAGTAGAGAACCAAATAAATCGTTCAATTTCGTGATAAACATTGATTTAGTTTTTAATTGTGTATAGTTCAGCTTGTGAAAAAGTAAACATATGTCTGTTCAGAAATATACTATGTGCGTTTAATTTTAGTTAGTATTACTAAATGTGTGTTCAATAAATAACAATGCGCATTCAATTTTTATAAACTAAATGCGTGTTCAATATCGTTACTAGTAAACGCAAGTTTGGTATTTTATCAGATTTAGATTAGTGAATTAAATAAATTATATTTTTGTTTATTTTTATTGATTTTAATAAAATTTATTTCATATTTTGATAAAGTTATACTATAATACTAATGTAAACATTATTTATAAACTTTGCTAGCGTTTGTGATTCAGCACATTTATATTTAAAAAAAATTTTGTAGTAAACAAGAAAATAAATTTGTTTAAAAAAATTTATTGAAAAAAACGTATTTATACATATTAATTTTTATTTAACTTAAATATAATAATTTTTGGCACCATATGGTACATTTTCTTTTTAACTCTTGCTTAATTTTTTTTTATTTTTATATTTTATAGAAGCTATTATTTTTTAATTCATCTTTTCAAACTATATTTTGCAAGAAAACAAAAAACAAAAAAAAAAAAACGAAAACAGCTGTTAGGTTATATTTATGACCAATTACAGATTTCTATTAAGGTTTGGATATTATCTGTACGGGCTAATTTCGGTCAATTATATTTTCTTCCTTAAATGATGTAAATGAAACAATTTACTTCATCAATTTGCTCTACGTTTCGTCGATGTGGGTTTTCGACTTCTTCAGGAGCTATTTTATTAAGATAATTTATCTTATATTACATCATTTGTTATTATAATTGTATAAATATAAAATAAATCACTGAATCGTCAAACTTATAACTACGGATATCACATAACTATTGTATTAGATTATGTCACATGAAACTAAAAACCGACATGTAAAAGCAAGACTTATAAACTGCCTGTAAATTGCCAATTTTGACAGACATGCACAATTACATATGTATATATGTATCGCACAACTGACAATTACACTGCAAAATACATACCATCTAAAACCAGCATAAGCAATTATATTGTGCTGTGTAAACACCGAAGAAATTTCAAGGAAAAAAATTATATCAATATTTTCAAGAAAAATTTCTTCGTGTAAATTAGGAATAAACAACAACATTTTTTCAATCTCAGCTAGCATTTTTAATCGTAGAGAATACTTTTGCGATCGGAGCTGGTGATTAAATTAATCGTCCGCTATATCATATTCCGATAGCGGAAGTTTAGTGCAACGGGAGAAACTGTGTTATGACGACGACTCTTTCATATGAGTCGTCTACGATGCAATTAAAGTATAATTTTGAAGAGCTAAATACGATCGTTGACTGCAAACAATCATCCAATGCTCGCCAAAATGCGTAAACGACGATTCATTCGTCTAACAAACGTCGAAATGACTCGCAAAAGCATCGTTTGGAAGCGAGAAATATAAATATACTTTAACAATCGTCTGAACGATTAAAAAAAGAGTCGCGAAATGATCGCGCTCGTCAAACAATCATGCAAATGCTAGCTGGAAAAACACTATTTCAATACTTACCGGCAATATTTTTGAGACACAATTTTAAAATATAGTTGTGTAAAACGAATATTAAAACAAAGTTGAATATGTTTAAATTATGTGTCCACCCCGAAAAACGTATTACCGCAAAAAAAAACGCATTTTTTAACAAAATAAATTGAGAAAGGACTGTGGAATTAAAAGCGTAAGACCGCGATAACACAGAAAATTATTGTGGAAAAGTACCGTTAAAATTGCCAAAAAAACATTAAAAATTTTAAATTACCTGAGCATGGAATAATGTTTTAATTATATGACCACCACTGTATATATTCATGAAAACATTAATTTTCCCCCTCAAGCTTTTGAAATAACCTTACAAAACTTTAGTTAAGTTTTAAAAGTTTTTCAATACTTTCATAAAGTTTGTTATTATTAATATTTTAATAAGTATGAAGGGAACCTATTTACATATTTATTGTTTAAGGAGGTTAAATTTGTTATGTTTTCTCTAGAAAATTATCTGGTCTGCACGGTTTTCTTTAGAAAAGTGTCTTGTTTGGTCAGTTTTATTTTAAAAATTATTTTGTCGGGGCAGTTTTCTATAGAAATTTGTCTTATCTCTAGAAAATTGTCTTATCTGGACAGTTTTCTCTAGAAATTTGTCTTGTCTAGACTGTTTTCTCTAGAAAATTGTTTTGTCTGTGCAATTTTCTCTAGAAAATTGTCTTGTCTGGGCAGTTTTGTATAGAAAAATGTCCTGTCTGGACGGCTTTCTCTAGAAAATTGTTTTATCTGGACAGTTTTCTCTAGAGAATTGTCGCGTCTGGACTGTTTTCTATCGAAAATTGTCTTATCTCTAGAAAATTGTCTTATCTGGACAGTTTTCTCCAGAAAATTGTCTTATCTGGACAGTTTTCTCTAGAAAATTCAAAATCCAAAACAAATACATATGTTGCTTAATTTAAATTAAAGCATTCCCCAGCTTTACAAGTTTACAGCTTTTGTTAAAAATAATTCAAGTTTTCAGCTGTGGTGGCTCCTTATATTACAGTCATACAGCTAAAAACATATTTTTCTTTGATTTTTATTTTTTTTTAACTTAACTGATTATTCAAACCTTATAATAATATTATTCTCTGTAATATTTTTTTTGTAACATTAAAGTACATTAAACTTTCAACTATTTAGGTATAGAAAGCCGTGCATTATTTATACACAGGAATTTTCTTTTAAACTTTTTCTGCTTTTTATCTTCTGTAAATGTTCACTTGTTTTTTTTTGTCGTTTGCAACAACCCGTTATTATTTATTCTATTGAAGAACTTTTACTTCATTTAAAATGAAGTATCATCAAAGTCATACTCATCAGCGTCATCTGCTTTGTCAACAACAGCCATCATTGTGTTTATTCAGTTGGTTATACAGACACAGACAGATAGACAGACGGTGGCTGGAGAGACAATCGTATAGACAAACTTGACAGACACATACAGATTCCTTTACTTTTATACATTCACTTAAATTCAAACACAAGCTTTTTAAATTATGTGCCTATTTGACTTATTATCCTGCCTATATATATTTTTTTTCGTAATTATTGTATGCATTTCCTTACTGTAATGTAACTTAATGTGCAAAAAATATTTGTATGTACATATGTATGTATGTATGTATATATATATTCTAGGAATTGCATTTATTATTCACATATAAAATAGTTTAAATAAAAGCATATTAAAAGGATTAAAATTATGGTTAAACGGCAAATGTTTACTTTAATAGATTAATAAGGAAAAATAAGTATTAAGAAGGTAATTTCAAAGTATTTAGTTAAAAAATAAAATCTTCAGGCGGAATATATCAAAATTTCTTGAATCAGCCTGTGCAGCATGGCGGCTCACAGGTTTTTTCAAAACTTCAGCCGCTGCGCCTGGTGTTAAGAACTGGGGCCAAATTACCGCATTCGTGATCGAATGAGCTGTCGTATCGAAAAATGATTTCGATATCGAAATTATGATAACATGTACTAAATTTCTTGCTCGATATCTAATGCCATAATCTCAAATAAGAAAATTACGATAAATTTTACTCGATATCGAATGCGGTAATTTGGCCCCAGGGGCCAAATGTAATTTGATGTAAAATCAAAAATGTTTTCGAGCGTGACGTCATCGCATTGGAGTAAACAAAAGCCACCCTGCCAGCAATTGGAAGATTCTTTAATCGTCCATTGTCAAAGGCGTTACGTCTTACTCACTTCCAGACGTTAATTGGAAGATAACAATAACAATTTACATTGCAGTCGTCTTTTAATAATCCAGACGGCGTTTGGAAGATTGTTTGTTGTTTACAACACCAGCCTAAAATGACATGTCCCGTTATAAAAGAAATGAAAAGAATGCAAAAAAGAAGTTTTCGACATCATCGAAATTAGTTTTATTATGTCATTTGCTGTGGTCGGTCAGTGGTAAAGTGTGGTTTTGTTTTTTTATTGTTGTAGTTTTTACATATTTGTTATCCCATAGTCAATAGGAGTGTATTATCTGTAAAGGCAAAAAAAATCGAAAACAAAAGAGAGGCGACTTCTTGTAGGTACTCAGAAGTGACTTCTTGAAGTTACTCAGAAGTGACTTCTTGAAGTCACTTCCGGGGGGTACAACTTCTCAATACGGAAGACGCTTCTACGATGAGAAAATGGTATCGCAGAAGATGAGTTTCAACTTCTTAGCGTCACTTCTGAGTCACTTCCGCAATAGAAAATGTTGGCAGGGCATGCATGTGTGAATAAAAATAGTTGGATGTATTGTTTTTGTTATTTTAAAAAATTGCTAGGATGAGTGTGTGTGTGTGTTTATGAGTACAGTGGTTTCTCGGTTTAACGAATTATGTATATATTGTCAGGCCCATTCGTTATATCGAAAAATTCTTTAAATCCGGCAGTTTTTTAAATACGATTTATTAAATAAAAATCAAGTTTATTTATTCTAATTCATAACAAAAACAAAAAAAATAATAATTAGTTCAAAGAAAACTAAAAAATGACTTTGGAACGTATAAGTTTTGATTTTGGTGAGCGAAAATTTTCTTTACATACAAATAAATTTTTCTCTTAATCAATTTTTTTCGTAAAGCGTCTCTTATAACATTGTAGAAATGTAACAGTGTTGCCAGAAAATGAATTTCAAAATATGCTAAAATTTGAAAAAACTAACTAAATATGTTTTATTAAATAAACTAACTAAAAACAAAATGCTAAATCTAGCACTGAAAGTGCTAAAATGGCAACACTGGTATAGATGTTTAAAATGAATTTTCTATTAATAAAAGATTTTATGTTTTTTGCATTTTTCTCCTAAATTTGCCGTCCGATTGGGCTGGAAACACCTATTTACCGTGAACCCACACGCTGAATCCGAATATGGACTCAGAATTTTGATAGGACAAAATTTTTTCCGAAATCCCATACAAAATTTGAGTCTTAGGTAATTTCTATGTAATATACAACCGTAAGGTATGCTATACAAATCACTCTCATTTAATTACAAATAAATGAGAGTCTGTGTATGTATAGATGTTTAAAATGAATTTTCTATTAATAAAAGATTTTATGTTTTTTGCATTTTTCTCCTAAATTTGCCGTCCGATTGGGCTGGAAACACCTATTTACCGTGAACCCACACGCTGAATCCGAATATGGACTCAGAATTTTGATAGGACAAAATTTTTTCCGAAATCCCATACAAAATTTGAGTCTTAAATAATTTCTATGTAATATACAACCGTAAGGTATGCTATACAAATCACTCTCATTTAATTACAATTAAATGAGAGTCTGTGTATGTATTGATGTTTAAAATGAATTTTCTATTAATAAAAGATTTTATGTTTTTTGCATTTTTCTCCTAAATTTGCCGTCCGATTGGGCTGGAAACACCTATTTACCGTGAACCCACACGCTGAATCCGAATATGGACTCAGAATTTTGATAGGACAAAATTTTTTCCGAAATCCCATACAAAATTTGAGTCTTAGGTAATTTCTATGTAATATACAACCGTAAGGTATGCTATACAAATCACTCTCATTTAATTACAAATAAATGAGAGTCTGTGTATGTATAGATGTTTAAAATGAATTTTCTATTAATAAAAGATTTTATGTTTTTTGCATTTTTCTCCTAAATTTGCCGTCCGATTGGGCTGGAAACACCTATTTACCGTGAACCCACACGCAGAATCCGAATATGGACTCAGAATTTTGATAGGACAAAATTTTTTCCGAAATCCCATACAAAATTTGAGTCTTAGGTAATTTCTATGTAATATACAACCGTAAGGTATGCTATACAAATCACTCTCATTTAATTACAAATAAATGAGAGTCTGTGTATGTATAGATGTTTAAAATGAATTTTCTATTAATAAAAGATTTTATGTTTTTTGCATTTTTCTCCTAAATTTGCCGTCCGATTGGGCTGGAAACACCTATTTACCGTGAACCCACACGCTGAATCCGAATATGGACTCAGAATTTTGATAGGACAAAATTTTTTCCGAAATCCCATACAAAATTTGAGTCTTAAATAATTTCTATGTAATATACAACCGTAAGGTATGCATACAAATCACTCTCATTTAATTACAAATAAATGAGAGTCTGTGTATGTATTGATGTTTAAAATGAATTTTCTATTAATAACAGATTTTATGTTTTTTGCATTTTTCTCCTAAATTTGCGGTCCGATTGGGCTGGAAACACCTATTTACCGTGAACCCACACGCTGAATCCGAATATGGACTCAGAATTTTGATAGGACAAAATTTTTTCCGAAATCCCATACAAAATTTGAGTCTTAGGTAATTTCTATGTAATATACAACCGTAAGGTATGCTATACAAATCACTCTCATTTAATTACAAATAAATGAGAGTCTGTGTATGTATTGATGTTTAAAATGAATTTTCTATTAATAACAGATTTTATGTTTTTTGCATTTTTCTCCTAAATTTGCCGTCCGATTGGGCTGGAAACACCTATTTACCGTGAACCCACACGCTGAATCCGAATATGGACTCAGAATTTTGATAGGACAAAATTTTTTCCGAAATCCCATACAAAATTTGAGTCTTAGGTAATTTCTATGTAATATACAACCGTAAGGTATGCTATACAAATCACTCTCATTTAATTACAAATAAATGAGAGTCTGTGTATGTATAGATGTTTAAAATGAATTTTCTATTAATAAAAGATTTTATGTTTTTTGCATTTTTCTCCTAAATTTGCCGTCCGATTGGGCTGGAAACACCTATTTACCGTGAACCCACACGCTGAATCCGAATATGGACTCAGAATTTTGATAGGACAAAATTTTTTCCGAAATCCCATACAAAATTTGAGTCTTAGGTAATTTCTATGTAATATACAACCGTAAGGTATGCTATACAAATCACTCTCATTTAATTACAAATAAATGAGAGTCTGTGTATGTATTGATGTTTAAAATGAATTTTCTATTAATAACAGATTTTATGTTTTTTGCATTTTTCTCCTAAATTTGCCGTCCGATTGGGCTGGAAACACCTATTTACCGTGAACCCACACGCTGAAACCGAATATGGACTCAGAATTTTGATAGGACAAAATTTTTTCCGAAATCCCATACAAAATTTGAGTCTTAGGTAATTCCTATGTAATATACAACCGTAAGGTATGCTATAAAAATCACTCTCATTTAATTACAAATAAATGAGAGTCTGTGTGTGTATTGATGTTTAAAATGAATTTTCTATTAATAACAGATTTTATGTTTTTTGCATTTTTCTCCTAAATTTGCCGTCCGATTGGGCTGGAAACACCTATTTACCGTGAACCCACACGCTGAATCCGAATATGGACTCAGAATTTTGATAGGACAAAATTTTTTCCGAAATCCCATAGAAAATTTGAGTCTTAGGTAATTTCTATGTAATATACAACCGTAAGGTATGCTATACAAATCACTCTCATTTAATTACAAATAAATGAGAGTCTGTGTATGTATAGATCAGTGTTGCCAGAAAATGAATTTCAAAATATGGTAAAAATTGAAAAACTAAGAGTTAAAATGTTCTACAGAAGAAAAAATAAGTCCTAAATTTTTTCAATGCAATTTTTATTTCAAATATTACTAATATATATTATATTTTTTTCTAATTTTGTTCATAACAATTGTTGACTTGTTTTAATAGATTACATTTTATATATTAATTCAAAAATTTCCGTGTTCATTTACTTACCACACCGAAAGAAATTTAGTTGAAATATTAATATAGCTTTTATTTCTCCAAAAGTATTTTTTGGAGTAAAAAAGTAAAAAGTTGTTTGAGAAAATAATTGTTTCTTATCAAGCAAAAAAAAACAGCATAATTTTTAAAAATTGCAATGCATTTTCGAGAAACAAAATGCTAAATCTAACACTGGAAAAAAATGGCAACACGGAAATGTAATTGCAATGACTCTCTTTTGATTTAATTTATTTTTTTAACTTTTTTGTAAAAACTCGTTAAACCGAGTACATGACATTTTCATTTGTTCGTAATATAAGGTACTCAATGGAAAGAGTATACATTGAGTATACGTTAAACTGGGAAACCACTGTATTTTGGGAAGTAATTAAATAAAATTAAGAAAACTTTATAGAAAATGTAATTTGAACAGTTTTCTAAAAAAAATTATTTTGGTTGAATAGTTTTTCATAGAAAATTATTTTGTTTTAAATATTTTCTAGTAAAAACTGTCTTATTTTGAATGTTTTCTATAGAAAATTATCTTGCTTGAAGGGTTTTCTATAAAAAATTTTCTTGTTTGAACAGTTTAGTACCTATAAAAAATCGTCTTATGTGGATGGTCTTCTATAGACAATTGCCTGGTCAAGTGTAAATTGTCTAGAAAATTGTATTGTTTGGATTCTTTTCTATAGAAAATTGTCAACACAAGGTGTTGTTTTCTAAGTTTTCTATAGAAAATTGTCTTGCTTGAATAGTTCTCTATAGAAAACAGTTTGAACAGTTTCTTTTAAAAAAATTTCTTGTTTGAACAGTTTTCTATAGAAAATTGTCTTGTTTGAAAATTTTGCTTTAGAAAATTGTCTTGTTTAGTGTGTTTTCAAAGAACATTTAATTGCTGTGAGTCGTTTTTTATTGATTTCATTACTTACCTTTGTTTATTATTTTCTTTTTTCAATAAATAAATAAAAGATTTTGTTTAATATTTTCTACTACAGTATTTCATTTAAATTTATTGTATTAAATTCTTCTTTCTTTTGTCTTACTTATACTTAATAATTCTTAATATTTAATAGGATAAAAATATAATAACAATTTTGTGTATTTTTTTTTAAATTTTATTAAATTTTATTGCGTTTTTTTGTTTGAGTTTTTTGCAAAATGAAAAGAAAATACGTTTTAAAGAAATATAAGAAAAAGTATGTAGTAAAAGATTTAAGTTGGTTTATTTACAATAGTGAATTGAGTTTGAGGGGTGATAGCTAAAAAATTGTTAAAAAATTATTATTAAAAAAGGGATTAATAAAACAAATGTTTGTAAGGCAGAAAATTTTGTTTTATAAAAATGTTGAAAAAATTTACAATTTGGTGTGGGGCAAGTTTATAGAGAGCAGAGGAGGGTTTAGGACAAGATAAATCATGTCAAGTCAAGTCATGTTTTTTTTTAAGGAAAATTAAAGGTTTGCTTTAATGAAAGTTATGTAAGTTGAAAATTAGTTTGAGAAATAATTAAATATATTGCATGATTTTCTATTTTTCAACATGTTGTTTGTTTTCAGCTGAGTTTTTGTTTAAATATTTGTTTTTAAATTGTTTGGTCTTTTTTTTTGTTTATTATATAGATATTGTAGTTTAAGAAAACAAATTTAATTTTTTACAACATTTTATTGTAATACATATATTTTAAAATCACAAAAACAATTTCTCTTAGTAAAATAAAACTTAATTTATAATCCAGATAAAATAGATTTGCTTTTTAAAATAAAGCTCCATAAATTTTTATACAAAATAAAATCTTATAGAACTTTTTACAAGTGTTGTTTATTTTGACAATAATAATTTGTTTGAAATAATTTGTTAGAAGGTATGTATACGAATTTTTCTTTTAATTTTTGTTTAATTAAAATTACATAGATTTTCTTTTTAGAATTCTAACGCTTTAGGTTTTTCTTCTTTGCTTTGAGTGATTAAACGTTTAATGAAATATAATGATTATTGAAACATTAATGAATAATTTTGAGTTTTTGCCATGTAAATTCAACAAAATTCAAATAAATTTAGATTTAAAATCAATGATTTCAATTCTGCATGAATCTTTGTTTAACTACTTCTATTTTCACTTGCAATATAATCATCTAAATTTGTTGAAATTAAAATTGAAATTGTTTGAAATTTGTAAAAAAAAAAGAAATCATTTGAATTTTGTTTCCATTTGCTTGCTTTCAGTTCAATCAATATTAAATCGTTTAATACTTTGTGTCTACTAATAGTTTTTTTAAGAATTAAATTTATAGGATTAGGATCCTGTTCAAATTTAATTATAATATTTGTCCACTAAAGCGTTTGTTTCATTTAGAAAATAGAAAAATAATAAGTGGGTACATAAAGAAATGATACAAATTATAGTTGCCTGTTGCAAAAGTATTGTTAAATGTTGCAAAAGTACTGTATTGTACGGTAAAGAAGTGACACTTTCTTTAAATACTTTATAAAATAAAAGACAATTTTTTCTAAAACAGTTCAAACTGGCTTAAAGCAACTGATAGAATAACAAATTGCAGTCTAAAAGTAAGGTCACACAAGGCAAATATTTGACGAAAAAGACATAATTACTAAATAAAATTTGTTTTAATGCTTGTGTGTATTTGAAAAAAAAAAATCAATAATAAGTGTTACGTTATTTGATGATGTTTGATCTTACAAATTACTTGTAATTTTAAACATCTTCAAACAAATTTGTTAGAAAACTAGTGGTTACGCTTTTTTTGTGTAAATATTTACCATGTGATGGAAATTTAAATACAATTAAAAAGATTTTATAAAAAATAAAAAAGTTTTTTTCGAGCTCGAGGCCAATTTTTTGTAAAAAATATTATTTATTAAATTATTTCTTCCAATATTTCGATATCTTACGGATATCATTATCAAGGAATAAGTTACAATTATATTTTTAAGAGACATATAATATAATAATAATTCATTCAACAATGAATGAATGTCTCTTAAAAATATAATTGTAACTCATTCCTTGATAATGATATCCGTAAGATATCGAAATATTGGAAGAAATAATTTAATAAATAATATTTTTTACAAATAATTGGCCTCGAGCTCGAAAAACTTTTTTATTTTATCAAAAAAGGTCCGAGAAATCAAAATTTAATTTAATTTTATAAAAAGTTAAGACACAGAAGTACAATAGAACTAGAACAGATTTAGAACAGACTTAGATTGTAACAGAATTGAGTTAATACTGAACCGACTTAACACAGAATTGAAATAGAATTGAATTAAAGAATTAAAAAAAAAAACAACTTGATCAAGAATTAATTAAGAATCGATCAACAACTGAACAAGTACTAAACTAAAACTGAACTTAAATTGTTTAGTTCTAAACTAAAACTAAAATAACTGCAACTGCAAGTTATTTGCTCAAGTCGTTATTGTATGAATTCTAGTAAAATTTTTACAAACCAGTAGATAAATGTTATAGCAGACCTTTAACACAATTTACTTGGCTTATGTTAAAACAATTTGTTAAAAGAAATTCAAATAAATGAAGTTGTACGAGATGTTAAAATGTAAATACATAAATAAATTTTAAGCTGAATTTTTCCATTACTACATATTTTTTAAACTAAAACTTTTAAAAGAAAACAGTTTAAATAATTTTAGTTTAAACAATAACAATTAGGAATATTAAGCTTAATAATAAAAGTATTTAAAATGATTTAAAGGACAATGCTTTTAAAATTTTGAAATCAATATATCAAATACAGGCTGTAGTTTAATTTATATAACACAGACTGTAGTTTAATCTAACTATTACTATTTATTATGGAATGTTATAAACTTAAGGTTTAATTCATTTATTTTATTGTTTCAAAGCTTACTTTATGATTAAACAAAGAAATTATTAAATGGAAACTTAATTGAGACACACCATTTCAACCAAATAAATTTTACCTTAAAATGTGCTACATTTAACAACAATTCTGTTTAAAATGTTTAACAATTAAAGAGAAATTTCCGGTAGACAGGTGTTAATTTTAAAAGCATATATAGCAAAGAAATTGTTTTAAAGATTTGTTGAACATTTTAATGTTTAATTTTTACAAAAATTGTTTAAAGAAAAGTGTCACTTTTTTTTAGGGCTATGGTTACAAGAGGGAAGGTGGGGGGGCTGGTTAGTAATCAAGAAACTAAAAACCAATACAAAGAAATAAATAATAGTATAAAGAAATACCTTATTATGATAATAATAAATTCATGTTACAAATTAAATGAAATTAATTGAAAAGCCTAAAACAGCAGCGAGATTAAAAAAAAACAATTTTCTTAAAGTAAACTTTAGTTGGCATTTAAAGCAAAACGTAACCACTTGTTTCAGCAGAAATTTATTTGACGTTGTTTATTCTTACAAGAGTTTTGCAAGATCAAACAGCATCAAACAGCATCAAACAAAATAAAACTAAATATTTGTTATTTTTTCTTATTATATGTAGTTTAATAATTTGACTCTTTTTATTATTAATATTTTAGTAACAAGCTTAAGGTATTTTTTAAAATTTTTTTTATTCTGTAGCTTTGAGGAAATTTTTGTTTTTTAAAATTTTTTCCTAAAAAAGCTACAGAATAAATAAAATTTAAAAATTTAAAAAAAAAATACCTTAAGCTTTAACAATTACTAAAATATTACTAAATATTTGTTGTTTCTTGTTGAGTACAAATATGTTTTATTTAGTGGTTACGTCTTTTTTTGGCACAAATATTTGCCAAGTATGGAAAATTATTTTGAACTCTGCTTTTTCATAAAATATAAAAATATAAAATATTTTTCTTACACCAAAATCTCAAAATTACTTTAAAATCATAAAAAGCAGCTAATCATACAAGTTTACTACTTGTAAAGCTTAATTTTTAATTTGGAAATAAATTTGGATTTCATTTAAGTGTGTTAATATTATTATCATAATTTCTTATAAAACATTTCAAATATATTGGTTTAAGTTAAACTTAGTTTAGCCAACCTTAAACAAATTAATGTTATAAGTGTTTTGTTAACCTTAAAAACTTACAAAACAAAAAAATTGTATGTTGATCTGTTTCATAAACTCTCAATGTTCTTAGTCTCTTAATTTATCCAGAAATTTGTACATTATTAAGGTTTTTTAAGACAAAAATTCATACAAAATTTTAGCTTAATAAAATCGAAATAAAATCAAATATTCCTGGGCTAAATAAAAACAAACCAAACAAATAAACAAATATAACAAATTTCATTAAAGGCTGGGCTATTGAGCTTTTCGGTGTGTGAAACTATGTGGGAAACATTTACAGCGGAAAAAAGAAGGCCTTGTTTTGCTGACACAAGTACTTACAGGCGTATGGAAAAATCATTTGGTTTGTTACAGGGCGTGTCCTTGTGTACTAGCTACTAGTTAGAGGCCTGTTAGAAGTTCTAACTTGAGCAGGGCAATTGGAAGTTGGAAGGTACACGTAAATATACCTCGCTTTGCGTCGTTTCGTTTTACATTTGTTTTTGCAAAATCTGCAACGTAATTAATTAGCTGCTAAAACGATGACGAAAATGTAGTCCTTGCTTTCTATTTGGATTGAAAATCAAAAAAGTAAAGTATTATCCAACGATAATGCTAATTTGAGAAAAGCTGTTCAGCTGTTTTAACTACTCGCGGCAGCCAACGTGTTAAGAGAGTGAGCAAAATAATGTTTGTGTTTGTAGAGATGATAATACAGGAATAATTGAAAAATTCAAAATGAAATCATGATTTATTGCCATTCTTTTGAAATGCAATTTTGAATGTGTATAAAACACCTTCTGGGAGAAGGCATAGTAGAATGTGTTGCACAACTTTAAGAATGAGTGCTTTTACACTCTCCAATTCAGACTCGTCAAGCCAAGTCTTTTTGGTTGAGAAGGGAAAACAGAATAAAGGTGTTACAAACTAATTTCCACTTTCTTTTCTTTTTTTTTTTTTCTTTCATGATTGTTGATTGCCATCAAGTTCAAAAGAGAATTGCACAAAAACTAAAGTGTGTGAAACAGGTCTTATATAAGGCCTGCAAATGTAAGCACTAGCAATTTTTCCCGCTGCTATGTTTCCCTAATTTGTATGTGTATGCTAGTTTTTTTATAATAAATGTTAATGGAAATTTGAATAAATTTAAATAAATATAAGGTTACATTTTTTTTTACATTTTACAATTTTGCTATTTTTTTTTACTTCAATATAATTTACTACATACTCTTTGTTTTAATGCAAAAATATTATTAATTTGTTTGTTGTGGTTGTTGTTTATCTTAATATAAAATTTTGAAGTTTGTTTAAATTTGTTTAGTTAAATATTTTTTAAAAAAAAACTAATATTTTTATTTTGTTTACGCTTTTTGCTAATATTTCTATGAGGATTTGTTTTAAGCTAATATATATCTATATATATTTAAATTTCTTTTCTAGTAATTAAAAAAAAAATGAATTTACTACAAATGTCTGTTGGGTTAAACTTTAACAAAAAAGGTTGGTGGTTGGGTTTTATATACATACTTCTTTTTTTTTTAATAATAAAACAAATTAGAAACATGTAATTTACACAGCATTTAGTGGTCAAAACATTAGTCTAGAGATTACACTATATTATAAACTGTAGTGTAAATTATTGCCTAAACTATGGTCTAGTATATATCCTAAATATAACCTTAACTTTAGTTCAGACTATAGTCTATATTATAGCCTACAAAATCAATTAAACTATGGTCAATTTTTAAATTAAAATATAACCTAAACTTTAGTCTAAATAATGGCAAAATTCCACTCTACAATTTACCAGACTAAAGTTTATTTAAACTACGTTGCAACTTTACAAATAAAGTATTTCTTTTTCTTAAACAATATTTACGAAGCATTGTTTCAGGACCACAAATATAGCCTTTTCGAAAATGCATCACTGCGCTGCAGTTCGCATCACTGCAAATGTATTGTGTTCTAAAATGCAACAGTGAAACAGCTGATGGGCAAACAACATCGGCAGTGCAAACTAAATCATTAAACACATTCGCCACAGCAGCCTACCGACTACAATATGTCAAAAAAAAATATACACGTTTTTAGGACAGTTGTTGTTGTCCATGCTGATTTTTTTCGTCGCTGTCTAATTAAACTAAAGCAATGTATAGACAGTTGTCAGATCATACAATGTTGTCAGATCTAGCTATGCACTGACATTGAAAAAATGTTAGCAAAAGATAAATTGTCAGTTCAGACGATTGTAAGAAAACCTTACAATTGTATTGGCACACAATTGTCACACATTAAGTTTATCTGTCAACCGAAATTGTCAGTTCACACGATTGTTAGATTGTTGTGTGGCAAAGATTGACAAATTCGTTGTGAGTGTCATGGAATAAAAAAGAGCAATTGAAACAATTTTACAAAATTTTCCACTTTTTTTCCAAAATGTTATTAATGCACACTTTTGTTTGTTTATTTAAAGTGTTTGACAATTATCTTAAAACAATCTTACAATGACAAAAAAAAATGTGTTTACACGATTTTTAGATGTCTGACAATATTTTTGTCTTACAATGTACTGAAAATTCTTTTTCTACAACGTTGGAAGATAAACATTTTAACACGTTTTGTCTTCCAACGTTGTAAAAAACAACAATTTCTGTACATTGCAAGACACAAATATTATCACACATCTAACAACCGTGTAAACACAAATTTTTGTCATTGTGATTGTTTTAAGACAATTGTCAAACACTTTTCATTGTCATATGTGCAAAGTTTATGCATCTGCCAATGGCAGCATTGTCATAGAAATTATTTCTAAATGCAACTTTGTATATATGTACATATGTACATAAATAAACAAACAAGTGTGCATTAATAACATTTTGGAAAAACAATTTTGGTTGACAGATAAATTTATTGTGTGACAATTGTATGCCAATGAAATTGTTAGTTTTCGTCTGAACAGACAATCTACCTTTTGCTAACAATTTTTCAATGTCAGTACATTGCTAGATCTGACAACGTTGTAATATCTGACGACCGTCTATACATAGCTTTAATTTCTATTTTATGTGGTTGTCGTTTTCAAAATAATTAAGTAGCTGTCTACATTGAGACATTTATAGCCAGCGGCATTTGCAGTCGTGTAGCCTACTGTGGCGAATGTGTTTAATGCTTAATCACATATTCGCATCACATACAGCACAGTGTCGCATTACCGAAAAGGCCCATCGTCAGTCTGTAGTTCAAACTGTTAATAACTTGTTAATCATCTTATATATCTATACTCGTACATAAAATCCCCTACCAACCGTTTTTGTTTAGTTATTTTAAACACCCCGTAAACCGTAACTGCTTCAAAATTTATAATTGTAATTAACCATGTTAAATGCTTGTATTACTTGTTGTTGTTGCTTTATAAATTAATAATATTTTTTGTTATTAAAATTTCGTATTGTATGTATAAGTACAATATTTTGTTTGTTTTTTTTTTAACTATATACTTTTTTTGAAGCGTTTTTTTTTTAGTTTTTTTTTTTTTTAATTTAAGGTGAAATGTTAGCATGGCATGTTTTTAGTTAAATGTTTAATTTCTCCGCATGTTAGTTCCATTTGCTATGGGTCATACGGTTACTGGCGAAACATTCGCCAAAGAATCTATCGAGCGAATGATATAAGTGGGGTCGTACACCGCCTAAAGCATGATCCTCATCAGGATAAGTCTATGTTAAATAAATAAAAAAAATATACATATATATAAACAAAATTAATTAAAAATAAAAAAAAACAACAAAATTATCAGCCATGTCACAGAATTTAATTCCGTTCGGAAAAGGAATTAATTCCGTATTTTGCTTCTATAGAAAAAGCAAAACGAAAAATTTTTTTCGGAATAAAATCTAAAAATTCTTAAAATTACAATTCCGAAAAAAATGTTCGTTTTGCTTTTAATATAGAAATACGCAAAATAACGAATTAATTTAATTTCAGAACGGAATTATATTCTGTGACATGGCTGTATATTACAAAAATTTCAACTCAATAAATTAAAAAATTGTGACTTTATTTAGGGAAAATTTATATTTGCTAAAAGTCTCTTTAAAATTGTTTTCGCTTTTCTTTTTGTTTATTAAATTTCTACTTACAATTATTAAAGCTACTCAATGGGTAGCGAAATATTGAAATAAAAATTTTAATATTTTATAAAAAAGACCTAAAGCTTTAATAACTACCAAAATCTTAATAAAAAAAGGCCAAATAAAGAATAAAAGGAAATTTCTACTTACAATTTGCTTAAATAGAATATCGTTTCTCTCCAAGTTCTTGGCCAATATCATAGCCTGCTGGTAATGTACATTATCATCTAAAGTACCATGAATTAAAAGGAATTTTTTACCCCTCAGTTGTGTAGCCTTGGTGCTTAGGCGAGAAGCGGCATAGCTCAATTCATTGATGTTAGGTAAGCCCATATAACGTTCAGTGTAAATGGAATCTGTAATTAAAATAAATAAAATATAATTAACAGTAAGGGAAATTGGCAATTTCTAAAGGTCAAAGTCCAGACTAGTATAGTTAAATCAATAGTCCACATACTCTTCAGATTAAACTTTAGTCCACAGAATCTTCATACACAGATTATAGTTTAATCTACCGCTCACATACTATACTTTAGTCTATAGTTCCCAAACTATAGTTTAACCTTTAGTCCACAGATTTTAGTTCAATCTATTGAGCAAAGACTTTAGTTAATCCTATAGTCCCCAAACTATAGTCCACAGATTATAGTTCAGTCTATAGTTTACAGACTCTTCAGAATAAACTATAGTCCACAGACTAAAAAAATAGTCTAAAGGGGTTTAATCACATGATCTAGGCGGCCAATTTACCGGCCGCAAACGTGATGTTAAACTGTTCAAAGAACTCGTCTTCCAATTGGGCCATTGTTTCGAGTGCTGTGTGGCATGCAGCACAGTCTTGTTGAAACCACATGCCCGCCAAGTTTAGTTCTTTCATTTTGGGCCATTTAACGTTCAGTAACGCTCTTGCCGTTGTTGTCGTCGTTTTTGAAATATATAAAAATATATAAACGCGCGACAATAAAAAAAAAAATAATGTTAGCAAGTTGGTATAATCTCTTCAACTATGATTTCAGGTATTTTTATAAAAGAATAACAACAGAAACATTTGCTGGCTTTTATCAGACGACAACTTTCTTTTAGCCCTATCTAGGTCCCTGTTGTTATTTAAATCCGCAATTGATTGGTATCAAAATCAGGTCGACGTAATAGAGAAATATATGTATAAATGTTTATAATTGCCTCGAGCTGCGACTAAATAGGCCGGTCCATAATCCACACCAAATAGTGTATTTTTCGGGATGTATAGGCAGTTCTTGCAATGCCTCTGATTACTTTTCACACAAATAGGGCAATTTTGCTGGTTTACTTATCCGTTTAACCAGAAATAAGCTTTTTCGCTGAACAAAATTTTCACTTTCTTAACCGAGCATAAATTTTTATAATAAAATTCAATAATCTGCAAGAGTTGTTTGTTTGCAAGTCGATTTACATATTTATTAAATTATAGACCAAACTGAACAATAACATGTTACATGAAAACCGCTGAGCTGTCAAAAACTTGCCCCTTGCAAACAAAAAAATCACCCTTTACTTAAACTAGTGGGGAAACTTACCATAATAAGCCCAATCGGTTACAGGTGCTATGGAGGCGGCACAACGGAATACATGTTCGTTATCATTAGCCAAAGCCATGGCTGCGGCATAACCGCCATAACTCCAACCCCAAATGCCGGTGTGATTAGCATCAATAAAATTGAATTTCTGTTGCAATTGTCTGCAAGAAAACAAACATAAAAAATTTGCAAATATCAGCAGCATTTGAAATTTGAAAAGTGAAAAGTAAACAAAAGAAATATATAATTTAAGCTGGAATTTAAAATTATCTTGTTTATCCTTTACCTAGTCACATTAATTTGATCGGCTATTTCTACGGTACCCAGTTTCAAATAGACCGAATGCAAAAGTTTTTCACCTCTTAAACCCGAACCGCGACCATCAATTTTGGCATAGATCACGGATTGATCTGAAGTAAGATAAGTGCCCCAGTCGACCATCCATCTATTAGTGACCTGGTTGCAAAGAAAAACAACAAATAATAAATAGAACTATAAGAAAACGTATAGACATCAAGAGGTTAAGGTCACATTTACAAACAAACCTAGTTTAGCTTTAATTGTAGTTTAGTAACTGAAAGGTAAAACCTACCGAATAAGAATCGGGTCCACCATAGACATCCACCAACATGGGATATTTCGTCTTACCACTACGATCCATATTGGGAGGCAGTTGTAATAAAACCTTGGCTGTGAAACCTTCGGCTATTGGCAGGGTATGAATTTCATGGGTAGGCATAGCATATTTACTTATGGACGTCCTTAAAGCCTCATTATCTTCCCAGGTTACCAGTTTATTTAACGAGACTTGATCTTAATGAAACAGATATTAAAGAAAATACAATTGTTAAAGTTAGATATAAGCAAAAACCTACTGTTAGCATAGGACCATTCGTAAATAACAACTTGGGGTATGCTAGGGCCCACGGCATTGATTAAAACTTGATTTTTATTGTTAAATTCGGCTGTATAATAAGTTTGTGCTATTCCTGAAAAGAAAAATCATAAAAAATAAAAAACCAATTATTACAAATATTATTCTAATGCTACGAACACAACTGGGACTAACGGCGAATTTTTGATTGCCAAAAATAAAACACATTTCATATATTTTTAAAATTTAGTTCAACTTATTAAAACTAATAAAAAATTCACAGCATAATTACTATTTTAAAGAAAATTAACTTAAAAACAAAAAAAAAAAAACGAAATATATCAAATTGGTCACATAATTAGAAACTAAAGAAATATATACAAACGCTGGCATGTTTGCAGGGATAAATTTTTCCAGCTTTGTTGCACCAACTGAAACAATTCATCATTATTTCGTAGATTTTTGTTGTTTAGGTTTTCACAATTGCCCATAAGTTTTCAATTAGGTTAAGAGCAGAACTTTGGGATGGCCAGTCAAGAACCATCAATATTTTGATACAAAACACTGTTCTTTGGGTTATTATCATGCTGGAAAATGTATTGCACGGTCATATTGTCAAAGCAATACGGTTCCATTACATTTTCCAAAGTGTTTTTATATTGATGCTAATCCATTATTCCTTGAACTCGTGCAATTGGACTCACACCACGCCAAGAAAAGGCACCCCAGACCATATTAGACCCGTCACCGTGTTTCACTGTTTTAACAGTGTATCTGGCTTTATTTGGAGGACGTCTAACATACGATTTTCTATCAGATGAGAACAAGTTAAACTTAGTAAACTTAGATTCGTCGCTCCAGAGAACTCTATTCCAGAAATGTGGATTTCTTGCAAACCGCAACTGCTTCCTGATATTTTTTTTTAAACATGAGGTTTTTTTGCGCAATGCACCCCTGACTCATTTAAGCGTCTTTTTATTGTCCGTGGGGATATTTCTGCGCCTTTATTTCGCGCGAAGATAAAAAGGATTTTTTTTACTGGCTCTACAAATAACTCTGTCTTCTGCTAAAGTGGTCTTTTGAGTCCTAGGTTTCCTAGGTGGGATTGCAAACTCCTTTGTATTTTTGTACAAGTGAATTGCACCAAATACCATTTTTTTGAGCAAGAAAACTTTTGTGCAATAGACTAAATTGAAAGTTTTTTTAATAACACTCGGTAACACTGCACAATTAACCGTCTCATTTCTGGAGTTCATAAATTGTTTGCGCCCATTTTCGAAACTAAACCGTATCAAAATTAATACAAGTTAATCTATTGTTTAACAAATTATACTCACTTTGTCACTTATATTTCAAAAAAGTTTAAAAGTTGGTGAAAAAAATGCGCGTTTCTAATTACGTGGCCAACAAAAAAAAACAACAAAATTGTGAAAATAAGATTTTTATATATTTTTTTAATTTAACTTAGAACTCAACGTGTTGTGCATCAACAACAATGTTGATTGTTTACTCATTTACAGTCGAGGTCTTTAAAAAAGCTACACTGCCATCTTATTATATCAAAGCATCGTTTCGAATTATATGGCCACCACAGGTAGACTTCTTTTAAAAATAATATTCTTTACATAAATTATTGTTTGCTGTATACTAAATTTTGTTACTAACTGTTATTTATTAAAACCGCTCAACTCACCATTGGATTTAATTAGATTACAGGTTAAACATTTGGCAGTTTGTCCAGTGGCCGCCTTAATGGCATAGACATGTGATTGTTCGGTTTTATCTTCCATATTGGCACTGTAGAATATGATATCGTGTGTTGAGTCCCAGTTTAATATGCTGTTGACAGTATATTTGCCTTTGGTTAAAGCCTCCGGCTTGGCATTACTGGAACTAGTTGATAGAACACACAAATGACGATATTCACCACCGGTTTCCTGGGCCTGCGGCAATACAAAGGCTATACGGTTGCCATCACGATTTTTAAAGGGAGGCGCAAAGAAATCTATCCAACCGGTTTTCGATTCTAAGCTATAGACCTGTGCGATAAAGTTTCAAAAGAAAATCTATTGTTTAATATTGTTAAAGAAATGAGATATATTTGTCTTTGTTGCGGTTTGTTGTTTAAGTAGGAAATCTACGTTACCATTACCTATAATAAAAAGGGCCTGTTTAAGTAGTTTCAGTTGGTTATGGAATTGAACGACGAATGCGAATTGTTCAGTCGATAATTCGGTGTAATGGTGTTAAGCTTTGTTTTTATTTGTGGAGATTTACTTTTCCGTCGATCATGTAGAACTTTACCTTGTTAATTTTTCGTCAGATCTAGGAATCGTTAACAAACTGTGAGGTGGGGAGGGGCGCTAAAGCTTTAATATTTTGGGGAATCTACAAAAGCCAGGCAAATGTGTTCAGATGTGATGAAAATTCTTTATGTTAAAAAAGTAATATCTCTGATCTTTTACGTGAAGTTGTTAATAAACTGAGTAGGGGTTCATGAAGGGGTGGGGGGGGGGGGGGGGGGTAGTTGATTTAATGCACACAAACTTCTACTTTAAGGCCAAGAAATGATTAAGAAGAAGTAAAAGCTTAAAAATTTAAGAGATCTACTAAATCATGGCAAATGAGTTAAAATGTGATGCAAATTCTTTATTGCAAAGAAGCTGGAATATGTTCCGCTATGTGAAACTTAGCTTTAATCCTTTTCAGCTGCTGGCCTTGTTAATGAACACAAACTAAGTGTAGGGTCCACTTTAGGGCCATAGCATGATTAGTTATGAACTTAATTACCAAAGCCAGGCGAATGTGTCTAGGGCGCTATTCCACAAAACAACTTATCAACTTTTCACTTTGCACTTATCAAATAATGTTTTCTGACAAAGTGAGAAAAGTGTCTGTTCCACAATAGTCTTTGTAAATCTTACTTTGCACTAAGCTAATCTTTGCAAAGACTTAGCACTCTTTGTAAAGTTTTTGCGCTCATCAAATTTTATAATTCTGAGGAACATAAAGTTCAAAATTGACGAATAAGTTAAGTATGCGAAGTGAAAAGTTGATAAGTTGTTTTGTAGGGTCCACTTTAAGGCCGAGGAATGATTAAGAACAAGTAAAAGCTTAAAAATTTAGGGGATCTACTAAATCATGGCGAATGAGTTAAAATGTAATGCAAATTCTTTATTGCAAAGAAGCTGGAATTTGTTTAAGTCGGCTTTAGTGACATTTTTCAAATCACGTCCAAAATTTTATTGCATTATATTTTTAGATTTTGAGTAAAATAATTTTTTTTTTTGGCGGCCACGCCTATTTTCAAGTGGGCGTAGCTCCAAAGTTTGTAATATGTTTAGCTATATATTGAGAACCAACCATATATAACATGATTTTTCTGAAGACATTTAAGTAACATAGAGCCATATTCCGTTAAGACATTTATATGGGGGGCTCTGAGAAATCCTGGACCCACTCTTGCCATTTGCAACATAACTTGTCCCTCTATAATAAAAATTAAGTATGCAAAATATCACTGATATTATCTGCATTGTATTTGAAGAATATAGCAAAAAAATATCTGAAACATTTCGAGGTTGTCTGAAACTTTTGTCTGTAACTCGGATCGTAGCGGATCGATTTTGTTTATTTACAATAGAAAACATTTCAAGAAAACAAGAAATATTTGAGAGATATTCCATGGCTCTAGGTCTTTTTTTCGAGGATCTTCAGACCTACAGACGGATAAATCTTAAGATCATATAAGGACCCAGATATATAGACTTTTTGGTTTTACGACCAATATTTCGATGTGTTACCAATGGAATGACAAATTTAATAAACTCCTCCATCTTTTTGGTGGTGGATAGTTCTTTGAAAGAAATTATATTTGGGTAGAAACATTACAAAGAAAACTAAGAGCATGAACATCGACACGTTTGAACGTTTTAACAAATTTGTGTCCATAATCCGCAGACGTCAATAGGTGGGGTAAACTAGACATGATATCTAGATTCTAAAGGTACGGTCACACTTGGCAAATATTTGCCGAAAAAGACATAACCACTAAATAACATACATATATTTGAACTCGTTTATTTATTTAAGAAAAAATCTTTTCCTATTTAACAAATATTTAATTTTAATTTATTTGATGCTGTTTAATCTTGCAAAACTCTTGTAAGCATAAACAACGTCACACAAATTTGTGCTAAAACAAGCGGTTACGCTTTTTTGAGTAAATATTTGCCAAGTGTGACCAAGTGTGAAGTGTACTTTGACTTCATAACTAACAGGAAAAACCGGCCAATGACTGAAAAAAATACAAGTGGAAACAGCAGATCTTTAAGCAAACAATGTCTGTAGGTATTCATGCATTAATTTGCATTTGTATGTAAATATGAATATAAATTAGAATACAAAAATGTTAAGGAAACTTTTAATGTTAAATAAGAAACATTATAAAATAAAAACTATGTATGTACTTACATTTTGTCTCCTCAAACCATTAAAGATCTGTATATGTGCCTGATTTTGTATGCGATTCATCCAGATCGACAAAACATTCGTATTATTCAACCAACCCACAACCGTTATGATATAATCACTTTCGGTATTTAGGGCACTTGGTACTGGGATATTTGTCAAATGATCCGTATTACCCGCTGCTGCCCTATCCAAATCCGAGGTAAACAGTTTCACACGCGGATTTGGTGAACCGGCTTTCGGATAGGCCACCAAACGATTATAGGGATATTGGAAACGTAAATCACCAGCTTCACCATAAATAGGGAAGTTAATGATGTGCGTGGGACTATCATCGAACTGTATAAAGGCTATTTTTTTGCCATCCGGACTAAACCAAACAGCCGAATTGGAAGCGAACACTTCCTCCTCGTACACCCAATCGGGCACACCATTCAGAATTGACTCATTTGTATCGTCGGTTAAGGCGATTTCATCCGCAAACGGTGTAGGTTTATAATATAAATTGCGCTCGTAATTGATAATCAAGGCATTGCCCACGGGGGCCCATTGCACCAGCAGTAATAATTTTGATTCTTTTTTTATTTCCAAGGGTTTTATTTGCCGGCTCTCAATGTCATAGATGTCGTATTCAGCATAGTAAGTATGACGGAAATTCTTTTTGTATTTTTTGGCCAGCAAAAGATAAGTGCCATCGGCGGATTTCTCGAATGTAGTATATTCTTCCTAAAATTATAAACACAATAACTTGCTTAATAAATACATGTATGTATATGTGTACACGTATGTAGGACCCAATTTACACGAAGCAATTTTTATGGAAAAAGATTGATAAAATTTTTCAAATCTCTTCGGTGTTCACAGCGCACAATTATTATTGCTTAAAACGCTTATATGTAGTTTTATTTGTGTACTCGTCTTATCTTCCCATTACCCCGATGTATAAAAGGTTGTTGTTGTTGTTGTAGCAGCTAAAACAAAATTTAATCCGGGGGTTCTGCCAGATGCAGTCCAAGAAATTGCGTTACTTGCAGTGAGTGAGTTCACAGATCTTCAGGACAAAGTGAAGTAGGGCTGGCTGGACAGTTGAATATGTGCAGAGTGTCATGAGGTCCTTGAACATACATTGAGGACGGCACGGTCTATACGGGACCGGAAGGCATTATGCCTGTTGCTCCATCACGATCTTAGTTGTACCACAACGACTTTTGTTTTACGAACCAGAGTTTTCTCGATATCTCGTATGACTAAACGGCAATCTCAACTTGGCTTCAAGAATTGCTTCGTGTAAATTGGTACCTAGTTCCAATCCTAATCTTTTCTGTTGTTTATTGTTCGTTTGCTTTTAATACTTACATCTGCGTCCAACATTAGACGTGTTTTCTGTTTCGTCACTACATTAAACTCCATAATGGCCTGTAAATTTTGAAAGACCTTTTAGTAGGATTTTGAAAATATGTTCACTAACTGTCTATACTTGTTTAAAACTTACATTATTCTCCTTGTAGATTACATTACTGCCGGTTGACCAGCTGCCGTTAAAGTGTCGCGCTATCAATTTACCTTGAAGTACATCATCCAATTGTATGCCATTCGAAGGCGAATTATTGTTATCCTCCGGGGAGTCTTCTTTCGAGCTGCTGATGAAAAAGTAAAGGGGTGCGAACAAGAGAGCCAGCAGAACTAAACAACCCACTACACATAGTATTATACGAACACGTCGTAATCTCTGCGATGAGTAGACTAAGTTCTGTAGAATGTAGAGAAAGCAGCAAAACGGAGGAGGAGTAGGAAAAGAGTATAGTGAGTATTATTTAATAGTTGGAAATGTTTAAAAATTTTAAGTTTAATATAGTAATAAAAGCTTGAAACTGTTCTCATTAAGTTGGATTTATTTTCAATAAATTTTATAATATTTAAAACTTGTTCTTTAAAATCACCTCAAACTTGTTATACATAAATACAGTAGTGGAGTAAAGTGAATACATTATTGAATATCTTGTAAATGTGAAGACTTCGATTAATTTTTGTAAAACACAAAAAACTGGAGAACTAATGACTAGAAACAAGTTTTTAACCGTTTTCAATCTGATAGAATACAATATTGCTGGAAGAGGCCAGGTGAAACCAATCAGTGAAACACGGTGCTGGAAGTGTAATAGTGTGGGTATGTTTCACTTGGTGGGGCATTGGTCCTCTATTTAGGTATAGAAGGAATTATGGATAAGTATTTTACAAAACAATTTGCCCGTTTTTGTTAAAAACGGCGCTTACTACAACAGAAATATTTTTCAGCCATATTGAGATCATAAGCACACTGTCAAAATTGTGCAAAAATGGTTTGCTCAACAAGAATTCCAAACAATAAAGTGTCCAGCAAACAGCCCCGATTTTAATAGCATCGGGAATTTGTGGGCAATTGTCAGAAGAAGACTCTTCTAATACGAACAAGTACCGTGCAACTTAGAGGATCTTTGGTCAAGAGTTTCAGCGGAATGGTCTAATATTCCACATTAAACTTAAAAAAATCTCGTGGAAAGCATTAAGAAAAATGTTGTCAAAATTTTAAAAGCGTCCACAACTTACATTCTTTTTTTTTTATTAAATTCTTAACTTTTTTTTAAGTTTTTATTGAAGAAAAATTTTAGAATTTTATGTTTAAAAAAAAATTTTAATTTCTATATAAAACAAAAAAAATGTTTAACAAATTTAAAAATTTTTTAATTTAATGTAGTCACTTTTGTCCACTACTGTATATGTACAAGATATATGCAGTTTTTTTTTACATTTTGCACCATTGTGCAATACTTATCTATGGCTGTAGTTACCTATATTTGCAAATTGTTGTTTAAATATTTATGTAAAAAAAAACAACCTGTTTTTTATACTGGCAAATTTAAAAATTTTTTAATTTAATGTACCACTTTTGTCCACTACTGTATATATACGAGATATATGCAGTTTTTATTACATTTTGCATCATTGTGCAATACTTATCTATGACTGTAGTTACCTATATTTGCAAATTGTAAAAACAACCTGTTTTTTATACTTGCATACATATACAGCTGCGTGCAATTAATTATGGACAGTGATATTTCAATATTTGAATCGTTGTGTTTAAGGTGATATTGATAAAATAAGACGCTAAAATTTAACACTTTTATTTTTTCCTTTGTCTGATCTTTAGCCTGGTTTTTAGTCTTGTCTTTAATCTCTTCTTTAGTCTGGTCTTCAATTTGATATTTAGTCTTTTGTCTTGTTGTCTTTAGTCTGGTCTTTAGTCTAGTTTTCAGTCTTGTCTTTAATATCTTCTTCAGTCTGGTCTTCAATATGATATCTAATCTAGTCTTTTGTATTGTTTTTTTTAGTCTGGTCTCTAGTCTGATCTTTGGTCTGGTAATTAGTCTTGTCTTTAGTCTGATCTATAGTCTGGTTTTCAGTCTTGTCTTTAATTTCTTATTTAGTCTGGTCTTCAATATGATATCTAATCTAGTCTTTTGTATTGTTGTTTTTAGTCTGGTCTCTAGTCTGATCTTTAGTCTGGTATTTATTCTTGTCTTTAGTCTGGTTTTCATTTTTGTCATTAGACACTTCTTTAGTTTTATCTTTAGTCTGGTCTTCAATCTGATATTAAATCTAGTCTTTTGTCTTTTTTTTTTAGTCTGGTATTTACTCTGATCTTTAGTCTGGGTTTCAGTCTTGCCTTTATTCTGGTCTTCAATTTGATATTTAGTCTTCTGTCTTGTTTTTTTGTAGTCTGATCTCTAGACTGATCTTTGGTCTAGTTTTTAGTTTGGTCTATAGTCTCTCTTTTTTATTGTCTAATATAGTTTATAATCTAATATATTTGTAGATCAGTTTGATCTGATGCCTGGTTTATGTCCATGTCTCCTCTATTTCTTCTATTTATTTATCAAGCACAAACATATTGTTTTATTATTTTTTATGCAATTTTATATAATAAAACCATCTACTATTACTGCCATTACAATTTTTACAGCACCTTGATGTCTTTTCAATCAAACCCACTTCACCCACTTATTTTTCTTCTTTTTTATTATTTTTCTCAACATTTATGGTCATGACAACCACACACTCTCTGCCCTGGCACGTGTAAATGCATGTGAATAAAAAGTTGTTAATTTAAAAGAAATTACATAAAATCTATTTATTTATTACCGCATTTTGTCCGCTTCATCTCTTTGCATGAGTCTACAAGTGTTCGTTATGCAATCTATATGCTTTGGGAAGCTTGCATGCCCGCGGCGGTTCGAAACACACTCATAAAACCAAAGTTTAAACTACAGATATTGTTTGGCAATTAATAAGAGTTAGAAGAGCGCACACACAAGACTTTCTAAAACCAATTTTACACACTCACACAATTCAAAAAAAAAAACCCCATAAGATTAACAAACGTACAACGTATTTGACAATTGTTTTAAAGAGACACTGGGTTTTGGAAACACAAGGCACGTACAAAAATTGCTACAATTGTGGACGAGTCATATGTGTACATATGTACATACATACATACATACATACATAAAATTATAATAAAATTATTAAAAAATAATGCTCAGTTTGCGTCTGCTTTTTTATCCGGCTGCTTTCAATGGTTGAACAATTGCTTGGTTTGCGCATGTGCAACTATTTACTGTTTTGTTTATTTGTTTGTTTAATTTGTTATTTTCTTTTTTGTGTTAATTCAATTTTTATAAATAACAAGTTGAAAAACAATACATATAAACATAAATAATTAAGCATTTATATTCATTGCAGCAAAAAAATAAATACAAAACATTTCAAACGAAATAAAAGCTTTAAACTCAATTCGCTTTAAGCTGTGGATTGTGATTTGTTTGCGTTGTTTGCTTTACCACAATTCGATCACGTTTTAAAGACAAGTTAACAAGAAAATTCCAATATGGTTTTGTTTAAAGTTTTACTTTGTATAAGAAACCAGTTTTAAACAATTTATTTTAAATATGAATTTCAAGTATTTTTATTAAAAAAAAAAAAAAGTCTTTCAACTGGGAACAGTTTTCTTATGTAAGAGAGTACGTTGTAATTTTAAATTGTAAATTTTATAAAATAACATGTAAATTGTCAATTCGAATTAAACCTTATTTTAAACTAAATATTACCATTTAATCAAGGTCTTAAATTGAAAACAAAAAAATGGCAATAATTTTTTAAAACCTTTTCAATTTATTGTCTTAAATATAAATTTAAGCTAGAGAGAAATTTTATATTTTCTCCTTGCTGTTTACTTTCCTGTCTTTAATTCTTCTCAATTATTTAAATTTATTACAATGATAGGTAAATACATTAAACACTCAGTGCATTTAATAATATGTATTAAGTTAATGAACAAATTGTATTAACTAATTGAAAACTGCTAAAGGGTTGGATTTAAAAAGTTTACTATAAATTTTAATTTAATGTTTTTATACGACACCCCCCTCCTCCCACTCTTTATGACTTGTCTGAAGACGTTTATTATGATAATATATTGATTGATTAATAATAATTTCTCCATATATACAATTAAAACTTAATAAAAGCAAATGTTGATTGAAGTTGTTATTTCCATTTAATTGAAATAAAGTGTGGTTTGCACAGGAGGGATGTTTGCAAAAGTTTGAAAATATAACCTGATACAAAATTATAATATAAAAGACAAACAATAAACAAGATTATAGACTAAACCATAGATTATAGATTGGTCTACAGTCCCCAGACTATAGATTGGTTTTTCGTCCCCAGACTATAAATTGGTCTATACTTCAAAGTTGGTCTATAGTCCCCAGGCTATAGATTGGTTTTTCGTTTCCAGACTATAGATTGGTTTTTAGTCCCCAGAGTATAGATTGGTTTTTCCTCCCCAGACTATAGATTCGTCCACAGTTCCTAGACTATAGATTGGTCTATAGTACCCAGACTACAGTTTGGTATTTAGTCCCCAGACTAAAGTTTCATCTATAGTCCCCAGACTTCTTTAAACTATTTAACTTATCTAACCTTGATTTTTACACTCACACCAGCCTCGTTACTTTAAGCTTCATTAAACTGGCCATGAGCATTAAATAGGCAGAGACTGAGTAAAAAGCAAAAACCTTTTATAGATTAGGAAGAAAGAAAAAACGATAAATTACAAAGAACAAAAAAACAGATGGAAAAACTTATAGGCGGCAGAGGCACAGTCAGGAGCACAAGGGGCGGCCGTTGGGAAAACCAAAATCCGCTTACCTTCATATAATTTTTATCAGCGATACGATTAAATGTGGGAGCCATGCGGCGATGTGATAATGTTAATGAATTCTGTTGGTAGTTACTGTTGTTGCTATTAATGCTAAGTAGTTGTGGCAGTTGAGGCAAATACTGTTGCTGTTGTTGTTGCGATGCGTATGTTGCATCATATAAAGGCAATGATGGTTGGTGTTGTAGTTTTTGCTGGCACTGTGGCTGCTGCTGTAAATGTTGTTGATGCTGATGGTGGCGTTGCTGTTGGTGTGTAGCATGTTGTAGTTTTAAGTTTTTTTGTTGGCATAGGCGATGATGTTGCAGTGGTTCGTGGTGTGGCAGGTGTTGGTCACTTACATTAAAATTAAGACCACTGCAACCAATACTACCACTAAGGGTACTGCTAGAGCTGCTACCTTTGTTATGCAGCAGTGTTAAATTTTCTTTTCTAGAGGGTGGAGTGTTGGCGTGGCTGGCAGCTGATGCTGCTGCCTGCTTTTGTGTGGTTTGTATAAAACTGATATGATTTACCTGATTTTTGATATTGTTGTTTGTGTTGCTGCTGCTGCTGGTACTTTTTTGTGCAAAATTCGTTTGTTTATCACATTGGCAGGAGGCGTTGGAAAGGTTTGACGGCGTGTAATGATTGTGATTGTGAGCGCTTAAGAGTCGTTTAGTTGTATTATGGCTAAGAGGCAAAGGAGGCGTTGGTATATCCAACGGCAAAACAAATTTCTTATATGTCTTATTGGAGCTTAATGTTGCTTTGGTCATATTATCATTATCATCATCATCATCATTCTCGTTATCAGGCGTTAAGTGTGTCTCATAGCTGTCATTATTATAAATGATATGTTGAAATGTTTTGATATTTGCAGCATTTAAGTGTTGGCCATTTAACCCTTTCGCTGTGGTTCCCTCGGCCGGCTTACCGCTGCGACTACCGCTTATATTACCAATACCTAAACTACTGCTGCTATAATTCTGCTTAAGATTATTAAAGCTTTCAAATTTGATTTGCTGTTTTTGCTGCTGAGGCCAACCATTTAATTCGGCCTCATAAAAAGAATTATAGCTTTCCATACTAAAGCCCCGGCCAAGATTGTCAGTATTTTCTGCATCATTGTGTCTGTAATCCTCTTTGCTGCCATATTTGTTGGGTTTACTTTGATAACCATTACGTTTCAAATGCTCCTGTTCTTGCTGCTGCTTATTTTGTAAATGTTTACAATTTCTTACCAACAATTTATTGTTAAACTCATATTGATGTTGACTTAACTGCGAAACAAATATTTGTTGGAAATTTCCGCCGTCATCAACAACATTCAAAATCCACATCCACATCATCATCATTATCATTATAACGTTTATCATATTGGTCGGCCACATTATTGAAGTTCAGTTCGTTAAACAGTTTTGTTTTTTATTGTGGGGGGAAAATTCTCAGTTATTATTTACTTTTACATTTAGTCTATTTAATCTATTTATGGATTTGTAAATCTTTAAAGTTTATTTATTATCTTACAAATTGTAACTGAAATGAACATGCAAGAAAAAAAAAAAAAGAAACGGTAGCCTTTTAAAGTAAAACAAGCAAGACTACAATGAATAAAAAAATAACCTAAAGCTTAAAACCAAAGAAAAGATATAATAAAAAATTAAAGAAGTAGGTCTTTAAACAGTCCAATTTTTGTTTTAAACGTAGAGGTTTATACAGTCCAAGTTTTAGTTTTAATCTCCAGTCAAGTTTAACTTTAATCATAGATCTTTGCACAGTTTAAATTCAGTTTTAATTTCATCTGCAGTTGTTTAAAAAGTCGAAGTTTCGTTTGAATCCTTTGTCTTTAAACAGTCGAAATTTTGTTTAAATTGTAGGGGTTTATACAGTCCACATTTAGTTCCAAACTATAGTCACGATTAATTAAAATCATAGATCGTCAAAAAGACTAATTTTTGTTTAAATTGTAGGTCTTTATACATGCCAAATTTCATTTAAAGCTATATTATCAATTTGAATCCTTTGTCTTTAAACATTCGAAGTTTTGTTTAAATTGTAGGTCTTTATACAGTCCAAATTTAATTCCCAGCTATAGTCAAGATTAATTTAAATCATTGGTCTTTTGTGATTCCATCCAGACGGGAATCCCATGATTGATGCATACGACATAAGACTATACACTCTTGTGCACATGTAACTAAACACTACTATTTTTACAGTACAATATCAACTTGAAATTAGTAACTTTATACAGTCCCTTTTTACCAGTAGTAGAGCTATTAATTCACTCCAATTTAAACTGCAAATGTAACTAAACATTACTATTTTTACAGTACAATATCAGCCTGAAATTAGTAACTTTATACAGTCCATTTTTACCAGTAGTAGAGCTATTAATTCACTCCAATTTAAACTGCAAATGTAACTAAACATTACTATTTTTACAGTACAATATCAGCCTGAAATTAGTAACTTTATACAGTCCCTTTTTACCAGTAGTAGAGCTATTAATTCACTCCCATTTTAACTGATTAATCAGTCTAATTTCAACTACAAATGAAGGTTTAAATTAAGCTAAAAATTTAGCTAAAACACATTTTGCTTTATTTACTCTGAAACTAAACAATTGTCAAAATTAAAATACTTATTATGGCCTACTTTAATTTCAGCATTGAAGAGTATTACAAACAAATAACAAAATAAAAACAAGGCCATACTATGCCACTTATATTGGCCAAAAGATAAAAAAACAACAACTAGCTAAATAAATAATAAATAACAACAAAAATTAAGGCAAATAACAATAAGCATTTAAGGATTATTGTTTTTAAAAGGAAATCTTTAAATAATGTTTTTATTAAAACAAAAAAAAAATGGCCAAAGAAAATAAGAAGAAAAATGGGTTTCATTGAGAAAAGTAAATTATTTGCTTAATAAAATTTATGTTCTAAAAATGTGGCAGCAAATATTTTGTAAAGAAATTTTAATCTTTAATAAATAATTAAGACAACAAATTGTTGAAAAAGAAATTATTAAGAGGCCTTAAGAAGTCAAGTGTTTAAGGGGGTTTAGGGGCAAGAGTGTTAAAAAATTAAGCTTTAGAAATTAATTAAGCCTGGTAAATAGGTTTTTAAACCAGGCCATAATTAATTAAAATGGTTTGTAAAAAAGATGTAAGAAATTTTAAAGAAATTATTTTGAAATTCTTTTAAAGTTTTAGAAATTTTTTTAAAAGAATTACAAAGATACGTGAGATTGTTATTAAAATGAAACATTTTAAAAGAATCCAAAGCTACAAATTTGTCAATATTGCCGAACAAGACGTAACCACTAATAAAAATATATTTGTTTATTTAGTTTTATTTTCTTTGGCGCTGTTTGATGTTACAAAACTCTTGTAAGAGTAAACAACGTTAAACAAATTTGTGCTAAAACAAGTGGTTACGCTTTTTTGAGTAAATATTTGCCAAATATGACCGTAACTTTAGAAGATTAAGAATTTTTTACAATTTGTTGAAACTTAATTATTTGTTAAAACCACCTTTTAAAGACTAAATAAATTGTTGTTGTTTTTAAATATTTAACCATTAGGCCAGATTTCTTTTCTACGGGCTTTCAGTTAATTTGTTTTTTACTTTTTAGAGTGATAAACAAAAAAACCAAACCTTAGTCATTCTTTATAAACTTGCCAACTACTTGAAAAACTAAACTAAAATTCCGCAAAACATTACATTTGCAAAACTCGTACCTTGTTATAAAACTTGTATGAAAAAAACAAGTAAAAAAGTATAGTAGGTCATGCCCGACCATATAATACCCTACACCCAGTATATGTATAAAACAATTTTCAGAAATGGGCGTTATATGGGAGATGTGACCTATTATGGAGCGATCATCCACAAATTTAGTGCCATGACTTCTGTGAATATAAATATAATGTATGTTATACTTTTTCTCGATATAAATACTTTGTAGGTTAAAGTGAATTACAGAGATGTTCTTATATGGGAGTTTCGAGGTGTCATAATTTCTGTATACATATATGAAACTTATTTGTTTGAATTTTATTTTCATACCAACATTTTTAAAAGATTTATGGTTGTTAAAGTGATTTTCGGAAGTTGGCCGATCATCATAAAAGTTTACAGAATGATTTATATATATATATAAAACTGATTTGCGTTCAATATTATTTGGATACCAACATTTTTAAGAGAGTTATGCTCTTTAAACTGATTTTCGAAAGTAGGCCTTATATGGGAGCTATGATCAATTATGGACCGATCTGCACACAATTTGTTGATGTGATTTGGCTTAATTTATCAATCATTTGTGGCGAAATTTGTTTGGATACTTGCATAATTCAAACATTTATGATCGTTAAACCCATATTTCAGGAGGACATTTGTATGGGTGCTAGGTGAAATAATGGACCGATTTCCATCATATTCAATCCCATCCATCCTTGGGCTGAAAAATAATCATGTAGCAAATTTTATCGAAATATCTTCAAAATTGCGACCTGTACTCTGCGCACAAGCATTACATGGACAGCCAGCCAAACCGACGGACGGACATTGTTAAATCGTCTCAGGAAGTGATTCTGAGCCGATCGGTATACTTTAAGGTTGATGTTGGACTAATATTTATGGGCGTTACAAACATCAGCACAAATCCAATATACCCACCCCATTATGGTGGTGTAGGGTAGAAAAAAAACGAAAAATAAAAACCATTTTAAAAACCTAATTACCATCATATTTTGTTATGTAAATTACAGAAATAATATTTACAAAAAAAAAAAAAAACTAAAACGGAAACTAGAAAAATCCTTTTTGACCGCTGCCAACTATCTCCAAGGAATAAAGCATACACAACAACGAGCAGGCAGCAGCATGTTTAAAAAACTGCTATGCTAAGTTACTCACAAGAACATTTCGCTAATGAGTAACATGAAAAAAAAAAAAATATGAGATGAGGCTCTGAAAAGAAGGAAGCCTGTTAACAGAAAATGATTTTGAAAGCAAGAGTTTGGTTGCTGGTTGTGTCTCTGTGTTTATTTGGCAATAAACCAAAACAACAAGTTATGGCAAAATTACAACCTAAATATGTATGTATGTATGTTATAAATATGATAATGAAATTGTTCTAGAAATTAAAATTGTAATTGAAATGCAATTAATTTATAAACAAATTATATAAAGCTTAAAAGCTAAAATAGTTAAGGGATTAAATTATCAAAATTAATTAAAAATATAAAACCGGAAAATATACATTTATTGGAAATAAATATTATAATTATTTTAAATACAAAATGAACAAACAATAAAACTAGAATGTATCTAATAAATTTAAATTTACAAATAATTATAAAAGAGAAAACAAAAAAACTCTGACAAAAAAAAAAATACAAATTTTTGATAAACGAGCTAATTGGTTAGCGGATTTGATCATTAAGCATGAGTTGGTATTTGGGTTCGATTCCCAGCCGCTGCCACTCAAACAATATCAGTTTCTGATAATTATTAGTTTTCTTTCTATCCATCATAACTAATATTTATCACAGCGCCCTCCTTTGGTGGTATAGCAAACCGAAGTAAAATAATTAAATAAAGGCTATAAAATCAAGCTTTAAAAATAATGTCCCTACTCACCACCAGAGGCGCTGCAATGCTGCACTAAAACAAACATAATGCGCAATTGCAGAGTTATGATATAAAGCTTTCTTCTACTTTCACCACCTTTACTTCTTCAATCTATCCCCTTTCCAAAGAAAGTAATGCAAGTATATATAGGTATATTAATTGTCTCTTAAAAAAAAAAACTAAACGTACGGTCAGGTCACACTTGGCAAATATTTACTCAAAAAAGCTTAACCACTTGTTTTAGTACAAATTTGTTTGACGTTGTTTACTCTTACAAGAGTTTTGCAAGATCAAATAGCATCAAATAAATTAAAATTAAATATTTGTTAAATAAGAAAAGTTTTTTTTAATAAATAAACGAGTTCAAATATATGTTATTTAGTGGTTACGTCTTTTTCGGCAAATATTGTGACCAAATGTGACCGTACCTTATGTTGTGGGCATAAATCTTTTGCTAACTTTGCACTAAGGGAAAAATTTTAATTTTGAAAAAAAACTTGAGTTTTGAATATTAAAAAAAATTAATTTGCAGCCATAAATCTTTTGTTAATTTTGCTTTATGTGATAGACTACTGTATAGGCTACCAGGAAAATTAAATTCAATTGAATTGAGAAATAAATATTCTTATAATATTATCACAAACTTTGTTATTATGGAAATGGAAAAATATATATTTCATTTTTTGTTAAAAGCTGATATTTTAATTTAAGAAAAAAAACTTTAGTTTTAAGCAAAAATCGTATGATTACTTTTCATTATTTTAAAGACCACTGTGGCAGCTTGCATTGAAATGAAATTCAATTTAATCGGGCAATATATAATTTCATAATATTGCTACAAATTTTGCTTTTATTGAAATGGAAAAAATTTTAATGTTTGTAAAAGAACTTGAGTTTTGAATATTAAACAAAATTATGTTGTAGCAATAAATCGTTTACAAACTTTGCACTATTTGATAGACCTCTGTAAAGGCTAACAGATAGCAAAATAAAATTTAGGTCAATCGCTTAATTTATGTTTTTATAAAACTCTATTAGACATTATTGAGAAAAGCGAAATTTTCATTTTTTTGAACCCTCTGAAAGGCCAAAAAGTTTTTAAATATTAAAAAAAAAAAAAAAAACGTTTTCCCAGTTAGTACAATTTAAGGCTTACTGGGTAGGTGGTAAAAGGTTAATGAGTGCCTCAAGGCACTCTTTGGCTTTTATTTATTAAAATGTAGTCATTTCTAAAAAGTTATATTTTCTTGATTTTTACTGCAAATACTTTACATTAGCTGCAAATAAATGGAAAAAATAAATTATTTGTGATTATGATAATCAAAAATAAAAAATATTTTTGTTGTTTGAGCAGCATAAGTGAATTTTGCATTTTGAACAAAAATATTGCGACTGAGACTTTTTGCAATACTGGCACCAACTGGTAACTCAAGCGCTTTGAAAATACAAAAAAGCTTAGCAAAATATACAGAATTGAGCTTCCGAAGCTTTCAAGGTCTTTGAAAATATTTTAGTAATAAAAATAAAAAGTAATTGGAATAAAAAAACCAGTTACATTTGTCACCATTGTCACTTTTGTGATGATTGCCTTGAGGCATGGTTAAGCACTAGATGGTTAAAAACCTAAATATTAAATCTTAAAAAACTTTTGTTAAAGTTCAAGTTTGTAAGATTACTTTTCATTATTTTAAAGACCATTGTGCAGGCTATCAGGAAGTGAACATTTTTAAAAATTTCTCCAAATAGATATTTTAAATATTAAAACAAATTTAAGTTTTACATATAAATCTTTTAAGATTTGGACACAACTTTGAAGACCACTAAGCCAGGAAAATATATATGATGGCAATTGCTCAATATATATTTTTGCAAGACATATTTGAATAAACTAGAAGAAAAATAAATTTTTTTTTTGAAAAACTAACTAATTTTGTTTAATAAAAAAAAAAATTTAGTTGTCTTATTAAATCTTTTGTTTACTTTAAATTATTTGATAAAGCGCAAATCAAGCTACCAGTAAAATAAAATTCAATTGAATTCATAAATAATTATTTTATAATATTGGGATAAACTTTATTATTTTGAGAAATGAAATTTGCTCAAAACTGTTACATTACATATAACACAAATTTTATTTGTAGGCTAAAAATCGTTTGGCAACTTTACTTTTTTGGATAGAAGACAAAGCCAGCTATGAAAAATAATAATATTATAATCACCCCTATCGTGAATAAAAATTGCACATGAAATTTGTTCCCTTTTATTTTTTAACATTGAATTTTAATAGGAAAAATGTGAAAAGGGAACAAATTTCATGTGGAATTTTTATTCACGATAGGGGTGAATATTTTTAAGATGTTGATAAAATTTAATAAAATTAAAACAAAAAAAATATTGAAAAAAAAATTATATTTTTAAAATTAAACTAAAATTATATTGTTATAATAACTAATATTAGATTAATTACAATTAAAATTAAAAAAAAAATGTAATAAAAGTTTTAAAAAAATTTAAAAAAATTAAAATATTTTTTTGTAGAAAAATTTCGCCTATTCATGCCACTGTTTAACAGCTTTATATAATTACATTTTAAATTAAACAACTACATACTTTACATGCTTTATTAGCCTACATACATAACATGTTGCAGCAACAAAATTTTCAAATGAAAAACAATCAGTTTAAAAGCCATCAAAGTCATTTGGAAAAATTTTAATTATAAACATTTGTAAACAAGAAAAACTAACAAAAATAAATAAAATATATATAAAAAAAAATAAAACATATTTTTAATGTGTTTAATACAAACTTAAAGACATCACAATAACTTACCTCAGCAGTGGGGACAGCCCACTCCGGACTATCAATGTCGGTGGCAGACATTTTGCATTTAATTTTTGTTTGCCGGGGTTTGTTGTTAAAATTCAGGTAATTTAAAGTTGTAAAGTAAATAAAATTTTTTAAGAAGAGGGAGGAGTAGTTTGTTTGATTTGTTTTGTTTATAGAATTTGATTATGTAGTTTTGCGTTACACTGTTGATATTTTTAAAAATTTTTGTTATAATTTGTTTTGCTAAAAGTTGAAATTAAAATCATGCTTTATTATTTAAGAAAATAGAACAATTGTTGATTTACATTAATACAATTATGATAAAATTTGCCAACATTTTATTTTACTAAAAAAATTTAATATTTCTTATATATTAAACAAAATTTAGTTAAAGCCAGAACCACTGTGCAAAGTAGTAGGAAACTAATATTTCAATTGAATTTATCAATATTTATTTTTATAATATTTCAACAAATTTCGTTATGAGAAATTGACTTCAAAATTTTAAGAATTTGAAAATCTTTTTTTATAACTTTTTACTAGTTGAAAAACCACTGTGCAGGCTATCAGGAAAATAAACTTCAAGCAAATTGCTTAATATATATTTTTAAAATATGTCAACAATATTAGGAAATGAGATATTTTCCGGTCTCGGTGTATGATAATTTGTGATACTTCAAATTAATGGTATAAAAAATATCTTTCCAACGAAATATACCATGATTATAAAATATGGACCAACTATGGGTTAAATTCGAGATATATATATTTTTCCCAAAATTTTTTTTAATATCTAAAAAATCTTCAAAAAATTTTATATAAGTGTTATTTTAGATTATTAATATAAATAGCCAAGACATTTAGCTTTAATTTAAGGTAGAATATGTGTCTGTAGGTATTATAATTACAGATTTATAAGTTCTGAAAAATTAAAAAAAAAGAATTATTTTTCTGTAAATTATAATTTCCAAAACTTTAGTATAAATAATTTGAAATCAAGTTTCATACTTTTAATATTAATGTTATTATTGTTGGAAAGGTCTTTAAAATACCTATCAGTATGTATACCATACATATATATCGTATAAAAAACAGTTTTCAAGATAAACTTTGGAGCCACGTCCACTGTTTTTTTTATTTTAGTTAAAATTTAAAACTCACTAATACAATTTGAATTATATTCATTGAATGCTTTGAAAAAACTTTACTTTTTACATTAAAAAATATATTCATTTAAAAAATATATCCATGTATTCATTTTTTATGTAAAAATCTACACAAAAATTCACAAAACTTTATTTGTTAAAACAATAAAATATTTTAACTACACTTTAAAGTACGTATGTAGCTGCTTTAAATTATTTGATGTTATCATTGCTTTACCAGACGTATGTTAAGCCTAGTACTATGTTCAAATTTGGGAAAAATGTTGAGCAACATTAATTATTTCATACGGAAAATTTGACGTGTAGCCAATGTTGCCTATTACGCGAATTTACATAATTTGACGTTTTTTTTTATTGAAAATACGCCACATTGTTTTACTTATGTAAACAAAACACATATGTTTTGCTTTTTTGTAAATTTAAATCGAAACTAAATAAAAGTTAAAATATTTAAAAATCTGTGTTGAATCGAAATAGTTAAATAAAAATGAATAAACAAATATTACTGGCAGCTTGTGCAGCAGCACAACAAGTAATAGATATTGTTGTTGCGACAGAAGAGCTTTTGGATGAAAATTCCACGTGAAACAATTGCTACTTTAATTATTTCGCTGTGAAAAAATAATGTTGCCAGATACATTTCATATGTTTTTCACAAAATGAACAGAGTACTACTTCTGCAACATTTTTTCATGAAAATTTCATGTGAATTATTTTAACATGTATTTTGACAGCATTCCACTTGAAATTTTGAACAGAGTACTAGGCTTTAAGCTAAAAGTGGTTTTTGCATGATAGACAAAAAAATTTTTTTTTTTTGTAAAACATTGATAATTTAAATGTTAAAGAAAAATAGTTGTACAAAAAATCTGTTTTTCAGTTTTCACTATTAAATATACCACTGTGCAGGCTATCTATCAGTTCAATAAAATTTATTGCAATCACTTAATATATATTTTTATAATCTCTTTTGCATATGTCCTATTTTTGCAGTTATTTTGCATACAGTTTTTTACATGGTGTTTCCTGGAAACAATTACCGTGTAAAACAGAAAAAAATATTTCCTTAAATTGTGAAAATTTGGTTAATATAAAAGAAAAAATGAGAAATTTTCTTTTAAGGAAAAAAATTTTAACTATAACTGTTAGGCAATAGTTTAGCTTAAATATTTCATTAAACTTGGAACATAAAGAAAAATAAACAAAAACAATTTCCAATTATTTTTATACTTTATACAAAACTCAAAATAATGCTTTTTTAATAATATTGAAATTAAAATTATTTCAATATTACTGTTGTTTGTTCTCTATTCCTACTAATAATATAAATAGTTTTCAATGACATTTTTCCTAAACAAAACCCTTAATTTGTTGTTTTTTTTATTGCTAGTGCATTGGTTTTAATTTCGCCTGAAAATTGTTTAATTTTGATTTTTATTTAAAATGTATTTCTATTTTTATATTATATGTTCCCTTGCTAGTTCCTTGTTGGGGTTTTTTTTTGTGTTTTAGCTGCCACATTCCTTCTTTGGTGGTTTGAAATTTCAGCCATGTCACCATCATCATCATCATCATCATGTGTCATTGAGGCATTAGAGAATGCGTTTTATATTTGATGAGATGCCTTTTATTTGCTTATTTTTTATTATTTTCGTTTAAGTTAGACTATAAACCATTTTACTACATTTATTTTAGTATAGTTTTTCTTTTATAGAATACAAATATGTTGGCAAATTGCCATGGTTATGAACAAATTATTAAAGAAGAATTATAAAGAATGTAAAAGATATTATAAGAAATTTAAGCAACTAATTTTGTAAATTTTTAAGTAATTTCTAGTGTTTTTAAGAGTTCTTAAGAATTTGTTTTTAAAACAACATTTCAAACATAAAATTTTTACTTTTTTTTAAAACACATTCATCATTTATTGATTAAGGCATCACCCATAAGCTTAACTGTCCATCATATTTTGATTGATAGACTAAACATTTAGCCATATTAGAGCAGTAACCTTTTAACAAACTTCCTAGCAGCCCACAATATTTCTTTCTTTCACCAAATTTTCCCTACCTTCAGTTTACGTTATGAGTTGCTGTTCGCAAGAAAATCCTTTTTCGTATTAAGGCCTATAAATTGAAAAACAAAAATCCTTACAGAACTTGCCATAATAGAAGCCATAAGGAACCACAAACAAAACCTTGACATAAAGACCCCCATAACAAATTTAACAAACTTGAAAAATTTTTTTTCTTCAAAAGTGAAATCTTTACCATAGGTATTATTTAGTGAGACAACGACAAGAAAAAAAAACAAAGAAACAGTTATACTAAACGAAATTTATTTAAATAGAAAAACTGCCAAAGAATGTTTGAGAAGAATTGCTTTGGCTGTATAGCCTACTTTAAGTGTCTGCTTTTAGGCAGCTAAAGAGTTGTAGCTTAAAATGCATGTAGGAAAAATTTGTTTTTGGCAAAGTGCAAAGAAAGCTCCAGAACTTTAGGTTAGCATCTAATCAATTACTTTCTTCATATAAACTTTACAGCTAAAACAACCTAGTTTGTTAGTAGGTTATTGCTTAGTTACCAAGTATATCAAGTAAAAATACACTTGTCATATATTTTCACTGATGCTGTAGAAAATTGTACAGAAACTGTGAAAGGAAAAGGAGGGGAGGGTTAGCTTATTAAACGCAATATACAAATAAATGAAATCACAGTAATTTATAATAGCTAATTGTGATCACTCAAACAAGACAGTACTAGAACAGAAAATGTGTCATGACTTGTATGTCCTTAGGGTTTACTCAGAAAAGCGTAACCCATATTTTTTGTACAAATTTGTTTGACGATATTCAATCTTAGAAATGTCTTGTACAAACAAATAGCATCAAATAAAATAAAACTTAACTTCTATGATCATTTTTCCTTAATAAAATAAGTTTTCGAAATAAAAACAAACATTAAAACACATTTTATTATTATTATCTAAAGCAATCATAATATGATCTAAATTTATCATATTGTGATATATAAATAATATTATTATGTTCTAAAGTAATAATATAATGTATAAAGTAACCATATTATGATATATAATAAATACTTTATGATTTAAAGTAATCATATTATGATATATAATAATCATATTATGATCTAAAGCAATTATGTTATGATAGTACTTTATCATAATATGTTAAATTAATATCATTTTATTTTTACTATTTGTCAAATTATGTATGAATGCAAAAAAAAAAAATGGTGCCAGTGAAAACATTATATCTAATGAAGACACATTTATTTTAGTATTTCGTATAATCGCAATTGAAAAAAAAAAGTTAAATTATTTGTTAGAACAGTTCATTATTTTATAGCATTCATACCGATGTCATGTTAAATAAATGGTTAAATGTTTCATAAATTAACAAAGTTTTAAATTATTTTTATTGAAAATATTTTCATATGTATGTACATACAATTTTTTTAATTTAAAAATGACACATGTGTTTTTGTTTACAATATACATCTATTTATTTTCTTCTTCTATTTTTTCAGAATGTTTGTAAACAATACCCTATTGTTTCTGTTGCTTTTGCATTGTTGTAATCTTGATAGCACCTTGTAAAGTAATTTCACCATGGGTATGTTTCAGTTTTAGAAAAATATTCATATTTTATGTTTTGTATATTTAATTTTAAAATATTTTTCTTGTGTCATTTTGAAGGTTTGACAACATTAAAATACGACTTTGCTCAAAAATGTGTTCACAATCATATAGTTGTATCACACAATGTACAACATACAACATCACTTGTGAATTGAACAAATGATTTAATAAAATATGTTTAAAAATTTACTGCACAAAAAATATATGTAGCTTTAAAGTTTGAAGAATTTTGAATTTTCGTTAAAAATTTTAAAAATGTGGTAACATAAACTATTATTATAAATATTTTGTTTAATTTTAACTCAAACTTGAACACTTTTTCTATGTACAACAAAATGCCCATAATAAGACTCGTGGGAATTTCATTTAATTTAGCTAACCTTCCCTTAATCCATAGTAACTGTTTATAAACTACTACAGGGTTAAAGTAGTTAAAAGTATGTATGTGGATCTGTTGAAACTTGTGTCTAGCGCTTGATGAAAAGCAGCAGTTTGAATTTTTTTTTGGGCGAAACACAAACAAACTCATCATAAATACAGTTAAAAAAAATAAGAACAAGATTTGGTGCTGCTGCTGTTTTTTTCCAAAAACCTCAAACACTTTAGGTCTAGGCTAGCAACAAACTGAAACACTAATGTTTCTTTATAGTGGAAAAAAAATACCGAGAGAAAGGTTTGGGGTAAAACTGAAACAGAATAAAGGAAAAGTGTAATAACAAAAAATCATGTTTATGTGGCACGTACTGGGGTCAATTTGATACTTGTAATTGTGTTTTTTAAATTGCTGCCAAAAACTGTAAAAATTTTATGCGTGTATGAGTGAAAGTATGACAGCAAAAATAATGTGAAAAAAATTATGGGTTTCTTTTTTGCAGTCATTTATATTTGTATTTGAATGTCATTGGCACAGTATCATTATTTGATTTGGCGTGTTGGTCTTTACAAACAATATTTCCCCCTTACTCTGGCCCCCTTTAAATGTACCGCCAGACTCTGAAATGAGTCAGTGTTGCTGGTAGTAAAAGATATTTAAAATCTAGCTGACACAGCTGGTATTCCATAATTAGTATAATTATGTTTTAAATTTTGAAAGCCTCCTCACATAAATAAGAAATAAATATTTTATTTATTTTAAATGTGTGTAATTTTTTTAGCCACATTTTAAGTTTGTTATTTTCCACATTTTTTTTATAGTATTTTCTACCGTTTAAGTGCCTTTTTGCCCCATTTAAATTTTATATTTTTTTTTTGCATCATGCTGTGACATTTTACAAATGAAATTGGTATTGAATTGACAAGTAAAATGCTTGTTTACCAGTTGAATGCCTGATAAAAAAAAAAAGAAATAAATGTGTTTAAAGTTGTCTACAAAATTTTAAAGTATTTTAAAGGGTGTAAGTAAGACCTTAGAGTAGTAATTGTTAAATAAAAGGATTTAGTTTTTAGTAAGTAAATATCTTGTTAATATAGTTTGTAATATAAATTCATATTAAAATTTAATTCAATAGCTTAATGTATGATATTCAAATAGTACTTTTCTTTAACATTTTTAACTAAAAGTCATACTTTCTAAATCCTTTAAAAACAAAATTTACAAGAAAAACTTGATTTTTTCAGTTTGTTTGAATCCTTTAGTTTCCATTGCTTCAAAATGTTATCCTAATCCTTATACTTTATATACTTTTTTAATAAGGCCAAAAACTTTGTTAATTTTTGAAGTTTTCGAAATTTAAGAAAATTTTAATTTTCTTAAAAAATTAACAAAAAAAAAAAAAAAAAAATTCAAATTATTTAATTTATTATTTATTTTTATATGAAAGCCCTGATTTAGGGTTTTGAAATAATAAAATTTAATTAAATCCCTTAAAATACATACAGTGGTGGCCTTATAATTAGAAACGACTTTTCAGCATATACATATATTTGTTATATTTCAAAGATTTAGTTCAACATATTAAAACTAATAACTAGAAATAGTAAAGTAGCAAATTATTATTAAGCATCAATACTATTTTAAGGAAAATGAACTTAAACACCAAAAGGAAAAAACGCAATATCAAATTGGTCACATAATTAGAAACTACAAACTATATGCAAAAAACCTTAGTGAGGTTTAACAAAACGGACTTATCCTTTAATATTTTCTTGGATAACCCCTATTTTTGACAACATTCGCCAGTCTTTTTGGTAAACTCTTAATTAAACGCTGGCAACTGAAACAATTCATCATTATTTCATTGATTTTTGTTCTTTAGGTCTCTTTTTACAATTGCCCATAAGTTTTCAATTGGTTTAAGAGCAGAACTTTGGGGTGGCCAGTCAAGAACATCAATATTTTGATACAAAAGCCAACACTGTGCTTTGGATCATTATCAGCTGGAAAATGTATTACACGGTCGGGCATATTCTCAAAGCAATATGGTTCCATTACATTTTCCAAAGTGTTTTTTTATATTGATGCTGATCCATTATTCCCTGAACTCATGCAATTGGACTCACCCCACGCCAAGAAAAGGCTCTATTTGGAGGACGTCTAGCATACGATTTTCCATTCAATTAGAACAAGTTAAACTTAGATTCGTCGCTCCAGAGAATTGCATTCCAGTAACGTGGATCTTTTCTGAACATTACTCTTGTAAACCGCAACTGCTTTATGATATTTTTTTTTTGAGATATGAGGTTTTTTTGTGCAATTCACCCATGAAGTCCTGGCTCATTTAAGCGTCGTTTTATTATCCGTGTGGATATTTCTGCGCTTATTTGCTGTACAAATAACTCTGTCTTCTGCTAAAGTGGTATTTTGTGTCCTAGGTTTCCTAGCTGGGATTGCAAACTCCTTTGTATTTTTGTACAAGTGAATTGCACCAAATACCATTTTTTTTTGAGCAAGAAAACTTTTGTGCAATAGCCTAAATTGAAAGTTTTTTTAATAACACTCGGTAAAACTGCACAATTAACCGTCTCATTTCTGGAGTTTATAAATTGTTTGTGCCCATTTTCGAAACTAACCCGTATCAAAATTAATACAAGTTAACAAGTTATTGTTTAACAAATTATACTCACTTTGTCACTTATATTTCAAAAAGTTTAAAAGTTGGAGAAAAAAATGCGCATTTCTAGATACGTGGGTAGCAAAAAAAAAAAAACAATAATTGTTTAATTTGTTTAATTTAATGGGCACACTTAGCAAATATTTGCCGAAAAAGTCGTAACCACTAAAGAAAATATATTTGAACTCGTTTATTTATTAAAAAAAAACTTCTTTTATTTAGGGCAGAACACAAATATTTAATTTTATTTTATTTAATGCTAGTTGATCTTGCAAAACTCTTGTAGGAGTAAACAAAGTCAAATAAATTTGTGCTAAAACAAGTGGTTACGCTTTTTTGAGTAAATATTTGTCAAGTGCGACCGTACCTTTAGAACTCAACGTGTTGTGTATCAACAACCAATGTTGATTGTTTGCTCATTGAATAACTGTAACAACATTTTACAGTGTAAGGCTTTAACGAAGCTGTCGTATTATATGAAAGCATCGTTTCTAATTATATGGCCACCATACAACTCAAACTTTGCTACTTTTTTCCAAAAATATAATTTTCTTTAAAAAGCCTAATTTTCTAAGTTCTACAAAAAAATGACTTGGCTTTGTTTTGAAACACTTAATTAACATTATAGTGTAACAAATGCTTTAAAAATTTATTCCAATCCTTAATCACCCCTATCGTGAATAAAAATTCCACATGAAATTTGTTCCCTTTTATTTTTTTAACATTGAATTTTAATAGGAAAATGTGAAAAGGGAACAAATTTCATGTGGAATTTTTATTCACGATAGGGGTGAATATATATTTTTTTAAATGCCCGCAAAGTTTGTACATTTTTGAAATTTAAAAAAAATTTAATTTTCCCAAAAAAATTAAAAACAATTTCAAATCACGAAATTTACCTTTTAAAAATATTTTTTAAAAATCAACTCAAACTTTGCTAGTTTTTTCGAAAGATTAATTTTCATTAAAAAAACTTATTTTCGATGTACTACAAAAACACGCCTTAGAAATAAAACAGACATTTTTTATTTGATGTCCTTTAGTTTACTTTAAAGGTAAACAAAATATTGATCTTATTTACATTTCAATGTCCCCAAACTTTGGTACTTTTGCTTTGCAACAACTTGTATTAAAAATTTATGTCATCCTTTCTCTAAAAACTCCCACTGTAGGGTATTCTCGCAATCCCATTCTCATTTGTTTTTCCTTACACAACTTTTCAATTTCTCTATCTTTAGAAAAAATTTCAAATAAATTTGTTTTTAAAACGTTTAAATAGAGAAAAAAAACCACTCAATACAAATTATTATTATTTTTTAAGCTGCAAAGCACCGCTGCGTATGAGTGTTGGCTAATAAAAAATATCACTCATACGCTAACGTGTCTTGTTGTGGCCTCAGGGAGTCTGACACCGAAAAATAAATGTTGCTGCTTGCTTCCCTACATCAAATGCTTATTATTTCTTTTGCATATTATTCGTTTTCATTTCAAAAATTTAATCTCTATTAGTTGGTGGGTTTCATAATGCTATTTTATGTTTTTATATTGTACGTATTAATTTTTACATCTTTTCATTTATTTTGATATTATGTGCTTGATTTTTAAGGGTTTTTCTTTATGGGAAGCTGTTTTTTTGGGGAGTCAGCAATTCAGCTTTCAAATATGAAATTAATGCAATTCTCTTTGTAAGGGGAGGATGAAAATATGTTTATTTTGCTTGTATTTTGCTTTGTCAGCAGCAGCTTATTATTAATAATTGTTGAAACATTTGCATTTGCTAATAAATTTTTTTTAATAATTAAAATATATTTATTTAAGGAATTGTAATGACAATAATAAATAGAAATATTAGCTAGATATTGTTTAGTAACTTAAGAAGAAAAATCTAATAAATTTGACAGAAATTCAATTTCTGTAAATTTATAATTGTATTTAAGTTTTGAACATTTTTTAAACATGTTAGAAAGTTCAAACATGATTCGAAATTTTTCGAAATTCCTAAAATTCAACTAAAATTACATTTATACTTTATTTTAAGTAAATTTATAAGTGTATTTAAAATTCGAACATTTTTTGTCATGTTTGAAAATTGAATTTTTCGAAATTAAAAAATTTGAGAAAAATTAATTTTTTTACTTTATTTTAAATGTTTAATTTAACTTTAGTAAAAATTGAATTTTTACTTTATTTTAAGTAAATTTATAAGCGTTTTTAAATTTTGAACATTTTTTAAGTCATGTTCGAAAATTCGAACATAATTCAAAATTTTTCGAAATTAAAAAAATTGATAAAAAATTAAATTTGTTTAAGTCATGTTCGAAAATTCGAATAAGATTTAAAGTTTGTGGAAATTCAAAAATTTTAGTAAAATTAGAATTTTTATTTTACTTTAAGTAAAATTATAGGTGTTGTTAAATTTAATTGGGTCCAAATTCGAACTTGATTTAGATTTTTTCGAAATTAAAAAATTTTAGCAAAAATTTAATTTTTCTTTTTATTTTAAATATACAGTGCTGTCTGGGTGGAATGAAGCCCCGATGCTACGAACACCGCGTTAGAGTGAACAATAAAATTTTTACAAAGTCTACTCTATAGAGTGAACAATCATGAGACTCTTTAGAGTGAACATAATTTTAAAATAAAGGGTTTTAAAGTAAAGTAACGATTCTTTTAGAGTATTGACATATACTAACACATACATAAATACATACGGATTTGTTTGTTTAATTATTGCATGACAATGGATTCGAAAACAAGAAAGTATTTAACCTTAAGACAAAAAAGTGAAATTATAAAACAAATTGAAAAAGGTGCTAGTGTTGCTTTCTTGGCACAGCGTTTTGGCGTTGCAAAATCGACTATTTCGGGCATAAATAAAAAGAAACACAGAATACTAAAGAATTTGAAAACTGGAATTCAATAGAGAACAGAGAGCCAATTTTTGGAGAAGACTTCTTCGAAACAGTTGCCATATCAAATGACAAAGAAAATGGGGAAACACCAGCAAACACAAATCCGATATCAGCGGCTGAAGCCATTAAAGGAATTTCATGGGCTGAGTCCAATACTACAAACTTCGCAAATATTCAAGCGTTATATTGACTTTGCGAGGAAGCAGTGCAAATATCGGTGAACAAATCAAAGAAACAAACAACTATTACAAATTTCTTTCATTCCTAAACCTAAACTTCAATATGAAATTCAAAAAAATAAAATCTATGAACAATAAATGTGTTTAAATAAATAAATTAGTTTATTTTAATTAAAAAAATAGCAACCTTGATATAGTGAACAACCTGGGTATTATGAAATCGCTCTGCAAAAATTAGTTCACTCCACCCAGACAGCACTGTATTTGTAACTGCTTTTAAATTTCGAACATTTTTAGTGATGTTTGAAAATTGGAATTTTTCATTTTATTTGATATAAATTTATATTTAAATTGCGAAACTTTTTAGTGACGTCCAAAAATTCTAACTTAATTTTGAATTTTTCGTAATTCCAAAATCTTGCCAATTAACAAATGTTTCACTTTATTTTATAGACATACATACATATATTTATAAATAAATATAAATTTCTAACATTTTTAGTGATTTCCAATTTTTCGAAATTAAAAAATTGAAGCAAAAATTAAATCTTTCATTTTATTTTAAATATATTTAAAAATGCCTTTAAATTTCGAAAATTTTTAGTCATGTTCGAAAATTCGAAATTCATTTTGATTTTTTTTTCGAAATTTAAAAATTTGAGCATAAATTAAATTTTTCATTTTATTTTATAACTAAATTTTAATTTCTAAATTTTTTAGTGATGTTCATAAATTCGAACATAATTTTCGCAAGAATTAAAATGTTCACTTCATTTTAAATAACTTTGTAAGTTTATTTAAATCTCTAACATTTTTAATCATGTTCGAAAATCTGATTGCAATGTTGAATTTATCGAAATTCAAAAATTTCAACAAAACTTAAATTTTTCACTTTATTTTAAATAAATTCAAAAGTATATTAAAATTTCTTAGGGATTTTCAAACATAATTTTGTGCATTTCTACTGATGTTCGTAAATATATTATGCACAAATAATGTTCATTACTTTATTTTACACTACTTTAAATTTCATTTGTTACTAACCTTAAATAATTGTATTCATTAAAATGAAAATAAAAATATTCCTACAAAATCTTCATACATATTTTTAATGAATAAAAATGCAGAAAAAACTATTTCATGTTTATTTATGCTTGTTTAAACACTCTCACTCTTTGAAGAGTTGAAGGTACAACTACTTAACAACCACTAAACTTGCAACTGCATGCGTTATACTAATGTGTTGTTGCAGCAGCTGCATTTGTGTCCATTGCAGTAGTTCTTGTTGCTGTAAACAAACTTAAGCATCATTTACATGCAATTGACATAGAATTTCTTATTCAGTTTATTTTGCCTATTTGTTTCTTTAGTATTTATTGTTTACTTGACTTTAACAAAAACAAAACAAAACAAAAACTAACAAATAAACAATTACAACCAACAACGAATTTTTTCTTCTATTTTTTTTTACATACAACTGATTTAATATTTGAATAGCGTTATTAAACAACTTGCAATGAAAACAGTAAAATTTACTCTCATTTACACTGACGCCCAACCAGCCAGCCACCCACACTAAAGCAGTGTTATTGCAAACAAAACAAAAACAACAACAAAACAAGAAATGTCTGCAGTCACGATTGTTACAGTCTATCAGTCAATGTTTCATGCGTGTCGGTGGGTGGGTGGTAGGCAGGTTGCATGTTTTTGTGCCAAAGAGAGAAATAGTTTCGTTGTGTGACAATGAAATAGTGCTTCTTGCATGTGTTTTAGTTTAAACATGAATTCATGTGCAAAAATATGTTTATGTATGGGTAAATTTAAACTTCCGGCATAACACACTGCTGATGTTATAAATAATATCAAAACATCAGCATACACACATGGCTACAGTTAAATACAGTGGCTGACAAAAATGTTATACAATTGCATTAAAGCAAATCGAATTGTCTTAAAAGACAAGCACAAAAGCTAGCTGCAATTTTAATGGGAAAATTTACTTTTTTTTAAACACCGTTAGGAAATTCCAAATACTCTAGAAGTCTAAAAACGCCTTTAATTACAGCCACAATTCCAAATAGAAAATCCTGTTACTTTAAAGACAGACCGTTGTTTAAGAAAACGCAATTGTCTTTTAAAATAGACACAATTTCCATCAAAAAATTTAATTTGTTTTAAACACAGCCTCAATTCCTAACAGAAAATTTAAACAGCTTTAAATAGCAACCATTTCAATAAGAAAATTAAATTGTTTCTAAAGACTGAATATATTTCTTTAAGAAAATTTAATTGTTTGCAAATACAGCCTTTAAAAAGTTCAAGAGGGAAATCCAACTGTCTTTTAAGGCTTTCGCAGCAATTGAGAAATTTCGACTATTTTTGAAGACCGTCTCAATTTCTGTAAGTCACCGTTCACACTCTTTAATTCTGACTCGTCAAGGCAAGTATTTTTGACTAAAAAGGGAAGAGAGAATAAAAGGGGTACAAACTTGGCGGTCTAATTCCTTTTTTTTCTTACTTACTTTTGTTTTTTCTTTCATGCATGTTGATTTGCATAAAAACGTACGAAAATTGAATTGACGTTTGTGAACCCAACTGATTAAAACCTTCGAAATTTATTCAAAAGAGAATTGAATATAAACTGGTCAGCTAAAACTGCAGAGTGTAAAACAGGACTAAAAAACTGCAACTATGCAACTAGGTCTATGTTTTTAAATAAATTATTTCCTCTATAGTTTTTAAATCATTGCAGGCATCTTACTGCCCACATTAATTCAAAGTGGTCATGGAAAATTTGGCAAAAAAAAAAAAAAATCGGGTATTTCCTATTCAAAATTAAATAGTAAAACCGAAGTTAGTTTTAAACTTTTTCTCAATCGTTGAATATTGTTTGTATTAACCACAACTGTAGCTTGGAGACACTTATTCGTAACTGTTATACTATATTTAGATGTGTTGTGTAGTTGTTGTTTACGATATTTTATTTTTTGCTAAAACACCGGAAAACTAAATAACTCACACATTCACATATTCATACATACTTTTATTTATTATGCTGTTGTCATCAGCATAACCCAACTGACCAAACTCTTCCATAATTATATCATCGTGGATGTTTATAAGAACGCTTTTTTTTATAAACATTCGAGAATTCTTTCTCGAATCATTAACGAATATTCGAGAACGACTCATCAGCAATATCGTTTTAGCTAACAATAACGACTCATTCACAATAATTCGACAATAATATAACCATCAAACTTTATGTGAACATTTCTCGAGAAAGACTATCAATGCAATTGGAAAAATGTTCACCGGTCTTTCGGTTAGTAACTGTAAAACCTTTATTCTCAAACGTTTGACAACGAATCATTCACAATATCATTTGGGATTTCTTTACTATCAGAAAGATTCGTCACTTTAAAAGTTTTTTGCGAACGATTCTCTTGGAAAGTTTCTATCTCGACTATAGCAAATACCATTTGAAAAATGTTCTCCTGTCTTGCAGCTTGTGGCTGCAAACTTGATATCGTTCTTCGAATTATCAGCAATATAATCAAGATTTATTTACTAATACAAAGACTCATTATTTTAAAAGTTGTCTACAAAGTCTCGTATTTATCTTTCGGAAAATCATCAAGAATTCACAAGAATTATTCGTTATTATCCCAAACATAATTTGAGTTCAAGAATTATTCGCGATTAAATGTTTGAGTAAGCAAAATCTAAATTCAAGAACGTTAGCAATAACGAATCATTTTCAATAGCATTCGAGATTTGTTAACTATTCCACAGAAGCACCAAACAAGTTTAAAAAGAAATTTTCTTTTTATCTTTTGGAGAACTATTAAGAACAAATGATCGAGTTAGACCAAAAAGCAGCAAAACCTTCATACTCGAATATTCGTGAACTTGTGTTTAAAATTATAAAGATTCAACATTTTAAAAGTTCTCTTATATTTATTTTACCAAAAGAATTATTGTATAGTGTAAAAATTTCAAAAATTATCGAGATTTATTCGCCATTATTTGGTTTGATGGGTTGTAGTCGCTGAGCTGAGTGTTAAAATGTGTGTGAGAGAATTTTTCACACAACCGTTAATATGTAGGTTAAAGGTGAATAAATATTTGCAAAAGTATTTGTGTTGTAGCTTTGTTTAGTTATGTACCCATATGAGTTTAGAATAGCTGTCATATTTAGATGGGTTTTTAGAAAAATTTGCTTACATGCTTAAATATATAGATGAATTTTTTTTCTTTCTTTGTTGTTGCGGGTACTAAAACGCCTAAAGGTAACCTTCCTATTTAATATCAAAAATTATACTATATATAGATGAAATGAGATGAGATGAGACGACCACTGTATTGGGCTCACAGGTGTGTATGAGTATATATGTATGTGTTTTAGAATGAAAGTAGATTATTTGGGGTTGATTTTCCTGGCTGTTTTGCAAAGCTAAGGTTGCTGCCTAACTGGTGTCAGTGTCAATGTCACAATCTACTCGCCGTTATTTGTTGCCTACATTCATATGTATTATTTTAAACGAGCTTTTTTTTTAAATTGAATAAAAATAGTCTGTGGAGAAAACTTACAGAGAAGAAGGAAAAAACCAACAACATAAAAATGCTAGGAATATGACAAATATTCTGGTTATAGGTTTATCAATTTACTTGGTTTTAGATACAGATTATAAAGACCTTGTTATTTTCTTTTTCTCGAATATACTTGTATGTGTAAATGTTGGAAAGCAATGTGTTCTTTTTTCCATTTCATTTGCCATTGATATTCTTGTTTATATGTTTATATGTAAATTATATTTTCAGTATTGGATAGAATATAAATTTGAAGAAAAAATGACATGATTTATTTATGGTTGTAGCAAAGCCATAATAATACAAAAAAAATACGCTGAAAGTGATTTGTTAAAAGAAGAAAATTGAAAATGTATAATAATCTGCAGTCACAACCGCATGCAACATCATTGCATATTAAAGGGTTAAGGTAGGAAAAGAAAAAGATGTAAAAATAATTTATACATATAACTTTGGCATGTGTAAATATGTAAGAAAGAATTTTGCTAGTAAAGCAGTAAATTGTATGAGAGAAAGGTTTTCCTTTCAATACAATTCAAAAAGAAATGTTTATGAAAACATATAGAAAACATACTCACAGCTTTGTATTATTTATTAATAAAGCAAGTAGGCACTTGTTATATTTTTAAACCAATTCATATAAAATTAAGGAAAATTCACAAAAAAAAACTTAATGAAAGGAAATAAACATATATTAACAAATTTGTTTCTACACTTAAAATCGTATAAAATTAAGATTAAAAAGATAACAAATAAATAATGAATTTCTGAGTTTTACACAAATTTTGAAAAAAGCAAATTTCAAAAAAAAAAAAGTTAAGCCCGACCATATAATACCCTACACCCACTATATGTATGTATAAAACAGTTTTTCAGAAATGGGCGTTATATGGGAGATATAACCTATTGTGGACCGATCATCCAAAAATTTAGTGTCATGATGTCTGTGAATACAAGTATTATATGTGTTAAAATTTATCTCGATATAAATACTTTTAAACGATTTATGGAGCTTAAAGTGAATTACGGAGAGGGTCTTAAATGGGAGTGTCGACTAATTATGGACCGATCATAATAAAATTGGACCGTATTATTTTTAGACATATAAAATATATTTTCGTTAAATATTATTTGCATGCCAACATTGTTGAGAGAGTTATGCCCTTTAAAGTGATTTTCGGAAGTGGGCCTTATATGGAAATTTCGACTAATTATGGACCGATCATAATAAAATTGGACCGTATTATTTTCAGACATATGAAATATATTTTCATTAAATATTATTTGGATACCAAGATTTTTGAGAGAGTTATGCTCTTTAAAGTGATTTTTGGAAGTGGGCCTTATATGGGAGCTATGATCAATTATGGACCGACCTGCACAAAATTCCTAGATGTGATTTGGCTTTATTTACCACTTATTTGTGATGGAATTTGTTTGGATACTTGCATAATTCAAACATTTATGATCGTTTAACTCCTATTTCCAATTCCATCATCCTTGGGTCGAGAAAATATCACGTACCAAATTTTATCGAAATATCTTCAAAATTACGACCTGTACTTTGCGCACAAGCTTTACATGGACAGCCAGCCAGACGGACGGACGGACATGGTTAAATCTACTCAGAAAATGAATCTGCGTCGATCGGTATACATACGTTAAGGTGGGTGTTGGACCGATATTTCTTCAGTGAAATTTTTAAACCGTTTTTTATTTAGCTTTATCTAATTCTTATAGGCATAAGCTTCTCAAAATATTAACATTTTTTTAATTTTTTTTTATTATACATATGTATATTTTTTTGAACTTCTTTGAAACTTTGTTAATTTTCGCTAAACAAATATTTTCCTAGAGAAATGTTGTTTGTTTACAAAAAAATATGTTAGAATTAATAGTTAAAAATATAAGCTTTTAAAATTTAAAAAAACTTTTCAAATATGTTAATATATATTTTTTTTTAATTTCTCTTAAAATTGAAAAAGTTTTGCTACAAATTATTTTTTTTAGTGAAATTTTGTTTGTTCACAAAAATTATCTTAGATTTAAAAAACCGTTATTAATTTTTCTTTATTTATTAGTGAAAAACATAAACTTTTAAAAATATTGAAAATTTGTAAAAATGTGTTTATGTTAAAAAATCGTTTCTAAGTATAAGTCCACCACTGTAGTTTATTTATTGCACGCCTCTTTAATGTGTCAATCAATAAGTTTTATTAATGAGTTTTGTATAAAAATAAATTTCAAAATTTATACTTTTTTTTATATCAATAGATACAATTTTTTTGCATTTTTATCAATTAACAAAGTTGTGCTAATCTAAATAACAACTTGAAAATTATCTCAAAATGAGAATTTTATAATGTAAATCTAATCTTTAAAGGTCTAATATCAATTTATTAAATATTTACTTTCAAAAACTGTTAAAGTAAAGCTAAGAATAGACGGTTGTCAGATCATACAATGTTGTCAGATCTAGCAATGTGCTAGCAATGCACTGACATTGAAAAATTGTTAGCAAAAGGTAAATTGTCAATGCTTTTTCTTACAACGTTGGAAGACAAAAATTTTGAGTTCACACAGTTGTTAGACATTTTCTGAACATTTGTCGGACGACGATTTAAGATCTGACAATCGTCTATACAAAGCTTAAGAAAGGCATGAAATGAGAGATTAGATAATTAGCTAAATTCTAATAAATAGAGTTACTGAAAAAAACATGTTAAAAAATTAAATATGTTTGAAATCTTTTTTAGTTTGTTGTGCAAGGATTTTAAGGTTATGGCAATAATTTAAGTTGCAAAACAAATATCAAAACACTCGTATATATAAGTGTTTAACTAAACAGAGCTTTTCAGTTTAGAACTAAAATAAGGAGAGAGAGGGACAGCAATACAGAGCGAAAAAGAGGAGTGAAGAGCAATTGAGAAGTTAGTTTAACAAAAAGAACATATTGCAGTTTTACTTCTGCTCCATTTATTTTGTTTTGTATTGCATTTAAGCACACATTCACAAGCACATAAGGTGGTACATTTAAGAAGATGATTTGATGGCAACGGAAATTACAGTAGAACATCTATAAACATAAACCTTTAATAATATTGAAATATATTATTAAAAGCATTTAAAAACAAATATAAAACACTCTAGTTAAGTTTAGCTTAACTCTAGAAATTAATAAATGAGTTTTTGTTTCCAGGTTCCACTGTTTTTTTTATTCTCTTATTGACAAGAAACAACTATTTCATTTGAATTGATAGACCTTTTTTTTCTGCTGTATAAAATATATGAATAGTATTTCAAATAACGAAGTATAAGTAGTTAAATGTCTACTTCAAATGTTTGTCTCTGTTTATATGGATATTTGTTGGTTTGAATATGTGCCTTTAATGCAGCATACAAAGTATTGAAAATCCTTTATATGTATATATTCACAAATATTTGTATTTATAAAAACTAATACATAAGCAAATTTTAAATACACAAATACAAATAACTACTCATATTGATTGCAAAGTAGTCAAGTGCAAATTGTAAGAGGTTGATTAGGAAATTGAAAATTATCGAGGTTTGAGTGAATTAAAAAAAAAATATTTATATATATTAAGATCTTTATAACTTTTGAAAAAGCTTAAGGTATTAGCTAAAAGAAAAAGAAAAATAATTAAGAAATTTTTAAATTTTTAAACTTAAAATGATTTTTTTGAAAATTGCTAAAAGTTCCCTTAAAAATATATTTTGTAACAAGATTTACTAAAGTTTAAAAGAAATTTAACCGTTATAGCACTGACAAGGTACACGGGCACCTTTTAGGTTTTGAAAAAAAAAAATATTTTTGTAGAAATTAACAACCATTGCATTTGAAACTTCTTGAGAGCTTCCAACTTTTGATATTTTAATCATCACCCAGTTCAATTCAATTCAGCTGATTGTTACATTACGTCCTTTTGTAGACACGGCCATAAAAGTACACAAGTGCATTTCAAAAGTTTGAAGGAGGTACCCGGGTATACCATATCGTACAAAACGTGGAGTTTTTTTTTTTTGTCAATCACATAAGGGTTAAATAAAATATATATTAAGTTAATAGCATAATTTTTAATATATTAAAAAAGCTTATCTTATTGACGTTTAAATAAGTTTTTTTTAAATAAATCATAATTTTTGAGATAACTCGAAATTTTATAAAAAATAAATAATTTGTTTTGAAAAGTTGCAAAGTTTAAGAAAAATTTAAAAAAGTATATACTCGTATGTATATTAACAGATTTTTATAATTTGCTGATAATATTGTCTTGTAGATAACAATAAATAAATAAAGGTCAATGATAGTTTTTGAGATAACTCGAAAATCTCAACAAAAGAATAATTTATTTCAAAAATTAACATAATTTGAGAGAAATTTAAAAAAATACCTACATATGTATATATTAAAATATTTTAATAATTTTTAATATTTGTAAAATCTGATAATATTACTTTTCAGATAAAGTTAAATAAATAACGGTTTTTTCAGTCAATCATAATTTTTGAGAAAACTCTAAATTTCAACAAAAAAAGATTTGTATTAAAAATTTTCAAAGTTTGAGAAAAATTGTAAACGTAAGTAAATTTCGTTCTAACTCACAACACATAAACAGAAATATGATAATTCTTGAATTCTATTTCTCAAAAAAACGGTGAGTTAATAGATGATGTTTACAGATTGATCGTGGATGACGCCCTTGACAGGGTAGAAAATGCGTTCCAGTTTGCTAATTGTCTAGAAAAATATAACTTTACAATAGTACATATTCTTTGAGTTATTAATTAAAAAATGAACTCCAGCCAAAATAATAAGAAATCTTCTCTAATAAGTTTGAGAAAAATTTAAAACAAAATATATATTGAACAATTTAAATGAATTTAAATTTCTTTAAAACTTTCTAGTATTTTCTTTTGTATAAATGTCAAATAAATAAGAGTTTTTTTTCAATTTAAGATAATTTTTGAAAAAAAACCGAATTTCTCAAAAAAAAAATAATTTTTAATTTTAAAGTTGCAAATTTTGAGAGAAATTTAAAAAAATATATATTAAGAAATTTTTTTTTATACTTTTAAAACATGGTGCTATTATCTTTTATATAAAGCAAAATAAATGACGGTTTACTAAATCTAAGATAATTTTTGAGAAAACTCAAAATTTCACAAAAAAATTAATTTGTATTAAAAAGTTTTTAAGTTTTAGGGAAATTTAAAAAAATTATTATTTCCAGATTTCAATAATTTTTAATTTCAAAAGAAGCTTATGATATTTTCTTTTAATTCAATTTTATATATTACTAATTTGTGTTGAAATTTGTTTGGATACTTGCATAAATTAAACATTTTTGACATGTAAACGCCCTTTTCGGGAGGTCATTTGTATGGGGGCTAGATGAGATAATGCACCAATTTCCACCAGTTTCAACCCCAACCATCATTTACCAAATTTTATCGAAATATCTTCAAAATTGCGACCTGTACTCTGCGCACAAGTTTTACATGAACACCCAGCCAGACAGACGGACGGACGGACATCGTTAAATTGACTCAGAAAGTGATTCTGAGTCTTGTGGTTTACTTTAAGGTGGGTGTTAATATTTATGTGCGTTAACAAGCATCAGCACAAATCCAATATACCCTCCCTACTATGGTAGTGGAGGTTATAAAAAATTGTATTAAAAATGTTCAAAGTTTAAGAGAAATTAATAATGATATATATTAAGAGACTTTCTTAGATTTTTGTTAATTTAGTAGCTAGTTGTGTTATCTTTTAGATTCTAAAAGCTAAATAACATTTTTTAAGTTTAAGTTAATTTTTCAGAAAGACAACAATTTTACTTTGAAAAAATATTTTGTAACTACAACTTCAAAGTTTAAATGAAATTTAAAAAAATTTATGATTAGGTGAGATGCAAAACTCGTTCGTTACAAAAATTAAAAAATAATAATCCAGATAACCATTGATTATGGCAGTCTTTTGAGAGCTTTATGGTTCTTATTATGTTCTTTTCTATATTTTTACGTAACTTAAAATTGCAGTTAGCAGCAAAACTTGTTCGTTCCACTCATAAGTAATTTTTAAAACTCTCTCTTTACATATTCCGTAGCCAAACTCGCTGGTTCAATGGTTAAACCATTCTATTTGAAGTGCACTAATTTCTAAATTATGAAGATCTTAATTACTGAACTTTTCCTACTGGATCGTTTGCCAAAATAAATATTACAATTCATAGCAATTTATTAAATTGGCATTTCGTTTGCATTTCGTTTGTTTCAAAAATTTGTTGCAAACTCGTTGGTTCCAAACATTGTTCTGTTATTTTTCTATTTTGCAGTTGTGTCAAATTTCCAACTGCGGGGTATTAATCAAGAATTTAAAACATTCAACTAATGTTGCCCATTTAATCAGCCGCTACATGTTTTTTGCGTTTTCCCAAAATTCGGTTAAGGTGTAACGTGTATTCATAATACAGAATTTTTAAAAACTTCAATAATATTTCGGAATATTTCCTTGTTTTCAAGCCTTTAAATATGCTTTACTTTTTGCTCAATTTCTTTTGCTAATATTTAACCAAACTGTTTCATTTAAACCTCGTTTATGTAAACAAAACTTTAAATATATTTTAATCGTATTTAACAATTTCGGTTTTAAATTATTTAAAAATCATTTTAGTTGTGTATAAAAGTAGTCATATATAAACAAAATAACAGTTTGAGAGTGAGTGAGTCAGTGTGTGTGTAAAAATATATAAACACTCAAATGCATTAGTTAGTATATTTGTGTATTGACTTAAATAAAGAAAATTAAAACCGAATTAAATTTAAACCTAACCAAACAAAAAAAAAAAACTTTATTTAAATATACATAATTCAGTATTATTTGTTTGTGCACATATGTATGTATGTATGTATATTTGAGCATGTGTGTAGTTTTATAATTTTTATGTATTTTATTTGTCACATGACATTGAATTGACAAAAAATTAAATAAACTACATACTACATTTTCATGTTCTTTTCATACAATTGTCATCAGTGGACAAGGTTGATCCTAAAAAAAGGACATGAACTGAAATATATTAAAACAATGCTCTGCAAAAATGTTGGTTGTTAAAAAGCAACAGCAACAATAACATAAGCAACTAAATACAACTCGAAAACAAAAGTCCTACAAATACATATGCCAGCAAATATGTACTGGCTTGCATACAATCTCGGTCAAACATTTTTTGGGACCGTCAAAAAAAAAACACACACAAAAATGTAGGCAAAATATCATGTTCATAGCAGAGAAAGGAAATAAATTTTAAACAAAAAATACTAAAAAAAAATTGAAATTTTAAATATGGATATAGGAGTTGCTTTAAATCCAGCATGGTGTGTATAAGAAATTGAGCTTGGAAGCAAGCTACTTTTTTAGAAGAAATGTTTATAGAAAAAGTTGCTTGCTTTAAATCCAGCATGGTTTGTATAAGAAATTGAGCTTGAAAGCAAGCTACTTTTTGAGAAGAAATGTTTGTAGAAAAAGTTGCTTGGAATGGGGCAACTTTCCTATAGAATAAGTTGCTTGGACATGACCAAGTTTTCTACAAAAGAAGTTGCTTGGAATTGAGCAACTTTTCTATGAAAATAGTTGTCTGGACTCCAGCAACTTTTCTATCAAAAATGTTGCCTGATCTCCAAAAACTTTTCTCTGAAAAAAGTTGCCGGGACTGCAGCAACTTTTCTATAAAAAAATTGTCTTGAACTTACCAACTTTTCTATAGACAAAGTTGCCTTGAATGCAGCAACTTTTCTATAGAAAATATTGCTTTGAATCCAGCAACTTTTCGATGAAAAAGTTGCCTGAACTCCAGCAACTTTTCTATGAAAAAAGTTGCCTGGACTGTAGCAACTTTTCTATAAAAAAAGTGACTTGAATTCAGCATCTTTTCTATAGAAAAAGTTGCCTTAATAGCAGCAACTTTTCTATTCAAAAAGTTCACTGGACTGCAGCAACTTTTTTATAAAAAAAATTGTCTTGAATTCAGCAACTTTTCTATAGAAAAAGTTGCCTTGAATGCAGCAACTTTTCTATAGACAAAGTTGCCTTGAATGCAGCAACTTTTCTATAGAAAATATTGCTTTGAATCCAGTAACTTTTTTACAGAAAAGATTGCCTTGAATCAAGCAACTTTTGTACAGAAAAAATTCCCTGGACTCCAGCAACTATTATATGAAGAAAACTGCCTGGAATCCAGTTAATTTTCTATGAAAAAAGTTTCTTGGAATCCAGCAACTTTTCGATGAACAAAGTTGCCTGAACTCCAGCAACTTTTCTATAAGAAAATTGTTTTAAAAATTCTACAGAAAAGATTGCCTTGAATCAAGCAACTTTTGTACAGAAAATATTGCCTGGACTCCAGCAACTTTTATATGAAAAAAGTTGCCTGGAATCCAGTTTCCTGGACTCTAGCAACTTTTCGATGAAAAAAGTTGCCTGGAATCTAGCAACTTTTCTATAGGAAAAGTTGTCCGAAAGGATCCAATTTCGTTAAGAAAAGTTGCTTAGATTTCAACAACTTTTCTTAGGAACAATTTCAATAAAAATTATGCCTTTTTATGTACCAATTCCTATACATTAAGTTAAGCCCTTAAATTATATTTTAAAACGTAATAAAATAAAATTTCTCATGTGGTAAATAAGTTGCAAGATTAAAATACTAAATTTATTTATTTTGTATTATGTTAAATTTCATATATTCTAGGCTCTTGTGTGTGTGTGTTTAAACAAATACACAAATATAATAATAACATCTAAATGTATTTATGTCTGTCTGTCCGTCCGTCCATTCGTTAGTCTGTCTTTCTGTTTCTGGGTTTATTTTAATAGATGTATGGTTGAGTGAATATTTCTATTATAGATTTCTCGCATCATCAACATCAACATAAATACATGTAATCATTGTTTAGGATGTTTAGACTGGTTGGTTAATTTTGTTACATGTGTTGCCAACCTTTTACAATGTTAATTTGTTTGCTTTTTTTTCAGTTTTTTTCTAAAGGTTTTCCATAACGCTTGTCTTTGTGTTATTCAAAATACTCATCACGTGCGTGCTGACGTGCCTGACATATTTGAACAGGGAACCCAGAAAAAAAACAAAAATCTATAGAAAAAGGACGGTTTTCCCCATTTTAAAACAGCATAAAAATCATCAAAATATTATGGCAGGATGTTGCAACATACGCTGTTACTAAGTTAATCTTAGTAGGGGGAGTGTATTAGTTGTCATAAGTAGCTTAAATTTACTGTAAATATATCCTTAAATTTAGGGATTAAGGATAACTTAATAGCCTTTACAAAAACATCAGAAGCATTTGATTTAATTTCCAAATCTAAAAAATCCTTGATAGTTTAACTCATTTAGAGCTAATAAATTCCTTAATTTATTTAAAAACAAAAAACTTTTCCAGACAATCCTTTACTTGTTAACATTCTTTCTTACTTTTCCCTGCTGTTGAAACTATCTATAACAAAAATAAGTTTGTTTTCAAATCTATGAAATTATTATGTTGTTTAAAATTAATTTAGTTTTTCGGTTTTTATCTTGTTTGTTGTAATGTTGACAACTAAATTTTCCAACAGTTTTTTGTAGAAAAGTTTTTTTTTTTTTTGTTTCTTCTGCTGTTGCTAACTAACTGTAGCTGCATAAAGAGGGGGAACGAACTAGTGGAATTAAATATATGTTATTCCCAAGTTATAAATAATTGTTAACATTAAACAAAACAAAAAACGAAAATTTAATGAATTAACCCTTAAAGGAGAATGAAAACATATTAAGATATCAAAGCAAGGAAAGTTGCTTGCTTTTCAAGTAACATTTTTTATAGAAAAGTTGTTTGCTTCTCAAGCAACATTTCTTTCTTTCATTTTCAAGCATCTTTTCTTCTAGAAAAGCAAATAATTTTATTATTGAAGAAAGTAAGATTCTTGTCAATATTAGTATTTCTACAAAAAGTAGGTACTTTTTGGCTACTTTTTCACAACTGCTCTGAATATAAATTAATTAGTTTCTAGAATTATCTAAAAAAGGCTAAATTAAGTAGCGAATTATTTTATTTTTGTAAATATTAGTAGTTTTTTTAAAAAGTACTTTTTTGGTACTTTTTAAAAATTGCCTTAAATATAACTGAAAAACGGTCTAAATTAGTGGAAATTTTATTATTATTGAAGAAACTAAGATTTTAGTCAATATTAATACGAATGAAAAAGTATGTAAATAAGCTAAATTAAGTGAAAATTCTGTTAGCACTTTTTTTAAAAAGTACATTTTGGTACTTTTTCGAAAAACTATGGAAAATTTAAAAGTGAATTTGAAAATAAATTCTTATTAAAGAAAATAAGATTTTAGTTAATATTATTACATATCCCGGAAAGTACTTTTTTGGTACTTTTTCAAAATAGCTAGAAAAGCTAAAATATAGAAACATTCATTCAGTCCCTTTACCACCTTTTGAGTTATAAAATTCCACAATATTTACCCCAAAATGTATTTTTTACAAATATGCAGTGCAATGTTACTCGTACTATCATAAACTGACACACTCAAAATTACACAGTGTAAGAGGAAAATCTCATTTTATCACTGAGTACTTTTTTTCTCCTTGTGTGTTGCGTATTCAAATTTTAATTTTTATCCTATTTACAGTTACAGCGTGTTGTTGTTGTTGTTTATATTGTTAAACACACAAGTTGCAAGTTTCTGTTTTTTGTTACGGGGGCCAACAACAGCAGCAATAAAATGCATTTTCATGAGCTTTACAAAAAAAACAGCTTCATATAAAATAGAAACGTTTGGCGCCATTTAGTTGTTGTATCATAAAACAGTTCTTTTTTTGGAAAATTTGTTTAAAATTATTACGTACAAAACAATAATAAAAGTAAAATAAAAATATATCAAAAAAAGAAAAAGAACCTGTGATTGTTTTTCATACTCGTTTTTATTGCTGCACAATGTGGAAAATTTTGAATATTCGTTTTTCCTCATGAGATTTTCTAGGTTTTACACAAGTCGTCCTAGGGCATGAGAGCCACTCGGTATTGTTGTGAAACCACTTGTAAAAAAGCATTTTAAGGTTGTTGTTTTTTTTTTATTGTTTTTAGGATTTTTGCAGGTTAGTTTTTAGCAAACAAATATATGTATGTATGTATGTATGTATGTAAGAATTTATGTGAAAATCTGAAAAGTATTTAAGTTACTAAAATACACTTTTATGTAGATATGGAAATTTTATATGTATGAGTGTTAAATCCGTTTTACTTTTTTTTAGTTTTGCAAAGAAATCAAGATAAAAATAAAACGTTTGTTTTGCGTAGTTGATTTTTCATTTTTCCACAGCATGCTGCTGCCTGCCTGCCTGTCCGGTTTTTTGTTTAACCACAAAAACAAAACAAACACAAAAAACACAATTTTTATTAGTTATATTTAGTTTTTCGTTGTACAGTAGTTAAATTTAGTAGCAAGTAACATGTGTAAATTGTTAATTTTGTTGTTGTTTTTGTTATTATTGCATGCCTTCAAGGCATATCAACACTAGGTTTAGTTAAACTCAAATTTAACATTAGGGTCACACTAAATTGTCTAGGCTAAAAGTTAAAGAATTGGGAAAAAATATTTTCTTTTGTTGGTACTTTTTTAAAATTCAGCCAAATACCAAAAAAAGCTAAATTATACTCGTATAATAGAACCTGTTTTTGTTGAAGTAAATAAGAATTTTGACAATATTAGATTTTTTTCAAAAAGTACTTTTTTGGTACTTTTTTAATTGCTTCAAATATAAATCATAACAAGACTAAACAGCTTGTAGCCAAGTTGACTTTAAGTGGGTGCCACCTCATATGTAGAAAATTATTTCATACAAACTGTAAAGAAAAATAAGCAAGTGGCAACAGTGATGTTAAATTATTTAAAAGCAACTTCAGCTGGTTTTAAATTAAAATTATGTTTTATCGTTTAAAATATAGTTTTACGTGTCTATAGTTAAAGTAAAATGTACTTTTAACAAAAGTCAACTTTTTAACTATTAAACTACACTTTTTTGTGACTATGGTTATGGCCCATCGTTTTTTTTTTTTCCAAAATGTACCATTTTGTTAAAAAGTGTTTTTTCAAGAAATTTTATGGCCAAAAGCTAGAATTTTATTACTATTTTCAATTTTCTTTTAGTGACTATATTTTACAGTATTTTCTTTATATTTATGGTATTCTTTCTTTAAATTACACTTTTAAAAAAAGTACCAATATCTGTATTTAAGTATAAATAAAGTATTATAATATATTTAGTTTATTTTAATAATTTAATTTGCCTGTTATAACTTATTTTAACAATTTATATAACCTTTATCAAAATTCTTAATGAAATATATATATATGTATATACATACATTCTATTGCTTTTGCAATTTAATCTATGAAAACAAAATTGTTATAATGTTAAAGATAAGTAAATGACATAAATCTTTTCCAAATATCATTATAGAAATATAGTTTAAAGACTAAATAAGTGCTGTAGAACTAACAGTCTACTTAAGTTAACAATACAAGCATTAGTATAAAGTTAATAACAATTAACAGTCTTAAAAAATAAGGCAAATTAACAAGAGAGTTTAGGGGGAAATAAACTTTAATAAGAAAAGAAACAATATCAATTCTTAATAAATTAATAGGAATAATAGTTGATAGGAAACAAACTAAGCAAGAAAATTTACTGATTTATTTGATTCTATCAGGTACTTTTAAAAAAAAATACTTTTTTGGATACTTTTTCGGTACTTTTTCTAAAAAACCTGTAAACTTAAAAAAACATATAATTTAGATTTGAAAATATGTTTTTATTGCAGAAAATAAGATTTTAATAAATATTAAAAGTTTTTTAAAAAAATACTATTGTTTGGTACATTTTAGAAATTTTTCAAATATATATGAAAAAGTGTCTCAATAGCTAGAAAATCTAAATTAAGATTTAAATGTATATTTTTGTTGTAGAAAATGTGATCTTATATATTATTAATATATTTACCTAAAAGTACTTTTTTTTGAAATAGTACCAAGTTTGTACTTTTGGCCAAAAAGTGCTAATAGCCCTAAAAAGCGTTATATAATAATGTTTTGTTAACATTTTAGCACTTATTTTATTTATTGAAATATTTTTCAAAAAAGTACTTTTTCTATAATCAAATTTCCAAGAATGGACCATAAATGTTGCTGCTTTTTGAGTAATTGTAAATTTCTTTGATTTAACTTGCTTTTATTTTCGTTTGCCCCCTAATTTTTTTTACATACCTATCACACCTGGTGCTAAATTTAATGATTTGTTGGTTACTTGATATTTTTGTTATTGCTTCATGTGTTTGTGTTTTTTTTGTGGGTTTTTGAGGTTACAACAATTGCAGTTTGGATTTAAAGCCATAAATTTTTTAATTATTATACGATTATTTACAATATTGTTTAAATATTTATTAAAGACAAAAATTACGTTTTATCAGTCATGGTAACTAATACAAAGAACTGAACGATTTCACTGTAACTAAAAAGTAAAATAGAGGAACCAATCAAATTGAATGTAAAACAAAAGATAGAACGAAAAGAAAATATCAAGATCAAAAACTGATGTTAAGAAAAATTGGAAGGGATTTAAAAAAGGGTATAAAAAAGGCCGTTTTTTATAATTACCGCTCTGATTTCCCTTTCATAGAAAATAAAAGAGGAGGAAATCAAGTGAATTTTGGTACTAAATAATGGCATCTTTTAAAATACGAAACTGAAGTTATGAAAATTTGGAAGGGATTAAAAAAAGGGTATGAAAAAGGCCGTTTTTTATAATTACCGGTCTGAAGTTATGAAAAATAAGAGGGGATTAAAAAAGGCCCTTTTTATAGTTACCCTCTTACGCTATAATTCCCATATTTTATTCCTTACCTTTTCCTGCTAAAACATTTTAAGACATTTTGTTACACAAATTTTATTTAATTAAACATAAACTACTACAAGCTCATTTCATAGCGACATAAATTTATGTGGTCACCATTAAATTTTAAGTTAAAAGGTTATTTTGCTCTAAGGATACTGAGTTAAATTACAGTAACAATAACAACAATTACACAACTTGTCGACTTAATAAACTTTTACACACTCAAGCGAACACACACAAAAAAGAATTGTAACACAACGAAATTTCAAACCTTCCACACAGTTATTGAATGAATTTCATGAATTCAATTGCCAAAAAGACAATTGACAAATACGAGTGTGTTTGGAGGACGGTGGTAAAGGAATTCCTAAACTTTTTTTTTTTTGTATAACAAACTGTTGTTATTGTCGATGAAAAGGACTAAGTTAACGAGATTATTGTTGCCGTTGCTGCCGGAATAAATGAGCGCATGAAACGGATGAGTGAAATGAAATGATTTGTAAGTAAGTACGACAAACAATTGAATTTTGAAATGTTTAGCGCAAAGAGACTTAAGAGTCCTACAAACTAACAAAAAACTGCAATAAATGTCCTTTACAAAGTTATTTAAGATGCCTAACTTGAGCATTGTTGAAAAGGAAACCGAGGAAAAAAGGACTTAACTAGAGTACTCATATATTAATATTATGAACCAAGTAGGTAATAAATATTTGCAAATTTCTAACAACTTGGCCAAGAAATATTAAACATTTTATCACTATTATTAAAAACAAATTTATGGTTGTAATATAAAAATTTTAAAACAAATAAAAACGATAGACAAATTGTTTTAATTTTATCATATAGTTAAAATTAACAAAACTCTAACATCATAAAATTGTTTAAAGCTATTTTTAAATAGTTATTTTAATAATGTTAATAATAAAACTAGACACGTTCGTTTATGTCACCTTAAATGGTTAAACGAAAATTTGCTTTCTTCAAACGTGTTTTAATATAAACAGTTTTAATGTTAGAATTGATTTTAGGCAAATAAAGTGAAATTAAACAATTTTAGTCTAAGATTTCAAGTTTCTAAAAAGTACTTTTTCAATGACTTAAAAACGTATTTTTTTCAAAAATACTACAATAAATTTTACAAAATTTTCTTTAAATAGTATTTTTTTTTTAGAAATAAAACCAGAGATTTAAAAAAGTACTACTTTGAGAAAAAGTACTAATGTTGGTACTTTTTTGAAAATTTTTACAAAAGCAAAATTTTGTCAATTTTTGTATACATTTTTTAATTTAGCTTTAAAAAAAAGGTTGAATATCAATAGTGGTACTTTTTGACATAGTTACCAAATTTGGTATAAATTCGTTGATTTCTGTTCGAAAACTGTAATTACCAATTTTGGTATTTTTTTTATTTATTTTTTTATTAGCAAATATTAAAAATTTCGTTAAAAGAAATTCGGTACCATTTGAAAAAAGTACGAAATTTGGTACGTTTTAAAAAAGTATCTACCAAATTTGGTACTGTTTTAAATAACTTCTTTTGATAAATTTCCTTATAAATTTGTTTTTTTTTTTTTTTGGTTCAAAAACCGCATTTACCCATTTTGGCACTTTTTGTAAAAGGTACCAAATTTAGTACGTATTAGAGAACATCCGGAAAAATTTTAAATTTTAATATTTTTTGAGATTAATATTAAAAAACCGTCTCAAAAAACCTTTAATTGCATTTAGGTAATTTTTTTTCCAAAAAAAAAGTAAAAAGTACATTTTGGCACTTTTTTATAAAACGTACTAAATTATCGCTTTTGTTAATTTTCGCAATAAAATTAATGATTTTGGTTCAAAAAAAACGTAATTACTGTTTTTGGTACTTTTTGGACAAGGTACCCCTGTTGACATTTTTAGAAAAAAATTATAAAATTGAAGAAATTAATTAGTTTGTTTGAAATTATTAGAAAATAATGAAAAAATTGTTTAAAAACCCATTTAATAATCACGTTGGTACTATTTGCAAAAGGTACCCGTTTAGGTACATTTCAGAAAAGAGTCTACACAATTTCTTCATAATTTTCATTATAAATACAATAATTTTGGTTCAAAAAACGTTAATTTCACATGTTGGTACTTTTTAAAAAGGTAACAAAATCAGTACTCATGTGGGCACTTTTGGAAAAACGTATTGAATGTAATAAGTTTGCTTTAAACTATTAAAAAGTGTTGTGAACTCATTTAAAAACAATTACTAGACATTTTGGTACCTCTTTAAAAATCTACAAAATGATCGCTTTTGTAAATTTTAGTTATAAATTTAATGATTTTGGTTCAAAAAACGTTTTTTGGCTGTGTTGGTACTTTACAAAATCTAATTTTTTTCATAATTTTCATTATAAGGTATAATACTTTTATTTCAAAAAAAGTTAATTTCCCATTTAGTACGTTTTAAAACAAGGCACCGAATGTAGAACTCATGTTAGTACTTTTGGAAAAATTTATTAAATTCAAAAAAATGTACTGTAAATTAATGAAAAGTGTTGTGAAATCGTTTAAAAAACAATTATTAGACTTGGTTATAATTAAATTATTTTAGTTCAAAAAACGTTTAAAAAAGTACTAATTTTGGCACCCTTTTAAAAATCTATAAAATTATTACTTTTATTAGTTTTTGTTATAAATTTAATTATTTTGGTTCAAAGAACCAAATGTTGGAAATTTTTGGAAAAAGTACCCAATTAAGTACTCATGTTGTAAAATGTATAAAATGACCACATTTTATGACTTTGTGTGAAATATTTTATTTTTTATTTAAATTTAAGTTTTATGATTTACAATTTGCAGAAAGAGACATTTTTATTTTGGTACTAGATTTGGTATTTTTTTTTTAAATTTTGAAGAAATTTATAACTTATCTTCTAAAAATATTAATGAAGTGTTTAAAGTGTTACACTGAATTAGTACTGCCGATTTTCTTTTTAATTTACTGGTACTTGGAACTTTTTAGTTTAGTTTTTGGTACTTTTTTAAAGTACTTTTATTAAAATGTTTAAAAGTGTAATATGGAATAACAAATTAGTACTTTACTACTTTCTGACATTTGGTACATTTCAGTTGAGTTTATGGTACTTTTTTCAAGGTACTTTATTACAAGTTTAAAATATGTTCTGCTATTAAGAGGAAAAATTTTTACATTCCTAAAGGCTTTTGCTATTTTTCTTATAAAACAAAATTTTCTTATTAAAGATTGGTTTAAGTCTAGATATTTCTGTATTATCCTTAAAAATTTACCAAAGGATTTTAAAATATCTATAAGCTGTTACCTATGTATGTCCTTTTAAAATTATAACAGTTTGTTTAACAATAATCAAAGTCTCTTAAAACCTATAAATTGCTGTGATTTATCAACAAACCCACTTTTTGATCTGCAATAAAATAAATTTAATAAAATATTCCTTTTAATTTCGTAAAGTTTTTGTTGCAAACACACACAGAAAACAAAGAATTAAATAACAAAAACTGAATCAAACAATTTAAATCATTTTCACTATTTAATCTTGCCGTATTTTTCGTATACAATACACTCGTACATGATTTACACACACTTTTAAGTCATTGCAACACAATACGATTGTATGGTTGGTAGATGATGACGATGATGATGATAATGATGGTGCATAATGCAACCAAACAAATACTGCAACAACAAGAACAACTTATAAGTTTCGTAGAATTCAGCAAAGAAGTAGAAATAAAAAAAAACTCAACCAACACACAAGAAACAAAAGCAATATAAAAATATTTCGCAATCCTCCAAAGAAAACAAGATGAATAAAGACAACAATTCAAAAAAAAACAATAACGATGTTTTAACCCTTTGGGAGGTACACTTAAATAATGTACGAGTGCAACACACTCACACACACTCGTGCAACTGAGCAGCGAACTTGACACACATTTCGATACACTCGAGAAAAATGTTTACAACAAGAGCATAGACTTAAGAATACAGTCACAGAAGGGAAGCGTAAAAGGTTGGTATTTTTTTGGGGGTACTTTTTTCCAAGAGATAAAAAGAGACAATGACCTAAAGTTTTATATGTAAAAAGTTTTTAAACTTAAACCATTAATGGAGCAGAAGTTAAGCTTTCAGTATTTTTAAATCAGATAAACAAATTTTTAATACATATTAAGCTACAGTTGATCAAACTTAAGTATAGAGTTCAGAAAGGGCTCAATAGCAAGCAGCTTTTAATAAACCTATAGCTGTTAAACTATAGGTCCGATTAAAAATTAAATGCAACAAAATTAAAAGCTAGAATCTAAGCTTTTAGAATATTAAACTTGTACATGCCTGTTTTGAATACAGGCTGAGTAACAGCAAAGTTGAAGAACGCGACAAATGCCATTTAATCATACAATATACATATGTGAAAAGTTTAAAGCTGTAATTCTTTATAAATACTAAACCCATGCGTAAGAATTTTATAACATTTATTGAGCAGGAGTAAAGCTTTTAGAATCTTAAAAGCAAAAACATAAATAGCTAATACATAGAAAGCTATAGTCCCACAAAGTTAAGCACAGACTGCACAGTAGCTACAATTGTAAGGAAAATTTAATAAATCTATAACTTTTAAACTACAGTTTCTCTTTATAAATAATGTGAAAGAAAATTATAAGATAGAATTTTAGAAAATGAAAGTTGTAAACATTTTGTTTGAATACAGCCAGCCAACGTTGAAGAACGCGACAAGTGCCATTTTAGGGCATGGTAATAAGTTAGATTGGATTTTCGGTTAATGTAGTAAGAGAAAACGTAGACATATTGTGCAGCAAAAGAGAGGAAATTGTGTCTTCTATATAAAAATATTAAAACAATATTAATATTTGCATACATTTTATAATTATAAACTTTGGAAGAAAAAATCAAAAACAAAAAAATAAAAATACCTTAAGTTTACGTAAATACATTTTTAAAACTTACAAGACAGAAAAGGTAGACATGTTTGATATCAAAAGAAAGGTAATTGTGTCTGCTATTCATATATGTAAAATAGTTTCAATATTTAGATAATAGCATTAAAAAATTATATAGTTTTGAAGAAAATTAATTTGTAAAAAAAACATGAGTTTGCGTAAATTTTTTGTGGCAAAAAAAAAAAAAAACAGAACAATTAAACATATTTTATATTAACAGAAAGGAAATTGTGTCTTTGAAACGAAAATGTCCAGATTTTTTTCTTTATGGCACTTTACAATAAGCTCACGCACTTTTACACAAATTTCTTTACTCATTTTCGTTAAATAACAAAATTAACTGCAAAATTAACAACAATTAAGCTTTTTTCAAACTAACGGTAAAGATGCCTGAAGTGTGTGGTAGCACTGTTTAAGTACGGAGTTCCATTTAATTTACTTTTCCACATAGCCTTATGAAGACTTTTCTGTGTTTGAAAAATGAATTTTATATATTTTTGTTAATAAATATTGTGTGGAAAAAAATTGTTGGTCAAAATTTATTGTTTGTTGTTCGATTGAATCTGTTTGAAATGAACTTTATTGCTAAATTGTTCATAGATAATCCAAAACCCCATTTTTCAAGGGGGTATGCAGACTTTACTGTGCCACTGTACATACTTTTAACAGCAAACGTTTTGCAAAAATTATGATTCTTTTTTAAAAGCTCTGGCTACTTTTTTTCACTCTCGATGTGTAAATGAACATCCAACTTTAGCTAGTTCGTTTGACTTAAACCATTTAAAATTTCACAAATAATAATTTTTAAGGTGTTTTCTTACGGTTTAGCCAATAAAAGCTATAAATTTATTAATAAAATTTTGAGAAAAAAAAGTGTACTAGACTTTTATAGGTTTATTTTCCAGAAAGTTGGGCTTTATAATTTTTAAATATTTGTTTTTAATTTTTTGTATTCTTAGGTCAGTTAGATTTTAAAATTACAGTGCCACCTCGCTTATTGCAACACGTAAAATATTAGCAACGTTGACTCAGTTATATTGACTATTTGAATTATTCAGCTGTAGAAAAAATTTCTTTGGAAGAATTTGAAAGTGAAAATCAGATTATTCCAACGCTTCCCAAAATTTGATCTCAACATGCTATTGATTGTTTTAACAGTTGTCTTCAATGAGCTGAGGAAAATAGTGTAGCTTTAAAAGACATTATGTTTGTAGAAAATAATCGTGAAATTGCCGTGCAGAAAAATAAATCATCTACTAAAACGCAATCAAAAATTTCCGAATTTTCTAACTGATTTTTATACGTTTAGTTTACAAATTGAAATTTGTGTATTCGATGTACATTATGTGTATTTTTTGTTTATTAATAGTGTTTTTATGTTGCTGTACAATAAATTTAAAAATAATTAATTTATAATTTCTTTGTTTCTTTTTAATTTTTACCACAAAAAAGAAAAAACGCCCTAAAAAATGTCACTCGTTTTTCGCAATAACCGAAATTTCTATTATTTGCGTTAAGCGATGTTGCACTGTAGTTTGTTATGAAATTGTTGAATTTTATTTTAGTAAAATTTATAGTTTTTATTACAAAATGGTGACAGCAAGGTTTTATTTCTATTAAAATTTCAGAATTTTCTTAATATTTTGCTTCAATTGAAAGCCAGCACTAACACAAAAATAATGAAAATTTTAAATATCCAAAATTTTAAAATAAAATGCCTTATTATTCATTATAAGGTCTTTTATTCTTATATATCACAATTTGTTAACTCTTTAAAGTAAAATAAAAAGTTGGCAATGCTTCTTATTAAATTAAATTTTAATAATTAATAAAATTTATATAATAATTACAAAATGTTATACGATTTATTTACATACCTACTACTTAATTATTTTGATTATTTCAATCTTGTTTACTCTTGTCTGGCTTAATAACGGTTTAAATTACACCGTTTACAATTATTATTGTTGTTGTTGGCACAAGTATTTCTAAATTTTTGTTTTATAATTTTACATTATCAACCAAAAAAAATCAATTTATTTCTTTCTACTATATTTTTTTTTTAAGTAAATTTATTAAAAATTTACAGTTTTGTTTATTATTTAGAAAATATAATTGTTTATATGTATGTATTTTCAAAAGTATTAATATTTTTATATTAAAAAAATGTAAAACGAACGAAAGTTTAAAAAGAGACGGGTAAGAAACCGTTGGTAACGAACCGAAAAAAAAAATAAATTACAACCACTCGCCACAAGCACCAATTGGCAACTGAAAAAACATAAAAATTTCTCTAGAAATCAAACAACAAACAGAGTGGGGGCTTGACACACACACACACACAGAGTAAAAACAACAATAACAACCACCACACAGCGAAAACAACAACCACGGAGAATATAACTGGAGTGCAGTTCGCAAACAAAAAAACAAACATACAACGCATTCAAAACAAAAACAAACCTAAAACAAAATAACAGAAAAACACAAAAAGCCCCAAAAACAAACAATGTAACTTTCGAAAATAAACAACAAAAACAAAACACAACACAATAATAAAAAGCAAAAGCAAGCAGCAAAAAAAGAGAGTGAATGTTAATAACAGAGATGGGTGGTTGAATATGTTACATTTTAGCTACAAAGAAAAAGTACTTTTTTGGAAAAAAGAGACCAATTTTAAAACATTTTTGTTCTTTTAACAAAAAACAACACAACAATAAACAAATAAAACTTATTAAAATAAAAAATTTTTTAATAAATAATAAATTTCTAACAGCTATTTATCAATAAATAATTATTGCACCAAACTCCTTAACTAACAGTCTAATTCATAAAAACTTATCAAGGGTTTATAACAGGCTTATAAAGCAAATATCCATATAAAATTTGCGTTATCAGCCTGATATAAACCTTTGATAAGTTTTATGAGTAAGGGGGTAAGAGTTTTAGATTAAATTATGTATAGAAATAAGCCAACGGAATGTGGAGTTTATTAAAATCAGTTTATTGGGGCATATTTGCCGCAATTCTGTCATAACAGGCTCCATCTTGTTGAAATCAAACAAAATTGAAAGGGCTTCTCTTTCGACGTAATTCTGGAAAGAAAAATTCTTTCAACATCTTTAAGTAACGTTCTTCATTGACCGTAATAGTAAGACCGTTTTCTTCGAAAAAGTAAGGCCCGACAATGAACCTTGAAGAAACTGCACAACACACTGTGACGCGAAGTGGATGTAATTGCATCTGATGGAGTATCTGTGGGTTAGAACTACTTCATATTCGACAATTATGTTTGTTAACATTGCCGTTTAAATCAAAATATGCCTCATCAGACACAAAAATGCAGTTCAAGACGTTTTCATTCTCTGATACCATTTGAATGATCTCACAAAATTCCAATCGAATCGGAAAGTCTCTTGGGTTCAGTTTGTTTGTTAATTAAATCTTATATAGAAAAAAATGTAAGTCTTGGTGCAAAATTTTCTGCAGTAACTGTCTGCTGACACCCATTTGAGCGATAAGCTCCTTGTCGAAACTCGAGGATCGGATTGTATGGCAGCAGATACAGCAGCGATATTTACCTGCGTCCGAACTGAGGGATCTCGATGATAAGGCCTTTTTGCGATTGTTCCACGCACGAGCCTGATTATAGCCCATCTGCTAGGAGGAGTGCCGCCAAACGTGCGCCTATATTCTCTTTGGACGGAAACTACGGACTCTAAAGCGTGAAAGCGTTGCACTATCCAAATCCTTCTTTTATTATCCCAATTCTCCATTTTAGTTAAATTTAAAGATCAATTTATAACTAAAAAAAATGTACAAAAACTCAAGAAACTTTTAAAAAGTTTTTTAATGGTTTTTTCTTGTTTTTTAAATTGTATTACTAAAATCATAAATTTTGAGTACTTTTTGTTTTTTTGGTGCATTTTTAAAATAAATATTAAAACTCTTTAAACAATTTTATAAGTAAACACCATCACCAGATCAGCGTTGTCAATTTTGAAATTTCAAAGCGCACCAAAATGGAGAAAAAACGCACCATGTTTATAATTTCTTTTTTTATTGAATTAATTTTACATTTTTTGAATTTCATAAATTCTATATAAAACTTTCTAAAAAGAGATCAACGATTAATAGTAAAAAACTTTTTTTTAAATAAACGAGCTAATAAATATAAAATATGCATTAAACCACTCAAAATTTAACTCACAGTATGCTATTCGAAACTGAAGTGCGAATTGGTAAAAAAGGGCTAAATTCAGTACATATTTGGTACTTTTTTAAAATTATTTTTCTATTTTAAGTACTTTTTTTCAATAAAATTTGTTAAGGCTCCACTGGGACTCTAACCCTGGTTGTTCGTCTACAGTTGATTAGACTAAACCATTAGGCTAAGTTAATTTTATTTTCAAAAAAAGATTTTCAACCTATTCACCTTTCGCAATAACCTTCATGTAACGAATTTGATGGTATGCTGTCATTTATCATACATTCGTATTTAAAATACATTTAACGAGGGGTCCTTTTTCATCACATTTTTGGAAAAATTAAAAAACGCACCGCAATAACTAAAGGATACACGGTTGCCAGAAAAATATTCAGAAAATGTCTAACAATCGTGTAGACTTATAATTTTTGTCTACCTACGTTGTAAGAAAAAGCATTGACAAGTTACCTTTTGCTAACCATTTTTCAATGTCAGTACATTGCTAGATCTGACAACGTTGAAGATCTGACAACCGTGTGTACAAAGCTTAAGGAACTTTAAGCACCAAAAATAGTGCGAAACGCACCAAGTTGTCAACAAAGTTGATCAACTTAGTAGAAATATAAAATATTTTTGTCTATTATATCATATTAACGGAAGCAAACTTAAAATTTTCTCCTAATTAAAACACACATATATACTATACATACATATTTATGTACATATGTAAATAACTTACAAATATTCCACCAAATTAAAATACGCCAACTCCCCAACTCTCATCATCTTATTATAACACAACACAGTTACTTTTTTGGACGCAAAATTGTATTTTCATTATTTACTCTCTCCGTTTTTTTTCTTTTAAATGCTCAAGCTTCAGTTTTTTTTATACCAAAAGCGCCAAAATACTTTTACATGCAAAAAGAAATTTATTATGTCACGCGAATAACGTGAGCAAAACAAATAATAAGTGATAAATACAATGAAATAAATGTAAGTGAGCATGTGTGTATAAGAGAGCAACTCTACTCTTTTAAGGTGTAATATGTTAAAGAAAACGTGCTCAAGTTTAACTGTTGTTGCTGCAGATTCTATGTTTATGTGACGGACAGAGCTCTGTTAAGTTTTTAATATTAGGCGAAGGGGGGGGGGGGGGGGGGGCGAATTATAAAGGAAAAGTGACTGTGTATAGAGTTTATAAAGAGTGTCAAATTTATTTAAATGCAAAAGCAACAGGTGTTTTGGGGTAATAATGCTCTTAAAAGGTTATTATACAGTAATAAATAGCAAATTAATTGTTTTAAATGTGTTGTTAAGAGGAAAAAATTATGTTTTTTTAAAGAATCTGGTGTTTTGTAATAAGACAGTTACCAGAAAAAGTAAGAAAATAAAAAAAAATTTTAAAAAATGTCGCCAGAGTAAAATTTTTAAAATTAACATTTTATTTTAGCATTATGAAGAGTATAAATAAAATTTCCGTTTACTTTTTGCCAGTTTATTAACATAAAGTTAAGTTGATATTAGCACTAGTCGGCTAAAGCAACCTTTTTAAAATTAATTGTTCACGAGCTTAAATTTTAGGCATCAAATAGTCGGTTATCATGGCACGATAACGGTAGCCAGTGACGGTTACATTCGCACCGGCATCATTTTTAAAGAAATATGGACCGATGATTCTATGTCTTCACAGCGTGCTGGATGTGGTCTATTCGGTCGAATATTATCCAATAATGAATGCTGGGTCTCAAAATTCCGAATAGTATGCTCAGTAGGCCGATTATGTTGAGCAAAGTGCACGAAACATATTCCTCACAGAACGTGAATTTTCGTAATAAAGTTGAACGTTTCTGTAAACGTTGTTCAGGCGTGTAAGTCTTTCCAATATGAAATGTCAAACAATACTAAACAAAAATAACATGACAGCGTGTCAAAAAAAGGCAATTGAAAAATGTATCTCTACTTGAAAAAAGTATTAAATATAAATGTCATAACTTTCTTGTTATTTAAACCTTTATTTTCATTAACTAAAGGCCTCTGTTTTTAAACCTAAAATTATGTTTTTTTCAAAACCCCCAGGCCTACAACTCCCCTATTTCCCCTTAAAACAACAGCCATTAGCTTTATAACATAAGACATTGTCTTTAATATTTAATTTCACCTAAAACAATTTACCAACAATGGAACAGTTTCAAACATATTGCAACAGGAGACCACATACAGACATACATATTTCAGAAAACTACTTACACGTTACCATAAGTATGTATGAACACTGAGTAGTGCTTAACGTCTCTAGAAAATCTTACCTGCAAAGACATAAAAAGAAAATGCACAGAATGAGAAAAAACTATTTTAAGTAATAACATCATTAGCAAGAGATTTTTGTCATAACAAAACATTGAAAAAAAAAGAAAAAAATAAAAGTTGACATTAATAAACTTTTGTGACCTGCTTGTCTGTACAGGCAGACAAAATCTACTTAACACCGCTAGATTGTTGTGACAATAAATGTCATATAAAAAAAATGTTTAAAAAAAATAAGGAAGTTGTTTACATAATGTCAACAAATTTACACTTGCAGTGTCTAGTTTTTTTATTATATAAATCATGCAAAAGCAAAAATGTTTAAGAGGTCATATAACATTAGTGGGGTAAACACTCAGTGAAATTTGTTAACAAAAAAAAAAAGTTTCAATTTTCAATATTCAAAATAAATTTAATAAATTTTATTTTTTATTAATACATTAAGGTCTTATAAATCTTCTATCTATCTTCTATCTGTTCTATCTATCTTTTATCTTCTATCTATATATATAAAAATGAATGTCTGTCTGAATGTTTGTGCTTAATAGGAGGCCAAACCCTTGGACCGATCTTCCTGAAATTTTCACAGCATGTTACTGTGACCCTGGAAGGAATAATAGGCTATATGAAGTTTTGATTAGACAAACGGGATTGGCACCGCCCATATAACCCAAAAATTTAAATCGCCATATTTTGGGCATTTTTTGATCTATGTCAAAGATATGTAGTACCATATATGGTACCACATGACTAGTTTCAAGGTAAACTAAAGCTATACACAGGCGGTTGTCAGATCATAAATACATCTGACGGATCTGACAATGTGCTAGCAATGTATTGACATTACAAAAATCTGTTAGCAAAATGTAAATTGAACTGACAATTTACTTATTGTATTTTATTTATGACTGTAAGAAAAATTTACAATTTAGAACCTGAACTAGTTTCAAGGTAAACTAAAGCTATACACAGGCGGTTGTCAGATCATAAATATGACGGATCTGACAATGTGTTAGCAATGTATTGACATTAAATTTTTTTTAGCAAAATGTAAATTGAACTGACAATTTACTTAATGTATTTTATTTTATTTACGACTGTAAGAAAAACTTACAATTTTATTGCCATGCAATAACAATCTGACAACAGAGGTTTAGCAGATTGTTGTATATATAAAATTGTCAAATAACGTTGTCAGGTATTGACAGAACTATGTGTGTGTATTTAAAAATGTTTAATATAATGTCATGGAACAGAGCAAAGAGTAGCGCGGGTGATGACAAAATAACTAAAAAAAAAAAAAAAAAAAATTTGGGTGAAAGAACTATATGGAAACTGTGACATTTTACCTTAAAATATGTACATGCATCTTTGGAGTTTTTTATTAAACGTACAACAACATTTCATAAACCATTGCCCTTGACAGTTGCATAAACTTTGCCCATCTGTTAATAACAATTATTTTATAACAATCTTACAATGACAAAAAATGTGTTCACTCATTTATTAGATGTTTGACAATATTTTTGCCTTCCAAATATGTTTAGCTATGTGTTGAAGGTTGTCAGATCATACAATGTTGTCAGATCTAGTACTGACATTGAAAAATTGTTAGCAAAGAGTAAATTGTTAATGTTTTTTCTTACAACTTTAAAAGACAAAAATTTTAAGTTTATACGGTTGTTAGACATTTTCTGAACATTTTTCGGACAACGTTGTAAGATCTGACAACCGTCAATACAAAGCTTTTTGTAACAACGTTGCAAGACAAAAATTGTAAGTTCACACAGTTGTTAGACATTTTCTGACAATATTGTAAGATCTCAGAAACGTCTGTACATACATATATAGTTTAAACTTTAAAGCTTTTGAAATATCTTCCAATTTATGTTAATTATCTCTAGAGAATTTCATTATTAGTAGCTTGCTGTTTACTTAATATTAAATTCAGATTTAAACAAGACTTTGCCTGCCAAAACTGTATTAAAATTTCATTTATGTAATTTTCTGTGGATTTCTTTTGGTAGCAATTTTATTTTATTTTTTTTTTCATTTGCAGTATTTGTTGCTGACAATAGGTCGCTTAAAGATGAAAGTAAAAAACTAAAACAAAACAAAAAAAACTAAAACTAATCAGCATATTTTAGGATTTTGTTGAGGTTTTTTTTACCTTTATGCTGGGACTTGTGTCGTTGTCATCATCATCTAGGCTGGCTGCAGCAAAAACATCAATTTTGCGATAATGTTGCTGGTGTTGTAAAGCCTGATGCTGATGATATTGCTGCTGCTGGTGGTGGTGATTATGATAATGCTGTTGTGACTTTAATGCTGATGTAGCTGCTTTTGGTAAAATTAAAGTTTCTTCGTTGTTGTGCTGATGTTGATGTGAATGTTGGTGATGATGCTGCTGCTGCTGTTGTTGAAATTGATGTTGCAAGTTATTATTATTATTATTGTTATTGTGATGATGGTTAGCTAAGGCAGGCGTTTGCTGATGTGGCTGTGCTTTTGGTTGCTGTTGCTGCTGGTGTTGAAGATGACAGTGATGTTGAGCTAAAGGTGTTTGATTTGTATATTGCTGCATATTTTTTGCTCTTGCCTCACATTGACAGCAGCCTTTGTTTATTAGTGTTGTGTTTGTTGTGGCCGCTGAAGCTGTGGTTTTGTTTGGCGTTTGGCCACTTTGATATCTCTTGCTGTCACTGAGTATGGGCTGTGGTGGCGGCGATGGTATGTCGGGTGGTGTTATGAAAGTTTTGCCAATGATGAAATCAGCTTCAATATCCTCAATGAGACAGGTATTATGTCCATTAGGAATATTGGAATCAAGACGTTTAGAACAATAATTTGATTGTATCTGCTGCTGCTGTTGTTGTTGATGATGATGGTGTGTGTGTTGCTGCTGTTCATGTTGTCGATGATGTTTTAAGTCATCAATTTTTCCATTCAAGTTTGTGGTTATTGTTGTTATAGAGGGTTTATTTTGTGGCAGCCATGTACCTATGTTTTGATATTGTTGTTGCTGTTGGGATTGTGTGGAATATTCTGGCCTCATTTGTGTCTCATGTTGATGTTGGTGATGCGGCGGCAGTTGCTGCTGTTTCTGCTGTTCTTGTAGTTGTAGCTGTTTTTGATAATGTAAATGCTGTTGTTGCTGTTGTTTACCTACAACTCCTTTGTGTAGATTACAATGTTGTTGTCCTGAAACAACTGTCTGCTCATGATGCTGCTGCTGCTGTTGCTGCTGCTGATTATTATAATGTTGATGTATGTGCTGATGTGTGGCAGGATAATACTGTTTAGTTTCACATTCATATACATGTGATTTTCAGTTTTCCGTTTTTATTTTGTTGGTTTATGGTTTTATTTTTTTTCCCCCCCCCCATATAATCAAGTTTAGTTTCCATCCATTATAAAAGCCGCATTTTTAGGCCATTACAAACAACAAAACATTGTTGAGAGAAATTAGAAAGACAGACAGACACAAACACATTTGAAAATATTTTGCTTTTTTTATTACAAAAAAAAAAGAAAAAATCAACTTTTTATGTTGAAAGTAAAAAAACAAACGGAAAAGCCACATAAAAAAACTTAAATCGAAAACTTCATCAAATGTGTATTTAATGTGTGTAAAGGAAACAAAAAAAAAATATCAACAAAATTGAAAAAACAAACCAACAACACAGAAAATAAACTCACACAACTAAACAAATTTATTAGGATCTCAAGAAAAACACAACAAAATTGAATTGTTTTAAAAATAAGAAAAGACAAAAACGAAGAAAACTTAAATGCCAACAGTAGTAAAAAGTAAAGGGATTAATTTTGATGACAATAAAGGTAAATAAAAGACAAGAGCCAAAGTTTTAGTTCAGTTCTAGTTCAGTTCAGTTCGAGTTCAGTTCTATTTAAGTTCTACTGCTATTTACGTTACAGTTCAGTTCAATATACTTTAAGCAAAATGTTAAATACATTTTTTTTAATTATAAATAATAATAATTTTATTTGATTTTATATAATTTAAAATTCAGAAATTAAAAAAAAATCTAGTTCAGTTCTAGTTCAGTTCAGTTCTAGTTCAGTTCTATTTACGTTCTAGTTCAGTTCAGTTCTATTTAAGTTCTAGTTCAGTTCTATTTACGTTTTAGTTCAGTTCAGTTCTAGTTCAGTTCAATTTAAGTTCTAGTTCAGTTATATTTACGTTCTAGTTCGTTAGCTACATAGTAGTCAACTTAAAAGTCAATTTAAAATTCAGAAATTAAAAAAAAAAAAAATCTAGTTCAGTACCATTTAAGTTCTAGTTCAATTGCAGCTAAACTTGAAGTTCGAAAGGAACTGCGATTACAGCTGAACTTGAAGTTCAAAAGGAACTTCAATTGCAGCTAAACTGGGAGTTCAAAAGGAACCTTATTGCAGCTAAACTTGAAGTTCAAAAGGAACTTCAATTGCAGCTAAACTGGGAGTTCAAAAGGAACCTTATTGCAGCCAAACTTGGAGTTCAAAAAGAGCCACGATTGCAGCTAGATCTGGACTACAAAAAGACCGTATAAAGTTAAATCGCGACTATAGGAAAACCTGCGACATACATGATTGCAGCAACCATATGAAACCAAACTGTAACGTAGTATGGTTAACGCAATCAAATAAATAATTACACTGTTCCTAATATTGAATTTAATCAAACTTGGGAGTATTAAAGAAACTACAATTGCAGCTAGATCTGGACTACATAAAAATCATTTAATCGCGACTAAAGGAAGATCGCCGATTGAAGTCAAATCTGGACTACGACTAACATACATGATTGCAGCAATCATATGAAACCAAACTGCAACATAGTATGGTTAACGCAATCAAATATATACAGTGATCATAATATTTAAAGAACTTGTAATATAATTAGTATTGGGCTACAGGAAGATCTGCGATTGACTTTTGCAGCAATCATATGAAACTAAACTGCAACATAGTATGGTTAATGCAATCAAACGTAAACTGGTAACATTACTGAAATGATTGCGGTTAACTATATTTTTCTCTACGTGTCTCTATGTTCAAAAGAAAAAAGAATTATAATTGAAATTAAACTGCGACTAAAAGATGCTGAATTGGCGTTTTATCAATCATAATTGTGTGCAAATTATGATTGAAATATGAAATAAAACTGAATAAAGTTGAAGACAAATTTAAGTAGAAAAGGGCCACGATTTGTAGCTAAACTGAAAAAGATCTCTGATTTAAATACTATGGACGGGTAATATATAAAGATGTATTCTTATTGATGTTAAATTGTTAAGTGTAACTCTATTCTAACTCTGCTCAAAATCTACACAAAATATACTCTAAAGGCATGGTCACACTTGGCAAATATTTGCCGAAAAAGACCTAACCACTAAATGAAATTTATTTGAATTCGTTTACTAAAAAAAAACTTCGTTTATTTAGAATATTTAGTTTTAATTTATTTGATGCTGTTTGATCTTGCAAAACTCTTGTAAGAGTAAACTAAGTCAAATAAATTTGTGCTAAAACAAGTGATTACGCTTTTTTGAGTAAATATTTGCCATGTGTGACCATACCTTAACTCTACTATAATTCTACTCAAACTCCCCTTAAACTCTTGCTCAACTTTACTCTTCAATTAAATTTCATTCTTACTTCATTATAAAATCCACATTTCATATTCAATTGCAAATGAAAATTGTAGTACAATTTACACCATTTCTTTTGAAGAAAAAAAAAAAACCTTGACAAAAACTAACTTTCAAAAAAGAAATTGCATATGGAATCTAACAAAAACTTCATAATTTAATTTATAGAAAGAAAAATAAAAACGAACGTATAACACATGTAACCAAATCCTGCCCGACTTAATTTTCATCGTATTTATCAGCTTTTTGAAGCTTATTGCAAGAAAGAAAAGAATTTCCAAACAAAATTATGCTTTAAATTTCATTTTGGTTCGGTTGTCTGCTTTCTCCAATTTTTTTTTTCCTTTTTTTTATTATATCTCATCTTATCTTTAAACAAAGTAGGTTTTCTGCTACAAGTTGTGTAGGATGTATGTTCTTATATGCAGAAAATCAGTGAATGTTTGTGTTTCAGTGTTTGAATATTTTCGAGAGAATATTTTTCTTTTATTATTATTATTATTTAAATTTTTTTCTTGGTCTTTTGCCAAGTAGGGTAAAGATTTTCATTTATATATTTATACGAGTATGAGTATTTTTCTTTAGTTTTTTTTTAAGTTTCTTGAACATGTACCAGAGAAAAACTACTCACAGACAAACTTAAAAGTACATAAACACTGGCAGACAGACAGAAATACAAACACATCAATACATGTAAAATAAATTTGTTTATCTGTATGTGTGTAAAAAAAATATCCTTGCTTTTGCATGCAGGCATACAACCAAAATAACTAACTAGTGATTTTAAATGTCTTAAAAGGAAATTTACTCTCACACAAATACTCATCTACCAACATGTTTATACTTATGAATCTGTATTAGTCTTTACAGTTTTTCAGTGCATGTGTCTGCATGTGTGTGTTATGTGTGTGTGTAATCCTGTTATAAACAAATACAACAACACAAACGTTTAAATCCTGATTACACAGTCGTCATAGTCATCATCATTGTGTTCATCTTGTTTTTATACTACAAATCTTACACCCAGCGAAAAAATATAGTTATTCTAGATCACCGCAATCATTATTAGAAGTCAAATTCATGGTAGAATGCCAAAGGAACGACGATTGCAGCTTTACTTAGACTACGATTGGAATTAAACACGTATTGCAATAGGAATGATGACTGAAGCTAAACTTGAAGTATAAAAGGTTCGACGATCCTGGAACTAAACTTGGAACACAAAAGCAACTACGATTGAAGCTTAACTAGGAACTATGATTGGAACTAGGCTTGGAATGTAAAAGGAACGACGATTGAAACTTAAATTGGAGTATAAAAGGATTGACGATCCTGGAACTAAACTTGGAATGCAAAAAGGAACGACGATTGAAGCTTAACTTGGACTAAGAACAGGAACGACGATTGAAACTTAACTTGGAGTACAAAAGGAACGGCCATTGAAGCTTAACTTGGAGTATAAAAGGATTGACAATCATGAAACTATACTTGGAATGTAAAAGGAACGACGATTGAAACTTAAATTGGAGTATAAAAGGATTGACGATCCTGGAACTAAACTTGGAATGCAAAAAGGAACGACAATTGAAGCTTAACTAAGCTTGGCATACAAAAGAAACTACAATTAAAACCAAACTTAGAGTACAAAAGGAACGACGACTGAAGCCTAACTTGGACTAAGAAAAAGGAACTATGATTGGAACTAGACTTGGAATGTAAAAGGAAGCTCAAGGTTAATATCCCGTGTATATGTGTATGCTCCTGATGAGCAAACTAAACCTAAAGCATTGCAATAAATACTATAAAATTAATTAAATAAATGTTTATAAATATATAAATTCGTCTAGAATAATTATTATTTCATAATCGAACTGTTAATTTTTACTTCTTGATAAATTTAGTTAGGCTCGAGTTCGAGACGAAGTCTTGACATGAATACGAAAAAACTGAAGAAAAAAGGAAAAAACAACTATGAATAGAAATTAATAAAAAATGATAATTACAGCAAAAACTTCGAACTACCAGAACTAACACTGGTTAAAGGATTGATGTTTGTCTGTTGGCTGGCCGGCACCGCAGTGGTGCATGTGGTAGAACGCAAAGAACTCTGATGAGAGAAAGTGGGATTTCTCGAAACATATGTAAATTCAACAACCCAGGTTCGATCCCCAGTCAAGAAAAATTATCAAAATTTTTAATAATACAATTTTCAAGTTGTAATTCCTAACTTCAGTAAAAATAATTTAATGAACTCGAGCCTAACTAAATTTATCAAGAAGTATATAAATCCGTTTTATTTTATTTTATAACGAGGGGGGGGGGGTAGAGAAGCACACATGGTTTAGCTAGTTATAATATAATGATTCAACATAAAAAACATGATTGCCATTAGCATATAAAATAAATGATATATGATGGCTGCAATCATGTGAATTCCATTAGTAACATATTATGAATAATTGGAAATACGTTAAAATGATTGTGGTTAACATGTCTATCAATTTTTTCTCTGCGTATCTCTATGTTATATAAATGTGTCAATGTTTCTTTGTGTATTTCTAAGTGTAAGTATTTCCTGAACAGCGTAATCCTGTTTGCATGTAGTATTTGAGTGTATATGTATGTTTGTGTGTGAGTGGAAGAACAAGGATTTTGTGTCTTCTTAGTAACATGATCTTATGATTCCAGTTTGTTGGAGTTCAAATGTCAATTTATGACAAATAAGAGTTAATTAGTTGCATACAAACATTGGCAGTAAATAAAAGACAAACAAAAAATGTCAACAGAAAATCAAACAAATTAAACTAAATAAATAAAAACAATTAAATAACAAATTAAAAGTAATTGCAGTAAATTGAAGTTAAAAAAGTTTGAGAGTTTTATATACATATTTTTATATACATATATTTACATACATATATTCATTTAGCAAAGTTTTTTTTGAAGGAACTCACCTGTTCATTATCAACATTTTTATTTAAATACGAGGTTAAACTGCGCGCCATGTTCTTGAGCTGTTTTTAAAGTTTAAAACAGCATTTATTACTTTTGATATATTCTGGTGTTTTTATATTAATTGCTTTCGTTTATGGTTTTTCTTTCAATGAAACAAAAAAATATTTTTACATTATCAGTTAATAGGTTTATTAAAAGCTGTTTTTTTTGTGCGTTTGGTATTGCTATAAATAAATATAAATTTATTGTTTTAAAGTCAAAGAAATTGAAAAAAATTTTTTTGAAAGGAACTTTGTGTGTTTTAGCAAAATGTTAGAAAATAATTGGAAATATTTTTAGGACACAATTAAATGAGTTTTTAAATTAAGTCGTAACAAAAAAATTATGAAATTTTCCAAAAAAAAAAAAAAAAAATTAGCTTACAAAAGAAAATGTTCCAAAAGTACTTTTAAAAAGTACTTTTATAATTTTGGTAATTTTGACCAAAAATATTATTTATTCCAAGAAAAATGTCAGCTTTGCATTTTAGCAGAACTTTTTTTAATAGTAGCAAAAAAGTACTTTTTGGAAAAATTGCTAATTTCTTAGCAAGATTTTTATTATACTCCAATTTGTTTTTCATTAACATTTAATATTTTGTATAGCTGGATCAAATTATATTATTAATTTAAAGAGGCAACACAAAATAAAAGCTTATTAACATTTAACTTCGTTAGAATTTAGCAGAACTTTTTCAAATAGTACCATGAAAGTACTTTTTGAAAACAATCAAAATTAAACAAAAATAACGTTTGTTTAAAGGTCATAATTAATATTTAATAGTTTCTTTTTACAAGCAATTAGGTCATTTTAATTTTATATAAAAATATTTGATTTATTTCTATATATTTATTTCAAATATTTCGCTATCACAATGGATAGCTTCTTCAGGGATAATATAAGTTTTGAATTATAATAAAATAATTATTTTTTTGCTCAAATTGTTGTTTTCACATTTAAATTTTATTAATTTTCGAAATAATTTCTCCACTTTAGAGGTATTTTTTTAAATAGTACTTTTTCAACATGTTGAAAAGTTTGTCAAGAATAAGCTTTACTATTAGTACTATTTTGCTTTATATTTTTATTTTTTTTTAATAAAAAGTACATAACTGGTACTTCTTAAATAGTATCCAAAAAGTACTTTTTGTTAAAAGTACCTTCTCAAATCTACTCTACAAGTATTTTTAACAGATTTTTAAATATTGCCTTTGTACGTTCTATTTGGCTTAAAAGTTATAATTTTTCATTAAAATGTACTAAATTGTTACTTTTTGAAATAGTACCCAAAAAGTACTTTTTGGAAATATTAAAAATTTTTGGCCAAAGAACGTATAAAGTTCTATTTCGCCTAAAAGTTTAAAATTTTTAACTGAAACGTACTAAATTGGTACTTTTTAAAAAGTACTTTTAAAATAAAAAATACCATATTTTAGTATTAATTAGTTTTAACATACATTTTGAAAATCTCTTAAAAATACTTGTACAGTACACTTTTGAAAATATATGGAAAATTTTAGAAAAGCTTATCTTTATAAATAAATACTTGCTTTTGCGCTTAACATTTTAGATTTTTCTGTAGGTTAAATGTATTAAATTGGTAATTTTATAAGGGTACCTAAGAAGTACTTTTTTAAAATAAGGAATATTTTGGTAAAAATAAGCTTTATACGTTGCAATTTGCTTAAAATTTTAAATTTATAAGTTCAAAAGTGCGAAATTAGTACTTTTAAAATAAAACCTAAAAAGTACTTTTTGAATATATGGAAAATTATGCCAAATATCAACATATTATGTTGTAATTTTTACTAAATTTGCTTAATTTTATTGCTTTTGGGAATTCCCTTTATATAGAAAAAGTCCCTTTTGAAAACTGTATTCAAATTCAATACAATATTTCTTTATGAAATTTATTTAAACATTAAAAATGCTGTTTCTTTTGTTTGCTTAAATAGTTTTTTGACTGTTTCAAAAATGTCTTCTATGGCTTTTTCTCAGTTTGAGTCTTTCTTTCTTTTATATTTTGTTTTTTTTTTTCTGTAACATTTGAATTTTAAATTTCCGTTTCCTTGTTTTCACCCACATTCAAATATTTCCATATATGAATGTATATGTATATTTAATATTAAAACGAAAAGAAATAATGCAAAAATTTAATAAATATTTTTCCATTTATTCTATGCATTTAAGCATTTTTCAATTCATTTTCATTTATATTACAGAGGGTAACTAACTACTGGCAAAAGGCTGTCTGTCTGGCTGTTTCGTTAAAGGACCTGAGAGCTGGATTGAAAGAAAACGAGCAAAGAATTCTTCTATTATTTGTAGCCAATATTAAAATATATTTTTTATTAAGTTTTAGTTTGCCATCATGCTCTTTTATCGATGTGTAAAAAAAATCTAGAAAAGTGTTGCATTTTTATATTCCTTTATTTTTCAAATAAATATTTTCTTTTTTATTTTTGCAGCAAAATTGATTTGATTTTCTTTTTATTTTTTTCGTTTGTTTGTAATATTTTGTGTGTATTTTTATTCATTCATCTTTTAATTTGTAAAATGTTTTTGATTGAAATTCTATGCATTTCATTTAAAACATTTTATAGCACTTTGAATTATTGTACAGGCCAGGCAGGCAGGCAGGCTGGCTGTTAGTTTTATTTGTCAGTTTCTCTGTGTGTCTCTGTCTGTCAGTATAACTAACTTAGGTCGTTTTAAGTTCTTTTCAACACTATTTGCAAATCCTGTTGTTAGTATTCTAAGCTGCCTTTTTCTCTATTTAACTAATAATAATGTCAATCAAAACAAAGGCTAGCAGTAGAATGTGTGTAACGAGTACATTCGTTTGATAATTTTATTATAGAATTTTAAATAAAATTTAGATTTAAAACCATTACCAATTCCAATAGTTATTTATTTATTATTTCTAGTTAAATCATTTATTTAATTGTGCATCGATACCAGGGATTTTCACCCATTAAATTCTTCTTGATTTCATTTATCATTTCTCTGGTCTCCTTAATTTTTCATTCATTCTGCTTTTATTTAATTCATGTCAATATCGTTTTTACTTAAGGTCAATAAGAGTTTCACAGTTTACCTACAAATCCCAATTAAGGACAGCTGCTGGAAAAGTCACATACATCATCACAAATTTATACAACGTAAAGGAAATTCACAGCTTCAGCTGGTTTATGTGACCCGGAAATGTATTATAAAAAGCTTTTAACGTAGTAATGGCGGAAAAGAAGCAACACAAAACATTCGCCATTGAACTTGTAAAAATTTAAAAACGAAATATAACGAAATTTTAAAAATTTAACAGGATTTGATAGGAAGATTTTTGATAAAACAAAACTTAAGTAAAAAACTGATTTTAAAAATAGTAGTAGAAATACCACTATTTTGAAACCTCTCAAAAATGCTAATTCTGGTACTCATTAAGCTTATTTGTATAAAATAAACACAATTTTGCAAGAATTTACCAATTCTAAAACAGTAGTAGAAATACTACTATTTACAAATTACGCAAAATTTAATTTTTAAAAACATAAAGCTTATTTAGTTTAAAGAAATAAAATTTTGTAAGAATTTTAAAATTCTAAAATAGCAGTAGAAATACTTTTATTTTTATAACGATATCTGTGTTTTTTATATGTTTAATATAAAATAAATTTAAAAATATAATTAAAAATAGTAAGAGAAATACTACTGTTTTGAAACTTCTCAAAAATCTTATTTTTGTAACCTACAAAGCTTATTTAGTTTAAATAAACACAATTCTGTAAGAATTTTCTATTTCTAAAATAGTAATAGAAATACTACTATTTTCACAACTCCCAAAATTACAAATTTTGAACTGCTTACAATTAAATAAATTTTCAAGCTTTTCATTTAAAGCTAGTTTTTACCTTTTCGCATTATTTTAATGCTATTTGTTGCAATTAGAAAATAGTAGTAGTAGAAATACTATTTAAAAACTTGTCAAAAATAAAATTTTTAAAACCTGTTAAGTTTATTTGGTTTAAATAAACTTAATTTTGTAAGTTTTTTTAGTTCTAGAATAGTAGTAGAAATACTACTATTTTTAAACTTCTTAAAAATTCTTTCTTTGAAACCTGCAAGCTTATTTGGTTTAAATAAAGAAAATTTTATAAGAATAGTTTAGTTCTAAAATAGTAGTAAAAATACTACTATTTTTAAACTTCTCAAAAATACTAATTTTGAAACCTATAAATCTAATTTGTTTTTAATAAACAAAATTTTTTGACAATTTTTCAATTCTAAAATAGTAGTAAAAATACTACTATATTTCTAAGGCCTAAAAGTATAGTTTTTCCTTAAATTTGTATTTAATACAATGTAATAAAATGTATCAACTATTTAATGGAAATCGTTAATTCTATTTCTTTTCGTTTCAGTTTTATTTCTTCTCTCATTTCCTTGCGTTTAATAAAAATATGTTTTATTCTTAGAAATACATTTATATTACTCAATTAATAATCAAAAAGGACTTGCGAAAACCACAAACCCCAATAAATTCAATTTACTACGTTTGAACATATTAAGAAAATCAAATATAAAAGTCAATAATAATTATAAAAATCAGTGATAAACTCTTGTTTGCTATAAGAAAGAAACGACCCAATAATGAACGGGCGAAAGGGAGGAAAAAAATCAAGAAAATTACAGACATACGAGCATAAATGTAGCTAAATATTTTTATAGAGAATTTAGCAATTGAATAGCAAAAGTTTGTTAATATAAATATCCAAGACTTTGATGTATATAACAGAGACAGAGGGTGCAGAAAATAGCGCAAAAAAAAAAACAATGAAAAGTTTTAGAAGTTTCTGTAAAACTTCTTTTGACAATCAGTGTGTGTAAATCAATTTTAATGTTTTTTATTGGCTTTTAAGAAACCGTTTGTTTTAATTTTTATATTTTTTAGAGTTCTAGTTACATTGCTTTTAAAAATCTTTGGAATCATTTAATACAATAAAAACTTATGAAGCTTTGAACTTATTAAAATTGAGAGATCTTAAAAAATAACTTTTCCTTTATTTCAGTGAATAAAGTATATGGAATTTGTAAAGAATATTGAAGGTCATAATACCGGACATAAGATTAAACCAAGCAAACACAGAAAATGAAACCGAATATGCTTTCAGCAACAACTTGACCCCCTTAGCAAACAGCTAACAGAACTATCAATAACAATAAGACAATAAAAAGAACAATAAAACAACTGGCAACATCAGTTGGAACACATCAATAATGATGGCAGCATTATATCTACATCATCTTCGTCATTATTATCAATTGCAAAAAAGACTAGAAAAACAAACAGCACCCAACCCAGCAAACAAATACCAATCAAAATGAACAAAAGTTCTCTATCATATTTAATATTAAACGAGAGATGAACATATACTTTAGAAAACAAATATACCAATAGTAAAACCTTTAAATAAAGGAAGGTTTACGAAAGAACATCAACATTAATTTTAAAATATCAAATCAGTCTACAGCAGATTTCTTACACTTCACCTTTCCTTTTTATTTGCTTTTACTGTGTTGTTAAGAAAAATGGCAAATATATTTTGTTACTTTTTTCAATATCAATGCTAAATAAATACTTATTATCCTTTTGAGGGAAAATACAGCGGATATCAAAAAACAGATAGACGAACGGAAGGACGGACTCAAAGATATGACTTATTTTACTACACATACCTACATAACAATATCTACACTTACACATTACATTAAGTGTATGGGCATAAATGATTTGGTTATGATAAACGTTTTTAAAATACACTTCAATATTTTGCTGCAGTACAAAGACATGGTTTAAGTCTCTCTCAACTTTTTGTCATTATTTTGAATGCAATTTGGGGCTACTTGAAAAAAGTAGTAGAAATACTACTTTTTTTTTAATTCCAAAATTTGTATTTTTAAAAGGCTGATATTTTTTAAAAAGTATAAAATGTGATAAATTTTGGTTGGTGCTATATTTACATAAACTTTTTTAAATTAAATTGGCAAAATTGCTTACAAATTTAATTAAAAAAAAGTAGTTTCTTTAACAAAGTTTTTATAATTTAATATGATAAGCATTATTTATTACATTCCTAAACTTTCTTTTCAACCCAAATTAATTTCAAATTACTTACATTTGGTCTATCTTTAAGACAAAAGTATATTTAATGAGTTCAAATTGTAGGGTCGTGTGTTTTTGTAAGGGGTCTATAATCATCAGCATTGATAGACAATTTCTTGTATGTGGCATTTGGTTTTCCTTTCAGCCTGTGTTCAAAAATTTGTTGTCCTTAAACACATGACAAACGAACTGCTTACAAGTTTTTGGTTGGAGTACGAGAGTTTTTTTTTTTATATATAATTAACAACAAAAAATATGTTTTTCTGTGTGGTTTCATATTCCAAACGCATGTTTGCAAGAGTATTTGCAAGCATACTGATACATTAACAAATAAATCTTTTCTACTTTTTTGCTGGTTTTTTATCATGCCTGAATATATATGTTCATATACATATGCATGTGAAAATGTGTGTAGTAAAACTTTAGCAAAAGTGTTGTCATAAATCTTTCTATAGTGGTTTCATATGTTTTATTTGTATATTTTAACAATGCTCTTATCAAAATCTATTCATATTTTCCTTTTTGTCGTACGTTTTTTTTTTTTTTTTGAGCTTAACTTCTTTTTTGTTGTTCTTTTTCTTGCGCAAATAGCAAAAGTTTCAGTTTATTTGGGGTTTTTGTGCTTAATGATGAAAAAGGGAAAACAAAAAATCTTGGGGTTTCATTATCTTTGCTTTTGTAACTTTAAGCTATGAATGTCGGTCGCTAAAAGTTTAACAACAAAAATTAAAGAATTATATAATACCATGGTATTATAAAGTAAGGCAGGGAATAGTTTTGTTTTAAAGGTCTTAAGGTATCTTAAAATGGCTTAATTTAAACCTTTATCAAGTGTGATGTAGGTATAATAATACTTCTTAATGTGCTGCTAAGTTATTTATATAAAAATTTGTCAACACGTTGTTAATTGTAAATCCAAGAGATTAAGCATAATAATCACTATATTCATCAGCTTTATCATTGAAAATATACGAAGAGTTAAAAATGTATTAAGCTAATGAAATATTAAAGGACAATAATCTCATTATTCAATAAAAAAAAGTTTTACATTAGAAAAATTTGTAATATAATTAAAATTTTAAAAATAGTAGAAGAAATACTACTTTTTTACAAACTCAAAATTGTTAAAAATATTAAAATTTTATCAATCATTTAATATTTTGTTAATATAAGCCACACAATAGACTTAGATTTAAATTTTGAAAATAGTAGCAGAAATACTACTTTTTTTTAATGTCAGATGTAAAAAATTACGCTAAATTACACTAATTTTCCTAGAGAAAAAGCTAATTTCATAAAGATCTACTTATTTTTTGTATAAATTAAAATTTTTGAAAATAGTAGCAGAAATACTCCTTGTTATATTTTGTTATTAACAGCAAAAAAACAGTAGTAGAAATACTACTTTTTTAAAAGTGTAAGAAATGCTCAATTCTATTTAATTCCTTTAATTTATTATTATTTAAAGTAATATTTTTTATTTAAATAAATTTTGAAAAATAGTAGTAGAAATACAACTATTTTAAAAAGTGTGAATTCAGTTTATTTTGTTAAAGAATTCAAAAAATTCCTGATATTTTACTTATTTTTTGTTTTATTAGAATTTTGTAAAATAGTAGTAGAAATATTAGTCTTTTTAAAAGTGTAAAAAATTGCCAATTCTATTAAATTCCTTTAATTTATTTACTTAAAGTAATATTTTTTAATTCAAATGAATTTTAGAAATTAGTAGTAGAAATACTACCTTTTTAAAAAGTGTAAATTCAGTTTATTTTGTTAAAGAATTCAAAAAATTCCTGATATTTTACTTATTTTAATTTATTTACTTAAAGTAATATTTTTTAATTCAAATGAATTTTAGAAATTAGTAGTAGAAATACTACCTTTTTAAAAACCCAAAAAAAAAAATAATTCTTTATTAAATTCTTTCTTATACGTTATTAAAAGTAATTAAATAGTAATAAAATTATATTTTGAAAAAAGTAGTAGAAATACTACTTTTCGTAAAGCACAATATTATAAAGTTTTTAGCAATTTAATAGTTGTTTAAATTCATGCTGTTTAAATATTACTTGAAGTTGTATTTATTTTCACTTAAAAACTCATGACACTTGAAAGGATTTATTTATATGAGTTTAATTAATATAAATTTAGTTATATTGAATATGTACCAGCTTTGCCTTTAACTAAATACCCATAATCTTAATTAAATTTTAGATTTACTAACATTTTTTAAAGATTTGTTTTTTTATATTATTTTCCACGAAGTAACTGATAAAGGCGCTTTTATAACAAAACTTCCGCCTGTGTAAAATACCAAATGTTTTACACAGGAAATGAAGCTTTAAATAAATTTAATGATAAAAGTTAGAGGGGGAGTATAAGTAATAATAATTTTATGTAACATGTTGAATACAACAATTAAAGTAGAACTCATGATGTTTGTTTTATTAACAGAGATAATGGCATGTTTTGAAACTAATTTAATCAAAATTAGCAAAAAAAAAAATCATCCTGTTAATCATTGTATAAGTATTTAACACTTGACTAAACAATAACTATTTGTAAAAGAAAAAAAAATTACGAATTATATAAACACAACTACAGCAGAAGAGAGCAGCAGCAGGAGCTGAGGAAATAGACATAATGGCTAATCAGTTATCTACACAAAATATATGTACATATGTACTCGTATATAAAATATTTTCTATATTAAACCCGATTAAATTGTTATTAATGTTGTTATATAAACAGTATAACAAAAGGAGTTACATAAGCTTAATATATGTACATGGAATGTTAAGGGAAATATTACAAAACAAGATTTAAGGAATATATATTAATTGCTAAAGTTATATGCCTTTCTCATATAATACTAAATAAAAAGTAAAGCAAAATTTTTAGTTTGAAGCCAGAAAAACGGCTTTAGAAAGAAACCAATTATACAAAAAAAAAAAACAATATTTAATGGAGTGCTTTTGACAGTGTTTTTAAATGAAAGCAAACAAAGTTAACAAAACAGTACAGGAGTAAGAAAATGTAACAGCAACTAATAAGAAATATGTTTAATACAACACCATAATTAAAATTTCAGTAAATTTTACTTATTTTGCTACAGTATAAAACAAAATTTAAGAAAAGCTTATTATATATTCTTAGTTGAATATTTAAAAATAGTAAAGGACGACTCAAGTAGAGATACTTTTTTCAATAGCCTTTTTTGACAGATCACGTCTGAGAAAATAGTAGTAGAAAGACTACTTTTTTAGAATTACAGAAATATGTATAGTAAATTTCAAAAATTTTTACTTTGTTACAAAATTGAAAAATATAATTACGTTCTACTTAATTTTGGCTACTTTTGGACTTGTTTAAAATAGTAGTCGAAATACTACTTTTTTTAAAAAGTATTAAAAATTTTAAATTTTATTAAATTATTTTTTTAAAGTTTATTCTAAACAAAATTATTGGCCACAAGCCAAAATTTTTTAATAGTAGTAGAAATACTACCTTTTTAAAAATGCAAAAACTTCAGAATTTTGTGTAGATTTTGCTTACTTTGTTACAAAATTTAAAAATATAATTCAGTGTTACTTAATTTTGGTTATTATTGGACTTTTTTAAAATAGTAGTAAAAATGCTACTTTTTTTATACTACTTATTTTCAAATGTCATAAGTGTAGTAAATTTCTTAAAATTCTACTTAGTTTTAAACAGTAATAATTTAATCAAGTTTTAGTTATTTTTGGTTGTTTGGTGAATATCTAGAAATAGTAGTAGATATACTACTTTTTAAAAAAAAAACTTTCAAACATTTAATTTTATTATATTTTCCTGTTATTTGTTATTTTAAACAAATTTAGGGTATTTAAACTGATTTTTCAAAATAGTAGTAGAAATATTACTTTTTTAAAAAGTAAAAAAAAAATTCAGAATTTTTGCCAATTCTAATTATTTTGTTAAGGAAATAATATATATCATTAGGTTTTATATGTTTTTAGTTTATATTTGTGTTTTTAAAAATAGTAGTAGAAATACTGATTTTTTAAAGTTTTTAAAACAACACATTTTTATTAATTTTTCTTATTTTTCTTATTATTGTTTATTTGACCTTTTTGTTATTAAAATTTTGGTAAATTTTAAAGCTTTAGGTCTTTTTTATAAAATATTTAAATTTTTTATTTCAATACTTCGCTATTCTTTGAGTAGCTTCTTCAGGATAAAATTTTTTATGAAAAAGCTACTCAAAAGTAGCGAAAAATTTAAATATTTTATAGAAAAGACCTAAAGCTTTACCGTCGTATTCATAAAAAATAAAGTAGGTTTAAAGTGGGCTTTTAGAAAAAATGTTCAGACGAAAATTTCCTAAAGTACATTTGAAGTCTATTTTAATTTATTCTGAATAAAACTGTTAATAATTACCAAAATCTTAATTTTTTTTATTTTGTTTTTTTGGATACGTTTTTTAAACTTGTAAATTTTTATAAATGCAACTTATTTGTTTTCTTTTTACATTCACCTCTTTTTGTGTCAACCTTTTAAGATAAACATTTTCACTACCTTAATTCCCTAAAGCTTTTATTACCACAAAAAACATCATTCATATTAATATCAATCATATAATTGTTTTCATGTACTTATATTTTTTTGCTTTTGATACATTTTATAAACACAAAATAAATAGCGTTCATTTTCAAATTCCCCTGAAAATGATTAATATGCAAAGCATACTTTTAGGATATTACTTGTATTCTATAGAGAGAAAAACACACACATTTGTAATACATACTTTTTAAATATTTTAAATGATTTTTGGACAAACCCATTTATTATGTATTACAACAGCAACAGAAAATTGTTTTTTTTTTTCTAAATGAAAAAAATAAACCTTTAATAATGTAGTTTTTTTTATTGTATAAAACTTTTATGTTTTTGTTTTGTGTTAATGTTAGTTTGTGGGGGGCTTTGTTATATAATAATAAATAAACGTACATTTATTTTATATTATACGTTTGTAAATTTTACACTGCCACTATTATAAAAAGAAAAATAAAACCAGCAACAAACCAAACAAAAAAACAAAAAAAAAAGAGAGAATTACAACAACTGCGAATAAAACAAGTGTTTATTTAAATAATTATACGCGTATGTATATGCATACAAAACCATTAACGCCTTACTTACAAACACACAAATGTAAATGCAATAGTGTTGTATAATAAACGTATAAAATTTTGTTGTTTACAAAAAAAAAAAACCCCCGAATAAAGAGAGCCAAATGAATAAAAGGAATAGCTAGTGAGAGTGTATGTGTGAGGTTTTTGTTGTAATATCCGCCCTCGGCTTGCCTCATCTCATCATCATATCGTCATTATCATTTTCACTCACTAACGGTAGCAACGTGCTCGTAACTAACGAGCAAGAAATGAGCAATTTAAATTAGACTAACAATAATAAGAACAAAAAAAAAACACATTACAAATTGTACACAAAAACAACTATAAACCCAAATACTACAACAATAGTGGTAGAAAACAGTTAAAAACGAAACACAACTAAATAATGCTAATGGTATTAAATAGATCTTGTTTTTTGTTCCTAATCTAAGCAAATGAGTATTTAAGAGAAAATTATATTAAATTACACACTTCAACACATTTAAACACTTTTTGTTACAGGTTTTTTTTTTTTTTTTGTTCAAGTCCAAATTAGTTATTCAAGTCCAAATTAGTTAACTGCAAAAAAGAGAATTTTTCTTAACAAGCAAATAAAAGTAGAAATACTACCATTTAAGGTGTTACAAATAACAAATTTTATGAAATTTCTTTATTTTTTTGTTAAACTAAATAAACAACAGTCTTTAAATTAAATTTTGAAAATAGTAGCACAAACACAAAATTGGTGTAAATTCTTTATATTTTATTAAAGAAATAATAAATTTTGGTAAATTCTATTTATTTCTGTATATTTTTTGAATTTGCAAAAATAGTAGTAGAAATACTACTTTTTTAAATGTTATAAAAACACAAAATTTTTGTAAACTCGTTATGTTTTGTTAGAGAAATAATAAATTTTGTTAAATTCTATTTATTTCTGTATATTTTTTGAATAAATAGTAGTAGAAATAGTACTATTTTAAAATGTTATAAAAACCGTAAATTTTTGCAAATTCTTTATATTTTGTTTACGAAATAACACATTTTGTTAAGTTCTGCATATTTTTGGTTATTAGATGATTTTTTTTTTAAATAATAGTAGATATACCTTTTTAAAACGTAAGGAAAACAGTAAATTTAGGTAAATTCGTAATAATTTGATGGAGCATTAATAAACTAAATTAAGTCTAATTTTTTTCAGTTATTTTTAACATTTACAATGCAATGAGATGAAATCATAAAATTATATTAAATAAATTTAGGTTTTGTTATTATTGGCAAAGTAACAGTCTGAATTTTAAATTTTGAAAAAAGTAGTAGAAATACTACTTTATAGTACTTTTCTTTATATTTTAATCATTTTGTTAGAGATCTAAAAAATTTTGTTAAAGTTTACAGATTTTCGTTGATTTCGGAATTTTTTAAAATAGTAGTGAGAAAATTAGTATTTTTTCTTTAATTATGTTCTCTTTTGTTATTATAAGCAAAATTATAGCCTTTTAAACATGTTTTAAAAATAGTAGTAGATATACTACTTTTGCAAAAAACTGTGAAAAATAGTAATTTTCAGTACATTGTACTTATTTTATAACATAAATAAAATTGCAGTTGTCAGCCTTTCTAAGTAGTTTTTTTTTTTTTTACAAAATATTCTCATATTCTCAAAATACTCTCATAAACTCAATAAATGATTTAATTTTAAAAATATATTTAAGTTCCTTAGACAACTTCTGCATACAAGAGCATTAACCCTAGAATATCATACTTCGTCGAAATTACGACACATGTTTTTGTTTTATGTTTTTATGTTTTATGTTTTTGTTTTATGTTTTTGTACAACTTTTATTTGTTTTATTTCAATAAAAAACATAAGAAACAATTGAAAAAAACTAAGCATTGGAAATTCTCTATATACAGATCATCCTTTCGATTCGGCGAAGTATGATGTTTTCGATATAAAAATAAGTATGATATTCTACGGTTAAAATGTTGAAATTGTTCAAACATTTTTCGCACGTCGACGTATAGAAAATGTTATTTGTCTCGACACTGCGTATACTTAATATGCAACAAGTTCACATTAATCATACGCCTAAATAGAGTTTAAAATTACATTCTTGTTATTAAACACAGTTTATTTTTGCAAATCCTTTTTGAAATTTGTGTAGCTTTCGGTTTTGCACTTAATCTTCAATCACATTGTTTTTGGCGTATACTTAACTTGTGCCTTAAATTACTCATTAATCATACGTTACGTATGACTTGAAAATTTCAATTTCAATCTGTTTTGTTTATTAGGTCTTTTATTTTAATTTAGCTCGATTTATTTAAATTTAAAAATTGTGCCTTTTTTTTTGTATAAAAAAAAAATAATCTTAAACAATACAAGGAGACGTTCGTCCGTCCCTTCCTTTCCTTTTCAGTCATTGCTTTTAATACCACAACAAGTTCTTGTATTTCAAATTAGAAACAATACCAAGCAAGTTAATAATGATGACTTAAATAAAACAGAAAAAATTTGTTTACAAATTTAAACAAAATACGAGTACTACAGCAGTTGTGTGCAGCAGTTTGTTACAATTGTAAACTAAATTTGTTGTTCAACAGCTGAGCCAGATTAACTTCGATCTGTTTGTTTGTTTGGCTATGAATAAGAAAAATATTTTCAATTTCAATTTGAATTGTGTTTTTTTCGTTCGTTTTTTTATATTTTTATTTTAGCCTCAACAAATTACAATGAGTATTATTTGCTCTTGCTTGTTTTCTATATTATTCTATATTGTGGTGGTAGAGATTGTGTGAGTCTTTTTATTTTAAGAAGGTTTAAATCGCAAACAGTCTGTATTAAATGTAGTTCAGTTTTGTTGCCGGCAAGAAACTGTAGGGGAAACGGAAAGCATGTAATGAAATGTTCAGCCAAATGTAGTACTTTTTAAAGCACCCTTCTAAACCATAAATACTTATATATTTTGAACAAATTTAATAATATAAATTGTATTTACAAACTAGTTGATTTTGTTACTATACAAAAAAAGTCAGTCATTTAAGCTGCAATTTCTGTCATACAAATAATTGCTAACTATTTAAAGTTTTTACCAATAATATACTTAATCTAACAAACTGTCCTGTTGTGTAAAGCACCTGTAATAGAGGTTAGAAATCTTAAGAGTAATAGGAAAAAAATAACAACTTTTAGTAATTATACTGAGCAGCAAGTGAATAAAACAAATCTTTATACTAAAAATAATTATTTTTCCTTATAAAACTGAACATTACATAATTACTTGTATTTTAAAAAGTAGTTTTAGAATTTACCAAAAAAGTAGTAGTACTACTAAAAAGTAGTAGAAATACTACTTTTTTAAAATACTTCAAAATACACAATTTTAAAAAATTCTTTTATCTATTGTTATTATAAACAATATTAAATTTTAAAATAGTAGTAGATATACTACTTTTTGAAAAAGTAATAAAAATAGAAAATTTTATTATTTTTTGTATTACAGTCGGGCCCCGATTATCCGTGATTCGGTTAACCGGTAACCCCGATTAACCGTGATGGAAAAATATCAGTCTATTGTTTGATTCCCTCTATTATCCGTGATGGCAGAATTTTGTTTCATTAACTTCAACTTCATACATACAATATAATAAACATGAAAACGGGTAATTCCCTTGTTTGCATACGATGAGTCAGAAGCATTTAAAAGTGATTAGTTTAATTTTGAAATTTGGGAAGTACGGGTGAATGTAAATATATTTAGTATGACATCGTTACCAGTGTTAAAATGGTAAAGAAATATTCAAAAATTATGTGAGTTTTAAAATGTTAGCTCAAAAAATTTAATTAATTTTTTTTTAATATAAATATGTATGTAGTATGTACACCAATGTTCACTTGTTAAATAATAAAAATACTTAAAAACTGTATAATCAAAATTGTAATTGGATTAACCTTGAAAATCGATTATCCGTAATGCTTCTGGTCCCGTTCATCACGGATAATCGAGGCCCGATTGTATAAGTCAAAATAAAGCCATTCAATTCAATTTTGAAAATAGTAGTAGAAATACTACTTTTTTTTTAAGTCTGGAAAATAGTAAATTTACATAAATTTTCTATATTTGGTTAGAGAAATAATAAATGTTGTTAATATCTCTTCATTTTCGGTTAATATTTCAGTTTTAATAAATAGTAGTAGAAATACTACTTTTTTAAAAAGTGCTAAAAATAAAATTTTTTATTAAATTATTTTAATTTTTGTTATTATAAGACAAACAGGTTTTTATTTAATTTTAAAAATAGTAGTAGATATATTATTTTTTTTAAGTCTTAATAATAGTGAATTTATATAAATTATCTTTATTTTGTTAGAGAAATAATAAATTTAAAACATTTCTTTTTATTTTCGCTTAATATTTGAATTTTTAAAAATAGTAGTAGAAATACTACTTTTTTCAAAAGTACTAAAATTCTTATAATTTTTGTTATTATAGTGCAAAAAATAGTCTGAAATTAAATTTTGAAAATAGTAGTAGAAATACTACTTTTTTAAAAAAGTTTTAAAAATTTATATAAACTGTTTGATCTTTCTCTTAATTGTTGTTGTTTTTTTTTTTTTTTTTTTTTTTGTCTTTTGCTCTATTCCTTTTATGTGCAGTCATCTTTCATTGTAGCTTGACATGATTCCAAGGTTTAATTAAAAGTGCAGAAAATAAAGGACGACAACTGATTAAAAAGTGTCTTCTAGTAGTAGTTTTATCCTTACTGCAATTATTTATTTACTTATAAAGATTAGGGTTGGCAAAATTAATAACAAATTAATTAAAATAAAGTATAGAGACACTGGCAAGGGGATACAAATGTAAAAATCATACATTTACTGTGTGACCTTCTGGTATTAATTGTAAACAACTACAATTTGACTGACTAATTATTGGTTAATAGAAAACCTAATTCAATAGCTGTGTTCGTTTATATAAAATCAAAACAACTTAGTTTTAAACAACTTTAAATCTTTACTCTATGCCCCCCTTCAACTACAAACATCATGATGACATGTATTTCCGCTACACTGAGTGATTTTAAATTGAAAACAAAAATCTTTTAACCGTTTTAATACATAAATCACCAACTATTATTATTGATTTGAACATTCTAACTTACGCTCTCCACACATATACAAAACAAAAAAAAAAAAACTCATCTATTTTAAAACCGAAACTTAAAAATGATAATAAATTTAATTTTATTTTTACGGTTTTGTTTTCAACATCAAACACACAATCGTTAGCCAAAGGTTTCATTTCATATAAATACAAATAAATATGTTTGAATGTATGTATATGTTGTACAAATAAAATTTATTAACATTTCATTTAAATAAATAAAAGCAAAACATATAAATATTTTCACGAAAAGTTTGCCTTTTTGCGATGAATATAAATATTTATTTATAATCAAAGCACAGTAGGAAATATTGAAACCAAATGGCTAAAAGGATAAAATTCTTAACAATGATCCTAAGAAAAACCTGAACGACATTTTATCAAATATCAAACGTCTGCAGACCAAAATCATTAGGATGTTTGTATATAGCTCAAAAAAAAAAAAACTTCAAATGTTTTAGAAATTTCACATCAAATTTCCAACTGACCCCCATCCGGTCATTTAAACACGAAAAGTGGCAAGCATAAAAACCGTAAAATAATGATGTTAAATTAATAGTTTTATGTCAACTGACAGCTGAGTGGAGTGATGCCATGCTTTCATAACATCAAGAGTTTAAATTGAAACATCATGATGTAGGAGTCTGCAAAAAAAAATTAAGCAAAAAACAAGCCAGAACAAAAAAAAACGCTCACTTCCGTTTAACTTAAATTAACATGATATAGCAATGAATGCGAACAAGACGTGAATGAAAAAAAAAAAAAAAATAATGGCAAGAGTATTTAACAAAGGGGAAGTCGACTAATCAAAAAGTCAATCAAATTTATGGATGAAAAAAGAACGAACAGAACTAGAACACAACTCGAACAGAACTATAACAAAACTAGAACAGAACAGAACTAGAACACAACTCGAACAGAACTAGAACAGAACTAGAACAGAATTAGAACAGAATTAGAACAGAACAGAACAGAACTAGAACACAACTCGAACAGAACTAGAACAGAACTAGAACAGACCTAGAACAGAATTAGAATAGAATTAGAACAGAACTAGAACAGAACAGAACTCGAACAGAACAGAACTAGAACACAACTCGAACAGAACTAGAACAGAACTAGAACAGACCTAGAACAGAATTAGAATAGAATTAGAACAGAACTAGAACAGAACAGAACTAGAACACAACTCGAACAGAACAGAACTAGAACAGAACTAGAACAGAACTAGAACAGACCTAGAACAGAATTAGAATAGAATTAGAACAGAACTAGAACAGAACAGAACTCGAACAGAACAGAACTAGAACACAACTCGAACAGAACTAGAACAGAACTAGAACAGAACTAGAACAGACCTAGAACAGAATTAGAACAGACGTAGAACAGAATTAGAACAGACCGAGAACAGAACTAGAATATAACTAGAACATAACTAGAATAGATCACGAGCAAAATTAAAGTAGAACTAGACAACACTAGAAAATAACTAGAACAGAACTGAAACAGAACTAAAACAGAACTAGAATCTAAATTAAAACTCAACTTTAAGCATCCTTCCCTTTTGATTTCAAAACTTATTTGATGAATCCGATGATTGTTGGTTAAAAACGGCAGCAGCCACAACAGTGACAGTGGCAAGAAGTGACAGATTTATTATAAAAAAAAACGACAAATAAAACTGTCACTGGTGGTAATTGCTTTGCTAAATTGTCTAAACTTGTTTAATAAACAAATTAATGGACTGTTGTTATGCTAGGAATTAATTTATAAGGATTTCTTTTGTTTTTTGCTTTACTCATTATACGCGTTTAAATTTAAACATCAAGACTGGACTGAATATGAGCTGTCATAAATATGTTTAAAGTAGAGGGTGTTTTTTTTTTTAATGGATATTTTTTTAAATGACATGAAATTTACTTTATTGGAAAGATAAGCTTGTGGCAATATAATTTTTATATGACTTGTGGCATATGACTGGCTCGGAAGTAGTCTAAGTAGGAGGCTTTATATTCGATGACTTTTTTCAACATTTGTGGCCGTATATTGGCAATAACGCGGCGAATATTGTCGTTCCAGTGGTCAGTCGTTTCGAGCTTATTGGCGTAGACTAGCGAATCACTTGACAGCTGACAAAATGGCCGCCAGTTAAGAATGTGTTGACAACTTGAAGTTATATACATCTTAAAAAAACACCCTATATTAAGGGGTATAAGGGGTATTAGGATGCTAGGAATTTTTAAAATTGTACAAAATTAAGGGGTTGTTTAACCTTTAACTGACGAGGTGATAAATTATTTAATGACGTGGTGGTAAATTTTACACCTCTTAATTTTATTAAAAACAATTGAGAAAAAATTGTTTTTTTTTATAAATTATTTCCTTTTTAGAAATAAGCCACTACATTTTAGATAACAAAAAATAAAGAAAACAAAAAATATTTTTATTTTTTTTTTTGGAAGAAAGTTTTTAAACAAAAATGTAAAGGGAGCGTAAAATTTACCACCACCTTCATCAGTTAAAGGTTAAGTTCAATGAAAATAGTTAAATTCATTTTTAGAACTAAATATTTCGCATATTTTTTTTTTTTTTGAAATTTTTAATTTAAAAACAAAATGTGTTTTATAATGGGGGATTCAAGTAGAGATACTTTTATCAATAGCCTTTTTTTGACAGAGCACGTGTGACTCGTGTCACGCTGTCGTGTTATTTTTGTTTAGAATTTGTTTGGCATTTCATATTGGAAAGACTTACGTCTGAACAACGTTTACAAATCGTTCAACTTTATTCACGTTCTGTGAGGAATAAATTCCGCACATTCGGCCTACTGAGCGTGCTATTCACAGTACCATCACCAATTTTGAGACCCAGCATTCATTATTGGATAATATTTGACTGAATAGACCACGGGCCATATTTCTTTCAAAATGATGCCTGTGCGAACGTAACTGTCATGGTAACCGACTATTTGATGCCTGAAATTGAAGCTCATGATCTCGTTGACAATTGGTTTCAGCAGGACGGCGCCATTTCGCACACATCGCATCAATCAATAGATTTATTGACAGAACACTTCGGTGAGCACATAATTTCACGTTTTGGGCCGGTCGCTTGGCCACCAAAATCGTGTGATCGGTGTGATATAACCGTTAGACTTTTTCCTGCGGGAATATGTAAAGTCTAAAGTCTATGCGGACAAACCCGCTTCGATTCAGGCCTTGGAGGAAAACATCACGCCAGTTACCAGCTCGAACAAGTCAATAAAAATTGGACTCTACGGATAGACCATCTGCGACGTAGCAACGGCCAACATTTGATAAACGTAATCATCAAAAAATATATGCCAAAGAATGTTCTTTCAAATAATAATAAACATTCCCCATTAAATTTGAATTTTCTGTGTGTTTTTTTTTCTTTAAAAGGTAGGGAACCTCGAAATGGATGACGCTTTCTTCTATTTGAAAAATTTCGTTTAAATTTAACCTTTTACTACAAACTTTTATTCTTGTACGTTGATTATTATAGTTGTAAACTTCATGTTTACATTAAAATATTTATGTTGGCAAATACACTTACAAATGCATGTCTACACAAGCAAATCAACATACAGACATACATATGTATGAATATGACAAACTATTTGTATTAGTTTAACAAGACAGAAGTCTATTTATTATGGAAAAAACACACACACAACCTTTACAACCATATAACTATACAGATATATTGTAACATTTCTGTTTAGAGTTAAATATTCGTAAGTTGACTAAAATGTCAAAAAGTTTTTTGTTTTTTTTTTTTTGTCATACAATGTAAATATGTACGTATGTATGAATGGATGGGATGGGTAGCGTGTAAAAGTTAAAGTATTGTAAATATTTTAGCTTAAATACAGAGATACATTTACAGTATTGTTTATTATTTCAGTGACATATTCGCATACACTCTGGCAAACACTAGCATAGCTAGTCATAGGAATATACTCTCGCTAACATATGAGCAAATTGGCTGCTATATTACAAAAGGTTCTAACTAACAATTTAAACATTTTAGTGTATCAGTAAGAACAACAATTGTAGGAGTTAAAGATTCACACTTGATATATTTTCTTTTATACACGCAGAGAAAAAACATGGTTGTCGTAAACATAATCTCAGAGCAAGATATTATGATAAGATTTATGATTGTAGTCAAAACATATTATGATGAATATAACTGAAACAAAATATCATATTATGATCAATTATCATCGATATTAATCATAATTTGATTATATAACATCATATTATAACCTAATATAATCATAAAATGTTCATGATCATGTTATGACCCAAGGTAACCATATTATAGTTTAAAGTAATCACAATATGATCTAAGGTAATCATATTATGATCTAAATTGATCATATTATCATCTAAATTAATCATATTATGATCTAAATTAATCATATTGTGATCTAAATTAATCATACTATGATCTGAATTAATCATATCATAATCTAAATTAAACATATTAAGATCTAAATTAATCATATTATGATTTAAATTAATCATATTGTGATCTAAATTAATCATATTATGATCTGAATTAATCATATCATGATCTAAATTAATCATATTATGATCTAAAGTAATCATATTATGATCTAAAGTAATCATATTATGATCTAAATTAATCATACTATGATATAAATTAATCATATCATGATCTAAATTAATTATATCATAATCTAAATTAAGCATATTATGATCTAAATTAAGCATATTATGATCTAAAGTAATCAAATTATGATCTAAAGTAATCATATTATGATCTAAATTAATCATACTATGATCTGAATTAATCATATCATGATCTAAATTAATCATATTATGATCTACAGTAATCATATTATGATCTAAAGTAGTCTTATTATGATCTAAATTAATTATACTATGATATAAATTAATCATATCATAATCTAAATTAAGCATATCATGATCTAAATAATTCATATCATAATCTAAATTAAACATATTAAGATCTAAATTAATCATATTATGATCTGAATTAATCATATTGTGATCTAAATTAATCATACTATGATCTGAATTAATCATATCATGATCTAAATTAATCATATTATGATCTAAAGTAATCATATTATGATCTAAAGTAATCATATTGTGATCTAAATTAATCATACTATGACATAAATTAATCATATCTTGATCTAAATTAATCATATCATAATCTAAATTAAACATATTATGATCTAAATTAATCATATTATGATCTAAATTATTCATATTATGATCTAAATTAATCATATTATGATTTAAAGTTATCATATTATGATCTAAATTATGTATAATAATATATAATATATAATAATATATAATATATAATAATCATATTATGATCTAAAGTAATCATATTATGAATCAGTAACAACTAAGATTGTTAGAGTTAAAGAACCAATATTGTAGGACCATGATTGTTGGATTTAAAGATCCACGTTTGATATATTTTGAGAGTGCTGTAGCTTAATCGGTCAGAGCATTTGATCATTAAGCATGAGTTGGTATATGTAGCCCGGGTTCGATTCCCAGCCGCTGCCACTCAAATAACAGCAGTTTTTGATAATTATTACTTTTCTTCTATCTATTATAACTTATATTTATTATATTGCCCTCTTTTGGTGGTATAGCATTGAAACGCCATCGAAGTAAAAAAATTAAATAAAGGCTATAAAATCAAGCTTTAAAAATAATGCGCCTACTCACCACCAGAGGCTCTGCAATGCTGCCCTAAAAAAGCATAATGCGCAATTGCAGAGTTTTCTAATTTCCCTAGGTAAGTTACGTCATGTGTTGTAAATTCAACTCAATAAAATCCTTGAAATTAATATGTTGAGCAAACGAAAGCCCATTATCAACATAAATTCCTAAAACCTTAATACGTGAAACTATGTTAGCAAGTGCACCATTCACTGAAATAACTGGTGTCATTAGACCATATACGCCAGAAAAAAAACTCGCTTTAGAATTTGAAACATTCAAGATTGTAAAATTTTCTGCACACCAGGAATCATCAAACTGAAACAAATTGTAAGTCATCTGCATATAGAAAACCTCTAAATGGAAGAAACTCGTGGCCCCAAGAGAGATAGAACAAGATAATATCATGCGCCCATCTTCTCCAGTTTTCTTGAAATTTTAATTCATCCTCTCAAGAATATTAAACTTTAAATTTGGGAAAAAATTAAGAAATTCATATCAAAACTCGCTCTGTTAAATATTACGACTCCTGATTATCATAGTGCGATAGATTATTTATAAATTCCACTAAGTTTCATGCATCCAGCTTCTTCCGTTTTCCTGAAATTCGAATTCATCCCTTCAAGTAGATTAAATTTTGATTTTGGGAAAAAATTAAGAAATTCATAACAAAACTCGCTCTATTAAATATTATGACCCCTGATTATCATAAAGCGATAGATTATCTATAAATTCCACTACATTCAGCTTCTTCCGTTTTCCTGAAATGCAAATTCATCCCTTCAAGTAGATTAAATTTAGAATTTGGGAAAAAAATTAAGAAATTCATAACAAAACTCGCTCTGTTAAATATTATGACCCCTGATTATCATAAAGCGATAGATTATCTATAAATTCCATGCGTCTTGTTTCATGCATCCAGCTTCTTCCGTTTTCCTGAAATTCGAATTCATCCCGTTAAGATTAAATTTTGAATTTCGGAAAAATTAAGAAATTCGTATCAAAACTTTCTCTGTTTACCAATTATTTTTATTTCATAACATTTCCATTTTAAGCAGTTTTTTCTTTTATACCTAAAAATATTAGTTAGCTTCTTTTCCATATTAATGCTACACTCTAGGCAAGCGTGTTTTTGTTGAGTTAAACTTTTCAACTGAAAGTTTTACCTCTTTTATAAACATACTTACAAGGAGTTCTTTTTTGCCTCAACCACATTTAAATATTTAGATCGTTGTAAAAAAAAAGTTTTGTAAAGCTGTAAAATCAGTCATTCTATTCTCTATTTGAAGTATTTCAACACAAATTTTGTTTTATTCAAAATACTACTTAAATATAAAAATAAATAAGAAAATCTTGAAAAGCTTCGGTTTTTTTAATACAAAGTTTTTGACTTTTCTTTCGAAAAAGCAGCCGGAGAAACTAGGTTCTTTAAATTTCCATACATTTCTTTAGCATTCATTTCAAAACAAAAACTTTCATGTGTTTGCAGTTTTCATTATCATTTATGTATGCCTCTATTATAAATCCTTGATGACAAACTATCGAACACCTTTTCTTTTTCATAGCAGGTCAATTTTTCCATATTTACAGCGTTATGCGTGTTATGTTTTGTTTTGCTTTCCCAAAAATATGCAAGATTAATCAAAGAATTAGATGCAGATACGAAAAGCAAAAACTAGCAAGAAAACATTTGCCAGCTTTTTACATATTTAGATACACAGAATGTTTAGGTGTTCCCAAACTAGATACAAGTGTAGAGTAGTTACCTGCACAGTCTATATATTTTTGCAGTTTTAATTAAATTTATAAATTGAATAACAACTACAAACTGCCAAGGAAAATACAGGTAGGCACAACCTGATACAAAAATGTTTTATATTTTTATTGGAAACAGAAATCTGTTCTGATCATTGAACTCCATCAATTCAGGTTCTTTAACTTCTTCAATCGAGGTCCTTTAACACCATCAATCTTAGTTCTTAAACTCCATTAATTCTTAAAATATATACAAATGGTTTTAAACCAAATTTTGCTTTTCATCAGCTAATCCTCTCCCCTAATAAAATTTCCTAAAATAATTTAATTTTCCAACAAAATTTACATCTTAAGAAGAAATTTTTAAAATACCAATTAATTTAGCTTTAAACTTTAAACATCAGCAAGAGTTTCTTTTTCTCCTTCTTTCCACTTTCCTAAAGTCCTTATAACAGCAAGACCTTTACAAACCTTTGCTCTACCCTCGTGATTAACCTCTTATTTTACAACGCCTTCACTGCAATATATCAACGCTAGCTAGCATTTGCCCTCAACTCTGTACATCACTGCCTTCAAGCGCATTAAATAAAATTTGTGACTGTATAAAAATAACAACAGAGTACAAAACATGAACAAGATGACAGACATAAAATTGTAGGTATACAAAAAAAATTAAATAAAACAACTATAACATCAACCATATACCGACATATTCGCATATTCTGTGACATAAATAGCCTTAATATCTGTTACTGTTTTCGATCTCGGTCTCGGTCTCCGTATAAGCAAACAAACAATGAAACATATCAACGAACAGAGTATAAATAAATAAAAGTGTGAGAAACAGAGTAACAATAGCAGTGCGAAAATAAAGCAAAAACAAATTATATCGTGGCAAATATTTGAAAGAGCGTTTTGATCATTTGGGAAACCTTGAACACCATCAATCCAGATTTTTTAACACCATCAATATAAATTCTTTAACTTTATCAATCTAGGTTCTTTAACACCATTAATCCAGGTTCTTTACACCATCAATCTTCGTTCTTTAACTCCATCAATCCAAGTTCGTTAACACCATTAATCGTGGTTCTTTAACTCCATCAATCCAGGTTCTTTAACACCATTAATCCAGGTTCTTTAACACCATCAATCTTGGTTCTGTAGCACCATCAATCTTAGTTTTTAAACTCTATTAATCGTAGTTCTTTATTTTCATCAATCCAGGTTCTTTAACTCCATCAATCTTTATTATTTATAGCTTCATTAATTTAACTACATTAATTGCGGTTTTTTAGCTTCACAATCCAAGTTCTTTAAATCCATCAATCCAGGTTCTTTAACTACATCAATCCAGGTTCTTTACCTACATCAATCGTCGTTTTTTAGCTTCATTAATTCAAGTTCTTTCACACCATCAATCTTGGTTCTTTAACAACATCAATCGTGATACCTGAACTCTTATCAATCGTGATTAGGGATGAAACGATACCACAATGGTATCGATATTTTTACTCGATATGGTATCGGTCACAAAGTATCGATACCCACTCAGTATCGTAAGAAAAATATCGATACTTACTTGTATCGGTCAAAATAAACCTAATAATTTTGTGAAAGCAAATGAAAAGAGTTCGTGTTTAAAATTCAATTTTATTAACAACAAAAACAAATAATAGATAAAATAAAAAATACAATTCATGAGATCAAAAAATTTATATATTGTAAATATGTACAAACTTATTACGTATGTATGTATGTGTATTGAAATTAAATATTTTATTTTTATTAAATAATTTTTAAGCTTGACGTCACTTTTTGGTTTTTATAAAAGATTTTTTATTTTTATGTATAATTAGCTCAATATTTCGCTTTTCTTTGGAAATCTTTTTCAGGAGTTATTTTATTTATTTTATAGTTGAAGAAAATTTTTGTAACTTTGATGTAAGGCAATTTATCATTGGTATAATTTTCGACAGAGTTACATAATTCTGCCCAGATGACTCTTTAGTAACAAATTCGAATGGCTTTAACAACTGAACAATTTGCTTCAATGTTTCGAGTTCGTGTCCGGTCACCATTTCTGGACTACCAGATGGAGATTCGAGTAGAAGTTCCGAAGCTATTTTCGACATTTCTATATATCTAACCACCGAGTCTTTACGTCCAATATAAATTTTTTGGTACATCCTTCTGGAACTCCCATATCTATTTGTAGTTTTCTGAGTTTGTCAGATTGAATTACACTATTTTTGACCCATTTCACAATTCCTCTGACCTTCTTTATTAGATCAGCAAATTGAGATGAACCATTAATTGAAGAATCTACTATTAAATTAATGGTGTGTGCAAAACACGGAAAATGTTTTGAATCAATAAGGGTTCTCTTAATTGCGGCCACCATGTTGGCACCATTATCTGTAACTGCACAAGTAACTTTAGAGAAAGGAATTCGCCAATCTTTTAAAATATTAGCAAGTACATTAGATATGTATTCTGCTGTGTGATTACATGACAACTCTCTTGTTGCTATATTGGCGCTAGTTAATGTTACATTTTCCAAAAAATGTAGTGTTACACCCAAGAAGCTTTTTTCGTTCATACATTCTGTCCATATGTCCAGCGTGACACAAAATTCAGATACATTTGATATTATTTTCAAAAATTCTACCTTTACGCTGTCATATTTGCCGCTGAGCAACTTTTTCAAATGTGTTGCTGAAGGAACTTTATAATAGGGCGCCAACTCCTTCATCAATTTCAAAAAACCTTCGCCTTCAACGACATTGAAAGGCCTCATATCTTTGCATATTAGGTATAAAATGCACATATTTATATTATTATATTTTACACCACCTTCTGCAATAAATGCACTCACATACTTATATATATGTAAAATGTTTTATTTTTGTCATTTTTCCTATCTTGAAATATGACATTTTGTACGTAAACAAACAATACATTAACTGCCGTATATATAAAAAATTAAAGTAGACTTTAAGTGTACTTTATTTTTTTATAAATACGGCAGTAAGTCTTTGCTACAATATAGTCAGCTCATAAACCCAAATTTGCAATAGTATAGATAAAACTTAGATGTTATTAAAAGTAAAGCTATATAACAATCCAGCTTTTTCTCAGAAATTAAAAACTTTGAGTTATGACTATTTTACAGTAAAGAGTCGATGTTTTTTTTAAAAGGCAAAAGGCTTTCATAAATAAGTTATTTTTCACTTAAGTATATATTTATATCTTTTTGGACAGATTGTTTTTCAAATGCAGCTTTTAGTGTGTTTGTTGAATTTGTTTGACATAAATCCGAACTTGAAGAACTATTTCTTGATGTTGAAGACTCGAAACTTGTTTGATGATCAGGTGTTTTTTCAATCGTAGCCGATGACGTTCCAGATGCGGCATCGCAATCGCTTTCTTTTTGTTTTCTCCTTAAATTTATTGTTTTTCATTGAATTATTTTTCTTCAATCCTTCAATTTATTGTATATACTTACTGAGATATTTTTCCATCAGCAGATTCAACATAATTCGGATGATTTTTAAATGTTTGTGCAAATTTGATGTGTTACCATAATACCGTACATATTTAAAGCATTTTTTGCAACAAGCATTTTTGTCATCCTTTTTGGTGAAAAATGCCCAAACACTTGATTTTGGAGGTGCCATTTTTACAAATTTTATTTATACAATAAATTTTTTATTCTTTTTACAGAGATCACAAATTTCGTTTAATGACGCCACTATATTTATTGTTTTTGTATGTACTTTTGATCGATACGAGTACTTTTTATCGATACCTACTTGGTAGTTGGTAGTAAAATATCGATACCAAAAATACTTGGTATCGCAATAAAAGTATCGATATGTACTAATATTTACTAGTATCGTTTCATCCCTAATCGTGCTTCTTTAACTCCCTCAATCGTGGTTCCTTAACTCCATCAATCTTGGTTCTTTAACTCCCTCAAATCGTGTATTTTTAACTTAATATGTTCACATCAGTTCACTCTTTCTATTCACTGCCTACAGTCATCCTACATATACAAGACTCTCATAAACTACGCACATTTATCCAGTCGCATAAAAATTGAAAAAGAACGCTGTGAAAGAAATCTACAGAAAATGCGCGTACAAATTAACAATTCAAATTGTACAACAACAATAGCAATGACAACAAGCCAGCTTGTTCAAGACTAAAAGTATGAAGAGAATGAGTATATATGGGTCTAAGTGGATGCCAGCTGGACAGACAAGTAACCAAACAGTCAGTCACTCACTTATACACTCTCACAAAAATACAGTAACAAGCGAAGGAAAAAATAGCAAAATAAATGAAAAAAACTACGCAAAATGTTCATACAAGAAGCTGTTTGTTGCAAGAGTGTAAGTTTGCTGGCTATACCATATGTACATAAATACGACTACACATATCTAATATATACATATAAATGTGTGTGTGTTTATGAATAAATAGATACAAATTTAGCTAACAGCTTTGTTCACATATCTACATACGTCATGAACCTACTCCTAGTTAGTATTTGTTTAAATGTTTAAGTACTCCTCCATACTGCCTTGGAAACCAATCCACAAACGACAACAATAATAACAGTACTCAAACACTTCAAAATGAGAAAATTGCTGGAGCAAAAAAAAATTAAAATAAAATGTGTCTAACAAGAAAACACAAGAAACGTAAGTAAGATGTTGCTGAAATTAAACTCAATGTCAATTACATGCAAATGATGCACGATAAACTTTGTTTTATTCTTCTTTTACACCAGCCCCTCCTACCCCGTGCTTTTCTTTATTTGTGAGAGTTTTTTTTTCAATAATTTAATATGAATTTGTGAAGCAGAGTGGAGGTATTTTTAGTTGTTTTCTGGGGACTTGGGAAATACGATTGAAGCCAAATTAAGTCTTTATAAAGATCCAGGATTGAAGTCAAACTAAGTCTTTATGAAAAGCCAGGATTGAAGTTAAACTAATTCTTTATAAAAATCAACAATAGAAGTTAAACTAAATCTTGCAAAAGATCTACCAAACTTAGACTTTCTAAAGATCCACGATTGAAGCTAAATAAAGTCTTTACAAAGATCCGGGATAGAGATTAAACTAAGTCTTTATAAAGACCCAGTATTGAAGATAAACAAAGTCTTAATAAAGATCCAGGATTGAAGTTGAGACTAATTATTTATTAAAATCATCAATAGAAACTAAACTATGTCTTTATAAAGATTCAGGATTAAAGCAAAACTACGTTATTGTAAAGATCCATGATGGAAGCTACACTAAGACTTTATAAAGATCCAGGATTAAAGCCAAACTAAGTCTTTATGAAAAGCCAGGATTGAAGTTAAACTAATTCTTTATAAAAATCAACAATAGAAGCTAAACTCAGGAAAAATATCCAGGAGTTAGGCTGAACTAAGTCTTTAAAAAGATCCACGATCGAACCCAAACTAAGTCTTTATAAAGATCCAAGATTAAAGCTAAACCAAGTCTTTATAAAGATCCAAGATTGCAATTAAAATAAGTCTTTATAAAGATCCAGGAGTGAAGCCAAACAAAGTCTTTAAAAAGGTCCACGATTGAAGCCAAACGAAGTCTTTATAAAGATCCAGTAAGTCTTTATAAAGATCCAGTAAGTCTTTATAAAGATCCAGTATTGAAGATAAACAAAGTCTTAATAAAGATCTAGGATTGAAGTTAAATTAATTATTTATTAAAATCACCAATAGAAACTAAACTAAGTCTTTATAAAGATTCAGGATTAAAGCAAAACTAAGTCCTTATGAAAAGCCAGGATTGAAACTAAACTAATTATTTATAAAAATCAACAATAGAAGCTAAACTAAGTCATGAAAAAGATCCACGAAAATTAGACTTTCTAAAGATCCACGATTGGAGCTAAACAAAGTCTTTACAAAGATCCAGGCTTGAGACTAAACTAAGTCTTTATAAAGATCCACGATTAAAGCCAAACGATTTTTTTTAGAAAGATCCAATATTAAAGCTAAACTAAGTCTTTACAAAGATCCACGATTTAAGCCAAATTCGATCGTGGATCTTTTTATCTAAAACTAGTTGAGAGTCCTTCAAGTTAGTTGAGAGTCCCTGACCTTACCACACAATTACAACACTAAATGACGGCAGCATCAAATGCTGCCATTATCAAAACAAAAAACAGGAAAACACGTTGTTTAAACGCTAAAAAAATTTTTTTTGAAAAGTGTTAAAAAACAATCAAAGTGTGAATAGAAACTTTTTGATTTGTTTTCATTTTGCTACCGTCTGCTCCTGCTATTAGAACTGTTTAATGATTTTCGTTTTACCGGCTTCCCCATGGAAATTTTCTAACCAGCCCTGGTGTTTCGCATAAAACAAATTCTTTTTTTTCATTTCTTTCTATTTGCTACAACACATTTTTTTCTTGTTTAAGAAGAAAAAAAAACAGAATTTTATTGTTAGACTCTGCTAAACAAAGACTATGTGTGTAAGAAACGAAGGGAGAAAGAGAGTATGTCTGTGTTTGTATGTGTCTAACTGTTTGTTGATTTGTTATGATGATTATCACTAAATGTGCGTGATGGGGGTTTGAGGAAAAAAAACAAGTGTATTATAGGGAACAGTGGCTTAGATGGGGAAAAATAAGTGGTAATGAACATATTTCACAGATGGAGTTAAATAAAAAAAATAAACATTATCTTGGGTCTTGCTTTCTTTTTAGGCAGTTTTCCACTAATAAATTTAAGATTTTCCTGGAACGTTCTAATTTCTGATTTTTTAATCTACCTAAACCACTGTTACAAGTATTAGTATGTGCTTTATTGAAGGTTTCATCTTAATCTTTATTCCCCCACATACATTTTTATTTATATACATCCAAAAGCTGTGACAATTTTCACATACTAAATTGTTCTTCTGTTTAAGACTGTAGCCGTTCAGATACTGTATGTTAATTTATTTTATGACATTCTCTAGTTAGAGTAAATTTTTTTTCTTCATATTTCTTTCAAGGCACTGGGTGTTTCTATGAGGGGGTGTGAACAATAGAGACTTAAAAGCATTGTTAATTTTAATTGAAATTATCTAAAGAAATTTAGATTTGTAGATTTGTAGAATGTTGCTAAAATACGAGAACAAGTGTGAGAGACACTTGTTCGTGCACTCTTTGAATTTATAACAAACAATTGCCGCTGAAAGATATACAATTTAATTTGCAATTTTATAATTTTGTTTTCTCAATTTATGTAATTTAAAGTTTATGCACATAGATTAAAGAGCACATCACAAAAAATAATAAAAAAGAAATTGTCAAAAACAGTTAATTTTAATTGACAAATAGAATCAGTGATACTTTGAATAATATTCATTACTTGGCAACATTTGATCAAATTTCTTTTTAAACGTAATCGAAATATTATTTAGGCTTAAGTAAGTAATACCAAACTAATATTTTAGAAAGACCTGCTATTCAGGCTTAATAAAACTTTAACTAATTCTTTATAAAAATTCATGATTAACCCAAGATTGAATCTAAACTAAGTCTATATAAAGATCCAGGATTGCAGTTTAACTGAGTCTATTGAAGTTAATTTAATTAGTTGTAAAGATCCAGTATTGAAGCAAATTTAAGTCTTTATAGAAATCCACGATTAAAGCTAAACTAAGTCTATGTAAAGATCCAGGATTGAAGCTAAACTAAGATTTTATAAACATTCAAGATTGACACTAAATTAAGTCCTTATAAAGATTCACGATTGAAGTCTTATAAGTCTTTATAAAGATCCACAATCGCTGTTTAACTAAGTATATGTAAAGATCTACGATTGATGCTAATTTAATTAATTGTAAAGATCCAGGACTGCAGCTAATGTACGTGTTTTTACCGATCCAGAATTGAAGCTAATTTAAGTCTTTGTCAAGATCCAGGATAAAAGCTAAGCTAAGTCTCTTAGAGATCCAGGATTGAAGCTAAACTAAGTATTTATAAACATCCAAGTTTACAGCTTAAGTAAGTCTATGTAAAGATCCAGGAATGAAGCTATACTAAGACTTTATATTGAAGCTAACCAAAGTTTTTATAAAAAGGTAAGGATGAGGATAAACTTAGATTTTACAAAGATTTAAGATTGTAGATACACTAAGTCTTTATAAAGATCCAGTATTGCAGCTAAAGTACGTATTTCTAGAGATCCAGGATTGAAGGTAATTTAAGTCTTTATCAAGAACCACGATAAAAGCTAAGCTTAGTCTCTTAGAGATCCAGGATTGAAGCTAAACAAAGTCTTTGCAAAGATCTAAGATTGAAGCTAAACTAAGATTTTATAAACATTCAAAATTGTCACTAAATTAAGTCCTTATGAAGATTCAAGATAAAGATCCAGGATCGAAGCTTAACTAAGTCTTTATAAAGATCGACAGTCTATGTAAAGATCCAGGATTAAAGCTAAACTAAGACTTTATATAGATCCAGGATTGAAGATTGAAGTCTTTAAAAGAGCTAAGAATGAGATAAACTTCGATTTTATAAAGATTTAAGATGAAAGCCAAACTAAGTCTCTATAAAATTCCACGTTTGCAGCTAAACTAAGACTTTGGAAAGACCAAAATTCAACACAGAATAAGACTATATAATAACCTATAATTAAAGACAAGATGGGACTTAATAAAAACTTAGGATTAAAGCTTAACTACAACTTAAGAAATACCTGCGATTAAAGCTTCTTTTAGACTGTTGAGGCTTATTCAAGTTTTTTAGAAATACCTACGATTGGGGTTTATTTAAGACCATAGAAAGACCTACGAATAAGATTTAAGTAAGTTGTTTGAAACTTAGGTTCGTCTCAGGACAGGGCTACAATTAAAACTTAATAACAACTTTAGAAAGACCTACGACAAACGTTTAACAACAACTAAAGAAAAAGTAAAAGACGTTTAAAGTGTGTAAATGTTGCACCCGTCAGAATAGGAGCGCCCAAATAGCTTCCCAGCAAGCCATATGAGTCCGAAAAGAGTCTTTTCTGACACCTTTTCCGGAGCGTTCATGCTCTTCATGAGCCCAAAAAACAATCATTATTGCTACGAAAACCTTCAGAAAAGAGGGCCATTACATTCGAAAATGGTCCGTCAGAAAGAGCTCTTAGATAATTTCAGAAAAGAGTCTTTTATGAGGGTTTTATGGACTCTGAAAGAGCTCTTAGATAATGTCAGACAAGAGTGTTTTATGAGGTTTTTTTTGGGCTCTATGTAATCTTGTTTTTATCATTCTTGTGTGGTACAGCTGTTTGTTTTTTTATTTTGTTCAAAGCACAAATAACAGGACAACAACGCTTTGGTACAAACATAATTAGGTGGAATTTCTGAGTCATAGTCGGCATGCAACTCAGGACAGTAACAAGCAAATTTTTCTTTCGCTCCGAAAATGCTTTTTAGTTGGACATTTTCTGACTCCTTTTTTGGAGCACTACAAAAATGCTCTTTAGTTGGACTCTTTTCTGACTCCTTTTTCAGAGCACTCCTAGAATGGTATGCTGGGTTACTTCTACATTTAAAAATTAATATATTTGATAATACCAACTCTTTCTTTTCAATTATTAATTCTATAAGCTTTTTAAGGTTTCTATAGGTTGTACACATTGTACAGTATCTATCATGTCCCATTTAACCAACTTTTACCCAAAAAAAAAAAAAAAAAAAAAAAAACTTAAGAGAAAACCAACCAATGTATTGAACCCAAAACTATTTTAACTTTTATTGTAATCAAACACAAAAGAGTTTAATATCACACACACAATTTTAAACACTCCAACGCACAGCATTCACTTGTGTTGAGCAACAATATGTGTAGCTAGATTTCAAACAAAATTTTCCCAAAAAAAACAACAAAAATTGTCCCTTTTTTGTGGTTGCTGCAGCTCATAATCAAAAACGTTCATAATCTAGACATTCAAAGAACACAAAAAAAAGTGGCCAATGATATATACTTATACTACAATATTAAAGTAAAAGCCTTGTTCTACTTAAAAGGAGGCAACCAATTTTCTACAAATTGCAGTAGTATTTTGTAGTAGTTGTTGTTCGAGAAACTGTGTTCATTCATGTTCTAGTATGTGTATGTTTTGTTATGTTCTTGGGTAGTTGGAATCTGTTTAGCCTTCTAGCCTAAAAGCAGCCATGTAATTCATACAGATTTGTTTTTATTTTATTTTACAGGGTTATTTTATGTATAATATCTCATATTTATATACTAAGGATTAGAGTATGTTGTTGGAAAAAAAAATAATAATAAAAACAAAAATTAAATGTTTGCCAATGTCTGGTTTTTAATTTTACATCGTTTATTTTTTCCATTTTTTTTTTTTTTTTTTTTTGGGGGGGGGGGGTGGGACAGTTTGTTGAAATAACCTTTCGTTAAAGATGTCAGGGCAGTGCAAGAAGGATTAAATTTAATTTAATGTTATAATATACTTTTACAGCAGTAATTAGTGTAATAGTTTAGCAGCGAAATAATTTAGTTCCGAGTAGTGAGGAATCATAGGATGGAGGTTTAGAGAAAGGCCCAAGATTGTGGCTAGATAAAGACTTTAGAAAGAATTGCGATTAAAGTTTCATTACGACTTTAAAAAGACCAACCAACTTAAGGCTTAATAAGAGTTTAGAATACCTACGATTGAAGCTTCATTGAGACTTCATTAAGATTTATGATTGAACCTTCAGAAAGACCTACGATTGAAGCTTCATTTAGACATTAGAAAGACCTGCGATTGAAGCTTAATAAAGACTTTAGAAACACCTGCGATTGAGGCTTCAGAAAGACTTTAGAAATACCTACGATTGAGGCTTCATTGAGACTTCAGAAAGTCTTACGATTGAAGCTTCATTGAGACTTCAAGAAGAACTACGATTGAAGCTTAATTATGGCATTAGAAAGGCCTTTGATTGAGGCTTAATAAAGACTTTAGAAAGACCTACGATTGAGGCTTCATTGAAAACTCAAGAAGACTTATGATTGAGGCTTCAGAAAGACTTAGAAATACCTACGATTGAAGCTTCATTGAGACTTTAGAAAAACCTACGATTGAGGCTTAATAAAGACTTTGGAAAGACCTACGATTGAGGCGTCATTGAGACTTTAGAAATACCTGCGAATGAGCCTTAATAAAGACCTACTTAAAAAAACCTACGATTGAAGCTTCATTGAGACATCAGGAAGACTTACGATTGCTGCTTCATTAAGACTGTAAAAAGGCCTACTATTAATGCTTAATTAAGACTTTACAAAGATCTACGATTGAAGCTTTATTAGGACTTTGGAAAGCTCTACGTTTGCGGTTTATACAAAACCTTAGAAAAACCTACCATTGAAGCTTAACAAACACTGCCAAGTTTCTAGCTTTAACTGTCTATAAATTAAGTTAACTCCTAAAGTTTATGCTCGCTTCCCCCTAAGGTCGGCAGTTGTAAATAGAAACCAAACAATTCTAATATTTTCTCTTTTCACCCACCTCTAATTTAAATTTAATAATCAGTGCAGCACCACATGACTTCTTCAATTAAGTAGCAAAATGTAGTGTAGTCCTCCTTCCTGCCAGCTTTAAATCAACCAATCGCCCTGCTGTCAAATGTTCAATTATTAGGTCACTCGACTGTAGGGGACAATACATTTAGTTTTCATTTAATTATATTGTTAACAAGTGCTATGTAAAAATCAAAGCCAACACGGCAAATATTGTTGGCTGTTCGAAATAATTATAAACTAAATTGCTGTAAAATAGATGAGCAAATTATAAACACCACATAATACCCGACATTTATTTAATGACAATAAAATCTAGTGGAAAAATGTATTAAAAACAGTGGAAAAGACAGAAGCGTAGAGATTGAATGGTTTAAAAAGGGGGACATAGAGGAAAGTTACAAAACTAAATTAAACTACAAACAAATCTATGCTTGAAGTATAAAAAAGATGTCAAAAATACCAACGATTAAGGCCTAAATAACACTTTACAAAGACCTACTAATGAGGCTTTAATAAGAACTTAACAAATCCTACGGTGAAAGTTATATACATCCTGGTTTTTTAAACTTACCAATCATGGTTGTTTAATCTAATCAATTTTGGTTCTCTAATCTGATCAATCCTGGTTCTTCAACCCAAAAAATCCTGGTTCTTTAACCTAATCAATCCTGGTTCTATACCTCAACCAATCCTGGTTCTTTTCCCTAAACAATCTTGGTTCTTCAACTCAATCAATCCTGGTTGTTTGCCTAATCAATCCTGGTTCTTTACCTCAACCAATCCTGGTTCTTTAACCTAATCAATCGTGCTTCTTCAACCCAATCAATCCCGGTTGTTTGACCTAATCAATTCTGCTTCTTTAACCCAACCAATCCTGGTTCTTTTTCCTAATCAATCTTGGTTCTTCAACTCTATCAATCCTGGTTCTTTAACCTAATCAATCCTGCTTCTTCAACCCAATCAATCCTGGTTGTTTAGCCTAATCAATCCTAGTTCTTTAACCCAATCAATCGTGCTTCTTTAACCCAACCAATCCTGGTTCTTCAACCCAATCAATCCTGGTTGTTTGACCTAATCAAGTCTGGTTCTTTAGCCTAATCAATCCTAGTTCTTTAACCCAATCAATCCTGGTTCTTTGACCTAATCAATCCTGGTTCCTTAACCTAATCAATCCTGGTTCTTTAACGCAAACAATCCTGGAACTTTAACCCAAATAATCCTGGTTCTTTATTCTCATCAATCCTGGTTCTTTAACCTAATCAAACCGGGGTTTTTAACGCAAACAATGCCGGTTCTTTAACCCAAATAATCCTGGTTCTTTATTTTCATCAATCCTGGTTCTTTGACCCAATCAATCCTGGTTCTTTAACCCAACCAATCCTGGTTCTTTACCCTAATCAATCTTGGTTCTTTAACCCAATCAATCATGCTTCTTTAATACATCAGTCGTAAAACTTTAGGTTTTTTAAATATCCCTTTAATAAGGACCACCTCTGTTTGTAATAAAATTAAAGCCATTATATATTTAGTCTATAGTTATTCACTGTTGCTGTTAATAGAAAATTACAAAACTTTTTATATTATAAAACTAAATTGATTTTATTTACAATGTGTTTCTAAACAACAATTTCGTTTTAAAACTAAAACAGAATCAAGTTGTGTTAGTGTGTTTAGTTTACACCAAAAACTAATTTCTGCAATAGACTGCAGCACAAGTTGTAAAGACAGACAGACAGACAGCTAAAACTATAAATGGCCACATATGAACAGTAGATAAAATGCAGCCGGAAAGAAGACAGCATAAAAAACATTACTTTTAACAAAATATTAAACAATTAATAATATCCGTTGAAAGGAAGTGTGGTTAATTGTTGATTTAAATTGTGTATAAAAAAAAAACTATTGGTTTTTATCTGTATATTTCAAACTTTTTCTCAATATACCACTCAATATTCCACTATTATAAGTATATCCCTATATATTGCTCTTAGTTTTAAGTAGTATCAAACAAGAGATAAAAGTATTTAGTTAGTTTGGAGTTTCAGTTTGCTGGTATGAAATGAAACCTTTTGTTAATTTTTTAATGAATTTTTTCTCTATTTGAGTCTGAGTTTTGCTCTTTTTTTTTGTGTTTTGTATTTAAGTTCTAATGTATAAGTTTGTTGGTTTTTTTGTTTTGTATATTTATTTATTCATTACTTTATAAGTGTAAGAATGTAAGTATAGCTAGTATCGGCTAAAACTTTGTTTTGTTAAGTTAACTTTTTTTAGCGTAGCATGGAATCTCTGCAAAAGAGTTGTGGCAAGTACATTTGTAAATGGTTTTAATGTTTTTTTTTTATTTTTATTTTTTTTTGCATTTACTTAATTCTTGATCTTTGTTTGCACGGGTGGTTATACAGTTATTTACTTGTAAAGGTATAAAAAAAAACAAATTTTTCGCTGAAGTTTTTTTCCACAAAAGAAATAAAAAATTTGAATGTAATGAATTAAATAACACTCTCAATCAAGTAGGCAACTAACTGACTTCTTCAATGAAAGCTATGGTACGTATGAGTAATAAATTTTAAGAGATTTAATTAATAAATACTCATACGCCTGGTAGGCCAACTAGAAATTATAACAGTTTTCCTATAGAATAGAGTCTTGTTTTCCAGTTTGTTTTCTTGAGAAAAAAGTGTCTTGTTTTAAAGTTTGTTTTCTTAATAGAAAAGTGTCTTGTTTTAAGGACAGTTGTCTTAAAAGAAAAATGTCTTGTCTTACAAACACTTGTTTTGATAGAAAAGTGTCTTTTTTTCAAGACAATTATCTTGATAAAAAAGTGTCTTGTTTTAAAGTTTGTTTTCTTGATAGAAAAGTGTCTTTTTTGAAGTTTGTTTTTTTGATACAAAAGTGTCTTGTTTTACACACAGTTGTCTTGAGAGAAAAGTTTCTTTTTTTTACACACACTTGTATTAATAGAAAAGTGTCTTGTTTTAAAGACAGTTGTCTTAAAAGAAAAATGTCTTGTCTTACAGACACTTGTCTTGATAGAAAAATGTCTTGTTTTAAGGACAGTTGTCTTAAAAGAAAAATGTCTTGTTTTAAAGTTTGTTTCTTGATAGAAAAGTGTCGTGTTTTAAAGGTAGTTGTCTTGGTATAAAATTGCCTTGTTGTGCAGACAGTTTTCTTGTAGAAATATATCTTGAAGTTTTTTATATTTGTTTCCTGTGTAAGCTCATTGGGCCTAAATCATTCCATTGTGAATTAAAACATATCTTGTTTTAATATAAGAAAATTGTCTTATTTTTATTATTATTTGTCTTGATAGAAAAAATGTCTTCTTTTAAAGACAGTGGTCTTGATAGAAAATTTTCTTGTTTTAATGTCTGTTTTTTTTATAAAATAGTAACTTGTTTTAAAAACAGTTTCTTTTATAGAATAGAATAGTAACTTATATTACAGACGCTTTCTTTTTCTTTCAAATTAGTTAGTTTTCTTTTTTTTTAATTATTTACTAAAACACACAAAGTTGATTTAAAGATATAAAATTTACCTTTATTTCCTTTAATTTATATATAAAAACTATTATTCTATTGTTGTCTATATATTGAACGAATTTTCTAAGAAAATTTTAATTTATTAAATATTTGTTTATTGCTCCAAGAATTTTTTGATCTTTTGTTGTTGAATATTTGTTAACTATAATTTTTTGTTTAATTTACTTAGGAAGTAATTTCTTTATTTATTTGATTTTTTTTATTAAAAATGTTAAGATTTATTATTGGTTTTGTTATAATATATTGCATTAATATTGAGTTAAAGATTTTGTGTTGTCTTTGTTTAAATAAAATTTATTTGTTGAGAAAAATTATAATTTATTATTTATTTAAGTAGTTGAAATAAAAAAACAACAAATTGATTGCAGTCAATTTCCGTTTTCAGTGCAATTTATTACAGACACTCATGCTTTTACTTTGAAACACTTGAGCAGTATTTAGTTTTTTTTTTTTTTTTTTTTTTTTTTTTTTTTTTTTTTTTGTGATTTTACTCAATGATTTATAGTCTTTAATATTTTAAAATGGTAGACACAATTTAACAGCCATAAATACACCCACAAAAACATTTATTAACTTGACCATCTTTAAAAATGTGTTACAATTATTGCTTTTTCTTTGGATTTTCTATTAATTTTTTTTTTTTGATAATTTTTTTAAAACAGTGTGTTTGTTGCATTCGTGTTTGTTGTGTTGTTTTGCCTTGTATAACACTTTCTAGACAAAAAGGCGTCAATTGAGTTTTTTTTTGCTTCTCGTTTTATAAATTTATATTTTTTGCTATTTGCTGCAACGTATTTAACCAGCCATAAGAACAAAACCACACGTTTTATACAAACGACACTGCCAGGACTCACACAAATACAAAAAAAACCGAAAAACTAAAAAGTCAAACGAAAAACTTGACAAAATACCACGAAAACACAATAAAACATTAGAAGACACACAGTGGGACTCTTCTGGCTGCCTTACCGCAAGAAAAATTAGTAAAAAAAAAACAACAACAAGAAAAACAAATAAGAAAAAACACAACGAAATCTATGTGAAGTTTTAAAAGGAAACGGAACAAAAACGTTTGAGTCAACCCGAATTTCGTAGGAAGAAGAAAAATGTATGCGCAACGCAAAATAAAGACACAACCGTACAGTTTGAGTTCTTAGCGGCAACTAACTACACAAAATTGGAGTGCAATTTAAAGCAGCACAACAACAAAAGCAAATATAGCAGCAGCAGCAGCTGACGACACAATTAAAGCAGCTTCGTCATCATATTGTAATCATCATCATCATCATCTCCTCATCGTATTTTTAAATGAACAAAATCAAACCAATAAACACACACACAGAAAATATAAAACAAAAACAATGCTACTTGTAATGTTTAGAAACTAACAACAACAACAACAACAAAATAAACTAAAGTAAATACTTGACTCCTCTAGCAACAAACACAAAACGCCGATTACAGCAACATCCAACTACAACGACAACAACAAAAATAGAGGCATATTAATATTATATTACATTTACTACCACACCATTCTTCGGTAAACTTCGTAAAAGAGTTCCATTTAAAAACACGACCACATTCATTCATTCACAGTTAAACCCTCACACCCACCACCACCTTCCTTTTTTTTAATATCCACAAACCGGCAAAAGATGCGAATTCTGTTAGCAAAACAAAGAAACCGAAATAAATAGCCAGTGATTTGGAGTATGTTAAACAAAACAAAGAACTCTCACTATCTCTCTTTCTCTTTATCTGAAAGAGTAAAAACTGAGTTTCATATCAATTGTTTCACATCAAAACCACCTGTTGTAGTTTAAGGTTAAAAAAGAAAACTCTAAATAATTTGCGAATTGGAAGTAAATAAAAAAGGAATGCTATGAAATGCAATGTTTTCTTTTTCACAAAAAGAGAGATAAAATAAAAGAGGAAAAGAAAATAATTTCTCTTAAATGTTTTTCAGATATATTTCTATACAAAAATTAACTAAAAGATAAATTTTTATAAAGAAAACCTAATAAATAAATTGAAAATATAAAAACAAACTTTAAAACAAAACACGTTTGAATAAGGAACCAAACTTTAATACAAGACACTTTTCTATCAAGAAAACAAACTTTAAAACAAGACTCTTTTCTATCAAGAAAACAAACTTTAAAACAAGACACTTTTCTATCAAGAAAATAAACTTTAAAACAAGACTCTTTTCTATCAAGAAAACAAACTTTAAAACAAGACACTTTTCTATCAAGAAAATAAACTTTAAAACAAGACATTTTGTTCTCAAGACAACTGTCTTTGAAACAAGACACGTTTATATCAAGAAAATAAACTTTAAAACAAGACACTTTACTCTCAAGGAAACTATAATTCATAATTATATTTTATTCGATGTTTAATAATATCTTTTTTAGTTAATTTTATCACTTATACACCCATGTCACAAAATTAAATTCCGTTCGGAAGTGAAATTAATTCCGTATTTTGCTTCTATAGAAAAAGTAAAACGAACACTTTTTTCGGAATGAAACCTAGAAATTCTTAAAATTACAACTCCACATAGCAAATTTAAAGTGATTTCATTTCAAAAAAATTTCGTTTTACTTTTTCTATTGAAGCAAAATACGGAACTAATTCCACTTCCGAACGGAATTAAAGTCTGTGACATGGCTGATATTTTTGACCAAAAGCGAATTTTTTATGGAAATTTTTTAAAAAACTTTAAATTTTTTAAAAAACGGTAAATAATTTAAAATTTAAAATTTTCTTAACACAACTTTCTTTAAAACCATACAATTTTCTTAAGAAAACTGTATTTAAAACAAAACACTTTTCTATCACGAAAACAAACCATAAAACCAGACATTTTTCTCTCAAGACAACTGTCTTTAAAACCAGATATTTTTCTCTCAAGACAACGGTCTTTAAAACAAGACAATTTTCTATCAATACAACTGTTTTTTAAACCAGACAATTTTCTTAAGAAAACTGTCTTTAAAACAAGACACTTTTCTATCAAGAAAACAAACCATAAAACCAGACATTTTTCTCTCAAGACAACTATCTTTAAACCCCGACATTTTTCTCTCAAGACAACTGTCTTTAAAACAAGACACTTTTCTATCAAGAAAACAAACCTTAAAACCAGACATTTTGCTCTCAAGACAACTGTCTTTAAAAACAGATATTTTTCTCTCAAGACAACTGTCTTCAAAACAAGACAATTTTCTATCAAGACAACTGTCTTTAAAACAAGGCACTTTACTATCAAGGAAACTATAATTAATAATTATATTTTATTTAATGTTTAATAATGTCTTTGTTAGTTAATTTTATTATTAAATATAAATCGCTAGATGTTTATTTATTTATAAATCTAAAACCCCAAAAATCGCATTTACTTATTTACAATAATCATTTCAATATATTTTGATTATGTGCATCAATATCGTCAACATAAGTAAATTTTCAAATAAACAAACATATTTGGTTATAAGGATAAATATAACCAACTCAAGAGTAAAAATATCTATTATCATATGTTATGGTACAATAACTAACATAAATCTCTCACACATTTAGTTATAGACAAACTCTCTGTTTGGATTAAGTTAACAAACAGGGAGGGGATTAGTGGAAGCTTTGTGTTTATAAAGAAAACTACAATAGTATTAAATTTCCCTTGCTAAGTATAAAATTCATATAAATTAAATTTAATATTTGTTTAATATAACCACAGAAGAAGTATTTGTTTAGCAAAATACTTGTGTTTAAGAAAATCTCAATAGCTAGACAAGTTTATAATATTTAAAGTAAACTTATAGATAAATTTGTAAACTTTACTTCTGTATAAATATTCCTGCTAGAATTATATTTTGTAAACAGAAAACATATTTTTATTTTTGCAAAAAAAAAAAAAAAAAAAAAAATTACAATATTATTTTTATTGCCAGTAAATATATTCTGTTCATTTTGCTAGCAAATTGTTTAAAAAAAAGTCATAATAAAAAGAAAAATTTTTTTTGTTTCAAATAACTTACCTCAGGTATTTAGATATACAGACATATGCCAACAGACATATTTAGTTACTTATGTCTCTGTGTAAATATGTTCAAGTACTTTAATACATATTTAAAGGACCATAAAATTGCAAAATTATAAACCAAATCTTACCTGCAAAGAAAAAATAAATAATTGTTTAAAGACATTTATTTAAAAGCAAAATATTTATATTTAAAATAAATTTTTTAAACTAGAAATTCTTGAAAGACATTTTCATAGAAAAGTGTCTCGTTTTAAAGACAGTTGTCTTGATTGAAAAATGTCTTGTTTTAAAGACAGTTGACTTGATTAAAAAAGTGTCTGGTTTTAAAGTTTGTTTTCTAATAGAAAAATGTCTTGTTTTAAAGGCATTTGTCTTGATAAAAAAGTGTCTGGTTTTAAAGACAGTTGTCCTGATAGAAAAATGTCTTGTTTTAAAAACAGTTTTCTTATAGAAAAGTGTCTGGTTTAAAATACAGTCTTCTTATAGAAAAGCGTCTTGATTAAAAAATGTCTTGTTTTCAAGACAGTTGTCTTGATAGAAAAGTGTTTTGTTTTAAAGTTTGTTTTCTTAATAGAAAATGATCTTGTTTTAAAAACAGTTTTCTTATAGAAAAGTGTCTGGTTTTAAAGACAGTTTTCTAATAGAAAAATATCTTGTTTTAAAGACAGTTGTCTTGATATAATTATCTTGTTTTAAAGACAGGTGTCTTGATAGAAAAGTGTTTCGTTTTAAAGACAGTTTTCTTATAGAAAAATTTCTTGTTTTAAAGACAGTTGTCTTGATCGAAAAGTGTCTTGTTTTAAAGTTTGTTTTCTTAATAGAAAAGTGTCTTGTTTTCAAGACAGTTGTCTTGAAAAAAAATGTCTGGTTTTAAAGACAGTTGTCTTAATAGAAAATTGTCTTGTTTTAAATACAAAATAAAATAGTTATTATTATTATCGTTACCGATACAAAATGTAACAAAAATTTATTTCAAATATTCTTTCTTTGTTTTCTTTACATTACTTACCAATGCTTTGTGGCAAATATCGTGTCTATAGTTTCTATTTAATTTATTTATTTTGTTTTAAAGTATTTGTAGCATTTAATTACAGTTCTTATTTTTTGTTTGTTTTCTGACTTAAAGCACTCTAATTGATATTTCTATTATCGTGACACAACAAAAGGAAAAAGTCAGATGTTCATATTCTACATGGTTTATCTTGCTGTTTATCTACTAAAACTTAATTACTAATGCATGTGGAGAAGAACAGTAAAAGGTTTAAGAGATAGAGACAATTGTTTAATGTCCAAGGACGTTTTAAGTATTTTCTTATAGAGATTTTAGAGTTTTGTAAAAGTTGTAAAAAATTACTTTTGGTTTGCTTAGAGTTAATATTTTGGATCAATTAGAAGATAAAATAGCTTAGTTAAAAGAAATCTTGAATTAATATTAATCATACGTATTGTAGTGTAAGCAGAAATAACAAGCATTATTACTCATACGCTTTCGTTATGAATTTATTTAATTTTCTTTTTTGTCTGTTTTTAAAGGTTCTACTGTTTGACACATTTAGCTGTTTACAGGTAGACTATTGTTTAAGTCTGTCTGCCTGTCTATTTGTTTGCTTGCTTATTTGTTTCACAAACATATAATAAGTTGCAAATGTTGTTTGTCTTATTAATCTGTCTTAGACTTATATACGTGTGGGTACTTTTTAGAAACATTAGAATTAGTAAATCGTAGTAACAAAATGAGTTAGTACTGTGTTATACTGTAATAACATACTGTTAGCTGTAAACATATTTATACATGTGAATGTTTACATGCCTAAATAAGCATGTGTATTTCTGTCCTATTAAGTATATTAAGTGTTGACGTGTTAAGTACTCGTAAAATATACATTTTTTACCAACTTACCAAAAAAAATAAATAAAAACCTGAAATACCAAAAGCACAACACATCCCCCGATGCCATTAATACAAACATAAATACCTTTAAAATACACACACATGTTCACACCTAAACACCCTTCATAAACACATTGTACAACAATTTAGGAAAGATTCATTGACCATAAATGCGTGTAGAAACCCCCTAAATGTAGTCACGTTAATACAATTACTTGTTAACTTACACATGAACACATACCTCCTTATTAACACATTCACACACACACATGAACATTAACACATTTAGGATTTTCTCTAAATGACTTACTTTAATGTAACAGTTACTTTTACAAGTTTATTTATGTCTGCGCTTCTCTGTGTGTGTTTTTCCGTTTCCTGTTTAAAATTCCTGCTGCTGTTGTTGTACTGTTTTTGTGGGTGTAATTAAGTGTTTAGGGGGACTTTTTTGGGTGTATTAGGTTAAAGTTTTATTTGCGTGTTTTATGTTGACTTTATGTATTAAAAAGCACTAAATTTTCTATAAGAAAACTGTTGTCTTGTCTATCAAGAAAACTGGCTTTAAAACAAGACATTTTTCTATCAAGACAATTGTATTTAAAACCAGACACTTTTCTATCAAGACAATTGTCTTTAAAAGAAGACATTTTTCTAACTACACAACTGTCTTTAAAACAAGATAATTATATCAAGACAACTGTCTTTAAAACCAGGCACTTGTCTATAAGAAAACTGTCTTTAAAACCAGATACTTTTCTATGAGAAAACTATTTTTAGAACGAGTTATTTTCCTAATCAGACACTTTTTTATCAAGACAACTGTCTTGAAAACAAGATAATTATATCAAGAAAACTGTCTTTAGAACCACACGGGTTTCTATAAGAAAACTGTCTTTAAAACAACACATTTTTCAATAGGAAGACTGTCTTTAAAACCAAACACTTTTTTATCAACACAACTGTATTTAAAATAAGACACTTTTCTAACAAGACAACAAACTTCAAAACAATACATTTTTCTATCGAGACAACTGTCTTAAAAACAACACATTTTTTGGTAAGAAAACTGTCTTAAAAACAAAGCAGTTTTCTATAAAACAACTATAAAACCAAACACTTTTCTATCAAGACAACTGCTTTTAAAACAAGACACTTTTCTATCAAGAAAACAAACTTCAAAACAAGAAATTTTTCTATCGAGACAACTGTCTTAAAAACAAGGCATTTTTCTATAAAACAACTTTAAAACCAAGCACTTTTCTATCAAGACAACTGTCTGTAAACCAAAACAAGACACTTTTCTATCAAGAAAACAAACTTTAAAACAAGACACTGTTCTGTCAAGACAACTGCCTTTAAAAAAAGACAGTGTTCTTATAATTATATAAAAAATAACTATAAAAAACTGTCTTTAAAACAAGACACTTTTCTATAGAAAAACTAAATTTAAGGTTTTTCAAAGCTGCTCATGAAAAAGAAATTTATTTTTATTGAAATGAAAAATAGTTAATTTTGTTTAAATATTTACATATGTATGTATTAAAGCTGTTGTTAGTGATAAATAATTGATCATTTGCCATAATAAAAAGCACACATATCACGGTACATAAATATATATAAGATGGCATGTATTTAATATTTATTATAAGTATTGTAAACTTTTAATATACGTTGTTAATTAAATAACTATGTATAATTAAAGCATTTATTTGTATGTTGCAGAAAACAGACACACAGCATTGATTAACTACAAATATAAATATTTAAATATATACTATACATATACATATGTACATACATTTAAAATCCTTTAAGCCTTTAGAAAATATTAATACTTTATGATTGATTAACAAGCATATTATATAAATATTATACAGCTTAAATCATTTTTTAATGAGTTAAATTACAAAACTGTATCAAAACATATATGTATGTAGATCACTACACACACACACACTTGTCTGTGCAGTTTTCAATTACAAAAAAAAAAAATCTTTTTTAAAAAATCCTGTGAGATCAACACTTAAGCATTGTCATAAATTATTAATATTTTGTTGAATATCTTTAACATTTTCTCCATTGATATTTCTGTGATAAGTTTTTCTGCAGAAAACGACAACTTTGTATTTTAACACAATATTAAGTTAATAATAATGACAATAACAAAATAAAATAAGAAAAAAAAACAAAATATATTGTAGGATGTTAATGACAGAGATGACTTTGGGACTGCTGCTTGTTGTTGTTATTGTTGTTGCTGGTGAAGCTGCTGCTGAGCATAATGGCGTTGTCATTGATGACAATGATGACTGTTTTTTTAAAGTGACATAATATAAAGATTTTAATCTTTTTTTTTTTTTTTGTGCAACATACGACAAAGTCTGGTGTTACATTTTCATATCAGAGGAGGAGTCTGCTATTTATAAACACACTGTGTGCAGTTCACAGAAAAACATAAAACTATTAACCAAATAACCCAGCATTGAATTTTTAATAGTATTTGAAGTTTTCTATAAATTTATTGCTATTCTAGAATATTTTCAATCATAACTCTTCAACGCAATCAATTATGGTTCGTTAACCCAATCAATATTGGTTTTTTCATCCAGTCAATCCCGGTTCTTTGACCTAATGAATCCTGGTTCTTTAACCCAACCAATCCTGGTTCTTTAACCTAATCAATCTGGGATCTTTAATCCAGTCAATCCTGGCTGTTTAACCCAATTGATCCTGGTTCTTCAACCTAATCAATCCTGGTTCTTTAACCTAAGCAATCTGGGATCTTTAATCCAACCAATCCTGGTTCTTTAACCTAACCAATCCTGGTTGTTTAACCCAATTAATCCTAGTTCTTTAATTCAATCAATCCTGATTCTTTAACCCAACCAATCCTGGTTCTTTAACCCAACCAATTCTTTAACTCAACTTATCCTGGTTCTTTGACCCAACCACTCCTGGTTCTTTAACCAAACTAATCCTGGTTCTTTAACCCAACCAATCCTGGTTGTTTAACCCAATTAATCCTGGTTCTTTAACCCAACCAATCCTGGTTCTTTACTCTAATCAAACTTGGTTCTTTAACCCAATCAATCCTGGTTCCTTAACTCAACTAATCCTGGTTCTTTAACCCAACCACTCCTTGTTCTTTAACCAAAGCAATCCTGGTTATTTAACCTAATCAATCCTTGTGCTTTAATCCAATCATTCGCGGTTCTTTAGCTTTATCAATTAATTTCCATTTATCAATCAGTTTCATATAAGTTTCAGTTTGTATATATGTACCTATTACTATGCAATGTTTGCTGGGTATTCAAAAATAAATAAAACAATAAAGTCAACATATAAGTTGCATGTCATTGTGTCAGATGTTTGTATCGTTAAGTGTAAATTTTACACATTGTTAAACTTTTTTTTAAAGCAACAGTTTTTTTATGGCTTTAAAAACCCAACAAACGTGTCAACAAATATTAAATAAAATTGTTTAATACAAACAATGGAAATAATAAGTGGTGCACATTTAACAGAATTGGTAAAACAAATTTTTAGACAGCAGGTCTAAAAAAAAACAAAAACTTCAACAGCCCAAGACTTTATTACTACTGCTCGTAAAATACAAAAATTCTTCTTGCTTTATTTCACAGTACGTATGTGTAACTTAAATTTCCCTTAAATTTGTCCTCCTAAACGTATGATTATTATTAATAAAAAAAAATCATTTTAATTTAAACTAATATTCGTTCTACTTTCCCTACTATTATCCCTAAAATCCTTTATATGTTAAACATTTATTATAACGTTTTTATTGTTTGAATTGCGGCTGTAGTTAAATCGTTAACAATGATTGCAGCAGCATTTACAACACAATACTGTACGACAGACACTACAGTACAATCACTTTCCAACATTTTTTTCAGATTTTTTTTTGGGAAATTTTCCAACTAAATTTAGGAAAGGAAAAAATAAAATAAAGTCCTGCTAACAAATGTAAATCCTTTTGGTCCACATAGACAATAAATTCTGACAAAACTCCAGCGACCACAATTTAATTTTATGTAAACTACACTTTAATCTTTATGAATTGAAGGCAGCAGCAGTAGTAGTAGTAGCGATAGTTGTTCTAACTAATACTATTACTCTATGTAGTTGTAGAACATGAAAACAACGACATTAGGAGATATTTAAACAGTGGCAAAGAAAGCTGGCAAAAGGCTAAGATAGAATTACACAGGAAACTTTATACCCATTAATGTAGTTAACGAACCTGGATTGATTGGATTAAAGAACCCAGATAGATTAGGTTAAAGAACCAGGATTGGTTGGGTTAGAGAACCAGGATTGATTAGGTTAAAGAACCAGGAGTAGTTGGGTTAAAGCACCAGGATTGATTGGGTTAGAGAACCAGGATTGATTAGGTTAAAAAACCAGGATTGGTTGCGTAGAAGAACCAGGATTGATTGTGTTAACGAACCAGGTTTGGTTGGGTTAAAGAAGTAGGATTGGTTGGGTTAAAGAGCCTGGATTGGTTGGGTTAAAGAGCCTGGATTGGTTGGGTTAAAGAACCCGAATTGATTGGGTTCAAGAACAAGGATTTATTGGGTTAAAGAACCAGGATTGGTAGGGTTAAAGAACCAAGATTGATTAGATTAAAGAACCGGGATTGGTTGGGTTAAAGAACCAGGATTGATTAGGTCAAAAACTCGCGATTGACTAGGTTAAAGAACCAGGATTTATTAGGTTAAAGGAACAGGATTGATTAGATTAAAGAACCAGGACTGATGGGGTTAACGAACCAGGACTTGTTGGGTTAAAGAACGATTGGTTAGATAAAAGAACCTGTATTGGTGGGGTTAAAGAACCAGGATTTATTGGGTTAAAGAACCAAAGTTGATTAGATTAAAGAACCGTGGTTGGTTTAACAAACCAGGACTAGTTGGGTTAAAGAACGATTGATTAGATATAAGAACCTGTATTGGTGGAGTTAAAGAACCAGGAGTGATTGGGTTAAAGAACCATGCTTGATTAGCTTAAAGAACCTGGATTCGCTGGCTTAAAAATTAGATTGAAAAACCGCGATTTTTTTAATTATAGAGCCACGATTGCTGTAGTTATAGAACGAGTAATTTTATGCTTTACTGTAAGTTTTTCTAACATAAAGCTATTACAATGAAAATTTTATTAACACCCAAACAAATACTTTCATACACATGCTAGCACACATATTCTGGCAGTTTCACTTCCAATTACATTGACTGACACACACTTTCTACTTCTCCCTCTCTCTCTTTCTACCCTAAAGAATATTAAGGCTATGACATTATGAGTGTTGTGGTAAATGTATATGACAAAATATGAGTAAGTGTGTTAAGTTACAAACAATAGACGTTTCATAAAACCCAAAACTATTTTACTCTTAATGTTAGAAAATACACACAGCCAAGTAAATGCTTTTCCATAGAACCAGAATTTAACACAATTTTGCTTTTGCTATTTATGAAATGTTGTAATGAAAAAGTACCAAATAATGCTGTTTCTTTGCCTTCTCAACAGCCATAACCCCAAAAGCAGACAATAGTATTTGCTTTCTATTTGTGTATTTTTGAAAAAACAATACTTCTGTTTGCTGTTGTTGTAAAGCTAGAGATGTAAAGAACAGTATTCAAAGTAATTAAAGCTCTGAGGTAAAATTGTTAAGGTTTCACATGAAATAAATGATTTTTGAGTCTCAAAGTCAGCAATAACGTTTAAGGAAATCCTTTTGAGTACTGGTCAGGGAAAGTGTTGGATGTTTAAATTACAACAGCACATTTTAAAAGATGTAAAATTGCTGTTATTTGAAAGTTACTGTGTAAGTAAATTATTTTGTGCTGCATCCAAACAAGTTGTTTAATTCAATTTTCTTGAAACTTTTCCTTAGAACAATATATTAATATACAAAATTTAAATCATTAAACATTGTGCTTAAATTTCTGTCTGTGACATACTGAAGGACACATTCAAAAACATGTTACTTTTAATGAGTTGGTTTTAATTGTCATTTAGTCGACTTATTTTTCATTCATGCCTGTCAATTACTTGTACACTCTTGTAATGGTTGCTGTAGGGCCAAGGTTACAAACTGTTGTTTAAGTTGTTGTTGTACTTGTTATTAAAAAAAAAATAACCAAAAGAAATTAACTACAATTTGTTAAAAAGAAAAATGTCATTAAGACAGAGCTATTCTGCGGCAGAGGGTATGGGACAAGACAAGAAAAGATAGTATAGTTCTGTTCCAGGACGTTACAAGCCGGATACATATAAAAGCCAAATTGGATGTAACACTACCGAAAATTCTTAATAATTTGCCAACCAGTATATTAATTATTACAAATAAACAAAAGAAAAATAATGAAATAAAGAAATTTTACATAAGTTCGCAAATAAATAATTAAATAAAAATATAATACTGTTAATATCTAAGCTATTAATATTTAAATAATTTTAATAACATTTGTATTTTAGTATTTTTTCTTGAACTACAGAGAAGCCAATTCATGGCTTCGTGGGTCCCTTTAATATTAAATGAAATGTAATTTATTAAAATAATATTCAATAAAATTCTTCTTAAAAAAAAAGCTTCTAGTTCTGTTCTAGTTCCGTTCTAGATCTGTTCTAGTTCTGTTAAAGTTCTTTTCCAGTTCAGCTTCCCGTTCTGTTCTATGTAGTTTCGTTCTAGTTCTGCTTCTGTTCTAGTTCTGTTCTAGTTGTGTTCTAGTTCCGTTCTAGTTCTGTTCTAGTTCTGTTAAAATTCTCTTCCAGTTCAGCTTCTAGTTCTGTTCTGTTAAAGTTCTCTTCCAGTTCAGCTTCTCGTTCTGTTCTGGTTCTGGTCTAGTTCTGTTAAAGTTCTCTTTCAGTTCAGTTTCTAGTTCTGTTCTTGTTCTGTTCTAGTTCTCTTTCAGTTCAGCTTCTAGTTCTGTTCCGGTTCTGGTTCTGTTCTAGTTCTGTTCTAGTTCTGTTCTAGTTCTGTTCTAGTTCCGTTCTAGTTCTGTTAAAGTTCTCTTCAAGTTCAGCTTCCAGTTCTGCTGTAGTTTCGTTCTAGTTCTGCTTCTGTTCTAGTTCTGTTCTAGTTTTGTTATAGATCTGTTCTAGTTGTGTTCTAGTTCTGTTCGTATTTCTTTCACTTTCTTTATATTTTTTTAATCACTATAACTTACAGCACTTGACTTTGAAAGGGATCCATAATGGGTACAACAATAATCGACATAGCTAACACGCACCCTTGAGCATTGCAATTTTGTGTCTGTGTGTTTGTTCTCACAATAAATCCTTAAGAAATCTCGACATTCTCGTAGTAAATTAAGCTTAACTAATGTCATTGTTGGTGTTTAGTGATGGTGGGTCGGGGGTGTAGAAAAGAGATTTTTGCCTTCATGACTTTTAAAAATTTTCCTGCTCATTATTCTTTAAGTATGTGGCAAGTAGCAGTTGCTTTTGTTAAGGCTGTGTTGTGGTACTTAGTGCAACAATATTATTTTTTTTTTGACAAGTTGCTGGTGATACATGAGTGTGGGCGTTTCAAGTTGTTTCAAGTAGAGGAAAAATTAAATAAACATTTTTCATATGCCTTCATGTTAGTAGCAGAAATTTAAAACTATTACAAGAATTTTGTAAATTTTTATAAAAAAAAATAAAAACTTTTGGAGATTCTAGTTCTGTTCTAGTTGAAATAAAGATTTGATTATTTTAAATGTTGTTGGAGAGGAACTTTCACTAGACTTACTAACTCCCAGTTTCTTATTATTCTGCTAAAGATTAAATATTAAAAATTTTTCCCTTTTTCCCTTTTTGGTTTAATCTTTATTTTTGTGTTTTATGGCAAAACAAAATTAAACTGTTGAATTTTCTTTGTTGGTGTAAGATTTTTTTTACTGGTTTTTATGGTGGTTTGGTAAACATACTTAAAACTTAATATGTTTTACAAAACTTATTGACCTTTCGACTACAAGTGTGCAGCTTTAAAAACAACTATAAAGTATTTGAGTCCTGGCTGGAGAATTAACAAATAATTTTGTAGTTTCATTGTTCATAGCCAAAGAGGATGACAATAAGTGGAGAAGTGAGTGTCTGTATGTGGCTGTACATTATTTGGGATTATCTTTTCAATTGTGGTTTTTCAATAGATGATGATGATACTGCAATCGAATAAAAAGTATTATTAAGGATTTGAAAACAGTAAAAGCTAAAGCTAAAGGGAAAACGACATGAACAGCAATTAAAACAACTTTCAACAATTTTCTTGCCATGCAATCTTCTATTTCTTTGTTGATTCACTGTTTCCCTTTTAAGGTTACTCTTGAATTTCCTGTTTCTCTATTTATTGTATTATACATATTTCTACTTTTTAGTTTTGTGTTGTGTAACAATCTGTGTATGTACTCGTATGTAGTAATATTACTATTCTCCACAAACATTTTATTGTAAATTTTATTGAGCAATCGTGTATTGTAAAATATGGTTGAAAATACCAAGACAACATTTTAAGCTTTCTTGCCTTTTTTCCAACTATTTTTATTTATTTTACAAAACTAACTCTTTATCCAACCAATACGCTTTCAAATATTCATACACATGTATTCCATTCATCTTGCAAAAAATAAATTCTACTGGGTTTTGAATTAAAGAAAAAAACTTAACCACATTCTAGTTTGTTGCACACCCTAAACTACAGTTTCCTTTTCATATCCACTACGATATGGAAACCAACCACATTTCTATACCGACAATTCCTTTTTTTTTTTGGATATTGTTGTTTAGTTGCAAGACACGTTTCAGCAGAAAAATTACAAAAAAAAAAATATAGTAAACCACTAAAACCATATTAAAAAAATTGTAGAAAATACAAAAATTTTAAAACTATTGAAAGAAAAAACATTATTTTTTTTTTAATACAGACAGCAGACATGCAATAACAAATTTTGAGGTTTAATGCCTTGACAAAGATTTGACATTTGAAAATAGAATAAAAGATAAATATGAAAAATAATTACAACAAATGCTCATAAGAGAAGTTTATATTTAGAACTAGAGGGGAACTAGGACAGATCTAGAGGAGAACTAGAACAGAACTAAAGAAGAACTAGAACACAACTAGAGGGGAACTAGAACAGATCTAGAGTAGAACAAGAACAGAACTAGAGGGGAACTAGAATAGAACTTGAGGAGAGCTGGATTAGAAATTGAACAGAACTAGAGGTGAACTAGAACAGAACTAGAGGAGAACTAGAACACAACTTAAGGAGAACTAGAATCGAACTAGAGGGGAAATAGAACAGAACTAGAGGAGAGCTGGAATAGAAATTTAACAGAACTAGAGGAGAACTGGAATAGAAATTAAACAGAACTAGAGGAGCACTCGAACATACATACATACATAAGTAATTTCAGTTAAAGTATCAAAATTTGAATGGTAAAAAAATGGTACTATTCATTATAGAGTTTAAAAAATTAAACTTTAGCTCGAATTATTCATTCCGTTTCGCGTTAGCGCAAAGAAATTTCTTGTGCGAAAGCTTTATTGAAAATTATTCAGTGCATCGCTGCGGTATTTTTCCTATTTGCGGTATCATCTCTACACAGACGGTATTGCGGTATGCCGCTGGAATGAATAATTCCAGCTTCCACTTAGTATTTTTTCAGTGCGGAATCAATAATACAAACCTACATACATACTTACATATATTTCAAATAAATAAAATAAAAAACAACTAAAATGAAGCTGATGAAACAAATGACTTATTAATACTTTGTTGCAGGGCCGTTGTGGGCAATAACGGCGGCGCAGCGCTTCGGCATGGAGTTTATTAAGTTTTCACATTTTTCTTTAGGTATTTTCGCCCACGACTCCTTCACTACAACCCGAAGATGCTCATTGTTAGTCGGTTTCTTTGCGCAGCCCAAAAGATTCTTAATTGGGTCAGATGATTACGCTGGCCACTCCATGACTTCAATATTGATGTCAATGAACCACTGACGTGCTTTTCTGCTTGTATGTTTTGAATCGTTGTCTAGTTGGAAGACTCAAATCAATTGCATTTTGAAGCACAAAATGATTTAGTATATCAACGTAAATATATTAATCCATTGTTGATTTTATCCAATATATTGGCCACACTCCGTAATATGAAAAGCATCCTCATACCATAATAGTAGAACATCCATGCTTTCCCATCTTAGATGTGAATTGTGGTTGGTATTCTGCATTTGGGGAACGTCTAACATATGAACGACAATCTTTTCCACCAGCTTATATGGTTAGCGCATTTGATCATTAAGCATGAGTTGGTATTTATAGCCCCGGCTCGACTCCCAGCCGCTGCCACTCAACACTCAAACAATATCAGTTTCTGATAATTATTAGTTTTCTTCTATCTATCATAACTAATATTTATCACAGCGCCCTCCTTCGGTGGTATAGCATTTAAACGCCACCGAAGTAAAATAATTAAATAAAGGCTGTAAAATCAAGCTTTAACATTAATGCATCTACTCATCACCAGAGGCGCTGCAATTCTGCACTAAAAACAAACATAATGCGCAATTGCAGAGTTGTGATATAAAAAGCTTTCTTCTTTCACCACCTTTACTTCTTCAACTATCCCCTGTCTAAAGAAAGTAGCGCAATTATTAATATTAATAATATTAATTGCCTGAGTGTCACTTATCATAAAAAAAAATATATATTACTCTCGTCCGTTCATAAAATTATCGAAGTGCTATTATTTTTTCCGGTACTGTATATATGTATATAAAAATCTATCTCCCACATTTGCTAAATAAAAACATCTGACTCCCAGTGGACCCAACTTTTCTTGGGCTTACAGATTGTCTTTGTATGTATAATTATTATTCACTGGCTAATATTCCTTTGACCTTAATGGCTTCTACTTCATTTATGGCAATTTTTTGCCACACAAAAAATGCAAAAAAGTATTTTTTTTTCTTTTGTCACATCAAACTGCATTGAATCTTCTTTTAGTTTCATTGTCAAATAATTTATGGCAGTTTTCACTTTCTTAAAACTTTGCATTTAATGTCATTTAGAGTAAAGACAAATTTGGTACAGCAAAAATCAAGAGAAGAAGAAAAAAGAGAATTTGTAGGAATGTAGAGATTGTAAAATTATGGCAAACTAGAGTGCACCTAACAAGTTTTCAATTTCCAGTGCTAGAAATAATGATTTTCATTCTCTATATCAGTGATTGCACAGTGGGACAGAAATTGCTGATTTATTTCCAAAAAGTTTCAATGCTGCCTCAACATGCAGAGAAAAAATATAGTTGTATATGTTTACCACAACAATGTCAACATTTTTACAAATTTTTTTAACAATGTTATGTTCACCATAACCATAATATGTTTAAGTTACAATTCATATTATTACTATAATCATATATATTATTGCAGTAACCATGTATGTATTTGTGCCAATCATATTTACATAATACAGTGCCGGCAAAAATAATAGCACTTTTACATAAGAACATTTAAACCGGCCCGCTAGTAAATGGCGTAATGTTTTATGGACGGACGAGAGTAAAATCATTTTATTTGTTGGAAAAGATTCTCGTTCATATGTTAGACGTCCAACAAATGCAGAATACCAACCAAAATTCACATCTAAGACGTTAAAGCATGGAGGTTCCAGCATCCTTATACCATGGGATCGATAAATTACTTAACAAAAATTAACATAAATTTTTTCTTAACTTTAATTAATTTTAACCCAGTTTATAACTTACATATCTCTTTACAAACAAATATCAATTTGTTGTAGGGAAACTCAGTGGGCAATTGCAAATCCCTAACAAGTTTCAATACTAAAACTTTTAAAGCAATCGGTTATCGTGCCATGATAACCGACTATTTGATGCCTGAAATTGAAGCTCGTGATCTCGGCGACATTTGATTTTAGCCAGATGCCGCCACTTTCCACACATCGCTTCCATCAATGGATTTATTGAGAGAACACTTCGCTGAGCACATAATTACACATTTTGGACCAGTCGATTGGCCACCAAGATCGTGTGATATCACAACCTTAGACTTTTTCCTGTGGGAATATGTAAAGTCTAAAGTTAATGCGGACAAACCCGCTTCGATTCAGGCGCGTGTCATGCGCCAGTTACCAGTCTAAATGCTCGAACGAGTCATTGAAAATTGGACTCAACTGATGGAACATCTGCGACATAGCAACGGCCAACATTTTATAGACTTACTGTCGTATTCATAAAAAATAAAGTAGGTTTGAAGTGTGCTTTTAGACAAAATTTTCATACAAAATTTTCTTAAAGTACATTTGAAGTCTACTTTAATTTTTTCTGAATAAGACTGATAATCTTCAAAAAAATAAATGCCAAAGAATGTTCTTTCAAATGATAATAAACATTCCCCATTAAATTTGAATTTTCTGTGTTTTTTTGCTTTAAAAAAATGGATCGAAATTGATCACGCTTCATAATTATTATAATCATGTAAATCGTAACTTAACCATATTATGGTTACCGCAATCATGTACAAAATTACAGTGATCATATTAAAAAAAAAATGTCAAAAATGTTGAAATAATTGTGTTAAACATGCACAACTATATATTTTCTCTCTGTTTTAAACTGTGAGTTTTGTTTAATTTTTGTTAATTCTTATTTTAAAACTTCATTAACCTTAACTAATAATGTTCGGACTGTGTTAGCTATGGCTGTCTAACACAAGAGAGCTAAAAAATATAGCGAACTAGTTCTATATTTAAGCTCTTGTATTCTATAAAACCTTTTCAGTGTTAATTTTGATTAATTTGAAAATAAAACTACATATTTATTTCATAAATTCTAAGGGAAAATTTCGACAGAACAAATTGTAAACTTTTAGCAATTTTAAAAACGATTTGTGGTGTGGCATATATAACAATTGAATAACAACTGTGGCAGCATTTAGCAGCCATTGGCACACAAGCAAAAATCTAGAGGTATTTTTAAAAACTCAAATTTTAAATGAAAAAATTTTCAACTTTGTTTGTTTGGTTTTATGAAGGGTTTGTTTATGGTTTATTTTGCTGCTGGATAAAATATGCGTTGCCATGTACATAAACTTTGTTTAATCGATGTGTTTTAGTAAATAAATAAAAACTAATTCAAAAAACCCAGCACAGTGGTAAAAATAAAGTCAACCATTCAGTAGTTTAGGCAATTTGTTATCTATCGTTGGCTTTCCTAAAACAAATTTGTTACCTACTGTAGTTCAATAAATGTCAAACAAACAAATTTTTTTGAAGTTTAAACTTTAATTTTCAGTTGATATTTTCTTATTTACAACATGTCCTTGTTTGAGACTCCTGAGAACTTGCGTCTTCTACAAAATCTATTGAATCCTCAAACCACAGCAGAAGACTCAGATTTAGAAGATGAACAGGAATCTTTGTTAAAAAGCCATTTAAGTAAGTAAATTTTTTCACACACAAGCAGAAAAACTAATTTCTACTAAAACTCTCTGCTAGATCCAAGAAGTATAGCTGCTCCGTCAAACATCAACAACAAAAAATCCCTTTCTAACAAAAGAAATTCCCCCTATGATCCTGTAGAACCCAGCAGCAGCAGCACCTGCGAAAAACCAGCCTCTACTTTAGAAGAATGGCAACGGCAGCATGAACAAGAAGACAAAGACATTTTGGACTCACGCAAATGTCCCTCCTATACTTTAACCTATCGCCAGGCCGTGGGCACCGAAGATGTCTTTCTGCAAATGGGCAATCGCACCAATGCTACTTCCAGTTGTGAGGACTTGGTAGTGGACATATTCTTAACCAATGATGACACACCCTCGGACAAAATGAATTTAACTATAACCGCAAACGAAGTGGATTTGGGCACCTCTATTTATCGTCTTAAATTGCCGCTAATGCATCCGGTAAATGTGGATCGTTGTCGTGCTAAATACCACACAGACCTCAACAAGTTAACATTGACTTTAAGGCTGCAGCGTGAATTGGATTTTGTGAATTTTTAAAAACCCTTGGCACCATAAACTAATAAAGAACTTTTATGGTTTTTCGCTTTAACATATATTTATTACTTGCATTCATTCTTATTTTATTATTACCAAGGTAAGCAGAAAACAAAATACTCGTACACAGAAATACACATTGAAAAGTTTGGTTTTCCATAAAATTGCCACTTATTTTTTGCATGTAATAAATTGTTGTGGCATCAATAGTAAAAGTTTGTGCTAAAATTCATATATTAAACACAGTTTTGCTTCCAAACAAAGTGTGTATTAATGTTAACAGTGAGAAAGTTGGGCGCTGGAGGGAGGGGCAGACAAAGGAGTGCCGTTAAAGCTTTTACATTAAACCTTGAATATGGCTTAACAATAAAAATTAAGGCATAGGAAGACAGCTGAATAATAGTTAATTTTAAATGTAAAAGACATTTAATTGAAAGCGCAAAAAAGGTGTTAATGACTTAGTCTAGAAGTAAAGAAATTAAGGAACAAAAGCACTGATCGAGCAAGTAATCTTGCTATTTCACTTCACTCAAATTACTCAGCCAGTAAATATTGCTGAAGCAATTGAAATTTGAAACTTAACATATTGTCCTTCAAATCCTTTATAAAGTTTGGATCTTTTGGAAAATGTAAAATATCTTTTCAAACTGTCATCTACTAATGTACTTTCAAGACCACAATGTTTGTTAAGCAATTCTGTAAGTTACCTAAGGACTCCTTATAGAGCGATCGCAATGACCAACAAACTTCCACACGAGCCAGAGAGTGGACTTCTTTCCATAACAGATGACAATAACGGTCTAGTCAACCTAGATATCCAGCAGCATTCTGTGTCTCCCAAGTCCGTTCCAAATGCAATAGTCAATGACAAAACCCTATTCTATCTCAGGCGATAAGACCCTCAGCGAAGCCTGGTATTTTCCTCTTGACAGTGTAATACTTTTCTTGTCTGAGGACTAATATTTCCCCTTAGTGGCCAGCGAACACCGATTCGTGCCAGAAAGTGGACATCTTTCCAGAAACGGGATACTTTCTCATGGCATTTTATGGAAACAGGATCCTATATCATGGCGTTCAATAGGAATGGCATCCTATCTCATAATATTATATAGGAACGGGATCCTATCTCATAGTATTCTATAGGAATATGTTCCTATCTCATGGTATTCTATAGGAACGGATCCTATCTCATGTGATCCTATCCCATGGTATTCTAAAGGGACGAGATCTTATCTCATGATATGCTATAGGACCGGGATCCTATCTCACGGTATTCTATAGGAAAGGGATCCTATCTCATGGTATTCTATAGGAAGTGGTTCCTATCTTATGGTATTCAGTAGCAACTAGTTCGTATTTCACGCTATTCTATAGGAACTAGTTCGTATTTCAACTACTCTATATAAACTGGTTCATATCACAGGGTTTTCTGTGGGAATATAATCCTATCGCATGGTATTCTATAAGAAGTGGTTCCTATCTGATGGTATTCTGTAGGAACTGGCTAATATCTCATGGTATTCAATAGGAAATGGTTCCTCATGGTATTCTATAGAAGTAGTTTCTAACTGATGGTATTCTGTAGCAACTGGTTCATAACTAAAATTAATGGGATCCTATCTCATGCTTTTCTTTTAACAGCGTTCTATCACCCTTGCTCTTTAACCTCATCTGAGGTGTTGCTGCTCATAATGCTAAACAAGCTAGTAGAGGACCCAGGTCACATCTTAACCAACAACTCGAAAGCCTGAGGTATGTAGATAATATCTGCCTTCTTTTACATACATATCTATAAACCAATAATGTCTAAATTAAAGTACATCGCAACAGAGGTTCTGAAAAAGCTTGTTTAAAAACAAACATAGGCGGAGTAAAGTCTGGCACTGCAATAGCGAATCATAACGAACGCAGTCAGTCCTAAGTGATATGTGTCGTATCTCCAAAATCAGTGCTACTGAATCCATACTTGATGTGGAATTCAACAGAACTCAAAGTAAATTCAGTTCAATCATTTATTAATCGATGTCTTTGAAGAATCCTCAAAAGTTTTCTGGCTTTTATCATACAAAACTTCCGAGACAAACCAATTATTTAATTATTTTTATTTATTTATATTTTATTTAGATTGTAAGTCCTTAGGACCTAATTAATCCAGATTATTCATATGGCAAATACAAAAGTATAATTTAATATAAAAAAAAATTCAAAAATTTTCTGTATTTTCCACAAATGTGAAATTTTAAGCTGCAAATGTCGTTGGAAAGCTCACACTCTAGGCGGTCTATCACATCGTATAGTCAAAATAGCCACAGGGAAGGGTACGAAGAGTATGCAAATTGTAAACTAACAATCAGAGTTAGCTGTATTAATCTAAACTGGAAAGAAGTGAAATAGTTTTCCACAAACCGAGCGGAATGGAAAAGATTCTTAATATGAACTGCAGGACATAATATATAACATATTTATTATGAAAATAGAAATCAATTGTTTACTTTATATATCCTTGGTAAACTTTCCTGTAGACAATTGTCACTTTAGTGTCTCTGAGTAATGCAGGGTATAGACAGTAGTAATATATTAAAAAATCAATTGTCTCTTAGTATACTTTTGTATTCTAGAGTTTAGACAGTCATCCAGAACTGCTGGTTTAAATATGAAAGTGTGTGTAATTGAGTGTGTGTGTGTCTGACAAAGAACCCAAGTATGATGATACAATAAAATTGTAACAAATGACAATCTTAATAACATTAAAAACCAGAAAACAAGGGGAAATGTAATTAATTTGATTTTAGGATGGTGTATAATGTATAGAAAAATTACAGAGAGAGAGTCTAAAGCCAGGGAATGCTTAGGGAGAACAAGGATATTAAAACAACTCATGCTACACTTTATTTTTATTTTGTAAACTGAGCAGTTATTGAGAGTGATTGTTGCTTTTTATTTATTAATTTTTAGAACTTCATACCCAGTTTATAGATATGTAAGTAACCCATGATGGTCGGCCCCTATTGTGTGTGATTAACTACCACCGATTTATTACAAAGTACAAAAAATTCTTTGGAAATATTAAATTTTCATTATCTTTTATTCCTAGGAAAATGTTAAGTGTTTAAAATGTTTTTTTAATATGCTTAATTTTTGCTCTAGAAAAAGGGCAAAACGTTTGTTAAATAAATAAAATATTTTAAAAAGAAAAACAACATTTATTTAGTTAAAAACAAAGAAAAGCAGAAAATAATTTATGTAAGCAATTAACACTTTCATAATCACATCAACTTGTGTTAAAACAACAGCATAATGACTGAGTTTTAAAACAAAATTCAGTAAAGAAAATAGCATGAAAATATTTTGAAAAAAGAAAACCTAGAAAAAAACTTTTTCCTTTACTGAAAAGTATTATTAAAAAAGGGAAAACATAAAAAAGTGTGCCTTTTCAACAAATCACTTTAACTTTTAACAAACTGCTAAATACAAAAAGAGAGCAAGACAAAGTGACGCATAATAAGCAGTGGCAGCAGTAATTGCTGCAGAAAAAAGGGGTAACTAACAACGAAATTAAATATCTTTATGTCGTAGAAGAAATATTTTAAACTAAATATTTTATTTTTTTTAATTTTCGGAAAATATCTTAAGAATTTTGAATTTCTTTTCAAAGTTGTTTCCCATATTTTGCTGTAGCCCTGTTTTAAGCGGCCCTAATTTGAAAAATAGCATTTTAAATGAATTCTATGTAGTACTTAATTTTGGTCTGCACATAGCAAAGTTGTTGGGTAAAATGTTGGCAATAGCAGCTCAGAAACAGCAGCAACATATACAAACCAACAGCAATAAGTTTAACAGTGTAAAGCAGCCCTAAACTGGCAACTCAACCCAGCAGATCTGTATAGACTGCGTAACAAGTAAAGGTATTCCTTGTGTAATTTCTAATCTAACTCCAATTTAAAAATTTTTTATAAATGTTCTCTTCTTAGTGGAAAGAGAGGTCAATTGATTACTTTATTTAGCCCTGGTAATCAAAAGTGTAGACGTGTAAATTGTCTGTAAGGCTGTAAAGCCCCTTGTCATATTACATGCCTGATCCCAATTTATATAGTTTCGTATGATTTGTTACAAATGTGTCTTTTTGTAATGAAAACACACGATAACTGGTTACTTTATGCACCCCAGGTAATTTAAAGAGTAGCCGATTGTCATTTTAATATATCTAAAATCGTAAAGCAAATTTAAACTGGTAGCTTAACCCATTAATTCTGCATTAACTACTAAAGATGTCAATTGTTAGCAAAGAGAGGACAACTAGATACTTTATGCAACCCAGGTAATCTATAAAGCAGGTACCAACCAACAGTTCTGTTCTGACTACTGAAGAAATCAATGTAACACTTGTTTAAATATAAAAATATTTATTTAGTAAAATTTATGTCACTTCTTTGACTTCTTTAGTAAAGTTTGCAAAAATTTGGCTAAAGTAATATTAGCACAAATTTGGCTGAATAAGTGACTTTCTTCAGTAAAATTTGGCTAAAGAAGAGACTTCCTTAGTAAAATTTGCACAAATTTGGCTAAAAAGTGTCTTCTTTAGTAAAATTAGCACAAATTTGGACAAAGGCGTACCTTCTTTAGTAAAATTTCCACAAATTTGTTCAAAGAAGTGACTTCTTTAGTAATATTTGCACAAATTTGGGTAAAAGAGCTTCTGCTTTAGTAAAATTTGCACAAATTTGGACAATAAAGTGATTTCTTTGGTAAAATTGGCAAAAATTTCGGCAAAAAGTTACTTCCGTAGTAAAATTTGCACAAATTTGCTCAAAGAAGTGATTTCTTTAGTAAAATTACACAAATTTGTGTAAAGAAGTGACTTATTTAGTAAAATTTACACAAATTTGTGTAAATAAGTGACTTCTTTAGTAAAATTTACACAAAAAAAAAAAAAAAAAAAAAAAAAAAAAAAAAAAAAAAAAAAAAAAAAAAAAAACCCTGACGAAGGCACTCAAGGAAGTGCCGAAATATTGGTTTTAAATAAAAGATAAAAACTTTTTTATATTTAAAAAAAGACCTCAAGCTCGAAAAATTAGTAATAATTGGAATAAAGCAATATATTTCAAATGTGTAAATGTGTAATTTAAAAATAGACTTTAATAAAACCTAACAAAAATGTTTTATTTACAGAAACAAAAAAAAACTTCAAAATATTATTCAAACATTACCACAACTAATAAAAGTACATCGTGAATAAAAATTTACATGAACTATCAAAATAATTTCCAAACGTAAAAATAAGTTCAAGTCACGTTCGTAATTGTAACAATAGTCAGCATTGTGGCGGAGTATTTTTGCTAACAGCCCACAATACAAACAAACATTATCTGTAACATAAATATTTACTAATACAAATGGTATAAATATTTTGCATATCTACTTAATATACTTGGTATTTCTTAGATTATTTAAGTAAAATGAATAACATGATAAAAAAGCCAGCCAGCCAGCCAGCTAACAACAATTTATGAATGAACTGTAACAAATAATGTGTTTGGAATAGGAAACAACGAGTACATACTCGTATATATTTAGAAACAGCTACAAATATTAATGTCGACCATAATTTTCTTTATATGCATATATAAAATAAATGTAACCAACTACAATTTATGTCTGGGATAAAAACGCATTTGTATATTGCAAAAAAATTATTTAAATTAGATAATTGTTAAATATAAGGGTAAATTTTAGTAAAACTTGCATAAATTTGTGGAAAACAGTTACTTTTTCTAGAAAAATTTACACTAATATCTATAAAGCAGTGACTTCCTTAGTAAACTTTGGACAAAGAAGATTCTGCTTTAGTAAAATTTTTAAAAATTTAGGTAAAGAACTGACTTCTTTAGTAAAATTTGCACAAATTTGGGTACATAACAATAAAATTTGCACAAATTTGTGTAAAGAAGTGACTCGTTTAAAAAAACTTCTACAAATTTGGGTAAAAAATTACTTTTTCTAGAAAAATTTGCATAAATTTCTAAAAAGAAGTGATTTCGTTAGTAAACTTTCCACAAATTTGTGTACAGAAGTGACTTGTTTAGAAAAATTTGCACAAATCTCTATTTCAAAATTCTGTAGTGAAATTTGCACAAATTTGTGTAAAGAAGTGACTCGTTTTTTAAAAAAAAATTGGGTACAAAATTACTTTTTCTAGAAAAAATTGCACAAATTTCTGTAAAGAACTGATTTAGTAAAATTTGCACAAATGTGGGTAAAGAAGTGATTTATTTAATAAAATTTACACAAATTTAGATAAAGTAAAATTTTCAAAAGTTTGTACAAAAAAGTGACTTCTTTACTAAAATTTGTACAAATTTGTGTAAAAAAGTTTCTGCTTCACAAGAATTTGTACAAATTGGTGTAAAGAAGTTTCTGCTTCACAAAAATTTGTACAAATTTGTGTAAAAAAGTTTTTTCTTCACAAAAACTAATACAAATTTGTGTAAAGAAGTTTCACAAAATTTTTTAAAAATTTGTGTAAACAAGTTTTTTCTTCACAAAAATTTGTATAAATTTGTGTAAACAAGTTTTTTCTTCACAAAAATTTTTATAAATTTAGGTAAAAAAGTTTTTCTTCAAAAAAAATTTTTCAAATTTGTGCAAAAAAGGTCTCTGCTTCAACAAAATTTGTGTAAACAAAAGGTCTCTTTTTTAGAAAAATTTGCAAACATTTTTTATATTTATTTATATGTATTGACACTTAGATATATATTTAGGTAGAGCACCTATTTTGCTTAACAAAATCCATTTAAAAACGAAAGTATTTTATTTAGTAAACTAGATGCAGTCAGTTTCATTTATTACTTAAGACATTCGCACGAGTTTAGCTTAAATAATGTTAAAACAAACTTACGAATAATGTAAAACAAAACAAATTTGCAACTTTAAACCAAAAAGAATTAGCATATTTTTTATACATGTTTACCATGAACACTTGATGAATACTTAATGGAAAATAAACTACGAAAGATATTTAAAATTTTAAGAGGCTGACTTACCTGTCGCCGTTTATTGCCGCAACCGAATATACTACGAGAATTACGCCTGTTATGCGATACAGATATATCTTCTAAGCTGCTGCTGGGACTACACGTAAAATCTTGACCACTGTCCGGCAAGTCGGCATCACTATCATAGTAATCAGATTCACTATCACTTTCGTTGCCAGCACGACAATTTTTAGATGTCGAAGGACCCATGTCCAAATCCAAGTTCATAGGTTGATTGGACGAGAAGAATGCTGTTTCTTCTGTACCCTTAAATTTGTCCGCTAAGACCCTGAGCATGCTCGATTTTTTAGTGTTTGATGGTATTTTGTCCGCGTTTGCTTGAGGCTGAGTTCTAACCGTAGTAGGAATCTCAAAAAATTTTCTTAGTGGTTGGAATCTATTACCACCTCCACTTACATCAGCCTCACTATCACTTACTCGTGGACGATTTGCTGGTATATTAATATCCTTTTCATTTTTCATCAATGATAGCTCCACCCACTCACTCATAGCGAGAAAAGATGAAATGCTCACACAAGTTAGTACTCGTATGGCAGAGCTAGTTATTTGCGGATAAACTTTTTTTGTTGTTGTTAGTTTGTTTCTGGCGAAATGACAGTTGAAGTTGAAAATTATAGTTGGACAGACAGTCAGTCACGAATACCTTTAGTTGAGTGAGTGAGAAAGGGGGAGTTTTGGAATAAAAAAAAATGGGAAGGAAAAACTGAAAAATGAAGTTATTGGTTTTTAAAAACGTGACTGTAACTCATGAACATTTGATAAAAATTAACTGTTGAAGTTCTGTAATAAAATGAGAAAATGAAATGAAATTAGTTTTACTAAATTGTATAGAGATATAATAAAGTTTGTATTAAGAAATATTCACAAACTGAAAAGTTTCTCGCAAAAGTTGTTAATAAAACTCAAAACATTTTTAAAGAAATTCGCGAATAATTTTCTAAAAGAAACAAAACTACGAGAAACTTTCTAAAAAAAACTTTAAAGAAATTTCTACAAAAAACTTTTTGCACAAATTTGTGACAAATTTTCTAAAGAAACTTCTTGCACATATTTGCGACAAATGTTTCAAAAAAAAACTTTACGAACATTTTCTATAAACAAATAAATTTGCACAAATTTTTGTAAATAATTATCATAAGAACACAATTTCTAAAGAAGCTTTTTGCACAAATTTGCGAGAAATTTTCTAAACAAATAAATTTGCACAAATTTGTAAACAATTTCTTAAAGAAAAATTAATAGAACACAAATTTACGCAAACTAAAATAAAAAGTATACTTTCGAACACAAATTTTCATAAGTGCTCGTAAAGAAACATATTTGCAAGACAAATTTCACAAATTGCCTTAAATAATTTTCTGTAGAACATAAATTTGTGCAAATTTTCGCAAATAATCACAATTTTTTTTAAAGAATCATCTTTAAACCATAAATTCCCGTAATGAACAAAAGAACAAAAATTTTAAAACACAAATATTCATAAAGAATTAAAAATTTTTCTAAAAACTTATATTTAGAACAAAAATTTCCCCAAATGTTCCTAAAAAATTATCTGTAGAACACAAATTTGTCCAAATTTTGAGTATATAAAGAACATAAATTTTCTTAAAGAAGCATGTTTAGAACTAAAATTTTGACAAATTTTCGTGAGAAATCATATTTGCAACATAAATTTGCCTAATTTTAATCGATCAATAGAAAACAAATTTGGGCAAATTTTCGCAATGAATCATTTTTAAAATACAAATTCTCTTAAAGAATCATTTTTTCCTAAAAAATTATCTGTAGAACACAAATTTGTCCAAATTTTGAGTATATAAAGAACATAAATTTTCTTAAAGAAGCATGTTTAGAACTAAAATTTTGACAAATTTTCGTGAGAAATCATATTTGCAACATAAATTTGCCTAATTTTAATCGATCAATAGAAAACAAATTTGGGCAAATTTTCGCAATGAATCATTTTTAAAATACAAATTCTCTTAAAGAATCATTTTTAAAGCACAAATTATATTAAAGAAACAACTTAAGAACACAATTTTGTGCAAAATTTTGATTAAAATCATCTTTAGAACACAAATTTGCACAAATCATTATCTTTTGAACCAAAATTTGCACATATTTTCGTAAAGAATTATATTAAGAACACAAATATTTCTAAAAAATTATCTCTGAAACATAAATAATTAATAAACTTTTCCTTTTTTAATATAGAAAAATTTCTCATTTTTATTTTTATTTATTGAAATATTCTTATTAAATACATACTTATGTTTTTCTATTCTTTGTTATTGGGTTTTCGCACTTCCTCAACAGTTTGTTGCAATTTTAAATGTTATTTTTCTGTTAGTTTTCAATAACTCATAATGTCTTTGTAAAGTGGGTACAATTTTTTTTTAGTTCTAGTTTTTTATTTTTTTTAGCAATTTCAGGTAATTGTTATTTTATGTCAATTGTTTACAAATGTGGTTTTTCTAGGGTGTGTTAAGAGGAGTTTTTCCCTGACAAAGTTATTTATGCCATATTTTTGTAAGTTTTTATGCAAAATTATTGGTATTTGTTTGTTTGCGAAATGAAAGTGTGTGGAAATTGAAAAAGCAATTGTCATAGATTTAATAGTTTTATAGTTATGAGCTGGCTAAATTGTGTAAACTTGTTAAATAAGGAGAATTATAAAAATGGAAGAAACATTTTTTAATTTGGGTTATTTAAAGGTAAAAACAAGAAAATGTCTACAGTGCTTTTCGCTTGTAGTCCATTCCGCTTAAAGGCCAAAAACGGATATAAGCCAAAACTGTCATATTAACTTGCAGATATAATCCATAAAATTGCTTAAAAAAAACCGTTATACATAGGTAGTTAAAATCCGCTTATAGTCCACAAAAGTTGTGCAACTATAGTATATTTTGTAAACTATGATTAAGTAATCTTTGTTTAATATTTCTTAAAACTTGTTTAAATAAATTTGTAAGGTTAAATAAACTTTATAAGGGTTTAAACTTGTAAGAAATTTCTCTCTGTGTAGTTTAAATCAACAGCATGTAGGTATTTACTTTAACAAAAAGCGTTAAAATAAAACAGCAAAACAGACTACAAGAGTTATTATTAAACTTATTAGCATTTTAAAGGCATTTGCGCCTGCGCACACATCTACGTTAAGCTGCGCATCATAGCAAACAGCAACAATAAGCAACAAAAACACACAAGAACTTTTCACAACGCAACAATAGAGTAAAGAATGCTGTTGTTGTTCTTACTTTACGGTTTGTTTTGCTACAACAACAACAACAAACACACAAAAATGTAAATGGCTACACACAACCAATACGACCCCATCACATAAATAAAAACGAGACTTTCTTTGGTCTCTCAGTCGATCTCTCTCTCTTTCGCCCCCCCACGAAAAGGGAGTGTGTGGGCACGTATGTGTATGAAGATGTGTGGTAACAGCAGCGTTGCCATTTCAGCGGTTTTTCGGCCAGATATGGTGTTTTTATTTTGTCAGTTACGGGAAAGTTTGTGAAAAAACAGTTGAACTATTTTTTTTAGCTACTTTTTTTATTTCTACTTTATAGACATTTAAGTCAATCACATTATTTTTGTTTCATATTATTACTTGTGCAAATTATTAATTTGAGTTGTAAAAATCTAAAATCTATTACAAAACAAGTAAAAAAGTATAGTCGACCGACTATACCAATAATATAATACCCTACACCCAGTGTATGTATAAAACAGTTTTCCAGAAATAGGCTATAACCTATTATGAACCGATCATCCAAAAATTTAGTGTCATGATTTCTGTGTTAAACTTTATCTTGATAGGTATAAATAATTTTTAAAGATTTATGGAGGTTAAAGTATATTACGGAAAGGGTTTTATATGTGAGTTTCGATTAATTATGGACCGACCATTATAAAATTAGGTGTCATCGTTTCTGTATATATGAAACTTATTTGTGTTGAATTTTATTTAGATACCAACAATATAAAGAAATTTATGATTTTTAAAGTAATTTTCGGAAGTGGGCTTTATATGGGAGCTATGGCTAATTATGGATCGATCATCATACAATTGTACCATATTATTCGTATATATATGAAATATATTTGCGTTCAATATTATTTAAATACCAACATTTTTGAGGGAGTTATGCTATTTAAAATATTTGTAGATCTGATTTGGCTTCATTTACCACTCATTTATGGTGAAATCTGTTTGCATACTTGCATAATTCAAACATTTATAAAAAAAATTCACGTACCAAATTTTATCGAAATATCTTCAAATTTACATAGACAGCCAGCCAGACGGACGGACATCGTTAAATCGACTCAGGAAGTGATTATGAGTCGATCGGTATAATTTAAGGTGGGTGTTGGATCAATATTTCTGGGCGTTACAAACATCAGCACAAATCCAATATACCCCTCCTCCCCACTATGGTGGTGTAGGATATAAAAACTGCATGTAATTGAAGCATTTAAATCATACATGTAAGATTTAAATGCTTTAATTACATGGTAGTATTTAGCCGAATTTTAGCTGGTTCATTTTTAACGTTTAGCGGTTTCTGGCGTTTTTTTATCCATTTTGGTTATTTTTTATGCCAGCAAACTGGGCAACACTGGGTAACAGGGAAGCACACACGAAAGTCAACAACAATAAATAAACAATTGTATACAAAACAAACAACAACAACAACAAGACAAAATCACAGTAAACATTCAAACATAAATGAACAGGCCAAGCACGTACATATGTATGTATGTATGTACTTGTTTGTGTACCAAGAACAAGCATTCTTCTTTTTCCCTACAGAGAGTGTGACTCCAGTGGTCACAGTATGCTATAGTTTATTAAACATGCAAAGCCATGATTAAAACTCTAACTGCGCTGTCACGTTTAACGTTGACTTTAGCATACACTCAAGATCAATTATGATCGAATGCGTGAAAACGTTGGCTTTAAACGTTGACAGTTAGTGAAGAAAACCAAAACAATAAAAAAAATCAAGAGATTATTATTATTATTCAAAGCGGCAGCAGACACACGTTGAAAGTCAAAGAAAGAAAGAAAGAAATGTCTGTATGGACATTGTTGTAGGAAACGTAACAACGTTTACGTTTAGTTTTTAAACAGACTTTCGCGTGAAAAGATGTTGGCAAATTTATAAAACGGTTATTAACTCAAAATAAAATATTTAAAAAAAAAATCAATTAATATTCTTAACAACATAAAAAAGAAAGAGTAAAGTTCTAACTTTTCGAAAAAAATACTAATTAATTCATTTACTTCTTAAAAGGTTTTGAAAAGAATTTGAATTTATTAAACACAGTGATTAATTAATTAGAAAACTAAACAAAAAAGCGTGAAATTGTTAAATCATTTTTGAAATAAAAAACTCATACATACTAATAATAAAAAATGTAAAATTAAATGAAAATTAAAAACTTTTAAATAATTTCAAAGAAAATAAATTAATTTTAATTAAAATTAATAAAAAAAAAAAAAAAAAAAAAAACATTAATATAATAAAACTTTTCTAATAAAAAAAACTTAATTTCCAAAAGAATTCTTAATATTCCCAATTTTTTTTAAATAACTATGTTCATACCCTACACCCAGGCTAAAATAAAGTTATACGGCCCAATCATGAATAAAAATTCCGTGGGAGTTTTTTTCCCATTTCCCATTTTTCCTATTCAAATTCAATGTTAAAAAAATAAAAAGGGAAAAAACTCCCGCGGTTTTTCCATTCATGATTGGGCTGATAGTTAAATCCAGATAAAGATTGAAAGATTAGCTAAACGGTTCTTTATTTAAAATAAATAATTAGCTTAAATATCACTATTTATAAACAAATTTTGTTCAAACCATTAATAAAACGATGTTCTTTTACAAATGATTTGACAAGATCTAAACTCAATATAACCAAACAAAGTAAAGACTTGAAACTAAACTAAAGATATGGTCATACATGGCAAATATTTACTCAAAAAAGTGTAATCACTTGTTTCAGCACAAATTTGTTTAACGTTGTTGTTTATTCTTACAAGAGTTTTGCAAGATCAAACAGCATCAAATAAAATTAAATATTTTTGTGTCCTGTGCTAAATAATAAATTAAGTTTTTTTTTTAATAAATAAACGAGTTCAAAAATATTTAGTTTAGTGGCTACGTCTTTTTCGGCAAATATTTGACGAGTGTGACAATATTGAAAATACGTTTCAAGATAAACTAAGATTATTTTCAAGATAAACTAAGATTATTTTCAAGATAAACTAAGACAATAGAAAGAGCTACGAACACAACTAGAACCTAAACTAGAGAAGAACAGAACTAGAACAGAAGTAGAAAAGAACTAGAACAGAACAGAATTAGAACAGAACTAGAACTGAACTAGATTACAACTAGAACACAACTAGAAGAGAACTGAAAATGAACTGGAAGAAAACTAGAACAAAAACAAGTAAAAGTAAAAGTGCTTTATTCGGCTATGCCGAATCTTATATACCCTTCACCTTTGTTGTGGATGCATAATTATATTATATACATACATATACATACATATATTTTATATTGTTACCTTTTAAAAACGGTGGTTTATTTCCTCTAAATAAATAAATAAACCGGATTCTTTTTAATTGCAAAATACAAGCGTCAAGTAGTTTGAAGAAAATATAACGAGTCTTATTAATTTAAATGTCCACAAACAAGTTGTATTTCGATAAACACGCCATCTGTTGATGAATTTGTTCGTAACAATATTAATACACTTTGTTTGATAGTTTTTTTGATGAAATTTTCAGAGGTTGTCTCGGATTTTTGCTCATATCTCCGTTATTTATGAACGGATTTTGCTGATTTTAAATAGCAAATTTCTCGAAAGCATGTCTGACAGATTTACTGAAGATTTGGATGCCGAAGATAACTGGGGACTTCATAAAATTGATTTCAACAGACAGACAGACAGACGGACATAACTTAATAGACTCCGCTATCTGTAAGGATCGAGAATATATATACTTTATAGTATATACTTTGTGGAAATTACAAACGGAATGTTAAACTTATATATCGTCACCTAAAATGCCCGAAGACGTAACCCTCATTATCATAATTTTACAGGAGAAGCAAAAAACGTTATAAAATAAAAACTGTTTAATTGAAAAGAAGAACTAGAAGAGAACTGGAAGAGAACTAGAATAGGTCCAGAACAGAACTGAAACAGAACTAGAACAAAACTAGAAAAGAACTAGAAGAGAACTAGAATAAATCTAGAACAGAACTAGAAGAGAACTAGAACAATACTAGAACAAAACAGAACTAGAACTAGAACAGAACTGGAACAGAACTAAAAGAGAACTGGAACAGTTCTAGTTCTACAAGAGAACTTGAAGAAAACTATAACAAAACTAGAACTAGAAGAGGACTAGAACAAAACTAGAACATAACTAGAGCTGAACTAGAACATGAAGTAGAATCTAAACTAGAAACTGAAATAGAATCTAAAGTGAAACCTGAAGTAGAACATTGAAGGAGGAAATTCAATACTGCCTCAACGTAATCCAGCCTCAATTAAAGCAAATGTTCATGGAAAATTTTAGGGAAATGAGTTCGTTTTAACAATAGGGATTATTTAATCGATGTTTTATGACCTTTATGCCCTATCCTGAGTATTTTGTAATTCCATATTTCAATTTAACTCAAATTTTACTTAAAATCTGCTTAATTTTTGCTCCTGGTGTAGGCTATTTAAACTCAATTATTACCTAACAATCATTAACGTTTATTTGTGTAATTTTACAGTTTGCAAAGTTTCAAATGCATGTGGAAAATTTATTAATAAAATGTGCATGTGAAATTTAGCAGAAGAAAAGAAAGAAACAACATTCTATAGCGTGACAAAACTAAACGCAAAACAACAGTGAATTTCTAAAGCAATTAACAACATAGTACTACTAAAAGAATAAAATTGAAATAAAATTATATAACAAACTATTTTAACTAACGTTTAGTTAAACGTGTTTTCGCCATTAACACTTGGCATTAGAGGACGTAAACTTTTTGAAGTAAAAAACCAAAACGAAAAACACAGTTATTTGCAAAAATGCTCCACTTGCAACAAACTGTTTCTATTTTAATTATTTCCTGGATTTGTTTAACTTGGGCTGCAAAAGAACGTGATGGCAGCAACATACTACCGGGTAAATATCAGGCCTACAGCCAGCAGCAGCCAAAAAAATTAACAGCCAAAGGCCTGGCAGATCAACAACAGCATCTTCATCTTCTACAAGTCAAATTAGCTCAACCATTAGGCCGACAAGAAAGTCCCATAAAAACCTGGTTTGGTGTCTTTAATCGCAACAATTCAAAACCACAAACAAATTCTACTGCTAATTTGGGAAATGCTAACAATGCAGGAGCAGCAGCTGCAGCCCAGGATACAACAACATGTTCATGCAGGTAATTAGCTGATAACTAAAATGTTTTAATTAAGTAAGGTTTAGTTGAAAAAAAAAACAATCCCAAAAAAAACTTTCAAAGAAAGTGTGTGTGTTTACTTATCTTGCTGCCTTCATTCTTTCTGTCAGTGTAAAGTTTTATTAGTTTAGGCCATTTAACAAAGAATGTTTACTGTTCTTTTTCTTTTTGTTAAGAATGTAATGTGAACGTAATTGTCAGTCATACCAAATATTATTTCTTTTTTTAATGCTTGTCATTCATTTCTTTTGCTATATTTTATTTCACCCACTTAATGTGTGTTGAATTTTAAAGCGAATTTGTTGAAAAATAAATTGCAAAATGAAACACTTTAATGGCGTCGCTAAGACACTTAAAAATTCGTACTAAAGTGATTTTAAATTCATCATAAAATAACCATTAATTTCAAATCATAATATTTTAGACAAGTTGTTTAAGTGTTTAAAGCTAAAGTTGGCAAAGATTTAACAATAAAGTAAAAGTAATAAAATTTAAATAAAAACATTGAAAATAAAATTTAAATTTAAAAGAGGTCAAATTTGTTGCCATAATCTAAATAATCTAAAGCCTTAAATACAGTCTGTAATGTATGTAGCTGTATATATACAGTGAGCAACAAAATAAAGTCAACATCACATTTATTCAAAGAGGGTGCTGTAGCTTAAGTGATTAGCGCATTTGATCATTAAGCATGAGCTGGTTTTTGTAGAACGGGTCGTTTCCCAGCCGCTGCCACTCAAACAACATCAGTTTCTGATAAATATTAGTTTTCTTTCTATCCATCATAACTAATATATATCACAGCGCCCTCCTTCGGTGGTATAGCATTAAAATGCCCACGAAGTAAAATAATTAAATAAAGGCTACAAAATCAAGCTTTAACATTAATGCGCCTACTCACCACCAGAGGCGCTGCAATGCTGCACTAAAACAAACATAATGGGCAATTGCAGAGTTGTGTTAAAAAGCTTTCTTCTACTTTCACCACCTTTACTTCTTCAATCTATCCCCTTTCCAAGGAAAGCAACGCAATTATATATAGGCACATTAATTGCCTGATTGTTACTTCTCTTTAAAAAAAAAAAAAAAAAAGCTTATTTATATTAATATAACAATAATACAGCATTTTTCTATACAGTGGCTCACAGCTTAATTTAACCAGCTTCTGTTAAGAACCAGCCTAATCATGAATAAAAATTATGCGGGAGTTTTTTTCCCTTTTCCCATTTTTTCTATTCAAATTCAATGTTAAAACAATAAAAAGGGAAAAAACACCAGCGGGTTTTTTATTCATGATTGGACCGCATATAAAGTGCGTATAATTTCGAAATAAAACAAGTAAGAAAGTATATTCGGACTTAGAAATGAGCGCTAAATGGAAACTGTGACCTATTATGGCCCGATCAGTCAAAAATTTAGTGCCATAGCTTCTGTGAATATAAATATTATATATTTTATACTTTAACCTCTAAAAAGTGAATTACAGAGTGGGTCTTATATGGGAGTTTTGACTAATTATGGACCATTATAAAATTAGGTGTCATGATTTGTGTATGTATGAAACTTATTTGTGTTGAATTTAATTTGGATACCAAAATTTTTAAGAGATTTATGATCGTAAAAGTAATTTTTTGGAAGTGGGCCTTATTATGGACCGATAATCATTAAATTGTACCAAATTATTTGTATGTATGTGAAACATACATATTTGTATTCATTATTATTTGCCCACTAGCATTTTTAAGTGGTTTATGCTTTTTCAAGTGATTTTCGAAAGTGGGTATAATATGGGAGCTATGATCAATTATGGACCGAGATGCACAAAATTTGTAAATGTGATTCGGCTTCATTTATCACTCATTTGTGTTGAAATTTGTTTGTATACTTGCATAATTTAAATATTTAAATGGGAGGACATTTGTATGAGGACCAGGTTTAACAATGGACTGAATTCCATCAGATTCCTCCTTGGGCCGAGAAAATATCATGTACCAAATTCTATTGAAATTATATGGACAGCTAGACAAACGAATGGACGAACGAACATCATTAGAAGCCCGATTATCGTTCACGACACTAAAATGTTGTATTGTCTCGACTACAACATAACATGCATTTTTCATAGGATTAAGCCAATAAGTGTTGTAAATCGCAATCGCAATTTACAACATACAACATCAAAATACTAAGTGTTGTGAATGGTAATCGGGGCCTAAATCAATTCAGGAAGGGATTCTGAGTCGATCGGTATACTTTAACGTGGGTGTTGGACCAAAATTAATTGGCGTTCAAAATATCAGCACAAATCCAAATATCCTTCCCATAAATATTAACAAAATGTAAATAAAGGTTTATAGAATATCTTTTAAAATCAACAACAAAAAAAGGATTTTCATGCAATCTCCAAGTTACACTTACATATAAAAACTTACAAGTAAAAGTTTAAATTCGGCTGTGTAGAATCTCTTGTGCCCACCAGCAGATGCCAGTAGTATGATCTATGAATACTTGATACAAACTTTTGTTACATTTTGTATCGTTAACGATAATTATAATAGTTATTTTATTTTCCGGATCCCTTACATGAGTGCTATCAACTAACGATCGTCATAAAATATTGTAGCATAATTTATTTTCATGTTGTATGTTGTAAACTGCGATTACGATACACAGCTCTTATCGGCTTAATCGTATGACAAATGTTGTAATTGAGACAACACAACATTTTAGTCTTGTGAACGATAATCGGGCCCTTATATTTTTTTTAAGTTTATATTGTTTAAAATTCATCTTAATACTTTATTCTTGTAAAGGCATGGTTAATCCAGTTCTTCCACAAAGTATACGGAGGTGTCATGGGACATTCTATATTTATTACTTGCTTTCAGGACAGGCCTTTTGTATGTTTAATAAAAGTTGTAATATAGTCTTAAGTTACGGTCAATACTTGGCAAATATTCGCCGAAAAAGACGTAACCACTAAATAAAGTATATTTGAACTCGTTTATTTATTTAAAAAAAAACTTCGTTTATTTAGGACAGGACACAACAAATATTTAGTTTTATTTTATTTGATGCTGTTTGATCTTGCAAAACTCGTGTAAGAGTAAACAACGTCAAACAAATTTTTGCCAAGTGTGACCGTACCTTTAGTTTATATTCAATTGAAAGCCTTTATCTAGTCCTAGTTTAACTTCAAACGTGGTTCTTCTAGTTTACCTTGTATCATATTTCTTGAAATCGTTTAATTTCAGCTTCAATTGAAGGTTTTGGTCTGAAATTAGCTTGATACGTAGTCCTATTTTAGCGTTAATTGAAGGCCTTTATGTAGTTAATTTAGTTGAATATTAAGACCTTCATATAATCTTAGTTAAACTTGATACGTAGTCTCTTACGTAGTCTTAGTTTGTAACGTAATCGTATTTTAGCAGCAATTGAACTTCTTAATTTAGTTTTTATTTGGCTGCAATTGATGACTTTGATATTAGTTTACCTTGAATTGTAACTCTTTATATAGTTTTGAAGGATTTTATACAGTCTTAGTTTTAGCATGAAACGTAGTCTTACTTAAGTTTCAAGTGAAGGGCTTTATATATTTAGTTTTAGTTTAACCTAAAACGTAGGCTTATTTAACTTCTTATATAGCTTTAATGGAAGCAATTTATATAGTTTTATTTTAGCTGTAATTGAAGTACCTTTTTTATTGAAACGCAGTTAATTACGTAGTCTTAGTTTAGCTTCAATTAAAGACCTTGATTTAGCTTCATATAAATTGTTTAACTAAAAGTAAAAGTTATTAAATTTCTTATTTATCAACTATTTAATTAAACTAATATAAACTAAATAATTGCAATATTTAACCAAACAATTAGTTAAAACAAAGTTAAACAATAAAATTAAATGGTTTTGTTTTTACTTAATTAATTAAAAAACATTTAAAAAAAAATTTCACTAGCATTTTTTAAAGAAAAAAACTTTAATAAAGAAAACAATTAAACCTGTTTAAAATATGTAAATTATAAACAATAAAACCATATTAAAGAATTTTATAAAGAAGTTGCTGTTTCTTTCCCCCCAAACAAAAAAATATTGAAAGAAGACTCTTTATCTTAAAAATTAAGAAAACATAATAAACGGAAAGTAATTGTATTAATTTTTAATGGTCAAGAGAAAAGAAAAAAAAAAAAAGATTTAAGCAAAAGTTTTAAGTGAAATTTTCTTTTTGGTTTGTTTTGTTTTGCGAAAACACTTTCATAAGCAGAAGACAAAGAACTTTTGAAGTGTTACAAAGTCATTAAAGTTTTAATAATTTTTCAATGCTGCGCTTTTTAAATGCTAAGAGCTACGTTTTAAGTAAGAATACGTACTATTTTTAAAGCTAATAAGAGCAACGTTTTAAGCTAAACTTAGAATATATACTATGAAAGAGTTAAAATATAGCAAAAGAAAGAACTACATTTGCAGCTTAACTACGGCTGCATAGATGACTACGTTTAAGCCTAAAATATGACTACGTGAAGAACTACGTTTAAAGCTAAAGAAAGTCTATATAACGAACTACGTTAAAATATGACTACATGACGGCCTATGGTCACAGATAAAATATAAAATAAGATTACATTACAATATTGGATTTGTGCTGATGTTTGTAACGCCCAGAAATATTGGTCCAACACCCACCTTAAAGTATACCAACCGACTCGGAATCACTTTCTCGAGTCGAGTTAATGATGTCCGTACGTCCGTCTAGTTGGCTGTCCATGTAAAGTTTGTGCGCAGAGTATAGGTCGCAATATTGAAGATATTTCGATAAAATAATTATTTCCATTATTTCACTTGGCCCCCATACAAATGTTCTCCCGAAATTGGGGTTTACTGATCACAAATGTTTGAATTATGCAAGTATCCAAACAAATTTCATCACAAATGAGTGGTAAATAAAGCCACATCTACGAATTTTGTGCAGATCGGTCTATAATTGATCATAGAGTTATGCTCACTTTAAAGAGCATAACTCTCTCAAAAATGTTGATATCCAAATAATATTGAACGAAAATATATTTCCTATGTCTGAAAATGATACGGTACAATTTTATTATGATCGGTCCATAATTAGTCGAAACTGTCATATAAGACCCTCTCCGTAATTCAGTTTAAGCTGCATAAATCGTTTAAAAATATTTATATTGAGATAAAGATTAACACATTTAATACTTATTCACAGACACCATGATAATAAATTTTTGGATGATCTGTCCACAATAGGTTGCATCTCCCATATAACGCACATTTCTGAAAAACTGTTTTATACATATACTGGGTGTAGGGTATTACGACTATACTTTCCTACTTGTTTTTTCTTAGAATTTCTGTTCATGTAATTATAAATATAAATGATACTTTTTTGAAATGATTCATATAAAACGATGTCACTGCCCAAAACAAAACAATGAAAAACAATGAACCATAATATATGAATAAATTAAAAAATTTCCAAAACCATCGAAAACAAATTGTGTGTCATTGGCCTTAAAGTTTAAGACTTGAACAAATATAAAGTTAATTTAATTTAACATTTATTGATACACAAAATTCAGTTTTCTTTCTTTTTTTTTATTTCTGGATTGTAAATACTCGTAAACTGGCCTTAAAGTGGATTAAGGCAAAGTATACTATAAAATATATATATTTATGTATAAAAGAAAGAAAATGTAGGTATGTTTAAGAAAAACAATTCTTTAGTTTTTTTTTTTTTTTTAAATGTGTTTTCGAACTCATAAAAATACCAATCAAATTTTGAGGGAATTTTAACAAGTAATGGAAAAGGAAAATAAAAGAATTTACATAAAGTTGAGGTTATAAAAGAAGAACTTTAATATACTTAACAAACCCTAAAAGATCAAGCAAATATATGTACATATCAGAGAACTAAATTTGAAGTTATTAAAAAAGTCCATTCATTCCAATTTAAAACTTATTACATGTGAAAGAGACAATTTTATTACGTTAATGCAAGTTCCAAAAATTATCAACCATAAACTGGTCTTTAAAGCAAACTACTTGCAACCAATAAAGAGTAAGAAAGACTGAAAGAAAACCTCCAGAAAAGAAATTAAGTTGCGTAAGTTTTCTGTGATGCTGGTGCTGATGCTCCTTTCTTCTTAGCAAACCAAATATTAAGTAAGTGTATTGAGGCTGCTGGTTGTGAATTTCTCTTTTCACGTCTGTCATCTCCTCTGTAACACACACAGGTTGTCATAAAACTTTCAATAGTTGTTTGCCACAGACAGTTATGTTGACTATTTATTAATGCAACATCATCATCTTGCCACATTTATCGAAACAACTAAAGGAAAAGCAAATTTATACATGGTCTTATTTTATGGCTTGATTTATACCAGTCAGTTGACACATTCACAAAGAAGGCATAAAGGCTGGCATAAAAAGCAGTTAAAAACAACGAAATCAGGGGAGAGAATATAGAATGAGGATACATATATAAAAACAAGTTTTATGTTGTTGTTGTTGTTGTTATTTATGAAGCAACAAGTTGTTGACTGGCAGTATTATGAGAACTGGAATTATGAAATTATGTTTGAATGAAGTGACAAACTAAAAGAAAATATGTCTATATAAAGACAAAATAAAGAAAACTTTTTTTAAGCTATTCTAAATTAATATACTAATCTCTACCAGGAATTGAAGCTAAACTTGGGCTATATAAAGACAACTATATAAAGACTAAAGTTAAGTAAATTGTGATCATATAGAAACCTTCAATTCAAGCCAAACCAAGACTATGCAAAAACCTTCAATTGCAGGCAGCAAAATTATGGCTACTTAAGGACTACTTGAAAAAAAACTATTTTAAAAGACTTTAAATAAGACTACGTTTCAAGCTAAACCATGACTACGTTTTAAGCTAAACCACAAATACGTTTCAACCTAAACTAAAACAATATATACAACTAAGTATATTTCAAGCTATAAAATGGCATTCAATTGTAGCTAAATTAATATCAGGATTTAAGTTAAACTAAGACTTAATGAAGACCTTAAATTTAAGCTAAAGCAAGACTACGTTTCAAGCTAAATAATATAACTATATAACAAACTAACTTTCAGGCTAAACCCAGACTAAAACCTTCTATTGAAGCTAAAATGACTACATATTAAGAGTTACGATTCAAGGTCAATTAAAGCTAAAACAAAACTAAATAAAAAACTTCAATTGCTGCTAAAATACGATTGCGTTACAAGCTAAACTAAGACTACGTAAGGAACTACGTTTTTTTCTAAAAGGTATTTCAATTACAGCTAATATAAGACTATATAAAGTGCGTGCTTCCATTAAAGCTATATAAGAAGTTAAATAAGCCTACGTTTCAGGTTAAACTGAATAAGCCCTTCACTTGAAACTTAAGTAAGACTACGTTTCATGCTAAAACTAAGACTGTATAAAATCCTTCAAAACTATATAAAGAGCTACAATTCAAGGTAAACTAATATCAAAGTCATCAATTGCAGCCAAATCAAAACTTAATAAAGAACTTCAATTACTGCTAAAATACGATTACGTTAGAAGCTAAACTAAGACTACGTAAGAGACTACGTATCAAGCTTAACTAAGACTATATGAAGGTCTTAAAATTCAACTAGATTAACTACATATATGCCTTCAATTAACGCTAAAATAGGACTACGTTTCAGGCTAAACCCAGACTAAAACCTTCAATTGAAGCTAAAATTAAACTATATAAAGAACTATGATACAAGGTAAACTAATACCGTTTAAAAGTCAGCAATTGCAGCTAAATCAAGACTAAATAAAGAACTTTACAATAGACTACATTTTTAAACTAAACTAAGACTATGTAAGGAATTATGTTTCAAGCTAAACTTAATTAAACTGGCCTTCAAACGAAACTAAAGCAATATTACGTTTCAAGCTAAATTAAAACTACGTATAAAAAGGCCAGCAATTGAAATTGAAATTAGACTACGTTTCAAGTTAAAACTAAGACTATAAAGTCTTTAACTGATGCAAAATTGAGACTATATGAAGGCCTTGAATTGAACCTAATGCAAGACAATGTTTTCAGTTAAATTAATACTATATAAAGAACCACGTTTGAAGTTAAACTAGGACTAGATAAAGGCTTTCAATTGAATATAAACTAAAGGTACGGTCACACTTGGCAAATAATTGCCGAAAAAGACGTAACCTGCGATTAAGGCTAAACAAAGATTTGATTATGATCTACAGTAAGACTTGATAAGTCTTTATTTTAAAGCTTAGCTAAGACTTGATAAAAACCTATGATTAAGGCTAAACTAAGACTTGATTATGCCCACAGTTAAAGCTAAAGTAAGACTTGAAAATACCTCATATTGAAGCTTAACTTGATTAAAACCTACGATTAAGGCTAAACTAAGACTTGATTATGATCTAAAGTTAAAGCTAATGTAAGACTTGGTGAGACCCAATATTAAAGCTTCACTAAGACTTGATAAAAACCTACGATTAAAGCTTAAGTTAGACTTTATAAAGATCCACGATTGAAGTTAAACTAAGACTTCTTAATAAAGACCTATGTACGTTTGTACCTTAACTGAGCTTATCACACCGTGCCGTTGTTATTCGCTTCCTGCCGCTTGTCACGGGTTTTACTTTTCTAAGAATTTGCTTGAGAAACCTTTGTTTTTGGAACAATCCATTAGTATTTTAATCCCAATCATAGTTTATACTGATTTAAGTAAAATTGAAATAATTTAATTTACAAATAAAGTGCCGGGGGTTTTGCAAAGCCCATATGTATATTATAAACACTTTTCTGGTCCAAAGGCAATTGAAAACATTAGCGGTGTTAGCTATTGTTGCTATGATTTTCCTGTTGAAATAAAATTCTATAAAGTCTTAAATAGAAAACTAAAAATATTGATTTTAATATTTTTTCGAGCACATCAAAGTTTCCCATAAAATTTAGGCTTTATGACAGAGAAAAAATTAAAATTGATTTTCAATTAAAATATTCGTATATTTAATTAAACTTTTAATTGAAAGTGGACCGATGAAGGAATTTGTAGTATCAATTAAAATATTTTGTAAAAATTGAATTAAAAGTAGTTTTAATTAAAAAAATATTATATTATTTAATTGAAAATTGTTTTTCAATTAAAAATTTAATTGATATGATTAAAAGTTTAATTAAAAATAAATTAAGACTCAATTAAAAGTTTAATTAAAATTTGTCGGGCAATAATTTTTTCTGTGGATTATTAAAGAGCTTTTTTAAAAACTTATTGTAATAATTTTACCATAAGATCATCAGTAGTTTGTTAGTTAAAATTAACAAAATAAAAAGTTTTTAAGTTTCTTTGCTATTTTTATCTTTGAAAATAAAGAAGCTGGAGCCAAATTACCGCATTCGTGATCGAATGAGCTATCGTATCGAAAGATGATTTCGATATCGAAATTATGATAAAATGTACTAAATTTCTTGCACGATATCGAATGCCATAATCTCGAATAAGAAAATTACGATCAATTTTACTCGATGATATCGAATTTGTTAATTTGGCTCCTGTTCTTATGTTTGTAATATACATATTAATAAATCTATGTTATTGGTTTTCAATAGGTATGTATACTGTTGTATATACTTTTCTTTTACCCAAATAAAAGTTTTCCCAATTACTGCGGAATAAAGAGAATTTGATTTAAACATACATTTATAAAAATCATTAATTTATTAAGTAAAACTATTTTGTTATAATTTTATTTATTTTCTCTTTTATTATACAACTATAAGTTAAAATTTTTCTGCCTGACAAAATGTATTAAATATTTAAACGCCACAATTTGAAGACCTCAATTAGGCGACCAATTTCTTTACGAAAAATGCAAAAATTGATTTCAAATCAACATAAATTCAAAAAATCTTAAAAATTACAAGAAATTATTGGCCATTTGCCCAACACCTGAGTGTAAAAATTTTTCGTATTGAGAAAGAAGTACAAATTATTAGTAAAATTATTTGCACTTAGATTTATGACAATAATTCTTCTCTTTATTTATTTCTAGATGCGGTGAGCGAAATGATGAATCACGCATTGTGGGCGGCATCACCACCGGCGTCAGCGAATACCCCTGGATGGCACGCTTAAGCTATTTCAATCGTTTTTATTGCGGTGGCACTCTCATTAATGATCGCTATGTTTTGACGGCGGCCCACTGTGTCAAGGGTTTCATGTGGTTCATGATTAAGGTCACATTTGGAGAACATGATCGCTGTAATGATAAGGAACGGCCAGAGACACGCTTTGTTTTGAGGGCCTTTACCCAGAAGTTTAGTTTCTCCAATTTCGATAATGATATTGCCTTGTTGCGTTTAAATGATCGTGTGCCCATAACCAGTTTCATAAGACCCATTTGTTTGCCTAGACCCGAGGAGAGAAACGAATTGTTTGTGGGCACTAAGGGTATAGCCACCGGCTGGGGTACTTTGAAGGAGGATGGCAAACCCTCTTGTTTGCTGCAGGAGGTGGAAGTGCCGGTGTTGGACAATGAAACCTGTGTTGCTCAAACGAATTACACCCAGAAAATGATTACGAAAAATATGATGTGTGCCGGTTATCCGGGTAAGGGAGAGCGTGACAGTTGCCAGGGTGACTCAGGTGGTCCCCTGGTGCGTTTGAGACCCGATGACAAACGTTATGAGCAAATAGGTATTGTTTCTTGGGGTAATGGTTGTGCCCGACCCAATTATCCGGGTGTGTATACCAGAGTAACGAAATATTTGGACTGGATAGTGGAGAATTCAAAGGATGGCTGCTTTTGCGATGGAGCTTTTTAACAAGTGATTTAAGGGTAACAATTTAAAAAGAAATTTAAGAACAAATTTAATTAAGCAGGAAATTTTAAGGCCAAATTAGTAAAAGGAAATTTGTATTTAAAAATTTCAAAAATTCTTTTTTTAAAAACTTGGCTTTTAAAGTAATTTGTATGTATATTTAAAAACATTTATAAATTTGTATACGTTTTTTACAAAAAAAAAAATAAAAAAGAGAAAATAAACCATATAAACAAATCATTTTAATTACAAAACTCTAAGCAAGTATGTACTATGTTTAAATCAAATTTTCATTTTCATTAGCAATTTTGAAAAGTTTTCTTTGGGTAAATGTAAACCTTAGACAATAGAATAGATACCTATTGAAAATCTAAAAAATCGATTCATAAACAAATAAATTATAGGATAGCAGGACATAAATCAGATCAAAGATATAGAAATATATCACAAAAAACAGCTTTATCAACTCATTGTGCTAATCTAAACCATTATCCAGATTTTGAAAATACAATGGTTTTAAACACAGAAAATAATTATAAACGTAGATTTATGTTAGAAATGTTACAAATTATAAAGGTTCCGACAATTTCGAGAATTAATTTTAAGTCAGACACTGAAAATATAGCACAAAATTATAGACACTTAATTTATAAGAATAGAAACGGAAGTTAAAAAATAATTTATTTATATATAGATCAAGTTTAATTTGAAAAATATTTCTTTTTTTTTTTTAATTTAAAAATTTTTTAATTTGTCAATTATTATTAAATTTGTTATAATTTGTTAAAAATTGTAAAATTAAGAAAGAAAAAAAAAAATCCTGACGAAGGCACTCAAGGAAGTGTCGAAATATTGGTTTTAAATAAAAGATAAAAAATTTTTTTATATTTAAAATAAAAAAAAAAGACCTCAAGCTTAAAAAATTAGTAATAATTGAAATAATAAAGGTCGAATAAAAATACATATTCAAATAAATTATAAGTAAAACAAAATAACTTTTTCAGTAGAATGAAACTCTATATATAGAGACAGTTTAATAATTTTAAGTAAGTTTAAATCAAATTTTCTTTACCCAACAGCAATTTTAAAAAGTTTTCTTTAGGCAAATGTAAACCTGAGAGAATAGAATACATTTCTATTGAAAATCTGTAAGATTGATACATTCTATGTACATAAATCAATAAAATATAAGCAAAACAAAGTATTTATTTCAGTAGAATAAAACTTTACCTACAGAGATCTTAAAATTAAATAGGTACTATTTCCAACAAATCTCTGCAAAAATAGTAGGTACCAACTTAAATCCCTAAACCCAACAACATTTTCACAACTAAAATCAAATCTCATTCTAAGAATCTCACGTTTCTCTCTCATTATTAACAATTACCACAAATTCTTTAATTTAAATTAATTTATTAACAAATTGTCTCTAATTATTTAAATCAAGATTCCAACGTTTCTACTCAAACAAATTCCAAACACTTTCGTTTTCATTTAACTACCCCATACCATTACAAAAAAATTACACGCACATACATATATGTATGTAGGTACCATAATTTTATTAATATTTTTATTATTTTTTATAATACATATTGTTAATACTAAATTTTTTATGATGATTCTAGTCTTTCTTATCATTTGTCACATCTAGTTTGTGTAACAAATCGTTAAAGCTTTTAAAAAAGATATAAAACCAGCACCAGCGTTTAATATTAAAAAAACAGCGACATTTGCAGCAAAAACAAGTAATAAAAAAAACAACAACAAAACAGCAAGTATATATAGATGTATATAAAAATGCATGCAAATATAAAAACAACAATTTCATTATCATTAGTTGCAGTAGCAATATAATTGTGATAATATAATTGTTGTTATTTGTTTATTTTATAACGGTACGAGAGTGATGAACAAAGAGAGAGAGAGATAAAACAAGTAAATAAACATTAAAAAGAGCATTTAATAGTGTGAGCAGCGTTGCCACAACCAAAAGAAAATTTGTAACCAACATTGAAATAAAAAATAACCGAATTGGAGAAAAATTAACCAAATTTTGTTTATTTATTTATTTATAACATATTTAAGTTTTATTAAAAAAAAAACATATAAAAATTGCTAAAAACAATAGGTTTGTTTAGTGACTAAAAACTTTTACAAATTTGTAACAATTGTTACAAATATTTTTGAAATTTGTTACAAAAAACTTCTTTTATATAGGTATACAAACGTTAAAAAATTTCTTCAAAATTTAATTTTAAAACTTGTCATACTTATTTGATATTTACTAAATGAAATATTCTTACATTTTTTACTATCAATAAAAATAACCAAAATGAAAAAGAATTACACATTTACACACTAAAAATAAAACTAACCAAATTTGGTTAAAATTAACCAAAACGGCAACGCTGAGTGTGAGCTATTTAGTGTGACGTAAACAATTAACCCTTTGGAAGTCTGAAAGGGTCATATACATACATAACATTAAGGAATTTCAAATTGCTTGTTACTGAAACACCAGGCAAACCCTTTGAAAGTCTAAAGCGGTCATGTAACATTTCAGAAATTTGAACTTAAAACTGACTGTTACTAAAGCACATTAGCCTAGCAACATTCAAAACTTTATGAATGCCATGGAAATTTACAATCTGTAATAACTTTAGAATTAGTAGAGATATATGGCGAAATATTGGTATTTATTTCACACTTTCAACACTTATACACATCTACCATCAATTTGCGAAGATGTAGAAATTTACCCATAAGAAATGTACAGAGCTGAAAATCAACATATTTCAACATCTTTACAAGATGTTCCTAACTCATTTTGTTCCCATCTACATCTTCCGATATTTTCAGTGTCATCACTAGCAAAACTGATATTGAAAATGATATTTAAGTTACATCACTAATAAAAGTGACATTTATAGCCTACAAAAAAAAATTTAACAAACACAATACTTGTTGATATTAAAATAAAATTATTCATTACTCGTTTATTTATGAACATTCATATATTCCTTGAAATAGGCATGCGAGCATCTAGTAAAACAACCTCATCATCATCTTACTCCAGTATACATTCTATTAATGACTGTATACAATGCTATAATATCTGGCTCTTGCAATCTTTATCACAAATCATTTTACTTTTCAAATCTTATCTTTGACCATTTAGATTATTCTCTTAACGAATAACAATATACATATGTAGGTATCAAGCTGATTATCAAAAAGCAGGACACTATGTAGGGATGGTTCTTATATAAAATATATTTGGGCACATAATTATAAACATTTTAATCATTAGGAATAATACGAAATAATACGAAATAATTTGAGCCGATTAAGCTGAATAACATTATTCCAAAGCTTAAATGAATTCGTATCCATGAAATCAGGTCGAAGTAATAAACTAATAAGCATACGAGGCCTCCACGTTATTGCTCCCAGCTACGGACAATTGAACAATATTGGACTATAATCGAATTGTTGTACAACAGTTAATGCGTTGCATAACGATACCGATAGCCAAATTTAAAGTTTGTCTCAGGATATACCTACATACATAAGATTCATTTCTGTGTAATATAATTTTTACTACATACAACTTAATCTATTATACCTATTTATTTTGCTTGCCCATTAAGGGTTAATTTTAAACAGCATCCAGTAGTCGTGGTAGCACCATCATAATATACATACATATACATATTATGTAGATATCTACAAACATACATATGGATGTATGTTTTTCACATTTATTGACGAAAAACAACAACACCTATTTTTTATTTAAATAAATATGTATGAACAGTGTTGCCATTCAAACAATAAATTGAGTATTTTACAAACCAGCGGGCAAAATTTCTAATTTTGTTGTTTAGACATTTTACTTGTTGACGTGGTACGAGCTTCTGATTTGTGGTACATATTTGGGTTTCTGAAAATCCAACAAGAATTGTTGAGGAGACTTTCGTTATATTATACGCTAATTGGTCTGGTTGCGTGTTTGGACCATTTCTGTATTCGAAAATTCGGCTGAAATTGTTTTTACGGTGAATTGATCACGCTTACAAAAGATATTAATAACTAAATTTTAGACTATTATGTATTGGTGATTTCTGGTTTCAAAAGGACATTGAACAGTAATACACAACCAGCAAAACAATAAATTTATTGCAAAGCAAATTTGTCGTTCTCATACTTTCATGAAGGTTGTTTAAGCAATTCACACAAAATTAAAACCAGAGACAAGACGCGATAAGCACAAAACTACTGATTAATATATAAAAAATATATTGTCGGCCACGCCTATTTTTGAGTGGGAGGGGCACCAAAGTTTGTAATATATTTAGCTATATCTTGAAAACTACATTTCTTTATTAGACGATATACCTATAAGTATATCAAATGATAGGTATTTTAAAGACCAACGATATTAAACATGACTTACTTATATGGGCCATTTATAAGGTCAATTTAGGAAAAAAAAATTTTGATACGATATTTTTTTAAAAAATCCGGGAAAACGTCTTTATGAGTTTTAAAAAATTTAAAAGTCAAGTGATTAAGGTTTTTAGAAAGTGATTATTATTAGAAAGATCTGAAACGGAAAACTTTGTACAGAGTGGCGGCTTGTTGCCGAGCCGAGCTGGTTGATGGTTATTGCGAGAATTGTGTACATACATATATAATACAAACTAATATATAATACAAACAAAACAATATTATTAAAATTTTTAAACACCTATTGCCCAACAAATATTGCCTTGGTCCTTGCCATGTAGCCGGAAACGTATCAAAATATCAAATTGGTCGATAGTCGTGTAGTTGTGTAGCCTGTTGTCTCAAATGTGTTTTTAATGCTATATTATTTACATACATATGTACATACATCAGTGATGGAAAATTCAGAACTTTTTCACAACAAAAAATAGCACAGTACCCCCACATCATATTTAGTACTCTTTGTTTGTTTTGCTTTGTTCCCTGTTTAGAAATCCAGCGTTACTACATATTTTTATATTCATTGACAACATTGGCTTCAAAACAAGAACATAAGGAATTTACAAATTCGTTATTCATGTTATTTATTTGATGTGGGATAAAATAATCTACAAAAGTAAAGATATAGAATTATAGTTGTTTGTGGTACTATTTTGATAAATTTCTGATGTTTCGTACATTTGTGTAATTCTTATTTCTTGTTTGAGATTTTTTGTGTTTGAAAATTTCAAACATATTGGCGAAATATCTATTAATGATATGACATTAACTTAACCCACAACAAATAAAAAATTTTTGAAACATACATATATTTTTAAATAAAAATTAATTAATTTTTAGTTTGTTGTTATAATTTTAATTTTATATAATTAATTTTATTTTTGAATTATTTTTAAATGGATTTTTAATTTTATTTTTGAATAAAAATATATGTTTCCTAAAAAGTACCAAAATGTTGAAAAAAGTACTCTTTGTGTTGACGGTCAGTACCATTTCAATTTATCATTTTTCCATCACTGACATACATATGTACATATTTTTTGGAGAGTCAAATAAGAGAAGAGTATTTATTTGGTGTATTTATTGTTGTTGGTTAATATTAAATGGCTATTGCTTTATTATATTGTTTGTTGTTGTTTTTTTCGCCGTTTTTTTTTGCAGTTATAAACAAAAACAATTGCGTTGAGAGAAAACAACGTGTTACTTTGTAACATTTGTGAAAATCAAGTGTTTTTCTTAAAACCTAAACGATTTAAAAAGAAATTATATTTACTTACTATTTATTAAAGCACCATAGGTATTATTATGGGCTGTAGATTTTATTAAATATTGAAGTTTTAATACATATGTATGTAGATATGTAGGTAGGTTTTAGAAACTTACTTTTCTTTTTATTTAATGCACAAACTCTTCCTTATTTTTCTTAGTTTTAGGTCACACTGTTATAAAGTTTTTCTTTAGCCCCGCTGTCTTCAGAAAATCTTTGCAAAAACAATGTTAAATTTGCGTTATTGTTTGTGCCACCAGTTGCATTAACTAAGAAACCTCTTGTGTTAGTTGGTGTAAGGAGTGGGGCGAAGTTTATTTACAAATAAAAAAAAAAAACATTACTTTTTTGTATGTTGTTGTTGTTGTTATGAGTTTAGTATGAACAAAAATATTAAACTTTTACTTGTAGGTATTATTTTATTTAAGTACATATATTTTCTTGTGTTAATTTATTTATAAACTTTTTTGCAAATCTTAAACAAAAACGTTTATTTGGTGACCAAGATGACTTGCTGGTTTTTTTTATTAACACTTTTACACTTTCAATTTATTTGTTATATTGTTTTTTTTTAATATTTAAATATTGTTTTTTTTAAGTTAATTTGGCACACAGTTTTTAAGAAAATATAATAATTTTTATTTAATTTTACTTAAATAAATTATTATATATTTTAGCGCTTGTTGTTTCTATTTATTCCCAAATTTCTTTTTTTTTAATTTTGGTTTAGCGCTGTGCTCCCAATGTTTGCTATTTTCTCACTAACTTGTCTGTCTCGTTGAAACAGGCTGTTGAATCTTGCCGTTGATCTTAAACTGTATTGTAGTTGTTGTTTATATTTCCATGCCGTTGTTGTTTTAAGTTTGTTTTGTATGTACATATGTATGTATGTATGTATGTAGTTATGTGTAGTTGGTGCTTTTTGTTTGTTGATATTTAACTGTAGCTGGTTCGTTGGCTGCTGTGTTGGAGACGACTCTCGCTCGCAAATAACAGAAAATAGAAAAAAAACAAAGACGGAACAACAACAATAAACCACAAAAAGTTTTGGTGTTTTTTGCAGGCAGTGCCCTACACTTAATAGTTTTGAAACAGCCATTAAATAGCAACAAGAGGAGGTGAATAAAATTTAATTTTATTAACAACTTTTTTATTAATAAAGCGATTGTTTTTAAATCAATGTTATTTATAGAACAGGAGTTCATTTTTCATTATTGACACCACAATGCTGTCAACTTTTGACACAGACTTTTGTCTTTAGGGGTTAGAAAAATTGGACTTTTTTGATATGTACCTATTTTCTGAGTTTTAATTTTTTATTGGTTTAAAACTTGTCACATCGATAGAAAAACAGCTACACGTTGCAAGTATGTAGTAAAGAGACGTATCAATTGTTAATGCAGGGTAAGCTACGAGGGCGGTTCAAAATTTGTTTAGCCTAGCACAGAAAGAGAATAGGTACATACTTAGTTAATTTTTCAAAAACATTCTTATTTTTCAATATAATCTCCTGAAACTTCAATACACTTAGTCCAATTTTATCTCCTGATTAAAATAGTTTTCTCAATGCCTTCAAAAAAGTGGTTTACAACTGTAATTGCATCTTCATTTGAGGTAAAACGCTTGCAAGCTAGGATTTTTTTTTTTTAGTTTTGGGAACAGGTAAAAGTTACTGACTGCTAAATCAGGAGAATAAGGTGGGTGGTCCAGCAACTCGTACTTTAATTCGTTGATATAAGTTAGTGTTAAAACATTCTTGTGTGCTGGTGCGTTGTCGGGATGTAAAAATCTTTTTTTTTTTGTGTTGTAAGCCGGGACGTTGTTCTCGAGTTTTTACATTTAATTTATCAAAAATGTTGCAATAGTACTCTGAATTTATTGTTTTACCCTTTCGCAGATAATCAATTAATAAAATACCTTTGAAGTCCTAAAAAACCGTTGCCTTACCAGCCGATTTGCCTTCTTTGGGGCACTTCCTGCAGCTTCAGTTTATTGCTTGGATTGTTCTTTTGTCTCTAGAGTATAGTGGTGGATCCGTGTCTCCGCAACAGTTATGAAACGACGCTTAAAATCAATTTTATTTTGCTTAAAACGATCCAAACAAGCTTGAGAAATTTTCATTCTTATGCGTTTTTAACAAATGCGGCAGCCATCTTGCAGAAAGCTTTTTCATCTGTAGTTCTTCATGCAAAACTAAATGGACTCGATCATTTGAGATGGCCATGATATTAGCTATTTCGCGCACTTTTATTCGTCGATCATTTAATACCATATCATGTACTTTGACTACAATTTATGTTGTTGTTGCTGTTTTTGGACGTCCACTACGTGGTACATCCATCCTTAATGCTTGTACGACCACGTTTGGGACACCAATTAAGAAGGAGTAACTCTTTGTTTGTTTGTATTTTAAAGTTGCTTCCTTAACCCTTATATACTCCTTGTTTTGTACGATACTTGGTACCCGGTTACATATTGCAACAAAATTCGAAATGCTACAAACGTTTAAATACAATAATATATCTAAATTTGGCAGCTCTCAAGAAGTTTTAAGTACGATGGTTGCCAATTTCTACAAAAAAAAAAATTAATTATTAAATTTTCTTAAAATTCTACAGAAACTATGGTTTTGTCTATCGAAACTCTTCAACAAGTCAAGTTATTAGACGAAAAAGCTGATCTTGTTGTAATATCGCTCATTTTAGTTTTATCATTTTTTAATTATTTTATACAAATAGGTATTATTTAAACATTAAGTATAGGGCATCTACATAGTCGCTCTTGACCAGGATACATCAATCCATTGCTGTCAATATCGGTTTTATGTGTTTTTTTTTGTACTATATAGATATGTAGACTTATATTTGTATCTCTTAAATGCCATCCCATAGTGAGATACATCCATTTGTGTGTTTGTGCTTTATTATAGCTTTTATTTTCAACTGCATATGTTTGATTTTAGCTGATTTTTTGTTTAGTTTGCCTGCTACAAAACACAGCTGTTTTGGAAACAAAATTTTGTGTTAAAAAAAATTTAAAAACATTGATGAATTTACAAATGTTTGAATATGAAATTGTAAATTAGCTTTAAACAGTAAAAGCTTTAAAAATTAAATAATTTATTAAAATAAATATTGAAAGATGAAGTTTTTTTAGAGAACAAATAAGTATGTATATACATATATATGTAGTTTAAAAACAACATTAATTTTAGCACAATTATTTTAAGATAATTAAATTCTAATATAACTTTCGGTATTAAAAAAGCTTTGTTTTGATAGCTCGCTTTATAGTTTCTGCAAAAGCTTTTAAATTCATTTTGTAAAAAAACCTTTATTTTCAAATGAAAGCTTTTGTTGGAATGTTTTTTATTTTTAATGGAATAAATAAAAATCTTTATTTAGATAACTCTAACTATAAAAGCTTACTAAATACATACTAGAAAGCTTTAAAAGGCTGTTACTACTATAGAAATAAATTTACTTAAAAATAATTATTCAGTTCACTTCGGATTTTACTTTTTAATTGTTTAACTCTTTTTAACTTTAACTGAAAACACGTTTAAAATTTATTGGTGTGTTTGTGTTTTAACGGTTCATCATTTAAATTTGCTCTCTGGGTTAAAATTTATTTGCAATTTTTAGCTACTTTCATTTCAGTTAAATCTTTGTTGCATGTTTGATTTAGCAAAAGCTTTTATTTAAATGTAATTTCTGTAAGCTAAGCTTCATGCCACCAATTTTAAATTTATTTATTTTTTTTGACATCCTTAAGTCATGAAATTTTCTTAAAAATAGGCAATGTGCCTACTTTTAGGATGGCAAATTTTCAATGACCTTGAAAATTTTTAAATAACGGTTTTTGTGGTGAATTTTTAAAAATTCACCATGATTTTTTATACTCACCACTATTTTTACCCACCACGATTTTTTACTTACCACGATATTTTCACCAAATTTTTTTACACGACTACACACACACTTTTTTTGTTTCCTTCCTTGTTTCTTCTTTCTTCCTCTCATCACTTTCTTTCCATCTTACGCTCCACTCACTCCGTTGGTAGGTTGTTGTGTCGTTGTTGTCAAATTCTTAGAAGAAAACCGGCTTCGGCATATGGAAATTTTTTATAATCGTTGTAATTTTGAAATTTCCAAAATTATCCACAAGCTGGCAATACCACTCAACATTTTAGTAAAGACAAGACTCTCTAATAATAATTCTTTAACACAAATTAGCACAGACAATAACCTGTTCTTTTAGAGATAATGCACGGTAAAACAGTAATACCAACTAATATTTGCTTGAAATACTTGCAGTCAGCTGTCATTTATAATATAGTTTGAGAAACCTTGTAAATACAATTGCATCATAAACAGCTGTTCCCTCCATTTTATTGTAAACAAAAAAGCTGAGAATGACCACGAAATGCGAAGAAAAAGCCGCCATTCAGGAAAATAAAATTATTTTAACTTTATTAAATGGCACCGGCTATGTTTTTGAAGTGCAGGGTAAGTATTTAACATAAACAATTGAAATTTAATAAAGTTTTCATTAAAATCCAATGTTTAAACAGATTATATGACACTCAGAAAGCAACACCACATAGTGGGAGCTTTGGTAGGCACTTGTACCACCCGTGGCTGGTCGGCCAATGACTGCAGTAAGCTGTTAAGCTAATAAAATATATATATATATATTTACTAAAAAAAATCTTTTTAATTGTACAAATTTATAGCTATGCCGGTGGAATTAACTCCTTTAGAAACTAGACTTTTACTGGAGCAAAATATAGCTGTATTGGTTTCGAAGAAACGAGAACTTTTAAGGGAATGGAGTGCTAGTGAGCTGGCTGTATATAAAGAAAAGTTTGATGTAAGAATTAATGAACAAGCGGACAATTTAAAGGAAGAAAAATTAAAGGAATCTGAGAGAAATATAGAGAAAATTATTGCGGGCAAAAGGAAAAAGTTACTAAAGCAAGGTGTTCTAGAAAAAGGTAAAAATTAAGGAAAATTTAAAGTAAAGACAATTGTATTTGTAAGAGTAAATTTTTAGTTAAAGTTGTTTAAAAAAACTAATAAAATATAAATGCCCTTATTCATAAAACTTACTTATAAAGCAAATTTTTTATGGAAATTTGCTTTATAAACCTGTTGTAAGTTTGTATGAATAAGGGGGAAAGAATATAGTTAAGTGCCAGTTAAGTTTTTAGGCTTTTGTAAGAATTTATAAGAAAAGGTATTAATATTTCCTGTACTAGAAACTAAATTAGAACCTGAACAAGTAACTGAACTAGAACTGCACTAGATAATGAACTAGAAACCGAACTGAATTAGGAGCTGAAATAGAACTGAACTAAATTATGAACTAGATCCTGAACAAGAACCTGAACTAGATGCTGAACAAGAATCTGAACTAAATTATGAACTAGATCCTGATCAAGAACCTGAACTAGAAACTGAATAAAAATCTTAATTAAAAAATGAACCACAAAATTTGCATGAACTGAAGGAAAGCCGATAAAATTGCAACTTTTATGAAACATACATCCGATTTTAGTGGGAATTTATTTTGAATTTATCAGAAAATGTATTGAAATTTTAATTATAAGTTCCTTCATCTGTAAAACTTGCAAGTTCTGGAACAATTTTAATTAAATATGGAGTTAGATGAGATTATACTAGCGACGGTATTTAACAGAATTGCAGCTTTTAAGTGGAATTTATAGAACATCGTTTCCACTTCAAAACTGTCCAGGGTGTAACTATACAAGGTGTGTGCAGTAGCACAGCTGACTGACTTTGTTTACAATTTACTTATGTCAAAAAAAATACTTTTTCAAGTGTTTTTGACAGTAGTAGATTATTTTACACAAACAAAATGCCTGTTGTTTCTGTATTTGCTGCCGATTTGCACTCACCTTGTATAATTACACCATGAAACTGTTTTTATAATATGAAATTTTTGTCTATTTGAATGAAACAAATTCTTTAAATTTTCACTTGAACAGCAGCAAAGTAACTGGCAATTTAGAGATAAAACTTAGTAAGGAAACTCAGCTCTTGTCAGTCTTTTCAAAATATTAAATTTACTATTATTTTCTTTTAATATTAATTTTGCTTAATTTACCAGATTTACAACTAAACCGCTCTGAAATTCTGCAAGAAATACGCAAAAGTCTTAAGTTTGATTCCAAAAATGCTTTACTGGACATACCCTGTGCTCATGCGGAAGCACATAGTAAGTATAATGTAAACAAACAAATGTTTTAAATTATCATAATTATCTTACTTTTAGCTGGTCAACTGGTTGAGTTTTCCAAACCCGAACACTCCCTTAAATACTTGGTGTTTCGTGACTACTGGCTAAAAGGCAAATATGTGACATGTGGTGATGCCTTTGGAGCCGACTTCCTGGTCTACCCGGGTGATCCTCTACTGTATCATGCTTCACATATTGTTATTTTATTAAAGAGTTCGAAAATTAAACCTTTAGATTTGGTCACCAAAGTCCGTTTATCGGTGACGGTAAATAAGTTGTGTGTCTTTGCCTATTTAAATGAGGATGTGGCTGCAGCCGGTGAACAACCGAAAATTGTTTACCAAACTTTTGTATGGGAAGGTAATCGGGATAAGCAGCGTTAAGCAATAACAGGGAATAGAAGCGGAAATTAACCAAGATAATCAAGATTCTTTTTGTAAATAAAATCAAGACTGAAAGGTAAATTTTGTTGTTTAAATTTTATCGCATAATGGTTGTTATTATTGATTCCGCACAAAAAGGAAAACTAAGCGGAAAGAAATATCGATCGATATGTAAAATGTAATTTATCATTTTTGCGGCATTCCGCAGCAACGGAATGAATAATTTCCAATTATGCTTCCGCACAAAAAATTTCTTTCCGCAAATGCGAAACGGAATGAATAATTCGACCGAATAATAGATTATTGTGTTGAGTTTTCTGCTGGTTTTACATTATACATGAAGCATTTATTAATAAATTTAGGATTATAAATAAAATTAAACTGACAAATTTAAGCTTTAAAATAATAACTGTATTGTATAGAAAATTGTAGCCAATAGATAGATATCAGCTGGGTTCTACGGTTGTAAAATGAAGTGAAAGTGAAATTTTCATTAAGCTTGGGTTCTAAATTCTAACTGCCGTATTTATAAAAAATAAAGTATGCTTGAAGACAAAATTTTCATACAAAATTTTCTTAAAGTCAAGTCTACTTTAATTTTTTATAAATACGGCAGTAAATGTTTTGAAAAGTAGAATGTCCTAGCTTTTATACGCCACTATGAAGTGAAACTTAAATCGTTTTTAATTCCCCAGGGAATTATAGAAAATGAATGAAACTTGTATTCTACCATGAACGAAACCGAAATTGTTATTTTGCTTTTCAAATCATTTTCACAAAATTTAGAACACAAACTTAATATTCAAACCAACTTAATCACCCCTATCGTGAATAAAAATTCCACCTGAAATTTGTTCCCTTGTCACATTTTTCCTTTTAAAATTCAATGTTGAAAAAATAAAAGTGAACAAATTCCACATGAAATTGTAAAAAGAATTGAAAATGAAAATGAATAAAAATTCCACATGAAATTTGTTCCCTTTTCTTTTTTTAACATTGAATTTAAATAGGAAAAATGTGAAAAGGGAACAAATTTCATGTGGAATTTTTATTCACGATAGGGGTGAATGAAAATTTTCATTTCCACTTCTTTTTACAAATATAGAACCCAGCTGTATAATTCCCAGTTTGGTTCATCGTAGTATAAAAGTTTCACTGGTTTTCTAGAACTTCCTGGAATTGTCTATGTGGAATTGAAAATGATTTCAGTTTCACTTCATAGTGGCATATAGAAGCTAGGCGTATGTTTTTGAAAGCATGCTGTCAAAAGAAAATTCTTGTTAATTCAAAACGTAAAGAAAATTATAAATAAATTGAATACAGAATGACAGATCGATATAAAATTTACAATAGTTTTACGTTATATTAAAAATACTGCTAATGACTACTTAGTTACGAATGTAATCCAACGAGGGAATAGAATTAAGAAATATATAAATTGCCAAATAAAAAAATAAATAAATAAACTTCGGCTCTCGCCGGCTATTTAAGACTACAATCCGACGAGCTAAATGCTTTGGCTCTCGGGAGTATAACTAAGAAATACATATCTACGAGATAAATGCTTCGGCTGTCGGTCGGCTAATGATGTCATATTTCTATTATTAGCTACGAATGTAATCCGACGAGATAAATACTTCGGCTCTAGGTCGGCTGACTATTGGTTTCGACTACGGTATTAGTAAGAAGTAAGAACATAGGGTTCGTCTGGTTATGCTTTGTTAAGGTGGATTCATTCCCAAACAATAGTTTTGTCCAGAGAAAAATTCCATTTCGAACGATTTGTCTATAAAAGCTGTTACATGTAAACAAAATTGATTAGTTTTACAAGTGGTAATACTGCGGCCATTGATTTATTTTGCTTTGGTTTTTAAGTGTCAAAAAACAAATATTAAATTATTTTAAAATATTCACCCCTATTGTAAATAACAATTCCCCATGAAATTTGTTCCCTTTTCACATTTTTCCTATTAAAAGTCAATGTTAAAAAAATAAACGATAGTGGTGATTGTGTATAGTTTTCAAAAACAATTTACAAAATTTTGTATACATAAATAAATGAAATAAATAATTAAATTTTACAAACACCTTAGCCAGAAATGTAGCTTACTGGGAACTTAGTTAATTTTTGTCCGGACAAAATATAAAATTCAAGCAATTCAAGCTGAGAGTTGGTTGTTCTTAAAAAATATGTTTTCTCTTTTAAAAAAAAAGAGACGTCAAACTTTATATGAACAAATCTTTGTTCGATATGAGGGACTTCACACGCTGCGACTTTTTTCCTGCGACTCTAGTTTATAGATGAAATACGTAGCGGAGAGTACGGGTTAGCTAGTGTCGCAGGTTTTGTGAAACGAAGCAATAAATTTGACATTTCTTCTTTTCTCTTGTATAATTTTTATTTCATTTACCAGCAGTGTTGCCATGATAAAATTTCATTTTATGCGATTACAGAACATTTTTGACAACAAAGCAAATAAATAACTGTAAATTAAAAATAAAACAAATTGTTGTTTTAATTTTAAATAAATAAATACTATGTGGGTAAAAAATTTAATTGTGAAATATCGGGAATATGAAGAACACCTGTATAATGTACCTGTAATGTAACTAGCTTCTATATGGCAACACATCTGTGAATGAGTGAAATGGGAGAAATAAACAATTTAATGTCAAAATGTCGCTAGAATGGTGCAACAAATGTTTCATCATGTGAACAGACGACGAATTTAGAAGGGATACCAAAAGAGAACGTCAGCAGATTGGCGGCGACAAATCGCAGCATGTGAATCCACTAAATTTTGTTCACAACGAATGGATGAATCCTCCTTTACTCGGTCGCAAAGTATAACTACCTTAGATCGGTACTTCGATTTTGATATTAACTTATATTTTTTATTATTAAAATTCACATAAACTGTTTGGGAATTATAACACAAGATAAAGTGTACATATATGATAAGTATTGCAAAAATAACTTTTTAATTAATAAATTATCTGAATTAATTTTAAGTAAAGATATTTTGTAGACTTATGGTTGCTTTTAGGAAATCGACAAGGCAGAGCAACTATTACACTTAACAAAATATAGATATTCTGTAGCTTAAGATAAGATTAGGTTAACATGTTCAAGTTAACAAATTTCAGAAGATACTAATTAGATTTTTATTAAAAATGTAAATTGAATTTAAAAGTTATTAATATTATTTTGCAATAATTTGCAGCTTGTGCCAAACACCATAAACATAAACGTTCAACAAATACAAGTGCTAGCCAACTGAAATCATCGCACAATTAATAATTTCTAAAGGGGAGTAACTCACAAACCATGGAAAAACATTTGATTAAAACGAAAAGCAAGACTTTTTTTTAACAAATAATAAAGAAGAATAACAGAAAACCTTTAAAAGATGTTCCTGAAAACAGCAAACAACGGCTTAACAAATTCATCTAAAGCGGCATTTTATTAACAAATGTAAGTACTCTTTCAACTAAATTAAAACTCTATATAAAAGACTGGCTTAATTAAAAACTGATCCAACAATAAAAGCGGCAAGAACTCCTTAGTAGAGGGGCCATACTCATCTATCGTTATAAAAGCTAGCAAAGAAAATCCAAACATTTCATGATCAGTTTGGCTGTAAAATGCAACAAAACATACATTCATACGAGTACATAGTATGTATGTTAGAATATGTGGCCCTGGTTGGCCTTAGGCATTTGAAGTTTGCCAGTTTATTGTGCTGCAAAAGACGTTTAATTTCTATTTACGAGAAATGTTCAGAAATCTATACAACAGCCAGCCAGCCACATTTAACACGGAAGCTACTAATTGCAACGATTAATAAAATATTTGCAACATGCGCTGACAAACTTAAACATGATGCTTTAAGTGCACAACATAAAAAATAGTTTGCGTTTTTCTTTGGGTTTAAAGGAAAAAATATTAATGTCAGCAAGACAACCTTTTTTTATTAACAGTTTTATGTTATGGAAAGTAGCAATTGATTATCTGCTTAATAGTTTAAAATTCAGCTATTTAACTTGATTTTCTTTTAATGACTTGTTTTGTTTAAACTAAACTAAAACAGTTTTTGTCTGGCTTTCCATGACTTAAAGGCTCAAATCAATCATTGCAGTTTTCCTTCAACAAAATAGCTCATCTCATTATGCAAATTTAGCCCCTACATTTCAGTTAAAACTAATGCCTCATTAATAATTTTGTTTTTGCGGCCAAATACTGCCAAAATGGCCAGTAGTCACAGAATGCGTAACTGCAGACTGCAGTTTCAAGTCACCAAAATATTTAAAGAGCTGTTTTTCTACAGTCATCTTTTGCGTTCATCTTGATCTTTGTCATACCATGTTAGTGCAACATTATATGTTTGTTTGTGGCATCAACCATAACTAATGCACTTTATCGTGGGCATTTTTTCTTAGTCAAAAGATTTTTTTCTCTCTAAAGTTGTAAGTAAAACAGGGGATGAACATGTTAAAGGGGACAAAATACAGACATTTCAAATATATTGCTCAAATTTTAAGCAAAAATTTTTTTTTTTAGAAAAATTCTTTTGAATTTGAGCAAAAAGTTTCTTTAGACAATTTTAGTCCAAGTTGTGCAAATGTCTCTTTAGAAAAATTCTTTTGAATTTGTGCAAAAATTTTTTTTAAATATTCTCGTGAATTTGTGCAAAAAGTTTCTTTAAAAAAATTCTAGTGAATTTGTGCAAAAAGTTTCTCAAGAAAAAATCTTTTGAATGTGCGCAAAAAGTTTATTTTTAGAAAAATTCTTTTGAATTTGTGCAAAAAGTTTCTTTAGAAAAATTGTCTTGAATTTGCGCAAAAAGTTTCTTTAAAAAAATTCTACTGAATTTGTGCAAAAAGTTTCTTTAGACAATTTTATTCCAACTTGTTTAAACTTTCTTCTGAAAATTTTACTCCAAGTTGTGAAAATTCTCTTTAGAAAATTACTTCTGAATTTGAGTAGTTTCTTTTTAAATTACTCCTAAAATTGTGTAAAGTATCTTTAGAAAATTACGCCTGATTTTGTGTAAAGTCTTTTTAGAGAATTACGCCTGATTTTGTGTAAATTTTATTTAGAAACGTAAGCCTGAATTTGTGTAAAGTTTCTTTTGAAAATTACGCCTGAATTTTTGTAAAGTTTTTTTAGACTCTTAAGCCTGAATTTGGTGTAAACTTTCTTTTAAAAGTTACGCCTGATTTTATTTAAATTTTATTTAGAAACTTAAGCCGGAATTTATGTAGTCTCTTTCGAAAATTACTCCTGAATTTCAAGTTTCTTTAGATACTTAAGCCGCAATTTTTGTAAAGTCTCTTTAGAAAATTACGCCTGAATTTGTATAAAGTCTCTGTAGAAAATTACTCCTGAATTTGTGTAAAGTCTCTTTAAAAAATTACGCCTGAATTTTTTAGAAACTTAAGCCTGAATTTGTGTAGAGTTTCTTTTGAAAATTACTCCAGAATTTGAGTAAAATTTCTTGTTAAAATTACGCCTGAATTTGTGTAAAGTTTCTTTTAAAAATTACTCTTAAAATTGTATAAAGTTTCTTTTAAAAATTACGCCTGAATTTGTGTAAAGTTTCTTTAGATACTTAAGCCGGAATTTATGTAAAGTCTCTTAAGAAAATTACGCCTGATTTTGTGTAAAGTTTCCTTTGAAAATTACATCTTCATTTGTGTAAAGTCTCTTTAGAAAATTACGCCTGAATTGGTGTAAAGTTTCTTTTAAAAATTACGCCTGAATTTGTGTAAATTTTATTTAGAAACTTAAGCCTGAATTTGTGTGGAGTTTTTTTTGAAAATTACTCTAGAATTTGAGTAAAAATTCTTTTTAAAATTACGCCTGAATTTGAGTAAAGTTTCTTTTTAAAATTAGTCCTAAAATTGTGTAAAGTCTCTAGAAAATTACGCCTGATTTTGTGTAAAGTTGCTTAAGAAAATTTCGTCCGATATTTAGAAACTCGTATTCCCCACATAACTGGCTATATTTAAACAAATGTTAAACGATCCTCAGCCTGTTTGAACAGTAGTCTTCAACTACAATTTCATAAATTCATGAAAGATTTCTAAAACTTCTCTCTCTCTCTCTCTTGTCTGTATGATCAAGCTAATGCACTAGGTACGACAATTGTACTTGTTCATATGCCTTTGGGGTCTAATTTCATTTATTACCATAAACGGTGTGTTAGCCATTTTGGTCATGGCTTATTTGAAAAACAAAAATCCAAGCGATACTTTGTAACTAACTAACTAGTAACTAAATGACAGACTGAACTGTTTGAGGAACTAAGCAAATGACTAAAGGTGTATAAAAAATTGTTAGATCACTATAATGATGACCACGATGATCATCATCATTGACAATTGGTTGCGATAAATATGCCATGATCTTCATTATCATTTGTGCAGATCTGTCGGTAGGTATGTATCATTATTGTTATCGTTGTCATTATCTTTATTACTGTATTTGGCTTTTAACGAATTTACACAAAAAGTTCATTTCATAGATAGCGATCGTGGTACATGTGAGTTGTGTTTTTTTTTCGGCAAAAGAAATTATGGTAATGAAAATCCTATTTCAATGGTGATGTTTTCTTCTGGTCTTTTATGGTTTCATTTGAAAAGTTTTAATGAGATTTTAGATTTTTTTTTTGTTTTTCGTTCGCTTTGATGTTAAGATTAAGACATTAACTAGTTATTGATGCTGTGGTGAAGGGGAAATGGTGAAGGTGGAATTTTTACTACGTGTTTGTTGCTGTTAATTGTAACAAGTAGAAAATCGTTTGCTGGATTTTAGGAAATATTCCCATAGCTTTTGAATAGATTTAAGAAACTTATTATTGCAAGTTTTTAACAGAAGTTATGAATATCATAGAACTCTGATGTTATAAGTATTCTCAGGTTGATATAAAGATCACTTCAAATCGTAAGTTTCTGAGGAAACTGTACACAAATTCAGGATTCTTTACAATCCTTACACTAATTCAGGCGTAGTTTTTAAAATAAACTTTACACAAATTTTGGAATAATTTTCTAAAGAGGCGTAAGTTTTTAAAGAGGCGTAAGAAACTTTTCACAAATTCAGGCGTGATTTTCAAAAAAAAAACTTTACACAAATTCAGGCGTAATTTTTAAAAGAAACTTTACACAAATTCTAGCGTAATTTAAAACTCTATTACACAAATTCAGGAGTAATTTGCAAAAGAAACTTTACACAAATTTCGGAATGATTTTCTAAAGAGACTTTACGCAAATTCAGGCGTAATATTTAAAAGAAACTTTACACAAATTCAGGCGTAATTTTCTAAAGATACTTTACACAAATTCAGAAGTAATTTTCTAAAGAGACTTTACATAAATTCCGGCTTAAATATCTAAAGAAACTTTACATGAATTGTGGTGTAATTAAGAACTCTATTACACAAATTACGGCCTAGGTTTCTAAAGTAACTTTTCACAAATTCAGGAGTAATTTTCTAAAGAGTCTTTACGTAATTTTCAAAAGAAACTTTTCACAAATTCAGGAGTAATTTTCTAAAGAGACTTTACACATATTCAAGTGTAATTTTCTAAAACAAATTCAAACAAATGAAAAACAAAATTAATTTGCGTTTAAATGAGAAAAGGGTCTCGATCTGTGATCAGCCATATTTCTGCCTCAAAATTGATTTTGTTCAATCTGTTCGATGTTGCTCAAGTTTGCTAAATTTTTTCTTCTCCTTTAAATTTAACACAAATTTGGGCAAGTTATTTTATTAATGAGGGAGTTTAAACCAAAAGCATGCAAAATTTTGTCCTATATTAAAAATTTAGGAAATTTAGAAAAAAATTTTTTTTTTTTGAACAACTTTGTTAAAATTTGTGCAAACTTTTTTTCTTGTAGGATAAATTTAGAAATAAATAATTTTTTTTATAGATGGAATTTATATGAAATTAATTAAAACAAATTTATTAAAAAAATTGTGGAAATTTCTTTCAAATATTGCTCAAGTTTGTGGGATTTTTTTTTTCTCCTTTAAATTTAGCACAAATTTGGGGAAATTATTTTATTAATGAGGGAGTTTAAACTAAAAGCATGCAAAATTTTGTCCTATATTAAAAATTTAGAAAGTTTTTTTTTTTAACAAATTTGTTAAAATTTGTGCAAACTTTTTTTCTTGTAGGATAAATTTGAGAACAAATTTGTGCCAACCATTTTCTTATATATGGAATTAAAATGAAATGTGTAAGTATTTAGCACATATTTGAGCAAACTAAAACAAATTTGTGCAAATTATTTTATTAATAATTTAATTTATTTGTTCTAAGTTACAAATTTATGAAATTTAGAAAAAAAATTTGAACAAATTTGCTCAAATTTGTGCAAACTTTGTCTCTTGTAGGATAAATTTGAAAACAGATTTGTGCAAACTATTTTCTTGTTTATGGAATTTAAATAAAATGTGTAAGAATTTAGCACATATTTGAGCAAAGTAAAACAAATTTGTGCAAATTATTTTATTAATAATTTTATTTCTGTGTCCTATGTTGAATTGAAAATTTATGAAATTTGGAAAAAAAAATTTTGAACAAATTTGCTCAAATTTGTGCAAACTTTGTCTCTTGTAGGATAAATTTGAAAACAAATTTGTGCAAACTATTTTCTTGTTAATGGAATTTAAATAAAATGTGTAAGAATTTAGCACATTTTTGAGCAAACTAAAACAAATTTGTGCAAATTATTTTATTAATAATTTGATTTCTTTGTCCTATGTTGAATTGAAAATTAATGAAATTTGGAAAAAAAATGTTCAACAAATTTGCTCAAATTTGTGCAAACTTTTTCTTGTAGGATAAATTTGAAAACAAATTTTTGCAAAATAGTTTCTTATAAATGGAATTTCAATAAAATGTGTAAGAATTTAGCACATTTTTGAGCAAACTAAAACTAAATTGTTGTAAAAATTGTGTAAATTTGTGTGTAATAGAAAAAAAGTTGTTCAAATTTGCTGACAGCTCTTGTAAAGTTCATCTTTAGATCCTTCCTACTCGCTTATTAGTAGATGTGCTGAAGTTAATGCTACGTCGAGATTATTCTTACTGTTAGTGATTTCTTTGAGTGTAGGGCAGCTTTACTTTAAGCAGCTTGTTTGAGCAGCAATAACTTCTAAAGTTTCCATTAAACTTCTTGACTGGCAAACTTCAAAATCAAGGCAACCATCATCAGCAACAACTACAAAAACACTTGGAACTTTATTTTTGATTTTTTTTTATTGTGATGACTGCTCATTTTACAATGATGGATGGTTTTTTAGTCAAGAATTTATTATACATATTTGATACTCTAGTATTTACTATGTGATGGTACTCTAGCAGTTGTAGTTAATGTTGTTGTTGGCCGTGTCTTGTTAATGTTGGAATTTTATAACATGTTGCTTCTTTTTTTTTGTTTATGACCATAAACTATCAACGTGCAATAAATTTCAAACATTTACAATGTTAACAATTACATATTTTTTAAGTAAATCTTCTTTATTTTTACGATTCACTTGGTAATCAGGTTGATTTACAATTAACAAACCACAAGAATTTCAGCAAAAGGAGTTGTTTTGGACATTTTTTTTACTATTAAAATGTTTATATTTCATATTTCTTTAAAAGTTAATAAACTTTTTTAAATGGTAATTGTAGCTGTTTAATTATTGTCTACGAGTATGTCTTTTGTCTATTACATTTTGTGTGTTGTTACTTATGCTTAGGCATAGTTTTAATTCTTTGACAATCATAATAGTCATTAATAAGTTCTCGCAAAGGTTATGGTTTAAGTCATAGACTTGTCTAAATAGGCCAACATTATGTGTAGCAGTAAGCTTAAGGTAAGTAAAGTCAGACTATGTAAATATTTGCTAAAATAATTAATATGGTCACACTGTAGACATTTTTTTTTTTTTTGCCATATTTGTTTAATCAAACAGAAAAAAGTCTAACGGTGTGATATTACACGATCTTGGTGGCCAAACGAGCGGCCCAAAACGTGAAATTATGTGCTCACCGAAGTGTTCTCTCAATAAATCCATTGATTGATCAATGTGTGGGAAGTGGCGCCATCTTGCTGAAATCAAATGTCGCCCAGATCACGAGCTTCAATTTCAGGCCTCAAATAGGCGGTTATCATGACACGATAATGGTCGCCTTTGACGGTTACGTTTGCACAGGCGTTCGCTATATTTTCTTCACAGCGTGCTGGACGTGGTCTATTCGGTCGAATATTATACAATAATGAATGCTGGGTCTCAAACTGGGTAATGGTGTTGCGAATAGTACGCACAGTAGGCCGATTATGTTGACCTTAAGTTGAGCAAATTGCACGAAACACATTCCTCACAGAATGTGAATTTGCGTAATAAAGTTGAACGATTTGTAAACGTTGTTCAGGCGTAAGTCTTTCCATTATGAAATGCCAAACAATACTAAACAAAAATAACATGACCAGCATGACACGACTCACACGTGATCTGTCAAAAAAAAAAAAGGCTATTGAAAAAAGTATCTCTACTTGAATCACCCATTATATTTGATGTTTATTTTTCGCAGCAGTTTGATCAAATAAAAAGCGCAAAAATAAACTTCACTATAAAATAAGAAAATTAAATAAAATTTTAGTAAACGTATTGGTTTGTAATTTGATAAAACAAATTTCCAAGATTTAGTTGCAATTTTTTAGGTATTTATGTATGTATATAGCAAGTGGTCACACTAAGCAAATATTTTCTTTGATGGCAAATAATTTTGTTTGACGAAAACATTTTTTTTTTCATTGTTTGCTATAAATTTTATTTATGATCAAAAACATGCAATGAAATATTTGACGAACAATATCAAATATTAGCCTAATCTGACTCTACCTTTAGTTTCTAGCTACTAGTTTTGATACAGTGAGCCACACAAGTAAATGTTCATTTACACATGTAATATGATTTAGATTTGTGTGTTTTCTTGGCAGCCGCCCAAACTGTTTAGCAATTTTTTATATTCACTTGTAAGACAATCAACTTATTTTCTTGCTCACCAAACCAAACAATAATCTAAAAAAAAAATAATGTCTCTCTTATGTAAAATAAAACCTATTAACAGGTTAAAGTTTAAAATGTACGACATGAGTTGCTTATGTTTCCGTAGCAGTGGACATGAAATGATTGTAAGCAAAAATTTAAAATACATAATTGAAAATTAAATACTTTAGTTTAAAATTGCCACAAAATTTAAAGGCATAACAAAAATTTAAAGGATGACAACTGCTAGAACTCGCTTCTACCAGCACTTAACACAAAAATGAAAGGATAATAAACAATTTTTTTTTGTCTGACTTTCTCAAGCCAGCAAAGGGAGAATTGGAAAAACTACGTTTGCTAGTTTTATAAAATAACATACAAAAATAACTCCACATAATGAAATGTAAGCAAATGCTGGGAAAATTAAAAGAAAACAACTAAATAAAAATGTGTTTTGAAAAAAAGGCAGGGATTCTTTTCTTTTTCACAAAAAAAAAAAATAGAAAAACTAAATGTGAAATGTGGGCATGAAGCAAACTATGCCATTTCCTTGAGAACAATATGTACACTGGCGTGCAAAACCGAGTGCATGTTCAATATGATTTTACTTAAAGGATCATAAAATGCTAAATAACGAAAGAAGTTCTGTCAAAGAAAATTGACAAAAGTGAACCATCATCCAGTGATATTGCGGAGTAGTTAAAAGTGAGTCAACAAAGTGTAATTGTTGGAGGGCAACGATTAAATGTAGCTTCTGTGCCGAATACAGGAGGTCATCCCAGACTATAAAAATACTCAGACGCTCGATTAATGATACGCCATATGAAAAATGATGATACGAAAACACCTAAACAAGCTGCTTATGCTGAAAATAAAACCGTTACTCAATGGATAGCAAGATCAGCACTTTAACAGTTGAAAAGAAAAAGCCAGCTCTATCTGAGAAAAATATAAAAACGTCTCTTGAGTTCTGCAAAAAGCTTGTGAATTAAACTGTAGAAGAATGTAAACGAGGCATTTTGATCAGACGAGACTAAAATTAAACGTTTGCAATCTAATGGAAAGAAATACACTTCTGAAGCAGACCTTAGGCAACTATTCAAAGACATCAGTCAAACCTGGCGTAGGTAGTTTGATGGTTTGGAGTAGTTTCACTTGATGGCATTTAGGACCCAATCGGTAGAATAAATGTAATTATGAAGAAAGAAGACTATGTACCTTCATTTTGTGAACCGCAGCGCATATTCTGCAAAAGAAGTTATTTTCCAATAAGACGGAGATCCCAAACATACGGCGAAAATTGTTCAAAATTGGTTGTCTGGTCAAAAATTTCAGCTGATAAAATGGCTTCTGTGTAAAGTCCAGATCACAACCATCTATATTGAAGAGACGATTGGGACAAAACAATCGAGCGCCAACCAGTATAGAGCAGCTTTGAAACCATGTTAAAGTCAAATGGGAAAATATTCCAAGAGAATTTAGGGAAAAATTGATTGAAAATATGCCGAGGCGTATAAAAAGCGTACCATTTTAAAACTACGGTCACACTTGCCAAGTATTTGATGAAATATAATATATTTGAGCTCGTTTATTTATTAAAAAAAAAATCATTTATTTAGGACAAGGCACAACAAATAATTTAGTCTTATTTTACTTCATGTTGGTTGCACTTGCAAAACTCTTGTAAGAGTAAATAACGTCTAACAAATTTTTGGTAAAACAAGTGGTTACGATTTTTTCTTAGCAAATATTTGTCATGTGTGACCATAACTTAAGAAAAACATTTTAATGGATTCTGGAAGACGTTTAAAGCTGAGTTAATTGAGTTGCTTTATGTTTTTATATTAGGGCAATTCACAATCTTGTGCAAATGGTATTGCATCATTGCATTTGCAAAAAGTTTTAGTATATTTTTGCTCTACACTAACAAAATACACAGCAATGCACATGTTACATTTAAATTTATATGCAACACTTAAAACCAATAGTTTTTATTTGCTCTGGGTATGCAATACCTAATTGTTTTGGTTGTTTAAGTTTCTTGTTATGTTAGATTAAGCTAAGTGTTTAAAAAACATTCTGAATTTGCAGCATATTTGGGAAATTATTATTATTCAGTTGTAGTTGAGGTTTTAGTCCAAGTTCAAACTCTAGTTCAAACTGTAGCTCAGGTTCTAGATCAGTTTCTAGTGCAAGTTCCAGTTCTGTCCGAGTTCTGTGTCTTTAGTTCTAAAAAGTTTGAGTTTTGTTCTAGTGTGGTATACCCTACACCACAATAGTGGGGAGGGTATATTGGATTTGTACTGATGTTTGTAACGCCCATAAATTCTGGTTCAACATCTACCTTAAAGTATACCGATCTGAGTCGATTTAACGATGTCCTGTCTGGCTGGCTGTCCATGTAAACCTTGTGCGAAGATGTTTTGAAGATATTTCGATACAATTTATATATTTTTGGTCCATCGGTCCATAATTGATTATAGCTCCCATATAAGATCTGCTGCCGAAATTCAAATCATATTCAACATAAGCCTGTTTCATATATGTATACCAAAATCATTTGGCCTAATTTTGTGATCATCGGTCCATAATTAGTCATAGCTTCCCAAAATCACTTTAACAACCATAAATCTCTTAATAATGTTAATATCCAAAAAAAAAAAAAAAAAATTGAAAACAAATAAGTTTCATATACATAAACAGAAGTCATCGCACTACATTTTTGGATGATTGGTCCTATATAAGATCCCTTTCGGAAATCACTTTAAGATCTATAAATTTTAATTAGTGTTTATAATGAGATAAAATTTAACACAAAGAATATTTGTATAAACAGAAGTCATGGCATTTTTGCATGATCAGTCCATAATAGGTTATAGCTGAAAATCTATTTTTACACATATTTTGTATGTTTCTGTAGGTGTAGGGTATTATATGGTTGTTAATCTATATGTTTTTTTAATTCTTGGAAATTTTATTAATCTTTTTAACAAACATCGTTGATACTCTTTAGATAGTTGCTTGTATTTTTATAACTTAAATCACTTTATTGTTTATTTGGTTTTCTCAATAATTATAAAAATATCTGCGCATATTGCTATAAATAGTTTATAAATAGTTTTTTCGCATTTAAATGCTGTAAATGCGAACACATTTATTACGCTGCTTAAATAGCTGGCATAGTGGTTGATTGTGACACATACGCCAGACACATAAAACCGCTGCTAGCTGCTGGCTGCTGATACATTTTCTAAACACTTGCACGCATAAGCATTAAAATACACATTTGTTTTTGTAACTATAACTGCTGGCATAAGGACTTGACTTAAATAATAAATAAATTAAATAAATTGCTAAAAATAACTGAAATAACAAAACAAATAAATCAATGCAGAGTTTAAGAAGTGTGTGTTTTATAAAAGGGTAAAACATTAACATACTATACATAAATATAATGCTATAGCAATGTGGCAAGTTATTGTGTTTAATCATTACAAAAGACTTAAACAGAGTAATAAGTATTAACCCTTTAATGCTTAACCATGCCTCAAGGCACTCATCACTAAATAGACAATGGTGACAAATCTAACTGTTTTTTTTTATTCCAAGAGCTTATTTTGCTACACTTTTTTCTAACTAAGTGTACTATTTTCAAAGCGCTTTTGATTTACCAGAATTTCGGGAAGCCATTGCTGCTGGACTAGTTGCATATCAGCTAAAGCAAACAGTAGGTTATCCAAGCGTTAGATCGAGTAGTACATCCTTATGCTTGGTTTTCACTATGTCATTTTTGTTGTCAAATTGTCCAAATTGTTGAAAACGGGTTGTCATATGGCGTCATCTATGTTTGCAATCTCATTAGACGCCATAGACAACCCGTTTTCATACAATTGCCAACAATTTGGACAATTTGACAACAAAAATGACATATTGAAAACCAAGCATTAGCAAATTCACCACAAGCGAATCATTTAAAAATAGGTAGCAAAACTATTCACCCAGTTAACCCTGGATGGTTACTGTTGGTCGTATCGACGAAGCTCATTTACTCTGTATCATATAACTCATAAAAAAGAGTCAAATTCGTATCGAATTTTAAGATAGAAAAACAAATTTGTGTTACATTAAATTTTATTTTTTTTTATTTCTTATATAAAATACTTAAATAAAAATATTTTTGTTTATTTTTAACTTTAAAAACGGCTCCGCTAAAATTATTTTTAAAAATTGTTCGTCGATTCAACGAAGAGTAACCTTAATGTACAAAACTGAATGATAGCATGATATCCTCTCTGGCTAAATAGGGAAAATGGTAAAAAAAAATTTAAAAAAGTCTCAGACGCAATAGCGCAATTCACAATACCATTTGCATCATTGCATCAAGATTTGGAATTGCTCTGATGTTTTTGTTCGAAATGCAAAATTCACTTATGCTGTTGAAACAACAAAAATTGTTTTTTTTTTTTTTTTTTTGATTATCATAATCACAAATAATTTATTTTTTTCATTTATTTGCAGCTAATGTAAAGTATTTGCAATAAAAATCAACAAAATATAACTTCTTAGAAATTACTACATTTTAATCAACAAAAGCCAAAGAGTGTCTTGAGGCACTCATTAACTTTTTCCCACTTACCCAGTAAACCATAAATTGTATTAACTTGCAAAACGTTTCTTTGAAATCAGACGACTAAATTTATTAAACACAAGTAAGAGTGCTATATTCGGCTATGCCGAATAGTATATACCCTTCACCTTTGTTGTTGATGCTTAATTATATTATATACATACATATATTATATAAATACACTTTGTTTGATAGTTTTTTTAATGAAATTTTCAAAAGTTGGCTCGGATTTTTGCTCATATCTCCATTATTTATGGACGGATTTTGCTGATTTTAAATAGCAAACTTCTCGAAAGCATGTCTGACAGAATTATTGAATATTTGGATCCCAAAGATATCTAGGGACTTCAGTAAGTTGATTTCAACAGACAGACAGACGGACATGGCTTAATAGACTCCGCTATCTATAAGGATCCAGAATATATATATACTTTATAGAGTCGGAAAATTATATTGTGGAAATTACAAACGGAATGACAAACTTATATATACCCTTCTCATGAAGGTGATAAAGAGGGTATAAAGAGGGTTAAGAAAAATCTTATAAAGGAAATTCTTAGTAAACTTTTAGGAATTTCTTATCAATATGTTTTATTTTTCTAAGAAATTACACTGCACCTTTCTAATTTCTATAAAAGAAATATTGTTGTTGTTGTTGTTTTTTTTGCTTCATACAATTAAAATGATTTTAAGTGTCTTGCCACTAGAGAACTGCTGACACATATGGCACCGTCTTAACAAAGTTTTAGTATGTTTGTCCAGCTAATTAAAGCCAACTTTACATTATTAGCCTTATTTATACAATGAAAATGCAATAACTAAATGTCTTTTGCCAGCTGCAGGGGCACAGGGGTAATTAAAACATGCAGCAGTTACAATTGAACTAAAACATAGAATTGTACAAGGTGGCGCAAAAGTAATCCTCCTATCAGAAAATGCTATAAATTTTGCGCAACTTGATGAATTGGGATTGGAAAATATGTGGTTCCAACAGGACGGTGCAACGGCACACACTGCACGTGCCACAACCGATATGCTGAAGGATGCATTTCCCGGGCACCTAATCTCCCGTTTTGGCGATTTGCACTGACCAGCAAGATCGCCTGATTGGAAGTTTACTTTTGCGCCACCTTGTATAAGCCTAAAGAAGGGGTGTCGCTTAGCAATAATTACACTTTGTCCAAGTGACAGTTATGACCAAAACATAAAACACACAACACACAGTAGCATAGCTAGCTGTAATGTTGTGCTTTGCGAAGCAAACTTAGTTTCAATCAAATATGTCTTTATGGTAATAGTGTAATGTATATCTCATGATCACTAATTGAAAGTTGTATAATTGTTGGCAAAGACAAGACCAATTCAATTCAATCTAATGCAATGCAATTCAATTCAATTCATAGTATAAACTGCTGCTATTTTATATTTCCTTTTACAAAAGAAAATATTAGAAAGATGTTTTTCTTTGAAACTGGTTTAAAATATTGTTATAAATGGCTGGTTACTTAATCATAAGACCTAAACGTCCAAGATGATCTTCTAAATCAGATTATTTACTTAAAATGGTTAGCACACAGTCACAACATGATAACAAAGACGGGGAAGAAGGCTAAGTATAATAAATGAAATGAAATCACACACAGTCTTCTGTAGGGAAAAGTTTGAGTGATAATTGCTCTCTAACGAGAGACTGGTAGCATAAATGGGTGTTATATTAAAGTTGTGGTAGATCGGATTTATGAAAACTTAATCGGGTTTGGTCTCTTATTTTTCAAAAACTTTCTAGCGAACTTATGCCTTGCTTAAGAATACTTTTAAGTCCTCAAGTGCTTTTTTCTCATTTCATATGTAACCTAAGAACTTTCCTTAAAATCCTGTATATAAGATCAATTGCTAATTAACTGACCCAATTGGTTCTCACTACTGTTCTTTACCTCTAAATATTCCTGGACGCACAAAGCCAGGCGGACAGATGGACGCATATTGTTAAAATGAATCAGAAAGTGACTCTGAGTAGATTGTTATACTTTAAGATGGTTATTAATTTTTAACGCTACTAACATCTTTACAAATCCAATTTACCCTCGCCCATTATAATGATGTTGGGTATAACAATATCAGACTCCATCACTATGAGGAAGTTGACACGCTGCGACTTTTGCTTGCGACTTTTCTCTAGCGGCTCTAGTTTATAGATGAAATACGTAGTGGAGAGTACGGGATAGCTAGTATCGCAGGTTTTGTGAAACGAAGCAACAAATTTGACATTTCTTCTTTTCTCTTGTATTATTTTTATTTCATTTACCAGCAGTGTTGCCACGATAAAATTTCATTTTATGCGATTACAGAACATTTTTGACAACACTGCGAACAAATAATTGTAAATTAAAAAGAACACAAATTGTTGTTTTAGTTTTAAATAAATAAATACTATGTGGTCAATAAATTTAATAGAAAATTTAATAGTGAAATATCAGGAATATGAAGAATACCTGTATAATGTACCTGTAATGTAACTGGCAAAACATCTGTGAATGATCGAAATGGGAGAAATGAACAATTTAATGTCAAAATGTCGTTAGAATGGTGCAACAAATGTTTAATCATGTGAACAGACGATTAATTTAGAAGGGACACCAAAAGAGAATGTCAGCAGATTCGCGGCGACAAATTGCAGCTTGTGAACCCACTCTATCATGCCTACAGATATCAATTCTTTTAACAAATTTGTCAAATATGCTTTAGACCACTTAGCACACCATAGATTGTCACGTTCTAAACAATTGATTTTGAATTTTCAGAAGCCCAAATTCCATAATTTAGCTGTTGACATGAACATTGCAAAATATATTCAAATACTCAACTATATTCCTTCACATCGTAATGATTATTTTAGAAGACTTGCAATAACTGCATCATTTTAAAGGTGTTTTTTCAGTATTTCTATAGTTTTGGTTTTTAAAGCAATTGAAATTAACTGGAACATATTTTATCCTCTAGTCTAGAAATCAACCATGCAGATGCTTTAAAATGTCTAAATTTTTGCCCATAATTGTGGCTCTTTTTCTAAAAAATTTCTGCCCGAAATCATGGCTGCACACAGAGAATAAATATAGTTGTACATATTTACCACAACAATGTCAACATTTTTACAAGTATTTAAACAATATTATGATCACTGTAATTATTTATATGATTGCGGTAAACATAATATGGTTAATTTACGATTCAGATAATTACTACAATCATATAGTGGCTGTTTCTATTTATTGCCCATTTTCTATACTATCTAAACTCATTCCGTTCTATGGGTCACGGCACCCAGTTGCAGTGTAACTCCACCTCGAGCGCTCTACATGAATCGCAGCCACCACGTTACTCCCCGAAGGGCTTTACCAATAGCCAGTATGAAACCGAAGTTTCATAGGGCCACTGACTCCCGTGTTACCAGAATTAAGTCTCCGGTCAGTACAAGTAGCTGGAAAACTGCTACTACCAGTTGAACTCCAAATAGTTTAGGACTGGTGACCCCACCCCTAACAATCAACACACACTAATAAAGAGTATACAAGACAATAAAATATACAACATTGAACAGCCGCCTTCACGAGCGACACTTTGGCCACAACACGAACAACTGAAAAGACAACAATGAACATTGGCCACATTGGGGTAAACCCAAGGTCATAAAACTGACTCAGCGTCCAGAACAATAGAGAAGCAACCAATCATAAGCCAGGTACAAGAGCAGAGTTCAGCAACAGCCAAGGGAAAACTAACCCAAACCTCCCGAATCTCTTGGTCGTGTGTCGCCCAGAAACTTACCACCCGCAACCCTCAACGAGAGCCCCGTCCAACCAACCCCTCAACCCAATTCGCCCAAGTGTCTTGATAGCCCGTACTACAACGCCAAGAGAAGTATCCCAACATGCAGCCATAGCTGCAGGATAACCACCAGACATCAGCTATGAAAGCAACCGAGCAAGCAGTCCAGGGCAAGATAAATGTTACAACAACTTTTCTACTTTCTACTACTTTTCTGCAGCTTTAACTTGGCTCTACTTCCCTTAATTTAATTTATTAAAAAAAATCTTTAACAGCCAGCGTTTACATCCAGCACTCTAGCTAAGTGTAATAGATACACGTTGCAAATGTAAAAACCAACACAACTGAAATGCATTCGTTCATAACGCAAAATTGCATTCTAAATTATCTGAAATGTTCGACAGATGCGTAGATTTGTTTGCAGCTCGTGTTGCGTTTTAATAACGATTTCTGTTTGGCTGAAAGCTAACTTACTGATACATTCATTTAAACTACAGAATCAAATTACATTTTAAGTTGCATGAAACATTCCATGGCCTAATGGTTTTGGTTTTCCATGGGTAATGGTATGTGTGTGTGTTTGTGTAGCAAATAAAGGCGTGGCAAATATGTTTTGAGAATGTTGTTCATACATTTCTGTTTGCTGGGCTTCTCCCGGCAGTAGGTAGTGTAGTAGTAGTAGTAGTATTTGGTTGTTAAAATAAAGTTCAGTCGTGCATTACAAATTCTCAAAGTTATGTGCTGTTAGTTGCATGTTTTAGAGAGATACTCGTTTGTGAGCCTTAGAGGTTTGAGTCTGAAGAAAAAAGCCGCTAATACAAGTTGCCATGAAATAAATAACATGCGTAACAGGATATTTGTTGGAATAATGATGGTAGGTGTTAGTGTATTGGTTGGTATAGGTACGTTGTTGTTTACCAGAAATATTTAGCATTGTTATACCCTACACCACCATAGTGGGGAGGGTATATTGGATTTATGCTGATGTTTGTAACGTCCAGAAATATTGGTCCAACATCCAACATTAAAGTATACCGATCGACTCAAAATCATTTCCTGAGTCGATTCAATGTTGTCCGTCCGTCCGTCTGGCTGGCTGTTCATGGCTGTTTATGTAAAGTACAGATCGTAATTTTGAAGATACGAGGGCAGTTCAGAAAGTTCTTAGCATATAACAGAAAGTTATGTTTCCATTTGTGATTTGAACACATGTTAAATTTCTTTGCGATCTGCCAACTTCTTCATATAGAAACAGGTGTTCAAAAAAAAAACGCAATTTTTTTTTACATAGAAAAAATTAGAAATTCGTGTTGTCATTAAATATTTAAATAAAAAAAGGTTTATCGGGACTAGAAATTCATAATGATATGGTGAAAGTGCTCCTTCATATGAAACAGTAAAAAATTGGGTGGCTGAATTTAAACGTGATCGTACAAGCATTGAGGATGAACCACGATGAGTGAATGTCCAAAAAGAGCAACAACAACAGAAATTGTAGCCAAAGTACATGATATGGTATTAAATGATCGACGAATAAAAGTGCGTAAAATAGCTAAGATCATGGGCTTCCTAAATGATCGAGTCCATTTAAAATTTCTCAAGCTTGTTTGGATCGTTTTAAGCAAAATAAAATGGATTTTAAGCGTTGTTTCATAACTGTTGAGGAGACACGGATCCACCACTATACTCTAAAGACAAAAGAACAATCCAAGCAATAAACTGAAACTGCAGGAAATGCCCCAAAAAAGGCAAATCGGCTGGTAAGGTTATGGCAACGGTTTCTTGGAACTTCAAAGGTATTTTATTAATTGACTATCTGCGAAAGGGTAAAACAATAAATTCAGAGTACTATTGCAACATTTTTGATTAATTAAATGTAAAAATTCGAGAACAACGTCCCGGCTTACAACACAAAAACAAGAAATGTTTTTTCATCCCGACAACGCACCAGCACACAAGAATGTTTTAACACTAACTAAAATCAACGAATTAAAGTACGAGTTGCTGGGCCACCCACCTTATTCTCCTGATTTAGCAGCCAGTGACTTTTACCTGTTCCCAAATCTAAAAAAAATTCCTAGCTGGCAAGAGTTTTACCTCAAATGAAGATGCAATTACAGTTGTAAACCACTATTTCAAAGGCCTTGAGGAAAACTATTTTTATCAAGGGATAGAATTGGACTTAGTGTATTGAAGTTTCAGGAGATTATATTGAAAAATAAAAATGATTGTGAAAAACTAACTATTCTCTTTCTGTGCTAGGCTAAGAAGTTTCCGAACCGCTTTTGTATATACAGCGTGATCCATTTCGAGGTCCCCTACTTTTTTAAAGAAAAAAAAACACAAAATATTGAAATTTAATGGGAAATGTTTATTATCATTTGAAACAACTTTTTTTGGCATTTATTTTTTGAAGATTATGTCTATCAAATGTTGGCCGTTGCTATGTCGCAGATGGTCTATCCGTTGAGACCAATTTTGTTTGAGCATTACCACTGGTGACTGGCGAATGACACGCGTGATGTTTTCCTCCAAGGCCTGAATCGAAGCGGTTTGTCCGCATTAACTTTAGATTTTACATCTCCCCACAGGAAAAAGTCTAACGGTGTGGATTTTGGTGGCCAATCGACCGGCCCAAAACGTGAAATTATGTGCTCACCGAAGTGTTCTCTCAATAAATCCATTGATAGATGCGATATGTGGGAAGTGGCGCCGTCTTGCTGAAACCAAATGTCAACGAGATCACGAGCTTCAATTTCAGGCATCAAATAGTCGGTTATCATGACACGATAACGGTCTCCTTTGACGGTTACGTTTGCACAGGCGTTCGCTATATTTTCTTCACAGCGTGCTGGACGTGGTCTATTCGGTCGAATATTATACAATAATGAATGCTGGGTCTCAAACTAGGTAATGGTGTTGCGAATAGTATGCTCAATAGTCCGATTATGTTGACCATAAGTTGAGCGAAGTGCACGCAACACATTCCTCACAGAACGTGAATTTTCGTTATAAAGTGGAACGATTTGTAAACGTTGTTCAGGCGTAAGTAAAATAACATGTAAATAACACAGCATGACATGACTCACACGTGATCTGTCAAAAAAATGCTATTGAAAAAAGTATCACCTATTACAAATAATATGGTAGAATTTAATGATTATCTGTACATAATTAGTCGTAGCTCCCATATAAGGTGCACTGCCAAAAATCACTTTGACGACTATAAATCTCTTAAAAATATTGGTATCCAAATAAAATTCAATAAAAATAAGTTTCATATATATAGAAATGATGACAGCTAATTTTATAATGGTCGGTCCATAATTAGTCAAAACTCCCATATAAGAACCTTTCCGTAATTCACTTTAACCTCCATAAATCTTTTAAAAGTATTTATATCTAAATAAAGTATAAAATACACAAAATTTTTGGATGATCGGTCCATATAGCGCTCATTTCTGGAAAAACTGTTTTATACATATACTAAGTGTAGGGTATTATATGGTCGAGCTTGGCCGACTATACTTTCTTACTTATTTTAGGAAGCTTTTTGGGGTATGATAACCGACGTTTAGCATATAAACCGGTTTGTTTTAAAACCCGTTTCGAAGTTGTTAAATTATTTGTAAAATTTAGGCAATCCAGGAAAATCTGGTTTTGAAATTGAAAATGTTGACAATTATTTTCCAAGTGCTAAAAGTTGACAACCTAAGCTTGTTAAAACTTTAAAAATTGTTAAAATTATTTCCATTCAATTCAAACTAGTGTGACATTTTGCAACACTAACTCTGGCGGTTTGTTTTTTTTTTTTTTATTAACTAGAAATAAAATAAAAAAATAAACTCCTATTTGATACCCCGTCCGTATCAAGTTGCGTCCTCTACACAACGTCTAATTCTTTTATTAAACTCATTTTCAAGTTGTCGTTTTTTTTTCTACTAAACAACCAACCCAACCGTCTTGAATGTCGTGTCGTGTGGCATAAGCGTGACTTTAGCTTTAGAATTGGCATGGATTTGTGGCGGCTTCATTATGCAAAACAAGTACGTACGTCTATTTATGAATAAAACTATACAACGTACATATTTTCTATTGAAAAGTACTTTACATTTCAGGGTAAATAGTACCTATAGCCGCCACTAAACATATGGTTTTCAAAGCAACCAACCAACCATTTACTCCAGCCAACCAACCAACCAACCACATGTTGGTAGACGCAAGCGAATTTTTGTTTAATGTTTTTTTTCTTTCCAAGATTTACATTTGATTGTGTTAAATTCTTTATCTATTACTGTTGGTAGTTGTGGTAGTAGTTGCAGTTGTATTTTTTTATTTTATTAATAATTGTTTAATAAAATGTTTATGGCGGAAATTACATGTGTTTTTTTAAATGTTTTTCGTGTTAAAAATGTGTTGTGTGCCATTATTAAATTTTGTTTGATAGACCGTGTGTGGATATTTTACTCAAACAAATTTCGTATAACAGACATGTCTTGCCAGTTTTCTGTAGAAATCCTGCTTTAGAAACGGAAATTATGGAATTGATAAAGACATGTGCAGGAATTTTATGCTAGTAATGTTTAGAACCCAAAGTATATTGGAATTGAGCAGGGTTTGAAAGTGCGAGAAAGCTTATGTTATACAAAGGGTGATTTTTTTTAGCAACTTTCTTTTTGACAAAGACTGTTTTTGCCAGCTCAGCTGTGTAATGTGTAACATGTTGTTGTTTTAAACATGACCATGAACATGAAACATGACAACGAACAACGCTTGCATGATCTGAGTTATAAATCAAAGTTTCATACAACCCCAAATATTTTTCAGATATTTTTTGCTGTTTTCTTCAAATATAATGCAGATAATATTATAAAATTTTGCACACTTTATTTTTATTATAGAAGGATAAGTCATGTTGAAAATGTTCGGAATCGGTCCACGATTTCTTTTAGCCTTTATGGTACATAAATGTCTATAGAAAAGCCGTATCTAAAACAAAATTCTGCAAAAATAAGTTTCATGCAAAGTTAAATCTTAAAACAATATTTTGTTTGCATCAGTCCATAATTTTGACATTGCCCCATACAAAGACTACTTCCGAAAATCACTTAAAGGAACATAAATCATTTTTTAAAAATGTTTATCAAGTGAAAATTCGCCAAGCATAACCAAAACTACACATTTAAATCGTCGTACCAAATTTCATAATGATCGTCCCATATTTGACCGTAGTCCCCATATAAAGTCCAGTTCCGAAAATCACTTAAATGGGCTTAAATCTCTTATATATCTCCATAATAGCTGATTTGGTGGTGGTACCTCAAACTTACAAACTCTATCTATTATTTTGCAGATGAGAGCAACATTTGCCATTCATATTCATTCAACTGTAGACCAAACTCATGAAAAAAAGTCTCTTTGGAGATTGAGGAAATGAGACAAAACATGAATGATACACTTAACCAACAAGATCTTGTAGCAATCTCAGAATAGTGATATGCGAAGAGAGGCGCTTTTAATGCACATAAGACTCAATGTTGTGTGTTAACGTACAAACGCACGACAGTTAGATAATGTTCATCTTCATCTGTTTTTATGAGCGATGTAAATATTAAGGAATCAGAATCAGTAATGACCGCTGGACTAAACACATTTTTCAAGTGTCAAAAGAAGTGATCAAATTAGTCGGTTTCTTAAAACGGTGTAGGAAATACTTTCCTCCATCTGATCTCCTTAATATACACCACCCATATTTGAACGAAAATGGAATACAACTCTCATGTATGTCCCGGTGTTTGGAGTTACTCGACCGTGGAACGAAATCAAAAGATTTCACTTGAAATCTTGCTAGACAGTAGGCAACCATGTGAACCAAGTTGCTTATCGGTGACAGTAGGGTATTCAACTCTGTTGATTCACTGTGCTATCGATACTACAAGGGAACTTGTTCACGAAATCCTTAGTTTTCTGCTTAATATATATTCTTCAGTCATTCATGGGGTCCCTGAGTAGGGCCCTGAGTAATAAATTTTTCACAAAAATAATTTTATTTATTTTATTTTTGGATTTATTATTATTATTAATTAAATAACAACGATGAATTTTGTAAAGATGTAGTTTTTAAGCTACATACATACATATAAAAATAATATCGAATATGAATGGCCAGATAGATGTGTGTGAAGTTGGAAAAACTCTTAAAATTATGAAACTAAAATTATTCGCTGGCAAATTACCAAGCTTGCAATTGTGCGGGAGCGGCAGCAGCCAAGGCATATTGTTGGGGCAAGAACGGTGAAGCCACGTTATAGGCAGGCTGTACAGTTTGGTAATTGGCGGCGGCAACATAGGCGGCACTGAAAGGCTGTACATAGCTAAAGGCTGCTGCTGGATAGTAGAGACCAGCGGCAGCTACGGCCGGAGTAGCAGCTGCTTGGTTGGCAGTTTTTTGTTCATCACTCTTGCTGGTGGTTTCAATGTCTAATGTCTCTGAGGTTTTGGCATCGGTGTCATCTTCTCTGTCTTCGCGATTGTCGGTTAGACGGGCGGGTTTTTGGCTAATTTGGGATTCAGCTTGGGCTTGTGATTGGATTTGAGTTTGCTGTTGGGTTGGTGCTAAATATAAAGTTTCGGGAGAGTTGGCGAATTGTCGTTGCTGTTGTCTTTGAGATTGTGAGGGAGCCTGTGTTTGTCTATAGCCTTGGTTATCAACCTGTTGTTGCAAACGTGCTGCTTGCTGCAATTTGGCCACCAAAAGTTGTCTTAGCTGGGCTGAAGGAATATTGTAGTTGTATTCAGGACGTTGTTGAGCTTCTGACAAGATATCGGAGCCAGTTTGAGCAGATGGTTGTTGTTCCTGGGGGGCTCCATACAGTAATTCAGGACGTTGTTGTGGTTCAGCCAAGTTGTTGAAGCCTGAGTTGTCATTGTTTTGAGGCTGTTGCGGTCTAGCAAAGTTGTTGAAATCATTATGGTTGTTTTGAGGCTGTTGTGGTTCATCAAAGTTATTGAAGTTATTTTGAGTTTGTTTATTGCCTTGAGAGAATTGTGATTGATCCACGAATTCGGGTTGTTGGGGTTCAGCGAAGTTATTAAAGCCATTTGAGTTCTGTGGAACATTCTGCTGAGGTTGTTGAGGGAATCTGGGCTGCTGGCGGAAACGTGGCTCAGGGGCACCATACACCACCTGGGGTCTTTGTGGCCGCTGGGGTTCACTCAAACTATCAAAACCACTGCTATGCTGAGGTCTATTACTTTGATGATTGCTGCTGGCAGGGAAGAGAGGCAAATGAAATTCACGATTGGGACGATAGCCGGCGGAAGGATAGGGAGTGGGACTCGATTCTAAACGTTGTAGACGCAAAGGTTGCACACGTTGTCCCGTATAGCGGCTGTAGCCCAAATGGGAAACATCGGCCTGCACATACAACACACACGACAGGATAGCGACACACAATTTGCAAGCAAACGCCATTTTGTTCGTTCAAATGAAGACGATTGTTTACAACGAGTTATGTAAAACTAATAATTGTTAACAAAATTACTGGGATTTTATACAAAACTTTACAATTTGCCAAAACGAAACAATACAAAATCAAAAGCTTTTGCTACAATCAAAAAAAGAAAAAACTTTAAATAAAAATGCATAGTGAACAGCAATTTAGAATTCAGGCTACGTTTTTTTCAAACATTAACACACCAACATTTAAAAACTTACGCCCCAGCAGTCCACTCATAGACCAAATAGTCTAAATTAATATACAAGCAGACAGTTGCAGCTCATGGCTTGACATACACTCAATATACATACATACATATGTATGTATTACATGACAAACAAAAATAGCAGACCTCTATGTTTTGAATTATTGACATTGACCTCCTAAAACTTGGGCTTTGAACGTTAGAGGGCGCTTTGCTTTAGCAATTGCCAACTTTTGTTATCGTATTTTTTTCTGTAAACATTTTTATAAAATGATTTCATTTTGCTATCATACGTTATATTTACAACAATTTCTTGCTATCAATTTTTCAAACATCAATATTCCTTAGACGTTTGCGGTTTGTTTATGTTTATGTCTATATCTCTTAACTTGTTAAAAGTAATACCAAATTTTTATTGGTTTTTTGGCATTTTGCCATTTTTATGAGATAATAACAATAAAAAGTTGTAAGTTTTTTTTTTGTTTTCGATTGCAGACTTACATACATACTTCATTCATTTTTCTATTGAGCGTTTAAATACATTAAAAAAAACTAAACAAAATATTTATGGAAATTTTATTAATTTCAGGCACGTCTGTGCCTGCACACACTGTATTAATGCTCATCATAAACCACCTTTAAGCGATTGTCACAATTTGTTTTTAAATTTTGTATAGATATAAATCTTTTTGGTTTAGCAAGTGTCAGTTTGAATAATTCTCAGAGGTTTCCATTAACCTGTTTAGAGATAATGCAAAAACAAAGTGAATTATACAGACAAATAGAAGAAAAAACTAAATAAATTACAAAGAAATACCAATATTTAGCCCCTTTTGCCGTTATCAACTTTTAATAGAAACTAAAGAAATTGTTTAATTACAAAACGTGTTTTTTAAGCAATCGAAAATTTATCCTGCTCTTATTTCAACTTAAGTATATCAAACAATCGAGCAATTATACTGGCTTCATTCCAACTACAATTGTCCAATTTGTCCTGTATATATGTATTCCAACTTAAGTTTATCTAACAATCATGGATTTGTTCTGGCTTTATTCATACTTAAGTTTTTCAACCAATCATGGATTTAAACTGGCCTTATTTCCCTTTGAATTTATCAAACACTCGTGTTTTTATTCCAAGTCAGAGCGGCGATTGATGGCAAAAATGTAGTAGAGAAAGAAACACGATTGCTGTGCAGAAATTTGGTAGAGAAAGAACCACGATTAATGGCAAACAATTAGAAGAGAAAGAGCCACGATTAATGGCAAACATTTAGAAGAGAAAGGCCCACGATTAATGGCAAAAAATTAGAAAATTGGAAGAGAATGAGCCACGATTGATAGTAAAAATTTAGAAGAGAAAGAGCCACGATTGCTGACAGAAATTTAGAAGATAAAGGGCCAAAAATGTTTGCCATCAATAAATTAGAACAGAAAAAACCACGATTAATGCAAAAATTTAGAAGAAAAAGAGCTACGATTAATGGCAAAAAATTAGAAAATTAGAAGAGAATAAGCCACGATAGCTATTTAAAATTTAGTAGAGAAAGAACTACGATTGATGCAAAAATTTAGAAGAGAAAGAGCCACGATTGCTGGTAGAAATTTAGTAGAGAAAGAACCACGATTGATAGCAAAAATTTAGAAGATAAAAGGCCAAAAATGTTTTCCACCAATAATTTAGAAGAAAAAGACCAAAGATTAATGACAAAATTTAGCACATAAGGAAGTGAGTATCCAGTGATGGAAATAAAGCTTGAAGCCTCGATTGATGGCAAACATTTAGAAGATAAACGGCCAAAAATGTTTGGCATCAATAAATTAGAAGAGAAAAAACCACGATTAATGGCAAAAATATAAAACAGAAAAAAGTAAGAATCCACTGATGGATATAGAGTTGGATTGTTGATTGTGGAGAAATATCCGAAGCTAGTAAAATGCTGCCTTACCCGACTCCCCAAACAATCTACACAGGAAATTGTGAGAAAAAGTTAGCGAAAAAGCGCTTTTTTAATCAGTGGATACTTTTTTTATATTTTTGCCATTAATCGTGGTTTTTCTCTTCTAATTTATTGATGCCAAACATTTTTGGCCCTTTATCTTCTAAATTTTTGCCATCAGTTTCAGCTTATATTACTGAAATCTTTATTGAAATTTCTCTAAAATTTACAACAATGTTTATTTTCAATTGTTTTTTGTGACCTACATACATCTTACTTTTCTAATAAATTTGGTATAAAATATTAGTTATCTATAAGAAGTACTTAAATTTTGTATATTGCTTAAGGTATTGCTTGCCGAAAAAGACGTAACCACTTAATAAAATATGTAAAAGTATTCCACAATTACAAAAATTAGCTTTACTTTAATATTTTCTGAATAAAACTTGAAATATAAAAGTCATATTCTCCTATAATTTTTGACTTTCAAATTATTATTAAATAACTTCCTCCTCTGGCATTTGCTAAATTTCCTTCAATTAAACTTTAATTTTAAGAAATTTCAATTTCAAAAGCATTACAATAATAATTTCCATTATTTGTTTAGTTTTCTTAAAATTCTTGTTCACAATTTCATTAATTTGCCCTGGTTTAAATAAGTTTTCTCCAAAAATGTCTTTACAATAAATCTATAACAATTAACAACTCCCTTCTTTGTAAAAGTCATCCATGTTTTTAATTATGTATGTAGTTTTGTTGTAGGTGTAAGTAACATTTGACAAAAAGAGAAAATTTCTGCTTTTTCTGCTCAAACAAGTTTTCTTATTTTCTTGTTGCCGTTGTTGTTGCTGTTATTTTATTTATTTACACAAGTGTTTTACTGTTATTGTCTGTCGTGGATATTGTAGTTGTTATTGCTGCTGCTAGTGTTGTTTACTAAGAATGGTTTACTTTGTTTTTGTAAATTATTGTTATTTTTACTATTTTTTGTTTGTATTATGGTTCATTGTTGTTTCAATAATAACACAACAACTACACACAATATATGTATGTATGAATATTTCTTTAATATTTTAGTTGAATGCCTTAAAAGAAAGACATTGTTTTGTTTTTGTTTTCTTATATCGTTTATTGTTGAGGTGGGTCGTGGTTACTTCGCGTCTGGTCGTTTGTTGTTAGTATTTACTATTGTTCTGTTTTTTATTGTTGTTTCTATATGTATGCATTTGCAATTGCTTTGTTTGCTTATTTACATATTTACATACATATATTTGTGTCTTTGGCTGCTTGGCTTTGCCCTAGTAGGTTGGTTCCTGTTGTTTATTTTATTGAATAGTATTAAAACAAGATGCACATATAAATTTGACATCTTCCTTTGGCCGCCCGTATTTAGTGGCTGTTTTAAATTTTCATAATTATCTAAAATTTGTAATAGGTACATATTTTAAAGTGACTCAGTCCCTCATCTATTGGTTGGTGTTAAATATGTACTATGTGTACATATGTATGTATGTATTGAATGGTTGTGTTATTTTTCTGCTATTATTTTAATTAAAATAAATTTAATTAAGTTTTAAAAAGCTACATGCTTATTTATTTATTTAGTTACATTTTTGTTCTGTGTTTAATTATAACGGGTCCGCCATTTAACATTTTTTTTCAACTAGTGTTGATTTCGTGAATGGTAACACTTAGCTCATGTCTGATTTGACAGATAATTAGTTTTATCATTCCGCTGAACGAATATGGTTGTGTATACGCTTGTCTTCGCTTCGCTAAATGGGCCTGCGATCGACTTACAGAAGATGCCGATTTTGCCAAAAAAAAAATCATATTTTCAGATGAAGCTCATTTTGATCTTGGTGGGTATGTAAACAAGCAAAATTGTCGCATTTGGGGCACAGAAAACCCGCACGCATACATTGAAAAGCCGATGCACCCAAAACAAGTTACTGTTTGGTGCGGATTTTGGTTCAGAGGCATAATTGGGCCATTTTTCTTTGAAAATGAGCAAGGTGTGGTCGTTACAGTCAATGACGTTATCGGGCCATGTTGAACGAAATTTTGTTCACAAAATGTAAAGAGGAGGATATTGGCAACATTTGGTTTCAACAGGACGGCGCTACGTGCCACACAGCCGAAGCTACACTCGACAACTGACGCTTTAAAGGACAATATTTGTGAAGTCAGTGGTGAAATACAGCTGCACACAATCGATAATGTGCTTAAAAATTGGACCGATCGTGTAGGCTACTGCATGGCCAGCCGAGGCAGCCATTTAAATTAAATTATTTTCCATTATTAGCCGGAAGGATTGTACTTTCAAATAAAAAAAGAAATTTAAGAAAATATTCTGTAGTTTTTTTTATGGCATTTTCAAAAAAAATGTTATTTGGCGGACCCTTTACATATATATTTTTTTCCGTTGTAGGTATTTGTTTCGCTAATTTCGCATAAATTATTCCATTATTAATATTATTGCAGTTAATTTGTTTCATGTAAAAAATTTTTAATTTTTTTGTTCGTATTTTATTATTATTTTTATAATTTTAATCTCCAGACTATTGCATAAATATTAATATTAAAATAATTGCAATTATTTGCAATTAAGAATTATTAACAGCACAGCGAAAAACCCCAAAATGCGTTTAAAATTATTAATGTTATTAATAATAAATAGTCGTTAAGGTTAATTTATAATGAATTTTATACAAGCTAAGTTTTTAGACCATATTAGCGCACAGTGTGACAGTTTAGCATGTAAAGGTTTCTTAACAATTGATCATGAACTTTCAGAAGCCCAAATGCAGCAATTTAGCTTGTTGACGTATCCAGCCAAATGAAAATGAGCTTCGTCTAAAAAAAATAATTCAGCGATTCAGCCACGAAGTGAATGGTCGGTCGTTAGGCTTGAATTCACGTCCCTGTTGCATCTTGTAATGCTGCTAAGTCAAAGACGACAATCCGACTTTGTATGACTAATTCGCAACTTTCAACACATCGGCTCACGGTTGCGACATTTCCACTTGAACAATAAAAAGCTCCTTTTGCATCAGTAAAAAGTATTAGAAAATAGAATGGCAGAGTCCTCTAATGCCAGCTATTTTTTTTCTTCTAAATTTTTGCCAGCAATCGTGTCTGTTTGTCTTTAAAATCAGAGTTGTCAACTTTGAAATTTCAAAACGCACCAAAATGGAGAAAAAAGCGCACTATTTACAAAAAAACGCACCAAGTTAAGAATTTCGTTTTTGTTTCAAATATTTATTGAATTAATTTGAAATTTTTTAATATCACAAAGTCATAAATTCTGGTACTCTAACAGTTTAGTAGACCAAACCATCAGGTTATACAAGAATTTTTATTTACATGTTTAAAATGTTAATTTGATTTTCAAACAAAGATTTTTGAAGAATTTGATTTCATTTATCATACATTCGTATTTAAAATACATTTTTTCATCGTATAGATTTCATGAGTTATGAATTATTAAAAAACGACGATCCAGATTTGCTCAAAAAGGTCATAACTGGTGACGAATCATGGGTGTATGGATATGACATTGAAACCAATCATCCCAATCGAAACATCCAGAAGAGCCAAGACCGAAAAAAGAACGTCAAGTTCGGGCAAATGTGAAGGTTTTGCTCACTGTTTTCTTCGACTGCAATGGCGTGGTGCCAATTTTTGACCACTGAAGTTTATACTCGCTAGCCTAAAGACACTTTTGGATCTTGAAAAAGTTTTATAGAATTTTGTAAAGAAAGAATTTCTCCATATACTTAAAAGAGTCTTATAAATTTCCGACAATCGATTCAACATTTCCTTTAAAAATGGCTTGAGATATATAAAACAATTTTTTTTTAATGTTTGCTTGGTCCATTTCCATAACTATTTTGATCAATTCAGTTTCAAACTCAGCTCCACAATCAATTGCAACTAATGAAAGAAAAGAATCGGCTAAATCGATAGCTGATTTTAATACATATGCACAAAAAGTCATCAATATTTTTAATGTCAGTTAAAACTGTTGGTTTAAAGACTTTTGATGAAAAATAATTATTATTGCTCTACTAAATTTTTGCCAGCAATCGTGGCTGTTTCTTTTGCAAAACTTTGAAAACAATAGTGGCTGCTTTTTTGTCTGAATTTTAAACAGGAATCCTGGTTTTTCTCTTTTAAATTTTTGAGAGCAATTGTAGCTGTTTCTCTTTTAAAACTTAGTTAGTTCCACAGAAAACCTCAAGCTATTGAAAATTGTCGTTTTTTTTCTTAACAAGAATTCAAAAATATTAAAAAAAAACATTTTAGGTTTAAAATATTTTTGTTTTAAATATTTATTTTTTATGAATTTTATTTCATTTTGGCGTTTCTGCAGTCAAACAATTTCTGCATAATAAGCATTATTTAATATTGAGCTTTAATAACTTATTAATAAATAAATATGCAATAGGAAGGTTTTCTGCTAGTGCAGCTAAAAAATATAAAAAGACAATCTTTAGTATTAAAAAAAAACTTTTAAATTAAATTAAAAAAAAACTTGATTTCAATTTAGATTCAATTTGGTTAAAATTCTTTTTAAACTTAACACAATTTCAATTAAAAGTTTCTAGATCTTGATCTACAACAACATGTTGTAAATACTATTAATTGCTCTGGATTCCTAAAAAAGAAACAAGCCAAATTCCTGTAATAAATGTTTAACTAATTGTTAGTAATTAATTTATTAAATTAAACAACCACAGTAAATAGCAGAAAAACAATTAAAAAAAAACAAGTAAGAAAGTATAGTCGGTCATATAATACCCTACACTTAGTATATGTATAAAACAGTTTTTTAGTAATGGGCATTATATGGGAGATTATGGACCAATCATCCAAAAATTTAGTATCATGATTTCTGTGAGTATAAACATTATATATGTTATACTTTATCTCGATATTAATACTTTTAAAAGATTTATGGAGCTTAAAGTGAATTACGGAGAGAGTCTTATATGGGAGTTTCGACTAATTATGGACCGACCATTATAAAATTAGCTGTCATCATTTCTGTATATATGAAATTTATTTGTGTCGAATTTTATTTGGATACCAACATTTTTGAGAGAGTTATGCTCTTTAAAGTGATTTTCGGAAGTGGGCCTTATATGGGAGCTATGATCAATTATGGACCAATCTGCTTCATTTACCACTCATTTGTGATGAAATTTATTTGGAGACTTGCATAATTCAAACATTTATGTTCGGTAAACCCCAATTTCGGTAGGACATTTGTATGAGGACCAATTTCCAACGCTTTCAATCCGGTCTGTCCTTGGGTCGCTAAAATATCACGTACCAAATTTCGTTAAATCGACTCAGAAAGTGATTCTGAGTAGGGTATAACAACTATTTTTATACCTTCAACACATGCCACTAACACCCAAGAAAATTTAAAATCCCAAGCTACAAAACAAACAACAAAAAAAAAATCACATTCCTAAAACACCTTAACAGGCAGGCAGGCCAGGCAACCAACTCCAGTTTTTTTTACAAATCATTCGTATTCATAACACAAAAACAACAAAATCTAGTAGCCAGGATGGAAGATGGTAGTGATTAACCTGTAAACAACGAATCGAACGTCTCGTATATCCCTGGGATTATTTAGTATTTAAGACAGCATACAAAAATTGCTTAAATTAATGACGCACTTACTACAAAAATGTTGCTACCAAATGCAACCAACATCAGCCAAAACAGCAGCAACTAACAATAGCAATTCAAACCAAACGTTATGAATTTTTATTGTGTATGAATATGATTGCCAACCATATGAGTTGCATTTTGCTATGAAATTGTATAGAATTGTATTGAGTTTATTGTCTGCTATTTGGAGTTACTCATAGCTATTGCATTATGGCTGGTAGGCTAGGCAGTCTGTCTGTCTGTATGTTTTATAGGCAGTGAGTGCCAAACACACTTTATACTTAAAAAATAGGTATTACTTGTTATTTGTTGTGTTATTATTAAGGCAGTGCGCCTAAAGAATTTTGCTAGAAGAACGTCATCATCATCATCTTCGTGATGTGGTGGAAATCATGAGGCACAAATTAAAGTGTTGTGTAAAAATATTCTATAATTTCTAGTTTTATTATAAACAAAACATTTTTTTAAATTTTGAAAGAAAAAACTTTTTCTTTTATCAAAACATTTTTTGTTTAAAAATTTATAAAATTACGTACTTTTAAAAAGTAGTAAATCTACTACTATTTTAAAAATCTAAATTTTTTGCTAATTCATGCACTTTTTAATTATTTAGATAAAATTTGTAAATTTTCTTTTAATTATAAAAAAGTACTAAATCTACTTAAATTTTTTTCTTTAAAAAAATGTAAAATTTTCTCACAGAAAAATGTATTAAATTTATAGTTTTATAATATTTATTTGGAATTTTTTGATTTTTTAAGAAATCTGTAAATTTAGGTACATACATTTTAAAAAAGTACTAAATCTACTACTATTTTAAAAATTAAATGTTTATATTTTAATTTAGAATACTTTTTAAAATAGTACTAAATCTATTACTATTCTAAAAATTCAAAATTTTGGCTATTTCATGTTAATTTTTAAATGTTTATATCAAATTTGTAAATTGTTTGTAAATTTAAAAAAGTACTAAATCTACTACTATTTTTTTCTTTATAAAAACTACAAAATTTTGATTTTTTTTTAACAAAAAATGTATTAAACTTATGGCCGAATTCACAGTATGTATTTAGTTAGCTAATAACGAAGGCTTAACTAATGATTCTTTATTCGCAATGCTTAGTTTGCCATAATAACAAGTAATAGTTAAACATTAGTATTTTAGTTTACCAATGGTTAACTAATTCGGCCATTAATGTTCTTTAATATCTCTTTAGAAATTTTAAATTTTTTTTGTATAAATCTGTAAAATTACTAACTTTTTAAAAAAGTACTAAATTTACTACTATTTTAAAAATTCAAAATTTTGGCTATTTCGTGTTAATTTTCAAATGTTTATATGAATTTACAAAGATTATATAGTAGTAATACAGTGGACACTCTGCTTGCGGACACCTCCCATATACGATCACTTTTTCAGTCGCGACAAATTTCTCAGTCCATTATGAGAGTGTATTTTATTTTAAAAATCCAAATCATGTTTCTTTATTATTGTCTATATAAATTTTCTAAATTTTTAGTAATTTTAAAAAAGTACTAAATCTAGATACTATTATTTTTTTCATAAAAAAAATTTTAATTTTTAAATCTATTTTTTTTTTCAACAAAAGCGTGTTAAACTTAATCTTCTTTAATATCTATTTAGAAATTTAAAATTTTTTGAATAAATCTATAAATCTACTACTACTAATTTAAATTTTAAAAATTGTTTGCTTTTTCATGTTAATTTTTATATGTTTAAATGAATTTACAAAGTTTGAGTAATTTTTAATACTTTTTGAAAAAATTACTAAATCTACTACTATTTATTTTAATAAAAACTTTAAATTTTTTCTATAAAAAAATTATGCAAATTTATTATTTAGTAATAACTAATACAAAAACTTGGAGCTTTTGAAAAAATCTTGAAAAATAAAAACTTTTTTAAAAAAGCACTAAATCTACTACTATTTTTTCTTTATAAAAATTGAAAAATTTTGAATTTTTTTTACAAAAAATCTAAAAAACTTAAGCTTTTTTTTACAAACTACATATTAAGAAAATCTTGATGTGATTTAAGAAATCTGTAAAATTTGGAACTTTTTAAAAAAGTACTAAATCTACTAATATTTTAAAAATCCCAAATGTTTGCTAATTCATCTTACTTCTCAGTTACATATTTGAATAGAATTTCAAAATTTTTAGTAATTTTTAAAAAGTACGAAAAGTTGTAAAAAGATTTAATTCTACTACTATTTAAAAAAAATATACTTTTCTTCTTATGGTTTATTTGACCTTTTTTATTATTATTAATATTTTTTTAAATTTTTTATGAACAACTTTAATTAATTCTAAAATTTTCTTGGAAAGTTTTCAAAATTCCCAGATTTTTAAGAACATTTTTTTAAATTATTTTATTATTTATTGGTCAGTATTTGTAATCCATCCTATTTTGCTTTTTGGCTATTGCTGCCAACAGCAACCAACATTAAAAGAAATTTGTTTACAAAAATAGCAATAAATAAAAAAAGTATGGCATGACTGTACTTGTTGCTGGTTTATTTTTTCAAAATGCTCTTTAGCAGTGTATGAATTATTTTTTTTTTCAATTTCCACTTTTTTTACAACATGCTGTGTTTTTTTCTTCTTTTTTTTGTTTTGTTTTTTTTTTTGCTTTTACAGAGAAGTTGACTTTATTTTCGAGATAGAATCTTCTTATGGTTGAGTATATTTATCTAATAGTTTAAGCTACAGTTAAAAAGTCATGCAGGATTGTGTGGTGAATAATTGGTTTAGATGGAGACAAACTCTTAAGTATGCTTAGTTTGTTTCCAAATGGAGAGTGGTTTAAAGGGTATTTTCAGTTCGTTATGGCTGTTGACTTGCTGCATTTAGAGTAAGTTCTTTTATTTTATAGTATTGGCAGCATGATTTTGGTCTTTTTAGTTCCAGTTTTAGCAGAGGTCATGTTTTATTTACCTAGTTTGTAAATGTTTAGTTAATACGAGGGTATAAGAGATAATTGTGGTTAAACTCTGACTCGTAAAATTGCAAATTGTTTATTCTGTTTTGCCTTAGTCACATAAATTTTCTCTCCGTAATCCCACAAATGTGGATAATGTGGATAATGTGGAAATATGGAATCATGTTTTTCAGAGCTGGAGTCCACTGATTTTTCACCATTTTATTGCGATATAACTGTAGATGGTAAGGCTTGTTTTTTAAATGCTGTTGTGAAGAGACTATTTGAGGACAATGTTCCCTTGCGCCGTTTTGTTCGACATGATGTCAATTCTTGGTTTAATGACTCTCGTATTCAGAGTGCAAAACGTGAAAGGAATGCAGCTTATCGTGCCTATATTATAAATAGAACAGCTGAAAGCTTTCAACGTTTCCGTGTTTGTCGCAATCGATTAAAATCGGTAATAAGGAAAGTTCGTAGGAGAGAGTGCATTAACTATTTTTCCAACTGTAATCAGAAGCAATTGTGGAGGAAGTTAAGGTCTGTAGGAGTTCTTGAGGATAATGGGTTGGATTTTCCACTAAGCTTGGATGATTTTAATGTCTTTTCCTGTATGCCTCAACCAACGTCAACGGATTCTGTATTTGATCCCATGTCATTGCCCTATATTGAAGGATTCTCTTTCAGTAATGTTACTGATCATGAAATATACACCGCTATAACCAAAATTAAATCTCAGGCAATTGGGAACGACGGAATATCTCTTAAATTTTTCAAATTAATATATCCAGCAATATCAAGTCAATTTACACATCTCATAAATTTTATTCTAACAACCTCTACAGTACCTGACATCTGGAAGGTTGGTAAAGTTATACCGATTCCCAAGATTAAATATCCAAGAAACATTTCAGATTATAGACCAATAAGTATTCTTCCAGTATTCTCGAAAATTTTGGAAGTTATTTTGAGGCAGCAAATGTTGACTTATTTAGATACGTCAAGAATGATAAATGATTTTCAATCCGGTTTCAGGAAAGGGTACAACACTACTGCAGTGTTACTTGATATAACTGAAACCGTAAGAAAAAATTTGGATAAAGGAAATGTGAGTGCTTTGATATTTCTTGATTTTCGGAGGGCATTTGACTCTGTTAGTCATAATATTTTGGTGGGAAAACTACTTAATCAATACGGGTTCGGCTCGAGTGGTTGCAGACTTATTTATTCTTATTTATGTGGTCGTAAACAATTTGTGCAAGTAGGGACGTTAAATTCACGATATAAGTACCCTAAAAGAGGAATTCCACAAGGATCAATATTGGGACCTTTATTGTTCTTGTTATATATTAACGACTTGTTTCAGAGATTATCTTTTTTAAATTGTTATACTTACGCTGATGATATACAACTCTTGGCCACTTCTCAAAAATCTGATTTGCTAAGGTTTCAGAACTGTATTAATGAGGATCTTGATTATGTAGTGGAATGGTCTAGGGTAAATTCTCTGGAATTAAACCCCTCTAAATGTAAAGTAATGATTTTTTCGAATAATTTGGATGTTAACTTGAGAATTTTAATCGATAATGTTCCTTTGGAGATTGTTTCAAAATATAAAACATTGGGTGTTATTTTGGAAAATGATCTTTCATTTAATAAACATGTAAATTATGTTATTACAAGAGTTTGTTTGACATTACGCGGCCTTTATAATGTGGCTTGTTACTTGCCATTGGCTGTGAGATATCGTGTTGCTGTTTCGACTTGTCTTCCACTTTTCCTGTATTGTTTGGAGATTTACTCGGGTACATCTGCCATAAATATTTTGAAACTACGACGATGTTTCAATAGGGTAATTAGATATATTTACGGTCTAGGTGTTCGGGAACATGTTTCCGAATACCAGAAATTAATTTTAGGGTGTAAATTTGACCAATATATAAATATGAGAAAAATCTTATTTTTTTATAAGACAGTTAAATATGGAAATCCATCATATCTGTTACAAAAATTTATTTTTGGTAGTTCTAGTAGAACGCATGCGATTATTATGCCTAGACACTTATCAATTGTTATGAGTCGATCGTATTGCGTGACTATATCGAGATTATGGAATTCAATGATTCCATATGCGGATCGCAGATTTTCACACAGTTTGTCAAATTTCAAACAAATTTTCTTGTCAAATTTATAAATGAATGTTGAATTAATATTTTTTGTTCTCTATTTCGTGCTGACCATGGTACATTTAAACAGGTAAAATTATTAGGAGTGGCATTATTTGAAAAAGAACTATATTTTAAATTGTGCTTTGTTTGTATGTTTTATCATTGGTTCTATCATGGGTTAACAATCATTTTCCTGCAATTATACATTATTTATTGGTTTTGTGCAAATATTAAGGACTCTCTTCATTATTATTATCTTAATCTTAAATTTTTTATTTTTCTTCATTGTTATATATCTAAACAATCGTATTAATATTATTGAATTAATAGTAGTACTGCTAATTTTGGCCCCATGGGCTTGCGGCATATTTTTTGAAATAAATAAATAAAAAATGTTTTTCTAATTGTGTAACTTAGAAACTAATTAACTACATTTTCCCCTGAAAAGTTCATTGACTCTAAAATTATCGCTAAAATATATAAAAGCATTGTGCAACAAACAAAAAGCTTCTTTTTTTTTGTTGTATGAAATTTTTCAGTTACTCATAAATTAAAACTTGTTAAACTATAATGTTTTTTTTTGTTTGTCAACACTCCCTAGAGAGCAATAAACAGACAATATTATTTCAGTATCTCGATATTTGTTCCACTGTGTGTTAGTTAGTGTGTGTATTTGTTTTGCTTTATAAACAGTAACACACAATTCTACTTGGAATGGTAAAAACAAAAAAAACAAAATGAGCAAAATAAATTTTGCTAAAATAAACAATAATCGAACCTTAATAAGAAAAACGTACGAGTACAAAATGAAAAAAAAAATAAATAAAATAAAATAAAAAGTCAATGAACGATCAATGAATTCACAATTTAAATGAAATGAAATGCATTGTAATGCTGTGTGTGTCTGCAACATCATCATCATAGGCAGCAGCAGCAAAACAATAGCAACAACACCACAACAATTGATGAGGACGACATGATCGTCATCATCGCTGATGGTTTTTTTTTTGTATTTTTTTTTTTTGCTCATATATAGTAAATAAAGAAAAATCATCAATTCCCCAAACAAAGTGCAAGTGTTTGTTACTTACAATAGGAATGAGGCAGCAGAAAACAAACAGTGTGTAATAAAAATTTAAAAAATATTTGAATTTTGAGTACTTCTTAAAAAAGTACCAAATCTACTACTATTTTAACATACAAATTGTTAAGCAATTTCATGTTAATTTTCAAATGTTTTTAAGAATTTCTTACTGTTTAAAAAATATTTGAATTTTTAGTACTTTTTAAAACATACTAAATCTACTACTATTTTAAATATACAAAATTTTTTGCAAATAAATATGAATATTTTCAAAAGTTTATATAAAATTTATAAATATTTAGTAATTTAAAAAAGTGCTAAATCTACTACTATTTTTTTCTTTATAAAAATGTACAAATTTTTAAATTTCTTCAAAAAAAATAGTTTTTTAATATCTAATTTTAGTTTCTTTGAAATAAATCTTTAAAATTAAAAACTTTTTAAAAAAGTACTAAATCTACTACCATTTTAAACATTGAAAATTTTGACTTTTTCATATTAATTTTCAAATGTTTATATAAAATTGTAAATTTTTAGTAATTTTAAAAGAGTACTAAATCTACTACTATTTTTTTTCTTAATAAAAATTTAAAATTTTTTAAATTTTGTTCCAACAAATGTACTAAACTTATTTGTTAATATCTATTTAGGAAATTTTAGATAATTTTAAATAAATCTTTAAATTTATGAACTTTTAAAAAGTACTAAATCTACTACTATTTTAAAAATTCAAAATTTTGGCTATTTTCTCAAAGTTTTTAAAACTTTGCACAAAATTCTTTGTTATTCCAGAATTTTTAATTTGTGGTAATTGTTTGTATGTTTTGTTTATTTTTATCAGTTTTTTTTTTTTGTAGGAATATACAAAGATTTTGTACTTCATTGGCAAAGGTCATTGTCTAGAAACGCTTCAATAATTGTTAAACAAATAATTGCTTTATTTTTTCTTATATATATTTTGTTTATATAAAATGTTGTTTTATTATTTCTACATTGAGTACGGTCAGTAATGTGTCAGGCAATTAAATAAAAGGAAATGTCTGGCATTTCACTTCGATTTTAAACAAAATTTAGCAGCAAAAAATGATATTTTTGAATAATTTAAAGTAGTTTCAAATAAATTAGCTGTTATTTTGTTTTTGTAAATATTAAAACTTATCTGTAAGCTAATTACAAACCATTAAATTTAAGTAGTTTCGCAAGATTTCTATCAAATTTATGGCTACACATATTTTGTATGACCAACATGTTTGTAGACTTGGGAACTGATTAGACTTTTAGAGTGTGACAAACTTTTTACTTTCATTTGAAATAAATTGAAGATTTTATGAGTTAACGATTTACAGATTGCTGGACAAGTTAACTTAACTAAGTTTTATGGAAAACAAGAAAATATAAGGGGTGGGGGGGTTAGTAAAGACCTGAAGTACTTAATACAATTAACCTTGAAAAAGTTTAAAAATAAAAATTACAATTTTATGTGAGTTTTTTCCCCTCCATACGAGAGCATGTGCACATTTTCATTATGCGCATGCGCAACATTTGCAAGTTTAATGCATTCAAACGTGGACGGACAGTCGGACATACGAATGGTTAAACGGACTTCATAGCAAATATTTTTATTATCTTATTTACGTGCCGGGCTGGATTGTCAACCAATCACTGGCAGAAAAAAAATAAAATAACCAACCAAGCAACCTACCGACCAACTTAAACCCATCATCATCACAACACAACATCATCACCATCAACATTATTATTACAATCCATACACAACAAATGTTTAACATTATTATTGTGGTTGTTTTTATTGTAGCTGTTGATTTTCTAGACCTACAACTGCATGCTAATTAGTTTAGTTTTTTTTTTTTTTAATTTTTTTGAAAAGGTTTTTAAAACAACATTCACGTTGCTGGTTTGTACATACGAGTATTTTAAATGCATTTGAAATTGTAATCAAAGCTTTTGTGTACAATGAACTGTACAAATTTGTTATTAAACCGACATAAACATTCATCATTCCATTGCCTGTACAAAGTTTTGTACAAAGCCCTTAGTTTGATTTCGTTTCATAAGGCATTAAATGCTTTTGGCCAAAAGCAGCAAAATTATTTAGGTTAAGGGAAAAATTACCACAAAAAAAAATACAGAAATATAGTGTTTTTTTAGAAAATATTTTAAATAAACTACAATATTTTCTTAAAAAAATTGTAAAAGTTTAAATTTTTAGAAACAAAAAAATAGTAGTCGATTTAGTACTCTTTTAAAAAGTTTTAAAATTATTCAAATGTTATACATTTTGTATAAAAACATAATGAAATATATGTGAAAAATACACAAAAAATTTGATTTTTCAAATAGTAGTAGATTTAGTACTTTTTTAAAAAAGCTTTAAAATTACTCAAATGTTGTAAATTTTTTATAACCAATGAAATATATGTAAAAAATGCACAAAAAATTTATTATTCAAATAGTAGTAGATTTAGTACTTTTTAAAAAGTACTTGATTTCAAGGACTTATTAAAAAAAATTTAAATTTTCTAAAAACAACAAGGCTAATACAATTTTTGTTTAAAAACATTTTAAAATTTAAAATTTTTATAAACAAAAAAATAGTAGTAGATTTAGTACTTTTTTACAAACAACTAAAAAGTACTCAAAATGTTGGATATTTATACAAACATTCGAAAGTTTTTAAAAATAGCATAAAATTGGATTGTTTAAAATAGTAGTACATATATTGAGTACTTTTTTAAAAAGTTCATAATTTTTTATATTTCGTAAATAAAATTTAAAATTTCTTACAAAATATTAAAAAACAACAAATTTTATAAATTTTTGGTTGAAAAAAACTGAAATAATTAGGAACTTTTTATAAGAAGAAAATAGTAGTAAATTTAGTACTTTCTTAAAAATAACTAAAAAGTATTAAAAAAGTTGGACATTTATACAAACATTTGAACAGTATAAAAAATAGCACAAATTTGATTTTTAAAATAGTAGTAGATTTAGTGTTTTTTTTTTAAATTTTACAGATTTTATAAATAAAATCAAAATTGTTTTAATAGATAATAAAAAACAAGTTTAAAAAAATATTCGTTGAAAAAAATTTTAAAATTTAAAATTTTTATAAACAAGAAAAATTTAAAAAATTTAAACTTTGATAAACAAAAAAAAAAAAATAGTAATAGATTTAGTACTTATTGAAAAAAGTGCTAAAAGGTAACTTTAAAGCCCTTTAAATAAATTAACCAATTATTTTAAAGTAAACAAATGTTAAATGACTTTTCCTTCTGCTACTTCTTTTCCTTTGTCTTAATATTAACTATTCGTCAAGCTAATTTTCCCATTTTTGTAACAAACTTTTTAAAATAAAACATGCAGTGCAAAACAAACCCCAGCCACATTTGTCACGTGTCATAAAACAATGCAATTGTCATTATGTTGACATGTTAACTCAAGTGTTGAGCTTAAACACTCTGCTTGGTTGCATTCGTCATAAGTCATCATCAGCTTCACACGGTCCTCATCGCCACAGCGGCATCATCCTCATCATCTTAATTATGAAATTGCCAGCATATTTTAAAACCCAGCCAAATGAGTTGTTACTTTACTTTAAAGCACCGCTTTTGTTAAGTTACAGAAAATTGTTAATTACACAATTAGTTGGTTTTAATATGAATTATATTTATGTTCAATGTTTTTTTTTAAAAAAATTATTTTATTATTGAAACAATTTTAAATTTCTTTTTATTGATATTTTGTAAACAATTTTTTATTTTTTCAAAATTAATTTTAATTATATTTATTGCTTTTTTTAAAGCAAAAAACTGTCTACATTTTTTGTATTTTATATAATTAATATTTATATTATTTGCGATAAAAATCACCTGGGAGCTGATTATTGCAACCAACCAGCTGGCAATTTTTTTTGCTATTTGCTGCTGTCATTTGACTTTGGGATTAATAATTTAACAAAAAAATAACACATAAATTAAATGGAAGTTGAGTTTATCATGCCTCCCGCTCTTAAAAAAGAGAATCCCATCAATATTTTTAAGTTTTAATTAAAAATTTAAATGATTTTTATAATATTAAAAAAGGGATTAAATTTTAAACCCAATAATGTTTAAAAACTATTAAATAAATTAAAATACAGATTAAATTAAAATAATTAAATTTTTTTCGCAAAACCTGCTGTAAATCCATACTTTTAAAGATAATTCTAGAGTTGCCCCAGGAGATTATGTAAATTTAACATTTTTCCTTAAAAATCTGCTTACAAAACACAATTTAAAAATGTTCTTGGGCCCCCAGGTGTTTTTTTTTTGTAAATGTTCGGTTTTTTCTTTTTAGAAAAGCAGTAGAAGCGCTTAGGTTTAAGAAATCATTAAAACATAATTACTGCAAAAAAGCCACAATATTAAGGAAAATACTGGAAGTACCCCAGGGGGTTTTTGCAAATTTTCAGTTTTTTTTTTTATAGAAAAGCAGTAGAAACGTTTAGGTTTAAGTATTCATTAAAACATTTTTATTTAACTACAAAAATATCAACTTTTAATCCTCTAAACATTTTTATTTAACTACAAAAATATCAACTTTTAATCCTCTAAGACCCCCTGGGGCCTCTAAAATTACTAAATATTTGAAGAACGTACGCAATTATACAAACATTTAAACACTTACATGATTTTCTATTAAACATTTAAAATATAACTAATGGTGCCCCTGGGGACCCAAGGCACATTTCTAGAATTTGTGTTTGGTCTGCAAAAAGTAGTAAATTTTCATTAAACTAAACTAAATCCCAGAATTCCCAATAAGTTAAAAAAATAATGCCATAAAAATTTACTGGTAAATTTAAGAAAATGTATTAATAAAAATGTTGAGCTTTAAAATTAAACCTAAACTTTATTTTTACTTAAAACTAGTATTCCCAAAATTAAAAAAAAATCCCAATATCATGGAAATTTTTAGGAATTTAAGACATAAGTTTCTAATCAAGAAAATAGTTTAAAAATGTCATAATAAGCTTAAAATCGCTAAATAAATTGATATTTATTTAGTCGGGCTCGAGTTCATTAAATTTAATTTTCATTAAATTATTTTTACTGAAGGAATTGTTTTACAACATGAAATCTCTATTAAAATTTGATTGATAATTTTTCTGGCTTAGCTGGGGATTGAACTTGGGTTGAATTTACATGTTTCGAGAATCACCACATTCTCTCATCAGAATTCTTTGCGTTCTAACCTCTGCTATCGGCGCAAAATATGAAACATCTTACAATACCTGAATTCCCAATAAGTAAAAAATAAAAAAAATCAATAAAAATTTATTGGGAATTTTAAAAAATTAGTTTATTGTATTGTTTTAGCTTTAAAATGTATGTAAAACTTTATTTTCACTTAAAACTAGAATTCCCAAAATTTTAAAAATAATCCCTTTTACGGGGAAATTGTTAGCAATTAAAAAATAAGCTTCTAATAAAAAACATTGTTTTAAAATCTGACAATAAGCTTAAAATCTAGCAAAAGCTTTTATTTCTTCCAATCCCGGATTTCTTAATATGTAAAAAATTGCTAATATCTCCATAAAAATTTATTGGGAATTTAAGAAAATGTGTATAATGTATTGCTTTAGCTTTGAAAATAATTCTAAACTTTGTTTTCACTTAAAACTAGAATTCCCAAAATTTTAAAAACTAATCCCATTTGCGGGGAAATTTTTAGAAATTTAAAAAATTCTGATTTAATTAAAAAAATGTATTTAAACGCAATAGTAAATCTAAATTTTATATTATATTATATAAATCTAAAATTTATATATATATTTGTTTTCAAACAATCCCGTAATTCCGCATAAATAAAAAAATACTTCTATTACCATACAAATTTACTGGGATCTTAAGAAAATGTTTGTAAAGTATTTTTTTTAGCTTAAAATTGAACTAAAACTTTGTTTTCACTTAAAACTAGGATTCCCAATATTTTTAAAACTAATCCCATTTGCGGGGAAATTTTTAGGAATTTTAAAAATAGGCATTTTATTAAAAAATGTACTTAAAAGAAATAAATAACTTTGAACTTTGACAAAAAAAAAACTTTAATTCAACTGCATCCCAATAATTTTAAAGGCAATTTTTAAGGGCCCCCTGGGAGGTTTTGTAAATTCTCAATTATTTTCTTTATAGAAAAGCAGCGGGAATGTTTAGGTTTAAGGATGCATTTAATTTTTAATTAAATTTATATAAAAAATTAACAAGTTTTAAATGAAAATGTAGCAGATTTTACATTTAAATTCCCCTGGGGAAACACAGGGTTTTCTAATAAATACTTAAAAATTGTGTAATGGTTTTTTCTTACACTTCAAGCTTGAATTTTAACCAAAAAAAAAAAAAATACGCCCCTTATTGTGTTAGAGCTGTTATTTTAATAAGATTTCTTATTAACTCCTACAAAACACCGTTCTGAGGCAAGTTTTATATGTGATTGCATGTTATAAATGTTTGCGTATAGAACTAATTCAGCTTTAGTGTGGCATTCATATCAAAGAAACTCATCATAATTACAACACACAACACAAATATGAGTAGGCTCATTTCTCAGCTTTTCTTTATAAAAAAATTTATACAATTTTGTTTCTGTATCTTTAATTTTGTTAAACAAAATTTACGATGTGTTTATGATGTCTTAAATTATGGGTTACACTAAATATGTTAAATTTAAATTAATACAACAACGAGAGTAAGTAGAAATAATACTGTTAAAATTTCGAAAGGGGGGAAATGTAAAGTGTAAAGAGGGCGAGGTTTGCAAGTTCTTTATTATAAACATATACATATATATGGAACACTTCATAATGAGCATGTATGATATTAATTCTTTGCTGTAAATACCTCTGGGCTTGAGCTGCAATATGCCTGCATTAAAAAAATGTGCATCAGTTTTTTTGACTCTTCTTTCAGAATTTTCAATTGTTATTTTAGTAAAAAGGACACGCTACAGCTGGTAATACATTTAACAATTAAGCTGCGGGCTTAGCGAAATATATGTAAGTTAGAGCTTAAAGTAAGAACTTCAGAAATAGCTTTTAAAAAGCAGTTTTGACCAAACAATTAAAGCATCTGTTTGCTGACAGTCGTCTTCACAGATTCCCACTAGGAGCGTCGGTTCGAATCCCGCCCGCCGACTGCGAAAAATTAGTTTTTATTTTTTTTTATTTATTAATTGTATTTCTTTTGATTTATAAAATTTTAATTCATTCTTTAAAATTTCTAAAAATTTCCCTAAAACTGGGATTATTTTAAAAAAATGGGGAAATCAGGTATTGTGTAAATTTAAATATTTTATGGAATTTTAAGTTTATTAACATATCTGTAATTAATTTTTGTAATTAACAGAATTTCCCCTTAAAAGGGATTATTTTTTTCAAATTGGGAATTCTTATTTTAAAAGAAAACCAAGTTCAACATAAATTTTCAAGCTAAATAATGACATGAAACATATTTTTTTTTAATTCCCAGTAAATTTTTATAAGATTATAGGAATTTTTAAACATATTGGGGATTCCGGGATTGTAAGAAATTAAACAGTTTGTTAGATTTTAAGCTGATTATCACATTATCAATAAATTTTCTGGATTACAAGCTTATTTTTAAAACTCCTAAAAATGTCCCCGTTAAAGGGATTATTTTTAAAATTTTGGGAATTATTGTTTTTAATAAAAATAATTGTTTAAGCTTAATTATGACATTGAGCAAAGTTTCTTAAATTCCCAGTACATTTTTATGGAATTTTGAAGTAGTTTTGACTTATTGGGGATTCCGGGATTGTAAGAAATCAAACAGTTTGTTAGATTTTAAGCTGATTATCACATTATCAATAAATTTTCTTGATTAGTAGCTTATTTTGTAAATTCCTTACAATTTCCTCGTAAAAGGGATTATTTTTTTTATATTGGGAATTTTTGTTTTAAGTCAAAACAAAGTATTCCAACAATTTTGAAGCTTAAAAATTATTTTAATTGGATTTTCTTCAATTCCCAATAAGTTTCTATTAAATTTGTTTAAGTGGCTTTAAATTGTTTTCTCATTTGTCGTATATTTTCATAAAAGTAGCGTTCGTTATAATTCGTGTTAATACCCCTTAAAATTTCTGCTTTTCTTCTATTTCTATTTGAATTTGTTTTGTTTTTATTTTTGTTTGTTATTTTAAGAATTCTTTTCCTTTTCCACACTTGGTTGGTTTTCATACCCGGAAAGTAGCAATTAGACTGAGTAACTATCTACAATATATTTATTTCGTTGTTTTATTTTATCTCAGCATACATATATTTAATGGTAATTTTTTTTGAAGAATTAATAATTTAATCAAAACTTACAAACGTTTTGAAAGAATTTGTAATTCTTAAGTTTATTACAGTTTAACACGGAACGTTGATTTATAATAGCAAGAGCTTTTGAAAGCGGGGGAGTGGCAAAGCAAAAAATAAAGATTAGAAAAATACAATGTTTTTTTTTGTGTATTACTGTTTAAAATTATTGCATTAAAATCGCTTTATAATTAAAAATTAAAATAGTATTATAGAAAGTGCAGTATCAAGTGGATCCGAGCCACTGGGATAAAAATTGCATATTTTTATAATTAATATCCAGACTAGATTTAACAAAAATAATCTTTCGCAGTCGGTAGGATTCGAACCTACGCTCCCAGAGGGAATCTGATTTCTAGTCAGACGCCTTAACCGCTCGGCCACGACTGCTTATAGCATTTTAGTTTCTTAGTAGTTAAGATAAACATTAAAATTTAAAGCTATAATGGCCTATAATGGCAAGATATTGCTAGGACTGTGTTCACACGTTGCAAATATATTAATAAAAGAAATGACAATTAATATTAAACGGTTTAAACGCGTTTGGAAGTGGTTAGAGCTGGGAGTCAACTAAAAAGAAAAGATGTTTGAAGAACTTGGTTGTCAGTTTGGCAGCAATATCTTTGTTGAGAGGTTTGCAGCCCCTACCCGTCCACCTGGACTAATAGTGTGTTAAAGCTAGCATTGCTTTGGTTTTTTTGTGCCTGCATTTTTCAACTCTAGCATTGAAAATGGTCAATTAACTAATATTTCAAATTGATTTTTAATACTAGAAGAGACAAGCCAGAAGAACTCTTCTGTGCATTATTATATAGAGTCCAATATTGTTTGATGAGTTCTTATTAAAAAAAGAGTCTTTCTCGCAGTCGGTAGGATTCGAACCTACGCTCCCAGAGGGAATCTGATTTCTAGTCAGACGCCTTAACCGCTCGGCCACGACTGCTAATGTTTATCTGGATTCGTATAAAAAATTTAAATTAGCTGGACTGTGTTCCCACGTTGCGAACATATTATTCAAATAAAAGAAAATTAATATTAAACAGGATTGAAATTTGTTTAAAACTTTTGGATTTAGTTTTATATTAACACATTTTTATTTAACCAATCTCAAAATGTGAATGATGGAGAGGAAGGGAACTGGTTAGAGCAGAGAGTCAACCAAAAAGAGGAGATGTTTGAATTAAGTCATAAAATTGCGTTGTTAATTGTGAGGGAAGTTTGGCAATATCATTATTGAGACAAGAGATTTATTATAGCCGCCATCCTCCCCTCCACACCTGGAGTAATATTTATTTAGTGTTACATTTTTTTTGTTTGTGCCTGCATTTAAAATTAGACAGACTAGTAGTTAGTTTGTTCCAATTTCTTTAAAAAGAGTATTTTTCGCAGTCGGTAGGATTCGAACCTACGCTCCCAGAGGGAATCTGATTTCTAGTCAGACGCCTTAACCGCTCGGCCACGACTGCTTATATGCTGCTGGTCCAAGTTAAAAACAATTAGCTATTATTTTAGACAGATTTCAGACTTATATCTGCAATATCCTGCTGTAAATTAATTCAGATTCTTGAAATTTGAAAAACATAAATCAACTTATCAGATAGGTACATATTTACATATAAACATTGAAATTATATAAAAAAAAATTATTAATTTCAATTAGCTTAACTCCTTAATTTCTATTTATAAAAACTTCAATTATTATTTAAAGTCATATTGCAAATATTCTACTAAATATTAACGAAATTTCTAATAAATCAGAAGAGTATAATTAATTTTTCATATTTTCTAAAAGAAAATCTCTTGCTCGCAGTCGGTAGGATTCGAACCTACGCTCCCAGAGGGAATCTGATTTCTAGTCAGACGCCTTAACCGCTCGGCCACGACTGCTTATAAGAGACAAGTAAAATTCAATGAAAATAAACTAATTTTACCCAATTTAAAATGGGTTACCCAAAATTAACGCATGTTTTAAAATTTTCTAAACGACTTAATAAAGTTTTACCTTGATGGCTGTGTTAGTCTTCAAAATTTCTCTATTTGGATTACAAAATACCCACAGATGATTGCTTAAAAACAAATACCTCCAAATTGTGTTAAGTGTTTGGTAAGAATTTCCAGCTGGAGGCATCATTTGTGCTTAGTTTTTCGTAAATGAGGCCGTCCAAGCAGAGAATGTTTTTAATGATTGCGAACGCGACATGATGACCGAGTTATTACTGGCTAAATTGTATAATCTGTAGAGTGTTTGGTAGGAATTTTCAGCTGGAGGCATCATTAAAGCTTAGTTTATAGTTTTTCGTAAATCAGACCGTCCAAGCAGATAATGTCATTGATGATCGAGAACGTGATGACAGACGACTTAAGGTTGCAGCAAACTTGTTCCTCTGCCGTTACTATGATCAGAATTCGATTTCGATCTAATATTAAGTTTTTATTTTCATTGCAAAGTTTCGCAGAACATTGTAGTAAGAAATTCAAGAATTATTTTAAACAAATACAAAGCCTTGGAGATTGTTTTCTCCAAGGCGAGTTTTTTATTCCATTCAAATCTTAAATCAATTTTGGCACACCCTTTACTCTTTGCTAAACTTAATAGTTCTTAAATTTCTATTTTAATAATTATGGGTTTTTGTTTATATCAATAAGCAAATTATCTTATCCGATCATTTAAAACATGAGCTGATTTATATACACTGATTTGACCTTGAGGAGTTATTTCCTAAAAAAATCTGTTAATTTCAAACATCTTTATCCTTAATATTTATTAAATCTATTTTGAACTATTGGTTGAGATTTATTCAATAACAATTGATCGTTTTTATCTTACATTTCAATTTCAGTTCCACAAAACATTCAATTATTATTAAATTTATTTATTTTGTTAAAAAGCTTGCGAAATCTATTTAAATTTTATCTGAAATTTTTTAAAAGAATCTTTTCGCAGTCGGTAGGATTCGAACCTACGCTCCCAGAGGGAATCTGATTTCTAGTCAGACGCCTTAACCGCTCGGCCACGACTGCTTATATATCGATTGGTTCCTGAATGTTTCCTTGTATAAGATTAATCTGTCTGAAATTGGAGAATGTGGATGGGGCCTTGAGGACTGGAGAAACACGTACTGACTCGGTGTCATTTTAATGATGACATTGACTATTTTCAAATAGTATTAAAGTCTTCTCATACATTGCAACATACTCAAAATCTTTGAATTCAAATTATTCTCAAGTTGACATCAAACCTTTATCTTTGCTAGAAAGTAAACAAATTTAGAATTAAACAAAGACCCGTCTTCTGTTTTATTTTAAAAAGTCTTATTGACAAATCTACAAATAAAAATAATTTAAATTTAATTTAAATCGTAACTAAAATCATTTTATAAAAATAAAAAAAAATTTTCTCGCAGCCGGTAGGATTCGAACCTACGCTCCCAGAGGGAATCTGATTTCGAGTCAGACGCCTTAACCACTCGGCCACGACTGCTTAAAACATATTTATGGCTTATATAGTATAAAAACTTAGGGTATAATAAAAATACTTTACAAATAGCTCAAATATAGCAAACTTCATTTTCTTTAAATATCAAAAAATTCTAAAATTGTATATGAATTTTTTTACTAAAATTATTTAATAAACTAAAAAAAATTAAAATAAAAAAAAACGTTTCTCGCAGTCGGTAGGATTCGAACCTACGCTCCCAGAGGGAATCTGATTTCTAGTCAGACGCCTTAACCGCTCGGCCACGACTGCTTATATAAAATGGAATAATTAATAACTAAATATAAATTAAACATTTATAAATAGATGCAAGGAGATAATTTTGCTTACTAGGAAGCACTTCTTCATGCGACTTTAAACTAGACTTTAGACTATACTTGACTTTAGAATAGGATTAAGAAAAGACTTTTGACTAGAGTTTAAACTTGACTTTAGACTAAACTCTAGGCTAGACTTTAAACTAGACTTTAGACCAGACTTTAGACTAGACTTTGAACATCAGATCATCAGATTTGACTTTAGACTAGATTTGACTTTAGAATAGGATTTACAAAAGACTTTCGACTAGAGTTTAGACTATTGACAAGTCATTCTTCTAGCCCTTAGACACTATAATTAACCTCTAGACAATTTGAAGTTATATTGCCCAAATTGTTCATACAATTTTGCCTAACAGCTTAATTTTATAAACAAATTGTAAAATATAAAAATTTTCCAATAAAAACAATAAAGTACTTTTATTATAAAAGCAACTCTCGCAGTCGGTAGGATTCGAACCTACGCTCCCAGAGGGAATCTGATTTCTAGTCAGACGCCTTAACCGCTCGGCCACGACTGCTTGCTTAAAAATGTGAAGCGAATAAGCTAAAAAACTATAAATAAACTATTGAGTTAATAAGTTAATATATAAGTTAAGATATATCAAAAAAAATTCACACCAAGCTGTCATACAATAATGATCTAAATTTCAATCCATTTTAAAGAGCAAGAAAGTTGTCTTTTCACTGAATTTAGCTTCAAATGTTACTTTTGATAAAAAATAGAAATAAAATACATCTGATTTTGTTCTATTTAATAACACTTTATTTCAAATAATTAAAAACAAAATAAAACAATAAAAAAAAAAATAAAAGCATTTATTAGGATTCGAACCCAGACTCCAAGAGTCCAGATCCATACTCGTGCACAAATAAATAAAAAAAAAATAATTTAAAAAAATATATAAAAATATTTCACGCAGTCGGTAGGATTCGAACCTACGCTCCCAGAGGGAATCTGATTTCTAGTCAGACGCCTTAACCGCTCGGCCACGACTGCTTGATGGCAAAAGCTCTGCACTTCAATACGCAGCAATCTGAGCAAAAAATTAAACAAACTTAATTAATAAATTAAATTAGTTTATTTATAAATATCTACCTAATATTTGAAAAAAATATCGCTCTCTATTTTATTTAAATTAAATACCAAACTATTTTGAATTTATGCCTGCAACCGTTAACCAATCGAAATATAAAAGAAAAGATAGCCGCTCTTAAAGATAAGATACAATAAAACAAGACAAGACAAAAAACAAAACAACACCAGAAATCCCAAAAATCAGCAAAACACTAACAATTACTTAATTAATAAATGACAAGCTGCTAGAGAAGTGAGGAAAGGTAAGGAGAGAAAGCAAGAAAACAAATAACATGCCATACAATGTGGCACGTTTTAAATTAATATTGTGGCCCTGTGTTTTTCTCTTTCTTCTAAAGTTTTTTGGTTTTTCTTTATTTGCTCAGTTCTTCTTTTGAAATCAGAAAATCACAAATTCTAATCGAAACTATTGTCGGCATTTTCTAAGCTTGTAGGAAAAAAAGTTGTTTGTAGTCGGTTTTTTGTTGTTGTTGTTGTTGGTCTTCAAACCACTAAAACTTTAAAGCAGGTCTTCTTACGTTTTTCTGTTGCTGTGCCGTCTCGGCTTTAAGTAAAGTTTTCTTGCTATTTAACCACAAAGTATAGGAAAAAAAGTCTAAGATGTTGGGAAATCAAAGTAACTGATAAAAAAAAAACTAAAAAGAACTAAACAGTGGAAGGTGGAAATGAAGGATTGCCAGTTTAATGATCAGACTGATTAAGTAAATGTTTAGTCTACTATGTACTCCAATTTCTAGTGTTAAGTTCAGTCTAGTCTAAAGTATATTTTCAAATTTAGTTTAAATCTAGTCAAAAATCTAGTTTAAAGTCTAGTCTAAAATCTTAGACTAATATAAAATTTAATCTAAAATCTAGTCTAAAGTCAAGTCTAAAGTGTAGTATAAAATCTAGTCTAAAATCTAGTTTAAAATCTAGTCTAAAGTCGAGTATAAAGTCAAGTCTAAAGTGTAGTATAAAATCTAGTCTAAAGTCTAGTATAAAGTCCAGTATAAAGTCAAGTCTAAAGTGTAGTATAAAATCTGGTCTAAAGTCTAGTTTAAAATCTAGTCTAAAATCTAGTTTAAAATCTAGTCTAAAGTCGAGTATAAAGTGAAGTCTAAAGTGTAAGTATAGTCTAAAGTCGAGTATAAAGTCAAGTCTAAAGTGTAGTATAAAATACTGTCTAAAGTCTAGTCTAAAGTCGAGTATAAAGACAAGTCTAAAGTGTAGTATAAAATCTAGTCTAAAGACTTGTATAAAATTTAGTCTAAAATCTTGTCTAAAGTAATGTAAAATTTAATCTAAAATCAAGTCTATAATCTGTACTAAAGTCGAGTATAAAGTCAAGTCTAGTATAAAATCTAGTCTAAAGACTAGTATAAATTTAGTCTAAAATCGAGTTTAAATCTAGTCTAAAGTCTAATATAAAATGTAATGTAAAATCTAGTCTAAAGTCTAGTATAAAATGAAATCTAGAATCAAGTCTAAAATCTAGTCTCAAATTTATTCTAAAGTCGAGTATAAAATTTAGTCTAAAATCTAGTATAAAGTGGAGTATAGAGTCAAGTCTAAAGTCTAGTATAAAATTTAGTCTAAAGTATAGTCTAAAATCTAGTCGACAGTCTAGTTTAAAATCTAGTCTAAAGTCGAGTATAAAGTCAAGTCTAAAGTGTAGTATAAAATCTAGTCTAAAGTCTAATATAAAGTCGAGTATAAAGTCAAGTCTAAAGTGTAGTTTAAAATCTGGTCCAAAGTCTAGCTTAAAATCTAGTCTAAAATCTAGTTTAAAATCTAGTCTAAAGTCGAGTATAAAATGTAGTCTAAAATCGAGTTTAAAGTACTGTCTAAAGTCTGGTTTAAAATCTAGTCTAAATTCTAGTATGTATAAAATTAGGTCTAAAATTTAGTCTAAAGTCTAGTCTGCGGTCTAGTCTGATGTCATTCCCTGTCTTTGAGTCTCCTCTGTAAAACTTTAGTTTGTTAATAATCTTTGTAGGCATTTAAGTCTTAGGAACCACACAGACTGCATAAACAAATAATAATAATATTGTTAAGATTTTTCCACAGTCAAGTTTCCTATAAACCTGGTTGTGTGTATATTTGTTTGTTGTATCTAAAATCTATTGATTTGTCCATAATTTACATTTGTGTAGTTTTTGTGTGTGCTTTAATGGTTGGTCGGCTTTTTTAGCTTTGATATTTTATAAACATAAAAATCTACTCATAAAATGCGTTGAATTATTGCACAAACATATTTGTTGATGAAGTGCTAAAATGATATGTGGCAATTGTGGCAAAGAATAGGAGGGATATACTAGCAAATTAATAAAATATGAATCAATATAAAAAAAACGGACAGAATTTTGAAGCAATTTAAACAGAGATTTAGTTGCGAGGACGGAAAACTGATTAAAATAAATAATTTTTTAGTTGCTCTAGCCAAAATAATGTAACAACAACTAAATAAACGATCAACTAAGTAGTAGTTTAGTTTTAACTTGAATCAAGATCAATTCATACATATTTTCAGCTTTAACTCCAGTTATTTTCTTCATTGCCAGTGTAAACACTTTGCTAATCTAGTGCAAATATTTCCTTAACTTATAGTTAAACAGGAATTTCTGTGACTTGCTCCTATTATTTATGATGACTGCCAACAATTGGTTACCTTTCTAAAGCAAACACAAAAAATAAGTTATTAGTCTGACGACCAGGCCTCTACAAGGAAAGGTGGAGCAACACAACAGCCTCTTAATATATAGGTATATACTTTGTTTATTACGTTTGCCATTTCCAATTCCATGCACGCGACTTTGGCATTCATTCTTTAAAGCCGCTAAAAGAAATCCATAGAACTAGAACAAAATAATTGCATTTACTACACAATTACACAAAATCTCACTCGCTGCAGAGCGAGAGCATTGAAATAGCTGAAAATCCACTTTAACGACATACAACATATTTTTCATATCACAATCTGAAAACAATTACAATTCTCGGATACTGCAAACGACTCTGGGTTGTTATAACAAATTGTGTATTCTTGCAACGCAACACAATTCTTCTTTAGTTGGTATTTATGATGTGTTGGCAGCACTCATGTTTATTGACAAGATTCTTTTTGTTCTATTTGTGGCAAGTTTTTCTTTTTTTGCAATTCTCACGCAACGATTTGGTTTTTTTTTTTGTTTAGTGTCAATTTACAGTGCGTTGCTAATTAGTGGCTCAATTGTGTGAAATAGTAGAAGACAATGGCAAGATTGTTTTTATGTCATATGATTGGGATATTAATGAGATGCCGTACGTTAAGGTTAGGGGCAGCTAAACGTGGCAATGCAGGCAAGTTTGTGTGGAAAATGTGGAAAGATTTGTGTCCATATATATCAAGTCTTATATAAAGTCAAGTATCTATTTAGTCTACTCTCCAGTCAACTATTTAGTTTAATGTCTAGTCTCATGTTGGCTTCAATATCTAGTCAGCTGTCACGATTGTTGTCTAGTCATAGGTTTAGTTAGTTGTCTAGTCTGATGTCTAGTATCATAGCTAGTCTGATGTTTAGTAAAATGTCTGGACTGATGTCTAATCTAAAGTCTTAAGTAAAATCTAGTTTAAAATTAAGTCTAAAGTCTAGTCTAAAATCTAGTGTAACGTCTTTAGGCTAGTCTGAAGAAGAGTTTAAAGCCTACTCTAAAATCTAGTGTAAAGGTTATTCTAAAGTCTAGTATAAAGTCTGGTCTAAGTTCTAGTCTAAAGATTAGTCTAAAGTCTGATCTACAGTCTAGTATTATGTCTAGTCTAAAGTTTAGTCTAAAGTCTAGTCTAAAGTCTGGTATAAAGTCTAGTCTAAAGATTAGTCTAAAGTCTGGTCTACGGATTAGTCTAAAGTCTAGTTTAAAATATGGTATAAAGTCTAGTCTAAAGATTAGTCTAAAGTCTAGTGTAAAGTCTGGTCTTAAGATTAGTCTAAAGTCTGGCCTAAAGTCCAGTCTAAATATTAGTCTAGTCTAGTCTAAAGTCTAATTGAAAATCTAGTCTAAAGTCTAGTCTAATGTTTGGTCTAAAGTCTAGTCTTAAGTCTGGTCTAAAGTCTAGTCTTAAGAATAGTCTAAAGTCCAGTCTAAATATTAGTCTAAAATCTAGTCTAATGTCTAGTTTAAAAAACTAATTTAAAATCTAGTCTAAAGTCTAATTGAAAATCTAGTCTAAAGTCTAGTCTAAAATCTTGTCTAAAATCTAGTCTAAATTGTAGTCTATAGTTTAGTCTAAAGGCTAGTATAAAGTCTAGTCTAAGGTGTGGTCTAATGCCTCGTCAAAAATCTTGTGCCTAAAACATTCGTTGCAGTCGACTATATTTCCCATTTAATTAAATATTCATTATTTATTTTTCTCACTTTTTTGTTCTTTCTTTCTCTAATTTATTACTTAAATAAAATTTAATTAAAAGAAAATGTTGCATAAACATGTCTCTACAATACAAAGCACAACAAAAAAAAAAATCCCACTTGCCTTCTTGTACGTTTGCAACAACAGCCAGTTTCTCAACTTTATTCCCTTAGCAAAAGTTGGCTTTTTTTTGCTACAAACGTCACTTCAAAAGCCAACAAACTAAGAACGGTGTTAAAGAACACAAAAGAGCGAATGAAAGCAAAAAAGCACAACACAATTCTTTGAAGTCTTCTTATGTAAAGTTTCAATTACATGTTGTAACAATTAGCAACATTGTTGCAACTTGTAACAACTACTGATGAGGCATACAGAAACAAAGTCAAGTCATATTGAGTAATTCTAGAGACATGATGAAATAGCATTGGCAGTCAGTCCGCTGGCTGGATGTTACAAATCTGCAATGACATTAACTAGTTGCCGAGTCTGGCTAGGACTAGGAACAAGATTTTGTTTTATTTTTGTTCCTTTGTTTAATTTGCCTAAAAGCATTATTTGATTTATTGGTGATTTTGTTGAAGATACAGGTACTTAAGATGTTGTATTTAAATTAAAACTGGTAATAAAGACAGCAACAAAAATCCTAAATCAAATTGAATAATGTCAGTGATAAATGTTTGTAGCAGGGACAAATTTTTGTTATTTTGTGCTGCAAGAGAGAGGTAATATATGTTAAATGATTTATGTTGGTATTAAGAATTAAGTGTGGAAATAGGGGAAAGAAGGCAGGGTAATATTGTTTTAGAATATGTGTAAATAATATATGGATAGATTAAGTAGTTGCAGAAGCAGTTGCCAGCAGCTCATTAAAATTCCAGCTAATATTGCTTGGCTTCAGTTATTAACTTTTGGGAACAGCGGTTGCGAAAACAAATTTCTTTTTAGGAATTGTAGATTTTAAGAGATGACCAATGATATTTAATAGCCATAGCCAATAGGAGTTATCAGTCCTTAAGGCATACAATCATTGCATAGATCGCTGGAACTCCATATTTTGGTTGCTTTTGTTGGAGAAAAGTAATGTAAAAGGATCTGTATTCCTTTATTTCTATGTAACATCTCCTTGGGTCCGAATGTTCGATGATTTTTTATTCGATCCTTATTTCACAGTCAATCAGGAATTTATCCATGTTAGTACTTAGTACTAGCAGCATTATTGTTGTTTGTTATTCAACCAATTTCAATTATTGACTTCATTAAAGATCCTCTAAAATTAACTGTTCTGTCCGAAAAATATATTATTGACTTTTAACGACCCAACAATAGACTTAAGAGGATCTTTATTCCACACTGAATCAGGAATAACGATCATCCTGTGTCGGTAAAATTCAAAGATATGTTGTAAAATTAAGAAATCACTCTCATCTGTAAAATGTTCATTCTTCGACTGTTGGTGATTAAGCAGCATTATTGTTCTTTGTTTCAATCATTGACTTTATTCACTGTGGAATAAAGATCCTCTAAAATGACAGAAAAAGTCAATGATATCTTTTTCCGACACCTTAATCAATTTTCGAGAATCCACTCCACAGTAAATGAGCAATAAAGATCCTTCTGTATCAAAAAAAAGTCAAAGATACATATTTCGTGAAATCAATAAGTCGCGCTCATCAGTTTCAAATGCCAAACGTCAATGAAATGTATTTTCTTTGGCAACTACTGGAAGTAGAAGGTACGAATCTGACATCTCCTTAATTCAAGAGCTAATCCACGAGCAACATTGTCTGTAAAATATAGTTTGCCTCCATCCAATTTTAATCATTCATTGCATTCACTGTGGAATAAAGATCCTGTAAAATTGACTGATGTATATTATTGTCACTTTCCGATACAACAAACGACTTTGGAGGATCTTTATTCCACATTGAATGAGGTTAGTAATTGCAAATGGATGAGAAACGATTACGACTAAGGGTGAAATTAATAAGCCATTGTCAGCAGTTCCAAATACAAGAACATTTAGGTTTACAACAAACAAATAAATTCATTTTTCGACTGATAGTGATCAAGCACCATTATGGATCATTGTTCTTCGCTTCTGTTTCAATTTTTTAAATCATTTGATATATGTATTTACTGTGAAACATAGATTTTCAAAAATCGATTGTTGTATCGGAAACTGTCAGTGATATGTGGTCGAAAAGTTTAAAGATCATCAGAAAAACATCGTTGTGGTTTGCATGTTACATGTTACAATTTCAATAATTAGACGCATCCACTATGGTGCAAAGATCCCCCAAAATTATATATGAACTTATCGTGAAATTGATAAGTCACAGTTATCAGTTTCAATTACAAGCATATTTGGATGTTAGAAGTACTAATATTTCAGAAGATTTATAGTGAAATTGAGTCTTGTTTCGTAGAAATTTATTCAGCGAGTTAATGCAAGGACGGGAATATTTCATACAAGAGGCTCTTTGTTTCATACAAGAAGCTTTCTGTTTAAATGGCTAGTTCGGGGATAAACTACTGCTTAATGGATTGCATTAACAATATTGTTTTTAATGATTCTCCGACGATTAATCTCCAGGTCATCTTAAAGATCATAATAGTCATACGATCTTGGATCTAAGCAAATAAAGCCGAGACTCCAAGCGAAATATTCAAATATAACAAAACTTGGTCTTTCGGGAACAACTTCTTTAGGAGATATATAAATTAATAAGGTCAAGTTTGATCTATGCTAATTAGGAAACTGCAGGATTAGAGGCCACAAAAGAGAAGAGTTGTGCGGTGGTCATACTTGCAAAAGGTTGTCACAAAAAGCTCACTGTTCCAATGGTTAACTCAGGGAACAATATTGAAGCTCACGGTTAAAATGATTGTAAATTACGGTGATTGTGGTTGTATTGACACTATTTAGAAACAAACTCTTTTAGAAGATCTTTATTTAGTTCAATTTCCTTAAGTTGTAGAACTTTAATCCAATTTTAGATTTAAAATCTGGATCTTTAAAATAAATTATTTAATTAAAAACTTGTTACCTTAATTCACAAATTCCTAAGTCTTGTTTTCTTTTTCCATTTTTATTAAAGTGCTATTAACGTATTTAATATATGTATATATTTCTTTTGCCGACACTATGATACACATTTATTGATTTTATTTAAAGCTGTCTATTTATGCAACGCTTTATCTGTCTGTCTGCCTGCTGTTAAATTTTATCTGTCTGCCTATAGCAATGCTGACATTATTTGCAAAATCTCTGCACAAATATCTCTCACCACTTGAAATTCACATTTTTTTCATACACATACAGTCAGCTTTTTATTCATTTTATTAAAAAAAAAAAAAAAGCGTTTATAAAATCCCAGCCATTACTTTTCAATCATCAATTTTCAATGTGACGTGCGTATTATTTACATTGTGCTACTGCAAATTGAGGGATACTAAATGCAATAAGTTAATAGGGTGGCCCCTAATACTGTGTTTATATACTACCAGCCAGCATTTGTTTTAAGAAGTAAGAGAAATAGCTTAAATTAGTTAAAATTAACATTAAACTTAAATTTCTGTGAATTTTTTACAGTTTTTTTTTTTAAGAGATGTAAGTTTAAAAAGTTAACTCTGTCAGTTGTAGTGCGATTGTCATAATTATCAATAGCAGTTTATTCTATATTATAAAGAGTTTTTAGATACGAAAAAAAAAACTTAAAAATTATGTACAGTGGACCTGGAAATTTGTTTTAAACACACAATTAATTTTATTTGAAAATAACAATTAAAATTTTTGATTATTAAAGTTTCTTGTTAATTTACGTTAAATTTTAAGAATTTTTTATAGGGAAGTTTAAAAGATCGTAACTCTGTCTTGTAAACTTACTTTGAAATTTTTTACAATTTAGAAGTTATGTACAGTGGACCTGGAAATTTGATTTAAACACACAATTAATTTTATTTGAATAAAAAACAGATGCAATTTTTTTATAGGGATGTAAGTTTACAAGACCGTAACTCTGTCAATTTAAATGCTATTTATCTAATTTTTAATACCAGTTTAAGCTGCTTAATAAAGAATAGTTATGTATTAGAAAAACTCGGAAATAATTTACAGTGGGCCAGGAAATTTGATTTAAACATACATTTGTTTAAATTGAAATAACTCCCTTTTAAATATTTTTCTCCCTAATAAAACTTTTCAGTTTAACACCACAAATTTCTATGTATGCCTTGCTTTCAACCCCTTTTGCTCTCGAAAACCAAATGATGCATACAGCACGAGCTCTACTAACAAAACTCCAACACCAGCATCATCTGCAACTTCCTTTAACAAAAAAATGATTTTCATGTGCTGGCTCTCTCTGTGTGTGCCCGTATTTACTCTACTACTCCACACGCACGAGTAACACTGACTCTAACTCTGGTCGTTCGTTTGTTTGTTCGTTTTCATTCGTTCGCCTGCCACAGTTTTATTTGTTGGAGTGTCGCTCTCCTTTTATAAAATATAGTAGTAGCCAGACACTCAAAATATTTTTTTTGAATGAGCAAACCGAAATTAAAAAAAGAAACTACTTCAAATCTAAAAAATTTTCAAGTTCGTCTGAGTTGTGTTGTGGCAACTTTTTTTTTAGTAATTCCTTTATTTATTATATTTTTGTTCTTTCTGCTGGTTATTTTGTTTTAGAATTTTTATTTTATTTTGATTTTTTTCCAGAATTTGTTTGCTTTAAAAATAAAACAAAAAGTAGGTATATCGTATATAGTAAATGCACAGCATCAGTTTTTGTTTTGTTTGATTGAAAACGAAACTGGATTTTTTTTGGGAGGAAAAGTGTCTGAAGTAGAACTTTTTTATATTTGTTTTTTTATATGGAGTTGGTAGGTTATTGTTTTTTTGTTTGTTAAAAAACATTGTACCAGTTTGGATTCTTTAGAATATTTAAAATTAAAAATTATGTAACTTTTGTTTTTTTTTAAGAATTTAAATCATAAGTTGTAAAGGGTTTAGGAAGTTGTGAACTTGGGGTTTCAAATACAGGCTCCATTTTAAATTAGTCTTCTAATCATTGTGCAAATTGAAGTCTCATCTGCTCAAGACTTTCACGATTTTTTACCTAAAGTTTTTTATGTCTACGAATGTCTTTGGTACTGGGAAATCCCAAACAATCCTCTGTCCATTTCCTACAAATAAATAAGTTTAAATGATCTTCTAACCATCTGCTGCTTCACCTAATCATTCTTTCCATTTCCGTGAAGCCATCTCAGCACAGACTTCCAGATCCTTTGCATTATTTTTTCATCTACCCATGAATCGTAGCGCTTTGTGTATTCCAATTTAAGCTTCAATCGTTGATCTCTCTTCAACTAAATTTAGCTTTGTCTGAAGTGAAATCATGGATCTTTAATTGCTCGAATTTTGTCTTGAATTGTAGCTCTATATGTAGTTAAATTTTAGTTTAAATGGTAAATCGTTATGCAGCTCAATGGTAGTTTTAATTAAAGATATTTGTGTAGACCAATTTTCATTCCTTTACTGTCCAAGATTAGTTTAAATCGTGGTATCCTTGGCATTAAAACTTTAGCTTCAATAGTGGATATTTTGAGGTCTAATATTAGCTACAATCATGGATCTTTTTTAGCTTCAGTCGTGGATATCTTTTAGAATAAATCGTGGATCTTTTTGAGCTTCAATCGTGGATAATTTTTAGCTTCAATCGTGGATCTTTTTTAGCTTCAGTCGTGGATCTCTTTTTAGCTTCAATCGTTGTTCATTTTTAGTTTCAGTCGTGAATCTGTTTAGCTGCAATCGTGGATCTTTACTAGCTTCAATCGTAGATCTTTTTTAGCTTCAATCGTAGATCATTTTAAGATTCAGTCATGGATCTTTTTGTATATGAAATCGTGGAATGTTTTTAGATTCAGTCGTAAATCTTTTTAGCTTTAATCGTGGATCTTTTTAGCTTTAATCGTGGATCTTTATTAGCTTCAATCGTGGATCTTTATTAGCTTCAATCGTGGATCTTATTTAGCTTCATTTGTGAATCTTTTTTAATCTTCAATCGTGGATCATTTTAATCTTCAATCGTGGATCTTTTTTATCTTCAACCGTAGATCATTTTTAAATTCAGTCTTGGTTCTTTTTTGTATTTTCAATCGTGGATTTTTTTAAGCTTCAGTCGTAAATCTCTTTAGCTTCAATCGTAAATCTTTTTTAGCTTCAGTCGTGGATTTTTTTTAGCTTCAATCGTGGATCTTTTTTGGCTTCAGTCGTGGATCTTTTTTAGCTGCAATCATGGATAATTTTTAGCTTCAATCATGGATAATTTTTAGCTTCAATCATGGATCATTTTTATCTTCAATCGTGGATCTTTTTTAGCTTTAATCGTTGATCTTTTTAATGTTTAATTTGAGCTTCATTCGAGGTTCGTTTTACAGCTCCATTTCAGTTTCTCGTAGATTTTTTAACAGCCTGAACTTAGCTTCCATCGTGGATCTTAATACTGCCAGAACAAGACTTCAATTGTGGATATTTTTTATCTTCAAACGTGAGTAGCTGTAATGTTAAATTATCTAAATCTCGTAGATCTTTTAACAGCCTGAATTCAATCCTGTAACTTATTACAGCATGAATTTAGCTTTAATCGTTCTAATTGCAGTCTGAACTTAGCTTCCATCCTAGTTCTTATTACTGCCTGAATTTAACTTCAATTGTTGATCTTTTTAGAGCCTGAATTTAACTTCAATTGTTGAGCTTTTTACTGGCAAATTATAGCTTCAATTTTGGATTATTTTACAGTCCAATTTTAGCTTCAATTGGGGATAATTTTACTGCATAATTTTAACTTCAATCTTTCAATTGGGGATCCTTTTACAGCCCAATTTCAACTTCAATTGGAGATCTGTTTTCAGTTCAATTTTAACTTCATTCTTGGATAATATTACAATCCAAATTCTGCTTCAATTGGGGATTATTTTACAGTTCAATTTTAGTTTCAATCGTGAATATTTCTAAACTCAAATTTTTGCTTCAATTGTGCATGTTTTTATTGTTAATTCTTGGCTTGAATCACGGATTTCTTTACAGTCAAATTTGTAGCTTTAATCGTTTTTCAAATCCTGTTTCTGATACGAAACCATGCAACATCTTAAATTGTCACATGTTTTATCTGTTTTCTCCGCGTAGTTAATTTTTTTTCAAATTCCCCACACTAATTGATGGCTAATTATAAATTTAATTACAAAAATCTGTATAAAGTTTCTCTCTAACATTAACATGTTCATTTCGTAAAATAGTCTACATTTTGTGTTTTCCAACTCATTTGATTTGTAGACAACACAATTGTAAACTGCAAGTAACATCCTTGAACGAGATCATCAATCTTTTTTTTATTTTTTTTGCTTACTTACAATATTTTCTTGCTTTCGTCTGTACAACAACATCTCTATAATAAAGAGCAGTAGCAGCATTTACTTCAGAAACTGACGTTTAGTTGTTGTAGTTGTGCAAAGCCTCGCCTTTTTTGTTGCTTATTTTTCTTTGGTTTCTTTTTATGTTTTTCTTAGTGGCCTTTTGGCTCCCACTACACCCACTCTCTTTCTCAAGTGAGCGGAAAAGAAGAAAAAGAAATCTAAAATCTAGCAAAAGAATGAAGTTGCCACAAACAGAAGGTCTAAAAAAAAAAAAACTAGAAAAATTTCCAAAAGGCAGTCAGTAAGTCAAACACTATGAGAGTCAAACTCTTAAAGAAAAAGAGGAACAAACAACAGAAAAATCAAGGGAAAAAGCAACAACGACAACAACTATGCTACTGCTACTCTAGTACTTTATTCTCTATACAATTAGTTGTCCAAGTCTTAAAGAGTTGTTTTTGTTGCTGCTGTCCCAACAACAACTCACGAAGTTTAGTTGGTTGTTGTAGTTTTCACTTTATTTTCAGTACATATTATTTTTTGTACAACTTTTTAGCAAAATCATTTAGTTTTTTTTTTTTTTGCAATTTATTTATTTTTTCTTTATTTAGTTAATGTTGTTTTTTTGTTTGCCTCTTTAGTGATTTTGTTATAGTACAACTGGGTTTGTGTTGTTGTTGTTGTGGCTGTTGCTTGCTGCAAAACCACACAACGAACAAATATCGTTCGTTGCCAGCAGAAGTAGCGTCAGCAACCAGATTATTGCATCCAATGACCTCGAACTTGTGCCGGTTATTCATTTTTAGTTCGTGCTGCACACAAAATATACAAATTCACAAAAAGCAGAAAGAAACACCAGCAACACAACAAAAAGCAACCATAATTTAAAAGGGAAGAGGAGGGCCAGGAAAAAAATATGGAATAGTGTGTTGAGAGTGTGACTGATTTTCAAGATGAATTGTTTTGGCTTTGAAACGAAATCCCAAAAAAAAAAGGAACAGATAAAAAGCATTATAAATGGTTTAATTTATGTTCTAGAAAGAATGGGAGAGATTTGTTAAAAAAAATCGGGAGTAAAGTTTAAAGAGTTTTTATACTTAGAGAGCTAGTTTGGCAAGGAATAATACTGTTGGTTAGAGTTGGTCTTTGGGAGCATCACTTCAATGTTGCTGATTAAATCGATTAAAGAGCTAGATTTATAGCTAAAATTTTGACTGTCAAAAGATCCACGATTGCAGTTAACATTGAACTGAAAAATATCTACGTTAGCGTCTAAAATCCACGATTGAAGCGAAAAAAGATCTAGGATTGAAGCTAAACGATATCCAGAATTGAAGCTAAAAAATCTACAATTGGAGTTAAAAAAGCTCCAGGATTGAAGCTAAAAAATATCCACAATTGAAGCTAAAAAAGATCCACGTTAAAGCTAAAAAAAAAGATAAACGATTGAAGCTAAAAAAGATCCAGGACTAAAGCTAAAAAAGATCCAGGATAAAAGCTACAAAAAAATATACACGATTAAAGCTAGAAAAAATCAACGATTGAATGTAAAAAAGATCCACAATTAAAGCTAAAACAGATCCAGAATTGAAGCTAAAAAAAATCTACAATTGGAGTTAAAAAAGCTCCAGGATTGAAGCTAAAAAAGATCCATAATTGAAACAAAAAAAGATCCACAATTGAAGCTAAAAAAGATCCACGTTAAAGCTAAAAAAAAGATAAACGATTGAAGCTAAAAAGATCCACAATTGAAGCTAATGAGATCAACGCTTAAAGCTAAAAAAAAGATAAACTATTGAAGCTAAAAAGATCCACAATTGAAGCTAAAAAAGATCCACGTTAAAGCTAAAAAAAAGATAAACGATTGAAGCTAAAAAGATCCGCAATTGAAGCTAAAAAGATCTACGATTAAAGCTAAAAAAAGATCAAGATCCAGCAATGAAGCTTAAAACGATCCACGTTAAAAGCTAAAAAAGTTTAGGATTTAAGCTAGAAAAATCTACGCTTGAAGCTAAAAAGATCCAGGACTGAAGCTAAAAACTATCCAGGATAAAAGCTGAAAACAGATCAACGATTGAATGTAAAAAAGATCCACAATTAAAGCTAAAAGATATCCAGAATTGAAGCTAAAAAAATCTACGATTGGAGATTAAAAAAGATTCAGGATTGAAGCTAAAAAACGATCCAGGATTGAAGCAAAAAAAGATCCACAATTGAAGCTAAAAAAGATCCACGATTAAAGCTAAAAAGATCCCCGATTGATGTTACAAAAATATCCACGATTAAAGACAATAGAGATCTACGATTGAAGTTAAAAAAAGATTCACGATTGAAGTTTCCACGTTTGAAGCTAAAAAAATATCCACGAAAAGCTGAAACTGAGCTGTGACAAAATCCATTATTGAAGCTAAATTTGGAATTCTAAAGATGCACTTTTTTTTAGTTGTGATCTCTCCATTTAAACCAAGTCGCATAGATTTAGAACGAAAATTCAGTTGTTAGACGTTAGTTGGTAGCAAAAGTTCCCTTTGACTTTCAACCACAAATAATATAACTTAAGTAAGCTTCCATTTGAATTACACTAAAAAGACGTTGCTTATGGTGTAAATATTTCTCTTTTAAAACACTAACAAGTGCCACCTTTAACATTTAATAACCAGCAGCAAATTATTCTAAAGCAACAACACAAGCATAGCAGACCCTTTCGAGCAACATTAAAAGCAATTGCTTACTCTTATACAACAACAACATGTTCTTTATAAAGCTCAAGGATGCTTTGCTAAGTCTCAGATTAGAAAATTGTAAAAACTCAAATAAAAATAAATTCATTTGCCCGGCATAAATTTACAATTTACCTGCAAGAAATATTTAAATATTTCAAATAAAATGCAGTTTTTTTCTTATTGTTATCTTCTAGAGTTTGTAGGCAGGCTGCTTAAAAAACTCCTGCCTCAAACCTCCTCAACCTTTAAAAAGTCTGCAACAATGGCTGTTTCAGTTTGGATAATTATAATTAATATTGATTAATGACTGTTATAATTGGAAAGTTAAAAAGGATTTAAACGAGTTATAAGAGCTAAAGCAGCATTTTGCTGTCTATATTTAAAGCAGACTGACAAATGTGAGTGAGTGAGTAGTTTTGTATGTATGGGTGGGTAGTTGTATGCAAGTACTTGAATATTTTTTTGAATTTGGCTTAACAACTTGAAAATTTATTTCAATTTTAATGATGGAGTTATTGATGATGATGTTGTTGTTTATTAGCTACTTAGAAACAACATAACAACTGCTGTCAAGTTGTTGTGACAAAGCAGCAGAGAAATTTGATGTTATAACTGGAATTGTATGAAAACGGTTCGAACAAAATATCTAATTTAGTACTTTTAAACATTTAGTACTTGTAAGAAGAAAAATTACGAAATAATGAATAAAACAACAAACACTGCAATAAATTTATCATATTTGGAACTTTTCACTAAAAGGTACTTAATTTAGTATCTTCTAAAATTAAGCACTTTTGTATTAAAAAGTACCAAAAGTAAATTTAGAAACTTCTAATATTGAATAAAATATAAAAATTAAATATTTTTCATATTACTAACATTTTGCTAAAAAGTACCCGATAAAGTACTTTTGAAAATTTAGTACTTTTAAGAGCAAAAACTACGAAATAAGTATTTTTAAATACACAGCTTAATATTACAAAAGAATACAATAAAATATCCATATTTGGTACTTTTTACCAAAAGGTATTTATTTTAGTATCTTACAACATTTAGTACTTTTATATAAAAAAATACCAAAAGTGAATTTTTAAACTCCTAATATTTAATCAAACATAAAAATTAAACATTTTTCATATTAAATATATCTATGTATATATATCTTTATGGAGATGAAGATATCGTTAATGAAATATAAAATTCACCGTTAGACTCAAATACAGTAAAATATTTTTCAACGATCCCACATATCGGCACAAAATATTACCCAAATTTCTTACAAGTATGCATGAATCACACTACTGATATATGTACATATGTATGTATGTACATATGTAGGTATATACTCGTAGGTGGTGGATATATAAGAATATAAACTCTTACTTGTTTTTACCTCTTTAAGATTTTTGTTTGATTTTATATTATTTTTAAAAACAATTATATTATTATATAATATATAAAAATGCGGCATATTTTTTTAGATTGTTGGTACTTTATATTTTTTCGGTACTAAATTTGGTACCTTTTTTAAAATGAAATTTTTTGGAAATTTTATAAAATTCTTAAAAGAAATTTGCAAAAAGTAGGAGTTTAAAGAAAAAGTTTTTTTTTTGGAACTTATTAGAGAATTTTTTTTTTTTTGAGAGAAAATTTTTCATTTGGCTTGAGTTCATTTTTCTTTTTTAAATTAATAACTCGAAGAATACCATTGTGAAACCATATTTTTCTAGACAAATGGCACACTGGAATGCATTTTCTACCCTGCCAAGGGCGTTTTTTTTTTTGAACTTTTTTTGTGTTGGGTACCAAATTTGGTACTTTTTTTATAGAGAACTATTTTGAAAATTTCTTAAATTTTTAAAAAATATTGCAAAAACAATTAATAGTTGCAAAAAAGTAATAATTTTAGTTGAAAAGTTGTCTTTATTTTTCTACATACTTAACTTTATTACCTTTTTGCCTATTTTAAACAAGCTTCCCATTATTAAATATTTAATATATATTTGTTCAAATTTTAATCCTGTGTGAAACCTGGCACTTGTTGGTTTTTTTGCCATAAATTCTTAATTAACTTTCTTAACCACCCTTTGCACCCCCCGCCCACAATCGTGATAGTCTTACAAAAGCTTGATCAAAAGTCATCCCCACCCCCCCTGCTAACAACTTTATAAATCTCATTGTTCTTATAGATTTTAATGATAAAATAAAAGCCTGCTAATGCATTTTCATTTCAAAATGTAAACAAAATCTTAGAGGGTGGCAAACAAAAAATCAGTCTGTTGCTGCTGCACTTTGTGCAATATCCTTCACAGCTATTTATTCTGCATTGAGTCAATGATAGACAAGGCTGACAGTCAGACCGGAATTTCATTGAATTCTGTTTGGCTGCATTGTGTAAATGCGGTGGTGTCTTTTTGTTTATTGTGTACATTTGATTGTATGCGTTATATTTATGAAAATTTTGCTGATTTTTTTCTTTCTCGTTTGTCTGTATGTAATTTTCAAATTAAGAAAAAATATTTTTTAATTAATGTACTTCAGTTTTGAAGTGTTGATTTTTTATGTTTTAATTTTTCATATTCAGTTGTTGCTTTTGTTTGTTTGTTTATTTGCCTGCCACCCAAAATAAAATGACATGTGTTCGTTCCTACATGAGTCTGCTAACAGGACGATGATGTTGATGATGACGACAACATTTCCATAAAACAGTAAAGAAAGCCAGCCATCCAGGCAGGCGTTCGGCATGGCCTGGCCTGGCCTGACAGTTTTGTAAGGAAGGAAGGAAGCAAGCATGTTTTGTTATAGAGCAAGAGATTTCTGTTTCGTTGTTATCATTTTAACCATACATTATTCGATTAAGTTTCAAACAATATGTTTTTTGTACAATACATATTGAAATATTCGTTTTTTTGTTGGGTTTTATTTGTAAAGGCAGTAGGTATAAAAGCATTAAAAAAACTGCATTTTGTCTGCATGTTATCTCCAAACCCTTAAATATTTATTTGTTGTTCGTAGGGAGGGAAGGGAGGAGGTTATAATTAATGCCAAGAGCCCACTTTGAGTTGGAAAATTAAATAAAAAGTTGAGTATAAACACTAAAAGTTATATATAAACAGAATAATGGAAGGGGGGTTTAGGTTGGAGGAATTCTAATAAATCTGGCTTAAAAAAGCACCATAAAAACACTTTTAGATAGTGCTTAAATTTTGTTTAATTTAACCCTTAAACTCTTTATTAAACAAATTTTTTAAATTTAAATGAGATCAGTTTTTAAAATTTTTTCAAATTATAGAATAATTATTATTTCATAATTGAACTGTTAATTTTACTTCTTGATAATTTAATTAGGCTTGAGTTCATTAAATTTAATTTTCATTAAATTATTTTTACTGAAGTTAGGAATTACAACTTGAAAAATTTTATTATTAAAAATTTTGATAATTTTTCTTGACTGGGATTCGAACCTGGGTTGTTGAATTTACATATGTTTCGAGAAATCCCACTTTCTCTCATCAGAATTCTTTCCGTTCTAACCACATGCACCACTGCGGTACCGGTCAGCCAACAGACAAACATCAATCTTTTAATCAGTGTTATGGTGGTTCGAAGAGTTCTGTAATTATCATTTTTATTTATTAATTTATATTTTTTATGTTGCCTCCTTTTTCTTTGTGGTTTTATCTGAAACGATCACTTTTTACAATTTTTGGATTTCTATATAAAAACATCGAATATCGAATATTTTTTGTGAGAAGTGTCATTATGTTTAGTGTAAATGAAGGAAATTATAATGTATAAGAAATATTACAAATTTTAAAATTTTTTATAAAAAAAAAATTCGAATTTTTAAAATTTTTTTCTCGAAGATCACTGATCTCAAATTTTCATAATTTTCAATCACAACCAACTAAACAATTTTTGAAATTTTGATGTTTTTCTATGAAACGATCAGTTTTTTAAATTTTTTAATGAAATCTTAATTTTCCCATTTTTAGTGGTAAACATCAGTGATCTTGGAATGTAAATATTTTCATCCTAAATTAAGAAAATTATGGATTATAAGTAATTTGCAAAGTTCATAAATTGTAATAAAAAGATCAATTTTTTCAAAATTGTTTTCAGAAAATCTGTAATCTCAAATTTCTATTATTTTCACATTGAACCTGGTAATTTATTAATTGTAAGCTAATTTTAAAATTTTTAGTTTTTCTATGAAACGATCAGTTTTTTTAATTTTTTAATGAAATCATAATTTTCCCATTTTTATTGGTAAAGAACAGTGATCTTGGAATGTAATTATTTGCATCCTAAGTCAAGTAAATTAAGCATTATAAGTAACTTGCAAAATGTTTTAATTTTATATGAAAAAATCAATTTTTTCAATTTTTTTTTAATCAGTAATCTCAAATTTCTATTATTTTTACATTGAACCTGGTAATTTAGTAATTGTAAGCAATTTTTGAAATTTTGAGTTTTTATATGAAACGATCAGTATTTTAGATTTTATAAGAAAACTTAAATTTTTTCAGTTTTTGAGGGGAAATATCAGTGATCTTTAATTAACATTATTTTCATTATAAATTCTATAAATTACGAATTATAAGCAATTATTGAAATTTAAAATTTTTCTATGAAACGATCAGTTTTTAAATTGTTTTAAATATTTGCTAAAAAAGCTCAGTGATCATAAATGTTCATTGTTTTCTTTCTAAGTTCCTTAATTAATATATTGTAAGTAATTTTAAAATTTATATAATTTTATATGAAACGATCAGTTTTTATTATTTTTTTTTTCAATTTAGTATAAGAAAAATTTATTTTTTCGGGTTTTTATGTTTAAGATCATGTAACGCAAATTTCCATTTAATTCGCTATAAATAAAGTAAGAAATTTAAAATTTTTTATTAAATGATCGATTTTTTGTTTTTTGCTGGGTAAGATCATTGATGTTCAGTATTTTCGATAGTAAATAAATGAAAAGTAATTTTACAATTTTTATCATTTTATATGAAACGATCAGTTTTTATTTTTTTTTTTAATAGAGTTTTTCAAGTTTTTATAAGAAAGAAAACTGATCGCTGATTAACTGATTATTCGCAATAAATTAGATAAATTACGGATTAAAAGTATTTTAATAAATTCTGATATTTTATATGAAACGATCAGTTTTTAGATTTTTTCTTCCTTTGTAATCGTAAATTATGGATTATAAACAACTTAAGATTTTTTGTAAAATTATATGAAAAGATCGATTTTTTTTAGAATTTTAATGGAAAAGATCGATGATCTTAGATTTTCATTATTTTCCGCTATAAACATCTTAGTTAATAAATTATTACAAATTTAAATTTTTTTCTAATTTTTTATAAAAAAAAAATTGATTTTAGTTTCATGCATATTTTCCAGTTCAATCCCACTTTTGGCTAAAAGTTTCTCTTTCCTTCCCTGCCCTCCCTTTGCTGTCATCAACCTTTTCATAAACTTTAATGTTTCTTGTGTGAGGCTCCTGTTTCCTGTTTATTAATATGATGATTGCTTTTTTTCTCTCGTTGTTTTGCCATTTTTTTTTTTTGGTAGAGTAACACTAAGAATTGAATATCAACATGAAAATGCATTAAAATGCATTTGTGTGTTCAATAAAATTACAAAAAAAAAGCAAATAAATAAAATGAACCACAACCAAAAAAATGACAAGGAATACTTATAGTTATTGTTTACAATATCCATTTAACGAAATGAAAGTAATGGCAGAATATACACGGGGATAAATACTAACGAATGTGAGTAAATGAAAAACAGGGTGTTTGAGGGAAAATCCCACTCAATTTGCCTTTAATGTTCAACATATCAATTCATATCCCTGTATTTGGTTTTGTAATTAAAAAAAAAGCTCTTTTCCTGTTGTATTTACATTCACGATAATGTCAGATTTCATATTTTTGGCTAGTTGCGGTTATTGAACAAACATATAAATGTAAATAGTAGGCAGGCACGGATTTATAGCAACAAGTTCTTTTTTTTTTATTTATTGAATCTTTCTATATTTATCTACTAAATATGTATGTATGCCCGACCATTGACGGACATAAGATGTTAATATTACGGTTTGTCTCAAACTAGAGGCGTGCGCTCTTCTATTCGGATAAGTGCTGCAGTATCTTATCTTTTTAAGTTCTCGAAACTGTTTTCTATATATGAAAAACAGTGTGAACACAGACTGATTTTAAACTGAAAAACGGTGTGAACACAGACTGTTTTTAGACTGTTTTTCATATACCTCCCTACTGCCCACAATAATGTTTAATTGAAGTGCATTTCCATGGTGAACGTTACATACTGGTGTTTTGCCAACGTAAGGATACAAATTGTTTATCCTTAATAATATTAAATATTTATTAAAAAGGAATGTATTACATTACAAATACTGAGCAACTGAAACAGGAGAACATATTTTCAATTAAAGAAAAAAGGAAGACAGCGATATTTCCCTCCATAAATTGAAAACTTAAATAGTCAATTTTTCGCTTAAAAAATTTTAATTCTTAAAATGAAGGGCCTTATTTAGCACTCAAAACCCATCCTTAATTTGAAATTCCAAAAATTTTATATTGTTTCTGATAAGTAAATTACTGAGTTTAGAGCGTAAATAATGAAAGTTTGTGATCAGTGATCTTTCACACCAAGAATACAAAAATTCGAAAAATCCGATCTTTTCAAATAAAATTCTAAAAAATTTTAAAACCTGATCGTTTCATATGAAAAGTTAAAAATGTTTAAAATTCTTCTAATTTATTAATTAAGGAATTAAGGGCGAATTAATGAACATTTCTGATTAGTGATCTTTTTTTTACCAAAAAATCAAAAAATTCGCACTTTATATATAAAATTGCAAAATTTCTTAAGTTGCTTATAAATCGTAATTTATCGATTTGTAGCGCAAATAATGAAATCCTAAGATCAGCGATTTTGGCCACAAAATCTCAAAAAATTTGTGTTTTTTCGTATAAAATTTGCAAAAATTTTAAAAATTGATCGTCTCATTTAAAATGATACAAACTTCAAAATTACTTATAATTTACTAATTAAGGGTTTTATGAAGAAAACAATGAACATTTTGAGCACTGATCTTTTCCACCAAAAATCGAACAATTCGATCTTTTCATAAAATAATTCCAAAATTTCTTAAAATGTTAATAATCCGTAATTAAAATTAAAGACATCACAGATTTTTTTCATCAAATATAAAAAAATCGATCATTGCATAATAAAATCCAAATTTTTTAATTACTTATAATTCGCAATTTATTTAATTTATAGCGAATAAAATAGAAATTTGCGATCAGTGATCTTTCACATGAAAGCTTGAAAAATTAGATTTTTCATAAAAATTTTTAAAAACTGATCGTTTCATATAAAATGTTGAAAATTGTAAAATTATTTATGATTAGTTAAGGGGCTGGAAACGTAAATATTAAATATCTGCGAAATATCCCTCCAAAAATAAAAAAAAAATTCAAAAATTTCTTAAATAGATTATAATCCCTGATTTACTTAATTTGTAGCGAATGCTATAGATATTTGTGATTAGTGATCTTTCACATAAAAACTGGAAAAACAATATTTTTTTCTTATAAAATTTTAAAAAACTGATCGTTTCATATAAAATGTTAAAAATTGTAAAATGTTTCATAGTTAGTCAATTAATTGGCTTGGAATGAAAATATTGGACATCTACGATCAGTGATCTTTTCCACCAAAAATTAAAAAAAAAAATCAATCTTTCAACATGAAATTCCAAAATTTTTTAAATTTTTTATAATTAGCAATTTATTTAATTTGCAGCGAATACAATGGAAATTAGTGATCTATGAGCTTTCACATAAAAACCTGAAATCTTTCATATTTCATATGAAATTTTCAAAAAAATTTTACTGATCGTTTCATATAAAATCATAAACATTTTAAATTTACTTATAATTTATTAACTAAGAGGTTTAGGGCGAAAATATTGATAATCTATGATCGAAAACTTCGATCATTTCATAAAAACTTAAAAAATTTCTTTAATTTATTACAATCCGTAATTTACTAATTAATTGCGAAAAAAAAATGGAAATTTGTGATCAGTGAACTTTCACATAGAAGCTTGAAAATTTTTATAATTCTATATAAAATTTTTAAAAATTTTCAAAACTGTTCGTTTCATATTAAATGTAGTAAATTGTAAAATTATTTAAAATGTATTACGTAAGTGGTATATGAAGAAAATAATGAAAATTAGATATCAGTATTTTTTACACTTTTAAGCGATCTTGTCATATAAATCTGAAAAAAATCTAAAAAATCTTTGCATTTTATTTAATAAATTTTGTAAAATTGCTTTTGTCTTGTTATTGTACAATAAAATCGGTACTCGCAGATCAATAAATAAAATTCCTTATATTTGGTTTAAGTGTTTTCTGTTTAATCTAAATAATAAAATCAGCCAGCAACCACTTTTAACTAAATTATAAACTGACCATAAAGCGCAGATAAAATTAAGTGTAATTGAATCAAATTATTTTGAGTAACAAAGGACACTGAAAACAATTTAAAAGCCCCAGCTACTAATAAAGTTAAAACAATACCTACAGTTTTTTATGTTATAGTGCCAAAAATAAAAACTGAAATCTATACTTTGTAACATCAATGGCATTAAATATACCGCACTTGCTACAAACAATAAAACCAATAAAATTCTTAACAAAGGATTTTCTCAACTCGCCACATAAACATGCTGGACAACAAAAATTTGAAAATACATTGTTCCAAAATATTAAAGAAAAAAGCATGAAACAAAATCTTTTATTGTATTTAATTAACAGTTGATGGCTATAATAACAAGGTGGCCAGGCATTTCAAATGATCTCACATATTTTGATGTTTTAATATCCTCTCAAGAACAGGAAACCTGGCCTGTTTCCTGTCTTTAGAGCAATAAAAATAAATTATATAACAGCGCATGTCCATTGTGGAAACCACAAAAACCTCAAAAACATACAAAAAACTTAAATATACACACATAAACTGCTACTGCAGAGCACAGCCTTTCAATATGCATTGAAAGCATTTAAATTTTTTACCAAAAAAAAATGTGTGTGTTTGGGCAACAACAACAAACTGCAGTTCGATTAAAATTGTCGACTGAACATAATATTATCAGCATCCCCAATATCAGCACTCACTACCACTGCTGTTTTATAATAATGTCCATTTGGTCTTTGCCTACTCATACTCCTCTTGCTATCCTGCCTGCGTAGCAAATAGTCATTCACACTCCTTTGGAAAATACTCTGCAAAATTTCCAAATTGGATTTACATGTGAAAAGTGGAAACAGTAAAATCCAAATTATAAGCACTCCATTGATTTTATACAATATTGTAACAAACATATACATACATTCAAAAGCATTTTATACATACCTACTTGCAAATGTATGCATTGAAATGCTGTAGTCATAGTCCTGTTGCAGGACCATACTCCAGGGTATATTTACACGCACTTTTTACTCTTCCCAAACTCTGGGCAGTGTTACAGTGGGGCTTTATAGTATTAAATTGCATATGAAATCTACATAAATGTCTGATTTTATTGCACAATAATATTGTCGCTTTTAAGTCTTTAGTTTGAAGAAGTAAAAGCAAGTTTTCAAAAATTTCTTATATCTGCTAAAAATAATTTTTAAATATTTTTAGTTTTATGACAAGATCGCTTAAAAATAGAAAAAAAATCACTGATGTCTAATTTCCTTTATTTCCTCTATATATGTACCTCCAATTAAATAAATTTTCAGTAATTTTGTAATTTCCAATATTTTATATGAAACGATCAGTTTTTAAAAATGTTATTTGAAACGATGCAATCTTTCCAGTTTTTATGGAAAAGATCACTGATCACAAATTACCATTTTATTCACAATAAATTAAGTAAATTTAGGGATTATAAGCATTTTAAACAAATTTGGATTTTATTATGAAATGATCGAATTTTTTGATTTTAGGTGGCAAAGATCACTAATCATAGATTTTCTTTATTTTTACTCTAAACCTCTTAATTAACTAATTATAAATAATAAAATATCATTTAATATGAAATGATCAGTTTTTAAGATATTGCATAAATAAATCAAAATTTTCAAGTTTTTATAAGAAATATCACTAAACGCAAATTTCTATCTTATACATAATAAATTAATTAAATTACGGATTATGAGCACTTTTAAAAATTTTGTATTTTATTATGAAACGATCGAATTTTTTACATTTTAGGTGGGTAAGATCACTGATCATAGTAGTTCATTATTTGCTCTTCAAACCCTTTAGTTATTAATTATAATTTACAATTTTATTTTATATGAAACGATCAGTTTTTAAAAATTTATGTGAAAACAGCTAATTTTTCAAGTTTTTATAAGAAAGATCAATGATCGCAAATTTCCATTTTATGCGCCATAAACTAACTAAAAGATGAATTATAAGCAATTTAAGAAATTTTTGATTTTTTGTGAAAATATCGAATTATTCTATTTTTGGTGTGGAAGATCACTGATCATTGATTATCATTACTTTCACCCTAAACCACTTAATTAACTAATTATAAATAATTGTACAATTTTTATCATTTTCTATGAAACGATCAGTTTTAAAAATTTTTTATGAAAAATAGAATTTTTCAAGTTTTCATGTTTCAAATTTCCATTTAGAAACAATTTAAGAATTTTTGCAATTTTATGTGGATTTAATTTTTGGTGAGAAAGATCACTGACCGTAGATGTTAAGTATTTTCGTTACAAACCTCTAAGTTAAATTATAAACAATTTTACAATTTTTGAAACCATCTCATGTAAAACGATCAGTTTTTAAGATTTTATATGAAAAAAATAAAATTTTATACGTTTTTATGTGAAAGATCACTGGTCGAATATTACCATTTTATCTGTAGTCTATTATATATACAGTCTTCATTAAAGACTATTTTCTATATGATTAAGTAAGAGTTTATATTCTGCTGTTCCGAATCTTATATACCCACCACCAAATCACCTATTTTGGAGACATATAAAAGATTTATGCCCATTTAAGTGACTTTATATGGACCGATCATCATGAAGTTTGGTACGACGATTTGAATGTATATTTTGATTATGCTTGTCAAATTTCAACTTGACAGTCATTTGTACAAAAGATTTATGTTCATTTAAGTGAATTTCGGAAGTGGTCTTTGTATGGTGCTATGTCAAAATTATGTGCCGATGCAAACAAAATATTGTTTTGAGATTTCACTTTGCATGAAACTTATTATTGCAGAATTTTGTTAAGATACGATTCTTCTATAGAAATTTATGTACCATAAAGCCATATTCCGGGAAGACATTTGTATGGGGGCTATAAGAAATCGTAGACCGATTAAAACCATATTCAACAGGACTTGTCCTTCTGTAATACAAATAAAGTATGCAAAATTTCATGATATTATCTACATTATATTTAAAAAAAAAACAGCAAAAAATATCTGAAAACTTTGATCTATGACTCAGATCCTACTGGACCGATTTTGTCCATTTGCAATACCAAACATTTCGGTGGATTACTGTTCTATGTCTTTTTTTCAAAGCTCTATCGTGCCAACAACAGATGGACGGACATGGCTAAATCGTCTTAGAATCTTATAAGGACCTAGAATAAAAAGACTTTTTGGTTCTACGACCACTACTTCGATGTGATACAAATGGAATGACAAACGCAATATACCCCCCATTTTTTAATTAAGACGAGTTTTCATATAGAAAACAGTCTGTTATGAAGATGATTTTTCCTATAGAAATCAGTCTTTAATGAAAACGGTTTTGGCCCACTGTATATTCAGCCAAAAATAATGCGTTTCATTTAAATATTTGTTGTTATTTTTTGCATTTTTTTGCAGCACATTCTGTTAGTCGCTCTATCTCTTTCAGTCTGCTTTATTTCTAGTATGTATGTAGCTTTTTACACTGATTCGCATTAAAATAAAATATTTATTTTTATGAAAATTAAACAAGAAACATAAACATTGTTTTTTTAAATAAAATAAATAAAATTTAACCAAAAAATGCGTTTTTCCCTTTTAATTGTTGTTTTGTAATGTGTATGAGATTGATGTGTGTATGTGCGTATGAAAAGTACAGTTTTTCATTTTAATGGACACATCAATTTTATTACGTTGTTTTTGTTTTGCTTGCTCTCCCGAATGGGGAGTAGTTGTCACTTGCCACCAAAGTCCTGTCACTGTCATTAACAGACAGCAAATGTGGTTAAATAAAATAAAATAAAACTGTTGTTTTTTTTTTGTTGGCAAAAAACTGAAATAAATTAATGTATTTTTAATATATTTTTATTACATGTATAGTTTTTGTTGTTGTAATATTTGTTGCGTTTTTTTTTGAGTTTGGTTGCTGCTTATTTACTTGTTATGTTTCCTGTTTATTTTGAATAATGTTTTACATAAATCCCAGCCCTGCGTGTAAAATGTACAAAAAAGGAAGGAAATAACTTCATTTTTAATTACGTTTTATGTTTATATGTTGTCGTTGTTGTAGTTTTATATTAAAATTTATTTATGGCATGTGTTAATGTCCGGTAAATATTTTAGATAATATTGTGGATATTTTTTTAAGTACAGTGGTAAAGCACAGGTTTTATTAACAAAAATTTTTATTGTTTACTCTAAGTAAATAATGTAAAATTTCGAGTAAACTAAAAAAAGTAAAGTAAATTTCGCGTATATTCCATGTTACAAAAACTGTCATTAATATTCTTTAACTTTTTTTCACGAAAATTGTTTGTTTACATGTTGTAAATAGTGTAAATTTGTGTGTAAACAATATAAAATCTTAGGTTTATTGTATATATCTTACTTATTAAATGTTTGTAAATAATTTCTAGATAATTAATTTACATTTTCAATTGTTTACATTATGTAAATAATTTAAACCTTTAGGTAAACAATTAAAACCAAGCCATTTTTAATGCATATTTCAGGTATTGGAACTATCATTAAAAAGCCTTTAAATTTGTGTAGAATCTTGATTATTTACATGATGTAAATAATGTAAACTGGTATGTAAACAACATAAAATCTTAGGTTTATTGTATATATCTTACTTATTAATGTTTGTTAATAATTTGTATTTAATAAATTTTCATTTTCAATTTGTTTACATTGTGTAAGTAATGTAAAATTTGAGGTAAACAATTAAAAGCAAGCTAGTTTTAATACATATTTCAGGTGTTTAAAACTTTTATTAATATGCCTTAAAATTTTTGTAGAATCTTCATTGTTCATTGTAAACAATATAAAATCTTAAAGTTGCTGTATATTTCTGACATTTTGAATAAAAAAATGATTTGTCATAAAACAGTGAAACATTTTTGATGTAATATATGTAAAATTTGAGGTAAACAATTAAAAATTAACTAGTTTTAACACATATTTCAAATAATTATAACTTTCATTGAGTTACCTTAAAATTTTTGTTATTTTGTTGTTTACATTGTGTAAACAATATTGCATTTGAATTTAAATTTGAGGTAAACAATTAAAAATAAGCTTTTTTAAATGTATATTTCAAGTATTTATAACTTTCATTGAGTTTACTTAAATTGTATATGTATAGTAAATGTTTTTATTATGTAAATAATGTAAAATTTGTGGTAAATAATTAAAAATAGGCTGTTTTAATATATGTATATTTCATGTAATTACAACTTTCATTTGAATCCCTTAAGTTTTTTGTATAATTTTGTTTGTTGACATTATGTAAACAACATAAATTTGTATGTAAACAATATAAAATCTTAAGGTTTCTCTATATATCTAATATTTTAAATGTTGTTGTACAATTTGCACCAATTGAAGTGACAATTTTAATCATTTAGTTGATGTAAATAATGTAAAATTTGAGGTAAACAATTAAAAATAAGTTACTTTTAATATATATTTTATGTAAATTTAACTTTCATTAAGTTTTCTTACAATATTTTTTGATTTTTTAATTGTTTACATTGCCTAAATAATGTTAATTTTGTGGGTGAACAATACAAATCTTAAGGTTTCTCTATATTTACAAGATTTTAAATCTTGTTATACAATTACTAAGAATTGAGGGGAAAATGCAATTGTTTGCATTGTGTAGATAATGTAAAATTTGAGGTAAACAATTTAAAATAAGCTATTTTAACATATATGTATATCATGTAATTGGAACTTGCATTGAATTTCCTTAAAAGTTTACATTATATATATTTTTTATTTATTTAATGTTTGGAAATAGTATTTAAAGAACTAAGACACAATTTTATTTAATGATATTATGTAAACAATGTAAATTTTAATGTAAACAGTGAAAACCCAGCTATTTTGTATAAATTTTAGCTAATTTGCTAATTTCAAGGAGTTTACTTAATATTTTGTTAAATTTTTTTTGTTTACATTGTGTAAATAATGTAAACTTTTGTATAAACAAAAAAATCTTCTATATTTTATCATATGAAATGTAGAGTTTTAAAACTATTTCGAAATTAATCATAATTTCATTATATATTTGTTATGTTTTACACATTATTTTTACCAATATAACATTAAAAATATGTTTTATAATGCCACCCAAAAACATGGTTATTAAACCATGTTGTCTTTTTCCCCAAAAAAAAAGCAATAAATAATAAAAAAAAATAAAATACAAAAACATAACATGCATATATTTATTATTAAAAATTATGTTGGTGGTTAATTACACACAAAAAAAACAGTAGACAAAAAAGTAGCAAATTTGATCAGAAACCAGTAAGGAAGCAAAAGCAGACAACAATATAAAATAACAATCAAATAAACGCCCAAATATGAAAAACAAGTATTAGGGCCTAACACAGTCTGGCAAAAAAAGTAACAATAATTATTAAGATTTTAAGATTTTTTTCTTTTAATATTTGTAAATATTTTATGATTAAAGAAATATTTTTTTTCGTTTATTTTTTTTATAAACTCTGCTTACTCCTATTTTTTACAGTAAATAATTTATTAAAAATTGCTTTAATAACAAAAAAAGCAAGTGCAGCGCATACACAGCAAATATGTAAATCCCGTAGAACATTAAGGAAGAAAATGTTAATGGAAAACCTCACCATAAAAAAACAACAGCAAAAAAGCAGATGAGCAGAAAAGTCATTGTAGATATAGTTATATATAACATGCATATGTATAAAGCATAAAAGCATATTAAATAATGCATTGATTAACCTTTTTTAGGGGGGTAAATATGAGCTACAGTCAGACAATTAAGCTGCAAACACGATTGCCTTAATAACTAACAAATTATTTCAAAACATTTGAAAAGTAAGAAATATACAGAAATTTTAAGATTTTTTATTGTTTACCCACAAATTTACAGTGTTTACACCAAGTAAACATTTAAAATTCATGATAAATTTTAAGGCAACTCAACTAAAGTTCTATTTACCTGAAATATGTTTTAGAAATATATTATTTTAAATTGTTTACCTCAAATTTTTCATTATTTACATCATTTAAATAATCAAAATCAAACAAATATTTTAAAGAAAATCAATAACAGTTTAAAATGCATGAAATATTTATTAAAAAATATTATTTTGTATTGTTTACCTCAAATTTTACATTATTTACATCATGTAAATAATCAAAATCAAACTAACATTATAATGAAAGTCAATAGCAGTTTAATATACCTGAAATATTTATTAAAAATATGTTTTTTTTTTTATTGTTTACTTTAAACTTTACATTATTCACATCATGTCAACTATTGAAATTTTAGCTTAATTTTTACAAATTGTTTAGTAATAATTAAAATGAGAAAAATATGCAGAAACTTTAAGATTTTATATTGTTTACACATAAAGTTTACATTATTTATATCATGTAAATAAGCAAGATCAAGCCAATATTTTAGGGGAAATCAATAAACACTTTAAATGCATGAGAAATATATTAAAAAAAGCCTACTATTAATTGTTTACACACAAATTTACCTTATTTACACCGTGTAAATAATCAGTATTGAAGAAACATTTTAAGGGTAACCAATAAGTATTAAAAATACATGAAATATGTATTCAAAATATGTTGTTTTGTATTGTTTACCTCTTTGTTTACATTGTGTAAATAATGTAAATTTATGTGTAAACAATACAAAATATTTTAATAATTTCTGAATAATAAATTTACAAATTTCCATTCCTTAAAATTGTCAGCAGTTTTAATTGTTTACATAATGTAAATAATGTAAATTTCTGTGTAAACAATGCAAATTCTTAAGGTTGTTTTATAGTTATTACTTATGAAATGTTTGTAAATAGTTTGTTGAAAATTAGTTTACACTCTCAGTTGTTTACATTGTGCAAACAATGTAATATCTGAGGTAAACAATTAAAAATAAGCTATTTATGATACATATTTCAGTAATTGAAACATGCATTAATATTCCTTAAAATTTCCGTAGCATATTGATTGTTTACATAGTGTAAATAATGTAAACTGGTACGTAAACAATATAAAATTTTAAGCTTGGTGTATATTTCTTGCATTTTACATATAACTATATGATTTGTTATAAAACAATTAAAAATTTTTAATTGCTTACAAATTGTAAACAATGTAAAAACAATTAAAAACAACCTATTTGTAATAAATATTTATTGTAATTATAACTTTCCTTCAGTTACCTTAAAGTTTTTGTTAATTTTTTTGTTTACATAAAGTAAACAATGTAAAATTTGAAGTAAGCAATTAAAAGTAAGCTAATTTTAATAGATATATATATATATATATCAGTTAATTAAAAATAGCCTTAAATAACTTAAAATTTTGGATGGGTTTTTTCTGTTGACATTATGTAAAGAATGTATATTTGAGGTAAACAGTCAAAAACAAGCTATTTTTAATATACATATATTTCAGTTATTTAAAAATTGCAACGTAACATTTTGGTTGATTTTTTTTCTGTTGACATTATGTAAACAATGTATATTTGAGGTAAACAATTAACAACAAGCTATTGTTAATATACATTGCAAATAACTGTAACTTTCCCTAAGTTATTTTAAAATATTTGTTATTTTTGTTTTGTTTACTTGATGTCAACAATGTAAAATTTTGAGGTAAATAATTAAAAATAAACTATTTTCAATGGATATGTTATATAATTAAAACTTTGCTTGATTTCCCTTCAATATTTTGTAAAATTGTAATTGTTTACACAGTGTAAACAAGGTAAAATTTTAGCTGAACTATTAAAAATATGCTTTAATATGCAATGTTTTCAGTAATTTAAAACTTTTTATTATTTTAAATTTTTTTGTAATTTTTTTTTACATAATGTAAAAAAGGTATATATTTTATGTTATATTAAAATTATGTTTGATTTTTTTGTTGACATAATGTAATTAATGTTTAACTAAAGGTAAACAATATAAAGTCTTAATTTCTTTATATTTTTAAGTTAATAAATGTCTTTAAATAATTTGTTAAGAATTAAGTAAGAGTTTTTTTTAATGAAATGAATAAATTTAAGTAGTTTTTTTACATATTTAAATAAAATTTTAGTTTACACCAGCTGTAGGGCTTATTTGTGTGTAGAAAAAAGTTCTACCTACACAAAAACTCAACTGGTAAATAATTTCATTTACTGATAATTAGCCACCACTGTTAACCCAACAACCATAAAACAACCAAACATGACTTCAATAATGATGCTGACGAGGTTGTTGATGATGTTGAGAATGCTGCAAATGACTCGTCTGATGTTGCAGGTTTCATTTAACCCTGCTTATGTGTGTAGCTAGATGGTCAGCAAACACAATAGTTTGAGTTATAACGATACTACTGCTACAATTGTTTGTTAATAACACAAAATGTTGCACAGTTACAATAATGCATTGTCAACTGCAACATATACATTTATAATTTCGGTTTTTTTTGTGTGTGTTAAAGATCTCTATGTTGTTTTTTTTCGTTTTGTTTTGTGATATTTGGGCGAACATTATTTTTCACCCATTTGGCTGTGGCAAAACTAAAAAAAGGACATAAACATACGGAATTTAACTTTTTATATAGAAATTTTCTGGCCAACAACTTTTAGTCATCATTATGGTTTCATACAAAAAACTAAGTTTTTTTTGTTTCAATTTTTTGTTCAACTAATAAAATACGCAAATTCAACAAAAAAAAAAAACCAGCAAGTATTTGCAAATTTGGAAAATATGGAAAAACACAACAACAGAAAAAAGTTCAACGAAACATGGCTTTTAAACAACAAGTGAGTAGCAAAAGAAGAGTGAAAAAGAAAAAACAAAAAAACTAATTTCAAATTCTAAAAACAAATAGAAATTGTGTAAAACATTTTAAATGTAAAATGTGCGTGTGTTAAAGTAGGAGTGAAAGTGTCAGGTGTCAATGGTAAATGAGCGTTAATGATTGTGTTACTACTACTGCTCTATTAGGCTGCTGTGTTTTTTTTTTATTTATATTTTCTATGCATGCGTGGCATTGCGTAGTTTTTTTGACCATTTCCTATTCCTGGCCGCCATGTTTTTTTTTTGTATTTCTGTTATGTTTGTTTGTGGTTTGAATTTTATGCGTTGTTGTTTTTGTTTTTATGTGTTAGTCCTTTGATTAACTCAAATTTAGTTTAGAAATATCCGTTAGTGTTGCAACATTAATTTGTTTTAATTAAAAAAAAAAAATATATATAAAACTAAAAACTAAAATTTTAGCTAAAAATTTTAAAATGTAGACTTTAAAAAATTTGTGATAAAAACGGGAAATTTTCCAAGTCTAACAGACAGAAAGGAAGAATATGATTTTCGAGTGCAACACAGTAATACAAAACAAGAAGGTAATAAGCCTAAAGAAATTCTAAGCTCTACGAAAAAAACAGGAGTAGGAAAACTTAAAAACCAACCAAAACTAAACCAACAAAATTTAAAACTCATCTCATTTATAACAAAATATTTTAAAACTTTTAAATGTTCAAGGAATTTCATAACAATTTTTTTTAGTTTTTATACAAACTATTTTCAAACTTAACTAATTTGAAATTATAAACAATAAATAAATCACTTTATTATTTAATAAATAAACGAAAACTTTAACAACAATTGTTTATCAATAACACAGTTTTTTCAGTGACAGTGTTAAACAATTAATTTCGTAAATAATAAAACACTTTTCTGTCTGAAAAGAGTCTTAACAATAAAACAGTCTTTAGACAAGACACATTTCCTATAGGAAAACTTAGTTCATTTTTAATTGTTTACCTCAAATTTTACATTGTTTACATCAATTAAATAAAAAAAAAATTCACAAATATTACAAGCTAACTTAAGGCTAGTTATAATTACTTGTAATATATATTAAAAATAGCTATTTTTTTATTGTTTACCTCAAATTTTACACTGTTTACATCAATTAAATGAAAAAAATCCCAAATATTATAAGTTAACTTAAGATTAGTAATAATTACTTGTAATATGTATTAAAAGTAGCTTGCTTTTAATTGTTTACCTCATATTTTACCTTGATTACATCAAGTAAACAAAAAAAATAACAAACATTTTAAGTTAACCTAAAAGAAAGTTACAACTACTTGCAATATTTACCTAAAAAATATTGTTTTTTATTGTTTACCTCAAATGTACATTTTTTGCATCATGCCAATGAAAAAAATTAACCATCAGTTTAATTTAACTCAAGGCAAGTTTTAATTGCCTGAAATATATATAAAAAATAAATAACTTTTAATAGTTTACCTCAAATTTTACATTGTTTATATCAAGTAAACAAGAAAATTTCACAAAACAAATATATGAAGTTAACTCAAGCAATTTATAATTACTTGATATATAAGTATATATTAAAACTAGCTTATTTTCGATTGTTTACCTCAAATTTTACATTGTTTTCACAATGTAAAAAATTTAAATTTTTACTGTTTTGTGAGAAATCATTTAGTTATATTTAAAATGCAAGAACTCTATAGCAACCTTAAAATTTTATATTGTTTACCTACTAATTTACATTATTTACAACATGTAAACAATCAAGATCCTACAAAAATTTTAAGAAATATTAATGAGAGTTTCAATTACTGAAATATATATTTACGAAAAATAGCTTATTTTTAATTGTTTACCTTAAGAATTTACATTATTTACATAAAGTAAATAATTAAAAATGTAAATTAATTTTCTGCAAATTATTTACATACATTTAATAAGTAAGAATTAAAAAATAACCTTAAGAGTTTGCATTGTTTACACAGAAAGTTACATGATTTACATCATGTAAATAATCAAAACTGCTGAAAATTTTTTAATTAAATTTAATGATAGTTTACATTATTTACATTATGCCAACAATTAAAATTGTTGCCCTATTTTACACAATATATTTAATATAAATTCTAAATATGGTATATAGATAAATCCTTAAGATTTTGTGTTACGTGATTTACACAATGTAAACAATCAGGATATCACAAATAATTTAAGAGAAATCAATGAAAGTTTAATTACATGATATATTTTATAAACTGTGCTATTTTGGATTATTTCTCTCAAATTTTATTTTATCTACATTCACCCCTATCGTGAATAAAAATTCCACATGAAATTTGTTCCATTTTCACATTTTTCGTATTAAAATTCAGTGTTAAAAAAATAAAAGGGAACAAATTTCATGTGGAATTTTTATTCACGATAGGGGTGATTATGTAAACAATAAAATTTGTAAATTAAGTGTTTACAAATTATTTACAAGCATTCAATAAGTAAGAAATATAAATAAACCTAAAGATTTTGTATTGCTTACACATAATTTTACATTACTAACACAATGTAAACAATCAGGATAACACAAACAATTTAAGGAAAGACAACAGTCTTGGTTTAGCTTTAATCGTGAATCTTTAAACAGTCTTGGTTTAGCTTCAATCGTCGATGTTTAAAAAGTCTTGGTTTAGCTTTAATCGTGGTTCTTTAAACAGTCTTGGTTTAGCTTCAATCGTCGTGTTTAAAAAGTCTTGGTTTAGCTTTAATCGTGGTTCTTTAAACAGTCTTGGTTTAGTTTTAATCATCGATCTTTAAATAGTCTTGGTTTAGTTTTAATCGTCGATCTAAAACAGTCTTGGTTTAGCTTTAATCGTGGTTCTTTAAACAGTCTTAGTTTAGTTTTAATCGTCGATCTTAAAACAGTCTTGGTTTAGCTTTAATCATCGATATTTAAACAGTCTTGGTTTAGCTTCAATCGTCGATCTTTAAACAGTCTTGGTTTAGCTTTAATCGTCGATCTTTAAAAAGTCTTGGTTTAGCTTTAATCGTGGTTCTTTAAACAGTCTTGGTTTAGTTTTAATCATCGATCTTAAAACAGTCTTGGTTTAGCTTTAAACGTGGTTCTTTAAACAGTCTTGGTTTAGTTTTAATCGTCGATCTTAAAACAGTCTTGGTTTAGCTTTAAACGTGGTTCTTTAAACAGTCTTGGTTTAGTTTTAATCGTCGATCTTAAAACAGTCTTAGTTTAGCTTTAAACAGTCTTGGTTTAGCTTTAATCATCGATCTTTAAACAGTCTTGGTTTAGCTTCAATCGTCGATCTTTAAACAGTCTTGGTTTAGCTTTAATCGTCGATCTTTAAACAGTCTAGGTTTAGCTTTAATCGTGGTTCTTTAAACAGTCTTGGTTTAGTTTTAATCGTCGATCTTTAAAAAGTCTTGGTTTAGCTTTAATCGTGGTTCTTTAAACAGTCTTGGTTTAGTTTTAATCGTCGATCTTAAAACAGTCTTGGTTTAGCTTTAAACGCGGTTCTTTAAACAGTCTTGGTTTAGTTTTAATCGTCGATCTTTAAAAAGTCTTGGTTTAGCTTTAATCGTGGTTCTTTAAGCAGTCTTGGTTTAGTTTTAATCGTCGATCTTAAAACAGTCTTAGTTTAGCTTTAAACAGTCTTGGTTTAGCTTTAATCATCGATCTTTAAACAGTCTTGGTTTAGCTTCAATCGTCGATCTTTAAACAGTCTTGGTTTAGCTTTAATCGTCGATCTTTAAACAGTCTAGGTTTAGCTTTAATCGTGGTTCTTTAAACAGTCTTGGTTTAGTTTTAATCGTCGATCTTAAAACAGTCTTGGTTTAGTTTTAATCGCGGTTCTTTAAACAGTCTTGGTTTAGCTTTTTTCTTCGATCTTTAAATAGCCTTGGTTTAGCTTTAATCTTGGTTTTTTAAACAGGAATTTGTCAGTTTTTGTACATAAAAAAGTTTGTCTTATGGCTAAATTCACAGTCTTTAGTTAGCTAATGGCAAAGGCTTAACTAATGATTTTTTATTCGCAATGCTTAGTTTGCCATAATAATAACAAGTAATAGTTAAACATTAGTTAGTATTTTAATTTACCAATGGTTAACTAATGACCGAGAATTCGGCCATTAGACAATTTTCTTCTAGAAAGAAACTAATGTTCCAGTTTTATAAAGATTTTTTTCTAGCTGCCTTTTATTTCCTTAAATTGTAACAAATTTCTTTCGTTTATAACACTTTCTGATTTGTCTAATTTCCCTGCCATATTAAGTCTTTAACAAAATAATTAAAATTTTCAGCCAAACAAAGCCAACATTTATGTACACCAAGACAAAACAGGAGGAAAAAAAGGAAAGGAAATAAAACCTAAACAGAAACAGAAACAAATCCTTTTAAAAGTTCAACCGTGTTTTGGCGGGAATTTTATTTTTAACTAGAATTTCTTCATAATTTTCATTAGATGACGTTGTTGTGTATTAGTTGTTGTTGTCTATTTACCAACGTCTATTTACAACAACAAGAACAATATGTAACCATGGTTTTTATTCTTATTCTTATTATTATTTTATACTTGTTGTTATTTGTATATGTCGGCATGGCTGTATGTGTGTGAGAGTGTATTTTAGTCTATTTTGCTTTTTTTTCATTATTTTTGCTATTTTGTTTGCAACTTGTAGTTGTTTTGATATTTTGCGCCACATTTGTGTGTCGGCAGTTCGTTGTATGTTAGTGTCTTGAATGAAAGTCAAAGTAAAAAGCTAAACTTCAAACAAAAACAATAACAACCAAAACATTTATAAAAATAGACGATATTCTCTAAAAACGTGGAAATGGCTGAGAAACACTTTATAAATGAAAATATTTGTTCGTTTTAGTTTTGTTGTTTAAGAACATTTTTCTTGGTTTTATTTTTAAACTATAACTAGTATGAAAAATACTCATACGTATTAATATATGTATCCATATATGTATGTATGTATGTAGCTGTAAATGAATGACAACTACTACCACACTCTAATGGCTGTAGTATCTGTGTTATAGAAAACTGTAAAGGCAATAAGTCTAAAAAGGCTTGAGAACATGTATACATAGACAGACAAACTGACATCCAGCTAAATTGGGGATGTGTGTTTTGTTTCCCGTGTTTTTTTTTTGCTTTTCTTATTTTTAATAAATTGCCACAACGTTGGTTGTAGCTGGTGCAGTAATGTTATAAATTCTTTTACATTTTTCATTTCAATGAAAAAAAACGAACATAAAGAAAATAAAATAAAACTTTTCACAGAAAATATTTTGTATGTATTCAACAACGAGTCAACAAATAAATGTAGTCGAATAGAGACTCGAATATGAAAATATGTCAATTCTCAAGTGTCTTTATTAGACATATTTTAGGACTGGTTTCCTATGGAGATTTGTCTTGTTGTCAAGATGGTTTTCCTCTAGAAAACTCAAGACGGTTTTCCTATAGAATCGTGGCTGTCGACATTTTTTAAAACAATCGTTTCTTTTTCTTTTAATTACTTACTTACCTACTTACTTACTTACTTACTTACTTACTTACTTACTTACTTACTTACTTACTTACTTACTTACTTACTTACTTACTTACTTACTTACTTACTTACTTACTTACTTACTTACTTACTTACTTACTTACTTACTTACTTACTTACTTACTTACTTACTTACTTACTTACTTACTTACTTACTTACTTACTTACTTACTTACTTACTTACTTACTTACTTACTTACTTACTTACTTACTTACTTACTTACTTACTTACTTACTTACTTACTTACTTACTTACTTACTTACTTACTTACTTACTTACTTACTTACTTACTTACTTACTTACTTACTTACTTACTTACTTACTTACTTACTTACTTACTTACTTACTTACTTACTTACTTACTTACTTACTTACTTACTTACTTACTTACTTACTTACTTACTTACTTACTTACTTACTTACTTACTTACTTACTTACTTACTTACTTACTTACTTACTTACTTACTTACTTACTTACTTACTTACTTACTTACTTACTTACTTACTTACTTACTTACTTACTTACTTACTTACTTACTTACTTACTTACTTACTTACTTACTTACTTACTTACTTACTTACTTACTTACTTACTTACTTACTTACTTACTTACTTACTTACTTACTTACTTACTTACTTACTTACTTACTTACTTACTTACTTACTTACTTACTTACTTACTTACTTACTTACTTACTTACTTACTTACTTACTTACTTACTTACTTACTTACTTACTTACTTACTTACTTACTTACTTACTTACTTACTTACTTACTTACTTACTTACTTACTTACTTACTTACTTACTTACTTACTTACTTACTTACTTACTTACTTACTTACTTACTTACTTACTTACTTACTTACTTACTTACTTACTTACTTACTTACTTACTTACTTACTTACTTACTTACTTACTTACTTACTTACTTACTTACTTACTTACTTACTTACTTACTTACTTACTTACTTACTTACTTACTTACTTACTTACTTACTTACTTACTTACTTACTTACTTACTTACTTACTTACTTACTTACTTACTTACTTACTTACTTACTTACTTACTTACTTACTTACTTACTTACTTACTTACTTACTTACTTACTTACTTACTTACTTACTTACTTACTTACTTACTTACTTACTTACTTACTTACTTACTTACTTACTTACTTACTTACTTACTTACTTACTTACTTACTTACTTACTTACTTACTTACTTACTTACTTACTTACTTACTTACTTACTTACTTACTTACTTACTTACTTACTTACTTACTTACTTACTTACTTACTTACTTACTTACTTACTTACTTACTTACTTACTTACTTACTTACTTACTTACTTACTTACTTACTTACTTACTTACTTACTTACTTACTTACTTACTTACTTACTTACTTACTTACTTACTTACTTACTTACTTACTTACTTACTTACTTACTTACTTACTTACTTACTTACTTACTTACTTACTTACTTACTTACTTACTTACTTACTTACTTACTTACTTACTTACTTACTTACTTACTTACTTACTTACTTACTTACTTACTTACTTACTTACTTACTTACTTACTTACTTACTTACTTACTTACTTACTTACTTACTTACTTACTTACTTACTTACTTACTTACTTACTTACTTACTTACTTACTTACTTACTTACTTACTTACTTACTTACTTACTTACTTACTTACTTACTTACTTACTTACTTACTTACTTACTTACTTACTTACTTACTTACTTACTTACTTACTTACTTACTTACTTACTTACTTACTTACTTACTTACTTACTTACTTACTTACTTACTTACTTACTTACTTACTTACTTACTTACTTACTTACTTACTTACTTACTTACTTACTTACTTACTTACTTACTTACTTACTTACTTACTTACTTACTTACTTACTTACTTACTTACTTACTTACTTACTTACTTACTTACTTACTTACTTACTTACTTACTTACTTACTTACTTACTTACTTACTTACTTACTTACTTACTTACTTACTTACTTACTTACTTACTTACTTACTTACTTACTTACTTACTTACTTACTTACTTACTTACTTACTTACTTACTTACTTACTTACTTACTTACTTACTTACTTACTTACTTACTTACTTACTTACTTACTTACTTACTTACTTACTTACTTACTTACTTACTTACTTACTTACTTACTTACTTACTTACTTACTTACTTACTTACTTACTTACTTACTTACTTACTTACTTACTTACTTACTTACTTACTTACTTACTTACTTACTTACTTACTTACTTACTTACTTACTTACTTACTTACTTACTTACTTACTTACTTACTTACTTACTTACTTACTTACTTACTTACTTACTTACTTACTTACTTACTTACTTACTTACTTACTTACTTACTTACTTACTTACTTACTTACTTACTTACTTACTTACTTACTTACTTACTTACTTACTTACTTACTTACTTACTTACTTACTTACTTACTTACTTACTTACTTACTTACTTACTTACTTACTTACTTACTTACTTACTTACTTACTTACTTACTTACTTACTTACTTACTTACTTACTTACTTACTTACTTACTTACTTACTTACTTACTTACTTACTTACTTACTTACTTACTTACTTACTTACTTACTTACTTACTTACTTACTTACTTACTTACTTACTTACTTACTTACTTACTTACTTACTTACTTACTTACTTACTTACTTACTTACTTACTTACTTACTTACTTACTTACTTACTTACTTACTTACTTACTTACTTACTTACTTACTTACTTACTTACTTACTTACTTACTTACTTACTTACTTACTTACTTACTTACTTACTTACTTACTTACTTACTTACTTACTTACTTACTTACTTACTTACTTACTTACTTACTTACTTACTTACTTACTTACTTACTTACTTACTTACTTACTTACTTACTTACTTACTTACTTACTTACTTACTTACTTACTTACTTACTTACTTACTTACTTACTTACTTACTTACTTACTTACTTACTTACTTACTTACTTACTTACTTACTTACTTACTTACTTACTTACTTACTTACTTACTTACTTACTTACTTACTTACTTACTTACTTACTTACTTACTTACTTACTTACTTACTTACTTACTTACTTACTTACTTACTTACTTACTTACTTACTTACTTACTTACTTACTTACTTACTTACTTACTTACTTACTTACTTACTTACTTACTTACTTACTTACTTACTTACTTACTTACTTACTTACTTACTTACTTACTTACTTACTTACTTACTTACTTACTTACTTACTTACTTACTTACTTACTTACTTACTTACTTACTTACTTACTTACTTACTTACTTACTTACTTACTTACTTACTTACTTACTTACTTACTTACTTACTTACTTACTTACTTACTTACTTACTTACTTACTTACTTACTTACTTACTTACTTACTTACTTACTTACTTACTTACTTACTTACTTACTTACTTACTTACTTACTTACTTACTTACTTACTTACTTACTTACTTACTTACTTACTTACTTACTTACTTACTTACTTACTTACTTACTTACTTACTTACTTACTTACTTACTTACTTACTTACTTACTTACTTACTTACTTACTTACTTACTTACTTACTTACTTACTTACTTACTTACTTACTTACTTACTTAACCTCTAACTTAACCTTCAACCGATTACTCTTTCTATTCTCCTGTTAGTTATTCACTCTGTTGCCCAAAATTCGAGTTCTGTTTATGAACAGGGTAATAAAGGAGTTTTTGTTTTTGTGTTGCTATTCGTCCTGGGTGTTCAACAATGATGGGAACAGGACATGTGTTTTATATTTTACCAAAGGGGTATGCGGCTAGACAAGGTGGGCCAGGGTGAATGTACGCCTCATACACACACCATTAAAAACAGACAAAAATCGCTTTTTAAAATGTATTTTAGTGGGAACAGTGGCGAAGGCAGGCCAAGCTCGGTGGCACACGTTGTGATAGAAAGTTTTTGTTTTTTTTTATGTGAAATAATTTTGCGTAAGTTGTGTATACATACATACGCATGAATACTATACTCACTGCACATGTCAAGTGGAAATTGTTGTTTTTTGTTGTTGTTGTCTTGGTTGCTGCTGCTGCTGTTGTTGTTGTGTGTGTGTTCTTGTGATGCAGCAACCCCAGCAGCAGCAACAACATTATTATTAATCTCTTTTCAAAATTCAACCCAAAATGTTGAAACATAAAAAAAGACAACCAAACACAAAAAACACATACTCAAAATTTATATTATGTTGACTGAGTACATCACCCTTTCCTAGAACTAACAACAATAACAGCAACAACAAACAGCAGCAACAACAAAATTAAGTAGTTACTATGTTAAAATTGTGGCCAAGAGAATTGGCGGGAGTTGTGGCAGGTTTAACAGTAACTCCTGCTGATATGTTGTATATAATACAACAATATATGTATATGTATATATGTAACTATATATGTATATGTATATAGAAAATATGTATCTATGTATGTATGTATATGCAAACACTTTTCTACAAACGACAGGTGCACTTTTTATTTATTCCATATCATCATTTCCGTTTACATATACATATACTCATACTTTTGATTTTTTTTTGCATTTATTTTTGTATACATATATTTAAATTTTCTATATAGAGAGATTTTACTTGATTTGTCTATATATAATTCTTTACAGTTCGTGTGTTGGGTTTTTTTCTCCAAAATGATGTTGTAAAATGTTCTTAGTGTTTATGTATGTAGAGAGAAATTTTGTTGTTCATACAAATATATTCTTCCGATGATTAATGAAAATTCATTTCCTTTGATGTTATACATTTTATAAGTTGACATGATGAAGACTGTGATGAGGATGCTTTCCATGCTGCTTTTGATTATAATGATGTGTGTATGTGTTTTAACAAAAACATTGATTATTCCAAAGCGATAAGCGTAAGGAAGTTGAGAAAAATTATAATATTAATAGGAATTTCAAGGAATTAAGGTAGGATTAGTGTCGCACTTGACACAAAATTAAGATAGTGAAAATTTGGTGCGAATCGGATAATACTAAGCTGAAGTTTGAAAATCTGTTCTATAGAAAACTTTCTTGTGGTGACTCTTTTCAATAGAAAATTTTCTTGTGGGTACTGTTTTCTATAGAAATCTTTCATATTGAAACGGTTTGTTATAGAAAAATGTCCAATAAGGACTTGACAACTTTTTTTTTAAATAAAACGCAAACCGTTTGAGATATTTCCAAAACTTTATTACCGACTTGAAATACATTCAAAACATTTATGAATGGAACTCGACTTCGTTCATATGGGCACCGCGGCCACGTCGACAGTGGTCGATTCGTTGGACCCAATTTTGGATGACTCGGTCACACATTTCGGCCGGAATGGCCGCTATTTCGCGTTCAATGTTGGCTCTAAGTTCTTCCAACGTTGTCGGCTTGTTGGCATAGACCAATGATTTGACGTAGCCCCAAAGAAAAAAATCTAGAGGCGTTAAATCGCAAGAACGAGGCGGCCAATTGACTGGTCCATTTCTTGAGATAACACGCTCGTCAAACTTACTCTTCAGTAAATCGATTGTAACGTGTGCTGTGTGGCTTGTGGCACCGTCTTGTTGAAACCACATGTCATCCAAGTCCATGTGTTCCAATTCGGGCCAAAAATAATCGCTAATCATTGCGCGATAACGATCGCCATTCACAGTAACGTGACGATCGTTATTGTCGACGAAAAAATATGGCCCAATGACGCCGCCGGCATGCAAAGCGCACCAAACAGTAATTTTTTGTGGATGAAGTGGTGATTCGTGAAGCACATGTGGATTTTCAGCAGACCAATAACGCATATTTTGCTTATTGACGAACCCATTGAGCCAAAAATGAGCTTCGTCACTGAAGATGATTTTGCGATGAAATTCATCATCTTGGTGCATCTTCTCCAGAGCCCAATCGGAGAACGTACGTCGACTCAAATGGTCCATCGGCTTCAATTCTTGAGTCAGCTTAATCTTGTATGGGTGTAAACCCAGATCCTTACGCAAAATTCGCCATAAAGTGGTCTTGGGGATGCCCAGTTCTTGAGAACGCCGCGGAATCGACTGATTTGAATCGTTTGCTACGGACGCCTGAACGGCAGCGATATTTTCGGAACTTCGACCAGGCCGTTGTCTCACTGGCACGACAGCATCACACAATGAATATGTAGACTCAAATTTTTGCACTAAACTTGTTATTGCTTGTCTACTAGGGCGATAATTACGACCGAAAATTGGAGTTAACGCTCTTAAAGTTGCGGTCACCGACTCCGAATTTCGGTAGTACATTTTTATAATTTCCAAACGTTGTTCCTTCGTGTACTTTACCATAACGAAAATGTTAAGTTTACTGAAAAAAAAGAAAGCAACAATTAGATGATCAGTGAAATAGTGCGTTCACAATTTAAATTCAGAGTTGTCAAGTAGCTATTGGAAAACCCGACCGACTGTTTTCTATAGAAAACTTTCTTGTGGGGACTGTTTTCTATAGAAAACTTTTATATGGAAACTGTTTTTTATAGAAAAATTTCTTGTGTAGACTGTTTTCTATAGAAAGCTTTCTTGCGAGGACTGTTTTCTATAGAAAACTTTCTTGTGAGGACTGTTTTCAATAGCAAACTTTCTGTTGAGGAATGTTGTAAAAACTGTATTGTTTGGTCTGTTTTATATGGAAAACTTTATGGATTAGATTTCAGATTGAAATTATAGTTTCATTGTATGAGTATAACAGCTTTTTTGTAAACTGTTATAATATTATAACAGTTTATTTTTAAACTATTATTATTGTATTATATTTAGAATTAATATGAACTTTTAATTTTAGATATATAACAGTTTTCTAGGAAACCGTTATAAAATTATAACATTTTATTTTGCAAGTGTTATAATAATATAACAGCTTTTTTATGAAATTTATGTTAAAATAAAATAAACTTTTTATTGTATAAATATATTAGTTTTCTAGAAACCCCTTATAAAACTATAACAGTTTGTTTTGAATGTGTTATATAAATATAACAGTTTTTTATGTATTCTATTTTAGAAAGAAAAGAAGTTTTTATTGTATAAGTATTAAAAGTTTTCTAGGAAACTGTTATAAAATTATAACAGTTTCTTTTGAATTTGTTTTAAATAAAATAAAACAGTTTTTGATAAAATTTATGACAGAATTAAATTAACTTTTTATTGTATAATTATAACAATTTTACAGGGAACTGTTATAAAATTATAACAGTTTATTTTGAAGGTGTTATAAAAATATAACATTTTTTTATGCATTTTATTTAAGAAAGAAAACAAGTTTTCATTGTATGAGCATAACAATTTTCCAGGGAACTGTTATAAAATAATAACAGTTTATTTTGAAGGTGTTATAAATATATAACAGCTTTTTATGACTTCGATGTCAGAATGAAATTAAATTTTTATTGTAACAGTTTTCTAGAAAAATGTTATAAAATTATAACAGTTTACAATAACTTACAATAAATTCAATAAAATAATTATAACAGTTTATTTAGAAACTGTTATAAAAATATTAAAGGTTTCTACATGAAATGTTTAGTCTTTATTTCAAATAATTTGTTGGTTGTTTTTGTAATTGCTACAAAAATATAACACTTTTATGGCATTATAACACTTTAAAACTTAAAATTTTGCTAACAAAATTCTCTAATTTAGTTTTATTTGTCTTTAAACTTCTGCAAAAGCTATGAATTTTAATAAATACAAAAATTTGTGCATAAATTCCTTTGAAAATATGTATGTACATACATATGTATGTATGTAAAAAATATTCAAATTTAGTTGCTTCAACCCATTAAAATCTAATTACAGACTTGTTTTGTAGCATCAACTCATATTAATAGAAAACGTAAAATTTTGCTAGAAAATCATTATAGGTATGTACATCTACACACATTTTCCTGCTAATACAGAAAAACAGCCTTAACGCATTTAAATATCAAAACAGCTGCCAACAACTGTATAACAGTTATACAAACACATACACACGCACACACAAACATTTAAACACATGATAGTTTCTAACTGATTAACTGTTATCAAAATCACCTTTTGACATCATCGTCATACACACAAACCCAACAAGCAACAAAACCCTAGCAGGCTATAATACATCATGAATATAAATCTATGTATGTGTGTGTGTACGCTTGACACCCACAAGTCAAAACCCAACAAACTTTCTCAGCAACGACAACAAACAGTTTTTGTGTATGTAGCAGCAAACAAAAATGTTTAAAGCAGAAATTTGACAACACAGCATAAGCAAAAAATATAGATAAAACAGAGCAACAGCAACCAACATCCATCCCATCATACATTAACTATAAAATGAAATAATGAAGCAGCAGCAACAACTACTACAACAAAATCTCTTTGATATGAAATAGATTAGAATGGCCACCAGTGTGACCAGATCTCAAAAAGCTAAGCGGCTAAATCAGTTTAAATGTAAGCTAAAATATGCTAAAACTTGTTTTAAAATGCCAAAAAAAAATGTGCTAAATTTTTTCAAATACTTTCTTGAAATAATTTTTTTACAATCTGAGAACAAACATAATTATAAAATAAGCTTTTTATATGAACAATATGACTTTGAAGTCGAGGACCAAAACTAATTAAGGTTCTCTTCATGAGTCTAAACTTAAGGATAACTCAGTTGTTTAAAATTTTTTGAGTAATTTGAAACCTTTATTAAATATTTTGAATCCACAGCTCATATAAAGGATAGAATTCATCATGACATTGAAAATCATTATGTTTTTTATTTATTTTATTATACCCTACATCACCATAGCAGGGAAGGTGCTAATGTTTGTTTTCCACCTTAAAGTATACCAATCGACTCAGAATCACTTTCTCATTCGACTTCATGTCTGTCAACGCAAAGTACAGATCGCAGTTTTGAAGATATTTCAATTGTTGAAATTAGTCCATAATTTCACTTGTGGCTAAATTCACAGTCTTTAGTTAGCTAATGACAAAGGCTTAACTAATGATTCTTTATTCGCAATGCTTAGTTTGCCATAAGAATAACAAGTAATAGTTAAACATTAGTTAGTATTTTAGTTTACCAATGGTTAACTAATGGAATACAAATGTCCTCTCGAAATAGGGCTTTATCGATCATAAATGTGTGATCTATAAACGTATACAAATAAATTTTGCCATAAAGAAGTTATAGATAAAACCTAATCACACCTACAAATTTTGTGCAGATCGGTCAATAATTAGTCAATGCTCCCATATACATATGTAAATCTCTATTCCGAAACTCTCTTTAACGACCATAAATCTCCTAAGAATGTGGATTGATAAAAACGACTTCTGAAAATCACTTCATTATGCATTATAATCGGTATTGACTGACGATACATTCTAAAGCTAGATTTATACGATTGAAATTTTCTTCAAAATTGCTCTTCAAAATTCTTCAAACTCGTGTAAAGAGCAAAATTTCTTCAACATTTATTTATTTAATAACTATTAAATAAATAAATAAATTGGTCGCCCGAGCACGTCAACAACCGATGAAAACATTGTAGCAGTGAAGAAAATGATTTTGGATAAGCGTCGAATCACTATCAGAGACGTTGCTGATCGTTCGGCTCAAGCCAAGCAATTTTTACGGATGTTTTAGGCATGAAACGTGCGGCAGTGAAGATTGTTCCAAAATTTCTTAATTCTGAGGGGGTTTACTTTGCAGGGGAGAAGATAGTTATTGATGAATAAATAAATACTTTTTGAAAGAATTTAAAGTAATGGTTATTTTTTGATCAGATCTCGTATACGTTGAAGTTCTGAATTACTACAGGGCAAAAGTAAAATCTGCATAACAAAAGATGAAAGGCAGTTTTCATAAAACGCATTCTTGTATTCACAAACTTGCTTTCAAAATGAAATATGAAATTAATTTTTGCCATTTTAGTTCAAAATTTGCAATTTCATATGTTAATAAATTTGACATTTATGCTTTAAAATGTTTATACCTATATGTACCTAATATTCCTTTTTTTGTTTTCAAGCTATTATGAACAGAAAATAAATTAGTACCTATTCTCAATTTTTATATTGCTAAAAAATGCTAAACAATTACATATTAAGAAATGCTAAATTTTACAGCTAAATCAAAATAAAATAAGCTAAATTTAGCCGCAAAAATGCTAAAATGGTCACACTGATGGCCACAAAAACATTTAAACACCATTAAAATCGAACACATAAAAAATACAACAATTACCACAACAACAACAACATCATCGTCATCATCATCGATAAATACTCAAAAATGTTATTGAGATTTGGACAGGAGAGTGTTATAAAAATAAAACTACTACAACAATTATCAAGTATGTAGTAGTTGTTTTTGTTTTTTCTTTCTTATGCTATTCATTACACTTGCATATAAGACAACTTACCTACACTTGCACATTGTTCGATTAGTGTGTGTCTTGTTGGCAAAGAGCAAAACAACAATAGAGAAGATGTAAACAAACAACTACTATCAAACAAATTGGTTTTTATTTCTTCTGGCAAAGGAAAGAAAAAACATAACTGAAGAGAATAGAATAGAAATAGAGTTGCCAATAAAGGGAATGAACTTGTGGTAGTTTAAGAAGTGGAATTGGTTAGGGGAATTACAATTGCTATTTGTAATCTCGTTGACCTTATGCTGCCTTAGAAAATCTGCTACAAATCATTTTCTTATTGCAATTTGCCGCAAATTTGTTTGGAATTTCATTTGTCCCAATTTTCACGAAGCAATTTCTATTGAAAAGATTGATACAATATTTTTCTCGAAATTTCTTCGCTGCTCATACAGCACAATTTTTATTGCTTAAACCGCTCATAGATTATACACACATTTGTATACACATATGTAATACGAAGAAGAGAGTAAACCGAAGTACAATCAAGTGTGTACTGATGTCTAAAAGGTAATCAAGTTAGCTTAAAGAATTGCTTCGTGTAAATTGGGACTTTGGGCACCATCTGTACACAAGGTGTAATTCTGCTTTAATCACCTCAATCGTTCAATTGCAACTGTTTAGCCATTCGAATGTCCAATTTGAATTCACCCGCACTCCATTTCTCCGGAGCTAAATATTCCGAATCCATTCTCAGAACGCGTAAAGATAGCTTAAATATATAAGAGTATTGCTGTAACTCTGGGGTCTACTGAAATAAGATCGAATGGCATTGCGATCATATAGAGAACATCGTAATGGAGCTCTCAAATGGTGGTTCATTTAAGTCTTGTGTATGAATATCTCTACTGTATATTCTTGATGACCAATTTCTTGGCTCAATCATTTCAACTTTTTGCAACTTCCTACACAAATATATGTCCTGTTTTACACTCTTCAGTTACAGCTGACTAGGTTTAGTTCAATTTTGTTTTGAATTTACCATTTCATTCACACACGTCAATTCAATTTTCTTACTTTTTCATGCATAAAAGAAAAAACCAAAAAAAAAAAAAAAATAAGAAAATTTATTAGTACAGTCAAGTTTGTATCCCTTTGATTCGCTTTTCCCTTCTCACCCAAAAATACTTGCCTTGAAAAGTCAGAATTGAAACGAAAGTGAAATTTTTGAACGTTAATTAAAGGTGTATTCACCCATTCGTTCCGAACAAAATATTTGTTCGGACAAAATTTTTTCATATAAAGTTTGACGCCTCTGTTTATGCAAAAACCTTTGTCCCAACATATATTTTGTACGCAACGAATGGGTTAAGTTCACATAAACATTTTAATCGCAACTTTGATTTTTGATATATGGACGAGTTATTTTCGGTCTCTCCAACCAATATGAAATGTATGTGCCCCGTGTTGCAATCGTAATAAGTGTGTTCAGTTGTGTATCAGTATTTATGACTTGACTAGGTAGTACCTAGACTGGAAACTGCACTAGAACCCAAACTTGAACTAAATTATAACTGAACGAGAACTCAGCTAGAACTGATTTAAAACTGATCTCAAAGTTATTAAACTTTATCCTCAAAATTACCATGAAAAACGCCAATTTTTTATAATTCCTATTTGAAATAGCCACCTCAAATATTGACAAATCCATGCCCCAATAAACAGATGAGTCGTGTAAGTGAGAGTGACTACTCTCTTGTAGTGTTATTTTTATGGTGAGAATTTTGTTTTTTTTTTACAAAAAAAAAAAAAAAACAACTAAATTTGTTTTAGAGGGTATTACTGTGTTTAGAGAGCATTCACACAAGCAGGCAGGCAAGAAAATTTACTAGGTATAGGTAAGTCCAGTGTTGCCAGAAGATTTTGATGAAAAATCATCATTTTACGAAGAAAAAAATTATAATTTTTAAAATTTTTAGTTTTTATTTGTAAAACATTGAAAAAATAATTAATAATTCAAAATTTAAGCTTATTAAGGTGCAGTAAAATATATATGTTAAAATAACTCATACTTTGTGTTATTGCTTCTATAAATGTCGGAGTTATTTAAGAATTTATGTTTCTCAGCGCAAATGTCTGTCCGATTTCCAAAAAAAAATAATGGAACTGATCCAACTGCACACATTTCCTTCCAAACAAAAAACACGACGCCGAAATGGCGAAGATATGCGGTCACAAAAGCAACATACACTTCTTCTTTTAGAAGTCGGTTAAAAATAAATGTATCTATTATACATAACAAATACGAAAGTATAGTCGGTCAAGGCCTACCATATAATAAAATAATATGGACCGATCATAATAAAATTGTACCGTATTATGAAATATGAAATATATTTTCGTTCAATGTTGAATACCAACATATTTGAGAGAGTTATGCTCTTTAAAAACTTGATGGTACTATTCAATTCTCTTATTTCTTTTTGGTTTTTCTTTCATGCATGTTGATTTGAATTAAAAAGTACGAAAATTGAATTGACGTGTGTAAATGAAATGGCAAGTTCGAAAGAAAATTGAACAAAAACTGGTCAGCTAAAACTGAAGTGAGTGAAACAAGACTTACAGTATTTTATAAATAAATATCTGAATTTAGCATATTTTATTAATGCTGGTTAAACAATTTAGTTTATTAAGTTTTAAATAAAGAATTCAATTCATCCATCACAGGTACAGGTACTTATTTTCAAAGCAATGCGTATTTTTGTCATATAAAATTATTTGCCTGAATACTCGACGTGTGTTAAAATAGAAGAAGTTTTTGTAGAATTTGCCCGTTGAAGTTCGGAAATTGTTTCTTCTAAAAATTTTAGTTCATGGAATTCAGCATTTAAAACTGCTTTTTATGTTTACAGATAATTAAGTAATTTGTAATATTATTTGGAATTATTAAACTTAACAATTGTCAATATAAGAAAACTTTGCTATCATTTAGTTTTGTTTTTGAAATATGTTATGTTCTCTTTAACTGAGAAAAATAGTTGTTGTCTCAATGAAAAAAAAGAGAGAATTTGGTAACGAAAACATTAATAAAATGATAGAAAATTTTAATAATTCAGAAAATCGTCACTCAATGAAAAAATCGTCAAATCGTCAGTTTGCTATTTTTAAAACGAAAAAAAAAATCGGCAAATCTGGCAGCTATGATCACTGGTGGAAATACAAGAGAAAGAGTATTATTACTTAGCAGAAATTAGAGAACAGCATTAGAGAATGTGCTCCCACGCATACTATAACGCGCCAAAAAATGTTTATAATGTTACTACAATTTGCAAAAACGAAAAACGATAATAAAAGAGTATAGGGGATTTAAGTTTGGGGGTTTTTTTTTGGTATTTTTATGTTGTAGTAGTACATATTTTGTTAGTTTTTTGTTGTTGTAGTTTTGTTTTTTGTACTTTTTGCACTATATTACTGTGCATTCATATCTAATAGGGACTAGTGTTTGTGTATTCACCCATAGATAATAACGCATATAAAAGCTGTTGAAGTTTTTTGAGCCTGAAAAGCTGGACAAATGAAAAAGAAATAAAGAAAGAATAACAAGAATATTAAAATACATAATATCTAATAATAATAAAAAAAAGTCACGAGAAGAATAAAAAAAAAAACAAAATGCAATAATAACAATAACATCAATAGCAACAACAACCTATAGTGTAGATAATATTTACTTGATTATATTTACACACTAAAGTAAAGTGTACAGTAGTAGTGTGTGTGTGTGTTGGAGAGTTGCTTTCTGTTGTAATTGTTGTTACAATTGTGTGCTTTATTGATTGTATTATTTTGTGTTTATCTTCTTGATTTTTTTTTCGCCATTTTTTTTTCGTAGCTTGTTGTTGTTTTTGCTGTTGTTCTACTATATGTACTCTTGGATATTTTTAATGTAAAGTAAGTACTTTATGTATTTGTTGTGTGAGTGTGTGTTTGTTTGTTTTTGTTGTATGTAGGTATTAAACTGTTTTATTTTTATTGTTGTCATGTTGAGAGTTTTTCTACATACTCTCGCCTCTATGGAAACAAATATTATTATGTACATACATATATCATTTTTTTCGGTACGATTACCTTTTGGCCTCGGCATTCAAAAAGTAAAAACTTTGTATGAAGATTTTTTCTCTTATTTTCGTTTTGCAAAATGTGTTGTATGTGGAAATGAGTTGTCGGTGGAGGAGGTAAAGGTGTTGTTGTAGGTATACATTTTTTTCCTACTCTTTTGCTTGTTCGTAGCTATTAAGTGTATTATTTACTCTGTGTTCAATATATTTTGTGTGGTATAGGTTAAGAACGAAACTACCCATAATTTTATTTTAGAATACAATTTTTTTAAATTCATTGCTGTGTACCTACACCTACTCGTATCATATAAAATGTGTTTAAATTGTCAAATTTTATACAGGTTTTTTTTTTATCAGTTTCTTCTTCTTTTTTTACTTAGTTAGCTTTTCCTTTAAACGTTTGTTGGTGGCGGGGGTGTTGTTTGTTCAGTTGTTACATTTAAATTAGTTTGTTCTACTACTTTGTGTAGTGACTGCAAGTATAGACAATTTCTAATTTTGGGCTACATATGTAAATAACTTGGTTATGAAACAATTTTATTATTTTTTTTCCTCTGTTACAGCTTTTTTCAGTTTTTTGATGGGCCAGCAAATGTATTCCAACATTTATTAAGCAAAAAACTACATGTTCTTGTGTAGTTTTTTAACCCTTAAACAAAATTAGGTACCTATAAGTGTTCAAAAATATACAAGTTTTACGCTATTCCATTTAAAATGTCCTTAGGTCGTTTAATATCAGCTAATTTGTTAAAGTAATCATGATATTTAGTAATTATTAAGGAAAAGAACTTTCTTTTTCGAAAAAAAAAAATTAAAGAACTAAAACCTTTCAAAGAAGCTAAAATTTAAGATTAATTTCAACAAATAAAAAACCGAATAAAAATTATTCGCTAGATTTACAAAAAAAAAAATATTTTTTATAAAAACAGTTTCTCTTTTCTTTTTCTTGAAAATTAAATTAACATTTCCTAATTAAAAAAAAAAATACGAATAATTTCAACAATAAAAAACCGAATAAAATTTATTCCTTAGATTTACCCAAAAAATATAAAATAGTTTTTTTTAAACTGTGTCTTTTCTAGTAATTCATTAAATTAAAACGGTTTGAAGTAGAAATTACAAAAAAGATAACGAATAAAAAACCGAGTAAATAATTATTCTTTAAGCTTTGCTCACGATTCAAAGCATTTTTTGAGTTCAAGTTGTATTTTTTTAAAGTTTAATTAAAATTGGTAATTTTAGTTGAAAATTACGATTAATTTCGACGAATAAAAAAACCGAATAAAAATTATTCGTTAGATTTTTCTTAAAAAATTACATATTTTTCATGGAAAAAGTTTTTCTTTAATAATTGAAAAATTAAAATAGTTTTAGGGTAAAGCTAGAAACTAAACTAGAACAGGACCTGGAACCTGAAGTAGTAGAACTGGAAGCTGAACAAAACATCGACTAGAACATGAACTAGAACAGAACTATAACAAGATCTATTTGGCCTGACTCCGATTTCAACAAATCTTTGCACTTGTTTGGAGTAAATGAAGACTGTCATTTTTGCTCTAGTCTAGATTACAAGAAGTCTGACTTCTTCGCTCCAGTTTGGGTTAGTGAAATATGTCATCTTGTCTGTATTTGTTAGGAATTTGGTGGAGTAATTGGATTCGGCTTCTATATTCTAGTTAAGGATAAATAAAACTTGACATTTTTCGCATGTTTCCATTCTGACTCTTCAAGGCTTGACGTTACTAGTCAATTTTCGTTATGTGTTTTCTTCTTTTATTTGCTTGGTCTTATTCTACGCAAAGTTGTTTGCATGTTGATTTGCATGAAAAAGTAGAAAATTGATGGTAAAGAGCACGAAAATTAAAGTTACGCGTGTAAACGAATTGAACAAAAACTGGTCAGCTAAAACTGAAACAGCTCTAAATGAGCTTAGGCTTCTGTGCTCTTATTTGCAGTAAATTTTCTTTTCTATTGCCATGATCTAACAATATTTCTTACCTTTCAGAGTCCACTACCATTTGTTTCTTCGTTTCCTAAACCTTCGAGACATTCTGAAAACATACTACAGATGTTGGTATCTTTTTACAGATGATTGAGAATTCCGTCTGTTTCAGCCACCTTCTTGTCTCCAAATTTGGAAACAGCCCAATTCTATATCTTTCAAGTTAACCAAAGGTTAGCTGAGACTTTTTCCAGTGTTGAAGATATTCCATAACGTTTTCATCTATTGTTGAAAAATATTAAAGATGCAAGTAGACTCTGAAGACGGGGTCTTTATTATAAAGTCTGATACCCGGACGTCATATAGACTTCCCGGTAACTGTAGTGTCTTTCAAATAGACATCATGGGAATCTTAAAAGCCTCGGAATTGATAAGGGCTAATATTTCAAGGTGTAAGGGTTTCATAAACCTTGATAGTCAAGCTGCTTTGAAGACTTCAAAAAGTTATATATTCGGATCCAAACTAATTAGGGGCTGTAGAGAAGCTCTGCCAGGGTTGATACACTCTGTAGACTGTTGGTTTGTACTGGGTATCGTGAAACTGCGATGGTCAGACAGTAGGATTGAGGATAAACTAGCACGACAAGGTTCTGCAATTAGTTTGGAGGAGAAGGTGAATGGTGTAAAACCGTCGATCTGCTATTTTTAAAGAGTGATAACGGAATGTAACCAACCGATTCTGGCGTGACAAATGAAGACAAATTTTAAAAGATCACCGGTTGTGGGAAATGTTTCAATATGGTCAGATTCTACTAGGTTTCGCCGTTCTGCTTGAAGATGCTGCGGATGTCTTCTTCAGTTAAACATTATTAAACTCTGTCAAGTTAAATCTCGAACAACTAAAAGGCAGCAATCTCTATAACACTATAACAAATTGTGGGACAGGCTTTAGTAAGCCAAATTTATAAACCTTGTTTGAGCATAATTTGAATTCTCTATTTGAAGGATTAATACATTGAAGTTCTATTTTATTTAATTTCATTTACAAATTTAATTTATTAAAAAGGAATTCTAAGTAAACCTTTGATACCAGTGACTTTTGATAATTTCCAGAACATTTCCCTTTGCCATCTACATATATTGCTCAGTTACTTTTTTCCCATTATTTTAGGAACTAGTCCACAAAAATATCCTTAAACATCAGCTTTTGTAGCTCTTTGTTTTATCTTAGCTACAAACAGCAGCAACAAAAAATATAGAAATTACTTTGAACTCTAAAACGAAAAAAGAAACAATACAATACAATTGAATAGAATAGAATAGAATACATTTTGAGAAACAAAAAAGCCTTGTGAATAAACAATTTACAACAAGATGCAAACGAACAGCAGCAAAAAAATACAGAAAATATTTATAGATTTTTTAAGCAAAAGCAACAACATAAAGAAACTACAAACAAAACAAAATCAAGAGAAAAAAGGAATTACAACAACAACAACAACAACAAATACATATTTAAACACATACTAACGAAACAAATGAAATGATAATTCCTTAAGGAAAAAGCAGCTAGAGTGAGAGAGAAGGAGCAGCAGGGGACTTTGAATGCAAAGAGTAAAAAGAGAACTTGTAACAAAATTGCAAACACCTCCACTAGGCAAAGTTAATATAAAGCAACAACAACAACCACATCAACATTTATAAAATGCCTTCAGTTCAATGCTGATAATGATGACAATGCACAGTGGTTATAAAAACTGGTCTTACAATCTGTCTTGGTAATTATTTTTCATAGAGACTTGTTTATCGCCAACAAATTTATATAAAATACTAGTTTGTTGCTCATTATTTGCTATAAAAACTCTTTGTCGCCCATGTTTTTTTTTAAATTTTTTTTCGTCCTTTTTTTCTTACAGAAACTTGTTTGTCGCCCTCGATTTTCTACAGAAAATTGCCTATTATTTTCTGTGGAAACTTGTTTCGCGCCTATATTTTTTACAGGAACTTGGTTGTTGTCCATGATTGTCCATAGAAACGACAGTGAAATTATATTTAAACTTGTGTGTCGCTTGTGATTTCCTATAAAAACCTGTTATTGGACAATTAATTTGTATTAAAACTTGTTGGTCGCCCATGACTTTTTAATAGAAACTTGTTGGTCGCCAGTTAATTGATATTAAAACTTGTATGTCGCATGTGACTGACATTCTATAAAAACTTCTTGTTGCCCATATTTTTCTATAAGAACTTGTTAGTCAGCAATCAATTTATATTAAAACTCTTTTATCGCTCATGATTTTCCATGGAAAATTTGTCTGTCGCCTATTATTTTTCATAGAAACTCTTTTATATTCCATAATTTCCTATTCAAAATTTCTTGGTCGCCAATTGATTTATATTAAAACTTGTTTGTTTACCCATTATTTTTTACAGAAACTTGTTCATCATCCATTATTTTCTGTAGTAACTTGTTTATCACCTAAATTTATATTAAATATTTGTTATATAGAAACTGGCTGCCGCTCATGAATTTCTGTTTGTTGTTCTTCCTTAGAAACATGTTTGTCGCCCATGATTTTCTTTAAAAAATTTTTTAGCACCTATTATTTTTTGTGAAAACAGTTTTTTTAATTAAAACTTGTGATCACCAATTATTTTTTTACAGAAACTTGTTTCTCGCTTACGGTTTTATGAAGAAACTTATTGTCGCCCTTGATTTTCAGTAGAAATTTATTTGTCGCCCACAATTTTTTACAGAAATATATTTATTATTTTCTGTAAAAACTTGTTTGTCTCCAAGTAATATCTACTTAAACTTGTTTGTCGCCCACGATTTCCCATAGAAACTAGCTGTCACACATGATATTCCATGGAAATTTGTTTGCCGTCCATTTGTTGTTACAAATACTCTTTTGTCGTCCATGTTTTTCTATAGAAACTTGATTATCACTCTTGATTTACTACAAAAAATTAGTAATCGCTGATTTCTCGATTCAAACTTGTTGCCGCCCAAAATAATTTTTGTCGCCCATGACTTTTTATAAAAACTTATTGTTGCCCATGATTTTCTATCGAAATTTGGTTGTTCTCAATGATTTTCAATAAAAAATCTGTTGTAGCCAATCTATTCTTCAGACAGACAGTTTTTCTATACAGAAAAGCAGTTCATAAAATAACTTTATAAACCACTGTGCGATGACACAGTGTATTCAGTATATTTTTTGTCATTGTAGTTCTTGTTTGGTTTTCCAAGGGTTTTTGTTGTCTGTTAAGGCAAGCGGAATCGCGGGCTAACGAGGGGCAATATGCATTATCTGTTGGTAACTAAAAATCAAGCAAAAAAACCAAACAAAAAAAGGGAAAAAGGTACTGATTATTTAAGCGCGTGCGCTTAAATTTAAACATGATGTACATGTAATTCCATACATACATACATAAGTATGTACATTATAAAACAAAATCAAAGTAAAGAGTTGGAAGTAACTGGCAAAAAGAGTTTTTTTTTGCCGGCAAAAAAAATTGCAATCAATACTTGTAGAAACACATATACACAAACTCATACGCACAGATGCACACACATACACTTATGCGACAAACAAATGCAAGAAAGTATAAGTGAGATGGTGAGAATTTTTGTGAAAAATTCTCCATTTTGGAGCAAAAAGAAATACCCAAACAAAAAAAACTGTAAAAAAGAACATGAAAAGAGGGTGTGTGGGAGAGTAAAAAAATAAAAATGCACTGAGTGTGTGTGTGGGTAAGGCAAGGATGGATATTTAAGAACTATAGTCATATTTTTAAATAATTTTAATATTGGAAAAAGTTAATGTACATAAATAGTCTAGAAAAGAACTAGAGCAGAAACTAGAACAGAACTGGAACTGGAGCTAGAAGAACAGAACCACTTTCATATAGAAAACTGTCTGTGGAAGACAGTTTTCATATACAAAACCGTCTACGGAATACCGTTTTCATATAGAAAACAGTCTGTGGAAGAGCGTTTTCACTGGCTGTGGAAGACAGTTTTCATATATACAGTTTTCATATAAAAAACATTTTTTGTTGTTTTCATATAGAAAACTGTCTGTGAAATACAGTTTTCATATAGAAAACTATTCATTAAAGACAATTTTTCCCTTTTAATTCAAACAAATTTTTAAAATAAGCTTTCCATCCCTGCCCTTACAATGTTTACAAAAATATCTCTCTATCCCAGAGAGTCAAGATTCACTCACTCTCTCTCTCTGTAATAAAAAAAAAAAAATACATAAATGGGGGACAAAAAAGGAAATCAACAAAAATTTGTTGTCTTTTTCTTTTGTTGGTTGGGAATGCACATTAAAGCTTCTCTGTTGCATCTCAAGTATGCAGTTTTTTAATTTAGCGCCGATTTTTTTTTGGTGTGTGCTCTAACCGAGCTGCTGCAGTCGCTGGTTGTTTTTGTTGCTCATGCAAACAAACGAATAAACCTGAATACCAGCAAGTAGCAGGCAATATGCAGGTCTCTGGTATGAATTTTTTTTGGAGTCTTTTTCTGTTTGGGGAGTAAATTCTTAATGTTGTTTTTAGTTAATGTTGTTGCTGTTATTGTTTTAATATGACCAGAGTTAATTTTATTGTAGATATATTATTGTATGGACAACTATAGTACAACTGTTTTAATGATAATCAGCAGCATAATGATGTTGTGCTTGGTTGTTTTTGCTGTTTTGCAAAGGATGAGTTACAAAACTTTTGCTCAAGATAATCATGATAATGTGGTTGTATGTACTATGTTGTAAATGCTGCTGCAAATGTGTTTGTTGTTGCAATTACAAAATATGTTTTTTTTGCGCGGGCTATAATAAGTTTTTTACTTACTTTCGTTCGCCAACATTAGTACGTCGCTCACATTTCAACTGTTCGGTAGGGTTATATTTATGTTTTTTTTTGGTGTGACATTGTGTTTTTCTGTTTAAAAAAAAATGAAAAAAATTAACATAAAATGTTTAGAAATATTTTTTTAATAAATTATTTAAAACCCTGAAAAAAATTATAGAGAATCTATTAAAAAATTTGTGAATTTTAAAACAAAATAAATTAAATTTATTTATTTGAATTAATAAAAATCATTTAAATATTGTGTGTACTTTTTAAACATATGTATAAAAAACAGAGAGTAAAATATCTCCCTGACGCCCTCTAGCCCCCCTTTCAACAGCCAGTGCCCAACTCTTTTGCTTGGTATATTTATATTTTTGTGTGCATTTAGTGGGGTACTTTTACTCTACAGTGTAGTTGGTTGGAGATTGTGTTGTTTTTGTTGTCTCTGTTAAGGCCGGTATACTAACAAAGTTTCCTGCTTGATGCTGTTGTTTGTGCTAGTTGTTTTAATAATGCAGGGTTGGATAAAGGGTATTAGTGTAGTGTTTTTATACGTGATTGAAATTTAATTAAATTAAAGGGTTTGTTAAAGATAAAAGTAATTAGAAATAATTATTTACATCAGTTTTAATATTATGGCGATTATTAACAAGGAATTGTGGAAAAAGCTATTTTTAAAACTTTATTAGATAATATAAATCTATATCTATCAATAATAAACATTAATCTTTAAAAATCTCATTCATAAGCAAAATTTTTTTAACAAACATTTCGTAAAATAAGAATTTCATCATTTTTAAATTACATCTATAAAATTTCTATAAATGGTTTTGAAAAAAGCTATCATACAAATTTAAATAACTATAATTTAAAAGTGAAAAAAGTACCAAAAAAATCAAGCACATCTTTAAAATGTTTATAGGTGTTAATGGCAAATGCTGTTTAATAAAGGGCAGTATAATTTAGAAAAAAAAGAAGTAACATAATTTGGAGTTAGCAACTAAATTTCTCATTGAACGAATATAAAAAACTAAGCTCCATGGTCAGGTTTGAATCTAAACTAAGTGCCGGATTATCGTTCACAACACTAAAATGTTGTGTTGTCTGGACTACAACACAACATTAATTTTTCATTCGATTAAGCTTTTAAGTGTGATGAATCGTAATCGCAGTTTACAACATACAACATCAAAATACTAACCCTCTTATCCAAAAACGATTATTAAGCAAATTTTTATATGCAAATCTGTCTTAATAAACGTTTGTTAAATTTAATAATCGTTTTTGAATAAGGGGGTAAGTATTGTGAACGGTAATCGGGGACTAAAATGAAATTACGAATTTATTAAAAAGAAACCGCTGTTTTTAGTGAAATGAAACATTGATCGTTATAATTTTGAATAAAATTTTTAACCGAATTAAAACTGAACCTTCAATTGAATAATGAAACAAACGTTTATTGTAGGCAAAAAACAATTACACACTGGATTTTTGAACCAAATAAAGTTGAATCGTTATTTAAAAAACAGAAACGGGTTTTATTGAATCGATTAAAAATTACCCGCCAAAATATTTATTTCACGTTTTAAAACATCTCAAAACGATTGGAATCAAATGCTAAATCTCACTGAATCAGATAAAAATAATCGGTTCATTTTGAATCAATTAAAAATTACACATAAAGGAAAAGGTTTTCATTGAATCGAATATAAATAAACCATTTCGTTTTTATTCGCTTAAATGAAAAATTAAGTCTGAATCGAATAAAAATAATTGGTTCATTTTGCATCGAATAAAAATTACTTATAACAGAAACGGTTTTCCTTAAACCGAATAAAGTGGATAAAAATAATGGCTTCATTTTGAATGAAATTAAAATTTATTTAAAATTTAATATTCATTTCAGTTTTGAATCGAATAAAATTTAATAATATTTCTAAATCAAATAAAATATTAATTGCTTAATTTTGAATCGATAAATTTTGAAACGCATAAAAATTAATTGCTTAATTTTATATCGAATTAAGAGTATTCAACCGGGTCGGTTGAACAGGCATGGCACAATGGTTTAGAAACGATTATTTTTCTTTTGAAAAATTCGATATCTAGGGAGCTAGAACTGAACTCAAATAGGACGAGAACAGGATTAAGAATATAACTAAAACAAACCTAGAACGGAACTAGAACAGTGGAACAGAATAGTCTTAATATTGAAAATAGAGATAACGTAACGAAATTCCAAATCGCCAAACTTTCGCCAAAAATCAATTTATGATTCGAATTCGGATAATATGATAAATATAAAGATCTACAAAAAATATGTTTACATATTCAGGTTATCTCTTTCAGTTCAAGAGTTATTTAGGTTTATTTTTTCTTTAAGTATGCTCGATCTTTTTTTGATTTTTGAAATATGGTAGGCTTACGGAGGTACGCAAACTATTTCGATAATATGATGAAATTCTAAATTAAATTTAAAAAAACTTGCAAGCAGTTATTTGTTCCCTATAAAAAGTTACACGCATGCAAATTTGGAACATGTAAAAATGTCCACATTTGTTACTTTTTTCCCGCAAAAGTCCTCATACATATATTTTTTTTTTATAGAGATTAAAAATAGGACAACTTTGACTTGTAATTTGCTTAAAAGTGTGCAATTGTATTCATAGGTATTTAAGTGAAGTCTATTTATGATTCGTCACAGCCAAATATAGCGCTTTAACTTATTTTTAAATTACTTTCCAATTTATCACCATTTATTTAACAAATATAACTTTCAATCAGATTTATATTACAAAGGAAATACAGAATACCTTTTAATTGTAATAAATTGTTGCAGGAAAGCGCAAATTCAGTTTGAAAATAAAATTATCGGGATTTTTATGGAAACAATTTTAACAATTCTGTTGAATTGCCCATCACTGTAAATCTCTAGATGTAAAGGTACGGTCACACTTGGCAAATATTTACCACTTGTTTAAGCACAAATTTGTTTGACGTTGCTTACTTTTACAAGAGTTTTGCAAGATCAAACAGCATGAAATAAAATAAGACTAAATATTTGTTGTGTCCTGTCCTAAATAACAAAGTTTTTTTTAAATTAATAAACGAGTACAAAAATATTTTATTTAATGGTTACATCGTTTTCGGAAAATATTTGCCAAGTGTGACCGTACCTTAAGTCTTTTATTACGAAAACTTTCTATAATATCAAGAACATTATAAGCATTTTATTTATTGTAGCGAAGTTTTCAGATTGTCTTGCAGTTACTTTCAAAATTATGCTGAAAAATGTCATTCATTAATCCAAATTGAAAAACACTTAACCAGCCCTGCCAGTAAATCGTATTCCTGTTATTCATTTAAAAATGTGTGTGCCTGTGTCGTGTTTAAGTTTATTGTTGTTGCTTTTTGTATTAAGGGGCTTTCGGTAGTTTTATTTTACTCTTTAGTTCTTTTTTGTGATTTCTCACAAAAAATACAAGACTCATCATTATCATCTCCCTTGTTTATAACAGCACAATGTAAAAATGTAAGAGTGTATTGTATATGAAGTTTCTGTTGTATTGTTGTTGTTGCATACCTATATACATACTTCTTTTTGCCCAGAGTAGATATACCTACTTCTTGTTTTTGTTGTGTTGCTGTCGATGGATTTTTGTCTTTTTATTTTAAGTTTGTGTTTGGCAGTCTGTCTGTCTTTTTTGAAAATGTCTGTATCCCTGTACTCCCGTTTTATTCCTTAACCTCTCTTACTCTCTTTTGGGTTATATGAGTATGAATGTTAAGTGTGTTGTGTGTGTGTGTATGTATGATATTTTGTTGGATTGCTTTTGACCCCCCCCCCTTTTTCCTGATGTTTTGGGTTTTTTTGATGTTGTTCTTGTTGTTGTTATTGCTTAATGTTCCCAAATCGTATTGTGTATGTATGTTGTTGGCTTGTCTGTTTGTGGCCTGCTGCTGTTTTGGTTCTTGAACATTTGCAAAAGATTTTTGCCCATATTCATCTTTTTGGCCGTTTTCGGTGCGTTTCGTGGCGCTTGTTTTAAGCAATTTTTATAGTTCTCTTATTGTGTTTCTTTCTTAAGCTTTTTATTCTTTTTTTCACAAGATGTTTTTGAGTCTTAACCAAAAATAAACAAAAAATAAAATAAAAGAAACAAGAATGTCTTCAAGTTATACAAAAAATAAAGGGAAGAGTTTTTTTTCGGAGAAATTTTTCAAGTAACAGACAATTTTCTTTTTGTTGTTGCTGTTGCTATTTAAAGAAAACTTTCTAAAAAAGAACGTTTGTTTAACTATGGCTTGTGTCTGTGTGTGTGTGTGTGTATCTGGTTATCAATGTATTTTGTATTGTTTAAGTTTTTATGATTTGTTTTTGTTTGTGTATCTAAGTCTATATGTGTGTGTGTGTGTTTCTACTACCAAAACAATATTGTTTGTGTTTCTTGCTTTTTTTTTCAACTTTTTAACCGGCAAAATGCAAAAACTCGTGAAGTAGTTTTGCGTGCTTTGAAATGAAATATAAAAAAACAACAAAAGATAAAATTTGTTTCGAATGTTTTAGACAAAAAAAAAAATGGAATTAGAAATGTTATAGATACCTATAGAATTTACAACAAATATGAATGAATATGAAAGAATTTTGAAACGGAAACAAAACAATTTTTGGAAAATAGCAAAAATTAAGGCGCAAGAGTTTTAATTTTAGGAATTGGAAATAATTCCTAAACAAAGTCATAATTGTTAAGAACAAATAAAAGGAATACCTATTTGAATAATAAATGAAAATTGTGTAATATTTAAGGAAGTAATGCAATTTTGTAAATAAACTTTTAAAACACTTGTTTTAATAAATTGCTTTTTTAAGGATTTTATAAAATTCGTAAAAAAAATTTATTATTTATATGGAACTATATCAAAAATAAAATTCATGAAAAAAGCATTTAAAAAACAAATAATTTTAGAAATTTTTTCTGGTTTTATAAAATTCGTAAACAAATATTTAATAAAAATTAAAAATTTTGTGTTATTTTTTAAGAACATTAAAACTAAAATACATGAAAAAAGTATTAAAAAGCAAAAAATGTAGGAATTTTTTAAGAACATTTTTAAAATAATTAAGTTTTTTGTTGGTTATAAATTCGAAAAAAAAATGTTTAAAAAAAATAAAAAATTTTGTGATATTTTATATAGATCTTCTGCATTAAAACTAAAATTCATGATAAAAGTATTAAAAAAAATTATAAAATTATAAAAACAAATTATAAAAACATTAAAACTAAAATTCATGAAATATAATTAAAAAACACTTTAAATTTATGGAGTTTTTTATGAAAAATTTTGCAAAAAAGTTTAGAATTTTTAGGAAAAGAATTTAAAATTTTATAAAATTCGAAGAAAAAACATTTAGTAAACGATATTTTATATTGAACTAGAACAGTAAAATTAATATTCAAGAACAAATGTTAAAAATCACAAAAAGTTTTATGAGTTCTTTTAAAAAAAAAAAATTATAAAACTCGTTAAAAATTGTTTAATAAATTATATTTTATATAGACCTGCAACATTAAATCTAAAATTCAAGAAAAAAGTTTAAAAAAAACAAAAAAGCTTTAGGCATTTTTTAAGAAAAAATTTTAATATATTTTATATAGAACTTCAATTCAAACTACAATTTAAAAAAAAAAATTGTTAGAATTTTTTTCATAAAATTTTTTTTTATTGATTTTTTGGGCTTTAAAAAATAGTAATGAAAAAGTGGGGAATTAATAAAAATTTAAGTAATATTTATTAGATGTTATTAAAAAAACCTTGAGTTTTTTAAAGTTTATAAATAAAATTCGGGAATTAAAAAAACAGGGAATTTTAAGAGTTAATTTTTTTTAATAATTAAATTTAAGTGTGCCATGTGCTAAAAATACAAAAATTAAGGAAAAAATTAAACATTTTTTTAAACTTGCTTGGAATTTTAGGACAAATTTTGTATTTCAAATAAAATTCTTGAACTAAGGAATTAAAAAAAGAAAACTATGAATATTTTAAGAATAATTTGAAAACATTTAATTTTAAGTGTGATTTTAAGAGGAGTGTTAAAGAAAAATTTTTAAAACATTTCCGGCCAAAAAAAAAACTTGTGAATTTTTTGTTTAAAACAAAAGAATTAAGCTCAAAAGAAAATAATTTTTAATAAAGACATAAAGATCGAACAATTAGTTAAATAATCAAAAGAATTATGAAAATGTTCATACCTATATTTTTGGAAAAAGTTTGTGTCAGTTGTAAATAAAATATGTGTAACAAAGAAATTTTCAAACAGAAAATTTAATTTAATTGCTGGACAATTAATAAAAACAATCAGTAACATTTTGAGTAAGTTTTTGGTGTTTCATAAAAATCCTGATAACAAACGTGGTAATATAATAATGTTTGATTAAATTAAAAAGCACTTGTGGACAAGAACAAATTTTTATATAAAATTAAAAAACTTATAAAATTCTTAAGAATTAAAAAAAAAAATACTCAAAGAAAAACATTTCTAAAAATATAACAAAATGAATTTAATTTTTTTGAAATAAAATTAACAAAACTAGAGTATAATAACAAAATAAAGACAACAACAACAAATATAACAATAATATAAATAATAAAGAATTTCAATTTAAATAAACAATTATTCTAACAGTTTGAAAAGAACAAAAACTTATCAAAGAAAAATGGAGAAAATTTAAAACTAAAATAATGATTAACATTTAACTATTGTGAAAACTAAAAGAAAATAACAATTAACATTAAACAATTGAGCAATTCTGTATGATTTTAACAATATCAAAGACACTTCAAGCTAAATATTAAAAAATAAAAAAAAAATTGAATTCAAATTATTGGAAATTACGAATGAAAAGTGTGGAACAAAACTGAAACACAAAGAACAAAAATGTTGAAATTTGCAGAAAAAAATTTAATTTGTTTAAACAAAATTTTAAATTTCCAAAACATTACGCACGAAATAAAAAGTTTAAAATTAAAAACAAAATTATTTAAATTTTTAACCAACTAAAACATTTTAAACAAACTGTAACAATTATAAAGAACAGTGATAAAATTCTGAAAGAAAACTGTAAAAAAAACCTTCAAATCAAACAAAATATAAAAAATTTCAAACAGCAGAAAAACAATTTTCAATACAATTATGCGAATTCTAAAATAATTTTAAAGAAAATTTAAATCTTAAAAGGTATTTTATTGGTCTTAGCAATTTGGTCTAAGCTCAATACAGAAACGGAATTTACAGTGTTGGCCATAAGTTTAGCACACTTGGTATTTTAGTTAAAATTCTTAAAAAAAAACTATCAAAAATTTTAAATATTTCATAAAGTTTTATTTAAAAGCATGAAAAATCCTCAAATTAATTAAAATATAAATAAAACATTTCAAGGAAAACGTAAAATTTTTAAAAGAAACGTTTTGAAATTTTTAGACAAAACTAAAGAAAACAACCTACAAATTATTTAATATTTAAAATATTGCAAACAAAAGCTAAAATTTTATGTTTTTAATTTTTTACACAAAATTTTAAGAGCAAACATATTTAATAAATATACACAAGTTTTAAAATTATTAAAAGAAAAAAAAAAAACATTTAAAATATTCAAAATCTCTAAAACATTTCAATCATGGTGTAATTATACAAGGTAAGTGCAAATCGGCAACAAATACAACAGAATATAGAAACAACAGTCATTTTGTTTGTGTAAACTAATATGCTACTGTCAAAAACATTTGACAAAGTTATCACCCCTATCGTGAATAAAAATTCCACATGAAATTTGTTCCCTTTTATTTTTTTAACATCGAATTTTAATAGGAAAATGTGAAAAGGGAACAAATTTCATGTGGAATTTTTATTCACGATAGGGGTGAATACTTCTGACATAAGTAAATTGTAAACAAAGTCAGTCAGCTGTGCTACTGCACTCACCTTGTATAGTTACACCATGATTTCGATATTTGAAATATTCCACAAAAAAAAAAAAAAAAAAAAAAAAACATTTAAAACAATATGTAAAAGTTTTATAATGAAAAGTCTAAAAAGTGAAACATTTAAACATTTCCCAAAATGTAAAATTTTTTTTGAATCAAAATTCTAAAAATTGAAACCCAAACAACAAACATTTAAATAATTTCAAACATAATTCAAACATTTCGAAAAGCAATGAAAATGTTTTTAAGGAAAGTGTTTAATTATTCAGTCAAAAACGCATCTGTTAAGACAAGGTTTAAGACAACCACCTGTGATATCAATATAAAGGGTGTCTGTTTTAGATGTATAGAACTTTGAAATGGAATAAAACAAACATGCAATTTACTTAATGCTAAAGATAATCTAGTGGCAATATAATTTAAATATGACATGTGGCAGCCCCAATTTTCGCTGACTGCTTTCCAACATTTGTGGCCGTATATTGGCAATAACGCGGCAAATATTGTCCACCAAGTGTTCACTCGTTTCGGGCTTTTCCGCTTACAATAGCGATTTCACATATCCCCACAGATCTTGGAGGCCAATTTATGGCGCTGAAACGTGAAACTATGCAGTTACCAAACGTTTCCTGGCATTAAACGATTGTTGCACAAGCTGTGTGATGTGCTGCACTGTCTTGTTGAAATCACAACTCCTGCATAAACATGATTGTTTAATTGATGAACGAAAAGTCAGTACTCGTAATAATGGCTCTAAAGCGGCGGTCACCATTGCCTCGTAACGTTCTGTTCAGCTACGTTTTTAAAGAGAAACAGGGAACAATTATACCACCTGCCCGTAAAACACACCAAACACACAGTTTTTCTGGATATAAAGGTGTCTCAACATACACTTAAGAGTATCATCACTCCAAATACGACAGATTTGTTTATTAAAGTATCTAAACAACCAAAAGTAGAGCTTTATCAAAATTCGCGTAATGATTTTCAAAATAAATTTGCACAATTTTAAAGCGTTGTTCAGTTGTCAGTCTATCATGTGGAATGACAAACCCAAGTAAACATAAATAACATGACCATTCTCCCCATGATCACAGCCGTATGCTAAAAATGCTTACATTCACAGAGATTTAAACGTATCAACAATGATAAAAGCTGAGTTCAGAAAATATGCTACAACATATTTCAATAAACTTGAAGCTCATGCTAATCCACTAGCCCGCAACTTACTAAATTACAAAGACCATATTTTTTTGAGAAGAAGGAATACTCTTGCTCTCAGCTGTATGCACGACAGAGAGAGATCAACACCAGTAATACCAGCAGGCGTGTAAACTATTTTTGTGTCTAGCAGTGGCTGGACTCGTATAAAAAAATATTTTTAAACTTAAGATGCGATCACTTATTGTTAGTTCAATCTAAAAAAAAAATCACTTGACGGCTGACAAAATGGCCGCGAAAAAGTGCGGCCAACTTAAAGTTCTATACATCTAAAAAAAACATCCTTTTATTTTAAGAAAATAGCGAATAAACATCTAACAAATATCGAGGTTGTGTGAAACTTTAGTCTCGTTTCCGGATACTGAAACCATTTTACCTATTTTTTAAAACAAACATTTTGATGAAATAAAGAACGTTGGGTAAAAATTTCCTTGTTCTAAAGGTACGGTCAAACTTGGCAAATATTTGCCCCAATCACTAACTAAAATTTGTTTTAATACTTGTGTTTATATGAAAAACTTCTTTTATTAAGCACAAATCACAATAGATGTTTAATGTTATTTTATTTGACGATGTTTGTTTATGCAAAACTCTTGTAAGAGTAAACAACGTCAAACAAATTTGTTCTAAAAATAGTGGTTACGCTTTTTAGAGTAAATATTTGCCGTGATTAGATCGTCTCAGAATTTTTTCAGGATTTAGACAATCGATGTGTTCGATGTGTTACCAACGGAATGACCAACTTAATATACTGTCACTGTCAATAACAAATATGCAATATATGAAGGAATGAGTTTGAGATTTTATATGAATTTCAATTGTTTTAAAATTTTAGCATTTATTCTAAAACTAAGTCTCAATTTACACGAAGCAATTCTTTAAGCTAAGCTGATTATTTTTTAAACATCACGGTGAGGGGAAGTTAAGACGGGTACACACTTGATTGTACTCATAGCTGCCAGATTTGACGATTAAACGTCATTTTGGCGATTTTTTGTTTCAAAAATAGCAAAGTGATGATTTGACGATTTTTTCATTGAAAGTGACGATTTTCTGAATTCTTAAAATTTTCTAGCATTTGTTTGTTTTATTAATGTTTTTGTTACCAAATTCTGTCTTTTTTTGAGACAACAACTATTTTTCTCAGTTAATATCATAAATATTAAGAAGAACATGACATATTTCAAAAACAAAACCAAATGATAGCAAAGTTTTTTTTTTAATTATTGACAATTGTTAAGTTTAAGTCTACTAATTATTTATGTGTAAACATAAAAAGCAATTTTAAATGCTGAATTCCATGAACTAAAATTTTTAGAGAAAACTATTTCTGAATTTCAACAGGAAAATTCTACAAAAACTTTTTCTATTTTAACAAAACCTCGAAAGAATATTCAGCTAAATAAATTTAAATAACAAAAATACGGAATTATTTGTAAATAAGTATCATGGATGAATTGGATTCTCAAAATGTTATTTAAAACTTAATAAACTAAATTGTTTTGACGTTGTAATTTAAACTGAATTAATAAAATTTGATAAATTCTTGTTTTACTCTCTTCAGTTTTAGCTGACCAGTTTTTTGTTCAATTTTCATTTCAACTTGCCATTTCATTTACACACGTCAATTCAATGTTCGTACTTTTTAATGCAAATCAACATGCAGGCATATAAAGAAAAACAAAAGGAAATAAGATAATTGACTAGTACGGTCAAGTTTGTAACCCTTTTGTTCTCTTTTCCCTTCTCAGCCAAATATACTTGCCTTGACGAGTCTGAATTGAAAAGTGTGAAAGCGGACTAAGATATTATAAAAATATTACACAAGTTGTGTTTAACTTTATATTTTTTGTGATTTCTTATTTAAAATGTTAAAATTTATGTATTTTGATATGTATTGCACAATAGACTATATAAACATGAATTTTTATGTTTTCGTTTCAATAAAAATTGAAAAAGGGACTTTATTTTTCGGATTTTTTTTTGACGATTTTCAAAATTTGAAATGACGATTTTATTTTCTTTTTTTTTTTTAATCGGGATTTTGACGATTTTTTCCAAAATTCATTTAGAAAGAAAAAAACATTCTTTGGCATTTCTTTTTTGAAGATTATGTCTATCAAATATTGGCCGTTGCTACGTCGCACATGCTCTATTCGTTGAGTCCAATTTTCGATGACTCGTTCGAGCATTTCGGCTGGTAACTAGTGAATGACAAGCATGCTGTTTTCCACCAAGGCCTGAATCGAAGCGGGTTTGTGCGCATAAACTTTAGACCTTACATATCCCCACAGGAAAAAGTCTAACGGTGTGATATCTATCACACGATCTTGGTGGCCAATCGACCGACCCAAAACGTGAAATTATGTGCTCACCGAAGTGTTCTGTCAATAAATCCATTGATTGATGCGATGTGTGGGAAGTGGTGCCGAGATCACGAGCTTCAATTTCAGGCATAAAATAGTCTATTATCATGGCACGATAACGATTACATTCGCACCGTCATCACTTTTAAAGAAATATGGACCGACGATTCCACCGGCCCACAGCATCCTGGACGTGGTCTATTCGGTCGAATACTGTCCAATAATGAATTCTGGGTCTCAAAATGAGTGATGGTGTTGCGAATAGTACGCTCAGTTGGCCGATTATGTTGACCATAAGTTGAGCGAAGTTCACGAAATACATTTCACACAGAACGTGAATTTTCGTAATAAAGTTAAACGATTTGTAAACGTTGTTCAGGCGTAAGTAAAATAACATGACAGCATGACACGACTCACACGTGATCTGTTAAAAAAAAGGCTATTGGAAAAATTATCTACTTGAAACACCCATTACTAGCAATTCGTGTTACTCTCTTATTCGTATTACATTTCGTATGTATGTATATACTCGCAAATAAAACTATGAGCGATTTGAGCAATAAGTATAGTGCTGTGTGAACACCGAAGTAGTTTAAAGGAAGAAATTGTATTAATATTTTCAATAAAAATTGCTGCGTGTAAATTGGGACTAAGCTTGTTTCTTTCCCGTTCAGCCTGTTTTGCCATTTGGATTAATTGAGCAAATTTTTTTTTTGAAACAACTTATCTCAAATAAAACAACAAACCATGAAAAAATTCTAATAATTACTTTTTATAATATAAAAACCGGGAATTATTAAGAATATTTCAAACCAGCTTCATTTACCCCTTCTCCCCCCTCCCCCAAAAACATGACAATCTTAATTTATATAAAACTTTTAAACAGTTTAACATGTGTGGCTGTTCTGTTAAATTTAAAAGTCAAAATACAAATTCATACTTAAAACAAAACAGCAAACATGGTTGGATACATACCCAAAATAAACTACAAGATACACAGAAAGTATCTATAGAAACGACAAGCTAAATCTGCATGTACATATGTATATGTAGTATCTACATACATGTGTATGTATGGAAATATTTGTGTCTGTGTGTGTGTATGTATCTAATAAATCTAATTCGCCCTCACGTGTAAAAACGTACGTTTAGAACAAGCAACAAAAATTTCAAAATATTTACTTCCACTGCGAAAATACAAGTGAGAATGAATGACTCTGTCTGTCTGTCTGTACATATGTAAGTGTGTGTATATTATAAGAGTATATGTAGCTGTCTGTTGGTATCTAAATATCTAAAAATCTGTCTATTATTCCTATTCCTCTATATATGGATGTAAATACATACATACATACCTACATTGTTTTATTTTTGTATCTGTTGTATACAATTTTTGTTTGTTATTTTCGCCACATATGACGCTGCTGCTGCTGCTGTGTTATCATCATCATCATTCCATAATATTTTGTTTTATTTTATTCTATTCTATATTATTGTGTTTTTGTTGTTGTTTTTGTATCTCGTATCTGCTGGGTTCGTGTGACTGTCTGTCTGTTCTTCTCTTTTTTTTTCGCAATTTATTCTAGTTTATGTCTAGCGGCGTTTTGAACTTGAAAAGTTTTTATTTATTTTTTTCACTGTGTGTGTGTGCTTCTTTTTTTGCAATTTAGATACGTAACCATTCTCTGTTGTTGTTGTGTAGTTAGTTGAATTGTTTGATTTCTTGCTTCTTTCATTTTTTTTTGGGCAAAAAGATAACAAAAATATTCAATGTAAAGTTTTTATTTTTGTTTTTTTTCAGGGGATTAAGAGTGAGACAGTAGAAACGTAAACAGTTGCGAACTAACTAGGGTAATAAGCTTCAAGTTAAAGGGGGGAATTTCTGAAAGATAATCATTGAATATTAATGAATAATAATAAATATATTTATTTAAGCTATAATGCTGGGTCTTTTATTTGTCTTCAGTTTAGCTTTACTAGTAGGTCTTTAAATAGTTCCACTTTAGTTTCATCAGACCATTAGTCGTAGCCTTTTACCTTTAAACGTTTATACTAAATCGTAGGAATCTTTGTATCTATTATGAAATTTTTGTCGCTGCGATTCTTGCTTTGTAGGCGAGAGCGGTGAGTCGTATTAAAAGGGGTACACATATGCATGTACTCGTGAGACACGCTTTCTTCCCTCATTCGTACATATACATCCACAAAAAATCTCACAATGTAGACGCAAATACAATTACGACAAGAATCGCAGCGACAAAAATTTCATAATGTAAACCGGGACGTATTAGAGTGGTGGCATTCGTGACATTTGTGATGACAACCCGCCCTAGGCCGCTGCAATTTTTCGTCCTGGGCAGTAGTGGTTAATCAGTGCAGTGCTAGACCAGTTTGTAGCTGGAACGATTGCTGCGTGTTCAATAATTGTCTTGGCCTAAGTTAGTTGACTAAGCTATCGATGGCAGGGATTAGATATGGAAACATTTAAAGCAAATTCCTCATTTTTTACAGTCTTTTTTGTTCTCGATGACTTGATAAGATCTAGTAGCTTACTTTTTTTTAACTATTGCCTTATCCTTATGAACTGTTTAGTCTTACCCGTTGGCAATCTTTCTTTAACTCGTTTGAACTCGTTTATTTATTTAAAAAGAAAACTTCGTTTATTTAGGACAAGACACAACAAATACTTAGTTTTATTTTATTTGATAATTATTGGAGTTCAGCTAAAGAATAGCATAGAATTCAATGTTATTATAAATCCATTTTTCAATATACAGTGTACTTTCTTATAGCGGAGACACCTCACTAAAGCGGACACCTCCTATCTACGGATACTTTTTTCAGTTCTAAAAAAATCTTTGCTTCCTACTCATATGCCTACAGCTTTCATAAGCGGACAAATTTGTCAGTTCCTTAGTTGTCCGCTTATGAGAGATTACACTGTACCTAATACGTTTGTCATTTCATAGAGCATTGGTGCGCTACTACTCTGTCAAAATCGTTTAACATTAGATTTAAGATTTAGATTTGTTCTAGTTCTATTATTAAATATTTAAAATTATTGTAAAAATTTAAGTATTATTTTGCAATAAAAGGTTATTATAAAATTTTTATTGAAATTTTTTAATTTTTTCAGCACAATATTGAATCTAATATTTCTTCTATTTTTCTTGTCTTTTTCTTCCTACCAGGTGCTTTTTGACTGTTTGGAACATTTTTATAAACTTACGTTAAAACGTTGTTGATACTTATAACAATATTTTGTTTAATTTTAATTTAATTCAGTAAAAAACCCAACAAATACAACCAACATTAAATCCTAACCTCAAAACCAAACACACAAAACTCAAGCTCCCCCCCCTAACAAAACCAATCCAAACAACCAACCCACTCAAACAACAAAAAACACACACACAACAAGCAAAAATAAGTGCAATTTTTATTTAAAAAATTTAAGTTTGACTTTAAGTTTTAATTATTTTAAATGATTTAATTTATTTTTAACAAAAATCTCACAAAAAAAGAAAACGAAAATAAACAAAAAAAGAATTTTAAGTTTAATTTCTCAAAATTTAACAAACAAAATTTCAAAAAAAAAAACAAAACAAACAACCCAAAACAACAAAACAAACAACAAACTATTTCGGCAAAACAACAAGCAACAGCAAAAATAATAGAAGAAACCCCCCGCAACAATAAAAATAGTAAAATAAACGAAGCAGAAGCAATAGAAGAAGAAGCAGCAGCAGCAGCAACAACAAAATTATCCCCCACTACAAAATTCGCAACTACAACAACAACAACAAAAACAAACAATAAACCGTAACAATAATAAAACGAAATTCTATAATAATAACAATAACAACAAACAATCACAAACTAAATAAATGCAATAAAAATAAAAAAACACAACAAAAGAGAAAACTCCTAAACAGAGAACAAGAAAACCAAGCAACAGCAACAAACACAAATAATAATAAAACAACAAAGCAACTTATAATCAAATCAAAATAAAAACAAAGCAAAGCAAGAAGCAAAACAACCGTAATAAATACACTCAAACTAAAAAAATAGTAAAATCTACAAAAGCAACTCAAATTGCAGCAACATTTCGAACACAAAAATTACAAAATTTATGCAGTAAAATAGAAAAAATCTTAAACTAACAATAATACCAAGGAAATAGTCTGATCAATTAAATAAAATAAATAAAACCCAACTCTCCCAAACCTCTTCAGTAAAAACCGTAAACCGAAAAGCAAAAAAGTACAGAACAACCTCCCGATAACTGAAAAAAAATAGACAAAATTTGTTAAATTTTAAACGAGAAAAACCCAAAAAAGCAGAGAGAAAAATCAAAAATTTTTTTGAACAGTTTTAAACAAAATTTACTTATAATTTTATTTGAAAATAAGTTTGTGTAAGAAAACCAAAAACAAAAACAACGTTTTGAACACTCGAAAGCCAAAATAACAAAAGACTACAAGAAAAAAAGTTTTAAAATGTTTTGAAACTAAAAAAGCAAAGGAAAAGCACCAAAATTCCTAGTATGTATGTATGTATATCAACATTAACAGCAAATGAACTCGAAATATAAACTTAATTTAACAAACAGAAAAAAAGAAAATTTAAAACAACTTTATAAAAAAAGCCCCTAAAATTACTAAAATTAAAAACAATTTTGGCTAAAAAAAAATTATTAAATAAAAAAACACATGTTTTGTTTAACAGCTAAAACAGCAAATTATAAGTGTATTAAAAACAATTTAAACAAAATCCAAGACTCTAAAATAAAATTTGAAAAACAAAATAAAACATACAAATTACAAGTATTCTAAGGTATAAACATTATTAAGGTTAAAAAAAATCAAAAAAATAAAAATATATAAATGTCAAAAAAAATTTTACTGCATTAAATTAACATAAACTCTAAAAACAATATAAATTTATAAACAATTACTGCTACATTGTTGTAAAAATCATAAGAAACAAAAGAAAATCTAAAAATTTTTTTTGGACTGGAAAACAAACTACAGTTGGCAACACTAAATTAAAACTTAATTTTTTGGATAAACGAAAATGGTAAGTGCACAACATTTACCAACAATTTTCTGTGAGTTTAATCTACCAAAAAGTACTTACTTACATACATTCTTAAGATACAATAAAAAGTTAGATTTATTTTAGTTCAAAGAAAAGCTTATTGTGTCTTCTAACCACTAATGTAATGTATAAATACATGATTTTAAAACTCTTAAAAAAATTAACAATTCGTTGTGAGTTTAACAGATTTACATAAACATAATTTACTAGCTACTTGACCTTTCTTTAAAGGCCTTTAATTTGTTTTGTGAGAAAGAAATATTACACTTATTTTAACTCAAAGAAATGTTTATACATACATTTCTAGTTGCATAAATATAAAGGGCGTTTTTCTTAGATGTATAGATCTTTAAATTGGCTTCACTTTTTCAACGGGCGGCCATTTTGTCAGCTGTCAAGTGATGCTAACTTAAAGTTAAAGTACATCTAGAAAACCCTATTAAAAATTGCTGTAAACACTAACAATTTTCTGTGAGTACAAAAGATTTACAGAAAAATTTACTTCACTGCCTTCTATTGGCGGCCTTTATTATCACGTGAGAGAGAAAAAAGTTACAAATAAATTATTTTAAACGAAAGGTCATTGTAACTACTTTTCAGAAATTATTAAAGAGTTTTTATATTTGAATAACTTAATAATTTAACTCAAATTTTGGTGTCTTTCAGTAGAATTGAAACACTAAAATTGAAGAGTTATTTTACAGTGGCTCACAGTAGTGTATTTTTTGTTTGTTTTCACATCTCCATAAAAAAATTGCTTAATAATTTAACTCAAATTTTGGTGCCTTTCATTAGAATTGAAACACTAAAATGGAAGAGTTATTTTACAGTGGCTCACAGTAGTGTATTTTTTGTTTGTTTTCACATCTCCATAAAAAGAAAACTAACAGGAACTTAAAAAAGAAATTGCTGTCATTTAAAAGAGCTATAAGCCTAAAAAACAAAAAACATTTGTTGCAAAAATGTTTAATTGAATTTAAAGACACAATTAAAATTAAAAAAAAAAAAACAGAAACTAATCCTTTTTTAACGTCATTTTAGGCAGTCAATTTCTGTCTTTTCTTCCCTGTAGCAGTACAATATTTTCTGTTGAATTGTCGGAGTTCGATTTTGTAATGTCAAGTGTCAAACATTAAAGCTGCAACAGTTCAAAAATTCTTTGAGCGCTTCATCCAAGAAAATAGGATAAATAACAAAGGCACACGCAAACAAAAAATATAGTTGTGCATGTTTACCACAACTATTTCAATATTTATAGACATTTTTTTTAATATTACAATCACTGAAATTATTTATATGATTTCGGCAACCATAATTTGTTTAAGTTACCATTCATTATAGCAAGCATATATATGATTATAGCAATTATGTAATGTTTATGGTAATCCGTTTTATGATTAAAGATTATATCATATTATGTTGTTCTCTATCATAATCAAAGAGCAACAAATTATTATAAATGGTTACATAATAAACATGATTGCCACAAATATATATGTACATAGTTACTACAATCATATATCAATAATCATCTGAATCGTAACTTAACCATATTTTGGTAATTATATAAATAATTGCAGTGGCCATAATATTTTTAAAAAACTTGTAAACATTTTGACACTTTTGCGGGAAACATGTACAACTATATTTTTGCTCTAAGTTCAGAAAGGCATCGAATAAAATTTTTAATGAGCCTGATGAGCGATACATTTTAAGAAAAATAAGGGTAACTGGCCACCGAAGTTGAAGCTAGACTGGGCCAACAATGTTGCATTGAAACTGTTCGTATGGTGTCTTGCGCCAACATGATTTTAATGGCCGAGTTGCAACAATAAGTTTCTAAAACCGAAAAACACACTGTGCAACTAAATTTCGCCAAGGAACATGTTTGTCAGCAGTATTATGGTACTGGGAATTTTACATTTGTTGAAACAATCATGTACAAGTTTGAGCGAGGACAACTTGTTGAAAACCGCAAACAACATTTCTACGATTGATAAACAATTGTAGTAAAATTTAATTACTTCAAGATCTCCAATTAAAGTTGAAATTGAGCTATGATTGTTAAACAATTGAAGTGAAAATTAAATTCCTTTAATACAAATAATTTATTTACATCCATTAAAATTGTATCGATAATTATACTCGTATACTTGTTTTGCAAAACTCTCTACAAATTAAATTTTGATTACACCCAAAAGTGTTGTTACCAAAATCTCCCTGCATTTTCCAATACTTTTCAATTTTGTCAGCTACATTTTTTTGTATGCAATTAAAAACACATTAATAAATGCATTAATTAGTAGCTGAAAAAGGCGTGGCATAAAAAATACAAAAATATTTGTGAAATGACTGTACTAAAAACAAAATTACGATTACATATACAACATATACAATTATAACAAGCTACATATAGGTATATACCCAATATTTTTATTTACTTTTCAAGTATATAGTGAATACATAAAATTATAGTAGATAAATACATATGTAAGTACTCGTAGATACTTCAAAAAATGTCAATGTTTCCATTTAAATAAGTTGGTGTTTTAAATACAATTGTAGATATTTTAATAATAATAATTTCATGCATAAATATTTATGTATGTATATTGTCTGTAGACAACACTTATTATATACTCAAATACAATATGTATATGTAATTTCTGTGCGTGTGTATTATAAAAATTGCTCAAAAAAAAAAATCTGTTGCAAACGGAAATTAAAAATGCAAATTAAAATATTTTGTTAACATTAATGTTGCAGCAACCACACCAACAGGACTGCAACTCTCAAATCAAACTACCAAAAATAATTTTTTTCACCCAACAGCACCACCAATACCAATACCACTACCACCCATATAATGCATTCACCCATACATATGTGTGAGTGCATTAAAATTTTAACAAAAATTGCATACGAATATCAGCATCATTGCAATAATATCATCTATATATATAAACATTTATGTACCTACATATATACATATGTACATACATATGTATATAAATACTTATGTGGCTGCCTATAACTGTTTATGTATTGGTATATACTAATTCTTTTTTTTTTTTGTTAATATTTATGTACATTTTTATCTGGTCTATGTATTGTAATGCCTCAGAAAGGGTTGAAGGTACGCAGCATAAATGTATTGCCAATTTTTATTATTATTTTCTACAGTGGGACTAATTGGCAAAACCAAAAAAAAGTTTTAGGGTGCTGTAGCTTAATTGATTATCGCGTTTGATCATTAATAGTGTGACCACATCAATTTTGAGTGAAACCGGTACATTTTTCGAAAAAAGTACTAAAAACCGGACCATTCAAACTTAAAACCGGGCCATTTTTTATGAAAAAAAAAAACTTTATTATTTAAGTTAAATTTAGACAATTATAATGTTATAAGTAGTTTGAATCTAATTTTCTGTTGCTTTTTTTTAAATCGTGATGAAATTAGCTTCAGCAATGTTGGGGATTCTTTCAAACAATTGTAAAATTCAACGCATTCGCATATTTGAGAAATAGCATATGTTTCAAAGTATCTAGCTTGAGTTGCGATTTTACTTTTGTCCATAATTTTGCGATCAACGAAAATATACCCTCTACACTTGCAGATGTTGCTGGCAAACAAAATATAAATCCAATGATTCGCGCGAAGCGAGTGTACGGTATATTGTTACTTTGAAAATGTTTGAAACATTCCACCCAACGTTTATGTGGTTTAGTATAACGTGGCTTAGTAGGAGGATTATTTTTATTCCCTTCGCTAATTTTCTCTGGGGTAATAAATTTCAATATGTAACCAAATTCGTCAAACAATTTAAATTGTTGTCTTCAGGTTTTAACCAATTCTTTTCAACCATAAATTTGATCGTTGTTTCTACATCTTTCCAATTCGGTGCAGCAGCGAGTCCCTTTTTGTTTAAGTAAAAACAATTAAAAAAGTTATAAATGCGACCTTTAAATTTGGTATTTAAAATTGCAAAGACTCTTTTTTGACATGATGTAAGAGCTCTTTCTGGGCCCAAAAAAAAAACCCTCATAAAAGACTCTTTTTCTAACATTATCTAAGAGCTCTTTCTGGCGGACCATTTTCGAATGTAATGACACTCTTTTCTGAAGGTTTTCGGAGCAATAATGATTGTTTTTTTGGGGTTCATAAAGGGCATGAACGCTCCGGAAAAGGTGTCAGAAAAGACTCTTTTCGGACTCATATGGCTTGCTGGGGATATGCATAGACACATGATTTTAAAATCAATCATTCAAAAGAATTAATTTCCATTAAAATATGATGCGATTGTGCCAAATTTCAATGAAATAGACTGTTTTGTTGTTCAAGTCCACATATTTTTTATTTAATTAAATTCAAATTAAAAATCCGGGCCATCCGGGGGATGTCACCGGGACACCGGGACATTGTTTCCAAAACCGGGCCATGTTCTGGATTTTCCGGGCCAGTTCGTCGCACTAATCATTAAGCATGAGTTGGTATTTGTGGCCTAGGTTCGATTCCCAGCCGCTGCTACTCAAAAACAACATCAGTGTCTGATAATTATTAGTTTTCTTTCTATCCTCTCATAACTAACATTTAACACAGAGCCCTCCTTCGGTGGTATAGAATTTAAACGCCACCGAAGTAAAATAATTAAAATAATGGCTATAAATTAAGCTTTGATCAATACGCCTACTCACCACCAGAGGCGCTGCAATACTGTACTATTAACAAACATAACACGCAATTACAGTGTTGTCATATGAAAAGCTTTTCTCTACTTTTACCACCTATTCTTCTTCGACCTATCCCTTTCTAAATAAAGTAACACAATTAATTAATTAATATATAGGCATATTAATTGCCTGAGTGTTACTTCTTTAAAAAAAAAAATGTAGTATGATTGCCACTAAAATTTGGCTAGAGCATAATTGGCTTTCTGCTTGTGATCTGGTGATTAGCAACAATATGTTAAATAGACACGACACTTTTAGGTTTTTTTAGGTTGTGTGGTTTTTAGTTGGAGGACAAGAAGGACGAACAGCGACACAAATTTCAGCCTCTTTGATGATTTCAAACGATTTACTGACTTTTGTACAGGAACTTCCAGATTTTGACTTGAGCCTAATTTTTTGCTGCTTATTGACATATCATGTTTAACTTAATGCATTTTTGCATAAAACGGGGCCTATTGGGCGCTGCGGACTGTCGAATGTGGGTGTGTGAGGGGACCTGAGGACTCCGGGCACGTACTGACGGAGTGTTCTTACTAAGATAACATTAGGGAGCTAGGGAGCTATTTTATTGGAGGAAAACGAGACTTCCTGCTAGATTGTCAGATATTGCGTTTTCCTATCTTCGGCATTAATACACCGGTTGGCCATTGCTCGTTCCTACGACGAGACTGGGTGGGTAACTTTCTACTAAACTATCAGATATTGCGTTTTCCTACCTTTGGCATTGGTACACCGGTTAGCTACATTACAAACTGCTGTTCTGCTTTACTTACCGCCTTTTGCTTTTATCTTTGGCCTTTTTATACCCTCCACCACCAAGAGTGGTAAATGATTGTATATTACGTTTGTCATTCCGTGTGAAACTTTGTTATTATTCGTCTGAGACCAAACAAAGTATATGTATATATTCTTGATCCTTATGAAATTCTAAGTCGATTGAGCCATGTCCGTCTGTCTGTCCGTGTGTGTAAAACATTCTCACGTCCAAACAATACAACTTAACTAAACGAAATTTCCAGAAAAATATTTCTTATTTTGCAGGTAACTTTGGTATTGGAAACCAGCAAAATCGGTTTAGGCCAACCAGTGTTATGGACCAATATGTGAGACAACCTCTATAAAAATTTTATATTTTTTTGTCCATTTTATTGCAACATTTTGAAATATATGAAATACCATGAAATTTTGTATGCGTTATTTGTATGATAAAAGAAGAAAGTATGAGGAAAAATAGTAAGAATTGGTCTATCATTTCTCATAGACCCCATACAAAAGTCTTCCCGAGATATTGCTTAATTATACATAAATGCCTATAAAATTTCAATATCAATACAAAATTCAGCAAAAATAAGTTTCATGCAAAAAGAAATCGCAAAACGAATTTTTTTTAGCTCGGTCCATGTGTGATCATAGACCCCATATAAAGTCCACTTCCAAAATTCACTTAAATATGTATAAAACTGATAAATAATCCTTATAGCCCTCTGCCGAAAATCACTTCAATACTCATAAATCTCTTATAAATACCGGTACTGATCCAAAATTTTACACGGATCATTTACATACATGCCAAAATCAAACTGCTGGATTTTAAGAATATCGGTCCATATTTGACTATATCCCCCATATAAGGTCCACTTCCGAAATTCAGTTTAATACTAATATGTATCTTAAATAAACCGTTATTACGTTAAAATTCGACATCACATATCCTCATATGCCTAAAAATCATTGTTCAGCCACCTCTCTGATAGTGATTCGACGATTATCCAAAATCATTTTCTTCACTGCTTCAATGTTTTTACCGGTTGTTGATGTGCTTGGGCGACCAGGACGAGCATCGTCATTGACATCTTCTCGGTCTTCCTTATACCACAATTGAACTTGTGTTCTGCTCCTAGTAGACTCGCCAAACGCCACAGTCAACATTTCAAATGTCCTTGCGCATTTAATTTCATTTTTTACACAAAACTTAATACAGTTTCTTTGATCCATTTTTTCGAATAGTGAAAAATCGAAGAGCAATCTAAAACACGACTAACCTTTTTATCTGTTAAAAACAAACTGACAATCCAAAATTGCTGATATTAACATATATAACAGACATGTGTAACAACATAACAGAAAAAAAATGCGAAAATCAAACATACGTATGCCACGAATTTTGAAAATAACGGTTATTTTTCGATCAGACCTCGTATATTGCAGTTTCTGTTCTAGAGTCTGTTTTAGTTATGTGTATGTTTTTCCTTTACTTATTTGTACCACTGTACCTTCACATTAAGTTAAACGTACTTTATATAAGGATGCATTTACTGTGTTGCACAAAGGATGCACTTGTTGTTGTTGCACTTTCAACTACAACAACAGGACAATAAGCCAAAAAAAAAATAAAAACTAAAACAAAAAATGCAATATTGCAACCGGCGACCAATTGTTTGGCTCTATTGTGTGAGTGCGTGCTGCGTTTGGATGTATTGTTATGGTATATAGCTCTGTTGGCGTCAACTGCTGCCAACATTCACAAGCAGCCTTGGGAGATGTACTTTAAATGATTATACAGAATGAATGAAGGATGATGAAGGTATAGTGAGAGTGTGAGTTGAGTTGGTGGGTGGGTGTTTAAAGTGGTCAGATATTTTTCATTTTAAAAAAGGGTGCAGATTGGTTTGTGTGGCTGTCTGTCTGTTTGTATGGGGTGTTGCAACATCATACATACATACATACATATGTGTTTGTTTGCTGTTGTTGTTGTTGGCATTACCATATAAGGCAGTTATTTTTGTTGTTGCTGTTGCTGTTGCAAATGATGTACGCGAAAATTATGGTGGCTCTCGATATGTGTACTTCATATATTTTATTTCAACTTGTTTGTCTCCCCTTTAATTTTCATATTGTTTTGTTATTTCTGTTTGTTTGGTTTTCTGCGGGGGGGTAAGGCTGGTTTTAATGATGATGAGCAGGATGTTGAAATGTTGTCTGCTGCTCACAAAAGTTTTTTCGGGTGGTAATGATTTGCTGTGGACGACTGGCTCCCCAAAAGCGAATAATTTTGTTAAAGTTCAGGGTGGCGTTAGTTAATGGCTGTCCGTTTGGTCATGTTGTTATTTGGGGAAAAAAAATGTTTTTGTTCAATATAAAAATGGATGACACTGCTGCTGATGTTGCCTGGTCTGTGTTATAAATGAACATACAACATTTTATGTTGCATGTAGTAGGTACAATATATGTATGCACATACATGTGTATGTATATGTGGTAGATAGACTCAAACATGTAGAGATAGATTGCCTTATTACACAAAATGAAATGGAATTAATCGAAAAACACAACTGTACTTTTGATAAAAACAATTGTATTTTGCAGTTGAAGAGTGTGTTGGACATAACGTCCGTCTGTCTGTCTGTCTGTATTTGTTTTTCATTATGTACAATCTGTATGTACATATGTATAAATTTGCAATATACTCGTATGTATTTGTTTAATAACTATTCACTTTTATTTTTTTTGGTTGTTTGTATATAAAAACTATGTGCGAGTGTTTGAGTTTGTACGTTTTTATTGTTCGATTACATTTCAATTGTATTGTCATCTCTTGCCCATATAATGAGCTGTTGCAGCATTATTACCAGGCCTTAAATAAATATTAATAACAAAAATATGGCTGTACTCTTGCCATTTTAACTCGTACTCTTATCTCTATATAACAATTTTTTATAATATCATTACAGTTTTTTTTTTTATTATTATTATTTTTATTAACTTCCTTTATTTGAATGTAGTGGAATTAATGTCTTTTTTTTTTGCCCCTAGTGTTGGCTGTATTTAAGGAATGCTTGTATATAATTTACAGATGGTAATAATTTATGTTACTTTTTTATTATTTATATATTTTTATGTGCAAAAAAACAAATATGTATATTTTTTTCCATTTGGTATCTATAATTATTTATATGGCATATTAATATTAACATTTATTTACTTATTAAGGCAAATTAATCAACTTCTTTAAAAAAGGCGGAGCTTAGTTTGAAAATGAATTTTAAAAGTTTCCTTAAACAGAGAACATAAATATGGCAGCTAAAGAAAAATAGTTAAAATAAAATGCTTTTGTTTTTCAAAAATATAGAAAACTAACTGATTACACACCGGGAAATTTATTTATTGCAATACTTTGGGATATACAATATTTTTAGTTTGCCCATCAGAAGCATACACATATAAATCGGTGGCTTTTCCTACACGGGAGCATACAACATAAAGCTGTTCATGCGAGAAACATGGATTTGCTAAATTTAAGCCGCAAACTTGCAGAGATTGACCTTGAGCTTTGTTAACAGTCATCGCAAACGCTAACCGAACAGGAAACTACAATTGTTTAAAATCGATTGGTAAATCTGTTGTTAGTATGGAATGCGTGTCAAAAGTACATCTGTACCTTTATATTTTCCAGTTATAATTGTAACTTTTATTAAATTATTTCTCAGTTTTTTTTACTGCAAGTCGAGTGCCATTGCATAGCCGTGGTGATCGATATTACGCAGTAAAATGATTCGCACTACAATTTTAAGTTGTAGCACATGTGGAAAGCCTGCCACATCGAGTGAATTTAACAACTCAACAGGATAATTAACGGCCTTACGGGTTGCCTGATTGATTTGACGCATTTCAAAGTGATATCTATCTTCTTCATATGGAAAAATAATAGAATCCTGAAGCGTGTCATATGAGCGCTGCATATTCGGCTTACAACTTTATATAGTCAAGAATTTATTATTTCGTAAGATTATCCTATTGTGAAAATTTAATGACGATCGGTCCAGTAGTTAAGACTATATTACGATTTTTATTTTTTAAATGGGCGTGCTCCGCCCACTTTTCTCCTGGTACGTATTTCTAATTATGCCAATACCATATGCACCAAATATCATCGACGCACATCAACAAATGACCAAAATATTGCGATTTAAATTTTTGGGTTATATGAAAAGTGTATTAATATTGACAGACTATTTTTTGAAAGTATACCTAGAAAACAAACAAAACAGAAACCGGAACAAATACTAAAGAACGAGGTCTGATAAAAAAATAACCGTTATTTTAAAATTTTTCAAAAAGTATTTATTTATTCATCAATAACTATCTTGTCCCCTGCAAAGTAATTCCCCGCAGATATAATACATTTATGCTGGCGTTTTTTCCAATCCTCAAAACACTTCTGAAAAGCGCTTTTTGGTATCACCAACAGCTCCTGTTTCGACTTTTCTTTTATCTCCTCAATCGTAGCAAAACGCTTTTCTTTCATCGGTGTCTGCAGTTTCAGACTCGCCAAACGCATTTAATTTCATTTTTTAAACAAAACTTAATACAGTTTCTTTGATCCATTTTTTCGAATAGTAAAAAAATCGAAGAGCACACCAAAACACGACTAACCTTTTAATCTGTCAAAAACAAACTGATAATCCAAAATGGCTGATATTACCAACATATATAACAGACATGTCTACCAACATAACAGAAAAAAATGCGAAAATCGAACATATGTAACTCACGAAATTTGAAAATAACGGTTATTTTTTGATCAGACCTCGTAGATACTAAACCAGACACTGGAATAGGCATTGAAACAGAACTAGAATATACAATAGATTAGGCACTAGAAAAGTCACTAACAGACACTAGAACAGATAATAAAGCAAATAATAGAAAAGACACTAGAGCAGACACTAGAAGAGAACTAAAACAGGCACTAGAATAGACACTAAAAAATACACTAAAAAAAAATACTAGAAGAGAACTAAAACAGGCAGTAGAATAGACATTAAAACGACACTAGAACAGATACTAGAAAAGGCACTAGAAGAAATCTAAAACAGGCAGTAGAATAGACATTAAAACGACACTAGAACAGAGCTAAAACAGGAACTAGAACAGATACTAGAAAAGACACTAGAAGAAATCTAAAACAGGCATTAGAACAGATACTAGAAAAGACACTAAAAAAGTTACTAGAAGAGAACTAAAACAGGCAGTAGAATAGACATTAAAACGACGCTAGAACAGAGCTAAAACAGGAACTAGAACAGATACTAGAAAAGACACTAAAATAGGCACCAGGACAGACACTAGAACAGATCTATATAGTTATAAATACTGTTACACAACTGAACACACATTTCGGTTGACATTTATTCTTCATTGCGACGTAAAATGTTTTGGGATTAATTGTTTATAATCATAGTATGGGACGACAGTGAAAATCGTATTGTTGTAGTTGGCTTTAGGACGTTGCGACCGCTTGAAATCACTAGCAATTTTGTGTATCGTGCTGTGAAGTTGTTTGAAGAAACTGGTGGAGTGCGATACCATCAAATATTCGGCCGTCCCATGCACTGAAAGAACTCGGAAAGCGATAAAAGCCGTGAAGAGACGAATAGACCGAAAACCACCGGCGAAAATCGAAAATCTTGCCGCGGAAAATGGAAATTTCAAAAAAAAAATGCATATCTTGTATTAGCAAAGAAGATTTGGGTCTCAGCGGGTTCCATCGACACCTGCTTACGGCCGTTTTTAAGGAAAAAACGCAAGCGAATATCAAAAACTTTATTCAACCGGTACGCGAAGAATACACACAGAGAAATTCTGTTTACTGGCGAGAAAATTTTTACCATAGAAGTATTGTTCAATAAACAGAACGATCGTGGATGTATGCTTTAAAGAGGCCACCATCCCGTGTCTGTAATGATATAAAAGGGAGTGAGCTACGATCTCGTTACCAAGCTGCATTTTTGCGAAAAAGGAGTAAAAATATCAGCCAAAGTCTAAAACATCGAACGTCTTGAAACCCATTGTGAAGCCTCTCAAAACCAAGCAATATTCGTTAGGCAGCCAAATTTCCAGCAAGACTGTGCTGCAGCTCACAAAGCAAACACAAACCAACTGTTTCGGACTTCATATCAACGGATGATTGGACAGCTGCTCCAAACAAGACCTCAACCCGTTGGATTACAAATTGTGGTCTGTATTAGAGGGCATTGCTGGCTCTACTGGATATTCAAATATTGAGAGATTAAAGCGAGTCTTTTTCCGTGCAGTGGACAATTTTCCCATGCATTAGGTGCGTCGCGCGATCGAGGAGTGACCACATCGTGTCAAGTCGTGCTGGAAGGCAAACGGAAGTCATTTCGTATAAGTTGTACATAGATTTGTAGCCATTAAATAACCCAATAAAAACAAGAACAATATCTTTAAAAAATATTAATAAGTTTCGATTTTTCTGACTTGAAGTAGAATGGACTGGAACCAAAACAAAAACCCATAACCTGAACTAGAACCTTAAATTTCTTATTAACAAAATTTCCTCTCCTTTACCATCTACTCCAAATACCAGTTACCTTGAAAACTAAATTGCTTTGTTTTCCTTATTCGCTATTTTGGCGTAAAGTGAAAGTATTTTTTGTGTTTAGTGTGATTAACAAAACGGATACAAAATATTGTTGCCAGCCACACACACACACACACAATCTATATTTCACTAAGTGTAACAGTTTTTTTTTCGAGTTTTTTTGTTGTTCCTGGTTGTAGGCAACAATGTTGCAAATCTTGAGGGGTTTTTTTTGTTGCTCTAAAGTAACTTTTGTGGCTTACACAAAATTTGAGTTCTTTTTTTGTGGAAAATAACGCACATGTTGCAACAACGAAAGTAAAGTAACGTATGGTAAAATAAAAGAAAAACTGTGTGTGCCACCCACATAAAAACATAGTTTTTGAAAGTTAAACTGCTGGAAAAGCGAGGATAAAATAAAAACAATAGTTAGCTATGTGTAGTACACGTAGAGAAAAAATATAGTTATGCATGTTTACCACAACTATTTAAAAATTTTTAAATATTTTTCAATAATATTATGGTCACTGTAATTATTTTTATGATTTCTGCAACCATAATATGGTTAAGTTTACCATGCACATATATATGTTTATAGCAATTATGTAATGTTTATGGTGATCAGTTTTAAATATTATGTTGTTCTCTATCATAATCAAAGCGCAACAAATTATGATAAATGGATTCATCATAAACATGATTGCCACAAATATATACATAGTTACTTCAATAATATACAATATATATGATTGTAATAATCATCTGAATCATAACCTAACCATATTATGGTTGCCGCATTCATAAAAATAATTACAGAGACCATAATATTGTTGAAAAACTTTAAAAAATGTTGACATTGTTGTGGTAAGCATGTGCAACTATATTTTTTTGTCTGTGTGTATAGAGAACTTTGTGCGGTGAATTTTGTTTATAGAGAAGTTGACTGTTAGAGAGTTGTGGCGATGTGCCTGTGTCTGGCACAAAATGTGGCTGTATTTTAGAGAGAACTATAAAGACTGATAAGGCATTTAAGGTTTACGGCAAGTTTAGTAATAAGCTAAGGAATTTAGAGATTTTTTTTAGATTAAAATCGCAATAACTCTTGTTATTAAGGTTCAAAATGTTTTGTATTAAAGTTTCAAATTTGCGCTAAGTTTGCGTGAAATTTTCAAAACAGTAGTAGAAATACTACTATTTTAAAAGTGTTAAAATTTAAAATTTATTATTATAAACAAAGTGACAGCCTATAAAGTAAATTTTAAAAATAGTAGTAGAAATATTACTATTTTAAAAAGTGTGAAAAAAGGTAAATTTCGGTAAATTCAGCTTATTTTAATAAAGAATCAGCAAATTTCATTAAGTTCTACTAATTTCTGGTTATTATTTGAACTTTTCAAAATAGTAGTAGAATACTACTTTTTTAAAAGTGTTAAAATGATCAAATTTTTTTAATTTTTTTTGGCTATTTATTATTATAAACAAAGTGAATTTTAAAAATAGTAGTAGTAATACTACTTTTTTAAAAAGTGTAAAAATAATAAATTTCTATAAATTCAGCTGCTTTTGTTAAATAATAAGTAAATTTCATTCAGTTCTACTAATTTCCGGTTATTATTTGTGTTAAAATTATCAAATTTTATTCAAGCTTTGTTATTATTATTATTATGAAAGCCTTTAAATTAATTTTTGAAAATAGTAGTAGAAATACTACTTTTTTAAAAAGTGTGAAAAATTTACGATAATTTTATTAACTTCTACTTATTTCCGGTTAGTTTTTGAACTTTTCAAAATAGTAGTAGAAATACTACTTTTTTAAAACGAGTAAAAAATTAAAAATTCCATATAATTCTTTCCTTATTTGAAAGGATTATTCTGTTGTTTAGTTAACCATAAGAAGAATTTAGCAAGTTTTTAAGGAAAAATGATTTTTTTGAAAAATTTTTTCCAAATATTCACATATCAGAAAAATTGATTTTTTTCAAACTGCATGGTCCCATAGCCCATTTAACTTCAACGCTTACAACGTTACTCTGTTTAATACTTTAAACTAAAAAAAAATACAAAAAACTAAAAATTTCAAATTTTTTTTAGCTTTTACCCCTAAAAATGTATATATGCATGTGTGTATATTAAACTTGATAGACTTTATACTTTAAAAAACTGTATGACGACGTGCTGAGTATGTGCATGAGTTTTTCTTTTATTTTGTGGATTTAAGTTAAATGCATTTGTCATCATTGCCTGCCTGCCTGTCTTAATGTATTGTAATGTTTTGGGAAAACAACTACACTATATGTAGGTACACACAATAAAACAACTAGGAAGTACATTTTGGTTTTAAAATCTACGATTACACAGAGTCTGAGCTGACAATTTCAAAAAAACTTAAAATAACAATAAAAAAAGCAACAAGGAGCAGAAATATTTGCCCACCCATATTACAGTTATTTGTGCCTTCGTGTTTTATAAAGTGCACAAAGCATACATACATACACTTGTATGTACAATACATAATGTATTGAAACAAAATACAAACTATTTTTAAAATAGTAGTAGAAATACTACTTTTTTTAAATGTGTGACATATAACAAATTTTATTAAATTATGTTCTTATTTGCTATTTTAAACTAAATGAAAGCTTTTGCTTTAACATTTTGAAAATAGTAGTAGCAATACTACTTTTTTTTAAAGTGCTAAAATTGGTAAATCTTGCTTATTTTGTTAAATTTTAAGTTAATTTAATTGAAGTTAACTTATTTGTGATACAATTATTTGTATATTTGAATTTTTCAAAATAGTAGTAGAAATACTGCCTTTTTAGAATCTTAAAAATATACAAAATTTTATTAAATTCTCTTTTATGTTATTATTATAAACATAACAAGAGACTTTGTTTTAAATTTTGAAAATAGTGGTAGAAATACTACTTTTTTTTTGAAGTACTAAGAATGTTAATTTAATGAAATTACTTTTATGTTTTGATTTTTCAAAATAGTAGTAGAAATACTACTTTTTTTAAAATACCGTAAACTACAAATTTCTTTAAATTCTACTTATTTATCGTTATAAAATATAATATTACATCTTTGGGCTAAAAATGATATAATTTTAATAAATTCTTTTATAATTTATTATTATAAACAAATTACAGCCTTTTTATACAATTTTGAAAATAGTAGTAGAAATACTACTTTTTAAAAAGTCTTAAATATAGTAAATTTCTATAAATTCGGCTTAGTTAGTTAAATAAATCGTAAATTATATTTAGTTCCTGCTGATTGTTGCTTATTAATTAATTTTTTAAAAATATGTAAGAGTAGAGAAATATAACATTTTTAAAATTGTTAAAAATACCAAATTTTATTAAAATATCAGACTATTTATTATAATAATTATATTAATAGCCTATTTTAAAAATAGTAGTAGAAATACTACCTTTTTAAAAAGTCTTTTAAATGTACTACTACTACTACTAGTTTTTTTAAATGGTTAAAATTATAACATTTTATTAAAATTTTGGGCTATTTATTATTACAAAGAAAATGACAGCTTTTAAATTAAAAATACTACTTTTAAAAATAATGAAAAATAGTAAATTTCTATAAATTCAGCTCATTTTATGAAAGAATTAGTAAATTTCATTAAGCTCTACTGATTTCGGGTTATTATTTGAACTTTTAAAAATAGTAGTAGAAACACTACTTTTTTAAAAAGTGTAAAAAAGGTAAATTTCGGTAAATTCAGAATTGGTAAATTTCATTAAGTTTTACTTATTTTCGGTTAGTTTTTAAACTTTTCAAAATAGTAGTAGAAATACTACATTTTTAAAAAAATTAAAAATTTAATTTAATTTTACTTTTTTGTCGATATTAAATTTTATATTTTCTATTTTGTTGGATTTTGAAATTCGTAGTAGAAATACTACTTGTTTTAAAGTACTCAAAATAGTATTTTTTATTAATTTATTTTAGTGGATTTTAGGTGTTGCTGTTAATTATGTTTCTTACTAAATTATTTCCTTTGTTTATTAGCATTTTAAGTTTTGTATAATAAAACCGATTACCAAATACTTTTAATATGATGTATAAATACATCTCTAGCCAAAGTTTTTTCAAACTGTTGAAAGGATAATTGTTGTTGCTGTACATACATGTTGTTGATACAATGTCCAGGCAATTTTCAAGTCCATGTGAGGCTTTTTATCTGTTTTTTTCATTGTTGTTTTTTTTTTTGAAAAACGCCATTTCCATAAACGAAAAAATAGGAAATGAACACAAAAAAAAATCAGACTGGGATTTTTGTTTGATTTCTTTTTCTGGGTTATTTTTTTGGTGTTGTGTTGTTTCCCTTTCTGGGAAAAACAAACACACCCTTACACATAAATAGGCCTCATGCAGAACCAGTAACCAGTGTGTGAGTTTCAACATAACCAAACACTCTCTGCTGTTACAAACATACAGCGTTCAGCTTTCAGTAAAATAAGAAATAACACAAAATGAATTTAATTCTTTTTGATATTTTAAAATGTTTCTTATATTTATTGCAATTTTTTGGTCACTCATATACATGTATTTGTTTATGTATATGTATATAGGTACATACATATGTAAAGTTTCATTTATATACACAAAATTTATCTTGGCTTGGTATTGGTCAATAAGTTTCTTTTTTTACAATTTATTTCGTGCGAAGACACATTTTTCTTTTATTTTTCAAGGTTTTTCCAACACGGTAAAATAAAATGCGTATGTAAAAAAAAATTATATAAAAAATTTTTTGTTTTCGTATGAAAGAAAATAAAGGGGAGTTTATATTTATTTTAATGAATTCCATCCGTATATATATTTTTATATATTCGCTCTTTTATATAAAAGTTATAAGTATTTTTAAGATACATATACATAGTTTGTAAGCTGAAGATATACAAGTTTTGTATAAGAAATTGTTTAAGGTATTGCTAGCTTTATATTTTGTTACTTTTCCTTAAAAAAATTTATGAAAATTTTCAGGAATTTTATTCTATTTTCTTCGACCTTTTGATTTTTATTAAATAATTTGTAAGCTTGAGGTCACTTTTTGTTTTTTATAAAAGATTTTTTTTATTTTTATTTTACAAATTATTACAAATTATTTAATGAAAATTTTAAGTTAAAATTTCACTCCCATTTCCAGAAGCCTAAAAAATCAAAGTTTCAATAAGAGTAGAATAAGTTTATAGTTCGCTCAATATAGTTTTTTGGCATTGATCAAAAAAATTTAAAATACTTCAAGTTTGAAAGTTTTCATCTCTTTTGCTTAATTTTTCTACTTTCTTTCTCAACATATCTCATACGCTTTAGTTTGTAACAAAACGTATGTATATGTACATGATATTATTGTTATAATAAACCTACGCAAAATGCGTGCCAAATTTGAAAAATTAACAGCCTTTTAAAAATAGTAGTAGAAATACTACTTTTTAAAAAAGTATTAAAAATGTTAAATTTATGTAAATTTCTATTAGTTCTATTTATTTTTAGTTTTATTATGTAAAAATTTCAATACTACTTTTTTAAAATCTTAAAAATACAAAATTTCATTAAATTCTTCATATTTTTTGTTATAAAATTTAATACTAAAGTTTTGATTGCATTTTTAAAATTTTTGCAAGTGTTTAAAATATAAAATTTTATTAATTTTTTAGTATTTATTATTCTAAACAATAAGGACAGTCTTTAATTTTAATTTCGAAAATAGTAGTAGAAATACTACTTTTTTAACAGTGCTAAAAATAGTAAATTTCGGTAAATATTGCTTATTTTGTAATTTTGGATAAATATTGTTTATATTGTTAATTTATTATTAATAAATTTTATGAAGTTTTACTTATTTTCGTTTAGTTTTGGAGTTTTTAAAAATAGTAGTGGAAATACTACTTTTTTAAAAAGTGTTAAGAATGCAAAATTCTAAAAAAATTTCGTTATCAAATCTTAGATTACATATTTATATGTGATTTAAAACATTAAAATGGTAATGTAAAATGAGTAGTAAAATAACTACTTTTTTAAAATTGTTAAGAATTAATTTTATTATATTCTAGATTAATATGAAAAATGACAAATTTTGAAAATTTTCTGAAAAGTGTTAAATTCAATAAGTCGCTCCAAATTCTGCTTATTTTATTAAAGGCATTGTAAATTCTTCTTTAATATATTATTTGTGTTTGTAAAAATAGTAGTAGATATATTACTTTTTTAAAAATGTCAAAATTACCAAATTTTATTAAAATTTCGGATTATATATGCTTACAAAGCAAATAACAACCTTCAAATGTAATTTTAAAAATAGTAGTAGAAATATTACTCTTTTTTAAAAGTATTAAAAATAGTAGATTTCGGTAAATTGTGCTTATTTTGTTAATTAAATCGTAAATTGCATTAAGTTCTACTTATTTCTGGCTATTATTTAAATTTTCGAAAATAGTAGTAAAAATACTACTTTTTTTTAAAGTGTTAAAATTAACAAAGTTTATTAAAACTTCGTACTGTTTATTATTATAATTATAGTAACAGCAGTTAATTAAAATTTTCAAAATAGTAGTAGACATACTACTTTTTTAAAAAATTATAAATTTTGCACAAAATTTATCGGTTATTTTCCTTAATTAAACACTTATTTGCAGCTATGTTTATGTTTATTAGATATTCTTGTTTATTTTTTAATTAAAATTCTTCTTTATCTGCGTTCATTCACTAAAGTGTCAACAACAATTAAAGAAATCGTTGACTTAATATTGACTTTTAACTGTGTCTAGCTATCGTTTCAATAAATGTTTTTTTTTTATTAAACTTTTTGTTTTGTTTGTTTATACATAGTATTTATTTTTAAATGAAATGATAAGGAAACCCCCCATTATTTATAAAATGAACACAAGAAATACTCTATACAATGCAATATTATTTATTTACTGAGTATTTCAATTTGGCTGATATTTTATGAGAAACAAACAAAATATTTATTTTTTGTTTAAAAATAGCTTTGAAATTCTTTAAAGGTTGTTGTAATAATAAGATTTGTTTTTGTTTCAATATTGTTCCGGATTTTTTTGAAGAATTTTTCGCATTAGGTTTTGTTATTTGTCAAATTTTTGTTAAATTGAGTCATAAATTATTGTATTTATTTTGTTATTGTTTTTAATTTGTTTAATAAAATATATTTTTAGCGGTATGTTATTTTGTTTAATTATTTTAAAGACACGTTTTTAACATAAATTAAACAAATAATGTAAATTTGGTAATAAAATGCCGGTTAGTCCCTTAACTTGGCAAAACATTAATGAATCTGTATAGAATTCTTTAAAAAAAATTCTTTATTTTTATTGAAATTATTCCAGTACCTTGTTTGTGTTTCTTTTCCCATGAATTCATTGATTTGTTTTCCATTTATTTATTTTGATTTTCAACTTGTTGATTTCCTTATAACCCTTATTCCTGTTTACTTTTCGAGTCTAAAAACCATAACTTTCTCGTTTTTTTTTTTTTTTTTGTTCTAATCAAACTCATACCCAATAAAAAAGACAACAACCATCAAAATAATTGCGCCAGCCAAAATAGAAAGTAAAATTTTTGTCACTATTAAAAAAGAAAAGAAACAACAACTACAAAATATCTAAGTCAACTGTAAAGTTCTGTGGGTATAAAGTGTTGCCAAAAAACTGTTTTTATTTTTAGAAAAAAATTAAAAACGAACAACGCAAATTGTAAACAAGACAAAATAAAATGAAATAAAACCGGCGAAAATGTAAAGGTTAGTGAACCGCTTTGAAATAAATATAGTTTTTGTTAGATATTTTTTTACAAAGAAATGATAAATGAAATATTTAAACAGCTTATAAATTCAGTTTTATAAGTTTCAACACAACTGATTTTTAAGAAGAAATTAATTTTTGTTAAATAATTAAATTTATTTCCTTTATGTCTTACACATTCAGCTCTGTTAGTAATTGAACTTAAATTTAATCTTAAATTGACAAACATTTAAAAGACTTAAGTCTTTCATAAACTTTTTAAAAAATTTGAATATCTCTAATAGTTTTAAAGAAAATTGAATATTTGTAAAAATTTTCATGGACGCGTATGAGTAATATTAATTGGTAGTAATTTTAGAAAAACTCACTTTTCACTGGGTACCAGCATAAATACAGCAATGAAATGTTCTACATAAATGTTAACAATAAATTAAGGAACATCATTAAAAGATTTATATAAAGTTAACAAAATAATTTTAAAAAATTATGAAGGTTTCTTTCGAAAATGCTCTATAATTTTTTTTTCAAAATTTCCAATAAAATTTAAAAAAAAATTTCAATTAAACTTTATTAACATTTTTAAGATCTATAACAGATTTAAGGAAAAGTTAAAATTTGTGAAATTTATGTGGAAGCGTTTGATTGATATCAATTGGGAGTAATTTTAGAAATACTTAGTTTTCACCAATTTCAACCAACACAAATAAAGCCATAAAATGTTGTAGCTAAATGTTGACAACAAATTAAGGAATATTATTATAAGATTTTTTAAAAAACTAGGAGGGTTTTTTAACAATGTTCAATATAATATTTTCAAAATTTCCAATAAAATCTAAAATATATTTTCAATTTAAATTGAAAATCACTTATGGCCAAATTCTCAGTCATTAGTTAACCATTGGTAAACTAAAATACTAACTACTGTTTAACTATTACTTGTTATTCTTATGGCAAACTAAGCATTGCGAATAAAGAATCATTAGTTAAGCCTTTGTTATTAGCTAACTAAAGACTGTGAATTCGGCCATTAAAAGACTTTAGTTAAACTAAGATTTTATTAAAAATTTTAAAATCTTTAACAGATTTAAAGAAAATTTCAAATTTATGAAATTGTATATGTAAGAGTATGAGTAATATCAACTGGGAGTAATTTTAGAAAAACTTAACTTTCACCAAGAACCAACATAAATACAGCAATAACATGTTATAGGTAAATGTTAGCAACAAATTAAGAAATATTACTAAAAGATTTGTTTAAAGTTTATAAAACCTTTTTTAACAAATTATGAAAGATTTTCTAAAAAAATTTCAATGAAATATATTCAAAAATTACAATAAAATCTAAAAAATATTTTCATATTAAATTGTAAATCACGTAAAAAACTTCTGTTAAACTTAAACTTTACTAAAAAAATTAGAACCTGTTAAAGATTTAAAGAAAATTGAAAATTTGTAAAATTGTTTATGGTTACGTATGATTAATATTAATTGGAAGTAATTTTAGAAAAACTTAATTTTCAACGGAAACCGACATAAATACAGCAACGAAATGTATTACATAAATGTTAACAACGAATTAACAAATATCTTTTATACATTCATTTAAAGTTGTCAAAACAATTTTAAAAACTTATGAATAATTTTTGCAAGATTCTCAAAAAAAAAATGTAATTATTTAATTTCCATTAACAACTGTTGAACTTAAAACGACATGTTTTGCCACCTTACAGAATATTGTTAAAAATATTAAGTATTTCACTAAACACTTGTAATTCAACACCAAATCAAAGGCAAAAAAAAAAAAATTTAAAATAAAACCTTAGTTAAGTAGTACAAATAAACAAGACCTTTTGTGGCCCATAATTAATAAAAACAAGCCAGTTTTTAGAGTAGCATTCTTTTCATGCTAGCACAAATATAAAAACCAGACTAATGCAATTAACATTTACTAAACGTTTTTACTACAAGCGACGGGCAAACAGTAAATGCTATAGCACAGAAAATGTTAGGCAACAGCTTAAAAAGCACTTTGTTAAATTTACACACTCAAGAAGTGTCACAGTTCAATGGTGCGTAGCTAAAATACAAAAACCGTTTAAGATGAAAGTGCGAAAATCTTCACAAACAAAATGCCGACAAAACTATACGCACTTTTGCATAAAAAAAAAACGTTTTCTTCCTATATGTTGCTAGCTAGCTGGCTGGCTGGCTGTCCAAGCAGATAATTATAATTGTTGTTAAATGTTGTCATAAGGTATTAAACTAACTTACTCACCGACACTAAGGTAAATAATATTAATAATATTTCAAAGTAACTTTTAGAGAGAGACAGAGAGAGAAAAACTAAGACTTAAGCTGCTTACAAATATTTAAAAGTAAAAAGTACATCATGTTGATGTTATGCCTGCATTTTTACTACTTGGTACTTTTGAAACCTTTAGCTGACTTAAGTCTGCTAAAACATGATGATGGGTCATTTTACTTAAAATACAGGTGACGTTAGCTAAAGACAGCCACACAGAAAGACGGACAAACAGTTTTACAGCCTGGAAAACATGAAAAGATTAAAAATTTACAACATAAATTGGTAAAAGCAAAAAATAAAATTTATTTATAATTAAAGAAGATTTTCATTTTTATATAGTTAATGCCGCACCCTTTTTAAAACTCATTTATATTTTTATTTAATTTTATGCATTGGAAGAGACGTTACTGCATTTTACAGTGTTTTTCCAAGTTGAAAAAATTTGGTGAAAAAAAACTGCTAAAATAATATAAGAAGTATATAAAAATCGTATAAAAATCAGTGATCGGCATAAGGAGCACATGAAATATGTACTAGTTTTTTCTGTTGTAATCTTTTAATTATTATGTTAAGTTCTTTTTGGATGAGTTTTATAGAAATGGTTGGTTGTAAATAGCTAAAGTACACAATATGATCGTGTCCGGTTGGCTCTGAAAGCCGATCACTATTAGAAATATTGCAGTTTTTAAGATTATACACAAATTTAAGAAAGCTTCCAAGTAAGAAGTAAACATTTTCATTAGCATATCTAAGAAATATATCTTTCAAATTAATATAGGTATTATAAACAAGAAAACTCATATACAACAATTTCGCATTTAAAAAAAAAAAATTAACCAACTTTGGCCTCAAATTATAAAAATATATTATTAAAATTTTTAGTTTATTTTCACATTTATTAAAAGTTTCTAACGTCAGCTAAAGAAAAATTTACATATTTTAAAATGTAGTTGATTTTGTATAAAAAAACTTACAATAAAGCTGTAAATTTAAAAATATTAAAGTTTGCGCTGTTAAATAACAAATCTATATTAATTTTATTACATTAATTAGGCTGTTTATTAAAGCATATGTAGTAGTTAACAAGATACTAAAAAAATCAAATTAAAATCTCTAACAGTTTTAAAAAAATTTGAAAATTTGTTCAAATGTTCTTAGGTGCGTATGATTAATATAATTTTTTAGTAATTTTATAAAAACGCCATTTTCAACAGGAAACAATAAAAATATAGCAATGAAACGTTCTGCATAAATGTTAACCACAAATTAAGGAATATCATTAAAATATATTTTTAATGGTTACAAAACAATTTTGAAAACTTGAGAAAGATTTATGCAAAATTTTCAATAAAATCGAAAAAAAACTTTAAATCTAATTCACTGCAACTTAATGCAACATTTATATAGCTGAAACTATGGTTTTTTATTGTTCTTTTTCATATAACTTTTAAATTTCTACCATTAAATAAATTTTTTCAAAGATATCTACCAAATTGCAAAATTTTCTTATTTTTTTAAAAACATTACCCAACTTTGGCCTCAAATTAAAAAAATATATAGTAAAATTTTTAGTTTATTTTCATATTTAATAAAAAAGTCTGCTAAAGAACACTAAAAAATAATTTTTATCTATTACATTTTTGTTGCTTTAATATGTATATGAAAACTTACTTAGTTGCAACTAAAATTTCAAATTTGTAAAATAACTAATGGGAACGTATGATAAATATTAATTTGTACTAATTTTACAAAAAATAAAATTTTCATTGGAAACCAGGTAAAATAGAGCAATAAGATGTTGTACTTATATGTTAAGAACATATTTAGCAATATTATAAGCGGATTTGTTTAATATTTACAGAACAATTGTAAAAACTTATGAACGATTTTTTTCCAAATTTCCAATAAAAACAAAAAAATATTTTTCTTTTAAATTGTAAATCACTTGAAAAACTTTAATCATACTTAAACTATATAGAAAATCTTAAAATTTCTCACAGTTTTAAGGAAAATTTAAAATTTGAAAATTGTTCATGGGAGCGTATGATTAATATTCATTTGTAGTAATTTTAGAAGAACTCACTTTTCACCGAATTGTCAGTGAAATAGTTCAATGAAATTTTCTACATAAATAATAACAACAAATTAAGGATTATCGTTAGAAGATTTATTTAACATTTACAAAATAATTTTAAAAACTTATGAACAATTTTTTATCAAAATTCCAAAATTTATTCTCTCAAGTTGTTTGTGTTAAAATTAAACCGAAACTAGTAATTGATTTAGAAACAATAGATTTTAATTGTTAGCGTATATTCTGTTAATATTCTTTTAATTTAGCAGTTTGTTTGTGTGGCCCGCTTTATATTAAACTGTTTCTCATTTCAGTTTTATCTCGAGCAGTGCATTAAACTTACAATAACATTGTGTCAGTTTTATTTATTTTTTTATACTTTTCATTCAGTATAATACGTTTTTTGTTTTTGCCTTTATTGTATAGCTGTTGTTTTTGTTTCATGTACAATTTTTTTTAAAAATACAAGGAAAGAAATATAAAGCTTATGCATACACTTGCACTCATACAAATAAAAATGTTTTCGGGCACATACTAAAATAAAGAACAGCTTTATTATAAAAATATACCAACACACCAGCAGTGCTGGATGATTAGATAAATGTTTTTCAAAAGAAACATAATAGAATAACTTAGTTTGTAATTTATTTTTGGAAAAATTTTGCAAAAAATCTTTTAAAAGTTTTCAAAATCGTTTTGCAAATGTTAAACAACATTCCTTGATTTGTTGTAAACATTTATGTAGAACATTTTTCTATTTATCTAGATTTCCTTTAAAAATTGCGTTTTTATAAAATTATTCCAAATTAATATTAATCATACGTTCCCAAGAACAATTTTACAAATTTTGAAATTTCTTTAAAACTGTTGGGGATTTTAAAAATTTTAATAAAGCTGTAGTTCAATTAAAGTGTTGTATATAATGGTATTGAATTTGAACTACTAACAGAGCTGGGAGTTTAAGAAAATTAGTTTTTTCTTATTTAACAATGCTGGCTGTAATATAAAACTTTTAGATTACAGTCATTAAGAAAAATTTATTTAACAAATTCATTAAATAGACAGAGTAGAGTTACTGCATATTATTTCCAATAAAATATTAATTTTTTCTTTAAGTGTTTTTTTCTTAAACTCTTACGTACTTAAACTTTAAGTAAAGTGTTGTAAATAATTCGCAATTTAAAATGATATGGAATTTTAACTACTAACAGAGCTGCAAGTTTAAAAAGAAAAGTTTAAGAAAAATTGTTTTTATTTCACTCATAGATTTCAGCCATTAAGAAAAATGTACTTAACATTAAATATACAGAGTTACTGCAAATTATTTCAAGGACAAATTTTAATTAATAACTTCCTGCTCTGTGAATAGTTCAACTAGAAATTTATTTTATATTGTAAATCGTTTAAAAGATTTTGTTATGTTCGATGTTTATTAAAATTTTTAAATCTTTAACAGTTTTAAAGAAAATTGCAAATTTGTAAAATTGTTAATAGGTGCGTATGATTGATATTAATTGGCAGTAATTTTTTAAAACCGCCATTTTCAGCAGGAGACAAAGAAATAGAGCAATGAAATGTTCTACATAAATGTTAAGAACAAATTAAGGAATATTATTAAAAGATTTTTTTTAATATTTACAAAAGAATTTTAAAAACTTATGAACAATTTTTTGTAAAATTTGAAAGAAAAACTAAAACAATAGTTTCACAGCTGATTTATTTTGTTTAGTTTCCTTTATGTGGTAAATTATGTGAGTGTAAAATTTTGTCTAAAAGGAATAACACTCTTAAAACTGCTGGGTAGTAAGGACGATTTTTATAACAAAAACATCATACATATGCATACATGTGAAAGAAAAATAAAAAGAAAGCTGGAACCATAGAACTGAATTGCACAGAATTGCACTTAAAAACTATATGTACCTATGTACATGTGTATGAGAATGTAGAGAAAGAAAAATATAACAGCTGCATAGTAAAATGAAATTAAACAATTTTAGTTAAAACTGAGTAAAATATACAAGGAGACAGACAGAAAAGAACCTTCTTAGCTCACTATATCAAAAACCTTCTGAGATTGCCGGTGCTTTTAAAAATAATCATAAATGCCAAGAATAACATTGAATTACATTTATTTTTCTTAGTGTACGTTCTAGTGAGTATTCACATATGTATAGTATTAATTTTTTTTCTTTTGAAACAGAAATATAAAATAAATAATATGTGATGTTTTTATTGTATAAAATGTAAATGTATGTGTGTGTGTAGATTTTATACATTTCCAGTACAATGTATAAAAAGGAAAATGTTTTAAAGGGATCTACTTTCTAGTTAAAAATAAATGTAATTTGTAAAAAAAATTTTTATTTCTTTTAAATTTTATTTATTTATAATGATTTTAAAGAAGAATTTATGAAAAAATGCCTTTAATTTAAATTTTTGTTTAAACAAAATACTAAAAAAAGGTTTTGAAAAATAAAGGATATAAAGGAACTAACACACAGAATTTATATAAAATAACTAGAAATAAAGCTTGAATATCAAACGAAAGTTTTATGTAACATTTTTTTAAAAATGATGCACAAGTTTTTAAAATTGTTTGGTAAATATTAAATAAATCTGTAAAAAAAATATTCCTTGACTTGTTGTTAACATTTATGTAGAACATTTAATTGATTCATTTATGTCGGTTCCCGTTGAAAATTGCGTTTTTATAAAATTTTACCAAATTAATATCAATCATGAAATCTCAAAACTATTGCAGATTTTGAAACCTTAATAACGTTCAAGCATAACTGAAGTGTTCTAAGTGATTTACAATTTAAAGTAAATCTGGAATTTACCTACCAACAGAGCTGGGAGTTAAAGTGAAAATTTTCAAAAATAAGTTTTTAAAATTATTGTGTAAATATTAATTAGATCTGCTGCTGGTATTCCTTAATTCCACCATGTGCATGTTAAATAAATCTTTTTATGTTATTCCTTAAGTTGTTCTTAATATTTGTGTAGAACGTTTCGTTGCTCTGTTTTACTTGATACCCGGTGAAAATGGCATTTTTCTAAAATAACTCCAAATTAATATCAATCATACGCATCTATAAACAATTTTAAAAATTTTAAATTTTCTCAAAAACTATAAGAGATTTTAAAAGTTTTGATAAAGTTTAAGTATGACTCTATCCGTAATAAGCAATTTACAAACTAAAGTAAAATAAGAACTTAATAACTAGCAGAGCTGGGAGTTAAAGAAAAAATATTCAGAAAATAAGTTTTTAAAATTCTTAGATAAATGTTAATGAAACGTACTGATGATATTACCTAATTAGTTATTAATTATTTTTATTTGAAAAAACGTTTATAAGTTTTCAAAATTGTTTTGTACCTGCTAAATAAATCTGCTAATAATATTTCTTAATTTGTTGCTATTAGTTATGTAGAACATTTCAGTACTCTGTTTATGTTGGTATTTGGTGAAAATTGAGTTTTTTCAAAATTACTCCAAATTAATATTAATCATACGCACCCAAGAACAATTTTACAAACGTAAAATTTTCTCCAAATCGGCAGGAGGTTTTAATTTTTATAATAAAGTTTAAGCATAACTAAAGAGTAAGAAACAATTTACAATTTAAACTAAAATTAGAGCTAATAATATAGCTGGGATTTTTATAAAAATTTACAACATAATATGTTACTTTTTGTATGTATTTTTTCTTGTTAGTTTATCTTCATTATTGTATGTTTAGTTTTTAAGTTTTTATTTTAAAATATTTAAATTGACCTAATTTTAACTAAACTAATTGTTAAAAAAACTTCCTTTTTTCCAACTAAAGAAACAAAGGATTTTTATTAAAGTTTCCTTTCTTTTTCGCACACAAATTTTTAACCTGTTTTAAGCTCTCAACGTCTCATCGGTGTCTGTAAAAGTTTACCAGTCGTTGTTTTTTTTTTCCAAGTATTTGTAGTTTTATATTTTATTTTGCTTTTGTTAAAGCTACTAGAATCCCAGTTTGTTTTGTTATACTCTGCATGTTTATTTTTAGTAAATACACAAGAAAAAAAAAATACATTTTACGCAGTTTCACTTTATAAACTCAACCCCGCAGACAGAAGACTAGAAAAATAAATAAATTTACCTAAAAAAAAAACAACTACAAACTATTGTAACGTGTGTTTAAAACCGTCTACCGTAGGATTTTCTATACTATTTTTGCTTGTTTTTTTTTTTTTGAGGAATTTCCAACTAAATACAACAATATACACAATTTTGTTGTTGTTTTTTGTGTTGTGTCAATTTTGTATACTGTACAGAAACTCTGTTATATATGCTAGTATTTTGCATATACAGACATACCCTTACTACACTTACTTCTATTAGTCGTCGTCATAGTTTTTATTTTGATTTCCTCTATTTTATTTCTTTTTTTTTTTCCTATAAAAACTTTTCACTTTCATGCAAAATATTGTTTCCAAAAAAAAAAAAAATTGGAAAAAAATCCCAACCAAATTTGCAAATAAAGTGCAGAAAAAAAATGACTGTCTACTTCAAAAACATAAAATAACACGAACAAAATACTACAACAAAACTTTATTAAAAAAAAAATAAACTGCAAAAAAAACAACAAATATTCAGCTCAAACTTTGCACACGTTTTGAATTTTGTTTGGTTTTGGGTTTTTTTCTTATGTTTTGCCAGGATTCACGTTTTCTGTGTTAGACAGAAACAACAAATTCGTTTACATCATGCAACTAACTTGTTCTTCATTTATAAATCTTTTATTTTTTTTTTTGTTTTTCTGCTGATTTTCCCCCGATTGGTATTATACATTTTCTCTACTTTAGAGACTTAAAGCAGACAGACACACTAAACAATAAGAAGTTGCCCAACAGTTTTTGTAGCAAAATACCATTAAAATATGCATTTCATAAACGTTTTACTAAAAATAAGAAATTAAAATAATTTTCGTGTTTTTTTTTCTAGCACTCCCAGCCCTGTTGAAAGTGAAGCTACAATTTTATTTTAATTTGCATATAACTAAGAACTCTTTACTTATGCCTGAACTTTAGCAAAAGTTTTAATATCTCTAGCAGTTTTAAAGAAAATTAAAAATTTCTGAAATTGTTTAGGGGAGCGTATGATTAATATTAATTTGTAGTAAATTTATAAAAGGGCAATTTTCACTAGGAACCAACAAAAATAGAGCTATGAAATGTTCTACATAAATAATAACAACAGATTAAGGATTATTATCAGTAGTTTAGTTTAACATTTATAGAATAAATTTAAAAACTTATGAATAAATGTTTACAAAATTTTCCCTTAAATGAAAAAATATTTTAAAAATTAATTACTGTTAACCCATTTCTTCAAAAATATAACTATAATATGTATTATCGTCAATCTTTTTTTTTACTGAAAATAAGTCTATTGTTTAAAAAATAAAATTTAAAAAAATAAATTATGCAGTTCTTTTGTCTAACACTTCCAGCTGTGTTGCTAATTAAATTCTAATTTTATTTTAAATCAACAAACACTTAAAAGACTTTTGTCTTTCATATGCTTTTACAAAAAATTTAAATCTTTTACAGTTTTAAAGAAAATTCTTAGGAGCGTATGATTGATATTAATTTGAAGTAGTTTTCGAAAAACTAGCTTTTCTCCTGAAATCAAGTGGAATAGAGCAATAAAATGTTCTACATAAATGTTAAGAACTAATTAAAGATTATTATTAAAAGATGTGTTTAAGGGTGACAAAACAATTAAAAAAATATTTAAAGGATTTTTCAAATAATTAAAAAAAAATCTTTAAAGTTTTATTTAAAAAATCTGATTTTTTTTAAGTTTTTAATCACTTAAAAAACTCTAGTTAACAAAATTTTTAAAATCTTTAACAGTTGTAAAGAAAATTCAAAGTTTGTAATATTGTTCTACTGAGCGTATGATTTTATTTTGCAGTAACTTTACAAAAACCAACTTAAATACAGCAATGAAGTATTCTACATTTACAAAACAATTTTAAAAACTTATGAATATTTTGCAAAATTAAAAAAAAATATTTTCAAAATTTGTGTGTAACAGTTATCCAGAGCTGCTGGGTTGCTCAGCAAATGCATGTTTTAACGACTTTGTTTTAATTATGTATATTTTAATAAAGGAAAGTTTTTTAGTTTTATTTATTGTTAACAAGGATAAGGAATTAAACATGAGTTTGTTGAGTATATGGGTTAAATATATTGTTACAATCAAAGATAACAAAATCAACAAATTTTAGTTATAACACTTAAGAAAAGAATGGATATTTCAACTAGAAAATACGGTAAAATTTAAAAAAAAATTAACAAAAACTTGTCAATAACTTTAATATATTACATATCAAATCAGTTTAAATTTTTACTGGCATTGCCAGCTCTGTTGATAGTTAACATTTATTTTTATTTTGAGTTGCCAAACAATAAAAATACTTTACATATTCTTGAACTTTATTCAAACTTTAAAAATCTTCAACAGTTTTAAAGAAAATTTAAAATTTGTAAAATTGTTCTTAGGTGCGTATGATTGATATTAATTTGGAGTAATTTTATAAAATGGCAATTTTCAACGGGGAACCAACATAAATAGAGCAATGAAGTATTCTACATAAATGTTAAGAACAGATTATAGAATACTATTATTAAATATGTTTAAAATTTATAAAACAAATTTAAAAACTTATGAAAGATTAAAAAACAAAAATATTTTCAAAATTGACTTAAGTTGCTTGGTAACTTGAATCAACATTTATATTGCTGAGAGTATAATCATTTTACTTTACAGCTGGATTTAGCTGTTGGTATTTCGATAGTTTAATTATATTAATGGAAAAATATTTGACTATTTAAGGATTTTTTATTAAGTTAATTTAAAATACCATTTCAATTAAGGCTGATATATAAAATCTATTTTACATGCCTCACAACCTTTATATCTATTTCTAAAACAAACATTTTAATTTCCCTTAAGCTTATATGTAACTAAAATTTTAACCTACCTCAAGCAGAAAAAAATCACTTAAATTAGATTTACTTTTCTAGGAAATATTCCTTAACACAATTTTTAATTTTCAAAACAGTTGGTATAAACATCCTTTCTCATTATTTTCAATATTTTACTGCTAAAAATCTCTTTACTCCCCTTTAATGCCTTGTAATATAATCTCTTATTATCAAACTTACCTAAACCATATTTAATTATATAAAAATTTAATTATTTCCTATTACCCTCAAAAAAAATCAATAAAATATAAAAAATTTCAAATGCAAAAAACAAAACACTGACCAACCAAAAACCAAATCTTTACACAAACTCTTCTAAATAATACAATTTTCAATAGCACCTTAAAAACAAGTTTTTGTTATATTATTGACTGGGTTAACAATTAATGGAATGGGGGAGACTAAAAAAAAAAAACATTCATACATACATACCAACACTTCCACAATTGGATGTAAAAGCCAACAATGTATGAAAGTAAAGTGCAAATGCATGTTTTTTTTTATTTTTTGGTTGTATAGAGAATTCAGCAACAACAACAGCAACAACAACCCAGAGTAATGTTCAATTATGGAATAGAGAAGAAATGTGTATTTTGGAGATTTTTAGAAAATATTACTTATTTTTGCTCTTAATATATTACTGGCGCAAAAAAAAGAGCGTAAATAATCTTAAAATGAGAGTGATGGATTAAACTCTCAAGCAGCACTGCCAGAAGTAAGATTTTACCTTATTTTTTAAGATTTCAATTAAAAATATCTTCTTTGTTCCCCTTTGAAAATTTTAAACTACAAGATTTAAACTAAATGAATTTTGTTGTTATTTTTTTTTTTGGTTAGTGTTAAATAAAATATGAATTGTTTTTATTATTTATAATAAAAAAACTTCTTATTTCCAAAAATAAGATTGTTTCCTTAAAAATAAGACTTTTTTTTTGGAGAAATCAAGATTTTTTGCTGAAAATTTCTGGCAGCCCTGGTCTCAAGCCCCCCAAATATTGTTGTGAGAGAGTGGGAGAGTTTAGAACTAATGAGAGTAATTTACTAATACATTTACTTAACCAAAATATTTAGGATGCCAGATATTTGTGTTAATTCATTACAAATAATTGAAATAAATCGCCCAGAATCGTCAGTAATTGATAAATAAAATAAAAAAAAAATTAAAATAGAACTAGAAAAACTAGAACGGAACTAGAACAAAACTAGAACGGAACTAGAACAAAACTAGAACATAACTAAACTGGAACAGATTGAACAGAACTAGAACAGAACTTGAACTAGAACAGAACTAGAACAGAACTAGAACAGAACTAGAACAAAACTGGAACAGAACTAGAACGGAACTAAAACAGAACTAGAACAAAACTGGAACAGAACTAGAACTGAACTAGAACAGAATTAGAACAAAACTAGAGCAGAACTAGAACATAACTAGAACAAAAAGAACTAGAAGAGAACAAAACTAGAACAGAATTGAACAGAACTAGAACAAAACTAGAACAGAATTGAACAGAACTAAAACAGAACTGACTCATGAATTCAAGCCGGCCGACTATTCGCTTTCGCTTCAAGAACAAGCCGCTGATTTTTCTAGAGAAATAGTTTTTTTTTTAAAAAACTTATTTGCATTTGTCTGAATATGACATCAAATAAAACTGTCGCTTTATACTTTTGAAAATCAGACCTAATGTCGGTTAAAAAAGCAGTTACGGTGAAGTAATTACACTATCGTGAGATGTTATCATAAATTTTAAAATAAAATTTAGCCTATCATTGATGATAATACTGACATGTGATTTCAACAGGACGATGCTTGCCGCAAACAACCTCAGAAACATATAAATTATTGCAAAAATAATTTGTTTTAAGAAACAACTAAATTACACTTTTATGATGTTAAGGATTTTCATACATATAAATTCTTTGTTTTATTTTGTTTTTAAAAGCAGAATTTTGTGGAAAAACTCTTTATTTATCTCTTTAGCTATTTGTCTATATAGCAATCTAAGCATTTGTATATCTAATAGATTTATATTATAAAATTTAAGCAGTTTAAACACTTAAAAAGTATTTTTCTTTCACTTTGCCGCCTTTTCTTTAAAAATCATCTGGCAGCCTTCTCTGCCAAAACACTGCCACCCAATTAGTTTCTAAGTATGTGTGAGAGTATTTTTCTGTGCTTATGAATGTTTACAAAATGGGGAGCACATATGTTTGCACTTACATCACTGATGGCAAACATGGTACAATTGCACTCTTTTTGGTACATTTTAAACACAGTTGGTTCCGTGGTACTACCACGAGTCATATGGTACTATTTCAAAATACTGTTGCATCAAAATTTGGTATTTCAGATAAAACAGATAAATATCAGCCATGTCACAGAATTTAATTCCGATCGGAAGTATTTTGCTTCTAAAGAAAAAGTAAAACGAACAATTGGTTTCATTCCGAACAAATTTTGGAAAATGGAATTAATTCCACTTCCGAACGGAATTAAATTCTGTGACATGGCTGTATATAATATAAGTTACTATTTGTGTAATAGTGTAAGCAAAAGAGATTTTATTAAATTCCATGAACATTTTGGAACTGATATCAATTTGATCTTTAAATATGCATTTATAAGATGATTATTAAAACAATAAATGTTTGGTTGAATTATCGAACAATATGAGTCTTTGACATATTCATTTACATTAAATGATTTTGAGGCTGAATTCAAAAACTAAAGCTTAAAATGTAGTTAATCAGGATTTCAAAATCGTTAGAAGTTAACTCTTCTATTTCTTTTATTCTTACAATAATAATTCTAGTTACTTTGGAAATATATATATTTACCAAGGTTAACTTTTCGCAAATGACTCGATACTTCATAAATAAGAATATTTTTAGACAATCGCGACAATTAACGCAATAATGTTGCTATAAGATATATCGAATTATCGATAAAGTAAATTTGTGGTAGAGTTTTATGATTACATATTTAAAAAATATTAAAAATGGTACCATGGAGGTCTAAAAAGTACATTTTATTTATTTAGTTGGTGCGAAAAACAAAAACCCATTTCACAACACTGACTTACATTACTATACTACAAAAAGAATTAAATCAATGATTTGGTGAGTGTTTTAGAGCAAATTACTGTTGCGAGAGAGTACAATGAGTACATATGAAATTTTGTTAATATGTGCAAAAATTGTTTTAGCAACAACAACAACGGCAATAACGTGTGTATAGATGGGGGGCTATAAGAAAATAACAATTTTGCAAATATTTTGCACAACAACTTAAATTGTATAGTTTAGTGTTTGTTGTGAACTTTTTCGATAGAGATACATACTTTTTTTTGTGTTGCTCGTCGTCGACGACGGTGTGTCTTGATATCTACATATATATTATTTTGGCGTACGTACGGACGGAACAGAAAAGAACAAAACTGAACAGAACATAACCCCAAACGATGCAGGGATGTGTATTACGCTGGCTGGGTTTTCGTTTTTTTTTTGCAGTGAACTCGTGTGGTGTAAGAATTTTTATAAATTTTTTTGTTGCTTAAATTGTTGTTTTAATTTTGCTTACGGGTTGTATGATAAAGTGAGCGAAAATACAAAATATATTGTGTAAAAAAAAAAGAATTTTGTTTGAAACGCGCAAGTGGGGTAATAAAAATAAAAATCACAACAAATCGTTTAAACAAATAGAATAGAAGAAAAAAGTATATCTTTACTCGTACAGCACTTTTTTTATATATTTTTTGTTTTTGTGTACCTACATACATATATAGTATTTTAACTAACTAGAAAATCAAACAGCAACAAAAATAACAATAGATTTTTGTTATTGTATTTTTGCCGGTAAAAATAAAGCTGAAAAAAACGATATAAAGTCAAAACGAAATCGCCATAGTAAAAAAGCAAAAAAAAAAATACCAAACATGTCTAGTACATTAAAAAGACGTCATAATAACTGAAAGAAAAAAGTTGAAAAGCTGAAAAGAAATGAAAATTTAACAAAAAATACATATAAACAAATAACAAATTTTATATAAAAGCCTGTTAAATAAGAAAAGTAAAATGACTAGCTTCTTTTAAAGAAAAACTAAAATATTTTTTGCTAAGTGTAAAAATAAAAAGTATTTTTGTACCATGACAAAATTTTTGCAAAAAATTTTTTTTGTCGTTTTTATTATTTATGTGTTAAGCAAATTAAAAATACAAAAAAAGAACAAATAACAACAACACAATAACAAAAAAAATTAATTTTAAAATTTGACATGTAACACGTCACTGTGGCTGACACTAAAAGCAACTACATACAACATGATTTTTGAGTAATTCACAAATGTAGGTAGGTATATATTTTAAAACTTGCTTACAAATGCAAAATTTAGTTAGCTTTTTTGTTGTTTTCCAACACCTTCACATATGTACATATATTGTAATTGAGCAAAATTTTGCTAAAAAAAAAAAACCCAAAATAATTTAAGAAAAATTTGTTTTTTTTTTAAACCAATCTAAAGGTTTAAATAAACGAGGTTTAACTAAAATTCAAATAAGTTTTAATTGCGTTTAATAATCTTCTAATAGTGAAAGGCCAATGTAAGCGGCATGCGGCCGCGCGCGGCAATCATATTAAATAAACATTTATTAGTGTGTTTATTGTGTAAAAAGAATTAGGAAAATGGAAATAAATTTTAATTTTTAACTAAACTCATATGCCACATATTATATACATGTGTATGGCAACATCATTTTAAGCGGCAAAGTTGAAAAAATTCTACTCTACATGCCGCTTACATTGGCCTTCCACTATAAGAATCAAATTAAAATAAACGAGGTTTAACTAAACTTCAAATAAGTTCGCATTTAGTTTAATAAAACTATGTAATCAAATTAAAATAAACGGGGTTTAACTAAACTTTAAACAAGTTTTAATTGTGTTTAATAAAACTTTTTAATCAAATTTACTAAGGAATGTTCTGAGTATCAATTTAAAATATACTTTAAATAAGTTTTAATTCCTTTTTAATCAAATTAACTAAGGAATGTTCTGAGTATCAATTTAAAACTAAACTTCAAATAAGTTTTAATTTCGTTTAATAAAACCATGTTATTAAATTAATTAAGGAATATTCTCAAAATCAAACAATATATATGAAAACAGTATCAGCCTAATCATGAATAAAAATTCCGTGGGAGTTTTTTCCCTTTTCCCATTTTTCCCTTTCAAATTCAATGTTAAAAAAATAAAAAGGAAAAAAACTCCCACGGAATTTTTATTCATGATTGGGCTGTATGTATATGTTTTTTAGAAATGGCCGCTACATGGGAATTATGACCTATTATGGACCGACCATTCAAAAATTCAGTGTCATGGCTTCTGTGAGTATAAATATTATTTGTATTCAATTTTATCTCACTATAAACATTTTTAGAAGATTCATATTTGTTAAAGTGATTTTCGGAAGTGGCTCTTATCGAGAAGCTATGACTAATTATGGACCGACTGTTATAAAATTAGGTCTCAATATTTCTGTATATATGGAACTTATTCGTGTTGAATTTTATTTGGATACCAAAATTTTTGAAAGATTTATGATCGTTAAAGAGATTTTTAGAAACGGGACATATGGAATCTATGACTAATTATGGTCTGATCATTATAAAATTTGGCCGAATAATTTGTGTAAATATGAAACATATTTGTATTAAATATTATATGAATACCAAAATTTTTAGAAGAGTTATGCTCTTTAAATTGATTTTCAGAAGTGGGTCTTATGTGGGAGCTTTGACTAATTTTGGACCGACTGTTATAAAATTAGGTGTCATTATTTCTGTATTTTTGAAAAGTAGGTTTCATATGGGAGCTATGGCACAAAATTTCTGGGTGTGATATAGCTGCATGCACAAGTTATTTCTGATGAAATTTGTTTGGATACGTGTATAAATTAAAAACCAGCCAGTCAAACGTTTAGACAGCCGAACGGACGCCCTTCGTTGACTCGACTAAGGATCGATACTTCTTTCTGTTATTAGTTCTGTTCGTGGTTCTGTCTTTAGTTTCAAAATATAGCTTCAATCGCGGTTATTTCTTCAAACCAATTTAATCTGCAATTTTGGTTCTTTCTACAGTCTAATTTTAACCTCAATCGTGGTTGTTTTTACAGTCCAATTTTAGCTTCAATCGTAGTTTAGAATCGACTTTTAGTTTCAATCTCAATCTTTTTTTAGCTCAATGTTAGCATAAATCCTGTCTTTCGTCAGTCCAATTTAAGCTACAATGTTGGGTCTTTCTTTAGTCAATTTTTAGCTTTAATTTTAGCTTCAATCTTGGGTCTTTACAAGTGAACTGTGTTTTTTTCTTCAAACCAATTTTAGTTGCAGTCGTGAGTTTTTCTTCAGTCTAATTTGAGCTTCAGTCTTGTTTGCTGCTTTCGTCCAATCGTTATTGTTGCTGCAATTCAATTTAAACTTAAATATTGTTTTTTTACAGCTTTAACTTTTCGCTTCAATCTTGGATCTTTATTCAGTCTAATTTTTGCTTCAATTGTGATTCTTTTTTCAATCCAATTCTAGCTTCAATTTAGGCTTCAATCTTGGGTCTTTATTCAGTACAATTTTAGCTTCAATTATGATTCTTTCTTAAGACTAATTGAACCTTCAATTTAAGCTTCAATCTTGGTTCTTTATTCAGTCTAATTTTAGCTTGAATTTAGGCTTCAATCTTGGGTCCTTATTCAGTTCAATTTTAGCTTCAATTATGATTCTTTCGTCAGACCAATTTTTGCTTCAATTTAGTCTTCAATCTTGGGTCTTTTTTCAGTCCAATTTTAGCTTCAACTGTGATTCTTTCTTCAATCCAATTTTAGCTTCAATTTAGGCTTTAATCTTGGGTCTTTATTCAGTACAATTTTAGCTTCAATTATGATTCTTTCTTAAGACCAATTGAACCTTCAATTTAAGCTTCAATCTTGGTTCTTTATTCAGTCTAATTTTTGCTTCAATTGTGATTCTTTCATCAATCCAATTTTAGCTTCAATTTAGGCTTCAATCTTGGGTATTTATTCAGTTCAATTTTAGCTTCAATTATGATTCTTTCTTCAGACCAATTTTTGCTTCAATTTAGTCTTCAATCTTGGGTCTTTATTCAGTCCAATTTTAGCTTCAATTGTGATTCTTTCTTCAATCCAATTTTAGCTTTAATTTAGGCTTCGATCTTGGGTCTTTATTCAGTAAAACTTTAGCTTCAATTATGATTCTTTCTTCAGACCAATTGAACCTTCAATTTAAGCTTCAATCTTGGATCTTTATTCAGTCTAATTTTTTGCTTCAATTGTGATTCTTTCTTCAATCCAATTTTAGCTTCAATTTAGGCTTCAATCTTGGGTCTTTATTCAGTTCAATTTTAGCTTCAATTATAATTCTTTCTTCAGACCAATTGTACTTTCAATTTAAGCTTCAATCTTGATTCTTCAGGCCAATTTTAGCTTCAATTGTGATTCTTTCTTCAATCCAATTTTAGCTTTAATTTAGGCTTCAATCTTGGGTCTTTATTCAGTCAAATTTTAGCTTCAATTGTGACTCATTCTTCAGTCCAATTCCAGCTTCAATCTTGGTCTTTATATTGTCCAATTTCCTTTCTCTCTCTTTCTCTGTGTAATATAGTTCAGGTTCTGGTTCTAGCTCTGTCGTATTTCAGTTATAGTTCTGTTCTGGTTCTATTCTAGTTCTGTTCTTAGTTCTGTTTCCTATTAGTTCACTAATTGCTTTTCTCTCTGTGTATAATTTGTTTGAATGTTTCTTGATGTGTTTGAGTTTACATATTTTGATGAACATAATTTCATTACCTTTATGTTCAATCAACTTAATTTTGAAATAATGTTTTTTATTTGTTGTTTTCATTTTTATTATTCGTTTGTTTTTGGTGGTTCTTTTAATTTAATTTTTCATTATTATTCATGTGTTGTTTAATTTAAGAGTAAATAAACGTATGCATTTTTAAATTATTATTAATAATAACAAAAAAAGTATATAAATAATTATTATCTGTTATTAAATGAACTTTTTTTTTGTTGCTGTACTAAATAAATAAATAAATATTGCAACGAGATATTTTTGGGCTCGAAATGCAAAGGCAGCAAATAATATAACAACAATAAATAAAATTATGTAATATTCTTTATTTCAATTAAATTTATTATAAATGCAATTTATAATAATGTTTTCGGTGTTTATGGTAAACAAAAGTTTATTAAAGATTATTCTGGGATTTTTAAATTCTAATAAAGAAAAACCATATAAATGTGTATAAATGTTTTTTTTTAGAGGATTCGCATAATAAATTAGATTTAAATAATGTTTATATTTGTTAATTAACATTTTTAATAATGGTTTTTAAGGTAGATAATTTTGTTAAGTCTTTTGTTATTATATATTGCTGTCATATAAAATAAACGTGTTGACAATTTTTAAACAAAAATGTTGCACTTTTGTTACCATTCCAACACTCTTGAGATGTTTTCTGATAACAGGCCACATTTTGCTTGAATGAGTGCAAACAATTTAAAAATTCTGTATTTTGTTTGCCAACCTTTTGCCCTTGCTGTGTGGTTTTCTGAATAAAGTGCAACATTTTATGGGGTTAAGGGCAACATTTTCCTAATTATACTGAGTAGCGTTTCATGATTTGCGAATGTTTTTAATTATTTATTATTTATGTAAAAAATTGCTTCCAATTTGTATAATCTTATTAATAATTTCATTTTGTTATAATTCATATTCATGTTTTTCCTGTTTTTATCTTTTCAGTAAACATTTTCTTTGAACACTTTCGGATTAACTAAATCAAATAAAACGAGTATAAATTAAATTAAAATTTATCAAGGTAAGTTGCAAAAAATCCTAAGTTTATTAAACTAAATTAATAAAAATTAAACTCTTGTAATTGTAGCTGAAAGAGTAAGCTTTAAGAAAGCTTTAAGAAAAATTTTTATAATTGTTTTAGACGAGCACCCTACATTCGTTATTAGTAAAAATCATACATTTTGGAAAAAAACTTAAAAACTGTTGGTCTTAGTTTTTCAAATTTTGTTTTCAATTTTGAACAAAAGACACTATTTGTCTATTTGTCAAGTAAAATAAAGCAACGCAAACTTAATTTTAGAGTTTTCTTTATATTTTTATATTGTTTTTTTTACAAAAGTTTTTTTGCAAGTCTTTATATATTATAATTAATTTAAAATTAGTTACAGTTTCCTATCCAAACATATACAATACGTTTACATTTTATTAATTCCATTGTTGAAAAAAACGTTAATTCGTAATATTTTTTGGAAATTTTTTTTAAAGGTTTTTTTAATTATTAATATATTTTAGATTTTCTAGTAAAATACTTGCAATTTCCTATACCTTGATATATAAATTGTTTAATATTTATTTTTTGCACAATAAAATAAATTTACACAAACTTAACATTATGAACTAAAATCTGTTAATTATTATTTTTTTTTTGTTATTTTTACAAAATTTGTTTTAGGCATTTTCAATTATAAATTAGTTTTATAATTTTTTGAAACGTAGGCTCAATTTGCTTTCCACAGATATATAATACGTCTATCATTAAATAAACTTTGGCGTAATAAATCGTTTCTAACTTTAGCTTATAAAGGAAATTGTATTTTAAATTTGGAAAAAATTAACTATTTTCTTTAAAAGTATTTTAGCACTTTTTTATTGACGTACATGTTAGTAATATTTTTTTTAAATTACATATAATTTCCTATTTAATGATATTCAATATGTTGAAGTTTTCTTGTTGGCTTCTTTAATAAATGGTAACAAAAATAACGTCAGTCAGAGAAATGTTAATTTTGTAAATTTTTGTTTTTAATTTCATAAAATTATTTTTTTATTTTATCAGCTGTAGAAATTTTTGAAACATTTTTGCAAAGCATTAAATTTCCTGTTTAATGCTTTTTATTTTTTTACATTGCAAATAAATGTTCTCAGGCAGAATGTCAAGAAAAAGTTTAATTTTTTAAAATGTTGAATAATTTCGACAAAGGTCTTTTCAATTTTTTTTAATAAAATTGTCCAGTATTAGCTTCTATTATAGTTCTGCTACTATAGTTCTCTAGCTTGAATCATAGAACTTTGTATAGCTTCAATCGAGTTTTTTATATTGTCCAATTTTAGCTTCAATTGGAGGTCTTTATATTGTTAAAATTCACCTTCAATCGTTGGTCTTTATATTGCCCGATTTTCAGGTTCTTTCTTTATATTGTCCAATTTAAGATTCAATCATGGATATTCATATTGTCCAAGTTTAGCTTCAATCGTGGTTCTTTATATGGTCCTATTTTAGCTTCAATTTGAGGTCTTTACATTGTCCAATTTAGGCTTCAATTGGAGTTCTTTGTATTGTCTAATTTAAGCTTCAATCGTGGGTCTTTATGTTGTCCAATTTAAGCTTCAATTGAAGGTCTTTATATGGTCTAGTTTTAGCTTCAATATTGGGTCTTTATATTTTCCAGTTTATGCTTCAATCGTGGGTCTTTATGTTTTCCAATTTTAGCTTCAATTAAAGGTCTTTATATTGTCTAGTTTTGCCTTCAATCTTGGGTCTTTATATTGTCCAGTTTAAGCTTCAAACGCGGTTCATTCTTCAGTCGAGTTTTAGCTTCAATCGTGGTTGTTTATATGGTCCTATTTTAGCTTCAATTGTGGGTCTCTATATTGTCCAATTTTAGCTACAATTGTAGGTCTTTATATTGTGCAATCTGGGGTCTTTTTATTGTCCAATTGTCCAGTCGTGGGTCGTTATATTGTCCAATTTGGCTTCAATCGCGGTTCTTTCTTCAGTCCAAGCTTCCATCGTACTTCTTTATATTGTCCAATTTTAGTTTCAATCTAAGTCTTTTCTTCAATCAAATTTTAGCTTTAATCCTGGGGGTTCTTTCTTCAGTCCAATTTTAGCTTTGATCATGGTTCTAGTCTTTGAAATAGCCAAACTTTATTATATTTTTACCTTTCCCACAATTTCCTTTATTAACTTGAATCCCCTTAATATGTACAATATGCTGTCTGCCATTAAACACATAAATCTTTAGATAATAAAATAAAAATTATATCAAGCATAAATTTTAAGAAGACATTTATTTAACTGATCAGAGCCAAGGAAATCGCATCATCAAGCATCTGATAAAAATTCAAGCTCTTCAACAAGTCTGTGTTTATTTTTTTTTATTGATGACTTGAAGAAAATTAAACCATTTTCTTTCTATTAAAGATATTTCGTTGATGCTATTTTTGCATTTATTTGTTAATTTGTGAAATTGTTTTTCTGTTGTGTCGTTATTTATTAATTTGGGGGGGTTTTTTTTTAGCTGCTGGGTGGTTGAACTTATTTCTCTCCAAATGATCTAGTTTTGTCATCATAAAAATATTTAGTGAAAGTTAAATATATTTTTGTGGCAATTTTGCACTTGTTTGTTTTTTTTTTTTTTTTGTAACAAATACACATCATTTCGATTTGAGTACTTGTATCAGAGCTACAGATACAACAAGTACAGGAAAATTCAATTCAAATGTGGGCAAAAATTTGTGTAAATGACGACGGCGTTGTATCTTGTTTTATATTACAGAAACCAAACGTTAGTTGTTGGTTTGCTAAAACTTTTCCACCAATAAAAACTCTAGGTTTCTTTTAGTTTTAGAAAAGCAGCCATTATTTAGTTATTTATTTAAAGTCTTTTTACCATGAATGTACTTTAGTTTGGGATTTTTTTTATAATTTTGTATGTATTTTCTATGTAGTTGTTTTAGTTTTTCCATAATGAAATAATAAAATGAATTGAATTGAAGTTGATTTGAAGTGTGTTTTAAGTTTTAGTTGCCACATTTAACTGCCACTCGAATGCTCAATTTTGTTGTTGTTTAATTTTGCTTTACAGCAGCTTTTGAGTTACTAAAGCGTGGCAACAACAACCATGTGCCTTAAACAAAATCATAATAATGCAACGTTTAACACGATTCTGTTTTAATTCAAGTCATAATACCTATCAACACAAAAAGTGGGTGGAGTTTCAGAATGAAAAACTATAGATATTTAATAGTAATAGTATTGAGCTAAAAGGTATAATGAGAAAATCTTAAAAACTTTAATTATAAAATGAAAATAATGATTGTGAAGTAATAGAAAAAATCTAATTAATTTTACTGCATTTGAAAATAATGCTCCCTTGAACCTTTTTAAATCATTTGTCCACGATTAGAGGTATAACTAAACGGTATAGTAACTGAACTACGAAGATTACATTGGACTGTTAAAAGATCTAAGATGGAAGCTAAAATTGGGCAAAAAAAGTGTCAATGATTGAAGTTAAAATTGGAGAGAACAAAAAGATCAATGATTAAAGTTAAAATTGCATAATATAGACACCCATAATTGAAGCTGAAATTTGAGAACAAAAAGATCAATGATTGAAGCAAAAATTGGACAATAAAACGAACAATGATTGTAGCTAAAATTGGAAAATATAGAGACCCTTGATTGAATCTAAAAATGGAGAACAAAAAGTTCACTGATTGAAGCAAAAAATTGGACAATAAAACGATCAATGATTGAAGTAAAATTGGACAACATAGAGACCCATGATTGAAGCTAAAATTGGAGAATAAATAGATCAATGATTGAAGCTAAAATTGTACAATAAAACGATCAATGATTGTAGCTAAAAATGGAGACCAACACGATCAATGATTGAAGCTGAAGTTGAACAATGAAACGATCAATGATGGAAGCTAAAATTGGACAATAAAACGATTGTAGCTAAAATTGGACAATATAGAGATCCATGATTGAAGCTAAAGTTGGAGAAATAAAAGATCAATGATCGAAGCTAAAATTGGACAATGAAAAGATCAATGATTAAAGTTAAAATTGGACAATAAAACGATCAATGATTGAAGCCAAAAATGGAGAACAGAAATATTAATGATTGAAGCTAAAATTGGACAATTCAAAGATAAATGAAGTGAAGTTAAAATTGGACAACATGGTTGAAGCTAAAATTTGACAATATAAAGATCAATAATAAGAGTTAAAATTGGACAATGTAAAATCTTACATTTCAGCTTAATCTTAAAAATAGAAAGAGCCAAGATTGAAACCAAAATTGAATATGAAGAGACACGATTTAAGCTAAAATTAGACAATGTAAATTTCCATGATTGAAGCTGAAATTAGACATTTTGAAGATCTCTAATTGAAGCTAAAATTCAGCAATATAAAGAACTACGAAAGATCCAAAACCAAACTAAAATTGAAAAATATAAAGAACTACGATTAAAGCTAATATTGTACATCAAAAAGGTACTATGATTGAAGTGTAAAATCTTTATAAACAACCACAATTAAAGCTAATATTTGAGTGTAAAAAGCATAGCTACAATCTTTAGTAATACATTTAGCGGAAAATAGTTCGAAGTTCTTCATTATAAATATGACAAATTTCATTAATCCAATGAGCATTTTCATATGTGAAATGAAATTTATCATATTTGTAATGAAAAAGTTTTGAAAAAAAAAATATTTTTCTCTTAGTGCATCAACATTAATAAAGAAAATTCACTATTAAGGCAAAAATTTTACACTATAAAGACCCATAATTACAGCCGTTATTGGACTGTCTAATGAACTCTGACTGAATATAGAATTGGATAATATAAAGACCAATAATTGAAGCGGAAATTGGGATATAAAAAAAAAACTTATGATTGAAGCTAAAATTTTACTGTGTAAAGATCTAACATTTAAGCTTAAATTTAACTGTATGAAGGCCATTAATTGAAGCTTTAATTCTAACTCTAAAAACTCCTAAAAATGTACTGTATTAGAAACTACAATTAAAGCTAAAGTTGAATTTTAAAAAATTCTATGTTTAGTGTAAATAAGCATGTCTGATGTTTATATTGCACTGTAAATAGCATCAAACCTAGTTTTTAATACATTCCAATTTTAGCGTCTGTCATAGTCTTGTATATAGTCCAATTTTAGTTTCTATCATACTGTTTAATACAGTCTAATTTTAGCTACTATCATGGTGTTTTATACAGTCCAATTTTAACTTATACCATAGTGGTTTATACAGTCCATTTTTAGTGGATGTCATGGTCTTTTATACAGTTCAATTTTAGTTTATATCTTAGTATTTTATACAGTCCAATTTTAGCTTCAATCATAGTATTTTATACAGTCCAATTTTAGCGTCTGTCATAGTCGTGTATATAGTCCAATTATAGTTTCTATCATACTGTTTAATACAGTCTAATTTTAGCTACTATCATGGTGTCTTATACAGTCCAATTTTAACTTATACCATAGTTTATACAGTCCATTTTTAGTGGATGTCATGGTCTTTTATACAGTTCAATTTTAGTTTATATCTTAGTCTTTTATACAGTCCAATTTTAGCTTCAATCATAGTATTTTATACAGTCCAATTTTAGCGTCTGTCATAGTCGTGTATATAGTCCAATTTTAGTTTCTATCATACTGTTTAATACAGTCTAATTTTAGCTACTATCATGGTGTTTTATACAGTCCAATTTTAACTTATACCATAGTGGTTTATACAGTCCATTTTTAGTGGATGTCATGGTATTTTATACAGTTCAATTTTAGTTTATATCTTAGTCTTTTATACAGTCCAATTTTAGCTTCAATCATAGTATTTTATACAGTCCAATTTTAGCGTCTGTCATAGTCTTTTATACAGTCCAATTTTACCTTCTTTCATAGTACTTTATACAGTCCAATTTCAGCTTCTTTAAAAGTGTTTTATACAGTCTAATTTTAGCTTCTTTCATGGTATTTTATACAGTCTAATTTTACCTTCTAACATAGTACTTTCTACAGTCCAATTTTAGCATCTGTCTTGATCAATTTTACAAATACGGCCACTTCTAATATAAAATGAAAATTCTCTAATTGAAATCTAATTAAAAAAAAAGCACCAGCCACTAAAAAAATATTTGTGTTTCACTTACAGTCTCTGTACATTACATGTTTGAGTACGAGTACATTTACCTTTAACAAGACTCATTATTGCAAATTTTAATTTTAAATTTAAAAATATTTTCCTTTGCATACAGCAAATAGTTTGTTGGCCAGACAGCAGCAGCAGTAGTTATAAAAAATAAACCGATGATTCATTTGAATTTTGTTCATTTAGTTTTAGCTTTTCACGCTAAGAATAGTGTTGTTCAAACTCATTAGAATGTGCGAAATTTTGTAAAGTTTTTTTTTTCAGTTGTTATTTGCGGTGTGGCACAAATTTTTTTTTTTTTTGTTATAGAAGAACTAAACACACAAAGTATACAATATTATACAATTATCATAAATTTCTAAAGGTTATTGGTGTGCTGATATAAAAAGTATGTACTCGCACTTATTTGCCGGTTAATGTTGGTTCTATGAGGGGAACTTTTTGGGGTAGAATTTTTTTTCCTATAGTTTTAATATTTTGCTTCTCATTTTACCTAGGAAAGCTTTTTCCCCGTTTTTTAATTAGTAATACTTAGTAGAGATTTTTTTGTGCCTGGATAATTAATAAACTTGTATATTAACGACTTTGAAATACCCTACAGCTTGAACTTTAATAGAAACTATGAATAGCACAACATTAGCTTCAGTTAAAGATCTTTATACAGTCCAATTTAAACTGTTATATTCTACCTGCAGTCATAGATTTAGTTGTAGATATTTATACAGTCCAATTTAAACTCTTATATTTTACCCACAGTCATAGATTTATACAGTCCAACTTTAGCTTCAATTGTAGATCTTTATACAGTCCATTATACCTCCTATTCAAAAATAGTTCATTCAAAAAATGCTTTCATTTTTTAGTTTTTTCTTTCTATAAACAACTGTTTTTTTTTCAATACTATAACAAGTAATATTGGAATAGTTTGATAAAATAATTTAAAATAACCTTGAAGTTAATTTACCGGCAATTGCCAAAAAATTTTTAGTTGCTTTTCTTCGTTTCGTTTGTTTTCTGTATTCTTTTTGTATTTTGTTAAAAAGAACGGCACTATAAATAAGAGAACAACAAAAAAAAACTGATAAGAGTAGAAATGTTTGTTTCTAAAAGATTTATCGCAAAATTATAAACAAATACACCAAACGAAATCACAACATTATTAAAGCTGACAAACAAATTTATTGTTTATTATACAAAAGCATACGAATTCGAGATTTTTTGTTTTGAAAAAATAAACAAACAAACAAGGAAACATAATAAACATTATTTGGCGCCAATATTAGTTTGAAATAAGACACAAAAATATTTTAAAATTTAAAAAAAAATTTAATTGGACATTATAAAGACCAACGAATGAAGTTAATGTTGGACAATGAAGAGATTTACGATTAAAGCTGAAACTGGAGAAGATAAAATTAAATACGTTTGAAGATAAAATTAGACAATGAAGAGATCTAAGATTGAAGCAAAAATTGGACAATAAAGATATTTATGATTGAAGCTGAAATTGATCAATAAGGAGATCTACGATTGAAGCTTAAATAGATCAATGAAGAGATCTACAATTGAACCTTAAATTGGAGCTGGAGATGGATCAATGAAGAGAATTAGGATTGAAGACAAAATTAGTCCATGAAGAGAAATACTATTGAAGCTGAAATTGGAGATGGAAGTGATATACGATTGAAGCTCAAATTGGACTATGAACAGATCTACGCTTGAAGCTGAAATTGGAGATGGAAGTGATCTACGATTGAAGCTAAAATTGATTAATGAAGAGATCTACGTTTGAAGCTGAAATTGGTCAATGAAAAGATCTACGATTGAAGACAAAATTAGTTCATGAAGAGAAGCTTAAATTGGAGACGAAAGTGATCTATGCTTGAAGCTGAAATTGAACAATAAAGAGATCTACGACTGAAGCTTAAATTGGAGATGGAATTGATCTACGATTGAAGCTGAAATTGGACAATGAAGAGATCTACTATTAAAGCTCAAATTGGGGAAGAAAGCGATCTACGTTTGAAGCTGAGATTGATCAATGAAGCGATCTAGGATTGAAGACAAAATTAGTCCACGAAGATAAATACTATTGAAGCTTAAATTGGAGATGAAAGTGATATGCGATTGAAACTGAAAGTCATCAATGAAGAGATCTACGCCTGAAGCTTAAATTGGAAAATGAAATGATCTACGATTAAAGCTGAAATTGATCAATGAAGAGATCTACTATTGAAGCTCAAATTGGGGTAGGAAGCGATCTACGCTTGAAGCTGAAATTGAACATTAAAGAGATCTACGATTGGAGCTAAAATTGGATAATACCAAGAAGCACAAATTAAAAAATATTAAAACTCACGATTGAAACTAGAAATGAACAAAAATTTAACAATGTAAAGCGTCAATAATGAAGCTAAAACTGGACAAGATTGAAGCTAAAATTGGAAAATACAAAGAGCCACGACTGAAGCTAAAACTGGACAAAAATTTTGAAATATAAAGACAAGATAACGACCAAAAAACCAAAGCTGGACAGTATAAAAATTTACGTTAAAATTGGACACGATTGAAGCTAAAATTGGACAAGAGGCACTAATGAAGCTAAAATTAAACAATATAAAAACCCAAGATTGAAGCTAAAATTGGACAACATCAAGAGCCACGATTGAAGCTACAATTAGACACATTTAAAGCTAAAATTGGTCAATATATAGAGCCACTAATGAAACTAAAATTGGACAATGCAAAAACCCATGATTAAAGTTTATATTGGACAAAATAAAGAGCCAATATTAAAACTAAAATTGGACACGATTGAAGCTGAAATTGCACAATATAAAGATCCAAGATTGGAGCAATATAAATACTAGGCTTGCGATACGAATGAGAATCACTCGAATAATCGAACAATTTCTTACCGATAATTATTCGACGAATTTTAAAATTATCATTTTCGAATAACAAATATTTCGATTAATTTTATAAAGAATAATCGCATGAAAAGAATAAATCTCTTTATGTATGTAAATTTGTTTAAAATTTTTTATAATATATTAGCAGACTAAATTATAAGTTCGCTTACACACTGTTCAATTCTGACACGTCAAGGCAAGTATTTTTGGGTGAGAAGGGAAAGAAGAACAAAAGAGGTACAAACTTGAGGGTACTAGTAAATTTTCTTAATTCTTTTTGTTTTTTTTTCTATCATGCGATTTAATTTGCATGAAAAAGTATGAAAATTGAAGAATTGATGTGTGTAAATTAAATGGCAAGTGCAAAAGAGAGTTGAATAAAAACTGGTCAGCTAAAACTGAAGAGTGTGAAACAAGACTATAAAAATACTGATAATATGGGATAAAACAAATGTCAAATAGAGAAGACTGAAGTTACAGATCTAACATTAAAGATACAGGAAGTATTTACCCACTGCCGTTAGTTATTACGTTCTTTCTGAAATGTGTCTGTACTCTTCAACCCCACTGTACTCGATCCCTATGCTACCTTGAACGAACTCAATTAAGATTTTACTTACAAAATAGTTATAGTTTTGTGTGTTTGCCAGTTTTTCTTAATTTAGCTAATAGCAAAAACAGTTTTCTTTAGAAAAATAAATCACCATAATGACTTCATATAAATTTCGCAAAAATATACATTTATATACTACAAGTATATTGGCAAAAAATTATAATTGTTCTCTACTGTAAAAAATAACAAAAATAAAACAAAATACTTAAACTCAATTTTTTGTTGCAAAAAAACAAAATACAAAACAAAAATGATCAACAATAAAATTAAAATAAAAAAAAGACCTTGATCCCGCATTAAACAGCAAAAGCGAAATTGGCAAAAATATTTTAAAACGATTTCTTAAATTGCATGAAACATTGTCAAAGTGTTGGCTTAAATAAATTCAAAGGAGTTCCCCTCTCACATACCACTTCCAAAAGCTGTAGAGGGGGTGTACCAATTCTACAGAGAAACAAGTCTTTAAAGCAATACAGTCTCAGCGGCAGCCAGGCCAAACCAGGCAGGCACTCCTTAAATAAAAGTCCATTAAAAAAAAATTCAACAAAAATTAAAGAAAAAACAGAACAGAAAGAACACTTCGTTTAACAGATGATCATGACTTTACTGTCTGTTTAAGTCCATACTTAGATTCGTGTGCCTTTTAGTTGTTGCTGTTGCTATTGCGATTGTTGGTTTCCATAAAATCTCTGTGTGTTCAGACATGTACATACATATAAAAAGAAGAATGAAACATAAAAAAAACTCGTAGCTTGATCTTGCCCCCATATAATATCACAACAATATATACTTACAACATTTTTATGAAGAGTATTTTATTTTATATTCATTTCATTGTGTTTTTTTTTTTGTTTGTGTTCATTTTGCTGCAGTTGTTATTGTCGTTGTTGTTGTTAAATTTCGTATAAATAAATTCTTTGTTTGATGATGAGTTACCCTTTGCCTTTATGTTATTAAACCGATATTAACCCTAAAATGGCCAGTAGAGTTTAGCTTAAGCAATTGGATTTTGCAAACTGTGTAAAGAAGAATAAAAAAAAGTAACTTAGTGTTAAACAATTTGAGCCTCAATTAATGGCCTTTATATTAAACAATTTTAGCTTCAAGCTTTGATCGTTATATTGTCAAATTTCAGCTTCAATAATGGGTCTTTATATTTTCCAAATTAAGCCTCGATCATAGATCGTTTTTTATTTGAACAATTTCAATTCCAATTACAAATCTTTGTCATGTGTTCAGTTTTAGTTCCAATTGCAGGTCTTTTTATTGTCAATACTGGCTTCAGTCGTAGTTTTATATGCTGTCAAATATTGTTCAAATTCAGTTTCAACAGTAGTTCTTTTTATTGTCCAAATTCTGCCTTGTTAAAAGACCTTCTTTCTATTGACCAATTTTAGTTTTCTATCTTAGATGTTTATACTGTTAAATTCTAGCTTCAATCGTAGATCTCTTCGTTGTTCAATTTTAGCTTCAATCGTAGATCTTTACATTATTAAATTTTAGCTTCAATCGTAGATCTTTACATTAACTAATTTCTACTTCAGTCATAGATCTCTTTATTGTCAAATTTTTGCTTCCATTAAAGGTATTTCTAGTCACTAATTTTAGCTTCAATCGTTGATCTATTTACTGTCCAACTTCTGTTTCAATCGGAAGCCTTTCTATGCATCATCGGCTTGAAATATTTCCACACAAATTGAAATTGCTCATCAGTGGCTTGTCCGGAGTTTTTCTTCGAGGTTTTTCTAAATTACAATTGAATGAGGTGCGCAGTTTGCTAATACTTTCATGTGACGACAGTGATTCTATCTTTTTGCGGTAGGATTTTTGTTTCAGCCTTGATTTCTGTAGCCTTCAGAGCCTGTTGGCGACTGACTGAATTCAATTGGCTCATAATTGCACTCTATGAAACAGAATTCATCAATAGATATGTATGTCACTATCCATTTTTTAATTTTCTTTTTTCCAAATTGTTATTAATGCATACTTTTGTTTGTTTATTTATTTATGCATATAAAGAGTTACATTTATAAATAATTTCCCTGACAATACTGCCATTGACAGATGCAAAAACTTTGCACATATGACAATTAAAAGTGTTTGATAATTGTCTTAAAACAATCTTAAAATGACAAAAAAATGCGTTTACACGATTGTTAGATGTCTGACAATATTTTTGTCTTACAATGTACTGGAAGACAAAAATGTAATGGAAGCGAAAATTTGAAGTTCACAAGGTTGTTATACATTTTCTAACATTTTTCCGACAACGTTGTAAGAGCTGACAACCGTCTGTACAAAACTTCAGCGTCATTCTTGTGTCTCAATTTTTTTCAATTTCAGCTTCAATCATGTATTTTTATTGTCCACTTTTAGCTTCAATCGTGGATCTTTATATTGTCCAATTTTAGCTTCAATTTTGGTTCTTCAGCTTGAATTCCAGATCTTTGTGCAATATTAAGCGTGATCCATTTCGAGGTTCCCTACTTCTTAAAAAGAAAAAAACACAGAAAATTCAAATTTAATGGGGAATTTTTATTATCATTTGAAAGATCATTCTTTGGCGTTTATTTTTTGAAGATTATGTTTATCAAATGTTGGCCTTTACTACGTCGCACATGGTCTATCCGTTGAGTCCAATTTTCGATGACTTGTTCGAGCATTTCGACTGGTAACTGGCGCATGACACGCATGCTGTGTTCCTCCAATACCTGAATCGAAGGGGGTGTGTCCGCATAAACTTTAGACCGTACATCTCCCCACAGGAAAAAGTCTAACGGTGTTATGTCACACGGTCTTGGTGGCCAATCGACCGGCCCAAAAGGTGAAATTATGTGCTCACCGAAGTGTTCTCTCAATAAATCCATTGATTGAAGCGATGTGTGGGAAGTGGCGCCATCTTGCTGAAACCAAATGTCGCCGAGATCACGAGCTTCAATTTCAGACATCAAATAGTCGATAACGCCGAATCGACTCACCACGATCTTCATGTACAGTCTCAGCTACGGCCGCAATATTTTCTTCACAGCGTGCTGGACGTGGTCTATTCGGTCGAATATTATTCAATAATGAATGCTGGGTCTCAAAATGGGTGATAATGTTGCGAATAGTACGCTCAGTGAACGCTGTTCAGGCGTAAGTCTTTCCATTATTAAATGCCAAACAATATTAAACAAAAATAACATGACAGCATGACACGACACACACTTGATCTGTCAAAAAAGTATCACTAGCTAGTGGCTGCCGAATTTTAACATCAATGGATTTAAATTCAGCCTCAATCCTAATTAGATCTCCCTGAAAGCTTTTTAAACCATTTAAGGGGTTAATTTCTTTGTTATTTATTCATATTCTCTACACAGAAAGTTTTTTAGTTTTTTTCTTATAGCAAAAATGCAGTTTGCATATTAAAATCTGTGATTTCTGGATAAAATTCGGACTGTGAATTTGAAGCGAATCTATGAACGAATCTATCAAATTCACTTTTAACCAAACAAATATTTTAAAATAAAAACTAAATTAAAGAAAATTTTATTAGAAAAATAGTTAAAATTTTAAAATTAAATTGTTATATTTGAAACATAGATTTAACCACCATTATTTTATTATTTTCTCTTCTCATTTACAGTTGGCAAATAAACAAACAAAAAAAAAAAACACAACAACAACAACAACAATATTTAACAGTAATTGAGCAAAACTGAAAAGTATTTTCTATTCATCACTTGGCAAAAACAAATTTTGAAAAAACCCAAAATTAACAAAAAAAAAACTAAAAATATTTTGGAGAAAAAAATATTTTATCATACAATAATAATAATAATAACAATAAGAAAATAATAATAATATAAACAATTAAAAAAAACACAACATAATAAACACTAAGAAGAAAGGAAATAAAATTAAACATAAAGTTTTTTATAAAAAATTAAAAGGAAATAATAATAATAATAAAAACCCCTGAAATCAGAGAGATTCAGACAAAAGGAGTTACAATACAACAAACAACAATCTAAATATTAAAAACCACATACCACAAAAATGACAATTAAGCTGAGAGTATAAAGAAATCAAATGCAAACTCACTGACAGTGTGTTCAATAGCAAAAAGAAAGTCATAAACATTTAGCAAATACTTAAACCTTTTACAAAATATCACTATCACACATATAGCTTAGACATAAACCAAAAACAATAACAATAGCAACACCAACAAAATGGCTATAAATTTTTCCGCCTCGTTTGCGGCCTGCATAGCGGCCGGCCTTAAGGTGCCGCGTCAGATAATGTACTGCATTACCCAGGACACGGGCCAGCCCTATGTCCTCTATAAAGACTCGCAAGAGGCCGAAAGAAATGCAGCAGCCATTGGTGGCTCGGCCACGCAATGGGGCAGCGACATGTATCCGGGTATACAGCAGCAGGCTCAAACACATTTAAGCGCACAACAGCAACAGCAGAATGCAGCAGCGCAATTAGCGGCAAATGGCCAGTCAGCGGCCGCCAATGGACCACAGCCGACTTCGCCGAATGGTGACCCCCATGTACGAGAGAACGGTGGTGATGCTGGTGGGGGGACTGGTGGCGGGGGTGGTGTACGGCAGCAAGGTTCACCCTCGACTAGTCCCTACCCGCCACAACAGCAGCAGCGAGCGAATGGCAGCAATGAGGATGATGTGAATATGAATCAGGTGAGGGCAAAGGTAAATTTGGGGAAAAGAAGGGAAAAAATAAAATTATTTTATACAAATTTACAGCTAAATTATTTCAACTTCTTTAAAGTTTTATTTTTTTCAGTTCTAGTTCTGTTTTAGGTCAGTTCTAGTTCTGTTCTAGTTCCGTTCTATTCTATTTACTATGTTCTTTATAAATCATTAATTTTCTTTATTTTATGCTCTCTCTCTCTGTCTCTCTTTTAGGCATCTGGTTTACAACATCAAAACTCCACCCAGCAATCCAATCCAAACCAAAGCTCAAATGATCCCCAACAGCATCAGCAGCAAAACGGCAGTGCTACCGGCTCATCTGACAATCCGGCGGGGAACAATCCGCACGTACAACAGAATGGCCAAACTAATGATCACAGCAATTTTCCTACCACAAACGGTGAACTATCCGGCTACTATGCACCACGACATCCGGGCCAAGGTGCTCTAATGGCACCGCCCGGCTTCCCACCCCTACACTATCTTAACAAACCCGTCTTGCCGGGTCTCAACGGCAGTATGGATCAAAGTGCGACCAATGGTCCCTCGAACGGTTTAGAGGGCTACTCATTGCCCGAACTATTACCCGGACAGAATGGCTCGGCCAATAGCAATAACCAGCAGAATGGCTCTAATCACAATACATCATCAACCAATGGCACCGGCGGACGACATCCCACCTCTAGCAGCAATAATAATTCATCGTCGGGCAGTCATAAACCTCCTAAACCTCATAGTGATCTAAGGCTATTCAAGTGCCTGACCTGCGGCAAAGATTTCAAGCAGAAAAGCACCCTGCTGCAGCATGATCGCATACATACAGATGCCCGGCCGTATCCGTGTTCGGAGTGTGGCAAGCGCTTTCGCCAGCAGTCGCATCTCACGCAACATTTACGCATACACGCCAATGAGAAGCCATTTACGTGTGGCTACTGCAATCGGGGCTTTAGACAGCGGGCGATACTAAACCAGCATGTTCGCATCCATTCGGGTGAGAAGCCCTTTGCGTGTCCCGAGTGCGGCAAGCACTTTCGCCAGAAGGCCATCCTTAATCAACATGTGCGAACCCACCAAGGCGAGCGACAGTTCTTGAATAAATTCTTGAAAAATACAAAAAAGAAAATTAGAACAGAAATTTTGCAAAATCAAACCAAAACAAACAAAAACAAACCCGAGAGTTACAGTTTAGGGCAACAAATTTTTGGCAAAAAAAAAACAAAACAAAAACATTTTCAAAATTCAATTTTTGTTTCATTTGAATAATTTATTAAAGAATGATAGACAAAGCACTTTGTTAACAAGGAATTGGCTTGATTTTCCAAAACTAATGGCTTTACAGGCCTCCAAAAGAAAACACTCGTTCGCCTTAAAATAACAAAATTTCTGCAAATACCTTTCGAGAATTTCGCCTTTAAGGCCATTATTTTGGAAAATCTTTTTTGTAAAGAAAAATCTGGCAAAAACTTTCAAAATTTTTTAATTAACTGTATGGCTCTCATTTAAATTAATTAAAAATCTTTTCTAAAAAAAAAAACAACTCTTAAAAAGGAAAGTGCTGAAGCACTTTGCCGTTTCTCCTACTCTTCTTAACTCAGTAGTTTAGCTTAGACTTTGAAATCAATCTTTTAACTCCATGTTTAGCTTAAACTGAAATAATTTTTTATTTATTTATGTTATTTCTCAACATTTAGATGTATCACCGCATCTCATATTCAAAAATGGACCCCATCCCACGCTGTGGCCGCAGGATGTACCGTTTCCGGGAGAGGAAAACGATACCAAGAATGGTATTGCCGGTGATGGTTACCACGATGAAGACTCTCAAGGTGGCCAAGATGGTGGTATACACTATCCTTCATACTTTAAAGATGGTAAAGGTGGGTAAAAGCCCTTTATTATCTTTTGAGAAAGCTGCCAGTATCTGATATTAACATTATTATGCTTGCTCTATTCTGTAATTTATAGGTCAAAAAATCTTACCCGATGTTCTGTCACACATTGGCATCCGTCCGGCTAATATGCCACTATATGTACGTTGCCCCATTTGTGATAAGGAATTCAAACAGAAGACCACACTACTACAGCATGGTTGCATACATATCGAATCGCGTCCTTATCCTTGTCCCGAGTGCGGTAAACGTTTCCGTCAGCAGTCGCATTTGACACAACACTTACGAATACATACCAATGAAAAACCGTTCGGCTGTCTCTACTGTCCGCGTTTCTTCCGTCAGAGAACCATATTGAATCAGGTAAAATTGAATGTGTATTTTGAAATGAATTTTTAAAAAAAATTATGTTTTCTTTAGCATATTCGCATACATACCGGAGAGAAACCTTATAAATGTGCTCAATGTGGTAAAGATTTCCGTCAGAAGGCCATACTGGATCAGCATACAAGAACGCACCAGGTAGTGGTAGAATTAAAAAGTTTATTTTAAGAAACTTTCACTTCATGTAACGTTAATATTTGCAATCTATTGCTAAGATGATTTAACTGTAGAGGAACTAATTAAACTATAAACTGAACTAGGACCTGAACTGAACTTGAGCCAAAACTGAACAAGAACCTGAACTGAACTAGAACTGTGCACTAACCTCAACTATGACTTGAAATGATCTAAAACTGAACTAGGACTGAACTAAATAGAACCTGAACTAGAACCTAAACTAAAACCCAAACTAAAACCAGAACTAGAACTGAACTTAAACTGAACTAGAACATGAACTGAACTTGAGCCTAAACTGAACAAGAACCTGAACTAGAACCCAAACTAAAACCTGAACTAAAATTAACTGAACTAGCACAGAACTAGAACCTGAATCGGTACCTAAATTAGAACCTGAACTAGAACTGAACTAGGTTAGGTAAGGCAGGCGGCCGTACAACGCACAGCTCATTTGGGTCTACTTAAGTTGAGTCCAATTAGCCCTTTGAGTTGCCTAAAAAGATAAGAATACATAGAGATAGAGATGGGGATAGAAATAAAAGATAAATGTGAAAGTGGAGATAAGGTGTATTTCAATTCGAAAGACAATGTAAAAAGTATACAAATTTGAACGATTTTCTTTGCGAAGCGAAATACAATGGGTCTGTAAGGGTTTCAAGAACGATGGAGTAAGTTGTTCCGAGTCAGTTAACGATCATATAATTTCACCGTAAGTTTTTATATAGCCAATTTCTACCTCTAACATCTACGCTCTAACCTTATATCTGATATTTTGGAAATACTATTAAAGACTCATTGACATAGAAGACGAAAAACAGTTTCATTCTCTTCTTCATTGTGACGGCTTCTACAGAAATAATTTTCTGGTTGCCGACTTTTCAATGTCCAGTATTTAACGATACTAAGTTACTTAATTGAAATCGCTGTAGTCTCAACCAATATGGCGTACGTTCCCTATTTAGCCTAAGCCATATTAAGCTCGTGATTGCACAGGTGGTCTCTTGTCTCCACCTAGTTGGAGCCAACTCATAGTAAAGATTACTAATTTTTTGCTTGCATGTTGATAACGAAATGCCGGTCTATGGTCTATGTCTCTGTCAGGTAGCATGGCACAATAATTTGCCAGATCATCAGCAACATAGTTATTCAGGATGTCTCTTTGTCTACGCACTCATATGAGTGCAACTGTGGAATGTCCCCCATTATATTTAAGGATGTCGGTCATTCCTGGACCAAGATTGATGTGGTGCATACACAATTAGCCGCTGTGTTTATAGCAGATATTTCACACTTGGGGATAGAATTTGGAATCCTAAAAGACAATTCCAAATTATTAAATGTAGACACCACCGCCAACTCTATCCCCATTTTTGGAGACATTCGTATATGTAAAGAGTCTGGTAATATCATGGGGAATATCCTCCACTGATTCCGCTCAATTTGAAATAAAGAAGAAGCCGAACTTTTCGAAAAAAAGTGTCTAGGAGTATTGTATTTCATGCGCTTAGCCTTATGGCGGAGTTTATGGTCAGTTTTCTAACCATTAGGTCAACTAGAATCCAGTTAAGTAGTGTAAAAATCGACTTAGTCGGAGGAGTATTCAGTTATCAGGGTCGCAGTTCTTCTTAAGATCTTCTCAAAGAGCAGACAATTCCATGTCTTATCTGAATTAAAATTGAACTAGAACCTAAACTACAACCTGACCTACAAACCTGAACCAAAACTGGAACTGCACTTAAGTTATACTTTACTACAATACAAAAACTTAAAATTCTTTAAAGATTATTTTTGCGCCTTAAAAGTTTTCTATCTAAATTAATTTTATTCTTTCTATAATTTCATGACTCTTCAAACACTTAATACATTGTTTTATGCTAACTATTCTAATCTCGTCTTTGTTTTGCAACTAAACTCTTTCCAGGGTGATCGTCCCTTCTGCTGTCCCATGCCAAATTGCCGTAGACGTTTCGCCACCGAAAACGAGGTAACCAAACACATTGACAACCACATGAACCCGAGTGCCACTAAGACACGAAGAGCCAACAATACCAACAGCAATACAACACACTCAGCGGCCGCAGTGGCTACAGCAGCAGCTGCTGCCGCTGCCAATCATTTAATGAATGAGACCAAAAATGCAGCTGCTCAACAGTTTCTAAACAACAACAACAATCCAGTCACTCAACCGGGCGAAAACAAAAACAATATACTACCGCGTTCAATGGGAGGTGGAGGAGCGAATACAGGATCACAGGTGAAAAATGAACTGTACTTTCCGCAATGTTACGGACCACCATTCCAGCATCCATTTCAAGGACAGCCACAGGCAGCTCATGCCGGTCCCGGACAACCAGCCGTATCGGTAAGTGTGGCCAATTCAGTAGCGCCGGGGGTGGTGGTGCAGCAAAATGCTGCCACCTCAGTAGTGGCCCAGTGACATCCCCCAAATGCGGGAACAACAGCAACTGTGTCGTCGGCAGGAGGTAGTGGTGGTGGCAGTAATCCTGGCAATGGCGGTGGTGCAACAACTGCCGCGGCAGCCCACAGTCATCATCAACAGCAGCAGCAACAGGCAGCCCAGCATGCAAGCAGCTCCGCTGCCCAAGCACCCCAAACCGTAACACTCTCGATAACATTACCGCCCGTGGGCGGTATGCCTCCTACAGCGGCTGCCGTGGCAGCAGCAGCAACGGCCACCTCTTCACATCATCATCAGGGTCATACAACGCACGCTCACAATCAACCGCCGCCAGCTCATCCACCACCCACAGGACCTCCTCCCACGCTCTCCCATGCTATTCCTATACATCCACATATACACTCAATATTCGGATCTCTATGATAATATCAACAAACTTAAGTATACAATGATTTTCTTAAAATTTTTAAACACACATACATATGTATTGTATTTTTTAAAATTAACACTTTTTTTAAACGAACACAAACACACTTTCGCATAAAGCATAACGAGTCCTTTTTTAAGCATTTGCTAAACGAACAGATACACTGAGATAAATCAGAACAAAACAATACAACACAAAAAAATAACTGAAAAAAAAACCTAACAAAAGCAATTACGTATACAAATTTTCATTTCAAAACGTTTTTATAGGTTTTATAATTAAACATTTTTAAAACTAAATTTTAAATTTTACTCCCAACACATGAAAGAACGCCTGCGGGCGTTAAGTGTTTTTTATTTGTTCTTTTTCTTAATATTTGTTAAGAAAAAGATTTACTAGTCTTTTCGAAAAGGACTCTAAACTTGGTAAACTTAATAGCAAAACAATATAAAACATTAATGATAAATGAACTAACTACTCTACCCAAAACATACATAAATCATTAAAAACAAAAAAACCAACTAATTCTAGGCAAAACGGTTATAATTTTAAACAAAAAAAGAAACGAAATTATTATTTACATATAATTTCTTAAAGACTTTAGTTAAAAAACACTTGTTTTAAAATAAAACGGGAAATCAGGATTTTCACAGTGTATTTAAGATGAAGAAGTAAAAGTTTATTGTAGATATACAGCCCTGCTGTGTATCATTCACAATAGTAATGATCAGACTTGGCTCTACTTTTGAAGCTTAATATTGTTATTCCAAGTTATTATTGCAACAAATTAAGCATATACAGGAAAGTCTTTTTATATATTTTTTATGAAATTATCTAAATTTTTAAGGTATAATTTGTTGACAACTTTAAAATTTCAGATCTTCAAAAGAACTTTATATTTTGTTTCATATGTTGACATCTTAAAAATACATTTTATATCGTCTTGCTGTATTTTGACTAAGAATCATTTAAGGTATAAATATTTACTTAGTTTTCCATTTATCTTGTTTGAGTTGGAATTCTTTAGCCTGTAAGTTTCTTAAATATGGAATATTCTTTAAATGTTTGAATATTTTGTTTGTTTTCTGTTGCCTCTTAAACATAAATGTTTGAAAGAACCATTTCTGAATATAAAATTTTCAAAATAGAGAAACTTTTTTTGCAGCAATTCAAAAAACCCAAAAAGATTTCTTTAAAATTTTCATATTTAACTGGATTTTTAGAATATAAATTATTGCATTGTTATTATAAAAGAAAATTTAGCTGAAATTAATACAGATTAGAAACATTTGTTTCATTCGCACAAATTCCTAAAACATTATTTAAATACTTGAAAAAAAGCGAAACAAAACGTATGGCAAAACTAAGCTCCAAATTTCTAAAATTTAATTATTTTCCTTGAAATTTAAATAAAAAGTTTTCAACTATTAGGGTCATAAAGAAATTTCAAAGCAGTTTATTTAAATAGAATTTAGTTCTTAGAAACGTTGATTTTAATGAATGCAATAGTTTACAGCATTTAAAGTCTCAGTGTCATAAAATCATCCTTCAAATTCTTGAGCAGTTTAATAATTCACAGTAGTTTCTGTATTTTTACGGATCACATCCGAAATTTAATTAAATTTCATATCAAAAACTAAACTAGAGCCTGAAATTTACTTTTTCTTTTAACAAAATTACACTGTGAAACTGCGATTTCCTGGAAGAATATATTCTTTTACTTGAAAGAGCAGCTTTAGTATACGTTTTTTTTTAACAATTTTATTTAATAAACTTTAATTTTGTAAGATTTTTCTTTTTCGTTATTTAGTTAAGACAAATGATTATCATATATATTTTTATTTTGTTACTAATAACTATTATTTTATTAGTAAGTAAGTTAAACTATATTTTGTATGCTAATTTATTAAATTTTTCTTTTTTATAAAATTGTGATTATATTTTTTTTTTTCAAATAAATAAGTTAAGTACTCAAAATTAAAAGAAACCTTTAAAATATTTGCAAAAAAAAAACACAAGTCTTCCCTTTATAAAAAAAAATATTAGTTCATTGACAATGTTTCAAATAAAGCCACACCATTTTTTTTTTAAAGAAAACTCGTTGTAGAACTCCAGAGTGCCATAATAAACCGAAAAAATATATAAATAAATTTAAAAAAAAGAAAGAAGTATTCCTATAGCAACTAACTAATAACTAAAAAGTCATCAAAACTTCTTTTTATTACTTTATTAACTTTAAAACTTTTCTCTTAGTGTGGTTTAAACCGTTTAACAACAATCCTTGGTAGTTTTTAGTTTTCAAAAAGGCATTTATTTAACAAGTTCCCTTAACCAGCTCTGCTTAAATTCTTCTTTCTTATTCACAACAACACTTAAAGTGTTAGCTTAAGCTGGGAGTTATTAATTCTTTTTAAATTTCTCTTAAACTTTTCAATTAAAAAACTAAATGAAATGTATTGCAAATTTTCTTTTATTTTTTTTTGTTTAATATCTTTTATATTAATAAGTTATTAATTAATTGTTTCACTTTTTTATGTTTTGTTTAAATTTTTAATTTTTTTTTATTATATATAAATATTTGTAGCTTTTAAGTTTTATTATTTAACTTTTTTAGTTATATGTTCTTTCACAAAAATTACAAAATAATATTTATATGAATAAAAAAAAAACTTGATTTAATTTTTTTTTAAGTTTTTGTTTTATTTATTTTTTTTAAGTTTTATATATACATATATATAAAAAATACACACACACACACACACACACAGAAAATGGGGTATCAGCTAACATTTTTGGTTACAATCATTTGGCAAAGCAAAAAAAAAATATAAACTTTTGGCTTATAAATTTATGGGAAATGAGGGGAAAGGTTTTAGAAATAAAAGAGTTGTTAAAAATTAAGTTTTCTAATATTAATTTAAAAATTAGTTTTTAAGAAAGGTTTCATTTTAAAACATTCGGTTAAGTTTTATTCTAGGTTTTGTAAGAAGCCTGGTTACTGTTTAAACTTTAATATATATAGTCTGGAGTCATTTTTTTATGTTTTAATATTTGCTTTTCTTCAGTCTATGTTGAAATATATGGTATATTGTATTTTATGGCGCCATAAACAATTGACTTGCAAAACAGTTGCAGTTACTTTGTCATGCTCTAATTAAAAATTTTACACTGTATGCAGGCTGACATTTGCAGAAGCATTTTTTTTTTTTGCTTTTACACAACGTGTATGGATTTTGCAGTGGAAAATTTGAGAAGTACACTGCAAAATTCATACCGTTTAACAAGAGTAATTAGTCAGTTCTATAAGCTAGTTTATGGTACAGTCTAGTGTCTGCTCTTTGGGTTATATCCTAGTCAATGTTGTAGTCTAGACTTTTGTTCTGTGTCTGGTCGCTGATCTTGCCTGATTTTGTTAATCTTCTTGTAACAACTCTTTTAAAATCCAAAGCCATTTCCTTTATTTTTCTATATGAAAATTTTTTTTAAAATATTTAAATAAATCACAATAATGTAAACGAGTAAAGTTGATAAATTATTAATGTAAATACAAAAGTTTTATAGTTGGAAAAGAAATTTAAGTAAAAAACCAAAAAAAAAAAAAAACAAAAAATAACTAAATTATTAACAAAATTATTTGTTTGGTATTTTTAAACTGTTGTTTTAATTAGACAAAATTTTATTAAAAATTAAACATAAAAAATTATTATTTAGGCCCATATCATAAATTAAAACATAATAATTAAACAAAATTCAAGTTTCGGCAAAAGATTTTTGGACAAATATTTAAAAAAAAAATACAAATACACATAAAATATTAAACAAAGGCATATGAAAAATAATTAGCTTTTATTAGAATTATAAAAAAACTTAAATAAATCTATAAAAAAGCATGATTTTAAACAAAATTTAAGTTTGGCTTAAAAAATCACTACTTTTGGCTTTAAATTAAAAAAAAAAAAACTAAATTTGTATATCAAAAACTAACAAAATTTGTATAAAATTAAAAAAAAATATTTAATAACACAAAAATCATGCTAAAATTTAAAATAATTCTAATGAAAGCATTAAAAAATTAGACTGAATGTCACTGTGATACACTTAAAATTATAAACCCCAACCCCCAGCCCCCCCTGTATATACATAAAACTTTTGTAAATGATAATAATAAAAAAATTATACTACAAATTTTAGGCCCTTAAATAAACAACAAAATTAATCAAAATTTTTGGTAAAAAAAAGAAAATCTAAAAAAAATTATATTTAAAAAAAGGAAAAATTAAATTTTAAAGAAAATTTAAAACAAAATTAACAAAATTTTTTACTCCATTTCGCAAAAAAACAACAACAACAACACAATTTTAAGTTAATTTTTATTTAAAATTTTTTATTAATTCTTTTAAATTTCAGTTCAATTGTATATAAAAAAGCTCCAAAAATAAAAAAACCAGGACTTAAACAACAGTACTAAAAAGTACTTTATAAAACAAACTAGACAGAGACTCTGAAAGAATGATATACTTATAAATAAAACACCGGCTTAAACTCTCAACTACTCCTTGAATTAGATAAAAGACAGGGCTAACAAACTCTTTAAAGCTATAATTTAAACCACATAAACAACATAATTTTTAATAAAACCTTGGCAAAACTTAAATTTGCAAAAATAATTATTATAATACAAACAAACAAAAAAAAAAAAAACAGATTATAATAAAACCTTTGATAACTAGCAACATTTACGGACCGCAATTTTGAACAAAATTCAAAATTTTTGCTAACTTTTGGCCATGTTTATGATTTAAGTTCTCTAATAAACCCAAATTAAAATTAATTTTTTAACCATACAAACTCAACAAATTGAAATAATTAATAACAAACAAAAGATTACAAAACCAATATACCTTAAATAACAACAATTAAACAAATATTTTAAAGGAAATTTTCTTTTTATTTTAATAAAAATTTTAAAACAAAAAGAAAATTTTCCATTAAAATATTTCCTTACAAATAATTGACCAAACAATACAAAACCGCTAAGAAAAACATACAAAGAAATAAAAAAAGATTTTTTTTTATAATCCAAATAATTTAAAAATCTAATTAACATTAAATGAAAAACCATTGTAACAAACAAACATATTGCCAAGAAGAAAAAAACAACAATATGAACATATTAAAACAAAACAAAATAAAACCTAACAAATCTACAATAGCCCAATTTATGAACCAAAAGTACAAATAATTTTTAACAAGATTTTAAAATTGCAGTCTGAAAGCCATAATAATTATATATAACTAACAAACATAACAAATATCTTAATAATTAATTAATCATAATTTAATAAAACAGGCAAACTGAACACAAACAGTTTTCGAATATTTCCCAAAATTTATGAAACAAAAAGAGATCATAAAAATATTGAAAAAAAATGTCTGGTCAAATATAAATTATATTAACAAAAAAACTAAAAATAAATAAAATGGTAAATAGTTGAAGCTAAATTTGATAATAATGAAGCACTCTACATCGTTCTGCTTGCTAGAACAGTTAAACCCATAACTGGACTAGTTCTTTAATAGAATTATGTAGGTTTCATTTTAATTCAAATATTAAACAGAATTTCCAAAAATAAACCTATAAATTCTTTGCAACTGCCCTTTTTTATAATCGTTAATGAAAACTTTATAATTTCTTTAAAAAACTATGTACATATTTTAAAAACTATTTTACTGCAAGCTAACAATTTTAATTCTTAAAAAATAACAAAATTTGTTTTATCTAAATTATTTAATTAATTAAAATACAGCTACTTTTCAAAAGCTCCAATTTATGTTTAATAATAGCTACCTACTAATTTCCCCAAAGAGCTATTATTTTAAATACTATTCTTCAGCAGCTTACAAAATATGTATATAATGAAAACCAACTACACCCAGCTCTGCCTGTAAACATTCACAATAGCAAACACCTGAATAACGGTATTCAAGCAATAACAAGCCTGACAATTGAGAACATGGTGAAATAACTCTCCAAGGTGGTGTTAAAACGCCAGCTGTTTTTTTTTTAGTCATGTTCGTTATGTCAAACTTTATATACATATGTATGTATGTATGCTCAAGTTGTGTTAAAAAATAGCAAACGTATCAAGTTATACAAAAAAAGTGAAAAAAACAATTGTCCATAAATTAAATGTTTCACAAATTAACAAATTTATAAATAATTTTTATTTTCATCTTGAAATTAAAAAAATTGTATGTATGTTTGTATGTATTTATTTTTCCTGCAAAAATGTTTGTAAACAATAACCAGTTGTTTTTGACATTACAAACATGAAAGCAACAACAAAAATACCATGTTGTTTCTGTTGCTTTTGTATTGTTGTAATATTGTCATCACCTTGTAGAGTTATTTCACCATGATTGAAAAGTAGTAATAGCTTACCAGCGATGTCAACTTCGAAATTTCAAAACGCACCAAAATGGAGAAAAAACGCGCAATTGAAAAGAAAATGAACCAAGTTTGAAATTTGTTTTTTGTTTGAAATGCTTAAGAATTAATTTTACATTTTTTTAATTTCATAAATTCTATATAAAACTTTTTATGAACGATTAATAATAAAAATAATAATAGTAAAAACCTTTTCTTTCTAAATAAACGAGCTACAATAAGCATTATCCACTCAAAATTTAACTCACAATACCGAAGGCCTAATTGGTAAAAGGGCTAGTTTCAGTACATATTTGGTACTTTTTTTAATTATTTTGTTTTTTATTTTAAGTACATAATTCTATTTGATTTTTTTAATAAAATTTGTTAGGGCTCCACTGGGAGTCTAGCCCAGGTTATTCGTCTACAGTTCAGAAGACCAAATCATCCGGCTATACAAGAATTTTAATTTTCATGTTTAAAATGTTAATTTTTTCTTAAACAATGATTTCCACCCTATTAACCTTTAGCAATAACTTTCATGTGGCGAATTTGATAGTATGTATTCATTTATCATACATTTCAACACAAAAAATTTAAAAAAAGCGCAACGCGCACTAACAGGAATTTTTCGCACTAAAAAGCACCAAAAATGGTGCGAAACGCACCAAGTTGTCAACACTGTTGTTTACAGTAATAAGTTAAAATATTTTCTAAAATATGTATGTACATATGTATGTAAGTGTTTGGCAAGACGATTAATAGCATTAAGAAAAGTGTAGTGAGTTACAGAAAGTACAAAATGATTTCAAATGAAATAAATATAGCTGGAAAATGGCAGGCAATAGTGTCACAATTTTCAAAGAAGAAGTCAAGTGAAGACAGAAGTGGTTAAAGAAATTTAAATATTGAAATCTGGTTTAAGAGTTCATGTTTGAAGAAATTTAAATATTTCATAAAAAGTCAATTTGTCAATTAAGAACATGTTAAAAAAGTAATAGGTAGGCGCATATAAAAAAACCGAAGCTAAAGTTCAAAGGCTTAGAGAGCACTACAGCTTTTACAGTTTTAATAAATTTAAATATTTAATAAAATTATACCTATTTGTTTCCAGAAAATTTTCACAATATAGGTATGTAGAAATTAAGAAAAGTGTATTGAGTGAAACCAAATACAAATTTAAATAAAAAAAAATTCGAAAATATGCCAAATATTACTAAAGTGCTCAGTCATATAAAAGAGGTCTGATTTTTCAAAAAAAAGAAATTAAATTTGTTTAAAGACATTTAAATATTTCATCAAATATCTATTGAAGTTTTAAGAAAAATACAGCAAAATTATAAGAGAAGTACCTACATATAGTGGGTAACATTTTATCGAAATTACAAAAATAAAGCCTGTTCTGGTTTTTTCACAGGCCGTGCTTAAAAAATTTTAATTGGTAAGTATGTTCAATATATACCTTCATATACCTACCTATTTAATATATTACATCATATGTATATAATTATAAGATAACTATAGTGGGAAAAATGTAATCTAAATTACACCAATAAAGCCTGTAAAATGTTTTGGAAGTTCAAAATCTGGTTTAGCTCAAAGTCCATGTTTAATGCAATTTAAATGTTTTAACAAATACGAATTGAGCAACCCAGTACCTATTTAATTAAATTATGACTCAAAATACATAAGGAAATACTGCAATGTTGTAATGCGTTTGGTTACTGCAAAAGCCCATGTTTTAAGAAATTCAAATATTCAATTAATTAATTGGTTTTGTAAACAACTTACAGCAAAATGCATATTAATAAAAGTGAAGTGTGTAAAGTTCAAAATTATTTTCATATAAATAGAGCCATAAAAAAGTTCAGTTGCTTACAAAAGTCCAAAATTTAAAAATTTACCTATTTGCTGCAAAATTTTGCATAATACCAAAGCTATGTAATACAAGTTTTTCAAATATGTCTTTTATATGGATGGAGATAATTATTTAGTTAATACCAGGCAGCGAAGTAAAATTTTCAATCTAATTAACAATAAAATGCTTTACATGTTGCTGTATAAATACTTGGCCAAGAAAATAAAGAAATCAAATGGGATACTAAGTTAAGGTGACCATACGTCCTCTATTTTGGAGGACAATCATCTATTTTAACTCGCTGTCATCTATAAAATTTGTGTCCTCTTTCAGTCATCTTTTTCATACTCACTCATCTTTTGCCATCTTTAATTTTAAATGCATGATCAATATTTGTTTTAATTGAGCTGAGAGTATGAACAGAACAAGCACGGCACAGTTTCTAAGTAGAATGAGAATCGCCACCTTTAACAAATACAACAAATTTTACTTCACAAACGCCGTGTCGTGCCTGTTCTGTTCATACTCTTACTGCCTGAACTTTCGCTTTTCATAATAGTAAATGGTAACAATATGTAAAAAAATGTAAACATTCAATTGAAATAAATTTTTTACTATTTTTCTTAATGTCATCTTTTTTCTTTTTCAAAATCTGGTCGCCTTAACTAAGTGATATTTATAAAATTTTCATCAGCCATGTAGGGATGTAGTTTTTTGTTAACATTTGCACACATAGTACAAATATTTAAACTATACTGAAATATTCGAGAGTCTATAATATCTTTTGGATTTAAATTTGTCATTAAAATCTAATTAGAATTATAATGTTTACAACAAAACAGTTTTAAGGGTTATTTTTGTTGTTGTATTATTTCTTATTTCATTGACTAAAGCATATTTAAACTTCAGTTTAGTTCAGGTTTTAGTCCAGGTTTTAGTTTAGTCTCTTGTTCAGTTGTAGTTTAGTTCTAGTTCTGATTCTAGAGCATGTTCTATTTCAGGTTCCAGTGCAGGTTCTTGTTTAGTTTCTATTCAGGTTCTATTTCAATTTCTAGTTCTAATTCTATTTCAGGTTCCAGTTCTAGTTCAGGTTCCAGTTCTTGTTCATTTTCTAGTTTAGGTTCTTAACGATTTAATAAGAAATTTAAAATTACACTTGATATCACATGACTCAAGTTTATTCCTCTTTCAATTCATCAATTCAATTCAGTGCTTTAACTATCCACCATTTTATTAATTTCAAATAAAAAACCAAAATTAAAACACAATGAAAACAAAATCCTTTCTTCTTTTAAATAAAAAAACATCTAATAAAACAAAATATTTAAAAAATATAAAACAAGTATGTATACGTATTTAGTGTTTAGAAACTCATAAAATAAAACCAAATTTTGTATTATTTTTTTCTCAAAAAAAAAAATTCAATTTTCTTTACACAAACCAATAAAAAATAACTAAACTTCTGGCTAACAAAACACAACCAAATTACAATTCAATTTGCCTAACAAAAAATACAAACAATAAAACTGAAATATATATAAATTAATATTAAAAAAAAAATGAAAACTCAACCGAAAGAAAAAAACCAATAAAATAGCCGCTTTCTGCAATAGTGATAATAGTTTTTAAGTCAACTTAATTAAAAAAAAAGAAAATACAACACGAAAAGAAATAAACAGAAGCCAATTCAGTTAAATTAATTTAATTAAAAAATTAAATATTATTAAAAGCAAACAGACAGTTAAGAGAAAGGGAAATTCAACAAAATACAGCAGTAGAATTTAAATTTAAAAACAGTATTAAGATTTTAAGTAATAAATATTAAATGTTTATTTACATACATATTAAAAACAAAAAATCTAAACGTAAGAAACTAAAATATCAAATAAACAATATTAAATTTAGTTGAAATAAAATAAAATGTTCATTTAAGTTTAAGTTCTATTATATAATTTTAAAAACTTAATATCTTTTATACTAATAAAATAACATTTTGTCTTGTATAATACAGAAAAATTCTAACACACCACATACACTCTTTATAAAATTAATTATTTAATTATAAACTACTAATTATTATTAACAACATACCAAAAAACAAAAACATATTAAATAAATACTAAATAAGTGTTGTATGATTAAACAAATAAAAATAAAACCAAAACCATTATATAACAAATAATCACAGAAATAAAATAGTAAAATGATTGATTAAAAGTCAAAATCCACATTAAAAAAAGAACTGATTGTAAATCTGAAGTGTAACCGAAAAAAGTATTTAAATCACTTGAACAAAACAAACGTTTAAAAGAAAATGTTTCTATTTATTACACAAAAATCTCAAAACAAAATAATTTATTTTTTAAAAAACAACAATAGCCTCATTAGCCATAGTAAAAACCAAAAACAAAAGTTTAAACAAAATCTCGTTTGAAAATTTCCACCATTAAAAGCAACAAAATCTTAAAGAGTTTTATTTAAAACTCTCTACATACCCTTTTATTCTTAGTTCAGTTTTCATAATCAAAATAAGGTTCCTTGTAACTAATTAATATGCAATATTATATATAAACAAAATCTTTAAGCAAACACTTAAATAGCAATTAATTATTAAATAACTGTATAAAATAATCTTTTAATTACTTTAATTTATTAATTATTAAATATCTTTTCAATTTATTATTAACACAAGCGCCTATTAAAACATTTAAACCAAAGTATGAGACCGTTACAAAAAAAAAAAAACAAAATCGTAATAAAACTAGTTTTTATTTATAACAATTCTCATATATAACAAACAAATAAAAAATAGTTTATAAAAACCAACCATAACAAAGCCAATTGTTAAAACAATACCTTTAAAAGTTTATTAAATATATATTGAAATAGTTAAACAAGAAAATAAGCAATTTACCTTTCAAATAAACAAAACATATTTAATTAACAAATAATGTAATATAACAAATGAAAGAAAAATATGAAATTTAAAATGAATATCGCTATTCTACCTCGATATTTATTATATATATAATTTTATAATTTAACATTTAATCAATTTTTTCATTTCTTTTATATTATTTAACATAATTTTATTTTTATTATAAAATTACATTTCCCAACCCTGGTATAAAGAAAGTGCTGCCAAATTTGCTTTGTTGCCAGTTAAACAAACATAGTGTGGCCAACATTAGCCTTTATATACGATTAAAAAAAAACTTCTTTTACAAAACGTATTAAAATAAATACATAATTTATATGAAAATCATTTAATTTTAAATGAAAAATGATATCGATAAGATGTTCACTACGTATGTATGTATATGGATGATGATTTATTTAGCAACATTTTTAATCACATTTTAGATTTTGAATTTTAAGGCTATAATCGCTTCGATGCGACTCTCCACACAACTAATCCAGTAATGTTAAATCGCTTGTTGCTAGACAGTTGTTTTTTACAGAAATGTGTCATGTTAAGAGACTTATCTAGAGATAAAAGTGTCTTGTTAAGACATTTACAGGTTAGCACACTTGGTATCTGTTGTCAATTAAATTAAAAATATTTTCTGTTGTTCGGTTTTTTTTAAAACCCTTTATTTTTCAAATGTGTTACAAGCCACCCTAAGATCACGACGATACAATTTCTATTTTATTAATTTGTTGCATTGCGGTACGTAACTGGATTTACAAATCCCGGGATCCAACTTTTTCAAAATATCATTTCTAGTAACACAGATTTTTATTTCATTATCAAATTCACTCTTCAATTTTGGGCATACTTTCTACCAAAACCATATAGCGCTCTTTTAGAATAGCGTTTCAAGTAATTTGGATTTTATTCCACAAATCAGCCAAATTCTTGGGTCTTAATGACGTTGAATGTTGCTTCACATTATTTCATAAGTTCTCAATTCGACTGAGATCCGGAGATTAAGCTGGCCATTTCAACACATCAATACTCACAGTGCGTGAGGTGTGTTTTGGATCGTTGTTGCGCATAAAACTCCACATAATGCAATCATTATATTTAAAAGTAAACGCAGTTTGTAATGCAATACTGCCAATGCGTACTGTTTCTAAAAAGAGTAGACTTAGTTTTGGCGATGCCGCAAGTTCATTATTTGTGCATTGTTTAAGTTTATTTATAAATTTTTGTTGACGTCAAATTTAAAAATACATAAAAACAAGTTAATTTGTGGTAGAAATGGAGAATTTAATTAAATTTTGCAGAAAGTTATATTTAATCACACAAGGAAAAAACTAAGTTTGCGCGTTCATAAATTCACTGAAATGTCATTACATTATTTAACAAAGAAGTGTTGCCATAAAGTATAATTTTCCCTTGAAAATAAATTTATTTACAGTGTTGTATTTCAAACTACATTTATAAAGTTAGCCTATACTTTGATTAACTTACTGATGCATTCGTGCCCAAAAAAACGCTGCCCACACCATCCCATTCCCATCACTGTGCTTTATGGTCTTAAGGTACGGTCACATTTGACAAATATTTACTCAAGAAATCGTAACCACTTGTTTTAGCACAGATTTGTTTGACGTTGTTTACTCTTACAAGAGTTTTGCAAGATCAAACTGCATCAAATAATTTAAAACTAAATATTTATTGTGCCTTGGCCTAAATAAGAAAAGTTTTTTAAATAACCGAATTCAAATATATGTTATTTAGTGGTTACGTCTTTTTCGGCAAATATTTGCCAAATGTGACCGTACCTTTAGAAGTATACTTTGAGTTGTGCAGTATGTTAAGATTTGTACAGACGGTTGCCAGATCCTGCAACGTTGTCCGAAAAATGTTCAGAAAATGTCTAACAATAGTGTGAACTTTAAATTTTTGTCTTCCAACGTTGTAAGAAAAAGCATTGACAATTTACCTTCTGCTAACAACTTTCCAATGCCAGTGCATTGCTAGAACATTGCTAGATCTGACAACATTGTATGATCTGATAGCTTTAGAAGCAATGCATTCGCTCAAGTTTTTTTCATTGAGTAGTCTTCTTATAGTTCTTGTAGACGTTGGAGCTCTAAAATGGGACTGCCACTGAGGCTTTGTAAATTAAAGCGTCCCCTTTACGAGTTGTTGTTCCACGTCTTAGTGTCTGTGTAACATTTTTATATGTCTCTTCTTTCAGCAAATTACAATACTGGCATTCTCGCCAATGGTGCTCTCTTCTGTGCGTAAGCATGTCTTCGTCTTGCTGTCCATCTACTAACGGGCTTGCCTATTGCTATGGAAGCATCTTTTGGTGTTAAACACTTTTCTCTTTTCATTTGTGTTATCATGTGACATTCGTCCGCAAGGCTAATAGGTTTTTGCGACCTCTTTTTTCTGGTTTGGAAGTCTTTTGGACTCTTATGACCACTGATTGACTTACTTTAAGCTGTTTAGCTATAATTCGCATAAAATAGCTACTTTTTGTCATTGCTAGAATATTGTCCTCTTAAAAGTTTCTTTATTATTTTATAATGATATAAACGAAAAATACTTTTGAAAACAGCATATATGAAAGGTGCTAACTTTATGCCCATCACTGTATCTCTACAGTGGCAACTTACAGTAGAGAAAAGTGTCTTGTGAGACTTATCAGAAAAGTGTGTTGTTAAGACACTTATCTAGAGTGTTAGTTAACTTATATAGAAAAAAACTCTTGTTAAGACACTTATCTAGAGATAAGTTTCCTGCTAAAAAACTTATCTGCAGAAAATTGTGTTGTTAAGACATTTATCTAAAGAAAAGTTTCTTGTTAAGACACTTATCTAAAGAAAAGTGTATTGACACTTAACTAGAGAAAAGTTTCTTATGTAGAACTTAATTACTCTAAAAAAGCTGCTGAATTGTCATTACTTTAATAATAAAACTTGGCAGCACTTTTGCAAACAGTGGGCTTATGTTGCATTAAATGCTCCATTATTAAATTATATTGTTTTATTATTTTAACTCGGTTTTAGAATTGGTTGTTCCTATATAAAAATAATTTTGTTAAGTTTAACAAAAAAAAAAAAAAAAACTCCTTAAGATTTATTGCATAAACGATAGAGAGAAAAACTTAAGAAGATTTTCGAAAAAGATTTTGTTTAACTTTCAAATCAAATCAACAATGTGCCCATAGAACCATAAAACAAACAACAAATTTTTTCTGTTTAAACGACAAATTTTTTTACAGATTTTTTTATTGCCATAGAAATATTATATACAATATACACAAGAAGAAATATTAATAAATGTTTTACAATCAACAATATGAAAATATATAAATAAAATGAATAAAAACCATAAACCATAGTTAAATAAAAAAAAAGAATATGAAATGTAATAACAAATGAAAAATAGTTAAAAGAAAAGAAAAACCAAAACCAAAACCAAACCAAACCAAAAACTCAACAAAAAAATAGTAAAATTGATGAACAAATTCACCAAAAAACCAGCAAATTTAAAGAAACATGAAATAGTAACGATTTTAGTTTTCATTTTAATTGTGTTAAGTTACACTTAAAGAAATAACTTGTAATTTTTGTGTTAAGTAAAGATTTACTTAATATAAGTTAGTTATTTAAACAAAATACATAAATTATTCTTATTACATTTAGCTTTAAATGTAAATGATAAAAGAAAAGTTGTCTGAACTTTTTTCCAAAAAAAAAGAACGAAACAAAAATAAATTTAATAACAAAGTGAAAGAGTTGAAAATGCAAAACCATAGAATAAAATAATAAAATAAAACAGTGAATTTGTTATATTTTTGTTTTTTAAAAACAATATCAATTGACAGGGATTATATGAAAATATAAAAACAGTAAATAACTTTAACAAACAATAGTTACAAATTAATACTAATTCAATTTTGTTTTATTATAACTTAAACCCTTTTTTTATAACTGCTTTAGTTTTTATGTTAATATTGACAAAAAAAAAAAAAACATACAAAAGCCAAACAATAAAAACTAACATAAGAAATAGCAAAAAACCAGTTAAGAATTATTTATAATTTTCTTAAGTTAGTATTTAAGTTTTTAGCTAAAACATTTTCCCCCACCCAACAGAAAACTTTGTTGAAACATTTTTATAAAGACATTTCAGCAAAGTTCAAATGAAAATGTTACTAATAAGGAAAATTCAAAATACCTAATAACACAACAACTGGCCTAGAAATTTCCTATTTAGTGTATATACTATCCTTACAAATAATAAAACTTTGGGGTTTTCATTACAATTTTTTAATTTAATTCTTAGTGAAAATCAATATTATATTATCAATAATTTAAAATTTTACACAGCAAATGCCCCTACATCTCAATAATACAACTCACTCCTCCAAAATCCAAAACAATTCAAATCGAATCAAATCAAATGCAAGTAAATAATTTAATAATTGTATAAAAGTTTAAACAAAAACAAACTCAACAAATATTATTGATTGAAAGTAATAATGAACCACAGCAAATAGTACCATGATTACATATATAAATATATATTATACACAAATATATATATATATTTAAATATTAATAAATATATATAAAATAATTGTTTTAATTGTTTTTAATTTTTATTAATAATGAATTCAGCCTTAAAAGGAAATAGTTTAATATTCAATTATACTTCGACCTAAAGCCCAAAATTCTCCTAACTCCCTAGCCCCCCCAACCACAACCGCAACCCCAACTCTTCATAAAATCATACTTTTTTTGTAAATTGTTTTTTATTTTAATATTTTTTTTTTTGTTATATACAACAAATCACATATAAATAATTAACAGAAGAATCAAATCTCTATATATATATTTCTTACATATCCCCTCTTAAACGTAGACCGTAACAATATCAAATCGTATTCATTTATAATAATATTTACACATTAATTTGTTAATTTATTTACATTTATCCATATATATTTTTTTTGTTGTGTTTCTATAAACTATATACATAAATGAAATATAAATAAGTTTCATTATCAGAAAGTGAGATATTATCAGAAGTGAAAAACGAAATTTTTTATGTGAACTTTTTCAGTTTTTTTGGACACTGTATTTAGCTTAGACAACAACCACCGTAACAGGAAAATGATAGACTGTGTTACAGTGTTGTGGAAGGAGGGTGAAATGTTGTTAAAGGTTAGATTAGACAGGCAGTTAATCAGGTGTTCAAATTTAAGGCACATAGTTCCTGCATGGGTCCCGTTGTGATAACTAGAAAGAGAAGGTCAGAGAGCAGAGAATAAACTCAGAAACACTACATTTTCTTCACGGTTACCAAAATAACAAACTATTTATTAGTATCATCGACTATCCAGAACTCTTAAAATTGTCGCTTGCACTGCCAGTTCTCTGAGGATTCTCATATAAGATAACTTTACAATATTCCTTATGATTCCATGCAAACAACAACTTCCTGAATTAGCACCATATTCTCCTCATCGTATTTTTGCTCTTCAGAAGCTCTACATTTACTGCACGTATCGCAATTTCCGTCTCATCATGGCAACTTCTACAGTAGTCATTGCAAGGGAGATTTAGCCTCCTAGCATGAACAGCGATCAGACAGTGGCCTTTGATCACTGCCACCACCACATTACGTATTCGATCACGTGGAATGTTTCTCAGTGTTGTTTAACAACGTTTGCACGACAATAGCGGAATTCCAGTTTCCAGTTTTCAGTTTTCTCTGTTGGAAGTGAGGCTCCTATCTTGGCCAATGAATCCGCTATAAAGTTCCCTGCTATGTTTGTTTAAATTTTTATAACTAATATTGAATTAGATCTCTAATTCTGGTAAAAGTGTTTATTTATACAATAACTTTTCAAAAATTCCTCGGTATTATGCCGAAGTTTTTTTTTTTTTTGAAATTACTAGATGAAAAACCAAACATTGGAAATCAATGAAATAATGATTAGAATGCTTATTGTACCAAGGAGATTCTTTTTTAAGCGAATTTCGTTGGTTGATTAAATCTCAGAACATTTGTTGCAAATAATTCCTCAAAAGAATGTTCATCGCACCCGAACCCAGATGAGTTCGACTTTTCTTTTCAAAACAAGTTACAAAATAAATCCTCGGTACATACATTGTTAGAAGGTTATGTAAAATACATTTCTAATAACAATATTTTCAAACTTCATCCCCCACTGTGCACACTGTTATACTGCAAGAAAAAAATATCTACATCAAATTTGTTTAATTCTATATAATTTTCATTTAACAAAAAAGTTCTTACATTTAATTTCAAACAATAGCATTAATAAAGAAAACAACTGCAAATAATAGTACAATAATTGAAAATACAAAACAGAAAAAAAAATAAAATAAAATTTAAAACAAAACTGATTTTTTCTTTAAAACAATAAACAACAAATTATTTTTACAAACTACAAACAAACAATAGCCAAGCTACAAAACCACAAAATAATATTGCAAAGAATTTTTTACAATATATTTTTTTACAGATTGATAAAATTTACAAAACCGTAATAACAAAACAATAGATTTTTTACAAAAACCAAATAGACCATAATTACAAAACTGGAGATTAGAATTTAAACGGAAATTTAAAGGGGGATTACAACTTTAAAATTTCTTTTAAGTTTTAGCTTCAAAACTACAAACAATTGCCTCTTCATTTTTTAATTTATTTTCTATTGAAAATATACAACAAACAATAAAAAAAAGGAAAAAACCATATTGAAAACCGAAAAAAATCAAATAAAATAAAACAATAAATTTTATATTACAAGAATTACAGTATCAAGTAAAAATTGATTGATTAATTGATTGATTGACAAATACACACACACTCAAATCTCACTTTACTGGTAAAATTGTACTACAAATGCAAAAAGTATTTAACAAAAAAGTTAGAAAAACAAAAAAACAAAACAACATTTTTCATTACAAAACAAACTCATCATCAAATCAAGCTTTCTGGTTCAAAATCGAAAACTTAATAACTTAAAATCTTTTAAACAAAACAATAGTTCAGGCTGAATGAAAAAACAAACGAACAAACAAATTCAAAATTTATGCTTTTCTTTGTGTTAACTACTCTTAGGTTTTTTATTAATTTGTTTACTTTAGTTGTTTACATAAGTTGCTTTTTGTTTATAAAAATCTAAACCAATTTTGAGTTTTTTCATAAATTCAAATTTTCTAATTTCAAATATTACAACAACAATTTCAAAATTACAACAAACCAAAACCCAAAAACCACCACTTCAGAAAAAAAATCAAGCAAAAATTTAACAAATTCAAGGCATAAATATAATAACAAACAATTCATTTGTTTGTTAAAATCAAAAATACAACACTGGCATAAAATATTTCAAAACCAAACCAAATCAAACCCAATAAAAATAAATACTAATAACCAGGCATAAATATTTCAAAAACTTAAATTAAACCCTCAAAAAATAAATAAATATGTATTTCAAAAAACAAACAAAATTACCAACATTTTCTAAAACAAAAACAATTTATAACAAAACATAAAATTATAAACAAAAATTATATAAAAAAATTTAACCACCCTTAAGAAAAAAAAAACGCAAAAAATTAAAAAGAATTATAATTCTCATTTAAATATTAAGATTTATACTTATTAGAAATTAAACTCCAAACCAAAATAATGGTATTAAAGTAAAACATAAACAAAAACAAAAAATACATTTTAAATTTAAGCTTACAAAATTTCAAAACTTTTGGTATTGAAAACCCAAGAAATGAAACCCAAAACTAAAATTATACTTACACTCAAATACATACACACACACACTTTTATAAACACACATATTTAGGTTTAACAAAATCTTAACAACAAAATGATGACTTATGTCTAAAAAGAAAAGAAAAAAATCTTGTGAAAATATTAAATTGAAGATCGGTGGAAATTCGCCGATCCTTTGAAAACTTTACGCCACTTTGAAAGCGTTAGTAAAATGGAAAAGAAGCCAAGGCAGTACTTCAAAATATTTAATGATAGAATCTTTACTAAAAGATTCTAATATCAAAATATATCCATAAGTATAGCGAAATCTGTTTTATTTTAAAAAATAACGAAGTGTTTAAATCATTTTACGATCAGGATTTCTTACTCTCGTTTAACACTTAGTAAGAATCGAAGATAGGTTCTAGGGTTGCGAAAATACTAAGTCGTCGCTCCAATATTTGCTGAACAGCTTTTTTTCAACATAAAATAAATTTCCTTGTAGCAATTGTCTGTATTACTGCCACTAGCATTATCGTTGGATAACGCTTTACTTTTTATGTCATCAAATAAGCTTTTTGCTTTTGTCTGAATTACGGAGAGGGTCTTATATGGGAGTTTCGACTAATTATGGACCGATTATAATAAAATTGTACCGTATTATTTATATACATATGAAATATATTTGCATACATTTTTGAGACAGTTATGCTCTTTAAAGTGATTTTCGGAAGTGAGCCTTATATGGAATCTACGAGTAATTATGGACCGATCTGCACAAAATTTGTAGATGTGATTTGGCTTTATTTATTTACCACTCATTTGTTTGTTCAAAAACAAAATAATTTTGTAACGTTTTTATATAAACTTTGACTATTTGTAAACAACTTTTTGACATTTTCAATTTCACCATGAATAGAGCAAAAAATAATCAGCTGGCGCTATGCTGTCACCTGGTAATTTCACCAAACTAAAAATGATTTCACTAATGGCTAAATTATACTAACTACTTTCAAACTTTGCCTTCATATTTCATAGGGCAGGATTGAGACTTCCTTGGGCATTCTGAACTTAAGGAATGACTTATACTCAAAACCTGGCAACAATAATATATTACAGTACAACTCGAACAGTAATGCCAAACTCTAACGTCACTCACAGTGGTGTAAAGTACAGAAAAATTGTTACAAATCAAAATTGTATATCTCGGCTAAGTCAAAAAACTAAAAAAAACTCACTGGACATTCAAAATTCTAAAACAAAATAAATACATTTTTGGAGCTAAAACAAAATGAAGATAAAAAAACAAAAACAAAATCAATTTTTATTAAACTAAAAATATAAATATTTAGAAATAACCAATAAATAAACATAAGCATCATTTTATATTTAAAACAAAACAAAAACAAGTATTAAAAAAAACTTTAACAAAAAAATATTATAAACTTTTAGGTCTTAAAATCTAAAATGAAAGTGAGAAGCCTAAAACCAAAAACACATTAAAATTACACCAAAAAACCACAAAGATATGAAATGAAAAGAAAATGTAGAATTTTTAATTCTAAACTAAATTCAAAATTTATATTTGTTGTAATAAAAATACTATATTCCACCAACAAAACAAAGCTAAATTATTAACATATTAAACTCCAAAAAAAAAAAACAATTTTAAAATTAAAACCAACTTCCAAGAAATTTACTTTCTCATTTTCCTTTCAAAAGAAAACAAAATAAAACAAACAAAACTGTACTCCTATTTTCATTGGTTTAGATTTTAAGCATCATTTTGTTACAAAAAGAAAAATCAAATAAAAATTTAAAAAACCAAAAAAAAAAAAACACATACATATTTTGTCCAAATTTCAGCTACCGAAATTTTATAAAACAAAAACTCTAAATTAAAATTATATTATAATACTAATATTTAAAAACAAAACCAAAAAAAAAGCAAACGAAAATATTAAAAAATAAAACTACAAAATCATATGCATCTAGTTTAATGTCGTAAACATTTTTTTATCTTTTTTTTTGTAATAATTATATAAAAATATATAAATATTTAACAAAAAAGACACACACTTTCTACACACCAACCAAACCAAACCCAACCAACAACAAATCACAACCAAAAGAATTAACAAAAATATTGTAACGTGGTATAATTAATGAAAACACAAAAATATGAAAATTACAAAACATACGAAAAATCCAAAATAAAATATTACATTTTTGAAATCTCCAAAGAAAAAAATAAAATTAAACACAAAAAAATTAATACAAACTCCCAAAAGTATGCAATATTATTGCTAAATCCAAAAATAAGTAAAAATTATATTATTATACAAGAGAAAAACAAAAAAACAAAAAAAAAAGAGAAATTACAAAATAAAGTGAATCTTGTAATATAAAAAAAATGTAAAAGTGTTTTATTTTCAAGACTGGGCGAAAAGTAAAACTAGAATTTGCCGAACGTCCTCGTACTGTACCGTACCGTACTGTAAGCACGTTTGCGTGCTTATAGAACATTTAAAACGTATTTGTTAAGAAATTTAAAAAATATTTAAGCATAAATATCAAATAATTGCTAAAGCCTAATAGTTAAAATAAAAGAATTATGACACAAACCTTTTAAAGCAGAGTATATCAGCCATGTCACAGAATTTAATTCCGTTCTGTATTTTGCTTCTATAGAAAAAGTACACGGAAAAATTTTTTCGGAATGAAACCACTTTTGATTTACTATGTGAAATTGTAAATTTAAGCATTTCTAGGTTTTATTATGAAAAAATTTTCATTTTACTTTTTCTATAACAGCAAAATACGGTATTAATTCCACTTCCGAACGGAATTAAATTCTGTGACATGGCTGTATAATTGAAAACAAAAGACTTAGGAAACGAACTTCTTTGGGCAAAAGTGTTGAAAAATTAAAAATTAACATTTCGTTAAAGACAATGGGCCATAACCATAGACAAACACTAAAGTCGGTTCTTTTTAAAAACAACTTAAAACCTACTTTAAATTATTTTGTAACTTCAGGCATGTTCTGAAATCATTATTTCGGTGTTCTGAAAATCACGAGCTAACAGCTGATTTTTATTGTTTTGACTACTAAAAAGTAAAAAAAAATCCCGAAAAATGTAAACAAATCTAAAAAATGGTCCGCAAAAAATACAACGTCTTACTAAATTTGTAAATTTTAAGTTTCTTCTGTGTAAAATAGTTAGTTTTATGTCAAAAACAAATAAAGAACAAATGATTTTAAGTGTATGTGATAATTTTATTACAAGAGTTCAATGAAAACGGCTTAAAAAGCTCTAAATGATTTGAAATCATTAGGCTGTTAGATGACCGATTTTAAATCACGAGATTTCAATAATTTTTGTGCACAGAACACCTTTTCAGTGATTTGAAATCACTTTACGAAAAAGTGATTTTCAGAACATGCCTGAATCAAGAAGAATCAAAATCACTACTAAAAATTAAAAATCTCGTGATTTTCAGAACACCAAAATATTCCTCCCGTGATTTTAAAATCGTTCGTTATTTAAAATCACCGTGATTTCAAAACATGCCTGTATAGTCAAAATTTAAGCGCGTTTTAAGTTAAACCGACTTTAACTGGGTGCCACCTCATATGTAGAAAATTATTTCATACAAACTGTAAAGAAAAATAGGCAAGTGGCAGCTTTAAACAGCTGTCATTAAAATTTAAAAAAAAACCAAAAATCGGCAAAATAATAAAATTAAGCGGGACAATTTAAGAAAAGTGTTTGCGGTGAAAATATGGAGAAGTTAGGATTAATATCATAATTAGGATATTTTGGCGTTGATTTTTTAATAACTCTTTACAGGAACAAAAAAAAAACAAAGAGAAAGAGAGGCGAATTGAGTTACTGCAGAAAGAGATTTTTTTTTACTTTTTTATATTTTTGTACACTTCCAGTTTTTGTTCTTTGCATAAACAGCTGGTTGATTTTAAAGTGATGTTAAATTATTTAAAATCAACTTCAGCTGGTTTTAAATTAAAGTATGTTTTAGCGGTTAAAGTATACTTTTACGTGTCTATACTTAAAGTAAAGTGTACTTTTACTTTTAAAGTACACTTTTTTGTGCCAAATTGTTGGCAATCATGATTTTCATAATTGCAATCATGATTGTTGTGCTGATGATGATGATATAGACAATAAAGTTAAAAGAAATTTTAGTGTAATTTCACACACACTATCATATCAAATTTAAGTGATCAAATTTTAGCTGAGCGAGTTTGCTTTATGAAAATTCGTTTTTTTTTTTTAAGGAACCATGTTGTGAGAAGCGACTATTTGCTGACAAAGTATTTGGAAAAGGAGAACAAACAAATCACAGTAGTATAGTTGGCTAGGTCGAATTGTTATAGGATATATACATAGCCTACATAGTACATGCGATAATGCCCATAAAGGTTTTAAGTCTTGGGTAACTCTTTTTTACGGGCACACTCATGATTTTAATCTCTACCATAAAAAAGTAAGTTGTTTACATTGGTTACAATACATTTTTAGAATACACACAAGAGTGTTTCACAAAAAAAAAAAATTAGCGGTTTGTGAATTTGCTAAAGTTACAAGGAAAGCCGTTACAAAGAAAGATTTTAAATAGTCTACTTTATAATGTCAAGTTGACTGGATATTATTCTGTTTTTTTTAACTAGTTATTAGTTTAGATTATTTTGATTTTTATTAGAAGTTAACAAAGCGTTTGTAAATAGCAATTAATTTATTTAACAAGGAAGTTTGTAAATCCCATGGATATAATGAGCAAATATTTAACTTACTTTCTTGCAATTAAAATAAGTTCATAATGTAAAATGAGATAAATTGTTCTGCACAAAGTTTAGATGAAATACTTCGATTAGTTCAGTAAACTTTCCTTTAGAAATATACCTAATCTAAACTGCCCAAAAGTATACCTTTAAATTATCACCCCTAAAGTATGCTAGTTTAAATGAAACACTTGTTTATTTTATTTATTTTTATTTTTCTATTACTACATAAAATTTCATTGTATTTTATTATTATTTCAGGACTTTAATGTTATATTTATGTATAATTTTTTGTTTGTTTTTTATTCTTTAATTTATTTATCCATCAATTGTAATATATATATATAGAATTTTTTATGTTTTTAAATTATGTTAATTAATTGTATAAATAAGTTTTTTTTTGGTTTTGCCAGTGTACGTGTATAATAGAGACATTTAAGTTCTGCTTTTAGATTTATGGTTTTTAGTTATTTTGTTTTTTATTATATATTTTTTTCTCATTCAGAACCAAAAAAAATGGAAAATAAATTTACAGTTTTTAATATAATTTTTTTATTACTTTTTTAATTTAATAGTTTAATGAACAATTAGTATACGAGCACTTAAACAATATATAGTGATTTTTAATAACTTTTTTTCTGTATTTTTATTTTAATTATTTTTATAGGTATTAATAATAAGAGTTATTAATTGAAATTAAAATAAATTGTATTTTTGTTATTATGTATTTAGAAAGCTTATATAATAATAGCACAGATATTTTTTCTGAAAAAATCATACTTTTTTAAAGGCAAATTATATAATACAGCCACATACAGCAAACGAAAATTAATATGGTCAAAGGGTGTCCTGTAAAATAGTGTTCCGAAAAGGCTAAAAGTAAATGATTGGAAGAAATAAAAGGCTATTTTTAGTGTTAGTTTAAATATTTAATTTTTGGACTGATTTTTTTTTAGAGAAAAGTTGACTGAAATAGACTGATTTTCTGCAAAGGAAAGTTGACGGGAATAGACTGACTTTTCCCAGAGGAAAGTTGACTTGAATAGACTGACTTTTCTCAGAGGAAAGTTGACTGGAATAGACTGACTTTTCTTAAAGGAGAGTTGACTGGAACTGATTGGAATAGACTTACTTTTCGCAAAAGAAAATTGACTAGAATAGACTGACTTTTCCCAGAGGAAAGTTGACTTGAATAGACCTACATTTTTTTTAGAGCAAAGTTGACTTGAACTCACTGGAATAGACTGACTTTTCTCAGAAGAAAATTGACTAGAATAGACTGACTTTTCCCAGAGGAAAGTTGACTTGAATAGACTGACTTTTCTTTGAGAAAAGTTGAGTGGAATAGACTGACTTTTATCAGAGGAAAGTTTGTCTAATTAAGACTAGGCTGACTTTTTTTATTGGAAAGTTTGGCCTGTTGAAGACTAGACTGAGGAAAGTTGTTCAGTAGAGTCTAACTTTTCTCAAAGAAAATTTGTTTAGTTGAGTCTGACTTTCCTTAGAAAAATTAAAATAGATAAATGAAAAATTAGTTTAGGGAAAGGAGAATATAATAGCAAATATTTAAAAGACAATACCTTATAATTACTGCAGTCTAAGTTCTTTTTTTTAATAGATTAATAGATTAAAGTGATTATAAATTCCTTGGTATTTAAATTTTATTGTGCTAGTTTTTAAAGTTTGTAAATTAGCTATAGCTATTTTAAATTATAATAAAAAAGCAAGCAAATTTCAAATTATATTAATTATAAAATCTTACAATAGAACTAGAAGTCAATCACATACATTTTGCTTTTAAAATTGGTGGTACTTGACTAGCTTAAATTAAGGTACCAAGGTACTTTTTTATACTCCAACAAACTTCTAGCTCCATTCTAACGGTAGGTGGTTTGGTTATATGATGGTGGCAAACAAATATTTACAGAGTTTTGTTAAAAACAAGCAAATGAAGCAATTATTTGCAAATTATAGTTTGCATTTTAGTTTAAAGAGCAATTCAAATTTGTATGAATTTTAATAAAATTTTATTTAGTTTTAGTACCAAATATTTGTTAGTTATTGTATATTATTTCATAATTATGTATACATATATTTAGTTTTATATGCTATTTTATATAAATATTATTACTTAAATAACTAATTATTGTTACCTTTGTGGATGAGATGATGTGTGAAATATATAGAATGTTATTAAGTTGCAAAAAAATGTATTTTTTTATTAAACTATTTTTGTTTGTATGAAGTTTCTAGAAAAAATGGTTTCATGATTGGTTTAAATATGATATGAATTCGTGTTAATTTGTTTGTGTGTGTTTTTTTTTGTTTGTTTATATATGCGGGTTATTTGTATTTATTTAATAATTTAATATTAAATTTAATTTGTGTTTGCCTTCATGGTTTTATTTGTGGTTTTTGGTAATAAAAATATGCTTTGGTTTTAGGTTTGCTTTTTGAAATATTTATGCTGCATAATGATGATATAAATTTTTAATGATATTTTTTTATAAAGTGTTTTTATAAAGAATTTTCGATATTTATTTAAATAATTTTTATGAGAGCATGTGAAAATGTTGGGTCGAATTATTCATTCCGTTTCGCGTTTACGGAAAGAAATTTTTTGTGCGGAAGCATAATTTGAAATTATTCATTCCGATCTTTTCTCTATAATAAATTACATTTTACATATCGGTCTATACTTCTTTACGCTTAGTTTTCCTTTCCCTGCGGAATCAATAATACCACCCGTTAAGTATAAAATGATATTTACGGAAATTAAATGTGTTATTAAAGGATTTCTTTTAATGATTTTTGTTGGCAAATGATATTGAGCAATGATTTTTGTATATAAAGTTAATAAGGTTTCTTAACACATTAAGGATTTTCACAGTTTTGATTTTATAAAACAAAGAGTTCATAACAGTAAACACTGTAATACTTAAAGCAAAATAGTACTTTTTTAATATTTAAAGTCATAAAAGTGTATTTATATAAAGTGTGTTTATAAGTAACAAACTGTGAGTATCCTTAATGTTAAAAAGATTTAAATTTAGTAATTTCTTTGGTGTTTTAAGACAACTCACAGTTTCATTGCCAGAGGTCTTTAGCTTTCTTAAACTTAAAATTATTCATTAAAACTGTGATTTTTATTTGGTAGAGTTCATGTTAAGTCAGGTGATTATGACTCTTAAGTGTTTAAGCGAAACAAGGTGCATTTGTGGAATTAATGAAGCTGCCTGAAAGGAGATGAAAGATAAATAAAACTAAATTTAAATAAATATAAAACTGCTATAAGCCAGGATAATATGATCCCTGACTTTTCTTAGAGGAAAATTTTGTCTAGTGAAGAGTGGACTAACTTTTCGCTAAGGAAAGTTTTGTCTAATAAAGACCAGACTTGCTTTTCTTAGAGGAAACTTTTGTCTAGTGAAGAGTGGACTAACTTTTCCCTAAGGAAAGTTTTGTCCAGAATAAACTGACTAACTTTCTGATGATGAAAACGGGTTGTCATATGGCGTCATCTATGTTTGCAATCATATGAACACCCGTTTTCATACAATTGCCAATAATTTGGACAATTTGACAACAAAAATTTTGTAACATATTTGTAAAGAGTAGTAGAATATATTTTGGTATCTTTTTTCAAAAATTTTAGTAGTAACATGATTTTTAAGCATTAAAAACTACGACCAATGTAATGAAAGTATTTAAAAATTGTTTTTAGTACCTTTTGAAAAAAGTATTTGAACTATTTTTAGTACTTTTTTAACAAAAAAAATTGCAGTACAAAGATTTTTGCCGAAAATTTTTGAAAAAGAAGTTAAATTTGTTTTAAAACTTTGACAGTAAGATTATTTTTTTTAAATACGAGTATGTTATATTTTATTTACCTTTCTTTCATGTCTCCATAAACTGCTTTATGAGAGTGGTGTTTACGATGTTAAGTGAATTTTTTTTAAGGATGTTAATGAATTATGTGTTCAACATTAGGTAAGAGCATTTATGTTAAAAAGCCTTAAATTTTAAAGAATGATTGAAAGTATGAATGTTTAGTTAACATTTTTTATATTTTCTTGTTGGTTTTCTTATTTCTTTTGTCTAAATTACGTTAAGGTTTTAAAAACTAGTTATTGTTTATATTGTTTGTGGTTTTGTTTAACGTTTGTTAACAAATTGTCTTTAGTAAATGTCAATCAATTAAATCTAAAACATTTAATTTTAATAAAGTCAACGTGTTGCAAGTTTTAAGTCTAAACAGGGATGGAGTTTATTTTAAGTTTACTAAAAATATTGGTTTTTCAATAAAGTAGTTGTGTGCGGTCATAGTTGTTTGAAATTTAATAACAGGAGTTTAAGAAAATTGTTAAATATTTAGTATAGTTTAAATTTTAAGCACTTAAGCTTTATTAAAGCTGTTTCATTTACTATGAAAATTAAAGTAATCAAAATTAAATTTTTAAAACCTTTTTTCTTGTTTTTAGTGTAAATTGGTGTTTTCTTAATGCTTTTTTATTTTTCTGTTTTAAACTTAAAACCTGGGGTTTTCCTAAAGTGCTTGTTTAATTCTTAAATTTTAATTATTTGTTTTGTGGTTTAAGTGCTTTAAAAGGTGTTTAACAATTCTTTAAAGTGCTTTAAAAATGTTTAAAATTCTGGTATTTTTTATAATGTTTCAAATGCTTTAAGTTTTTTTTCTTAATATTGACTACTTTGGGTATTTTTAAAAACAAGTTGTTTTATTTCTTATTAACTACCAAAAAATTGTTTTGTTTTTTATTTTGAAAATAATTTATTCATTCATGTTGTTTTGTTCACAAATTTTTAATTTTCCACAAATTTTTCTTTGTTTTAGCGCTAGAAGATTTTGTATTGTTGATTTCTGTTCTAAAATAATAAAACATATTTTAATTTTAACATTAATTAACAACATATTTTGAGCCTTTTGCCAAATCTTATACATTTTTTTAGTTCAAATTTTCAAAAAGAAATCATAAAAATTTAAATAAAATTACAAAAAATTATTAATAAATTAAAGCTGCATATTACTAAAAACAAACAAAATTGAAATAATCAAAATTTAAACGTTTTTGTAAATGGTAGTAGAAATACTAACTTTTTAAAATTGCACTATAATTACATTTTTAACCATAAATCATATCTAAGAATTTTAAAAAGTAACAATTACATTTTTAAAACATATTTGAAAAAAAGTAGTAGAAATAATTTTAGTACCTTTTTAACCATAAACCATATCTAAGAATTTTAAAAAGTAACAATTACATTTTTAAAACATATTTGAAAAAAAGTAGTAGAAATAATTTTAGTACCTTTTTACAAAATTTTGTAAAAGTATAATTTTTCAGCGTTACAAAATATTTTTAAACTAATGAAGGTACTAAAAAATGATTTTTGTAAAATTGTTTCAAATAGTAGTAGAAATTTGTAGTACTTTTGGAAAATTTTTTTAGTAAGATCGACTTTAAAACAAAACTCTTAATCGAAAAGCGGAAAAAATTAATTTTTGTAAGATATTCGTAAAGAGTAGTAGAAACAATTTTAGTACCTTTTCAACAAATGTAGTAAAAACATAATTTTTAAGCCTTGCAAAATATTTTTAAACTAATGAAAACACTGAAATAGTGTTTTGGTACTTTTTATTTTTATTTTTTTTTATTTTTTGAAAAAGTAGTCGACAAATTTTTAATACTTTTTTGAAAAAATTGTCTTAAAATCGTTTTTGTTTAAAAAAGTAACAATCATTAGTTATAGTATGTTATTAAAAAATTAAATTTAATTGAATTACCACTGCTGAAAAAGCTACTAAAAATTATTTACACTTAACATTAAATTAAAAATATTCCCACTTTACTTTATATATATAAATCCACATTTGACTGTTAATAAACAAACTAATTAGCTTAAATAAATTTAAGAAATATTTGCTAATTAACTGAAAATAATAAAAGAAAAATAAATAAAACAAATTTATTAACGAGTGCTTAAAAAAAAATTAAATTTATTTTAACTAAAACAAAAAGAAATCATACAAGTTTAATAGTTGGATTTTGTTTTTTTTTTTTTGTTTTCAACTTAAAATAATATCACAAATTAATAATTAAATAGATTTTCTTTTATTTTATGAAACTGTTTCTTTTTTTATTAATTTATTAATGATATTTTATTTAAAATGTATTTGTTTGTTAAAGTTTTATTAGAATATGTATGTATAAATATGCCCTTTAATTTTTATAACAATTGCTGTTGGAATGTGTTGTAGAACCTTAAAGGGTACTAATACTAAATTCAAAAATTTAAAAACAAATTTCGAGTTAAGTTAGATCTTAGTGTCTCAAAATTAAGATGTTTAAAAAGATTTTCAGCAGAAATGTTTATAAATTTTTATTGAAGAACCTTAATATTTTCTCTTGAAATTTAATAAACACATTGTTTAAACACCTTTTCATACATTAGGCTCTTTTGTACCATTAACATGCTTTTTGTTGTTAAAAAAAACTTTTTGAAGTTTAACAGCCTGCTTCTAAATAAAAATTCCCTAGGAATTTTTTCCCAATTCCCTGTTAACTTTAATTAAACAGCCGTAAATTAAGGTTATATTAAGGTTTTATATAACCTTAATTTATCTCTACTTCAATAGCCTTATTTACAAAGACGCTAGCTTGAATCGATGGTATTTATATAAACATATTATAGCTTTGATAAAAGTGCTTTATTTAGACATATTTTAAATTGAATTTAAGGTTTTTATAGATATATATGTTTAAGCTTGAATTATATTGTTTTATTATAGCTTAAATTGTAGCTCTATACACCAATGCCTCACTTTGCGTCGTTTCGTTTTGTATTTTTGTGAAGTTGTGTCGCTGCTTAATTAGTACTAATTTTGACTGTGCGTCGTTAGATTTTCGAGGTTGCATTGTTTTGAATTCAAGTCTTTAATTTTTTTTTTAATTTTTGCAAAATCTGCAACATCATTAGATGCTAAAACGATGACCCGTACAAGAAGTGCTTTGATGATCGAAATATAGTCCTTGCTTTCTATTTGGATTGAAATAGCTTGAATCGATGGTGTTGAAATAATTATATTTAAGCTAAAATTTAAACACTCTAAGTAGCCACAGTCATACACCTGTGATCTAAATATAATGAAGTGGAAGTGAAATTTTCAGTAAGTTTGTGTTCCAATTTTAGTAAAAATTATACGAAATGCAAAATATAATTTTCAGTTTGGTTCATCGTAGAATAATAGTTTCAACCGTTTTCTGGAACGTCGTTAAATTGTCTATATGACATTGAAAACGATTTCAGTTTCAGTACGTAGTGGAATATAGAATCTAGGCGATATTTCTGTTTAATTTACAGTAATTTATATAGTTTTAGGCACCGATTACCATTCACAGCACTAAGTACTTTGATGTTGTATGTTGTAAACTGCGATTACGATTCACAACACTTATCGGCTTAATAGCAAAAAAATTAATTAATTAATTAATTTTTGAAACCTTAAATGGTCATAATATACCACGAGTTTAAAGAGTTTATATAGCTAAATTTTAACTTAAATTTTAGGTCTTAATATAGTAATATATCAGGGGGGTTATTTTGTAACTCGTTTCGTAACGAAAATCGTTCGAATTTGTATACTTTTTACATTGTATTGCGAAAACGTTTGCTTTCGAATCGAAAGACACAATAACCCCTCAGCTATGATTAAAGCACTTTATAAAGCCATATTCAAGATGTAATTAATTAAAAATCTGACATTTTAGCTTGAAATTGAAGACTGTATATTTAAAATTGATTTGAAGGGGTTTATATGGAAGTATTTAAGCATGATTTATTATTTAGTACAATTTCAACAACAAAAAACAATTTCAAAATAAGTGTTTTCTATTTTGCAGGTTTTTGGAAAGTGACCACTATTGCAGAGGTAAGTGACAAAAGAACAATTAGCTTTAAATATTATCTTTAAAAACACTTCAGCTATTTATCATACTTATCAAATGTACTTTGTTTCATGACAAGTTAAAAGTTTCATGAACAATTTAAAATCTTTGAGACGAGATTTTATGATTCAAGATTTTTATTTATTCTAAAATGTTATAAAAATTCTGTAATAAATGTCTTTAAATTGACATTTATTTAAAACACTGAAATCTCTCACTTCAGTTATAAACTTATAATAGAGCATCTAAAGTATTTAAAATGTGACAAAATTTTTAGTACTTCTAGCCAAAGTCTAACTTTGTTGTGTCTGTTTTTGTATTACTTTTATAATTTGCGACAATAATTTAAATAAATTAAAACACAAATAAAAATAAACTACTTACAAATTACACTTAAAAACTAAGAGAAATTATATATATAAATTAATTTAAATGTAATAAACAAAAGACAATAATTAAACAATTTTAATATAAAAATAAAACATTGCTCTCTGTTTTAAATCTGTTTAATTAACCTTAATGTTTTCAGTTAAAATAGAATTAAACAATTAAATATTAGAAATTAACAATAAAACAAACCTAATTTATGCTCTTTTTCTCTCACATGATTTTTGTTGGTCTTTTCTTAAAACAAAAAAAAAAACAACAACTTAACAAATGAACTGAAATTGTTTATTAAATGCTCTCTGCTGCTTTCGCTCACTCACTTACACGTTCGTTTGCTCTCGCTCTTTCTTTTATAAAATAAATATTTATTTATGTTTCCTTATTTTTTTTTTAAACCCTATTTTCATATCAAGAACTCAAAATTGTTTAATTATGTTTAAATTTCTTTTAAATACGTTTGTTTATTACTTTTTCTTTAGCTTTAGTCTAAAATTTAATTAGATTTCTTATTCAACAATCTTCCAGCGCTTTCGTTTTGTCATACAAAATCCAACTCTGAACGTGTTTTATACATTTTGCGTTCCATGGTCCTCTCAAACCATTTCTTAATCTCGGCCACTATTAGCACTGACGAGGTGAGCGAGAGCAAAAAGAGTATATCGTAGGCGGATAAGGCCTCAGTTTGAAACACCATTTGCAGGGGAGGAAAATAGATGACCAGCATTTGGCCAATTATGGAAAAGCCTACCGCCATTAGGAACATTTTGTTTGAAGTTAGGCCTATTGTGAAAACACTTTTAGTTTGTGAGCGGCAGGAGAGAGCATTAAACATATCGAAGAATACAAAACAGGTAAAGGTCATGGTGGTGTCACGTTTGGTCTTGCCCAAAGAACCATCCACCATCTCCCTTTGGAACACCCACAAAGTACCCAAAATAATAATGCTGGCACTTAGCAAGACATTAACAATTACAGATTTGGTTATCATGGGCTGTTTGACATTACGCGGTTTTTGTTTCAAGACATCATGATCCACCGGTTCGACACCCAAACTTTGTGCCGGGGGACCATCCATTATAATATTGATCCATAGAATTTGCATGGCATTTAGGGGATTGGCTATGCCCATTAATGTAGCCAAGGCTATTAAAGAGAGAGCAGCAATCGAAGTACTCAATTGGAATCTTACAAAGTTGCGTATATTATAGAAAATGGCTTTGCCTTCCTCAATGGCGGCTCTAGGAAAGAAAATTTTGTCACAAAAATTAATTAATTAGTTATGTAAATTTTTTTATTATTTTCTTAACTTACATTATGGTGTGGAAATCATCATTGACCAAAATCATATCTGCCGCCTCTTTACACACATCTGTGCCATTTTTACCCATTGCTATACCAATATCGGCTTTCTTCAAGGCCACGCCATCATTGACACCATCGCCGGTCATGCCCACTATATTGCCGGTTCTTTGCAATGATTTCACTATGGCCAATTTGTGCCGGGGTGTTACACGATAGAATACGCTAACATTATTGGCTACCTTGTCCAATTGATGTTCGTTCATTTGATCCATTTCCTGTCCGGACAGCGTTTGATGGTGTATGGTATCGATACCAATGAGACTGGCTGAAAATATAAAGAAACAAATTTTTTAATTGAAATAAATTAAAAGGAGATGTTTGCAGTAAAGTTATAAATGCACCTCACCTAACCTAAATCAAAATTCTCAGCACAATTCGAAGATTATAACAAGGTTCAGAAAATCACGATTGGGAACTGATTGTTTTGTTTCATTTTGTCATTTGTCAATCGTGAAGATCTATCCCAAATAGTAAAAGTATACAATTTGCATTCACATAAAACTCGCCCCCCCCCCCCTCCTCTTACTATTATTTAATTTAATCTTTCATAATTCACTATATAGTTTCACTATATTTAGAAGTTGTAGGTTCCTTTAAAAGTTTTGTCGATTTTACGATTTCTTCTTTTCCATTTTTCTATACATATGTAAATATGTATGTATTTCCATTTTATGTTTTTATTTTCTCAAATGTTTTTATTTATTTTATAGTTTCCACCATGGTGTCGAAAACCTAATCATTGATTATATTCTCATACGCTGTAGAGATCACATATTTAAAAAATTATAAAAAAAACTCCTATCGTATCGAAATGATTTCTATATCGAAATTATGATAAAATGTACTAAATTTCTTGCTCGATATCGAATGCCATAATCTCAAATAAGCAAATTACGATAAATTTTACTCGATATCGAATGCGGTAATTTGGACCCTGGTAGTTTCGCGTCAGGTCTGAAAGGATTAAGATGCAATTTGTTGGGTTTTGTTGGCAAAAAACTTTGTTAAAAGGCTACAAAATAAAGAATTTGACCCCAGGTATCTTATCTTCATCTGGTGTAAAAATTTATGGAATGGATGGAATATTGTAGGCTGTCGAATACGTAGAAATATTACAAAATCACGTGGCTACTCAGAGAATAAATGCCGCACTTGAAGAGATTTTAAGTAAGATAATTGTCCCAAGCACATATTCAAACTAGTGCCGAACTTGAACCTTATTAAACAATTTTAGAATAACATAAAAAGGGGGCAAATCAAGAGCAAGTAATGGAATTCCATTTCACCTGAAATATTTTCAAAACTTTCTGTTCCTAGGTGCAAAGAAGTGTTAAAAATGCTTAAAGGTGACCCTTATATATTATATAGTGGCCCTTATAGTATATCCAGAATTTTTTCTCATTTATATCACTTTAATACAGTCATATTTCTTTAGCTTATATTAAAGCCATTATCCTGCTGCCCCTGCTGACAGGCTGTCAACATACCGCTTCAATTATTAAAACTATTATTCGATATGATGATGCTGATTGTCAGTCAATTTTGTTGTTTTGTTTTTATTCCAAAACACTCAAACGTAGGTACATAATAATAATAATAATGATGATAATAGATACAGATATATAAATAGATATAGATAGATACTGGTGGTATTGACACAACACAAACAGTAATCAACAGGGACAAATATAAACAAAATTAAATACACACTCGTGCACAGACAAATAAACAAACATAATTGTAATAAATTTGTAATATTTTAATTGAAATTGAATTGAGTTGGATATGTTGAAAGTAAGACTAATGTAATGCCAAAAACAATTCCTCTAGCAAACCAGCTTATTACAATAATACATACTTATATTGAATATGAAATAAAAAGTGAAAGTCAAAATCTTATTGATGGTTTATTAAGGGTTGGGGGAATAACAAAAAATATCTTAAAAAAAGGCTAAAGCCTGAGGAAGCATACACGTTGGTAATAATTAAAATTCTGTTTAGAAAGGTTGTTAGAAAAATAAAAAAAACCGAAATATTAAAAAAGAAACACCACCCACCCACCTTTTTGTTTCCGTTTTTACTGTGTTTCTAATTCCTTTCTTATACCTTTATGATGCTGTTGGCAAAAGAAGAAAAACATAAAACCTCGTTATCCTTTTATAATGCTGTTTTACATTTTAAATTAAAGTTCTCATCATTAGTTGTTGTAGCTGCTGCTGATGTTTTCACTGTTTCTCTTGGTTGCTGTTTGTTGTCGTCTGCAAATGTCAGTTAGGTACCCTACTTTAGGAACAAACTGCTTCCTAGAAGCTGTCAAGTAATGTTCTCAGTAATACGTCAAAGCTCGCATGCAGTAAACTTTGAAACAATTAAGGAAAACTTTTCAAATACCCTACATTAAGGTCAGGGTTATAGTCGTTAGCAAAAAGTAAGACTTCATAGCTACAACTGCTTCCTAGAAGCTGTCAAGTAATGTTCTCAGTAATACGTGAAAGCTTATATACAGTAAACTCTGAAACAAGTTACCAAGTTCTCTTCATTAGGTACAAGATTATAGTTATTAGCAAACATTAAGTTACTTTATCAACAACTGCTTCTTGGAAGCTCTAAAGTAAGCTAATGAATAATACTATAAAACTATCAAAAGTTATGCTTTAAAACCAGTAAATCACGCTTTTCAAGTAACCTTTTCTAAGTCATTAGCAAACGGTAAAGCTATGTACATATATACAACTGTTTCCTAGAAGCTGTTAAGTAATGTTATAAACAATTCTTCGTTATAACAAGTAAGCCCAGCTTTCCAAACTGATCGTTAGGCAATTTTACTTTCGCTTATGCTTAAATAATGATTTCATTTTAGTTACAGGCTCTATTTAAGTCTTTATCAACCAAAATCTACTCTTGTTGCCTTGTTTCCAAATAGAATTTCTATAACTTTGCTACACAACTCATAATGTCAATTGTTGATTTTTTTCTTTTCCTCCTTTAAAGAGTCAACCGTGTATCCGTCCAACTACTTTGTAGTTTTCATTTTAATATACATTTTTTATATCCACCAACCGCTTCTCTTTGCAATGTCTTTGTTTGCTTTATAATGTTTGGTTAAGTTTCCTGTTTCCAGTCCCTTTAGAGACATCATTACCAGGTGGGTGTGCACGTAATTCGTGTAACCTTAACGAACGAAATCGATTATGGTAATAAAATATTTTTCAGTTCTCTTTAGATTGTTTTTTTTTTGCTGTCATAGTAAGAACAATGCTAATAGAAATCATAATAACAGAATAAACGGCATTTGCTTGGCACGGTAGTAGTTATTATCTAAAGAAGGTTTAGTTAAAAGTTTAGGGGTAAAAGGAAGCTAAAATATGACTAAATAACATCTTCAATACAAATTAAATTTGCTTCTATTCCAGCTAAAATATTACACTATGTAGTGCTTTAATTCTAGCTATAATATGACCGGAAAAACAGCCAGATACTTTTTAATTGATTTTTAGAGTCTGAACAGTATTCGGTTTCGTATTAGGCCAAAAATCGGCCTGATATCAATATTTATATTTGACCGAATACAGAAACTTATAAAGATTATGGAAGTTTTTAATATATTTAATAGAATACAAAACTCTTAATTTCATTGTAAAATGTTGTAAGAATACGGTAAAAACTGTACCTTAAAAAAATTAGTCCGTTCACTATTAAAAAACAAGATTTGCGCAATGCAGTGTTGGTACTTTACAGCTCCTTAAAATGGTCCAATCATGAATAAAAAATCCGAGTGATTTTTTCCCTTTTTATTTTTTTAACATTGAATTTAAAAAGGAAAAATGAGAAAAGGGAAAAAGCTTCCGCGGAATTTTTATTCATGATTGGGCTGGTTAAAATTAACATATTAAAAGTTTCGGAAAAGTTTGTTTCTTAGTTTCATTTCGGTTTTGACTTGCAAAAAAACGGTTTCGGTTTATTAAATTTTGTTTTTTATTGTTAATATCCAGTTGTACCTCCATTAACTTTTAACACTTCTTCGCATCTACGACTCATGTCGATCCCTCTGGTTTTAAACATTTTTCGTTAGATATGGAATTCCATTCCTTGATTGTCTTGATTTATTCCCACATAACATTTTTGTTTTAGGTCACCTTAAAGATGTTCAATAGGGTTTAAGTCCGGTCACTCTATAACATGGACTTTGTTTTGCTTAAACCAAGTCTTAATTAGTTTCAATGTGAACTTGCACTCTGCATGAATTAAGGACCCGATTACCATCCACAACACCAAAGGTACGGTCACACTTGTCAAATATTTGCGAAAAAGACGTAACTACTGAATAACATATACACTCAAAAAAATAATGAACTAGAAGTTAGGAAATTTTACTTATTTTAAGGACGTAATGGTTGTCGTATGGCGCCAAAGACATTTTTTATTACAAGTCAGTAAAAAATTTCCTTAATATTGGGAAAAAAAATTTACTTAATATTAGTCCGAAATTCCTACTTTTATACAAAATTTTCCTAAATTATAGTAAATTTTAACTAGAATAGTGGAAAAAATTATTTTTACACTAGTTCATAAATTATCTGAAACATTCCTTCATTTTAGTTAATATTTACAAGAATATAGTTCAGATAAATTTGAGAGAACAATAAAAATTAGGAAATTTTTCCTCTATTTTAGTTAAAAAGATAAATCTTTTTTATTTAAAATTATGACAGCATGTAATAGTTCTGAGTAAAAATTTACTTCGATTTAATAAATATGTTACCAAAAACGTATAAAAAAGTTATGAATTTAGGTTAATTTTTTCCCAAAATTGGATACAATATATGTAAAAAAGAGTTCATTTAAGCCTTAAAACAAGGAAAAAAATCTGCAAATAAGAACTGAAATTGAGTAAGCGCATCCACCCCAGTAGAAAAAAATCGACTAAAATTAACGGAAAAAAATACTAAAACAGAGTAAATTACTCCCAGAAAATAGGAAAAAATGTACTGTAACTTATTAAATACATTTACTCTAATAAAATAAAAAATATGTTACTATCTGGTACATTTATTCATTATTTTAAGGAATAAATGTACCAAGTAGTAACCAATTTTTTCTAGCTTACTAGAATAAAAGTACTAAATACAATTACATTTTTCCCAATTTAGGAGTAGTATATTTACTTAATTTTAATATTATTTTCCTAGATGCTAAATATTGCTTTATCTAGAAATAAACGTATACGAATAGGTTCTTTAAAAGGTTTATTTATTATTAAAATATTTTACAATGTAGGAATAACAAAAAAAGTACTTAAAATTTAGGTTAATATTTGATTTAATTATAGTTTTGAAGATATATTTTTAAATTACAATAGAATATTTTTACAGGATTTAAATTTAATTTTTTTTTATATAAAAAGTATTTTTAATTTTTGTTTGAAATTTAGATTAATATTTGATTTAATTATAGTTTTGAAGATATATTTTTAAATTACAATATAATATTTGTGCAGGATTTAAATTTAATTTTATTATTTCTTTATAATTACCAAGTATTTAATAGGTCTTAAATAGCAGTTACAGTTTAATTCATGAATATGAATTGGAGGTGACTTTATGGATGTTGCTGGTAGTATTTTATATTCTAATAACTCAGGGCTAACAGAATATGATGAAAATATTTTCACATATGATAAAATTTTAATAATTTGAAAAAATAGAAATATATAAATTAATTAACTTCATAAATTTCTTGAATTTTAGATGCAGTAAATTACAGATCTAATTTTATATTATATGTATACTTAAGGATTCTGTTTAAACAAGGAAAACAATTTAAAAAAATGTACTTCAGAATTAACTGCTACGTGATAAATTGTGAGAAAATTCAGAGCCTTTTCATAGTTAAATTATGGTTCTTTTCAGAAGAACTACGTGGAAGGGACACTCTTTGTGACACACTGCTTCTTTGGCTATGGAACACTGAAGGTCCTTAGTCTTCCAAATTATACTATTCCAAGGCAGTCGTTACAAAAATACAAATAGCGCATCATATATTTGGAGTTACAAATAATTAAATATTCATTGGAAAATATGAAATTTGAATACAGATGCACTTTTTGAATTTAAGGAAACAAACAATAATTACGTAAAAGCTCAAATTTAAAAATTGAAAACCTTGTTTTAAAGAAAATTGTTTAAGTATATATATTTGTAACACACATATCAGTTCTATATTTTCAAAGTTTTCCGAGTTATTTTCAAGAATATGCAAATATATTGATGTCATAATAAGTTAAAATCGATTTCCCGGATATAGACGATTTTAATACTGCTTCAATACTAAACTATTTCGGATAAATTTTGTAAATATATTAGAAAAAGACCGAAAAATAAACTTACTTCTTCATGTTCTAATTATGAGTTTATTGATGATTGTTTTGAATCATTAAAGGACGACGACATCTCATTTTGTCATGTTTTGAGGTGATGCTCGAATAATATTATTCTTACACCGAATAATGGTTTGGGAACTATAACATCTAAACGGCTTGGTGTCATATATTTTAATGCATTTGTATCAATGTTATGGTCTAAAAAAAAACAAAATGTAATTATGGCTAATAAAAAAAAACATGATAAAAACAACAAAAAATACCTTTAAAAATTTCCAAAAATTCATCTCCCTTGAGTAGTGTTAATACATATTTTAAAGTGTCTGCGGATTCCATTATTATAACATTTCAATTCATCAGACGACGTTGGCGCATTTAAACACTAACAAATGAAGCAACAACAAATAATCAAAAAGAATGTGCATGCACAAATATGCTTATAAATACAAAAACAATGTTACGAAACTTTTGTCAAATTACGTACATACATTACATACATAAACTAACTCTTCATAAACTAACTTTTCACTTTTTAATATTGTAAATTGACACTTGTATAACCTAAACACGGCAATGTATGTATGTATGTACATAGTACATATTCTATAGTTGACAATAAATACTTACCACTTTCCTTTTTATATTTTTGTTAATAATTGTATTTAAAATTTAATTGTTATATTTTTAATTTTTCACTTTTATTTTAAGTGTTAATACACAGTTTATATTTTTATATTTCAATCGACTGTTTTCAACTACAACTCGTTCAGAATAAAACTAAAATCAAAAGAAAACTAGTATGTGTGTTTTTTGTATAACTAAAACAGTTACTTTCAACATTCCAATATTACGCAAGTGCTGCTTAATTTTGCAATTTACCTAATCGTATTTAGTTTAGGTATTCGGTTTATTTATTTAGTTTGTTATCACATAAATATATATATATGGTTAAGATTTATTAATAAAAATGCAATTTTAAACAATTTCCCCTGGTTCAAATTGTAACAATATTATGCATTTATATAATGTATAACAAGAGCGTTGTTTTTACATTGATTAACCAAATAATATGATACGATTATTTAAGTATCTATGTAAATGGTAAGATTTATCAGCACTATTTATAGATCTCTTTCTCTCGCTCTCTTCTTCATTTAAATAACCCTTATATGTATTTGGTACATTAATAGTAGTGTCAACTCTTATAAATATATTATGTAGAATTTTAATAATGAAGATTTGATAATTAAATAATTAAAGACATTTTTTATAAAATTAAATCAATGAAAATGTGTAAATTGTTTGTTGCTTAATTAATATATTATAGTTTGGTACTTAATTAATATATTATTAAAACTTAAAAAAAAACAGGTTCATCATTTTTAGAGGTAAAAACCAGTACTTTAGCATTACTTATTACCTTAATTTCAAGTTTGGTATTGTCATATCTGTTATAAAATGTTCTACGTTTAAGTTCAAAATATTTCAAAATTAAGTAAATTATTTTCTAAAATTTAGTAAATATTTACTTATAAAAAAGTTTTCAAAAACTATTTTTTTTTCAAGAAAACGACTTTATGTTCAATATTTTTGTAAGAAATTTTTACTTCAAATTAGTAAAATTTTTCATTATTTTTTAAATTATCTACATTATTTGTTTATGAATTTAACTTACCTGTTTCAAGAAAATATATACTAAATACAAGTAAATTTTTACTATATTTTTTTTACATTTTAAGTAATATTTAGTTAATTATGTTCTAAAATCAAAGCACAATTGTACCAGTTACGATTTTCAATTATACAATTGTTTAAAAATTATCTGTACTTTTTTTAAGGAAGATATTCCTAAATATCAGTTTGTTACTTTTTAAGAAGTAAGACATCTTTTATTCAATGGTAGGAAATAATATATTGCTTTGCTTCTTAATTTATCTGAACTAGATTCTTGAAAGCATTTCTTAATAATTAGTAAGCAATAAACTCGAAGTAGAAGTTTAATAAATATGTATTAAAATGCAATATAAAATTCTCAGTATTTAGGAAAATTTTAACTAATGTCAAAGAAAACCATTAACAAGTTTTAAGTATATTATAAATTATGAACTATTTTGGAGTAAACCATTTACTGAACTCAGTTTTTTGAACTAAAAGCAAAATTACTTAATTTTATGATGTAATTCCCTTAAGTTTAGGAAAAAATTATTAATTTCTAGTAAATATTATTTTGCGGTTAATAATATTTTCCTACAATCAAGTAATTTATCTATAGAAAATAATAAACTAATTTCAAGTTTATGAACTATTTGCTTTTTTACTCAGATTTAGTCATTTTTATAACATTTTAATAAAATTTCCTTAATTTTAGTTAAATTTTACTCAAATTTAGGGAATTTTTTAAACTATTTTTAAGGAATTTTTTTTCATTAAATTTAGTACATGTCTTTTTTTTGAGTGTAGTTGAATTCGTTTATTTAAAAAAAATCTTATTTAGGCCAAAGCACAACAAATATTTAGTCTTATTTTATTTGATGCTGTTTGATCTTGCAAAACTCTTGTAAGAATAAACAATGTCAAACAAATTTGTTCTAAAACAAATTGCTACGCCTTTTTTAGTAAATATTTGCCATGTGTGACCGTACCTTAAGACTTGTAAAAGACCTACAATTAAAGCTAAACTAAGGCTTGATAAACACCTACGATTACAGTTAAACTGAAACTTGATAAACCCTACGATTAAAGTTTAAATAAGGCTTGATAAAGTCTAACGAATAAAGTTAAATTGAGATTAAAGATTGTATTTAAAAAACCCCTGTTGAAACCGTGTCGATGTTTTTCACATTCTGCTTCTGGTTTTACTTTTCTGTGAATTGCTTGAAAAACCTTGGCTTTGTCCCAATTTACACGAAGCTTAGCTCAAGCTGATTGCCTTTTAGACATCCGGGTGAGGGGAAGACGAGTACACAATTGATTGTACTTTCAATTCGTTTCACTATCTTATTCGTATTACATAAGTGTATACAAATGTATACTCTCAATAAGAATTGTGCTGTGTGAACACCGAAGAAATTTCAAGGAAAATTTTTTTTTAATCTTTTCAATAAGAATTGAGCATATTTTGTGTCTAATTTACACGAAACAATTTTTATTGAAAATATTAATACAATATTTTCCTTGAAATTTTTTCGGTGTTCACACGGGGGATGTTATACTTGTCTTCGAAGCTTTAAAATAATTTATTTTTTAAAGAAAGTGACGTCTGCTTTGCAAGAACTATTATTATTATTATTCTGGTCAAACATAATTGAAAGAATAAGAGATTTTAGAAAAATAGTTTCAAAAATTGATAACCAGTTAATAGAAAATTAACTGAAGTCTTAAATATCATTGTTATTAGCAAATTACTATTTTCCATAAAATTAAGGCAATTAATTAAAGACCCTTAAAGAGTTTCATGGAAAACTTGTCATTATTGGAGTCACCATAAGATCAATTGTAGTTTGTAATTATAGAATTAACAAAGTTCTTTTTATCTTCTTCTTGGCATCATTGAAAACTAAGAAGCTGTTCGTAGTATTTTTTTAACACTGTAGGTCTAAGTAATAATCTTTACAACTATCTGCAATTTCCTTCAGTTAACAGGCCCATACAATAGTTAATCTAAGCATGGCCTGCGGTTGTAATTACACTGCTTAAAATTCCATCTTTTAACTATTTTAATGTTACATAGTAAGTTTGCATCAACATGAAAGCTAGCTGTCTTTTTTTTTCTTTGAACTGTCATTATTTGCTTGAGGTCCTTTTAAAGAACTATGTACATACATACTGAACATTTGCATGTCCTTTTCAGTTGTCTATATGCTTTTATATACATATGGTTTTTTTGTACACCTTATACAGCTGTCTGTAATTTGGTGTTTTTTTGTTTGTGTCATTGGTTTAAATTTGGTTTGTCATTTTTACACCAAACACTTCAGAACGAAGTTTCTTTTGTGAAATGGTGAATGAATAGCAAACATAAATGTATGTATGTATAGACATGAATGGTTCTGTTTCTGTTGGCAAATACATATTGGGTTTCAACACAATTCGTTTGAGGAAAAAAAGAATTCCGCAAAAAAAAAAAAAAAAAAAAAGGACAAACAATATTTACGTGATATTTTATATGAGAATTTTTTTTCTGCCTTTACGAGTATACCGTCTTTTATTCGCGTATTATGTTTTGTTATCCTTTTTTTTAAATTTGTTGTTGCAGTCCTTGTTACTGCTGCCACTAGGTATTACTACTACTGCTACATGCAACATGCCATCACAATCGGATGTAATACATATTTCCTGTTTCGTTGGCACTCAGGGGTTTCCGTTAGTTCTTGTTTATTTTTTCTTGTTACCTAGATGTTTAAATTTTTGTTAAGACATATTTAGTAATTTCTTTAATATTATGCATGTAGCATATAAATATTTGTAGGATTTTTGCTACATGTAACTGTTTGAGATGACTTGTAGTAAGACATTTTAAAAAAGAAACTATCAGAAGTGTTTATTGAAAATTGCCACAACACTAAAGAAATACATATGCACATACAATAATTTAATTAGTTTTAATTGTTTTAAATAGTTTAAATTCTTCTCTATTAAATAAAGAAGTAGAAATTTGGCATTATTACTAAGAAATATTTAAAACTTGCATACTAATACAAAATTCAATGAAAATGAACATATTTCCTTAATTTTTTTAATTATTTTTACCAACTATCCCTCAAAATGTTCTGTTTCGAACATCATAACTCTCCTTTAAGTTTCCACTGTCTTTAATTTGTGTGTTAATGTTTCCTGCTTTTTTCAATTCTTATTATCTTTTCAAAAAAATCCATCTTCTTTATGAAAGTTCATACCCCCCGCACACACATTTAATTGAAGTTTCTATGTTGCACATTATTTTCAAATTTAATGGCGGTGTTTTGTGATACTTATATAGTTCCTCTTTTCCAAGGAAGAAACTACTTGAAACGCACAACCAACCCCCTCCCTCTCCTTCCTCATCATCATAAAAAAACAAGTAATTATTTTTGCAATCAGTAAAGAATTTTTATGCTACAAATAAAACTGTTTAGAGCATAGAAGAAAGTATGAAAAATGTACATGTATTGAAAATATAAAATAAGAAAGAACGAAATAAAAAAAAAAACAGAAATGCTTTGATTTAAACAACATTTATTTTCATATTTTCAAGAATAAAACAACAAGGGTGCTAGAGTTTATAAACAGAAAATAGATAAAGGTGGCCAGTAGTCGCCGAAAAAGAATTTAAATCAAATTCATTTAAATTGTTATTTTATATTAGAAACAATAAAGTTTGACAATTATATATATGTACTACATAAATAAAAATTGTTACAAATAGGATCAATCTTGTAACAAAATTTTCAATCACATTTAGTGAAAATGGCGGCTCTATTTCGTTAATTACGTCACGAATTTTAAATTTCAAACAGATGACCAATACAAATACTCAACAAATACATTCTTAAGGTGGATTCACCCATTCATTCCGAACAAAATAGAGAAAATATATTAATATAAAAACAACTTTGTCTATACAAATATTTTGTTCGGAACGTATGGGTGAATTCACCTTTACGGTACTTGAACTATTTCTTGCTGGTCAGGGTTGGCAAATACAGTAATTTGCAGAAAATATTGTTTAATTTTGGTGTTTAAATTGCTAATAATTGAATTTGTTGTAAAGGAACAAAATTTTTGTTTAAAATTTTGAAAGTAGCACTTAAAACATAAACTAATGCTGGTCAAGTCTGGAAAAGTATTAGTATTATTTGGAAAAGAAATTTATATTATGTTCCTTCAATACAGCGTTGTCAACTTGGTGCGTTTCGCACCATTTTTGGCGCATTTTAAAATTTTTTGTGCGAAAAATTCCTTAGTTGATGCGCGAAAATGTAATGAAATCTTTCTTTGTGCTAATTTTTAATTGCAGTTTTTTAATAATTCATTATCATATGAAATCTATACGATGAGAGAAGAAGCCTTTTGTTTGAAAATAATATTAGCTTTTTAAACATGAAAATAAAATTTCTTGTGTAGCTTGATGGTTTGCTCTAATGAACTTTAGACGAACAACCATGGTTAGAGTCCCAGTAGAGCCCTACCAACTTTTGTTGAAGAAATTCAAATAGAAGTACTTAAAATAGAAAACAAAAATAATTTAAAAAGTACCAAATATGTACTGAAATTAGCCCTTTTTACCAATTAGTACTTCAGCTCCAAATAGCTTATTGTGAGTTAAATTTTGAGTGGTTAAATGCTTATTTTATCTTTAATGCCTATTTATTAAAAAAAGCTTTTATTATTAATCGTTGATCTCTTTTTAAAAAATTTTATATAGAATTTATTAAATTAAAAAGATTCAAACATTTTAAATAAAAACGAAATTCTAAACTTTGTGCGTTTTTTTAATGGCGCGTTTTTTTCCATTTTGGTGCGTTTTGAAATTTCAAAGTTGACAACGCTGACAGTGAATCAATTCAGTATGATTTCCAAAAGTAATCTCTCAATAAATTTACTTCTCCTAACTTGAAAAAATAATTCTAAAATCGTTTTAAAGATTAATCGTTTTATTGAACATTCAACCTATAAAATATTTCATAGTTTATTATTCGTAAGACACAATTCGAAATCACCAACTAAAAAACAACGTAAATCTATGTAAAAAACTTTAGTATTAAAAAATAATGTAAGATAATTGAATGTTTAACTTAAAAGACGGAAATTGTTCAATTGTTTTTTTTTTGCATTTATTTTGTAACATTAGTATAATATAAGTATAAATTTATGCAAAGTATTGGCCATTGTTAACTATAACATTTTCTTATCTTTCTGTTAACATATGTATGTATGTATATCGAGTCAGAAAAACTGCTCATCTTGTAAGGCCCAGAATTAATCAAACCCATTTTGAATAGCTTGAAGAAAAGCGTATCTCAGAGACAGCGTTCTAAATCAACCGAATTGCAATATTCCAATCACTTCTTTCTAAATCGTTTTTAATAATAGTTTAAGTATTGCAACATATTTAAGGAATATTATGCTTTCATGTCTGGATGTATATTTTGGTCGTATTTCGACCAATGCTCGCTTCAAACAAAGCAGTTGCATTCGTTAACCCTATTTCAGATTTCCTTAGCTCATAATAGTTAGGACCCTTTTAGCTCCACCAAATACTGACTGTCTATACGGCTGGTTGTCCGAGTTTCGGATAAAATCTCTTTAGCTTCGGGTTATCGTAATGAATCCATTTTTTATTGCAAGTAACAAGTCGGTGGAAAATATATTTCCTTTCATAGCTTTTAAACGGGATTTTGGATATTTAAAATCGTCTTTTAAGGTCTCTCGTCTTCAATTCATATGGTACCCAATTTCCTTGTTTTGGATGAATCCTGCTGCTGGAAAAAGTTTTGTTTGAGCAGCTCTCAATGATTTTGTGAGCTTTTGTTGAATTTGACAATAATCATCATGGAGTAATACTTGGACTTTAATTTTTTTTGTAGCTGTAATCGATTGGCAATATATAGACACTAAAGTAGTGCCACAAAAAAGAATCCAGTGGTATTAAATTTCTTGTTCAAAATGCCCAATTAACAGCTAAATTTCTGAAATGATGCGTTGAGGAAATTTTGTGCGCAATAAATTAATTAATTCGATGGCTGTGTGAGAAAAGCTTTTCAACAATTAATCTTAAATGTTTAAAAGCTCAAATTCAGCATAAAATTGCGGGTTTAGAAGGACCATAAGTAATGAACGAAAATCAATCACGAACGAAGTAATGTAAGTAGCTCTAACACATCCAGCATTTTCATAATGAATTTTCGAGTGAAATTGAACTCTCTGTAACAATTGTCAGAGCCTCAACTACTGATATGGCCACAAGTAAAATATCACAACCTTTAGGTTATTTCCCTGTTGGAAAATAATACTTTACTCCATTTATGGATTTACGATCCTAAGTTATAGTATAAATTAAAATACATTTTTAACTACCTAGCCACCTCAATTGTCCTTTGCTTTTTTTGGTTCATAACATTACATTATATTTTTACGTTTTTATCGGAAGTTTAAAAAAAAATAACAAAACAAATTGAAAGAAAACAGCCAAGCACCAAATGGGAGAACTGAAAAACTGTTGGAAAAAACAAATCTCATTTTCTAACACATTACAAATAAACTACTGCTATAGCACTAATGTGTACATGATAACACTAAATAGTTTTTTTTTTGCTTGTGCTATTTTCTTTTTTGTACCCTTTATATTACACAAAACTAACTCATCATGGATACTTTTGCTCAATATCGTGTGATATTGTTGTTTGCTGTTACTGCTGTTCTTCCTGGTGTTGTTGCTGCTAATAACACACCATTATTTGTAGTGTAGGTATTTATGACAGCAGCTACAATTTACTCAGCAGTTTGTTGTAACTAAAGTACCAACCATAGCAGCAACAGCCAGTAGAAGAAAAACAATAGGGTTTGTGTCTTGCATAAAAGTGCAATACAACAACAATGAACAAACTGCAAAAAAAATCTCTTCTTTAAAGGGAATTCTTTGTGAATTTTTCGTTTTGCGAAGTACAATAAAATCACCAAATAACAAACGAAGGTTCAGCGTTGTCAACTTTGAAATTTCAAAACGCACCAAAATAGAGAAAAAAAACGCACATTAGAAAATATTTTATTTTTTATTTATTTTTTTTATTTATAATTTTTATATTGAATTTTACATAAAAAGTATAATATTTTTTTGCGTGCACATACAATGTTCATACATATATGTACATATGTACATACAATATGTATGTATTTTGTATCCACATATTTATGTACAAGTACCAAGGTTATTTTGCTTGTTTTTTTTTTTAATGTCGGCACGGATAAGCACATGAACAAAGACATAACAGCTCTGTGACATCAAATAGATAATTATTGAAAATTTTATGTATGCATGTAAGAGAACTTTTTTCTTTAATAAACAGAAGTTCTATACTTTCAGTTTTAAAGCTTTACAGTTTTTATATATGTATGTAAAATGTTTCGTCACACTTTTCATATGATTTGGTACGTTAGAAATGAACGTCAGTCATTATTTGTGGCCTGTAAAATTAATTGTAAAAAAAATTTTGCAGTATTGAATGAAAAAATGGTACTTACTGAATAAAACAGGTGTATTTTTTATACAAAGATTTTTTCTCACACTGAAACAAAAAGTTGTGTTGAATTTGTTTTGGTGCCACCAAAAATTAAAAAGCGCACCAAAATTTAAAAAAAAGCGCACCGCGCACCAACTAAAGAATTTTTCGCACCAAAAATTTAAGAAAGCACCAAAAATGTTGCGAAACGCACCAAGTTGACAACGTTGCGAAGGTTTATTTCTCATAAAAATAACTCTCCTCTCAAAGGTTGTGTGTGCCTGGTTCTTTTTCATTTCTTTATATAATTTCGACTACTTTATTATTGTTTTTACAGTTGTATTTATAAAGAGAAGAAGAGGAAAGTAATGACAGCAAAAAAAAATAAGCTTTATTAAAGCAATGCAGGTATGTCAAGGTACATGCATTCATTTAAGGTTTTTTTTATGTATATCACAGGTATGGAAAGTAGAAATTGCAGAACGGTACTAACCCTAGAATGGTAAACACATTTTTTTAAGCTCCTTAATGGTAAACATAGCTTGTGAGGCGACTTTTATAAAAAACGCATATATGACTTTAAAAACAACAACAATTTAATAAAACAAAAAGTAAAACATATTCATGCAATGTTTAGTAACAAAAATAAACAAAAACCAGTTCATTTTATAAATACCTTAAACATATACATACATACTTAAAATAAGCGATCAGAAAATATCGTACAAAAATTATTGCTTCGCTTAACAGGCGATGTTTACCTACCATTCTAGGGCTAAACAGAAACCTTGACAGTTGTAAAGGGGTTTCCAACAAGAACTTTGTTTTCAAAAAATTGTAAAATAAAACGTAGGGTTTATATAAAAATCATTCGAATTTGTATTGTAGTCCAAAGAGTACGATTTGAAAATTATAAAAGAAAAATTATATCGAACAGATGTCACCACGACCACGCTTAAAGAAGTCGATTTATTTATCAAGATTCTAAATTACATTGTGGCAAAATAGGGAGTCTATTCAATTTTTTTATATTCTTTATTATTAAATGTTCTTAATTCTAACCCCGCGAAGTCTTTGGATTGTCTGCATGATATATTACTTAAAAAATAGTTAATAGATTATACTATATTATATATACATATGTATATAATATTATTAATCACGTCACAAGCTGTAATCGATTCGATGCGCTCTGTATACATACATTCTATCTTAACGTAGAATTTGAATAACCTATTGATGTTATATCTCATTATCGTGGCAGCCAATAACAGCTGAATTTCGTGAAAATAAGCGTTCGGAGAATTTCATTTGTCACAAATTCAATGTTTCGGTGGCTGTGTGACATGTGGCACCGTTCTTTTAAAACCAATATTCCAATAATTGTTTAAGCTTAAGGTCTTTTGTTAAATACAATCTTTATTTTTGATATTTCGCTAGTTCTATGTGTAACATTTTTATTTTATAATTAATGATGAAGGTCCAATGAATTATAATAACAAATACCACTTGTCAATGATATTCATATAATCAAAAAATCTCTTTCGATATCATTGCTTTTGATTTCCAGTAACCAAATGTGCTAATTGCAATAAATTCATTATTTCTGTTTCTGCGTGGCACCGTTCTATAGAAACCACATGCCAATTATATACGTATTTTCAATATTAGGCCCAAATTCAGTTGGTAACAACTCTCGATATCAAGATCCATTTACAGTAACCGCTTTTCCACTCCAATTTTTGAAAAAGAAAAAAAAAAATGGCTTTATTACGGCTCCACATCACGTGCAGAGAACAATAGCTTTTGGATTTACAGGAGTGCAAATACTTTCACTAACTTTTTAATAGTGGTTTCAGAAGCATTTATGTTGACCGAAAATAGCACGCTTTTTACGAAATGTAGCTTTTACAGTTCCAACATTTTCATAGCAATTGTTCCAGCTAAATTGAATTGATTGTGATATGTCAGCAATTAAAATGTCAAAACTCTCATGTCAACCCAACTATTTAGAAAACTTGTATTAACAAAATATTTCATTTCTTTAAATGTTTAAATTATTTATGTTGTGTTTTAATATCAAGAACAATTTGTATACATTTATGTTTATTAAAACAAATAAAATGAATGTAATTTTTCAAAGCAAATTAATTTAAAATTGAATTTTTATTAAAAAATATATTTTCTTTATCCTTAAGGTCAAAATTTCTTTTATTTATTTATTATTTCTTGCAAGATTTCATTACAACATTATGTAGCATCTTCAGGGAAACAAATTTTTTTTGTAGCGAAATATTGGCAGAAATTTTGACCTTAAGCTTGAATAAAATATAATTTTTAATAAAGATAAAAAGGCCGAAAAATAAGTTTAATAATTGAATTTTTATCATAACTATTTAATAATTTTAAACAAAATTCGATTATATTTCCATATTAAATAACAAAATGTAAATTAAATTTCATATAATACAGAATTTTCCAGCTGTGATCTTCATTTGTTTAACTTTAAAGTCTTACTTAAACAAATTTTGAGTTTGTTTACAAAAAAATAAATTTTTAATGATTTAAACAATATCAAACGATATTTTCTACATAGTACTGCAATAGCCATCCCTGACATGCATGCATTGTTATGACAAAAACAAAATGCAATGCAAAAAGCACAAGTACCGTAAGAGGGCAGATGCTTGCTGAGTATTCGAGCTGCTGACTCTCCTTGTAATTTGTTTGTGAGTGTGGGAGTAACAAGTAAAACTGTGCTTGTGTTGGCTGGTATTGTTGATTTACACTTTTCTACCCAACGACGTTGATGACGAGTACAATTGTTGGCGAATAAACAATTGTCCTTTTGTTGCATTGAATTTTTGTACATTTTGTGCATTGTTGTTGTTATTAACGTTGTTGTCAAAACTAACACACAAAAAAATGTACTTGGCGAGGGGCTAAACAACAATAAGAAAAACTATTTAAATGGTTTTTCTGCTATAATTTGGTACGTATTTATTAAACAAAACTTTTGTTGCACAAAGAATTTTTTTAACAAAAGACTCCGTTTTTTGTCTTGTACTACAAAGGAGTAGAAAAAGGAGGGATGGTAGGTGTTTTGTTGCTCTGTCTTATGCTTTCCAAGAAGAATGCAGATGTTGATTAAATCTATTTTTTAATTTTTATTGAAGTTTTTTTCTTAAAACAAAAGCTGTAATGAAATGAGCTTTTCGTATAAAGACATTTCAAATTTAATTGTGCAGAAAAATATGTCATTAAATAATAAAAGAAGATAAAAATTCTTTTGCTTTTTTTGTATTCAAATAAAAAGAAATAATCTGAATGTGATAAAGGAAGTAAAAATTTTGAAGTTTTTTTTTTTTTTTGGAAAATTAGGAGGTAAAGAACTGGAACTGAACTAGAACCTTAACTAAAACTGAATTAGAAGCGAAAATAAAATTGAAAAAGAATTGAACATTAAACAATTTTACACTTTTGCTTTCTCATTATTTCATTTGCATTTTTATTCGCCTCTAACTTTTATATTCATTTTATCACATTTTTATTGCAAAATTGTTTCCAAATCCAAGAAATCAATACTGAGAGAAATAACCTTGAATTCAAAAATTATTATTACTGTCAAAATAAAATTCAAGAATACTCGTGCGCTTCACAGACTTTATTAGTAATTATCAGAATTTATAATCACTTTTATTGTGTTTTTAATTCAAAAATAAATTCTAAAGTCAGCAAACAGCCAATCAGTCAGTCAGTCAGTCATTATCATCTTTTTGTAACATCAGTAAGCAATGAAACACAATCCTCACTACTACAACAGTTGTCAGAAGGTCAATTATTTACTGCAGTGGCAAATAGTCAGCAGTGGTGCACAACAACGTAAATCTATTATATTTCCATTTGTGAATTTTTCAGCAAAAAAAAAAAAAAAATTCAATTATCATGCATTGTTGATGCAACATGTCAGTAGCCAACACTGTGAGCCTCACAAGGCAGACAAACATTGAAATGACAACATTTCTGCTGCTGTTTAAATTAAAATCTTAGGCGTAGTTGTAAAATTTATTTTTGTTTTATGATTTGTAACTTCAAATAACCCTTTTCTAAATTTTAGTTAACAACGCCTTTTGTGTTGTTATTTTATGCTGGTAATGAAATCACAATTAATTTATGAGGTTTTTGAGGTTAAGGGAAATTTTAATAGAATCATTTGTTGTTTTCATTTGTTTTGTTTCTTCTTTAATTTAAAATTTAATTTGTTTTATTTATCAATACTTATTTTTAATAATAGGTACATGGTTTGTTATTGAAATTATTTAAATCGATTTATTTATATACAGCATTCAAGTCAAGAATCGAGTATGTATGTAATTAGTTTGCCAGTCTGGTGTTTACCACTAATTATTAGTTTTAGTTTGGGGTTTTAAAAAATAAGGAGGATTTAAAAAAAGCATTTATGCCGCAATTAAATACAAATTTAAATTAAACTATTTATTATTAAACTATGTAAAGATATCAATTATTATTTAAGCTAAAACTGAACCAGAATAGAACTAAAACAGAACTAGAACCAAAACTAGAGCAGAACTAAAACAAAAATGGAACAGAACTAAAACAGAAATAGAACCTGAACTGGAACCTGAATCAGAATCTGAACTAGAACCTAAACTATGAACTAGAACTGAAGTGCAACTGAACTAGAACTGAACCTGAAGCTGAATTAGAACTAAATTACAACTGAAATAGAACAGAACTAAAACAGAACTAGATCCTGAACTGGAACCTCAGCTAAAAATAAAATGGAACCTGAACTATGAACTAGAACTGAAGTGCAACTCAACTATAATCAGAACTGGAACCTGAATTAGAACTGACCTAGAATCAGAATTAAAACAGAACCAGATCCTGAACTGGAACCTCAACTAGAATCTGAACTAGAACCTAAACTATGAACTATAACTGAAGTTCAACTGAACCAGAATCTGAACTAGAACTGAACTGGAACCTGAACTAAAACTTAACTAGAACAAAAATAGAGCTGAACTGGAACCTAAACAAGAACTACAAAAGACTGAATTATAACTAAACTGCACCATTTCCAATTTCAAATATTTCCAATTGAACTTCAGAATTTTCCATTTATATTTTAGAAATTTCAGCGATTCCTAATTGTATTTCGGAAAATTTTAATAGAAATGAACTGGTACCTAATCTAGAATTGTAATAGTTTTCTATAGAAACGCAAAAAAAAAGAGTTGAAATAAACTAATAATATCACTTTTGAAGAGTTTCGGTTTGTTTTGGTTTGGTATGAGGCCTGATATTAGGTTGGGTTTCTTTCTGAAAAAGCAGGTTTCGTTCAGACTTAAGCATTTTAGTAAATTTTTTGTTATGCCCCTTTAAAAATGCACTTATTTCCGTTTAACTTATCATCCTAAAACAATGCTTTACATTACTGTATGCATTTAGTCTTTATAATTCAATAACTTTTAAATAAATATTTGTGTTTTTTTTTTTTATATATATTTAACACATGTGATCTTTACCACGCAATGTTCAATAATTTTTTTACAGTTTATGAACAGTATAAGTAAAGAAAATCGAAAAAGTCTTCTAACAGGAAAATGGAAATTTATCCCCAGATTTCTATGCAAACGCATAAATCTAAAGAACTTATGAAGATTTTGAACAATACGTTTTAGTATAGAAATCATAATAAAGAAAGAATGAAAGAGGGGGATAAGAAAAAATAATGACAGTTGAATATGTAGATAGCAACATATGAAACGTGAGAGAATGAGCATGAGAAAGAAGGATTTCACATAAGAAAATGCACAGTGGGCACATTTATAATTGAAATGGTAATATTTGAGGAGGATTGTGAATGAAGTTGGGATAAGGCTATTAATATTTGTTGAACAGAGTTGTGAAATTGAAATAAAGGACATTTGTTTTATGCCTCCTAAAAGTATGCTCTTCTTAAGGTGATCAACTTGGGCCCCTTGGATTTAAATTTAACAAATTTGTTTATAATATTTAGAAAGCTGGACTACTCTTAATATTTATAAGCTTAACTTTATTGACAGTATTTCATGTATAAAAGATATGCGATCATATCGCATACAAATTATATATTTGTAAAGATTTTTTTTAATCTTTGCTTTAAGCACTATTGTTAGCCCTTCACTTCCCTTATCCTAAAATCATTGCAACCAACGAAAAATTTTGCCATAGTTTCGAATGTCATTGTTGAGACAAATGCTGGAAATCATGGCAAAACTACAGGATCTACGCATACTTGCATTTGTTGTCTATTCCTGTTGTATTGTCTTCTAACGTTGCTGCAGCGCTGCAACAATTTCTGCCGATTTACTACAACTAGTACAGCAAAGTAGTAGTAATTTCAAAGCACCCCCCCCCCCCCCCCCACATTTAACTCAAGGTAAATGTATTGTTTGTAAATATTTATATATCCAAAGGATGTTAGAGTTTACGTACAAATACATTCATAAGCGTATGAATGTAAGCATATAAGCAAGTGTCTTCGATAACATTGCCATGACATTTACCTTGTCTTTCCAAAAAGCAAAAAAAAAAAAAAACACAAAGCAGGTGTTTTTAAAGTGCATCGTAGCAGCATATTCATATCAAGATTTTCCTACTCATCTTTAAGTCTTAAACTCGTAAAGTTTGTGTTGTAAGAATTTCCTGTTGTGTTCTTGATTTCAAAATATATGAATGTAGATGTTCTGGCTGCAGATAGTTTAAATAACAAAATGATGCATTTGCTAAAAATTATAGGGAGTTTGGTTATATTATGTTTAACTATAATTTTATATGTGAATATGTTTGTGTTGGCAAATCAATAAGAAGTTTTTCTTTTACAAAGTTAAAGGATCATAAAAGGAATAAATACTGTCAGGATTATTATGATTAATAAAAAGTTTGTTTGTTTAAGACATCTTAAGAATTGAGTTTTTTTTTTTTTGTAAGAAAGATAAATTGATTGAAAAGTTAATTTTTAGTTTGCTTCAATCGCAGGTAGTTTTAGGGTCTGATAAGGTCTAAAAATATATTTATAGTTCAAATTTAGCTTCAGTCATAGGTATTTACATACATATGTATATTGTTCAGGTTCTAATTCAATTCTAGTTCAGGTTCTAGTTCAGTTTTTCGTTCAGGTTCTATTTCAGATTTTAGTTCAGGTTCTAGTTTAGTTTTAGTGCAGGATCTAATTAAGATTCTGGTTCAGGTTCTAATTCAGATTCTAGTTCAGAATTCTAGTTCAGTTCTAATTCAGTTTTCTTGTAGTTCGTTATATTGTCCAATTTTATCATCAATCAAGCAATAGCACTAAAAAACGAAGTTAAATATCTCGGTATACACCTCGATCGTCGCCTTACATAAAAAACCCATATAAATAAATATATGCAAAATTGACTCAAATTACATTGAAGTTAATCTAAATTAATAGGCTCATTGGCATAAACTCAAAGCTTAGTATAGATTGCAAAATCCTACTTTACAACATAATACGCTATGGGGAACATACTCAGCTTCAAATGTAGACAGAATTCAAAGACGCCAAAACAAATTGCTACGAATGATCACAATTGCACCCTGGTAAAAACTGAGATAAAAAAAAGCAAAAAAAAATATTAGTGCTTAAAGTTCAACCAAACCCATTAGCTCGCAACATATGGCAAGAGGGAAAAAATGCAAACATAATACAAAAAGCAACAATGGTCGCCTCGTACTAGCTGGACTAAATAATTAAAATTCATAAGATATAAGATTTGAAATGCTTAAGGTTAGTTTGTTTTTAATGAAGATACCATAAATAAATAGAAGTTAAAAACAACTTGGATTTATATTTTCTAATTTTAGCTTCAATCGTGTTGCTTTGTATTGTTCAATTTTAACATCATCCGTGGGTCTTTGCATTGTCCAAGCTTAGCTTCAATTGTATTGTCCAATATTAACTTCAACCATAAGTTATAATATTGTCAACTTAAACCGTGTCATTATATTGTCCAATTTTAACTTCAATCGTATTTCTTTACATTGAATTTTAACGTCAATCTTAGTTTTTATATTATCCGATTTTAGGCTCAATCGTAGTTCTTTATGTTTTCCAATTTTAACTTCCATCGTATTTCTTTACATTGAATTTTAGCTTCAGTCGTAGTTGTTTATATAATCCTATTTTACCTTATTTACATTGTCTAATTTTAACTTCAAACGTATTTTATAACATTTAATTTAAGCTTCAATCGTACTTTTCTATATTGCTAGATTTTAGTTTCAAATAGTTTAATTTTATTTAGAAAACTTCTTTTAAAAACTATTTTATTTATGTTTGTGTAACTAAATATTTAAATCATTTAAATAAAAACCTTTCATCCATACTATATATTTAACAACAAATACACATAACTATTGTATGTATATTTAAATAAAATAACAGCAAAAAAAAAAACTGTAAACTATACATTTAAGCTTGAATGCGTAAAATAAATCAAAGTCTAACTAGGCTAACGTATTAATTTCATATGCATATTATTAAATTAAAAATATTAAAGCATACATTTAGGTCAACAAAAATAAAGAAAATAAAAGCAGCATTAACAAATTAAAAACAGGCTACACTGAAAACACACAGAAAACCATACAAATTTAAAAAATTTTTAGTAACAAAAAGTTTCAAAATTTATCTATTTATTTGCCTAACGCAGATTTGATTTTATTTGTAGCGTATCTTTGACAAAAAATCATATTTTTATGTTTATATATTAATGCAGTTATTATTATATCTTTTTTTTATATATTATAATGCAGTTATATTGTACGCAACTGACTAAACATGTCCGCCAACCGTTAACCAAAATATATATATGTATCAATGAGGTGGCATAAATTGAAAGCATACCCTTAGGCATAATTAATTTATACAGAATTGTAGGGTAGTTGTATTTTATATAGAATGGATTTATGGAAAATAAAAAAAATCTGCATAAAAGCATTAAATTAAATTATTAAGCTAAAGAGAAAGCAAACAAAAATAAATAAATAAAATAATTATAAAAATAAATATTCATATTTAAAATTTTCTAAAATTCTGGTATTATTTTTTTTATTTAAATAAAAAAAAAACTTTTAAAAACTATACAAATGAAATGAAAAAAAAATCCCAGAAACTTTTTTTCCCTAGTAGTATTTATGACTTCTAATATTTGCTTTTAATTAAAATTTATGTACTTTACTTACTACTAACTATATGTATGCATTTCTAAATTACTGTAGGTAAAATACTATATACTAGTAACTAGTTGTATTTAGTTGTCTCTAACAGTCATTAACACACTCTTCAAGTACTTTCAAGAGTATCTTGTCATGCATCATGTAGGGGAAAAATATAATTTATGCAAGTAAATTTTTTTTCTCTTAAGAAAATCTTGTTTTGTTATAAAGGCTGTTTTGAAGTGATTTTGATATAAAGAAATGTTTAGAAAATCAACTATTTAAAATCAAGGATATTTAAAGGACACTGACACTTGTATAGAAAGTGATACTTCGAAAGTTATGCTTACAAAAAAGTAAAATTTTAGCTTTAATCGTTACGTCTTTATATACAGTTAGGGACTTCAGTATTCATACATATCCAAAATTTCATAATTTCGTCAATTAAAGAGTATCAGAAAATAAATTTTAAATCAATTCAATTTTATTTTAATTAATAAAGAGTAAATAAAACTTGTTTCCAAAAATCAATGCCTTTATTTAAACGTGTGTTTGCAAATTCGAGCCGAAGTCTTCGATTCTTTTCAGATGTCAAGGGTTTTCTACGTGGTATACGGCTTGCATACCCTTGATCCCGTAATGCCCTTTGGATGGTTCTTTAATGAATGTTTTTATCCGTAGAATTTTCGGCGCTGAAATTCTAGGATTTTTTAAAATAAAACTGACATCCCGCCTGGAGATTTTCTTTAGGCGTCCTGATCTTGGCTTGTTTTCTATAGAGCCAGTATTTTTGAACTTTTTTTTAATGCTCTAAACCGAGGCAAAAGGTTTGTTAAAAAGTTTACTGATTGCGCGGTACGATTTTTCTTTTCCGTCCTGAATTGCAAAAACTAATGGTAATTGAACTGCTGTATGAACACTTTTGTCTCTCTCTATTTCAGGTGTTTTTTCATATTTTCCGTTATTTCTAAAGAAAATAAAATTTTTTGCTTTGGAAGGGTAATTAAAATGGAATTGAATTGTTTAGTTTAAATTTTTTTTCTGGTATTCTTTGAAGTTTTGGGGATGTGTGAAAACTTAAGTCTCTAACTGTAGTTTTATTTTATCTTTTTTTTAACTTTCATCTTTAAATAGGTTACTTTTAGCTTCAATCTTACATCTTCCAATAGTTAAGTTTCAGCTTCAATCTCACATCTTTAAAAAGTTAAATTTAAGCTTCAATCTCACATCTTTAAATAGTTCAATTTTGGCTTCAATCTCACATCTTTAAATAGTTAAGTTTCAGCTTCAATCTCACATCTTTACAGAGTTAAATTTCAGCTTCAATCTCACATGTTTAAATAGTTAAGTTTCAGCTTCAATCTCACATCTTTAAAAAGTTAAATTTAAGCTTCAATCTCAGATCTTTAAATAGTTCAATTTTGGCTTCAATCTCACATCTTTAAATAGTTAAGTTTCAGCTTCAATCTCACATCTTTACAGAGTTAAATTTCAGCTTCAATCTCACATCTTTAAATAGTTAAGTTTCAGCTTCAATCTTACATCTTTAAAAAGTTAAATTTAAGCTTCAATCTCAGATCTTTAAATAGTTCAATTTTGGCTTCAATCTCACATCTTTAAATAGTTAAGTTTCAGCTTCAATCTCACATCTTTACAGAGTTAAGTTTCAGCTTCAATCTCACATCTTTAAAAACTTACATTTAAGCTTCAATCTTACATCTTTAAATTTCAGCTTCAATCTTACATCTTCCAATAGTTCAATTTTGGCTTCAATCTCACATCTTTACAGAGTTAAATTTCAGCTTCAATCTCACATCTTTAAATAGTTAAATTTCAGCTTTAATCTCACGTCTATAAATAGTTAAATTTTGGCTTCAATCTTATATCTTTATATGGTTCAATTTTAGCCTTAACCCCACATCTATATTTTCTCCAATTTTATCTTCATTCTTACCACTTTATATACCCAAATTTCAACTTCAATCTTACATCGTCCAATAGTTCAATTTCAGCTTCATTTCACATCTTTACATATTTAAATTTCAGCTTCAATCTTCCTTCTTTCTATAGTGAAATTTTAGCTTTAATTATAGTTTTTCTTTTTAATTTCTTTTAAAAAATTTCTTTACAAAATTTATGTGAAATTTAGTTTTACTTTATTGTTCCAAATGTAGTTAATTAAATTAAATTTCCTTTGCTCTAAACTATTTTCTAAACTGTAATATAAGAAACCCTTTTTTTCATTAAGTTGTTCTCATTTTACAAACCCTCCTCCTTCTTTTCATAAAAGTTAAAAATTACCATTGATTTTCCTAAGTGCGTTACAAATCCAGCTAAACTGAACCCTTTATTGATTCATTTAAAAATTTGCATTTTTTACATGCATTTTTCCCTCTCAATATTTTGCACAACAAACAAAAATTTACATAGAAACTAAACTATCTAAAGCTTATTTCTTTTTGCATATTTTCCATTAAATTACTCAGTTAGTTCCCCCCAGCTTTGCTGTATATTTAGCTTTAAATAACTAATGCCAGCACACAGAAAAGTAGACCAGAAAAAGTGGCTTTAATTTCAACCCCATTGTTTGGCCAGAAAGTCAAAATATTGTAAAGAGAGTAGAAACAACTTTGCACTTTTATGCTTAATTAATTCAAAGTAATTGTATGCTTTTTTATATTTTTTCCCTTTTGGCAAACTTTATGGGAAACTATATATGTATATTTCACCTGCAGTTTGTTGCTTCAAATTAGTTTTTTTCTTTTTTTCTTTTTTTTTTCTTTGTTTAAGAAGTTACAGTTAAAACCGTATTTAAATTGTTTATTAAAGTCATTTGTCTTAACACTGATGTAGCCAGAGATAAATTGCATTAAAAACTTGATAGTTTTTGGTTGAAAAGTAAAGAAATAAAGTTTCTCCTAAAAGTATGCTTTTTATATTTTGTGTACTGTTAACTGGCAAAGTTGTTGGTTTGTTTAAGTCAAGGCTGGCAAAAAATTGTGTGTTGTACCGGCTAAGGCCACAATCTAATGATGTCTATATAGAATTATTGTATTTTGGTTTTAACATTCAATTTCAGTTGCAACAGTTTCTAGATTAATTTGTCAAAGTTTATGGCTAAGCTTAAGGCGTACAAAGTACTTAATATTTGTTTATTATTCTTGCTTTTATGATATACTATAAACTGCAAACGACAACATATTTGTTCTATTCTTTTGCTAAAAACTTTTTAACAATTGTAATTTTGGTAAAATTTGTTTAAAATAAATCTTTAAAAGCTTTTAAAAGTTAACACTCCCTTATGTACTTTTTAAAACACCTAAAACTATGCTTAAACATTTATTTCTTTTGCCAAAATTTATTAGCTGCACTAAAGTTTCCATTTCAAATTTACTCAATAATCTCATATGCATAGTTTTAGCACTTAAACCAAATGTTTGTATGCTTCGATTTTGTTTCAAACCAACCACAAATAAAAACATAAATCCTTAAAATGTGCATTTTATTTACTCACAGTTTTTATGACCCAGTTGTGAATTTCTATTTAATTTCTTCTTTTTTCTGTTTTTTTTTTCAAATACTGGCAATTATGAATAGTAGTACAGAATTTGCACAAGCCCTAAATGTATGCTTTAATTAGCCCATTTCAGTTGAATGCTGCTGAAATATATAAAAGTTAATTAAAAGCAGCTTAATTTCTAACTATACTAAGTACTATAATAGAGTCTCTAATTTGTTATAAGCTTAAATAATAGCGGGGCATACAATTTAAGGTTTATTTCATTTGTAACATTTGAAATTGTTCATTAATTGTAAGTATTATTTTGCAGCTTAAAACTAGGCAACATTATTAGGACATTTATATTATTGTCACATAAATGTAAAGAAAAAATATGGTATTTGGTTTGCATAATAGAAAAGAATGTAAACAATATTTAATGGAAGCTTAAATATGAGTAAAGTAAGAAGCTAAACTCAAGCGAGCATACGATTATAGAAAACGAGTTGAATAAATGTAAAATTTAATTATAGAAAGATGTAAGATTGAAGCCAAAATAGAAATATATAAAGAAATAAGATTGAGGCTAAAATTAAACTATAGAAAGAAGTAAGATTGAAGCTAAAATTAAAGTAGAGAAAAGTAAAAGATTGAAGCTAAAATTTAACTATATAAAGATGTAAGATTGAAGCTTAAATTGAACTATGGAGATATAAAATTGACGCTTAACTTAACCATAAAATATGTAAGAATGAAGCTAAAATTGAACTTTATAATGCTGTACATTTGAAGTTAATATTTACTATGTAAATAAGTAAGATTGTAGCCAAAACAGAAGTTTGATTGAAGTTAAATTTGAACAATATACAAATGAAAGATTGACGCTAAAAATAAACTGTACAAAGATTGAAGCTAAAATTTAACTATAGAAAGATGTAAGATTGAAGCCAAAATAAAAATATATATAAAGAAGTAAGATTGAAGCTAAATTTAACTATATAAAAATGCAATATTGAAGGCAAAAAATATAAAGAAGATTGAAGCTAAAATTGAACAATGAAAAAAAAAAGATTGAAGCTAAATTTAACCTTCATAATTCTGCAAGATTGAAGCTAAATTTGAACCATAGAAAGATCCCGAATTAAAGCTAGAATACGAGTATGATTATATTTAGAAAAGTGTTAAATGAAGCTAAGTTAGTCCCAATTTACACGAAGCAATTTTTATTGAAAATATTGATACAATTTTTTTCCTTGAAATTTCTTCGGTGTGTTACACAGCACAATATAATTGCTTAAATCACTCGTATTTTTATTGAGAGTATACACACATTTGCATAATGCTAAAATGGGAATATAAAAAGAGAAGAAAAAGGACTAAATTAAGATCCCTAATATGACTATATAGAAAGAGCCTCAACTGAAGCTAAATAAGACTATAGAAAACGCCTCAATTAAAGCTAAAATCTGACCAAAGAAGGCTTAATTGTAGTTAAATAGAACTTAAGAAAGGTCCTTAATTGAAGCTAAAATAATACTAACGAATGAGCCCCAATAGGACTATAGAAAGCTAAAATTTACTCTTTCTGTACTATAGAAAGAGCCTCAAGCTAAAATAGGACTAAAGAAAGATTCTAAATTGAAGGAAAAAAGGACTAAAGAAAGATCTTTAATTGGAGATAAAATATGGCCACAGAAAGAAGACTGAATTATATTTAAATAGCACCAAAAAATTCTAACCATAAAAAAGCCTGAATTCAAGCTGAAAAAGGAATAAAAAAAGATCCTCAATTGAAACCAAAAAGGAGTAAAAAAGAACCTAATAAATGCTAAAAGGGATCCTCAATTAACGAAAGATTTTTAATTGAAGCAAAACAGATGTAAAGAAATAGCTTCGATTAATGCTATAAGGAAACTATAGATAATTAAAACCAAATAGGACTTAAGAAAGATTGTTAATTAAAGCAAAAAAGAACTAAAGAAAAGATCTCCAATAGAACTATAAAAAGATCCTGAATTGAAGCTAACTAGGACTAAAGAAAGAGGTTCAATTAAAGCTAAAATATGAACATAGAAAGAATGCCCAATTGCAGCTAAATTAGAACAAGAGATCGAACATTAATTGAATTCAAAATTGCAGTACAGAAAGTGTCTTAATTGAAGCTAATATAGGACTAAAGTAAGAGCCATAATTATATGCTCAAAAAGCCTCAATTAATGCTAAACTGAGGTTATAAAAACAGTCCTAATGAAAGCTAAAATACGTCGAAAGTATTAAGTTAAAATATATGTTTATAAAAACAGCTCAATATGACTAATTTAAAGCTAAAATATAGCATTAGAGAGACATTTAATTGAAGCTTAAATATTGTGACATTTAATTAAAGCAATATAGCTGTAAAAAGTTCTTCAATTCAAGCTGAAATGTGATTTTAAAGAGCTTAAATAAAACTGCTACAAAAGCATTTTTGTTCCTTAAAAATGTTTCCAATACTTTCACATTTTAAAATCCCACACAAGTCTTTAATCATTTCCTGCTTGTATATACACAACCAATTTATTTTCATTTTTTTTTTTTAATCTTTTTAGCATTTTGTTTTATTGTAATGCTTGATTTCATATCATCTTTATTTGATTTGCTTGTTTTTTTTTTTTGGTTTTGTAATGCCATGTCATAATTACAATTTTACACAGAAGACCAAGAGGAGAAAAAAGGAAAGCAAAGGACCCCTACATGTTTCCAACTCATTGAACTTGTACATATTGTGTTATGGTCTGTGCCTTATCAGCAACATGAGCGTGTCCCAGGATGTTACAGCACAAAACAGAAAATGGTAAATTTTTATTAATTTTTTGTGCTACTTTAATATTTTAACATTATGGAACATTTATTACCTTCTGTAGGAGAAAGGCAGGTGGAAGAACGAGGTTGGCAATTTAAATATTACAAAATAAATGTTATGCCTTTCAACAGCCGCTAAAAGGGATAAAGCCGTAATTCCCCTCCTTAAACTATGCTTTTATTTTTACGGTTTTAAGATAAAAATGCAAGCAGCAGCAGCAAGACTAGGTTGGCTTCGCAAAAATAATTAACCACAGTCAGTTACTCATAGTTTTTACAGGGTCTCTCTCTTCCTCTCTATATGTTATATACATTGATTTGGTTGGAGCTATGCAACAGAAATTGCTTGCATATCCTGTCAGTTTAACTACCTACCTACACACACTATTTATGTATATTGACTTTTGCTTGTATATATTTCCGTAACCGGCAAATATTTTTGCAATTTTTGTTTGTACTCAGCTGGCCACCATTTACTGGAGAGTGGCAAAATTGTGTATCGTTGCAACTAAAAAACACTTAGCTTCCCAGACAAAATGAATTATATCCTTTAACATTCAACTTTAGCCTGTAGGAGAGTCTGTACAAATATACACACATACACAAAGAGAGATCATCTGACAAACGAATTTATTTTGAAGTGCAGTTTCCTTTACGTCAGTTGAACACAACATCAGGAGCATAACAAATATATATTTTACAATTCCACTTGCATGTTGTTTAATCTGTGGTTTTTTGCTCGCTTTTTCCATGATGGCAGCCAGTCAGTCAGTTAGTTCTCTAACGCTGTTTCTAACTCTTCTCAGTTCATAGAAACACTCCTACATAGTTTGGATTTTTCAGCAGTTTCAGTTAAATTGTATATTTAACTCAAATATACCAGGGAGTAATAAATCTTTGTGGTGGCATACATGAAATAAATGAATCTTTATACATATGTATATACATACATATAAAGGACACTAAAAAGTACTATTTGCAAATATGTACATTGGAATTTCACTACCACCAAAAGATACCAAAAATAAAAAATAAAAGGAAGCAAAAATCTGACGTTCATTACTGTTTAGAAGATAAGAATAGTTTTGTTTTATATATTTTAAGGATAGAATTGAGTTTTTTTTTCGGGAGAGAAACTATAATGTTTTGACATGAAATATACACATGCATGCTAAACATGAAATAGTACTTTTCGTTACGTCAACTTGCAGCATTTCAGCCATGTTTAACAATCAAGGAACATGACATTGTTGCATCGTTTTTTGAAATTTACATACATACATGTCCTTCTTTACTTTTTGTGTTTCTGAGTTAAATTGTTCAAAGTCAAAAACATGCCAGAAAAGCCAGCAAAGAAAAAAATCTATTTAAAAGGCTAAATGAGAATTATTTAAAGCAAAAAAAAAGAAAAAATTAAAGATTTACAAACAAGGAGTCTTCAAAACTTAAATTGGATCACGGTTTTTGTTTTAGAAAAAGTCTTAATTTTAGCAAAAATATGACTACAGACTGTGATTTTAAAGCATTTAAAATAGTACTATATAATCAATTTTATCTAAAAAAGGACCTCAATTAAAGCAAAAATGAGGACTAAAAAAAGAGCCTCAACTGAAGCTAAAAAAAATTAAAGATATAGCCCCAATTAAAGCTGAAAAGGGACTAAAGAAAGATACTCAATTTAAACTAAAACTTAAATAATAAAGAGGTTCCAATTAAAACAAAAAAAGGACTTAAGAAAGAGCCTCAAGTGAAACTTCAACAAAACTGAAGAAAAATCCTCAATTAAAGCTAAAATAGGACTCTTTCATTAGTCCACAATTGAAGTTAAAATAGGACTAATAAAAGATCCTCAATTGAAGCTAAAAAGGGCTCTGGCAAATGATTCAAGTGAAGCTTCAACATGAGTAAAGAAAGACTCTCAATTAGGACTAACGAAAGAGCCTCAAATGGCGCTTCAGTATGACCAAAGAAAGATCAATGGAATCTAAAATAGGACTTAATAAATGGTTCAAGTTAAACTAAAATAGGGCTTATGAAAGAGCCACAATTAAAATAGGACTAATAATAGAGTCTCAATTAAAGCTAAAATAGGACTATAGCAAATGCCTCAAGTAAAACTTCAACATAACTAAAGAAAGATCCTCAATTATAGTTAAATTAGAACTAATTTCATTGAAGCTTCAAACGATGCTTTCATAAGGCAGATCCTAAACTAAAATAGAGCTATTGAAAGAGTCTCTATTTAAAACTAACAACGGGTAAACATAATAAAGTCTTACCCCCTTATTCAAAAACGATTATTAAATTTGACAAACGTTTATTAAGACAGATTTGCATATAAAAATTTGTTTAATAAACGTTTGTTAAATTTAATAATCGTTTTTGAATAAGGGGGTTAAATTATAAGAAATCAATAACATTTCCCAATAATTGACGTAACTAGTAAATTTTGTACTTAAACGTATCAAATAATTATGTTTTGCAAATGCACAAAATTTCCTATTTTTGTGAAAAAACTTTTTTTTCCTAAAAGTACCAAAGCAGATATTTTTGATACCAAAATGAAAGTCTTAGAAAAATACAAATTTTCTTTGATAAACGTAGAAAACTATACATATGTATGTACTTTATATGTAATTACATATATAACTTTTTAGAAAAGTACTTATTCGAAAAGTAGAAAATGAGTGAATTCTAAAAAGTACTTATTCGAAAAGTACCAAATGAGTACTTTTTGGAAAATTAATTTTTTAAAATGTACCAAATTTGTACTTTCTATAAAAGTAATTATACAAAATGTACCAAATGTGTACTTCCTGCAAAATTAATTATGCGAAAAGTACCAAATAAAAACTTTTTGAAAAAGTACTTCTGTAAAAATAATTATTAAAAAAGTACCAAATGAGTACTTACTAAAACCTAAAAATGTACTTATTCCAAATGTGACAAATATTTACATTAGTGACAAATAATTACATTGTGAAAAAGTACTTACTCCAAAATTACCACAAAAGTAACCAATTACATATATATATATGTAATTACCTTTTTTAAGAGACCTTTAAAAAAAACAAATGCTAAAATTTTAAAAATTTTTTAAAAATTTCGAAAATTAGCAAATAAGTACTTTTGGAAAATGTACTTCCGCGAAAAGTACCAAATTAGTACTTTTTGAATACCAAAAAATTACTTTCTGAACATATAACAAATTGTAAGTACTTTTTCGAAAACTAATTTATTAGCTTAGTTTAGATAATAGCTTTTTTAATTAGTAATTAAAAAAATACGATTTAAGAACGTACCAAATATGAACTTTTTAAAAAAAATTAAATAGAATATAGATTTTAAAAATTTCCAAAATTTATAAATGTCAAGAACGTACTATTTGAAAAACTTAAAAATAAAATGTTTTTGGACAATTTTAAAAAAAGTACTTTCCAAAAGTGTCAGAAAAAGTAGACATTTTTTTCGGAAAAATTATTTTCAAGAATGTACTTTTTAAACCAGTACATTTTTAGAAAAGTACTTTTTGAAAAAAAAGTATATTTTGGGAAAAGTAATTTCTAAAAGTTTGAAAAAAAGATCTTGTTGAGCAAGAAAGTACCAAAAGTAAATTCCCAAGAAGTTTCTAAAAAATTAGCTTTGTATCCACAACAAAAATATTTAATAAAAGTTACATCACTCACCAATTGACATTGCTGTCTCCTGAGCATCACCCGTCACCATTTTCACTCGCACGCCACTCTGCATTAACAGCTCAATCGATTCCCTGACCAAAGGTCGCGGAGGATCCGTTATGCCCACCAAACCGCAATAGACTAGATCCTGTAGATTTTTACCCTTGGCCAAGGCCAACACTCTCAAGCCCTTGCGGCCTATTTCATAAGCTTCAGCCAAAAATTCCGCTTCATTTTGTTTAGTCAAAGGCATGGTCTGGGTGCCAAATTTGTATTTGGTGCACTGAGGCAAGAGATAATCCAATGCTCCCTTAGCGAAATAGATTTCCTCTTTGTTGTTATTGTACTTGTGTATGCATTTGACAGCCATCATTTTCTGTTCCGAGGAGAAGGGATATTCCTGTATGCGCACATAGTTTTCGGCGGTAGCATACATTCCATTCTTCATGGCTGCCGCTATCAGAGCACCTTCGGTAGGCTGGCCTAGTAAAGTGCCATTTTGTATGTAGGCATTATTGCACACCGAACCGATTTCCAGTAAATTAGTTATATTAGATTTAGCCATTTCTATATTATTGCAATTGCGTATGTGGATCTCACCCTGGTCATTGTAGCCGGCTCCTGTTACATCAGCCATATAAGCATCTGAGGTAATAATGACGGTAACTGTCATTTCATTTTTGGTTAGAGTACCGGTCTTATCAGAGCAAATGACATTGACACAGCCTAGAGTCTCCACCGTGGGTAGCTTTTTTACTATAGCATTGCGTTTGGCCATGCGCATAACGCCCAAGGCCAAGGTAACTGTAACCACAATGGGCAAACCTTCAGGTATGGCGGCCACTGCCAAGGATACCGAAATATTAAACATTTCCGTTAAGGGTTTGCCCTGCAACCAACCCAGCAACATTATGACACCAATTATGAGAAACGAATAGAAACTTAGTTGGGCCCCCAAAATATCCATGGACTTTTGTAAAGGAGTTTTTGGAGCCTCTTCTGCCTGCATCATTTTGAACACCTCACCAAATTCACTTCTCTCGCCTGTACTTACAACAATACCCTTGCCATTGCCACAGCGCACTAAAGTGCCCATAAATGCTATGTTCTTCATATTCGAATGATCCTTATTCCCTGTATTATTCAACAGCAAATCCGTGCACTTTCTAGACGGCTCTGTTTCACCTGTAAAACTGGACTCGTCTATGGACAAATCAATGGCATCGAACAGCCTGACATCGGCCGGCACACGATCGCCTACATTTAAGTGCACCACATCTCCCGGCACTAATTCACGCGCCAGAAATGTTTCCAGCCTACCCTCTCGCAGGCAATGACATTCGGGTGGTACTAATTTTTTAAGTTCCTCTAAACTCTTCTCCGATCTATATTCTTGTATAAAAGCTACTGTTACCACTATTATAATGGCTATGGTTATGCTGACAGCATCATCGAACTGTTTCATAAATATGGAGACGGCCGCCGAACCGAGCAGCAGTAGTATGAGAGGATTTTTAAATTGTTCTGCATATTTCTTCCAGGTAGATTCTTCTTCGATAACATTGAGTTCATTGTGGCCAATGATTTTGGCGCGATATTTCGCCTCAGTCCATTTGAGGCCAGAGCGTACATCGACTTGTAGACGGCCGGCCACCTCGGAGGCACTAAATGTGGAGGATTCCGCTGTGGTTAATAACATTTCAGGGCTTAATGTTGAACCCGTCTGGAAGAAAATGAGGAAAAGGGAGATAATGTTATTAGAGTTTAGAAACAGTGAAATAAATGAGAAGTGAAAAAGTGCATTTTGGGTTTTAGAAAGCCCCTAATCTTAGGCAAGTATAAAAACTCAACTTTGCTTTATAAATTTTGGCTGTTTATTAAAGAGCTAGGATTAAAACTCAACACGAATGGACGAATCTTGCAGATCATCTGCGACTACGTTTGCAGCTCAACTTAGACTCTATAATAAAGACCTACGATTGAAGCTTAACTTGGACTCTATAACGACTTACGATTGAAGCTTAACTTGGACTCTATAAAGACCTAAGATTGAAGTCCATCTCTGGCTCTATAAAGACCTACGATACAAGATCAAGTTGGAGTCTATAAAGACCTACGATACAAGATCAACTTGTACTCTATAAAGACTCACGATTAAAGCTTAACTTCGACTCTATAACTCCATAAATATCTTCACTTGATGTTCATCCTTGACACTATAAAGACCTGCGATTGATGCTTTTCTTTGGCTCTATAAAGACCTACGATTCAAGATCAAGTTGGACGCTCAATTTGGACTCAATAAAGACCTACGATTGTAGCTCATCTTTGACTCTATAAATACCTACAATGCTCAGCAGCTCATCTTTTACTTTTTCAAGCTTGTTCCTTGTTTCAAATGCTATTTCTTCTAAATGATTTTTCTTTTCACACCACAATTGAATTAAGAAATCTTTTCTTTTTTAACTTTTCATCAAAATCATTTGCAGTTCTTAGTTGAAAATAAATTATATTCCATTTCTATCACACACCCCAAAATTATGCAACAATTATTTATCTTAATTAAAAACCCCACAAACATATTAAAGTAATACATAGAAAGACTTTTTGCAAACAGATACACAAAGAAGAGAGAGAGAAAAGAATTGTAGAAAAGTAAATGCTGCAAATGACAGATTTACAAAATGTCATTATTAAAATTTTACCAGACTCAGCAATAGTAACAACAACAACAACACATTGCGATGACAATTGCAAATTAGCCAAGAGAACCACCAGGACCAACAACAACAACAACAGCATCTGGAACCATCATTTAGATTTAACACTTCAAACATACAACTACATACAAATGCTATAAAAACAACAAAAATACTCATATTACTTCACAAACCACCCACTGTTTCTTACAACAGTCTGATGGATGTGGCAACACAAACACATTCATCCATTCATATAGCCAACAGCTACATAGACAGAGAGATGGACATACAGATTGACAGACAAACAGACATTGAAATGGCTACAAAACATATTCAATGCAAGAGCAGTTTTACTCTGTCCAACCATTTGGCCAGTAATCATTTTCATTATCACTATAAAAAGCAATCATGTTGCTGGCCAAAATTAGGGGATGATAGTAGTCATAAAAGACCTTTTACGACCGTATTTAAAATATATATTTAATTGATTTAAGTGTTAAAGTTATTATCCGGCAATAATTTACGAAAATTCTAATGCAAAACAAATATTAAGACTGGTTTATTATAAAGTTTCTTTACTTTAAAATTGTTTGCTATAAAATTTTAGGTTTTCATTATAAGACCTTTTTCAATTAACTTGTAGAGTGATATTGTAGTTTTTTATTTATTTTTTTAATAAAAAACTAACTAAAATATATAAAATAAAGATGTGTATATAAGCACTATATAGTATATAATGAAATGGTTTTTATATGAAACTAATTAAAATAGATGATGATGTTGCTGTTCAAAGGTTAATTTTTGTGTGCACTGTAGTTTTTTTTTTGTATGTAGTTTGTTCTTTGTTTTTATAGCATTTGTAGTTTGTTTTTTTAGTTTGCAGCGCTACTCCTGAGAGTATTTAGTTTTAATTAAGTCATTTTTTAAAGAAGGGGAGGGGGGGTTAATGTAATAAAAACTAATGCATAATTTCAGGTAAATATTAATATAGATGAAAATAACTGGTAGTTGTGGGTGATTTTTTGCTTAGACAAATTGACACCAGATTAAAAGAGGAAATTAAAATTTATAAACTAAACTTAAGGTACGCTCACACTTGGCAAATATTTACTTAAAAAAGCGTAATCATTTGTTTTAAAACAAATTTGTTTGTCGTTGTTTACTCTTACAAGAGTTTTACAAGATCAAACAGCATCAAATAAAATAAGACTATCTAAATATTTGCTGTGTCTTATTCTAAAAAAACCAAGTTTTTTTTAACCCCCCTTATGTAAGATATATTTTATATAATTTTTCTTAACGGCTTGCAAGCTACTAACAACTTCAAATAATATACTTGCAATGGCCGCTTTCTCATATAAAACACGTACAGGTATTCGGGTACCTTGATGCGCATTAAAGGGTGTTAAAAGTAAATTGGGCTCTCAGGCAAATTACAAAAAAAGTCAAGACGTACGGCTGCAAAAAAAAAACTAAATTATTTGAAAGTTAGTAGTTCTCATAAAGTTTCAGGTATACAAGTTATCAATTTCAATGAAAAAACTTTGACTGAAAACGCTAAAGGTACCCGGGTGCCTTTGGGCACATAAGGGTTTGCCAAGTGTGACCGTACCTTTAGACTACACATTCTTAAACATTAGACTATGATTCCAAGCTCAGCTTGCTCAACTGACTAAGCTCAACTATAAATAATATAAAGACCGACGAATAAAGCTCATCTTAGAATTTAGAAAGAGCTGTGATTGGAACACAACTAAAGATCACACGATTTGCAAAATGCACCAATAATCACCCTTCTTTGTATCCCAATCGTGTGACTGTGTGATAAATTTGCTACATATGACAATCGCGGATGTCTTTGTTTTAACCAATCAAATTTTACCCTAATGTTAAATACATACTATAAAAATGTCAAAAGTGTATAAATATTTAATGGCATTCAAAGTTTACAATACGTGTCAACATTTTCATTTTTTTTTTTATTCATCTTCGAAAGTATAAAATTTCGCGATTTAATCAAATTTAAATTTTTTAAATTGTATTTATTTGTACTTGGTCCAATTTCTGCTCATATGCACCATCAGTAGCCCCTTTTTCAACCAATCTCTAACCCATACGGTTCGTTTTTTTAACTCATTTTATTAATTTTTTTGCTTGTTTGTTTTTCTAATATATATGAAACATAATAAGCAGCTGCTAACTTCTTTTGTTTTTAAAGAAAACATTTTATGTACCAAAATAAGCAAAAACCAAAGTTTATAAAATATATTTGCTGGAAAATACAATAGCTGATTGTTGGTGTTGCCGCATGTTCGATTGCTACAAAATTGTTATTTGCCAACTTGTGCCAACAACATTTTTATATACATAATAGGGCAATCATGTGGCTGCATAAAATTTGATTGGAACAAGATTATTATGGTGCACAATATCAGCACAATAAAAATTGGGGCATATTGGCGCATTTTGCCAATCGTATGATCTTAGCTTTAGTATCTACAAAGAACTAGGATTAAAACTCGACTTAGAATCAATAAGTACCTCTGGTTGAATCTCGACTTAAGTTCCATACAGACCTCTGGTTTAATCTTGATTGCATTTTGATTGAAGCATAACGTACATGAAGATTAATGCTTAACTTGGGCTCTATAACGTCTAACGATTGAAGTTAAAGCTACACTCTTTTAAGACCTGTAATTGAAGATCAACCTTTTACACTAGAAAAGATCTACAATTGAAGCTCAGTTGCTACTACAAAAAAAAACCTAATATTCAAGCTCAACTGTGACTCTATAAAGACCTACGATTGAAGCTCGTGTTGGCCTCTATAAAGACCAACGATTGAAGGTGAACTTGGTATCTATAAAGACCTACGATTGCTGCTCAACTTGGACTCTATAAAGACCAACGATTGAAGGTTAACTTGGCCTTTATAAAGACCAACGATTTAAGGTTAACTTGGTCTCTATAAAGACCTACGATTGCTGCTCAACCAAGGTGAACTTAGTCTCTATAAAGACCTACGATTGCTGCTTAACTTCAACTCCATAAAGACCAACGATTGAAGGTTAAACTGGCCTTTATAAAGACCAACGATTGAAGGTGAACTTGGTCTCTATAAAGACCTACGATTGCTGCTCAACCAAGGTGAACTTAGTCTCTATAAAGACCTACGATTGCTGCTTAACTTCAACTTCATAAAGACCAACGATTGAAGGTTAACTTAGCCTTTATAAAGACCAACGATTTAAGGTTAACTTGGTCTCTATAAAGACCTACGATTGCTGCTCAACCAAGGTGAACTTGGTCTCTATAAAGACCTACGATTGCTGCTCAACCAAGGTGAACTTGGTCTCTATAAAGACCTACGATTGCTGCTTAACTTCAACTCCATAAAGACCAACGATTGAAGGTTAAACTGGCCTTTATAAAGACCAACGATTGAAGGTGAACTTGGTCTCTTGGACCTTCGATTGAAACTCAACTTCTGGCTCTATAAAAACTTACAACTGAAGTTCAACTTCTGCTCTATTGAAGCTGTAGTTAGACTTTTTCGCACACAACTGTCTGTATATAAAAGACTAAATAAGCAGTTACGATTGAAGCTAAACCTTAATTTAATAAAGACCAATAACTGAAGCTTAATTTCGGCTCGTAAAATATTGATTGAAACTAAACTAAAGAGCAGAACTAGTTCAGATTTCATTCATATTTATTTTCCCGGTTGTAGTTCTGTTCTGTTTTAGTTCCGTTTTAGTTCTGTTATAGTTCTGCTCCGTTCTGGGGCCAAATTACCGAATTCGTGATCGAATGAGCTATTGTATCGAAAAATTATTTCTATTTAATAGTTTCTGTTTTAATTTTATACAAAAATAATTAATTTATTTATATATATTTATTTCCAATATTTCGCTATCACAATGGATAGCTACTTCGGGGTTAATACAAGTTTTGAATTATAATAAAATAATAATTGAAGTATAAAAATGAAAATTTTTTAACAGAAAATTAAAAGTTTACAATTATGATATATATAGTATATAAAAAACTTGTTTGGAATAATAAATGAAAAATTATATATGTAATATTTTTAGTTTCTAATGATTTCGATATCGAAATTATGATAAAATGTACTAAAGTTCTTGCTCGATATCGAATGCGGTAATTTGGCCCCTATTCTTGTTCCAGTTCTATTCCGTTCTGCTCCGCTCAGTTCTGTTTCGTTCTACTTAAGTTTCGTTATGTTCTAGTTCTGTTCATTGTTCAGATCTTTGTTCTGTTCTTAGTTATAATTTTGTTCTTAGTTCCCTTTTGGTACCATTGTTGTTCTGTTCTAAGTTAGTTCTTTAACATTTCTAAATATTGTAATTTTTTAAAGCCTTTACTTTTAGCAATATTAAATATGTACCTTAGCTGCGCTGCTTGTAGCTAAAATTACCACTTGTGTGTAATTTTTTAATATAAATTACTGTTTCGTTTGCTTGAAAAATAAGCTGAAAAACATTTAATATATGGTTTTGAGACCTACGGCCAATAAATACCTCATGGGTTTAAATCTATGCAAACAAGAGTAAGATCTAACAAATTTAAACAGAGTTTTAAAGGAATTTAGACTACTTTGTGGGCATATTTAACGAAAGGTTGTTGAAAGTTTAAGGTTTATTTTAGTAGTATCTATTGTTAGCTTACCACTATTGACACCAGTAAGATAATATTTTACAAAAAAATATTGAAACTGAAAGAAAGAAAAAGTCCTGTTTCACACTCTTCAGTTTTAGCTGACCAGTTTTTGTTCAATTCTCTTTTGAACTTGCCATTTCATTCACACACATCAATTAAATTTTCGTACTTTTTAAAGCAAATCAATATGCATGAAAGAAAAAAAAAAGGAATTAAGAAAATTGACTAGTACCGTCAAGTACCCTTTTGTTCTCTTATCCCTTCGCATTCAAAAATACTTCCCTTGACGAGTCAGAATTGAAGAGTGTAAAAGAGGACTAAGGAAATTTCAAGTTTGAATATAATATTTCTTTTGTTTCTCAACAGAAATTTTGTAAATTTTCAAACGAAACTGTAATGAAACTGCCTTTGTCTTGTAGTTTATATTATTAACTTTGCTAATAAATAATAGAATAAATTCTAAACTTTTGGTTTAAAATTTTAGAAATACTTATTTTAAAAAATTCATTTTTTTATGGAGCTGCTTTAAAATTCCCTTTAGGCCTTAAAATCGTTGTCAGGTTTTTGTGTTTTAAAAGCAATATCATATCAGTTTTTTTTATTTTAAAATATTTAAAAAGAAATTAATACGTCTTTTAAAGATTAAAAGAAGATTTAAAATATCTATTTTCTTAAAATCTTTACATGAGGAAGTCATTTGAAATGCAAAAATTAGTTAAATATTTGTCTTTCAACGAACTGCCTTCGTTCATAATGTAAAGTGTATAAAGTATTTCTGTCAATATTAGACTTTTTATTTAAATACATATTTACTAAATAAAAGCTTGTCAAAAGCATTTGTTTAAATATTTTAAATAAAACCAACAAATAAACAAAAAACTGCATATACAAATATACTTTATTTAAACACACAGATATTTTATTTTTTTAATTAAATGCAAAAGAATACAAACAAAAATAAAAATTTAAAACAACAAAATAATTTTAAATGTCTTAATCAAAATAAAACTATAATTCTAGCTAAATAATTATTTGCCAACACAGGAGTTTGGTAACAGCAAACATACAAACTGGTTTGATATGTAACAACAACGCACACTTGGCCAAAGTGAACGTAATCTTAGTAATTTGTCAACTTTGGTTCCACTGACCTGTCACTTGCCTACTATAAAAAAAACTTCTGTCGTAACTTTAATTTTATATTTTACCTTTACTTTTTTTCTTGTTCTGCTCTACTTAAAGCCTACTACATATTAGTTATTTTTTTTCTAAACACAAGACTAGTCTAGTTATTTTTTTCATTTTAAATAAACATCAAATCGTATTCATTTTATCGTGTTTTATTTATAGCATAAAATAAAATGACATTAAAAATGGGTACAAACACAAAATTAAAAAAAAAAAAAACATGTTTAAATATAATATTTATTAAAATGTTCTTTTAAATATTAATTTCAAATTGATTAAACACAGTTTCTAACTGTTGCATTTTATATTTATATTAAATTAACATGTTTATAAAAATGTATAAAAATGTATTTTGATATTTTACTGGTGATTTATTAGAATTTAAAAACTGAAACACTGAAAGAAAATACGCAAACTTTTTTCTTGATTGAAATATAAACCTATCAAACTATTAATTATAGGATTATTATGCTTAATGAAAACAATAACTAAAGGTACGGTCACACTTGGCAAATATTTACTCAAAAAGGCGTAACCATTTGTTTTAGCACAAATTTGTTTGACGTTGGTTACTCTTGCAAGATTTTTGCAAGATCAAAAAGCATCAAATAAAATAAAACTAAATATTTTTTGTCTTCTGTACTAAATAAACGAATTTTTTAAAATAAATAAACGAGCTCAAATATATTTTACTTAGTGGTTACGTCTTTTTCGGCAAATATTAGCCAAGTGTGACCGTACCTTAACAAAACAATTACTTTTTGTTTCATTAAATCAACTATTTAAAGAACATTTTAAAATAAAAACAAAATTTCAAAACAATTAGTTAAAGTTATTAAAGCAAGAAAGAAGTGAAAGGTTTGATTTAATGGCAGTATTGTGTTAAAATTGCTAAAAGTGACGGCTTTAAAACTTTACAATATTTAGAAATGTTAAGAAAGGAAAATATAGAATAAAATTATAACAAGAATGGAACCGGAAGACAGCTAGGAACAAAACTACAAAAAAACTAGAATAGAAGTAAGAACAAAACAAAGATCTGAACAATGAACATACTCGTAACTAATTATGAAAAGAACTAGAATAGAATTAGAACGGAACTAGAACAAAGCTAGAACTAGAACAAAACTAGAATTAGAAATGAACCAAAACAGAACTAAATCAGAACTAGAACAAAACTAGAACTGAACTAAAGCAGAACTAGAACTAGAAATGAACTAAAACAGACCTAGAGCAGAACTCGAACTAGAACAGTCCTTACTCCAATACCATGAGCATTTCATAAAACTAAAATTACTCGTTTTGAGTCAGATTGTCGCTCATGGTATTGGAGTAAGGACCCCAATACAATAACTTCAAACCAGGTCACACAAACAATGAAACACAGCGGTGGTTGAATAATGATTTGGGGTTGTACTACAAAAAATGGCGCGGCATTGCAAATTTTTGCAACAGCATGCCAAACCGACTCAAACTTGAAAAAGCTAGCGGTTTGTGGACCAAATATTAATGAAAAAAATATATTAACATACAAATACTGCTGGGTGCAAGAGTGTAACTTTTGAGTATTTTAGGTTACACGTCCGTTTTTGGTTTATTAATTATAATGAAGTTAATTATGTTTGTGCTTGTGACTAATTTAATAGCTTCAAGGGGTCAGATAAAACGCGCAAACGTCGGCGAACTGTTCGATGATGCCTATTTTCTTGTTCCTTTAATAAAATTATTGCTCAAATTCTAAACACTTGCTTTTAAACTTCTTAATTACATTCTCTGTGCATTGATAGTTTTCTTTATTCTAAACAGATATCCAATGAAGGGAACAAAATTTCGCGGGAGATTCACGATAGCATTTTTCACTTCGAGTTGAATAAAAATTTCATGGAAACAAAAATTCCACTTGTTATTAACAATAGGAGTGATTATATATTAAGTTGCTATTGTTAATTTCAATTTGGTATTTATCAATATAACTTTGTATTATCTCAATAACAACTTGTAAAGGTGTAGAACATGAACTAGACACCCAACAGAAGATGAACTGGAAGTAGAACCTGACCATATCAAGAACTGGGGCCAAATTACCGCATTCGTGATCGAATGAGCTATCGTATCGAAAAATGATTTCGATATCGAAATTTTCATAAAATGTACTAAATTTCTTGCTCGATATCGAATGCCATAATCTCAAATAAGAAAATTACGATCAATTTTACTCGATATCGAATGCGGTAAGAATAAATTGATGGCTATTCATTGTTTTTAACAGCTGTTGTATAAAAGGTTTAATTAATTACATTTAAAATTAGTTTTTAATTAAAAAAATTTTTGCTGTCAGCATTAACAAAATCACAATAAAAATAATAATTTAATTTCTAGATAAAAAAAAAAAGAAAACTTACTTCAGCATCAATTATAATCATGGCTGGCAAACAAAAAAAAAACTTATTTAAAAATGATGATTTAGTAAAAGTTGTTGCTTTTTTACAAAAAGTCTCCTTAAAACCCACGTACAACGGGTGGTTTTTACTTGCTGCCACAAACTCTTAGAAAAAATTATTTATATTTATGGTTATTATTTATTTATTTTTATAACTTTTTACATTTTGTTCTTTCTGCTTAGAACTGTATGTAGGAAAACACTCTTTTACTACACCCAATATTGTATTTTTAAATAAAGCTTATTAGGTATTACTGATTTATAATACAAATGTACATATGTACGTTTAAAAACTACATTGTGTGCGAATTTAAATTATTATTAATGAAATTTTCAATTACATATGTATGTATGTATATGTATATGAAAAACTTAAGCCACATAGGTAATACAGCCACGTATGTATGTATGTACATAGGTTTAGAAAACTAAAACCTTTTTTTTTAATTTATGTAGGTATTTATACTCAATCTCAAACATCGATTTTATTTAATGGAGCAAAATCAGGCGATTGTCAAAATACAAATCAGCAAATTCTAGACTGTGCATTTCTAGCAAAACATACATAAGTACGTGGAACAATAACAAGAATTCAATTAATTATTTATAATTATTAATAAAAACAATCAAATTGTTATGCATATTTGAATTCAATTTTTATCACTTCAATTTAAAAATATAAATTAGCAAAAAAAAAAAACTGAACTGTAACATTTTTTTATAGACTTTCAACACGTTTTATTGTTATTTTTTTTTATTTATTTCTCTTGCTTGCTTTTTGTTTTCTATTGTTTTTGTTGTTTTCTTTGATTTTCTTATCTCTCACGTATGATTTTCTAGTTTCATTAAACTTTGTAATTAAATTATTTATGTAGCCTGTTTTTTTTTCTAGTTATATTTTTTTATGTTTGTTTGATTTTTTTTTTACTTTATTATGGTAGTTTTGTTATTATGTAGTAGTTTTTGTTAACTTTCATTTCATGATGTTTATCTTGTGACGTCATTGGTCAATACAAATTGATTATTTTTGAAGCACAATATTTTACCGGCAGTCAATTTAAATTTCCTGCTAATCTCTTAGTTACTAACAGCCATCCCTAAATACCGACGGTAAGCGGAACGTTTTTTTACGCTGATCATTAACGCTCATACCCCATCCCTAAACAAAAGCGTAAACGTTATGTCAAAACGATAAAAACAGGGTTATCAAACAAATAAATAAAACAACCCGTTTATTGTAACAGTTGGACCATGGTGAAATCACTGCAAGATGACATCGAGATTACAACAATACAAAAGCAACAGAAACAACATGGTATTTTTGTTTTTGCTTTCATGTTTGTAATATCAAAAACAACTGACTATTGTTTACAAACATTCCTATAGAAAAAAATGAATACATACAATTTTTAATTTCAAGATGACACATGTGTTGTTTTATTCAGTGGCGAGCACACATGGAAGATATTTTATAACTATGACTTAAAAACCGAATAACTCTCAAATTTTTAAAAATAATAATGGTTTTTATTTAAAATGTTAAATAAATTAAACAAAAATGAAAATAAATTGAAATTCATTGTGAAACGCCTTGTCAAAATCGGATTTACCAATAGCAAAGCGTTGCCGCCGCGTTGTTTCGGTATGCTCCATACAAAATGTATGAGCATGAGAAATTTTGACATTTAAAAAACGCTTTCCGTCGGCTGTAACTGTTGAGGTGGTGGTAAATTTCACAATCTCTTTACATTTTTGTTTAAAAACTCTCTTCAAAGAAAAAAGGTTTGTGAAATAAAGTACCTGTTTTGTTTAAACAAATAAAAATATTGTTTGTTTTCTTTATTACGTTTTTAATTAATTAAATATAATTTATCACCAAATGCAATGCCAAATTTATTAATTTTATCAAAACCCAATGTAATATTTTTTAGAACTCTCAAAGTGATTTCAATTGCAAGGTTGCCTACTTTCACATAAAACATACCTTCTTTTTCGCAAGAAATTTTAATTCTAACACATGAAACATTCTTGTTAACCCTTAGAATGGAACTTCAACGGCACATAACGGGAAATCATGCGCATGGCGTAATCTTTATTTTATCATTCTTGTGTACTGCTACAGAGAGAATAAAGAATAAATTATAAATCACGCAAGAAAAATTTCTCAATTTGCCTAAAAATTCCCTACAATTATGTTACCTACAAAATAATATCACCCTTCCCGTTAGTATGGCATTACTATTTATACCGTTTTACTTTTATCAAGTGAACGAGATCGAGAGAGAGAAGGAGACTAATATGGTGTTTGAGTAGAAAAAAAAACAAACTCAGAAAACAATAACTATAAGTATAGGCAACGTTGTCAACTTTGCAATTTCAAAAAAAGCGCTTCATTAAAAAAAACCCAAAAAAACATTTTGTTTGAACTGTTTATTGAATTAATCTTACATTTTTTTTTCATAAATTGTATATAAAATTTTTTAAAAAGAGATAAATGATTAATAGTAAAAGCCTTTTATTTTAAATAAACGAGCTAAAAAAGATAAAAGTAAGCATTTAACCACAGTATAGGTACTATTCGGAACTGAAGTACTAATTTCAGTACATATTTGATACTTTTTTTTTAATTATTTTTGTAGTAGACCAAACCATCAGGCTATACAAGCATTTATATTTCCATGTTTAATATGTTAAATTTATTTTCCAACAAAGATTTTCACCCTATTCAGCTTTAGCAATAACCTTCATGTGACGAACTTGATAGTATGTATTCATTTATCATACATTCGTATTTAAAATACATTTAATTGGGCCTTTTTCATCGTATAGATTTTATGATAATGAATTATTAAAAAACTGCAATTAAAAATTAGTAAAGATTTTATCTCATTTTCGGAAAAATTAAAAATCGCACCGAAATTAAAAAAAAAAAAAATGCGTACCGCGCACCAACTAAAGAATTTTTAGCACAAAAAATTTAAAAAAGCACCAAAAATTGTGCGAAACGCACCAAGTTGACAACGCTGTATATAGATATGTATAAATATTTGTGTTAAAATTTCATTGAAAACAACTTAAACACACACACACAAAAGCAAAAGTTTTATATGATTTTACAATTATGTTTTTCTTATTATTTGTTTAACAGCAACAAAAAACTGTAAATAGAACAACACGGTGAATACATTACAAGTCAATAAGAAAAAAAAAAACAAAACGTGGCGTTTTTGTATAGGTATACCTAAATATATGTAGTAATAAAGCGTATACGATTTGTCAATTGGCGATAAATATAAACTTTATATTTATGTTTAGAATTCTACAGAAGTTATTTGTTTATTTAATTCAATTATTTTTTCTGTTGTCTTGTTATTTATTAACTTTTTTCTTTCATTTATGTAGGTATTTAGATTTTGTATGTACGTTCTACCGCTTTTGTTATTTCTACTCGCCGTATTTCAAAATCAAACTGTTTTCATTTTCAGCTAAATTTAAACAGACAAGCTGAAATAGTGTTTTGAATCAAAACTCTTGATTTATGTTGTAAACAATAGCGTCAAGAAGTTGAGGCGTGTAGACAAGCAGAGTTTTTACAGACGACGCTAGCTGCAGTCAGATACATGATCGTGAAGTTATTGCTAACGATTTTGTTGTTGTTTTTATTGTTGCTTATATATCACATCAGTGTTGCCATTTTAGCACTTTCAGTGCTAGATTTAGCATTTTGTTTGTCGAAAATGCATTAAAATTTTTCAAAATTATGCTAAATACTTTTTACTTTTACTTTTTATGCTAAATACTTTTTAGCATAATTTTTCTTGATAAAAAAATTTTTTTCTGGAACAAATTTTTACTATTTTACTCCAAAAAATACTTCTAGAGAAATAAAAATTAACTTTTATTAATATTTCAACTAAATTTTTTTCGGTGTGGTAAGTAAATGAACACGGAAATTTTTTAATTAATATATGAAATGTAATCTATTAAAACAAGTTAACAATTGTTATGAACAAAATTAGAAAAAATAAATATAGGTAATTTATATTTGTAACATTTGAAATAAAAATTGTATTGTTACATTGAAAAAATTTAGCACTTTTTTTCTTCTGTAGAACATTTTACACTTAGTTTTTTCAAGTTTTAGCATATTTTGAAATTCATTTTCTGCCAACACTGTATCACATGCTTTGAGATACAAACTAAGTAAAAACAATAATACAATTATTTTAAGCGTTAAAAAAACACAGCTCTCACATTAACTTAAAAAATTCCCACTAACAGACACTAAAACAGAAGAGTTGCCACTTAATGGGGATTGCTGCTACAATAATTATTCAGATCATAAAAATTAGACAGAAATTCAAGGGAAAAGTGTAAAACATGTGGGAACAAGAAAAATTAAGTAGCTTGAGCATTATTTATTAACACAAATTTTTATTAGCTTTCTCTACAATTCCAAATTTAATTTAATTGATTAAATTATTAAAACAAATTTCGAAATTAAAAAATTAAACGGTTATTTGATATAGCGAATAATTAAATGGCAATTTTAACCAAATTAGTTCACAGAACTGGTTAAACTTCATTTATTTGTCAATAATTTATTCAAAAAACAATTTATGCACAAATTATTCAGTTATACATATATAACCGGTTATTATTAGAATAATTATTCGGTTACTCGTAGTGAGATAAGTTGAAGGATGAAAAAATCCATTTCATATGAACACACATTTACTCTAACTTTTATTCGATTAATTAAATTTTTAATCGTTTTTTCTGCAATTCAATATAAAATTTATTAATTTAATTATAAACATAAATTTTCTTCTTTGAAAAATTAATCGGTTACTTCAATATAACAAATAATTCAGCTATTATTTTAAACAAATAAGGGAAAGAACGTTGTTAATTTGCTAGTAATTTGTTCGAGAAACTAGTTTAACATATATTTGTCAGTTATGTGTAACCGCTTTTACGATTATTCGCAGTAAACCAAGTTTAAAATTGCAAAAAATCCATTTAATTTGGACATATATAACTAATTAACTCTAAAATTAAAAAAAAATTTAAAATAATTATTCGATTAAATGTATATGATTAATCGATTGCTCAAATTTTTATTCGATTAATTATGTTTTTATTCGTTTTATCTATAATTCAATATAAAATTTGTTTTTGTAACTATAAAAATAAATTTTGTTATTAGAAAAATTTAGTCGGTTATTTCATATAACACATAACGGTTATTTTAACTAAATTAATGCAAATACCGAAAAAATCGTTAGTCAATAATTTGATTAAATTTATTGCTTAATATATTAATAATTTAAAACCATTTATATAGTTATACATATTCCTTTATCGATTACTGTCATAATTTTTATATTATGTATTTACAACTTTTGAAATTATATTCAGGCTATATTTTGTCAAAAAAAAACCTCTTAATTCCAATACTGTGATTAATCTGGCAGCTCTCGCTCACTACATGACAGCTTCTGCTCTTCTCAGTCTACCACAAACACTCAAACAATTGAATAGCATTTCTCTTTACTTACGTTCAATTAAATTGTTGTTTTTTACACTTTTAATAACTTTTTTCTTCTATTTTTTGTTCTTTCTTTGCAAACACGTCACTTGATTTCTATAATTTATTCACAGCGCTTTTAACTTAAATAATTTACATGCACAAAATATACAACTACTTCTTTTAATTAACCGATATTTAATAAATTAAATTAATTAATTATTTTGTGTAAAGAAACATTTTTTTAACTGCAGCAGCGCTTTATACTATTTATGCACGAAATGGGACTAAACATCCGTCTACTACTGGAGAAAGAAGTGTGTTTTTTTCTCAGCTCATCATGTTTAGAAGAGTCGACTAACAATTAAAACACTATATAGTTAAAATTATAAACAGAAAAAATCTGCTCAGAATACAAATATACAATACATACATACATACATACAAATAATGTATGAAACCTTTTTTCTTGCTCTGTTTTTGCCTTAATTTGTCATAATGAAAGAGCACAGTCATTATGAGTGAAAGAGAGTGAGCGAGAAAAGCATTAGGTAAAAGAGTAGGATCTTTCACAAAGCTCTTAAAGACTAAATTAATGTGATGCCAGATATTTGTAGTGCAAAAAATACGAATAAATTATTGACACACATTTGTGAAAAAAATAACTGTTCGTTTAAAGTATTATTTGAATAATTATTCACCTACATTTAAAACGTGTAAAATTTGAAACAATATTTTATAAATAAATATTTTTGAGATAAATTTTTCACTTATTCATGTTCGTTTAATCGATAATTTTTGTTTTATTTATAAAACTATTCGTTAAAAATTGTGGGTTTTATTATTTACTTTTTTTAATTAATAAATAATAATGATTAACATATTTATTATTAATTTAATTATTCGAATAATTATTCAGTTATTTGAATCGTTCAGATTTAGAATTTTTAAAAAATGTTATAATCATGAAAATTTTTTCTTTTATAATTCAGTATTCGCTATTAATCGATTAATTTTTATTCGTAGATTTATTCGTTTAAAATTTTTTCTTTTATGAATTATTTCGTTAAAAAAAGAAATTATTTGCTTATTATTGAAATAATCGATTAAAATATTCGATTAATATTTTTTATTCGCAGAATTGTTTGTTTAAAAATTTTATTTTTACTATTTTTTTTCATAGATAAATAGAAATTATTTGCTTATTATACCAAAAATCGATTAAAATGTCCGATTATTTTTTACTTACAGAATTATTCGTTAACAATTTTTCAACGGTTCTTTTTTAATTATATTGTTAAAAATATAAATTATTCGAATAATCAAATAAAGTAGTCGAATTATTCAATAAAATATTCGATTAATTTTTTATTTGTAGAATTATTCGTTTAAAATTTTTAGTTTTAGGTTATCGTTTTTTATTATTTCGATAAAAAAAAATATAAATTATTTGCATATATTCGAATAAACGAATAAAATTTTCGAATATTTTTTATTCGCAGAATTATTCATTTCAAATTTTTATTTTTAACGGTTTTTTTTAAATAATTTGTTAAAAAAATATAAACTCCTTGAATAATGGAATAAAATATTCGATTCATTTTTTATTCGCAGAATTATTCGCTTAAAATTTTTATTTTACTTGTTAATTATTTCATTATTAAATAAAAATTATTTGCATATTATTCGAATATTTTAAAATTTAACAAATAATTATTCGGTCATAGGACTACTGATTCGTTTAAACGAAAAATTAATCGGTTATTCGAATAATTATTCGGTTACTTGAAAAATTATTTGGTTATTCGACCAATTATCCGGTATTGGAAAAAATATTTAATTTAATTTTTATTCGTTTATTGCACTAGTGATTCGTTTAAACGAATAATTACATGGTTATTCGTATAAATATACAAAAAATTATTCGGTTAACCGAATAAAAATTAAATTTCCCAAATCATTTTAATTTATCTGATCTAATAGTTGTGATGTGTACTTTCAGGCATATATAACCCAAATATGTAGTTAAAATGCCCTTTTTTAGTTGCACTGTCAACATTCTTATTTATCATGAATAATTTTTATTATTTCTGCAGTCAGTTGAAAAACTGAACACAAAACAGAAAACAACAACAACAATAAATTAAATATTTTAGTTTGTAGCGCATAAATAAACAGGAAACTAAAAGTTTTTTGTAGCATGTTGTTGAAAAGCTAAATATAAGCAAAACGACACTAGACAACAAAAAAAAAAAAAAAAAAAAAAGAATAAAAAAACGAAACTTAAGAATTGTATTAAAATTTATTGAGATACTACCCGTTCTAAACTGAACTAGCAGAAACTTTTGTCTCTAACAATGAAAATGCGAGTAAATATGCAATTTTCTTAATGCAATGTAATGAATGAAAAGATGAACCAACGAACGAACGAAAGAATGAATGACTGAAAGACAGTATAAATATATATAAAAATATGTATGTATATGAATAAATGCATACGTTTAAACTTTGCTTTACTATTCTAGCACTTAACGAGTTGAAAAGTATATACAAAAATTATAATGATTATGAGCTTTATCATAATGATGATGATAATGTTCATAATCATGTTGGAAATTTCAGTAAAGATGTTAGAAAAGTCTACCTCTCTTACGTTCTTTTGTTAGCAGGAAAAATATTCCATTAAACATTGAAAACAGGAAACAAATAAACTTAAAATAAAAAAAAAAATTTACTCAAAATTAAAAAAAACAGTTTCTTTTAGTTTTAATTTAATACAAAAATGTTCGCTAGCAACAGTTTTCTTTGCAATTCCTTTATTTTTTATTCTATTTGAAGAAAATTGTTCACATTTGTCTTTTAAATCCTTAAACATGTTGGCAAAAGTAAGTTTTTTAGTTGGTCAGCTGTTTTTTTTTTTTGTAAGTGCATGTTCGAAGGACTCGTTGCAGTAGTTTCTTATATTCCCTTGGTGTTATTTAAACAGCAAACACTTGCACAAACATTTACTGCCTCACTTACTCATTCACTCACCCACTCTCACACGTAGTGTTGTAGTGGCTGGATAATGTGTTAAATGAACTGAAAAACTTACAATTGTATTAAAAGTCGAAACATTTTTCTTTTTATTTTTTTCTGTCTGTCGTTCGTTTCATTCAGTTTTATTTGCATTTGTTCTATTTACTTGGCAATTTTTCATTACATTTCTCTGTCAGTTAAAGATAAAAAGGAATGAAAAGAAAAAATATATATGTAATATTGAATTTAAACAAATCAATTTAACACAAATGAGATGAGAAAAGTTTTTATTGAAATGAAAGTTATTTAAATTAAGAAAAAATTAAAAGAAACAGAACCAGAACAGAAGTAGATGCGAACTAGCACAAAATTAGAATATAACTAGAACAGAACTAACTGGTACACAGCTGAACGCACTCATTCCGCATGCAACACTGGACACATCCATTTCTTATTGATTGCGATTTGACAGTTGACATTTATTCTGCATTGCGACATAAAAAGTTTATGACATTTTTTTGGCGGCATTGTAAATCGTATTGTTCTATAGTTGGCCCGCTAAAAATGCAACATGGAAAAAGGCGATATCTTTAGGAGGATACTGTTGAAGTACGGTACCATCAAAGATTCGTACGTTCGCGCACTTTGAGAACTTCGAAAGAGTGGGTTCACATGCTGCGATTTGTCGCCGCGACTCAGCTGACGTTCTCTTCTGGTGTCCCTTCTAAATTTATCGTCTGATTTGCAAAATGTCACTAAAACCGACTTAAGCCAGATTTATTTCAGTTCTTCCACTAGCTTATCGAATTGATTTGTGTTTGTAATTTGAATTTTTTTTTTCAATATTTTTTTTAACTCTAATTTAAGTATTTAAATTTTTTTCAAATTCTTCATTGTACAAAAGAGAATACAACACTACGCAACACGATACTAAAAAGACCGTCGGCAAAATGAAAGGCAACATCGACGACAATTCAAGTTAAACAATACCAAACAATGTCGACAGTCATCGATTAATGGCAATATTGACAACGAGAAATACGGATTTACAACAAACGATGTGGTCGACGACGCCAAACAGAATAAGGGTGCTTGAGTCGTTGAATCGAGCCCTTGTCCGTGCAGTGGCCAATTTCCCCATTTACGCAGTGCGTCTCGCCATCGATGAGTGGTTACATTGTCTCAAGTCGTGCTGGAGGACTGGAAGTGATTTCGAATTTATAGCCATTGAATAACCCAAAAACAAATAAAAATTTTTTAAATATTAACTTGTTTTCATTTAGAGTCGATTTTTCTGTATACCAGTATTTATGATTTGACGAGGGAGGATAAGAGCACTTAAAATGTTTGTTTTCAAACATAAGTTACTTTTTTAAAATAAATAGTTTGTATTATTAAGAAACCAATTTGTTTGAATATGAAACAAAAATCCCAAAAATTACGGGGTACCGAAAAATCTCGGGATATGGCGATTTATATTTTTTGAAATTCCGAATCTCGGGTCCCATTTGGCATCTTTTGCTTTTAAAAAACATCTGAAATACAAATTGAATTCATCTTCAAGTAAAGTATCTGCAACATAATAACAGAAAAAGTAAAATGATTGTTATGCTGTTTAATATGTACATATGTATGTACTCGTGTGTATGTTGTTTTATTGTGGAAAATATTCTTGTGCCATTTTGCCATAATTTATTTCCCAATTTAAGCTTTTCCTTAAGCTCAGTGTCCATTTGATAAATATGCAGTAATTTCACGTATCTAGGGCAATTTCAGTTTCTTGTGTATCATATTCACTGTTGAGAGGGGTTTTTTTTTTTTGATAAAGTGCTTCATCTCATCACATTGGGCTAGGACGTCTGGTGTTTATGGTGTGCTTGGTCGTTAATAAATGCTGTACCTGTTGTCAAGCTGGTAAAAGTATACATATCAAAAAAAGTTTGTTTTTTTTTTTTGCAATTTTTCTTGCCATTACAATAAAGATACCTTAAGGAATAAATAAATACATATACACACACAATAGATAAGATCCTTTAAGAGGTGTTTGCAGATATGTATGTATTCCTGCTTGTGCTTGAGTGTTCCAGGTTTAAATTTATTCCTTTTTACATGTTTCTCTTTTAAGTAGTTTTTGTAAAGGTAGTTTATGGGAGAGTTGGGAGGCAGGCAGGCAGACTGCATGCAGAGTGAGGCATTGTAATGCAATGTATTATTCAAATAGTAAATACTTCTAAAGTGCATTTATGGAGATGTTGTTTGTATAATTTATGGCATAAATTAAATTAAAACATCCATATTGATCAAAAAGAAACAAAAAGCATTTTGCTGAGTGTGTGCGTGTGTGTGTTTGCTAAAATGGAAGCCATTGATAAAGTGCTCTATAAAAACATATATAAGTTCTTACCAATTGTTTAAATTAACTACAAGTCTAAAGAACAGAGAGGTTGTGAAAATGAAATTGCTGCTAAAATCGTTTAACTAAAATCCAAATTTGTAAAATATAAAATTGTCCACAATCAACCTCATAACTTCAAATAACTATTAAACTGACTATTTAACCTTTGAAACAGCTTAATGAATATTTTATCCAATAATATGCATCTTAAATTACTTAAAAATTCCTTTAAAATTGCTTTAAAAACAAATATGTATATAAAACTATCAGCCATACAATTTCATCCTCTCAGTTGTCATTTCACTAAGATACATTACGAACACCTCACTTTATTAATACTGTCACTAGTATTGGCTATAAAGTTCTTCTCAATACTTGCTGCTCTTCAAAATCCAGCTGCGCTATTGTCTTTATATATAAATATTTAAATTGCTCTTCAATGGTTGCCAGTTTTTCCTATTATACGAAATGTTTTTTAACAAACAATAAACGAAATAAAACTGTTTTCGAAATGTACACTGTCGGACAAAATAAAGTGCGGTTTCAAATATTTCCTGTATTTTGATTAAAATATGTATTAATTATTTTCTAATAATTATAAATTATAGTTTTATTTTTAATTCAGTTACTATTTTATCTAATATTCATGTACTTCTTTGTAAAGTCTAACCGCTTTTTATATTTGCAGCTCGTAGAAGAGGCTTTTTCTTAGAGAACGTATTTTTTAGACCGCTTTTTTAAGTCTTCTTTGGACAGTTCGAGTCGAAATCTTTAATTCTAATTCCTACTTTATATCTCTGGGTGTCGTAAAAGAATTTCTTTTTGCTAGATTTGCAATATCATCATCGTCTAGCTTTGCGGTATTACGTTGTTTGCGTCACATATGTATGTTATTTAGGCTTTTGTTTGACTTTCTCATTTCATACAAAGCAATTATTTTTCTGACCGCAGATTCCAATATCTTATACTTAGAACTGAAAACTTTCTGTTTCATCCCATTTTCACGATCTAGTACCAACAAATCTTTTTCCTTTTCGGTTAAAGTCCTCATTTCGAAAAAGTCTGCGTCTAACCTTATTTTGTGCATATTTAAGTAATATTAAATTAAATAAATAAATACTTCACTATAATTTATTATTAAAAATCAGGAATACAACTCTTATTTTAAGGTTAACAGAAAACCGCACTTTATTATGTCGCGGAGATTTCTTGTGCATTTCAATATATTTACATCAGAAATGTAAATGAGCGACTTTAGAAAATTGCAATGTTTATAAGAACAATTATTATTTTAGTTGAACTGTTAATTTTTATTTTATATTTTTGATATTTTATTTAGTTAGGCACGAGTTCATTAAATTTAATTTTCATTAAATTATTTTTACTGAAGGTAGGAATTGTTTTACAACTTAAATGTTTATGTAAATAATTCAGATACTCCAACAAATAACGCAACTGTGAATAAATAACAAATAAAATATTTAGAAGAAATATATCAAAAAGGAATGAAGAAGGTTACAAAACCGCACTTTATTTTGTCCGACAGTGTATGTCCATATAAGTTCGGTTAAATTTTGATAACATAATGGTAAATATGAATTTTTGCAATACAAATTTAAAATTTTATCTTTAATTGAAATTGGTTTCTTTCAGATCAATGTGAAATTTTTCCGTAAATATGGGTTGTGCTTTTTTTACATGTATAGAACTTTAAGTTGGCAACATTTTTTTAACTGGCGGCCATTATGTCAGCTGTCAAGTGATTTATGTTTAAAGTCACTAATCTGCGCCGATAAGCCCGAACCGATTGACCACTTAAAAGAAAACATTCGAAAACAACAAACGTTAGAAATCAGTCAGCGAAAATTGCACCTCCAGATTAGATAACGTCCAAGCCAGAAGTCAAATTTAAATTATAATGCCAGAAGATTATTTTTCCAATAAAGTAAATTTCATGTCAATTTAAAAAAATTATCTTTGTTTTAATAAATTTTAAAGTTCTATACATCAAAAAAAAAAAAAACACCCTATATAAACAAAAAAAATAAAACTTAAAATATAAGAATTATTTAATGAGCAACAAAATAAAACTAAAAAAATAATCATTAAAATTAAGTTTTTTTAAATAAGAATTAAGAAATAACAAGTAAGAGTTTATATTCGGCTGTGCTGAATCTATAAGAGATTTATGCGCATTTAAGTGATTTCCAGAAGTAGACTTTATATGGGGGCTAGGGTCAAATATGGACCGATCATCATCATATTGGGAGTGACGAATTATAAATATGTATTAACTATTTGTGTCGAATTTAAACTTGATAGTGATTTTTATAAGGGATTTATGCCCATTTAAGTGATTTTGTGAACTAGACTTTATATGGGAACTACGGTCAAATATGGACCGATCATCATGAAATTTGGTACGACGATTTGAATGTATATTTTGGTTATGCTTGTCGAATACCACTTTTATTGTAATTTTTACAAAAAATTTATATTCATTTAAGTGAATTTCGGAAGTGGTCTTTGTATGGGACTATGTCAAAATTATGGACCGATGCAAACAAAAAATTGTTTTGAGATTTGAATTTGCATGAAACTTATTATTGGAGATTTTTGTTTAGATACGGTTTTTCTATAGACATTTATGTACCATAAAGCCATATTTAGAGAAGGCATTTGTATGGGGGCTATAAGAAATCATGGACCGATTGTTACTATTTTCAACAGGACTTGTCATTTTACAATAAAAATAAAGTGTGCCAAATTTCATGATATTATCTGCATTATATTTTAAGAAAAAGGCAAAAAATATCTGAAAAATATCGAGGTAGTCTGAAACTTTGATGTTACCAAACATTGTTAGAATGTTTGGTAAAAATTTCATTGTTCTATGTGTTTTTTTCGAAGCTCTATCGTGCCAACAAAGCTCTATCGTCCGAAAATATGTAGCTAAATCGTCTTAGAATCGTATACGAGCAAGGACCCAGAATTAGAGTTGTGCCCGGTCGTTCATTTCAGTGACCGGTCATTTTCGTTCAATCGTTCACTTTGAACGAATGAATGCAACCCTTATTGAATGTGATTTTCTTCCTGTCTTTTGATAAACATCAGCTGAACGAAAATGATCCGTACAATATTGAACGAAAACCGTTCAGTTAAATGACCGGCACATTCCGTTCAATGAAGTGATCCGTTCATTTTAACCCGTTCGTTCATGAACGACACAGCTCTACCTAGAATATATAGACTTTTTTTTTCTACGACCATTATTTCGATGTGTTAGAAACGGAATGACAAACACAATATACCCCCATCTTTTTGGTGATGGATATAAGAATAATTTCTTTTTCTGCTTAGAATGAAAATTGGTATGTATACTCAAATTTATTATGGTGTTGTTTCATGTATACAATTTTTTGTTTTTAATTTCAATAATAATCAATATTTTCTATCCCTGGTTTTAATTATATATTAAACAATAACTATATCAACTAATATTTGCTGGAAATGGTTGTTAAAATCATCTCATTAAAATCTATAAATGAATTTTAATTGCAAAAAAAAAAAAAAAAAAACGCTGTTTAATACAACTCCCAGCATACCATTCTAGGAGCGCTCCGAAAAAGGATAAATGGAAAATAAATACAGGTATGTGATGGAAATCGAAAATGAAAACGAGTTAGTTTTTGAAGTCTATTTTAAAGTACATATTTCTAATCAAATTTTTAAAAATTTTGTTTTAAGATTCTCTTTAATAGCAAATTATCTTTATATTTTGTGGGATAAAACTGTTCTAAAACTCACTCGTTTTCGTTTTCGATTTCCATCACATACCTGATAAATAAATTGTATTTACAGTTAAACAAAAAATAAAATGGAATTCATTTAAATAAAATATATAAAAATAGAAAAAAAAAATAAATTTTTTAAGCAAATTTTTCTTTCGCTCCAAAATGCTTTTTAGTTGGACTCTTTGCTGACTCCTTTTTCGGAGCGATCCGAAAATGCTCTTTAGTTGAACTCTTTTCTGACTCCTTTTTCGGAGCGCTCCTAAAATGGTATGCTGGGCATGTTTAAATACGCCAAAGTGAAAAATATGGAAAATATAAAGGTAATGCAAAAAAGGTGGTGTAATTAAATTTAGAAAGTTATTTTATATACATATAATATTTTAGGGTTTTAGCCAATACAAACAATAAATATCGTCCGTTTCTTTATGACGCTGTCTTTGATTACTGTGAGTTTCGATAGTATTCCATATTTGTGTTATTTTTTTCAGAAATTTAAGTAATATGACTGTTAAGTGGTTAACAGTGGTCTGTCGACTGTAACATTACCAATGTTAAAAAAATGTGGTTTTTGTCTGTGCTAGTTAAATTCGAATTTATCTGCACACACATAAATGTTTAACAGTACTTTTCCTTTTTGTTCTAATTCAGGTTCTAGTGCAGTGATTGGAGTGAAGTTTCTTTGAACAGATAATCCTTTAGAATATCTGTAATCACTTTTGAAAATAAGATATTTTAACATTATTACTTGAAAGGCCAATGGTCGTTCACCATTCTAAAACAGTAACAAGTAAGAGTGCTATATTCAGCTACGCCGAATGTTATATATCCTTCACCTTTGTTGTGGATGCATAATTATATTATATACATACATACATACATATATATATATATATATTATATTGTTACGTTTTTACCTTTTAAAAAAACGGTGGTTTATTTCCTTTAAATAAACCGGATTCTTTTTAATTACAACATAAAAGCGTCAAGTAGTTTTAAGAAAATATAACGAGTCTTTATTTAAATGTACACAAACACAATTAAAAATGAACACACTGTCTTTTTACACACTTATAGTACGGTTTAAGAACACACTTAAAGTGTTCAAACACTTTAATGCTTACACAGCAATGACTCACAATATACATACTGATTCATTTGGTTGGCCGTGTTAGTCTATTTATACAGCAATCATAATTTCTGGAAGGTTCGACACTAAGATACTAGAATGTTCGTGTCTAGAATATTCAAGCCAAAGTCGTTAAAATTCAATGTTGCCATATGTGTATAACAGTTTATAACAATAATGTTTATAAATCAAAACTACTACAAATGCTAAATAAGTTGTATGTCGATAAACACGACATTTGTTGATAAAGTTGTTCGTAACTTTGTTTGATAGTTTTTTTGATGAAATTTTCAGAGGTTGTCTCGGATTTTTGCTCATATATCCGTTATTTATGGACGGATTTTGCTGATCTTAAATAGCAAACTTCACGAAAGCATGTCTGAAAGAATTATTGATGATTTGGATCCAGAAGATATCTGGGGACTTCAGAAAATTGATTTCAACAGACGGACATGGCTATCTATAAGGATCCAGAATATATAGTTTATAGGATTTGAAAATTATATTGTGGAAATTACAAACGGAATGACAAACTTGAAGGGTATAAAAAACTAAAGTATTTTTACAGAATTGTATGAAATAATAGAATAGCCATTATGGCTCTAAATGACATAAAGATCCAGAAGATCCAAATCAGTATCATTTAGTCCATGGCATTGGGAAGCCATGTATGAAAAAATAAAATAGCCATTATGGCTCTAAATGACATAAAGATCCAGAAGATCGTAATCAGTATCATTTAGTCCATGGCATAGGGAGCATACCAACGTAAACATGTTGATCCATTGTTGATATTATGCAATGTATTGGCCCCACTCCGTGATATGTACTTATAAAAAGCATTCTCATACTATAATTCTAGAACCTAGATGTGAATTGTGTATTCTGCATTTGGGAGACGTATAACCTACTCCACCAGATAAAATAATTTTACTCTCGTGCGTTCATAAAATATTTTGCCATTTACAATGTACGCAGTGCTGTTATTTTTGCCGGCACTGTATATTAAATAATATTTACCACAAATTACTCCATAACTCTAAAACCACCTCATATAAATATTTAAATTTTTTTTTATTGAAAAAATATTAAACAAACCAAATACTAATTATTTAATGCCACTTTACCAGTCAGAGTCTAAACATGCTGCACCTAATCAAACTGATCGCATTAACATTAATTTTTACTCAATATATAAATTTAATTTTAACCAAACCTCGGCAGAATAAATATTTAAAATTAACAAATGTTACCTGCCAATCAGCTGACAATAGCTTCATAGAGTTTTCCAATTGTGAGATGAATGAGATTAATGCAAATCTGTATGCGTTGGATATTTATATCAAATTGAAAGTGAGAAATATTAAAAATGTAACGGTAATTAAAAATAATATGTGGTAATACAATTTAAAAGTTATTTTATATTTGCTTTCTTTAAAGATTCTAGCTAAACTTTTTCGCAAAATCAACAAAAAATATCGTCCTTTTCTTTATGACGATGTCATTGATTACTGTGCGTTCCAACGTAATGCTAAACGTCATATATTCTGGAATTTACTATATAAAAATTTAGTCAAATATTCGAATATAAATCATTCTTGCCCCTATAATGTAAGCCAAGGGAATATTTATTTAAATAGGTCTTAAATTATTAAAAACTATTTTAAAATTATTTTAGCATGATTTGATAATAAAAAATTTGACCTTTGACAGCAGCCAATTAAAAGTGGTGCCCCTTCCACGTGGCCAATATATGTTACAATATAAATACGTGATTTGGAACGTTTATAGATGTATGTTAGAGGCCTATGCTACACGTGTGTGAAGTAAAATTTGTTTAGTTAAAATAAAACTGTGAATCCTATAGATATAAAATAAAACAGAACAAAACTAAAATATAAGTCCCTTTTTCGAGTAGACATTTGGGTGGGGGGAAGATAAGACGACTACACACTTGATTATACTAGCAATTCCTGTTACTCTCTTATTTGCATTACATACATATGTGTGTACAAATGTGTGTGTACTCTCAAATAAAAATACGAGCGATTTAAGCAATAGGAATTGTGCTGTATGAACAGCGAAGAAATTTCAAGGAAAATATTGTATCAATCTTTGTCATAAAAATTGCTTCGTGTAAATTGGGGCTAATAGAACTAGAACAGTATCTATGTTCTGTAACTTTAGTGAAAAATACTCGCGTTGAAAAGATGTGAAACAAAATATTCCATCGTTTGCGGAAAAAACTCATGTCGAAAACAATCAAAAGGCATTACGTCGTTACGTTACAAATGTCAAAATATACAACGGAAAACCGATGTGAAATTTCAATGTTTGAAACCGCTAATCACAAATATTGTTGACGGTTAACAAAACTTGCAAAAATTGGAAATTTTTCAACGACGGCGGCAAAACTACAACCGTCGGCTAAACAAAATAATGTAAAGTTCGACTATCATGTTTGTTGTTTAAAAAATAATTTGCATTAAAATAAAAATAGTTTCGTAGTGTAAAAAAGAAAACTTTGTTTTGCTAAAAGAAAAGTGTTAAAGTGGTACATAAAATATAATGTATAAAATACGATTATATAGTAATGTGTTATTATTCATTTCAATTTGAATATTTTTTATGTTTTAAATTAAATCTCGCCGAGTTTTTATTTGTGAGTAATATTCGAGTAATTTCATTGCGTGACAGCGATTACTCGCCAAAACAGGTTAAAAACAGAGTTTTATGAGAAAAACAGCTGTTTGTTTCCATTTATGGCATTTCTGTTTCATTCTACACATGAGCACAGAATTAGAACATAGCTAGAGGCTCTTTTGATATTTTGACTTTCGTAAAAATTTCAAAATTCTCAATTTCCATCTGCCCACATTTTCCGGTTTCCATGGAATTTAGATTCGCGCTTCCAATAAATTCAAATTTCCGCACTATTAAACGTGCTGACGACAGATTATGATAGAACAACACAATATCTATAAATTCCTTTAACTTCCATCTTCTCCCGTTAACCTGGAATTTAGATTCATCCTCCCAAAAAATGAAAATTTTGCAAAAATTTAAATTTGTGCATCAAAACTCGCACTGTTAAGGTTTGTGACTACATATTATGATAGAAAACTATAACTATAAATTCCAGCAACTTCCATTTGCTCTTCCTCTCAAGAAATTTAATGTTGGGATTTCGTAAAAATTATGAAATTTGTAGAACTTGCTCCGTTAGATATCATGACCCCTGATTATCATTGTGTGACAGATTATCTATAAATTCCAATAAGTTTCAACAGCTCATCTTCTCCCGTTTTCCTGAAATTTGAATTCATCCTCTCAGGTATATTAAATTTAGAATTTCGTAAAAATTATGAAATTCGTAACAAAACTCGCTCTGTTAGATATTATGATCCCTGATTATCATTGTGTGACAGATTATCTATAAATTCCACTAAGTTTTAAACACTCATCTTCTTCCGTTTTCCTGTAATTTGAATTCATCCTCTCAAGAACATTAAATTTTAAATTTCGTAAAAATTATGAAATTCGTCACAAAACTCGCTCTGTTAGATATCATGACCCCTGATTATCATTGTGTGACAGATTATCTATAAATTCCACTAAGTTTCAACAGCTCATCTTCTCCCGTTTCATCCTTTCTAGAATTATTTAATTTTAAAAGTCAGGAAATGTAAAAAAATACATAAGAAATTTCTGATTTGACTTAGTTTTTGGAAAATGCAGGAGAAGGACCCCCGATAACATCATTAGTAGTCTATTTGGTCCAACCATGTCGTCATTATTCCATTTTGAATACACTTGGTTATATTTTCAATGTTTAACAGTGCTATGTTAGCATTTAAAGAAAACTCTGGTTAACACAATTGGTTTGTGTCTAGGGTTTTAAATTTGGAAATTTAACTTGACACACTTACTAGAAGCTGAACTAGAACTTCTTCAAAATCATTTAGAACTATACACCCATTATATACTTCCCATTACAAACTTTCTGTGTTTAGTTTTGTGTTTTTAAAATTGTTTTGTAAATTTCATTTATAAATTCAAACATTTAACTGACAACCACAATTAATGTTGTTTTTTTTATAAATTCATTTGTTTAGTTCTTAAACATAATTTGTTGTTCTAATTTAACTGGCAACATAATTGTAAATTAAACCAATTGTTGATACACAATCATTCTAATGGAAGTGAAAAATAATTCAAAGTTACCAAAGTGGAAAAATGGAATTAACAAAATCTAACATTGAAACAATAAGCAATCCAGCTGCAAAAAAAATAATTGAAAGGCATTTTTACAGCGCTCCACACAGCAGACACTGTCAATCAGTCATATAAACAGACATACTTTAACATTAACATAAATTAATGCAATTTACAAATCTGTGTATTACAATATCCAATAGTAGGTTTTTGGGCAGTAAGTGTAAAACAACTCCATAAAATTTAATATAGTGCAGCGTAGGAAATCATACACATACCAATGAATGGAGAAGATGAATAAAATAGCATGATAACTAGTAGCAGCAGGAACAGCAGCAGTAGTCTCTAGTTCGTTTAAACTTTAGTAGTAGAGGTTTTGCTCATATGACGGACGTGTGCTTGAACCACACTAAAAACATGTCGTCATGTTCAAAATGTTTGTTATTATGAATATGAGATTGAAAAAAGTCAGTAGAGAAAGGAGTACGAGGATATATGTAGATAGGAGTGTCTGTTTAAGTGTATATGTATATCGTTAGTATGGAGTCCTCTTAACAGCTAATAAAACACATTGACAATGCGCCGGAAAAAAGAGCAATGTCAATGATGTTGAAAACAACAGCTTCAATAACAATATAAAACATTATCCTTAAAACATTGTCAACACAACAATAATACTACTGGGGAATATTTCATTAAACGATGAGTGTCAAAAACTATTAGACTGAGACAGATTTGTTTGTGGGAAAATAACTTTAAGATTTTCCAGCCGAAGATATGCTCAGTTGTCTGCTTCTATATACCCGCAGAGAAAAAATAAAGCTGTGCATGTTTATCACAACTATTTAAATATTTTTACATTTTTTTTTTAAATATTATGGTCACTGTAATTAATTATATGATTGCGTTAACCATAATATGTTTAAGTTATGATTTACATGATTATAGCAATCATGTATATGATTACAGTAATTAATCACCCCTATCGTGAATAAAAATTCAACGTGAAATTTGTTAACTTTTCACATTTTTCCTATTTAAATTCAATGTTAAAAAAATAAAAGGGAACAAATTTCACGTGGAATTTTTATTCACGGTAGGGGTGAATATTTAATTAGTGTTTGTGGTAATCATATTTATGATGAAATATTATACCATATTATGTTGTTCTCAATCATTATCAAAGATAATCATTATCATCATAAATGAATTCATCATAAATATGATTGTCACAAATACATACACAGTTACTAAAATCGTATGTATGATTGTAGTAATCATCTGAATCGTAACTTAACCATATTATGATTACCACAATCATACGAATAATATATAATATAGTTAAAAAAAAAAAAATGTTTTGAAAAATGTAAACATTGTTGTGGTAAACAACTATATTTTTTCTCTCTTTGTGTGGAGACATTCGTTTGAAACCAAAATATAGCTAATGTTTGAAGCTAAAATGTGACTACATACAGAAATATGTTTGAAAATAAAATATGGCTACTTATAGTAGCTCCAAACTTGAAGCTAAATATGTATGACTATATACAACTATAGGTGTGAAGCTGAAATATGCCTATATAAAGGTCTTAGCTTGGAGCTAAAATATGCCTATATAAAGCTCTTAGCTTGGAGCTAAAAAGTGACTGTATACAGCTCTAAGTTTGAAGCTTAAATATGACTATATACAGCTGCACTGTATACAGCTCTAAGTTTCAAGCTGAAATATGCTTATATAAAGCTCATAGTTGTATGCATATATAAATATATAGCTCCCTAATAAATAATTGTCAGTTCTACAAATAAGCTAATGCCTGTTGAAACTCTATGAAATGGAAAATAATGCTGCAAAATGTATTTATATGTATTCATACGAGTGTATGTGTTTGAGTGTATTTTGTTTAAAGGACTATAAAACTCCAGTTGCTGTTTAAAAACTCCATATTTCAAATAACTCTGCAGCCGTTTCAACACATTACTTTTTGTAATAAACATTAAAATGTAATATGTTCATTAAATATTTTGCGTTCTGTTCATAATTAAATAACTTTGTCTTAAATGTATTTAAGAATTTTACATATTTGCAAATGTTTACGAAAAACAACAACATTTGCATTTATAATTTCATTTGTTCCCTTAACGAATTTTAACTGTTTAGCTTTATAAGATGTATGAGCGAGCTAGCGAACGTTTATAAGCACGTGCATTTGACATTTGTCAGGTTAATTGTCAGAAACAGTGTCGTCATGTTATTGTGTTTAAAATTATGCTTATTTTTGGAAATTTCTGTTTGTTTTCATTTTGCCGGAGATTTATTAAACATTAAGCACAATATAAGAATTAAATAAGCGTTTTTTTTTATTGCGCAGATAAATTTTAATATTAGTTTCAATGAATAACATTTGTATAGTACAAGTTTGTGACGTTGAAGTATGACTATAGACAGCCCTACGTTAGAAGATAAAATATGGCTTTAGAAAGTCCTCCATGTACATGCAAAGCTACAACATGACTTTGTAAACCAATACGTTTGCAGCTGAAATATGACAAATTGGAAGCTAAAATATGGCTTTATAAAGATCAACGTTGAAGCTACAATATGACTACGTTTAAAGTTAAGATAAAACTTTAAAAATACCTACGTGTTACTCTAAAATATGACTCAATAAAGAAACACGTTTGAACGTAAAATATGACTTGATAAAGACCTACAATTGAAGCTTTTAAAGACTTACGTTAGAAGCTAAAATACGACTACGTATGATGCTGAAATATGACTGCGTTCATACACACAGCTTCAAAAGTGTGTAAGCACCAGTGAATTTTTTGATTTTTTTAAGATTATGAAAAGCATTATAGTTCAATTTAATTTTTTTTTCATAATCGAATCTATTATTCAACCAAATATCCAACAAAACGAAACTTTTAAATTTCAATCGCTGAGTAGATTTTAGGATTTTCATTATCTTAAAAAAATCAAATAATTTGTTGTGTTTACTCAATTTTGAGGCTCATAGTAGTTTGAATATAACTTTATATTTGAACAAAAAAAAATACTTTATAAATATACCTACGTTTGGAGCTAATATATGTCTTTTAGAGACTTGCGTTAGAAGCTAAAATATGACTACGTCTAAAATAAGACTTTATAAAGACCTGCACTTGAAGCTAAAATATGTATATCTTTTAGAGACTTACGTTAGAAGCTAATATATGACTATGTTTAAAACTAAAATACGACTTTAGAAAGGCTTTAGATCGAACTTAAACTATTAAATAATTTTGAAACTATTAAAGTTTTTGAAGCTTAACCCGAATAGTAAAAAAACTCATTTAAATTATATCATACTAGCGGACCCGGCGAACTTTGCCTCGCCCCAATTTTAAGCCTTCAGACAAACTTTAGAGTAATAATATAATACAACAGGAATAATTTCACACAAAATTTCGTACAAAAAACTCAATTTTCCGACTTTTGCGGAGATTTTCCAATTTTCCGTATTTCGCATTTTCCGCAATTTCCCATGATTTACACCAAGAACTTTCTATTTTTCCATTAAGGAATAATTTCACACAAAATTTCGTACAAAAAAATAAGTTTTCGATTTTTCCAATTTTCCGCAATTTTCCATGTTTTACACCAAGAATAATTTCACACAAAATTTCGTATAAAAAAAAATCAATTTTCCGACTTTTGCGGAGACTTTCCGCATTTCGCATTTTCAGCAATTTCCCATGATTTACACTAAGAACTTCCTATTTTTTCATTTGGAAAGCCATTAAGGAATAATTTCGTACAAAAACTCGATTTACGATTTTTCCACTTTTCGGACTTTTCCGGAGGGATTTTCCAAAATTCTCTAAAAAACCTTCTCCTCGAAAATACGAACAACTGACAAAACATTTTACAGAAATCGGCCCAGCCGTTCTCATTTTATGAATTACTATACATTTTTTACACCATTTTTATAATATATATAGATATTTTATTACATTCACTTAAAATAAGTCTTTACTATGGTCCTCATAACAGATTCTGTGCTAAATTTTATTAACACCACATATTCATCTCTGAACAAAGGTATAGTTTTAACAGCTTCTTATCAATGATCATATTTCTAAAGATCCAATCATAATATAATATAAACAAAAATTAACTAATATCAAAAGTAGACAAAACATCTACGAAACGTCGGGAAAAAAATGTAAATAAAAGTTTTTAATTACATTGTAAAAGTTTGGGCCTAATTAGCTTAAAAAAGGAACATTTAATAAATATTGACTTTGGCCAACATTCAACATAGAAGCAAAATATTACGTTTAAATGATTTACATTGGAGATTTTTTGGTGGCGTCATAAACAAAATTCCACAAAATATGCCGTATAAAATCACACAAGGTAATAATATCACTATAGAGAAAGAACTCTGAAATTCATGATTATGTTTTTTCAGCAATTGACTATGAATCTGAAATTTATAATAATTACGCATACATTTTTGTTTATAAATCTATTTCTCATTATACATATTACCTTAAACTCATTGAAGTTTTTATTCTTAACATCCATGTAAAATATGTACTATGAGCCTCAAAAGTGAGTAAACACAACAAATTATTTAATTTTTTTAATATAATGAAAATCCTAAAATCCATCCATCGATTGAAATTTAAAAGTTTCGTTTTGTTGGATATTTGGTTGAATTATAGATTCGGTTATGGAAAAAAATTTAAGTTGAACTATGCTTTTCATAATCTTAAAAAAATCAAAAAATTCACTGGTGCTTACACACTTTTGAAGCTGTGTGTATATTAATGACCATTACATTAGAGCTTACTAGGTTTTTTTAGAAAACATTATGTGATTTCTACATAATCTTTATCGAGCACTAAACATTAAAATTTGAACAATGTAAAAGTTTGCCGTTTGATACTAAAGCAAAATTGTTCTCTAGAAATAAATATATAAATAAAAATCCAAGCAGTAGGGAACATTATTAGTAAATAACTACATAAATATTTTGCCATATAAAAAAGCTTATACTAAAGATTGTTTTTGATAATTTGTTTTTCAATATTAGGTTATTTTGAAGCAATTTTATGCCTGATGTGATTTCTGCTTTAATAAGCAATTATTATGTATTAAATATGGTAAAACAAATATTCTAAAAAAATATAATAATCAATTACTGCGTATTTAGGAGGATTAATAACTAATGTTAATAGCTATTATATAATGGAAGCAATTGCCTCCGTTTGAAGCCAAAATACGACTTTATAAAGGCCTACGTTTGAAGCTAAATTATGTCTTTAAAAAGATTTACGTTTAAAGCTGAAATATGACTTTAAAGAGACTTACGTTTTAAGCTTATATGTGACTACTGTGAAGCTGAAAAGACTTACGTTTGAAGCTGAAATGTGACTACGTTTGAAGCTCAAATATGGGTTTATAAAGACTTGTGTTTGAAGCCAAATTATGACTTTATAAAGGTATACGTATGAAGCTATTTTAGCTAACTATATTCGAGGCTAAAATATGACTATATAAAAACCTATGTTTGTGGTTAAAATATGACTTCAAAGAGACCTACGTTATAAGCTAGAATATGACGTTGTAAAAACCTACATTTGAAGCTAAAATATAAATTTAAAAAGAAAAGTTTGAAGTTGAAATATGACTTTATAAAGACTTAGGTTTACATTGAAGTTATTTTAGCTGACTATTTTTAAGACTAAAATATGTTTTTATAAAAACCTATGTTTGTGGTTAAAATATGACTTCAAAGAGACTGACTTCAAAGCCAATATATGACGTTATAAAAATCTATATTTGAAGCTTAAATATAACTTTTAAAAGACTTACATACGTTTGAAACTAAAATATGAATACGTTTGAAGTAAAATATGTATGTCTTTATAAAGACTTACGTTTGAAGCTAAACTATAATTATATTAAAAGCTAAAAAATTACTTTATAAAAACATATGTTTGTAGCTAAAATATGACTAGAAAGAGACCTACGTTAGAAGCTGAAATATGACGTTATAAAAACCTACGTTTGAAGCTATAATGACTTTATTATAAAGAAATAACTTTGAAGCTATTTACAAACATAAGTTTAAAGCTAAAATATTTATATTTACAGACCTACATTAGAGGCTGAAATATATATGTATGTATATGAAGATTAAAAATAACGTGTGCTTTAAGACAAAATTTTCATACAAAATTTTCTTAAAGTACATTTGAAGTCTACTTTAATTTTTTCTGAATAAGACTGTAAGTATGACTGTATGTATGTTACTAAAATATGTATGTTGTATATTTAACGAAATTCATTTACCCAAATTTTTTTCTAACCAAAAATATCCATACATTAATGGCAATTTCATGTTCAATTACCAGTGACAGTTTTGGTAAAAGTGTCAAACTAAATTGTCAAAATTGTAAGCAGAAATAAACAAGTCTTTCTGTTTCAAAATAGACAATTTAATGATTTGAAATAAAAGTTTAAAATTTAATTTCAATGTTATAATAGTTGCTAAGCAAACTTGTTTATTTTAGTAGATAATTGACGGATTAAAACGGACGGATTTTTAAAGCAAAACTTTACTTACTTTATAAAATTGCAATGCAATAAGTTTCCTCTTACCTGCAAGTAAAAGAAAATCAAATAATTTATTAGCAAAAAAGTAGTATAAACAAAAATTCTTAAACCTAAAAAAATGGTCTTTTGAGGGAAGATTAAAAAAATCATTATCTTATTGTATTTAAAATAAGATGTCATTCATTACAATTAGTTTGCAAGTTAAAGCTATATTTCCATACTATAAAACTGTATTCGAGAAGCCATTGAATTTCTTAAAAATGGTCCTTCGAATTTGTTTGAAGGCAAAATTAATACTACTTAGGGAAGGCAAACGTTGTATTTTCATACAGTCATGTGTTTGTTACAAAAATAGTAACAGAAATTGGTCTTGCGAACCTGGAATTAAGTAACATATTAGCTTCAAATGTAATTCTTTATAAAGTCTTATTTAACTTCAAACAAAGGATATTATAAAGTCATATTTTAGTTTGAAACGTAGTTATATTTTAGACTCAAATATAGATCTTTATAAAGTCAAATTTTATGTTCAAACGTAGGTATTCATGAATTATTATTTTGATTCAGAGGCAGTCATATTATGACGTGGGTCTTTATATATTTTTACTTCAAACGTAGGTATTTATACAGTCAAATTTTGGCTTCAAATGTAGTCCTGTCTTTATAAAGTCATGTTTTAGCTTAAATCTTAAGTCTTTATTAAGTATCGCTTTATGTTCTTTATACAGTCATATTTTAGCTTCAAACAAAGGTCATTATAAAGTCATATTTTAGTTTGAAACGTAGTTATATTTTAGTTTCAAACGTAGGTATTTATTATTTTGATTTAAACGCAGTCATATTTTGACGTGGGTCCTTATAAAGTCTTATTTTGCGTTAAAACGTAGTCATATTTTAGCTATAAATTTAAGTCTTTATAAAGCTTCAAATATAGGCCTTATCAGTCTGTAAAAAGTCATATTTTATGTTCAAACGTAGGTCTTTATAAGGTCATATTTTAGCTTCCAACGAATTTATTTATAAAGTCAAATTTTAGCTTCAAATAAAGGTCTTTCGTTGGTCTGTATATAGTCATATTTTAGCTTTACATATCAAAATTATAATTGGTTAGCGCGTTTGATTATTAAGCATGAGTTGGTATTTGTAGCTCAGGTTCGATTCCCAGCAACTGTCACTCAAACAACATCAGTTTTTGATAATTAGTAGTTTTATATGCCTCCTGGTATAGTTTTGAAACGCCAGCGAAGTTAAATAATTAAATAAAGGCTATAAATCAAGCTTTAAAAATAAATTAAAATTTATAATTTCACCAAAGAAAGTAACTCAATTAAATATAGACATATCACTTCTCTTAAAAAAAAATTGGCAATTGAAAAAACTTCAACGTACTAGAAATTCTGCAGCAAACATATTTCAAAAATTAATCCTTCTTACCCCTTTTAATTTGGACATTAAGAAAAATAATCTTAAAGCAAAGTAAACAAAAAATTCGGTTGCAATTTTATCAATGAGTGATGGTTAGGCTACCTTCTCCCATTAAAACAAACTTTTATGACTCTTTTTTTAAACAAAAATAACTCATTAAATTGTTTAATAGAAATCGTGTTTGAAATTCACATTTAAACCATAAGAAATTTAAACGAATTCTCATATAAATTGCAACCTTATTATTAAATTTGTTACAGTTCCTTACAAACCAAGTTCATTTACCCAACAAAATAATGTATAAAATAGTACAAAAATTGTTACTATACGCAGCCACAGTAGTGGCATTAAATGTAAGTTCATTATTATAGTAAATATTATCTAATTGACTAACTGAATTAAAGCTAGCATTAATTTTAGCTGTTGCTTGTAACCGTTTTCAAATCAAGCCACTGTGAAGCCAACTTGGTAACTGAACTCTCTAATGAACTGTTGGGCGCTGATGTCACATCTATTTTAAATTTGGTTTTACATCTGAAAGAGGTTAAAAGAACTTTAGATCCTATTATAGGTTTACTACAGACTTTGATACCCGTATTGGAACAAGTTTCTAATGTCTTGGGTTTGCTGGAGAAATTAAAACTTATATAAGGAAATAAAATAAAGAAAATTAACAAGAATTTTAGTTTAACAACAAAGTCTAATGACTAAATGGTATTTTGGTAATTAAAAATTCCTCCATATCAAACACCTCCCAGGCAGTGCAAAAATCTTTAAACAATATTTGATTTGTATGAGAATTATCCATTTCCAACATCATCATAGACACCACCTTCAGTATCTGGTGGTGATTGCAAATATGTGAAAATAACTTATGCACCACATAGATTAAATCCTCTTCGCTAATAATGCCATTATGGTCATGATCAAACATATTGAAAAGCACTAAAAATTCAACAATGTAACAATGTATGTATTTAATAATAATTGAGACTTTGGTAGTTACCAACTTACTTTTCAATTTCCTTTGTTTAAGCTCATTAACTTGGTCTGCCTTCATGTGGGAGCTAACGGCCTGAAAAATACTCAAATATTTGGCAAATTCTACAAATGTTATACGTTTCTTATCACCAAACATGGAGGTTAATAATATGGACAATATGGGATTGCGTTGCAAACTAGTGACAGAAAGGAAACAGGTTTTCTTTAAGTGTAGTGGAGGAATTTGATACGAATCTTTAGACAATTGACAGAAACATTTATACAGATGAGTTATTTGGCCAGATTTTACTAAAAATATGTTTGAAGTTTTCAGCAAATTTAGAAACTATTCCGAAAGTTTTTAACTTACACGTTGTAGTTTCTTTTAAAACCTTTATATGCTCCTCGGGACATTGCAGATTTTCACGCTGATGCAATCTGGTACGGCAACAGAATGAAGAGCAGCCGCCCATTGTTTTTCAAGAAATAATAATGAAGAAAATGTCTGATATTTTTAAAATTTAAATATTTGAAGTCATATCACAAACACACAGGCTGTTTCCAATAAATAAAAAAATTGCTTTTTTTATATTTCAAAAATATAATAATTTCAACTAACTACTGACATTTTCATCATGACGTAACTGGCTAACTAGTGCTGGCAAATTCTACTACTTTCCATTACTCAATAATATTCAATACTTTTCATTTGGGTACTCAATACTACTCGATACTTTTAACGGATTTTTGAAATTGTAACGCATAATAATAATAAAATAAAAATAGATCTTCAACTATTATTGGTTTTGTATGTCTTTTGTTATTAAATCTCAGAAATTATCGAGTAACTACTTTTGAGTATTGAGTATCCAAAAAAAGGGCAAATACTCGGTACCCATTACTCATTACTTTTCCAGCACTATGGCTAACTCCCCTGGCTCTGTTTAATTTTTGATGAACTGTTAGCAGGACATAATCGCATCAATGCAACAGTAAATTAATAAGTAATTGATTTTATTACTTAAATTACCCTCATGCTAAATTCTATCCTTAGATGTTAAACTCCAACACTCTAAACACAACAATATGCAGACATTTAGACACTAACAGCCTGGGGAATTTCACAATTTCCTTTGAAATTGCAGCAATATTGTTGTTTTGTGTGCACATACATTGAGGATTGGCTTTCCAACTAAATCAAATATTAAATGAACTTAAATATTATTGGAAAAAGATTTACATTTTACAGTTGATTTAATTTTTGAGACAAAATTAATTGAAAAACAAACTAAAGAAGAACCAGGACTAGAACCTGAATTATAATCTAACCTATAACCTGAATTAGAACCTCAACTAGAACATGAATTAGAACTTCAACTAGAATCTGAACTAGAACCTCAATTAGAACATGAATTAGAATCTGAATTAGAACCTCAACCAGAACCTGAATTAGAATCTGAACTAGAACCTGAACGAAAACCTCAACTAGAACCTGAACTAGACTTGAATTAGAACCTCAACTAGAACCTGAATTAGAACCTCAACTAGGAATGAATTAGAATCTGAAATAGATTTAATGTAGTATCTGAACAAGAACCTCAACTAGCACCTGAATTAAAACCTGAACTAGACTTGAATTAGAATCTGAAATCGACCTGAATTAGAATCTGAATTATAACCTAAATTAACTAGAGCCTGAACTAGACTTGAATTAGAATCTAAACTAGAGCTGAATTAGAATATAAACTAGAACCTTCACTAGAACCTAAACTAAAACCTAAACTAGAACCTGAACTAGACTTGAATTATCTGAATCTGAAATAGAACCTCAATTAGACGCTGCACTATAACCTAAACTTCAATATAATTAAAACTGGTCTGTAACTGCACTGGAATGCTTTTGAATTCGACTACAGCTGTTCCACACACAATTGCCATAAAAACCCCCTGGAAACAGAAATGCAATTATTTAAGTAAGATATTTTTTATCGTTATTGTTGTGGTTGATTTTCGTCTGCATTTTATTATTATTTTCTGATCATTCATAATCGGATTATAAAAGAAAACTACAAATAAAAAGTGTACAACATACACATATGAAATTACAAAGAAAAAGTAAAATGCCAGACAGCCAATCTTTTTGCTAAAAAATGAAAAATAAAGCAAAATCATGGTGTGTAATTTTCTTTATTACTACAATATTAAAAACATTTTTCAAACCAAAACAAAAAAAAGAAAAGAAACTAAGAAAATTATTAGGATGATTTTTCTATAATGGTGATGATGGGCTATGATGATGAGGATATATTTCATATCTAGCTGATAAAATAAGTCGTTTTGTAATAAACTCACAGTTGAAGTTGTCAGTCACTCTTTTTGGTCTGTATGTCTGTTTTTCAGTGTGTCAGAAAAGTGTTTGAAATATGAATGGTACTTTGTGCAAATTTTTTAAGTATTAAATGAATTTATTATAGTTTACTTGTTTTTTTTCTAGCTTTTATTACATTTGTAATTTTTCTTGTGGGTTTCTAGGGTTCTGTTTTTTTTTTTTTTTTTAGAATGTGAAGTGCAATTTGATAATGAAAACTAGAAAAACAATGAATCGGAAAAGTAAGACAAAGGAAATGAAAATAGTATTGTTAATGTTAGTATTGAGAATTTGTCATTAAGAAAGAAAACCCGGCACAAAGCATTTTTTCAACTGAGCTAGTAGTGAAATTGAACTCAGAAAAGATGTAAACTGGAAACTGAACTAGAACAGAACTAGCAGAGCACTAGAAAAGAACTAGAACAGAACTAGATCAGAACTAGAACAGAATTAGAGCAGAACTAGAACAGAATAATGGCGTTTTCTTTTCTGGCAAAAATGTTACACTTTTTTCCTTTTTTATAGGGAAAATGGGTAAAAAGTGTAACATATATGTAACATTTTTGCCAGAAAAGAAAACGCCATTAGAACAGAACTAGAAAAGAACTTGAACCTGAACTAGAACCAAAACTAAAAAAGAACTAGAACAAAACTAGAAAAGAACTAGAACAGCAAAACTAGAAAAGTACTAGAACCTGAACTGGAACCAAAACTAGAAAAGAATTAGAGCAGAACTAGAAGCTGAACTAGAACACAACTAGAAAAGTACTAGAACCTAAACTGGAACCAAAACTAGAACAGAACTAGGAAAGAACTAGAACAGAACTAGAACAGAATTAGAGCAGAACTAGAACACAACTAGAACAGAACTAGAAAAGTACCAGAACCTGAACTGGAACCAAAACTAGAACAGAACTAGAACAGAATTAGAGCAGAACAAGAACACAACTAGAACAGAACTAGAAGAGCAATAGGAAAGAACTAGAATAGATCTGGAACTAAAACAACACTAGAACCTGAATTACAACGTGAACTAGAACCTCAACAATAAGCTGAACGAAAACGTAAAGTAGAACCTGAACTTCTACAAGTTCTTCTTTTTCCCCTTGTACATAAATATTCAAATTTAATTTATGCCTATTTTATCTTGTGCGTTCTAAAGTCTACAAGAAAGAACAAGTTAATGACCATGTCATGTTACCTTGTGTTTGTCGAAATTCAAATATACCCCCATAAATATGTATACATATAAACAATTCTGTTGAGTTGACAATAATTTCATCTTAAATCCTGGAATCTTTTGTTTGTGTCTTATTGTTGTTATGTAAATGAACATTACATAATAATAAATTTTGTTTAATTTACGAAAATCTTTAAATATGTATTTAAGGCTGAGAGAGAGAGAAGTTGAGAGGTAATTGAATTGAAACCTCTTGTTTAAGTTTTAATGCAAACAAATGAGCAAAAAACACTTTAGTTTTCAGTTACAACAGTCACAAGCACACTTAAACTCATTCAGAGAATATCTACCACACACAGAACAAAAACGTTCCTACAAAGTAGAGTGCAGTATACATTTATTTGTTACAATTAATGAGAATTTCCGTTTCCTATAAGGAGACAGGTAAGTTTATGAGTTTCCAGATACTAACCCATACATACAAACACAATCATAATTTTAGTAGCTTTGTGTGTTTGGGAGTGTGTTTAATGTGTGTGTGGTCGTTTCGTCATTAACATTACAGATGTGTTTAGTGTGTTGTTGTTGTCGTTGTTGATGTTTCTGTTATTGTCCTTTTGGTTAGAGTGATATTGTAGTTGTTGTTATGGCTGTTATTATTTGTAACACATGTTGTGGCTTTCAAAACTTTAAATCTTTTGTTTTCGTTAGTATTAATGGTGTTTTGTGGTATGTGTTTGTTTATATTTTTGGGCGAGTGTTTTGTCGATTTTATTACAACACTCCTTTTTCTATAGAAAATATATGGTTGGAAATTTACAGCCACTTTAATAGGACTGGGGACTGCTTTTCATGTTGGCCCAGCAGTAAATCTTTTAATGGATCCTTAAAAGTTATTGTTAAAGTAATTAATATACAATTTTTTATTTGGCTTAATGCAGCTCTTAAAAAGAAGTTAATGTAAAAAAGGAATCATGTAAAAAGTATTTCTTGTTAAGAAAACTAAGAAAAAAAAATAAAATTGTTTTGTAAAGACATTTTAGGTTGAAAATTCCATTTGTAACGATTTAAATATTTATGCAGCTATTGTGCTAAATTTCAAAAGCAAACTTCCTAGAAGTATATTCTTTACATAAATAAAACAAATGGGCCCATAAGTTGTCCGAAAACTGTGGAAAATTGATTTACACTAACATATTTCTTAGCAATTTCATAATTTATAAACCAAATTAGCTTAATTTGACTAGTGAACTTTCTAATGGTATATTCTTTATATAAATAAAACAAATGGACCTATAAGTTGCCCGAAAACTGTGGAAATTTGATTTACACTAATATATTTCTTAGCAATTTCATAATTTATATACCAATTTAGCTTAATTTTAATAGTGAACTTTCTAGAAGTATATTTTATAAAAAAAAAGGAAACAATTGATCTGTCAAATTACCCTAAAGCTAATGAAAATTGATTTAAACTAACAAACTTTCTTACTATTTTACCCTTTCCAAATCAATTCGGTTCAATTTCAAAAGCCCACTTTTTAAAATAAATTTTAAACAGAAGAACCCTGAAGCTCGCTGAAACCCATGGCAAACTGTTTTAAACCAACAAATTTACTAACTACAACAGCATTTATTTAATTTTTTAATTGGCCCAAATTTGCTATACAACCATTAAACTTAAAATATAACTCTATTCTTATGGAACAGCATCATAATACCTGCAAATAATTTTAATTATACTGTTACAAGTATATGTTACAACATCCTGTGTTTACTTATTAATTATTTTATATACCAGCCAGCATTTGCACATTTCGTAACATCGAATTTAATAAATAATTAATTTAAATTGATGATGCTGATTTATGTGTGTAAGTGCCAGGACAACAAAACACCAACATGGCGTTAAGTAAATGAACGCATCAAATTTATATCAGAACAAAATGTGCAAATGTAAGCGAAATAATGAATTGTGATGTCGCCTGCTAAATCGCAGTAGCCAAGGATTGCAGGTAACAACCATAAAGAGGACGTGACAGAAAAGGCAGCGGATTTTAAGGGAAGTTGTTGAAGTAATTTATTTGTAGGTCAGCAACATTTTGAAAAATAAATGGAAAAATTAACAAAATTACGTATATTTAATATTAATTTGTTTTTAGAGAAAATTTAAAAAAATATACTTATATATTTTATAGAAAACTTACGATAAAATAAGTTTTATAAATAAGACTAGTTCGGTTCCAGGTCAGGTTCTAGTTGAGGTTTGAATTGAGGTTCTAGTTAACTTTCGAGTTAAGTTTCATGTTCAGGTTCACGATAAAATTAGTCCGTCCTATAAATAAAACTAGTTCACTTGCAGTTCAGGTTCTAGATCAGGCTCTAGTTGAGGTTCTAGTTAAGTTTCTAGTGGAAGTTCTAGTTCAGGTTCTAATTCAGATTCTAATTCAGGTTCTATTCCAAGTTCTAGTTCAAAATCTAGTTCAAGTTCTAGTTCAGGTTCAAGTTGAGATTAAAATTCAGGTTCTACACCGTTTCCATTTGTATTTCAGAAAATGTAATTTGGAGATATATATAGGACATTGCGACCGCTTGAAAACATTCGCAATTTTGTGGATCGTGTTTGGGGATACTGGTGGAGTAAGAGATCATCAAATATCCGGCCCTCCGCGCACTGTGAGAACTTCTAAAGCGATCAAAGCCGTGAAGAGATGAATAGAACGAAAACCACCTGCAAAAACAGAAAATTAAAGAAGATTTGAGACTCAGCGCGTTCAAGCGACACACTGAACTGGACTGCTCACGGCCGCATTGAAGGAAAAACGGAAGCGAAAATCGATATCTGTTCTAGACGGTACGTGAAATACACTCACGGGCAAATTCTGTTCACACACGAGAAAATTTTCACTGTACATATATGTATGTAAGCGCGGTCATCCAAAGAAGCATTATTCAAAGAGGTCACCATCCCGCGTCTGTAATGGTATGGTGGGGAGTAAGCAACGATGGCGTTACCAAGCTCCATTTTTGCGAGAAAGGAGTAAAAACATCAGCCATAGTTTATCATAGTCGTCTTGGAACCCATTGTGAAGCCTCTCAAAAGCAATCAATATTCACCAATAAGCCAATTTCTATTAAGACTCTTCTCCAGTTCACAAGGCAAAAACGTATTAACTGTGGCTAAAACACAGCAAGTCCGAAACTTCATATCAACGGATGATTGGACAGCTGCTAGTCCAGACCTCAACCCGTTGGATTACAAGTTGTGGTCCGTATTAGAGGGCATTGCTTGCTCTACTCGATGTCCAAATATTGAGTCGTTGACGCGAGCCCTTGTTCGTGCAGTGGCCAATTTCCGCATGCACGAAGTGCGTCTTGCTATCGTTGAGTGGTTATATTATCTTAAGTCGTGCTGGACGCCATTTCGACTAAGTATTTATGACTTGAAATAGAATTTCAAATACTCTATCTAGTTCAGCTCCTAGTTCTGTTCTAGTGTCTGTTTTAGTGCTCTTCTAGTTTTGTTTGTTTTATCTTAATTCTAGCCCTTAATGTCTTCCCTTCAACAAAAACTTATCAAAATAAATAATCTAAATGTCACTTAAACATTAGAGTTAAGTAAATACATCTTCTAGTTTATCTTAGCAGAAACCACAGTTTATTTATTTACTAGCAATTGTATGCTCTAGTTATTTTCCAGTTCATTGCTTTTCTATTGATTTCTTTTGTTTGTGCTTACGCAGATTTTCCATATCATTCTTTTCATCAAACATTCATCTCGTTTTGTTTAGATTTGCTCGAGAATTTTTTTCTTTTTTGGGTGGAGAAAAAGCAAAAGAAATTGTCTTAAACATCTTTATGGTTGATTACAACATGTCTGTTATCAACTACAAGTGAAGTTTTCCATAGTTTTTTTTTTTAAAGATTGTATTTGTTTCTGTATTTTTGTTTCTATTTATATTTTTCTTTCATTCATGGTTTGTTTAACTATCGAATACGACGTTTTTACCGGCAACATAAAGTAAGTTGAATCTGTTTAAAAAAAAAATAGAGGAATGGGGAAGATAAAATGGAAAAGAAATGGAAAACTTGATATAAAACATTAGGAAAATATAGTTTTTCCTTGATGGCAAACTGAAGTGGGTTTTCTGTAGAATTTCTTTTTAGTTTTGTTTCGTTTCTTTGGTTCTTTTATAAAGCTTTTAGTGGAGTAAAGATGTTTATAAAGCTGGCAACGTGAACACTGACACACATAGCTATACTTAGGAGGGTGGAGCAAAAAGTTTATTGTCCAGCCTAGGATGTCTAACTGACATTAGCCTAGCAATAACAATTCAGAGTAATGGTGACTCAAATGCAATATCTTTCACCATAAACACTTGGATCAATTAAATGAGAAATCTTCTTTCATTTTAAAACGACTTTTCACTGCATTCCCCTTAAAATAGTTTATATGCTTAAAACTAAGTTCATTTCTGTTTAAAGTTTTTAAAACACAGAGAAAACTACACAAGAAAACAAGCAGCAATTTTTAGTTTATTCAAGAAAGACAAAATAAAGTGGATTTATACATACACATATACTTATATTAATGGTCTTGCAAAAAACAAACTAAAATTAAAAACTGTGTATGTTGCTCGTAAACGAGATAAAGTTTTTCTTTTCCAACTCCATATAAGTATAAACTGGAAAAAATCAAGAAAACTGTAAAATAAATATTTCAACAAACTAAACAAAATGATGTAGTTTTATTATCATCAAAGTAAAAACAAGAAAAATATTAACAAGGCACTGCTCAAGTACGAGGACAAGAACTCCCACGTCTACAAGTATATGGAAAATAATCCCAGAAGTATCTCAAGATTTTAGCTTTTTACACTCTCCGCCAGTATTGATAAGCAAGCATGCCAGCAAGTAAGAAAATCAATAAAATGTTGTAGTGTTTTGAAAGTAGATATTTATTATTTGTTGAATGTTAGTTATGTTGTCTGTTAACAGCAGTAACAAAGTATTTCTTAGTTTTTTTTTTTTTTTTTTTTAGGTAAAATGTTTAAAACAATTAAAAAGCTAAAAGGAATAAAGAAGTTTTAAAAAAATTAAAGGAAAGTTTAAAAGGACATGAAATATAAACATTAAATATAAATACACACTGTTTTCCCATAGTAAAGACAGACACAGGTTTCCTAAAGAAAACCGTCTGTTTAGGAAAGACACAGGGTTTCTATAGAAAACCATCTGTTTATGAAAGACACAGGTTTCCTATAGAAAACCGCCGGTATGTAACAGACACAGTTTTCTTATAAAAAACCGTGTGTGTGTAACAGATACAGTTTTCCTATAGAAAACCGTCTGTTTAAAACAGACACAGTTTTCTTATAGAAAACCGCTGGTATGTAACAGACAGAGTTTTCTTATAGGAAACCGTGTATGTGTAACAGATACAGTTTTCCTATAGAAAACCGTCTGTTTAAGACAGACACAGTTTTCTTATAAAAACCCGTGTGTGTGTAACAGATACAGTTTTCTTATAAAAAGGCGTGTGTGTGTAACAGACACAGTTTTCTTATAGGAAACCGTGTATATGTAACAGACACAGTTTTCCGTCTGTTTAAGACAGACACAGTTTTCCTATAGAAAACCGTCTGTTTAAAACAGACACAGTTTTCCTATAGAAAACCGTCTGTTTAAAACAGACACAGTTTTCCTATAGAAAACCGTCTGTTTAAGACAGACACAGTTTTCTTATAAAAAAAACCATCTGTGTGTAACAGACACAGTTTTCAAATAGAATATCGTCTTTTTAAGACATACACAGATTTCCTAAAGAAAACCGTCTGTTTATAAAAGACACGGGGTTGCTATAGAAAACTGTCTGTTTAATACAGACACAGGTTTCCTTAAGAAAACCATCTGTTTAAGACAGACACATGTTTCCTATAGAAAACTGTCTGTTCAAGACAGACACAGGTTTCCTATAGAAGACAGTATGTATCTGTATCATAAAGAAAACAGTCTGTATAACAGATTGTGCTGTAAAGTATTTAAATATTTAGCTCCTTAAATCATTATTAACATCTGCATTCTTTAACTTGTAACTTAACCATAGTGTTGTAAGTCACAAATAAACCAAAAGGTTTATTGTGCCAATTTTCCAGCAAATTATACGCAAAACTACATTTTAATGAGCTCTTGAGAAAAGTATACTATTTTTTCACTACTTCCCAGCTAACAATTCAAGCAATTCCAAGTAGAGATTATTTTCAAATTATTATTTTTTTTGGCTGTTTTTGTTTGCGTAGGAAACCAATTTAATACCTATTAAAAACCACTTCCGTTTAGACTTTAACACACAGGCACAGCACAGCAACAGCATTAACAACAATAATACCCGAAACAATCCAACAAATAAAAAAATTACGAGATTACAATTCACCATGGTTAAAACTTAAGAATTCGTTTAACCGGGATGCTGGTAAAATGGAATCCTTGATACGTAACCGAAGCATGAGAGAGAGAGAGAGACAGTAGTCAGAGGGAAAATAAAATCACAACTACAAAGGAATTAATGTAACGGAAGTAATTTAAACGATTTAACGAATTATTTTATATTCCTTGCAAACGTACGTGAAGCAGTGCAAGCCAGCAAATACGAGTGTTACCAAGTGTTGACAATAAAAGCTAGTTGTAAGGAATTTTTTTCAGGAACAGAAATAGGAACTAAAAAAGAAAGGATACATTTTAGCAGTTAGTTATAGTAACACAGTGACATTATTTACAAAAAACTGTCTCATGAGAAAACTGTCTGAGACACTGATTTTCTATGAAAGAAATGCACTGTTATCCTATAGAAAATCTGTATAAAACCGTCGGTTTTCTTATAGAAAAACGGTTTGAGACACAGACGGCTTTCTTCTAGAAAAAAGGTTTGAGACACAGACTGGTTTCCTAGAAAAAAAAACGGTATAAGACACAGACGGTTTTCCTACAGAAAAACGGTTTGAGGCACTCCACTAGAAACTCGGAATGAAACACAGATCTATAAGAAAACTGTGTCTGTCTTACACAGACGGTTTTTTATACGAAAACTGTATCTGTCTTACACATACGGTTTTCTATAAGCAAACTGTATCTGTTTTACACAGACGGTTTTCTATACGAAAACTGTGTCTGTCTTACACACGCGGTTTTCTATACGAAAACTGTGTCTCTCTTACACAGTCTGTTTTCTATACGAAAACTGTGTCTCTCTTACACAGTCGGTTTTCTATACGAAAACAGTATCTGTCTTACACAGACGGTTTTCTATAAGAAAACTGTGTCTCTCTTACACAGTCGGTTTTCTATACGAAAACAGTATTTGTTTTACACAGACGGTTTTCTATAAGAAAACTGTGTCTCTCTTACACAGTCGGTTTTCTATATGAAAACAGTATCTGTCTTACACAGACGGTTTTCTATAAAAATACTGTGTCTGTCTTACACAGTCGGTTTTCTATATGAAAACAGTATCTGTCTTACACAGTTTTACACGGGTTTCTTTAGGAAAACTGTCGATGTTCAAATTTGAGCTTTTTTATCAAAATAAAACACTGTGCTTTTGTAACTTGAAGTTTTACGGCAATTATAGATACGTCTTATATGTGTATTTCTATTCTTATTCCAAGAGCATTGTAAAACTTGTAAAAAAATATTACTTCCAGCACTTTATCACAGAGAATGGAACCGAAAGCTAAAAAAAGAATAAGTTTAAAGCAACTTAAAGAAAGGGGAAAGAAGTTTAATGAAAAACCATTAACATTGTACTTGTTAAATGCTATTAAACATTTCTCAACCCATCAATAAAAAAAAACTCAAAATACACAACCCGCATGCATAGAAGGTTTAAAAATATTTTCTTCCTTTTGAAGTCAAGTTAAATGTTTAAGGGAATCAGTTCCAATAATGACATATTTCGATTTTCCTTGACAACTTTTGTTCTTTATATTTTGGCTTTTTTGCGTAACAAACATTTTAAAGTTTGTGTTACACAATCTGTATATTGTGCTATTTTAGCTTGACAGGACTGAATGATTTCATGCTGATTACACTGACGACAAACATTACATTATAAGTATATATACGGGTATGTTTGTAATGACAACAAAATTTAGTGGGTGTTTTCTTGTTCACTGCGTAAACTTCCTGTTGATATCAATATTTTGACAGCAGTTTAGTTTTCATTTACTTGCTGCTGTTTTGTATCCTTTTTCTTTTTTTTTTTGTGTAAGCGTCAAAGCAAAGTAAGGAATTTTGTAGAAAATATATGTTGTGTTGGTAAACATTATTTTTTTAATAGATTTTTAATGTTGCACATTATAATTAAAAAGGAAATAGTCAGCAACCAAAGAAATAGACAAAAGTGAGAATAAAGAAAAGGAGAGAGGGGAGAGGCAGTATGATTAAAGTATGTATTTAATAAAAGGCTATTACAAACTTTAATAAATAAGACAGACAGTAAATGGTAGCTTTAAGGCTTTACTAAATAACAGAAATTTAATGACTGACTTTAAGTAATATAGGCAAATTTGAGGGTAAAATTAAATTTAAGGAAACTTATTTTTTTTTTGATTTTAAATAAATTTTTTAGAAACTAGGTAAAAACAATTTTGACGAAAACAATATTATAACAATGAAACTTCTCAATTTTATTACTTTTTTAATGCTGCAATATAATTTACATCAAATTTAGTCAAAAATGTCCATTGTTGACACTATGTATAGAATGTAAATTTCGATGTAAACAAAATTACATCTAAGAAATTTATGGTTATATTTATTTATTTCTTAAATATATAATAGAATTAACATAAAATTAAACAATAATTTTAATGTTTTACTTTGTGTAAACAATGTAAATTTCTATGTATACAATACAATATCAATGAAATTGGTACAAGCTATTGTTTTCTAAATATTTTAACAAGTTATGTAGACTTTTGAAAAACTTCAATTGTTCACATGGTGTAAACAATGTAAAAACAAAGAAACCATTCAAATTTCTGTATTCTTAAAACTTACTAAGAATTATGCATAACTTTTAACAAAACTTAAAATTGTTTACCTGATTTAAATTATATGAAATCAAAGAAATTATTAAAATTTCTAGATTTTAAAAAGATACTATTAATTAAATCTACATAAAATTTTCAAAAACTTACAATTCTTGACATGATGTAAATAATGTAAATTTCTGTGTAAACAATATAAAAGAAGAGATTTTGTAAATGTCTCACTTTTTAACTGTTTTATAAGAATTGCCATAAAATTTAAACAAAATTTTAATTGTTGACATGATGTAAATAATGTAAATTTCTGTGTAAACAATAGAAAATCAAAGAAATTATTCAAATTACTGTATTTTTAAAACATACTATGGAATCCGCATAAATTCTAACAAAACAATTGTTGACATTATGTAAACAATGTAAATTTGTGTGTAAACAATCTAAAATCTTAGAAACTTACCAAATTTGTTACTTTTCAAATGATATAAATAATAGTTAATAAAATTTAACAACAAATTAAATTGTGGACATGGTGTAAACAATATAAATTTCTGTGTTAGCAATAGAAAATCAAAGAAATTATTAAAATTTCTGAATGTTTAAAAGTTACTACAGAATCTACGTAAAATTTACCAAAACTTACAATTGTTGGTATGATATAAACAATATAAATTTCTGTGTAAACAATATGGAATCAAAGAAACTATTTAAATTTCTGGATTTTTTAAAGATACTAAAGAATCTGCATAAAATTTAACGGAATTTTTAATTGTTGACTTGATGCAAACAATGTAAACTTTTGTGTAAACTTTATAAAATCTAAGAAATTTTCAATATTTCTTGCTTTTTAACTGTTTATTGTAATAAAATTTAAGAAATATTTTAATTATTGACACTTATAAACAATGTAAATTTGGATGTAAGCAATATTAGATCACATAAATTTTTTTCTACTTTTAACTTCCTTTTTTAACTTCTATAAGAATTTACTTGACATTTTTTAACAATTTCAAGCGTTGACATTAGGTAAACAATGTATATTTTCTGGGTAAACTATGAAAAATAAAAATATTTTTTTAAAAAATTTTAAATTTTCTTTTCCATTTTAATTTCTTTAAGTATCTGTTAACAACTTTTATATATTTCCACCACTTCAATTACATGCATTTTCATTTTATTAAAGCGCCATAAATATCCAAGAAAACACGACATTTTGTCGTATTCAATTACCCCACACAATCGAGACGCATTTATCATTTTGTAGAACAACGTATAAAATAAAATACAACAGTAAGTAAAATCTAATAATAAAGGATATCAGGCTACAAACATTATACATTACAAAGAAAATGTAGGAAAACTGGTATTAGAATATATAAAAAAAGAGCTGAACAACAAGTTGTAACTGCAAAAAAAAAAAAAAAAAAAATAGTGCCGGTTAAAAGTAGAGGAGTATCTAGTAAAGAATATTAGAAAATAACAGAAAAGAATAATATTATTTGCACATAAATTAAGAAAAAATGTAATAAAAATAGGAAAAATAAACTGTTTTCAACTTTATGCAATTTTTGAACAAAAAAAAATTAAATAAAAGAATTATATATGTATAATTTAGAATAAATTTCAATTATTGACATTGTGTAAACAAAGTAAATTTCCCTGTAAATAATATGCAATTCAATGAATTTCACAAAATTTCATTTTTCTAAACAGTTATTACAGAAACTACATAAACTTTAATAAAAATTGCAATTGTTGACATCATGTAAACAATGTAAATTTTTGGGTAAACCATATGAAATCTAAAAAATTTCTCAAGTTTCACAATTTTACAGTGATATTATGTAATCTACATACAAATTAACAAAAACTTTAATTGTTGACATTATATAAACAATGTAAATTTCAGTGTAAACAATATTATATAGAAATTTTAAATACTTTTGTAGAGTAAAGATTTGTTTTAATGTTAATAATTTGCCAGTATTTAAATTTTGTTCCCATTTTATTTTATATTCTGTTTTAAATTGCCATATACTCGTACATATATTATAATGCTGACAAATTATTTATTTCAATTCCTTTTTAATTCTTTTAACAAATAATAAACTCCCTGAAATATTATGTACAAAAGCGATAATAACAATTTGTATGCATTAAACACTCACTCTTGCAAAACCAAAAGCACTGTTTCCTGCCATTTACCTCTGTACACTCACTTAACAATCTTTCTTATATATGTATGTATTTTACTTACATACATATTACACTCAAACATACTTACAACTCCAAAATTTACATATATTAAGACAACAACAGCAGCAAAAATGTTGTTTAAACAATAGTCAATTAAATTCATATAAATGCACCTTTAAATACACTCCAACATACACCCTCGGCTCAAACGCACGAACGTAAACAAAAGTACTGTTAGTAGTTGTATAAGGATATGTGTAAATGAGTACATACATACCTATACGCAAATAATTAGTCAGAATAAATATGTTTCTACGTGAGAGCGTAAATACAGTAAACGTAAGTGCAAGTGAGAGTATGAGTATTAAGTGTAGGAGGTAGAAATAGCGTGTGTGTGTGTGTGTGTTTTAATGTTTGTGGTTATGTTTACATAAATACAGTTCGTTCAGATTTATTAATGGGTTAACAAACACATTTAGTAGGGGAGAGAATATTTTGCAAAGGTAAAAAACAGAGCAGGAATTTAAAATTTTTTCAAATTTAACCGAATTTTCAATTAATGAAATTGTGTAAACAATGTAAATTAAAGTGTAAACAATATAAATCTAAGAAATTTTTAAAATTTCCAGTTTATAAAACAGTAAAATAAAATTTATCTAAAGTTTACTTGCATTTTCAATTGTTGACATTGTGTAAATAATGTAAATTAAAGTGTAAACAATACAAAATCAAAGAAATTAATTAATTAAGCTATTAAATAAATAAAAATTAAAACAGTTTATAATTATTGACATGGTGTTAACAATGTAAATTTGTGGGTAAACAATATGAAATCAAAAATATTATTTTAATTTTTGGAATTTGAAAAGTTACTATAGTATTTACACTAGAGGTAGGCAAAGCGTAAAATGAGGTTGTGTGTGTGAGCGAACTACCCAGCAAACATAAACATAATTATATAAATTAAACAAAACAACTTAGATAGGAAACATACACTCACAATATATTTTCCGTAACATATAATAAATTAACAACGAGATTGATATATGTACAAACGGAACTTCTAATACTTCAAAAGCTGATTAATTCAGCATTAATTTCGTAATTCATTATTAATTCGAAATGTTTGTTTGGAAGTATTTCTGAAAAATATATAAAAGCATCCGCCGCATGTGCACACATTGCTGTCTCAATGACGACTGAATGAAAGAGATTAAGAGTGCCAGTGCTCTCTGCACAATTGTGCTATAGAATGCCGACCCCTGATCTACACAAAAGCAATGTAAATTTTGGTGTAAACAATATAAAAACGAAGAAATACTTAAATTTTCTTACTTTTCAATTGATGGTGAAGATTTTACATCATCTTCTAAATATTTTATATTATTGACATTGTGTAAACAATATGAACTGAAAGCATTATTCAAATACATATTTAGATATAGAAAAGAATCTGCATAAAATTTTACAAATTTTACAATTGTACACAATGTAAATTTATGGGTAAACAATATGAAATCAAAAATATTATTTAAATTTCTGAATTTTGAAAGGCAACTATATATAGATATCAACATAAAATGTAAAAAATTTTACAATTGTTGACATGGTGTACACAATGTAGATTTTGATGTAAACAATATAAAATAAAAGAAAATTTTAAGATTTCTTCATTTTCAACGAATTTAAATAAAATTCTACAAAATTTTCAATTGTTGACATTTTATAAAATGTTTAGAATTTAAACTGATATTTTATAAACTACAATAAAAATTACATAAATTTAAATTTTTTTACATGGTGTAACAATGTAAATTTCAGTGTAAACAAAATTCAATTGTAGACATTGTGTAAATAATGTAAACTTCTATGTAAACAATATAAAATCCAAAAAATTTATATTATTTCTTAATTTTGAACGACTAAATCAGCAACTATAACAAAAATTACACAATTTGCAATTGTTGTCATTATGTAAACAATGTAAATTTTAGTGTAAACAATATAAAATCTTAGAAATTTATAAAATTTCTGGACTGTAATCGAATATTATGGAATCTATAACAAAAATTACAACAATTTCAGTTATTGACATGACGTAAATAATGTTAATTTTTGGTGTAAACAATATGAAATCGAAGAAACTTTTAAATTGCATCACTTTTCAAATGCTTTTCAAGAAATAACATTAAATTTATGAAATATTTCAATTGTTGACATTGTGAAAACAATTTAAGCTTCTATGTAAACAATGTAAAATCTTAGAAGTTTATCAAATTTCAAATTTCTTGATTTTAAACGCATTTTTTAGCAACTAAATCAAAAATTAAACAAATTTAAATTGTTGATATGGTGTAAACAATGTAAATTTCGATGTCAACATTCAAAAATCACAGAAATTTTTACACATTTTTTGTCATTCCAAAAACAATCCTCTCCTGTACCTGCTTAATTATAATTTTTACACACATTAAATACAGAGAATGTCATACACTACTTAAGTAGAAACCACAATCATGGCAAGCATATGCTCGCTTTATTACTTACACTCACATATCTAACTACCACTACACTACGTTTAATAAAAAGAAATTATATTATCAGACATTCAGTTGAACGAACCCATACACATGTAACTTTTATACTTTTAACTCTATTTTATTTCGTTGATATCTGTACTCACACACACACATTATCTACCCTTACGTCCCACTTCCGGCCACACGCCATTGTTTGTCATCCGCACACTCATACTTAGTACTTCCACTCACGAAAATTTAATATTTTTACAATTGCATTGTTGTGTTTTTATCAAGGACTTGTTTGTGTGTGAGTTTTTTTTTTTATTTATTTTTAATGAAAAATAAAAGCAACGCATTTTAAGTAGTTGTCATTTTAATTTTGATAGTGAGTGAAATTTTCGTTTCTTTTTTTCGAATAAATTTATTAAAAATGACATTTTTGAAGGACTTTGTTAACAAAGAAATTGAGTGGCCGGGAAAAAATTTATGAAATTATTTTGTGTGGGATATGTGTCAAATATTTAACAAAGTTTTATCCATTTTTTTACCATTAGCTGTCTATTTTAATATACGTGTTCATTTGTCTGTTCTTCTGTCAATTATCCTATTTTATCTCGCTCTTTCTATTTATTTAGAGCATTGAAAAATAATTTGATTTAAAACCTCATCAAAAATCAAAAGTTTAAACCTTAAAAATTTTCCTTTTAAGGATTACAAAGGCATTACTTATTATCCCTTGTTAAAAGTTCCTATTCACGTTGCCACAAACAACACAAAGAAAGTACTTCAACAAAAAGTAATAATACATACAACAAATGTTTGCAGTGGTTTTTTGTATGGATTTTTCATTTATTCATATGGATTAAAAAATAATGGAGCAAAATGTTAGAAAAACTAAACAGGAAATACAGGGAAGGCAAAAAAAAAAAAGAGATTTGAAACCAAATCAAGACAACACAAAATGTAGGATAAAAGGATTGAAATTATAATTACAGGATAGCGAAATAAAACCTATAGGAAATTTTGTTTTTTAAAACAATTCACAGAAAAATTATGTATTTTTAGAAAGGACATATAGATTGTTTTCATTAAGCCATAAATTACTTGAAAACTTTTACAATCCAAGAATAATTTTTAATAGAAAAGGAAGGGAACTGTAATAAGTGACTTTAAGTTTATTGGGGCTTTTTATTTGTTGAGTGGTAAAGAAAAGTTTATTAAATTGTATATCATTAGAGAGGAAATGTTGTTGTGTTTTCATAAATCTATAAATAACTTAATTATGTTAAAAATTGTAGAAAACTTTTTAAGAAAAACAGAGAAGGTACTTGCAATAAATGTTATTAAGTTAAAGGTGCACTTATACGACAAGTGGGAACGATAAGTGAAACAAATTGTATATTAATAGAAAGGAAATTATGTCTACTTTACACAAATGTATAATTTCTTTAAACACTTAAAAATTTGTAGAATATTTTTGTAAAGAACAAAAACAATATAATGATAATGTAAACAAATTATATATCAACGGAAATAAAATTTTGTTGTTATTGTTTTCATAAATACATGTATAAATAACTAAAACAATTACAAAATGATAAAATACTTTGAACAAAAACCCACAAGGTACCTACTTGTAAAAAATGTTATTAAGTTGAAGCGTCGCCTTATGCGACAAGTAATAAGGTAAACCAAATAAATTATACATCAACAGAAAGTAAATTATGCCTTGTTATCATAAATATATAAATAACTTAATTATGTTTAAAATGCTAGAATAATTTTTAACAAAAACACACACAGGATATTTTTAAAAAGTGATATTAAGTTCAAGCATGCCCTTAATATACAAGTGGTCACGTAAAATCAATCAAATTGTATATCAATGGAAAGGAAATTATGCCTGCTTTTCATAAATGTTCAAACAATTTCATCTCTTAAAATATAAAACAAGATTCTTAAACAAAACAACACTAGACAAAGTATTAAAATTATAGTTTTTCATTTGGAGCGTTAATATACATACACTGTCGGACAAAATAAAGTGCGGTTTTGTAACCTTCTTCATTCCTTTTTGATATATTTCTTCTAAATATTTTATTTGTTATTTATTTACAGTTGCGTTATTTGTTGGAGTATCTGAATTATTTACATAAACATTTAAGTTGTAAAACAATTCCTACCTTCAGTAAAAATAATTTAATGAAAATTAAATTTAATGAACTCGTGCCTAACTAAATAAAATATCAAAAATTAAAAATTAACAGTTCAACTAAAATAATAATTGTTCTTATAAACATTGCAATTTTATAAAGTCGCTCATTTATATTTCTGATGTAAATATATTGAAATGCACAAGAAATCTCCGCGACATAATAAAGTGCGGTTTTCTTTTAACCTTAAAATAAGAGTTGTATTCCTGATTTTTAATAATAAATTATAGTGAAGTATTTATTTATTTAATTTAATATTACTTAAATATGCACAAAATAAGGTTAGACCCAGACTTTTTCGGAATGCGGATTTTAACCGAAAAGGAAAAAGACTTTTTGGAATCTGCGGTCAGAAAAATAATTGCTTTGTATGAAATGAGAAAGTCAAACAAAAGCCTAAAGAACTTACATATGTGGCAAACAACGTAATACTTTGCGGACGATGATGATATTGCAAATCTAGCAAAAAGAAATTCTTTTACGACACCCAGAGATATAAAGTAGGAATTAGAATTAAAGATTTCGACTCGAACTGTCCAAAGAAGACTTAACAAAAGCGGTCTAAAAAATACGTTCTCTAAGAAAAAGCCTGTTCTACGAGCTGCAAATATGAAAAAGCGGTTAGACTTTGCAAAGAAGTACATAAATATTAGATAAAATTGTAACTGAATTAAAAATAAAACTATAATTTATAATTATTAGAAAATAATTAATACATGTTTTAATCCAAAAAACAGAAAATATTTGAAACCGCACTTTATTTGTTCCATGAATGTCAACAAAAATGCCTTAAACTTTATATCAGTTGAAAATAAATTGTCTCTAGTTTTTATAAATATATACTTTTTCAATCATAAAACACTTTTCCTTAAAAAACACACAAGGAATGGCAAAAACTTAATTTAGATTTAGACTTCCAGTTTTTTTTTTTCAAATAACAAAGAACTGTTAATGAAATGGTATATCATTAGAAAGGATCATTCATAAATTTTGCTGTCCTTCTTTCTGTATATTTAAAAACCTATTCCTAATTTTTGTATTGTGCCTTCAACTTGTGTGCAAACAAAACTTTTTCTTTAATACTCATTGACAAACCCTTCCAATAAATCTTAATCAAGCAACAATTAGGCTTGGAGTAAATAAGAATTAAATTTAATTTCCTGGTTGGTTGGCAGCTACCAAAAGCAGCATCTCTTTTTCTTTATCCTAGCTGAACATTTTTTTATTTTGTTCTACTTAAAACTTATTTATTTGGGAAAATATTTGCTAGTTTATCTTTTAAAAAACATACCTGCAAGTAGAAAAGAAAAGAGGCAATTTGTAATTGAAAGAAGGTTGCAAACAAATAAAGTATAAATTTGTAAAGCTATTTTTGGAAACAGGGTGGTAAATTAAAATTATATAAAAAAGTTTTTATATAAATAAACCTAAAGAAAAACGAAAAAAAAAAATCAGTGATTGAATTAGTTATAAACCTTTCTTTACCTTTACTTTCTACCTTAAAATCATGATTTTAGAAATTGAAATTTTAGTTCAACTAACAATGTATGTTTAAATCAAGTTTTCGCCAAATTAGAAATATTTACAGTTTTTTTTATAAACCCCAAAAATATATACAATAGAAAGTCACGCTATTAAAACTTAAACAAATGGCCTGAAAAATGTTGGAGTTCTAGGCAAAACCTGCCGCCATTAACTAAACAAAATCTGTGTTGTTCGATTTTTTCACTTTTTAACCACATATTGTTCCAAAAAAAACCCTACCGCCTTTGAAGGATTAATTTTAGTTAACAATTTCTATTCTCACAAACTTTACATCACATAACAAATTTACTCAAGCTAACTGGTATAAACACACTCATAAACATATCAGTTACTGAGTTGGTTTTTCTACATTCTAAACGAAATTCCATTCTTATGAGCATTTTGTTGGAAATATGTAGATTTGAAAATAACATTTATAGATTTATAAAGTTGAAAAGAAATGCAAAAAAAAGTATAAGAATTTGGACAAATGAAATAAAAAGGTTTTACATTTTTGCCAATAATAAAAATACCACATATATTTTTATATTTTTTTTTTGATTTTGATTTTTTTTTCGTATGCAGAGAGGTTTCAATAGATTTAAAAAATAACATATGAAATTTAAGATTAGTAAGTCTGATGGCCAACTGAAAGGTACTTAGAGACTTCTAAACAGTGATTCAAATAGAGATACTTTTTTCAATAGCCTTTTTTGACAGATCACGTGTGAATACCGAATAGACCAATAGTCAAGCACGCTGTGAAGAAAATATAGCGGTCGTAGCTGAGAGTATACACGAAGACCGTGGAGAGTAGATTCGGCGCCGTTCGCAGCAACTCGGACTGACGTATGGAACGACTTGGCGCACTTTACGTCGAGATCTTATATTTAAAGCGTACAAAATACAGCTTGTGCAACAATTGAAGCCGCTGGACCATCCCAAGCGACATCGCTATGCTGAAGTAAAGTAGGGAACCTCGAAATGGATCACGGTTTAGTTCAGGTTCTAGATCATGTCCTACTCCAGTTTTCAGTTCTGTTCTAGTTCTATTCTACCTATAGTTCTGTTCTATTTTTTAATATCATGTGGAAACTGCCACCGTCATCCTTCATGTCCTTGCTAAACATTTGTAAAATAAAAATTTTCATTTATGGCTGCCTATCAATGTCATTGTGTCTCCATCATTTCCTCTCTTAAACAAACACACATATGATAAAAAAAAAAAAAATGTTGTTGTTCGTGTCAAACTAATGTCATTTCAGACATTTTCATATGTCATTTATGACATTTAAAGACAATAATGTTGCATGATTTCCAAACAGTTGGGGGTTTTATTTCATGTTGCTACTTTAGTCCTTAATAAAGAGAATATTTTCCAATATTTCTTTATTTTATTTTGTATGTTTGTTTTGTTTACACAATGACAGGCATGAAATTCATATAAAGACATAAAGGAACCTATAAATACATATTATGCATTCATTTATCATTAAAACATTGATTTAATGTCAAAAATTTATTGAGGTTTTCTTTTGTATCTGTTTTATGATAGAAAAGCAGTATGTAATTAATCAAACAATGATTGCTAGATTTGGAATTAATGTTTTTTAAAGCAGAAATAAATTTATAGTATGTATGTATGTACATACAACTTTTCATTACAAAATTATTGTACATAGTTTAACTTCAGAATTTAATTTCTGTAGCATTGTACAAGTAATTCCCTGCAATTTCTTGCTAATTCTTTGTTAGTTTCCCTAAAACATCTCAACCAAATCCATTTCAAATCTGTTGCTTTCAATTTAAACTTTTTCCTCTAAACAATGCAGTTTAAAAGCAATTTTCCTTTGCAGAAAATTTTTGGCTGCCATATTTATTTTGACTTTAAAGCCACACAAAACACAACAAACTGACAGACATTAATATTAAAATTTAAACCAACCTACCGCAACCAAAACTCATTTATTTATTTCCAACATTGTTGCGCTTTCTAAAAACCACTTTTTGTGTTCTACTTTCTATTTCCTTTATTTCTTCCTGGGTTCTAGTTTGTTGTGCTATATTTTAAAATATTTCAACATTAAAAGGATTATGAAATGGGTTTCTTAAAAACGAAAAAGAAATAAAATGTTTTTAAGATGATTGCAGGAGAAGAAGGTAAATGAATTCAAATAAGTCTGCTGAGAATTTATTTTAAGGCAGAATTTATTTGAATGAATATAAAATTAACAGAACTTGGACTACAAGAGAACTAGAACAGAACAGAACTAGAAGAGAACTATAGCAGAAGTAGAAGAGAACTAGAAGGGAGCCAGAACTAGAAGAGGACTAGAAGAGAACTAGAACAGACAACTACAATAGAACTAGAATAGGAGCAGAACAGAACTTAAACAGAACTAGAAGACAACTATAGCAGAAGTAAAAGAGAACTAGATGGGAGCCAGAACTAGTAGAGAACTAGGAGACAACTAGAATAGAACTAGAACAGACTTTAACAGAACTAGAAGACAACCAGAACTAGAACAGAACGAGGAGACAACTAGAATAGAACTAGAATGGAACTAAAACTAGAACAGAACCAGATTAGAACCAGAACAGAACTAGAAGAGAACCCGAAATTGAACAGAAGTAGAAGGGAACCAGAACTAGAAGAGAACTAGAACAGAACTGGAATAGAACTTAAACATAACTAGAAGAGAACTAGAATACAACTAGAAAATAACTAGGAGACAACTAGAACAGACTTTAACAGAACGAGGAGACAACTAGAATAGAACTAGAATGGAAGTAGAACTAGAATAGAACCAGAACAGAACTAGAAGAGAACCCGAACTAGAAGCAACCAGAACTAGAAGAGAACTAGAACAGAACTGGAATAGAACTTAAACAGAACTAGAATAAAACTAGAAGAGAACTAGAATAAAACTAGAAGAGAACTAGAACAGAACTAGAATAGTTTAGAAGGGAACCAGTGTAATATAAAAAAATATGTTTATGCATATATCTATAGCCCAATTCTTTATTTTAATAGCTGTGTGGGAGTCAGCTTTTAAATAGGCGTTCAAAAAAACTGCCAAAATATTGAGATCTATCGAAAGTAAAACACAAGCACTTGTGCCGAATTGGAATAACAAACTCTATTGATTTTCAGTTTACTAGATCTTATATACTACTTTTACAAATCTAACTTATTATCTAGTATTGAGTGATTTTTAGTAATCACTCAATTTATTTTTATTCTTATATATAATTCTCTTATCACCGATACCTACGTATAAGTGAAAGAAGGCGGTCACTTGATGCCATTTGTAAAGTTCAAACACATTGTGATGTGTGTGACATTCACTTTACAGTATCTGATACAGTCACCCCTATCGTGAATAAAAATTCCACATGAAATTTGTTCCCTTTTCAAATTTTCCAATTAAAATTCAATGTTAAAAAAATAAAAGGGAACAAATTGCATGTGGAATTTTTATTCACGATAGGGGTGAGTATGTTGGGAAATCAATATTATTGCTAGGTATGCAGTTTACGCTTAAGGAGTACACTACTCCAGAACTAGAAGAAAACTGGAACAGAACTAGAAGAAAATCAGAACAGAACTAGAACGGGAGCTTTAACTAGACCCTGAACTAGAACCTGAACTGGAACAGAAAAAAATTTCTCAAAGACGGACCATATAAATGGCTAAATTTATATTGAAATTCTTTTCGCGCCAACCAAAATCCAAAAAACAGATAAATGACATTTTCTTAATTTTTATATTGTTTAAAAAGCCATTAATATCATCTGCTATTTTTGCTAGTATTGCGCAAAGACTTTTATTGAATTTAAAAAATTTCACTCCACAAAAATACACTCCACAGCACACACTTTGATCAAATATAAATTCCAAACCTTAAAAAATTCATAAAATGTCAAACACCACCCACCAAATTTAGGCCAGAGAAGAGGAATGTTAACAAACAGAAAAAAAAAATTAAAGAGGATTTTTGTTGACTAGCAAAACTATAAAACAACTAAAAGTGGCAAAACTGTTGTTGCACTGTTTCATTTTCAGTCCAGTTTTATGAGGGAGTTGAACTGTGCTATACATTTCTAATGTCATGTACTTGGTGTGTTAGGAGCAGTAGAAGTTACAAATCTAACCATCACACAAACAGATTTTTTTTTTGAATTTTTGAATTGTATTCCTGACCACTTATAATCTTTTGCATTTGTGTGCTAGTTTATCTGTATATGGGTTTACTGACAGGCAGCATTTGCATACATATATTTCTGTGTATTTCTGGGCATATATGTAGGTATAATCAAACATATTCCATTAAAAAGTGTGATTGGCAAAATTCCTTCTTCTCCAGCAATCTGTTTACATTTGCGTCCAGGCTTGTTTTTTTTTTTTTTTTTTTTCTTTTTTTGTAGCCTGCAGTTTTATTTTTTTGTAGCATTTTGTGCGAGTATGTTGGAACACTGTCTCATCATCATCATCAACACTTCATAATTTGCAGCTACAAACATTGTTTGCTCGGTTTATGGATGAATGGTTGGACGGATAGTGAAATAGAAACAGAAGAAATGAAATGAAAATGTATGGACTGGAGTAATACAGGTATAAAGGACAGGATATTATTTCGTGGTATGCCAGAAAAATGTTACTGATTTTGTTTTTTCCTTGTGCATTTCGTTGATTTACATTTTTAATCGAAACCTGCAATGCCACCAGGCTTTAAGGTGTAGATGAATTTATAAAGATTTTTTAAATTATGGATTAAAAATGTAATTTACTGTAGTGTATAATTTGTCCAGGTTCTTCAGAGGTCTGCGCTGTCTTATATATCAGTATACGATCAAATGGTTAATGGAATCAAGCTTTGACTAAATTACTTTGTTCTTCATTAGGAACTGGTGAACAACAATAGCTATGATTGCACTATGATTAACTAAAGATATGTGTAGACGGTCGTCAGATATTACAACGTTGTCAGATCTATCAATGTACTGACATTGAAAAATTGTTAGCAAAAGGTAAATTGTCTGTTCAGACGACTGTAAGGAAACTAACAATTTCATTGGCACATAATTGTCACACAATGAATTTATCTGTCAACCGAAATTGTTTTTCCAAAATGTTATTAATGCATACTTGTTTGTTTATTTATTTATGTACTGAAAATGCTTTTTCTTACAACGTTGGAAGACAAAAATTTTAAGTTCACACGGTTGTTAGACATTTTCTGAACAGTTTTCGGACAACGTTGTAATATATGACGACCGTCTATATATAGCTCAAGAAATACAATCCAAAGAGATGGATACTTCAGTTATCGATTTATTCGGTGAGAAAGTAATAACTACGAATGCAATGAGATAATTTTTACAGCTCTCATCGGCTAACTATGCCGTGGTTAAAACTAACTAAAGACTACAATCCGACGAGATAGATAAAAAGTGATTTTTAAGGACTTTTAGTTTATATTGAAAAACACAAAGTTTAGAGAAATGTATGAAATCTTAATTTGTGGCTATAGAACGATCTACCGTGGGAAGCAAAACTGTCCGGATGTTTTTCATTAAAGAAGTAAGGTAATGATTTAATTGAAGCTTATTTTAAATTATAAAGCACAAAAACAAAAAATTTACTATTCGAACACTTTTTCACAATACAAGCTTTTATTGCTCTATTTGTGCATTATTGTTTGACCTGTGCAATGATTAACTTGATTGTTAAATAAAAAATTAAGAGATTTAAAAATGAGAAAAACGCCAACTGATGATGAATTTGTTGCAAAATAATTATTCATGCCGTAAAATTGCTGAAAATTAAATTTAAGTAAATCCACGCTAAATGATATAAAACATCGACGTAATGTAGCTTGCAATAATAATGAACGTAACACATAACATTATGCCACATTCAAAATCGGGATGGGATGAAACCAACGGGAAATGTTATATCGGTAAAAAAAAAGAAGTTATACGTGTCCCGGCGTTTCGCTGGGTTATTAAGTAAAAGAAACATATTAATCTTAACCCACAAAAGTACTCATTAATGGGTAATGTAGCGGGTAATGAGTTGAACATTTCAAAACTTCAACAAAATGTCTGTTTTTGTAGAGTCTTAAGACAACTAAAATGTATTAAAATCAAAGAAAATTATTGATAGTCAAGATTAAATACTTCTCTTTGCTTTGTAAAGTGGAACAATGTTACAGCTACTATTTCTTGGAATGACCAAGATTAGAAGTTAGATTTATGTCCATATTTACTTTTGTAAATATAGTAAAGTACAAGCCGGGAGTTGCATTTCTCCTTTGTGTAAGTTTAGTATATTTAGAGTGTGTCAAATGTTGTTAATCGGAACCGTAAGCTTTGGTAAGTATTCCAAACATCTTGCTACATTTAACTCTTTCTCTTTTTACTCTAAACGCTCTGCACTTCGTTTGGCTCCTGCTGTTAAAATTTAGGTTTGTTTTTTGTAATTTGAAATTGCCTGGGAAATTTTTTTGTTTGCTGTTGTGTTGAAGTATTTAATGCTTCATTTAACAATGAAACACAATACCGGGAAACATGTGTTGTTGCAGTCCTTGAGCTATTGAGTTGTTATGTAGTTTTCTGTTGCTATTACAAAGCAGTACTGAAGTTGTGAACGAAGTTAAGTGAGTCAGTAATAACTTCCACGTACTTGTAAGTTTTTGTGCGCTTGCTGCAAACTCAGTTGTATATGAAACGTATTGCCAACAATATTTGAGCTTAGAAAACAAAATCTGTGAATGGGAGAATCCGTATTAAGGATTTTGATTTATATTTTCTCTTTTTTAGAAGAATTTAATTAATAGATAGCAAATAATAATTTGCACCAAAAGTCGATTTTCTTATATGAAATTGTAAAATATACTCAAGAACCTTTAAAAGTTAAAAATTATGAAATAGGCTCCTAGATAGATCCTTTTATAATAACTTAAAAATAGGATTATCTGTAATTAAATTCTTGAATGTTTTATATCGTATTAGTTTAAACTTTTACAATATTCAACAATTTCCATTTAAATTACTAAAACAATTGAATTTTATTCTCTTTTCTAAGCTTTTTTTTACTAATTTACCTTTTTGCTTTATTTCTGGTATTTTTATGACTATTTGTAAGAAGGGAGTTGTTTTTTGTGAGTATAACAATGAAATCATTGGGGTACCAGGTGCAATATGAAAATAATAAATTGCTTTTCACACTTCATCTTCCAAACAAAAATCTATAGAGTGGACAAACAAACGAAAAACAAAGAATAAAACAGAAATGTTATGTATAAAAAAGGATCTAAACAATCAGGGATTGTGTAATGGTAATGGAAAAGGGTAACACATCTGTTGAATAGAGAAAAACATTGTAGACATTTTTCCAATTTATAGGAAAATAGGATTTATTCTTGGTTATTCCATTATTCTAAAGCAAACAGATGTTTAATCTTGACTATTGTCTACTTCTGACATATCAATATTTTTTTTTTTTTTTTGATTTAATAAATTTTATTTGTTTAAGACCCTACAAAAAGAGACATTTTGTAAGAGTTTTGAAATGTTTAACTCATTACCTGCTGCATTACCCAGTAATGAGTGCTGTTGCAGTTTAAGACGAATAATTTTCTTTTACTTTAATAACTTTTATTTGCCTTAAGGCTCTACCAATATAGATATTTTGAAATATTTACTCATTACCTACTACATTACCTAGTAATGAGTATTTCATGAGTACTTATTACACGTTGCATTACCCAGTAATGGGTGATGTTGCGGTTTAAGATCAATCATTTTCTTTTACTTAACAAATTTTAATTGTCTTATGACTCTACACATACATATATTTGAAAATATTTATTCATTACCTAGTAATGAGTGTTTTCGCAGTTTAAGACCTCTGGACTCTTTAACCGCTGCATTACAAAGTAATGAGTGGTTTTGAGGTTTAACGTCAGTAATTTTCTTCTACTTAATAACTTTTATTTGTTTGACTTTAGACTCTACAACTACAGACATTTTGGTTGGATAGTTATTACTCATTACCTGCCACATTACCCAGTGATGACTACTTTTGCGGCTTAAGATCATTTGAGTTAGACAGAAATTTTTAATTATTTGATTTCTTATACAAATTCACGCTTGTATTCAAAGCTACTTATAATGTTTTTCTAGTCTAGAATCTAGAAACTTTTGCCACACCCTTTATTAACCTAAATGCACTCAAAGGAGAAATGCAACTCTCTGTTTGGTCTTTAAAACGCTTACAAAAGAAAAGCGGCGTTATAAGTTTCATAAAACTTTTCTGCAGTAGCAGGTGTTGGAAAAATATAAAACCTATCGCATGTATAGCTTCACAAACTTGAGATAAAACAAGTAGAAGTGTTATACACGGTCATGCCGAATCTTATATACCCACCACTAGCATTAAATGTAAATTTCAGATAGATTAGAAATTCAAACATATAAATGGTATCGAGAGATCAAAATATGTACAGTCTGTCCAAAGCTATTTATATATATTTTTATCAAAATTTGTTTAGTAATTCTACCTAATTGTTTGTGTGTTTCTTTCTTTGTGGACATACTCATAGATATTAACAATAACTATTGTAGCAAATTCTTTCAAGTTGTCATCGTTTCTGTCCTATCGTGTTTAAGTTGGTTTTAATATGCGAGCAATAGCTATCACATATAGGCATATATGCTCAATCACAGCTTCAAATATTTATTGTTTTATGATCTTAGTTTAGTTTCAATTGGAGGTCTTTACATTGTCTTATTTTAACATCAATCATTGATCTGCTTATGGTTTTAGTTTAGCTTCAATCATACGTCTCTCTACAGTCAATCGTTTGAGTTTCTGTCTTAATTTAGCTTCATTTAAAGGACTTAGTCTCAGTTTAGCTTCAATTGTAGGTCTTTATATAACCTCAATCATAGCATCAATCACTGATTGTTTTATGATTAGTTTAGGCTGAATCGTTTTTACATTGTCTAAGTTTAACATCATTCATTACTTTAATTATTAGTTTTAGTTTGGCTTTAATCGTAGCTTCAATCATACGTCTTTCTGTAGACTTAGTTTAGCTTTAATCGTGGATCTTTCCATAGTCTTAGTGTAGCTTCAATCATAACAGCAATTATTGATTGTTTCATGATTTAAGTTTAGCTTTAATCATGACTCATTTTGTAGTCTTAGTTTAACATCAATTTCACTGCCTTCTTTTAACTTAAAAATGCTATTAAGTTATTACTAACTATGAATGCATGTTTTGTTTATAATTAAAATGTGATTAAGTTAATGAAACGCTTTTAATAAACACCTTTCAACAAACACTTGCTTAATAAATCTCTAAATTGCTTTTGTATCATACTCAACTCCCTTTCCCTTAACTCAGTGAGTAACTAACTGACTTTCTTCATCTCGGCTCCCAACTCACGCATAAATTATTTATTAAATAAAATCTATCCCTCAGATCCTGAGAGTAACATAGACAAATATTAATTCAAGAATATTAAGTTGAAGTTAAAGTTAGCATTTATCTTGCAGCTTTATCTTCTCGCAGCAACATCATCCATTTAACTAATACAAGGTGTTGGTTACAAGCAAAATAAAATACATTAATTAAGCCTTACAACAAAGTGTAGATAAACAAAAAGAACAACAAGCTAAAGGAAAATCTAATATAAATGCTTGGTTGTGTCTTAAATTTTCTTTTGTTGTCTTCTATTAAATAGCTAGTGTCGTTGCATCCAGGCATCCAGGGAATAAAAAATTTATTTTGATAAAATTTTCTGTTACTTTTTTAGTTTTTAATTACTTTAGACATCAAAATTGTGTAATAACGTGTTTTTTTCACTTTACAGACAGGTAAAGCTTTACTACAAGATTAGCTGTTAGTCATTCATAGTCTTACATATTTGAGTTTGCAACGACATATGGTGCCACATAGTTGCCACATATTTGTAGTGTCTTGCCACTAGTAGGGAAATTGGCTAATCTAAGAATATATATAAAAATCTTTCAGCTAAATTAAAATTTAGAACGAGTTTCAAATCAAGATAAAATAACACAATATAAAACACTTATAAATAAAAATTAAGGCTACAGGTTTTCGGAATATACACCCTTTCAACTAAGCTAATCTAATACTGTATAAAGATTAACGATTGAACCTAAACTAAGACCAAAACAAGATCAATGCTTGAAGATATGATTGGCTTTAAACTAAGACCTACAATTGTATTTTAAATGAAGCTAAACTAAGACCATAGAAAGACCAACAATTGAAGCTAAACTAATAATATAAAAAGACCAATGATACAAGCTACGTTTGATGTTAAACTAAGACTATAAACCCCCAAGATTAAAGCTAAGCTAACACTTAAGTTTATCAATCAAACCTTAATTTAACCTGCTTTTATTCCGACTTAAGTTCGTCAATCAATCGTGGATTAATCCTGCTTTATTCCTACTTAAGTTCGTTACTCAATAGTGGATTTATCCTGCTTTTATTCCAACTTACGTTTATCAATCCATCCTGCATTTATACTGCTTTTATTCCAACTTGAGTGTATCAATCAATCATGGTTTTATTCTGCTTTTATTCTGACTTAAGTTTGTCAATCAATCGTGGTTTTATTCTGCTTTTATTCCGACTTAAGTTTGTCATTAAATCGTAAATTTATCCTGCTTTTATTCCATCTTAAGCATGTTAATCAGTCTTGAAATTGTCCTGCTTTTATTCCGACTTAATTTTGTCAATCAATTGTGAATTTTTCATGTTTTTATTCCGACTTCAGTTTGTCAATCAATCCTGGATTTATCCTGCTTTTATTCCGACTTAATTTTATCAATCAATCCTGGATTTATCCTGCTTTTATTCCGACTTAAATTATCAATCATTCATAAATTTATCCAGCCTTTATTCCAACTTAATTCGTCCATCAGTCGTGGATTTATCCTGTTTTTAGTCCGGCTTAAGTTAAGGCTTTCGGCTTAGACCTCTGTAACAAAATTATTAGTTTTAAAGTTTCTTACTTTTTCGCAACATTGAAAATAAAGAAGCCGTTCTTATTATTTTCTCCAACACTGTTTATATAAATGAGAATATGAGGTTGTCTATATTTTCTTGCTCTGCCACATATCCTTTATCATCCATTTTGTTGGTGTTTGTACTCACATCATTGGTGGGTAGAAATGTGGCGTTTTTTGTGCGTTTTTGTGTTTTCCTTTTTGTAATGACATTTTTTTCATTCTTGTTTGTGCAATTGGCTGATATGTGTTTCGTTGTGGCTGTTACGCTGCTGCTGCTATAGTCATGTATGATTGTGTAAATAACGTTATCAATCTTACAACATTTTGTTGCAACTGTGTTACAAGTTAAAAGTGTAGTAGTGAGTTTTTTAGGGATGTGAGTGAATTTGTATGATGTTGTACAACAAATATTAATAAACGCCATATTCTAGTATAAAGTTTGAACATTTTGTACAGGAAAATGGGAATTTGTGTGTGTATATAAAAATGTGTAATCTATATCGAAGCACGATATAAATATTAAAATATTTATATTATTTCGTTTACTCTTACTGGTGTTTGAGGCCAACAAAGGGATTTAATCAAAATAAATAAAATAATTTGTGAAAAGGGTTTTTTTTTTTGAATAAACAAAAATTATAAAAATTTTATTAAGCGGCTTTAAAGTTGTCACTTTATTGTTGGTTTAATTTTTTACGTTTTTTTTCAACAATTCCCTTAAGATATTTCTTTCTTTTCACAAAATGTTTTTGTTTGTATTTCTGTTGTTCTCCTTTAACAGGAAGTTTCTGATTGATTCGTTTAAATATTCACCAAAACTTCTATTTGATAAACTTCACTTTGAAAACTTTATTACTTGATTAAAATTTAAAGTTCTTTTATAAAGTGTTGTTTTATTTGTACTCGTGTTCACAAAAAAAGTTTCTTTTAGCGATTACAAAAGAAAAAGCAACAGCACAATCACCTGGTGTTTATGATTTACACTTGTTTTCAATTCAGTTTTTAATACAAAATTTGTAGGTATGAGTATGTATACTCGTATGTATGTAGATGGGATGTATGTATGTTTTTATTACTTTTTGAATAATGTCGAGTTAATAAACTCGTTTATCGACAAATAAGGATAATGGCAAAGTAAAGGCAAATGTTGTAAACTTTATTTCAGCTGCAGTTTAGAGAAAAAGCAGTTATGATTGCTTAAAAAATGTGTTTAAAAATATGTTGAAAATATAAGTACAAAAAGTAAGAAACAGAATTTGTGTTATGTTTTAAAATTTTAATGTTATGAAAACGTTTGTTACTTTGCTAAAATAACATTTTGGTACAATTAAAACGTTTGGTACTTTTTTAAAAAAAGTACTTTTTGAAATAACATTTAGAAAAATAACAAATTTATATTTCCAAATAAAGTGAATTCATTTAAAAGTTTATAAATTTTAATGAAATTAGCAGTACTGGTACTATTACCTAGGGTACTTTTTTTAAAAAAGTAACGAAGAAATCAAATAAATAAGTCAGCAATAAAAACTAACCCCCTTATTCAAAAACGATTATTAAATTTAACAAACGTTTATTAAGCAAATTTTTATATGCAAATCTGCCTTAATAAACGTTTGTTAAATTTAATAACCGTTTTTGAATAAGGGAGTAAGTAACTAGCCGTGAATCCTGATTTTATTACGATTTAAGTTTATCCATCAATCGTGGATTTATTCTGCTTTTATTCCAACTAACGTACATCAATGAATCCTGGATTTATCCTGCTTTTATTTCAACTTAAGTTCGCCAACCAATCGTGGATTTATCCTGCTTTTATTAAGACCTAAATTTGTCATTTCAATATTTCACAAACTTCGGTCAAAAAAAATCAACTTAATAAATAAGCAAGAAAAATTTTATTTTTGGTAGTAAGTACTATTGCGGTAATTTTTCCAAAAATAGTACTTTTTGTACTAGTTGCAAAAATCATTCACTTTCGATATAAACAATACTAAATACAAGAAAAAGCATTAAAAATTGTGTATAAGGTACTAAGTACTATTTTTGGTACTTTTTCAAAATTAGTACCTTTTGTATAATTAAAAAAAACTGTTTATTTCGATTAGTCCGCTTTCACACTCTTCAATTTTGTATTTTTAGGTGAAAAGGGAAAAGAGAATAAAAGGAGTACAAGCTTGACGGTACTAGTCAATTATCTTATTTCCTTTTGTTTTTTTCATTCATGCATGTTGATTTGCATGAAAAAGCACGAAAATTTAATTGACGTGTGTGAATGAAATGGCAAGTTCAAAAGAGAATTGAACAAAAACTGATCACCTAAAACGTAAGAGTGTGAAACAGGACTTAAAATTAAACTAAATATGTCAATAGGTATTAAAAATTATAATTTAGCTGCTAAGTACTATTTTGGGTACTTTAAAAAAAAGTACTTTATTCATACCTTTAACAAATTTTACAAATTTAGCTTCAAAATTACATTGATTCAATTAATAAGCAATAAAAATTTTATTTTTGGTACTAAGTATTTGTTTTTGGTACTTTTTCAAAATTAGTATTTTTGCATAATTAAAAAAAACTGCTCATTGCGATTATAAATGCTACTAAGCTATAAAAATTATATTTTTGGCACTATGTACTATTTTGGTACTTTTTTCAAGTAAGTACTTTTCGTACAATATACAAAAACACTAAATTCTTTTGTAAATGGTAACAAACAAACAAATAACCATTAAAAATTAAATTTATGGTACAAAGTACTATTTTGGGTACTTTTTCACACCATTTACAAATTTCATTAATTTTGTGAAAAAAAAATTAAATTATGTACATGTATGTACATATGTCAATAATTAAGCTATCAAAATTACATTTTTCCCATTAGGTAGCCTTTTTGTTGCTTTTTCAAAATAAGTACTTTTTATATCCTCATCACTCATTTTGTTTGTAATTGACACTATAATGCCCTCTTTGAATTTAACAAATTTATTTTTACAAGTGTAATTTTATCTTAAATGTGACAACCTAAAATGACAGCTGTATGTTTGACACATGACAAATGATGGATAGCTAGTATTATATAAGATAAAAACCCAAACCCGAAAATGGCTACACAATTTAAATCCTAAATAAGATGTTGTTCAAGTTACAGCAACAGCTACGTGCAACTAATTGAGGATAGTAGTATTCAATATTTCAATCATTCTGTTCAAGTTAATATTTATTAAATAAAATGCTAAAAATTTAACACCTTTTATTTTTGTTTTTTTACAGGCTTTAGAGCTTTAGCTAAAATCAGAAAAAGCGATAAAATTGTGATTGAGAGAAGTGGGACTGCTTGGAAGAATATCACGAAAGCTGACATTATTGTCTGAATGTAACCTAAAGAAGAGACTCATATGCGCAAAGAAGTACCTCCATGGCCGGTATAGAATGAAAAAGAATATTATTTTTGGACGAAACAAAAATTAATATTTTTCAGATGGAAAAAATATGTTTGCTGACCAAAGTTGAAAGAATTTGATGAAAAGTACACCAGAGCCGCTTTGAAGCATGAAGGAGGTTCTATAATGTTTTAAGGTGCTATATATCGTCATGTACACAAAATTGTGGGAAATATGGATAAGTTTCAGTAAGCAAGAATTCTAAGCCATACAACAACAACAAGATAACAATCCGAAGCATACGGCTCATCAGGTCGAACAATGTTTTTTTAACAATTCAATAATGGTTTAATGATATATTTTTAAATAAATACTTTTTTTTGTAAATTTTGTGGTATGTCCTTAATTATATGCACAACTGATATCAATCTTATTTAAAAATATGACTCACAGTTTCATTAATAATAATTAATTTGACACAATATGCAGTTATTTTGTAGGAGTACATATTTTGAGAATATCAGAAAACCATTTGTATTTAGTTCATATGTTAGTATCGCGTCCTTAATTAGTTGCACGTATCTGTATATCTATAGTTTTAGCACTCTCCCTAACAAAGTCATTTCCATTGTCTTAGAAATAAAACAATTTTTCTTTGCAAAGCCCAAATCTAATATGTTTGTTTTTTTTTTTTGAACCTTTACACATCATTACTTTTATACATATATGTACATACATATAAGTACACATACAGCCATGGACAGAGAAATAGCGCACTTATATAATAGTGTAACGGGATTGAATGCTTGGTTTTTTTCTCGATGTAAAACAAACGTTTTTCAGTCAGGACCAATCAGTTTAATTTCGTTGCATCTGCACATTTTCCAGAATAGAATAGTTTTGAAAAAGAAAATCATGCCTTTTTTGACAGAAATGATTTTTTTTACATACACGCCCATTACGCTGATTTTCATTGAGGCATCTTCGTACAAGTCTATTGGAAACATTTAACCCAAATTCCTCATTTATTACAGTCATTATTGTTCTTGATGACTTGAAAGGCTTACTTTTTTTAACTATTGCTTTATACTGTAGAACTGTTCAGTCTTTTTTACATGTGATTTAACACATTCAATGGCATTATAAATAAAAATCTTTCGTGAACATTTGTTTGTTTTGTACGCTATTTTTGTTTGTTTTGTACGCTTTTAGTGAATGTACCAAATAATCTTTTTTTTCTCAAGTGAGAATTGCTGTCCTCTTCATATTTTGGTTGACAAAATTAATGATAAAAAATATTTTTGTTATGTTACACAAGAATTTACCACCGAAATTATCATGAACTATTTCATTGTCCAACCAAAAAAAACTTAATTTTTAACAAAATAGGTAAGACAAAATTAAGAACGTGCAAAAGTTTGCAGGATATTTCCAACGAATTTTTGGAAAAGCAGAGTGCAGCAAAATAATAACATAGAATTTTATGTTATTATCATTGAATTTTTCAATACAATTGTTCAATTTACAAGTGATGTTGTATGTTGTATGATACAACTATTTGATTATGAACACAAGTCGTATGTTTATGTTGTCAAGTCTTCAAAATGTTAAAAGTAAAATAGGAAAACAAATATACATACAAAACTGAATAAATAAAATCTATTTTCTTTATTTTCCATGATTTTAACAATTGAGTCAAGTAAATAAATTCATTTCGTTTTTTTATTTTTTTTTTTCAATAAATTAAATACAGCAATTTCCATTATTTAAATTTAGTGTTTATAAATTATGACCCCTATTATGAGCTGCATTCGACATTCAATATTCGCTGGCTATCGAAAATGGACTATCGAATGTAAAATTTGTATTATGAGTTGGCATCACTATCGAAAATTTCGTTGTTCAACGAATTTTTTATCGAACACAAATTTGCTGTCGACGCTTTATAAAACTGTGCAAAATTTATTAAAAATGTAAGTAATTGGGTTTTTTTTTTTGTTTTTGATCAACCAAACACTACTTGTAAATGACTTTTGTTAAAATCCTGCAGGTCTTAAGGTCGTAAGTACAAAACAGTAATTGGAGAAGCTCGTTTTTCTCATGGAAGAAGATCCACTGTTTGCTCTAAAGTATACTCAAGTAGTGAAATCCATTTCTTTTTCTGCTTTTGGCCAGTTCTGGTAAGGATTCATCTTCATCAGACCATAATTCCGTGGTGGTCATTTCAAATTTAATTTATTTTTCTTTAAGAAATTATAAACAAATATAGCACCAGCTGATTGTAAAAAACCGAAAATGAGTGATTTTCACAATAGCGTTTTTTATCGAATGTCCACCATAATACCAAATGAAAATTCGTTCGATAAGCATTTTCGACCACATTCGAATATCGAATTTTGCTCATAATAGGCACCTATATTTGCTTGTTTTAAATTTGTCAATCAGTTTATGATTTGAGTGTTACCATTTGGCTATTTTTTCAAACTAACATGAGTAATTTTTTGTTGAGATACATATTTGAACTTTTGGCAACACTTAAACTATCTAAAATAATAAATTGTTCTATCTTGCAACATGTAGAAATGTCGTAGGTGTTGTACAAAATATTTTTATAGAATGTACAACATTTGTACATCTACTGTAAATTCAGATGTCATACAACTCCTACGACACTACAACATCAGTTGTGAATTGAACAAATATGTTTGGCACTTTATAGAATATTGGTGCGCTATTTCGCTATCCACCGCTGTATATACACAAGGAAAAAAGTGTGTTTTTTTTTGTTTAATCAATAATTTAACTTGTTTTTTGTTTAAGAGTTTGTGAAATTTGCTGTTGTCATCTATTCTATGTAATGTGTAAGTAAATTTCTGGCCACCCCAACGTATACTTAATATTGTCAATCAGTTTGCAAAGCACTCAGTTTGCAAAGCACTTTTAATACATACACACACACACACATACATTCACTCATATAAGGGCTGTAGTATTTAACAGAAATGGACTGTATAAATGTATTCTTACAAACATTCACACTATCATTGATTAACACTCACCAGCATTACAACGAGCATCACAGTTGTGAGCGAACTCATTCAACAACTATGTTTGATTCAAACGACTTGTTGAATATTCTCTCTGTTCTCTTTAACCAATACAATGACCTTTTAAGTTCTCGCACTCATTAAGAGCACAATTCAATGTATAAAAATGTGGTAAAAGTAAAGAGAAAAATTGTACGAATATTTGCAAAATGTTTGCAAAAAGTGTAGAGTAGAGACAATAACAACAAAATGTAACCATAGAAATGAAATTCAATTAATGAAATTATTATTATTATTATTAATTCTTGCCATAGTTTTTACTCGTTGCATTTGAAGGAGTGTCTGCCAGCAAACGCTACGTGTACTAGTACTCAATATCAATAAATTGAATATTTGTTAATTATGTGAAAAAAAGCCACATCATACACTTATATCTTTATGTGGCTGGACATGAATAGTATGGGGAATGAAATATAAAAGGACATACTTAAAGCAACATATGGCTAGAGAGTTTTGCATAGACATACATAAATTTGTATTTAAAACCCAACAAAATGTTTAATATTATAATTTAGTAGACAAAAATAAAGCACTACCAATAGTGCAAGCTGACCTTTATACGATGGCATCGCTTAAAAATATACAAGTAAGCATTAAATATTCAATATATGGTACTAATTACTATTTTGGGTACTTAAAAAAAATATTTTCCTAAGTACGCTTTACGTAATACGAAACGATCGCAATACAAATTGCGAATACAACCAAGTGTGTACTTGTCGTATATTCTCCCCGCTCCGATATCAACTTAGCTTAAAGAATTGCTACGTGAAAATTGGGACTTATTTTCTTTGTCTAGAATAAGACAATGGAAATTGATAATACACGTGTAAACAAAATGGCAGATTCAAAAGAGAAAAGCTAAAACTGAAACGTGTAAAACAGCAATTTTAACAACATTTACAAATATCACTTAATTCGCTTATAATGATACTAAAAAAAATCAAAAGTTGTGTTTATGGTTTATATTTTTTTGGTACTTACTTAAAAAGTACTATTTTCCCAACATTCTAAAATTTTACCTATTATGGCAGAAAATCAAATGGAACAAATAAATAAGCAAATTAATTTATTTAAATTATGTTTATGGTACTTAGTACTTTTTTTTGTACTTTTCTTAAAGTTAAAGTTTTTATAGAATTTAAAAAAATCACTAATTTTAGTTCTAAATGATTGCAATACATTTATAAATATGAAAATTTAATTTTAGGTACTTAAGTACTTTTTTGGTACTTTTTACAGAATTTACAAAAACCACTAATTTTGTTTTTAAATGATTGTCATACATTTATAAATATGAAAATTAAATTTTAGGTACTTAAGTACTTTTTTGGTACTTTTTACAGAATTTACAAAAATCGCTAATTTTGTTTTTAAATGATTGTCATACATTTATAAATATGAAAATTTAATTTTAGCTACTTAAGTACTTTTTTTGTACTTTTTTCAAAGTTAATACTTTTTGTACAATTTACAGAAATCACTCATTTTGTTTGTAAATGTTACCAAGTACATGCATAAGCATTACAAATTTTCCTTAAGGGTCTAAGTTCTAGTTTTAGAACTTTTTCAAAAGTACTATTTTCCTACCATTTACAAATTTAACTTACTATGACAGAAAATCAAATGGAATAAAAAATGAGAAAGAAAAATTACATTTTTAATACTAAGTAATTTTAAAGTAATTTTTGTACAATAGATATGTAAATATGTAAATTTAGGTTCTTTAGTACACTTTTTAAAGTTAGTACGTTTTGTATGATCTTGGTCTAGGAATGCCGGACATCCTTAAATAGGATGGCGAGGCAGTTTGACTCATATAGGTGCGTGGATATAGTCATACTAGGTAACTGTGTGGCAAAAAAAGGCGAGATACTACTTGTAACATTTTCTATGGGCTTGCTCAGACAAAATGGGAACACGAGCAAAGCTCTGCAATCACAACATTTATATGGCTTCAATTGAAAACCTTTTTATAGTTTTAATTTAGCTTCATTTGAAGGTCTTTATTTATAGTTTAAGCTCATTAAAAAACCTTTATACATATATAGACTTAGTTAAGCTTCGTTTAAAGTTTTAAGTTAGCTTTATTTGAAAGTCTTTCTATAGTCTAAATTTAGCTTAGTTAAAACTTATATAGTCTTAGCATAATTTTAAGGACATCTTTGTTTAACTTCTTTTGAAGGTCTTTATATGGTTTTAGTTAAGCTTCAATTGAAGATCTTTATATTATATGGTCTTAGTTTAGCTTCATTTGCAGCTTAAATAGAAAGTCTTATTTGTATATCCTTAGTTTAGCTTCTTTGTAAGGTCTTTTATCTAGTCTAAAGGTACGGTCACACACGGCAAATATTTAAAAAATACTCAAAAAAGCGTAATCACTATTTTTAGCACAAATTTCTTTGACGATGTTTAACCTTACAAATGTTTTGTAAGAGCAAACAACATCAAATAAAAATAAACTTTTATTGTGATTTGTCTTAAGGAAATAAATTCCAAATAAATACGAGAATTATAACAAATTGTATTTGACGTCTTTTTCGTCAAATTTAATTAAGCATCATTTAAAGGTCTCTCTATAGTTTTAGTTTCGATTAATATTAAAGTTCCCTTAATTTATTATTGGTTTAGATAAAACCGTAGTGCGTTACCTTACGTCATATTTTTAAAGCATTCACTGGGTTACTTTTACATTATACAAATTTCCACCAATATTAACAAACATAAAAAACTTTTCTCTATATTCATTACAAAAGAAACATTAAACTAATTGTATATATGTATATTTTCCACATACATATTTACTTCAATTGATTTGCATGTTTCTTATTGTTATTATTATTTGCCTATATGTTGTCAATTCAACAATAAAATGGCCACACAGTCAAGCCCTTAATTAAGGTTTTTCCCTTTGCTCAGCAAAAAAAAATTAAAAAAGGAAATTTCATTATTGCAAACAAACTGCTATAAAAGTTATACAAATAACAATTAAGGATTTCACACAAATATACAAACAACATAAATAATTGTTTTAACATTGACTGTTACATATAAGTTATTATTATTATTTCATAAGTTAAGCCTGCACTTAATGATTATTTAAATTAATTGCTCATTTTCTGTGCCCAACAAAAAATCACCATAAACAAATATTATCCCATTTTTAAAATAATTGCTATTGTTATGTTATTGTTATTATAAAACAACACCCACATTAATATACTATACATACCTGTATTTATATACAAAAACACATTTTTGTATTTTATTAAAAACTTTTTGCATTGTTCATTTCTTTATCTCTATTAAACCAAACCTTTGGCAGTGAAAATAATGTTTTCATATGATTAAAAATTAAATAAATACAAAGCGTTCCTTTTTTTCTTTTTTTTTGGTTTTAGAAACAAAAGCATCATCCAGTCATGATGATAAGGCTGTAAAAGTTGGGTTATATAACAGAGTGTGCGGCGGATGGAATGAATGTTAAAAGACAACAAGTGGCTGATTGGTAGGGGTGAAAGGGAAATGGGAACAGGGTATAATAAAAAGGGTATTTAAAAACCTGCTAAATAGGATACAGTTAGAGTTACGTTAAAGTTAAAATATGAATAAGGTGTTAAAATTTTAGCTAAAATAAGAATATACGAAGACCTTTAAATGAGGCTAAACATGGAGGAAATATTTATATTTAAATCAAGTTAAATAAAGATTATTTACATTATCGACTTACAAGAAAAACTATTTAAAGGTCTTTAAATTAAGCTAAACTAAGTCTAAATGAAGACTTTAAGAGAAGCAAAACACGTTTAGACTATCCACAGACAGTCAAACTAAACTAAAGTAAGACTATTTAAGGATCTTTAAGTCACAAAGACTTATGTAGTCTTTTAATCAAACTTAACTAAGATCATAAATTAAGCTTAACTAAGATTTTAAAAGAAGCTAGTCTGAAACTATAAAAAGATTTTCAATTAAAGCTAAACTAAGGATAAACTAAAATCATATGAACCTCTTTAAATGAAGTTAAACTAAGACTACACAAAAACCTTCAAATGAAACTAAATTAGGACATTAAAAACTCCTCAAATAATGTTGCAATATATAAAATCTCTCACTAGACTGAGACAAACTAAGACTTAAAAGGAAGCTACACTAAGACTATATAAATACCGAATTTTGATACGAATTTCTTAATTTTTCCGTAATAATTCCAAATTTAAATTTCTTGAGAGGATGGTAGAAAATGTATCAAAACTCGCTCTGTTAAGTATTGTAACTATATATTTCGATATATTAACGAGTATTCGTCAGGGGTCAGGGTTCTTTCAAGTGAAAATATTGCAAACGTGAGGCTTAGAGATGAAGAACAACCGAATTCGCCTATTTCTCAACGTTTTCAAAAATGCAATTCGCAACGATTACATGGATTTAGGCTTTGCAGCCTTACAAAGAGCAATTGGTGCATTTTATGGAAACCGTCCGACCATTTAATTCGTCGTAGATTCGCTAAATTTATTCATTTGACAACCCTCAGGGTTTTCAGGATATGTTACTTTTTTTTACATGATGCTTATTTGAATTTGTTTGTATATTTGACTTCTGCAGATTTGGGTTGCTAAAAATTGTTGACAAGCCTATGCTTGCTGAAAGGGTTAGTGTATGGTGCGTTAAGTGGTATGTAGGTTAAATTGGAGCATTTTTTCTTAAACTTCGGCTGAATATGCTACCACTATGAACGAATGAAGCTAACGAAAAAGGTTAATAACTAAAATTTGGCATATTATTGCAGATATGGATATTACTGACAAGTGGTTTCAACAGAACAAACAAAGGATTTGTTGCAAACCAAATTTCCCAATCACGTAATTTCACGAAATTTCGTAGAATGATTTGTGGGGGGGCTAGGCTAAAAATAAAATATATTTACATCCAATCGAAACGATTACTCTAAATTCCAGATAAAATTTTGATAAAAAAAACGACATCTGTATGTTTGATTGTAATGTACATCTTCCCCATATAATTTTGCATTTCTAATTGTCAAACCTTACTGCATAAACATTTGAATAATTCTCATATAAATTGATTGTTTTATTTAGTTTTGAAAAATCAAAAGTCCTTATGGAAAACAGCTAACTTGAAAGAATTTATATCCTAATTAATTATATAAAATTGTATGGAAATTTAAAATTGTATGTATTTTATATGTATCTATTTATACATACATATATTTACTTTTGTCTACATTCAAATCATGTTTGGCTTTGAAATATGTATTGTTTGTTTTATTGCTATTCACATTACTTTTGTGTTTGCCTCTAAATTATACATAGTTTTTTTTCTCCAGCTATTAAAAATTCAATAAAGTTTTTCAATTATATTTGCTTTGTAGTAAACATAAAAATGTTTTTTATTATAACATATTATTATTGCTATTAGTTTATGTTTGTATGGTTTTGTAAATGTCTGTGTAACAAAAAAAAAAAAAAAAAGAAAAATCCTTTGAAGTATGTATTTTTTTATATGTATGTACATATATGCTTTTGTTAACTTTATTTATTTGTTTAAAATAAAACACAATATTTAAGTTTTTTTTAAACAGTGAAATCTATTGAAAGCACATGGTTCTATTCTCTGTTTCATTGTAAAACTATTTCTTATTTATCTATGTATGTACCTATGTATGTTTAGCTTTCCTTTTGTTAAAGATTTTACTGTTATTTCTACAATGTAGCATATTTTTGGGAGACAAAAACACATAAAATGAAGTTGAGTGTTTATCTTTTGTGTCAATACTGATTTAATTTACACCCCCGCACTCTTTATAGGTGTTTGTTCTTCTTAGTTAAAAAGGAACAAAACAAAACCATACAAATTCTATAAACAGTTGAACTCCCACTCAAACTCTCTCTCTCTCTCTCCTTATCTGTTTTGTTCGTTTTTATTAGAATGTAAACAAACCCATATATACACAAACATATATGTATGTACTTGGAAAATTTTGTTTTATAACGGCTGTATGTACTCCATTTTGTATTCAATGTGTTTGTTTTGTATTATGAATAGAGAGACAGAGAGAGAGTTAGACTGCATATTTAGGAATAAGTGTGTGTATGTTTGCGTGTACGAGTAAATTCTATAATGTCTGTTGTTCGTTTTCCATGGAGTAGAAAAAAGTATAAAGTACATTTTCGTTCGTCCGTACGTTGTTGGTTCGTTGGGTTTTTATAAATTGTTGTTTTTGTTGTTTAAACAACAAGTTGTGGTTTCTATGGTTGGAGAAAATATCACATACACATACTTTTTCCTTAGCTCCCCTCTCCGCCGCCTCTTCCTTAGTAACCACAAAATATGCCAGAATGATAAACGTATCATGTTTTTTACTGTTTATTTCTATTCATTCTTTTTTTGAGTTTGTTTTTTTTTCTATTTTGTTGCTAGAAATTTCAATTCATCATTAAACTGTGGCATACTTTTGGGAAATTGGATGTATGTGTGTGTTTTTCTACACAATTTTGAAATATAAAAATTTAATTAAATTTTACTAGATATTATTTTATTGTCACAGATAAGCAGGCGTTTGGTGTTTAATAATGTGCTAACAATTTATTTGTATTTTTATGAAAGTTAATTAATATTGTTATTATTATTAAAGAAAAATAAACAAATTAACATGTTTTGGGAGAGTATAACTAAACAAAGAAAAGTTTGTTTATGGAAATTCTTTGAAATGAAACAGTTTGGGAAATCTATGTTTCGAACATTCACTTTTTAAGCTTTCTGGATAGCGTGATTCATTCATATATAGTCTAAGTTAAGAGTTAAGCTTCATCTGAAGAGATTTATATAATCACTGTTTAGCCTTTGATGTATTTTTATAAAGAGTGATTTTTCATGAGCTTTCGGATTTCATTTAGAAAAAACCACATTAAATTTAGACAAATATTTGAAATCATTACTTGAGTCGATAAAACGATCTATGTATATAATGAAATGTTTAAAGATGATTTCATGTAAATGCTGACCTGGGTCCAATTTTTAAGGGTGTTGCTTAGCCTTATAATAGATTAAATCGTTAATCTCAATATTTTAGTTTAATTCATAATTAATATTATTATTACATAATTCACAACACTCATACGCTTGCTAAACTTTGCAAATATTCATCATACACACCCTGTATATTTTCTATTAAAATTAATTATATTCTATTAAAAATAATATCACTCAAACATGCAGAGAAAACACATATGTATACGAAATGGCAATAAAAAGCAAAAAATAACATTACAAATTTGTGTAATAATAAATAGAAACCGAAACAAAAACAAATTAAAATTCATATAAAAATCATTTAATTAAATGCGCAATGTTTTGGACAAATAAAATATTTACATTAAACTGCTAAAATACTAAAACAAATAAGAGGATTATGTCAAGAAAAAAAAACCAAACAGAAACGACTTTTTAGCACGCTAAATGGCTACCAATATAAATTACACATCAATACAATTTATTTATTAAATGTGTCAATTTCAAAAAAAAAACGTACACAACGTGTTTTGTTTTGCTTATTTTTAAAGTTTTTTCAACTCGCCTGTAAGAGTGGCTAATTTATGTAGAAATTGATGAAGAATCCGGCGGTACTTTTAGGCTCTCAAAAAAATCAATATTTTTGGATTTTTTTAGGTTTTCTATGATTTCTTGAGCGACACACACCAAATATGTATAAAAAATCCCTATAAATGCAAAAATATTTGAAATTCAAGCTTACTACGATGTTCTTTTGTTTCTCAAGATTAACTTTTGCGATGATTTTCGATTATAAACAAAAAATCACGATTCAACTTGATTTTTAATTTTTTTTTTTTTTAAGTGACTAGTTATTTTAAAATTTTAAGATGAAAATATGTAAATTCTTGTTAAAAAAGACTTGAACTTAGAGGTTACTTGCAAAGTAATAGGCTTGCAACAATGTATTTAAAGAAACTGCAATTATAAGCGTTTTAAGGAAAACAAAACTAAGTGTGACGCTCAAGATATTTTGTGACGATCAAGAGATTTTGTTGCACGTAAACAAGAAATAATGGCAAATTTAAAGTTTAACGAAAAAAAGTTTACTCTTTCACAAAAAGTAAATACAAAAAAAAACAAAAATTCTTCAAAAAACAAAAATTTACATACAAAACTAAACATGTACATATTCTTTGATGTCTTTAACAAAAATGGAAAAAAGGAAGTAATTCTAGAAGAAACTTATACACATATGTAAATAATTGACACAAAACAATAACTTAACTTAATTTAACTTTAATTTTCATTCGAATTCTTATTCTGAATCTGTATAAACTTCATGAAATGACAAGCGGCTTTGTTTTTTTTTTCATTCTCATTCATTTTTACCAATTTCGAATTAAGTTTGTGGCAAAAACAGAATCAGTCAGTAACAATAAAAATTAAACTCAAATATACCACGATTATACCATGCTTTTGTATGGAAGCAGTCAGAGGGAGAAACAAAACACCATTCTGAATAAACAAAAAAAAACAAACATACAAATTTGAGGAATTACGTTTTTTTGTTACATATTCCACGCTGATCACTCTCACATTTTTGTTTTTTTTTTACCTAAAATAGTAGTGTAAAGTGCGGGGACATAAAAATTGTTTTTTTTTTTTAAATTGACCCATATATAAAGCATTGATTGATAAATACAATTTATTGAGAACTCCTAATTTATTCTTAAGGATTTTTTTTCTAAATTTACTTTTAATGTTAAAACTTATTTAATCTTTTGCGTTTTGTAGGGTGTTCTTATGAATCCTCCACAAATAAATTAATTCTTTTGGTAAAATACTTTTATTTGCTTTAGTTTTAAACTACAAATCTCTTTTAAAGTATATATAAACATTATTGTGTGTTAAATAAGCAAAATGGTTTCTAAAATAACCCAGCAAACAAAATACCGCAAATAATGCTAAATTAGAAATTACTAAGATTTTATTAACCACTTAATATTTAGCTAAAGTAACACTTACTTAAAAAAGAACTTCAACTAAGCCTATAGAAAGATTTTCAGATTAAGCTAAACAAAGACTATAGAAAGACCTACCAATGCACATTAACTTAGCCCATAGAACGAGCTTAAATAACATACAAATTAAAATATATACAGACCTTATAATATAGCCAAACTAAAACTGTATGAAAACATCCAAATTAAGATAAATTAAGACTATAAGAATACCCGCCAATGAATCTAAACTAGGACTTATTAAGAAACTTCCAATGAAGAGAAACTAAGGTAAGAGCTTTCAATAAACCTAAGTTTAGAACTTATAAAGACCAACGTAGTTTAATGCTAGGTTAATGCGTAATTCTGTTTACCCAACAATCGTGGATTTATTCTGCTTTTATTCCAACTCGAGTTTATTCAACAATCATGGATTTGTTGTGCTTTCATTCCAACTTTATTTCATTCAACCATTATGGATTTATCCTGCCTTTATTACAACCTAAATTTATCAATCATGGATTTATTCTAGTTTTATTTCCAACCCAAGTTTATCCAACAATCGTAGGTTTATCCTGCTTATTATTACAACCTTATCCAACAATCATGGATTTATCCTGGTTTTATTTCCAAATTAAGTTTATCCAACAATCGTGGATTTATTCTGATTTTATTCTAACTTAAGTTTATCCAACAATCATGGTTTTATCCTGCTTTTATTGCAACTTAAATTTCACTGGGTTTCGTCTTCAACCTACATTTAAATAAATAAATTATTTTATGGAGTATTTACCATAATGTTTATAAAATACAACAATTTTAATGTTATACAGCATTGATCATGTTTACCAGCACGTTTTTCCCAACTATACAAACGACCCTACCCCCTCTAGCAAATGATAGGCAATAAAACTTACATGTACTTAATGTTTTTTGTAGCAATAAACAATTGTTTCCATAATAATACTCGTATTACACATTTACAGATAACAACAGCTAATATTTACCTAAAACGAAATTAGAAAAAAAAACAAGAAAATAAAATTAAAATTTATTGAAAAGTTCTTTTAAATTGTTAAGTATTCAATTGATATTTACTATGTATAAAAGTAAAATATTTGTAAATAATAAATCTATCAAAGGAAATTATTTATTAAAACAATTTAATTGATAAATATTTCCTTAACAAACAAAGGAAAATATTTTTGTTTTTTTTTTTAAGTTTATTTTTCTTAAATATATTTCAAGTAAATTTCTTAGTTATATAAAGTCTTAAAAGATAGAAAAGGGATTAATTTTATGTCTGTAGTATGTTGGTTTTACTCTTTACTTGTGAGTTTGTGGGTTTCCAGTACTTTTTTATTGTTTTTTTTTTATAATAAAATTCTTGTAGAGAATGTTTTATAAGTCTGGTATGTGTCTACAAATTTATGGCAGTTAGCTATACAAAAAAGCATAAAGTATCAGAGAATTACAAATTAAAATTCTTTTGTAAGACTATTAAGCCTATAAAAGCATATTGTTATATGGGAGAATCAAAGTCAGGAAAGGGAAACCATTTAATACTGCTTTAAGAGGGTGAGGCTTGCGACATTATAGAAAACAATCTTTAAAATGTGCAAATAATTTAAGGGCATTTAAGATAAGATTTCAACACTGTTAAACTAAGGTTACATAAAGACCTACGATTCAAGCTAAATTAAGACCATATAAAGATCTTCCAATTACAGTCAATTATTTCAACTTAAGTTTATCCAACAATAATGGATTTATTTTGGATTAATTCTAACTTAAGTTCATCAATCAAGCTTGCATTTATACTGCTTTTATTCCCAGTTCTGTTTCATCTTAAGTTTATCAAACATTGGTTTATCATCGATCAATCATCAATCATTCGTGAATTTAACCTGGTGTTATTCCAAATTAAATTTATCCAACAATCGTGTATTTATCCTGGTTTATTAACCATTCGTGGATTTATATTGGTTGTATTACATCTTGGAATTATTCTGGTATTACTCTAACTTAAGTTTATCCTGGTCTTATTTCAAGCTAAACTAAGACCAAAAAAACCAACGTTTTACCCCGCGTAGTTAAATCCAAACTCATATAAAATGTAGCCAAACCCCTCAAGTTCATTCAACCTTAAAGTGCAACATTTAAAGCTCTTTAAAACATTTAACCTATCAAATAAAATGCGGTTGACTTTATTTACCAACATTTCTTGTAACAAAAATTACTGCAAAATTTGGCCTCAACTTATAGACCCTTTAAGTTAACCACAAATGTTCAATGTTCCCCAAAGTATGTTCGCTATGGTATGAAAAATAAACATAAATTTGCTGGAGTTGCTTTACACAACTCATCTCAAAAAAAAAAATAAATAAATAATTTGGCCAAAAAATTGTGCTAGTGCAGGAAGTATTCATCATCATTTGTTTGTCTGTGGTCTGGGGGCTAAAACCAAACATTATTTTGCTGTGAGTCCCCCCACAGAAAAGATAAGTGGCTAAGGTTAAATAATGACAACATGAACACCAAAAATAAAAAAACAGGACTTATTATAACTCCTCTCATGGCAAAACATTGTTCAAACATGTCATACCAAACAGCCAGCACAAAAATCTCTATTGTTTTATTAAACTTCCTCGAAAACTGTGCAAAAAAACTAAAGCTTTATTTAGCTTGTTGAAAAAGGAAACTAAACGAATTTGTCAACATGGTCGTTGTTTTTTTTTTTTTTTTGGTAAAACAAACAACAGAACGAGCGGGGTTTTTAATCAAATTTTCATTTTGTGGCGTGTTAAGATAAATATTTCACTGTTTTGTCTGTGAGATAGTTATTTTTTGGGGATGCATTGGTGCCAAAATGTAGGGAAATAGTTAAAAAAAATAACGCTCTATGTTGTTTCATTATTATGCAATACATGACACTTTGTTAATTTGATAGATTTATCAAAGGAACAAACAGAAAAATTGTTAAAGTTGAAATCTGTTGGAAACAATTGATGTAGTAGAGAATATTCGGCTTGCTAGGCAATTTTTAAACAAGGAAATGTAGAATTTTGTTTTAAAAAAATTTAAGAGCAAATTTAAATTTTTGACGATCAACAACCATTATTTCAAATGATTAATGGAATTTCAATTTAAATTAAAAATTTGAGATTATCAAACAATTCTGAATAAACTGAAGAAGAAAAAACCTTGATAAATCCACGGTTAATTGATAAACTTCGGTTGGGAGGAAACCACGATTAAGACCGGTTTCAAACTTAAGTTTGTTAATCATACATGGGTTTATTCTGCTTTTATTAAGACTTAAATTTAACAATCAATTGTGGTTTTATGCTGCTTTTATTCTAACTTTAGTTTATCATTCTATCGTGTAGTTATCCTCTTGTTATTCGAACTTCAATAGTGGATTTAAAATATCTTTCTGTTTTACACATAAATGTTTATAATTCCAAAACATCTAAATAGAATTCTCTTATATTCCTAATTATTTAATTTAGGTTTATCCTATATACGTTTACCATTTTGATAAACGAAACCCACCCCCCCCCCCCCTTCCCCCTTGGTGGTTGGTTGTCTTTTGTGTAATACATTTCTGGCAATAATTTAGTTAATAGGGCTTGTTATATTAAGAACACAAACACACTACACAAAATTACCTTTACCTCAATTACATACTAATGAACCATTAAAAGTACAACACATAATATCTCTTCAAATGTAGGCATTCCAGAAACTATGCTCCTTCATACCCCATTTTAGCCCCAACATCTGAAAATTACATTTATTACAACCATAGTAAATTCATACATCGTATACATACACTCGAAATAAATGTCAGTATCATCAATTTAAGTAACTCAACTTCAAAAATAAAAAAAAAAACTATTCATTCATCCATTTAACCGTACAACCATCTATTCCATCTATTCGCTCGTTCATTTTTCCATTCATTCAACCAACCAGCCAAGTTACCATTTTTACATTAAAGCTTTTGCTCTGCTCTATTTTTTTGTGCCAAAAAACAAAAAAAAATGAAATTGCATAAAATTACTTTATCTCAACAATATAAACGAAAATTTCCTATTAGTGGTTGGTTGATGGCATGAGGTGCATGAGTAACGAATTCACTTTACAATGTAAGTTTAAATTTTTTTTATTTTAAATTTGCAAATGTTTACATTACATTTGCTTTTTTATTTACTTCTTGGCTGTGTGGTACGCATAACGAGGAGGAAATACCACCTCATAATATTTCTGTTGCTGATGCAGCAGTATGTTGTTTTGAAATAAACGTGCAGACACATAATAATGTGGAATAAACTACATTCTATCTTTATCAAAAAAAAAGAAGAAAATAAAATTTGAAAACAATTTCCATATGTTGGCATTTTTTTGCAACAAAATGTTGCAGTTACAGAAGGAGTGAAGAGGGAGGCTAAAACACTCGAAGTTGTTGAAGGAGTAGGAGTGTTTATAATGAAATTGCACTTAATACACAAACAGCACAATTGATGATATGATAAATAATGATTGTATTTCAAAAGAATTTATGTAAAATAAAGATACGAGGGTTGATACAAGCAGGCTTGATCCACGATTGATTTATAAACTTTAGTTGGAATAAAAGATGGATCAAGCAACGATTGATTGTCAGGACTAATCCACGATTGATTGGAATAAAAACAGATTTAACTTATGATTTATTAACAAACTTAAGTTGGAGCTTAATCCGCGACTGATTGACAGGTTTTAGTTGAAATAAAAGCAAGATTAATCAGCAATTGATTGAAAAACTAAGGATAGATTAAATGCTGGATTAATTTATGATTGATTGACAAACTTAAGAAGGAATAAAAGCAGGATTAATTAATGATTGATTAACAAACTGAACTTGGATTAAAACGGGATTAATTTATGATTCAAAATTAAGTTGGAATAAAAGCTGGCTTAATCCACGACTGGTTTACAAATTTAAGTTGGAATAAAAGCAGGATTAATCAGCGATTGTTTGATAAGCTTGAATTGGAATAAAAGCAGTATTAATCCATGATTGATGGATAAACTTAAGTTAGAATAAAATCATAAAATCAGGATTAATCCACGATTGATTGACAAACTTAAGTTGGAAAAATGTTGGATTTATCTACACTTGATTAACATACTTAAGTCAAAACAAAAGCAGAATAAATCCGCGATTGTTTGATAAACTTAAGTTGGAATAAAACCAGGGTCAAACCATATAAACTTAAATCAAAATAAAACTAGGACTTTAATTCCTTTTTTTTTTGAATTGTGTTATTTACTTTATCTCTCATTTACATATTTAGATAGTTTTGAAGAGGTCACATTTATTTCCAGCAAATTTAGCAAATAAAAACACTTAAACTCAAAAGAAAATAAATGTTATGAATTGTTTTAAGAACAAAAAAAACACACACAAGATAAGGTCAATTTTAAAATTCTTTATAGTCAAACGTGTATTTAATATTTGTTTTTTTTTTTATAAAACATAACCTCAAAACATGTTCACACTTTATAATATTCTCATTATTTTATAGACTAAAAACATGAACTGGAAATAAAAAAAAAACTATTAAAAATAAACTCCTATAAATACTAGGACACTTACAACATGGAGGATAATGATGAAAATTCAGTATTTCACTACATTTATCGCATACAACACATCTATTTATGCAAAAGTTATAAAAAAAACTATATCAAAACATATGAAAAAATTTGTAAAGCAGACCACAATACTATAATCCTTGCTAATGTTCTAGTTCTCTCGGTTTATACTGTATTCTTAATACGTTTCAGTCCTCCCCAACACTCAAACGCAAGCTCTTCAAACCCAACTACCAGCTGCTTTATGTTGTTCAAGTACTAGACACAAAGACTCATGTTGGTTGCCTGCTGACTTTAGAAGGTGGAGGAAAAGAAGGTCCTTATTCATACATAAAAAACAAACTTTAGTTTAGTTCAGTTCAGTTTAGTTATTCAAAACTTGTAGTTAGATTATTTTTAGCTTTTCTCCGTCCAAAAAATCTAAAACATAAACTTACTAACATGTAAAAAAAATATGTTGTTTAAAAAATAAAAGAAGATTTTATGGTCAAATAATGTATATTTTTTGGGCAGGCAGACAATGTTTGTAAAATAGTGTATCTGTTGTGAAAAGTTTGCATATTTTGAGAGTTGTTTTTAATTTTTGTTTGGTCAAAAAGCTAATGCTGGGAATATGTAATAATGGCTTTAGTATAGCTTAAATTTTTGCGGCTTAAAGTAAATCACATGATAGTTAGACAAAAGCAAAAATTCACAAAGTTTTCTAATTTAATTTTATTTAGCTGGAAATGGAATTTAGCAAATCAATTGTATTTTACAAGGAGTGTTTGGCTTGTTCTTGTATGAGATTTGTAAAATAACAAGTTGAAGACTTAATCAGGTTTTCAATAAACCTATAGTTTAGGCCTTAATGCTTTATTAATAAAACATTTAGTTTAAGTTTTAATCGTGGTTTCATAGGGTTTAATGCAACCATAAGTTTTGGTCTTAATACTGGTTTTAGAAAACCTTTAATTTATTTTTTAACCTAGCATTTATAAAACCTCCAGTTTTATCTCTAGTTAAACACCTAATCTTGTTTTTGTTGCTAACATCAGTTTATGGCTCAATCCTGGTTTAGAATATCTTCAATTTAATTATTGTCCATCATTTCTAAAACCCCGACTTTATATCATTATCAAATTTCTTTAGAACAGTGGGTGGGGGGGTTTAATTCTATACACGCTTGTATAGCAACAAAATTCTGTGTGCGCAACGTTGACACACGTATATGAGTACACTCAAACCAAAATGTTTAATCCCGAATGGGAAAATGATTTTTTTTATAGAAAACATGGATGGTGATGCACAATGCTTGATTTGTCATCGCATTGTAAGTCAAAAAAGTTTGTTTTGTTTGAGAAGACATTACAAAAAAAAATTCAAATCAAATAAAAATACTAAAATCCAAAAAATGTCTTTAATTTTGGCAACTGAAAAATTATTTGAGTGTACAATTATTGTCGGTCGTTCGTTTTATGCTGCTTCCAACACTAGCACATATGAGTGAGTATGTGTGTGCCCGACACTGATTGTCGTAATTGTCAAAAAAAGCGTTTGTTGAAATTAAAGCACAATTGGTTGATAAACTTAAGATGAAATTAAACCACGATTAGTTGATAAACTTAAGTTGAAATTAAACCACGATTAGTTGATAAACTTAAGGTGAAATTAAACCACGATTAAGTGATAAACTTAAGTTGAAATTAAACCATGTTTAGTTGATTAACTTACGATAAAATTAAACCAAAATTAGTTGGTAAACTTAAGTTAAAATTAAACCACAATTAGTTGATAAACTTAAGTTCGAAAAAAAGTCTATTTGAAGATTTAATCCACTATTTAGGTTTAAATCTCCAACATGGTTTTACAAAACCTATGTTAAAGATACCCAAGTTTAAGACACAATCCTAATTCCAGCAATTCTCTTATTTATAACTCAATCATGTCTTTCTTATTTCAACTTTTATACAAATCCATAAAGTGAGTAATTTCAACATTTCCTCAAACTAAATTTAAATACTTTTCTAGAAAACTATTTAACTGAAAGCTTTACAAAATCACTATTTACCTAACTTTTAGCTAACTTTAATCTTACAGCTTTTAGTGTTCAGCTACAAAAACTTGCGCTAAACTAAATTAAACTTTATTACAAATTCGCGCACACAACATATCTTTTTTCTTTTTTTATTTTAACTAAAATTTCACATACTTGCTCGTATGTTGTCGTCGTACTGTAATAATTTTAGCTTTAACTTTTAGCCCATAGAAACAAACTCAAAATCTCTACAACTAATTTTTGGGCGTTTTAATGGAATTTTGTTGTACAAATGTTAACGGGCAAAAAAAAAACTCATAACTAAAGCAAAAGTTTTAGGGTAAAACAAACTAATAAATAACTAGAATTCACTAGGATTTTTTCTGTTCACATAGTAGATTTTAAACTCATAACTAGAAATATAAGCAAAGAGATTTATTTAAATACAAATGTATCCACAAGCAACTTAATGCAGCAACCTAATCAAACCCCTTAAACAAGCCACGTAATGTTTGACTTTCAACTATCAACCAAGGTTTTGCAACCAAAAAGAGCCACCACTGCAATACCACTAGTTACAACAGTTGACGACAGTTCATGCAGCAACACATCTAATATGGTTGAGTGTTTCAACAACAAGTTGGGATTTGTTGCTGCAAATGTACAAGGAGTTACGCAGAAATGTGTCACTCTTTGTGGGTGAAATGTTGAAGTGGTGGGAGGCTGTAGCTGTAACGCACAAAAGATCAAGGAGATTATATAAAATAGAATACTAAAGATGTAGTAAGAAGTCTAAATTAAGAAAATGAGAAAATTAATCTTTCAGGTAGCCCCAATTTAATAATATTGAAAATATGGAATGAGATATTACTCCAACTTAAGTTTATCAAACAATCAATCGTGAATTTGTCCTCTTTTTATTCCAACTTAAGTTTATCAATAAATCGTGGATTTATTCAGCTTTTATTCCGACTTAAGTTAATCAATCAATTATGGATTTATCCTGCTTTTATTCCATCTTAAGTTTATCAATCAAAAAGTTGATTTATAACGCATTTATTTCAACTTAAGTTTATCAATAAGTCGTGGATTAATCCTGCTTTTATTCCAACATAAGTTTGTCAATCAATCGTGGAAAAATCCTGCTTTTATTCCAACTTAATTTTATCAATTAATCACAGATTAATCCAGCATTTATTCCAACTAAAGTGTATCAGTCATTCAAGGATTAATCTGCTTTTATTCCAACTTAAGCTAAAATAAATCCATAAATAAATAAATTTTGAAGAATTTTTGCCTTTTACACGAGTTTGAAGCATTTTGAAGAGCAATTTTTAAGAAAATTTCAATCGAGTAAATCTAGCTTAAGTTAAAATAAAACCATATTTAAGAGTCAAACTTGTGAATGAGTAAAACCATGATTAAGATTTTATTTTGAGTTTAATTAAAACAACGTTTAAGAGTTAATCTTAATATTCTATAAACATGTTATTGAGAATTCCATATCTTTCTTCAAATCTTAAAACCAAAACTTAAGTTTATCCACGATTAATCCTGCTTTTATTTCAACTTAAGTTTGTCCACAATTAATTCTGCTTGTATTCCAACTGAAGTTCATCCAACAATCGTGGATTTATCCTACTTTTATTCCAAATTAAGTTTATCAATTAATCGTGGCTTAGGTAGAAGAAAAATAGGTGGTGAAAGGAAAGAAAAGCTTTTCATATGACAACACTGTAATTGCGCGTTATGTTTATCAGTAGTACAGTACTGCAGTGCCTCTTGTGGTGAGTAGGCGCATTGATCAAAGATTGATTTATAGTCATTATTTAATTATTTTACTACGGTTGCGTTTCAATGCTATACCACCGAAGGAGTGCTCTGTGATAAATATTAGTTATGATAGGATAGAAAACTCATAATTATCAGACTCTGATGTTGTTTAAGTGGCAGCTGCTGGAAATCGAACCCAGGCAACGAATACCAACTTATGCCTTATGAGCCAACCTGCTAATCAATTAAGCTACAGCACCCTCTCTGCTTTAATTCCAACTTAAGATTAGCTCTTAAAGTTTATTGGGAAACCTTAAGTTTAGCTCTTAAACTTAGTTTTATTCCAACTTAAGATTAGCTCCTAAAGTTTATTGTGAAATCTTAAGTTTAGTTCTTAAACTTATTTTTAGTATATCTAAAGTTTACCACTTAAACTTAGTTTTGTAAAACCTTAAGTTTAACTTAATTCATGTTTATTTTTTTGAAAATTTTAGTTCTTTGATTTTAAAATAAAAATCTTTTCTCAAAACATAATTGTATTTATGTATTTATGTGTTAATAACTTTACAGAAAACACTCTGCGGCATAATTTGGATTTAAAGCACTTTTTTCACATAATAAATGAAAAAAAGGCAAAATAAATTTGCAAATTAATTCACCACACATAAAAAAACTCACACAATATGTGACAGAAAGCAACAACAACAAAAACTAAAGATAACAATTATATATAATTTATACATAAGAGGAAAAAATGCAAGAAAACGACAGAAACAAACAAAAGAAATAAGAGAGAAAAAGGAAAATGAATGAAAAAACTGTTGTTGTAAAAAAAAAGGAAAAACAAATCAAAGTTTATTTCTGTTTGAAACTGTATTTAAACCGTTTTGAAAGGGAGATTAAATAACAGAGTATGGGAAATACACACACTCGTAAGGACCCTAAAGTATCCCCACTGTGATTGAGTCTTGTAGTTGTTGCTGTTGCTGTTATGTTTTTGTTGTATTATTTTGTTTATTGGAGCTGTTTTTGTCAATGTGTTAATAGTCCCCCGTAGGCAAAACAAAAAACAAACTCACAATGCTTGAATAAAATATGTAAGTACTCTGGAAAAAATGAGCATATTGTTAGTGTTTTCTCATATGTTTCATTTCAAGCTCCTCCATGTAGTTGTTGTTGGCTTAATAGTGTTGTTGTACATATTTAGCTTGTTGCTGTTAGCTGATTTTTTATTTCATTTTGTTTTTTATGACTAAACACATAAAAATTACAGACATTTTACAAAAAAAAAAAAAATACAGGGAAAAACGCAAAAAATATATAAATATTTAAATATTTAATAAACAGCAAGTGTTTGGGAAAAGGAGCAGAGATTCTTTTGCCTGGTAATTTAAATTTTATCACAATTGTGACAGGAATGTTTTTGTTCAGGCTGTATGTGTGTGTATGTAAATGAGTTTCAATTGTTGGTGTATAAATTTAGGCTTCCTGCACAGTAAATAAATCACAAACTTTTTTGTGTTTATGGTTTTAAGTAGGAGTATGTTATTTATAAAAAAAAATAGGTTTCTTTATGAGAATTTAGGAAATTACACTACATTTGCTAAGGAAAAAAACTCGGTTTCATTTAATGAGAATTAAAAAGAAACCACAGATTTGAGGAAAGATATGGAATTCTCAATAACATGTTTATAGAACATTAAGATTAACTCTTAAACGTAGTTCTAATTAAACTCAAAATAAAATCTGAATCATGGTTTTACTCATTCACAAGTTTGACTCTTAAATGTGGTTTTATTTTAACTTAGGTTTTATATTTTAGTGGATTTATTTTAGCTTAAGTTTATCAAATAATCGTGGTAGATCGTAGATTTATCCTGGTTTCAATCCAGCCTAAGTTTATCAAACAATCCTGGCTATGTTTCATATTAAGTTCATCCAACAATTGTGGTTTGATTTGGGTTTGGAGTCCATCTTAAGTACATCAAACAATCGTAATTTGATGTTGCTTTTACTCCAACTTGAGATCATCAAACAATCGTAGCTTGATCCTGGTTTTGTTTTATCTTGAGCTCATTAAAAAAAATTGCGGTTTGATTCTGGGTTTATTCCATCTTAAGTTTATCAAACAATCATGGTTTCATTCAACTTAAGTTGACCAAACAATTGTGGTTTGATCCTGGTTTTATTCAATCTTAAGTTCATCAAACAATTGTGCAGTTATTTTGGATCTATTCCATTATAAGTTTATCAAACAATCAACTTAACTTCATCAAACAATCGTGCAGTTACCCTGGCTTTATTCCATAAAACAAAAGTTTTTTGTCAATTTAAGTTTTTATGATATTGCTTAAGAATTGTTTTATTCCCTTAACTAATTTTCTGTTATTTGTGTATGAGTGTTTTTGAAATATACTCGTGGGCTTTTAAGTGTTTATTAGCAAAAACATACTTATAGGAAGGTTAATTTATTTATAATAAGTATGTTTCTTTAAAGTAGAATATTTTGAGCTTTTCATCTTTCAAGCAAATTTAATTTGATTAACTAAAAACAAATTAAAAGCAGGCCTTTATTTTAATAATTTCTTCAAGATTGATAAAATTGATAAACATAATTGATTAAATAACCAAATAACAAATAAAAAAAATTACTATAAAAAAGAGACAAACTGATAACAAATTATAGGGAAATAAAGATTAAAAAGAATAAGAAACAAACAAACAATCCCCGGCCTAACCTTGCCCAACATAAATGCTAATTTCTTTAAGGGCTGGGCACGCGGTTATAATGGATTGGTTCATTTTAATAATTACACACACAATATTTTTAGATTTTATTATACATAAATATATTTTAATAGGATTATTTTTTTTTCTTTCAAAAGGCCATTGCATACTTTAAGGAGTTTATAATATGAAGATTGTGTAATCTTCTTACAAGCGAATGAACGAACGAACAATACGCCATTAACAAGCAATGCTAACGCTAAAAAATAAAAAGAAAAGAAAATAAAATAAACCCCATCAATGTCCTTAGAAATGTCCTTTTTATTATCAATGTTGCTTTAGCAAAGTTCAACATAAAACTCAAGTGCTGAACATTGAAAAAATAAACGACCCAACAGCAGTAAAAAAATAAAAATAAAGAGAGAAAAAAGAAAAGCATAAAATTTGTGAAATTTAAGAACCCGAAAAATAAACCATAAACCAGAAAGTAGAAAGAATGGTCGAATACAACAACATAATGGTAATAATGTCGCTCTAGCCAAAGCCATTTTTCAAATTGTTAAACAAACCATTAATCACAGTGTTGGCTGTTGCTGGTTGTTGGAACCATGTACTTATTTAGAGTTGTTCCATACATGAAGTTTGAAATTTCTTCTTTTCTTTTTTATTTGTTTTTGTACAGTACGTGATTTTCTACAGTCAATTTTTACAAAATTACTACAAACTAGAAAAATGTTTTTTGTTTTTACTTTTCCCCAGGAACATGCATTTTCTATTGCAGCAACAAAAGAACCAAAAGTTATCTCAGCTGTCAAAAAATTTCTTAAGCATCAACGTATTTTTTATGTACATAGGTGGTTCGTTGTAACGAGTTATGCGGTGTTGGAGTGTGTTTAATGGTTAACGAAATGCTTGACATTTCGAAAAAGTGTGAACAACGAATATAACATGTCATAAGCAATAGCATGTACTTACATATATTTGTTTGCTTAAGTTTATAAATGGAATTCTTAAGTAATTCAGGGAAATGCGACACCATTAGGGCATAAGAAATAGGAAAATTTGGTGCTTAAATAAGGTCACAGAAATAAGAGATAGAAATGCAGTTAAGAACAAGATTGAAATTGGATAAGACATTTGATATTGAAAGGTTTTTATATAAAAGAAAATTTATCTTCTTTGAGGAAATCTCGCAGATTGTGTTGTCATTGTAAAAAGTCTGATTGAGTGATTCCAGAGCCAAAAGTGTCTTAGTTATTTAAGCTTTCTAGATCAATTAGATAGTTGTTTTATTACAACTTATCTTTATCCTGTATATGTTTGATCGGGACCTCTCTTAAAAGCAAAAAGTTTCTTGGTTTTTTGAACACTCAATTTGCCAATTGTGATGCCGGTGTTTAGAATCTTTGAGTGCCCTTTCATCGATCATGTTCAATATCTCAACCAAGGAGATGTAAATATTGCTGCGACCCACAGATTCGTTTAAGATAGACAGGTTTACTTTCAACTCGTTAGTATATTATACCCACATAATTCAGGTATAAGTATTGTATAAGTATTTATCAACAGAGTCGCTGAAATATTGGCTTTCTAATGCCTCAAAAAGGCGGTAATATCTTTAAGTTCATGGCACAGTTCCTATTGATAATATTTCCAAAACCTTAGCACTTCGGCAGTTCAAGATATTGTCTTTTTTCATAGCAGATAAGTTTTAGCATTTTTATTATTACGGCAAATTTAAAATTAACAGATTTTGCACTTCCGAGTAAAGGAGTTTTAATCAATCGATCCAAATAGCCGGTTTACGACCACACACGAAACATTATAAAAGTTTAATATTTCGTGTGTGCTCGTGAAACTTTATGAAGTTCAGAAAGCGAAAACAAGGCAAATAGAAATCTTCCAGATAACAATATTGTTATTGCTAGGAAACCTTTATTTGGATTCGGAATGGTCATTACAACTAGATATGTTAATATACAATAAGTGCAAATCATGTCCCTGATTTGATTAATTCTGTTTCCATTGACAAGTCCCTGATATGGACGTCAACCAGTGTTTGCAATAAAGGAGTACACTCAGGAATCCTTATTAATAAGTCTGAAGTGCAAATAGTGCCCTTAATTTGATAATGCCTGTTTCCACTGATTTAACTTCAAGTCCCTGACATGAATGTCTTCAATTAAAAAGATACAGTCTGATTGCTCTACAATCATTTGTGTTGCTAGGTTAACTTGTCCCACTGTACCTGTAACCTTCCTCCATTCTGTTGGAATATACCCCGATTAAGCGGCTTATGAAAACTGTTATACAGTTGAATAAAACGGTTATAAACTTAAATTAAGCGGTTATGCAGTTTCTTAAAACTGTTATACAGTTTAATAACATTGTTATACACTTAAATAAAATTTTTATACACTTAAATAAAATTGTTATACAGTTTTTTACCAAGTAACTTTTCTACAACCAACTCACTGAATAGTTGACATTTTAAATTATTTATTAACAAATTTGTCTTTAACTTTTATGAAAAAATATTACGTTGAACTGTAAACTTTTTGGAAAAGTTTTTTCCTTTTGTTGTTTTGTTGCCTTGCTGCTTATTTTTTTTCACATTGCTTTAAATGACATTTTAAGCTGGAAAATTAAATAATATAGTAAAAAATCGATTTTAATTAATTTAAATAAAAAACTATTGTTTACAATGGCACTTGTTAAAATACTGTTGCCGCATTAATTTATAGTTCAAATCAAAAGTCTTAACAGCGGGAAAAAATAAAAGCGAGGGTAGAAAAATGGAATTGAAATAAAAGTAGCATACGAATTAAATGAAAAGTTATGGCAAAATAACACATAGTAATTCAGTATGTTGGCAAATCTACATTAACAAACTTGTAATGGACACATTAAGCAGGTGTAGAAAAATGGTTTTATGTACATAAAATATAGAAATCCATTTAAGAAAACCCAGCAAGCATCTTAATTGGCCTAAGATCTATTCATAAAACTTACAACAGGTTTCCATACAAAATTTGCTTTATAAACCTGTTGTAAGTTTTTATGAATAAGGGGGTAAGAATTCGCTACAAAGATTTTTTTAGAATATTCAAGATTTTTCTCAAAAATTGTTTGCAGGGTTAGATGTTAATATGTTTTGCTAGAAACTGCATGTTTGTATTGAAATTGTAAGAGAGTGTGTGTTGAATATATTTTGCTGTGTCTAGGTTTTTCATTAAGCTTATCGACCGCATTTGAAAGTACATGTTTATACATGAATAAATGTATCTACAACAGTCCTAACGATATAAATAGTAAATTCTTTGGATTATTGACAACATTTTACAATCATAGTTACACACTTGTAAACACACACACATTATACACAAATACACTTAAATACACATTGCCATAACCAATAGTAGTTATAATACAGTGCTGCTAATATTGAAAGGGGCCAGGTTATGGAACAAGTGTCTTTAATTTAAATCTGTTATTAAATGTAAAATTTTGTTTAAAGATTTCCTAAAGTATTTTTTTAATTTAAACATACATACTAAAGATTTGCTTTTGTTTAGTTTATCTAAAAACAAAAGCAAAAAATCAAAACTATTTATTCGTGAAAAAATATAGCATTTCATTATGTCCCTTACTGTAACAGAACTGTGTTTGGTGACATTAAAAAATTCTGTTGTAAAAGTTTATTCAAAAACAAATCAAGTAAAAACTTTTTTTTAAATGTTTTAAAACTACTAGGTATAGCCCTATACAAAACAACAATAAAATATATCAGGTCATAAGTTTTCCTGTGTTTATTGTAAAAATTCAATATGAACGTCGAAGGTCTGCAATAGGTATGTATGTATGGATAAAACGCCTCCATTTTTATTTTTCTTTCTTGTTATTGTGTGTTTTTTTTTTTTGTAAACAAACTTTTTTTTATATTTTTGTATTTGTTGTGAGAGATTGTGTTCTGTTATAATTGTATTCATGGTGAAATTATACCAGGTGACAGCATAGCGCCAGCTGATTATTTTTTGCTCTGTTCATGTTGAAATTGAAAATGTCAAAAAGTTGTTTACAAATAGTCAAAGTTTATATAAAAACGTTACAAAATTATTTTGTTTGCTTAAAAGTGTTAAAAAAAACTATATTATATTAAATAGTGTGTTTGTTTTTTGAGTTGTTTTGCTAAAAATTTTAGTTTTTTTTTTTTGTAAGATAAATATTAAGATTCCTATTTAAAGTGATTTTTTTGCTGCAGAAAAATGCGTTGTTGTTATACAATACAATACATTAATTTTGAAAATAAAGAATTTTGCATATTTTACTTTGCAAAAGTACGTTGTACTTGTATATTTAAATAAATATTATGCGTAACTTAAAGAAAAATTCTTTGAGAAAATAAAAGAAACAAAAAAATCACAATTGTTTTCTGTTTTTATCCATGTTTGTATATTTGTTTTCTTTATTTTATGCCAGATGTCTTTGACAGTAACGAAAGTATTACACAAACAAAAATGCCTGTTGTTCTTGCCTTGTTGTAATTGTTGTAGCAATGCTGTCACCTGGTATTTAATTTCACCATAATTGTATTCAAATAAAAATGTACGAGTAGAGAGGGAGAGTGTTTGTTTACTATAAGTAGAGCAGGGATGGTAAATGCAATTGTAATGTTTTCAGTATATTTTCACATATTATATTTTTTTGCTAAGTATCGTATGCTTTTAAAGTATTGGAGTATTCTAGTTTAAAAAGCAACAGGTATTTAGAAAATGCATTTTAAAAATTGCCACATTTTAAATATTTATCTGAGCAATATAGCCATTTTAATCGTTTTCTAATTTTTTTACTTCCATATTGTACGCCCATTTTATATCCCACATGCTTCCATCCCCGCTGTGTGTATCCTTGTTTAGAACTTATAAATCGTCCATTTTTGTTGTGTGTAAGTAATTTTTGTTTGACATCAACAAACCATTAGGACATACAAAAAAAATTTATATAAAATCAATTGAATATCAACCATAAAATCTATTGAAATGGTGTACGTGTATATAGAAATAAAACAACAAAATATTTACTCCGCCACCATCACAGTGATACACAGAGAAATACAGGCTAAAGCGGCCTAATTGAAAAGAATGATACAATCTTCAGGGAAAATAAGACAAACAAGGGACCTTAGCAAATATCACTATACGAAGACTATAAAAGGCCTTTAAATCACTTGCGTTAAACGCATCACCTACGCTTTTGCGAACACATCACCAAAAATATGAAATTTTGTAAATCACTGCGTCTTTGCGTTTAGCTAACGCAGAAATATTACGTTGTTATTATACTGTCAAATCATTGCGTGGTTAATGTTTTTATTGGAAATGTTAATACTGAAATTTAAAATAAAAATGTACATAAAGCTAAACTTATTTTGCATTGGCAATGCTACAAACCTATCAGCTGTTAAATAATTTTGTTTGGTTATTTATCAAGAAAATATTTCAAATTGTGAAGAAAAATGCCTTGAAAGAAAATAACTAAAAAAAAAATAAAGATACTAAGGGGTATAAAAAATGTTCGCACTTATGGATATATCTTCTTCTTCGGATGATGAAGATTCTTCAAACGTCCTAGACATATCTATTGAAAAACCCCAATTGCGCTCTATTACCAGCATTATGAATTTAAAGAATAATGAGTAAGTAAAATAACACAGTGGAGGTTTACAATATTTTTAATTTATTTTTTATAGATTTCAGATGAACTTCCGAATGAACAAAAAAAAACGTTTCCATATGTAGTATGTATATTACGTGAGATAGGTTCCTTTTTAAAGGAACCTCATCGTGTGACAGCTATTTCAAAAGAAGCGAAACTTGCAACAACAATAAGGGGAGGGTATCAGAAGGGAATTGGGAATGAGCTTATAACATCTCTTTCACAGTCCAAGATTAGTGGCATCATTAATGTATGCATAAAATTTAATCTTACGGCTGAAGACGAGATTAAGAGAAAGATTGAATAGCTATCAACATTATTATCAACAGTTGCCTTTGAGCTGCCAAAATTAGGCTTTCCACGAACCACATCTGGATGCATTTCCATTTCAGCTATCAACAATTTAAAGTGAGCTGCCGTTGTGGTTTTTTTTTCGTCCTAAGAAAAAATTTAGCAGTATTTTATACTAAATGAATATGTTTGTATTGTATAGATTTATTTACTTCGTATTAATAAAGTTCCTATAAAATATTAAATCAATTAAATAATTTTGTTTTTTAATAATATTTTAAATCATCTTTTAAAACTAACGCCAAGAAAATGGAGGCGTTAAATTTGATAACGCAAGTGATAAAAAATTGAGTGTTGCGTTTTACAAAATGTGTACACAATTTCAAACACTTGTATTAACGATAACAATGTAAGAATCAGCTGTTACAACGCAAACAATCACTTGCTTGAACGCCGTGATTTGCAAAATTTAATTTAACGCAACGCTTTGAAAATTGTGGCGTTGTGTTTTACAAAATTAGGGCCTAAAACTTCGATTAAGGGTTAGGTTAGCTCCAATTGTAAGTCTTTATATAGTCTTAGTTTAGCTCCCATTGTAGGTCTTTATAAAGTCATAGTTTAGCTCCAATCGTAGGTTTGCATATAGCCTTAGATTAGATACAATCGTAGGTCTTCATATAGTCTTAGTTTAGCTCCAAGCGTAGAAATTTATATAGCCTTACTTTAGCAATCGTAGGTCTCCAACCATGAATTTTGTTATCACCAATTTAGTTCTAATCGGTTCTAGTTCAGATTCTCTTTCAGATTCTAGTTGAGAATATAGTTGAAATTTCAATTTAGATTCTAGTTGAGAATCTAGTTAAGATTCTAGGTTAGATTCAAGTTGAGATTGTAGTACAGATTTTAGTTCAGATTCTAGTTCTGTTATATGTAGTTCCGTTCTAATTCTGTTCACGTTCTGCTCTAGTTCTGTTCTAGTTATGTTTTAGTTCTGTTCTAGTTCTGTTCTAGTTAAGATTCTAGTTCTTTTCCAGTTGTTTTCTAGTTCTGTTCTAATTATGTTCAAGTACTGTAATATGACATTATCTATCGAGTATTGGCTTGCAAAAACCTGAAGGCTGGGCCAAGTTGTTACTAGAAAACTTTTTCGTTTTACAATTTATTTATTCTTTTTCTTAGTACAGAATAAATGATTGAATGCTTTGATAGGTTTCTATGTTGCAGCTTTGTTTTAGTACTTGTGTAAATGTATACACACAGCTGTAGGATATTTACAAAGGATTTTCATTTCTGTTCTCATGTCAAACTATAAAAAGCTTATTAAATATTTTGTTACATTGTTTTGTTTTCAAATTTATTTTTTTTTCTATATTTGTTGGTAACATGTTAAAAAAACTATTTTTACGTTTTTATTTTACGCCAGTTTGACAGTCAGTTAAACGGGAAGAGTACTGGCCACAGCCACAACCAAGCTAACAGCCAACCAACTACAGTTTTAAGAGGATTATTGATTGTCATTATTGTAAAACCATCAATTATTATTTAGTAGCCGTGCGTAAGAATGATGTATACATTAAGTAAGACAGTTGCTGATGCCAGCTCTTTCATTTAGTAATGGGATGGGTAGGGGGAGTGTTGTTGGTATGAATTTTACTAAACTTTCATTGATCGCTTTCAGTTTTGGCAGACTTTTGTACTCTCCTTTTAAAACACTATTGAGGTAAGAGTAAATGTTATTTTACGTGGTTAAATTTTCGGTCATAGAAGTAGTAGTAGTAAGTAGGCTGTTACTATATGTAATGTAAAAAGTTTTTAAGCCCTCAAAGAACTACTTCAATGATGTTAACATTTGAAGGCAAGTTTCTTTTGTTTTTGTTTGTTAAATTTTCAAATACTTTACAAAAATTGTTTCTAAAGCAAAATAAAGCTTAGTTTTGTTTTATTTCCTCAGTATACCTATATGTAATTATTTCCTTTACAGTTAACTTTCCAGTTTAAATACTAGAAAAATCTTAAGATTATTTAAAAACAAATCAAGCAAAAAAAGGTTTTGCTTGATACAAATGACAAAATAAATCTAAAAAGGAAATTAGGTTTATGGACTTTGTTGTGAGTAAGCATCTGGGGTATTAATAACATTTCCTTAATAATCAAAAATTATGTCCAAAGAAATACAAACAAACTACTTATGTTAGAAATAACAAAAATTCTTAATAAAACTTAAAATAAGTTGAAAAGAAAACCACAATACAAGCAATGCCAATATTTAAATTTTAAATTAAACGAATCATTTGGAAAAAGTTTAATAATCTACTTATGTCCTTAAGGATTATTTAACTATGAGTTTAAGCAATGCAACAGGGTAAATAATACAAATTGGTTGTTGTCAAAAGCAATAAGTTTTCTTTAAATTAAAAGTCTCTCAAAGGAACAAAATCTTAAGAAGAAAATACATAGGTCCATAAACGTTAAATACTTTCGTTTTCGTTTTTTTTTTAAATCATTAATTTCATACATAAAATTCATTTCAAGCAAAAATGTTAAATTTGAATCAAATATTTAGTTTTCAAAATTCATAGTTTTTTAGTACTTTTTTGAAAATCGTACTAAGTTACATGAAAAGTATTAAAATGCTAAGGAAATTATTCGAAAATGATAACTATAAAAATAGTATTTTTGGGCTTTAATATTCATTTAAAAAAAGTAGTATTTCTGGTACTTTTTTTAAAATCTTAAAAAATCATTAATGCAATCATTTAAAAAAAATCTTTTTTAAAATTATTTTTTAAAATTCATAGTTTTCAGTGCTATTTTGAAAATAGTACAATGTTAACAACTTAAAATCTCCTTAAAGAGTATCAAATGTTCATTTCGAAAAAGTAGTATTTCTACTACTACATATTTTGAATATGTTGCAAAATGAGAAATTTTATAAACGTAAACATTTCTAGACAATTTAAAAAGATTTAGAATTCAACTTGAAAATTTTAAAATCGTAATAATTATGTATCTACATACTGTATAAAATGTTTTCCAGGAAATTATGGATTTATACAAAAAAAAAAATAATTTGCAATGAAATAAAAATACTTTTGAATAGGTAGGTAGGTACCTATATGAAAATAGTAAAATAATTTTCATTTTTATAAAAGTAGTATTTCTACTACATTTTTTCAAAATCTGCTAATATGTATTATAAAATTTATAATAAAAACGTTATTAGTCAAAAAAAAGGAAATTTTTCGTGTTTTGAATTCATAGTTTTTTAGTACTTTTTCTGAAAATACATAGGTAGTACTAAATTAAAAAAAGATTTCTACTACTTTATGCAAAATTAATAAACTTTATGTACCTATAAAAAATATTCTTAATCAATTTAAAACCTTTTTGAAAATTAAATTCGCTTTTTGAACAAATATTTTTTTAGAATTTTTTTAAATACAAAAGTAAGAAAAAAATTTACTCTAATAATAAAGTAGTAAGAAACTTTTATTAAAATTACCAAAAAATTTCCAAAATTTATTTTTAGTTTGGCTAAAAGTCAAAAACATGTTCATTTCAAAAAGCTTTTATGGACAAGAAGCTTTTGGTTTTGATGTTATAGAGCTTTAAAACTCATATGTATATATAAACGATCCGGGCAATATATGTATATATCATTTGAAAGTGGTCTGAAATACATCTCAAACAATGTATAACATGGCCGATTTCATTATCCCATTAATTGCAAAAAATGTACTTATTCTTAGTCGGATTTTTTACAAAATACCCGTTATTTCGAAAATTCATCGATTAATCAGCCATGTCACAAAATTTAATTCCGTTCGGAAGTGGAATTAATTCTGTATTTAGCTTCTATAGAAAAAGTAAAACGAAACTTTTTTCGGAATGAAACCTAGAAATTCTTAAAATTACAATTCCACATAGCAAATTAAAAGTGGTTTCATTCCGAAAAAATTGTTCGTGTGGCTTTTTCTATAGAAGCAAAATACGGAATTAATTCCACTTCCGAACGGAATTAAAAAAAAAAATATCAAGTGATCAATATAAAACATTCCAACCTTTCATTTGATATATCTTTTATATCTATGTACATAGGTATATCTTTGTAAAAGAAGTAGATAATGGAAAAGTTTTTAAAATTCAATAATATTCTTCATAAAATAGTGTTTAATTATATGACCTTGAGAACTGTTTAGTTTTAATAGACAATATGTATTGCCCAAAATGCATATAGCTGGATTTACACGATTGAAATTTTCTTCAAAATTGATCTTCAAAATGCTTCAAACTCGTGTAAACAGCAAAATTTCTTCAAAATGTATATATTTAATAACTATTAGTAACTATTAAATAAATAAATTTTGAAGAATTTTTGCTGTTTACACGTGTTTGAAGCATTTTGAAGAGCAATTTTGAAGAAAATTTCAATCGTGTAAAACTAGCTTATGTATGTACATCACTAATCTTAGATTTCAAAGCCGTACCTATAAATGGTAAAACAACATTTTAAGCTTCCTACAAAATTAAGAATTTTTTTTATAAAATCAATTTTGGTTAAATAAAACTAGGTAACCAAACCAAAAATAATAACCAAAAAATATTTCTTGCACTCACCTCTATAATACTATCTCTGCCCAAACCGGCCAACACCTTGCGATTTAGCTGTTGTTTTCTAGCCGCAGCCGTAGCACTTGCCAAACGTACACCACCACAGGAACCGGTGAGACTAGCAGCTGCTGCTGTTGCTAAAACAATTTCGTCTTCCTCCTCGTCGTCCTCGTCGTCCTCGTCCTCCTGATCGTCTAATATATTATCGTCGTCCTCGTCTAAACCGGAACCACTTAGATTGAAATCATCGGCAACAGCAGTATCCACAGCATCTAATTGTTCTTGAAAACTTAAATCTAAATCTTGGGGTAGTTTAGCATATTTCTTGGGATTTTTCATGGTTTCAAGCCACCAAAATGTATAATAATAGGGGGGCAATAACGGGCGTTTATAATTAATGGCCACTCATTCGTTATAAATAAAAAACAATCTTAAAACACTTGAAATTAATTACACACTCACTTATTACAAGAAAAAAAAAACACACGCGTTATTTACTTTACAAGAAAGTGAGATCAAGAAACGTAAACTAACGGCTTTTTATTACTGTTTTTTCCTTTTGTTTCTTCTTTGACAATTCAAATGCTACTGCAGTTGTTGTTATTTCTGTTTAGGGATTTTTTTGCGTACAATTTAATGAGTCATACATAGACAAAAGAGATAGGAGTAAAGGAATTTTGTTTTATATTTGAAATTATTTTTTGATTTTATAGGTATGTTCAATTTGTTGTTACTTTATTTTATTTTTTATTGAATTTTCTTATATTTTTTTATTGTTATTACTTTAGTTGTATTGTTTTTTCTTTTCACAAATAAAAAAATGAGACCACTATTGATTTTTTTCGTTTTTTTCTGTTCCTTTATTTCTATAAATCCATTCACAAAAGCATGTTTGTTCTTGTACTTCTAATGTTCAGTTTTTACAAAAGCTGTTTTATTGTTTGTTGTTGTTGATGTGTATAGTATTTTCACTATTGAAGTTATTAACAACAGGTTTTTATAGTTTTACTTTTATTTTCAAAAGATTTCATTTATTTAATCACACCAACAATTTATGCAATTTACAGCAGCCTGACATCATTGCAAGTGTGCTGCTGCTGGGGTTTGTACACAAAAACCTTTATTACAACACGTTGCCTCATTGAATACTCAAGTTATTGGAAACACAAACACTGTTATAGACAAACCGTCTTCTATAGTACCAACCACACCATAAATGAAAATTACTATTTTTCGTCTTTTGTGTCAAAAAGTTGGCCACCAAGAAAGAAAAAAAGGAAGAAAGAATTTTTCACTTTCTTCCTTTTTAGTAAAAAAAAAAATCAAGTTAATTGATAAACATTAATTATTAGCTTTATAACTAACTCGTTCGGTCTTTAAATTTCTTATAAGAAATTTAATTTGCTCTATACCAAAAATTCTTATTGGATTTGTTTTTCACTCAAACTAATTTTATCTTCTGTAATTTTTCCGCCTTTATGGTCTTTACGGCTCCACTAATAAAATGCGTTTGTCGGCAACGTTCTCTCTTACAACTGTCAAGTATAGAAATTTTTTGTGTAATTTTCTTTTCCTTTAATTTTCTATTTTAACCCTGCCACCAAGGATGCCAGATGAATTTCGGGAAAAATCGTCAAAATCTCGATATCAATCAGTCAAATCTGGCTGCTATCATGTGATATTTTTGTTTCTTTTCTTTCTCTTCGTCTCGTACCACTGTTCTTCTTTTTCATAGGATGCAAAAATGCTGTTGCAGAAAACAAAAAACAACAAAAACAACTAACAAACAGCGTTGCCGTTTTGGTTACTTTTAACCAAAATTGGTTACTTTTTTTTCCAATGTGTACTTTTTTCCTGTTTTGATTATTTCTTTTTAATATTTTTTATTTACATTGTTTTTCAATTTCTTAACACCACTAATTTTGGTGATAAAAACTAACTAAACTACCACAATTTAAAGTTTTTATAACTAATAAAAAAAACACTATAACAACCGTGTGAACCAGTGCTGGCAGTATTTTTAAAGAGCTTTGGTAAATTTCCAAAATACTGTTCTTTTATCTCTAATTGGTATTTTAAAATTTTCCCAGTTTTTTATTTATTTTTTTATTTTTACATAAAAAATTATTCATAAAAAAGGCAAAAAAACCCGCACGAGAAAATATCGGAGCGCATTTCCTTTCCCCTGTCCACAACTGTTTTTTTAAATTAATATGGCAACACTGAAAAAAACGTCAAAGAAAGAGAAGGCGTACGCACCTTTTTTTAGAGAAAAAATTTTTGCAAATTCCCATTATTCTTTTTGTTTTTATTTATTTCAAAATAAAAAAACCCCGGTTTTTAAATTCACAAAAAATCTGGCAGCTTCTTTCTTGTTTGTTGTTTATTCCACAAAAATCGCTAAAAAAAAACACAACATTAGCATGCTTTTTAAAAATAGAAACACAAAAATTCCCATATTCTTTTTTCTAAAAAAGTTCGCATAAATAGAACCCAGGGTTGTTTTTCAAATCAACCAAAACCACGCACGAATGCAAACAGGGACGACGCCGACTATACACGAAGTTTACGGAGAAATTTAAAAAAAAGTGGAGGGCAGTCTGAGTGTTGTGATTATGGGTGAAGAGGAGGGAGGAGGGGAAGGAAAAAAAGTCACCGATCCTGCACACAGAATTTTTTTCTGTCATGTGGTGAATTTCAAGGTGGTGAAAAAATCGTGGTGAGTTTAAAAATAGTAGTGACTTTTTATAAATTCACCACAAATTCCGTTATTCGAAATTTTTTAAGGTCATTGAAAATTTGTTGTCCTAAAAGCAGGCAATGGATGTGCAGCTTACAGTTTTACGGGGTGGTTGCTGAATTAGCTAACAAATAAGAAATGAATTGCTAATAAAGAAAGAATTATTTTTTTGTATATATAATGTCGAATGAGAATTTTTTTTAATAATTCAGAATCGCCACTTTCAAAGAAAAACCCGTTGTTAAATTAATTTTGCATTTCTTGTGTTTTTTTTTATTGTTTATTTCAGTGTTGTTGTTGCTAACTAGATTGTCATAGAAATGTAATAGATTAATGGGATTTTTTAGAGTAGTGTTGTGTTAAGAGGTTATTTCATTTTTTATGAAAAGCAGTGTTGGGTAATGTTAAATTTGTAACGGTTAATGTCTAAATTGAGGGAAATTTTATGGAAAAATTAATAAAAAACAATAAACTATTGAAACATAATAATGTAAACGATTAAAGAAAGATTAATTGTTTACATGTATGCACATATTTTCCATATATGTATGTATTCATTTTGAAATCCAGTGTCTAAATTGCTGAAAATAGGTCTGTTCGTTAGATTTTACTAGTTTTAGAAATTCTGTCTACAAAAAGTAAACAAAATATTGGAAGATAATAAAATGTGTAAGTACCTATGTATATCATATTTTCCTTTGTCCTATTTAAAAATGTTAAATATCAGGATCCTAATCATATATGTGTATGTATGTATGTGGTAGCAAAAGGTATGACCACTTCTTCCTAATAACTAATGAGTTGGAAGAATAGTGCTTTTATTTTTTGCAATTTTATAATCTTTGTGTTGCACATTAAGGCCTTGGCCAAAGAATTGTGTTACTACTATCGTGTTAGTCTATAAATCCTTTAAATCAATTGAAGTCGGATTGGCTGGTCAGTTGAATATGTGAGTGTTATCTAATCCCAATCTTGGCATTCTTACAACAACCTTGGCATTTTTATGAACGCCACAGTAAAATTGTTCAATGTTGTTGTCCATCCTGACCTTAGTTCTACAGGGAAGGACATCTTCAGCTCAATCATGAATAAAAATTCCGCGGAAGTTTTTTCCTATTCAAATTCAATGTTAAAAAAATAAAAAGGGAAAAAATTCCCACGGATTTTTATGCATGATTGGGCCGCTTATGTTTTCAACGATCATTCTTCTCTTTGTCTCTTATGAGCAACCTCACAGAACCAGAACTTGAGAATATTTCGGCCCTGGACTATTTGAAATAAAACACGTTTTTCTTTTTTTAGATTTTAAACTTTTCGAAAGCAATTTTTATGGATTTTTTTATTATTTTATTAATTATTTTTTGTTTTTCTGTTATTTAATTTTATTTTGTGTGTTTTCTTTCCGTTTTTTATATAAACTGGATTAATATGAATTTGAGTTTGTTTTTTATCATTAAATTTGTTTTCATTTTTTATAAATGTTTAATTTAATTTTATAGAAGAGATAAATTATATTTTAAGTAGCAGTTAAATTAAGAAAAAGAGGGAAATAAATTTAAAACTATTAAAGAAGAAAACAAGTTTAACTTCAATAAAAAAAAAAATGTTAAAAAAAATGTTTAGCTACCACACAGAAATTGTTTAAATTATATTAAAAATATATAATTTTGTAGATATTTTCTTTTAATTTATATTTATATTAACTTAAATACTAAATTATCTGTTTTTATAGAAATATATATAAAAAATGTTAAATTACTTTGTGTTAATAAAATTTAATGATTTTTTTGTTTGTTTGTTTGCATTTTCTTTCAAATACAAAACCCAATGAATTATTAGAAATATTTTTTTTAATAATTTCATTTAAATCATTGAGTATGTGGTTTAGCCTTTATGGGTTTTATGTTTTAAAGAATAAAATATATATAATTATGTATATATGTATATATATATATATTTATATTTATGTATTTTGTTTATATGTATAAATAGAAAATAATGTATTGTATGTTTCTTATAAATGTTTATTTTATTTTAGTATTAAGTGTATATTTTATATATAAATTTGAGTTTTAAATACAAATTTTATTTAAAATGTTTTTTAAAAGTATTTTAAAAAAATTAATTTTTTTTTTCCAATTTATCTAAAAAATGTATTTTAGATTTCTGGTTTCTTGTTGTGTGGAGAGTGTTATTTTGTATGCTATTATATTTATGTATAGTTTAAATACAGTTTTGAATTAATACATTATGTTTATGTATATGTTTAATAAATACTGACAACTTACAAAAGTTAAATGTGGGTTTTTATTATATATTATATAAATTATGTATACTTATTGTTGTTTTTTTAATAAAAATGTACAAGTTTGTATAAAGTTTGTAGTAGTAAGTTTTATTTTTGTTTTGTATAAATAATAATATGTATTTCGAGTGTCTGAGCAACTATTAACCATTTAAAAGAAATTAAAAATAGATTTTTTTTAATGAATAATAAAGACTAGCTATTAAATGTAACGTAAATTTAAATAAAATTGTAATTTCTATTAGTTTAAACTTTAATTTTTTTATTTAATAAAACAGCTAAAATTTTGCCTAGGTCTTACAAAATGGCCGTCACAGTTTATTGCAATTGTCACGCTTTACAACACTGAACAGTTTTACCTTGCTCTCTTTGTTCAATATGGCGACATGTAAAACAATGTAGAAAATATCTAAATAAAAGAAAGTTAGCACGGAAAAAGAAACTGTTTTAATAATATTGCAGATTCAAAAATTTATAGCTTCTTGTTGTTATTTTGATATTACTCTGTTAAGCTAATATATATGGTCTGAAGTTTAGTTTTGTGTCTATTGTTTACAGATTTCTATGAAATTTTGCATTTGTAATGTTACTGGATCATCATATCTCAATGTTTAACACCGCTAATATAAAAATTCACACACAATTAAAAAATGTATATGGTTAAATGTCAAACAAAAAATACCTATATACAAATTTGTCTGTCCTAACTATTTTCAAACTCCATATATATATATATATAAACATATGTACATACATATATAAAAACTAATTATGTTTTCACCTGTATTTGCTTGTACACGCCCTTGCTTGTTAAATAGAATTGAACTCCTGATATTATACAACCCCGTCTTGACAAGGCAACTATTTTTTTTTTTGTGTGATCAACTCTTCCATAAATTTTTTTACCCAACGGAAAATGTCTTGTCCGCCCATGAATTGGTTGTGACGATATTATGTTCTTCTTCGACAACTTTGTTTGCCATCAAATTTAATTTTAAAATAAAAAGAACTCAATTTTAAAAAAACTATGACATTATACAACATACATATGTAAATGTATGAAGAAAAACATGAAATTTGAATTTGTGTCCGTAATTCTGCTAGTAATTGAACTAGTAAGCACAAAACCATGGTGAAATAACTCTACAAGGTGGTGTTGAAACGCCAGCTGTTTTTTTAGTCATGTTCGTTATGTCAAACTTTATATACATATGTATGTATGTATGCTCAAGTTGTGTTAAAAAAAACAGCAAACGTATCAAGTTATACAAAAAAAGTGAAAAAAACAATTGTCCATAAATTAAATGTTTCATAAATTAACAAATTTATAAATTATTTTTATTTTCATCTTGAAATTAAAAAAAATTGTATGTATGTATGTATGTATTTTTCCTGCAAAAATGTTTGTAAACAATAACCAGTTGTTTTTGACATTACAAACATGAAAGCAAAAACAAAAATATCATGTTGTTTCTGTTGCTTTTGTATTGTTGTAATATTGCCATCACCTTGTAGAGTTATTTCACCATGCACAAAACGATGGTCCGTCAAGAAGTGGGTAACATACATATACATACATATATAGCTATATAATAATTGTCTTTCTCAACACTTCAAATATAAAGATCACAATTAAAGAGCAATCTACTTATTCGCTCTTGGAACAGTTTCTTGTTCGCATATGAATTTGTCTGGTGTGGACAATGATTGTCGACGTTATTCGAAAAACATTGTCAGAACATTTTGAAGAGTATGAACAAATTTGTGTCCGTATTCTCCCGACGTTTTGTTCTTGGGCGCACAAAACGATGGCTCGTCTAGACGTAGATTAGGTCTTAAAATTGTCTCAATATTAATTTGCATAATAATGATATTCATTTTACCATGCGTTTTAGTTTGTAAAAGCTATCAAATTCAACTATTTTTTTTTATTAAAAATAAAGAAATATGTCAACATCTTAACAATCAATTGTTTTTATTCGCGTTTTTTCTTTCATATGTAGCCATTTTGAAAAACTGTGGTAGAGACAAAATGATGTGACAAGTGCAATCATGTGTATTTTGTTGTTTTACATTTGTAAATTTGTAATAACTCTGCTTTCGATTTAACAAATTAATAATTTTACATGTTTATTTTTTCATAACTATACAAAAAATGAATTACAAATACAATAAATAATAACAAGCTTTATCATGATGTAAGAAAACACTTTTCTATAAAATCTAATTGTTTTTCTATAAATGTTCACCTAAAGACATGACTTAAAATGTGACAAGTGTTAAAAAGTGAAGACTAGATATAAAATGCAATGAACATTTTCTATTAAGGACTGTTAACAATTAAACATTTTAACTACAGTTAAAGCTTAAACACAAATTAAATAAAATTCTTTAACCTGATTGCAACTTAACTGCAGTTAAATTTATGAATAGTTAAGAGTTTAAATAATTTTTTCAACATGACAAATAATTAGGTATATAAAGATAAATAATATTACAGTGTGTTCATGATTAAGAATTAGTTAAAAGTTTTGCAACTATTTAGAGTGTCTAAAAAAGACACTTTACCCATAGAAAATTGTATAGAAAAGATACTTTTCAATAGAAAACTGCGTAGAAAAGACAATTTTCTTTAGAAAACTGTTTAGAATATACAATTTTAAATTTAAGGTGTTCCTGAAAGTAAGGTAATATTACAAGATGATCGTTTCTTAAGTGCAATACGAATGATATCTTACAAAATTTGCCTACTCTAGTGATTACCAAAGGACAGCTTTTTAAAGTTTCATTTCTTTAAAATTTCCTCTATAAAAATCATTTTACTTTTAATTGCCTCGTATATCAAAAAATCGTTTAATAATTTCTTAACAAAGGTTAATAGTGTTCTCTTTTAAAAAATATCTTTAAGTAATAATTGTACCTATATCAAATAGTATTTGAGTCATATCAAGTCGTAAATAAAAAAAATATTAAACAATTTTACGCTAATTATTACACAAAACTTATATTGTAGATAGTATATAAAAATTGCTTCAAGCATTTAAGCAGTTGTTTACAAAAATGTATTGCATTTATATCAAAAACATTTGTTAAAAAAAACAAACTAAAAATACTTTATCAATAAATGTTAATATGATTTTATATATGTACATATATAGGTATAGGTATATAAAAAAAATACAAAACAATAATTTTGTAAATGCTTTTAAGTACAAAAAAAATTAAAAATTAAAAAAATGTATTTTGCTGGCAACTGTTTTTCCTTTAAATTAAATATTAAAACCTGTTTAAAAAGGTTTTTTCTCGAATCTAAACCCTTTTATAAAAATTTTATTGGCAAATTTGTGTTACTTAAATTTTGTGAGTGTGTGTGTATTTCCTTCTTAATAATTAAGCATAAAATACTATATTTAAAATATCTTACAATAACTTTTAAATTTATTGTTTGTTGGCTTAGAAAAAAATTAAATTTCTTAGTATTTAAAAAAATAGTTTTTGTTACTTTTCTTTCTTCTTGCTGTTAGCTTTTAATATCTTAAAAAAGTTGTGTTTCTTTTTTGTGTTCAATTAATGTAAAAAAAAATCATGGCAAGCTTATTTGAGTGTAGTTTAATTGTTAAATCATATATAAAGTTTTCAAAACTTTTCGTGTATGTCTCTCTATGTCCTCTTTAAAAGGTAAATAATAAAGTTAACAAAACTTAACCTTGGTTTTTACCTTGTATATTAATGTTGCTGCAATTGTTGTTCCTGCAGTTGTTGTAGAAGTTGTTGTTTAGTTTCGGCTTTAACCGTTTTATAGCGATCTTTTTCTTCGGTATTTTCAGGGGGTTCACATTCAAACGAAGCCATCGAGAGAGTGTTTTCATTTAAGACCGGACTATTTTGCAAATAGGCAATGACATTCGGTAGTTTTTCAAAGGGACATGTTACCTTTTTCCATTCGTTAAATTCCATAACTTGTTTGGCCAGTTGGGAGCATTTTTCGAAGTTGATATGACTGTTGGGTAATCTAGAATACAGAGAATAAAGTTTTTAAAACTTTTCCATATAAAACTGTCTAGAAAAGAAACTTCTGTATGTCTAGAATATATATTTTTCTTTAGAAAACTGTTTCGTTTAAAAACATTGTTTAGTAAAGACACTTTTCTTTAGAAAATTATCTAATAAAGACACTTTTCTTTAGAAAACTGTCTACCAAAGACACTTTTCTTTATGAAACTGTCTAATACAGACACTTTTCTTTAGAATACTGTCTAGTAAAGACACTTTCTTTAAAAAATTGTTCTCAAAGTAACTTTTTTCTAGAAAACTGTTTAGTAAAGACAGTTTTCTTTAAAAAAAAAACTGTTTAATTAAGAGAATTTTCTTTATACTGTCTAATACAGACACTTTTCTTTAGAAAACTGTTTAATAAAAACAGTTTTCTTTAGAAAGCTGTCTAATAAAGACAGTTTTATTTAGAAAACTGACTAGTAAAGACACTTTTCTTTATAAAACTTTCTTGTTTAGAAAACGATATACATAAACATTTTTTTTAGGAAACTGTGTAGAAAAGACATTTTTCTTTAGAAAATTTACTAATAAACCGTTTTGAATCTCTTTTTTAAAAAAAATTTAAATTTTAAATAAAACACTCACCTATTTGAACATCCCTCATTGAGAAAATACAAATCCTTAACAAATAAACTAAAAAATGGAATGATTATGCGTTCACGTTCTTCAGTGGCGCCCTCGGAACGCCACATGGCTGCTTTTAAGGTGGAACGATAGCTATTGAAATTGGAAGTGGGATCCATTTGATGTTCTAATACCGAAAATTTGGCTGATTGTATTTTCGACCACTGCAGTTAGAAAAATTTTAATAAAATTCTTTGTTTAAGAAATTAAGAATATAAATAAACTTACCGTCTTTTTTAGCCTTGAAATAGGGGCTAAATTTAGACCAGCTATTATTGCCATAAGACTATTAAAATTACCAATATTAAAACATTCTCTGGCGGTCTCAATCCAATATTCAATAATGCGTACTCGCTGTTTCTTTTTTGGGTACTAAGGGTAAGAAAAAATAATTAATTTGGTTAAAAATAATAAACAAAATATTTAATAAATTTCAAAACAATATTATAGAAATTAACCAGGAAATAACAACTCTTTACTCTAACCATACCTTAACAATTTCGGAGGCCGTCAAATAACTCAAACGATTAAACCACTCTACATATGATTCCAGATTTCTAGTCTTCTTCATATCATTCAAAGACGTTTGCATTATTTGCTGTTGACCAGCTGCACTTGTACCCCCACTTCCGCCTCCACCAACAGAAGGCGCCGCAGAAGACGTTGTTGAAGACGAGGAAGTTGATGCCACATTCTTACTCATAGAATTTTGATATTCCTTGGCAAAGGCTTGCACAAATTCCTCGGGGCCAATATGCGAGAGACGTTCCAATTCTATGGCTGTCAGCTGATGAGCCAATTGAGCACAGCTGGAACATAGATCCATTATGCCAAAGACATCATGACTGTTAGGAGTATCGGATGCAGAGTGTACCGTATTCGAAGAGGTTGTATAAGAAGCAGGTGTAGAGGATGTGATATTGTGAGAAAATTGAGCATTTATTAGATAATGATTCTTTTGTGTAGAAGACGCATGATCATGACTATTTAATGCCTGTACAGCCGATTTTGTTAGCGAATTGTGAACAGCATTTGAAGAAGAGGTCGAAGAGGAGGATGAGGAATAGGAGGCCGATGCCGAGGTGCTATAGTGGGGCTGTATGATTGTATTGAGATCATTTTGTAGTAAAGATTGCAAGAATTCTTCATATTTTTCCAGAGCTGTCAAACGTTGTACCAATAGCTGCAATATCCTCGACACTTGTTTGCCCAGAGCATTGTCAATGTACACACATTTTCGCGTTAATATGCGCACCTGCTGCATTAAGCGCTCATCTCGAAAGTCATAGGGAAAGGTTTCTATCCATTCCGCCAACAGGCGTATACAATTTTGAGCAGATTTCTGTGTTTGCGTAGCAAGTTGTCCCGGCTTGCGTTGTAGTAAAGGCGAATTGTTGATAGCGCCTTGTGTAGCACAGAGATTTGTAAAATGACCAGCATCATCTACTTGATCGTGAGCAGTACCAGACTGCTGCAGCAGCTGCTGCTGTTGTTTTTCCCATGTTTGTGATATTTTGGCCAGCAATTCATGGGGTCGTATAAATAGCCTCACACTCAAGAGAAACGAAAATGTATAAGTTCTCTCCGGGTAATAGTCGGCCGTTGGTACCATGTGTTCGATCAAAGCATCTAAACTGCCCGCTATCAACTGATCATCATAATAAACTAAGCAATGATCATTGTTTGGATCGTCAGCAGTACGTTTCTCTGCTTTATCGACTTCATCGTTACCCTTACGATGACTGGTGATGGTGCTGTCATCGTAACGATATAGCGTCTGCGGTTTAATGTATCTATATTTTGAGGCATCTTTTAGGCTTTGTGGCAAGTGTATGCCACCAGTGTGGGAATTATGGTGTCCACTAACACTAGAACTATCACGTCGATGAGTTTGTATTTTTGTATTTATATTTACATTGGCTATGGGTTGTCTTAATGATGCTGATGATGATGTTGCTGTTGTGGCTGTACCGATTGTTGCTATTGTTGTATTTACATGTTCGTTGTTATTTGATTTGGGCTGCTTGTCTGGCAGTGCTGCTGTTTTAAAACTAATTGACGTCTTAGCATTATTTAGTGTGGTGTTAATCGTTGCATTAGTAGTAGTGATGTTGCCCGTTTGGGAATTTGTATGCGTGATAATATTCTTTTGTATTGCTGATGCAGTTGCTGCTGTTGCTGCCGAGGAGCCGATGCTGGTGGTGTTTGTTGCTGTTGCATGGGTATTATTGGCACTAGGGCGCCCATTTGTAGCGCTATTTATGCCGTTATTCGACATTGGCAAAAAAATACTTGAGTACAACTTATCGTTGGTCCATGTAATATGAGAATTGAAAAAACATCAGGCTGGCTTGCTTGCTTGTTTTGTTGGCTAATTTTTAAGTGTGGAATTTCAAAACAAAAGAAAAATACTGAAAAGAATAAAGAAAATTGTGAGATAAATACATTATTATATTTTGTTTTTAACAAAAAATAAGTGTTTTTATAATATTGATTAAAAGTTGGGTATAAAAGAATAAAGTAAATGTTTTAAAACAACTACGTAAAAGGATTTTACAATGTCAGTGTTATATTTATGTTTGTGAGTTTAATTAAAAATCCTTAATAGTTTTAGAGGTAAAGCGATTTTTCTTTTAATTTTCTTTTGTCTTCAAACAAAATACCGCTTAAAAATTATTCGTTATTTAAAAAAAAGGTTCTGCAGATCTGTAGACAATTCAATTGCTTAATTATTTATAATTATATATACATAACTATTTGGTCATTGAGCGACTCTGATTGTTTACTCCATCTTTTTCTCTACAAACGTTTTGGACCCGACACCTTCTCCCTTCTCCTTGCCTATAATTACTTACTATCTGTCTCTATCAACCTCCTTCTCCTTTCTTCTATCCCATATTTTTCGGGCAACACAAAAGGACCAATGAATGGAGTTAAGTAAGCTGTATAATTATGGCCGTCTAATGAACTAACCTAATCTAATTGCTTAATTAATTTTAGTTGGAAATTATATAAAATTACAACGAATAAAAAAGCGTATAAAAATTATTCGTTAAAATTCTGCATATTTTTGGAGCAGCAGTGATATTTATTTAAAATTAAATCAAAAGTCATTTATATAAAACGAAAATCACAAAAAACTTCAACGAATAAAAAACCGAATAAAAATTATTCGTTCATATTTGCTAATAACCTACACATTTTTTATGCTGTAGTAATTTTTCTTGAATATTAAATATTATAATTATAAAATTTTTATTAAAATTAAATCAAAAGTCATTTATATAAAACGAAAATCACAAAAAACTTCAACGAATAAAAAAACCGTATAAAAATTATTCGTTAGATTTACCGAAAAAATTCAAATATTTTTTACTTAAAGCAGTTTTTTCTTTAAGAATTGGAAAATCTAAACTGTTTTAGGGCAGATATTATACGAAATTTCAACGAATAAAAAAGCGAATAGAAATTATTCGTTAGATTTATTCACAAATTTTACATATTTATTATTGGAAATAGTTTTTCTTTAATAATTGTTAAATTTAAAAAATTTTAGTGTGTAAATTTTAAAAAACTTTAACGAATAAAAAAACCAAATAAAAATTATTCGTTAAATTTACTCACATATTTTTAAATGAAAACTGTTTTTCTTTAATAATTGAATAAATTAAAACAGTTTAGGGTAGAAAAATTTTAAAAATCGTAACGAATAAAAAACCGAATAAAAATTATTCGTTAGATTTGCCTACAAATTGTACATATTTTATTTATTAGAAACAGTTTTTCTTTAATATTTGTTTAAACTTTAATTTTAGAGGAAAATTACACAAAATTTTAACAAATAAAAAAACCGAATAAGAATTATGTGTTAGATTTACTTAAAACTCCTATACATTTTCTATTGGAAAGTCTAAAGAAGTCTATTGGTATAACACAAACCTTGAAAATTGTATCATTGTATATTAGATTGTAATAGAAACTGTTAACATTTATGCTTATTGGGTTTTTTTTTCAAAAGTTTTTAATTCCAAATTGAACAAATTAACAAATTTGTTGCTTTTTTACTAACCATGTTTCAACACTGATGTCTAGAATCAACCATAACCCACAAAATAAAAATAAGAATACATTTTTGAAAGTAAAACCAGCTTAATTAACAAACAGCAAACATTTTACAAAAACAAAACTTGGAAACATTGATGTTGATGTTTTATTGTATTCCAGTTAAAATGAATGTATGTGTGTGTGTTTTCGTACAAACAAAATATTCATATACATACAATGTATTTAATGAAGACACAACATGTAATTAAACAGAAAACCAAAAACACAAAAAAAAACTGAAATAACCCAGCAAGCCATATGAGTCCTAAAAGAGTCTTTTCTGACACCTTTTTCGGAGCGTTAACGCTCTTTATGAGCCCAAAAAACAATCATAATTGCTCCGAAAACCTTCAGAAAAGAGGGTCATTACGTTCGAAAATGGTCCGTCAGAAAGAGCTCTTAGATAATGGCAGAAAAGTCTTTTATGAGGGTTTTTTGGGCTCTTAAAGAGCTCTTAGATAATGTCAGAAAAGAGTCTTTTATGAGGTTTTTTTTGAACTCTGTGTAATCTTGTTTTGATCATTCTTGTGTGGTACAGCTGTTTTTTTTTTTGTTCAAAGCACAAATAATAGGACAACAACGCTTTGGTACACACATAATTAAGTGGAATTTATGAGTCATACTGCGTGCCGACTCAGGACAGTAACAAGCAAATTTTTCTATCGCTCCGAAAATGCTCCTTAGTTGGACTCTTTTCTGACTCCTTTTTCGGAGCGCTCCTAGAATGGTATGCTGGGAAGTAACAAGCAAATTTTTCTTTCGCTCCGAAAATACTCCTTAGTTGGACTCTTTTCTGACTCCTTTTTCGGAGCGCTCCGAAAATGCTCCTTAGTTGGACTCTTTTCTGACTCCTTTTTTCGGAGCGCTCCGAAAATGCTCTTTTGTTGGACTCTTTTCTGACTCCTTTTTCGGAGCGCTCCTAAAATGGTATGCTGGGAAATATTAAATACAAATGTCGGTACGTATTTGCCGTATAGAAAAGTTAAGTAAAGTAGAAATATGTGTGCAGTGAAAGGAATGCACTCAAAGATGAACAAATGTATAAACGTAAACACACGTTCTTACAGGTTTACATACGTACATACATATGTACTTATGTACTATACTGTCTATAAACGTACAGAAAACATCAGACGTAAATACGTACGTGCTACAACAATTATAGACAAGTAAATAACTAAAAGCCATTATTAACAGAAAACACCATGGGGTGGCAATGCCAAGAAGGCATCGTGTCAGTCAGTCAAACATTTAGACTGACTGGCGGCCATTTGTTCTTGTTGCTGCTGCAGTTGTTGACCTAACAAACAAACAATTGCGGAATTAAAATAAAACCTAGGAAGGCATAAAATAAATACAAAACGTAACGAAACAAACGATACATTTTTACTTGTTTTATTTCTTTTTTTTTAATTTCAAATCAAAGTAATATTTGCTGGCCTTTATAGAATAGAATTGAAATAACGGACAGATACTGGCCATTATAAAGGGGATTATAACAAAACATGGCCAACTAATTAAGAACGTTAGGTTTTGCTAATAATCCTACACATTTAAAATTTAAAAGTTTTACTCAAAAATTATAAATAATTTTAACGAATAAAAAAACCGAATAAAAATTATTCGTTAGTTTAACTTAAAAATCCAACATAATTCATTTTTTTACCGTTTTTTTAATAATAGACTAATTAAAGAAAATTTTAAAGAAAAAATTCTAAAAATTTTAGCGAATAAAAAAATCGAATAAAAATTATTCGTTTAACTTAAGAATCCCATATAATTTTTTTAGTTAACTTGTTTTCTTTAACAATTAACTAATTAAAGGAAATTTAAAGAAAATTTCTAAAAGTTTTAACGAATAAAAAAAATCGAATAAAAATTATTCGTTTCAATTTATCTAAAAACCCAACATATTTGTAATAGAAAACTTAAGTTTTATAATATTTGTAAAATTTATGCATCTTTAGTTATAAATTTAAACAAAAAGCAGCGAATAAAAATCCGAATAAAATTTATTATTTGTGGTTATTAAATAATTTTGCCTAAAAAATTTTACATATTTTTGCAGCAAGTGATTTTTATTAAAAATTAAATTGAACGGAATTAATTTAAGAAGAAAATTTTAAAATAATTCAACGAATAAAAAAACCGAATACAAATTATTCATTAGATGTACCTCAAAAATTTACACTTTTTTATTGAAAATTGTTTTCTTTAATAATTGTATAAACTAAAAAAGCTTGGCGTAAGAAATTATAAAAATGTAAAAATGCCAAATAAAAATTATTCGTTAATTTGAACCACAAATTTTACATATTTTTTATGGGAAACAGTTTTTCTATAATAATTGTATAAATTTAAAAAGTTTGGTGTGGGGGATTGTAAAAAATTCAACGAATAAAAAATCGAATAAAAATTATTCGTTAATTTTAACCACAAATTTTACATATTTTTTATGGGAAACAGTTTTTCTATAATAATTGTATGAATTTAAAGAGTTTGGTGTGGGGGATTATAAAAATTTCAACGAATAATAAATCGAATAAAAATTATTCGTTAAGTTTAGTTAAAAATTCTACACATTTTTTAGGCTGTAGTGTAATTTGTCTTGAAAAATAAATAAAAATTTAATAATTTTCGAAGAAAATTACGAATAATTTTAACGAATAAATAAATCGCAAAAAATTATTTGTTAGTTTTAACCACAAATATTAAATATTTTTTTAAGGAGAATTGTTTTTATTTAATAATTGTATAAATTGAAAAAGTTTGGGATAGTAAATAATAAAAATTTAGCTAATAAACTTACACATTTATAAAGTTGTATTAATTTGTCTTAAAAATTAAGTTAAAATTTAATAATTTTAGATAAAAATTACGAATAATTTTAATGAATAAAAAACCGAATAAAAATTATTCGCTAGATTTACCTACAAATTGTACTTATTTTTTTTATGGAAAACAGTTTTTCTTTAATGGGGGTTAAATTAGACTAATTTGTATGTCTAAATTACACTAATCTCTGAAATAAAATAACCGAATAAAAATGATTCGGTTTAATTTTCATAAAAATCCTATTGATTGATTATGGAAAAATTATTAAAAATAGTTTTTCTTTATTAGTTTTAAATTAAAAAAAAATGTGTCAAATTTCGACGAATAAAAAAACCGAATAAAAATTATTCGTTACATTTACCCACAAACAGTGGGTAAAACAAAACAGAAACAGTTTTTCTTTGATAATTGTATAAATTTGAAGAGTTTGGTGTGGGGAATTATAAACATTTCAACGAATAAAAAAACCGAATAAAAATTATTCGTTAGATTTACTCGAAAATTTTACATATTTTTTACATGTTTTTTTTTTAAATAATTGAATAGATGGAAACAACAGTTCAGGCTAGGAAATTATAAAAATTTTAACGTATAAAAAACCGAATAAATTAAGTTTGCTTTAAAATTCTGCATATTTTTGGAGCAGCAGTATTTTTAATTTCAAATTAAATTATCCGAACAGTTTCTGATGTTATTCCTTAAAAACGTTTGGTTCATTAGCGAATATCAAAAAAGTAAGTACTAATTTAATCTGGATGAATTCCAAAGTGCCCAAAAACACCATTCAATAAGGATCGTGATATAAATCAAAAAAATTGCTTATGCTGCAATACACTTATATCGATTGTAACCCACATACAATGTGCCTCTGCTCCAGCCTATACTCATCATATATTAAGTACCTATTGACAGCTCACTCCCATTCCAATGCCTGCCATATGTGAGTGTTCAAGTAAATAATGCTGGCTGTTGGCTGATGATAATAATAATAATGATGATTGGGGCCTTTTGATGTGGTCGTTAAATTCAGTGTATTTTAAGTATTCAAAAGGTAAACAAAATAAATACAAAAGTGTACGTACGAGTGAGTTGAAAAAGTCATAAATAAAATGAGAATAAAACAAGTAATACGTTTAATGTAAACACAATTACCGAGTGAGAGCTTGAGCATATGAAAAAGTTAATATCAATATTAAAAAAATACATATAAACAATTGTACAATATTGTACGGAGTAAGTGAATACATACTTACTAAAGATCATTTGCAGAGAAACAAATCTAAATCGAAGAAAAAAAATAATAAAGTGTGTACTTTTCTTTGTTGTTATTGTTGTTTTCTTTAATTATCAATTACTGGTTGACACGCGCCACTGACATAGTTTTATTTTTATACTATTTGAAAAAAGGGGGAAAAATTACATGTTCATATAAGATTTTAAATAACAACAAGACATTGTACATGGTGGGTGGGGGCTGATGAGAACATTGTTTTAAAAGAAAATTGTTTAGATTATTTCCAATTGAAGTAATTCGAAAGGAAGCAAAACTAGGACTGCAAATAGATCTTTCATAGCTATACAAAACTTTACAATGAAGCTAAAAATTAGGATTAATTTCAACGAAAAAAAAACAACCGAATAAATATTATTCATTAGAAAAAAAAAACAAATATTTTTGATTAAAAACAGTTTCTCTTTCATAATCCAACAATTTAAAACTTTTTAGTATATACAGGCATGTGATGGAAATCGAAAACGAAAACGAATGAGTTTTGGAAGTACATTTTAATGCATTTCTAATCTAATTTTTAAAATGTTTCTTTTAAGATTCTCTTTAGTAGCACAATATCTTTATATTTTATGTGATAAAAGTTTTTCAATACAAAAATTTAATTCTAAAAATCATTCGTTTTGGATTTCCATCACATGCCTGATAAATTATAACGATTAAAAACACGAATAAAATTATTCGTTAAGCTTTGCTAACAATTCTACACATGTTTTGAGCTGTTGTAATTTGTATGGAAAATTAAAATTTAATAATTTTAGAAGAAAATTACGAATAGTTTCAACGAATAAAAAAACCGAATAAAAATTAATTGTCAGACTTACTAAAAAAATTTAAATATTTTTTATTGATAACTCGTTTTTCCTAAAAATTAAATAAAATTAAGCAGTTTCGAGCAGATATTACACAAATTTCAAAGAAATAAAAACCGAATAAGAATTATTCGTTAGATTTACTCAAAAAAAAAAAATAATATAATTTTTCATTATAAAAATTATTACCGAAAAAAATTAAATATTTTTTATTTAGATTTGTATATTTCCTTGCCTAAAAACTCTTAATAAAAATTTAAAAATTTCTCATAAAAAATTTGAATAATTGCAAAGAATAAAAATTCGAATAATATTTATTCATAAGATTTTTCTTAAAAAAATACATATTTTTGATTGAAAACAGTTTTTCTTTAATTTAAAAAAAAAAATCTAAAATAAAAACCAAGTAAAAATTATCCGTTAGATTTACTCCTAACTTTTACATATTTTTTTTATTGGAAATAATTTTTTTATTAAATGAATAAAATAAAACAGTTTAAGGTCAAAAAATTTTCAAAATACCAACAAAAAAATCGAATAAAAATTATTCGAATAAATTTATAGAAAATTACTAAAATTGTTTGAACTGTAAACAGTATGCTCAAATTGAAAAGGAATTTTTGGCAATAGTATTTGCGTGTAAAAAATTTCATTAGTTTATATATGGAAAAAAAGTTATTATTGTTTCTGACCATAACCTTCAGAGGTTACGAATAAAAACATTCCCATACAATTTAGAAGTTATATATAAACCTGGTAAATGTATAGTAGCTGCAGATTATTTTCAAGAAATTATATTGACAATAATTCCCTATGACAAATAATTTTTGAAATTTATAACACATTTTGATGAATAGAAAAATGAAAACAAATTATTTGACTGCTTTATACAACAAAAAAACTTGTGTATAAGATAATTTTATATAGAAAATCTTATAAACAACACAATTTGCTATAGAGCATCATGTATGTAGGTATATAACACAATTTCCTATAGAATATCATGTATGTAGGTATATAACACAACTTTCTATAGAAGATCGTATGTTTTCTCACACAATTTCAAACTCTAGTTATTTTTTTTTAACTACAAAAAGATTTATGATCTCTTGCTTATTTATTCAACACTTTTTATTTACTTTATTTAAAATGTTTTTTTTATAGGTACAAGTATTTTATTTATTTAAAAATTAGAAATTAAGTGGAATATCTATGAGTTGCAAGTAATTTAATAAGACTCACAAATGTTTATATTTTTCTATTGTTGACTTAGTGTAAATAATAACAGAAAAGTGTTATTGACTTAGTAAATATTAAATTGTTTAAAGAATCGTTACAAAATAAATATTATTGTAAATATTGTACTGTAGTTTAAATAGTTCGATGTGATATGAAGCAGAATTAAGCAAAAGAAGACAAAAAAAGTAAAATAATCAATTATGTACTATGATAAGTATTTTACTGTAGCTTCAGAAGTTCAAGATAATATGAAGAAGTTGTAAGAAAATAAGAAAAACAATTTTAAAATAAGATAATTGTCTATAGAAATTCTTTAAAGTTAATTATTTATATTTGAACGTTAGTCCAGTCCATTTCAACAAAATAGGTTAGGAATTGTGTCATTTGAAACTAAAATAATTTTTTAAAAACCTTTAAATTAAAGAACAGTAGTATTCTTCCACCTAAAGACAGGCCTTTCTAAAAAAAATAGATTAGAAATAGAGTTTAAATTATAAAACCTGACCATTAAACATTTACAACACAAAAAAAAATAAAAGAATTTGTTCAAAGTATTCCAATTTTAAAAAATTCCCTTAAAGAATTTGTTAAAAAACTTCAAATTCCAAAACCTAACCTTTATAAATTGCTTACACACTCCAAAACACATTTAAAACATACCTACAACTAAACTATATTAAAAATTTATTGATTATTTTAAATTTATCACGCTCACGTGCCATTTATAGTTCATCCCTGTAGTATTAAGGTTTTAATTAAAAACTAAACAGATGTTAAAGTGAGTGTGTGCTTGTGTTCCTAAGTCTGTTGTATTTTTAACCCGGAGGAGGGGCGGGGGTGTCTGTTTTAAAATTAAAGTAGACTTTACAAAACTAAACTTACTTACCGTTTTATATGGCATATACTGGTAAACAACACGTTTGACTATTTGTATTCTTTAATTATAATAATTAACATTAATATATTTGTTGTTCTTAATGAAAATGTTGTTAAACTCAAAACACGATTTAAGTTCATTGTTAGAAAACGTATGTAAAAGAGAAGGTAGTAACGAAAATCTACCTTATTAAGGTGTTTTCATTTAATTATTGTAATAAATATAAAATATTTTTTAAAGATTTGGCACTTTTTTAAAAACAATATTTATTTGTTGTAGTAAAACACAAACACTGGTTAAGTTGAGCTATTTACTTTTTAGCTTATCAGCATTTAAACATCAAAAAATGCAAAATATTTAATTTTTTTGTCAAAAAAAAAACACACAATAAATCAGCAATAACAAAAAATTGCGCATAAATTTAAAACCTATAGTTTAGCAGCGACTTGTAGTTTAAGTTTAGCGCAGCTTACCTGGCCAGTCTATAAGAAAGACACTCTACTGGCCTCACCCGTTTTCACAATATAGGTACTTCTCTAAGTTTTTGTTTTATTTCTTTTTATTTTTTTGTTTTACAATACAAAAACTTGTAAAAATTTTCTTTTATTTAACATATGGTCAGCGTTTTTTTTTGTGACTTGATAATTTTTATAAATTTTTTATTATTTATTTGTCAGCTGGTATTCATAGTTATACTTTCTTTTCTTTAAATTTATTTCACTTTTTTCTTTTGTTTTACAAAATCAACATACGAAATTTATTTGTTTAAGGATGCGCTTAATATATTTTTTCTCCGACCGGTTTGTGTATGATTTTTTCCATCTTTTTTCTACGCAGAATTTTCCACTTTCTTCTTATATGTCAATATGTATTATATTTTTGTTGTTTTATTTATCCTCCTCCTGGTTTTCTCATCAAACAGTATTTGTTTTATTTTGCCTTCTCACATTTTCTTATACATCCCTCCCCCTTGTAATGGAAAGTAAGACACAAAAAAATATATTGTTGTAGTAGAAACACTTGTGAATGGATTTCATGGTTAAATTTTTTTCTTGTTGTTTGTTTATGTTTTGCATATTTAATTATTTATTTATCAACGTTTTTGTTTATATTTATTTTATTAACTTTCTTTTAGTGTGTATATTTATTTTTGGTGTGTGTCTATTCAATTGTTGTTTGTTTTATTAACACCGAAAATTTTTCTTCAACTGATTATTGCGTCTTTCTTTTGGCTATTGTTTTTTTTTATCTCCTTCATCGATGTGTTGTGCAAAGTGCTGCCAGAGGATAATAAAATAATATACAAATTTGGTAACACTTTTGAGAGATTTTTAAGGCATCTCTGTTTGTTTATTGTGAATGATAGTAAATTTGGAAAAAAAAAAACGTTAGAAAATATTGGAAAATTTTCGATATTAGGCGTTGAAAAGTAGTAAAAATACAGGAATTTAATTAATTAATTAAATTTTTAAAACAAAATTACTTTAAGTTTTATATTAAGAAATTTATACAAACTTATATATAAGCCCTAAATTTATTTTAAATATTATTTCTATGATTTATTAAGATCTTTTAATTTGATTTGTACAAATTTCCATAAAATTGTTTATCCGAGTAGTTATTTATAATCTATGGACAACACTCAATCCAAAATGAAATTTGGAATGGTCACAAACATCAACTATTTTGATTTTTTTTAATTAAAACGATTAAAAACACAATGTAGCTGAAAACTGCCTTAACTTAAGTAACTCAGTTCGCAACATATGGTAATAAATGTGGTAACATATGGTAAATATAACAATTAAAATACACTTGGCTAATTGTTTGTGTTATTAACATCTTTTTGTGCATTTTTATTTTATTAATATTTAATACATATTTCTTATCCTAATTTTAATAATTACATTTACTTTATAAATATAGTCCTACAAAACGATATTATAAATTTTTCCTTTTATTTCCTTTTACAATTTCAAATTAGATTCGGATTTCTTCATAATACTACCACCAACGCCACTTTCCCTATCTAGACTTCCCTCGAAATCCCAATCGTACCATCATGTCTGTGTGTATGTCGACTGAAATCCATCAATTAAATCTGATGCTTGACCACAAAAATCAAAACTTTCCAACAAGGGATCACATGTTTGTGTATGCTGAGTATGATAAAGACTGCCAAAAGTCACCGGTGGTGTACTGGTGCCGGCATCAGTGCAAGAATTTAATAAACATTGTGTAAAACTTGTTTGTGTTTCTGTGGAAACAAGCAGTTCATCATGTATGCACGGATTGGTGGAAGTGGCCGTGGAAGTAAATTGTACATTACCGGTATCATTGTGGTGATCGGGTGATGACCAATTTGTTTGGGTTTGTATATCCGATAAGCCTAATTCTGTGAGAAAATCATCACAGGTTTGTGTGTACATATGAGTGGATTGCGCTAGCATTTGATCCAAATAATTGTGATTTTCTGTAGAAGTTGAGGATAAAAAAGGCTCAGTTTGGGTTTCTATGTCCTTTAAGAGGGAGTGTATTTCGTCTAAGGCATTAGAAAGATCTTGATTGCTATCATGTGTATCGTTGAGGAAATCCGTTTGCACACTTGTAGCACAAACCAGTTTGGGGCAGAAATCAACTGTAATAATAAAATCATTAAGAAACAAAGCTTTTTACTTTATATATGAAAAATGTACCTTGTATTTCTTTAGCCACCTGCTGCTTAGATAATTCTGCAGGCAATTCAGTTTTGATTAATTTCTTTAAAGGTTTTATGGCCATTTTACCTTCAGTTTTCTTTACCGCTATTATTTCCTTAACATTACGACCCTTTTTCTTCTCTAAGGCGTTAGAAAGATCTTGATTACTATTGTTTTCATGCGTATCGTTTAGGAAATCCGTTTGCACACTTGTCGCACACACCAGTTTAGAGCAGAAATCAACTATAATAATAAAATCATTAACAAAGCTCTTTACTTTATATATGAAAAATGTACCTTGTATTTCTTTAGCCACCTGCTGCTTAGATAATTCTTCAGGCAATTCAATTTTGATTAACTTCTTTAAAGGTTTTATGACCATTTTACCTTCAGTTTTCTTTACCGCTAGTATTTCCTTAACATTATGACCCTTTCTCTTACCGTGAGTTAGCAAAGCTTCCATAGAATTATAAGACCAATTGCATTCATTACATATAAACTTTTTACCACACATTTCCTTCTGATGTTTCATTAGCTGTGTTTCTGTTGCAAATGTTTTTTTACATTCTTCGCAAACGAATTCTTTAATCAAATGCACTTTTTGATAATGTTGCCGTAAGTATTTGAAATTTTTAAAGTGTTTACTTTGTGGTTTGTCATAATTGTAAATACATTTTCGTTCTGGGCAATAATATAGCAGTGTATGAGTGGATTTTTCTGGTGGAGCTAAACGATGATGCCTTTCCAAATGCATTTCGTAATTTGACTGATTAGTAAAAATGCCAGTGCATTCCGGTTGAGTACACTTGATTTGATGAAAGGGTTTTAGTTGTTCTTTGGTGGGTGTATAATGTTCTATATTATTTTGCAGAAAATTCATATTTTTTCGTAAAATTTTATTAATAATTTAGAGAAATTGAGCGATCGATCTGTGCTAGACAAGTTTGTATATTGTGACAGCTGTTTTTATTTACATGGTAGTGCTGCCAAGTTTGGCAATGTTATTATAATTAAGTTGCCATATATATTGAAGTAAATACATTTCAAAGCGGTTTTCAACTCTGACACATCCAAGAAACCGAATTTTATAAAAAATATAAAAAAATGACTCCATATTACTTCTTGATAATTTAGTTAGGCTCGAGTTTATTAAATTTAATTTTCGTTAAATTATTTTTACTGACGTTAGGAATTACAACTTGAAAAATTTTATGATGAAAAATTTTGATAATTTTTCTTGACTGGGGATTGAACCTGGGTTGTTGAATTTACATATGTTTCGAAAAATCCCACTTTCTCTCATCAGAATTCTTTGCGTTCTACCACATGCACCACTGCGGTGCCGGCCAGCCAACAGACAAACATCAATCCTTTAACCAGTGTTAGTTCTGGTAGTTCGAAGTTTTTGCTGTAATTATAATTTTTTATTAATTTCTATTCATAGTTGTTTTTCCTTTTTTTCTTCAGTTTTTTCGTATTCATGTCAAGACTTCGTCTCGACATATTTTTAATAAAATAGTTCCAATCATTACTTTAAAGTAATTTCAACATGGTTCGAATGAATTATTTTTTCTGGCGTATGGCATCCTTTTTGTTGTGTAAACCCAATAAACCCTTTATCAACTGTCATTACTAGAAAATAATAAAAACACAACAACAAAAAGTGTCAACATTTTCATTGTCACAGAAGAAAAACTTGAAAATAGAAAGAAAAAGATCTAGTTTTTATTACTAAATCAATTTAATTTATAAATAAGATTAATAAAACACAACATAATAAAATAAAATTTTAACAACATTTATATTTCATAGAAAATAACATAAACATATATGAATTAAAACTAAGAGATAGAAGAAGAACATTGATAGAGACCTCATAACTCGGATAGAAAAAAATAGACAAGACAATAGAAAGAAAAGTCGAAGAAGGAAAAAATCAGAAATTTGGATTATAAAACAATAATACGTCTTTGCAATAATTTGTTAACAACAAATATGGCCAATAAAAATGATCAACAGCAGCAGAATCAAAAACAGAATACAAAAGTCAACGAGGAGGCAACGGAAAAACCTCTAGATGATAGTCTCAAAAGTAACAAAAATGAAAGTGATGACAACTTGGTTGTTTCGAAGCCAGAAACAAATGAGGATAATTTAGTATTGGCTACATCTAGCAAAGGTAAACTTAATGATTTAGTGGCAGATTTGTGTATAAATGGACACCGACCACAGCCACCACCTAGTCTGGCAGCCTATGGAGATTATACAAATATTAGAGCCACCTCGGGACCGGTGGGCATTAATGATAGCAATTTTAACACACCAGCATCTACAGATGCTAGTAATTCAACTGGCTGTATAAACACGGCTCCCACACATAACGTCCAGCAACAGCCACCTACACAAAATTCCTCATTTTCCTTTAAACATTTTCTAAACAGTAATAGTGTGCCAACAGCACCCTCTACAACGGTAACATCTTTGGACCCACCTGCCAACAGTACGTCCACAACATCTTCTTCGTCAAATGCTACCACATCGTCACATCGTTCACTACAGACATCAACGGGAGCTCGGCCAAAAGTCCCCCAATCGAATTCTGTGTCCTCCACCTCCATATCATCACTAACAGTGGGGGGCGGGAATGATGCACAATCTTCGGCTACAAAAATGAAAAGATCGCCACGGTTTTCGTCGTTTGACTCGCAGGCGAGTTTGGCCGAATATGCCGGTACTCCAACAACAACAGATTTGCCACCTGCAGAAGCTTCCGCTGGTTCTTCAGCAGGAGCAAAAGAATATCGTCTCTATCCAGATGAAAGGGAACGTGATCGCTTTCAAGGTAGTGTGTATAATAGTTTTTATTATATAATAATCCTTTTCAAATTCTAATGCTTTTTATAGAATGGAATCTCCCCTCTAATGCTCCCACAATGAATACAAATTCCACAGATTTCGATCGCGGCAGCTCATATGTACCCCGTTCGTATTCCAATTACGATATGCCTAAACCTCAAACCTCGCCCCGTAGACGTGTGGGTATAGGTGCCACAACCAAAGATAGTAGGCCCACACGTTTAGCTTTAAACTCAAATCAAAATCCTACAACGGCTGCCAAATTGAAATTAGACTTGCCTTTAACTTCCAATTCCAGTGGTATAAATGGCGCCGCAGCTTCGGGTTCAAGCCACCCAATGCAAAACAGCAGGAAAACTGCTCATTGCTCTAGGCCTAAAGATTTTAATGCAGTTAATCCTTTGCCAGGAGGAGCAGCAGCCGCCGCTGCTCTGCCAGATTTCGTGCAAGATCATTGGATGGAATCTTGGTATGCCAATGATATGCATGTTAATTCACCTCCATCTTCGCCTGTCAACACATTAATGGACGATTCGAACGGGGCTGGCAATTTGGGTCAGGCTGCAGGCGGTAGAGTTCAGGCAGGGGCCGTGCACGCAAACAATTCCAACAACCGGACATTACAACTAGATAATGCCCCCATACCGGGACCTGCCGATAGGGGAGATTTTAATATGGGCCAGCCCGAGCCATCTAACTCATCAGTGGGTTCTAAAATGTTACCCGACTTTCTATCCGATGGCCCCATCATACATTCTTCTCAGCGCCTGGCCGATGTGGCCGCCGGTCTACCCTCCAATTCCATAGGTTCTCCCGAAGAATCTTCCATTAATAATCAACTTTCGCGATTGCGCTCGGATAATGAACGTTTGCAAAGTGTAATAAACGAAACCATGTTAGCACTCAATGAACAGACCTTAAGAGCCGACAATTTGGAACGACAGCTAGGGGAGCAGCAGAAACAACACAAAACTGAAACGGAAGAAGCGTTAGACAGCAATAAAAAGCGTTCCACAGCTGTACAAACGCATGTGGCCAAACTTAAACAACAGGTACAACAATTAACAGCCAAAGTGGAAATGTTAAGGCGAGAAAACGATTTGTTGCGCGAAGAAGGTGCAGTGGGTGGTTGTAGTGTACAGAGCTGTGATCGTTCTTATGCCGCAGCTGCTGTGTCTAGTACAACACGTACGTCAGCAACAGCAGCTATGGCAGGGACAGCAATTGGTGGTAGAGGCATTGGCAGTGTTACAGGCAGTTCAGTTGGTGTTGCTGATGGTGGTGGTGGTGTTGCTAGTGCCGGTACTGCTTTACGCATTAGACCGTCCAGACAACATCAGTTATCAAGAGATTTGCGTATGGCAGCATCAAATGCAGAACAGAACCTAAAGTAAGTAGTAAATGAAAAAGAATTTATATTTAGAAAATGATAATAACTAATCTATAGAAATTGTCCGACTGTGTTAAGCAGAGACAGCTTTTTTTTATAGAAAATTTAAGACTTCGTTAAGTACAGACAAGTGTTTTATAGTTTTATATGCCGATTTAGGCTTTGATAAGTTGTCTATAGAAAATTTGCTGCTGTGTCAAGCTCGAACAAGTTTTCTATAGAATTGTTACTGCTGTGTCAAGCTCGGACAATTTTTTTATAGAAAATTTGCTGGCGTGTCAAGATTGGAAATGTTTACTATAGAAAATTTGAATTGTTGCTTCCGGAAAAGTTTGGAAAAGTTTGATATAGAATTGTTGATGTTGTATCAAGCTCGGACAAGTTTTCTAGAGAATTATTTGTTGTTAAGCACGGACAAGTTTTCTATAGAAACACTTTTTGATTTTTTTTTTTGATCAATAATAAATACATTTCTAACATTTATTCCTTTTCTTGTAGGCAACTTTTGGCTGGTGTTGAAAATTTACGTCAAATGGCGGCAAATATAGAAAAATCTGAAACACATGTAGACTACGATGCTAGTCCCGACTTGTTTTCAGATTTTCTAGACGAATGTGATGATTACGATGAATATCCCGGCGGTGGTCCGGCATTGTAAATTTTGTTTCTTGTTATTTTTATTAAGTTAAGATAAACAAACAAACAAACAAGTTAAACAAAAACGGAGAAGTGAAAACAAACAAACAAAAAATGCTATACAAAAACTATTAAACTTTAGAAGAAAAGAAAATTAAACTATTTCACTATTAAAAATTAATTAAAATAAACGATTATCTTAAACAAAAAAAAAAAAAAAAAACTATAAGCATATATGTATTTCAAAAATATCATGTTCCCTATTTAAAATTAAATGGAGACAAAAAGTAAAACAAATTATTTGTTAGTAAAATTATTTAAAATTAAAAATTTTATTCAGTTAACTACCTAACTTGCATATTATTTATATATATTACTTAGCAGGAAAACGGTCCTTTAAAGCAACCTTTTTTTGTTTGTTTGAATAATTTACATATTTATTTTTGGTTCCTTTTCTATGTTGTGTTGTATGTATTTAAGTTGTGCGTATGTGGCATTAGAAAACAAATTTATAATTTTATGGCAAAAAAATTATATACATATAATAAAATAATAAATTTAATTATTAAATAAAATATATATACATACATGTATATATAAATAATTATTTTTTTTAAGCAATACAATATACAAAACAAAACCAACAAAACAACAACTCAGCACTTAATTATACAGAATTAAACAAAACAACAAATCAGCGAGCCAAGTAACAGGTTAATTTTATTCTGAGCATTTTTTTGAAAAAAAAAAAGGAATTGTAAAAAATTTTTTTGAATTTTTTAACATAATTTATGTTGGGCTGTAATATTTTTATTACAAATAAATAATAATAATCAAAGCTTTGCAAATAAGTAATAAATAAACTTAATTTGTTACAAAATAATAAAATATAAATTAAAAACAAAGAAAAACAGAAACTCACCACTAAATATATATTTATATATTCAAAAAAAAAAAAAAATACAAATTACAACACCAAGTTATTAATTATTACAACAAAACCAAACAAATTAAAGCATAATGTTAAACATTGGAAAATATTAAACATTTTTAGTTTTTTGGTTAAACATTTTGCAGCTGCCAGGCAGTTAGTATTTTTATACTCCAAAAATATTTATTACAAAATTCATTTTTTTATAAAATACTTTTGCAATAAAAGGAATAATAGTAATATATAAATAGACCAGTTGGTATGAATTTAACCTTAAATTGTGATTTTTTAAGAGCTTTCGAATTTGATTAAAAAAAAAACATACATACACCTGGGTTCTACATTTGTAAAATGAAGTGGAAGTGAAATTTTCATTAAGTTTGTGTTTTCAATTTTGTGAAAGTGATTTAAAAAGTAAAATATCGTTTACAGTTTGATGCATCGTAAAATAAAGTTTCACTTGTTTTCTAGAACGCAGTGTGACTTTGTAGTGGAATACAGAACCTAGACTTAAAGCTTATAACTTTATAACTTATTTTGCGTTGCTCTGATGTAGAGCAATCTTGTTGAAACTACATATCAGCTCGTGCTGTTCACAGGCACTATTAGTGGAAAAACAATTCAGGTATCTGAATAAAATCTGTTTTTTTTTTGTAAAGGTGTAATAAATTTCGTTAAGTTTGAAGAATATTTCCTGAACTAATGTCTTATTTATTTCCAATAAAATAAAGCCGAGATGACAAATAGCAAATAACTTAATAAAGTTATTAATTTTTGACAAAATTTTCTGAATTATATAATAATGACTTATTTCTAAATTCTTTAATTTACTTGATATATGTTACCTGCTCTATATTTTCAAAGAAAATAATAAACCCGTTTTTAAATAATTATAACTGTAATCAAATTAAATTATTTTCACTCTTTCTAATATACTAATTTGAAACCAATAGAATTTCATAAATTTTACTAAATAGGTTAAAGGTCAAATTGCTAAATATTGCAAATTAAAGCAAAATAATAATATTTTAGACGGATTTTGTTAGAAGTTTTTAATAAATTCCTTTAAATTACTTGATATTTATTACCTGGTCTGTATTTTAAAAGGAAATATGTAATAACCTATTAGTTTGAAATTGAAACTTCTACTAAAGGTCAAATTATAAAATTATAGTTTTTTGGGAAGGATTTTTAGGATTTTGAAAACATTTTTTGCTGTGATCTAAATTAGCGATAATAAATATCGTATGTATGTATGTTTTATATAGACAATATTTTATTAACTTTTATTATTAATAATCCCTACTGCCTACTGCCTGGTTTAAAAGCTTTCATTCTACTCTTTAAAACATTTTAATCTTTTATTGATTTTTAACTAAAACTCAAAACTAAACCAAGTTTTCAGTTTACTCTTATACATAATAAATATACACAATTTATCAATTTTCATTATTTTGCTAAATGATATTTTATTTCATAAAAAAAGAAACAACAAAACAACAAAGAATATCAACTAAAAATTTAACAAAAATGGGCTTTATTTTGTAGTTTGTCAATAAAAATAATAATAATAAAAAAAACATAAATTAAAAAAAAAAATAAAAAAAAATAAAATTAAAGAATGCATCAAAGTGTTTACTTTTAAAATCTTAAATTTGTCCTCTAATATGTAACATAACTTTTTATATTGTAGGGTGTCGTTGGAACCATGTACATACCTAATTTTTTAATCACACTTAACAGCTTCTTATTCAAATGAATTTTTGCTTTATAAGAAAGAAGTTTTACTAACAAGTTTTCTTTTACGCATTCAAAATATTTTTATTCTAAAAATAGATTCCTTTAACTAGTTTGCTCTTTGGTGTATTCTACCTACTAGTATGTATTCTAAGGCTGAAAATCCAGAACGAGTCAACTTCATTCAGTAAATTTAATCAATATTAACTATGCAACTAACATATGCAAACTGTTATTAATTAACAGGGCAACCGCAAAATATGCCCTAAAATGTAATATTATGATACTACATTACTATGGTTGGGAAGGATATTATAGAGACTTGGCAGCTTTTAAAGCAAAAAAGAAAATATGTTGCCTGAAATAAACTATCTTTATTTAAAGACGGAAATCACATTACGATAAATTTAGGGCCCGATTATTGTTCACAACACTCGACTCGACACTGTCTCGACTGCAACACAACATGCATTTTTTATACGATTAAGCCGATTAGTGTTGTGAATCGTAATCGCAGTTTACAACATACAACATCAAAATACTCAGTGTTGTGAACGGTAATGGGGGCCTTAAAAAATGTTGAATTAAAAAGTCTAAAATATAGAAATGATTTAATTTAGTTCATTTTAAAAAAAGCTAAATTGGTAACAGAAGAATGATTCCTGCAGCTGCTAGACGATCAACCTTGTAAACTATTATGAGCTTGAAATACATACAAACAAACATGATCGGTTGACCAGTTGCCCCATTACGGGGCAACACCTAGATGTTTTTAATAAAGAAAGATCTTTTCCAAAATAAATCGTAGATCTTTATATCATTTTAAACTAGTTTCAATCACCGATATTTATAGATTTTTTAATTAGTAATATATTTGCTCTTTATATCGTCCTATATTAGCTTCAACCGTAGATCTTTATAAAGACTGATTTCTGAAAAACTTTCCGATTTGATATAAAAAAACTTACAATTTTGACAAATGTATGAAAACTTTATTTAAAGCAATATAATGTAAATGTTGACCCCAGCAACGCCTCAATTGGTTAAAACGCTGGTTCCAAACTTCTCTCCAACATATCCGTCGATATCTCACGATAAATTCTTCAATATTAGCTTCCAGTGGGACAACCGTTTCGGGCTTGTCCCTATAAATATGAGTCTTAACATAGCCCCACAAAAAATAGTCTTAAAGCGTTAAATCGCACAATATACATGGCCAATTGACCAGCCTTAAACGTGAAATAAACTGTTCACCAAACTCACCTCTCAATTGTGCACGATGCACTTTCTTAAACGAGCATGAGTTTTCATAATAAAATTCAATAATCTGCAAGCGTTGTTCGTTTGTAAGTCGGTTCATGATTAAATTGTAGACCAAACTGAACAAAACTGAGCTGCTAGTTGTTAAAAAATTACCCTTTTCAACTAAAAATTAAGATAATCTAATGATTAATTAAGACCCAACATCTTCACCAAATGTTTATCAATCACAGAAGTAAAAAGCAGCTGGAAATGCTTTAAGATCGTGGTTCGAAGAATGTTTGCAAATATTTCGGAATTATTACAGCAAGAGGCGCAATAAATTGACGTTAAAGATATTTTTTCTTAATTTTAATCAGGATAATTGAGAATTGGGACGAAATAATTATATATATCATTGGTGTTTTACAAATGCATTTACAATTATTTATCAAGTATTTCCTAATAAATCTACTACATTTTGTTCGACTTTCTGAAAATGGCTAATTAACCTACGAAATGTGACTTAAAAGCAAAACACTGCAGCATACTAAAATGTGTTTAAAAGTTCATTACATTCTGGTGTTACAAATACCGGCAAGAACACATAACACCTTTTAGATTGTAAATGATGTGTAGAGTATAGTAAAATAAACAGTAAAACATAAAACAGTGTAGCCAGTTCTATAACAGTCAGCGTTGTCAACTTTGAAGTTTCAAAACGCACCAAAATGGAGAAAAAGCCGCCATAAAAAAACACATCAAGTTTAGAATTTCCTTTTTATTTAAGATGAATTTTATTGAATTTTTTTAATTTCACAAATACTATATAAAACTTTTTAAAAAGAGATCAACGATTAATAGTAAAAGTAATAACAGTAAAAGCCTTTTTTAATAAACGAGCTAATAAAGATAAAATATGCATTTAACCACTAAAAATTTAACTCACAATATGCTATTTGGAACTGAAGTACTAATTGGTAAAAAAAGGACTAATTTCATTACTTCTTTTTAAATTTTTTTGTTTCCGATTTTAAGAACTTATATTTGGATTTTTCAATAAAATTTGTTAGGGCTCCAATGGGACTCTAACCCTGGTTGTTTGTATACAGTTCAGTAAACCAAACCATCAGGCTACAAAAAAAAATTTATTTACATGTTTAAAATGTTACTTTTATTTTCAAACAAAGATTTTCACCCTATTTACTTTCAGAAATAATCTTCATGTCACGAATTTGATAGTATGTATGAATTATAATACATTCGTATTTAAAATTTCATCATATAGATTTCATGATAATGAATTATTAAACATTAGTAAAAATAAAAAAAAACGCACCGAAATTAACAAAATTAAAGAATTTTTCTCACAAAAAATTTAAAAAAGCACCAAAAATAGTACGAAACGTACCAAGTTGACAACGCTGATAACAGTATCTATTCGTAAATATCACAAATACATTTTAAGTTCACTTTTCGATAACTTGAACAGGGAATGAGCGAGATAGTTGTAGAGAGAGAGAGAATTGAGTTATAAAGAGATTTTAAAATAATTATTTGAAACGAAACTACATAGTAGTAATCGTATCGTTTTTCCTGATTGCAGCCTGTCATTACTTCTGCTGCGATAGTCTATTGGAATTTTTGTTTAGTTTCGTAGTTGAGTTGGTTTGGAACGGTTTGAAAATACTTTGAGTTATAGTTTGTTTATAAATCAAGAAATTGTATAAAAAAAACGACTGGAATTTTATAAGTACAAGTGATAAGAAAGTGTTTGATTTTAATTTACAAAAAAAAAACAAAATTATAAATTCGAAGAAAAAATTAAATATTTTGGTGCCCGTGAAAATGATGTCCAGAAATATTTTAGGTAATAGAAATTTTGTTAGGGATCTGTTGCACAAAAATCAGTTTAAGTTTTCCAATCAAATCTACATACATACATACATATGTACATATTTTGACAGAAATTTTATAAATTTGTGTTTTAATATGGCCTTTTTATGTAAATTATAGTTTGAAACTGAAAGAAATTATAAATTTATAACTAAAATTAATGCAATAGACAGCAAAGCTTTAAAAAGAACTGCAGTAAATGTTAAATAAATCATTTGACTGCAAATTGTTATAAAATTATGTGAATTTCTTTGAATTCGTTATGAAAATGAATAAATTGTTTGGTTTCGTTTTAAAGAACAGGGTCCATTATTTGTATGTCATTTCTTTTTAGTACAATGCACGATTAAACAATTTCATTAATTCAATTTTGTTTCATTGAACTGAATTGTTTAAACTATAAAATTTAACCTTTTAAATATTCATAGTCCTAAAAATTAATTTATTTTAAAATATAAAGTATAGAATAGGTTGTTAAGTTCATGTTTTAATTTCCTAAGCCGGCAACATGATTTCCTTCTTTGCAAATTTAATAAACTTTTAAATAAAACGTAAATCGATATTTATGTAAATTAAACCATAATTCAGTCAAGTTCAAATCTTGAAGGAACTATATGTTAAAAACTGGGGTGCCAAATACAAGTTTACAATATTCATTTTTCATAGTTGGGGTAAAACTTACCATATTCGTAAAAAAAAGTAAATTTGTGCTTGACTATTGCTATGATCTTCAACTTCTAAAGAGTCATTTTTTAAGAGCTTTCGAATTTGATTTAAAAAAGCACATACAATTTAGTGAATTGTATGAAATCTTTATTTGAGCCGATAGAACGATCTATATAATTCCATATTTAAAAAAGATTTCTTGTAAATGTTGACTGCGCCCATTTTGTCATACTCTATGCATCTCACGAATAAATTCTTTAATTCCAGCCCGTCCCTATATAGATATGAGCCTTAACATAGCCCCACAAAAATTATTCTTTGGTGCAATGATGCTTGTTTACGTATCCATTCAACCAGAAATAAGTTTGGTCGCTGAACATGATTTTCCGATAAAAAAAAAAATGGATCTTTAATAAACTTTGCCAGCGTCCATTCACCAAAAATTAGACGTTGTGGGGTGTAATTCTATTCATGGTTAAATTATAGACCAAACTAAATATGTTTAACAGTAACTTGTTACACAAACATAGCTAAATTGCCAAAAACAGTCTTGGCAAAAAGAAAGTTGCTATTACCCTTTAAATGCTGATAATTAAGTGTTGGGGTAGTTGCCACCCATTTGTTATAACAAAATTTTTGTTATGAAATAATATTGCCAAATATGAAAACCAGATATCTGTACAAACTACTGTCGCATAGCAGATGCTGCAAAGATTCTCCACTTGAGAACAGAAATTACAATAGTAGCATCTACATAGATATTCCACTAGTATCAATTGTGGAACATTTGTATTTACTGACTACTATACTGCCAATTATTGATTGTTTACAATCTATGGAATATGAAAGTCACTGCTGTCCAAAGGCCCATCATAATATGAAACCTTAACAGCTAATTCGTCTGGAATGGAGTTTATCCATTCCGGTGCCGACCAGAGAATAGTTCACACGTGAACTTATGAGCGTAATCGAATATTTCAATTGTTAAGGTCTCAATATCTTTTTCACGAATTTGCTTCAGAGCCGTATTGTTGGCGTAAATTTTCGTCAACAAGATTAATAAATTCCCAAAATGTGTCAACAAAATATTGTTGACACATATTGAGGTGATGTTATTTTAGAGAAAAGAGTAACTGAATTCATTAAAACTATTATGAAAACTTTTACTACTGATATTAATTTTATTCCAACATGCAACTGTTACAAAACCAATTTCTTTTTGTAAAACTCGTAACCATCATTTTGATTATAAATATTTCACATCACTATCTATCTTCAAATATTGAAATTTCTGTTATAAGATCATAAGATATAATCATTTTATTACATATGCTTAAAAAGAAACATTTTTTAATGAATATACATATTTCTGGAACACTTCCGTGAATGAAACATTTCCTCTTTTCAATTCATTAAACAGTGTTTTAAACTGTTTGCATGTGTTTCATTTAAACATATTTAACTTTTTTACTAGAATTTCTTCAATTTCTGTTAAAGAAAAACAACCGAAAATTACTTTAAAAACTTCCTTTTCCACATATAACTGCAAAATTATGAAATCGCTATTTCTACAATTTTAAAACATAAAAAAGAACCTACCTTATATTGGCCATTGCGGCAGTCTTTTAATTGATATTTATCAACAACACAAAACTATGGCGTCGCAATGTTTATTTTTATTATTGCAAAAAGTAAACAATAATAATTTGCATACTCTCACTTACTCATTCACTCCCTCTCCCACTCTGTGATTCTTGCTTAAAAGAAAAAAACTATGTACATACTTACTTACATGTAGGTACATACATACGTTTAAGACAATTTAAATAGGTATGTAAGTATAAACAATACGAGTAGAATAAATGATTTTAATTAAAATAAATGTAAATTTGTAAATATATTTTCGTATATACTTTCATATGTACACGTATGTATGTATGTATGTATGTACTTAAACCTATAGGAAATATTTAATTAAAGCTTTTATTAGCAGAAAATGGAAAAGTAATTAAAACAATTTTAACAGCTGTAAACAGTGAAAGTGAATTTGTTTAACATAAAATAACAAATGATAAATGTAGACAGTTTAGGAAGTAAAAATTTTGATAAAATTTATTTACATACCTACATACATGTATATAGGTATAAGTATTTACATATAAAAAAAAAACAAAATACAAAAATTCATAAAGCACTTTGCTTTAAATAGATGTAACAAATCCTGTCTTGTTAGTAAGTAAAAAAGGTTTATCCTAAAAAAAGTAAAGTTTTTAATTGAATATTAAAATTTAAATTTTCTTCAATCTTAATTAAGGTCAAAATTTCTTTTTATTTATTTCTTATACCTTTCTTTTTTGTTAACAGTTACTGTTATGTACCTATATTGAAAAATATTTTTATTGTTATTTACAATATTTTATACATTTTTTAATAAATTTTATTTCCCTGAAGATGGTACACATTGTTGTAGCGAAATATTGGAATAAATAAGAAAGAAATAAAAAGAAATTTTGACCTTAAGCTCGAAGAAAATATAATTTTTAATAATGATAAAAACAAACAATTAGTTGAATAGTGTTTAATTGAAGTTTAATATGGTTTATTCAGTTAATTGCCAGTTTAAACTATCAATGTTATTAGAATAAACCTAAACTAAAAGTGATAGTAAAATAAACTCAATACACATTGAGTTTTATAAATTTAATGTTTATCATACATAAATCTTTAAAAATTTATTAAAAACAAAAGAAATATACTGCTATTTATCAAAACTCTATGCCAAAATTTCACTGCGTATTTTTCGTATTATAGTGATAGCCCCCAACGAAATTTTATCTAAACTTGAATTTAATACAAGTTCATGGTGGCAAAACAAAAAGAGTGTGAGCGAGAGAAATTCAGTGAGCAAAACAAGTACATACATATACATATACTTACATATGTATAGATAAGGTTCAAACACCCGTTTTTATCACAGATTCCACCACTTCAGATGTTAAGTATTTGATTGTTTTGTTATTGCTGCAATTGATCTGTCACTTGCGGTTTAAAACTATGTAATTTAATTTAGTAAATAAATAACATAAAGCCAGTGATAACAAATTATTTATAATGCCAATAAAGATAATAAATGTATTATTTTAAAAAATAATACCGTTGATAAAGTTTATTAGTGACGTATGTATGTGGATTTAAATAATAAATGAAGAATGGCGCGAGCGCCCATAATTTGTTTGTTTTAGTTTTTAATAAAATAATTTATTTAAAAATGATAAGGACTTTATGGTTGAGCCGTTTTAATAATAATTCACGACTATTATAGAAACCATGAAACCCCTACAGTTTTAACTGATTTATATCTCTGATTTTCCATATTCTCAGACACTCATTTACATGAATTATTAGTTTTTAATTAAATTCTTATCAATAGAAAATATAATATTACTTTTTAGGTTCCGATAGTTAAAAATCAATTGCTGATTTGTCTAGATTTTTGCTAGCTGTGGGGTGTAAATAATCTATAACCACCTTATTCAAAAACGATTATTAAATTTAACAAACGTTTATTAAGACAGATTTTCATATAAAAAGCTGCTTAATAAACGTTTGTTAAATTTAATAATCGCTTTTAAGTAAGGGGGTAAGTGTTTAGTTTGCTATAAATTTCGTTAAATATTAGTTTTATTTAAAAATACATCACGCGATTAGTTATAAACTTCTATTATATGATTACAGCATGGCCAAAACAAATATAATTATAAAAGTTACCGGTCCAAATGGAGGTATTTTTATAAAGAAAAAATTTGTATTTCTTAAAGCCATTAATAAATGCTCGTACTGGGACTTAGCAGCTCGACAATATCGTGGATACGAAAAATTTTCGCCTGAGTATACAGTGGTGGACACGAGATTATCATACTTGGTATCTGTTGCTAATTAAATCAAATATTTTTCGTTATTTTTAAAAATTCTTTATATTTTGTGTTACATCTCAGACTAAGATCATGCCACTCCATATTTTGTTTTATTATTTTTTTTTAACTCAGGCAATAAATATGCCTATATATATGTAATTGCGTTACTTTCTTTTAGAAAGGGATATATTGAAGAAGTAAAGGTGGTGAAAGTAAAAGAAAGTTTTATATCACAACTCTGCAATTGCGCTTTATGTTTGTTTTAGTGCAGCATTGCAGCGCCTCTGGTGTTGAGTAGGCGCATTATTTTTTTAAAGCTTGATTTTATAGCCTTAATTTAATTATTTTACTTCGGGTGGCGTTTGAATGCTATACCACCGAAGGAGGGCGTGGTAATAAATATTAGTTATGATGGATAGAAAGACAACTAATAATTATCAGAAACTGATGTTGTTTGAGTGGCAGCGGCTGGGAATCGAACCAGGGCTACAAATACCAACTCATGCTTAACCAAGTATTTTGGATTTTATTTCACAAATCGGCCAAATTCTAGTGTTTTATTGCCGTTATATATTGCTCCACATCATTCCATAGGTTCTCAATTCTCCGGATTTTGGGCTGGCCATTTCAATACATCAATATTATTATGCTCCAAGCAACTCCTCACTTAGGGCGAGGTGTGAATTAGAATAAAATCAATAAAACTAAAACTTCCTTCTCTAATTAATAAAACTTCTTTTTGTTTCCAGCCCACTCAACACGCTTAGCGAGATTTTCTTCTACTTTACATTCCAAAGCGGCAACTGCTTCCATACCACTGGTACAAAATGAAATGCCTGATTGTGATTTTCAACCGCCCCAGTACCAAGGACCCAGTTATGAGAATATCCAGAAGTTGCGTAAAAATCATTTGACCCCCAATATACAGGCTTACTACAAGAAGCCACTGTTAATACACAGTGGTCATATGCAATGGTTGTTTGATCATGATGGCACCCGTTACCTGGATATGTTTGGCGGTATTGTAACCGTATCAGTGGGACATTGTCATCCGTAAGTAGAATTGAATCCACTAAAAATTTTTTTTTTAAATAATAACAGTTGCTTTCCTTTACAGCAAAGTCAACAAAGCTTTGGAGAGTCAAATTAAAAACTTGTGGCACACCACCAACATTTATATGCATCCCAAAATCCATGAATATGCTGAACGTTTAACGGCTAAATTTCCCGGTGACTTGAAGGCCGTTTGTTTTGTCAATTCGGGCTCGGAGGCCAATGATATGGCCATGCTTATGGCACGTCTTCATACCGGCAATGAAGATATTCTAACATTACGTAACTGTTATCATGGCATGTCTCCCTATACCATGGGTTTGACGGCTCATTCCACTTGGCGTTTCCCTTTGCCGGGCATTTCGAATGGCATACATCATGTCATGAATCCAGATCCCTATCAGGGTTTATGGGGTGGAGAGAATTGTCGTGATTCTCCCGTACAAACCGATAGAAATTGTGATTGTTCATTGGAGGGTGGTTGCAAAGCCAGCGATATGTATTATAAAGAATTGGAGCAAACTTTCAAGTATTCTTTGCCCAGAGGTAAAGTGGCAGCTATGTTTGCTGAGTCCATACAGGGTGTGGGCGGTACAGTGCAATTCCCCAAGGGCTATGTAAAGAAGGCCGCCGAATTGGTTAGAGCTAATGGTGGTTTATTCATATCAGATGAAGTGCAAACTGGTTTTGGCCGAACTGGCGAACATTTCTGGGGTTTTGAAGGTCATGGCATCATACCAGATATTGTAACCATGGCCAAAGGTATAAAATCGATTTTTATTATTAAAATAAAACTTTAAATACATATACTTCTTACTATATTTGTTAAAAAAAAAGGCATTGGTAATGGTTTTCCTATGGCTGCTGTGGTTACTACACCTGAAATTGCTAAATCCTTGGGCATGGCCTTACATTTCAATACCTATGGTGGCAATCCCATGGCCAGTGCTGTAGGCATTTCTGTACTTGATGTCATTGAAGAAGAACAGCTGCAAAAGAACTCCTTGGAAGTGGGCACTTACTTCCTGAAATGTTTGGCTCAGCTTAAAGAACGTTATGAAATTATTGGCGATGTTAGAGGCAAGGGTTTGATGATTGGTGTGGAAATGGTAACAGATCGTGAGACCAAAACTCCTTTGAGTGTGCCTCATGTTTTAGAGATATGGGAGACCTGCAAAGATATGGGTGTTCTGTTTGGTAGGGGAGGTCTTAATGGCAATGTAAGTATAGATATTTTTTTTTAAATATTAAGTGTTATTATTGTTATTGCTGTTAGTTTTAAAATTTGCAAAATTTGTTTCAAACAAATATTTTTAAATGTGTGTTGCGGTTTTGGTTAAAGGCTCTATTTATAATGTCCTGGCTTTGTATTTTTTCCTGCTACTAATTTAAATGTTTATGTATGTCCCTTTGTCCCTACAAATCCTATTACAAGTTATCCCTTATATATTGTATATGTATATATATATGTATTTCTTTCAGACCTTCCGTATTAAACCTCCCATGTGTATTACTAAAACGGATGTTAAATTTGCTGTGGACGTACTTTCTAGAGCTATTTCGGAATTTTTGAAGAATCACGAAACAAATTAAGTGCAACCATTCCTCTACACACTTTTAATTGGTTAACAAATTGGTGTTTATTGAACATTTCTTTTCAATTTAGAGCTTAGTTTAAATTTTAGTTTACTTAAATAGTTTAAATGGTACTGTGGTAGATGTTTTCCAAGATTTCTAGGTCAAATCTATGGGGAATCTATGAAGCTTTAAAAGAATGATTTTGTACTTATTGCATTTATCTAGTTTATTTTAGCAATATATTTTTATTTTTTATAAAATGCTTTTAGATTTTTTTAAGTTAATTAAATAATTTTAAATAAATTACTACATAGGTACATATATATGTATGATTAAAAGACCAAAGATATATTTTACACAGCAGTTGCTATAAATATGTTATTTTGTTCCTTAATAATTTGTTTAATAATTTTTGAGATTTTCATATAAGTGCACATATTGTCGTCTGCCGTTGACAATTCTGTTAATAGAAAATTCATTCCCTTAACAGGCCAAGAACTAAGTTCTGTGACAAAATCCTGCTAATATATCACACTAAAACTTTTGCCTATAATATAAAATTTTGTGAAATCAAAAATTTCTTACAATAATAAAATAATAGACATCTAAAATTGTTACAAGGATTTACCACTAAAATTTAATTTTTAAAAAATTACAACTAAAATTAATTCTAATACCCGGTGAAATAAAGAGAATTCATGACCAAAATTTGTTTTTTATAAGCAAAACATAAAATCAAAAATTGCCTTTCTATAAAATAATCCTGTGTCTTAAAAAAAATGAAAATCTTAAACCAGCATTTCCCATTAAAAACCGATTTTTATAATAGTTAAATTGTTTAAATTATTAAGCATTAATTTCTCAAATATTGTATGTAAATAACATTTTTACACATTCTACTTTTTTTGTTCTTTGGAAAAACTTCTAGGTTATGTGTTTGAAACCTCCTTTATGTGCCACCAAAACGGATGTGGATTTCACCATAACTGTCTTGGAAACCATACTCAGCGAACATTATTTGAAAGCACCACGAAATTGGAGACAATACGATTTGAAATAAATACAAAAATATTTAGATTCTTTATCTTAATTTCCATTTTTTAATAAGATTTTCATTACATTAAATATATTTATATATGTATATACTCTGTTTACTATACAATTTTTTTATATTAAAAAGTTAAGCTTAGTTCAGAAAATAAAAAGCTAAATAGATTTTTTAGTTTTAGATATACTATGTTAAATAAGATTTTTTTAAATTTAAGTATATTTTTGAGTGTGAGTGTGTGTTAAAGAGGCACAGCAGTTTTGAAATTGTTTGTATTTTTGTTTTCTATCAAGGATTTACTTGTTTTTTACAAAATTACTATAAAAAAAATTAAAAATAAATGTACAAAATTAACTAACGCAAATTAAAATAAATGCCAAAAAGTAATAGACAAAAAAACAACAAATATTTGTGGTTTTAACCCACCTTATAAAATATGGCTAACTTCCTTTAATATAACTATTTAATTTAATTTTCTTAAACAAATAATAATTATTATTATTATTTTGTTTATAACTCTTTTTATTTATTACGTTTGTAATAAATGTTTTATAATTCGATAACTAACTGTTTATCATGTTTTTATTTAATATATTATTTTCCATTTTTTTTTTTTGGTTTTTTTTGAAAGCCTTTCAAAAATAAACAAATTTTAAATAAATGCTTTAAAAAAAATTAATATTTGTCAAAAAATAATTAATAAAAAATATATGTTGTTTTCTTACGGTTTTAATATCTTTTTTAGTTTAAAGTTTCTTTTTTTTATACATAAATATTTATAATTTAATAAGAAAATCAAATTACTGCAGTCTTGCTACACTTGTATATCGATTAATTTGCCATCGCTGCTTATGTCGGTGAGCAGTGTTTCCGATAATTCTTTGCGAGCTTTCTGTACCACCCAAAACATCAAAGCAACGCCACAAATGACCTGTAATTAGAGCAGTAATGAAAACAAAAATAATTGAATAAATAATTGTTTTCGATTTAATAACATATTAATAACATATTTGTTAAGGCTGAATGAAAAAATATGAGCACGCAGACAATAAAGGTAGTAAAAGTCGTTTTAATAAGTGAATAATAAATGCTGTGTAATGTATAAACGAAAATTTGTTAATTCTTCATATTATATACAATTTACTAAATTACCCGTTTAATTTAGATATTAATGAGGTATATTGTTTATGCTAATGATGTTACTTTTTAACAAGCTCACAACCCAACAGTGTACATCTCATATGTCCTCTCAGAACATCTCTACAGTCCCTAACTAATTTGGATCCCAGTTGGATCTTTAAAGCCTTCAAAACTATTGTCTAAAGACACCATTTTACCCCTTGTAATGTTCACCATTACCAATTCCGAGACTTTTAAGATCAAAACGGAGCTAGAAGCTACACTAGAAGATGTACTAAAACTGAACTAGAACCTCAACTAGAAACTGAACTAGAACCTGAACTATAACTAAACTAGAAACTTGAACTACAACCAGAACTACATATATTCTGAACTAGAACTGAACAACAACCTGAACTAGGACCTCAACTAGAATCTGAGCAAGAACCCGATCTAGAACAAGAACTAAAAACGGAACTATAAAGTGAACCTGAACTAGAACCTGATCTACAACTTGAACTAGAACCTGAACTGAACTCGATCTAGAGCAAGAACTAAAATCGAAACTATAAAGTGAACCTGAACTAGAACCTGATCTACAACCAGAACTAGATTCTGAACTAGAATATATCCTGAAATTATTGTCACGCAATTATGATATGAAAAAAGTTAACCGAAAATTTTACTTCAGTAACATCAACATACTGAGAAATGAATCTGCTCTCATCGAATTGTGGTTACATTTTATATTTTTTGCTTAAGAACCAGCCTTTTTACTCTAATGCTTGGTTTTCACTATGTCATTTTTGTTGTAAAATTGTCCAAATCATGATTGCAAACATAGATGACGCCATATGACAACCCGTTTTCATACAATTGCCAACAATTTGGAGAATTTGACAACAAAAATAACATAGTGAAAACCAAGCATAAGCTTTACTAATATTATGCAAAATATTATAAAAATATGTGAGAAATTCTTAAGTTGGTACAATATGTCCGTGTCCTTATGTGGGTGTCATTTGCAAGATCGTGACAGATAAGAAATCATTGATTTAATACATACATACATATGTATATATGTACGTATGTATTTACATATTTTCAGAAAAAAATTCTTTCCTCACAAAGCTGTTTTTAGACATTCAGGCATGTGATGGAAATTGATGTCGAAAACGAATGCGTCAATTTTTTCGTAATATTTCTGTATTGAAAAACTTTTATCACATAAAATATAAAGATATTGGGCTAGTCAAGAGAATCTTAATACAAAAATTTTCAAAATTAGATTATAAATGCATTAAAATATATTTCCAAAGCTGATTCGTTTTCGATATCGATTTCTATCACATGCCTGAATAATTTAAATTACCAATGAACAAAACTATAAAGTACCAGTATAGTAATTTTATGTTAAGTAATTTAAATTGTTTAATTAAAAAATTAATTTAGTATAAACAAAGTTGTACAAGGAAATTTTGTTTGGCAATGATGAGGAGGTTATGTAGAAAACCATTCTTCCCTCATTTTTGCAAAAAATAATACAAATCAAACGGCATCACTGATCTATAAACAAAAATATTAGCATACTTTTAGGATTAGCAAAACATATATATTAAATTGATGCTAAATAAAGTACTTTTAAGTACATAATTTAAGTACAAAATTAATTTGCTACTAAAACAATCAAACAAATGCCATTTTTTGATCACAAACTGTTTATTCATAAGTGTGTGTAAATGATAACAAAGTTATTATTTGTTAACTAAATAAATATAAATACCAAAAAAATAACTGTTTATGTTTTTTACCGTTTCTTTTTAATTACACGTGTGCGCTTAATTTAGCGCACATGTGTAGTTAGTTAATTTTTGTTCATGTATTTTTTCATTTCAATTCATTTGAAATAAATTAAAAAACATTCAACTTAATTTTTTAAACATTATTACTATGCGAGTGGTAATTATGTACTAACATTATAAAAAATTAACACTCACCTCAACACCGAAACTAATGTAACCCGTCACCGCGGTACCATGATTATTAAGGACTTCATGCATTGACCTTAAAGTCGAGCCTAAATAAACATTAATCAATTGTGCTGGCAAAAGACCCAAAAACGTAGCAGTGTGATAGACTTTTGAGTTAATTGTACTGACCTGTAATAAAAGAAATTAAAAAAGGTGGAATAAATATAACGAAATACATAAATGTAATAAATAGGCTGCTTGTTTTTCACAATAAAATATTTAATTAATAAACCTTTGAATGTTAAGAAACAACGTTAAACAATTTAATGTTAAAGCTAATTTATTGTGTTGCGGAGGAGTATTCCAAATAAACAAAAGTAATAAAAAAAATAAACTACAGGAAAACACCTTTTTGTTATTCCCATTGTCTGTCTGTATGAAGTTAATAAACATTTCCTTGGCTTATTAGTATTCGTAACGCAATATTATAATAAAAAACTAAACAATAAAATTCATAGGTGGACCTAGGGCAATGACGAATTTTTTATACCCTTCTTTACAAAATAAGACAAATGGTTTAGTTTATTTTGGATAGTTCCGAAACTTTTTCACGACAGAACTAGAACTGAATTTGAACTTCAACTAGAACCTGAACTAGAACCTGAAATTTTAGCTGAACTAGAATCCGAATAAGAACCTGAACTACATAGAACCTGAGATATCACTAAGGCAGACACTTTGCTTAACATGATATCTAACAATTTCATTGTAGGATGTAATAACCATAACTTTTTTCAAAGTAATCATGTATTCATGTTGAGTGTTTTGATAGTTTTGATTGAAAAAATAAAATATACTGTGAGCGTCAATATATAGTATACACCTAATGTTATTTAAAAAAAAATGTTATATTATATTCTTGTAAGAAATATTTCTTTGTCTAATTTTTTTGTGTCCACATATTCCCACAGGCGCTTAATTGGATTAAGGTCTAGGGACTGCGGTGTATAATCGAGGGTTTTTTACTATAAATATCACAAACTTGCTTTCATTGCTGCAAAGAATATTAATCCATCTTCTAATCGTACCCGCGCTTACAGGATTTCCAAAAGTTTTCGTAATATTTTCAGCTATTTTTACAGCACTAGATGTTGGGTTTGCTTACTATAGTTCTTACTGCAGCTTTTGTCGTTTTGCACTAGGCAAATTTTCTACTGTATTGTGTTTGGTATCCTTGTCTATTATTTATATTTATTGTACAGTGATGCCTTTCAACGATTTTACCTATTTCACTCAGGGATTTACCTTTTTTTATGTAAGTCTATTATGATTTGCCAAGTCTTAATTGATGTTTATCTTCCATTGTAAATTTTTCACAACTTAATCTCTTTTAATGATAAGTTAACTGAGTTGCAATTATTTTGAACAGCGCTTTACCGTTATACTTTCACACAAAGAAAAATTAAAAGAATTGCCACTACTTTTGGAATGACAGGAGTTTTTTTCTGCACAAGGGTGGTGCCACTGTTTTCTTTATTTTGATGCAAAAATTGGTAAAATTGTAAAAATTGATCTATTGGTATTTTTTGTGAATTAAATTCTACTTACGAGTAAATAGCTATAAAAAAGGAATATAATTTTCTAATATATGTAATTTAATTTATATTAATATAATTAAGCTTTTCTTTTAATAATATGTGGTGCTGAGTTTATTTTGACGCTCACAGTAGGTAGAGATTACCTGTAAAAGTTGTATTTATTTAATACCGCAAAACCAAAGTTCCCCATAACAAAAAATATTGAGTCATTTCTCTAAAATATGGCTTATATAGAAATGAAAGCAAACATCATAATAAAAAGCAGTGACATTAAATCGAAAATTTTATAGTTTAAACAAATTTTAAATTTAAAGTAAACTTGTTTAAATTACAAATCCGATCTTTTGACATAAAACACTGAATTCTGTGGTGAAAACATAAAGTGAACTTTTTTATTTTCACTTCAAAATATAATTTAAACCATAAATTTATTATTATAAACATTATAATGCAATTGGCTTCTTACTATTATTTAAACTTATAGTTTTAAGCGTAAATTAATTTTTTGCTGCAAACTTTTTTTACACCATCGAAAATCTGGTTTAAAATAAAACTTAAAACACAATTTTTGTTTTTTCTTTAATAAAAATCAACTTGTCTTAAACATCTAAAGTGCAGGTTGTTTTTTTGCATTTATGTTGTTTTTTTCATAACTTTAATATTATATGTATTTTCAATTGTTTTCTATTAATTGCCGCTCAATTGCTTGGGACTTTCGACTTTTTATTTATGACTTCAATTTAAATTTAAGAATTAATTCATGACCACAATAACCTCATATGTATGTGTTGCTTTATACATACATTTATTGTACGTCTTAATACGTACGCGTATGACATATAAAATTATTTATAAATGATACCTATTGTAAATATATACATATGTATGTATGTATATTTAAAAATTTAGGCAGGTAACAGACTAAATTAGAGCACTTAATACATACTTCAACAAATTTTATTTATACAAATGGATTATTGAAAATAAAAGCTGCAAAGTTTTTTATATTTTGTATATTTTTTATATATATTATATAGGAAGGTAAATAATAAAATTTCGTTTCAATGGGCCATAACCATAGTCACAAAAAAAGTGTACTTTAATAGTTAAAAAGTTTGTTAAATGTACACTTTACTTTAACTATAGAGACGTAAAAGTATACTTTAACCGCTAAAACATACATACTGCTTTTAAATAATTTAATATCACTTTAAAAAATTAAAATCAATCAACAAAAACTGGATGTGTACAAAAATTTAAAAAAGTAAAAAAAAATCTTCTACACTGCCGCAAATATTCTCTTTCTGCAGTAGCCCAATTCGCCTCTCTTTCGCCTGTAAAGAGTTATCAAAAAATCAACGCCAAAATAGCCTAATTATGATATTAATCTTAACTTCTCTATTTTTCCACCGCAAACACGTATCTTAGATTTTCCCGCTTAATTTTATTATTTTCCCGATTTTTGTTTTTTTTCCAATTTTCCATGACAGCTTGTGTGAAATAATTTTCTACATATGAGGTGGCACACAGTTAAAGTCTGTTTAACTTAAAACGACCTTAAATTTTGACTATAATTACAAAATAATTAAAAGTAGGCTTTAAGTTTAAAGTTGTTTTTAAAAAGAACCAATTTTAATGTTTGTCTATGGTTATGGCCCAATATACATACATATATAAACTACCTAACTCTTATTAGGTATATTTTCTGCATTAAAAACAAATAAATGCGAAAATATCAAAATTACACTCACTCATCTGGCAGCCCTGTGACTGTGACGTCCCCTATTGAAGTTTTCTTTAACCTCAACCTTCACTGAAAATGAACAACACACTAATAAAAACAATAACAAACCAACACACAACACCACACAATACAAAACAACGGTATTTATGAGGAGAAAAATACATTTTAGGGAGTAGAGAGGAAAATGAACAAAAACAACAAGCAAACTACTATGTAAATAAATAGTAAAAGTGAAAAATCTAAATCAATATGTTTGACAGCAGCAAATAAAATTTTAAATAAAAACTGCAGGGTAATTTATATACCTATACATATGTACATATGTACATACATATGTATAAAAAAAAAAGCAAAAATGCATTACACATTATTTAGTATGAGTTTTACTCAATATAAAAATAATACACGTTTAAGGTAATAATTAACAAGTTTGAAATTAAATGATACAAGTGGAACAAGTTTTAGCTTAGGTTTTTTTATTTTGTTTCGTTAATATGATTTCATAACAAACACTAATTACGTTAACTTATACAATAAAAGTACTAAACGAATGAAGTTTCTTTTATTGTAGCCGGAAAACAAAGTAACACGAATTAAGTTGGGCACATTATGCAAAGATTTTTTTTTGATTATTTGGGGCTAAGTACTTGGCTGGGGACTGTTAAAAATACTGTTATAATAACAAGAAGTAACAAGAAAACACAACAATGAAAACCTAATTATCAACTTTCTACACATTGTTTTATTAAAGTTTTTTTATTTTAGGTTATAAATTTTGCACAAGTACAAGATATTATTGTTTATTGTAAAAATTGTCACATTTTGTTTTTTTGTTAATGATAGTCCATGGTGTAACTATACAAGGTGAGTGCAGTAGCACACCTGACTGACTTTGTTTACAATTTACTTATGTCAAAAATAATACTTTTTCAAGTATTTTTGACAGTAGTAGTAATCCATTATTTTACACAAACAAAATGCCTGTTGTTACTGTATTGTGTTGTATTTGTTGCCGATTTGCACTCACCTTGTATAGTTACACCATGTGATAGTCATAATAAGCCAAACATTTTGAAAACAATTGTTCGCTTTAAACAATTAAATAAAAATATTTTTGTTTAGTTACATTTTTCTCACAAAAAAAAAAAAAAACAAAAGAAATATACAAGTTGTTATTTGCCTTAAATTTCATAATAAACATTGTATTTATGGTAAATAAACATAATCCAATACAATACTTTTAAAACAAATTTATAGTAGTAGTGGAAGTCAAATGTAAGCGGCATGTGAACGCGGGCGGCAATCAGCTGTTATTTTTGCCGCTTATACTTTTTGTAGGTAGGCAAAGCGGCAAATGTCAAAAAATTATTGATTGAAAATTGAAAATTGAAAAAATTGAAATTGAAAATTGATTTGTTCTTTACATAAATAATTTCTTCAATAAACATTTTTTTAGTGATAGCATGGTGTAAAATATTATTATATACATGTGTATAGGAATATCATTTTAAGCGGCAAAGTTGAACCAAATTCTCCTTTGACACGCGGCCGCTTCTTTGTATGAATACTTTTGTAAAGAAACAAAACTTTTATTCACTGGTAATACTGTTGCCGCCCGCAGCCGCTTACATTGGCCTTCCACAATAAGGCAAAAAGGCAGAGCTGCACCATCTGCCAAGAAAACAATGTTGCGAATTTGAGAAACATTTTACTCAAGCTTTCCAAAAAAGGAGCAAAGTAATACATATTGTGTATTGCTTTCTGTTGAATCTAAAAATCTGGAATTTACAATATGAGGAAATTACTTTAGTATTCACGAACAGTACAAAGTTAATACGAAGTACAAAGTTAATACGAAGTGCCTTGGCTTTGTCTGCCCTGATATAATTTATCCCAAAATAAACAGGAAATTTAAATATTTATGCCTTTGTCAAACAATTCGTTTATTTAAAAAATATAAACAAAAAAGAAATATTTTTTGTAAATATACTAGATACAGTTTCAAATTAAAAAAAGAAAACAAACTATAATACCCCAACTGAAATTTTATATTTACAACTGTTAAATAATTGGTTGCACTTTTAAAACAATTGAAATTGATACAATTTTTTTAAACAAGATAAAATGTTTTTAATTAAATTTTATTAAGTTTTGATTTTATCAAATGCCAAATTGATATACATAAATAAACAATAATAATGCAATGCTGTAATGCAAACATAATGGTTTTTGCATAATATTTAGCGATTCTAATAGTAACTAAATATAGGATGGCAATATTTGAAATGATATAAACTGAATATTCAAGAAAGTAAATCCAGTAAAAATAAATTAAATTTTATATACGAGTATGTCGTTCAGCTTTTATACAAGTGAAGTTTAGCAATTTGCAAGTTGCATCTGTACATTTGTATGGTTTAAATGGAGAAAAAAATTTAGTTTTCAATTAAATTGTTTGTGGGTCATATTAAAAATTTCTGTTTTTAAAATACAAAAAAAAAAACATAATAAAAAATTTATAATGTACTACAAGTATGTTACATTTTACGTAAAATATGTATAAAGCAAACATTAAGGAGGCACATATTAAATTAAATTAATTTGTATTATTTCTGTTCTGTGTATAGATTTTCCTGATGATGCTTACCGATGGCGAAACATAAGTTTAATAGATTTGTCTGTCACAAGAAAGTCATTATAAGTTTAGTTTTTAAACCTAGGTCTTTATATAAACTCATCATTGTTTATAAAGTCTAAGTTTAGCTTTAATCGTAGGGGTTTATATAGTTGTAGTTTAGCTTTAAACGTTGGTTTGTATATAGTCATAGTTTAGTTTTAATCGTTTGTCTTTATATAAACATAGTTTAGCTTTAATCGTGGGTCCTCATTTAGTCCTAGTTAACCTTTAATCGTACATGTTTATAAAGTCTTAGTTTAGCATTAATCGTTGGTCTTTATACAATCTCAGTTTAGCTTTTATCTTAGGGCGTTATATAGTCATAGTTTAGTCTTACTCGTTGGTCTTTTTATAACCATAGTTTAGCTGTAATTATAGGTCCTAGTTTAGCTTTTATTGTAGGTTTTTATATTGTCTTAGTTTAATTTTAATCATAGCTTAACTAAATGATTAAAAAGAAATAATTCTTATAAATAGATTTACAGTCTATTGCCTAAACTTTAGCCATTTAATCGCAACAGTGATTATTTTCAACTAATCTTAAGATATTGGTACTTTATACTTTATTTTTGGGGCTTGATCTGGAATAATTGGAACTTCATTAAGTATATTAATTCGAGCTGAACTAGGTCATCCTGCAGCATTAATTGGAGATGATCAAATTTATAATGTTATTGTTACAGCTCACGCATTTATTATAATTTTTTTTATTGTTATACCAATTATAATCGGAGGATTTGGTAATTGATTAGTACCTTTAATATTAATTTAATATTAGTTTTAATCATACGCCTTTTTATAGTCTTAGTTTAGTTTTAATCTTAGTTCTTTGTATAGTCTTAGTTTAACTAAATTCTTAAGTTATTTTTCGTCAAAAATAGACAACAAAAAAAAACCTCCCTATTTAATTTAGTCCATAAATTGTCCATATATATACGAGTATATATATATATTTTTTTGTGGGTAACCAGACAATACCATCATCGTCAACATCATTTCGGCCAAGCAAAAATACCAAACGGTCCAGACATTAAAATTTCGAAAATATACAATAACCAAATGTTGTTGCTAGATTTGAAAATTTCAAAGCACACAAATTAAATTTTAAATAAAATATTTATTATAAAAAAAGCCACAACAACGGCAAAATTTTAAATATAAACAAATACTATTTATTTTTATGACGTTTCGCTAGAGGAGTTCTTTTTATACGTACTAGTATGTATTTTTGTTGTTAAATATCATTGAATTTTATTTATTTTGGTTTATTTCAGTGTAAAAACACATACATACACATATGTATATTTTAAAAGCAAAATAAAATAATAACATAAATTTAAATATTTTATATTTATTAGTTTATTTGTATGGATGTATGTATGTATGTAGATTTGTATGAATTTTCAACTTACCCCAAAGATTGCATTTTGTATGCCAAATGGTATGGGCGTTAAACGAGTAAATAATACAACACGAAATGCTCTCGGTCCAGATATAACACGCAATATTGCGCGTCCAGTCTCATTTTTAATTAATCTGTAAAATAAAATTAAAAAAAAAAACAATTAAATAAACAAATAAATGATACGATAAATACCAAAATAGCACAAATTAATTGAAGAACATGTTTATTAAAATTTATTTAATTGTTTATAAGTGGTGCAAACATACATATGTATGTGATTGCGACAAAAGTCGATTTTTGTATGAAGCTATTGATTTGTTAAAGGAAGACAAATATCTGTTCGATCAGCTATTACCAGAAAACTTTAAGGAATTACAATTAAAGCTAAACTAAGACTTTATAAAGATCTACAATTTAAAATAAACTAAAATTTTAAAGATCCACACATGACAAATATTTATTCAAAAAAGCACTTGTTTTAGCACAAATTTGTTTGACGTTGTTTAGTCTTACAAGAGTTTTGCCAGATCAAACAGCATTAAATAAAATAAGTCTAAATATTGGTTGTGTCTTATCTTAAATAAATGAGTACAAAAATAGTTTATTTAGTGGTTACGTCTTTTTCGGCAAATATTTGCCAAGTGTGACCGTACCTTAAGACTTTAAAAAGATCAACGATTAAAGCTAAACTAAGACTTCATAAAGATCTACGATTATACTGAACTAAGATTAAATAAAAATTTAAATTAAGACTTTATAAAGATCTACGATCTACTGAACTAAGCTTATATAAGGATTTACGATGAAAACTAAGCTAAGACCTTATAAAGATCTACGATTATACTGAACTAAGATTATATAAAAATTTAAATTAAGACTTTATAAAGATCTACGATCTACTGAACTAAGCTTATATAAGGATTTACGATGAAAACTAAGCTAAGACTTTATAAAGATCTAAGATTTAAAATAAACTAAAACTTTAAAGATCTACTTTTAAAGTAAAATTAAGACTTTATAAATGTCTACGATTAAAGCTAAAACAAGATTACAAGACTTTATGCTACACAAAGTCTTTATAAACTTAACTAATAAAGCTTTAAAAATATCTTCGGTTAAAGCTTTAAAACTTTATAAAGATCTATGATTAAAGCTAAACTAAGACTTTATAACGATCTATGATGAAACTAAAATAAGGCTTTATAAATTTCTAGATCTAGACTTTAAAACCTGCGATTAATCCTAAATTTAGGCCTTATAAAAATCTACGATTAAAGCTAAACTAAAACTTTAGAAAGAACGTCGATTAAAGCTAAACTAAGATTAAGACTTACGATTAAAGTTAAACTAAGATTATAAAAATAACTACGATTGAAACTAAATTAAGATTATAAAAAGATCTAGGATTAAAACTAATCTATGATTATATAAATCTCAAGGATTAATGCTAAAGTAAACCTATATATAAACTACGATTTAAGCAAAATTAAGACTTTATGAAAATCTATGATTAAAGCTTATAAAGACTGTTTGGTGTTTGTTCTGTTAACATAACAACACCTCTTATAGCTACACCCTGTACAATATTTAATATCGCGAACAAACCATAACAATTGTATTCAGTCCGTAATTCAATTGAAAACGTATTCAAAATTAATAAAAACATTCGTTTGTATGTATATAAATTTGCAAGTGCCGCTGAATTTTAGACGTCATTTTTTATTTGTTTTGTAGGAATAAATAAATGAAGAAACAATTGCAATATTTCTGTACAAAGAAGAAACTATATTAAGATAAGTAAAAATTAAAAGCAAACAAATTTAAATTACGTATGTATAAAACAGTCCAACAAAAAGTTTTAAAGTAACCCAAAATATTGTAAGATTTTAAACCAGACATAAACTATTTAAATAATAATAAGTAATATCATTTCATTTTAACAGTTCTTTCAACTGTGTTCATTTCATAAATGTAATTATTTATAAAATTATCATTTCAAATCACATTTAAACATTTCTTTATAGTAATTAATAATTTAGCATTGAACTTGGCACCAAATGTCAAACTATTGTCGAGGTACTACATACATACATACATACATATTAAAAACAGAAATGTACAGAAAATAAAAATGCCTTATCATCAACAAGTAATTGTATAGAAAACAAATCGTAAAAAAACGAAATAATAATAATAAATATGTATGCTATAATATTTGCTACTTTTAAATTCACAAAGTAATTGCTTTTAACATGGTATGCGGTGGTGAAACTAAATTTTACTATAAAGTCCCAGTTTCAAATTCAATCGTTGTCCCAGTTTTGATTTAATCATTGATCTTTATATAAACTTAGTTGAACTTCAATCGTAGGTCTCCCTGATATATCAGTTTAGCTTTAATTGTTGATCTGTACATAAAGTTAGATTAGCTTTAATCGTTGGTCTTTATAAACTTAGTTTAATCGTAGATCTTTATGTAGTGCCAATTTAGTTTTATTTGTTGGTTTTTATAAACTTAGTTTAATCGTAAAACTTTATTTAACAAAAAAAAAAAAAGAGTTTAGTTTGTAGCTTCAATCGCGGTTCTTTTTGTAGGCTTAGTTTAGCATTAATCACTGATCTTTGTAAAAACTCAGTTTAACTTTAATCATTGGTTTATATAAACTTAGTTCAATCATAGGTTTTTATTTAGACTTAGTTTGCTTTCAAATTTAGTTTGTAGATTTAATCTTAGGACTTTTTATATTTCCAGTTTGGCTTCAATCGAAGGGGTCTCTATATACTTAGTTTAGCTTAAGTTGTTGGGTCTTTAATCTTAGTTTAGCTTAAATCGTATTTTTGCAGTCCCAGTTTAGCTTCAACCAAAAGTCTCTATTTCCCTTTAGTCACTGTTTTGTCATTGATCGTTGGTTATATAATCTTAGTTTATTTTGAATTGTCTACCTTCAGTCTTAGTTTGGATTCATTGGAAGGTCTCTCAAAGGTTTTTTGCTTTATTGGAAAAGCTTTTAATAGTCTTACTTTAGCTATGGTCATAATTTAGCATCAATCATAGGTCTTTATATAATCTTAGTTTAGCCTCAATCGTAACTATTAATATAGATTTAGTTTAGATTGAATAGTAGCTCTTTAATCTTTTATGAAAATTGTCAATCACATTTTTGAAAAATGGTGAACGTCATGAATTTTGAGCTTTAAGGCTGTAACCGATTTGAATAGGCCCCCACTATGTATTAATAATTCAGTGCTACTAAATCATATGAATTAGTAGGCCAATTAACAGGGGACTTTTTCCGTTACTGATAATTAGTTGAGATGCTTTCCAGGGTCACATAGTGGCTTGTGGCCCAAAGATGCGGGTAGAAAATAGCTGGTTTAATGTCCAATTTATCAGTAGAACTATGGATGGCAGGGATTATATAGCGCAAGCTTGTACATTGATTTGCAAATTATATATTCCAAGCAAGTCATACAATAGTATGCTCTTTGCAAGACATGCATTAGTTTGTTCTTGCAAATCATACAATGCGGTGGTGACCCGTATGTACACCGGCATTAAGAGCGCCGCGAGTTTAAGTTGACATGTTAACAAGTGAAATATCAAAACATTCATGTTATTCCACTATGTCGCTGTCGCTGTATATAAATAGTGTCTGTTTGGGTTCTAGTCAAACGGTTACAAACAAAATATCTAATTTGTTATACATACATAGTTACTATTCAGCAGTACGGCTTTTAATTATAAAATAAGAAATACAAATTATGTAGTTTGTTATATGCACAAAATTAAATGTTTTCATTTTATAAAATAAAGAAAGAATGAAATTAAATTTTTTAAAAATACTTTATTACAAATATGTATGCATGGTGCAAACCGACAACAAATACAACACAGTGCAGAAACAACAGGCATTCTGTTTGTGTACTACAGTCAAAAACACTTGACAAAATATTACTATTGACATAAGTAAATTGTAAACAAAGTCAGTCAGCTGCGCTCCTGCACGCACCTTGTTAATTACTCCATGTATGTATGTATGTACTTATTAGTCATAATATAAACGCCAAGTACCGTCCAATTGAAATTGAAGAAAAACAAAAAATACAGTAAAAAGAGGCCATAAAATAGAAAGAACCTTGACTTGTTCCCTTTTACATATTATATAGGTCACGAGTCTGTGTTATTTTTTTTTTTGAAAAAAGGGGGTTTTTTTCCAAATTGAAAATGAAGGACAAAAATAACGTATGCATGTAATTGACAGTGACGACAATGATTATAATATTGCTGAAACTTGTGTAAATATGTGTCCAATTGAAAACACATGTACACAATAAATATGCCCATATATGTACATACCTATTTTAAATTATTTACATGCTTAAGGGTAATTGCTACAATGTCTATCTGCCTGTCTGTCTGTCTTGCTGGCTCTCAAATTGCTAAGAGTATGTCTTATTTGTTGTTTTTCCAAATGTCTGTCAAATTGTCTTTAGGAAAAATCATGTATTTTTGCATTAGATAATAAAGCAGAAAACAACAAAATGGAGGTCAAAATAAATAGTTTTTTTTACAGTTACTTTGCGTTCTCTAGATTTCGATCGGTTTTGTTTATTCTCAAAAAAATTTTAAATCTCGGCTTTTAACTTAAATATGGTAACGTTGTGCAACCAAAACATAAAACATATGATTTTTATAAGAAAAAGTATAACAAAAGACAACAAAAAGAGCGCTAACAAAGAAATTTTAACTAAAAGTAAACAAAATTTTAAAAAAATGCCTGAAATTTCAATTGTTGCTGTTTTAAATGAACAAAGACATCAAAACGCAGTTGAAAAGCTACGAAGAAGAAATTTAAGGGATGCATCTGATCCTCTGTCATATTCCAGTGCTGTGTTAATGTTTTTAATTTTTGTAATTTTTTGACCAACTTTGAAATTCGTTTTTCGTCTTCTAAAGACTCAATTTACGGAAACAAAACCACTTTCGATCGGAATTGAGTTCTGTAACCTGGCTGTATGTTTTCTATTTTAGTTTCTCAACTGTTTCATACCATATGATATTATTATGCTAAATAAATAAATAATTAGTTATAACAGAAAGAGAGAGGAGAGTGAGGAGGCAGGCAGGCAGCATTAAAGGCAAATATATGATGTAAAATACGCAAAACTTTTACTGACAATATCTTGACAGCTGTAAAAATGTCGTATTTGTGCAACTGTATATAAATGTTATTTTTGTTTACTATTATAACTATACAAAGGTAAAAATAAAACAGATACAAGTCGTACGTACGGACGTACATATATTTATTCATAAAAAATTTATTGAGCAAAAAAAAAAACTTTTGAAAATAAGCACCAGAGTCTACAGTGTCTACAAAATATACATATCCATAGGTACATACATGTTTGTATGTACATTTAAATAAATAAATTTGTTTAAACTACGTACATAAGTATATCAATTTTAAACTGACAATCAATGAAGGCCATTAATAGAGCCTTTTTATTAGAATTTGAATTATATTTTTTTGCTTTCTTTGCAAAATCAAAAGAAATGAAGAGGTCAATCAATATTTATATATGTTTGAAAGCATTTGAAAGAGGGGTTATTGATTTGTAAAATGTTTGCGGAAATTAAAGCGAAGAGGATACTTAAAGTTTGTGGAGATAATAGTTAAATTGATAAGATCTGTGTGGCAGCTGGAGAATTTTTTTTTATTTCTTTATGTTATCTATTAATCAGAGTTTTATCAACGTTAAAACCTGAAGACCAGTATTATATCTGGAATGAGAATGACCGCCCACCAAACAATTTAATTGGCTGTGAACATCATAATAGAATAGAAAAACACTGACAGCCTTCGTTTGGAACAACTTTAGAAAGTACTCACTAATTATACATATTGCGATCCGCTATCGTACACACTAGCGCAATTCACAATCTTGTGCATTTGAGATTGCAAATATATGCAATTGCAAATATGTATATGCTATCAACTGTGAATGATATTTTTAATTTATTTTGCACTACTTATTGCAAGATACAAAATTAACAGCTGATTTTATCAATCAAATAAATTCTCAAAAATATATAAAAAAATATCTCTAAAAAGAGCTTTAAGGACCACTTAGTGGAATTTTAAATAGAAAAGGCTGATGAATAAATTATATTAAAGTAAGGTATCAAACATTTAATACATATAAACATACTCGTATGTACATACATATGTACCTTATAAAATATAAGCAGCGGCAAGCATGAGGCGATTACTATCGATTGGCTTGAATTATTGTTAGTCAGCTGTTTATTATGGGTGCCCCGATAGACTAGACGATAGTGTGCCGGACTATCATGCAGAGGGTTGCGGGTTCGATTCCCGCCAAAGAGTGTTTTCTGCAGATAAGCCAAAAAGCTTCGCAGTTTGTGTTTGTTAATTAAATTATAATAATAAGGTTTAGCATATTTTTACTCTACACTAACAAAATACACAGCAAGAGCAAAAATATGCTAAACCTTGTTGCAAATGCAATACCATTTGCGCAAGATTGTGAATTGCGCTATTGTTTTCAAGTGTTGCATATAAATTTAAGTCTAGCAGGTGCATTGCTGTGTATTTTGTTACTGTAGAGCAAAAATATGCTAAACCCTTTTGCAAATGCAATGACGCAATACCATTTGCACACGATAGTTGAGTTATTTAATTAGAAACCGATAAGGAATGACGACAGAATCTCATCTAAAGAAGAGGTAAGTTTTGCAAAGTTTAATTATTTAATTTGAATCCGACAAAGAATCATGATAGTATCTCAGACAAAAAAGTTAAGAAAGGATGACATCGGAGTTAGATGAACTCAGAGAAGACCGTATTTACATCTTCACCGATGACTTTAGCATTATCCAAATAGATCCCAAATAAGTACAGGAGACTTGAAAAGTTTATTTATTTATTTCGAACCTGTCAAAGAAATATGATCGAATTCCAATCAAAGGGACGAATACATGCGGATTACCATGACAAGGAAAGATCGGTCAACTGAACCGAAATATCAGAAGGAAAATAAATGAAGAACTAGCAGAACTAGAACTTATTGATGAAATCCGCAGCCAACTGATGATATACGTACATAGCAAGATATACACCCCTATCGTGAATAAAAATTCCACATGAAATTTGTTCCCTTTTCACATTTTGCAAATTAATACATATTTTTCGCCAAACAACCTGATGTTTTCTGATGATTGCGTTTAAACAAATCTATCGACTTTCATACAATTTGCTTTTCTGTCGAGATCAAAGATAGGCTGACGAATCGAATGGGATATTGTATAAAGATGTAACGAAGTATTTACAAAGTCTACATTTACACCATTCGAGTTCTTCGATATATATTGAATCACATTTTACATCTATTACATTACTAAATTTACGTAAATCTACCTTAAACTTATAAAAGAAATCTTAAAAAAAACTTACTTTTGTATCGGTAAACGATGCCGTAAACTTCTTAAAGTTAGATGAGCTATGGCTATACCCATATTTGCACCCAATATCACAGTTAGGAAGCCCTTAATGCAGCCAAACAAATAACCCGCAGTTATCATCAGCACAAAATAACCCACCACAATTGGAAAACTCACAATAATAAACAGCAGCATAAATATGGCGAATATAATCCAGGGATTTTGTGTCTCAATCCAGTACAGTAAACGTTTCGCATAGTCCCTGGTCAAATAGGCCACAAACATGAGAGCCAGCAGAATAGAGAGTGGCACCAAATAGCTGAGATACCAGTTACGCGATATAAAAGCATTGGCACGATAACATATTGAAGAACGGGTTTTACTATTCAAACGATTTAAACGACGATTAGTGGCGCTACTACTAGTTGTGGCAGTTTCTCCCGAAGAGCCCACCAAAAAACTATCATGTTCCTCCTCGGCTTCGTTGGCCATAGGCGAAGAACCAGCAGGAGATTTTGTGGGCACCATGCTAATATGGCTGGCATATTCACAATCACTATCGGTAAGAGTAGTGTTGATGCGACCATTCAAACTATCTTGTTTGATGATAGTGGATTTGCCTTTAACTGTAGTGCCATTGTAACTGTTACTCTTGTGCATGAGCAGTCCATTAGTGGCATTTGCATAACTATTTGTTTGCGATGTCTTTTCCAGCAGTAGGGTTTCTTCGGATGTCAGTGTACGTGGTTCATTCTTAAAGTTTAATATCGTATATTCACTGCTGATATCACTGGGAAAGTGATAGTATGTTGCTGACGAGGTAATGCTGTTATTGTTGCTGTTGGTGTTGCTGCTGGTATTTGTATTGTTTACGGACTGATAATTGTACTGAGCTTTTTGTAGAGTTTCTTCTAGTGAGGGTACACGAGTTAATGTTAAGGTGGTCGAAACACTCATTTTTGGAGTGTATATTTATAGTTGGTGAATTTTTGGTGTGGTTTTTTACTACAGGAAACAATTTGTTTGTTGCAAGAAAGTGTGGAGAAGTAGTGGAGTGAGAAAGCGTTTGGTTTTTGACATAAGTTTTAATTTCAATTTACACATTTACATAATGTTTGTTTTAATACTATATTAAGTTTTTTTTTATTATTTTATTATTAATCTGTAAGATTTTTAAAAGAAATTCATAAATTAACACAGTTTTTATAACACAGTTTGAAAAACAATGGCGAATTTGTAACATAGACAGTAGTTTAACTTAAATTTTTAGGTTTTTTTTTATGTTTCTTTAATTCAAAATGCCTTTCTCTCCATAGTAAGACTGATATATTTAGAGAATATTACCCTCTTTATTTAAGTGCAAACAAATATTCTCCCATGAAAAACGAATAAAACAAATCTAAAAGCAGGATGGACTGAATAGAAAGTACAAACAAACAAATATACTGGCTGAAATCAGAACTGTACTATCAGACGACCAATTGTGATTCCTATTATTTGTAATTATGAGTACGAAGATCTCAAAAGCCTGACAAAATGAATACATAACACTTTAATCAAATTTATAATTAGACTACCACTCGATCAATTGTTGTTTCTGTAAGGGTCCTAGTAATTTCAATAAATTTTTCGAATTTCAGTTTTAAATATTTTTTATTTTCAATATAATTTGAGCAATTTGTCTTTAGCCAGCTGACAATTTTTAGTCAGCCGCCGTCAAATTTGATCGAAACTTTCATAATAACATAATACATCATATCGTCAATCCAACGTCTACGGAATCTCAAAAGCGACTGCTCAGAAAATGTTGCATTGTAAATGCATTAACATCCGAAACGAACATCATAATTGCAATTCCGAATAGGGGGAAGGTACTTCTCTATGTCTAGAGTCACACAATTATGAAAAGGTTGGTAAAATTTTTTTTAATTTTACCGTGCACAATGGTAAGATCTTTAAACAACAACTGACTGATTATATTGCCCTCCCGATACTGCAACTATCTATACTCAGTTTTTCCTAAAGGTGAACTTGCATGCGTCTCATAAGACTATAGTTAAAACCGATTTCTGCAGTTATGATTACCATCCAATGACTCTAAATACAAATAATTTAAAAAAATAATTAATAATAATTCAAGAAATAACTTTTGAAAAACTAACTAAATAACACTTAACTCTGCCTGGCTCGTTTAGAAATCTCACTATGACCTGCATTATTATGAGGGATTTTATGATAGACATGAAACTTACCAATGACATGAGTATTTACATTTCATAACTGACCTATGACGGTAAACCCCACAGTCAAACTGGTTCAAAACGTAGAACGGTAAAAGCATTAGTCACATTAATTATTTTTTAATAAACTAATAATTCTAATTACCTAAATTAAAAAAGATAATTTATTCTAACATTAAATAAAATTTAATTTAATCTGACTTCCCAAACTAAAACTAAGTTACTTTAGAAAATTACGTTTACAAATATGTACCTATGTAGGTAGTCCTCGTAATTTTATTAATAGTAGATGATATTTTTGCTGAAAATTCTTTGAAAATCTCGAAGCAAGAAACTCCAGACAACAAAGACTATAGTCAAATGTAAATACTGCAATAATATGGAAACTCTTAAAAGAAATGAGAAAAGAAAATATTCCTCAGTTCAATAATCTCCTGCAAGAAAAAAAACACCCAAATAAGAGAAAGCTAAAAGAACCCTTAAAACAACAATAAAACACACTGCACTGAACACAACCAATTACACCACACACCTCAAACAAAAACAACATTAAATACCAATACATACTAATAAAAAAAAGTCAAAGGAATGCTGCAATAACAACTTATTTCCAAAAATACCAACAATAACAAAAGAAAAATACTGCAAAAGAAAAACAATTGGGAATGAGAAGTAAGTGCAAACAGATATTAAAAAAAAACAAGCAAATGTAGTAGTACTTGAATTTCCTTTTTTTACGTACATACATACATATGTACATACGTAGTAAGAAAAATGGCGGTGGGAGGCCTGGCTGGTATGATGTGTAACGGTATTAAGAAGGGGAGCAAATATAAATGCAACAACAAACAGCACAAAAACAGTAGCACTTAAATTTTTTTTATATGCTTCTTTTAGTTTTTATTACGACAACAAAATGTAACGCACTGCTGCGTTTTCTCTTTGCTATGTTTTCAATGTATGTATGTATGTTGGTATTATGATTAAACATTTAAGTTGTTTTTATTTTTATTTTTTTATTACTTTCGATTTTTTTCTTGTATTTATTTTTAAATATGTATGTATGTATGAATTTTGTTGCTATACTTTGCATTATTTAAGTTTTAGATTTGCATTTCATTAAATATGGTAAAAAAAAGCCAAAGAAGGGGAAGTGGTAATAAATATAAAAACACACACACACACAAAAGGAGTAAAGTAGGTATAAAGAAGAAAACTATAACTACAAAAAGATGATTTCACTTTCATTTGTAGAAACTATATATAGTATTATTGACTTGGTCCATTATGTTATGGCATTTCATAATAGCATTTTTTCTTATTTATTTTTAAATTTTAAATAATTTATTCAAAATTCACACAAAAGACATCACAGAACAAACACTTTTGACCTTTTTTGGAGGATTTTTTTAATTTAATCTAGTTTTCTTTGCTAACTTTTAATTGTTTTGTTAATTTCAGACTTTTATATTTTCACTTTTTCCATAATATTATGGTTTATTTTTATGTACATATTTCAGATTTTTTTACCCACGTTGGTAAATTCTTTCTAAACACTGTTACAGCTCTCTTAACCAAACGTCACGAATTTCTTAGCAATACTGATTTTTCTGTATTTTATTTCGGCCCCAAAAAAGCCGAAACAACAATAAATAAACTTCGAGTTTTTGTTGTTGTTTGAACAGCTGAGCGGAGAGTTTGAGAGCAAAATGTAAATAAACACAATAATCGTGGTTGCTTAAAGTGGGGAGTAGAAATTAGAGTTACCAGACAAAAAAATTTAAATTTAAACAAATTTTTTTTAAATTCAAGTTTTATTAATAATTAAATAGTAATAACTTATTAAATACACAGGCAGTTATAGTTAAAAATCAACTTTAGTGTCAATTTGAACAAATTTTGGCAGGTTACTTCGTAATTCGAATCGAACAAAACATATTATAAATTTGAACGTTTTGATTTCCGAATAGATTAAAATTTATTTATAACGAAGTGAAAATCAATGGGTTTGGGAGGGCCTTTTATAATGAGTTTTCAACAAGAATTTGTTTTCCAAAAAGAGCATATTGGAATAAGTTTTGGAAAGTTTAGACAGTTTAGTAAGCAGAATTGACACATTTAGGATTTTGCAAATTCAAGAGCAATTTTTGAGGTGCGCTATGTTGGTAATTTTTTTTGTTTTTAATTTTTTTTTTGGGAATTTGGTCATGGTGAATGGCCATTGATAGATGTTAACTACTAATTTTTGGCCTATTTTAACAGGACAGTGTCTTATATCATACATCCATTTAAATAACGAATTTCACGAATTTCAACTGTTTACCAGCTTTTGTAGGTCCAAATAAAATATACATATAGGCAAAATTAAAGCCGCCATTTTGCCAAAACGTAATTAAAAATGTAGATAAAAGAATCACATATATGTTGGTCATTCCGATACAATTATTATTGTTTAATTTTTCATAAAAATTCTTTGTTTTATTTTGTTTTGAAAAACAAATAATAATTCTTTTAATATAATTTACATATATATAAATCGCTTGACTTAAAGTAATTATAACATTGTTTTTTAATTAAACCTTGAAAATTAGTTAAATATTTTCCTAACCCTGCTTTATTTTCTACTGCAAAATACAACCCTGACAAAACGGAGAAAATTGCAACAGTCAGCTGTTTTTTGTTTACAATTTTACTCCTTGTAATCAAAACACATTTTGATACTTTTCATACAAAAACGTTGAAATATTAAAAATAGTTAATTAAAAATGTTAAGACAACTTATAAATTTAAGCCCAGTCAAAATATATAATTATTATGCTATTCTTAACATAAAAAAACTACATACAACTAAACTTTGTTTAGTGGAAGATGAGCCGCAATCACTGGAGAACAAACATGTGAATAGAATTAATGAATCATTAAAAAAGTATAGCACAGAACAGGAAGAAAAGATATTGAAGATAATAAATAACTTTAATTTAAATGAATTATTAGGGTGAGTAATATTATACCCTATAAATTATAAAATACTTTTAATAAATTTGTATTGCATTGTAGTTATGAAATTTCAAAGGGCAGAGCTAACAAGCTATTGGCCTGGCGTATGCGTAACGGTTTATTGAAGAATTTAAATGATATATTCTCGGTAGAAGGCTTTGGTCTTAAAGTGGCTGATAAATTCTATCAAAGTCTATTGGAAGAACCTAAAGCAAATGAAGTCGAGCTGGGTAAAACAGGCCGTACAAGAACAGCTCCCTTTATCACACCCTCTATTGAGGCAGAACAAAGGGAAGCAATTGAATCTTGTGTTTCAGTAAGAATAGGGGTAAATAGCATAACCTGGGCTCGTTTGGAGGTGCCTGGACAAGATATTAATGCTCCTTGCTTACTAACCCACTGGCAACACCATGAAATATCGGAGAAAAAGTTACATTTACATGAACTAATTCATCGCTGTTTGTATATCAATCATTTGATACCCTATGCTGACTGTTATCTGTTTGAAAATCCACAAATGGCCCAGGTCAGCAATAATCCCGGCAGCGCGGAACAACAAAATATCAATATACAGAAGGCGCAAGTCACCGCTATCATGGGTTATGCTTTGGGCTCTAGAAATGTCGAATTAAAAGAACTAGCAGATGATGAAACGGACAAAAAGTCCAAGTACTTGCCTAATGTGTTTTATGTACGCAGATTTTTAACCGCCCGCCTGTTTAATCGTTTAGTGGGCACTGAGAGAGTCTCTTCGGAACAGACAATTTTAGATATGATGCGCACTTATTATAATACAAATGAATTGAATGATTTTCTGAGGGAAGAGAAATACTCTTCTTTGGAAGATGATCAGAGGCCTGCAGAGAAGGATATAAATCTATCGGGACGTGTACAATTTGTATCGGAGTTGAGAGAGATGTTTTCAAAGGCTCCACGTTATTATCGGGAGTATTTAAGCCAGGCATTGCTGTTGAATTTGGCATATGTACGTTTGGTTTTGCTGCAGGATGATGAAAGTATAGCCATAGTGTCAAGAGGTAATAAAATAAAAACGTCTTAAATTAAATTAAAGTAAAATGTTTTGTTTGTTAAAGTTTAAATTTTGTAATAAAATTTATTTGAAAAGTAAGGATTGTTGAAATCTTAATTTTTGTGTAATTATAGTTAGTATTAGGGAAATTAATGTTTTTTTTTATAAAAAAACCTCTAAATTACTAAAATCTAAATAAACAATAATAAGAAATACAAATTTTTTTTTTTTTTGATAAAAATGGGATTCCTGTAAAGAATTACCCCCTTATTCCAAAACGATTATTAAATTTAACAAACATTTATTAAGCAAATTTTTATATGCAAATCTGTCTTAATAAATGTTTGTTAAATTTAATAATCGTTTTTGAATAAGGAGGTTATTTAATGTAACTAAAATTTCCATTTATATATATATTAGATTATAGATTTTCTTTTTTATTTAATAAAAGTTTATTGAAATAATTTCACATAAAAAATATTATATTATAACAGTCTTCAACAGTTCAGTGTTTTTATAAAAAATAAAAAACTTAACAAAAATAAAAAATAAACAATTAAATTTGTTTTTTTTTTACCAGATGTAATTAATTTTGTTGCGAAAGCTAACATTAGATAACAATATAATAATCCTACTAATTGGGATGAGATAAAAATAATTTTAAGAATAAATATTAATATATCAGATAGTATAGAAGTATTATTAATAAAATAAAGACATATTGAGTTTATTAACAAAATTAAACTTAAAAAAAAACTAGCATAGATGTTAATAATCAACAATGGTTTAGCTGTAGAAATAATGAATCAATGGTATTGCAATTTTTTATAAGCAAACTACCCAGTGAACCAAAATTAGTTCTAAATTCAAGAAATCCACATTCTTTATTGAAGACAAAAGAAATTTTAATTGAAACTGAATATGTTTACAAAAAATTTCAATCTTTCCAATATTTTTCATCTAAATTTAATAATAATAATAAACAGAATCAAACAAACATAATTACAAGAGAGTGATTTTGAAACCGTAATAGATTAAAATAGTAAAAATACTCATATGTATATGCTATTCGGAATTGACAACACTGGTAACAAGCATATATTGCATTGGATCACCTTGTTTGATTTTTTGGCCCCAGGTTGACTCTATCCTACTTTTAGGATGACAAATTTTCAATGACCTTAAAAAATTTGAAATAACCGTATTTGTGGTGAATTTATTATTTGTTAGCTAATTCAGCAACCACCCCGTAAAACTGTAAACGGCACATCCATTGCCTGCTTTTAGGATGACAAATTTTCAATGACCTTGAAAAATTTGGAATAACGTTATTTGTGGTAAATTTATAAAAACTCACTACTATTTTATACTCACCAGGATTTTTATACTCACCTCGATTTTTTCACCACCTTAAAATTCACCACATGGCAGAAAAAAAATTCTGTGCTGGTGTGCGGGTCGGTCGACGTTGGTCCCTCCCCACAATCACCGTCAGTCCGACCGCCCACCACTCTTTAAAATTTCTCCGTAAGTCTCTCTCCTCTTCGTAATCGTCGTCGTTTTTTTGCATTCGTTTGTGCGTGTGTGTGTTGTGGCGGTTTTGTGGTTGATTTGAAAAACAACCCGGATGTTCTATTTATGCGAAATTTTTTAAAAAAAAAAGAATATGGGAAGGTTTCTTTTAGACAAAAAAAAAAACAAGCGTTGCAACTTTGAAATTTCAAACGCACTTGCAAACTTGGCAGCACTAACTTGTCATTAATTGACATTTCATTTATTCCAGTTGTGAACGTGGAATTTTGGAATAAAACAAATGAAAAAACACACGTCAAAATTTTAACAAGAAACAAGAGGATAAAAAACTAAATTTAATTATTTAATATTTAGCAAACGTTTAAGAATTTTGTAACTATTCCATATAGAAACTATTGTACAATACGTATAAAATAGATAAAGTAACAAAAACAACGCAATATTTTTACAACAAGAAGTGTCTTTCTAAAATTATTTTTCTTTTTTTTTAATCAAACAACAAACAACGAAAACTTCAACCCAAAAAAAAACCCATTTAAACAAACCCCCATTAAACTAGATTCAGCACTAAACTAAAATAGTGCTAAAGAAATTTATTAAACAAATTTTTTAACAGGAATCATGGCAAATACAACAAAAGGTCCTACGAAACAAGAAATTGAAGCAGTTTTTGCACGTTTACGCTCACAAGCAGCCAACAAGGTAAAATACAAAAATTCAAGACAATTTTATAGATTTTGTCTAAATTTTAAACAATGGTTGTTGGTAAAAGATAAGGGAGTTTAAAATAAACACACACACGAAACTGATGACGTCCTTAACAAACAAGTGAGGGCAATAAACTTGTTGTTTTTTTTTTAAAGAAGGCCTGAATAAGTGCTATGTTTAAAACATTAATAAACAGGAATTGTTAAATATATAAAATAATTTATATACCTACGACAATTAATTATATATTCAAATATATATTTTCTTTCTTTCATAATAAACGTAATGGTACTTTAATTTTAACTTTACACAAATTATTACTAAATGCATTCTTTTGATATATCTATTTTTGTTTTTTGGACTTCATTTGTTAAGCTGTTATTTGGAATATCTGATCTTAAATAAAAACTACATAGAAAATATTTATATGTATGTGCATTGCTTAACAGTCGAGTTTCAGATGCTAAAAAGTTATGACATAGATAGAGGTACATACGTATAATCTTTCTTAGATTTTAATTAAATATTTATATACTTTTCTGATGTAAGTATTACATTTACAAATATATAGAAAACATGGTTTTGGCAATGTTTGCAGTGAACAACGCCACTTGGAACTGAATTAACTGATGAAGACCGAAAATTAAGGGAATGCAGCTTGCGGGGAGACCGATTGTTCAGATCGCTAGTGCAATTAATCGGCATCGAAATACGATCTCCAATTTTCTAAAAGATCCAAACAATAAACGCAGTGGACGGATTTCAACTATAGACACCAGGACTAAGCGTCGAATTCGACATTTAGCAGCAGATTAAAACATGAGCTGCAGGCAAATTAAAGTGGAACTCGACCTTAGTCTTACCCAGCAACGTATACAGCAACTGCTAAAAGAGGATATTGGTCTTAAATATGAAAACAAAATAACAAAACTGTATCTAACTCAGCGTCACAAAAAGCGCGTATTGCATTTCTTGAAAAAGTAAAAAATCGTTGTAAGATGAAGAATTTAAAACGTTTATATTCTGCGATTTTATTTGGATGATCCTAAAAGTCAACACAAACATTGACGTGATAGAAGACACCCACGTGAGACGCAAACGAGGAAAGTCCTGAATATATTTAGTGACAAGAAAAATGAATGCTGAAATATATGTAGATCTTCTAGAGAATAATTTAATAGACTGCAGTTGAGTTATATGGTGACAATTGGACTTTCCAACAAGATAACTAACCGATTCATTACACATAAAACACAGCATTTTTAACAACCATAGTATACCAATAGTAGAGTGGCCAGCCGTAAGTTCCAATCTCAATTCCAGCGAAGAACTTTGGGGAATTTTTTTCCGCGAAAGTGTTTTCATATCCATAACAATATACAACTTTAAAAGATTTAAAAAATGCAATATTGACAGAGTGTGATTAAATTGATATAACAACTCTAAAAAACTTGGCATGATCAATGTCTCGTAAACGGCAACAAGTTTTACTACAAAAGAGGAATACCACATCGTATTAATATTAAAAATGTGTTTTTAAATATTAAACACTACATATATTAATAATAGCTAATATTATTTCATGCACATATAAAGATTTTCTATGCAGTTCATTTTGTTTTTTGTGAAATAAAAAAATAATTTTTTTTATTAAAAAAAAAACTCACTATAAGACATTGTGTTCATTTATATTTTATTAATCTTTATTTTATTTAGTCCTGTTTCGATTGTGGTGCCAAAGCACCTACTTGGTCTACGGTCACATATGGCGTTTTCATTTGCATCGACTGTTCGGCCGTACACCGCAGCCTGGGTGTCCACTTAACCTTTGTGCGCTCCACCAACTTGGACACCAACTGGACTTGGCTGCAGCTGCGTCAAATGCAATTGGGTGGCAATGCCAATGCTGCTCAATTCTTCCGTCAACATAATTGCACCACCACGGATGCTCAGCAAAAGTATAATTCTCGAGCTGCTCAATTGTATCGCGATAAATTGGCTGGACTAGCTCAACAGGCCATGAAAATACATGGTACAAAGGTAGGTGTTGAGTTAATAATGATAATGATAATGAAAAGTTGTTTGTTTTTAGTTATTAACATGTTTAGCAAAGTTGCAAACCATTTAAGAGTGGTTAAATGGCTTTTTCAGAAAAAGTTAAATGAAAAGCAATTACGTAATGAAGTTTTGTTAAGCAAAACGTTGTTAATTTTTTAAATTGATTGATTGGACAAGATTGACCGACAAGAAACATTTTTTTGTTAAACTAGTGATTTTTATAGTAATTAGTTTTTTGTGAAATGCAATATTTTTTGTGAATTGTTGGGTCTTAATTTAGTCTAAAATGAGTTTCAATCAAAGGTATTTCTGTAGTTCCATTCGTAAGCCTTTATGTAGTCCCAGTTAAAGCTTCAATCATAGGTATATGGAGCCCCTTAAAGACGTATATTTTTATTTGGATAATTTGATATTTTAATATTTTCATATTTGACATTGATATTGACATTGATATTGACATTAATAATGTATTGACATTGACATTGATAGTGACATTGATATTGTCATTGAAATTGTTATTGATATTAATGTCAATAATATTGATATTAATAAAGCTAAAATATGACTAATTAAATTGTTTTCAACTCGAAATACTTTAATTCAAATTCTTTTTCGAACTGCCTTAAACTTTTTTAATTCAAGTTTAAATATTTTTATCTTCAATTAGTTTTTCGTTCATATAATTATTCTTTACACGTTATGGTCTCTCTTCATTGCTTATAATGTGCATTTTTAGCACTTTATAATTAAACAAATTTCGAAATTAACCTGCTCATTTTGTTGGTCTTTAAATGTTTGAATTTACACCTATTCTCATGTGATTAAATCATTATTTATGGTGCTTAATATAAACTGGTATTGAAAAAAGTTATAATTAAAATTGGGTGTTGTGTGTTAACATATTCTTTAGAATGTTAATAATAAAAAGTGATTCAAAGGCGTAGAGTTTTAATTATAGAAATATTATAGAAATTAAAAGTTTATTAAATTTCAAGAGTTTATATTGTATATCTGACTTATTTTTGATACGTTCAAAAAATCTCCATCTAATTAAGGTTTTGTTTTTCACTAATGGTTTGTGCCTTTGCTTGATGTTTGCCATTTTGTTGCATTTGTTTTTTACTTCCGTTTTCAGTTAATTTTTTTTTATTAATATTTGTTAATTTTTTGTTAAACTTATGTTCAATTTTTAATTATTTGTTTATTTGTTTATCAAAAAATCAAAATTCTGCTAAAAACATCCACATACACAAACTAATTATGTTTATATTAACAATTATTCCCCCAAAAAATATTTTGGCTAATTAATGGTTTTATGGAGAACAGCTTTATTTGGAAAATCACCAAGAAAAAACGGAAAGTACTGAGAATGCCAAAGAAGATGAAGATTTCTTTGCCCAATGCCATAATGATAAAGATGCATTTTTTGAAACAAGTAATAGCGATAACAATAATATGCAAAAGGTAAGTTTCGCAACACCATGCACTCACTAGCTTTCATATATTTATAATTTGAATTATTAGCATGCCTTTTTTGAAAATATAAGTTTAATACAAAAATTATTAAACATTCTTTTAAACTAAACTATTCATATTTCCAATATGAATTTGTTTCTAGCTTATTGTTATTATAACTTACAAATTTTAAACTCTTTATCTTTGTTTTATTAATATCTTCTTAGATCGATATACCTGTCAAGACTTTAACGTCGTCTACAATTGACAAACCCACCGCTGATGATACTTTAACCGGTGCTCCTAGTGTAGATTTATTAAACTCGGTAGTACCACAGCATACCATGACTTCCTCAATAGGAGTACGCAAAATACAACCTAAAAAATCGGGGGTATGATACAATGCTTTATTATTTATTGTTTAAAAAAATTTTTTTTGTTGTTAAATTTCTTTAAATTTTCAGTTGGGTGCCCGCAAAACAGGCGGCTTAGGTGCTACTAAAGTTAAAACAAATTTTGCTGAAATTGAACAACGTGCCAACATGGCCAATCAATTAAAAGACGCTCCAATCGTGCCTGACAAACCTCTGACCGCCGCAGAGGAACTTGAAACTGTGGCTAGCATGCGTTTGGCCTATCAGGATTTGTCGCTGAAACAATCACAACAGGAAAGCAAATTAAAGTCCATCGATCCGATGAAGGCCAAGCAAATGGAACGTTTGGGCATGGGCTTTAATTTGAAAGGAAAGTAAGTGCAACAATTGATGAAGTGTACGTATGTTAACGTTATAGAATTCAGCCCAATCATGAATAAAAATTCCGCGGGAGTTTTTTTCCTTTTTATTTTTTTAACATTGAATTTGAATAGAAAAAATGGGAAAAGGGAAAAAACTCCCACGGAATTTTTATTCATGACTGGGCTGTATATAAATAAGTAGATTTCAAACTAGAAGTTGTGTAAGTTTAAAGCCTGAAGTATATTCTGCTAAGACCTGAGATACTTCCTAGTATATAACTGGTTAGATACTTAAGTTCTGGATAAATTTATCAGTAAGTTACAAGTTAGCAGTTGCCTAAGTAAACTCTGCATTTCTAACTAAACTAGGACTTGAATGAATCAATGTAAATTATGTAAATTCAAATTATATTTTTTTGCGGGTAAAGTATGACTCCGTTCTATGTTAAAATATTGTCATAGAACGGAGTTATTTTGCCGTTACGTTTTTTTAAAACTAGCTGATCCGGCAAACGTTGTTGTGCCTTCAGTTTTGGAATATGTTTTACTTAAATCTGCAATTTAAATGAACGGTGTTTTAGGTGTTTTATTTACATTTTTATAAATGGATATTTAGGTAAATAATTGAAATAAATATTTTTTTTGACCATGGGAGAAACATGGATTTTCAAGATAACAAAAAAATATGTATGTAGCTCCTATTGTTAGTTATCGTGGATATCGTATACATAAGTTAATATTTTTACAAACTTTTTAAATTTGGAACTTTTTTTGAAACATCTTTATTTTTTTTAACCTATTTTGCGTGGACAGTCAAACTTGTACATAGAGTTATTTGAGGATTTAAAAAGAGTAGACGTTCATTGCTTTTAAATATATCAAAAAAGTGGTCGCGGTAAACTTTTTCCATACAAACTTAAAGTGGATTACTACGAACAATGAAAAAAATTGTAGATAAATCAAAATATGAGCCGTAAAAGTCCATAAAAACTTAAGATGGGTTATGACAAAAATTTAAAAAATAATTGGCCAAAAAAGAAGAATCGATAGTGCATTAAAAAATTGTAAATTGTCTTAATTCAAAACTTCTTCACGACCAACAAACAACAAATAATACGTATATTAGGTATGCCGATAAAGTGAACGTAAAAATGGAGGGGTCAATTGAACATAAATTTTTTCAATTTTTCTTTCCATATAAACCTTTTTCACACTATTTCAAAAAAAAAAAAAAAAAAAAATAGCGAAATCCGGCTTAACCGATTTCTCAAGTTATGCGCTTTCTAGAATTATGTTTCAAGCTAAAATATGACCATTTCTAGATATAAGTTACAATATTGTTATTTCTAGACCTAATGTTTCAAGCTAAAATATGGCTATTTTTAGAGCTACGATATCAGCTAAAATATGACTTTGTCTAGAGCTACGATTCTAGCTAAAATATGACTGTTTCTAGAGCTATGTTACAAGCTAAAATATGACTATTTCTACAGCTACTATATAAGCTAAAATATGACTATTTGTAGAGCTACGTTGTCTGCTAAAATATGACTATTTCTAGAGCTACGTTTCCAGCTAAAATATGACTATTTCTACAGCTTCTATATAAGCTAAAATATGACTATTTGTAGAGCTACGTTTCCGGCTAAAATATGACTATTTCTACAGCTACTTTATAAGCTATGACTGTTTCTAGAGCTACGTTACAAGCGAAAATATGACTATTTCTACAGCTACTATATAAGCTAAAATATGACTATTTCTCGAGCTACGTTGTCTGCTAAAATATGATTATTTCTAGAGCTACGTTACCAGCTAAACTATGACTTTTTTTAGTGTTACGTATTAAGCTTAAATATGACTATGTATAGACTAACGTTTTAAGCTACGTCTATCGCTAAAATAAGACTCTATAAAGAGACATGTTTTAAGCTATATAAAGAGCTACTTTTCAGGCCAAGTTATAACTATCTAGACATGAAGATCTTTTTTGTGTTTAACACTTTCCTTTTATAATTTTTTAGCGCTGACATTTCCCATTCCGTTCTAAGTGACATGGAGACCATACAGCAAGCACCGGCACCCAAAAATTCCAATAACTCATCGTCATCGACATCATCCACACTGAACAAGTTGTCGGCCTTCGATAATGACAGCTTCTTCAATGACTATTCGACTAGCATGTATAGCGGTAGCAGCAGCAATGGTGGTGGCGGTAACAGTCTTAACTCCAGCAGTAAAATCGATAAACATGAATTGGAAATGATGGGTTTTGAAAGCATTGAACCCATTGGCTCACAACACTCCAACATCACATCAATGTTTGGCAATAATGGTGGGGCTGGCGGTGATGCTGTCAAAACAAAAACAACGCTGCCTTCCTCCTCTAGCTATGACAGTAGTTATGCACGCAAAACGAGCTCAACACAACAGAAAAACTCAAATAATTATGAAGATAATGCGGCTCAAAAGAAATTCGGCAGTGCTAAAGGTTTCGGCTCCGATCAATATTTCTCCGATAGTCAATCGCAGCCGGATAATAGCGCGAATTTGTCTAGATTCCAGGGTTCCAGAGCCATATCGTCTTCGGACTATTTTGCTGATGCTGCTAGCCCAGGACAGGGACCCAGAGGTAGGCTCTGTAGTATTTTAACAGTATTTTAAAAAATTTCTAAATTTTAATATAAATTTTTAGGTTACAACACTGTTGGTAATAATTTCCAAACTCCAGATTTAGATGACGTTAAAGAAAGTGTTCGCCAGGGTGTGCACAAAGTTGCTGGACGCTTGAGCTCTTTGGCCAATGATGTTATGTCTTCTTTACAAGATAAATATGGTTACTGATAGTGTTTGTTTTCTCTAAAAGAATTTCTGTTGTCTTTTTAACTAATACATATATACATATATATATATAATACATATATATATATATATATGTATATGTACATATATATATTAAATAATTTCCATTTTACTTCTTTTTATTAATTTTAAAACAAAATTCAAAATTCCAGTTTTGATTGCTTTTGGTATTTTACAACTTCTTTTGTTGGATTTAAATAAACAACTTGTGTTTATAGCTTTCTATACTAAACAAATATAAGGTTTTTTATATGTTTTTTTTTAAACTAATCAAATTTCTTTTAGTAAGTTTTGCTTAAAGTCTTGTTAATTTAAAATTTTATTCTGTTTTCGTTGTATTTTTATTATGCCTTGCAACTGTTTCTGTGTTTTGTTCAAAACAAACAGATTATCTTTTTCAATTCTTAATTAAACTCAAAATTTCCATTTATAAAGTATAAATAAATTAAGTTAATATTGCAATAAACAAGAAATTGTCAATATATTTTACAGTATATATATATAAAACAAACTAGAAATTATATATAACTAAAAGTAAATCAATAAAATTTTAATTATATCTGATATACAATAAATACAACAACAAATTGCACCTTGAATGTTAAAAGAAAAATCTATAAGACATCTATATATAAAAGAAGAAAAAAAAAGAAATATCGAACTTCCTTTTTAAATAAAGTTTAAAACAAAATACATTAAAGCGGTTTTCTTTAAATTAAAACAATCTTAAAGAGCCTTAAATACAGACATAATTAGCCTGAAGCCAAGTTCATATTTTAGCACTTTATGTAGTTTTACTTATGCTTAAATTGTGAATCTTTATGTAGTCTTACTTAAGCTTCAATTGTATGTCCTTATGTGGTCTTACTTAAGGTTCAATCATAGATTTTTATGGGTGTTTCTTTAATTCCAAAAATTCTTCCATTTTCTCGGTAAATAGAGACCCTAGGGCCAAAAGAACGAAAAATCTGTGATCACTTTTTTCCCAAAGATTTTTCTTTTTTGAGTGAATATATTTCTCGGTAAATAGAGGCCCTAGGGTCAAAAGGAAAAAATCTGTAATCATTTTTTTCCCAAAGATTCTTCTTTTTTGATTGAAGGCCATTTTTCACTTTTTTCCCAAAGATTTTTCTTTTTTTGTTTTAGTGAATATATAGGAGACCATTTTTCTCGGTAAATAGAGGCCCTAGGGCCAAAAATCAGTGATCAATTTTTTTCCCGAAAGATTCTTCGTTTTTAAGTGAATATATACAAGGCCATTTTTCTCTGTAAAAAACTCCTTTTGTAGGTATTTTTTTAGTCCCTGTTTAGCTTCAATCGCAGGGGTTTCTTTAGTTCCTGTAGAGCTTCTATAGTTGATCGTTCTGTAGTCTCAAATTAACTTCAATCACAGTTCTTTCTTTAGTCCCTGTTTAGCTTCAATTGTAGGTCTTTCTGTATACTTACTTAAGTTTAAAAATTTAAATTCCATTTAGTTTTTTTTTTAAAGGATAATTGTTTTTTTTTATTAATTTTTTTTTGGGGTTTGGTTCTTTTTTACAATTGGACTAAAAAATAATAAAATCAATAAAAAATTTTTAAGGATTTTAGAATTTTTAAATAAAATTCGAATAAGAAAAGAAAACTATGTATAGCAGTTGTAAAGACCGGTAATAATAGGGCAGGCACACTACATAAGAAGTAAAAAAAAAATGCCTTAGAAGCAACAGTCAACTTAATGTTTCTTGCATGTTACGCAACCGCGTAGAGCGGCAGCATCGGGAGAACCGTAAGCGATGGCATGGCTGGTAGCGGAACCACCTTCGCCTGTGCTGAAGGAGTTGGCAATGGCAATAGCGCCACCCTTGGTGCCACCGAAATTAATGGGGAAGAAAGTACCGACGGGAAGGGGTTTCTGTTCTTTCTTGGCGGGAGCAGTAGCCTTGGCGGGTTTCTTGGCGGCAGAGGGACGACGAGCGGGAGGACGTGTAACAACTGGGGCAACATGTTCTTCCTCTTCTTCTCCGTCGGCTTCTTCGGAGGCAGCAACTAAACCGGTATTTTCGGCAGATTCAATAGACTGGTCCAATTCAACATAGACCTTCTTCTTGGAGGGCAAGTAACGGTTGACGGGCTTGGCAACGGGAGCAATGGGAGCGGGTTCGGGCAAATCTTGAGCTACAGCAGCTTCGACGGCGGCTTCAGCGGGAATTTCGACGGGAGCTTCAACATCAGAAGCGGGTACTGCGACGGCTTCTTCAGGGGCAAAGGCACCACCAGCAGCATTGATGTCATCAGCACCGTCCAAGTTGAACTCACGTGGTACCTTGGCAGCATCGTCAGACACTTCATTTTCTTCGGCTACGATGTCAACATCAGCGGGAACTTCGAAAGTGTTTAAAGTTTCTTCAGCAACGGGATAAGCTTCAGCTTTGGCTTGTGTGGCATGGACACCATGGGCTTCGCTCAAAACATCTTCACCATGTTCGGCAATAATGTCAACGACAGCAGGAGCGGGAGCTTCGAACGCAACAGCGGGACCGGCAACATTAACATCAGCTTCAGCATGATCACAATCTGTAATAAGAATAAATTGCGAATTTGTTTTATTATTGGAGATGTTTTGTACAAGAACAAAATGGACTGCTTAAAGTACCTTGCAAATAGGTACCAGTGGCAACAGATTCGCCAGCAACCAAAGCTTCAGCTCCTTGGGTTGAACGAGCAAATGATGAAGGTTGCATATACTGAACATACATCATGCGTTGGGGAGCAGCATAGTATTGTGCAGGGCGATGGTAGTAAGCCATTCCTAATTAGTTATTAATTTAATTAGTTAGAAATTAACTGCAGAGAATTTAGAGAATTGCTTGGGATTTTTAAAGAAAAAATTGTACATCTGGTTGGAGTTTTAGGGCCGTAATTGATGTTAAAAGGGGACAATAATTAGGCATTTGGTAGACTGAGTACAAATTGTCCACTACGGTACACTTTTACAAAGCTAACGGAGGCAGGAACGTTACTATGAATGGCAAGTGCTACCGTGCAATGATTACACGTTTTTTTTTTGCCCAAAATTGAAGAGCTGAACTTGGCTGAAATGTAGTATCAACAAGACTCTGCCACATGCCACACAGCACACGAAACAATGCAGCAATTGCGAGGCGAGTTCGGTGAACAGTCTATTTCACGTTTGAGGCCGTTTAGCTCGTGTAATTTAACGCCTTTAGACTATTTTTTGTGGAGCTATGTTAAGGCTCATATCTACAGGGACAAGCCCGCAATGGTTGAAGTACTGGAAGCTAATTATGGACGAATTTATTCGTGAGACACCGGCCGATATGTTGGGTAGAGTTTGCCGAAATAGGACCCAGTGTATGAACCATTTGAGGCTTAACCGCGGTCAACATTTACATGTAATCTTCTTTAAACCTTGAATTATATAGGATTTCCTAGATTTCTCCAAATTTTAAGCATTTTTGTTTTTAAATCAAATCCGAAAGGTCTTAAAAAATCACTCTTTACTAATGTTTCAAAATCTGGGAAATTTTAATCTAATTTCAATTAGTTGGGGTTCTTTTGTCATAAATTGCATGATTTATGTTTTAAAAAGTCCGTAGATTATATTATTGTTGAGTATATTGAAAGTGTTCTGGAATATTTTTTGGGCACTTTTTTGGGGTCTAATACTAGGCCGTTTTTCTTACTGAAACCTTTAAAGGTTAAAGGATATTTAATAAAGTTTACGGGCTTTAAAATGTTTCTTCTCTTAGAAAGAAGATCATTTGCAAAGAGAGTGTAAAGATAAAATTATTGAGATATTTTTGTGATTGTTAATGAAAAAGCATCTTGAGTCCCAAAACTGGGCTGATTGTAGGGACATTTTAAAATCATGTTTAATAAGGTTGAAAGACTTCGTTAACGTTAGATTTTTTAATAAGTTTTCTTAAAACGTCTTGCATAAATTAATAATTTGTGTAAAGGTAGAATTATTCTGATATTTTTGTAATTATTAACGAAATAGGATGGAGTTTGGTTCTTAAAACTGGGACGATTTTAGTGAAATTTTCATATTATATTTAATAATGTTAAAAGTTTGTAAAACTTAGATTTTTAAAAAAGTTTTCTTAAAAAGTCATACAGAAATCCATAATTTATATAAAGGGGGATTTATTAGGAGATTTTTATGAGTGTAAATGAACTAGAATTGAATTTCGGTTCGAATGTAGTGAAATTTATAATCGTATTTAAAAAAGTTTAAGGATTCAAAAATGTTTGAATTTTTGTATAGATTTCTTGAAAAATGTTTCAGAAATCTATATGGGGAATTCCTGAATCGTGTTAAAATAGTATCATGTTTGGGCCCTAAAACTGAGCCATTTTTAGCGACATTATCAAATCATATTTAAAAATGTTTAAATATTGTAAAATGTTTGATTTTTTAGGATGTTTTCTTAAAAAGGTTTTTGTGTAAATTTATACATTTCCAGATATTTTCATCAATGTTATTTAAACAGGACCGAGTTTGGGGTTTAGTTTTATGGGAGTTCTTTAAAATTTAAGTTGAATTGCAAACACGACTTTGTGAATCCAAAATTAATATATTTCGGAAAAAGTTAAAGATTTTCTTTTAAAGAGTCTGTTAGAAATCCGAAGTTTTGTATAAAATTATACAATTTTGGTTATTTGTCTAAATGTTGTTTAAACTGGACCGACTTTGGGTTTTAAACTTGGAGGATTTCATTAAAATTTAGGGATAATGACAAACAAGTCTATGTGAAACTGTAAAGTTAAAAAAATTAGATTTTTTCTTAAAAAGTCTTTTACAAATCTGAAGTCCTGTATATAAATTATGCATTTTCGGATATTTGTCTGAATTTTGTTTAAACTGGACTTCTCTAAAATTGAAGGAGAATTGTAAACAAGTTTTTGTAAATTAAAAATGTAAAATTTGTTTTCATAATTTTTTGGAAAAGTTGAAGAATCTTTTACAAATCCAAAGTTTTGTATAAATTTATACATGTTTGGATGTCTGTCTTAATGTTCAAATATGTACTAGTTTGGGGTTTAAACTTGGAGGATTTAACTAAAGTTTAACAAGAATTTAAAACAAGTCTTTGTAAAACTTAAACGTTAAAAAAATGTGATTTTTTTCTTAAAAAGTCTTTTATAAATCTAAAGTTATAAATAAATTTATACATATACAGATATTTTATTTAAACAGGAACCTTAGAAATTTCACTAGAATTTTACAAGAATTTAAAAAAAAATTTTTCACAATTTCTCTGAAAATGTAGAAAATTTTTTCTTAAAGAGTCTGTTAGAAGTCCAAAGTTTTGTATAAATTTATTTATATTTTTGATATTTTAAATTTTTGATATTTATTTATTTTTGTATTTATGTCTGAGTGTTGTTAAAACAGTAACGAGTTTGGCGTTTAAACTTGGGGGATTTAACTAAAGTTTAACAAGAATTTAAGTTTAAGTAAAATTTAAAATTAATTTTTTCTTGAAATGTCTTTTACAAATCTGGAGTTTTGTATAAAAAAAATTTAAAGTTTAGACACTTTTTAAAATATTTTTCGAATTTGGGGAATTTCAATAGAATTTTAAACAAGTCTTTGTGAAACTAAAAAGTAAAACGTAAAATTTAATTTTATTGAATTTTTAATAGACTTGTAAAAATTCTTTTTATGTATATGATTCTCAAATCCTTTGAATTTTGAAAACTATTTTAAAAATTTAACCGAAAAACTTTGTCTTTAAAGATGTACAAATTTTTCACTTATTTTTTGTGATTTTTTTTTTTATAAATATTTTCTTTTGCTAAATAACACTTTAAATTTTATATTTTGACATATTTTGTTATATTTTTAAATTATATATAGACATATTTTACACATACTTTTTTGAGCTGGGAAGGCACTGCTGCAGGCAACTAGACCCACGATAACAGCCAAAGCAAGAGTAGCACTGAATTTCATTTTGAGTTGAGTTTTTTTTTTTATAAAAATTTATCCTTCAAACAAAAAAATAAAAAAATTATTTTTCACTTGATTTTAGAGGTTTTTGAAAAATTTTGAGTTTAAATTCGCGAATAGAAACTGATCAGCAGTGGAGCTAAACTTAACACTTAAGTTTCCACCAAAGAAATGATGTCTTTTCCTGGTTTTATGTTAGATTTATATACCTTCTAGACAGCACAGGAATGGTAGTGCAAAATTTCAATAAACGCAAATAAATGTAGTTTCAATTTCTTTGATATTTGTTGCTGCCGTTTTGTATTTTTTTTGTTTTTTATTTTTGTTTTTTTTTTTTTTTAATGATAATCATCATCATTATTAGCCGCACAAAATAATTGTTGTTCCTATTCCTGTACAATAATTGTAGCTGTTCGTTAGCCACATAGTCAGTCTTATTAGTAACATCTATCCGTACGTCCGATTTCTTTAATAATTTAACATTCATAAAGTGTTCTATCAGTTTTGTATGGAGTTACTTCATCGTCATACTGATTTGTTTTCTGTTGTTTTTTTTTTTTTTGTTTTGGAATCGTGAGTTTTATTTTTTGGGGTTTTTGTCGTTTCTTTTCTACGCGCTGTTTATTTTGTTGAGAGGAATTGTTCAGTGAACATTATTATATGGGTAACTCTTCGTTATTTAGTTTAAAATTTTTATTTTTAAAAAATTTTACTAAACACTACAAATATGGCCTGGCGTTTAGTATCATCAATTTTGGTTTAATAAAAATTCCCAGGAATTGTGCACAAATTATCATAAAGAAAAGTAATATTTGGCATGTTTAACATAATTTTGAACACGGTATTATATTTGGGCAATAAAAAGTATTAAAACGTTTAAAATTGTCTTTAAATGTTTTAAAAATTACAAAAATATAAAAATTCCCAGGAATTGTGCACAAATTATTATAAAGAAAAGGAATATTTGACATGTTTAACACAATTTTGAACACGGAATTATATTTGGGCAATAAAAAGTATTAAAACGTTTAAAATTGTCTTTAAATGTTTTAAAAATTACAAAAATATAAAAATTCCCAAATTATCATAAAGAAAAGGAATATTTGACATGTTTAACACAATTTTGAACACGGAATTATATTTGGACAATAAAAAGTATTAAAACGTTTAAAATTGTCTTTAAATGTTTTAAAAATTACAAAAATATAAAAATTCCCAGGAATTGTGCACAAATTATCATAAAGAAAAAGAATATTTGACATGTTTAACACTATTTTGAACTCGGTATTATATTTGGGCAATAAATAGTATTAAAATGTTTAAAATTGTCTTTAAATCTTTTAAATGTTTTAAAAATTACAAAAATATTAATCACTATATTCCTGTTTACCGAGAAAGAAAGGGACTTTCTTATTTTCACTCAAAGAAGAATTTTTTAAATTTAAAGTGACCATCTTTTACCCAGAAATTTGGACTTTAAAATATTTACTCAAAATAGAATAATTTTTGGAAATAAAAGTGATCACAGATTATTGTCATTTTTATTGAGAAAATGGACTTAATTCTCACAGTAACAATTTAAGTTATAGAGAGTGATTTTTTAAGAGCTTGTGTTTTAAGTCTTGTGAAATCTCTAAAGGTTTAACGCCCCAAACGCCGCCTTGTTTAAATAAAATTTAGAAAAATATTTGCAAATTTCTTAATTTGTACTTTTTAAGTAAAAACTAAATTTTTCCAGACTTATTTTAAATTCTTGTAAATTTCTAGTGAAATGCCCCAGGTTTAAATGGCCCATTTACGTCCTGTTTAAACAGCATTTAGAAATGTATTAATTTATACAAAACTTCAGATTTGTAAAAGACTTTGTTCCACTTTTAAGTTTCACAAAAACTTGTTTACAACTCTCCCTTAATTTTAGTGTAATGCCCCAGATTTAAAGCCGCAAACTCATTTCTGATTTCTGACAGACTTTTTAAGAAAAAATCCTAAAATTTTTTTAGAAAATTATGAAAAAAAAAAATTAACTATTTTGATTCACAAAAATTCTAATAAAATATCCCAGGTGTAAACTCGGTCCAGTTTAAACAACATTCAAACAAATAGTTTATACACAGAACTTTAGATTTGTAAAAGACTTTAAAAAAAGACTGGTGTAAAATTCTCCTTAAACTTTAGTTTAAAGTTTAAACCCCAAACTCATTCCTGTTTAAACCACATTCAGAAAAATATCTGGAAATGTATAAATTTATATAAAACTTTAGATTTTTAAGACTTTTCAAGTAAAAATCAAAATCAAAGTTTAAATATAACAAAGACCTGTTTAAAATTCTCCTTAAACCTTAGTTAAATTCCCCCAAGCTTAAACCCCAAACTCCTTCCTTTTTTAACAACATGCAGACAAATATTCAAAAACGTATAAATTTATAATAATATATAATAAAACTTTTTAAGAAAGTTTATTATTTTATTATTAAGAAAAAATCTTCAACTTTTTCAGAGAATTATGAAAACAAATTTTACATTTTTAATTCAAAAAGACTTGTTTATTTTCTCCTTCAATTTTAGAGAACTCCCATAAGATTAACACCAAACTTGGTCCAGTTTAAACAACATTCAGACAAATATCCAGAAATGCATAATTTGTAAAAGACTTTTTAAGAAAAAATCTAAATTTTTTAACGTTACAGTTTCACAAAGACTTGTTTACCATTCTCCTTAAACTTTAGTTTAATCCTACTAGTTTAGAACCCAAATATGAACCCGTTTAAACAATATTTAGAAATACATATATCTGAAAATGTCAAAATTTTGCACAAAACTTCAGTTCCGTAAAAGACTTTTTATAAGAAAACTTCCTGAAAATAAGCAAACATGTTACAATCTTTTATAATATTTAAACATTATTATATAATTTTAATATGTTGCTAAAATTGGACATGTTTTAGGACAGAAATTCGACCCTATTTTAGCTCCATTCAGAAAAATAATTCAATAATTTCCCGGTAGATTTTTGAAACACTTTTCAAGAAATTTATACAAAACTGCAAAAATTTTAACATCTTTAAACTTTATTAAATATGATTTTAGAATGTTCCTACAATCGTCCCTGTTTTGGGACTCAATCTAGATCTTTTTAAGCTCTTGGTTTAGTTTCAATCATAGTTATTTTTAAACTTTTCTCTTTAATGGCCTAATTCTCGGCCATTAGTTAACCATTGGTAAACTAAAATACTAACTATTGTTTAGCTATTACTTGTTATTCTTATCTATGCGATTAAAGAATCTTTAGTTAAGCCTTTGTCGTTAGCTAACTAAAGACTGTGAATTCGGCCATAAGAATCTATAGTTCTGTTTAAGGTGCCGTATTTATAAAAAATAAAGTAGGCTTGAAGTGAGCTTTAAGACAAAATTTTCAAACAAAACTTTCTTACAGTACATTTGAAGTCTACTTTAATTTTTTATAAATACGGCAGTTAGTTTTTAAGGCATATTTTAGTTTAAATCATATTTCTTTTTTAAATCTTAGTTTAAACTCTTATTTTAGCTACAATGGTAGTTATTTTTAAAATCTTAGTTTAGCTTTAATTATAGTTCTGTTTTAGGCATAGTTTAGTTTAAATCATATTTCTTTTTTAAATCTTAGTTTAAACTCTTATTTTAGCTTCAATGGTAGTTATTTTTAAAATCTTAGTTTAGCTTCAATTATAGTTCTGTTTTAGGCATAGTTTAGTTTAAATCATATTTCTTTTTTAAATCTTAGTTTAAACTCTTATTTTAGCTGCAATGGTAGTTATTTTTAAGCTCTCAGTTTAGGTTTAATCCTGATTCGTTTAGGGTTTCAGTTTATATCCAATGCTGGTTCAGATCTTTTATATTCAATACCGATTCTTGAGTTTTAAGCTTTAATTATAAATTATGAATTTATTACAGAGAATATTTTAATATTTCAATTTTCAATAGGAAATATATAAAAAACATGCAACATATGAGTCCGTAAAATATTTGAGGTTTTCGGAACCAATTCCAAACAAATATAATTTATAGAATTGCATATTAGATTTAAATTAAACTAAATCTCAAAAGAAGCTACTCAAATAAGAAATTTCTGGATTACAAATTCACGATTGTAGGACAAACTGTAACTGTCAGTTAACAACAGTTTGCCATTAACGACAGCAGCCACCATTTAAAGTTTCTTGTAAATACACGAATTTAAGTCTTTTATAAATTAATAAACATAATTTCTCAATTTAAATAATATTAAACGTTTTCAGTTCTATATTAATCTAACATTAACTCTTGTAATGCGTGTAAATATTAATTTTTAAAAACTGTATACAAATTACATATTACAAGTAATGTGTTTGAAATAATATGTAGTTAACATTTACAAAATTCGTTAAAATCACATTAATATTCCATAAGAGTTTTACAAATAAAATATTTATAACTAAATGTTTATTTTACAAAAATTATTATTGTTTGTTTTTTATTTGTGACTCGTGTTAAGTAATCGTAACTTTTAGAACAAATTTTACATATTTTATGATTATGAGAGGTCCGTTCATTTAATTCTATGGGTTTTCTTCTTTGAGTCAACTTTTAGAGTGTAGTGTTATGAATTTATAATTTAATTTAAATGCTAGTTAAACTATTGTTAGTATATCTAGTGTTGGTTTTATTATACTCGTATTGTAGAATTGTTAGTTTTTTTGTTTAGAGTTGTGTAGTGTGAATTTAACAAAAACTTCCTTGTTTTAGCTTGAAATTCAAAGAAATTCCTAGAATATTTCTATATGGACATTAATAACTAAAAGCGGCAACAGTTTAGGGAGGATTTAGTTGTATGGAATACTGACAGGCTGTAAAAAGAAACTAGAATGTAACACAATCTTAAATCAAGACTAGGCTGTAGGTCGGTTTAAGGTCTTAGTTTAGCTTTAATCGTAGTTCTGTTTAAGGTCTTGGTTTCGCTGAAATATTTATTAATTTAAAGCTTTAGTTTTACTTTAATCTCAGTTCTGTTTATGGTCTTAGTTTAGCTTTAATCGTAGTTTCTATTAAGACGTTAGTTTAGCTTTAATCTTTGTTCAGTTTAACGCCTTAGTTCAGCTTTAATTTTAGTTCCTATTTAGGCCTTAGTTTAGCTTTAATCGTAGTTCTGTTCAAGGTCTTGATTTCGCTTTATCTATAGTTCTCTGTTGGGTTTTATTTCAGTTTTATTAGTAGTTCTCTTTAACATCTTAACTAAGTTTTAATCTTATTCTTGGTTTCTCTTTAATCGTAGTTCTGTTGAAGGCCTTAGTTTAGCTTTAATCGTAGTTCTGTTTAAGGTCTTAGTTTAGCTTAAATATTTATTAATTTTAAGCTTTAGTTTTACTTTAATCTTAGTTCTGTTTATGGTCTTAGTTTAGCTTTAATCGTAGTGTCTATTAAGACGTTAGTTTAGCTTTAATCTTCGTTCAGTTTAACGTCTTAGTTCAGCTTTAATTTTAGTTCCTATTTAGGCCTTAGTTTAGCTTTAATCGTAGTTCTGTTCAAGGTCTTGGTTTCGCTTTATCTATAGTTCTCTGTTGGGTTTTATTTCAGCTTTATTAGTAGTTCTCTTTAACATCTTAGTTAAGTTTTAATCTTAGTTTTCTTTTAGGTCTTGGTTTCTTTTTAATCGTAGTTCTGCTTAAGGTATTAGTTTAGCTTAATTTTATGTTATGATTAAGTTCTTAGTTTAGCTTTCATCTTAGTTCTGTTTATGATCGTGGTTTCTCTTTAATCGTAGTTATGCTTGGTTTCGCTTTAATATTAATTAATTTTTTTAATATTAATTAGTTTTATTTTAATCGTAGTTCTGTTCAAGGCTTTAATCGTAGTTCTATTCAAGGTCTTGGTTTCGCTTTATCTATAGTTCTCTGTTGGGTTTTATTTCAGCTTTATTAGTAGTTCTCTTTAACATCTTAACTAAGTTTTAATCTTAGTTTTCCTTTAGGTCTTGGTTTCTCTTTAATCGTAGTTCTGTTGCAGGCCTTAGTTTAGCTTTAATCGTAGTTCTGTTTAAGGTCTTGGTTTCGCTATATCTACAGTTCTCTGTTGGGTTTATTAGTAATTCTCTTTAACATCTTAGTTAAGTTTTAATCTTAGTTTTCTTTTAGGCCTTGGTTTCTCTTGAATCGTAGTTCTGCTTAAGGTCTTAGTTCTGTTTAATATCTTAGTTTAGCTTTAATCGTGGTTTTTGTTAAGACCTTAGTTTAGTGTAAATCTTTGTTTTGTTTAAGGTCTTAGTTTAACCTAATTCTTATACCTGTTTAAAGCCTTAGTTTAGCTTTAATCGTAGTTCTGTTCAAGGTCATAGTTTAGCTTTAATTGTAGTTTTGTTTAAGGCCTTGGTTTCGCTTTAATAGTAGTTCTGTTTAAGGCCTTGGTTTCGCTTTAATAGTAGTTCAGTTTAAGGTCTTAGTTTAGCTTAATTCTTGTTCTGTTAAATATATTATTTTAGCTTTAATCCTTGTTCCTATTAAGGCCTTAGTTTAACTTTAATCTCAGTTTTATTTGGGGTCTTAGTTTAGCTTCAAGCATATGTACTTCTTTTTAATTTTTATAACCCTTCTTTCCTTTAAACATTTACGAATATAAATTAAATTTTATTGCAGAAACAAATTGCTAAATATTACAAAAAAAAAAAACACAACTTGTAACCTATCAAAACCTGCTTGTTATTAATCAATTTTAACATTTTATTAAATAATTTAATGCAATTCTGTTTGAAAATGTTCACTATAGTTGATGGCACAAGTTTACATATGTATATAAAGAAATGTTTTATTTTGACATTTCGATGTTTTATTGAATTAAAAAAGCCAGAACAGAACAAGCAAAAAACCAGCGTTTTTGAAATGATATATGAGTGTGAATAATTTTTATAATATATTTAAATAATGTAGTTTGTAACCTCACGCACATACGCCCACGTAGAGAGTAAAATAATGAAAAAATTATAGAAAAAAAAAGAATCCTGACAGTTTATCATGGGAGTTGAGAACGAGTGATGAATGTTTAAGTTTCCCTACATGGAAATATGTACTATGAGCTTTAGTTTAAGTATGAGTAGTTATTTAAAGCGATTACTCAGGGAAATTCATTGATATGCTAGAGAGAAAATCTGGTACTCTATAACAAACGTATGTAGTTCTATTTAAAGGCTTAGTTTGACTTAAATTGTACTTCATTTTAAAATCTAAGTTTAGCTTTAATCGTTATTCTGTTTAAAGTCTTAGTTTAGCTTTAATCATACGTCTGTTTGAAGTCTTAGTTTAGCTTTAATCGCAGTCTTGGTTTAGCTTTAATCGCAGTTAATTTTAAAGTCTTAGTTTAGCCTTAATAGTAGTTCTTTTTAAAGTCCTAGTTTAGCTTTAATCGCAGTTAATTTTAAAGTCTAACTTTAGCTTTAAACGCTGTTCTATTTAGAGACTTAGTTTAGCCATAATCGCAGTTAATTTTAAAGTCTAACTTTTGCTTTAATCGCTGTTCTATTTAGAGACTTAGTTTAGCCTTAATCGTAGTTCTTTTTAAAGACCTAGTTTAGCTTTAATCGCAGTTTATTTTAAAGTCTTGGTTTAGCTTTAATCGCAGTTAATTTTAAAGTCTTAGTTTAGCCTTAATAGTAGTTCTTTTTAAAGTCCTAGTTTAGCTTTAATCGCAGTTAATTTTAAAGTCTAACTTTAGCTTTAATCGCTGTTCTATTTAGAGACTTAATTTAGCCTTAATCGCAGTTAATTTTAAAGTCTAACTTTTGCTTTAATCGCTGTTCTATTTAGAGACTTAGTTTAGCCTTAATCATAGTTCTTTTTAAAGTCCTAGTTTAGCTTTAATCACAGTTTATTTTAAAGTCTTGGTTTAGCTTTAACGCAGTTAATTTTAAAGTCTTAGTTTAGCCTTAATAGTAGTTCTTTTTAAAGTCCTAGTTTAGCTTTAATCGCAGTTTATTTTAAAGTTTTAGTTTAGCTTTAATAGTTATTGTGTTTAAAGTCTTAGTTTAGCTTCATTGGCAGTTTCTTTTCTATCTATCTAAAGTATGTAATAATCAATTTGCATAATTTTCAAATTACAAACCTTTTAACTAAACTAGCAGTATCCATCACTCTATTTGTAGGGTATCACAGTTAAGTATGAATGTATTACTACAGCATGGCTGCATAATAATTATATATTATATATTTACGCATGCCGCAATGATGCATTACTAACTGCATCATTGTCGTCATCAGCAGTTTTAATCATCATCATTATCATCATCATCAACATTTTCAACATGTTTACAAATAATGAGTTTTTAATTAACAAATTAATACACGTTTAACGCACGTTTTTTTGTTTGTGTTGAGAACATTCAAAATAGAAGGGCTTTAAAAGCACAACTCATTGATGGAATTGGAAGCCCATCAATCATTAGTGCGTGATAATTATGCGTCACGCATGCGTTTGTGGCCATTTAAAAGTATATGTATGCTCTTTCCCTAACACTTGTTAAAGACTTTCTGTAGTTAAACTTTACCAAATAATTTTCATTAGTTTAATATTCCAGCAAATATCTTGTTAAGCCTTTAGTTTAATATATAAAACTGCTAGAAAAACCCAGCAAAACCTTTTCAGGGTCATTGGTATGCTTTAAATAACCAACATATTAATGTGCAAAACATTTTATTTCCCCCATTTGTTTATTTTTTGTTTTTTTTTTTTGCATAAACGATTGAAACACAAGGCAACTAACTTGTCTTATCTTTTTAAAATCAACCAGTTTTTGTATAATTTTTGTGTAGTACAATCGTGTTTGGCGTTTCAAAAATTATAAACATTATACGGTTGGGTATTTAGTTGCCAAAAATCTGTAACATGTATTGAATTTTTTATAATTGAAAAAACCTATACCCGTGTACAAAATATGTACATACGTCTTTACATAGTATTTTAAGTTTAAATTGCTGCCCTGCCCACACGAGAACTTAAGCCTAAACTCTTGTTTAATAAAGAAAAATTTTATAGTTTTTCTTTTTCGATATTAGCATATAAATTTCTATTATTTACTGCGGTAGAATTAGTTTAAATATCGAATTTTGAAATTTAAAATTCAAAATAAAATCATTTTGAATAATAACGAAATAGTCTTTAAACATGGCGTCAAAAAAATAACTTGCGAAAAATAAAGTGAAGGATAAATTTTAAATTAGTAAATTAGTAGTTAAACAAATCAAAATAGCATATAAGAGGGTCGTCTCAAAAATGTTTGTCTAATAAAAACAATTGAAAACTTTGGAAAAAAACATAAATATTTAGCAGGGACCTGCTGAATAATAACTTCAATTTAATACAAAACAAATGTATGAAAGTATAGCTGGTCAAGCCCTACCCTATAATACCCTGCACCCATTAAACAGTTTTTCATAAAAAGGCGCTATATGGAATCTATGACCTATTATGAACAGTTCCTCCAAAAATGGCATGTCTTCTTGTGTTAAAATTTTATCTCGATATAAACACTTTTAAAAAATTTATATTATGTTAAAGTGATTTTCGAAGTGGTTCTCATATTTGAGCTTCGACTAATTATGGACCGATTGTTTTTTAAGTTTAGTTTTATAATCCAAGTTTAGCTTCGTTGGAAGTAAATTTTATAATTAACATTGTCGTAAGTTCTTTTTATAATAGTTTAGTTTTATATAAAGTTAAGTTCCATATAAAGTTCCTTTTATTATCTATTTTTTGTTTCCGTCTTGGTTTCTTTTATAATCTAACCGCCTGGCCCACGATGTCGAACGATAACGTTCGCTTACATAAGACTTAAGACACAAACTTTTTTATCGTATCAATCTTTTACTCAATCAAGTTTGTTTATTCCACAATCAAGTCTGTGTCTTAAGTCTTATCTAAGCGAACGTTATCGTTCGACATCGTGGGCCAGGCGGTAAGTTTAGCTTCATTGAAAGTTCTTTTCATAATTTATATTTAGGTTTTATTTATCAATGTTTAGCTTTAATTTAAATAGTGATTGCTGTTTTTTTTAGCTTCATTGGATGTTGGTTTTAATGCCAACTATGTGTGGTTATAAAATGTACTAAAAATCAAATGGTAAACTGATTGCCAGCCTATGGCAGGGCAAATGAGTTTTAAACTCTACCGGCTTTGCATAAAAGAGTTTTCTTGATTGCCGGTCGAAAGGGTTTTAAACTCTATGCTAAGTCAGACTTTTCTTGGCTGCCGGCCTATGGTCGTGCTGAAAGTTTTTAAACCTGGTAGTTTTCTATATCCGAACCTTAACTCTGGTAAAAGGCCATATAATACATTGAGGGTGCTATAGCTTAATTGGTTAGCGCATTTGATAGTTAAGCATTAGTTGGTATTTTTCTGATAATTATTAGTTTTCTTTTCTATCCATCATAACTAATATTTATCACAGCGCCCTCCTTCAGTGGTATCGCATTCAAACGCCACCGAAGTAAAATAATTAAATAAAGGCTATAAAATCAAGCTTCAAAAATAATGAGCCTACTCATCACCAGAGGCGCTGTAATGCTGCACTAAAACAAACATAATGCGCAATTGCAGAGTTGTGATATAAAGCTTTCCTCTACTTTCACCACCTTAACTTCTTCAATCTATCCCCTTTCCAAAGAAAGTAGCGCAATTATATATAGTATAGGCATATTAATTGCCTGAGTGTTACTTCTCTTAAAAAAAATGTAAGGCTTAAAGTCTTGACAATAATATTTATAATATTTAATATATTATTATATATTATTTAATCTGTCATATTTTGAGTAAACTCAAATTTAAAAAAAAATATTTTTAATTTTGACCCTAATGAATTTAAAAATTTAAGAATTATATATGGATTATGTAAAAGTTGTTTTCAAAATCTATCAAATGAAGAATATGTATGTATGTTTATTGACCAAAGTGAATAAAAAATGACAAAAGCATAACATATAAATATTCGAAATTTAGATGCCCATATCTCAGCAACTATGGGTCGGTTATTAAAGCAAACTATAACATTATGTTAAGCATAACCTTTAGTAAAATTTACTATTCGGACTAGCGCTCATAAACTAGAATTTAATCTTATTTAAGAACTCTTGGCTGTCCATCTGTTATACACATATTCCAAAAAAGTGTATTATGTCTATCCAAATAATTTCAAAGGGCTGTTAATAAATAAAAAAATACCTATATAATTGAATTATTTTTAAATCATTACCAGTGTGCATTAGCAATTAATTTAAAATCCAATTTAACTAAATCCTTTTACTACCAAAAACACAAATACATAACTTCATTAATAAATACCTTTCGTCTAATAAACGCCCAAATTACTGGCAACTCTGCTCTAGAAGCCAAATAAATCTTTAGTTTCCACGCGTACGCCTCTTAAAACTGTTGTTCTTAATTTCGTTTCGTCTTTTAATGCCTTTTTTATATAGTTAAAGTGTGGTAAATTTTGTAAAATTAAACAAATAATAAACGTGTTAAAGTAACTGAATAATAAAGTTATTAAATTTTATAAGAATTAGTGTTAAAATCAAGATCTTATTGAAATAAATCAGTGAAAGAAAAATACATCACATACATTTGTACATAAATCGTTGTGTTTGCAATAATTCTATAGTTGTTGTTGTTGTATTTAACTGTTGTATTCAATTGTTATTGTTGTTTTTCTATACAAAAGCCCTTTGCACATGATTTTGTGTGTATCTAAAATTGATGTCGCCTAATGCTGTGTATTGAAATGTGTTGTTGTTGTGTTTGTTGCTAGTAAAAATATAAAGAGCAAATAAGAGCGAAATTAAAATAATAAAAGCAGAGCAGAGAGAGAAAAAGTAAACTTCATGTAGGAAATGAAGTTATGTTTTTGATATTTGTGCGTGGTAGAGTTGTCAATTTTATAAATAGTGTAAATAAAACGGAAATCGGTTCGGGCGTTTAATTTAAAGATATATGTATAATAAGTTAATTTAATTTGTATTTAAGGTAAGTTTTTTATGCAATTAAAATTTTTATTTACATATACATATATATGTATATGTATATATTTGTAATTGTACTAACAAATCTTTAAGAAAAAGAAATAAGAAGTTCTCTTTTTAATGCAAATTATTAAGTGTTATATTAAAATATTGATAATAACTTATAGGTACTCATTTGAAGTAATAATGTTTATTTTCATGTATTTAAAGATATAATAAAAAAATCTGTAGTATTTCGTAAAATAATTATCTTTCAAAGTTACAAAAGAAAATTTATTCAATATCTGTGGACTTTTGAAAAAACAACCTCTTTCAAAAACTGCAATTTTACAAGAGAACGAAAAAACTGTTAAATTATCTAACAACTTTGATTTTGAAATATTTGGTGAAAAGGTGAAAGCTTAGTGTTAAATTTAAATACTAAATTGAAGTGAAGATTTTAATAATTCTATTCTAATGCCAACAGATGTTCAAAAAAATTAAAAATAAAAAATTAACTTACATTACACAAGTTGTTTTGTTAAAATGGTTTTAAACAAAAACGTGATTCATATTTTGCGCTTGTCTCAACACAAGTAAAAAAAGTAGAAATAGGTCATTTTAAGAAATATTATTATATTTAATATAACATATGTAAATACTTGAATTCAATTAGACAATATTGGTACAAAATTATATTTCTGTAGGGGAAACAAATTTTAATGGCGTTTTCTTTTCTGGCGTTTTCTTTTCTGTTACACTTTTTACCCATTTCCAATATAAAAAAGGAAAAAAGTGTAACATTTTGCCAGAAAAGAAAACGCCATAAGTTTAACAAAAAAGTGTTCAAAAGGAATGAAATAAAAACTGTAACTCTGATATTATTATTGAATACCTTCATCTTCGTCAAGGTCTGGGTGAACTTCAATGGGCATATTACCTTCCGCCTTAATATTCTGATAAAAACTGTGGTAATTTGTACCAATTAATGACAGCATATCTAATAAATCTTTCTTTTTATTTTGTGATACAGGCAAAGCGGAATTGTAGCTTGTGGCTGAGATAGTTTTTTACGGCTATGCGAGTTTATATATAGCATCTGAAATGACTCTTCTGGGTGTAATGAAAATTTGTACTGCAAAACTCCTGGCTTGCTTTTTTCGTAACTCAGCCATCGAACGTTTTTCCACTCAAACTTCTCACCAGAAGATTAAAAAAATAATATTATGTTGAAAAGAATGTAGGTATTTAAAATTATACTTGAAATGCTATGTCATCTCCATGTATATTTGTCCTTTAGCAGTGCACGAAAATCGAATAAATACTCTTGTTCTAATTCATGGGCAATATAATTTTTATTGGTCGCCGATATTAAGTTTGCCCAATTGTGTGAATGTTCAATAGATCCGAAGGAATTTTTTCTTTTCTTTTCTATTTGCGCATGCACAGTATCATATTCAAGATGCGTATGGTCCACAACACATTATTTGCCATCATTGCAATAGTGGCAAGTATACAATTTTGATGTTTTCAAAAAGCTAAAATCAGAATTCTAAAGAAGTTCTTATAGAAAAAATATTTATTTCTAACAAAAGACAGTTCTGAAAGAAAGAGATAAATATAAAACTTGATTATCTGTATACTTTGTGTCGTTGAGTAAACATCAAAGTCTTCTTATACTGTAATTTTAGAGTGTTCACTTATTATTAAAATTGTTTTTGTGTACATTTGAATAAATAAATGCTCGTTATATTTGCTTTAAACTTCTTGACGCTTTTATTTGGCAATTAAAAGAAATCAAGAAATCATATCAAAAATCACATATATTGATTCTTATTAATATCAAAAATTGATGGTTTTTATGAAAATATTAATAAAAATTAAATCCTTCATATTGCTCTTGCTGTGTATTTTGTTAGTGTAAAGCAGAACCTTTTTGCAAATGCAATGATGCAATGCCATTAGCACAAGATTGTGAATTGCGCTATTGTGTATTCAACAGTTCCATTGTTGTTGTTGTATTTAGCGATGTTTAATTTTGGCTTTCTAAAACATGCGAATTAATATTAATTCGCCTAAAGAAAAATGGTCTTCTGTGAAATATGTACATAAATTCATTTTATTATCTAAGTTTAACTTCACTATTAGTTTCATTTTATAATCTAAGTTTAACTTTAATCATACTTGCTTTTATAATCAATGTTTAGCTTCAAGTTTAGTTTAACTTCTGTTTGAGTTTAATTCAGGTTTAATTTAAGATTATCTTTAGTTTACCTTTATAATTTTGATAATATTTAGTTTTGATTCCTTAGTTAGGTTTAAGTTACTAATCTTAAAATTCATTTAGTTGTCTCTTAATCTTTGATTAATTAGCTCACGTTTTTGGCTTTAAGCCGAAATAACTATTTGAATATTATTTACTTAATTACGAGTATTACTTTGGGTATTTCTTGTTAAACGCAAATCTTCATTGACATTCATAATCTCACTTGGGTAATAATGTCGTACACAAGCCTAGACTAGAATTTTAATTGAACACCCTGTTTTAACAAACACTTCAATTCAGAATACTAGAACAAAACTTAAAATGCTTGTCAAGCTTTGCTATTGTTATCTCGTTGACATTAAATCTTTCACAACACCTTCAAAAGACTACTGTTTTTTTTATTGTTTATTTATTTTTTATGTAAAAAAAATAATTACTAAAAAAAAATTTTATTTGGCAAACAACGTAAAACAGGATATTTTCTTTGGAAATATTTATTTTGAATTACGGAAAAAAACAAAATATTTCTTAAATATTTATAAAATTTTGGGGTATTTCCCATAATAAAATTAGGTATTTCCAAAATAAAAAGAATATGGGTGTGTGTTTTTTTTGTGTTACTTTGAAAGAGACTATTAAATATTTAATTCATATTTTTATGACGTGTCACAATAATTTGTATTCAGAAGAGTTTCGTAAAAATTTCATATTTTACACATGCTAAACAACTGTCATTAAGAAGGGTTTAAAAACTATATTAAAAAGACATATTTCTGATGCCAAAGTTATCAAAATATGCGATAGTAATAAGTGGTGTAAAATTTACACAAAACATAAACTTAATTTAAACCTTTTTTATTTTATTATTAATTTAATATTTATTTTTGATTAGAAATGGATTTACAGTTTTTCTTAATGCTAATCCCAAGCCAAGTCTTTGGCTTCAAAATTTGGCATCACTTTATAATCTAATTTCAGCTTCATTGGTAGTTCTTTTTATAAACTAAGTTTAGCTTTAAATGTCATTCATTTTATAATCCAAGTTTAACATTAATCGCAGTTTCTTTTATAATCTAAGTTTAGCTTGATTCGTAGCTCATCTTGTAATTTATGACCTTGTAATCAAAGTTTATCTATAATAGAAGTTCTTTTTATAAACTAAGTTTAGCTTTAAATGTCATTCATTTTATAATCCAAGTTAAACTTCAAGTTTAACATTAATCGCAGTTTCTTTTATAATCTAAGTTAATCTTAAATTGTAATTCCTTTTACAATCTAGGTTTAACATTAATCGTAGTTCCTTTCATAATCAAAGTTTAGCCTGCTTCGTAGCTCATCTTGTAATTTATTACCTTGTAATCTAAGTTTAGCTTGAATTGTAGTTCCTATTGTTAATTCAAGTTTAGCTTGATTCGTAGTTCCTTTTATAATCTAAGTTTAGTTTGCATCGTAAATTTTTCAATAATCTAGTTTAGCTTGAAGTTTAAAATTAATCGTAGTTTCTTTTGTAATCTAAGTTTATTTTTAAGTTTAAAATTAATCATAGTTTTTTTCATAATCTAAGTTAAGCTTTAATTGTAGTAAGTTTTATAATCTAAGTTAACCTTCAAGTTTAACATTAATCGCAGTTACTTATATAATCTAAGTTAATCTTGAATTGTAATTCCTTTTATAATCTAAGTTTAAGTTTAAATTTAACATTAATCGTAGTTGCTTTTATAATTTAAATTTAGCTTGAATTGTAGTTCCTCTTGTTGGTTCCTTCTGTGTAGCTTGAATCGGCAATCTAAACTTTGTCTAAACTCCCCTTCTATAGCTTTTAGTTTCCAGTCTCTATACAACAGTTTGCTTTCTAATTTCAATTTAGTTTCTTTCTATTTTGTATTATGCAAAATTGTTTGTTTGGATTTGCCAAATTTTCGATAAATAAATCATGAAGTTCCTACTTTGTTTGTAGATAATTATGTTTATTTTATTAAAATTATTTAGAAATGGTCATAAATTGAAACTCTATTAAAATGACATTATACAAAATTTATGGCAGAAACAAAAAAAAAAAATTTCTAATTAGAAAAATAAAGTGTTTAAGTATTTTGAAAACGTTTCAAAAAAGTTGTAAAATTGTTTTTTGGTTGTTCAAGATATTTGTATAATAAACAAAAAAATTAGAAAACAATATTGAATACATTAAAAAAACCAGCTGTACTGACCAGCTTGACGACTGACGATCTATAAAAATAGCTGCATAATTTAGTTTAAATTTTTAGCATATTTCAGTTAAAGTGGCAGAAGAATATTTTTTATGAAATCCTTGGCCTGTTAATTATTCAAAACCACTAAAAGCTGAAAAATACCGTGGCAAGTAAAACCTCAACATGGCTTTTTCTGTGTTGCAGATTTCCTGTAGTTTTAAGCGTAATTTCCAACACGCACCAAACTGTTACTGCTGCTGTTGCACTAAACCATCATGTTTTGGATGCTCTGTTGGTGCTTCTCCTCCTCGGCACAAGTGTGGTTGGCATTAAAGTGATTAAGTAGTAGTATGCTCTAGTAAAATGTCCTGTTTCAGGATATATGACACTCTGGAACTTTTCAACAGCAGCAACAACATGTAGTACTTGTTGTTCAAATACGAGTACTTTTGTGTTTAAACAAGGAACAACATTGTTGCGGCTTGGTCAATGGCCACTATGACTCTTTATTTTAATGTTTCACTTGGTTTTTTATTTTTTTGTGTGTTTTTGTTTCCCTCTGTGTTGCTCAACTGAAGAAAGTCAAGAAATAACTATTAAAATTGTTTTATATCCTTAGAGGTTGTCTATTATTTTAAAAACAATTATAAAAGATTTTTAAAATATAAAACTATGTACTCGTATTTTCAACATGTACATTATCTACAAACACATGCTGCTTGCAACATACAATTGTTAACCAGCTTTTGTTACATGCAAACCAGATGTTGTAACTCCTTTCATTTGTAATAAAATTTATTTTCACACCAGAGTTTTTTTTGCCATTCCTTTGTCTTACCAACTCGGGACAAAGGACAGCAGACGTTTTAAATACTCTACCCTTAACTCTGTGCCAAACTGTTTCGTTTTTTTTAGTTGGCCATTTTTCTGTCTTCTAAACTAAACAAGTTCGTTTAGTTTTTCTTTTTTGCAGCATGTTGCAAGATGCTGCTTTAACCAGCCACTGTATGTATGTTGGCACTTTTATGGGGTTCATATTTTGTTTCAAAATTAGTATGTGTTCTTTTCAAATTCTATTTAGTTTGAAGAGCTTGGTTTTTTTGCGTTTAGTTCCTTGTTGGTTTCTAAATGTATCTAAAGTTCTCAAGAGTGTTGTTTTGCTTGAAATTTTTAATTTTTTTTTTGGGCGGGGGATAAATGTTAGCTAGAGTTTATAAGTTACAGTAAATAGCAAAAATATGGAAAGGAACTAGGATTAAGGCTAAACTTAGATTATAAGAGAAACCATGAGTGAAGCTAAACTTAGATTATAAAAGAATCATGATTACAGCTAAACTTGGATCATGAAAGCACTATGATTGAAGCTAAACTTAGATTATAAAAGGTACTACGATTAAGGCTAAACTTTGACTATAAAAGAAACTACGATTAAGCATAAACTTTGATCATGAAAGTAACTACGATTAAGGCTAAACTTTGATTATAAAAGGAAGTACGATTAAACTAAACTTTGATTATAAAAAGGACTACGAATAAGGCTAAACTTTAATTATAAAAGACCACGATTGAAGATCAACATAGCTTATAAAAAAGGAATTACGATTCAAGCTTATTGTATAATATAAAATATAGTAAGATTTTAGCTAAACTTATGTTATCGAAGGAATCATGATTGGAACTAAAATTGGATTATAAAAGGAATGATGAGTAGCCCTTTCTACGGGCAACTTTTCTATAGAAAACTGGCTGTTAGTGCCACCAACTTTTCTATAGAAAACTGGCTCTTAGTGAAAGCAACTTTTCTAAAAAAAGAAGCTCTTAGTGTCAGCAACTTTTCTATAGAAAACGGGCTCTGAGTGCCAGCAACTTTTTCATACAAAACTAACCTTTAGTGTCAGGAACTTATCTATAGAAAACTGTCCCTTAGTTCCTTCAACTTTTCTTTAGAAAACTGGCTCATAGTGCCAGCAACTTTACTACAGAAAAGAAGCTCTTAGTGCGAGCAAGTTTTCTATAAAAAACGGGCTTTTCTATAGAAAACTAACCTTTGGTGCCAGCAACTTTTCCATAGAAAACTGACCTTTAGTGCCAGCAACTTTTCTGTAGAAAACTAAAATTCTGCGAGTCTAAGAGAAAAGTGACTGAAATTTTCCTCTCCCACTGTATTCTCATTATAATCAACTTCATTAAAATGTAATTTCTGTTAGTCACTATATGTTTCCAAGTATTCTACAACCAAAAAAATCTTGCATAAATCTCTTTAGGTTAACTAAGTTCTTAACGCAAAACTTAGGTAGAGTGTGCTGTTGCAAACATTTGTGCAAAACTAGGAAATTACACTAAACATTACATTAACTAAAATTAACATTCTTCAAGACTAATGTAAAGTTTATTAAAATTACACTCATAAACCCAAGAGAATTTTAAAGTAAAACTAATGTTATTTAACTAGAACCACTCGTTTTGTAGAAGAAAAGAAAATGTTAGCTAATTAAATGAAAGTTATAAATTAGTAAATAAATTAAAGTTGTAATTTAAAAAATAGGAAATTTTGCAAAATTTTACAAGAAAAGGGTGTTAAGTAAAGCAGTTGTTAAAGATTAGTAAAGTAATAAATAAATAATTGTGAAAAAAATGCTAAAAGCGTGAATAGTAAATACTCAAATACTTAAGTGTTGAATGGATTTTAAATGAAAAGTGAGCATGAGAGAGAGAGAGAGAGCAAATGGTAGCCATTTTATCAACACAATTGGTGTGACATTTTAAAAGCAACCTAATAAAACCGTTAGATTCTAAAACATACAACTGGCACTTCAAAAAAAGTGTTTGTGTGAGAGTGTATTTATCAGGGTTGGTTAGTTGAGATTACAGGCCATTAACAATAGGTAATCATTTTGTCATTTTTAATAAATACAGGTCCTTGAAAAATTAGTTTAAAGTCATTGACTGTTATAGCGTACCAGAGTATGAAAATGTTTTCGTAATTCTTTTGTAAAAATTATGCAAAATATTTACAAAGAAATCCTTTAAAAGTATTTTAGTTCCATGTTCTCCAACTCTGCTGTATAGATGTGTGTTGTTCAATTGCACCTCTTAAAACTAAAGTTGATTTTAATGTTCATTTTGCTAATTACTCTTCGCCTCGTATGTTCCCTATTCCCACCAACAATTGACTGCTTGATAAAAATAATAGGAATTTCTAAAAAAACAGACTACAAAATCAACATATAAAGTACCTACTCTTATATAAAAATACATTATATATAAAAGTTGTGGCAAGAACATTTTCATTTCCTTCATGAAGTGTATTCTCTCGTACACTTAAGTTTTCAATTGCTTTAGCTACTTGACTGCTGATGTTCCAATACGGTTTAAATATATATCTTCTACTCTTAATATCTCTCTCTCTCTTAGTATAATTATTTGTTGTGCTAAAGTACAGTAGTCTTCATATGTTTAGATTTTTACGAGGCACTGTGTTTTAATGTATAAGAACGAGATTTAACTTTTAAACTTTTCAGGGTCAGAAAGTTAAAAGTTGGGGGACCAGCTTTTTAACGGAAAAGTTGATCGAACTGAGAGCTTGTTTTCTATAGAAAGATAGATCTCTTTACTAAGGAATATTTGTTCTAACTCAGAATCGCTTTTCCATAGAAAATTTGATTTAACAGAGAGCCTCTTTTCTAAAGAAAAGTTGGTCACACTAAGAGCCTTTTTTCTATAGAAAAGTTAATCCTAATAAGAGCCTCTTTCTTTAGAAAATTTGCTGGCAATAACTTTTCCAAAGAAAAGTTTCGCCCTATAAGAGCCTTTTTCCTATGGAAGAGTTTCTTCCAATAAGAGCCGCTTTTCTATAGAAAAGTTGCTCGCACTAAGAGTCGCTTTTCTATAGAAAAGTTTATTGAACACATAACCTTTTTGGTAAAGAAAAGTTTGTTGAACTAAATGCCTTTTTATATAGAAAAGTTGTTCGCAGTGAGAGTCGCTTCTCTATAGAAAAGTTGCTCGCACTAAGTGCCGCATTCCATCCAGCTTTTTCATGAAAGAGTTGGTGGAACTAAGAGTTTCTTTTCTATAGAAAAGTTGCTGGTATTAAGCAGCATCTTAAAAACTCGTCCCACTGTGAAACGTCACGTTACGATGACTATAATTTTGTATTTTTCTATTACATAGAGGTCCTATGTTGTTATGGATATCTTTCTACGTAAAATATGTTTTGAAAAAAGCAATAAGAACTTAAAGTTTCTCACTTAGGAAGGAGTTTGCTATAATTTATGTGCAGTTGTTGTGTTAGTTATGGCGTAGAGACATAAATATCTACATAGATGTGTATGTATAAATTTCAATGTTGAAAATTGATTAGAAAATGTTTACCATGCACTTCAAAAAGTTCTCAACATTTAGGTTTAGTTATAATGATTATGTGAGTATAATGAAATGAATTTATACCTAGTCAATGATTTAAAAAGGCAATAATTTGAAATAAATAACTAAATTTAAAAAGAAACAAAGAGTTTTGTGTATGTATTACTTTAAATTAGTAACATAAAATTTTAAATTTTAATAAATAAATTGTTAAAATTTTAAATAATAAACATTGGTACCACAATCGTATGATTATTATTAATTAAATACTTTGTTCACCAAGTACGTATGATTAATATTTAATAGTGTTTTACAGTGACGTATGTTTATTGTTAAATTTATGTGTAACTCATACCTGTTTCAAATTCAAATTGATTTAGTTGTTAAACTTTTAAATTTATCTTTCCAGCGGTTTTCAATCCCCAACTATTATTTAAATTTTATAGATTGTTTTTTATTTAAATTAGCCATGATTTAAGTGCACTCACTGCTCTACAAATACCTCTTGTTTGGCAATGCACTTACCACCTTCTCAATTGTATTGTATTGTTTTATTTTAATTTTATTTGTTTTTCAGACCATGATTAAAAACCACTAAAACCTGTAAAGTACCAGTACCAACCCTTCTTTCTAGTTCCATTACATACTGTGACAGTGACACTTTATTTGCGTGACATTAGAATATATCTGTGGTCTAACAATTGTGGCAAGAATAAAAACTTTTTGTATGTGTGTGTGATATAGGTTTTATTTTTGCAGCAGTTTTCTACTATTGTTGTGCAACAAAATAAATAAAAAGCTCAAAAAAATTAGGAAATTTAACAATGTGAGAGTCGGTTAAAACGAATTGTAGATTGTAGCTAACATTTTTTGTAAAGTTTTCGCTAGAAAAGTAGCTCGTACTCAGAGCAAGTTTTTAATGGAAACTTTGCTCGCACTCAGAGCAAGTTTTCTTTAGAAAAGTTGGTTGCACTCACAGGAAGTTTTCATAAAAAGTTGCTCGCTAGTTCTAAAGTTTAGAGTAAGTTTTCTCTAGAAAAGTTGCTTACATTCAGAGCAAGTTTTTTTTAAAAAAGTTGCTTGTACTCACAGCAAGTTGCTCGCATTCAGAGCAAATTTTTTTTAGAAAAGTTGCTTGCACTCAGAGCAAGTTTTCTTTAGAAAAGTTGCTCGCATTCAGAGCAAATTTTTTTTAGAAAAGTTGCTTGCACTCAGAGCAAGTTTTCTTTGGAAAAGTGGCTCGCACTCAGAGCAAGTTTTCTTTAGAAAAGTTGCTCACATTCAGAACACGTCTTTTTTAGAATAGTTGCTCGCACTCAGAGCAAGTTTTCTTTAGAAAAGTTGCTCGCATTCAGAGCAAATTTTTTTTAGAAAAGTTGCTTGCACTCAGAGCAAGTTTTCTTTGGAAAAGTGGCTCGCACTCTGAGCTAGTTTTCTTTACAAAAGTTGCTCGCATTTAGAGCTAGTTTTATATAAAAAAGCTGCTGGCATTCAGAGCAAGTTTTCTTTAGAAAAGTTTCTTGCCCTCACAGCCAGTTTTTATTAGAAATGTTGCTTGCACTCAGAGCTAGTTTTCTTTAGAAAAAGTTGCTCGCAGTCAGAAGTCTTATATAAAAAAAGCTGCTCGCATTCAGAGCAAGTTTTCTTTAGAAAAGTTGTTCGCATTCAGAGCAAGTTTGCACCCAGCGTAAATTTTTTTGTAAAAAAGTTGCTCGTACTCAATTGTCCCATATGCTAGACCAAGTCAGTACATTCTAACTCCTCTGGTTGTTGGTTAGAAAACACACTAGAAAAACTAAACTTATTTATTACTGACACTATCTCAATTGCTTTATGCAATGTTTCCAAAATACATACCCATTCATACGGAGTATGTAAATGTCCGAAAAAACCCTACAACAATAAAGAAATAAACATGTGTAAAAAGGAAATTGTAAACAAAATTGCCTGGAAAACCAACAAAACTGTAAGACCAAAACAACAAAAAAGCACTTTAGTAAAAAAACCCATAAAATTTCAAATAAACCTAAAGGAGTCAAACAACTAAGCAAACAGAGAGCGAAATGAACAGGTTAGAGCAACAAGAGGAGGGAGAACATTGATTGTGGCTTTCAAATACAATTTATTTTATGGTTAAATAAAACAATCAAACAGTACTCAAATAAACCTAACGTTTGTATATAACTATTTAAAAAAAAACTTTACCAATCAACTAAACATTTTTATAAAACAAACTTAAATTTGTAATTTCTTTGTAACCTTAAATTAATATAAATATAAATACATTTTTATGTACGGTTAACCTAATGGTTTCTATCTGTTAGATTTCTTATTATTATGGCTTTTTTGTTATTTGCTTGAAAATTGTAATTATTTAATATGTCTCCAACTAGGCGTAAAATCATTTAAATGGATATTAAAAATGATTTTAATGTCTGCTTAGCAATTAAATGCCAACAACCCATTTAAAGCTTGCAAAACCAACAATCAGCAGGTAATTGCTAGAAAATTTACTACTTGCAACAAATGATAATTGCTTACAGAAAATAAAACAGCAGCCAACAATCATACAGTCATACAGTCTCAACACCAACTTGAACACCAACAAAAATTGTGCTGTAAGTGCCCGAGTATTTTGAAAAGGAAATGATAGCAACAAAAATAACTTCAAAGTGCCAATTACTTTACAAATCACATTCATACTGAATGGTAGATGTTACACGATTGTAGTAGATAAAGTTAAAGAAAGATGGAAAGAAATTATTTCAGGTTTTTAATTTTAATGATGCAACAAACTTTAAGGTTTAACAGTGGGCTAGAACTTGTACTAGAACTGAATTGGAACATAACTAGAACAGAACTAGAACAGAATTGGAACAGAACTAGAACAGAACTAGAACAGAACTAGAACAGAACTAGAACAGAACTAGAACAGAACTAGAACAGAACTAGAACAGAACTAGAACAGAACTAGAACAGAACTAGAACAGAACTAGAACAGAACTAGAAAAGAACTAGAAATAAACTAGAACAGAACTAGAACAGAATTGGAACAGAACTAGAACAAAACTAGAACAGAACTAGAACAGAATTGGAACAGAACTAGAACAGAACTAGAGCAGGATTTGAACTACAACTTCAACTACAAGCCAAACTGCAATTTCAACTAGAACCTGAACTGACAACTCGAACTACAACTTGAACTAGAACCTGAATTAGAACCTAAACTTGAACCTGAACTGGAAATCGTTGTTAGTTTTCCACCTTATTAAGCCACTGTATCTATTTTGCTTGAACGCCTTTTACATTACATACATAGGCAAAATATTACATGTTAGTATTTTATACATAAAACTTTTAAAATATATATTTTTTCCACCCCCACATAAAAATCAGCTTGCCTTCTGTTGCAGTAGATCATTTAAAAATATTTCCTTATTTTTGTGTGTTTGTGAAAATGTTAACATAAGAAAAGAAAACACTTAAGCAATACTCGTACAAAAATGGGCTTTTTAGAGAGTGAAAGAATTTAACAAGAAGTTAAAAGGACATTTCCTTTTATTGCTAAAGAAATATAAAGGAATTTGTGGCAAAAAAAAAAGAAAGAAAGATTGAAATTTGTTGCAAAAACTTAAAAACACAAATTAAGGCAAAAATACAAACATAAAAACATGGCTTTTGAAAAGTTCTTGAAAGGAAGAAAAGGTGGCGGCTGGCTTGCTATTTTTAAGTTTTCACAACCAGAAAAAAGTAATAGCAAATTGCTTTTACTAACTGCATCATTGAATTTACAATAGGAGCGCCATCACCATTTCCATCAGCCACATCATCATCATTATCATTCATACACAGTTTGTTACCCAAAAAGACAGTAAGGAGACAAACAAAAAAAAAACTTACTGCTGGAACAACTCATCAGGTCATAACCATTTGCCAAGTTTCCTTGTATGTCTCTGTATTGGCTACATTTGTAATTCTTTTGGTGTTGCATTGTATTGTGTCAAAGCCACTTCAATTAAAAGACTTTCACCCAAAAAAAAAAAAGCAAAATAAAATAAACATTTCCGATGGTTCTTAATTTTTTCTTTCCTTGCGGAGCCATGCTCTGCTGTTACTTAAGTCTATATGTGTTTATGTGACACATCCTTTAGCTTTTTATTCATTATTATTTCTCTTTTTTTTTTTGTTTAATAGCACTTGTATTGAAAGAAAGACATAATTTCCCAAAAAAATATTTATATATACATACAGAAAAGTTAACTTTTTTCTACACCTTTTATAAAATCATTTGCACTTTGTGTTCTTCATTGTTAGGAGAACAACATGTATGGACAATATAACTTCCGTTTCCGTTTTTATTTTCCTTGAGTCTCCTTTGCCATTAAAGGGGAAAAAAGAAATGAAATCAATTCATAGTTTTTTTTGGTGAGTCCTTCATGTGCTGTTAAGCTTATTTTTTTTTTAAATTTATACAAATTGTGTTTTTGAACATACTCGTAAACTTTGAAACACTTAATTTTTAAATAAAATCCTTGTGCAAACACTTTCTTTGCTGCAAAACTGTTCATCATTGAGCCACTAAATTTCTTTGCAAAATTATGGATATTCAGGCAGTCAGTTTTTGGTATTCGTAAAATCTTTTTTTTTAAAGTTTCTAAAAATATTTGTGGATTTTTTAAGCTCAAAGTTTCTAAACAGAAAATTTTCTTGACGGGGGTCAGTTTTGTTGAAAAATTTTTGGATATTCAAGCTGTTATTGTTCAGGCAAAGTAAGTCTTCAAGAAGAAGTTTTGATTACACAGACGTACTCTACTGAAGTACTCTAGTGTAGAGTACACTTGCGTAATTTTTACAAGATTACACCAGCGTTCTCCTGATTAGATTACACAGGCATACTCTAGTCTAGAGTACATAGAGTAAACTGAAGTACTCTAGTCTATAGAACACTTAGATACTCTAATCTAGAATACAGTGACGTACTCTAGTCTAGAGTACACTGACATACTCTAATCTAAAGTATACTGATGTGCACTACTCTAGAATAAACTGGCATCTTCTTGGCTAAAATACACTGGCGTACTCTAGACTAGAGTACACGCCAGGTAAATCTTAAGTAGGGACTAGCGTATTCTACTCTATCTTAAAGCTTGCCCGGGCGGAAAATATTATAGGTGCTCAATCAGTTCCAATGCTGGGATAGAGTTGGTGAAACTGGTGCCATGAGCTGCACGGAGCTCGAAACTGGAAAGACTTGATTGTATCACCCCATGAAACTCGAAGCAGACTAGAGACTTACTAACTGATCACGGGATCAGTTAGAAGCCCGGAGATTCGTCCTTTAACTGATAATTGGTTGCAGTTCCCTTCGGGGTACACGTGGTGGCTGTGGTTTAAACATTAAATCGCAGAAAGAAGACAGTTGGTTAAAAAAACTGATGTTTGTGCTAATGGCAAATTTCGGACCACCAAATTATCTCAAGGTGCTGCCGAATCACAGATCCATTTATTAATAGTGGTGGCAATTAACTATGTGCTTAGGAATTTTCTGGTCTGGGTTCATTTACTAAGCTACGCATGACAGGGATTAGATAGCCCAAACTCTCTGACAAGATGTTTGTACAGTGATCTGTGTATTTGATTGTGAATTGTATATCTTGCGAGACATGCAATGTTGTATGTTCTTGCAAGACATTGGGTGTAAAGAACACCAACGCGGTGTGAAGAACACCCATGATCTCATCTTAAAGCTTTTATTTAGTATTGATACTTTCTTAGCTTCTTAGCAGCGATTGATAAATTACAATTTTAATTATTATTTAATGAAAAATAAGCTATATTATCTTACACCTAAACCTTTATAAAACCAATTTCTAAACTTTTTCCTCAAATTTTAATTAAATCACTGAGTTAAGCTGAACTCCTCCCACACCCTGAACAAACAAGGCAAATCTCCATTAAATAAACATCTCCTAGATACAATAAAAAATAAGTATGTATAACTTGTTTATAATACCTTACAAGTTAATACCTCAACACGAAACTATACACTATACAGTTGTGTTGTGTTCAGTTTAGCTGGGTATTATTGCAAACATCATTCTCTACACATGCAGCCTGGATATTTACGAGTTGTTGCAGGATACTTATGTCTGTATGTATGGAGGAGTGGTAGGAGTATATATGCATGCTAATCACTTAAGACAACAAAAGCCAATCAAAATGTAAATAAGTACAACATAATTGTCACAGGAATCTGTGTATGAATGGTTGGGTGGTTGTAGGGTGAGTAGGAGTAACAGTCCGTCCATTGCACTGTGTATGTTTTGTATATGATACATAGTAAATTTAGAAATCTTCCTAAAACATACTAATGAGCACGGCAATGAATAAACAATGTACAATTGGATGTGTAAAGGGGGTTTCATTAAGCGGTATTATTTTAAATTGTTCAGATAGAGCACGCTATTTTACTCTAGAGTAGTGTAGTCTACTTTACTTTAGAGTACTCCAGATTAGAGTACGCTACTTTACTCCAGAGTAGAGAACGCTACTTTACATTAGAGTAGAGAATGCTACTTTACTGTAGCATAGAGAACGTTACTTTACTCCAGAGTAGAGTGCAATACTTTACACCAGATTAGAGTACGCTACTTTACTCCAGAGTAGAGAACGCTACTTTACTGTAGCATAGAAAACGTTACTTTACCCCAGAGTATAGTGCAATATTTTACACCAGATTAGAGTACGCTACTTTACGCCAGAGTAGAGGACGCTACTTTAGTCCAAAGTCTTTACTCTGGAGTCCAGTAAAGCAATACTTTACTCCAGAATAGTGTATTCTACTTTATTCCAGCTTAGAGTACACTACTTTACTCCAGAGTAGAGTACGCTATTTTACTCCAGAGTAGTGTACGCTACTTTACTAAAGAGCGGAGTACGCTAGTGTACACTAGAGTGGACTGTACTCTAGATTGTAATATGCTAGTGTACTCTAAAGTGGACTGTACTTTTTTTTTATTCTACAGTGAAGTACGCAAGGGTATTCTAGATTATAGTACGCTACTCTATTCTAGAATGGTGAACGCTATTGCACTCTAGTTTATAATACACTAGTATCAATGATTCTTCCTAGGCTAGAAACGAACACAAATTTGAACTTCAAAGTTTTTCAAATTATTCGATTCTGGAACAATTGTGTCTCAAATTTCATAACGCCCACTTTTGCAGCACTTTTTTTCACCCTTCATGCAGTGTGTGAGTGAATTAAAGCAAAACAAACTTGTCCAAAAGCTACTTTGTGGCTTTTTAAGCCATTTGATATAGAAAAAAAAAAATCCTCCACATACCCAAACAATGACAGTAATACAGTCGTGCTGTATGAAATATTCCCAGCCAACGTTTGCAACACAATCAAGGAACAACTTCTACTACTACTGCCCGCACTACTGTTACTTAATGCAAGGCTGTGTGTGAGTATTTAGAAAAAGGATTAAATTGAAGGAGTGTATAAGTGTATTTTTGGCCATCATTTACTACATACATATATGTGTACTGAGCCTTGGGGCTGTTTAACTTTTTCCCAACATAAACACTTAATTCTACATACTCGTTTGCTAAAACCATGATAGTGTAATAATTTTGTTGTTGCAAATACTTGAACATCGTTGTCGCTTCTTGTCGTTGTTGTTGCTGTTATATTTTGTTGTGTATGTTTATTTATGTTGTAATTGTTACTTGACATGCAAAAGAGTTTTAATTGAATTATATTCGTTATATTGTCGCCATGCATGTTATCAGTAGCATTTGGAAATTGGGCAAAAAATATAGAGAAAAAGGAATGTATTGAAATATACCAAGTGAGGTCTACGCTAGAGTTGAGTACGCCAGCGTATGCTAGAGTAAGGAGAGTACGCTAGTGTGCTTAAGAGCGAATTATTTCAATGTATTCTGAAGTTGAGTGCAGTACTTAATCTAGATTAGAGTACGCTAGTCTACTCCACAGTAGAGTACGCTTGACTACTCCATAAAAGAGTACGCTAGTCTCCTCCATAGTAGAGTACACTAGTCTACTCCACAGTAGAGTATGCTAGTTTCCTCCGTAGTAGAGTACGCTAGGTTCCTCCATAGTAGAGTACGCTAGTCTACTCCACAGTAGAGACGCTAGTCTCTTCCATAAAAGAGTATGCTAGTCTACTCCATTGTAGAGTACGCTAGTCTACCACAGTACACTACACTAGTCTACTCCACAGTACAACAATGCGTTATGAATATAATATTTTTGAGTACAGGACGTCCGTGCTTTTAAGCTGTTACAAACATCTCAACTATTCCACTTTCCCAAGCAAAACTCCAACTCCATCACACTTCAATGGTTGGAATTTACTTTTACTTCAAACATTTATGCAAACTTTTTTGTTTAACATTATTGTGTTTTTTATTGTACGTTATTTTCTGAATTTATTGCAAATTGTTAGCAAAACTTATTATTTCAGAAAGAGTAAACGAAAAATAAAACACACATTTATAAACAATAGTTAAACAAGTTAAACGTACATTTTATGATCGTGTAAACTTTTTCCTGTAATTGTTGTTGGTTGGATATTTGTTTTTTTTTTCCTGGCTTCTATTTCTCACTTAAACACCCTTTTGGCTATTTTTGAACACGAACGTGAGTTTTGCACGTTTTAGTTTTATATTTTGTATTTTTTATACAATTTAGTTTTGTTTTATTTTCGCAGGAACATCAAATCAAATTGCTGGATTTTGTTGGATTTTTGTGCTCGCTGTTATTGTACTTATTGTGTTTGGTGTGTAATTAATAATAATTTGTTTAAAAAAACAATTTTCCATGAGCATTTTGTTTTAAGTAATGGAATTATTTGTTAGAATTTTTATTTTGAAATGTATAAGAAAGAATTTTGTAAATTGCCGGGGCATTAAACGCAGGAAATTCGTGACAAAAGTGATAAAAGAGATTATTGTTTTATATGACCGTGTAATGACTGTAATTGTGAGAAATTTGTGTGTGCAAAATTGTTTAAATAAAATTTTGTTTTGATAAATTTGTTAGTTGTAGTATAGAAATTTTGGGATTTATTGGAATCTCTCGTTGCGCAGTGGCTTAAAGTGTTGAAGTCTAGTGTGTAATGTAACGTTTGATTGTAACGTTGCTAATGGTCTCACACCATTATAAAATACCTAATATTGTGGTAATTAGTCAGCTTATAGGGAGTTCACATGCTGCGACTTTTCTCTTGCGACTTTTCTCCTGCGACTCGAGTTTATAGATGAAATACCTAGTGTAGAGTACGGGGTAGCTAGTGTCGCAGGTTCTGTGAAACTAAACGATAAATTCGCCATTTCTTCTTTTCTCTTGTATTATTTTTATTTTATTTACCAGCAGTGTTGCCACGATGAAATTTCATTTTATGGACTTACAGAAAATTTTTGGCAACACTGCGAATAAATAACTGTATTATAAAAAGAAAACATATTGTTGTTTTAATTTTAAATAAATAAATACTATGTGGTTAAAATACCTGTATAATGTACCTGTAATGTAACTAGGTCCTATATGGCAACACATCTGCAAAATAGAAGAAATAAACAATTTAATGTGTAAAATGTCGCAAATCTGGTGCAACAAATGCTTCATCATGTGAATAGACGATGCATTTAGAAGGGGCACCAAAAGAGTACGTCAGCAGAGTTGCGGCTACAAATTGCAGCATGTGAACCCACTCTTAACAGTAGCCAGAAAAAGAACAGCTGGAGCCATTATATAACTAGCTAACAGTTGTGTGGCGGGGTTTCTTGTCCCTTTCTTTCTACTGCACTATCAGTTACATTGCTCTTTTGTTGTAGACTCCTTTTAACCAGTAGATATTATATACACGCATGATTTGCTGACAACAGATAGGAATAAAACCGATAATTTGAAATTAACAAACTCTAAATTGAATTATGTTGAAATGCTTTAAACTCTTCAAGGTGTTATTGGAGTTTCACACCTTAAAACCCTTACCATCCTTAGTCCCAGTGGCGTATATATCGTAGTTACAAGGATCCCAAAACAAGTACAAAAATCCATTCTTTCTCTTATCCCATGTTCAATAAGAAGGCCACAAATTTAAGAGGTTTACCAATTCATATAATAATTACAAGTATTATAAAACTTATTTTATTAAATTTACATTGTCTAATACGTATATTCAAATACACATTGTTTGATAGACGGTAAATTTTTGTTTAGTATCTTCTTTAAGAAAAAAAAGTTAGATATGTATAAACCCCTATTACAAGTGTACTTCCAAGTTCAGAGATTTTGTGAATTTTATTCAAGTCTTTTAAACTCTTCTAGTGTAAATATTATTAAATAGAGTACTATACTTGAATGACATATACTAGAGTAGAAAACGCTACTGTATTCCAGAGCAGAGTTCGATACTGTACTCCAGAGTAGAGTACACTACTGCAATCTACTCTAGAATAGAGTACGCTCCTATAATATAGTCTACTCTAGAATAGATTAAGCTCCTGTAATATAGTCTAGAGTAGAGTTCGATACTGTAATCAAGAGTAGAGTACGCTATTGTACTCCAGAGTAGAGTACACTAAAGCAATCTACTCTAGAATAGAGTACGCTCCTATAATATAGTCTACTCTAGAATAGATTAAGCTCCTGTAATATAGTCTAGAGTAGAGTTCGATACTGTAATCAAGAGTAGAGTACACTATTGTACTCCAGAGCAGAGTACGCTACTGTAGTGTACGCTCCTGTTGTCTGGCATAAATAAATAAATAAATAAAATAAATAGAGTACGTTACTGTAATCTTCTCTAGAATAGAGTACGCTATTGTAATCTACTCTAGAATAGATTACGCTCCTGTAAAATAGTCTAGAGTAGAGTTCGATACTGTACTCCAGAGTAGAGTACGCTATTGTAGAGTAAGTTCCTGTAATCTGCTTCCAAATAGAGTACGCTAAATTAAGCTACTCTAGAGTACAATATGCTACTATAATCTTTTCTAGAATAGAGTACGCTACTGTAATTTTCTCTAGAGTAGAGTACGCGACTGTAATGTTCTCTAAAGTGGAGTTCGCTATTGTAATCTTCTCTAGAGCTACTGTAATCTGCTCTAGAATAGAGTACGCTACATTAATCTACTCTAGAATGAAGCATAAGCTACTGTAATTTTCTCTAGAGTAGATTACGCTACTGTTATCTCCTCTAAAGTAAAGTACACTTCTGTAATATACTCTAGAATAGAGTACGCTAATATAATCTTTTCTAGAATAGTGTACGCCACTGCAATCTACTCTAGAGTAAAGTATGCTACTGTATTTTTTTTTTTATTTTTCACCTAATTAATCTTTATTATGTTAAAAAATTTGAAACCTCTTATATTTTCCTCGTTTCTCTTACAATACGACCACTTATCTTTAATGCTTTTGCTAGTTAAATTATTCAATAATAAAAAACATAAATTTTAATCAAATTAAACCCTTTTTTAACCACTCCCCTTTAGAATTTGTTTATCTTGTGTTTAAAGAGCAATTTAACGTTATGAAATCGTTAACACGTTTACAATGCTTAAAGGCCTGATCATCAGTTTCCACAAAAAAGTGTTATTAATTCAACATTCATATGCAAATTTATGCAGTTCCAACTCCATCCGTGATTAGAACGTGTTGTAGCCAAATGGTAGTAGTGGGTTTCAGTTTTTGTCATAACAATAACATAATCAATGTTACCATCATCCTTATCAAAAGGAGCAGCAGCAGCATCATCATCATTCTCTTCATCCTTAGCAGCTTCAAATATTGACATTTACATCTTTGTTTCTTTCCTTTGGGGTTTTTGGTGTTAAATTTGTTTAGCATGTACGACATGGCCTTTATTATCCTACGATATGGTTGGTTTTTTCTGCAATAAGGTTTTGTATATGTCCACTGAAAGTTCGATTTGTTTAGAGTGAGAAAAAAAAAAACTGTGTGTGCAGTAGTCGTTTGTGGTTTGACTTTAGTTTACTAATCCTTTATGCTGTGGAATTTATGGCTTTTGTTCTCAACCTTAAGGTATTTTAGTTTTGAAATGCGAGGAAATAAACAGCCGTATATACAGAGTACAAATCAAACTTTTTGCCAGTTTTTGCCATAACAAAAACTTTTACTTTAAAGTCTTTACTTGCCAACAAAGGGGATTTAAAGCTAAAACAATTTTATTGAATTCAAATCATATTTCAATTGATGTATGATAAATACATTACAATAAGCTTTAACCAAGTAAATCAAGATAATATTTAAAATTTTTTTAAAATATAACTACACCTTAAAGCCTTTTCAATTATTACGCTATATCCTTTTTTTTATCAGCGATTACCACATAAATCTCTAAGGACAATTTTTTGCCTGGCATTCGTTAGACTTTATTGTTTCTTCTTTCGGCATTGGCAAGAAAAGTAAAAGCTGCTAAAAGACTTTTCTTGTAAGCTGTAGCAAAAGTAATAAAAATGCTGGTTGGAAAAAATTGTAGCATACAAATCAAATAAAATATTCATTTTTTGATCTTTGATCTTCCTACATAAATATTTTCAACATTTTCATCATAATGCTTAACATAAAGCAGAAAAAAAGTAACAGAGTACAACATAGTTTAAATAAAGAAAACGTAAGAAAACGAATTGCAATTCAAAATTTCAGACCTAGAGCATAAAAAGGGTAGTCGTAAGTATTTGTTGTATGAGTAAGCTACCACAACTGGCAAGATATATTAAATAAATCCATGATTTTAGTTTATTATGTATTCTTAATATATAAAGCATAAAATATTCTTGGCAAATTGAAATTAAAATTTTTTTGTTAAAAAAATATTACAAATATATTTTTTTTAATTCAATTTTTACCATGTAATAGTTTTCTATTATAAAAACTTTAATTTAGATATGTTAGCCTCAAATATTATCTTTTCAAAGCAGTTTATACTTTTTGAAAATGTCTATTAATAACAAAGTTATGAAAGATTTCTCCCAATTACCCCTGAATTAATATTAATCATACGCCATGTATAACCAATATTTTTATTTATTAAAAGTTATAAGAAATATTAGAATTTTTCAAATTTTTTTTATGATATTTGTATAAAAATAGATTCAAAGTTTTTCAAATATAACTTTTTACCACAATTAATAGCTGGAAATAAAATATGTCTTTAATAAAGTGCTTCAATAATTCGTTAATGCTTGCCACTTATTCAATATTCTTACTTTAAACAAAGACTTCCCTTCTGTGATGGTATTTTTTTTTTGTCAATGCCATCCATGTATCATTGCCAAAGATGCTAAAGATATTTATGTTTTATCCTTGGCAACTTCATCATGCATTCATTCATTCATACACATTTTTTTTCAATTTCATTCGTTTTTCTCTCTACTAAAGCTTAACGCATATACTTCTTTTCTTTTTACATTTTTAGTTAGTTTTAATATTTATTTCTAGCAAAAAAAAAACCGAAAACGTAGCATACAAATTTCATATAAATATAGTAAAAACCGAATAAAATATATTCAAAAATTGTTTCCTTTTCGGCAAAGCAATTGAAAAATTGATATGAATGGATTTTTGAATGATGCCAAGAAAAAAAAAAATGCAAACGAGAAGAAAAACTTGGTAGCGAGTTAGGCAACACAGAAATAAAGGGAACAGAGTATAACATTTTTTGGATTTTTTTTTGTATGACAAAACCCAAAGCTAAATAGAATGAAGAAGGCACACTTATCGTTGGCACATTATCGTGGCATTAGTGTAATCTACAGGGAAATACTGAAAATACAAACAGAGGTGGGTGAGCTTTTACTCAAACGAAATTCTATAAAATAGCATGAAAGTAAAACAGGTACATACCTGTGGAATTGTAGGACATAGGATAAATTTTCTATGGAATAACATGAGATAGGAACAAGTTCATATAGAATAGCATGAGATAAGAACAAGTTCCTATAGAATAGCATGAGATAAGAACAAGTTCCTATAGAATAGCATGAGATAGGAACAAGTTCCTATCGAATAGCATGAGATTGGAACCAGTTTCTATAGAATAGGATGAGATAGGAACCAGTTCCTACAAAATAGCATGGGATAGCAACCAGTTTCTATCGAATAGGATGAGATAGGAACCAGTTCCTATAGAATAGCACGAGATAGGAAAAATTTCCTATAGCATAGCATGAAATAAGATCACATTTTAATGGAATAGCATCTCATGCATGTAACAAGCTCTTATGGATAATGAAATCAACTCAAGTTCTTATAGATTAGTATGGAATAAAATCAAGTTCAAATGAAATAGCATGAAACTGGATCTATTACATGTGGATTAGAGTGAAATCAAATCAAATTCTTATAGAATAGCTTTAAATAGGATCCTGCTCCTATGGAAAAGCATGAAATAGGAAAAAGTTCCTAAATAATATCATGAAATGGCAACAAGTTCATATAGAATATGAACTATGAATATATATGAAATTTCTATGAAACAGCATGAGATAAGAACAAGTTCTTATAAAATAGCATGTAAAAATAGAATGAAACAGGATCAAGTTCCCATAGATCACCATGAAATTGTATTTCTTATGGAATAGCATGAAATGAAATTAAGTTCCAATGAAATATCATGAAATGGGATCAAGTTCATATGGAATAACATGAAATTGGATTAAGTTTTTATAGAATAGCATGCAATTGAAAGAAGTTCCTATTGAATAGCATTAAATTGGATCCAGTTCCTTGGAATAGCAAGAAATAGGATCACGTTCATATGAAATAACATGAAATTGGATCCATTTTCTATGGAATAACATGTTCAAGTTTCTATAGAAAAAAGCATGAAATAAAATCAAATTCATTTGGAATAGCATGAAATATAATCAAGTTTCTATGGAATAGCACAAAAACGGACTCAGTTCCAATGGAATAGCATTAAATAGCTACCGCTTTCTACAGAATATGAAATAGCATTCGAAAATTTTCATAAATACAATTAGCCAGTATGATCTTATCAATATATTTTATACCTGGTACCCCAGTTTTTTCCTCTCCGAAACCTTTAAGAAAACAACACACACAATTCCATTGCCAAACAAATGCTTTTCATCGTCAACGTTCAGGAGAACATTAACTACTCCTAGCTTTCGCTGTTTCCTTGTATTCGTTTACACAACCATTATTATTTGTGTGCAATTGTGCAAATTTTGCAAAATGATAATCCTGCCCCGTTTCCACACCCGAAGCCTTCATCATGGCCACAATTTGTATACAATTTTATTATAATATTGCGGTTATACAATATTTTTTCTACTCTTTGGGGAATATTATCATCCGTACATACAAAAAGACTCTGCTACTACTGTTTTTCTATGTTTTTTTTTTTGGTACAAGATTTATTAAGTGCTAAAATGTGCAATAATGCGCGTTATTTCTCGTCGTTATAAGCGGCGCACGAGTTACACATACAACAAGCAGCAGGAGGAGGAATTCCAGTGTGCAAATGAGTGTGTTTCGAGCAACATAATTTAAAATTTTTATTACGCTTAGCGAAGACAACATTTCGCATATAAATTTATGATGATGATAATCGTAATAATAGTGGATGTTTTTATTTGAAATTGGAATACTTTCCTCGCTACACGGTAGAGGTGGGTATATATTACAAATTGGCCTTCAGCTAATGTTGAGTATTTGAATTTTATTGTTGCTGGTGTTTTTTTTTTTGCTATTTTTAAGTAAGAGGATTATGATTTGAATAATTTAAATAGAAACCCAAGGTTTTCATAGACTATTAGTGGAAAGTTTTAGTGTTAAAGTCAGTGGAGTAAAGATGGTTGGAAAAGGATTTCGTCGGCGAAGTAAAAAGGTTTTATATTCAATTCTAAAGTGTAGAAAATAGCAAGAAATGTAGATATAGAATAAAGAATGGAGATATATGAACAAGTTCCTATAGAATAGCATGAGATTGGAACAAGTTCGTAAGAAATTGCATAAGATAGAAACAAATTCCTAAAGAATAGCATGATATAGGAACAAGGTCCTAAAAAATAGCATATCATATGAACAAATTCCTAAAGAATAGCATAAGATGGGAACAAGTTCCTATAGAATAGCAAGAGATTGGAAGTTCATATAGAATAACATGAGATGGAAACAAGTTCTTATATAATAGCATAAGATGAGAAGAAGTTCATATAAAGTGACATGAGACGAGAACAAGTTCCTAAAGAATAGCATGAGATGTGAAGAAGTTCATATAGAGTAACATGAGATGGAAACAAGATCCTAAAAAATAGCATAATATATGAACAAGTTCCTATAGAATAGCATGAGATGGGAACAAGTTCTTAAGAAATAGCATGAGAAAGAAACAAGATCCTATAGAATAGCATGAGATGAAAACAAGTTCGTAAGAAATAGCATAAGATAGAAACAAAATCCTAAAGAAAAGCATGAGGTGGGAAAAGTTTCTGAAGAATAGCATGAGATGGGAACAAGATCCTAAAGAATAGCATAACATATGAACAAGTTCCTAAAGAATAGCATGAGATAGAACAAGTTCCTATATAAGAGCATGAGATGAGAAGAAGTTCATATAGAGTAACATGAGATGGGAACAATTTCCTAAAGAATAGCATTAGATCAAGTTTTTAAAAAATAGATTAAGATTGAAACAAGATCCTAAAGAAAAGCATGAGGTGGGAAAAGTTTCTGAAGTATAGCATGAGATAGAAAGAAGTTCCTAAAGGATAGCATGAGATGGGATCGAGTTCTTAAAAAATAGATTAAGATAGATCCAACATCCTTAAGAAAAGCATGAGGTGGGAACAAGTTTATAAAGAATAGCATGATATGGAAAGAAGGTCCTAAAGAATACATGGGAACAAGTTCCTGTCCCTATGCAATATAATGGAATGGAAACTGAAAACTTAATTTAATATTACATTTTTTAAAGTTCTATTAAATTTTTCCCACTTTAAATTTAATCTTGAAATCTTTAAACTCTGTTCAAATTCATATCAATTTATTTAGCTTGAAAAGATTTTTGTCAGTTTTCCTCCGAAAACTTTTCTGCATATGTCTGCGTATTTAAAACTAAGTGATTGTATAGCTATGTGCATTTTCCTATATGCTACTTTTTCAACTTTCTTGTTTTGCCAAACATTTAGTTTATCCTTAAGATATTTTCCTTTAAACACTTTGCCATATAGCAGAGGCAAACTTTGGAAAAAACTTTGATGTACAAATATTTTTGTTGTTCATATTTTAGAGCTGGAAGAAAACTTCAAAAAAGCACAACAACTTTTATAATTACACGAATTTTGGCAAAAATAAATCCTTAAAAAAATATCCTCATCGTTGGCAGAGTGAAATCAAACATTTTTGTCAATACGTCTATAAAGTTAATAGAATAAAATGTTTAAATTTGTTAAGAATTTTTAGATTTTTTGTTAGCTTTTTAAATGTTATCATTAGTATGGAATGAAATTCATAAAAATGCAGAAAAAATCAAACAACATGGTAGGGATTTGTAAATATCAATATATTTGTGTGAAGGTAGGGACATACACTATATGTTTGGTTGTATATCAGTTGAAATATTGATGTCCATTGCAGAGAAACAGTGGGATTTAACTAAAAAAATCATCACATAAGTTTTCCTGACTAAAAATGGCCTGATGGAGTAACTATTTTCAAGCAAATAACATAGAAAAAGGAAAGTTTTATTAAGAATTGTTTCAAATAAGAAATTCATTGGAAATGGCTTGACAAAAGATATAGTTCATTAAGCTTTGTTTCAAAAAGAAATTAATTCAATGAGAATTGCTGAAATAAAAAGTTCAATAATAATAATGTGAGAAAAGAACTAGTTCATTGAGATTTGTTTCAAAAAGAAATTACAAGAGAATTGCTGCAACAGCAGCCTTTTTATTAAGAATTGCATTAAATGAAAAACAGTACATTGAGAATAGCTTAAGAAAATAGCCAGTTCTTTGAGATTTGTTTCAAAAAGAAATCAATTCAATGAGAATAACTCAAAAAGTAACCGTTTTATTCAAATGTGCTTGGAAAGGGAACTAGTTCATTTTGAATGACTTGCGAAAAGATGTAGTTCATTGAGATTTTTTTGGACAAGAAACCATTTTGTTAAGCAGTCTTTGCAAAGGAAATCAGTTCATTAAAAATGTGTTAAAAAAAAACCAGTTCCTTGGATGAATGAATGAGAGTTTAAGAACAATGAGAGAATTAGCCCACTGTCCCACCTATCGTTAATTTTATTCACTCTCCCTACTTTCAAAAAACATTTGGTTTTCAACTGTCTCTATATATTTTGTCATCTCGCTTGGAAAAACATTTGAAAAAATTGAATGAAAAATAAAACGTAACATTGGTGGTACCACAAACGTTTGACCAAGTGTCCAAAGTAACGCCACAACAAAGCAATGTTAATTGACGCGAAGCGACCAAAATGTAAAATACAAAACAGAAAATCAAAAAAGCATGTAAAAGTACAAACACAAGATCATACCGAATTGATGGGAAGGCTACAGTTTTATGTTAAATCAAGGGCTAGGTAGATAGACAGACAAATAGATAACCAAAAAGTTAGAATATATATTAGGCAGGATTCGAAACTTTCACAAACTAAATTTCAAGCCCCTATTAAACCTTATATAGTTTACTATAAATTTCCATAAATTACCTACAATTTACTAAATCAAATATACCTCCATAATTCCTTTACTTTCAAAAAACACATGCATGCAAATTTCCACAAACATTTTTTCCCCAAAAAAAGTTTGTTTCCAAAAACCAAAAAAAAAAAGAAAAAAAAGAAAACATTAAAAACCAATGGAGACCAAAAATTATACCAGCGTATTCGTACATATGAATTTTTTAAACAACGATAGTAAAATTTTCACTTTTATCATTTACTCCTTTTCTGTTTTTTTTTTAAGAAATGGCTTGCAACATAAAAAACAATGTCCCTAAAGGACATTTAACGAAGCATTTTGTTGTACAGCTATCGCCTCATAGACTCGTTTTAAAACTTTTTGGGCAAAAATTTAAAGTTTATTGTTACACAAATGGTTTGTTTAACAAAAAATTTTTATTAACTGTATAATTTTGTCAAACCATCATATACCATACAAATAAAAAGTTTAAGAGACCTTAAAACCTCTACATAATTTAAGGTATAAACAGAAAAACCACAGGTCAGTCTTGAAAAGACAGAGGCGCGACTAGGTTAATAAGAAAAGGGTAACGATTTTATATATAAAGACCAACAACTTTCTGTAGAATAGCATGAGATAGGAGAAAGTTCCTGGAGAACAGCATGAGATAGGAACAAGTTCCTAAAGAATACCATGAGATAGGAACAAGTTCCTTAAAAATATCATGAGATAGGAACAAGTTCCTATAGAATAGCAAAGGACAAATTTGGTAAAGAATAGCATGAGATACGAACAAGTTCTTTGATGAGATAGGATGAGGTTCCAAAAGAATAGCATGAGATAGGAACAAGTTCCTATAGAATAGCATGAGATTGGAACAAATTTCTATAGAAGAGAATGAGATAGGAACAAGTTCCTAAAGAATACCATGCGATAATAGCAGGTAATAGGAACAAATTCCATGCGAACAGCATGAGATAGCAAGAAGTTCCTAAAGAAAGCATGAGATATGAACAGTGGAATTAGATAGGGACAAGTTCCTAGAGAATAGCATCAGACTGGAACAAGAGCCCATATAATAGCGATAGATAGCAACAAGTGCCTACAGAATTAAATGAGATAGGAACAAGTTCCTATTAAAAAGCATGAGATAATAGCAGGTGATAGGAACAAATTCTAAGTGAACAGCATTAGATTGCAAAAAGTTCCTAAAGAAAGCATGAGATATGAACAGTGGAATGAGATAGGGACAAGTAACTAGAGAATAGCATCAGACTGGAACAAGAGCCCACAAGTTCCTATGGAATAGCATTAAATAGAGACAAGTGCTTATAAAATATATTAATATGAAAAGTTCCTATAGAACAGCAAACCACGTTATAATAAACGTTGTTTTAGTTTTAGCATAAAAACGTCTTTTAAATATAAAAACGTATTTCCTGATTAAGTCTCTGTTTTGGTTTTTATTTTCCTTTTGCAAACCGGCTACTTGTAAATATGTGTATGTATGTGTGATATATATGTCTGTGAAATATTTGCTGTAACTGTATGTTTTTGTGTTAGAGAGTGCGTTTGTGTGTGTGTGTGTGAAACATAGCACGTGATTAATGGTCTTTAATTATGTCAAATAGTATAAAGTGTCTTTATACTGCTGTCACATGTGCAGGAGTTCGTATGTGCCACTGTTTGGTTTGAAAGTGGAGAAGTATGTGTTTAAAAAAGGGAATTTTGTTTTTAAAATGAGTCTGCCCACTGTCAGTGAAACATGTGTATGCCGACATTTGCTAAAAACAAACATGTATAAATAATTGTTGATATTGGGGCGAGTGAGTGTAGGGGAATGTGAGATATGATTGTTATTATTGTTGTTGTTGTGTAAATGTATAGGTCTGATTGTTGGTACGAAGGTGGGTGTTAAAGTTCTTTAATATTAGCTATTTTGAAATTTCTAGGTTTTTCCAAATGTAGTTCAAATATTAATTATATTTGACTTTTAACTACTTTTAACTCTCTCTAGGATTTTGTACAAACTTTTAAGTATTCCCTCGTTTGTGTATGTTAAGTGTGTGGCATTTATGTAAAAAAGGCAACACAAGTTGCAAAGTAAAAAAAAAAAAAATATGACACCGTTAAGGGTGAAATGTCAACATGACATTTGGTCATATGTCTCTGTATATCAGGTTGATGTCGTACTTGTTATTGCTGTTGTTTTTAACTAAACGTTAAACGTTTAACATTAATTTAAGTTTAAAAACAACATAAACATAAATAAATTTTAAACGTCGTCTGATTTCTACATTATTTTTTTATATCTTTTTCAAAAGAGTCATGTTTACATGTAGCTACATATTTCACCCTTTATATAAATTTTAGTATGTATAACTTTATATGTAGACTTCTTTCTCATTACAGGATTTCGATAAAAAAAACAATCATTTACATGCCTGTTACTTTCCGTTACAAACAAACCAAACAACAAAAAATTAGTAACTCATTTCAAAATTTACAATGTCAGTTGATTGAGGGGGCGTATGTGGCTATACCTTCCCCCTTCCTGCTATTTTGTATTACACATTTACGTATATCAGTTTTAATAATGAAAGTGTCATAAATTATGTCACAGTTGATGAAAGGACAAGTATTCTGAAGTCAGTCATATGGCTGGTTAAAAATGTTAACGTTGTTTTGTTCGAAATATTGTTTTATTACTAATTTTGAGGATTTCCTTTAGCCAAAGTTTAAGTAAAATTTTGCGACAATTTTTAAATATTTATAGTCTTATTCAGAAAAATTAAAGTAGACTTCAAATGTAATTTAAGAAAATTTTGTATGAAAATTTTGTCTAAAAGCACACTTTAAACCTACTTTATTTTTTATGAATACGGCAGTTAAACTTTATTATATGCTAGTTGTCATTTTATTCAAATCTGTTTTAACAAACATGTATCTGCAATCATATTAATTTTATTTCTCATAACCTTAAATAAAGACTTGTCTCATCTCCCTTACAAACCAGACACAAAAAGATTCCATTTACTTGCTTATTGAAGCTTAAAAATTGTTCGGACATAGAATTTAACAACATGCAAGTATGTATTATGGAAGCAAACACCAGTTTTTTATGAACAAAAAAAGAAAAATATTAGAAATTGCATTAACTTTGACAATTGAATGCCTCATACCCAGGTACGAAATTGCTTTAATGCGTATCGATAAGTATTAAAGGCTACAACAATAAAAAAAAGAGCACCAGAGCAACAATAAAACATTCTGCTAGGAAAAAAGCCCTTGTAGAATGTGAGTCAATCTTAAGAGTAAATAACAAACAGACAACATAAGGTGCAAGAAAAACTAAATGTTCATGGACAAATAACTGCAATAAGTTAAGCAAAGATAACCCCCGGAAGGCAAAAAGCAAAGTACAAAAAAAATATGAACAAGATCTGAAAAAGAACAAGTTATATAAACAAAATACACAGAAAGAAAATTTTTTTTAATAAAAATGCTTTAGTATAAAACTCAGGCTTTGAAAGAAAACTTAGGTTTTAGTATAAAATCCCGTTTTTAGTATCAAATCCCAATTTTAGTATAAAATTCTGAATTTAATATAAATAATTGGTTTTCATTTAAACCCTGGTTTTAGTATAAACACTGGTTTTAAAATAAAACCCACGTTTTAGTAAAAAAACCCAGGTTATAGTATAAAACCATTGTTTTAGCATAAACCGGTTTCAATTTCAAACACAGTTTTTAATACAAAACGATTTGGAATAAAATTAAAGTTTTAGTATAAAACCCTGATTATGTAACAAAATTCTGGTTTCAGTATATAAACCTAGTTTTAGTATAAATCTCTTCTTTTATTATAAAATTCTGGTTAAAGTATAAATATTTGGTTTTAATATATAAACAAGGATTTTAACCTAGTTTTAGTTTAAAATCTGGTTTTAGTTTAAGACCCAGGGTTTAGTATAAATATATAATAATAACCCTGGTTTTATTATAAACCCAGGTTTTAGTATAATGCCCTGATTTTAGTGCAAAACCCTTATTTTAGTATATAGTTCTGGTTTTAGTATATAACCACATTTTTAGTATAAAACCATGTTTTTGTATAAAACTACGTTTTTAGTATAAAACCATGTTTTAAGTATAAAACCACGTTTTAAGTACGAAACCACGTTTTTAGTATAAAACCACGTTTTTATATAAAACCACATTTTTATAAGTATAAAACTACGTTTTTAGTATAAAACCATATTTTAAGTATAAAACCACGTTTTAAGTATGAAACCACGTTTTTAGTATAAAACCACGTTTTTAGTATAAAACCACATTTTTATAAGTATAAAACTACGTTTTTAGTATAAAACCATAGTTTAAGTATAAAACCACGTTTTAAGTATGAAACCACGTTTTTAGTATAAAACTACGTTCTTAGTATAAAACCACATTTTTATAAGTATAAAATCATGTTTTTAGTATAAAACCACATTTTTATAAGTATAATATCATGTTTTCAGTATAATATCATGTTTTAGTATAAAACCACATTTTTATAAGTATAAAATCATGTTTTTAGTATAAAACCACATTTTTATAAGTATAATATCATGTTTTAGTATAAAACCACGTTTTTAGTATAAAACCACATTTTTATAAGTAATATCATGTTTTTAGTATAAAACCACGTTTTTAGTATAAAACTACGTTCTTAGTATAAAACCGCATTTTTATAAGTATAATTCATGTTTTTAGTATAAAACCACGTTTTTAGTATAAACCCATGTTTTTAGTATAATACAACATTTCTGGTAATAAACCACGATTTTAGTATACAATCACTTTTGTAGTATAAAATCTCTGTTTTTCTCTAAAGCTTCTGCTTCACTAGAAAACCTCTGTTTTACCTTAAGACCATATTTTTAAAATAAAACCTTGGTTTCAGTATAAAACCTTGTTTCATTATAAAATCCCAGGTTTCAGCATAAAACGCTGGCTTAATTATAAAAACCTAGTTTTAATATAAAACCTTTTAATCTCTCACTGTAAGCATATTTCCACTTGTGTAACATTTCAGACATATTTAAAGCTTAATATCTCTATATAAAGTAAAAGAAAATGACCAAAAAAATCCTCACCAACCAACCATTCAATCGAACAACCAGCAATAGCAACTACAACATGAACAAATGAAAATGACAAAAAAAAAATTGATAAATAAATTGCATTGGATTAGGCTTTATTGTGTTGTGCAGTTTTTATAAACGATTTTTTTTTGACATTTTCTCATCCTTACACTTTTACTACAACTTTGTCTAATCTCAAAGGTTTTTGGTAGTTTGCTGTCTAAGGACTTTATTTGGTTTCCAAAGAAGTGGTGTAACAAGAAACGAACAAAATAATATTTTTTATCTTTTGTCTTTGTTCTAAATAATGTTAAGCAATTTTTCAAAAAAAGGTTACAGAAAAAAATCAATTGACGTAAATCTTTTATGGCAAAACATTTTATGTCTGCTACATTAAATGACTTGAAGGCTTTTTGCTCTCTGCTACGCTGGCTTTATTATAAAATATAATTATAGCAATAACATTACCAGCAAAATAGTTTTTTTAATTTGTTTAAGTTAAGATTTGTGTTTTTATAAATAATATATTTAAAATATTAATAAAGTTTGTTTGGAGGGAAAACTCTAAAAATTATAGTTAAACATTAACTTTATTAGGAGTTTTATTTATAAAGGTAGAGTTTTCTTTTACTAAAAATACAAATTTGTTTCTGAAAGAGTTTGTGGCAAACGGTTTCATAATTCTATTGGAAAACTTTATTCAAATCTGAGTTAGTTTTATTATTAATAAGGATAGAAAGACATACATATATTTAGTTCTTATAAAGTTGTATAAAGTATATTTAATATGCAGGAAATTAATATTACGCATACGTATACTTGTTAAAATAAACTTAATTCTATATTTATCATACGCCAGCTTGTTAATCATATATGGAAATAAATTGTTAATGTTAAATAATTTAAAAAGTACTGTCCTAATGGAAAAGTAATGTAGAAGAAATGTAGGATTCAAATAATTATAATCTTGAGATTTTTGACCTGGGTTTTATACTAAAACCTGAGTTTTATAGTAAAACTTCAGTTTTATTCTAAAACCTGAGTTTTATAGTAAAACTTCAGTTTTATTCTAAAACCTGAGTTTTATAGTAAAACTTCAGTTTTATTCTAAAACCTGAGTTTTATAGTAAAACTTCAGTTTTATTCTAAAACCTGAGTTTTATAGTAAAACTTCAGTTTTATTCTAAAACCTGAGTTTAAACCGGGGTTTTATACTAAAAGCAGGATTTTATACTAAAACCTAGTTTTTATCCTAAAACCTGGTTTTTATACTAAAGCTGTGTTCACCTTATGTGTATTTGTCATGTGGAATGTCACTTTTCTACCCATATGTGATTTCATGTGTATGTCAAAATTTGAGTTTTACATACGGTTTATAAATTACATGTTCATATGTTGGTTATGTCACACACATATGTACTTACTTTTGTTAACTCCTTTTCAATTTTTCCCTCCATTTTCAATAATAAATTTGTGTATTTTTTTTTGTATTTTTGTTTCATGTGTATTGCACACAGAAAAATAACACATGATATTGTTTGAAGGTGTTCAGACTATATGTACAAATTTGACACGCGAAAAAGTGACAGTCCATATGACAAATACACATAATGTGAACACAGTTTAAAACTTCAGTTTTTGACTAAAACCTGAGTTTGATAATAAAACCTGTTTTTTATACTAAAACCTGAGTTTAAACCAGGGTTTTATACTACAACTTCAGTTTTATACAAAAACCTGAGTTTTATACTAAAACTTCAGTTTTATACTGAAACCTGAATTTAAACCGGGGTTTTATACTAAAAGCAGGATTTTATAGTAAAACTTGGTTTTTATACTAAAGCCTGGGTTTTATAAAACCTGAGTTTTGAACAAAGAATTGAGTTTTATACTAAAACCTGAGTCTTAACTTAAACCTGGATTTTATACTAAAAGCTGAGTTTAAACCAGGGTTTTATACTAAAAGGAAGATTTTATACTAAAAGGAGGATTTTATACTAAAACCTGGTTTTTATACTAAAGCCTGGGTTTTATAAAACCTGAGTTTTGAACAAAGAATTGAGTTTTATACTAAAACCTGAGTCTTAACTTAAACCTGGATTTTATGTTATAAAACTATTATTGTTTAATGCCTTTCATGTTACAAACTTCTTCTATTTAAACATTCAAAACTTTATAAAAATCTTTAAATTCAAATTAAAAATGCTCACACTTTTATATTTTCTAATTAAAACCCCGAACTAATAGGAAAAACTTTTTACCATTTGAGCAGGAAACAGCGGATTACTATACAAGTAAAATTATCTGTGTATGTTTAAGCAAATGTGTACTAATCCTTAATTGAAAATAAACACACAAGGCAGCAAACAAACTGACTATCAGTCTACCATTTTTTGGGGTAATTCAAAGAAAACATGTTGCGGAAAAATTTATCATAGAATTTACATTTTTCGCACAATAATAACATAACGAAAAGTTGTTGCTGTCACTAACAATAACAACAACCAGCACGCACATATGGCCAACAACAACCTGCCTGACTATATTTATTATAAGGACTCTTTGTAAGTATAAAAGCAATCCTAGACTAAACACACTCTTACCAAACAAACATTTCTATTTGTTTCGTTGTCGTAACATTTTCAAATTATTTAAACTTAAAAAGTTGTAATCAAGATTTATAATTTTTTTTGCTTGTATTTTACATTATTGTTTTTCTGCTGTCTTTATTCATAGAAAAAGGACATATTCAATAAAATGAAACACACAATAAAAACAGCAACAACGAAAGAAAACTAAAGAGACAGACAGAGAGCTTCTAGAGCAAAATAAATAAATACTTGTATATTCACCCGAAAAAACAATAAAATCCTTTTGCGAGTGATTTATGCCATCAAAGATTTAAAGATAAATACATGAGACTACAACTAAAATACAACAAAACAAAATTTAAATGGAAAATCTAAAAAAAATTTAACCAGTTAAACTTTTATGTTAGTACAAGTAGAATTTTATGAACTATACAAGATTTTTATACTATAAAAGAAGGATTTTAGTATAAAATCAAAGTTTTAGTATGAAACCCCGTTTTAAGCATAAAGCTGCGGTTTTAGTAAAAATCCAGGTTTTTGCTTGAAATCACGGTTTTAGTATTAAACCCAGGATTTTGTCTAAAATCACGATTTTAGTATAAAACGCATGTTTAAGTCTAAAGTCCCGTTTTATGCATAAAGCTTCGGTTTTAGTATAAAACCCAGGTTTTAATAAATATAAGACGCAGGTCTCTGTATAAAATCAGGTTTTAGTATAAAACACCAGTTTCAGTATAAAACCATGGTTTTTAGTATTAAATCATGGTTTTAGTTTAAACCACGGTTGTAGTATAAAACCCAGCTTGTAGAATAAAATCACGATTTAAGTATAAAACTCAATTTTTAGTATAAAATCACGGTTCCAGTATGAAATCACGGTTTATGTATAAAAACCAGATTTCAATATAAAACCCAGGTTTTAGTATAAAACTCAGGTTTTAGGATAAAAGCTCGTTTTTGTATAAAACCCAGGTTTCGGTATAAAACCCAAGTTTTAGTATAAAATCAAGCCTGTAGAATAAAATCACGGTTTAAGTATAAAACCCCGGTTATTGTATAAAATCACGATTTATGTGTAAAAAACTGATCTCAGTATGAAACCCAGGTTTTAGTATAAAATCGCGGTTTAAGTATAAAAACTGGGCTTTAGTATAAAACCCAGGTTTTAGTATAAAACGCTGTTTTAAAATATAAGTTTTTAAAAATTACAAAGATGTTGACAAACTTACATATGTATGTATAAGTAGCCTTATCACCTTGCAGTAGGATATTAAAGGGAAACTTAAACAACATAAACAACAGGCATGTATGGCTGTGTGATAAGCGGTGGTACAGCGTTTTTCAATAGCCAGGAGAAGTAGTCTTTATTACAGTATTGTTTCAATTGGAAAAATAATAATTTGTGAAATTTGTCCTATAGAAAATCACAGAATTGTGTAGAAATTGATTTGGAAGAAAAAATCTTTTAAAACTACTGCTTTTCTAAACCTATACTTCCCCATTCTTAAAAGCCAAACAATGCCGGCATTAACACGTTTAAACATGCAGTAAATTGTTGGTTTTTTTAAGGATACTTTTTGCTTGAAACTAGAAAAAAAAAACAGCAGCACCAGCAACTCCGTCACTATTGGTAAATATAAAATGTAAATACTTTATTATTTGTACACATACATCACTTTTGCAACAAGGATAATTCCTTAGAGTATAACAATGTCCTTTTTGTTTTGTTTGTTATTGTTGTTGTCTTGCAGACCTTATTCAGGGCCATTGTTAAACTTTCATTTAAATTTTGTTTACCAGAGATTTTTCCAACAACAGGGACATGGTGAATGTAAAGCAATAGTTAAGCTTTAACATCCTTTAAAATGTTAAAAATCCAATGTCATCTAAATAATTTTTCTTCCCATGCATTGTGTGGCAGGGAAAAAAACACAAAAACTTATTTACACTGTTTATTTAACACGAATCTTTGGCATTTCTTTGCTGCTTGCTCCAACTACTTGCTGAAGGTCTAACAGATGGTAAACGAAAAAGTTAGAACGACAGTTTGCATTCTATGGCCACTGATTTTTTTTGTTAGCTTAAACACACATATTAGTTGTAAATAATGTTGTGAGTCCTTTTCTTTCTATTTTGCTCAACTATTTATATGAAATTCAAAGTATGTAAATCTATATGGTGTAAATAAAACTTATTTCTACAGAAGGAACTGGCGGGTTTGAAAAAAAATTGTGCCAAAAACACTTCTAAGCTTTTCATTCAGGCATTGGCACAATGTCAGCCATATTTATAACACAGACAGTCGGATGCCGGGACGGACAAAATAAGCTTCTTCAAGGATTTATTGGTTAAATGGACAGATTTGACTACGTGCGTCTCTATGGCAAATAAAAGATTTTCTTGTCTTTTTTTTGCACTTTTTTCTTTGCTGGATTTTAAATAAAAACAAGCAGGAAGCTGTAATAAACATAAAAGGTCATATTAGTGCCACAAAAAAAATTGTGAAAAAATGAGGATATAGGAAGTTCAATAAATATTCATTAAACACTGAGAAAAACAACTAAGAGAAACCAAAAAAATTATGAAAACTTTTAGACTAAACTATAGCAGTTAAAAGAGACATTACTATGTATATTACTCGTCATTGTATTGCAAATCATTTAAACATAATTTTTCTCAGTGTTTTTCTAGTTGTTATGTTTTTCATTCCCTGAATACTTCTTTCGCATGCATTGGCTGCTTTCACAAATATTGATGAATGTTCAAAATGCTCGTATGTTTAGTTTATGCAGGCATTGAATGGCAATTTTTCAAGATTTACAACTCTAAATCGACAGACAAAAAATAAAAACAATAATAGCCAAAAACTTACATAAATACATGTTTCTATTTCTAAATAGACTAAAAAAATCGTGTGTGTGTGTGACCAGGAATAATTTTATTCACATTTTGAAGGCAATTCAAGTGAAAGGATATTTGGGAGTAGAAAAAGAAAAAATGGAGAATAAATATAAGGAAGATAATAAAAGAATGAAAAAAAAATTTTTAAACTAAAAAAAAAACCAGGGTTTTATACTAAAATCAGCTTTTTATACTAAAAACCTGTTTTCATACTAAAACCAGGTTTTTATACTAATACCAGGTTTTTATACAAAAATTAAGTTTTTATACTAAAAAAACATTTTTCTACTAAGAAAACATTTTTATATTAAGAATACATTTTCATACTAAGGACATGTTTTTATTCTAAAACCAGGGTTTTACACTAAAATCAGGATTTTATACTAAAACTTAGATTTTATACTAAAACCTGGATTTTAAACCGGACTTTATACCAGAGAAACCCGGAGTTTTATAATTAAACCTGGGTTTTTTTGCTAAAAATTGGGTTTTATACATAAAGAAGTTTTTTTTTATAATAAAACCAGTTTTTTATACTAAAATAATTTTTATAATAAAAACATATTTTCATACTAAAGCCAGGTTTTTATACTAATACCAGGTTTTTATACAAAAATTAAGTTTTTATACTAAAAAAACATTTTTCTACTAAGAACACATTTTCATACTAAGAACACGTTTTTATTCTAAAACAAGGGTTGTAACTAAAACCTGGGTTATATACGAAAACCAGTGTTTTATATTAAAACCAGAGTTTTATTTAAAAAAAGGATTTTATATTTATACCAGAGTTTTATATTAAAACCAGGATTTTATACAAAAATTAAGTTTTTATACTAAAAAAACCTTTTTCTACTAAGAAGACATTTTCATACTAAGAACACATTTTTATATTAAGAATACATTTTCATACTAAGAACATGTTTTTATTCTAAAACCAGGGTTTTATACTAAAATCTGATTTTTATACGAAAACCAGTGTTTTGTACTAAAACCAGAGTTTTATATTAAAACCAGGATTTTATACTAAAACCAGGGTTTTATACTGAAACCAGGGTTTTATACTAAAACCTGCGTTTTATACTAAAACCTGGGTTTTAAACGAAAACGAGGATTTTATACTAAATACTTGATTTAATACTAAAACCTTTATTTAATACTAAAACCTGGGTTTTATACTCAAAACATTTTTATACTAAAACCAGATTTTTTTTTTACTAAAAACACATTTTTATACAAATCCAGGTTTTTATACAAAAGCACGTTTTTATACTAAAAACTGGTATTATTTATATGGTATACATACTCGTATATATTAAATTTTCTCTTCAATTTCTGGTCCTTTAATGCTGCAATTTTAGATTGTTTTGTTGCAATTTTTATTTTGTAGTTTTAATGAGGTCTATTGAAACTACAATTTTTACTTAAGTCCATAATTTTGACTTTCAATTTTAGCTTCCATCGTTGTACATTTTTATTATTTTATTCTCCAATTTTAGCTTAAAATTTTAAACTCTAGTTTTAATTGAATCGGTAGTCATTTTGTATTGCAACTTTAACTTAAATTTTTGATCTGTTTATGGAAAAATTTTAGCTTCAATTGTTGATAATTTTAATCTTAAATTTTAGCTTCTATATTGCTAAGTTATTCTTCAGTTTCAGCATCAATCGTAGTTCTTTTATATCTAAGTTTTTCGTTTATCCTTCTATTCTTTAATTTTAGCTTTTATTTTTAATGCTTCTATTCTCATATTTGAATACCAATCCATTTTTATTTTTCTACACCAATTTTTACATGAATCGTTGGTCTTTTTTGTTCCAATTTCAGCTTCAATCATTGGTCTTCTATATTAAATTTTGGCTTCAATCTTTGATCCATTTATTCTCTAATTTTAGCCTCAATCACTGCTTGAAGCAAATCTAGTTTTATCTTCAATTATTGGTATTTTATACTCCAGTTTTAGCTATAAGCGCAGAGCTTAAATGCCCTCAATTTAAGCTTCAGTGGTTGGTTTTTTTAATCCAATTTCTGCTTCAATCATTAATCTTTTTATATCTAATTATAACTTCAATCTAGATCCTTTTATTCACAAAAACCACCACAATTATCTTTTTTAGTTTTCTTATTATCAGTTCCTTTCTTTTTTTTTAATTTAATTCTGAAGAATCCAATTTGAAGGCTACTGTAGTTACACCATGTGTTTCGGAACATAAATTTTTTTTAGCCAAATTGTTAGACAATCCAATTATGGTTATTTTTTTATTTTTTAGCAATATAATGGCCTAAAAATTGGCCGTTAGCCTTTTTTCTTACAATGAACTCTAACAGCTCCAAAAAAAAAAAAAAAAACATTTAAACTATTTCTATCTTTTTTTTTTTTTTTTTTTTGAAATATTGAAAACATATTTGTTTGTCACAAGTACCAAAATATTTGTAAATTCTAAACATGAGAAAGAGAGCTATGCCAAGCAAATACAATAAATTTATTTAAGTGCTGAGTTATATAAAATATATTTTGCCACAAGAGGTAAACTGAAAAGCATAAGTTTATTTTTGTATGAATAAAATAAAAACTGGAAACGATTTTATTATCAAAAATTGAATCAGTTTATAAGGAAAGAATAAATAAACAATACAGTATTTTACAAAAGTAAAGACATGTGAAGGAGGAGGCTATGTATAGGTTTTTACAGGGTGATTTTTTAGATGTATTGAGTATAAAGTAAACAACACTTTTTAACTGGCGCCATTTTGACAGCAGTCAAGTAACTGACTTATGTTTAGTTTGGTTTGGCATTTCAACACGAGTAGAAATTTATTTTGAAAAACATGGTTCTGTAATTTTTTTGGAGGTATACAATTTTTAAATGAAATAAAACAAAGAAAATTTTTTTTTAATTGACATTTAATTTATTCGAAAGATAATCTTCTCGCATTAAACTTTAAATATGTGTACTTGCATATGACAGTTTTCGATGACTTTTTCCAACATTTGTAGCTATGTGTATATCGACCACTGTTGCGGCGAATGTTGTACTTCAAGTGGTCAATCGTTCGGGCTTACCGGCATAGACTAGCCATTTCAAACATAAATCACTAGACAGCTGACAAAATGGCCGCCAGTTTTAAATAGTATAGCCAACTTAAAGTTCTATACATCCAAAAGAAAACACCCTTTATGTTCGTGGGAGAGTCCTTAAAAAATATTTATGTTTAAAATGTATTCTTCGTAAATATGTATGTATGCTGTTGGTTTTTTTTTTTGTCTTCTGACTATTGATGAAGATGATGTTCGAACAATAAATTGTAATACAATTTTCAAAAATGATTTTCAGTCTGTTGCATATTATATACAATATGAACAGTGGGGTTTTGTAGTTAATTTTTGCAAAATAACGAGGACAGTTTTAGAAATCTATAATTTAAATCTAAAAAGAACTTCTATTGTTAATGAAATTGGTATATAAAAACGTTTATAAATTAAGCTGAAATTGGAAAACAAAAACTGAGTAAATGATTGAAGTAACCAACAGAGTTTTAAAAAAACCTACAATATAAGCCAACGTTTGTAATAAAAACTGAAACTTAAGTATAAAATTTAGGTTTTAGTATAAAACGTCAGGTTTTCATACAAAACCCAGGTTAACACAAATGTTTTATTATAAAACCCAGGTTGTTTTATAAAATCCAGGTTTTTTTTAGTATTAAACTCAGGTTTTAGTATTCAACTCAGGTTTTTGTATAGAACCTAGGTTTTAGTATAAAACCCAGGTTTAGTATTAAATTCAGGTTTTAGTATAAAACATCAGGTTTTAGTATAAAACCTAGGTTTTTGTATAAAATTTAGGTTTTAGTATAAAATTCAGGTTTTAGTATAAAATTCAGGTTTTAGTATAAAACATCAGGTTTTAGTATAAAACCTAGGTTTTTGTATAAAATTCAGGTTTTAGTATAAAACAACAGGTTTTAGTATAAAACATAAGGTTTTAGTATTAAACATCAGGTTTTAATATAAAAGCCAAGATTTAGTAAGAAACTCAGGTTTTTGTATAGAACCTAGGTTTGAGTATAAAACCCAGGTTTAGTATTAAATTCAGGTTTTAGTATAAAACATCAGGTTTTAGTATAAAACCTAGGTTTTTGTATAAAACCCAGGTTTTAGTATAAAACATCAGGTTGTAGTATAAAACATAAGGTTTTAGTATTAAACATCAGGTTTTAATATAAAAGCCAAGTAAGAAACTCAGGTTTTAGTATAAAACCAAGCTTTTAGTATAAAACCAAAAAAAAAAACCCAGGTTTTAGTATAAAATCCATGATTTAGTACAAAACTCAAGTTTTAGTATTAAACTCAGATTTTAGTATAAAATCCAGGTTTTAGTATAAAACCCAAGTTTTATTATAAAACCCAGGTTTTAGTATAAAATCCTGATTTTAGCATAAAACCCTCGTATTTTTAATCTTCCCCAAGTATTGTTTTTTGTACGTTCATAAAGATATTTTCTTATTTTCTAGAATTTCGTTGTTTTTGCCAAAAGCTTGTTTTTTCCTTTAACCATTGAGAACTATTTATAAAGTCCTTGTCTGTGTCTAACTGTCCCTACGTTCTTTTATTTATTTATCTAACAATTTTATATTTCTGATTTCTCGTTTAATTGTTATACATTCATTTTATGTATTCGTTTCTTTCGAGCTTCCTTTATTATTATTGTATTTGAATGCTTTTGTTGCGACATCAATTAAGTAACTGTCATTTTGTTTTGTTGCCATATTTTGTCAATTAGTTTTATTCAATGTCCCTTCGTACGTTTTTTCTGCCATGGTCTTGTTATTGTTACAGTTTTCTATTTAGAATTTTTAGTTAAAAATAAATTGATTGGTAGAATTGTAACAACAATATCAATTTTGTTACATAGATTTTTATTATTATTTTTTTTTAATTTTAAACAGATGTAAAATGTGGTGTTATTGGACAGTGTTAGGAAAGGTTAACTAGGGAAGCAATTAAATTGTTTTGGTGGTTTTTTCCAAGAGAAAAAATTATGACGTTTTAAAAGTTGAGCCATATTTTTATTTGTAATCTTTCGATCTTATAATCGATTTGAAGTATTCACGTGTCCCAACAGAAACCACACACCTTTTTTTTTTATAAAAATTAACATAGATAATGTTAATGAAAGTTTTATATTTCTACAGAAAATTTGTATTCCTTAAGTTTTGTATAAAATTAACATTAAATATATTTCTATTCAAAGCACAAAAGCTATTTTACACTACTACCCCGGTACCTATGTACAACATTAGTGTAAAAATCACTCAAAAAGTAATATTCCAACAGATCTACATAAATTTTACTAATTCAAAGTCATAGAAAGTAGCCACGTTTTGGCATATAAATTGCGAATTTACGATTTTTATTTCTTTACTATTATTTATTTATTTATTTATTTAATTTTTGGTTTCTTTTACATTTTTTTGCTGATTGTGGTAATTCCCATGTAGCAATAGCAAAAAAAAAAAAAAAGAAACAAACTATTTCTTTTTTTGAGTTTTTAAATGAATCATTTAGAAGCGGATTTTAAAGTGTCAATCAGATATAAAATTTATTTCTAAAATTGATTAATGTTTTCACAAAAAAATAGAAGCTTGACATGAAATTAGAATTTAAAGTTTTAACTCATACAGCAGCGTGTGCAAAAGTATTAGTCATAGTGTTGAAATTAAAATGGTTAGAACGCTGTAGGGTTTTTAATGAGATTTCACAAAGACTTATGATTGAGGCTCATATGATTGAAGACGTAAATATTGTAGAAAAACTATGCCTATGAGTTGGTCTAAACTTAAGGTACGGTCACACTTGGCAAATATTTGAAAAATATATTTGAATTCGTTTATTTAAAAAAAAAAAAAAAACTTTTCTTATTTAGGCCAAAGCGCAACAATTATTTAGTTTTAATTTATTTGATGCTGTGTGATCTTGCAAACTCTTGTAAGAGCAAACAACGCCAAACAAATTTGTGCTAAAACAAGTGGTTACGCTTTTTGAAGTAAATATTTGACAAAACAAAAACTAACTAAAAATTTATAATTAAAGCAAAACTAAGACTACTTAAAGACTTACAATTGAGACTTCAGTTAGAGCATGACTGAAGTTAAACAAAAACTAAATAGTGACGATTGAAGCTAACCTTAGATTTTAAATTGTGACAAAACTTATACCGTGACTGAAAAATTGTATTGGAATATTAAATAATTTCAGCTGTCTGAGAAAGTCAATGAAAATTAAAGCTAAATTATAATGATATAAAAAGAATTACAATATAAGCTCAAATAGCAAAGTTTAATAAAACTAAGGCAAAAAACTGAAGCTAAACTGAGAGCACGCAAAGTAAAAACTAAAGACCTTTGATTGAAGCTAATGTATGAACAGAGAAATACCTACGATTGAAGCTAAAATAAGGCCACTTATAGACATAACTGCAGACCCTTGTTTGAAGCTAAACTAAGACTATGTAAAGACATACGATTGAAGTTAAATTGCAGCTAAACTGAGACTTGAAAAAGACCTACCATTGCAGCTGATCTAAGACTATGTAAATACATACGATTGAAGTTAAATTGCAGCTAAACTGAGCTCAAGTCTCAAGACCTACCATTGCAGCTGATCTAAGACTATGTAAATACATACGATTGAAACTATATTAGGAGTATGTAAAGCCTTACGATCGAAGCTAAATTAAGACTAAGACATAATGAGCTACGATTGAAGCCAAATTAAGAATTTTTTTGGGGCCAAAATACGACAACCAGAAGAACTTGGATTGTAATAAATTTATATTCTAGTTTAGGATCTAGTCCAGGTTCTAGTTGAGGTTTTAGTTCGGGTTCTAGTTCAGATTCAGGATCTAGTCCAGGTTCTAGTTCAGATTTTAGTTCAGGTTCTAGTTCAGATTCAGGTTCTTGTTCAGATTCTAGATCAAATTCTAGTTCAGGTTTAGGATCTAGTCCAGGTTCTACTTCAGATTCATGATCTAGTTCAGGTTCTAGTTCAGATTCAGGTCCTTGTTCAGATTCTAGGCCAGGTTCTTGTTCAGATTCAGGATCTAGTTCCGGTTTTAGTACAGGTTCTAGTTCAGATTCAGGATCTAGTTCAGGTTTAAGTTCAGATTCTAGATCAGGTCCTAGTTCAGGTTCAGGATCTAGTCCAGGTTTTAGTATAGTTCAGATTCAGGTTCTTGTTAAGATTCTACGCCAGGTTGTAGTTCAGATTCAGGATCTAGTTCAGGTTTAGGATCTAGTCCAGGTTATAGTTCAGATTCAGGACCTAGTTTTGGTTCTTGTTAAGATTCTACGCCAGGTTCTAGTTCAGATTCAGGATTTAGTTCAGTTTCTAGTTCAGATTCAGGATCTAGTTCAGATTTTAGTTCAGATTCTAGATCAGGTCCTAGTTCAGGTTTAGGATGTAGTCCAGGTTCTAGTTGAGATTCATGATCTAGTCCATGTTTAGGATCTCGTCAATGTTTTAGTACAGGCTTTAGTTCAGGTTCTAGTTCAGATTCATGATCTAGTCCATGTTTTAGTACAGGCTTTAGTGCAGGTTCTAGTTCAGTTTCAGGATCTAGTTCAGGTTCTTGTTAAGATTCTAGGCCAGGTTCTAGTTCAGATTCAGGTTTTAGTTCAGATTCTAGACCCGGTTCTAGTTCAGATTCATGATCTAGTCTAGGTTTTAGTACAGGTTCTAGTTCAGATACACTATCTAGTTCAGGTTTTGGTTGAGGTTCTAGTTCAGATTTTAGTCCAGGTTCTGGTTCAGGTTCTACTTCAGATTCAAGATTTAGTTCAGGTTCTAGTTCAGATCCAGGATGTAGTCCAGGTTCTAGTTCAGATCCTAATCCAGGTTTTAGTTCAGATTCTATTCCAGATTCTAGTTCAGATTCAGGATCTAGTGCAGGTTTTAGTTTAGATTCTAATCCTGGTTCTTATTCAGATTCAGGATCTAGTCAAGGTTCTTGCTCAGATTCTTGGACAGGTTTTAGTTTAGATTCTATTCCAAGTTTTAATTCTATGTAAAAGGCTTATATTAAATCTAATCAGACTACAGAAAACCCTGTGATTAAGGCTAAAATATTTCCAGAAAAAAACAATCTATAAAGCTTAAATATAACTATAGAAACCCTACGTTGGAGTTATATATTTTAATATTCCTTATATGTCTTGATTACTAAACAGTAGACCTAATGATCCAACTAAACGAAAAAAAAAACAGTAGAAGTTTCTAAAGAACAATAGACGTCGAACAAACGGCTTCATAAGTATAAAGGTGTTTATTATAAAGAAATCTACCCAAAGCACTTAAATAAATGGGAATCAGTAGTCTTAAACTTAATTATTATTGTCAGCATTAGCAACATCATTTTGTCAGCGTCAGCATTGTCATCATCAATTTCTCAAAAAATGCCAGACAAGTTGTCACCATTGAACAAACAGACGATTTTACAAATGAGCAAACACGTGACGGAAACTAAGGAAGGCAGGCAGGCAGGCAGGCGGACGTACCGAAATTCATTGCCAGACATTGTCAGGCGGATAATAAAAAGAAGTAAAGAAGGACAGACAAACGTGCAAATGTGGTTTTGCATATTAACACTTTTTCAACATGAGTGTTATTTTCAGTTTTTATATAAAACGAAGAGACAACGAAAACCTAGTTAGATTTAGTTAAACTACGGCTTAAATAAAAAGCAAATTAAATTTAAAAATTTTAGCAAAGGATTTGTTTTTGTTTAGAATCACAATTTAAAAACCTACGTATTTTTAAACTATAAATAAAAACTTTAGCTTTTTATTAAACATTTAATAATTTATTTGGTTTTATGTGTATTGCTAATATATTACACTTACATTTATCACATAACCTTTATGTACCTTCAACCCATACTAAACATTTTCAAATTATGATAACCCTTTGACTTATCAATTTTACCATACAAACGTCCCTTAAGTATCAACTCGCCCTCAGCCTTTTCCAGCTTCATATCCACATAGAAGTTGGTCTCTGGTACGTATTGCGGCAATAATTCCTCATCAATGCGATATTCGCGCAAAGTGTAAGAGCCTTTTTTCATGGGACACATCTTAATGAAGGTGCGATACTTTAAGATGTCGTCGTATATGGTGCGCAGTGTATTGTCAATGGTGCGTTGCATGAGAAACTTACAAAAGTGCACTTTACGATTCAAGAGCACTGTGTAGATATTAGCTTCGGTTCCCTCTATGCCCAGGGCATAAGTTAATGAAATGTCATCAATATCTTCCAATACATTGAGTTGTACATTGACAGTGGCTTCAGTGTTGGAGGAATTTTGTATTTGAAATTTAACATCCAATAGTTTGTCATTGAATTCATGCGGAAATGATGTAAGTATCACTTTAAAAGCACGCTGGGTGGTTAGTTGGTTGGTTGTGGCATAAGATGTGGATATGAGAAAGGAAAATAATTAACAACTATATTGGAATTTTAAAGGATTTTAGCTGTGTGAGAAAATAAAATAAAACTAAAGCTAAAGTATAACGATGCAAAATGAATTAAAATTTAAGCTCAAATAGCAAAGATTGAAACAAAACTAAGGATATGTAAAGACATACGATAGAAATTAAACTGAGAGCATGCAAAAAGCTCATTGAAGCTAAATTATAACCAGAGAAAGACCCATGATTAAAGCTAAACCAGGACTAGAGAAAGACTTTTGATTGAAGCTAAACTAAGACTGGAAAGACATTTGATTAAATCTAAACAAATATTGAAGAAAGACCCACGTTTGAAGCTAAACCAAGACTAGAGAAAGACATTTGATTGAAGCTAAACTAAGACTTGAGAAACAACCACGATTAAAGCTAAACAAAGACTAGAGAAAGAACTGCGATTGAAGATAAATTAAGACTAGAGAAACACCCATGATTGAAGCTAAACCAAGACTAGAAAAAGAAATGCGATTGAAGATAAGCTAAGACTAAAAAACACCTATGATTGAAGTTATTTCAAGATTAGAGAAAGACCCATGATTAAATCTAAACCAGGACTAGAGAAAAACCTTTGATTGAAGCTTAACTAAGACTAGCGAAAGACCCACGTTTGAAGCTAAACCAAGACTTGAGAAACAATCACGATTAAAGCTAAACTAAAACTAGAGAAAGACCCACGATTGAAACTAAACTAAGACTATAGAAAGAACTGCGATTAAAGATAAACCAAGACTAGAGATAGACCTTTAATTGAAGCTAAACTAAGACCTGGGAAAGACTTTCAATTGAAGCTAAACAAAGACTTGATTGAAGCTAAACTAAGTTTCAGGATCAGTCTCAGGTCCTAATGCAGGTCCTAGTACATATCCTAGTTCAGGTGATAGTTCATATTTCAGTTCTGGTTCTAGTTCAGGTTCTATTTCATATTCAATAGAAGCTAAAATATGACTATATAAACCACTTTACTTTCAAGTATCTTAGCTAACTAAAAACAACATTTAAAATTAGTTTTTTCCGTATTAATTAATTTCTTATACTTTATAAACTAAATCCTACTACTACAGCCCACCAGCATCCTAGAGAAACTAGTAAGATTTTTTGATTAAAAAAAAAACCAATTGAATATCAAAAAAGTCAAATTTCATAAGAAAAACTTACCCAAGCTTCACAGTTTTGCAAACAAAATAATAAAACCATACAAAATGTAAAAAAAATTTGATATTTCAACTTCATGGCTTTTAAGCAGGCAACAAATACTAAACTGACGGCTAAATTGAATTTAACAAAAACTATAATACCAAATTTAATAACAAATATTAAAAATTAATAATAATAATGACAATAGAAATAGATTATTGGCATGTTTCTAGATAACAAGTGACTCAAAAATTTTGTTTAGTTGAGTAAAAAAAAATTGCTTTGCGTTTTTATAAAACATATGTCAAGTTTAGTTGAGTGAAAACGTAAGAGTTCGAGTGTTTTTATCTTTTGTGTGGTTTCTACACTACAATCTCAAATGTCACTAATGTCAAAATTAGACAATCAAAAAAAGTGCACGGTTTTCTTTCTCAGAAAAAAAGGAACTCAACACCATTTTTTAATTTTTTTAATGAGCTTTAAAAAAATATTCATTTTAAAAAGCTTTTATGTCCAAGAAGCTTTTGATTTGAATGTTATAGAGCTTTAAAATTGAGATATATATATACTCTACGATATACTATATCTCTACGATTTTTAAACCAACCCAGTAAATATATATATATTATTTGAAAGTGATTTGAAAGAGCTTTCAAATGATGTATAACATGACCCATTTTATTAACCCATTAAAGCACAAATTCCAAAAACGTACTTTTTATTGGGGGGATTTTTTTACAAAAGTCCCGATATTTCGAAAAACGGTGCAAAAAAGTATCAAGTGATCAATAGAAAACATTTCAAACTTTCATTTGATATATTATATATTTATAACTAATATTTATAAATAAGGAAGATATTTAGGATTAAAAATTAAAAAAAAAAACTTAAAATTTAATATTCTTTATAATTATATGATTTTGAGGACTGTTGAAAACTATTTTGTAACACTGTTGAAAACAAATTTCAAAAGTTTCCCAGGTCTACAAAACACCGGCTTCGCATAGTACTGTATTGCCGGCCTACGGCAGGGCTAAAGGATTTTCTCCTCTATGGTATACAGAACACCGGCTTCGCATAGTAAATATTTCCTGTAATTGTATATCATGTGGCACCTTGGACCACTGCAAAGAATCGAGGAAAGTAGACTATCTGTGTATTTTGCAAACTAATCTTTCCGGCGTTGTAGATAATGTGGATGAAGTTACTTTTAAGTTGGATGGTGACTCAAAGCACTATTTTAAAATCGTGAAATATTAGAAATTAGTGAGCAAAGTTTTTTGATGCAGTGTCTAGCAAAAAGTCCCAACCTCAATTCGATTGAGAATGGTTGTCGTGAAGATACAGTTGGGGTTCAGCATGAATGAGTGAATATTCCTAATGAATTAATAACAAAATTGGTGGAGAGTATGCCAAAACGTATAAAAAGAAAACACGAAATAACAAATAATAATAATAATTACAAATTGTTTTTATTTTGCAAATAAAACACAGCTGTTCTGTATTTCTTTCTGTTCCAGGATTGCCATTTAGTAATGCAAAAATGATATATTACCATGAAAAAAATAAACAAAATATGAAATTACATGCTTTGGCAATACTGCCATTTGAGAGTACAATAATATCAACGTAACTAAACGCAAGTCAGACGAGTGTATTATAAAAACTCATTTGTTTACGTACTCGCCCGTTCGTGTGAGAATACACTTGTTGTCTAGAAACATGCCATATGAATTAAGTTAAGTTCTAAATTCAACTTTATAATCAACACATATGTATGTTGGAGGTTTACCACTAACAAGTATCTAATGGCTGATGATGGATAGATAAGCTGCTGCTGCTGCTGCTGTTAGCTGAGAGTAAGAGTTTATTAAAAAAAAAAAACGTTTATGATTTCTAAACTTCAGTGGAGCATTAAATCAGAAAAATAATCAAAAATCACTCAAAATTCTAGTGAAATGGAACCAAACAACAAAATATTTTTAATTTAAAAAAATATTAATAGTGATGATGATGTCTATGATGATGAGCAGAATTATGATTAACATGATGAGATTGACATTTTTGTTTTATGTGAAGTTTGAAACTGTTAAAAGATACAACCGGTCATAACGAATATGAAATGAGTTTCAGTAAATGGTTCATCAGCCTGAATGAGTTTTTTTTTTTTTTTAGCTAATTAAAGATTATATGAATAGCTGGGATAGAAGATAAGTTAAGACTATAAAAAGAATTTCCATGGAATCCAAATTAAAACTACATACAGGTCAATAATTAAAGCTAAATGAAGATTAGAGAAAGACCTCTGATTGAAGCTAAACTAAGACTTGAAAGACCTACGATTAAATCTAAACCAAGACTAGAGAACGACCTTGATTAAAGCTTAATGAAGATTATAGAAAAATGTACAATTAAAACTAAATTAAGACCTACGATTGAAGGTTAAGTAAGACTAAAAGATGACCTAAGATTGAAGCAAATCTAAGATTATAAAAAGACCTCTGTTTAAAACTAAACTATGACTAGAGAAAGACCATCGATTGAATCTGAACTAAGACTAGAGAAAGATCTCTGATTGAAGCTAAACTAAGACTAGAGAAACACCTCTGATTGAAGCTAAACTAAGACTAGAGAAAGACCTCTAATTGAAGCTACTCTAACACTAGAGAAAGATCTCTGATTGAAGCTAAACTAAGACTAGAGAAACACCTCTGATTGAAGCTAAACTAAGACTAGAGAAAGACCACTGATTGAAGCTAAACTAAGACTAGAGAAAGATCTCTGATTGAAGCTAAACTAAGACTAGAGAAACACCTCTGATTGAAGCAAAACTAAGACTAAAGAAGCACCTCTGATTGAAACTAAACTATGACTAGAGAAAGACCTCTGATTGAAGCTAAACTAAGACTAGAGAAAGACCTCTGATTGAAGCTACTCTAAGACTAGAGAAAGATCTGTGATTGAAGCTACTCTAAGACTAGAGAAAGATCTGTGATTGAAGCTAAACTAAGACTAGAGAAACACCTCTGATTGAAGCTAAACTAAGACTAGAGAAACACCTCTGATTGAAGCTAAACTAAGAGTAGAGAAAAAGCTGTGATAAAAGCTAAACTAAGAGTAGAGAAAGAGCTGTGATAGAAGCTAAACTAAGACTAGAGAAGGACCCCTGATGGAAGCTAAACTTATACAAGAGAAAAAGCTGTGATAGAAGCTAAACTAAGAGTAGAGAAAGAGCTGTGATAGAAGCTAAACTAAGACTAGAGAAGGAGCCCTGATGGAAGCTAAACTTATACAAGAGAAAGAGCTCTGATTGAAGCTAAACTAAGACTAGAGAAAGAGCTGTGATAGAAGCTAAACTAAGACTAGAGAAAGACCCCTGATGGAAGCTAAACTTATACAAGAGAAAGAGCTCTGATTGAAGCTAAACTAAAACTAGAGAAAGAGCCCTGATTGAAGATAAACTAAGACTAGAGAAAGACTTATACCTAGTTATAGGGTGACTTAGTTATAGGTTGTAATACCAATATAATAAAATTGATATTGCAATCAAAAGTTAATGACAATATTCCTTTCATTTACTATTCAAATAATTATAGAACATTTAGAGTAACTGATTGTAGATAGCAAGCAATTATACAGGAAAATTAAGCTTTATAAAAGCCAGCTTTTATAACCACAAACAACATTAAGTATACTGTTGCATTAGTTAAAGAGTGGTTAATACAAAATTGTTGCTAATATTTAAAAAATGAATTCCCTATACTCGATATTAATAGTGGCTTTAATGAATTTGACTTTAAACCAAGCTGAGGTGAGTTTGAATTATTGATATTTAAAGGTGTTTATTTAAAATTTTATTTAAATTTACCAGAAAGTCATGCGTCCCAAATTTAAGGAAGTCAAAATATGGAGTGATGACAAGCATGTCTCCCATACCATTACCATGGATGCCAGTGATCCTCATATTAATTTTACTTTAAATGTACTGCAAGAACTACAAAGTGTCGATATACATTTAGAGGCTACAATAACGCAAAAACTTAATCCCAATTATTTTTTTACACTAAATACCACCATGGATTTGTGTAATATACTTAAATTTAATGCGATATCTTCCCTGGGTGCTTTGATTATCACATGCCTTAAGGAATATGGCCATATATTGGAGGAGTGCCCCATTGTTAAGGTGGGGGGTTTTTTTTTCAGGAAAATCTAAAATTAACTGTTGTCTAGATGTTGTGTTAATTTTAGCATAGTTTTAAATTCTCTAAATTTTGAATGCGTAAATTACAGGGTAAATATTATATGCATAAATTCTGGATACCCGAGGATACCGCATTGGCCACTTTGCCCGAGGTCGATTTCGATGTTAACTTTATGGCCTATCTTGTGGAGGCCAGCAAGCACAGAACTATGATTATTAATGATCATTATGCTGGAGAGGTGGTGGTGCATGATGTCACTAATGTTAAGCCAGGACTATTGGATTTGTTGCCCAGGGTACCAAGTGTTTAAGAATGTAGAGGGAGAGCTGGACATAAGAGGAGAAATTTCAAATGTTTGAGCCTGTTTCTCTTAACAATTTTATTTTAATTATTTTTAATAATGTGAATAATTAATAAAATTGTTTAGTTGTTTAATTCAAGTAATAAAGTTTTGAAAAATAAATTCAAACTGATATAAATAAACAAACATATCTACTTGGGAACATTTCTAAATTACCAGGCAATTAAATGTTTTTTAGTAGAAATCTACGTCAGTAAAATTAAAAACCTAAGATTGAAGCGAAAACTCTAGAACAGTCATGGGCGAAGTTGAATTTTCCCAGCACATGTGCTTGGCTACAAAATTTTACTTACACGTGTACTACTCGTAAGCTTACTTTTGTGTTGTACTAAAATGACCATTGTGTCTTGCTTTGTTATGCTCTCAGTGTTCAAACTTAAATCGCTTGTGCAAACAAGGTTTTGCTACGCAACTTTTTAAATGTTTATGATTTTCTCTTTTAGCCACTTGTTTTAGCACACATTTGTTTGACGTTGTTTACTCTTACAAGAGTTTTGCAGGATTAAACAGCAACCATTAAAATAAAACGAAATATTTGTTGTACCTTGTCCTAAATAAACGAAGTTTTTTTTTAAATAAATAAACGCATTCAAATATATTTTATTTAGTGGTGCCGTCTTTTTCGGCAAATATTTGCCAAGTGTGACCTTAAGACTAGCTAAAGAGGATTTCCTTTAAAATGGTAGAATTTTCACATTAAATTTTTTTAAAATGTTACTTTTTTTTTGAGTGCTTATTTACGTATTTTTGTGTCTATTTATGTTTTAAAATTTTTTATTATTATTTATTACATTACTTTTTATATACGAGGTCCGATCAAAAATAAACTTTATTTCCAAATTTCGTGAGTTACGTATGTTCGATTTTCGCATATTTTTCTGTTATATATGTTGGTAATATCAGCCATTTTGGATTGTCAGTTTGTTTTTGCCTGATAAAAAGGTTAGTGGTGTTTTAGTGTGCTCTTCGATTTTTTACTATTCGAAAAAATGGATCAAAGAAACTGTATTAAGTTTTGTGTAAAAAACTAAATTAAATGCGCAAGGACATTTGAAATATTGACTGTGGCGTTTGGCGAGTCCACTAAGAGCAGAACACAAGTGAAATTGTGGTTTAACCGATTTAAGGAAGGCCGAGAAGATGTCAATGACGATGCTTGTCCTGGTAGCCCGAGCACGTCAACAACCGATGAAAACATTAAAGCAGTGAAGAAAATGATTTTTGATAATCGTCTAATCACTATCAGAGAGGTTGCTGATGATGTTCACATATCGTTCGGCTCATGTCAAGCAATTTTTACGGACGTGTTTGGCATGCAACGTGCGACAGCGAAGATTGTTTTAAAATTGCTAAATTTTGAGTAAAAACAATGTCGCATTGACATCGCTCAGGAGCCGTTGAACATCGTCAACGACGATCCAGATTTCCTCAAAAAGGTCATAACTGGTGACGAATCATGGTTGCTATGGCTATGACATTGAAACCAATCATCCTAATGGAAACGTCCAGAAGAGCCAAGACCGAAAAAAGCACGTCAAGTTCGGTCAAATGTAAAGGTTTTGCTCACTGTTTCCTTCGACTGCAATGGTGTGGTGTATCATGAACTCTTGCCACAAGGTCGTACAATCAATAAGGAATATTACCTTGAAATTATGCGCCGTTTTCACAGAATTGTGGAAAAACCAATAATGAATTTTACATTATGATAACGCACCAGCTCACACATCGATGCTTGCGTGTGAGTTTTCGGACAAAAAGAAAACCGTTATCATGCCTCAATCACCGTATTCACCGGACTTGGGTCCCGCTTCCTTTTTCCTCTTCTCAAAACTGAAGACACCGATGAATGAGGAGATAAAAGAAAAATCGAAGCAGGAGCGATACCAAAAAGCGAGTTTCAGAAGTGTTTCGAGGATTGGAAAAAACGCTGGCATAAGTGTATTATATTTGAGGACTATTACTTTGAAGGGGACTAGATAGTTATTGAGGAATAAATAAATACTTTTTGAAAAAATTGAAAATAATGGTTATTTTTTGAGCAGACCTCGTATTGCAGTAATTTACTTTGTGGCCAGTCTTTATGCCCTGCAATCAACAATATCCTCATAAATCTTCTGCTAACATGTGTCAGCTAATAACATTGCCATTATCATAATCACAAGTCGCCACTTATGAGATGTGTTATTCTGCAAACATTTCAAACTACTCAATATGCTTGAAGTGCCAGCAAACAAACAAATTTTAAAACATCATCACTGTGTTTGGCATAATAATAATTTCCAAATAATTTCCGAACAATTTTTTTATTTATAAATCATATTAAATGCGTACACAAGTTATACATAAGTTAGGCTATAATTATATTTTATTGGTTTATTTTCAATGGATTTTTAAGAAATAATTTAATTTTTTTTCTATTTAATGGTTTCTTAGAAAATGCTAAGCTAAAGATTTGATTTGTTAAAATTATTAATATTTTTGCAGCATTTTTGGTGTGTTATAATTTACGTATTAAATGACATTGATGTGAATTTGAAAAAAAGTGTCTAGAATTAAACATGATGATTGTCAATTAAATTTGATGGATTGTTAAATTTATGCAAAGCAATTGTGTTAGAGTGTCAGAACAGGCAAGGGGATGTTGTGAGAATAGAAATTATTTGAAGGGAAAGAGGGTAGAATAAATATTAGCAAAAGGAAGTAGTTTTTATAGGTACCAGAACAACTTGTGAAAGTATCAGAATTTGTTTAAAAAAATTTCCTACTGACTGGTTGTACAAAAAATTTGTTCATTTTTCTTTTTATATTTCATGTTTTGGAAAAAGGATGTGAAATTGAAACTAGATTCATAAATTTGCTAATACTTTTGTTGGCTTTAAAATAAATAAAGAGGAATGAAAGATTTCGTGAAACGAACCCATTAAAAAAAAATTCGCATAATTTTAATTTGTCTTTAAACAATTAAACAATAAAAACTTGAATTGTGGCCTGGTTAAAATGTTTAACATTTCAATTCATGCTGTTAGTTTAAAGTTTTAACAATTAAAGCAACAAATTAAATGCTCAAAGTGTTTAAAGAAGACCATATGCCGCTATTAAAATAAATTCAATCAAAATGCCATATAGAAATTTTGTGTTAAGTTCTAATAACACTGAAAGAAATTATATTGACAAAATAAAAGATTATTTCAAACACTTGAAAAGTTATATGGTTTTAAAGCAGTGATGGGCAATCATAGACACCATGAAGAGCACTGCTCTAAAGAATTTTTTTTTTTAGTAAATTCTAGAAAATATTATATATTAAAAAGAAATGGTAAAACTAAAAAATAATTTTTTAAAGTTTAGGCAGAAAATAAGGGTTTAATTCACTATGAGTTTTTAATTAATCCCTAAAAAATTTGACACTTGGAAAAGACAAGACGACATATTATATACCAATGGATAGAGAAATGTGTCTAGTTTTTAAAACTATATAGAGCTTTTGGAGACTGAGAAATTCATGAAAGATTTTCTATGTCAAACTAAAAATGAATTTTTTAAACTTTAGGCAGAATTCACTAAGAGTTATTAGCTATTCCCTAATTAATTTGTCAGGTGGACAAAACAAAGAAGATATATTATATATCAATGGATAGAAAATTATAACTAGTTTTTAAAAATATATAAAACATTTAACAAATAATAAAGTCATGGCTGACTTTTATGAAAAACAAGGCAAAAATGTGTTATTTCAAGTTTTGTTGTACAAAATTTTTCAAACTGCACTAAAAACTTTATTTATAAATATTTTTTAATAAAATTTTGAATTTTTAAGAACAATTATATTTCGAATACTAAAATGTAAACAAAACTTTAATGTTTTTATAAAATAACCCTTAATTGCCAAAAAAAAAAAGTTTTAAAAAGCCCTAAAAATGGAATTTTTAAGATTTTTGGCCGTATTGTTTATACCAGGGGTGGGGTATCCAAAACTCGTTGCACAATAATTAACAACATATTGGGTCATATGAAATCATTTCTTATTTTTAGCTATGAACTAAACGATTTGAGGACATTTGCTTTAAAATTAAATTTTACATACAAAATAGCTGTATATTTTGAATGACACAGTGTTTGGAATCGTTTTATTTTGGAAATAATGCGGTATTACGGAAGCTATTACAGATATAGTAATGACATGGTTATAGCTGAGGTGTTTGTGTGTTGATTTACAGTATTTTTGGAGTCTTAAACGGAGGAGGTGCCAGTCGATGGTAACTAAAAATTTGTCACATTAACAAAAAATCGCCAAAAATCCATTTATGATACGAATGAAATTTAAAATAATAGATAAATACACTTACATGTGAATATTATCTCTTTTAGTTTAAGAGATATAAAGGTTTATTTGTGTTATTTTAATTTTCTGAAATATCAGTTATATTTGTGATAAAATTCTAAATAAATGTAAGGAATCTTGCAAGTAATAATCTATTCCCTATAAAAGTTACAAGCCTCCAAAGTTGGAACATGAAAAAAGACCCATATTTTTTAGTTTTTTTTTTAGTTTTATTTAATGGAATAAATGTTCTTGGGGACTATATATTATATCATTTTTATATGAGCTGGAATAAAAACTTAAATTATAAACTTCTAAAATAAAATTTGACTCATTTAATTTCACATAGGCCTCCTCAGACCTTTAGAAACTTGGCCAATTTAGAAAACAAATTTAGGTTAAAGTAAAAAATTAAAAAAACGCAGAGTAGCGATCCTTTAAAAGATGGAACACATTTTCCCGGTTTTAGGAATTTTGGTATTTGCAAGTAAAAAATGCCAAAAATTATAGTGCCATTAATTTAAGAACCTTTGGATCTATATTAGTTTTAAATTTTAATATGAAACCTTGAAAGGTTAAATACTCCAGCGCTTCCCTATTGAGTGTTTTAGCATTTGTCTTCCATGGGCCGAGGAAAATAGTGTAGCTTTGAAAGACATTATGTTTCTACAAAATATCCGTGAAATTGCAGCGCACAAAAATATATCATCTGATAAAACACAGTCCAAAATTTTTGACGTTTTTAAATGATTTTTTTTACGATTAAGTTTAAAATTGAAATTTGTGTATCCGATGTACATTAGAATGTGTATTTTTTATTAGTGTATAGTTTAGTTTTTTCTTAATTTTCACCACAAAAAAGAAAAAACGCCCTAAAAATGTGACTCGCCTTTTTCAACAACCACAGTTTTCGCAACAGCCGAATTTTCTAAAAGTTGCGTTAAGCGAGGTTGCACTGTATAATCTCTGAAATCGGATCACAAACGCAAAATTGGTATAGTTTTCAATGTCTCTTATACCCGAGGTGCTCAAATTTGGGGACCGCTGGTAACGCCTCTGGTAGGTTTATGAGCTTAAAATTCAAGAACTTATACTCAGAAACACGTTCTCACTCGGCATGTGATATTTTATAGCAATCAGAATTAGCGTTTAGGAATTACAAATTTGTTTCCAAATATTATTTTCCAAATGCACCCACTGTGCAGTGGTCGGCAGTTGTAGCCAATAGGGCGGGAAATGTTGTGTTATTTAACTGTAACTAACATAAAAAAAAAACAAACAAAAACCATTAAATTTATATTGCTCTTATGATTATAAACCAGTGTGCTTTTTAAGCCGACCACTTATTTAAAGTATGTATAGCTACAAATATTTGTTGTTTTATTACCAACATTTCTCTCAGTGCATTTGTCACATGGCCCAAGTTTTGCAAAAAATTTCGTATTCACTGCTGCAAACAAACATTTTTAATGGCGTCAATGATGTCTTGTAAAAAAATTAATTTAAATATGGGCCTCAAACTCACCGCTTTAGCAGACCAGTGACCGACCAACCAACCATTCGACCGGCTTGTATAAATATTGATGACATTAATTTTTTGTCGTTATTATTGTAAAAACACACACACAAACACACAACACACATTTTGCAGGGCCATATGCCCTCTACCAACATGATTGATTTTAATACTCCAATTTATGCAATTTTCGTAACAATTTTGCTTCTACGTTTTTTTCTGTTGTATTTCCCATTTATATTGAGATATTTATTTTTGTTTTATTTGAGCAACAAAAAAGTAAAGATTTTTTTTTTATAACTATTTGTATGTATTTATGTATTCATTTGTTGAAGTTAAATTTGTTATATAAAAATGTTAATTTCATTTTATGCACATCATTTCAATTATCGACATTTTAACACAAAAAATAAATGAAGCTCGTCACCAACAATCCATACAGCACTTTAGCAGCAGCACCTGCAACCAGTTACTGTGACTTTTATTGAATTTTTTTTTTTATATTTGAAACACAAATAATTCAACAATGTTCGGTTATGGTCACACAAATATAAAATTCAATATAGAGCTTTAAGTATCGAAAGTATTAAGGAAAAAAATTTTAAATTTACGCTATGCATTAAACATTATTTTAAAGTTTCTTTTAAACTGAACAACACTTAAAAGTATTGTTCACATGAAATCTGGTCTGCTTGATAACCACAAATTGCTTGTCTTTTTATTCATACTTAATAAAAACTTAAATAAAAAACTAAAGTTCATTTCTTCTTATAAAAGTTAGACTTTTTTGGCTTGATGAATGCAACTGCTCAAACAAACCGCTTTAAGTTTCCTTCTGCAATAATAATATTGCAATTGGCCGTAGTTTTTTTCAAGCATTTCTATTTTTTATAGAGCAGCAACAACGTATAATGGAAATTTTGGATATATCTTAAAAGCTCTATAGGAATTAAATTTATTTTTTAACATTTTAAATAAAGCCTAATAACAAATCAAACAATTCTTCTGAAAAATTCTTTATAAAAATAACCAGGACTCTTATGAAAAATTCCGCTTAAATAACCAGGAATTCTGCTCAAAGAGAATAACGATTCTTATAAAATATTCTTTATAAAAAGAACAAAAATTCTTATTAAAAATTCTGCTTAAAAAAAAACAGGATTCTTATGAACAAATTCTTCTTAAAGGGAATCACGATTCTTAGGAAAGAATTCTTTATAACTAGAACCAGGATTCTTATGAAAAAAATCATTATAAAGATAACAACGACTATTATGAAAGAATTCTGTATAAAAAGAACCAGGATTCTTATGAAAGAATTCTTTATAAAAAGAACCAGGATTCTTTAAAAAAAAATCTGCTTAAGAAGAACCACGATTCTTATGAAAAAAATCTGCTTAAAAAGAACCACGAATCTTATGAAAAAATTCTTCTTAAAGACAATCACGATTCTTAGGAATGAATTATTTATAAAAAGAACCAGGATTCTTATGAAAAATTCTTTATAAAAAGAACAACGATTCTTTTGAAAGAATCCTGTATAAAAAGAACAAGAAGGTCTATGAAAAATTGTGCTTAAAAATCCAGGAATGAAAAACTTTTTATTAAAAAAAAAACACAATTCTTATAAAAGAATTCTGTATAAAATGATCCAGTATTCCTTAAAAAAAATCTGCTTAAAAAAACCAGGATCCTTTTAAAAACTTTTCATAAAAAAACCAAAATTCTTATGAACAAATAGAATCATGATTCTTATGAAAAATTATTTATAAAAAGAAAATCGATTCTAATAAAAAGAATCGTGCATAAAAAGAACTAGGATTTTAAAGAAAATTTGTTTATGAAAAGAACAAGGTTTCTTATAAAAAATTGATTATAAAACGAACCACGATTTCTATTAAAAATTCTTATTAAAGCGAACCAGGATTCGTATAAAAAATCTTTATAAAATAAACCAGGACTCTTATGAAACATCTTTCATAAAAAGAACCAGAATCCTTATGAAAAATTATTTATAAAATGTACCCGGACTCTAATGAAAAATTCTGCTTAAAAAACCAAGATTCTTATGAAAAAGTTTTTATAATAAGAATCACAATTCTTATAAAAGAATTTTGTATAAAAAACCAGAATTCTTATGAAAAATTTTCTGTAAGAAAAATCAGGCTTTTATGGAAAATTTTTTATAAAAAGAAACACACTTCTGAAGAAAAACTCTTTGTAAAAATAACCACGACTCTTATGAAAAATTCTTTATAAAAAGAACCAGGACTCTAATGAAAAATTTGAAAATTATGAAAATATTTTTTATAAACAGGACCACGAATCTTATGAAAATATTTTTATAAAAAGAACCATGATTCTTATGAAAATATTTTTATAAAAAGAACCATGATTCTTATGAAAATATTTTTATAAAAAGAACCATGATTCTTATGAAAATATTTTTATAAAAAGAACCAGGACTCTAATGAAAAATTCTACTTAAAAATCCAATATTCTTATGAAAATATTTTTTATAAACAGAACCACGAATCTTATGAAAATATTTTTATAAAAAGAACCATGATTCTTATGAAAATATTTTTATAAAAAGAACCAGGGATTCTTATGAAAATATTTTTATAAAAAGAACCATGATTCTTATGAAAATATTTTTATAAAAAGAACCAGGACTCTAATGAAAAATTCTACTTAAAAATCCAATATTCTTATGAAAATATTTTTTATAAACAGAACCACGAATCTTATGAAAATATTTTTATAAAAACAACTATGATTCTTATGAAAATATTTTTATAAAAAGAACCATGATTCTTATGAAAATATTTTTATAAAAAGAACCAGGGATTCTTATGAAAATATTTTTATAAAAAGAACCAGGACTCTAATGAAAAATTCTACTTAAAAATCCAATATTCTTATGAAAATATTTTTTATAAACAGAACCACGAATCTTATGAAAATATTTTTATAAAAAGAACCATGATTCTTATGAAAATATTTTTATAAAAAGAACCAGGGATTCTTATGAAAATATTTTTATAAAAAGAACCATGATTCTTATGAAAATATTTTTATAAAAAGAACCAGGACTCTAATGAAAAATTCTACTTAAAAATCCAATATTCTTATGAAAATATTTTTTATAAACAGAACCACGAATCTTATGAAAATATTTTTATAAAAACAACTATGATTCTTATGAAAATATTTTTATAAAAAGAACCATGATTCTTATGAAAATATTTTTATAAAAAGAACCAGGGATTCTTATGAAAATATTTTTATAAAAAGAACCAGGACTCTAATGAAAAATTCTACTTAAAAATCCAATATTCTTATGAAAATATTTTTTATAAACAGAACCACGAATCTTATGAAAATATTTTTATAAAAACAACTATGATTCTTATGAAAATATTTTTATAAAAAGAACTATGATTCTTATGAAAATATTTTTATAAAAAGAACCATGATTCTTATGAAAATATTTTTATAAAAAGAACCATGATTCTTATGAAAATATTTTTATAAAAAGAACCAGGACTCTAATGAAAAATTCTACTTAAAAAACCAATATTCTTATGAAAATATTTTTATAAACAGAACCACGAATCTTATGAAAATATTTTTATAAAAAGAACCATGATTCTTATGAAAATATTTTTATAAAAAGAACCAGGGATTCTTATGAAAATATTTTTATAAAAAGAACCATGATTCTTATGAAAATATTTTTATAAAAAGAACCAGGACTCTAATGAAAAATTCTACTTAAAAAACCAATATTCTTATGAAAATATTTTTTATAAACAGAACCACGAATCTTATGAAAATATTTTTATAAAAAGAACCATGATTCTTATGAAAATATTTTTATAAAAAGAACCAGGGATTCTTATGAAAATATTTTTATAAAAAGAACCAGGGATTTTTATGAAAATATTTTTATAAAAAGAACCAGGATTCCTATGAAAAATTCTGCTTAAAGAGAACCACGATTATTATGAAAAATTTCGTATAAAAAGAAATAACGATTCTTATGAAAAAAAATCTGTATGAAAAAAACCAGTAGCAAATTTATTGATAAATACAACCATGATTCCGTATAAAAAGAAGCAATGATACTTATGAGAGAATTCTGTATAAAAAGAACCAAGAGAACCACGATTCTTACGAAAAATTCTTATGGGCTCTATTTGATTTATTCGATACAATTTCTTTGCAAAATTATTGCAGTGGAAAGAAAGTTATAAATAAACATACGTAAATAGTTCTGTTCTAGTTCTGTTCTAATCCTAATTCTAGTCCTGTTCTAGTTCTGTTCTAGTTCTGTTCTAGTTCTGTTCTAGTTCTGTTCTAGTTCTGTTCTAGTTCTGTTCTAGTTCTGTTCTAGTTCTGTTCTAGTTCTGTTCTAGTTCTGTTCTAGTTCTGTTCTAGTTCTGTTCTAGTTCTGTTCTAGTTCTGTTCTAGTTCTGTTCTAGTTCCGTTCTAGTTCTGTTCTAGTTCTGTTCTAGTTCTGTTCTAGTTCTGTTCTAGTTCTGTTCTAGTTCTGTTCTAGTTCTGTTCTAGTTCTGTTCTAGTTCTGTTCTAGTTCTGTTCTAGTTCTGTTCTAGTTCTGTTCTAGTTCTGTTCTAGTTCTGTTCTAGTTCTGTGCTAGTTCTGTTCTAGTTCTGTTCTAGTTCTGTTCTAGTTCTGTTCTAGTTCTGTTCTAGTTCTGTTCTAGTTCTGTTCTAGTTCTGTTCTAGTTCTGTTCTAGTTCTGTTCTAGTTCTGTTATAATTCTAATTCTAGTCCTGTTCTAGTTCTGTTCTAGTTCTGTTCTAGTTCTGTTCTAATTCTGTTCTAGTTCTGTTCTAGTTCTGTTCTAGTTCTGTTCTAGTTCTGTTCTAGTTCTGTTCTAGTTCTGTTCTAGTTCTGTTCTAGTTCTGTTCTAGTTCTGTTCTAGTTCTGTTCTAGTTCTGTTCTAGTTCTGTTCTAGTTCTGTTCTAGTTCTGTTCTAGTTCTGTTCTAGTTCTGTTCTAGTTCTGTTCTAGTTCTGTTCTAGTTCTGTTCTAGTTCTGTTCTAGTTCTGTTCTAGTTCTGTTCTAGTTCTGTTCTAGTTCTGTTCTAGTTCTGTTCTAGTTCTGTTCTAGTTCTGTTCTAGTTCTGTTCTAGTTCTGTTCTAGTTCTGTGCTAGTTCTGTTCTAGTTCTGTTCTAGTTCTGTTCTAGTTCTGTTCTAGTTCTGTTCTGTTCTAGTTCTGTTCTAGTTCTGTTCTAGTTCTGTTCTAGTTCTGTTCTAGTTCTGTTCTAGTTCTGTTCTAGTTCTGTTCTAGTTCTGTTCTAGTTCTGTTCTAGTTCTGTTCTAGTTCTGTTCTAGTTCTGTTCTAGTTCTGTTCTAGTTCTGTTCTAGTTCTGTTCTAGTTCTGTTCTAGTTTTGTTATAATTCTAATTCTAGTCCTGTACTAGTTCTGTTCTAATTCTGTTTCAGTTCTGTTCTAGTTATGTTCTAGTTCTTTTTTAGTTCTGTTTTAGTTCTGTTCTATTTCTGTTCTAGTTCCTTTCTAGTTTTGTTCTGGTTCTCTCAAGAAAATAATTTCTGAAACTGAGTCAGAAAAATCCTACAATTTGTAACAATTGTTTATTTAAAAAAAGGAACATTAAATGACAATAAATAAATTGCCCACATTCATAATTAATGTCACATTAACGTATTGTAAATATTCATTAAACAGACCAGACATCTCATTTGCACCCCCACCTATAGCCGGGCTTTAATTTAATTTGTTTAACGTCCGCTCTGGTTTATTGACCACTTCTCATTATGTTGACGTTTAAAAGTTGAAATTCTCATTGTCATTTGATTGAATTTTATTTTCGTATTTAACAATTTGTTTTGCTGTCATTGTTAACAGGTATCAATTTAAATTGTCCTTATTTATTTATAACCATTTTGCTTGTTTTTGTTGTTGTTGCTGTTGTTGTTAATTTTGTATTTAAATGAGTATGTAGCTGTTTTTATGTCTGTTATTGGCGGTTTTGCAGTTATTTTGTATTTCGACCATAATTTTATTAGAAATTGTGTAAAATAATTGTAACCACAATTATTGTATTTCAATCAATTTAACTTGTAACAGAAAAAAATTAAATCATGTATAAATAAAAATAATAATAAATAATAATAATAATTTACATATACTCGTACATACATATGTAAATTCTTAATGAATGGAAATATTTGTAGAAAATTTTATAAAAAATTATAGCAATTTTTTTTTTGCTACTTGCTCACTTTGCTATAATTTACATAAATTGACGAATGTTGTTTTTTCTTTCGCAGGAAAATTATGAATGGAATTTGTGTTTAATGAAAATTATGATTGAAGTTAATGAAGTTAAATATGGGCAGTAGGAAAATTGTCAGTTTTGTAAAATGTTTTGAACAATACTGAAAGGTTTTGCTGCACTTAAAATGTTTAAGCAGTTTCTGTCTACAAAATTCTTTTATAAATTTAAATTACTACAGGCCACATTTCCTGGTCATGCACGCTCATCTTTTGCTGAATTTTGAATTGGTTACCTAGATCGTTGGTAAGTTTTGGGACACCCTTTAGCACTCTTAAAGAAACTGGAACTAGTTTTTTATTATTATTTGTTGTCGGCTTTTCGTTAAAAAAAAATTTTATAATTTACAATTTATGATTGAAATTAAAGTTGCTGAGAAAAAATTGTTAATAATTTGTTATTTTTTTTTATTTTTTTTTTTAGCAAATTTATTGTTTTATTAAAATAATTTTCGTGCTTGAATTTGCTCCAGCAAATAGCTTTGTTTAATCAATAAAATTTTAAATATTTATTATAAACTTAAAATTTGCTAAGACTGATGAATTCAAACAAAGAATCATTAATTTGTTTGAGGGCAAATTGAAAAATTCGTTTTGTACTAAAAGATTAACAATTTTTTTTTTCATTTAGTTTAATAAATTTAAATAGTTTTAATTCTTGTTAATAGAGACACAGCAAACATTTATTAGAAGGTTATCATAAAAACAGAAACTAAAATGAAAACTACATAAATTGCAGTTTGACGGACACGACCATTTACAGATATTGTATATGTTATTGCTTTTTCTTGATAAAGTCTAACAAAAAATACAGCAACAATCAAAACTACCACAACAATTTTTGCTTAGCTGTAAAAATTAAACACATTCCGTCATCATAACATTAAACTAATTAATAATAACCATATTAAGAATTGTTAGCATTGAAAATCTCAGATTTTTTTGGAGGTTTTTAAACTTTAGTTGTTGATTTTTAATAACACACTGCCTAGGACAATCTCAAATGTGCCACAAAAAATCTCTTAATTTTATGTGATGTATTTTGAACATGAGAGTGATTTACACACACAGATTTTTACGAACTTGCAAACTTTGTGAGTGGCTGCATTGTTAAATTAAATTGTTGATATTAAACTCATTATGTTATCATAACATTTGTGGAGAACTGTTTAACTGTTCTCTATCTAATTTGTTAGAGGTTGTTTTATATTATGCTTCATAACTTTCTTTAAGCTAAAGGGATTTGGCTTATTATCAAAAACAAACTACTTAGAAACATGATAAACATTATGCATAAAGCTCCTATGTTTCTTTTATTAATTAAGGAAATGAGAGTGATTTACACAGACAACAAAAAAAAAAAAACTGTAGCAAAATATACAGAATTGAGCTTTCAAAGTTTTTGAAAACATATTAATACGTTTATTTGTTAAATAAGCTTTTGTAATAAAAAAAGCAGTTACATTTAACACCATTGCCACTTTTGTGATGAGTGCCTTGAGGCATGGTTAAGCATTAGAGGGCTAAGCTGAAAGAGATACATATCAAAAAGTGATTGTATATTAAGCGATAAACTGGCGAAACCAGAAAAAAACAGTAGAGAATAATTTTTTAATAATTTTGCTCTTAAGTGTAGATTGTGATATTGGTAGCAAAATTAAATCAGGATTCTCTTTACTTTAGATGCCTCAATATTTTTAAGAAGTTTGTTTAAGATGGAACTAACGATAATATTCTATTGCAAAATGACATACATATTATTTTTCTCTATCTAGAGTTGGATTCACTTATTTCTTCCGAACAAAAATTTTGTCCCAAAAAACTTTTTTTTACCAAGAGTTTTCGAAAGTGATTTCGAAAGATTTTTCTGGAAAATAAAAGCTGCCATATCTAAACAAAATCGATTGGTTTTGCAAATGCGGCCGTTGATTTATTTTGCTTTGGTTTTAAAATGAAAAAAAAAACAAATATTAAATACATTTAAAATATTATATTCAAAATTAATAAAAATAGAGAGTGTCTTTTTTTTATGGCCATGGAAATACATCAGTCATTATTTGTATGAAAAAATGTAACCTATTGGTAAATCAGTTCATTTTTGTCTAGACAAAAAATATAAAATTAAACCATTTCAAGCTGAGAATAAAAAGTATTTTCTCAAATAGTGCGACGTCAAACTTCATATGAAAAAAACTTTGTCTGCACAAACATTTTGTTCAGAACGAATGGGTGAATCCACCTTAATGTTCAATTTTATGTTTTTAAATTATTAAGGATTTATAAAATACAAAATTTGCTTTATAAACTTCCAGTAAATTAAAAAATTATGAGAGAAAATTCAAACATATTTTTACATACATACATATTTAATATAAGTTACTTACTTGTTTTTTTTTTATTAATAAACCAATTTGTTTTAATAAGAAATAAAAATCCCGAAATACCCCAAAGATCCTGGGATCCCGCAAATCCAGTCCCGTTTGTCATCCCTGATTTTCAGTAATGATGTCAGCTGTGTTGTATAGGTATTCCAAATCCTTTAAAACATTCCTTCTCATTAATTTTAATCGACTTTTCTATTAAATGTTAATTTTTGGCCAATCTACTATTCTGGGCTGCATTAAAACTAATTTTCATATAAATGACATCATTTATCTCTTGCCACAAAATGTTTTAAAAACATTTTACATTTTTACTGGTCGTAGCAATTTATTTTTAATAGTTTTCGGTGATACTACTACACTATCATTAATTTGCTTGAAATTATGAATGTAAATACGAGGGCTGATAAAAAAATAACCGTTATTTTCAAATTTCGTGAGTTACGTATGTTCGATTTTAGCATTTTTTTTCTGTTATATATGTTGGTAATATCAGCCATTTTGGATTGTCAGTTTGTTTTTGCCTGATAAAAAGGTTAGTGGTGTTTTGGTGTGCTCTTCGATTTCTTACAATTCAAAAAAAAAAAAATGGATCAAAGAAACTGTATTAAGTTTTGTGTAAAAAACTAAATTAAATGCGCAAGGACATTTGAAATGTTGACTGTGGCGTTTGGCGAGTCCACTAAGAGCAGAACACAAGTGCAATTGTGGTATAACCGGTTTAAGGAAGGCCGAGAAGATGTCAATGACGATGCTCGTCCCCGAGCACGCCAACAACCGATAAAAACATTGAAGCAGTGAAGAAAATGATTTTTGATAATCGTCTAATCACTATCAGAGAGGTTGCTGATGATGTTCACATATCGTTCGGCTTATGCCAAGCAATTTTTACGGATGTTTTAGACATGAAACGTGCGGCAGCGAAGATTGTTCCAAAATTGCTAAATTTTGAGTAAAAACAACGTCGCATGGACATCGCTCAGGACCTGTTGAACATCGTCAACGACGATTCAGATTTCCTCAAAAAGGTCATAACTGGTGGCGAATCGTGGGTGTATGGCTATGACATTGAAACCAATCATCCCAATCATCCCAATGGAAACGTCCAGAATAGCCAAGACCGAAAAAAGCACGTCAAATTCGGTCAAATGTAAAGGTTTTGCTCACTGTTTCCTTCGACTGCAATGGCGTGGTGTATCATGAACTCTTGCCACAAGGTCGTACAGTCAATAAGGAATATTACCTTAAAGTTATGCGCCGTTTGCGCGAAGCAATTCGTCAGAAACGCACAGAATTGTGGAAAAAGCAATCATGGATTTTGCACCATGATAACGCACCAGCTCACACATCGATGCTTGTGCGTGAGTTTTTGGCCAAAAAAAAAAAACCGTTATCATGACTCAACCACCGTATTCACTGGACTTGGGCCCCGCTGACTTTTTTCTCTTTCCAAAACTGAAACAGGAGCTGTTGGCGATACCAAAAAGCGCGTTTCAGAAGTGTTTCGAGGATTTGAAAAAACGCTGGCATAAGTGTATTATATCTGAGGGGAATTACTTTGAAGGGGACAAGATGGTTATTGATGAATAAGTAAATACTTTTTGAAAAAATTGAAAATAACGGTTCTTTTTTGATCAGACCTCGTATATGCAAGTGCTGTTGTTAAACAACTACAACATATAATAGTTATAGGTTGTTTTTGTTGTGCCATTATTTAGCATTAAATTAGCATACATTTTAATGAACATTAGCAACTCAATAATTTTAAATAAATACACTATCGACAAAAATCCACTCGAAAAAATACAACAAAATTTACGCACATTTACACACACACGCATTTAATCCATGTGATATTATTTGTGTAAAACAAAAAATACAAATTAAAAAAAAAAAACAGAAAAAGGTTAAAAGTTTACACACACACACACACATCCCTGCTGGTATTTAACTATAAAACTTTGCCGTATCTATAAAACAGTGTCGATTTAATTACAATTGCAACCGCAATCTGTGCTGATGCCACCAACGAATTGTTGCCACGCCTGGGAAGTTGTATTGGAAGTTATCCACATACCAACACAAGATCATTATGTTTTGTATAAAAACAACAACGACAACAAAATACGCATAGATTCCTTTTATGTTGAGGATACAATTATCAGGACCATAAAGCACAGACTCACACACACACAAACTCTCTCGTACGGCCGCATGAAAAGCTCATGGGGTCATTTACAGGTTTAATGTGAGTTTCTCTGTTTGTGTTTCGGGGGGGTTTTTTTTTTGGAATTTTGTTAGCGGTTGGTTGGAGTTGCTGGTGGTGGACATGCTTTATGTGTTGCTCGTAGTGATAATTTTACGCTCAATTATTATTAAATATTTAATACGTTTGGTATCAGACAAACTGCAACAAAAATAACAAAAAAAAAAAAAAAAAAACAACTTAAAGTGCAATATTCGGCTGTGCCGAATTTTATATACCCCCCATTAAATCACTTATTATGGGGCCCACGTCATACAATATTGTAACGTAATTTAGATTTTTAATTTTAGATTTTAATTTGGTTGAAATTCAACTCAATAAAGATATTCACAAGAATTTTAGGCATATTCAAGAATTTATATTTGTGTCATTCTTGCAGCACAGCGCTACAGTGTGTAACATAGTGGTACCAAAAAGCCCTAGGAAACCGATTTTATTTTTGGAAACATCAAAATTCTCACTCTGTGGTTATTCTCAGAAGTGGAGTTTGTATGGAAGCTATTGCTTCATACAAAAGTCAAAAATATAATTTTTACAAAATTTTATTAATTTGGGTATTTTTAACACTTTTTAAAATTACTACATATTTTTAAAAATTTTAATTTATACATGAAATAAGTAGATCTGCATGAAATTAGCTATTTCTCTAGCAAAATAAGTGTAATTTACCAAAATTTCCCTTTTTCTCACATTTAAAAAAAGTAGTATTTCTACTACTATTTTCAAAATTTAAATTTGAGTCTATTATGTGACTTATAATAACAAAATATTCAAGAATTTAATAAATTTAAGTATTTTTAAAAATTTTAAGATTGTTAAAAAAAGTAGTATTTCTACTACTATTTTCAAAATTTAAATTTCTGTCTATTATGTGACTTATAATAACAAAATATTCAAGAATTTAATAAGTTTTAGTATTTTTAACAATCTTGAGATTGTTAAAAAAAGGAGTATTTTTACTACTATTTTCAAAATTTAAATTTAAGTCTATTATGTGACTTATAATAACAAAATATTAAAGAATTTAATAAATTTAAGTATTTTTAACAATCTTGAGATTGTGAAAAAGTAGTAGTAAAAATAAAGAGTCCAAAATTTCATAATATTATCTGCATTATATTTAAAGAAAGAATACAGGTTGTCTGAAACTTTGGTCTATAAGTCGAATCCTACTGCACCGATTTTGCCCATTTTCAATACCAAAGATTTCGGTTAAATGAAATAAATATTGTTTGCCATCAGACGGTCGGCTAAATTGTCTTAAAATCTTATAAGTAGCCAGAATATATAGACTTTTTGGTTCTATGACCAATATTTCGATGTGTTACAAACGCAATGGCAAATTTAATATACTGCCATCTTTTTGATGCTGGGTGTAAAGAAGTTGTGAAAAGAAATTGTTTCTAGGATGATTTATTAGTTCGCTATTCTTTTGAATTTGAAACGTAGATAGGGCTTTTTATATAGTGCCAATTTAGCATCAAACCTTGGTCTTTATATAGCACCGATTTAGCATCAATTCTAGGTCTTTATGTTGTTTCAGTTTTCAGTCTTTCTTAAGGTCTTTAGTTTGGTTTAAATTTGAAGTCTTTGTTTAGTCTCAGTTTATCTTCAGTCTTAGGTTTTTGTTTAGTCCTTTTTTAGCTTCAATCGTAGGTGTTTCTTTAGTCTTAGTTTAGTTTCAATCGCAGGTCTTTATGTAGTCCCTGTTAAGCTTCAATCGTAGGCCTTTCTTTAGTCCCTAATTAGATTCAATCGTAGGTCTTTATGTAGTCCCAGTTTGGCTTCAGTCGTAGTCCCAGTTTGCCTTAAATTTTAAGTCTTTGTTTAGTCCCAGTTTATCTTCAATCTTAGGTTTTTCTTTAGTCTTAGTTCAGCTTCCATTATGGGTCTTCCTATAGTTCTTTAGCTTTAATCAAAGGTCTTTCTTTAGTCCCTGTTTAGCTTCAGTAGTAGATCGCAATATATAGATTACAGTAGGGCATCTAACATAAAGTTAAGTTTGATACAAATTATTAATGTTAAACAGTCTTATTGTGTGGACACTCTCTACAAAATGTTTGTCATTATCTCGTTCAAATGTATCTTGTACCCCAGCAACCTTACACCGAATATATTGATACAATGTTGGAAGCTGTTGCCCTAATGAGATTGCAATTATTTTGCAATAAATTTTTATTATTTCAGATTTAATGTTCATGTTTTTAACGATAAATTGAGATGCACACAAATTGTTTGCCTGTGTATGCTACATACGTTTGCCACATATGTATGTAAACGCACAAAAACCCACTTAAAAAAGCAACAGCAGATCAGGGAAACTACAAATATGTACGCTGCTTGTTGGCAGCACTGGTAGTGGTGGTGGTGTTGGTGTTGTTGGTCTACTGGCCTGGGATTTTACATTCCCGTTGAGCTGTATCTTGTTCATGGGTTTTTAAAAACCATTTAAATTTTAATTATTTTTTATGAATAAAATATTTACAAGGCACCAACAGCAGCATCAGTAGCAGTAGCAAAAATAGCAAAACAATTTTTGTTATCGACTTTAATAAAAAAATTACTTTGTCATGTTTGAGGCCGGGCCGGTACTGCTGCAGCTGCTGATTTGGTTTTGTTGGTTACACATTTTTTAATTGTATTACAAACATTTTGTAATTAATTCAGTTTATTTATTCTTATACACATATTTTGTTGTTGTTGTTAATTGTTGTATTTGTTGCCACTGTTTTATGGGATATTAATGGAAAAGCGTTTATTTAATTAATATTTTATTATTAATATTAATATTGTTGATATTATAAATAAACATAATTTATTTATTTAAGCTGTTTATAATGTCAAAGTTAAATGTCGTTTTGCAAAAAGATTAGAACAGAAAATTTTAAATTTTTATTTGTTTATTACAGACATTTATAAGTTCTCTACAAATATGAATTTCTATTTCACACATTATTGACTTTGGCTACCAATATTAGTTTTATGGGTTTTTGCTTAACCTTTATTCGAGGTTAAGGTCTTTCGTATTTAAATTCCAGCCATCTAATTCATTAAAATGCTATCAGCGTTTTTTGTATTTTTTGGTCTTATCATGTTTAAATTATCTGTTTTTTTTTTCATAAAAGCTACTTTTTTTATTTATTCTATTTTTACATATAAAGCATTTTAATTATAATTTAATTGCAAATATTGTGTTGAAAAAAACGGAAAACAAATGTAGCGCATAATTGAAAAAGTGGGTTAAATATAGCAAATGACAAGTTCAATGAACTAGAGGGTAAAATGTACTTCATAATTTTGTCAATATAAAAGAAGAACTTTCAGTAGTATACCAAAGACATTAAATGTCTTTATAACTAAATAGAAACGAACTGAAAGTGAACTGAAACTGGACTGAAACTGAACTAAAACTGAACTGAAACTGAACTGAAACTGAACTGAAACTAAACTGAAACTGAAACTGAACTGAAACTGAACTGAAACTGAACTGAAACTGAACTGAAACTGAACTGAAACTGAACTGAAACTGAACTGAAACTGAACTGAAACTGAACTGAAACTGAACTGAAACTGAACTGAAACTGAACTGAAACTGAACTGAAACTGAACTGAAACTGAACTGAAACTGAACTGAAACTAAACTGAAACTGAACTGAAACTGTACTGAAACTGAACTGAAACTGAACTGAAACTGAACTGAAACTGAACTGAAACTGAACTGAAACTGAACTGAAACTGAACTGAAACTGAACTGAACTGAAACTGAACTGAAACTGAACTGAAACTGAACTGAAACTGAACTGAAACTGAACTGAAACTGAACTGAACTGAAACTGAAACTGAACTGAACTGAAACTGAACTGAAACTGAACTGAAACTGAACTGAAACTGAACTGAAACTGAACTGAAACTGAACTGAAACTGAACTGAAACTGAACTGAAACTGAACTGAAACTGAACTGAAACTGAACTGAAACTGAACTGAACTGAAACTGAACTGAAACTGAACTGAAACTGAACTGAAACTGAACTGAAACTGAACTGAAACTGAACTGAAACTGAACTGAAACTGAACTGAAACTGAACTGAAACTGAACTGAAACTGAACTGAAACTGAACTGAAACTGAACTGAAACTGAACTGAAACTGAACTGAAACTGAACTGAAACTGAACTGAAACTGAACTGAAACTGAACTGAAACTGAACTGAAACTGAACTGAAACTGAACTGAAACTGAACTGAAACTGAACTGAAACTGAACTGAAACTGAACTGAAACTGAACTGAAACTGAACTGAAACTGAACTGAAACTGAACTGAAACTGAACTGAAACTGAACTGAAACTGAACTGAAACTGAACTGAAACTGAACTGAAACTGAACTGAAACTGAACTGAAACTGAACTGAAACTGAACTGAAACTGAACTGAAACTGAACTGAAACTGAACTGAAACTGAACTGAAACTGAACTGAAACTGAACTGAAACTGAACTGAAACTGAACTGAAACTGAACTGAAACTGAACTGAAACTGAACTGAAACTGAACTGAAACTGAACTGAAACTGAACTGAAACTGAACTGAAACTGAACTGAAACTGAACTGAAACTGAACTGAAACTGAACTGAAACTGAACTGAAACTGAACTGAAACTGAACTGAAACTGAACTGAAACTGAACTGAAACTGAACTGAAACTGAACTGAAACTGAACTGAAACTGAACTGATCTGAAACTGAACTGATCTGAAACTGAACTGAAACTGAACTGAAACTGAACTGAAACTGAACTGAAACTGAACTGAAACTGAACTGAAACTGAACTGAAACTGAACTGAAACTGAACTGAAACTGAACTGAAACTGAACTGAAACTGAACTGAAACTGAACTAAAACTGAACTGAAACTGAACTGAAACTGAACTGAAACTGAACTGAAACTGAACTGAAACTGAACTGAAACTGAACTGAACTGAAACTGAACTGAAACTGAACTGAAACTGAACTGAAACTGAACTGAAACTGAACTGAAACTGAACTGAAACTGAACTGAAACTGAACTGAAACTGAACTGAAACTGAACTGAAACTGAACTGAAACTGAACTGAAACTGAACTGAAACTGAACTGAAACTGAACTGAAACTGAACTGAAACTGAACTGAAACTGAACTGAAACTGAACTGAAACTGAACTGAAACTGAACTGAAACTGAACTGAAACTGAACTGAAACTAAACTGAAACTGAACTAAAACTGAACTGAAACTGAACTGAAACTGAACTGAAACTGAACTGAAACTGAACTGAAACTGAACTGAAACTGAACTGAAACTGAACTGAAACTGAACTGAAACTGAACTGAAACTGAACTGAAACTGAACTGAAACTGAACTGAAACTGAACTGAACTGAAACTGAACTGAAACTGAACTGAAACTGAACTGAAACTGAACTGAAACTGAACTGAAACTGAACTGAAACTGAACTGAAACTGAACTGAAACTGAACTGAAACTGAACTGAAACTGAACTGAAACTGAACTGAAACTGAACTGAAACTGAACTGAAACTGAACTGAAACTGAACTGAAACTGAACTGAAACTGAACTGAAACTGAACTGAAACTGAACTGAAACTGAACTGAAACTGAACTGAAACTGAACTGAAACTGAACTGAAACTGAACTGAAACTGAACTGAAACTGAACTGAAACTGAACTGAAACTGAACTGAAACTGAACTGAAACTGAACTGAAACTGAACTGAAACTGAACTGAAACTGAACTGAAACTGAACTGAAACTGAACTGAAACTGAACTGAAACTGAACTGAAACTGAACTGAAACTGAACTGAAACTGAACTGAAACTGAACTGAAACTGAACTGAAACTGAACTGAAACTGAATTGAAACTGAACTGAAACTGAACTGAAACTGAACTGAAACTGAACTGAAACTGAACTGAAACTGAACTGAAACTGAACTGAACTGAACTGAAACTGAAACTGAACTGAAACTGAACTGAACTGAACTGAACTGAAACTGAACTGATACTGAAACTGAAACTGAACTGAAATTGAAGTGAAACTGAACTGAAACTGAACTGAAACTGAACTGAAACTGAACTGAAATTGAACTGAAACTGAACTAGAACCTTAACTACAATCTTAAATGGAACATGAACTAGAAAGTGAAGTAGAATCTAAACTACAACCTCAAACGGAACATGAACTTGAAACTGAACTAGAACCTGAACTAAAAAAGAACGTGAACTAGAACTTTAAACATTCGTGGATTTATCCTGATACTATTTCAACTTAAGTTTATGAAACAAACTTGAATTTCTCCTGGTTTTGTTGCAACTAAAATTTATCAAATATTTATCCTGGTTTATCACACAACGGTGAATTTATCCTGGTTTTGTTGCAACTCAAGTTTATCAAGCATTCGTACATTTTTCCAACTGAAGTTTATCAAACATTTGTGGATTTATTCTGATTTATTAAACCATCAAGGATTTTTCCTGTTTTTTTTTTTGCCAACTCAAGTTTATCAAACATTTGTGGATTTATATAGAACCTGATTTGGTCTTGTTTTATCAAACGTTTTTTTTTATTTATTCTTATTTTGTTTCAACTAAGTTATCAAAGATTTTTGAATTTATTGTGGATTTATTCTGATTTTTTTTTTGCCAACTCAAGTTTATTAAACATTTGTGGATTTATCCCGGTGGATTTATTCTGATTTATCAAACCATCAAGGCTGTTTTTGTTTGCCAACTCAGGTTTATCAAACATTTGTTGATTTATCCTGATGTATCAAACAATCGTGGATTTATTCTGATTTATCAAACCATCAAGGATTTATCCTGTTTTTTTTTGCCAACTCAAGTTTATCAAACATTTGTGGATTTATCTAGAACCAGATATGGCCTTGTTTTATCAAACGTTCTTTTATTTATTCATCTTTTGGTTTAACTTAAGTTTATCAAGCATTCGTGGATTTGTCCAGGTCTTGTTTCAACTTAAGTTATCAAACATTTTTGAATTAATTGTGGATTTATTCTAATTTTTTTCCAACTCAAGTTAATAATCTTTGTGGATTTATTCTGATTTACCAAACCATCAAGGATTTATCCTGACTTTGTTTCAACTTAAGTTCATCAAACATTCATGGATTTGTCCAGATCTTATTCCAGAACTGAACTTGAGCTGGAACCTGAACTTGAACCTAAACAGGAACCGGTGACACTTGTATAATTTTCTTTTAATTGAAATGTTTACTAGATATTTGCAAAACTTTATTTCTCTAACAAAAATTGATATTATTTTTTCCTTAATTTAAAATAATTCCAGCACGTCAGTCACTCATCATGTCCATCATCATCATCGTCAGCATTTTGTTTTTCACTCATTTGCAATATTGACTTTGTTGATTAAATTATGAAAATTCAAGAAGTATATACATATAACAACAACAAAAAAACATTACTAAAATTTACAATTTCATTTGGCAGATACATGTGCGTCTGCTAAAGGCGGCTATGAAGGAAGAAGGACAGCTCCAAATATATAAATTTCATGGCTGGCTGCAAATAAATAAAAATACAAAATATTTTCCAAAGCAACAAATACACAAACTCTCTGCAAGACAAATAAAATCATAATAAAAATAACTGAAAATACTTGAAGCAAAAATAAAGCTAAAATAAAATTAAATAAAACCAAAAAACTAAGAAAAAAATCAGCTTATAAATTATGTTAATTTAACTAAAAAAAAAGTATTATGAAAATTAAAGGAATTATAGGATGTTATCAGCAACCCTCTATATGAAAACAAATAACTATGTTAAATATTATAAAATGAAAATGGAATTGAATTGAAGCATGTTGATGCCTGCCTGCCAGTGTGCAAGTTCTTAGACTTGCTGGAAAACTCTCTGCAGACAATTGACAAACAAATACATGAATGAATTAAATCAGTTTTGTTGGCAAATGATAATTCATATTTATTGTAATGGAAACTTATTTTACTTTTGTCGTTTTTGCTTCACTCTTTTGCATTTAATAAATTTACAAAATGAATGATTTTGTTAAAAACAATGAAAATATCTAGAGGCTAAATGTTTTAAGGCGGTTGAGAAAAATATTCAAAGAGTTTGAAAAGAAAATTAATATAATTAAATTAAAAGAATATGAAGAATTTAAAGGAAATCTTGAGTTTTCAAGTTTAGCTATATATGTATGTGTGTGTAAAACATGCTGTCTAGAGAATTTGAAAGTGGACAGTAATGAGATTTACATGGTGTGTTTATCATTATCCTAGGTAGGTTGGTATTGAAAATCAGCGAATTGAGATTGGTAGGATAAAAGTTATGCATCAAAATGTAAGACAATCTCTTTTAAAGAAGACTTAATATTACAATGTTTGTCCAGCAGTTTAACATCACTCTCCTTTTACAACACTTGTAACTAACAATTTATTTAGTCGCTAAAAAAAGTATCATACTTATAATTCTTCTCTCTCCGAAACGCTTCACAAAACTGTTCTGCTAAAATAATCTTTAAATAAACCAAACTACTCACCAAACAAAAATTATATTTTGTATTCCTTGGGTAGTTTGGTAAATGTAAGTTCTGTTTTTGTACGAGTTCATTTTATTGCAGTAAAAGTTTTTGTTTTTTTTTCTCTATGTACGAGTATATAAAATTTTCTTGCTGTTGTATTTCAGTTGAGTTTTTTTTATGGCCTTTTAACAATAGTTTTTGGATTTTTAGACCCAAAAGTAATTATGATTTTGTTGCAGTTGTGTAGTGGAATTGTTTTAAGATTAAGAACATTTTGCCATTGTTTAACACTCGGCCAGCTTATCAACATTAAGCAGTGGCAAAAACAAACAGCAACTACTTACTACTCCTGCTTCATGTTTAATCAAAGACAGGAAAAGTTTTTCAGAAATTTTTAGGCAACAAAAAGATATAATAAAAGTTGGGGTAGATAAAATGCCTACAATTTAACAAGTTTGTAAAACATTATATTCAAAATAAAAACATAAAGAAATTTATTTTTGTGCAGTTTTAACTTAAACAAGCAAGTGCAATGAGACTTGACAAAAACTACTTCAGAAAAACTGTACAATTTATATCTTTACAAAATGTCCTTGCAACAAAACTGCATACGAGTCCCTTTTATAAAGCTTCTACTGTACATTGAACAAACATTATTTTGCTAATTTCAATCACGTACATATACTGTCAGCATTGATGGATGAATTTTTTTGACAATGCCTTAAAGTAGGCTGAAAATTCGTTTAAATCAAATAAATGTTGTAACAGTATAATATATGAACTAAAACTGAAACTTCAGAAACTATGGACCACCAAGCCTTAGTAACTAAAGAAAAAATAATATACAATGAAATAGGAAAATAAAAACCCATAGAAAACAAACAAATAGGACCAAGTTCCTCTTAAGATAGGAGCAATTTGCTATAGAATCACAAAAGATAGAAACTAGTAACTATATAATAGCATGAGATAGGAACAAGTTCCAAAAGAATAGCATGAAAAAAGAACAAGTTCCTAAAGAATAGCATGAAAAAGGAACAAGTTTCTAAAGAATAGCATAAAATTGGAACAAGTTCTTATAGAATACCTTGATATAGGCCCAAGTTCCTAAAGAATAGCATGAAATTGGAACAAGTTCCTATAGAATAGCTGCAGATAGGAACTACTTCCTATAGAATAGCCCGAGATAAGAATAACTTCCTATTGATAGGAACAAGTAACTATACAAATGCATGAGATAGGCACAAGTTGCTTGAGGTAGGAAGAAGTTCCTATAGAATATCTTAAGATAGGAACAAATTCCTAAAGAATAGCATGAATAGGAACAAGTTCCTATAGAATAGGGTGACATAGGAACAAGTTCCTAAAGAGTAGCGTTAAATAGGAACAAATTCCTGTAGAATAGCTTGAGATAGAAGGAAGTTCCTTTTAAACAGCATGAATTATGGCAATGCACGTTTTTAAAGATTTTTCTTTATTTTTTGTAACATAATGTGGTTTCATCATTACAACTCACTCACTTACTCAACATTTTGTGTTCCATTTTTTATATTCTAAAAATTTTAATTTAAAACAATTTATTTATTTTGTCCTTTCCATGTGCACAAGAGCGTATGTGCGCCAGCATGTGAGCAGCATGTATTTAAATGCGCTCGTAAAACAATGTCTAAAACATTAAATAAAATTAATCTAAATAAATTTATTTGGTCAACGCAGCCAATTTAAAATCACAAAAACCACAAAACATTTTTGAAACGACAACCAATTTTGTTGCACTTGGACACTAAACAAATTAAATGCACTTTTGTAGGCGAAAAAAAAACAACAAGCAGGACAAATAACCAAAAAGTACTCACACTCGTCCAAACACACTCATGCATTTTAAAATACACAGGCACAAATGTGCTGTACTAGTCATTTTAATACTGAGTGAAAATAACTGTTTAATAAAATAAATTAATTGCTGTAAAAATTACAATTAAAAATACAGAAAAAGCTAAAAAAAAAAAAAAACAGAATACAAGAGAGAATTAAAAACACAACAGCGACGGCAGTAGCAACAACAACAACGATGAGTACGACGACAATGTAATGCTATACACCAACAAAACACCAATGATATGGCAACACTATCAAGAGCAGCAGCATCAGGAAACAGGGCAATTAATTTAACACATACGGTTTCATTGTATTTGTGGTTAAGAGCATTTACGAGTGCATGTATATTTCTTTTTTTTTCATTTAACTTTTTTTGGTATAAAAGAGTTAACTGACATTTAGAGGCAGTAGAAATGAAATGGGAAACCTGCTATTTTATACATTATATCTGTATTTCCTGCTATTCAATAGGAACTGGATCCTATTTGATACTATTCAATAGGAACTGTATAATATATGATGCTATTCAATAGGAGCTGGATCCTATTTGATGATATTCAATAGGAACTGGATGCTATTTCATGCTATTCAATAAGAACTGCATAATATTTCATGCTATTGAATAGGAACTGGATCCTATTTCATGCTATTCAATAAGAACTGCATAATATTTCATGCTATTGAATAGGAACTGGATCCTATTTCATGCTAGCCAATAAGAACTGTATAATATTTCATGCTGTTGAATAGAAACCGGATCCTATTTGATGGTATTCAATAGGAACTGGATGCTATTTCATGCTACTCAATAAGAACTGCATAATATTTCATGCTATTGAATAGGAACTGTATCCTATTTCATGCTATTCAATAAAAACTGCATAATATTTCATGCTATTGAATAGGAACTGGATCCTATTTCATGCTATTCAATAAGAACTGCATAATATTTCATGCTAGTGAATAGGAACTGGATCCTATTTCATGCTAGTCAATAAGAACTGTATAATATTTCATGCTGTTGAATAGAAACCGGATCCTATTTGATGATATTCAATAGGAACTGTATCCTATTTCATGCTATTCAATAAGAATTGCATAATATTTCATGCTATTGAATAGGAACTGGATCCTATTTCATGCTATTCAATGGGAACTGGATTCTGAGATGAATATAAATACATTCATTGTTTATGGTATCTGTTATTCCCTAATTGCTAATTATTTAAGTGTTTTATGCGCGATTGTCCAGCTCTGTCTGAGCGCACATTGATTGTAAGTGGATATCGGGTTTAATGCCTGGAACAACAACATTACAAATTTTGTTGGTGGATAAGAACTTAATTGATCGTTGGTGTTTGGTTAAGGGTTTTTATAGGCCTACTACAAATTAATGCTGTGCGCAGTTTTTATAATTTGATTTTAAACCAAATTAAGTAGTTTTAAAAATGGTATTTTATTTAACGAAATATTTACACATTGCACTTACTACAGATAACTTAATGTTACTTTATAAAATGGAAATAAAATGTTTACCAACATCTTAACAACGGCTAATAAATTGAAATAAATTAAGATTTTTTAGGTTTCGCTTTGCCATACAATTGTTCCGGGGTTGGTATATCGGTGACAAAGAAATTGGCTGGTATAAAATGGAAAATTTTTCTTAAGACATCCAGTAAAATATCTTGTATGGTTTGGGTTATGACAGTATACAAAGCATCGGTCAACATGCGCCAGTTGTCATTGAAGAATTTATTGGTGCTGTCCTCTAAAAGTAAAGATACATGTAATATGTATATTGGCTCTCAGCTAAAAGTTATACTAACCCAATTGTTTTTGACCATTGAACAGATTAGAGAAATAAGATTTCAAGCCTTCCAATTTAAAATCAACATGGGTACTGGTTACATTGTAAAAAGTAAAGCCTCCCTTTTCATACAGTCTGGTCTTGGTGTGCATGACAACGGTCATGTTTTCTTTAATTTAAAAAAAAAATACATACAAATATATTCATATTTTCTGTACAAAATACTTACCCGCATCTAAAAACACTTCACCTCTGCCATTCAAAGGTATCAATAATATTCTACCGAACAGACTGTAGTCTCCTTGCAATTTCATTACGGGCAAAACAAATGTTGTCTTCCAACTAAAATCTTTGGATGAAACTCTGTAAGATTTGTTAGTAGTACAAAAAGTATTTAAATTTTTCATTCTTTTACACTTACGCACTCTCCAAAACATTGGTGTGTCCAAAACCAATAATTTTAACATTTGACAATTCCACTTTCAAATTTATGGCCTGACTGTTGCCTTGGGTGATTTTTATGCGATTTAGAAAGAAGGGATCGAAACTTTTTATGCTGTCCAAGCCGGGTATGCCTGTAATAAATAATATAAAATATGTATATTTAGTAAACAACATCTGAAGATTTGGTCTTGGTTAACACTTTAAAGGTACGACCACACTTGGAAAATGTTTGCGGAAAAAGATGTAACAACTTAATAAATTATATTTGAATTCGTTTGTTTATTAAAAAAAACTTCGTTTATTTACGACAGAATACAACAAATATTTAGTTTTATTTTATTTGATGCTGCTTGATCTTGTAAAATTATTGTAAGATTAAACAACGTTAAATAAATTTATTTTAAAACAGTGGTTACGCTTTTTTGAGTAAATATTCACCATGTCTGACCTTTCCTTAAGATTTTCTACTTGTTTAAAACTAAAGCTATTCTCTATGAGGCATGTTCCAAACTCAACTTATGCTATATGAACCTGTTGGTAATTAAAAGTTGGAACAAAATTGGATGCAATTGCATACTATACTGTACGAATTAAATGCTATTCAATAGGAACTGGATCCTATATCTTACTATTTAATAGGAACAGGATCCTATTTTATGCTATTCAATAGGAAATGGATCATATTTAATTATATTCAAGAGGAACTGGTTTCTATTTAACAGGAACTTTATCGATTTTTATGCTGTTCGATAGGACCTGGATCCTATTTCATGTTTTACAAAATGAGCTGGATCCTATTTCATGCTATTCAATAGGAACTAGTTTATAATTCATGCTATTCAATAGGAAGTGGATTCTGTTTGATGCTTTTCAATAGGAAGTGGATCCTACTTGATGCTATTCAATAGGAACATGAACCTATTTCATGCTCTTCAATATGAAGTGGATCCTATTTGATACTATTCAATAGGAACTGGATCCTATTTCATGCTATTCAATAGGAACTAGATCATATTTCATGCTATTCAAAAGAACCTGGATCCTATTTCATGCTATTCAATAGGAACTGGATCCTATTTCATGCTATTCAATAGGAACTGGATCCTATTTCATGCTATTTAATAGGAACAGGACCCTATTTAATGCTACGCAATAGGAACTGGATTCTATTTGATGGTATTCAATAGCAACTACATCATAATTCATGCTATTAACAAGGAACTAGATCCTATTTGATGCTATTCAATAGGAAGTGGATCCTATTCGATGCTACTCAATAGGAACAGGAACTTATTTCATGCTCTTCAAGAGGAAGTGGATGCTATTCAATAGGAACTGGATCCTATTTCATGCTATACAGTAGGAACTAGATCATATTTCATGCTATTCAAAAGGAACTGGATGCTAATTCATGCTATTCAATAGGTAATGGATCCTTTCAATAGAAACTGGACCCTATATCAAGCTAGCGATAGGAAATTGTACCTCTTTTATGCTACATTGAAGGAACATCTTCCTATTTCATACTATTCTATAGGTAATTGTTCCTATTTCATGCTATTCTACAAGAACTATTCCTATTTGATTGTGTTTTATAGAAGCTAGTCATATTTCTTGCATTCTTTAGGAACTTGTTCCTATTTCTTTGTATTCATTAAGAACTAGATCCTAGTTGATGGTATTCTTTAAGAACTTTTTCCTATTTCACTGTTTTCTATAGCAACTGCTTCCTATTCCTTGTTAATATTTAGGTTCTTAGATATTAACTGTATTTTTTGTTGCAGTTGTTTGCTTACCTCCATTTAGTTTGTCAAATAACTTTTGTATACTTTCGGTTGAACATTGTGTAAAGTTTTTATCAGCAATCTGACAACCTTTGATGTAATCTGCTGTTAAAGAGGAAATATTGAGAGGTTTAGTTACATACACATGAAATTAAAATATGATGAATTTAAATGACAAAAACAAATATCCAATCCATTAGTTTCAAACTAAAGTTTTTTTTTAACAGAAATTTGCAATTTAATGCAAACTTTATTAGTTGACACATAATTTAATTTGCTTAGTGTTATTAACTATTGCAATTTGTTTAACTTTTGTTAGGTTTTTAAATTGTTTAAGTTGTTTTTGGTGGAAAATTTTATTTATGTGTATGAAATTGTGCACACTTTTATGTTGTTACTTTATTTTTGTGTGTTGCGTGCTTCATTATTATTTTATTATTTTAAGTAAATGTCTTTTTAAGTTAAATTTATATTTAAGTAGTACTTTTAATTATTGTATTACATTTTCACCACACTTACGCGAATCTGTTAAAAATTTATCTTCACTTTTCACACAAATCCCCAGGCTTATCATAAGTATAACAACATTGATATAATAAACATTCAATGCCATTGTAAAAATCTTAAAGATATATACAAAGTTTCTTTATATACTATTTTATATTTTACACTTTTTAAAGAACTTTAATTAATAAACTTCACACCGAAAACGCCGCCAGTTAACTGAAATAAAACTTGGCAAAGTTGTAGCTGAAAAACGAAAATGCATGCAACACAAATAAAGTTTAAGAATTTGCAAAAGACAAAATAAAAACACACTAGTAAATCTCAAAATAATTGAATTTTCAATATTTTAAAGTAAAAAAAAAAACGAAAACAAAAACAACACGATAAAATTCAAGTGTCGCAATAATCATGTCCAACATCAAACTCCACAAAAACAGACAGACAGACAAAAAAATGTTTGTGAGAAATAACAAACCATTAAAAGCCAGCCATTAGAGCGTTCAATGCAACAAGCCAGTAAACAGTAAACTGCATTTAAAGCTTTAACAACTTTTGCTGACGTTTGTCTGCCCCAAACGTAGCCAGCTGTTTATGCTCGCCACTAAGTCAGTAGATCACTCTCGTGCTTATACTAATAAAATCCAACAAAAAAAAAAAATCTTAAGAAATTCAATTTGAAAACCAGCCACAACAGTAAAGTATAAAAATAAATATATGCTACTGTATGCGCTTTAAAGTTGCTGCTGCTGTTTTGTGCTGGCTATTTATTTCAACATTAGAGTTGTAAGCGTCAGCAGCAACAAGTTCGTTGGCTTAAACTTGCATCACTTTTGCTTTATAGACTTGTTATTTCCCAGTAGTTTTACGTTTAATAGTTTTTTATGATTTGTTTTCAAAAACAGCAGGTATACAAAGTTTATGGAGGCGATTGTAACAACTTGCACAATGGGGCAGATTACAAATACAGAGATGCTCTATTTATTGAAAATTTTTGTAACAAAATAAAATTTATTTATATTAAAAAAAATTTCTTGAGAAATTTGAATTTAAAATCAAAATAAAAAACTAAGTAGCAACATTATGTGTCAGCTAATAAAGTTTACATCAAATTGCAAATTTCTGTTTATAAAACTTTAGTTTGAAACTAATTGAATGGATTTTGTTTGTTTTAGTCATTTAAATTTATTATATTTCAATTTCATGTGAATATAACTAAACTGCTCAATATTTCCATCTTTAACAGCAGATTATATCAAAGGTGTTCAGATCGCTAAAAAAAGTTTGAAATGACGTAGAGAGTTATTTTTAATCTTGCATAATATAAATTGTCTTGAGATGAACAATTATAAATGTAAATTATTTAGACAAGGGGATTTTATTTCCTTTTTTTTTTTTTTTTGTTGGAGTTCACAGTGGGTAAGTGTTAATAAAGTATTAATATCCTTTAGGGAAATTGAAAATTATGGCTACAAGCGCCAGTAAGTACTAGATAAATATTAATTTGAATTTTAACGACATGGATACAAGTGCCAGATAGTAAATGTGCATTTTTACTAAATTCAGTTTGCACGAAACTTCGAATTCAAGCAAAACTGATTTAAGTGAAAATTTGAGATTTACTTTTTGCAAAGAGTAGCCAAACTTTGCAATAGATTCGTTTTAAACGGTTTGATGTTTTAAACAAATCTGTTACATCGTAATAAATGTAAACTTTACATAAGTAAATAAATGTAAATATCTAGTTTTACATAATTCAATTAAATTTAATTTGAGGCAAATAATTCAAGGAATACAATTAAATAATAATAATATAAATATACAGCCATGTCACAGAATTTAATTCCGTTCGGAAGTGGAATTTATTCCGTATTTTGATACCATAGAAAAAGTAAAACGAACAATTTTTTCGGAATGAAACCTATATATGCCTAAAATTACAATTCCACATAGAAAATTACAAGTGGTTTCTTTCCGACAAAAAATTTCGTTTGGATTTTTCCACTTCTAAACGAAAGTAAATTCCGTGACATGGCTGATAAATTTTATTTATTTAGAACGAGACCCCTGAAGAAGTTAGAATAAAACTAACGAAACGTTGGGTAAATAAAATGAAATTCGAACAATTTGTTTATTTACGTTTGGAAACAAACATTTGATCAAATTAGCCTGAAGGAAACTCCTTATAAATTATAATAATTATAAACATTGGTCACAAAAACAAATTAATTTAACAATTCATTTCATTTCATTTAAATACATTTCAATTTTTATTTAAAAATAATAAAGTCCAAAGTATTTCGGACAAAGTTATTTGACATATTAAATATTGGTATAACAAACTTAACCAAAAATAAGTTACAGAGAATACAGCGAAATAGTAAAAAATTACAATAGAATACACGTAATGATGTTTTTACACCGTTTTGATTTAACACGGTTTGCATGTAAATAAATTTAAAATTTTTTTTACACGATTTTATTCCATTTAGCACGATTCAAAATCTTTTGGGCATAAATTATTTTTGTTTAAATGTAATTTTTGCGAAATATGTCACAGATCACAAAATTAGGGGAATTCCCTTTTTGTGGATACAAGCAAATTTACTGGTCAGAGCAATTATAAATAGCACAAATTTAGGAGAATTCTCTTTTAGGGCATACAATCAAATGAACTTGTCATATATTTTTGTTTTACATTACTTTTAAACTTAGAGTGCATATCTATTTTATATTTAATACCTATACTTGTGTAAAAACAAATTATATATGTATGTATGTATGTGATTTAATATTATAAACCTGAATAGTTGTTCTTAAAAATATCCTTGATTTTCGATTTTCACTAATTTTAATAGGCTTTAGATATAAGGAATCAATTACTTATTTGCATACGATCAAAGTCTTTTGTAACACGTTTTTGTTCCACACGGGTTTTCCTGGAACTAATTACCGTGTAGAAACAGAATAAGGTGTTTTTTGTTTGGCTCAGATGATTATTATCGTAATAGTTTCACACGTAATGACAAACTTATATATATCTCGTTACCACAAGTTTCTATAGAATACAATGAAATAAATAGAACTTCTTATACACTCGTATTACAATGATATATGTATGAACAATTTTCTACAGAATACAATAAAAAAATTGTAATAAGTTTCTTATAATTAAATGAAGTAAAAACTAGTATATTCCAAAAAAAAAAAAAATTCAATAAAAAAGATTAATAGATAGATTAGTAAATGTTAGCACGAAAGTCAGTCAGAACAGAAATTTACTGATAAAAACAGTAAGTAAATTCTCTTGAGAAACATACCAAAAATTCTCTCGAGAAATTTACTGATAAAAACAGGAAGCAAATTCTTTCGAGAGATCTACTGATGACAACAGTAAGTAAATTCTCGCGAGAAATTTAATGATGAAACCGGGAAGCAAATTCTCTCCAGAAATTTACTGATAAAAATAGTAAGTCAATTCTCTTGAGAAACATAACAAAAATTCTCTGGAGAAATTTATTGATGAAACCAGGAAGCAAATTCTCTCGAGAATTTTACTGATGAAAACAGTAAGTAAATTCTCTTGAGAAACATAACAAAAATTCTCTCGAGAAATATACTGATAAAAACAGGAAGCAAATACTTTCGAGAGATTTACTGATGAGAACAGTAAGTAAATTCTCTCGAGAAATTTATTTATGAAAACAGGAAGCAAATTATCTCCAGAAATTTACTGATGAAAATAGTAAGTAAATTCTCTTGAGAAATATAACAAAAATTCTCTCGAGAAATTTACTGATGAAAACAAGAAGCAAATTCTTTCGAGAGATTTACTGATGAGAACAGTAAATAAATTCTCTCGAGAAATATATTTATGAAAACAGGTAGCAAATTCTCTCCAGAAATTTACTGATGAAAACAGTAAGTAAATTCTCTTGAGAAACATAACAAAAATTCTCTCGAGAAATTTACTGATGAGAACAGGAAGCAAATTCTCTAGCGAGAGATAGAGTAGATGCTTGTTTTAGTACATTTCTGGTGTTTCTAATTTTGCTAGTAAATTTCATTAGTTTCTACTTTTGATATTAAATTTCACTTTTAGTCTGGTTAGTAAATTTCTCATCATTTTCTCATCAACTTTTTATAGTAAATTTCTCGTGCTTCTAATTTTGATTCTAAATACTTTTGATAATAGTAAATTTCTAGAGAATTTAACTTTGCTGGACAATTTTAAAAGTACGGTAGTGTTTTTGAAGTACTGCTATTACCATTATATCTTATTTGCTTGTTGTTTTTTTTTATATTAGCATTTTTCTGCTTTGGCCAGCATTAAATAAGTTCAACTATTTTGTCATTTCTGTTGTACATATATATATTTCCGTTTTTTTTTTGTTCCTTTTTGACTTGAACACTTTTGGCTTAAGTGTGCTTTAAAAAACAAATAAGTATGAGCAACTAAAGTGTTGCAATACTTAAGATTTAGCCACATGCAACTTGATACAACAAGCGGATATTTTTGTTTAAATATAATATATATAAATCAGCTAACATTGACTGCTGCTTAAATGCTGCAATAAATATTTTAGAAGATTGGTGCGCTAAACGAAATATAAATTAAGTTTATTGTTTATAGTTATAAATAATTAATAGTATATTTACTTAAGAACAAAATATAAGGGGAAGTAAGGCTAAGACAAGTGAGAGGGTTTTTAATATTTCAACACTTATTTTAAATGCTTGTCATATTGCTGCAAAAAAAATATCCCTGAACTCAATCAACAAATTCTCTTAATTAATTTTTTTTGTCCAGCCACAAAATATTCATAAAACTTTGTTAATGAATTTATTATTATTTTATTTAAAAAAGGTGCCATCAACACCCCCCCCCCCCCAAAAAAAAAAAAAGCTGACAAACACTGTGCAAAGCCAGCCAAAATAAAAAAAAAACCCAAACTGAAAGTAAAACCAAACCAAATGATCATTTTGGCTTTTGTATGCGGTTTTATAAATAAATCGGCTTATGTGGATGGCAAATGGAATATGAATAAATAAATTTATTATAAAACTAACCCATCAGCTTCCACCTCCTCCTCTTGCCCCTGACCTTACAAATATCTATACCTTTGAAAAGCACATACGTTTTCTACCTTAAGGTGGGCAACAAAACAGTCCTGTAGCAAAAAACCAAAAGACCAAAAAAAAGGGAAAGGACAAGTACTTTAAAACAGATTTGTGGCGTATTTGTGGAAATATTCATAATTGTGTTAAGTGGGTGTTAAATGAAACAATAAAGGTTGGAGTATTACAGCTTTGATAATGAAAAAAATAACCTAAAAATCTATTTTAAGTAGAAAATTGAACAATTTACATATTTGGCTAACAAACGTTAGTGACAAATTAATTATAATTGTTAAAGCTGGCAAAAGGAATCTTTTTCGTAGGGTAAACAACAATAATGGAATTGTAACAAATGAACATAAACTAGCGCAAAAACTTATTTAAGGCTGCCGAAAATACAAAATATTTAATTTTCTCCCCACAAAAACACAAAAACTCATTTCATGGCTGAAAACAGACAATCTTGGTTTTCAAATAAAAAGCCATTACAACAACATTTGCAACAAAAAAAAAATAAAACAATTCCTTTTAGACAAGTGGCCAACCCTATATAGTCAATTGAAAATACCTAAACACCCTGTTACCGTCCTAAAAACAACAAGAAAAAAACAAGCAAATTATAACAAAACAAAAATTGATTATGACCAAGGGTTAAAACCGACCAAGGGAAATAAACATGTGAATCATTTGTTTTCCACACAGATGTAAAACTATTCTCGTTGTCCTCAGCATCAGCATCAGCAGCATCATCATCAAAATCCTATTAGTTGCAATTCTCGCATACGTTTGATTGTCCTTCTGTCTATTTGACTCCAAGTATTGTTCTGCTTTGTTGTCATAGATGTTGCTCTTTATTATTTCACTTTTGCTGCTAACTAGGCTGGCCTGGCTGAAGTTGTGTTTTTTGTTTTGGCAAATTAATTCCCTCTGCTCGTTGTTAAACATAAAGGTAAAGGAAAGGCAACTTCAAAAGGAAAAGGCCTTGCAATATTAAAAAAAAAATCTCAAGAATTTAATATTGTTTATCTCATGCTATTCCATAGGAACTTGTCTCATGCAATTCTATAGGAATCTGTTCCTATCTCATGCTATTCTATAGAAATCTGTTCCTATCTCATGCTATTCTATAGGAATCTGTTCCTATCTCATGCTATTCTATAGGTATCTGTTCCTATCTCATGCTATAGGAACCTGTTTCTAACTCATGCTATTCTATAGGAATCTGTTCCTATCTCATGCTATTCTATAGAAATCTGTTCCTATCTCATGCTATTCTATAGAAATCTGTTCCTATCTCATGCTATTCTATAGGAATCTGTTCCTATCTCATGCTATAGGAACCTGTTCCTAACTCATGCTGTTCTATAGAAATCTGTTCTTATCTCATGCTATAGGAATCTGTTCCTATCTCATGCTATTATATAGAAATCTGTTCGTATCTCATGCTATTCTATAGAAATCTGTTCCTATCTCATGCTATTCTATAGAAATCTGTTCCTATCTCATGCTATTCTATAGGAATCTGTTCCTATCTCATGCTATAGGAACCTGTTCCTAACTCATGCTATTCTATAGGAATCTGTTCCTATCTCATGCTATTATATAGAAATCTGTTCCTATCTCATGCTATTCTATAGGAATCTGTTCCTATCTCATGCTAGAGAAATCTGTTCCTAACTCATGCTATTCTATAGAAATCTGTTCTTATCTCATGCTATAGGAACCTGTTCCTAACTCATGCTATTCTATAGAAATCTGTTCCTATCTCATGTTTGTTATGAAATTTATCAATACCAATGAAGAGTTCATTATTGAATGTGGAGATAATAATACGTCTCTTACAAATATAATTGTAACCCATTCCTTGATAATGATATCCGATGGATATCGAAATATTGGAACAAATAATTTAATAAATAATATATATATTTTTTACAAATAATTGGCTCTTTGATCTTATTAAAAAAAAAAAAAAGTTCGAAGAAATCAAAGTTTAATTTCTCAAGACATTTGTTTTGATACAAAATTTCTCATTTACTGGTGATCGCAAATTTAGGAAATGTCTCCTATATTTACTTTTGATAGTAAATATGTTGAGATATTTACTTTTGTTGTTAGATCTCTCGAGACATTTAGTTTTGAGAGTTGATATCTCAAGTTCGTTGCACCAGAAGTTCAACATTTATCCAATATCGAATCAACATGTTTGAGAGATTAGTAATTTTAATCCAAAAATCGTACTAATATCGCTTATACCGCAATTATTGTACTGGATTTTGTTGCGGTCTGTCCATAATTCGCAATACAAAGTTCTGTAAATAACGTTATACCAGAGTAGTTTTTCTATTATTATTATATTTAGGTGGTGAGTATTTAAAATTCAGGACAGCAGAATATAGTACTCTAACTTGTTTTGATATCAAATTTCTCGAGCAGCTACTTTTGGAACTACTGCATTTAATATTGATTTTGATAGTAAAATTCTCGAGCTTCTACTTGTGATGGTAAATTTCTCGAGCTTCGGCTTTTAATTAAAAATTCTCGAGCTTCTACTTGTGATGGTAAATTTCTCGAGCTTCTGTTTTTGATAAAAAACTCTCGATCTTCTACTTGCGATGGTAAATTTCTCGAGTTTTGGCTATTGATAAAAAATTGTCGAGCTTCTACTTGTGACAGTAAATTTCTCGAGTTTCGGCTTTTAATAAAAAATTCTCGAGCTTCTACTTGTGACAGTAAATTTATTGAGTTTCGGCTTTTAATTAAAAATTCTCGAGCTCTACTTGTGACAGTAAATTTCTTGAGTTTCTGGGTTTGTTAAAAAATGATCGATCTTCTACTTGTGATGGTAAATTTTTCGAGCTTCTGTTTTTGATAAAAAATTATCGGTCTTCTACTTGTGATGGTAAATTTCTTGAGTTTCGGTTTTTGATAAAAAACTCTCGAGCTACTACTTGTGATGGTAAATTTCTCGAGTTTTGGCTTTTGATAAAATATTCTCGATGTTGTACTTGTGATAGTAAATTTCTCCAGTTTCGGCTTTTGATATAAAATTATCGAGCTTCTACTTGTGAAAAAGGCCCCATTGAGCCCCTCCTGTTTTCTTTATCTCCTGCAAAACATACCTATAGATTTTTGATTTTGTTTAAATTCAGAAACCTTAGTTTATATTTTGTCCATTTGCCTTAAACTTATACAATAGCAATAAGCTTGATTAAGTCTGAACAAAAAACTGCTACAAATTTTACAAATTTATTAAATTTTTTTTGTTGCAGTTTAGCAGTGATAATCATCAACAGCAGCAAAAGGCATATCAAATCTCACCTTTTCTTTTTTGTTACACACAAAAGTAACTTTTTAAACTTTTACTCCATAATTCCCAGCAATTTGCGACAATTCTCTGTTATTTTTTATTTTGAAACATTGTTGTTATTGCCAATTTTTTGTGGCAGTCTTTTTTGGTAAGAAGATTACTTCTACTTCCCCATTTGGGTAGAGAAATTAATAAATTTTTGTATATTTTGTAAATCCTTTTGTTGAGACTATTGAATTTTATACCTTTGGTTAAGGGTTGAATTAGAATTCTAGGTGGGAGATTAATAATCAACACCACTAGTTGCTCGAGACCTTTTTCCTTTTTCGTAGCAAAAGACGGACAATCTTTTCCAACTTTTTGTTGGCATTAGAAAAATTTTCATAAGTAAGTGTGAAAATAGTATATTTCTGGGACAATTGCCAGCAAAAAAGGACACATAATCACAGTTATCTTCGTTTTACTTGTTATTGTTATAAGCATATTTATGTATTAGTTATAATTTGGTTGCTGTTGCGCTTATTTCCCCTTGGTCTGTCCACTTCTTTAGACATCATGGGGTTTTTAGTTTCAAAATAAAAGGATCTTGTTAGTTGTTGTATTTTAAGTTTTTTTTTTAATAATACTGATTATGGTTTTTGTTCAGTTTAATAACCTGGACATTTTTATGGGGTTTATTTAAGAGGATTTTAAATTTTGAATTCAGCAGGCCTTTTCTTTTTGTTACATTCTTATGGGGAAATTGAAATGTTAATTGGAATATAAAATATAATAAAAAATGTGTTTTTTTCAAAAATAAAAGCTTGAGAAAATTTGTTGTGAAAAGTAGAAGCTCGAGCAATTTACTGTGAACTGAAATTTACTCCGAAAAGCTCGAGAAACTTATCACTTATCAAAAGTATTAAAATTATCAAGTACGAAAATTACATGTCTCGAGAAATTTACTATGAAAATAAAACTTGTATAACAAACAAGGAACAAGTTTCAATAGAATAGCATGATATAGAAACAAGTTCCTATAGAATAGCATGAGATAGAAACAAGTTCCTATATAATAGCATGAGATAGGAACAAGTTAATATAGAATAGCATTAGATAGCAACAGGTTAATAGAATAGCATGAGTTAGAAACAAGTTCCTATATAATAACATGAGATTGGAACAAGTTAATATAGAATAGCATGAGATAGCAACAGGTTCCTATAGAATAGCATGAGATAGAACTAGGTTTCTATAGAATAGCATGAGATAGAACCAAGTTTCTATAGAATAGCATGAGATAGGAGCAGGTTCCTATAGAAAAGAATGAGATAGGAACAAGTTCCCATAGAATAGCATGAGATAGCAACAGGTTCCTGTAGAATAGCATGAGATAGAAACAATTTCCTATAGAATAGCATGATATAGCAACAGGTTTCTATAGAATAGAATGAGATAGGACCAAGTTCCCATAGAATAGCATGAGATAGAACAGGTTCCTATAGAAAAGAATGAGATAGGAACAAGTTCCCATAGAATAGCATGATATAGGAACAGGTTTCTATAGAATACCATGAGATAGGAACAGAAGTTCACTACATATAATTAGTAAGTGTTTCTATTAGTTAGTTTTTTAATTACATAGTTCCTTGGTTTGGTTATTAAAACGTCTTTATTTATTATTTCTCTTAACTAAATATTACTTGTGCCCGTTGACTTTTGTATCATCAGTCATTTCAAATGAATCTCTACTTTTAATCAAACTCTATTTATGAGTGAACGTCAGTTGATTGCTATACACATAAGGCTTCCAAATATTATTAATTATCTTTTTGTGTTAAAAAGTCTTTTTTTTTTTTGAACGGATTTAGCAACTTTAAGGCAAAATAAATCCCATTGAATGAAAAGTTAATTTCACAGCTTATAGTTTTTTAATTTCAATTTTTTGTGGGGGGAGGGGAATTGTAACACATGTTGTAAGCGAATCATAATGCGTATGACATTTTTGCATGTGAAACATTTTTCATTTTTTCAACTTGCAAAAAACAAGAAAGGAAAAGAGAAATGGTATGTGTAACATTTGGCTGCTGCAAGTAGATGTTGAATATTAAAGGAAATTTGTGTTAAAGGGAAGGTTACACAACTTTAATTCTAGTTATGCATAACGGCAGGCAGTCTTGTCTTGTAGTTTTTCCAAAGCAAAAATCTATTATTTCAGGATCTAGTCTAAAGCTGCCATTGAGAAGTTAGTTAGATAAGAAATATTTTAGATTTTTTAAGCTTTTAGAAGAGTTTACATGTAGTTATTACTTTAAGCAGACCTTCTCCTCATCATTACCCTAAAAAAATGTTCCCAAGGAAGAAAAATATTTCCTCCATGGCTGCTGCTGCTGCTGCTGCATTTGACACTTCATCAGCTTCAATGGTAGGCAAAGAACACAACACAACTAGTGAAATATTAAATAAAAGTTAATAAACCAGCACATGAATACTATTCGCATGTATGAATTTATAACGATTTCCTCCTCCCTTTTAAACTTTTTCCGTTTTCAACTTCTTTTTCTTTTTTTTTAGGTTCGTGTTTCTCTAGAGTAAATTGTAAAACAAATTTGTTAACGACAATTAGTTAAACTATGCAGTATATGGTGTGTTCACTCTTTGTGTGTCTACTATTGTTAATATACAACTTTTTTCTAGTTAATTAAATGTAACAGAATCATGTATGTGTATAACATTTTATGCAAAACAATGTTTGGAAAAAAAGTTGCAAAAAAAAAAGAAAAAACAAAGAAAACAAAAAATAATTTGTGGTAAAACTAATTAAGCAGCAGTAGTAGTTAATTTATTATGTAAATTTTTCAATGACACTTTTTTTAGTACTACTAGTTTTTTTCATTATAACAACGAAAGTTTGCACTAAAATTAAGGCGTAGTATTAAATTTGTGTAAAGAAGACAGCTAAAAATGAGGGAAAAGGGTGAGAATATTCAATAAGAAGTCAACAGCAAAGGCTAATGGACAATGGGTCTTTCTATCTTCATAGTTGATCTTTTTAGCTTCAATTGTGTGTCTTTCTAGATTCGATCGTGGATCTTTCCAGCTTTATTCGTGGGCCTTTCAATCGTAGATCTTTCTAGCTTCAATCGCGGGTTTTTCTATTTTCAATCGTTGATATTTCCAACTTCAATCGTGGGTCTTTCTACTTTCAATCGAGGATCTTTCTAGGTTCAATCGCGGGTTTTCTATTTTCAGTCGTGGATCTTTCTAGCTTCAATCGCGGGTTTTTCTATTTTCAATCGAGGATATTTCTAGGTTCAATCGCGGGTTTTCTATTTTCAATCGTAGATCTTTCTAGCTTCAATCGCGGGTTTTTCTATTTTCAATTGTTGATATTTCCAACTTCAATCGTGAGTTTTTCTATTTTCAATCTTGGGTCTTTCTAGCTTCAATCGCGGGTTTTTCAATTTTCAATCGTGGATATTTCTTGCTTCAATCGTGGATCTTTTTAGCTTCAATCGTAGGTCTTTATATTTTTAATCGTGGATATTTCTAGCTTCAATCGTGGGTCTCTTTAGCTTCTAACGTGGATATTTCTAGCTTTAATTGTGGATCTTTATAGCTTCTAACGTGGGTATTTCTAGATCCGACCGTGGATCTTTCCAGCTTCAATCGTGGTTCGTTCAAACGTAGATCTTTCTAGCTTCAATCGCGTGTTTTTCTATTTTCAATCATGGATATTTATCCGTGGATATTTATTCTTTTTAGCTTCTAACGTGGATATTTCTAGCTTTAATTGTGGGTCTTTCTATCTTCAATAGTTAATATTTCTAGATTCGATCGTGGTTCTTTCCAGCTTTATTAGTAGGTATTTCAATCGTAGATCTTTCTAGCTTCAATCGTGGGTCTTTCTATTTTTAATGGTGGTTCTTTACAGCTTTATTCGTGGGTATTTCAATCGTAGATCTTTCTAGCTTCAATCTCGGGTTTTTCTATTTTCAATCATGGATATTTATTCTTTTTAGCTTCTAACGTGGATATTTCTAGCTTTAATCGTGGGTTTTTCTATCTTCAATAGTTGATATTTCTAGATTCGATCGTGGTTCTTTCTATTTTTAATTGTGGTTCCTTCTAGCTTCAATCTTTTTAGTTGCAATTGTGGTTCTTTCCAGCTTTATTCGTGGGTATTTCAATCGTACATCTTTCTAGCTTCAATCGTGGGTCTTTCTATTTTTAATCGTGGTTCCTTCTAGCTTCAATCTTTTTAGTTGCAATCGTGATTCTTTCCAGCTTCAATCGTAGGTCTTTCAACAGTAGATCTTTCTAGCATCAATCGTGGGTCTTCCTATCTTCAATAGTGGATCTTTCTAGCTGCAATCGTGGATCTTTTTAGCTTCTAACGTGGATATTTCTTGATTTAATCGTGTGTCTTTCTAACTTCAATCGTGGATTTTTTTAGCTTCTAACGTGGGTAATTATAGTTTCAATCGTGGATCTTTTTAGCTTCTAACGTGGATATTTCTTGATTTAATCGTGTGTCTTTCTAACTTCAATCGTGGATTTTTTTTAGCTTCTAACGTGGGTAATTATAGTTTCAATCGTGGATCTTTTTAGCTTCTAACGTGGATATTTCTTGATTTAATCGTGTGTCTTTCTAACTTCAATCGTGGATTTTTTTAGCTTCTAACGTGGGTAATTATAGTTTCAATCGTGGATCTTTTTAGCTTCAATCGTGTTTTTCTATTTTTAAGCGAGGATCTTCTAGTTTTCTTTCTATAATTTCAATTTAGCTTCATTCTTGAGTCTTCCTAGAGTCTAAATTTATCTTCAATCAAAAATGAACTTTTTATAGTAAAGTCGTAATATTCTATAATTTGTTTTTTCATGCAATTAGGTCACTTTTAATATTTATTAATAATATTTATATATAATATTTATTAAAAGTGACCTTGATTGCTTGAAAAAACAAATTATAGAATCTTAAAAAAAGATCTAATAAACGAACTAAATAAGCAAAGTCGCAATTTTTTTTAAGAGTCTTTATGAGTAATTTCCGTTAAATTTTCTGTTTAAATCTTTTTCCCCTCTAATTGCAGCTCTTGTTAAAGAAACATTTGAAGATATTCAGTTTTCTTTATCTTATTTTCTAAAATGTGTGCTGGACGCCAAGATTTTTTTTCTCTACTAGTTTTTTTGCCACCCTTTCTTGATATTTTCTCACATATAACTTTTCAAGCTTAAGCTGTCCTTGTTAGGTATTAGTTTACTGTTATTTTTTGTGGCCCCTCCTAAAAACAGTTGACATTTATCCTGAAATATGGCTGGACATACATGAAAATCTTAAAACGTGACTATAAAGCATGTTCAAAGAACCATGTTACCGTTCATTTCATTGCAAGATTTGATTTTTTATAAAAACGTTTTTTTATCTGGCAGCCAGAGCAAAAATTCTTTAACATTATTGGCCTATGTCTACAAGAGTTTTTCCTGTGAGTTGCTTCTTAAATTTCTTTAGAATAAAAACTTCTAGACATATGTAAGTCTGCTTGTGTGATGATGGTGGTCAAGCCGGAAATAGAAAAAGTTTCAAAGACAACATAGCCAAAGCAAAACAAAAAAAAAAAAAAAATTTTACATAGAATGCACTTCATTGATTGTAATTGTTTTGGAGATTTTCTTTCATTACATTTAGCTTTAATACAAATTCAAAATCTAACTTTTGATTTATATATAGAATTTTTTTTACAACACTTTAAAGGCAACCCTCTTTGATTTTATAAAAGCAAATTTTTAAATAAAGTCTTATTTTAACCCCAATAAAATAATAATGTTGCTTGCTGTTGCTGCTGTTCGTTTTGCAATTTGGTGTGTATAAAATAAACATTATTTGTATTCATTTTAACTAAAACATTTCAATTGGATAAACAAAATACTCAAGTGGATACATTTCAACAACAAGAGCGCTCCTTTCTGCCTTTTCAATACGAGAAAAGTGCATCAGCAACATCAGCAAGTGATGAAGTGAAAAAGAAGTTACTCTTCTTTACAGCAGAAAATATAAATAGAAATACTTACTTCAATGTAAAGACGATACAAAGATTTTGTGTACTTGAGGGAAGAACTAAGTCGGTAAGGAGTGGAAGGGGAAGGGGCTCTGAAAGTGGTTAAAAGGAAATAACTTTAGCACCCAACTGAGATAATAAAAAAAAATAATAAATGAGTAAAAACCGAATTAAATAAACCTGTAAATTAAAAATCGCTAAACTAGTAAATTTTCTATCTATAATAAATTTTCCAAATTGTATAGCAAATTTGTTATGTATAGTAAATTTTCAAACTAAAGTAAATTTGCCAACTATAGTAAAGTTGCAAATTGTAGTAAATTTGCCATCTATGTATAGTAAATTTGCCAACTAGAGCAAATTGGTCAATGTAATAAATTTGCTTTCTTTAATAAAATTGACATCTATAGTAAATTTTCAAACTATAGTAAATTTGCCAATAATAGTAAATTTGCCAATAATAGTAAATTTGCTTAACTATAGCAAATTTGCCAACTATACTAAAATTGCCAACTATAGTAAATTTGATATCTATAGAAAATATGATATCTATAGTAAATTTGTCAACTATAGTAAATTTGCTAACTATAGTAAATATGCCAATAATAGTAAATTTTCCAATTATAGTAAATTTTCCAACTATAACAAAATTGACATCTATAGTAAATTTGCAAACTATAGCAAATTGGTCAATGTAGTAAATTTGCTTTCTTTAATAAAATTGGCATCTATAGTAAATTTTCAAACTATAGTAAATTTGTCAATAATTGTAAATTTGCTTAACTATAGCAAATTTTCCATGTATAGTAAATTTGCCAACTATACTAAATTTGCCAACTATAGTAAATTTGATATCTATAGTAAATATGATATCTATAGTAAATTTGTCAACTATAGTAAATTTGCTAACTATAGTAAATATGCCAATAATAGTAAATTTTCCAATTATAGTAAATTTGCCAACTATAACAAAATTGACATCTATAGTAAATTTGCCAACTATAGCAAATTGGTCAATGTAGTAAATTTGCTTTCTTTAATAAAATTGACATCTATAGTAAATTTTCAAACTATAGTAAATTTGCCAATAATAGTAAATTTGCTTAACTATAGCAAATTTGCCATGTATAGTAAATTTGCCAACTATACTAAATTTGCCAACTATAGTAAATTTGATATCTATAGTAAATATGATATCTATAGTAAATTTGTCAACTATAGTAAATTTGCTAACTATAGTAAATATGCCAATAATAGTAAATTTTCCAACTATAGTAAATTTGTCAACTATAACAAAATTGACATCTATAGTAAATTTGCCAACTATAGCAAATTGGTCAATGAATAAATTTGCTTTCTTTAATAAAATTGGCATCTATAGTAAATTTTCAAACTATAGTAAATTTTCTATCTATAGTAAATTCGCCAATATTAGTAACTTTTCCAAATATAGAAAATTTGTCAACTATATTAAATTTACCATCTATAGTAAATTTGCCAACTATAGTAAATTTGAAAACTATAGTAAATTTGCTATCTCTAGTAAATTTGCCAATAATAGTAAATTTTCCAACTATGCTAAATTTGCCAACTATATTAAATTTGATATCTATAGTAAATATGATATCTATAGTAAATTTGTCAACTATAGTAAATTTTAGAACTACCAACTATAGTACATTTGATATATATAGTACATTTGATATCTATAGTAAATTTGCATTGCCTGCTATTCCCAAAGATTTAGCAGTAGCTTTACAGACCAATAGTAAAAGTGTGTTTAAAACTGATTTTAGTAGTATTCAAAAATAAAATAAGTACATATAATAAACATTTCAAAGATTTCTTCTACTTATTTTTTTTCTTTTACCCAAGTCAACAAAACACATACCACTCATGAATATGTACATATGCATTAATGCAATCATCATCAGCATCAGTAATATTAACTACATTCTCATTATCTTCTTTGAAATCATTATAGAAGTCATCTCTCTGTAGCACGATAATAACATCATCATTATCTGCAGACATTGTTTTGCTTCAATGCCGAAACCTCAATGTGATAACTCAGTGATGCTCCAGAACATCCTGTTGTTGGCTGCTGTTGTTAGTCTAGCTATTTGCATTATTATATACTTGTTGTGCTTTGCCTAAACATGTTGCATACAGTGTTTGTTGTAAGATACTTAAGCAACTTTAAAGAGGAGGCAACTAGGTTCTAAAAGCAACATGAAAGAATTTGCTTGTTAATTGGAATATGGCGAGTGATTTTTTTTTTTGGAAATTGTTTAAAATATGTTAGTAATTTTATTTCTATTTTACTTTATTTACTTTGAATGTCTAAAGATAATCCTTTACCTGTATTTGCCTTTTAGTTATTTGTAAATTTATCTTCACTTCAAAGCCAATTAAATTCAATAAACACTGTTTACAAAAACTATCTAGACTTTGTCGCTTCCGTAAAAGTTTGAAAATTTCTTAAGGTATAAATTAAGTATTGAATAAATTTCTATTTGTTTTTATTAGTTTGCCAAAGAAGTCGTATATATGTAGACTGTTTGAAAATACGAGGTGAATTTGTGAAGTTTAGAGGAATTCTTATAGTTAAAGCTAATACAAAGGAGAGGGAGCAGCAAATAGTGAAAATTAACTAAAAATTGAGTGTTAGTTTTGCCATACCTATGGCATTTGTATTTCAGAATTAGGAATTAAAAATTATCTGAAAAATTGGGTAATTTAATTGAAAATGGAGTCGAGCAAAAGTCGACTTTGTTTTTATGGATTTATAAAATTGGCTGTACAGCTTCAATAGTGATCTAAATTGAAAATTAATCATAATCTGTGAGCACTTAATTTCTTAACAAAAATGGACTTTTTATATGGATTTATAAAATTGGATTTATAGATCAGCCTTTTTATAATGGCTTATATTCACTTTTGTAGTTTTATTGTTCTAAACCATATTCTATTAAAACAAATAAGAATAATTTATTTAATTACCTTAAAGAAATCAATTTTTAATGAATTTTTATAAGCATTTATTTACGCAATATTTCCACTTTATTATTTAAGGTAAAGTGTCTGCGTTGTGTTTCGTTTTATCACCAGCCATTATTTATTTTCTAAACTTTATTTACCAAACACTGACAATTGAAACAATTGCAGTAATTAATTTTTATTGAAAGTCATCAATGTTAAATCTACCAGCAAAACATAAAATTCTTATATTTATGCAAAAACAAATACAAATGCTAAAAGATAAAATTAAACTTTACAAATAATCTAAATTACAAAAAGATTGGTTGAGTGGAGAAAAATTTATGCAAATAACTGATACAAACTATCTAAAAGCTAAAAGGCCGGGGTAAAACACAGTATATAGAAGTGGATGCAGGGGTGGTTAAATAATCAAAACTAAAATCACTGCCAGCTGTAAGCACTCTCATATATAAAACTCTCCCAACACACCAGCCAATATATAAAGGATTTTTAACCAACCTGCTGCAGCTGCTAAAGCTACACTTTTATCTACTTATATCCTTAATATTCATGAATATTTATATAAACGTAAACTGATATTAAATCGTATGGCTATTGAGCAAAAAAGCAATATTTATGCAGCATACGAAATAAACTTCTAAGCTTTAGAGATGGAGTTTAAAATGATATAAATACATTTATACAATACAATGCTAAAAATCTAAAAAGAGTTTGGCAAAAAAAAAAAAAAACACACACATACACACAATAGATTATGCCATACAAAAACTAAATAAATATATTTTGTCATTTAAAATGCATAAAATCTCCTCATATGTGTAAGCAGCAAAAGAAAAAAGAAAAAGCCCAGGACAAGTGCATAAACTATATGGCTGACAAAACGAGCCAGGAAGAGCAGGAGCGCTAGAGAGAGAGAGAGAGGAAGAGTGCCTGGAATTGTTATCCAGCCAAAAGGATTAGCATGAAATGTTAACAATATTATTGGCAATTTATATCAATGAATTTTGTATATTTTTTTTTTGTTCATTATTGTTGAATGGCAATAAAATAAATGGCAAATATCTGTTTAAATGCGAAATTGAAATCAAATTGTAAAATTAGTTTTTTATGGAAATGAGAAAAAAATTTTAAGATTTACGATAATTTAAATATAAAATTGAGATTCGAATAATATTTACGATAAAAAGTTGAAGGGATTTATAAGTTTAAAAGTACTTAAAAGAACTTAAACAAATAAAAACAAATTACTATAAAAAGTAAATTACTATTAGTAGTAAATTTACTAGAACGAGAATTTTCATAAATAGCAAATTTTAAATATAACATTGATATTTGCGATAAAAAGTTGAATGGATTTATTGGTTTAAAATGTACATAAAACAAATTTTATAAAAAACAAATAAATAGCTAACTTACTATAAATAGCAAATTTAGTAGAGCGAAAATTACTAGTAATAGCAAATTTTAAAATATAAAATTGATATTAGAATAATATTTGTGATAAACAGTTGAATGGTTTTATTGCTTTAAAACGTAAAAGAACTTAAACAAATAAAAACAAATTACTATAAAAAGTAAATTACTATTAGTAGTAAATTTACTAGAACGAAAATTTTTATAAATAGCAAATTTTAAATATAACATTGATATTTGCGATAAAAAGTTGATTTTTAATTATTGGTTTAAAATGTACATAAAACAAATTTTATAAAAAACAAATAAATAGCTAACTTACTATAAATAGCAAATTTAGTAGAGCGAACATTACTATTAATAGCAAATTTTAAAATATAAAATTGATATTAGAATAATATTTGTTATAAACGTTCTTAAAAGAACTTAAACAAAATAGCAAATTTACTAGAGCGAAAATTACTAGTAATAGCAAATTTTAAAATATAAAATTGATATTAGAATAATATTTGTGATAAACAGTTGAATGGTTTTATTGCTTTAAAACGTAAAAGAACTTAAACAAATAAAAACAAATTACTATAAAAAGTAAATTACTATTAGTAGTAAATTTACTAGAACGAAAATTTTTATAAATAGCAAATTTTAAATATAACATTGATATTTGCGATAAAAAGTTGATTTTTAATTATTGGTTTAAAATGTACATAAAACAAATTTTATAAAAAACAAATAAATAGCTAACTTACTATAAATAGCAAATTTAGTAGAGCGAACATTACTATTAATAGCAAATTTTAAAATATAAAATTGATATTAGAATAATATTTGTTATAAACGTTCTTAAAAGAACTTAAACAAAATAGCAAATTTACTAGAGCGAAAATTACTATTAATAGCAAATTTTTAAATATAAAATTGATATTACAATAATATTTGTGATAAACAGTTGAATGGTTTTATTGCTTTAAAACGTAAAAGAACTTAAACAAAAAAATAGCAAACTTAAACAAAATAGCAAATTTACTATAACGAAAACGTTTATAAATAGTAATTTTAAATATAAAATTGATATTTGCGATAAAGAATTGAATGGGTTTATTGCTTTAAAATGTACCTTAAAGAACTTAAGAAAATAGCAAATTTACTATAGCGAAAATGTTTATAAATAGCAAATTTTAAATATAAAATTGATATTAGAATAATATTTGTGATAACAGCTGAATGGTTTTATTGCTTTAAAACGTGCTTAAAAGAACTTAAACAAATAAATAGCAAACTTACTATAAATAGCAAATTTACTATAGCGAAAATGTTTATAAATAGCAAATTTTAAATATAAAATTGATATTTGCGATAAAAAGTTGAATGGATTGAAAATATATATAAAACAAATTTTATAAAAAAAAAAACAATAAAATAGCAAACTTACTATAAATAGAAAATTTACTAGAGCGAAAATGTTTATAAATAGAAAATTTTAAAATATAAAATTGATATTAAAATGATAGTTTGTTTCATATAAATATATTTCATAAATTTACCTTATAAATTTGCATCAACAAAAGTAATTTTATCTTTAATCATTTTATAGATTTAGTTGGGTATCTTTTCCCTTTTTCTATAATGCTAGAAAAGCGAAATATCGACATATGTATGTGTGTACATGTTCTATAAGTATGTACGCATAATTGTTGACTCAAAAAAATAAATTAATAAAAGATCTTTTGCTTTCTTTGACTTTAGGTGGTTTATTGGTATTTACATTGTCAACTAAATCTCTTTGAAGAATTGGATAATTTCACAGTGTAATTACTTTTCTGTGTACTACTTTAAAACGCCAATATTTATGAACTCCAATCATTATTAAAGTTTATTCAGGCAGAATAAACAAGTGATCTTGAGACTTTAATTAAATAATACAGTAAATTAACAAGAAGTTATAAACATTTGTTTTACCAAATAAAAGTATTATCTAACTAGATCTTGATGAAAATATTTCTTAATATTATAATTTTTACAAAAGTGTGAGGTAAGTTTAAATACGTCTATACTTTCGTTGCTATTGTCCCTAACTAATTTTGTTAGTCCAAGGTTCTGGATGTGCACATGATAGTAACCTACAATAAACTGACACATTTTTAAATTACTTGTTTATGGGGTATATTCATTTATGCTTGTGGTGGCGTTAATAACGACTTATTTTCTCAGCAAAAATCTACACGTTGATGTGAAAGAATAAGCTATCAGCAAATTTTGTAATACTTAAGTATTCAGAGGATGATTTCCATAAACTGTTTGTGGGTTTAAAAAAAAAAAATTAATACACCCCTATCGTGAATAAAAATTTCCCCACGAAATTTGTTCCCTTTTCACATTTTTCCTATTAAAATTCAATGTTAAAAAAAATGAAAGGGAACAAATTTCATGTGTGATAGTCTTATAAATAACTAAAAAAACAATATTTTAGGAGCATATTCAAAATTTCAAGTGGTGGCGAAAATATATCAAATTGAATATATCTACCCGGGTAGGCGGTTGTTATAAAGGTTAACCAATGTTTTTGAGATGTTATTTGTTTATTGTAAAAATTCTAAATTTATATTATTTGAATATCTAGCCGGCGTGTAACGCTTTGAAATAAAACTTGAATGAATTTATTGGTTAAAAACATACTTAAAAAAACTTAACCCTTTCATGCCCAATCTTGCCTATAGGCCTATAGTAGTGTGAACTTGTTAAAATCGTTTCGCGAAAAAAGTATTTATACAAAAAGTTTTAAAAATCATTAAAATAAAACCAAGTGAAGAATATAAATAAATAAAGGTAAGAAAATTATTTAGAAAAAAATCATGAGATAAGTGTTTAGTTTGGTTATAATATTTTAGTAAATGTGCTGTTGCCTATAGACAACATTGGTCAAGTGTGTTAATTTCTGAACAATGTACATTTCTTTATGTATATATATACATACTTAGATGCGTCCAAGAGGTCTAACAAAGACAGATATTGAAAAAATTACTAATTTTGACTCATGCCAGTCTGAGGATAAGGAAAATGAAGAAAAAATAGTATATGCGCATAGTATACTGGTGTATAAATTCTTCTATAGTAAATAGTTGGCTGTTGTATCGCAGACACCTGAAACATACAGACGGTGAAGTGAAGCATATGCCACTAATAAAATTCTAGTTGGACATTGCTAACGATCTTTTGAACGCAACTCAAACAGCTGTTTTACCAAGGAAAAGGGGTCGCCCAACATCTCTTCTTTCTACGATGGAGTCAACTCCTTTATTACCAGGTTCTATATACCATTGGCTACATCATCACCACTTGTTTCGACCGCCTCAGAATCAAGCTCCCACAAAAGAGAGTATGTTGCAGAACCTGCCAAATCTACATGATTTGACAATATTGCTCACTGGATAAAATGGGGGAGCGAAAGGTAGATACAGGCTATGCCACACTGGGTATCCGCGCTCTAAATTTAGCAAATGCAACGTATATTTGTGCTGTAATCCACAAAAAAAAAAATTGTTTGTATCTTTTCATACTTAAATTTCAATAAAAAAATTTACATGTTTTCTTAAAATTTACCACTATTGCCCAACATCCTGTAACTGACGAACCAGGATACCAAGGACATTGAATTTTTTGTCAGTTCATATCTGACTCAAGACTAATATATATCAAGCATAAAAAACATTTTATACCCGCCCATTTTAATTCGGGCATGAGAGGGTTAAACAAATAAATAGCAAATACCAAATTTCCCAGAAATTTACTATGTACACAAAAAACATTGAAAAATTCTTTATGGACAAGATTATACAAAAATTAACCACAATAAAACTAACAATTCACAGCAGCAAAACAGTTTAACGATGAATTTAATATAAAACTGCTGCAACACATTATGAATGTTAAATAACGAATAAATGAATAAACTAATAAGACAGTATGGCTAACGTACAGCTACAAATTATGGTAGAAGAATAGCAGCAACAACAACAATAATAAACATGATTAAAAACCAAAAAATTCACAGACATTAGCAACAAATATTCATGATATTGAAACTATGTACATACATTTATTTGCGATCCCAGTTTGTTATTGTTTTATTATAATTTTATTTATTGTTGTCTTTGTTTTTTTTTTTTTTTAATTTTTGTCACCCCATAATATTTCTAAGCCGCCGAGAACGTATATAAATCGAACACAAATCAAGGGTAAGACATTATTTCTTTGGTGGAAACTTAAGTGATAAGTTTAGCTCCAGTTCTATTCGCGTATTTCAAAATAAAAAAAAAAACTTTTCAAATCAACATGAAATTCAGTGCTACTCTTGTTTTGGCTGTTATTGTAGGCCTCGTTGCCAGCAGCAGTGCTTTGCCAGCTCAAAGAAGTATGTGTAATAAATTTAAAATATAAAAAAATATTTCAAAATATAAAAAGTTTCAAGTGTTTGTTGGTAAACAAAAAAAAAAAAAAAAAAAAAAACATTTGAAAAAGTTATTAATTAACAAGTGAATAATTTTTGCCTTGCATCTTGAAAAAATAAACTCTTTTGTTTAAATTATTTAAATAGAAATATTATGAAAATTAAACATATTTGAAAATCGCATAATAAGTATTTCTAAAACTTAATACAAATTACCTATACGAAAAATTTAAGAAAAAAATCTCAAAAGTTTCATAAAAATGTTAAAGAAAATTAATGTCTTAAATTTACAGTCGAGTTTGAAATTTTTCAAAAGAAAAAAAAATAAAAATTACAGTGAAATCTCTGAAGTTAAATCCCCAAAACTTCAAAACCACCAAAATAAAAGTATTTCTGAAAATATATAAATTTATGCAAAACTTTGACTTTGCAAAAAAGACTTTTCAAAACAAGTAAAAGTTTTCTAAGCACCTGCTGAAACCGACATACTTCTGTTATTCTGTTAAGTTTTATGAATTGAAAAAAAAAACGTTGTACAGGGCTTGGATGACTATACTTAAAGGATATGACGTGCAAAGTTTTACATTAGAAAGTCTTCACCTTAAGAATTGGTGGTCATCTAAAATTTTAAAAATTAAAAAAACGACTTGCAACTTGCAAGAGTTTTGTCATCCATTCCGTTTTCTTTGTAATAGTTTTTAGCTATAAATTGTCTTTTAAGTTGGGTAGCGTATTCTGGATGTGAGTAACTTCATAAAAAGTACCTGCGAGGTGAAAACGCACTTTAAAAATTTTAAACGCAAAAATTTTATGAACTTTTAAAAATTTTTGCAAAAAAAACATTTTTTTTAAGCTTTTTTTTTATATCAAAACATGGCATGGGAACATGTTTAGGTATCTAAATAGATGCTTCGCGACGGACTAAACTGATAAAGTTTAAAAAAAAGAATTTTTTTCAACCCGGGCGCGTGCAGCGGTAGTTTTTTCCAAACACATTTCGCTTTGTGACAGCTAAAGCGCTGTATCAATTGCGCTGCAACGTACATCGAATAGAAGACTTTACTGAACTTGATACTAAAATTGAAAACGCACGAAAAAATTTTAAAGATTTAAAATTTTATGGAAGAAAAAAACTGTTTCTAACCTCAAAAATATCCTTATATGCAACATTTATTTAAGTTTTAACTTAAAACCGCAGTAGAAATGATTAACGCGAACTGATTTCACATGCTCAAATATCAAAAATACAGAAAATTCAAATTTAATGGCGAATGTTTATTATCATTTGAAAGAACATTATTTGTCATTTATTTTTTGAAAATTATGTCCATCAAATGTTGGCCGTTGCTACGACACAGATGGTCTATCCGTTGAGTACAATTTTCGATGACTCGTTCGAGCATTTCGACTGGTAACTGGCGAATGACACACATGATGTTTTCCTACAAGGCCTGATTCCAAGCGGGTTTGTCCGCATAAACGTGAGATTATGCGCTCACCGAAGTGTTCTCTTAATAAATCAATTTTTTGATGCGATGTGTTGCAAGTGGTCCCGTCTTGCTGAAAGCAAATGTCGCCGAGATCACGAGCTTCAATTTCAGGAATCAAATAGTCGGTTATTATGACACGATAATGGTCGCCATTGACGATTACGTTCTTACCGGCATTATTTTTAAAGCAATATGGACCGATGATTCCCATCGGCCCACAAACCACACCAAACCGTTGTTTTTTGTGGATAAAGTGGCAGTTCTTGAATCTCTTCAGGTTGCTTTTCGTCCCAAATGTGGCAATTTTGTTTGTTTACATACTCATTGAGCCAGAAATGGGCCTCGTCGCTAAACAAAATTTGTCTCGAAAACGTCGGATCTTCTTGGAACTTTTCAAGAGCCCATAGAGCAAAGCGATGTTGCTTGGGAAGGTCGAGCGGCTTCAGTTATTGCACAAGCTGTATTTTGTACGCTTTCGTAAAATGTGCCAAGTCGTTCCATAGTCAGTCCGTGTTCTTGCGGTCTTCGTATACACTCTCATTTACGGCCGTTATATTTTCTTCACAGCGTGCTGGACGTGGTCTATTCGGTCGAATATTAACCAATAATGAATGATGGGTCGCAAAATGGTTGATGGTGTTGCGAATAGTATGGTCAATAGGCCGATTATGTTGACCATAAGTTAAGTGAAGTGCGCGAAACACATTCCTCACAGAACGTGAATTTTCGTATTAAAATTGAACGATTTGTAAACGTTGTTGAGGCGTAAGTCTTTCCATTAGAGCTGTGCCCGGTTATTCATTTCAGTGACCGGCTATTTTCGTTCATTTATCCAAGACTGATTCGTTCATTCAATTTGTTCAACCGTTCTTTTTGAACGAATGAATACAACCCTTATTGATTGTGATTTTCTTCTTGTCTTAAACACCAGCTGAACGAAATTGATCCGTACACTATTGAACGAAAATCGTTCAGTTAAATGACCGGCTCATTTTGTTTAATGAAGTGATCCGTTTATTTTAACCCATTCGTTCATGAACGACACAGCTCTACTTTCCATTATGAAATGCCAAACCATACTAAACAAAAACAATAAGACAGAAAAAAGTATCTCTACTTGAATCAACAGGATTTGTCTTTCTATAATAAAATTAAAGTGTGCAAAATTTTATGATATTATCTGCATTATATTTGTAGATAATGTCGAGATTGTGTGATACTTTGGTCTATAACTGGTATCCTACTAGATCGATTTTACCCATTTTCAATAACTACCAAACATTTCGGTGAAACAAAGATTGTTAAAAAAAAATTTGATTGTTCTACGTTGTTTTTTCCAAGCTCTATTGTTCCTTCAACAGATGGACAGACGGGCAGAAGGACAGACGGACGGACATGGCTAGATCGTCTTAGAATTTTACAAGGACCCAGAATATATAGACTTTTTGTTTCTACGATCAATATTTCAATGTGTTACAAATGGAATGACAAACTTAATATAACCCCTATCTTTTTGCTGGTGGGTATAAAAACTACCTACAATTTTGCTAGCCTACTTAAAAATATTCGATCTTGTACTAATGAAGACTACCGTCTTGTACTAAAGAAGTCTACAGTCTTATATTAAAGACTACCGTCTTATACTAACAACAACTGTTTTGTACAGACAGACTAGCGACTTACACACCGAGAAACAGACTAATCCTTTTGGTATTGGGACCAAACTCAATCATATTTCAACAACATTCAGAAAAATATCTCAATAATTCTTACTTTACACCAATTATTCATGTGTGAAAAACTTTTTAAATTCTGGCCAATCATACCATTTCATTGCTTTTAAAACCAAGCAACTAAATATAATCCAACTAAAATTTCTATTTCTATTAGGAATGGTTTACTACCAGCGCCCAGCTCAATATCTAGCTGCTCCCCAACGCATGATGCATGTTCAATATATGCATACTTCACCATTTGCCCGTTCGACACAAGGAGCTGAAGCTGTGGTAGCTGGTGAATCTGTTGCCACTGGTAGCTTTTTGCAAGGTACATTTAGCAGTCACTACTCTTCCCAAAAATCAGCTAATAATGTAACAAACATTTCTTTTTTGTTTTTCTTATTACAGATTATGAACATGCTGAAGCTGATATTAATGCCGCCGGTCCCGCTGTTGCCTTTGAAGCTTCCGCTGAACATGGTGAAGATGTTTTGAGTGAAGCAGCCGCCTATCCCGTTGCGGAAGAGACTTCAAAAACTTTTGAAATTCCCGCTGATGTTGATATTGTAGCCGAAGAAAATGAAGTGTCCGATAAGGCTGCCAAGCAACCACGTGACCTCAACTTGGATGATGCTGATGAAGCTTTAGTCCCCGAAGAAGTTGCTGTTGCTGCTGAAGCTCCTGTTGAATTGGAGCAATCTGCTGAAGATACCGGTTTAGTTGCTGCCTCCGAAGAAGCCGTTGAAGCAGAAGAAGAGGAGGAGGAATATGTTGCTCCAGCTGTTACTCGTGGCCCTGCTCGTCGTCACTATACTGCCAAGAAACCCGCCAAGGCTGCTGCTCCCTCCAAGAAGGAACAGAAACCTCTTCCCGTCGGCACTTTCTTCCCCATTAACTTCGGTGACAACACCGGAGCTACTATTGCCATTGCCAATGCCTTCAGCACTGGTGAAGGTGGTTCCGCTACCAGTCACGCCATTGCTTACGGTACCCCCAAGAAACAATAAATTGACGGTTGCTCTGAAGGCATTTTGTTCATTGTCATGTAATGTGGGCAGGCCTTTGCGATGTGTTCTTATATGAGTTTTATATTTTTATTGACTTTATTATTTTGTTAGTACAATTGTAGAAAAACCAAATAAAGAAAAATTTAAATACAAAAAATCTTTTAAAATAATTGGAATTTCACTTTAAACTGGAGTTACGTAAGGAACCTTTAATCGTAGTTTAAGTTTACGGCGGAAGCTTAATGGGACTACAATTAAAGCTGACTAGGACTACATTAAGGTTTATTATTGAATCTTTAGTGGGACTATTGGACTAAATAAAGATCTACGTTTGAAGCTTATGTGAAACTACATAATGACTTATGATTGAAGCTAAACTGGGATTATATAAAGAGCTTAAGGGGACTACATAAAGTCCTATGATTGTTGCTAAACAAGGACTAGATGAAGATTTACATATAAGTAATATTTCCAACTAAATTAATATTAAGTAATACTTGATTTTCAATTTAATTAATATTAAGTATACGTTAAGGTGAACGCTAAACTCGATTATATGAATATCGACGTATGAGTAATATTTTATTTTCAACTATATTAATATTAAGTTAGGGTGAAAGGTAAACTAGGACTACATGAATATCTACGTATTAGTAATATTTAATTTTAAACTAAATAAATATTAAGTATACGTTAAGGTGGAAAATAAACTAAGACTACCCAGCAAGCCATATGAGTCCGAAAATAGTCTTTTCTGACACCTTTTCCATAGCGTTCATGATCTTTATGAGCCCAAAAAAACAATCATTATTGCTCCGAAAATCTTCAGAAAAGAGGGTCATTACATTCGAAAATGGTCTGTCAGAAAGAGCTCTTAGATAATGTCAGAAAAGAGTCTTTTATGAGGTTTTTTTTTTGGGCTCAGAAATATCCCTTACATCATGTCAGAAAAGAGTCATTGCAATTTTAAATACAAAAAATTAAAAGTTCACATTTATTATTTTTTTTTTTTTAAATTGTTTTTACTTAACCAAAAAGGAAATTCATTTACAAATAAACTAAATTAGAAATAAGGGGAAAAATTAAATAAATTGTATTTACAGTAAAAAATAAAACGGATTTCATTTAAATAAAATAAAATAAAAAATAAAATAGAAAAAAAAAACAATTTTTTAAGCAAATTTTTCTTTCGCTCCGAAAATGCTTTTTAGTTGAACTCTTTTCTGACTCCTTTTTCTTAGCGCTCTGAAAATGCTCTCTAGTTGGACTCCTTTCTGACTCCTTTTTCGGAGCGCTCCTAGAATGGTATGCTGGGCAAATGAACATCTAATATAATATTTGGTTTTTAATTAAATTAATATTAAGTATACATTAAGGTGGAAGTTAAACTAGGACTTCAAGAAGATCTACGTATGAGTAATATTTGATTTTTAATTAAATTAATATTTAGTATATGTTAAGGTGAAAGATAAACTAGTAATTGTAATTACTTGAGGTTTAGAGTAAAAATAAAGAATAATTAATAATTATAATTTCTTTCTTTTTATGAGGGAATGTGAATACTAATGTGCACATTTTGTATATGCCATATAAAATAAGATGTACAGTGGTGATCATATAATTAGAAACGATTCTTTCATATAATAAGATCACTGTGTAGCTTCTTTAAAGACCTGCACTGTAAATTGTTTTTACAATTACAAAGTGAGTATAATTTGTTAAACAATAGATTAACTTGAAATAATCTTGCTACGGTTTAGTTTCGAAAATGGGCAAAACAAGTCATGTACTCCAGAAATGAGTCGGTTAATTGTGCAGTGTTAGCAAAATGAAAAACTTTCAATGTCGATTATTGCACAAATGTTTTCGTGCTGAAAAATATGATATTTGTTGCAATTCACTTGTACAAAAATACGAAAGAGTTTTGCAACCCCAGCTAGTAAAACTAGGACACGAAAGACCACTTTAGCAGAAGATAGAGTTATTTTACAAGGTTCGCTTAAAAATTCTTACAATATTTTTTTCGTTGTTAGACTGTGGTGTGAAAAAGTACCAAGTTCCTAAAAAGTACTTATGTATAGAACTGAAACTTGCTTCTTCTAAACTGTTTTTATTTACGATTACAAGTTAAATATATTAGATACACATGTCATTCATTGTTATCTTTCGTTTTTTTAGGGTTATTAACATTATTATAACCAAGACAAAAGAATGGAATTGTCAATATTATACCAAATTAAAACATATTAGAGAAATTCACAGTCTTGCATTATTGCATTTGCAAAATATTTTTGCTGTACACTAACAAAAGACACAGCAAAAGCAAAAATATGCTAAACCTTTCTGCAAATGCAATGATGCAGTATCATTTATCATTTGTATTTGTATTTTTTTTTCGAAATTCCGATATTTTTCTATATTTGCCAGTATGATGATAAACTACATATAAACTACAAATATAAAAAATACAAGGTGGCGCCCATTTCCATCTTAGCGGGTACATAAATAAGTAAAATTTTCGCTTCTGGGGCACTGAAAATCTGCATCTAACCCACGAAGAGCCATTACACCCGCTCAAAGTCACTGTATGGTGTGCTGTTTTCGCTGGAGGAGTTATCGGACCTTTTTCTTCGAAGACGTCGCGGGCCAAACGGTTGCTGTGAATGGTGAGCGCTACAGAGCAATGATCAACGAGTTCTTATTTGTCGCAACTTGATGAATTGGGATTGGAGAACATGTGGTTCCAATAGGACGGTGCAACGGCACACACTGCACGTGCCACAACCGATATGCTGAAGGATGCATTTCCCGGACGCCTAATCTGCCGTTTTGGCGATTTGCACTGGCCAGCAAGATCGTCTGATTTGACCACCCCAGACTTCTTTTTGTGGGGCTTTTTGAAGTTGCGGGTTTATGTCAACAAGCCTCAGACTCTTGCAGCTCTTAAAGACAATATCCGTCAAGAATGTGAGGACCTATCGCCGCAAGTTTTGGCCAAAGTGATGGAAAATGCCATAAAAAGGGCTCAAATGACAATCAACTGTGGCGGCGGCCATTTACATGACATCATATTCTAGACTTGATGTAAAAAAAATTAAAAGACCAAATAAAAATAATCCACAAGAAGAATCAAAGTTTTTCATTTTTTTTTTAATTACAGCCAAAAAACATCGGAAGTTTACTTTTGCGCCACCTTGTATATAAATATTAAGGTTACCTTAAGGGCACTACTACACGTTCAATACATATCGTGATATTTCTAGTATCACGATATTTATTGAACGTGTAGCATGCAATATTTATGGATCGCGATCCATATCACAGAATGGCCTGAAATATGAAATCCAGATCGTGGATCGTGGATCTCGTGATAAATATTGAACGTGTAGCATTTTCAGTCAGTAAAAAGTGACAAATAATAATAATTGTGTCCATTAAACTTAAGTACGTATATTTTTTCCGATCCTGCAACCACTTTTTGCTCCAAATTTTCCTTTCCACTTTTTTCTTCAATAGAAAAGCAAGCAAAATAGATAAACAGGCTTTCTTTTGATTTTCTCGCAACATTGATAAACGGCCCGCACAGCACAAAAATAACATAAATACTGACGCTATAAATTTTGAACATGTAGCATACGCTCGTGATCCATCAATAATTTAAAATGGATTGCGATCCAAATATCGCGATATATATTGAACGTGTAGCAGTGCCCTAAGGTATAATCATAAACCGATCTGAAGGCCTTTGATGAACTATTTTATACAAAAATCTTTAATTTACAGCGCTAAACTTTATAAAAAACTTCTAAAAAAACACAACAAAAGGCATTCCAAATTGTTCTGTCTAATCTCCAACTAATCCAATTTGATCTTTTTCGGTGCTGTTATATACAAACCGAAAAAAAAAAAATATACAAAATTAAATCATGTAGTTTTGAAAATTAAACCGAAGCTTGACAAATTACAACATGTACGGGATAATAATGAATAGAAAAACAACAACAACAACAACAAAAACAACTACAACAATATCAGCAATAGCAATAGCAAAAATGACATGTACTTGCACAGCATTTTACAAGAGAAACTACAACAAAAATCACTGTAAAAATAGATAAAAATTAAATACAATTTAAATAACAACCATAAAAGTAGGTAAAATATTTATAAACCTACACACACAGCCATAGAAAAGCAGGGCTGGTGACTAGCAATCAACGATTCTCTAGCGAATATTGAAATATTGAAGCATTAATACGGTTTCATAGTCGCTTTTTATGTTTCCTGTAATTTACTACTTTAATGGGGTTAAATTTCATATGATCTCTACAACCAAATACCTTTAAATATCAATTTATTTTGGTTTCCCAGCTCTGTGAAAATACACACTTTAAAAACCTTAACTACAATTACCAGAGTTAGCTACAAATACAACAAACGAACGGACGGACGCAATGGCAGTCGTTTGTATAGACAGACTTTACAGAACTGAATGCATGTTAAAAAAAGGGATTTAAATAAACGAACCGAAAAATAAAACATGACAGTTGTAATTCTGTAATTCTGTATATACGAGTATTGTATAGAAACCAAATCTACTATAAAAGTGTGCGTTTGTTAGCATTTGTGTAATATAACTAAATGTTAAAGTAATTGTAGATTTACCTAGACACATATAAATATAAATACAACATACAACTTAATGAATATTTTATAAAGTACAATGTGACCAACTCTGGAGGTCATAGAATTTGCTGTTCCAGCTTAAGGTTGTATGAAAGTTTAAATAACACTAAATGAAGCTAAAGTTGGACAACATTAATAGTCTATGACAAAAGTAAAAGTACAACTTCATTAAGAATTAATTTTCGATTACTCTTTCCAGCAATGTGGATGGTATCTCGCTAATTACGGCAGTAATGTTAATGTAAAAGTCTAGGTGTCCAGTTGAAAGGTCCTTAATGATTTTATCTGCTCACCAAAATTAATTCACAATAAAGTCGTTTGTGTTGTACTACCATCTGCAACCAAATGAGTTGTCGTTCTTCAATTTCTGCCTAAAATATGGTTTTCCGGTATCATTTATACAGAAATACAGACAGATGATTTTACCAACACCGAAACCATTCCAAACAGTGCATTTTTGTAGATGTAGTGGAAGTCCTGGTATACTTTCGGGTTGCTCATCAACTTAAATGCTGGAATTTTCTTTATTTAAATTTTAAATTAGCGTGAAAACAGTGGATCTTTATTGAGCTGTTGCCCACTGCCCATTGACTGAAATCGAAGCGCAAATTCAAGTCTAGTAACTTTAGTTCTTGAAGGAGTTGGAATGACGAGCACAAAACAACTTTTCTCACAGAACGCTGGTTTCCGTAATACAGCTAAATAAAACGTTGTTGTTACAATTCAGCTTCTAGTTTCGGTTTTAGTTCTAGTTCTGTTTATATCGACAGCTCAATTCCAAAATATGCTAAGTCGAAAAAGTGCAGGAAAAGCTCCTAAAATTTGCAGGCGATATCTAAATAACCATATGAGGTAGAAGTTTGTTGTTTATAACTATTGATTGGACTAGCCAATCACAATCAAAATTTGACCGAATTTAAGTTGAAAACTCTAAATTCAAAAACGCAAAAAAATTAAAAACATGCTAAGTCGACATAGCATGGTTTGGAATTGAACTGTGCTCCTAATTCTAATTCTAGTTAAGTTTTCAGTGTGCTTTCTACATCAGTTTCCAGTTGAGGTTCTACTTAAGTTTGTACTAATTAACACAAAGCATTTTTTATTGAAAAAATTGATATAATTTTTGCCTTGAAATTTTTTTCCATTTTTATTTTGCGGCTCATTTGAACAAGTTGTATTTAGCAAGGCAAAGATAGGACAGATAGGAAAGGACAGAAATTAAAAGATGATTAAGTGCTTTGTGAAAGACTTTACGCACACAGCTTGCAGTAGGGCGCAAAGTCTTTGCAAAAATGTTCTTAGTGAGAAAATAAGATTTGCAAAGATTATTGTGGAACAAAAACTTTAGCTTGTTTGAAAAAAATTCCAGTTTGATAAGTGCAAAGTGAAAAGTTAATGAATTGTTTGTGGTATAGTAATATATATATAAACAAATTCAATATAAAGTTCTTGTTTTAGCTTCTTGATAATTTTTAGTCAGGCTTGAGTTCATTAAATATAATTTTCATTAAATTATTTTTACTGAAGTTAGGAATTACAACTTGCAAAAATTTGATCATTTTTCTTGACTGGGATTCGAACATGGGTTTACATATGTTTCGATAAATCCCACTTTCTCTCAGCAGAATTCTTTGCGTTCTAACCACATACACCACTGCGGTGCCGGCTAGTCAACAGTTAAACATCAATCCTTTAGCCAGTGTTAGTTCTGGTAGTTCGAAGTTTTTGCTGTAATTATTCATTTTTTTTTATTAATTTCTATGCCTAGTTGTTTTTTTCTCCTTTTCTTCTTGTTTTAGTTTTGGTTCTAGTTAAATTTCCAGTTTAGGTTGTATTTTCTGGTTAAGATATTGGTTCTGTTATTTTGCTTCAATTCTTATATTTATTTACTTTTACACACAATGTTAAATGAGAATTTGACACATGCATTTACATGATTATATACATATCTATGTATATACATATATATGTGTGTGTGTGAGAGAATTCATGTGTGAGTATTTGCAAATGCAAGCACGTTACCATGTGTAATTGATTTTATCGGCCATGTTAATTTTGATTAAATATGCAAATCGACGACGACATACACACACACACACACACACACTCTCAGTAGACAGTATTCCCATTTGTTACACAAAAACCAATACCAAAAAGAAAAACAGAAATCACAAATATATAAAAAAGAGGAAACATTTAATGTGTGTGTGTGTGTGTGTGTGTGTGTAGGTATGTGTATTTAAGTGTGATTTGCCAGGCAACATCATTTATTTAATCCACAAATATACAGACACATGAGCAAAGCAAAGCAAAACTTGGCATATATAAAAAGGATGTAAAAGGATTCTCATACTTTCTTCTTTGTATCAATGTACATACATATGTAGGTGACTGTGTATGGGGTTAAAGTTAGCAAAATTTGAGGGCGTATGCTTGTAAAAATGTTGCATGTGGCCTTACGAATTGATAGCTGATGTTTGTGCCTGCAACAGGGGCAGGTGTGCAAGCAAAATATACAAATGTTCTGATGTATATTTGTATTTGTATAGTTTATGGTCAATATTATTGTTATCAACAGCAACAACAACAACAATAATAACGTTCATCAGCAACATTATTGTTATTTAAATAATGATCATTGTTAGCTACCTGCTACATTACTGTTAAATACAGTACAACAAATTATAGATTTAAAGATTTTCGAATTTTCCAAACAATTTACACTAAAATTAAAATTCTTTACTATTAAACAATCTAATTATCTACCCATTCTCGAATTTTTGACAAAAAGTTCACCTTTAAAAAAACATTGTCTGCTTTTGAAAATAACCTTAAATTCAAGGTTTAACATAATTAAACATCTCACCTCAAAAAATTTTCAAATACATTTATCAACAATGCTGTTAGAAATGGACTGGTGTGCTCAATCTAACATAAAATTAATTAAAGCACCATATCACGCGGCCGTCCGTAGTAGTATCGGTGCTTTTCCTATCAGCCCGACAAAAAATATATCAGTCGAAGCCGGAATGTCATCAATTGAAGAACGAACCTTGAAGTTAACCTACAAACATATTTCCAAATTCTTTATTTGTCATAACAAAACCCTTTTTTCCAGAAAGTTAAGAAGACCATTTCCTATAAACGAAAATTCAAGCCTGAGTCTTCCATTGTAAAAACAGAATTGGAAATTGCAAATTCTTCCACAAGTACTTATTGGGAAAAAAATTACCCTCCGCGTTGCTTGGACTGTAAAACATAAGACAATGTATCTCATATCCTAGATGAATGCCCCTTTACAACTGCCACAGGAAAAATATCTTTGGATCGCAACAGATTTCTTGCAACATCTATATATATAAAAATGTCTGTCTGGCTGTCTATCTGTCTGTCTGTCTGCATGTTTGTGCTTAATAGGAGGCCAAACTCTAGGACCGATCTTCCTGAAATTTTCACAGCATATTACTGTGACTCTGGAAGGAATAATAGGTTTTTATTGGACAAACGGGAGTGGCACCGCCCATGTAACCTAAAAATTCGGTGAAAATATCGGTGATATTTGGTACATATGGTATTGGCATAATTATGAATATGTTCCAGGAGAAAAGTGGGTGGTACCACGTCCCTTTTTGGGAAAATTAAAAATTGTAATAAAGTCTTAACTACTGGACCGATCGTCATTAAATTTTCACAATAGCATATTCTTACGAAATAATTAATTCTTGACTATATAAAGTTGTGAGGGGACAAATAGGCGTGGCCTCGCCCATAAAGCCAAAATTTAAAATCATCATTTTTTGACCAACGGCGGCAGTATTTGCTAAATATGGCATTAACATGAATAGAAATCGTAGCAAAAGAATAGTGGGCAGAGAACGCCTCGTTGTTGGCGATATATTGTAGGGTGGACCTGTGAATCGATTTCAAATTTTCACAGCGTGTAGCTTTGACTCAGGAATACTTATTACATGATAATATTTTTGAGCATGCACACTTTTGCACCTACTTTTTTTACTACATTTATTAATGGCTTTACCTTAATGGGGGTAGTGAAGCACACCGGGTTTAGATAGTATTTATGATAAGAATATAAAATTAATCTCTAAATTTATTGCTGAAACTAAACTTATTGATATTATATAAGCTTATAAATATACTTATATATATCGCAGTCGATAGCCCTCTCTACATATTAGTTAATATAATTTAATTATGTAATTGGTACTAAATAAATAAAATAAATAAAAAAAATTTAATTTGTTTAAATTTCAATGTAAGTTTAATTCCAATTCACCACCAAACTGTCCCACTGTACAGCCAGCAGTAGGTGTATTTCAAATGACAATGCTGCTGATATCGAACATTTAAGATAATGCTGTTGCCTTCGCCTGCGTCAAAGACACTATTGACAGATTTATTATGTTTATAGTGTATTATCTCGTTATTTATGCAACTCATGACAAATACAATTTGTTGTTTACTCTTATCATCAATTGCAACAGCAGCAACAATATCATCATCATCATCATCCCATCTAATACACACTCTATTTGCAATTGTATTTCTTTGAATTTTATCTGAAAAATCTCTCAACTTTATTTATGTTAATTTTTAGCCATATTAATTTATACAATATGTACAATGCATTCATTCATATACATACATATGTATGTATGTATGTATGTATATATTTGCCTAGATAATCTCTGTTTGTGTCAATATTTATTTAAATCTTAAGGAAATCAATTTAACAGGATGCATTTTAGTAGAGAAATCATTTTAAATGTCCTTTTAGAAAGTTTCAAATTGAATTCTTATGAGGCAGAGAAAAATCATAGAAGAAATAGTTGTTTGCTTTGGATAAAATGAGCATAAATGAAAATGTGTATAATTAAAAATTTCAACAATTTAATGACAAATTACAAAAAATATTGTTTATTTAACTAGAAACTAAACTGGAAGTTAAACTAGAACGCAGACTAGAACTTAAACTAGAACTAGGATGTATGTATGTATGTATGTATTTATGTAACGTATGGCCCCCAAAACGGCTGAGCCGATTTTGATGAAATTTGCACAGCATGTTACTGTGACTCTGGAAGGAATAATAGGCTATATGAAGTTTATGAAGTGATGGGTGCCACCCCCACCGCCCATATAACCCAAAAATTTCAATCGCCATATTTTGGGCATTTTTTGACCTACGTCAATGATATTGTGGTACATATGGTATTGGCATAATTAGGAATACGTACCAGGAGAAAAGTGGTTGAGATCACGTCTCTTTTTAGGAAAATTAAAAATCGTAATATAGTCTTAACTACTGGACCGATCATCATTAAATTTTCACAATAGGATATTCTTATGAAATAATAAATTCTTGACTATGTTAGTGCACAAAGGGGCATGGCCACGCCCACTGAAATGCATCGCTCATATGACGTGCTTCAGTATCCTATTATTTTTCCATATGGAGAAGATGGATATCACTTTGAAATGCGTCAACTCAATAAAGCAACCCGTAAGGCCGTTAATTATCCTGTTGAGATTTTAAATTCACTCGATGTGCCAGGCTTTTTACTACATGTGCTACAACTTAAAATTGGAGTGCCAATTATTTTACCACGGCTTTGCAATGGCACTCGACTTGCAGTAAAAAAAACTGAGAAATAATTTAGTAGAAGCGACCATTATAACAGGAAATATAAAGGTACAGATGTACAGATTTAACATTCGTTGTTAAACAATTTTTTCCTGTTCGGTTAGCGTTTGCGATGACTGTTAACAAAGCTCAATGTTAATATCCCGTGCATATGTGTATGCTCCTGATGAGCAAACTAAACCTAAAGCATTGCAATAAATACATTAAAATTAAATAAATAAATGTTTTTAAATATATAAATACGTTTTATTTTATTTTATAACGAGGGGGAGGGGGTAGCGAAGCACACCGGGTTTAGCTAGTTTAAAATAAAACCTAAACCAAAACTTAACCCTTTCACCCTTTTCACCACTTTCTTCAAGTCTAGTGCTTTTTCTTTAGGAGCTTAATTTGAATTACGGAGAGGATCTTATATGGGAGTTTCGACTAATTATGAACCGACCAGTATAAAATTAGGTGTCATTATTTCTGTAAATAAGAAACTTATTTGTGTTGAATTTTATTTAGATACCAACATTTTTAAGAAATTTATACTCTTTAAAGTGATTTTCGGTAGCTGGCCTTATACGGGAGCTACGAGTAATTATGGACCGATCTGCACAAAATTTATAGATGTAATTTGGCTTCACTTACCACTCATTTGTGATGAAATTTGTTTGGATACTTACATAATTTAAGTATTTATGATCAGTAAATCCCAATTTCAGGAGGATATTTTTATGGGGGGGGGGGCCAGGGGAAATAATGAACCTTTTTCCACCAGTTTCAATCCCATCCGTCCTTGGGCCGAAGAAATATTACGTAACAAATTTTATCGAAATATCTTTAAAATTGCGACCTGTACTCTGCGCACAAGCTATACATGGACAGCCAGCTAGCCAGCCAGACGGACGGACGGACATTGTTAAATAGACACAGAAAGTGATTCTGAGTCGATCGGTATACTTTAAGGTGGGTGTTGGACCAATATTTCTGGGCGTTACAAACATCAGCAATCCATCCAACATACCCTCCCCACTATGGTGGTGCATGGTATAAAAATCTTTTAAGCACTTTGTTATAATTTACACTTACAAATTTTACTTTTTCTATTCAGCTTCTTTGTTTTAAACTACCAGTACCATTATAAAACCATTTACCAACTCATAGAGCTTTACCAACCGGGTCATTGTATTTAAACATTGATATTTCTGATTAACTTTGATGCTCGTTGTTCTTACAGATTAAAGCCTAAACATTTATATAAAAAAAAAATACAACTCATAGAAAACAACCAGGGAAAAGGAAGCTGTAGTATCAGCAAAGAGGAAGCTAGAGGAAGGCAACTGTAATGATGGTATCAAAAACTAAACAAAAGACTTAAAGTATTATGGCGAGGGAGAAAACAAAAGCAAGGAAAAAATAGAATTAAATAAAATAAAATAAAGTAATTCAACCGTATTGCACAGGCTGGCAGCCAGTCGTCAATTTGTCTATGGCGGCTTTAGCACATCATAGCGTTGGTTTCAGTCAGTAGAATTGTTGAATTGTAGATTTGAAATTGTCTACCAACAACATCATGGCATGAAATTTTGCTGCTACATTTTGGTTTGTTTTTTTTCTTTCTTACAAAAATTCATAAATTTAATTATAATTTGTTTCGTGTGAAATCTGAAATTGCAAGTTCATTTTAATTTGAGGGCATTTTGCATTATTTTATACCAAATATCAATTTAAATAACTTAAAGAGTCTGTATTTTGTTGGTGGGGGGGGGGGGGGGGGGGGTTAATATTTTGTTAATGAATTTGTAGGATTTATAGTTATATATACATACATACTTGTACACATAAATGTGTAGATGGTGTAAGGAAGTCTCAATATAAAGTTGAAATTTTTATAGTGAAAAATAAAATTTTATATTCAAATTAACTTTGTGCCATGAAATTGAATTGATTGCGTTCAATTAAAATTCAGTTATGTTGAATAATGAATAATGCTGGTATTGCTGGTTGGTTGTTCGTTGGTTGCCTGTGTTGTCTGTCAGTTCAGTCAGCTTGTTTGTTGCCAATCCTTGGAGTAGTTACTAAGGTGCTGTCTTTGGCAAAAAAAAAAAAAATCTCTAGAAATTTACAAAAAGAGAATAGTAGAATAATTTTAATTAATTTTCACCAGCTCAGCACAAATGTTCTTTCAATTTAAAAATTTCGTTTTTTTTATTTAATTTTTTTTTTATAAGACACAAGGTGTGTTTTAATGTAAATTGAATTGAACACTATTAAAAAAACAGCCAACAGGAAATGAATTTCAGAAATTGAATATGTTTAATAAAGTTACACAAACGAAAAAAAAAATAAGTAAGGAAGTATAGTCGGTCAAGCGCGACCCTATAATAAGCTATACCCAGTATGTTGTTCAGAAATGAGTGCTCTATGGGAGACATGAACTATTATGGACCGATCATGCAAAAATTTAATGCCATTATTTCTGTGCATATAAATATTATGTTTTTTAATATAAATACTTTATGCAGGTTAAAGTGAATTACGTAGAGGGTATTACAGTGGGAAGCAAAATTGTCCGGATGTTTTGCATTAGGGAAGTAAGGTAATGATGCGCTCATGTGGCATATGCCAATAGTATTCTTTTCCATCAGACTGCTATCGGTTGACTTTCATTTCGTCGCTCCAAATAACCCGTTGCCAGTCATCTACTGTCCATTTTTTGTGGGTTTTTCACATTTCTATCGGAAAGTGCTGGCTTTTACTTTTTCACACTGGCTACTAAATCAATTCTATTGAATGCGCGTTTAACCGTCCAGAAACTGACATCCTTACCAATACTTTTTGCAGCATTTTTCAGCGTCTTGATGTCCTTATTACGTAGCAAACTTTCAATCTGCCGGGCATCACCATCAGCAAACAGTCTTGGTCGATCTCCTTGGTTATTATTGCAAGCTACAGTTCGCCGTTCTTATCACATTGGGTCATAATCAAAACTGCTAACAATCATACGTACTGATGGTCAAAATAATCCATTGCATATCCTACGGCTTATACTTTATATTTGTAGAAAAATAATTAAATAATAATCATACGCCCCATAACGCCTTATTAATGGGTCGATTATGTATAGCAACCAAACTGGAGTTGGGTTGCTAATAGGCAACGCAATTGACATGCAAGTTGTTATTATGTAAGGCAACTTTTGTGTTTAATCTGTTTTTCGAATTATCGAGTAGAAAAGAAACATTTATATGTTAAAAATATAATTGGTTTAACAACAAAATAACTAACATTTAAAATTTGCCACTTAACCCTAGATGGTTACTCTTCATTTTTGTACATTAAGGTTACTCTTCGTTGAATCGACGAATAATTTTTAAAAATAATTTTAGCGGAACAGTTTCTAAAGTTAAAAATAACTAAAAATATTTTAATTTAAGTATTTTATATAAGAAATAAAAAAAAAAAATAAAATTTAATGCAACACAAATTTGTTTTTCTATCTTAAAATTCGATACGAATTTGACTCTTTTTTATGAGTTATATGTTACAGAGTAAATGAGCTTCATCGATACGATGAACAGTAACCATCCAGGGTTAAAATAAAAATCAAAGCAACCACAAATTCTCGGTTGTCATGTTCGGCAACTGAAGTTAACAGCTTACAGTTGTCATTTGGCATCTGTAATATGTTTTTGTAAACTCTACTAAGATTCGGTTGCCATCCGTAATTGATCCATAAGTTATTTATGAGAAATTTTACACAATGGGCCATAATTATAGTCACAAAAAAGTGTACTTTAATACATAGTAAAAAAATTGACTTTTGTTAAAAATACACTTTACTTTAACTATAGACACGTAAAAGTATACTTTAACCGCTAAAACATACTTTTAATTTAAAACCAGCTGAAGTTGCTTTTAAACAATTTAAAACCTTAAAATCAACCAGCTGTTTATGCCAAGAACAAAAACTGGATGTGTACAAAAATATAAAAAAGTAAAAAAAATCTTATACAATCTTATACACTCCCGCAAATATTCTCTTTCTGCAGTAGCCCAATTCGCCTCTCTTTCTCTTTGTTTTTTTTTTGTTCGCCAAAATAGCCTAATTATGATATTAATTATATCTTCTCCATAATTATGATATTAATTATACCGCAAACACTTTTCTTAAATTTTCCCGCTTAATTTTATTATTTTGCCGATTTTTTTTTATTAATGCCACTTGCTTATTTTTCTTTACAGTTTGTATGAAATAATTTTCCACATATGAGGTGGCACCCAGTTAAAGTCGGTTTAACTTAAAACGACCTTAAATTTTAACTATAGTTACAAAATAATTAAAAGTAGGTTTTAAGTTTAAAGTTGTTTTTAAAACGAACCGACTTTAGTGTTTGTCTATGGTTATGGCCCATTGTTTTCAATATCGTTTTTCTCATTTTTAAAGATCTCTTAATTTTTTATTCAACAATCAAGTTAATCACTTTACAGGTCCAACAATAATGCACAAATAGGGCAATATAAGCTGAATAACATAATCGTAACCAAGAATTTTAAAATAAAGATTACGCCAACGCGCGTAAAATTTTAAAATGTTCTGCGCATTTTGGAACTGTGACGTCACACGTTCTGTGTTTCTATTGGCTAATTTTTTCTCACTTGTTTTTTTTACTGTCGTTTAGCTTGCATTTGCTCACTGCACACTTCATGTTTATATTTTTTGTTGTTTTTTTTTGTTTGTTTTACTTTTTTAAACAGCTTTTATTTTAGAACTCTCAGAGAGATTTCAATTTGAAGGTTGCCAACTATCACATAACACATACATTTTCCGCAAGAAATTTTAATTCTAGCTCATGAAACATTCTTGGTAACCCTTAGAATGCAACTTCTACGTCACATAACGGCAAATCATGCGCATGGCGTAATCTTTCTTTTATCAGTCTTGATCGTAACAAAAAAAAAAAAAAAAAAAGCAACGGGTCAAATAGCGTTACATTTTAACAGAGCAATATCGTGATAATGTTTATTTCTTGTTCGAATAGTGAATTTTTTGTTTTTTTTTAATTTTTTATAAAATTAAATATATTTATGTGAGTTTTTGTGCTTTATAATTTAGAATAAGGTTCAATTAAATAAAAAAATATATATATATGTATGATAATATACATATATTTGTATTATTTTCATTATCTTACTTCCTTACTGCCGTATTTATAAAAAATTAAAGTAGACTTCAACTGTACTTTAAGAAAATTTTGTATGAAAATATTGTCTTAAAGCACACTTCAAGCCTACTTTATTTTTTATAAATACGGCAGTTAATGATTGACGAGTTTATTTGTGAGTATCGTATGCTTGCAGCTTTAAAGGAGATGTACAAATAATCACGACAATCACCATTTCTATTTTGACTTCGTAGCGTTCGTTTGAAATCATTTTTTTTTCTTTTTGTTAAATACTTAAAACACAAAATATGTATATTTTTCACCCGTAAAGCAAATGATTTTTTCTTTTTATCAATCACAACCGGAGACGCTCAAATAATCGGCCGTCAAATAAAAAAAATCATAACTTTTTGATTTTCATTAATCATTCGACGAAAAATAACGATTGCACGCACACAACTATGTAATTAATGTGTTTATTTGATCGTCTCCAGGGCTCTTCAAATTCTACCAAACGATTTGTATATAAATGCAGCACATCTGTATTCAATATTATTTGAATATCGGCATTTTTAATGGAGTTATGCTCTTTAAAGAGAATTGCGGAAGTAGGCCTTATATCAGTCATGGACTGATCTTCCAAAATTTGTAGATGTGTTTCGGCTTCATTTACCACTCATTAGTGCATAATTCAAATATTTATGACCGGTAAACTCCTATTTGGAGAGTACATTTGTATGGGGGCTAAGTGAAATAATGCATCGATTTCCATCAGTTTCAATCCCAACCGTCCTTGTGCCGACAAAATAACATGTACCAAATGTTATTGTAATATTTTCAAAATTGCAACCACTACTCTAAACACAAGGTTTACATGGACAGCCAGCCAGCCAGATTGATGAATGGACGTACAGAAGTACGGACGTACGGACATCGTTAAATCGACTCAGATAGTGATCCTGAATCGATCATTATACTTTAAGGTGGTTGTTAGATCAATATTAATTAACGTTACAAATATCAGCACAAAGCTAATATACCTTTTTCACTGTGGTGGTGTAGGGTACAAATAAAGAATATTTATGATGCAGTCAGTTTTTTATGTTGGCTTTTATTGCATGTTTTAATTAAATTATGTAAATCTCAGCAAAATTATGGCATAAAAAAGCATTGATATTAATTGTTATGTCAAATTAATATGTTTTATTTTTTGTACATTGACCTTAATAGTTAATGATAAATAATTGTATGTGGTTAATTTTGTTTACAATAAATTAAAATTGAGATTATAGTATAAATCTAAATTTGAAGCATAATATATTAACTTTCTGTAGGAGAGTTTTTGAATGATAATTTCTGTAAATTTCTCTGTATATGAATTAGAACTGAAATGGAATAAGTGGTCAACTAGATGCCATAGAAATTGTGTAAGAGAGCTTCAGCACTCTTACCGACGCGATCTCAGAAATTTTCACAGGCAAGAGAGTATTATATAAAGATATTCTTAATCCTTTAAGCGATTAAGGAGTAAAGCCAAATACAACGATCAAGAAGGAGTATATGCTGAGTACAAGTTTCATTAATTGGATAAGATTGGGACAAAGGTAGGTTCTGGCAAGAGGCATACTACTTGGAGCACTTATATCTGCACTTTTATGCAGCCTTGAAGTGAATACATATTATGGAAAAATTAGAGCACAGTCATGCTTTGTCGGCTGAAAATCAGCTGTTGCATTGGCTCGGTAATGTTTGCCAGTACCATGGAGTAGCAGCTAGGCATGGTATTGCAAAATTAAGTTCCTTTTAGCAATGAAAAGTGATAAGACAGAAATGCAAATATGATTAAATATTTTGTAGAACACTTTGCAGGAGATCACAAAGTCTCTGCAAAGAGTGCAAAGGTTTTGAAATAATTTTCTTAGTACAAAATGAGATTTGCAAAGAATATTGTGGAACAGAAACACTAATGCCACTTTGCCAAAAATTGCAATTTGAGAAGTGCAAAGTAAAAAATTAAAAACATGTTTGTGGTATAGGGCCCTGGTGCCAAGTTTGTTTTTTTTAAAGAGAAGTAACACTTAAGCAATTAATATGCCTATATATTAATTAATTAATTGTGTTACTTTCTTTGGAAAGGCGATAAGTAGGAGAAGAGTAGGTGGTGAAAGGAGAGAAAAGCTTTTTATATGACAACACTGTAATTAAGCGTTAAGTTTATTAGTAGTACAATATTGCAGCGCCTCTGGTGGTGAGTAGACGTATCAAGATCAAAGCTTGATTTACGGCCATTATTTGATTATTTTACTGCGGTGGCGTTTCAATGCTATACCATTGAAATGGGTGATGTGAGAAATACTAGTTACAATAGAATAGAAGCGGTTCGGAATCGATTCCAGGCCACAAATACTAACTCATGATTAATGATCAAACGCGCTAATTAATTGGTGCATATGTTAATTATATTAAGCTGCATATAAAAAGAAAATTTCTTCCATAATGTTAATTTTTGACACCTAAAACTTTGCTGCACTTCTAAATTGAAGAATCGTTGATATCTACATCATACATCAAACGGTCTGAAGCATGAACGTATTATGGAACCATTCTACGACTATTAAGATAACAATTTGAATATCGACAAGTAAACTCGTCGGTTGAGTTGTTCTCAATCAACACTGATGGTTCAGAGACGAAAACTAGCAAAGGTGGGAATATTTTCTCAGATGTTATTTATTGTTTAGACCTAAGTAAACCTCGACTAGATCGACTAGACAGATTTGCATTAATCATGTCTCTCGTCTACCACACCCAAGTGATGAGTATGAACAAAATAGCTTTGAAAGACCACTGCACTAGAACTGTAAAATAACTTGACAACAATATCTAACTGATAATTTAAGCTAAGTTAAATATTCACCAAAACTTCTAGAATTTCTTAATTCTCCACAACACTTTTACTTAATTGTTTAATTTTCAATATTTTTTTTTTTTTACAAATTTATCTCGTTCAAATAAAACAAAACCAAACCCAACTGATACATATCCTGAGAAAATCTTTTATAAGCGCAAATAATTGGTTTCCTCATTTAACCTGAGTGGGCTCATAGTCAGCGAAGGATAAAGAGCAGAGCAATTCAACCAACCATTATACAAATGTGTCCATATGAGTCTTGATGAGTTAGCCTGTTGTGAAATACAAAAAAAAAATACTGCAACAAAAAAGACTTGAAACAAATGGCAGAAGTCATAATATTTACAACATCTACTAGTTTCATTTGTAGCCGGCATCAGAGAGCACAGCATCAAGCAAAAGTCACTACAATATTTATTTTTATATTTTTTTTTCCAACCAACAAAGGCTGAGCATCATCAACACCATAACCTTATTTGTCCGTCCATACAGTTGTCTGTCTGTCCGTCTGTCTGTCTGTCTTTGTGAAGGCAGTCAAAAGAAATTTTGTTGCAGAAAAAGCTGGCAAAAAATATCCTACAATATATAGAAAAAGAAGAAACGAGAAATTAATTGCATTTTCATTATGTTGCTTGCTGAACGTTGGTACGTTTGTAAGCCTGCTGCTGCTGTGTGTGTTCGATTTTATTTCGTGTTGCAAATATGGCTGAGTTAACGCTTGAATTTAAGTCAGATTTGAAAAATATTTCTTTATTTTATGGCAAAATTAAGTTTGTATGCAGGATTTGGGGGCATAATGATGCAAAGACAAGGAGTCTGAGCTTATATGCCGCTCATTCCCAGTCTTTAACAAATTACGTGTTGTTTTATCAAGGATATATGGGAAAAAACGTCTGTCTGATTTTTTTATATGTAGTTGTTGCAAAGATATTACAAAAGACTATGAATTTATACGTTTACGCGTTATTGCGATGTATTGTAAATGAATGTGAATGACTTTTGATAATGTGTTAGGAATGAGTTTAAAAAAAAAAATTGTGCAAAAGACAGGGTGTTCAGGAAGCAATTATTAGAAACAATTTTTAAAATTGTGGTTCTAGTATAAGTGTTAGAGCAGGTTCTAATTCAGGTGCGGATTGTAGTTCAGGTTCTGTTAGGTTTTAGATCAGGACCTATATCAGGATCTAGTTAAGGTTCTAATCCAGGTTCTGGGTCAGGTTCTCAATTATGATCCAGTTCAGGTTTTAGTTCAGGTTCTAATGGAGGTTCTAGTTCAGGTTTTTCTTCATGTTCTAGTTCAGGTTGAAGTTAAAGTTCAGGTTCTAGTTCAGGTTTTTGTTCAGTTGCCAGTTCAGGTTCTAATTAAGGTTCTAGTTGAGTTTCTAGTTGAGATTCTAGTTGAGATCTAGTTGAGGTTCTAGTTCAGGTTTCTCTTCAGGTTAAGGTTTATGTTCAGGTTCTAGTTCGCGTTCTTGTACAGGTTCTTGTTCAGGTGCCAATTCAGGTTCTGATTTAAGTTCTAGTTAACGCTCTAGTTGAGGTTCTAGTCGAGATTCTAGTTGAGATTCTAGTTGCTGTTCTAGTGGAGGTTTTAGTTGAAGTTCTAGTTGAGACTCTAGTTTCTAGTGGAGGTTCTAGTAGAGGTTCAAGTTAAGATTCTAGAGGAGGTTTTAGTTGATTTTCTAGTTGAGATTATAGTTGAAGTTCTAGTTGAGGTTCTAGTGGAGGTTTTAGTTGAAGTTCTAGTTGAGATTCTATTTTCTAGTGGAGGTTCTAGTAGAGGTTCAAGTTAAGATTCTAGTGGAGGTTTTAGTTGAAGTTCTAGTTAAGATTCTAGAGGAGGTTTTAGTTGATTTTCTAGTTGAGATTATAGTTGATGTTCTAGTACAGATTTTAGCTGATGTTGTAGTTGAGATACTAGTTGAGGTTCAAGTTCAGGTTAAGGTTTGTGTTCCGGTTCTAGTACAGGTTCTAGTTCAGGTTCCAGTTCAGGTTTTATTTGAGGTTCTAGTTAAAGTTTTAGTTGAGGTTATAATTGAGGTTCTAATTGACGTCTAGTTGAGGTTTTAGTTCAAGTTCTTGTTGAGTGTTTAGAAGATATTCCATTTGAGGTTCTAGTTAAGGTGCTACTTCAAGTTCTAGTTCAGGTTATTTTTCATGTTCTAATTCGGGTTCTCTTCAAAATCCATATGAGTTTATATTTAAAGTTCAAGTTCTAGTTCAGGTTCTAGTTGAGCGTCTAGTCCAAATATATCATAAACTATATGAAAAAATTTGTTTAAAAAAATATTTATTAAATTTCTCTCTCATTACCCTGTATACAAATTAAACAGCCAACGGCACTTCCGGTTATTTTGAAGCACAAACATGTACATACAGTCAGAATTAAAAAAGAGTAACAAATCCAATTGCAATTTGTAGGAAAAAAGACGAGAGAGATGCAAAAAAAAACAAACTGACAAATGATTCTGCCACTTGGTAGTAGAAAACGTGGCAGAAATAGTAGACAATGCCACCCAGGAGGTTTAACCGATAGAGGTAGAATAACACAGACAGACTGATAGAGTCACAGAGTCACACAAACCCAGCACCAACAACCATATTGAATAAAAAAAGGCATAAAGCAAGTAAGAAATATATAGAAAAAAAACCCGCTCATACAGAGGGATTGAGGTAAAAAAAATACAAACTAGATAAAAATTAAACAAGAGCAGAGAACCCAAACAATACAATTCCATAGAATTTAAAGCCTAAAGGCAAATGTGGTGAGTGCGAATGGTGTCATTAAGCGATTTTTCATTGCAATGTGCTGCAGGTGGATTTGCGTTGCAATACTTTTATTTTTTTGTTGCTCGCTAACTTTTTATTTTAACAATGATATGGAGTTTATTTGTGAAAGAATAAATGAATGTATAAAATACTTTTATAAATAAACAGGATTTAAATGACTTTATAGCGAATATTGTACTCTATATAGTTCCAGTAATGTTTATTTAACACAGTTTTGTTGAAAGTAAATATTTTCTTTTTCGACAGGAGATTAAACTGCAGCACAATAACACCGGGCTCATGGTAGATATTAACAACAAAAGTTTACTCTATAAAGCCAAACAATAAAACATTGATTTAGCTGTAAATCTTATACACAATTTACACAACTTTGGAAGAGGAAATTGAAAAAGAAAATTGCGTAACGGAAATTATAATTTTATTGTTGACTGTTTGTGTATAAAAATCCAAAAATCTCCTTTCTCTTTCGCTCTGATGCTTTCTTTTAGATATCTTTACAATTTCAGATTTTTTTTTGTAGAGTAAGAATGTTTGTAACAAAAGCATATTTTAAAATGTAGATGAATGACACTTTTGTTGAAAGTAAATTGACAGCCAACAACATTCGTTTTAAAGCTTCACACATGTTTAAAGATCATTTATGCAGCCACATACAAATTATGACTGTGCTACTACAATGAGAGAACAATTATAGATGCAATACAATTGCAACAATTGTTTGTTTGATGGAATTTTTTTTCCTACAGAAAGACTCATTTGAACGTTTACTCATACTTATTTATTCATTTATACATTTCCTTTGGAATCATGCAGAGACTTTGAAAAGTGGAGGAGAAAATTAAATCATACTGAGGTTATTTATGTCTCTAACTGAAGTCAGACTTTATTTGTGTCTATCTCTATTCTGAAGACTGAATGAAGTCAGACATTATTTATGTTTGCCTCTATACTAGAGACTGAATAATGTCAGGCTTTATATGTATCTGTCTCTATACTGGAGAGTGAATGAAGTCAGTCTTTATTATTGTCTGTTTCTATACAGGAGAGTGAATGAAGTCAGACTTTATTTCTGTATATTTCTGTACTGGAGACTGAATTGAAATAAAGAAATGGAGATTCTGTCTGTCTCTATACTAGAGAGTGAATGAAGTCAGACTTTATTTCTGTCTATCTCTATTCTGAAGACTGAATGAAGTCAGTCTTCATTTCTGTCTCTTTCTATATTGGTGTCTGAATGATGTCAGTCTTTATTTTTGTACGCCTCTTTGCTGGAGACTGTATGTAGTCAGACTTCATTTGTGTCTGTTTCTTTGCTGGAGACTGAATAAGGTCAGTCTTCATTTCTGTCTGTCTCTATACTAGAGAGTGAATGAAGTCAGTCTTTATTTCTGTCTGTTTCTATACAGGAGACTGAATGAAGTCAGACTTCGTTTCTATCTGTTTCTATACTAGAGAGTAAATGAAGTCAGTCTTTATTTCTTTCTGTCTCTTTTCTGGAGACTGAATGAAGTCAGTCTTTATTTCTGTCTATTTCTATATTGGTGGCTGAATGATGTCAGTCTTTATTTCTGTACGCCTCTTTGCTGGAGACTGTATGTAGTCAGACTTCATTTCTCTCTGCCTCTTTGCTGCAGACTGAATGATGTCTGACTTTCTTTCTGTCTGATCCTCTTTTAGTTTCTAATCCCTCCCTGTTACTGTCTTTGTAAACACATCATTATTATCGGCATTACAAACACCTCCTTGCCCATCATTGTCATCATCATCATCAGCATAATTCTCATCAGCGTCAACAACAATGGTGATTCTGATGATATTATTATTATTATTATTATTGTTGTTGTATAATTGCACCCCATGGCAGACTGTCTAAGAGTAATACTGAATAATTGCTACAAAAAAAATACAGTGTAATTTTTCCCATATATCTAAAATTCCAGCTCCCATGCCTTCAGAACTGTTTCTAGGTGGCTTGAAAAACGATGAGATGACAATGAGCAAAACGAGACGAAGTAACATTTTGCCTTTAATAAATGATTATGAAATCAAAACACGTCTTTTAATCAATTCAACGTGCTGACGTTGTCCAAAATGATTGTTGCCAATAATTTTGAGCATTTGAATGCTTGATTGCTTGTGATGTGTAGCTGAATAATCAGAGATGTATAAATGAATGTACGAATAGCCAGTTTGGGGAAAATGAATAAATGACCAAATGTATGGAGATGTAGAGCTAACTGGTCCGGGTGCTGCTTCATTGATGTGTGTTTAAAAAGAAATTTATATTTGCAATTGATTTGGTTTGTAATTTCTAAAGTTGTATATGATGTAGCTCTGTGTGTGTGTGTGTGTGTGCGGTTGGTCATTGTTACGCTGCTGTCGGATTAGCTGCATTGACCACATTGTGTGAAAATTAATTAAATCTAAAATAGAAAACTCTTGTTCCTGCTCCAAACCAATGTGAATAAAATTTCAGTTCTACGTTATGTGGAGCGACATATTGAAGGTTGTGTGATTGGTAATAGTAATATTTAAAATACATTAACTGATTGAGGACAAAGACATTAAATGAATAGTGATTTGTCTATGAGGAGAATCAATAATGTTGGCATGTTAATTTGTTATGGAAAACTAACTGAATTAAAGGTAAATTTATTTATTAACATTAACTTAAGATTAATTATCCTTAATTCCTTCTTTTTTTTTTGTATACTAACCATAACATCTTTACCACCAAATACAAGTAAATAATTTTATAAAAATATTCTCTCTTTTCATTTTCAAATAATTGCATTCATTCATATTTCTTTACAACAGGCCGCCTTATACAACATCAGACAATGCTGCTCAAAATATAATCAACAGCTTGTTGTCAGCAACAACAATAGCAAGTGGCGCTACTTAAGCAATTATTTTTGCAATAAAAAAGCAAATAAATTTTACAGTTTTTTTTTACCCCGAATTCTACTAAGACCTGGAAAAACAAGCAGTTTGAGAAAAAAGCAGAAAACATTGCAGAAAATATTCTCTGTATTTTGGCTTTGATACCGGCTAAATAATATTAAATTATAATAAAGAAAAAAAAACATAGCGAAATCCTTAAAAAAATTACCTTTCAATGCGGAACATTGTATTGCAAAAGAAATGAAAGACACCGAACCGACCACTTGTCTAAGGTGGCAAAAAGATGTGAAAAGACAGAAACCCTCAAAAAAAAAATGAAAAAAAACCCAAATCAAAAGACAAAATCATTGGACACAAATATAAGCCAAGCTGATGATGTTCAACAGTTAGGGTAGAGTCTCTGGCATGTAGCATAAATAAAATTGCTAAGCTATTCAAGCAACTAACTCTTACTTCCGTTTCCTGCAACCAAGAAAATGATGACGACGTCATGATGGGGAAGTAGACAGTCGGCAAGCACAATCTTGTTGTTGCTGCTGTTGCTCTTGATAAAAACTCTGATGACGATGTTGTTCAGTCAGTAGTGACTTGTAATTTTTCTATGTGGCTTAATGTTAATAATACGAGGGGGCTGTGGAAAATGTTTAAACAGAATGGAGTATACCGAAGTATGAATTTATTCAGATTTGGAATAAAGTTCAATCACTTTAGACTTCAAATTAAGTCAGCCTCTAGAATAGAGATCAAATAAAGTCTGACTGATCTTCATTCAGTTTCCAGAAAAAAGCTCGAATGAAGTCTTACTGATCTTCATTCAGGCTCAAGAATAGTCTGACTGATCTTTATTTAGTCTGAAGAATAGTCTGACTGATCTCCATTCAGTCTCAAGAAATGTCTGACTGATCTTCATTCAGTTTCCAGAAAAAAGATCGAATGAAGTCTGACTGATCTTCATTCAGTCTTTAGAATAGTCTGACTAATCCTCACTCAGCCTCTAGTATAGAGATCAAATGAAGTCTGACTGATCTTCATTCAGTCTCTAGAATAGAGATCAAACGAAGTCTGACTGATCTTCATTCAGTCTCAAGAATAGTCTGACTGATCTTTATTCTATCTGAAGAATAGTCTGACAGATCTTTATTCAGTCTCTGGAATAGTGTGACTGATCTTCATTCACTTTTTATAAACAAGATCAAATGAAGTCTAACTGATCTTCATTCAGTCTTTAGAATAGTCTGACTAATCCTTACACAGCCTCTAGTATAGAGATCAAATAAAGTCTGACTGATCTTCATTCAGTTTCCAGAAAAAAGATCAAATGTAGTCTTACTGATCTTCATTCAGTCTCAAGAATAGTCTGACTGATCTTTATTTAGTCTGAAGAATAGTCTGACTGATCTCCATTCAGTCTCAAGAAATGTCTGACTGATCTTCATTCAGTTTCCAGAAAAAAGATCGAATGAAGTCTGACTGATCTTCATTCAGTCTTTAGAATAGTCTGACTAATCCTCACTCAGCCTCTAGTATAGAGATCAAATGAAGTCTGACTGATCTTCATTCAGTCTCTAGAATAGAGATCAAACGAAGTCTGACTGATCTTCATTCAATCTCAAGAATAGTCTGACTGATCTTTATTCTATCTGAAGAATAGTCTGACTGATCTTTATTCAGTCTCTGGAATAGTGTGACTGATCTTCATTCACTTTTTATAAACAAGATCAAATGAAGTCTAACTGATCTTCATTCAGTCTTTAGAATAGTCTGACTGATCCTCATTCAGTTTCAAGAATAGTCTGACTGATGTTCATTCAGAGTCTAGAATAGAGATCAAATGAAGTCTTACTGATCTTCATTCAGTCTCAAGAATAGTCTGACTGATCTTTATTCAGAATGACTGATCTTCATTCAGTCTCAAGAAATGTCTGACTGATCTTCATTCAGTCTCAAGAATAGTCTGACTGATGTTCATTCAGAGTCTAGAATAGAGATCAAATGAAGTCTTACTGATCTTCATTCAGTCTCAAGAATAGTCTGACTGATCTTTATTCAGAATGACTGATCTTCATTCAGTCTCAAGAAATGTCTGACTGATCTTCATTCTGTCTCCAGAATAGTCTGATTGATATTTATTCAGTCTCTGACTGATCTTCATTTAATATTTAAAATAGAGATTTAATTAAGCCTGACTGATCTTCATTCTGTCTCCAGATTAGAGATAGAAATTAAGTCAGCCTTCATTCAGTGTCTCTACTCTAGACACAAAAATGAAGTGGGAATGGCAGTATTCTGGTTTAAACTTTTCCGTTAACCCTTTTTATATGTTACATTGAACTTCTAATAATTGTCTCTAACAGGACTTTCTTGTACATGTGTTTCTGTTGCCAAATCACACTCACAAGCAAGTCATAGTAAAGACACTAGAGAAGCTGTAGTCGTATTTTTATTTGTAGTGGTCTTTACAGCCTTAGTTGAAGCCATACTAATGACTCCCTGGTGGTATATGCGGTTGACTGCTTGGTCTACATGGCTCAGACTGCTTCTACCCACATTTGCTTTAAATAAAAGATCTTCTTATTACAAAGTAGTTTGGTCTTGTGGCGATTTATATAGTTTTTTTTTTTTGTTACTAAATATGATTTAGTTTTTAAGATTTCTACAAGGCAGTCAGTTGTCTAGGGCTTCTTTTGATGTGATTTCTCAAGTTGCCAGCTACAGATTTTTAAATAACATTAAAAAGCGTTAAATGAAAAACTGAAAAGGAGGAAATAAAATAAAATAAAATGAAATAAAATAAAAGTAAATGCCACTTAATGTGGATATTTAACAAAGGTAACAATATTTTTTGTTCAGCTTTGCAGCACATAAAGTCTGTTCAAGTGCAACTGAAAAGAATGTTGCCTGCAGAGTGTAGGAGTATAAATTTAAAAGACAGAGTAGGAAAAAATAGCTGGTTGTACACAGTAAAAAATATAGTTGTACATGTTTACCACGACAATGTCAATATTTTAACAAGTTTTTTTAACAATGTTATGATCTGTAATACTTTTTATGATTGCGGTAACCATAATATGGTTTAGTTACGATTCAGATGATTAGTACAATAATATATACATATATACGATTGTAGTAACTATGTGTACATTTGTGGCAATCATGTTTATGATGAATCTATTTATCATAATTTGTTGCTCTTATATTATGATAGAGAGCAACATAATAGGGTGTAATCTTTAATCATAAAACTGATTACCACAAACATTATATAATTACTATAATCATATATATGATTGCTATAATCATATAAATCGTAACTTAACCATATCACGGATGCCGAAATCATATAAATAATTACATTAAATATTGAAATAGTTGTGGTAAACACGCACAACTATATTTTTTCTCTGCGTGTCTATCTATAAATAAATAAAGGCAAGAAATTTAATCAATTTATGCTTAGTTTCAGTGTCAAGTATGATGTAATTGGATTTTGTTTTAAGGGTTTTTTTTTGCCTAGTACCCAGAAAAGTTGAAGTTTAAAATTTGCAGGACTTTTTTGGTTTATTAAAATCTGGTTAATGTTTGGTAATGTTATAAACTCTTTATTGACTTTCTTGTTTCTTTAAGTTTGGTTTTATATCTAAACTTAATTTCATTAATTCCAATTATCTGCACTTTAGTTGCATTATTTTAATGGCTCAAACTATAAGTTTTAATTTAGCTGCAAGGAAATATTCTTTGCAAAAACAACGTATATTACAGACTGAATTAAAAGTAATAAAAATGTCAAAAAAAAAACAACAACAATTTTTTACACATTTATGTACGTAATAAACCAAGGAACAACAAATTTGAAATTATATTGCAAAACTTTAATTAAAATATCAAAATTGCAAATTTTCTTCTTACACCAAAAACAGTAAGTAAGATTTAAACCCAGCTAAATTTGTATAATTTTTTAATTATGTCCTTCAAGTAATAGAAATAAATCCAGAATTTTCTTATGCAAAGTTACTTTATAAAGTTTGTGGCTAAAATAGCCAGTAAAACCTGCTAATTAATACATATTTTTATTATTCTATTATTAATATAACGACGCATAATAATTTGTTTCCTGGCCAAACTTTTTCAATTATCCTGGTAGCCAAGTAATAAACAGGGAACAAAGAAATTAAAAACAGGAATATTTAAAACATATTCTAGGTTTAATTTAAGCAAAAAAAGAAAAATGCAAGTTTAGTTTGTGTTTTAGGTTCAATGAATTTTTAATGGGCACACACAAGTGGTAGACCGTGAAAGTGTTCTTTGGTTGGTGACAAAAGACATTAAATGTCTTGGAAATTGTTTTCTTTAATTTGTAGGATTTTTTTTAGAGAAAGCGTGCACACTGGCACAAATACTTTTAAGGCTCTGTGTAGAGCAGTGGTTAAAATTTTCTGATTTTATTTTGATTTATGAGCAAAATTTTACATTTAGCATTTGGCATTTTTTTTTAAATAATTTTTAAATTTAAATTTAGCATTTTTAAGCCTTTTAAAATTTTGAAAATTTTGAAAAGTAATTTATTTTCTGTTGAAAAAAAGCTTGAAAATAAAGTAAAGAAAAGTTTATGAACATTTTAATAACATTTTATCAACACATGTAATTACAACACGTGCAAATGGCAAAACTTAACTTAATATAAATGCACGCAGAGAAAAAATATAGTTGTGCATGTTTAACACAACTATTTCAATATTTTAAAAATTTTTTTTTTAAATATTAAGGTCACTTTAGTAATTTAAATGATTTCTGCAACCATACTATTGTTTAGTTTAACATTTACATGATTATAGCAATCATATATATGATTATAGCAATTATGTAATGTTTATGGTAATCAGTTTTATGATGAAAGTTTATACCATATTTTGTTGTTCATTTCAATCATTCTCAATCGTAACTTAACCATATTATGGTTAGCGCAATCATATAAATAATTACAGTGACCATAAAATTGTTAAAGACTTGTAAAAATGTTGAAATTTTTGTAGTAAACATGTACAACTACGAGGGCTGTTTGGAAACTTCTTACCCTAGAACAGAAAGCGCGTTATAAACAGAAACTGTGCTGTGCTGTAGACATGTTAAATTTCTTTTTGATCTGCCAATTCCTTCATATAGAAAAAGGTGTTCAAAAAAGGCGCATCCGCGATTTGTTTTACAATAGAAAAATTAGAAATTCGTGATGTCGTTAAATATTTAAATCGAAAAGTTTTATCGGGACAAGAAATTCATAATGATATGGTGAATGGGTTAAGTGAAAGTGTTCCTTTATATGCAACAGTAAAAAATTGAGTTGCTGAATTTACAAGCATTGAGATTGAACCACGTTGTGGACGTCCAATGACAGCAACAAGAACAGAAATTGTAGCCAAAGTGCATGATATGGTATTAAATGATCGACGAATAAAAGTATGTGAAATAGTCAATATCATGGGCATCTCAAATGAACGAGTCCATTTAATTTTGCATGAAGAATTACAGATGAAAAAGCATTCTGCAAGATGGGTATCGCATTTGTTAAAAACCATAAGAATGAAAATTTCTCAAGCTTGTTGGGATCTTTTTAAGAAAAATAAAATGGATTTTAAGCGTCGTTTCCTAACTGTTGATGAGACATGGGTCCACCACTATACTCCAGAGCTTAAAGAACAATCCAAGCAATGTACTGAAGCTGCAGAAAGTGCCCCAAAGAAGGCAAAAACAATTCAATCGGCTGGTAAGATTATGGCAACAGTTTTTTGGGACTTCAAATTTATTTTATTGATCATCTATCTGTAAGAGGGTAAAACAACTATTGCAACATTTTGGATCAATTAAATGTAAAAATTCGAGAAAAACGTCCTGGCTTACAACGCAAAAAAATAATTTTTCATCAAGACAACAAGACAAGAGTGTTTTAACAATGGCTAAAATGAACGAATTAAAGTACGAGTTGCTTGACCATGCACCATATTCTCCTGATTTAGCTCCCAGTGACTTTTACCTGTTCCCAAATCGAAAAAAATCCTAGCTGGCAAACGTTTTACCTCAACTGAAAACGCAATTACAGTTGTAAACCACAATTTTAATTAAGGCATAGAATTGCTAGATAAGCGTTGTACTAACAGTATTAAAGTTTTAGAACTTTTTTATTTTGAAAAATAAATTTTTTTTGAACAACTAACAATTCTCTTTCCGTGCTAGGCTAAGAAGTTTTCGAACGGCTCTCGTATGCATATTAAAGTGATTTTTAGAAGATGGTGTTATATGGTCGTTATGACTTATTATAGACCAATCATTATTAGGTGTCATGATTTCTATATATATATATATATATATATATATGGATTTTATTTGTATTGAATTTTTTTTCGAAACCAACATTTGTAGGAGAATTATGGTCGTTTTTGGAATTTGTCCCTATATGGGAGCTATGACTAATTATGGACCGATCTGCACAAAATTTCGTAGGTGTGTTTAGGTTTCATATTCATAAAATTTGTTGGAATACGTTTATAAATCACACATGTATGCCCTATTTCTGGAGGCCATTTGTATGGGAGCTAGATAAAATAATCGACTCTGGATTCTGTGCTTTGTAGTAGATGTAGATTAAAAAATAAATGTTTTCAAATTACAGAAGATTAAGTCCTAATTCAGTAAAATTTATAGAATATTTGTCTAAAAAACTTGTATGAAAATCCCTCAAAAATCATTTAAAAATTAAGTGATGTTTACAGTTGGCCTCCTGAAGAGAACCTTAATTAGTTTTGTTCTTGAGTTCGAAGTTGTATTATTAAACAAAAAGTTAAGTTTTAATCATATTTACCTCAAATTGTTAAAAATTATTTCAAGAAAATATTTAAAAAAATTTTGAATTTTTTTTTTTTTGGACATTTTAAAAGAAGTTTCAGCATATTAGTATATTCTAGCATATTTTAGCATATTTTAGCATTTTTTTAAACTTATTAAACCGCTGAACTTTTTCAAATATGGTCACACTGCTGTGGATTGAGCTCTAGAATAGAGACAAATGAATATGACAAATGAGGTCAGAGACTGCAGTGAAGGCAGACTGACTTCATACGAGTAGTTTATTCGATAGAAATGCATTCAGATTCCATAGCATGCAGTGTGAACCCCGTTTTCATTACTTCGAAAACAAATTAAACATTCTGCTGTAACAAGAAAACAAAACATTAAAACAAATATTAAAACATATGAGTTTCTATTGTGGCATTATTATTTTATACATAAAATGCAAAACACTTTTCCTACTCTTCCTACTCTGCTTTAGCCAACAACAGGCACCAAAAAATATCCTTGAAAATATTTTTGTTAAGAAAAACAATATTTGTGTCCACAATTTGTTCTTATGGGAACAACAACAGCAAAACATTAACAGCAGCACACAAGAATTTCTTGCAAGCAAAAAACTTACATACAGATAAATTATTTAAACCATACATTATTTTAAACTTGTGTAACGTTTCTTATGCAAATTTGTTTGTGTGTTAGGGGGGGTTGGATGGGTGTGTACACAACAGGGCAACACAACAAAAGAATACATTTTGTGGCAAACATTAAATGAAAACATTTGCAACAAAATTTACGAAAAAGACACCCACAAAAATGAAGTTTTTTTGTGTAAATGTTTTTGTTGCAAAAGGATTTTGGTGTGTGTGTGTGTGAGTCAGTGTGGCAATAACAATACAAAAACCGAACAAATAAAATGTCGCTTAATTAGACATGAGAAAACCGCAAATGAGTGTTAAAAGTATTTTACAACACATTGTATTTTTTGCTTTTAGTTTCTACTGCTACACGAAGGACTAAATAAAAGTACAAATAAAAATAAGGACTAGAAGTAGAAAAAAAAACAACAACAAGTGAAAATGTTGTAGAAAATTCATTAAAGTTTTAAAAGAATTTTGTAACAACAAATGGGTTTATTTGCAAAACTATAGAGGGAGCGAGGAAGTTTTGTGATTGAAAATAACTGAAATAAATGAAACTGCAAGTGATTAGAAAGTAATTTAAACAACAAATGTGTTATTTACATTGCTTTAGTTTAGAAAAAATTAAGTCCTACTTAATTAATATAGTTTGGCCACAATTTACCTCAATCAAGTCTGACTTTATGGCTATATTATGGAAATCTAAAAATTTCTACATTTGCAGACGACACTGCCATTCTTTGCTTACATGTAGATCTAGAGAACTGTATGATCATTTTAGACGTATGGAAATGTGTTTAAAAAAAAAAACTGGAGAATAGGTGTAAATGAATCGGAAAGTAGACATGTTACGTTTACGCTTAGAAGAGGAAATTGTCCAACTGTTTCACTAAACAATGTGAATATCCCACAGTCTGACCTTGAAATAGATCTGAATAGACTCCTTAACTGGCGTCACCACATAGAAGCCAAGAGAGTTCATATCTGACTGAAATCTTCTAATCTGTAATGGCCTTGTTTGTAAAGTCATTCTGTACAAGACTGTTTGAAATTAACAGGCATGTCACAGAATTCGTTCGGAATGGTTTCAATTCCGTATTCGCAAATCGATCGTTTTTACTTTTTTACGTTCTCTAGATTCCGATCGATTTTGTTTAATCCTAAAAAAATTTTAAATCTCGGTTTTTAACTTAAATATGGTAACGTTGTGTAATCAAAACAAAAAACATATGATTTTTGTAATAAAAAGTATAACAAAAGCACTAACAAAGAAATTTTAAATAAAAGTGCCCCGATAGACTAGGCGATAGTGTGCCGGACTATCAGTCAGAGGGTTGCTGGTTCGATTCCCGCCAAAGACTCTGGGTGTTTTCTGCAGACAAGCCAAAAGGCTTCGCAGTTTGTGTTTGTTTAAAAAAAAAAATAAATTTTTCCAAAATGCCTGGAATTTAAATGAACAAGGACATCAAAACGCAGTTGAAAAAATACAAAGAAGAAATTTAAGGGATGCAACTGAAAGCGACAAAAGTTTTCTTGTTGCTGTCACCAATTTTGAAATTTTTTACATTTTATTTAAATATCAATGAAATAATTAAAACAACAATGAAATTAAAAAAAATTGATTATATAATTGTTATTAAAAATTAGTAGTACGAGTTTTTTTTTTCAGTGTAAAATAATAAAAAATAACATTTCCACTTTAGAAATCTAAAGTGGTTTTATTCCGAAAAAAAAATCGTTTTTCGTTTTCTGAAGACTCAATTTGCGGAATCAAAACCACTTTCGATCGGAATTGAGTTCTGTGACATGGCTGTAAATTTAAACATATGAAATTTAATTATGAGGAACTGCAAGTTATACCAGCAGTGATATTCGAAAATTCTTAGGACCATGACGGGAATACCGGAATGAAAACATCCATAGAGATTTAGAAGTGCCATTGGTTAAAGATGAATTCAGAAAAATTCGTGAGAGATATATCTTGAAGTTGCAAAACTATTCGAATCCGCTTGCAAGATTGCTTACTAGAACTCAATGACACGCAGAGAAAAAATAGTGTTGTACATGTTTACCACAACTATTTCAATATTTTTAAACCTTTTTTTTTTTTTTTTGATATTAAGTTATTTATATGATTTCTGCAAACATAATATGGTTAAGTTACAATTCATATGATTACTACAATCATATACATGTTGTTGTAGTAACCATGTACATATTTGTGACAATCATATTTAGGATGAATCCATTTATCATAATATATTGCTCATTGATTATGATACCGAACACCATAATATGGTATAATATTTCAACACAAAACCCAACACCGTAAACTATAATCATACATATAATTATTATAATCATACATATAATTATTATAATCATGTTAATCATAAATTAACCAAATTATGGTTAATGCAATTATATAAATAATTACATTAATTACATTAATCATAATATTTTTAAAAAGTTTAACATGCTCAACTATATTTTTTCTCTGGACATATTTCAATAATTGTTTCATCTCAAGTTCTTTTAAAAAACAATTTGTTTGTTCTCAAAATTTCGCTACTTCGTTGTATATTATCTTTAGGAATTTTTTCTTTTTATTTTATGAAATCATTATTATCGAAAATAAAGATTTTATTTAAAAAGAAAACAATTATTGGAATATTGTATTGAGTATGTTTTCAAATTTTAATAATATTAAGAATGTTGCAGATTAGAAAATGTTTATCTTGTTTTTTTTTTTGTTTTTGCCTTACCAGCAATACTATTTCAACCAGAAATAAATAATAAAAGAGCAACTTCATCATACAATATGGTAAACATATTCAAATACATTCAAATTATTTACAAAAAGAAAACAGAATTACACCAAGAAACCAAAAAAAAACCCTCAACATCAAAGGAAATCTAACCAAAATTTTAAATCATCTTTAAAAACGTTTTCAATTCAATCTTTCACAACGATGTCTTTGGTTAAGGAAATGAAAGAATTCAAGCAGAAATCAACAGCACCTGGGTATCAGATATCCTAAATTGTAAGACTAGTTAAGAGCAAGTGTTTGAGAGGGTGTCTGCTTGGGTGCATGTGTCTATTGTAAGTATACCCAAATCTATCTAGTATGTAGTGTATACAATCAATGACTGACTGAATGACTGACTGACTGTATGAGTGAGTGATTTTGAAATAAGTAAGATACATATAACTACTATTCCTTAGGGGTGTTAACAAGTGGCAAATGGTTGTGTCAACCATCTGTACAATATATTCTATAAAAAAAAGGACAGCTTAGGAAAAGTTGCTGAAATTTGCTTGTCAAATTTATATTTGGTTTTATTTTCTTATTATTTTTTTTTTATTTCTTTGCTTTGTAGTTAAATTTAAGTATTTTGCGTATTTATTCTTATTTTGTAAATCTAAAAGTGCACTCGAGCATGTGACAAAACGATAAACACATTTTCTTGTAATCACTTTGACATTTATGCATATAAAAGATGTCAATTTTTGAATGGGGCTAGCTAGCTTCTACACAGGATTTAAAAGGTTGTGAAACGGTGAAGGTAACCTAAGTAGCAAGTTTGTATTCAGACTTCATTTCTGTCATTAGTATAGAGCTTAATTTAAGGCTGACTTCAAATGGACAAGCTTTTACCATAATATCCAACAGGTCTAGTAATGCATATGTTTTAAATTTAAAGAACTTACAGCACAATCATTTTATTACTGTAGCAGGATGAAATAAAGTCTGATTTCCTTAAAATAGACTTCAGTAAAACTTCCTGAAGCTACAATAAGACTATAGAAAGAGTTACGACTGAAGCTAAACTATGAATATATCAAGAATGAAGCTAAACGATGACTGTAAAAGAGGCCATGATTGAAGCTAAACTAAGACTATAGAAAGATCTACGACTGAAACTAAACTAAGAATATAAAACGAGTCATGATTGAAGCTAAACTATGACTGTATAAGGAGTCACGACTGAAGCTAAACGATGACTGTAAATGGAGCCATGATTGAAGCTAAACTATGACTATAGAAAGATCTACGAAGTTAAACTAATAATATAGAAGGATTCATGATTGAAGCTAAACTAAGAATACAAAACGAGTCATGATTGAAGCTAAACTAATAATATAGAAGGATGCATGATTGAAGCTAAACTAAGATTACAGAACGAGTCATGATTGAAGTTAAACTAATAATATAGAAGGAGTCATGATTGACGTTAAACTGTGACTATAGAAAGAGCCATGATTGAAGCTAAAATAAGACTATAGAAAGAGCTACGACTGAAGCTAAACTATGAATATATCAAGAATGAAGCTAAACGATGACTGTAGAAGAGGCCATGATTGAAGCTAAACTAAGACTATAGAAAGATCTACGACTGAAACTAAACTAAGAATATAAAACAAGTCATGATTGAAGCTAAACTATGACTGTATAAGGACTCACGACTAAAGCTAAACGATGACTGTAAATGGAGCCATGATTCAAGCTAAACTAAGACTACAGAAAGATCTACGACTGAAGTTAAACTAATAATATTGAAGGATTCATGATTGAAGGTAAACTAAGAATAAATAAGGAGTCATGATTGAAGCTATACTAAGAATACAGAAGGATTCATGATTGAAGCTAAACTATGAATACAAAACGAGTCATGATTGAAGCTAAACTAAGAATATAGAAGGATTCATGATTGAAGCTAAACTAAGAATACAGAAAGAGCCATGATTGAAGCTAAACTAAGACTACGGACTACAGAATATTCATTGATGACTTCATTGCTATAGTCTAGCGTTTTTGTATTTTGGTGGACGTAGTAATAACGCGTATCAGTTAGTGGTACCACGAATTCTTTTCTATAGGTCATCCTAGTAACGCTGTTACATTTACTCAGGGTGGCTGGTTTAATGCAATTTACCTTCTATTAGTTTCCAATATTCCGTACGTCCGCCATCTCAGAGGTTCGGAACTACAATACTCTTAGCCTCTAGTATATATCCTTCATATCCTTCGCCATGAATCCATGACTCTTGTCAGGTAATCACTACTTGCAAAGAATTGTCTGCTGTTACATTTTCATTGACTTTGGCATTCAGCCCTCGTCTTTGCTCATTCCATCTTAAACAACAGGTGTTCCACAGTTTCCTCTACGGATTCGCAATAGTCGCAAATAGATGGTTTCTTTCAAGTAAATCTGTAAAGATATTGTTTGAAATTTCCATGATTTGTCATGGCTTGTATTAGATAGTATGAAATATTTGAATGTTTTCTCTCTATCCATGTTTTAATATGTGTGATTAAGTAGTAGGTTCATCTTCAGCTTTCTTCGTTTTGCCATCTTATCTGCCAGTTATTCAAAAATCTAGTTCTCGTTTTTTTGTAATGTTTTAAATTTCAGCATTTCTGTTCCTTTGACTGGTACAATTTTGCATTTCCTTAATTTCTTTGTATATACAGTGCCGGCAAAAATAATAGCACTTTGATCATATATTTGTTATCTGATGATATTAGTAAATGGCGAAATATTTTATGGATGGAGGAGAGTAAACTTATTATATTTGGTGGAAAAGGTACTTGTTCTTATATTAAACGTCCCCCAAAAGCAGAATACCAACCACAATTCACATATAAGACGATAGAACATGAAGGTTCTAGCATTATGGTATGGGGATGCTTTTTATATTATGGAATGGGGCCAATACATTGCATAAAATCAACAAGGAATCAACATCAAGTAATGTTATGCTTTCTTATGCCAGGGACGAAAATGCCATTGAGTTGGGTCTTCCAACAAGACAATGACCGCAAATATACAAGCAGAAATGCAGGCCAGTGGTGCCAATCATTGCTAACAATATTGAGGTCATGGAGTGGCCAGCGCAGTCATCTGACTTGAACGCAATAGAGAATCCTTGGGCTGGCGTAAAGAAAAGTGTATGTCAAATAAAACCAACTAACATTGAGCATCTTTGGGCTGTAGTGAAAGAGTCGTTGGGGGAGAGTTGTGAAAACTTAATTAACTCCATGCCGAGGCGCTGTGCCGTCATTATGGCCAACAAAGGTCAAGCAAAAAAATATTATATGAAGCTCTATACTACTTCAATAAGAAATGAAGTCTGAATTTATTTCTGTTTCTAGTACAGAGCTAAAATGAAGTCAGACTTTATTTGCTGATTGATTTCTGTCTCTAATATAGAAATCAAATAAAGTCTGATTTTAATTCTGTCTCTAGTAGTTTCTATATCTTCATATTTCGCACAGCTTTAAATGGTTACCTTTCCCTATTCTTTACGTCTATTTTTGCTGTGCTTTTCAACGTATTTATTCCAATAACTTGTATAAATAAAATGCGTAAATAAGTAAACCACCACACAGACTTATTGTATGGGTCCCACAGAATGTAACCCAAAACACGAAGATATTTAAATAAAATTGTTGTCAATCATTTCATCAGTCATTGAAATGTAGACATTTTAATGACGGTCAGAGTATCAGGACAATAAATACAAACAATAATGATGATTTAAATTGTGTTTTTATGCTGGTTAAAGCAACTTTGTCATACAGTATTTTAAGCATTCAAATTTGTTAACAAAAGATTTAAAAAGATAAATGATATTCCAATAGAATTCGTAGTTCTTTTAAGATAAAAGAAACTGAATTGCAAATTTTCTATTATTCCTGGTTTAAAGCACTTGAAAAAAATTTCATTTTTTTTCTTTAATTATTTGCTTACTTCAATTGTAACAAAAAGTTTTGGGGAATTTCAGCACCTGTTAAATTTCTGCTACATATATTTTTTTTATATGTATGATGCTCAACAACTGCTAGAGACAGCAAAAAAAAAAAATAAATAAAAATCGAATCAAGTTCAATTACTTTTCAAGCTTAGTTTCATATCACATTTGTTTTATATTCTTAAACATTTTGCACTGCTTAAAAAAAGGTAGTTTAACAAAAAGAATAAAAAAAATGTTTCAACTTTTTTTGTTTGTCTTTTAAACAAATTGTTCATTTGCAGTAAATTCCACAAAATTTTACTAAATTTTTTAGTATTTTCCAGTAATTTAAATCATTTTATAGCAGCAGTTGTGTGAGCAGCAGCAAGCAACCCAGCATACCAATCTAGGAGCGCTGCGAAAAAGTAGTCAGAAAAAAGTCCAACTAACAAGCATTTTCGGAGCGAAAGAAACCTTTGCTTGCTACTGTCCTGAGTCGGCATGCAGTATGTCAGAAAAGACTCTTTTCGGACTCGTAATATGGCTTGCTGGGAAGTATTTGTATTTATTTGTGTGTGTGTGCTAAAGGATAGATAGATGGATGGATGGCTGGCATGTGTGTGAAAACAGTTTTTTTGATTCATTAAAAATTAACACACTTCAAAGTGTTTTATATACAAGATACACACGTTCGTTCTACTGCCATTTTACTGCTTTCTGCCATGTGTCAGGTTTCGTTTTGATGGGGTAAATGTTGCATGCCAGCAAATGGTGTGAATTTGTAAGGTATTTGTTTTTATGACACCTTTTTTTTTGTTGGTAATTGATAGTTAAATATATAGAAACATTTGCAAATTAAAGAGACAAATTAAAGATTTCAATACATGAAATTCAGACTTAATTTTTCCTGTACTACAGCTAAACAAAACAAACGCATTACGAACATTGAATTTATATGAAATCTATATACAGACCCAGCTTTGCCCAACTTATAGAAAGCTTTGCGTACTACAATATTATCTGCCAGTATAATTTGAAATATTGGCGGTCCTGAGTTACAAACCTGGAAGCTAATAAATACTAAGCTGCACTTTCAATTACCATTTGCAGCACCAGCGTTGCACAATAAATGCAGAACAAAATAATTTCAGTGACTACAAAGAATAAGTCTTAATTGACACGAAGCAATTTTTATTGAAAAGTTTAATACAATTTTTTCCTTGAAAGTCCCTTGGTGTTCACACAGCACACTTTTTATTGCTTAAATCGCTCGTATTTTTATTTGTGATTAAGACACACATTTATATACACATGTGTATTACAAATAAGAGAGTAACAAGAGTTGCTAGTACAATCAAGGGTGTACTCGTCTTATCTTCCCCTCACCCCAATGTCTAAAAGGCAATTAGCGGAGCTTAAAGAATTGCCTCGTGTAAATTGGGACTAAGCGCACTAATATTCATAACGGCCTATCGAACCGTAGCGACAACATCAGCTCTAGTATTAGCGGCAATACCTCCAGTCGTTTAATAATCAGCCATTGGAGACTAATTCTTGAAAATTTTGTTAGATTTGTTTTAATAAAAGTTTATGCCAGACCTGGCCTTAGTCTTTAGTCTCCAATGGTTGGTTATTAAACGTTTCTAAATCATCCACTTCCAAAACAAAAACTACAACACCGGATTCCGAAGATACCAAACTGCGTAACACATGTTTTTTAAGATGGAATGAGCAAAGACGAGGGCTGAATGCCAAAGTCAATGAAAATGTAACAGCAGACAATTCTTTGCAAGTAGTGATTACCTGACAAGAGTCATGGATTCATGGCGAAGGATATGAAGTTCCGAACCTCTTACATGCTGAGAAAACACTTGGTTGTGGTAAACATAATCCAAGAGCAACATAATATGATAAGATGTATGATTGTAGTCAAAACATAATATGATGAATATAAGTATCATTAAATATCATATTCAGCCCAATCATGAATAAAAAATCCGCGGGAGTTTTTTCCCTTTTTATTCTTTTAACCCTTTAACGCCTAACACCGTCTATAGATGGTCATCATTTGAGTATTAAAAACCGGGTTTTTCCCGTTTAGCTACTACAGACTGTCTTCTTTGTTTTTGTCCTGGAGCTTTCCAGGAGTATTTTTTTCTGAATTGGAACTGAAATTCGTAATTTGCAGATGAAATACATGCTAAAACAAAAATTTATTTCTGCAATTTGAACGTATTTTCAATTTCAGGTATTTAAGGGTTAACATTGAATTTGAATAGGAAATATTGGAAAAGGGAATTGGACTGATTATAACCCAATGTAATCATAAAATTCTAATAAATAATCATATTATGACTCAAGATAACCACATTATAGTTTAAAGTAATCATAATATGATCTAAAGTAATCATATAATGTTCGAAAAATAATCATATTATGATTTAAAGTAATCATATTATGATCACATTTTATCATAATATGTTGAATTAAAATCGTTTTATTTTTACTATTTATCAAAAACTATTTATCAAAAAAACATTTTTCATTTAAATTTCAATATTTTATTATTTTGTTACTAAAAATTAATACATTTACATAAAACACTACATAGACTCTACAACAACTGCGATAATATTGAAGTTTAAATGAAAAATGTTAATTGAATATTTTTTTGCAAGTATCACCTTTTGAAGTATAAGACAGCAAAATATTACTATTAAACGTTTATTAATTTACTTTTATTTTTCCCATACACAAGCGATCCACCCTATTTTGTAGTCAATGCGCGGGCTGTTACTATAAAAATAATTTTGCAATATTTTACAGGCTTGTTATTGACGAAGTAAGACAGTTTTTCTTTGCTATTAGAAGTTGACTTGAAGAAAAATTTTGTTTTGCCCCAGCCTAGTAACCATGTCCAACCATGTTTTTTTCTCTGCGTGTAGACTTAAATCTGGTAGAAGGTAAATTGTACTAAACCAGCCGGAATAAATGTAACAGCGATACCAGAATGATCTGGAGAAGAATTCGTGGCGCCACTAACTGATACGATGTCCACCAAAAAAAAAAAACAAGCTAGACATAGCAATGAAGTCAAAAATCATTTTTTTAGGTAGGCTTCAATCTTGGCTCTATCTGTTGTCTTAATTGGGCTTCAATCATAACTTCTTCTATGTTCTGTAGTCTTAGTTTAGCTGCAAGAAGTTTTAGTGAAGTCTATTCAGGGGAAATGAAGTCAGATTTCATTTATATCTTTAGTAGTAATCTGACTTCATTTCTTCATTCTTCATTTCTGTCACTAGTATAGAGCTGCAATCAAATGAAGTCTGATTTTAATTCTGTCTTTAGTATAGAACTAAAATGAAGTCTGACTACAATTGTTTAGTATTAATTTAATTTCAATGGCTTTATTCTGACTAAACTACAATCGAAGGCTTTTATTTGGTCTTAGTTGAGCTTCAGTCTTGGCTCTTTCTATAGTCTAGTTTAAGCTTCAGGCATGGCTCCTACTATAGTCATAGTTTAGCGTCAATCCTGTCAATTTCTATGGTCTTATTTAAGCTTCAATCGTGGCTCTTTTTATAGTCGTAGTTTAGCTTTAAGAAGTTTTGTTGGAGTCTATTCCAGATAAAGAAAGTCAGACTTCATTTAATCCTGCTACAGCAATAAAGTATTTGTGTTTTAAATTCCTTAAATTTAAAGCATATACATTACTAGCTCTGTTCGTTAGTATGGCTAAATCTTGTCCATTTTCTACAACCTCTTGCATATTAATATTATTATTCAAGCACTCAATTGTTATACTTACTACTCTTACACTAGCGAATACATAAAACATATGCACACTCCACTTGCTCACTACAGGAAACATGAAACCACTTGAAATCGTGTACAACTAAATATGAGAAATATACAATATACTTGTACTAATACTTGAGTCTTGATTGTTGTATTAAGCAAATCTAAATTTTAAACTATAAACACTTTAGTTAGACCCAAACATACATACAAACGCTTTTCTATATACATACATATAGTTAGACTTGCATACATACATGTTTTAAATGTAATGAAAAAGCAACAAAAAAAAACTTACAAACAAATACATAAGTACATCTAATGCAGCTGAAGTAGAATGTGTTCCTTAAACTCTAACCGAAAAAATGCTCATACTTGAAGATTTGTAAATTTTGTGCACTTGTTAGAAATTCACTTGTACTTGATGTGTTGTAAAGCTTAAAATTAATACAACAGCAGCAGTGACTAACTACATACTGGATAATGTTAACGAGGTGCCTTTTAAAAATTACTTTTAAAATATTTGTCTTGAAACGATCACATTTTACGGCACACTGTCGTGGCGACTTTTAGGCCTTGCCTCGTTGCACAAGTTATCATAACAAAAATCCAATATAAATATAAACATACTGGATAATGTTAACGAGGTGCCTTTTAAAATATTTGATTTAAGGTTGTCTTGAAACGATCACATTTTACGGCACACTTTTGTGGCGACTTTTAAGCCTTGCCTCGTTGCACAAGTTATCATAACAAAAAACCAATATAAATATAAACGAATAATTGTATAAATGTATTGGACCAGATGTGCGATTTGAGTTGCTAACAACTTTACAATACAATATGTAGTAGGTATTGAGTAAAGTTCATAATTTTTTTCATGTTCCCTTCTTTTTTTTTTTGTGAAGAAGAAATTTTGTTTTTATTAAAAATTTTTATATTATTTTAGGAATATTTTTTGGAGAACATTTAACTTGGGTGCAGTAAAAATATGTTGTATGTTTTATTAGAAACCACAGAAATTCACAATTGTTATATGTAGTGATTTAAATTGGACAAGAGGTTTTTAAAATACAAATATTTATTTTGAAATTAAATTGGAGATTTAGGGAAATGAGTAATAATAAGTGAGAGAGGATTTAAGATTAGGTAATTGCAAGAACTACGATTGAAGTTAAACTAAAAATTAAACTAAACCTATAATAATGACTTACGATTGAAGCCTTCCCGATTTTCCTAAGACGAAACTTTAACATTTTGTAACTTTTTTTTAAATAATAATTGTCTTAATTTTGTCCAAACCAAAAAAATGTGTATTTCAACAAGTGGTTTAAATTTGACAAGCGGTTTTTAAAATACAAATATTTATTTTGAAATTAAATTGGAGATTTAGGGAAATGAGTAATAATAAGTGACAGAGGATTTAATATTAGGTAATTGCAAGAACTACGATTGAAGTTAAACTAAAACTATAATAATGACTTACGATTGAAGCCTTCCCGACATCCCTAATAAGACGAAACTTTAACATTTTGTAACTTTTTTTTTTAAATAATAACTTTCTTAAATTTGTGCACAGCAAAAAATGTCTTTTTAAAATTCCCTATTGTAGTCATACACACATCACTTGTTATCTATTAACCAGTGTTCAAGTGTTTGTAGAAAATACATGTACACCAAAATGTAACTAAATCTGTTGCAGCTTTATCGTGTTACATATTTTTCACCGCTTTTTACTATTTAGTTGAATATTATTATTACAATCTCTTACGACGTTGTTAATTTCATACTTCAATGGTTACTTTTGCTTGTTGAAAGATGTTTTTTAGATATGAGAGTTTTTTTTTTTTTTTGGCAATTTTTTTTTTCGTTATTTAATTTTTGCATATGAATTCCTTGTACGAGTTTTTTTTAGGTTTTGCTTTAACAAATTTCAATTTATAGCCTCTATCAGCAGTTGTGTGTAAATAAAAGAGTAAGTAAAATAATCGTTTTGTATGTAACACTTGGAGATGTTAATTTCATTTAGTTATATTAGACTTTATGTTAGTGTAAAACATGCTTGCTTTTTAAATAATAATTCAAAATTAAAGAAATTTAACTACTGTACTAAACAGGACCCTAGAAATGTTGCTTAAGAAAATAAGCCAAATTGTTTAAGCAGGAAAAAATTTATGAATCTAATTGTGAAGCAAGTTCGAAAAATGTTAAAGTTTTCTTTAATGAAAAACTATTTTTAAAATTGCTACATTGTTGCTGTTATATGCATAGATGTCTTTATATATATTGTTGTAATTATGTTTTTTTGTTAAGTTTTCTCAACATTTATATAAACAAAGTGGACAGAAATGTTGAGGCAAATATAATTTTCTTATAATTTTGTCTGCAAGTTATTTAAAATTCGTCTTAGCCGCTTAGTTTCCTCTAACCTGTTTTTTCTTAACATACATATGACTACTAGCTTGTTAGATACATAATCATAACTTACGTTTCATTTTTGTTTCTTTTGCTTTCTTGCTGATATCTTTCGTAGTTTTTTCTGTTTCTCTAATGAACTTTATATTTAACATTCAGTGTTGTAAAATATTATTTTTTTACAAGTGTGTGTTCGAGTGTGTTTTTGCGTTTTTTTCTGTACTCTGCTCCATACATGAATGAAGTATAAGAAAGACATTATTTTGGCATTTTGCCCAAGTAAGCAGAAAAACTCTTATGAGTTTTTTCCATAAGAAAAAAAAAAGAAATCCCAGTAAAATTTTGGTTTTAAGAAGGCGAAAAATAAATGAAACCTTTCAAGAACTATGAAGAGCGCTATATCAAAACCTGCGATTGAAGCTAAACTAAAACACTATAAAGTTATATGAAAAAAGAGTTGCGATTGAAGCTGAATTATGTTTATATAAAGACCTACGATTGGAACTAAATTAAGACTATATAAAGAGCTATAATTGAAGTGAAATAAAACCTACGATTAAAGTTAAACTAAAACTATATAAAGAGTCATATGTCCTGCAATTGAAGGTAAACTGAGACTGAGCATGATTGAAGCTAAAGAAAGACTTGCGATTGAAGCTAAACTAAGACTATAGAAAGAATCACAATTGAAGTTAAACTAGGAGTATATCAAGAGCCATGATTGAAGCCAAAGAATGACCTGCGATTGAAGCTAAACTAAGACTATTTAAAGTCCAACGATTGAAGCTGATTTAAGACCAAAGATTAATTCTACATTGAAACTACATGAAGACCTACAATTGAATTTGAACTAAGAGTATATCAAAGAGCCCTGATTGAAGCTATGGTAAGGCCTACAATTGAAGTTAAAATAAGGCTATTTAAAGTCCTACGATTGAAGCTTAATTAAGACCAAAGATTAATTCTATACTGGGACTACATGAAGACCTACAATTGAATTTGAACTAAGAGTATATCAAGAGCCATGATTGAAGCTAAAGAAAGACCTATGATTGAAGGTAAAATATGACCTACGATTGAAGATAAACTAAGACTATATAAAAAGCCATTATTGAATCCAAAGAAAGACTTACAATTGAAACTAAAATAAAGCTATTGAAAGTCCTATAATTGAACCTGAATTAAGACCAAAGATTAATTCTAAACAGGGACTATATGAAGACCTACGATTAAAGTTAAACTAAAACTAAATACAGAGCCATATGTCCTGCGATTGAAGCTAAACTGAGACTATATAAAGAGGCATGATTGAAGCTAAAGAAAGACTTGCGATTGAAGCTAAACTAAGACTATAGAAAGAATCACAATTGAAGCTATGGTAAGGCCTACAATTGAAGTTAAAACAAGGCTATTTAAAGTCCTACGATTGAAGCTTAATTAAGACCAAAGATTAATTCGACACTGGGACTACATGAAGACCTACAATTGAATTTGAACTAAGACTATATAAAGAGCCATTATTGAATCTAAAGAAATACCTATAATTGAGACTAAAATAAAGCTATTGAAAGTCCTACAATTGAACCTGAATTAAGACCAAAGATTAATTCTAAACAGGGACTATATGAAGACCTACGATTGAAGTTAAACTAAGACTATATAAAGAGCCATGATTTAAGCTAAAATAAGACTCCACTAAAAACTTATCTAAAAATAAATAAAAAAAAATAAATAAACAAATTTAAATCTCACTGGGTTAACTTACATTTCACCCTGTTTGCTGAAGATTCCTTATACAGTATTTCCCAGCATTTTCATATATTCATTTTACTTATGAAAAGCCAATCATATTATACATGTCTCAATGTATACATGAACTCGTATATAAAGTATTCAACCCATCTACTTATTTATACAATCAAATATTGTGAATGCCAATGTTTGTATTGAAAGCAGCTGGGGAAGGTGCTCTTTCTTATTAGATGATGATGTTGACCACGTTCTTGTTGTTTTCCCTGTTCTGTGTTCGCTGGTAAAAGTTTCAAGTTAATGTAATTTATATTATGAATTGTATACATACTTCAAAAAGAAGCCGTAAAGGTTGCAAGGAGGACTTATACAATTTCTTCTTGCATTTTTGTTTAGCTACAACTTTTAGCTTTTCCAAGTATAATCTTATTTAATTTTCAACGAAATGAGTGATTTGCAAAGTTTTTGCAAAACAGGTTGCATGAGTAAGAGAATAATTATAAAATTGAATCAAATTATGCTTTAATTTAGGCATTAAGTGAAAATATTAAGAAATAAAGGTTTTGTTAAAGTAACAGAAATTAATGACTGGAAAATCTAGTTTTCTTTAAATTTCTCTTTATTTAAACATGCCTTCTCTTTCTTTCTTTATTTCTTTTAACATATTTAAGTACTCCTCTATATCTTGCCAGGAATTCTTGATTACTTCAAAATCATGCCCCATTATTTGTCGCATGTTAAATAAAATCTAGCATGCAATGTTTCTTAATTTCATGCCTTCCCCTGCCTGTGCAGAGTTTTATGGAAATAATGAAATAATTTCGCAAAATAAAAATGTTCAAATGATAACAATTTATCAACAAGACACTTTTATTTAATGTTCGCGTTTTCATACAAGCCACCATTTATAATGAAACAATAACAACAAGTTACAAGTAGAAACATTATGTGTTTGGGTATGCTTTTAAATACCACTTTAATTTAGCGCCTAAATGTAGGCAAACATGCATAAACATACACAATCACAAAGAACTCTGTTTTAGTGTTCAACTAACACTGCTGGGAACTGCTTGTTCACTGTCTACAATTTAAAATTAATGAATGAATGGAGTTCTCATAATATGGCTTCAGTATTTCGTACACTTGTGTAGTGCCACCTTCAAACATTATGTTTTACTTCCCACTCCTATATAAATTTTAGTTGTTTGTGAATTATGCTAGTGAAAATAAAAATCCCAATTTGTTATCGTAAGATCAGTTGTTGGTGGCTGTAGGCATTGTTGCTTTCCTAACAAATATTTATGTCTATGTTTATTTATTTTAAAATTCTGAGCTATGAAAACTGGGCAGATATGTTTGGTTAATACTTCTTAATACTTCATACTTCTTAATACTTAACGCTTAATACTTAATAATTAATACTTAATACTGTAACGAACCTTTTTGCTGGGGTATATCTTGCCGATTACCCAGGGTTCACTCACAATAAATTTTATTATTTATTTGAGACCTCGTCAAAAGAAAACACACTGTCAGTCTTTTGATTTTTTAAACCATGCCTTTATTCACGTATTACATTACGGGATTACTAAAACGGCGTTTATGGTTCGACACTAGCATCCAGTTACACGGACAAACGATGGTCGTGCGGTTGGCCTGCTTGACCCCATCAACAGTGATAAGTCTATACGGTATGCTCTCACTAATGCCCAGTGAAGCCACCAAAACGACAATGAATCTGCGGGATAATCACCGAAACGATGTGTCGAGTGACTTGTAGTCGTATACCTGCGGAATAACCACTACTACGTTTGGCTTTTGATGCTGATGGCGCACCAAACTGAACACCTGCGGGATAACCACGGAATCTTTTAATTTGGGGCTACACAAGCACCACTACAGAACAAACTAAGCAATCTACCAAAGTATACAGCGGGATAACCACCGTAATATGCAACTTACCTACCACTGTGTTCAGCACCGACTGCTCACCGACTGATCATGATTTACATTTTCGCTCTGCTTTTATACTTTTCTGTCGTCGTACATACAAGGTGGTCAGCTGTTTGTCTCAACTGTTGGGCATGTGGTGTTTGCTTACACGCCGCTAGACGGTCTCATATGCCAGTTCGAGTTACTACCACTAGAAGTCGCCATAAACGGCCGTTAGTCAATTCAAATTCATTTCATAAACAACAATTCGTATTCAAATAATAATACTAATGCAATAATAAACAATATACAACAAATATTATATATTGACAGTTCAATTCTAAACCATGCTATGTCGACTAAGCATGTTTTTAATTTTTTTGCGTTTTTGAATTTTGGTTGTGATTGGCTAGTCCAATCAATAGTTATAAACAACAATGTTCTACCTAATATGGATTTTTAGATATCGCTTGTAAACTTTAGGAACTTTTCCTGCAAAACTCACTTTTTCGATTTAGCATGTTTTGGAATTAAGCTGTCGATATATATATATATATATTCCATATGATCATAGCAAACTTACAAATTAATTTTTTTACTATAAATAAGACTATAATCAATATTCAAAAAGGGAGAATGAAAAATCTAATAATAACATACATAATTTATGTGGGTGGAAACGAGGGTTCCCGACTTCCATCGTCACAATACTTAATACCAGGTTTTTCAATCATAATCAATATTACTTTAACTTATGAAAATCCAATATTATTCATACAGTACGTATGATTAATATATTATTATTCTATATCAAATTCAATATTAAGTATACGCCTACGAAACGAACTACAGCAAGATCTGTAAAATACTCGTATACTCTTGCGTATGAGTAATATTTATTTAGAATATAAATAAAGAATAAGTATCCGAGTAGGTATATTTGGGGTGTCACTAATTAATTATATTAATTATCAGCCATGTCACAGAATTTACCCCCTGGCCAACGATGTCGAACGATAACGTTCGATTAGATAAGACTTAAGACACAAACTTGATTGTGGAATAAACAAACTTGATTGAGATAAAAATAGAAACGATAAAAAGTTTGTGTCTTAAGTCTTATCTAAGCGTACGTTCGGAAGCGGAATTAAATCCGTAGTTTGCTTCTATAGAAAAAGTAAAACGAAGATTTTTTCCGGGATAAAACCTAGAAATTCTGAAAATTATAATTCCAGAAAGCATTTCTATAGTAACAAAATACAGATTTAATTCCACTTGCGAACGGAATTAATTTCTGTGACATGGCTGTATATTGAGTGTAATTAGTAAAGGAAATTAAAAAAATTTATTAAAGCACTTTAATATACAAATTGTCGTGAAAAAGCTTTAATTATTGTTTTTCAATCATATTTTTTCAATAGTATGTTTTCATATAGACTTAAATTGGCCTCAAATGTAGTCTTACATTTGATTCAATCATAGATATTTGCTTCAATCGTTGATCTTCAGTTTGTCTTACGTTAACTTTATCCAACCTCAAATTAGCTGAAATTATAGGTCTTTATTTATCCTTACATTAGCTTCAATCACAGGTCTTTATTAGGTTTTACTTAAGCTTCAATCATTGGTATTTATCCAGCCAGCTTTTTAGACAGGGATTTATGTAGTTTTTAATTACCTTGAGGGCCTCAAATGCAATCTTGCATTTAATTCAATCATAGGTAAATACGTAGGTATTTATGTGAACTTATATTTGCTGCAATCTTAGGTCTTTATGTTGTTTTACATAAAGTTTATCCAGCGTAACATTCGCTTGAATCTTATGTCTTTATGTAGGCTTACTTTAGTTTTAGTCATAGATCTTTACAATATCTAACTGAAGTTTCAATCATTGGCATTTATCCAGCCAGCTTTTTAAACAGCAGATTATACAGTCTCCAATTGGCTTTAATGATATGTCTTTACATTGTCCTATATTACCTGCAATCCTTGGTCTTTAAGCCGCCTAAAGTTAGCTTCAATCACAGGTCTATATGTTTTTTTTTGTAGTTTCAATTGTAGAAAGCTGTATTCAAATCAGATTCTTAATACTGCCAAAGAAGAGTGATAATAACTTGCATTATCTAATATGAAATTCTTGCCTAAAAATTGGCAGGAGTGACCAATGCAATTCCAACGTGAAAAATGAAATCTAAGCAAGTGGAACGTTTTAATATTGGCATATTGCTAGAGAGAGCAGAACATAAGGAATGCTAGAAAAACTTAAAAGAAATTGAAACTGAACTCAGATGACTTCTATCAAGTAGATACGGACTCGTATCAAAACGAGGAAAAATAAACTAATTCTTCTTTTGTAGTTTCGACAGCATCTGAAGTTTATTAACAAATCTTAAACAAAAATAAACAGTATTAAAATATATTAAAACAAAACTATATGCTACACATGCATATCAAATGATTGTACTTAAAACTATTGATATCTTTCTGATAGTTTAGCTAAAGGTTTTACAAATTCCAAGTTTAGAATGTAATTGTAGATGTTTATGTAATCTTAGTTTAGATTTGCAAGTAGATATTTATATAATCTTAGTTTAGCTTTTAACGAGAGCGTTCTTATCGCCTAACAAAGTGATCTGCTATTACTCGGTTTCCCATTTTTTTTTGGAGAGGAAATTTTCATTAGAGTACAAATCAGTTGCTTAACACCAACACTTTCATCGTATTTGCCACACAGCTGAATGCTTTACTATATGTTTTAACTCTTTCTTGCCACAATTGCTGTTCGTCTGCCTCTTGGTGTGTTTTCATAGAAAATGTGAAATTTCACGCTTGTTAGAGTTCATTGTTTATTGTCATTGTTGCTGCTTCCCAACTAACTAGTTTTTGGTTTTCTGAGTTTTATTTGTGTGTTATTGTTGCTGTTGTGCTCGTATTATAATGTCGTACATTATTTTAACATGTTAAATGCTTCATAGATGTTTTGTGATGTTACTGTCATTGCACTGCATCTTTAGCAGCATGTTTATGATTATTGTCAGTGTTAGTAGTAATAATGATGATGGAAATGTTTTTATTTTTATTAAGTAAGATTTTTAAAGATGATGTTTATTTGCATTGTGCTGAAAAACAACTGAAAATACAAATGAAGGAGAGGATTTATTAACTAGCAAATCTTAGTTGTTAGTTAGCTTGGTTAGTTTTTAAAGGAACTTCTTAATTTTTTAAAAGGAATCGCTCTACAAACAAGTTACTGAGAGAATAAATAAGTCAATATATTCTGTAAAGTACTTCCAATTTCTAGAATTTCCCTACTTTTAAAAGTGATCAAAAGCAAGGCTCTATTAACAATTTAATGAGTGTCGAAATAAGTCAGTAGATCCGGTAAAGTAATTCTAATTAAAAGAGTTTCCTTAAAAGTTTTAAACGCTTTAAAAAAAGATACTAAGTGACTGAATAAGTCAGTAGATCCTGGAAAGTACTTCCAATTTCTAGTTTGTCCTTAAATTGTAAAAAGTATTAAACGAAATGTTCTATCAATGAGTTGGGGAGTGTCTATATAACTAGTAGATCCGGGAAAGTACTTCTAATTAAAGATTTGCTTTCCTTTTAAGAACTATTAAAAGAAAAGTTCTAGCAAAAGCAAGGCTCTACAAACAATTTAATGACTGTAGATCCTGTAAACTAATTCTAATTGTAGGAATTTGCTTAGTTTTTAAAAACTATTAAAAGAAACATTCTACCCTAAAGATAATGAGTGACTAAATAAGTCAGTAGATTAGAAAAGTTCTTTTGAAAGAGGTTAAAAATGCTTTATAAACGAGTTAATAAGTGAATGTAAAACTTGTTAGATCCTTTAATTTAAATAGATATTAAAGGAAATGTTCTATCAAGGAGTTAAGGAGTGTCTGTATAACTCAGTGGATCCAGGAATGTAGTTCTAATTCAAGATTTTGCTCTGCTTTTAAAAACTATTAAAGGCAAAGTTCTAGAATAAAGTTAATGAGTGACCGAATAAGTCAGTAGATTCTGGAAAATATTTGTAATTGTTATATCCTTAAATTTTAAAAGGTATTAAAGAAATGCTTTATAAACGAGTTAATGAGTGAATGTAAAACTCAGTAGATCCAAGCAAGAACTTTGAGTTGCTAGAATTTCCCTAATGAATAGGTAGATCTTGGAAACTGCTTCCCGTTTGTTAGATTTTCCTTATATTTTCAAATATATTAAAAGACACTTGTCAATCCTGGAAAATACTTATAATTTCTATATTTTGCTTTAATTTTAAAAACGATTAAAAATACATTCTACCATAAAGTTAATTAGTGATTGAATAAATCAGTAGATCCAGCAAAGCACTTCCAATTACAAAAATTTCCTTAAATTTTAATAGATATTGCAATCAACGTTCTACAAACAAGTTAATAACTGATTAAATAATTCAGTAGATCCTGGAAAACACTTCTTATTGCTAATCTTTAATTAGATTTTTAAAGGTTTTAAGCAGAAACGCTCTACCATGATGTTGAGTGGAATATAGAAAAGTCAGTAGATCATGGAAATTGCTTCTAATTACAAAATTTTCATTCAATTTTCAGAAGTATTAAAATAAATTTTCCTATGCTGAAAAGTAATACTAATTGCTAGATTTTTCTTAAATTTGAAAGGACATTAAAAGTCAGTAGATCCTGGAAAGTATTTCTGATTGGCAACTTTTAATAAAATTTTAAAAGGTTTTCCTTCACATGTCAAAGGTGATAAAAGAAACTTTCCAATCCTGAAAAGTAGTTCTAATGTCTAGATTTTTCTTAAATTGTAAAAGGTATTAAAAGCAATGCTCTTTAAACAAGTTAATCAGTAAATAAACAAGTCGGTATATCCTATAAACTGCTTACATTTGCTAGAATTTCCATAACATTTTCCTGGTTTGCCATCAAAATGAAATGTTGAGAGTGACCAAATGAAACCAAATGTCTATAAAGCAATAAAAGTCTTCCCAAAAGTTTACTTAATCACCCCTATCGTGAATAAAAATTCCACATGAAATTTGTTCCCTTTTCACATTTTTCTTATTAAAATTCAATGTTAAAACAATAAAAGGGAACAAATTTCATGCGGAATTTTTATTCACAATAGGGGTGATTTATTTCAAATACTTAAGTTTCTTTAGATTACAACAAATGCCTTTAAGACCGCCACCTCTTCTACTTTCTTCCAAAACTATTTACACAACAAACGTGCTTAACAGGCAATCGCTATGAATTTTAAATTTTAACTCCTTCCCTTGACATCAACACATACTCACTTCACCGCTAAAGCTAAACACCATTAAAACCAGCAGCAGCAGCAGTAGCATCATCATCATTATCGAAGTCCTTATGGTCATCATCTTGAACAAAAGTTACGGTAATTTTCAGTAAAATTAACCTGACCATAACCCTTAGGTCATTTGGAAATAAATTGCTCAAAGTGTATGCAAAAAGTAACAAACGGCATAAATTTTCAACACCACAACCACTGAAAATTTCACCCCCAGCAACAAAGACAGCAAAGCCAGTGCAGCACAACCACCACCACTATTATAATAATTGTGAGCACTAATACATGAAAAGGTAATAGAAACTCTAATACACTCTCATATGCACAGTTAAAGAATTTGAATATAAATATTGTACCTACAACTACTTTAACTTTTACTTTGCTTAATGCAAAAATAACACCCCTGCCATCTTTTCAAACTTTTGTTTGAAGGTAAATGGACGTGAAATGCACACATATATACGAGTATGTGGACGTGTATGTGGCATGTATGAATGACTAGACCTATACCGAATGTTAGGTGTGGGGCATCTAATGATGCCTTAAATTGAATCTAATCATCATTAACAATTATAGCAGAGTGTGTCTTTTTAACGGAAGTCAGGTATGGGCATCATACAGCCAGTCAAAACTCCCAGAAATTGTAATATACACAGCCATAACTCTCTAAAGAAATCATTTGGGTGGTTGCTAGTATTTACAATACACGGCTGCATGGCTTTAGATAATAAAAGTTCACATCCTTTTTTTTCAACTAAGACATACCGGAACATATACACTGTCTTCGTTTGTTTAATACCATCAGCCTTCTTCCCTTAATTCTTTCGTCTTTTTGGTCATAAACTCAAATCATATGCAAATAATTAAGCACATTTACTTCCGGCTGCAACAAAACAAATAGAAAAAGTAAAACGCATGCAGTTTCTGGTCGCTCTATTGTTGCATATTTTGTGGGGAAAAACAAAAAAAAAAAGACACACAAGACCAAAATCATTATGTCAGGCTTAATAGCAATATTGCGGTGTGTATGTGAGTTCGTAAAGGCGTTGAAATATTTCCCTAAAGTCCCATCACGTCGTAGATGTCGCCAATACGTTTTCATATGGCACAGAGTCATTTTGTAATCTCAGTGCATAAAATTTTCCGTCTGCCATAATGAAGTCGCACAAAAGTACCAAGTAGTGAAGAGTATTGGAAGCGTATGCAAGTTTCAATTTTATAATCGGCAATTATGGAGGAATAGTAAGAGGGCCTGCAGTTTCAAGTGATAGGCTTTATGTAATTTAGATTTTGACATGGAAGTCAAAAGTAATTAAGGACACAAATATAGACCTTACAGAGCCATGAACACGGATATATCAAATTTTATGATCGGAGAGATAATACTAAAAGGGCGATATTTGTAGGCGTGGCAAAAAAATAAAAAAAAATATTTTTGGAATTGTTTTTACATCATCTTTAATCTAGTCCTACATAAGTTTTAACCGAAGATCATGATGAAGTCTTAGTTTGTATTCAATTATAGGCTCCCAGATAGTATAACATTAAGTGGTTTGAGTCTGACATTAGCTTCAGTGGTTAGTCTATACGCAGTATTAAATCAGTCTAGCTCCTTGTACAGTTTCGCCTCAAATTCAATTAACCATTGCACTTTACATAAGCTTGACTTGATCTTACATTAGCTTCATTCATAGGTCGCTTCTTTATTAAATCCTGAATATTTAGTGTATTAGCTTCAATCGTAGGTATTTATTATTCCCCGTATTAGTCGGGTATAATCTTCAATCATACATTACATTCCACCATAGGTCTTTATAAAGTCTTACATTAGCATCAATTGTATATCACAATGAAGTCTTACATTAGGACTTAATATTAGTTTCATATATAGGTCTTGATGTAGTCATAGTTAAGCTTCAATCGTAGATCCTTCTCTAGTGCAATATGAGCTTCAATCGTACATCCTTCTATTTTCCATAACGAGCTTCAATCATAGGTCCTTCCATAATTCAACATGAGCTTCAATCGCAAATTCTTCTATAGTTTAACATGAGCTTCAATCACAGATCCTTCTCTAGTGCAACACGATCTTCAATCGTACATCCTTATATCGTCCATACTGGGCTTCAGTCGTAGATCCTTCTATAGTCAAACACATAGCTTCAATCGTAGATCCTTCTCCAGTGCAACATGAGATTCAATCGTAGTTCCTTCCACAGTTCAACACGAGTTTCAATCCTACATCCTTCCACAATCAAACATAAGCTTCAATCGTGCATCTTTTTATCGTCCGTAATGAGCTTCAGTCGTAGATCCTTCTATATTCCAACATGAGCTTAAATCGTAGATTCTTCCATAGTCCAACATAAGCTTCAATCACAAATCCTTCTATACTTTAACACGTGCTGAAATCGTAGATCCTTCTCTAGTGCAACATGAGCTTCAATCATACATCCTCTTATTTTCCATAACGAGCTTCAATCGTAGTTCCGTCTATAGTCCAACATGATCTTCAATCGTGCATTCTTAGATGATAATATCTCAACATGTCGTGGTCATTCGTAGTCCAACATTCCAGTCCTAGATCTTTTTGTAGTCTTAATTTAGCTCAATCGTAGATTCTTCTATAGTCCAATACGAGCTTCAATCATTAGTCTTAATGCAGTCTTAGTACAGTTTCAATAATTGCTCCTGCGGCCTTTTTTCCTATTCACATCAAATCCTTCCCTTTTTACCCACACACATGTGTAACTATCTTTGCTACGCATACCCATGCATACACACGCTCACATTTCTGCTTATAATGCATTTATCGAGTTCAGAGGTGGCCAATAAATTTGAATAATAATTGTCGGTTGCATGAATCCAATACCCAGCCAGGCGCACGTACAAAAAAAAAACCCCACACACGTTTGCAACCAACTTAGCCCCAGCCAATGGCTACTGCCTGCCTTACTGGCTGGCATTTACATACAGCCATTTACGCTTTTTCTCAAGAGAGATTGTTTTATAATTATCACATAAATGTTGTTACATCTTTTTTGTGTGTTTGTTTTTTTTTTGCACAATTTGTCTGTAATTTAAGTCTTATTTAAGGCTTGTGGTGGTTTTCGATAAGTTATGATAATTTATAAAGAAGATTCAAGCGGAAAATGTAAGCGGGAAAAGAATTCTGTTTTTTTTTTGAATATGTTTTTGAGTTGCTTAAAATATGGCAGTGATAATTATCGATTATGGATTTAACGAAGTGTGTGGTTGGAAAATTTTGCTGAAAGAGTTTATTTTGTAGGAGCTTTTGGGAGTTGGAAAAGGGGAAAGGTTCTCGAATAATTTTCATGAGAAGATTTAACATATTGAAATTTAAATAAATATTGGTTTTTGAACTCTTATTTTTATCCAAATAAATTAACGCCCTCCCCCCTACCATAAGTTAACTGCCATTACTTTGCTGATCATCAACCATTACTAACCACAACAACAACAAAAAGGAAACATATGGTCACACACATGAATAATGACTAAAATATTTTATAATTTAAAAGTAACCAGAAAACAGGAAAAAAACCTTTATAATTCAACCCCAATCCATCAAAGCCAGGAAAAGTGCATACAAAATTCAACTGGCTAAAAAGCAGTAAAAACAATAACAATTGTAAAAACTCGCCTAAAAAACAATTTGTGCAAAGTTTGCAAAATCCTCAATAACAGAAACAACAACATTTAGGCTTAATTATTATTTGGCTTTAAACGTATGTATTTAATGCAATTATAAAATCAAAAGCTGGCATTCATGGCTAAAACATACAAACACTAGTGTTTCGTGTTTTGTTTTCCTTTTTTTTTTTGCTTACTCTAGCAAAAAAAACATTATTTTCAAATAATGCAATCAGTCAACCGGCCAATTTTTCGGGGCACAAAAGCAGCCTCCGATTACGCAGTAAAAGAAAACCAAATAAAGGCCAATGGTTATTTAGCCGGTCAGTTGTTGCAACAGTGTTGCAACACACATACACTCTTCTCCGGTGCATTTCAATGTTTAGCCAACCGACCAACCGATTAGACGTAAAGGAATGGCAAAATAAACCAATCACTCTAACGAAATCATTTACAAAACCTCTGACTCTTCGCTCTCTTATGAAGTTTTGAATTTTGTAGCATAAATACTGAAGTGTTTGAATGTACGAATATGCAGCTGGCTGAAGCTCACAACAAAACGCGTGTTCTGAAAGCAGCAGTTATTGGAAGGGATTAAATCTTTAAAAATCTATAAATTGTACCCAGAAATAAAGTTCTACCTGGAGTACATAAGTGTAAGTGTAATGGATATTTATAGAGACTAATGGCGGTTTCTTTTCTGGCAAAAATGTTACACTTTTTTCCTTTTTTATATGGGAAATGGGTAAAAAGTGTAACATATATGTAACATTTTTTAAAAGAAAAGAAAAGAAAACGCCATAATTTTATGTTCAGTCTTATATCCTTAAAGAGTCTAGTTTGGTGTTCAATCTTGGATCTTTATGAAATCTAATTTGATGGTTATTCTAGAATTTTTATAGAATATAATTTGGCGTTCAATATTGGATCTTTAGGGAATATAATTTGATGTTCAATCGTAGATCTTAAAACGTCTAATTTGATTTTAAACCGCTGATCTTTATGGAGTATAATTGAATGTGCAATTTTGGATCCTTAAGGAATCTAGTTTGATGTTCAATCTTGGATCTTTATGGAGACTAATTAGCCGTTAAAGCTTAGATCCTTAATGAGTCGAATTCGAAGTTCAATCGTGGATATTTATGGAGGCTAATTTGATGTTAAATCTTGGATCTTTATGGAATATAATTCGATACCCATCATGGAGCTTTAAGGAGTCTAATTTTATGTTAAATCGCAGATCTTCAATCATAGATCTTTATTGAGTCTAATTAGACGTTAAATCTTGGATCCTTAAGGAGTCTAGTTTGATGTTAAATCGCAGATTTTTATTTAGTCTAATTTGATGATTATTCTAGAATGTTTATTGGATGTAGTTTGATGTTCAATATCGAATGTTTATGTAATCTAATTTGATGGATCTTTAAAGAGTCGAATTTGATGTTCAATAGGGGATCTTTAAGAAACCAAGTTTGAGTATAATTGGATATTCAATCGTGGATCTTTATGTAGTTCGATGTACAATCTGGGACCTTTATGGAGTCTAGTTTGATGTTCAATGTGGGATCTTTATGGAGTCTAATTAGACGTTCAATCTTATTTTATGTACAATCTTGGATCTTTATGACATCCAATTTGCTGTTCAATGACGATAAGTACGATTAAAGCTGGTAAAACCAATCCAAAACTGCATAAAGACCTACGGCTATAGCTTTTATAGACTTTTCCAAGACTGCATAATAACCTATGAGTGCAGCTAATGTAACACCAACCCAAGAGTGTCTACTATTAAAGCCAATATAAGATAAGATAAGATGAAGAAGTCCAAGAAGTAGATGTAATACTTCTAAGCTAATGAAAGACCAATACAAGACTTCATAAAGCTACACAATGGAAACTAATGTAATGAAAGATCACTTCAAGACCAATCACTAATCAAGTAGCTGTGGTAGTCTAAAGCTTGGCAAACTGTCTTTTGCTTATGTATAATTTCAAATTGCTCACAATTCAAGCTAATATATAATTTTTTTTGAGGAATCTCTTCCTTTAATATTCTGTTTTTATTTGCCACAGTCTGTTGATGCGATGTGTGTGTGTATATGTGTGTGTGTGCAAAAGGTGCTACCACAGCAGAATAATAAACATTGGACGTTTGCTGTAATTTAGCTATTAAAACTGATGTTGCATATAGAATAATGCAGACGCAGCCAGGATACGGTACATGCATAACAGAGGCCAACATACATGCACACATAAAGGCATTAACACATGTATGAATATGTCCAAAAATTGCCAACAAACACAAAGTTTCGTAATTGATAAGGCAGGCTGAAAATTCTTTTAAAAAACAGAAATATCATCTTGTTTTGATTAAGACAATTTTGTATTGTTTTCAAAAGGATTCACTCAAAAAAATTTTAAATCTAGAGGGAACTTTGTACTACTTCTTTTTATTGTAACGTTTTCACATACTTAAAATTGAGAGAATTTTGCAAACGCTTTTCAGTTGCATCTCGCAAATAAAATGGAGGCCAGAAAATGCCAACACAACACTTTCTTTTCATCTGCGTATACATAGATATTTGTGTAATTTTATGTATATGTATTTAAGTGTGTATTTAAAAGTTGCACAGTGTTTGAATTCACATCTTTCAATGATTTTACAAAATGTTTATATTGTAGTACTCCCGATTTCTCTTATTTTTTTCTGACGTTATCGGTTTGGTGTTTGTGTGTGCATGTTTTGTTGCCTGTAATAGGAAGTTGAGTTTTGGCACTTTGTGGCATTTTATATTTTGAGCCTGCCTTTTGTGTTTCGTTTTTTTTTCTTATTTATATTTTCCCCAATTTTGCTTTGCGTGTTTTACAACCGGAAACGGATGCTGTTGCAACAACGAGTATAAATGGTCAATATATTAAAACGACCTCGTTTGATCGTTTTACATACTACTCAACAAACAATCTCTCATACATACACTTTTAACTATTACTGCATCAATTTGATTCAGTTTTTTTTTTTTCCTTTTTAGAGTTAAATTCTGAGGTCTCTATTTTTTTCTTTGTTGGGGAATTTTAACTGCAATTCGTTTTTATGCCACTTGACACACTGAAGCGTAAAATTAATCGTGGCATATGTTTTGGATAGAAAAAAAGAAAGAACAAAAAATAAACGAGCATAAAAGACAATATACAAAGTAATCGAGCAACTTGTGTTTCACCAAAGTTTTCTTTCATATGTTTTTGTGGTGTTAAGTAAATTTTGTTTAACATTTTGATTATTTTTGTAAGAGAATTTTACTTAAAATTGTTGAAATATACATATGTCTATAAAAGTGCATTTATATTTTGAGATATTAAGCTTTAATTCGAGCTTCAATTATTGATGTTTATAAAGTCTAATAGTATGTTCAATCGTAATTATTTACGGAGTATAATTTGATATTCAATCTGGGATCTTTAGGGAGTCTAACATTACGTTCAATCTTGAATCTTTAGGGAGTCTAATTTGATGTTAATCCTAGTTTTTATGGAGTCTAATTTGACGTTCAATCAGGGATCTTTATAGAGTGTAATGTGTTGTCCAATCATGGTTATTTATTGAATCTAATTTGATATTCAATCTTGCAGCTTAAGGGAGTCTAACTTAATGTTTAATCTTGGATCTTTAACGAGTCTAAATTGACTTTAAATCGTAGTTTTTTATGGAGTATAATTTGATGTTCAAGCATGTTTCTTTGTGGACTCTTATGATGTTTAATAATGGATCTTTAGGGAGTCTAATTTGATGTTCAATCTTGGATCTTTGGGGAGTCTAATTTGATGTTAATCGTGGTAAATTATGGAGCCCAGTTTGATGTTCAATCAGGGATCTTAATAGAGTCTAATGTGATGTCCAATCATGGTTATTTATTGAATCTAATTTGATATTCAATCTTGCATCTTTAGGGAGTCTAACTTAATGTTTAATCTTGGATCTTTAACGAGTCTAAAGTGATTTTAGATCATAGTTTTTTATGGCGTCTAATTTGACGTTCAAGCGTGGTTCTTTGTGGACTCTAATGTTGTTCAATAATGGATCTCTAGGGAGTCTAATTTGATGCTCAATCTTGGATCTTTATGGAGTCTAATTTGATGTTAATCGTGGTAAATTATGGAGCCCAGTTTGATGTTCAATCAGGGATCTTAATAGAGTCTAATGTGATGTCCAATCATGGTTATTTATTGAATCTAATTTGATATTCAATCTTGCAGCTTAAGGGAGTCTAACTTAATGTTTAATCTTGGATCTTTAACGAGTCTAAGTTGATTTTAAATCGTAGTTTTTTATGGAGTATAATTTGATGTTCAAGCGTGGTTCTTTGTGGACTCTAATGTTGTTCAATAATGGATCTCTAGGGAGTCTAATTTGATGCTCAATCTTGCATCTTTAGGGAGTCTAATTTGATGTTAATCGTGGTAAATTATGGAGCCCAGTTTGATGTTCAATCAGGGATCTTAATAGAGTCTAATGTGATGTCCAATCATGGTTATTTATTGAATCTAATTTGATATTCAATCTTGCATTTTCGTAGTTTTTTATGGAGTATAATTTGATGTTCAAGCATGGTTCTTTGTGGACTCTTAAGATGTTCAATAATGGATCTTTAGGGAGTCTAATTTGATGTTCAATCATAGATCTTGTCAAATTGAATGTTTAATAGTTGATGTTTGCAGAGTCTAATTGATGTTCAATCATTTCAATAGTATATATTTGTGGCGTCTAATTTGATGTTCAATCATTTCAATAGTACATATTTGTGGCGTCTAATTTGATGTTCAATCATTTCAATGGTACATATTTGTGGATTCTGATTGGATGTTCAATCACCTTTAATCCAAGATCTTTGTTAAGTTTAATTTCAGCTTCAATAGTGTAAATATTTGGAGTTTAATTTGATGATCAATCAACGATCTTAATGGAGTCTTATTTTAGCTTCAATCAATCCAGGATCTTTTTGGAGTCTAATTTCAGCTCAAAATCAATCTTTAGTCTTTATGGATTCTATTTTCAGCTGCAATCAATCGTGGATCTTTTTGAAGTCCAGTTTCAGTTTTAATCAATCGAGGATCTCTTTGGCGTCTGATTTCAGCTGCAATTAATCGTGGATCTTTTTGGAGTCCAGTTTCAGTTTTAATCGATCGCGCAAGTCTAATTTTATCTTCAATCAATCGTGGATTTTTATGGAGTCTTATTTTAGCTTTAATCAATCGTGAATCTTTTTAAAATCCCGTTTCAGTTTTAACCAATCGCGGATATTTATAGAGTCTAATTTCAGCTTTAATCAGTCGTGAATCTTTATGAAGTCTATTTTCAACTTCAATCTAGCGTGAATATTTTCAGAGTCTCATTTTAGTTTTAATCAATCGTACATCTTGATGGATTCTAATTTAAGCTTCAATTAATTGTGGAGCTTTATGGAGTCTAATTTCAGCATCAATTAATCGAGGATCTTTTTGGAGTCTAATTTCAGATGGAATCAGTCGTGAATCTTTTTGCAGTCCAGTTTCAGTTTTAATTGATCGCAATTTTTATGGAGTCTAATTTTATATTCAATCAATCGTGGATCTTTATGGAGTCTTATTTCAGCTTCAATTAATCGAGAAACTTTTTGCAGTGTATTTTCAGCTTTAATCAATCGTGGATACTTTTGAAGTTCAGTTTCAGTTTAATTCAATCGTGGATATTTATAAAGTCTAATTTCAGCTTCAATCGTGGATTCTTTTGGAATACAATTTGAGCTTCAATCGTACATCTATCTCTAGCCTACTTTAAGCTGCAATTGTTCTGCACTTTATTTTAAACTTGAAACATGGATGTACCTTTAGTCCACTCTGAACTTTACTTGTAGGGCCTTTGGTAAACTGAAAAAAGTTTCAGCCAAAGATCTTTATGTTAATTACTAAGAGCTTCAATTTTTGGCCTTCAGATAGTCTTTTTGTGATATTCTGTACTAGCAAATTGCTTATTTTTATATCAAAAATATTGTTGGCATTTTCTTTAAATATATTGTTCAACATAAATAAAACCAATTTTCTTGCAAAAGCACATAATTTTAGGTGTTCTCTAACATTTAATAATCTCCAAAACTCAATTATTTATTACTTTTTATACAAACGCCTTTTTTTTTATCACTTTTTAGTTATTTTGTTTAGTTTTTTTTTGTGTGTGCCCAAAATTCCCCAGTTACATTAAGTCATAAATATTTTACTCAAAAACACATATAACGAGCTCTTTGACACATTCATGTTGCTACGACATGGCATATTTGTTAGTCTATACATAATGCCCCAAAAAAAAAAAATTGTAAACTATTCATATCTAAACAGGAAAAACGACATAAGTCTGAAAAAAAACAACAACGAACAAAAATAAAAAGAATATTGTCATTTTTATCAGTTTGAGTTGTAACAAGAAAAAAAAAATAGCAAAAGTTGTGTAGAAAGAGACTTGGATAAATATATTGCCCATATAGCAAAAATTCTAAAGTGCTATAAATTCATCATGTGTGCAATGTTGCATTGCAAACAAGCTGTTGCAATTCTATCGTTATTTGCTGCATGCAAACTTCTATACTCCTACGTACGAACATAAATGGAGAGGGCGCTAAAATGCAAACAAAAAGAGTAAACATATTCTAACGCCCACAGTAGAAACAGTGGGTAGAAAGTAAAATAAATAAAGTTTTAATGGAGACAAAACGAAGTGAAGCTACCCTTAATTATAGAGAACATTAGGAACAGTTCCATAAAACTTTGGAAGATTGAAGGAGACGTTAGTTGTCTGAAAAAAGTTTTATAGAAAATTCTTAGAATTCAAAATTTTGGTTGCTGGCACTTTCTCTTAAACCATATAATATGTTTATTTAACTATTTTAATCAATGTTACTAAACTTACTCTTAGTTCATCATATTTGAAATCTTTTCTGTAGGGCATCAAACTACTTGGTATGTACACTTGCCATCATACGAAATGCTATAAATTGTAAATTCTTTTTTTTTTCTTTTCTATAGTAATCAAGTTTTTGTTATATAAACATTTATGCTACAAATTGTAATAAATTTGTTGAGGTATCGCACCAATAGAAGCTAAAACTATATATTTATATATAAGTTTTAATTTCTTTAGGGTTTTTTTTATTAACAAACTGAACTGCACTGTCAAAATACTGCTTCCTACAATCGTACTATAATTATTATGTTCAATATGAGCAAGTGTAAAGCTTACGCTGAGCTTCAATCGCAGACACTTATGGGGCTGTTGAGCTTTAATCGTAGTTCCACATAAGCTTCAATCATCGGTCTTTGTGATACTTAAATTTCAAATGCAGTGGTAAATTAAGCTAAACTCTAAGGACTTTATATTGCTCTAAACAAAGATCTTTCTGTAAACTACTTTGAGCTGCAATTGAAAGCTATTCTTTAGTCTAGTATGAGCTTCAATCGCTAGACTTTCTCCAGTCTTCTCTGAGTTTCATTTTAGCCTCTTTCTATATAATTTTGTTTCAATCGTAGGTCTTCCTGTAATCTTCCATTAGCTATAAACGTAGTCTTACATTTCCTTAAACCGTATATCATAATTGAGATAAATCTGAACTCCAATTGTAAGTCATTCCATAGTCAAATTAGGTCATCAAACGTAGGTTTAGCAAATATCAAAAATAAACATCAATTGTAAATCTTTTAAAAGTTTAAAATAAGCCTCAATTAAAACTACTTTAAAAATCTAAAATAAACTTTAAATATAGGTCTTTCGAAAGTCTAAAAATCGTATTAATAATAGGTCATTAATTTTGGGAAGCATGCAGAATTTTACACAAAAAAAATATTCGCGGCAACACAGCCATTTTTGTTGACAGTCAGCCGGCACTCATGTCACTGAAATTTCTTACAATAACGTCTAACTAACCTAAGTCTAGTTTGGGTCTCTGCCCATATGAACTACAACGATAATGAGAGGGCTGACGAACTGACCAAAGAAGGATCCGCTTTAAATGTCCCAACTAGCGTCTCAGTTGCAATACCACTTGGGACTATTAAAAGTGAAATCGTCAGACACTACTTTCAAAAGGCTGGGATTAGTTTTCGTAATCTGGACACCTGCAGGACCACTAGAAATATGTGGCCAGCTTACAATGAAAAGCACAGTTTGCAGCTTCTGAATGTGAAACGAAACGACATCTCGAGAAACATAGCGGTGCTAACTGGTCACTGGACAATTGGTAAGCATGCAAGCAGACTTGGACTTCAGTTCGATGATTAATAGCGTAGTTCTCAAGACCAGGAGAAAGATTAAACTGTATTTCATTTTCTCTGTGAATGTACGGCTCTTCAAAACTCTAGACTCAAGTTTTTCAACAATCATATACTAAATAACCTAGCAAAGACATCAAGTATTACATGGTGAAATTTCATCGGATACCTAACCGCAACAAGCTGGATATAGTACCCATTATATACTAGCATCTGGTACCCATCATCCGTTCAACGAGTGCTGTGATAGTTTTCAAAACGGAATCAAAAGATTTTTCTTGAATGCTTGCAAGCAGCAAGCAACCACCTGAACCAACCAACCTACGAAGGTCATTCAAAAGTCGAAAAAAGCGTCAGGTTTGTTAAAAGTCATAAATAAGCTTTAAACGTAGGTCTATGAAAAGTCTAACATAAGGCTCAATTGTAGGTCTTCAAAAGTCAAATTTAAGCTTCAGTAATATGTCTTTCAAACAGCTAAAATAAGTCTCGACTGTAAGACTTTTACAATTCTAAAATAAGTTATAATCGTGGATCTTGCAAAAGTCGAAAACAAACTTCAATTGTTGAACTTTCAAAAGTCTAAATTTCATTTGCCATTTCGCAATTTCAGACTAACTCAATTTGAACCATAAAGTTATTTAAGCTTATTATGAAAACGGCCGTTCAAATAAAAAGGCATATCGTGCACTTTGTGATTTTTTCGGTCAATTTAATCATGTGAATTTAATCGGTAAACTCATGCAAAAATTTGAGCAAACTGGGTTTAATTTGACACCGTTGGACTTCGTACTTTGGGCTTATTTGAACGTACACCTTGTACTTCGATAAGCCAACAACAATTCAGGAGCTAAAGGATAAGATAATTGGGCACATTAACGGCATAGAACCTTAATTATGCCTCAGCGTCTTCGAAAATTTGGAACATCGGATGGAGGATTTGGCCAATATTTTATTCCATATATGGTATATATTATTACAATAAATAGAAATGACAGTAATTTCTTAAATAATTTGTATTTTAAAATTTAACAATCCTTCATATATGTTTAACTCCTTATCTGAAAACACAGCACAAATGAAGAAAGTGTCTTATTTTATCTGTTTTTATTATAAGAGTTAACAATATTCAAACTATGATTCATACATTTATCATTGTCTAATTTAGCAGCATAAATAAGCCTTAATTAAACATTATCCTTTTCTCACTAATTAAGTCTAAAAAGAAAAGTTTTTCGATTTTTTTTTTTGTGTAACAACATGACATCATTAATATTTATAGGAAATTTAAAAATTGCATTTAAAACTTTTATTGAGTACAGCAAAAAGCAAAAACAAATGGAATATAACACAAAAATGTTAAAACACCAACTAAAACAACAAAAAAGGAAAGTTCTAACAAGTTGCACTAGACCAGAACAAAAGGCTCAAATTAATTTAGCACCCACACTGGTCAAAATTGCAAAAAGTTCAGAAAATCATACTCGTAATAAAATAAAACAAAATGCAAAAAAAAACCCCTGACAATTTTCCTATCTGGCAGCAAATCAAAAAAACAAAATATAAAGGAAATAAAAGAAAATTGTACAACTCATCAAAAGATCAAAATGGTTTAGTAAAAATTTTCACAATGAAATTCACACAGCAAGTAATACAAATTTTTCTTCACAATGGTTTGAACAGAAATGGCCTTTTACTCGTACCATCGTTAAGACACAAACTACATTCATTCGACCAGCGACACACCATCGTACAATGTGAAATGCTGCGCCTGATTGATTTCATTTAATGTACAATTTTCCAATTATACAATGGAGCAAAAATTAGGTACAGCAGGAATGAAAAAACCAACGACTCACAACGAAATAGAAAATCAGCAATAACATTTACTTTTTAGCCATCTTTAGGCTTCGTTCGTCATCATCCCCTTCTGATTTCGTCATCTTCCCCTTCTGATTTTTTCTATTATTTCTAGAAACTAAACCTAGAACTAAACCACATCTAGTTTTAACATAATGAGTTTCAGCAGCAGGTTATTGTCTTCTTTTTTGTTATTGTTTGGTTTTATTTTGATTTCTTTATTTTTGGATTCTGTAGCGTTTTTACAAGAATTGAGCCTAATTGCGGATGTTATACGCCAGAGAATTAGTTTTATATTAACATTTATCTGCTTTTAGTTTAACTTTCATTTTGTGTGCAAAAGTACCCTACAGTAGAGCTTTAAAAACATTTCAAAATATCAATATATCAATATATCAATATATCAATATATCAATATATCAATATATCAATATATCAATATATCAATATATCAATATATCAATATATCTATATATCAATATATCAATATTTCAATATATCAATATATCAATATTTCAATATTTCAATATATCAATATATCAATATATCAATATATCAATATATCAATATATCAATATATCAATATATCAATATATCAATATATCAATATATCAATATATCAATATATCAATATATCAATATATCAATATATCAATATATCAATATATCAATATATCAATATATCAATATATCAATATATAAAAATATCAAAATATCAAAATATCAAAATATCAAAATATCAAAATATCAAAATATCAAAATATCAATATATCAATATATCAAAATATCAAAATATCAAAATATCAAAATATCAAAATATCAAAATATCAAAATATCAAAATATCAAAATATCAAAATATCAAAATATCAAAATATCAAAATATCAAAATATCAAAATATCAAAATATCAAAATATCAAAATATCAAAATATCAAAATATCAAAATATCAAAATATCAAAATATCAAAATATCAAAATATCAAAATATCAAAATATCAAAATATCAAAATATCAAAATATCAAAATATCAAAATATCAAAATATCAAAATATCAAAATATCAAAATATCAAAATATCAAAATATCAAAATATCAAAATATCAAAATATCAAAATATCAAAATATCAAAATATCAAAATATCAAAATATCAAAATATCAAAATATCAAAATATCAAAATATCAAAATATCAAAATATCAAAATATCAAAATATCAAAATATCAAAATATCAAAATATCAAAATATCAAAATATCAAAATATCAAAATATCAAAATATCAAAATATCAAAATATCAAAATATCAAAATATCAAAATATCAAAATATCAAAATATCAAAATATCAAAATATCAAAATATCAAAATATCAAAATATCAAAATATCAAAATATCAAAATATCAAAATATCAAAATATCAAAATATCAAAATATCAAAATATCAAAATATCAAAATATCAAAATATCAAAATATCAAAATATCAAAATATCAAAATATCAAAATATCAAAATATTAAACTATGCTTACATAGAAAATTGGACTATATTCACTCAAAATAGAAGAATTTTTGGAAAAAGAATTGATCACAGATTTTTGGCCCTAAAAGGCTTCTATTAACTAATGCTTGGTTTTCACTATGTCAATTTTGTTGTCAAATTGTCCAAATTGTTGGCAAGTGTATGAAAATGGGTTGTCATATCATGATTTTCATGACTGCAAACATAGATGACGCCATATGACAACCCGTTTGCATACAATTGCCAACAATTTGACAAAAAAAATGACATAGGGAAAACGTAGCCTAAGAAAAATGTGACCATTAAAAAGTCACTCAAAATAGAATAATTTTTTAAAATAAAAGTGATCACAGATTTTTGTTCTTATGGTCTTAGAGCCTATATTTACTGAGAAAAATTAACTTTTATGTATCATGCAAAATTGAGGAAATTTGGAAAAAACAGTGATCACATATTTTTGTTCTTTTTGCAGAGAAAAATATATATTTATTATATATTCACTGAATATATTGAAGCTAATTTTAGACTTTGGAAAGAGCTATTACGATGAAAGCTTATTTAAGGCAGTTGATAGAGTTATGTTTATAGCTTATTATAGAATTTTCACTTCACTTAAAGAAGTTTATTTTAAACTTTGCAAGATTTACTTTTCAAACTTAGTTTAGATTTTTAAAAGACCTGCAATTGAAGCTTACCTAAGGCATTTCAAGGTGTTACGTTTATAGGTTATTTTAAATGTTTGAAGGACCTATGTTAGAAGTTTATTTAAGAGGTTTAAAATGCTTACGTATGAAGCTTATTTTATATTTTTGAAAGACCTGCGATTAAAGCTTATAATATACTATATTAAGGCCTTCGATTGTAGTCTACATAAAGAACTACGATTGAAGCTTATTTTAGACTATACAAAGATTTAATATTGAAGCTACTGTGGAACTGTGAAACCCCTATGATATAATAGATATTCTTTGAAATCTTGTCCTGGATTTTTGTATATGTTCTTCCTGACTCTGCTTCCATTATGCGGTTTCTTAGTGCAATTAGTGCTACGGTCATACTACATGTAGGTGTTTCCATTAGTCAGTGTTGGAATAATTTTCCTGTTTATGGCGGCTAGTAAATATCTATTCTAATTACATTTGCAACTTATAAAGGAAACACAGAAAATAGAAATAATGTTTTCATTAAAGATTTTCTAAAATTTCGCCTTTGCTACAATACGATGCCAATACGTGGCAATTATTTTAACATATGAAACAGGATCAACAGAAACAGAAGGACTTTTTTCTCAAGAAGCAACACAATACGAAGCTAAAGTGGAAGCCATTCTATACAATGCTGTAAATAAATGAATTTTTAACTGTTCCATCTGTTCCAAAAAACTCTTCTCAGTTAAAAATAGCAGAAAGCTTCTTGTTTAAATGTTAGAAATGATTTTAATGATCAGCTATAAGTTTTAAAATGATTTTTTAAACTGTTCTTAGTATGTTTTCTAAAATGTAAACTCAAAATTTATAAGACTTATAATATTTCCAAAACGTATAATAACGCATAATATTTTATAATAAATGATAAGCAGTAAATTTAAGCTTGGGTTTTTTTAACTGTTACCAGGCAACATTTTCAGAGAAAGTACATTTTTTGGGAAATATTTGAATTGCAATAAGGAAACTGATATTCATTAAGCAATCTTAAGGAAAAACCTTTAAGAATTTGTAATTATTCAAACTAATCCTAGTTTAAATTGTTTTAGCCTTTAGATAGTCTATGTTTTGCTTTAATCGCGGGTCTATAAGCAGACTTAGTTCAGCTTTAATCGTAGTTTTTTGGGCAAACTTAATTTAGTCTAAATTGTAGCTTAAAAACAGACTAAGTTTAACTTTAATCGAGGTCCTGTAGGAGTCTTAGTTTAGGTTTATCTTAGATTTATAGGCTGACTTTGTGTAGTTGTAATCATCGTTATATATTCAGATTTAGATTAAGCTTTAATCTTTGTTCCATAAGAAAGCTTAAGTTAAGCTTTAAAGTAGTTCTGTAAGCAAGAGTAGAGTAAGCTTTAAACTTAGTTTTATAAACAAACTTAGGTATAGCTTTAAACATAGTTCTCTAAAAAAGCCTATTTTAAGCTTTAATCTTTGTTCTATAAGCAAACTTAGGTTAAGCTTTAATTATTGTTCTATAAGCAAGATCAGGTTAAGATTAGAGTAAGCTCTAAACTTAGTTTTATGAACAAGTTTAAGTTAAGCTTTAAAGTAGTTCTGTAAGCAAGCCTAGTTTAAGCTTTATTCTTTGTTCTATAAGCAAACTTAGGTTAAGCTTTAATTATTGTTCTGTAAGCAAGATCAGGTTAAGTTTTAATCTTTGTTGTATAAGCGAGCTTAGGTTAAGCTTTAATTATTATTGCCTGATTATTGTTAGGCAATTGAAATATGGCTTTAGGTTTCAAAGAGTTTTAAATTAGTATAAATTTTGTGTTTAAGTTTTGGTTAAAAATCAATAAAAATTTAATTTTAGGTTTTTAATTTTTTAAATTTTCTTTTTATATTCTTTTTAGGCAAATACTTTGCACAGACAGCCGTTCTGTATTTGATGCAATCTGAAACTTTAGTAATAAACACAGCACAATTGTCTCAATCCAACAAATTTTGATTTAAATAAAAGATAAAAATTAAGATTTTAGGGATTCCAAGACACATTGGTTTAACGGGTAATGAAGCAGCCGATAAAGTAGCAAAAACAGCCCATATGTATCAAGGCCTATTGCAAAAAGTTTCATCTGCACAAGCCTAATCACAAATCTTAATGCCGCCTACTTTCGTAACTGGGAAAAAGATACAATCATATCTACAGAACTATCAGCAGGCCAGGTAAGATTCCATACCTTTTGATTTCTTCATCTGTCAATATTGTAATGGCCATGTATAAAATGGCCTGAAAAAAAGCAGCAGCTAACGAGTTGTTATAGTCAGTTTTTTTTTCTCCTCTCTTTTTTATAATAATGTTTTAAGTTCTCATTGTACAATTATTTTATAAAGAAATAAAATAAAGAAGTTTTCAAAAAAAAGCAAAAAAAAAAAACGAAAACAAAGAAAAAAGATTGGATAAAAATGGCAATTAGTGTCTATGAATAAAAACAGTGTAAATCACGATTAATGAACATTAACATGACCAAATGACTTTGAACAATATAAATTGTTCCCATGTTTTGTTTTAAAATACGTTTCATTTTGCTCATTTTCATTTGTTGTTTTCTTTTTCTTGGTAAATGGTTGCTACAACTTCATCTTGTTCAAGTTTTAATCCTTGAAATGGTATTTTGCGTTGGATTTATATTGTTGCGTTATTTTTTTTTTTTATTTACATTTAACTGACCATTGAGACATTTAGTATTTTAGTAATTTGGTTATTTTAACGTTATAAATCGCTTTTTATGACCATCATTTAATTGAACTTTAAGCAGGACCTGCTAAAAAGTTGTAAAACTATTTGCTATAAAGGAAGTGATAAATGAAAGTTTATAGGAAATATCACATTTTCTTGCAACTTTAAGTTTTTTTTCTTATAATAGAAAATTATGTCCTTTCATCCCTAAACTGCCACTCATGTGTTAAACTGTATTAGAATACATACAATGTAAATAATTATTGTTATTGTGTTTAAACTACAAAGACATTTCGTAATTGTAGAGTCTTCTCTAATGATTATACATTGAATCTAAACATACTCTTTGGGTGGTAATCGTTACCACATTCTGTTTTGCTGCTGCTACTTTTTGTTTTTTTTTTTCTTTTTTCTAAAACATAAAAGAATTTTTGCTAACAATCATTAGAAATAAAGGTAAAAACATGAGCATGACACTTGTGGCGCCCGTCATTTACCCCAAATATAAATAAATACGCATTTGTAACTTTACACAAACATGAACATGAATATGCTCATGTACCCCTCACAATGTAGTAAGGATTGCAAACAATTTGAACATCTATTTCCGGTAGAGAGCACACACACATTACAATGAAAATGGCTGAACAAACAGACAGTTACAAATACTCGAACAGCGTGTGTGTGGTGTCATAGATATTAGTTTGTCTTGAAATTTCACTTGTTTTTTCATGTGGCATTCAAAACAGTCGTACTTATAGAATTGTGGCAGGAAACATGAGAAATTTTGTAATCATTACAGCTACAATTTTTGCAAAATATTGTTTATTTGAGTTAGTGTGGCAGAAATTGAAACAGAAAACAAAAGTAATCGGTTAATGTAAATGGAATAGCGTGGCTAAACATGCACCAGACACAGACAGGACTTCAAGGTCTTCCATACTTCCACGAAAAGAAAACAAACCAACGAACAATTACGCGACCCTAGTACATACCAGAGATCAGTTATGAGTACTGAAAAAGTGAGTCTACTCGAATCATGACTTATAATTTATTGTACTTATACGTACTCATACTTGTCTCAATATCATCAAACCTATACTCATCTTTAAAGTTTGAAGTACTCATTATATTTATACTTAATCTCATGTATGATGTTGTTTATTTAGACTCTCCTTAACTCAATGTACGTAGACGATAAAAAAATAAGTATGACTCGCATACACTCATGCGAGTGTCGTTCATTTTTACAGCCTGCCTCTAAAAATTATCTAAAATAATAAATGTTATATTTTCGCCAATATGTTTTCCTATAAACATACTTGTATGTTTTTATATTTCTTTTTTACTTATTTTGTATAAATACCTACAGGATTAAGTTGAAAATTTATTTTCAATGACTTAACTGAGTTGAATACTTTATGAGTATGTGAGTATTTTACTTAAAATGTAAATCTAAATACCGCGGTTTATGAATCAAACATATTGGGAATGGTATGAGCTCGATGTCGGCGTAGTACTCATACTTATATCCACTTGCATTTATAAATCAATGTTGTTGTGAGTTTGAGTAACTCAGAGTAGTTAAATTGCAATGATGTAAAACCACTTATACTTAAAATGTTATGAGTAATTGCGAATCGTAAAAAAACGATTCATTGCCGATCTCTGGTACATACAGACCTTTATGTAGGTTAGACTGTTGAGGTAAAATGTTTGAAAGTATACTGCTGCAACGATTTTAAGCAAATATTGAAGAATTCAGAGGTATATCATATATTGCACATGACTTTCGAAAAGGGTAGATGCCATCAGTGAAGTAGCAATCAAAGCAATCCAAGCTAAATTAGCAGGAAAATACTGCGCTATAATAAAACTACAAGTAAAAAATGCTTTCAATACAGTAAAGTGGAGGGTAGTTCTGGCAGCGATCATAAGCAAGATTATCCACATTATAGAGTCTTATTATATGTTACTGACAATGGAATTAGAAAATACCACCTAACAGCAAGCGCTCCATTTTGGCACCTTTTCTTTGGACTATACTGTATTGAAGTTAAAACAGGGCGCAAAACATGTAGGCTACGCAGATGACATCACTCTTATGATAAACCAACTTGCGCCCGAATTAATTGAGATTATAGCAAATGATAGACTTTGTCGATATAACAGATGGCTATCGAGAAAGGGCCTACAACTTGCAATGACAAAGGCAGTAGCAATCCTCGTAACAAATCGCAGAGTCTTTGTAAAACCAAAACTGCATCTACAGGAAACTAATATACCATTTAAAAGAATTCTATACTACCTCCGTATATAATTAGCTGCCAAACTTAGCTTTTCACAACATACAGGGAACATTTGCAACAGCAACTTTGGGCAATGCGAAAGGGAGGAAACGTATATAAACATATCAAACGACTCAATTATGAGGACACACTGGACCAAAACCAAACGTGTTACTAAGATAAGAAAGAATGCTCAAAACAACAGACTGCTTAAATAGCAAGAACCATAGAACCAAGACCAGCCTGGCAGATAGACATAAGGACTAATACCAAATATAAGAACCTGAATTGAGATCCACATAATAGTATGGGTTATTACTTGACTCAAACTATGATTGATCATGGAACTTTTAATAAATAATTTAATAGATTCAAATTAAAGGACACAAGCAGATGTGGCTCATATGCAATACAAGAACAAAATACGAAAAGTGGAAAGAAAGTAGGCAAGCTTTTTATAGTAAGCTAATGCTAAGCCATGCAAAAGGCTTGGAAATGCTGCGGAAACTTTACAAATAAAATTATAAAGAAGCTATGCTCTGTACTTCCAAACCTCCTTCTGTAGATAGAGTAAGGAGGACCGAGGAATGATAAGTATACACACTACCCGTCTTGATAAAATGCTGAAACAGTCCCAGCTTGGTGCTGGTAATGATATCGTCGGAGCATTAGATGATAACGCTCCATTAGCATGTCCATTAACAAAAGGGACATAGACAGACACATATACAGGCACATAGAAACTGGTATAAACAGAGACATGGAGAAAGACATAGACAGGTATATAGACAGGGATTTTGCATCGATGATGGGTCTACCTAATCTTTTAATACTCCAAATCTATTGCATGTTTTTGATAATAAACCAAAATCAATTGCGCAATTGAAATTGTCGTGCTTTTTCACGATATGGAAAAATATCTATTTTGATATCTAGAGCAAAATTTCTCAGAATCACTTATAGATTGCGTTTCTGCTATACGATTCATCAAAAAAAAAATCGTTCCATACAATTTGACCCGCCCTAACATACCTACATACACACATATAAAAAAAGCAAAATTTACATTTTTGTGTCATTGCATGCATGATTGGTTTTATATTTTTACGTGTGTGGCACGTCTAATTGAACCTTTAGACTGAATCAGTTCTGGATATCGCTAATTTAGTATATAAATGCCCTAAGTCTGTTAAAAAATATTATTACAGTGATGTCAAAAATCTACTTTTTTCGAAATTTCCATCGCTATCCGGAGGCAGTAAAACTTAAAATAATGCAATAAAATTTTAAATGCAAAATTATTTAACACCTTTTTATCGCTGAGCCGCTCAAGAAATGCAGAAATTTTTTGACCCACCCTAATGTATACTGTACGTGCAAGTATGTAATTACTTGCATGTGGCAGCGGGCGGTAAATAATGCTTCCATTAAAGATTTTCCAAAATTTCGCTGTTTCTGCGAATTCATAGCGTATACTTGCCATTTAATCCAACGTATATCGCTCATACGCCTATGAATATTTATATCTTTCTAAACTACATAGTGCTGCTTATAAGCAATTTAAGAGTTATACATAGACAGAAACATAGATATATGAGACGTTTCAAAAAAATACATTTCCTTTGATAAATTATACGATTCTTTTAAACCTTGATGTCTTTACTTTTCAAAATTCACCATCACTAACACTAAAATTCTAACAATTCATGCATTCGCTCGTTGGTTCGTTCGTTCGTTCATTTATTTATAAGCATTCACTCACTCTAATGTCTCGTTAGTTTTACTAACTGGATGTAATTTTCAGCTCACCTGGGTGCAAAATACTCGTTTGTGTACGTGCAACAAATTGTGTCTGATGATTGTTCATGAGTTGGCTGAGAAACATTAAAACGATTTTAACAATTTTATTAAATTGAATTTATCACACATTTAGACGAGCTGTTTCACAGTTGTTGCTGTCATTAGACAGCAGCACAACAGCAAGAAGTTTCAGTTGAAGAGTACGATTATTTCTAATACTTGTTGCATTTAATGTCGCAACAATCTTATTAGAAACAAGTTAACAACAATGTGATTATGTGGTATGGCAAGGCGGTATGTTAGGTTTAATATACTGTTTGTTGCACTAGGGCAAACTCGTAGATGTTATTTGATATCTTTAAAAGATCTACCCCCTTATAAATAAAAAGGTTTATAAAACAAATTTCCATAAAAAATTTGCTTTATAAACATAAAACAAATTTCCATAAAAAATTTGCTTTATAAACCTCTTATAAACCTCTTGTTGTAAGTTTTATGAATAAGGGCACTAAATTTTAATTTAATATCTTCCAAAAATGTCTTTGTTAAGATCTCAGTAATGTAATGATGAATTTAATTTCCTTTGAAAAAATCCTGTAATTTTAGTTTTTTTTTTCCTGAAGCAGAGTTGTGTCTTTAGTGCTTTAAATAGCGCTCTTTAGTGATTCATTGCTGCTTTTATTTGTATCACTCTGTAATTTGATATCTTACAATGTGCCTGTTTTTATAGCACACGTGACATTCCATTTAAATGTTTTTTTTTTATTATTATTCTGCTTTTTATTTTGCACCACCATTACAGCTTAAAACGAAAAGTTTCTTGTTGAAGTGATGCTTTTAATTTGCTGTTGCTGCTGCTGCTGTGTGTGTATTGTTGGCAAAAAGCAACAAGGACACACCAGGATAATTTCATTCAAACATTCTTTTTCGCAAAATTGTTGCTTTCTTGTTTGTTGGAGCATTTGATATTTAATTGGTGATTCACACAAGAAATTTTGCAATAGCGAAGAATGTAATTACACAGATCTAAAACTTAAGGAGGGAGGTGGAAACTGAGAAGTGAGAGGCTTAATTTAAAGGAAAAAGGAAAGGAGTAGTATCAAAAATAAATTTATTTATCGAATCAAATGTAGAAGACGACAGTAATAAAGAGGAGAAAAACTGTTGTTCTGAAATAGATAACGAGAATAATAATTGCTTCATTGAAAATATGATACCATATGGAATAAAATCCAGCCGAACAGTGGTGTACATACCCGTCAACATAATATGAGGCGTTTTCTACTCCACTCGAAGTTTTCAAACAATATCTTTACACCAAATATTATAGACATCATTATATTTTAGACAAATCGGTATGAAAGAGATGCAGTCAATAAATGGCAAGTTGCAAATATTAATAAAAAAAAACCCAAGAGTTTGGAAGGATCTGGAAGGATTATTCTAGATTGATATCATGACAATATACTCTGATTATATTTCTTTATGAATTAAAAACTTTATTAAAATAAGTTTAGCAATTAAACTAATAAACCACCTGTATTTTTAAATATAATTTGATGTAAATTAAACCATTTTTAAAACTATTTACATAAAAAAATAATACATTAACATTTATATGGGGTTTGGGTCAGAGCCAGTGTGGTACTTAAGTGAAAAAATAAAATTGTGTGTCATGAAGGGTTAAATTAAAGAACACAAGCCAAATAAAAGTTTCTCTAATATTTTTTTAAATATTTGATTTAAGTAGCCGGTTTCTTTATTTATATAGAGTGATTCAAGTAGAGACTCTTTTTTCAATAGCCTTTTTTTTGACAGATCACGTGTGAGTCGTATCATGTTGTTATGTTATTTTTGTTTAGTATGTTTTGACATTTCATAATGGAAAAACGTACGCCTCAACAACGTTTACAAATCGTCAAATTTTAATACGAAAATTCACGTTCTGTGAGGAATGTGTTTCGTGCACTTTGCTCAACTTATGGTCAACATAATGGACCTATTGAGCATACTATTCGCAACATCATTACTCATGTTGAGACCCAGCATTCATTATTGGTTAACATTTTACAGAATACACCACGTAAAGCAGGCTGTGAAGAAAAAATAGCGGCCGTAGCTGAGAGTGTACACAAAGATCGTGAAGAGTCGATTCGGTGTTATCGACTATTTGATGCTTGAAATTGAAGCTCGTGATCTTGGCGACATTTGGTTTCAGCTATACGGCGCCACTTCCCGCACATCGCATTAGTCAATGGATTTATTAAGACAACAACTTCATTGAGCGCATAATTTCATGTTTTGGGCCGGTCAATTGGCCACCAAGATCATGTGATATTACACCGCTAGACTGTTTCCTGTGGGGATATGTAAAGTCTAAAGTTTATGCGGACAAACCCGCTTGGATTCAGGCCTTGGAAGAAAACATCATACGGGTCTTTTGCCAGTTATCTGTCCAAATGCTTCAACGAGTCATCGAAAATTGGACTCAACGGATAGACCATCTAAGACGTAGCAACGGCCAACATTTGATAGACATAACCTTCAAAAAATAAATGCCAAAGAATGGCCTTTCAAATGATAATAAACATTCGCCATTAAATTTGAATTTTCTGTATTTTATTTTTTAAAGTAGGGAACCTCGAAATTTATCACGCTTTAGGAAAAAGAGTTGTGTTGCTCGAACGTATTATCGAAAATTGGAATAGACCATCTGTGACGTAGCAACGGCCAACATTTGATAGACATAACCTTCAAAAAATAAATGCCAAAGAATGGTCTTTCAAATGATAATAAACATTCGCCATTAAATTTGAATTTTCTGTATTTTATTTTTTTTTTTAAAGTAGGGAACCTCGAAATTTATCACGCTTTAGGAAAAAGAGTTGTGGTGCTCGAACGTATTATCGAAAATTGGAATAGTCTATCTGTGACGTAGCAACGGCCAACATTTGATAGACATAACCTTCAAAAAATAAATGCCAAAGAATGGTCTTTCAAATGATAATAAACATTCGCCATTAAATTTGAATTTTCTGTATTTTATTTTTTTTTTAAAGTAGGGAACCTCGAAATTTATCACGCTTTAGGAAAAAGAGTTGTGGTGCTCGAACGTATTATCGAAAATTGGAATAGACCATCTAAGACGTAGCAACGGCCAACATTTGATAGACATAACCTTCAAAAAATAAATGCCAAAGAATGGTCTTTCAAATGATAATAAACATTCGCCATTAAATTTGAATTTTCTGTATTTTATTTATTTTTTTTTTAAAGTAGGGAACCTCGAAATTTATCACGCTTTATGAAAAAGAGTTGTGTTGCTCGAACGTATTATCGAAAATTGGAATAGACCATCTGTGACGTAGTAACGGCCAACATTTGATAGACATAATCTTCAAAAAATAAATGCCAACGAATGTTCTTTTAAATGATAATAAACATTCCCCATCAAAAAAATTAGGGAAGCTCGAAATGGATCACGCTTTATTTAGAGCTTAATAAAAATAAAGAAGATCTAAATTGCAGTAGAAATTTCAAATTGTAAATATTTTATTACACTGCAAAACATTTGTAAATAATCGCTGCGAAATTTTCTGCTCTTGCAAAAAAAAAAAAAAAAAAAAAAAAAAACCAGCAACAAATTTAAACATTCCTGTCATCAGCACAGCAGCATTGCACGTGTAATCATCGTGTAAATTGAATATTTTTTTTTTTCTTACACTACCACCACGATTTGTTTTGCAAGCATCTTAAGCAACCTTTTCAACAGTTTCTTTTTGTCTTTCAGCTTGCCTCCCTGCCAACGCTATTACGACCCTAACGACGACAATCATTGCTATTGAAAAACTAAACTAAATATAAACGGATATTACTTTGAAAGATTTTTATTTATTTATATGTACTCGTATATGTTCTCTAGTTCAGTTCGAAAAATTGCAATCATCTTAAGCACCAGAAATTGCAAACATAAAAATACTCGAGACAACTGCTGTTAAAATGTTAAAGTTGCTAGCACAAGTTCATAGCTAAACTCTAGAAAGATGAGGCGAAGGTAGACTTTAACAGTTAAAGACGACATTGAAGCTTCACAAGCAGCCTTGCTGTGTTTTTTTTTCCAAATAATGAACGCTGTTGCTCCATGACTGTCTCATTTGTAACAGTGTGTGTGTGTGTGTGTGTATGTGTTTGTGTGCAATTGATTGCAGGAAGTGTCAATATTATCGATAATATTGTTGTTATCCTCCTTAAACTTGATATTGCATTTCATTTCTTTTCTTTTCATTCGTTTACTTTGCTATCCTTTAGATGTTGACATTGATAATCATGTGCTATAGTGACGAGAGCAGTCACTAGTAGTCGAGGTTAAAAGGTGTATATGACATTGAGTTAGTGTGTTAGAAACGCATTTTTGTTGCAAGTATATACTTAGAGTATCTTTGTAGGGGGGTGTTTAATCACTACTGTTGTTGTTACTTAGACGGAAGTATTTTGTGTTTTACCAGCAAGTTTCGTGTCTGGAATTTTTTAAAACAATTTTTATTTTCTCAAAAGATTTATGTAGGTAGGTTTCCTTAACAGTTTATTTAAGAAACAGGGTGTTTAGAAGAGTTTTTACAAAAGCTTGAAAAGCAAAATTTAATCTGCAAATTGGGAAATAACTTTGTTATTGTTTGACATGTTTCTTTAGCTTGTTTTACCCTGTTTTTGCTTAATAACTCTTAGTGTTATAGCCACCATAATCCTGTCGAGAAGTTGTTATATTATAGAAGTTGTCTATTGTTATAAAGGGTGATTTTTTAGCTACTTACTATTTGGCAAGTCTGGTTTTTGTCAGCTCAGTTGTTTTTCTTTAATTTAATACTGTTAAACATGTTTAGTTTGTTTTACAATTTAACCATGAATCGACTTACAAATGAACTAAGTTAGCAGATTATTGAATTTTATTGTCAAAATGTAAGTTTGTTTGAAAGAAAGTACTTCGTGCATTTCTTTAACTTTATAATCAGTATCTAATTAGGGAAAATTGTTAGAGGCGGCTTGTAACAAAATTTCGCCACAAATTTATATTATATACGTAGAGTCCGAACTGAGGACAATATTGCAGCTGTAATCGCTGTGAATTGTTTTTTCTGTCTGTGAATTATTGATTCTGCACTACATGAAAAATTTTGCAGAAAGATTTGTTTTTAAAATCTTTTAAAATACAGCCGGTGCTAGTATTGAAGCCACACGACCTACCACAATGGTTTACTTCTGGTGAATGAGTGCTGAAAAAGTTAGTTTTTATACCCACCACCAAAAAGATCATTCCGTTTGTAACACATCAAAATAATGGTCAAAAAGTCCTTCTAAGATTCTAAGACGATCTAGCCATTTCCGGCTGTCTGTCCGCCTTTTGAAATCACAATAGAGCTTCGAAAAAAAGACATAAAACAATGAAACTTTTACCAAACATTCTTTGATCTATCGAAATGTTTAATATTGAAAATCCGAGTTATAGATCAAAGTTTCAGACTACCTCGATAATTTCAAATATAAAAAAGATAATATCATGAAATGTTGCACACTTTATTTTTATTACAGAAGTATAAGTCCTGTTGAAAATGGTAGAAATAGGTGTATGATTTCTTATGGCCGCATACAAGTGTCTTTCCGGAATATGTCCTTATACATAAATATCTACAGAAAAGCCGTCTCTAAACAAAATTCAGTTGCATGTATGTTTGAAACCAAAAATTTTAAATTGATTAAAAGTTTATAAATCATTAACATGGTGTAATTACACAAGATGAGTGCAAATCGGCAACAAATACAACACAATACAAAAACAACAGGCATTTTGTTTGTGTAAAACAATGTACTACTGTCAAAAACACTTAAAAAAGTATTACTTTTGACATAAGTAAATTGTAAACAAAGTCAGTCAGGTGTGCTACTGCACTCACCTTGTATAGTTGCAGCATGACCATTAATATATAAAAAGCATAATAACATTATATTGAAATGTTAGATTGTCATTTTGGCAATTAATATGAAGAAGTAAAGGTGGTGATAGATGAAAGCTTTTTTATATCACAACTCTGCAATTGCGCATTATGTTTGTTTTTAGTGCAGAATTGCCTCTAGTGATGAGTAGGTGCATTAATGTTAAAGCTTGATTTTGTAGCCTTTATTCAATTATTTTACTTCAGTGGAGTTTCAATGCTATATCAGGAGGGCGCTGTGATAAATATAAGTTATAATGGATAGAAAAGAAAACTAATAGTTATCAGAAACTGATGTTGTTTGAGTGGCAGCGGCTGGGAATCGAACCAACTCATGCTTAATGATCAAATGCGCTAACCAATTAAGCTACAGCTTACCAAAAACATCGTTTGTAGAAAAAATTGTTAGCAAATTCTTGTATTTCTCACCCTCCGAAATAAATAATTCTTATTATTTTTCTTATAATTTTTCTAATATTTTATTCCATATAATTATATTCATTATTTCATTCGTTTTGCAATCCATGTTTTTGATTCATTTCTAATAACAAACATTTCTATTTCGTTATCAAATTCACTCTCCTTCTTCAAATTCACTCTTCTTCAATGAATTTGACAAATTTTGTCACACAACTATCTGACAACCGTGGGAACTGACAAATTCTGTTGACAGATAATTTTATTGTGTGACAATTTCTGTTGATATATAAATATATTGTTGGCAATTGTCTGCCAATGAAATTGTAAGGTTTTCTTGCAATTGTCTGAACTGTCAATTTACCTTTTGCTATCAAACGTTTCAATGTCAGTACATTGCTAGCAGATTGCCAGATCTGACAACATTGTATGATCAATTAATTTAACAATTTTTGGCATACAACAATCTGACAACCTTATGAACTGATAATTTCTGTTAACAAATGAATTTATTGTATGACAATTCTCTGTCAATGAAATTGTAAGGTTTTCTTACAGTCATTTAAACTGACAATATACATTTCGCTAACAAACGTTTCAATGTCAGTACATTGCTGGCACATTGCCAGATCTGGCAACATTGTGTGATTTGTTAAACGTCTGTACATAGTTTTAGTTTACTTTTAAATTGGGCAGATTTGTTTTTGCTACGATTTGAATGTTTTTAAACGTATACGTGATATTTAATTAAATAATAATCATACGCACGACAGTGCTTAGAAAAGCTTTACAAAACACAGAGTATTGTAAACTTTTTATTACTTTTTTCGCTGGAGAAAGTATTTAGTGCAACAGTATTTACTAGTTGTTACAAATTAAGGATGCCAAGGGATCCCGAGATTTTTCGGGATCGGGTTAGACATGCTTATTACAAATCAGCAACTAATTAGAGGTGTCTTTTCAGGTTTTATTCTTTAATTCTTTGGCTGCCATAGAGAAAAAGTGTTTTCATTAAAACTGTGACAAATAAATCTAAAAGCTGTTAAAAAAATCACTCTTTATTTTTGGAATTATAGTGAGATGGCAAGAGAGATCTGCAAGAAATACAAAACTAAATCCATAATGATGGCAATTTCCTAAAGTACACAGTTTTATTAACATTTGTTACGAATAGAGTTTCACTGCAACACATTGATTTTATATTGTAGCTTTGTTAAGATTTTTCCTGTTCAAACTTTCCGATTGGAAATTTTGAGTTCTGGAAATATCGTCAAAACTAAACTTTAAGTTTCTTAAATAACAATTGGTGGCCATATCAAGTAATATTTACAGTCTTATAATATGGGAATTTCAAAGGTGCTCTAGTGACTAGTGACTAGGATTGTTAAGTTAAGACCTAAACAAGTTAGTTGATATGATAAGGAAAACGTTAAGATTTCCAACTGGTAATTTCCTATTTCAAAATGTGTATGTGGCAAGCAACTGTAACAATACATGGTACAAAGTTTCTGTTACGAATTATATGGAGCTGGAAAAAAAAATTCATTTATTTATTTGAGCATCATTTCGTGTTGCACTATAATGATTTTGAAATAATTTTTTCTTTAAAGTTTACTCTAAGTATACAACAGATAGTAAACTATGAAATGCAATGCCATTTTAAAGTGTGAAAGAAGTTGTTACATTGTTACGTAGAGTAGGAGAAATAATACGAAAAACAATTGACATTATTCTTGCCATTATAATTACGATAATGGACAGGCCATGAATTTAAAGCCAACATCTTGCAAAGTATTTGCAGTGATAAATACGATAAAAAATAATGGAAATTAAATTGCAACAGCAATTTGCAGATGATCTCACATTTAAATTAAATTTTAACTAAATGACAGAAACACTAAATTGTTATTGTTAAAAATTCTGCAATTTTAAAAATGTTTAACAAATCTTTTGTTGCTGATTTCTCAACCAATAGTTGTTTGATATATATATGAAAATTTGTTATAATTACAGGAAAACCATTTCAATATAAAAACAATGCACAAACTTTACAGCACAACTGAAAAAGCAGACAACCCAATAGATCCTTTTTTTCTATTTAAAACAACAAAAGGACGAACTTCTAATAATGTAATTAAAAAGAAAAAATTATATGTACAAAAAAAAAAAAAAAATAATAATAATAATCAAAGAAAAAGTTAAAGAGAAAAATGATAAATGAATTGAACAAACCTGAACGTAAAGTAAGTGGATACAACAACAATTCTAATACTTTAAAGTGGCTGATGTTGTTTGTTTGTATGTAATATTTGAACACGCCTTCTTAATTTACAACATTTGTTGCCACACTCCGGCCAGTGCTGCTGCCTGCTAATGCATGAGTTGTGGCCTGGTGTGTAAAGTACAACACAGAAATCATAAATTTAAACGGCAATTGCTGCAAACCAAATCTTAATTATAAATCTAAAGCAGGAAACTCTACAACAAACACTTACTAACAAAATGAAAAGCTACATAAAAATATAAAAATGACGTTAGTAGATAAAAAAAATTAAAAAAAAAAAAAAACTGAAAAAGTATGAGAAGATTCCTTTAGAAGAATATGATTTAATAGAGAATTTTTCACCCAAAAAAAAAAAAAAAGAAAAGGAGAAACAAAAAACAAACTGACTCTAATACCGCATAAATGATTTTTTCCTTTACTCCGGTAGTGTTTTGCTTTTCACTGACCAGCACAGCACAGCACAAGTTTTACAACAGCGGAAGTTCTACAAGATTTTCGCTGACATGGCAGCATAGACTAATACTGCTACTGCTGTTACTAGTACTTGCATTAAACAAAATTTTGAAAAAGGATATGTAAAAAATAGCTAAAGAAAATAAGGAAAACTTTGAAAAATACAGCAGATATTGAAAGGAATTCGATATGTAATGAGACTTAAAATGCTATAAATGTTTGTCTAAATTACTGTGAGCGTTAAAATAAAGACAACACTTACATACATATTATGAAAAGAAAATTATATTGCATTTTTATATACTTACTGCCGTATTCATAAAAAATAAAGTAGTTTTGAAATGTACTTTTAGACAAAATTTTCATACAAAATTTTCCTAAAGTACATTTGAAGTCTACTTTAATTTTTTTTTATGGATTAGACCGTTAATTATTTATGTAGAATTTTATTCATAAAAAAAGAAACAAAAACTAAAGCTTATACAAACTTAATTGATTTATTGTTAAAATATATCAATTTTAAGCGTCAAAATAAAGTAAACAGTGTCCTCATCATCCTTATGCAAAAAAAAAACCCCTGGCATTCTAAAAGTAGTGGCAATTTTTTTTAATTTTTCTTTGTTTGAAAGTAAAGGGTGTTTTTTTTTAGATGTATAGAACTTTGAAATGAAATAAAACAAAGGTAATTTTTTTTAAATTGAAGATAATCTTCCAGCATTATAATTTAAATATGACTTCTGGCATATAACCACCACGGCTGGCTCGGACGTAACTTAATTTGGAGGTACAATTTTCGACGACTTTTTTCAACATTTGTGGTAATAATGCGGCGAATATTGTCAATCTTTTCGGGCTTATCGGCGTAGATTACCGACTTCACAAATCTCCACAGAAAATAGTCAAGCGGAGTTAAATCGCACGATCTTGGAGGCCAATTGACGGTTTCGTAACGGTTACCAAACGTTTCCTTCAGTAAATCAATTTTGGCACGAGTTGTGTGACACGATGCGAAATAGTCAGTAATCATGGCGGTCACCATTGACTGTAACATTAAAGAAGGTCATTTCACACCCCAAATAGTTAGTTTTTATGAATGTAACGGTGTCTCAACATACACTTGAGGATTATCATCACTTCAAATGCGAAAGTTTTATTTACTGGCGCATCTATTTACCTAAAAGTCAGCATCATCGCTAAATAAAATTCGCTTATGAAAATCGGAATCAACGACCATCTTGTTTTGGGTCCAATCAGCACATTTTAAAAATAAATTTGCACAATTTGGAAGCGTTATTTAGGCGTCAGTCTATGCATGTTGAAATGCCAAACCAAAATAAATATAAATCACTTGACAGTTGACAAAATGGCCGCCAACTTAAATTTCTATACATCTAAATAAAACATCTATAGCCAATAATTTGTTGATTGCATTTCTTCATTTGGTTTTCATCAAATTTAATTAGAACGTTATTCATGGAATTTTCGTAAAGTTGAAAAAATACTTGGCTGTAATTTTTGGCAGGAAGAAAAAACAGAATTTTTTTAATTCTTTGAATTATTAATTAAAATGACTCAAGCTAAATAAAAATGTTTCTTAAAATAAATATCAAAGGTTTAACAATTTTGCATTAAGAAAAAACAGAAAACTCAAAAAATTAACAATACATACCAGGCATCCCATCTGTGGTGTTTAGTAGTTTGAAACAAAAAACAGAATCTATCATAAATAAAATGAAAATGACAACAATAACATATAGTGCTGATATTGTCAAGCAATTGTAGACGCAGCAACAAAAACAACAACAAATTTTTAATAATAATAAACAGAAGAATACACACACATTGTAAGCGTATGTAGTAAATTTCGTTCTAAAGCTATGTATAGACGGTTGTCAGATCATACAATGTTGTCAGATCTAGCAATGTACTGACATTAAAAAATTGTTAGCAGAATAAAAGTGCGTGAAATAGCCAATATCATGGGCATCTCAAATGAACAAATCCATTTAATTTTGCATGAAGAATTACAGATGCAAAAGCTTTCTGCAAGATGGGTGTCGCATTTGTTAAAAACGCATAAGAATGAATATTCCAGCTTGTTTGTTTGGATCGTTTCAAGAAAAATAAAATGGATTTTAAGCGTCGTTTCATAACTGTTGAGGAGACACGGATTCACCACTATACTCCAGAGACAAAAGAATAATCCAAGCAATCGCGTGAAGCTGGAGGTAGTGTCCCAAAGAAGGCAAAAACAATTCAATCCGCTGGTAAGGTTATAGCAACGGTTTTTTGGGACCTGAAAGATATTTTATTGATTGCCTATCTGCAGAAGGGTAAAGCAATAAATTCAGAGAACTATTGCAACATTTTGGATCAAAAAAATAATTTTTCATCAAGACAATGTACCAGCGCATAAGACTGTTTTAACAATTGGTAAAATTAACGAATTAAAGTACGAGTTGCTTGACCACCCACCTTATTCTCCTGATTTAGCTCCCAGTGACTTTTACCTGTTCCCAAATCTAAAAAAAATTCCTAGCTGCCAAAGGTTATACCTCAAATGAAGATACAAGTTGAGGGTGCTGCAGCTTAATTGGTTAGCGCATTTGATCATTAAGCATGAGTTGGTATTTGTAGCCCGGGTTCGATTCTCAGCCGCTGCCACTCAAACAACATCAGTTTCTGATAATTATTCGTTTTCTTCTATCTATCATAACTAATATTTATCACAGCGCCGTCTTTCGGTGGTATGGCATTGAAACGGCAACGAAGTAAGATAATTAAAGAAAGGCTATTAAATCAAAGCTTTAACATGAATGTGCCTACTCACCACCAGAGGCGCTGCAATTCTGCACTAAAAACAAACGTAATGCGCAATTGCAGATTTGTGATATAAAGCTTACTTTTACTTTCACCACCTTTACTTCTTCAACTATCTTAATTCCAAAGAAAGTAACGCAATTATATATAGACATATTAATTGCCTGAGTGTTACTTCTCTTTAAAAAAAAAAAATTACAGTTGTAAACCACTATTTTAATTAAGGAATAGAATTGCTACATAAGCGTTAGACAAAGTGTATTGAAGTTTCAGGAGATTATATTGATTATATTAAAAATGTTCTTGAAAAACTAACTATTCTCTTTCTGTGCTAGTCTAAGAAATTTTCGAACCGCTCTTGTATATAGTCAGAAATTGCCTTTAGATTATTGAGTTCTAGACCTCAGATATTCAGATGCATATTCAGATTGCTGATATGTTAGTGAAGCCTTCATACTTTGAATTAGTTTTAGTGCTTAAATAAATGTTTAATTATAAGAGAAATGCATTACTTTAAATCCCTGCAACACTTTCCAACATCTAGCAAGTAACCAACATGTGGCATAATTGTAACACAGAAAATAAAATAAACTAAAGAAGAGACAACAACAATATCAAAAAAAAGAAAACAAACTGTGACAGCCTAAAGCCTTGGGATATTTAAACCCATAGAAAAACTGTTACCAGCTTAACATTTTTGTACAGCCTCCCTGCCAAAGCTACTACTACTACTACTACTACTACTACTACTACAACTACAACTTAGTTTTGCAAACGGTCTGTGTGTAAATGTGAATATGTTGGGCAATTTTTTTTCAAGCCACATTTTTTCATTAAATTTTTTTTTGCTACAGTTTTTTATATTTTATGTTGCAAGTAGCAGTAGTAAATTATGACATTTTACTGCAAAGTTTATGTTCATGCAACATCTCGTTATGGTATTAAGTTATTAAAGTTTTTGTTGTTTTTTGTTAGTGTCTGAAAATGAAGCTATTGCTGATGCTACAGATGCTGTTGCTGTTATTGCTGCTACATTCATGTAGCATTTAAATGCTAATTGCTCAATGATAACAGCTTTAAGGAACAAGAATTATTGAAATGAGTAAAAGGGTGTTGGCAGAAACATTAGTAAGCTGGGGCAACTAGCAATGGTTTGCGTTTGGTGAGGTAGGTTTGGCAATATTATTGTTTGTTATTAACTGTAAATAATCTAAGGATTTGCATCTTTTAATCGTAGTACTTTTCTACTTTAGCATTTTAGTTTCTTTTTTTCTCTCTCTCTGTTCTGCTGCGAACATGTTCAAGTTGTTATTGTCATTTTTTATTTCTGTTCGGAGAACAAATCTTTTGTTTTAAGTTTGACAATTGCATTAAAAGTTTATGAGTTTCTTGTTTTTTTTTTTTTTAGTTTTCCTAGATATTTTAATTTATTATCGAAACGTGTCAAATTATGGAAATTGTTAGATAGAGAAATAAAAAAGCAAACTAGCAATAATAATTTGTAGAACTAAGAAAACAAAAAGAGCAGCAGATTTGTGCAGTATTAATTTTTTTTTTGAAAATCTTTATTTAGAAAGTTCTTGAAATTATAATTAGTGGAAGTTAGAAGCACAAGAGTTCTAATACAGATGTTAATTCAAGTTCTAGTTAAGGTTCTAGTAGAGATTTTAGTTCACCTTCTATAGATCAGGTTCTAGTTCGAGTTCTATTTAAGGTTCTTTATTTTAAATTATGGTCCAGGTTCTAGTACAGGTTCTAGTCCAGTTTTTAGTTTAGTACCAGACTAGCGAGTGTGTCAATAATTTTGGACAATTGCAAAGCAACCATTTACCATCTTGATATACGGCCATGTCACAGAATTTAATTCCGTTCGGCAGTAGAATTAATTCCGTATTTTGCTTCTACAGAAAAAGCCAAACGAACAATTTTTTCGGAATGAAACCACTTTTAATTTGCTATGTGGAATTGTAATTTTAGGAATATCTAGGTTTCATTCTGAAAAAAAATTTTCGTCTTACTTTTTCTATAGAAGCAAAATACGGCATTAATTCCACTTCCGAATGGAATTAAATTCTGTGACATGGCTGATAGTTTGAAAGTCTGGAAAAAATTTCCATTTTTCTGCTGATTGCTTTAAATCAATTACAGAACCTTATTCATAGTGCCTGCAAGAAAAACCAGATTTCCTACTGCCTTTGCTGAAATACACCCCAGACCATCACATGTCCATCTCTGTGTTTTACTGTGGGTGTAATATTTTTCTCTTTTAAATCTATTTTACGTTTCCATCTCTAGCAAAAATATTGAATTTGCTTTCGTCAAGAATAATAACATTTTCCCACTAACTTGCTTCCTTTTTTACGTGCTCCTTTGCAAATTTTAAACCATAATTGTTATTCTTTCAATTTAAGTATAGTTTGTTAGGAACTACGCAGCCTTTGTAACCTTGCCTTTTAATAGTTCAATGAATTGTTTCAGCAGATACAGTCTTAGTCCCCGTTTACACGGTGAAACATTTGGAAGGGAAACATTTTGTTTGATTGAGAGGGACGGGTGGGGAAGACAATATGAAATTTGTTTCCCGTTTCCGGATACACGCTTTGTGCTTTCATTCTTATTGTGTACATTAGCAAATCAAATACAGTAGAAATTAAAAAAAAACAACACTGCAATCAGACAAATGTCAAAAAAACAAATATAAACTGGAATGTTTCCGACAACAATGTTTGCCTGTATGACCGCGAAGAGAATTCCAGATGTATCCCTTCCAAATGTTTCTCTGTGTAAACGGGGACTTACTAAAATCCTCCTTAAATTCCCTCCCTATGATCCCAAATTTATTTCAAACTTTTATTCCCTCCCTATTTTTGGAGCATTTAAGCGTGGTTTCATCTTAATTCTGCTAACAGCTTCGGTTAGTATTTTTTTGGCTGGCAAGTTTGTTTTTTAAAGTCAATACGCATCTCATATTTTTATTTTCGCACAATACCACCAATAGTGTTAAGGTACGGTCACATTTGGCAAATAGTTGCCGAAAAAGACGTAACCACTAAATAACATATATTTGAACTCGTTTATTTATTTAAAAAACTTTTCTTATTTATGCCAAAGCGCAACAAATATTTAGTTTGAATTTATTTGCTGCTGCTTGATCTTGCAAAACTCTTGTAAGAATAAACAACGTCAAACAAATTTGTGCTAAAACAAGTGGTTACGCTTTTTTGAGTAAATATTTGCCATGCGTGATCGTTCCTTTAGGCTTCATATTTAACACTTCAGCAATATTTTAATATCTTTCTACTTTAATGTAATGAAAAATCAGTAATTTTCATTTCTCCAAAGGACCCATTGCGTCTAATATGTTTTTTTGGTGTGTTTGTTTTAGATGTATAGAAATTTGTTGGCAAAACTTTTTTAACTGGCGGCCATTTTGTCAGCTGTTAAGTGATTTATGTTTGGTTTGGCATTTCAACATGAATAGACTGACGCCTGAACAATGCTGCCTAATTGTGCAAATGAGCTCTAAACAAGATTGTAGTTGATACCGAATTTAATTTAACGATGAAGCTCACTTTTGGTTGAATGGAAACGTCAATAAACAAAACTGCCATATTTGGAGTGATGATAATCCTTAATTGTATGTTAAGACACCATTAAAACTAAAAAAAAACCGACTGTTTGGCGGGCTGTTAACTTTATAAACTGGAGGTATAATATTCAATGGTAACCGCTATAGACCCACGATTACAGACTTTTTCGGTCATCAGTTGAACAGTCATTAAGTGCAGTAGTTGTGGTATCAAGGATTTAATGAAGATAACGTTTTGTAACCGCATAGTTTCATAATTCAGACCCATACGCTTGACTATTTGCTGTAGGAATACGTGAAGTCGCTAGTCTACGCCGATAAGCCCCAAACAATTAAAAACTTGGAAGACACAATCCGCCGCGTTATTACCGATAGACGGTCACAAATGTTGGAAAAAATCATTGAAAATTTCACCTCCAGACTAGACTACGACCGAGACAGCCATGGCGGTCATATGCCACAAGTCATATTTAAATTATAATGCCAAAAGATTATCTTTCAAATAAAATAAATTTTTTATCAATTTAAAAAAAAAAACTTTTTAATGTTTTATGCCATTTCAAGGTTCTATACATAAAAAAAGAACACCCTTTAGTTGGAGTTCTAGTCTCGGGTTTTAATGCAGGTTCTAGCTGAGGATCTAAATGAGATTCTAGCTCAATTCTATTTGAGGCTTTTATTTAAGATCTAGTTGCGACTTTAGTACAGGATCTAGTTGAATGTCTAATTGAAGTTCTAGTTCAAGTTCAAGTTCTAGGTTAATTTCTAGTTCAAGTTTCGTTCAGATTCTAGTGCTGTGTTTAGTTTAAGTTCCCGTTTAAATTCTAATTCAAGTTCTAGTTAATTTTCTACTTCCGGTTGTAGTTAAGTTTCCAGTTCAAGTTCTAGTTAGGATTCTAGTTCAAGTTCTAGTTCTAGGTTAAGTTCTGGTTCTAGTTCAAGTTTTCGTTCAGATTCTGGTGCTGTGTTTAGTTTAAGTTCCCATTTAAGTTCTAATTCAAGTTCTAGTTAATTTTCTACTTCCGGTTGTAGTTAAGTTTCCAGTTCAAGTTCTAGTTAGGATTCTAGTTCAAGTTCAAGTTCTAGGTTAAGTTCTGGTTCCAGTTCAAGTTCAAGTTCTAGTTCAAGTTATCGTTCAGATTCTAGTGCTGTGTTTAGTTTAGGTTCCCGTTTAAGTTCTAATTCAGGTTCTAGTTAATTTTCTAGTTCCGGTTGTAGTTGAGGTTCTAGTAAGTTTTCTATTTCCTTAATTAGATCTAAATGAGATTCTAGTTCAATTCTAGTTGAGGTTTTCATTCAAGATCTAGTTGGGACTCTAGTATAGGTTCTAATTGAATGCCAAGTTAAAGTTCTAGTTCAGGTTCTAGTGTAGTTTTTAGTTTTGGTTTCAATTTAAGTTTTAGTTCCGGTTCTAATTAATTTTTTAGCTCAGGTTCTAGTTGAGATTTTAGTTTAGCTTTTTGTTAAGCTTCAAGTGTAGTTATGATTCTAGTTCTAGTGTTTAAACTCTAGTTTAGTTTCTAGTAACGTTTTAATTCCGTTTGAGTTTTACAACTAATACTCTCTAAAAAATATTGCAAACACAATTTGCTTTACAATCATGTTTAAATATTACAATTTACATTTTATTTCCACCCTTTAGCTGACATTTAATTTTAAATGTTTTTTTTTTTTGCCTAAACTCAGTCATTGTATCCAAACTTAACTGGCTTTATAAATTTCACCTGAAACAAATAATCATAATTTTAAATGTCTCTCGAATGTTTATTTGAGTGGCTGGCTGACTACGATGATGATGATGATGAGGCCGATATTTTGTATCGAGTTAAATGACAATTTTCAAAAAGGTCATCAAATGTTATGGGATGCTTTGCTAATGCTGTCACTAGTACTACAGCCACTAGGTGGCTACTACCACCATCACTTCAAACAACATAAACTGATGGTCATGATGGTGATGAAGATGTTGCTGCTATTTGTATGATACTTATTGCTAACGTTATACAACGTACACCCAACGTACTATACATTGAATGGCTGTCACAGACAATGTAACGCTATATTAATCTTCAATAATGATGAATACTGAATCAGCATTTTAAACGAACCAATGAACAACAATTAATTTGTAACAAAAATTTCCGTTTAACTCTCTTTCGTTCTTTCCTCCTGCCTGCTTGCCTGTTTTTTCCCAGCTTGAATAATGGCAAATCATTGAATCCTCTGTGCGCTGTGTTGCTTTATGTGGTAGACACACTTTGTTATCAGGAGATGTGAGAGTAGATTTCTGATCAAATAGTGTGAGGTATTGATGTTTCCTTATATATAAATTTTAATGGGTTAAAAGGCAACAGAGTATATGAAAAGAAAAAAAAAAATACATAAGAGTAGAAAAAATCAAAAGTAAATCTTAATTAGTATAATTAAATGTACAATGTGTTTAAAAATCAAACTCATGCTCATATACGCTCATCTATTATCATTGGCATGGAACATAAAATGCTTTAAAAAAAAAAACAACATACAAGTAAATGTTTGCAATCAATGATGATTAAAGGAAATTTATTATTGATGCAACAGTGGAAGGAAAAGGACTGTGTTTGCTTTTTAAAACAAATTGAAACTAACGATAAGATTATATAGTTAAATAGTAATTAATGTTCTCGGTGGAAACTGGAATTGAACTAGAATCTTTAATAGACTGAACGAGTATATAAACTGGAACTAAAGGCGAACCTGAACATGAACTAGAACATGAAATTAAAGCTGAACAAGAACGTGAACTGGAAATGAAGATAGAACCTAAAACAGAAACTGAAATTATGAAATTAAAGCTGCACTGGATATTAAGACAGAACCTAACGAGAAACTGAACTAGAACCTGAACAAGAAATTTATTACAACTAAATCGAGAATTCAAGTCAGGCAATGCAAAGAAGAGCCCTCAAGGCTGGGTCGTCTAATTGACATTATAATGAGAGGATGGACGAACTGGCCAAAGACGAATCCACTTTAAATGTCTCAACTGGCGTAGCTGCATCACTTGAGACTATTAAAAGTGCAATATTTAGATACTATTTTCAGAAGGCTGGAATTATAGGGTGCAATCTGGACACTTACGGGACCATTAGAAATATGTGGCCAGCATACAATGAGAATACAAAACGAAAGGACATCTCGAGATTAATAACGATGCTAACCGGTCACTGGACGATTGGTAAGCATGCCAAAAGACTCGGACTTTCCTTCAATTATCGTGTCAGGGCTGGGAGAAGGAAACAGCAGTATTTCATCTTCTGTGTGAATCTCCGGCTCCTTACAACTCTAGATTCAAATTTTTAAAAACCCATATACTAAACACCAACTGCGAAGCCATATGGCTCTTCAGCAGAAAACACCCAGAGTCTTTGGCGGGAGTCGAACCCGCAACCCCCAGACTGATAGTCTAGCGCACTAGCATCTAGTTTATCGGGGCACCCAATAAGACAACAAATATAAGATGGTGCGATTTCATTGGATGCCTGCACACAACAGGCTGGATATATTAGCCACTACATACTAGCATCTCGAAAAGGTCGAGGCCTATCATTTATTCAACGAGTGGTGTGGTATTTTTCAAAAATATTTTGATTCTGTTTTGAAACCAATTAACGAAACCTAGAACTAGAACTTCAGCTTGAACTACAAAGTACAGGGGTTTAACATGCGGTATCGTCAATAAGGATTGACCACATGGTGGTGTTCATGTCTCGCAAGACACACAATTCACAACTTGTCATACAACAATTGCACAGATCACTCTACAAACACCTTGTTAGAGAGTTGGGACTATCTAATCCCTGCCGGCCATAGTTTAGTCAACTAACCTAGGCCAAGAAAATTATTAGATACGCAGCAATCGCTCCGGCTATAAATTGGTCTGGCACTACACTGATCAACCACTACTGCCAAGGACGATAAATTACAGCGGCCTATCGTAAAACCGCTCTTGTAATCCAGTCCAGGCCGAATTGTCGGCAAAAATTCCACGAATGCCACCACACAAATGCGTTTCCTAAGCACATATCTAATTGTCACCTCTATTATTAAATGGCTCTGTTGATTCTGCAACAGCATCTAGAGATAAGTTGGTGGTTCGAAATTTGCCACTAGCACAGACAACAGTCTTTTAACTAACTATCTTCTTTCTGTGATTTTAGGTTTAAACTACAGCCACCACATGTACCCCTGACCCCGGGGCCTGCAACCAGTTAAGGTTATCAGTTAAGGGACGAATGCCCGGGCTTTTAACTGATCCCGTGGTGCTAAATAAGTCAGCTTCGAGTTTCATGGGATGATACAATCAACTCTTTCCAGTTTATAGCTCCGTGCAGCTCATGGCACCAGTTTCGCCATCTCTACCCCAGCATTGGAATTGTATATACATAGATGGTAGAGAACCTATAATATTTTCCTCCGCGGCAGAGCTTGAACTACAGCCTAAATTAGAAGCTGAAAATTTGATTTATTTGTTTATGCTAAAACAGCTGTCGTTCCACTGTCTCTCTCCCCGCCATTTATAAAGTTTTGTGAATATTACTTTAATGATGATGTTATTTTAGCATTTTTGCATTTGATTAGCAGAAAATTAAATGAGTGCGTAAGCAGTTAAACTCTTGCCATGTACATTATTATTAAACATATACGAACTGTCAGTTAAGTGACACATAAACATTTGACTTTCAGTTTAGTTAATTCAAATTTAATGATTAAGCAAAATTTGTTAAATTCAAGCCAGTTTTTCGAAATACTTTAAAACTTGTTTAATATTAAAAACACTTAAGACAAAAAGTTAAATTTTCGTTAAAAGTTTTTCAAAAACTCTTAACTGAAATGTAATTTTAAATCAAAAACAAAACGCGTAGGTTTAAAAAAAAAATAAAAAATAAAAGTTTAATACAATTTTTTTTTTTTTTTAAGAAAACTTTTCTTATTTCGCGTAAACAAAAGTTGTTAAAAACGTGCATATAAAATGCATATAAACGCATATTGTATGTCGATTTATAGGAATACAAAAATCTAGCTGGCAAAAAAAAATCCAATATAAATTCACATGATGCTTCCCTATTTGCTAAAAAAAAAACTGTAGCCTGCTTTTAGAAGTGTTTGTTTATTGTGTGTGTGTGTGAGTATTATGTTATTTATTTATTTGTGTGTGGGTTGGTGTTCAAATTCTCTAGGGGAAAATGTAGGCTAGGGGTTTTAGTTATTCTCTCAAATGTAAATAGTTTTGTAAATATTATCACAACTCTTTTTTCTTTTCAGTTTTCTTTTAGCTTGTGCTCTGGTACATGCTAAAAGTTTAGTTTAACACAGCAGCTTGTTAGATCTTTTAAAACGTTTTTATTTTTGATAAAGATAATACTTTTAACTACTCAAACACATAAACAATTCTTAAGATTATTTTTTTGTTTTGTTTCAAACGTACATGTTGATTTTAAAGATACTGACAGAAGTTGTTAAAAGTTGTGCGTAAAAAACAGAGATTTTCTCAAATTTGTGTTTATTTGTGAAGGCAACACTTTTTAATGTAATTTATATTAAAAATTTTGGCTTTTTATTATCGTAAAAGTAAATTTTACAACAGCCACTAAAAGTTCGTGTGAAATTGGTGTCAAAGAATTTTGTAAAAAATATTTGTTTAAATCTACCAGATATTTTTGTTATTTCTAATAGCTTTAAACATGGGCTGTCAAAACTGATGGATTTGGTTTTCATAATCCGTAGATATATTAATTCTTTAAAATCTTTCAAACTTATGCATAGTCCTGTTTCACACACTTCAGTTTTAGCTGCTCAGTTTTTCAATTGGCTTTTGAACTTGCCACTTCATTCACCCACTTCAATTCAATTTTCGTACTTTTTAATGCAAATCAACATGCATGAAAGAAAAACAAAAAACAAAAGGAAATAAGAAAATTGACTAGTACCGTCAAGTTTGTACCTCTTTTATTTTTGCCTTGAAGAGTCAGAATTTAAGAGATTGAAAACGGCAATATTACCACGAAATTTAGCTCCTAATTGACCGTCTCAATCAAGCGATTTAATAGCATTGAATTATTTTGGATTATTATTGTCAGTCTATTATTGTGAGTCTATACAAAACCTGAACTAGAACTTTAACTAAAACCTGAAGTAGAAATAAACCTGAACTAGAACATTAAATAGAACTTGAACTATAATCTGAAATAAAACTGGAAAGTAAAGTAGAACTTCAACTAGAATTTAAACCTGAATTAGAACCTGAACCTGAACTAGAACTTGAACTAGAATCTAAACTAGAACTTAAACTAGAACTTGAACTTAGACCTGAACTAGAACCTTAACTAAAAATAGAACTTGAACCTATACTAGAACCTGAAATAGAACTTGAACTAGAACCTAAGCGAACTAGAATCTGAACTAGAGCGTGAGATAGAATCTGACCTTGATCTTGACCTTTAACTTTACTTGATCTTGATATTGATCATGATCTTGACATTGATCTAGATCTTGATCTTGACCTTTCCTTGATCTTGATCTTCGTCTTGATGTTGATATTGATTTTGAGCTTGATATTTATCTTGGTCTTGATCTTCATCTGTTTCTTGATCTTGACCTTTACCTTGATTTTGATCTTGATCTTCATGTTGATGTTGATTTTGATCCTAATCGTGCTCTTGATGTTGATCTTGATCTCGATCTTAATCCTGATCTTGACCTTGATCTTGAATTTGATCTTGATCTTGACCTTTACCTTTACTTGAACTTGATCTTGGTCTTGATCTTGATATTTATCTTGGTCTTGATCTTGCTCTGTCTCTTGATCTTGACCTTTACCTTGATTTTGATCTTGATCTTCATGTTGATGTTGATTTTGATCCTAATCGTGCTCTTGATGTTGATCTTGATCTCGATCTTGATTTTGATCTTGAACTATAACCTGAACAAGAACAAATGTGATATCATTTGCCCATTTCTCCTTTTGTCATTAGCATACCTTCCCTTTTGTCACTTATTTTCTTTGTGGGTTTTTAGAGATAATCATATGCGGAAGTTGGAAAACTTGTTACATCACACAGCTAAATGAAAATGTTGAAATAAAAACTCCAAAATTCAAGAAGTTTATTTTTAGAATTTTTATTACATGGAATAATTCTAACTACACAGAGAAAAAAAAACAAATGACTTGTTAGTTTAAATTACAAAAAAAAGCAAAGCGAAGAATTTTTTCTCAAACAGTTTTCCAAAAAATCCACACCAGGAAACATAAAAGAAGTGTAAAAATTTGGCTTTTATTTCTGAATCAGCAGCAGAAGAAGTCTATAAAATGCAAAGTTACCACAACTGAGAGTTCTAGCGATGACGACAATGAAGCTGAAGACGATGGTGATGTTGGAATAATGAAGAGACAAAACTTTTCTAAAGGCTTGTACTTTTTTTTTTGTTTTGTTTTTTCTATTTTTTGGAACAAAAGGCGACAGCTTGGTGGTTTATAAAGTAAAGGAAAACGACATGACAAAATATACAGCCAACAAAAGTTATTTTAAAAGTTGGTCTTATTGCAACAATATGTTTTTTTTACTTTTTGTTTTCAATTGTTTTTTGTTTTCTTTTTGTCTTTTGTCTTTCAACAAATTAAATGTTGAGAAAAATGTGTGGCATATAAAACATAAAATAAAAGGATTTAAAAATTGTAATTCTAATATGTGTTTGTAGAAAAAAAATGGAAAAAACTTCTTACACATCAATTTTCGAGGCTGTGAAACAAAAATCAGGCAGTTTGTTTATGAATGCAGAAGCAATGCTGGCAGTTTGAAGATTTGTTAAAGTGGGAGTATTTAAGGCAACAAACAGTAACATTTAAAGCTGGGTTTTGGTTAGTTTTTTGTCTGTTATACCCTTTCTGCACATCTATTTCATTATTTAAATTATTTTCCAGCTGAATTTCTTTAAAAACAAAAATGTTACTGGTTTTCAAACATACTGTCTGTCACATACGTTACATGCTTCAATTTGACCCCTTTCATTCATAAATGTGATGTGTTACTGTGTTTGCAAGTACGCCAGCTAAATGGCTGGGTAGTTAGTTGGGTGTTTGTTGGGCTGTTGCTGTAACTAGTGTTTGGCAGCGTAGTAAAAAATCACCACAGTTAACGTTATAAATGTTTACAATGCCTGAATTGATTGGCCAATTATAGTGGGTGATTATGTCGTTATGTTACGCTTGGTTTTTTGGTTCCCTGTCATACGCTTCGTTAATTTTGTACAATTAAATACGCGCGTGGGTGCTTTTTTTTGGGGAAGAAATCAAACGAAAATATTGTTCATTTTTCGAAAGGCATTTGTTAAACTAATGAGTGTTCATAATTTTTAGGAAGAGTGGAGTGATAGAAATAAGCCTTTTTTGGGAGAGTTTATTAGGCCAAGAGAGCAGTTTTTGTCATAGGAAGTCAGGAAGTCCTTAATTTGTCAAACAAAGCTTGAAATGTTTGCTAAAATTTCTGAAGAAATTTATAGAATTCAATAGTCCCAGTTTAGCTTTAATCGTAGGCTATGAAGTCTCAGTTTAGCTTCAATCGTAAATATTTATGTAGTCCCAGTTTAACTTTAATCGTAGATCTTTATAAAGGCCCAGTTTAGCTTTAATCGTGCGTCTTTAAGTAGTCCCATTTCAGCTTTAATCGTAGGCTATGAAGTCCCATTTTAGCTTTAATCGTGGGTCTTTAAGTAGTCCTAGTTTGGTTTTAATCTTAGGCCTTTGTGTAGTCTCAGTTTAGCTTTAATCGTAGGTCTTTATGTAGTCCCAGTTTAGCTTTAATCGTAAATCTTTATGAAGTCCCAGTTTAGCTTTAATCGTAGGCTATGAAGTCCCATTTTAGCTTTAATCGTGGGTCTTTAAGTAGTCCTAGTTTGGTTTTAATCTTAGGCCTTTGTGTAGTCTCAGTTTAGCTTTAATCGTAGGTCTTTATGTAGTCCCAGTTTAGCTTTAATCGTAAATCTTTATGAAGTCCCAGTTTAGCTTTAATCGTTGGCTATGAAGTCCCAGTTTAGCTTTAATCGTGGGTCTTTAAGTAGTCCCAGTTTGGTTTTAATCGTAGGTCTTTGTGTAGTCCCAGTTTAGCTTTAATCGTAGATCATTTTGAAGTCCCAGTTTAGCTTTAATCGTAGATCTTTATGAAGTCTCAGTTAAGCTGTAATCGTTGGCCTTTAAGTAGTCCCAGTTTAGCTTTAATCGTAGATCTTTATGAAGTCTCAGTTTAGATTAATCGTGACATATAGTCCCAGTTTAGCTTTAATCGTAGATCTTTATGAAGTCTCAGCTTAATCGTAGGTCCTTATATTGTCCCAGTGTATATTTACAAATATTTTTAAAATCAAACCATTAAAATAATAAAAAGAAATGTGTATTTTATTTTTTCCATTGCTTATTCTTTCCCTAATTTGGATTGCCTATATAATACTCAGATCCACAGTTATGGACACTACAAAATCCTCTTTCTTACTACCGTATTTACCAAAAAAACTATAAAACTGTATACGATAATCTCCGGCATACAAAAATGCCGGCACGAGATCATTATTCAATTTCCAACCATTCACAAAATAGTGACCCTTACAGACCGGACAGTTTTGCATAAAGTTACCATGTTTAAAGAAACTCTGAAACCATCTCCTATATAATGTATTCTTTAAGCTAACCACCACATTGCAGAAATCCAAAGTTTGGTCAAAAAGTTTCTGATATGATTTGGAACCTTTCAATCTTATCTGAAATTCCAGGTGAGTTTTGAAGCCATTATGTATTGTCTTTATGTTGTGCAGGTCCATATACACGGAGTTATTTAGCAGGTAAGTGGTAAAATTTGAAAAATACTGGCGACTCCAACGACTTTCAATATTATTGATTTCTATTTGACGCAGCTGAAATTGAGAAATTGGTTTTCAAGGAAAGTTTTTGATTATTTTACGTTTCAAATACTTGCCGTTTTAGTTAATTTTGTTTCATAAACTAGAATTACTAGAAATATTATTGTTAACTTGACCAATAATTGTGACATGTTGTTGGAATTGTACTGAACTAAATAGTGTTTTTAGTGCAAGTGTTGAACAATAATTTCTGTACATTATTTGGGGAAACCATTGATATGTAATTAAGCTAATTATTGAATTTAAATATTTTTTATAAATAGATTAGTCTATTAAATTTCCATAGATTAAAAACTATTAAAAAGATCTTTCATAAGTAGGTATAGACTATTTAATAGGCACTATGCAGTTGCTCCAACAATTTACATAATGTGTTTTTTATTTATTTTGGACATACCAGAAATTAGAAATATATTTTGTTAGTCTGTAAATCATCCCGTAAAAATACAGCATGATTTCATGTTAAAGTTTTTGAAAGCTTAACCTTCTCTAAACTACCGAAATGTTTGTTATTGAACATGGACAAATTTCTGTTCCAGACTACCTCGCTATTTTTCAGATATTTTTTGCTGTTTTCTTCGTACACTTTATTTTTATTTGAGAAGTACAAAATGGTAGGAATCAGTCCACAATTTGTCATAGTCCCCATTATTTATCATTGAAAAATAGTTTGTCTTGTTGTGAGAAAAATTTTTGTTAATTTTTTAACGTTAATAAATAATTTGTTTCCTCTAAAGATGCTACACAATATTGTAGCAAAATATTGGCAGAAATAATAATAAGAAATAATATAGAAAACTTTAACTTAAGCTTGAAGAAATCACAATTTTTTATGAATAAAGCTTACACAAATTATTTTAATAACAACAATGCTTATAAAGCTTTATTTTTTCGTAAATTATGCTTTATTATCAAATACGTTTCCCAAAATCAAAATAATTAAAAAAAACTGTTTCTAAAAAAAGTTTTTATGCCAAAAATATTTTCCAGATTGAAAGAATTAATAAAAATGATTTTACTAATAAAAGCTTTTTCAAAAAAGCTTTTTTTCCCTGAATATGCTACACAATATTGTAGCAAAATATTGGAAGAAATAATAATAAGAAATATTAAAGAAAACTTGAACTTAAGCTTGAAGAAATCACAATTTTTTATGAATAAAGCTTACACAAATTATTTTAATAACAACAATGCTTTATTTTACATAAAGTTATTGCACTTATAAAGCTTTATATTTTCGTAAATTAAGCTTTATTATCAAATACATTTTCCAAAATCAAACTAATTAAAACAACTGTTTCTAAAAAAAGCTTTTATGCCAAAAATATTTTCCAGATTGAAAGAATTAATAAAAATGATTATATTAATAAAAGCATTTTCAAAAAAGCTTTTTTCCCTAAAGATGCTACACAATATTGTAGCAAATAATTGAAAGAAATAATAATATGTAAATAACAAAGAAATATTGAACTTAAGCTTGAAGACAATATAATTTTTAATGAATAAAGCTGGCACAAACGCTTTTAATAAAAACAAAGCTTTATTTCACATAAAATTATGGTATATATAAAACTTAATTTACTAAAAATAAAGCTTTATTACAAAATACATTTTCCAAAATCAAAATTATTAAAAACCCGATTTTTAAAAAATGTTTTTTTGCCAAAAATATTTTCCCAATTGAAAGAATTATTCACCCCTATCGTGAATAAAAATTCCACATGAAATTTGTTCCCTTTTATTTTTTTAACATTGAATATTAATAGGAAAAATGTGAAAAGGAAACAAATTTCATGGGGAATTTTTATTGATGATAGGGGTGATTAAAAATGATTTTCTTAATAAAAGCATTTTCGAAAAAGATTATTTTTTCCTAAGAACCGTTTTACAGCTTTTACACCAAGAAGCTTTTTCACAAAAAAGCTTTCTCTAAAGTGTTTTCAAAATTGAATGAAGCAGTTAATAGCTGAAATCGTTGTTCTCCTATTTAACAATGTATTAAGCATAAATAACGAAACTACACTATACTAATCATTTTCAAATTTATACAATTATCAATTTATAAAACACCCTAATTAGCGTTAATTGCATAAATGACTGTACCAGTAATAAAATTTAAATTTAGCTAGCAAATCCTAAATAAAAAATTTCTTAACAATCATTAAGAAATTTAACAAACTAACCAAACCAGCAACATGTTCCAAATGGTATCATCGCATTTCATGAAAATATGCCTAATAATCTTAATAATTTACACAAATCCTAGTAGAGCGGTATGTATATTATTTAAACACAAATATTGCAATTACTAACGTTTTTTCTACAGCTACGTGGGGTGAAATTTCGCCAATTTGAGTGTCGTTGGAGTTCCAATTACTTTTCGAATTTTACCACCTCTGTGCAAAATAATTCGGTTTATGTGGACATGCATACCATTAAATTTATAGATACTGGTCTCAAAGGACAGATTGAATTTCAGATACGTTTGGAAGGCTCAAAACACTATCAGACACTTTTTTCCTATACCATAGATATCTGTAATGTGGTGACCTCCTTTAAGAATACGATATTTAAGAAATGGTTTCGTAGCTTTCTAAAATATGGCAACTTTATGCAAAATTGTCCAGTGCCTACTGGCCACTATTATTTGCATGGTTGGAAATTGAATCGGGATTTGATACCAGCTTATTTATATGCGGGTGATTATCGTATAAACGGTCATGCTTTTTATGGTAAATTAAAAAGTAAACACGAAAAATTCGTGTTGACTGTAGAAATGGAAATAACTGTTACATAAAAAAAAATATTTTCAATAAATAAATTATTGTTGAATTGCTGCTTGTAAATTTAAATTGTATTTAAATGCTAGAGGTTAATATTTCACTTCAGGTTCACGTTCAGCTTCAGGTTCAGGCACTGGTTTCAGTTGCGTTGCTAATTTAGCTTCTAGTTCAGGTTCTAGTTCAGCTTCTGGTTATGTAGCTAGTTCTACTTCAATTTGTAGTGTGTTAGTTATGGTTCTAGCTCCTTAGCTAGTTCTGGTTCTAGTTTAGCTTGTAGTTTTTTTTGTTAGTTCAGTTTCTAGATCAAGTTCTAGTTCAGGTTCTAGTGCGGGTTCCACGTTAGATTCTAATTCTGCTGCTATCTTAGTTTTGGTTTTGCGTTTGAAAATGATGGTATGATAATATACAAATTGAAACTTGAAACTTACCCGTAAACACACATAAACTATTGAAAAGCTACTTGACTGGTCGAACAATAAGCTTAAAGAAAGTGACAACCGATTGAAGGAGGAGTACCCCAAGGAACTGAGATTCATATAAAAAAAACTTTGTCCGCACAAATATTTTGTTTGAAACGAATGGTTGAATTCACCTTAAGTGATAAAGTTTTAAAGTATATTCGTCTAAAGTCCTTCGTCTAAAGTTTGTTTGCCGATTCGCTTATGTTGAAGCGAGAAAATTTAACTGTGTATACAAGATACAAATTCCAGCACAAAATTATGATCACACTTACTTTAATAAGTTTTTTTTAAAATGATATAGCGTTCGAAAACACGCTAGATAGCAGTAAGCGCAGTATAAACAGAAAATAGTTAAGTGTTTTGGAAACTTACATCTGTGCTATAAACACATGTGCAAATTCTTTTCGATCTGTCAATTCCTTCATATAGAAACAGGTGTTCAAAAAAGACGCATCCGCGATGCACCACGTAGTGGACGTCCAATTACAGCAACAAGAACAGAAATTGTAGCCAAAGTGCATGATATGGTATTAAATGATCGACGAATAAAAGTATGTGAAATAGTCAATATCATGGGCATCTCAAATGAACGAGTCCATTTAATTTTGCATTTAGAATTACAGATGAAAAAGCTTTCTGCAAGATGGGTGTCGCATTTGTTAAAAACCATAAGAATGAAAATATCTCAAGCTTGTTGGGATCTTTTTAAGAAAAATAAAATGGATTTTAAGCGTCGTTTCCTAACTGTTGATGAGACATGATTCCACCACTATACTCCAGAGCTAAAAGAACAATCCAAGCAATGGACTGAAGCTGCAGAAAGTGCCCCAAAGAAGACAAAAACAATTCAATCGGCTGGTAAGATTATGGCAACGGTTTTTTGGGACTTCATATTTATTTTATTGATCGTCTATCTGTAAGAGGATAAAACAACTATTGCAACATTTTGGAACAATTAAATGTAAAAATTCGAGAAAAGCGTCCTGGCTTACAGCACAAAAAAATAATTTTGCATCAAGACAACGCACCAGTGCACAAGAATGTTTTCACAAGGGCTAAAATCAACGAATTAAAGTACGAACAGTAGTGGATTTACGCCTAGGTCCATGAGGCCTGTGCCTAGGGCAGCATAATTTAAAGAGCGCCAAAATTTAAAGGTAAAAGAATGTAAGGCAATTCAATTTCGAAAATTGATTTGGCTCAGTTTTGTTTTAATTTACAGCATCTAGAAACAGCTATTCTAGTAATTTTTTTAATGTAATTTTAGACCGTTTTAATGCTGCTAGTAAGAGACTACGCTGATTTATCATCTGTTATCCAAATTTACGATTCTCTGCCTCATTTCTTTAGGATATGAGAAATAAACAATTTGAAGAAAAAGCCAAAGCGCTATCTGGAGTTCAGGATTATTATCACTCGTCGCAGAAAACTTCAGTCAGATGAATCACGGGTCAATGAAAGAGCACAATTTTCTGGACAAGAAAATTTTCGTACAAATATTTACTATCCCATTTTGGATACTCTGAGTTTACACAGTTATCCAAGTGTAAAACAAGTAAGAAAGTATAGTCGGTCAAGCCCGACCATATAACACCCTACACCTACACCCAGTATATAAATAAAAAAGTTTTTCAGCAATGGGCATGACTTTCGTGAATATAAATATTATCTATGTTAAACTTTATCTCGATATAAATACTTTTAAAAGATTTATGTAGGTTAAAGTGCACTACGGAGAGGGTCTTATATGGGAGTTTCAACTAATTATATAGATCGGTCTATAATTAGTCATAGCCCCATATAAGGCCCACTTCCGAAAATCACTTTAAAGAGCATAGCTCACTCAAAAATGTCGGTATGCAAATAATATTTAACGCAAATATATTATATATATATATATATACAAATAATACGGTATAATTTTATTATGATTGGTTTTATTGGGATTGGTAGCTCCTATATAAGGCCCACTTTCGAAAATCTCTTTAACGGTCATAAATTTCTTAAACATGTTGGTAATCAATTAAAATTCGACACAAAAAAGTTTCTTATATACAAAAATAATGACACTTAATTTTATAATGGTCGACCCATAATTAGTAGAAACTCCCATATAAGAGGCCGTGATTCACTTTAACCTCCGTAAATCTTTTAAAAGTATCGAGATAAAGTTTAACACATATAATATTTATATTCACAGAAATCATAACACTAAATTTAGATCCAAAATAGGTGATATCTCCCAAATAACGCCCATTTCTGAGAAACTGTTTTATACATATACTATGTGTAGGGTATTACATGGTCGCGCTTGACCGACTATACTTATTTACTTGTTAATATTGAATATATTATTATATATTATTTAATCTATCATAGTAAACTGAAATTTAAAAAAAATATATTTTTAATTTTGAACCTAATGAATTTAAAAATTTAAGAATTATACATATGTATAATGTATGTTTTATGTATGTATGTGTTTATTGACCAAAGTGAATAAAAAATGCCAAAAGTACAACATATTAAATATTCGAAATTTGGATGCCCATATCTCAGCAACTATGGGTCGGTTATAAAAGCAAACTATAACATTGTGTTAAGCATAAGCTTTAGTAAAAATAACGATTCGGACTGGCGCTCATAAACTAGAATTTAATCTTATTTAGAACTTTTGGCTGACCATCTGTTAGACACATATTCCAAAAACTGTTATTATGTCTATCCAAATGATTTCAAAAGGCTGTTAATAAATAAATATATAATTGAATTATTTTTAAATAATTACCAGTGTGCATTAGCAATTAATTTAAAATCCTATTTAACTAAATCCTTTTACTACCAAAAACACAAATACATAACTTCATTAATAAATACCTTTCGTCTAATAAACGCCCAAATTACTGGCAACTCTGCTCTAGTAGCCAAATAAATCTTTAGTTTCCACGCGTACGCCTCTTAAAACTGTTGTTCTTAATTTCGTTTCGTCTTTTAATAATCGTTAAAGTGTGGTAAATTTTGTAAAATTAAACAAATAATAAACGTGTTAATGTTACTGAATAATAAAGTTATTAAATTTTATAAGAATTAGTGTTAAAATCAAGATTTTATTGAAATAAATCAGTGAAAGAAAAATACATCACATACATTTGTACATAAATCATTGTGTTTGCAATAATTCTATTGTTGTTGTGGTTGTATTTAACTGTTGTATTCAATTGTTATTGTTGTTTTTCTATACAAAAGCCCTTTGCACATGATTTTGTGTGTATCTAAAATTGATGTCGCCTAATGCTGTGTATTGAAATGTGTTGTTGTTTTGTTTGTTGCTAGTAAAAATATAAAGAGCAAATAAGAGCGAAATTAAAATAATAAAAGCAGAGCAGAGAGAGAAAAAGTAAACTTCATGTAGGAGATGAAGTTATGTTTTTGATATTTGTGCGTGGTAGAGTTGTCAATTTTATAAATAGTGTAAATAAAACGGAAATCGGTTCGGGCGTTTAATTTAAAGATATATGTATAATAAGTTAATTTAATTTGTATTTAAGGTAAATTTTTTATATTTCTTATTATTGTTTATTTGATCTTTTTTTATTAAGATTTTGGTAATTATTAAAGCTTTAGGTCTTTTTATAAAATATTTAAATTTTTATTCCAATATTTTGCAACACTTTGAGTAGCTTATTCAGGATAAAAATTTTATAAATTTAAAAAAATCATTTGTCATAGGAAAAAAAGAATATGAAAACTTTAACATAACAAAATATTAAAACAAATTATAACAAGTAGAAATTATTACTAATTATACAATATTTGTAATTTGTGTTATTTTTTATGTATTAAATGTCTGTAAATTTGTGCTACATTTTCAGTATCTGCTTTTAGTTGATCCTTTTAGTTGTAGGTACATTAATTATCTGTAACATCTCTAACATACATATAAAGACGTTTGTAGTTATTTTCAGTGTTTAACACCGATACATTTTCAAAGTTTGGATAGTGATTTAATTTACTACAATGAGAAGATGTCCAGCAATTCTGGTTTTTTTAGTTTATTTTTCGTGGTACCTATATACCTATACTTTATTACAATTTTCTTTATCATTTCCGTCACAAGGTATTTTATATACAACATTTGACATTTTCCTGTTTTATCTTTTGTTTTACTAAATAATTTATCTAATATGTTATACGTCTTGTAAGCCATTCTATATTTATTAATATCGAAAATTTTTGATCTTCTCAATCGTTCTGATATATCCGAAATATAAGTTATTGATTTGTAAGTTTTCGATTCTATTGTGTTTCTTGTATTGTTTCCATTTTTGTTCTTATATTGTCTTATTAATTTATAAATTAGCTGAACTGGGAAATTATTGTCTTCTAATATATTCCTTATCGTTTGATTGTTTTTCGTATGAAATTTCTTGTCACTTATAGTTAATATTCTTTCAGTTAAATTTTTAGCTGCATTAACAATAATATGTTTACTATGTTTAGAGTAATAATTAATTATTCCTCCTGAAGCTGTTGGTTTCTGATACCAATCTATTAATATATTGTTCCCCCTTCTTATCAATAATGTATCACAATATAAAAGTTCCAAATTATATTCCTTTTCTATTGAGGATTTAGTACATGAATTAAAATCATTAAATGTCTTTAACATGTTATCAATAGCATGTTCCGAAATAATACAAAATAAATCATTTACATATTTGGTCATTACTCTTGGTTTTATATTTAATTTTTCTATACATGTATCTAATAACTTCTCCATTACAATATCTGCAACAATTGGAGAATCAGGAGTTTCCATTGAAAGTCTTTTTGTTGTATATATATATATATCTTTGCACTGTAATGAAAATATCTATTATCATCTATGCAAAATACGCAAAAATAGGCATCTCTCAATTTTTGTATATTGTTCTATAATATTCCATTTTTCTTCCATTATATTTATTGCTAAGTCAACAGGAATACTCGGAAATAGAGATACTACATCAAATTATATCATTTTCTCATCATGCTGTATATGTTGGTTCTTTAGTCTATCTTTGACTTAGCAATAAATATAGTAGAAGAAAAGTGGAATATTATAGAACAATATACAAAAATTGAGAGAGCTTGTGACCAATTGGGGAGATGGTTCTTTACGGCGACGCGAGTTTACATCTAGCATCTGAAATGACTCTTCTGAGTGTAATGAAAATTTGTACTGCAAAACTCCTGGCTTGCTTTTTTCGTATCTCAGCCATCGAACGTTTTTCCACTCAAACTTCTCATGTAAATATCAGAAGATTAAAAAAATAATATTGTGTTGAAAAGAATGTAGGTATTTAAAATTATACCTGAAATGCTATGTCACCTCCATGTATATTTGTCCTTTAGTAGTGCACGAAAATCGAATAAATACTCTTGTCTTAATTCTTGGACAATATAATTTTTATTTTTCGCCGATATTAAGTTTGCCCAATCGTGTGAATGTTCAATAGATCCGAAGGAATTTTTTCTTTTCTATTTGCGCATGTACAGTATCATATTCAAGATGCGTATGGTCCACGACACCACGACACATTATTTGCCACCATTGCATTAGTGGCAAGTATACAATTTTGACGTTTCAAAAAGCCAAAATCAGAATTTTAAAGAAGTTCGTTTAGAAAAAATATTTAAATATTTACAAAAATATAAACAAAAGACAGTTCTGAAAGAAAGAGATAAATATAAAACTTGATTATCTTCCGTCTCGTGACACCTCTGTATACTTAGTGTCGTTGAGTAAGTGTTCACTTATTATTAAAATTGTTTTTGTGTACATTTGAATAAATAAAGGTTCGTTATATTTGCTTTAAACTGATGGATTGAAATTTCTTCCGTGTTTGTTGAGAGTGAATACACATGTGTAGTACAAATAAGGGAATAAAACGAATTGCAAGTACAATCAAGTGTGTCTCGTCTTATCTTCCCCTCACTTCAATGTCTAAAAAGTAATTAGCTTAGCTTAAAGAATTGCTTGGTGTAAATTGGGTCAAAGCAAAAGCCTTTAAGATTTTAATTTTTAAACAAGAGATGTTTTTTACATATTTGTAATCGTATCAACAAAGCTTTAAGAAAAAGCTAAAAGAAAGTGGTCTTCTGTGAAATATGTATGTATATGGGTAAAGAAATTGAAGGCCTTTAGGCGTTTAATTTCTTATGATAAGGATTTATATACAATTCTTAGAGACCCTCGAAATTGAGTATGCCTGACTAATATATTTTCTAAAAACTGGAAATTTAAGCAAACATTTTCCAATAAAAATAGGTAACGGAAATAAAGTTGTACATATTTCCAAAAGAAGTAAAGCATACTGTAAGGAGCCAAGTATTCAGTTTTCAATTTGCTTTAAAGTATGCAATTAATTGTTCTATTATTTTGTAGTTTAAATAAATTATTTTGGTTATTATTTTAAAACTTCATTAATATTTATTTCTAGAATCTCTACTATATTGCAAATTTACTACGTTTTAAGGAAGCTATAGCTACTGGTAAATTTGAAATCGAATTGAAATAGACTTGAATTTAAAGAAACTTTTAAATAGATTCTCTTAAACACACTTAAAATAATAGTTTATTTTAATAATAAAAGCTGGGGCCAACTTCTTATAAATTTCAAAAACTATATTTAAATCCTTCAAATATTTTAAAGCTCTCACTCGCAACCAACAACAACTCTTCAGTTTTACTTTGGTTGGAAACTAAAAGTAACAACTATCCAGCACTTGACATTTTTTGAATAGTATCCAAGAGTAGAAAATCGTGTGATTACACCCATACAATTATACCAAAATACATGCAAAAAATTTACTCATATACACAAATACTTATGTACAGGAAAAACCGGAACATTTAGGAACAAAAACATTAACATGATGATGTTCTTCATCATCATCATCGTCAGAATTATTTACAATTGTCTCATCTGCATGCAATCGATGTGTCTATGTTTACGTTACGTTACTGCAATTTTACGACAAAACAATAGCACGTAATTTTTTGCTTACGTTAACACACACAATGAACAGTGGACTGATAAATTATTATTTTGGCTAAATTAAACTGTATAGAGCTAAGACCAGAACCTGAACTAGAACTTTAAGCAGAAAGTGCAATAGAAACTGAACTAAAATTTGAACCTATCTCGAGTACAGCCCGAACGAGAACCTGAAGAAGAACATGAACTAGAATCTTAACAAAAACCGCAACTAGACCCTGATCTGGACTACAACTTGACCTTGAACTACAACCCGACCTGAACTAGAATCTGAACTAAAACCTTAACTAAAACCTGAACTAGAACCAGATCCTTAACTTGCATCAGAACTAGAATATTGAGCAAGCACCAGAACTAGACCCGTAACCTCAACTAGAACCTGATCCACAACCTAGAACCACAATTAGAACCTGAACTAAAAACTGACTCAACTAGAGCTTTAACTAGAACTAGATCATAAGATGAACCTGATATACAACATGAACTAGAACCTTAACTGAAAGCTAAACTAGAACTACAACATAAAACAGAACCTGAACTAGAATTTGACAATTTTTATTTTTAGAAAAATAATTCTATAGCAAAATGAAATACGGCGAATATATTTCAATAAAAAAGTGATTACCGCGTTTATATTTCTATAGAAAAATCATTAAGGCGAATCATTTTTACCGAAAGCACATTACAGGGAGTATTTAGAAAAATAATAGTTTTTCTCATTTTCGTTACTTTTAAGCCCATGTGCAGTTTTACACATTTACAATGTTTTTTTTTTTTTTATTTACACAGAATTCATAGAAAAATACTTGCACACGCTCTTACACTCGGAGCAGTGATGCATACGTTGGCAAAAAAAAAAAAACCAAGCCTAGCTGCTTGTTTTTCTACAAGTTGTTTGGGGTTGGGTTAGTTTAAAGGTATTGAGTCTTACTATTTAAATTTAATACTAAAATACTGTTAAGAGAATTTAGTATTAAGGCTATTTAAACATTACTACTACACATTCAAACAACTACAAGTACTTTTACAACACTGATTTTAAAACGAATGTACTTTATGTAGTAAACTTCCAGCAACTAGAAAATATACTCAGTAATCACATTGCATATGTGTAAATTGTGTATGTATGCGTTAAAGGACATATGCACATACATACATACTTTCATGTAGTTAAGAAAATTACTAGAATATATTTGACAATTTTAGAGCTGGCACCTTGTTTTATTTTTTTTTGCTTACATTCTACTCTTCTTGTTTAGGAGAGTGTTTCTTGTATGACAATTGTATTTAATGCATGTCCTGCTTTGCTACGTTTTTGTACGTGCCACAGTCATGTTGCCAAATGTTTTAATGCATGACAACAGTACTTGCTAAACAGCCTACTGCTTGCTACACAATTCGTAGAGCAACTACAATTGCATGTGTTTAATTCTACGACCAAACACTCTCTCATCAGCACTCCTTGTGACACCATTTGAACCCTTGATCCTTAAATTCAGATTCTTTAAAATAAACTTTATATATTTTGAAGTTTTTTTTTTTTCTATGGGTGTAGTTTTTTTTCGTTTTTGTTATAAAACCTCATTTTTGCTTACCTTAAAAAGTCTATAGGCTTTTTGGCTTTTGAATTTATTTAATTTTTTTTAGATTTTTTTGCAGTTATTCTGCATTTAATATTATACACGTATTTTATGGTCTTATTGTTTATGGTAGAAGAGAGTTACCAGAATAGAAACGGCAAATCAGCGCAAAATGTTCTATAGCAAACTCTAGACTTTATGAATATTTACAGAAAAACCTTCAAGGCGAATAATTTTCTAGAGAAAAATTTTCAAGGTGAATAATTTTCTATAAGAAAAATCTTCAAGGCGAATAATTTTCTAGAAAAAATTCTTCAAGGTGAATAATTTTCTATAAGAAAAATCTGCAAGGCGAATAATTTACTAGAAAAAATTCTTCAAGGCGAATAATTTTCTAGAGAAAATTCTTTAAGCTGAATAATTTTCTATAAGAAAATTATTTGAGATGAATAATTTTGTAGAGAAAATTCTTTAAGGTGAATAATTTTGTAGAGAAAATTTTATAAGGCAAATAATTTTCTAGAGAAAATTCTTTAAAGCGAACAAATTTCTCGGGAAAATTCTTTAAGAAAACTAATTTCTATGGTCAATTTTTAAGGCAACTAATTGTCTATTAAAAATTTATTTAAGGCAACTAATTGTCTATTAAAAAATTATTTAATGATTATTTATTTTTTTATATTTTTATATTTTTGATTATTTATTTTCTATAAGAAAAATATTAAAGGCAAAAAATTTTTTATACGAAAATAAGAAAAATTATTTAAGGCGAAATATAAGAAAATTCTTTTTAAAGCGAATCATTTTCTAGAGAAAATTCTTTATGGCGAATAATTTTTTAGAGAAAATCTTCAAGACGAAGAATTTTCTATTCTTTAAGGCGAAATTTTTTCTATAAGAAAATTCTCTTTAAGGCGAATAATTTTCTTTAAGAAAATTATTTAAAACGAATAATTTTCTATAAGAAATTTATTTAAGGGAAATAATATTCTAGAGAAAGTTTTCTAAGCCTAATAGTTTTTTAGAGAAAATTTTTTAAAGCAAATAATTTTCTAGAGAAAATTCTTTAAGGCGATTAATTTTTTAGAGCAAATTTTTCAAGGCGAATAATTTTCTTTGGCAAATTGTTTAAGGCAGATAGTTTTCGCTGGAAAATTCTATTGACGAAATAAATTTCTTTTACAAAAACAAATCTGATCATAACACACAGTTATTAATTTGGCAACTCTTTTAAAAAGAGTTTTTTCATATTTCAGCATTTTGCTGAAATTGTTTTCAGCAAAGTTGTTGCAGTCAGGTAGAGATATTCGCATATTTACACTTAATGCTACGTGTTCCGTTTGCGATAAGTAAATAGAATAGATTTGTCAAGTTTTAGCTCTGGTTGCATGTATGAATCCAACAGCTATGTATGTCGTACAAATGTACATACATTTGTTGATGCCACACAATGTTCCCTTACCACCACTAGATTTAAACTATGTATGTATGTTTATATAGAAGTATTTGTATACAACACATACATATGAAGGGAGATTTTAAATTTATTTTTGCAACAAGATTCATTTATTTAATCTTTTTTTGTGTAAAAATTAAGGTCTGTTTTTGCTGTGCCTTTAGAATTTGTAATGCTAGAAAAGACACATACAGCACAACAAAATGCAATAAAATAACAAAACATAGAAAATCTAGTGAAAAAACAGAAATTTTGTACTAAAAATTAAGTCTGCCACATAATTGAAAGAAAGCGAATGTTTTAAAATGAGTTTTTAGAAATATGTATAGAGTGAAATTTAGGTCTTATTATTTGCAATGTATGATGATGAGTTTTAATGATGTCATAAAGAAAAATTGCATTTAAAACAAAAATAATAAATAACTTAATAAAAGTTTTTAATTTCAAAAAATATAAAATCTGCTTGCCATTATTAGAGTTTAAAATAAATTCAAACTTCAGTTTATTAGAAATTTTAAGTTTCTAAAATTTCCCCTTTAAATCCAACAATTTTATTTAAATTTTTTTCACAAAAATATGAATCACAAAAACCAGCGTTGTCAACTTAGTGCGTTTCGCACCATTTTTGGTGCTTTTTAAAATGTTTTGTGCGAAAATTTTCTTAGGCCCGGTTTACATGATGATTTTTACGACGTCGTTTTTTATTAATTCTCTTTTGAAGATGCTACGAAAATTTGCTTGCATTTATACGACGTTGTTTTTTAGACGTCGTTTTTTTACAAATTTTAATTTATGTTGTAGTCAGGGTTGATTTTCTTGTTGAATCTTCTTTACTTTATTGTTCCGTATTAAACAATTTTCTTTGTCATTTAACAAATAATTTTAAATTATGGACACAATGTACGCACTAAAAAAATCACACATATAAAATAATTACAGAAATCCAAACAAAATAATTATTTTTCTTCTTTACAAAAATATTTTTACATGTTGAATTTCTAAACGAACCTTTCAATTCAAAATATGAACAACAAAATAACGGAACAACAGAAACAGAAATGAGTGTAAAGAGAAATATAAAAAAAACAATATGAAAACAGAAATCGTGTCTTTTTTTCTACTCCGCTCGCCCCAAACCAAAAGCAACGTCTAAAAAACGACGTCGTAAAAATCATCATGTAAACCGGGGCTTAGTTGGTGCACGATGCGTTTTTTTTAATTCGATGCGTTTTTTAATTTTTTCGAAAATGTGATGAAATCTTTATTTTTATTAATTTTTAAATTAAGTTTTTTACTAATTCATTATCCGAATACGATGAATTTTAAATTCAAATAAACATTTTAAATAAAAAAGAAATTCTAAACTGGGTCCTTTTTTTAAATGACGCATTTTTTTCTCCATTTTGATGCGTTTTAAAATTTCAAAGTTGACAGACAACGCTGACATAGTTGCCAGATAAATAAGGGTTCAAATCGTCAAATTTTGAATAAAAAATTGTCAAATCGTCAAAATGCATTTTTCAAAATCGTCAACTAAAATAAAACTTTTTATCAAATTAATATTTTATTTTTTTTTTTTAAATTAATTTTACATAAAGAAAAAGTATAAAGAAAAAAACAAAAAAAATGAGATATGTTTAAGGGATCGATAAAAGTTTAAAAAATAGTTTTAAATATTAAAATAAAAAAAAGTAACAAATAACAAAACAAAACACAAAAATTTATGTAAAAGGAACACAAAAATAAGTGATAAATTACTTTTCAATATATAGTTTTTAAAATTAATGTTTTAAGAAATTTTTATCAATGTTTCTTAAAAAATTTATATAATTTTTAATATAAAATAAACAAAACAATTTCTTCATAGTAACAATGTAAAACATAAAAATTCCACTTTTAAATACAAAATATCACCTTTTTACAACACTATACGCTTTAGAATTTTTCAATTATATTTCAGAATTTTCTATTTAATTTTATATTTAAAAAAACTTCAATTGATTTTCTGTAGTTTCTAGTTTCATAAAAGTTAAGTTGAAATGCATTTGAAAATTTCTGAAATACAATTTGAAAATTCTATAATATTATTAGAAATTTCTAAAATATAATTGAACATTTTTCAAATATAATTGGAAATTGAGTAGATTTAATTTTGTAGGTACATTTCCCTATTAAACTTTTTAATAAGCTCAGGTACAACATTCATATTAAAACAACAACATTTATTTAGTTTTAAAAAATATTTAGTCAATAAAATCCCTTCCAAAGAAGACGTTCCTAACCTATTCCTAATTTTTATTTTGTTTAAATTTACCTGACTAAATACTCGTTTGACATTTGCCGATTTGGTTAGGATGGGAAACAAGAGATTTGAATCTTTTCCTTGAAATGTGTTTCCAAAATTGCAATAAATCTTTTCTTTTTCCGAAACCAAATTATAAATTTTATATGAGAAAAAAGTGTTGCAAATCATTTATACTGAAAAATCGTCAAAGGGTCATTTTTGACACTAAAAATCGTCAAATATGGCAACAGTGAACGCTGACAAAAACTGAACAAACTTTTATATTTTGAAATGTATTATTTAACGGCCCAACCTTGCGGTCAAGCCTTAACAAAAAATTCATTTTAGACTCATTAGAGTGCTCCTCTCCACGGAAATCTTTAGTAAAAGGCGAAAGATTTATTCGACAACTGAAGAGAAGCCAGAGTAAAGACCAATTCGACAACCATCGCAACATATAACGAAAAACTAATAAACCTAATGAGAATTATATTGTAAAATGCTAACTAGAGCTTCACTAAACATTTTTATTTATGAAAATGTCTAAAAATAAACCAGCCAACAAAAACAAACGTGTTCTATCGTACACACTACTGGCACATGAACGAATATGATAAGAAAAGAGAATAGAAAAAAATATGTGGAACAACAACAAAAACAAACACTTAGTTATCAGGTAGTAAGCATTTAGTGCACAGGGTTGGAATTGTTTTTAAATAAGGGAAAGAGTTTTGTTTTGTATATGAAATAATATACAGGGAGGTCAGCATATTTTTATTTGGAAAATGTAAAATATCTTAATTTATGAATAATAAATTGCAAAAGATTTACAATTGTTATAAATATTTTAAAATAAAATTTGTGATTGAAACTGCGTTAAAGATCTCGTTATACGCACGTTGTTTTAAGAAAAACGCTACGTACTGTAACGTACGTATGTACGTATATATATGTAGTTATAGAAACTTTACAAACGTAACAGACGTCTAATTCCGAATGAAATTAAGTATTCAAATTTAAAATTGCGAGAATTCCAACAGAAATTACAAATTTCAAATTAAAATTGAGTTTTTGACATAGAAAATGAAAAAATTTTAAATTAAATTGAGATTTTCAATTTGAATGTAAGAAAATTCCACATCGAATTGTTAATTTCAAGTAAAATTAATACGTATAAACTGAGATTTTTAATTAGAAATTGCGAGAATTTCCAAGGAAATTGGAATTTTGAGATTGAAAAAATTCCAAATGTAATTGAGAATTGCAAATAAATTTGATAAATTGAACTCAGGAAAATTTATAATACAATTCCACATCAAAAGGTGAACTCACCCATTCGTTCTTAACAAACAATTTGTCCGAACAATTTTTTTTTGTATGAAGTGACGTCTCTCTTTTTGAGAGAGGGAAAATATTTTGTACGAACTTGAATTGGTTTAATAATTAAAAAAAATGAATTGAGTTGCCAATAGTTGCATTTTTTAATACAAATAAAAATGCCTTATGTATTTTCATGGCCATCAGTAAAACCAACTTATTTTTTTTTTTTATTCATTTTGAATTTATATCTGTGATTTTGAATACACAATACTTTAAAATAATTTAATATTTGTATTTTGACACTTAAAACCCAAAGCAAAATAAATCAATGGCCGCACTTGTAAAACTAATAGATTTTGTTTACATATGGCAGCTTTGATTTTTCAGAAAAATCGTTCGAAATGGGTGAATCGTGCTGCAAAAAACTCTCAGTAAAAAAAATTTATTTTTCCGAAAAAAATTTTGTTAAGAACAAATGGATGAATCCACCTAAATTGTTAATATCAAATGAAATTAAGAATTTCAATTAGAAATGGCTGAAATCCAAATAAAATTGACAGAATTTTAAGTAAAATTGAGAATTTTAAATTATGTATAGTGGGAGAATTTCAAATAAAATTGATATTAAGAATTTCAAATAATATAAATTAAGAAAATACTAAATGAAATTCAGAATTTCAATTTGAAATTTTGAGTATTCTAAATGAAATGCAGAATTTCAATTTGAAAATTTGAATATTCCAAATTAAATTTACAATTTGAATTATAATTTGGAAAAATCTGTAGTGAAATTCAGAATTTCAATTTGAAATTACAAGTATTTTTTTACGAAAATCCGAAATAAAATTAAATATTTCAAATATCGAGAATTCCAAATAAAAATTATAATTTCAAATTGATATTAGCATGTTAACTGCCAAAGCCATTGTCAGAAAACTGGCCAAAAATGACATTTTGATTTTTTCACATTATATTTTCCATTATATTGAATGAATTTTTGAATAAAATTTTTTTTAAATAAATGTTTAGCTCACGCAAGCCAAATTAACTTCTTTTTCTTTTCCCAGTAGTGATTTATTGATACCAGCACTGATATAATACGGTTTTACTCGTAACTACACAAAAAGTTTTAGCAGTTTTAGATAGTACGAGATAACTCGTAGTTGGCTTCCTGGAAGGAAAATCAATCTACGAGTTATCTCGTAGTTGGCAGTGAACGTGTTAAGAAAATTCCACTTCTTCTAAATAAAATTGAGTAATATTTATACAGTCAGTATGCTCGATAGACAGTCGCTTTCGAAAGTGTAAAGTAATGGTTCAAAAGAGTTCTTGATTAACATTTTAACCCAAAGTGTAATTCTTGCCAATTAGGTGTCGCTGTCAAATTGAAGAAAATTGATTGAAATATTTAAAATATAATTAAAGCTGAATAAGTTACTTCAGTTTCTTTTATTCCTTTGTCAACTTTTTAGTATACTAAAAAAATATGATAAAAATAAAAAGCAAATGTTTTGATCATTACTTATGTATGTATGTATGTATATGGGTTTCCAATTAGTTGGCAACAGCTGACTTGTTTACGTAAATCAGAATTAATTTATAATAAAATATGTCTTTGAATCTATCTTAGTTTTTTGTTGCTTAAAATTTAACGAAATTTATTTAAAATATATTTTATTCATTTAATTTGTTTATATTTTAATCTCGGAAAATATACATGAGGAAAAATAATTTAAAAAATAAGTTCAAGATTTGTCAACATAATTTTTACAAGCAGTTACAAAATTTCACTAAAAATTAGTTACTTATTTTAGCAAATTGGTATTTAATAAGAAATAAATAAATGTACATTAATTTAAAAAATACACTACGCTTTCCATCCCTGAGCCATACATTATCGGATCACTAGAATATCACTAAATACTCACAGTTATTTTTACACTCAAATAATGAGAGAGAGAGAGCGAGAGAGAGTAGATATTAAATAAACACAACAACCAATTGTTGTGTTTATTTTTAAAATTTAAATATAGGTAGAGAGTGTTGTTAGTGTAATTAACATGCGATCATTTTGTGACCAAGTAAAAAATAAAACGCAGTTTACTAGCGCTACACTAATTGTTAGTGTATGGCTAATACACAGGGTTGTTAACACTTTGTATGTATATAATGCTTGCTTATCACTTGGTAGCTAACATTTTACTTTGTTCTTTTTTTAATTTCGAGATATGAATATTATGAATATTTTTCTGTATAATTCCCATTTGGTTTATGTTAGATTTTATACATATAGTTTAGTAAGACGGTGTTCAAGTTATCGCTTCTCGGCCTTATGGCTAAGATCAAAGTGTAGTATCTGTTCTTATCAGCTTAACATCTGATAGATCCTCCATCGGAGGACAACAAATGTTAAACTGATTTTTGGAAATAGACGGAATGTTTAGGGGCTTGCTCCACTTCTGTCAAGGGTTGGCCCGGTATTGCAGTACCGCCGGGATTTCGGCCCACTATACAAATCAATTTCAATTATTTAAATATTTTCTTGGTGCTATTGAAGTAGTTCAATTCAGTTCACTTTTAATGTGCAAATGAAAACTGAATTCTTTAAATTTGACACTTTCTATCAAAACCTTGAGAATATTTTTTTTAAAAATTATTTATTCTAATTTTAAAATTAGCAACAATTATTTTTAGAACTTTTAAGTTATTTAATTTTAGTCGAAATTTTAAATTGAGAAAGTTACACTAGCTCGCACAAGATTTTCCTTATAAAATAATAAAATTTTGATCCAGTCACAAGTTTCTTTAGAAAATTTTGTTGTAGACAAGAGTTTCTTTAGAAAATCTCATTGTAGACAAGAGTTTCTTTTGAAAGTCTCGTTGTAGATAAGAGAAAATCTTATTGTAGAGAAGAGTTTCTTAAAAAAATATTTCTGCTGTGTCCAGACAATTTTTTTTTGGCTGATAAATCTCTGGCATCAATTTCCTCTTGTAATCAATCTCAAAACCTCGCAGTTTATAAAATTTCTTGAAATTTCATATTGGGAAAAAAAACTTTGCCCATTTCAAACATGTCCTCGTGTCACAACACACCATATCTAACAGAAAAAAAGTAAACGAACCACAGTCAAAGCAAACAAACAAACAAAATGCCTAGCACAACATGAAATCTACTTATTTTTGTAGTCTACTTTAAGGCACAACAACAGAAGTCATTGCAATGCATATAAGGTAGGCATTGAAATGAATGAAAATAAAATAAAAAATACGAGTTTAAATAAAACAAATTTGTCACCTTATTTTCTTGCCTACATTTCGAAAATGAAGAGTAAATATCCAGCAGTACATACATACATACATACAAATGCATACAAAGCCGAAGGGTAAGTGTGAATGCATTCATATGAGTAAACTTAATAGAACAAAATACTATTGTACATGTGTGTGTGTGTGTGTGTATATATATATATGAGTAAGTGCAAATATATGCAATATAAAGTGTAACATACACTAGGGCGTCTACATTAAAGTAAATACTATGCGCACTTGTTTCTGTATAAAAATCACACAATAAAACTGAAACCAAATGGAAGAAAAACACAAAATAATACAAAACCTTATGGACTCCTAACACCCTATATCAAAACCCGATATAACTTAACCTGCAATAGCTCTACATACTTAAACTTGCATTCCTAGCACAACTAAAAAGAAAGGGTGTTGTAATGGAAATCCTCTAATGGAATGTAATCGTTAACTGCAGCTACTCAATTTATGACCAGACTCACACCCTGTCTCTTTTACTGGTCATAGCAATTGAGTCATAAATCTTGGTTTACTGCTCAATTTTGCTGAGATTATGCTCCTTAGTGCACTAAATGCAATGCTACCTAACTCATAAATTTCCCTTATTTCAGGAGTCTGGAAATATGCAACGCTTTTATTGGCTAACAAAGAGAACAATTTAAAATGTTAAACACTCTGCTGATTGGTTACTTTTCATAGGGGAGCTTTTTGTGCGCATGTCCTTTTCCATTAAATATTTATGGGAGAATTTTATGTTCTACTCAAAGCGCATTTCAAAAGCGTCCTTTTCTTGTAGCTCCCTAAGGATCTGTAGGGAACTTGTAACCTGCTCCCGTTTAGTAATCATACTTGTGGTGGTTGTGTCTGTTAAGTTTTTTGATTTGTTTTGGAGAAATTTTCCTATTTTGTTGTTGCGCTCAGTTTGTTGGGGCATCAGACATGGGAGTAAAAGAGAAAAGCCGGTTGCAAAAAAAAAACACTTTAGCAATTTTATATATGTATATATAAATAAACAAGCATGTATGTATACATATGTACACATATTTGTATATATATGCATACATAGAATTGTTGACATTGATGCACCATGAATTTGTTTCATTAGGGCAATAACAGGGGCGTTAAACAAAAAATGGTAATTCATTTAATATAAACAATAGACCAAAGAAACTCTGGTCTAAAACAGGATTTTCTAAACAAATTCCTGTCTCCAGCAAGATTTTCTAAAGAAACTTTGAAATTTCAAAATTGGGGAAAAACTTGTCATTACATGTCTTTTTTATTTAAAATGTTTATTGAATTAATTTCACATAAAAAGTATAATATTTTTGTATTATAAATATAACAATAAAACTTCTACAGTGATTTTAGAAAAAAAAAAAATAAAACTTAACAAGAATTAAACCTAAACTAAACAAATACAAATAAATTTGTACTACTATAGATTTGTAATTATTTTTTCTATATAACACTTTTTAAAAAAAGATCAACGATTAATACTAAAAGCTTTTTTTAAATAAACGAGCTATAAACAAAAAATAAGCACTTAACCACTTAAATTTTAACTCACAATATGCTATTTGAAACTGAAGTACTAATGGATAAAAAAGGGATAATTTTTAGTACATATATGCTACCTTTTTTTATATCTATTTTTGTTTTCTATTTTATGTACTTCTATTTGAATTTTTTTTGATAAAATTTGTTCGGGCTCCACTGGGACTCTAATCCTGATTGTTCGTCTACAGTTCAGTAGACCAAATCATCAGGCTATACAAGAAATTTTATTTTCATATTTAAAAAATGTTAATTTTATTTTCAAACAAAGATTTTCACCCTATTCACCTTTAGCAATAACGTTTATATGACAGGTTTAATAGTATGTATTCATTTATTATACATTCGTATTTAAAAGACATTTAATGGGTTCCTTTCCCATCGTATAGATTTCATGGTAATGAATTATTTAAAAACTTCAATTAAAAATTAGTAAAAATATAGATTTCGTAAAATTTAAAAAAACACTAAAAAATGGTGTGAAACGCACCAAGTGACGACACTGATGATGAACCATTTGAGGTCAACATTTACATGAAATAATCTTTAAACAGTAAATTGGAGCGTCCCATCGACTCAAATAAATATGTCATACTACTTATATCTATGCATTTTTGTGTTTCTTTTTCAAACAAATCCGTATAAGCTCCTTAAAAATCTTTCTTCACTTTCATTTCATCAAGAAAATCTTTAAATAATTGAAATTGATTTGTATAATGGGTCGAAATCCCGGCGGTACTGCAATACCGGGCCAACCCTTGACAGAAGTGGAGCAAGCCCCTGAACATTCCGTCTATTTACAAAAATCAGTTTAACATTTGTTGTCCTCCGATGGAGGATCTATCAGATGTTAAGCTGATAAGAACAGATACTACACTTTGATCTTAGCCATAAGGCCGAGAAGCGATAACTAGAACACCATCTTACTAAACTATATGTGTAAAAGTTAGTATTAACTAAATGAGAATTATTAAAAAAAGATATTTTTAGAAAACTTTAAAAATTGTTTTTTCTGCTCATTTTCTTTATTTAATATAAGGGTGTTGTTTTTCTACAAACATTTTCTACCTGAGAACCTAAAGGCGGATTTACCCATTCGTTCTTAACAAAAAATTTGTTCGAACAATTTTTTTTATATGAAGTTTGACGTCTCTCTTTTTGAGAGAGAGAAAATATTTTTTACGAACTTGAATTGGTTTAATTTTATATTTTTTCTGAACAAAAATGAATTGAGTTGCCAATAGTTGCATTTTTTAATACAAATAAAAATGCCTTATGTATTTCCATGGCCATCAGTAAAAGCAACTTTCTTTTTTTACATATGGCAGCTTTGGTTTTTCAGAAATATCGTTCGAAATGGGTGAATCGTGCTGCAAAAAACTCTCAATAAAAACAATTTTCTCTGGAAAAATTTTTTTTTAAGAACAATTGGGTGAATCCACCTTAAGTAGATCTTGTCGAAAAAAACAATGACTGACTAATGGTTGCTTCTCATAGAGATTTGTTCCACAAATTGGGTATTTTTAATGGAGCGAGAGGACAGAGGTTTTCATACTACAGGACCTTGAGTTTTTTCAATAATTAATTTTTTGACTACAATTATTTCGATTAAATATTCAATCAGTCGCAAAATGGCAATTATTTCCGCCGGTGGTACTTTGAAATTCTTGGCCTTGATCAATTATTTAATGCAATCGGTGAAGTAGAATTGAAGTAGCCAGCAATGACATTGAGTTCCACAACCTTGACATCTTGACCATCGAGTGGATCAATTTTACTAGCGGTGTTGCTGATCAGAAAAAGCTGGATGGATATTAATAACAGGTGTTAGCAGGACCGCGGTGAAGGCTTCCAACATGCTATAGCCTTGAAGGTTATTGGTTTTTGGGAACCTGGAAAAATATATACAAATATTTTTAAATTAAATCATTCAGGTACTAAAAATGGTACTTTTGCTAAATTATTTTAAAAAGTACCAGAAACTGTTTTTTTTTCCAAAAAGCACATTTTTTATCAAAAATCTTTTAGTTTTTAAGCAGAATTTGGAAAATTCTAATAAATCTTTATAATTTTATTTAACAAAAGCTCAATTTTCTATTTTTATACTTTTCTAAAAACTACAGAATTTTGAAACTCTGTGAAATGTTTGCAATTTAAAACAAATAAAAAAAGAAAACACAAAAATGTTGATGAATTTTTAAAATTTTGAGAAACAACCTTTAAAAAGTACCCACTGGCAAATTGTATGCAAATCTGACATTGTCTGGTTTAATGATGGCAAAAAGCTAAAGCTTTCAAAATTTATTGTAATACTTCCAAAAAGAACGTAAACAAAAAGATAGCAAACATTTTATTAAAAGAAATCACTCGATCAATAAAGCAATAGGTTAAAACCGAAACTCTTATTGGCTATATACCTATTTAAAAAGAAAGATTTTGAATACAATTCATAAAATTATCAAAAATTTTTGATGTAGTAACAAATTTTAAAAAGTACCAAATTGTACTTTTTTAAAAAGTACAAAAATTCGAGGCTTTGTTAAAAAAAAAATTAAAAATTTTTAGCTGAATTTAGAAACTAAGTAAAATTTTTGCAATTTAAAAGAAATATTAAAAAGTACTAATAAAAAAGTACCAAAACATTGGAAATTTTTAAGTAGAATTTAAAAAAATTATAAAATTTTTAAAGGGTAAAACAATATTTTAAAAAGTACCAACTGGCAAATTGAATTGAAAACCCATCATTATATAATTTAATGAGTGTTAAAAAGCTAAAGCTTCCAAAAAGTACCAGAACGTAAACAAAAAGTAGCAAACATTTTATTAACAGAAAATACTCGATCCATAAAGCAATAAGGAAAAACCGAAACCGAAAGAACAAAATGTCCCATTAAATTATGGCTCCTTGTTTTTAGGTGACGGGGAGCAATGTATAGTTTAGTTGTTGAAAACTTACAGATGTTTACTTTTCATATTTTAAATACAATTTCTTAGTCTAACTTAACGTTAGACTAGTGAGACTAGACTAGAAAATTTTTTTAGATTTGACCAATAATTTCAAGCTGTTTTAAGCGTTCAACTGCACTCCTCGAAATCCGTAAAAAGCAAAAATAAAAAACCCCAAACTGCAGTGTCAAAATTCAGGTTTTTTTTTTAATTTTACTGTTGTAATTTTCTGATGGGATTGAAAGATTAGTTACGAGTCTAGCTGAACATTTCAAAAGCCTACAAACAACTTATGTATATATGTATGTATTACTAGGTAAGGTTAAATTGTTATCAGCCACAACTTGGGTCCAACAGTATATCCCGTTATAGTACCTTGTGTCTATAGCATTATTCGTTTTAGGTTTCTGGGAAGACGTTATTTTCCAGCATTTTGCCATTGTATTTGTTGTGATAAACAACAAGTGGTCGAATCTGTTAACATATTAGCCACCATTTGTCACAATACGTTCTAACATGTTTTGGTGATTTTTCCAGTTCCAAATTTAGTTTATCATGCAGTATTAGTACAAGATATCTTGCATTATCTGATCACTTCTACTCTTGTTATATTTTAGACATTCGTTGACCGTGCCCCAAAACATTTTAGAGTTTTCTCGAATATTGTTTTTCATTCGCTTTAGGAAATGTCGACAGACAACATACTTCCTTTATCTGCGTTACTTTCACTTTTTGTACAATTTGATTAGTAAATATTACACAGCTACTTGCTAAAGGCCCCTTAATTTTTCAAAAAAAAATCATAAATATTTAGTAAAAGAAATTAAAAGTTTAAGACAATAATACAAAATTTGTAGTATTTAACTTTTTTTGGTTGTTATGATTTCAATGGCTGTCATGGTCATAAAAGTATATAATGAATTACTTGCTACAAACCACCACCCAACCCTAAGCCTACCAGACTCAAATACTGTGTTATGATTTGGAAAATTATACTACAAAAAAAAAGGGGGAGGTGTGCTTAAATACAATAACAAACTAAGTAAACAACAACAAACCAAAAGCTTTTAAGTGGAGACTTATGCTCTTAAAAAAACTCTTTTATAAAGAAAAAGAGACAGGAAATAAGAGTAATATCATGGAATTCGCCGCCAATTTAAGGCAAAGCTTTTCAGTAAAGGAAAAGCTTTTTATTTACCATGAAATTTACACAAGTAATAGTCAATATTACCAAATTCTATTTAAAATTAAAAATATTTTAAGAAATGTTTTTTACAAAAATAAAATTTTAAAAATTATTATGCACAATGTTCAAATATTTTGAATTTACTTTTATAAAATATTTGTTTATTTAAAGTGTTTTGATTTTAAAAATAATTTTTTACGGCAAATTGCAAGCAACATGTTGGTTATATAACTCTATGTTTTTGCTTTCATTACCATTAGTTGTCATGAAGTAAAGCATAACTTTAGTTGTTGAAAAAAAATTCCAATTTCAATAAAAACCTAGAAAAATAAAGTTAAATACAATAATTATTTAAAATAAAAGTTTAATTAAAATGTTTAACAAAATTTATTTATTTAACAAATTTCAATACATGCAACCGGCTTTATGCAACCAGCCTACAAGTATGCAATAGTTTCGTAAAAGTTCTATCAAACTCGTTAAGTTACTTCGTGTCTTTTATACTAAACAAGTTGCTGTTAATAACGTTACAAGTTGCTCGTGAAAGCAAAACAAAACACTTTAAAAACTAATTGAAACAACAACGTTGGTCATATAAACGAAAATATTGTAGCATAGTAATGTCTTTCGTTTTTATAAAATTACAATAACAGCAACAACAATAAGCGAACTTTAAAATTGTATCCTTTGTGTCTGCCTTACAGAAACCATTACAAAACTATTCGGTTGATTTTAAAAACGACTAGATTTTTGTTTTCATTCAACTTATTTTGCATTTTAGTCCTGCAAACCACGAAACACAGACAGATACACACTTTCATATACACATGTTCGTTGTGTTTCTAGTCCTTAGAACTCATCGTTGTTGTGCTGCTCGTTGTCGTGTTAACTTGGTCGTCGTTTGTGTTCAACACAGTTTCGTTCTTCCACTACAAAGTCACACAGTACACAGACTCGTGTATTGCTTGATGCCATCTTTACTACTTTGGTGGGATGCATTTCGTGTGCTGTGTTTTGCTACTTTTTTTTGTTTTGCAATTTTGGTTTGCAAAAGACAACAAAATTGTTGCTGCTGTTGTTATTGTTGTTGTTTTTGTTTTGTAAAAAAAGGGCCAATGCGCTTTTTAACGAATTGTAAGGATCAGTTTAACGCGAATTACGGTTACGAAAGGATGCCAATGCATAGAACGTAATAAACGTGTTTTTGTTTAAAGTGTTGTGTGTTGTTTTTTTCTCATACAAACAAAAAAAAATAAAAGTTTATTCATACTGGAAAAAAACTAAACCATTAAAAAAATATTATTAAAGACGTTTTAAATTAAATTTATTTAAAATCGTTTTACAAAAAAAGAAAATATTAAGAAAAATAATTTTAACATATCAATTTGTTAAACTAAATCAAAACCGCAATAGAATAAACCTCGAAGCCATACAAAATTTAGTAAAGGAATTTGTGTAAGAAAACCAAAACTGACCTATCACAAGCCTATAGCTGTTACAAGAGTGTTATATAAAAGAAAAAATTATATTGCCTATGTTTAGGCTAAGGGTGTGTAAATATTTTTTTTGGCTTTTAGAAAATAAATTTAAAAAAGTACTGACAAAATTAGTTAAAAATTTAGCTTTTTAATACAAATTCAAAATCATGTCATATCTTTTTATTTAAAATAAAATTTTTTTTTAAAACCTAAAAGTAGGCCTTATTTTTTTTTCAAGAAAAATTTATTGTTAATTTTTAGTGTAAGGGTGTGTACATATTTTGGTTTTGGATAAGTTTTTAAAGAAAGTTCTATAAACTGTTTTTAACACATGTTTGTTATATTATTAAATTAAATTCATTAATGAGAAATATTTTTTTAAAATTAAAAATTTTTGATTTAATTCTAAATGTAGGTTTATCTTTTTGTAGAGTATGAATATTATATAGAAATAGGTCTACAAATAAAACATTTCATGTGTTTATTTAAAATTTTATTTTAAATTTATTATAATTTAATTTTGTTTACAAAAATTTAAATTACATAAATTCTTTATAAGAATTTGATATTTAAGCAGAAATCCTAAAAGTAGGCTTTAGTTTTTATAATTTGTTTATGTAAAATAATGTTCTAAATTGTTTAGCCTAAAACTATTAATTTGTTTTAGTTTTTAATACAAATTCATAAAAATTTAATATTGTTTTAGTGTTATACTAAAAGTAGGCTTTATTTGTTATAATTTGTTTATTTAGAATTATGGTATAAAACGTTTGGCCAAAAAGTAGGCTTGCATTTTTATAATTTATTTATTTAATAGCTATTAAATAAATAAAATTTGAAGAATTTTTGCTGTTTACGCGAGTTTGAAGAATTTGAAGGGCAATTTTGAAGAAAATATTTTTATAATAATATTTTTAAATTGTTTAGCCTAAAAGTATGTTTTATTTTAATATCTTAAATAATTATACATATGTATATTTATACTATAAAATTTGCTTTAAACTAGAACAATATCAACAATATTTTAATATGAACGTTATAGTTTATCTTTTTTTTCTACTTTTAAAGATTTGTTTTTAAATTAATGTTTGTAATCCTCTGGGTGTACTATACTTTTTAAAGTGTTTGTTACAGTTACATGGAATAGAAAATTAAGGATTATACATTTTGTTTTTTCAGATTTTTGTTAAAATTTATTTTACATATTTTACACCTTTTTGTAGTTTTAATTGTTAAATTAGTTTCCCCATTCCTAAAGTATGCTATGCATTTAAAAATTTTAATATGGGACAGAAAATTAGGGGTTAAATAGATTTGTACAACCCTCAAGTATGCAATATATATTAAAGTGTTTAATATTGAAAAAAAAATTAGGTATTAAATGGGTTTTTAAAATCAATACTGGAAAATTAAAACAAAGACTAGCTACTTTTAAAATTAATTGTTTTTGTATAGAAATGTTATAGTTTGCAGTAGTTTTGTAACTTTAAAGTAGTATATTTTTAAATCTAATCTAAATAAAAGTTTTTAGCTAAGTTTAGAAACTCCTTTAATAAAGTAAAACATTTAAGTACAGGAAAATACATATATGTCAAATTGTTCAAGATATTTGTAAATTTATCGCAACTAATAAATAATTAATAAATTAATATATAATAAAATCTTTAATGATTAAAATACAAATAAATTTTCAGTGTAGATTAAATTTGTCACATTAAATACTCGTGATAAACTCTAAAAGAACTAAACAAGAGTTTAAAGATAATGCCGCAATTTCCAAAAAAATAAATGAGAGGAAAGTCCCAAAAATGGGATTTTGTAAAATACTTAAAGGATAAATAAGAAATACATGAAGGTTTTTCAACTGCTTAATGTTTTGTAATATTAGCTTTGGAATTATAGAACATATGGCTTAAAGTTGAAATTTAAAAAAAAAAATAACTTAAACTCAGAACGGCTTAAGGGCAACATTTTGGGAAAATTAGACAGGTTTTTTATATTAAAATGAACTATTAATATAATAAATATAATTTCCAGAAGCTAAATTTGTTTAATATTCTTTGACAAACTTTTTTTTTTAGAAAAAAAAAATGTTAGCACTTGTTATGGATGTAGAAAAGGTATTTTGTACATAAAACTAAATTTTATTTAATTGAAAAACTCAAAAATTCAAATCGATTTAAAAAAAACTGGACTAGACATTGGCAAAAAAATTTGAAATACAAATTAAGATTAAAAAACATATTTGTTTTTAAAGATCTAGCTGAAGACTTTCAGTAAATATAAAAATCTTGAAGAATTAAAGGAATAACATGTCAAAGGTGCCCTAGTGTGGGCCTTCACAGCTCCGCCATTAGACGATTTAAGAGTAAATTTTCAAATAGTTTTTTTTTTTTACTGTCAATGATGTAGAAATCTTATTGCTATGAAATGATTTGTCTTTGATGAAAAATTTTCTTTTTAACAAAACATATTAAAAAAAAAAACAAAAATTCTGTCCTATATTTTAAACAAACCAGACCAGAATTTATAAAACTCTAAAACTTATAACTCCAAAACAATAAGAGGTAAATAGTCTATGCCACTATGTTTTTTAAAGAGCTAGCCAGCAGATATAAAAATCTTGAATCTGCTTGAATTACTAATAACATTTCAAAGGTGCCCTAATTTGTGCCCTTATTGCTACGCCTTTGAAAAGTTTGTGGGGTCAATTTTCAAAACATAAACTCAGAGACTCTATGTAATATTTTATCTCGATTGCCCCAGCTATTTATAAATGCCAGATTTATTTATAAAAATATGTCTTAAATATTAACAAAATTTTCCAATTGGTTACTTTTAAAGAAATTTTAGAAAGACTTTATTTTTTCTCTGCTTTTTAATAGAATTTTCGTTATTTCAATATTAATTTAAAATTAATGAAATTAATTTCAATAATTTTTTCCTCTGTTATCTATTAACTATAAAACAAGTATCATGTGTCAAAGCCAAAGGTCTACATCAATAGAAAACCAAAATAGAAAAAAATCGTGCTCAAATTCCTTGAAAATCCGATAATTTTTATGAATTTTTAATGATTCACAACTCCTAAATGTATGCTACATAAATTTACATATTTACATATTTTAGAAGATATTTATAAAAACTTTCAATTAGTAAGATTATTAGGCTTGTCAACCAACATTTTATAATTTTATAAATCTTTTAAAAATCAACTTAATAAGGGATCACATAAAATCCGGTAGCATAATTGCTTTAATATTCATTTAACAAAAACAAATACAAAGCCAATTGAAAAATAAACTAAAACACGTATTACTGTACGTGGAAATGAATGTTATTAAAAATAACTTTGTTTACTTTATAATGAAATGCATTAACATAATATCTCGATCCATCATTACTGCATACTTACACCAAATCGCTAAACAAACATTATTGTTAAGAGTTATAGAACCACTTCGCTTTAAATTTCCTTTGACAATAGCCCTATATTATTCCAAAGGCCGAATCGGGCGACAATTAATGTGATTTATATATTTTTCTAGTACATTGAACTGATTTCTGCGATACAAATTTTGAATGATAAGAGGGAGTTAAAGAATGCTGAAGTCTAATAAAAGGCACCTAACATTTCAGCAATCATTCTTTTATATAAAAATCTTAATTGAAGAGGTTACATAGGGGCTGCAACTGACAATTTCTTGTCTATTGCTTTTTTTTACCAAATTTAAGCATTTGGTTTATTTATCCAAAACTTGATAAAGACTTTCAATTACTGAAAGCATACTATTTAATGGCTACTATACCGGCGTACTATACCGACTGCATTACTTAGAAGTAGTTGTGTAATGACTTGCTTCTCTGTAGCTTTTTAAGGTATAGTTTTACATATATATGCTTCAGCATCAATAATAAGGCAGTTGTGGAATTTTATTTATAGGGAAAGAAACTTACCAATAGGTTATAGGTTTTTATAGTATTTGGACAATAGTATATAGGATATTTGCAGATTTTTGTAACTCCCATAAATATTAGTCCGAGCGACTCAGAATTACTTCTTGAATCGATTTAACGATGTCCGTCCGTCTGTTTGTTCATTTAAAGCTTGTACGCAAAGTAAGTCGCAATTTTGAAAATATTTTAATAAAATTTGGTAAGTAATATTTTTTGATCTAAGGAGGGTTTGGATTGAAATTGGTTAAAATCAGTTCATTATTTCACATAGACCCCATACAAATGTTTTACCGAAATAGGGGTTTATTGGTCATAAATATTTCATTTTTGTACGTATCGAAACAAATTTCGCCATGCACTTTTCTTGTGCACACCTAAACACATCAACAAATTTTGTGCAGATCGGTCCATAATTGACCAATGTACCCATATAAAAAACACTTCCGAAAATAACTTTAAAAAGGATAACTCTGTTAGAAGTGTTGTATATCCAAATAATATTCAACACAAATATGTTTCATATATACGCAAATCATTCGACGCAATTTTATGATGATCTTTCTATTATTAGTCATAGCTATCATATAAGGTCTACTTTCGAAATTTACTTTAACGACAATAAATCTTTTACAAATGTCAGTAACCAAATAAAATTCATCAAAAATAAGTTTAGTATATACATAAATCATGGTACCAAATTTTAAAACGGTCGGCCCATAAGTAACCAATGCTCTCGTATAGGTCTTCCTTCGAAAATGTATAAATCTTTTGAAATATTTTTAAATTCAACACAAAAAATATTTATATGCACTGAAAAACTGTTTTTACGCATTATTATCTATATGGTCGGGCTTGAACGACTATACTTACTTACGTGTTTGAAGAAAGGACATGTTTACTGATATTTAAGAAAAATCAATAAACATTTCTAGAGTTTTTTTAAAATATTTAAAGAAAGACAAGACAAATTTCATGACTTTTATAGCAGCAATGGCTAAAAGTATGCAACACTTATGTACAGCCTGTGTTATTGGAACACATTTCAGCTTTTCGCAATGATTTTGATAGTTTTGAAAACCTGTATGCAAGCGTATTCTTCTTGCTATACTTACACAGCAGTTGTATTTTTTAAGCGGTCATAATCAGAGAGATTTTTTTTATTGAACGTGGTATTTTCTTTGTATACTTCTGGCTTCTTTAAAATAACATTACTGCTTTCTTTATGTGCAGGATATATGTATATGCATGCTTAAGGTTCACTTGTTTTCTTCTAAAACCTCATTTACATTACTATTTGAAAGCTTTTGATTTTTTGCAAACATTGAACCCAACAATGTGGGATTTTCAAGGAATTGGTGCAGGAGTTTCTTACTAGTTTCAAAATCCTAAATGTTTAAACAAACTACAGTAATGTTAGTTTTATTTACAGTTTCGTCTAACTAAATTTAGCTTAACATTTCTTATTATATTACATTTTTCTTTACAGATTTGTAACTCTATATAAACAACATTTCCAAAAAAAAACTCACAATAAAAATAATTACAACAATTTATGTAACGCCTTCACATATGCTTTAAAATATAAAATAATAAAAAAAAACCCATATGGAAAAATAAAAGAATTTGTGTTATTTAAACATATATAATTAAATCAACACACACCTTTAATATAACATAATCATACTCATCTTTTTTGCGCTTTAATTAAATATCAAAAAAGTTAAATAAATTTAATTAACATATTAATTTAGGTTACCAGCGTAATTTGTCTACATAAAACGCCTACTTATAGGCAAAAGTATTTTGCAAACAATAATAATTTACTAATACTTAAATGAACTTGAAAACGTGGGGAAGATTTAAAAGAAAATAAAAGTTAAAACCATGCATTTTATTAAATTGAATAATTTTAGGCATAATTAAAATAAAATAAACCAAAAAAAACTTAAGCAAGTTAGTAGATTTGGAAAGTACCGCAAACTAGGTTTGAGTTTTATGTACACAGCCTACATGAGAGACCTTAGTAACCAACAGTTTATAACAAAAAAAGAGGAATTGAATAATTTTTCTCTTGTAAGTTAAAGAAAAAAGAAATTAAAGAAAAATGCTAAATATTCACTAAAACTAAAACAAAGCCTAACTATAGGCAGTAGTTTTTAGCAAACGTTGCTTAAAATTAAAACAAAAGAGAAAAGCTGTTTGATTTTGTATATAAATAAGATAAAGAAACAAAATTATGACAACATCTAAGTAAATTAATTAAAGACAGCCATAAAATATGCTACAAAATTTTGATTATTCTTTATAATAAAAGAAAATAAGCAAACAATAAATAATTTAACAGTTGCTTTGAAGAATGGTCAAGTTAAATACTAATTAATGAAAAATAACAAATTTGCCAGACTCTTTCTAGTTTTTTAAAGAAACACAACAAAAATTTCAAGACATTTTGAGCTGATTTGACTAAAAGTATGCTACACTTATTAAAGCTTTAATAAAACTGCATAAAACTGTAAGAAAATTACCCATATCAAATTATAACTTCTTAAATAAATAAGTAATTTATTATAAAATTTAAACGTCTCTAAAGTAAACTTAAGAAAATTAATTGGAAATTTTGAGAAAATTTTCAACAAAAAAAAAAAAAAGAATCCATGAAAAAAACGCTCGCTTAATGTAGTAACGGTTGTGAATAAAAAACTAAAGAAATAACTTTGTAAAACTCTTTTTTCTTGCAAGTAAAACAATATAACGTAACGTAAACACAAAACGTAACGTTTAAAGTTCTATAGACGTAACTTAAATCAGGCTTAAAACAACAATAATATTTATATTAAAAATAAATTAATATTTTTATAACAAAACTAAACTAAAACAAAACCGCAATCATATCATTAATTTAAACCTTACCAAAAACAAAGATATTCTGTTAAACAAAAATTACCACAAACTGACCAAAAACTTTTCAAATTAAAAAACTCATAAATATTAAAATTGTTTAAAAAAACTATTGCAATATATTTGAATTTCCACAAATTTTATTAATAAAAACACCACAAACTCAATTCAAAATAAGAAACCTAAAAACCCCCTTTATTCACTTAGTGTTTTGAAATAAATTTAGACCAATTAAATTTATTTATAATTGTTCCCCAAAAAAACTTCCAGTTATTTGCTAATAACACAGTGTAAAACTTTATGTGAATTTGTGTACTTAATTAAGTCTTATATATAGAAAAATATTTCAAAAATAACAGAAAATACCCAACAAAAGCAAAAAAATATATATATAAAAATTTACATCAACTCTTGCAAACCCATATGAATAGTGTTTTTGTGTAAGTGTATTTTATGTTAAGTGTTTATATATAAATGTATGTGTATCAGTGTTTGTGTGTGTGTATGTGTAAATTCTAAAATAGATATTAAAACCATTAAATTAAATAAAATATCAAACAAATATTCATACAGAAAAAAATAATCTAGAAAGAGAGTGGTGCTTCAACGTAAAAACATAAATTTCAATTATCAAACTGTTAATTGAATTTTATTGCAACAGCAATACATAGCTTCATCAGCAGCAACATCAACAGCTCAACAGCAACAACAATTGCAGACTCAATTAGCAAAAACTACATAATGGGTAAGTCTATATTGATAATTCATAGCAAACCTGAATTGTTTATTCAACACCTAGTTTTTGGGCCATAAAGAACTCCCAGTTCTGCGAGAATTTAATTATTTAAAATTTTTTTACTTTTTACTCCAGTATCTTAAAATACCTTGAGACTAAAACCAGCATATTTTGGACCATTACAAACATTTTCTTGAAGGTTTTTTTTTTCGATTTAAAACTTTACCAAATAAATTAATAAAATACACCCCTAAAATATGCCACAAATTGTGTTGTTAACAATTCCCAAATTAATTAGACACCTAGAAAGGAAATAGAAATAGATATATCATATATCAGTGAATAGGAAATTTTGTCCACTATATGGAACTATTGACAAATATAAATTTAGTAGAAGTCTTTTTTGGAAAACAAGTCAAAACTGTGTAATTCTTAGCTTTTGTGGAAATAGAACTTTCTTAAACTCAATTTTATTTTTGGTTATTATTTTTCGATATGAAAAGAATGAATTTTACATAAAAAATAACTATATTTTAAATGACTCTGGTACCCAGCTAGAAGTGTTCTTAGAAATTTCTTAAATAATGTAAAATGAATAGAAGCACCTTTTTATGCCAAAAAAGGCAGGAAATCTAATTTTTAATATTTTATTACTTTAAGTATACATATATAACTTTTGACTCTGTGATGAGTTTGTAATTTTTTTTTTCATTAATAGAATTATAAATATGTTTTTGAGACACAAAAAAAAATTTCGCAAAATCGTGATATATTTCACTTTACTTTTACAAAAAATAAACAAATTAGGCAGGCTACAAAAGTTAGAAATTTAATTTTCGTATGCGAATATCTTGCAAACTATAAGAGATAATATCAAAATTTATGAGGTCCAAGTTCAAAACTTAAACGCGACAAGACTTACATCCTAGGCATGTGCAATTGAATTTCAATCAAGTTATTTAAGGAAAGACAATAAACTATTTCAAGTTATACACAAGCAGAATGTCAATACAAACGGCTAAATATAGGCTGCACTTGCTAAAAATGCAGCAAAATTTACGATTTTATATTTAAATAAGAAAAATATGACAATATTACACAAAATCAAAGCAAATTAATAAAAGACTTCCCCAAAATAGGCAACAAAATTTTAAAATTTCTCTCTTTTTTATTTAAATAAAAACGGCTAATTATAAGCTACACTTGTTAAAAATTCAACAAAATTTACGTTTTAAAATTTAAATAAAAAACCCTAATAATATTAACACCAAATCAAATCAAATTAATAAAAGACGCCCCCAGAATAGGCAACAAAATTTAAAATTTTCTTTTTTTTTTATTTCAAATGAAACGGCTAAACATATATATTTATATTTAAAAAAGAAAATCTAAAAATATTAACACAAAATTAAAGCCAATTAATAAAAGACCCCCACAAAATCGGCAACACAATTTTTATCTTTTTTATATTGCACAAAAAATAAAAAATAAATAAACTTTTTAGTATATATTTTAAAGACAAGGAACGTTTAAGGTTATTTAAGGTAAGACAAGAAACTTTCTGAAGTTCTTTACAGACAGACCAGTAAAATTTAAAGACCTTTTTAAAATAAACCCCTAAAAATATGCAGGGTTTATTAAAACTTTAATAAAACTGCCTAAATCATATAAATCGGTTTATTAAAAATTAAACAGAACTGCATGAATTTGTAAAAACAAGACCCAAATCCATAATTATCCATTTTATAATAGACTAATATTTGTGATGGCTAATTTTAAATGCTATACATATATACAACTTCCAGCCTTGAAAAATCAAATTTATTAAATATTAAAAAAATTTCTTTACATTTTTGTCATATGTATATAATTAGAAATATATAAATATTTGTATATGTAAGAAAATGTGTTCTAAAATTAATTTTAAACTAAAAATATTAAATTCGTGAACTGAAAATAAAATTCTTAAAGACATTTTTACATTTTTGTCATATATTAATTAGAAACACATTTTGTATTAAGTTTATTGGAGTTCCAAAACTTTAAAATTAAAAAAAAATTAATTTTTACTTGAATTGCGGTACATATTTTGTATTTATTTTAACTCTTGCTATTTAATATGAAAGAATTTTTTTTTCTAAAATGAAGTTTATTTAAAAATATAAAATTTGTGAACTGAATATAAAATTCTTAAAGAAATTTCTTTTCCTTTTGTGTCATATATATATATGATGTTGAAACAAATTTTATATTTGTATGTAAGAAAATGTATTCTAAAAGTACTTTTGAGCTACAAATTTAAAATTCGTGAAATGAAAATAAAATTTTTAAAGAAATTTTTACATGTTTATCATATATTAGTTAGAAATACATTTTGTATTAAGTTTACTAGAATTCCAAAACTTTAAAATTAAAAAATTAAATTTTAACTTCAATTGCGGTTTTTTGTTTTTATTTTATCCCTTGCTATTTAATAATCTAAAATTAATTTTAAGCTAACAATTTAAAATTCGTGAACTGAAAATAATATTCCCAAAATAACATTTTCTAATTTTAGAATAATAAAGAATTTTCAGGAATATTAAATAAATTTTTGTCGTGTTTTAGAATTCCCAACATTAAGTTAAAATTCCGCAACAATCTTTTTAACAAAACATCCGAGCTGCTAAGCTGCTTAACAAAATAATTTTACAAAACTCTGAATAATTTGTGGACGTTATTGTGCGATAAGCCTTTTCATGATAAAAAATAAATTAGCAGTATGACACGAGCCACTCGTGATCTGTAAACAAAGGATAACCCTTAGCTCTCAAATGTTTCTTAAGCAATTGAGTTTTCTCTTTTAGCTTTATTTCTAAGGTTATTGTATGAAAACAAACTCAGTGGCAAACTAGAACTTTCGTTAGTTTTACTGAAATACTCTAGTGCAAAAATAGTTCTATTTTTCAAATTATTTAATTAATTTTAATTTCGTATACCAAAAACGTTTGCCTACTTTAAGGCATACTTAATACGACTACTCTTACATAAGTATGTATTATTATAATGTTGCTGTAGTAAATTTAAACAAAAAATATGTATTGTAAAAATTATAAAAAAAAAATAATTTCCAACATTATCCTATTATTGCAAGTAGGTACGTTCCCTCTAGCTATCTATCAATTTCAAACTTCAGTGCTTTAGAAAATGCAATTATTGCAATTTTTATTATTATCATTATTAGAAATGGCAGAAACAGAGAGCCAGAGCAAAATTGTTCAAGTACAAAATACATGCTTGAACATGCATGTAGAGCATATGTAACCAGCAGCAGCAGCAACAAAACAAACAAACTAACTAACAACAGCTACAAGATGCAACAACATATTGCAACATTTTCATGCATCATTACATGAAAAGGAAATCAATTAAAATTTTTACATGATTTTTACTTGTAAAAGGGAGGGCAGGCAGAAAGTTTGAGGGACAAGGGTTTGAGAATAATATTACACAGCTACAAAATGGAAAAGTATGTAACGGTTTTAAAAAAGGACACAAATTATATTTTACAGAGTCATAAATTCTTTTAAATTAGTTTTTAGGTAAAACTTCGATAATCTAAAGAAAAATGTGGGCCAATTTTTAAAATAAAATGCTAAAATTTTACCTTATTATGTTATAATTTGGTCAATTAATTATGTGAAATAAATTTTTATACCAAAATTTTAAATTCCTAAACTTCAATGAAAAATCCCCAAAATGCCATATACCTATTTAAATACAATTAACTGCAAAATTTAAAATTTTTTTGTACTACATTGTTTAGTAAACAACTTTTTAAGTAATTTTTTTAGAATTCCCAAACTTTAAACAAAAACCCCCGAAATTCCCCTTTTAAATTTTTACTATTTTTAATATTAAACTTTTAAACTTTTCTAAATATTGGTGAGAAAGTGAGTACAATTTGTTAAACAATAGATTAACTTGTAATAATTTTGATACGGTTTAGTTTCAAAAATGGGCAAAAAGAAATCATGTACTCCAATAATGAGACCGTTAATTGTGCAGTGTTACCAAAATGAAAAACTGTCAATGTCGGCTATTGCACAAAAGTTTTCTTGTTGAAAAAAAATGGTATTTGGTGTTCAAGAATACAGAGGAGTTTGCAACCCCATATAGGGAACCTAGGACACGAAAGACCACTTTACCAGAAGATAGAGTTCTTTGTAGAGCCAGTAAAAAAAATCCATTTTTATCTTTGCGCGCAATAAAGTCTGAAATTGGACAGCAAATAAGTGAAAAAATATCCATACGGACAATAAAAAGACGCTTAAATGAGTCAGTACTTTGTGGGTGCATGGCATAAACCTCAAGTTTAAAAAAAAATATCATGAAGCCGTTGCGGTTTGCAAGAGAAATGCTCAGAAAACATCCACGTTACTGAATACTCTGGAGCGGCAATTATAAGTTTAACTTGTTCCAATATGATGGAAAATTCCATGTTAGACTTCCTCCAAATAAAGCTTTAGAATTCAGGTACACTGTTAAAACAGTAAAACACGGTGGCGGGTTTATTATGGTCTGGGGTGCACATCCTTGGCGTGGTGTAGGTTCAATTGCACAAGTTCAGGAAATAATGGATCAGCAACAATAAAAAACCATTTTGGAAAATATAATGGAACCATATTGCTTTGAGAATATGCCCATCCAATATATTTTTCAGCTTGATAATGACCCAAAGCACACTTCACGGTTAGAGAAGTGTTGACTTTTAAATCAAACTATTGATGTTCTTGACTGGCCTCCCCAAAGTCCTGATCTTAACTCAATTGAAAACTTATGGGAAATTGTAAAAAGCGGCCTAAAGGACAAAAATCCAGGAAATAATGATGAATTGTTACAGTTGAAGCAACAAAGCTGGAAAAACATATCCTTGCAAACATGCCAGATTTTAATTAAGAGTTTAAAAAAACGACTGCGAATGTTGTCAAAACCAAGGGTTATCCAACAAAATATTAAAAGATAAGACCGTTTTGTTAAACCTCTCTAAGGTTTTTTCATATATTTTTGAAGTTTCTAATTATGTGACCACTTTGATATTGAGTTTTTTGGTGTTTAAATTAATTTTCCTTAAAATAGTATTTTTTTTTTTATTTTAAACTTAATAATAATTTGTTACTTTATTATTTCTAGTTATTAGTTTTAATATTATGAACTGAATTTTTACAATATAGGAACAAACATATATGCTGAAAAGTCGTTTCTAATTATAAGGCCACCACTGTAAGTGTTTAAAACTTGATATTCAAAATATCCTGGCCATATTTTTATTAATGTTATGATTTTGCGTTATATTCGTAGACTTAATTTAAGAAACTGTACAAAAAAAGTAAATTCCTAAAATGAAAATAAAAAGCCCCAAAATACCATGTACAAATTGTAAATAAAATACTACATATAATTTTAAAATTTTCCTTTTTTAAGGTAAATAAAGCAAAATTTTTAGTTCAAAGTAATTTTTGGAAAAAAGATTTAGAATACCTGAACTGAAATTTAAAATTCCCAAACTAATAAATTAATTAAAGTTCTACATAGTAATAAATCAAGTACAAATTTTATATTACTTAATGAAAAACAAATTGTATTGCTATTCTCTAAAAAATCACCATTGCTTAAAACCAACTGTATTGCCTAGAAATATAAATTAAAAAATACTGGACAAATTGCTATAAAAACGCAACAATCGACTGGCAAAATTAAACCATCACAAAATTCAACAAAATAGAAACTTATGTCGTTGAGGCAAAATTAAAAGAACAAAATAAATACTAACAAAAAAAAATCAGCAAAACATCAAATTGAAACGAGCAATCAATGAACGATATTTGATTTTTATTTAAAGGAACATTTTTACTACCATCACTTCAACGGCAACGAACACACACTCTAGGCTGGCAACAAAACAAAAAAAAATAGTAGCAAGGATACAATAAATGCTTTTTTTTTCAAAAGAATCCTTTATTTTTTGTTGTTCTAGCATACTGCATATTGCAGTCAACATATTTTTTTATTTCTTTATTTTAGTTGACTGAATGATTGCAGTTACCCTTCTTGTCATAAAATTTTCCTTGTAGTGCAGTGTGTGTGTGTGTGTGGGTGTGTGTGTGTGGGTGTGTGTGTGTGTGTGTGCCAATTTGGTGCTTTAAAAATGTTGTTGTTTCATGTTGATTTGTATTTATTTTTAAAGAGTTTTTATCAAGTATTTTTTTATTTTCAAAACTCACTCACATTGATTTTTTTGTCCAGCATTGCGAATTGAATTGAATTTTCGTTTCAATATGCGGCTACATTGTTATTTTTGTATAATATTTACTATATATTTATTTATTTGCCGGGCGTTTCATGTTAATTTTTTTTAACTGTTTTTGCAGCAATTTTAATTTTTTTTGCCCGTTTTTTTCCAATAAAATTATATTTTTCATTGAACTTTTGTTGTACGCGTATATCAGTCACAAAAGTTTTATAGTTTTGTTAAATGTTTAAATGTATTTTTAAATATCCCCGAACAACAGATTGTACGGCAACATATTTAACAGGAAAAATGAGAATGTACAATATCGAAACAAAAAAAAATATATATATATATATTTAAATTTAAATCACCATCATTTTAAAATGCAAACAGGGAGGTGGATGATTTAAAGGCAGATTTAAATTTGGTTAAATCTAAAAACCAATTAAAATAAATTATTTAATGGTCAAGTAAAGATTCCCCATTTTTTTTATAAAAAAAATTCAGTGAAAGAGTACAAACTTGTAAGAGCTATTTGAAGGAATTTTATTTAAACTTTGTAAATTCTAAAAAACTTAACAGGAAATTAGTTTCTTTTAAATACATAACAAAAAATTTAAAAGAATTTCCCGAAATTTCTTTATTATTAATATAGAAATAGTGGGAAAATTGTATTTTGGGGAATTTTTTTTCAACTTGAGAATTTTAATTTTTTAACATAAAATTTATTAAAAAAACACATATTCTCACATATTAAGAAATAAAGTCAGAATTAGAACAGAATCCTTTAATTCTAGTTAAAATTTTAAAAGGAAATTTTAGGAATTTTTAAATCAAATTTAGGAATAGTAATAAACTTCCCAAAAAAATTTGTTTGTAATGAATATTTGACGAAATTATAAGGAAATTTCCCCGAAAATTCTGAAACATTCAAAAATATTATTTTGAGAATTTAATTTTCAGTTCGCGAATTTTAAATTTTTAGCTTAAAATTTACATATTAAAAATAAAAAGGCACAACTAAGACGGATACCTTTACTGCAAGTTAAAATCTTAAAGGTAATTTTGGAAATATTTATTTAAAATTACATAGTTTCTAAATAATAGTTATATGACATCATTGAATGAAATTTTTTCAATTCTGGAATTTTACTTTTTTTTTTTTTTTTTTTTTGAAATTAATTTTACAATACATTTTCTTACATATTAAGTCGAAGCAGTAAGAATTAAAACAAAATCCTTTAATTCAAGTTAAAATTTCAAGAATTTTAAAACAATATTTAGGAATTCTAATAAATTTTACAGTATGTATATTAGTTACTCATTTAAAGGAACTTCCCGAAAAATTCTATATAGTTTTATAATTAGAAAATTTTATTTTAAGGAATTTTTTATTAGCGAATGTAAATTTTTTAACTTAACATTTTATTAAGTAGAAAAAGTCAAAACTAAGACGGAATCCTTTATTACGAGTTAAAATCTCAAACTGTAACTTTGGGAATATTAAAATAAAATTTAGGAGTTCTAATAAACTTCCCAAAAAACTTGCTTGTAATTAATATTTGACGAAAATGTAAGGATTTCCCGGAAAATTCTAAAAAATTCTAAAATATTATTTTGAGAATTTTATTATCAGTTCACGAACTTTAAATTTTTACCTTAAAAGTAATTATAAAACGCATTTTGTTCAATATTAACCAGCAAGGATTATAATTACAAGAAAATACCTTGAATTATTTTAAAATTTAAACAGAACCTTTTAGGGATTTTTTTTTTTAAGTTTGGGAATTTTAATAAACTTTACACAAAATTTATTTCTTAACAAAATATGACAAGAAATGTGGAATTTTAAAAATATTCTAATTGGTAGCTTAGGGGATTTTGAATACTTGTTTAGGAATTTGAAATTTTTATATAAAAATTCTTTTTAACAAATGTTTTAGCATTAATCATAATATATGTAAATTTTTACAATTTATATAGAAATTTTAATGAAGGTTTTTTGGTTTTATTAAATTTGCATTTGGTAACTTATATTTTTGAGCTACATACATATGTATAATAAATAAAAATAATTATAAAAAGTTTTAATTTAGTAATAAAATCAAGTGAAATTCAGTAGTATAGGAAAATGCAAATTTTGGGGATTTAAAACTTTCGTTTGGGAATTTCTATTTTTTAGCTTTAAATTATTTCCCAATAACATTTTTTTACAAATAATCAGAAATATAAGAAATTTGTATTTTGGGATTTTATATTTTCAATTTGGGAGTCAAATTTCATTTTTAAAGTAAAAATTATTTAAATCCCTTTAAAATAATAAAAATATAAAAAGGCAATTTTGGGGATTTTTATTTCAAGTGTCGGAATACTTATAAATGCCATATAAAATCAATTTCTGAGCAATGTATTACAACGAGTGTACAAATTTAATTGAATTGGATATTTTTTAGGATTTTTTTGATTTAGGATTGTTTTGAATTTAGTTATTTTGAATTGTCACTTAAAATTTTTTTTAAACCAATAGTTTACAAAAATGTTTTATAAAATTTTAACAGGGTCTTTTTGGGGATTTTTAATTTTTGTTTGGGAATTTATTTTTTATAGCTTTAAATTATTCCAATGAAAATTATGCCACAATTAAGCATAAAAAGTACAATTTTGCAAATAAAATCATGTTAGATTTTTTACTAGATATAGGAAATTTGTGTATTGGGAATTCTGGATTTAAATTATTTTATTGAATATTGAAATTAATGAAATCCCCTTAAAATAATAAAAATTCAAAAAGTTAGTTTTGGGAATTTTAATTAAGGTTTGGCAATTTTTATAAATGTCACATAAAATCTATTTCTAAACAATTCAAATGTGACTATTTATGAATAGGGCATTTTGGGATTTTTTTTTTAAAGTTTAGACATTTCAAATTTTCACTTCAAATATATTTTCAACTAATATTTTACAAAAATGTATTATTAAATGGGTAAATTTAAGCAATTTATTTGAAAATGGAAATTTTGGGGATTTGAAATTTTTGTTTGGGAATTTATATTTTTTTTAGCTTTAAATTATTAAAAAGTAATATTACGACACAATTAAGCATAAAAAGTGTAAATTTGCAAAAAAATTCATGTTAGATTCTTTACTATATGAAATTGGTATTTTTGGGATTTTGATTTTAAATTTGGGAATTTTAATTTTTTATTAAAAATCTATTTTTTTTATCGTTATTATGTATAAGCAGAAAACATTAATGAAATCTCCTAACATTTGCTATGTTTTGAAAGGAGTTATTTTGGAGATTTTTATTTAAAGTTTTATTTAAAGAATTCTTTTCTCTTTAATTCTTTGAAAAAATGAAAATTTGAGCGAAAATTTTATTTATATTTGAATTGATTATTTTGATGATTTTTATATTTAGTTTAGAAATTTAAAATTCTTACTTATTTAGTCTGTAAAAATAATTTTGTTTTTTATTTTTTTTTGTGCCAAAAAAAATTATTTAATTTCAAAGAAAATTCCTTTAATTGTTTTGGATTTGTTAAAAAATTTTAATAAACTTGCTACAATGTTTAAATACAAAACAAATAGAAATTAACAATTAAATTTGTTGTTGTTTTTTGTTTATTTTAATGTATTTTAAGCATTTTAAATCATTACAGAAAAAAATACCAAAAATTAACAAAGCATACTTTTAGGATTGAAAATGTAACAGTGATTGCAAATGGTCAAAAAAATGCAATCCAACATTAAATGAAGCATACTTTTATTATTTTAACAAAACGAACTTGAAAACTGTTGCAACAAATACTAATGAATGCAAAGCAAATACAATAAAAACACAACTATACAATTCTTATTTATTTAAAAAAAATATATACATACATATATGTATAAATAAATGACCATAAAATAAAATATATTTAACATGAACTTATACTTGTACATTTACTAACAAATTAAGCACAGTACATATAAAAACAAAAATTTTATGCAATATGTAACAATTTATATGACAATAACAAATTGTAAAACTACTGGAAATTTTAACGATTCAACTCATATATGACCAATAAATGGAAAATATAAAAAACTGGATAAAAAAAACTAAACAAAACATTTACTGACAACACTTAAGCAAATATACGAATGCAGTGGGCAATGGGCAAACTGCTGGCTGGCTGACTGGCCTACAGACAAAATCCGGGAAAGGACAGACAGGCAGACAGAATAGTTATACATACACATATATACATACATACATATGTATGTACATATGTATGAATCTGCAAAAAAGCCTATAGCACAGATTGTTAAGATACAATAAAAATTATGAACAATTTAACATTTACAACACAGAACAACGAACGCCAGCAGCAGCAACAACAAAAATAACATAAATGAACTCAAAAAAAAATTGACTTGTTCAACTACAAAACTGGTCATATTCATATAAAATTGAAAATATCGAACAAGGGGAGAAAAAAATATTCAACAAAAAAAAAACGAGTAAAACAGACCGAAGAGAAGCCCTAAAACGAAACAAAATCAAAACTAACATTTTAAATCTCAAAAAAGCCTCAAAATATGTTATGTTACATTCTTCTTAAATATTTATTTACAATAAATTTGAAGTGAAAATTCTAAAGTCCTAAACTAAAATTACAAATCCCCAAAATGCCCAAATTCCCAAAAAAAAAAAAAACTATTTTCGTTGCAATTTTCTCAAATTTTTGTCATATATTGTAAAGCAATAAATTTTAAAAACGTTTATTTCAATTCCCAAATCTTAACTAAATATCCCTAAAATTTCCACTTGCGAATTTTAACAAATGTTAGCGAATTTTATAAATTCTTAGATACTGTTAAATCATAATAAGTGTTAGAAAATTAATTTTAATAAAAACAATTAAATTCCTAAATTCAAAATCCCCCATATACGAGTATTCAGTTCCAAATTTTAACAACTGTTCCGGAATTTAATTAATTCTTACCGTTAAAGATTACACATTTTATTTTTGTCAAAAAAATAAATTTTCTCAAAGTTACAAATCAAAAATAAAAACAATTTTTAGTGAAATTTTTTTCACATTTCGTTTAGAAATAACTTTTATAAAAAGTTTATTGAAATTCCCAAAATTAAAATAAATATCCCCAAAATACCCGGTGCCGAAGTTCAACAAATGTTATGGAATTTTATAAATTCTTACTGCTAATGAAAAATAGAGGTTAGAAAAGTTATTTTCAACAAAAAATTTTAATTCCAAAATTCAAAAGAAAAATCCCCAAAACACCAATTTCTTCTAGTAATGAATTTCACTTGTTTTCATATCTAAATTTACACTTTGTTAGATTATTTGTAACAAATCATGCTTTAAAATAAATTCACAGCTAAAAAATATGAATTCCCAAAATAAAATCAAAAATCCACAAAAATCCAATACTTACATTTTTTATAAAAATTAAAAAAAAATGTAATAAATTCTTACTGTACTGTGTTCAAAAATAAATTTTTAACAAAAATATTAAAATTCCCAAATTTTTAACAAAAATCCCCAAAATACTAAGTTTTCATTTTTGGTAAGATTAGCTCATTTTGTTAAAAACTTTATATTTTTACAGGTATTTATTAAAGTTACTTAAGAAAATTGAATTATAAATGAGTTTTAAGCAATAAATACACAATTATCATTCTGGGGAACCAATGCTTTTCTTTAATACCAACAATTGGACGGTTGTTGGTATTGATGCTCATTTGGCTGTACTCTGACCCAAAGTAGCGCCTATCATACAAAATATTGAATTTGGTTGAAGAGTAAAGTGGCAAATTATTAAGGCTTATACACATGCAGTCATACCACTGGCCTGTCTGACTGAGCAGATGTTGCATCACACGCTAGCCCCATGAAATCAACCAGTCTGACACCCTAGTCATAGACATAGTAATTGTCGCCTATAGTGATGTGAAAAATTGTGGCCAGAGCCTATATTAAACTGTAAAAGTTTTTTATCCACAACAATTTTTATTTATTTCTTTTTGTCATTGTGACTTCTCTACATTATTCTGTGTTGGTTTTTTAAGGTCTTGGGGTGAAAAAGTCAATTGGTGGGTTGCTGGTTTTATTTTTCAATATATAAAGTGAAAAAAGAACAGACTGGTATGATGGAACAATATTTTTTTATATTTTTTTAAACTGTTTCCTAACTGTTTTTTGTATAAAGCTAACGTCGTCTGTATAATCATAACGGGTGAATAACGAATAAACCAACAATTTTACAAAAAAAAAATTATGCTGCATACTTTAGGGAATAATGTCACAGCTGTTAAGGGACAGCAAGTGTAAAGTGTTAGTTGCTCGTTTTAATAGCGTAGCATAAAACACTTTCACATTTCCATACATAGATTTGGCTTTAATATACCTGCCGTTGAAATTTTTTTTTTTTCGAAATATGTTTGCTTGTTCTCTTTTCACATTGTTAAATACATACAATTTGACAGCCGGTAGCCAGAAATAATTAAACTTAATCGGATTTACGAAAAAACATCCAACCAACCAATTCATGTGCCATATAGCACCAGTTTTGTTGCAATATTTTTTTTCCTCTAACTTTAGAGAGTTTTTAAAGGGCTGTGGAATTTGTGTATTATAAAAAAATTATGATGATGGCTATGATGATTTTTGTTATGAATAATCCTATTGGAATTGTTATTATATTTGGGTGCAAACAAAGAAAAACCAAAATATAAAAAATGAAGCCGCTGAAGCCTAATGATACAAACACTTTAAAAATTTATGAATTTTTGAGAAAAAAATTCACAAAATTTTAAACTTTTAAAGAATTGGTTTGTGTAAGTTGGCACTAAAGGCAAATATTTGCTGAAAAAGACTTAACCATTAAAAACAATATTTTTGAACTCGTTTATTTCTTAAAAAAAAACTTCGTTTATTTAAGACAAGACACAACAAATATTTTGTCTTATTTTATAAGATGTTAGTTTTCTTCCTGCATTCTAATTAATTTAAAAAAAAAACACATTTTGTCTTTAGTTGACTTCTAGGTAACACATCTACCTCTTAAATGCTACCCCTACAAATAGGCAACAACTATGAAATAAATAAAACAATGTACATACATATGAAAACAATCATCATACATTATTTTATACAACTTTTTATGCATCTCCCCTTAGCCACAAAAGAAGGGACAAGTGGTCTTTAATATACACTACATATTATGCCTTAAAACTCCTTTACTGTCTCACACTTGAGCTAAATAAAGAAAATTCTCTATAAATTCATTTTCAGTTGCAGATAAATATTATAGGATGTATATGTGGTAGTATTGATAGTATGTTGCAATCAGCAGCAGTTGTACAAGTATTGTATAAATATGTGTAATTGTTGGAGTATTAAATGGTTAAATGGTTTTAAGGCTGCTTACCATTTCAGACCAATCATCATGAGCAGAGTGTTGGTGTGTGCTGGAGGCTGGGGAATTGTACAGACAACAGCCATAATGAACAAAAACATACACATGCTCATTTGGTTGCTGTTGTTGTTGTACAACACAATTCAGGCTGTCAGGCATTTAAGGATAATGCCACATATAAAGTTTAATGAGCTGCAATTAATCGTACATGACGACACTATAAAAATGTTTTCGTTTACAATTCCTTTACGTGTTTTTTTTTCATAGAGGGGTTTGTTGGGAATGGTCTTCGTTTATTTAAGGCTGTAATTGCACCCAATTGGTATAAAGTGTATTATAATGAAGTTTTGAAGATTCTTTTCATATAGTTTGGCATTTGTGAGTCATAAGTGCCAAGCCTAGGAAGTGTAAGATGTTTGCCTGACCAAATATGTATATGCGAATTTTAAGGTGCCAAGGACCAAAGTCTTCTGCATACCAATATTTATGCTATTTTAGTAGAGATAGCCTTCTCAAATCCTTTCGTTAAAACATTTCCTATTGGGTTTTAAGGGACATCTGAAAATATGTGTAACATTTATCTGAATGTCTATTTGGCTTTATGTTTATGTTTTTGTAAGTATGATTAAATATACATATTAATGTTTGTATGTGTTTTATAAGAATATTTAAGGGGAGTTAAATGGTAAAAGGCCATTTTGATATTAGGGAAGCAGTAGTTAGTGCCCTCGCCCTTATCAGTGAAGAATAGAAAAAATCATTTAAACTATCAACAAATTTTTCCTTCTCTTTGCATTTGAGAAACTTTGCAGGATCTGAAATTTTTGGTTTAGTTAAAGTGAATATCTTGGTGATTGTGGTTTCAAGGGAATACTTCCCTAAATATGCAGCAAACTTTCTGCTTTTTCCTCATTTGAACAAAAAAAAAACTACTTAAAACAAAAATTGTATTAACATTATGATAAAAACTGTTAAGACTTTTGAAACAATCAGCAATATTTTATAATTAAAAGGGTGTGCATTAATTGCTTCAAAACAGGAGAACTTATTGAACTAGTGCGTATAAATTTTCTTATTAATTTAAGATATTGAGTTCTACGTTTAAAGCTAATTTAAGACTATATAAAGACATACAAGGACAGTTCGGAACTTCTTAGTCTAGAACATAAAGCGCGGTATAAACAGCAAAATGTTAAGTGTTTTGGAAACTTGCATCTCTGATTTGAACATATGTCAAAAAAAGACGCATCCGCGATTTTTTTGCAATAGAAAAATTAGAAATTCGTGGTGTCATTAAATATTTAAATAAACAAGTTTTATCAGGACAAGAAATTCATAATGATATGGTGAATGTGTTAGGTGAAAGTGCTCCTTCAAATGCAACAGTAAAAAATTGGGTTGCTGAATTTACAAGCATTGAGATTGAACCACGTTGTGGACGTCCAATGACAGCAACAAGAACAGAAATTGTAGCCAAAGTGCATGATATGGTATTAAATGATCGACGAATAAAAGTATGTGAAATAGTCAATATCATGGGCATCTCAAATGAACGAGTCCATTTAATTTAGCATGAAGAATTACAGATGAAAAGCATTCTGCAAGATCGGTGTCGCATTTGTTAAAAACGCATTAGAATGTTTGGATCGTTTTAAGAAAAATAAAATGGATTTTAAGCGTCGTTTCATAACTGTTGATGAGACATGGGTCCACCACTATACTCCAGAGACAAAAGAACAATCCAAGCAATGGACTGATGCTGCAAGAAGTGCCCCAAAGAAGGCAGAAAGAATTAAATCGGCTGGTATGTTTATGGCAACGGTTTTTTGGGACTTCAAATTTATTTTATTGATCGTCTATCTGTAAGAGGGTAAAACAACTATTGCAACATTTTGGAACAATGACTTTTGCCTGTTCCCAAATCTAAAAAAATTTCTAGCTGACAAACGTTTTACCTCAACTGAAGATGCAATTACAGTTGTAAACCACCATTTTGAAGGCCTTGAGGAAAACTATTTTAATCAAGGGATAGAATTGCTAGATAAGCGTTGGACTAAGTTTGTACATATATCGAAGTTTTAGGAAATTTTATTGAAAAATAAAAATGTTTTTCAAAAACTAACTATTCTCTTTTTGTACTGAGCTAAGAAGTTTTCGAACCGACCTCGTGGGATGATGGTAAACTAAGAAACTATGGAAAGAACTCCAATTTAAGCTTAGCTCAGAGTATAAGTGTTAAGACCTACGATTGAGGCTAGAATACGTCTAAGGCTTTTTAAGATTAATTCAATAGTAGTTGTGTCCAAAGTCTTAGTTTAGCTTTAAACTTTGTTCTGTTTAAAGAATCGTCATCTCGGTTTAGCTACGTTCTTCATAAATCTGTTTAAGGCCTCAGTTCAGCTGCAATATTTCTTTTAAAGGTTTTAGTTTGCTTTAATCGTAAGTCTTTTTATACTTTTAGTTAGTCAATCTTAGTTTTAATTAAAATCTTAGTTTAGCTTCAATCTTAGTTATTTTTATAGTCTTAGTTAGTCAATCTTAGTTTTAATTAAACTCCTAGTTTAGCTTCAATCTTAATTATTTTTAAGGTCTTAGTTTAGCTTCAATCGTGAGTCTTTTAAAGGGTTTAGTTTGCTTTAATCGTAAGTCTTTTTATAGTCTTAGTTAGTCAATCTTAGTTTTAACTAAAATCTTAGTTTAGCTTCAATCTTAATTATTTTTAAGGTCTTAGTTTAGCTTCAATCGTGAGTCTTTTAAAGGTTTTAGTTTGCTTTAATCGTAAGTCTTTTTATAGTCTTAGTTAGTCAATCTTAGTTTGGCTTCAATCGTAGTCCTAACTAATCAATCTTAGTTTTTAGTAAAGTCTTAGTTTAGCTTACATCTTTTCTTTTAAGATCTTTTATTTAGTTCTTTTTAAGGTCTAAAGGTTTAACTTTAATCCTTTTTTAATTAGATTTTTAAAGCCTTAGTTTAACTTCAATCATAATGCTGTTTGAAGCCTTTTTTTTATTCATTTCTTTCACATATCTCCAAATAATTTTTAATCTGTATTTTCTTAGTTTTTTTTTCTAAACTTTTTTAAAAATGCTCATGGGCTTTTAGTTTACACTTTTTTTAAACAGTTTTTATGTCTTTAATTTTATGTCATTCTTTTATATTTACATACTTTGGTTTACCACTTACTTTTTTTTCGAGTGTATTCAGTCTAGTAATCCCTGCATTCTGCCTGACTTTTTGAACAGACAGACATACATACATATAAATTGTTAATGCAGCTTTATTATTTTCATATAAATTATTTTCGCAATTGTTTTTTTTTTCGTTTGTTTCGCTTTGTACAAATTTAATGGCCCGTTCAATTGTGTATTGATATAAATTGATGGTATATTTGCAATAAAGCAGCAAATACATAAAATGAGATTTATTTAACTCTTTTACTTTCGTTTTTTATTTCGTATTATTTTGTTATATTTTTTGTATAAGAGTAATTGTTAGAGAGGGTTGGCTCTTTAGGAGATAATAATAATTTCCTATTGCTAGATAAGAAATTGAATTAAAGAAAGCTTAGAAAAAGTACTTTTTAGTTACTTTTTTTTTAAAACGAAACTTTTTTGGAGTATTATAAAAAATAAATTTTAAAAAAAAACTATTTGGATAGAAAACCAAATGTTTGGCCAAACTCGTTTTATGTTAGTTTTATGAATGATGTTATAGAATACAGCTATTGGTAGGTACTATTTTAAAAAGGGTTTGAAAAGGTTAATATAAAGTACAAACAAACCCCTTGTTTAATATCCATCATTAAGAACAAATCTCTAAGTATGGCAGGTCTGTTTTAGTCAGTGTGTTTTTCTTTAGCTGCTGAAGGCAGCCATCAAATTCGGTTTATTAAGCAAAATTAAAAAATAATAATTAAAACTGTCTTCGAAATTAATAAATTTTTGTTAATTAGTAATGAAAACCAGAAGTGAATAAATAAAATTTGCAAAATATTGGTTTGTATGTCTTTACGATGTGTTAATAACAACAATATGGTAAATAGTTTACATACATATGTATGTAATTTCAAAAAAACCTTATACAATATTAAGTTTAAATTTTAACAAAAATTTTGTTAAAAAACGTGGGTTTTATAAAATACAAATATCATTATGTATAATGGTGTTCTAATAATTTGTGTAAATTTAATATTAACCAACTTAGGTATTAATGTATAAAACATTTTAGACAATATTTTTTGAAATATTTCGAGAAATATACATATTTACATACATTTTCTTGAATTTTTTTTTATAAGAATTTTGACAGCTAGACTGCACTAAAGTTTCTATATAAAAACATATACTAAAGATCAGCTGTGCTCTTGATTAAGAGAGTATTAAGAGAATATGTATTCTCAAATTTATAGCGGTTTATTGCAGCAACAACATTTTAAGTTTATTATAAAGCAGATATGGAAAAGTTGACACAATGCTACTTTTTTTGTTATTATTCAATAGTACCGTGACTCAATTTAATACTCTAAAAAGAACTGATAAATGAAAACAATATTATCCAAAGAAAATATTGAGTTCAACAGTATTTTTTCAGGAAATATTGTTTATAACATTACTTTCTTAAGGAAATTTTATGCATGACAGTATTTTCTTAGGAAAATGTTGAGTTTAACAGTATTTTTTTAAGAAATGTTATGTATAACAGTATTTGTTTACATAAATATTGTGTATAATAGCATTTTCTAAAGCAAATATTTCGTATAACAGTATTTTCTTTAGGACATATTTCGTATAGCAGTATTTTCTAAAGCAAATATTTCGTATAACAGTATTTTCTTAAGGAAATATTGTGCATAACAGTATTTTCTTAAAGAAATATTGTGTATAACAGTATTTTCTTAGGCAAGGTTTATACGATCAAATTTATGACGTCTATTTTTATTAATTCTCTTTTGAAGATGCTACGAAAATTTTTTTGCATTCATACGACGTTGTTTTTTGACGTCATTTTTTTACAAATTTTAATTTTTGTTGTAGTCAGGGTTGATTTTCTTGTTGAATCTTCTTTACTTTATTGTTCGGTATTAAAAAATTTTCTTTGTCTTTTAACAAATAATTTTACGCACTAAAAAAAATTACACATATAAATAAATAATTACAGAAATCCAAACAAAATAATTATTTTTCTTGTTTACAAAAATATTCACCTTATTTATTTATTTTATTTTCACTTATTAAATTTCTAAACGAACTTTTCAACTAAAAATAAGAACAAGAATAAAACGGAACAACAGAAATAGAAATGAGTTTAAAGAGAAATATGAAAAAAAACATGAAAACAGAAATCGTGTCTATTTTTCTACCCCGCTTGCTTCTCTAAACCGCTCGCCTTCAAACCAAAAGTAACGTCTAAAGTTAGACGTCATAAATTTCATCGTGTAAACCTACCCTTAAAGAAATATTGTGTATAACAGTATTTTCTTAAGGAAATTTTGGGAATAACAGTATTACTAGGAAATATTTTTTATAACAGTATTTTCTTAAAGAAATATTGTGCATAAAGAAAAGCTTGTGCATAACAGTATTTTCTATAGAAAATATTGTGTATAACAGTTTTTTCTAGAGAAAATCTTGTGTATAACAGTATAAAATTTTGTGTAAATGAAAATTTAAATTTAATTTTCATTAAATTAACTGAAGGTAAGAATTGTTTTTACAACATGAAAAAATGTTTATTAAAATTTTTATTGAGCTGGGGATCGAACCTGGGTTCAATCTCGAAACAAGTAAAATTTAATGAACTCATGCCTAACTAAATATATATTTTGTGTAAATCTTTAAAAACTAATATTTGAATAATATTTTGATACCGAACAAAAATTTAATTTTCCATCCCTGTCAGAGACCAAAGCGTATGCAATAACAAGAAATATGAATGGAGAACAACAGTACAACAGAAATTGTAATAAACAGGTTTAAGTTCATTTTAAAAGACAATTTAATGCAGTTGTTTTTTTTTTTGGAGGTAACATACATATGTTATAGAACGCACAGTGGGTTAAGTCAAAGAATGAGTGCCACAAATTTTTATAATAAATAAAAGTTTTTGGAAATAATTTAAATAATTTAATTACAGATTCCTGTAAAATAGAATAAAAAAAAAGAAATTTGTAATTATAAATTTTAGTTTTTTTAAATATATGTACATACAGTGGGTGGCCAAATTATTAGTTACACATGCAAAATTGTTTAGTTTGAAGCCGTATAACATTTTAAAATAGTGAAAATTTATCATTTTATTTGTTCTTTTAGGTAAATTAAGTGTTTCTATTTCAATTAAAAATAAATTCTTTTGTTTTAAAAACATATATTTGAGGAAAACAAATTTTTTGAAAAAAAAATCTTAATATTTCGTAGAACCTCCTTTGGCATCAATTACAGCTTGCACACTTTTTGGCATGTTCTGAATGCATTTTCTTTTAGTTCTTCATCGTGATGCCAGACTTTAATCAATGCCTCTATAAGATTTTGTTTGTATAACAGTATAACCTCAAAATTGCATATTTCACACTTCAGAGCAGAATGATCTACAACTGCACTCTAATGTTACCAATCATTGTGTCAACAAAATATTGCACAAAATATTTAACAGTATTACCAGAATTAAAATACGAAAACATCTGGTACAAGAAACAAATTTATATACGTATTAAAAGCGGTTGAATCTTAATTAATATGAAAAACTAGTGTAACTAATAATTTGGCCACCCACTGTACATATGTATGTAGTAAATTTACTTAAGCATATGAAAATTAGAATTTGTGCCATGTAATGTAAACTTAGACTTTGTTAATATTTGGTTACACTAGACTACAGCGAAGTTTATGTGGTAGTTTGAGGAACTACCATAAATTTTTCTTTTAGTCCTGTTTCACACTCTTCAGTATTTGCTGACCAGTTTTTGTTCAATTCTCTTTTGAACTTTTCATTTCATTTACATACGTCAATTCAATTTTCGTACTTTTTAATGCAAATCAACATGCATGAAAGAAAAAGAACAAAAGGAAATAAGAAAATTGACTAGTACTGTCAAGTTTGTAGCCCTTTTATTCTCTTTTCCCTTCTCATCCAAAAATACTTGTCTTGTCGAGTCAGAAGTGCAGAGTGTGAAAGCGGACTTAGGTTTCTTATTTTGTCACATCATGTTGAAATTTTTGTCCTTTAATTACGGTCTATTGCTTTAAATATATTTTTTTTCAAGCAATTATTAAACTTTTGTGCATTTATTTAATATTTTTTTTATAATTTAACATTTTATTTTTTACTCTTATAGTTACCATTGTACAAATGTTAAAAATACACTACTATACAAATCCACTCTTGTTGAACGTGATAACAATGTTGTAACTGCCAAAATATATACGCAAATGTATGCCTTGTATTTATATGGTGTGAATAAGAGACAATGTAAATGCCACAATTACAACGACAAGTAACAACATGTTGCACTGAACTATTGCATATTAATATGTATATACACACAGAAAATATAATTGTGATGATAGCTTTATTTCTCGCCAATTGCATGATTCAATTGTATTCAAAGCTTGATGGACAACAGTTATGATAGAAATAGCCAACTATTTGCCATAACTACAAAATTTAGTTGGTTGCAGCTGGAAGAGTCTGTGATTACTATTAAATGTTTGTTACATTGTTACATTAACAAAATCGGTTGTCACAACCGAACTATTTCTCTGTATGTACTTTTTTATGCCTGAATATCATAAAGAGATTTTATTTTGTTTTTCTTCTAGACACATTTTTGGCAACGAGTTGTGAATACGCTAAATTTTGAATGGTTATGTGTTGCATCAATTTCATATTTTGTTTTCTTAACACCTGCCCACTATGAGAATAAGACTTTAATAATGACTTGGTTTTTTATATGGTTCTGTAATTTCCAGAATATGATTCCATGCTATTTTAAATTCAAGAAATGCTGTGATAAAAACAGATTTTTTAAATTCACAGTAAATCAACCAATTTGTTATTCTATAGAAATCTTAGGGAGTTTCAAGTTAGTTTGTTTAAAAATGTTGCTCTTTCATTCTATTTGCGCGAAAATTAAAATGTTAATAAACAAAAAGAAACAATTTTGTAAAGAAAATCAGAAAAGTAAAGAAGGCATTACATTATAGTACAGTTAACATATTAGTTATTAAATCACTATTTAAAAATGTCACGTTATAAAACTTACAAGTCCTAGTTTTTGTCACGTTCTTGTTTCCGTGTGTATTGCTATATATATTGGTAACAACAAAACTTACCATTTGCACTAAACTTAAATACTATAGCTAACGAAAAATTAATTCAAAATCAATTTTCAATTGTCTTTAGCTTTCATTACAGACATATGAATGACGCGTTCGTGACCATAATTCATAAATGAGTGGAAAATTAGGTTAATCCTAAAATACTATAGAAAAATTTAATAAAATAATAAATGTCTTTAGTTATTAAAGATATTTAAATGTCACGTTCTTGACCATAATTGAAAAATTAGGTAAATGCTTAAATAATTTATACTTATCCAGTCTGCCAAGTAACTTGACTCTTAAAATTATGCTTTAAAAGGGATAATGTTTTAGCTACTAAATAAAATCCTAGCAATATTCATAGTTGTAAAGTACTAAAATAACAAAATAACAGTATATAGGTATATTTAATATTTTTGCAAACCAGCAAATCCTATAAACTCATATATGGAATTTTTCTGCTGTGCCTGTGTGATTATTTGTCAAAATGTGTGAAAATTTCAAATGATTTTATTCCCTTAAGGCTGGAAAAAATCGATAATTACAAGCCATTTTCATTTTGACAATACAGTAGCAGTTGCAAGTATGAATGTGTACGTGTTTTTATTGCTACATGCTACATGACCAAACAACCATCTATTTAATTCATATGCAAAGTTGTATTTGCTCATACTCTCGGCTGTGTGTCTTTGCTGTGTACTGCAATAGCAATCTCTAAATTCCAATGGTCATTTTTGACAGTTTATTACTTAATTATAAATTGACTTCATCATCATTATTGTTATTATCAGCATCATTATCATTTAGGGTAATTGTTGTTGCATAGGAGAGAGAGAGAGAGAGAGTGTGTGTGTGTGTGTGGCTGTGCTGCAGTGTTGCAACAGAAATATTTTGTTAGTGTCAAATTTATAATGTCCATAGAGTATTGTGCAAAAGCAAACTAAATGTTTAGTTAATTGTTAGGAAATTTCTAATTAACAATTTAAAATTATCTCATATACATATTAAACATATGTATGGCTGACTTGCTGTAGATTTGAATCAGGTATGGGAAATAACACAAAATAAACCAGGGCCAATTCTTTGCTTATAGCTAAAACAATTTTAATTGAGTTGATTTTATATATTCTTCCCGGTAGGATATAAATAATTCACTTCAGTTTTAAGTAATACATTTGGCCCCCTTAAATTCTACAACTTGTCCCTCCCTTGTGCTGTAATAAGCTGTATACTGGCATTTTCGACTGAAAATTTAATAAAATTAAATTTTATTATTAATATTGTTTGTGAAAGGTAAAATTGTATGCTTGCATATGAATCTAATTTCAATTTTCTATTAATTTTACCAGTTAATTGATTTAATTTCTGTCTACGTATGTATGTGTTTGTATGCATGTATGTTTAAATAAGGATATATGAGTAGGTTTGTTATAAACACATTGAACGTGACCAAGTACTTTAAATAAATTTATGAGTGGACACAAGTTATGAGGCCTAGAGATTTAGGTAATTGTAAATAAATGTTTCAAGTTGCTGCAGCAGCAACAAGAGAAAATATTTAAATGATGTAAATGTATAATGAAAGTTTTGGTAAAAATTAGGGAATGATAATTTAAATATAATAAATGGCAATAATTAAATTTCATGTTAAATAACATTATTTTTAAACATAATACCTTAGTTATCGCTAAAGTATCAAAAACCGCCAATTTAAAAAATCGTCAATTTACCCAAAAAGTCTTTAATAAAATTTAAATTAAAGTAAAAAAGGTAATATTTAGGAAAAAATATCGAAATTTTATTAAAAATCAATTGTTACTAAATAAGCGCTTTTCAAAAAAAAAACCGCTAATTTAAAAAATCGCTAAATTGTCAACATTTTTAATTAAAAAAAAATCATTTCTTTTATAAAAAAAACTTTGATTACTTTATTTCCAGAAAAAATACCAATATTCGTATTTAATCTTAGTTATAAATAAAGTATTCATCACAATAATTAGAATTCTTTAAATAAAGGATATATGAACAGCTTTTTTATTTGCCGGCCAATCTAAAGCAAATTTGTTACCTAAATGGCAGAGAGTAGCACACATTTATACACTAAAAGTAAATACTGTCTATAAACTAATAAAGCTTTTAATAATGAAAATCTTTAACACCTTTGATTGTAATTAGAATAAATGGAAGAGATCTTAAGGTATTTGGGTCGAATTTAAACTTAATGCTAACTTTTTGTTTTTGTTTATTCTGTGCTATGGAATGATAATTTAAATGTTATAAATGCTAATAAATAAATTTAATGCTAAATGGCCTTATTTTTAAACATAATAAATCAGGCCATTTACCCAAAATTCGCTAGTTTAACAAAAAGCGCCAATATTAATAATTGCCAATTTACTCAAAAAGTCTTTAATAAAATTGAAATTAAGTAAATATTAAGGCAAAATCTAAAAATTTTATTAAAAATCAAGTTTTACTAAATAAGCGCATTTCAAAAAACCGCCAATTAAAAATTAATTACATTTTTAAATAAATTATTTCTCCTTTAAAAAAACTTTGATTACTTTAACCAATTTTTGTATTAAATATTTGTTTTAAATAAAGCATTAATAACTATAATTAGCATTCTTAAAATAAAGGATATATGGACAGATTTTTTATTTACCGGCCAATCGTTATAAAATTTGGCACCTTAATGGCAGAAAGTATGTTACATTTATATATTAAATATAAATACTGTATATAAACTAACAAAGAAATTACAAAAGTTTTTTTTATAAATTTTATAATTTTTTTTGTTTAATTTTAAAATAAAGAAAATCTATCACACCTTTGATTGTAAATAAAAAATGGAATATATCTTAAGGTATTTGAGCCGAATTTAAGCTAAATGTTACCTTTTTGTTTTTGTTTCTGCTGTGCTGTTTATTTATAAATAATAGCTTTCAAAGTTGACTGAACTTAAATGCCTTTTTTTCTAAATCTTTCTATACCTTTTACAACTTTCTAGTCCAGTTTTTTTGTCTTAATTGTTGAAACCTTTTTGTATGTTTGAATTTTGCTTCTTTTGACGCATATTATACAGATAAAGCGAAAAGTTTTCATAACATTTAACCGGTCTTAAAGACACACTCAACTAGAAACGTAACAGCATAGACAAATAAAAAAATTAAAAGAAACAACAGTCTTAAAGAGGAAACATTATATATAACAGTGTAATAAAACAAGTCCCTAACAACAACAGACAGACATTAAAATTTGCAACACAAAGGTACCCAGCAAGAGAAAAAAAGGTACCGGCTAGCAATAGTACCAGTAATAAAAACATTACTGATATTGTTATGTTATATTTAAAATACGACTACTTGAGTTGTGTTAAGACAAGCAGCTAGTAGCAAAAAAAAAAAACTATAACAGGACATAACCAAGTAATAAGAAGGAAGATTTGTGGGTAATAATATAAAACTTAAAACGTATATGAAAGAAAACTAAGCAACATTAAAGTTTTGTTGTTATTATTTTAAGTTTTTTTTTCAGCTCCTTATGCATAAATGTTGCAGAATAAAAAATAGTAGTAGTGTTAGTGCTTTTCTTTCCTTTCTCTTCTGTAAACGGAAGTAAGCAACGAATGAATAAATGTTGTTTCCGATTTGCATTCATTCGTTAGTTTTAAATTATGATACAAAACAACAAAAATAACAAATACTCATACATTTGAACAACAAATTGCATTAGTAGTGGTCCTGGTTTTTGTACATTATTTACCATTCTAATCGTTAGACATTTACATGTTGCAAGAGGGTGTTTCATTAGAATTTCATTGTTGTTTGCCAGCTGGTTTTTTGTCTCGGTTTGTTGCATTTATTTTGTAGTTTTTGCTGCTTAAAGATTTGTTTTTAGTTCTCATTCAAGGCATTTTTAAGGAAAACATTCATTCATTTATTTATCTTTATGTCTGCCATGCAAATTTCTGTTAGGGTTTTGTTGCTTTTTTTTTTAAAGTAAATAGTTCTAAATTGTCAGTTTTTTAAAGGATGGCTTCAGTTTTTTACAAAAAAGTTAATGTTTTTAATATAGTTTACAGAAATGTAAGAAAATTTATTTAAATGAACGCAGCATAATATTTGTAACATGGAAACTAAAATTCAATGAATTAGTTTAAATATCAACAGACTTGGCCATATATCCTTTTTTTAGTTTTACGAACATTTTAGGTTTTACTATTTATTATGTTGGAAAATTGGCAGCTGTTTTACAAATATTTAACCTTATTTTCTTCAAAGGACTTTCAATGGTATTTAAGTTGAAAAAAAACAAACATTTCAAATTTTTATAATTTTTAAGGAGTTTCCTTCAGGCTAATTTGGTCAAATGTTTGTTTCCAAACGTAAATAAAAAACTTGTTCGATTTTTATTTTTTATTTTATTTACCCAACGTTTCGTTAGTTTTATTCTAACTTCTTCAGGGGTCTCGTTCTAAATAATAGCTTTAATGTTTTTTATCATTGGATATTAATTTTTATTATTAATTAGTTACTAAAATACTAAAAAACGGGACATCACGAACAGAATTTTGGTATAAATAATGAAATAATTAATAAAAATATAATATACAATAAACGACCACAAAACTTAAGTCAAGTTTAACTTAAAGCTAATATCACAGAACTCAAATTTCAAATTTTTTATATTAAAAAAAAAATTGTATATTACTTAATATGTAAACTTATTCCCTAAATGGACGTGGTATAGTAGTTGTAAACATTTGAAATAAAATCTATTAAATTTGTCTTGATATTAACAGAGTTCACCATATATCCTTTTTTTTGCGTTTCATAAAAATTTCATATTTTATTAGAAAAATTATTAGCTGACAAAAAAACATATTTTCTCATCTGATTCACAGAACTTGGATTGATTCTTAAATTAAAATTTTATTGAGAACTTAAAATTTAAAATCAAAAAAAAATTATTTTTAAAATTATTACCCAAAATGGATGCAGAATAATGTTTGCAAAAATATATAATAAATTTATTGAATTTTTCTTGATATCACAAAAGTTCACCATATATCCTTTTTTTGATGGTTTTAAGAAATTTCATATTTTACTGTTGATTTTGATAGGAAATTAATACTTGATATAAACATATTTATCCTCATTTCATACAAGCAATTTTGATAGATTTTAAAGTTAAAATATATCAACAATGTCTTCAAACTTTGAGAATTATGAAAAAAAAACAGAAATGTGTAATTATTACATAAATGAACGTAGAATAAAAATTTCAACCATATGAAATAAAAATTATTGAACTTGTCTTGATATTATTAGATTTCGTCATATGTATTTCCCTTTTTTGGATAATGGTAAAACTTAAATTAACTAACTCAGGAAAATCTGTAATTAAAATATTTTTTATTTCTTTCATTCAGGTGATTTAGATTGATTTTAAAATTAATAAAAAAAATATTTTTCAAAACAAGAAAAAAATTTTAACTAAAACATTAAGAGAAGTAGATTTATATTTATACCATTTTTTCTTGCTATCAACAGAGTTTACCTAATATCCTTTTTTTTCGCTTAATGCAAAAATGTTGAGTTTGGAATATGTATGTATCAACATTTTAATTTGTATTATTTTTTATATTAAAAGGAACAACGACATGTCACTACAAAAATATAAAATTAAAAATTTTAAATTTTATATTTAAAAAAAAAATCTTTTAATATTATAAAAACGAATGTAGAATCACAGTTTTGGCAAATAAAAATAAATTAAATTCTTGTGTATATTACAGGAGCTTGTCATATATAATTTTTTTGTTTTATAAAAAAAGATTTTATAGTTGATATTGTAGAAAATTGTCATCTGACATCAAAATATTTATTAACCTTTGAATTTAGGAGACCAAAAATGGACGTAAAACAATATTTGTAACAAATAAACCAAAATGTATGGAATTTGTCTGGTTATTACTAGAGATGGTCATATATCCTTTTTTTTGCTTTATCAGAAAATGCTGTTTTACTGTTAATTTAGTTAATAAATTTACAACTTGCAACTTTTCATATTTTGTGTTTGTAAGATTCTAATACGATAGCATAAGTTTCGTGAGGATCGTTCCGTTATTGATTATGGCTTCAACAGAATTCTGGTAATCACTGATTGACACATATATATGTACATGTTAATAAAAGTATTGATGTAAAGTGCAATTATCATAAAGTCTAGCTGGTTTGAAGTAAAATTTTGATGTTATTGGACTATATATTTTATATTACCAAGTGTCTAAATATATGTCCTGCTTATGACACAGTCTTTCATAATCAATACTAATATTTTAAGTTTTTAATAACAAATGCTTCGATATTGTTACATTTTTTTAAGTGTATGTATCTATACACACAGAGAAAAAATATCACAACAATGTCAAAATTTTTGCTAGTTTTTCTACAATGTGTAATTATTTTTTATGATTGCGGTAACCATAATATGGTAAAGTTAACACTCACATGATTTCTACAATCATATATACAATTGTAATAACTTGGTATATATTTGTTACAATCATGCTTATAATCAATCCATTTATCATAATCTGTTGCTATTTGATTATGATAACAACATAATATGGTAGAATTTTTCGTCATGTTATCATGCTATAATCATATATGATGGCTATAATCATGTGAATGGCAAATTAACTATATAATGGTTGCAGAAATCATATAAATAATTACAGTGACAATAATATTTTAGAAAAAAATTTTAAAAATATTGAAATAGTTTTGACAAACATACACAACTATATTTTTTCTCTAAGTGCACTTTAGGTATATCTTAGACTTACATTATTGCATTGCATACCAGAGTACCTCTTATAAAAAGTTACTAATTTCTTATTTATATTTGCACTACAAACTAAACAATAAGACATTTAGGGCCAGCAGTAAGCAACAACAAAAAAATCAAGTAGAATAAACTTAACTCGTTATAAGAAATTATTTCATAAAAGAAAAGAACAAACTACAATTGTAACACAACACAACTTGTACGAGTAGCAACTTAAAAGGGGCTTGCAGCAAAAAAAAATAAATAAATAAATGCAACAATAACAACAAAATTAATGATACTTTATAAAAGTCAGTTGCTAGTTGTTGTTATTCATAGGAAATCTAGAGTAGAAACGATCACTTTATATGAAGTTTTGGTGGGTAAGAGAACAGTGAGTAACAAAAATTTACTTAAGTTTTTATGAAAAAAAAAACAAGAGGAGAGGACATGCCCGTGATAATTAAATATTTGTGGCAGCAGGGCTTAAAAACACTGAAAACAACTTTGCTCTGTATGTATGTCCACTTGTTTGCCTCACTGTTGCTGAAATGCTAATATAATTTCCTTTCACAAAAATTTATACGAGTAACATACATTTGTGGCTAAGCCCTGCAACAATATCATATACATACATATTTATATGACTTTTCTGCAAACCCCGCCAACTCCCTTTTAGATTTCATTTTTATATACCTTCATGTTTTCTTCCTTTTAGTTTTTTTTTTTTTTTTTTTTTGATTTACTAATTGTAAATTAAGTTTACCATAGAGAGGTATAAAGTTGTAATTGTTGTTATTTCTTAGTTTTGTTACTGCTCTTGTTGTTGAGAGTTGGACGTTTTTGTAGTTATAAGCACTTTTTTAACTTTTCCTATTTAGACTTGTAATAGGTCTATAGAAGTATGTTAGTTTTGTTTAACCAAAGCCAAAAATGTTTGAAGGAAAAGAAAAGCCAAAATATTTTGCTATTATATAAAAGAGAAGCAAAAGTTGGTCAAACATTTGTTTAGCCTAAAAGAATGATGTTAAGTTTTAGTAGAAAACTTCAAGAAAAAATTAAGAGGTTTAAATGGCAGTAACTTCTGTAAATAAAAGTAAATTTAAATTATCATTTTCATTTCTGTTGAATTTTTTGTTCTGTTTGTGTTTAGCCTGAAGTTTTCTTTTAAATATTTCCACATTAGCGAAATTAATATTATCAAATACATCAATCTGCTTTATACCCCTAACAGTTCTCGATACCTACTTACCAGTTACATACAAATTTTCTTTATAATTTGTCTGCTTAAAGCAAAGCAAATCAATCTTTATAATCCTTGCTACTCAAATACTATCAATATCCAGGATATTAATAGAATTATCAAAGAAAAAACATTCAATACAGCAACATCCAACAAACAACTATTACCATTGAGTTTTATAGAATACAGACTCCTACCAAACTGTTACTTGCCAAACGCCAGAAACCAGTAAAATACAACAGAGACACCAGCAACTCCTTGCGACAGTTTAGTGATGACTAGTTCATATGTCTTATGACTTCCGACCATGTTGGTATGACACGTTTTATAACGTTATCCTACATATATAACACATCGCCAGCAAAGTCCTTTTTCTAATAACTCACAACTTACACAACTCATACATGATGTCGAACTTAGATTTAGTTATTTGATTTCATATAAAAGAAATTGTTATTTGTTTCTTTTAACTACTTGAAACTGTCTTAATGCTTAGTGTCTTTACACTGTCGGATTTATATCTATTTAAAAACTCCCCAAAAGGGAGATCGAGCTTCAAGGAAAATCACTTTTTGTAATTGGCATACACAGCCAGCCAGTCTTGTTTTTTTGTTTGTTTAAGCTCAAGTAAACTAAAAGATTCCCCATTGTCAGTGTATGTGCAAGTTTCTGGATGATTTTACTCATACAATAAAGTCAATTGAACTTCCTTTATTTGCCAGTAAATACTTTGTGTTTTGAAGGAACAACAAACAAAATATTTTTTTGTAGAGAGATATTAAGTCGTGCATATGAATTTGCTTAGTGAAAGTAAGGAGTTGCAATGGACCAAAACGATTTTGCTTTAAAGATGTCTGCTAGATTTTGTTTTGCTTAACTGATTATGATGTGTGATTAAATTAATTAAATATATGGCAGAATTTCAAGGAGAAAATAGAATATAATAGAACAGATATTCTAACTGGCACTAAAAGGAGACACTGGAAAATACACTTAAACAGACACTAGAAACTGAACTAAAACCAAGAACTGATCTACAGCCAGAACTAGAACCTGACCTAGAACCTGAATAAGAACTTTAACTAAAACCTAAACGCGAACCAAGAGTCTTATATAGAACTGAACTGCAACCTGACCTAGAACCTGAATAAGAACTTTAACTAAAACCTAAACTAGAACCACGAACCTTAACTAGAACTGAACTGGAGACCCTTAACTAGAAATTTAACAAGAATCTTAACTAGTACCTGAACTAGAACCTGAATAAGAACTTTAACTAAAACCTAAACGCGAACCAAGAGTCTTAAATAGAACTGAACTGCAACCTGATCTAGAACCTGAATAAAAACTTTAACAAGAACCTGAACTAGAACCAAGAGTCTTAAATAGAACTGAACTGCAGCCAGAACTAGAACCTGAATAAGAACTTTAACTAGAACCAAGAGTCTTAAATGGAACTGAACTGCAACCTCACCAAGAACCTGAATAACAACTTTCACAAGAACCTGAACTAGAACCAAGAGTCTTAAATAGAACTGAACTGGAGACCCTTAACTAGAAATTTAACAAGAATCTTAACTAGTACCTGAACTAGAACCTTAACTTAAATTTGAACTAGAACCTGTACTTTAACCTAAACTAGAACTTGAACCTGAATTTGAACCTAAACTAGAACCTGAATAAGAAACTCAATTAGAATCTGTATTAGAACCTCACCTAGAGCCTGAACTAGAACTTGAACTATGACCTAAATTAAAGGGTAATTTTTTTAGCAGCTTTGTTTTTGGCACGACTAGTTTCGGCTGCTCCTATGCTTGCGTGTCACATGTTACTGTTAAACATGTTCAGTTTGGTCTATAGTTTTACCATAAATCGACTTAAGGTACGGTCAGACTTGGCAAATATTTGCTCATAAAAGCGTAACCACTTGTTTTAGCACAAATTAGTTTGACGTTGTTTACTCTTGCAATAGCTTTGCAAAATCAAACAACATCAAATAAAATAAAACTAAATATTTGATGGGTCCTGTCCTAAATAAAAGAAGTTTTTTTTTTATAAATAAACGAATTCAAATATATTTTATTTAGTGTTCACGTCTTTTTCGGCATATATTTGCCAAGTGTGACTGTACCTTTACAAACGCATAACGCTTATAGAGTATTGAATTTCATTATATAAATTCATGCTGGTTGATGAAAGTGCATTGTCCACTTCATACATTGCAAATTGTGTTCAGCGACGAAGATCTTTTCCTGTTGAACGGATATATAAACAAGCAAAATTGTTGTATTTGGTGTGAAGAGTAGTCAGAAGCATTGCAAGAACTTTCAATGCATCCCTAGAAATGCACTGTTTGTTAAGGATTATAGGCCGTTGGCATCATACAAATGCAGGAACGTTACTGTGAATGGCGAACGCTACCGTGCAATGATTACAACATTTTTTGTTTGCATAAAAGCAAAGCGCTGGACTTGGCTGATATGTGGCTTTAACAAGAAGGTGTCACATGCCACACAGCCCGTGACATAATGGCCCAATTGAGAGGAGAGTTCAGTGAAAAGTTTATTTATTGTTTGGGGCCGTCTAGATCGTGCGATTTAAAACCTTTAATTTTGTTTTGTGGGGCTATGTGAAGGCCTCTTTCTATAGCGACAAGTTCGCAACGGTTGACTCAAAGTAAGCTAATGTTGACGAATTTATTCATGCGATGCCGGCCGTTATAATGTAGACAGTATGCCAAAATTAGATCCAGCGTTTGAGAATTTGAGGCGTGGCCACGCTGATTATTTACTTTAAATCAGTTTTAAGCATTGAATTATATAGAATCAAGATTTCATACATTTCTGTAAAATCCGGAAGCTCTCAAAAAATCGCTTTTTAGAACCTAGAAATCTGTGATTTTTTCTAAATTTTTTTTTAGCTATTTTGTTCTACGGCCCCATAACTCTAATGAAAACTTTAATAAAGCCCTAATTTCCATAAATATAAAATGCTTTGCAACAACGTAATGACTCAATTTGCAGCCTGAAATTGTTTTCACTAATTTTCTTTCTCAATTCTTTAGGTTTTCGAATTTGATTAAAAATATTAAAAATGAAACTGGTAAATAAATATGTATGTGAAAAAAAAACTGTTTGTTTCCTGTATGTTTTATATATGTATGTGCTAAAAGAAAATCTAAAAATTGTTTAGCATACAAAAGAATAGATGAACAAAACAGAACTGAACAAAAATGAAATGGAGTTGATTACACAAAGGAAAATTACGGCGAATCATTTCCGTTGTGTTTGCCTCCTGGCATTAAGCATGAAATAACATAAACTTAACACATATACATGTATATAGATAATATAGGGGAATACATGTATAGATATACATATACTAAAACAGTTGTTACTCATACATGTACTTAGTATGTAGACATGGTTAGTGTGAGTTCGATTTACAGTGTGGAAGTATGATTTTGAGAAATAGTAGTAGTAGCCAAAGTATTAGAGTTATATATGGCTTGAAGTAGTTGAGAATATGTAGGGGGTTTTTTAGGGCGGATTACAACGTCTAAAATTGCCAAGTGCTCGTTTTAGGAAATTGGCCAGAGGTGGGCTAAGTGCCACTTTTTTGTTGTTTTATAATTTGGGGTTTTGTAAGCTTCTACTAATGAGTATTTGTTATATTTGCACGAATTTTTGCTCTATTTACTATTTGCTGAAGATTTCTAAAATATTTCAGAAGACCAAATGGCTAACCCGGGGGTCTTGGACCGCTTATAAGAAAGTTGTCTTTTTACTCTAATTTAACTCTACTTTAACTTTTCTTTATTTTCTCCTCCACTGTAAGCATGTAAATATATTCTTATTAAAATAAGAACGTTAAGAATTTATTTAAATTTAAAAGAAATGAATCTAAAAAAACAAGCGGCAATTTAAGGACTAACGAACATATGTAACGAGGAATTTGTTAGCAGCATAAAACTGTGTGTGTGTGTGTTTTTTCTTTTTTAAAATATACAAACACATGTAAGAACATAAAATTTAACACGCTTAAAGGGTTAACTACAAACACTCACATTTGCATATAAACATTATGTTAAAACAAGGATATTAACACTACAGCTTCACATACATATACTGATTTTTACATACGTTTACTTGAAATTTTACAAGCATTTGAAAACATTTAAACTTGCTACAGCTAACAGCTAAATAATGAAGAAAAAAATAAACTTCAGCTAAAGAAGACATTAACTACGGTTTTATGGCAAATATTCTTGACAGTATACAAGAAAATTAAATGTCATAAATTAAATTTAATTGAAATTCTTTTTAAAAACTTTATTAAATGTCACTTGTACTATATTTTTGCTTAAAAAAACTGGTTAAACACCAACAAAAAAGTTTTCCTAACAAAATAAATTTCACATTTTTTCTTTCCCTTTTTAAGTGCAATTTGAAAATTCATTTCATTTTTATTGTATATAAATTACATTTGATTAGAGTTTATTTAAACCGCCTCCTTTGAGTGGAGAAACCTTCTTGTAATATTTCCTTGACTCATAAATTTTGCTAGAAATGTATTTCCGTTTGGTAGTATAATTTGAAATATTGTTAAATGGTTGTTTGTTGTTAGGGGTATAACTGGCTAAATGATTATGAATGTGAAAAAAAAACAACTAAATATTGAGGCAATATTTATTACTCATGCTAGGTAACTAAAATAGTTTGAAATAGTTTTATATATTAAACATTTACAGGGATATATAAACAACGTAAGAAAAATAAAACTGAAATGAAAAGAATATAAGAAGAAACTTAGCATAAAAATATGTATAAGAAATTTGGCAACAAGTCGGTTTCATCAAATAGGGCTTTTAGAGCCTTATTTATATTGCTTTTTAAAAGCAATATAAAAATGTTTTGTCGACCACGCCTATTTTTGAGTGGGCGGGTTCTTAAAGTTGAAAATATATAAGCCTATATCTTGGGAACTACTGGCTACTAAAATACCTTTCCAACCGTGATTATAAAATATACCTAAAAAATCTTACAAAAAAGTCTTTATAAGTCCCCATTTAAACGACAAAAATATTGCAGCAATATTGCTTCTGCCGTATTTATAAAAAATTAAAGTAGACTTCAAGACAGCGTTGTCAACTTTGAAATTTCAAAACGCACCAAAATCGAGAAAAAAGCGCACCATTTACAAAAAAAAAAAACGCACCAAGTTAAGAATTTCATTTTTGTTTCGAATATTTATTGAATTAATTTGAAATTTTTTAATATCATAAATTATATAAAAAAAACTTTTTATCAATGATTATTAGTAAAAGTAATAATAGTAAAAGTCTTTTTGTTTAATAAATGATCTAATAAAGATAAAATAAGCATTTAACCACACAAAATTTAACACACAATATGATATTCGGAACTAAAGTACTAATTGGTGAAAAAGCAAATTTCAGTACATATTTGGTACTGTTTTATATATTTTTGTTTTTTAGTTAAAGTACTTCTATTTGATTTTTTCCAATAAAATTTGTTAGGATTCCACTGGTACTCTAACAATGGTTGTTCGTCTACAGTTCAGTAGACCAAACCATCAGGTTATACAAGAATTTTTATTTACATGTTTAAAATGTTAATTTGATTTTCAAACAAAGATTTTTGAAGAATTTGATTTCATTTATCATACATTCGTATTTAAAATACATTTTTTCATCGTATAGATTTCATGAGTTATGAATTATTAAAACACTGCAATTAAAAATTAGTAAAAAGAAACATTTCATCACATTTTCGAAAAAATTAAAAAAACGCACCGAAATAAAAAAAAAAAAATTTACAGTGTTGAATGAAATGGTACTCAAATGATATTGTAGAAAGATGTTTTCGCACACTGAAACAAAAAGTTGTGTTGAATTTGCTTTGGTGCCACCAAAAATTATAAAGCGCAGCAAAATTTAAAAAAAAGCGCACCGCGCACCAACTAAAGGATTTTTTGCACCAAAAATTTTAAAAAGCACCAAATATGGTGCGAAACGCACCAAGTTGACAACGCTGCTTCAAGTGTACTTTAAGAAAATTTAGTATGAAAATTTTGTCTTTAAAACACACTTCAAGCCTACTTTATTTTTTTTATAAATACGGCAGCTTTTTTCTTTTAGACATCGTAGTAAGGGGTGTACTTGTTATATACGAATGAAAGAGTGTATACAAATGTATGTCTACTCTTACTCAAATAAAAATATGAGTAATTTAAGAAAAAATAAAAAAAAATTTTAACAAATAATTGCATCATTGCATCAATTGTATTAATATGAATAGCCAAGACATTAACCTTTAATATAATGTGATATGTGTGTCTGTGGGGATCATAATCACAGATTTATAGATCTGAAAAATTAAAAACAAAATAAATTTAAAGTATAATTTTAAAAATTCAGTATACGAGTACATACCTTAAAACAACATTTCTAAGCTTCCGTCTGTGAATCGTCGGAGTCAGCTGACGATGAAAATAATTCCTCATGAGATGGCAGCATTTGTATATTTGTGTCATGCGGTGCATCGTTAATAGGATTATAAAATTGCCCAGGTAAACAGAACACTGCTCTGAATTATTTATTAATTTTTTAATTACTATATATTAATTTTGTCCAGTTAAACTTGCGATCTACCAAACTGTGTACTGGCTTAGCATAGTAAAGATATGCTGTATCGACGGCCTACAGCCGAGCGAAAAGATTTTCTCCTCTATAGTATAGAGAACAGCAACTTTGCATAGTACAGATATCCGGTAGGAAGGAAGGATTTTCTTCCCTATGATATACAGAACAGCCGCTTTGCACAATAAAGATTTCTTGTATATTTTTTATAGTGAAATGTCATAATCTTTATCTAATATCTTTAGATCTATATTACCTATACGGTCATATAATATCTTAAATTAAAGCTTAATTTCTTTTAAATTTTACTTACACTTTGTGATGGAAATGACATAGAAAATTGTAATAAAGTATATATAGGTACAACGAAAAATACTCTAAAAACCAGAATTGCTGGACATAAATCCGGCCATAGATATAAAGACAATATTACTTTACAAAAAACTGCGTTATCTTATCATTGTAGTAAATTAAATCAATATCCAAACTTTGAAAATGTATCGCTATTAGACACTGAAAATAACTGCAAACGTCATCATATTTTAGAGATGTTACAGATAATTAATGTGCCTACAACTAAAGGATCAACTATAAAGTAGATACTGAAAATGTGGCACAGATTTAAAGAAATTTACTACATAAAAATAACACAACTTACAAATATTGTATAATTTGTAATATTTTCTACTTGTTATAAATTCTTTTCATATTTTGTTATGTTAAAAATTTTCATATACTTTTTCCTATGACAAATAATTTGAAATTTATAAAATTAAAAAATTTTTTCCTGAAAGAGCTACACAAAGACGTAGCGAAATATTGAAAATAAAAATTAAAATTTAAAAAAAAAAAGACCTTAAGCTTGAACAATTACTAAAATATTGATTTTATTTATACATTTAGATCTTTTTCCCGGATGGTTTAGATTTAAAAAATAATATCGGATCACAAAACAATTTTTCGAAATTTCTTTATATATGGTTCATATAAGTACGTCATGGTGACGTAGCTTTAGCTAAACATATAACAAATTTTGAAGCTCCGCCCACTTAAAAATAGGCGTGGCCAGCAGCATTTTTTTATTTTACTCAAAATCTGAAACCTACTAGTAAAAAATGTTGAAAATGATTTGAAAAATTTCACTAAAACTAACTGAAGCCGAAAAAATATTATTAAAGCTCAAATCTGTCTATATATGCCAATTATTGGATATAAGGTATAGGGTGCCTTTTTTTTGAAGTATAGAACTTAAGTTACAACACTTTTTTAACTGGCGGCCATTTTGCCGTATGATTTAGCATTTCAATATGAATAGACTGACGCCTGTACAACGCTTCCAAATTGTGCAAATTTATTTTGAAAATCATGGTTGTGTGTTCTTTTTAGATGTATAGAACTTTGAAATGGAATAAAACAAAGATGATTTTTTTTTAAATTGACATAAAATTTACTTTATGAGAAAGATAATCTTCTGGCATTCTGGAATATCACTGGCTCGGACGTAGTCTAATCTGTGGCTCCAATTTTCGATGACTTTTTCCAACATTTGTGACCGTATACGGGTAGTAATGAGGCGAATGTTGTTATCCAAGTGGTTAATCGTTTCGGCCTTATCGGCGTAGACAAGCGACTTCAAACATAAATCACTTGAAAGCTGATAAAATGGCCACCAGTTAAAAGGTCTATACATCTAAACAAAACACCCTATATAAGTGTAAGAAAGTTTAATCACAAGACTTATGTATATACATAAGTATCGATGGTAAGCATAATTTTACACTTAAACATATGTATATATATATACTAATTTTTAAATTTTGTCATACTGAGCGTATACTTAATATTTATTTCATATTATAACTTGTTCTTCAAGGCGTATGATTATTATTTATTTCTGATAACCACCGTTATAGTCTCCTAAACGTATGAGTAATATTTACATAATTTTTCTTTTCTTAATTTTAAAACATTTCCAAACAATAACTTCTTCCAACTTCTTTTTATTATCAAAACTCATTAAATTATTTCCTACTTGTATGTAATTATTAAAAAACTTCTTTCTAACCCTTAAAATATTTCCTGTTTTGCATACAAATTCTCACTAAATTTTATCATTATTAACACTCAATGTGTCTTAATGACCTTTTGGTGTAGCCAACATTTTGGATTATTTTCAAGGGAACTTTAACCTTTATTATCAAGTAATCTTCACACACAGAAATTCGTGTTAAATTTCTAGCAGAAAATTATCTGACCAGTTCAGAAATAAAAACAAAATTTCTATTTTCATGCATGTTCGAGAAAGGTCATTTACATGTACATATGTATGTAAATAAGGCTGTTAAGAATAAAATTTAACTAGAAGTTTAAGTTTTAAACCAAATTCTTGTATAAGGGGTCAAAGTTTTTCACAACTTTGGTGTTTTCTTCTCTGTTCTTCTCACAAAATTCTATGTGTGTTTTTAACACAATTAAGAGCATTTTGTAAAGAAAAAAATTATACAAAAAAAAAAACATATTCCTTTCCTTTATTTGTATGTTTTCCGTACTTAAAAAAAAACCCACATGTTTACATAGACTTTTTAGAGTGTTTGTTTGCTAGAACCGTGTAGAAAAAAAGCACAAATGTCTGTGTTCGTTTGAAAAAAAGGAAGAATTTTGTATATTTTACATGCATTTCTATGATCGCATAAAGCTTTTGTTGTTGCATTCAAGTTTCAGCAGGTTTCTTTCTTTTGAATGTCTGTTTGGCTGTTTGTCTAGTTGTTGTTTGTTTTTCACAAAATCGCATGAACTTTGCTTTTATTTGCCTTTTTTGTGTAGGGGGGTTTTTTTTGTATTTTATTTATTTTAAATTGCATTTACGCTTTGCTTAACAAATGAAAGTCTTTTTCATTTGAAATGTTGCAAGGCGCGAGTATGTGCAACATTGTTAGTTCGTTTGTTGGTTTTGTTTTACTGAAACAGTGCATGATTTAAAGTGTTGCATTTTGTATTTTAAAGTATTTAGTTAAATTGGCTACAAGAATGTTTTACATTTGTAATAATTATTAGTTACAAGTACGAGTTAGACAGATAAGGTATCGATATATGTGGCATATAAAATAGTAACATTAAGGACTAAGTAAACAATGGAATTATTGTTTATCGTTCTGTCCAAACGACTTAAGCTAGCAAAAATTTCATTGCAAAAACTGTATTATACAACTTTTTGTTCTAGTTCAATTTTAATTCTAGTTTAGCTTTTAAATCAGATCAGTTTCCAGTTCAGTTCTGTTGTGTTTCTACTTCAGATTCTAGTTCTAGTCCAGGTTCTTCAATGGTCATTTTTTCTCTGAAGTATTATCACAAAGCTGTCTTTTGTCGTCAGTGTACGATTGGATCGTTAACGGTCAATTTTTAACTAAATTACCTTATTCTTTATTGTAGACTGTTAACAATAACTATGACGTGGTTACAACTAACGAAGAAATACAAACGTTTTATTAGGTGAACAACAATATCTATGAGTGTAATCCTGTGAGATAAATTCTCCAGCTCTTGCGGCTAACTAAGACTAAAACTTTAATCCAACGAGAGATATACTTCGGCACTTTGTCGGTTACGGTATTAGTAAGAAGTAAGAATTTAGGCCTCTTTTGGTTATGCCTTGTTCCTCTAGTTCTGTTGTAGTTCTGTTGCAGTTCTGTTCAGTTCTGTTTTAGTTCTGTTGTAGTTCTGTTGTAGTTCTGTTGTAGTTCTGTTCTAGTTCTGTTCTAGTTCTGTTCTAGTTCTGTTCTAGTTCTGTTCTAGTTCTGTTCTGTTCTAGTTCTGTTCTAGTTCTGTTCTAGTTCTGTTCTAGTTCTGTTCTAGTTCTGTTCTAGTTCTGTTCTAGTTCTGTTCTAGTTCTGTTCTAGTTCTGTTCTAGTTCTGTTCTAGTTCTGTTCTAGTTCTGTTCTAGTTCTGTTCTAGTTCTGTTTTAGTTCTGTTCTAGTTCTATTCTAGTTCTGTTCTAGTTCTGTTCTAGTTCTGTTCTAGTTCTGTTCTAGTTCTTTTCTAGTTCTGTTCTAGTTCTGTTCTAGTTCTGTTCTAGTTCTGTTCTAGTTCTGTTCTGGTTCGGTTCTAGTTCTGTTCTAGTTCTGTTCTAGTTCTGTTCTAGTTCTGTTCTAGTTCTGTTCTAGTTCTGTTCTAGTTCTGTTCTAGTTCTGTTCTAGTTGTGTTCTAGTTCTGTTTTAGTTCTGTTCTGTTCTAGTTCTGTTCTAGTTCTGTTCTAGTTGTGTTCTAGTTCTGTTCTAGTTCTGTTCTAGTTCTGTTTTAGTTCTGTTCTAGTTCTATTCTAGTTCTGTTCTAGTTCTGTTCTAGTTCTGTTCTAGTTCTGTTCTAGTTCTGTTCTATTTCTGTTCTAGTTCTGTTCTAGTTCTGTTCTAGTTCTGTTGTAGTTCAGTTCTAGTTTAAGTCTAGTTCTGTTTTAGTTGTGTCCTAGTTCTGTTCTAGTTCAATAAGCTATTTTTAATGTAAAACAATTGTGATTTAAATGTGAAATTTAATTTAAAACAGTTCCAATATTTAATTTACACTCTTCTTTATATTTAACTGGCTTTCAGTTTTAACAAGTTGCCACTATTCTGGTGTTATCTATTCATTTGTTTTAAAAAGCCTTTATCTCTTTAGAACTCTTGCTGCAGTTCTCTATATAAAACGAAAGAATATATTTCTTTTGCCACAATAAATAATAGACCTCAACAGACAAGTTGTGTGAGTATTTAGCTCGTAGGAAAATAAGAAAGATATTTTTTTGCTGTTGCTCTACGGAAAAGAAAAACATTGTGATTAAATAAAATTTGTACTTGAATTTGTTACAAACGGCTGTTATCATGGGTTTTAAGCGAACATTTTCATTTCCTTTTTCAATTTTTTTTTAATTTTATTTTATAAGCTCCCCCCGTTGCTGCAACGAGGGAGTTCAAACAAAAGCTAGAGAAAATAAAATAAAATAAAATAGAAACGTACAACATCATTTCACATTGTAATGGTACGCAGCAAACCATTATGTAGGATTTTAATTAAAATTAATTACATTAAGTGCAGCAAGTGAACAAACAAACCAGCGAGCGAGTAAAGCAACGAACGCGATTGCAAATAAACAAATAAATGTTTACTTTTGTGTGTAACTGTATTTCCAAGGGTGTCTATATGTCCGTCCGGCCAGCATGTCTCTTTTAATAGAGGAAAAAAATTACAAGATTTTTATAATAGTTGTTAGAAATTTACGAACGAAAACAAGCATTAATCTGTATAAACAATTGTTAGCAACAAGAAAAAATTGGAAGTACTATTTAACAACAAAGTTTAAAAAGGTCAAAGTTGACGGTGGAAGAAAAGGAAAGTGTTAATAAAAACTTTAAACATTTAATAAAGATTTTAAATCTGAAAGTGATTAAAAGAAATTTTAAGAAACAATAAACAAAACTTGTCTATATTTAAAAAGTTTTAAGTAGAAATGAATTTTCCCATAAATCTTTTATTGAAAATCTATTCCCTTAAATATTAAATTCCTAATTTGTTTTTTGCAAAAAACACTAAATTTCTTCCATTAATAATAAAGCGAATAAGGAATAATGAAAAACTTTATTTTCCTGAATATATTACTGAACAAATTCCTTAAAAAACAAAGATGTGCCGCCAATCAAACACAAAAAAAAAACAAGAAGACAAAACTTTCACCAACTAAATTTTTACCTTAAACCAGCCACAAATTATTAAAACCATTGAATGTCTTTGATTAACACACCACTCAAACTCACAGCCTCTTCTCCAAAAACACCTTTCGACAGTCGCTACAGCAACGCGTTATAATCGTAATCAATAGCTAAGAACAGCTTTCAATGCTTATCAGACGGCAGCAATATTTTTAACATCATCATTAATGCGAGGGAAAACTTTATTGGTATTTAAAGGTTTTCAGGGTGTTTTAAGGAAAGTTTCGCTTGGGTTTTTTTTTTCTGTAGACTTAAACGATAAACTGTGAAATCTACTTAATTTCATAACCAGACCCATAACTTTGTAAGATATACAAATTTCACACACTAGAAAATTATATACAAACAAACATACACTTTTGCTCACAAATTTCTAACGACCATCAATTCAAAAAGAATTTTAAATAAATGTGACCAACAAATTTAAGCAAAACTTGTTGTAAAATATAATTTCCCATAAGAGGACATTTCTCTTAGAAAACTTTACAAAATTTACCAATAAAGTAAAATTTACCTTTGAGAGAAAATTTTAAAACAAGGAAAACTTAAAAAATTTAAATATTCTTTAAAAATTAAATTTCCTTTAAAGAGAAATATTTTACAAAACAGGAAATTTAGAAAACTCCTATTAACAATACAAAAATTAAGTAAAAATAGCCAAATTTTTGAAAACCGTTCATAAAATAAAATTCCCTTTAAAGGGAAATTCTTCACAAACGGGAAAATTTCAATAAAACTTACAAAATTTAAAAGAACAATTAAAATCAATTGGAAAAACAAAAAAAAAATAAAATTTTTTAAAATTCGCTTTTTTATTTTTTTTTTAAATTTTTTGATTTTTTTTTTAATGCAATGAGGAAATTGCAAATTTTATAAAATTTTATAAAATTCAATAAACGGCTAACAAGTATGGCAAAATTAATAAAGTTTTTGAAAGTTGGTGTTTTAAATAAAATTTCCCTTCAAGGAAAATTTTTTACAACTAGGGAAATTTTTGAAAATACTTAAATATTTATATTAATGAACAACAGATATAAAGAAAATAATAGCATTTTTGAAAATGGTTTTTTTAAAAAAATATCATCATAAAAGGACATTTTTTACAACTAGGGACATTTTTAGAAAATCTTATAAAATTTATATGAACGATTAAAAAGTAAAATGAAAATAATAAAATTTTTGAATATATGTATGTGTTTAAAAAAATTAATTAATAAAGTGAAAAAAAATCTTATAAAATTTATATTAATGACGAACAAATATTATGAAAATATCACAATTTTGGAAAATGGGTGTTCAAATAAAATTTCCCTTGAAGGGTAATTTTTTACAACCCGCAAAATTTATCAAATTCTTAAAAAATTTATATTAAAAGTCATAATGAAGACCACAACATTTTTGAACATAGGTTTTTAAATAAAATTTCCTTTGAAGGACATTTTTTAAAATAAGGGAAATTCTTTCCCAGCTTATGAAATTTTGGAAAATTTTATTAAATTTATATGCTCGTATACGATAAAAAGTTAATACATGAGACATGCAGACACTTTTGTATAGAAATCTGTCTCATGCATACATTTTTCAATAGAAATCTGTATCAGGCAGATATCTATAGATATCTGACTCATCAAGACACCTTTCAATAGAAATCTGTCTCATGCAGACACTTTTTAAATCAGTCTCATGCAGATATCTATAGAAATCTATCTCATCAAGACACCTCTCAACCTGACTCAAGCAGACACTTTTGTAGATAAATATGTCTCATGCAGACACTTTTTTTTAAAGAAATCTGTCTCATGCAGACACTTTTCTATAGAAATCCGACCCATGGAGACACTCTTTTATAGTAATCTGTCTCATCAAGATACCTTTTTATAGACATTTGTCTTATCAAGGTTTTTTTCTCTCAAGTTGGTCTCATTATTGATTTCATTTAAAAACAGAAAATCCAGAAAATCTTGTATAAATTCCAAATATTCAAATTACGCTTCAATTTATCACAAGTATTGTCTTTTAATTACACTTAATGTATATTTATTTCTACTTAATAACAGGAAAATATTCAATTTTCCTATATTTGTGTTTAAAAGAAATTTTAATTATATTTTCCCTTAATTAATATTATTTTTTTGTAGCGATTTTTGTCTCTTCTAATTAAATTTTTATGTGAAATATTTATTGCCTTGTTACGAAATAATTTTATTTAAATTTTATACACTTTTTATTAGACTGTTTTTTCCTTTTCGCAAAAATTTTTGGGTGAGAAAAAAAGGAACGTAATGAAAAGTTTCAGAAAAATTTATCAAAATCACTCAAGCGTTAATTGTTTGTTTTGAGTCTCGTTCATCATCAACGTTCTGTTCGTAATACTCATTTTGCCAAATTGCGGTTTTGGTTGGATGTTGTTGATTCTTTTCAATTCTTTTTTTTTTTTTTTTTGGAAAATAAAATACAGTGTTTTTTAGCCATTTATGTTGTAAAAATTTCAAGTTTTTTTTTTGGTATTTTCATATAAACACTTTAAAATAAATGGTAAAAGGGTGCCTTCCTGTATCACTTTTCATTAGATTTTGTGCTGGGCAACTGGAGAACAATTTATGAGGAAATGTAGGTGGTTTTAAAGGGTCAACTTATTGCAGGGAAAGTAAATTTGTTTTCTAAACTTAATATGGTTCATAATTCCTATAAAAAAGCTGTCTAAATAACTACTAACGCGTTTTGTTATTGTAAATTTTAAATATTCTACACCAACATCCTTTAAGTTTGTTGATTTTATGCTTACCTCAAATGTTGGAATTATATAAAATCATCATCATCCTCATCAGTACCTGCCTCATCATCGCTCTAATAACCACATTCATATTCATGTTCATTCCTTTTTTTCAATTATGAATACGCGTTAGTTTTTTTTTTCAATTATTTAAGGGGATTTTGTTCCTTTTTTTAGATTTATTCATAAAATATGCAATTTTTGTTTTGTTGCAGTATGTGTGATGAGTGTGATTTTGATGGCAACATTTCAATCACGTAAATTTATTGCGTCAACATTTACTTTACTAACAACGCCTTTTTATTTATTTTTTTCTGTTTCCATTTTGTTGGAAACACTGATATAATGGAGGCTATAACGAAAATACATAAAAAAAAAACATGTATTGACAGAGAAAAAAGTAAAAATCCCACAAAATTTCAATAGCATGTATGACCATGATGAGCATAATTTAGGCAGTGGTATTGGCTGGCAGGTCAGTGAAATAGTGGTCAAGCTTTGCAGTTCTTTGTATAAGTATAAATGACCATTAATTCATAAATGTATAATAATAATATGCATATGTTGGGGTATTTTTTAGGTACTATATATTTTAAAAGGTAATTTTAATCAGGCTTTCAGAAAGTGCTTAAAACACAACTTTTCTAAAGAAAAGCTAATGGTGCTCAGTTGTTTTCTAGAGAATATATAGTGTTGCACAACATTTTTTAAGAAACACTAACATTTTTTGTTGAAACACTCATGCTCAACAACTTTTTCCATTCAAAAACTTATGCTGCACAACTTTTTCTATTAAAAAACTCATTTTGCACAACATTTTCTATAGAAAAACTCATGTTGCACAACTTTTTCTAGAGAAACACTTGTATTAAACAACTTTTTCTAGCAAAAAAACTTGTGTTACAAATTTTTTTCTAGTGAAAACCTTGTGTTGCACAACTACCGAAAAACTCTTGTTGTCCAACTTTTTCTGTATAAATATTCACGTTGCACAACTTGCATAGAACACCTTATGTTGCACAAATTTTTCTAGAGAAAAAGCTATGTTGCACAACTTTTTGTAGAGTAAAACCTGTAGTGCAGAACTTTTTCTAGAGAAAAACTAGTGTTGCACAACATTTTCTAGCGAAAAACTAGTGTTGCACAACATTTTCTAGCGAAAAACTCGTGTTGCACAACTTTTTCTACCGAAAAACTTGGGTTGCATATTTTTTTATATAGAAAAACTCTTGTTGCACAACTTTTATTATAGAAATATTCATGTTGCACAACTTTTTTTTTATAGAAAACTCATTTTGAATATTTTTCTCTATAGAAATATTCATGTTGCACAATTTTTTCTATAGAAATACTCATGTTTCATAGAACACCTCATGTTGCACAACTTTTTCTAAAGTAAAACCTGTCTTGCAGAACTTTTTCTAGAGAAAAACTTATGTTGCAAATTTTTTTCATAAGAAAAATTTATGTTGTTAACTTTTGTTAGAGAAAAACTTATGTTGCACAACTTTTTTATAGAAAAACTTTTGTTGCCAAACTTTTTCTAGAGTAAAAGCTGTGTTGCATAACTTTTTCTAGAGAAAAACTTATGTTGCACAACTTTTTAATAAAAAACCTCATGTTGCCAAACTTTTTCTAGAGTAAAACCTGTGTTACACAACTTTTTCTAGAGTAAAACCTGTATAGCAGAACTTTTTCTAGAGAAAAACTTATGTTGTACAACTTTTTTATAGAAAAACTCATGTTGCAAAATTTTTTTCATGAGAAAAATTTATGTTGCACAACATTATCTAAAGAGAAACTTATGTGGCCATTCCTGTTATAGTTCCATACACAAATTGTAATATATAGCCTCTTTGTTAATTCGTTGCAGCCGTGATTATGAAAAAACTTTTACTGGCCTAGAGTTTTTTGCTTTGCGTTAACATTTTTCTCTATTTGTTTGCCATTAAACTTTTCATTTACTTTGCGTAATAATCATAATGGATTTGCCAATATGAAAATTTTATTAAAATTTCAAACAAACACAAATACAGGGACGAAAAATATTCCAACTGCATATGATAATATAACACCCACATATTACTACAACCAGCTCATGTCTGTCCCATCATCATCAGCATCATTGTCGACGTCAACATTTCAATTTCACTCTGCTGTATGTTGACTGTTTGTCTAGATTTGGTTTTGTGCCAGGCTGTGGTGGTGGTGTGATGCGGCATGGTTTAGTTTGTTTTCTAGATTTGCTAAGTTGGTTTAAACCTTTTTCGGTTTAGCTTTTTGATCTCGTATATTTATTTTTTCTCTGCCCTCTGCTTGTTTAACCTTTAAATATCCATACTTTTGGCAATCTACAAATTTTGTTTGATTTGTTTTTTACTCTAACCACTCACACAGTGAATTAAAAAAAAAAAATAATAAAAAAGTAATTTTGCCAGATACATTATTATAATTACATTAATGGTTTTATGTATGTCTACATTTAGATGAGAGACAGAAAATGATAATAATAAGTTCATGCTACAAATTTAATTACTAAAGAGGGTAGCAATACTAAACACAAAAAACACCTTTATTTATCATGACTAACATTTAGTTTATTTTTATTGGAAAACTTTTGATTTTTATCATTTTATTCGTAGCAGCCTGCCACCAGTTTTATATCAACGATATCATAAATAATCTGTAATCCACAATTGAGTACTTAAAGTGCTTATAGAATAGTAAAAAACAAAAAATAAAAACAGAATCCTACTTATATTTAACAGAGTTATCAAAGCGCTTGATGTATATCCTATGAGAGTATTTGTAGCTGGTAATGTATGTGTATTTTGTAATAGAGTTTTCCACTTAAACAAAGGACCAAGTAAATAGTAATATACAAGGTCTATAGCAACAAACAGAGACGGGAATTCTTTAATAAAGATGTGAAAAACGATTCTAGTTTAGATTACAGTTCACTTTCTGGTTCAGGTTCAGGTTCTAGTTCAAGTTTTTTTTTAGTTCAGTTTCTAGTTTAGATTCTAGTTCATGTTTCTTGAACCTGAACTGTTATTCTTAAGGTTCTAATTCATGTTCTAGCCTATAGTTCAATCTAATAAAATCTGGTACAGGTTCGTAATCTAGTTCTACTTCAAGTTCTTCTTCAGGTTCTCGTGCAGTTTCTAGTTCTAGTTCTAGTTCAGCTTCTGCTTCAGGTTCTTGTTATGTTATTAACAAATCCTTTACACTTTCATAATTTCCATCTCTGTTGTATTTTTCCAATACATATCTGTTTTTTTAATTTCAAGTATTCTAACTGAAGGAAAAAAACCACTGTTTTATATTGCATAAAAAGTCCATCAATCATATTGTATTAAATAAACAGAAAATCAGCAACCACAAACATATTTTGTTTTATGAAATATCAGCAAATATTCACAGAATAATCTTGTTGTTGTTATTGTTGTTGTATTTGTTGTTATTCTCGGTATAAGCGTAAATTAAACTTTTTCCCTCTCTGTGTTTGAGTGTGGTTTTTCTCGTTCCTCGTTCCCTTATGATTTAAATATTTAGATTTTTATAGGAATCCGTGTGTTGGTTGTATAAATAAATCCACCATTAAGTGTAACTAATTTTTCAAGAAAAAATAAAAACAAAATCTGATGATTAAGTAATGTAGTGATAGTGGACTAACTGGCAGGGAATTCAGGAACATTAGATTTAAATAAGGCGGAGAATAAATAATGCTATACTCTAAAAGGGAAGAAATAATGGGAGAGTGAAATAATTTATAATACACCACCTTTTCTATATAGAAAAACTCTGTTGGCCACTACTTTTTTTATATAGAAAAGCTTTGTATAAACTCTATATAGAAAACTTTATATAGAAAAACTCTTTGTGCCACAACCTTTTCTATATAGAAAAAATCTGTTGGCCACTACTTTTTTTTATATAGAAAAACTCTTTTGGCCACAACCTTTTCTATATAGAAAAACTCTATTGGCCACTACTTTTTTATATAGAAAAACTCTTTTGGCCACCACCTTTTCTATATAGAAAAACTCTGTTGGCAACTACTTTTTTTATATAGAAAAACTCTTTTGGCTACAACCTTTTCTATATAGAAAAACTCTTTCGGCCAAAACCTTTTCTATATAGAAAAACTCTATTGGCCACTACTTTTTCTATATAGAAAAACTCTTTTGGCCACCACCTTTTCTATAGAGAAAAACTCTGTTGGTCACTACTTTTTTTATATAGAAAAGCTTTGTAAAAACTCTATATAGAAAACTTTATATAGAAAAACTCATTTGGCCACAACCTTTTTTATATAGAAAAACTCTGTTGGCTGACCAAAACCTTTTCTATATAGAAAAACTCTATGGCCACAACCTTTTCTATATAGAAAAACTCTGTTGACCACTACTTTTTTATATAAAAAAAACTCTTTTGGCCACAACCTTTTTTATTAGAAAAACTCTGCTGGCCACTACTTTTTTTATTGGCAACAACCTTTTTTATATAGAAAAACTCTTTTGGCCACAACCTTTTCTATATAGAAAAACTCTTTTGGCCACAACCTTTTCTATGTAGAAAAACTTTGTTGGCCATTACTTTTTCTATAAAGAACAACTCTGCTGACCACAACCTTTTCTATATAGAAAAACTTTGTAAAAACTCTATATAGAAAAACTCTGTGGGCCACTACTGTTTCTCTATAGAAACACTCTGCTGGCCACAATCTTTTCTATATAGAAAAACTCAACACAAATTTTTTCTCCAAAACCCTCAAAATCCAAATATATTTTTCCACAAAATTTTAACTTATTTAAAATTATTAAATGCTCTAAAAAATATTTTTGTCAAATTTATTAAAACGACACTATTATTCTATGACATCCTGTTGTTTGTTACGATTTTATAGATACATGTCATGCACATGATTTAAAACTACACCTAAACTTTGTAACGCAAAATATCAACTAAGAGCGAGACAAAATCACAAAAGCAATATAAAAATTTGCTTCAACAATAGTAAAATATATTTCAATTTCCGCAAAATAAAAACATTCAGTTAAAAATTCATAACTGAAGCACACTTTACTACTCTTGTGCATTTATTTTTGGACCCATTAACAGCAGCAAAAAAAAAGGTAAAATGAACAAAATGTTTTGTTGTACTTGTGTTGTAACTACAACAATATAATCAACTAAACAACAATAATAACAATTGACAAAATATTAAAAACTTTTTTTTTTCAACAAAAAAAAAAAAAAAAAAAGAAATATAAAAAGCAAAACGTTCTTTTATTGTTTTTGTTATTTTCTGAGCAATTAAATAAAGCTCCTGCTGCTGATTTTGTTGAATTTTATTTATGTTTTATGTTGTTGTTTTCAAGAGTAATTTAAATTTATAAAAAACTTTTTTGTATTTTTTTTTTTGTAAACTAACAAAGTTAATTTTTGCACAAAAAAAAAAAAATAAAAATGAACAAAAATTAAAGTACTTGACGTTAAAAGTTTGCTGTAGTTTAAGGAAATTGGGGAAAAAATGGAAAACAAAAAAGCTTGTTGTAGTGTCATTCAACCAAAAGCTTGTTAACAGGAAAAGAAAACTAATTGATTACAAGAATATTATTGACGATTCGAAAAATAGAGAAAATTTTCTAAAGAAAAATTTATGTGGAATAACTTTTTCTAAAATAAAACTTATGTTGCACAACTTTTTCTAAAGAAAAACTTATGTTGCACAAATTTTTCGGAAGAAAAACTTATGTTGCACAACTTTTTCTGAAGAAAAACTTATATTGCACAACTTTTTCTAGAGATAAACGTATGTTGCATAACGTTTTCTAGAGAAATTTTTATGTTGCAAAACCTTTTCCGAAGAAAAACTTATGTTGCACACTTTTTTTCTAAAGAAAAACGTATGTTGCACAAACTTTTTATTAAAAAGACTTATGTTGTATAACAATTTCTAGAGAAAAGTTTATGTTGCACAACTTTTTGCATAATTTTTCTGATAGAAAAACTGATGGTGCAGAACTTTTTCTAGAGATAAACTTATGTTGCACAACTTTTTCTATGGAAAACTTTTGTTGTACAACTTTTTTTTATATAAAAACTTATGTTGCACAATTTTTTCTGTAGAAAAGCTTTTGTTGCACAGCTTTTGCTAGAGATTAACTTATGTTGCACAGTTTTTTTTATAAAAAAAACTGATGTTGCACAACTTTTTCTATAAAAAACTTATGTTGCACAACTATTTCTATAGAAATCTTATACTGCATATCCTCTCTATAGAAAAATTTATCTTGTTTTACTTTCTTAATTGCAAATCGTATGTTGCACAGAAGGTTTGCACATGTCATAAGGTATATTTACCCTCTTGAGTTCCAAAGCTTTATTTATCTTAGTCTTAAACTTCTTAAATTTTACCAAAATATATGTATATGTATGTTTCTAGTCGTCCTTCACATTATTTGCCATCTTTGCATATCTTAACTGAACTCACCACTAACTCAACACTTCACTTGCATTTGATTGATGGTTAGAGGATGTGTAAGTGTGTGTATACATGTTTGTATATGTGGCGCATGTATATTGTTTGTTGTTAATTTACAATGACAAATCTAATAATGAAACCATCATATCTATACGAAACTCTTTGCCACACTCTACCTCTGACTCCCATGCATATTTCACATTGTGTGGTTGTAGTTTGCAACCGTACATAAATGAAAAAGAAAAAACGTAAAGGTACTTGAAACTAGTAAAACAAGACAAAAACCATCTAAACTTCAGTTCACCACCAACTTCAACTAACATTTACATTTAAAAACATTAAAAATAAACTTACATCAACTGAGAATGACAGGAATTGCAACCGTAGTTTATAACTACACCTTTCAGCAACTAGTACTAGTATGAGCGAATGAGTAGCTTAATATTTTACAGATAATGAAATGAATACTTTATCAAAAGCCCAGCGAGAAATTTTTTTAGAAATAAAAATATTGTCTTTTCGAAAACGTAAAGCGGCATAAGTTTTTCTATAGTACACGTCATGCAACATGAGTGTTTCTATAGAAAAAATTGTGCCACATGAATTTTTCTATAGTAAAAGTTGTGCAACATGTGTTTTTTTCTATAGAAAAAGTTGTGCAACATGAGTTTTTCTATAGAAAAAGTTGTGCAACATAAGTTATTGTTTTAAAAAAAATGAGCAACATAAGTGTTTCTATAGTAAAAGTTGTGAAACATGAGTTTTTTATAGAAAAAGTTTTGCAACATGAGTTTTTATTTAGAAAAAATTGTGAAACATGAGTTTTTATTTAGAAAAAATTGTGAAACATGAGTTTTTCTATCGAAAAGGTCGTTCAACATGAGTTTTTCTATAGAAAAAGTTGTTCAACATCAGTTTTTCTATGGAAAAAGTTGTGCAACATGAGTTTTTTATAGAAAAAGGTGTGCAACATGAGTTTTTCTATAGAAAAAGTTGTGCAACATGAGTTGTTCTATAGAAAAAGTTGTGCAACATGAGTTTTTTTTTATAGAAAATGTGTGCAACATGAGTTTTTCAATAGAAAAAGTTTTGCAACATAAGTTATTGGTTAGAAAAAACTAAGCAACATAAGTGTTTCAATAGGAAATGTTGTGCAACATGAGTTTTTTATAGAAAAAGTTTTGCAACATGAGTTTTTATTTAGAAAAATTTGTTCAACATGAGTTTTTCTATAGAAAAAGTTGTGCAATATGAGTTTTTAATTAGAAAAAGTTATGCAACTTAAGCTTATCTATAGAAAAAGTTTTGCAACATAAATTATTAGTTAGAAAAAACTAAGCAACATAGGTGTTTCTATAGTAAAAGTTGTGCAACATGAGTTTTTTATAGAAAAAGTTTTGCAAGATGAGTTTTTATTTAGAAAAAGTTATGCAACTTAAGTTTTTCTATAGAAAAGATTGTTCAACATGATTTTTTGTATAGAAAAAGTTGTGCAACTTAAGATTTTATCTCCAAAATATATGAAGAAACATAAGTTTTTTAATAGATAAATTGAAGAAACTTAAGTAATATTATTCTATGTTATTTTATGTTTCGGTCTTATAATATAATTTAAAAATTTGAATATGCTTAGATGTATATAATTTTAAATTTCTTAATTTTGTGCTGACACAAGCATGTTGTGTAACCTAATTTTTATACCGAAATAGTTTGAAATTATGCTAGAATTTTTGTGATTACAAAGTTAATTAATGTTATGCTACATAAAGCTTTCTTTGTGCATAATATTTGAGTTTGTCTTGTGTATAACAAACAGATTCCTGTTTGACTTTTACTTGCAATGGAAACCCAGCAAAATGAAAGAGTACTGGAAAGATTCTGGATAAAATAAGCAGTTTGGAAATTAAAAATTTAAACAAATCATACGATTGATAGTTTCTAAAGGCTAAAACTTGCTTAATTTAGACTCAAGTATTGACTCCAAATAAAGTCTATAAAAGATAGCCATGTGATCTTGTATAACCGAAGTTGCCTAGCTTTGCCCCTTTGCTTATAATACACAACTGAAAACTATAAAAAACTGTAAAAAACTAAATGAAACTGTCTCAGCCAATATTTGTTTGATCAACAAAATCGAGTTTCGCATTTTATAAAATAAAATTATATTTGAGACAATGACTGCTCAAGAAGATCTAACTATTATATATTTGCTTTAATTATTACTAAATAATTATTATTTTTTTCCTTTTATCTCTTTCTAGATTGTCTGTAAATTAAAATAAAGTTTCCATTAGAAAATAGTTTAAATTCTCCGGTATTTAAAATAACTTTTAAGTGTCGTTCCAAAAATGTGTTATATATATATTAGTGTAAATTGAAAGTGTTTTGTGTTTTCTTTATGTAACAAAGAAAAAAAAAATTAATAATTTTTAAAGAAATTGTTGTCAACGAGTGAAGATTCTACATATTTGGCTTCAAAGTGTATCAACAATTGAAAAGCAACATGAATTATCAAAAGGGTGAGTGAAGTAAATTAATTGTATGTAAAAAAGAAATTAGAAAAACATAATTTAAAACCAAAAAAAAAAACAAACTACTGCTAAAAAATGCCAAACAAATATTAAAAAATTTGCCTTCTTAATATAGGCAACAATATTTGTTAAACAAATACTTGCAGTTATATTACTGTTTAGAAAATTTTCAGGATGCTTGTTTCATATTTCTAGAACATCTTCATTAAAGATGTTAAGTGTTTTAAACATAATTTTTTAGTCAAAACAAATTTAATATAATCGCCCCTATCGTGAATAAAAATTTCAGATGAAATTTGTTTCCTTTTATTTTTTTAACATTGAATTTTTAAAGGAAAAATGTGAAAAGGGAACAAATTTCATGGGGACTTTTTATTCACGATAGGGGTGAATATTTATTCTATTAATTTGGTTCGTCTTGAAAATGTTTAAAGCCCTAATAACATATTCCACAATTTTTTAGTTTTTATTTTAAGGAAAGTATTTAGACATTATTTTAATTATTTTCTTCCAAATTATTTTTCAATAATTATTTAAATCTTTTTAGCATTTCTTAATCTATTAACTTCCATTTCCTTAGAACGCTGAAACCTTTTTCAATTTTGTGATTGTATTCACAAAATTATAAAGTATTTATAGCAAACGTGCCCAAAATACTTTTGTAATTTTATATAAATCTCCTTACATTCCCCCTGCTCTTGTTAAACAAATTTTTTATTTGTGTTTTTGTGAAACCATCAAACATTTGATGATGCTGTGCCATGACAACATGTCTCACGTAACCAAAGACAACCCTAACATCAATTTTATTTATATTTTTTTTTTTGTCTTTCATTTAGAACACTAAATCTATGATTTAGTCAAATGAGTAGACTTTCCTTTTTTCTTATTTTGGCATATGTATGATTATAACTATATAGTGGTAGGCTCCATTTTTTTGATTTCGTACGTCTGCCATATTAAGGACATAAATGCTGTTAATGCAGTTTTTTGTACTTCTCTTTGTTTACTATCCCTTTTTTCCGTAGAAAGTTTTGTTCATTTCATTTGTTTGCAGCTAAAAAAATGAATGTAAGTTGAAAGACAACGTTCTACCATAATTCAATTAAATCAAATTGTCTGAGTGTTGTGTTATGTGTATGCCAAAAAAAAAAGTAAAGGAACATTTCTGTGTTTAGCTGTGTGTGGAATATTTGATAAGAGATTTAAAAAATTTATTTGAAATACTGCGTAAAGAAATGCCTCTAAGATTTGAAAGGTTAAATAGATAGATAGAAAAAAGAACAAGACAAATTTGTTATATGCTTAAAATTGTATAACAAGATGTGTTGAGCTTAGCAGAGTCATGTCAGTTACAAGCAATTATAATTCAAAGTTATCAAACATATTTAAATTTTTTAAGGTTTGCATTTCTTATACTTACTTACTGGCATCTGAATCTGGGTAATGGCGTGCCATTACTGATTACTTTGTAGGGACTACAATATAACCTTTTTACTTGGAATTCTTGAATTACCAAAGCCTAGTAATTACATAAAACGACTCACAGAAATTTTCGTTTATTTGAGAATATTTTATGCATAAGTAGTAATAATTTCGCTAAAGACGTCTGTGTTTGAGCCGCCATCCTATACTGGACTATAATGTCTTGCCAATACCTGTCGTTTCCATTAGTAAATTGTTTTAAATTCTCCGGAATTTTGTAAATGTTTCGAGTTTAGGTTTGACGTTTACTTTAAGAAGAGAATATTATATAAGCTGTCAAGTACATAGATCAGACTACATACTTAGGATCTTCATTTAACTCTCTCCTTCATAGATATTTGAGGAAAAGTTATTTTAGTCATCCATCAATATATGCATCTATCCATCTGTTTATTAATCCTATAATCCTGAAATCCTATTAATTCTATTCAACTATCCATCTATAATTCTATGCATTATCCATGTATACAATTACCAATCTATTCAATTATCCATATATCCAACTATCCATCTCTCATTCTATCCATTATCCATCTATCCACTTATTCATCTATCCTATTATCCATCTATCCAACTATTCATCTATCCATTTATCAATCAATTAATATATTCATCTATCCAGTATTCATTATCCATTTTCAAACTATCAATCTAGTCATCTATACAGTATGCAGTATCCACTTATCCATCTATCCAATTATCCATCTATTCAATTCTCCATCTATCCAATTATCCATCTATCCAATTATCCATATATCCAATTATCCAACTATCCATCTATCCTATAATCCATCCATCAATTTATCAATCTATTCACCTATCCAGCACCCATTATCCATATATCCAACAATACTATAATCCATCTATTCATTTATCTATCTATCTATTTATCGATCTATTTATCTATCCAGCATCCATTTATCCATTTTATCTATCTATCCATTTAACAATCCATCAATCTATTCATCTATCCAGTATCCATCTATCCACATATCCATCTTAAAATTATCCATCTATCCTATACTCCTTCTATCTATTTATCAATATATTATCCCCCTTATTCATAAAAACTTACAACAGGTTTATAAGAGGTTTATAAAGCAAATTTCCATAAGTAAGTTTTATGAATAAGGGCATATATATCCAGTATCCAGTAGCCTTTATCCATCTATCCATTTATGAATCTACCAATCTTCTCATCTATCCATTTATCTATCAATCCTATAATCCATCTATCCATTTATCCATATATCGACTTATCAATCTATTCATCTATCCAGTATCCATCTATCCATTTATTAATCTATCAATTTATTCATCTATTCATCTATCCAGTATCTATTATCCATCCATCCATTTATCTATCAATCCTATAATCCATCTATCCAATTATCAATCTATTCATTATCCATCTATCAATCTGTCAATATATTCATCTTATTAGTGTCCATCTATTCATTTATCAATCTGTCAATATATCCTATAATCCATCTTTCCATTTATCAATCTATCAATCTTATCATCTATCCATCCAATCCATTTATCCATCAATCCTATAATCCATCTATTAATCTATCCAGCATCCATTATCCATGTATACATCTATCCATCCATTTTGTGTTCCATTAAATGTGTCCAATATATATAATAGAATTTGTGAATAATGTGGCCAGAAATTATTATTTGGGGCATTGCATATCCAAGTGTCTACACTGAACAAGCAGTAACCAGTGATCATCGTTATCATATCCCGCAATTGATCGTTCGGTATGATTGTCATAGCCCTGCATTATATAGTCCTTGCATAAATACTGTTTATTTAGAACTACAGAGTTTCTTCTGGAGCCAACGATCAAGTGGACGACCTGATCTTCCTAAAGCAACATCATATCAAACCTTACAATCTTACGATTGAAGCCAAACTCAGACATTAATAAATTCTACTATTAAGACTAACCTAAGAATATAGAAAGCCCTAAGCATGAAGCTAAATTAAGACTATAGAAAGATCTTCGATACAAGCTTAATTAAGACAATAGAAAGACCTAAGTTTGAAGCTAAACTCAGACATAGAAAGAGCTGCGATTAAAACTAAGATAATACTGTAACTACTGTAACTGTCAACTAAAAATATTAAAAATACCTACAATGGAAGTCAACTAAGACCTCAAAAATACCTACGATTGAAGCCAACTTAGAACCTTAAAAAGATCAACGATTGAACCAAGACTATGGAAAGACTTAAGATCGAAAATAAACTAAAACTATAGAAAGAGTTACAATACAAGCTTAGTTAAGACAATAAAAAGAGCTACTAAGTTTGAAGCTAAACTACGGCTATAGAAATAGCTACGATTAGTGCTAAACTAATACTGTATTAAAGCCAACTAAATACTTTAAAAAGATCGACGATTAAAGCCAAACTTAGAAATTAATAAGTCCTACGATTGAGGCTAAAATAAGAATATAGAAAGACTTGCGATTGTAGCTAGTCTAAGACCTCAATTAGACTTACAATTGTAGCTAAATAAGAGGCTTATAAAAACCTAGGATTAAAGCTAAATTAGGAACTTAAAAAGTTTGCTGCGAAACTAAAACTCTAAAAAGATCTTAAATTGTCTTTGTGTTGCATAAGTCTTTGAAAATGTCTAAATAACTAATAATTTGAAAAGTCCTTCAATGGGTTGAGTAAAATTGAAATTACTTTCAACAAATTCAATTGCACTTTTTACATTTGTGTTCCTTTCCCTAATAGCTTAATTTTCATTTCAATTTCCTATTTTTTTTGAAGCAAATTTAGTTGTTATTAAATTGTTCCAAATTTTTTTTCGATTTACATTTTCAGTTTCCTTTTTGCTTTATAATTATATTTGTTTTGTGTAACATTGTTATCCTTCTAATGGATTTATTTCCAATTAGTTTCAGTGATAACACTTACGATCCCATTGTAACCCCAATTTTTGTTGATAATGCCGCATCATAGTCTTTTGTATGGTAGAATAGGCAACCTTTTTTTCGTTTTCTTTTGCTGCTGCTGCTGCTATTACTTCTCCAAAAATAAACACTGGCCAACAGAGATTTAGCAAATCATGACCCAGTTACTTGATTTTGTTGGTAGTATTATTGTTGCTGCTGTTGTTGTGTTAACAATAAAATTGAAGAGTTTGTATGTGTGCTGTAGTGATATGTTGTTAATTTGTATTTTTCATCTCCTCCAAAATCCTCGTTTGAAAAAAAGGAGGATATTTTTATGCGATTATAATGAATGAAGTATTTACTAGTTGTGGGAGGAGGGGGGGGGGGAGGGTTTATTACTTTTAGTTTATTTTAGATTTTTGCTGATTCATATGTGTTCATTAGGAACAGCTTACAACGCATCATATAATATTTACTTATAGAAATAAATATACATTTACAAATACAACTTACATAGAGATGTATGATTTGGTGTGGCAAACAGGCAGAGAGGAAAGAGCAGTCACATAAAGGGATACAAAGAAGGGTGATGTGGAAAATGTAAGACTAAAACATAAGTAAAATATACAGCTACAAATCTTAAACAATATATATTTCTAAGTCATACAAAGTTATAAATCAATTTTGAGAGAGGCTGTTTAAATCAAGCTTTAGCAGTAAATATAACATAAATTGAAATAATATTCATGTCAAATATTTATGATGAAACTAGAAATGTTGGTTTTTCAAACCAAAAAAATCATTGGAGCAGGAAAAAAGTTATGCACCAAAATCTGAAAACATAACTAACATAACATTCTACTAACTTATTTTTTCTTTATTTCCTTCTCTCTCAGTCCTCCTATTTTGTTGTTATTTATATGTATTTTTGCTGTTTTCTACTGGTTGTTAATGTGTTCATAATAAACATGATTTGTTGGGTGGGTATTACCAAAATATTGAGAATGTTTTCCAAATAATACAAGTGCCAGCAATACGGAGCAGAACTTTTATGCAGGAAAAAAAAAATCAGCTTAACGAATTGCTGCGCGTGTATGACCAGCCCATACAGTTCAAACCATTCATCCAAATCAACCATCCATCGATTTACTCATTCACTCAACCATACATGCGAATGCAGTCAGTTGTTGGTTATACAATACAATATTTTTGTACTTTTTTCTCATTCATTTTTTCTGTTCAGTCATCTTTATAGGATTTTGTGATATTTATCGCTGGATTTTAGTTTCTATATGGTTTTTTTTCTACAGCTTTCCTACCATCTATTATTGCTTTAGTTGAAGGACTTTTTCTGCTTTCTTTAAAAACATATAAACTTTTGCTTATTATTGTCTCTTTTTTGGCGTTTGTCCTTTTTATTATTGTTATGCCAGATATCTGCCGTTGATTATGTTGTTAAAATGTTACAAAACATTTTTTTTCTTCTTTTTAAAACATTTCCTTATTGCTAAACAATTTATTTTCTTCATTTTTATCATTTCTTTTTTGGTTTGTGTCATTGTTGTTAAGAATACATTTTAATGCTTGATTGGCTTTCGGTTTTTTTTTTTGTGGCAAGTATATTGGCAATTTTGTTTGGAATTTCTTTAAGAAAATGTAAACTATTGTTATGGGAAAATTTTAAAAACTTTAATTGAGGTATAGGGAAAGACCAAAGTTTGGCACTTCTGAGAATGTGTAGGAATTTTAGGAGATTTTAAAAGTCGTTAGAAATGAACAAAAAGTAAAATATTTTTCAGCCATAAAAAAAAAATACCAAGTAAAACTGCGATCATTATATTTTAAAATAGAAAGTAATGATAAATCAAATTAGTAAAATGAGATTATCAAAGAGGTATTCAAATTTTTTTTTAAAGAGAAGTAACACTCTGGCGTTACCTTCTTTGGAAAGGGGATAGATTGAAGAAGTAAAGGTGTTGAAAGTAGAAGAAAGCTTTATATCACAACTCTGCAATACATAAATTGTTCCAATTGCTTACCAATTCCAAAGCTGTTCTACATATTTAGTAGAAGTATGATAATGTTCGAAAATTTAAATCGAATCCCTTGTTGCTAGAGTGAAAACTTGAGCTTTTTATTACTATTTGTCAATGATTATGGAGAACAGCCTTCCAATAAAACTGTATGAGGAAGTTCCTCTTCCTTTCAGAAAGTCTATGAAATCTATCGATCTTTGACTAGTAATTTTACTTGGTTCCTGGTAAGTTTAAATTTGGACGACACACCTTATCTAATTTCCAATCAAGATTTCTCGAACAGCCCGGCCTCAAAATAAGCACGAATCTGATACATTTATTCACCTCTCTAGGCTGTGAGGACCTAACCAACATTATATAAATTTCTTTTTGATTTGGAGGCAAATGTTACCAACCATTGAAATCTTTAAACTTTATCCAAAGGTTTTTAAAATCCGCATCATTGTAAGAGTTCATGGAGAACCCAAAATGTTTACTTCATTTTAATTTGGACTTCATTTCTCAACTTTGCTTTCCAATCAATATTTCTCGAATGGTCTAGATGGATCCCTATTCTCTAGTATACTTTGAAAGGGCCAAACCAATACCATCAAAGTCTTTTCTATCAAAAACATTTTAATTTTTGAGTTTTGAAATATCATCTACAGATGTTTACTGATTAATATGGTATGACGAGTTCCCTTAGGCCCATATGTGAACGTCCATTCAGAAATCTTCGTAAAATGTAAGAAAACGGTATGTCCAAGGCTTCCTTCGTTTACGTTTTTCCCTAACATTGATCAGTTTCGGACATACTCTTCATTGTAGTTTAGAGCTATTGATCCTCGCACCCAAATATAAGACATTTATTTTCTTAATTGTTAAAACTTTATCAACCTCCACGACCCAAAGTTTGTCCACACTTTCGTTTATTGAAAACTTTAGTTACAAAAAAACTTTTCCATCACACCCCTTCGCAAAACTTCTAAACATGTTTTTTTTTTATTTATAGCACAATTTATTAAACACATTTTGATTTTTAATACATGATAAAAGTTTTACGTTTTTTTATAGATTATATTTCTAATTTTTTTTCTGGAATTTGTTGCTCTGTAATACGTTTTGTTGCTTAATATGAAATTTATTCAAGTAGAAGAGCAGAGAAAAGTGGAAAGAAACAACAAGTCAATGTTTCTATGACATTCGCCATTCAAATACTATTTATTTGTTCAACCAACAGCAACAATGGAAACGAACAACAGCAGCAAAATGGCAGATTATATTTAAAGGCATTTACCGTAATGTGCGGGCAATTTACGATATGTATGTATGTATGTATGTATGTACAACAATAACAACAGTTACAATAACAGCAACAAAAGGGGAAAAAGTATGTGAATAAATAGGAATAAAAAAGGAAGTTAAATAAAATAAAGAAAAAAAAAAGTTTGTCAAATATTTGTCATTGATTCGTAAAAGAAAATTGAAGCTTAGGCTCACATACACACACTTAACAATAAAGCATTGTTCACAAAAAATCCGGTTGTGTAAAAGTGTTTAAATATTTGAGTACGCTTGAAGCAAAACTGAGACTATAGCAGGAGCCACGATTGAAGCTAAACTAAGACTATCGAATGATCCACGTTTAGAGCTAAACAAAGACTACGAAAACAGATACAATTGAAGCTACACATGGACTATAGAAGGAGCCACGATTGAAGCTAAACTAAGACTATCGAATGATCCACGTTTAGAGCTAAACAAAGACTACGAAAACAGATACAATTGAAGCTACACATGGACTATAGAAAGAGCCACGATTGAAGCTACACATGGACTATAGAAAGAGCCACGATTCAAGCTACACATGGACTATAGAAAGAGCCATGATTGAAGCTAAACTGGGACTGTAGAAAGAGACACGATTGAAGGTAAACTACGACTTTTAAAATATCTACGATTGAAGCTGAACTAAGACTTTGAGAAGACTTACACTTGAAGCAAATATTTAACGAAAAAGACGCAATCACTAAGTACAGATGTATTTAAGATTAACATGAGTACCTGCCTTTTAAGCCTAACCTCACCGCATTGTATGTACAGCAAGAACATACTAATGTATGTCTTGCAAAAAGTATACTTGTATGAACTTGCCGAGAACATGCAATTTGAAATTGCTCCCTACATAACTGCAACGATTAATGTAATGAACACCTTGCTTAAGAGTTTGGGCTATCTAATCCCTGTCATTTCAGTTTAGTCAATTCGCATGACCCAAGGATCAATACCGAAAAAGCAGCAATCGCATCGAACTGACCAAACATACTGCCACTGACTACAGATCAGTGGGATTAGGGAACCCGCTATGTGATCCTGTCAATGACGATCGCAGTGTCAGCACACTTGCAACATAGTTCAGACAATTAATATAACTCAGTACTATGCCCAGAAAAAGCAGTAATCGCAACAACTGATGACCACTATTGCCAAGAACAGAAATTAGAATGCAATACGTTTACCATAGGCCGCTACCTAACCCTGAACGAAGGCGGATCTTCAGCAACCTAACACAAATTCGCTAAATTTCACCACCAACAAAGTGTCAAAGACAACAGATCAGCGGTAAACTAGGCCGCTATGTTCTCCTGTCAATGACGAGTGTCAATACACATGCAACTAAGCCACAATTCCAGGACATTACTTAAGCACAGAACTAAGCAACAAATCCAGGACTTTACTAAGCCACAATTCCAGGACTTAAGCACAGAGCTAAATAATTTGGTGGAGCGAAATTTGTTACTAAAACAAACATTAGTCTTTTAGCTAAAGGCCATTCTTCCCGCTTTGGGTATCAACCACAGCCACCACGTATACCCCGAAGGGGAGTGTAATAAATAATAAATTGTGACCTGAATGCGACAAGTTGGATATAGTAACCACTTCTCTAGCTAATAGATTTAATCGTCATTCAAGGATGTCATCGCTGCTATCATCGCTGAGTTTTAAACAGTGCAGAAACATTCCAGTCCTTCATACCTCACGTCTTTTACAAAATATTATCTTTATAAGTAAGTTAAGGTCATGAAGTGGTTATGCCAGTGTTAGGATCTCACTACTCTAACTGAAATATACAGAAGCTAATTTCTTCTTCGCTATATTTCAGGATAAATTTTTGTAGCAAATGCATATCGTATTTGAAGTCATGGTTTATTGTCCAATTTCTTTACAGACACTCAAATATGTGCTGCAAAATTTTGTTATGTGTGATCATACCTTAAGACTTTGGGAAGACTTGCGGTTGCAGCAAAGCCGTATTTTATGTGAATATTACATTACTTCCCCTTTAGTTATTCCCCTGTAACCATATCCATATTTATATGCGTATTACATATGCATATGTTTAATTTCAAGGGTTTTTATGTGTAAACATAAACGCAAAAAGGACAAAATATTGCATTAATATGTATGCCTGTGTATTGAACACGTTTTCTATATAAAAATTATTATATTCGTTCTTGTTTTTTACCGCTTGTAGAAATACTCATACTCGTATCTTGTAAAACATATTTTTGCAAATTGCTTAGTAAAAGGCATGTGGTAGGGGTTGGTTGGTTGGAAAAAGTCATCGTCTTGTTAAGTTATATTGTTAAATTGGCTTTAAGAAACTTAAACGGTAAAAGTTTTGTTAATAATTTGTAGACTTTTCAGATAAACTAACTACATAGCATAACAAATAGTAATTTTATAATATAATTTAACATAATATTTATACGGGGGGTGATTGGGAAGTTTATTAATTCTATGATAAAGAGATTATATTTTTTTTCCTAGACTTGATTAAAGTTTTTGGGTTTAATTTGTGTGATTTGATAGGTCTGCAATAATTTTATTGCTGTAGGTATATGTGTTTTAAAATGACAAGAGGAATACAATAAAATTATACGTTTATTACTTTGTTGAGATCAAGGCCAAGAAATTGCACTAGTCTCAGCTGAATGTTTCAATCATGGCTCTTTTGATTTTTTTTTATTGAATTTGTGCTGATGTTTATAACGCCCAGAAATATTGATCGAACACCCACCTTTTAGTATACCGATGGACTCAGAATCACTCTCTGTGTCCATTTAACGATGTCCGTCTGTCCTTCCGTCCGTCTGGCTGGCTGGCTGTCCATGTAAAGCTTGTGCGCAGAGTACAGGTCGCAATGTTGAAAATATTTCTATAAAATTTGGTACGTGATATTTTTTCGGCCCAAGGACGGACAAAATTGAAACTGGTGGAAATCGGTCCATTATTTCACCTGTCCCCCATACAAATGTCCTCCCGAAATTGGGGTTCACTGATCATAAATATTTGAATTGTGCAAGTATCCAAACAAATTTCATCACAAATGAGTGGTTAATAAATCCAAATCACATCTACGATTTTATAAAGATCGGTCCATAATTACTCGTAGCTCCCATACAAGGCCCACTTCCGAAAATCCCTTTAAATAGCATAACTCTCTTAAAAACGTTGTTAGCCGAATAAAATTTAACAAAAATAAGTTTCATATGTACAGAAATAATGACACCTAATTTTATAATGGTCGGTCCATAATTAGCCAAAACTCCCATAAAAGACCCTATTCGTCATTCAACTTAAGCTCCATATATCTTTTAAAAGTATTTATATTGAGATAAAGTTTAATACATATAATATTTATATTCACAGAAATCATAACACTAAATTTCTGAGAAACTGTTTTGTACATATACTAGGTGTAGGGTATTATATGGTCGGGCTTGACCGACTGTACTTTCTTACTTGTGTGTTTTTTTTATAATTAACAAACACAAACTGCGAAGCTTTTTGTTTTATCTGCAGAAAACACCCAGAGTCTTTGGGGGTATTCGAACCTGCAACTTCTGACTGATAGTCCGGCACACTATCGCCTAGTCTATAGCGGCACTCGATAGTCTTAAATTAGCTTCAATCTTTACTCTTTTATAATCTCAGATTAGCTTAAATTGTGGCTCTTTTATAATCTCGAATTAGCTTCAATCATCGCTCTTTGTAAAGTCTCAGATTTTGAGACTATAATAGTCTCAAAGTCGATAAAGTCTTGACTTTAGACTAGACTTTATGCTTGAATTTAGTCTAGGTATTCGACAAGACTTTAGACAAGACTTTAGAATAGTGTCAATAGAGAAATTGGGCAATAGACTGTAACTTTAAATACGATATGCTACAAAGATTTATTCTGAAATATATCGAAGAAGACATTAACTTCTTTATATTTCAGTTAGAGCAGTGTATTGCTAACTTCATGACCTTAACTTACTTATAAAGATAATATTTTGTAAAGGACGTGAGGTATGAAGGACTGGAATGTTTCTGCACTGTTTAAAACTCAGCGATGATAGCTTTCTGTAAACAATTAAAATCGATATGATTCCGTTCAATGACATCGTTGGCTAAAGATCAAATCTAGCAACTAGTGAAGTGAGTTCAATATACACCTTGTCGCTTTCAGATCACATTTAGCTTAAACAGTCAGTTCCCCATTTCTAAAATAGTTCGTTCTGTCATCGTAGCTGTGACTTATACTATTTAACTAAAATATAAGTAGTATTATATCAAGTAATTGACATAAGCCATTTATGCTTGCAACTGCGGGTTCAGGTTTTTTTTTTAGCATTTCTTGTGACTAAAAAATAAGGTCTTCTAAAAGGTCTCTTTACAGCCTCCTTTTTCTGCTGTCTAATTGATATTTTCAGTACACTTTGAATATTTTTGAACTATTGCATTATATTAAAATGTGGAAAGTAGAGTGGAGATTTTTTTTTATTTTTATTAAATATATTTACCAAAGCTGAATGCAGATATTAATATTAATTTTAATACAAAAATATTGTTTAACATTGTTAGCATGAAATTTCTCCCAGTACACTCACCACTACACAAACATTTTAAATTGTCGCGTTTTTTTTTTAGAACACAATTCATTTAGATGCATACATAAGCTTTGATCGTTGGTCTTTATAAATTCTTAGCTAAGCTTAGTTTATAAAATTTTAGTTTAGGCACATCTCAAATATGAATTATAACGATCATATACGATTCTGAATAATATGCAGAATCATGATCGGAGTTTAAAACATGACGAACATTTTAAGACAGTATATAACTTACAATTTAAATCCTTACATTGTTAACAGCCCTCGCTTTTCTAAGAAACTTTAAAAAACATTGAAATTATTTTAAACTAAATGTTTTACACCAACTACCAAGTACGTATTTTTCTGCTTCAAATACTGTCTGACATTATTTTTCTCACTTTTTGTTGTTGCCATCATCATCATCTTCTCTTACTCGGATTTGTTTCTAGTGTTTTTTAGTAGTAGTAGTAGTTGTTGTTCTTCTTAATGTTTTATTACTGTAAAACAAGGATTTTTACATAGAAAATTACAACAGCAAAACCAACAACAAGACTGTTTAATTGTTGTTGCTGTTTTGTTGTTAAACAAAAATTAATTTGCTTATAATTTTAACGCTTCGTTTAACCTTGTTTTCAAAATTGATGTGTGTTTATACCCTACACCACCATGGTGGGGAGGGTATATTCGATTTGTGCTGATGTTTGTAACGCCCAGAAATACTGGTTCAACAGCCACCTTTTAGTATACCGATCGGCTCAGAATGACTTTCTGAGTCGATTTAACTATGTCCGACCGCAGAGTATAGGTCGCAATTTTGAAGAAATTTCAACAAAATTTGGTACATGATATTTTTTCGGCCCAAGGACGTACAGGATTGAAAGTGGCGGAAATCGGTCCATTATTTCACCTGGCCCCCATATAGATATCCTCCCGAAATTGGGGTTTACCGATAATAAATGTTTGAGTTATGCCAATATCCAAACAAATTTCACCAAAAAATTGAGCTTAATCACATCTAAAAATTGTGTGTATATCGGTCTATAATTTGTCGTAGCTCCCATATAAGACCCACTTCCGAAAATCACTTTAAAGAACATAACTCGCTCAAAAATGTTGGTATTCAAATAATATTAAACGAAAATATATTTAATATACCTAAAAATAATTCTGTACAATATTATTATGATCGGTCTTTAATTACTCGTAGTTCCCATATAAGGCCCACTTCCGAAAATGTTGGTAATCAAATAAAATTCGACACAAATAAGTTTCTTATATACAGAAATAATAACACCTAATTTTATAATGGTCGGTCCATAATTAGTCGAAACTCCCATATAAGACCCTCTCCGTAATTAGCTTAAAACTCCATAAATCTTTTAAAATATTTATATCTAGATAAAGTTTAACACATTAATATTTATATTCACAGAAATCGTGACACTAAATTTTGGTCCAAAATAGCGCCCATTTCTGAAAAATTCTTTTATACATATACAGGGTGCAGGGTATTATATGGTCGGGCTTGACCGACTATACTTATTTACTTGTTTTTTTTTTTTGTTTATGAAAAGCTTTACAAAAAACAATATGGCAACTTGTTTGTGTTGCTGGCAAAGTAAAAGAGTTTAACTGGCTTCTGGTTTTTTGAAGCAAGTGCAAGATTTTCTAGTTAACGGTTGCTAATGAAATTATGCAACAATGTGAATTAAAATCTGCTAGAATATTTGAATTTACTACAGTTGCTGCGCCCAAATAAAGAGTTACGTATAGGAAATTTTTACCATAACAAACACTTGAAAATTTTACAAAAATTTTCCAGACAAAGTTTTCGTTCAACTTACAGGATCTATTAAAATAGGTTTCATATTTAAATATTATGCTCTTAAAGAGATTTATTAAAAATTTTTAAACAAACTTTGAAAAATCCAAATCAACTTGCTTTAAACACCTTTTCTCCTAGATTTTGCCAGCTAACTTATTTACAGTTTATCTCGTCTTAGTTCCCTTCTTTACTATCGACTTCTAACGCTGTTACATATCCTTGTTAGATTTGTCATTTAACTCCTGTCGTGTCAGAGTGTTATTAGTGGCTGTGTGTAACACAAAAATACATTTCAAAATCGCCTTAAGCTATTTTATCTGACTGAAACGAATGCTTTATACGAAAACCAGTGACAGGATGCTAAAAAAAAAAAAATAACACAAAAAAAACCCTGGCTAAATAATATGTCACCATGTAAATCTCATATTTACTCTACAACATTATTTTTGGTCACAGCAAAATTTCTGTCTAACATTAATGAACTGATTTTACTTTATGATCTCTACTCTTCCCAAGAAAAATTTAACCACAGAAGCAGATAAAGTTTTTCAAAAAAAAAAAATGTTTCATTTTAATTTACATTTTAAACACAAGTTTATTTTTTGTATATAATTTGTTGTTGTTGCTATAATTTCTTTAGAGTGAGCGCGCGTGTTTCCTTGCTCATTCTGCACTTGCTGCTGCATAATATCTTGTATTTAAATAGAAACATGTTGTCGTTTTTCTTTTTGTTATTGTGGAACATACGCGCTATTTCTTTTGAACAAGTTAAAGAAGTACAGACTTTTGTGCTCCCTGTTCTTTTATTATTATCTAAAATTTTGTTCGGTGGATTTGTCGTTGTTTTTGCCTTTGTATTAATCTTTATTTAAATATTGTTGTTGTGGAGTTTTGTTTGGCTTTACGCGGGAGAAAAGAGAATTTTGTTTGAAGGAACTTTTTAAAGTACTTGTTTTACATTAAAAGATTTTTGTCTTGGTAAAGTAATACTATTAGCTTTAATCGCAAGTCTTAGATCAGCAACAGGTTAAGAACTTTGTTTTTCAAAACAAAATTAAACAATTTATATGTAAATCATTCACGATTAATGGGAGAGTTTTGTGTAAGCACGATCCACGATTAATAGGAGAATTTTGTAAAAGTAAGATAACTGTTCAAAATGAAAGATTTTTATAGGAAATATTTATGATTAGCCATGAGTTTTTTTTAAGAAAGGTCCATGATTTATGGGAGAGTTTTTTAAGAACGATCTGTGATTAATAGGAGAGTTTTGTATTGGAAAGATTTACGAGCAATAGGAGAGTTTTAAATATGAAAGATCTACAAGCAAAAGGAGAGTTTTGTATAAAAAAAAGATCCACAATAAATGGGAGAGTTTTGTATAAGAACGATCCCTGATCAAAAGGAGAGTTTCTTATATGAAATATTTATGATTATGCATGAGTTTTTTTTAAGAAAGGTCCATGATTTATAGGAGAGTTTTTTAAGAACGATCTGTGATTAATATTAGAGTTTTGTATTAAAAATATCCACGAATATTAGAAGTGTTTGAAATATGAAAGATCTACAATCAAAAGGAGAGTTTTGTATAAAAAACAACCACGATTAATGGGAGAGTTTTGTACAAGAACGATCCATGATTAAAATGAGAGTTTTGTATAGGAAAGATCCACAATTAAAAGGAGATAAATTTCGAAACGAATCGCTTTAACTTGGTTTTGAAAATAGCTCAATATCAACAACTTCTTTATTTTATTTTACTTTGAGTTTGATGAGTTGGTTTTCCTCTAATGTAAACTTTAAGATTTACAAGATATCTTATTTTGTTATACCCTCCACCACCATAAGTGGTGAATGAGTTTGTCATTCCGTGTGTAACACTGAGAAATATTCATCTGAGACCCAACAAAGTATATATTCTTAGTCCTTATGAAATTCTAAGTCGATTGAACAATGTCCGTCTGGCTGTGTAAAACACTCTCACGTCCAAAGGACACAACCGAAATCAACAGAGTTTAGAAAAAACCGCTTATAGTTCTCTTAAGCAGTTTGGTATTGAAAATCAGCAAAATCGGTGTAGTAGAACAAGAGTTATGGATCAAAATGTAAGACAACCTCCATAAAAAGATGATAGTTTTAAACATTTTTCTTGCTATATTTTTAAATATATTGCAGATATTACCTTGAAATTTTGTATGCGTTATTTTTATGATAAAAGAGGAGGTCTAGAGAAAATAGTAATAATAGGCCCATAATTTCTCATAGCCCCCAAACAAAAATCTTCCCTAAATATATTATACATAAATGCCTATAAAATTGCAATATCAACACAAAATTCAGCAGAAATAACTTTCATGCAAAAAGAAATCGCAAAACGAAATTTGTTTTTTTGTTCGGTCCATGCTTGACCATAGACCCCATATAAAGTCCACCTCTAAAATTCACTTAAATACGTATAAAACTGGTATAAATAATGTTAAACGGCTAAAATTTGACATGAATAATCTTTATAGGCAAATAAATTGTTGTACTAAATTTTATGATGGTCGGCCCAGAATTGGTCATAGCTCCCATACAAGGACCACATCCGAAAAAGCCATTTATCTTTATATATATCGTATAAATATAGGTACCGACTCAAAACTTTGCATATACAATTTACATATAGACAAAATATATCCTGCAGAATTTTGTGAATTCCCATCCATATTTGACTGTATCCCCCATATAAAACCCTCTTCCGAAAATCACTTTAATATTCATAAATCTCTTATAAATAATGGTACCGATACACAATTTTGCATGGATCATTTACATACATGCCAAAATCAAACTGCTGGCTTTTGAGAATAGCCTCTTCCGAAAATTACTCATAAATTTCTTATAAATAACGGTAACGATCCAAAATATTACACGGATCATTTATATACATGCCAAAATCAAACTGCCGGAAGTTGAGAATATCGGTCCATGTTTGACCATAGACCCCATATAATGTACACTCCGAAATCTACATTAATACTAATATATATCTTAAATATATCGTTAGTATGTTGAAATTCGACGTGAAATATCCTCATATGCATAAAATTCAAAAATCCAGAAAATTTAAATCCAAAATTTAGGAAGATCGGCCCATGATTTGTCATAGCTGCCATATAAGAACCATTTCCGAAAAACAAATAAACCCATAAAAATGTATAATAAATATCGATATCGAACCAACTTTTATAGAGATCAGGAATTTTAATCCAGAATTGGATTATGCAATTATGCTACTGGATTTTGTAGCTGTCTGTCAATAATTGGCAATATCTCCCGAATTAAGGCCACTTCCGAGCACACTAAACAACCATATAACTCTTGTAAATAACGTTATTGAGATGAAATTTAACCAAAATAAGCCTGAAATACATAGAAATCACATTAGTGGATACTGGATGTAGAAGCTATCAGTCACCCATAAATCTTTTGTAAATAATATTACTGAGATTAAATTCAACCAAAAGAAGCCGCGCTTTATAATCTTATCCTTTTTATACTCTGTTTCTTTACATGTTGTGAATATGGAAAAATGTTCATTTAATTATATAAATTTGTAAATTATACTCTGAATATCGGACAAACTCTGTAAATTATGATGAGAATCATAATTATAAATGGTCAAAATTAGATAAAATTTCAAAACTTTTAAAATAAAGTTATATTGATCGTTAAAATATCTTTCAAACAATATATAAAATAATGATAAAATTTGCTGTTAGATTGAATAGAAAATACAGAATAAGGATATTCTAGTCCTATAACCAGTGTAGTTTCTGTATTTCTGATTACGTTTAGGTGGAGGGTATTAAGGAATCGTCAGGAATATTGCGCTTTAACTTCTTTTAATCAATCTTTTAAAATTCAAGTGAATAATATAATAATTATACTTGTGTTAAAATCTATGATTTCGTATGCATTGATTATGTTTTTATTTCAATTTGGCAAAAGTAAATGAATGAGAAAATCCCATTTAGAATTTAAATTTGAAGAAAAATTTGTTTGAAGACTACAGATGATTTCGGCTGTAAAATGTCATTAGCTGGTTAAATTAAGACATTTATTGGTGCTAAAATTGTGTTCCTATTAATTCCAATTATCTTTAAATTTCTTTTCTTTTTCACACTACATTGACAAGTAATTTTGAAGTTCAATTAAACATTTGTGTGCAGCTAGTTAGAGCAAGGCCCAACAATTGCACTAGTTACCCAAAGCTATTATAAATGAGCCTTTCTAAGTCTAAAATCTAGGGATAATATTTTAAGTATAAATGTTAAAACTGATTATATGGCTTACAGCTTAATATTGCAAAAATTGCTAACAACTTAAATGTAAAAGGGAAAACCAACTTTCCAATATCTCTACGTAAACGAAACAAAAAAAAAAAAAAAAAAAAAAAAAGCAAACTTTACAGATAAAATTAACTAGCAACTGGGATTTACGTTACATTGACTTGTATTTGTTGTGATAACACAACAATTATAATTGGATTTTTATCCCTGTAAAAAGACTAAAGAGTAGGAGGGATGTTTAGAAATTTTTGTTAGAAAACAAAAAGTATTAAAAGTAAATAAAAGAAAAAAAAAAAAAAAAGTTTTAGAAATCTTCAAACCAATATTTTGTGTTACCTTTATTGGCAAAAGGCAGCTAATGAAACGCATGATTTTAGGGGAGTTTTTGTAGCTCAATTTAAGTATATAACTGTGATAGATGGGTGCTAGGTTTACTTTAGACTGTGTAGCACAGCCGCCTGCGTGTTACAAATAGATTAAAAGTCAGTGATTACCGTAAAGCCATGATTAATATACTCTAGAGTATTTAAAAGTAAATTGGAAAATAACAACTTTCTGTTTTTTTTTTTTTTTCATTTTGTCTTACACAGCTAAAGCTGTCCCAGTTAGAGAGATAACTTAACTAAACAAGAAAAATTGTTAATTTGAAATAAACTGAAGAGGCAGAGGAAAACAAAGATAAGAAAAATGCAATTGTAAAAATAGAAAAACAAAAAAACTTCTTAAGAGGTTTTATTATTCCTGGCTTTGTTGTATGTACATACATTCATTTTTCATTACCGCCTGGCTTTACAATCATCCATTTGTTACAACTCCTCAAAGTTTTTGTCACTTTCTATTAATTTGAAAATCCTTTTTCCATTAGTTTAGCCAAAGTCTTAGTTAATTATTCGAAGCACTGTAAGTTTGTTACTAATTTATGGGGTTGTTAATTTACGTTTGATAATTAACAGTTTTTTTTTTGCTGTAGTTCTGCAATAATTGAAGCTTTCTCAGTTTGATTTTTAAAAATGTTGCTTTTGTATATTTAAGATTTATTTATTATTGTTTAAAATGTTTTATGACTTTTCATCATATATCAAAGTAACGTATAAAACCCTAAAAGTAAAAGCAAAAAAATAAATGTCTTGCTCTTACACAACCAATGGTGGTGGCTATTGGCTAAAAAAAAAGAAACTTTGAAAGACTTTAATCAGATTTTAGCACTGAATAGGTAATTAATGAAAACTGTTTTTAGATTCCTTAAAAACTTGTAATCTAAAAATGCTGTTATATTGACATTATGAGTGGCTTATGTCCCCCCCTGGTGGTACTTAAAGGCTTTTTGATTTACTAGTTTTTAAAGCAATCTAGTTGTTTATTGTAGTCAGTCATAGTTCTTGATATAAAAGGCGGGTAATCAAATAATTCAACAGTGTTCATATATTAGCTCTATGGCTGGCTTATGTACCCCCTTGTGGGGCTTAATTCCTTTTTGTATACAAGTTTTTAAAAGAATCTCGTTGTTTATTGTAGTCAGTCATAGTTCTTGATATAATAGGCGGATTATTAAAATAATTCAACAATGTTCATATGTTGGCTCTATGGCTGGCTTATGTACCCCCTTGTGGGGCTTAAAGAGTTTTTGATTTACAAGTTTTTAAAGGTATCTGGTTGTTCATTGTAATCAGTTATAGTTCTTGATAAAAAGGCGGATTATTGAAAAAATTTAACAGTATTCATATAATAGCTCTATGACTGTCCCCCCTTGTGGGGCTTAAAGGCTTTTTGATTTACTAGTTCTTAAAGCAATCTGGTTGTTTATTGTAGTCAGTAATAGTTCTTGATATAAAGGCGGGTTATTAAAATAATTCAACAGTGTTCATATATTAGAACTATGACTGGCTTATGTACCCCTTGTGGGGCTTAATGGCTTTTTCGTCTACAAGGTTATTACAATACAATTGTTATAATTATTCAACAGTGTGTTAATTATTGACAACTTATGGTGGAGGTAAATTAGTTTTCCTCTTTATACAGAATATATAAAGCAAGTGGCGCTGGTACCCCTCTAGTGAACATTTTTCTCTTTTCACTCTAAAGAATATCATTCTTTCCTTTTGTTGTTTTTGGCCTTTTTCTTTCTTGTTAGTAAATTTTACACATATACAGCAAGAGGTGAAAATACCCCACTGACAAATATACTTTCTTCTTTGATATGCATATTAAGTGAGCAATAATTCTAACAGGTTTCCTTAGAAAAAAACTATTTGTTTTGAAGAGTTCAACAATTTTTAGTAATGTTTCCATTATGTTACAACACTGATCTTAAGATGTATAAATTTAAAGTTAAAATTACCAACTTTAAATTGTTGCTATATTTATATACAGAAAATACAACAAACAACAAAAAAAAAACAAAAATAAATGTTTGTCATTAACACACAAGTCATTACCATCATTAATTTGCATATTTAAGCAAATGGTGGCTTTTGCACTATATATTCCAATAGATAGTGTTTTTTAATGAATAATTACCAGCAAGGTTCTTACAACAATCATTAACATAATGGACTGACTGCTAAAGCAGCAATTGATTTTTTAGAAAAAAAAACTAACTATTAAAGCAGACCATTTCTAAAAAATGACAAGTTATTTCTGGAAAACTATATGTCTACAGGAGAAAAATTGTTTAGTTTTCTATACAAGAACTGTCTGTCTCCAATTGCAGTAAAATTTTTTATAGGAAAGCTGTCTGTCTCGAATTGGAGACAAGTTTTCTCTAGAAAAACTGTCTGTCTTCAATTGACGAATTTCTTTGAGAAATCAGCCTCTCAGGGGAGAAAAATTTCTGAGAGAAATCAGTCTCCTAGTATAGAAAAATTTCTGAGAGAAATCAGTCTCCCAGTGAAGAAAAATTTGAGATGAGACAAATTAGTCTTCCAATATAATCTCCCAGTGGAGTGAAATTTCTGATAGAAAATAGTCTCCCAGTGAAGAGAATTTTTTGAAAGAAATCAGTCTCCCAGTGGAGAAAAACTTCTGAGCGAAATCAGTCTCCCAGTGGAGAAAAACTTCTGAGAGAAATCAAGTTTTTCATAGGAAAGCTGTCTGGAGACAAGTTTTCTATAGGAAAACTATCTGATTCCAATTGGAGACAAGTCTTCTATAAGAAAACTGTCTGTCTCTGATTTGAGACAAGTTTTCTTTAAGAAAAATTTTCCTATTATTGAAGACAAGTTTTTTAGGAAAACAAGTTTTCTATCTAGTTGGAGATCATTTTTCTAAAGGAAAACTCTATCCAATTAGAACCAAAATTTTTATAGGAAAAATGTCAATCTCCGTTTTGAGACAAGTTTTCTATAGGAAAACTTTTTCTATAGAAAACTATTGGAGACAAGTTTCTTAGGAAGACAAGTTTTCTATTGGAGACACCTTTTCTATGAAAAATTGTCTCTAAAAAAATAATTTCTCCCTCTAAACTATCCCGAATAGAAGCCACTGCTATTCAAAAAGATTTACTTTGGTTTAAAGAAAAACTGACTGCTATCTTGTCCAATATTCAGCTTTTTGTTATTTTTTTCCCTGCTCATTTTTTTATCTTAAATCTTACTTACAACACAATTCCAATAGAAATTAATTTACCACATATGACACTGGAAATGTCAATCACCAATCAATTACATATGATACTTCATCTAATCAGAGATAAACTTTATATTTTATTTTACCCCCAACCCTGCCGTTCTTTAATCAAACACACTTGCTAGCATATTTCAATCAATGTTGAACATTTCAAATATATTTTGGCATTGAGATTTTGATTAAATTGTATTAAATGATTCGTGGCAGGCCATCATGGCCAAAAAATAAAACAATAAGAGATGGCCTAATAATAAAATGAAATTGTTGGGTTTTCTTTTGTTTTTTTTTTTTTGTGTTTGCGCCCATATTCGACTCAACCCAACAACATGATGATATAAGTGTAACAGGCAGTTAAGGGGGAAAAACGCAACTTAAAAATATTCTCACACAATTGCGAGAGGAACTGTAACTTGCACAGAATTTAATAAAAAATACTTCAATTTCCGATGCCAATCAATTCTGAAAAATACGTACAATTGTTGCGTCGATAACAAAATAACAAGAAGAGTCGAAAACAATGAATTCACATTCAATATTAGCAATAACAACAACAAGACAGAAAATATGAAATCCTTTTTGATTTTTTTCAGGAGTGGTTTATGCACCCTCTACCTTTTTCTAGTGGCAAAGGCCTTTGTTAGCGATTTGTATTGTTTTTCAAATAAAATTCACTTACGTTCGAATATTTTTTTTAGATTTTCTAAAGACAAAGTGCAAGTATAAGCAAGTTCGTGTGTGTATTTACTCAACTAACGAATAATAATCATCATTGACTTATCACTGATTTGATATGGAACGTACGTATGCACGAACATTCGTTTACTCTTGTCTTTTTAGGCCTGTCAAAGTGACAGGCCAACAATATGCATGCAACTCGTGGTAACACAAACACATCCAAATCTAGCTCAGCAAAAAAAATCAAACTGTTTAAAGGAAACGGAAAAAAGTGTACATACGTTTTGCGATTTTAATCATAAATGAGGAGTTTATCTAAGGATTGTTCTATTGCTCCCTTTTCATTTTTGCTGTCTAATTTTCTCCATGTTATATTTGTTTAGTTTGGCATTACATTACATCAGGATAAGCTGCTTTTATGAATTTGCTGCAAACAAAAAAAAAAAAAAAAAAAAAAAGAAAAGCAAAAGCTGTAATTTAACTAAGCTTGTTATGTGACAGGATTATGACAAACGGTCACACGTTACTTTGCTAATAAGGGTTAGAATGTAACACGCTTTTGTCGGCTTTGTTCAAGCACATACATGTTGAAGTTAAATTAAACTTATTGAATTTTAATGACTAAATAATGAAGCTGGGAAATGTAACGAAAAAATGAAGGTAAAATCTTAAAAAAAGAATTTTCCCACAAATAGAACATCAGATACCTGCAACTTGTCAAACAAATGACAAACCGATTCCCAAAAAGAGACAAGTTTTCTATAAGAAAATAGACTAATTTCTCTCAGTGGAGTAAAATTTGTAGTAGAAATTAGTCTCTCAGTGGAAAAAAATTTCTAAAAATATCTGTCTCCCAGTGGGGATGAAATTCTCCCAGTGGAGATACATTTTTAAGAGAAATCAGTCTCCCAGTGGAGAAAAATTTCTGAGAGAAAAATTTATGAGAGAAATCCTTCTCATGCTTGAGAGAAAAAAGTCTCCTACTGAAGCAAAATTTGTGATAGAAATCAGTCTCTCAGTGAAAATAAATTTCTGAGAGAAATCAGTCTTCCAGTGGAGAAAAATTTTCTGAGAGAAATCAGTCTCCCAGTGGAGAAAAATTTCTAAAAGATATCAGTCTCCCAATGGAGAAAAATTTCTAAGAGAAATCAGTCTTCCAGTGGAGAAAATTTCGTAGAGAAATCAGTGTCCCAGTAGAGCAAAATTTCTGAGAGTAATTAGTCTCCCAGTGGAGAAAAATTGCTGAGAGAAATCAGTCTGCCTGTGGAGAGAAAAATTTGAGAGAAGCGGAGAGAAAGTTTCGAGAGAAATCAGAGAATTTTTTAGAGAAATCAGTCTACTAGTAAAGCAAAATTACTGAGAGAAATCAGACTTCCAGTAGAGACAAATTTCTGAGAGAAGGTTTTAGAGAAATCAGTCTACTAGTGGAGAAAAATGTATGAGAAAAAACAGTCTCCCAGTGCACAGAAATTAGTTTCCAAGTGGAGAAAAGTTTCTTAGAGAAAAAAATCTCCCAGTGGAGTAAAATTTCTAAGAGAAATAAGTCTCCAGTAGAGCAAAATTTTTGAGCGTCTTCCAGAAGAGATAAATTTATAAGAGAAATAAGTCTCTTTTGAGGGAGAAATATCTCAGAGAAGTCAGTCTTCCAGTGCAGATAGATTTCTGAGTAAAATAAGTGTTTTTTCATTCTCTATAAGCTATTTTATTAAACTGACAAATGTCACTGAAATAAGTTGACATCATAAAACTCAACTAAATTGGCAGTTTTGTCCCCTTTTTGCATAATTCAAGAACAAAAAAAAAACTAATAAAAGAAATGAAATCTAACGTAACAAAACTTTTAATAAAAACAATTTGATGTCTGTCAATATTTATAATCATAAGTAGAGTAGTAGTGGTAGTATGACTTCCCGTACAAACGATTAGAAATATGAAGGCTGTTGCGAGACTCTGAGTCAACAACATCATGTATTTATTGAATATGCAAAATGTTGTTTTACTCTAAATATGAAAATATTATATTATAAATAATACGACAAAAGGGGATTTACAGATTTCCGACATAAAGATGAAAACGTAATACAACACTTTACATGAAGTATATATATTGAAATTACCCTTATTGCTTAGGCAGAAATATGAATTTGTTGTTTTGGAAAAGCAAGGACATTCAGGAAAAAAAGGGTGTCAATTGGTTGTAAATTTTTTTCTTTCTTGTTACAACTGCTGCTTGTTTGCATTTGCAATCTCAAGTCAATGGCATCAATATCAAGTCAACATGTTACATCATGGACTGAAGCAAAAAAAAAAAGGAAACATGTTAGATATATGTAAGAAATCAGCACGATTGAAAGGATTTCTTTTTTATATTTTCATACGTATTTGGCTTGTATTTATATGACTTTGTGACGATGAAAATATATTTAGGACTGAATGCCAAAAGTGTGTCAATAAAAAGAAATATGAATACAAATGATATTAAATATTATTTGATTTATTATCAAATTAATGTTTACAAAATACAGGCTAAGGATTAAAGGTACAGTTGTGTAAAACAAGTCAAATGAATTTAGTACACTGAAATTGATTAAAATTCTTCAACTTCATTAAATCGTTTTTACTCTACAACTTTAATATTTCATTTTAAATTGTTGCTATTTTTAACAACTCTCACTACAAAATCTGTTTTAAAAATAAACACCCTTTTATATTGTATCCTTGTCTTATTATAGTCCTTTAATTTGTCGTATTTTATGTGGGACATTATTTATTTTTTTAATACCAGTTGATTAAACATTTTGTCATACAGCTTTTGGGTTGACATTTATTATGTTGTTGTGTTATAATTACAACAACGTAAAAAACCAAAATACAAATACAATCATCATCATGAAATAACAATCTCACATACGACCATGTTGGGCTGTTAAATTTCAATATTAAGGGCATTCACAGAAATTAATATATGATTTTCGTGATATCTTGTTTCTCTATATTTTCTATAGAAAATTTCTCACCACTAGGAGGCTGAATTCTATAGAAATTTTCTTCCCATTGGAAGACTGATTTCTATAAAAAATTTTCTCTTTACTGGGAGACTGAGTTTTATAGAAGTTTTCTCTTTACTGGGAGACTGAGTTCTATAGAAATTTTCTCTCCACTGGGAGAGTGATTTCTGTAGAAATTTTCTTCCCATTGGAAGACTGATTTCTGTAGAAATTTTCTTCCCATTGGAAGACTGATTTCTATAGAAATTTCCTCTTTACTGGGAGACTGAGTTCTATAGAAATTGTGTCTCTAATGGGAGACTGATTTCTATAGAAAATTTCTCTTTACTAGGAGACTGATTTCTATAGAAATTTTTTCTCAACTGGGAGAGTTATTTCTGTAGAAATTTTCTCTTTACTGGGAGACTGAGTTCTATAGAAATTTTCTCTCCACTGGGAGAGTGATTTCTGTAGAAATTTTCATTCCACTAGAAGACTGATTTCTGTAGAAATTTACTTCCCATTGGAAGACTGATTTCTATAAAAATTTTCTCTCCACTAAAAGACTGATTTTTGTGGAAATTATCTTTCCCCTGGAAGACTGATTTCTATAGAAATGTTCTCTTTAATGGGGGACTGAGTTCTATAGAAATTTTCTTTTGACTGGAAGGCTGATTTGTATAGAAAATTTATCTCCACTGGAAGACTGAGTTCTATAGAAATTTTCTTTTTACTGTGAGATTTTATCTCCAGTGGGAGTCAGATTTCTATAGAAAATTTGACTCCACTGGGAGACTGATTTCTAAAGGAATATTCTTTCCACTGCGAGACTGATTTCTACAGAAATGTTCTCTCCACTGGGAGATTGAAGTCTACAGGATATTTCTCTCCACTGGGAGACTGATTTCTAATGAAATTGTTTTCTCCTGAGGGGAACATATTTCTATAGAAATTTTCTCTCCTCTGGAAAACTGGTTTGTACTGAAATTTTTTTCTCTTCAGGGAAAGGATTTCTATTGAAAATTTCTCTTTAACTTTTGGCAAAATCAGCAAATTTTCAATAGAGAATTTTGCCCTTTTGGCAAAGAGTCTATAGAAAATTTTGCCATTTTTACCAAAAGAAGTAAATTTGAACACACTTAATTCCAATTTTAACTTTAATATCACATACGCACATAATTACTTATTTAAAGAACAACAACCACAATTTAAAGAAAATTGTAACTGTCTACTTTTTACCAAATACAATGCATCCACCCATTGCCGCTCTAAATAGAAAATAACCCACCAAATATAAAAAACCCCTTGAAGGCTTTCCTTACCACTTCCCCTTCATCAAGTTTTCCTTTTTAAATTTATTTCTATATATGTCTGTTTATTTCCTTAAATAACCCTTATAAAAATAATTGTAGTTAAAATTTGCATATGGCGTAAAGCAACCGAAAAAAACACAGAAAGGAAATAAATAGAAATTTTGTATATTTTATAAAATTGAAAAATAACAAATGAAACAAATGTTAAAAAAATAACACACACACACACACACACTCATCATCACCAGTAAAAACAGCAGCAGAAACAACAATAAATCAGACTTGTCTTGATTTTAATGAGAAGTTTTTGTTAATGATTACTTTTTAAATATACATATTTTGGGAGGGCGTGTTTCTTAAAGTTTTGTTGCAATGCAAATTTAACTAATTTAAATTAAAAACTATTGAATATCAAGGAACAAAACTAAGGTTTCGTTAATGTAGAGGGAAGAGAAATCGAATGGGGTATTATTAAATAGGAGCTAGGAAAATAGATTTTGGCCGCCTAACTATAGTTTACATTAATGCAAAATTTTCTAGTCTGGATAGCCAATTATGTTCCTGTTAACAGAAATGTAGCAAACCTTAATAATTTAGTATATTAAACAGTTTGTTTTTTAATATTCATAAAAAGGATATAAGGCCAGCTTATCAGATATTACATCAAATTCAACTAATTTCTATATACTTATAAAGGACACAGTTATACATTCCTTTTTTTAAATTTCAAAAGAATTGTGCTATTTTTAAAACAGCAATAGGATTTTTGGGAAAATTAATTTTTATGAGATTTTCTCAATAGTAAATTTACTGTTTTCTTAGCTAATTTTAAGTATTAATACTGAATTTGAGTTTGTAAAAAATGCAACAGTTTTAAACATTTTTTAATATTAAAAAAGGATAAATCTCTCGATTCTTAGATATTGTATAAAATTTAAACGATTTTTGCATACCGATACTATTACCCTTTAACAAATTTCAAATTGAAATATTTGATTTTATTTTTAGGATAGCAAATTGAAAACCCTTTTCTTGAAAGTTAATTTATCATGTTTATTTGCCTGTTTTGTTCAGAATTTGCTCTAAAATTTTATCGATTTTAAAAATGCATTGACTTTTTTATATTAAAAACAAATTTTTTTTAATATTCGAAAAAAGGATATGTGGCCAACTTTTTTGTTAATGCATCAATTTCAACTAATTTTTATATACTTACCCATCATTTTACAGAATTTCAAACAAATTGTTCTGTTTTGAAAAATGTTATAGAATTTTTGGGAAAACTAAATTTTATAAATTTTTTTCAAAACCAAATTTACTATTTTTATTGCTTATTTTTAGGTATTCAGACAGTATCATTTCTGAATGAAGCTTTCTGGATATTAAAAACCAAAATTTGTTAATAATCAAAAAAGGATATATTGCCAGCTTTTCAGATATTGTACCAAATTTAAGTAATTTTTATATAATTATAAAGAACACCTTTATTCTTCAATTTATTTAATGTCAAAAGAATTGCACTGTGAAGTTACATAATGTTTAGGGAAACAATTTTTCTAATTTTGTTGTATAAATATATTGACTGTGTTAGTTGCTCAACTTTTGGTAGTAATACAGAATTTGCTGTAAAAAAATAATCAATTTCAAAAATGCATTGTTTTTTTATATTAAAAAACCATTTTTTAAATTCAAAAATAGGATATACGGCCGGTTTCTCATATATAACATCAATTTCAACTATTTTTTTTTACACTTACAAATATTACTATTTTCTCATTATTTTTGAGTAAATTTCAAAAGAATTATGAAATTTTCCAAAAAGTGATTGCATTTTTAGGAATACAAATTTTAATAAATATCCTCAATATTTAATTTATTGTTTTCGTTGTTTGTGTTTAAATAATTATTCGAAATTTTATTTAATTTATAACAGAACACAATAATGTTTTCGAAACGTTTCAAAAAATTTCCTTGGTAGGGCAGAAAATGTATTAAAATGTGCCTATTGTCAAAAAATATTACTTAACAATGGTATTCTTTGAATAAGTAATTAAAATGAACTCAGGCCAAATAAAATTTCTCTAATAATAGCTTCTTATATGTAACACCAAATTGACTAAATATTTATTTACATCAAAGTTCATTTGCTTATTTAACAAGCATTTATTTGAAGTTTTAAAATGTTATGGAGACAGTTTACGTCAAAACATCACTTAGTGATTCTCCATATTTTCCCTGCAATTTCAGTTTTCCTCAATGTAGTTTACTTCCACTGTCATGAAGTAAAGTAAATAAAATGTCAAAGTTCGAGGTCGTAAATACTTATTTTCAGCTAGATACAAACTAACCGTTCACCTGTGCACTTAATAATTTAATAAATAATAAGAAAACAATTCCTAATTTCCCTGTTTTCTTTAATTTTCTAAACGATTTGGTTTCAAGAGCTTTTCAGCTAAACAGAGACATTTCAAGATTAATTTTAAATTTTTTAAAAAATTAAAAAAAAGGATATATGAGTGGCTGCTTAAATCATAAACCAAATACATTTTAATTTAGCATATGTATTAACGTTAATATTTTACGTTCATAAACTTAATTTCAGGCACTGAGTTTGGTTTTCAAAAAGGTTGTCAAGATTTTTGTAAAAAAAATCTAAACATTTTCTAAATCAGTTCTATATAAAAATACTTTAGTTTCAATATAAATCATATTAAATCATTGTTTTACATAATTTAAAAAAGGATATTTAACAAACTTCTTTATTATATTAGAAAATGTAATAAAGTTTTTCACTTATGTGTATGTCTTTATTATACGTTCTTTTACATAATTTGAAAGCAATAGCTTAAATTTTTTAAATGTTATGGAGTGCTTTTAAAACATAAATTTTGAAAAAGTTCTCATTTTCTTATTTTATGTACATTAATATGCAATTATTTCAATTTGCTTTAATTTGTTTTGTGATAAACAATGATATTGTGACTTTTGCAAAAAAAAGGATATATGCCGCGTTTCTCAAATATTAAATGAAATTAAATTTACATATAAATAGATCTTCTACATGTTTCTTTGCTTCTTTTTTTTTTTTGCCTTGAATTGTTTGCATTTTTAAAATTTTCTGTTTTCAAAATTAAAAATTAAAAAATTTTTTAAAATTCATTTTTAAAAATTTTTTCAACAATGTTTATTAAAATTTTAACATAAACATTTATGAAAGTTTTTTATGATTCCAACTATTAATTTGTAGAGACTACTGTTTTTCATTATGGAAATTAATTATTAGAGAAAATTCCTTATTATTTTGGCTTGAGTTAATTTTTAATTAATAACTTAAAGAATACCATTGTAAAGTTATATTTTTCTAGACACTTGATAAACTGGAATGCATTTTCGTCATCAGCAATTTTCATTGTCCACGATCCATCTGTAAACATCATTTATTAAACTCACCGTTTTTCGAGAAATAGAATTCGAGAATTATCATATTTCCTTTGTACGTGTTGTGAGTTAGAACGAAATTTACTTGCGTTTACAATGCACACACACATCTTTTTTATTACTATTATTACAAATTTTGTATTACTACAAATTTGTTGTTACTTTTTTTTTTGCTGCATCTACCGTTGGTTGACAATATCAGCGAAGTATGTTGTTGTTGTCATTTCTCCTTTATGGTAGATTTCTGTTTTTTGTTTTGCAACTATGCAAACACCGGAGCTGGGATGACAACTTTTTACACCGTGCCTTGTGTGTTTTGTTAATTTGTAGAGACTACTGTTTTCATACTGTTCCAACTATTTTTTTAATTCCCAAAAAAGGATATATGACCAACTTATAAAATATAAAGCCAAATTGCCTAAATTTCTGGTGTTATATAAAGAACCTCAATGATCTTCCTTTGGCTTATTTTTGCAACATTTAATTTGTGTTTTCAAAAATTACAAAGGTTTTAGTTTAAAAAAATTAAAATTTTATTTAAAAATGTAATTTGAAATTTCTTATTAAGTATTTCACTAGCACAGTTCTTGTCCCTAATGATTTGTTTACAGTTTTAACAACTTCTTAAAATAAATAACACCATCTTAACAAGACAATCAATAAATTACAATTGTTAAAGGCATTTAGCAAGCAAGTGAGTACTGTTAAAGGGAAACAAACCCTTATATATTTTTGATTTTATTTTAAAGGAAAAATATTATAGTCTTATTTACCAGTGTTAGTATAAAATAATGTTAACTTAGAAAAAGTATAGCTATATGGCTAGATTTTTACATATTAAAGCAAATTCAAGAACATTTCGAACACTTTTAAATTAAACTATTAGACAACATTTAGCTCAATTTCAAAGCAAAAACAAATTTTTTTATGCTTTAAAATATTAAACATAAAATTACTTAGTAATTTAGGTCTTTAGAAATTATATACAAATACAGCAAAGTAATTATATACTTTGCAGCACGTTTTTCCCATTGAAATTCTACGAAAAATAAAGTAACTTTAAAAAAATATTTCATAATTTTTTTTTAAACAGGGTGCTGCCCTCAAAAAGCATATTTCATCTTAGAATAAAAAAAAGAAAACGAGAAATCATACTCACGCCCTTCATTTAAATTAAAATAAAATCATGAAAAATAAAACCCAAGAAGTTAGAAAGAAATCCTGTCTATTATTTGTATTTTAAACCGCCTGGTTTTTTTTTTGCATTATAAAATAAAAAAGTAAACTTTATCATTATCTCTTACTTGCTTATTTTGAAAAATAAATATTATTTATTTTATTCTTTCTTACTTTTGTTCTCATACGAAAGCCTTCGGGATATAGAATTTTATAAAAAATCACGTGCTTATCTACTCAAACCCACACAATTAACGCCCATTTTGACAGTAATTTCAGTGCTCTAAGACTTTGAAAACGTTATTAGAGCAACATTTTTATTTCATTTTTACATTTCAATTGCCAGGCAAACGAGCAGAAAACAGAATTTACCCAACCTCCTTCTGTTTATTAAACATCCTCTACAGCAGTTTTTGTGGGACTCCAGCACTCCTCTGGTTACCAAAATGAAAAAGAAATCATTCGAAAATCACCCCCTTTGCTTTTCCTGCATAATAACAATATATTACTTTTAGCTAAGATATACAAGAACAAAATTTCAAAATCGAATTCCCATTACACGAACAAATAACAAAAAAAAAATAGGAATTGTGAATATCAAATATTCCAAAAAAACCAATTTTAATTGCTGCCAAAGTCATTTCATTTCGTATTTCACTTCATTTTCCAACAATTGCTAAATATTTTTGTTGTCCTTGTTGTATTGATAAGAGAGTCACGTTCAATAAATTGGTAACAATCTAATGCAAAACAAACCAAGAAACTTTGGCGGCTGTTTGCTGGAAGTCTGATAATATAAATAATGATACTGATGCCTACCAAAACTCTTGCTGCCACATTGGCAGCTGGGGTAAATGTAGACATTAATGTAGCAAATAATATTTCTATTGCTGTAAGCAAAAACAATCTTATTTGTGTCTTTATTATCAATGACAGCGTAACAATGATATCAAGAGTTGTGCTCCAAAACCATTTACAGTTTCATAACAGTAATAAATTCATTTTTGTTTCCCATTTACAGCACTCACTCCCCTCTTGCTAAACGCCTTTAACAATTGCAATTCATTGATTGTAAGTTAATGATACTTGTTAGGCTGGTGTTACTTATTTTAAGGAGTTTTAAAATTGTAAACAAATAATTAGTAGCAAAGGAATATGCCAGCAAAATACTTAAAAACAAATTAACAAAGAACATTCTTAAAGGAATTTAATACATATTTGTTTAACTAAAATCTTTGTAATTCCAACAAAAACCAAACAAATGCTTTCAAAATAAGCAAAAAGAAGGTTATAGAGGTGCTTAATACAACAAACGAAATTCAGTTAATTTGGCTATATATTTCCGCAGCAGGCCCCATATCCTTGTTTTTTGGAAAAAAAATTGTTTTATAAAACAAACTTTTAAACACATAGTTTTTAAATGTTTATGTTAAAATTTCAATAAATTTTTTAGAATTTTGTACTTTTAACATCGTTGTTGTACTTAGAAAAATAATACTAGAGCCTCAAAAATTAGTAGAAGGACGTGTAATTTTATCATTAATATGTAAACTAAATCTAATTCAATTTGCTTAAATAATTAAACACTTTGCCGTATATCCTTTTTTCAACTGTAAATAAAAAATTTTTTAAAAATCTTTTTATTTTATTAACTCGGCTTGAGGTCGCTCTTATTAAAAATATATAAACTCTTGTTCGTTTTTAATTTTTATTATATTTTATATATTTCGATCAACTTTGTTGATCATCTTCAGGGAAGAAATATAATTTAATGTTTAATACAGTGTTGTCCGATGTTAATGTCTAAGTTTCTTATTTTAGCATAATTTGGTATCAAAAATATTAAAGCACACAACAATAACTTTTATAAAAAATACTATTACATATGAGATTAAGAAATTTAACTAAAACCTTTTTTCAAATCCTTCTAAAAAAATAAAGTAATTGTCTGGTTATGAAACAAAAGAACGTGCCATAATGTCCTTTATATGCGTGTTAAATAAATAAATTAATGAATTTTCTTAAGTATTTAAGAAGATCACCATATGTCCTTTCTTTGCAACAGATTTGGAAAATGCAATTTGAAACATAAAACAAATTGTATAAAAATTGTCATTAGGACTTTTAATAAACTAATTAAAAAATATGTTTTATTAAAAATCTTTCTAAGTTTAAAAAAAATATAAGAAAACGCTGTGTTATTAAGACAAAGAACGTCTTATAGTGTTAGTGGTCGGTACAGTAAATTTTGTTGAATTTGCAGCAATAGTTAAAATGCTCGTCATACATCCTTTTTTGGAAATTATGTGCAGATTGTTAAGAATTAAGGCCAACTTACGTAAATCACTTTAACGAGAATTATTGTTTTAAAAATGTTGGTATTAAAATACAATTCAACACAAATATCTCGGCCCCGTTGTTTGAAAGAGATCGTTAGTAAAATAGCCAGTTTTGCGGCTTTATATAAGTCACCTTTTGTGGGTTTTAATAATATAGTAAATTCTAATTGTTCATCTGGAAAATTCATTTCTAATTTCCAAATCAAAAACCTTATGACCTTCCTCAAAAGAAATATCCCTCCCCACCCCTTAAAATAAGCATTAAAAATTCGTGCAAGATGTTAACAATTGTCAACATCTTGTTGTATTTACTCTCAAAATTAAATATAAATACAAAAATTTTAAATTCTCAACAGAGCAAATCATACAGTCACCCTTAATTGACAATTGTAGCCATTACAAAATAAATTGCGTATTTTATATTGCTGTAACTAAATAAACACATGAGCATAGAACCAATCAGGGAAAATACGCATTTTACGGCAAACATTTTTTTATTTTCTAGTTTAATTGAAGCAATTTTCTACCACTATAATGAGGATGAAAAGTAAATCGCAAGCAAAAAATCGACAGTGTCTTGAAACAGATTTAATTTTGAAGGCAGAAACTAGCAAATGCTCACGTATTAAGGCATAGCTTGGACAAGAGGATGCCAGATGAATGTGTGTTTAGTTTTATTTAAATGGTGACAAGTTAAATAAATGTCTTTATTAATAGTTTTGGCTACATTTCTTAGAATTGTCTGGAAAATATAACAAATTTTGCCCGATATACCAAACTCTTTAAGTAATTATTCAAAATAACTAAAGCTTTGCTAGATATAGTTAATTACACAAGCTTTTTTATTTAATTCAGATCTGGCATCATTCTTTTACAAAATCTTACAATTTATTCACACATGCACAAAGTGCATGTGACACACGCACGTTCAAGTAGGATTAGTGTCATTGTGAAAGGCACTGCTCGTTAGACACACACTCTAACTTATAGTGTGTCTAGTGTTTGTAACATGTGTGTGATTATTGCTAAAAATTAAACTAATTGACAAACAAAAAAACTTAGCAAAAAAAAATAGAAAAAAATCACATACACTTTTACAAAATTTAAAAAAGTTACTGGCAAATATTTAAGAATGAATTGCTTCAAACAATGTATAACAGTTTCAAAAGGACTTTTAAATAAACTGCTTACTTTGGAATGCAAAAGTACAGGCTAGTTGTATTACAATAGCTATTTTTAAGCTTTAGAACTACTTTATAATAAATTGTAAAAAAGGATATATGGTGAACTTCTAAACTACTAAAGTAAATTTATTGAAATCTTGCACACTTACAAACGTTACTATTACTCAACCTTTGACTTAATTTCAAGATAATTGCATGGTTTTCAAAATAGTTACAGGAGTTTTACTTAAACAAAATTTTTGTTAAGTATTTTAAATAAATTTAACTTTTTTCAAGACATATATATTTTTGTAGGTATTAATTATAAATTTGGATAAATATTGCTTAATCAAATTTATGTTTTCAAAAAACATATTACAAAAAAGGATATATTACGAACTTTTAAACGAAGACACCAAATTCCATAAATTGCGACATGCAACTAAGTAACAATATTATACGTTGTTTTGCTTAATTAACAAACTTTTATTTTGGTTTTAAAAAATTTAATAGAGTTTTTAATGATTACATTATTTTAAGAAATTAAAAATTGTTTTTAATTATTTCAGCTTCAAAGTATTTGTATACTTTGTTTATAAGTTTGCAGTATAAAACCATGTTTTTGAAAAACTTCTTAAAAAGTATATATAACCAGCTTGTAAAGTATGTACGTAAAAACAGTAAATTTTGTCACACAAACAGACGGTATTATGACACGTTAATTTTTTGTTTTGATTTCAAGGCCTGAGTTAGGCTTTTTAATGAGTTATAAAGGTTTTATTAAGTTTTCCAAAAATTTATGAAATTAAACTTAAGTTAAGTTTAAAATAATAATATTTTGATTATTATAGTTTAGATAAGGGTTTTACATAATTTTGCAAAAAACTTTACAAACTAACCTAAATATGCTTGATAATTATGCATTAATTATCATCGTTTTAATATTTATTTACTGGCATTAATACATATAATACTCAAACATTTTAACATAGCCACATAAATACTATATTAATGCCCATATGAATATTTGATTTTGATTATATCAATTACAATTTGTTTTAGCACCTAATTAACATTTAAATTGTTCGTGTTTTTGATTGTGACATTTAAAGCTAAGTATTTTTCCACTATAATTTTAACATTAAACTCTATTAAATGGTTTAAAATACTACATACTACGAAATGTATAAAAACGGAATTAGTAATAATTACGCATTCAAATTTATAATATATTTTAATGTTATTTTAGCGGTATGTACATGTGTATGTATTTACAATGACTGTATAAGTGTGTTTATTGTGTGACTATTAAACAAATCAATAAAATTAATATTAATTTTACAATCTACTATAAATACAATTTTATTTATACATATGTATGTAACATTTTGTTACTGTATAAAAGTTGCGCTTGTATTTAAATTATATTTGTAAGAGTGTGTGTTGTGCACTTATACATACATAGATTTTATTTATTTGCTAAAGGTGATAAAATTTCATTAAATTTAATGATATTAAATAATAAAAAAATATATATGCATATTGTAGTACGAGTTCAGTTAATAGCAAGCAGTAGCATCATAAAATGTTATTGCAATTTCAAGTGAAAAATGCATAAACCAAACAATTTAAATATGTTCGTTAAAATTTAAATTTTGTTCCAGACTCTAATGGTTTTTTCTGGATATATCTCATCCACAGCGGATTCCATCACCTAAAACGAGTTAATAGACCTAGACCTTTTCAGAACCGAGGTTAGTATTTTAGGATTCTGAAAGTCTCCGCTCATAGTAAATTTTTTCTCGAAATTTTATAATTTCAGTTATGACATTCTTCTAGCAATTGTTTCAATCATATATTTTTCCAATGTGATTTTAATAAATAATGTGACATTATTTATGCAGATTATGGTAATTGTTGAAAACGTTTTCTGGTAGGGTTAATACAGTAAAACATAACTCTTCATAGACGCACACACATTCACACATACATAAATGTGCATGATTGTTAAACAATATTATTTTTTATAAAAACATTGTCATTATTATTGAAGGATTTAATGGTGTAAATTAAAAGATATGACTTGTTTAACGCTAAATATATACTACCAGCAATCATAAATTAAGAGAAATAATTATAATACACAGCAAGAAAAGAGAACTTCAAAATAAGATTTTCTACATTTCTGATTTAACAGGACATAGTCCGGCATAAAAAGCCAAGTTGGCCCTTAACAAGCAACGATTTCTTTAGAGTGTTTATTTATAAATATACCACGTTGAAAATCGTCTTGACCAATATTAACTGAACTGTAAACCCGTTCTCCTCATGTCATCGTTCTTTTTTAAAAAATATTTGTTGTAGTGCTCCCCCATAGAGGCAGTGAAAAACTTTCTTGTAAATAACACATGATCGCTTCATGGATATTTAGGTTAGTGTCAAAAGTTTAATAGTGTCACAGACAAATTATTTAGGTTTTTGAGCATTTTTAAAAAAGGATATATGGCGGCTAACTTAAATATTGGCTAAAAAATAAAATTGTTTCAGGCTTACATTTAAAAGACTAATTAATGTGTTTTTACAATTAAATTTGTTTCTTTTTTTCAAAATTTTTCCAAAAAAAATTTTACTTTAACAGATGAACAATTTCGTTAAAAAACTGATTTTGGAAGAAAAATTCTTGCGTTTAGTTAAGTTTTTGAAATTTTTGAAAAAAGGATATCTGGCGACGTGTTTTTACATGCACATTAAATTTGTTTTTTTTTTCGGAAAAATTTTGAAAATTTCTAAATTTTTTCAGAAATAAAAATTAATTTTACTTTAACAATAAGAAACATTTTTTTAAAAAAGTGATTTTGGAAGAAAAATTCTTGAGTTTAGTTAAGTTTTTGAAATTTTTGAAAAAAGGATATATACCCCAAATACTGGGCCAAAAATTAAATTTTTTTAATTTTAACTTTAGAAGACTAAATGACGTGTTTTTTTATATATTTTATTTGTTTTTTTTTAGCAAAAAAAAATAATTTATAGGTATAATTTTAACTTTACTTCAAAAAATAGTTAGTTTGTTGGTAAAATTTAAGGATTTTGCTGAACATTTAATTAGGAAAGTATGTTTAGCAGTTTGGTTAAGTTTTTGAAAATTTTGAAAAAAGGATATATGGCGGGTAACTAAAATATGTGCTCAAAAATTAAAAGTTTTTAGTTTAAGCATTAGAAGACTAAATGTCGTGTTTTTACAGACTTTACTTGTTGTTTTTTTGGAAAAGTTTTATAAAATAAATTTTAAAAAATGCTTATTGTTACTTTAACAACATTTAGCTAAGTTTGGAAGAAAAACTCTTGAGTTTGATTAAGTTTTCGTAAATTTTGAAAAAAGGATATATGGCAAGTATCTAAAATATTGGCTCAAAAATTAAATGGTTGTACTTTTAGCTTTAGTAGAATAAATGGCGTTTTTTCAACATATTATACTTACAATTTTTTTTTTTTTTGTAAAATTTTTATAAAAAAAAAAAATTTTATATTTTTAATGTTATTTCAACAACATTTAGCTAAGTTTGCAAAATTTAAGGATTTTATGGAAATTTAATTAAAAAACAGTGTTTTTATAAGAGAAACTCATGAGTTTGGATAATTTAGGGAATTTTTTTAAAAAAGGATATATAGAGGGTAACTCAAAATATGGACTCAAAAAACTAAATGTTTTTAGTTTTAGCTTTAGAAGAATTAATGACATGTTTTAACATATTTTACTTGTAGATTTTTTTGTAAAATTTTTATAAAAAAAAATTAAAAATTTTTAATGTTACTTCTTACTAAAATTTAATTAAAAAAAAGTAATATTGGAAGATAAACTCTTTAGTTTGGTTAAGTTTTAGCAAAAAATTTTAATTTTACTTTAACAACATTTAGCTGAGTTTGTAAAATTTATGAATTTTATTGGAAAATTTAATTAAAGAAGTGAGTTTGGAAGAAAAAAATAAAATATGAAGATTTTGTTGAATATTTAGTTAGGAAAAATGAGAAACTCTGGTGTTGAGTTGGGTTTAACAAAATTTAGAAAAAAGGATATATGACGGATAAATAAAATATTTCTATAAAAATAAGTTAATTTGTTTTTAGCATTAGAACAGTAAATAGCATGTTTTCACAAAATGTATTTGCTATTTATCTTTAAGGAAAACTAAATTTTTTAAAATAAATTTTTCGAAAATTTAAAAAAAAAATTTAATTTCATTCTCAATCATTTTTGAATTCGTTACCTCAATAAATCTGCTTCATTTATAAAGCTCAGCCTTCCTTATATCCAATTTTTAATTATTTCCTTTATACAATTTCACTTTCCCTCTAAAAACTAAGAAACTAAAAAAAAACTAATTGTAAGTCTTTACAAATATTTAACTAGATGTTTACCAAATAGATTATATTTACTTGCCACATTACAAAACACATATAACACAATACAAACTTCAAGTTTTAAACTAAAGTTTTATAAACTTCTTTGTAATACAATATGTCAACATACTCGTAATGCAGAAAGCAAAAGAAGTTTTCTTTGCTTGAGGAAAATGAAAATAAACACATGAAGTGGAAATCTTAAAGGTAAAATATTCAGCAGTTGAAGGTCAACATCATCAACATGTTATTGCAAAGAAATGCAAACAGATAATATACAAGGCATACTACATACATAAGACGTTTGTGATCTGTTTACCAAATGTAACATATCTTAAAATTTAGTACAAAAATGTTTTGCTTCTTCTGCTGTTGCTGTTGTTAGCAAGGACTTTTTGTTAAGTCTTAGCTAAGTTTTTCAGCAGATGACCAAAAAAGTTACTTTCAAATGTATTAGTAAAAGCAGGAGTGTGTTGGCAAGTAATTGTTGTAAATACCATTTTGTTAGCTTCGTTTGCAAAATGATAATGTTTAAGTTTTACAACTTAAGTCGTCAAAGTTAAACACACTCTGGGGAAATTACAGACTCATATTATTAAAGAGCCAAACTACTAAGAGCGTATATTTTTGGTTATAAACCCCCAAATGATGAAACGCACACAAACAGTGTTTTATACAGACACTGTCATAAAATCATATAAAATCAACAAATTTAACAAACATCTCGAAGTAAATGTAGAAGAAATGGCTAGAGATGATGACGATGATGACAAGCATTAAACAACCTGGCCAGCATCTTGATGATGTTTCTGTTTTTTTTTATTTTCTTGTTGTTCTTTATGTGCAAAGATATGGTGAAAAGCGAGCAAAGTGCATATTTCATTAGATACGGTCAGAGCAAGATTTTTAAGGAATTAACCCTTAAAAGGGACGAAGGGGGAATGTTAAAGTTAACTAAGATTTGGGCAAATGTCATTTTTATCTTTGTAATTTAAGATCTAGTTTATGTTAAACTTGAAGCAGTGTGGAGTGAGCAAATGCAAGCAAAACATTAGTAAAAAAAACAAGTGAGAAAAAATTAGCCAATAGAAACATAGAACGTGTGACGTCACAGTTCCAACATGAGCAGAACATTTTAAAATTTTATGCGCGTAATCTTTATTTTATCATTCCTGGACAAAAACCACATTGAACATTGAACATTGTTAATGTTACAGTCAACAGACTACTGTTAAGAACTTAACATGCATTTTGGAAAAAGTTACTTTTAGATTGAAATTCTGTGAAAGAATTTGGACAAATATGCAATTGCATCTGTATTGTAATGTAGTACGCTCTCTATATAGTGGGCGCTTAAATTTGAAGCAGTGTGGAACACTTAATATTTTTAATATAAAACCTCTAATGTGTGTTCAGATAAATTGGAGTTTAACTAGCACAGACAAAAACCACAATTTTTAACATTGTTAATGTTACAGTCAACAAACTAATGTTAAGCACTTAACAGTCCTATTACTTGCATTTTGGAAAAAGTAACTTTTAGAGTGAAATTCTGTAAAAGAATTTGGACAAATATGCAATTGCATCTGTATTGTGATGTAGTCTCATTTACGATCCATTGGACTACGCTCTTTATATAGTGGGATACGTGTGCAATTCCATATTTGTCCAAATTATTCTGTGAAATAATGCAAATATATCAACACAATATTAGTCTGTAACAAAATTCGAGACTGTACAATGTATTTAAAAATGTAATGACACCAATCATATGAAACTGAAACACTGTGTGTGGTTTCGTGACGACAGTGTCAGACAATCTCTTCAATCTCCTTATCAAGGTCCATTCCGTGTCATTTAAACAGCTTAACAACTATTTCCTTTGGATATAAATGGAAATGAAAAAGTTATAACTAACGATAAGTTCAAAACTGCATACATTTTTAACATAGAAATTGAGGAAAATCCAAGGTTGACAATTATTTTAAATAATCTTATACCAATTAATGTTCGAAAACCTCAAGTAAGATTTCGTTAGAGCTCTTACTTCGCAGTCTCTCTAGGGGGAAATATGTGTAGGCATTACAATCCAAAAAATAAACTTAAATATAATTTTAACTTTATAAAATTATTTGTAAAGTTAAAATTATACTTAAATCTATGATTTAGATTATAATGCCTGCAATTTCTTATTAGATTAATTCCCCCTGCAGTTGAGAGTATTTAAATCTCTTATCCGCTTTTGTGTTGTCAGCAGCACTTGCTATGATTTTGCAACATTTTCCGTCTGGGTGTTTTTACTAATAAGCACCTGACAATTCGCACCCTAATTACAAAAGTGGCGCAACTCAAAATACTAAAATTTTCAGCAGAGATACAAAAAAGTTCAACGTGCACAAGCAACACACTTAACATAAAAATAGACAAATTTGTATTTTTCCAGTTAAAGAAGATAGCGATGTGAAAGAAATTTTTGCAGTAGTTAGAGATGTGCACTCTGAATTAATTTATGGAAAAAAGTAAATTTTGGAAAATTTTGAGTTGTGCCACTTTAGTAATTAGGGTGCGAATTGTCTGTACAGCTCATCCCTATATCCTTTACTATAGTTTATTTATATTGCTGAGGCAACAATTGTCACTGAGAGCCAGCATTTTAATGGTATTCTCTACTATTCTAGAAGAGACCGTTGCTGGTGGTAATCTCAAACTTTTGTTTTTCATACAATTTCCTTTTTGCATTTCTTGCATTTTTCTATTAAGACTCAAATCCTATATTTCCGTAACCAGTTTAAATTTTAAATTTGTTGCCCTTTTTGGGTTAACCTTCATCATTACTTTAAGTTTCGTTGTTTTGTTTCCTGCACTTTAAACTTTCACCACGGGTTTTTTGTTTCTCGTAACAAAAATTAATTTATATACATACAACCGCCTCTCAAAATTTGGACGAAAAAGTCTTTAGGTTTTTCTTAAGTTGGCTCCTTTCTATACATTGACAATGCTTTAGGGTCAAATTAATGTTGATATTTACTAGGTAATGGCGACACATCCTTGCTACCATGGTGGCTTGAACTAACAAAAAAAAAAAAACAAGCAAAAGTTTTATATTAACACCCTCTATACCCCCTTTAGTATATATGTACATTCGTCTACTTTTCTTAAGGACTTGTTAGTCCTAAAGCTTTTGGCAAAAGTTCCTTGTACTTGTATTTATTCCACTGACCATTAGCATAAATATTTTTGCTGTTGTTATAAGATGTATTTATTACAATGAGGGTAATAAAGGTGTAAATGTTAGTGCTTATGTGTGGCTGTATGTATGAATGACAGACAGGCTGGCTGACTGACTGACTGACAGAGTGACTTAGTAACTCACTGACTTCTTTGGCTATAGCTTTTCTTGACTAAACTAATAATACAAATATCTTTAATAATATCTACGTGTATTATACGCACATATTTATTCATAGACGTTCTTTTTCCGTTGTTAAGCTGGAATAAAATGTGTGATAAAATTTTATGATAATTCATAAAATTTGCTTTTGATTTTACTTTTTTCCAGCGTATAGGTTTTTGTTTTGTTCTAAGATTGTTTTCCAGGGTTCTAACTGGGTTTTGTTCATAAAATTTTATTAACTTGAATATGTGCTTGTATGTGTGGAGAGATTAAAAGCTTGTGCTAATAAGCCAGGCGAAACCTTTAAAGAATTGCATGTGATTAACCTTTAAATGAAAACAAAATTTAAAAAAAAAACTGCAAATATTCCTGAGATTTAGTCAGTCTTTTAAATTTGAGCAGTTTAATTTTTCCTGATTTATTGAAATATGAAATAAAATTGTTGAATACATTTGCGTGAAAAATTCCAAATATTCGCGAATATTCCAGTATTCCTACTGCTGAAATTGAATAAATCTTTCAAAGTTGAACAGTTTGAACTTTTACTTATTTATTAAACTCTCTGTTTTAAATAATGAGCAAATTTTTGAATACATTTTCTTGAAAAATTCCAAATATTCGCGAATATTCCAGAATTCCTATTGCTGAGCTTGAATAAGTCTTTCAAAATTAAACAGTTTAAACTTTTCCTTATTTATACTATATTAAACTTTCTTTTTTAGATAATGAGCAAATTTTTGAATATTCGCGAATACTCCAGAATTCTTATTGCGTAGTTTAAGCCAATCTTTTAAAGTTGTGCAGTTTTTTCTTTTTCCGATTTATTGCAATATCAAACTCCCTGTTTTAAATAGTAAGTAAATTGTTGAATACATATTCTTGAAAAATTCCAAATATTCGCGAATATTCCAGAATTTCTTTAGTTTAAATTAAAACAATCTTTTAGTACAACAGTTACTAATTCTCCTTACTTATGTTAACTTCCCTTGGTTTAATTTTAAACAAATTTTCTAATTGCTACATAAGGCTGTCTGTTCTTCCGTCTCCCAACTTAAAAACTCTTGCAAAATTCTGACAGTTCAGCAACAAACTTTATAACTCCCTGTAAATTTTAACAACTCACACACATGTAAACATGTTAACAATAATATTTTTCTAAAAAAAAACCCTTCTCTATAGCAACAATAAAGCATAAAGTCAAGTTAATATTATAGCAAAAATAACTGCCACAAACTCTATAAACGTATGCTAAGGGCGGCATTTGGCTGTTGTTGTATGTTTGCATAAAACCAATCTATAGCTTTAAAGTGCCAGCAACCGCGGCCTTTGTTTTGCAACTGCAACAAAAACTAAATTATGATTAAAGGATGTAGAATCACGCGTTAAAAAATGCTAACTTTCTACAGCGGAATACAAAAACCAACTGAAATTAAAATTTATAATTTTTAAACGGTTTGTGTTGTTTAATATTGTAAAATTTTTCATAAAGTTCAAAACGTAACAACATACTCTAAAAAAGTTTTAACAGTTAGGGTAACGTTTGCCATAAAGGAAGTGGTGTACGCACGTAATATTAAAAAATCGAACGGATGAAGTCAAAGTCAAGAGTAGTTTTTAAAGGGAGTGAGAGTGCAGCTAAACTTTCTCCCACTAATAAAAAATTAATTAAAGTTTTAAACGTAGACTCTCTAAAATATTATTTAAAAAATAATAATTAACATTAATTAATTTAAAATAGAGAAGATTCAAAGTCAACATTTAATATTTTTTCAATTTCCTTGTGTTATTTTTTTTAAAACCTCTCTAAACCTCATTTGTTTACTCATCTTTTTGTAATGCCTCCCTCATCCCGTAGCCATTTTACTGTTTCATTTTGTTTAAACATGGTTACTTGCCAGCCAGCCAACCACGTTGTCGGCTGTTTGAGGTTAAAATAATTTAAACGTGCGTTTATTTTATGGAATATTGTAGGTTGTTATTTTAAAACCAGGTATAAAATTGTATTTTGTACCTGTCTAACGCACCTTGCGTATTATGTGTCTACAAATTATGGCCATAAACACAGCATAAAATGCATGCAAAGAGTAAACATACAGGGTGTTTAGAAAAGTTAGATTATAACAAAAAGTTATTAACTGCAAGCGCAAGTTTTTAGATTAGCTTCAATAGTAGGTCTTTAGATAAACTTAGTTTAGTTTTAATCGTAAGTTTTGATTTAGCTTTAATCGTACGTTTTTAGAAAGTCTTAGTATAGCTTCAATTGTAGATCATCCTAGTTTGGCTTAAATCGTAGGACTTTAGATAGTCCTAGTTTACCTTGATCTTAAGTCTTTAGACAGTCTTAGTTTAGGTTCAATCGTAGGTCATAGTTCAGCTTTAATCGTAGGTCATGGTTAAGCTTCAGTCGAAGGTCTTTTGATAGTCCTAGTTTAGCTTCAATTGTAGGTCTCTAGACGGTCTTGGTTTAGCTTCAATCGTAGGTCATGGTTATGCTTCAATTGAAGGTCTCTAGACGGTCTTAATTTAGCTTCATCGTAGGGCATGGTTATGCTTCAATTGAAGGTCTCTAGACGGTCTTAGATTAGCTTCAATCGTAGGTCATAGTTATGCTCCAATTGAAGGTATCTAGACGGTCTTAGTTTAGCTTCAATTGAAGGTCTCTAGAAGGTCTTAATTTAGCTTCAATCGTAGGTCATGGTTATGCTTCAATTGAAAGTTTCTAGACGGTCTTGGTTTAGCTTCATCGTAGGTCATGGTTAAGTTTCAGTCGAAGGTCTTTTGATAGTCCTAGTTGAGCTTCAATTGAAGGTCTCTAGACGGTCTTAGTTTAGCTTCAATCGTAGATCATGGTTATGCTTCAATTTAAAGTCTCTAGAAGGTCTTAGTTTAACTTCAATTGAAGGTCTCTAGACGGTCTTAATTTAGCCTCAATCGTAGGTCATGGTTATGCTTCAATTGAATGTCTCTAGACGGTCTTGGTTTAGCTTCAATCGTAGATCATGGTTAAGTTTCAGTCGAAGGTCTTTTGATAGTCCTAGTTTAGCTTCAATTGAAGGTCTTTAGACGTTCTTAGTTTAGCTTCAATCGTAGGTCATGGTTATGCTTCAATTGAAAGTATCTAGACGGTCTTGGTTAAGCTTAAAGCGAAGGTATTTTGATAGTCCTAGTTAGCTTCAAAAATAGTCCTTCATTTTAGCACTAATTTACTTTCAATTGCAGTTTTCTATTTAGAGTACCTTTAACCATCAGTCCCTAGCCCAGCTTCAATTTTAGGCGTTTATGGAAACATAAAAAAAAACATCTTTCTAAAAGCTTCTATTTTCTGCCATCCACCACTAACTCACCTGTCTACTATACTTACTATTAATGTTATTCCAAGGATACCTTAACACACGTGTAAAGGCTACAAATATATTTGTATATATACATATTTAAATGCATATCTTTTTGCTGGTATGTTCAATAGTTTAGTTACAATCATTTGTATAAATTTCATTTTAAACGGCTCGTTTATTTTGTAAAATAAACAATGTTCTTATTTGGCTGGTACATGTATTGGTTGGACATTTATTTTAATACAGATATGGATACACACCGGCATGTCTATGGGTGAATTGTTTGTATATATTGTATTTTAAATACACTTAGAAATAAAATGTGTTTAAAAATTCCAACATAAAATGTGATTTTCAAATTAAGTCTTAGAGATTAGTACGGCAACAAAACATATCAGTATAACAAGACATGATATCAGTAGTCTGTAATGAGATAATGAATCCAAACAAACTCTCTATGATGGAAGAATTGTTTAGTATCATAATATATTCTAGGAGGTGCCCACAGATTAAAATTTTCCCAGTTTTTCTCTCAGTGTTTATAACGTTCTCATACACATACAAAAAAATTGCCTGTTCATCTATTCTTTACATAACAGTAACAATGTTGTTGTTAGCTTCTAGTTGACAGCAAACCACATACCAAATTAAACACTGTCTCTCTCACTCTCTCTCTCTCGTCCTTACACACCTTACCGACCCAGAAATTCCTGCATATCAAAACTCCTTGTTACTTGTCTAGGTGCAATTGCCGGCATTTATATGCCTCAGTATAAGTGCGTAGCTGGGTTGTATATGACCGAGTCAAATTGCATCATATGTTACTTTTGCAATGAGTTTAAAAGTACATGACACTGCTACAACTATAACTAAATACTAAATGTTGTTTTAAGTTTACTGCATACTGTACTTATGTTAGTGCAAGTGCATTAATGTGTATGTGACATACTTGGCAAATTGTTGAGGATTGTGTACCAATATTGGTATCACTACAAAAAAAAAAAAAAAAAAAAAAAAAAAAAAAAAAAAACAATGATCAAAATACAAAATTTGTAGAACATGTGCGGAATATTGTTGTGTTCTGCAATATTATTTGTTTTTATCTTGCATATTGATACACAAATTTATATCATACACACAGTCTTGCATATTTATGTTAGTTTGGGTGTGTTGGATGATTTTAAATGTCATGTTTATTTTAAAATGTATTTAAAAAAATAACATACATATTTTTCTACTAAATGCTAAACTATGACCATGGACTGAATAAACTACGATAACTATGGCTTAGGACTTTTACACAATAGAAGCTAAACTAAGATTACAGAAAGAGACACGACTGAAATTAATTTAACACTACAGAATGATCTACAACGGAAGCTAAACTAAGACACTAAAGAAACTAAAAAGACACGATTGAGGTATACCAGGACTATAGAAAGAAAATTTTGTTTTAAAGTTGTATTTGGCTAAAAATCTATGTTTTGAAAAAAGTACTTTTTTGGTACTTTTTGCAAAAAAATATAAAATTGCTGGGAATTTTAAAATTTTTTGATATTAAACTATTTTTAATTAATTTAATAACATTTTCTATTGAGTCAAAGAAAAAACTTATTACCTGTGCATTTTTTTAAAAAAGTACTTTTTTGGTACTCTTTTAAAATGTTGAATTTTTGGTTAAAAAATGTGTATTTTTATTTTCCTTGATCATTAATAGTCAAAAAACGATATTCCAATAAAATACTTTTTTTGGTACTTTTTGGAAAAATAGTACTTACCTGTGCATTTTAAACAAGTTTTCAAAAAAATACTTTTTTGGTACTCTTTTAAAATGTTGAATTTTTGGTTAAAAAATGTGTATTTTTATTTTCCTTGATCATTAATAGTCAAAAAACGATATTCTAATAAAATACTTTTTTTGGTACTTTTTGCAAAAATAGTACTTGTTGTATAATTTAGCGTTCTGAAACCATTTTAAGTTAATTTAGTAATTTGTTTGTTTTTAATAAAGAAAAAAAATTGTTACTTTTGGTTTTGAAACAAGTTTTAGAAAAAGTTCTTTTTGATTACATTTTGGTACTTTTTTAAAATGTGAAATTTTTGAAAAAATTTGCTAATTTATATTATTTTAAAATTGTATGTGGCTAAAAATTGATTGAAGTTAAACTAAGACTATATTATGATCGACGATTGAAGTTAAAGAATGACTATAGAATGATCCACGATTAAAGCTAAACTAAAACTATCAAATGCTCCAGGATTGAAGTTAATTTAAGACTATAGAACACTCCTTGATTAAAGATAAACTGCGATTATAGAACGATAAATGATTGGAGCTAATATAAGACTATAAAATGATCCAAGATTAATTGTAGACTATGTAATGAACCAGGATTGAAGCTAGACTACACTGCAGAATGAATTATGATTGAAGTTTAATTAAGACTATTTATTTAATAACTATTAAATAAATAAATTTTGAAGAAATTATGCTGTTTACAGTTTAAAGCATTTTCAAGAGCAATTTTGAAGAAAATTTCAATCGTGTAAATCTCGCTTTAAGTAGGAGCAACAGAATTGAACAGAAACTTAAGAAATTTTCAGGATTGAAGCTATGCTAAGACTATATTAGAAATTTGGGTTAAGAAAATTTAGTAAGAAGGGGCTACGGGTAACTATAGTGAGATCAGGGATACTATGACTTGAAAAATAAACCATTACTAAACAAAGACTGTAGAAAGAGTCATGATTCAGGCTGAACTGAAACTTAGGAAGATCTACGCTTGAAGTTTATTAAATTGTTAGAAATAAATATGACTACAACTATATTCTGGGTATGAAAATATCTAAGTCTCAATTTACACGAAGCAATTTTTATTGAAAATATTGATACAATTTTTTTTCTTTGAAATTTCTTTGATGTCCACACACACAATTTTATTGCTCAAATCGCTCGTATTTTTATTTGAGAATATACACATATATGTAATACAAATAAGAGAGTAACATATATTGCTAGTACAAACAAGTGTGTACTCGTCTTATCTTCCCCTTACCCTGATTTCTAAAAGGTAATCAGCTTAAATAATTGGTTCGTGTAAATTAAAACTAAGACTAAAGCTAAAATTAGATATTATTCCACATGAAGTGCCATGTTTGGAGCCCAACTAAGACCATTGAAATTGGCACAATTGAAAATGTCTTTAGAAAGAGTTACGTTGAAGCTATAATAAGAATTAATATATGTTTCTATTGAAGCTTTTATAAGGGTAATTAAGTCTGAGGACCTAGTGATACAACGGCAATGGTATTTAAACTAACTGGACCCAAGTTTAAATCTTAACTTATACTATAAAAAGATCAGACCAAATTCACACTTCTTCAAGACTTCTGTTCCACTCTTGCCAACAATTACAATTCACATTTTTATTTAAATTTGTTTAATTTAAATTTTGAATTCTTTTTCAGTTGAATTATTTATTATTTTGTTTAATTTTATTTTCTTTTTATTTAATTTCTTCATTTCCAGACTACGAGTATGAAATGTGGTTAAATCCACAAGAAGATTCAATCTATTCCTTCTATACCGGTGAGTTATGTTTAATTTTACCCCGCATTTTACTCGTCCTCTAAAAAAATAAATCTAATTTAACAGTATCACAAATGTCCTGTCTCTACTTATAGGAATGAGGGTGTATTGCTATATTTAAGTGCGTATGTGTTTAAATGCATCAACTATTTACATAAAAATCAACAAAATAAACTAAAATCACAATTTTGTTTGATTGATGTTAATTGATTTTCAAAGTAACACAAAAGGACCCACATAGACAGCAAGATAGAAAGACAGACAGACAGACAGTTCGGTGGATGAATGCATGGATGGTTGGCTGTTTGGACTTACTAAATAACTGACTGTGTGCTGCACACGAAACAACACCAAACACAGCAACCAACTAAATAAACAACATAAAATGCATTGCCAGGATGACAATGATGTTGCTGTTTTAGTTGTTGTTGTTGTTATTGCCGTTGATTATTTCATGTATTCTATTACATTCTTATTTACTCGTTCTGCAACTTCCAGACTGCCGGAGAGAGAGAGAGAGAGTTTTTGCATTGTTTTGTTGTTGCCGGTATTTGGGTGACTTTAGTATTTGTTTGGCGATTGACTGCGTATAGTTTTATTTTGTGCTGTTTTTGTTGTTGATTCAAGTGTTATTTGACATGAATTTAAACAATTACATCACGTTCTTTTGCGTAAAGGACAAAATGTTTTAATTCCCTACTGCTGCTGCTGCTGCAGATGCTGTGGTCTTTCGAGTACAAGCGTAATTGAGATATCGATTTAAATTCGAGTTTGTAAAGTATTTTAAAAAACAATTTATATTTGTTGTTGTCGCTGTTGCTGTTCGTATGCAGTGAAGTGAAAATCCAAACGATAGAAGTGCATTTTATAATCGTGGTTGAAGATAAAATCTTGTTTAAATATTTTGCAGGGTTTACATATGTTTACATATTTTAGTTTTAGTCATGCTTTAAAAAACAGTTGTTTTTCAAAGTTAGATTTCATCTTGATTCGTTACCATTTTCATAGATTTAGTTAAGATACATTTGAAAGTATTCGCAAAGGTTTGGTTTTAATTCAATTGCAAATTAAGACTTTTTTAGTTCAAATTGCAGATATCTCCAAATAATTGGTTCATCTACTATCGTGACTTTATATTTTCTAAGTTCAGCTTTAATCGTTGCGCTTTCTATAAACTTAATTAATCGTAGTTCCTACTAAAGTCTTGGTTTGGCTTCAAACGTGTCTCTTTCTGTAGTCTTAAATTAGTTCCTGTAGTTTTAGTATAACATCAATTGTTGCTCTTTTTATAGACTTGTTTTAGCCTGCCTCGTGGCTCTTTCTGTAATGCTTCAATAAAAAGTCAATTCACTGGCACAGTTCAGCTTTAAGCGTTTATTATAGCTGGAATCTAGGAGCATCCCATAGTCTTAGTTAACCTTAAATCTTGGATCGTTTCATAATCTTAGTTTAGCTCCAAACATGGAACATTCGATAGTCTTAGTTCAGCTTCAATTGTGGATCATTCGATAGTCTTAGTTCAGCTTCAATTGTGGATCCTTCTATAGGCTTAGTTGAGCTTCAATTGTGACTCCTTCAAAAGTCGTAGTTTAGCTTCAATCACGGCTCCTTATTTTAGTCTTAGTTTAGTTTCAATCTAGGATCATTCTATACCCATAGTTAAGCTTTAATCATGGATTATTTCATGGTCTTAGTTTAGCCTAAATCATGGCTCTTTTTATAGTCTTAGCTTAGCTTCAATCGTGGATCATTCCATAGACTTGGATTAGCGTCAATCGTAACTCTTTCTATATTCTTAGCTTAACTTCAATCGTGGATCATTCCACAGACTTGGATTAGCTTTAATCGTGATTAATTTGTTACGGTTTAGCTTCAATCATGGGTTCATCTATAATCCTAGTTTAGCTGCAATCGTGAATAATTTCATAGTCTTAGTTTAGCTTCAAACGTGGATCATTAAGAATTCACAGTTGAGCTTCAATCGTGAAACTTTCGATAGTCTTAGTTTCGATGGTTTCGTGGATCATTCCATCGTTGTAGCTTAGCTTCAATACTCGCTCTTTCTATATTCTTAGTTAAGCTTTAATCGTGGATCAATCCATAGAGTTGGATTAGCGTCAATCGTGACTCTTTCTATATTCTTAGTTTAGCTGCAATCGTTCCTCCTTCTAAGTTCTTAGTTTAGCTGCAAGCTAAGATCACTCCATATTCTAAGTTTAACTGCTATCGGAATTCTTTCTTTAGTCTTAGTTTAGATTCTATCCTAAATTATTTTATAGTCATAGTTTAGCTTCAATCGTGGAACATTTCATAGACTTTGTTTAGCTTTTATCGTGGCTTTATTGCGTAGTCGTACTTCTGTCTATTTTCTTTATTATTAAATTTTTTCCTAACCCTGGCTGTCTTGTTAACCCAATCGTTGCAATTGATGTTGTTAATTTCAATTGATACTTGTTTGCCACACACTCTGGCACATAAAACTCTTGCCGCACTTAGTTGTTACTTTACGTTTGTCATGATTTGTTTCTGGCAATTTACAGTATTTTTTTTAACTAGTTTGTCGCGTATTTACACGACACACAAAATTTCAACTGAATTTTACAACATCTAATGTGTTGATAATGAGTTGGAGCTACATTAAGGTTGCTGAGGTGGTTTGTTTTTTCCCACTTAAATATTTTACAGGTTTTAGAAGAGGTGTGTGTGTGTGTGTGTTGGATGTCTCGGGGAAATAAAAGAGAAAACAGTTTTAAAAATTTAAAATATTGTAAATATGTTGCAAAACAGAGAACATGTTCATTTGAAGTGTATTTGCATTTAACACTAAAATGCATTTTCAAGTGGCACAAAACATGACAGTTGCATTAATTTTCGTACCCACCAAAAACATTTTGTTGTGCTTAATTTTTTTTTTTGTTTTTCCAACAATTTATACAACATAAACGACTGGAATAAAAAGCAACAAAAAAAAATGGAACGGATCAAACAATTTTTAAACAACAAGCTACATAAACTACAAGCCCACACCCACTTACCGAGAAGGCAGCAATGAATGGGTGACTTATACAGACTGAAGGACCATGTACACATTTAAACCTTTAATGTGACGCTATACACTGGCAACATGTTCATGTCAACCGCGTTATTTTTGTAGTAAATTTTCTCTTGTTTTTGTTGTTGTTGTTGTTTTTGCTGGATATATGTATGTAGCACAATTTGATGTTGTATTTGCGCCAGTACGAGTATGAGTGCATTATGCAATCATTTTGTGACAATTGTGTGGTAGACATTGTGTCAATTGTTAACAATATATTTTCGTTGTGTGTTTGTCTTTTTTTTTAGATTTTCCCATATTTATTTAAGCCATAAAACATTTACAAAATTTAAACCAAATACCAGGCTAAAAATAAACAAAATAACGTGGCTGTTAACATTTGTATTCAAGTGTTTTGTAAATTTAGTTTGATTTTTAAATTGCTATTTCAACAATTTATGCAAATTTACATTTAAATTTTATTTTTAAATATTCCTTTTAAATTGTGTCTATTTTTATTTCATTATACTGCAGTCATTAAAATAAATTTGATATTGTTTCCTGTATTTGTGTTTTGTTGCTAATTTATCACTTTATAATCAAGTGATTTTTTTTTTTTAAATGCAGTTAATTTTTCGAAATTTATGTTTAACTTGTGAACTCATTATTATGCAGGAAAACAGAATAAACACTCTTGCTACAATACTTAGAGTTAGATAAAGACAGTGGGGCAAAAACAGCTTATAATTGTACTAACTGCCTAATACATGTTTTCAAAAATGACTTCAAAATAACAAGAAATACTGGCATCTCAAAAATATAATGTTTTCAAATTTTAAATAAATTTCTTATATGTGAAATAATCGTAATTTTCAAAATGTTTCTTAAACTTTGTTAATGCAAAATGTTGGTTTCCTGAAATCTATCTGTCCACCAGCCTCTCAAGTTTTTTGCCCCACTGTAAAATCCTACAAAACAACCCGTTTTTAAATGACTGCATCATACAATAACGTCTTTTTAACTCCTTCCATTGCTACAACAAGTGTGAAGGTTATAAAATTATACTTTCTTTTCCTTTCTCATACCCCCCTATAACAGCCACCCGCCAGCCCAAAACCCACAATTCCTGCTAATAAACTTTTTCTGGTTGCTATTTTCTTGCATAATATTATTTCTAAAAAGCTAAAGAAAACAACGAACTCTCAAACTCTACTTTTACGTAGCAGCGATTTTTAGCAGGGAAGACATAATTAAAGGATTAACATTTATTTTATTTATTTGTTCTTGTACAAAGACAGCGAGCATACCAGTGGAAAATTATCAGATTTTGAAATAAAAGTGTTTATGGGTTTTTGTGAAAGCTGAGAAAATAAGTTGAGAGTTAATAAAGAAATAATGGTTAAAGACAGAAAGGAGTTAATTTGGAAATAGTCATTAAATGTTTTTCAGAGAATCGTAAAAATTTTAAATTATAAAAGTTATGGCATCTTATAGGAATGACAAAAGATTTATGAATGATATGGGATAAAAGAATTTTTACGATTGGAGCTAAGTCTAGTGTTAAACGCACGACAGATCATGTTGCTTCATTAGATGGTATGGAAGTTATAGGCATGATGTCCGCTGGACCAAACATATTTTTCTGGTGTCAAAAGAAGCGTTCAAGTGCCTTGGATTTTTTAAACGGAACTCCATCTGTAGGAACTCCATCTGATCAACATACTATTTACACCACTTATATTCGACCGAAAATAGAATACAACTCTCATGTATTGCACGGTCTTTCGAAGTCTATTTTGAAGTTACTCGGTCGCGTACAGGAGAGGCCGCATATGCTTATCGGTGACACTAGGCTATCCAACTCTATTGATTCATTGGAGCATCGTCGCAATATGGGTTGTATATCAATGTTTCATCGATACTATAATGGAATGTGTTCTGCTGAAATTAGGGAACTTGTTCCCGAAACATGTCATTTTTTGCGTCATACATGCCCTTCAGTCAGGGCCCATCCACTCATGACAGACTGGACAGTGGATCGACCAATACACTACAGGGAATATACAACCGAAGGAGGGCGCTGTGATATGATGGATAGAAAGAAAACTAATAATTATCAGAAACTGATGTTGTTTGAGTGGCAGCGGCTGGGAATCGAACCCGGGCTACAAAAATACAAACTCATGCTTAATGATCAAATGCGCTAACCAATTAAGTTACAGCACCCTCACAAATCGAACAACATCAAACAAAATAAGACTAATATTTATTTGTTATGTTCTGTCCTAAATAAACGAAGTTTCTTTTTTAATAAATACACGAGTCCATAAATATTTTATTAAGTGGTTACGTGTTTTTCGGCAAATATTTGCCAAGTGTGACCGTACCTTAAAACTATAGAAATAGTCTAAAATATGACTGAATAAAGTGCTACAACTACTGCTAAAATCTGACTGTAAAAAAATTAAAGAAAAAGCCAAGTTTAAAGCTGAAGTATGACTGTATATTGTTACGAACTACGATTAGAGCTTCATTAAGGCTTTATAGAACTTAGTTTTACCATAGAAAGTGTAGTGTAAAAAACTTGTGGTTTTGCCTTTCATGTAACCTTATTTTATTTTAATGCAAATTTATTTAACTGACTCTCATGTTTTTATGGCATTTTTTTGTTTGTTTGTTTTTTTTTACTACGTTACAACATGTTTCGAATTTTTAAATATTTTATCTCTTAACAAATTGCAACATGTTTTTGTGCAACATGCAAGTGCATACTCTTGCCAGTAAGTAACCCTTAACAAATATTGCAGCAATGTTATGCCTGTAAGTGTCTTTAAATCTTTATAGTTTTGTTCGTTTGTTTGTTTTTTTTTAGTTGTGGGTTTACTATAAAATAATGTCAATGGCTGTTATGTTGTTTGTCTTTTACATATGTTGTTTTCATGTACAAATAACTATAAGAAGGAGTTGCTGCTGTTGTGTAGGGGGCTCTAACTAGACTTTTAGAAAATATAGTTAAGAGAGGTTAAAGTTGGAAAATAAGGGAATGTACGAGTATATTATAGATTTTATTTGTAGCTTTTGAAATAAATTGCTTTTGTTAGATATTAAAGCAAGGATCGTTAGTATGTTGCAGAATTTTATAAAAATTTTGTTTTATCTTGTTTTGTTTAAGTCTATTTAGTTTAGTTTTCGTTTCTATATTTAAGACTTGTTTCTTAAATTAAATTTCTGTGCTCTGTTTTTTTTTGGCAGTTGCTGTGTCAACAAAACTAAAAACGTACCAGTAAAACCGCATTGCTTTAGGTATGAAATTACAAGAGTGCAAAAAAGAAACTCAGTAAAGAAAGTCAACAAAATATTTGCAGACAAGTCAACATGAAAAGACAAATAAGTGCCTTCAAAAAATTCATCTAAAATCAAAGAAAAGTTAAGGTACACTAAAAAAGGCAACAAATTTAAAATTTTTGAAAAACTAAGATATAGTTTCCTGTAGAATTAGTTTTCTTAATTTTTTTCCAAACTGAGCATATTAAAATGGCTTTAACTAGTGTAAAGGACATGTTTTACAACTATTTACAAGTAAGCCAAATTTGAGCAAATTTCATTAAGTATTTAAGAAGCTGGCCATATATCCTTTTTTTTCGTAAATATCGAAAGTCGCAGATTCAAGTATTTAAACATAAATATGCCTTTAATAAATACTATTACTACTTCTGTGAGGTATTTAAATATCATTTTACTATACACTATTCAATATTTTTCTTAAATTATGCAAAAGAAATTAGATTTTAGTTACTTAAATATGTGTTGCTTTAACTTAAATCCTTTTTTATATGCAATTTACTTAAAGTTTCTTGACTTGCCTTTTTTCCTATTTCTCTCTTTATCTATTTTAATAACGGCCACTCATTTCATGTCTGCGGTATCTGCCTTATTTTATACCAGAAAATGTCTACAATTTTAGATATTTTTTCTCTTTTGTTATATAAGTTTTATTAAATTTAATATTACAACCCTAGAATCATATAAACCTAAAAGTCGTTGTTGTCTGTCGTTTAACTTACAATGGTTTTTGAGGTTTTTGTTAAATGATAAGTGGAAATTAATTAAAAAATTTCATTTCAAAGACAGTTGCAGTAAAATATTTGGCTCGCGTTTTATTGTAAATAGCAACAATCATACATGCTGTAAAACAGCAAAAACTTATAGAAAACATATACAAGCAACTAAAATTAACCACAAATTGTTGTCAGAAAGAATCATTACGAAAGAGATTTGACAGTAAGAGAAAAGTCACATGTAAAATCAATTAAAAATGTGGTTTAAGACAAGTGTTAAGGCATAAAAAAATGTTAAATGTTTCACAAAAAACTTATCTTTGCTATATATATATATATATAGGACTTTTTTTAAATAAAAAAAAAAAAAAAGAATTTTTGTTGAATGTTATAAAGCCAACGAGCGTGTAATATTGTATATAATTCGTGTGTGAAAATTCCACAAATTTGTTGCATTATATATAACGTTCCTCATATATCCTTTTTTTTGACTCTACATAAAAACAAATATTTTAGAATAAAACTATATTAATTTAAACATTTTGAATATTATCGTATAATTTTCTACTTCTTAAATTTTTTTAAATGTTTGGTTTATCAAAAACCTTTAATTCTTAGAAAAATTGTACATTCTTTTTTAACACGGCAAAGATTATACGAGTATTTCAGCTTTAACTGTTTATAGTGCAACAATCATGTTTTAGTTTCATTCGTGGTTCTGTTTACAGTCATATTTAAGCTCAGTAGTGACTCTTTTTACTTCTTCTTTAGTCATATATAAATATATATCACGTTTTTAACATATTTTGGCTTTAGTCGTAGCTCATTATTAAGTAATATTAAAGTATGTATCATGGCTCTTTCGTTAATCATATTTAAGCTTTTATTTTAACTCTTTCTTCAGTCGTATTTAAGATGGCTCTTTTAATAGTTTTTTAAGTTAAATCGTTAATTTATATTGAGTCATATTTAAGCTTAATTAGTGACTCTTTCCTTAGTCATATTGAAACTATAATCGCGATAATGATTCATATTTTAGCTTTAATTCTTTTTTTTTCTAATGCCATATTTTTCCTTTTTTCATTCATAGATTTTTATTTGCCCTCTGATTTGACCTTCAATCATGGCTTTTTCTACAGTCAATATTGAACTTCAGTCATGGCTCTTTCTACAGTCAATATTGAACTTCAATAGTGGCTCTTTCTACAGTCAATATGTAGAATCAATCGTGGCTCCTTCTACAGTCAATATTGAACTTTAATCTTGACTCTTTCTACAGTCAATATTGAACTTCAATTGTGAATATTTCTACAGTCAATATTGAACTTCAATCGTTGATATTTCTACAGTCAATATGTAGAATCAATCGTGGCCCCTTCTACAGTCAATATTGAACTTTAATCTTGACTCTTTCTACAGTCAATATTGAACCTCAGTCATGGCTCTTTCTACAGTCAATATTGAACTTCAATAGTGGCTCTTTCTACAGTCAATATGTAGAATCAATCGTGGCTCCTTCTACAGTCAATATTGAACTTCAATTGTGGATATTTCTACAGTCAATATTGAACTTTAATCGTGGATATTTCTACAGTCAATATTGAACATCAATCGTGGCTCTTTCTACAGTCAATATTTACAATCAATCGTGGCTCTTTCTACAGTCAATATTGAACTTCAATCGTGGCTCTTTCTACAGTCAACATTTAGAATCAATCATGGCTCTTTCTACAATCAATCAAACTTCAATCTTCAGTCAATATTGAACGTCAATCTTTCTACAGTCAGGATTGAACTTTAAACGAGGCTCTTTCAAGACTGAGAATCAATCGTGGTTCTCTGTACAGTAAATATTGAAGTTCTTGACTGGCTGCCAGTCGTAGTATAGCTTCAATCATGGCTCTTCGTTAATCATATTTTGTCATCAACCGTGGCTCGTTTTTTTTTTTTTTACAGTCGTGGCTCTTTATTGAGTCAAATGTTTTTAAATTCTGTAAAAGAATTGGTATTATTTGTGACAACGTCAAAATTCATTAAAATTTTTTGACTAAAAAATTTTAAAACAAAGAAATAATTTGCATTGCAAAAGCTGTATGTCCTTTTTTCGTATTTTCTAAAAACCAAGTTTTTGTAATAAATATCAAATATTTAAATTATTTTTTAATTTGTTTCTCAAGTTTTTTCTTTAAGTGCAAATTATTTCTTTGTTTTAAAATTTTTTAGTTCATTAATTTATATTTCTTAAACAATAATACACAACTTTTAAAATCAACGGAAATAACGTGTCTTCAAAAAGTTAAGAGCTTTTACCAAAATTTATTGACTTTGCTACATTACTTCCGATTTTTGTCGCATGTCCTGTTTTTTTTAGTTTCTGAATACGTAGTTTTTTATATAAAAATTAAATATTTAAATTGTTTATCACCTGATCCTCAAAATTTACACTTTTTCTCATTAAATTTATACAAAAAAATGTCTGTTAATAATACGTTTTTCTTCTTAATTCTTTAAATTATAAACAACTCAGCCAGTGTTATAAAATTTAGCAAAAGAACGTCTCTTGGTATTATTTAAGAGCTTGCCAAAATTCATTTATGTTGCTTTATTACTTGCGATCTTAGCCATATGTCCTTTTTTGATATTTTCTAAAAACGTTGTTAATTATTTTGAAAATTTTCCCTAAAATTTTAAAGTTTTCCATATAAATTGCTAAAACTTATTTACCTATAACAATATGTTTCATTTCAAAATTTTTTAAATCCTTAAACCGAATGTTTTCCTACTCAGTAATAGAATGTGTACTGGCACTATTTGCGATATCACTAAAATTGATTGAATTTGCTCTTTTCTTGGCTATCTTCGCAGAGTATACTTTTTCGTACTTTCTAAAAACGAAATTTTAGTTATAAAAATTAAATATTTTGGTGCTTTCTAAAAACTTAGTATTTGATATGAAACTGATGTGGTTTAAATTGTCACAAGTTATTTTAAAATATTTTTAAAAAATCTATTATTCTTAAACGCATAAGCCAAATATTTTCAAATCAAACCGACGAACGTGTCTTGCTGTTAGTTAAGTTCTTACCGAAATATATTGAATTTACTGCTTTACTTGAATACTTTTCCATATATCCTTTTTTCACTTTTTGTATATACAGTTTTAACTATAAAAATTATATATCTAAATAATTTTTATGAATTCCAAACCATGATTTGCTTTTATTTATTAAAAAAAAAAACATGTTGGTATAAAAATTTTGTTTAAAAAAAAACCCACAATTTTTAAATAAATCATTCAAAAAATTTACAAACCAACGAACGAACGTTTTTAAGTGTTACTTATGTGTATGCCAAAGTTCACTGAATTTGCTGTGCTATTTAAACAGTTCACCATATATCCTTTTTCGAAACTTTCTAAAAATATCTATTGTGCATGAACATGTTACTTAAAAATTGGTTTTAAAAAAACAATTAAGTCCCTTGTTTATAAGCCGGAAATATTTATAAGAATTTTGTGTCAGAACGTGATAATTACTAAATAAATCAACCAAATATTGTAGAATTTAGTCAAAGGCCGTGTTTAAGTGTTACTTAAGTGCCCACCAAAAATCACTGAATTGGTTGCGTTTTTTTAAAAGTTCACCATATATCCTTTTTTTTGTAATTTTTTGAAAATAATTGTTTAAAATACAAATCTTATTTATCGTATTTGGTTTTGCTAAAACTTTAAGTCTCTTGTTTTAAAAACTTTAAAAATTTCTTGCAGTTATGTGTTAGAACTTATTTATTTATTTTTTCTTTTTTAACAAAAAGTGGTTTTCATTTCTTGATGACTTTCGACTTCATTATAATCAAAGAATTAATACAAAATACTCCAGCACGTACGCAGCAAAATCATATGAAATTGCCAAGAATTTCAACAGCAGACAAAATCAAATAAAATCCTAAATACACAATACGGAAAACAGAGACCAGCAATGCACATAAATAAAAGAGAGCAGAATGAAAATTACTTACAGATGACAAACATTCTGAGGAACTATATATTTTAAACAAACAATCTATTTTTGAAACTATTTGCCTCAGAGTTTCGGAAGCTAAAATTGCAAAAAATAAAGTATATAGTTATTTAAGTATGGCAGCAAATTCTGAAATAACTTTTAAGATCTCCTCGTACATTAGAAACACACTCATACACAATTGCACACAAATCTATAATCAACACAATTAAGCTCTTTTTAACCTCATAAAATAACAAATTGTCATTGTATGTCTTAAGTGGATTTACCACAAGTTTACAACAAAAAATAGAATGTATGTATGTATATATAAATTGTACACAAATACACTTATGCTTGTATAATATATTTGGAAAATTCATGACACTGCATTACAACTACTGCAATTGCAGCAAAATCAAATAGACAACAAACAAACAAACAAATACATAAATACTTGTACATGAGGGGATATAAAATATTTAAGAGGGGAGTAGGTATGGCAACATAAACATACTCATACAGAAATACTCACTCTCGCTCTTTCTAATAATCCTGGCACATACAAATACAGACTTGTAAATAAACCTTAATGTTGCTGATACACAAATAGACAAGTAAGAAATGGAGTATGTATATGAATAGGGAATGAACCCGGAATCAGGAATTTGGTAGTATTCCTAAATCTATCTCTGAATTAAAGATTTTAACTAACTTTAAGATAACAAACCGATCTGAGACAAATTTTAATAGGGAACGTCAAAGTAAGGTCACTGCTGGAGAAGTATCCCAACTTTATATGGTTGCACAGACAGACGGACGGACATTAATATAATGGCTCAGAAAGTGATTCTTAAAATATAGACTCACTTTCGATGGCACAATATTGTCATTTTATTCCTACCACATATTCAAAAAAGTCTAATTTTATCGAACTTGTGTGTTACGGTCATTTTCCCTCAAAATGAAATAAACATATTTATTCGGGTGCTTTGCAAGTTATCATGTGTATGAGTGCATTATTATTGTCAAGTGTCTAAAAGTGCGTTCGTACAAATAATTGTGCAATGTGTGTGTGGTTAAAAAATCCTACCACATACATTACGCATCAGAGAAGGCAGACTCAGAGACAAATATAGATGTTGTTGTTTAAACATTTAAACATAAAATCTTATCTTATTTTTCAGTTTAGTATAAGAAAATTTACCCAACATTTGAAATTGAACATTTGTTAAAAGACAATAATGGAAATAAAGGGTTTTCCAACAGAAAATTTGTTTTCCAATAGGGATATAATGAAATAACTTTAATAATTGTTACAATGAATTCAATTTAACACGAATATTTACTATGAAAATAATGGATATGTAAAAGATATACTACGTACAACTCTTGATATTTTGTCTCAACGTAATAGTCCTTCTGAAAGCAGAGAATTTGTTTAATAACATTGCTAAATTTGGGCTTTCAAGAGAAGTTGCGATACCAGCTTAAAAAAGTATGCTAAAAACCACTGTGATTTAAGTTAAAATATGATTGAAGCTCATGTTGGATAACAGAAAGATCTACGATTGAAAATCGTGTCGGAATACAGAAAGTTTTATAATAAAGAAAAATTTATGATTGAAACTTATGTTAAATGAAGCTCATGTTCAAAGACAGTAAGATCTACGATTAAAGCTATGGAAGATCTACGATTGAAACTCTGAAAGATTTATGATTGAAGCTCATGTTGGATAACAGAAAGATCTACGATTGAAGGTCATGTCGGAATACAGAAAGTTTTATGATAAAGAAAAATTTATGATTGAAACTTAGGTTAAATGAAGCTCATGTTCAAAGACAGAAAGATCTACGATTAAAGCTATGGAAGATCTACAATTGAAACTCTGAAAGATTTATGATTGTTGGATTACAGAAAGACTACCAATGAAGATCATTTTAAAATACAGAAAGATCTACCATTGATGCTCTAAAAGATCTACGATTGAACTTTTGAAAGATGTATGATTGAAACTCATGTTAAATGAAGTTCATGTTGAAAGACAGAAAGATCTACGATTAAAGCTATGAAAGATCTACGATTGAAGCTCTGAAAGATTTATGATTGAAGTTCATGTTGGATGACAGAAAGATCTACGATTGAAGGTCATGTCGGAATACAGAAAGTTTTATGGTAAAGAAAAATTTATGATTGAAACTTAGGTTAAATGAAGCTCATGTTCAAAGACAGAAAGATCTACGATTAAAGCTATGGAAGATCTACAATTGAAACTCTGAAAGATTTATGATTGCAGCTCATGTTGGATAATAGAAAGATCTACGATTGAAGGTCATGTCGGAATACAGGAAGTTCTATGATAAAGAAAGATTTATGATTGAAACTTATTTTAAATGAAGCTCATGTTGAAAGACAGACAGATCTACGATTAAAGCTATGGAAGATCTACGATTGAAGCTCTGAAAGATTTATGATTGAAGTTCATGCTGGATTACAGAAAGATCTACGATTGAAGGTCATGTCGGAATACAGAAAGTTTTATGATAAAGAAAAATTTATGATTGAAACTTAGGTTAAATGAAGCTCATTTTCAAAGACAGAAAGATATACGATTAAAGCTATGGAAGATCTACGATTGAAACTCTGAAAGATTTATAATTGAAGCTCATGTTGGATTGCTAAAAATTTTACGATTGAAGCTTTGAGAGATCTATGGTTAAAACTCATGTTGAATTACAGAAAGATATAAGATTGAAGATCATGTTGAACTACAGAAAGATCTGCGATGGAAACTCATGTTGGACTACAAAGATTTAAGCTTCACAAAGATTACATAGGATTAAACTAAACTAAGACCATATAAAGTCCAACGATGGAAGTCAATTGAAGACCACATAAAATTTTGTTAAACAATTAAAACTAGCGACTAAGGCTAATCATAGACTGTGTAAAAACTTGCTATGGAAGCTAAAGTAAGACTACATTTAAAGCTTCACTATGCCGATAATAAGTTCTGCAATTGAAGCCAAACTAAGACTTCAAAAAGAACTAGTTCTGAAGCTAATCTAAGACACTGTCCTACGTTACTGCAATTAAAGCTGCAGTAAAATGATATGAGCACCTACAATTGAAGCTAACTATGACTAACTTATTTTTAAAAGTCCTATGATAGTTCTTAACTAAAACTATACAAATACCTAAGATTGAATCTAAACTAGAAATTCTCAAACGCCATTGAATAAATCTTTTCTAAAACGTTATCAAAATCTACATTTGAAACTGATCTAGCAATTTAAAAGACACCAAAAACCAAAACTTTGAAGTGATCTTCTTCTGTTATCAACTATTCTCAATACCTCCCACACATTATGATTATACGATTAAGTTTAAAAATAAATTTACCACTGCAATTGTTGCTGAAGCTATAAAACACAAGTTAGCAATAAAATAACTTACATTTTTGAACAGCAACAAATTGCTGCTATACATTCTATACAATTTATTACAGCGCCAAGTTTTGTAAATTTATAGTAAACTCTCAAGTGAGACAACACGACATTTATAAACAATTTTGTGTAACATACCGGGGTGTAATTGATTTGTAAAAAGAGATCCTTTTCTTGCCAGCAGTTTTCGTGTAATAAATAATTTTGTAATTTAAGTAAATTGTATTTATATCGCGTGTTAAATAAATTTGTCAACAACTTTTTTTCTTGTTGTTGCAGCCAAATACTCGTAATTCTTGCTGCTTGTTGGGTTTTTTGCCACAGCAAACAGTTCGCAGTTAAAATCCCTTTTCATACTCGTTACGCTGAACATATAATCGCGTGTTTTAACATTTTATTATATTTTAAAAAGTTATAATTTGATTTTTAAACTTTTAGGTAACAAATTTTTGTAGAAGGTTTTTTTTTTTTGGTTTTTCTCCAAACGGAAATGAGTTTTAACTTGTACAAAAATAAGTATTTGCTTTTACTTCCTGGCCATGTGTTTAGCATTTATTTTGTTCAAATAATTTCTTTAAAAAAAAAAACTGCAAAGTATTATAATGCTTTTTTCTTTTGGTTATAAATGACTGATTTTGTTAAACAAAATTTTGATTTTAGTTTATTCATAATCTAACAATTGTTACACTTATTTCCGTTTTCTTTAGTTTTCCTCTTACCAAAACCTTCATATTCAATTAACAACCCAACTGTTTTTCCTCTCTCACTCATCAGGAAACTTCATAGCAAAGCTCCATAAAAAACCCAAAACTTTAAACGTCAATGCAACAGAAAAACTGGAGAATGGCGAAAAAAGCAACACAATTTACGACAAAAAGTCGAAAACCCATAAAACCATGAAATTGCTCACGAGCCACACACCATTTTATATAAATTTTTTTCTCGTTATAAACAACAACAATAAACAATTGCACAGCAACTGCAAAAAATGAAATGCTTTATAAACATGAGTTCACATCTAAAATTATAAAAATTTTTAAAAGTTATTTCTTCTTCCCGCCACATAGACACACACAAAAGGCACAAAACGTTCTTCAGACCACGGCAGCGCCATCTACACGTCTAGATGTTGTCAGTCGTGCATTTAAAAAACACTGAAACGCACAAACTTGCAACAGACAAGGGGCCAGTAACATGCAGACGATCTTAAAGCTAAAGACCTTAAAGCATATTGTGTTGTTGTGACAAAAAGCCTCAGCAACCTACTCATTGCTGATATGTAGCAAACTGCATCTTCTTACTAAGAAACTTAAAAAGCCACTAGATGACATCAGTGCCTCTTAAACCGCAAGGTTGGTCCTCTCTAACAAAAGCTTTTGGTTTTTTCTCTTACCCATACACTCTCCAAGTAACAGACTGATATGTTTGGTAGTTCGTTGACTGACTGACTGACAGACAGACAGTCGGTTTTTACCACTATAAAAAGGGCCTTTGTTGCTGTTGTTATTTGCTTTTGAAAGAGTTGTGTTACTCTGCTGCACATTTCCGCTTGAAATTTCTATTTTAACAAGCAGGTTTGAAAACAAAAACAAAGCAACAGAAAAAAAAGGAATAACACATTGTTAAAAAGACTTTATTGTAACTGCAAATTGAGTTAAAGGATTCGTAAAAATCGTTCTAACAAATGGGAAAGAAAATTTTACATACTGACAGAAAGTAGCGATCATATACAATATGAAGTAAGATTTAAACAAGAACAGAAGTAGAACTATAACAGAATTAGAACTAGAACAGATCTAGAACAGAACTAGAACAGAACTAGAACAGAACTAGAACAGAACTAGAACAGAACTAGAACAGAACTAGAACAGAACTAGAACAGAACTAGAACAGAACTAGAACAGAACTAGAACAGAACTAGAACAGAACTAGAACAGAACTAGAACAGAACTAGAACAGAACTAGAACAGAACTAGAACAGAACTAGAACAGAACTAGAACAGAACTAGAACAGAACTAGAACAGAACTAGAACAGAACTAGAACTAGAACAGAACTAGAACACAACTAGAACAGAACTAGAACAGAACTAGAACAGAACTAGAACAGAACTAGAACAGAACAGAACTAAAACAGAAATAGAACAGAACTAAAACAGAACTAGAACAGAACTAGAACAGAAATAGAACAGACCTAGAACAGAACTAGAACAGAACTACAACAGAACTAGAACAGAACTAGAACAGAACTATAACAGAACAGAACTAGAACAGAAATAGAATAGAACTAGAACAGAACTAGAATCAGAAGGTAAGGCGTCAATCCTTATGTATGCCAAGGAATATGACATAATCCGACTGTGGGATATTCACATTGTTTAGTGAAACAGGTAGAAAATTTCCTCTTCTAAGCGTAAACATAACATTTCACTTACACGTATTCTCCAGTTTTTTAACTATGTCTTCACACGTCTAAAATAATTATCCAGTTCTCTTGATGCCAAACTTAAATCAACATGTGAGCTAAGAATGACAGTGTCAACGGCAAATGTAGAAGCTGTTGTTGTGTTTTCAAAATTTCACTCGTTGGAAAATCAGAGGTGTATATCAAGTAAAGTGGTTGTCCGAGAACACTCCCCTGTAGAACTCCAGCTCTGATTTCGTAGTCACTTGTCACATAATCACTTACACTCTAGTAATTTGTGAGTTTATTATGTATTAGACCTTTATGCCAAACTTTATCAAAGGCCTGTGCGCCATCTAAAAAGATAACCGAACAATATTGTTTAAGCTTAAAAGACTTTTCTCTCCAGTTAAAAGGTTAACTTGATTTATAGTTCCATGTTGTTTGCAGAAACCAAATTGGTGAACTGGGATAATGTTTTGATCATTCAACGAGTTTTGAAATACTTTCGCAAATAGTGTCGACAAACAGGATAGTAAGCTAATTGGTCTATAAGAGGATGGTACGGTTAAATACTTTCCTGCACGCAAAGAAAAAATATAGTAGTGTATGTTTACCACACCAATTTAACATTTTTAAACATTTTTTTTAAATACATATTAAAATAAAAAAATATATATATTAAATAAAAATATTAAATCAATGTAATTATTTATATGACCATATATGTATAATTAACTATAATAAGGTTAATTTACCATTCACATGATTATAGCAATCATATATATGATGATGGCAATTATGTAATGTTTATGGTGATCATTTTTATGATGAAAAATTATACCATATTATGCTGATCTCTTATGATAATCAAAGAGCAACGTATTATATTAAATGGATTCATTTTAAATATGATTGCCATAAATATGTACATGGTTACTACAACAATATCATCTGAATCGTAACTTAACCATATGATGGTTACCGTAATCATAAAAATAATTACAGTGATCATAATATTGTTGAAAAAACTTGTAAATATTTTGAAATTGTTGTGGTAAACATGTAAAACAATAGTTTTTCTCTGTGTGTGACTTTGGTTTAATTATAATTTGGGAAATTTTCCAGTCTTTTGGAAAAACGCTTAGTTTTAAGATCGCATTAATAGGTGGGTGCATTTTCATGGATGGTGTTGTCTGATCATAGCCCAGAGACTTTCATGGGTTAATATAGTCTCTTATAAATTTGTGAATATCTTTAGTACTTCCAGAGTATAATGAACTAATAGGTGGTTCTTCTAGTTCAAATTCGTTCATTGGGAGGGTTTAATAGAAATAAATTACTTAAATGCTTTGCTAATTCTAAGGATTAATACTTTGTAGAATCAGAACTAAAAACTAAACTGGACATAAACTAGTCTAAATGAACTAGAGTTGGCACTGAGATTGAAGTGAGCTGAAAAACTTTATTTAAATTAAATAAAGTTGTGAGCAAAGATCATGTCTTTTAAAGCTCAATTTTATAGGCCTTAAGCTGTTTTTATTAAAACCCCATCGAACTAACCTTTAATTCAAGTATTTATATGTCTTCTTACAAGCATTCTTACTTACGTTATTAATAGCTTTTACTGACAATAATTTTCATTAATGTTCCGTGAAATATTTAATATTTAGCACAAATATATATATTTTTTATCCTATCTACTCATTCCTTTACTTAAATATCTGCTTGTATTTTGTGGACATTAAATATTTCTTACAGTTTAGCAGCAACCGTTATGAATGGGTAATTATTATTGGGGATAAAGTTTGCTAAATCCAATAAATACCATTTAATGTGTGTATATTGTTGTGTGGCTGTGTATGTCGAGAATTCTTTAACCAGCCCGCAAACCCATTCAAAGTGTTGGTTTATAAATGTTCCTCTAGTTTGGTGATGGCTGCAAGGTGATTTTAATTACATGAAATTAATTTGGATTAATGTATGACATATGAAAATAGCTTTAGCAGCAAATAAATTATTATGCCACATTTGCAGACACTTACGACAGTAATGTAAACAGAGTCTTTAAGGCTCACAGGACAATGGAGATATTTAAGTGAAAAAAGAATAAGACAGAATAAAAACCTTTAAACATGACAGAGATAAATTGTGTAAACTGAAGTGTTACACATGTGGTCATGGTGGGTAGAATACGCTGCTAAATATGATTGCTAAATTGTTTTATTGGTCTTGTCTGTTGATAAATTTTGGGCTTAAGGTTGAAAGTTTTTCACAATGTTAATATTCTTTGTTTTTTTTTTTTTGTTAGCTAAATTAAACTGCAATAAGTTAATAAGATTTAACAAAACCAACTACTCGCGTATTCATTTTTGTATGTTTTCTTGTATTTTTAGGTATTAAGGAGCCAAATCTGGAAAGACACTCAAACAAAGGTTTGTCTATTTCTTTGTGTATTTATAACTTTTGGTTTAATTTTGCCAAATCCCTTTACAATCCTTTTAATAATACTATAAATAATATTAATGTTTTATGTTAGAAAAGAGCAGCAGATTTAAAATCTAGTAGTTACAGCAGCAATACCATAAAATACAAAGAATATTTAGTTTTATTAAAAAAAATATTTATAATGAAATTTTAATATGAAACTCGTAAATTTATTAAAAAGCCACTTAAACCACTTTTAACACAGAAAACAAAACACCAGCTTCCCCACAACACACCCAAACGACTTTTATTTATATTTAAAAGGTTACAAAGGAAACACTAAAACACACACCCAAGTCAAGTTGTTGATTTTTGATGTTGCGTTATTGTGGCAACAACATCCATAAAAAGTGTATAACATCTAGCAGGCATATTAGACAACCATATAGCAAAGGAAACACACAAAACTAAAACAGATGAGTGTGTAGAATACTAAAACACAAAATTAGAAAAGCAAATTTCAGCAGCCATAAAGGAGTCACAAAAATATATATTACACAAACATCTATCCAGTCTTTATATATAGGAGGTATTAACACTTATAAAATATATGCCACATATTCAAATTCCTACCAAAAGTAAAAGTGGTTGTTAAAGAGTTGATGTATGTTAAATGTATATTGGGCAGAGGTGGGCAAACTGCTCAGGTTTTGCTTAAGTCTCTATTCTAGAGCGTTTTTTCATATTGAATCCAGTCTAATAAATGCTTCATTATATATGTAGCAAAAAAAGCGCTGAAATACTTTTGCACCAAAAACTGTTACTCATTTATTGTTATTCAAGAAAAGCTCAAAGTAGAAATTAAAATTTATTTCCTCTTATAAAAACCAGTCTTTTTGTCTCGATCCTTTTGCACTTACTGCTTGTTACATTGTTTTCTTATTGTTTACAACTACAGTTGAATTTCCTTTAACTTTGTTGATTCAAATCTTACACCTAAACCTTAAAAACTATTTGCTTTCAGTTCAGACAGCCATAATGGACAAATGGGCCCTAAATTAGTAGGGTGATAGATCAGCTTTACGAAGCCTTGTTTCTGTTTGAGTTCTAGTAAGCACTCGCAAGCGGGTTCGAATGGTTTTACAACTTCAAGATATATCTCTCACGAATTTTACTGAATTCATCTTTAACCAATGGCACTTCTAAGTCTTTATGGTTGTTTTCATTCCTTACCATGACGCTGCCATCATGTACCTAAGAAATTTCGATTGCGCCCTCTGTATAAGATCAATACTGGTATTACTTGCAGATCCCCATAATTGAATTCCATATATCCAAATTGGTTTTAAAACCGTCTTATATAGGTTAACTTTAACATCAAGGCTTAATTTAGATTGGTTCAGTCTTATATGGCCCCTGTTGGCTTCTATGTGGCGAGGCCAGGTAAGGAGTCAAGGTATGTGACATATTCACACTGTGGGATATTCGCATTGTTTAGTGAAACAGCTGGACAATTTGCTTTCTTAAGCGTAAACGTAACATGTTTACTTTTACTTCGTTTACACGTATTCTCCAGTTTTTTAACCACTCGTCCACACGTCTGAGATAATTAACGAGTTTTCTAGATGCCAAACTTGAATCCACATGAGAGCTAAGAATGTCAGTGTCATCGGCAAATGTAGAAGTTGTTGTAGTGTTTTCAAATTTTCACTTGTTAGAAAATCAGAGGTGTATATCAAGTAAGTGTTGGTCCGAAAACACTTCCCTGTGGAACTCCAGCTTTGATTTCGTAGTCACTTGTCACATGATCACTGCGATCCGATAGGTACGATTCTAGTAATCTAGTAGACAGTTAGCATTGTATTAGACCTTTATGCCAAACTTTATCAGAGGCCTGTGCGACATCTAAAAAGATAGCCGAACAATAGCTCAACATATTTTCTTAAGTTTTTGACAATAAAACAATATTGTTCAAATACCCGAAGCTGTGGGCTGTTAGGAATAATTAAGTTCCCCTGATTTGTTTTTTTTTTGTTGATACCCAATCCTTGCAGCTTTTGAATAATGACAAAGTGCAGCACATGTTTTTGCAGGCATTTTTGTTTCAGTCTTGGAGTTTACAGTTTAAGAATCGAGTTGGCATAGTTGAACAGCCAATTCACCGAAGCTGCAGACAATTAGGGGAGATCATGTACATATTTTTCTATTTTGTATTCACTACCAATCCATTGCCGGTTTTGCATAATGACAGGGAACTTAATCGGGCCAAATCTTCACTGATTAAAAACGATGCCCATTAAGAGGCAGCAAACGTTTCTGCAGGCCTTTTTGATACAATTATCAGAGTTCACAGTTGAAGAGCCAAATTGGTCGTGCACAGTGGTCTAGAATCAAATTATTTTGGAAATAATAATATATCACGGGAACCGTTATTTAAAAAATTAAATAATTATTTAGTTCTTTTATTCGCCCTTTCTAATATTCTATAATTTCTTTATTCAAGCAATTAGGTCACTTTTAATATTTATTTACATAAAAATGTTCGAGAAATTATAAAAAATTCAATTTTGCATGGTTCGAGCTGAGAGATTTTTGAGCTGATTTACAGTTTTATAAAGGGGGAGGGGTCATTGGCTAGTCTATATTTCAGTCTCTGTCTTGGCCTCTGTTTATTCCACTTTCTGTCTTGGTCTCTATTTAAGTCTCTATTCTAGTATTTGTGCTACTGTATGTCCTAGTCGCTTTAATAGTCTCTGTTATGGTTTCTGTCTTAGTCGCTGGTATAGTATCAGCTCTAATCTGTATTCTTTTCACAGTACTAACTAATTGGTAGTTCTATTTTCAGTTTAAAATTACTTGTAAAGGGTGATTTTTTTAGCTATTATCTTTTTGGCAACACTGGTTTAAATAGCTGACGCACGTTTCCTGTTTTGTTTCACTGTCAAACATATTCAGTTTGGTCTATAATTTAACTATGAATCGTCTTACAAACGAACAACGCTTGCAAATTATTGAATTTTATTATCGAAATGCGTGCTCTGTTAAGAAAGTTCATCGCGCGATGAATTACCGAAAAATTGTGTTCAGCTACGAAGATAATTTTTGGCTCAATGGCTACGTAAATAAGCACAATTGTCAATTTTGGAGTGAATATCATCTAGAAGCATTGCAAGAGCTATCAATGCATCCAGAAAAAGTCACAGTTTGGTGGCATTGGACCGTACTTCTTCAAAGATGATGCGAATCGTAACGTAACTGTGAATGGTGACCAAAATGCAAGAGCTTGACTTGCATGACATGTGGTTTCAACAAGACGGTGCCACATGCCACACAGCACGCGCAACAATGGACTTATTGAGAAAAGAGTTTGGTGAACATTTTATTTCACGTTCGGGACCGGTCAATTGGCCGCCTAGATCGTGCGATTTAACACCTTGAGACTATTTTTTTGTGGGGCTATGTTAAAGCTCATGTTTATACGGACAAGCCCGCTTCAATTGACGCATTGGAAGACAACATTTATTCGTGAGATACCGGCCGAAATGTTGAAAAGAGTATGCCAAAATTGGACTAAGCGGATGGACCATTTGAGGCGCAGTCAAGGTCAACATTTGCATGAAATAATCTTCAAACATTAAATTATATGGATCGTACTATCGATGCAAATAAAAATTTCATGCATTTTTCTGAAATAGATTTTAAAAAATCACCCGTTATAACAGATTTTTCTTATAGAATTTGCTGCTGCCAAAAAGCAATAATTTGTTTGCAAGTTACCATGCTTGGCCATTCCAGCTGCCAAATACTACAACTCTTTATGCATAAGACAATCAAATAACCGAATATTTAAAAACAAAATTAAAAAGTACAAAACCAAATAAACGAACTATAAATTGGTAAAACTCTGTAAAGTTGCAACAATAAGAAAACCACTCTTTTGTCAGATTGCTAGTGGAAGAAAGCAAAAAACCCCAACAAATGTATAAAAATATAAATATATTCTTTTTAATAAAACCTCTTTGGTTAAGACCCTGCTCTGTTGTTTACAAAAACCTCTACAAGTGTTCATAATTTCGGTTTTATTTTTGACTCCTACACACTTTCTTTTTTTCTGTGCTCACTGTGAACATTTATTGAAGCATTTAAAATGCAATCAAGCTACAAAATTAATTAAATTTCATTTTCATTTGCCTTTAAAGTAGCAACAAAAAAAAGAAAAAGAACAACACACACCAGATAAGAACACAAAACCAAAATGTATATGTAAGCTGGTAAATGTAATAAGGAATAAATATTGTTGGCAGACAGACAGAATTACCCCTTTTTATAATTTTTAAGGATGTTGTGTTTGGTGGTATGGGTTGAGAGGTGCTTTTAGTTAAAAAGAAACATAATTTGAAAATTTTCTATATTAAATTAATACGTGTAACGTGTTAAATTAAATAGTTACATTTACGCCAACATCTACAAGATGTAAATGTGTTGCTAAGTGTGTGTGTATGTGTGTGTGTGTTAAAATAAATGAAATGTTTAACATTTCATAAACGTCACCCTTTAAAAATTTCGTTAATCCTTGTTTTTATACTGTAACCCAGCGAAATGTTGGATGCATCATTTAGACATTTTAAACAAACTTTAGCTTCATTTCTGCTGGTCTGTTGTCCCAGCTATTAATTAGAGCTTTTAAACAAACTAGTCCCCAATTATGTTGTTTCATTTCTATTCTTAAATTCTAAAAGTTCTATTGTGTCTCTTGGTCCTTAACTTTTAGGCTGTCTAATAACCTGTTCTTGTTTTCTTGAGAATCTGCAGATTTTGTTGGAACATTCAACATTTAACTGGGTTTCTGCCACCTTGTTAAAGGATAACTTTCTTCTCAACGAAGGTATATTGTAGATTTTCCTTAACTAGCTGCCTAAGTAGAGCAGGTAGCATACAACAAGTTGTAACAATTTTCTGTTTCTTTCTATTTTTATTTTTATTTTTATATGTCAACATTAGGAATTCTTCTTGTTTTTTTTTAAGTTGTCTCTCATCGTTTACAATTTATTTATTAAAACATTATTTTCCTCATGAAACCCGGAACAACAATAACAAAAGCAAAGAGTTATAAAATTGTCTTGAACTTGTATTACTAACCTGAGCCTGCGTTTGTGTCTATATCCTTGTGTAATACCATTTTACTTTATAGCCCAGTTGTTTGGCAGTTAAGAGCTATTCTTACTCCTTTTGCATTTCAGCTTTTGTTTATGGTTAGTTGATTGTATATATTTTGATGGTACTTCAGTAAGATTTTAATTTGACAGTTGGTAGCTGCTAGCTGGAATTAAAAGAGGAAAAAGAAAAAAGAAAAAATTAAACAAAATTAAACGTTACAGAAAATGAAGTGTAGAAAAATTACAATGTTATTAAAACACTCAGCAAACAATAAGTTTAGTTTGCATTTACAAAAATGTAAATATTAACAATACTGGAGATTTTTTAAATTGTTTCATTAAATCTAATGATTTAATCTAAACTGCATAACGTCTTTAACTTCAAATAGTCTATAGAATATCATTTACCTTAAAGCTATAAATCCTTTTAACATATGTTCAATTCTTCCATAATTTAACAAACAATTCTCTATGTCTTCATAGCACAGCTTTTCCCTTCATTCCCCACAACCAACCAACCAACCAGCCAACCAATAATGACACAATAAAATCTAAGTCAATGCAGTGTATTATTGTCTTGCTAAAAAAAAAACTAAATGCACGACTTCATCTAACTACTTGTAATATACACAATGAAGCTACAAAAAGAAATCCTTGAAAATATGAAGTGGTAAACAGCATATTGCTGCACACTCCGAAAAAAAAACAAATTTTGAAAATTTTTCCATTTAAAAACAGATTTTTTTCTTAAATCTTTTATGTGTGTTTTCCTCCAAAAAAAAAAAAAACAGCTTTTAACCAATTGGATAGAGGAATATTAGGAAAAGAAATTGGCTGTTTAAAGAAAAACAATGAACTTTTTTAGGTTTTGTATTTTTATTCAATTCTTAATATCAATTCATGTTTATACAAACTATTTGTTTAGTGAAGTCAAGGCAGAAGAGCGGACGGGACAAAACAACATAAAGAGAAATAATTGAAATAACGAAGAAATTGCCAATACCTACAAGTAGACTTAACAAAGAGCTACTGATCTAAATAAGAAGTGACAACAGAATAGAGACTAGAATCGACTTCAGTGAAGACACTAGCACACACAATACAATAGAAAATAAAATATACACGACACTAAAAGAACTAGAAAAACCTTGGTTGTAACAGGCACTAGAATTGCCTATAGAGTAGACACTATAACGAACCCTAGAACACACTTTAGAACAGGCACTAGAACAGACTCTAGAATAGACACTATCACAGACATTGGTAAAGACACTAGAACAGACACTAAAACAGACACTATCACAGACATTGGTAAAGACACTAGAACCGACATCAAAACAGACTCTAGAACAGACACTAAAACATATACTGCTAAAGACACTAGAATAGACACTAGAAGAGAGAATACAACAGACGCTAGAACAGACACTCATTTAAAACAGTCTCTAGAATAGACTCTAGAACAGACACAAGAACAGAGACTACAACAAGCACTAGAACAGACATTGGAACAGAAACTAGAATAAACACTAGAACAGACTCTAGAACAAACATTAGAACAGACAATAGAACAGGAACTAGAATAGACACTAGAACAGACACTAAAACAGACACTAGAACAGACACTGGTAAAGACACTAGAACAGACACTAGAATAGATACTAGAACAGACACTAAAACTTAAAGACACTAGAACAGGCACTAGAATAGACACTAGAACAGACACTAGAACAGACACTAGAACGTACACTGGAAAAGACACTAGAACTAGACAGGAACTAGAATAGACACTAGAACAGACACTAAAACAGACACTAGAACAGACACTGGTAAAGACACTAGAACAGACACTAGAACAGACACTAAAACTTAAAGACACTAGAACAGGCACTAGAATAGATACTAGAACAGACACTAAAACGTAAAGACACTAGAACAGGCACTAGAATCGACACTGGAAAAGACACTAGAACAGACACTAAAGCAGACATTAGAACAGGCATTAGAAGAGACACTAGAAAAGACACTAGAACGCACACTAGAACAGACACTGGTAAAGACACTAGAACAGACACTAAAACAGACACTAGAACAGACACTAAAACAGATACTAGAACAGACACTAAAACAGACACTAGAACAGACACTAAAACACTACGACAGACACTGGTAAAGACACTAGAACAGACACTAGAACAGATATCAGAACAGACATTAAAACAGACACTAGAAAAGACACTAAAACAGACACTTCAACATATACTAGAACAGACACTGTAATAGACACTGAACTAGAACCTAAAGTAAAAACTGAACTATACCATTTCCAATTGTATTTTAGAACTATGTATTTGTATTTCAGAATATTCCAATATTTTTCAGTTTCAGAATTTTCTATTTGTATTTCAGAATATTCCAAAATTTTTGAGTTTCAGAATTTTCTATTTGTATTTCAGAAATTTGTAATATAAATGTCATTTAAATTTTCTGAAATACAAATGAAAAAATTCCGAAATGCAATTGGAAGCTTCTGAAATACAAAAAGAAACTTTTGAAATACAGTTGAAAATAGTGTAATATCTAAACTCGAACTAGAATCTGAAATAGAAACAGATCTAGAGCCTTAACCATAACCTGAACTAGAATATGAAATAGAACCTGAACCTCAACTAGAACCAAAAATGAAAACTGATCTAGAATATAGAATAATTATTAACTGAAAAAAACTGAAGAAAAATAAAAAAAACAACTATGAATAGAAATTAATAAAGAATGATAATTACAGCAAAAACTTCGAACTACCAGAACTAACACTGGTTAAAAGATTGATGGTTGTCTGTTGGCTAGCAGGCACCGCAGTGGTGCAGAGGGTTAGAACGCAAAGAATTCTGATGAGAGAAAGTGGCATTTCTCGAAACATATGTAAATTCAACAACCCAGGTTCGATCCCCAGTCAAGAAAAATTATCAAAATTTTTAATAATAAATTTTTCAAGTTGTAATTCCTAACTTCAGTAAAAATAATTTAATGAAAATTAAATTTAATGAACTCGAGCCTAACTAAAATTATCAAAAACTGATCTAGAATTTGATCAGAACTGAACCAAAACCTGAGCTAAACGTAAACTAGGACCTACATATAAGCTGTACAAATTACTAAACTAGAACTTGAATTAGAACCTTAACTAAAACCTGAACTGCATCTTGTTCCTCAAACTGTACTTGCCTATGGTGTCTGTGATTAGTTTCATCCCAAGATACTTCTTATTATGCTGTAGAGTATCATTTGTAAAAAAAGTTTATATATGTAGTTTCTTATTGTCTTTCCTTTTTTTTCGGTTTTGCCAAATAAAATCGGGGAGTACATATTTTAAGCATGTTTACCTACAAGTATAATAACAAAGATTTAGTTTGTACTTCTTAAGTTTTTTTTTCCATTCACTTTTACTCGTAGTAGAGTATTTTCACTTTGCAGCACACAGATAATATTAAACGCGATTTTTTTTTTTTTTTTGCACTTGAGTGGTTGATTTTTATTAGTTGAAATTCTTTTGGTTTTTCTTTTATTTGCAACGAATTTTATTTTGTCGAAAGTTTTTTTTTCCACACAAAGTTCTTTTTGCAGAACTTTGTATGCTGCTCTAGGAATTGATGCTGATTCAGTACAGTTTATTGGTTTAGTATTTTTCTTGGAATTTTCTGCTGTTTTTTTTTCTATTTATTTCCTTAGCTTTTGTATGAAAGAAGTTCGTGGGTGTAATTTCAGCATGTTGGGTAAACAAAAGAATCTATTACGAATAGTTTTTATTTTTGCAATACTTTTGCAAAGGGAAAGAGGAAAGGTATGTTAAGATTTATGTGTTTCTTTATAGTTATTGTGATAAAAAGTATTATTTTTCTATTTGTGGTACAAAAATTTCTAGGATTTGTAGGTGTTTTTTGATTGTTTGTTTTCGTTTTTGTATCATTGAACTTTTTGTTTGGTTTGTTGTTGCTTTTTTAGCGTATTATTTTGGGGAAAAGTTTTTATTTCTTTTGGTTTTTTTTTAAGATTTTCTTGTGAAAAATAGTAAAACTTTAATGAAATTGTCAATTTTATAATGGTCCATCATTTTCAGAGGAAATGATATGTAACGTAACGTTTTGTTCATTCTCAACAATGTGTTTATTGGAAATTGTTGTGAAGAACATTTTAAAACTTTTTAAAAGCTTAAGATTATTATTTAGATATTTTTAGTTGTTTGCAAATAAAAAGATTTTCAAACAAAATGTTTGATAATCAAAATATTTTTCAAATAAATTGGAAAATGGAAAATGCTTAAAGTTTAAGGAAACTTTGGCTACTGCTGGTAAAGAATAGAATTAATTTTGAAATAAGAAAGAGTTTAGAATAATATTTTTTAGTTTTATTACACTACATTCTGAATTTAATCATGTATAATTAAAACCAAAACTAGAACTGACACTCACACTCACACGGTGTCTAAAATTTTGCGGCTGTCAAACTTCTTTCTCTCCGGCAAAACTAACGATGGCAACAGAAACTATTTACACATACCCAGAAAATGTTCGTGCCTACAAGGCATTGATTGCTGCCCAATATTTATAAGTAAAAGTTGCTGATAACTTTGTTTACGGCGAAATAAAAAAATCGTTTGAATTCTTGAAAAAGTTCCCCAGTATCAAAGTTCCAGCTTACGAAGCCTCGTATGGAAAATACCTTAGCGAATCCAATGTCATCGCTTTCTTTTTGGCCAGTGAAAAATTGCGTGGTGGCAAATGCCCCTTCGCCAAGCCTAGGTCCGACTGTTTTCCTGCTTCCTGTGCCTTGGTATTCCCTTTGTTAGGCACCATGCCCCAATAAAAGGGGCAACACTGCCAAACAAGATGTCGCAGCTGTCTTGGGATTTTTGAACAAGAAATTCTTGGAATCCACCTGCTTGGTTGGTGAACGCATCACTTTAGCCGATATTATTGTATTCTGTAGTTTGTTGCACGTCTACCAATACGTCTTGGATGAAGCCACCTACAAGCCCTACACCAACGTTAGCCGTTGGTTCAATAACAACATCCTCCACCAAAAGCAAGTGCAAGCTGTGGTCAAAAACTACACCATCTGCGAAAAGGCTTTGGTCTTCAATTCCAAAAACTATGCTGAACTCCAAAACAAGACTGGTGGCAAGCCCCAACAAAACCCCAAAGAAGAGAAGAAACAAGAAAAGAGACCTACTGCTAAGAAGGACTAATCTCAAGTAGAGCACGATGCCGACGATTTGGCTCTCACTGCCGTACCCAAGTCCAAGGATGACTTTAAACGCGTTTACTTCGATGAAGATAAGAAGGTTTCCACTCCCTACTTCTTCGAGAAATTCGACCCCGGATGCAATCTTATCAGCCCAATCATGAATAAAAAATCTGCGGGAGTTTTTTCCCATTTTATTTTCTTAACCTTGAATTTGAATAGGAAAAATGAGAAAAGGGAAAAAACTCCCGCGGAATTTTTATTCATGAATGAGCTGTATAGCTGGCATGTTCCAACGTCTCGACAACATGCGCAAGCAAGCCTTTGCCTCCGTCTGATTGTTCGGTGCTGATATCAATTCCTGCATCTCCGGTGTTTGGGTATGACGTGTCCAAGATTTCCCCTTCAACTTGTTTCCCGACTGGCAAATCGATTACGAAGTCTATGACTGAAGGAAATTGGATGCCTGTACTGGCTCCAACAAGCCAGGCAGTAAATTCAACCAAAACAAATTCTTCAAATAAACACCCACAGTTATAATACTAACAATAACATCAATAGCTATGGCTGCTTTAGCAGCAAAAGATGAGTCCTAATTTTTGCTGCTAAATAAACTAAAACAAAAAAAAAAATACACTAAACTAGAACTGAACTAAACTAAAACCTGAAATGTAAATGAACCACATCTGGTCTAGAATCTGAATTAAATCTATTTGTTGAATTTTCTGGAATTTCGCTATTAATTATGAACAAATTCGATCCATAAATGGCGCAGTTATAAGAAAACCTACACAGTAGTCTTTAATTTTGACAATATTTCTAATCACTCCTATCGTGAATAAAAATTCCACATGAAATTTGTTCCCTTTTATTTTTTTAACATTGAATTTTAATAGGAAAATGTGAAAAGGGAACAAATTGCATGTGGAATTTTTATTCACAATAGGGGTGAATATAAAATTTACATTTACTGTTTAATATTTCGTAATTCTGCTTGAATTTTACAAAACTTATATATTCGTCTTTGCAGCTATTATAAAATCAAGCCAAAAGTAAAAGCACAATAGAAAGTCAAGCCATTTGAAACCAATATCCTTACAAAGAAAGAACCAAAAAAAAAAAAAAACGAAGAAAAAATATAAAAGCTGTCATCATTTTTAATTAATCCTTGGATTACATTGACCAGGCATTTATGTATGTCAAGTGTTAGTCATATAGGTTGTCCAAAGAGTCCTTTCTCTTTGACAATGGCTGAGTGAGTGTGTGTGTGTGTGTTTAACCATACACCACTACTTCACAGCAGAACTATTTTTCATAAAAATGTTCTGTTCTGTTTTTCTGTTGTCTTTGTAGATTTTTTTTATTTGTTGCAATTATTTTTGCTTTTGTGGCCATATGCAAGCAATTTATTTGGATTTTTCTATTTCAGTCAAGCGCAGCAAAACGACAAACACAAGTCATCAACTTCTTTTGGCTTAATTTTTTTTTTTTTTTAAGGAGTAGTCTTTATAACCAAACAATGATGAACTATTATTGTCAGATTTTTTACACAAATTTTTTGTTGCAATATAAAAACGAAATCAAAACAAATTTTAATCCTTTGGCTGTTATTGCCTGCACGGTTACTATGTGATGGATGTTTAACATTGTGTTTTTTTTTCTTTTTTTTTTTTGGCAGAGATTTTTTAAGGAACCTAGATATTTGTTTAATTTAACCCTTTAAAGTCTGCTGGTTGTTTGTTGGTTCCCATACTGGTTGTAATTAAAAATGTATTATAATGTAAGCAAAAATTGTTTGTTTATTTTTGGTGTTCTTTTCATAAGCTGTTGATATTTCCCATGATCTTGTTAGCTTAAACAACAGACATAACCACCACACCAGCCCTTAACTGGTTTACTAGCTTTATCATATCAACATCGCCAACTCTCAAACCAATGTGATTGTTCTCATCTCATCATCACTTTACAATTATCATGTATGTCATCATCAGCATCATACATTTAGTTTGGAAAACAAAAGTGGTTGCAAATTTAACTGAAAATCTTATAAACAAACAACACAATTTTTATTTATTTTTATTTATTTCTAGTTGTTTTGTTTTCCATTACACTCTTCAAAAAGGGGTGGTTCTTCTAGTTCTAGGTTTCTAGTTAAAACTACCTTTTGGGCTGCTATTTTTTTTCTATTTTTCTATTGTGTTATTTCTTTTTTTAATTTCTGCTTGGCTTGTTTTATGCAATTTGTAAATGTAATTAATACTTCATAACTAAAACTAGAAAACTAGATTCATCTTATTTACAACTTCTGCTTCCGTTCTATGCTGACACAGTATAGAGAGACTGTGTCACTTGAGGAATTGTTTGTCAAAGACAAAAAAATATCTATCAGGGTTGGTTTTTGTAACCGAATTTCCATTTCGTTAAACATGAATAAAGCACAGCAACAAAAAAATATAAAGATTTAATTGTTAATAAATGGAAATTTAAGCTGAAAAAAGTCGTTACTTTGCATTTAGTTCTTCTGATTGCATTTTGAGAAGAAATGTAACCACAAATGCTTTATAATGACAAAGTTTTAAGGAAATATATAAATTTCATTAAACTCTGTCAAGCTTGAAGTACACTCAAACCCATTAGCCTGCAACATATTAAATAATAGGGATACAGCGGATCTGAGCCGAAGACAAGAATCAAGAATGCCAACTTAATATATTCGGCTTAGCCAAATCTTAAATACCCTCCACCTAAACGTAATAAGAAATACAGAAACTACACTGGTTATAGGACTAGAATATCCTTATTCTGTATTTTCTATTCAATCTAACAGCAAATTTTATCATTATTTTATATATTGTTTGAAAGACAATTTAACGACCAACATAATTTATTTTAAAAGTTTTGAAATTTTATCTAATTTTGATCATTTATAATTGATATAATTACCGATTCTCACCATAATTTACACAGTTTGTCTGATATTCAGAGTGTAATTTACAAATTTATATAATTAAATGAATATTTTTCCATATTCACAACATGTAACGAAACAGAGTATAAAAAGGATAAGATTATAAAGCAAGGCTTCTTTTGGTTGAATTTAATCTAAATAATATTATTTACAAAAGATTTATGGGTGACATAGTAGAAGTGGAGCAGTTATGGACTGTTAGCTTCTAAATCCAGTATCTGCTAATGTAATTCTATGTATTTGATGCTTATGTTGGTTGAATTTCATCTCAATAACGTTATTTACAAGAGTTATATGGTTGTTTAGTATGCTCGGAAGTGGACTTAATTCGGCAGCTGTTGCCAATTATTGACTGACAGCTACAAAATCCAGTAGGATAATTGCCGTATAATCGATATTAGTATGATTTCTGGATTAAAATTGCTGATCTCTATAAAAGTTGGTTCGATATTTATTAGATATTTTTATGGGTTTATTTGTTTTTCGGAAATGGTTCCTATATGGCAGCTATGACAAATTATGGGCCGATCTTCTTAAATTTTGAAACAGTGATTTTTATGCATATGAGGGTATTTCACGTCGTATTTCAACATAATAACAGTATATTTATGATACAAATTAGTATTAACGTAGATTTTGGAAGTGGACCTTATAAGGGGGATAAAGTCAAATATGGACCGATATTCTAAAAATTGCAGCAGTTTGATTTAGGCATGTATGTAAATGCTCCGTGTATAATTTTGGATTGGTACCCTTATTTATAAGAGATTTATGAGTATTAAAGTGATTTTCGGAAGAGGGTATACGGTTAAAAACAGACCAAAATTCGTAAAAATTGTGCAGAATAATTTTTGTGCATATGTAAAATATATATACAAAGTTCTGAGTCGTTACCTATATATATACGATATATATAAAGATAAATGGCTTTTACGGATGCGGTCCTTGTATGGGAGCTATGACCAATTCTGGGCCGATCAGCATACAATTTAGTACAACAATTTATTTGGCTATACAGATTATTTATATCAAATTTTTGCCGTTTAACATTGTTTATATCAGTTTTATACGTATTTAAGTGAATTTTGGAAGTGTACTTTATATGGGGTCTATGGCCAAACATGGACCGAACTAAGAAAACTTTCGTTTTGCGATTTCTTTTTGCATGAAACTAATTCTTGCTGAATTTTGTATTGATATTCTAATTTTATAGGAACTGAAGTACTAAGTGGTGAAAAAGGGATAATTTCAGTACTTTTTTTTAATTATTTTTGTTTTTTATTTCAAGCACTACTATATGAATTTTTTTTTAATAAAATTTGTTAGGACTCCACTGGGACTCTAATCCTGGTTGTTTGTCTACAGTTCAATATTATAATAAATAAATAATAATTTTTTTAATTTTGTTTTACATTTAAATTCTTGTTTTTTTTTAATATACCTTATATATGTCATTTAGAAAGGTTGGAACATATATGAACCACTTAAAAATACGAACCCCTTCTCAGTTACGCCATTATAGGAGCAGCACATTTCGTTACCAGAGTATTTTTAAAATATGCATGTAACAGATTGAATTGAATTGAATTATAAATGTCATTATAAAATTGATATTCGTAAGCTGCCTCTAAAGGTTTAAGGAGAGAAAATCTCTTTCTTGTTCAAATTGCAATATAAGCCTTTTGATATTAAGAAAATGTAGGTTCTCTTTATCTTGAAAGGCAACCAATAAAAGTTTTAACAACTTTGCAAAATATAGCATGCATTAAATTATAACAGGGAAACGAAGAAATACCGACAACTAATTTAGTTTTTTATTGAGCGCAATCAGCCAACATATTTATGTCTCTTCACGCAAAGAATAAATATAGTTGTACATGTTTACCACAACTACATATTTTAACATTTCTAAATATTTTAGTAAAATTTTATGGTCACTGTAATTATTTATATGATTTCTTTAACTATTATATGGCTAAGTTATCATTTACATGATTATAGCATTCATATATATGATTATTGTAATTATATAATGTTTGTGGTGATCAGTTTTATAATGAAAGATTATACCATATTATGCTGATCTCTATCATAATAAAAGAGCAACATATTATATTAAATGGATTCATTTTAAATATGATTGCCATAAATATGTGCATGGTTACTACAACAATATATATGATTATAGTAATCATCTGAATTGTAACTTAACCATATTATAATTACCGCAATCATAAAAAAATAATTATAGTGACCATTACATTGTTAAAAAACTTTTTTTGATATTTATTTAGTTAGGCTCGGGTTCATTAAATTTAATTTTCATTAAATTATTTTTACTGAAGTAGGAATTGTTTTACAACTTGAAAAATTTTTTTTATTATTACAATTTTTTTGATAATTTTCTTGGCTGGGATTCGAACCTGGGTTGTTGAATTTACATATGTTTCGAGAAACACCACTTTCTCTCATTAGAATTCTTTGCGTTCTAACCCTCTGCACCACTGCGGTGCCTGCTAGCCAACAGACAAACATCAATCTTTTAACCAGTGTTACCTGGTGGTTCGAAATTTTTTTCTGTAATTATCATTTTTTATTTATTAATTTCTATTTTCATGTTGCCTCCTTTTTTCCGTTTTTTCCTTGTAAAAATTTTGACATTGTTGTGGTAAACATGTACAACTATATTTTTTCTCTGTGTGTTGGTAACTTTAAGGTTCTCCCTAAAACCTTTAAACTTATTGCAGATATCTACGCATTAATTACAAAGTTTTAATACATTTTTCCATTTTTAGCATTTCAATTCTTATTCAAATTTTAAATTAACAATTGTTAATGAAAAATAAAAACAATTTTTGTAATAAATGTAAAATGTATAGGTATGTGTATATTAATGTAAAGTTAAATAAAAAAACTCAAATAAAATTTAATTAGATTTAACGGAAAATTTACTTTAGCAGTTTCATTAAAAAACTGTGCGTTTTACCACGAACGTTTTCTATTTCATTTAGAAAATTGGTATAAATAAAAATTTAAATTTTTTTTTTTAACACAAATATTCAAAAAGTAATTGTTATTGTTCTAGTTGCCGATGTTGTATTTCATACATACTTACATACATACATACGCTTAAGAATATCCCTAAAGGTAAAAGCCTGACAAAGGATACATGATGTTGGGAAACAAGTGTTGATGCTTGGTTGTTACCTTGTCTGATGCTTGTGCTGTTGGCATTGTAAAGCAGTTTATTTTTGTTATGACAATTGTTTTGACTTGAGCTGCTACTTGTGAGGATTACCACCTTGATTTTTTACTTCTTTGCTGGGGTTTTTTTCGGTTTAATTTTTAAGAATTACAAGCAAACAAAATGATGTTAAATTTGAAGATATATAAACAAAGGCCCCCGGGGACTACAGCTTGTTAGCTAGAGTTTTATGATGCTGGCTGGAAATGTTTTAAGAAATAAGTAAGGAAACATGAAAAAACAAATCGGACATTTAGTGGGAGGTATATGAAATGAGTAAGGAAAATCTTATTAAACATGATTGTTATTAGTTTTTTTTTCAGGTTTTTTTTTTAAAGCAGGTAGAGTATGATGTAAGAGGGGAATTATGTTTTGTTTAGAGAAATTTTAAATTTGTTGGTAAATTTCTTACAACAAATTAAGTAGTAATTGTTTTAGTCAATTGGTTTTTGCTAAATAAGTTGTTATGAAGAATTTACAAAAGCTTAAAGCAGCAGAATAGATAAAATGTAGAAGGGGGACCATAAGCCAATCTTTTTAGAAGAAGAAGATTTATTTTAAATATTTTTAAGAATAACTTATAAAAGACTAAAGGGGACAGTAAAAGAAAGTATATAGGGGAGCGTCCGCCACTCATTTTTGTAACATAATTGTTTTAAACACTGTTAAACATAGTTATGAAAAATTTGCAGAAGTTTAAAGTGGACAAATAGCGGCGAATATGATTAATTTGCAGAAGATATTATACATAACAAGTTAATGAGGACCATAAGCCACTCTTTCTTTGAATTGTCTTACTTGCCAAGCAATATATTTGTTTTAAACATTGTTCACAAAAATTTGTACAAGATTAAAGAGGCAGAATAACTTTACATGATAGAGTGATAGAAAGCTCAAGCCCAGAAAAGCAGCAAGGGGACTATATGCCTATTTTTCAAATTACAGCGAGTTGAAACGAGTGGATTTACTAGAAACATTGCCAGGAAGATTTTATAAAATACTAAAGCAGCTGAATAGCAGTTAATCAATCAGTACACAAGACTTAACTCTTGACAAGTGTAAGGGGGGACCATGCACCACTCTTTTTTTGAATAGTGACCGTCTTAAAACTAATAGACTTTTAAGAAAATTTTACTAAAGATAAAGTAGCTGAATAAAGAGAGGGTGCTGTAGCCTAATTGGTTAGCGCATTTGGTTATAAAGGATGAGTTGGTATTTGTAGCCCGAATGAGCAATTGCAGGGATGTGATATAATAATTAGCTTTCTTCTTGTATCGCCTTCACTTCCTTAACCTATTCCCTTTCCAAAGAAAGTAACGCACATATATATAGGCATAATAATTGCCTGAGTGTTACTTCTCTTGAAACAAATTGCGAAGGATAGAGTCATGAAAACTTAAGCCACGAAAAGTAGAAGGGGTCTATACGCCACTCAATTTGTATGTCTTATTATATCAAATCTAGTCGATTCATTTTTAAAATTGTTAAGAAGAATATACAAATTATTAAAGAAGCAGAACAAATCCGAAGTATAGGGGGCCATTAGCCACAACTTTTCTGTGAAGTTTCGCCAACAACAGAACAGATCTGAATGATTGCGAAATAAAAGTTTCTAGCCTTGCCAATTGTATGGGGGTCCATGGACCATATTTTTAAATTTCTTGACATTAAAACCAGTAGAATTATTTACGGAAGATGCATGGAGTAGACTAGATATTCAGGATCAAATAGCAAAAGACGCAATTCATGACAAGTAGAAGGGGGCCCATACGACACTCAATTTGTATATTTCATCATAAATCCATACGCCACCTTTTTTCATGATACTGAAAACAACAGATTGATTTTAATGATTGTAAAAAAGAATTTCCAGCAGATTAAATAAGCAGAATAGATCTGAATGGTTGTATAATGCTAGTTTCTAGCCTTGGCTAGTTTTGTAATTAAAGACTTACTTACTTTCACGGCTCATTTTGCTAAAACTGAAATGTGACTGAAGAAATTCGCAATAATTCAAGTAATAGTGGAAGGCCAATATAAGCGGAATGAGGCCGACGGGCGGCAATCAGCTTAAATAAACGTTTATTAGTGTGTACATTGTATAAAAAGAATTAAGAAAATGGAAATAAATTTTAATTTCTAACTAAACTCATATGTCACATATTATATACATGTGTATGGCAACATCCTTGTAAGCGCCAAAGTTGAACAAAATTCTACCTTTGCCGTACGCGGACGCATGCCGCTTACATGGTAAATCAAACAGAAGAGAAATTTGAGAAGCAAATATAAAAAACAATCAGAACAATCGATGCATGCCAGTCTATTTCAAATTGGGTTAACAGAAGCAAAAATATTGAAAACGAAACACACCCGCACAATGGATGCATCACGGTCTGAAAGGAATAATGGGTGACTAATCGTCATTATTTCTTTAACTAAATCGTATCGACACCAATAGATTTATTTTAAAGATTGTTCAAAAGTGTTTGCAAAATATTAAAGGAGCAGACTAGATTTTGAAGGTTGGATTAGCAGAAGACTATATAGAGACGACAAAGCCCCACTTTAATAAATTTCTTAGTATCTAATTAAATGTATTTAATGACAGTATTTTTTTATATTTCTAAAATGGTTTATTATAAAAAATAATTGGTTCTGGTCTATGTACCCCCCAGTGGCTTGCGAACCCCATTTGCCCAACATATCATTTATAAGACAGTTTTAATGATAATTTTTCTCTTATTCGTCACCTGATGAGTATTTTAGCCAAATCTTGTGCATATATTTGAAATATTTCTTTACAATTAATACTTGACATGCATCACATGCATAACACCAAACCAATTAGTTACAAAATATATTATTGCCAAACACTTCCAGATATGTATGTGATATGTATATAAAAAATCAGCATTTGATTAACCTAAATATATCATTATAATGTTAATTTATCATAAACAGACGACAGCACAGATGACATAAAGAAGACCAGCTCTTCAAAATATTATAAATGATGAAATATCGAAATAATAAAAAAAAAAAAAATATATATTTTTTTTGCTCCAGCACTTTTTTCACGTCATAATGATGCCTGGCAGTTGTCACATTGACAATAAACAGTTCTCTGTAGCAATAACAAACAATTGGTTTTACAATAAACTATTGTTCAAAGTTGCCCCTGTCTGAACACACACATTAAAATGACATTTGACATATTCTGCTCATTACAACTAAAGGACCAAAAAAAAGGACTAAATAATAAAGCAAAATATCATATAGAATTCCATACCCTCCTACTGTTCTAAAGAGTTTTTAGTGTTTTTTTTTTCTCTTTGTTCAAAATCAGGCTAATCAAGAAATTGAGAGAACCAAACAAATGTAAAATTAGATGTGAGAACATAAAAAAATTAAAAAAAAGAAAACAATAACTGTAACAAGATCTTATATGGCAATTGTAGTGTTCTAACAAATTTAAAAAAAAGCAGGGGTTAAACTGCGCCACAATACCTAAAATGTAGAAAAATTATTATAATAAAACATAAAATTATGGCATAAAAAACACATACCCAATACAAATAATTTTCTAACGTGGTAAAACTTTATACATACATATGTATGTATATGTATGTATACAGGGTTCATTAAAACTAAACCATTTCTATTCAAACAACATCCCCTGAGATTCCCTGCCACACACTCCTCAAAAACATCCTTATTACAAACATTTATATATTATTATGCCACTCACCCCAATTTGCTGCAACTTAAACAAAAAGGAAACACCAACGACAACATCATTATGCATTATACAGAGAAAAAAAAAACCTGACAATGATTTTATTTTGTTTTAACCTTGTGCCACAATTGGCGTGGAAAACATCAAAGGCAATTTAAAACTTGCAACATTCCGTTTTTCTTTAATTTTATAGAGCTATAGAAATTGTAATTGTAAAAGCACAAGAACTTTATACTCAAAAAAAGTTTTACAATGCCAAAGAAATCTTCGAACCAGCTAGAATTTCTTTAATGCTAGAGTGCGTGTTTTGATCTGGCGGCTATTCAGCATGTCTTATAGTGTTTCGTCTAGTACGAGGGCGGTTCGGAAAAAGAATAGTTAGTTTTTTAAACTTCAATACACTTAGTCCAACGTTTATCTAGCAATTATATCCCTTCATCAAAATAGTTTTCCTCCAGGCCTTCAAAATTGTGGTTTACAACTGCAATTGCATCTTCATTTGAGGTAAAACGCTTGCCAGCTAGGATTTTTTTTAAAAATTCGTACAAAAATATTTAGCACTATTGTGGGTACGAACCGAGTTCTTAAAGGTAATAACTAGAATTTGACGTGGTAGCCCTTACAAAGCCATGAACACCGGTATACAAAATGCTATGATCTGATTAAAAATAGCGACACAGTGAACAAAATACTAAAAGGGCGGTATTTGTAGGCGTGGCAAAAAAATAAAAAAAATAATTTCTGGAATAGTTTTCACATTCACCCCTATCGTGAAGAAAAATTCCCCATGAAATTTGTTCCCTTTTCACATTTTTTCTATTAAAATTCAATGTTAAAAAAATAAAAGGGAACAAATTTCATGTGGAATTTTTATTCACGATAGGTGTGATTATCTTTAATCATAGGGGGTGACTGACACAACTTTCTTTTCGAACCACTCTAGTGTACAGCAGGTTGTCCCAAAAAAAAATTTTTTTGGGGCTCAAGCATAATTTGAAAGCATGGTGTCATTATACAAGATGAGTACAAATCGGCAACAAATACAACACAATATAGAAACAACAGGCATTTTGTTGCTGTAAAATAATGTGCTACTGTCAAAAACATTTGAAAAAGTATTACTGTTGACATAAGTAAATTGCTAACAAGGTCAATCAGCTGTGCTACTGCACTCACCTTGTATAGTTACACCATGGCTTATAGTTTGCCGACCGATCATAATAAACCTGTACCGTATTATTTTTATACATATGAAATATTTTTGCGTTCCATATTATTTGGATACCAACAATTTTGAGAGAGTTATGCTCTTTAAAGTGATTATGGACCTATGTATCTGCTCAAAATTTGTGGATGTGATTTGCCACTCATTTGTGATGAAATTTATTTGGATACTTGCATAATTCAAACATTTATGATCGGTAAACCCCAATTTCATCATAGGGAGGACATTTGTATGGGGGCCAGGTGAAATAATTAAGCAATTTCTACTAGTTTCAATCCCATCCATACTTGGGCCGAAAAAATATCACGTACCAAATTTTATCGAAATATTTTCAAAATTGTGACCAGTATTTGTAGTTAGATGGCTACTCCTGAATCTTTAACAATATTACAGTATTACAATTTTCATTAATTGTAGCGATTGTCTAAAATATTATTCACCCCTATCGTGAATAAAAATTCCACATGAAATTTGTTCCCTTTTCACATTTTTCCTATTAAAATTCAATGTTAAAAAAATAAAAGGGAAGAAATTTCATGTGGAATTTTTATTCACGATAGGGGTGATTATTTATTTATGAAGTATGCGAAAAATTAACCTTGTTAAATATATGTATGTATGTATAGGTATGTATGTATGTATGTACATATGTATATATACACAAGTACATAAGTATGTGCATTCTTCGATTACATTTCCAAAATAACTAGATTTATTATTTCAATAATAGAAGAAATTGAAGGGTTAACTTCTAACAATTTTGAAATCTTGATTAACTAAATTTTAAGCTTGTTTTTGAATTCAGGCTCAAAATCATTTAATGTAAATTAATGTGTCAAAAGCTACGATTGTTCGATAATTCAACCAAAAATTTCTTGTCTTCTTATGGATGCATATTTATTTAAAGATAAAATTGTTATCAGTTCCAAAACGTCATGAAATTTAATAAAATCTCCTTTGCTTGCACTATTACACAACTAGTAACTTAAATGATATACATACATATGTACATAAGTATGTACATATTTATATATCTATTTCATCTGAAATACTAAATTTTGGTGCAATAGTATTTTGAAATTGTACCATATGACTCGTAGTAGTACCACGGTATCAACTGTGTCTAAAATGTATCAAAAAAAGTACAATTGTAACATGTTTGCCATCATTGCTAAAAAAAATGCAGTCAATTTATTGTTTACCTGATTTTTTCCCACTCACTTTTTCATACAACAACAATGTACTTCTACTAAAAATGTAAACAGAGCTGTATAGTTTGTTTGTTATGCATTTGTAGAAATGAAATTTAATTACTTTAATATTAACTCAATTTTTCAAGTTCGAAGGTTTCAAAATATTGCGCTAACTTCAATTCTAAAAGAACTAGCTAAATAGCTCTTTGCAATTGTTTTTGCCGCAAATCATGCAGACTTATTGGATTGTTTTTTTTTACAAATTTTTTAAAATTTCCTTTGAATAGTGACAATAATTTTTAAGTTTTTCTTCTAAAATTAAAAATTGTTTAACTGACAACACCAAATGTTGCAAAAAAAATATCCAAAAACTCTAATTGAACTGATTGAAAACGATTGTCTACATAATGTTAACAATATAAGCTATCAAAAATTAAAAAATGTTATAGTTTTTTTTAATAATTTAAATAGTTTTCAATATAATTATTAAAATATTGTTGAAATTTTACAAAAAACTGAAAAAAATCCGAAATAACAAATTATATTTTTCTCCTTCTGAACCATAGCGATTAAGTAATCAAGTAATTATCCGCTATTGCTTGCTTTAATGTCGCCTGCTTGCTACAGATCAGTAGATAGTGTGCTGGACTACCAGTCAGAGGGTTGCGTGTTCGAGTGTTTTCTACAGACAAGTCAAAAGGTTTAGCAGTTTGTGTTTATGAAAAAAAAAACACAATTTCAGGAGAAACATCTTTATACCATAGTAGAGCCTCCACTTCACTACCCGTTTCGGCGCTACGAAGCACATAATTTCACTGATAAGTCTTCAAATTCCAATAACACCTGGCAAATTCTACATAACGTTTTCTATGAACTTTAGTTAAAAGTGGTCTTTCCAATGAAGCCCATCTTACACCTAACGGCGCGAAAAAGTTCGTTTAAATAACTTCACATTTCATTTTTTTGAATTTCGCGTTGGATGTCATAGGATGACTTTTTTTGGATCGGCTTTAGAGCTGATTATTGCGGGGCCTTTTGCGTTTCACGTGTGTGTGTTTATATGCTGAAAACCATTAAGAACCATTTTTTGAAACATTTGAGCTGTTCTCCTATTTTATGTGAAAATGGGCGGGAGTACAGCTTTTTCCTTTTCGCATTATCAGCCCTAAAACTAATGATCTTAAATTTCTTATACATACATACATATGTACATATTAAATTAAAAATAATATTTATCAAAAACCAACGAAATTTCTGTCAAAATAACATATAACTTAAAATATTTTTTAATAATGCAGTATGTCCCGGTTAAATACCTCACTAAAAAATCAAAAATTTTTGGGTACTTGTCCGGAGAAGGTATTTAAACGTTCACGATTATTCACCTTATAAAGGTAAATAAACGAATTTGATTAAATGCATTTAAGAAGGTAATTATCAAAATACCTATTTTAGGGGCCATGAAACATTACAATTAAATTCTACAGCTATTTGGTGTTTTGTTTTTTCCTTTTTTCAATAGAGATCAATAAAAGTTTTTGCTTTATAGATAAAGATATTTTCTTGGGAGCAATTGCATTAAAAATGTATGTAACACTTAAAATTTTATTAAATTCGTAATTTTTTTGAAAACTTCTGTTTCTATAATTTTACCACTAACAATAAATGAAAACAATTAACAAGCACGAAGTTAACAGGTACCTGAATGAAATTCTTAAAAAATTCTATAAAAAGGTGCTTCGGGTAAATAAACGAAGTTAAACTGTCATTGGCTTTTATATTTTTTAAATTTACATACATACATATGTATACATTTATAATTCTTTTACGCAGACCTAAATTTCTTTATTTTATTTAAAATATGTACATACATAATTTTACTCGTTTACACCACAAATAAATAATCGAGTTGTAGTTGTATTGCACTTAATCTATTAATAAATATATATTGATTAATAAATCCCATCCCTGGTATTTAAATCAATGCAAGTCATACAAAAAGATAACAGTTACACCTAGTGTTGTTATTGTTATTCTTCTTTTGCTTCGTCTTGTTTTAATTATTAAAAACAGCAACAACAACAAAATCGCCACTAGTTTATTAACTCATGTTTTGATGACGTATTTACATATTGCATTGCTTTGTTATTGTTATTGTTATTTTACTACTCCAGCAGTGTGACCATTTTAGCATTTTTGCGGCTAACTTTAGCTTAGCATTTTTTTTTTTAGCAATTTAAACTTTAAGAATACTAATTCATTTTCTGTTCAAAGTAGCTTGAACATAAAAAAAAAGGAAAATTATATGAACATTTTAAAGCATAAATGACAAATATGTATGTATGTACATATATTAACAGATGAATTTACAACTGAACTAAAATGCAAAAAATAACTTCATATGAGTGGGAATATCAAAAGTCAACCGTAGAATTTTGAAGTAACGTAATGATTTTAAATACCATGAACTCTATCCTTTATATTAGATGTGGATTCGAAAGAAATGTTTTAAATTACAGAAGACTTAATTAAAGCCTAATATAGTAAAAAAAAATATTAAAATTACTGAAAAAAATTTAACAACTGAGTTATCTTTAAGGTTAGACTCATGAAAAGTACCTTAATTAGTTTTGTTTTCGAGTTCAATGTTGTATTATTCATCTAAAAAGTTTATTTTTTAATCATGTTTGCTCTCAGATTGTAAAAAATTATTTCAAGAAAGTAAGTATATTAAAAAAAATTAGCACATTTTTTTGTTATTTGAAAACAAGTTTTTTTAAACTGAAGTATCACTTTTGGCCTTTTTTCGTGCCAATTACAGTTTTTATGACCTTTTTATAATTTATCCGTTTATATCATTTTAACAAAATGTATGGCACTTTTTGAAAATGAATTACGATTCCAATACTCCTCACGAAAGTCCTCAGTACACTTAGCTTTTATATACCTATGTACCTAAGTTATATACATATATGCATACATGCGTTCTGTGAACGCTCATATAAAAATTGCATACGATATTATTATTATAACAACTGATTTTATGCAACTGTCATATTCCATGCATACCTATTTTTTCATATTTATAAAGTTTGAAAATTGTGTCACAATGTGATATCAAGAATAGATATAAGAAATAAAATACTTAATATTTTGAGATGTTTTGACCCGGTTTTTGTAAGTTCCAAACAAGACATAAATTATTTTCAAAATGTTTCTGAGTTCAAAGACATAATTTTCGAACCAGAAACTTTCATTAATGAGTTTAAATTGCTAGAAACTAATATAAACAGCAAAACGTATGAAGATTTACATAAAATAACTAGCGTAGAAAAGTTTTGGTTCGAAATAGGAAATTTGAAAAATTTGCCTTATAGTAGCGCTTCCGCTGAACGAACTGTCACTAATTAAAAATAAACTGACAAACAAACTTAAAATAGAAACTTGTGAGTCCATGCTTTCCTCTCTCAATTTGCCCGAATCGGCGCTGAAAGAATGGACCCCAAGTGAAGAACTAATTACCAAATATAGATTAAATTATCCTCAAAAGTGATACATATTATCAACAGTTTGTTAAAACTCGTTTTTGTTTTTTAAATTGAAATAAATGTTTTTTTTCATAAAAAACTTGACCCAATTTTACTTGAAAATCCCCTTTTTTCTTGAATACCCTTTTGATGACACTTTTTCGAAGTTTTCAACGGCAACCCTGCACACTGTACTCCAGTTTACTCACGCTCTTTCTTTACGCTCTCTGTTCCATACTCTTATTTGATGCAACACATATTTGTTCTATTTATAACTGGTCATTTTAAAGAAAGCATTAGCATAATTGAAGGTTTATCGTTCGTTGAGGGTAATACAAATATTTTAAATAATTAAAAATAAATAGGTAAATGTAATTAAATAATAAAAATAGTGAAAAATATTTAAAAAATGTGTGATGTGTGTACATATGTGTTAAGTTAATTGTTTCGTCTTTAAGGTGTGCTAAAAAGTTGATTCATCATGATTTTCCTTAAACAAACCGTGTATAAATAAATATGTAAATAAAATAATTAAGGTAAATATTGCGTAAAAAAATATTTTATCGTCATTTTATTATCATTATGACAGTGTCTGGGTAGTTTGTTTTTAATTTTATGGCACATAAATTCTAGATTTTAACAAGTCATTTCCTATGTACATACCTACTTATGTACATATGTAAAACATGTACATATGTATAACAACTTTTGTTTTCTGTGTCATGATAATTCATGTCTGTTTTAATGCTGCTTCATAAAATCACTCCAGTGAGTTTATTTTTCAACTTTTAATTACATATGTACATACTTACATACATATGTAGGTATATGTACTTATGTACATATAATCTTGTTGATATTTGTTGTTGTTGTTGCTGGCTGGGTTTTATTGATCTTCACTTATTACGCATCATTAACATCGTCTTTTTGTAACCATAATGATCGTGAAGTTTTGCCAGCTTCATAATGATGATTGTTAACGTCATAATGATTATCCGTAACATCATAATGTTGTTTAACAAACAACATAATGATATTTTTAAATCTTTTTATGTATTATTTTAATTGTGACTACAAGTTAGGCAGAAACAATTTTTTTCTTTCTTTGAAATTTCCATTAATTGAGACGTCCATAACTTTATGAGTCAGAAATTGTGAAAATATGCGAGATATGTTTTCAAATGAAAAACGTGATTTAATGAAATTCTATTAAAATGTATACATATGTACATACATATGTATTGTATGTAATTATGATTAAATTTTAGAAGATATTGAATGCAATCTAATAAATTCCTAACAATTTTTAGTCAAGAAATTGTTAGGATTTCGTGAGCATTTAACAGAAATAGAATCTGAACTAGAATAGAACTAGAACATAAATAGAAAAGAACTGGAACAGAACTAGAACCAGAACAGGGGCCAAATCACCGCATTCGTGATCGAATGAGCTATCGTATCGAAATATGATTTCGATATGGAAATTATGATAAAATGTACTAAATTTCTTGCTCGATATCGAAGCCATAATCTCAAATAAGAAAATTACGATAAATTTTACTCGATATCGAATGCGGTGATTTGGCCCCAGAACTAGAATAGAACCAGAACTAAAACCCAAAGTAAAAATGTAGTTAGAACGTGAACTAGAACTGTTTTAAAATTGAACTTGCATTTAAATTGACTAGTATTTCAAAATTCTCAAAATTTAATTTAGACGATATAAAGACCAATAACTGCAGCTTATCTTAGACCGTTTAAAGAATTTAACTTAGACTGTAAAAACCCCTGCGATTGAAGCTTAACTTAGATCGAATAAAGACCTACAATTGAAGTTTAATTTAGACCAGGGACAGAAAATAACTTTTATTTTTAAAAATTTACATCAAAAAAGCACACATATAAATGATAGTAGAAAATTTTGGTTCTTATCATTATGATACATAAGTGCTGTACATGCAATTTTTTTGTATGACTTTTAAATTTGTGCCTTTTTTGATAAAAGTCAAAACATAACTTTTAATGTTGACTTTTATTTTTGAAGGCAAAAATAAAAGTCATGAATTAAATATTGCATAGTAATACGCAAGTTTTATGCAATATTTAATTCCTGACTTTTATTTTTTCCTTAAAAATTAAAAGTTAAAAAGTAACTTTTATTTTTTGAGTAAAATAATAAATGTCAAAAATAACTTTTAATTTTTGCCTTAAAAAATAAAAGAAATAACTTTTATTTCTGCCTTAAAAAATAAAAGTTAAAAAATAACTTTTTTTTCTTGACTTTTTCGATAAAAGTCATAACAATTATGGTCCCTGATTTATACTGTATAAATACCTATATACTATTTAGGCTTAACTGACAAGAAATATTATTCTTTTAATATTTGTGTATTTTAACCATAGAATGGTAAATATAGTTTTTAGCTCCTTAATGGTAAGCTTGTGAGACAAAAATTTAATAAAACAAAAAGAAAAACTTATTTATTCAATATTTAGTAACAAAAATAAACAAAAACCAGTTCATTTTATAAATACCTTAAACATATTGTACTACTTAGAATAAGCGATAAGAAAATATGTTAAAAAATATATTGCTTCACCTCACAGGAGATGTTTACCATTCTAGGGTTAAATTACAGTTTTTCTTACTTGACATTTTTCTTTTCATTAAAAAATTAGTGCCCTTCCGTTTCATTTAACCAGTACTAAGTTGCTTAAACGAACGCCTTCTTGGGAACTGTTGCAACTTTAAATATCAGTCCCAAAATTAACTAACAAATTACAGGAGTTTTAAATAAAGCATAAAATCCCGCCTAAAGCTTAAATCGACTCAGAAAGTGATTCTGAGTCGATCGGTATACTTTAAGGTGGGTGTTGGACCAATATTTCTGGGCGTTACAATCATCAGCACAAATCCAATATGGTGGTGTAGGGTATAAATATAAGATAATTTCTTTTTCCTTGTCATTGAAAAATACTTCTGTCTCGTCAAGCCAAGGAAAAAGATAATTATCTTGAAGATACAGAATTGAAGAGTGTTAAAGCGGACTTACAAAATTATTCATACAAATATTTTGAAGTATTGCAATTTACTTAATCTGGCAATGCTGTGAGAAGCGACAGCGCGGCAAAGTAGATTAATTAAATAATTATCTTTTATCTTTTTCCTTCTCATTGAAAAATACTTGCCTTGACGAGACAGAATTGAAGAGTGTGAAAGCGGACTAAAGAAACAAAACTTTTATTTACTGGCAATACTGTTGACGCCCGCGGCCACATTCCGCTTACATTGGCCTTGCACTATTTGACGTGATCTATTTAATTTTCAGTTCGGTTGCAGTTCTATTCTAATTTGCAGATTTTTTTTCTTTTTTTTGAAAATAAATTTATCACTATTCAATTTATAAGACTGGTAAACATAAGAATTTTACTCTAACTTTAAATTTAACAACAAAACTTAAAAAAAGTTGACATTATGTTGTCAAACATAAAAATGCTAAGTGAACGTATGCTATATGCAACGTGCACACTGACACACTTTTTTTTACCGGCGCTCTAACTACACCAGTGTTGCCATTGTAGCACTTTCAGTGCTAGATTTAGCATTTTGTTTCTCGAAAATTCATTGAAATTTTTAAAAATTATGCTAAATGCTTTTTCTCGAACAAATTTTTACTACTTTACTCCAAAAAATACTTTTGAAGAATATTTCAACTAAATTTCTTTCAGTGTGGTAAGTAAATGAACACGGGAATTTTTGAATTAATATATGAAATGTAATCTATTAAAACAAGTCAACAATTGTTATGAACAAAATTAGAAAAAACTATAATTTATATTTGTAACATTTGGAATAAAAATTGTATTGTTACATTGAAAAAATTTAGCACTTTTTTTTCTTCTGTAGAACATTTTAGCACTTAGTTTTTCAAGTGTTAGCATATTTTGAAATTCATTTTCTGGCAACACTGAACTACACTGATAATCTTAGCTATGTATAATATTCCAAACTCGATTAGATTGCCTTGTTTTTCTAGTCTGAGTAAGTGTGTGTATTAGACATTTGGTGGTGGTGTGTCATAATTATTGCGTTTGAATTATTGTAATTTTTGTCAACACCCCGTTGGCAATCTGTATATGTGTTGTAACAATGTTGCCTTTTGTCAAAGTCGCTTCTAAACTGTGGTTGTCAAACATTTCGCATTTAATCACACTTTTCTTGGTGTTCTATTGTGCGTTGAGCGTGTGTATATGAGAGAGAGAGAGCAAGAGTATGAGGCTGTTTTATGTTTTATGATGGTCAGCAGCAGCCTTGTTTTTATTGTTTTTATAGGAACAAAATCACAGCAGGCTTTAGGATTTCTAAAAATTTGGCTTCAGTGTGTGCTTCGCTAATACCATGTTGACAGTTGTTGCCTTAGGGCATCTTTATGATTTGGCATAAATTTCGTGAAATGAAAAAAAACGAATAATAATTGCAGTCACTAGGATTTTTTTGCCCAAAAAATTAACACAAAAATCACTGAAAATGTCAAAAAATAATAATGCAAACAGCAGCATTGTAACAAATCCTGTACATTGGTGTCGATGACACTGCCCACAGAATTTTTAGTTGCTTTTGGCATTGCGTCGTTTTTACATTTTAATGATTTTGTATTTACGGTAGTGTATCATTACTTTTATTACAGTTTTTTCTTAATGATGTGGTTTGTAGCACCTAACATTTTTTCGGTTTTCTTTTGTGGGAAGTTTTTTCAAGTGATTTATGGCTGCGTTGTATTGTGTACATTTTGATAAGGAGGTGGGTTTCAAAAGGGGGTTTGTTTAGACTTGTGTTTTGTTTTTTTTTTGCGGGGGGGGGGGGTGTCAAGGGAAATACATTATTCACTTCGTTGTAAAGAAATTATCAGTATTAATGAAAACGTTCAAGTAATTATTAAATAGAAATATTGAAATAATTAATTAGCTATTAGCTGGGTTTAATTAAGTTGGTTATGGATTTTTTGTATGATGTATTTGGTTACTCTTTGAAATTTAAGGAAACCTTTTGCCCCTTTTTCCTATGACGGATTTCTTTTACTTATAAAATCAATTTCTTTTAAAATTATATACTGTGTTTGTTTTGTAAGAAATTCTTTTAATTTATTACTAAAATTTTGTCAAATACTTTTCAATTTAAATTCGTTTTTCCTTTAGTAGTATTTGTGATTTCTAGCAATTTCATTAAACTTCTAAAAAAAATAACTAGAATATTAAAGATTCCCAAAAAATCATTTCACAACGAAGACAATAAAAGTTAATTTGAATATTTTACCAATTCTAATTGTATTTGCCAACATCCAGCAATGTTTCAAGGAGGAAAAAAATAGAAAAATCCCACAAAACTGAAGTCAAAACCATAGCGAATGTCAGTCAAATGAAAACGTAAAATTTTTTTTTAATAAACGAATAACTGAATGAACTGAAGTAAAAACAGAAAAGCAAAAAAAAAAAAAAATAGAAAGTCAATAAAACCTGAGCAGGAAACATGACAATAGAAGAGAATCCTTAAACCTGAAATTTTTCATTACCTATACAAGAACGCTACATTATTCACACCTTCAAAAACACCTCAATGTAAAGCCCTTCCTTGTAATGTTTTGCCAGCAAGATTAGCGGAGCAGAGAAAACAAACAGCAGCGTAAAGTATTAAAGATTCATTTGAAAATCATGCACTTAAAACCCAAACATTGCTTTCTTTCTTTCTTGTAGACTGGCTGGTGTAACTCATGAAATTCAAATTTGTTTAATTTGAATGTTGGTACCTAGTTCATCATCATGTTTAAAGCTCTGCTCCATCTCTGCTAATATATGTAACTAAAATGCTGTGAAACTGAAGTCAGTCTATAAATTACTTTCGTTGCCTGTTTTTTGTGGTCACTCTCTTTGTTTTTTTGCTTTTACAGCATTTGGTTTTCCAAATACTGTCATTGGCTTTCGCCTAAAATGTTTAACAATCACCAGTGAAATTGAAGACAACTTTACGACATTCAAATTAAAGTTCTCCTTAGCAAGATTTGAATAACAAGCCAAAAAAAAAATTTTTGTATGTTAGTAATTCGGCTTATCGCTGGCAGTCTAGATAAGTTTAGAAGACAAAATCAAAACCTTAGAACGCTTTAAGAAATGCGTGAGTATACGTTTTAAAATGGTTACTTGCCGCTGTACTGTATTTAGTTAGCAACATTTTAGCATAATTTTCCATTAAAATTTGTAGCATGATTTTATGCGACAAATGCTTGTTAAGGTGGTTTAATAAAGCAGGAAGTAGAAGTAAAGGCACTTAGACTTGGAGCGGTTTCAAAATAAAACTAACTAAAACTGTATAGCAACAGAATTAAAATTTAGATAAAAAAAACTACAACAGACATTAGAATATGTGATTTCTTTTAATGGACGTAGTAATAGGGGAACCACCACTTCTCCAATTCATTATGGAACTGCGTTAAGATTGCATCAGAGTGCATGATGTATTTTGTTATAATTTCGTTTCGTCCTCCTATGATGGTAGGTTAGAAAATATCGAGCATCTTTATTTAGTAACTATTTTAGCGTAGTTTTTACAGTGCTTCTTTGACTGAACTTTGTCTTTGGGTTGGGGATATTCAAAAAGTATATGTTTTGCAGTTTCTTTATTAGATTAATATACATATCTCATAGATTGAATTGTTTCTTGAATTAAACGTATGTAAATACTAGTTTAAGCTTCCATAGTTTGTCAAAAATTTAGTCATACAGTAGCCAGGCAATGTTTCGATCCATTTCATATCCATGTTTGAATTTAGAATAGTTCCCATCTGCCTAGTGTCCCATGAGATCATCTTCCATCTACATTTCCCACAGAAAACATACAGTTTACACATCATATGTGATAAAACGTTCTACTTTACCACATCTGTTTTTCTTGTTCTGATAGATTCATTCTATTGTCTAGAATTATATGTAATTGCTTGTCTATTTAATCGGTGAGAGAAAAGTAGGCTCTCAAGTTGTTAATTTCCGATATTTACGATATTGACATTTTCCGATACGTCGATAGTTCTCGCCTGGTTTTTTATATTAGAAATACAAAATAGATTAATATTCAGTTGTATACACAGCTGATAGATAACGTTTCAAATATATGCCATTTTCCTGTAGTAGACTATCCTCTGTGAAACAAAAGTCCTCCTGCACGTTACGAGTATAGCTTCTGTCTTTATTGCTGCCAACTACAGTTCGGCTTTTTTCAACCATATACTAAAACCAACAGATATTGGAAAAATCATTTCCATAGACATTTGAATAGATACCACAACAAACACACACAGACATTAGACTATACACTAACAGACACTGGAGCAGACATAAGACCAGAGACTAATATAGACACTGGAATATACACTAGAACAGACACTAGAACAGACACTAGAACAAACAATGGACCATATACTAGAATATACACAATTACTCATGCCAAAACAGACACTAGAACACACACTAGAGGAGTTTTTAGTCCAGATACTAAAATAGACACTAGAACTATACTATACTAGAACCGGCACTAACACGGAAACTAGAACTGCAACTAGAGTGAAATCGAAATGAAGCAGAACTAAAACTCTAACTAGGACATGAGTTAGAAACTGAATTAGAACCTGAAGTGGAACCTGAACTAGAACTTGAACTAGCACATGAATTATACTCTGGAAGCGTGCAATCAAATTATTTTTTCGACGTACAAACAACACAGCACGCTTTAATGAAAACAAACTAATTCTCAAAATTCTACCGAAACAAAAACTCGAAATTTTTGTTTCGTTAAAAAATTGTATAGAAGTACCAGTATTTTTCTACTAAAGCTTTAACTCAATTTGCACTAGTACCTTATGTAGTAACAAACTACTAGTAGCTTTTAGACAATTAACGCCCAATCTTCGAAAGGTGAAATACTTATTTATCTCAAAGTAGTTGTAACACTGTTACATGTTTTGTACTGAAAGTACTTTTTAATTTTATTACTTGATGTTACTTTTACTTTTCATACAAAAACTCCGAAAATTGGAACTAAAATTTTGTTGGATTTTTAGCTTTACATTTTTCTGGCTGTTTTTAAAGCTCATTTAGCTTCTTTTTCTAGCTGCTGACAACACTAGTGGCAAAATATCTTAAGAAAATGAAAATTAAGTTTAGCGGTAAACCACCAGTGCTTAGCACACCCTCTCCCCCTCTACTTCCTAAACTTTTTAAATATATTTTTTTTCTTTATTTTTATATTTTCATCATTTACCTTTGTTTACTGTTACTGTTACTTTTTTTTTTTTTGAAAAGTGATTTTGGTTTTTATTTGCATATAAAAGTATCCTTATGGGTGTGTGTGTATTAGGGAGTATTTATATTAGTATTTGTTTTTGGCAAATAAATGATAAGCAGCATTTCATTTGATATTCATTATTTGATAATGCCATAAGTTATACATATAAAAATATAAAAACGGAAACGGAAATGAAAATGTTAAAACGTTTTGTGCTAATATTAACTTTTAATATTAACATTATGTGTATGTATACAAATACCTGTACATACATACATAGGCACAAAAATTCATACTTATTATTTTACTTGTTTTCTTAAACAAGCATAGTGAAATGCACGGGGAGCTGGAGTCAGTCTAGCTATTTAGCTAGTCTATATTATGGAGAAAGCGCTGTGGGTGGGGAAGGGGGGTATATATGTTTGGTTATGTATGTAAACCTGCCAGTTTGTGGTTATTTAATATTATAATTTTTATACCCTCCACCACCATAAGTGGTGAATGAGGATATATATAACTTTGTCATTCCGTGTGTAACACTGAGAAATATTCATCTGATAGCCAACAAAGTATATATATATTCTTGCTCCTTATGAAATTCTAAGCCGATTGAGCTATGTCCGTCTGTCTGTCAGTGTAAAACACTCTCACGTCCAAACGACACAACTAAAATCAACAAAGTTTACAAAAAATCATTTAAAGTTCTCCTAAGCAATTCGGTATTGAAAATCAGCAAAATATGTGCAGCAAGACCAGAGTTATGGACCAAAATAAGAGACAACCTCTATAAAAATTTGATATTTATAAACATTTTTCTTTCAATTCGGCAAAAATAAGTGTCATGTAAGAAGATATCACAAAACAAAATTTAAAATTCGACACGAATAATTCTCATAAATATATAAATTGTTGTACTAAATTTTATGATGGTCCGTCCATAATTGGCCATAGCTCCCATATAAGGACCACATCCGAAAAAGTCATTAATCATCACACATATATCAATCAAATATACACAAAAATCATTCTGCAGAATTTTGTGAATTTTGGTCCATTTTTAACCATATCCCCCATATAAAGCCCTCTTCCGAAAATCACTTTAATACTCATTTCAAATCTCTTATAAATAACGGTACCGATCCAAAATTATACACGGATCATTTGCATACATGCCTAAATCAAACAGCTGGATTTTGAGAATATCGGTCCATGTTTGACCATAGACCCCATATTAGGTCCACTTCCGAAATCTACATTAATACTAATATATATCTTAAATATACCGTTATGTTGAAATTCGAATTGAAATATCCTGATATGCATAAAATTCAAAAATCAAAAAAATTTAAATCTAAAATTTGTCATAGCTGCCATATAAGAACCATTTCCGAAAAACAAATAAACCCATAAAAATGTGTAATAAATATCGATATCGAACCAACTTTTATAGAGATCAGAAATTTTAATCCAGAAATCATCCCAATATCGATTATACGGCAATTATTCTACTGGATTTTGTAGCTGTCTGTCAATAATTAGCAACAGCTGCCGAATTAAGTCCACTTCCGAGCATACTAAACAACCATATAACTCTTGTAAATAACGTTATTGAGATGAAATTCAACCAACATAAGCATCAAATACGTAGAATTACATTAGTGGATACTGGATTTAGAAGCTATCAGTCCATAACTGGTCCACTTCTACTATGCCACCCCTAAATCTTTTGTAAATAATATTAAGATCAAATTCAACCAAAAGAAGCCTCAACTTATATCTTATCGTTTTTTATACGCTGTTTTATACTCTGTTTCTTAACTTGTTGTGAATATGGAAAAAGTGTTCTTTTAACTTTATAAATTGTTTTATTATATTCTAGATTATTATGAATATCAGGCAAACTCTGTACATTACAGTAAGAATCGGTAATTTCATCAATTATAAATCGTCGAAATTAGACAAAAATTTCGAAACATTTAAAATAAATTGTGTTGGTCATTAAATTGTCTTTCAAACAATATATAAAATAATAATAAAATTTGCTCTTAGAAAACACAGAATAAGGATATTCTACTCCTAAAACCAGTGCAGTTTTTAATTTCTCATTGTGTATAGGTGGAGGGTATTTATGATTCGGCACAGCCGAATATTGCACTCTAACTTGTTTTTATTAACCTTTATATTTGTTGTTATATTTTATCGTGTCTACAAGTTGGTGGATTAAATGCTTACTTAAGCAAAATATGTTTATTGTTGTGATATGATAATATCTAAATATACATATGTATATGTATGTATATGTGTGTTGTTGTTCTTGCTGCTAGTGCTTGTATTATTTTTACTTTCCTTCCATGTATGGGCTTTCTAATAGCAGCAGAATGTGCTCCTGCATGTTTAAGTACGAGTATATAATGATTTATAGTCTTAAGGACAGCAGGTTATCAGTAAACATACCATTTACCTAAAATAGACACTGAATACGAATGCTGGTTTTAGATTTTAATATAAGAAATAGCTAAATAATTAAATTAAAGACATTTAAAGCCAAAATAGAAATTTTTAAAACGCGAAAATTTTGTAAAATCTTTATAATAACAACAAGCTTAAATTATAAAAGTCTCCCTTGTCTTGAACTACTCAAACTACTTGTCTCCACATCGTCAGTGACATTATTTTATACATGTACATAAATTTTTTGTTTCTCTAAATCGCATTAGCATGCTACTTGAACAGATGTTGGTGTGATTTGAAATTCACAAAACTAAAAGCATTTTCCAAAAATCTAAATATTCACTTTACACAAACATCGACATCGTCACCAACTCCGATTACCCAGCTACCACTTGTACATAAACTAAAAGTATGATTGCATGAAGATAAAACAAAACAATAAAATGACTCTTACCACACCAGTCATCATGTTTTGCCGTCTACAAAAAAGAAAAAAAAAAATACTAAAATCAGAGCCATGTAAAAGTTGCATTAAATCAAAAGAAAATCAAGCTATGACTCCACTTTAACACTTTAATAGAAAACTACAGCCATTCACAGCCAGACAGTTAGAGAGTTAGAGAGTTATAACGCATTCTATACAAAACATTATTACAGTGGCAATGACAGTTGTGTCACCCTTGAAATGTGTTGAAGAGCTGGCTGCTCGGTATTAGTGCAGAGAGATTTAATTTTATGTTTGGCTTTTCAGAACTTGAATTCTTTGCGAATACAATAAAGGTTTTGCTATTGCAAAATTCTTAGTAGGTTATTGAAAAGGAATGAATACAACAGTGAAAAGTAGAGGTGAGGCAACTGTGAGACAAGAAACTTGAAAATTAAGACTTCTGAAAAACATGTATGATTAATATTATGCAGATATATAATGAATCCGCTCTCCAGCCCACGCATCTAATTTCAACCGATTTGGTACCCCAAAGCAGTCAAAGTGTAATTCTATAACTTTGATGCTGTTACAATCCAGTGCTGTGAGCTTGCACGAGCTCGAATCTGGTAAGAGTTTGATTTTTTCACCCCAATTAAATTCACAGCTGACTAGAGGCGTATGTAGAACTACGGGATCAGTTAGAAGTCCGGGAATTTGTCCCTTCGGGGTATACGTACTGGCTGTGGTTGATATCCAAAGCGGGGAGAATGACAGTGAACAACAACAAAGCCATTGAAAGTAGTGTTGACATTAGCTCTGTGCTGAGGGTATGTATTGGGTTCAAAATCAGGCACACTATTTGCACTTCGGGTTTCTCTATAGAAGTTCAAACACGGCAAGGGATACTACCATATCTGGCTTCGATACCGTTTCCGATTCCGTAAATTTTTGTTGCTGGTTATTTTAATGTTAACAACTCCTGTTGGCTTCACCATTCAAACTATAAAACTACAGAAGGCCAATATGTTCAGTTATTCGTGGCGTACAATCACCTTGCTCAACTAGTAAACAAACCAACGCATATTCCATGCGTAGGTGGGTACCACAACAACACCCTCGACTTTTTTTTAACCTCACACATGAGGTAGATGTTTTTGCACCTCTTGGTAATTCGGATCATTGTACCATTTCCGCCTCCTGTTTGCTCTCCAAACTTCGTACCGTTTCAAGACCAGCTACGAAACGTTACGAAGTTCGGATAGTGAAAAGGACAGTGGATCGCACAACACACTATAGGGAAAATTCATTTTTTAGCCATACTGTCCGTAGGTGGAATAAACTACCAACTAAAGCATTCCCTGCCACTTTCAATATAGGTAAATTCAAATCAAATGTTCACAAACACTACTCCCTCTATCCTCCCTCCCATAACCTATTTTCCTAGTTCCAAGACAGGTCATTGCATTAGTAGGGGTCGTTCCCTGAGTGCTGATCCTAAGGAAAGTAGTGTTGGCTATGTGCTCAGAAAATATGTTGGTGATATGGATGGGGTTTTTTTGTTTTGGCATTAGTGGTAATGCTACAGCGGTTGGATACTGATCTGATAAATATCCTGGGGTTTGTTGATTGACGAAGCTATAGATGGCAGGGATTAGATATCTCAAGCTCTACGTTGATCGTTGCCGACATGTTTCCGGCAAGTTTATGAAAGTATGCTCTTTGCAAGACATACATTAGAATGTTCTTGCTGGGACGCAGTGTGAACTCGGCTTTCACACTGCGTTTAAGTGCACCCTGGTGTAAGGCCTAAGAGGCAGGAAGCCACTATATTTTTAAACACATCTGTCACCAATTGGTTAGTGAGAATTTCTTGGTCTATAAAAGGTTCGCCTGCTGGAAACAACTTTGTAACTACTGCTCTAATGATACTGGGACATGTAATTTACCCAGCTCTTCTAAGTGTAGGAATTACTCATTACTTAGAGTCATGGGAATATACATATAAACGAGGATTCATACCTTTTCTTTGGATACCCCAATCAACCTTAGCTTAGTCATTAAAGTAATGCCCTGTTTTGATGTGGTTATAATAGAAATCTATTATAGAATATACTCGTATTCTATGATCATTTTTAGCAAAAATATATTTCGAAATCCATATTTTATGACATTAAGCAAATTTCTATTAAAATCAAAGAAATTTTCTAAACATTCAATGAAAATGAAACTGAACAGCAAATGCACACATGTCTAAACAAAGTGTTAACTTCAATTTGTCGACGCATTAATTTTCAATAATAAATACCCTCCCATATGACTGTAAATGTGTGTTTGTCATTCATAAAATATTTTGTACAATAATGTCCTGAGCTGGCAGAAAGGATATATTTTGCCAAACATTTGTTGTTTAGGCAATTTATCATTGAATGTTTGATAGGAAAGAAAATAAAATAAAAAGCAACAATCGATCTCTAGGGATTCACTTAGTAAAATGTGTCCTTTTTTAAAATTTCCTTTTCATACAGAAAGGGGTGGTAAATACTAGATATTCTATTTGAGCTGTTTTAGCGGTTTTTATACATATTTTTGTGTTCTGTTGGCTGGGTTAGCACATGTTTTCCAACAGCTACAAATTAAAAACGCTTAGTTTTTTTCAAAGATTTTGCTTTTTTTTCAAATGTAAAGCTTGATAATTTATCATTGATAAGGGTATTTGTATGATTAGTTTGGTTGGGTTTGGTTTGGTTGTTGTGTAGATCGCAATAGAAATCTTAAAACCACTGTATTATATTGAACATACTCAATGGCATGCAAATGCATTGAGGCGTTAAAAAGGGGTTTTTTGTTTGTTTTGTTTTGTTTTCAGTTTTAGGAATTGTTTGTTACTTAATTTTTTTTTTATTCAATCAATAGGGATTTGTTGTGTTGTGGTGTTAGATTTATACAGTCTGCTGAGGCACTTGAACATATGACAGAAATTAGTCTTTTAAGCTTTTGGTAAATTGATAATAGAAACGTGATTGCATTTAAGATTTTTATCACAATCAGAGATTTAGTTAAAACTTACCCTTAAAGTGCAGTGCTATTGTGTCGCAGTCCCCAACTCAGAATATTTTTAGAGAAAATTTTACTCTTCAAAAGCTGTTAAAATTTTTTAAGCAAAATTTCACTGCTGCAAAATATGTTGAAATTTTTGTTACAAAATTTCCTTTAAGAACTTAAATTCGCTCAATATTTATTATCTGCACTCAGATTGATGGTTTCTTTCTAATAATTTATTTATTTAAGTTTATGGCTCCCAATACGCATATAGAGCCGCATATTCTTGCTCTTATACACCAACAGTAACAGCTCATTTATGTATATTTATCAGTATGTTTTTATATATGTTGTATATCCTTGATTTTTATTTCTCCCTGTTTTTTTTTATTATAAATAAATTTTCATCAATATTGTTAATGAACGACATTGGCGTCAGCATCGTGTGTGTGTTAAAAAAAATAAAGAAATAAAATAAATCTTCATATAAACAGTCACTCAGTCTGTCAGTCTACTCTTACGACCTATGAGTGTTATGCATTGAATCTTCCTTACATTTATATTTTCATACATTTTTATCGACAGGATAAAAAAATAATGATACAAGTTACTGTAGCAGTAACATAGAACAAAAAAAAAAAAAGAATCGTTTTGAAATCAAATTATTCTAGAATTGAGATTGATTTTTTATTAAATTTTTATATTATTATCACAACATCATACAGCCATAGAAATAAACCAAAAAAATAAACAAATATGGAAATGTTGGAATATTCAGATAAAGGTCGGCTAATGGCAGCACTACATTTAAAGGATTCTTAACTAGAAATTAATTTTTATGAAATAACATAAAATTCATTGTCAGAAATGTTTTAATATTTATAGAACAAAAAAAGCATTTCAATACTTTTCATTTAAGAGTATAATCATTTCTGCTGCTTCAAATTCAACGTTAGGTGACCAAAATCTTTTTGCAGAATTATACTACAATGCCCACTGGGTCAGTAGGACTGTTCTTTATCGCACGATCACTCTCACCATATTTAAGGTTCGTTTTCTTACAATAGTTTTTGCTGCCACAAATTCAGTGGTAGGTGTTCAAAATCTAGACTTTTGAATTATCTTTTTGAAGAGCAATTCTCGTACATACACATCCAATTCTGATTTTTACAAATCGTGATGGCGCAAAAAATCCTAACAGTTGTTACTTGGGAAAAAAACATTTCAATACTTTTCATCTATAAATTGAAACTGATTTAGAAAAAATAAACTATTATTTTCTTTTATAAAAAATTAAATGTTGCACAGTGTTCCGATCCACGTTTTACATACTTATTAACAATTTTGCGTATTTACTTATTCATTCAACCAGAAATTAGCATCGTTGCTGAACACAATTTTTCGATAAAAAAAACTGAATGAATATTTAAAATAAAATTTAATAAGGCGTTGTTCGTTTCATGGTTAAGTTATAGACCAAATTGAAAATGTTTCGCAGTAACATGTTATTTAATCTTTATTATAATCATAAAACTGGCAATAATTATTGCAGATTCTAGTAGCTAATTTAATTTACGCAAGGCAACTATAGATTTTTTCAGTAGTTAAATAAAGATGGCTTTTGTGACTTAGTGGTATAGCAGTATTAAACCATGAAACACATCAGAACCACAACGAATGTATTAAATTATTATTATAAACCTAAAAAACTTTCTTATTTTAAATTTCTGCTTAGGTGCTCTTTTACCCCTGTTTAAGCTAGTACTTAGCTAGAAGAAGCTTCTTTAACCATTCGGCTTACACATGAGTCTGGCCAGAAATTTATCAATTTTAAAAGTTATTATAATATACATATTTAACTATAATTTCGTCAAGTACAATTTAATAAAGGTCCTTAAAAATGCGTACAAAAATATTTAGCAATATTGTGGTTACGAACCGAGTTTTTAAAAGTCATGACTAGACTTTGACGTGTTAGTAAAAAATGATTAAGGATAGAAATGTAGCCCTTACAGACACATGAACACCGGTATACAAAATGTTATGATCGGACTAAAAATAGCGACACAGTAAACAAAATACTAAAAGGGCGGCATTTCTAGGCGTGGCAGAAAAATAAAAAAATATTTCTGAAATTGTTTTTACATTAACTTTAATCCTAGGGGGGTGACTGACAGGTACAAGTTTTATTGAAACTGTCGTTACACTTTACACCACCTCTGCTTTCTCTTGCTCTGTTGCAAGTTGTGATTCCCCTTTTAACATATGCATAACATATGAATATTTCCAAATAGAAATTTTGTCCGGGAAAAAATTTTTTTACATTCATTTCGAACGATTATTCTGGAAAATCAAGGCTGCCATATGTTAACAAACTATATTAGTTTTACAGGTGGTTTTTAAGTTTTAAAACACAAATATTAAATTATTTTAAAATATTGTGTATATCTTTTAAAATTTTTTTAAAATTTTTAATTAATAAATGAAATGAATAATTTACACCACGATTATCGTTCACAACACAAAGTATTTTGATGTTGTATGTTGTAAAATGCGATTACGATTCACAACACGTATGAATCGTATGTAGTCTCGAGAATACCAAATTTTAGTGTTGCGAACGAAAATCGAACACCAGAGACAGAAATGTAACGTATTGTCATTTTTGTCCAGACAATATATAAAATTAAACCAATTCAAGCTGAGAGTTGTTCGTAAAAGATATTTTTCTCTCTTCCAAAAAGCAAGACGTGAGACTTCATATATAATTAAAATTTAATTAAAAACAATTGTTTTTTTTCGAATTAGGTATTCACATAAAAAACTTAATGGGTCTGGATGGACGGAAGGTTAATGTAATGTGTACGCTCCTCTAAGGAATTTAGGAGAAAAATATTTTGTGCCCCAATAGGGCCTTCTTGTTACAATGACTTTTTTTATTATCTATAGTGTGTAGGGTATTTAGCATTTTCATAAATATTCATTTATTTATATTGAAATATTTCCCAAAACACACATATCTCACATAAAGATGTAGACATTTTTCTACATTAAAATAACTAATCAAAAAATGTTATTCATGGTATAATGACGTTTCACAATAAAAGTCAGTTTTCTAATACAGACAAACATTCATACCTACATACATAGTATATGTACAAGCTGTGTAAATACTCTTAGCTATCATTAATAAATGTATATGCAAGTATACCAAACCTTATAAATAATAAATGTATGTATGTGTCCTTTACACATAGAATATATGTATATGTAATGTAAGTGTGTTAATGTAATTTTATATTAGTATATGAGTTTCCTCAAGAATCTAGGTGTTTAAGTAAATATTAATAATTTATGCTTATTGATAATATTGTATTCACCTGCCAGGTGTAATAACTTCCTACGTTTTTATACAACTTCCGTTATTTATCTTATTAGTAACAAGTTTTTCTTGTTTATTTTTCTTTATATGTAATACAAAATATTAATGCTTACAACTTTTAGTAGTATTAGTTGAAAGACACAGACACTCTGTTGTATATGTGTCTCTATCTTTTACACATATATGGCTGTATTAGATTATTTAATATTACTGACCCAATATTATTACATCATAAATCGTTTAGTCATGTTACATTTACATACCTCTACATTGTTAAGTATATGTTTGTATACACATATATTTGTATGCATATATGCACGGCTTTGTATATGTATTACTATATGTAACACTTTGTAGTTGTTTTGGCTTTATCATCTTCATAAATGTTGTTAAAAGTCTGTGTAAAAAAAAACTTCTAATGTACAATCAATATATTGACATCAACATGCAGTAAATAATAGCAAAATATACACATCCAGACGCTCTACATCTGACATACATCTATTTGTATGTTTAGAATGCTGTACATTACATACAAGTAAAAGAAGCATGTAATTTTAGTTATTTTTATTCTACACTTAAAAAAATTACCAGTAAAGTGCAGAGATAAATCAGCTGCAGGCTCTTAAAACTCAGCTCACTTGCATCCATTAAAATTGATACCATTTAAACGACAAGTATTCTTTCATATTAAACCACCCAATTCCTTTTACGAATAAATAGATTAATATAACCATCAGGTCCTCCAAACAGGAAGGAAAGGAAAATCAACAGATACGCTCTCTTTTGTCCAAAGCCAGATATCTCCTTTCTTCTTGTGTCCGATTCTACAGCAATACACGTTTTATAACAAAACCTGGATTTTATACTTAAATTTGTGTGTTTATACTGAAATCTGTACTTTACACTAAAATCTGGATTTTCTACTAAAATCTGAATTTTTTACCCAAACTTGGAACTTATACTAAAATCTGTGTTTTATACTAAAACTTGGATTTTATATGAAAAAACTCTAGACGAAAGACAATAGATGAAAGGCTTTAGGCCAGAGATTATTACCGAGAGACCAATAACAGGAGACTATAGATGAGAGAGTATAATTGAGAGACTATAGATCAGATACTACAGATGAAAGACTATAGACGATAGACTATAACCGAAAGACTTAAACGAGAGATTATAAACGAGACTCTAATAACAGAAAAGTATAAAGGATTGATTTTAAATGAGAGACTAGAAGCAGGAGACTATAAACAAGATATTTTAAATAGGAGGCTATGGACGAAGGACTATACCATACTATAAATGAGACTATAGGCGAGTCTACATACTAGAGATTATTGACGAGAGTCTTTATACAGGAGACTACAAACGAGAGGCTATATATGAGGGATTATAAACAAGAGATTATAAACGAGAGTCTACTATCTAGTCTAGTCTCAGTGCAGTCTTTAGTCTAGTCTCTAGTCAATTCTCTAGTCTAGTCTCTAGTCTAGTCTAGTTTCTAGTCTACTCTTTAGTCAATTCTCTAGTCTAGTTTCCAGTCTGTGGTCTAGTCTTTAGTCTACTTTCTAGTCTAGTCTTTAGTCTAGTCTCTAGTCAATTCTCTAGGCTAGTCTCTGGTCTAGTCTCTAGTCAAGTCTGTAATCTTGTCTCTAGTCTAGTCTCTCTGGTATGTAGTCTAGTCTTTAGTCTAGTTTCTATTCTAGTCTTTACTCTAGTCTCTAGTCTAGTCTCCAGTCTAGTCTAGTCTTTAGTCGAGTCTCTAGTCAATTCTCTAGTCTAGTCTCCAGTCTGTAGTCTAGTATTTAGTCTAGTTTCTAGTCTAGTCTTTAGTCTAGTCTCTAATCAAATCCCTAGGCTAGTCTCTGGTCTAGTCTCTAGTCAAGTCTGTAATCTTGTCTCTAGTCTAGTCTCTAATCAATTCTCTAGGCTAGTCTCTGGTCTAGTCTCTAGTCAAGTCTGTAATCTTGTCTCTAGTCTAGTCTCTAGGTCAGTCTCTAGTCAAGTATCTAGTCTAGTCTTTAGTCTGGTCTCTAGTGTAGTTTCTCTTTTGATTGCAATATTTATTACTACTTATAAGCGCTTTTGAGTCTACCTGTGTTGAAAATTCTCAATACATGTCTATGCATGAGTATTAATTTTGTAGTAAATCCTGGATTTTATACTAAAGCCTGGGTTTAAAGTAGAACGTTTTTATACTTTTTCTATTTCAATTTAAAGTCTTATCATTATTAAAAAATCTCTCTTTATTTTATCTTTAGCATCGTGCTATTGAAACTCTAATTTTAGCTTCAACCGTTGGTCCTTTATTTGGTTTAGTGTCAAATTTTTGCTTTAATAGTTGGACTTTTTGATCTTATTTTCAACCGTTCATTCCTTATTGCCTTTTAGTCGTTTATCTTTTTGTACTCCAATTTTAGGTTTTATATATTAAATCTTAGTTTCCATGGTTGCATTAATAAACAATCCCATATAGAGAATCGTAGTAATTCAAGATTCCTCACACTGCACAGTCCTCATCACACTATGATCATCCAGTATTTATATTTGTAAAAAGTTTAACAAAATAAATAGCGTGGGTTGGCACCAACTGCTCCTGTTATTAGAAAAAAAAAAGTTTTTAGCATACGTATGTTCAACGGCATATTGTATGAATTGTTCATAATGTAGCATTACTCAAAAAAACCAGACTGCACTTAACAACAGCTTTAAAGATCCAATTGATAACATTCGTGTGAATGCCCAAATTAATGCCAACTGCCCTTTGCAAAAATATATTTGTAAAAAGGCCTTATTGATCCTATTCTGATTAGGGTTTTGTATTAACATCTTTTTGCTAGTACAAACCCATATTTTTGTTGAAATTTTCCACAACCATTTTGCATAAATTTTGCTGTATTTCGTTAATGAAAAGAAAAAGTCTATATACATGTCAGGACCTGTAAGGATAAGTCTCATTGGTTGCATGGATATACATATGCTTTTATAATTTCTCTCAATTGTTTTTAATAATTGCCAGTTTAACTAAAATACTAATTTCACTCTCGTTTTAATTTTGAACCAAACATCATACAACTTTAATAATACTATTTTCTTTAAAAAGAAACTAAAGCATCAACATAATTTTTGATTTCCAATCAAGGTGAATAGGAAAAATTGATTAAACACACATACCACACAACTACATCTGTGCATTCTTATGCATGAATCCATAACAACTAGCTTAAAGCATTTCTGCCACATACAATTTTCATTAACACTCTCTTTTACGAACCTTAGCTACATATTTGTAGACTAGAATCATTTTTCAATCTTTTAATATTTATGCACAAAATGCCAATAAATATTTAGAGAAAAATTTGAAAAACAAAATTGATTTTTCTTTCTTTACGTCGAAAATTAAATAACGTTTTAAGGCAAATTCTAAACGAATGAATGAATGAATGAGTTTGTAACAGTACTAGTGAGTGTGTGTCTTAGGATATTTACAGGCAGAGCAGTTTATTGTAAATGAATTGTTTTTTCATTTGGTACAAACAAATTGATAGGAAATTACAAATTTATAAATTTCTTATATGTAGATAGATATGTAGATGCCTGCTGGTGAAGGCTATTGAGGATAATATATTTTGATGTGGCATTATTATTTTAAAGTATTTTTTTTTTTTTTGATGAAAAAGAAATGAGAAAAAAGGAAACTATTTTAATTTGAAAAGTAATTGCAAATATTCGTTAAAATATATAGATAGATAGCAAATTTACTATATATAGCAAAAGAGTTCACTATAGATAATATGCGATACAGAGTAAATGAACTTACTATAGATAGCAAACGAGTTTATTACATGTAGCAAATGAGTTTACTATAGATAATGAAATTAACTATTGATTTACTAACGTAAAAAGAAATAAAAAAATCTACCCTGCAAATTTTATTATAATTTATTTTAAATGTAATTACCGATTCTCACCATAATTTACAGAGTTTGTCTGATATTCATAAAAATCCTGAGTGTAATTTAACAATTTATAAAATTAAAAGAACATTTTTCCATATTCACCACAAGTTAAGAAACAGAGTATAAACAAGTTAGAGTGCTAGAGCTAGAAAATATTATATATATAGAAAACTTACCATAAATAGCAAATTTACTATAGATAACAAATTTACTATAAATAGCAAATTTACCATAAGTAGAAAATTTACTTCAGCTAGCAAATTTACTATATATAGCAAACAAGTTTACTATAGAAACAAAATCTACTATAGCTAGCAAATTTGCTATAGATAGCAAACGAGATTACTATAGATAGAAAATTTACTATAGCTAGTAAATTTGCTATAGATAGCAAACGAGATTACTATAGATAAAAAATTTACTATAGCTAGCATATTTACTATAGATAGCAAGCTAGTTTACTATCGCTAGAAAATTAACTATAGCTAGTAAATTTACTATATAGCAGTAAATATAGCTAGTAAATTTACTATAGCTAGTAAATTTGCTATAGATAGAAAATGAGTTTACTATAGTCAATTCTCTACTATAGATAGAAAATTTACTATAGCTAGCAAATTTACTATAGATAGAAAATTTACTATAGCTAGCAAATTTACTAAAGATATAAAATTTACTATAGCTAGCAAATTTGCTATAGATAGCAAACGAGATTACTATAGATAGAAAATTTACTATAGCTAGCAAATTTACTAAAGATATAAAATTTACTATAGCTAGCAAATTTGCTATAGATAGCAAACGAGATTACTATAGATAGAAAATTTATTATAGCTAGCAAATTTGCTATAGATAGTAAATTTACTTTATATAGTAAACTTACTATAGATAACAAATTTAATATAGATAATTTCATATAAATAACAAATTAGGGAAAATGTATGAAAAGTTTTAGGAAAATGTTAAATCACCTGCCTGTAAATCTGCAACTATCCCTAATAACCTTTTAAAATTACCTTTATATTAACAAAACCAAACTTCCTAACAACACTATACTAAAATATAATTGTAGTTAGAGCAAACAAATTATATTCATTTAAATTTTAAATAGTTTTTTTTGTTTTATTATTTGGTTATTGGTCAATTGAAATTTAAGCACAGCTTCATTAGTTTATACACCATCAACAACAGCAACAACAACAAAAAATCCATTAAACATTTTATCCTTTTTCGTTTGTTACCATCTAACATGAATAAAATACATAAATTTTACACTTAGGACTATTTAGGAAATTCTTATATTTTATTTATTACACTTTCAAACAAATTTGGCAAATTTTCACCGTTTAGCTAAACCAACAGCTACAAAAACCCCAGCAGCCTGAATAGCAAATAGCCCAGAATCCCCTTAGCAGAGCTGAGAAAAAAAGCCAGGAAAAAAACTAAATTGAGCTATTTACGTAAATTTTATTGCCATCAATTTTATATTTATTTCTTTTTTTTTCATCAAAAACAAAAAAACAAATCACATTTTTTATTTGTGTATTTAACCCTTTCGGTACGGTTTTGCTTTTGATTTGTTTAGAGTGTGGGGGGGTCACACATGTTTTTAATGTCTTAAAGGTTAAACTGGGATGGTCGCCGCATGTCTCTAGCTCTTTCTCTCTTTGTCTTTGAAAATTAAAGGAAAAAACTGTTTTTATTGAATAAACTTTCACTTTTAAAGGCAAATTTTTTTTAGCCTGCAAACAAAATTCACTTGGGTTAGGTTTTTTTTTTGTATTTTAAAAGAGGACGATTGGAAAAGTCCTTGAACTAGAATCTGAACTGGAACTTTAAGTAGAAACTAAGCAAGAAATTCAATTAGAAACTGAACTTGAAACTGAACAAGAAACTGAACTAGAACGCGTACTATAGCATGAAATAAAACCTGAGCTAGATTCTAAATTGGAACATGAACTAGAAACTGAACTAGAACCTGAATTAGAACTTGAACAAAATCCTGAACCATAGCCTGAAATATAACTTAAACTAAATCCTGAAGTAAAACCTGAACTAGAACACGAACTACAATCTAAACAGGAACCTGAATTATAAAGTGAACTAGATCCTGAGCTAGGACCTGCTCCAAACCTGAACAGAAACCTGAACAATAAACTGAACTAAAACCCGAATTACAGCTTGAACTAAAACTACAACCGCAACTAGAATTTAAACTTTAACCTGAAGTAGAATCTGAACTAGAAACTGTACAAGAACATGAAGAAGAAGGTTAGGTTAGGCCAGCAGGCAACCATAATTGTACAGCTCACTTAGGTCCTTTTGTGTTGCCTGAAAAGAAATGAGATGAATGAAAGGGAATAGATGTTGTTAGAGACAGATAGTGAATAGATATGGACAACGGAAGAAGAAAGTAACGGGTCTGAAAGGTTTTAGGAGAAAAGATGGAGTAAATACTCCAAGCTGCTCAACGACCAATAGTTCTACTATAAAAGAAGGGATTGAGTGTCAGATCACGGTAGCCAATTGCTATTCCTAATGAAGACGTTGATACGCTCTAATTTCAAGTCTGATACTTCAGATAGATTATTAAAAGATGGTTGTCCCAAAAAGGTGTTACGCGGGGTACACATCGCTATACAATGTCAGAGAAAATGAGAGATTATTTCCTCCTCTTTTTTATCATTGTAGGGTAGACCTAATCTTCTAACATGGTTGTCGAATTTACAGTGTCCTGTGATCACTGAGACTAAGTCACTTAATTGTGATCGTTGTAGTTTTAGCACGTACAACGTACGTTCCCTACTTAGCCTAGGCCAAATAAGTCATGTGATTGCACAGGTGTGTGAACAAGAACACTAAAAACTGAAATAGAAACAAAACTAAAATCTGGACTAGAACTTCGACTAGAACCTGAACAAGAAACTCTATTAAACTGAACTTCAGCCTGAACTAGAGCATGCATTCAAACTGAATTTTATTATTCTCTTGTTTAAAAAAAAAAACTTTTGAATCTGTCCTCGTTTATGAATGCTTACGTATGACTGTTTTAAGTATATGTGTTTAAAAGTATTTGCAACAAAATTTATGCATGTGTCTATGACTCTGTAATATGACATTTAAATTACGCCTAGTCTCACATGTATGCCGCCTGTGTGTTTTTTTTACTTAAAAGCTCTGTTATAAAGCTTTAAATGTCTTGCGCTTCACTAAACAATTGTTGCGATTTTCGTGATTTTCTGTTTCCGTTGTGTCTGCCATTCGTATAATAAAAATCATAGATTTTAAAACGAAAATATTTTGTTATTGCAAAATGTGTTTTTTATTGAAGAACACAAACAATATCGTTTTTTAACTTGAGTTTTTCTCTACTGATTTTTCCATTTGTGTCATATGCCTATTTATGACATTATTTTCGCTTCCTTCTTTTTTCTTTTTACAATGGGCCATAAAGACCGAATATAAAGAGTTAAACAACCATAACCCAGCTTATAAAATGACAAAAAAAGACAATCAGGACAATAACAAACAAACAGAAAATCAAATTGCAGGATTTGTTTATCTCGTAAACAAATCAATGATGTGGAGAAAATTTTTATGTTGGTTTTTTTTCGTTCTAAATGGATTTTTAAAACTGTCAATAAATTTTAACAAACAATTGGCAAATAACGAAAAACTTTAGCAGAAAGGACTTACGGTCTGTTGAAGGAAGTAATTGTAAAAAGCAAAACATGTTTTTTAATGACAGAGAATATATTGTCATTAGTGTTAACGTTTAAATAACTTTAAGTTTGAATTTGATTAACTTTATATTACCGCTATTCCAACAAGCCTTGCTCTAAAGAGCAATAATTCAATTTAAGATTATTTTAATTTAAAAAATTATTATTGAAAAAGTTAAAAACAGTTTCATGCTTGAAATATTATAACAGTTAAATTATCTTTGACAACGACATAAGACAACTGCAAACTCTAAGCTGGAAGCAGCAGCATCATCATTTAATTTTTCCCTTTAACAAGTGTTGATGATTCACACCAAGGCATGCATAATTGATAAAGAAAGACAAGAATAATAAAAAATATACACAATTACATAAAACCACTCATACACACAAAGTAAAACAATAAAATCAGAGACAGTCCCGTTTAAGCATGAGGACGCCTTATTTACAATCAGCTTGTTATATGCAAGGACAGACATAATAAACAAATAACCAAAGATTTTTATTTGTAGTGAAAAATTGGTTTGTTTATTGTGGTAAAGGTTAAGTGAAAGGGTTTACCGTTTTCTGGCTTCGTGGGGACAAAGAGGAAACGAAAGAGGAGGGGGGGGGGAGCACTGTACAACTTCATTATAAAAGCTTCCTCACCATCATTTCCGGTTTAAAAAAAATACACACTTCCACTAACACACATGCCAGTGTAAATTTATATATTTCCATACGTTTACACTAAGAAAACGCACCCTTTTCGTTGGGCACTGTTTTCTTCTTTTTTTTTTTGAGGTGAAAAGGAGTAAAATTTTCATAATTCATGTGTGAAAATAAACAGAAGGCAATAAGGTTTTCCATTTGGTTTTCGGTAGCTTTTTAATTCGAAGAAAAATTATATTGAAAAAATGTGGCAAAAATAAAATTCGGCAGTTGGGGAGTTAAAAATTAAAAAATTATAAATGATTTAATTAAAAAGATATTTACATATTCTGGGGAAGTGTGCCATTACTTTGAACTAAAAAAACTGGCACAGAAATATAACAGATATTTAAACAGACAGTACTAGAACAGATACTAAAAGCGTTAATAAGACACACACTAGGATAAACTGTAGGACATACACAAACTAGAGTAGATATTAGAACAGACACTAAAGCAGAACTGCAATAAAAATTTAACATACACTATAACAAATACTCGAACAGACAATAGAATAGATGCTATTATAGAAAAGACACTAAAATCAACAATATTAAAGACACTAGAATATACACTAGAACATACATTAGAACACACACAGATATACATAAGAATATGTACTTGAAGAAACACTATTATAGACACTGTAACAGACACTAAAACAGACCTAAAGCAGACACTAGAATATACACTAAAGTAGATACTAGACTAGACACTCAAATATATAATAGAACAGGGGGGTTACTCCGTATTTCGATTCGAAAAGAAAATCATTCGAATTTGTATACTTTTTACATTGTATTTCGAAAGCTTTTGCTTTCGAATCGAAATACGGAGTAACCCTCCAGACATTAGAATAGACACTAGAAGAGGCACTAGAACAGACTCTAGAAGAGACACTAGAAGAGATACTAAAACAGACACTAGAACAGACTCTAGAAGAGACACTAAAACAGACACTAGGAGAGATCCTAAAACTGACACTAGAAGAGATACTAAAACAGACACTAGAACAGACTCTAGAAGAGACACTAGAAGAGACACTAAAACAGACACTAGAACAAACTTTAGAAGAGACCCTAAAACAGACACTAAAACAGACTCTAGAAGAAATACTAAAACAGACACTAGAACAGACTCTAGAAGAGACACTAGAAGGGACACTAAAACAGTCTAGTGTCTCTAGAAGAGACACATAAAACAGACACTAGAAGAGACACTAAAACAGACACTAGAACAGACTATAGAAAAGACACTGGAACATACAGTAGAAGAGACCCTAAAACAGACACTAAAACATTTATTAGAAGATTTTTAATTTCTTAAGTTTCTTTAAGATTTTATGTGTTTGTGTTTTCTTACTTCCCTGCTTATTCAAATGCCTTTAACGATTTGTTATATTTCCATCTTCCCTTCCTTTCTCCACTTTATCCACAAAACTGAAACAAGTTATTTCAGGTCAAATAAATGAGCTGCACATTTCATCTTTTATGTAAACAGGTGTTAGAGAATTTAAATAAAAACCCTAAAATTTATAAGTTTTTCACTTCTCACTCTTTAACAAGTTTGTTTCTGAAAAGTTTTTTTCCATATAATTTTTTTTTATTTGTGTTTCTCTCTGCTTGTTCTGATTTTAGGGAAATCACGTCATTTTCCGGTAAATGGTTTAAGTTCAGTTATTTCAGCTGCCAATAATGATACACGTAATATTTATAATAATCCTTATACATCATCTTCACTACAACAACAGCAGCAACAACAACAATTACGCCATCAACAACTACATCAACAACAGCAATTGCCACAACATGTTTATAAATCAATTGCTGGCAGCAGCAATCAATATGATTATTCAACACCAAATTTAACAACAGATCAACAGGCTTCATCGGCTGCTGCTGTTGCAGCAGCAGGACTTGTAGCAGGTGTTGCCGCCAACAATACAACAGAAGCGGAAAATCTTTTTCTCAATCATAATAACGGTAAGTCCTCATACTTGTTTATTTATTTTGTTGCTTTTGTTAAATAGAGACGTCATAAACCGGAAATTATGGTATTTGAAGCAGTAGTTTTTCTTTATTGTTTTTTTTTTATTTCTCCTCCAACGGCCTTATTAATATTCATATTTTTACAATTATAGCGAGATTTATTTGAGTAGTTTTTATTCACTCTGTGTGAATAATTGAATGTCTGGGCTTGTAAAGGTGTGTTATTTCTCTACAGTTTAATATTCTTATTAACGTCTCTTTTAAATTGCATAAATTTGTAGCCATTTTTCAAGTTTCCCTTTTTTACAGAAGGTTTTTCGTTTTTGTGTTTTTTTTTTGCATATTAATCAAGACCAGCTGGTGCTGACTACACCGTTTGTTAGTTTGACTTTAAAATTATGACCAGTTTAATAAATCTTTTCTGCTGGAGTTTTAAAACATAAAAATGTCTATACTTTGTTGGGTGCAGGGAGAAAATGTTAAAGGTTTATGAATTTAAAGGATTAAAAATAAAAAGAAGAAATACATAAAGTATAATTAATTGTTTAGTAGTGGAGTCGAAGGCCTCAGTTGCTAGCACTCTCTTTAACTTATATAATATAGTGTCATTAATTGTATTATATAATATTAATAAAATAAAAAAAAAATAATTGTTTAGTAAAGGAACAAAGATGCAACAAAAGTTTAGATTAATGCAATAATTTTTGGTATAAATATTTTGGTAAAATAGAACACATTAGAAAGTAAACCAATAAATGTAATATAGTAGAGTTCCGCTAAGAAAATAACTAATTTACTCAATCATTAGCGCGATTCACAATATTGTGCAAATGGTATTGCATCATTGCATTTCTAAAAGGGTTTAGCATATTTTTGCTCTACACTAACAAAATACACAGCAAGAGCAAAAATATGCTAAACATTTCTGCAAATATAATAATGCAATACCATTTGCACAATATTGTGAATTGTGCTATTAAATTTCGTTAAAGCATAATGATGGCCTAATATAGAAAGGTCGTATCTTGTTTTTTCAAAATCGGGTTCTTTACATAGTCTCAGAGATAAAGCTCAAATACACCACCCAATAAACAAAATTCAGCTCAATGTGTTGACTTAATACAGGGTGGGCCAAGTTTGACTGACTGCCATTGCCATTGTGGCTCTTGCGGTATGAGCCATCTTGCTGGAACCATATGTTACGATTATTGAGAACTATCGGACGTAAAAAATTTTCCAACATGGTCCGGTATACCACCCCAGAGACGGTTTGTGGTTCATTAAGCTCATTTTCGAAGAAATATGGACCAATAACTTTATCAGCCATGATTCCACACCAAACAGTGCATCTGACAGGGTGTAATTGTCGCTGATGCAATGCTCTTGGATTCTCTGTACCCCAAATTCGGCAGTTCTGTTTATTCACATATCCATTTAAATGAAAATGTGCTTCATCGCTCATAATCAGATTATCAAAAAAATTGTCATTTTCTGTAGCTAGCAAAATCAATCTATTGGCATATTGTAGCCGTTGTGGTGCATCCCTCGGCAATAATTCTGTATTATCTGCAAAAAAAAAAAATTAAAAAAAATTAAAAATGCAAAAGTTATAAGCATTTCAAATCAGTCAGTCCAAGTTGGCCAACCCTGTATAAAAAAAGGCCTAACTCGATGTTTTGTTACTTTACAGATGAAGGAAAAAACTTAATAAGATCCTTAAAATTTTAGATACAACAAATATTTTTATACAATTTTTAATAAAAAAAGCAACACATTTTATTTCTTATTTATTTTTTTTTATTTTTGTTTTAATGAAGGTATCGAAGAATGGCTGTTTTCATTGATTTTTTTTTTTTTTTGAAACAAAATTGAGTTAGGTTTTTTTTATATTAAGCCATCGAAATGCTTTTCTGATTTTTCTTTTTTTCGTACGTAAAAAATACAACGAAAGCGAAAAACTTAATTTTGTCTAATGCTTTGCTGACCTTTTTTAAAAGTAACCAATATATCGCAACCTAAATACAAAACGGTCACAACTCAAAATACTAAAATTTTCAGGAGAGACAAAAAAATTTCATCGTGCACAAGCAACACAGTTTATATAAAAATAGACATAACTGTATTTTTCCAGTTGAAGGAGATAGTGATGTGAAAGAAAATTTTGCAGTAGTTAGAAATGTGTACTCTGAATTAATTTATGGAAAAAAGTCAGTTTTGGAAAATTTTGAGTTGTGACCATTTTGTATTTAGGGTGCGATATGGATTGAGCAATAGTATTTAATAAGCGGTCATACTTAAATAAAATGTGAGAAAAAAATTAATAAAAGACAAATAAATTTACCGTCTCAATTTGCTCAACTTATTACCGAATCACGCAAAGTTCCAGGCACCCTTAAGGTGCATTAACTTATTCGTTCTGCACAAAATATTTGTTCGGACAATTTTTTTTTTTTTAGAGAGCTTCAATTGGTTTAATTTTATATTTTGTATGCACATTTTTTTCCGGATAAAATTTTTGTTCGGAGCAAATGGGTGAATCCACCTTTAGAAAATTTTTTGAATTTGGAAAGTTTTCACAGATATATTCGTCTATTCGTACAGGTAAAAAATATTGCTTGGAAGATAAATAAATAAAGCTATTTATAACCAATATATATCCAGGCATTGGCGATCCAACAGTAAATATGCTACCAGCCTTAGCATGTGATTTATTTATTTATTTAGGTCAATAGATTTTACATCCTTACTGACAACTTTTAATAGTTTTCATTGTAATTATTACAACAATTATTGATTTAATTTAGCGATATTAAAATATTTATTATTAATAACTCTATATGAAATTAATGAATTAACTGAATTTCTGTCTGTCTGTCTGTCTTTGCACATATATTATGTATGATTGTGCTTAAAATTGCATTCTATTTATGATTTTAAGTATGATTATTAACCATTTTTTACTGAATTATGACCACAAAATCGTATGCGATCAACCAACCAAACAGCCACCATTCACTTTATATGATTTAAATATATTGATTTTCAATAAAAACCACAAACACTTTGTTTTTAATAATACCCGTACTCTTTTTTATTCGATTTTGTTATTTCCTTTTTTAAATTTGGTTTAAATTATTTGGCTGGCCAATCTTAATTTTGTTTGTAATTTACAGTATAAAATCTGTATGAGTTTTATCTTTGCAGTTGGAGTATGGAAAAAAAGAGATCAGAAATTATTGATAATGACACAACATACTGAAAGGAAATATTTATAGGTATAAAAATACGAGGTCAGATCAAAAAAGAACCGTTATTTTCATTTTTTTCAAAAAGTATTTATTTATTCATCAATAATTATCTTGTTCCCTTCAAAGTAATCCCCCGCAGATATAATACACTTATGCCAGCGTTTTTTCCAATCCTCGAAACAGTTCTAAACACGCTTTTTGGTATCGCCAACAGCCTTTCATCGGTGTCTTCTGTTTTGGAAAGAGAAAAAAGTCGGCGGGGCCCAAGTCCGGTGAATACGGTGGTTGAGTCATGATAGCGGTTTTGCTTTTGGCAAAAAACTCACGCACAAGCATCGATATGTGAGCTGGTGCTTTATCATGGCGCAAAATCCATGATTGGTTTTTCCACAATTTTGTGCGTTTCTGACAAATTGCTTGGCGCAAACGGCGCATAACTTGAAAGTAATATTCCTTATTGACTGTACGACCTTGTGGCAAGAATTCATGATGCAGCACGCCATTGCAGTCGAAGAAAACAGTTGACCGAACTTGACGTGATTTTTTCGGTCTTGCCTCTTCTGTAACTCACGAAATTTAGAAATAGCGGTTATTTTTTGATCACAGCTCGTATATTTTTTTTTTGTAGTTTTTCCAATGTCATTTCCAAACATATATAAACCAAGAAGCGAATTGCAAATGGCAAAAAGCGATACTCTCAATTAGCGTTTTATTACTTTCCACCTTTTTAGATTTTCTAGTTGCATTGCCCCCCTTATGAACATTTGAAACATTTCGCAAACGTTTTGGTGACAGTATTTCTAAAAGTAGCTAATGTCTTTACAGCTGTGTGTTAAGTTATAGTAATCCCAGATGTGAAGCAACTCCTAGTTAAGGTTCTAGTACAGTATGGTACTTCGGTTGGCATCTTGCAGTGTATTTGAAAAGTCTCTTAACACAATAAGCTTTTTTACATTCCAACTTTGAGGATTCAGTGAGACAAGTTGCGTGGTGTTTTTTCTATCGTTACAAAATGTTATGTACTGGTGGTTATTAAGAGTCAGAGCTTCTAGTACTTTATAATCCATTTCTTGCTTGTATAGGTTAGAATTGCCTGAAGTTATTTCGATGATACTAGTGCCCCTTCCTGCCTTAAAACCCAATTTCAGTAACGTTGGATCTTGTTTTTATCTAGTACCTTTGTATTCCATTCTGGTGATATGCTGTTGAAGTCACTGCCAATTATTACTGCTCCTTTTGATGAACTAATGCTAGTGTAATGCAGCTGTTCCTTGATATTTTTAATATCCAAGCTTGTTGTAAAAACAGCTGTATATCCTAATTATGTTTATGGTGGCATATACAAAACCCTCATACTCATCAAAGACTGTATTTATATTAATATAACTATTTGTATATGAATCAGATGTTTTGTATTGGTCGCATATAATCGCCATATCTGCAGGTTAGTTGGTTTACGTGGTTGCAAGCTTTCAAGTGCAATCTTTTGATTTCATTTTGAATACCACACTACTCGTTGAATAAATGCTAAAATCTAGATGCTAGTATGTAATGGGGTCCCTTCGACTCTACTTAAGTGTTCGCACGTAGTAAACTATCACGTAAACCAACCAACATTCACAGATTTGATGAAATACAGTTACTTCTTACTACCGGTCCTGGCAATTACGCCAATGATTATTGAAGGTAAGTCTGAGTCTGCTTACATGCTTAACAGTCGCCCAGTGACCGGTTAGCATCGCTATGATTCTTGAGATGTCCTTTCGTCGCTAATTTTTTGCATTGAGCTGATCATATTTTTATTTTCTGTTCTAGTGTCTGCCCTATCGTATATTCTAGTGCCTATTCTTATGCCTATTCTAATATCTATTCTACACTCTAATAAAATTATTTTGAAAATATTTTTGTTTAACTTTGGCTGCTATAATTTCACTCTCCTTTGTAATTTAATGTTATAAAACATTATGATTTTTGTTTACTACAGCTACTTTTGATTTTTCATAGACCGACAGAATTACATGTATGTACATAAATTTACGCCACCATAAGTATCTCTTACATATTCATATAGATCTATAGACTGTTGTAATATATTTATGTACATATGTACATATATCTTCTATGTGTATCTGTGGCAATATCTCTTCGTAAGTGTTTTGTTTTATTTGCCATACGTTGTAACTCAGCATCATGTATAAAAATATTTTACGACGTCCTTCACTCATTTATTTTTATAGCAATATTTGCACACTCAACATTTACGTTAATGATCATTTTAAGCTATTTTTATGTTCATATCCCGGCATTTATAAATCTGCCGTAACATATTTAGTCCTCTTAGTTTTCTCCATTTATTTTCTCATTTAGTGTAGGTGTAATTGTTGTGTTTTTTTTATACTTTAACCAGTTTCATGATTTTTTAAGCAGTAACTGCCAAACGTATGTATTCTTGTTTTTACAGAGTCAGAGAGCAATAGAGTTATTAAAGGTGATGTATGTTTTATGTTCATTTAGGCAGACATACTTGGGATGGCATGTACTATGTATGTCTGTATGTTTGAGCAAAAAAAGATTCATGTGTGTTTGTATTTTCCGAGTAGTTGTTACCAAGATTTATTTGTATATGCAAGTTTTAAGAATTTATTTATGTTCTTTAGGTTATCTGAGCACAGCAATAGCAAACGTAGTAGGAAAAAATGGAAACATTAAACATTAGCATTCTAAATATTTAGAGATTCATTAGGTTGTCGGTAACCTTAAAATAGGAATGTTTTTTTTTTAGCATGAGTGTAAACTGTTTATGCTAAAGTCTTGCGGTGTTAAAAGCTACAATTTTATGCACATATTTTATGTGCCACTTAAGTAGGTTAGTCAGTCTTTTAGGGTAAGAAATAAATTCAAGAAAAAACAAAAAAATAGCTAACACTTATGGCTTCAAAGTTTTATAAGCAGACCACAGAACATTAAAATTAGAATCGTAGTATTTAAATGAGGTTTATAAGAAAGAGTAGCTTTTCAATGTCTATAAAAAGAGCCACGATTGAAGATAAACTCAGACTATAGAAATAGCCATGATTGAAGCAAATGCAAGACACTAGAAAGAGAAACGAGTGAAGCTAATGTACAACTACAGAAAGTACCACGATTGAAGCTAAACTAAGGTTTTAGATTGAAGCTAAACTTAGACTATGGTGTGGCTCCTTCCATTGCAGCTAAACTAAGCTTATAGAAAGAGCCATGGCCAAAGCTAAACTAAGTCTAGAGAAATAGTCTCGATTGAAGCTGAAGTATGATTATAGAAGGAGCCACGATTGCAGTTGAACCAAGACAAAAGAAAGAGCAACGATTGCAGGTAAACTAAGACTAAAGAAAGAGCCACGATTGAAGCTAAATTAGCTTATGGAAGGAGCCACGATTAAGGCTGAACTAAGACTAAAGAAAGAGCCACGATTAAAGTTAAACCAAGACAAGCGAAAATGCCACCATTGAAGCTTAACTAAGACTAAAGAAAGGCCAGCGATTCCAGCTAAACTAAGATTATGGAAGCAGCCACGATTAAAGCTAAATATTTTTTAATTTAGTTTTATTTGAAATCTGTTTTACAAAAAAAAAAAACAAGTAAAGAAGTATAATCGGTCAAGCCCGACCATATAATACCCTACACCTAGTATATGTATAAAACAGTTTTTCAGAAATGGGCTTTATATGGGAAATATCACCTATTTTGGACCAGAATTTAGTGTCATGATTTCTGTGAATATAAATATTATAAACTTTATCTCGATATAAATACATTCAAAAGATTTATGGAGGTTAAAGTGAATTACGGAGAGGGTCTTATATGGGAGTTTCGACCAATTATGGACCGACCATTATAAAACTAGGTGTCATTATTTCTGCATATAAGAAACATATTTATATCAAATTTTATTTGATTACCAAAATTTTTAAGAAATTTATGACCGTTAAAGATATTTTCGGATGGTGGCCTTCAATGGGAGCTACGACTAATTATGGATCGATCATAATAAAATTGTACCGTATTATTTGCATATATATGAAATATATTCTTGTTAAATATTATTTGGATACCAACATTTTTGAGTGAGTTATGCTCTTTAAAGTGATTTTCGGAAGTGGGCCTTATATGGGAGCTACGACTAATTATAGACCGATCTTCACAAATTTTTAAATACACAGAAAAAATTATTGCCCGACAAATTTTAATTAAACTTTTAATTGAGTCTTAATTGATTTTTAATTAAACTTTTAATCATATCAATTAAATTTTTAATTGAAAAACAATTTTCAATTAAATAATATAATATTTTTTTAATTAAAACTACTTTTAATTAAATTTTTACAAAATATTTTAATTGATAGTACAAATTCCTTCATCGATCCACTTTCAATTAAATTTTTAATTAAATATACGAATATTTTAATTGAAAATCAATTTTAATTTTTTCTGTATATGATTTAGCTCCATTTGCTTCTAATTTGTAGTGGAATTTGTTTGGATACTGGCATAATGCAAACATTTATGATCGGTAAACCCCAATTTCGAGAGGACATTTGTATGGGGGCCAGGTGAAATAATGGACCGATTTCCACCATTTTCAATCCCATCCATCCTTAGGCCGAAAAATAACACGTACCACATTTTATCGAAATATCTTCAAAATTGCGACCTGTACTCTGTGCACAAGCTTTCCAAGGACAGCCAGCCAGCCAGTATCAGAATTATTAAGAGTAATTGTTACGTGGGTAGATTTTTCAGCATTCACTTTAATGTTCGATTTATTAAGCCAATTACTAATTACGTCAAGCTGCATTTTGATGATGTTCGATGCGATAGCGGCAGATTAATTAACTCCAAAATAGGGCTGTATCATCAGCATACTACATTGTCTTTTGTTGGCATGTCTGAAGAGAATAACGTGTACAAAGTTGAACCCATTACGCTTTCCTGTAGGACTCTAGCCTTAATGTCGCCAATTTCTAAACTCTCTTCGTTGATATTTACATAAAAAGTACGATCACACGACTTGAGCAGAAGGTACAATGGAGTTTCCAGCAAATGCGTTAATTTGAATAAAAGGCCATTGTGACACACTCTGTGAAATGCTTGTTTGACATATAAAAAAAAAACTGATGAACAGTAATGTTTGTTTTCAACAACCCCATGACATTAGGAGTTCCATGTTTTTGTTCGAAGACCGAATTGATGATCAGTTACAATACGCAGGGATTCTAATACCGGTATTAGTGTTTTTTGGAAAAAGTCTTTCAAACAGTTACGACAATATGAGCAATAAGCTGATACGTCTGCATGACTCAAAGGAGCTTTCAGGCTTGTTGGACTTATGAATCATAATGATTTTTGCATGTTTCGATTGTGCTGGAAATTGTGACAGTCGCGAAACGGAATTAAACACAACTGCGGCAAAAATAAAAGATTTTTTTTGCAAGTTTTTGACTGTCATAACCCGTAGACATTTTTATAATAAGCTTGCTGATTTCTGCTTCAATTTCTTTAGATCTAAAATGTTTATTTGATTTTTTTGTAATTATTTGCCCTCTTATTCAAAAACGTTTGTTAAATTTAATAATCGTTTTTGAATAAGGGGGTTTGAAGCTGAACTAAGACTTAAGATACACCGACTATTGCAGATCAACTAAGTTCTTTGAACGACCAACTGTCATTAAACTGAGTTTAGAGTTTATTTAATGACCAACGATTGGAGCTCAACTAAGTTTATTAAAAAGCTACAATTAAAGTTAAACTAAGGCCTATGTTGGAAGTCAAATATATATAGACCATATAGAGAGTACAAGTGAAGCTAAAACAAGACTGTAAAAATGTACCTATTCGATTCATTTAATGTTTATAAAATTTGTGTAAATCCTTGTAAAAAATCTTTTGTATGATTTAAATTTAATTTAAATTTTTATATATAGAAAATAGACCTCAAAATTCTGAAAAACATATTCATTAATTTACAATTTTTCTTAAAAACTAGACAGTTTGTGTTTCTATGTTTTTGCTAAAACAACATAGAAAAATCCTGTAAATTATTTGCCAAGTTGTAGTAAATGATTAACAACAAATATTTAAACACATGGACTTTTGCCCAGACAGTCATCAATAATAGACTTAATAGAAAAGGATGTTAGAGTGAACATGTCTGTAGCGCTGTAACATGGACAATTTTCCAAAAATATTTATTTTGTCTAAAACAAATCAGAACTTAAGGAAATTGGTGAAGGGGGGGAAAAGAGCAAACTAAAACTGCCCCTTTGCAAATGCAACAAAATGAATATGTATGTGTAAATAAAATACAAATACCGGATTACTTATCGTATATTTTGACATAAGTTAAGTTCATCAATGAACTTAAGAGTCAATTGTCTTTTGCCAAATAACAACAAATACACACAATATGTACAACAATATAAAGCAACAACTTTATAGGCACAAAAAGGGTGACATTACAAAGCTCTGTTCATTACTATACAAAAAACAAAATAACTACACAAACAAACCAAACTAACTAAAACAAAAGAGGCTTAAAATTAAATTTCAGTTTGTATTTTCGAGATACAAACATTAATTTGCTGCATTAGAAAGCAAGAGTGTGTCGGAGTAGAGAAAAATAAGCCAAGAAATATTGTCAATTGCCTTATTTGCAAAAAAAATAAAAAATTTTTGGCATTAAGATGGGTCATTTACGATAAAACCTCTTTCACAAATATTTATGTGTTTCCATGTATTTGTTTAACATTTTCATATATATTGATTGTATTGATGTGTAAGGGCCTGGCCAGCGTGTGCGATTGATTGTATATGCAAACATTTGCCCACAAATTTCAATTGTTTACAAAAAGGTTGGCTTTACTCAACTTTCTTTATCTTTAACTACATGTGTGTGGAGGATTTAAATTTTGCAAAAAGGAAAAAGAATAATCGAAAATCCTTTTTGCACTCTCCAATACCCCTAAAACTGGACATATGTGTGCAAATGTTTGCTGTCCTTAGCAAATAATTTATGGCATTAATATTATTTTTGTTTTATTCAGTTTATTTATATTTAATTCATTTCAGTCTTGCAATTGTTTCGGTGAAATTGTATACTTTTTGTGGTGTTTATTTCAATGATAAAGTGTAAATTGTATTTTTGTGAAAATGTTATTTGTAGAGCCTTCAAATGTTTGTTAAAAGGCTAAGCACCCTGTGCTTTTTGGCGTTTAGCAAATGCTGTCCCTTTTCTTTCAACTAAACAAATCCTTTAGATTATTGATTTGTTTGCAAAACATTGATTTATAATTAAGTGAGTTTAGTAACGTTCTTTTTTTTATAATTCATGAAATATTAAGCTGGGTTTCCTTTAAACAACACATCTGGTTAGATTTTGAAATGTTTTAGAATTTTTAATGAAATGAATGGATAACAGGAGGAGAAAAAAGGAGAATAATCAAAGTGATAAAACTTTAATCTTTGTAGGATTAGCTTCAAGGGAATTTGTGGTTTCTTAGTTTGGGCCTTTTTAATAAATGGCTATAGTTTTAACCGTATACGCAGAGAAAAACCATGGTTGGACATGGTTACGACCACTATACACAAATAATTGTTATTTTAATATGATTTTAACAATATTTTAGTTACTATAAACATTTTTATGTTTATGACACTTATAAAATTGAATATGGTTCACTGAAACATAATTATTTTGAAAAGAACAATTTATTATTTTTTATTCGAACTGTTAATTTAAAATTTTTGATATTTTTATTTTAGTCGGCCTCGAGTTCATTAAATTTAATTTTCAATAAATTATTTTTATTGAAGGTAGGAATTGTTTTACAACTTGAAAAAATGTTTATTATTAAAATTTTTTTTTTTTTTATTTTTCTTGGCTGGGATTCGAACCTGGGTTATTGAATTTACATATGTTTCGAGAAACACCACTTTCTCTCATTAGAATTCTTTGCGTTCTAACCCTCTGCACCACTTGCGGTGCCTGCTAGCCAACAGACAAACATCAATCTTTTAACCAGTGTTATGGTGGTTCGAAGTTTTCTGTAATTATCATTTTTATTTATTTATTAATTTTCTATTTTCATGTTGCCTCCTTTTTCTTAGTTTTTTCGTATTCATGTCAAGACTTCGTCTTCGTCTTGAAAATATTTTTTCCACAACTATTGAATGATGATTTTTCACACATAATATATTATTTACAACTATTTAAACTTACAAATAATCCTTAAATAGTCAATTTCTATATTTGTACTCATATTATTTTTCAAATGCAAACATACTAAGTTTAATTTTAATAATCAGCCATGTCACAGAATTTAATTCCGTTCGGAAGTGGTATTAATCCCGTATTTTGCTTCTATTGTAAAAGCAAAACAAAAAAAAATTTACGGAATTAATAAGAAAATATTATGATGATCATTGATCATAATATGATATTTCATGATACTTATATTCATCATACTATATTTTGCCCACAATCTTATCGTAATATGTTGCTCTTAGATTATATTTACCACTACCATTTTTTTTCTCTTAGTTTTCTGCAATCAGAGGCCTTTCAAAAGCATTAGCTTTGCTTAGGCCTTTTAAGGTCTCAAATTAGTTTCAATCGTATGATCATGTACCAAATTTGTTTATAAATGTCTTCAAAATTGCGGCCTTTACTCTGCGCACAACTTTTACTTGGACAGCCAGCCAGCTGATATTTGACTGATCTCGCTTTAGTTGCAATCATAGCATTTTGATTTAGTAATTTGAAATTTCTTTATCTATTTATATTTATTTTCTAACTTTAATTGCTTTGTGCTGTAAGATACTGTTTTTTGAGTCAAGGAAGATGACTTCTCCAAATAGTAGCAAAATGCCTGAAAAATATTAAAAAAAATTTTTCAAAAATATACGCAAAAATGTGACAGGTGTTGTACAAAATACTTATATAGAAATTACCTACAACTATTGTATTAAACATATTTACTTTCCACTTTTCCTTTCTGTGAAATTAATGGTTTTTTCTTAACTATTGATGTTTATGCTGAAATGGTCTTAATATCAATTTTGCAAGCATAAACTTTTTATATTTACATACATATATAAAAACAAAACTATAACTATTACTCTTATATTGCAAACTTAAAAACGCAAACAATGCAATCAAAAACTTTAACCCTAAAGCTTTATTAGCACTTACAGGCAAATACACATAACACTCACTAACAAGTTTAAATTACCAGTATAACTCGCTATTTAACTAGCCCACTATAAAAAAGTGCATAATAAATGCATAATAAAATACATAAAATCAGCAATAAAAGGAAAAAGCTTTAAAATTTGATTGCAACATAAAACTGTTGAAACAAGAAAAAAGCTCAGAAAACGGTTTCAACTTCAAATTTTAAACAAAAGAAGCTCTAAAAATATAGAAACAAACTAATAAAAATTTATTTATATTTTATATTAGCTAAATTCTTTATTGTTATATTTAAAGCAAATAAAATATGTTCATCAAAGCAATCCTTAACATGTGGTTCTTTTAACAAAACCGCCTAAAATTCCTTTACATTTTATTGCTTTAACAGTTTTACAGCAACCCCTGTTTTTCTTCTCCAAACAAAATTCTGCATGAGAACTCTTGCTGCTGCTTAAGGGGTAGTTTTAGATAAACTTACCCCTTAGTTGGCTCTCTTGTAGATAATTCTCAGATTTCGTCAAGTTTATCTACAGGGGCAAATTGCAGAGATTTCTGTAAACATGCAGAATTTAGCTAAAAGCTGCAGTTTCCAGTTGTTTAGATAACTGTTAAAAGAGGGGAAATTAACAGCAGAACTAGTTAACAGTTGAGATAATCTATAACAGTGAATGTTAAAATTAAAGTAGATTAAAGGGTATGTAAATAACATTCAATGTTATTAAAAAAATGGAACTTATAAAGACGAACAATATAAACAACCACGATTGAAGCAAAAATTGTAATATATAAAGACCACGATTGAAGCTTTAATATATCAATGTAAAGACCATACATTGAAGTTAAAATAAGGTCGAAAATTAAAGATAAAATTGGATTAGAAAGTTCAACGATTGAAGCCAAATTTGACAAAATGCAATTGATTAGTTTGAAACGAGCACATGGCTCCATGAATATGTGGCTGAAATTTAAATCTCAATATTGCAATACCTCTTAAAAACTTTTTAAAAAGAAGTGCCTGGGAAGTTTCGCATCACCAGGCTAGATTTTGTCCTGTCTGATTTATGGCTTATGCTTCATTTTAGAACTGAGTATCCGCAATTGGCTTGATTTGCTATTGACCTTAAAGTCTGAGCAGTTCTTGTGGCACGTTATCCATATATTGCCAGGAAGATGTAAACAGTTCTTAACTATGAATGGCTTTTAATAAATTATTAATATACAAATGTTTTCAAATAAAAGTTAAACATTTGAAAATAAAATATTTTTATATTTTACACAAAATAAAATAACTGAAATTGTCTATACTAACTGGATGATCAATAAGTCTTTCAGGTTGTGTGCTTTTGGTGGTTGGCGCAACGTTGTCAGCGATTAATAAGAACAAAATCATATTGATTATCTAAGATATGACAGCTGATAGTTTCATGGCATATGTTTCATTAATATTGGCACAATTCAAATAGAAAAAGCGCTAGTAACGAAAAATCACTTATAGAGACAGTCATTCTAAACTAACGTCACCATTAAATGTGTATTAAATCTGTAAAAAAAATAACCAATTAAAAAAAGTAATAACACTTTTAAGCGTCAAGTATCATTGAAGCACTAATGGTAAATTTTCCAAAAATGAATTGTATTCGGATAGCGAGACATTCTCTAATAGAAGGGAATAATCTGGCAGATTCCTCAACAAAAATCGCAACTAAATTACCGTTAGTTAGGACGACTAATATAAACTTTTCAGATACAAAAAATGGGATAAATATATTTATATAACTTAGCCAAAACTAATATTTTTTTTATGGCCCTGTGATATTTATGTAGGAACGGGACAGTCAGTATACGACATATGACAGGTGTAAGGAGGGAAAGGACAGTGACTATGGACAGAATAACAATGGGCGACTGAAGTGGAATGGACGATATTGGACTCGGTGTATATAAGACTGGTAACAGACAATCATTTCATGGACATTTAGTTGTGTTGTTTCATACTGCTGGTATCAGTTTGTAGAATTTTATGTTTAATAACTTAAGTATTCTGCTTGTAAATAAATGTTCCATTACATCGTAGATTAAAATTCCTGAGTTTTATTTTCAAGGAGATGAAAAGAGAAAAGTAGAGAGTAGTCAAGTTCTACAATTGGAGGCTCAGCCGCGATATTTGATAATTGACCTAGAGAAGGAAATATTATATTTATAAATTAAACCGAAAGGGCTTGACAAAGTATTTGGTCATATAATAGCCAGAAAAAATTCCCCAATATGAAAATTTGACAATGTGTCCATATTTAACATTCGTCAACTCCTCTTAAATTGCACCAAGTTTGAAAATCAAAGAACACAAATGTTTAAGAAAATGAATTCTTTGTTCTTGCAAAACCACCCGTCCTATCGAGTGGTTCGAAAAAAAGTTGTGTCAGTCATCCCCTATAAATAATTTTTTAATTTTTTTGCCACACCTTCAAATTTTGCCCTTTTAGTATTTTTTCTAGTTAAACAATTATATTTTATCTTCGAGATTAAGGTCTAATATTGTTTTTATTTTTTATTTATTCCGATATTTCGCTACAACAATGTGTAGCATCTTTACGGAAACAATAACAAAATTTAATTGTTATTAATTTTAAATCGGAATAAATAAAAAATAAAAATAAAAACTATATTAGACCTTAATCTCTAAGATAAAATATAGTTGTTTAATAAATAAAAAGGTCGAACAATCAGTTAAATAATTTTTTATAGTTCAAAAAAAAAAACAAAATTTAAAAAAAGTCATTAATTTCGATCTAAAACAGTTTCCATAACAATTTTAATACTAATACTGCATATTTTTTTCGCAACCTAAAGCTTTTCTGTAGCCATTCAAATTATTTAACGGCTTTTCCCTAATAGGGAAACTTTCATAGACTTTTAAATAGTTATAAAATACTGGCCAACATTATAGCACCTAAAACTTAAATAAATGTTAAAAAATTTAGCTTTCTGTATATAACTATAACAACATAAAATGTTAAGTTAACTCTTTCTCTCTTTTAAAAGCAAATATAAGCTTTTTGCTAGAACAACTCATTTATGCAAGATAAGTTTACATATTGCAAAATTTTATGTAAAAAACGAGAAGATAAACAAAAGAAAATTGAATAATACAGAAATGTTACAACAACTCTGTATAAATATTTGTTGGTCAAATATATAAATAGAGATTTAATTTAAATAGAGAACTTAACACACATTTATTTAAACAATGGAGAATAAGTGAGAAGTTTGCCCTTTTTTACGTTATTGTACGGGAGACTGGCTGTTATGTTTGTGTCTGTAAAGAGCGAGAGCAGTTTAAATGAAATTAATTGCATACTTTGAGGTGTTATAGGTGAGAGCAATAATATATTGCTGGTAAACAGGCTGCAGAGTAGGAAAAAAAATTTGAGAGCGAGAGCGTAAAAAAGAGTGTAATTTCTATAGAAAGTGTGTCATTATTATAACTTTTTGTGAGAGCTTAATGTTGCTTTTATATTTTATAGAAATATTTTATATATTTTAAATACTCCATTTACAGTTTACAGCTCTAATTGTAAGACACAAAAAAGCTGACTTTGGCTGTTTCCTCTTTTGGCCATTTATGTCATTTTTGTTGTTGTTGTTTTTGCATTTTGGTTTTTAGCTGGCTGGCTGGCTGGCTGGCGCTCTGTAAAAAGGTCTAAAAGAGCATAACGGTAAACAGGCTTTTACCAGTTGTGTGAATGAGTGTGAGTGTATAAGTATGTGTGTATGTGTGTGTTCCCAATAACAATACAATAGAATTGCAGAATAAGTCAAGAGCAGGTTAATATAACGAGCAATTCGGTATATTCAATATATTCGTAAACGAACTAGAGGTTGAACGGATGGAAGTCTGTCTGTCTGTCTGCCAGCCTGCCTGCCTGCTTGGCTCACAGTCTCTGTGCTTTTGTTTGAGTTTGAGCAGGAGCTTGTGTGTGTGTGTGTGTGACTGCTTAATTTTCATTATCGTACATTTGGGTATAAAAACGCAGCAATTCTTGTACAGAGATTTGTATTGTAGCAACAACAACAACATCATGAACTGCAACAACAATAAAAATGAGCATGAATTTCACTTTATAGTTTAGTTTAGTTCAAATGTTGAGGAACAATTTCTGTGTGTGTTGCTGGCTGTTGCTGCTGATTTTGGTCGTCTCCATCGTTGTAGTCGTTAGTTGGTGGCTGGCTGGCAGTTTTGTATTTTTCATTGCTGGCTGTTGCTGCCAATATTCATGTTTATTGCTGTCGTTGTGGTTGTTGCTGCTTAGTTGTAGTTTTTGTTGTTGCTGCTGTTTTTGATGTTGCTATTATTGTTGTTGCTGCTAGCTTCATTTGCTGCTGCTGTTTTTGATATTTTGTGTGTTCTTGTTGCTTTTGCCTCCTCCTCCCCCTCCGCCGCACCAGCACCACACCGATACACTGCGACACATACACGTTTAAAAACTTTGTGTTTTATGTAAAATGTGTGAGTTTTATCTCTGTGTGTGTTTTGTTTTGCATCCTTTATGGATTTTCAGGCAAACGTAAAAATTTCAGTCTACAACGAGACGAGTTTATCGTGCGTCCGTTTGCTTAAGCAAGAATCTAAATAAAAAAAATTTCCAAAGAAAATAACAATACAAATTTAAACGAGTGTGAATTTTTTTTTTATGAAAATTCTAACAAAATAAAAAACAATAAAATTAAAAAATTTATAAAAAAGTAAAGAAAAACTTTTTTCTTAAAAAAAAAATTTAAAAAAAAATAAAGTGAAAGTGTTTAAAATAGAAATAATTTAGAAAAATCTCAAAAGTTCTGCTTAAAAGTAATTTTTATTAATAAATTAAAAAAATTCATATTATTTGCATTAAACAAAAACACCATATGTAAAACTCACATGTTTTATATATATATATTTTTGGTTTGCCTGTAAACCGTGCGTGTTTTATTTGTGGCAGCAACACATTGTTACAACATAAACAAACAATACAGCCGCAAAAGACCGACAAAACCTTATGCTGCTCTAACCTCTACCCCCTGACGCTGGCTCCTAGAAATATTCTATAAATCTCTGTATAAAAAGAAATTGGGGAGTAATATTTTTTGGGGAATTTTTTTTCAGCTTTCAGAGATTTTTGTTTGATAATGTTAATATTTTGCTTTGAGTTTGTTTAAGCTGTGTGTTTGTTTCTATTTTGTTTAGTTGTTGTTTTTTTTTGTGTTTGGTTTTTTTGTCAAATCATTTTTTTTTCTATATTATGCTGTCTTAATCTTGGTGGCTGTTAAGAGTGTGTTTGATATATGGCTTTGTGAGTGTCAGTTGCTGTTAATAAAGTTTTTGAAGTTTTGGTCAACAGAATGTTATTGAAATTTTGTATAAAGAATACCTTTACAATAAAGCCTAGAACTGGTAAACTTTTTTAGTTTTTTCTTAAAATACATTAATCAGTTTGCTTAAAAAATTAAATGAAAATCTTCTATATAAATAAAAATGAAATGCTGTCCCTTGCTAGGAGCATTACTTCAGAACGGTTTGACCGATTTCGCTAATTTTTTTTTGAAATGTGTGTAATAGTCTGAAAGAGGTTTATATAGAAAGAAAAATTGGAAAAGTTGAAGTTTAATTGACCACCTCCATTTTTACATACCCAATACACGTTTTATTTGTTGGTCGTGAAGAAGTTTTGAATTAAGGCAATTTGCAATTTTTTAATGCACTATTGATTCTTCTTTTTTAGTTTTAATCATTATCTATATAAACAAAAATCAAATGTCGTTCGTTGGTAATGGCATCAATTGCGAGCGGCCGCACCGATTTGGCTAATATTTTTTTATTTTAATGTTCGTCATAACCCGTCTTAGGTTTTTATGGAAAGAAAAGCTGACCACGCCTACTTTTTTAAATTTGTCTACAATTTTTTTTTAAGTGTTCCATTTTTAAGTATTTAGGGAAAAAATTTAACTCTAAGTATAAGTTTGAATGTCCACGCAAAATACACAGAAAAAAATAAAAATGAGTTTCAATTAAAATATTTGTGGAATCAATTAAAAATTTAATTGAAATCGGACCTGCAAACAAAATGATAGTATCAATTAAAAAAAAATGTGAGATTTAATTGAAAATATCAGAAAAAGTAATTGAATCAATTAAAATTTCAATTGAAAATTATTTTAAAATCAATTAAAGGTTTAATTGAAAAAGAAACATGATTTTTTTTCTGTGTAGGATACGAAAAATAAAAGTGTTTAAAAAGGAGTTCCAAATTTAAAAGGTTTGTAAAAATATTTCTTATTATTGTTAATCTGACCTTTTTTTATTAAGATTTTGGTAATTATTATCGTTGACAACAGTAAAATGTTGTGTTGTCTCGACTACAACACAGATTTAAATAAAATATACCCCAAACCTGAAGTCACAACAACGTTTTGCCGGATCAGCAAAAGTTTAAAAATAAAAATTTCGCAAGTTTTGTTTTGAAAATTTAACACAATTTTAAGGAAATTTTTTTCTTTTCAAAAACCTATAAAATCATGAAAATTATTAGAAAAAAAATTAATGAAAGTTTATTTGGAATACAAAAATATTTTACAGAGTTTTAGCTACACAGAAAAAAAAATCATGATTTTTTTCAATTAAGCCCTTAATTGATTTTAAAATAATTTTCAATTAAAATTTTAATTGATTCAATTACTTTTTCTGATTTTTCTGAAATTTTAAATTAAAGCTCAATTTTTTTTTTAATTGATACTATCATTTTGTTTACAGGTCCGATTTCAATTAAATTTTTAATTGATTCCACAAATATTTAAATTGAAACTTATTTTTATTTTTTCTGTGGCCAAATTTTAGTTTGCATTCAACAATAACTTATCTTAAGCTTTTCCTTCAGTTTATTAAGCAAAAGTTTAAAAAATTTTTAATTTTAATTCAAATAAATGAAAGAAAAATTAAAAACATAAAAAAACTCGTCATATCACTTGCGTTTAGTGCTTGCACACAATATTTCGCTTCCTGTTATGCAATTTGTGCCTATTGCTAGAAACTAAATTATATTTCAAATAAAACGTAATCCATTTTGATGTTCCCTACTTTTTAAAGAAAAAAACACAGTAAATTAAAATTTAATGGGGAATGTTTATCATCATTTGAAAGAACATTATTTGGCATTTATTTTTTGAAGATTATGTCTATCAAATGCTGGTCGTTGCTACATCGCACATGGTCTATCCCTTGAGTCCAATTTTCGATTAATCGTTCGAGCATTTCGACTGGTAACTAGTGAATGACACGCGTGATGTTTTCCTCCAAGGCCTGATTGGAAGCTGGTTTGTCTGCATTAACTTTAGAATTTACATATCCCCACAGGTGATATCACACGATCTTGGTGGCCAATCGACCGACCCAAAACGTACAATTATGTGCTGACCGAAGTATTCTCTCAATAAATCTATTAATTTATGTGATGTGTAGGAAGTGGCACCGTCTTGCTAAAACCAAATGTCGCCGTGATCACGAGCTTCAACTTCAGGCTTCAAAAAGTCGGTTATCAAGGCACGGTTACGTTCGCACCGGCATCATTTTTAAAGAAGTATGGTATATTCGGTCGAATATTATCCAGTATTGAATGCTGGGTCTCAAAATGGGTGATGGAGTTGCGAATGGTAAGTCTCAGTAGACCAATTATGTTGGCCAACATCGAAAACCTTAACGGAGTCTAAAAATTCACAAACGCTGACTTCAGTGAAATTAGCAAATGACAATGCTGTTTCTGTGACTTGGAATTCTGCTGTCAATCAAATTCCATATAATGGTTTAAAAATCATTCAGCCTAACAAATCAATTTTTATATCTCGTTTTGCTGCTGTTACTACTGTTGAACAAATTAACTTTTATATAAAATCAAAATTGTATTTTGAAGCTTGTTTAATTACGTATAAATAAGATATGCACAACCTTAAAGGACTACATCTTTCAAACTCAATGTTTCCTTCGATATTTTTTAACAAATAGTCAACCCTGCCTTCTGGCCTGACAATACTTTAGCTCGTGAATATAAATTTAAAGAAAAGCAAAGAAAAAATAATATTTCTGTTCTTCTGTCCGGTCACCAGTTAAATGAAAATGCAAATTAAACTTTTTCAACAATTATCAAATTATTTTAGTATAAAGTTTAAAGATGAATAAGTTCCCTAATGTACAATAATAGGTAACACCTGCTTTAACAATTTTTAGCACTGGTTGCGTATGCTTTATAATTATTAACAAATATTTCTTATACGCCTTCATCTGTCTTCTGTCTCTCTCAACTAACAAGTACTTTCTTTATAATTTCCCAACATTTTCTGCACCACATACATACATGCATACCTCTATACATATGTACATAAATTAATAATTTAATTTGTTAAGTTTACAGTTTATTGTAACCGAATACAGTAGATTTTCTTAAGTTATACATCAGCCAGCCAGTCAAGTCAGCCCATCTTAAATGTACATTAAATAAATATTTAATGCATTTTTGCCAAGTGTTAAGAAATAATAATTTGACCTAAATAAATAAACATAGTTTGTTGCTGAACCTAAGACAAGAAACAGCAAGACATTGACAAATTACTAAGTTTTTGTTTAAGCTGGAAATATGCAAGATATTGTTAATTAATTAAAAATTTAAAATAAACAACAAATTTTATAAGTTTTATTTAATAAAATGAGGTATACATACATACATATGTTAGCAGTTGGTAATAGTTTTGAGTACTTTTCGTTATGATGACCATTTAAATAGTATTTTTTGCACTACTGTGTAAAACAAAGGTACTTTTTTGAAGAACCTTATCTGAAAATATTTTTTATTTATATATAAAGCACAAAAATATGCAAAATATGCTACTATTTTTTTATGTTCATTGTGTACAAAGTAGTTTTTTGTGTTTTCTTTTTTAAAATATACTTTTTGGTAGGCTTTATAAGAAAAAAAATTCTTTTTATTACTTTTACTTTTTCGAAAAAGTATTTTTTTTTATAAAAAAGCCTCTAAAACTATATTTTATAATGCTAAATATATCATACAAAAATACGCAAAAGTTCTTTTTTCAGAAAAGTACTTTTTACTATACTATTTTCAAAAAGTTGTGAACATTAGGAAAAAAATACTTTTTTCTACTTCCTTTTTTAAAATATACCTTTTGTTAAGCTTTACAAGCAAAAGTAAGTTTTTTAAAAGTAGTACTTTTACTACTACTATTTTCTAAAAAGTACTTTTATTTAAAAAAAGTATCTAAATATGTTTTTTGTAATTATAATTAGTGATATTAAGTGAAATTAATGAAAAGTACGTTTTTTAAAAACATTTTCTACTACTATTTTCTAAAATATTTTTTTTTTTTTTGCAAAAATGTTTATAAAATTGCTTCTTAGAAAGAAAATATATTTTTTACACAAAAATATGGAAAGCTACGTTTTTCAAAAAAGTACTTTTTCTACCACTATTTTCTAAAAGTATCGGCAAATTATTCCAAAAGTAAATATTTAATACATATTTGCTATTTTTAAATATACTTTAACATAAACTTTCTATGCAAAAGTGCGGTTTAAAAAATATCAGTTTTTTCACTACTATTTTCTAAAAAGTACTTTTGTTAAAAAAAAAGTATCTAAATATATTTTGTATAATTATATTTAGTTATATTGAGTAAAAGAATGAAAAGTACGGTTTTCAAAAACATACGTACGTAGTTAAAGTACGTTTTTCAAAAACATACTTTATTTACTACTATTTTCTAAAAAGTCATTCTTCGAAGAAAGTTGTTTCTTGTGAGGCCGCGTATTCACTATGTTTTCACTATGTCATATTTGTTGTCAAATTGTCCAAATTGTTGGCAATTGTATGAAAACGGGTTGTCATATGGCGTCAGATAAAAGTACAGAAAAACTATAAAGTTCTTTCTGTATTTCTTTTTTGAAATATACATATTTTTTATGAGCAAAAATGTGGCTTAAAAAATAGTACTTAGTATGTACCATATTCTAAAAAGTACTTTTTTTGAAATTGCCTAAATATGTTTTTTTTTGTAATAATAATTAGTTATATTGCGTTTTTCAAAAACGTAATTTGTCTACTACATTTTTCTAAAAAGTATTTTTTCCGTAAAAAAAGTATCTAAAAAAAATTGCTTTTTAGAAAAAAAATATTTTTTTTACACAAAAATATGGCAAGCTACGAAACACTAAATAACTTAAAATATCATTTTGATATAACTTATAACACAAATTAACATAATAAATTTCATACAAAATTAATAAGAAACATTTTTTGATTAAAAAAAATCTCACTGTTCAGTGAAAACTTTAATTTAAGTTTTTATTTTTGGGAAAAAAGGCACTTAAAATATTAACGAAGCTTGTTATTTTTAATATAGTAGTGATGGTTATATCGTTGTTTTACCTGAAATAATACATTAAAACTGTTGACTTTACTGACAGCTGTTATTGATATTTTAGCAAATATTTGTATGGACTAACCATAAATAATGCTGTGTGGTTATAACAATATAATCATTTTTTTTCGAAATCAGCATTTGTCTAACAAATTCCAAATTTGCAACAATTTCATTACGTCGAGAAAAAATATCACCTAAATTGATTTCACAACCAGCTTCTTTTCAGCACAAACAAAACAAAAACATGCATTTTGACTACAAAATTTACAAATTCATGCATTTAGTCAGACAGCCAGTCAGTCAGTCAGTCAGTCCTTCAAGAGAAATGGCAACAACAAAATTACGTGTATCATTTACTGTGTTGTGTACCTGCTGCTAATACTTAGATAAACAGCATCTTTAAATGCAGCATTTATTAGGGGGGACTTGATTCCTAAGGATCTAATCTGGTATAGCTAGAGTGTATTATTTAAGTTTTCTTCTGGTCGATAAATGCTTAACAGCTAGCAACTAGAGTGTAATACTTATAGTTGTTTTAATATAAAAAATTGTCTTTGATTTAAAATAATTTTACTTAACTGATTCATATTTTAAGGAACTTTTCTTTAATAACCCTTGTTACACTATGCCTGCTCTTATAGTTACGTTTAAGAGCATTTTTGGAAGCCCTTACTGCCAGTCTTTCTATATCTAAAATTTAGTTTAGATAGCAATAGTAGTTTAAATTTTTCTCTATAATTAACTTCCATTTTAACAGTTCTAAAAACTGCTAAATATCATACGTACTGATGGTGAAAATAATAATTAACCCTTGGCCGCCCTAATAAATTTATATTTCACCAGCAATTACTGTGTAACAGTATCAAACAAGAAAAAACGCATAAATTCATGTCAGACGAAGAAAAACAATTTATACGTTAGTTAAACTCTGTGTAAATAGTAAAACGAGTACAAATTGTAGAAATTTTTTTTACACTAAAAAGAAAAAAAAAATAAATTTGTTGAAAAAAGAAAACAATTCTAAATTCAAACATCAATTTTTGTTAAATGGATTACCTAGTAAACCCAGTTGGAAATAAACGATTAACTGTTAGTGCTATAAAGAGTATTTATAATATATTGTAATTTAACTCAATACTTAAAGTACTAAAAACTTATTTAATTGTATAATTATACCTATATAACTCATTTGTGCTTATTTTTTTTGTCATGACAAAATTAAAATTAAAAATTTGTTTAAAACTACTTTAAAAAACATGCTAAATTAACAGCATATATTACAGTGTACAACTAAACTAAAAACAAAGTTATTATTGCAACTGTAATAATCAAAAGTTGTTATTTATAAGTAAAATTATCTGAATAAATCTTCTAGTCCTTCTATATGCAAAATATAGTGTAGATCGCAATAATCGTTTAAAAGTTACTTTACAATTATGTTTCATTGTTAATCAGGCATATCAGAGATTGGATCGCAATGGTTTCAATTCCGTATTTGCAAATCGATCGTTTTTACTTTGTGTTCTCTAGATTCCGATCGATTTTGTTTATTACAAAAAAAATTAAAATCTAGATTTACTTGTAATAAAAAGTAACAAAAGCGAATAAAAAAAAACGCTAACAAAGAAATTTTAAATAAAAGTCAACGAAATTTTCTAAAAATGCCCAGAATTTCAATTGTTGCTGTTTTAAATGAACAAAAACATTAAAATGCTCTTGAAAAGCTACGAAGAAGAAATTCCTCTGTCATATTCCAGTGCTGTGTAAATATGTATTTTTAATTTTTGTAATTTTTTTGTAATTTCTTGTTGCTGACACCAACTTTAAAATTTTTAAAATTTAATGGAAGTATCAATGAGGGAACTAAAAAAAACAATGAAATAATAACATTAATTATTTAATTGTCATTATAAATTATTAGTTGAGTTTTTTTCAGTATAAAATCATAAAAAATAACAATTCCACTTTAGAAATCTAAAAAAAATTCGTTTATCGTTTTCTAAAGACTCAATTTCCGGAATCAAAACCACATTCGATCGGAATTGAGTTCTGTGACATGGCTGAATAATTCTAAAAACTGCTAACAATCATACGTACTGATGGTCAAAATAATCCATTGCATATCCTAAGGCTAATACTTTATATTTGTAGAAAAATAATTAAATAATAATCATACGCCCCATAATGCCTTATTAATGGGTTGATTATGTATAGCAACCAAACTGGAGTTGGGTTGCCAATATGCAATGCAACTGACATGCAAGTTGTTATTGTGCAAGCCAACTTTTGTGTTTAATCTGTTTTTTGAATTATCGAGTAGAAAATAAACATTTATATGTTAAAAATATAAATAGTTTAACAACAAAATAACTAACATTTAAAATTTGCCACTTAAAATAAAAATCAAAGCAACCACAAATTCTCGGTTGCCATGTTCGGCAACTGAAGTTAACAGCTTACAGTTGTCAGTTGCATGTTTTTGGCAACTGTCAACTCCACTGAGGTTCGGTTGCCATCCGTAATTGATGGCAATTTGATGAGAAAAATAAAAAGGGAAAAAACTCCCGCGGAAGTTTTATTCATGATTGGGCTGTATATATTCGTAAATTTTTTTCCCTAAGTATTAATTCAAGCTTAAGGTCTTTTTAAAATAAAATATTTATACTTGATATTTCGCTACTTTGTTGTTGTGTAGCATCTTCAGGAAAACAAATCTGACAAATAATGAAATTTATAAAATTTGTATATCTGCATTTGGCTGAAGTCTAACATATGAACGGAAACCTTTTCCACCAAATAATATGACTTTACTTTCGTCTATCCATAAAATATTTCGCCATTTATTAGCGAGCTAATTTAAATGTTATTGTTCAAAAGTGCTATTAGTGCCGACACTGTACTAGGTTAGAGTGATTTACACAAACGGTATAAAAGGCATTTGAACCTATATCGACTTAAAATTACATAGTCATAAAAAAATATTAATCTTATATTCTGGTTTTCTATTTTTTTAGTTTTTGGCTTAAGACACTTGGTATAAACTAAAAACTTTAAAACAAATCAGCTAATATTGAACCAAAATTTCAAATTGTTTTTGTAGAAAAACTTGGAATCATTTGTATGAGATTTCAAGTTTTTCTTTTTACAAATATTTTCCAACAGGCATTTGCTTTAGCAAAAGAAAACAGTAGCTACTGCGCAAACTAGAAAACCTAAAATTATAAATCAAACTAACATTTTAAACTAAATATTTAACATAACAAATAAGCAAGTGTATTTGTGTATTATTATTTCAATTGAAAGCATAGTACGTGTGTACGAGATTGTGCGTGTAGACACAAGTAGTCAAACAAATCATCAGCAAAAAGGTTTTAACAAAAATTCAAAAAAAAAAAACGAATCTAAACAACAACTCTTCATCAATATTGCAAACAAAACAAAAACAAGGATAATGTAGTGAGTGAATTAAAAAAAAAAATGTGTTGAAAAAATCTTCATGTAATATTGACTTTTTTGTCTTGGGTAAATGTTTGGTTTATTTGTTAACTAGTGTGTGTATGTTTTGTAAAATACTGGCAAATGATATTACAGTCAATTATTAACAATACAATACACTAAATATAAATGGAGTTTCTTAAATTTACATTCATGTATATGCAAACAATAACAAAACAGCTTCAGCTACAGCTTCATCAGTAAAAGCATTAGTACCCAGTTAAGCAGCATTATGGTCAAGGTATTTTACTGATTTCAACACATACTCGTACTTGCAACATACACACACAAAGCGAAACATATTCGTTTGTATGCAAATAGTAGTTACGATTTAATGGAGTCTACTAAAACAAGAATTTTTATTATTACTGGTACCATTAGTGCTGGTTCTAGCAATTGAAAGCTTTATTAAGGATTGACTACATATATTCGTTGATATTCCACAACATCTAAATCTAAACAGCTCTTCAACAGCAATACTTATGCTGCAGCAATTGTTATTATATGTTGTTTTACATGCTGGCAATTAAATGATTATTCGTCCTGTTTAGATGTACAATGAAATTGATAACGCAGAAGGTAAGTGCTATAAATTGAAATAAACTAAAAACTAAATTTTGTAACATGAGTCACTTCATAGTTGTGGCTAAGAAATTAACATCACTTCACCACAATAATAAATCCAGCAGTCTCTCAATAAACAGAAAGAAACTTTATCAGTTGGTTTTAACGTTTTGTAACAAGCCCCAAACAGAACTCCTCAAAATTTAATTTCCTTGCCAAGGATTTATCAATTACAATCATTTAATCCCATAAACCTATTCCATGCTTCAACAACAACAGCACCTGGCTTAACTTTCTAACCAAGTTATTTATAGCTTTCCTATTGTTTTACATTCTCAGCTAAAATAAACCTTAAAATAAATTAAACAAAAATTTACAATTTTATTACTGCCAAGCTAAACATTCATTTATTAAAGATATTTAACTTAGTTTAACTCAAAAAAGTTAGCTAAATTACTGCCATAGTCTACAAAAAATAAAGACAAAATAATATTCATAAAAATAAGCAGCATATACAGTAAAGATCTACAGTTAAATACACAGAAAGCAAAAGGATGAGCCTGAGCATATGAAACTTGCTAATAAAGTACGAAATGTATAAAGTTTAAATTGAAAATTGTTACAATACGTAACTTTTTTAATTTAAATTTAATTCGAAACTTTAACTCCGGCGTCCATTAACATCCTGCTTTTTTTTACGCACACAAATAGAAATAAATATATGTATGTGCTTATACTACCCTGCAAAAATCTGTGTAGTACGTGGTCCATTGTAGCTAAAATGTAGTGACTACATCATGGTAATATGTAATGCACTTGTGGACCATTTCATTTTCAAATCAGAACATCTTGTTACACGACAATTATTTGTGCTTTAACGACCGTCGTAATCGTTGTTTAAAAACATTTGATGTAGTTACAAGGAGTAGTTTTGGCACTAGTCCCGTGTTATGCAAAGCAGGATTATATGGTCCAGTCCTAGGACATCGTAATGTTAAATGGACTAGTTTTCTTTTTTCAAACAAATGGTACTCCTGGTCCATTGTGGAATAGTCCATACATGCGTGTATAGAGTACTTGCGTTTTTTGCAGGGTACCTTAAATACAAAAGTATAGTAACAGGAACATTTAAAGGAATTTATAAAGAGTTTAACATCAAACATTTACTGTATTAACAAATACAGCTAAAAACACACACATAGACCAAGAACAGACTGTGGAACAAAACTAGAACATGCACGCGAAAATACACAAGAAAAGACACAATTTGAATTTTTTTTAATAAATATATTTATATTATTAAAAATATGAAAATACTTGCAGGCTTTAAGGTATGTGTAGATAAAAGCCAATGTTAAGTGTGATAAACTTTCAAGTGTAAGTTAATACGACTTTTATGGATATCATTGAAACAAATACATACCTGCTCACACATGCATATACACCAGCACACAGACATTTATTTAGTTACTACAATTCAGACAATACAATGTGGTACATTTACTCCTGCTAACATTTTATTTGGCAGTCTTTAGCAGCAGAGTAAGACGATACATTTAAACAATTCACATTAAATAGAGTTTTCATAAAATAACTTTTCACATGCATTTAAATTTTGCTATTTTTTTTTGATCATTCTTCCTGAGACAAGTAAATTATTTCTTTTTTTTTTAATTTTGTTTTGTTTCATGTTACTGCTGTGTTTTAGCAAAAATATATAAAAAATGTATGACTTTAAATGGTTTTTCGAAAATAAAAAAAAAACGTTTTAAAGCTGTTGTGGAATACAGCAGAAAAGACGGCGTTGTTTTCTTTTGCTGGTTTTAAGCAGACTTATTACCTTAAAAGTCGTACAGGAAATATGTTTTATGTAAAAGTAAATATATGTAGTAAAATATAATAGTTAAAGGGGGTTTAAGTATAATAGTTTTTCCTTTTATACTTTATACATGTTAAAATAATGGGTGATTCCAGTAGAGATACTTTTTTCAATCAGATCACGTGCGAGTCGTGTCATACTGTCATGTTATTTTTGTTTAGTATTGTTTGGCATTTCATAATGAAATTTTCAACTTTATTACGAAAATTCACGTTCTGTGAGCATAATCGGTCTACTGAGCTCAATGGGTATGTAAACAAACAAAATTGCCGCATTTGGGACGAAAAGCAACCTGAAGAGATTCAAGAACTGCCACTTCATCCAGAAAAAACAACGGTTTGGTGTGGTTTATGGGCCGGTGGAATCATCGCTCCATATTTCTTTAAAAATTATGCCGGTGTGAACGTAACCGTTAATGTTGACAGTTATCGTGCCATGATAACCGACTATTTAAAGCCGAAAATTGAAGCTCGTGATCTCGGCGACATTTGGTTTCAGCAAGACGGCGCCACTTCTCAGACATCGCATCAATGAATGGATTTGTTGAGAGAACACTTTGGTGAGCACATAATTTAATGTTTTGGGCTGGTCTATTGGCCACCAAGATCGTTTGATATCACACCATTAGACTTTTCCCTGTGGGTATGTGTAAAGTTTATGCGGTATACCCGCTTCGATTCAGGCTTTGAAGGAAAACATCACGCGTGTCATTTGCCAGTAACCAACGGATAGACCATCTGTGAAGTACCAACGACCAACATTTGATAGGCATGATAAATGCAAAAGAATGTTCTTTCATTGATAATAGATATTCCCCATTAAATTTGAATTTTCTGTGTTTTTTTTTTAAGTAGGGAACCTCGAAATTTACACGCTTTATGAAAAAGAGTTTTGTTGCTCGAACGAGTCATCGAAAATTGGACTCAAGGGATAGACCATCTGTGATGTAGCAACGACCAACATTTGATAGACATTATTTTCAAAAAATAAATGCCACAGAATGTTCTTTCAAATATAGATATTCCCCATTAAATTTGAATTTTCTGTGTTTTTTTTTTTTTTTTTTCTTTAAAAAAGTAGGGAACCTCGAAATTTATCACGTTTTATGAAAAAGAGTTTTGTTGTGAGGTATTTTTAACAAGCAGTTAATGAAGCTATTACTATACTTTACAACATTTTTTCAGTTTTCTAAAGAAGTTATTCAAATAAACTATAATATTCCCTAAAAGGTTTTTTTTTAGCCTTGGCAGCTTTAAAATGTAAAGTTCTTAACACACTTAACATAGCAAATTAAACTGTCTAATAACGAAACTGGCCGTTTACAGTCCTTTCTTATTAAAATGTTACATTTTCTACTAAACTCAAGTATATATGCATATTGTTCTGCCTTTATAAAATTATACCTAAAAAATAACTAAAATTCTTGCATAAATACTTATGTTTAAGAAATAGCAAAACATTATAACAATAATAGTATAAAATAATAGTAAAAATAATGCTAGGCAACAATAAGAACAATAGTTCCCAAGAGTGCTACAAAAAAAATATAACAAACACACACAGCAAACTGGTAAATTCTCACAAATCCTTTACTGACTTTTCAAAAGGTTTTAACATCTTAGTTTTTGTTTTTTCATCACGCTAGACGTTCTGCATATATAAAATAAAATAAACATATAAACGAAACAACTCCAGTTCCTTTTTTACCTACTGCTCTGGCCACAATTGGAGGTGAAGACGTACCGACATAAACAAAAATGAAATAAAAAATACAAATACAAACATAATGAAGTAAAAAAATAACAATAAAAAGAAACAATACATTTGTTGTACCTTCCATCATCACCAATAACATTTGCATACATTTACATTGTGCTGGTGCTGAACATGGTTGTATAGTTATGTGCAGAAGTGTGTTTATTTAAATTGTTAGTTGTGATAGGTACCTGTAAAACTGGCAAAATAATACCACTGCTGGTACCCTCTCTTCTATAAATTTGCATACACACACATGAGAGTCTCTCTCTGTTTAAGGATTTTATTCACTAAATCCATATTGTAGAGTACATTTGTGCCAAAAAAAATGAAGCCACAAACGCATTTTCGTTTCTAAAGAAAATAGTAAAATTCTCAGCTTCCAAAAGAAGAAAAGTGTGTAACAAAAACAACCACATGTTTGAAAATGTATAAGAAAATACCAAGTATTGAATTTCATTAAATCATTAAATATTTGCCCTACAAATATGGTATATTATCCTAGACATTTTGGCAACCTAAATATATCCCAGAAAACTTCAAGCATAATGCTTTCAGACTTTAGCTCATGTATGGCTGATGCAGCCATACTGAAACTGAAGAATAATATCGTTAATAGGAAATTGCACCAACAATTCCTCTATCGCTACAGTTATATGAAGTCAAATATATTAATGTATCACTGTTGTGTTTTAGTATAAAGATTGTATTATATTTTCTATATTCAGTGTGTGTTTGCGTAACATATTTAACATCTTCTTTATATTCCCTGGTACATTCAAATCAACTTAAAAGAACCAATCAACAAAACCAAATAGTAGTAATAAATTGAACCAGAATATAACTAGCATAGAACTAGAATAAACATTAGAATAGACATAAGAATAAGCATTAGAAAAAACATTAAAACTGACATTAGAACAGAAATAAAACAGGCACCATAACAGACATTAAAATAACACTGGAACAGGCACTAGAGCTGACACTAGAACAGACACTAGAATAGACAGTAGAACAGACACAACCACAGACTCTAGAACAGTTACTAAAATATACACTAAAATAGATACTGGAAAAGACAGTGAAACAGACACTAGACCAAACAGTAAACAAGACATTAAAATAAGCACTGGAACAGATACTAGAATTTACACTTAAACAGACAGTAGAACATACACTGCTGAAGTCAATAAAGCCAACACTAAAACAGACAGTAGAACAGACACAACCACAGACTCTAGAACAGTTACTAAAATATACACTAAAATAGATACTGGAAAATACAGTATCTACAGGAAAATAGATACTGAAACAGACACTAGACCAGACAGTCAACAAGACATTAAAATAAGCACTGGAACAGATACTAGAACTTACACTTAAACAGACAGTAGAACAGACACTAGAACAGACACTGCTGAAGTCAATAAAACCGACACTAAAACACACAGTACAACAGACACAACAACAGTTACTAAAATATACAATGAAACACTAGAAAATACAGTGAAACTGACACTAGACCAGGCAGTAAACCAGACATTAAAAAAAGCACTGGAACAGATACTAGAATTGACACTTAAACAGACAGTAGAGCAGACACTAGTACTAAAATAACCACTAGAACAGACACTGCTAAAGACACTAGAACGGACACTAAAACAGACAGTAGAACACACACTAGAACAGACGATAGTAAGTACACGTGAACAGATACTAAAACAGATAGTAGAACAGACATAACGACACTCTCTAGAACAGTTACTAAAATATACACTTAAATAGTCACTGAAAAAGACAGTGAAACAGACACTATACCAGACCGTAAAACTAGAACAGACAGAGAACTTTAACCTGAACTACAACCTAAACAAGAGCACAAAACAGGAACCTTAACCTGAGCTTGAACTTGAACTTGAATCAGAACCGAAACCTTCATCTTAACTGGATCCTAAACTTGAACGAGAACAAAATCTAAACTAGATCCTAAAGTAAAACCTGAACTAGAAAATGAACTAAATCCTGAACTATAACCTAAAGTTATAAAGCTGAAGTTGAACTTTAATCTGAACTAGAACCTGAAGTTGAACTTAAAGTAGAACTTGCAATAGACTGAACTATAACCTGAACTAGAACCTGAACTATAACTTGAACTAGAAGCTAAAGTAGAACCTGAACTAGAACTTGAATTAGAATCTAAAGTAAAACCTTTCTATTTTATTAATTCGACCTTAAGTCTGTTTCATTAAAAATATAAAAACTCTTGTTCGTTTTTAACAATAAAAAATAACTAGAACCAAAAGTACAACCTGAACTGGAACTTGAATTAGAACCTTGGAACATTAACTAGATTCTGACTTAGAACCTGAATAAGAAGCTTAACTTAAACCAGAACTGGAACCTGAATCTAAACTATAACCTAAACTTGAGCACTCAACCCCTTCGTGTTGGTTCCTTTAAGTTTTATTTTTACATCTAGTCGTATAAGTAAATGTAAATTTACATTTGCATTTATATACCTTTTAGGGTATCCATTTGATTAAGGATCGTTCGAGTAATCGAAAAATTTCTTACGAATAATTATTCGAAGGATTTCAAAATAACCATTCTGGAATAACGAATAATTCGTTAAATTTTATGAATAATCGAGTAAAATAAATAAATATGTTTATTTAGATTGTCGTTGGTGTTTAAAAATGTTTAAATTTAAAATTGATAATTTAACACAGTTTTTTTTATGAATTATATAATTTAAATTATTGTTTTCTACTATTTAACATTGTCACCATCAAGGTGACATTTTTGAATGTCAGGAGTCTGACTTATAAGCAGAATTTCTATTTTAAATTAAGTTTTTCAAACAATAATAGCTCTGTTAGCTCCTTATACAAATATATAAATGTTATTGCGATAAGTTTTAATTCTTAAAATAAATCTGATATTTAGTAAAACACAAATACTGTACGAGTTTGAAATGTATTTCGAAATAAATCTGTTAGAGTCCACATTTAGCCGAAATATTGTATTAACTACAATGTTTTGCACCTTATTGACAACTGCAAAGAAAGTGGTATTGAAAGTGTTTGCATACAAAATATTGTATAACATAGGCTGAATCAAATGTCAAATATAAAAGACGAGGATATTACTAAAACATATGAATATAATATAAATGGAATCATAATGGATGCTTTGTTCTCAATAGAATCACTTTCTGAGTCGATTTAACGATGTCTGTCCATCCATTCGTTAATCTGGCTGGCTGTCCATGTGAAGCTTGTGCGCTGAGTACAGGTGGCATTTTTGAAGATATTTTCATAAAATTCCCTACGTAATATTTTTAGGCCAACTGACATTTGGGATTGAAATTGCTTGAATTAGGTTCATTATTTAACCTAGCTCCCATGCAAATATCCTTTCGAAATAAAAGTCTATCGGTCATAAATGTATGATTTATGCCACAAATAAGTTCTACATGAAGCCTAATCATATCTATAAATTTAGTGTAAATCGGTCCATAATTAACTAAAGCTGTCATATAAGGTCCACTGTCGAAATACGACTATAAATATCTTAAAAATGTTGGTATCCAAATCGTCATCGAAAATCCGAAAGTACGTAACATCACTTTTTCCATTTTTAAAGGAGAAGCTAAAAATGTTATTTAATAAAAAATACTTCAAGTAGAGAGCTAAAAAAATGCAAGCAAAAAAGCTATATTTTGCAAAATATTTTTTAAGTTCTATTTGTTACATTCATTTGTATTTGTGTTTTCTGAAACAAAATAACGTATCATCATAAAATTGCTTCAAAATTCAAATATTTCATTATCATTTCTCAACCCAAGTTTGACGAAACGTTGCTTTGAATTGAGAAAATAATGTACATGTTGATACGTTATTTTGAATTCTGGATGTAAAAGCGTTAGTTGTGGTCGCAACAATCTAAAAATTGGTAGAGACTTGTAAGATAGCCTAACGAAAAATATTCGATCCAAAAACTCGATTTTATTTTTTTTATTTTTTTGATGATACGTACTTTTGGATTTTCGACACCTTTTTATAATGGTCGGTCCACAATTATTCAAAGCTCTCATCTAAGATACTCTACGAAAATCACTTAAAAGTGTTTGTATCGAGATAAGAAGTTACAAAAACAAGTTTATGGATAGGTCATAGCTCCCATATAGCGTCCATTTCTGAAAAACATACTGGGTATAGGTTATTACATGGTATACTTTTTTACTTGTTTTTTAATTAAACCAGGATCATTATTACAACATAAACTAACCCCCCGTTGGCACATGCTCAATACACTTACAGTTTCTTACTAACACAAACACATTTTTTGCACTTGCAGCGCAACTTGCAAGAGATTTAGCATGTAAATAAATTTTTGGCACTTGCCGCAAGTAAAATGACAAATGCAATAACAGATTTTCGGGGTTCTACAGAAAATAATAAAGAAAAAAGAACACAACTATACCGCAACACATCTTAATAGTATTTTTAAACATATTTACATACATTTCATGTATTTATAAAAAAAATGTAAATTAAAATTGTTTTCCGTATATTTTCTTTTGATTATACGGCAATACTCGATGCACATGTTTTTGAAAATTAACAGAATTTTATGAAAAATTTTTGTTAGAAGTTTCTTTGTTGACGACATTTTAAAAATGAATTTGCATTTGCTAGTATAGAAACCTTGAAAAAATATGGTTGGTTTTGGGTGTTTTTCGTCGATAATATGCCACTTGTAAGGAATTATTTGCATGTGTCAACGGGGGGTAAGGCGGAGGTGAATGAAATTTAAGATGATGTTGATTACGATTACGTTGAAATAGAACACAGAACATAGTTATTAAAATGTATATAAGTGATATTACTAAAGATGGATACTACTTTCTTGATGAAGAAAAAAACTTGCTATTTTAGTTTATTTAACCCTTAAGCAAACACCAAAATGTTTTCACATAAGCGAACCCCCTGGCCTAGGACTTTTTATATTCCAACTTCTTCAATATCAGAGTCATCGCCTTCACTAGTTAACTGCCAACACAACAATTACAAACTAATTTCTGAAACGTGCAAGCACATTGTTTTGAGAAATAATAGTAGGTATAGGGCCTGGCTGAGCCCTGGTTATAGGAATTTATAAAAAGATATGGGCTTCGCCTAAGATATCTATGTAAAAAACTATAAAAATGTTAAAAAAATGCCTGCCAGGCCCTGGTGTGGGCTTAAGGGTTAATTTTATTTTGTATTATTTAAGACATTCGATTGATTTTAAATATTATTCGAACAAGTTAAAATGTCCTATACGAATTATACGTTTTATTCGACCGAAAGAAATATCGAATAATTTAGTTACCCTAATACCTTAACATAGATGTGTATGTGCAAGCAATTTGAGACCTAACATCTCATTTGGTTTCTATGCAAATATGTGTAGATTGCATACAATTTTACTTGCTACGTAAATGTAGATGTAAAGCATCTTACATATGTATAATATGTGTGTAGATGAGAGTTAAAACTTTACACAGGAGTCAGTGTAAATTTGTTATATTTACTGCTGCATTTGTATAAATGTATGCAGTTTTGCATAGATGTATTCAAGTGTTTATGTATGTGTAGGTATATTAATGTTTAGAAAGTAAAGTGAAATTTTCTTTAAACTATGTATATATTTGTATAATATGTAAATATGTATATGTAGTGAATATTACAGTTATAAAAATATATGTTTGTATGTATATGAGCAAAAATATTTCTTAAGGATTTTCTTTTTTTTAGAGTTTGGTTATTATTGTTCTTGTTGTTGTTATTGCTAGCATTTATTTCTAATATTTTGCATTATTTAAACGTTGACATTTCAATAATCCCAACATATTTTGCATGGCAATCATATGCAATGAAATTTATTTTATATAGGTTGTTTCTTTTTTTTTTTTGTTTTTTGCTAGTTTTTAAAACCTTAGACTAGGGACAATAAGCAAATAAATTGTATAATAATGAAATATGTTTGTGCCTGGGAAGGAACTCTCATTATTTGAGCAGCATAAATGAAATGCATTGTGTGTGCTTGTGTTATGTGTGGTCTATGTAAAATGATTTCAAAAGGGATTTAATTCTGGCAAGTTTAAAAGTTTAAACATTTAATAAATGTTAAGCCTGAAAGGATTTTGTTAAATGGAGATTTGAGTTGAGAAGGCTTTAAACTTTAAATATTGTCTTGGGGGAGTAAGGAAGGAATATACTTAAAAGGCAAATGTGTTTGAAATTGAAATTCAGGTAAAGTTTTTTTTAACAAGTTTATTTAACTAAAGAAACTTTAAAGTTTTAAGTTTTATTTAAGCTTAAAACTTTGCAATATTCACTGAAGCTTTCTTAAGGGTGTTATTAAATTAGGAATTTAGGTCAAGCTTTAAATTTTTGAGTTATATTTAAGCTGCAAGCCCAACAAACTTTTACAATATTTCTTACGGTACGGCCACACTTGACAAATATTTGCCGAAAAAGACATAACCACTACATAACATATATATGAACTCGCTTATTTATTTAAAAAAAAAAAAAACTTTCTTAGTTAGACCAAAGCTCAACAAATATGTAATTTAAATTTATATAATGCCACACAAATTTGTGCTAAAACAAGTAAATATTTGCCAAATGTGACGTATCTTAAGCAATATTGCAAAACTTTGTTAAGCTTAAATATAACCAAAAACTTTAAAGCTTGACCTAATTTAATTTTACCCCGAAGAAAGCTGCAGTGAAAATTGCAAAGCTTTAAGCTTAAACAAAAACTTAAAACTTTAAAGTTTCTTTAGTTATTTAAACTTATTAAAACAAACAGTTATATGCAATTACAAAACTGTGCCCAGCTTTGAAGCTTAAAATTATAACTTAAGCTCTAAGTTTATTTAAAGTTTTCCAACAATATTATTTTTAGCTTATTTTTCTATAAAACCGCCGCATCAAAGAAAATCGTTTTTGTTATAAAACTGATACTGAAAAACAAAAACAAAAAAAAAAACAAGAAATAAAATAAATTAAAATGCTGCAACCATAGTTAAGGATTTTCATTTATGTTGCAAAGATGTAACAAACACAAAAATACAGCAACAACTAAAGAAACAAACTCCCTTTCCCACAGCTCTTCAGTGAGTGCAGCAAACAATGTTTAACAAAAAAAAACGAATAAAAATACTTTAAATTAAATAAAAATTGCATTCAAACACACACAAAACAATAAAAAAATAGAATAAAATAAAGTAAAGAAAATCTACCACTGCAATAGTCAAGATAGTATGAGAAAGGATATAAATAAATAAAAAAAAGAAATGCATATAAAATAATAAAGGAATCAAGCCAGCAAACACATTGAAAAAAAATACCAAAAGAAAGGAACTTTTAACCACAATTTAAAGCACACAAACCCCTGACTCTTTAACATACTCTTTTTCTTTTGCTATATGATTATAATACTCTATAGACTGAAGGCATTTTCTTTATTGTGCTTCTCAAAAGCTTAAGGATAACGCACTTTAACTAACGATTGTGTTTATAGTAAGAATTTTAATTGTGAAAAAGGATATGTGTTGCTGTTTGACTATGCGACAAGCACACGCAGAGAAAAAATATAGTTGTGCATGTTTACCACAACTATTTTAACATTTTTAAACAATTTTTTTTTTTTAAATTTTGGTCACTGTTATTATTTATATGTTTATTTAACTATGTTATGGTTAAGTTACCATTTACATGATTATAGCAATCATATATCCGATTATAGCAATTATGTACTGTTTGTGGTAATCAGTTGTATGATGAAAGATTATACCATATTATGCTGATCGCTATCATAATCAAAGAGCAACAAATTATGATAAATGGATTCATTATAAACATGATTGTCACAACCATAAACATAGTTACTACAATCGTTTATATGATTGTGGTAATCATCTTAATCGTAACTTAATTATATTATGGTTACCGCAGTCATATAAATAATTACAGTGACCATAACATTGTTGAACAATTTGTAAAAATGTTGATATTGTTGTGGTTAACATGTACAACTATATTTTTTCTCTGTGTGCAGTAGCTACCTAAATGTATAATGTGTGTGCATTTATGTATATAAGGGGCACAGAACTTTCTAGTTTAAAATAATGTTGCAAAAATACTGTTGCTACTCACTGATAACAAACAATTTGGTTAAAATTTTAGACAATGCTTAAGGTCATGATTGACGACAGTAAAAAAGTATTTATGAGCAAACCACCAAGTTACAGACACATGCATAATTAAATGTACGAAAAGACACACATCCGGGATATGTTGCAAGTGGATACATTTGTAACCGGTTGTGTGTTTTAGGGTTAAAGACAGCCTATTGAAAATCAATTTGTTATCTTTCGTCTAGCAGAATTGTTTAGCGAAACTTCCAATGGCAACATATTTGTTTTTTAAACAGCTATTGACAACTAATTGGAAACGTTTTGCAAACCATACAAGTAACTTGTGAGTAACCAAAATTCTGGAAATTTTAGGCCACACAAATGTGAATTTTTTAAAATGAATAAGAGAAATAAAGGAACTATAATTCGTTTTACTGGGTAGATGTTACATCCGTTGAGACAGGATCATGGGGCACTGGCTGAGGGCAAAAGTGTGAGATATTTTACTTGGAAATTAATACTCTGAAAGCTTAGAGTCAAGTCTAGATTCCAGGATTATATTGTAGAACATCAAAAAGAGTAGGAGCTTCAGGAGAGCAGGAGTAGGGTACCGGTAGAAATCAAAATTGCTCACTAAACAGCCAGCACATTGCTAAAATAAATAAAAACCTGTGAAAGTGAAATGAAGAAAATCTAATTAAGCAATTAAAAATGTATTGTAAAGGATCCTGGACAGACTGAGCATTACCCCAGCTTAAAACCTGGAGTAACCGGAGGTTCATTACAAATTTAAGAAAATATTCAACCTTAATTATAGTTTTAATATTTAACCCATTTTTTGCCCAAATTAATGTTTTTTTCATATTTGAAAACTAATCTATTCTTCCTTTTTGAAAGAATTAAAAAAAAAAATTAAAAAGCGTGAAAGAGTGTTCACAAGTGAACAAAATAAAACACTAAACATTCCAATTCCAAGTTGATCCAATTTTGGAGTACCAGGAATGTGAAAAAAAAACAATTTTCTTAAATTTGATTAAGACAGCAAATTGTGTTGTGTTAAAATTTTCGTTAATATGTTGTTGTAAAACCTTTTTGCTTCATTGCAGTCTCACATTAATTGCGCCTTGACATCGATCAACAGTTGTAGACTCCCAAGTCATATTTGCTAACGCGAATAGAGTATCAATATTGATTAATTTTTTAAGTCTTACTGGCTAGAGCTATGTCGTTCATGAACGAACAGGTTAAAATGAAAGGATCACTTCATTCAACGGAATGAGCCGGTCATTTAACTGAACGGTTTTCGTTCAATAGTGTACGGATCAATTTCGTTCAGCTGGTGTTTATCAAAAGACAAGAAAAATTCACATTCAATAAGGGTTGTATTAATTCGTTCAAAGTGAACGATTGAACAAATTGAATAACCGAATCAGTCTTGGATAAATGAACGAAAATGACCGGTCACTGAAATGAACGACTCTAGTATCTTTATTTCAAAATCAAAAAAAAAAAAACTGTCTGCCTGTCTCAGAATTGCACCTATGTACTCTAACCAAATATAAACACCTGGGTTCTACATTTATAAAATGAAGTGGAAGTGAAATTTTCATTAAGTTTGTGTTCTAATTTTAGTAAAAATGATTTGAAAAGTAAAATATAATTTCCAATTTGGTTCATCTCAGAAATTGCATTAAGTTAAAGGGTTCACTCACTTTTCTAGAACGCCGTGAAATTGTCTATCAGTTTCACTTCGTAGTGGAATATAGAACCCCGACGATAATTATATATTTATACTAAGTAAATAAGATACAAACTGATTTAATCGTTTTCTATTTATTTTCAGGTATGTACTCTGAATATATTGATGATACAAATTAAAAACAACATAATTTTCTTTAAAATATTGGTAAGAATATTTATTAGTTATTAGAATTTCCTTAGGAAACTTAATCATATTAACCCTTATGTGACTGGTAGGGTATCCGGGTACCTTTTAGGTTTTGAAATTAATTTGAAACTTCTTGAGAGCTCCCAACTTTTGATATTTTATTGTATTAACACGCTAGTAACATTTCAATTTTTTTTTCTTTTGCAAAATGGATTGTTTTTTATAAGATTTGTATGAAGGAGGTACCCGGGTAGCTTGTCGTACAAAAATGGTGTTTCTTTTCATTCGCATAAGGGTTAAAAAACAAATTCTGAAAACTCTGCTATGTTCCTAACTCAAAACTTTTACCTGTATCATTTGTGTATAAAATCATAAAAATATTATTAAATTAAAAACTAATAAATTTATCTAAAAAAGGACATTACCAGGCATCGTTACACATTTCACAGAAATATCTTTGTAGCAAAATAAGCACAACAACAAAAATTCAATGGTGGAAAAATTAAACAAGAAGAAATAATACAACAAATAAAAAATTTAATTAGAATTTTATTATCCTTTTGTTGTTGCTGTAATACATTGTTAAAATGAGAATTATTATTGTTATTGTTAGGTTTTGTTGTTGCTGTTGCCGCTGCTGTTGGTTGTCGTTGATAACAGTCTAACCAGCTGTTGTCTAGCAATGAGTAGGAATCTGTTGGTATATGTGTTTGAGAGGGAGAATCCATCAGAAAAAAGTTTCTGTAAAGAGGCCTTCCAGAAGGCCTTCTTTTGCAGTCACAAGGACTTCCAGTAGTATTTAAAAATCTTTTCAATTTTACACAGCATATCATTGTAAGAGAAGGGCAATTTGGAAGGCCTACCAAGTAATGCCTTATAGAAGGCGTAATTAAAGGTCTGCTAAATTTATAATTTCATTCAGTTAGCTTTTATTCTTCCCAATTTATTAATGTTCCTATAGATTAGTTATTTCCCCAACTAATCCTATTGAAGAACAATAAACGCAGCTAACTTCCAGTCACACTTTTATTAGTACCACTTTATTTAAAAGTAGCTAACCCCTAGCTACTTAATTAATTACCCATTTACTCCCTTTAATTTATCCCTATAATCTCTCAGCTCTAATCTCTCAACTAATTCTACTGATAAGGTACTAATAAAAGTCGCTAACTGGGGGAGTTACCCTTTATATTTCTCAAGTTTATTCAGTGCCTATGGAGCAATATTACTTGTGTGTTTTGGTGGTAGAAAAACTAATTTATTGTGCCTACGATAGCCATTGACGTATCGAATGACATCTCGGGTGTTAAAACGATACTTTTTATTCGATATCAATTTTCATAATGGCAACATAAACAATTTCGATACATAGCGCTCGATATTTTATGCGGTGATTAGACCCCTATATTTGTTTCGTCATTTACACAGCGAATTGTCACCAACTAATTCTTATTGCTTAAATCGCTCGTATTTTTATGTGAGAGTAAGAAACACATTTGTATAAACATATGTTATACGTACAAGAGAGTAACACAAATTGCTAGTACAATCAAATGTATACTCGTCTTATCTTCCCCTCACCGCGAAGTCTACAATGTAATCAGCTTAGCTTAAAAAATTGCTTGGTGTAAATTAGGACTTTGTTGTTGTAGTTACAATATACAGCAATATATGCAAGATCATTCGTGTTTCATGATTTGTTGACATTCTTTTGAAATGCAATTTTAAATGTGTATGAACACCTTCTGAGAGAAGGCATAAGGGAATGAGTATTGAATCTTTTAGAATAAACAGGTCTTCTAAAAGGCCTAAAAATATAAGCATTGCAATTTTTCCCGCTAGGAAGCCTTGTATTGTTGTGCAAATATGCATGCACGTACAACAAACTCCTGTCTATCTATTGTAGGATTTTGTAAAGACAAAAACAATTACCAACAACAGCAGCAACAACAAAAAGTGTGATAACCATTCTTATACACACACACACACATACATCACGTTCTCATTTATGTATGTCATTATTATTATTATTTTGTTGTTGTTGTTGCTATTGCTGCTGTTGTTGGTTTGTTAAGCTAGATTTACACGATTGAAATTTTCTTCAAAATTGCTTTTCAAAATGCTTCAAACTCGTGTAAACAGCAAAAATTCTTCAAAATTTATTTATTTAATAATTATTAATAGTTACTAAATAAATAAATTTTGAAGAAATTTTGCTGTTTACACGAGTTTTAAGCATTTTGAAGAGCAATTTTGAAGAAAATTTCAATCGTGTAAATCTAGCTTTACTCTCATTTGCTTTGTTTTCATCATTTGTTTGCTTTTTTGTGTTTGTTTTTTGTTTTTGTTGGTGCTGTATTGCTGTTTGTATTCTACTAATATTTTCATTTTGTTGCTGCTGTTGTTGTGGTTGTTAAGCCAACAAATTAATGCAGACAAGTCGCATATTATGCATAATTAACTGCGTATATACATATGTACATATGTATATGCATATGTATTTACATACTTAAGTATTTGAGTGTGAGTCTAAATTGTGCTTTTGTATGAATAACTAAACACTGTAGTATAAAAATGTTTTTGACCAACGCTGCTAGTGCCGCCGCCGCCATTACCATCATTTAACAAACTGAACATGCCAAAACAAAGTTTTTTTTCTTCTATTTATGTACACAAAACTGTCTGTCAAGTTTTTTTCTTGTCAGTTTGAGCAGCTAGAGACAGCGAGACATGTGTAGCAGATATACGTATGTAGCTAGACAGACATTTCTTTGCTGTTGATATTTATTATACCCTACACTACCATAGTGAGAAAGGTATATTGGATTTGTGCTGATATTTGTAACGCCCAGAAATATTGGTCCAACAAGTATACCGATCGACTCAGAATCACTTCCTGAGTCGATTTAACGATGTCCTGTTAAGTCCATGTAAATTTTGTGCGCAGAAGATATTTCGATACAATTTGATACGTGATATTTTTTCGGTCCAAGGACGGATGGGACAGAAACTGGTGGAAATCGGTCCATTATTTCACCTGGCCCCCATACAAATGTCCTCCCGAAATAGGGGTTTAACGATCATAAATGTTTGAATTATGCAAGTATCCAAACTAATTTCTTCACAAATGAGTGGTAAATGAAGCCAAATCACATCTACAAATTTTGTGCAGATCGGTGCATAATTTATCATAGCTCCCATATAAGGCCCACTCCCGAATCTCACTTGAAAGAGCATAACTCTCTCAAAAATATTGGTATCCAAATAATATTGAACACAAATATGTTTCATACATTTAGGATCCAAATGTATGAAACATAATATGATAATGACCCCTATCGTGAATAAAAATTCCACATGAAATTTGTTCCCTTTTCACATTTTTCCTATTTAAATTCAATGTTAAAAAAATAAAAGGGAACAAATTTCATGTAGAATTTTTATTCATTGTTTTATACATATACTGGGTTATATGGTCGAGCTTGACCGACTATACTTTCATACTTGTTTTTTATTTTGTTTCGTTTTTGGTGTAGCTTTTGTTTTTTATGATGCATGTTGAACATAAACCCATAACACACTCATTTAAAATTGGCACTTAAACGAAGTTTGAGTGAGAGTAGTGAAAAAATAATAGGAATTAATAATTATGATGTTTATGCTGCCGTCATTATTTATGTAAAAATATAAAGAAAAAACTATATAAACAGTTACAATGGTTGCAATTTTTTAATGTTTTTTCTATTCGAGTTCAACAATTTACAGCAATTCATTAATTAATACGTTAGTTTACTTGTTTGTGCTAAATATTTCTTCATACATTTTGTACTTTCTTTAATTTGCCGGTAACTTATAACAGAGTTTAGCTTTTTGTAGCCTAGAGCGTATGAGTAATATTAAATTACGTGTATACTTTATTACAAAGAATAACCTTAAGAATAACGGAAACTAAATTCTGTTAAAAACCGAAATTAGTAAACGTCCAAATCTATTTAATACTTTGAAATTGTTAAAAAAGTTGTCTTATTAAACTTAAAAGTTATTTTGAAAAATTGTTTAATTCTTAAAATTTTTTTTTTTTTGCTTTATTTAACTTTAAGCATGAATATTCCTAAAGTGCTATTTTACCTTTAATTATGGCTCTTTATATTGTCTTAGCTTTGTTTTAGTTGTGGCTCATTCTATAGTACAAATCAAAAATCGTGCCTTAGTTTAGCTCAAATCGTGGCTTTTTCTTTAGTCCTATTTGAGTTTCACTCGTGGCACTTTTTGTAGCTTGTAGTTTTTTCTTAATTGTTCTTTAATCCTGGCACATTTATAGTTTTGTTATAGCTTCAATCATGGTTCTTTCTTTCTACTTCATTTAGCTTCAATCGTGGTTCTTTCTCTTGTTGTATTTTTACTTCAATCATGGCTCATTCGCGGGTCATAATTAGCTTCAATCATATCTGTTTATCTTGTCATAATTTAGCTTTAATCATGGCTCTTTATCTTGTCGTAATTTGACTTTACTCATGGCTCATTCGCTGGTTTTAATTAGCTTCAATCGTGGCTCTTTCTCTTGTCTAAATTTAGCTTCAATTGTGGCTCTTTCTCTTGTATAAATTTATCTTCAATCATAGCTCCTTCTCTTATCTTAATTTAACTTCAATCATGGCTGCTTTTATCTCAAATTAACGTCAGTCATGGCTCTTTTTGTTGTCAAAATTTAACATTAATCGTGGCTCTTTCTCTTGTCCTAATTTAGCTTCAATCATGGCTCTTTCTCTTGTCTAAATTTAGCTTCAATCGTGGCTCTTTCTCTTATCTTAATTTAACTTCAATCATGGCTGCTTTTATCTCAAATTAACGTCAGTCATGGCTCTTTTTGTTGTCAAAATTTAACATTAATCGTGGCTCTTTCTCTTGTCCAAATTTAGCTTCAATCATGGCTCTTTCTCTTGTCTAAATTTAGCTTCAATCGTGGCTCTTTCTCTTATTTTAAATTAGCTTCAATCATGGCTCTATTCTTCTGTTTCATCAATTTTAGATCTTATTGTATTGTTATCAAAAAAAAAAAATAAAAATATATAATCTCTAACCACTTCTCCTCCATGCGTATGATTTATAATAATAAAATATTAAACAATCTTTTAAAATTCATACACCCACATGACCTCAATTGTTCCTTCTTTCTTTGCATTTTCTTTTAAATTTCAATATTTCTATTCTCCATTTTCTGGCTCACATTTTTAATTTGCAAATAATTTCAATAAATTATCTATAATGTTTCATATAATAATTCATAAATTTTAATCAATTTTCCAATCTTCTTTATTATAATTTTTTTCTCAAGAACCAAATAAAACGTAAGAACTCAAAACGCAGAGAAAAAGAAATGAGAAAAAAATAAAAACGTAAATTATATGAAAATTGCAACACTTTTATAAATAATTTTCAGACTAGAAAGAAATTTTTTTTTTTTAAATGAGAAAAATAAAGGAAAATATTATTCATTATTATTCATTGCCACAAATAAAGTAGCAAAATGTCAACGACAGCACTTTGCAACTTTAGAAGGTACAACAAATGCACAGAAACACAGCAACTAACTACAGCTACCACGGAGTAAAGAAGTGAATGCTATTTGTTCTCCAATACTTATTACCCACGCAATAAGGAACACAGATTGTGAGAGAAGGAGAGAGAGAGATACAGAGTGTAAGTTTGGTTAAACAGGCAGTAAATATTTCTATATTATATTTTTGTTTTTGCAACAGTTTTCCTTTTTGTGTTTTACTTAAGCACCCCATAACGCGCAATGGTGTAAATGAAGTAGAAAAGACATTTTATGACTACATTGCATAAAATGTTTGGAAAAAGTTGCACAATTGGAAAGTGGTAGCAACATATAAGGGAGTAGAGTGGAAAGCTGTTTCCAGCCAACAAAACCTCCATAATAACAATAATAATGTGAACATAAATTAATGTAACAGTTTGCTTGTAAGTTAGCTTACCCCAGATAGGCAAAGTTAACGAGCACCAAACAACACTAACACTAACACAGCAATAACAATAAAAATAACAATGTCAACATAAACTTTCTATTTTCTAACTGCAGCTTCTGCAGTATTTGGTAGTTAGAGTTGGTTGAGTCAAGTTGTTTGTTTGTTGTTTCGTTGATGTTTTTAGTTTTTGAGGAATTTGCGTCTTAAAACCTAAAAAGCGTAAACTTTTGGCATTTAGATTTCGGTTAACGAAATGCAGAAAATATCGTTAAAGTATGAGTGGTATTTTGTTTGAGTTGTCGCTCAACGCTAACGAAGGCAACGAAAGGTGTTTTTATGGGGAAAAGCTTAATAAATATTAGTAAAGAAACTATAAGTATACAGTGGAAAAATATAACAAAAGATGGTTCTTTCCACTTATTTTGTTTTGTTTGTAGCTTTATACTAGGCTTTTTATATAGTCCTACTTTAGCTTCAATATCTGCTCTTTATATAGTCTTAGTTGAACTTCAACCGTGGCTTTCTTTGTAATCTTAGTTTAGCTTCCATTGTGTCTTTTCCTATTGTCTCACATTAGGTTTTATTGTCTTAGATTATCCTCAATCGTAAGCTTTCCTATTGTCTCAGATTAGCTTCAATAGTGGCCTTTCCTATTGTGTAAGATTCGCTTCAATAATGGCTTTTCCTATTGTCTCAGATTAGGTTCAATCGTGGCCTTTCCCATTGCCTCAGATTAGCTTCAATAGTAGCCTTTCCTATTGTCTCAGATTAGATTCAATAGTGGATTTTCCTATTGTCTCAAATTAGGTTCTATCGTGGCCTTTCCTGTTGTGTCAGATTCGCTTCAGTAATGGCTTTCATATTGTCTTAGATCAGCTTTAATAGTGGCCTTTGCCATTGTCTCGGATTAGGTTCAATCGTGGCCTTTCCTATTGTCTCAAATTAGCTGTTGTCTAACATTAGTTTTAAAAGCGACATTTCCTCTTGTCTCACATTAGCTTTAATAGCGATCTTTCTTATTATCTCACACTAGCTTCAACTTTTCTGCAGTCGAAAGCATTACTTCACTTTAGCTACAGTCAGGGCCTTTGCTTTTGTCACATTTTCTTTGACCACTGTGTCTTCTTCACCATTACAACATAATTTGGTGAAATTCCGAACCAAAAATCAAATACTATATAAAGTGCAAAATTTTACGCTTTATCGAATTACCTGAGGCTGCTCAGCACAAACAACCAAACACTTTTAGAAACCATACCCCATTACCAGCCTTCATCTTTCCTAGTGGCAGAAATTCGACAACCACCTCCTTGAAAACAAAAGCAACCAAATAACTTAAAAAAACAACAGCACAAAACTTTACAACTAATTCTCTCTATAATTCATAAAATTTTTCAGCTTTTGGCTGTGGAAATAATTGTGGCAGAAACTTTTCAGTTTAGAAATGATTTGCTCTAACATTAACGTCACCATGCTCTTAAAACATTGTCATTGTACATAATCATTTAAACTAACAATTTTTCGAAATCAAAACAGTCAAACGCCAGCGAACGCAAAATCATTTTGCCAGGAGTATTTAAGTGATGGTCTTTAGCCAAGTTTTTAGAGTCTCTGTAAGGGAGTCTATAAGACTCTTGGAATATTTATTTTTGCTACAGTTATTAAAGATGTGTTTTTTTAGGTTTTATTTTTTGTAGTTTGCTTCTTTATTACAATTGTAAGTTTATATATTTTTTAAAGTGAAATGACATGGAAACTTAATTGAAACTTTTTAATAGAATGCCAGTGGAAATGTGTCTACAAGCGCACGAAATGGGAAGTCAAATAAAAAAATCATCTAAAAATCAAATAAATAACTGACATCAAATATGAATTAAATTGTTTTTCTGCAATAAAAACCAAAAGAAAACTGCAAGTTAGTGGCTGCCTAATGGGGTGTAGAGTAATAGTGGGAGTTTAAGTTTTCTTTTTGTTTTTTTTTTTTTGAGTAATAATATTTTATGGTTGAAAATGAGAAATGAAATTGCAAACTGAAAAGTTTTAAAAGCAAATGAGAAAAACTAGAAATAAATGAATTTAAGAAATAGATACAAAAATGAAAGCAGCAAGACACATACGTACATACTTCACTAAATAGCAGAAATAAATATGCTTTAACAATAATTAAAAAAAAAAGTTTAAACCCTTTTTTATCTTTATTAACCAAAACTAGCAAGATTCTGTAACAATATGCTTCTTTTCCTAACCATTAAAACCCTAAAACTATTACCAAAATCATCTAAAGATCACAGAAATAATAAAAAATATTTAAACTTTTGACCAATTTTACTGAAATGTTCTTCAGTATGACTTTTTCTATACAAGAGAATTTAAGGAGAAAGTAAAAAATAACACACTTTCCTAACAATATGCTAAACTTAAGCAGTTAAAACTACAAGAAAAAAAAACAATTAATAGTTTACATAAGACACAAAAACATAACATAAGAACAAATGTACAGATGAGCATATAACTGAGAAAGGATATTGTGGATGTAGCAGAGGAAGTAGTTTGTTTTATAGTGGCACAATAAACGTGTTTCAGTCTGTATACGTGTAACAACTGGTGTAAATTGTAATGGTCACTTTTGCATTTTAATGCTTGATACTCATAATTTCAAATGAAAAGGAATACAGAAAATACGAGAAAAAAAAACGCAAAATTAATGGTAGGGGAACTTTTGCAAAGGTAATGTAGAATTAACGGGACCAACGGGCATGATTGAAGCTAAGGTCAGAGTATAGAAACTACCATTATTTAATGTAAATTAAGACTAAGTAAAAAGTAATGATCGAAGTAGGAAAGGCCACTATTGAAGCCAATCTGAGACAATAGGAAAGGGTTTGTTTGCAGCTAATCTGAAGCAGAAGGAAAGGCCACGATTGAAGCTAATCTGAGACAATAGGAAAGGCCACCCTTAAAGCTAATTTGAGAAAATGGGAAAGGCCACTACTGAAGCTAATCTGAGACAATAGGAAAACTACTATTGAAGTTAATCTGAGACAATAGGATAGGCCATGATTGAAGCTAATCTGAGACACAGGAAAGGAAACGGTTAAAGCCAATCTGAGACAATAGGAAAGGTCACGATTAATGCTAATTTGGAACAATAGGAACTGTCACGATAAAAGGTAATTTAGAACAATAAGAAATGCTACGATTAAGACCAAACAAGAGCCACGATTAAGCTGATCTAAGACAATAGGAAATGCCACTAATGAAGCTAATCTGGCACAATAGGAAAGACCACTATTAAAGCTAATCTGAGACAATAGGACATGTTACGATAAAACCTAATGTGAGACAATAGGAAAACCAGCGATAAAAGCTAATTTGAGACAAAAGTCAAAGCAAAGATTATAACTAATCTGGGACAATAAAAAAAAGCCCACAGTTGAAGTTGTTCTTGGACAACAGGAGAGGCTACGATTAAGACTAATAAAATAAAAAAAAAAAAAACTAAACTAAGACTATAAAAATAGCCACGATTGAGCTTAACAAAGACTAAAGAAAGAGCCATGATTGAAACTATTGTAAGAAAACAGCAAAGGCCGCTATTAAAAATTAACTGGGACTGTAGGAAAAAGCTCACGCTTGATTTAAGCTAATGTGAGCCAATAGGAGAAGCCATGACTAAAGCTAATCTGGGACAATAAGAAAGGCCACGATTAAGACCAAAAAAGAGCCACGATTGAAGATAATCTACGACTAAAGGTACGGTCACACTTTGCAAATATTTGCCGAAAAAGAGTTAACCACTAAAAAAAATTATTTTGTACTCGTATTTATCAAAAAGAAAAACTTTGCTTATTTAGGACAAGACACCACAAATATTTAGTCTAATTTTATTTGATGCTATTTGATCTTGCAAAACTCTTGTAAAAGTAAACAACGGCAAACAAATTTGTGCTCAAAAACAAATGGTTACGGTTTTTTGGGTAAAGATTTGCCATGTGTGGCCATACCTTAAGACTAAAAATAGAGCCACGATTTAAGCTAAACTAAGACAATAAAAAGAGCTACGTGTGGGAATAAACTTCACTGTAGAATTATCTACGACTGTTTACAAAATTTAAGCAAAATCAAAACTATAAAATGTACTGTGAGAAAACCTTGTCGGTGCCTTTATTCCCCCCAAGAAAACCTTTTAACAGTTAAGTTTTCTTTATCTTCAGGCATTCAGCATTTGTCTTTTATATACTATAATTCTGTATATATGTATACGCGCCTCAGACTAGTCATAAGTAATAAAGTAGCATGAAAAGAGTTTGTTAATATGCATGGCCATATGCCACTTTATCTATTTTTATTTGGCAGCCAATGTCCAGTTTACAGCATTTATCTCTACAGAGGTATATAGCAAAATTTAGCAAATATTTACGAATTTATACTTCAGCAGAGTGGGTACTTTAGTCGTTATTTGTTTGTGTATGTGCAAAAATACATTTAAGAATTTTGTTTAAAGGTTGCCTCTCGCTCTGCACGATAACTAAGGTTACAAATATATTTGTATAGTTTAGTAATTTTAATACTTCTTATTACTGCCCCTGCTTGCATGAAAGAAACATACATAAACTTCTTTACTTTACAGCCACAAAACAAAAAAAAAAAAAGGCCGGCCAAGAAGAAGGGAATACATTATAAAAGTTATGGTTTGCTTATGTATAACAATTTCCTTGAGCAGTTGAATTATGTTTGAAAGTATGAGTGTAAGAATAAATTTTGTAGCATAATTTTGGGGAGTTTATTCACTGTGTGTGTGCCGACTTGATGCATTACTTGAATGAGACAATATGCTGTTAGCAATTTTATTTTTAGCATCATATTACGCTCAATGAATTTTATGGATTTGCTTTTAGTTTTTTTCTTCTGTTTTTATTGTCTAAATATGACTGTATTGTATGTTGAGAAGGGAGACGGTGGTGGTGTGCAAGAGAAAAATGGGGGGTTTAAATGATATAAAATCTCTATAAAACATTTCATTATTTGTCTATGCATTTGTAAGTGGATATGGTGTTATGAATAAGTATATGGCTGACAATTGTTATGTGATTTAAAGCAAGTACCAGATTCATATTGCTTTGGTGGCCATCAGCAAGTTAAAATGATTTGCTGTAATTTGACTTGGCAATAAGCTTAAAGTGTCAAAAATTAATTTTAATATAGAAAGAGAAAGTATCACATTGCAATGTTACAAAGTTTATAAGCAATTATTTCAAATATGGTTTCATAATTGACCCATAGCTGGAAAACATAATACAACTTTAATATTAAATAATAACAAAATTGTTTCATGTAAATAATTAGAAAACCCCCTCGTTATTGATTATCAATTGCTATACAATAGTAAACAATGCATAACTCTTTAAAATGCTTAAATTGTTTTTTTTTTTTTTAAATTTTTATTATTTTTTTTTTTGTTATATATAGATGTGTGTAAATTAAGTTCTGTTGTTGTTGTTGACAACAAATGTTATTTAATTTAATATTAAGTCATCATAATAACAAAAATTTATTTACAAATTCTTTGTTTTTTTTTTATTGGATGTAACAATTATGATTGAAATAACAAAACAATTTTCTCAAAATTTTACAATAGAAATTTCAATATAGACAAATGCCAAACCTAAAAATTTTAAGTGATAAAAACAATTCTATCATCATTTACATATCAAGTGCATACACTGACAGACATTTACTAGAGTTATGTAGATAGTTAGAGAGACACATGCATTAGCTAACTGGCATATAGCAATGTAGGCAATATAAATTAGTTTTCTAAAACGTATACAGTAAAATACAGTGGTGAAGGAAGGCGTGACATAAACCTTGAAACTAATATATTAGAGACATTATCAATTGGTCTTTCTATTAATATGTTTCAGTTTCGATAGTAGATTTTCCCGTCGTTATATTTTAGCTTTAATTATGGGATCTTTTATAATCATACTTTAGCCTCAAGCGTATATGCTTTTATAGTTATCATTAAGCTTCAATCATAGGTCCTTTTATAGTCATCTTTATGCTTCTATCGTAGTTCCTCTTACAGTCAAATTTAAGAGTCATTCGTAGATTCTTCTAGAGTAATTTTTAAGCTTCAATCGCAGGTAATCCTGCATTCATCTTTAAGCTTCAATCGTAGGTCCTTCTACAGACATATTTAAGTGTTAATCGAAGTTCCTCTTTCAGTCTTAGAGTCATTCGTACGTTCTTCTAGAGTAATCTTTAAGCTTCAATCGCAGGTAAGCCTACAGTCATCTTTAAGCTTCAATCGTAGGTCCTTCTACAGACATATTTAAGTGTCAATCGTAGTTTCTTTTACAGTCATATTTAAAAGTCAATCGTAGGTCCATCTCGAGTAATATTTAAGCTTGAATCGTAGGTCCTTCTATAGTCATCATTAAGCTTCAATCGCAAGGTCCTTATAGATCAATCTTTAGGCTTCAATCGCAGGTTCTTCTAGAGTAATCTTTAAGCTTCAATGCACAGGTAATCCTAAAGCCATATTTAAGCTTCAATCATAGGTCCTTCTACAGACATATTTAAGAGTCAATCGTAGTTCCTTTTAAAGTCATATTTAAATGTCAATTGTAGGTCCTCTAGAGCAATCTTTAAGCTTGCATCGTAGGTCCTTCTATAGGCATATTCAAGCTTCAATCGTAGGTCCTCTAGAGCAATCTTTAAGCTTGCATCGTAGGTCCTTCTATAGTCATATTCAAGCTTCAATCGCAGATCCTTCTATAGTCATCTTTAAATTTCAATCGTAAGCCCATTCTTCTACATTTGTGTTTAAGTGTCAATGCTAGGTCCTTCTACAGTCATATTTTAACTTTAATCTATCCTTAGTCATATTTTAGCTTTGATTGTAGGTCCTTTTGTAGTCATCTTTAAGCTCTAATCATTAGTCATTCTATAGTCACATTTTAGCTTTATGTGTGTCATATTTTACCTTCTATTGTAGGTCCATCTATAGTCAAGTTTTAGCTTCAAACGTGGGTATTTCAATCTTCATATTTCAGCTTCAGTCGCAGTTCTTTCCAACGACATATTCTAGATTCATTCCATCGTATGACTTTCAATCATTTGTATACTTCAGCTTCAATCGTAGTTGTTTCCACTGTGGCTATGAAAATCATGCATTTATTACTTGTATTTTATAAACATGTCTGCCATAGTTTTTATGTGTGTGCAACTTTTTTTGTAGTTGTTATTGACTTTTATTTTTGGTAAATTGTTTTGAAATTGATACATTTAATCGTATTAAAAGCCAAATTGAAATTACGTTCTGTGACAATTTTATTGGTATCACATACAGAAAAAAAGAGTTGTACTACTACGTACAACTGCTTCTGTGTAGCTATTACACACAAAACTACTGTTTTATATACAAAAACCCTCGTACGTACAATGATTTGTTACGTTTGTCTATCAAATTGTTTAAATACATGACGTTATACTTTTGTATACTGTTTATTATATATTTATGTCAAAGTGTATGTGTGTGTACGTATTTGTGTGTACGTTTGTGTAAATATATATTTTTCATACGATAACTGTGTAACATGTTTTTCGAAAATTTTAAAATTGTTAAGAAGTGAGTGATTTTAGGTACGTGTGGATTTATGACAATAAGTTTTAGTGGAACTGTTGTGTACTTTACGGTAAATACTCTTACATATTCATTAATTTGATCAGTATGTGTTTCAATTATTATAGGAAAGAGATTGGTAATAATTTCAATAACTAGCTATAACTAGATATTCGTAAACCTCTTGGTAGAACCGAATCATTGCAACACTTTTGTCTGCTTGAAACTTCACAATACTTCGCCGGAAAGCTACGAATTATTTTGTTTTTATTTAAGTCATTAATCAAGCAAAAAAACTGGTATTTCAACAAATAAAACTCCTTAATAAATTAGTCAACAAAGCATGTAGATCCACAAAGGAAGCACTCTGTGTATATTAGCTTTTTGAGAAAGTTCTTGCAGCTCCTAATGACAGCTTCTTAGCATTCCCTTCAAATCTGTTTCGATAATCAACTATTTTATTGTTGATTTTTTTTAAAAATAAAGTAACGTCCTAAAGTTCTGAGGAGTTTAATTACTGTCAGGATCATATTGTTAAGACAGTAAGGTTTTGCTTTTTTCCGAGTCCTCTTTACAGGCCTTTCACTCATTAAAACCCCAGAGTTACTCGTTAGAATATAATCTGTCTTTCGTATTGGACAATCTATTGGATTTGACTTTAATATTAGCAAACTACCAAACACTTAATATCACTGTCAATCACGGTTACAGTGGCTGTAGTATAGCTTAATTCGGTGTGCTGCCCTCTGAGTCGAGTTCACTCTCTCGTCAAGCCCGACCATATAATACCCTACATCTATTATATGTATAAAAAATTTTTCAGAAATGGGCGCTATATGGGGATATTACCTATTATCCCCCTCAGATATAATACACTTATGCCAGCGTTTTTTCCAATCCTCGAAACACTTCTAAAACGCGCTTTTTTCGCCAACAGCTTCTGTTTCGATTTTTCTTTTATCTCCTCAATCGTAGCAAAAAGCTTTCCTTTCATCAGTGTATTCAGATTTGGGAACAGTAAAAAGTCTGCGGGGCCAAGTCTAGTGAATACGTTGGTTAAGTCATGATAACGGTTTTGTTTTTGGCCAAAAACTCACGCACAAGCATTGATGTGTGAGCTGGTGCGTCATCATGGTGCAAAAGCCATGATAGGTTTTTGCACAATTCTGTGCATTTCTGACGAGTTGCTTCGCGAAAACGGCGCATTACTTCAAGGTAGTATTACTTATTGACCGTACGACCAAAGAGGCAAGCATTCATGATGCACCACACCATTGCAGTCGAAGAAAACAGTGAGAGAACCCTTCATATTTGACCGAACTTCATGTGCTTTTTTCGATCTTGGCTCTTCTGAACGTTTCCATTGGGATGGGTTTCAATGTCATACACCCATTATTCGTCACCTTTTTGAGGAAATCTGGATCTTCGTTGACGATATTCATCAGCTCCTGAGCGTTATTTTTTCTGAAAATTTAGCAATTTTGGAACAATATTAGCTGTCGCACGTTTCATGCCTAAAACATCCGTAAAAATTGCTTGGCATAAGCCGAACGATATGCCAACATTATCTGCAACATCTCTGATAGTGATTCGACGATTACCCAAAATCATTTTCTTTACTGCTTCAATGTTTTCATCGGTTGTTGACGTGCTCGGGCTACCAGGACAATCATCGTCATTGACATCTTCTCGGTCCCTTTCTTAAACCGGTTCTACCACAATTAAACTTGTGTTCTGCTCATAGTAGACTCGCCAAACGTCACAGTCAACATTTCAAATGTCCTTGCGCATTTAATTTCATTTTTTACACGAAACTTAATACAGTTTCTTTGATCCATTTTTTCGAATAATAAAAAATCGAAGAGCACACCAAAACACGACTAACCGTTTTATCTGTCGAAAACAAACTGACAATCCATAATGGCTGATATTATTAACATATATAACAGAAATGTGAAAATCGAACATGCGTAATTCACGAAATTTAAAAATAACGGTTATTTTTTTGATCAGACCTCGTATGATTATTAAACCCCTATTTCGGGAGGACATTTGTATGGGGGCCAGGTGAAATAATAGACAGATTTCCACCAGTTTTAAGGCCATGCGAAATGTCTTCAGAATTGCGACCTGTACTCTGCGCACAAGCTTTACATGGACAGCCAGGAAGACGGACGGACGGACATTGCCAAATCGACTCAGGAAGTGAGTCTGAGTCGATCGGTATACTTTAAGGTGGGTGTTGGAGCAGTATTTATGGGCGTTGCAAACATCAGCACAAATCCAATATATATAAATATATTTTAACAAAACAACAGATCTCGACCTCGTTGTAAGTCAGCTTAGATGTCATATAAAACTATTTATTTAAAACACGCACTGTGTACAGGCTTTGCCAGACACGGATTTAAAGTTGCCTTAAATGACCATCTGTTTAACAAAATGTTTGAACAGAAATTATTTTTTAAACTAATTCTTCTAATTCTTTCAATCGTTTTATAGTGTTGAGTGTATGTGTATGTGTATATATGAATGGCTCGGTGAGGGGTTATAAAGTGTTTTACTTAAATGCAAAAAGGTAGTAGTGTTTTAAATAAATAAATGAAACCACAAAAGTGGTTACTTAAACAAGAACCACAATCCTCTTTATGTCCAGAACTTTGAACTTATCTACATACGTATGTAACATTTTTAAATTATATAAAAATGAGCATAAAGCTTAATGATAATTTAAAGCAAATAGTTTTACATAATTATATTAAAGAAAAGAGAACTTAAGAGTTAAATTTAAAGTAAACATAAAAACTTAAAGATACCTATTATTTAGTTAAAAAAAAAACTAAAATCTGTTGAAAATAAGTTAAATTGTACAAAAAGTTTAAATTTAGTTTAAAGTATGTTTTGTTAAACCATAAATTAAAATAATCTTCAGTTAAGAAAAAAGCTCATTGTCATATCTTTTAACGCCTTTAGTTCTTTTTGTTCATTTCACGCTTTATAAATTCCATAGTGTTTCTATGATCCCGCCATATTGTCGCTTTAGACAACTTCATTATCATTAGTGGCCATTATGATGACTTTTTGTTTGTTTTTGCTGTTGCTGTTGTTGTCATAGCAAATCCTTTGTCCAATACACTGCTTGTCTGATTTTTCTCTACATTTAGTCGATTTCAAATAATAGTTCATAAACTTTTAGGACATCATGCATGAGGCTGCTGTTGATGAGCATGTTGATGATGATGATGAGGATAATGCTGGTGTGCAAATGTCTGTAAGTGAGAAAGTGACTAAATCAATGACTAACAACCTCTTTATGGATCAGTACACAAATCTAAATGATTGTGGAATTTATGAGAACAACACCAAACTTTTTTTGAATGTATGAAATTGTACTGAAAAAAACAGATAAAAAAAATTAACAGAGCAAAAAAATAAACAGTTGCATTATCATGTTTGGAACAAGCAAAACCTCATAGTTACACTCACAAGCAGAAAAATGCTTAAGGATAAATTCACCAACAGTAATTGTTTATGCTTAGACATTTACAAATACTTATGCCGTTACACATACACAAACTTCCATAGAATTTTTGTTTTTGCTTTTGTTTTGGTTTTCCCCACAAAAGTGTTAGTGTTTGTTGTAGTTGGTTAAACATAATGTCTGCTTACTTGCCTGGTTATTCGTCAGTCGTCACTGGCATACAATTGCAAAATGATTTATTTGGGTCACTTGGGTATTTTTGGCCTATCACTGGTACATATGTATATGTTTTAGACTTTCCTCTCCAACAATAATAATAACATAAACACTAATACAACAGCAACAAAAACCACAAGTCTTATGGGCCTTTACACTAACGTAAGCACGCATACATATACATATGTATATCGCAATTTAGAAACAAACGCAATATTTGTTCTTATCCAAACTCACACAGAGCTGGTTATTAGTTCGAGAATTAAAAGTTCAGAGAAAAATTTAATTCGTAATAGGAAAATGTTATTTAGAAATAAACGGAACCAGTGTATATTCTAGTATCTGTTTTAATGTAGTATCTATTCTAGTGCCTCTTCTTGTGTCTGATTTGTATATATTATTTGCCTTTCTAATACATCCATTTACCGTCGTTGTCATCGCCATCAATTTCATATCAACATCAATTTTTATCGACGTCGTCATCAATTCGTTACAAAACTTTTATTCCATAACAGCAATGTCGATTGTTTATCGTTTTCTAAAGCACATCTCTTATAACTTAGACAATTGGTTTCTTTTGTTTACAGTTTTTTATCAAAAACGTTTCCTGATAACTTTTATTGGGACATAGGCAACATTTCCGTAGCATCTAACTTCTACACACAGATAAAAAATCTAGTTAAAATTTTAACAGTTTAATAAGTATTTTAACATTTAACATTGTTATGGTCAATGTAATTATTTTTATGATTGCGGTAACCACAATATGATTAAGTTACGATTCAGCTTTATATATCATATATATGATAGTAGTAACTATATCTATATGTGTGGCAATCATGTTTATGATTTATTTTAACATTTTAATAAGTATTTTAACATTTAACATTGTTATGGTCAATGAAATTATTTTTATGAGTACGGTAACCACAATATGGCTAAGTTACGATTCAGATGATTACTACAATCATATATATATGATAGTAGTAACTATGTCTATATGTGTGGCAATCATGTTTATGATGAATATATTTATCATAATTTGTTGCTCTTTTATTATGATAGAGAACAACATAGTATTGTATAATTTTTCACCATAATAATTACATAATTGTTATAATCATATATATGATTTATATAGTCATATTAATCGTAACCTAACCTAATTATGGTTGCCGAAATAATACAAATAATTACAGTGACCATGAAATTTTAAAAATATATAAATACAAAGCGCATGATTCGAACTATATCCCAATGACTAGAAACAATCACAATAAAGTCGTTACTCTCCTTTATACTTGACTCTTGAGGGTATGCTTATGACTGAATGCCTATATAAGACGGCGGCATCCTAGCGAATCCTGTTGTCACTGATTCTTTACATCTCTTTTGACTGTGGCCTTATGGCTGAATGCCTAATTAGGGGTGGCATACTCGCACAGACGTAGGATTTCGCAGAGCCCTGTTGTGGTGTCTATTATAGTGTATGCTCTAGTTTTTGTTACAACAAACTACTGTGTTTTCCTGTGACTAGTGCCTATTCTAGGATCTGTTCTAGTGTTCAGATTTGGATATTGTTCTGCAATCCGTTCTGTCTGTTCCAGTAGATCTATTGTAGTTCTGTTTTAGTGCCTGTTCAACGAAATTAGTTTTCCCCTCCCCTAATAATTTGCTGGCAACAAAAGCTTAAGCTATACATACGCATTCAACTAAAAACATTGGAATCGAATGGATTTTATATGGATTTATGGCTGAATGTGAAAGTGTGTGTATGTGTCAGACTGAAATGTTTGTGTATTTTTTTTTTTTTTTGCTTTGTGTCTTTGCTTGGTTGTATGTACTCGTAGTTAACAATTTTTGTTTAGTTGTTTTGTTGTTTGTTTAGTTTTCTTGTAGTTTGCTGTTGTTGTTAGTTGCAGTTGTTTTATAGTTAGTTTTGTTTGGAAATGTCTAAAAAGCTTACGCAAATTGTTCGTTCACATTACACTCACTCAGTCAGTCACTTACTCACTCACTCATACATTAATTCAAGCACAGACACAGACACGCTTACACTTAGACATGCTCGCTCACAGACATGTTAGTGTGTGTTTAATTTAAGCTCTACCTCATACAGAGTCACATACAAACATACATGCATTTTGGTTTTATTTTTCTTTTCTTCTAAACAATTCTACAAATGTTGAAATGTCAGTTTCAATGATTTATGTTTCACCATTAAAGCTGATGGGTGTTGGTAGTTTCCATTTTCAGTTTTGTTGTTTTTCTTTATTTTAGTTTCATGTGTCTGACTGACTGTATGCGAAAAAGGGAGTTTTTGCTAACTAAAGGAATAAAACAGCATTTAATGTTTAAAGCCTTGGTTTTTTTTTGCCTTTGGTTAGGCAGACGTAAATAGTTGGTTTTTTGTTTTATTTTAAGGTCTCTGCTTAACTGGCCAAGATTTGTGTAAGAAATCATAATCATGGTAAAGTCATAGTGTGTGAATGGATATTACTGCTTGCCTAGTTTACTTTTGATTGGTTTAATATTGTAAGTAACAAATCCTTAATTTAATATTGTGTTCTTACAAGGACAATGCATAAGATTTATTTCTTTTTTCCAAAACAAAAAAAAAAATGGAACAAAAAAGTTGACAGGAAACTAGCAAAGCGAGACTGAAAATGAACTACAAGTAAAAAGCAAATATGTAGCATACTTACCAGGGCGTTTCGGAAACTTCTTAGACTAGAACAGAAAGAGCGGTAAAAACAGAAAAAAGAAAAGTGTTTTGGAAACTTCCATCTCTGCTAAGAACTAATGTTTCGATCTGCCAACTTCTTCATATAGAAACAGGTGTCAAAAAAGACGCATCCGCGATTTTTTAACAACGTAAAAATTAGAAATTCATGGTGTCATTAAATATCTAAATAAAAAAGTTTTATCGATACAAGAAATTCATAATGATATGGTGAATGTGTTAGGTGAAAGTGCTCCTTCATATGCAACAGTAAAAAATTGGGTTGCTGAATTCAGACGTGGTCGTACAAGCATTGAGGATGAACCACGTAGTGGACGTCCAAAAACAGCAACAACAACAGAAAAAGCCAAAGTACATGATATGGTATTAAATGATCGACGATTAAAAGTTCGCGAAACAGCCAATATCATGGGCATCTCAACTGATCAAATCCATTTCATTTTGCATGAAGAACTACAGATGAAAAAGCTTTCTGCATGATGGGTGTCGCATTTGTTAAAAACGCATAACAATGAAAATTTCTCAAGCTTGTTTAGATCGTTTTAGGAAAAATAAAATGGATTTTAAGCGTCGTTTACTAACTGTTGATGAGACATGGATCCACCACTATACCCCAGAGAGAAATATACAATCCAAGCAATGGACTGAAGCTGCAGGAAGTGCCTCAAAGAAAGCAAAAACAATTCAATCGGCTGTCTGCAAGAGGGTCTATCTGCAAGAGGGTAAAACAATAAATTCAGAGTACCATTGAAACATTTTGGATCAACTAAATGCAAAAATTCGAGAAAAACGTTCTCGCTTACAACACAAAAAAATAATTTTTCATCAAGACAACGCACCAGCGAACAAGAGTGTTTTAACAATGGCTAAAATCAACGAATTAATGTACGAGTTGCTTGGCCACCGATACTATTCTCCTGATTTAGCTCCCAGTGAGTTTTACCTGTTCCCAAAACTAGAAAAAAATCCCAGCTGACAAGAGTTCTACCTCAAATAAAGATGCAATTACAGTTGCACAACCACTATTTTGAAGGTTTTGAGGAAAACTATTTTAATCAAGGACTAAGTATATCGAAGTTGCAGGAGATTATATTGAAAAATAATTTTTATTTGAAAAACTAACTATATTCTCTTTCTGTGCTAAGCTAAAACGTTTCCGAACCACCCTCGTTTACGTTCAATTAGAAATCTTTAAACAAATTTTGCTGTGCGATTAAAAACCTTTAATAAAATGTTAACTCTACTCAAACTTTTTAGGCTAAAAAAGGCCATTAAATCATTCAAATAAACGAAACCCTAAATGAATATTAATTAATCTTAATTCGTTTATATTCACAGCATTTCTATAAACAGCAAAATTAAGTGCAAAAGGTTCCACTTCACCAGTTTCCCAGTGTTTTTTTTTTTTTTGCTAGCTCTAAACAATAAAAGTTTGATTCTAAATGAAACAATTTCACTATTGAAATATTTGTTTACAGCAAAAACAGAAAATGAAATTACATTTTAGAAAAAACCTAACTAAAAACCTTAAAAAGGAAAAGTTTACTTGCGTTGTGCTCTCTAACTTTATTTAGATCATAGCAAGAAAACTTTTTGTTGTTAAATCAATAAAAGTCATTAATACCATTTTCAAATCTATAAACTTTGACCTCATTTAGAAAGATGTACAAATCTATTGCCATTTCTCCGCTCTTTCTCGCTTCTCACAAAAAAGATTTGTTGCCAGTTTTCCCCCAATATTTTCACCTCTCATTTGTAATGTCATTTCACACAGCAGCACACAAATCGCCACACCACAATACTTTATAACCCAGAGGACATAAAGAACTATATATGTATGTATGTATACAATGTCAGGAAGATATCGAAGTTAGAAAGGAAATAAACCAGTACAAAAATTCATACCACTTTCCAGTCTGCCACACAAACTAGGTACAAACTTGTACAAAATACCTTTATTTTTCTTTTTGCCCATAAAACGTTTTTTACTCGTACGAGTATATATCCTTTTGGTTGTTGTGCTGCTAACTTGATATGCTTGTACTGTTTTGGCACACAGAAGTATTCTTGAGCTGGTTAATGTTTACCATTGTCATTGTGGAGAACGTTCGCCTAGCATCCCAAGAGAACATTCAACAACAACAAAACAAACAGCAAACATTAAAAAAAAAAACTAAACGCTACAAGACTACATTACATAGTATTGTTTATATTTTCTCTAGTGTTTTCCTCCGTTCTTGCTGGCCGTTTAGTAAACGACAATAATTTATAACGAAAGCGAAACATAAAAAGTAGTAGCCAAGGAATTTGGTTACGTGGAAAAAATAACAAAATATTGTAGGAGTAAGAACTAGACGAAAAAAAAACACAAACATAAAAAATATAAACAGATATTTCCAGTGAAGTGAGGCAGTTGTAGGCAGAACTGACTAAAGACTTGTAAGTATTAGGGTAATACAGATTTAACCAGCTAAAAGAACAGTAGAATAGATTCTAAAACAGACAATACAGACAATAGCTAAAACACTAGAATGTACTTTAAACTAAAAGCAAGAACAAACAGTAGCACCGAAAGTAGAACAAACAAACAATAGAACTAACAGAAACACAAACTGCTGGGCGCTATTTCGCAAACAACTTATCAACTTTTCACGTTTCTTTCATCTAATTGCTTATTTTCGCAACGTGGTAAGGGTTTCTGTTCCACAATATTATTTGTAAACCTCACTTTGCACTAAACAAATTTGCAGTCTTGGTAAAGTCTTTGCTTTTTCGTGCAAAGTGATTGCGCATTGTGTTCTACAAAGTATTTTATCATAATTGCATTTCAAACTTATCACTTTGCATTGCCAAATAGAACCTGTTATAATGGGCCGCATAATCAAAATGGAAAAAGAACTTGCAGTATTGCATGATAGAAAAATTATAGAAAAAAAAGAAAAGTTTTAAAAACAATAAAGTTATTAATTAAATTATTAAATAAATGTAAATATTTAGAACATATTAAAGTTTACATTTCACTTAATATAGAGGGTGCTTAACTGGTTAGTGGGTTTGGTTAATAAGCATGAGTTGGTATTTGTAGCCCAGGTGCGATTCCCAGCCATTGCCATCAGCATCAGTTTCTGCTAATTATTAAATTTATATCTATCTATCATAACTAATATATATCACAGCGCCCTGCTTCGTTGGTATAGCTTTGAAACGCCATCAAAGTTAAATAATTAAATAAAGCTTTAAAAATAATGTGCCTACTCGCCACCAGAGGCGCTGCAACGCTTCACTAAAACAAACATATCGCGCAATTGCAGAGTTGTGTTCTACTTTCACTACCTTTACTTTCTCAACCTTAATATTGGCATATTAATTGCCTGAGTGTTACTTCTCTTCAAAAAAAAAAAAATTACACAAGGGTATCGTTCTTTAAGATTGCCAAAACTATTTTAATTATGCGTAGTGTTTGGCAATGATTGAAAGTCTCTTCAGCAGAAAAGTATCAACTAGTTTTTCAGTACGTAACCACTATTATCCAAAACAACAGCATGTGGAAATGGACTTTATCAGGCATGTGATGGACATCGAAATCGAAAACGAATCAGTTTTAGAAATACATTTTAATGCATTTATAATCTAATTTTTAAAATTTTTGTTTTAAGACTCTCTTTAGTAGCCCAATATCTTTATTTTTCCTATTAAAATTCAATGTTAAAAAAAATAATAGGGAACAAATGTCATGTGAAATTTTTATTCACGATAGGGGTGATTATCTTCCCTATGTCAAATGACATATTGTAGTTAAATATTCTTGAGGAGACTAAAGGTACGTTCACACTTGGCAAACATTTACTCAAAAATGTGTAACCACTTATTTTAGCACAAATTTGTTTGACGTTGTTTACTCTTACAAGAGTTTTGCAAGATCAATCAGCATCAAATGAAATAAGACTAACACCTGGGGCCAAATTACCGCATTCGTGATCGAATGAGCTATCGTATCGAAAAATGATTTCGATATCGAAATTATGATAAAACGTACTAAATTTCTTGCTCGATATCGAATGCCATAATCTCAAATAAGAAAATTACGATAAATTTTACTCCATATCGAATGCGTTAATTTGGCCCCTAGGTTCTACATTTGTAGAATGAAGTGGAAGTGAAATTTTCATTAATTTTGTGTTCTAAATTTTGTGAAAATGTTTTGAAAAGTAAAATATCACTTTTAGTTTCGTTCATCGTAGCTAAAAGTTTCACCTCCTTTTCTAGAACGCCGTGAAATTGTACACGTGGAATTGAAAACGATTTAGTTTCACTTCGTAGTGTAATATAGAACATAGGCGTAAGGATTTGTTGTGTCTTGTTGTTAATACACGAAGTTTTTTTTAAATAAATAAACGAATTCAAATATATTTTATTTAGTGGTTGCGTCTTTTTTGGCAAATATTTGCCAAGTGGGTCCGTAGCTTAACATTGATTTCGCCGATAATATTTCTGATGTAGTTAGGTCGTGCTTCTTAGGCGAAGATACAGATACTGTCGGGATCATTGCAATGTGGCTAAGGAAAACAGAGTTAGAACTTGCAGACCACAAAACTGCAGCAAATATTAATTAATAGTCGAAGAAAGAACGTAAGATATTAAAGTAAGAGTGCAGAGCTGAGAGACCAACAAATTCTAACTTAACACATCTTTTGAACGGAGAATTCTGCACTGCCCTAATATTAAGGTAGACCGTTAAAATATAGTGTACATGTGTGAGTATAAAGTTAAATGACGCAATTTTGTTTTTGTAGTTGTTATTGCTGGCGTATAACTGCTAAAGCAAGATTTATGCAAATCGGAAGCAAACATTAATCAACGTTTTTTTTTCTTTTTATTGTATTTCAATGTATGAGTGGGTTTTTTATATTTATATTTTGTGACTGTAAGTTTATGTATGTATGTGTAGAGGGAGTAAATGTGCCTGTGTGTAAATTGAATGGTAAATGCGAGTGTGGAAACTAAAAAACCGTGACCAAAACTAAACTTAGAAATCTAGAAGAAAAAAATTTAGCCAAAGGTACAGTGATTTGTGGAGAGGTAATAAATTCTTAAAAGGTTTATCATAATGGGAGCTCCTACAGACTAGATCATACTAATGTTGAACTAACAATTAGAGGGTTAAAGGTTCGTTTACGGGCAAAAGTACTGATTTGGCGAAAAAATAATTGATAATTTAATTTTAAGAAGAGTTTTAGATTGAAGTTAAATTTTAAATAAAGGCAAACTAATAAAGTACGATTTTTTAAGAGCTTTCAGAAATTATTTACAAAAACGAAAACATCAAATGAAGAGAAACTTATGAAATCTTAATTTGAGTCGATAGAACGATCTATATAATTCAATATTTAAAGATGAAACTACTGTACATGAACATAAATGTTGATTGCGGCTACGCTTCAAATGGTTAAAACTGTGGGTTCAATTTTTGCATACTTGGGAATAAACACTTTAATATTAGCTTCCAAAGCGTCAAACGTTGTGGACTTATCACTGTAGCTATGAGCCTTAACATAACACACAAACAATAATCTAAAAGTGTTAAATCACACGATCTTGAGCGGCCCAAATATTAAATAAATTGTTCACCAAACTCGCCTTTCCATTGGACCATAATTTCGCATGCTGTGTGGCATGTATAATGTGACCATACATTCCGCTTTTGGGGGGGTTTCCCCCTTTTTTTGAAGACTGATCGCGGAAGAAAATATAAAAACTTAAAACTGTGCTAGTTGGCCTCTTCTTTAAACATTTGAATTTAATTTAATGACCGTTAAAATATTTTACCAGCAACGAATGTAAGGTAAAAAAAACCCGGTTATTGGAATTTTCCTCTCATTTTTTTGAGTATTGCGAGGATATTCATGTACTTGTGTTCAGATGGTCCCAATCGGGTCAGCCATTTACTCGTAGAAATGGCAGATTTATTTTCAAAAAATTCAGATTCTTACCATTAACGTTTTTTCAAGAACAATTCAATTTTGAAAAATGTTTAAATTCATGTTTTTGTTTAAATTGTCACTGGTTTGTAAATCAATGTTTTTTTTATTTTTCAAGAATTTGGCAAATTTTATAAGTTCTAAATAAAAATATAAATGTATATAATTTTTAACAGTTTCTAAAATATTAATTCACCAGAATTCTTTTTGTAAAATATATGTAATTTAATAATCAGCAGTGATTATGAGTTTGCTAGTTTCAGAATTGATTATTTTACAAAAAAACAAACACATTTTTAAAAATTTTAATAAATATAAGATTATGTATAAAACCAACTTTTTCATATCATTATTTTAAAAATCTCGCCTTTTCCTTATATATACTTTGCAATCCCGCTTTCTTATCCTTAACATCCCGCTTTTTGATAAAAACTCTCTGGTCACGTTAATTATGTGGGACCGTCTTGTTGAAACCACATGTCAGTCAAGTCTAGCTCTTCCATTTTGGGCAAAAAAAAAAAAATGTGTATCAGTAACGTTTCTGCCTTCGTCGTCTTTAAAAAAGTACAGTGATACATAAGCTATGGATTATGGGCCGGTGTCATCATAAGCTACAGCAAACAGAGCATTTGTCAGGGTACATTGGCAGTTCTTGCAATGCTCTTCACACCAAATACGACAAATTTACTTTTACACGTATCGATTTAACCAGAAATGAGCTTCACAGCTGAACTCAATTTACCGATAGAAAAGTGGTTCTTCATCACTGAATTTTGATAATAAAATTCAATAATCTGCAAGCATTCTTCATTTGTAAATCAATCCATGGTTAAATTATAGAACAAACTGAACATGTTTAACAGTAACATGTTACACACAAACAGCCTGAGCTACAAGAAACAGTACTAGCAAACAAGAAAGTTGCTAAAAAAAAAAATCACCCTTTACTTAAACTACGTTTCATGACGTTTTGAATTTTTATAGTTTTTTTTTAGTTCTAACAAACCACTGTAGCCTATTTGAATAGTTTTTTTACGCTCTCTAGTATTTAAAGCAAAAAACCCAAAGTGTTTTCCTCTGAAATAAAGTCGATTATGTCAAAAAATGTAGGCTACAATTTCATACTTGTTTATGCCCAAACCAAAAAAAAAATGTGCAAAAAATCTCGCAAAAGGCATAAAAAATACCAGAAACATTCAACCTCTTCCTCATATATTACATACTCAACTAGATGTTTTTTGTAGCTTTTTTCTACAGGGATTTTATACTATGACTTCATAAATTAAAACTTCATATGTCAAATGGGAATTTCGTTGAAGTATTTTTTATGCACCCCCTCCCCCCCAGCTCCACCACCACTTTTTTGATACGTATACTTTTGGCAACATTTTACTTGTGTGAAATGTTCATTTTAGTTGGAATGTATTACTATTGGTATGGATATTTATAGTTTACGATTTGCTGTCATTTATTTCATATGTCAAATTGACAGTAGATAAGTTAGGTTATGTTTACTTTAAAAAAAAAACACACACAGAGAGAAAGAGGAATATTTATAACTGCAACGAAACAGTGGGAGATAAAAGTAAAAGTTTTTAAAGCCAATTGAAGAGAAATAGCTCAATATGGAAGAAGTGCTTAAGAATCTAAGAAATGTTGATGACTTTTATGTGACTGACAATGTACCTAGGTACCTTTTAGGTTTTACGTTTTGTTTGTAACCTTTCAAATTTTGTTCCAAAATGGATTGTTTTTCATAAGATTTGTATTAAGGAGCTACCTTATCGTACAAAACATGGAGTTTTTTTTTTGTCCATCACATAAGGGGTTAAATCTCTATTTTAACTCACTGTTAATAACAATTTTTTAGTTTTGATTTTATTTTAATTTTCCTCTAAATGTTTGTAGCATATTCAACATTTTGTTAAATTTTTTGGGGGTATTTTTCGCTCCTCACTCATGATATATATTTATATATACATATTCTAACACACACATGTACACACACGAAAACCTCTAAATGGAAATATAATATTTATGTGGTTTTAAGCTAAAAACCAAAAATTTATGGTTTCAACACATAAGAAAAATTATCAAATAAAAAAAAAAACAAGTAAGAATTTATATTCGGCTGTGTCGAATTTTATACACCCACCACCACATCACTTATTATGGGGCCAACGTCATAAAATATTGTACCGTAATTTCTATTTATTTTAAGTTTTTTTTTTGTTGGAATTTCATCTCAATAACAATATTTGCAAAAATTTTAGGCATATTCCAGTTATAATCAAGAATTTATATTTGTGTCTTTGCTTTTAGAACTGCGATTTGTTTATATTTTTGCAGCGGGTAATATAAAGCGATTTACTTTAACACATAATAAATTAGGTACCAACAAGCCCTAGGAAACTGATTTTGGCTTTTTGAAATGTCAAAATTGTCACCTCTGTATACTCTGTGGTTATTCTCGGAAGTGTAGCTTTTATGGGAGCTATGGCCAATTATGGACCAACTTTAACAAAAGTCAATAGTATATTTTTTACACACATATAACTGATCCGTGTAAAATTTCGCTTAGATATGGATGTTTATGTAGATTAATGAGTTTACGGGAGTAGTCCTCATAAGGGAACTATGACCTATTACGGGCCGATCATAATAAAATTCTGTACGGCGATTTTTATGTATATGTGAATTATTTTTGTTTAATTTTAACTTAATAGTGATATTTATAACAGATTTATTCACATTAAAAAAACTTTCGGAAGTGGTCTTTATATGGGGACTATGATCAATACGGACGAATCATCAAAAAATTATGTATGACTATTTTTATTTATGGACGGACTATTTGTGTCGAATTTAAACTTGCTACTGATGCTTATAAGATATTTATGCTCATTTAAGTGTTTACCGGAAATGGACTAAATTTTGGAGGCTACTGTTAAATATGGGCCGATCATCATGAAATTTGGTACGCCAATTTAAATACATAATTATTTGGATTGTTTGTGTTGAATTTTAGCTTGATAATGAATTTTGTAAGAGATTTATGCGAATTTAAGAAATTTTCGGAAATGGACTTTATATGGGGACTACGGTCATATATTGACCGATGGTCATAAAATTCGATATGAATTTGCATGTATGTATGTACTATTTTTGATCGAATTTAAACTTGCTGCTTATAAGAGATTTATGCTCATTTAAGTGTTTACCGGAAATGGACTATATTTTGGGGGCTACTGCTAAATATGGACCGATCATCACGAAATTTGGTACGCCAATTTAAATACATAATTATTTGGATTGTTTGTGTTGAATTTTAGCTTGATAATGAATTTTGTAAGAGATTTGTGCGAATTTAAGAAATTTTCGGAAATGGACTTTATATGGGGAGTACGGTCAAATATGGACCGATAATCACAAAATGTACGACAATTTAAATGTATATTTGGACTATTTTTGTTCAATTTTAACTTGATGATTTTAATAAAAGATTTACTCACATTCAATTTTAAATGGAGACTATGGACTATTGGTGTCAAATTAAAACTTGATGCTGATGCTTATATTGGTTAATTTCACAGTCTTTAGTTAGCTAATGACAAGGGCTTAACTAATGATTTTTTATTCGCAATGCTTAGTTTGCCATAAAAATAACAAGTAATAGTTAAACAATATTTAGTATTTTAGTTTACCATGACCGAGAATTCGGCCATAAGAGATTTATGCGCTTTTAAGTGATTTTCGCTAGTGGTCTTAATATGGCGATTATGGTTAAATATGAACCGAGTCAAAGAAAATATAATTTTGAGATCATTTCACGTAGCATGAAACTTATTTTGCGAAATAGTGTATGGATATGACATTTATGTACCATAATGCCATATTCCGGGAAGACATTTTCGTGGCAGCTATGAGAAATCGAGAATTTTCAGTAGGACTTGTCTTTTAATAATAAAAATAAAATGTGCAAAATTTCATCATACTACCTGCATTATATTTGAAGGAAGTAGCAAAAAATATCGAGCAACTTTGATCTATATCTCGGATCCTACTGGATAGATTTTGCCCATTTTCAATACCAAACATTTCGGTGGATGAAAAAATGTTTTTATTGTTTATTTTTTCTAAGCTCTATCGTGCCTTCAAGAGACGGACAAACGGTCAAACTGACGGACATTGTCTTAGAATCTCATAAGGATCCAAGATATATAGACTTTTTGGCTCTACGACTAATATTCCGATGTGTTATAAACGGCTTGATAAACTTAATATACGCCCCCATCTGTTTGATGGTGAGTATAAATCGTAATTTAATATTATAATGACAGAGTTTGGCAATGAGTAGCTGGGTTACCAATGGGAATGAATTACTGGTGTGTGGCTAAGAAACTAAATGTGTCTGGGAAATGAGTTTAAGATAAAGTAGAGAGAAATCATATTTAGGTTATCTAGCTTTTAAGGTATTTAAGACAAGGAATTCTAGGAATTTCTTTGAGAATAATTTCAATAAATTTATTGATTACATAATTTGTGTTTTAAATAATTAATATACTTATTTGTATTTTTTTATTTATTTGCAGGTATGTACTACACTTTCAATATGTTGAAGTTTTTGACTAGATGGTAAGACTATATAATTATTAAACTTTAAAGTGGAAGAATAATTTTATTAAAACTTAATACGATCATAAACACTAGAACAAGTACTAGAGTAGACACTAATACTTACATTTAAGCAGATATTAGAACAGACACTACAACAGATACAGCGAAGAGAGTTCGTAGAATTAATTATGGCACCTCATCGATTGGATTCAAATTTTCGGAGCAGAATCAATCTAATCTATGTAGCATATTTGTACCTAAACTAAGTTTGTAAAACGTAAATTTTAGTATTTGGGATTTAGAGAATGTGATTGTGATTGAATCGATTTGTTTCGATTATTGGGCTGAAGTCATCACTGGATCATACTTGTAAGAAAATATTTCTGATCAAGCTACATTAAAACTGAGTTCTTTCATCCTAAGTTTAATGATATTATTGTGAGAGACATGTGGTTACAACTGGCCATATAGCTTGTAAAGCAATTCAATTACTGCACGTGATATTTTCTGGCGTGATCATATAATTTTCTCACACCCAAGCGTACATTAAAGGAGGAAATTTATCGAAATTCAGCCGCATAAATGCAAAATATTTCTGAAAAATTTCCACAAAAAATCATTGAAAATCCAAAAGTGTAGGTATTATCAAAAAAATCAAAATTGAGTTTTTGATTTAACAATTCAAAATAACATGTAACATGTATCAACATGTGCAACATGTGGTTTTAAGAAAAGACAATAAAATATTTGAATTTCTTAATAACAAAGGAACCATTGACAACATGACTATTTTCTTGATTATGAAGCTATTCTTAAACAATACTCTACGATTAGACCAGGTATGCATTCTAAAATAAAACATATAACTTTAGGTGATCTGGCGGCTACTTAAATTGCAAAATCGGCACATAAGCAGCAGAGAAACAATATTCATTATTTCAATTGAATTTACTGGTCATTGAACTGTTTAGCCTTTACAAAATGTTCGATGAAATCTCAAACATTTGGTTGTTGTGATCGAAATTCATCTTTATAAACATGACACTTTTGAAGAAATGGTGCCAGAGTGTTTGAAGAGTGGAAATGGAAATCAAGTGTAGCTTTTAAATGCTTCAGCAAACATATATCTTTCAGTAGTGTTAAAATCAAAATCAAAGTCTTAAGGTATGATCACACTTGGCAAGTATTTAGTCAGAAAAGCTTAACCACTTGTTTTAGCACATATTTGTTTGACGATATTTACTCTTACAAAAGTTTTATCAAGATCAAACAGCAGCAAATAAAATAAGACTAAATATGTTTATTTATTAAAAACCAACTTTGTTTTTTTTAGGAGAATTGTGTCTTGTCGAGACACGATTTCAAAAATATTTTAGTTAGTGATTCCATGTATTTCGGCAAATATTTTCAAAGTGTGACCGTACCTTTAGTCTCAGTGTAATTGCAATAGTGAATAGATCAGTAGTCTTAAAGTCATAGCCATCGTGGTTACTTTAGTAGTCTTAAATGGTCTTTGTTTAACAGCTATCTGTGTTCTTTTAGTAGTTTTGGTTTCTTTTAGTCGTCCTAATTTAATAGAAGTCGTTGGGGACTTGGTTTCAGAGATATCGTGGCACTTTTAATACGATGTGATTATTTTTTTGCTGCCAATTAATAGATGTTTAAAAGCAATATTATCAAATTTGTGCCAATAGTTAATATTTATATTTATTTTAAAAAGCCTAAAAATATACTACAAATTTTATTATACAAAAAGTATACTTTAGTTTTTAAAGCTACTCCTGGTTATTTTTAATAATTTTAAACATTTCACTTGGCCAATTAGTTTATTACAAATTAAAAAAAAAATCTTACTCACTAAATAAATTTCTCTAACAAATTATATATGTATATTTTTCCATTTGAATTTATTGAATTTATACTTTATAACTAAAATTTCCCATAAAAAAGTTATGGCATAAAGAGAAAATATTGTATAAATCATTTAGATTATTCTTTTGTAGTTTTCTTTTTCCTAAGAAAACTTTTTTTTCTTTTTTGCCTGACTTTGTTATAATACATTCATACCTTAATTTCAATAATTGTATCATGGTCATATTTATTGTAGCTTATAAAGATTCATTCAATCACTCACTCATTCACAATGTTCTAACAAATGTTACATTTTATGTGCACAGAAATAGATAGGGAAAAATCTTTTAAAAAGAAAACTAGGAAAATGTACTCAAAGAAAAAAAGGAATCAGAAAAAAAATAACATAAACTTTCAACAGCAGCCTCTAAGGAACGGAAAAGTTATGTTTAGAAAACTCTATAAAATTACAAGACGGACTTCTTGGGAGTAGTAAAGGGCGCGTTTTCACGCAGATAAAAAAGCAGAGGTGGTCAAATGGTTTTACATTACATTTACAGATACTTAGTACCTTACCAGCAAGTTTAAGCAACTCTGCCTAAATCCAAATATATTTTCCAAAATAAAAAAGTAACAACAAATAATAAAAATATAACATTCATACACATTTTTCTAGTCAAGTCACAAAAATCTTTTACAACTTTTATACATAAAAATATTTTTTTTTTCTTTTGCCTTTACTTTCAACTTATTGTGTAAAGTATGTTAGAAGTAAAATAGTAACAACGGCCAAGAGACATGATATTTTTACTTTGGCTTATTGCAGTCAAACTTAACAAATGACCAAAAAAGTATGAACAAACAAAAAAAAAAGAAACAAACATTTTATGTCAAAACTTTTTCATTTTCATTTAAAGTCAAAAAAGCAGCAAAATTTAGAAGAATTTTTATAGGTTTGTAAAAAGAAACTGGCCTTATTTTAACAACTTTATATGATGCTTCGAAATGAAAAATTATAATGAATAGATTTATTTGCATAGTTAATGAAATTGTTATGTAGGAATTTGAAACGATTTGAATTAGTTTACACATAAAAATCCAAATTGAAATGTTTTAAAATGTATTGAGAATTTTTGATGCAAATTCAACACAAGTCATCGGGAATTATGCAGGAATTGTTGGTGATTAAAGCTGTTTTCGGGAATCATTGAACATGCTGTAACAAGTGCAAAGTGACTAAACAGTAGGCGCTTGGGATAGGTTAGCGAGTCACTTGGTTTAAAAAAAAATTTTAATTGCACAAACATATTCGAGAATAAGTTAAGAATTCTTTAAATGTGCGCGAACTATTGATAATGTCATTAGACTCTTCAGATAATTTGGCGAGTTATTCACAAATGTTCAAATGTAATAAACAGATATTTATTTGATAAGAACTAAAAATTAAGAGTATTTGAATAAGAAATTGAAATAATAAATATTAAGTTGAGAATTTTATATGAACAATTTTCATTAATAGATGTGACATCATACTTTTGTCTATAAAGTTAATAATTAAAAGAACGAAATTGCGATTTAAAACGACATGTTAATTTTAAACGAAAACAATTTCAAAATTTAAATTTTAGCAGGAAATTTATTTCAAGAAAAATATGTCCCTGAAATTAACTTGCTTCACATTTTTTTAAGAAGAAAACCCGAAAATAACGGGTCCACTATGTGTGGACTGTCTATAGATAGAACACAGAACATTTTTCTTTTTGTGAAAATATTTTTTTGTGGTTAGGTAGAAAAACCTTTTTAGACGTTCCTTAAAAAAAAAGAAAATTTCTAGAGGAAAGTACTGTTTTAAAAGTTTGCAAAACAATTAAAGAAAATATTTTCATAAATTTTAAATTTTATTTTGAATAAAAAAAAGTTATGATTTGATATTATAAATATTAACTAAGTGTTACACGAAACTATACCCTAAACTCTTGACCACAAATGAGCTGATTATCACTTAAATTGTTCATAGCGGTCCAGAGTTATATATAAAAACATTTTTTGACGTTAGGAAGAAAACCTTTTTTCTACGTCCCTCTAAAAAGAAAATTTGTTTAAGCAAATACTGCTTTAATTAAATTTAAATAATTTAAATATTTCAATTTACTTAAAACATTTCAAACATTTCAGTTTTTGATTAAAGGTTTCACACTAAACTTCTTGTAAAGTTCCTTCCAAGTCCCAATTCACATGAAGCAATTTTTATTGAACAGATTGTTATAATATTTTCCTTGAAATTTCTGCGTTGTTCAAACAGAACAATTCTTAGAGGGAACTCACACGGTGCGACTTTTACCTGCGACTTTACTCCTGCGACTCGAGTTTATAAATGAAATACGTAGTGAAGAGTACGGGGTAGCTAGTGTTTCAGGTTTTGTGACAAATTTGTTATTTTTTCTAGTCTCTTGTATATATACCAGCAGTGTTGCAACAATGAAATTTCATTTTATTGGTACAGAAAATTTTTGGCAACACTGCTAATAAATAAGTGTAAATTAAAAAGAAAACAAATTGTTATTTTAGTTCTAAATAAATAAATAATCGTACTATGTAGTCAAAAAAATTTAATAGAAAATTTGATAGTGAAATATCAGGCATATGAATACTTTTTTTTTTTGCTAATGAGCAAAATAGTAGAAATAAACAATTTAATGTCAAAATGTCGCAAGAATGGTGCAACAAATGTTTCATCATGTGAACAAACGGTGATTTTAGAAGGGACGCTAAAAGAAACGTCAGCAGAGTCGCGGCAGCATGTGTACCCACTCTTATTGCTTAAATTGCTTGTATTTTTATTTGAGATTAAGACACACATTTATGTAAACATATGTATGTAATACGAATAAGAGAGTAACATGAATTGCTAGCACAATCGAGTGTGTAGTCGTCTTGTCTTATCTTCCCCTACCCCCGATGTCTAAAAGGCAATCAGCTTGGTTTAAAGAATTGCTTTGGGTAAATTGGGACTAAAGAATTATAATGTACCAACCATGTCAGTGAAATCGTTCAATATGCTTGGAAGCTATCTGTTTCATATGCAGCACCCTCCCCTTGACGACTTTCTGATGCAGTAAATAATAACAATCTAAAGAAAAAATCGGTGTTTTTTTTTTTTTTTTTTGTTAAATTCGCAACTGGCTTAACATTTTGAAATAAACGTCTTACAGTCTAATTCATAAAAACTTATCAAGAGTTTAACCAGGCTTATAAAGCAAATGTACATACAAAATTTGCTTTAGAAGCCTGTTATAAACCTTTGACAAGTTTCATTAATAAGGGGATTATTATATAGAAGATAATTAAGTGAGGTTAGACTTGGCTGTATTAAATAAAAACTATTTAATAGTTTACATAAATTTATTTTAATTAATTTTAAATTAGTTGAAAATCCTACTCATTTATATTTTAATAAATGGTTTTAAATTAAAATTCATAATAACGACAAATATTGTTTGCAATTCAAACATATTATTAATTGTAATATATATGTAAATAATTTCTACTTAAAAATATCAATTTAAATTAAATCTTAAGCTTGAGTAATAAAATATGTAGTTGCCTTTTAAATATAAATACAAAATCATTGTTGTTCAACAAATCTTGTGATATCTTGTGAATTTCGGTTTAGCCACCTAAACAATCTCATAAAGGCCTTACTGAGAAGGGCTTCTTAAGCAGTGCTTTATGGTTTCTCAAATTGACTTTCGTGAAGGCCTTATTTAAGGTATTTAGGGAATAACTTGGTTCGTGCTGAGTTCGGCTCTTGAAAAGACTTCTTATATAAACTAAAAGATCCCACAATGCTCTAGAAAACGTTTGTGCAATTATGTATGAAACGAAAAAGGAAGTCCATATTGCTTTATGACTTTTTAGTAAAAGGCCTTTCAAAAGTCCTATCTGCACTTTATTAAACCCTCTATAATTTCAAACTATTATTACTAAAATACGAGTATGTATATAATAAAAATTCCTACAATGTTAAATTAAATTTTGATTTCTTCCACCTTTTTTCTTTTAATAAAAATAAAATGTCTTATTATTACTACAACAAATAATGATGACAATTATGCCAACATAATCATGTTATCGATGATGCATAACTAATAAACACAACACAAACTAACTAAAACTAAAAACAAATAAATAAAATAAAACACATCAACATATACACAAACGTGTGTAGTTAAGAAATTGCCGAGAAAATGACAAAATTTTGTAAAACATTACAACAGCTATAATCAATCAATCAATCAATCATTTGTATGTATTTAATATGGCAATAATTGGCAACACTTATGCAAGTAATTAATTACAAAGTACACATAACAAATTTATACAAAAAACACATACATACACACATACATATACATACATACATATTTAGCTACAAATACTTAGGAACACACATACAAATCAAAACGTTTCTCGAAGTGACAGAAGTGTTAGCAGAATTACGAGTGGCATAAAAGTTAAGACAAAGTTATTTAAACCAAAATGATAAAGTTCGTTTTATTATTTTTGTAATACTTATCAAAGATGTAAAAATATACAAGAATATACGAGGTCTGTTCCAAAGGCTATAATATTAGTTGACAGCTAATGTTCTAGACTCGAATAACTCCTATTATCTGTCATAGTGTTTAGAAAGGGGGAGGGGGGGTGGGTATATTCGATTTGTGCTGATGCTTGTAACGCCAATTAATATTGGTCCCACACCCACCAAGTCGACTTATCGACGTCCGTCCGCCCGTCCGGCTGGCTATCCATGTAAAGCTTGTGCGCAGAGTACAGATCGCAATTTTGAAGATACACTAATACCTCACTTTGCGTCGTGATTACGTTCCAAAAAAAACACGACGCAAAGTTAATTAAGATTTTCTATAGCAAACCATGTAAAGATCAAAGATCCAATGTTTGCTGAACAGTTTTTTTCAACGTAAAATAAATTTCCTTGCAGCAATTGTCTGTATTACTACCACTAGCATTATCGTTGGATAATGCTTTACTTTTAATGTCATCAAATAAGCTTTTTACTTTTGTCTGAAATACCATTTTACTTAATAGTATTCTCTGCGCCACTTGATTTTCAATTCAAATTGAAAGCAAGGACTCCATTTCGATCATCAAAACACTTCTTGTACGCGTCATCATTTTAGCATCTAATGATGTTGCAGATTTTGCAAAAATTTCACAAAAATATTTAAGACTCGAACCCAAAACAACGCAACCTCGAAAATCTAACGCTCAATGAAAATTAGTACTAATTAAGCAGCGACGCAACTTTGAAAAAAAAAACGCAAAACGAAACGACGCAAAGGGAGGTATTGGTGTATATCGATAGAGTAATGTACATGATATTTTTTGGTATTAAACTGGTGGAAATCGATCTATTATTTCACATAGCCCCCATACAAATGTCCTCCCGAAAAAGGGGTTTATTGGTCATAAGTATTTAAATTATGCAAATATCCAAACAAATTTCACTACAAATGATTAGTACATGAAGCCGAATCACATTTACAAATTTTGTGCAGATCGGTCCATAATTGATCGCAGCTACCATTTAATTGTTTCCATTTAGCATTCTGAGAAGTGGGCCTTAATCACTTTAACTCTTGTCTTAAAAATGTTGTTAACCAAATAATATCGCATACAAATGTGTTTCATTTATACACAAATAATTTGGTATAATTTTACTATCATCAGTCCATGACTACTTGTATTTATGAACTTTATACAGGACTATGATCACATATGGACCGATTCTTACAATTTTCAACAAAACTTGTCTTTTAATAATACAGTTGCATGACATTTGTTGCAAGAAGAAAGAAAATGCAAAATATTTTTGAAAAATATCAAAGTTGTCTCAATCTCTTGTTCTACTGAATTGATTTTCTACACTAAACAGCCCTGATAAACAAATGAAATATAAGGGAAAATGTCAACTTCCTAAGTCGTAAATCGCGTAAGGCTCACTTCCGAAAATCACTTTAACGACCATAGATTCCTTATAAATGTTGGTATACAAATAAAAATCATATACAGAAATGATGACACCTTATTTTATAATGGTCGGTCCATAATTAGCCGAAACTCCTATATACGAAACTTTCCGTAATTCAAATTAAGCTTTATAAAACTTTTAAAAGTATTTCTATTGAGATAGAGTTCAGGGTATTGACTGACTATACTTTTTTACTTGTTTCAAATTAGGCAAGTGGAAATCTTGCAAATTCCTACTAACTAAAACACCTCCTACGTCATCAATACGCCCTGAGTCTGCCTATCAAGGTATTGCATCGCAGAAAACAGAAATGCTTTCTTAGCCTAACTATGTCTTGCTTTGTTGCAAAACATTTCTTCTCCTCTATTCGTAACTTCGCGTGGATACTTTATACTATGCTACATGCGGCTTCCCAGTTTTCGCTATTACTTACTAGGATATCAACAATGGTTTCTTTTTTTAGTTGTTGCCCGACTATCTTGTATTTAAATTTGTTCTAGTGTTATAGTTATAGTGTCTGTCCTAGTATCTATTCGAGAGTCTTTCCTGTGTATATTGCAGTGTGTCTGTTCTAGTGTGTGTTTTAGTGTATATTCTAGTGTATATTCTAGTGTCTGTTCTAGTGTATTTTATAAAGTCTATTTTAGTGTCTGTTCTAGTGTCTGTTGTTTTAGCGTGACTTCTAAAGTCAGTTCTTGAGCCTATTATTGTGCCTGTTCTTGTGTCTGTTCTAGTGCTTTTTTCATTACTTGCTTTAGTGTTTGTTATAGTGGCGGTGCTAGTGTCACTTCTAGTGTCTGTTATTGAATGATTTCCAAATTCTTTCATAAACCATATTATTATTTTAATAAACTTTTAGTGCTAACCTTGTTTTTTCACACATATTTATATTCTCAAACATTTATTTATACGATTAAATATATAAATTTATATCTGTTTTGGTAATTAAGTTGATTTCTTTTCGATAATTCATCACAAGAAATCTTTGTTCTTGTTTACAAGTGTTTTCACAGTTTATGGTGCTGTAAATAATTACAAGAACACTAGGCTTATAAATATAGATAAATGACACCAAAGGGTTTAATAAATGTCAATAAAGCTATTACCTTATATTATATGTTATATATTCAACAATATATTTGCTTAGAATTCATATAGCCTTTTGCATATAGTTATGCCATTATTAAGCACAAGTGCTTTTATTCTTATTATTATATCTCAAAATTTTATTGATACTTGACCAAGAAGAAAGTCATTAATATATTTTATATAATTTTCACATTCTAGCACAACATGGATATTTAGTTATGTGCAAATAATTGAAGAAATGCATAAGAGAAGCTCTTAAAAATCTTATATAACATTTTATTCTTTGTGATTTTAATGGCATAAAAAGGCAATTATTAAACGTCTTAGATAATAAAAACATAAAAAAACAGATGATGATTGGTTAGAAATAAATCTCAATTAAATGCAAAAGATATCTTATTAATAATAATAATTGTTAAAGATAAAGAAATTATTAAAGTAGACATAAACTGCAAGTCAGTGTACTTGATTTCTAATGAAAAATGGTCAAAAGTATTGTAAGTTAAAGATAGAACAATGATGCAGAAACTGAAATAGTGAAAAAGATTTTTATAATATTATTATTTTTTTGCACTTATAATAAATTCTTATACTATTTCCATTATATTGCACAAATACTTTTTATAAAAGGCAATAGTTTTCATGTATTGTACACGCCTCAAATTAGGCAACATTTTTTATGAAAATTCAAAACATTTTAGTTTATAGGAATTTATTATAAATCCAACAATTTGAAGCCACATTTGTTTACAGTAGTCTAAGTCAGAGGTTTTTGTGTAATTATGCAAGTCTTAAATTAGGCAACAGTTTTAATTAGTCAATACTAGGCAATATCTTCCATTAATTGTGTATGTCTTAAATTAGGCAACATATTTTATAAACATTTGAAACATTTTAGTTTATAGGAATTTATTAAAAATTCAACAGTTTCAACGCAAAATTGTTTACATGAGCCTTAGTCAGAGGCTTTTGTGTAATTATGCAAGCCTTAAATTAGGCAACAGTTTTTAATTACTCAAATATTTCATTTAAAATATTTCAATCGTTTTCTTTTAGCACTCCATTTTTGTTCATCAAAGAGAAATTAAAAAAAAAAAAAACTTTCTTCAAAGTCTTTTGTAGAAATCTCGACAAATATATAACAAATTCAAGGACATTTCACTTTCTTGTTATAGCAACAAAAATAAAGAAAACATTTAAAGTCTTTTGATTTAAGCTCCTTCAGGCTTATAGACATTAAACTAAATATATCATAAAGAAAATATTAAACAGACACAAAAAACAACCCCTTTTTATTTTATTATATCTCTAATATCGACCTTATAACATTAATTAACTTTACGCCTAATTAAAACGAGAAAAAATCATAAACAAACAAAAAACAATTTATTTTGCAAAAAATAAAAAAAAAAAAAAACCTGAGAAAATAAATTAAATAGACAAAAAAAAATATAAGAAATTTGAAAAATTTCTCAATTTATAATTAAAACTTATCAACAAAACCTTAAGGTCGTTATCAAAAGCGGTGGTGAAAGTTGAAGCATAAACAATTTTAAAATACAGACCTATATATACAAAATTATTTAATAAAGTTAAGCCTAAATAAAACAATTGTTTTCTAGCATTAAATCTGAAGGTGACTAGGAAAATGTTAGTATTGTTAGCTTTTAGCTAAATAATATTTGAAAGATTTGTTGCTATTTGTGTTTAAAAATGTTGCAGATTTATAAACAAAAATAATTTTTTTATTAGTTTTTGTTAAGTTTTCAAAAAAAATCTGTTTTTCTCTGCACAATTTTGTTGCTAGCTTACCACAATAATTCTCTTTGCCCGAATTTAGATTTTCGTTGCTCTTAAATGCAAATAAACGCTACATGTTGCATTTGTTATTGTTGGTTTTATGACAGCAAAAATTATGCAATATAAAATTCGTCGAAAAAAAAAAAATGAAAACAGAAATCCGGATAAGAAACAAAGGCTGTGTATAGGGATACTGAGAGATATTTGAATATGGCAATGTAAATATGAAAAGAAAACTAAACAGAATTTAAATTAAAAATCTTGTTAAACAAAAACGAATCAATCTACAATTCTGAAAAATTTCTGCTTTTAAAACACAATAAAGGATAACCACATATCTTTTGAAAAACAAATCTGACTTTAATGAAATTTTACCTATAGAAATTATACATAATTTGTAAACATTTAACCTAAATTATGTTCCACATTACAAAATAAATTTGAATTATATTATATGTAGTTGAAATTGATTTCTAAATGCTTCAAATTTTACTTTTTGAAAATGAAATCTAAAAAAGGATATATGAACAGCTTCTATAGCACTAAACGAATTTAATTGAAATTTGTCATACATAAAGAGCATTAAATTACTCGTCCTTTTAGTTGTTGGCTTGCCAGTTTAAATTGTTTTTTTTTTCCAAAAAAAAAAAAAAAAATTAACTCAAATTTGGAAAAAAAAATTGTTTAATAAAAAATATTTCGTTATTTTAAACATTTTTAAAGACTGGCCAGGGAATTACCGCTACTCATGCAATATGCACTTTATATGAACTAAGAAAATAGATTCTGGGTGGCAGGATAAAAGCTGTAGTTTATTTTAATGTTCTTATGTTGAAAGTGACAGGAAAACTTTCTACAGTAAATATTTTTACCACATAGGACAATAGGGCAAAAGAACGAGTTCTTCCTTTATAGTGTTGTGCTATCCTCTGTCCACTCGACCATAAAATATTACGTTTCACGAATAAGTTCCCTAATTTCAGCAGAATTTTGCGGAATCATAGTAGTATCATTAAAACATTGAAGCACAACTTACATTGGGACAATGATCCAATGAATTTATAGATTTTGATACTCTACTGTCACAGATAAATAACTTCGCCCACTCCCGTAAGCAGCTGTGGCCAGGACCAACGCATGTTGTGGGTGGCTTAATTACCGCTAACTATATTAGTAAATTCTTCAAAACGTCCCACACAGATTTTGTTTCCTTAAGGCTGGCGGGTCTGGCCTGGTAGCAACACCGCCACCCTACACGATAAATCAACAGCCGGTAAATGCTTTTACCAATCAAACGTACTGTACGAAGGTGTAGAGACTTTAAGGTAGAAGAGTAGATCCTTAGGTTTATAGCAAGCAATAAATGTGTAAATAATTAGTTTAACCAAATTATAAGTTATTGAAAGAAATACAAATTCAAAAGGAGAGGAATATAAAGGAGGTTGTCAACATATTGTCAAAGAATTTCCTTTAACTTAATTTAAAGAATTTTTATAAACTATAATTGGATTTTTTGTACAGAGTCCTGTAATCATTTTTAATCTTTCGACTAACTGATTTATTTAAATTTAATTCATATAAACAACTGTCTTGATATTAAATTGCTAAAGTCAACTGTCATGGCATAAAATAGCATATTATAAGAATAAAATTCTTTGCGTAAAGTGTAAAATGTATGTCATGGCAAGCATTTAATATATATGTATATACTCGTATAACATAACTACAGGACTTACAATTTAAGCAAAAGTATAACTATATAAAAACCTCCAATTAAAAATCAATTTGACTACAGAACGACCAAAATTAAAATATATCTCTACAAAAACTGAAGTTTGAAGCTAATATGAATTCCTTGTAAAATTAAGGATCCTTATTCATTTGATGTGCAATTCACTCCAACATCAATACCATCAAAGCACAACACAAATACTACAGACACATTTAACATGCAAATACAGAAAAATTGTAGCATATCAACTTTAGCTGAAACCAAAACAAAAATAAAAATCGCATGTTCTACTTTTAAAAATTGTTTACACACTCACCAAAATACACATACATATATAAATACAAATACCCATACATGCTTGCATGCATATTAATCCATTTGTTGTCTCTCAATATTGTACACGTGTATTTGTATTTATGTATGTATCAATGTATATGGATGTATCTACAACCATTTATACCATGGATATCTGTGTTTAACACATACCTTAAAGCAAACAGACACACACACACACACCTGCATGTGTACATGTTGCTATAGTATCTGCATTTCTTTTTTGGCGTGTGTTAGTTTAACTGATGCTTTTATGCAAAATAACAAGTGGGAAAATATGAAAAAAACCCCAAAAAGAGAAAAAAAAAACTTTTATACCGGTGATTTCTATTTTAATTTCAATTCTTAAAACGTAATACAATGCTCTGGGATATTGTTGTTGTTGCTATTATTGTTTTTCTGTGAATTTTTTTGGGAAACAATTTTATTGTTATGTCCAAAGCTGCAACGCAAAACAGCAACTTGCACAACTTTAAGTGGCAAACAAATATGAAATTGTTTCCCATGTTTTATTTTCTTGTTTCGTAAAACATGAGTAGTTTTATCATTTGTTTCTGTTTTTTTTATTTTTTATTATAACTCTGCACAGAAAATTAGGTAGAAAACACCTGCTGTAGTACAATTGTTTTAGAAGTTTTTTTTCTGTTGCTGTCTGTATGTACATAAGTGTGTAGATTTTATAGTTTTATAATTCATAATTTTGTAAACACCAATTCCAAGAGTTTTAATATTTTACAGTAAATTTTTTTTAATTTTTTTTTTTTTTGTTAAATAGTAAAAAAGGATATATGGCCAGCGTGTAAAATAATGAACACAATTTAGGGATTTCTTGCATACACATTAATGACTCCTGGACGCATTCTTTTATATAATTTTAAGGCTCCTGCTCAACTTGTTTGTTAAAATTTTAGTTATATGAACAATTTTTTTTTAAACTTTTTGCAAATTTGGTTAATGTTTGTTTTAAATACTTTCATTAGTAAATTCAAAAATTTAATATTGGACAAATTTTATTTGGCTTGAGTTAATTTTAATTAATAATTCAAATAATACCACTGTGAAGTATTATTTTAATAAATATCAAAAGTTTCATAATTCTTCATTAAAAAAAAATCGAAAAATCTATAAATTCAATAATGTTACAAATGTTTATAAGGATATATGCACATAATCTTTCAAATAGACCGTAATTAGCTTAGTTTTGATACAAAGTTAGAGAAAAAGAACATTTTCTGTTCTAAAGAAGAGACAGAACATTTTCTGTTCTAAAGAAGAAACAGACAATTATCTTAAGTTTGCCAGCTATTTTCTTTTCATTTCCATTTTTCAAAGTTGCCTGCCTTTTTTAAAGCAAAATCATTGGGATATTAAATTGCAAGATAGGTTTGAGTAACATTATCGAAAAGTATTCTTATTTCGAATTTTTCTTTATTGAATATAGTATTGTCTTTGTAAGTTACTAGTTTATTTTTATAACATTTTTGGTTTATTTGTTTCTGATCTGTGCTTAAGTTTTGCTCGTATCGTTGTATAACATTACATTGGAAATGGTGTTCATTTCCAAATACAAATGTTTGCTGCATTTCTGATACTCTTTTTTATTCCATAGTTATAGTTATTATATCTGTATTTGTACAGGCACTTAGTTGTGTATACATACAATTTGTGAGTGTGTTCTAAATACATGCAGCATAAAACAAAAACTTTAAAAACTTTATTTTTTTTAACATTTTTAACAGAAAAAAGTTTTGCGTCAAATTTTTTGAAAACACATAAAAACAATTTGTGCTTTTGCACAAAGTAGAAGCTACACGAACAAAACTGATTTTTATATTATACCAGAAGATGAATGAAAAATATTAATGATTTCTAAAAAGAAATTAAAGAATTTTAAATAAAAAATTATGTAAATTAAATGTAGAAGGAAAATTGTTGAAAACTAAAAAAGTAGTTAAATTAATTTGAATATTTTGGCAGTCATTATATCAGGTTCCTTTTACTACCACTCATTAAATTCATTATGAAATGATATGTACTTTGCTTTCTAAAGTTCTTATACAAACATAAAGATATTTTATTTTAATTCAAATATTTGTCCTTTTTTGCATAATATTTCATTTTTTAAAAGTTTTGAATTTTTTTTTGTGTGTGTGTCCTTTTTTACTTTTCAAGCTAAACAAATCTTTATATTACTTTAAGTAACTATTAACATAATGGTGTCCATTATATGCCACAAAAAGAAAGTTTTCTTTTTAGCAGCAAAAAAGTAATAAAACCAAACTTTTAATGAGGTAAATAAAGTTATATTTTACGTACTTGAAAAGCATAAATTTTAAAGAGAGAAAGAAAAGCTGAAATATATAAAAATTATATTAAAAAATTATATAATTAAAGTCATTAAATGCAAGTCTAAAAGAAATAAACAAATTAGTTTGATAGCACGATGCTTTTGTAACATAGAAACCAAAAAAGGCTTATGTACCCCAGCTGTTCTCTTCCAAGTAGTTTTATCAATAAATCTTACTAAATTCCTAACTAAAATGCTACAGCTTTTTTAATACTAACTGCATTAATTTTTGCTTACAAACAAATCTTTTCTTTAATCTCCAATTAAATTTTCTCTTAAAATTCCTTTTCTCAACTTAAATCCTTAATTTTGCATTTCGTTTTTATTTTTGCATAACATTATTAAAAGTTTTCAGCAATTAATTACAATTTAACTTTTATTGTAATTTTTCGAATTAATAAAACTCATTTGCATTTTAATAACGCCGCTGAACAATATATTGTGTAAGTAGTGTGTGCAAATTACTTTTAATCTATTTTTAAATATTTGCACGAAATAAAAACAAAAAAAAAAAAGAATAGAAGTTTACAGCATAAAGTAGCAGCAACATTATGCAGCTTATCAAATTATTCGTAGAAATTATTAATGACTAAATAAACTGCCAGTGAAATTATTATGAAATATAAGGTAATAATCAGGGAAAAGGGAGCTGGAATGAAGCTAATTTTAGGAGGTGGCAAATTAAATTCAAAATGAAAACATTCCAGAGTTTTAAGAGGCTTGTGATTGAAGTATATAATAGACTATTCAAAGATCTGCGATTGAAAATAATTAAGACTATATAAACGCCGACAAGTGAATTAAGGGACCTGTGACTAAAGCTAAATTTAGGGTATTTAAATATCTACGTTTGAGGCTAAATTAAGGCCTTAGATTGTAGCCACACCAAGACTATTTAAAGACCTGTGATTGAAGCCAAACAAAGACTGCTTAAAGGCCTGTGATTGAAGCTAAACTAAGACTATTTAAAGGCCAGAGTTTGAAACTAAATTAAGACTGTTTAAAGGCCTGTTATTGAAGCCAAACAAAGACTGTTTAAAGGCCTGTGATTGAAGCTAAACTAAGACTGTTTAAAGGCCTGAGATTGAAGCTAAACAAAGACAATTTAAAGGCCTGTGATTGAAGCTAGACTATCTAAAAGCTTAATTAAGGTTATTTAAATTAAACCAGGTCTAATTACAGTTCTGTGATTGAAGCTAAACTAAAGAGAATAAAAGTTAAAAAAAGACAATAGAAAGAGCTAAGATTGCAGACAAACGAAGACGAGAGAAAGTGCCACTATTCAAAACAACCTAAAACTATAGAAAGACCCATTATTGAAGCTAAACTTAGACTATGAAAAGACCTACGATTCAAGTTTAAAAAAGATAACCATTGTAATTTTAAAGTCACCATAAAATTACCTACGCTTAAAGCTTGAATGGAGTAGAAGGATCTATGATAGAACCTTAAATATGGCACTCGATTGAAGATTGACTATGAATATCGAAATACCTATGATTCATGTTTATACTGACTGCAAAAGGATCATCGATGGGGGCTTAAATATGTGTATAGATGGACCTTCAATTGTACTTAAAATATGATTATATAATAACCTAGAACGACTTATGATTAAGACCTTAGAATGACTCTAGAAGGACTTACGATTGTAGCTTAAATATGACTAAAGATGGACCTACTAATAAAGCATGAATCTTTAATATGCCTCTAGAAGAACCTACGATTAAAGCTAAACTATCACCAATGAAGCACTTACAATTGAAGCGTAAATATGACTGCATAAGCAATTGCAATAAATTAATTTATTTTAACCTATAACTTATTTATTAATTCTTCTACTTTCCCATACATTTTATTTTATTTTAAACCACTTATCCAAATGTCTGGCTTCATAAATGTTTACTGTTATTAAAATAAAAGTTCACAGCATTTATTGCAACAAATTAATTAACCATTATAAACTATATAAAATGATAAATAACTTCTTAAAAACAGAAACATACATAACACAAAAATAAAACTTTCTCCTTTAAAGATTAAGATACCTGGCTCTATAACTTTCTGCTTGAAATTATATCAAAAATTATTTATTTATAAGAAAATATAACACAACGCAACCAAAAAACAAAAACAGAACTTTAAGCAACAAATGTGAAAGAAAGTAAGAATATGAAAACAAGATATTTTCAAATTAGTTACTGAAGCATTAAATTCAAAAAGTGTCACACAACTGCAACAGATTAAGCAACATGCATACGACATAATAGTATATAAATACAGACTTACATATATACTTATGCTTGCATATACATATACATATCTATATAAATGTATATAAGGACCGATAAAATTACATATACAAGCATACAAATGTGTGGATTTCATTTATTTTTAAATGCAACATGCATGTTTTAAAAGAGAGAGAGCTCAAGAATACAAAAGAAAAAAAAACAGAATGTTAAAGTAAATTGTTCATGTTGTTGCAGTAATGTTGCATGTGTTAAGTTTAAGGTAGAAAAAGAAAGGCGAAAATAAAGAGATGAGAGGTAAAAAGCAAAAAAAAAAACTTGCTACACTCAATTAAGAATAAAATTAAAATAAAATGAAAGAAAACTCAGACACTTATACCAACGAAAATGAAGTTTTTGCCGCTGGCATACAGTGGGGTATATTAATAGGATTCATTCTGCTACCATAAGCCAAAAGAAATCCAGCTAAGAGGTTCAATTTGTCTGTAGATAGATATAATTTTCTAAAAAAAAATCTCTACGGTTTGAAAAGTGCCCTCTCTTTTTGTCTTTAGATAGACACAGATTTCTGTTCATCTTTAGACAGACAGAGCTTTCTATAGAAACGTGTTCTGTCTGCCTATTTGTCTTTAGACTTAGCTTACTTTAGAAAAGTGTCCTGTGTATTTGTCTTTAAATAGACACAGGTTTGCAGGTCCTGTCTGGCTGTCTGTCTTTAGACATAGTTTTCTGTAGAAAAGTTTCCTGTCTATCTGTATTTAGATAACCACAGTTTTGTATAGAAAAGAATCCTGTCTACCTGTCTGTCTTTAGACACCTGTGTGTCTTTAGCCACAGTTTTCTTTAGAAAAGTGTTCTGTCTATCTGTCTTTAGACAAACATAGTTTTGTATAGAAAAGTGTCCTGCTTATCTGTCTTTATATAGACACAGTTTTGTATAGAAAAGTATCCTGTCTATCTCTCTGTCTTTAGACACAGTTTTCTTTAGAAAAGTGTTCTGTCTATCTGCATTTAGAAACACAGTTTTCTTTAGAAAAGTATCATGTATATCTCTCTGTCTTTAGCCACAGTTTTCTTTAGAAAAGTGTCCTGTATATCTATCTGTCTTTAGTTATACAAAGTTTAGATAGACACAGTTTTTTATAGAAATATGTCCTCGTTATCTGTTTTTAGACCAAAATCGTTTTTAATAGGACAGTGTCCTGTCTATCTGTCTTAACTAGCTTGTCTTTCTTAAGTTAGACATATTTTGCTGTGGAGAAGATCCTTCTTTACTTATAGTTTAGATTCAATCGTAAATACTGCTACAGTCATAGTTTAGCTTTAGTCGTAGGCCTTTCTATTGTAATAATTTAGCTTCAGTCGTAGATCCTTGTATAGTCATATTTAAGCTGTAACTGTAGTAGGTCCTTCTGTTGTCATATTTTAGCTTCAAAGCTGCATTTTTATTTAAACATCCGTTCATAATTATTAAAAAACTTGTTACATTATACTCACCAACCACTGTCAAAATTATACAGCAAGTTTTAGAGTATATATTTGTGTACTTATCCGCATACAGAGTATGAAAACTGTAATATGATGTTAAAATTTAATGAAAACATCACAAAACTTGTGCTTAACATGTATGATATTATCTTAAGATAAGCTTGCGTATTATATACAACCTACATGCACATATCCTTACTCCAACACAAGCATTTGTATATACATACATATATATTTGCACACCTTCACAGGCAAATATTGCTGCAAATTTTTGCTCAAAATGGAGCTGTTACCAAAGGTACAATATTCACATTACAGGGATAGATACTTGAAATAATTTACACAATATTAGGGAAATTAGCTTGACAGTAAGACAGTTATTCCGTTTTTTAGGGATCGAATTTCTGCTATTTAATTTTTTAAAATGTCTATAAATGATAAAAGATGTTTAATGTCTGAGTAAATCAAGGTTTTAAATACAAATACTATAATCTACAATGAACTGTTACCATTTGGCAAAGAGTACTAAAAAAGGTACCATACTATTTCTCATATGCATCCATGTCTTATATAACATATTAAATTTGCCAGTATTCTGGATGTTTTATTATCACATTTGTTCATATTAATTTTCAACAACTTTAATTTTAATTTAATTTTAATTTGACAAATTAAGGCAGCAAACTATTAAATTTAAGAAATTTTAACAAAAAAAAAAATGAATAAAAACAATATTATAAAAAGATCACAAACAACAATAACAAAAAATCTCAGTGAAAATTAAAATGTATTTCTATACATGGACTGTTGGTCCCCTTAAGCAGTAAGTCCCCACATAGCGTGCGCAATAGGCAAATTGCACTAGCAATATTGCTGGAGAATTGTTAAAACAAAACGGAAATAAACAACATTTATAAAAACAGCTCCACTTTAAATAGTGGAAAATACACAATAACTCTGTATAAGTATCTGTACGTGTAGAAAACTTTTTCTTACATTTACTTATATAAAGATATAAACTGACAAATAATGAAAATTAAACTTAATAATATAATTGTGAGAATGCTCATACGTTATGCTGTTTATTGCCACAACAGAATGTATTAATATGTGTGAGTTCCTTTCAATGCCAAAGAACACCCAGCGAAGTTCTATAGAAAAGTGTACAATCTAACTTAAGATAGTCACAGTTTTCTATAAAAAAAAGTTTCATTAGTTAGACACAGCTTTCTATTGAATATATTGAATATAGAATATAGATAGTCCTCTCTGTATATCTGTCTTTAGATGGATACAGTTTTCTGTAGAAAAGTGTCCTGTCTGTCTTCATAAAAACATAATTTTCTACGGAAAACTGTCCTGTTTATCTTTATGTCTTTAGACACAGTTTTCTTTAAGAAAGTGTCCTGTCTTTATATAGACACAGTTTTCTATAGGAAAGTGATCTGTCTGGCTGAATTTAGATAGCCACAGTTTTCTACGGAAAAGTGTCCTGTCTATCTGTCTGTCTTTATTTATTTATTATTTATTTATTTTTATTTACTATAATTAAAATTACAATAAATCTTAAGAACTAGAACGCTAGCGACTAAAGCTATCGGCTTGGTGTCTGTCTTTGGACACAGTTTTCTTTGAAAAGTTCGCACACATTTTTTTACGGAAAAATGTCCTGTTTATCCTTTTTAAATAGACACAGTTTTTTATGGAAAAGTGTCCTGTCTATCTTTATGTCTTTAGACAAAGTTTTCTTTAGAAAAAATATCTTGTCTATCTGTCTTTAGATAGAGACAGTTTTCTACAGAAAAGTGTCCTGTCTATCTGTCGTCTTTGGACACAGTTTTCTTTAAAAAAGTTCGCCCCCATTTTTTTACGGAAAAATGTCCTGTGTATCTGTCTGCCTTTAGACACAGTTTTCTTTAAAAAAGTGTCCTGTTTATCCTTTTTAAATAGACACAGCTTTTTATGGGAAAGTGTCCTGTCTAGCTTTATATCTTTAGACACAGTTTTCTTTAAAAAAGTGTCCTGTCTATCTGTCTTTAGACAAAGTTTTCTTTAAGATAGTGTCCTGGGGCCAAATTACCGCATTCGTAATCGAATGCGCTATCGTATCGAAAAATTATTTCGATATCGAAATTATGATAAAATGTACTAAATTTCTTGCTCGATATCGAATGCAATAATCTCAAATAAGAAAATTACGATCAATTTTACTCGATATCGAATGCGGTAATTTGGCCCCTGTGTTTACATATACACAGTTTTCTACACAAAAGTGACCTGTCTGGCTGTCTTTAGATAGCCACAGTTTTCAACGGCAAAATGTCCTGTCTATCTTCAGACACAGTTTTCTTTAGAACAAATATCTTGTCTTTAGGTAGACACAGTTTTCTATGGTAAAATGTCCTGTCTATATTTCTGCCTTTAGACACCATTTTTTTTTTAAAAGTGTCCTCTCTATTTGTCTTTAGACAGACACAGCTTGCTACGGAAAAATATCCTGTCTTTCTTAACATAGACGCAGTTTTCTGTAATAAAGTGTACTGTCTGTCTTTATATAAACATAATATTCTATAGAAAAGTGTCCTGTCTGTCTGTCTTTAGTTTGACACACATTTGCATTTTATTACTTGAAATTTCTTCATTGTGATTTGCTGGGCTGTAAAATATTTTTCCGCCAAAGTATATTTTAATTACATCTGTGCATATGAAACAATAGTTCATTTGAATGAAACTGTTGCTTTTTGTTGCGAATTTCAGTTTATGAGGCTGTAGTTTTTCTGCATATTAAAGAAAACAAAATGATATAAAATTGCATTTATACAATTTGTGCTTAATTGTTGCTTTTAGTTGGTTGGGTTTTTATTTGTATCTTATAAATAATTTTTTTTTTATATAAATATTAACAAGGTCAAAAAGAATTTGCAATTTAAGTCGGTAAAGTCCTATAAATAATGAGTTCACAGGGGATTTCTAAGAGGGGCTGAGGAAAATATATATAATCACATTGTGTAATGGGAATTTATTAAACATAAAGTATTTTTAAAATATTTTGTAATGCAAGCCTCATGTTTAGGTACAATTTTAGTTGAGTTCTTTAAAATTTAAGTTTTTTTTTTTAGAAATTATAGAGAGAAATATGTGCTTCCCCTGTGTAGTTGTTGTTTTTTTATACTGTTTGTTAAAACCCAATTTATTTCCTTTAAAAATTTATTATCTTATAAATCTTATTTTTTTTAAGTAGACCCTTTGAATTTTGTTTTATAAATATATTTTATGTATGTATTGTATATTTTATAATGTGGTTTCCTTAACAATTTAAATGAATGAAGTTAGTTCTTTAACCTTTTTTTTTTTTGTTTTTGAGCATTTTCATATCGGTAGTACAAATCTTAAAGTCAAAACAACCCCTTTTATTATTATAATCTTAATATATGTAGAAGTAAAGAAAATTATAGTCTTAAGACCAAAAAATACATGGACATGTATGAAGAATGTAAGTGTGGGTTGTGTCAGTCCGTCAATGCAGCAGAGTGGGAGCTAAATACAGCCAGTAGCAAAAAATAAGGGCACGTAGAGTAGCTAGTTAAAGGCCTACTACACATTTTTTTACAACGAAAACAATGTTTTAGCAGTTTGGCATATCTGAACAGTTTTCTATTGAAAATTGTGTTTATCTAAAGACCGAAAGTACACTTTTCTATAGAAAATTGTGTTCAGCGGAATACAGACGTAGAAAACTGTATTTATCTAAAGACAGATAGGATACCTTTTTACTGAATATAGTGTTTTTCTACAAACACTTTTCTATAGCACACTAAGTATATCGAACGGCAGACAGTCTGGACACTTTTCCATAGAAAACTGTATCTAACTGAAGAAAGTTATCAAATTTTTCTGTTGAAAACTGGGCCCATTTTACGACAGACAGACTGGACACATTTCTTTTGAAAACTTTGTATATCTTAAAATAAACAGGACATTACCTTTAAGATTCTTGAATTTTGTTTGCCGCTTACTGTATATCCCTTAGCTGGTCTGTATGTATTTTTATGTGTTATATTTTAGAAATATTCATACTACGTATAGCCATGCTATTGTACCTTTCAAGATGACTTAACAACCATTCAAGCGCTTAAGATTATCAATATTTCGTTAAGTTATAAAGGGAATCATGCCAGCAATAACAACAACAATGCATAAATTCCTTCCAAATAAGAAAAAAAACTGAAAACAAAATCAACTGACCATGTACAGAATTGCGAAAAAAACTTTGTATAAATAAAATAAAATATAAATATAAACACTACTTTATATGGTTAATGAAGTTAAGCGCCACTTTAGAGATTTTAGAGTGGGTTTCCTTATTTCCTTTTAAATTTCTGACTACAAGCCATACGCAGTTCCCATGCGATTAAAAGTTTTTAATATTTTACTTTAAGTTCTATAACAAATAAATTTAATTAAATTTATATAAAAAGGTTAAAGAAGGCTTAAGTAGTTGTAATCTGATTTTAATCTAAATCTAATGATAAGATTTGTTGAGCCAATTAGCTGAATCAGAAAGCATTGTACACATAAAATACAGTAGCACGAATACATCTATATAAAGAGAGATAGGCAGGACATTTTTCAATAGAAGACTGTATCTATCTTAAGACAGATAGACAGGGGACATTTCTACCGACCTATGACAGACAGACAGGACACTTTTTTCAAGAAAACTACATCTATTTTACGACAGATAGACAGGACACTTTTGTAAAGAAAACTGTGTCTAAAGACAGAAAGATAGACAGGACACTTTTCCATTGAAAACATCGTCTGTAGAAAGACATATTGAGACAGCACATTTTTCTACATAAAATTGTGTCAATCTAAAGGCAAATAGACGGGACAGTTTTCCATAGAATATTGTGTCCATCTAAAGACAGATAGACAGGACAATATTTTATAGAAAACTACGTCTATCTTAAGACAGATATACAGGACACTTTTCTATAAAAAAAACTACGTCTATTTAAGACAGATATACAGGACACTTTTCTATAAAAAAACTACGTCTATTTTAAGACAGTTATACAGGACACTTATCTATAGAAAACTACGTCTTAAGACAGATATACAGGACAATTTTCTCTAGAAAACTACGTCTATCTTAAGACAGATAGACAGAAATCTTTTCTATAGAAAACTACGTCTATTTTAAGACAGATAGACAGGACACTTTTCTATAAAAAACTACGTCTATTTGAAGACAGTTATACAGGACACTTTTCTATAGAAAACTACGTCTATTTTAAGACAGATAGACAGGACACTATTTTATAGAAAACTACGTCTATTTCAAGACACATATACAGGACACTTATCTATAGAAAACTACGTCTTTAGACAGATATATAAGACAATTTTCTCTAGAAAACTACGTCTATCTTTATACAGATAGACAGGACACTTTTCTATAAAAAAAAAACTACGTCTACCACGTTTTATAGAAAACTGTGTTTATCTTAAGACAGATAGACAGGACATTTTCTGTAGAAAGATACGCCCATCTTGAGACAAATTGACAAGACACTTTCTGACCAGATTTTAGGTGAACAATGGTTTGTTTTTAAAGTTTTATTTGCTGATAAAACATCAATATTTTCCTATAGTATAAGTTATTATAAAAATTGAATCCTTTTAAATTTATGTTGTCTCAAATAAAACGTTTATAATTTCATTTAACTAAAACAATTTTTAAGCAAATCCAAATAAAATAGAAGAAAAACTACAGGAAATCAATGCGCAATGCAATTATTTTCCCAGTGATAGCAAAAGAAATATTGTATTACTGACAACAATATTTAACAATACTATTTTACAACGATTGATTTTCTTTGCACTGCAACAATAAAAAAACAAACCGAGTATATACTTAAAAAAATACATAGAGAAGGAAAAAACAAACTGCTGTCATGTGGCAAAAAGTAATGTTACATACCTTACACAAAAAAAAAGAAAAAGAAAAAAAAATTCAAACCAAAAGATTGAAATGCATTGCTACCAAAAATTCTAGCAAATGATGGCGGGTATGAAAACAGAAAATGCGCTTTCAGTTGATTAAATTAGAGCAAAAAAACTACAAAAATCCTTAAGGTAGACGACACATACAAACACTTGTAACCAAGAAGCAGCAGGAAAAATATATCTAATGTAAAAGAAAAATGTGGGTGACACATGCGACTTGCTACATATGTTTATTTGCTTAAAACTACCACAGCAGCACAATAGCTAACAAACAAACCCACGAGCAGCAACAGCAGCAGCTGCAACCGGAAAGTTTCTTAAGAACGAATCTCTACAAAGTTGTTTTCAATATAGTTTTCTTTTTCTTAAAGCTACCAACGATATTTATAACTACTGGTAGGGAATTTGTCCTTATACATACATACATATATAGTTATAGTTTAGTAAATTGTAAGCAAAAGCAAGCATGCAACTCGCGTTGCATGCTTTTAGATTAATAGAAAAAACCACACAATAGGATTTGCAACACACATGCATGCAGAACTATTCCATTGATAACATTCTGAAAAACAAAAAATAGAATACAAATAGAGATACAACAGAAATGCATTTTTCAAATGAAATATTTTTATCAGCAAAAGTTAAAAAAAAGAAAATATATCGAGCAACAAAATAAAAATTTAATAGAAAAACCAAAAACAAAACTAAATTTAAAATATTACTTTTAGATATTTGCTAAAAATAAATGTTGATTTAGTTTAAATTATTTTAAAGCTATTTTTAAATTATATTTATAACTATCTTTAGATAAACAGAGTTTTCAATAGAAAAGTTGTCTGTCTTTAGCCAAACACAGTTTTTTAGAGAAAAATGTACTTACTGCCTAGTTGTATTTAGTTTCTTGTAGAAAAGTGTCCTGTGTGTCGTCTGTGTCAAGTGTGCTGTCTATTTGCCTTTAGATTGACACAGTATTATATGGAAAACTGTCCCGCCTATTTATCTTTAGATAGACATAGTTTTCTGTAGCAAAGTGTCCTGTCTATCTGTCCGATTTTAGACAGAGTTTTCTATAGAAAAGTTTCCTGTCTGTCTTCCTTCAGATCGACACAGTATGGGAAAGTGTCCCGCCTATTTATCTTTAGATAGACATAGTTTTCTGTAGCAAAGTGTCCTGTCCATCTGTCTGTTTTTAGACATAGTTTTTTGTAGAAAAGTATTCTGTTCATCTGCCTTTCAGATAGACACAGAAAAGACACAGAAAAGAGTCCTGTCTAGCTGTCTTTAGATAGACACAGTTTTCTATCTACCTTCAGATAGACACAGTTTTCTGTCCCGTCTGTCTGTCTTTAAGCAGATATAGTTTTGTAGAGAGAAATGTACTGTCTAGTTGTATTTAGTTTCATATAGAAAACTGTGCTGTGTGTCTTGTGTTAGACACAGTTTCTATAGAAAAGTGTTCTGTGTATCTGCCTTCTGTGAGAAAGTGTCGTGTATATCTGTCTTTAGATAGATACTGGTTTCTATAGAAAAGAATCCTGTCGATCTGCCTTTAGATAGACACAGAAAAGAGTCCTGTCTATCTGCCTTCAGATGGACGCAAAAAAATTCCTGTTATATAGATCCAGTTATCTGAGCACACAAATTCCACAGACGAGGAGATGAGTCTTGCTCCTTTTGACCAGTCTGAAGATCGTGTTTGTTTTTTGCAAAAACTAATAGTTTATATTATTTAATTTCATCTTGTAGAATTTCTTTTACTTTTCTTTAATATTTCTTTAAAAAAAAACAAAAGTTTTTTTTTCTTTTGCCTCAAATTTTGTCTTTTATAATTCATTACTGCTGTTGATAGTTAGTGATGGAGCAGCTGCAACTCAACCTCAATAAGTAAATTGATTATTAAGAACCTTTAATTTTTCAATCAGCTAAAAAATTCATTAGATAAACTAGCAAGTCATTGAAGAAAATGACAAAAACATCTATAATCTGACATGATGATATAGTAAAGCTAAAATACAAGGTAAAAGAAATCCTGTTCAATGATAGACAACTCTAATAATGGTAGGTAGGTGGCAGCAACAGTTATGGGAATATTGAATTTTGGTTAAGACTCTTGCTATATTCTTTACATACAATACCGAAGTAAAGTAAAGATTTAAGTAAAACTAAGAATGACGAAAAAAAAAAATTCAATCTAATTGAAATTCTAGACAAAATCTTCCGCAAATTACCTTCATTGACAAAAATCTCTAATACCCAAACCAAAAAAATATATAGAGACAGTCACACAAAACTACAGGCATTAAAGAACATGCAACAGACACCAGAGAATGCGGTAATGCAAGCACCCGCATACTCAGATATAGCTACACACACATACACTTTTATTTATATACTTATGTATGTGTGTGTATAGAAAAAACTGAAAATGAAAATAGAGAAATCTTGCACAGAAATTTAGCGAAAATAACGTTTCAAAGCCAGAGCAAAAGAATTTAACAACACAAAACTTAAGCGCGTTTGCTGAGGTTCCGGTATGAAACCGGATACGGAAGTGGTGTTGCATAGAGTGTCGTTTGTTGTGTAAAAGAATATACTTCATCATCATCATCCTCATGCTCAGCTTCAGCTACAACCTCCACCTCCTATGCTACTCCTGTTTAACTTGTGCATTTTATACCCGGCCACATTATTGCCACCATAATATGCTTCATTCATTCTATGTTGTTGTTTTTCACATTTAGTTTTTCTCTGCTCATTTTTTTTTTCTTCCTCTCAAGATTTATATTTTTTTATTTTTCTTACTTTACTTACAGTTGTGGGGGTTGTGTTGCCTGAGCTGGTATTTTGTAGCTTAGTTTTTTCTATTTATTATTTGGAGGGAAATGTTGAATTTGTTGTTTATGGGCAAAAACAAAATGTTACTGCAGCGCCAACGCCAGCATGTGAAATTTGATGCTACAAAAGCTGCTTACTTTTGAATTTTTTTTTTTGCAAAAATTTGAAAGCTGTTTGTATGTTTTTCAACACAAAACCCTGTTTCCCCGGCACCCCCTACAGAAATCTTATTTTTGGCTGTTGGCTTAAGACTTTTGTTGTGTTATATTGTTTGCTTTATTTAACAAGATCGTTCTTGTCTTTACCTTGAGAAGCTGATTTGAAGGATATTTTTGTTATTATTATTATTGTTTTTATTGCTATTAAAGTTGGATTTTCCAGTAAAACCAAACACATTTAGTTAGTTTGGACTTTTGCTATAGAAAATTTGAAATTAGTAAAAAAAAATAATACTAAGCTGAAAAAACGATTTTTTAAATGAAATAGTAAAATCCTTAATATACCAATAATGCCAGGGAATTAGGGAAAATTAGGGAAATTTTAGTTAAAGTTCTTGAAAGTAAGCTTTATAAACATTGTGGCTAACATTAAGAGTTTCAAAAATATCTGCTTAAAATTTTTCCAAAAAAAATTTAAGTCATACATGCCAGTTACTAACTAAAACTACTTCATTTGATCTTAGCAACATTTAGTCTAACAACCAGCAACATTTGAATATAATTTATTAACATGTTGCTTGATTAAAAAACAAAAATGTTCAGTTATTATTTAATATGTACAATTTTTATAAACAACATTGTTGCGAAACATTTTGTTTAAGTAATTTATTTTAAACCTTAAAATGTATTCCTTATTAAACTCCTTAAATACAATATATTGTAAAGTTGAGTTTTTTTGATGCATAAACATTGTTTAGCAACATTTTATATTTTCAAAACTTTCTTGACAATGCTTCTTTAACTAATTTTAAGATATATATCTTAATTATTAATCAAAACAAGTTTGAATGGTCTTTGCGACATTTATTTAAGGGAGCAGCAATATTTTATTATACGTAAGCAACATGACGTTTAATTTGTTGTATAGCATAATTTCTAAGTAAAAATACAATTTTCCATTAGAAAAGTTTTTATGTTTTTCTAAGATTTGCTATTGTTGTACAACATTTTGTTAAACTTTTAAACTCCTTAAATACATTATATTGTAAAGTTAAGTTTTTTAGTTTATAAACATTGTTTAGCAACATTTTGTATTTTCGAAACTTTCTCGGCAATGCATATTTTTAACAAATTTTAAGTCATATATTCTAATTGTTAAGCCTGTTTAAAATTTCAAGTGGAATGCTTTCAAAATACATGTTAAAAAAAATCACATGAAATTTTCATGAAAAACTGTTGCACAAGTAGTACTCTGTTAATTTTGTGAAAAACATACGAAATGTATCTGGCAACATTCATAGCGAAATAATTAAAGTAGCAATTGTTTCACGTGGAATTTTCATGCAAAAGCTCTTCTGTCGCCACAACAATATCTATTACTTGTTGTGCTGCTGCACAAGCGGCCAGTAATATTTGTTTACATTTTATTATAGGAAGTTGATTTAAACATAAAAATTTATTCTTTATTAAAAACCCACATAGTTATACATAATTTGTATTCTTGTGGTATATAAACTTTGTTCAGCAACATTTGTGGCTTACAAATTTTCTGGCTACAAAGTTTCATTACAAAAATTTAAGTCATACAACTCAATTATTAACCAAAACTATTTCAGTTAGTCTTAGCAGCATTTATTTAAGCAACCAGCAATATTTTAATATAGTTAAGCAACACGCTGTTTAATTTAATTTAAAATAGTATTTTTAAATAGAAACAAAATGTTTAATTAAAAGAGGTGTTCACTTTTCTTTATTATTATTAGCAACATTATTTTGCAATATTTAATTAAAAAATATTGCTTTAACAAGCTCCTTAACTTAGTGTAAATCATATATTTTTTTTTTGTTTGAGGTTTATAAACATTGTTTGAAAACATTTATAGCTACAAATCTTTCTTCATGCATTATTTTACAACAGTACTAGAAATCATAAGTCTTAATTATTAGTCAAAACAGCTTGAAACCTTATTAGCAACATTTATTTAATATACTAGCAACATTTTAATACATAGGTACTTAAGCAACATGCTGTCTAAAGATTTTTAAAACAGAATTTCTATATTAAAACACATTTTACAATTGAAACAGGTTTTATATTTTGGTTATTTCTGTTAGCAACATTGTTGCGCAACATTTTGTTAAAAAAAATTAATTTTAATATTTGAAAATTCCAAAAAATAGCTCAAAATTACGTTACAGCTACAATCAGAAAATAAAATGGTTTAGCCTCTAGAGAAATAATCAAAGTCAGTGAAGCCTAAAATTAAAAAAAAATACATACATATAAAATAATAATAAAAGGAAGTTATCATATGAAAAAAGGAAACTCTGTTTTACAACCAGTAAAACAAAACAAAAAAACATTAACACTTTGTAAAATTATGTAGACACAAAAATTTAATGATTGTATGCAACAAATCTTTAAGTAAAACTCCTACAATTGCCTGCTCTCCATATTAGTTAATAACAACCAGCAAAAATAACATGATTTGAGGCTGGAGGATATTGTTTTCATTATATTATATAAGGAAAGGAAAGATGTGTATAGATGAAACGAATGGTTGTTAAAAGCTGTCGTTGATGATTATTATTACAGCGATTGTGTGAAACACTTCATACCACACTGAGATAAAATATTCAACTCATAAGCATGTTGTTGTTTAGTCTTGTTATTGTTGTTATTATTAACAATACGCAGAAGAATATGCTGAAGAGTGGGTGGTGTTGGACCCCAAGAGCCTTAAGAATATTTGCTTAAACATTGTAACAATGTTTCCAAAAACGTGGTTACATATAAATAAATAATGTTGCTATACTTTTAGCTACACAATGTAGCAAAAGAAACAAATTGTTAAGTTGGATATGCTGATGTTGCTGCTGCTGCTACTGTTATTTTTGTTAATCGAGATGAAGAGGCCACATGACCCCTCCTCAGCAACGCTACTGTTGTCGTATGTTAAATTATGTTTTTATCTACAATGGTGCCCTCTGGCTGTTATCACACAAAGTAGTCTTCCTAAGACACTCCAACAAACTCTTGTTAAAAATGTTTCTGAGCTGCTGGTATCGAATGTATTACGCATTCTATGGTGTTTTCAGTTTTATTACAACCTCCCCTGTAGATTTCAAAATGTTTGTGGATATTTAATATTTGAGCATATTTTTTTTCTACCAGTTTTTTTTTTTGTTTTTACTTCAAAACCATCATCATATTTTCAGTTTTTTTACATACATACTTGTATTTGTTTCATACTACTGTTGCATTTTTATATATTTGAAAATTTATATACTTACGCGTGAAATTTACACGCGTATAGCATAATTTGACATTAATTTCATCTCTCGAGGGCATACAATTATCCTCCACATCATTGTCGTCATAATCATCAACATCATCTGAAGCAGCAACCAGCTCACATGGCATCATACAATTATTGCTACAAGAGAGAACATTTAAAAAGCTGTAAAAAGTTTATTTTTAAAGTGATTTTTTTTTAAGTATTTTATTTTCAATGTTTCCATATGAGATGTAAATATTATGGTTTAGAAACATGAAAATATTAAAACAAAATAAGGTCATAAAGATTGTTTTTAAGTTGGTCTTAAAAACATTGATGCCTAAACAATATTGACAATATAAGGTTATAAATATAAAGCAAAACTTCTGATTGAAACAATCATTTTAAGCATTGAAATAAACAAATAATTTGTTTAAAGAAAACTGTATATTCAAGTAAATGCTGCTCAACAATATCAATTGGTTTAGGGTATAGATTGCTATTAAAACATTATGAAAACTGTAGTTATTATGCGGGATGCCTAAACATTTTTATATACTAAACTCTTACGGAATAATGTTGTTTCGTTAAAAGTTAACGCCCTTATTCAAAAACGATTATTAAATTTAACAAACGTTTATTAAGACAGATTTGCATATAAAAATTTGTTTAATAAACGTTTGTTAAATTTATTAATCGTTTTTAAATAAAGGGGTAAGTCATTAATTATATTACTGCTAATTTCAAATCCCAGCAACAATTTAATATACTTAAGCTACACGCTGTTGAATTAAGATTATAGCATATTTTTACACTAATTCTAATATAAATCCTTTTTCAGCTGAAATTGTACAGAGTACCGAGCTTAAATTATTAGCAAAATTTAAAAAATTTGTCGTATCAACATTCATTTAAAACATCTGCAACATTCTAATATACTTTAGCAACATGCTGTTTAATATACTTTGATTTTGGTGTTTACAAACATTATTTAGCAATATTTAAATACTCTAAACATTTCCGTAATAATGTTTTTTCATTAAAACTTAATTTATAAATGTGAATTCTAATAAAATGCTGCAATTGGTCATAGCAATATAAAATCACTGCAACATTTTAATTCAATACAGCAACATGGTGTATATTTGAGTTTGCAATACTATTTTTAAAATAAAAACAAACATTTCAACTAAAATATATTTTAAAGTTTTCTACTTATTGTTAGCAACATTGTTTGTAAACATTTTATTGAAGATTATTTCTTTAAACACGTTCTTAAACATAAAAATATATTATTGATATTTACAAATAGTGTTTAATAACATTTCAATCTTTTAAAATTTCTTGAAAAAATATTCAAAAAATGTAAAGTTAAAATCTATATTATTAATAAAAAGCTGCAATTGATCTCAACAACATTTGTTAAAAATCCCTGCAGCAAGCAACACCATTTTCAAAAAAAAAAAAAGTTACAACTAAAGCCTAGTACTCTGTTCAAAATTTCAAGTGGAATGCTGTCAAAATACATGTTAAAAAAATCACATGAAATTTTCATGAAAAAACGTTGCAGAAGTAGTACTCTGTTCATTTTGTGAAAAACATACGAAATGTATCTGGCAACATTATTTTTTCACAGCGAAATAATTAAAGTAGCAATTGTTTCACGTGGAATTTTCATCCAAAAGCTCTTCTGTCGCCACAACAGTATCTATTACTTGTTGTGCTGCTGCACAAACGGCCAGTAATAATTGTTTATTCATTTTTATTTAACGATTTCGATTCAACACAGATTTTTAAATATTTTAACTTTATATATATATAAATAAAATAAAATATTTGTATATAAAATGCAATTGACCTTATTGCTTGAAAGAAGAAGAAACTATTAAATATTAAAAAAGGTCAAAAAACGAACTAAATATTTTAACTTTTATTTATTTTCGATTTAAATTCACAAAAAAGCAAAACATATGTGTTTTGTTTACAAAAGTACATTAGCTACACGTCAAATTTTCCGTATGGAATAATTAATGTTGCTCAACATTTTTCCCAAATTTGAACAGAGTACTAGGTTAAACATGGTACTCTGTTCATCATCTCGTACGAAATACTATCAAAAGCCGATATAAAAAAAATTGATGCGAAATAAATGCGAACTAATGCTGCTGAAGTTGTACTCTGTTCTTATTGTGAAAAGTTACGTAATGTTTCTGGCAGCATGTTTTGTCAACAAAAAAATGTATATGGCAACATTTTTTTCCAACTGTGAAATAATGTAAGCGGCACTTATTTCGCACGAAATTGAAAAAAAACAGCCAAAAACATATGGTTTTTGTTTACATAAAAGAAACAATGTTGCATGCCTAAGGGCAATAAAAACGACAATTTTCTTCTAAATCGCGGCATTGTCACCACTTGCTAATTGTCAAAATTTTCAAACGAAATAATTGATGTTGCTCAACAAATTTCGCAAATTTGAACAGAGTACCATGCTATAAACAATAAAATATTTTCCTTGGCAATTTGTTGCAACATGTTGCTATAAAAATTGTAAAATAGTTTTTTTTTTTGGTTTTTAACCAATTTTTCTTTATATTTATTTAAAATATAATACAAATTAGTTATAATTTTCTCTAGCAACATGTAAAATTATTCTTATCTATATGATTAAGAATGCATTCAAAAACGATTATTAAATTTAACAAACGTTTATTAAGCAAATTTTTATATGCAAATCTGTCTTAATAAACGTTTGTTAAATTTAATAAACGTTTTTGAATAAGGGGGTAAAACTTTTAATAAATCTTCTTGTAACTAGCCAAATATTTGCCTTCAAAATCATACTCCTTGCGCCAAAACTTCTTCCACAAAGATTTAATCACTTAACTTTAATACTTGCCTTAATTCCCGTTAAACTTTGCTATAACACGCGATTTTTAATCATGTATGCATTAAAATTTAAATGTATTTTGTTTAACTAATAAATTTTGCTGCTTGATTTTAGGACTGTGCAAACACAAAACTCACACAACACAAGTTTATAGATTGTATACAAACAAATAAACTTCATATTATCATACGTACATATATGCATTCGAGCATGTAGGTATGAGTAAATAACAATAAAATACATGAAGCATAACATTTGATATCACTGCACACAATTTTACCTGACTGCAATATACCCTAAACAATAGGAAGCACCAAAAGGAGTTTTATAAATTAATAAAATTTAAGTACTCAAATGTTTCTTTGAAAATATATAAGAGTTTTAGGAGCTTCCCTAATATCTTAAAACATACACTGGCACAACAAGTTGTTAGATGTTAAGCAGAGTTAACAACGTTTAATTTACAGCGTTGTTAATATTAAATGTCAACGTACAACTTGACCACTTAAAAACCTTTACATTTAGGTAGAAACATACAAGCATAGATATAAATACTACTTGCAAATAATACACATTTATTATGGCATACAAAACAATATTGTATATAATTAAATACACGCACTAATACATGTCTGTATTCACTTACAGTATGTGAATAAAAAATAAGAACTCTAAATTATTTCTAACTTCCTAACCATCTAACTTGATGTCTCACCTAATGTAAATATTTAATATGTTTTGCAACATATTTCGGAAGATGTGGAATTAGTTTTCTTCTATATTTTTCTCTACATATCATTTTTGTTTTTAGGTTTATATACCGAGAGTTTAAGACACGCTTTAAAATCTGCTAAAAAAAAACATTAATTATTTTATGCAGTTTAAATGCTAGCAACATGTTGCTACAAAAAATAAAATACATATTTGTTTTATATTTTAAATAAGTATCAACAAAAATATTTTACAAACTAAAACAATTTATAGAATATAAAAAAGGTCGAATAAAAGAACTAAATAAAACATACTAATTTTAAAATTTCTGTAGCAACATGTTGCTAAGGAAAATATTTTGTTTACAATATAAAGTAATGTTGCCTAAATCGAGTTGAATATTCTTAAACAATATTTAGTTCGTTTATTTGACCTTTTTTTTAATATTTAGTAGTAATAAAATTGTATTATCCCTGAGGAAGCTATCCATTGTGATAGCGAAATATTGGAAATAAATATATAAAAATAAATCAAATATTTTTATATAAAATTAATATGACCTAATTGCTTGTTAAAAGAAACTATTAAATCCTTAAACAATTATATTTAGTTATTGTTTAAAAATATTATATTGAGTGAATGGTGAAAAATAAAGTTGTTGCCAAACATGTTTATAAACACGATAAATTATGTTTAACATTATTAGTCCACTAACGGAATGAATCCACTACAGTTAAACATAAAATTGAATTTTAATGTTTAATTACATAATCTTTGCAATATTTCTACAGCGAACTTAAACCAAGTTTCATTGTTTTGTAATTATACCTTAGGTCTTTTTTTTTTGTCTACACAAGAAGGTTTTGCTCTCAGAACCAAACAAATTGTTCTTCGTTTCATCTGACCAAAGCTCATTGTCCCAATTTTCCTGCTGTTAACGTTATGACCATCATCAGTACCTTCAAAGTAAAAATTAGCAAGTAATTCCTTTTTAAAGTTTTCTTTCATTGCATCATTGATTCTAAAGAAGCCATTTTTATTATTTTTTCCAATACTGTATATGCGAGCACATATTCATATGTATACAATGAACATAATTTCAAATTGTGTTAAAGTAGAGGTTTTAGTTTGGTGGTATGAATAGTTTGTGTATTTGTATTGTGTTGTTGTTGCATAACAAAAGTGATTTGGTGTTAAGATCTAAATACACATTCAGACAATCATGTACAATCATGTCTATGATGTTGCCAAACATTCGCAAACGGTTAGAACAACAGGGAGTAACTATAGTCATTATTATTTTGAAATAATTAAATTATATTTTGAAGAATCGGTGAAAAATTAATACACAGCGTACTCTCTCGTAAGCAAACATCTAAGAGACTAATGAATTTGTGAGAGGTGCCGGCTTATGAGAGTAATAAGCATCACAAAGATTTTTTTTAGACTGAAAATGAAAATATATGGGAGGTGTCCAATTTAGTGAGGCGTGCGGTAGGAGAGAGTCCACTGCAAAAGCTTTGCTTATAGATTTAAATGTTGCTAAAAGTTAAATAATTTAAACTACTAATAAAGTCGATATTAAACATAGTAACTCAACTTTTAGTTGCTCTCTTGCAGTTTTAAATGTTGCTAAACAATGTTCCTAAAAAAATGCAAACTTAATATTTGATCATTTGATTTAGTCGTTTGCTATTTCGTTGATTTATCTTATACAAAATTACCCTATTGATCGTGAATCTTTCTTAAATAAAATTTTCTTATTAATACTAAATCTGTCTTTTAAAAAATCTGATATCATAGCTTTCACATGCATCTCAATAAAGTTGCACCCTGTCTGCCGAACACATTAACTCACACACCCCCAAATCAAATGTTTTTCACTATTGTTATTCCTAAACATGTATTTATGTATTTCAATATGTTTTCGTAATTGTTTGTGAATGTGTGCATGTCTCTGTATGTCTGCATGTGTATATTCAATTAACAAATAAGTTAAACATGTATTGTATGATAAATTTATGTATTTTATACCGACATATGGGCAAATCAAAATTAAATTCAATATAATTTAAATGACTTTTGTCTAAGCTTTATATTTATCTACTGAAGGCTTCTGCAAGGATCATAAGGCCAAAACCGATATATTTTATTCAACTCTATATTTAGCTAGGAAAAATCAATTTCTGCATCGAGTTTATATTTGGAAGTATTCGCTGGTGATTCAGATTAACTAACTGTCGAATTTGTCATTTGACCACTTTGCATAAAAGTAGCTGAATTTGCTCTTTCAATGCATGTGTGATTGATTACACGTCAGGGCTTATGGTATTGGATATGATATTTGATTTTATATAAATTCAATGGTATTAAATAATCACATAATATAGGTACCAATTCTAGTCGCCAAATTGAGAGAGTCACGACCAGAAATTGTTTCAACGGAAAGAAATAATTCACTGTTACGTGTTTGTACATCGTCTATAGAAGCTTCAATTGTCTTGCATGTCAGATAGACATCCAACTCTCAAATTCTTCTATTTAATAACGGATGGATTCCAAACCAATTAGGAAATCCGAACGACTGTAACAGACGAACTAAAAACATTTGGTCATAACCAAAATTACGTTCTTACGAGTCCTTTATTTTGTTAAAAGTTATTTAAACTTGTTCAGTTGTAGAAACTATCCAATTATTTTCAAAATCATAACAATCTTAACTATTTTTAACCTTATTCAGAAAGCTCCCGAATCTCTCTTATAATTCTAGTGACCGTAGCATTCAGAACATGAAACATTTTTCGAGATTTGCTTTTATACAAACATACTTCTGCATGTTTTTGCATGTCCATTCTCTTACAAAACTTGTTTATATACATATTATACATATGTATGTATGTGTTTGCATGAGTCTTTATTTGATTTATAAATGTTGTTTATTCATATTATTTTTGATTTTCATAATGATTTTCTATTTATCCTCTGCTAACTAATACGTACATGTGTATGAGAGTGTGTTGTTCTTAATTAGGATTTTTACTGCTAATGTTGCTATGCTGTTGTCTTTGTGTTTATCACACTACGAGTATATTTGGTAGCACAAATTGCTCGCACAAACTCAAACTACATAAACAAAATGCTGTATAGCAATAGAAAGACAGCAAATAGACAACAAATTTGAAAATGTGTTAGCTGTAGTCCAGCAAACATTTTTCACAAAGTTTTGGTAGATTTTTACCCTCCAGATATTAGGAAGGTTGTGATCTTCATTATTTCTGCCTAAATAAGATGATATTGACATTTGCTTTTACAACTCAAATACAGAAACAGATATTTTCTGATGGTTGTCAGAGATTACAGTCGGCCCACCGATTTTGTGATGTAACACAATTGTATTTTTTTCATGGTGGTATTTAAGGTCAAAGATCTCGCCCTTTACTGTCCGTTTCTAGCAGTACATCCAGTATAAATATGGTATAAATTTAGCACTATTTAGAAAAAAATGGTCGTATTGTAATTTTAAAACTTCTCTAAATTTTTGCGTACATCCTTTTATAAATAAATTCAAAGCAAATACATTGATTTTATTTCATATACATTAACTAATATATACAAAAGAAAGATAGGACGAAATTAAATTTGTGTACGAGGTAATTGGCTATGTGTATGTGTGTGTGTGTGTGCGTATGTATATGTGAATGTAAATGTATTTGTATTAGCAAAAATCAACAATGTACTTGTACTGACTAAAGCTAGATTTACACGATTGAAATTTTCTTCAAAATTGCTCTTCAAAATGGTTCAAACTCGTCTAAAAGGCAAAATTTCTTCAAAATTTATTTATTTAATAACTATTAAATAAATAACTTTTGAAGAATTTTTGCTGTTTACACGAATTTGAAGAACATTTCAATCGTGTAAATCTAGCTTAACTAACCAACCAATGTTAGTTGCAATCATTATGTTGTGTTTGTTTTAAATATGTATCTATACTTGTCTTCAAATAAAATAAACAAAAGCAACAATATTTTTGAAGTTTAAATGAGTTTAGGAGAATATTTGTGTTTGATAGTGTCTTTATTTATTTAGGTATATGTATAAATATTTCACACACATATGTACTTGTTCTAAGAGATTATTTTTGGTACAAGAAATAAGGAAAATATACAGTAAAGACGTAAACAATTTAAGGCCTCAGCACAGATAGTTGTGGAATATATTATTTTTAGCTTTCAGGAATTATTTAAATCTAAGCTGCTCTTAAATAAAACATATTTAAAAAAAAAATGCTTCACTATTAAAAGTTGGGCTAAATGTCAAGAGCAAACTATAACTGAATTTCAACTAGAACCTGAACCAGAACCTCACCGTGAACCTGAACTAGAACCTCAACTCAAACTAGAACCTGAAGCAGAACCTCTTACTGAAACCTCAACTAGAACCCCAACTAGAACATGAGCCAAAACCTCAACTAGCATCTGAAGCAGAACTTTAACTCAAACAAGAACCTGAACTAGAACCTCAATTGGAGTCTGAACTAGAACCTCAACTAGAACCTGAAGCAAAACCTCAACTCGAACTAAAACCTGAACTCGAACCTCAACTGGAACCTGAAGTAGAACTTCAATTTAACTTAGAAACTGAAGCAGAACCTCAATTAAAACTATAACCTGAACTAGAACCTCAACTAAAACCTGAATTAGAACCTCAACTGGAACCTGAACTAGAACCTCAAATCAAAGTAGAACATGAACATGAATTAGAACCTGAAGCAGAATCTCAGCACAAATTAGAAACTAGAACCTGAACTAGAACCTCAACTAGAACCTGAAGCAGAACCTCAACTCAAACTAGAACTTGAACTAGAACCTCAATTCAAACTAGAACCTGAAGCAGAACCTCAACTCAAACTAGAACTTGAACTAGAACCTCAACTCAAACTAGAACTTGAACTAGAACCGCAATTCAAACTAGAACCTGAAGCAGAACCTCAACTCAAACTAGAACTTGAACTAGAACCTCAATTCAAATTACAACCTGAAGCAGATCCTCAACTTAAACCCCAACTAGAACCTACACTAGAACATGAACCAGAACCTTAAATGGAACCTGAAGCAGAAACTCAGCACAAATTAAAACCTGTACTATAACTTCAAATGGAACCTGAAATAGAACCTCAATTCAAACTAGAACCTGAAGCAGACCCTCAACTTAAACCCCAACTAGAACCTAAACTTTTATTACTGAACCTGCACTGAAACCAAAATTGATACTTGAATCTTTCTTGAATCTTCCTATATCACTGTGAGACAAATGGCAGGGGTCAGTGATCGGGAAGGGTTCAAACTACCGGCGAAAGTTATATCGATAAAAAAAGAAGTTATACGTGCCCCGGCGTTTGGCTGGGTCACGTCTAGGAATCGAGATATATCGATTTGAAGTTAGTAAGTATCGTATAGGGAAATTGTCACGTTTTAGGCTCTTTTGTTTGTCATAACTCGAGACTAGTGGCTCTCGAATAAGCTGAAACAAATTTAAAAAAATTAAGAATTACAATTCCTTTAATCTGTTCATACAACGTTTCGCTACATAAGCAACAGTTTCGCAGTTATAAATAAATGTATGAAAAATTGAATTTTTTTATTTTTAATTCATAAAAATTCCAAAACGGTAAAAAAAAAGCGTCAAGTCCTATTACTTTCGCGTAAATTCGCATAACCTATGAACAAAATGAGACATAAATTATGAAAATCGATGAACGCGTTTCGCTTTTATTCACAATTAAGTAAATATATGAATTTCAAAAATTTGCTCCAGATATGCACAAAATTCTTTTAAAAACCGTAGAAAAATTGACTTGTACATTTTGTGCATATCTGGAGCAAATTTTTGAAAAAGACCACCAAAGGTGACAATTTCCCCTATATGATAGTTACTAACTTCAAATCCAGATATCTTGATTCCTAGACATTTCCCGTTGGTTTCATCCCATCCCGATTTTGACTGTCGCATAGTGTATTTATTACAACTTGTTAGTTGGTTGCTACTTTTCCATCTGAATGGTCACTGGGGAAATATATTTTGTTTACACTTAATGTTGCCAGCAAATTGTTTTTCTTGTGTTGCTCTATCAGTTGTTGTTATACTTATTATTATTTGAACTTTGCTTTAAATTTCTGTTAATAAATTAATTGCTTTTTTTGCTCCTGTTATTATTATATTTATATAGGTTGGTTGTTGTGTCTAAGTTTCTTTAAGATTTGCCATACAATATTCTATTTTCTTGCATATAGTATTGTGATGCTGTTGTCTGCGAGACAACCTTAAATCAACATTATTTAGTTAAATATTGTTTATACGTTTATAGACTATAAATGATTTTAATTTGAAAATGTTGCCATATTTGCATGTAATATAAAATTAAAATTGAAATTTGTTTAAACAAAAAGTGTAAATATTTGGCAAACAAGACATGCACACAAAATAGCTGTAAATTCTAGCAAGATAGTTTAATAAAGATAAACAATTAGTTTATAGCAGCATAACTATAGTTATGTCTAGAAACAAGGCTAGAACGAAACTTTTTTTTTACATTTACTTTGTGTACTAGATGTGTTTGCCGCCACCTTTTCTTCCTAACACTTATGCCCTTAACCTTAAAACTAACACACTGCTCTCCAATTACAAACCAAAACCACTTGCTGTTTTCAACCAATTACTGCGGCTTCCTGTTGAGCTCTAAGCCACAAAAATGTATCACATTCTTTAGCTTTAATCCTCAACTAAAGTCATCATTGTTATTATACTTTTGTAGCCACAGCCACCAAGATTAGAAAGGAATAACACACAATAATAACAATAAAATAATATTTTCTTGTGATATTAAAGATACTTACTCTTTATTACAATAAAAAACACACACACACAACAACGGAAAAATCTATTTACGTTTAAATTTCAATGCACGTGTATTAACGCTTGATATCCCGTAAACAAATATAATCAAGCGTAAATGAACACACACTACTTTACGCCGGATCTACACTGTGTACACATACATACATAACATAATACTTATATGATATACATATGCACGAGTATGGATGTATATGGGACATTAATGGTCCTGCAAACTACAATTCAACATCCCTGCCCTGACGTTTCAACCCTTGCTTAACTTTGTTTTTATATTAAATTAAATCACGGGGAATTTTTTAATATTATGGAGTTTTTTGTATTCGTATTGAGATTATTTGTGGATATATTTATGTTTTTTTTTTAGTAAAATTACTTAAAGAAGCAGTTTTAGGTTAAGTATGAGACCGTGAAGTAACACCCCTAAAGGTGTTTCAGTGACAAGCATTATTAAGGGGTTAAGATAAAATCTAAATATGCAATTTATATATAATGCAAAGGACAACAATACCCAATTCAACAATAAGTCTAATATTAATAAAAATATTTATGTAAAATCACCCCATTAAAGAGACTTTACAACAGCATGAGTGCAACAGATTTCAACAAAAATATAAATATACCTCTACTAAGAACTGAAACAGAACTTGAACTACAACCTGCACTAGAAAGTAAACCATATCTGTACTAGAAACTGACTAAGAAATTAGAACTAGAACTGAACTGGAAATTTAATAATAAAGCGAATCAGAGCCTGGACTGGAAGGTGAACTAGAGCTGAACTAAAATTTAACTAGAACCTAAACTAGAAACTGAACTAGAACTGAACTCAGACTTAAACTAGAAATTTAACTACAACTTGAACAACAACAGCACCTGAATTATAACCCGAACTAGAAATGAATTAAAACCTGATCTCGCATCTGAACTAGAAAGTGAAATAAAAACTGAACCAGGACTAGAATGGCAATTCGAAACTAAACTAGTTGAAGTTCACGAACGAACACTAGAACATGAACTAGAACCTGAACAAGAACCAAAACCAGAATCCAATTTAGAGCCAGAACTAGAATCCGAAAAAGAACTTAAACTAGAACCTGAACTGCAACTTGAACTAAAAACTGAACTAGACACTGAAATGGAAGCTGGAATAAAACCCGAACAAGAACCAGAACTAGAACATGAGCTAAAACCTAAACTACAAACTGAACTAGAACTTGAACTAGAAAAAACTGAAATAGAAACTGAACTAGAACCCGAACAAGAACTAGAACATGAACTAGAACATGAAATAAAACCTGAACAAGAACCAAAATTATAATCCGAACTTTAACCTGAACTAGAAATTTTACTAGAACATGAACTACAACCTGAACTGTAACGTTAACTAGAACCTCCACTAGAAACAGAACTAGAATGTGAACTCGAAACTAAACTTCAACTTGAACAATAACCAAAATTAGAATCCGAACTCGAACTTGAACTAGAACCTGAACAAAAACCAAAATTAAAATGCGAACTAGAACCTGAACTAGAAATTCAACTAGAATATTAACTAAGCCCTGAACTGCAATGTGAACTAGAAACTGAACTAGAACCTGAGCAAGAACCAGTGCTAGAAGCTGAACTAAATCATGATGTATAACATGATCTAGAATATAAACTAGTGCCCAAACTAGAAGATAAATAATAAACATAAAATAAATAGAAGATAAAAAGCAATAACCAGAACTAGAAACTGAACATGAACTAGAAGCTTATACTAGAGTTTAATCCACAACTTGAAATACAATCTGAATTAGAACCTAACTAAACCAGAAACTGAACTGGAAAGCGAAACTTAGCTTGATGTAGAATTAAAAAATAATCTGAAATACAAACTGAACTAGAACTAGAATCCGAACTGGAAACTGAACGTAAACCTATACCAACATTTTTGTTTGTATATACTTTTCTCTCTCATCTAAACTTCTATCATAACCCTTCTTCAAATACAGCTAATGTCATCTTAAACAAAAAATAAGCCAAAGAAAAATGTAGCAGCTGTAGCAACAGAAAACGTAAAGAAAGAAATTCACTGCCGCTTGAGAATTAGGTAAACATTGCAAGCAGCATTATGGTGGCACAAATATAACATTATAAATTTCATAAGGATTTTTTCTAACTGCTTGCTTTATGTTTATAATGGTTGGAGTTTGTTATTTCTTTTTTTGTTTTTCTCAAACAGTTTGCTCTCGTCTAAGGTAAAATATCGTGTTGATAAAAGGAATTTAGCGCTAAAGATGATGATGACGCTTTAAATGTTAGAGAAAGGAAAAGCACTTGACATGCGGCTGTTGCCACATGCAAAATAATAACATAGACACGCTTAAAGACAAGTGTTTATATTTGTATTTATTTATAAACAAACACAATGTGTAGCATACATGCAGACACATAAGCAGACACGTACTCTGGGTATTTATTGTTGTTATTATTATTTTGTTGTATTTATTTATTTGTTTGTCTATGATTTATTTATTTAATATTTCATTTCTTATTTATATGTTTATTTGTTTGGCAATAAACAAATTGCATTTGAATGGATCATTAATAAAACAATAATAAGCTTTGATGTTAGAACATTAAATACTTGAAAGGATATGAAGCCAAGTAGCCTTGTTTGTGAATACATGACATAGAATTGTGTGAAAAGAAAGCTAACTAATTTCTATTATTCAATAAACGATGTTTGTTTTTCTTGGAGTACATTTTTTTTTATTTTTAAACCTAATTTTCTTAAATTACAAATAAAGGATATATGGCCAGCTTTGTTGTTATACAAAGGAATCTTTTGAATTTTTCAGCAAAGATAGCAGACATTTAAGTACATTAATTTGTAATATATCTAAGCAATTAAATATTTTTCTTAGAAAATATGAAGATTTAAAAAAAAAAATTTTATTTCTTTTATTTTTAGCAAAAATACTTGGCTAAGGTTTTTGTAACACACACACACTCTATCAATCATATAATAATGTTTCCATTATAAAACCATAAAACATTCACAAACTCAGACAAAACACGCCTTATTGGTTCATTTTTAAGCTCAATTATGTCTATAAATATATAAAATTTAGTAGAAAACAATATACTTTTTCTTCCAATAAATACCATTTAATATTTATGACAATCAACTAATGTTCTTCCCTCTTTTTTGAAGGATATTTAATATGTATAAATATGTGCACAGACAATAAAAAAGCAGTACTATTGTAAACAGACAATAGTCTTAAAATAAAATACCAAATTTATCAACAACCAAACAGCCCAAACCCTAAATCATAACCAAAAATAATTACATAGCCTTATATAGGCTCTCAGACTATCATACACAATGGTAAATGTGTTTAAAAGTATGTTCCTGTATTTGTTACCAATTTTACTTTATATAACGTTAACAAGTAATCACCTTATATTACAGATACTATCAATAAATAAATATATATTTCTGACTTACGTGTATAGCCAAACAAGTATTTAGTGGGCCCCTTAAAATAAACAATGTATAAATACTAGCAAGCTACTACAACTCCAAACAACAGAAGCTAAAAAAAAATAAATTGATATTCAAACCACTACTTTTACTGACACTCATTCACCCTCACAAAAGTCAAAATCATTTAAAGAGTCTTACATTTAATAAACAATGATTTTGTTTTTGGTTTCGCTGGCGACAAAGTGTATCAGTTGGTAAATGACGTAGATTTTTTTGTATTTTTTTTTTTTTTTTTTTTTGTGGCAGCAATTTTTGTTTTCTTTACTTGTGCTGGTTAAATCCTTTGGGGAATTTTATAAGCGAAAAGCAAAGTTTTAATTTGTATTTATTTACCCTATAGTTACTAAGTTGCCATTAAAATAGGCAGATGTTTCGTTATATTCCATTAATTTGACATGGACTGATGTCTAACAAATTTATGTCTAGATTAGTGTCTAAATTGATATCTCGATAATTTATAAACTGATATCTAATAAACTGAATTCTAGACTGATTTCTAGACTGATGCCTAGATTCATTTCTAAACTGCTGTCTAATAAACTGAATTCTAGACTGATATCTAGACTGATGTCTAGATTCATTTCTAAACTTATGTGTAGACTAATTTCTAAATTGATGTCTACTCAACTGAATTCTAGACTGATATCTAGGCTGATGTCTAGATTAATGTCTAGATTAATGTCTAAACTGATGTGTAGACTAATTCCTAAATTGATGTATAATCAACTGAAGTCTAGACCTGAAGTCAGGACCTTTCAAGAACACTAAAGTATATTACCTCACCAGAAGGTGTGGTATCACAAGTTCTAGGCGGCCAGACAAAATCACATCAGAATTACTTGCCTTAGGGTATGTACAGAGTGGCAGCTTGTTGCCGAGTACAAACAAGCGCGAAGTGGTCATAGTGACCGCCGAGCTGGTCAGAGCGCAAAGCTAATTGAATGCGAGAAAACAGTTTCAAAGCGTTTTTCAGCACCGATAACATTATTTATGTTATGTTGTTATGATTTCAACTTGTTTGGAAAACATACAATCAAAAAATTAAAAATGTAATAAAAATTAAAAATAAAATAAAAATTAAACAAAAAATAAAAATTCAAATAAATAATAATAAATAAAATTTTAAAACTCAATGACAGTTTTTTTTTCTCTGTATTGACAAAATACTTTAAAACAGTAGCTGAAGCTACATACTCATCATTTGACGAATCCATATTTTTTTCACTTCAAATTCACAAACAAAACACCCAAATGCACACAAACATATACACACAAAACACAAATAATAAATAAAATATCAGCGCTGATTCTCGCATCCACTATGAACACTCAAACTTGTTTCTCGCATGAACAATTCTTGCAGTAACCGTCAACCAGCTCGGCTCGGCAACAAGCTGCCTTAGCCTCAAAAATTAAATACTTGCTTCGTTAATCCCTTATTTTTTATTTCTCTTTTTCTTTTGAATTGTCGTTTCAATATTAAGCAGAAATAGAAATTTCAAATAAAGGTAATATTTAAACTATTTATATTGAGTAGCTGATCCAGAATTCGTTTCAAGTGAAACTCTATTACACTCATTATTTGTTTATACAATCATTCATTTAAACATTTATATTCAACAGCAACAATAATGATGATGTTGATAATGATAATAGTAGCGGTATTGAATATTGGCGGTAAGCTGGTGGCTGGCGTAGTTGGCAATGGTTGTGTGCAGTATACCAGGAAGTCCTGGCATACCATACGCTGCTATGTAAATAATTTTTATGACGTGCCAATAACTGCAAATATACACCTCTACCAACCACCACCAGCCAGCCAGTCAGCCGGCAAGTTCTACATGTTTTTTATGATTGTTTCAGTTTTTGTTCGTGTTTATTTTTTTCCGTTTGTGTGTTTTGTTTTTTTCGCTACGTTTTGGTTAATGTTCAATATGACCTTCATTGTTTGTAAACAAATACAAATCTATAGTTACATACATACATACCTACATATACATATATATGTAAATGTTAATATGTGTGTATGAGTTAGCATTTTCTTTGGCTCCTCCTCTTTTGACCCCTTGCTCACCACACTCACTGGCTTTATTATTTGGTGGTATATATTTAATTGAAAAATTATTATTTCAATATTTGTATTTGTTCAACAACCCAACAATAATTCTCAAACTCATACAAAATTTACTTGATTACTTGTATGTATTTGTTTTACTTTTAACTAAGTGAGTGTGTGCCTGTGTGTCTGTGTGTGTGTGTGTGTGTACGTATTGCCAGAGTTCCTTGCCTTGTAAATAGTATATTATCGAGTACATTTATGGCCTTTATTGTCAGAAGATGGCCTTGTTAATAGCAGCCAATAGCTGTATTTAATTTAATTTAATTTTTTTTAGCTTCAGGCTGTTGTTTTCTTTTCCTTCTTCATATTTTTAAATTAAATGCTTTTTTGTTACATTAATGTTTATTTTTTGTATTTAGAGTAATTTAAATGATAAAAGTAATGCATAAATTATGGCATGTGAAAATAGCTGAATACATATTTGGCCATAAAATTGTTTTAAATGAATTTTTAATCGAGTTTTTGTTAAAGTCTGTTGTGAAAGAGAGAACCAGCTTTGCTAACGTGATTTTGTAAGTTTCCTTAACATATTTGCGAACTTTATGGAAACTTAACATCCTTAATATTTACGAAAAACTAAAAGGAAGAAAATAAAATTCATTTTCTCTTATAAAAACTCGTGAGCTTTGCGTTTTAAAGGCTCGCACAACATTTAGATCTAGCAGATTTTCAGGAACTCCGCTTTAACTTTCTTTTGACAATAGCCCAATATTGTTAAATTTGCCGCAGCTGGGTATTAATAACCCTAGAATGATAACGTTATTTTTTTGTGCATTTAAGATAACGATACGTCTAAAAGACGTCGAGTTTCTCGCATTATTTTAGGGACTTTCAAAAATAAAAATTTGATATACACTACAGGATTACGATGAGGAATAATTATATTTATTTTATCAGAAGTATTATTTTTCATATCTTTCCCATGAGCATTTTTTCGCAGTAGTTTATCTCCCTCAATTGAATTAGGCGCTATATGACCTCCTACAGGAATTACAACTTTTAATCCCTTCCAAATTCCTCTATTAAATGTATATTTTCATTTATAAAGCTTTCTTTTTTAAATATTATTATTGAAAAAAAAAAATAATCATTATTGTTTTATTTTAAGTTTTAACCCTGCTGTTAGATTAGGCCCATATAACATTTATTATTTTGAGGTAACGATTCATGTGTTTATTTTTGTAACAAGCTGTATGGAAAAAATTAAAAAGTAAGTAATCTCGTATTAGGGACCATTAGGTCCAGTGAATATTTCAATTTAATATAACATCTTTATTTGTTAGAATAATATTATTTAATTGAAACGGTTTATCGTTACATGATATACTTACAATATCTAGTGCGGTTTGTTCTTTTGCAATTGAAACATTTTCAGATTTAGACTTGCAGCAACTACAGATTCCCCACTTTCTTGCCACCGCTTTCAAAGAAGCTCACGGAAATTGAAGCTGAAAACTATTGTTGTGGTAATCTATGTGGTTTCATCATATGGTCGTTTGCCAAACAAAGATCTCAGAAAAGAGTATGTATGCGTTGAAATATATCCATTTGGTCATCTATTTGTTTTACGCTTTGTTGTGTAGGAAGCAATCATTTGGTCAGCAGTATCTACTCCTCTTATAAGAAATAAAACATTAGAAACTGTAGACGACAAGCGTCAAAACATATATTTTTTTAAATTTTAAAAGTAAACAATCTGCGGCTTTTTCTTTGCTCCACTGTCGTTAATTGCAGCTGTTTTATGCATTGAGCTTATCAATATAGTTGCTCTGTTTTTATAGCTGATATATGATGCCAATGTTGCAATGTTAGAGAAAGCAAACGTAGATTTGGGCATATGAATGTTTTATTTTTTTGGCCCACTGTGCCTACATACGAAAGTTTCCTTTCAAGTAATTTTTTTTCACTTAATCAAAAGTGGAAAATAAATTGTCGCCTGTTATATTCTGTCTCTTTAGTCCTTTCGTTATTTCCAACACAACTCGCTGCACTTGATTCTGTTTAGGCTTTGCATTTTTAACTTATCCAAGAGTATTTTAAATTGTAATATTCAATTGTGATATTATGTATCATCAATTGTGATATTCTCATGGAAATTGTAAAACGTTTGGAGAAGGACATGCCAACGCTCTCACAACTCATGAATAGCAAACTTGTCGTTGACTTGCAACATTATCAAAGCAGAGCGTACTTGCAATCATGTGGAAAATACCTTTAGACATTATTGCAAGGAAAATTGGGTGACCAAACTTTGCTTCAAATAGGCCATGAATATCGCCGTTTATTCCACTGTCATGTGCAAATTTTACATACAATCATGTTACTAAATAAATGAAATAAGAATGTACATACCGATATACTTTATTAATTAAGTATTTAATCATATTGCATGCGGAAATATTAAAATTGTATGGACCACATGGTCTGTTAATACAGGATTCGCATATTTTTTTTTAATCTAAATACAGGTTTAGAAATATGTAAAAAATTTAACTAGAGTTTTATAACTATAAATATTAACGAAACTTGTAAGACACTATTTTGAATGTATTTTGGTATTGGCTTTAAAAGAAAGAGCTTTCAGTGATTTTATTTTTGTGAATTTTAAGCCTTTTGCTGACTCAGGCAACTTCTTTATATCACTTACTTTTAAATTTCTCAATTATTTTATTCAAACTACTAGAAAATTTGGTGCTTAAAATAAATAACTGTTGCCTCAAAATCAACACAATATTAACAAAAGATAATTAACAACATTTTTATTTATATTTAAACATATTTCAGCAAGTTTGTTTGTTTTCTGCTTGCAAAAACATTTGTAAAACAAACTTTTTAACATAAATTTTGTACAATTTAAGTCCTTTCATAAACAGCCAACGACAACAAACAATGTTTAGTTTGTTTTTTTCACACTACATATTTTTCTATAAATTTATTTCATGAAATGTTTATTACAATTCATAATATTTTAACGCACAATAACTTTAATACTACTCAGTGTGAAAAGTGTGCTACAGCTACAGCTAGTAAAATAAAAAGTAAAGGACAAGTAATACTGGCAGAAATGTCCTTGCTAAACAAACAAATCCAACAAAAGTTTGTCTACTTAAAATGGCAAGAAAACGTAGCAAAGACATACATATTGTGAGTTAAAATTCTCAAATAAAAAAAAGAAAACGTAGAAAAACTAAAGAAAATATATAAGTATATATATAAAAAAAATACAAAAGAAATTGTAATATAACCTAGATTTGTAATGACACACCACTAAAACTATTTGCCGAGTATGTGTGGCAAGCAAAAAAAAAAACAAAAAAAAAAGCACATTATACATAACTATGTATAACAAGTTAGAGTGCTATATTCGGCTATGCCGAATCTTTAATACCCTCTTTTATAAATTATTTTAGTTTTTGTTGCAGACGTACGCCTTGACTTTTTTTTTTGTAATTTGCCTGAGAGACCAATTTAATTTCAACACCCTTTAATGCGCACCAAGGTACCCGGGTACCTGTACGTGTTTTATATGTGAAAGCGGTCATTGCAAGTATATTATTTCAAGTTGTTAGTAGCTTGCAAACCTTAAGGCGTTAAGAAAGATTATATAAAATATCTCCAACAATGTATTTAGTGCGAAAATGGTTTTTCATATACATATGTAAGTACCCTTTTACCTTGCAGCGCATTAGAAGGTGTTTTTTTTTTTTGCCGCACACTTAAGGGATATCCTAATTCTGTTTTCCATTTAGTCCTAGTGCAAATTTTATTAGTATTTTATATATTGTTTGAAAGACAATATTAACTGTTGATCGCAATTCACTAATGTGATTTTATTTTAAATGTTTTGAAATTTAATAGAATTTGAAGAGCGAGATAGGGAAAATGAGACAGCTGATTGCACAGTCCGTAGGTAAGAGAGAATTTGAAGACTTTATGGCGAGACAAAAATCTAGATACATATATGAAGATCACAATGGAGAATAAAAAATCAGAGAGAGGAAAATTGGCAAAATATAACCTAACATAGAATTCCGATTGGTTTGTCAACAATACAACAATAAATATTCCTGATGATAGCAAATAGATTTTTTCTCTTGATTCGAAGTTTGCTTTACCAATCAACAATAAAAACTTCCGTATGATCGGATTGATAGCAGATTTACAACAGCGGGTACAAACTCTTGCAAATGATAGGGAAAAAGATATCACATGATCAAGGATAGCAAACAGAATTATGACCCATAAAAGGACAATGAAAAATTATGGCAGAGAAAAATGCATACTAGGCATTTATGAGGATACAAGAAGATTTTTAAGACAATATAAGGACGAGATAGTCATAGCTAAGAAAGACAAGGAAAATAAAATAGTTTTAATGTTTATGACGATGGAATGAACAAATTGCTGGAGGACAAATACACATACAAACGTATTTTGATTGATGCAACAGAAAAATTACAAACGAAAAACAACAATATTATTATGTACTTATATGAAAAGGAATATATGTATAAGTAGATATGACAGAAAAACATTGACATCAAATGCCGCAACGGCGCCCCGACTTTATGGACTTCCGAAAATCTATAAACCTAGTAACTCACTTCGTCCAATATCATCATCGGTAGTAGTACCCAGCTATGGGTTATCAAAATATATTGGGAATATATTGATAAATTTAATATATAAAAACTCTTTAGAATTAATAACAAATTAATACATTGGACGAAGATGAGATTATTGTACCATTGGACGTGGTATCGTTATTTACAAACATACACCTATACACCTAGCGATAAATAATATTATGACAAAATGGAATGTGCTACAGAAACACACTCGAATGCCAAGATCACAATTTCTGCAAATACTAAAATTTTATCTAAATGATAATAATTATTTTATGCATGATAGCAAATTATACCAACAGGCATACGGGATGCCAATGGGCAACTCATTGTCACCGACCACATAATGGAACAATGCATCGAGGAACTAGAAATGAACAACATACGAATAAGACTGATCACAAAATATATAGATGATTTCTTTGCCATAATAAAATATAAAGACGAAGACATAATATTGCAAACATTTAACTCATATCAGAACAAATTGAAATTTACTCTAGAGAGGGAGAAGAACAATGCTATACCATATCTGGATATGAAGATAGTCCGACAAAATGGCAAAATAATAACAGATTGGTATAAGAAACCAATTGCTTCTGGACGCTTGATGCATTTCCACTCAACACAACCCATGAAACAGAAGATAAATACGGCAATGAATCTAATTGACAAAGTTATGAAAATAAGCGATGTAAAAATTCAATATACACACACAGACAGACAGACAGGCGGACATGGCTCAATCGACTTAGAATTTCATAAGGACCAGGAATATATATACTTTGTTGGGTCTCAGATGAGTATTTGTCAGTGTTACACACGGAATGACAAACTTATACGAGTATATACCCTCATTCGCCACTTATGTATGTAAAAGACAAAAAATATGAGTAAAAGAATGTTGAAATGGTTATTACCCCGTTTACGTTTGAGTAAGTACATTCGTACGTGTTGACAATTTGTTGCTACCACCACCAACCAGCATTTCATGCAATGTCATAAAGTTTTAAGTTTTCTTTTTTTTTTGTATGTTAACAAATCTCGTACAAGTGTATGCAGCTTGCCAGGAAAATTAGAATTTGTTTTGTAGCTTTCTTGTCTGTAATAAGAATTGTTAAATTTAAAGAAATGTAAAAAAGTAAAAAAGTTTTTTTATATTTTTTTTTTTAGGAATTTTCTAAAACAATTATAATTTGTATTTTCCATTTATGTTTTGAAGATTTTGCCAATATTGTAAGTATAAAAATATTTTCCAAAGATTTGCTATAATGATAGAAGTTTTAAGAATTATGTGAATACAAATTTAGTTGTTCGCTCAAAATACAATCATATAATAGGCCAAGAGCAAGAAATATAGCAACATTTTAATGTTGATATTTATCAATTTCTTCAGTAAAAATTTCATAATTATAGATTTTTTGGATCCCTAGAACCTTTTTGCAACTTGTTAAAAAAAAACATCTTCTACATTCAATTGGCATCTTAGCCTTGCATTCTAGCAGCAATTTCCTGGCATCTCTATCCAGTAGATTTCAGGAGTGAAATGTCAACATCCCATATTGCTAAGATGTCCTTCATTCAGAAAGCAAATTGTATATATTATAGAGTGCTTTGATAATAGCATATTTCCGAAAATCTACTTCTTATATCCAATAAAAACTTTACACATTCACGGCCCTCTTGCTGGTTCAAATCTCAGCCTACTTTGATCAAGGTCTAAAGTCTTTCGTTGAGACATCAGAGAAAATCTCGAAAGAAATTTTTATCCAAAAAGAAAATTTTATCCAGTCAGTCGAAGAAAGGCATGGGTGTGCAGTAATCAATATTATCCTGGACTTACCCTTACAATATTAATCAAAGTCTCACTCATGGTTTGACCAGTTCATCGGGGGAAAAAGAGCCTTAAATGTAGAATAAGTATTGTAGTTTATAAGATTCTGACTTAGATAAGTGAACTTTAAAAACCCCGTAGACATACATTATTAAGGACTTAACCACCATTTGAAAGAATCATCTAGTATTCTTGGTAGTAAATAACCAAATCTTCCTAGATCATAGTTGAGTTTTCAAATTCTATGACAGTTTCGAATTCAAATTAGTTACAAATTAGTTACAACTGCTAGACTGCAAATACGCTTCAAGCAATTTTATTTAATCTTCCTAGGATTTACACTAACCTTACTCCTGTTACTGCAGAGTAACCGTACTGAAGATAGCTTCTATTGTTTGTGAGAACGACCCAAATAATGGCACTGTTACATATATCTAACATTAATAGTCTTAAAACCTATATAATTAACCGCCAGGCCCATGATGTCGAACGATAACGTTCTCTTAGATAAGACCTAACACACAAACTTTTTATCGTATCTATTTTTTACTCAATCAAGTTTGTTTATTCCACAATCAAGTTTGTGTCTTAAGTCTTATCTAAGCGAATGTTATCGTTCGACATCGTGGCCCAGGGGGTAAGTTTGGAATGCAATAAGTTATACTCGTATGCAAATGGTAATAGAAATTTCTCATAAAATACCACGATTTTCCATCTTACAGATGGTGCAGGTAATTATCCTTTGGAGTAGTCTCTATATGTAACTTTAACGGAACACATAGAATGGTGAATAACTTGAAAATATTTATAAAGATTTTAGTCTTTTATATTTCTTCTCAAAGATAATTCAGTTTACAAATATGTGAAATATGAACTTTAATAAAAAAAAACACAGTTTTACACTTAAGAGACGATAGCGGTCTCTTAGAAAAACAAGTGATTAACAGATTTGACAGTTTGAAGGAATACTGACTGATACGCTTCATAATAAACACGTCGAATAATTAAAGCATTATTTTGGATTTTTTTTATCTGGAAAACAACTACTCAGTAAATTATTGTTAACGATCAAAAACAAAGTATATTTAAAATATTAAAGCACTGCCGAATAAAATAAACCATGCAACTCATTACATCTTTTAGTGAGCATAGCCAAATGTAATGTAAATTCTACATATTCAACTAACAACCCTCCGCATAGCATTAAATTTTTTACAAACATACAAAAATGTTTTCACACAACATGACAGAATATAAAAATAGTTCTGTATATAGTATTTATGCAATTGTTTTCCTAACGAAGAAAAAAGAACTAGAAAATTAAGAACATGTACTCAATTTAAATCTGCTGCAGGATACATAAAATTCAATGCCAAAATTACAATACAGCAAGGGGACTTAAAGAGTCATTGTCTAAACAAAATACATTGTAATATGTATGTAGAGAATGTAGGTATATAATACATACATATACATAGATATACATTTAGTTTCAAACATACAATTACTTCATTACTTACATACATATATACCAAAAATATATGAAATTCTGTAAATGTATTGTTGCAAAACTATCATGAGTTTCTGTCCACAACCCCTCAACACTGGCACTCATGTTGAGAAATACAGTCAAAGCCTATATGGAGACCAAAATTTAACGCTATATGAAGACCTATACTGAAGCCAAAAATTAAGAGCGCCAAAGATTGAAGTAAAACCTGATTTTAATACGGACCTACGATTGTAGCCAAAATTTAATCCATGATTGAAGTCAAAATTGATTTTTATAAGGAAAGATGATTGAAGCCAAAATTCAATTATATACACGCAGAGAAAAAACATGATTGTGGTAAACATAATCTAAGAGCAACATATTATGATAGGATTTATGATTGTAGTCAAAACATATTATGATGAATATATGTACATATGTATGATGAAATATCATATTATGATCAATTATCATTGTAATATTTCATCATAATATTTTCCTGTTAATCATAATTTGATATAACAACATCATATTAAAACCTAATATAATCATAAAATGTCATACATGACCATATTATGACCCAAGGTAACCATATTATAGTTTAAAATAATCATAATATTATCAAAATTTTTAATATTATGATTTAAAGTAATCATTTTATAGTTTAAAATCATCAAGTTAATATCTTAAGTAATCATATTATGATATACAACAATCATATTGTGATCCAAAGTAATCATATTATGATCGTACTTTATTATAATATGTTAAATTAATATCATTTTACTATTACTATTTATCATATTATGATTTTATAAATATCATGCAAAATTATGCAGTGGTACCAGTTCAAACATTTTTTCTAATGAATTTATTAAGTAAACGTCATTCATTAGCTTTGAGTAAAACGTCATTTGTTGAAAACTTGTGGTGGTAATTCCTGGTTTATAAAATATGTAAATCTAAACTTATATAAAATAAAATGCTATAACAAACAGATATTTTTAAATATTATTAAAGGAAAGTATTTTTTCCATTTTTAGAACAACTGTATCATCAAGGCTTTCTGGCAAACTTGATAAAAAACTGTTAAGGAAATTTCTCATCATAATATGATGATCAAGTTGAAAATAACAAACAAACACTAGTTAATAATTTTTGTAAATAGAAATAAATATTTGAGCACTTTCAACGTATATAAAAAATTACATTTATTTTTAGTTATGTTTAATAGATTTTTATTTTGTGAAATTAAAGATTATCAGTATTATTCAGAAAAAATTCAAAACTTCAATGTACTTTAAGAAAATCTTGTCTGAAAATTTTGTCTAAAAGCACAGTTCAAAGCTTCTTTATTTTTTTATGAATACGGCAGTAATTCTTTTATGTACACTTCATTTATCTTTATCTTTTAGACCTCTTTGAATGCCTTGTATTTTGAAGTAATATTTAGTATATTTGAAATACGAATTTTAATATATTTGATTTGATATCACGCAGACAAACTAGCAAATTGATGCAAAAGCATTCTACAAATGGTTAAAACAAAATATTATTAAAATTAAACATATTTTGTTTGCATTTTAAACATGATATGAGTACAAATATAGAAATTTACCATTTAATGGTTATTTGTAGGTTCACATAGTTGTAAATAATATAATATTCTTGATTTAATAGTGGTGGTAAAGACTTTTTAAAAATAATTATGTTTCAGTGAACCATATTCAATATAGTAATTGCCATAAACATTAAAATGTTCATGGTAACTAAAATATTGTTAAAATCATATTAAAATAACAATTATTTGTTTACCACAACAACATATTGTTGCCAAAAATACAAAGTATACAGAGTAATTGTTGCAACCATGTCGTAACCATGTTTTTTCTCTGCGTGTAAAAACAGAAAAGTATCTGGTCTGATTTCTACAGACTGTATGCTGTGTTATTGCTCTAAAACTATCATGATTTAGTTTTTAGTAGTTAAATACAATGGCCAAAAAATATTGTAAATGTTAGAGTACATATCTTGGTTTGAAATTTAATATAATTGCATATTATTGACTACCATATAATAAACATTACAGCATTGTTAAATATACAGCCCAATCATGAATAAAAATTCCACGGGAGTTTTTTCCCTTTTTATTTTTTAACATTGAATTTGAATAGGAAAAATGGGAAAAGGGAAAAATCTCCCGCGGAATTTTTATTCATGATTCGGCTGATAGATCATACATAGTTTTATTTCTAACTTTTCTTCTGTTGAACACATTTTACTCATTTTCAATACCCAACTATTTAGATATATGACAATCACTTTGGTTTAATATTATTTGTTACAGTATGTTAATTTAAACATGAACTTGTTTTACACACACCGACTAATAAACAGCAACTACCCAGCATACCATTCTAGGAGAGCTCCGAAAAAGGAGTCAGTCCAACTAAAAAGCATTTTCGGAGCAAAATAAAAATTTGCTTAAAAAATTTATTTTTTTTCCATTTTTATATATTTTATTTAAATGAATTAATTTTTTCCATTTCGAATTTAGTTTATTTGTAAATGAATTCCCTTTTTGTTTAAGTAAAAACAATTAAAAAAATAATAATAAATGTGAACTTTTAATTTTTTGTATTTAAAATTGCAATGATTCTTTTCTGACATGATGTAAGAGCTCTTTGTGAGCCCAAAAGAACCCTGATACAAGACTCTTTTCTGACATTATCCAAGAGCTCTTTCTGGCGGGCCATTTTTGAATGTAATGGCCCTGTTTTCTGAAGGTTTTCGGAGCAATAATGATTGTTTTTTGGGCTCATAAAGAGCATGAATGCTCCGGAAATGGTGTAAGAAAAGACTCTTTTCGGACTCATATGGCTTGCTGGGTAGAAACCTAAATATAATATAGAATTTTATAAGAAACATCAATTTAAATACGTGTATAATTTATAGGATTTTAGGTGGAAAAGTCTCTTTATATACATACATACATATGTAAATGAAATTTTTTGCCATCTTTAAAATTTGCTACAATTTGAACGAGTCTTTGGAAGAAATTTAAAAATAACTATTTTTCTTTTAAATAATACACATATTTTAAATGTAGCAATTCCTTTTTTTTATTTGCCATATACTGCTAATTAAACAAATCAAACTTTCTACATATTTAAGCTGCTTGTGAATTCCCTAATGACATATTCAAAACTTCCTTTAACCACAAATTCTGTCATACAACGAAATTTGTTTGTTCGTTTTTATTTTTTTTTTTTCTTCTTCACACTTGTTATTTATTTGTTAATCACTAAGAGATTTTTATCGTTTTCAGACAATAATAAAAACATAAAACAAAAAGCTAGAGAGAAAAAAGTACAAAACGAAACATTAAATTGTTCAGGTACAATGAAATAACACACACCTGAAATGGTATGAAAATTATAACACCTTGTAACAAATGCACAATTAAAAACAACTTACTGAAACAACAACGACAACAACAGCAACAATAATAATAATAATAAAAGCTACAGCAATATTATATTGTTGTCGTTATTGTTGTCACTTGTGTCATTGTCGTTGTTGTTGTTTTTGCTTGTTTTGTAATAACAAGAGTGTAACATGTCTAAATCACATAGTAATTATCTTTAATAATTAAATATCACTGTGTTTAGGTATGTATGCATGCTCGTGCATGAATATTCATGCATATTCTTTACACTAAAACAAAATTGTTTTTTATACATACATACCCATAGATACATATGTATGTATGTACATTACATTACTTGTATTTGTAATGTGTTTTACGAAAACTACTTACTCTGACACGCTAATTTTAGATAATCTAATAGTTTAGTTTTATTATGACATTGGTTGTTTTTTGATGGTTTTACTTGTAACATTTTGTTTTTCACTTTGTGTTTAATAAGGAAGTAGGGAATTTTTATTTGATATTCAACGTGTCACAATTCTATGAATGTAATCAAAATTATATTAAATTGACATTAGTGTAAATGTAGAGGCAAATCATAATTTGTAAACAGAAATATTATGAAATCTTGAAAGTAGTAAAGTTTTTTTAAACAATCACCCCTATCGTGAATAAAAATTTCACATGAAATTTGTTCCCTTTTAATTTTTTAACATTGAATTTTAATAGGAAAAATACTGGATTTAGAAGCTATCAGTCCATAACTGGTCCACTTCTACTATGCCACCCATAAATCTTTTGTAAATAATATTATTGAGATCAAATTCAAACAAAAGAAGCCTCAACTTATATCTTAGCCTCTTTTATACTCTTAACTTGTTGTGAATATGGAAGAGTTTATCAACTTTACAAATTGTTAAAATACACTCAAGATTATTATGAAAATCAGACAAACTCTGTAAATTATAGTAAAAATCGGTAATTACATCAATTATAAATGGTCAATGTCTACATTTGAAGCTGAGACTGTTCCCCATTGCTGTATTCCATAACACCATATGGGTTTTATTATTGAGTTGTAAAGCAAGAGTTTGCAATCTAAACTTAGCTTAGAGTTTCTGTCAATGAGCCAATTAATTTGGTTAAATTTCAATTTTATTTGAATCAATTTTGCATCTATATGGGATTTCCATGGAAGGCGACGATCGAGGTGTATACCAAGGTATTTAACTTTAGATTGTTGTGTTATTGCTTGATTATTAATATAAATAGGAGATCACGATTCTCTACGCAATGTAAAAGTTATGTGTGTGGATTTCTGCTCATTCCTTTTATCCTCCATTGCTGTAACCAGTTTTCTAATTCAGATACCTATATGATATTGTAGGTAGCGAGATGCTCTTTGAGGGTTTTCATGAATGCTTAGAATAGCAGTCTCATCAGCAAATGTAGATGTGTAAGTACGTTTGTTGGTTGGCATATCAGATGTGTATATCAAGTATAAGAAGGGTCGCAAGGATGCTTCCTTGAGGTACTCCTGCTTTAATAGATTGTGCGGAGCTTAAGAAATCTCCTTCTTTAAGCTTATATGTTCGACCAGTTAAGTAGATTGCCAATAGCTTATGTGTGTTTACGGGTAAATTTAGTTTCTACTTGTATATTAGACCATCATGTCACACTTTATCAAAAGCTTAAGAAATTTCAATAAAAAGAGCAGAACAATATTTTTTTTCTTCAAATGTTTTTTTTTTTTTTTTTGATAATATTGACAAGTCCAATGGGTTTGTTCGATAGTACTGTGTTTTCTTCTAAATCCAAATTGATGATTCGAAATACAATTGTTTGCACTTAAAATCGGGTATAACTTGTTCATGAGCCTTTTCTCGAATAGCTTCGATATATTTGACAATAGGCTGATGGGTCTATATGATTCTACTTTTGTGTGATTACATCTCTCGGGATATTGTTTGTTATTGAAGTAACAATAAGATCGGGCATCTTCTGTGGATCAGTAGGCCAGTAAGAAGGTTTTCCGCTCGAAATTACATTCAATACCATTTTAGAAATTGTATTAAATAAAACACGACCTTTTGGAGTAATCAGTCTTGATCCCCATAATGTGTGCTTAGCATTATAGTCGCCAGCTGCCAGAAAACAGGGGCCTAGTGATTTTAAAAAAATTACTATATTGACTTTCCGTTATTTGAAATATTTATAGACGAAATCACTATATTTCGATGACAATCTTCGATACATTTCGTTGTGGCTTGAAGATAATCTTCACAAAGATCACTCATTAAGTAATGTTTAATTCGAGTTTTTATTACATAAAGACGTATTAGTTGTTGAGATCTAAATATAAAAGTATTATTTATGCCATACTTCTTGCCAACAAATTCTTACTCATTTCTAAATTGCAGCAGCAGGAATTAGAGGACTTCAGCAAATCCTTTGTTTGCATTAGATTGGAGACAGTCGACACAAACAGCCGGTTGTTCTCTTTGGTTTTTATTCTATTTTGATGCGAAAATGTAACGAATACGCAAAATGGGATAATGATGAATTGTTTAAAATACATTTGTGCAAGTAATAATACAGGGAAACATTTTAAATAGTGCTAAATTAGTCATTGGGTAGCTATTGTACTTTTGACTCTCAAATAGTGCTAAAAAAGTGCAATTGTACCAACTTTTGCATTCCCGGAATAGAATGTTTAAAACAGAACTTTTGTACTGGTTCGAGTTTGCATTTCAATATTTTAATGTTCTAGTTCAGGAACTTGTTTAGGTCCTAGGTCAGGTTCTATATCAGGTTCATCTTTTACTGGAAGTTCAAGTTCTGTTTCTATATCAGGCTGAATTTCAGTTTCTATTTCAAGTTCTAGTTTTCGTTCTCGTTCAGGTGCTATTTTAGATTTTAGTTCATGTTTTAGTTGAGGTTCTAGTTCAGGTACTTGCTCAGGTTCTAGTTCGGGTTCCATTTTACAGCTCACCTCTAACTATATACAATTTTCTTTCAATAGCTCTAATAGCTCCCAAGATGCCGAATTATTTTCAATAAATCGAGATGTTTCTAAACCACTGTGCAATGGCCTACTATTTTTATGAAAGTATGAAATTTTATGAAAGTACGTTTGAAGTCTACTTCAATTTTTTTCTGAATACGAATTTTAGACTTTAATATTGCAGAAATGTTTCAAATAGAAATAGAAGACAAAAATTTAAAAAACAATTTTGCATTTCGTCACCTGAAATGCCCAAAGACGTAACCTTCAAAAAACCAAAATTCGTTTTTTGATTGAATCTGGAACACAAGGCTAAAATAAAATGCTCCTAAAAATGATAAGCTTCTACGTTCCAAACTACCGATTTTATTCAAGAAATGGGAAAAGACGTAACATCATTTAAACGTTTTCATAAAACATAAAAGACTTAACCCACATTTTTTGACAGAAATAAATTTGTCGTTAAGACAAGATGTGAAGAAATCGCGATTTTCAATTAAACGGTTTTCATTTTATAACATTTTATAATGTTTTTTGATTCTCCTGTAAAATTATGATAATGTGGGTTACGTCTTTGGGCATTTTAGGTGACGATTTTTAAGTCATACAAAATAATATTGTAATTTAATATTTTATTAATATCATTTTGATTAATATCTTATTCCATTCTTTATCTTTTTAGGTAAGTTGCAAATTTCAAATTTTATACGACAACACAAAGTAAGTTCTTAATTTCATTGCTATAGCAATATAAAATGAGAAATATGACAACAAATCCGAAAGTAATTAAGTAGTAATACAATGAAATTAAGGCAGCTGTTGAGGAAATATTAATGGAGATTAAACTACAGCCACAACGAACTTTAAAGGAATAAAACACCAACGATTTTTTGGACAATTTGAATTCTTTTTAGAAAGTTTTTATAAATAATTTGAACAGCAATTATATGTTTTATAGATTTATTAACATTTTGCTAGAGTAGGGTAATGTGTTAAGCGATTTGACTAGTTACTTTCTTATGTTACTTTAGAGTGTTTAAAATAATCATAAAGAAATTGAAACGTTTAGACAATAAGCAACTTAGACAAGAATTTAATGGGCAAGACATTTAATGGTTAAAATGAAATGAACAGGTACTTGCAACGACACCAGGATAAGGCTGCTAACTCACATACATACATATAACTAACATTACTACTTGTACTTGCAACTGAAGTATATGAATATAAAGTATGTAATTTGAGTGTATAAACACACTAAACTCATGTTGTTGATGATGCTGATGATTATGAAATAAACGCATTTTAGCTAAATGAAGCAAAAAAAAATATATATATATATATAGAGTAGAAACCTTCCACTGTCTTTGTGGAAATGAGATATTGTGTCTGTCTGTCTGTCTGTCTGACGCACAGGCAAAATGTCTAAAACGGAAGTTAAGGATAAAAAATGAAGCACAATATAAACCAATTTAAATCTTACTAATTACTTGGGAGACAAATTACAAAAAGCATAAAATGTCTCTAACAAACACACACAATGAAATGACAATGTTGAAAAGAAAAAAACAAGAAATAGCAAAAATTAAATATGAATTAAACTTGAGTATAGCGTGTTAAGGTGGCTGTGTATGATTATCAGCAAAGGACATTAATTGTTAAACAGGTGGGTGAGAATAACGCACTTACACCACAACACTGGCAAGACACATACATAAACTCCTGCTCAAGCACATACCTAAAGCTAAGAAATCTATAGCATACATTTAGCAGTATTCTCAGCAAACGTTGAATTACTTAAAGACAAGTTTCTTTGTCATTTACAGGTCTTGTGCAATTCATACGAAGTTTTTTTTTTTGCTATTTCTTTTATTCGCAACACTTAAGCCAAGACAATTTAGTTGTTTTTCACGTTATCTCCAACTTGAATTTATATTTCTATGTAAGCGTGTAAATAAGTTTTGCTTGAGCAAAAAGAAAAAAGGGAAATAAATATAATAAAGAGAAAAATAAAAAGTAGTCATTAGCTGCAATTTTCTAGGCGTTAGACATACTAAGGACCTTTTATATATTTTCCATTTATTTATATATTTTTTTCTTTTACTGCTAAATGTCCTTGTTACCACCATCAACATCTTGGCAGTTGGCTGCTTGTTGGTGCGACTGGCTAAAGGTTTGAGTGTATTTAATTCATATCTAAGCTGACAATGAAATAGTTAAGCGTAATTATCAAGGCGGCAAATGAATGCATTAAATATTAATTTTCATTTTTTGTTTCTCTATTTTCTCGAGCTCTAACGTCTGTTTTACTTTCGTTTTAAATCTTTTCTTGTTGCCACTTACCATTGTTGCTGTATTCCTGCAGCATGTGATACTAAGATGTGGCACGTCTACTGTGTATGTGTGTGTGTGTCAACATTGTGGAGAAATTGTATAGTTGTAAATAATTTAATTTTAAATAATGAAATTTTAATTTTTATAATTAAATTTCTAATGAAAAACTAAAGACATGACATGTTTAAATACAAAACAAATTAAAAGTAAACAACAAATAGACAATTTTTATATAAAATAAAACTAATTTGTTAAACTAAATAAAAACGTAAAATGTAAATAATTGAAATTTTGTTTAAAAAGTAGTTAAATGCAAAGTTCCATTCAGGTTCTAGTTTTAGTTCAGGTTTTAGTTTTAGTTAATTTTCGAGTTCAGGTCCTAGTTGGGGATCTACTTCATTTTCTTGTTCAGGTTTTAATTCAGGGTTTAGTTCCAGTTCTACTTCTGTTTATAGTTTAGATTCTACACACAGAGAAAAAATATAGCTGTACATGTTTACCACAACAATGTCAACATTTTTACAAGTTTGTTTTTAACAATTCTACGGTCACTGTAATTATTTATAAGATTGCGGCAATAAGTTACAATTCAGATGATTATTACAATCATATATATGATTATTTGTATGTTTGGCAATCATGTCTATGATAAATCCAATTATCATAATATGTTGCTCTTTGCTTATGAACAACTTAATATGTCGTAACTTGGTTGGCTTAATCATGTAAATAATTACAGTGACCATAACATTTTAAAAAAAAATTTAATAATGTTGAAATGGTTGTGGTAAACATGCACAGCTATGTATATTTTATCTCTGCATGTCGCTAGTTTTCTAGTTCAGGTTCAACTTCAGTTTCTACCCTGCGAATAATATTGGTCTACGTGATCCATTTTAGATGAAATGAAATGGATTGGACCATGTTGTAGGTCCAATGTAATGCAGTCATGGACCATGTCATAGTTAAACAAGAGTTTGTAGTTAAACGACATGGTTTCGTGTTAACACGATTGCATATTGAGTTGTTGTTGTTTAAAACTAACCCTCTTGAGTACTCCATAGAGTAGTTTTGGGACTACTTCGATGAGTTATATGGTCCAATCCTAGGACATCGCAATGTTAAATCGACCACCTTTTTTTCATATATTTGGAGTAGTTTTGGAGTACTCCTACTCCTCTTTAGTCTAGTCTTTACATGTATGTATGGACCAGTCGCGTTATTTGCAGGGTAGTACAAGATCAGGTGCAAGTTAATTTTTAACTTCAAATTTTAGTTCTGGCTCAAGTTCAGTTTCTAGTACAAGTTCAGTTGCAAGATCACATTCTAGTTCAGATATCTAATTCTAGTGCATGTTCTAGTTCCTGTTCAGTTCAGATTCTAGTTCAGGTTCTTGTTCATATTCAGGTTCAGTATGTGTTTTCTCTTACTGGAAAACTTTTTGCAAATATGTACAAAAATTTCTTTTAACTACGCCTCAAATGCCATTCATTATTTTTGATAAATATATGTATAACAAACTAACCTCTTTTAGAGGAAAATCTAACACAAATTGTTTAACTAAAAACAAATTTTAATATACAAACGACATTTTGTTGGCTTTACCAAAAAGGAAGCTGTAAATATACAAAACCAATGTCACAAAATTATAAATAAAGTTGTCCCTGTAGTTTGGTCTGTAGGAAGACATAGAAAACGAACACATTTATTAGATTATGAATAAATGCATATATTTAAATGTAATAGGGCTACTTGCGGAGAGCACTCAAAGGAGTTGAATTAAATCTTTATACAGACTGCCTGACAATCTTCTAGCTAGCACAACACACTTACAACCCTCAATATTTACACGGAAATATAAAATTCTACAACGTTGCATTTTCATGTAAAAAAAAATGTATAAATGAAGCAAAAATATAAGAAAAACTAATAATAATGTTGCATTTTGATGAGCTCCTCACTTTTTCTGCCCCGCCCTAAACCCTTAGATTTTATGATATTTCATTACTACTAGCAACAATTCATTTGTGGCAAGTGAGCGAGCGCGTATCGTTGTTGCTGATGTATTTAAGCTGGTCTAAGCTAAACACTGTTAAATACCACCACAATTTAACAAACAGCAGCAACAATATTTTTTAAGGATATTTTACGATATTTCAACTGGTAGCTGTATATAGCTGTTGCTGCTGCACTAAGTTGCATAAAAAGGGTATTAAGTCAACGTAAACAACTTATTCTTACTCATTTCATTTCATTGCATTATTACTGTTTTCTATTTCACTTTTTTTCTATTTTTGTTGTTTGAAAATGATGTAAATTTTTGTGTTTGTATTTTGAGCACAAGTGCTTTTAATATGAATAGATGAAAAGTTTCATCATTGCAATTCAAAAAATATATATTTTTTTTTTAACATTTTATCATTTTGCTGGTACTGCTGTTACTGCTTGTTGACGAGAGTGCTGGTAAATAAGTTAAAATCTCAACATAATTCAACTTTATTGAAATAGAGATGAAGTTTATGATTATGTTTTCATTTTAAAGATTTTATTTTTAATTTCAGTTATTTCGAGAGTTAACAATGCTGACGTAAACGTTAAAGGAGAAAGAAATATTATTAAATGTTCATTCAAAATCACAAATTTAACATGCAATTATACATTTAAGATCTTAACTATTGTAGTACTGAGCTAAATTTCAATTAAAACCTGAAGCAAACCCAAACTTAAGCCATAAACACAAACTAAAATATAATCTGAACTACACACAGAGAAAAAATATAGTTGTGCATATTTACCACAAATATTTCAACATGTTTAAAACTTTTTTCAAAATATTATGGTCACTGTAATTATTTACATAATTGCGTTAAACATAATATAGTTATGTTACGTTTTACATGATTATAATAATTACATGTATGATTATAGTAATTATATAATGTTTGTGGTGCTTAGTTTTATGATGAAAGATTATATCATATTATTCTGTTCTGTATCATAATCAAAGAGCAACATATTATGATAAATAGATTCATCATACACATGATTGCCACAAATATAAACATAGTTACTACAATCGTATATATGATTGTAGTAATAATCTGAATCGTAACTTAGCCATGTTATGGTTACCGCAATTATATAAATAATTGTAGTCAACAAAACATTGTTAAAAAAATTTTCAAAATATGGTCATTGTTGTAGTAAACATGTAAAATTATATTTTTTTCTCTGCATGTAGAACATGTCTTTGAACCTGAAACTGAACCAGAACCTGAACTACACTGTCAGATAAAATAAAATGCGGTTTTGTAACCTTCTCCATTCCTTTTTGATATTTTTCTTCTTCACAGTCTCGTTATTTGTTGGAGTATCTGAATTATCTACGTCAACATTGCAATTGTATCAGCACACAAGAAATCTCTGCGATTTTCTGTTAACCTTAAAATAAAATAATTATATTCCTGATTTTTTTTTAATTTGTGGCAAGTTTTTAAAAATTAATAAATTATAGTGAAGCACTTATTTCATATTTTTTAATATTACTTAAATATACATAAACAATATAAGTCAGGCCCTCACTTTTTTGAAATGAGGACTTTAACCGAAAAGGAAAAAGATTTGTTAGTAGTAGATCGTGAAAATGGAATGAAACAGAAAGCTTTGAGTTCTAAGTATGTATAAGATATTTGACCAAACACATTTTCAAATGTCAAAAGAAGCGTTTAAGTGCCTTGGATTTTTAAAACGGTGTAGAAAATACTTCACTCCATCTGTTCTCTATCTTATTTACACCACCTATGTTTGACCGAAAATGGAATACAACTCTCATGCAAGGGCCGGTGCTTCGAAGTCTATTTTGGAGTTACTCGACCGTCTACAATAGAGGGGAAGATGCTTATCGGTGAAAGTAGGATATCTAACTCTATTGATTCACTGGAGCATAGTTATGTTTCACTGTTCTATCGATACTATAATGGAATGTGTTCTGCTGAAATTAGGGAAACGTAGTTTTTTGCGTAATACACTTTCTTCAGTCAGGGTTCAGCCATTCAAGGTCGACTGCACAGTGGATCACATAACACATTACAGGGAAAATTCGTTCCTTAGCCGTACTTTGAATAGGCCCAAGTGGTGTTGCGACTGAAACGCCAGTTGAGATATCTTAAGCGGATGCTTCTTTGGCCAGTTTGTCCGCCCTCTCATTACTAGAGTAATGTCAGTTAGACGACCTAGCCTTGACAGCTCTTCTTTGCATTGTCTGACTAGAATAGATGTTGTTGTATGGGATTTGAGTGACATGAATGCCGCCTGACTGTCGACAAAAATGGCTGTGTTGCCATAAAATCCTGCATGCTTCCCTAATCGCTAGTATCTCAGTCTGAAATACACTAGATTTGTCTGGTTAGCATATAGAGCATATAGAGAGTTTTAAACTGAGTTTTACGCAGAAGCCGCCTGAACCAACGCCACACTCCACATCTTTGAACCATTAGTGTATACCCTTATGTCGAAGCCATCAAACATGTGAGCCCCTTGCCATTCGCGTCTGGAAACTTCTACTTTAAAGCTAAATTGTTTCTTAGGTCTCTGTTTGGTGTTTAAAATTAAGTAGTATTAGGTTTTTGGCCATTATTAATAATGCGTTTATTTCAAGATATTTCAGTGTCTGTTGTACATTATCCCCATAAAACTATTAAGGGCCGTTTTATTGCTATTTACAACCGTTTTCCTTCTACCCAAATTAATGGCAATTTAACTTAAAACAATAAAAAAAGCACAAAAATTCCAAATTAAAAACATTTATTTATTTTTCTGTTTAGAGGCAGTAATTTTCTTTCTCCAAAAATCATGGCAAAAAAAAAACAAAACTAACAAAATTAAATTCAGGTCACTATTTGCTGCTGTCGATTGAATTTCAAACACGTTTTCTATTTTGCAGTTGTTATTGTTGTTCTATGCACTCAAAATATTTTATTGCAGTTTCACAGTGTTTTTCATCGAACTAAATGAAAAACCATTGTCGCAGCAATAAATTTATTGTTTTCGTTAAGAATAAAACTTGAAGTGAAAAACAAATAAGAAAAACTGTTAAAAGAAAAAGAAAAACTAAATAGTTCATTATTTGAGTTGTGTTTTAGTTGTTGCCAGCACATACACACATACATACATACATACATACATACACACATACATACATACATATATACATAAATAAAAATCCTGTGCTTAGTCCATTTTCACTGTTGTGTTTGTTGTAAGAAGAAAAAAAGCAAAGAGTGAGAGAAGGAAGCAGGACAACAACTTCATTGTCCATACTTAAATACAGTTACAGTTACTGGTTTATAGGGCGGCGGCTGCTGCTGTTGGTTGTTGGTGTTGCTGCCATTTCGGTAGTTTATTAAAACAATGAGTATTTTAATGCTGGTTTATGCAACCATGCTGCAGCATGTTGTAAGCTTGAGAGCTGTTGTTGCCAACCTTAATGTTTCTTATTTTCTTTTGTTTTTGTAACTTTCTTGCTATTGCAGCCGTTGCCTTGTTGCTGCTACAATTGAAATTGTTTTTAACCAAGATTCGTGTTTTGCTTTTTGTTGGATTTATTCTTTGTTTTTGTTTTTTGTTAGTAATTTTAACACGTACTCTGCCATTATTATGCGACGACTACAGCTTAAAATGTGTTGTTTTTAGCCTCATCCTCATCCATACCACAGCTACACGAACAGCAGCACAAGCCGCAGCAATAGCAACAGCAACAACATTATTGAGTAGCAAGAAAACTTTATATTTTTTATATTTCAAGGGACATTTGTTAGTTACTCATTGATAAAACTTGCTTTTCTTTAACTATGTACGAGTACGTAGTAGTGGCGTAGTTGTAGTGACATGAAAAAGAGTAAAGAAATTATAACAAATTTAGTGTTTTTAATGTGCCAAACAAATAACCAACCAGCAAGAAAGATGAATCTCTGGGCTGGTATTCGTAGATCTTGCATGAATGACAATAAAAATTGCATGCTGCAATTCGCAGATGGCCCATGTTTTTAATTCATTTTCAAATAAAAATAATATACATATGTATGTATGTATGTATGTATGTATGTGTATAATAAATTTTGATAAATATTTATTTTGGCACTTTAAACTATAACTTTGTCAGGCATACATTTCTTTCAACCATAAATAATGAAAAGAAAACAATTGCTGTTTATAGAATAAAGTGGAGTTTGTAAAGACTGAAGATAAAAAAACATGACAAATTGTTTAATAACTTTTATGTTTTTAAAATGACTCGAGACGAATGTTTTCATAACCAAGTCATTGTTGAAAATACTAATATACCAACATGTTATTGAAACCCTTGGATGACTAACACACTTACAAATAAGATCCTAAACGAGTAAGAGTGCTGAATCTTATACTTGTATACTCACCACCAAATTACCTATTATGGAGATTTATAAAAGATTTATGCGCATTTAAGAGATTTCCAGAAGTAGACTTTCTATGAGGGCTACGGTCAAATATGAACCAACCGATCATTCTGAAATTTGCTACGACAATTTAAATATATATTTTAATTATTTTTGTGGAATTTCAACTTGCTAGTGATTTTTATAAGAGATTTATGCGAATTTTATTGACTTTCGGAAGTAGGCTTTATATGGGGGCTACGGTCAAATATGGACTGATCATCCTGAAATTTCTTACCACAATTTAAATGTATATTTTGATTGTTTTTGTGGAATTTCAACTTGATAGTGATTTTTATAAGAGATTTATGTGAATTTCTATCGACCGAAATCTAGTAAGACAATTTAAATGTTCATACGAATTACTTGCGTAGAATTTCAACGTGTTAGTGAGTTTTATAAGAGATTTATGCGAATTTTATTGACTTTCGGAAGTAGGCTTTATATGGGGGCTATAGTCAAATATGGACCGATCATCATCATATTGAGATCGACGATTCTTATATATATGTATGAACTATTTGTGTTGAATTTAAATTGGATAGTGGTTTTTACACGGAATTTATGCCCATTTAGGTGATTTTCGTAACTAAACTTTATATGGGGTTCATGCAAACATGCAGCGAACAAAACAAAATTCCGTTTTGCGATTTCTTTTTACATGACACTTTCGAGTATTTTTGCCGAATTTTGTATTAATATTCTAATTTTATAGGCATTTATTTATCATTAAGCTATATTTCGGGAAGATATTTGGATGGGGGCTATTAGAAATCATAGACCGATTCTTACTATTTTCCTCACACTTTCTTTCTTTATTATAAAAATAACGTGCGCAAATATTAAAAAAATTTTAACAATAATGTTTAAAAATATTAAATTTTTATGGAGGTTGTCTCACATTTTCGTCCATAACTCTGGTTCTACTATACCGATTTTGCTGATTTTGAATACAAAATAAGAAATATGTTTCTGGACATTTCGTTCAGTTAAGTTGTGTAGTTAACCTTTGTGTCTACAACCACGTAGACACAAAAGTTATGTATACTACAAAATGTTACGATCAGACTAAAAATAGCGACACAGTGAACAAAATACTAAAAGGGCGGCATTTGTAGGCGTGGCAAAAAAAAATAAAAAAAAATATTTCTGGAATTGTTTTTACATTATCTTTAATCCTAGGGGGTGACTGATACAACTTTTTGCCTGCTGCCTGCTGACGTCAAAAGATCATTCTCATATGACCGTGTGTATTTAATTTTTGACATATTGTTGTCGGTAGAATACTTTAGCGAATGAGTTTAATGCTTTAGTTGCACAGGTCTGAAGTTTCAGGCGGGTGAGTTAAAACATTTCAGACATGCAAATTCATGTTACAACGTCTCTCGGCTTCATTTCATATGGTTTGAAAACTGCTGCTCGCAAAGATTTTGCAATTGCTGCTTGAGTAGCTCCCAAAGATTTTGCAAGCTCTTGTTGAGTGTGACAACAAGCTTCATGAAGTAATGCCTACGTAGCAATCCTTACCACTCATGCCAATTATTAATACCAACTGTTTGCTGGTTTATTATAGCACTTGTCAAAATTAATCAAGGAAAGCAATATAACATTTCTTAAACAATTTCCCACTACAATCTAAAATATTTAAACATTTTCTAAATTAATTGCTTTTTAATAAGACAAACTTGAATAACTTGAAATATTTCTTGTTTTTGTGCTTTATGCTAAAACAAATTAAATGTTATCATTACTTAAACATAACTTTTAATAATAAATTTCTAGAGCAAAACAAATGTATCTATTCCTTGTTGTGCTTTTATGAATAATGGAGAAGAAAAAAAGACAAATAAGCAAACAGAAACAAGTAAAACAAATAATTATTTATCTGCAACACTTAATTAAAAACTTAAAATGCAAAATACTTCGACAGCTCTTTTCATAAATACAAACATACATATATACGACTGTGTGTGCCGGCGTATCTCTGACAACAACTGCAAAAATATTCATAACAACAGCTACTAATAAAAACTATAAATGCAACAACATTGAAAACAAATTCATTAATAATTTCCATAAACAATTGTTAACAAACAACCAAATAAACAAATGCTAAACACAGCTAAATAGTTGTATAGTTTTATTTTTATATTTTGTGTGTCTCAGTATAAGACTGTGTTGCTGGTAACTTTCTTGTGGCAATTTATTCATGTTGTTTTCAAATACTTGATTCAATATTCAATTCATTTACTTTCAATAAGTTTTTCTTGTTTTTATGCCATTTCCATTTCATTATAGCCTAGCAATGCTATTCCTGCTGAATGATGAAGTTCATATATAAGTTTGTGTAGCTGTGGGTAACACTTAGCTGTTACTGAAATATACTTGATTTGTAAGAGAATTTAAGTTAAACTTTTGTATGTGTAAAACACTCTCAGCTAAAAACTACTTTATATAATGTAATGTTATTACTCTTACATATTAACCATGTTACTAGGTCCATTGCTATTGAAAATCAGCTAAAACGCTTATATGGAATTAAAGTTATACAGCAAAATGTGCGATTAACTAAAACAATTTTGAAATTTTTAAAAATTTTCATAATTAGAATTTTGCTTGCAAAAATTGCTGTTTCTAAGAGGGGGCGGGGGAGTGATTTTATTTTTACACTGTTTAAAAGCGAATAACTAAAGAGTCCTTATTATTGAAACAAGTGCAATTTTAGTTTAAGGTGTAAGGTATTTTTGATGCCTTACAAACCAAACTAAAATACCTAATTGTTTTAATTCTAACTATTTATGTGCACATGAAAGTAAGGTGGCGTGCTGTGGTAAGTTTCCTGAAATTTAGTTTTTTGGTTTTTAACAAGTTTGAACTTACACAGGGTTTGTAGATGGCCAAAATTGTCAGGGATTTTTAAGAAATATTTCAGAATTAAAAAACTAAAGAAATTTACCTTAAAAATTAGTTTAATTAGTTGATTTTTATATTACAATATTAGTGCAACTTTCGCTGCTGTACTAACATCCCCTAAACATTGGCCACCACCTGTGTCCTCCGTTTTCTCATAAATTATTCAATATTTTCTTGTAAATAAATTATTCATCAATAATGTAAATAAACCATTAGAAAATACAACTAAGAAATTGATTGTGTATTTGTGTGAATTGTAAACATTGTTGGTGTTGTTGTTGTTGTTTGTCATACTTGTGTTTTAATAGTTTCAATTTGCCTTTTGTTTATGAAGTACTTTTCTGTTTTATTGCAAAAAATTTTTTTTGTTCACAAATTTGTATTTTATTTCACAATTCAATTATAAATTTGCTTATAAATAGCTGACTTTATTGTTTAATAATAATGCTATTGTTGAATAATATTGTTTATTGGAACGATTTAAGCATTTTTGAAGAACCAGACAATTTTAAAAGATCTTTACTAATTTAGGGAACACAACTAACAAGGAATTGATAGTGCAAGGCCAAGTACTGGTGGCATAGTTCAAAATCATTCAATAGATCCACTAATTGAAGCCAAATTATTGTTAACCACAAGTCTAACTAAACTTCATAATTAAATCAAATTATCTAAAGCTAAATTCTAACACACAAACATTTTCCAATTCTTAAACTCTTTACAAAGCACTCACTTAAAATCTTAAAAAATTTTGTTCAACTTTGTGTTATTCATATGTATGTACTTGCAATCTACTAAGATGATTCAACTCTCTACCCCCCTTCTTAGCCTCTTCAATATTTCTTTTTGTGACTCCCCACAATGAAACCACCCCTTAATAAATGAACTGTCTACATGCTTTTGTGCATGACTATCCCTGCATGTTGGCCATATGTATGACTGGATGGCTGTCTGTCTTCATGTCTGTCTATCTTCAAAAATATGATGCAATTTATAACATAAATGATATTTTTGTGTTGTGTTGCTGTCATTGACATATTTGTTGTCATTTAAAAACATTAAAACAACAGCAGCAGCAGTAGCAACAGCAACAACAACAAGGACGCACACTTATTCTACTCGTCTCTGTAATGGGCCATTCATTCAGTCATTCATTTATGTTTTGATATGATTTGGATTATATTTAATGTGGCGCATATTTGTTTTTATGTTATCGATAACTGATAGAAATAAAGTCAATTTTTATTATAGTTCGTACAGTGGCTCACAGCTTATTATATATAGTGCATGTTTTTGTTTTCAATAGAATATAATTTTTTTTCTTTTAAATGACACCAATTTCTTTTTTAAGTTTCTGTTAGTTTTGTTTTTATGGAGCTTTGAAAACAAAAAGAAAAATCTCTACATAAAATAAGCTGTGAGCCACTGTATTTTAGCTTTTCATTTTATTTTTTCACATTTCTTTTTAATGTCTTTTAACAGGAATTATTGCATGGGTTATTAAACGGTCATTGGTATAGGGAAAGTATTGCTATTGCCTTTGTTTCCTGGTATGGCAGCAGTTAAGATTTCAAATGCGTTGATAGGAATTGTTTGAAACAAAAAATGTGCTATTTGAGGGACAAAAGGAGTTTAATTGTTGGTTGGTATAAGGAATTATAAAGCTGTGGAAATCTAGATAGATGGCTGAGAAAGAATGAAAGGGAAAAAGCTAAGACAAACAAGGAAACTAAATTTATATAAACAAGGAATCTTTTAATATTAGGAATTAGGATAAAGTATATCCGTATCAGGGCTGAAGCATAGAACCAAACTATAATTGATTGAAATTGTCAACAAATTCTTCCTAGTTGTATTGACTTAAAAATAGCAGCGGTATTCTAATTAAATTAAATTTTATTTTATTTTTATTGAAAGGATACTGACTGCTTTTTTTGATATGTAACTAGTCCAGAAGAAATTCTGGTAACTCAAATGCTTTGAATATATACAGATTTGAGCTTGCAAAGTCTTTGAAATATTTTAGTATGTTTATTAGCAACTGTTAAATAAGCTTTTGGAATCAAAAAGCAGTTAATGGTGACAAACCATTGTCAATTTTGTAATAAGTGCCTTGAGGCATTGTTAAGCATTAGAGGGTTAAACACAAGAGTCAGCACCTGGAATGCAATGAATCGGTTCGTGTCAAATTAATCAAATTGGTCTTTTGATTTTTGCAGCGTTCAACGCAATAAAGCATTAGATTTTTACGTATCTTCGTTAAACTAGCAGTACCGAAATGTATGGATTTCGACTTTCAATATCCTGCTGTCAAAATTTAAATTTTTAACACCAAAATAAATTGTCAGCAGAATGAATTTAAAAAGAAACTTCTAAACAGCACAATCTTTAAGCAATTTAAAATACAGTAGAGCAGAATATGTTTAGGAAAAAGAGCAGGAACAAACGCTAAACCGCTAATGAAGTTGAGTACAACTTCTTCCACGTACTAATGAGGTCATCGCAAAAGAGCATCAGTCTTCTATGAACAATCTCTAGCGATATAAAAGAATTTAGACTTAAAGTATGACGTTGTCAAAATATCTTTTTTAAACGCATAGTCAGCAGAATGAATGCAACAGGAGACTTGTTAACTTTTAAAACTTTAAAAAGCTTGAAATAAAGTAAAACGGATCATGTCTAAGCAGAGTGGTCTCTTAACTTTTGCTGAGTTTATAGCAAACAAGTATCAGTCTTTTACGTCGAATCTTTAGTAAATTTCAGTAGCGATATAGAAGTATCCTGTTGCCAAAATATCAATAAACTGATGGTCAGCTGAATGAATTTTTAAAGGAACTTCTAAATAGCACAATTTTTAAGCAACTTGGAATAAAGTAAAGAATAGAACATGTTTACGAAGAAGCACAGGATTAATCGTTAATCTCTAATAAAGTTGCCTATAACTTCTTCCTCATTTCAAAGAGGTCATCGCAAATTAACATCAGTCTTATATAAACAATCTCTAATCAACTTTTAGTTAGACTTATCCTGTTGACTATTTTAAACACAATCTTTAAGCAACTTGGAATAAGATAAAGAGCAGAACATGTCTCTCTGATTGCAGATTATGTCCTCGCTAATGAAGTTATCCTTATTTCTCGCTCGTTATACAAAGGTCATCGCAAATGAGCATCATTGTTCTATGAACAATAACTACTCAACTTGGAATAGCGACATACAAGGAGTTAGACTCCCAGTATCCAGTCGGTATCTTTAAGCAACTTGGAATAAAGTAGAAAAGTACATGTCTAATAGCAATATAGAAGATGTTAGACTATCAGGATTATATTGTCAAACTTTAGATTTTATTTCAAAAGATTCATGTAAAGCATCAAATCTAAACTGGGAATTATCTGTAAGATTAAAGAAAATCTGTCTTGGAACCGCCAGAATCTGGCAGACACAAATGAAATAGTTTAACATTTACTCCTCTTTGCAATAACTTCTACAGAATTCAGGACAACTGACTATCGCTCTCTTTTTGCAGCTGCTGATAAATACTTATTTTATTGATAATGAAATTCTGCTCCAATAAAAGTTTTTTTTTAAAAAACATTTCCATCTTTCACGTCCATCTTTGTAGCCTTTCAAATTTCATTATCTATAATTGATCTTCTTTAATTTACTAGTCTAACTACCCTGCTCCACTTTCCTTCCAAATTAATGACTAAACATAAAACATTCAAACAAATAATTCAACAACAATCTTTGTTCAAATATCTTACAACCAAAGAAGAACAGAAAAAATAATTGACTTCAATTTGGTAACAACAAATTAAAAGGAAATCGCGTTATAACAAACAACAGGAAGGAGAATGTAGCGTAGACATTTAAAAGGACATCATTAATTAATATTAAATAAAATTGTTTGAGCCTTTGAACTTTATAGCAAGTTTTGTTACTTAAGAAACAAAAATGCTTTGCCCCCTCACTCCTAAATCAATAAAAGACATACATACAACCAACGCAAATAAAAATCTATCGATATTGATAAACCAACCACCACCCACATGTGTAACAAATTGTTTTAAAAGAATCTCAAGGAAAAAAGACCCCACTCAAAAAACCTTTTCTTTTCTGGCTAGAAAAATTATATTTATCAGCAATTAGTTATGGAGTGTGTGTGTTTGTTTTTGCTGTTGCTGTTGATGTTGATGTTGTTTGAAAAATTATACATAAAATGTTAATGCAAAATAACAAAAGCATAAAAGATATTTATACAATATAATGAAGAGACTACCCGCAGCATTTTCCGGTTTCAATGTCACAGCCACCGACAACAACACAATCATACATAATGCCGTCGTCATCAAACATCATCAATAGTGTATCAGTGTTGTTATACTTAGCGTCATCGTTTCTTTCAGTTTCCTAAACGTTTGTTGATGTCGTCGCATCATTGACATCATTTCTCACAACTAAGATAATTTTAGTTGTCAGTTTTATTTCTTTTTCATTTATCTTTTTTTTTTTTTTTTTGTGTTTTTTGTATTTTGCACATTAACTAAATAGTATTGTGGAGAAGAAAGTACCGGATTGGAAATTTGAGAAGTTACGGACTGTGGCTCTTGAGCAAAAAGGTAGAAAGCTCAATGGTTTTAATATACACGCAGTTCGGATAGAGTTTTCTACTTAGAATATCATAGTTGCGCTTAAGACATTTCCTTTTTGGATAATATAAAAGGTGCCTTACATGTCTAGTATGCTATACTTTGCCTCAAAATACACAATTGACTATTTTCTCCATGTTTACGACTATCCCATCCCATTCATGATGCAGACTTGAAGTGTGCGTACCTGTCAAGGATTTTATTTTAACTTGCCTATGTTAGCTATACACAAATATCCTTTTATATTTTTAAGCCACTATATGTATGATACCTCTCCCATGATAACCTATATATTTGGTAACCTCAACGACATCATTATTCCAAGTTCCAGTATGTAGACAGCTTTGAGAACCTGATCTCACAAGTAAAAGCCATGATATATCGGCATTAATAAGCGACATCCTATTTTTAAATTCCTGATTAGAGAAAGCTCCTTCCACTTTATGTTTTCTTTTAATTCGTACAAACGCAGAGTAGCCAGGTGACCAGCTCCAATTAGGTATTATTCAATTAACATTGCAATATGAATAGTATTTAAACTCTTCACAATATTATTACGAAATTAAATTTCAATTTAACGATTTGTAATGGCTGGTTTCAACATACAAGATGTTTATGAACCTTTAAAATTTTTTTTTAATATAAACTAGGTTGGCGTAGAATTAATTCCTCAAATTGCGTTCGATTTAAATAAGTCCCAAGTCGACCTATATCTTCATATAGGAACGCTTAAATCTTGTATTAAAAAATCTATAGCATGTGACCAATGCACAACTTCAAAAAACTGTAAGACGTTAAATTTAGACAACGCCAAGCATTAACATGCAAGAGTGAGACTCAACTCCCTTAAGGTCACTTTTAAGCTATAATGAAAATGACGAGCGAGTTCTTCCTCCATCCAGAGCTGAATTACGACTGCAACCTTCAACATGATAATCAATATTTATCATTTGATAGCAAGCTGTCATTAACAATGTTCTGAAGTATAGCAACATGAAGTTTTAGCGGCTTTGGTTGAACATGCTAGACAATGGCTTTCTATTATCCTAGCTTCGAACCATCCAGAGACCATCCAGAGTAGAAATAATGTTAGTGTATTAATTAAACCGTTCTTAAACCGTCATTTAGGTTTTAGCTACGTCACTGGACACAATTTTTTGGTGAAAAAAAAGAAAATGCAATTTCTTAACCTAGCATGAACTTTAAAAATAAAATTCAATAATCTGCAAGCCTTGTTCGTTTTTAAGGCAATTTATGGTTAAATTACAGACTAAACTGAACATGTTTAACAGTACACGAAGCTAGCTGAACTGCCAAAAACAATCTTGTCAAAAATAAAGTTTCTAAAAAAAATCACCCTTTACGAGACTACGAAAAACAGGCATGATTGATCTCAATGAGAAATTTGGTAAACACTATTCCGTAGATTAGGCGCTGGTGTTTTATTTTAAAACAAATGATCTTGTAGTTGATTAACTCCACGATAATTCTAACAATCGATTGATTTAGCCTCAGCTACTTTTATATTCAGAAAGAATCTTTGTATGGAATTGCTAAAACAACAATTTTTCAATATAACCTAACAATCGAGTATCGAATGTAGAACAGATTTATTTGTAGCAGTTTCCATTTTGCCAAAAGAATTTCAATATATCCTGGTAACAAGTGTAGTATGTACCTGTATTTTGGTAAGTTCATGTTAAACATAAAAATCGATTGAAACGGTTCTAGAACATGCTACAAATTCCATATTCTTACAGGCCTCTTTCATGTTCTGATAGATTCTTAGTATGAAACTTCTTCAGGTGGGCATTTCTCTAGTATTCGTATGGAAGGAGCAATGATTATTACCAAAGCTTTTAGCAATAAGGATGATTTAAACAACTTTGTGCTACTATTTATCGCTTTTCTCCCTTGGTAAGTAATGAATGTCACACTGCATTTTGTCCAACGATCGGTTAAATAAGACAATGAATATCATCCATATTCCAATCGAATATAAAAACTTTTTGAGCGGGTTTTGTTTTTAATTTCAATTTTTCCTCAACTCTAGTACTTTCTACCGACCCATCTGCAAGATTAGCCTAACAGAGAAGATTTTTTCCAGTTCTCTTCCATATGAGGGGATGGATGGATGATGGTTGGGGGTCTACACTAATTTCTTGCTTGAACTTTTAGTAAATTGTTTCATCACAGACATGGGTGTCTATTTGATGTAGTGCGTTTGCTTACCACTCCCGCTGAGCTAAACAAACAATATTTTTATGCAGTACAATAGAACCTCCCTTTTTACAAACCGCCTCCCTGCCTTCCCCCTTCTCTTCTTTGAATTTTTGTCTGCTGTATTGTTGGTATGTAGTTAAAATGCCATGCCTGAGTAAGTTTCTATTTTTCGCTATTGTCATTGTATCGACATTTCAAGTAAACATCCCCAGATTTATGCTTTAGTTTTCATACTAGAGTCTATCATTCCTATTCATTGTTTTTTGCCAAAAGCAGCAAGGCTAAATATTTGTATATGTATGTAAGTTTCGCGCGTTTGCCTATATTTTAACTGAAGCAGTGCTATAGCTATCACCACCCATTCCAAAATCAAACAGAAAAAAAGCTGTAACAGTTTCCTTTATTATTTTGAGTTTCTTTTTTTTTTTGCTTCTAGTTTTTGCTTTGTTTTGTACCAACATCCCATAGATTTTGATGATGATTTTTCATTGCTCAGTTTTAATTTTACACTTGAGTTGATTTTTGTGTTCGCTTCACAGCTGATGAGAAAGTTTAATGTCAATGTTTCTTCTTCATACAACTTGCACATAATACTACTCTACACTGTGCTGCTTATTGTACAGCAAAGCAAAAATGGCAAAAAAAAAAAAAAGTAGAACTGTAAAGTTTAACCTTTACATGTATTTGTTGTCGTTCAATGATTCCCTGCTTTCGTGTTGAACAAATATAAAAATTTGTACAGGAAAATTAAAAAGAAAAAATTGTGTTTCTTTTTTTTCTTGTTATAAAGAAAATCAAAAAATTTTAACATTTTCCCCAACTGCTGCTGCTATTGCTAGTCTCTAGGAAAATATAAAAATAATAGATTTTATACAGGCGAATTGACTTCAATATGATGATCAGCTTTTTTTATTTTGCTGTTGTTGTTTGGATTTCGGTGCATGCAGCAACATGCCTTTAAACAGAATGCTAAAGAATTTTTTGAACAGGAATTTAAGTTATTTTTTTGGGGAAATTCCTTGAATTGTGTTAAAGAGAATTTCTTAAATGAAAATATTTTGTAAACTAAAATTTATAGTTTCGAATATTGTTAGAGGAATTTAAAGATAGTCAATAATTCATATAGACTGTCAAAGTGAAATATCCATCACTGTTAGATCTTGAGATCAAAGTCGTCTTAAATCTAGAATCAATTATAGTAAGTCCATGGTAAACCTAACTAACGATTGATTCAGCCTCAACGATTTTGGCAAATTTTAATATCAAATCTTAATTCTAAAATGGATGATTCTTTACTTTTGCAAGTCCATAATTCCAACCATAGATTGATGTTGCCTCATTTCTTTTGGCAAATATTTATACTAGAGTGGTTGATCTTGTAATGTAGTAAGTCCAAGATAAACCTAACTAACGATTAATTCAACGTCTGTGATTTTGGAAAATCTTGGTTCTGGAACGGATGATCTTTCTAAATACAGAAAGCTAATTATATCCTATATTGGATTTGTGCTGACGTTTGTAACGCCATAACTATTGGTGCAACACCCTATGTATGTATACCGATCAACTCAGAATCACTTCCTGCGTCTATTTAACGATGTCCGTTCTTCTGTCGGTCGCAATTTTTAAGATATTGCTATAAAATTTCGTACATGATATTTTTTTCGGTTCAAGGACGGATGTGATTAAAACTGGTAGAAATAATCGGTCCAGTATTTCACCTGGCCCCCATACAAATGTGTGTTCGAAATTGGGGTTTAGCGATTATAAATTTTTGAATTTTGCAAGTATGCAAACAAATTTCACCAGCAATGAGTGGTAAATGAAGCCAAATCACATCTAGAAATTTTGTGCAGATCGGTTCATAAGTGATCATAGCTCCCATATAAGAACCACTTCCGAAAACCGCTTTAAACAGTCCTAAAAAAGTCAATACACAAATCATATTGAACACAAATATGTTTCATATATATGCAAATAATTTAGTACAATATTATGATTCGGTCCATAAATAGTCTCATATAAGGCCCATTAAGGAAAATCACTTTAAGGAGCATAACTCTCTTAAAAATGTTAGTATCCAAAAAAAATTCGGAAATACAGAAATGATGACACCTAATTTTATAATGATTGGTCCATAATTAGTCGAAACTCCAATATAAGAGCCTCTCCTCCATGAATCTTTTAAAAGTATTTATATCGAGATAAAGTTTAACATACATAACTTTTATATTCGCAGAAGTCATGTCACTACATTTTTGGATGATCGGTCCATAATAGCTCATATCTCCCAAATAGAGCCCATTTCTAAGAACTGTTTTATACATACGAGTATACTGGGTGTAGGGAATAAAATGCTTGGGCTTGACCGGCTTAACTTTCAGACTTGATTTTTGGTTAAATTATAAAAGTCAACTTTCTCCGTACAAAGAGGCCCTAGCGCCATAAGGACAAACATCTGTGATCACTTTTATTTTCAAAAATTCTTCTATTTTAAATGAATATATAAAAGTCGATATTTCTATGTAAACAGAGGCCGAGAAAATTACATAGAAAAATCAAATTAAATAAAAACGAAAATTTTAAACAAATATACATGAATAGAAAACATACAACAGAAACAAACGAAAAAAAACACACATGAAATTGGATGTAAGCATGACAATGGCCATAGTTCTGCTCGGATGATGGTTAGTTTGCAATAAAAATACTAAAAAAAAACATGCTTCGCACACACACACACACACACTACAAGTTTGTTTTCTATATAAATGCATTAAAAATAAACAAAAATAAGTTTAAATAAAGATGAAAAACAAAACGGAAAAAAGCAAAACAAATTATTGTTACTATATTGTTAGTTTACTTAACTATTTGCTGTTTTACTGTTAGCATTGTTATTTTGCTAGCATAGTTTTAGGAGTAACACAATACAGGAAGAGTGATGAAAAAAAAATGGACACTGTCTATAGACGCATGGAAACGGTTTTACAGCCAGGTAGTTCTAGCTACTATTCAACTATACATCACTACCTTAGAAGCTGTTTTAATAGTTAACATTACATCAATCAACCCTTCGCTGCACTACTAATGAACAGTAAAGTGACAAGTAAGCCCGCCATATATAATAGTGCAATAGTCAAGTAGATAATCAAAAAAAAAAAAAAAACCCCAAGACAGCAAACTACTTTCTGTAATAGTAAAGGCACAGATCAGTCGAGATTAGTCAAGCTAAACTTGAAATATGGATCGTATCCTTTCACCCCCCTATCCTCCAAAGAGACAGTAAAGTAGCACTTAACACCACACTAGTATGCATATAAACTAAGTACTACAATAGGACATTTTTCTCAAGAAAACCAATTAGAAATGAAAGTACATTGTCACATTTAGCACTATCTGGCTATACTATTGCCAACATATATGGAAAGTAGCCATAGTAGTTGTAGTGCAAAATGTAGTGTTACACTTACATATATAAGCTTTGACAGTTTTCTAAATGGTTTGCAGCAATATCACATATACATCTAATTCTAGCACACATTTAAACATATGTATACACAATACATTTTTGTATTTGTATTGCGTATGTAATCAAATACAGCAAACATTTGATATTATTTTAAAAAATGGGTTTTTACTAAGAAAAGATTTACAGGGACGGTGTTAGGCGAACATATAGGAGCTAAAATTTATAAAATGTTTCCAAGGGAACAACAACTCAAATTAATTTAAGAAAACAGGAAACAGAGTCAATTAAGACTGTTTAGCAAAGTTTAGTTTTTTGTTTCCAAATAATTTTAATCATAATTTAGCTGTGTTCAATAGAGTGGTTCGAAAAAAAATTGTGTCAGTCACCCCCTCGGATTAAAGATAATGTATAAATGATTTCAGAAATATTTTATTTATTTTTTTTGCCACGAAATTCAGGACATACTAAGGACAGAAATGTAATCCTTACAGAGGCATGAACAAAGATATACAAAATGTTATGATCGGACTAAAAATAGCGACACAGTGAACATAATACTGAAAGGGCGGTATTTGTAAGCGTGGCTAAAAAATAAAGAAAATATTTCTGGAATTGTTTTTTATATTATCTTTAATCCTAGGGGGTGACTGACACAGTCTTCAACATATTTGCATTAACTTTTGACAACTACACTTCCAAAAACTTTGTTCGACAGAGAGTAAAGGACTGTTGGAATAAAATTAGTCCAAAACCACGAATTTGAGATCTTCACTGAAGGCTCGAAATTCAAACTGGCAAAGGCTTTTATATTGTCCTTTAGACTAACCCAACAAATTAGTATTCTTTAACTCTTAATCTTGGGGCTGGCTAACTAAGAACAAAGAAGATATTCGGATTTGTATGATGGTTAAGCTATCTTAAAATTTCTTATGGGTAGCTATATAAGGTACTAGGAATTGCATTGATTTGTGTGCTCTAATTTGCTCCAGTGTTTAACATATTTACTACCCCAAACTCTTCTTCAATAGGGGGAAAGTACTGAAAGTTAACGATGTGTCCAAAAGAACTGATTTGAGATCTTCACTGAAGGCTTGAAATCAAAGTTGACGAAGGCTTTTATATTGCACAAACTGCTACGCCTGTGTTTTTAGACTTTACCCTACTAAAGTAGTATTCTTCAGGCCAAAACTTCAGACCGTAGGTAGAGCTGCTTAAAGGCTGAGGCTAAACGAGTAGAAGGTATTAAAATAACAGATATCTTTAAACGAAATGGTTTAATATTCTTCATTTTGACTGATATATCAAAATATTACTGTGAATTAAATTGGTTAGCGAGATTTCCTTTGAGCGATGGCTATTAACCCTATGATTGTTTACAAACTAGATGGTAGCTGGAGACCACCTGTGCAACGACAAAGGCTATCGTAGAAACCCAGGCACTGACATATATTCCTCATGATCGACCAGAAATGTGACGTAAGAGATCATAGCTCATTGGCAGATATGTGTGCATTCTAAGACATTAAGTATACCTTATACAGACTACTATAGGGGAAGCTTTAATATAGAGTAGAGATGATTACTATGAAGTACTTCCACTGAACGGCTTTGTGGTTACATGACCTCCGGTTCTACGCATGTTACGTGTTTATTTTACCAAGAGCTTTCAACTCAGTTGTAATCATCAAAACCCACAACAAATGTTTAATTTAAAGACTTCTATAGATTATGTTACTATGAATGAAAGTAGATTATGGTGTAGCACGTTCCCTGTTCTACGTAACGGAATTAAGGATAATAATAAAAATATTAACATTTACCAGCTGATCTTTATTTTGACAAAAAGATCTGAGCTTGAACGTATTTTCAAATTACAAAACCTACATTAATCCCACTCTACCAACTCAAAAGTATGCTTTAGAAAATGAACAAGAAATGTGTAGTTACAAAACTACAAACAAATATTTTGGTTTAACTCAAACACATATCAAGACACATTATATACTAAAAAATACTACTAGAATACAAAAGAAGAGAGTTGAAAGCCGTGTACCGAAACAAATGTCGTAGTAACGTGAAACAAACAAACTAACATACACCTACGTGCAACTAATTAAGGACACGATACTAGCAAGTAAGCTTGAAATAAATAATACGAAAGATTATATGATAATTTTATGAAATTTGTCGTAGTTTAGTCAATTTAACCTTTACTCCTAGAAAATAACTGCATATTGTGTCAAATTAATTATTATTTATGAAACTAAAAAATAGGTACTTCATTGTTGGCTATAGAATACATTTTGGTCCTTTGGCAGTAGCATGAACGAAGACACTTTTACTTCTGACTTCATGACCTTCAGCTTTTATTTCTCAATCTAATAATACCCAAGGATGATTTAACTTTCTATCCTCCGGCAGGTTCATTAACACTCGATGGTTATGTTAAGTAAGTTGAAAAGGTGATTACATTTAAATGAATTACTCTAGGGCCTATTAGGATTGTTTTGTAAGAGGATACTGGATCAGTTCCTCAATTAAATATTAACATTCCATCCATTTGTTTTAACAAAGGGACTAATAAGTTCGGTATCGTCTAAAATTATGAAAATGTACTACAGTCTGCTACTCTTTCTCATACTGTTAACTTTTAAGCGAAATTTAGTCCAGCATTTTCTCGATGGATAATTATGTATAATCCTTCTGCTTCTGCTTCTCGTTCTTATTCTAATAACTTCCAAGGGATAGTGAATTTCTTATGGTATATGCCAAAGAATAAGTAACCACTAATCACCAACATAAGCTTCCTCATTCTATATCTCCCTGGCCAGCCTCCAAAGAGCTTATCTTCTGTAATTCAGTAATTCTCGTTGAGTCATTGTCTTTGCCAGGTATTCTGCATACTTTCCGACTTAGATAGAATCTTGAAAATTCGTCCCGTAATTGATGCTTTATATGCAGAATATTTAAAAGTTGCGCTAGAACTACGACTTTGGGTAGGTGTGCAAATATATTCCACGAAAGAGCAAATTACGTTGAAAAAATATAAACATTTTGTTATATATTTTTTATATCTTTAAAAAGTTTTTTTTTAGCATTGTAACCTTTTGTTGCCTATAAGCTATAATCCCTTTTTATGAAATTGTTCCTTTTTAATAAAAATTTTAAAATTTTAAAAATTACATGTTGTTTTTATTTAGCAGCATTTAAATTCATAGAAAATTTGTTATTTTAGTTCTCTTGAGTTACCCTGCTGCCTTTACACATTGCAAGTAATTGCATGCAAGTGCTGTGTACGTATTATATACGAAAACTTATTCGAAAAACTTGAGTAGCTTTTGAATTGAAAAAAATGTGAGTGTATTAGTAAAAAAAAATGTGAGTGTATTGAGTTGTTCGAACTTGCACTTGCATGTGTAAACCCCGGGTTAGAGAGGGTTAATTTTGAGCAGTAATTTATTTCACAAATTATAAAAAACACCACAAAGAAAATAAAAGTGTTTAATAAATATTTGTTTGCGTTTTATTTAATAAATATTACCATCAACATAATGATTTAAATATTGAATACTACTGTCCTTAATTAGTGGTACACAGCTGTACATTAAAGATTGACACGTGACCGTGCAATGATTTTAAGTTTAACAATGTCACATACATTGTTTTTACCCTTTTGTTGTTGTGTGCTTGTTGTTTTTTGCTGTAACTCTTTCTTTCTGACTGTCAGTGGTTGTTGTTGATGTTGTTGTTTGTTTTATAACTTTAAATTTGTTAGTTTTTTCGTGTACATTTGTTTGGTTTCGATGTGTATCCTTGTGTCTGTAGTTTTGTGTTTCCTTGTATTTGTACGCTCTACAAGCATACAACTATACAACTCATACGCCCTTAGGTTTTGTTTAGATGCGTTTACAAAAAAAGGCTGCTGCTTGTTACACAAAACAAAAGTTGTTTGCTGGAATCTAAAACACCATCGAAAAATTCTAGAAACAGATTGCAATTGTGTTGGACATATGTATTTTTGTAAAATTTTGTGGTACTTGTTGTAGATTTTATGACATCGAAAGGAAGTGGGAGTTTTATTAGATCTTTAAATGCTGGCATATCCTTGGCAAATGACGGCTATGTTTATGTTTGAAAAGGACTTATCAGTGAATTCTTGACTTCAATATTTATATATCTATTCCCATTAAAACTGCAGCGATCTGTATTAATTTATCCACAACAACTCCCCATTATTCACCTTACATTCCCCATAAATCATACGTAATTATTAGGCCTTTTTATAAAACTTTAATTACTTTTTCCCCCTTTTTTTCGCAAACATCCGTTCACATTCAACTAGCAGACAATATATGCAATCGGTCGCAAAATTTGACATTTAAATGCTAATAAATTGTTCACCAGAATTTCTTATCCCAGCTGAAAACCTATAAAACTGCCAAATGAACATATGAAAAAAAAACTTGTACAACAATTATACCTCATTAGTACAAATATTTGTAAAACACATTGGCACCGCTCAAAGACACTTACATTATACGATATGTAGCTACACTGAACAGACACTGGGAATTGTTAAACTGATAGGAAATGACATGTTGAACATTTTTTTAAAAGTCTTCAAGTGAAATAAAAATTACAAGAACTCTGCTTACATTTACAAAGAACATATAAATTTTATGGTTCCATAAAACTTCATAATTAGCATATGTATGAAAATAAGCATTTTGAGATGTTTTATTAAGGCAGGTTAAGGAAAAGAATGAATATTGTTTTTAATAAATTATGTCAAAGAAAATGAAACACTGATAAACGAGTATGGGAGAGAAATTTCATTTTGAACACATTTAGTTGATAATATTTTCTTGTCATTATTATTGTTTATAATTGCAGTAGGTTGGTAGCAAATCGTGTAAATATTTCTTAATGAATTCAATTAGAACTTAACTAGAAACTGCACTAAAACCTAAACTTTTGAGGCCTAAGTGATACAAAATTATTCATGGGGTTCAAAATATTTTACAAATCAAAAGAAAAAAATAACAATTTTCTTTTGTCTGCAATGAGAAATTTGTATTTCAAACATTTTCATTTAAAAACTCAAATGTACATACTCGTTTGTACGAGGTCTGATCGAAAAATAATCGTTATTTTCAATTTTTTCAAAAAGTATTTATTGATTTATCAATATGCACTTATGCCAACGTTTTTTTCCAATCCTCGAAAGACTTCTGAAACTCGCTTTTTGGTATCGCCAACAGCTCCTGTTTCGATATTTCTTTTATCTCCTCAATCGTAGCAAAATGCTTTCCCTTCAACGGTGTCTTCAGTTTTGGAAAGAGAAAAAAGTCAGCGGGAGCCAAGTACAGTGAATACGTTGGTTGAGGCATGATAACGGTCTTGTTTTTGGCCAAAAACTCACGCACAAGCATTGATGTGTGAGCTGGTGCGTTATAATGGTGCAAAATCCATGATTGGTTTTTCCACAATTCTGTGCGTTTCTGACGAATTGCTTCGCGCAAACGGCTCATAACTTCAAGGTAGTATTCCTTATTGACCGTTCGAATTCATTATGCATCACGCACTTTTCGTGCTTTTTTCGGTCTTGGCTTTTCTGAACGTTTTCATTGTAATAATTGGGCTTTGGTTTCAATGTCATAGCCTAACACCCATGATTCGTCACGATGTTCAACAGCTCCCGAGTGATGTCCTTGCGACGTGGACCTTGCTCAAAATTTAGCAATTTTGGAACAATCTTCGCTGCCGAACACGATATGCCAACATCTGATAGAAATTCGACGATAATCCAAAATCATTTTCTTCACTGCTCCAATGTTTTCATCGGTTGTTGACGTGCTCGGGCGACCAGGACATAACCGACATAACAGAAAAAAATACGAAAATCGAAAATACGTAACTTATTATTGTTTATTTGACCTTTATTTTTAATTAAGATTTTGTGTATTATTAGGTCTTTTTATAAAATACTTAAATTTTTATTTCAATTTCTTTGAGTAGCTTATTCAGGATAAAAAATTTTTTTACCATATTTGGTAAAAGTAGACCGGCGATAGTCTACTACGGTTAGGGCTTGATGTATGAAACGTTACAAACTTGAGCTTGAAACAGAATCTGAATTAGGAACTGAACAAGAAAGATATTTCTTTTTTAATATAATTAAAAAATACAAATTGCGAAGCTTTTTGGCTTATCTGCAGAAAACATCCAGAGTCTTTGGTGGGAATCGAACCCGCAGCCTTCTGGCGTGATAGTCCGGCACCCCAACTTAAAACTGAACTATAAACTGAGTTATAAGCTGTACTGGAAGCCAATCTAGAAGCTGAACCAGAAACTGAAGTAGAACCTGTAGTCGAAACTGAAATAGAAACTAAACCAAAACATCAACTAGGTACTGAACTAGAACTAGAATTTAAACTGGAAACTGATTTTGAAGCGGAAGTAGAAACTGAACTGAACAAGGAACTGAACTAGAAACTTAACTGAAAAGTTATCTAAAAAGTGAACTAAAAATTAAACTGGAATCTAAACTAGAACCTAAACTAGGAATTGAACAAGGAACTAAACTAAAAGCTGAGCTGAAATTTTGAACAATATCTAAACTACAACCTTAGCTAGAAACTGAGAGATAAACTAAACTGGAACTTGAAATATAAACTGAATTAAAAATTAAAAGTTTCATTCTGCCTCTTAAAATTTTAGCGCCCACCTCTTATAAACTCAAACACCCCCCCCCCCCCCATTCCTTTGCTTATTCAATGCACAACAAAACGCCTTATTAATGAGTATTTCATTTCGATAGAAAGATAGAAGTGCCAGGGCATATTGTTTTCTTGTTTATGTTCTTCGCTGCATTAAAACATACATATCAAGTATATTTATGAGCTCGTGAGTCTGTTCCAATGAACTTATAATACACTTGTTGTATTTTGCTAGCTGTCGTCTGTTTTCTCCAACCAAGCGTTTTGTCGTCTGTCGTTTTAATACTCGCAATGTACAAGTGTAAAACGGTATAATTGCAAGGGGTGTTTAATAAGCAAAGACTGTGAGGTTGAGAGTGAGGCCAACAGAATCAAAATTTGTAGGTTTCACACGTGCTTCCTATTAAAAACGCACAAAACCATTGCAACAAACCATTTAAGTCATAAGTGAAATTTATTAATGCTGCATTGATGGTTTTTTTTAGTGCTGCTTGCCTGCTACTTGTGCATGTTTTGCTGTGTAAATTCTAGTGAAATGAAGTATTATTACTGACGTTACAATATATATTGTTGTCTGTAGAAATAAAATTATGAAAACGGCGCATTGTACATTAACCCATTAGTAAGAGGTCGGAGAGGATATGAGAATGTGGAAAGAAGGGCTGATTTAATTGAACACAAGACTCATTAGCAGGGATTTGAGAAGATAGATGACAGTTAAATGATTTACTAAGCAGAGCAACGGTAATAATAAAGGTTGTCTGTTGGAATTTCTAAAGGGTTCTTTTAAAGAAATTTGGCCCCTATCGTGAATAAAAATTCCACATGAAATTTGTTCCTTTTATTTTTTTAACATTGAATTTTAAGAGGAAAATGTGAAAAGGTAACAAATTTCATGTGGAATTTTTATTCACGATAGGGGTATTGATGAAAGGCAGATAAAGCAAACGAATTTATTCCAAATTTTAGTGACTTTAAATTATACTTTATTGTTTAGTTAATTAGGGATTAATTTCAGCTGCAGATATTGCAACTCCAGCTAAGTTTTCCTTAAATATAAATGAAAAACTGTCAAAGTCATTTATCACAAAAACGAAAGAAACCAAACACACACTGTAAGACATTAAACAGAACATGGCGTTATTCGCAACGAAAACAAAAAATAATACCAGAAATATGAAGACTATAAAACGTCTACTAATGTCTATCCCGAAAAAAGATGGGCTCTTAATTATGTTTTCTGATGCATTTAATAAAAGACAAATGTCATTTAAATGAAAACACAAATATACACAAGTTTTCTTACATTTTACACTAAAAAGCGAAAATAAACAGGAATATTTAGTTTCTGGTAAATTGTTGCCAACAACTTTTTATGCAATTATTTATTAGACATGACATTGTAAATGTATCATAAGCGTGAGGCCCAAGGAAGGGGGCAAGTACAAAATCCCTCGAATGTTAAAACTAGATACACAACAAATTCTACATCGTATACTGCTGATGTCAACGATAACAATAATGACACAATCTCTAACGAAAGAAGCTGAAAGAAAAAGATGTTAAGTTCATGCAGATACTGCAGATAATGATGAACATAAGCATAAGCCTGAGCCCTGAGTCCACGGGTATGAGTATGAACATGTTGTAGATGTTGTTGTTTATAATAACAATTGGTCATATTAAAAGCTATTAATCATCATTTACAATACATGGATAGACATTTAACAAGATGACATCAAAAACAACATCAAAACAACATGAACTATAACTACACACATATGTAAACGCCTGCTATGTAGTTGCACATGCACAAACTACAACATATTGTTAAATACAAATGCCCTGTTTAATCGGTATAACGCAATCCCCTGTTTCCTCGACGTCCCTTTCTACAGGCTGCTTTAGAATGTTATTTCAATTTGAATCTATTGTTTGTTCTAGCAGTAAACCATGTTTTTGATTAGACATGTTAAAGTCTTACAGAGCAAAATTAAAGTTTGCAATATTTTAAAATCGATATTTTTTGGGGAAATTATTTCCATCTGAGTGTGGACAAACTACAGCAGTTTCAAGGTCTAAAAGAACAACATAAGGAATTATATTGAGAGATAATTTAGCTTACAAACAGCCCAATCATGAATAAAAAATCCGCGAGAGTTTTTTCCCTTTTTATTTTTTTTAAAATTGAATTTGAATAGGAAAAATGGGAAAAGGGAAAAAACTACCAAGGAATTTTTATTCATGATTGTGCTGAAAATGTTAACGTTCGAAAAAAGAAATGCTCCAGAAGTTGGGGCTTAACGAAACCAGTTTTAAATGTAAAAATAAATATTCTACAAAATTCTGAACAAAAACTTAAAAATTTTCCGAATTTCCCGGCAAATGCTGCAGTGATTATTGAAGGGAAATTTGAGTCTGCTTGCATGCTTAGCAATCGTCTAGTCACCAGTTAATACCGCTTAATAATTCTCGCATATTCTTGCATTTCATATTTAGTAATTGCGTACTGCGATTCTCATTTAATACTAACTTATATTTCTTGTGATCCTGCATTTGTCCCAATTGTGTCACCTATTTCCAGCCTTTTGAAAGTAGGTTCTAAAGATTTCATTTTAAAATGGTCCCAAGTGGTATTGCGATCGATACGGCAGTTGAGACATTTAAAGCGGATACTTCTATGGCCAGTTCGTCCGCCCACTCATTACTGTTGTAGTGCCTATGCTCTCTGTGCAAGTGATTCCAGTTAGTGTTAGTGCTGCCAAGTTATGCTCCAAGTAATGTCAGTGCTCCAAGTAAGTTGGACGATTCAGCTTAGACATTCTTCTTTACATTGCCTGACTAGAATAGATGCTGTAGTAGGGCAATTAGGTGTTATGAAAGCCATCTGGCTGTTGAAAAAATGGCAGTGATGCCGCGAATGTTTCTCTCACATAAAATTCTATATGTAGTCGTAGTGAAAGTTTTAAAGTGAGTTCATTGCAGAAGACGCCGGAACCAACGCGAACACAGACATTTACTAAAGATGAGAGATATGATGGTATAAAGGTATGAATATTGTGGAATTTTAAAGTTAGCGTATCTTTTGTAAAATAATTCAACATCTGAGAACATTGTATTTGTACTTAGAGCTCACAAAGAAGGTGTATTGGTTATAAACACAGAAGTCTAAATAATTTATCCCTTTTCTCGTTCATAAAAGCTCTCAATATGTGGCAAAAATAAAGCCGTTTCATTTTTAAAATTCACCTATTAGAATTTCTAATGTCCCAAAACTTAGATTCTGCAAATTGTGTCTTTAGAAAATGAAAAACGTATTTTTTTGGGAATGAAACCACTTTAGATTTCTACAGTAAAATTGTTATTTTTTATGATTTTATACTGAAAAAAAAAACTCCTACTACTAGTGACAATTAAATAATTAATTTTATTATTTCATTGTTCTTTTTTAATTATCTCATTGATATTTAAATAAAATGTTAAAAATTTCAAAGTTGGTGTCAGCAACAAGAAAACTTTTGTCAAAAAATTACAGCAATTGAAAATATTTACACAGCAGAGGATCAGATGAATTTCGTCTTCGTAGCTTTTCAACAGCGTTTTGATGTTTTTGTGCATTTGGAACAGCAACAATTGAAAGTTCGGGCACTTTTCAAAAGTTTTGTTCAATTTTATTTAAAATTTCTTTGTTAGCGCTCTTTTTGTTCGCTTTTGTTTAACTTTTTATTATAAAAACCATATGTTTTTTTGATTATAAATGTTGATCGACCTTTTTTCGTTAACATTAATAGTTTTTGTTTTGGTTTACACAACGTTACTATATTTAAGTTAACAACCGAAATTTAAAATTTTTTTTTGTAAATAAACAAAATCAATCGGAATCTAGAGAACGCAAAGTAAAAACGATCGATTTGTAAATACGGAATTGAAACCACTCCGATCGAATTATGTGCAATGCTTGATAAGTTCCTGCAACAACAGAATCTTTACTTTAAGGTGAAAAACTAATCGACACATTCTTTAGTAAGATATGTTCGCTGTCAGATTAATTTTAGTGGATTTGCATTCATTCACTCTGAATGAAAATGAATTAACGGCAACGGTATAAAAAATTTATTTCGATCTACATTCTTATGGTTCTACAGCAAACAACCCATAATGAAGCAAATCCATTCCAAATCTAAATTCTCATGGATCTGCAGAAAACAATACCAAACAGCAAATCCATAATCCATAATGCAGCAAACCACTTAAAGTTCCAAGATGATTTCTTCATCATCATCATTACTTTTTGTTACAAGTATTCTGCATTGTTTGGGGAACTTGATATTCATACATCAGCTATGGTTATATAAGGATTGTCTAAATTCCCGCAGCTTACATAATCTTTCAACCAGCTGCTTGATATTTTCACAAACTAACAATTTTTACAATTAAATTTGTCTCCATTTATTTATTTCCAATGATATTTCTAGTACAAAACTTATCACCTACATTCGCCTAATTCATCTACATTTCCTGGTTTCCATCAACCAGCTGTGGCTGAGCTGTGACGCTTAACCCTCAAAACATAATAACCCAGTATTAAGTTTACATTTTAATTGTTTTGTGGTTAGTCTTTGCCGCTTGTTTAGGGTTTAATTTTCGATGGCAGGCTGTTAACTAGACGACAGCTTTAGTTTGTGGCACTACATATTAAATGAAATCAAACAGAGATTAACAAGTATCAATTTGCTTAAAAGCACAAATACGACAGGAAATCACAGAAAATAAGTTAATAAAGGCAAATAAATGTTTCGCAATGCATAAACTAGATATGTTAGAAGGACCTTTAAAATGTAAACCTTAATTACTTTAGTTATATTAGTTTGATTTGAGATTACTACTGCAATTTATTAACACAAAATATCTTATACCAACAAAAAAAAAATAACTGGCTGAAAGCAACAATAATAAATACATAATTAATTCATTTTTGTTTTTGTAACTAAGGTTAAAACTGTTGTTGTACATGGTACCGCATTGAATTTCAATTTGACTAACGTTGTTAATTAGCCACTATGCTAGAGGCATTCTACATACCTAAGTACGTCATGTGAATATTCTATAAGTAAACTACAAACAAACATATTTACAATTAGACCAAACCAAACCAAACAGCCTGTTAACACATCCATCCTGGCGTATAGTTATTTAATATGTATGTGGAACATTTATAAATTGCTATTTTCCCATTAATTAAATACATACAACAACGTAATGGCAACATTGTTGCCACACACATTTACTTATACAATATTGTTTGAATTTATTGAAATACTGCGGCTTTTTCCAATACTAATTACTAATATATTCAAACAAAATGAAGGTTGGTAAATGGCAATTTTTTTTTTTTTGTATAAAAAAAGGAAGTCTAGAAGGATTCTAATGATATTGGTTTTATTAGCAAAGTAACAGGAAATACATTAATAATATATCAATAATTATAAAAGTTCTAGTTCAGGTTCTAGTTAAAGTTGAGTTCAGATTCCAATTAAGCTTCTAGTTCCGGTTCTACTTCAGGTTCTAATTAAGCTTCTAGTTCCGGTTCTACTTCAGGTTCAAGTTAAGGTTCTAATTCTACTTCTAGTTCCGGTTCTACTTTAGGTTCTACTTCAAGATCTAGTTTAGGTTTTAGTTCAAGTTCGAGCACAGGTTCTAATTAAGCTTTTAGTTCCGGTTTTACTTCAGATTCTTGTTCAGGTTTAAGTTCCGGTTCTACTTTAGGTTCTAGTACAAGATCTAGTTCAGGTTTTAGTTCAAGTTTGAGCTCAGGTTCTAATTAAGCTTCTAGTTCCGATTTTATTTATTTATTTATTTCAGGTTCTTGTTCAAGTAGTTAATTAACATTTAGTTCCGGTTCTACTTTAGACTCGAGTTAAGTTTCTAATTAAACTTCTAGTTCCGGTTCTAATTAAGCTTTTACTACCAGTTATACTTCAGGTTCGAGTTCAGGTTCTAGTTCTGGTTTTACTTCAGGTTCCTGTTCAGGTTTTAGTGTCGGTTCTACTTCAGCTTCTAGTTCCGATTCTACTTCAGGTTCTAGTACAAGATCTAGTTTAGGTTTAAGTTCAAGTTCGAGTTCAGGTTCTATTTAAGCTTCTAGTCCCGGTTTTACTTCAGTTTGTTGTTCAGGTTTTAGTGTCGGTTCTTCTTCAGGTTATAGTTCAAGATTTAGTTTAGGTTTTAGTTCAAGTTCGAGTTCAGGTTTTAGTTAAGCTGCTAGTTTCAGTTCTACTTTGGGTTCTTGTTCAGTTTTTAGTTCCGGTTCTACTTCAGGTTCTATTTCAAAAACTAGTTCAGGTTTTAGTTTAAGTTTGGGTTCAGATTTTAATTAAAATTCTAGTTCAGTTTCTAATTCTGTTTCTAGTCCAGTTTTATTCAATACTGAACTTTTGTAATAAAACTTTCCCTCATTGCATATGTAAATTTCTAAAATTTAATTTACATCAATCTTTCAATATAATTGAATAAGTCCTTTTGGTTTTTTGTAAAATAACCATATTTAAGCACAAATCTGACTGCAATATTTTTTTAAATTTACCAAGTTGCAAAAACTTACTAACTACCCAGTTAAAGTCATTTGCCGGGGTGTATTATTATTTCAAAAACAACTCCAGCAGTCATACCTTTTTGTCCTTGTTTATTTTTCTACATAGAAATGAGTAAAATGATGAGTGCAAAAATAAAAGAAAATAAAATAAAACAACAAGTCATTAAAATACGGTCAACTTATTTCTGAAGTACTTTGGTAGAGAAAGAAGTACTTGTGTTTAAGTTCGTTTTAAGTAAATTTTGTGGTTAAACTTTGCAAAATGAAATTTAATTAAGAGACTTTCAAACACTTAATATTAAGTGGAATTTATGTTTGTAAGAGTCTGTGTGTGCGTGTGTAGCTGTGTTTATGGTACCGTTATATTACTTAATGGTCGGATATCCTTGTAGACATATTTAAAATTGAAAACGAGTGCGTATGTACGCCATACATGTGTATATTTATTATCAATATGAAAATCATATTGAATTCAAATTGATTGCAAGTAAAATTGAAAATTTGTGATTTATATGGTTAAAAGGAATTTCTGGTTCAATTTGATTATGATGACCATATGAAGTGGGGGGAGGGCATTCAATTAATAAGTAAGAGGTTGACATATGTCTGAGTGAAAGGTTTGCTACTTTTCGCTACAGATAATTTGAATACTTAACCAAAATATATAGTAGCCTAGCTGCGGTTGGCTAATTGGTATATTTAGGAAATTTAAGCCTTAAGTTTCTAAAGAAATTACAGCAATATAAAGGTGACAAAATTTGACTAGAACTGAACTAGAACCTGAAATAGAAATTGAATTTAAAACTGAACTAGAACTTGAACTGAAATAAAACTAAGTTAAAACCTAAACTATAAACTGAACTAGCAACTGAAATTGAGGTAAACTAGAACCTAAACTAGTAATTTAAAGATAAAATAAACTAGAAACTGATAAAGTTATAACTAAACTGGAAATTGAATTAGAATCAGAATTTTAAACTTGAAATAGAACCTGAACTAGAAAGTGAATTATACGAGTAAACTAAAATAAAAACTTAAAAATTAACTAATAACTGAAGATGATCTAGAACTTGTACTAGAACATGAACTCAAACCTGAACTAGACAACCTTAATTAGGAATTAACTAGAACCTGAACTAAAACTAAACGAGAACCAGAATTAGAACATAACGTAGAAGATCACTAGAACTTAAACTAAAAACTGAACTAGAACCTGAACTAGAGCGTGAACTACAACCTTAATTAAAAACGAACTAGAACCTGAATTAGAACTGAACTAAAAATTAAAAATTATTTTGTTTTCAGCCTAAGGTGAAATAATTTAGTTTCCTTTTCCGTTTTTTATAAATTAAGTGTCTATAGGTTTGAGGTACATTATCTGTTTTTTGGTACATTTACAATTTCTAACACTTCTAACATATAACGACGTTTATAATTATTCTCTGTTTTTAAAACTGATATGTTCTCAAAGTCGGAATAGTGATTAAAATTGGCACAATGTGATAATAATGTTTTTTTTTTGTGAATATATATCAATATTTATACCCTACACCACCATAGTGGGGAGGGTATATTGGATTTGTGCAGATGTTTGTAACGCTCAGAAATATTGGTCCAACACCCACCTTAAAGTACACCGATTGACTCAGAATCACTTCCTGAGTCAATTTAACGCTGTCCGTCCGTCTTTCCGTCTTGCTGGCTGGCTGGCTGTGCATGTAAAGCTTGACGCAGAGTACAGGTCGCAATTTTGAAGATATTTCGATACAATTTAGTACGTGACATTTTTTCGGACCAAGGATGGATGGGCTTGAAACTGGTGGAAATAGGTCCATAATTTCACCTGGCCCCCATACAATTGTCTTCCCGAAATTGGGGTTTACCGATCATAAATGTTTGAATTATGCAAGTATCCAAACAAATTTTACCACAAATGAGTGGTAAATAAAGCCAAATCCTATTTACGAATTTTGTGCAGATCGGTCAATAAATATTCGTAGCTCCCATATAAGGCCCACTTCCGAAAATCACTTTAAAGAACATAAATTTCTTTCTTTCTCACTCAAAAATGTTGGTATCCAAATAATATTTAACAAGAATACATTTCATATATATACAAATACTACGGTACAATATTATTATGATCGGTTCATAATTAGTCGTAGATCCCATATAAGGCACACTTCCGAAAATCACTTTAAAGAGCATAAATTTCTTAAAAATGTTGGTATCTAAATAAAATTCAACACAAATAAGTTTCAGAAATGAATGACACCTAAATTTATAATGGTCGGTCCATAATTTGTCGAAACTCCAATATAAAATCCTCTCCGTAATTCACTTTTACCTCCATAAATATTTTAAAAGTATTTATATCGAGATAAAGTTTAACACATTTAATATTTATATTTACAGAAATCATGACACAAAATTTTTGGATGATCGGTCTGTAATAGGTTATATCGCTCATATATTCTATTTTATACATATTCTGGGTGTAGAGTATTATATGGTCGAGCTTGACCGACTATACTTTCTTACTTATTTTAATTGTTTCTACATATATTATATTCTACTTGTGGAATTCCTTATCACTTATTGTTAATATTCTTTCTATAATATTTTTAGCTGTATAAATAATAATTCTTATAGGATGTTATGAATAATAATTAATAATCCTTCCTGAGGATGTAGGTTTTTGATACCAGTCTATTAATAATTCATTACCTCACATTTTTATTAAACTGTCTAAAGAATAACATTAAATTTCTATAGTAAATTTCTATAGTAAATTTAACGTTAGGATGAAATTAGTTAAGTATCGTCAATATATATTCTATCTAACTTTTTGAAATTATACAAAACAAATCATTTACGTATTTAGTTCAAATTTTTGGTTTTATAGTCGATTTTTTAATATAAGTGTCAAGTAGTCTTTCCATGACAATAACAACAATTATTGGAGAAGCTGGAAGACCTATCTTCTGTTCATATATATTTTTATTATATTGAAAATATCTGTTAGTCCGCTTTCACACTCTTCAATTCTGACTCGTCAAGACAAGTATTTTTGCATCAGAAGGGAAAGAGAATAAAATGGGAACAAACTTGACGGTACTAGTCAATTTTCTTATTTCATTTTGTTTTTTTCTTTCGTGCATGTTAATTTGTATGAAAAAGTACGAAAATTTAATTGACGCGTGTGAACGAAATGATAAGTTCAAAAGAAAATTGAACAAAAACTGGCCAGCTAAAACTGAAGAGTGTGAAATAGTACTTATCAATTATACAAAATTTTAAAATATATTATTTTTGATTGATTGTTGTTACATTTATGTAAAACAACAAGCAAAAACCACGATGTAGTTTCACAAAATTAATAATAGAACTACAACTATTGCGTCCATATTACCAAGAAATATTGCATTTCAGGCAGGGCATAGTATCTGTCTATATGGCTATGGAAAAATATTGGCACATTTGTTATTATCTCTATTTTTGAAGAATTTTTGAAAAAAAAACAAATTTTTTAAGTGCAATTTGTTCGTCATATCTCCAAAACAACTGAGTGGAGTAAATATTATGTTAGGGCAGCATGAAGGTAATATTGTAGCTAAGTTTTGATTTTTTGCTTTTCACTAAGTAGGTTAAACTGTTCTTCATTTTTGTTACTTAAAATTGTGTAACCATGTAATTTTTTAAAAAAAAATTATATCTCTAAAACTAGAGCTGTTACAAAAAAGTGAGTTACAGGCATTAGCGCCTTATATAAGATATATACAAATTGACTAAAAAATTTAAGCCACCGTTTTTCGTGTTGAGATGTGAAATAATTAAATAAAAAATTTTATAAAACTTCTAACCGTTACTGTTTCTGGTTTTAATGTATTGTTACGTTTTTACCTTTTAAAAACGGTGGTTTATTTCCTTTAAATAAACCGGATTCTTATTAATTGCAAAGTAAAAGCGTCAAGTAGTTTGAAGAAAATATAACACAAAAAACAATTGTCAATGAACACTCCGTTTTTAGACACGTATATTACTGTTTGAGAACACTTTGATGTTTACTCAACGATGACTCACAATAAACTACTTCCCTTGATTGGCCCTGTTAGTCTATTTATACACCAATCATAATTTCTGGAAGTTTCGAAACTAAGATACCAGAATGTTCATGTTCGATAAATATGCCATCTGCTGATAAACATGCTGTACGTTAATACCGACCGTTTAATTTAAATTGAAATACAATTTCGTAACACTATCTTGAAAATTCGTTTTTCGCCCTGAATATTTAAGTTAAGGATATAAAAACCTAAAACTATATAATATTTTAAAAATAGCAAAACTAGGCACAACTTAAAAATAAAAAAAAATAAAATAAACCTAGAAAAAGGTTAAACTTTATTATACAACAATATGGCGTCTAAATACTAACTAACTGATTTCCGGTAACTGTTTAGTTTATATGTACGTGTTTTAAAATTTTTGTTTTTGAAGTTTTTTTTTTTTAATAAATCCAGTTGGTTAAACTGAAACCTTTAGCACAAAACAAAAGCCAAACAACTGAGTGTAGGTAGTTGTACACTCTACTTGTTTTAGGTGAATGTTAAACATTAAGATTTTTTGTTAATACATACATACATATATTTAGCTAACTGCTTCCTATAAACTAAAAACAAGTAAAAAAGTATAGTCGGTCAAGTCCGACCATATAATACCCTACACCCAGTATATGTATAAAAGAGTTGGCGCTATATGGGTGATATAACCTATTATGGACCGATCATCGAAGAATTTAGTGTCATGATTTCTGTGTTAAACTTTATCTCGATAAAAATACTTTCAAAAGAGAGGTTCTTATATTGGAGTTTCGACTAATTATGGACCGACCCTTATAAAATTAGGTGTCATCATTTCTGTTATATGAAACTTATTTGTGTTGAATTTTATTTAGATACCAACATTTTTAAGAAATTTAATGTCGTTAAAGTGATTTTCGGAAGTGGGCCTTATATGGGAACTACGACTAATTATGGACCGAACATAAGAAATTGTACCGCATTATTCGTATACATATGAAATATATTTGTGTTCAATATTATTTAGATACCGACATTTTTAAGTGAGTTATGCTCTTTAAAGTGATTTTCGGAAGTGGGCCGTATATGGGAGCTATGATAAATTATGTGCCGATCTGCACAAAATTTGTAGATCTGATTTGGCTTTATTTACCACTCATTTGTGGTAAAATATGTTTGCATACTTGCATATTTCAAACATTTATGATCGGTAAACCCCAATTTCGGAAGGACATTTGTATGCGGGCCAGGTGAAATAATGGAGCGATTTCCACCAGTTTCAATCACATACGTCCTTGGGCCGAAAAAATATCACGTACTAAATGTTATTGAAATATTTTAAAAAATGCGAACTGTAAAGCGCACAAGCTTTACATAGACAGCCTGCTAGGCGGACGGACGGACATCGTTAAATCGACTTAGAAAGTGATTCTGAGTCGATCGGTATACTTTAAGGTGGGTGTTCGACCAATATTTCTGGACGTTACAAACATCAGTACAAATTCAATATACCCTCCCCACTATGGTGGTGTAGGGTATAATGACTTTAAACAAATGTTAAAAACATTTTTAAGGCTTTAGAGAGGGACTTAAATGTTTTATACAGTTTGTTGTTTGTTTGTTAAAACCTGCAGTTTTTCTAAACTTTGCGTTTAGTGTGGCCATATAGCTGAAGGTCATTTTAGCCGTCATATGGCTAAAGGGCTTGTTGCAGTTCCGTTATTTCCGGTTAAATGTTTGTTAAACTATGAATAAAAATGGCGAAACTAAACAAAAATCTATAAAACCCAATACACACGTTTGAAAATATCAAGAATTGTGCCAGGCAAAATATGTAGTTAGAGAATCAAAGTTGCAAAACAATCGTTGTTATTTGCTAAATGTTTAAAAATAAAAACAGAAAAAATTGTGCGGGTTAAGAGATACTGCTGGTAAGCTAACACAACGTGTCTGTGCCATGTGAATGAATAAGGTACAAGGTTAAAAACTAAATTTTTATAAAACAATAGAAAATTGTTTGCCAAACAAAATGTTTTTTACCTTAACTTGGGCAGCTGCATTTTAGTTTTGAGGTGGCCTGTACAAAACCACAGGCTAAGGACAGGATTTATGGTAATATATGTTTGTCGATGTATGTGTAACATTTACATATGTTTAAGTAAGTTAGCAAAAAAGTGAGACTTAAGAAATTCAAAGTTAGTTGGTTAGTTTTTGTATGTATGTCTATGTGTAAATCACTGACACATTTAAAATATTAAGCCAAAAATAATGAAATTCTGCCAGCATATTTATTAATGTCCTAAGTTGTTGTTTTTAGAACAAGAGCAAAATCTTGTTGGACATTATAAAATTTATGAGCGAATTTGAATTTTTTTTTTTAAATTTATTAAAGTAGTTTATTTTTTGTACAGAATACAGCAATTTTTTAAAAAAGCTAAGTTGCTCGAATGTAAAACTTATTTTCCAACGTTCTTTCATTATTTGTGTATGTAAGTGTGTGGAAATCACTGCCACATTTAAAATATCAAGCCAAAATTAATGAAATTCTGCCACCATATTTACTAATGTCCTAAGTAGTTTGCTATTAAATAACAGCAAAATCAGTTGGACTTTATAAAACTTATGAGTGAATTTGAATTTTTTTTTTAAATTTATTAAAGTAGTTTATTTTTTGTACAGAATACAGCAATTTTTAAAAAAGCTAAGTTGCTCGAATGTAAAACTTATTTTCCAACGTTCTTTCATTATTTGTGTATGTAAGTGTGTGGAAATCACTGCCACATTTAAAATATAAAGCCATAATTAACGAGATATATTCCAAAATGTTTATTAATAGACTAAGCAGTTTGCTATTGAAATTCAGCAAAATCATTTAAACACAGAAACACTGATGAATAAATTTTCTCGTAGGGTATTTTTGTTTTATACTAAACAGTCTTTCATGAACAATTTTTAACAAAGTTTAGTATTACAAATGCAAAACTGTTTAATATTTTTTTGCCAACGTCCTTTCATTGTTTTTTCCACATACGTACGTACAACACTCTTGGCAAATTTGTTTGAAGTTTAATGTGCATAAATATTTAAATATGGGAAATTTAACGATTGGATGGATAATTACGAATAACAAAAACAAAAAAAAAAATGATTTGAAACACAGAGATGAGCATTTTTTGTTGCTTTTATGGCAGTTTTTTTTATACTAAACATAAATAAAGCATTTACAAACTGAAATATAATAAAATAAATTTATATTATGCCACATTAGACACAAAAACATGCTTAAATTAGAACCAAATAAATCAAAATAAATTAATAAAAATGTTGAAAAACAAAAACATTTTAATGATTTCGATTAAAATTATAACGAATATTTGGTTTTTGTTGCCTAGCTATTTTTTATACAGAAAGAAAAAAAAAACAGAAATGTTAATTAATATGCTCCTAACAACCTGGCCTTAGATACCAGCTAATGATTTAAGGGGAGTTCTTTTGTTTTAATGCTATGTCTTTAAACATCATTTGAAATACTACCTATTCTATTATGCTGTCAATCATTGATTTTTTTCTTTTGCCATAAATTTATACAAACTTTTAATTAGTTAGCTTTAAAATGGCCAGCTTGTTATAATAATTCTTTTGCTTTGCTATGATTTAAGGCTAAAGTAATGTTTGTTAAAATAAAACAGAAACGCCAATGACAGCTGTCATTAATTATAAACTATGTAACAAGGTTTTCATCATCTTAGTTTTACACATACTTTCTCTCATCATATACCAACGAAAAATTTCTGAAACAAACCTTTATAGATAGCAGTACAATGAAGGAAATAGTCTACAATTAAATTTACCAACAGCTATAATTATCAATTGTTACCTTCTCCACACACAACAACAAATAAATAAAGAAACAAACAAACAATTTGCTTAGCTTTAGGAACATTGTTTTTATTAAAAGGGTTTTTTTTTGCAAACACCTGATGACAACAGTCTCGTAGTTATGAATTTTTAAATGATGGTATTTACTGAAAAATTTACCATTCAGAGAGTATCCCCTTGTATAAATGATTGCTCTAGCAACCACATGTCATTACCTGCAAAAAAAAATGAAAGATAGAATCATTAATTTACAACTATTTTCTGTTATGTGTGTGTAAAACACTGTCACGTTCAAAATACTATAAATAAATTATTGAAACTTTATTTTAAATATTAAGCATTATACTAAGTTAGTTGGTATTGAAAATCAGCAAAAGTGATTCAATAAAAAAAAGTTTTGAAACAAAACATAAGACAACCTTTAGAAACATAATAATAACAATACTTAAACTGTTTCGCTAAGCAAAATAGTGAAATCTTAGTGATCCTAAGATTTGAGAGGCAAAACTCTTTTACAGGAGCAGTTAAAAGATTATAGAATAACGCCAGTCGCTCAATTCCTTCACATAAGCATAAATTACACTAGAGGCCCGACTTGCGTTGTCCCGATTTGTAACGTTTCGATTTGCGTCGCTTTTTAAAAACTGTAAAAATTCGATATGCGTCTTTTGAAATTCAACTTGCATCGGTTCGATTTGCGTTGCTAAAAACGATTAAATTTTTTACTGCAGCATTGTGGATTACTATTTTTAGCATTTGTAGTGTAGTATTGAGCACAATGCCGGTCGGCCGACCTGTACGTTAAGAAGGTCTGAAATTAAATGTGTGTCTTACTATCAAATCAAAATACGAGCGATTTAAGCAATAAGAATTGTAATTTTTAATTTTAATAACTTCAATAAAAATAGCTTGGTGTAAATAGGGTTTTTATTCTAAAAGTAAAAAAAGAAATTATTGTAAAACGGCTCTACTACTCAAACAATTTTCATTTGTAAGCAATTAGTTTGTAGCTGTAAAATACAAAAACTAAAAACTGAATTATTTTTTTTTTAACTTTGAAATTCTACATTATTTGCGACAAAAAAAAAACAAAACACGTAGAAACTTTTTTCCAGCATTTACTTTCCAGGAAAAAACTTCCTCTTATTTTGTTTTATTTTATGTTTATGTTATTTCCTTCGTTTTTTTTTTTCAAAGTAAATAGTCATACAGAAAATAAGCACAAACTACAGGTAATTGTTGTTTAGTAATTATAATAACTCTACACTGTACAACATTTGTCTAAAAGCACACATTTTATTTAAACAACATTACAGAAACGCCTTTAAAGAAATTTACATTACAGTATGTCCTTTCTATTTTCCTGGCAAAAACATAAACCTGACTATAATTTACTGCATTTTTTTATGAAAAAAAAAAATTAAACCAATTGAAAATACAAGACACTATAAAAGAGCGCTGTTGGTAAAAATGTTTTTAGTTTAGTTGGCATTAAATTGGTCCACTTGAAGTTTTTAATAAGTTTTGTAGTCATCAAGGAAATTAAAAATTATTAATAAGGGCTACTAGACTTAAAGCACATGACAACAGACAGCAACTGCTTAAATTTATGTTTGTATACCGACTATACAATATCATATTAAGTTTGTCATTCCGTTTGTAGCACATTGAAAAATTGGTCGTTAAACCAAAAAGTCTATATGTCCGTCTACTGTTGAAGGCACGATATTGAAAATGGATAAAATCGATCCATTAGGATCCGAGTTATAGACCAAAGTTTCAGACCACCTAGATATTTTTCAGATATTTATACCAGCAATCAAAAAGAAGGGTGGGTTTATTAAGTTTGTCATTCCGTTTGTAACAAATTGAAATGATGGTCGTAGAACAATAAGGTCTATATAGTTTGGGTCCTTATAAGATTCTAAGACGATCTAGCCATGTCCGTCCTTCTGTCCGTTTGCTGAAGGCATAATAAAGCTTCCAAAACAAAGATATACAACAATGAAATTTTTACCAAACATTCGTTGATCTACCGAAGTGTTTGGTATTGAAAATGGGCATAATCGGTCTGGTAGGATCCGAGTTATAGATTAAAATTTCGGTTTACCTCGATATTTTTCAGAAATTTTTTTGCAATTTTCTTCAAATATAATAAAGATAATATTTTTGCTTATAGGACAAGTTCTGTCCTATTTTTTTTTTCTTTTTATAAGACAAGTTATTTTTATTATAGGACAAGTTCTGTTGAAAATGGTAAGAATTGGTCGAAGACTTCTCATAGCCTCCATACACATTTCTTCCAGGAATATGGCTTTATGTTAAATAAATGTCTATAGAAAAGTCGTATCCATACATCCATTCTGCAATAATAGGTTTCATGCAAAGTTAAATCTTGAATTTTGTTTGCATCGGTTCATATTTTGTCCATAGCCCCATACAAAGTGCACTTTCGAAAATTACTTAAATGCTCATAAATCTTTTAGAAAAATCACTATCAAGTTAAAATTCCACAAAAATAATTCAAATACACATTTAAATTGTGGTAGCAAATTTCGTTCCATATTTGACCACGGCCCTCAGTGTTCTAAAGTCCAGTTCCGAAAATCACTTAAACGTGCATAAATCCCTTGTAAAACCACTAACAAGTTGGAATTTTGGCCGATTTTTCGACCAGTCCATATTTAGAAAACTACATATCGGTAAGGAAAATTTTGTAAAAAAAATATCCTTAAATAGAGTCTAAAAGCAAACCTCTGTCAGCGTTTCAAAAATTGTTAACAAAACTTTTCAAAACTCTTACACTTTTCCGTATTAAATATTTTATCAGTATCTTTATACAAATTGTGTACATCTTCTTTTCAATTAACATTGACTTTTAATTTTTACTTACTCAGGTATTTGGTTTCCTGCACATTGTGTGTGAGTGTGATTGTGTGTGTATGTGTGTTTTAATAAAATCTTAATATCTGTTTTAATATTAATAACAATGTGTCATTTTTTGTGACACATGTGCAGGCATGCGTAACACTATACAATAAGATGCTTTAAGCAATAGATGCTGGTATTCATTAAACTGGTGTTTCAAATTACTTTTTTCTACTTTAGCTCTATTATTTAGTTTTGATAATTTGACATGACTATTGCGACATATTTTGCAGAGGGACACAGTAGTTAGCCAGCCAGCCAGCCAGCCCAACCACTGACTAACTGACATCCCCAAAATGTTTGAATGACAAAATACTGAAAATCTAGCACGTGTTTGAGTTTATCTGTAAAACGTGCCCAAATGTATACCAACAGAAAATGTTACTGTAACTCTACTAGTAAGTTTAAAGCAAAAGGACATTAGCAAATATCAAATGCCAACAGTGCGGGGGTGAATGGTGGCTGGCTGACTGTCTGCTAGTATGTTTGTTGTGTGATGTGTTATGGTGCGATTTGTTGCATTCACATAAACGCTTAATTGAATGCAATTTCATTATTGAATGAAAGTAATTCCTGTGTTCCCGTTAATAGTTGTAAGAATTGTTAGAATAGGAAGGAGAATTTGTAACAAAATTATCTTTATCTATAAATACGCCTGTATTGTCTTGTGTTTTTTTCAGCTGTCTTTATTTTGCCATTCTGTGTTACTCACATGACTGCCCTTAAGCTTAAATTGAAAACGTTTTTGTTTTTTTCTTGTACAACTGTAAGACTGAAAGAAAGACGTGACCATATTGAAGGGGTCATTATGGGGATTTAACGACCACTATGGGTTGTCAATTGAAAAGTATAGAAATTATTATGCCAAATAAGTAGTTTATGATAAATATTTTAATGTTTTCTAAATAAATCTTGAAAATGTCTCTTTTATAATTATTTTTATTTTATTTTTATTTTATAAATTTCAACCATTAAAAATATACGGTTCTTTAAATAAAATTTTGTTATAAATTAAAGATTATTGCTATAAATAATAATTAATATATATATACATATATATATATATATATATATATATATATACATATATATATATTACAAAGAAATATATATTATTGAAATAGATTTAATCGATTAAAATATGCGGTTAAATGTAATCGAATATTTTTTCTAACAAATTATTAATTTTTATTTTTTATAACAAATATTTTATTAAAATTATTTGTAAAGCTAATCACAATTCAAAATTTTAGCAAATATTCGAATAAATTAAATCGATTAAAATATTCGGTTCTTTGTAATCGAATAAATTTTCAAACAAATTTTGTTTTAAGTTTATTGTTATTTGTATAAAATTAAATTTTGTATATAAATATAAATTATTCGAATAAATTTAACCAATTAAAATATTCTGCAGCCTTTTTTTGCAATAATTTTTGTCTTACAATTTTATTTTATTTGCATAATTAATAAAAAATAAAATTTTGCAAATAAATATTATTTATTCGAATAGACTCAATTAATTAAATAAAAAACGGCTAATTCTAATCGACTCATTTTTTTTTAATTTTTATATTTAAGATTATAAGTAAAATTAATCATGAATCTAAATTTTTACAAATATTCAAATAAATTTAATCGATTAAAATATTCGGATATATTCGGAATAATTTTGCTGATAAAATTTGTTTTAAGTTTATGATTATTTGTATTAAATTTCAATTTTGTATATAAATATAAATTATTCGAATTAATTTAACCGATTAAAATATTCTGCAGCCTTTTTTGCAATAAGTTTTGTTTTTAAATTTTATATTATTTGTATAATTTAAAATAGAATAAAATTTTGCAAATAAATATAATTTATTCAAATAGATTTAATCGATTACAATACGAAAAAATAATATATATATAAAGAAGAAAATATTCGGTTCGCTGTAATCGAGTAATTGTTTTTAAAATTTTGTTTTAAATTAAATATTTTTTGTAATTTATTTCAATTTTTCAAATAATGTAAAGTAGTCGATTTTTACTCGATGAAAATTTTCTGTAGCCTTTTTTGCAACAATTTTTATTTTAAAATTTAATTATATTTGTATAATTAAAAATAAAATAAAAGTTTGGAAATAAACATAAATTATTCGAATAAATTGATTAAAAAATATGACAACCTGCAATCGCATAATTTTTTAAAATTTTTTAAATTTTGTTTAAAATTTAAGTTTTTTTGTAAAATTAATCATGAATCCAAATTTGTATAAATATTCGAATTAATTTAATCGATTAAAATAATCAGTTTCTTGTAAACGAATATTAAAAAAAATCTCAATTAAATAACTTTTATAATAAATTTAAATTTTGCAAATAAGTCTAAATTATTCGAACAAATTTATTCGCTTAAAATATTCGATTCCTTAAACGAATATTTAAAAAAACGAATGTTTTCAATTAATGATTTTTTGTAAAACATATAAATTTTGCAAATTAATACAAATTATTCGGATAAATTTAATCGATTTAAATATTCCAGACTTTAATCGAATAATTTTTGCAACAATTTTTATTTTAGAATTTAAGTTTATATTTATAATTAATAATAAAATAAAATATAATAAAAAATATAAATATACGAATAAATTTAATCGATTAATATATTCGGTTCCCAGTAATCGAATAATTATTTAACAAACTTTGTTTTAAATTTAAAAGTTATTTGTAAAATTCATCATAAATAAAAATTTTTAAAAATATACCAATAAATTTAATTCATTTTTCTGTAAATGTAAACTGTTTTATGTAAATAACAAGTTATTAAAAGACAAAAAATACGAATAATTTGATACAAATAATTTCAGTTATACGGCTAAAATTTCAATAGTAAAATTAATTGTTTCTTATTAGGTTTTTTATTAAAAATTTAAACGTATAAATTAAACCGATTAAATTATTAAAATTCTTCTATTCGATTGTGTTTAAAATTATTATTTAGAAAATTAAAATCTGGCATTAATTATAGAAAAAACATAAATTTAAAGAATAAATTTAATCGATTAAAATATTCGTAGCTTTATATTAAATTTTATTTAAAATTATTGCTTAACAAATAAAAAGGTGTAATAAATTGTAGAAATATCACTGGTAGACCGACCATAGTGCCTTACAAAAATATAATTGAAAATACACATAAATATCCTTGTCACCCCATAATTTTCGCATTCATGCTGCTGCAGCTTTATAGCCAGTTGCTTAAATATTATTAACTATCGTTTTTTTGTAGCTTTTTGTTGTTGTTATTGCTGGTGTATATAATTTCACAAAATCATTTCTTATTCAAAATTCTTCTAGTATTTTCATCTGTTCATCTAAATTTTGCACTAAACTATTCAATAACAACGAATTGCACATTAGCGTCAAAATTGTTGCAGTAGCAGCAGCATTTTTCGGCACTGGGCAAACGGAAATTAAGGCATTATTGTGAATCACTGAATCAACTATTTTCATTTTACCCTGTTTTGCGATTTGTTTTTGTTTTCGTTTTTTTTTTTGTTTTTGATTTTTTGTTCGTTGTTCTATACAATTTTTGCCAATCATTGATTTTGTTGTTCAATTTTAATGATTTTGTTGCAAACGTTAGTAGTTATTCGCTCTGTATTTTCAGCATTGTATTTCATACCGTTTGGTATTTCGTATAGTTGTTGCAACAATTTGAGGGATGTTTTTGTTTTCGTTATTAAGCCATTGGTCTTTTTTGCCACTTGCAATTGATTGATTCGTTGTGGTTATTAAGTGCAGTAGCAGCACTTGACGTGCCAATAAAGAGGTAGGTGTGAGCTGGTATTATAAAAGCAGGTATGGGCATAATAAGTAGATAATTTTTTCAACATATAAAAATATTAAAAAATATGAACAAAATTAAATTTGCCTAGTATTCTAATAAACTGTGCAACAAATAACATAAACTATTAAATAAAAAGCCTAAACTAAATTACTTGCCACTCCCTGCACAATATTGATAAAAACTTCTTGGACTGCTCTGTAATCCCAGCACTTACACTTGAATGCGCTTAAATGCTTTGGCTGTGATTTCTTTCCTATTGTAGTTGCAGTAGCTGGTCAGTTTAGGGCTTTTCAAGGATTTGATTGCTTTACAATGAGAAAATTACCACGAAGGCATCATTATTATCAGCATTACTTTCAGTTTTATTTAGTAGGGTGATGTGCAAGACAGCCTGTCTGTGTGGGTGGTTGTTTAATGGCCAAATAGGCCTGCCTCGTGCCCTTTAAATAAATGCTATATAGCTGCACATACTATATATTGTTAACTGAATTGCTTACCTAATTGTTGTTTATGCTTAAATATTATTAAAAGTTTTTGAAGGCATATATACACACATACAAATACCTACAATTTAAACGGACAATCTAAAAGCTAAAACGAATTAATTGATTTGTTAAAGACGATTAAAGGCCATTGTTTGTCTATAGATTAAAATAAATAACTGAAATTTCTTATATATCAAACCTTCTTTAATATATTTACTTATTTCCTTATCTTTGCAGGTAAGCTTGCTTAATATACAAAACCATAACAAGGTAACACTAAAAATTAAAGAATTATATTTGAAATGCCCATAGAGGTCCTTAGCTTTGGGCGGGTTTTGGTGTATATGTTATAAACCTATTGAAACCGTCCAAAACTGAGGCCTTATATGCAGCTGCATAAATCATCATATTAAAGATATTTATTAGTTTCATATAAATAAAATAAATATTAATTTAAATTATTGTTTTTCCAAAAAAAAAAAAAAAAAATATTTTGCCTAAATATTAATTTTATTGTTTGTGTTTAGATAATTTAACAAACACAAAAAATGTTAGGGAATTGAAAACAACAAAATACAATGAAAATAAAAACTAATTAATTAATTCACACAAATCTCCCGCGTTTATATTTGCTAAATGTCATAAACTATAAACAGGATGTTATAAATATTAAACATACTTATTATATGAATTTTATTGGAATTTTTTAAACATACATTTCATAGTTTTCATTTTAAGAGCCCTACATTGGGTAGTTACCACAGAAGAAACTAGAACAGAACTAGAACAGAAGTAGAGCAGAACTAGAACACAACTAGAACAGAACTAGAACAAACATATTATCTGAATTAGAATTTGAACTAGATTCTGAACTGAAACTGAACTATAAATATAACTGGAGACTAAACTAGAATCTGAAGACCCTGAAGTATAAGCTAATTTAACTAGAATATAAACTAAGACCTAAACTAGAATGAAACTAAAGCGTGGCCCATTTCGAGGTTCCCTACTTTTTAAACAAAAAAAAAAAAAAAAAAAACACAGAAAATCCAAATTTAATGGGAAATGTTTATCGTCATTTGAAAAAACATTCTTTGGCATTTATTTTTTGAAGATTATGTCTGTCAAATGTTGGGCGTTGCTACGTCGCCGATGGTCTATCCGTTGGTTACTAGCAAATGGCACGCGTGATGTTTTCCTCCAAAGCCTGAATCGAAGCGAATGTGTCCGCATAAACTTTAGACTTTACATATCGCTGGCTGTGGTGGCCAATCGACCGTTCCAAAACGTAAAAATATGTGCTCACTGAAGTGTTCTCTCAATAAATTCATTGATTGTTGCGATGTGTCTTGCTAAAATCTAATGTCGTCCAGATCACTAGCTTCAATTTCAGGCATCTAATAGTCGGTTATCATGGCACGATAACAGTCGCCAATGACGATTACGTTCGAACCGGCATAATTTTTAAAGAAATATGGACCGATGATTCAACCGGCTCACAAACCACACCAAACCTTTGTTTTTTTCATATGAATTGGCAGTTCTTGAATCTCTTCCGGTTGCTCTTCGTCCCAAATGCGGTAATTTAGTTTATTTACATAGCCACTGAGCCAGAAATGGGCCTCATCGCTGAACAAAATTTGCTTTGAAAACGTCGGATCTTCTTGGAACTTTTCAAGAGCTCATAGAGCGAAGCGATGTCACTTAGGAAGGTCGAGCAGCTTCAGTTGTTGCGCAAGCTGCATTTTTTATACTTTCAATTTAAGATCTCGATGTAAAATGCCTCAAGTCGTTCCATACGTTAGTTCGAGTTGCTGCGAACGGCGCCGAATCGTGTACACTCTCACCTACGGCTGCTATATTTTCTTGACAGCGTGCTGGACGTTGTCTTTTCGGTCGAATATTAGCCAATAATGAATGCAGTAGGCCGATTATATTGATCATAAGTTGAGCGAAGTGCACGAAACACACTCCTCATAGAACGTGAATTTTCGTAATAAAGTTGAGTGATTTGTAAACGTTGTTCAGGCGCAATGCTACATTTCAATCGTGCAAATCTAGCTTAAGTCTTTCCATTATGAAATGCCAAACAATACTAAACAAAAATAAAATGACAGCATGACACGACTCACACGTGATCTGTCAAAAAAAGGCTATTAAAAAAAGTATCTCTACTTGAATCACCCGTTAGAAACTGATCTATAAACTGAACTTAAAGCTCATCTAAAACTGAACTAGAACCTGAACTAGAACAGACATTAAAGCAGACGCAAAAGCTGTTACTAAATTTTATTCCAGGTCATTTGCAAAACATGTTGCTCTTGCTAAATTCGTTAACAATCTGCAACATTTGTTTGTCGTGTTAATTACACAAATTACTGTCAACTGTAAATATAAAAAATTACATGATTAATTTTATCGTTTTCCAATTCATTGTGCAGGTATTGTTTACAACTAATTTATGTTTATTTTTCAATACAGTAAAATAGTTAGCCATAAAGCTGACTTTGAAATACACTAACTGAAACTAGGCGGCAAAAACTATATAAGAAGAACTCCTAGAAGTAGGCAAGCATATTAGCCCAATATAAAACACATACCTTAGCATTTAATAAGATATGAAGCAGTATGAAATTTATTTAAAAGAAATTTGTTGAAAATAACTACTTTTTAATGTAGTGTCTATTGAATTAATACATAATAGCAGCACAAAGACTTTGACTATTTAATAAATGCATATTTATTGTTTTGTGTTTATATAAATCTATAAATAATTAATTCATTTTTTTAATACTCTCTAGCACACATTTATTATAATTGTAGGTATTTATTTAGTAATATATTGTTATAATTAATAAATTATCAACTCTTTTGTGTACAAGCTTTTTGCAGCATTTATTGCTATTGTTATTGTTATTGCTAATTCCCAAAATACCAAGTGACATAATTAAGATTACAGTCATACAAGTTGCCTACTTATAGGAGCTGGGGTAGAATTTAAAACTGAAAATTAAATTTTTAAACAACTGTTAATAAATCTTGAAATTTATGAGAAAATTTACAATTAAAACTTATAAAGAGATTCTTAAAGAAATAATGACTTGAACATTAAAGTAGATTTGATGTTGTTTAAAATATTTCTAAAATAGTTTTACATTTTTTTTTTCAATTTTAAATGAGTCCATTTAATATCTTTCTCTTATTAAAGAAAATCAGTTTCTTTTAAAACTTACTTAGCTTTAGCCAAAGTCATCAGAAAAGTAATAATTTTTTTGTGATATCTCTTTATGTAACTTAAATGAAATACTATTTAATAAGTTTTTATCTGCCAAAAAATAACGAAACGTACATAACATAATAACACACAATGTATACATACAAAATATACAAGCATACACAAACAATAACTCTTGCTAGAAATCTATAAAAACAAATTGTTCAGAAAAAGTTGATGTAGCAAAAATATTGCAATTTGTATTGATATTTCTTTTTGTGGAAATGTTTCATAGAACTTTTTTCTCTACTTTTTTCTAGTATGTACTTTTATGCGTCTTTGGAAACTTATACAGACTCATACAAATCATACTCATCTATAAAATAATAATTTGTCAGATAAGTGTTGTGTAAAAAAAAAAATAGAAAACGAAACAAAAAATATTTCAAAATCTACTATATGTTGAAGAAAGCACTTCTGATTACGTATACTTCAGGACAAATTCAATATTGGTGTGAAGTTTAGCAAAAATGTTTAACGAAACGAGAAAGCTATAACTACACTAGAACTAGAACCCAAACTAGAACCTAAACTAAAACATGAACTCGAAACTGAACTAGAAACAGAACTGAAATCCGAACTAGATTTTAAAGTATAAACTGAATTAGAAGCTGAACTAGGAGCTGAACTAGAATCGATCTCGAATTTGAACTAAAAGCTGAATTAGAATCTCAATTAGAATCCAAATAGAATTTGAACTACACGCAAAGAAAAAACATGGTTGTGGTAAACATAATCTATCAGCAACATATTATGATAAGATTTATGATTGTAGTCAAAACATATTATAATGAATATAAGTGTGATGATATATCATATTATGATCAAATATCATCGTAATATTTCATCATAATAGTTTGTTATTAATCATAATTTGACATTATAACATCATATTATAACTTAATATAATCATAAAATTGTCATACATTATGACCCAAGGTAACCATATTATAGTTGAATGTATTCATAACATTATTTAAAGTTATTATATTATGATCTAAATTAATCATATTATGATCTAAAGTAATCATGTTATGATATATAATAATCATATTATTATCTAAAGTATTCATATTATGATCTAACTACTGAACTGATGCAAAAACATTCTACAAATGATTATTAAAATTAAACATATTTTGTTTGTATTTGAAACATACATGCGTACAAATATAGAAACTTATCATTTAATGGTTATTTGTAAGTTTAAATAGTTGCAAATAATATAATATGTTTGAATAGTTATTATTCAATAGTTGTGGTAAACATTTTTTAAAAATAATTATCTTTCAGTGAACTATATTCAATTTTATAATTGCGATAAACAAATAAACTAAACTATCATTAAAATCAAATTAAAATGACAATTATTTGTGTACCACAACAATATCTTGTTACCAATAACACAGTTTAGTTGTTGTAACCATGTCCAACCATGTTTTTTCTCTGCGTGTAAAAGCTGAACTAGAAGTTGAACTAGAATCTGAACTACAACCAGAACTAGAGTCGAACTAGAACTGAACTAGAATTTGAAGTAGAAAATTAACGAGGAACTGAACTAGAAGTAGAAATTTAACCTGAACTAGAACCTGAACTAAAAGCTGAACTAGAACCAGTACTAGAATCTAAACTAGAATTTAAAGTAGAAGTTGAACTAGAATTTGAAGTAGAACTTGAATTAGAAGCTAAACTAGAACTAGAATTTGAATTAGAACCTGAACTAAAAACTGTACTAGAACCTAAAGTAGGAGCTGAACTGCACCATTTCTAATTGGGTTTTTAGACGTTTCTAATTGTATATCACAAACTTTCAATTCAACTTTAGAAATTTTCATTTGTATTTCAGAAAATTTAATCTGCATTTCGATTAGAAATTTCTGATATACAAATATGTAGTTTTGAAATACGAATGGAAATTTCTGAAATACAATTGGAAATGTTGTACGAGCTGAACTAGAACTTACATTGAAATCTGAACTGGTGCTGGAACTTAAACTGGAACCTGAATTGAAACCTGCAATAAAACATCAATTTTCAGTTTGCACATCTATTGCAAGTAGTATGTTTTATTATTCAGTTTTTACCCTAAGAAATACTGCTACTTCAAAAACTCCTCCACAACCAATCGATTTTATTTGGAAATTTTACACACACACAGAAAAAAAAGAGATCTAAAGAACAAAGAAAAAAACAGTACAACAACAATAGCAAGAGTAAAAACAAAACTTTAGCCAACTGCAGTAAACGTCAATTGAAAACAATAAAGACATTTCAAATCATAAAGTAATTGAGTGGAATTTTGTGCAGTTTTATATGCTGCTGATGATAATGATCATCAACAACAAGTACAACAACGCCAACACACTTTAGTAAAGTTAAAAAGCCATAAAAAGACAACAACAGACAAGAGAAAAGATTTCTTAAACCCCAGAAATGTAAGATTTAAAAGAAACTATTTTCAAAAAATCACATATTTCAGAAAATTTATAAATAAGTATGTAGTGGAAAATAATTTTATTTAGTTGGGGAAAAGTAAGTAATCAATAACATGCTTTACCAAACAGATTTGACCAAAACTAAACTTAAAGTTTTATTTTTTTTATATTGTTTTGTATTGTATTATGGAAAACATTTGTTTTAATAAAGGGGAAAAAAACTTTAATAAATTTTTAACGTTTGTAACAATGTTCCGGGAAGTTTTAATAAATTGAAAATAAAGTTTTTATGTCAAAAAAGTTGTTTTTTTTCATTTATTTTAGAAAATGTGTTTTTCTAACTAATTTAAAACACCTGTTTAGCAATTTAACCTTTTTGTTGATGCTGTTGTTGTTATAATTGGGGTTAGAGTAATAGCAAACATTTAACTTTGTGTGTGTAATCATTTGACCCTTTTTTATATTCTTCGTAGCTGGCCGCAAAAAAAGACACTACTCATCATAAACAATTATTTGTTTTACAAATAATTTAGATTTTCAACAATAATTTACAAAAATTACCATAATAAAGCTGTTAACAAGAAAACATACATAAATATCAAAACATTTCGAAATTTATTCTCAGAATTTCTAAAAGCAAAAAACCAAACGTAGATGAAATAAAACTGCTACGAACAATAAATGAAAAAAAAAACCCTTTCGTTTGTTTAACACCTCTACAATTTTGTGTTTGCATGGGTTGGTGTTTGAAAATTTACATACACACATACATACATGTGTGTGTGTGTGTGTGTGTGAGTATGTGAGCTAGTGTGAGAGAATATGTCTGCCACAATAATATAAAAAATATATAATAAATTGGCTTAAAGACCATTAGTAAAAAGCAATGAACATTTTTGTATGTACATATGAGATTGTGCACGCTACTTTAGGTAAGCATTGTTAACACATCATTTAAAACTATGCACTTGTAGAGCTAAGATTGAAGTCAATGTAAGACTAACTGGCTAACTGGAAACCAAAGATTGAACACAATGTAATACTATTAAAAGACCTAAGATAAAAGCTAATGTAAGACTATTTGAAGACCCAACAATGTAAGGCTAACTGAAAACCTAAGACTGAATCCAATATATTACTGTTAAAAGGCCTAAAATTGAAGCTAATACAAGACTATTAGAAAACCTAACTAAACTAAGATCAGATTGAAGTTCTGATTGAAGCTAAAGTTCAAGATAGACTAAGATTATAGAATTTTAAACTATAGAAAACTACATTGTTGAAGCCAAACTAACACTATATTGATGCTGAACTAACACTATATAAAGAAATATGAAAATTAAGTTAAACTCAGACTAGAATGAAGATTAATTAAGACTCTATAAAGAACACCAATTGAAGCTAAACTAAAACTAGATTTAAGGTGATCTAAGAATATATTAAGACCAACGATTGAAGCTAAAATAAGACTAAAGAAAGACCTTTGATTGCACTGAACCAGGATTAGAGAAAGAACCACGATAGAAGCTAAAGTAAGACCACGTTAAGACAAAATTAAACATCTTTGATTGAAGCTAAACTAAGACTAAAAAAACGACCCACGATTGAAGCTAAACTAAGTCTATATTGAAGCTGAACCAACACTTTATTAAGACCTACCATTGAAGCTAAACTAAGACTAGAGAAAGTCCTGTAATTGAAGCTAAACTAAAACCACTTAAAGACAAAACTAAAGACCTTTGATTAAAGCTAAACTTAGACTAGAGAAATTCCCTCGATTTATGCTAAACTAAGACCTGGGGCCAAATTACCGCATTCGATATAGAGTAAAATTTGTCGTAATTTTCTTATTTGAGATTATGGCATTCGATATCGAGCAAGAAATTTAGTACATTTTATCATAATTTCGATATCGCAATCATTTTTCGATACGATAGCTCATTCGATCACGAATGCGGTAATTTGGCACCAGATTGAAGCTGAGCAAAGACTAGATAAAGACCTACAGTATTTCAGGGGTTTTACATGCATATTGTCCATAGGACCTGGCCACATGGTGTTCTTTACACCGGGTTGACGAACGGCCAACCAACGCATTGCAGGCCCTGCAAGGACATACAATATTGCATGTCCCGCAAGATACACAATTCACAATATCTCAAACATTAATTGCACAAATTACTCTACAAAAATCTTGTTAGAGAGTTTGGCCTATCTAAGCCCTGCTATACGTAACTTAGTCAATCCACCTAGCCCAGGACATTCCTGAACACATAGATAATTTCCACCACTGCTAATCATAAGTCTTTTAGCCAACTATCTTATTTCTATAATATTAAGTTTAAACCACAGCCACCACGTGTACCCATAAATCCCCTGGCTTCTAGCTGATACCGTGGCTATAGATAAGACTCAGCTTCGAGTTTATTGGGGTGAAACAATCAGCTATTCCCAGTTTTAAGCTCATGGCACCAGTTTTGCCAATTATACTGCGGCATTTTTATTGTATATAGGTGATTCAGCCCCTATACTATTTTCCGCTGAGGCAGATATTAAGACCTATAATTGAAATTCAAGTAAGACAGAATTGAAGCTGAACTAGGACTTAAAAAAGATCTACAAAATTCAAACTAAAACTGGGACTTTTTAAAGCTAAAATAAGTCTTTACAAAGAAGAGTAGAGACTTACATTTGCAGCTAATGTAAGACTATCAGTGATTGAAGACTATTTTAAAACTTAAGTTTAAAGCTAATTCTAGACTTTAAATACAGCTTATTTTTCCAACTAGAGTATTTTACTGAACCGACCTGAGCCTCCAATAAATTTATATATAAATATATATATAGGGTGTTTTTTTTATGTATAGAACATTATGTTGGCAGCACTATTTTATGTTTAGCTTGGTTTGGCATTTCAACATGAATAGACTTATGCCTGAACAAAGCTTACAAATTGTGCCAATTTGTTATCAACTTAAAATTCTATGCATCTAAAAAAAAACACCCTATATATCCGGCGTACATAAATTTGTATGTGTATGTAAAATTTTTATTATAATATTCACTTATTTATAAAAGCTTATATGAAAAAATACATAAATCCCAAAATGTATAAAGGATATTTTTGTTTATAATTTCCATACTCCATAGCTCATGCCTGGCCCACACCCTCGTAAAACTCTATGTTTTATTACACAAAGTTTAAACTGAATAATACCACCTTTATGTGTGTGATTGTGTAAGAAGCAGTAGGTTCTGTGGCGTTGCGTTTATGAAAATGGAGCAAAATTTGTGTACGAGTATAAAGTTAAGGGGTTGGGGTTTAATAGTAACCCAACGTATGTATAATAAAACATACATATGTTAATATTATAACTTTCAACTCCAATGGTTTTAAATTCTCTACTGCCTGTTTGTAAGGCAATAATTTATTTTTGTATATGTAATTTCTTTTACATATAAATTATGGTTAAATGCATTATTATTATTATTATTTTTTTCTTTGTATTTTAAATTCATTCTCTACCCTTTTTTTATATTGTTGAAAAGGCATACAATGGCATCTCAAGTAAAATGAGTTATTAACAATCTCATATATATTCAGTTTTTATTATTTTTGTTACAGTTTTATTTGATTTTCGAAAAGTGAAAACCTGCAAAGAATTATTAAATATTTTTTACAAAAATATACCTTTTTATGTATAAAAGAAGACAATTTAAAAAATGTTTTTAATAAAAGTGGTTTAAAATTGTTGGTTCATTATTAAGACCATCTTGAAATTTCGTTAATAAAGTAGGTACATATTACTTTACTTTAATCGCGTTGTTAGCATCACTGAGTTCATTACTTATTCGCAATTTGTTTCAATGAAATTATCAATGACGTTATGGTGGTACGGTCACATTTGGCAAATATTTACCTAAAAAAGTGTAATCACTTGTTTTAGCACAAATTTGTTTGACGTTGTTTACTTTACAAGAGTTTTGCAAGATCAATGAGCATCAAATAAATCAAAACTAAATTTTTGTTGTGCTTTGGCCTAAATAAGATAAGTTTTTTAAATAAATAAACGAGTTCAAATATATAGTATGTTATTTAGTGGTTACGTCTTTTTCGGCAAATATTTGCCTAGTGTGACCCTACTTGTCAATGAGTGTAAAAATACCAGTTACATTTATTTCTACTTTCGGCCCAATCATGAATAAAACATATACGGGAGTTTTTGCCCTTTTTATTTTTTTAACATTAAATTTGAATAGAAAAAATGGGATAAGGGAAAAAACTCCCGCGAAAATTTTATTATTTTTTATTATTTGTGATTATGAAAGGAATTTATGGTGTGCATTTATGAATGCAAGAATAGTTTGTATTAAATTGGAAATTAAGAATTGAAGATTGATCGTGACCAGACAAGACAATATTAGTTTATAGTCCGTCGGAAATACAAGGATAAATCTAATTGACCACTGTATCTCCCTTTTAATTGCAAAGCTTGTTCAACTTTGTTTTGGTATAATTTGGATATGATAGTCTGACAAAGAACTCTATCCCATCCGGCGAGTTATAGCCTAAAAGATAACCTGTCGTCACATCTAGTCCTAATAATTCCATCTAAAACATTATATAGAAAATACGAAAAATACCATTACTGACTTTTGTTACCAAACTATGGTGTTGAGCAAGCAAGTCTTGTGCTGCTGGAAAAGTGCTGGCCTGTTTTCTCACAGATTAACACTCCAATTTCAGAGGTTTATATCAGCCATGTCACAGAATTTAATTCCGTTCGGAAATTAAATTAATTGCGTAGTTTGCTTATATAGAAAAAGTAAAACGAAAAATTGTTGCGGAATGCAACCTAGAAATGCTTAATGCCAGTTTTCTATAGGAAACAGTCTGATTCCAAATTTCATTAAAAACAGTCAGTTTTCCAAATAAAACAGTCTAATGCCAGTTTTCTACAGAATATGGTCTGTGTTTTAAAATGGGGTCCCTTCGAATCTACATAAATGTTCGCACGTAGTGAACTACCACGTAAACCATGGTCTGTGTCTATGGAAAGCACTTTACTGTGAATTATTCTTATAAAACCCCTTTCACTAAACAAGTTTTCTGCATAATAAGTTTGTTATATTGGAAATTATCTTAAACTATTGTCTCTTTCATTACTGCTAAAATCGAATAAAATAAATTGAATATTCCGCAAAGAATTGAATTATAGCTTAAAAATGTCTAAATGAAAGCCTTTTCGAAAACCACAATAACAAAAACGAAATAATAATAATAAAAAGAAATCAAAAGCTGATTACATTTTCCACTTAAGTTCCTCATTTATTATGGAGTTTTTGCAAAAAGAAAAAAAAACCAAATACGCACGTATAAAATGGCAAGCAAAACCTGAACGTAAATGAAAATGAAATTGAAATATTTCATCATCAACATCTTTTATTGTCGAACAATGATAAATACAAAGGCGAAATAAAAAAAAATTGTACCTTCTTTCCCCCTTTTATTTTGTGTCAAGGATAATGATGTAAAGGTTTATAACATATTCATTATGGCCCAAAAGGAGACAAAATAAAATCATGGAGAATAAGACTAATACATTCACACAAAAATAGTTGCTGTGTTTTTAAGTCTCTGTTGTTGAGAGTAGTTTTTTTTTTGTTAGATGAACGCACATATTAATATTTTTTTTTTTTGTTTTCTGTTTAAAAGAAAAGAAAAGACAATTTTATTTTTTTTTTTGGCAGAAGAGAGGTTAATTCCCTTAAGGGAAAACGAAACCCTATCAAATAATATAAACGCTAAACACAAAAACGTATATATGTATATAAGCAGATCAAAATACAGCAAAATTAAATAGCTCAAAATGTATGTAATTTGGCTGAACTCCAAATCAGGCTGGTCGTTTTGTCTGCTCAAGAATCTTTTTGCAAAATCTTAGTTTATTTTGCAAAAAACTTTAACTCAATTTGGTCGTATATACATATGTATATGTATGCGTATAGACAATAGCGACCCTTCTGAAGGCTGAAGTTAAAAATAAAAGTAGAAAAGAGTTCTGCTGCTATTAAGAAAAGACAATCATAACCAACGCAGCCAAATGTTTCTACATATAAGAATTTATCATTATAGACATCATCATTATCGGTAATATACAGGCTTCATTATGTTGTTTACGTGTATAATGACCCTTTTTTATGAGGCAATCTACGCAAAAGTTTACGCACGTAAAAATACTTGAATTTTGTCAACCCTTTAGGAAATTTCATGATTAGTAGAAAGTTGGGAAAAAAGTCATAGTCCTTATGCACTTTGAAATAAAAGGATTCTACTCAAGCTGTTTGTTCATAGTGTTTGAGGATATTAGATTTATACTTGTGTATATTATAAATTGCTCTTTTAGAGAATACTGAGGAGAACTGCGATTCTGATAATAGGAGATATACGCACTACTCTTACTAAGTCATTTTTCACCATGCTAAACTGGATCTTAGTTGACCTAATGGCAAGAAAACTGGCTACACGCAGAGAAAAAACCTGGTTGTGGTAAACATAATCTAAGAGAAACATTTTATATGATTTATGATTGTAGTCAAAACACATTATAATGAATATAAGTGCCATTAATTATCATATTATGATAAATTATTATCGTAATATTTCATCATAATATTTTCGTGTTAATCATAATTTGATATTATAACATTATATTATAATCTAATATAATCATAAAATGTCATACATGATCATATTATGACCCAAGGTAGCCATACTATAGTTTACAGTAATCACAATACGAACTAAATTAATGCTATTGTGATCTAAATTAATCATACTATGATCTAAATTAACCATATTATGATCTAAAATAATCATATTATGATATATGTTCATCATATTCTGATCTAAAGTAATCATATTATTATCTAAATAATCATATTATGATCTAAAGTAATCATATTATGATCTAAAGTAATCATATTATGATCTAAAGTAATCATATTATGATCTAATGTAATCACATTATGATTTCAATGAATCATATAATGATCTAAAATAATGACATTGTATATAATAATCATATTATGATCTAAAGCAATCCTATTATGTTCTCAATTACCCATATTATGATATATATGTATATGTTTTTTCTTTGCGTGTATGAACACTGCCTTAAGGCTTAATGCCTGGAAGAATGGACAGTACGGACATGCAACTATCATTGCAAGCGCCCCTTCTTACTACTCCCAGTATATGTATAAAACACCTTTTAGAAATGGGCGCTATATGGGAGACTTCCGTTAATATAAGTATGTATTACGTATGTTATACTTTATCTCGATAAAAACAATTTTTAAAGATTTAAGGTTAAAGTGAATTACGGAGAGGGTATTTATGGAGTTTATTATTATGGGCCGACAATTATAACATTAGGTGTCATCATTTCTGTATATATGAAACTTATTTTCGTTGAATTTTATTTAGATACCAACATTTTTAAGAGATTTATGGTCGTTAAAGTGTTTTTCGGAAGTGGGCCTTATATACGAACAACGACTAATTATGGACCGATTATCATAAAATTGTATCATATTATTTGTATATATACGAAACATATTTCTGTTCAATATTATTTGGATATTGACATTTTTAAAAGCTCTTTAAAGTGATCGGAAGTGGGTATTAAATGGGAGCTACGACTAATTATGGACCGATCATCATAAAATTCCACCATATTATTTGTATATATACGAAACATATTTGTGTTTAATGTTAAACTCCCAGGTGAAATAATTGACCGATTAACACCAGTTTTAATCCGATCCGTTCTTGGGCCGAAAAAATATCACGTACCAAATTTTATTGAAATATATTCAAATTTGCGACCTGTACTCTGCGCACAAGCTTTACATGGATAGCCAACCAGCCAGACGGACGGACGGATATCGTAAAATCAGCTCAGAAAGTGGTTCTAAGTCGATTGGTACACAAATATCAGCACAAATAGAAATTCTTTATGGCGGTGTAGGTTATAATAAAGACAATTTCGAAACACTAAATTGTTAGTGAACAACTCTTTATTTGTATGTAAAATATTTTTAACTAAATAGAAATTATGTTGAGTCCTTGGAATATTACGTTAGAAAATCCGCGTCTTTACTCAGGTAACAAATGTGAACATGCAGATGTTTAATTACTACTACTGGTTAATACAATTTTACATATATATATTTTCAGTACTTTCCTACCAGACCTTGCGACTTATGGAGCCTTAGCTATAGGTATCCCATGTACACTTGCTAAATAATACTCATGCACAATACACTTAAAAGTCTGTAAACATTAATATGTATTTATTGGAAGCTTTGAGAATTACACATGCTACTACAACACGCCAGCAAGTCGGAAAGATTTTCCAAGAACCACGCAATGTATTTTCTTTATTTTGCGAAAGCATAAAAGGACACAGCAAAAGAAACCTTGTTTTCTCTTTTTTTTTTTGATGCTGAAAGTATGCAATGATTGTCTGTCTACATGTATGTATGTGTTTATGTGTTGGTTAAACGTAACAACAATGGCAACCATATGATAAAACAACAACAAGAAAAAGGATAAATTTGACTTTACATTAGATTGGTTTTACGCTTAACTACCAATATAAATGGAATATGTGGCAGCCATTTATGCCAACTGTACTTAGAAACGCACATACAAAACATACTTACTCACACGCACTTTAAATACTTAGAAATACACAAACGCATGCTAAGTACCCGACCTAGCTGACACAAACATTTCAATTTATTGAGTTAGATGTGTAGAGTGGAGTGGAGTGGAGTGTGTGAGTGTGTGTGCCAGTAAGTAAAATACACCGGATATTATCTTGCATGTATGTATCTTGTTAGTAAAAGTCTATCGATATTTCTGATTATACTCTTTCAACACACTTTACGCAAAAGTATTCCTGGCTTCCACGCAAATGTGTGTACATATGTAAGTCTATCTATGGCATTTTGTCTGTCTAGCATTCTGTGTTTTAAGCATTTTGTAACTCCAGTCGACCGGGTTAAATGCCGCCACAGGATGTCATTTGTATAGGATTTATCGAATATTATATGAGCCAAAATGAAAATGAGATTATTTCATATATACAACGACTCAGGTCTTACATATCATTTTTGGTTGTCGTACTTTCAACTGATAAAAGGTAAATGCTTATTAGATTTACAATCATATTTATGCACAGTTAACTAAATCTTTATCGTAGATACATATCGTACTATTTAGTATAAATTCATAAGAATTTACTTAGAATTTACTTAAGGCAACTGGATTTGTTGTTCAAATGACTGGGATTTATTTAAAGAGATTTTAAAGCAATTTACCTTGTTTAAACAATTGATGCTTAAAGTCTATTGTTTAATACACAAATGATGTTGTCTGTTGTACATTGTATGATCTGATGGTGAATGAAATATATTTATGTTGTCAAGCCTTCAAAAGTAATTTATCAAAACAAGTAAACAAAACTCAATATATAAAATTAACAATACAAGTGCGAACAACATTTCGCAGGCATCTTAACAATTGAGTCAAGTAAATGAATGATAATTTTTCATAAATTAATTACAACAAGTTCCATTATTTAAATTTGTTGTTTATTAATCATATTTTCTTGTTTTAAACTTTCATACAATATTCGAAAAACTTATGTAAAGATGTCGTAGGTCTTGTATTAAATATTTATATAGAAATTACCAATAACATTTGTACAACTATTGTAATTTTATACAACGTACAACTCTTATGCCACTACAACATTAGTTGTGAATTAAATATATGAGTTGTACATTGTACAACTATTTGTACAATAAGTTTATAAGTACGTAAGTTTTACAATATTTGTTTTCCTGTAAATCTTTTTTGTATAACTTAAAACTGCGGGATTTTTTTAAACTTTTCGCCTTTTATTTTGAAACAATTGTACAATATAATTCGATACAAAGTGTTGGCCATTGTTAGCTATGAACTTATTTTATCTTTCTAGCAACATGTGGATTCTGCGCTAAAAGAACTGCTCATCGTTTGCAGCCATAAACTAGTCAATCCAATATCGCATAGCCCATTCTTAAGTGAATCATAGCCCAGAGATAGCGTTCTGCATGGATCGAAACAAATACGAGTAGTAGTAGTGTAGGTACAAGGTCTGTTCTACAATACGCCTCTCAGATAAATCTAGTGGTTTTCAGGCTGATACACTAGCGTTTGGGGAAGCAAGTAGAATTTTATTTATTTAAGAAACATTTTTATCGACAGCCAGGTAACACTCATGTCACTACAACAGCAGTCAGGCAATGTAAGGAAATACTGTATAGGCTAGTTCGTCTAACTGACATTACTTTAGTACCTGCAGACATATATACGATAATGAACGGCAAGACGAACTATTCAGTGGAGTATCTGAGGATCTGCTTTAAATGTCTCAACTGCCTTATTAGTCGCAATACCGTTTGCGACCATTAAAAGTTAAAGCTTCAGACACACTACTTTCAAAAGGCTGCAAATATGTGGACACAATGAAAAACTCAGCACACAGCTCGTGAATATGAAAGAGGACGTGAATTACAACGGTGCTAATATACGATTTCTTATGCTTCGAGTTATCGTAATGATTCCAATTTGCATTGCAAATAAGGATTCGGTGCAGTATGCAGTAATTCGGTCCTGCAAGGTCTCTGGACTTCAATTCATACCCAATTTTCCTGCTCTTGGATGAGTTCTGCTGCTCGCAAACGTATTGAAATCGCTGCTTGACTTGCAAGCTCGTGTCAAGTTTGCCAACAATCAAAAACAATTTAACACTGCAGAAATACTTATGATAAGAGCTTATTTCGGAATTCGTTGTTCATAAAAAGAACGAGTTTAAAAACATGTTTTTTGTGAAGAAATGTTCAGTGATGGAATGGAGGCATGATGAGATTTCGCCCATATCAGAATCTTAGTCTTAGTCTTAAGCCTTAGTTAGCTGCCTGTAACGGAATGTAACTGCAACAGTAAGAAACACCTGATGGATATTGTTATGTGTAAAGTAATGCAGATGGTTATGGAGATGTAAAGTAAGGCAACACCGTAATGTATGAATCTGTAAGAAATAGAATTTCCTTACATTTTGACATCATTACACTACATTTCGTTACAGTCGGCTAACTGAGGCTTTAGCTTAGTCTTGGTCTTGCTCGTGGTATTGGTCTTGGTATTGGTCTTGGTATTGGCCTTGCTCGTGGTCTTAGTCTGAGTCGTAGTCTTGGTTTTAGTCTTGTTTCAAAACTGCTTTAAAAGATTTTTGTTCTCCTAAAATATTTTTAAAAATTATCAAAATCTTTAAAAAAAAATCTGTTTAAAAATTGTTAGCACGCATTTAAACATTAATTGTTTCTGAGGCTCCTTGTGGAGATAATGCAAATATGTAAATTCCCACATCAAAGCAAATTAATTGCTGCCCTAAGGATATTATTTCTTAAAGCAAATAATTTAAAAAAAATAAAATAACTTAATAACCATAATAAATACAAACCTTAAAAGACGAATAACAAAACTTTGATTAGATAAAAATCCATAACACATACATACATACCTATGTATTATTAAAAATAAAATAATTTTATGGAAAACTATTTCATCTGTATAGCAAATATTAATTGGCCAACTAAAACTCTAACCTATTCTTTAGCAATATAAAACCTTCCCTTTATAAATTTTATACATTTAAATGTATACTATATATTATTTTATTAACCTTTAACCTCCAGCTATTTTACTATTTATCCCTTTTCTTGATATTCCCTTTCTCACACCCAACTCATGACAGCTGTCTTTATTTTGTTTGTTAGGAAAATTGTGTTAAATAAACAACGTTACATGTGAGTTAAATAAATCTTAAAGAAAATTTAATTTTATTTCTATTAAAAAGAAACTTTCTCCACTGTCTTTGTAATGTTGGGTAATGTTTTTTTACCCTCTGGTTTTAAAAGCAAATTTAAACACATGCACATGCACGCACGCACACAAACAAATTAAAATACTTTAGAAATTTATTTAAACATATTTATATAGTATACTTTGAGGTCTTTTGGTTGGAAATTTATTATAACAACTTTAAAAAGAGAGAGAGAGGAATCATGGTCATATGTAGGTTTCTTAGTTTAAATAACACAAAAACTCGTACATACTTTGCTTTTGAAAAGGGTTAATTTCTGATATTGTTTTTAAAGCGAAATATTAGGGTGGCAACAAATTATAAGCAGCATAAAACCACATATAAACTTTACTACGATTATCATAGATAGCTAAACATTTGAAATTTTTAGCTCTCAAGTGACTGTTTTGCTAAATTTTACAAACTGCTCAGAAACTTCATTTAATCTGTCTAAAAAATCCGTTGCCCCCTAATTGTATACTAAACTTACATGTGTTCGTTCACTTGTTGGTTTTTTTTCTCTTCTGGAAAAGTTTCTTGAACTTGTTCGCTTTTAAAATAAAGAAAAACGTTTTAAACATGGTTTTCTTTTTTGGTATTTGGTTTCAATGGCTTTTGAGTATGTGTAAATATGTTGTTTTAAACATTCTTCACTAATCACTTTTTCTCATCTTTCACTATTTAAAATCATCATCCTACCCCGCCAAATACCACCATCTGCATAAATAAACAATATAAAAAGGTTTCAGACAACCCTTTTGTTCAGGCGAAATATATTTAGAAGTTTCAGTTTTTAGAGCGGTTCGCAAGAAAAAAATATACAGTCTGGTTTAAAACCTCAATTGTCTGCATGTAGTTATTGTTAGGAAACAATAATTAAAAACAAAAGAAAATTCATTGTAATACTAATTTATAATAATAATGAACATAAAAACAGCCCATTAGAAAGTTCAAAAAGAAACTAAGCATTTAAAATTTAAGATAAACAGGGACGAACAAGTTTTCTATAGAAAATGTTGCTGTGGTACCGACAAGTTTTCTATAAAAAAATCTTGCTGTAGTACAGACAAGTTTTCTATAGAAGAAGTTGATCTGCTACCAGACAAGTCTTCTATAGAAAATGTTGCTGTGGTAGAGAAAAGTTTTCTATAGAAAAAGTTGATCTGCTACCAGACAAGTTTTCTATAAAAAAAAAATCTTGCTGTGGCACAGACAAACTTGCTGTAATTTTCTATAGAAAAACTTGCTGTAGTACAGACAAATTTTCTAGAGAAAAAATTGCGGTTTCCATTTAGAAACATTTGCTACCAGACAAGTTTTCTTTAGAAATAGTTGCAGATTTCTTTTAGAAAAAGTTGTCAGCAAGATAAGTTTTCTTTAGGAAAACTTTCTTTAGTGTAGACAAGTATTCACTAGATGAAGTGTGTCTAGTCTAGATAAAGAAGGCCCCTTTTTTAACCTTCGTGGTTTAAGTCCCTCCCTCTAACTATTTAAAAAAAAAAAAAACAAAACTTTCAAACTGTATTTCCTTGTAGTGTATGAGTGTGTATCTATTTCTGTTTCTTTTCTTTTCCTGTACTTTGTATTATGTTTTTGTATACAATATATTACTGCATACTTTTAGGCTGCGTGTCTAGAAATTGCTGTCGTCAACACTGACATACAACACAGCTTGATGTCTGAACTTCAACTACAAAATACTGGCAAAGTACTGCTTTGGTTTTTAAGTACTAGAAAATTTGTACAATCTTAAAACAAAATACTTCAACTAAAACAAAAAAACAAATAATAATAATAATAATTTGACTTTTTTCTTGTCTTTAACCCTGCTCAACTAGTGAAAATTGTAAAAGAGTAAAAGAGTGGTTTGTATGTATTTCGTGCTGTGTGTTTGTGTGAATATGTTTGAATGTCTGTGAAGTTTTATTAATGGAGTTTGAGTAGAAATTGTACATGTTTTTATAATTTTCCGGTAACTATATTTAAAAAAGTTTGGGTTTTTTCTGGTTTGGTTTATAAAAAAAAAAATAGTTTTTGTTTTTAACGGCAGCATTTAAAATTTTCTAGCAAAATTGTGTATGAAGACACAATAACCAGATGTAAGGGGGAGTGGATATTACACAGCCCAGTCTCTATTTACTAGCCTTACAAATTTGCCTAAACAAAACTTGTTTACTTGTTGTTAGTTTTTTTACTGCAGTGCTACTAGCAGTAAAAATTGTTTACTCTTCACTTGCACTCACTCTCTAACATTTTTATGCAAATCTCACATATGAGTTCATTTGTATATCTCTCTTTTATATCATGTTCTCTTTCATACCTATAACTGTTTCTCTCGTTAATATTTCTTCCTAAATCTATGGCTTCTCACTTTTGATTTTTTTTTTGTAGTTCATGTAGTTTTTGTTTAAATTATTGCAGGTAGTTGTTGCTGTTGTTGTTATTTACATAAATAGCTTGTTTGTTTTTAAAACCTGTGTAATTTATTTCTTGTTTTGATTGAAATATTACTCTACGTTTAAGAAAGATACACAATGGGTTAATGCTATAGACTTTATACTGTTAGGGACTTAAGTCTTCAAACATAACCAAAATTTCATATTTTCGTCAGTTAAACTCATACTGCAAAGAAAATTACAATACCTATGGACACCCATGCGTATGAGTGTTATTGAAATTGAATCGTATAATACACATACGGCATGTTGTACTATGTCATACGTATTTAAATAGCACTATTCAAGAAAATGAGAAACTAGTTTTTTAAAAAAAAATTTTAACCATTATGTGTGCAGCAAAAAAAAAACTCCTTCCAATGCGCTAATGAAAGATAAGTAGAGAAAAAGCATTTTTACACTAAATATATTTTTGGAGCGTAGTTAACAGATATAATAAAATAATAAAACTAAAAGACGAGTAGATAATATGGATAAACTGTTGCGTGAATACACGCGCAAACGGAGAACAAGTCGATGACAGGTGTCACTATTTTAATATATATGCAATTTAATATGCAACATCGGTCTAGTGATCGTCGTCGAAAATTCATTGGTTTGTGTCAGGAAAATATTGAGCATCGGGCTAAAAATACAAAAATAAATTCACAATCATCGACATTATCTCCAATACACATTTTTTATATACCAAACTTTGAAACAGCTACATCTCCTTTACAAACAAAAGACACAAGCGTATTCCATTAGTAGGAAGTTTTTACGAGTGCTCGCAGCTACGCATGCAGCAGAGAAAGACTCGTAAATCTTGTACTGGCTGCTCCAAGCCAATCTATAATTAACACTCGGTTAGTTGACCAATATGTACATACTGCTCGATAAATTTGCGCTAAAATTTTATTTCTCTTGTTTTCATTACTTATTGAATTTTGTGGTTTTTATGTTTCTTTTTCCAAAATGTAATAAATTGTTTTTGTTAATAATTTTTTTATATATTCATGCAAAGCTAATAACAATTTCAAATTATATATTTGCAATGACCGCCTTCTCATATGAAAAACGTACAGGTACCCGGGTACAATTATGCTTGTTAAAGGGTGTTAAAAGTAAATTGGTATCTCAGGCAAATTATAAAAAAAAAGTCAAGATGTACGGCTGTAAAAAAACTAAATTATTTAAAAGTTAGTAGTTCTCAAAAAGTTTCAGATATACAAGTTATTCAATTTCAATGAAAAAACTTTGACTGAAAATGCTAAAGGTACGCGGGTACCTTGGTGCACACATAAGGGTTAAAGAGGGCCATATTTTTCTATTTTTACAATCGTATATACGAAAAATCAGTAAATAATACTTCGATTTTTTCAGATATTAAGGGTTTTCTGCCGGAGTTCGGCTTGCACACTCTTGAAACCGTAATGTCTCTTGAATAGTTCTTGGATGAACTTTTTTGTCCGTAGAATTTTCGATTTTTTTTCTTTAATTAGGCTGCTGAAATTCTAGGATTTTTTGCCTTTTCTCTTAACGTAAGTCTGACATCTTGCCTGGAGAGTTTCTTTGGGCGTCCTTGACTTGTTTTCTACAGACACAACGTTTTTGAACTTTCTTATAATGCGTAGCAAAAGGCTTGTTAAAATGTTTACTGATTGCGCGGTAAGAATAACGTTGAATAACGTTCTCATCTTGTTAGTTTGTAACAACTTATTTGAATGATAAACTGCTAAAAAGTTATTCAGCAGTCACGTAAACTACCTGAATTGCAAAAAATTAGCTGCTATTCTTTTAAAATTATAAATAAATCACAAGAGAATGTAATGTTATGTACACGCAGAGAAAAAATATAGTTGTACATGTTTATCACAACTATTTCAAAATTTTTTTAAAATATTATGGTCACTGTAATTATTTATATGATTGCGGTAAACATATAATGGTAAAGTTATCATTCGCATGATTATAACAATCATATATATGATTATAGCAATTATTTAATGTTTATGGTGATCAGTTTTATGATTAAAAATTATACAACATTATGTTGTTCACTATCATAATAAAACAAATATATGTATACATAGTTACTACAATCGTATATATGATTGTAGTAATCACCTGTATCAAAACTTAACCATATTATGGTTACCGCAATTGTACAGATTATTACAGTGACCATAATATTGTTGGAAAACTTGTAAAAATGTTGACATTGTTGTGGTAAACATGTACAACTATATTTTTTCTTTGTGTACTCGTCTCTCTTTATTTCAGTTTTTTTTTTCATATTTACTACCGTAATTTTAAAAGAAAATAAAATTGTTTGGTGAGGAAGTGTAGTCAAAATGGAATTGAATTTTTAGGCTTAAAATTTTTTTCTGGTACAGTTTGATTAGCGAAATTTTGGGGATGTATGAAGACTTATGTCCTTAACTGTAGTTGTTTCTATTTACTTTCATTTCAGAAGTGGTTACAGTTTAAGACATTTAAAGGAATGATAGTTTTGTAAATAAATATAAATAATTGGTTAATTGAAACTATAGAAAACTTGTTTGGGGTACCAGAGCTTCTCTTCCTATACAAAACTTGCCTGGGGTAACAGAGACACTTTTTCTATAGAAAACTTGTCTCGGGTACCAGAGCAACCACAATAATGTTTCCTAAGCATGGCTCTAGAGCAGTAAAGACTGTTTTAAAAAGTTCTTCCTTCTTTTAAATTTCACTTTGCATTACAAAGTTTTATATTTATTTATAAAACTTACAATTACTTTTCCGTTTCTGTTATCATTATTATAATAAATTTAAATATTTTTTTGTTTATCTGATTTAGCCATACACCTGTTTAATTCAAGTTGAATGATACAATAAAAATGAAAAAAGAAATTATAATTGAAAAAGGTCTCATAAATTGTAATACAAAGCCAACAAGTAATTCAATTCCTGTATATGAATTAAATGAATAAAACTTTTATAAATTGTATATTATTATCAAGTCATTTATAAACAAGTATACGAAACATTTACTTATTTTCTTTGCTTTTGACTTGCTACGAATAACATTAAGGACTAAGTTACGAGTCATCATTATAATAAATTGGTAGATGACGCAAAAAGAAATGTAGACATTGTTGTCAACTATTTACCAAACACAATACAGCCTAGAAAATTCAAAAGACTTTTTAAAGCCATAACCTACTTGGTATTAAATTCACAAAATCTTTCCGTACCTATCAGTGGGTGTTTGCTTATTGCTTACTCTATGAGTCTTTATCTGGTCTTGCTTCAAAATATCGCTGATTATGACCTCCCTCATAATTTTCTTAACAATTTATTTTTACTTTATTTCTTTTTATTATAAATTATCTGAGATTTATGAAACCGGACGGACGCTTCACTAGTGCTGCTACGAATTGTAAATGATGAATTTGCTGGGTTACACACAAAACAAGCAAACTTAAAAAAAACACAATTCAACTTATTGAACTGCAATTGAGATTAAAATACAAAACAGATTGGCTGACATTTTACAGTGTTCTGTTGCATAAACAAGTTGTTATATTTTGTGGCACAGCGAGACAAAAAAAGCAACACAACAGAGCAACAACAAATTAAACAACTGACAAAAAAATAATGATGCAGCAATTGACGACGTCTAGTCTAGAAACGTGTAAAAGTATGAAAAAAAGATATACATTTTAGAGGGAAAGAACCCTAAAGATAATGTGAAAGCTGCAGGATGTAAAGAAAATGTTTTATAGAAAACTTGTCTGTAGTTTTTCTATAGAAAATTTGTTTGTTGTTAGAGCAACATTTTCTATAGAAAATTTATCTAGTACCAGAACAACATTTTCTATTTGTCGTGTATTAGAGCAACATTAGAGCAACATGACTAGTACCTGAGCCACATTTTCTATTTGTCTAGTGCCAGAGCAACATTTTCTATTTGTCTGGTATTAGAGCAACATTTTCTATAGAAAATTTGTTTGGCATTAGAGCGACACCTTCCATAGAAAATTTGTTTGTACTAGAGCCATATTTTTTATAGAAAACTCATTTATATTCTCTGATTTCCATTTGTGGCTGCACATACCTTCACCCGTATCAATTTTATATACTCAGTATAAATTTCTTATACTAACTAAAAACCAATGAACACCAAATAAACGAAACCCACCAAAACGCAAACAGATACGAAAATTAAAACTATCCTGCTATATCCTGCATCAAGAAGACAGTTACAACATTTAAAAAAAAAAAAACACAATTACAAAGTAAACTTTTTCCTTGTCATTTATACAATATTTAAACTAAAATTATAAAAAAAAAGAAACGGAAAGAGATAAGTCTAACAGCCACATTGACTACAGTTTTTTTTTTTTTTGATGATGCGGTTTATTTCTATATTATCCTTTAAACATTTCATACATTCGTTATCAAAAAAAAATATAACTTTTTGACTTCATTTAGCAAATTCTCAAACTCGCAGCTCTCACACACAGAACAAGTTTAACACGGACAACAACATCCTGTTGTGTAAATGTTTATATTGCAGCAAGATACAACTGCTGCCGCAGACACGCTGCTACTGGAATATTCCTGTTTTGAGTTTTGTATCTCACTTGTTTGCTACAAAATGTTCTTTTGCTTTTAGTTTCTCATGCACATCCTTCATAATAATTTGTCAAAAATGAAAATCTTTTGTAAGTTTTACAGCTTCTTTATCTTAAAGTATGTATTTCTTTGTTTGCTGCGTTTTGCTGAATTTAGTTTCCAGTAAAAACCAAAATACTTCTTAACAAAAAATAAACTTTTCATCAATTTATCAATATTAAAGTGTTTGCAGTTTTATTTTAGCGACTACTCTTGTTGTTGTTACTCTTGTTTTCTTTCCTCGACGTCAACTTTACTGTCACTGTCTAGTTACAATATGATTATTTACTTTGTATATTGAACTTATGATTATGAATCATAAAAAATCCATTTAAGACCTTTCAATCAAATTAATAATCTAATAAATAGAAATGTAATGAATAGAATACGTTTTGTATTATGGCCAGGGTTAGTGGAGGAAATTTAACAAGTTAATAAGAAGTTCACTGACCTGAGAAAAGTTGTCCATGGAAAAGCAGGTTTATCTTTAGAAAAGTTGTCCAAACTGGAGCAACTTTTTCTTTAAAAACGTTGTCCAGAGTGAAGAAATTTTCTCTTTAGAGAAGTTGTCCAAACTGGAGAAACATTTTCTTTAAAAAAGTTGTCCAGAGTAGTGCAACTTTTTCTGTAGAAAAGTTGTCCAGAGTGGTGCAAGTTTTTATTTAGAAAAGTTGTCTAGATTGGACCAACTTTTTCTTTAGAAAAGTTGCCTAGATTGGAGCAACTTTTGTTTTGATCTTCGTTTCTCAAGAGATCAGTTTGTTCAAGACCCTAAATTGTGAAACTTCGAAATGCGAAAACGAAATGCCGATGTCTACTAAATTGAAAATTGAAGTTGAAAATGCCGAATTTAGTTTGGTCCAGACTGCAGCAACTTTTTCTTTAGAAAACTTGTCCAGACTGGAGCCACTTTTTCTTTCGAAAACTTTTCCAAACTGGAGCAACGTTTTCTTCAGAAAAGTTGTCTAGAATGGAGTAACTTTTGCTTTAGAAACGCCGTCCAGAGTGAAGCAAATTTTTCTTTAAAAAAGTTTTCTATATTTTAGCAACTTTTTCTTTTGAAAAGTTGTCCAAAGTGGAGAAACTTTTTCTTTCGAAAAGTTGTCCACACTAAAGCAACTTTTTCTTTAGAAAAGTTGTCTAGATTGGAGCAACTTTTTTTTAGAAAAGTTGTCTAGATTGGAGCAACTTTTCTTTAGAAAAGTTGTCCAGAGTAAAGCAACTTTTTCTTTAGAAAACTTGTCCAGACTGGAGCCACTTTTTCTTTAGCAAACTTTTCCAAACTGGAGCAACGCTTTCCTTAGAAAAGTTGTCCAGAATGGAGTAACTTTTTGATATTATTTTATCAAGCACTCGCAGCTCTTTGTTTTAAATTCCAGCTTTTGTATCCTTAATATTTCTAAACATTCCGTTTTACAGATTTAAATATCTAAAATTATTTCACTGGTCCTTCATTATACAGCATAATTTTTTTGTTGTGCTTTCCTAAATATTTATTACGGTTATACCTGTAAGTGTTATCGCCTTAAGGCCATGTCTGACACCTTCCTTTTATATTCAAACGCACACACACAGGTTTTCCTCCTTCTATTGTTGTTAATGCTGCCGTACTTACTAAAAATATCATTCCCAGACAAAAGTTCTTTACTGATTTCTTTTTTTTTCGTTTAACTCTCAGTAATTTTTTGTTTCTCTTATTTTGTTATAATATAAATTGTTACTGTAATCATGTACATAGAATAAAAGTTTTACATAAAAAAAGCAGACAACAACAACAAAAAAATGTGTTTTGCTTTTTTCTGTTAAAATACTTTAATTAAATTCAAAGATTTTAAGGCGATTAAAATAAAGTATTAAACTTGTTGGTGAAAAAAAAAAATAAAATACATAAAAATAAACCAACCAACCAACATGAACACGAATCTCGTTTAAATACATTAATATGGCGTTAACCGGCAACGTAGAAGAAAAAAGCGGCTTAGAATTAAGAGCGGTATTTACAGAGGCTGTGAAAATGAAAAATATCTTATAGGTTGTATGTAAATTTGTATAGACTCATACAAATAATGATTATAAGTTTTAGCAGGTGAGCAACAAAAGAAATTATGATTAAAAGGTTTAGTTGAAGAGATTTTAAGGTAAAGCAAAAAGTTATTTCAAATAAAATTTAATATTTTGTGAAATTGTTGTGTAAGTTATGTGAATTGTGAATTATTTGTACGTATTTATGTGTCTGGGGTATTATAAACTGCTGCTGTTTTAATTAAATTAACCTTAAAACTTCACTTTTGTTAAATAATCGTTAGAGAGTTGTTAAGTCTCTCTCTATATAAATAATAGACAAAAGCATCAAGATAATCACTCATATTTAGAACAATATAATCAAAAATATACAGTGCTAAACAAAAGTCTTCATACATATTTGATAGTTTATCTAGATTCTAGTCAATTTTTCTATGGAAACAATATTGCTCTAGACAACTTTTCTATGGAGACAATGTTGCTCTATACTCTGAACAACATTTCTATAGAAAGTGTTGCTGTAGACTCTAGACAACATTTCTATAGAAAATGTTGCTATAGATTGTAGACAACTTTTCTAGAGGAACAATGTTGCTCTAGTCTCTAGGCACACTTTTCTATAGACAACATTTCTAGACAGAAGAACAATGTTGCTCTGATCTCTAGACATACTTTTATATAGAAAATATTGTTGTAGACTCTAGACAGACTTTTCAATAGAAGACATTGCTGTAGATTCTAAACAACTTTTCTGTAGAAAAAATAGTGCTCTACATTCTTGGCAACTTTTCTAGATGATCAATGCTGCTCTACTCTACAGACAGAAAATGTTGTAGACTCTAGTCATACTTTTCTATAGAAATTATTGCTGCAGATTCTTGACAACATTTCTATAGAAAATGTTGCTATAAAGAGTAGACAACTTTTCTAGAGGAACAATGTTGCACTAGTCTCTACACAGACTTTTATATAGAAAATATTGCTGTAGACTAAAGACAGACTTTTTAAGAGAAAACTTTTCTATAGAAAATGTTGCTCTGGATTCTAGACAACATTTCTACAAAAAAAAAAAAATGTTGCTGTAGACTCAAGACAACATATCTATAGAAACATTTCTATAGAAAATATTGCAAACGTTTCAATAGAAAATTTTGCTGTAGACTCTAGACGACTCTTCTATAAAAAATGTTGCTGTGGACTCTGGACAACATTTCTATAAAAAATAAAAAATGTTGCTGTGGACTCTAGACAACAATGTTACTCTAGTTTCTAGACATTTTTAATATTGAAATAGACTTAGTCCAAGCAATTTTTCTATAGCAACAATATTGCTCTAGTAGGTGTAAGTCCTGATTTCAATGGGTCTCTTACATTAACTTAATTATTGTCCCCGCAATATATAGAATTTGTAATTTATATTCTTCTGCCAACTTTTTCTAACCACTGTTGTCTCTGCAAATACAAATTTATCGATAATACCCCAAAGTATTAGAAACACGTATCTTCCCATAGACAAAGAATAAAGAAATTGCAAATAAAATGAAAAAGAAAATCGAACAAAAACACTAAAGACACTACATGAAGAGGTAGGTGTATGTGATGTGGCAAGGAGTGATGTGAGTGCAACTGATAGATAGGAAGAATGAAGAAAATTATTATTATTATTATTATTTCAGTGTAACCATAGCAATGAATATACGAATGAATGTATGAACCTACGAATCAATGGATGAATGTCATAAGAACAATTATGCTATTGACCAGAACAATAAAACGATGATAAACATACCCAAGAGACTCATATAGAACATACGAACACATACATATATCTATACACAATACTAACACATCTTTCACATATACGAGTACTAATGTATGCTCTAGTAAAATGCAGTTTTACGCGATTAAAAGGAAATAAAAGAAACCTTGACTCTCAGCTCTTTAACATACATATATATTCGTATACATTCTCCTATATATGTGTGATTATATAGCAAGACATTATATTATGATTCTAATTTATAATGAGGAAAGTAATGAAAATGTATAAAATAATAATGAATGCAAATGGGGTAAATATATACAAATAGTTTTAATATACATAGAAAAAATTACTGTGGTAAATTTGCAATGCAAGGTAGTGCATTTATAAAGAATAAAAAGTTTCTTAGCTTTACTATACCTTGGTAAAGTTTTTAAATTTTACTATGCTTTAGTAAAGTTGCTCAGCTTTACAATGCTTTAGTAAAGTTGATCAACTTTTTTTCATATGTCTGAAAACTGCATGCCCAGTTTTCCTTCATATTACTCTTTTATTTCTCCCAGTGCATGACAAAATATACAGTGCTTTTCCTCTCTACTTCCTTGCGAACTCTCACTCCCCTTATACCACAAATAAATATTAGATATAAGACTGACAATCATATTTGCTACACCCCATCTTAGCAGCCATATATAGTTGTTTATATGGCTGTGTATAGCTGAGCAGGGGTGCCAGCCAGGACATCTATATCCTCGTCCACGTATGTATGCATATAGATGTGTATGCGTATATTAGTCACTTATTGTAGGATTTGGATTAATTCGTTGTATTGCAAAATACAACAAACAGCAATAATAAAAATATTTGATATGTTGCACAAAAATATGAAAAACAAATCCCCAAGGATTTAATGAAACTAGCATGTATGGCTTTTAGTTTCTTGTGTATGTATAGTTTTAAGCTGTCATATGTTACGATTATTAGTTAAATGAAAATAGTAGAGATGAATATAAAAAGTGCATAGAGTGGAAACGAATTAATAAGAATTTGTTTGAAAACAAAAAACAATTTCAAATTATGGTTGATTCTAAATCCGTATAAAAACAGGAAAACTAGAAAATTTCACATTAACAGAAATACTTATTTGTTTCATAAACTAGCTTTTAAGTTAACTGCTCCTAGTTGTAGAAATTTAAATTTTCCGTGTTTTCTTTTCTCTACTGCCACAAAAAAACTTTACTTGTCACTTTTTGTTAGATCATTGCTTTTAAATCCTAATAAAACCTTATCTATCGTTTGTTATTTGCCATTTTGTTTATTTTTATAAACAAGGATTAAAATGGCATCTGTTAATAACGTAATATTGAACAGTTTATCCTTGTTTTAGTGGCAAGCATTTTGTATTGGCAGACAACTTAAATTAAAAATTATTAAAAAACGGATTTCTGAATCAAATTCTTGCTATAAAAAAAATACTTGTTATACTTGTTTTAAAGCCAACAAAAAAGTAAAAGATAATTGTTGGCACATTAATACCGAACACAAATACAAAAAAATAATAATAATAGTTTAGGAAGCTTACAATTCTTTAGTAAAGTTAAGGAACTTTACTAGGTTTTGAGTCTCTAGTAAAGTTGAGTCTCTAGTAAAGATGAGAAAATGTACTAGTTGAGAAATTTTCTCTAGTAAAGCTGCGGAAATTTATAATTCTTTAGTAAAATTAAGGAACTTTACTAGTGTCTAGTATAGTTGAGTCTCTGGTAAAGTTGAGGAATTTTAATAGTCTCTAGTAAAGTTAAGTCTCTAGTAAAGTTGAGGAATTTTAATAGTCTCTAGTAAAGTTAAGTCTGTAGTAAAATTGAGGAATTTTAATAGTCTCTAGTAAAGTTAAGGCTCTAGTAAAGTTGAGGAATTTTAATAATCTCTAGTAAAGTTAAGTCTCTAGTAAAGTTGAGGAAATTTACTAGTCTCTAGTAAAGTTAAGTCTCTAGTAAAGTTGAGAAACTTTCTCTAGTCTCTAGTAAAATTGAGGAAATTTAATAGTCTCTAGTAAAGTTAAGTTTCTAGTAAAGTTGAGGAATTTTAATAGTCTCTAGTAAAGTTAAGTCTCTAGTAAAGTTGAGAAACTTTTTCTAGTCTCTAGTAAAATTGAGGAATTTTACTAGTCTCTAGTAAAGTTAAGTCTCTAGTAAAATTGAGGAAATTTAATAGTCTCTAGTAAAGTTGAGGAATTTTACTAGTCTCTAGTAAAGTTAAGTCTCTAGTAAAATTGAGGAATTTTAATAGTCTCTTGTAAAGTTAAGGCTCTAGTAAAGTTGAGGAATTTTAATAACCTCTAGTAAAATTAAGTGTCTAGTAAAGTTGAGAAATTTTAATAGTCTCTAGTAAAGTTAAGTCTCTAGTAAAGTTGAGGAAATTTACTAGTCTCTAATAAAGTTGAGGAAATTTACTAGTCTCTAGTATTTTTTTTTTTTTGAACAAACACAAACTGCGAAGCTTTTTGGCTTGTGTGCAGAAAACACCCAGAGTCTTTGGCGGGAATCGAACACGCAACCTTCTGACTGATAGTCCGGCACACTATCGCCTAGTCTATCGGGGCACCCGAGGAACTTTAATAGTCTCTAGTAAAGTTGAGGAACTTTACAATTCACCCCTATTCTGACTTTCGATTACGTCTCCGCATTCAGTTACGCTACGATCGAAAATTGGTATTCCAAACAAAAACTGAAACGAAAGAACAAGATGAAGACAACAATGTTTACAAAACCAATTTGTTACAATGAAATGTGGAATAGAAACAAAGAAATGAGCAAGTTTGTTACTATTTTAACAAACAAAAGTCACAACAAACAATAAAAATAGGAAAATAAAAAAATTTGTGCGATTAATAAGGAGAAATAATAAAAATAAAATTACACAAAAGACTTGTGAATTAATAATAATGAAAAGGTACTAATTTTTGCTTGCAAAATATTTAAGTGCTAAGAATCCTGTCAAGCCGGAGGTGGTATTTTTAATTTTTGTATTTGAAGGAGAAATGGAATCCATAGCAGTGGCTTTATTGGTGGAAGAGGAGAACAACGTAACTCAGAACACAGAGGTAAGGCTTGAAAAGCTTGAAAAGAAAATACCTAAAATTCCTTCTTGGATCGTTTATGGTAGCCACAAGTAATATCCTGCTTTGTTGACATTTAAACTTGCCAGCTTTTCATATTGCTCTGATGTCGTTGTTTTTGACCTGGAAAAATAAATAAATAGGCTGCTTTCCTGTTTGTAGTGACAGCAATTCAAAACTCCTTCGTTTCACTATTACACATTTGTTTAACCATGTTCTTTGTTGCTGCATATCACTTCTTAATTGGTCGTACAACAAAAATTTATATAAATCACTTTTTAAACATTTTATACTTACATGTTATAAATTAAACACTTTTTAAGTTTATAAAAAAAAGTAATCAAAAAAATTTCAGTTGCTTAAATATAAGCGTAGAAAAACGTAACTACGATCGTAATACAGAATACCTAAAATCGAAAGAAACGTACCGGAACGGAAACTCTGAATACCAAATGTGCCCAACGGAGAAAATTTCGATTCGAATCGAAAATCAGAATAGGGGTGATTATCTAATAAAATTGAGGAACTTTACTAGGCTCTAGTAAAACTAAGGAACTTTACTAGTCGCTACTAGTTTCTAGTAAAGTTGTGGAACTCAACTTTATTAGTTTTTTATAAAGTTTATTAATTTTCTACATACTGTCTGAATGTTCTATATTTTGAATACTAGGTTAAAATTTAGCAAATCTTAATCATTGCTAGCAATTTTTTGTTGGCAAGTGACAATTGCTCTCACCATTATCTAACCGCATGCTATAGAGTAAAAATTGCCAAAAAAAAATTGAAAATTTTAAAATATATTCTAACAACGAAAAATAGTTTCCTGCTAAAAAAAAAAATGTTAGAAAAAAAAAACTATAAGAAATGGTTAAAAAAAATTAGTTCAAAAAATGTCTACCTTCTATTCTACAATTCTCCTACAACAATGTGTTTTTCGAAGAACTTTGCATTAGAGCTATTGCTGAAATCTACTAAACATCCATGTTGGATTCTATGTGTTGGCCGCTAATTATACTAATGAGAATTACTGACTAAAATTAGGTGTAATCATTTCCACAATTGCCTTAATTCATCTGTCAATCTAACCCAGCACTTCAAATTCAATTAAATTATTATAAAAATATGAAATTCATGGCTACAAAACATGACATTTAGCTACAAATATGCACATAGGTACGTAAATCAAAGATGTCATTAACAAACAAATACTCGTACAGGTAAAGCTGTCAGTATAATGATTTTTATGCGACATGTTTTCTACAAAACAAGTGTAAATAAATTTAATTTCATAAATGTTTGATTAGGTACTTGTTACAACAAAAAGAATTTTGTGTACAAAGAAGGGTGGGTAACAAGGGATCGATTGCTTTTAAAGATTTTATCTAAAATTCATATAACTAAGAAAAATTAAATTAGTATAGGTTCTTTTTCAATTTCTAGTTCTGCAGCCAACTTAACTCCAGTTTTCAATTCCTCTATTCCACATTAATAAATATGAAATCAAAGCAATATAACTAATTCCAAAATGAGTCATTGTTTATACAATTTATTCCTACCTAAACAATATAAACCCCCAACTGCTAGAATCAGTTTTAGAAGCTCATGTAATATTTAATCATGTTAAAATCTTAAGATGACATTAGCTTAAACCTGTACAAAAACATCTTAAAAAGTAAAACAAAACAAACAACACATGTAGTTGTCGCTAAAAACAAGCACTCACTCACACCCACCCACACACACACACACACACACACACGCACATGAGACTGGAAATTCTAGCAGACAAGTGTGTTACTAAACCAAACCCCCAGCCCGTAAAACAAAAACCGTACAATCTAAATTATGTCCATACTTCTTAACGGGTCACGAAATTCAGCTGAAGGTTTTCGGTTTTAAATAAATAAAGAGCAAATATTACACACAAAAAAAAAAGCAGAACTTTCTAAGGTGTGTCACGTGTATATATGTCATATATGTTAAATCTACCCTAAATTTTACTTCTCAAATATATTCTGTCGTTGAAGTCCCCCCGCCCTCCTCTAGCTAAATCCTGCATTTACTAATCAAATGCTAACGTCCTTCTTAAAATCCCTCGTTTTAGCTTAAATATGCCACCAAAATATCTACTTAAACTTGCACAAATACGTGTGTGTGTATTTGTATTTATATCTGTGTGTGTGTGTATAAGTATTTGTTGTCTGACAAAATCTGTGCCTGACACTTTTTTCACCTTGACGTTTTATATTGCTAGGTGTACATGAGTGTTTTTGTACGAGACGCTCTATGTCATCCTACTCGTTGTGTGTTTCCTTGGATTTTACTTCAAGTTTATAGCCCACTAACCGCCCCATGTAGTAGTATAGAAACCTCAATATTTATTTATATATAAATCTCTGTGTGTACTTAAGTGTTCGTGTGTGTGTGTGTGTTTAAATTAGTTTGTATGTGTGCTCCATGAGTTGATGTCGTCGTTAGTCAATTACTTTTGTTTATTTATTTAACTAATGGAATTATTTTTTTTTTTTTTTATTTAAGATTTACTTTGACCGTGGTTATTATTAAATGGTTTCTTGCTTAATGTAAAATACAGTGGGACATTCAGACAAAAATGCAGAATTTTTTTTTTTTAATTTTAGTATAAGAATATTTTATCCTCTTATAATCGCTTTAATCTAGATTTGAATTCGCTTATTTAGTTAAGAAACTTTTTCACATTTAGGTAAAAGCCCTACAAAAACTAACTCAAGACAAATAAAATTTCTCTAATAACAAAATTACTAAATTAAGCTTTAAAGTCCTTAAATCACTTTAATTCATAAATCTTTTCTTGAAATCTCTTTAACTTGTGGTGGTATGGTATATTGCAAAGCAGCTTTTCTTACCCACTGTAGTACGTGTTATGTTTAATCAATGTTACACACACAGTTTATTACAATTAAATATTAGGAGAGCCTAACTGCAGTAGAATCTATAGTAGAACCTGACATTAAAACCAAACTGCAACTAAACTAAACTAAACTAGATAGTGAACAACAACTTGAACATTAATCTAAAGCTGATCATGAAATTGAAATAGGAAGTGAAATAAAATTCGGCCATTAGAGAGATTTTTTTAAGATTGTTTAGATCGGGTTAAAAACTAGATTTCTCAGATTTAATCATGTATAGTTCGATGGAAAGTTATTTTCAATGTCTTTAATTTGATGTATTTTACATTATCAGACACCCGTTTAGTTTCCGTGTTAAGGGCTCAATATACATATTTTCAACTTTTAAGACCCGCCCACTCGAAAATAGGCGTGTTGTTGCCCACAATGTTTATAATACATTAAACTATATTTTTTTTTAGTAATGTCACTAACCGATTTGTTCGAATTTGTATATGTTTGTTTGATTATAAACTAGATTGGCAGAGAATTAATACCTCAAATTGACAGGTGATTCCCCGTTCAATTTAAGTAAGTACGAAGTCGATCTATACCTTTATGTAGGAAGCTGGAACACTTAAATCTTGGATAAAAAAATCTATACGTTATTAAATTAAAATGAATGCATGTGACGAAAAGCCGTTACAGGGTACAGTTAGACGACGCTAAGCCTTAACCAATGCAAGAGTGAGCCGCAAATCTCTCGAAGACAGTGAAAAAAAGTACGGCCAGATTGCCGCCTTCCTTGACCTACACCCAGATCTGAATTACGACTGCACGAATTTGTATTTTTATAATGCAAACATACATACATGTGCATACAATTCATCAAACTATTTAAAAGCAATTTAAAATAATCCGTTTAAATTTAGGAACAAATAAGCTAGCTAATTTATTTATTATTTTAAATTATTATAAATTTGCTTAAGGTATGGTCACACTTGGCAAATATTTGCCGAAAACGACGTAACCACTAAATGACATATATTCGAACTCGTTAATTAATAAAAAAAAAAACTTTTTTTAATTAGACCAAAGCATAGCAAATATTTAGTTTTATTTTATTTGATGCTGTTTCATCTTACAAAACTCTTGTAAGAGTAAGCAACGTCAAACATATAAATTAATAAGCTAACTAAAGTTAGTTGAAAGTAACGACCACTGTTTTGTGGGCCTCCTTATTATGTACGTTTTAAGCAAGTGCGTTGCAGAGTTGTAAAGTGTATGTGCACACGCTGTATGTTGTCTTTGTTATGTGTATTTATGCCAAAAACCATGTTGTATTACATGTGCTACGTGTCTTTTGTTCAAAATTTTGCTTTTACTTTTGTTTTTAATTTTGTGTGTTTTATTCTTTTTTTTCTGCTTTGCTTCATTTTCTTACATTTTATTTAGTTGGTTTTTATATTTGCCAACATCTTAATTGATTTCAATGTAATTGACAGGATGGCCACAGGGAATGTCACCAAAAAAAAAAAGAAAAAAAAAAAAGAAAAAAAAAGAGACACCAACTAAATCAAGTAAACTAAAAGGAAAAATAATAAAAGATTAGCACACAACAGCAGCAGTTAGTCATGTACTCACAATCATAAATAAGAAATGTATGTTTTAACAACTTAAATTAAACGTAACATTATTCAATTAAAACATGACAATTTTCATTTAAATTTAGACGTTCTGTGCAGTTTATTATATTGAAAGTTAGCATACATACATATGTACATACATATATCTTAATTTAAATTCAAGCCAAAGTTTTGCTATTGGGGGCGTATGATTGTTATTAAATTAAATTTAATATTCTAACAAGTATACGTCTGAGGGCTGTAGACCAATTCAATGAATATTACTTTAATACAATATTCAATGCTCTTTAATTTAAAGTTCCCTAGATATGTTTTTATTAAAAAAAAAAAACATATAAAGCTTAATGAACTTGAGAAATCAAATATTCTCCAAACACACACATACGCACATTTTAAAATCCTTAAGATTTTTCCCTGTGCGGTTATTAAATTCCATGTATTATTTCTGTTTCTGTGTGTTGCCGTTTATAAATCCTCTTCATGTTCATTAACATTTTTAAATATTATTTCTGTAAATAATAATTGAGTTACAGGCTAAATTAAATTGTCATATACTCGTAAATTATAAAGCTGCATAAAAATAAAGACGAAATAAAAACCAAAATTATGAAAAATATAAAAAAAAATAAATATGGAGAAAACTTTGCCAATGTGTGTGTGTAAGAGTGCTTATATCCTTTTACAATTGTGCACTAACAATATTGTACATGGACACAGGACACAGGATATAAAATGCCAAGTTTTATATATAATTTTTTTCTTTTTATTATTTATATATATATATATTGTTGTTGGTGGGTTGGTTGTTGTTTGTTTATACAATATCATCATAATTATGAATAATAATAACAACAAGAAATAATAATAATAATCATCATCATTTTATGTTTGTTATTGTTTTTTTTTTTTCATCGTGCTTCAGTCATTTTGAAAATGATATGAGTTTAAATGTTGACAAGACCAAGTCTGTTCAAAATATAATTTTTATACAGCAGGGCAGGCTGGACAGTCATTTAAACAAATGCTAGTATTCGAATTACTGGAAAATATTTTTATATTTCTATTATTTTATAATTTTTGTTTTTATTTTCTGTTTTTGTAGAAAGCGTGCTTGCAGTTTAATAGTTTGTATTGTTGACATATTTATAGTAAAGCTATACAGACTGGAGTAACTTTTTCTTTAGAAAATTTTCTGACTGGAGCAACTGTTTCATTAGACTGAAGCAACTTTTTTTTAGAAAAAGTTTCCAGATTGCAGCAAGTTCTTTTTTAGAAACGTTGTCCAGATTAAAGCAACTTTTTCTTTAGAAAACTTGTTTAGGCTGGAGCAAGTTTTTCTTTAGAAAAGTTGTCCAGACTATGGCAACTGTATTTTTAGAAAAGTTGTCCCGACTACAGCAACTTTTTCTATAGAAAAGTTGTCCAGACTAAAGCAAATTTTCTTTGGAAAACTTGTCCCGACTAGAGCAACTTTTTCTTACGAAAAGTTATCCCGACTAGAGCAAGTTTTTCTTTAGAAAAGTTGTCCACACTGGAGCAACTTTTTCTTTAGAAAAATTTTCCAGACTGGAGCAAGTTTTTTTTATAAAACTTGTCCAGATTAAACCAACTTTTTCTTTAGAAAATTTTTTTAGACTGGAGCATGTTTTTCTTTAGAAAACTTGTCCAGACTAGAACAACTTTTTCTTTAGAAAAGTTGTCCACACTGAAGCAACTTTTTCTTTAGAAAAATTGTCCAGACGGGAGCAGCTTTGTCTTTGGAAAAGTTGTCTAGGCTGGAGAAAATGTCGCAACTAATGCAAAGTGCAAAGTTTAACATTTTTATAAGTTTTTGGATGTTTTAAGCTGTCCTCGTATTTTGAATTTTTATAACCCATTACTATGATGTTTTTGTTCCTACAGCCTTGTGGTCCTGTTGTAATTATTATTGTTTTTGGTGCTGCTGTTGCAGCTGTTGTTGTTTGTTGTTGTTGCTTAAACCATATTGACATTTATACTCAATATTCTTGTGTTTGCTCATTTTAATCCGCTTTGGTTTAAGTATTATGATTGTTTTTTTGTTTGTTTGTTCGTGTTTTTTTTATGGTCTCTTCCTGCTTGTACAAATGTTGGATAATGATGACGAGTATGATTGCCGGTCGTATTGTATTGTATTGTGTTGTGTTGTTATTATTATTGTCATTGTTCTTAATACTGATTACATTGATCTATCTGTGTTGGCTGTTTGAATGACAAAGATATGCCCAAATAGACAGATGGAAAGACAGGAAAAATCGAGCGAAAGAGGGTTTTGTGACATCCTAGTTAAATTATGTAGAGTTAATAACGTGTCCTTTACAGCATTAATGATGGTTGGTTGGGGTGTGTTGCATTTAATATTTAATAATAATTGATTGATTGGTAGTGACAGTAAAGTTATTACTTTTTGTTATATATTTTGTAATGCAACTGTAATTTATATGTAATTAAGTTTTACTTTATACTATACCAGTTAGATTTTTTATATTAAATGTTGTACTTCAGTTTTGTACAACTTTAATCAGTCTTCATAAAATACTTTTTTTATAAATGAATTATTGTTTAAAAACAAAATGTATATAAATTCAAATGGATAAATTTATTTTATACGACCACTTAAATTTTAATAACACATTGTTGAGTTTGTCCAAAAAGGATTCATTGTTTGTTTCTTTTTTTTGTACATTTAAATTTTTTGTTTTACAATTTGCTTGACAAAATTGAAAGTAAATTGCACATTTATATATACATATTTACTTTTTTTACGATTCACTTACATACAGTGTGGAGCACAAATGAGTACATGTTAGTCTTTTGCTTGTTATTGCCTAAAAATAAAACCAATATTAAATGTTTTTATAATTTTTAAGGAGTTTCCTTCAGGCTAATTTGGTTAAATGTTTGTTTCCAAACGTAAATAAAAAACTTGTTCGATTTTTATTTTTTATTTTATTTACCCAACGTTTCGTTAGTTTTATTCTAACTTCTTCAGGGGCTCGTTCTAAATAATAGCTTTGATGTTTTTTATCATTGGATATTAATTTTTATTATTAATTAGTTACTCAAATACTAAAAAAGGGGACATCACGAACAGAATTTTGGTATAAGTCAAATAATTAATAAAATATAATATACAATATACGACCACAAAACTTAAGTCAAGTTTAACGTAAAGCTAATATCACAGAACTTATGATCCAAATGTTTTTGTTATTTATTTTACGTTTAATATTTGTTCAATTCACAAGTTTTGTTGTAGTGCCGTAGGAGTTTTGCATCATCTAAATTGCAACGAACCGTCAACACCCAGTGAAAAAATATAGTTGTGCATGTTTACCATAACCAGTTCAACATGTTTAAAACTTTTTTAAAAATATTATGGTCACTGTAATTATTTATATAATTGCATTAATCATAATATGGTTTAGTTACGATTTACATGATTATAATAATTATATGTATGATTATAGTAATTATATAATGTTTGTGGTGTTTGGTTTTATGATGAAAGACTATAACATATTATGCTGTTCTGTATCATAATCAAAGAGCAACATATTATATTAAATATATTCATTTTAAATATGATTGCCACAAATATGTACATGGTTACTACAACAATATATATGATTATAGTAATCATATGAATTGTAACTTAACCATATTATGGTTACCGCAATTATATAAATAATTACTGTGAACATAACATTGTTAAAAAATTTGTAAAAATATTGACATTGTTGTAGTCAACATTTACAACTATATTTTTTCTCTGCGTGTACGCAACCTATAACACCAGAGAAACCCTTCTTCTCAAAAAAAAAAAAAATACAACTTGCATACAGCCTTCTCTTGCTATGTTACTTAAAATTTTTTAAAAAGAGGATAAATTGCTGTTTCCATAGCATCGAGTTTCTTCAAAAATTAAAGAAACAGTGGGTTGTGCTAGTCCAAGACGAAAATCATTACCAACAAGCGATTGGTATGAGCCTTGAGCTAATAACCTTTATGGTGTTGCTAACTTTAGCGTGTTAGAGATTGATGTTGAGCGAGTCTTATTATTCATTACAGTCTATATTATTCATTACAATCTATATAAAGAAACAAAATTTTAAGTTTTTTATTTGAATTCCCACAAATACACAGCACATTATTTTATTACTTACGTGCTGTCCGGTAAATTGAAAACGCATGATCTTTGCCTCAAAACTTTCCTCTGAAGCTTAAGCATTTCTCTCTTTTTTTTTAATTTCTTCATTACTACTTTCGTTGTTGTCAAACAAAAATAACATATTTAAAATTTGAAAATTTAAAAAACAAATTAATTCAAATTATATACATATCAACATGTTGCAATTTGCGCTCCCTACTGTGTATTGCCATATTATTTTTTTTTCATTTTTATTTGTTTATTTATATGACGACTATAATTTTTGCTTTTTACCTTCATATTGCCATCATTGTCGTTGACGCTTGTTTTTTTTGTTCTTCCTTGTTTATATGGCGTCATAAAACTGTCATATTGTCTAGCTGGCAGGTTTTTTTAAAGCATTTTCTTTCGTTTCGCAGCATTTTATGACAGCGCATATATAATTTTGAATAATGTAACAAATTTTTTATTGTTATCATATGATTGTTAATAATAAAAACAGCAAACAAAAAACAAACTGTTTTATTTACTTAAATGTATAAATTTTTTATTTATTTTATTTTGATTTAAAATCAAACATGAAATGTGTGAATGATATGAGATATTGGTTTGTATACTCGTATACATATACATATATATATGGCGGCAAACAATTTACAGACGAGTCGAAAAATTAAAAACAATTTTCAAATATAAACAAATTCGATCACTTAAATCAGCCTTTCAAGAATTAAGTCTTTTCGAAAGACTGAAAACTATAAGTATTTAATTATCTATTATAAGGCAAATCTAAATCCATCTTTTTAAAGAGAAGTAACACTCAGGCAATTAATATGCCTATATCAGGTGAAAGAAGTAAGAAAGAAAGAAGTAAGCTTTTTATATCACAACTTTCCAATTACGCATTATGTTTGTTTTTAGTGCAGCATTGCAGCGCCTCTGGTGGTGAGTAGGTGCATTATTTTTAAAGCTTGATTTTATAGCCTTTATTTAATTATTTTACTTCGGTGGCGTATTAATGCTACACTACCGAAGGAGGGCGCTGTGATAAATACTAGTTATGATGGTTATGATGTTGTTTGAGTGCCAGCGGCTGGACCCGTTAAACAGAACTGTGTAATATCTTAATCCACTTTTACTCTCTTAATTCTGACTCGTCAAGGCAAGTATTTTTGAATCAGAAGGAAAAAGAGAACAAGGGGGTACAAACTTGACGGTGCTAGTCAATTATCTTATTTGCTTTTGTTTTTTTCTTCACGCATGTTGATTTGCATTAAAAAGTACGAAAATTGAATTGATGTGTGTAAATGAAATGGCAAGTTAAAAAGAGAATTGAACAAACTGGTTAGCTAAAATTGAAGAGTGTGAAACAAGACTTACAGTATTTTATAAATTAATATCTGAATTTAGCATATTCTATTAATTCAGGTTAAATTACAATCAAAACAATTTCGTTTATTAAGTTTTAAATAACATTTTGAGTATAGAATCCAATTCATGATTAATTTCAAAGAATTCCGTATTTTTGTTTATTCAAATTTATTTGGCTGAATATTCTGTGGATGTTTTGTTAAAATAAGAAAAGTTTTTGTAGAATTTACCCGTTAAAATTCAGAAATTGTTTCCTCCAAAAATTTTAATTCATGAAATTCAGCATTTCAAATTGCTTTTATGTTTACAGATAAATAGGTAATTTTTAACATCCTGCCTTGGAATTATTATACTTAAACTAATTGTTAAGTTTAAGTATAATAAATAATAATCAATAAAATAATCAATCAATAAAAACATTTCATAAAACATACAAATGATAGAAAATTTTAATAATTCAGAAAATCGTCACTTTAAATGCAAAAATCGTCAAGTCGTCACTTTGCTATTTTTGAAATAAAAAAACATCAAGATGACGATAAATCGTCAAATCTGGCAGCTATGGCTGCAACTTTAAGATGTAGCTCGCACGATTTTTTCTCTAAAGAGAGTTTTTTAAGTCTCATTTTTCAGTGCCCCGTAAGACTAGACCATAGTGTGCCGGATCAGAGGGTTGCGGGTTCGAGTTCCGCAAAGTGAGAAGCCTATGTCTGCTACAAAAAAAATCACTTCTTTTAGGAGCTTCTATTTTTAAATTCTCACATTCACATTCCTGAACAGTTCCTTGCTTATTAAATTAAAGCAGGTTTGCCACAGCTTCTTTCAGGGGGGGGCTCAATATTACTTGTTTATAAATTCCGACTCCAGTGGCCTTGTTAATGGCTAATTTTTTTTAAATTAAATTTTAAATCCTGCCAAATTTTTTACACAAAACTTAATACAGTTTCTTTGATCCATTTTTTCGAATAGTAAAAAATCGAAGAGCACACCAAAATACGTTTAACCTTTTCATCTGTCAAAAACAAACTGACAAACCAAAATGTCTGATATTACCAACATATACAACAGATATGTGTACCAACATAACAGAAAAAGAATGCGAAAATCGATCATACGTAACTCACGTAATTTTAAAATAACGGTTATTTTTTGATCAGACCTCGAACATCAACGCTTTACGATAAAACTTGATATCGATAATGGTTATAACGATTTACAACAATCGACACAAAACGATATCGTTTCGTATTGATGGCACTAAATGGAATAAGGTTGATTATCTGTTGTATAATTGGTAATTTTTTTGTCATTACAAAAATTAATCAGCCTTATTATGAGTGTCGTTTTCTTTTTACGACAACGACTCTTTCGTGATAGATTAAAGATAAAATTAAATTTGTTTCTTTAATCTAATATTACAGCTTCAGTTAGACCTAAATATTAGTATCTGCAACTAGGTTTTTGTGATATTAAAGTCATAACTTGAATTTGCTTTAGCTGGGGCTATTATTTTATTAGCTAAACCGGACACAAATCAATATTGCAGCATTTATTTACTATTTTTTTTTTCAAACATATTTATCAAAGATTAAGAAAAATAATATGTATGTACATACATATATAAACTTAAGCCTCAATTGCTGCAGTTCTAATATTATCCTTACAACCACTGTTGCCATATTTGACGATTTATCGTCATTTTGACGATTTTTGGTGTCAAAAATGACCCTTTGACGATTTGACGATCTTTGCCCTTATTTTGACGATTTTTCAGTATAAATGATTTGCAACACTTTTTTCTCATATAAAATTTATAATTTAGTTTCGGAAAAACTCTCTTAGTTTATTGGAATTTTGGAAACACATTTCGGAAATTCAAAGGAAATATTCAAATCTCTTGTTTCCCATTTTATACAAAAAATTTACCTCATTCTTCGGCAAATGTTCAACGAGTATTTAGTCAAGTAAATTTAAACAAAACACAAATAAGGAATAGACTAGGAACGCCTTTTTTGGAAGGGATTTTATTTACTAAAGCTTTTTTAAAACTAAATAAATATTAATTCATAATAATTCATTCGTATTCATAAAAAAAATAAAGTAGGTTTTGCTTTTAGACAAAATTGTCATACAAAATTTTCTTAAAGTACATTTGAAGTCAACTTTATTTTTTCTAAATACGGCAGTAAAAATTTTAATAGGGAAATGTACCTACAAAATTAAATGTACTAAACTTCACAATTTCCAATTATATTTTAAAAGTTTTCAATTATATTTTAGAAATTTCTAATCATGGTGCAACTATACAAGGTGAGTGCAAATCGACAACAAATACAACACCGAACAGAAACAACAGGCATTTTGTTTGTGTAAAATAATGTACTACTGTCAAAAATATCTGAAAAAGTATTACTTTTGACATAAGTAAATTGTAAACAAATTCAGTCAGCTGGGCTATTGCACTCACCTTGTATAGTTGCACCATGTTTCTAATAATATTATAGAATTTTCAAATTGTATTTTAAAAATTTTCAAATGCATTTGAGAAATTTTTAATTGTATTTCAGAATCCAAACATATTTTTAACTTAACCTTTATGAAATACGTTAAGAATATTCTAAAAACCAACTAGAAACTACAGAAAAGCAATTGAAATTTTTTTAAATATAAAATTCTGAAATATAATTGAAAAATTCTAAAACGCATAGTGTTGTAAAAAGGTGATATTTTGTATTTAGAAGTAGAATTTTCTATGGTTTAAGTTTGCATTGTTATGTTTTACATTGTTGCTATAAAGAAATTGTTTTGTTTATTTTATATTAAAAATATATAAATTTTTTTAAGAAATATTGATAAAAATTTCTTAAAAAACTGATTTTAAAAACTATATTTTGAAAAGTAATTTATTACTTATTTTTGTGTTCATTTTACATTAATTTTTGTGTTTTGTTATTTCTTACGCTTTTTTATTTTAATATTGATATTTGTAACAATTTTTTAATTTTTTATCGATCTCTTAAACATATTTAATTATATTTCTTTTTTTTTCTACCTTTTGTTTATGTATTAAAAAAATTAATTTGAAAAATAAATAAAATATTGAATTGATAAAAAGTTTTATTTTATTTGACGATTTTTTGAAGATTTTGAAAAATGCATTTTGACGATTTGACGATTTTTTATTCAAGATTTGACGTTCTGAACCCTTATTTATCTGGCAACTATGCATACAACATAAATACCAAAATAACAAAGACACATGTGTTGGTTTAAAAAAAAATCAAATCAAGTTTCTTGAATATTTATTTGTATAAAAAATTCAATTATGTTTATAATGTCACCAACAAACAGTCACATTTTCTTACACAATTAAACTACATGCATACAAAGACACACACTAACACATGTGTCACACATTTCATATGAATATGAATTTGAGTGAAGTAAAGTAAATATGTATGACATTTTTAAGACAGCCGTATTTTGTGTTTATTGAGAAATTCAGATACATAGTATGAAATAAAATAACATACTTTTAGGGGTTTTCACACATTATTTCAAAATTCTCTGCTGTTAAACTTAAAAAAAATGTTAATAGTTAAGAAATACGAACGCACACATTTTGCCATCATGTGTGTGGTATATGATTTTTTAATGTCACATGTCAGCATAAGAAATATGTCACTTGTAGTTTATTTAGCAGTTACAACCATATGATGTTGATTTTGTGACTGACAAAATTATTGTGTAATAGCAAACATATGCTAACAAAATTTGTCCAAAAATGTTTAGTTAGTATTTTATAGACATACACATACTAAACAATGAAAAATGCCTACAGAAAGGGTATACTCAGGAGAGGTGGACGGGAGTAATGATAACGCGCAGCCCAGTTTTGGTAGGTATGGAGTGAGTACTACAATAAGTCCTGCGAAGTCCTGCGATAGGGCGTTAACCATCTACAAGAGTACGCTCTAGAGAGGAGATAACTAGATACGACACAGGCAGTGGTGTCATTAAAATGTGTCAAAGTATCTAGCATCACAATTGCAGTAAAGCAGATTAACCCCATCGAAAGATTAGGATAGCAATACATGTTACTAGACAATTTTCCAACGATGGGGTTAAATGTGTGATGCTACTTTGACACATTTTAATATATAATTAACAAACACACTTCCTGGATCCCTAGTCAAACAGAAAAACCAGGCACGACGGTATCCAAATTGAAAGACTTCTGTTTTCAAGTTAGGAGCGTGTGAAACAACTCCTGGTGGATGGAATAAAAACTCAAACCCAGGTAGTAATAAACACGATACCGGTGGCTTTAGGGAGCTTGAAAACAAACACATACTTGTCGATTTTATACCACTGTAATAGAAGTATAACTGGCTGAAATAAAAGTTACAGCTACAGGTAACACAACCAATAAGATGCAGTGGAATATGGAGAATCCTTTCCGAAGAACCAGCGAAATTGCAACAAAACCACCTACAAAGCCAAACGTTTCACCGTTCTAACCACACCAAATGTTCAAGCTCAATCTTAAAAGCAGAACACTTTAGAGAATGTCTACTTTATAGAACTAGGAAACCTGGTAATGGGATTAATAGAGTTCATGAAAGCCAAAACAAATATACATCATGTCATAAAGAAGGCCTACAGGCAATATACAACAAAGTTAGAGATAATGTATGGTGTAATTATTTAAGCCAAGTATTTTAAGCAAAAGAATTATCCAAACAGACGATTTCAAAAACATGGAAATCTATACAGGAATAAAAGAGCAGCAGAGAACTTGGAAAAATATTACTGAAAACGTCTCAGTCTGCTGGAAAGCACTTGGCAAGACTTTGAATTGCTTGCTTTTTGAGAGGATATTAAGGAGAAACGAGATCCTGATAACAGGAGACCTACGCACTACTCCGACTAGGTCACTTTATAATACTAAACTGGATACCAGTTGACCTAATGGCCAGGAAACTGGCTCTAAACACTGCCTTAAGGCGCATGGAAGCATGGACATGCTAAATAAAATAATTTGAAGCCTACAGGGTGGGTCTTGCCGACCCTTCACCCCTAGACCCCTCTTTACGCGTAGCTTTAGCTTCTTTATTCCAAATAATACGGACTCGGTGTAGGGTCTACCCCTGGACACTATGAGTCTATACGTATTTACGGATGACTTCAAGTAGGGAGAAAGAGTTGGCGGCGGTATCTATATCCTAGAATTTGGAGTTAGAATGTCTTTCATTATTCCAAATGTCGGTAATATTTTGCAGTCTGAAATATCGGCTATAAAAAGAGCATCTAACTGGCTCAGTTATAAAAGAATAACGGGATGGGATATTCGTTTATATACTGATAGTCAAGCTGCAATAAAGTCTCTGACATGTGTATTTACAACATCATATTCTGTTAAAATTTATATGGAAACAGTGCTGATGACATTAAACAATTTTCAAGTGCTGATGATAGTTAAATGATGAGTTTAAATTCAAGTTGACAGTTTGGCATCAGTGATAAAAGCATATGGTTGTGTTGGTCCTTCGTAAAATGGTTTACTTGATTGTTAGTTAAAATAAAAATTTAATACAAAACAAAAAATAGCCTTCAAAAAGCTGTTTAAAAATTTAGAAAAATGCTGGAAAAAGCCAGAAGCTAAAACCTGATAACGAGGCTAAAAAAAAAAGTTTTTAATCTAGCACTCATGACTAGTTCACGAGCTAGAGAGATAGAAAGGACAGTCTCATGAATACATATCATCAGACTATGTCTGCTTTATTGAAGCGTTCAATTTTCCTCAAATATTATTCTCATTACCGTGGTAATAAGCATTTCCTTTATAAATATAAAAATTGTAACAATGTTTCCCTAACAAAACATTAAATAAACAGACATCACAATTTAAAACCCCAACTTTCTGGTCTCTTGTCACGAAATAAAAAAATATAAAATAGCAACAGCAACAACAACAATAAGCAAATAACATCATCTAAGTTTTATAAACGCTACAAGAGCACAAGAAAATGAAAAATCAGGTCATTAGTGGAAGTAGCAAAGTTGCGTGTTGAGCGGCCATAAACAATTTATCGGATGTGTCACAATTTATGGCATACTTAAAATACTTTAACACGTATTTTGTCTCAAAGACTAAGAACCTGAGAATGAAGTTGAAATACAAGAAAAAAAATGTATAAATAAAGTTTAGCATTTAAAACACACCTTAAACTAAATAGAAAACTAAAACAGCCCGGCCAACAAAGCATAAGAAGTTAAGGAAATTAACCAAGAAAACAAAGTTAAAAAAAAATAATAAATAAATAAAAAAAAAGAAAAAAAACAGCAACAAAGTGAAAAATAATAATAGTAAACTTTAAACACACTATAGAAAAAAATGACCTAAATACATAAAGAAAGAAAAATTAAATGTCTTAAAAGTTACATTTGCAATGCATTTCCTGTTCCGGCTGCAAGTAGCAGCCATAATAGTTAGCAAAAGCAGCAGGGTTTAAGCAGTGGGTTTCAAGACAATGACTATTTAGAAGTATTTGAAAGGGCAGAAAGAGAAAACTTTAAAATTAAATGTCTTTAGAATTCACAAATTTTATTGAAAGTGGTTCTAATTTAAATTTTAACTGAAGGGGTGACTTTTCAGCGATTTTCTATTTGGCAAAAACTGTTTAGTTTGGTCTATAATTTAACCATGAATTGACTAACAAATGAGTAGGTTAAATGCTAAAATCGAGTCCTTTGGAAGCTTTATGTTAAGCAATATACAGATTGTATGAATGCATGTTCTTTTCTATATTTTTTGATGACTTAAAATTTCAGTTAGCAGCAAAACATGTTTGTTCCACTCATAAGTCATTTTCAAAACTCTCTTATTACAATTTCTATATCAAAACTCGCTGGTTTAATATTTTAACCGTTCTATTTATGGCCGAATTCTCAGTCATTAGTTAACCATTGGTAAACAAAAATACTAACTATTGTTTAACTATTACTTGTTATTCTTATGGCAAACTATGCATTGCGAATAAAGAATCATTAGTTAAGCGTTTGTCATGTTAGCGCGACATGTGTTAAAGTCTTAAATAAAAAAAATAAATAAAAACCATTCTGGTAGCTAGGAAAGACAATTAATGAAATTGATCCAGAACCACTTCCCATCAGTGTGGAGATTAAAAAAAATGTTTAAAACCTTTTATCAAACCAATTTGGCAAAAATTGGAGAAACACTAATCTTGAATAATAATATTGGCCATGACATGGAGTAAAATAACGAAGAATACAGTGAAGGTGAAGATTTTACCTTATCAGTGTAAAAATTCATATTTTTATATCCTCCACCACCATAAGTGGTGAATGAGGGAATGATAACTATATAAATTTGTCATTCCGTGTGTAACACTGAGAAGTACTCATCTGAGACCCAACAAAGTATATACATAAGTATATTCTTGGTCCTTATGAAATTTTAAGTCGATTGAGCCATGTCCGATTGTCTTTCTGTCTGTCTGTCTGTCTGTCTCTGTAAAACATTTACTAATCCCGAAAAATCCCGGAATTTCTTAACACAAATCCTGGGATTCATGATTGGCATTCCTACTTGCAGCATTATGATAATTAATAAAGTCTTTAGACATTTAGTTAAAATTCAATTTCTTGCTTTCAACTTGAGGCTCATTCTTTAAAACAGTAAAACGACTTAGTTTAAAAGTTTAGCAGTCGGTTTCTACTTTTAACTTGGGCAGATTTGAGGCCACCACGATTTTAATATGTTTGTGCGTATACGTAATATTTAATTCACCCTACGTCTTACACAACACATGTTTTGATTTTCACATTCGTAATACATAAGTCTAGTATTAGCTTTGTTGGTTTACTGAGCAACTAAAGCATGCTTTTTCATTTCTATAGGAATACAGACTTTGTTAGATCGGATTATACCAACGAATGCAAGCCCAAGTTTGGTAGGACGCCTTACACCTTCTAAAGTTGTAAAAAACTTATCTGCGACAATTGTGCGGCCACTATTACAGTACGGCTTTGAAAGTTAAAGCATAATGTTTTCGTCCTTCTTGTCGGGTATTTCGTTTTTGAATCACAAGCCCACCATATTTTTATACCGTATGTATTGAGTAAACTTAGTTTTTCCTCGATAAGGAAACAATTGCTCGTCAATGTGCGGCTTTCTCGTCACGCAATCGACTTTCACGTGTTCTACCTTCGTCAAAACAAATATATCGCGTCAGTGCAATGAAGCATTGATGATACATCACGACCCTGAATATGGGTATATTGTCTGTGCGCCACAAAATATCAGCTTTTTTAGTATTATTGTGGGAAATACCACCTGCCAGCAAAATTCCGATGAATGCATCTAATTCACTTGCGGTAAAGTCTTGCCAAACTTTTGGTTTTTCATCAACATAAGCAGTATTCCATTTTTCGATTTATTTTGTTTTCCATACTTTTCAGTAATGATTATAAATACAATATTTGCTGTGAAAAAGCTCTAGAACACCTCAAATGAAATAGAGCCATGTTTCATTGGACCAGCTCGAAAACGTACAACATTATATTAAAGCAGACGTATACCAACATTTAGTACCCGCTTAATCAATTTTGTTTCATCTTTACCATAGAAATATTTATAGGCATTTATATGGGTCTCAGCAGACCCATGTGTTACAAATCTGATGTGTGCAATAAAATAGGATTTATTTTTTTAAATATTTTTAGCGAACTATATTGTAGAAGGGTACCTGACATTGCAAGTCTCTAACTAAGTGCTAAATATATTATAATAACATTTCAAATTGAAAAGGGTCTGCCCAGACCTAACTGTAAGTTGGAGGGTTAAATAAAACTCATACAGCACAGCTTTACAAAGAACAGATTTTTGTAAATTTTTTTTTTTTTTAATTTTTTTTTTCCTTGAAGAAAGTATTTAGTGCAACCTTATTTAGTTGTCGTTGGAAATCAACAATTAATTTGATGTGTCTGTTAAGGTTTATGCTTTAAGTCTTTAGCAGTAATAGAGAAAAATTGCTGTCTTTAAAACAGTGATAAATAAACCAGGTCATAGCAATAAATTTTGTTAAACGAAAAGTTGGCAAATTAACAGCCAAGAGAAATAATATAAAGTATTTATTAGAAAACCTCAAGGTATTTAAGAATTTATTACAAAGTTTTACTTAAATTAAAACTGGCATTTTAACAAATTTATAAAACATGAAAATATTTGCTATATTTTAGATTTAATTACAATTTCTTAATTTTGGTTTTGTGTTTGTGAATTGAACTGCTATTGAATATTTTGTTTAATATCTAATCTTTATGGTAACCGAAGTTTGTTTTCAAATAAATTGCGGTGCCCAACTGAACTGAGCAACGTTTCTCTGCTGTTAGGTATATAATTTTGGTTTTTAAATTGAAAAACTAACCAAAAGACTGAAGTTTTTTTTTTCAGATTAAACTTATTTGAAACAAAAAAGCACATAAGCTTATGTACATACATAAGTACAAAAGCTTAAAAAGAGGAATTATTTTTTTTTTTGAAACTAAACTAAAATTAAAACCTATGACACCAACAAGCAAAAGAAAAAGGCTACAATATAAATAGTATTTAAGTAAGTTTTTATATAAACTGGTCAACTGTCTTCCCACTCAACTGATTTGAATATAAATTTAAGTAAAATTCTACAGGTTTTTAGCACAAGAATTTAAGTAACTTAAACAAAATGCTTAAGAAAATCCAGTAATACTTATGAAATGTATCTTCTTAAAATATCATTTACTCTGGCTTTGTAAAAATTCTTTATGAACTGTCTGCCCAACATTTTTCTGTTTTATTCCCTGGCTGTGCAGTGTAATAATATGTGAAACTTTCAAGCAAATATAAAAGGCGAGGTATACGTGTATAAATAAAGTTTCTTTTCTCATCACTCTCTTTATATGTTTTGCTTTTATGTTTTGTGTGTGTATGTATGTGTGTGTGTGTGTGTGTGTATAAAACTCACTCGTTTCGTTTTTATAAATATATAGAAAATAAAACTTGTTTCAAATTAATCAAAGTAATTAAAAATTCTTGCAAGGTTTTCCAATGAATTTAATTTTATTGAAGTACTGTTTTTTTTTCTCTATATAAATGTATAAATAAAAACTATGTATGCTCATATACGCCAGATAAAATGAATGTTTATACAGTGCAGTTAATAATTATAAGAACGTTTTCTTTATATTCATTGGTTTTAAGAAATAAAACATAAAAACATGTAACATGTTGGCAAGATGAGCTTCCCCTAATTTCTCTATTTGTGGAAGGGCTAAAAAGTGGCGAAACCGCTGCCATTAGCTGCGGGAATTGTTGATTGTTTTAGCCCATTTAAACTCGCGACTGACTCGAGTCTTCTCTAGTTGCATGGGTACTAGTTGCAAGCCGGGAATATTCGTTTTTTAATAAGTAATTGGTGTGGCCTCTTCGGAGGTTAAATGGTGGCTGTGATTTGAAACTAAAATCGCGTTAAGAAAATATAGTTGTTTAAAAGACTAGTCAAAAATTTCGGGCCACCAGCCATTGACAGTAGTGATGGCAAATTAGTTTTGTGTTTGATAAAGGTATTGGAGGGAACAAAATATTTGATGGCCCATTCTCGAACGTAATTCAACTGTGCGGTCTGGTTAGAAACCGCAACAAAGTTTGACTGAATTGGGCCCACATGAGTAGTGGTCGATCCACGGCAGCAAGAGGCTATGCAGCTAGGTTGGACTGTGTTCGTTTAAATAATTATTTTAGGTTGTGTCGATTTGATTAAGCTCTGGCTGGCAGGGATTAGATAGCCCCAAACGCTACAACAAGCTGTTTGTACAGAGAACTGTAATATTGCTGTATGAAGAGTTGTATATTCTTGGTTGACCGTTCGTTAATCCGCTGTGAAGAACAACATGTGGTCATATCCTCACGTACGATATTGGATGTAAAATCCAGGACTGGTGTTAAACTACTCAGGATCTTATAAAAAAAACCTAAACTGTTAAATTTCTATGAATACTCGATAGTCGCCAAATGGCCTCCATTCGTTACTTGCATAAGTTGACTTTTTTATGGCCAGCAAATGTTCTTTTTCATAAGACACTAAAATTCCTTTTTTGCCTCTAGCCTACAAGTCGTCTTGGAAACTTAATTTTTGAAAACTTGTTTGCAATTTTGTGTGTCTAAATGTTAATGTCTAAGTTTTTTGTAAAATTTAATTTTGTTTTCAGCATTGTTTTTATCAGCAAGTTTGCCTCTTTTAATATCAACAAGTAAATTATATGTGTTTAAAAAATCAGTACTGATGTTCCACTTTAGCCTAAGACGTAGACCAAGTGATAAATAAAGATGGCATTGGCCAAACGTTTTTATAGCTGAACCATTAGCGAAGTAAAAAGTTAGTGTTGAGGCGTTTCGTTTACACGTGTCTACTCAAAATGTAATACTTGTGGTTTTGTTACAAATATTAAGGAATCTGCCCGCAGATTCTGCTGAAAATTGCATGCAGGTGGAGATTTTCGTGCATTGCTACCAAAACTCTCGTGATACCAACATTGAATAGAAGAAGAGGCTGGTGTTGGGGAACGTTGCTCTCTACTTTCGGAATGCCGCTGCTTGCTTCTTCCACGAAACCTCCTTTCACTTATATTAAAAGTGGATTTACCTATTCCTTCTGAACAAAATATTTATTCGTACAAAGTTTTTTTTATATAAAGTCTGACGTCTCTCTTTTTGGGAGAGAGAAAATATTTTTTATGAACAACTCTCGACTTGAATTGGTTTTATTTTATATTTTGTCTAGTCAAAAATGAACTGAGCTTCCAATAGGTTACTTACATTTCTATCTGGGGTGTTTGTGAAATTAAATTATTCATTTAATTTATTCATTATAAAATTTTATAAATTGTTTTTGAAAAATATACACAATATTTTAAAATAATTTAATATTTGATTTTGACACTTAAAAACCAAAGCAAAATAAATCAATGGCCGTAGTAAATGAATTCACATAAAAAAAACTATGCTGGGTATATACAAAACTGAAAATATAGTGGTTACAGTTTAGGTTCTATTCCAGATTGTAGTTCAGGCTGTAGTTGAGGTTGGAAATGAGGTTCTGGTTTTAGTTCAGCTTCTAGCCCTCTAATGCTTAAGCATGCCTCAAGGCACTCATCACAAAAGTAACAATGTTGACAAATATATGTAGCTGCTTTTTTATACCCAAAGCTTATTTAACAGTTGCTAATAAAATTGCAAAGACTTGGAAAGCTTTTGAAAGCTCAATTCTGTATATTTTGCTACACTTTTTTCTAACTAAGAAAATTTTCCAAGCGCTTGTGTTACCAGAATTTTGGGAAGGCATTGCTTCTGGACTAGTTGCATATCAATAATAGCCCTTAGATGGAGTAAAGCATCCTTAGTAAATTCACCACAACTGAATCATTTAAAACTAGGCAGCAAAACTATTCACCCAGTTAAGGATATACGCTATAATATCATTAATCATAGTTCGAGTTTTAGTTTAGGTTTTGGTTCTGGTACAGGTTCCATGGTACAACAAAAGAGTTTCTAATTCAGGTTCTGGTTCAATTTCTAGTTTTGGTTCTAGTTCGTGTCCTAATTCAGGTTCCAGTTCAAGTTCTATTTCAGGTTGTAATTAAGGTTCTAGTTTAAGTAGTAGTTAAGGTTAAAGTTGAGGTTCTAGTTCAGTTTTTAGTTCAGTTGTCTAGTCTATATTTTAGTTCAGCTTTCAGTTAAAGTTCCAAAGCAGCTGCTAGTTCATTGTCTTGTTCGGGTGGTAGTCTTTGTTCTGGTGCCTGTTCTAGCATTTATGCAAGTTTTTCTTCTAGAGTTTACTCTGGTGTTTTTATAGTTCAGTTTCATATTGTCTGTCTGATGATTTGCTCTAGTGTAGGTTTTAGTTTCTGTTTTAGTGTCAGTTCTAGTATTTGTTCTTGTCTTTATTATAGTGTTTGTACTGGCATTTGTTCTAGTGTTTGTTCTAGAGTTTATTCTAATGTTTTTATAGTTCAGTTTTATCACACCTTATGTTCTATTGCCTGTCTGATGATTTGTTCTAGTGTCTGTTTCTGTTCTGGTGTCAGTTCTAAAATTTGTTCTAGTCTTTATTGTGTGTTCTAGTATTTGTTTTATTATCTGTCTGATGATTTGTTCTAGTGTCTGTTTTAGTTTCTGTTCTAGAGTCAGTTCTAGTATTTCTTTCTTGAGTTTGTTCTAGTATTTGTTTTAGCCTTTGGTCTAGTGTCTGTCCGTGTATGTGTTATAGTGTCTAGTACCAGTGCTAGCGTCTGTTAGCATCTGGTCTAGTATTTTTCAGCTTATATTTCAGTTATATGTCCTAAATATGCACAAATTGTAATTGTGTCCCCTGTACGTTTAGAAAAGCTCGTGTGCTGCTGGTAAGTGAATGGGATGGTTTTTCATTACATGCCTGTTTGTTTAAATAGTTGTTAAAGTTTCTCTTTTTTTGGTATGTATTTTTTTTCAGTTAAAGTCTTTTAATCTAGTTGAAAATATAACTCGTAAAAGTATCTGCCAATCTAGAGTAGTTTTCAATTTAATGTGAGTGTGTTTATTTTAGAAAATGAGTGACTCTGTATTAATCACGAATGGAACTAAGTTTTGAATGGAATAAAATTTATAAATTTTTTTTTGCTAAACATTATTTGTTTAAGTAGACAATTGCTTGCATACATACAAAAACAGTAAATTGTGGATAAAGGGGACTTTAGTCATTACTAACAAATAAATTAACATTAAGACAAACAAAACTATATTTATGCTAAATATTTCACAAGTTTAACAAATTCAAATATGAATTTTTGCTAAAACTTTTATTAGTATTCCAGGTATTACACTGTATTTTTATTATCCATCACATTTACTACTTAAAGTACTGAATGAAGCCTTAATTTAACCACAAGTTTTAGACAAAAAGAACACAAATATAAAGTAAACCCTGCTGAAGTAAAGATACAATTTTACCTCAATTTTCTATTACCATTTCAAATTGTTGATGCTGATGATGTTGGTTGGTTGGCTGGTGTTTTTATTGTTATTGTGTTATATGAAAACTTTTTTTTTTTGCTGCTGTATGTTGTTTGTTTGTTAGTAACAATTTTCACTTTAGATGAAGTTTTCTTCATTATTGTCTTGTTGTTAAAGTTTTCAGCAGGTTTGTTCGTTTTTTTTTTTTTTAGTTACAACTCTACAGTGTGTAGTGAACGTGTTAAGGAAAAAGGAACTCTCATAAACAAAACAATATTGCAATTTCACTTGATAAATCTTAAAGCTTTCTTGTACATTTGATCACACATTAGCGGTATGAAAACTAAAGTTTGTGAATTGTCAGCCAAAGAAATCCAAGTTTTCTTAATACTTACTTTATTTTAGTAACTAAATTTCCTGGGCACTTGACATTTGTTTGTATTTTTAAGAATTTAAGAGCTTCTCATCGATTGTGTTTAGCCATAACAAAACATTTTCCCTTATTCTAGCACAAAATCTGAAATTTACTTTAAGTTTTGTTCACCACTATTACCCAGAAAATAACTGCATAAATCAGTTTGTATGTGTCTTCGTAAGCCTTTTTGTTAACACACGCACACACACACAAAAAAACTAAAAGAAATATAAATAAACTTTTCTATAAATCTTTGTTAAGGCCAAGACAAATGAAATAAGCCACAGTTAATGAATAAAATCTCGTTTAGTCAGTGAAATAGTGTGAAAAATGTTAAACAACAGCTTCCAAATGTGTGTAAGGCACTCGCAAAAAAAAATCTAACTAAAGTGGAAACTTTCTTCTTTAGGCAGGTAATCGTGGCTGAATATTAAAATACGCTGAAAATGTGTTTCACTTTTTCTTTTATTTTGTTTCTTTCTTTTCTATTTTTTTTCTATTTTGTAGTCTTGAAGTGTTAGAGAAGGAATTTTTCTTACAACATAATGATGAACAGCAAAAGTATAGAATTTATATGGAAAAAGTTTTATGGAAAGGGTTTTTAAAATGAATAATGTTAAAGTGCTGAATTAGAGAAAATTTTCTCAAGTTTAGATAAATATAAAAGCACACTTCTAAATAATTAGCACAATAATATATTTTAAATGAAGTCTGCATTACTTGTACCAGCCTGAAAAATACTCCCTTGTATGAAAGTCGCCGCCCAAACTATTCCTAGATTTGAAGCCATCTGTTGAAAGAGGAGCAAAGGTTGTAGTTGTTTTAATAGAACTACTATTAAAGCTAAAATTCGAGTACAAACAGCACCAGGATTGAAGCTAAAATTTTAATTTAAATAAAATTAAGTCTTAAATAGAAGCATGATTGAAACTTAAATTCGAGTATAAATTGAACCACGATTGACACTAAAATTTGGGTTTCAATAGAAGGATGATGGAAGCGAAAATTCGATTATAAATAGAACAATGATTGAAGCTAAAATTCTAATTTAAATAGAAGCATGATTGACATTAAACTAAACTTCGAGTATAAATATCAATCGTAGATACTAAAATTTTAGTTTAAATAGAAGCATGATGGAAGCGAAAATGCGGATATAAATAGAACACGATTGATACTAAAATTTGAGTTTAAGTACAGCCATGATTGACACTAAAATTTGAATTTATATGGAAGCATGATTAAAGCTAAAATTCGATTATAAATAGAACACCGATTGAAACTAAATTTTTAATTTGAATAGAAGCATGATTAAAGCCATAATTTGATTATAAATAGAACCACGATTGAAGCTAAAATTTTAATTTAAATAGCAGCATGATTGACATTAAAATTAAGGCTTAACTAGAAGCATGATTCAAACTTAAATTCGAGTATAAATAGAACCACGATTAATATTAAAATTTGAGTTTAAGTACAGCCATGATTGACACTGAAATTTGAATTTAAATGGAAGCATGATTACAGCTAAAATTCGATTATAAATAAAACCCCGATTGAAAATAAATTTTTAATTTGAATAGAAATATGATTAAAGCCATAATTCGATTATAAATAGAACCACGATTGAAGCTAAAATTTTAATTTAAATAGCAGTATGATTGACATTAAAATTAAGGCTTAAATAGAAATTTGAGTTTAAGTACAGCCATGATTGACACTGAAATTTGAATTTAAATGGAAGCATGATTACAGCTAAAATTCGATTATAAATAAAACCCCGATTGAAAATAAATTTTTAATTTGAATAGAAGCATGATTAAAGCCATAATTTGATTATAAATAGAACCACGATTGAAGCTAAAATTCGAGTACAGCCATGATTGACACTAAAATTTGAATTGAAATAGAACCACGATTGAAGCTAAGATTCGAACTTAAATAGAAGCATGATTGAAAATAAAATTCGAGTGAAAATGGAACCATGATTAAATCTAATATGCGAGCTTTAATAGAACCATGATTGACATTAAAATTTGAGTTTAACGGTTAATCGATTACTATAATTATAGTAATCATGTGAACCGTTGCTTAACCATATTGTGGTTAGCGTAATCATAAAAATAATTACAGTGATTATGTGCACTGTTTGTATTGTTGAAAAACTTGTTGTGTTTAAACATGTGCAACTATATTTTTTCTCTGTGTGTATATTTTTCACGCGATGCAAATTTATTTTGTTTTTCTTACTTGTATTATTAATGTTATTTATTGAGTTTTGTATATGTGTTTTGATATTTTACTGCTGACATATTAAAAGTTTGACATTATAAACATACGACTTTACTCAAAATTGTGTTCATTGTCAGGTAGTTGTATCATACAATATACAACATACAACATTGCTTGTGAATTGAACAAATATGATTCTGAGACATCATCGGAATTCGTTATTGAATTGAGCAATATTGACTAGTTTTGTTTTTTGAATAACTGGTACTTTAGCATTTCTTGCGATTTTGTTTTTTTTTTCAGATACAACGTTTTTTGCTAATTTCTTTTTAATATCTACTCGAACTTTATAAAATAATCAAAAATGTTGTTCCTTGTACTTCAAATAGTAGTTAATTTTTTCTAATTATATTAATAATTTAATCAACCGGATTTAATATAGTAATAATTTCATATTTCTCTAATTCAACTAAACACACTCCTCCTGATTCCCACGCAATCATTTTATACATGCTACATTAATAAGATAATTTCTGCACTTTGAGCGTAATTTGTTCATTGAAAAAAAAAAATTTCAATTTTCAAAACGCCTGCTCATTCACTGAATTCAATAAATATGTACATCATGTTCATATTAGTAGAAAATGCCAAAATATATGTATGAAAAAAATACTAACAAATTTCCACTAACCCCACTAGTGTTAGTAAGTTTAAATTATAATGGGAATTTTATTTCTGCATATGGAAATTTATTTGTATATAGTTGCTGCTGTTGGTTTTTTCTGTTGCGCTCTCATAGATTTAGAAACAAAATTTACATCAAATGTTAGTACATTTCATTTGCTGCATAATTCAATTAAATTTCGTGCGTTCACAGTTACGCGTTGAACTAAATAAAGAACACTACACCCCACCATACATTAAGGGCAACAACAACGTTTTAATGAATTAATGAATAATTTTTTTGGATGGCTAAAAAAAATGGGTTTATAGAGATTGTGTGTTAAAAGGTTGCAAGGGAATGTAAAGAAAGGTGGTGAACGTAACCCCTATCGTGAATAAAAATTCCCCATGAAATTTTTTCCCTTTTCACATTTTTCCTATTTAAATTCAATGTTAAAAAAATAAAATTTCATGTGGAATTTTTATTCACGATAGAGGCGATTTTGTTTTAGCTTAAATTAGAAATATTAATGATATTTTATGTTTGTCCTTTTTTTAAGAAAATTAAATATTTGTACCTAAAACTATTTTCATTATAGAAAAATTATATATTCCAAATAGTATGTGAGCATCGCCCACTTAAAAACCGGTTATGCTACAGCAGCTTATTGCAGATGATTTTGTTTGGCAGTTTAGAATATCGATATCTCGTTGTCTATTGAAAATATCATAACAAAATTTTACATGGTTGGCTGTTTTCGTGTTGTTGTGCTATGTAGGCGGAATGGCGATCAGTGGGTGGCCTCGCAACATTGGTCACCTCGGGTCTCATGTTTTCTTTAAAAAACCGCCAACACATATTTTTGTAATATGTATTAGGTACCCAATGTAATCGCACCATCCTATATGATTGTTGAAAATTTGAATCTATAGTTTTGAAGAGCCGGACCTTCACAGAGAAGATGAAATACTATTTTCTCTTTCTCCCGATCCTGGCAACTGTTGCATTGATAATTGAAGGGAAGCCTAAGTCTGCTCGTATGCTTACCAATCGTCCAGTACTCATGAGCTGCAAACTGCGTTTCATATTGTATGCTGGCCACATATTTCTAGCAGTCCTGCTTACGCTACCTAATTCCAGCCTTTTTAAAGTAGTGTTTAAAGATTTCACTATAAGATTGTCAGCTGTGATAAAAGCAAAACAACTACAAACTAAATATTAAATACAATGTTTTATTTTATTTTAATATACCTGTTTACATTATTTTGACGCGAAAAAACATTTACTTTGCCGTTGAAATTATTGTTTTTTTTGGATATTCCTTAGTTTTCTAGTTTTTGTTAATAAGTTAAGTTAAGCTAAAGACTTGAATTATACACTACATTTTATTTTAAACTAGCTGACCACCCCGCTTCGCTCGACATTTACTAATGATTGGTATTTCATATCATTTCATACTTGAAAAAATGAGAAGTGAAAAGGAGGCTTTAGTGTCAGTTCTTAAAGCTTCTTCAAAAAATGTCTCTTATTAAGAAAAATGAGAAGTGAAAATGAGGCAGTAAAATTTAGTTCTTTGTGTTTTCATAAAATTGTCTCATACTTAAAAAAATGAGAAGTAAAAAGGAGGCTTTTGTGTCAGTTCTTAAAGTTTCTTCAAAAAATGTCTCATATTAAGAAAGATGAGAAGTGAACAGGAGGCAATATATAAAAAACTTAAGACTTCCGAATTTTACCCAGAATTTTTGAATTTTTTTTTTCTTTACAAACCATCTTCTGAGGATTTCAAATAGAATATAAAAAAAAATCAACCAAATCGCTCCAGCCGTTCTCACGTGATGCCATTACATACATGCATCATTTCATTTATATATATATATAGATTTGTATTTGTAGTATATATGCTCGTAATCGTAATAAAGCATTTTTTAACATTATCAGGTGTTTACTTTATATTGACGCTCACAGTATTTCCAAAAACTTAGATTTACTAAAATGTAAGGTATGTCTGCAGTATTGCTTTCTCTGGTAGCTTTTCATAAATATTAATAAATATTTCTTTTTTTTTGGTTCAAAAGTATTCAATCGCCTTTTTTATCACATAAATTTTAAAAATTTCTTAAAATGTTTATGTATTTTTGAACATACTGCTGGCTCTGTTACAAATACCATTTTGCCTTTACCAACAACAATTGCCTATATTTGTTAGCAAGTCACTTTGCTTTGCCAAAAAACAAACAACTAAAAAACAACCATTAAAAAGGCATAATGGTAGCAAATTAAATGCAGACATAATGTTGCAACAAATCAAAAAAAAAAAAATAACTAAAACGGCAACAAACTAAATGCACATACTTTATATACATACATATATATATATATAATTTAACATACAACTTAAAAACTCTTGTTTATTCATAAAAAAACTCTATACATTTACCTGTCTTAAGGAACAACAATTACACATACTCCTTAAACAACATTTAAACTAAGCAACAAAATAAATAACACAAAAAAATGGTTTAACAAGTGTAAAGTACAACTTTATACCCTTATATCTAGTCCTTAACAACAATAAAAATGACAAAACAGCAACAGCTACATGCAAACATTAAACAAGACTTAGTCTTAGATATGCAGTGCAACAACAAGAACAAAAACCAAAACAACAACAACAATAAAACAGCCAACTGTCATGTAGACTGCGATAATAATTCAAATAAGATTTAGAGTCATACATGAAGAAACAAAATATATTTATAACTAAAACATATAAAACAAATGCTTAACAGCCGCAAAGTATGCAACAATATATTTTTTTGCTTTTATTTTAATGAATAACTTCATCATCATACACAAACACACAGTCTTTCAAACAGCCCAGCAGTCTTGGGTGACTGTCAAAAACTTACAAGTGATACTTAATTTAAAGTAGTCAATACATGGGTTACCTAGAAACAGTTTACTTACTAGCCACCCAACTGGTTACTTGACTAAAAAACTGGTGCACCCACTAGATTATTTAGAAACTCTAAAATGAGTATTGATTTCATTCTACATTACCAGGCTTGCATAAAGTAACTAATTAACTGCACTTGGCACTGCAAAGACAACATAATTAGAGTCAACCAAGTGTTTAGACATTAAAGAAAATGACTCTCCATAAATCTACTGGGTCTCTTATGCAGACACAAAAGAACAAAAGATAATGTTATTACACATACTTAACGTTGGAGAGACAACAAAAGCAAACAAAACAAACCAGAACAACAACAAAAAGCACCAGCGAACTTAAAATTGCACAAAACAAATAATGTTGCATATATTAAGGCATAAGTAGTCGGTGAAGCATATACAATAAAGGCAACAGCTAAAATTTATGATACCTGTAGTTGATTATAAGTATTTTATTGCCACAAATGAATATATATCTTAAACAATTTATAGTTTTATTATTTTCTTTTTTTTTTGGAGGGGCATATTAATGATTTCTGGCTTTAGAATTGAATGAATAATTTTTATATAAAAAAAGCACAAAAATATTGTCTGAAAGTAGCCTTAAAAACATTTAAATTCTTTAAAATTTTAGTAACATACCTTTTACGTTTTTTCTACTAGCTGTTGTTGTGTTGTTAACAGCTGTAACAATTTATTTTTTTTATGATTTTTTATGAAAAATCTATGCTAGATTTTTTGTATTATTGTACACAAATAAATATTATTTTGTAAAGGTACGTGTATTGGTACAGCCAACTACATGTACATATACCTATGTACATATGTGTGACAGTTACTTTTTTTTAATGAAAATCTCTGAACTACAGTGTTTGATTGTAGTTAAAAACTAGAAAAAGTTGCAGTAAAGCGTGTAGTGAAAATAATATGGCCAAGAGTTTTTAAAAGTTGGGGTGAATAACGAACATACGAGTGCTGTATAACAAGAGAAAGTTACAATTTTGAAAGATCTGGGGCTTATCAACTTTTCACTTTGCATTTTGTGATAAGTGTTTCTCTTTTTGCACTAAGCAAATTTTTGCACAGACTTTGTGTTCTTGTAAGTCAGTGTGCAAAATATTCTACAAAGCATTTAATAATCTTTACATTTCTGTCTTATCACTTGGCATTTCTAAATAGAACTTTTTTAAACAAACAGCTAGATAAAAATGGGAAAAAGAGAAAAATTATATTTTATTTGTTAGTTTTCATAAACTAAGTAGTAAGAATGGTAAACATTTACAACGTATTAAAGTTTACATTTCATTTAATTTAGACCAGGAAATCAGTTTTTAAGAATGCCAAAACTATATTCAATTATATTTGTTGTGCCACTGATTGATAGCCTGTTCAGAGGAATGTTATCAACTAGTTTTTCAGTTCGTAACCTCTATCAACCAAAACTATAGCATCCCGCAATGGACTCTAACCATTGCAACCACTTCCAAACATATGCATGCAAACTTACAAGTTGACTTTCAGCCGACAAAGCATAACTGCGCCTTGTATTGTGCTGCTTTTTTTCTCTATATATTTTTCGAACTATAATGCTCTAACTATATTTAAAATTAAATAAACTAGGATTTCATTTAAAAGAAAACATTCTTTTAAATTAAAGTTTCGTAGTTCAAAATAATAAATTCGGTCTCTTAAATTTCTTTTGAAGACAGAATTCACTATCGTTCAACGCAAACTCACGTTTAAATATTTTGAACGTTTCACTAGTTTTAATAAACACCCCTATCGTGAATAAAAATTTAACATGAAATTTGTTCCCTTTTCACATTTTTCCTATTAAAATTCAATGTTAAAAAAAATAAAAGGGAACAAATTTCATGTGGAATTTATATTCACGATAGGAGTGAATATGAATTTATAAACCGAGCGTTTACGAAAATGTTGACAAACATATCAAACTTATTTGCTTTGCATAAATAGAATTTACAGTTTTTGTGCAATCTTTGCAAATTACACTTTGCAATATTAACCTTGCACTTTTTTAAAACGTACGTGGAACATAAATTTTAAAGAGAATTTAAAAATTGCAAAAACTTTGCAAATTAAACTTGTAAATTTTAACTTATCACATATAAAATTTTATTTTTTAGTACTGAGGAACATACATTTTTTCAAATTGAAGAAAAATCTCATATAATAAATTAATTTGTGGAATAGGGCTCTGGAAGAGAAAAATGCTTTAGACTAGAATGAATTCAAAAAGAAAATTGTTGTAGACTAGAACAGACAGTTTTTTATGTGAGGACAATGGCTGAGCAACTTTTCTATAGAAAAAATCATCTCAATTTGAACAACTTTTCTATAGAAAAGTTCATCTCAAAGTGAACAACTTTTCTATAGAAGAGATTATCTAAAAATGAACAACTTTTCTATAAAAAGGTTTATCTCAAAATTAACCAATTTTCAATACAAAAGTTCATCTAAAAATCAACAACTTTTCTATAGAAAAGTTCATCTCAATCTTACCAACTTTTCTATGGAAAAGTTCATCTCAAAATAAACAACTTTTCTACAGAAAAGTTGATCTCCAAATTAACACCTCTTTCATCTCAAAATGAACAACTTTTCTATAGCCAAGTTCATTTTAAAATAAACGAATTTTGTATAGAACAGTTTATCTCAATCTGAACTTTTCTATAAAACAGTTCATCTCAATCTGAACAACTTTTCTATAAAACAGTTCATCTCAAAATGAACAACTGTTCCATAGACAAGTTCAGCTCAATCTGAACAACTTTTATATAGAAGTTCATCTCAATCTGAACAACTTTTATATAAACAAGTTCATCTCAATCTGAACAACTTTTCTATTAAACAGTTCATCTCAATCTGAACAACTTTTCTATAGTAAGTTTAATCTCAGAAAACTTACAGAAATTTAAAGAAAACATCATCTCAAAGTTACTTTCCTAGAAGCATTCACAAAAATATGGTCAATTCATGATCAATATTGATTTGTGGTTCAAAGAATACCCGCAGAATCTTTTGCTGTACTTTATTAAATGTCACTACTCTACAAATATGCTAATTGAATCGGGCATTGAGAATTGGACAATAATCAAAGGAAAGTTAAAGTGAAATCGTATTGTAGTTATTAATAATATAAAAATATTAACTGTTTGATTTAAGTTTGCAGCGCAGGTCAATCCAAATGTTGTGCAGTAGTTAATTCCTGTACTGTATTTTAACAGCACTCCGTAATCTCGAGCATGTTGTACCGTCCTGTTGAAACCAATTCATCAATTCATCAAAAATAGGCCAAAATGCTATTGCTAACAGCTCCCGATAGTGTGATTCATTCAACGTAACAGCATTTCCAGGCTAAACATCCACAATATCTTCTCATAGCGCTCTATACAGTGCTACTTTCAGCGTGGAAAGGCTTCTCGATAATTGATCTCTGATTCTCTGAAGAACAATTGGTACAATTTTGAATAAGTCTCAGAAGGACGACAATATTGGAATCCAACATTGTAATAGTGAATTTGATAGTAAAATTGAATTCATTTCGATAATCGTTAACACTTTTATCACTGGTATGCTATTAATCATAAAGTTCATGTTATTCGATTACACCCTGGTTGGAGAGAAGTTCATGTTGATAAATCCTATAGTTATAATAATTAAGTGCTACATAAAAAGTGTATCAATGCACATTGTTTACTAAAGGTAATTTGATGATTTCCGCAAATGAGCTCAATATTTTGTCTACTTTGTCACGTTCTTTATATCTCCTATATTACTAATGTATTAGAAACAACTAAACGACATAATCTAGCTTTTGTACTAAACATGGTGGTATTAAAATTTTGCTAAAAAATTGTAACACGAAAAGCAATTATAGAGCATGTCACGTTCTTGACAGTGTAAAATTCTAATAACCCTCATGGATGTGGAAAACTAAAATCTTCTTGCTTATATTGAACTCATAACGAATCTTAACTTAACTACCAGTTGTAGAGAATGCCGCTAACTAAAAGATATCAAAGAGTAAAACTATGAATATGAAAAATCGAAATTCAGACTTTATATATAAATACTACATTGATATGTATGTACATATGTATATGAATACCTACTGCAACTATAACAACAATACGAGTGTAGTGTTATATTGTTTGGTAACAACATGTTGTAATTGTGCATTTTATAACAAACACTTATGCAATATAACAAACAAATACATAGAAGCTGCATACACATATTCATAAGTGTATATTTAATATCATGTGTAAACGGATACACATACAAACACACATAAAGAACAATTTCAAAATATACTTGTATTCAGAGACTAACTATATATATATATACAGGCAACGTAAAGTGTGTGTGAAGGTATACAAATACAGTGCGGGAAAAAATAAGAACGATATATCTTAATTAATTTTTGTTAATATGTATTTCAATAATAAAAAATGTATATATGTATATGTATATGAAATTAAAGCAATATAAACTGCTAAAGGACACTCATAATATTACCACTTCTACAGCAAAAATTTTGTTTCTATTCCAAAGATGCTGGAAACAAATAATAAGAACACAATGCTTGTCATCATTATTTTGCATTAATTCCCATTGCAGAGGTACATTTTCTCTGTCTTGGCGTAGTATTTGTTTTTGAATAAAAAATTAAAGAAAATAACCCTATATCATAAACTATCCTCCTCCATGCTTCACGGTTTCTTTTTTATTATAATTCGATTCTAATTCTTTATTTTGTGACTTTTTAATGAAAATTTGGTTTTTAAAAACCAAAAAAAATTTATCTTTGCTACAGCTGACTAAAATACACTTCCCCAATTTTTCCGGTGCAGATGTTTCTTAGTAAACCACAAACTATTTTTAACATTATGTTTGGTCAATAAAGGTAAAGTCCTCGGACTATGGACTTCAAATCCAGCTTCCTAATTGTGAAGAAATAAGAAGAAAAAAACAGTCTTCTTGTGAAGACAGTTTTCATATAGAAAACCGTCTTTTTGTGTTTTTCATGTAAAAACAATTTTCATATCTAAAACCATCACCGTCTTCATCTAAACACAGTTTTCACATAAAAAACCGCCATCTTGTGAAGTTTTTCATACGAAAAACCGTCTTCATGTAAAGACAGTTTTCATATAGAAAACCGTCTTTTTGTGAAGACAGTTTTCTTGTGAAGTTTTCATACAAAATATCGTGTTCATGTGAAGACAGTTTCCTTATATAAAACTGTAAAAACAGTTTTCATATATAAAACCATCATCGTGTGAACATAGTTTTCATGGAGAACCCCGTCTTCTTGTAACGACAATTTTCATAAGAAAAATCGTCTTCATGTGAAGACAGTTTTCATATGAAAAATCGTCTTCATGTAAAGACAGAAAACCGTCTTGATCTAAACACAGTTTTCACATAAAATACCGTCATCTTGTGAAGACAGTTTCCTGTGAAAATAATTTTATATAGAAACCCGTCTTCCTGTGAAACAGTTTTTTTCGAAGTGAATCTTGTTTTCTTATAGAAAACTGTCTTCCTGTGACAACAACTCCTATAGTTTTTTCCCACACTGTACCTTCATATGCATGGCTAAAAGTGTATGACTACGTATATGTGTGAGTATTAAACTGCTACCTATTTCGATTGTTTTTATTTTCTCTATGTGCTACAGCTCCTGTGTTTTTTTATATATGTATAAAAAAAACCCGTTGACGCTTTTGCTGTTCGAGTATTTTGTTAAATTTACTACTGTTCTTGCTGTTTGTGTTGCTGTTTTGTTGTATATTGCTCTGTTTACCGGAAGTTGCACCCGTTGCGCGTATAAATATTGAAATGATTGCAATTTTATAACGCCATCAAGTAAAACAACAGTTGGCAATTATTTTTTCGTTTTTTTTTTTTTTTGTTATATATATTTACAGTTTTAGTATTGGTACTATTAAATGTAACAGTACATAGAATTCATTTTTCAACAAGAACTTTGTTTTCTAACAATGGCATATTGGAATAACAAGCAAGTTTTGTTATATGACTTGTAGACATTGCAGTAGCAGAAGCTTTGACAATTGTTACAAGAACTACTATGAATGATTTGAAAAAGAACAAAGTTCTTATTGAAAAATCCTGTCTTCCTATACATATGAATATAAAATAAAAAAAAAATTTTTTAAGAGAAATTCAAATTGTTTTATAAGTGAAACTACAAAATTTTTATGAATTTTATGGAAAACAAAAAAATCAAAAACACACAACTACAAGAGTATATTGCAATTAAAGGCAACTGAAATTGAAAACTACTATTGCTACTGCTACTACTGCCATTACTGTGTGCGTATGTATGTGTGCCAATATAAAATATTTAATTATTTAAAATTAAATTTAGAAGGAATCATCATGTGCTATTTTTCCGCAAAAGCATACTTTGTGCAATGTTTTTGAAACGAAATTGCTTGGAAACCTTTTGAACATGAAGTGTAATCAATATTCATTAGAAAATTCAATTGAATTTAATAACATGATTGAAAGGTTGGTATGTATATGCAATTGAGGATTGATTAAAATAGTAAATGAAATTGTTAAATATACATTCCTAGTTAGCGATTTATTCCGTCAACTAGTTATCGATTACAACTGTTTATATTCACCGTATATGAAACAGTTATTAATTGTTCATTGGAAGTACATATATTGTAGGTACAATTTTAGCTGTCTAATTTTAGCTTGAATTTGAACTGCAATTTGGACTGGAATCGGAACTAGAACTTGATCTAGAAACCCGAAGTAATACCTGAACTAAAACCACAACCACAACGAGAACTAAACTGAATTAAATTAGAATCTAAAATTGAATCTGAACTAGAATTGCAACTGGAGTTTGAACTACAAACTGAACTAGAAACTGAACCAAAACTTAAAGTGTAACCTGAACTAGAATATGAACGAGAATCTAAAGTAAAGGGTGTTTTTTTCAAACCTATAGAACTTTAAGTAGGCAACAGGGTTTTAACTGGTGGCCATTTTGTCAGCTGTCAAGTGCTTTATGTTTAGTTTGGTATTTAGCATTTTAACATAAATAGACTGACGCCTCAACAACGCTCTCAAATTGTGCAAATTTATTTTGTTTCTATTCGAAATTCATATCGCGCACTACGTCCATTTTACGTTTTTTAGAGCAATTAATTCGATTAACTATGAAACGTTTTCGAACCACGTTACTCTAAATGATAACATGCATCCAGACAGACGTCGTATAGTGCGTAAAAAAGAAGTCATTGCTGCTGTAGAGCGTCGAGGAAGACCCGAATCAGTATATCTACAATCATGCACAAGAAATGCATATGTATCCATCCATTTTATGGAAGATTTTGCAGAAAGCTCTTGGTTTACGCGCTTACAAAAGCCAGCTTATGCAAGAATTGAAGACATACGTTCAGCTAGCAAGGCATAGATGCGGTGAATGCGTCCCAAACAATATAGCCGTTGATGTCGATTTTCATAAGCAAATTTTGTTTAGCGATGAAGTTCACTTTGGTTAAATGGAAACGTCAATAAACAAAACTTCCATATTATTCAAGTGTATATTGACTGCTGCCTATCGTTATATCTATAAAAACTAATTGTTTGGTGTGCTTTATGGACTGGTTCTTCCATTTCAAAATCAGCACTTCCGTACCAACCAACTCTCTCATGTTAAATCACGATGGTGAATACAGAATTTACGTATTCATATTCTTAAGGTGCGGTCACATTTGGCAAATATTTACTCAAAAAAACTGACTCACTTGTTTTAGCACAAATTTTAATTGACGTTGTTTACTCTTACAAGAGTTTTGCAAGATCAAACAGCATCAAAAAAATTAAAACTAAATATTTGTTGTGCTGTGGCCTAAATAATAAAAGTTTTTTTTTTTTTTTAAATAAATAAACGAGTTCAAATATATGTTATTTTCGGCAAATATTTGCTAAATGTGACCGTACCTTTAGTTTAATGAGAACACAATGCCCCACTAAACTTCTCTGTTAGCCATCAAAAACTATTCTCCAAAACACATTTCATAATTCAACAATCCCTTAAATTGCTTTCAAAAACAGCTCTAAATTATATTATATATTTTGACAACCTTTAAATGTGTTCTACTTATTCTAACTCGATTGTTTGTCTAACATCTATTCTAAGGGAAAATTTAATTATCTTTATCCGTAATGTTTTATATCTATAATTGTTAAGGAAAAACAATTAAAACCGAATATTGTTTATTAAACGTAACAAAAAAAAAACAGTGAATGGCTGTCGCCATAATGCCACTTATGAATAAATTATAGAAAGGATAAAGACACAATGCAAAACTACACTTTCATAGCTACACAGATACTTGTGTATAAAGAAGCACACACTCACACACCCGGTAGTACTTATACGAGTACTTTTGGAAACAAATTACAAAGTCTTTTAGATAAATAATAAATAAGAGATGAGTTACAAAGGACATGCAACAACACAGCGCTGGGATTGATGATGTTGATAATGGTGACATTGTAGTAAAAGGGTTGTATTGGTATTGGTAATAGTGGCTTTTAAAGGGGTTTCTAAAAAGAGGTGTTATGGTTGTAGTTTGATAGGAAAATTTAGGATTTGTAACCACTACCTATGGAAAAAAACTACGTTTCAGTATTTTCCCAGAAAAACAGCTCTTTGTTAAACCTTTTCCATGCATGCTGTTGCATGCAGGACAAAAAAGAAGTTCAACAAGAAAGTAACTGAGTAAAGCACAAGGAATGAAAGAAAATTTATATAGAAATGGAAGGAGTAAATTGTAGTAGTAGACCCATTGTTATTGTGTGATTGTGTTGAAAACTTGACTGGTTTCTTTTTTTTGTAAATAATACTTTGGGAAAATACTGACAATTCTTAAACACAACTAAAGCATACAATACCTACTACTAACCAACTCCTAACGGCCAGTTGAGAGCTCTGCTCCATTGGTGTTTAGATTATTATATTCTTTAAATATGAAACTTAAGTGGAGGCGGCAGAGTCAGCTTGATTATATCGGTTGGTTGGCTGTTTGGTTGGTGTGCTTGACTGCTGCAAGTTGTGTACTTGTCCCTGACACAGCCATTGACGCATGAAATAATAATATTTTCTTTAAAACCAAAACTAATACACAGTATTAAAAAAAAAGGATAGGAAATCCAGTTACCAGCAAAAGGAGTAGAGAAAAGTCAGAGAAAAAAACAACTATAATAGAAAACATACAATACACACTCATACACACAGAATATCACATCATGCAATATAATCAAAATACAGGGGATAATGCATGTAATCATGATGAATATTATTATGTATCTTGATAACAACACACACACACAGACACACACACACAGTCTTAGCTGTTCTTAAGTATTAGTTTAGAATACACAAGTAATGTTTAAAATGTTGCTTAAGTTGCTAGCAAACTAAATGTGAGGGTGGTATTTTCAAAAAGGAAAAACAATTGCTTTAAAAAGTGTAAGAAAAGAGTAAAATCTCAGGCTAGTTAAAAATTAAAATATAACAAAGTACGACAAAACGTCTAATTTTCTAAGGAAGCTTCTACAAATAGCCTGACTTATCACATATTTTTTCCAATTGAGAGGCGACATCGGTGAACAGTTTATTTCACGTTTTTAAGGCCGGTCAATTTGCGGCTTAGATCGTGCGATTTAACGCCATAAGAAGAATCATTTCTATAGGGACTATCCCGCAACGGTTGAAGCACTGGAAACTTGTATTGAAGAATGTATTCGTGAGATGACGGCCGATATATTTGTGAAAATATGCCAAAATATCGTTTTGAGATTTTGCTTTGCATAAAACTTATTATTGCAGAATTTTGTATGGCCTTTCTATAGACATTTATGTACCGGGAAGACATTTCTATGGGGGTTATGAGAAATCGTGAACTTATCCTTCTAATATACAAATAAAGTGTGCAAAATTTCACGATATTATCTGCATTATATTTGAAGAAAATTGCAAAACAATATCTGAAAAATATCGAGGTAGTTTAAAACTTTGATCTATAACTCGGATTCTACTAGACCGGTTTTGCCCATTTTCAATTCCAAACATATTGATAGAATGTTGAAAGTATGTTTGGTAAAAATTTAATTGTGTCATGTCTTTTTTTTTTTTTTTTTTTGAAGCTCTATCGTGACTTCAACAGACGGATACACAAGGACCCAGACTGTATAGACTTTTTGGTTCTACGACTATAATTTCGATGTGCTACAAACTTTTTGCTGGTGGGTATAAAAATTCTAAAAACGCAATTTACCGATTCTCTAAAAGCAAATGTGGTTTCATTTAGGACCCCTTGGACTAGCCTCTTTATATACTAGTCGGCTACTTGTAAAATAACAGATTTGTCCAAATTCTTCTAGAGAATTTCCTCCTAAAAGTGTTTTTTTCCAAAAATCCAAGTATTATGACTGTTAAGTGCTCAACAGTGCTCTGTTGACCGTAACATTAACAACGTTAAAAAATGTGGTTTTTGCCTGTGCTAGTTAAATTCGAATTTCTCTTCATACGCATAATAAAATAGATTTTCAATATACATATTCAATTTAGTGGTTATAATTTTTTTTTTCCTCAAATATTGCAGGATTTAATTTAATACCGAATATTCCAAGAATTACTTTGTGCCGCATCTTATATAGCCACCACCAAACACCAGTAGTGTGATCTATGATCACTTAAAAGTAATTTTTGTTGCATTTGTTTTACCAATTATTTTATTTTGCGCGTCCCTTATATGAATGCCATCAACTATTAGGGACGATCGTCATAAAATATTGTACCATAATTTTTATTTATTTGAAGTTTATTTTATTTAGATTTCATCTCAATAAAAACATTAGACAAATTTGAGCAGGTATTTTATTTTTTCTTCTGAAATATGTCTAATTCTTAACATAATTTCTTACTCTAACTTTCTTAAATGGCCCTCGTTTCTTTTGACTCTGCAATAACAGTGTTAAAGCCTTTTACAATGTCTGTGTTATTCTTAGAGTTTTCATACACACAATTGCACACACTCCACAATACACACCCCGGCTGACACGCACACTTCCCATTTCAGGGAAATTCTAGCATATCGTATGCAAAAAGAGTTAAGTTTGGTTATTAAATAGAGTCTTTGCTTTCTTCTTTTTTTTATTATTTTTTTTTTTTTTGCTTGTGCTTATTTTCATAACGTTTCATTTTATCGTTTAGAATTCTAAAGGGTTGTAATGGGAACGTGCGTTTATGGGACACCAGCCATTGATTGGTTATTTGAGATACCGACAACAACTACTACAAAAACAATGGCAATGATAATGATAACATAAGAAATTATAATATTGCCATTAAAGCATAAAATAATAAAACATTATGAGAATATTAAATTATTACTCAAAAAGGAGACAGACAGGATAATGTGGGAAACAATCCATAAATTAAAACAGTCTCAACAAGACACTTTTCTATAGAAATAAGTTTTAAGAAGCCACGATAGTACAAAGATAAATCTCAACAAGAAATAGAATAGTGTCTCATTCAGTCAATAGTGTCTCGTCCAAAGACTTTTCTATAAAATAGTGTCTTTTCTATAGAATAGTGTCTTCACCAGACACTCTCTTCTATAGAAGAATGTCTCGTTTTGAACATTTTTCTATAGATTGCAGATGAAACACTATTCTATAGAATATTGTCTCCTCCAGACACTTTTTTATAGAATATTGTCTCCTCCAGACACATTTCTACAGAAGAGTGTCTCCTCCAGACACTTTTCTATAGAAGAGTGTCTTTTCTATAAAATAGAGTCTTCTCCAGACACTTTTTTATAGAAGAGTATCTCCTCCAGACACGTTTCTATAGAAGAGTGTCATCTCTAGACACTTTTCTATAGAAGAGTGTCACCTCCAGACACCTTTCTATAGAAGAGTGTCACCACCAGACACTTTTCTATAGAAGAGTGTCACCTCCAGACACCTTTCTATAGAAGAGTGTCTCCTCCAGACACTTTTCTATAGAAGAGTATCTCCTCCAGACACTTTTCTATAGAAGAGTGTCTTTTCTATAAAATAGAGTCTTCTCCAGACACTTTTTTATAGAAGAGTATCTCCTCCAGACACGTTTCTATAGAAGAGTGTCATCTCTAGACACTTTTCTATAGAAGAGTGTCACCTCCAGACACCTTTCTATAGAAGAGTGTCACCACCAGACACTTTTCTATAGAAGAGTGTCACCTCCAGACACCTTTCTATAGAAGAGTGTCTCCTCCAGACACTTTTCTATAGAAGAGTATCTCCTCCAGACACTTTTCTATAGAATACAGACGAAACACTATTCTATAGACGTAGAAATAGTATTTCTTGCAGACACCGTTTTTTTAAATATTGTTTCTCTACGACTTTTTTCTATAGAAATGTGTCTCATTATGTTAGTTTTCTGTACTTTTTTTTAACCATTCTGAAGTTTAAGAAATCTTTAAATACTTAAAAGAAAACTACCAACAATTTACTTTCCAGAGGCTTTGAACTTAATACTTGCTAACGACTTCTTACAAAGATTTCATTAAATTTTTATTTTTCTTTAACACATCACTTGATAAATGTTCATTCCTTTTAGACCGGAAATCATGCTCGAAACGTAGCATACAAAGACATAAAAAAAAAGAACCAAAATAAAAATATATTTAAAGAGAAATAAAAGAGAAATAAAAACCTTTTAACAAATCCACTTGTAATCACAATTCTAATCACAAACTATTTTTAGTCAAATCATTGTCAAACAATTTAGAAAAAAAATCAAAATCCTCTCCCTCCACTTACTTAAATACACAGCTAACACAAACCTTAAGTCTAAGTTGTAGAATAAAATACATTTACATACGTTTTCTTTTCTTTTCATTTTTTTATAAACTCTAGTTTTTTCTACTAAATTTTAGATTTAAGTTAAAAATTTTGCACAAAAAATTCTAAGCAAGTGTATTTTTTCTTGTGTGTTTATGTTTAAGTAGCAGAAGAAAAAAAGAGGAGCATGAATGCATTCATCCTGTTTGTTTTGTTAATGCAGTCAATTGGAAATTTATTCAAGCTTAAAAGTAGACATTCAATACATAGCACCAGCAATGAAATACTGTTCCAAACCCCTTTTTAAAAACAGCAACTGAATGAAGAAAGAAATTTATTTTCAAATCAATTGAGTTATTTAAAGGTATAATAGAAGTTTGTAGAGAAAAACGGACACTCTCAACAAGTCAAGAATTGGAGAGAGAATGGAATCAAAACATAAACTAAACACAAGTAACAGTTTAAGGGTTTTTCTTAAAAGCAAGAAAGGGAGTTCAAGTGTCATTTAAACAGGAACTGGAAATGTACCATAAAAATGTTGTATTCAGCACTGGGTTATAGAACGAGTGGATTGTGATCCGGGAGACTAATCAATCACTTGAAAAAAGTTGATCATACGATATTTAAGTCCAGTTACTATATTCTATGAATATTCTGTGGAGAGTGGAGAAGTAGTAGAAAATCTAGTTCCCCTCATAATTGTATTGGTATAGGTTTATTATAAGTTCTCTGACACACAATTTGACACTACTGGATTATATTTTGTAGATATACATATTTTAAAAATATATTCTATGCAGAACAAATCGAATAGATTACAGCTTTAAAACTCAAAATCCGTGAGGATTTAGAGGCGCATGTGTTGGAAAATATTGATGAAAGAATCGACAACTAAGATGTCGTGTAACTTATTCCTTATTATTGTCAAACCTTACTCTGTCCAATACAATAAAAATTTGAAAGATTTTTATATAAATTTCCATGCTTTGTTTTGAAAAACAAAGATCTTGTTGAAAACTCTCTACGTTTACTTTTCCTATTAACAAAATAAAATTATTTAAATTTTCTACCCAATTATGTTTTTTGTACCAGGACTTTAAAATGTGTTTTTCTTCCTTTTAACAAACACAAATCTTTTCTCGATGTACTTATTGACTGAAAGAAATCCAAAAAACAAGAAATAGAAAAAATCTAACAAATCACAAAAATATTTGAGACACCCATACACATCCATACATACAGATCTAGAATGGAAATGATTGAAATTGAGAGTGTATGTAGCTGTCTGAGCCTCTGTGTGTATTTTTGCATGTGTGTAAGCATTAGTTGAGTATAGAGTAGAGAGGGTGCATTAGATGTGTGTCTACTTAAAACATCTGTTTACGGTCACATGTCACGTTGTCATTGCCGAAATCATCTTAATGTTGTATGTACTTATTTATGCATACATCTACATACTTACTTACACAAATGTATATGTAAGTGTTTGTGTGTGTGTATATTTGTATTTGTACTAATACATTGTTATTGTGCCTAAAAGCTTTAACAAACTGCATTACATAGACTTCCTGTACTCTAGCACCACTGCTTGCTGTGCAAATTTTTTTTCTCAATAGTCTTGACAAAATTTGTATTTTTACGAGTTTTTATTTCAGTTTCTTTCTCGGTTGTTGTTGTTGGTAGGTTGTTAGCTAGAGAAGAAACATTTGAAATCATTTTGTGTTATCTCTCTGGTGGGTTTGTCTTTTATTGTTTGCTTAACTTTTGCAAAGATGTCTATCTTATGTTATGCTATTTTATGTATGTATATGAGGGTATAAAAACATATACATACATATATAGTGTCATATGCTTGGAGTACGATTAGGTTGGCAGTAGTAGGTTTAATGTTGAACCCAGCAAACGCACGGGTTGAAGCTAATCAGAGGCTGTGCAAAGAGCAACGATTGAAGCTAATCAAGACTGTACAAAGGGGCACGATTGAAGCTAAACAGAGATTGTAGAAGGAGTCACAATTGAAACTAGTTAGAGGTTGTGAAAGGAGTCAGGATTGCAGTTAATCAGAGATTGTTAAAGGAGTCACGATTGTAGTTAATCGAATTATAGAAAGTCACGACTGAAGCTAATCACAGATTAAAAAAGGAGTCAGGATTGAAGCTGATTAGAGATTGTAGAAGGAGTCATGATTGAAGCGGATTAGACATTTTAGAAGGAGTTACGATTGAAGCTAATAGAGACTGTGAAGGAAGTCAGGATTATAGCTACTCACAGATTAGAGAAGGACTCAGGATTGAAGCTTATCAATGATTGTATATGGAGCCGCGATTGAAGTTAATCGAATTATAGAAAGTGCCACGATTGAAGCTTATTAGAGATTGTAAAAGGAGTCAGGATTGTAACTAATCAGAGATTGGAGAAGGTTTCAGGATTGAAGCTCATCATAGATTGCAGAAGGAGACACGATTGAAGCTAATTCCAGACCGTAGACAGACCGATAATTCCAGCGAATTTTGGACCATAGAAAGAACGATGATTGAAGGTACTAAGAAATTGTAGAAGAAATCACTTTTGAAGCTAATCAAAAATTGTAGAAGGAGGCAGAATTGAAGCTAATTTCAGAATACAGAAAGATCTACAATTGAAGCTAATTAGAGATTGTAGAAGCAGCATCGATTGAAAGAGCCACGATTGAAGCTAATCAGAGATTGTAGAAGTAGCCACGATTCATTATCTGTAAAAAGAGCAACGATTTATTGACTGTAGAAAGAGCCAGGGTTGAAGCTAATAAGAGATTGTAGAAGCAGCTTCGATTGATTGATTGTAGAAAGAGACAAGATTGAAGCTAATCAGATATTGTATAAGGAGTCACGATTCATTATCTGTATAAGGAGCAACGATTGATTGACTGTAGAAAGAGCCACGATTGAAGCCAATCAGAGATTGTAGAAGGAGCCATGATTAATTAACTGTAGAAGGAGCAACGATTGATTGACTGTAAAAAGAACCACGTTTGTAGCTAATCAAATATTGTAGAAGGAGCCACGATTAATTGACTGTAAAAAAAGCTTATTAGAGATTGTAGAAAGAGCAACATTGTTGCAAATCAGAGACTTTAGAATAAGCCGTGATTATAGCTAATAAGAGATAGCAAAAAGAGTAACGATTAAAGCTAATCAGAGACTGCGAAAGAAACCATGATTGAAGTCAAACTAAAACTGTTTAAAAATCCTGGATTGAAGCTCATATAGAAAGCTGCCGCAACAGTTTTTTAAAATATTCTGAGTTCAGTAACTAATTTTGAATACCGTTTGTTCACTGGGTTATTTCCTGCTTATATTCAAGTGTTTGAAAGTTCAATTCATTATTTATATTTATGTGATTTCGTTACGTTTTTTTTAGCTAAGTGTTAATTTTGAACATTTTCTCCTGCCTCGTTAAGTATTTTATTTCAGTTTTTCCTAGTTTCTCACATTGCTTTTCAACATTTCTTGGATTTGTAGCTGACTGCCTTCTAACATTCATCAGTTTTTGTAATTTTTTTGTTTTTTTGTTTGTTTTGCATTTAAGCCGATTTACACAAACAATTGATTGACAAGTATTTTAAGAGACACTTATGCGTCAATATTTTATTGAGACATTTTACATGTTTATTTAATCAGTAATGCTGGGAAAATAAATTCATTATTGATTAAGTACTCAAAAATGTTTTGCATTCAAGGGTAGATATTTCAACATTTTTGTGTTTAATGTTTTATTAAGCAGACGAAATGAAATATTTGAAAGGACTTAGGTATACATACAAAGATATGAATTAAATGACATATCAATTGCATTAAAACACAGATGAGGTAAAAGGCTGTGCATTAAACATGTCTATAATTAAGATATGGTAAGAAATTTTTTGAAATTAAGAAAAAAAAAATTAAGCAAAACTTTGTTTATTTAAATATAAACTAATTTATGTCTTAATATCTTTTCATTGCAGGTATGTACTACTTGTGATATAAAAAAAGTAAATGTAAGTTTTTAATTTAAAATTGTCTGACTTGTTCTACAAATTTAATTTAATTTAATTTAATTATATATTAAGCTGATAATTCTCAGGGAGTTTAGAATGAGATGCCTTAAATAATACTTTCAAAATATACAAAATATCTCTGACTATATATAATCTCTAATTTTATTGAACACTTTCTCCCACTTCTTAACGTCTCCTCCACTCCCTCAGCATTTAATTTGTATTTCATTTGCCAATATTTGAAATAAAATATTCATTTATTCTGTGTATGCTTTGTGGTTTTGGAATATTACTATCGGAAAACTAACAAATTATAAATTTTTATGACACAATCTCTAATGAATAATCGATATGATTTGGTAACCCTCAATAGACAAACACATAATCTACACTTTCAGTGTATATGAATGAATATTAGTTGAAAAGAATACACACAGACTGTTAAATACAAAAGACAGACGGACAAAGATATAGATACAGACACTAGTATTGAAACAGTCTAGTTTTTTTTTTTTTTTTTGCAGAAAAATATAACAAAACAAATAGCAAAAATTATTATATTGATAAAAAGTCATACACTGAAAGGAAAGTACTAGAAAAAAGTAGCAAAATTGAAGCTAAAATAAGAGACAAGAGTGAGGCTAAACTAAGAAACAAGATTGGTTTGAACTAATTTTAGACGGCGGAAAGAGCCATGATTCTATCTAATTTTATGCGGTGAAAAGTGCCACAATTGAGGTTAATTTCAGACTTTGAAATTTAAAATGACTGAAGCCAAATTTAGGCAGTAGAAAGAGCTACAATTGAAGACTGTGGAAACAGCCACAATTGAGGGTAATTATAGGCATTGGAAAGCGCTACAATTGAATCTAATTTCAGACTTTTAAAGAGTTATGATGAGTTATGATTTTAGGCAGTAGAAAGAGCCACAATTGAAGACCGTGGAAAGTGCCACAATTGAGGTTAATTTCAGACTTTAAAGGAGCCATGATTGAAGCTAATTTTAGGCAGTGAAAGAGCAACAATGGAAACTAATTTTAGACTTTCAAAGAGTTATGGTTGAGGCCAATTATAGGCATTGCAAAGAGCCAAAATTAAATCTAATTTCAGACTTGAAAAGAGTTACGATTGAAGCTAGTTTTAACCAGTGGAAATAGCCACAAGTGAAGACTGTAGAAACAACGAAAATTGAGGTTAATTTCAGATTTTGAAGGGGCCATGATTGAGCCAATTTTAGGCAGTGGAAACATCCACAATTGAAGCTAATTGCAGACTGTGCAAAGAGCCATTATTGAAGCTAATTTAAGACAATGGAAATAGCCATGATTGAAACTAAACCTAGACAATAAAAAAAAGCCACGAATCTAGATAGTAGAAGGAGAAGAAGCTTTACCAAGACAGCAGAAAGACTCTTGATTGAAGCTAAAAGAAGACAGACAAAAATGGTAGAAAGAGTCAGGACTAAAGCTAAACCAAGATCGTAGAAAAATCCACGATTGAAATTAAACCAAAACAGCAAAAAGAGCCACGATTGAGGCAGAAGCAAGACAGTAGGAACAGGCACGATTAAAGGTAAGGCAAGGCAGTGGAACGAGCCATGATTGAAGCTAAACCTGTGGAACGTGGAACGAGCCTTGATTGAAGTTTTACCAAGACAGCGGAAATAGTTACGATTTATGTCAAACCAAGATAATTGAAAGAGCCACAATTCAAGCTCAAATAAGACACTGGAAACAGTTACGATTGAAGCTGAACCAAAACAGTAGAAAGATCCACGATTTAACTTAATGAAGACAGTATAAAGAGCCACGATTGAAGCAGAACCAAGACAGTAGAAAGATCCACAATTGAAGGTAAGCCAAGTCAGTGGAACGAGCCACGATTGTAGCTTAACCAAGACAGTAGAAAGAGACACGATTTAATTTCAGAATAATAGAGCCTCGTTTGAAGCTAAATGAAGACAGTTGAAAGAGCCATGATTGCGCCTTCGAATTATTTCTTTAGCTGTATTTTATTCCATATGCACATGCTTTTACTCTAAAACATAATAAAAGGATGTTACACTTTCTTTATGCTTAAATGAATTTTACAATTTCACCAAATGAATTTTATGTAGTGCTTTTATTTTCAGCATTTGCTTTTTATATTACACTACTTTCGAATATATGTATATACAAATATAGAGGGTGTTTTTTTTAGATGTATAGAACTTTATGTTGGCAACACTTTTTTAACTGGCGGCCATTTTATGAGTTGTTAAGTGATATGATGCCTGAACAACGCTTCCAAATTGTGCAAACTTATTTTGAAACTCATGGTTTTTTTTCGAAATACTTATCGAGGCTACTTTCTTTAGATGTATAGAACTTTGATTTTTTTTTTAAATTGTCATGAAATTTCATTATGCGAAAGATAAACTTTTTATATTATAATTTAAATATGACTTCTGGCATATGACTGGTTCTAATCTAAAGGTCCAGTTTTCGCTGACTTTATCAAATATTTGTGACCGTATATCGGAAACTACGCGGCGAATGTTGTTCTCCAAGTGGGAAACATTTGGTAAACGCTTAGTTTTCCGTTTCGGCCCTGTAAATTGGCATCCAAGATCGTGCCGCTCGACTATTTTCTGTGGAGATATGTGAACTCGCTAGTCTTCGTCGATAAGCCCGAATTTTATTCAATATCAAAGTTCTATAAATCTAAAAAAAACACCCTATATATATATATTTGTATATATATGTACATTTATTCCAGTATATAGTTGTTTGCTTCATAACGTAAACCAAATGCAATAGTCCTCAATTTTTATTTGTTTAGTACAAGAGACTCCAAAGGAATTGAGTGAGCGAGTGAATGTAAATGCGAATGAATGAAAATGTAATAAAATAAAGTGTTAGGGATTTTGAGATGAAATCCCAACCGAAACGAAATACCCAATTTGTTTGATTCTGTTTTATGAGTATGAGTGTGTGTGTTTGTTTGTTTCGTTTTAAATAAATAAATTTTGTTTTCATTGATTGTCTGTATATTTGTTTCAAAACTCTGGTGTTTTGTGTGTGTGTAAATGTTGTGCGCTTTAACAAAATTTGTGAACATTTGAATTTTAAGCGTTATTTGTGTTTTATGTTATTTTGTTAACTAACTAACGCAGCAATGTTTTAAAGTTTAAAGGAATTGAGTTTTGAAAACTTTGTATTTGTAAGGAATAGGTCGATTATGAAGGGTGCTATTAGCATACTTTAGAATAAATGTTTTCAGCAGCCTAAAGGTAGGCTTTCATTTTTACATAAATTAAGACAGTTCCAGGGAAATGTTTAGCTTGAAAGAATAATAAGACGTTTATTTTAAATAGAAGGACCAGGTTTAATATATGCTGATATTCTACTTTTTTTTAGCTGTCTTAAGTTAGGCAACATTTTTGTAAATAGCACGGTTTAAGCAGATAGGCATTACATAAAGGTTTCCTAAGAGCTTGGAGGTTTCATAATTTTTATGAACAAATTGATTAATAAATTAAAACTACAACCACTTCACTTTTCACACATATTTGTATAAATTCCATGAAATATTTTAACTTATTTGCAGCCGTTTTTATTTTTATTGTTTTTGTTTGTTTGTTTTATATCAACTTTACTTTATGGTTTTATATATCGTAATATGCAAAAAACATGAAAATCGATTGTAGGAATTGCTTTTTTCTCCGACACCCCCCCCCCCCTCAACTCCCAAACACTTAAATCTTCATTCCTTAACAAAAGCAGGCCACCAAATATAAAACTGACAGCAAAAAAACTCTTTATAACGCATGAAAATAAAGTAATTTGTTATACTGTCTATCTCTCTTCATACGTCTGTTCTATAGTTTGTTGTCAGTCAGTGTGGTTTTAATGCTGTAATGTTTTGCCGGCTAAAGAATTTGTGGCTTTAAAAGCGGGAGCAGTTTGTTGGCCTTTATTCTATTTTTGGAGGGGTGGTTGCTTACTTTTCCCTTTTCAAAACAGCAAGTGTTTTATTTACGTTTTACTGCTGCAAAGATTTTCGAAATTATTTTATTTTATTTCTTTTATTTTCAACTTGTATTTTTCGTTTGTTTTTAAATTTTTATGTGTTTTTATGGAGTAATAAATTTATTGTTTTTATTTAACGTGTTTTTTTTACACCTCTATGGGTGTGTTTCACCATAAGGTCAGTTTTGAGGAGTGTGTATATTGGTTTTTCTTCACTACTGAAGTCTGTTAATTTTGTTTTAAATCAATGTGTTTACTCATAAAATGTTGTAAAATACTTTTAATTATTTTTGTTGTGTAAAGTCCGCAGCGCAAGGTGTGCGTGTTTTTCTATTTAAATTCAATTTGTAACCTCCCCCAAAATGTTTTAAAAGTCAGGATATCTGCTAACCACATTGCATGGTAGGAACAGTTATGTTATATTATAAGATTTTTGTTTGAAGGAAATTAATAGAAATCAATTTGTCTCGCGCATAAAATAAATTTACTGCCCAACCTTTGTACAGTTTTTAAAAAATTAATAATCTTATTATTTTTAAAAGAAATTCTTTGACTATTTGAAGATACATGATAGTAACAGGAAGCTGTTATGAAAAGTCTTGATTGCAACAAGAAGTTGACTTTATGACCTAAATAGGGAAACAATGGCAAACAAAGAGGGGTTTCCCGATAGACTAGGCAAGAGTGTATTGGAATATCAGTTAGAGGGTTGCGGTTTCAATTCTTGCCAACGACTGGGAATTTTTCGCAGACAAGCCAAAAGACTTCAATGTGTTTGTGTTTGTTTGTAACACAAAATGTACTTTAAAAAGGGACAAGGTTTTTTGGTAAGGAATGCAGATTTATCTGTAGGGGGATAGGGGAGAAAAAAGTAATTCCTATAATCGATTTTCGTGTTTTTTGCATATTACGATATATAAAACTATAAAATAAAGTTGATATAAAAAGGCTCACAATTTTAATCTACAGTTGACTGTATATAGAACCACGATAAAGGTGAACGATTGTATAACAAAATTGGCTTTATAATCTTATATATAATCAATACTTTCTTTTTTTAAGAAATTCTTTGTTCCAAAATAGTAACAAAAGATACACTATATAGTAATCCAAGATTGTTACATGAACTATTGACTATATTATCGATACAGAGCCACGATTGCCAATGAAGTTGACCATATAAAGAGCCACGATTTTAACCCAAAAGTTGACCATAAGACTAGCCACGATTTTAACCCAAAGTTGGCCATAAAACGAGCCAATATTATAACCCAAAGTTTATCATAAAACCAGCAACGATTTTAACCCAAAATTGACCATAAAATGAGCCACGATTTTAACACAAAGTTAACCTTAAAACGAGCCTCGATTTTAACCCAAAGTTGACCATAAGACGAGCCAAGATTATAACCCAAAGTTTATCATAAAACAAGCAACGATTTTAACCCAAAGTTGGCCATAAAACGAGCCAATATTATAACCCAAAGTTGGCCATAAAACGAGCCAATATTATAACCCAAAGTTTATCATAAAACAAGCAACGATTTTAACCCAAAATTGACCATAAAATGGGCCACGATTTTAACCCAAAAGTTGACCATAAAACGAGCCATGATTTTAACCCAAAGTTGGCCATAAAACGAGCCAATATTATAACCCAAAGTTTATCATAAAACCAGCAACGATTTTAACCCAAAATTGACCATAAAATAAGCCACGATTTTAACACAAAGTTAACCTTAAAACGAGCCTCGATTTTAACCCAAAGTTGACCATAAGACGAGCCAATATTATAACCCAAAGTTTATCATAAAACAAGCAACGATTTTAACCCAAAGTTGACCATAAAACGAGCCACGATTGGAACCTAAAGTTTTACACAAAACCCAAAGTTGACCATAAAACGAAACACAATTTTAACCCAAAGTTAAAGCTTTTCGAAATTGACTTGATTCATACTTGGCCACAAAAGATGAACAGTTCATATGTTACCAGAAAAATGGGAAAAGATTATAGCTAACAATGACTTTTTATTTATTTTTGAACATTTTCTTTGATGATAATTTGAGCTGTTTCTAAAAGGTATTTTCAATCGTTCTGAAAAACATCAAAACATCGTTCTAGAAAAGAAAAATGCTTGAGTTCTTTCGCCGTAAAATGAGATATTAGGCAATCTTAAATTAATCACTGTACAATGAACAGCGAGCTGTGTTCTGATGGAACCTCATATCAGCTAGTGCCTAGAAGTCCCAGATAATCGTTTTGCATTGCTTTTATATAAATTTCTAATTTCAACCAAGTTTTTTTGATAATTACGAATAAATATAATTTCTTAAGGTACGGTCGGTCACACCAGACAAATTTTTGCCGAAAAAGATGTAACCACTAAATAAAATATTTTTGAACTCGTTTATTTATTAAAAAAAAAAAAAACTTCGTTTATTTAGGACAACACACAACAAATATTTAGTCTTATTTTATTTGATGCTGGTTTTGAACAAATTTGCGGTAAAACAAGTGATTGGCGTTATTTGAGTAAATACTTGTCATGTGTGAATTGTAAATTTAATTCTTAAAATTAATATGAACATAATCGTTAATGAGAAATTTTAAACGTTGTTGAGAAGTGTAACCAGTCCTTGGTTTGTCAAAGTGTAACCTGTTTTTGTTTAGCCTACAAATATGAATGTGGCTGCTATTTGCAAGAGTTTTAAGATAAAATGTATTAAATTTTAAAAACAATATTTGCTTAATAAATATTGTGCTTAAGATTTGGTTTCTACAAACTTCATTGACTTCGTTTGCTGTTACCAAACATCTACTTATTTCCTTTAATATGACCTCTGCCAGCCAACACGTTTCTTTTGCCACAATTTTTTACTACTAAAAACTCTACAGCTTTTTTTTATGATTGCATTTAAAAATTAAATGAAAATTGTACTCCCTGTATACAATATACTACATATATACATACACATACATATTTACCTGATTCAATCTGCTTAACTCAAACAAAATTAAATAAACACTCACAGAATAATTGTAATAAAAAAAAAACTATAAATGCAAGAAAATAAATACAAAACAACGAGCAACAGAGTTGAGAAAAAAAAAACTCAACTTTCAATAATTTCACTTAACACTAGGGTATCATTCAAACAGTCAATTGCAACATCAGCACAGCAGCACCAGCAGTAGCAATTGCAACAGCAAATGGCAATATCCTCTACGCAATCGTAAATCACAAGTTGATGCATATAATGGTGTTTTTTTTAAGATTTTTATTAAAGCAAATTGCAAAAAACACATGCACTTTCATACAAAGAGTATTGAATGATTTTTCAATTCTGTTTTTTTTTAACAATTTTATTTTTAGTACATGCTTGTAGAGCAAAATATTGGTGTTAACATACAATTTTCACTTATAAACAAACAAAACTCATACATTTAGATATTATATGGGTAGAAAGGTAGCAAATAAAAGTAGTACATACATATTTATATGCATTGTAAATGTATTTGTGTGTGTGTGTTGTGCTCATATGTGTGTGAAGTATGAAAAAAGTGTATGTATATACACACTCTAGAGGAAATTCAAAAACCAACAACCCGTATACATAATCGTTAACAACCATGTTGAATGTTGTATAGTTTTATATTAATTTTTTTTTTTTTTTTTTGTTATTTGTTTGTTTTCAATTAACACTATAATTGCCGAAAGTTGAAAAAAAGGACCGCAACAATAATGAGGGCTCTATGTGAGACACAAGTTGTGCTTGTTTACCACAACTACTTCAACATTTTTACAATTTTTTTTTTTTTTTAATATTGTTGTCACTATAATTATTTATATGATTGCGGCAACCATAATATGGTTAAGTTGTGATGCACATGATTATAGCAATCATATGTATGATTATAGTAATTATGTAATGTTTATGGTGATCAGTTTTATGTTGAAATATTATATCATATTATCTTCTTCTCAATCATAATCATAAAAGCAACATATTATGATAAATGAATGCATCATAAACATGATTAACACAAATACGTACATAGAAACTTAACTATATTATGTTTACCACATTGGTATGAATAATTACAGTGACCAAAACATTGTTAAAAAATTTGTAAAAATATTGACATTGTTGTGGTAAACATGTACAACTATACTTTATTTTCTCTGTGTGTACATTTGAAGCTGAGACTGTTCCACATAGCTGTATTCCATAACACACTAGTTATAAAGTAGAAGTTTACAATCAAAAACTAAGCTTAGATTTTCTGCCAATGAGCCAATTAATTTGGATTAATTTCAATTTCAATTGAGTCAATTTTGCATCTATATGAGATTTCCTTGTGCGGCGACGATCGACGTGTTTACCGAGATATTTAACTTCAATTTGAAAATATGAAATGTATTGCATGATTAATAAAGCAAAATAGCCGCGAAAAAAATATTAGCTGTATGATTTAAATATTCGGAAGATTTAAAAATCTATAAAATTATTTAAAGTATTGGTATTGTTAGCTATGACTTTTGAAACAACAGCTCTCTATTCTATTTAAGTCCATTGCACATCATTTTCTACAAGTTACAAAGTCTGACTGGCTACTGCAGTCTCTATGGGTTTTATACATCTTGGCAGTAGAGAGGGAATGTTTATTTTTTCATTAGGCAGGGGTAAATCTTGCTTTAAATATTCTTAACTCGACCGATATAATCTCTTATTGTCGATTATTTTCTCAGTTTCTGCTCAATCCTTAGATACATTTAACTTTAAAATGTCTCATATTAATTCCCAGTCTTACTTACGTTTCATGATCTTAACAATATTTTGAGTATTCAATTGTCTTCCAATAACTTTTTCTATCACCTGTTCATGTCAGCATTTCTAAAATGTGTAGCTTTTGCTTAGTTTGGGTATTTTGAAGAGTTGTGTCCAGCTCAAATATGTATAGGTAAAATTTATTTCGATTTTTCTCAAATCTGTCTCTATTTTGTTTATGAATCTGAAAGTCTATTTTCCTATGCGACTTTCTTCTCATATTTTCTTTCAAACACTCAGTGATAACTCTCTTTCTCTAACGCTTCGGCATGTCGTCTAATCCAGCCTGTCTCTATTTGGATTATGAATCTAACAGTCCATCTTTCTATGCGACATTCTTCTCACCTTTTCTGTCATACTCTCAGTGACAACTCTCTCAGTCTCTGTCTCTTGCGTTAGCTTCGGTATATCTTTATTTGGGTTATTAATCTGTCAGTTTATCTTCCTATGCGACTTTCTTCTCACCTTTTCTTTCATACTTTCAGTGACAACTCTCTCTCTCTCTCTCTTGCGTTAGCTTTGACATTTCGTCTACTCCAGCCTGTCCCTATTTGGGTTATGAATCTGCAAGGCCTTCTTCGTATGCGGCTTTTTTCTCATCTTTTCTGTCGTACACTCAGTGACAGTTCTATTTCTCGTGTTTACGCTTAGTAATTAGATTTTTCTGCCAAAATGTTTGTACGAACAATTCCTGCTATAATATACTCTGCAGTTGTTTGGAAGGAGCACTATAAGCCGTAGATTTTATTTTTCGGAAGGAGCAGTACTATACACTGCATTTTCGTGTCTAAAGGCGTTTATTTTTCTTTTGTATATGTTTCCCACTTTTTAACTATATCTAAGTAATGTAAATGGTATATAGTAGTCACTTATTCAGCAATGTCATAATTTTAAAACGTTTTATTTGGTTATTTAGTTATGCCATTAGTTTAATAATATTTGATTTTATGCTGGCCACTCTAGTGTTAATGAGAGAATAACCTTCTTTCTCTCTTTAAAACAAACGCAAGCACATGCACATATTTACACATAAACATTTTGATTTATTACTGTGATTCCTGTTACCTTGTGCTACTTTACTTAATGTAATTTACAGTTGCATATAAAAGCGTTTTATTGCAACTAACTGAAACAATAATAACAACTGCAGCAGGAGGAACAAAACCGACACTTGCAAGTTTAAGGACCGCTAAAATAGAAAACTATAAAATAAATGCAAGTAATAGTAGCAGCAAAAGAAAACAGTAGGTAAACAAATAGCAAATAATCAAAGACACAATTTAAAAGCTACATGAGGAATATACAGAAATTAAACTAAAAAATTTAAAATTACTATCAAAATATGTTCAGCTTTAGATTTACTAACACTTACTATTACAGTTGCTTTTACTTATTTATAGCAAAATTATTGCAAAAAATCTTAAGTAATACACTCTTTCCCCTTAAGACCTTTAATTCCATTTACATTTTCAAAGCCATACAAAAAAAAAGCAGTTTAGTTTAACTTTGTATTTATACGAGTCCTAAAATAAATAAAAATATGTGATTATATCGATGTCTAGATTATGGTATTTTGTAATAAAAACCAGAACAAACTACAAAAGACTCATAACTAAAAGTTAAAAAATAGTAGTAACAAGAAAACTCTGTTTTTTTGCATTTTACACCAAAACAGGGAAAATAAAAACCCAAGCAGTAAAGAAAGGCATATGGATATTGATTTATAGTTAAATGGTTGAAACTGCAGCCATAACTAAGTTTAAGTAGCTCTGTACAAACATATGCGACTATATATGTATGGCAAAGAAAACCCAGCAATACTCGAAACCTTCTATCTAATTCCACTCGAAAGTTTTTTACACACCGTTAATATCATGCTAGACTTACACTCGTATTCAAGACATCCCATATTATCTCTTATTTTATAATCGAATGCTATACCAATTCATCAACAGGTAGAATCAATTGATATCCTTATTGCACGCAGAGAAAAAATTTAGTGGCGCATGTTTACCACAACTATTTCAACATTTAAAAAAAATTTTTTTTAATATTATGGTCACTGTAATAATCATATAAACATGATTTCTGCAACCATAATATGGTTAAACTACCATTCAAATGATCATAGAAATCATACACATGATTATAGCAATTATGTAATGTTTATGGTGATCAATTTCATGATAAAAATTTATTCTCTATCATAACAAAAGAGCAACAAATTACACTGTACAACATTTTTCAGGTGATTGATTCGGGACACAATTGTGATAATTGTTTATGCAAGTAGCCCCAAAAAGAAAAACTTCTGCATCATTCGTTTGGTCATGTTGCATCAAATAATAATTTAAAAACTAATTTGAAGTTAGTAAGTATCGTATAGGGAATTTGTCACGTTTTAGGCTCTTTTGTTTGTCATAACTCGAGAACCACTAGTCCGAATAAGTTAAAACAAATTTAAAAATATTAATAATTACAATATCTTTAATCTGTTCATCTGTTGTATTCGCAGTTATAAATAAATGTATGAAGAAAAAAAACTATATTTTTTGCCTAAAAAATTGAATTTTTTTATTTTAAAATCCATAAAAAATCCAAAACGGTAAAAAAAAAGTGTCAAGTCCTATTACTTTCGCGTAAAGTAGCATAACCTATGAACAAAATGATCATGAAAATCGATGAATGCGTTTTGCTTTTATTTACAATTAAGTAAAGGTATGAATTCCAAAAATGTGCTCGAGATATGCACAGAATGTACAAGTTAATTTTTCTCCGGTTTTTAAAAGAATTTTCTATTGTTAAAATAAGAAACTGAAATAAACAATGTTAATAACTAAAGTTATTTTGACGTTTAGCAATTAAATATTTGGCCATTTTTAGCTCTCCATAAAATTCTAGGTCTATTCAAATTTCAGACAAAAGCAAAAAGTTTTTTTGATGACATAAAAAGTAGTTAAAGTAAAATATTCTAAAAACACAACTCACCGATCCTTCACCCATACACAGATAGCTAGATCGTATTAGAATCTTACAAGAATCCACAATATATAGACTTTTTGGTACTACGACCAATATTGTGATGTGTTACAAACAGAATGGCAAATTTAATAATCAGACAAACACAGATTATTTTTATACCCACAACCAAAAAGATGGCAGGGAGGTACTGTGTTTGTCTGATTATTGAATTGGAAATTGTACTGATCATCGTGAGAGCACCACAAAGTCATTGTGATTAACTGGAAATAACAATATGCTTTCCATACCTCCGATTTTAGGATTCTAACTTGTTTACAGTCTCATGTTAACTGTTAGATTTTACATCTTAAGGGATTTACCAGAATATTGTAGCATATTCTCAAGCACCTTATACATAGTTATTCTCTATTATTTTGCCCATCTTTTGTTTTTAGTTAGAAAATCCACAAGTAACAACTTGTTCATTGTGTTTATTTTTCTTTATTTAAATCTCTAGTTATTTTCGCTATGATGCAGGATATGAATATTTAAATTAAAGTGTGAGAGTATTATTTATAACCTGCAGTTTAAAAGGTGGCAGTAGTTAGTTTTTCACTTGAGATATTGCTTACTTGGTCTGTTTAACTTTCTACCTACCTGTGCATTATCTTTGGGTAACATAATCAGTATATTATATAAGTATATCTAAGGCAATGGTAATCGCAAAGAGCAGCAGTTAAAAAATATGTGTGTAGTGGTGAGTGTACTTTAAGTATACTGGGAGAAATTTCGTTTAAACAATATTTTTTTGTATTAGAAGGCCTTGAGGAAAACTATTTCAGTCAAGGGATAGAATTGCTAGATAAGCGTTGGACTAAATGTATTAAAGTTTTAGGAGATTATATAGAAAAATAAAAATGATTTTGAAAAACTGACTATTCTCTTTCTGTTGTAGGCTAAGAAGTTTCTGAACCGCTCTCGTAATGGTACAAAGCTCTAGTTGATTGTGAACATTATTTAGATTTCATGTCGCATTGTTATAGAAATTTGTTGGCCAACTGGTTTTAGGAATATTCCGGAAATATCTAAAGATATTAGATGAAATTCAAATCAACATAAACACCCCTATCGTGAATAAAAATTCCACATGAAATTTGTTCCCTTTTATTTTTTTAACATTGAATTTTAATAGGAAAAATGTGAAATGGGAACAAATTGCATGAGGAATTTGTATTCACGATAGGGATGAATATTATATTCCCAAGGTTATGTTAGTTCTCACAAATGAAAATTTCCTATAAGACAAATTGGCCAAAACATTGCCATATTAACATGCAGTTTTATTTACAGTATGAATTAGATTTAGATGGCCGCCAGTTAAAATAGTTTTGCCAACTTAAAGTTGTATACATCTGAAAAAAAAACATCCTATACGTAGCAAATATCTTCATATATTTATATTTCTCTATTATTGCAACTTTAGATTTTGCATACACAATTTAAGGAATTATGTATTTACTATATACAGCAACATAGATCACATAACCCGTTTCTTCTGTAAAAAAAAAACAAACTCCTACAGAAGAATTACAGTATGAAAACAGGCTCATGCTGTTGTCCTTTTTTTTTGTCTCCTCTAACTATTTCTAACTGGCATTATTTTATAGACGATTTTTACATGTTTTTATTAAAATACCAGCACCAGGCATTATGGTGTTGCTGGTATTTTTTTTTCTTGCTTAGTTTTTTGTTACCGCTTTTCACTCGTGTGTTGCATGAAAAGGATTAGGGTTTCGCAAACAAAAGGATGTGTAAAAAAAACTAGCTATATGTATATAATGCCACACATTGTATAGTCAGTCAGTCAGTCAGCCAGCCAGTCAGCCAGTGGGTAAAATGGGTGCCAACGTTGCAAGTGTATAATTGCTAGTGGCAGTTTTCTTTCCGTTCTCTAGATATTTTTTCCATTTGGTTTTTTGTGGCGCTTTGCAGTGTTTATAATCGAGATTTTGCAGTTTTCTTTGTAAACATTAGACAGACAGACGTATACAAACATACATATGTATATACCAATCGTTGTGTAATTAAACTGTTGAATTTAAATAATAGTTGTAAAAGAGAATTTTATAGAAAAGTTTCAGCTTAATTTAATTAATGTTTGGTGATGGTAATTTAGGAGATTATTTAAAGTAAAATATTGAATTTTTAAATTGGATTGCAGTAGTTTTTGCATATCTTTGTATAACATTAAAATTTTCCTTAAACATTTTTACCATATCCTGAATAAATCCTATTTAAAATACAAGGTGGCGCAAAAGTAAACTTCCAATCAGGCGATCCAATCTGGTGAAAATCGCCGGTGAAAATCGCCAAAACGGGAGAAATGCCCGGGAAATGCATCCTTCAGCATATCGGTTGTGGCACGTGCAGTGTGTGCGTTTGCACCGTCCTGTTGGAACCACATATTTTCCAATCCCAATTCATCAAGTTGCGCAAGATTTATAGCCTTTTCTGATAGGAGGATTAGTTTTGCGCCACCTTGTACTTCCCTATTAAACTCGTCAACAGCTTTAGTTTTCAAAGACAATTGACAATTTTTACACACATCTTAATTTCTCTCTTGAATCAAGTTGTATGTTTCCTAAAGTCTTAATAAACTACACTTAAATTGCTTTTTTAATCATTATCGCCCTTGATTTGCCAACTCCAGCTCTCGTCCTCTGGCTTGTAGTTACAGCCAATGCATACCACGTTTGAACGTTTACCCACAGAAATTAATACATTAATGCTTTATTTACGATTATTAAAACCGCTGCAAGGGCAAAAAGCTCATGTTTGGTTTGCTTAAAAACACATCAACTAATTTTCAGCAAAAATCATATTTTAAATTCATGTGTTATTAGCATTTAGAATCATTAATACGTGAGATGTAAAACTAATTAGAATTGAGTTGACTGCCAGCCAACAGTGGCTAAAGAATGTGATAATAATTTTTTATTTTTTTTTGGAAATTTTACTGAAGAAAAATAAGCTGAATTCAGGTAACACTTCCCTGGTGTTCATGACCTTTGACCTTGTTGAATTCTTTATGCCTACTATTCTATTTTACTTTAACGCAAATTTATCACTTTCCCCAAGCCCAGTCTGTAGACAACATTTGTACAATTCACTAACGAAGTCGTATGTTCCAACAAGTTTCAATGGAATAACATGAGATAAAATCAAGTTCCTATAGAATAGAATGGAATGGGAACAAATTGATATAGAATATCATGAGATAGGCAAAGGCTATACTTTAATTCCTTTGTCTTTATGAGTACTTATTTAAATTTTAAATTTTTCTACTAAAATTGTCTGCCACTGTACCTTGCAAAAGCTATTCGTTACATTTTGTATAGCAGTTAGCAGCGAAAAAAAATATCAGGCTAAACTCTACTGTTACAGTTCATGTACGAAAAACATTATAATTGCAGCAGACACATAAATAGTAGTACCAAAGTGTAACCGATAAAAACTTTGGCCCGACACACAGACACATTTATTCGTAACAGGTTATTTTTTTACAATTTGTTTTCTTGTACTTCATGCCTTGGCCGCATGCAACAAGGATTTTCAGTTAAATAATAGCTGTACAAGGAAACGAAGAGGTAAGAGGAGAGGATAGTACTTATTCGTGTTAGCAGTTCTATAAATGTATGAGAAATAAATGACTTTAACTTCAAGTGAGATTGGAAATTAGTAGACCAATCTTTTCCATCTTTTAATCTTTTTTTTTTTTTTGTACTTTACGTTTTCTAATAAAACGCTTACAACCCCTTGCTTATATGGATGTATGAAGAAAGAAATTAGTTTGTGTAAGGCTTGTGTGTTGCACTATTAGGGTGTTAAAAACGTGGAGTATAACACAACTATTTTCCTATTACAATGCAATTATAACGAGCTGCAGGCAACCATTTAACAGACCAGTCAACCCAACAGACAGACAGACAGGCAGGTTGAATGCCACACATCCTCTTGAAATCACATATAACGAGTTGCAGCAGAGTCAGACAGGCAACATCGATTTAACACTGATATTGGCAGCGTTGATGAGGATGTTGATATGAGTCTGGCATTGATGACGTCGACATAGACATAGACGATGGTGTGAAAAGGTTTTTTTTAAGCAGTACGAACAAACCCTTTTGCTTCCTACTCTCTGCCAATTGTCGTACAACATATTAAGGGATATTTAGTACTATAGATGAGTAGAATAGTAATAAAAAGGTGGAAAGTTAACTATTTTCATTCCGGCTATTTATGTTGTACAGTGATTTTTATAATCTCTTGTGTATGGAGTGGTTTCCAAGAGGTGGCCACTTTTGTTAGTGTTGCTGCTGTAGATGTTTTATGTTAGTTGCCTTTAATAGTTATTGACTGGCATGACCGTGTAAGTAGTTTTTGTAGCTTTTACTTCTTTTCGTTTATTCAATGTTGGCAATCATTTTAATTCTTAACTAGAGTATTTATTCTCACTGACGTTTGAGTTGTTTACCGACATACCAGTTGCATTTAAAGGTTGCTGGTAATTCAGGTTTGCCATGTATAGGTCAATGAACTAGGATGAGAAATTTTTGGTTTAGTTTTATGAATGAAGGAGTTGTATTGCATTTGTAAGATAAGTGAAGTAGTAGTTTACGTTAGGGATAGTTTACTGATGGCTGGCTGCCAGAAAGATTGATGATATGTAGTTTATGAAAAATAAGTAAAACTTTTATATAAACTTCAAAAATGAGGTCTAAAATGTTGCTGTTAAGGAGACTTAAGGAGAGAGTTATAATGTCTTAATCGTTGGCTTAACTATGTATTAATCTCTATGGCGTAATCTATTGGGCGTAGTCTCTGACTTAATTATGAACAAACAGCTGAAGAGTTATCAAACGAATTTGGTGCAAATTTAAATATAAATTACACCTCAAGGTAAGTTCTGCTTCAAAACACGCTTATAGCTACTGATAGCCTAAAGGTAATGACAAACGTAACCACTTGTTTCAGCACAAATTAGTTCGACATTGTTCAAACAGCTTTAAACAAAATAAAACTGAATATTTGTTGTATCTTGTATTAAATAAATGCAGTTTTTTTTTTTAATAAAAAACGAGTACAAATATATTTTATTTAGTGGTTACATCTTTTTCGGCAAATATTTGCCAAACATGATCATACCTCAACAAACACAAAACATTTATATGTTGTCGATTTCAGGTTATCTTTGAAGATCAACAAGATTACAAAGTTTTGTTTTGAAAATCGAAATAAAAATTTTAGAAACTTACCGCCTGGCCCACGATGTCGAACGATAACGTTCGCTTAGATAAGACTTAAGACAGATAGAAGTGTAAAGTAAAGGTAAAGAAATCTTTTTTATAACACAACTCTCAAATTGAGCATTGCAGCGCCTCTGGTGGTGAGTAGGCGCATTATTTTTTAAAGCTTGATTTTATACGCTTTATTTAATTAGGTGGCGTTTCAATGCTATGCCACCGAAGGAATATTAGTTATGATAGATATAAGAAAACTAATAACTATCAGAAACTGATGTTGTTTGAGTGGCAGCGGCTGGGAATCGAACCCAGGCTACAAATACCAACTCATGCTTAATGATCAAATGCGTTAATCAATTAAGCTACAGTATCCTCAATCTGAAAACATCAGATGATCTGAATATAAAAGAGTCGCTTGGTTATGAATAGACCTTGAGAGGGGCGCTTAAAGAATAGCTGCACCCGGAGCACTTGCTAAAAAAGTTAGCACGTAATCATAGTAGCTAAGTTAGTGACAATTGTTATAGAAACCTATTACAAAAGATTAACAATTACCATGATTCAACTTCATGAATTCTTAAACATACCGATTGTGCATCTGAGCATAAAAATCTACGATTGAAGCGGAAATAGAGCAACATGAAGACCTATCATTTAAGCTTTTTTTCTTTTTGTGGAGCTTTGAAAACGAAAAACTGGTGTACATAAAATCAGCTGTGAGCCACTGTATATTTAAAGTGATATAATACAACTAAAAATAAACACATCAAAGTAGAGATTAATGCTTTCAATATGACATTATTTTCAAATATAAAGCCTTAATTTGCCTTGTCCTACATACTAAATTTGTTTTTCCCTCACGCTCTTACTCTGTCTCTATCTATTTCCCTAGATTTAAGTATCTTTTAATTGTCATAGTTGCAACACAGCTTTGCTGGTGTCCTGTTAAAACTGCTAGTCATGGTATATATGGTGTTGGTGAATGGTGATGCTGGTTGAAGTGGTTAATGTAAAATATGTTATGAATTATTTGTTCATACTCTCCATCTAGTTTTTTCTTTCTGTTCTGCTCACTGCTCATAAAGCAATTGTTGCTTTTTCCAAGGTTTTTTTTTTTTAACGGGGTTTTCTTTATTTCAATGGTTTTGTAGCAACATGTGCTGCATAAATTGGTGTGGTTTTTGGTAATAAAATGCAAAGACTTTATACCAGCAAATAAGTTAAAGCCATTAAAATGTATACAGTATACATGTGCTAGTTGTTTGTTAACGTTAAATATTGTAGATTAGGCAATTGTTGGAAACATGAATTGTGTTTAAAGCAGTAAAATTGGCTTTAAGGTTTTAATTTAGATCATGCTAAGGGACTGTTATTATTTGTGAATCTTTATACAGTAACGTTGTTATTTTACTATTATCCCAATCATGAATAAAAATTCCGCGGGAGTTTTTTCCCTTTTTATTTTTTTAACATTTCATTTAAATAGGAAAAATGGGAAAACTGTTAAAAACTCCCACGGAATTTTTATTCATTATTGGGCTGTATATTTTGGTTTATATTTTATCTAAATTTTATATTACAGCCCTTCTATATATGAATTCTCTCAGAAGAACTTTTTCAATTATGTAGCCTACTTTTAGGCACAAAGAAAACCGCCCTGTTTAGTTATATTTTTGAGTCTTTATATATTGAGCCGTATATGTTTTAATTGACAAGAATATTTCTTTGAGCATGTGTTGCTAGAAAGCAACCCCTTATAAAAACCAAATATAACATGTTGCAAGCAAATTAAATCCTTTGACTTTTTGCATGTCTTTGCCTTGTTTGCTTTGTTTCTTTCACTTACAACTACAGCAATAGCATGCTACAAAATCATTACATTGAAACTCGTTAATGTTTCTATTAACAGATTAGTATTGCTGCCATTCTAGCAAACAGCCAAGTTACCAATATTATGTTGCTTAACAAAAATTAAAACAAAATTGAAAACAAACTACCAAAAAAAAAAAAAAAATAGCAACTACAACATGAGGTAAGAGTGTATTGTTGTTTGTAAAACTGCCTCTCAAGACTAAAAAAGTCAGCCCTAAAAAACCACTGCTGTTATTGCAGTGTGGCAAATAAGATTGGCAGCAAACAGCAGCAACATCTAGCTACATCAACCTTGTATATACAAGTCAGTTTTTACTTGTCTAAAAAACCTGACATTACTGTATTGAATTTGGCGTGTTCCACTTAAAAGATTGACTGACATTTTGACTAAAAGTCTAACTGACAACGTCAGGCATGCATTCATGAATGTATGAATGAGCTAGTGATTTCTTCTTGTTTGGGAGTATGGTGGATTATTTGTTTGTCTCGCTTTCCTTTCATTTTTCAGCTTTTATTATTTTCTAGTTTTTTTTTTTTAGTATGTATTAGACAGTGCAACAATAGTGCAATGTAGGCAAAATGTTGGCGAGATTTGTTAGAATATTGTGTTTATCGGCTGTTAAGGGTAAATTGTAGCATATTTCTCATTAAATATAACTGTTGCCGCATTTAAGGCTTAAATGTTAAAGTTATGTATTAGCATTTGGGGTTTGAAAAATAATCTGAAAAACCTTATTTTTAAGGCGCTTCAAAGCCGTTGCCAACTCCTGTTCCACATTTCATTTTTCGCAAATTTCCTTCTTTCACCAGCCACAACTCTTACACATTCATACATTTATGTATATGTATTTATATATTTGTACCTCCAACAGCAATTTTGAAATGTAACATTTGAAATTCGTGTTAGTGTTATATACATATATTTTTAGTTACCAATCTCTCTCAGCAAATAGACAGAAATCCTCACAAACATACATATACACACCAATATACACACAACTTTTTTACGCCTTTTTAGACTCCCATTGAAAATTAGGCTTGTTGTTAGCACATTGACACGTTTTGCATAAATTTGCATTGTAAAGCAAAAAAAAAAAACATACACACACAAAAATATTTTTAGACATTTTATGCAAATGCCTTTAAAATATACTCTCAACTACTCATATTAATATAAATATACAATTTTTATATATACATATAAAGCATTGTTCACCTAAAATACGGTGGCTTAAAAGTTTTAATATTCTTTTTATTTTTAATGTTGAAAAGAACATTTGGTCCAATCCTAGTTTCTCTGTTGTTTTACGATTAACTTCAAAAGTTGGTCATTTCTTACATTAGTCTTAATCGTCGGACTGTCTGTAGACTTACTTAAGCTTCAATCTAAGGTCTTTCTTTTTCCTAAATTAGCTGCAATCGCAGATCTTTCTGTTATCTTACAATAGTTTTAATAGAAGGTCTTTCTATAGTCTTACATTAACCACAATCCAATGTCTTTCAGCTGTCTTACTTTAACTTTAATAAAAGTACTTTCTCTAGCCTTACATTAGCTTCAAACGGAGATACTTCTCTAATCGCACTTTAGCTTCAATCGTAAGTATTTCTGCAGACTTGTTTAATATTATAAACTGATACCAATTATTAATAATAGTCAAAAAAAGTTAAAACAAGAAAACTTAAATTAAGCTGCTCTGATAAAATTTTCCTTCTCATTGAAAAATACTTGACTTGACAGTCAAAACTGATGAGTGTGAAACAGGACTAACTAATTTCAAGAACTTTATGCTTGTTCAGCACTCAACTAATTAATTTCTTGAAAAAAAAATTAAAAAAGCTTTTGTTGTAGGGCCGTATTTAATATGAACAATGCTTTAGAGAATACTGACAGTAAACGTTATGAATATATGCACTTTATTACTAAAAAGGGTTGTAGCAGAACTTCCTCCCCCTTGTTTTTTTTTTTTTTTTGACCAACACCAACCATTTCATTTCAATTTAATTTTATATTTTTTTTTTTAATTTTTACACAAATGGACTTTGAATGTAGTTTTCATACATTTAGTTTATATACTTTCCACTTTTTGCAGCAATTATTTAGATTAAAGTACAGCCAAAGCATGTTTAAAAAGCATTTTTTATGTAAAACCATCCAGTGAAAACAAAAAATTAACGTATTCATTTTCGAAAATGATTTTTTGGAGTGGTATGGCAAAACTTAACAAGCAACACACACATTTTGATATGCAAAAAAATGCTTGTATTTAAAATACATATTCGTATGCTTAAAATTTGAATTTATAAGCAGGATAAGCCCGGTAGTTGTTGTATGTAGAAGTAGTCAAGTTAAAACATATATAGGCAGTAATTTTTTCTGATGTGTGATTACTTGGCCGCCTGCTATTTTATATTTTGAAAGAAAAGTTAAATGTTTACTTTATACATTACAGGTAAACTGGCTAGAAGCCAATTGTCACTTAAGTATCCCTAAGTAAACTAGAGTGTAGTCATTTCATATTTGTTTAACCTCTACTCTAGAAAAATTGTTTGGCAAGTTTGTTTTAATTGTGCTCTAAAGAGCACAATTTTTAACTACGACTTCTGATATTTATATAAAATATTAACTGCAGAAAAGTTTGGCGTTCCATAAAAGACGTCACAATACTTCAGTTTTGCAACGCTTTAGCACCCCGAAAATTTAAACTCAAAACCATAGTTCGGTACAGTCTCCCAGCACTGCAGGGATATGTGTTGTATAGAGTCAGTGAGTGTAGGTGTGCGTTTTTATGAGTACTTGTGTCATAAGTTGTTGTTGTTTGCTGTTTGTCTTTGATGGAGTTCAAAGATAAAATTTCAATTAACCTTTTTATCATTAATTGTTGTTGCCGCTAAAAGAAACTGCCAGCAAAAGGAGTAGGAATTATGGAAATTGAAAATAAAAGTATACCACAAAGAGCTTGTTTTTTAGCAATGGAAATTGGTTTAAAATTGAAAATGATTGTAGTGCATTCGATTAGATTTGCATTTATAAATTTTTAGCAGAGACTTTTGTGAAAAGTTTCAAAGTAAAAACATGTTTATATTACCTTAAGGAAAAGCCTGAAAAAATATTATTAAAAAACAAGAAAGATTAATAAAACATATATTCCCATTACTTAGAAGTAGTTTAGTAATTAATAGCGATGGTTGGCTGCCCATCCCAGTCAATTTTCTCAATCAAAAAAAAGTTTTGTTTTGTAAAAGTCGTATATTATGTCAACAAAGCGTCTAATGCGGAAAGATTTGCTCCTTAATTTGAAAGAAAGTGACAATGAAACCTAACTAGGCTTATGCTGAATTGTTTCATTGGTTTCAACGTGTGTGAAGGGGTAATTTTGATATGGAAGACAAAGGCCAGACAAAGAAGTTTGAAGAATTCGAAACTAACCAAGCAACAATTTCAAAACATTTGCAAGCTGCAGGGTTCATCCAAAAGAAGGGAATTTGAGCACCATATGAATGGCAGTCGAATGACCTTGAAAGACGATTTTGCATGTCCAAAATGCTACTGATATTTGCGAAGTGTAAGGGATCGTGTTTTAAAACCCGACCATGGTGCAGAATCAACACCAAAGCCAAATATTCAAGGCGCTAAGGAAATGCTCTGAATTTGGTGAAGCCAAAAGGCTTTTATCTATTATGAGCTACTGAAATCTGGCCAAACCAATACAGGAAACTTACGCCCCACATGAAAACTTAATTTAATATCATATCATGACAATGTTCGATCACTTCTTGCAATACATGTTAAAAACTGTTTAAAAAAAAGTGATTGGAATATTTTGCTTCACCGGCCTTGTGGTACCCTGTCTGACTACTATTTGTTTCGAGCGTTCTGTCTCTCTCTCTCTCTCTCCCTCTGGGATACTCTTCACTTCAGAACAGTGTAACCTCAATTGTTTTGATTCGATCTTGGCCTCAAAAAGATGAGCAGTTTTTTTGGCGCGAAATCCATATGTTGCCACATAGTCATAGCTAATCCAATACTTTGTTTCAAAATAAAAGCCAAATATTAACAAAACAAGCCGCAGTTTTAAGTTATACACTCAATACATTTCGTACATATCGTAATATTTTCGATCTTTCGTTCTTTCTCAGAACGATATAAAGAATTTTGTGGATAAATGTAAGTCAACTGGCTCATTTCATAATGTGTGCAATGCATGTTCACAGAAAAATTAAAATTGATTTTCAATTAAAATATTCGTATATTTAATCAAACATTTAATTGAAAGTGGGCCGATGAAGGAATTTGTAGTATCAATTAAAATATTTTGTAAAAATCTAATTAAAAGTAGTTTTAATTAAAAAAAAATATTATATTATTTAATTGATTGATATGATTAAAAGTTTAATTAAAAATCAATTAAGACTCAATTAAAAGTTGAATTAAAATTTGTCGGGCCATAATTTTTTCTGTGTTCGACCGGGTCGTGGAAAATGAAAAAGTCGCAGACATGATTAAAAGTGTTGAAACAGAGCTAAATTTGTAATTCCACGAAATTACTACAATTGGAGCTTTGAAGACTTATAAGGTGCAAGCGGTGCTTGAATTAAAGCCGACAGACCACTTCGCCCTACATTCACAGGAGCTAAATTTTTCTTCTCTGGGCTTCTAAAAATTCAAGTATAATTGTTAAGAAATCGTTGCATGCTGAAAGTTTTAAGTTTAGGGCACCAGTAGTTGATACAGTTGAATCTTGGTATAACAAAACATTTTCGCATTTTTCTCCAGAAGGCACAACATCACATTCTATAAACTCGCTTTAATCGATTTGGAACTTAATTTATATGATATAACAAAGTATAGTGGTGCTGGTTTCGTAGCTAACATGGAACTTCAACATTAACTCGAAAGTGTCCAATTAGAAAGTGAGGATTTACTCAAACAGCCATGATTAGCTATCTGTCTGTTTATCTTACGATCAAAAGAGCTGTTCCTAAGTCTGTCATTAGACTTGCCACTATGAGCTCATAAACATAACCTAACAGCAACATAATATACATTTCATGGTGTAAACGTATTATCCCATAGATCATAGTTCAGGCTCCACGATCCTTAGATACTATTAGATAATGACAATGCCAATGTGACCGCAATATTTTGACAATTGTATAAAAGTGGAAATTTGCAAGAAGTTTTCTTTAGAATTTTCTTCCCAGTGTAAATAGTAGGAGATATTAACATAATTTGGAAATAAATCTGTCATTTGCAACCGCTTCATCTGATTGTCACAGAATTATACATGTCAGTAATAGAGACGTGTTTATTTAGGTTTACTGGAGAAATATTTAAATTATAAATCAATATTTAAATGTAGTCTTAAAGCTGTAGGTTAGACCTAGAATTGTCAATTAATACTTGCGTTTTGCACAGTTTAGGTTTTAAATCGATATTTCCAAAAATCTAATAAAAGTAGGCTGCAACAATGTAAATGATGTAAGATTTGATTCGATCTCTAGAGTTTAGCAATTAACAAACATTTTTCTATGAAACAATTCTCTAGTTGTAAATATTAAAAAAAAAACTATATAAAAACTAATATATGTAGCTGCCTTAATAACTTTCTTGGAATACTACCACTCAAAATTCTTCCTCAAATACCTTATAGTCCAATACCTTATAGTTTAATATTTTAGATATTGTAAGAGTCGGTTAAAACTGCTTGCTAATGCAGCAATTCTCTAGTTATAAATACATAATTAAAAAACTATGTAAAGTAATTAATCAGCTGGCTTAATAACTTTGAAAATTCTCAATTTCATCAAAAAATCTCTTAAGTTTTCGATAATCCCCTAAAAGTAGGCTTTGATATTTATGAGGAGTCAAGAGTCAGTTCGTAGTTCGCGCTAGTGCAGCAGTTCTAGAGTTTACAACAAGCATTTTCTTCAGCAGCAATTCTCTAGTTGTAAATATTTCAAAAACTATATAAAATAACCATTCAGTTGCCTTAATAACTTTTAAAAATTCTCTTTCATATATCTAAAAATTCCATTAAAAAATCTCTTAAGTTTTCGAATATCTTCTAAAAATAGACTTCAATATTCAAGATATTATTAGAGTCGGTACAAATTTCTTATTAGTGAAATAGTTCTATAGATTATAGATTACTAACAAACATGTTTTTCTTAAACAATTCTCTAGTTGTAAATATTTCAAAAACTATGTAAAATAATAATACATATAGCTTCATCAGTAATTTACCTTAAAGTGTCTACAAAAATATTTTAAAATCCTAAAGTTTATGTTTTCGAAAATCTCCTAAAATTAGGCTTTATAGATCACTAACAAGCTCGTTCTTCAGCAACAATTCTCTAGTTGTTTCAAAAGATAAATGTAAAATAATCTTTTAGCTACTTTAAAAACTTTGAAAATTCTCTTCCATATAACTACAATTCCAATAAAAAACCTCTTCAGTTTTAGAATATCCCCTAAAAGTAGGCTTTAATATTTAAGCAGCATATTTCTCAGATTCATTTTAAAATCTTTTATTTGCTAAAAGCAAAGAAACACAACCATTTGATTACTTAGAAATTTGTTTTTCCTTCCATCCATCTACGTTTGTCTACGTTTTATGCATTTATTTTTGCTTTCTACATTTTCCTGCTAATGGTATTGGTTTATAGTCCTTTTTTGCGTACGATTGTTGTTGTTTTACCGTCTTCAACGTTTGTTTACTTTAATGTCATTTTCAACTCCTTATGAGCTGCTGATTTTTTTTCTGTTTGCATTGTTTTTCTTTTTTGTTTTTGGTTCTTTTTAGTATATTGTTCGTTTAGTCTTTTCTCAAGTACTTTGCTTTTGTCTTTCATTTTGTCAGTGCGTCCGTATTGTAGTTTGGTTTGGTTTTGTTTTTTTCACAGCTCTTTATATTCCTTCAAGTTGGTGTTTTTTTTTCGTAGTAAGTTACGTTTTGTTTGATTTATTTCTTGTTTGGTGGTACAGTTGTAGGGGAGAAGTATTCGTCTAAGGAAACATCACTTTAGAGGACAAATTTCTTTTTAAAAGGATACAAAGCGCAAGTTAAAAGCCTTAGAAGGTAACCAGTATTGGCTGTTCGGGCCTAAAGTAGTTGTCAGCATTACAAATATAGTGCCCAGCTTTGCAAGGTCAGTTCAGAGTTTCTGATTATGCATTAAAGCCTTAGAAGTTGATTTTTGGATAAACAGTGATTTGTGAGAACTCTAGGGCTGCAGGACCAATCCAGAGTCTCTCAATACCTCAAAACATTCCTCAGTTAAGAGTCTCTCAATTTCTTTTGTTTGAGGATCATTTAAAGCCCTAGAAGTCATGAATTTTTGTGGCCAAAACAGTCTTTAACCTATATTCGCTTAAAATATAGAACTCTAGGGCCGCAGGGCCAAATCAGAGTCTCTCAATACCTCAAAATATACATCTATCCAATACATCAATTCAATACCTGGTGATTATAGATCATTAAACGCACCAGAAGTAGATTGGAGGGTAACTAGTCATTTTTTTTTGTGCTAAAACAGTTTTTAACATATATTCACTTTGAATATAGAACCCCATGACAGAAGGGCAGGATCAGCCCTAGAAGTAGATTTATGGGTAACCAGTGGTGGTTTTTTGTGACTATAACTATCTTTAGTCTACATCCCCAGGGTTGCAGGGTCAGTATAGAATCTATCAAAGCCTCAAAACTTATCTTTTAATACCAGATATTTATAGATAATTTAAGGCCATATAAGTAAGTTGTTAAGTAACCTGTGTTGAATTTTTGTAGGCAGTCAGTAATCTATAATCACATTGAATATAGGGTCAGTATAGAGTCTCTCAATACCAGAAGTTTTTACATCAATATGCATTTTAACAACTTAATCTAGATTTAAGGTGTATGCTAACTATTTTACGCCACTGTTTTTATGCTTTATATTTACGTTAAAGTGTTTGCTTGTGTTAAAAGTGTAATAGTACTCATCCGCACTCTCTCGTTCGCTGTTTAAGCCCTACTGAATTCTATTTTATCCTTAAAATAAATATTTTAGTCCTCATTGTATTACTACTAGTGCAACTACATGCATTCAGGGTGATGTACATGGTTAATCAGTGGCAACCGTAGCCGCAGCAACATCAGTGGCAGTTGTTGTGTACCAGTAATAACTTTTCAAGGTTCCTTGATTTTGTTGTACTCGTAAATGTTTGCCATCTTTTACTTTGGCCCAAACGTTGACAGCGTTACCGTCATTGTCTTCATTTTGGCTCTTCTCTTTTTACTACATACACACACACATATACACATTTTTTATTCATCTAAAATAAACACTAAAAGATTTTTAATAGAGTTCTAAAGCGACACTTTCGATTGTCTTTGTGCAACTTATGTGAAAATTAAACTTTAAGTATGTTGGCGTTTCAGTACATTTTTTTTTTTGCTGTTTTTCCTCGCTTGTTGGTTTGTTTGTTTATCTTAGTTTCTGTTTCTGTTTTTTTTTTTTTGTTTTCTTTATTTTCTTTCTCTACCTCCTTATCTAGGATTTTAACAGTAGAGAGCCGTAGCACCAGCAAAAGTAGTGACAAGTTAAAACTATAAAAAATATATAAATAAAAGTACTCTAAATACACTTTGTTTTAATGAAATGCTTACAAAACGTAAGCAGAAAACGCTTGAAAAAATAATAATAAATTGCTGGTGGTAAAAGAATGATTATAAAATGAATTTAGTCATTTTGAGGTTTTTGTGGAAATAGAGCAAATATTTCTTGTATATTTTTTCTTTAGTAAGAATTTGGTCAGCTAAAAAACTCAATGAATTTTTATTTAACACAGCTAAATTTTATAATTTTGTTCGAAAGACAAGTACAGTCAAAGCTCGATATAACGACCCTCACTATAACGAATTCCTCGATTTAACGATTTTTTTTAAATCCCCTACAACGCTCCATAAGATTTAATACAAAATAAACCTCTCTATCACGAATATATTTGTCAATAGCCTCGTTATAACGAATTTTCATTCACTGCAGACTAACGAAACAGAAAGAATTATTTACCTCTATTCAACGAATTTTGTCAACTTACAACCTTTTCATAACGATTTTCATCAATTAATCCAAATGACATGAAACAGTTACACACAAAATTATTGTTCTGCAACGACAACGTCTCCAGCAAACCTACATTCGTAGTCGACAGCAGCATGCATTGGACTAACGGCTGAAATATTCGAAGAAATATTAATTTTTCAATTCTAAAACTACAAAATTTTTTTCCTTCAAATGTGTTGTGATTTATTAGCGGAAATCGTTCGCTATAACATGGTAAGCAGATGATGATTAATATACAAAATTTTGTATTACCTCGTTATAACGAATAAAAGTGCAACTTCACCTCGATATAACGAACCTCATTGTTATGAATTATTCGATATAACGTTTTTTTTTTCTAATCCCCTTAAGATTCGTTATACCAAGGTTGAACTGTATATCATTTTAGAGAGACTATAGACGAGACTATAGACGAGACTATAGACGAGACTATAGACGAGACTATAGACGAGACTATAGTGTAGACTATAGATGAGACTAAAGACGAGACTATAGACGAAACTATAGACGGAACTATAGATGAGACTATAAACGAGACTATAGACGAGATTATAGACGAAACTATAGATGAGACTATAAACAAAACTATAGACGAGACTATAGACGAGACTGTAGACGAGACTATAGATGAGACTATAGACAAGACTATAGACGAAACTATGGATGAGACTATACCCCCAACTATGGACGAGACTATACACGAGACTATAGACGAGACTATACACGAGACTATAAACGAAACTATAGATGAGACTATAGACGAGACTATACACGAGACTATAAACGAAACTATAGACGAAACTATAGATGAGACTATAGAGTAGGCTATAGACGAGACTATAGACGATACTATAAATGAGAGAAGCGAATATAGACGAAACTATAGACAAGATGAGACTATAGACGAAACTATAGACGACACTATAGAGTAGGCTATATACGTAACTGTGGTGAATTGAACAGATACGTTTGAAGCGAGCATTGGCCGAAAAATTCTCAGAATATGAGGCCAGACATGAAAGCGTAATATTTCATCATGACAAAGAACGGACACTATTTAGAAAAAAGTGGTTGGAAAGTTTTTTTTTCAACCGCCTTATATAGGTAGTCTAGACCTTATCCCGTCCGACTACTATTTGTTTCTATAAATGCAGAACGTCCTCTGTGGGATTCGCTTCATTTCAGAACAGAGTATACGAAATTGACTAGATTCGTTCGCTTCCTTAAAGATGGAAAATATCATTGCTAACAATGACCCATGCTTTGCATAAATATTTATTTTACATATGTTTTAAAATAAAAATTAAAAATTTGAAAATATCCCGCATTTTTAAGTTATACATTTAATAACAAAGAATAGGTCTAAAGACCCTATTATTTTTCACAAGAAATCTGCTTCAAGCTTTGTATAATACCAAAAAAAACAGTTGCAGTACGTCCCATTGTGTTTGATAAAATAGGATTAAAATTGTCTTAAAGTTTTGAGTGAAAAATAAACAATATTCTTTATCTTCTTTAAACCTAAACCTCGAGTTTGAGAACAAACACAACTATCCTTTTAATTTAATTAATTTAAAAAAACCCTGGTTTCTATTTGGTTATTTATTTTATATTTCCTGTAACTGGTAAGACCCCTAACTAACTACTTTATAAAACTATTTTACATATTGGCAAAGGCGGTGGGGTTTTTATGCGACTCCATCATAACGCTGTCGAAAACTTTAAGCGACAGAGTGATAAAAAAAATCATTCCGGATGTTTGAATATATGTGTGTAAAACATTTTTTTACAACTAAAACTGTGATTTAATTAATTTTTACGCACAACCTCAAACATCAAAAAATATGTAGAAAATAAACACACAGACTTACGGAATTTAGAGTGCGTCACATATAAAAACACACCGGATATTTACACACTTATAAATGGCTGTACAAGTGAGTGTATACTTAGATAAATGGGAGTCTGTATGAGTGTGTAGGTGAGTAACCGAGCTTACTATGTAGATTTTATGATGGAATTGGATTTAACCAAATAAAAACAAACAAACTGAAGCATTTAACCCTATTAAAAATAACTGGACTGGAAAATTAAATCGAGTATAATTTCTTATACCACTAAAACCACTACTCCTACTATTTTTATATTTTTTGTTTTTAAGTAATCTTTGATAGTCTCTTGTTTTTGGTTCACATACAGTGTGGATCATAACTTAAAAAGAAAATTAAAAAATCTAAACAATTTTATAATGAGAGGTTTGAGAAAAGTGTTTTTATTGAAATTTATACCGCTGTTAAGTTTACAATAACTTTTGCCGAAAGTAATTGCAATGAATTTTTATTTAAGTATTGCCGGCACTGTATGAACGAACCAGTAGAAAACTTCGAGTACTCATTATAGTGGCTACTGTCTGATATGAAATCTCAGAACAATCGTTTTATTTAAATTCCAAAATTACTTCAGAAATCCAACTAATGTAGTCTTATTCAGGACCCTTTGTACTACCCTTTCTATATTGTGGGATACGTATGCATCTCGATATTTGTCCAAATTTGTCTAGAGAATTTTATCCTAAACGAAACTTTTTTCAAAATTCAAGTAGTATGACTGTTAAGTTTTTAACAGTGGTCTGTTGACTGGAACATTAACAATGTTAAAAAATGTGTGCTAGTTATATGGGAATTTATCTTCACACATTCATCATTATCTCTTATAGTTTACGAGATATTCGCATATGAACATTTATTTTTTGACTATTTGCTAATAGCATATCCAAATATTTGCCGATTTTTTTTAGATATATTTTTTGTGAATTAATAACACTTCTATAAATAAACCCAGTAACAAAAGAAATGTTTAAAAATCATTACAAAGTCAAACTTTGTTAAAAATATTAAAAATTTTGATTTTTGACCATTTTTTGCAATTAAAAAGTACTTCAATTCTTTTCACATTACTTAAGAAATTTCCAAGCAGACTTATAACGTAGCTATATTTTTCGGAAAGCTAAATTTCAAGGAAATACATTATATTAAAAAAATTTTAAAATTTTGTTACCAAGGGTACGAGAGTCATTCTAAATATAACTATTTTTTACGTAAAATTCAACTTTAGGCCTCAAATTCTCAAATTGCCTAGTCGTTATCCAAAAAGTTCGACCTATTTTATATAGCCCAAAGTATTCTAAAGTATACTGTAAAATACACATTTTTGCCTTTGATTTGTTTTGGATAATTTGCAAAAAGTGTTTAACGCATATAATTAAATTAAATTAATATCAAACTAAAGTTGTTATTAGAAAGTCATAAACCAAGCAAACACATACTAATCTAACGCTAAATTTTGTTATGTTTATGCACATATTGCAGGACACTTTTGTGCGAAATTGAACACAATTTCCTATCCATTGATATATATTTCTCTGTTGTATTTTCCATGTGTCAAATTATTATTGGACTAGTTAACAACTCATAGTAATTTCTTTTGTCATTGTTAGAATCTGATCCCTAATGGCTTTTAGCAGTTTCTTCATTATTTATTAGAATTTGATTTGTGTTGGATAATTTGCAAAAAGTGTTTAACACACAATTAATTAAATTAATATTAAACTAAGGTTTTTATTTGCAAGTCAAAAGCCAATCAAACACATACTAATCTAACGCTAAACTTTTTTATGTTTATTCCAATATTTCAAAAGACACACTTGAGCAAAATGGAATACATGCAAGTCATTTTTGTTTATTAATTGTTTATTTCATGAAATTTATTATTTGCCATTTTGTATGGTGAAATTATTTTGTTTAGCATTCAAATATTTGTTAATATTCTTTATTAGCTTTATTTGTATGCAATAAAGAGTTTACAAGACACCAACATGTGCTCATTTGTGCTCCCCACTGTAAATACATGTTGAGAAGTTTTATTTTTTTTTAACTTTTTTTAAATTTTCATAAACTTTTTTGGTTTTAGAATTTGGTTGGTTTTTGCTTAAAAAAAATAGAGCAACTTTTTAGTCACAATCAGATAAAAGTGCTGGAAATGAAAAAGTTTTTTTAACAAATCTTCATGTCACAATGAGTTTTGTTTGGCTTTGCTGGGTAATTTCAGAGTTATATTTTGCTACTAATTAGTAACTACGTTTTGTTTTATTTAGAAGAAAATTAAAAATCCTAAAAATTTAAGTTTTCAAATATGTTTACAAGTTAAAATATGGGATAGACATACACTAAATAGACAGTCTATATTATAGTCTATGACATAGACATAAACAATGTTAATGTTAATTAAAAAGCAAATTTAAAGAAATAATAACTTATATTTGCATTTCTATTTAATAATTTGTTGATGCCTAAAAGTATACTACATATTTCTGTTTTTTGAGGGAAAAAATGAAACCAAATGTAATTACATTGACAGCTGTTGGTAAATACATTTATATATATATATATATATATATATATATATATACTACATATATATATATGTAGTATGTAGTAGTATGTTGCATAAATACTTTCCATTTGAAAAACATTTTTAAACAAAATGAGTTCTTTGCTGAAAAAAAAACAACAAAATAAAATGAAAATGTTCAAATAAAAGCTCCCATTTTAAATGGCATCAATTAAAAATGTACATAATGACAAGTGACCAACATTTTTACAGTAACATTTTGTAAAACATGTGACAAATTCTATGCAACGACAGATGTGGTTAAAGAACACTTAATGATGGGGGAATTTATTTAAATGAAAATCAATTTAAATAAAATTTGTATTTAGTATTAAAGGATTAAAAAGAGAATTTACAGGACTTATTATTTTATTATATTAATAATTAATATTAACTATAGTTTGTTCACAGACTTAAATAAAGTTTTAAATCTTCAATACAAAACTGAGGTAATTATTCTGCGAATTAGTCGTTCGGCTATATCTGCTGCTAAAAGTTCCTGCATTTAATTTCGACCTAAAATAAAACCTTTTAAATACGACACTCTTTAGCTAAAAGAAGCCTTTATTTAATGAGGCTAATTTAGCATTGAATTTTGAAATACTTAGAAAATCACAATCCAGTAATAAAACATTATATATATATTTCTTGAAGCACCCTGACCATTAATAGACAAGTAATTTTTGTTCTCTTTTTTGGTAGTCATACAAATATGAAGCAGGTCACTGAAATACAGGGATTGCCTTGCAGAGGGCTAAAGTTAGTGTGAGCCGCAAAACTTTTCTACATTTTTAGTACAATAATTCTATAAAAAAAATAAAATATTTTTAGTGATTAAAATAAAAAATCTTGTTTCTATTTTTTCGTTTTGTTTAACTCATACATACAAATGTTTGAATTGAGAATGTTGTTTGTTTGTTTCCTTTTCAACAATTTGCATACAAATAAGAAGTACAACCACACACATTTGCCTTAAATATGCACACAAGTCGGCATACATATAAATGTAATTGTAGATGAAAATAACCAGCGGAAAAATTAAGGCCTTTTTTCGCTTTTCAAATCGTTTCAATTTTACACCGACTGTCATTGGTCTTGCGCACCTATTACTGGTTGCATGCCTGCTAAAAGGCCTACAGTCTAATTCATAAAAACTTATCAAGGGTTTATAACAGGCTTATAAAGCAAATATCCATACACAATTTGCTTTATAAGCCTGTTATAAACCTTTGACAAGTTTTATGAATAAGGGGGCTACTTGAGAAGGGCAATTAGAAAGTCTACTAAGTAATACCTAACAGAAGGCATAATTAAAGGTTCGCTAAATCATTTAATTTAAATTCATTGAGGACAGTAAAAGAAAGAGTTTTAAATTAATTTAAAAAATCGCATGCAAATAAAGTACTGCTGAACGCGTACTTTATAACCACAATCTTTCATTAAAGATTAACCCCCTTATTCATAAAAACTTACAACAGGTTTATAACGGGTTTATAAAGCAAATTTTGTAAGTTGTAAGTTTTATGAATACGGGCATAAATTTATAGACGCTCTCTTTATTAATTTTTATTACTCGTCTAACAAAGTGAAATAAATTTGTCTGTTCGTTGGTTATCCAAAGAAAAAAGGGCTTAATAATTTATTTTTACAATTTTTTTAATTTTATTATAAAAATAGGAAAAACGGAAGGTAGCCTGCTCGGAAGTGCCATTTTCAGCCGGCTTGGAAGTGTTCAGATCACTTCTGGGAGAACATAAGATCGTCTTCAAGACCTATGAAGTTGTCTTAGATGACGGCCGATTGGACTTAAACACATATGTAAATATGTCGTAGGTGTTGTACAAAATATTTATATAAAAACTACCAACAAAAATTGTAAATTCAGACGACGTACAATTCTTACGACACTACAACATCGCTTGTGAATTGAACAAATGTTTGTCGTTGTAGTGACGATATGCAGGAATAATTGCGAAAAAATATTCGTGTTTGCTATTGAAATCATGATTTGTTGGCATTCTTTTGAAATGCAATTTTAAAGCTCCGTTTAAAACCACACCTTCTGGGAAAAGGCATGGTGGAATGTTTAATGAATCTTTTCGAATGTGTAAACAGGTATTTTATAAGGCCTACAAATGGAAGCACTTGCAATTTTTCCCGCTGATTACCTATAAGCACACAAACATGTAAATAAACATTAATACACACAATCAAACATACTACAAACCCGTATATAGAGAAATTCAGGAAAAAAAATTATTTTATTCGTAAGTTGATGAATGTTTTTTTAAACAAAGATATACACAGAGAGAAATGAGCTTGTTGTATGCTATAGTAATCAGCGTTGTCAACTTGGTGCGTTTCGCACCATTTTTGCTGCTTTTAGAAATTTTTTGTGTGAAAATTTCCTGAGTTGGTGCGCTTTTTTCAATTTCGGTGCGTTTTCTTTTATTTTTATAGAAAATGTAATGAAATCCTTCTTTTAACGAGTTTTTAATTGCAGTGTTCTAATAATTCATAATCATGAAATCTATACGAGAAAAAGGACGCCATTAATTGTATTTTATATACGAATGTATGATAAATGAATACCAACTATCAAATTCGTCACATGATGGTTATTGCTAAAGGTGAAGAGGCTGAATATCTTTGTTTGCAAATAATATTAACATTTTAAATATTGCACTAAAAATTTTTGTATAGCCTGATGGTTCAGTCTGCTGAACTGTAGACGAGTAACCAGAGTTAGAGTAACATTGGAGTCATAACAAATTTTTTTGCGACCTCTGTTTTGTGGTTGAGGAACAATTTTTTGTACTCTTTTCGCCTCGGTTTACCTTACTCCAATCTGTTATTGCTATTACTCGCGTAGTTTAGCTACTTTTTGTTATTGCTAGAATATTGTTTTCAATGGCTTTTGACAGTTTCTTCATTATTTATAATATTTTTTTTTTATTTTGGATTATTTGCAAAAAGTGTTTTACGTTAATACTACTACTTGTTACAGTTCCTGTCTCTGTATAGGTAAGGCACAAGTATACACAGTAAGTCAATTTTGTTTGACTATTTTTAAAGTCAACTTTCTGAAGAGCCTACTTCTGCTAATTCAGTGCTAGTCTCTAAATAATGCTTAGTTTCCTTTCTTTTGGAAGTAGTTTTAATCCTTGCTGAAAGAGGTCCATGCTGTAAACAAACACTAACAGCTTTACTTTTTTTATCGTCATTATATGTATTTAGCAACCTATTTGAAGACGAAGTTTCAAATATCGTTGAGTCCTGTAAAAATTATGTTCGAGATTTTCTATTTCTGGTGGAAAACCCCAACATTTCATCAGAAGAAGTGTTTTTCACAGAAGTTTTTTACTAACATTGAAAAAGGTGTTGCATTGCGTTTTTAGTGTTGATACTCTGAGACAGTTTATTTTGCATAGAATATAAAACTCGATGCATATTCTCAATAAACATCCTCTTAAGCTTTAATTTTTTTCATTATTTCAAAAACAAAGCATTTCGAATGCAAAATTATTGATATTTTCAATGCTTAATATTCGCTTTTTAGTGCCTAATCGTTTGAGCCTAAAAAGCAGAGAAGATCATTATTGCAGTAGCTAATAACTAAGATTAGATTGCCAAAATTTCCTTTTGTTTTTTGAGGAAACCACTGGAATTTAACGAAGACTGTGTACAGAATTTACTATTTGAGATTTAGCCAAAAATGTGTAACAAAAAAGAGTTTATCAAGGTCATAATTCAGCCAGTTCTTATATTTCAATTAATGTTTGCATTTAATTCTAAGAGATTTTTTAAAATTTTATTTTGTAACTCCTTGGCGTATGATTAATATTAATTTAGAGGTTGATTGAGAAAATGTGGCATAACATTTAAACATATGAAGCTAGTAAGAATATTATTACAGTAGCTTATAGCAAAGTCTTCTGGGTTATGAAAACTTATATGCTTTTCTTAGAAGCAACCAGCTAATATCATTAAGAAGCCCTGTCAGTTTTCTAAAAAAAAACCAAACATATTTTCTATAAACCAGATAGTCGTTGTTTTTTTTTTTTTTTTTTTTTGCTCATATCTCTGCTGGTTATAACTTTATATTATTTTCCATTACTTTTCGCTAATATGTTTAAAGAAATCTGAAATGGCTTTAAATTATTTTTCGTAACCCGGTGACGTATGAGTAATATTAATTTAAAGGTTAATTAAGAAAATATATAAAAACTTTTGAACCTAAAAAGCTATTCAAATAGTTTTTTAAGCAGAAAATAGCTGCGACTTTTGGCTTATCTTTTTTTGGTTTATCTTTTTGGTAACAAAGGTTTTCTCGTTTTGGAAAAGGTTTTAAGAAGAGTTCTCAATTTGAGCTAAAACCAAAATTATTTTAAAAAATCAAAGCAATCGTGATGCAACATTTCTTCAACGATTTTATTGGTTTTCAGTTCTAAGTTTCGCTAATATATAAATGCTAAATTTATATACGAATTATGTCCATAAGTTAACTGTATCCCTAGGAAAGCTGATTGTACCTAACATATTTATTTGGCCTTATATGTATGGTCTTAGTTTCTTATGCGTACTAGTTCTTATTGTTCAATATCTAATCTATTTAAAACTATTTTTCTTTCACTGCAACTGAAACTGTAAAAAAATAGTGCTCGCATATATTCAACTGTATATAAATTTTTATGAAAAGCTTTAAAAAAATGAACAAGCTTTTAACTATACATAAAACTACCATAAAATATACATTAATACATTCCCCTACATATACACATTCATTCATACATTTATTCATATCATACAGCCACACACACACACACACACGCAGAAAAAAAAAATAGAAACACAACAACTTGAACACTTAAAAGGATTTAAACAAATTTGCACGTAACATGTACTGAATTGTTAAATACAAAACTGAGAGAAAAAAAAACTCACACTGAAATAAAAGTTTTTTTGTTTGCTATATCATTTGCTTAAAAATAGAGCAATGAAGGAAAGAGAAAAGCAGAGAGAAGCTAGAAGGAGGAGATGAGTTTAAAAATAGAATAAAACTTTTTATGTTTTAAATAAAACTTAAAAACATACATAAATATGAGTGTTTCTTTTCTTTTTTTTTTTTTGTTTGGTGTGTTTGCATTATAAACTAGACAAAATGCATTTGTAAATAAATACAAAAACAGACATAGACAAACTTACATACATTAAAGGGTTTTCCAATGAGAACTTTGTTTTTCAACACAAAACAAAGAATTTACATGAAAATCTTAAAAATTTTGTTTTGTATTGGAAAGAGTAAGATTCGGTAATTATAAAGGAAACATCATATCAAATTGTTTTCCATCACGACCATGCATACACTAAAATTAGAACACAAGCTTAATGAATTAATTAATTTTACAAATGTAGAATCCAGGTGGCTGTCTGTTTATGAAATGTACCAAAAAATATTAATTATTATTCTTCAAAACTCGTCTTTTCAGTGAACATTGGTTTCATGTAAGTACGTGGTAAGGGACGACGACTAAATATATCATATCATTATTATTATTCTTTCAAACTCGTCTTTTCAAGGAACTTTGATATTATTTGTTAGAACGAAAAGAGACACGTAAAGACACGATTACTCTATGCGTCTATTCCAACATAGTGTTAGGGAATTGGTTTTCATTTGTTTTTATTTCGACTTCCGGTTGGATCTAGTAATTTCCTAGTTGAAATATCGCTTCAAACTGACAGGACAATTAGTATCACACATATGCTTTCTAAACGAGCACTTATGCAGACAGAAGACATGCTGTAGGTTACGATTCAGGCAAATAACTTCCGTTGTATTCCACAGCGCGCTTTTGGTTGAAGAACTATGAGAAATTATACAAACTAATCTTTAGACAGCCTTGAAATCGATCATGATATGGAAAAACATTTTGCTGTTAGACTCTACTAAACTATATTGCGGATTTCCTTAATATCTTGTCGCCGAACAATCGTAGAGTGTCAAATGGACTATTGTTGTGGCAAGGTTCTAGTTCAGGTTCAACTGGTTGTGGTTCAAATTGTGGCCAGGTTCTAATTCAAGTTCTAGTCCAGGTTCCAGTTCATTTTCTATTTCATGTTGTCTCATTTGTTTAAAAGTAAATTAAATGAAAAGGTTTATTTACTATTTGTGTTTTTTTGCACCTATTTATCTAATTAGACCAACAGAGAGTCTAATTATGAAAAAGCACAACTAACTTTTCATTTAATTTGCCCTTAAACAAATGAAACAACTTCATTTAATCATGTCCAGTTTGTTGGGTTTGAAATACAGGACAGCTTCTTTTGCATATATCCTTAAAATTTTAGTTTTTTTATGTCGCCTGTTCACGTTTAAAATGAATAAGAATAAATCCAGTGAATATATGTATTTGAGCATTAAATTTAATTGTTGTTGATTTGTGTATGCTCTTTATATTTTTGGTCACTTTGTATGGCACAATATCACACTGTAGATATGAGTTTATAAATGTCAGTATATTGGTTGGTCCTTGGTTGGTAAGTCCTTGTGTATGTCGTTGTTTACCTTAGTGGTTTTTAGAAATGACATCTCATTAGTTGGTAATTAGTTGTTGAGGAAATTAAATGTTTTGTTGTTCACAATTATTATTTTAAAGGGCTTTTCATGAAGAACTTTTCTGCTGAAAAACAAAATTCTAATTGAAAACCCTTTTAGAGAGTAAGAGATTAACATTCTAACTTAATTCTTTAGTTTAGTAAAAATAAAAATTATTTTCAGTTTTGAAAATTTATTATTTTAACAACTATTTTGAAATAATTACAAATCTCACATTTACTATTCTGCGAACTTACACTTGAGTATTATTCTACTCCTACAGAGCCTAGAACCGTGAGCTGTATTTGTCACCCTTTTTCTGCAACACACTTAATTAAAGCAAATAAATCTTCTATACAAGCAGAAAGTCAATAATTTTCTAACAACATGCAAAACGAAGACAAAGTCTCTTGGCAAAGAAAAGTAAAATTAACTTGTTAAAGAAAAAACCGCTTCATTTGTCTTGGCTTGTACCAAACAACCAACAACATGCAACATATGACAAAGTGAAATAGAAAAGAAAATAAAAAAAGCAATGACAATAAAACAGGAAATAACCTTTTTTCGTTAGCCACTGACACTCATGCCACTACATAAACAAACAAATATACACTCATTCACACACACACACACACACATACACACACTCATAGAAAACTAAACAACAATAAATAAGGAGTTCAAGGGGTGTAAAATATATAGCATGAGTTGAGTTTATTCATAAACAATAATGAATGCGAATGTGTATTTGTATGTATGCAAACGACCGGAAATAGGAAACTTCAATCGTAAAATAATGAATAGAGGACACAATATACCATAACATCCACACACACACACACAAAGGCACTCGCAAGCATTTAACTTACATATGCAGACTTAACAATTATTAAACAAGGAGCAGGACAATTGTAAAATTGTCGTCATTGGGTGGAAAACAAAGAGTTACAGGAAGAGAGCTAGGGCAAAAAACGTCTATAAACCATAAAGTTAACTTGATTTTATATCTAAACAAACATACACACACACACAACTACAATCACACTCGTTTTTATTCAACATGATTTAAGTGACAAAAATAAATTGAAAATTCCCTAAAGGATATGAACAACAACAGCAACAACAACAACAATGCCATAGCGACACATACACACAAAATACATGTGCTCATGTCTGAATGTGTATGTTTTGTATGTATTTGAAACAACAATAGAATAAAATTGTACTAAATATTTTGCATAAATAACTAAACACAAACAATAGATTTAAATAGAAAATTAAGTCTTAACGTTCATTCGTATGGCTCTTTTTTTGTTGTTGTTGTTTTTGCTGTTGGGTAGTTGTCCATTTAGTTTTTTTCTATTCAGCTGCAGGAATAATATAAACTCTAAAAAGAGTTTAAAATTTCATAAACTAAAATAGAAAAGTTGAAATGTAATTTAAAAAAGTGATAAAATAATTTAAGAGAATTTAATGAAAGTCAAATTAAAGCACTTCAATTTAAAGACAGAATTAGAACAAACACTGAAATTTCACACTATCTTTGAGTCGTATATTATGATATTTCTAATGTAACGACGTAATCCCTTTTGATAGTTTTCGACATGAGTTACAGACACATTCTTCTCTCACTTTCCAGGAAACGATGGAATATTTTGTTTCACATCTTTTCGATGATAGAAGTTTTCACTAAAGTTACAGAACATGATCAGTAAACTAAAACCTGAATTAAACCCTAAACTGGAACAGAACTCCTCCAAATTTCTTAAGAAAAAAATACAACAATAAAACAAGTAAGAAAGTATAGTCGGTCAAGCCAGACCATATAATACCCTACCACCCAGTATATGTATAAAACAGTTTTTCAGAAATGTGCGCTGTATGGGTCATATGACCTATTATGGACCGATCATCCAAAAATTTAGTGTCACGATTTCTGTGAATATAATTATTGTGTATGTTAAACTTTATCTCGATATAAATAAAAACGATTTATGAAGGATAAAGTTGATTACGGGGAGGGTCTTATATGGGAGTCTCGTCTAATTACTGTATATTATTTGTGTCGAATTTTATTTGATTACAAACATTTTTAAGAAATTTATGATCGTTAAAGTAATTTTCGGAAGTGGGCCATTTATGAGAGCTACGACTAATTATGGGCCAATCATAATAAAATTGTACCGTATTATTTATATGCATATGAAATATATTTACGTTCAATATTACTTGGATACCAACATTTTTGAGAGAGTTATGCTCTTTAAAGTGATTTTCGGAAGTGGGCCTTAAATGGGAGCTACGACTAATTATGGACTGATCTGCACAAAATTTTTTGATTTGGCTTCATTTACCACTCATTTGTTTTGAAATTTGTTTGGATACTTCCATAATTAAAACATTTATGATCGGTAAACCTCAATTTCGAGAGGACATTTGTATGGGGCCCAGGTGAAATAATGGAGCGATTTGCACCAGTTTCAATCTCATCCGTCCTTCGGCCGAAAAAATAAAACTTACCAAATTTTATAAATATATCTTTAAAATTGCGACCTATACTCACAAGCTTTACATGAACAGCCAGCTAGACGGACGGACGGACGAACATCGTTAAATCGGATCAGAAAGTGATTCGATCGGTATACTTTAAGGTGGCTGTTGGACCAATATTTCTGGGCGTTACAAACTAATGCACAAATGCAATATACCCTCCCCACTATGGTGGTGTAGGGTATAATAAATTTGTAGCTTTATTATTATCTGAAAAACTCGTATTGAAATGTCGTTATTTACAGATCATTTAATTTAATATGGCAATACGATTGTTGGGAGGAAATAAACATTAGACAATAAGAAATTCCATACAGACAATTAAATGTGCCACTAAATTCAAAATAATGGTTTAAATATTTCACAAGAAAAAAACTATAAAAAATAAATTTAATAAAAATTAAAGAACTAAAGTAGAACTAACTCAGAACTGAATGCAAAATTAATTAGAAACTGAAGTAGAACCGAACTAGAACTTTGACTAGAACCCAAAATAGAAACTGAACTAAACCAAAACCTGAACTAGAAACTCAACCAGAAACTGAACTATGTAGTCCCTGAACTATAAACTGAGCCACAACCTGCAAAACAAATTAAAAAGAACTAGTGAACTAAACTAGAAACTGAAACACAACCTGAATAAAAACCAGAAACTGAACTAGTTCCTGAACTAGAAACTGATCCACAGCTCAGTTCAGCAACTGAACAAAAAACTTAACTAGAAACTGAACCACAATCTGATGATGGCCTGAAATAGAAACTTGAATTGAACTAGTGAACTGAACAAGAAACTGAAACCACTACCTGAATAGAACCTAAACCAGTAATTTAACCAGTACCTGAACCAGGAACTGAGTCACAGCCTTGATTAGAACTAGTAAACTGAACAAAATGGCAACTGAACTAGAAATTGAACCACAACCTGATTTGAACCTGAAATAGAAACTTGAATAGAACTACACAGAAACAAATATAAATGAGTTTCAATTAAAATATTTGTGGAATCAATTAAAAATTTAATTGAAATCTGACCTGTAAACAAAATGATAGTATCAATTAAAAAAAAAATTGATATTTAATTGAAAATATCAGAAAAAGTAGTTGAATCAATTAAAATTTTAATTGAAAATTCTTTTAAAATCAATTAAAGGTTTAATTGAAAAAAAACATGATTTTTTTTTCTGTGTAGTGAACTGAACAAGAAACTGAACCACTACCTGAATAGAACCTACACCAGAAACTGAACTAGTTCCTGACCTGAATACATATGACCTGAAATAGAAATTTAACTACAACCTGATTGAAACCTCACATAGAAACTAAACAAAAAACTGAACTTAAACCAAACATGATTCGAATCTGAACCAGGAACTGAGCCGCAACCTGCAAAACAACTTGAATAGAACTAGTGATCTGAACTAGAAACTGAACCACAATCTGATTTGAACCTGATATAAGAACCCGAAGTACAACCTGATTGGAACCTCAAATAGAAACTAAACTAAAATTTGCACCTAAGCCAAACCTGAATAGAACTTGAACTAGAAACTGAACCACAATTTGATCTGAAACTCAAATAGAAACTGAACTAAAATCTGAACCTGAACCAAACCTGAGTAGTACCTAAACTAGAAACTAAACTAAATAATATTCCACGCTGTTTTAATGCCATTTCAATATTCTCTTCTTTAGATTTCTATTTTCAATTGACAATATTTAATCTTTGCATAATCTCCACAGCCAGATAATAATAAAATCCAATTGAACAATTTAAATTTAATTTAAAGCCAAATGTTTCTTAATTTTTCATTTGGTCTCTTTTCTGTTTTCTCATTTTAGGTAAGTGTAGTTGGTTGCACGACTAGTAGTAATTTGCTGGTATAATTTTTTTCCTGTACCCTCCTTTTGGCCCTTAACGCTAAATTTTATTTCATTACAAAGTCATTGTGCGGTAAGTATAATTTAATTTTTCTACCAGAAAAAAAAATAATAAATACAAACCTCCCCCTAATAAGTATTTTTTTTTTGTTGTACCTAAAAGTAGACGAAAAGAAAAACTGAATTGCAATTTGCAATTGTAACTTATAACTTGAAACTTGAAACGCAAATTCATGGCAGGAATGAAAATGACAACGACTGGGGTAAGAATGTTTAAATTGCAGTAATAAATATAAAAATCTAACAGCAAAATGGCCAAGTTAAATTGAAGATGAAAACAAATGAAAAGATTTATTTTTTTTTTGTTAAGTTTGTGATCTAAATAATATTTTTATGTCTAAACCCCCCGTTGGATTTGGCACAGTAGTGTTGGACTTAAGCGAGTATTTAGCTTTAAGATAGTCCGCTAGACTGTCGTAAAAATATATTAAAATTACCGCAGTTTGTTTGCCACTGTTCTTTTTGTTTGTTTCTTGTCTAAACTTCTAATTTTACTGATTTGTCGCCTGTTATTATTATTTAGATTTTTTCTACCGCTAACGAGCGACAAAAAAAACATTTTTACGAAATCCTCTTTTTTTTACTAATAACACTTAATGGGCTTTTCCCAAAGCTTAAATATATACATAGACTTTTTTCATTATTCCTTCTTCTAAATGCTTTCACTCATTTACTGTGTTTCAAGCTTAGAAAATCACAAATTTTTAAGAGCAAAAATAAGAAAAATTTGTTATCATCAGCGAAAAGAAATGTTTAAAAAATTTGTGTTTCTTGTTTTTTTTTCTTGTCTTCATGTAAATTAATTTTTCTTCATTTTTTATATTTTTTTCAATACACTTTTTACGAAAATGAAATTAAGTGTTTTGTTAACGCTACAGAAAAAAAAAACACGAAAAATATTTACAGTACAAGGACGTTTTAATGGAGGTTACATACCATTAAAAACAGCGGCAATGGCAGTAATTGCCGCCAAAGAAAAATCAGCAAAAAGGCCCAACAAAACGGAAAAAAGAAAAAATCACTGCTTCGTCTCAAGTGTTGCTTGTACATAAACAGAAGCAAAACGATTTTTTGCTGTTTCAATCAGAAATGTAAATTGCTTTACACCCTACACATGTTTTGTTCTAGTTGCGGTAGTAGTATCACTTTTATTTTAGCAACTAGTTCAAGTTCTAGTTTTAGACTCTAGTTTAGATTCTAGATTCTAGTTCAACTCAAAACTGAACCAGAGACTGAGCTAGAAACTAAACTAGAAACAGGACTAGAAACCGGAACTAGGACCGCAACTGAACTGGAAGATGAACTAGAACCTGAAACAGTTAAGGTTGAATTCAGTTTGTGGTTAATTTGTAAGTTCTAGTGCTGGTTCTAGTTCAGCTTCCAGTTCAACTTCTAGTTCATTGTTATTAAGGTTGAACCTAAATCAGAACCTGAACAAAAAAACTGAATCACAACATGAGTAGAACCTTAATTAAAACCATAAGCTCAACAGAACTTGAAACCAAAACCACAGGTTGTGGTTGAAGTTGTGGTTCATATTCTAATTCAGGTTGTAGTTCAGGTTGTAATTCTGTTCTAGTTCTATTCTAGTTCTGTTCTAGTTCTGTTCTAGTTCTGTTCTAGTTCTGTTCTAGTTCTGTTCTAGTTCTGTTCTGTTCTAGTTCTGTTCTAGTTCTGTTCTAGTTCTGTTCTAGTTCTGTTCTAGTTCTGTTCTAGTTCTGTTCTAGTTCTGTTCTAGTTCTGTTCTAGTTCTGTTCTAGTTCTGTTCTAGTTCTGTTCTAGTTCTATTCTAGTTCTGTTCTAGTTCTATGTATTTCGAAGTTTTGTGGATATGAGTTGATTTTCTCAAACAACAGTTCCTTTTTTTGCACATGTGTGCTTGCACTACCTTCTTCTGTATGAACAATTTATTTAGCAATTTCTTAAATTTTTCTTTAATTTATTTACTTTTGCCTCTTAAAATATTTCATTTCCTCAAAGGTTCCCTTAATCACTTCAGCTGTAAAATAAAGCACCATCCAAACTAACAAACAAACAAACAAAAAAAAGTGGAAAACTGAACACAATGATTCTTTTTCTTTTTTTTGTTGCTCTAAAGAAGAACAAACAGATGCGCTTCAGGCATGTTACACTTCGTTTATTTTTTGTTTAAAATATATAAAAATAATAAAGAATTTTGTTATTTTTACACATTTTTTGTAAAAAAGAAAAAAGCAAAAAAAAAATAAAAATAAAAAAGTGTGTGAGAAAGTGTGTGTGTTTTTTCCTTAAGAAAATTTATTACTCTTGGCCTGGTGATGGTGTTGGTGGTGGTAAACACATTGCGTTTCACGCGCTGTAAACTTTTGACGCCATTTGCAAACATTCTTTCTATATATGTGTATATAAAAGAAGCTGAAGGTAAGATCCTTTTTTCTTACGCTTTTTCTGAATTTTTGTTTTTTGTTGGTACAAAAGGCTGCTATTATAAAAGGAGTTAGTTACCAGAAAAAAAAAACAAGAAATACATAAGTTTGGCACAAAGCATCACTAGCAAATTAAGGAACATTTTTGTTGGCTGCTTTTTTGTAGCTTTTGGTGGCAGATACAGTAGCTGCTGCTGCTGGCGCTGCACCTGAATTGCTGCACGTATCAAAAATGAGCAGAAAAGAGGAGAAAAAAAGAACAATTGTTTAAAAGAACTGAAATGCCATACGTTTCAAAAAGGCTGCATAAGACTTGAAAATTTTAAAACCATAAAAATACAATATTTTCAATTATATTATATATTCAATACATTGCAGTTTTTCAGTAATTACAGGCAGCGAAATTGCGCCGAAATTTTCAGAAGAATTGTGATTTCTAACTTCAGAAATATGGTCGAATTTTATGTGAACAGTGCCTTATTAATATTTCTAAAATCATTAACACAAATTTTCATTACAAAAAAACCTTAATTTTCAAACTATTTTTATAGTTATAATGACTATCAGCCAATTTTGCCTGTTTAAAATCCTGCTTAGCTTTTCCTCAAATCCACCCTAGACACAAACCTTTTCACTGCTTTATATTTCTCCCCCAAAAACTTTTATATATTCTTTTCTATACAATTAAATAAAATAAAAAAAATTATATTTTACAGTAATTACAGCCAGCTAAATTACGCCAAAAGTTTACAGAAGACTGGTGATTTCTAGCTTCAGCAATATTTCAAGCTCCAGCAATATGGCCAGATATTATGTGAACAGTGCCTTATTAATATTTCTAAAATCATTAAGACAAATTTTCATTACAAAAAACCTTAATTTTCAAACTATTTTTATAGTTATAATGACTATCAGCCAATTTTGCCTGTTTAAAATCCTGCTTAGCTTTTCCTCAAATCCACCCTAGACACAAACCTTTTCTCTGCTTTATATTTCTACCCCAAAAACTTTTATATATTCTTTTCTATACAATTAAAGAAAATAAAAAGATTTTCTTGAGTGTTTCTAATTAATTTGATCTTGTTTCCATTTTATTACCTTTTAAAAAATTAACTTTTCAATTTTTATTATAAATAAATAGAATTTAGAAACATTTCTCTATACGATGAGTTTATTTATTTTATTTGATTTTTATAATACATTTGTGATTTATTTGATTTTTCTTCAGAAAGAAGTATTTATTATTTCATGCAATTTTGTTTTATTATCGTTATATTGTGCAACAGTTGTCCAAAAACTTTACAGTTGTATTTTGTTTTAAAAGAGTTGCAAAAAAAATTGCATTTATTTGAATTAAATTGTTTGAAAATGTCTCATGTGTCATTTAGATTTAAAAGCAAAGAAAAAAAATTCACAAAATTACATTTCACTTTAGGAAAACAATGTATATATGCGCATATACAGTAAGGAGCACAAATGTACACTTTTATTAAAGAAAATTACAAAATGTTGTTTTAGATTTAGGGTTAAACAAAGTGATTTACAATTACTGCAAAAAGATTCTGCATGTACTTAATTTTGCAATTTTAAAAATTTTGGAAATCTTGTTTCAAATTATTTACTTTATTTACTTGCACTGAGTTGAGAAGATAAAGAGATGCCAATATTGAGCTTATTATATTATATCGATACCGAAGACTTTATTGGTGATATGTTTTATGTCTATCCCCCTCGCTTCCTCATTCTTATGTTTACAGGCAACACAAAGGGAACATGTGACTAATCTAAACTACTGACAACCTGCTAAATATGTTTTAATGACAGTTGCTGTAATCAGACAGTAGTCAAAACAATAAGTACTTGCAATTTTCTACTGGTTCATACAGTTTATTATATATAGTTTTTAAAGTAAATCTTACAAACTTATTTATGTGTTAGAAGTTTACCCTCTTTTTAGGGAATTTGTAACTTTCAACATTCTGTGACAATGTTTATTTACATGTTTTCAAGTCCTTTTTTCTGCACATTTATTAAACCAACATTTGGTTTATAAAGCGTTTTGTTTTGTAAAACAAAGAATTTATAGGAAAATCATTTGTAAAAAAACTACTTTTAAAAGATTACGATTTCACAAGTGTTGTTAAACTCTTTAGCTGATTGTTAATTGTTTAATTCCTTTTAAAACCTTTCACTTTAAATTCCCTTAAAATTAATTCACCTAAAATTCAAATTCATAACCATTACTTTTAGCAAAAGTAAAAGTAATAGCAATATAGATTTAAATAAAAAAAAAACATTTTCCTCAAACCTCTCGTTATTGAAATTGATTAGAAATTTTCAAACAAACAAAAAAAACAATCTCTCCCAACACAAAGTTTAAAGTTTTTGTAATGGCATGATTAAGACCTCAAAAATTTCATCTAGGTTTATTTAATACTTACTCGTACATACACATACATACATATATTTAAATACACAAATAAATATCAAATATATAAATGATTTTCTATTTAAATTTTCTGTTTTTTCCCCTTAAAAACCTCAAATTGTACATACAATTTGTATTAAATTTTATATTCATACAAGCAAATATACCTACATACATACATACATACATATTTATTTATTTACATTTTAACTAAACAAAAAATACGAATTTTTTTTTTGTTTAGAAAAACACATTTTATTTAGAAAAGCATAATTTTGTTGGACATTTTAATTTAAAATTGTCAATTGGTTTTGTAGCATGTAAAATAATATATGTAAAATAAAATATTGTTGTTGTTTTTGTATGTATATATGTATATGTATATAGTATTAAGGTGCCACCTACTTCTCTAACTAAACAAATTTTGACGTCACATTCAATGATAGGTTCGCAGGCGGCCATGTAGTACGGCCCACTTAGGTCCATATTGCTGGTCCTATAATGTTTAAGGAATTGTTCACATAAAATACGGTCGCATAAATGTTTTAACAATCAAGCGATTGAATACTATTGTATTTCAAACTGTTACTCATTTATTAATGATTAAGAAAAGCTAAAAACTAAAGGACTCTAAAGAATATTTACAGCCGTTTACGGTCGCATACTAAAGGACATACTAAAGAATATGTACAGCCTATTCTTTAGTGTCAAAAAGAAAATGAATTGTCTCCATTCTGACTAAAGGACAAGTGTCTCTTGTCTGACTGGACCAGAATTGTCTCTAGTCTAACTAGAGTAGAATTGTCATCATTCTGAATAAAGGACAAGTGTCTCTTGTCTGACTAGAGTAGAATTGTCTTCATTCTGACTAAAGGACTAGTGTCTCTTGACTGACTGGAGCAGAATTGTCTCTAGTCTGACTAGAGTAGAACTCTAGTCTAACTAGAGTAGAATTGTCTTCATTCTGACTAAAGGACAAGTGTCTCTTGTCTGACTAGAGTAGAATTGTCTTCATTCTGACTAAAGGACTAGTGTCTCTTGACTGACTGGAGCAGAATTGTCTCTAGTCTGACTAGAGTAGAACTCTAGTCTAACTAGAGTAGAATTGTCTTCATTCTGACTAAAGGACAAGTGTCTATTGTCTGACTAGAGTAGAATTGTCTTCATTCTGACTAAAGGACAAGTGTCTCTTGTCTGTCTTCGTTCTGACTAAAGGACTAGTGTCTCTTGTCTGACTGGAGCAGAATTGTCTCTAGTCTAACTAAAGTAGAATTGTCTTCATTCTGACTAAAGCACAAGTGTATCTTGTCTGAATGGAGTAGAATTGCCTGTAGACTGACTTTAGTAGAATTGTCTCTAGACTGACTTTAGTAGAACTGTCTCCATTCTGACTAAAGGACAAGTGTCTCAGTCTGACTAGAATAGAATTGTAACTAGTCTAACTAGAGTAGAATTGTCTTCATTCTGACTAAAGGACTAGTGTCTCAGTCTGACTAGAATAGAATTGTAACTAGTCTAACTAGAGTAGAATTGTCTTCATTCTGACTAAAGGACTAGTGTTTCTTGTCTGACTGGAGCAGAATTATCTCTAGTCTGACTAGAGTAGAATTGTCTCCATTCTGACTAAAGGACAAGTGTCTCAGTCTGACTAGAATAGAATTGTAACTAGTCTAACTAGAATAGAATTGTCTTCGTTCTGACTAAAGGACTAGTGTCTCTTGTCTGACTGGAGCAGAATTGTCTCTAGTCTAACTAAAGTAAAATTGTCTTCATTCTGACTAAAGCACAAGTGTATCTTGTCTGAATGGAGTAGAATTGCCTGTAGACTGACTTTAGTAGAATTGTCTCTAGACTGACTTTAGTAGAACTGTCTCCATTCTGACTAAAGGACAAGTGTCTCAGTCTGACTAGAATAGAATTGTAACTAGTCTAACTAGAGTAGAATTGTCTTCATTCTGACTAAAGGACTAGTGTTTCTTGTCTGACTGGAGCAGAATTATCTCTAGTCTGACTAGAGTAGAATTGTCTCTAGACTGACTTTAGTAGAACTGTCTCCATTCTGACTAAAGGATAAGTGTCTCTTGTTTGACTGAAGCAGAATTGTCTCTAGTCTTACTAGAGTAAAATTACAACCAAAGAAAATCTCTCACTTTTAAGTTACATGTCCATTATTTAAAATTTCCAGAAGTTCCTTTAGTTTTCAAATCTAAAAAGGAAAACTAAAGTAATTATTAATCATGTTGCCCCCTAATTTATTTCACTGTATGTTGTTACATTTATAGAATAAACATTTTCGACTTTACACTCCACATAGTTACCAATGAATAGTACTTTCACAACCAATGTGTGAGCTTCTCCTAGTTGAGAGTATGTTGCAAAAAAATGAACACGAATATTGGCATGTGAAAGCTTGCCAAAATGGTATTAGCATATGTAAGGGACAACCATAAAATTATGTTAGCGGACCAAAGTAGCTATAGCCAAAATAACCTTAAGGACTAACAAGAAAAACTTGAAATAGATTAGTTCTACAAGCAGATCTCAAACGCATGTATGTAACCATAGTTAGTACTCCTTTTAGAAATTGAGATCTTCCGTATAAGTTTTATAGAATCACTTCCTTGGTACATTTTTGTTATTATTTTACCAATCAATAATTTCAGCTTGAATTTGTCAACTTCGGTATAAGTTATGCAAAAGCGATAAATAAACATTCGAAAGTGCGTTTCTACATTAAGTGCTTTCATCGTTTTCCAACTTTGTGTTTCTTTCATTACTTAACAAATAAATAGTATTTTGAAATGTTGATTTATCTTTCCTTGGTTTCAGTTGCAGCTTGTTGCATTCGCATTTGATGAATGCTTTTATTAATATTTGAATGAAGAAAGAATCCTTTAAAAACCTACGGTTGGAGCTAAACTTCGACTCTTTAAAAACCTGCGATTGAAGCTGAACTATGATTTTTTAAAGATCTACGCCCTTATTCAAAAGCGATTATTAAGTTTAACAAACGTTTATTAAGACAGATTTGCATATAAAAATTTGCTTAATAAACGTTTGTTAAATTTAATAATCGTTTTTGAATAAGTGGGCTACTTTTTAAGTTTAACTTTAAAGACTCTTTAAAGACCTACGATTGAAACTTAACATAAACTCTTTAAAAACCTAGGATTGAAAGTTAACTTTAACTCTATAACTTTGACGATTGAAGCTTAAATTTGACCCTTTAAAGAACTAAGATTGAAGCTTAACTTTGAATATTTAAAGACCTACTTTTGAAGCTTAATTTTGACTCTATAAAGACCTACTTTTGAAACTTAACTTTGACTCTACAAAGACCTACGATTGAAGCTTAACTTTGACTCTCTAAAGAACTACGATTGAAGCTTAACTTTGAATCTTTTAATACCTACTTTTGAAGCTTAACTTTGACTCTTTAAAGAACTAAGATTGAAGCTTTACTTTGAATCTTTAAAGACCTACTTTTGAAGCTTAATTTTGATCCTATAAAGATCTACGATTGAAGCTTAACTTTAGCTCTTTTAATACCTACTTTTGACTCTACGAAGACCAACGATTGAAGCTTAACTTTGACTCTCTAAAGAACTATGATTGAAGCTTAACTTTGACTCTATAAAAACATACGATTAAACGAAATATTTGATATCAAAATAGACCAACACTTGAGTTGGATTTACAACATATTTTTCCTCTGGAATAGTTTGCAACAATTTTATAGGACCATAAGTTTTCCAAAAAAGTTTATAGTTTTTGCCAGATTACTTTTCTAGCAAAAACTAATCTCCAAGGTGCTTTGGTTTGCACTTATCAGTTTTGCCAACACAAAAAGCTATTTCGTTTAGTTTTTTTTCGGAATTAAATGCTACTGATAAACATCACAAGGGATAAATATGTCAATTATTAAAGGGAAGACAAACAAATACAATGCATATACGAGATTCGAATATACTATTAAAGATTTTTGTACGTTTTAAATAAAAATACAACAAACAGACATATAACAACTGGAACTACAAAGAGAAATTTCAAGAAATCTAATAACAAATTCCAGAATATAAGAGTTTTCAAAAATGGAATTACTTATGAAGTACATATATGTAGTTATTTAGCAATTAAAAGCGATTAACTAGCCACATTTGTTATCCCTGCAAACTTCTTCAATAACTCTCTAAACTCCTTTTCAATTTTATCTATGTATGTGTTTAATTAAAATATACCTCTTTAAACTAAACTCTAATGGCCGAATTCACAGTCTTTAGTTAACTAATGACAAAGGCTTAACTATTGATTCTTTTTTCGCAATGCTTAGTTTGCCATCAGAATAACAAGTAATAGTTAAACAATAGTTAGTACCTTAGTTTACCAAAGGATAACTAATGACTGAGAATTCGGCCATATGCAATTCATCTTTAACTCCTCTTTTTTTGTTCTTTTCTTCATATGTACATCTTTCCACCAATTTCTGAATTGGTTCATGTTTTTGCCACTTTAGTTTTTTTTCATATACTGGCTTAAGCAAAAAAAAAAACAGAAAAACAAAACCAAAGGCAAAAAAGAAACGAACGCGAAAAACTTTTAAATAAACCAGCTGAATGCATTTTAATGTAATTTTAGGCAAAAGTAGAAATAAAGGAAAATAAAATAACGAAATGAAAAAGTTACTGCCAGTATATACTTTTGCCTGTCTTGCTGTACGCCTTACCGAAACTCTATATTAAGTTTTTTTTTATTTTATTTTCTTGCTGTTGTTATTTTTTTCATCTCCCTTTTCCGTTTGCTGTGCGTTCGGAAAAGTGTTCACAACTTTCCCGGCTAGTTTCAACATGAACTGGGTGCAAAAAAATTTATAAGGTTTTTCACAAAATAACAATTGTATAGTTGTAAATGGTGGAAAAAGCGCAGTGAATGCAAGGTATTAAACTTTTTTTTTGAAGATAACTTCTACTTCATAAAGACCTACAATTAAAGCTTAATATCCACTCTATAAAGACCTATGAATGCGGCTTAATTTTGTCTCTATAAAGACCTACAATTGAAGCTTAACTTCAGCTCTATTAAGACCTGCGGTTGAGGCTTAACTTCGGCTCTATATAGACCTATAATTGAAGCTTAACTTCGACTCTATTAAGACCTGCGGTTGAAGTTTAAGTTAGATTCTATTAAAACCTACAATTAAAGCTAAACTTAAAATTTCTGCAATTTAAACTAGACTTTGATACTGAATACACTACATATGTAGCTAAACCAGTAGTTAGTTAATCATTAATTAAACTTTAGTTAATTTATTAAGCAGAAATTTTTATAGATACCAGCACTTTAATCTTTTATTATTTCTGTCATCGTTGTGTCGATCTTTTCTAAAAGAAAAAGAGTTTTAGTTAATCTTATTGATTTGATATAATTAATAAAGATTTTGTTTAATTTATTCCTTTAACGATCTGCCCTGTTACTGCTGCCTTTGCGAGTGTGTTTTGCGAGTTGTAGTATATGAAAATAGTTGCTATGTAGCCAGTCGTCGCGTTCACTGTTGTTATTTTTCTGCAATATTTCAACTTTTTAAGTGCAATTAGTCCGTTAATAGCATGAAAATTGTAATTGTAAAATTGCACGAAAATCTCCATCATGTTTCCTTTCTTTCTTGTTTTTACTTGCCAAGGATACGCTACGAGACTAGAGCAGGTTATTATAAATGTTTGTTTAAGTTTACCTTTAATCGAAGGAGTTAATAAGGTCTCAGTTTAATTCTAATCGTAAGTTTTAATAAAGTCTAAGTTTTACTTTAATTGATGGGTTTGTTTTACTTTAATCGGAGTATAGTTTTAACTTTATCCGCAGGTCCTAATAAAGTCTATGTTTAACTTTAATCGCAGGTCTTAATATAATATAGCTTTAATCGCAGGTTTAATAAACTTTTATCACAGGTCTTAATAAACTTTATGTTTAACATTAATTGCAGATCTTTATAAAATCTAACGCCTTAAAGAAGTTTAGCTTTAATTATATGTCTTAATAAAGTCTAAGTTTATTTTAATCGCAGTTCTTCATATAGTCTAAAGTTTATCTTCAAAAATAGGACTTTATTTAATCTTAATTTCAATTGTAAACCTTCCAACATTGGCCATTATTTATCTTCAATAATAGGCCGTCATATAGTTTTAGTTTTCTTTCAATAGTAGGCTTTTTCATATATTTAGTTTAGCTTCAACCTTTGACCAATATGTTGACACAATTTAGCTTCAGTCGAAAAACTTCATATTATTTAATTTCAGTAAAAAGTCATTACATAATCTTAGATTAACTTCAATCGTAGACCTTTTAAAATACTTAGGTTTACGTTAACTATTGGCCATTTTATGGTCATAGAATAGCTGCAATCATAGGCCTTTCAGTATATTTAGGTAAGCCGCAACTATTGGCTCTAACTCGTAAACATAAGTCTATTTTTAAAGCTCGATTAAAGTAAGGCTTAAACTTAAGGCTGTGTAAAACTATGTTTACATCTTCAAGATCAGTCTGTATAAAACCATGGCTTAAATTTAAGTCTGTATAAAAACATGATTAGGATTTAAACATAAGTCTGTATAAAACTACTTTTAAATCTTAAACTTCAGTCTGTATAAAATTACATTGAAATTATATAGTTCAGTCTGTATAAATCTCCATTTAAATCTAAAACTTCAGTCTGTATAAAACTACATTTAAATCTTAAACCTTAGTCTGAATAAAAACACCTTGAAGACCTAAATTTAAGTCTGTATAAAACAATGTGTAAAGCTTAAATATGTGTTTGTACAAAACAACGTGTTTAGCTTAAAGATAAGTCTGTATAAAATCTCGTTTAAGTGTTAAACTTTAGAGAGAATAAAACAACGTGTTTAGCTTAAACTTCAGTCTGTAAAAAACATTGTTTTAGTCTTTAAGTTAAGTATTTATAAAACCACGTTTAAATCTTAAACTTCAGTGTGTATAAAACCTCGTTTAAATTTTAAACTAAAACCTGTATAAAACAACGTTTAAGGCTTAATTTAATATTTGTATAAAACTTCACTTAAGGCAAGTTTATGACTTAAACTTAAGTCTGTACAAATCCACATTTTTGGCTTAAACTTAAGTTTGTACAAGACCACGTTTTAAGCTTAAATTTAAGATTGTATAGAATCAAGTTTAAGATTTATACTTAAGCATGTATGAAATCATGTTTAAGTTTTAAACTTGAGTTTATATAAAAACACCTTTAAGGCTTAAACTTAAGTCTGTACAAAACCCCTTTTTAATGCTTAGACGTATGCCTATATAAATTGTGATTCAGGCTACAACTAAATATTTTCTAAAACCCTGATTCTAACCTAAATTCAAGCTTATAAACAGCCACCTCTTAGTCTTTAGCTTAGCGTTGTATACAAAATATGCACTGCGTAAATAGTGCAGTATATAATACAAATAAACTAAACCAACTAAAATGTCTCTCTTTAATAACTAGGTCATGCAAACTTTAGAAGTAGGTCTCTGGGTAGGTGTGAGTTAGATTGTTTACAGTTACTACCTCTAAATAAAAGTTGTTGTACGTTTTTTTTATTGTCCTTTGACGGCGTTGTTATAATGTTCATAAATGTTTTTGTTTTGGTTGGCTCTATTTTGTTTATGTTTTTATGGCCAACAAATTTTAATGAGGCTTTTGTGAACAAACGAAAATATTTGTGGTACTTATGTTGGTTATAAAGCCATGCCAGTACCCAGCTACATAATTTTTAGTTAAACATTTGCTTTTATTATATAAATATATAAAAGCTCATATGATTATTTTTATAACTTTTGGTTTTATATTTAAGAGAACGGAGCAATTAAATAGTTGAAAGAGTTTGTTAACAATTTGGGAGTAGGACTAGTTTAACTAATCAGAAGTTAACAATGATTTGTAGTATTGTACATTGTTTTAGTGTTGTTTGCTATATATTGTGTGGCCGGTTTTTAGGCGCTCTCATAAAATCACAAAGAGTGTTTTATTGTAAATAATTGCCTTAACTAATTGCAATCGTATTTTTTCAGTTTAATTCATATTGTGAGGGTTATTTTTTAACAAACTGCATTTACAATTATTACTGTGTTTACTTTTTTTTTTTTTTGTTGCTTCCTTCTGCAACTCAATTCATTATTTTATTGTTGTTATTGTTATAATTTCCTTTTACGCTTAAAAACAAATTAAGTGCCATAAATAAAACAGTAGCAACAACAACGGTAATAAAAAAAAACATAAATATTTCACTATAAATATTATGTTTCAGAAAGAAAAGAACACAATTTTAAATGCACGCAATTTGTATGGAAAAACTACCCATCCTCATCCCATCATATATCATACCAAAACAGCGCAAAGACAACCCAGTCTGTACAATCCTCTATCGCACACTAACACACTAAGTACAGCAAAAACTCTGCCTTTAAAACAATAAAAATAACTAAAACCTTAATTTTCATTGTATATTTGTTGTTGAAATGATAAACTCAAAACAATTGCAAGCCCTCTTAAATACTTTCTGTTCTTTTTGTGTGGCAAACGTAGAATTTGAAATTTTCTACACCTCTATGTGTGTGTGTGTGTGTGTGTTTGTGCGTATTAGTGTCCTGGTGTGTTTGACTTTAACAAAAGTCAAATACGTAAATTTTTAGAAACATTACTCTGTTTTGGTTGCTGTTGGTTGTCGTCGAAGGCAGTTGAACTCGTTTATGATGCGTGCAGGAATGAATTTATATTATTATTGCCGCGTATAAAATTTAAATTAAAATTTACGTTTACCAAATTCAAAACACAACCAAAAAAAAATGGAATAAAGAGCAATAATTCCTAGCTACATTTAGATATAGACACACACATGTACATACATATATACCTTGACTATCCAGCAAATCTAAATTCACAACTATCAGCAACTGTAAATTTATTTAAAAGTGGAAGCACAGTGGTGTTTAAGAGGAAAATTTTGGGAAAGTTATTGAAATTATATATTGAAAGACGCGCATAAAGATGTTCAAAGCTGAAACTTAACCCCCTTATTCAAAAACGATTATTAAATTTAACAAACGTTTATTAAGACAGACTTGCATATAAAAATTTGCTTAATAAACCTTTGCTAAATTTAATAATCGTTTTTGAATAAAGAGGTAAATCTGTACAAAACCGCGTTTAAAGGTTAAACTTAAATCAGTGTAAAACCACATTTAAATCTTAAATTTAAATCCACATAAACCGCGTTTGAAGCTTAAACTTAAATCTGTATAAAACCAAGTTTCAACACTTAAATTTAAGTCTGTATAAAAGCGTGTTTAAAGCTTAAACAATAGTTTGTATAAATCCACGTTTAAAGCTCAAGCTGAAGTCTGTATAAAACCGCGTTTCAATTTTACACTTAAATCTGTATATAACCGCGTTTAAAACTTAAATCAGTGTAAAACCACATTTAAATCTTAAATTTAGATTTATTTAAAACCGCGTTTAAAGCTTAAACTTAAATCCGTTTAAAACCGTTTTTAAAACTTAAATTTAAGTCCGTATAAAACCGTTTTTAAAGCTTAAACTTAAATCTGTATAAAACCACGTTTAAAGCTTAAACTTAAATCTATATAAAACCGCGTTTAAAACTTAAACTTAAATCTATATAAAACCACATTTAAGGGTTAAGCGTTTTTAAAGCTTAAACTTAAATCTGTATAAAATCACGTTTAAGTCTCAAATTGTACTCTGTATAAAACCACAATGAAACATTAAACTTTTGTTTGTATAAATCTAGGTTTAAATGTCGCATTTTAAACTTCAACTTAAGTCTGACAGAAACAAAAACAGCTAAGTTTTCAACTGAAATAAAGCAAAACTTTGACTATAATTAACCCAAGTTTTAAACCAGATTATAAATATACACCCCTATTGTGAATAAGAATTTCACATGAAATTTTTTCCCTTTTCACATTTTCCTATTAAAATTCAATGTTGAAAAAATAAAAGGTAACAAATTTCATGTGATAGACTGCCTTAAAAGAAGCTACTTTGTAGACTTATATGAAGCTACCTTATAGTCTTAATAAAAGCTACGTTGTTGACTTAAACAAAGCCACGTTGAAGACTTAAACTAAACGGTGTTAAAGACTCATAGGAGTCCCCATTTTAAACTTAAATAAATCTAACTCTAAAGACTACCGTCTTATACTAAAGACTACCGTCTTATACTAAAGACTACCGTCTTATACTAAAGACTACCGTCTTATACTAAAGACTACCGTCTTATACTAAAGACTACCGTCTTATACTAAAGACTACCGTCTTATACTAAAGACTACCGTCTTATACTAAAGACTACCGTCTTATACTAAAGACTACCGTCTTATACTAAAGACTACCGTCTTATACTAAAGACTACCGTCTTATACTAAAGACTACCGTCTTATACTAAAGACTACCGTCTTATACTAAAGACTACCGTCTTATACTAAAGACTACCGTCTTATACTAAAGACTACCGTCTTATACTAAAGACTACCATCTTATGCTAAAGACTACCGTCTTATACTAAAGACTACTCCTTTCTAGTACTTGAAGATATAATTTTATTTCCAACACTTGTTTTTCCCAAGTTGCCACTGTTTGAAAAAGTAACACTCTCTCTTTTTTGTCTACCACAACGCCACCTTGATACTTAATGAAAAAACAGTTATAGAGCAATAATATAAAGCAACAATAACAATTGCTGAAGCGGATGTGGATGTGTGTACTTCTATTTCTTGTTCCTTTTCTTTCGTCTGCTTTTAGTAGCAAACAAATTTTTAAGTTTATAAGAAAATTAAATGCTATAAATTATCAAATGTTCACATTTTTTCATTTTGCTAGCGCGTTAAAGAAAGAATAACGCGTGTTTTTAACAGCTAAAACATTTCTACTCTAGTAAATTTGCGTGTGCCCCGGTGCTGGCAACTGGCAAGCTCCCCCTTTGGAACGTCTTTTAGATCTGGCAGGTAAATTTAAATGCGATTTGTTACGGTTTGTGTCAAAACAACTACAATATTTTCAAATTCAATTCATAGCATTAGAAGGAAGAACAACACAGAGGTAAAAATAAAAGATAGACAAAAGAGGAGAGTATATAAATAGGGAAACAAGGATACAAACTTAAGCTGGAGTAAGGGTGTTGAGTGTAAAACGTATGGTGGTAGTGGATTTTAAATATATTTGCATATATTTAAAACTTTTATTTATTACACATTTTTATTAAAAAAGAAGAAAGAACGTAAAACATACAGGGAAAGAAAAACTTGAATACAAGAATACAGAAAACAGAAATAAAATATAGACAATTAGTTTTTCGCTGACACCATTTTTGTCAGTTGTATTTCGCTGTTATACTTGCTTGCCTGACAATTGACTTAATTTTCTTTTCAAACTTATAAGGTTGCTGACTATTTTGTTATTAAATGTTAAACATATACATACATATGCTCGAGGATGTCCCTAATTTATAAAAAAAACCTTGTATGTTATATTTGTGTTAAATAAATTTGTTTATACACATGATTATCCTGCAGTATATTTATTTATTTTTATATTAATGTTGTTGTGTTAATGTTGGTTTTATATTGTCATTTTTTTAAGCCGAACTAATGAAAATTGTTCTTTCAGCATGTGAGTGTGTGTTACAATGATGTGTTAGTCTCTGGGGTTAATTCTTAAAAATTTATTGCAGTTTTATAAAATTTTATGATGCCCGTATATATAATTTTAAACACATCAAATTGTTAGGATAATAAGGAGGCCATAAAATAACAACTGACAAGTGTAGCACAGCTATAATCAGAATTCTTATGTAGGGACTGAATTATACATTTGCTACACGGTTTTGCAGTTACATTCGCACTCATTGAAATATTTCCTGTCCATTTTGCAAAAACGAGCCTGACATTCCCTGATCCTTCGTTGCAGTTTGTCATAGAGCTATGAGTTCAATTAGCTCCATAAAAAGTAATATGGTGTTCAATTATATATTCTAGTGGCCCAATTACCACTGATGCAAATGCATTTTAGCATGCTCAAACATGCACAGCTGATTACAACAATTGGTCTACTTTTATTACAAATTCCTTTCATTATTTAACTATTGTAATTAAAACTATTTAATGATTTAAACCCAACATTTAAAGACAAGACTATATTCTACTTAAATTAGTTTTCATTACTTAAATATTGCAAATTCTACTTCTTTAGCTCATCTTTGAATGTTAAAATATTTTGCACAAATATATTTAAAATGTTTTCTTGATTTCAACATCAACAAAACTAACAATTTATTCATATGAAAAAATCAATCATTATATGACAAGAACTTAAAAACAAGCAATAGTTTGCATAAAAACTATATACATTCGTACTTGCCAAAAATCAATGCATATTATGTGTCATTATTTTCAGAGATGTAAATGAAAAATTTATGCAGATAACAAAACTACAACCAACACACAGTCAGTGAAACGTACAATACGTACAAGGATGATTTGTGAGAATAAATATAGTAGGCTAAACTTAACAGTACTTTAAAAAAGGCTAAGAAATGAATGCTAAGAAATTTTGACGACAAGTAGGAATTCTTTAATAGTAATTGGAACAAAAAAGAAATTATAGATTGTGTGCTGCCTACTTTTGGGTGCATGAATATCCTTTGTTGCCTGTCAAGTTGTGGCGTAATTTTTCACAGATTTTTTATGCCGGCCCTCCTAAAACTGCAGTCAGTCACTGTAATATAAAATGAAACGACCAGACCACAAATACTATATGCTGTATTAACAAAATGCATTTCTCATTCATTCATGAATTGACAGTGTAAGGAACTTCATTGATTTTGCATGAGCATAAACGAAAGCGTTTATGCCAACACATTTCGGAATGAAACAACATTTGTAATACTCCCACATGCAACCACACATCTATACAACAATACATACATACATACATATGTATAGTATGTGCAAATAACTAGCCAACAACAATATTAGCATAAACATAAGTGAATATCAATATGGTGAATCTATAAATTTATAGAACTACATACATACATACGAGTGTGTCTATGGATATTTTAGTGTAGCTATGTATGTATGTCTGTTTAGATCCATGTGCATGTATATATGTATATGCAGTTTTTATTGGACCATATTTACAATTTTCCTCATAAACAACTAAACTTTAGTATGTATTGCAGTTTATAAGTAGAAACATGCAACTCTCACAACACTGTGTATCTGCATAATATGGTTTAAAATATACACTTATACAGATAAACACTGTTATATATGGTACATATGCATGTATGTAGCTCTAAATGTGAGAGTGTTTTAAAATGCATTTCAACATATTAAATTCAAGCATAGGGAGGATCATTATCATTACTACAAGGTCCTTATGTTTTATAGTAAGAAAACTGTAAGAAATATAAAAACTTCTTGTAATTAATCTCTATCATATATATTCCACTTCTAAATAATATTTGACTGTCTAAATGAAAAAATCGTAGACAATCTGTTATTTTCAATAAATCAAAATCCAAAAGCATAGACGTCATATCTGCAGTTCCGCAGGGAAGCCACCTGATCATGATCTTCCCAATTCAATTGCAATATCCTAATGTATGCAGATGATGTAAAGATTTTTTCATATTTGACGAAGAAAGTTCATACAACTCATATTCAATTCGATTTAAACAAATTACACAACTGGTGTTAGTTATACATGATGTCCTTTTCCAGATATGGAGCTCAAAATTAAAATCCGTTTTCTCTATCATTGATTTCGGTGTCAACTTTAATAGAAAGCTGAACTTTAACTAGCATATAACTATGACTGCTAATAAAGCAATTGTTGTCCTCCGTTATGTATATAAAACGTTGGGCAAAATCTATTCACAACGTTGATAAGACCGATACTTGAATACGCATCTGTAATCTGGGACCCGCAATATAATTTGTATGTACATAAAAAGCTGAAATCTATTCAAAACTAATTTCTTATATTTTGCCTTCGGAAACTGGTACTCATAAAGCTCCCAACTTTGAGAACTAGAAGAATAATTGCAATTGAACCCAATTAATAAAGATGATGCCTGCCACAGATGTACTGGTAAAAGTTGGAACAAAGCTACAGATCAAGAAAATTGATAGTTTATTATCATACATGATTAATGTTCAATGATATACACAGCAAAAAATAAAAATGAGTTTCAATTAAAATATTTGTGGAATCAATTAAAAATTTAATTGAAATCGGACCTGTAAACAAAATGATAGTATCAATTAAAAAAAAAAATTGAGATTTAATTGAAAATATCAGAAAAATCAGAAAAAGTAATTGAGTCAATTAAAATTTTAATTGAAAATTATTTTAAAATCAATTAAAGCTTTAATTGAAAATTCGTGTACGATCAGCCAGGATCGAAGAAACACATTTAACAGACCTGTTCTCTCTACAGAAACTAATATTGGAGAATAAAGTTAATTCCTTGCGATTCAAGCTCAAAATATATATTTGCCCATTTTGTTTCCCCCTATTGCGTTCTGTGGTCATATATCATACTTTGATTCATTTAGATTCAATTGAATATTAATTAAAGAACTTGACTAAGAACTGGATGTTAGAATCTTTGTTACTGCCCCAAAGAACACACTTTGACATTTAATTTTTAATAATAGTTTAATGCAAATATGGAAGATCAGATTTTCAATTATTCTTTCCAGTATTACTAATGGCAACTAACGAATTAAAACCCTTTTCAGCATTGGTAACGATATCTGCCAAATAATGACTCATTTTGTCATATAACCTCCAAGAAAGACAAAACCAGAGCTGTGCTATCAGAAAATAATTTAGTACAATTCGACTGAAAAAAGTACACTTTTTTAGTACAATTTGTAAAATCTTATTTCGCATCCCTGACACATGCTATACTATATTTGTGTTGGTTAAGCAGCAGAAAGCTTTGTGTGCTAAGAAAGATAATCATAAACATTTAAAAAATTGCGTAGCGTAACCTTGCCACAACTGAATTAAGTCCCTGCGACTTTACTTAAGTGTTCGCACGTAGTGAACTACCACGTAAACCAACTGATCTCTGAGATCACAACAAAGCAAGAAATAAATGCCCATCGCTGCTCTAAAGCAGAGGTAGGCAAAGCGTAAAATGAGGTTGTGTGTGTGAGCTTACTACCCAGCAAACATAAACATAATTATATAAAGTATACAAAACAACTTAGATAGGAAACATACACTCACAATATATTTTCCGCAACATATAAAAAATTAACAACGAGATTGATATACAAACGGAACTTCTAATACTTCAAAAGCTAATTACATGCATGTTACCAAATGCATTATCAAACATAAAATATTTTTGTAATTCATTATTAATTATTAATTTTAAATGTAGTATTTCTGAAAAAAATATAAAAGCATCCGCCGCATGTGCACACATTGCTGTTTCAATGACGACTGAATAAAAGAGATTAAGTGCATGTGTGAAGTGCTCCCTGCACAATTGTGCTATGGGATGCCGACCTATGCTCTAAAGCCATCCGTGTATTTTGGACTGCAACTCTCACTCGACCGTGGCTAGTAGAGGTGACAGTATTTAATTCAACTCTATTGTTTTACAGGAGATTCGGCGCAAACTAACTCATCTTTACTACAATGGCATGTGTTCTATTGAAATTAGGGAACTTGTTTCCAAAAATTGCAGTTTTTTACGCTATACTCGTGCTCCAGTAATAGGAAAAATTCGAAATAAACTTTCTGCTAAAGTTCTCCAAGCTTTAAAAAATAAGTTTCAAAAAGACCGCCATTGGATTATCGGACGAAATTCTCACTTAAATATTTGAAAAGCATATATGGCCATCGGTTAAAAGTTTGAGCGATATCATGTTCATAGTAAAGCTTAAAGTTACAAATACAAATTTTAAATTGTTTCATAATTGATTATAGTTATCATATGTAATTTAGAAATATTCTTTTTAGTAACAATATCAACTAATTACTTGACCTCCTACTTAAAAAAGGAAGTATGAGAGAGTAAGAGATGTCATCTGGGTTGTCTATTCCTAATATTTAGGAAAGGGAAATTTATATGTACGAAGACTTTTTCTCTGAGACAAAAGAAAAATACCAGCATATCCAATACTAAACAACATTATATTTTAAATTCCATTGAGTTTATTTGAGAATAAGTAATATATATATATATATATATATATATATCTGTTCCTTTAAACTCCTACAAGGAGCATAGGGCCAAATAGTATAAGTAATATGTCAAGCAAAAATAATTTCCTTTTTCTTGATTTCTAAAAATTACTTAAATACATACTTACATATATTTTCGATGGACAATACCTTAAATATTGTCCATGAAATATGTATACATGTAGGTACATATGCACCAATATTGTATGTTTGTATTAAAACGTGTATTGTAATTTACTATCGACATGAATAGCAATAACAAAATTCATTGTATTGCATATTAAATGAGCCAATATTTGGACATGCACATGCATATGCTTATGTACTTATGTATGTATAAACAGCAAAATGAAATAGACAGAAGTGACACACAGACACATGTATACAATACATATATGTAAAACTTACAGCATGCTTGTAATATGTAAATTTCAACACTCATACATACTAGGGTGGTCCTTATTTTGTACTTTCAAAATAATACACAGATTTCGAAACATAATTATATTTATATGAGATATCGTAACGAAATTTCACATAGTTGGGGTTGAGGTGTTTTTGAATTGATCTACAGTTTTTCGGCCAGTATGTAGCCCTCAAAGTTGCTCAACTTAAGTCTCGGGTAACATTTTTTAAAAAAATCTTCAAAAATCCACGAATGATTTGAAATTGAAAACATTAACACTACAGAATATCTACAAAAAAAATATGTTATATGTGTAGGTTATCTCTTTTAGTTCAAGAGATATTTAGGTTTTCTTTTAATTTCTTTTTGCCTTTTTTTAGATATGATGGGTCTATGGACGTTGGAATATTTTTGCTAAACTATCAGCTACATTTTCAATAAAATTCATATTCAATTAAATTAAATAAACTTGCCACTTGTTGGCTCATGAATTAAATCATAAAGATTGCACAAAGAATGTAAACAAAATTTTCTCTCTTTGCTTATTACGTCACAACTTATTTTTTCCGTATAAGCAACATGTAAAAAATAACTTCTGTTAACAATATTTTAATAGAAAATAAATGTAACATTTAAATATTTACTATTTTATATGTATTAAAATGTATCAAAAACGTGAAAAAATGTATCAAAAACGAACGAAAAAAAGGACAAAGGAAACTGTATTAAGTTTTGTGTAAAACATTAAATTAAATGCTAGAGAACATTTTACGTTTTTTTTCATATATTTTATGCAATGGGGCAGAATCGAAATATTTTGGGAAATAAACAAGCATTTCCAAACAGCTGGTCTGATCGAGATACAATTTTACATTAAAGTAGTAGAGGAGTAATCATGTTTAAATTTTTATGATGGCGGACCCCGCAAACCCTCTGGACGGAGATGGGAGGGCTCAAAATAAGACACCTTTGTCATAAAATCTAGGTCGAAAAATAAACTATTTTTAATTGAAAAATGTGAAAAATTATTAAGCTATATATAGGCGGTTGTCAGATCATACAATGTTGTCAGATCTAGCAATGTGCTAACAAAGTACTGACATTGAAAAATTATTAGCAAAAGGTTAATTGTTAATGCTGGAAGACAAAAATTTGAAGTTCACACGGTTGTTAGACATTTTTTGAACATTTTTCGGACCACCTTGTAAGATCTGACAACCGTCTATACTAAACTTTATTCGTTCTACAGAATATACAGTGGAGGACAATGACTTGGTGGTGACTTGAACAGTAATTTAGCACTAAATAAAAATGTTATTCTCATCAGAAAAACAAAAAAATAAAAAAACTTAATTTAAATTCTAATATTTAGTATGATATCCTTAGTTTTAACAACATCTGCACATTACCTGGGCATAATCTCCACCAGAGATAGACAGGGCTCTTCTGGATTTGCGTACCAAGCATTTTGGTTTTTATGGCACAAATCGGCCAAAATCTTGCATCTTACTGAGGTTATATGTTGCTCCACATCATTCTATGGTTCTCAATTGGATTTAGATCCAGAGATTAGGCTGTTTATTTCAACACATCACCGAACTAGCCGATTAATTGGGCCATTATTTTGTGTGTTGTGGTACCGTCTTGTTGTAACCACATGTCAGCCAAGTCCAGCTCTTCCATTTTTGGCTAAGAAAATTTGTAATCATCTTACGGTAGCGCTCGCCATTCACAGCAATGTTCCTGTCTTTGTCAATTAATCATAGGCTACGCCAATGGACAAAAATTGCATGAACGTAAAATACTTTTGAAAACTGCATATATGGAATGTACTAACCTCATGTCCATTTATTGTGTCTACTCTTACTCTACTCCATTTGCCCATCATAGTTTTGATTGTGGCTAGACAAATCGAAAATGAGTTAAATAGGGGCCAACCTAATACACACGCACACAGTTTACATTCAAACATGTAAAAATTATTTTGACCAAAATGTTCAATTATGTGTATTTTACAAGTATTATGCGAAATTTGTATAAGTTCGTATACATACGTATATGTATCCATACATATGTACTCGTATGATTCTGTATGTAAATTTCATATGTAAATGCAAATAGCAAGCGAGGGCAGTCTAATTTAAGCTAGCTGAGGCAGTAATTCTTAAAAAAAAATTTGTTTGCACAATATTCTTCATGTAGTAACTTCATTTAGTAAAAAGAACTAATTGGATCCCAGGTTTAAGCAGTCTAAACAAGTTTCTACCAAGAGCCAGTAAAGTCATGGTCACGTCTGTTAAACCTGTGCCTCTCCCTGCTACAGAGCTCAGCTTAGTTTTGGATATTCTGCACGAGTTAATTGTAGATCTACTGAGTTCCGCAACTTTTACCTCTCATGCAGCAATTATATTTTGACGACGACTTCTCCAATCCACCCTGGAACTGCGTCAACATTTTAACAGGATGGCTGATTGGTATTTTATTCTTGGCCTCATTTTGGTTTCGTTCCTAAGTCCTCCCCTATCGCGGGAGATTCAGAAGTATGGAGCATCTTTCTTTACTAACTGCATTAATGTAGATCTCACAGTGGTTTCATGGTTCTTTTTGGCTTTAGCATTGTCCTAATTATATTTTCGGCCGTTATTGTCACACACCTAGTTTGGTGTTTAATGCTCTACTTGCATATTTCCACTTTGGACATTCAACAATTATATGCTTAGCTGTTTCCACACTTGCTCCGTTTGTCACACAGTTGGCAGTGTTGGTTGGTGGTTGAAGCTTTTAAGGGACCCTTCTAGGTTACCCTCCTATATGTATGCTATACACTTATGTATCAACTTTTTGCATATTTAATTTTCTTCTATTGATATTTAGTTATTGCTCTCAAATACTACTACTACTAAAACTCTATTTGTTATTCTAGCCATTATTGTAACAATTTTGTGCTTTAAACTCTCACTAACTTATTCACTGACTCACTTCACTCACTTCACCCTCTTGTCCAAGTTTTATTTTGTTCATCACACAAAACTGCTGTTATTTATGCAACGAAATTTTCCAAAAACTTGTGCAAATTTACGATAAATGTAAATGAACGATTGCAGTTAGTAGTGCATAATAGTAAATAATGACAATGACAAACATTAAGTTAAAAAAAAAATTGTGTATAAAATGTAAATTTTGTAATTTACATAATTTATGTAAACAATAGTGTAAAATATATATACACATATGTAATATGTAATATTTTACATATTTTCTCATACATAAAACAAAAGTCAGATAATCAGTGTTAATGCCATACCTATACATAAACATTTAGTATGAATGACAACAGTACTCTACACATATGGCACTACTTACCAAGTGTATCAATGGGCAATAATGATGGCATTTTAATTGGCTAGATAGGTGTGTTAAATTATGTTACTTTTGGGAGTTTAAATAACAGGTAATATTAATTCACATAGAATTTGTTTATTTGTTTATAATAATGTTTGGCATTATTATAAATGGAAAACCACTTTTCAGACTTTTCTCCCCTCATAGAAGGGTATGACATGCCTTTTCTGGGGTAGCCTATCTGGGGTAGATTTGACCCTCACAAGTCTTTGGGTCCTGAAGGTATCTTACTGGTTAATAAACAGCACAATGCAATTCTCATCAGAACTGTTAGCATGCCTTATTAAAACTTGCATGCCCTTATAGAGGGGAATGACTAATCTATAAACTGTCTTGAGAAGTCTTAAATTCCAAGGTCATTTATAAGTTGCAAGTTCGTTTTCATACCTAAAGACGATAAAATATCTCATAAGAAACTGAAGGACTATATAGTAACAGTCTTATTTAGAAAAAATTAAAGTACACTTCAAATGTACTTTAAGAAAATTTTGTATGAAAATTTTATCTAAAAGCACACTTCAACCCTACTTTATTTTTTATGAATACGGCAGTAAATATACAAGTCTATTCTCCTGCCTTCTAAAAACTCTTGAAAGTCTGCATTTTTCAACAATTCAATATGCCTAAATGAAAGGTAACTCAATTCAGACGAACGCCTCTAATTTACATTGAGCGTATTGTGCACGCAGTTGGTTGGGCATGGTTACAACAACTACACTGTGTTTGTTTTGGTAACAATATATTGTTGTGTTACACAAATAATTGTTATTTTAATTTGATTTTAACAATATTTTAGTTACTATAAACATTTTCCTGATTATCGCAATTAAAAAATTAAATATGGTTCACTGAAACATAATTATTTTTAAAATTTGTTTTCCACAACTATTGAATGATCACTATTCAAACATATTATATTATTTACAACTATTTAAGCTTACAAATAACCATTAAATGGTAAGTTTTTATATTTATATATATTATATTTATATTTTATATATATGACAAATTAGTTTTCATTTTAATAATATTTTGTTTTAACTATTTGTAGAATGCTTTTGAATCAGTTTGGTAGTTTGTCTATGTGATATCGGATTATTTATTTGGATTTAAATGTTTCAATAATTGAAAAAGAAAACAATTCATATTTCAAATATACTTTACTACAAAAAAAACAAAAATTTCAAAGAAGTGTAAAAGACCTAAATAGATTATGTTTACTACAACCAAGTTTTTTTCCTACGTGTGGATTATGCACAATATCGGTGTGCTCTAGGTTAAATGAGGGGCTTTTAACAATGTAACTCCTATGGCCTTAATGTATAAAGTTTTTGCCTAAAGGGTAATTTTATCTATTGTGGAAGAAACTAAACCAGCTGTGGAATCTTGCAATCAATTTGCTACTCATATAGATCGACTACTATATATGGGTTAAAATACTGCTACACAGGCGAATAACTACTCGTCTCGTGGCCACAATTTTTAAAAGCATTAAAATGGCACTTCGCCAACTCTCCGTTTGGAGCATCAAGATTAAACATATACTCTGTTCAGGGAAGTTTAATATCCCCAAAAGTTAACCTCTTAACGGTGTGGACAGCCCAAATTGTGTCAAGAGAAATTCTGTATTTAAATGACAACACTTAGATGAGAGTATCTAAAGACATTGCGGCCATATACTTGGATTATCGGAAACACACAGTGTAAAGCCTCGCTTTACTACATTACTATGTTAAATTGACTACCAATTAATCTTAGGAGGTTTTTGGAAAATTTTGAATATTGCACATCTAAATCCTTCTTCAGTAGGTGCTTTAATGTGTCGATAATAAGTGAAAAGACTAATGGGATGCCTCTAGATCCCTCTAGAATCATTCACTCAAGATCTGATGACTCGTGTGTATTTTAGACTACAAAACCCTTAAACTGTTCTTCATTCTAAGTTTAATATTGTGGATAGGTCCGTCAATTGATCTGGACTCCGTGGAATGAGATCGCCTTTCTTTATTTAAACTCTTCTGCATATCATAACAGCTAAATATCCAAATGAATTTTATTGCGAATTCATTGCCCAAGACAGGAATGAAAAGACTGATTGCTTGGTTGTAATACAAATTACATTGTGCAAGTATTGGGTCTATGATTGAGGGTGCTGTAGCTTAATTGGTTAACGCGTTTGATCATTAAACATGAGCATAACAACATCAGCTTCTGACAATTATTAATTTTCTACCTATCATAACTAATATTTATCACAGCGCCTCCTTCAGTGGTATAGCATTGAAACGCCACCAAAGTTAAATAATTATACAAAGGCTATAAATCAAGCTTTAAAATAATGCACCTACTCACCACCAGAGGCGCTGCAACGCTGCACTAAAACAAACATAACGCGCAATTGATTTCTTCTATTTTTACCACCTTTACTTCTTCAACCTCTCAAAATTATGGACTCTGCAATTGCTTGCAAATTAGATGGTAGCTCCAGGCCACGTATTTACCTACTTGTGACGTTTTGAACAAGTCACCTGACTAGTATCAATTCGATAAGTATAACTGATACTGGGAGTTTGTGTTAAGCGGTTTATCTCCCTATCTAAGAAAACATCCCTGAAGATACTACTGCTCACACGATTACACTGGCCACGAACGGCATAATTGTTCAGACAACATAGTGGCGTGAGTTACTTTTGTGCCTTCTTGTATTTGTACAGGGTGAAATTGATGCATATTATTGCATTTTTAATTAATAATATCATGTTTACCTAACTCACGTTCTCTTGAGAAATAGTCACTAGATTTTCTAACTATAATGTGAGTTGGAATATGACGCTTACGGTTTTAGAGCGGGTAAGAAAATGTATTACAGAGTGCTTTATGTCCAGAAATATTACAAAACAAAGACCTTAAAATTAAAATTATTAAAAAATTCCTAAGAGACTACAGAGATTAGTTTACATAAAGCCATAAATTGTTTTTTCTAATAATTTTTGACATACATATGTATATGTTATGTACACTTAAATATTCAATAAAAATTATTGTGACCTAAACACATGTAACAAATGAGGTGTGAATTTATGAAGCCTAGTAAGCAAATCATTAACATAAAAACTATTTAATAAAACATAAAGCAAATATTTCAACAAACCCCTAAATTCAACCCAAAAATATGCAACGAAATTTATTCAACTTCTGTTCCTTAAGCTACACAAAGGTTATTTGCGGCTGTCAGTGTCACGAATGTCAAAAATATATTTAAAAAATATTTATTAGATTACATATTTTTTTTTTTTTTGTTTTTGCATTTAATTTCAAATAAGTGCTCATCTTTTGTTTATGTGTGTTTGGAATAAAAAAAAAAAAAAAAGTACGATTTTAGGGTTGAGGAGTCTGTTTTTTATGTGCTTCTTTATTAGACTCATAAATTACGCTTGTTGTAGTGATGTTTAGCAATAAAACAAGAATTTTATTATTTTATTATTCGCAAAATAAGAACAAAAAAAAACACACAAACATGTTTAAAATATAACAAGCAGCGAGCTGTCTTTTTAATAACATTTGTTGTGTGCAGTTTTTTTTTTTGTGAATAAAAGCAAAGGTTCGGTCACACATGGCAAATATTTGAGGAAACAGACGGTAACCACTAAATAAAATTTATTATAAAACTTTATTTACTAAAGACAACTCACAATAGAAGTTTGTTTTTATTTTATTTGCTGATGTTTGCTCTTACAAAACATTTGTAAAGTTAAACATCGTCAAACAAATTTATGCTAAAACCAGTGGTTACGCTTTTTTTCAGTAAATATTTGCCATGTGTGACCGTACCTTACGAAGCGACAAAAAGAGAGTTTGAAGTATAGAATATGTTGTTGTATAGGGTGTTAGGGAGGAAAAGGTAGGCAGTAGAGTATTACGCCTTACGAAATCAAGATTTTAAGTAAAGTTTTGTGCTTTAAATATATTAAAACGTTCATTTACCTTCGTTGTTGAAAAGTACTTTTCTCTGGCTGTTAAAAAAGTTGCACACTTTCTAATTTAACACTTGCATCCTAATTCCCCATTATCTACGCTCAATTCTTTGCCCTAAACATGTGCAAGACCTCTGAGTGTTAACTTCTCTACACATACGTTAAACCTACATACATTCGCAAATATTTTAGCGTCAGGGACATTTTTATGCATGAATATGTTAAACATGTTCATGCAATGACGCTGATGAGCTTTGCCTTAAAACCTACATCAAACCATCAACATCGCTCTCACACTCACCTATTCTCGTGCAAACAGCCTTCCCTTAATCCGTTTGCCTTTTTTTAAATTTCTGCGTTGTTATATTTCAAACATGTTTTGCCCTTGTTTTTTTTTTTTTTTTTTTTTTTTTACTTTAATTTTAGCAGTTTTAAGTCTTTTCATTGCTAAAGCATATTTTAAGGCTTTTAGCGGCACTGTTCCTTCCCCTTTTTATGTATGTCTCTAATATATTTTATTTTCTTTCCTTTTTTTTGACAGTAGTTTAGTGCGTGATTAAATGTTAAATTGGTTTTTTATTATTTGTTTGCAAAATATTGTGTATTATAAATTTTGCTCTTCATCTACTGACAAACGCATTATTTTGCGTATGAAAATCGTGTATTTGCGCTCGTGCCAGTATGGCCTGAATAAAAAGGGGTTGTTTGAAAGCTTTAGCATAAAATTTTAGTTTAGCAGTCAGAGTTAGTGCAGCAAGTATGATTTGATAAATGTTTTATTATACTTTTTTTTAAGCGCTTGCAATTGTGTATGTAAAAAGTAAGGCAGCCAGGGGTCAAAGAGTTTATTTATGACTCTAAGAGTTTGGGTATTTAATTCATGGATTTTTTAAATATTTTTCTCAAATATTGCTATTGACTGAGTCACTATATAGCTATATAGCTTAAATATTGCTCCAGACAACCTCGCGATTGAAGCTTAAATATTGCTGCAGACATAGCCACGATTTAAGCTTAAATAGTGCTCTAAAATGAGCCACGATTGAAGCTCAAATAATGTTCCAGACAGACCTACAATTCAAGCTCATATATTCCTCTAGACAGAACCCCGACTAAAGCTCAAATAATGTTCAACACTGAGCCATAATTTAAGCTCAAATATTGCTCTGGACAGAGGCAGGATTGGAGCTGAAATATTTCTCTAGACAAAGCCACGATGGAAGCTCAAATAATCTGCTACACTGAGCCACAATTGAAGCTAAAATATTTCTCTAGACACAGCCACGATTAAAAATCAAATATCATTCTAGACAGAGCCACGACTAAATCTCAAATAATGTCAACACTGAGCCACAATTGAAGCTGAAATATTTCTCTAGATAAAGCCACGATGGAAGCTAAAATAATGTGCTACACTGAGCCACAATTAAATCTCAAATATTGCTCTGGACAGAAGCACAATCAAAGCTAAATTATGACTGCAGTTAAAACTTAATTATCACAATAGAAAGACCACGAATCAAGCTAAACTATGTCTGTGGAAAGACGATTAAAGCTAATCTATGGCTGCAGAAATGCCAGCAAACTAAAATTACAATTGAATATAAAATATGACTATACAAAAACGACGATTGAAGCTGAACTATGAACCTAGAGATACCACGATTATGGCCTGCAGATAGAGCCACCAATAGAGGTAAATTTATAGGGAAGAAGTTAGTCAAACATCAATATTATACAAACATCAACAAAAGACAACAGAACAGGCCACGATTAACGCCAAACTAATTCTGTTTTTTTTTTTTAATAAGAATTAGCAAGCAAAAACTGCGAAAATTTTTGGCTTATCTGCAGAAAAACACCCAGAGTCTTTGGTGGGAGTCGAACCTGCAAACCTCTGACTGATAGTCTGACACATTATCGCCTCTTCTATTGGGGCACCGAATGGCTAATATTAAAGTCAAACTAAGACCATTGGAATGATCATGATTGAAGCATAATTAAGACGTTTGAAGCTAATCTTAGACTATGTAAAGAGGTACAATTAAATCTAAACTGAGACTATGAACATATCCATGATTGAAGCTAATATAAACTGCTGCGATTCAACTAAGCTTAGACTATAAAAAGATTCGCAATTCCAGCAAAACTGAGGCTGTAAAGAGATCCATGATTGGAGCGAAATAACGACAATATAATCTGCTATGATTGAAGCTTATCTGAGACTATAAAAAAACTCACAATTGAAGCTAAACTAAGTCTTTAAAAAGATCCATGATTGAAACTAAACTGCAAGAATATAGAGAGCTACGATTGAAGCTAATCTAAGACTATAAAAAAAATCCACAATTGAAGCTGAACTGAGTCTTTAAAAAGATTCAGAATTGAAGCTAAACTGCGATTATATAAACTGCTGTGACTGAAGCTAAGCTTAGACTTTAGGAAGAGCTACGATTGAAACTGAACTAATGCTATAAAAAGATCAACAGACTCTAAAAAATCTATGATTGGAGCTAAAATTGGACTATATAAACTGCTACGATAGTATCCACGATTGAAGCTAAAGTTAGGCTTTAAAAATAGTCATGATTGAAACTAAACTGAGATTATATCTATACAAACAGCTAAGCTTGAAGCTTAACCTAGACCATAAAATAATCCATAATTGAAGCTAAACTAGGACAATAGAAAGAGCCATAATTGAAGCTAAACTGAAACTATGGTAGGCACAAAATTGTAGCTGGACTGTAACATAATATGACTGTAGAAAGATCAAATGCTAAAAGCTATATTGAGACCATAAAAATAGTAGCCATTGAAGCTGATTACAAAACGAGCCCTGAATGAATCGCTTGACATAACGTTGGTCATACCATCCCTGCTCTCCGTACTCTAAAACTGCGTCAGCTGTTGACGAAGTCTCACAGCTAAACATGTTGACTGTGTATATTGCGTACAATTTTAAGCATAAATATAAAAAACACAAGTACATGCATATATACTTCAATACAATTGAAACATATAACAAGTTTAAAAGTTTATTCCCCCTTTTTTTCAATTAGTTTTCTAACAATGAGCCATATATCATCACTACTTTGCACATAATATATAAAAAAAAGCAATTTAAAATCAAAAATTATTACATTGAAGTGATTGATATATACACAGTTCTGATGAAGTTTGAAATGAAGTAAATAAAATTTGAATTGTTTATAATTGAGTGTATCAAAGGACAGCAAACAAGCAACAGCTGTTGGCACATAAAATCCCCAACTTAAAGCTTTAAGATGTTTAATAATATCTGTTTGTCAGAGACAGCTGTTTTAAAAACTTTTGCTTGTAATTGTTGTCTTTTTGATTTAAATAAAATGTTAATTTTACCTCTTTCAAGGAAGCCTTGTTATTCAGCATACAGTTGTCTTTCGATTGAATTTCATTTAGCGTTAGCTACAAAACAATAAAGAAAAAAAAAACAATTCTAAAAATTTGGTTCATTTGGAAATGGGAGCAGCAAACAGCCAACACCAACAAAAAACAGAAAAAAAATTAAAAAGGAAATAGATGCCACTAATTCAAAAGGATATTTGAATATTTTTTTGTGTGTTCATTTTTCAGTATTCATTTATTTTGAACATCCGTCACTTTTAGAGTTTCCTTGGAAAGAGGACGCAAAAAACAAATGGAAATTTTTAAATAAAACTTTTGGGTTAGTATTTGGCAATACTTTGTAAATGGTACCCTATACTCTAATTACACTCTACCTATAGAAATAAAAATAGTCCTTAAATAGGAATTAAGTTCAATCTAAAAGCTTGAACAGTCACTCTAAAACCTTCAAATATTTTCAATACTCCAAAACTTTGCTTAATATCTTGAGCAGGTTGTATGCAATTCCTTAAATCTTTTCTCTAAAAGTGCTTTGGTATTTTTTATAAACCTAATATATAAGTCGTATTAATCTTCTTTGTTCTAGCCTTCCCTACTCATCCGTTACATTTTCTATTAGCTTTTTTTTTTGTCTTTGCTTCTTTCTTACAGTTTCTGACCATTTATAATCATTGGCAGTAGCTGTCGTTTTTAAGTTTTCTGATTTCCAGTAGTTCGTTTTTTTTTTTGTTAGTCTTCTATTGGCGTTTTGCTCGCCAAAAACTTTTCTTGTTTCCAACGGTAGAGAAATTTAATTAATTTCAGTTGTTACTTCCGCTTTTGATGTCATGTCGTACAAATTCTATGTAAGAATTTTTTAGCCCCAAAGAAAACTAAAAACTGTTCACAAAAAAAAAACACCCAGAAACAAAAAAAAAAAAATAAAAAAAAAACGTGGCCAAGATAAATTTGCATATTCTATGATGGCAGTTTTTATACATACCTAATTTTTCCTTTCTTGTGTCTCAGCTATTCATTTCATTCATGTCCTTCATTATAAAATAAATTTCATATCGTAGCGTTATAATAAAAAAAATAAATATTTTTTTGTCATTAAAACTATTATGTTCTATTTATTTGCATAAGGCTAGTTTTTGCCGTTAAAAAAATAGCAGGGCATAGAATTACAGCAGCAAAAATAAATGGATAAAATGGCTGAATAAATTTTAAAATTAGATTTATTGTTGTTGCGTGTATTTTGTAGGCTTCTTTGCCTGCTTAAAATTACGTGAAAAAATTTGCAGGAAATTTCATTTCTTTTATTGATAAGTGAAAACTTCATAAGACAGATAATGAAACGTTATAGAGAAAACTTCTACAGATGAGTATTCTATAGAAAACTTAATTTCTCAAAAAAAGTTCATCGGTCTATAATGATGAAAAACTGAAAAAAATTCAGTCTCTGGCGAATTTAGAGATAATTCCACAGTATCTGCCAAAACAGATATGTATAATCTTCTAGAGAAAACTCAGTATCTGGCACACTGAGACACAATATTGTAATGAAAATTTTCTACTAATCTACCAAGTATCTATAAGTAGTTACAAAATGTTCTATAGAAAACACAGTAGCGACAAATTGTTCTATAGAATTTACAGTCTCTACTAAGTAGCGACAAAATGTTCTATAGAAAACATAATCTTAACTAAGTAGCGACAAAATGTTCTATAGAAAACACAGTCTTAACTAAGTAGCGACAAAATGTTCTATAGTAGATACAGTATCTACTAAGTAGCGACAAAATCTATTATAGAAAAGACAGTCTCTACTAAGTAGCGACAAAATGTTCTATAGAAAACACGGACTCTACTAAGTAGCGACAAATTGTTCTATAGAAAATACAGTCTCTACTAAGTAGCGACAAATTGTTCTATAGAAAATACAGTCTCTAATAAGTAGCGACAAATTGTTCTATAGAAAACACAGTCTCTACTAAGAAGCGAAAAAATGTCCTCTAGAAAACACTGACTCTACTAAATAGCGACAGAAAGTTTTTGATTTTTATTAAAATTTAAGTATATGTAGAACTATATATGAGTTAGCAACACACTCCACATACATACATTTTGAAGAATTTTTGAAATTTTTTTTTTCGAAAAAGTTTTAGAATTTTTTAAAAAACCAAACTTTGTACCTGAAATTAAGTTTATGAACGTTAAATATAACCGTTAACATATGTGCTAAATTAAATTGTATTTGTTTTATTACTTACAAAGCTAGCCATATATCCTTTTTTTAATTTCGTAAAAATTAGCTTTTTCTACAAAACTGAAGCATATTCTTTTAAACAGAATTTTACCAGACGTTAATCTTGAAAGGTCTCTATAACATTTGAAATTTGGTAAAGAAATGGATAATAGTATGTCCTATCAGTATGAAAAACTTAGTTCAATTTTGTTCAATATCTACGAAGCTGGACATATATCCTTTTTTTTAATATTAACAATTTTTTATTTTTAATATTAAAAAATGAATGCATTATTAAAACCATTAAATTCTTAGCGGTAATTCTGAATTAACACTCCAAAATTAGCTAAGAAAACAGTAAATTTACTTTTAAAAAAATTGTAACAAATTAAATTTCTTTTGATGATTGTTTCTTTAGAAAAATTCATCAGACTCAGAAGATCTTTTCTGCAGAAAATTCCACAAGACTTTAAAGATCTTTTCTATCGAAAAGTTAATCAGACTCTGTTGATCTTTTCTCTGGAAAACTTCATCAGACTCTGGTGATATTTTCTTCAGAAAATTTCATCAGGTCTATGATGATCTTTTCATAAAAAAACTTAAGATTTCTTTAAATTTTTTATGATTTTAATGAAATTTAGTGTGTTCCTTTTTGCGACCCTTTACTCTGCCACTTTCTTTACAGCTTCTCTTGTAACATATGTTTAAGATTAATTTTTATGTATATTATTTTAAACTTGTTAAATTATATCATCCTTTACTCCTTTACCTCGTTTTATTTTTCTTGCTTTCTACTCGCAATATTACTTTACACTTAACCTAGTTGCAGCAATGTTGCATGATACGCAACAGCAATAACAGCATTAAAACTATATAAAGTGCGTACGTGTAATATTACAACATTGTGTAGTGTTAATTTTTCAATGAAAAATTGTTGCAAAAAAAAATATGTTTTATGTAGAAAAAGTAAACACAAAAAAAAAAACAACTTTCCACTCGAAACTTTGAAGTGCTCGTATGAACAGCAAACATACGTTGAATTTATATAAAGTACACTAAGAAAAATATTAATATACATACAGAAAGGAGCATTTGTTTGTATGCATGACCACCATGGCTTTCACTTTTCAACAAAAATCTGCTGAGGCATGAAAAAATAGATCTTAATTATATGAAAATATCAAATAGAGAGAATATAGAAGCATACCAGCAATTTAAGAACTTAGCAAAAGTTAATTTAGCTATTAAAAAATTTATTGGCCAAACTTTTACAACTAAACTTTTTCAACTTTCTTAGATTCTGCCAAGCATTTCTATGATTTAAATATGTCTTCAAAACCATATAAATATTAGAGTCTCCATAAAAAACCTAAATACTCATGCCAAAATTGTCTTCCCTCAAAAACAAAAGGGACTAAAACTCTAATGCCAACATTAACTAAACAATCTTACATACTCATACATAACTAAACATAAATCATTTACAGATGACGCTATTTCATTATAATTGCAATAGTGTATGCGTACGTATGATTGTGTAGATGCCAATACATATACAAATATAAGGAAGCAAGAGAGAAAGTATATGAATGTTTAGGTATTTTATTTATACAAAATTAAACTAAAAATTCATGATTCTAATGATGAAACACTCAACACAATTTGAATAGGGAGACAAATTGAAAAATTGTGGCATCATTGTCTGGTGAATTTTTCAGAAGAAAATAACATAGGACTCTGATAAAATTTTCTAGAGAAAAGATCACCAGAGTCTGAGGAAGTTTTCTAGAGAAAAGATCACCAGAGTCTGATGAAGTTTTCTACAGAAAATATCATCAGAGTCTGAGGAAGTTTTCTAGAGAAAAGATCGTCAGAGTCTGAGGAAGTTTTCTAGAGAAAAGATCACCAGAGTCTGATGAAGTTTTCCAGAGAAAAGGTCATTAGAGTCTGATAAAGTTTTCTATAGAAAATATCACCAAAGTCTGATGAAGTTTCTGGAGAAAAGATCACCAAAGTCTGATGAAGTTTTCAGAAGAAAAGATCATCAGCGTCTGAGGAAGTTTTCTAGAGAAAAGATCATGAAAGTCTGATGAAATTTTCTGGAGAAAAGATCACCAGAGTCTGATGAAGTTTTCTAGAGAAAAGATCATCAGAGTCTGATGAAGTTTTCTAGAGAAAAGATCACCAGAGTCTGATGAAGTTTTCCAGAGAAAAGATCATTAGAGTCTGATAAAGTTTTCATGAGAAAAGATCACCAGAGTCTGATGAACTTTTCACGAGAAAAGATCACCAGCGGCTGTGAAATTATCTAGAGAAAAGATCACCAGAGTCTGATGAAGTTTACTAGAAAAAGGATGAAGTTTTCTGGAGAAACGATTATCAGAATCTAAAGATTATTTCCGACTCTGATGATCTTCTCATCATTGACTGACAAAGATCGTAATGGTCTGAGAAAATTTTCTGTAGAATATTCATTATGTAAACAAACAGTTAAATGCAAATAGGAAATTGCACTTTGGAAAGACCTTGATTGTTTTTTACTGGTCGTTTTCAGTCGTTAGATACTATTTCCAATATCATCAGACTCTGATTATCTTCTCATCATTGACTGATGAAGATCATCATAGCCTAGAGAAATTTTCTGCAGATCCATACATTCTGATCATCACAGAAATGAAAACCCAATCTGGATATTTAAAATATTGAGCAACTTGGAGTTTCCGTTTTCTTTTCCCTGACAGTGTCTCATTTAGTATATAAATTCAAATAGTCTTGATATGTGATACTCTTATCGCATCCTTTAAATACCAACCAACCAACCAACATCTTGTTATAACAGTTTTCTATGATTCCCATAGAAATCCTAAATATTTAACGTAATTTTTTCGTTGTTGCCATTTCTCATCTCTAGTGAGTTTTTTTCCTTTTTGTGCTTATTTTGCACAAAAATTACATTCGTTTCATCTTCATACAATTTCGACTGTTTGTTTCAAAATACAAAAATTAAAGAGCAAAAAGAAAAAAAAAAACACTGAAATAAATATTTTTTGTTTTGTGGAACAGCAGCCGTTCAATGTCACATTAGTCACCATATAACATCATGTATCATTGTAAATATTCAAGGATGAGTTTAAGGATATGTAGTTATACGAGTATGTTTATAATGTTTAGGGATTTTTGTTGTTGTTTTGCTCATTTACTAAATAAAAACAAAAGGCATGAACCAACAAAAAAAAACGAAAAACAAAAAAATGGGAAGAGTAAAGATATGCTAAAGCCTTACCTCATTCTTCATATTTTTCACATGGTACGGCTGGCTGGCTGGTTGCTGCTACTGCCACGCCACTACTGCCTTTGTTGAGTTAAAGCAGGCATGTCCTTTTGTTTTCTAATATTTACGTTGCCGAACAGTAGCAGTGGCTGTGATTACACCAAAAAAAATATGAGATGCAAAAAAAAAAAAAATACAGCAAGAAAAAAGTGTTTGTCATAAACGTTTTCACACATGAGTTAGTTAAAAAATTATGAGGGTCGTTTACGTTTTACACAAATCGCCCTCCCTATTCAGGTCTTACTCAGGCATAAATTAAACTTTCTGCTTATGTATTTTTGTTGTAGCCCATAAAAAGCATCTTATTTGGTTCATTTTTAATGTGCATGTGTTCGTTATGCAAAGTAATTTCTTAATAAAAAAAAAATTGATTTTCAAATTCTAAATCTTAGAATTAAAGGAGAAACGGATATATTTTTTTAATGTTTTAATATTAAGCTTAAATTTTTAAGTTCCTTAAATATAATAAAAATTAAGAGATTTATTTATATGTTTCAAAAAAATATTAATAACGCAAGTTTTCTGTAATTACGATATTTATAAATATCGTAAATCATATATAGCAAATGTATCAAGTCTTTAATTTCACAGTGACGAAAGCTTTTTAATTAGGCAAAAAAACGGGAAATTACAACTCCTATAAGTCTTTATTAAACAGTTTCAAAAAGGAATATAATGCAAACCGTAGAACCGGTCTTCAAAGACCAGGCTTTGCAAAATCCTATCAACTAAACTAACTATTCCAAATTACATACAGATTCGTTGGTAGTTGTTCATTTGTTTGTGTAACAGTCACACAATTACCTGATGTTACCATTTTCATTTGTAATAGAGGCTGAAGAGGGCGCCCTGGTTACATTTGACCATTTTAATTCACTGCTTCTCGGCAGTATTTCGAATATATACAGGCTGTCTTGAATGGTATTATATGCCGGAATCTTGGATCAGAATTAGTAACAGAATCTAGGACAATATGCAATTCATGGGCAAGGATGCAATAATAGCTCATATGAAACTGTAGGAATGTAAATGTATAATCTATCCTTTTTAACTTTTCCAAACTCTAAATAGTGTTTATCATGTTCATCTACGAATGCTGACTGCAACCAACTGTAATGTTTACTTTGTAACCAGAGTTTTTTCTTTATCTTTTAAATCGTGCAAATGTCCGTCACATTCTCGCCCGGTGACAAGGAAATAGTAAATGTCGATGGTTTTCAATGATTAATCTCCATAATTAAAAAAGGATTTTATTCTAAAAAAATAAGTTCCTTAATATCAGGTGTTTCAGTTCAATATTGCTTTGTTCAATACATACAGATAACCTACAGACAAGACTCGCTTCTAGCACCGATGGTCACGGAAACATTGGTCAAATCCCATAGAAAGCAACGACGAATATAAGCACTTAATGAAACTAGAACAAAACAATAACTAGATGTAAACTAAACTCCAAGTATTTTAATTTCAATTAAATGGCACTGGATAAATTCATGTGTTAAAATGAGAAATTAAGGTAATTGATACTGGATACCTGCATGTTTTAAAAGCAGCGGTGATTGGAGGAAAGCATATTTTTGTGGAACTGAGATCAAACTCAAAGAAGACTAGAAGTGACTGAGACTAAAACACAAACCGCTAATGAAGATCATGTAAATCTAAATAGAGACCCTGTTCTAGCGAAGCTAATGAAGGACGGTTGAAACTAATTAAAGAACCTTAATTAATTACAACAGCCTAAAATTGCAGTTCAATAAGTCTAAACTGCGATTGAAGTTCAAGTGAAGCTAATGAAAAACTCGATTGAGTCCTACGATTCAATCAATAGTTAGGGACCCTATAAAGTCCTATGATTGAATATGGTTAAGGACTTTACAATTTAAGTTAATGCAGGATTCTATAAAGATCGGTAATTGAAGCTTAAGAAGGACTCTAAAGCATGGCGTTTGGCAAATGCACCTATCTTACACACGTCACCGCTACATGTAGCGTGCACCCTGAAATACCATTTTGGAACTGGTTACCAATTTACCAATATACCAATCTTGTGGTCAAGGTAATTGCTTTTAACGTAGTCATGACACTCATTACTTAGGCTCATAAAAACTTAAATAAAATTTAGCAAAAGAGTTTCTAATATATCGAGAATTAACTAATGCTTGGCTTTTGGCAAAACTTTTATATGATCCACAACATTTAATGTTTTCTTTGCAAAGCTGAGCAAACTTCACGTTTACCTTACGGCTAAAATGTAGCTTTCAATGTCATGAGCTCCGATGCTACTGAAACCGCTGTAACTTTAGTCTTTGAACTCTGGGAAAACATTAAATATATATCGGTTTATCTTTTATTTTACAGTTGTAGGGACTAGTAAAATACAAACTCTCCAAGTAAATCTAATTGAAATCTTCATTGATGTATTAAAAACGAAGGTGGTCGACGTAGTACTGGATTGCGTGTAAATTTTACACCATAGAACTAATGTAGTGTTTTTAGGTTGTGATCTTAGCTGTGAGAAGTGCTGTAAAGTGCATGAGCTTTTAACGAGCTTAAAGGAGTCGGTCGATTTCGGAAAGATATTCAATAGATCAAGTAGATGAAGTTTGAGGTTGCTGTAGCTTAATTGGTTAGCGCATTTGATCATTAAACCTGAGTTTGTATTCAGCCGCTGCCACTCAAACAACATCAGTTTTTGATAATTATTTGTTTTTTATCATAACTTATATTTATCACAGCAGCGCCCTCCTTCGGTGGTATAGCATTGAAACGCCACCGAAGAAAAATAATTATATAGAAGCTATAAAATCAAGCTTTAAAAAAATAATGCGCCTACCCACCACCAGAGGCGCTGCAATGCTGCACTAAAACAAACATAATGCGCAATTGCAAAGTTGTAATATAAAAAGCTTTCTTCCTTCACCACCTTTACTTCTTCAACCTATACCCATTCCAAAGAAAGTAACGAAATTATATATAGGCATATTAATACTGAGATCTCTATTTTATATCTTCACTGCCACTAGATCTTGTCATTGACCATCTCTTATCGAAAGCCTGTTCGTTATATCGATATATATTGTAGTTCAAAACTGATGGGTAGATACTGCATATACCTCGTGTATTTAAAAGCCCTTTCGAGACATGCTTCGGAAGAACCCAATCTCAGAATGAACTGCTTAGTCAAAGTAACATTATATTCCATTCACGCAAGTACATTCGTTGCACACACACAATACCTTCAAGTTGCATGGTCATGGAGATGATTTCCTCTTAAAACCCCAAACATCTTCCATTAAGAATAAAGTTTCCCTAGAAATATTATGAAATTAATAAATTTTCTATAGAATTCTAACAATATTTTTCGACAGATTTTCTATAAAAAAAAATATCTTAAGTTTTTGTTTTCTTTTAGTTAGGTTAATTTTTAAGGAAAACATTTAAATTTTCCTAAATACAACTTTAAAAGTCTTGAATAAAATGAAGATTTTTCTAATTTGCTTTCATTCTGCCATTCATTTTCCAGCAACAAAACATTTTCTCTACAACTTTATTACACTGACACATCATAAAAATGCAGCGCCAGCATTTCCAAACAGCATCTGTAGATTATTGTGTAAATGCAGAAAAATAGCTACAACATTTTTATATGGCATTTCATAAATTTTTAGCAAAATTTTGCCACCATCTTAAGGAAATTTTTGTTTAGCAGCAATTGCTAGAAACACAACGTAACGAAATTGAAATACAAAAAAAAAACAAATACGATTTTTTGGCAACTTCTTTAGTTTATTTGTTAAATATTTTATTATTTTGTTAAGCAAAATGTGAAGATAACTGACTGTCGGTCTGTCTGTCTGTCTAAGAATATTTGTGAATATTTGCAATTGTTTTAACACCTGTTTAGAACAGAGTTGATGGTATTAATAGTTGAAGCAACATATTTTTGGCAATTGTTAAGTTGTGAAAATGTTTGAAAGTAGAGTGGATATTTTTCTTTTGTTAAATAATGAAGCAAAAACTAGTTAAATAAATCATGATTCATTTCGAGGTTCCCTAATGTTTATTTTCATTTGAAAGAACATTTTTTGGCATTTATTTTTTGAAGATTATGTCTATCAAATCTATCCGTTGAGTCCAATTTTCAATGAGTCGTTCGAGCATTTCGACTGGTAAATGGCGAATGACACGCGTGATGATTTCCTTCAAGGTCTGAATCGAAACGGATTTGTCCGCCTAAGAGTCTAACTGTGTGATATCACACGATCTTGCTGGCAATTCGACCGGCCCAAAACGCGAAATCCATTGATTAATGCGATGGGTGAGAAGTGGCGCCATCTTGCTGAAACCAAATTTCTCGGAGATCACGAGCTTCAATTTCAGGGATCAAATAGTCGGTTATCAAGGCATGATAACGGTCGCCATTGACGGTTACGTTCGCATAGTTGCTGCGAACGGTGCCGAATCGATTATCCACGGTCTTCGTGTACACTTTCAGCTACGGCCGCTATATTATCTTCACAGCATGCTGGACTTGGTCTATTCGGTCGAATGTTATCCAATAATGAATGCTGGGTCTAAAAATGTTGCGAATAGTACGCTCAGTAGGCCGTTTATGTTGATCATAAGTTGAGCGAAGTGCACGAAACACATTCCTCACAGAACGTGAATTTTTGTAATAAGTTTGAACGATTTGTAAACTTTGTTCAGGCGTAAGTCTTTTCATTATGAAATGCCAAACAATACTAAACAAAAATATGATGACAGCATGACACGACTCATATGTTATCTGCCAAAAAATGCTATTGAAAAAAGTAGCTCTATTTGAATCACCCTTTATATACAACAAATTTAATAATTTTTAGGGTTTTAAAAGCCCATGTCAGGGTTTTTTAAATATCAACAATAATTCAGAATTTATTTCTGCTGAGAAAAAAAAATTATTTTGAAATGTTGTCAGGTTTATAATAAAGAAAGGCTATGGATTTCAAATAATTCTTAAAAAGATTTTATTTTACGTAAAACTCTTCAATTTTATTAAGAAAAAGCAGCTATTGTTTGTATCCGAAAATCTTTTCTTCTTTTTTCTTTCACTTGAAAACCAAAACACACCACTTTTCTTACAAACAAAAAAAACTTTTAAGCACTTATAGTTTAAATTTTATATTACTTCCCTTATTTGAAATTTATAGCCTTCATTGTTAGCAAAAGTATAAATATAAATAGTAACAAATGGTTGTAAAAAAAAGAACCACAAGTATGGTTTTTTCTGTTTTTGTGCATTTAATATTATTCATATAAATATACATTATAACAAGCATAATAAACAGTGTTTGTGTCATATGTTATAAATGCTTAAATGCATTCATTCATTCACTCACCCAGCAACAATGTTATCCTTTACAGGCTCATTATTATAACCAACCAAATAATAACAATGATAATAATAAAATTGGTAGTAGTAGCAGTAGTAGAAAAATAAAGTGTCCTTCACACTCACAGTCATTACCAGTCCATGTTCATCCATATAGCCATACTTTGTCACCAACCAGTCAGGCATAAATGTAAGCGACATCTCATTAACAATATGCGGTGATGGCCGCCAATGTTACTGATGCCACTAACTTTGTAAATTATTTACATATGTACATACATATGTCTATAAACAGTCATATCTATGTATATACATACTCGTACATAAACATACTAAATGCAACATAATGTTTTTAAATATTTTATAGTCAAGTCAAAATGTTATTTGTCGGTTTTTCTGGCCCCAAAACTCTTCCTCTGCTAAACCTACATTATCTCTAACCACAATTATTTATATTGCTCTCTATCTATATACATATATATATATATATACATATATATATATATATACATATATATTATTTATATACAGCAGTAGTATTATTTACATCTAGAGCCATTATTATTCTAACTCTGTTTAATACAAAATTTTGTTGCGAATTATTTTTATACACAATTTCTATGTACTCTCCCCTAACATTTTGTTGAGCCTCAATATTGTTTTAGGAGTTATACGTTATAGTTTTTTTACTTTAATAATTTTCTCTCTGCTAGTATATTTAGTGAGAGAACAAAAAAAATAATAATACCCTACACCCAGTATATGTATAAAAGTGTTTTTCAAAGGAGATATAACCTATTATAAAGCGATCATCGAAAAATTTTGTGTCATGATTTCTGTGTTAAACTTTATCTCGATATAAATAATTTTAAAAGATTTATGGAGGATAAAGTGAATTACTGAGAGGGTCTTATATGGAAGTTTCGGCTAATTATCGACCGGCCATTATAAAATAAGGTGTCATCATTTCTGTATATATGAAACTTATTTGTGTTGAATTTTATTCAGATACCAAAATTTTTAAAAAATTTACGCTCGTTAAAGTGAAGTGGGCCTTATATGGTAGCTATGACTAATTATGAACCGATCATCATAAAATTGTACCATCTTATTCGTATATATATGAAATATATTTATGTTCAATATTATTTAGATAGCAACATTTTTGAGCGAGTTATGCTGTTTAAAGTGATTTTCGGGAGTGTGCCTTATATGGAAGCTATGATAAATTATAGACCGATCTGCACAAAATTTGTAGATCTGATTTGGCTTCACTTACCACTCATTTGTGGTGAAATTTGTTTGCATACTTGCATAATTCAAACATATATGATCAGTAAACCCCAATTTCGGGAGGACATTTGTATGGAGGCCATGTGAAATAATGGACCAATTTTCACCAGTTTCAATCGCATCCATCCTTGGGCCGAAAAAATTTCACGTACCAAATTTCATCGAAATATTTTCAAAATTGCGATCTGTACTCTGCGCACAAGCTTTACATGGGCAGCCAACCAGCCAGCCATACGGACGGACATCGTTAAATCAACTCAGAAAGTGATTCTCAGTCGATCGGTATACTTTAAGGTGGGTGTTGGACCAATATTTCTGGACGTTACAAACATCAGCACAAATCCACTATACCCTCGCCACTATGGTGGTGTAGGGTATAAAAACTATAGCAACTTAATGGTCCTGCTGAAATTTAGCTGGAAATAGATGAAGTTTGTTTTAGTGTGGTAATGAACAAATTAGTTGGATACCAAATCATGACAGGGGAAAATAAACAATACTAAACTCAGCTCCCAGAAGTAACGTTGTGATAAACAGATAAAGGCTGGTTTAGAAGAGGAATGTTACCATATTCAACCATCAAACAAATTAGAGGGTTATTTCGGCAATGAAATATAATGTGACATTGTCTAAGTTATTGTCTCTGGAATGCAATTGAAGGAGTTATCCTAACTACAACACAATACTGTGGAACTCTTAACAAGTTATGTCTTGAAAGCATATCCAAATACACGAGAAGAACTTACGGAAGTCTGTGCAGACTGAACTCATACACATCACTTTTGAACGGCATGAAGCCGCTTGAATTCCGTGATCATGGCCAGCCGTCTCCTAAGTGTAATTCTGTCATAAAAATACAGCATGATATTCCAAACATATTTTATTGTCCAGCCAACTCTAGATCTGTACGTCCAGTGGACTTATGGCAATTGACTAAGCAGTTCTTTCTGGGTTGTACTCCTGACTGCAAAACAAAACAATTGACCTCTCACCGAGTCATGTGTCCAAAAGCCCCACAAATACACTAGAAGAACTTACGTAAGTATGTGCAGTTAGAATTCTTACACATCAGTTTTGAAAGCTGATAAAAAAAGATGGCGTTAATTGAAGTAAAGCTGATATACCAATTCTGCAAACGTCAGTTTTGACGAATGTGTATATATCTGTGGTGTGTACGTTCACCTCCTGTATTTGTGGGCCCTTTCCAAACACACCTAGCAGAGATTCTAACTGTATTGTGTTGTAATTCGAACTGTTTAAGCAACGTGCCATTATATTTCATTACCGTTAGATGAACTGTAGCGAGAGAACTTACAATATTGATACAGATATAGTCTTAGTGTTAGTTTTAGTCTTAAGCTAGATTTACACGATTGAAATTTTCTTCAAAATTGCTCTTCAAAATGCTTCAAACTCGTGTAAACAGCAAAATTTATTTATTCATAACTATTATTAACTATTGGCCAATTCTGATCATTAAATCGAGAGGTTACACTACCAGGAATTTTCTTATGCTGTAAATAAATTTTTGAGGGGTGGATGGCATGCGAACAGAATTACATATCGTCTAATTTATGCAGAAAGAACTCTTTTATCAGTCACTGCTTGACCGTTCAATTAAACCACCAGCCCGAAATTCTTACCAAACTGTGGCACGCTTTGCATTAATTACTGTCTAAATCTATCTATAATATTACAAAATTAAGGCGATCCCTAATATTTATGCTCACAAAGTCAGCTAAATTGAACGAATGCAAATGATTGTATGCATTTGTATATATTGTTAATAACATTAATGTGCAACCAGCCAAGTCATTTGATGCTCAAAGTTTCTATGTATTTGAGTAACTACGGTATTAAGGTCGTTCCATGGGAGAGTTTTGACTATTTTGTATGAGAAATTGTATGACAGCGTAGCTACACAGACAGAAATTTCTGTAGCAAATGAAATTAGAAAAAAGAGGAAATCCTTAAAATATAAATTGAATTATTGATACTTTCTCTAGCAACGAAATTCCACGAAATCTTTAAGAATAATAGTGAGCAATAAACTTTCTAATAACTTTTAGAAATATTCTCCTATTTTTATCTCTGTAATATCCTCCATTTCTAAAAGTATGCTAAACAATACTTTTCACCAGTATTTATAACTTGCCAACCTAGTACCCACAGCTCCCCAGCATACACAGGCAGTTTTAAATACATAATGGAGTATATAAATTTCAAAATAAAACCACATAGATTTAGCACATAACTACAAATGCATATATGTACATACATACATACATTTGCAAACACCAGACAATAAATGCAGTTTTAGCTTTTTAACACACAAATTCCCTACAAAAAAAAACAGAACATTATAAAATAAATGTGTAACATAATTGTGTGCATTGTTGGTTTTTTTCATTTTCAAATGTAAGAGTCAGCATAATTTAGAGACATAATAATTTGTATAAAAACCGACAGTTAGACAGCAAAACAGACATAGAGGCAGGCAGGCGGACAGACAGTTAGACCATTAATAAATGTAAAAGTACGTGTGAGATTTATGACAAGTTAATTACAATTTAACAATAATTTAAATGATTATGGGGCAAAAAAAATGTAGACAACAAATTATTGCTAAAATAAAATGGAGACGAATTTTAAAATAATAGAAATATGTAGAAATATTTAAAGAGATTTGGAAAAGGTCAAAATGTAAAAGAACTGAACTACAACAGAACTACAACCTGAACAGAGAACTTGAATAAAAACTTAAACTAAAACCTCACCTAATTCGTGAGTTATAAACTAAACCGAAACATGAACTGAAACCTGCACTAGAACCTGAATTGGAACTTGAAGTAAAATCTGCACTAGAAGTGAACTAGAACCTGAAGTAGAGCTTCAACTAGAATCTGAATTGGATAGGTACCTGAAGTAGAACTGGAATCTGAATTAGAATCTCAACTAGAACATGAATCAGAACTTAAACTAGAACCTGAACTAATTCGTGAGTTATAACCTGAACCGAAACATGAACTTGAACCTGAATTTAAACTTGAACTGGAACTCAACTGCACTAGAACCCGAACTAGAACATTAACCTGCATTAAAACTTGAACTGGAGCTTGAACTAGAACTTGAATTTGAACTTGAAGTAACATCCGAACTAGAAGTGAACTAGAACCTGAATTAGAGCTTTAACTAGAATCTGAATTGGATCGGTACCTGAACTAGAACTAGAACCTTAACTTAACTTGAACTAAGACTAGAACCTGAATTAAATCTTGAACCAGAAGTGAACTAGAACCTAAATTAAAGCTTAAACTAGAACCTTAACTGGATCTGAAACCTGAACTAGAACTAAAACTAGAACCTGAATCAGAACTTGAACTAGAATTGAACGAGAACATGAATTAGAACTTACACTAGAACCTTACACTAGAATTTGGATCTGGAACCTCAACTAGAACCTGAACTAGCATCCTTAACTAGAACCTGAATTAGAACCTAAATTAAAACCTGATCTAGAACTTGAACTAGAACCTGACTAAGAACCTCAACTAGAACTTGAACTAGAACCTAAATTAGAACCTCAACTAGAACCTGAACTAGAATCAGAATTAGTACTTAAATTAGAACCTGAACTACAGCTGGGTCTGGATCTGGAACCTCAAGTAGAACTTGAACTAGAATCCTGAATTTCAAATAGAACGTGAACTATAACCTCAACTGGAACCTCAAATAGAACCCGAATTAGAACCTCAACTAGAACCTAAATTAGAACCTCAACTAGAACCTGAACGAGAACCTTAATTAAAACCTAAGTTAGAACCTCGACTAGAACCTGTACTAGAACCTGAATTAAAACCTCAACTAAAACCTAAATTAAAACATAACTTAGAACCTCAACTAGAACCTGAAGTAGCACCTCAATTAGAACCCGAATTAGAACCTCAACTAGAACCTAAATTAGAACCTCAACTAGAACCTGAACGAGAACCTAACTTAGAACCTCAATTAAAACATCGACTAGAACCTGTACTAGAACCTGAATTAGAACCTCAACTAAAACCTAAATTAGAACCTCAACTAGAACCTAAATTAGAACCTGAATTAAAACCTCAACTAGATTCCTGAGAAGAACCTGAACTAGAACCTGAAGTAGAGCCTGAACTACAATCTGAATTAGTACTGATTTTCTTAATTTTATTTTTTTTACAATCCTGATTTCTATTATAATTTTTTGCATTTTTGATTTGGCCCATAATTTCCACTCAACCAAACCATTGAGCCATAACTTACTGTTGCCGGTTTATTCATAGCACTTATTGATATCAGCGTTAACATTTATTGCCAATAATTTGTAGATTGAAATATAAAGAGTTGTAAAAAAGAATATACATAAAAAACTAAAACACTAAATAAAAAGGAAACGTGAAAAAAAATAAGCAAAAAATACGCATATATTCACAATCTGAATCAGAATATATGGCCAAATAAGTTTTTTATGAGGCTCTTTATAGCCATGACTATCATATCCCACACATATCTCACACATTTGCAGATGTATGCATAACATATGCAAACGTTTTTAAATTGCTTTCTCATACGATTTATCTTTAAAATTAGTTTAATTTTAAAACTTTAAGATCGCTGGCATAAACTGCCCTTTATAAATATCTAATCAGCTTCAGCAATTTTTACCTTAAGCATTTACTACATTGTTGTAATTTTTTATGCGTCTGCATTTAGTTCTAAAGTAATAATTTTTAAAATTCCCAAATGCAATTGCAACTTTTATTATTCCGTTTTTTTCTATGACTTGTTACTGGCCAAATATGCTTTGTTCTACTCTTCAAACAAGTATAAAATAAACCCAAAACATAAACAAGAAGTAAATTTAGAAATGAATGTCCGAGACCTAGCCCAGCTCGAAACAAAAGCATGCAGGAGAAAAGCTTTATTTAAATAAAACTTTTCTACAACAATACAAGAACAAGGAACTCAAATCAGTTGAACGTTTTAATACTTTACGACCACAAATTTTAAAACAGCCACATGGAGTTAAAGTATTTTTTTTTTCGTTATTTGAAAATTAAAACAGAATTTAGCGAAAACAAATAAAGAAAAAAGTACTGCATAGAGTTCTAATGGTGACCATGACAATGGCAACTAAATTGTAAAATATACTCGTACTCCATAAACACCGCTCTCAACATACATGATCCTAAAAAAACCATTCAAACGTGTAAAAAATAATAAAGAAAAAATCCTCAAAAAAAACTAATAAAAGAGAAATTCTGTAAAAATATCATCATCATTTCGCTGACCAGCAAGTATGTGTGGCTGAAAAGTACTTGCAAAAGTAGTGGTGTGGCTGCATATCAAAATCACATAAAAATTGTAGCATACATTTGGGGATTTTGCGTTAAATGTTTGACTGTTGGCTTGTGATTGTTAATTTTCATTGCCATTTTCATGTTATTCCTTTTTTGTCGTTCTTTGTTGGCATTTATTTTGTTGTTTCTTTACCTTGGCTGGTGTTTTTCCTTTCCTTTCCGTTTTTTTTTTTGTAGCAAATGCCATAAACTTTTGGTGACATTTTTTTAGCAATTTTTTTCAGGCATTTTCGCTGTCATTAATAGATCGTTTTTATTTGTTGTCATCCTAATAGGTCTGGCGGGAATTTAAATAATTGTTGCTTGCATTTGCTGTTTGTGACAAATAATATAAATCGATTTTAATCTTAGGAGAGTTATGAGTAGTAATAAGTCTTTATGCCATTTGTGGAAGGGAGAAATGATAAACAAAGGCTTGGGATGCCATTTTTATCAATGAATTCTAATGTTATCAATTCAATTGAGCTTCGTTCTAGTTTAGTTTCTAACATAGGTTCTCGTTCAGGTTTGAATTCAAGCTCTAGTTGAGGCTTTATCCCAAGGCCGAGTTCTGGTCTAAATTCAAGTTCAGGTTTATGTTTAGGCTCTAGTTCAGATTTGAGTTCAGGCTTTAGCTTAAAGCCGAGTTCAGGTTCAGATCAGGTTGAGCTCAGGCCTTTGTTCAGCATCTAGATCAGGCTCTAATTCAAGATCGAGTTCTGATTCAACTAATGTTGAGATCAGCTTCTGGTTTAGGTTCAATTTCAGGTTCTAGTTCAGGTTCTAGTTCAGGTGCGAAGTTCTAATTCAGGTTCTAGTTGAGGTTCCAGTTCTAATTCAAGTTCTAGTTTAGGTTTTAGTTGAGGTTCTAATTCAAGTTCTAGGTGAAGTTCATGATTCTAGTTTAAGTTCTAGTTGAAGTTCAGGATTCTAGTTAAGGTTCTAGTTTAGGTTCTTATTTAGGTGGTAGTTTAGGTTCTAGTTGAGATTCTAGTTCAGGTTCTAGTTTTCGATCTAATCGAAAATCTATTATCTGTTATATCTATTAAAATGTCTGTTCTAGTCTCTGCAACTAGTGTCTGTTCTAGATCTCTTGCAGTCAATTTTGGTTCAGTTTCCTACCATTTAAAATGAACTTACGTGTTATCAAAAAATAACGTTTAAAAAAAAATTTAAAACTTGTATATACCCTCTGTACTGCTCCAGTCTGCTACTCTTAACACTTACACACTCTGTCCGCGGACAGAAAAGAGTGGTAAGAAAACTTTTTGTGTAATCAATATATTTTAAAAACAAAATGCATTTTTGTAATTATATTAAATTTATTTCATTTTCAATGTACAAACAAGTGCATACAACCACCTGTGCAATATAACACAGAAAGTTTATTACAGCAAATAAAACTACTAAAAGAAACTCTTTTAAAAAAAGGAGTTGCTGCCATAAACATTGTATGGTGAAAGGCTTTGAATGCGTTTACAATTGCGTTGTCGTGTCAGTGTTTACAGGTGGTGGTGGGTGTGCGTGTTAGTATTGCCAGAGGTCCATTTTATGAGTGTACGTTGTGAGTTGCTGTTTTTTTTTTTTGAAAAATTTCCAATTAAAACGCACATCCGCATTTTTGTTTATTGCATTACAACTCAGCAATATACCATTATGAAGCTTTTACACATATATTTGCCAAAAAAAAGTGGGGAATAAAAAAAAAACAGAAAATGTTATAAAAGCCATGTGTGCATTAATATAAAAACCGACTTGAAATTGCACTGAAAGAATTAATGGGAAGCTTGGAAGATGTTAGAGAATTTATTGGGGCAAAGTTTAACTCGCTGTTTTGATATGGAAACATATGGCAAAAGCATAAAGATTAGAGAAGTTTGAGCTAACAGCATAGCTAGTAACAACAACAAAGCAATGGAGAATAACAGATTCAGTGGTCTTAAGCTACGGTCACATTTGGCAAATATTTACTCAAAAAAGCATAACCACTTGTTTTAGCACAAATTTGTTTGACATTGTTTACTCTAACAAGAGTTTTGCAAGATCAAACCGCAACAAATAAATTAAAACTAAATATTTGTTGCGCTTTGGCCTAAATAAGAAAACTTTTTTTTAGATAAATAAACGAGTTCAAATATATGTTACTTATGGCCGAATTCACAGTCTTTAGTTAGCTAATGACAAAGGCTTAACTAATGATTCTTGATTCGCAATGCTTAGTTTGCCATAAGAATAACAAGTAATATTTAAACAATAGTTAGTATTTTAGTTTACCAATGGTTAACTAATGACTGAAAATTCGGCCATTAGTGTTAAATATTTGCCAAGTGTGACCGTACCTTTACTCTGAGAATAAATACTGCATTGCTTTGTATGTGTAAGCATGAACGAAGAGCAGTAGAGTTTGACTTAAGAGCATAGTTGGCAAAGACAACTAAGCATTAGAGAACAACAATCTGTAAGGCTTTTGTCTAAGTGTACATTTGTCATTGCTTGGGTATGTGTTTGTGCGTATGGAGTTTATTTAAAATATTGTTGATATTTTTGCAACTATATATGTATATGTAGTATGTACGTAACTATATAAATTATATAACTGTATAGGCTTTATACATCACATTTATGCAATTTTGTGTCCTGGGCATCGAAATGACTTCAACCAGACCGCACTTAACTTCACTTTGAAGTATACTTTTCGGTTGCATTCCCTTTTTAAATATATTGTATATTGTGTGTGAATGTGAATTTGTGGGCTTATGTGAATGTGTCCACTTTAAAAATAAAAATAAAAACCAAAAATAAAAAAAAAAAACTTTTTAGTGCATAAATAAGTGAGTTAGTGTATGTATGTATATGTATCTGTTTGTGTGAAAAGTAAAAAAAATTGTGTTTGTCGACTTTAACAGAAAAATATATTTTATTTCACAACCATAAACTGACAAACAGACAAAAATTGCGTATGTCATTTTGGAAGGACATTTATTTTTTGTGTCCTGACATAGCAGGCCATATTTTATTTTTATGAGTCCTTTTTTGGATGTTATTGTTGTTGTTGACTCTAATGAAAAATTACTTAAAACGGTAAATAATGACCACAACCCCAAAAAAATTTAATTTAAAAGGCATTTTATTATGGTAAGACTCGAAAAAATTTTAACAAGTTTTAATAAAAACAAAATTAATTTCCCTAAGTTTAACTAACTTCAAAAAAAAAAAACAATTTCAATATGCTGGCTCATATTCTTCTATTTACATCCTCTTGCTAAAATGTTGCAAATTTGCAACATGTATCATCTCTTCATTCTTATACAGTATGTAGATTCCTTGCATGTCATGTTTATCAGCAAATAATATTTTTGCTGATGTTTATTCTTTGTAGTATCAACATGTTTTGTTGATTTTGCAAAATATAAAAAAAATGACAGCAAAGAGAACAAACACAACAAAACACACAGCACAAAAAAAACTCTACTAAAGATAACAGCAAATCTCAACAATTATTATCAATATGTATTTCAGTTCAATTTAGTTTTTTTTGCGTTCCTGCAATTCCGTCTGTTAATGCTACTTGCAACTTGCAAGTGTAGTGTAGTGTTTTTGTCCATCTTGTATGATTTTGTGTTGTCGTTGCTTTATTACCGTATAAAATGCACAATTCATAAGTTGTAGTAGCTGTGAACGAACAGCAAAAATAGATTTAATGATACATACGAGTACGCATGTGAATGTATAAATGAATGAATGAAAGACTCATTCATGTAGTTCAACTTGCAGGCAGTTGAAGGAGTGTATTCACATGGTATATGCAATATAGAGGAAGTTCAATGGATCTAAAAAAATGTATGGAGATGATACTAAACCTTCATTTCCCGTTGGTTTTAGTATCGAATTTACTACTTGTAAAAAATTTTCTGCAGCAAGGCAAAAGATCAGGAAGCTATAGGTTCTTAATAAAAATTCTTGCAGCGCTCTAAATGCAGTTATTGCAGAAGATGTTGAATCAATACAAAACATTGAAGGTAACTGCACCGCTTTACAAGAGATCATAGTCATATATTCTTTGTTTTTTTTTTATAATTAACAAACACAAACTGCGCAGATAAGCCAAAATTATCTGCAGAAAACATCCAGAATCTTTGGCGGACATCGAACCCGCAACCATCGGACTGATAGTCCGGCATATTATCTCTTAGTCTATCGTGGCATCCAGTCTAAACCGGACATCCTCAAAGATGCACTTGTGCTCATGTTGGTTATGAAAAGAAGTACCATCCAGACACCATGAGTTCTTAAGTTTTTTCTAGTTCTGGTTTGTTTAAGGAATTTCGTTTTTTTTTCTCAAATTCAGCTGGAGTTGAACCCATATAAAGTTCAAAGGAGCGACAGCGTCATTTCTTACCTACGAAAATCGCAGGTCAGTGTGCCACTGCAGAACTTCTGTAGTTCTGTACAGTGTTTAAGAGATTGTACTGATTTCTACTCGACAGAAAAGAATGAACAATGACAATGGAAATCCGGACGTTCTTGGCCCTGTATAGAGAGACCTAGGACAGAAAAGTAAAGTATATAATGAACGGAAGTGGCTAATGAGCACCTGGCTATCTATCTATAATGAATGCACAAGATCAAAGTTAACTCCCATAAGTGTTAAGTATTAATGACATTCTTTAGAACGAAATAACTTTCTAGTGAATTTTAGAAACTTTTAAATGATTCGCTTTGCAAGCTCAAAAGTACCAAAAACTTTTAGCTAATAATACCATTTTCTTATGAAACCTGTTTAAAATTAAAATTTTTGTAAATTTTCGTGAATTTTTTGATGTTTTGTAAAAATAACAAAAAAGTACTTTTTTTAAAAACAGAAACTTTTAGTTTTTTTATTTTTAATTCAATTGTTTTGTAAATTTGCCTATATTGTTTTAATGTTTTATAAAAGTACCAAAAATGTACTATTTGTAAAAACAGAAACTTTTAGTTTTTTAATTTGTAATTTTTAATTCAATAGTATTGTAAATTTAAAATGTAACAAAAAAGGACTTTTTGGAAAAACAGAAACTTTAAGTTAATTTTCCTCATTTTTTTCACAGTAATGTAAAAGTACAAAAAAGGGACCTGTTTGAAAAATCAAAATTTTTTAAATTTTGTTTAAATTTACGCATTTTTTGAAGTTTTCATAAATTTCCAAAGCTGGTAAAAGTACCAAAAAAACTCATTTTTTTTAAATCAATTTTTTTAGCATAAATTCTAAATTCATATAAAAACTTAGTAAAATTTAAGAATTTTTCAAATTTTCCATAAATTTTCAAGATATTATAAAGGTACCAAAAAGAAGTACATACTTTTTGGAAAATCAAAAATTGTTTAGCCTAATATTAAACTTCATACAAATACTTGAACAATATTAAGGTCCCGATTACCGTACACAACACTAAGTATTTTGATGTTGTATGTTGTATGTGGTAAACTGCGATTACGATTCCCAACAAATTTCAAATTTTTGAAAAAGTACTTTTTGGAGAATCAAATTTCTTTAGCCTAAATTCTAATTTCATACAAAAACTTAGTTAAAATTAAGAAATTTTTAAAGTTTTCTTAAATGCTTTAAAGTTTGGTGAAAGTATCAAAAAAAGTACTTTTTGGAAAATTTAAATTTTTTAGCATAAATTCTTTTCATATACAAAGTTGATAAAAACAAAAATTATTTTATTAATTTTTCAACCATTTTGAAAAAAAGTACCTTTTGGAAAACAAAATTTTTCATAAATTTTAAAAATTTTGTAAAAGTACCAAAAAAGTACATTTTGGAAAACAAAATTAGTTAGCCTAAATTCTAATTTCATATAAAAACTTAGTTAAATTAAGAATTTTTTTGAAGTTTTCTTTCAACAATTTTCAAAATTTTGTAAAATCAAATTTTTATAGCCTAATATTTAATTTCATATTAAAACTACATTAAAACTCGTAACTTCCAAAGGTATCAATTATAAATATTGGGATCAAAAGCTGTTGTTTTACATTAATTAAATTAATGTGTCAATCCAACATCATTTAAATATTTTAATTATTTTAAAACTCTGGCCTTTACAAAACGCCTGGATACATGGTTCAATTCATATACAAATAACAAACAAATCTTCAACAATTTTCCATACATTATCAATATACAATCACATTGTTACACATTAGAGATATGGGCGAGCAATGACTCTATTGAGAACTTTAATAAATGATGACGCGCTGCAAAACAATGATGGCAATGACAACAGTTATGTGTTAGTTACACGATGGAAGCAAATGGTGACGACAATGATTTTGATATTGCTGGTATTTACAACTTTACAACTTTAATGGTGGCGATTATAATGCTGACGAGGATATTATTGCTGCTGCTGCTGCTTTTGATAAGACTGATGTGTGTGTACTACTACTACTAGATCATCATCATCATCATGATGAGCAAACAAATAATAATTGTTGATATTTTGTTAGCAGCTACAGCTAAGCTCTCTAAGCTTCAATGATTTTATTAATTGCTGTCAATGGTGTATGCATTGAATTATGCCAAGGGAGTTGAACAAACAAAAAAATACAACAACTATTGTTAATCATAGTTTTATGTTTTCTGCACATGTGTCAGAGATTTTTTTTTGTTCTTTCTAGATTCTAGGACTTAATTTAAGGATTTGTTTAATTTTTCGAACAAAAATCCCACAAAAATTTAACCAACAAGAATTTCCCAATGTCATCTTAACATGTACATTTTTCAGCCACCCTTTCATTATTTCCACAATTTCTTTTTTTTTTTTATAAATATTTCGTATAATGAAATGTCTATTAAAAAAAGGAATACATAAAACCTCTATTCATATTTTCTAGTTTAAACGTCATTGGTTTTTCATATGCTAAAAACATGCTTATATGGCATTGAAAGCCGCTTTACCACTAACTGGGCAAAATCTGGAAAAAAAATTGTGAAAACATGTATTAAATATTCAACCTTAAAATTTTCGCTGCATCATAGTAATTTCATATTTTGTTTGTACTCTTTGTCCATGTTTAAATAACTCTGGTATTATAACAACATGTCTGGGACATTGTCGTCGTCCACGTCCTTCACAATCACACGCAGCAATTATCCTACACGTTAACAAAAGAAAGCAAAAGTTTAAAGCCATGCTAGACAGTGAGATGAGTCAATGTTTGGGTTTCATAAATTTTATAGGAGAATTTCTAATAACAAAAAAATTAACACATAATGGGGGACAAAAGCAGGTAAAATTTATGTTTAAAGTGTTAAAAAGTTTTGGGAATTTAAGTTAAGATTTTATATTAAGGGGATGTTGTTTAAAACTATTGTTTAGTGGACATTTTTTTATAATAAATTTGATGTTAACTAACTGAGAATTATAAGACATTTAAACCATATTGATTTTCTCTAAACACAATTTTCTTTTTCTTTGCAGGTATGTACAAATCGTGAAATCTATTCTAAATTGTAAGTATAGTTCTTGAGTTGTTACTAATTTCTGGTTATCACAAAAGGTTTTTCAACAAGAACTTAGTTTTTTAAAACAAACAATTTATAGAAAGACAAATTTGTAGCTGAGCGTCAAGTGACCACATTCTGTCGAAACCACATGTCGATGAAATCCATAGCCTCAAAAATAGGACAAAATTTAGTTGAAGTTTTGTAAAATTGCCAAAATGAAGCACTTTTTGAAAAAAAACAAAAAATTTTTAGAAAGTGAATTCATTTTGTTATGAAAGCTTGTTAAAAATTCATAATTTAGTAAATTTTCATGAATTTTTTTTAAGTTTTTTAATAGTACCAAGAAAGTACTCGTTGGAAAAACTAAAACTTTTAGCTTATAATACCATTTTGTTATAAAACTGGTTAAAAATTAACAATTTTGTAAACTTTGCTGGATTTTTTTTTTAAATTTTGTAATAGTACTAAAAAACTACTTTTTCTAAAAACAAAAATGTTTAGCTAATAATACCATTTTCTTATGAAACCTGGTTAAAACTCAATAGTTTTGTAAATTTTTCTAAATTTTTTGAAGTTTTGTAAAAGTACCAACAAAGTACTTTTTGGAAAAACAAAAACTTTAAGCAAATTATTCCATTTTGTTATAAAAACTTGTTAAAAATTAAGAATTTTGTAAATTTTGTTGAAGTTTTTTTTAATTTTGTAAAAATCTTAACAAAGTACTTTTTGTAAAACCAAAAACTTTTAGCTCATAATACAATTTTCTTATAAACCCTGATTGAATTTTAATAGTTTTATAAATTTTGCTGAATTTTTTGATGTTTGGTATAAGTACCAGAAAAGTACTTTTTGTCAAACCAAAACATTTTAGCTCATAATACAATTTTCTTATAAACCCTGGTTGAATTTTAATAGTTTTGTAAATTTTGCTAAATTTTTTGATGTTTGGTATAAGTACCAGAAAAGTACTTTTTGTAAAACCAGAAACTTTTAGCTATTTATTCAATTTTGTTATAAAAACTTGTTCAAACTTAATACTTTTTTTAGATTTTCCTGATTTTTTTTCAATTTTGCAAAAAGTACCAAAGAAGTTCCTTTTGTAGTACTTACTTACTTCTAAATTTGTTTAGCCTAAAATATAATTTCATAAAAAAAAATTTTTCATGTACTTTTTGGAAAATCATTTTTTTAGTAATAATTTCATTCTAATTTCCCTACAAACTGTTTATTTTCGTATATTATTTTCCTCGGGAATTTTTTACTTTCTTTGAAATTCCTTTCTGTATACCTACAAAGGAACTGGGGCTTTGGTGTGGCCAGAAAATCTTAAAAGACAAATCACACTGATTATTAAATTTTTATATAATGCACAACAAAATTCTTTGTAAACAATTAAAGTAGACATAAATTACAAAAAGTACTGGTCCTTTTTTTCCATATTTTATATTAACAAAAAAAAAACAAAATAAATAAAATTCAATGGCTGGGAAGTTGGGCTGAATGAATGAACGAACGAACGAAAGAACAAGTGAGTGAATGAATGAATAAATGACAGCAGGCTGGTCGGTTGGTTGTTTGGCTGACTAGTTGGCATTTAAGTCAAGCCCCGAATGAATGAATAAAAATACATAAGGACATTAAAGCAGCTGCTTTAAAGAGTGTATGTATGTATATGTTTCATATAATGTTTTTCTTTTTTTTTTTTGAGATTTTCAAACAACAGCCACGATCCTTTATTGCTGGCTGACAATGGTCTGTCTATTTGGTTGATGTGGTCGTCCATGATGATGAAGCCGCTGCTGACGACTACCACGAGTTCGTTTTATGGAATTCCCATTGGCATACCAGCCAGCATAACTTTTGACTTCATACACATACATATTGCCGGCAACAGTCTAGCAGCAGCATTTATTTCAACATACAGAGACATAATATGGAAAACTTGTCATTTCATTCAGAAAATATTACCACTCTACACTGACTAACACATTTACTGGGCAAGAGTATTTTGGTTTTGTTTTATATGAAGCCAGCAAATTGAAAATCAATAAACCCCCAAAAAATGCCGACTTAGTGGGTAAATTGGATTTGGCAACAACATCAACTACAACAACATCTAAAGGAAAATTTTCAAAATTTATATGAGTCAGGGCCATTGTTAGTTTTTACAGCAACAACATGCCAGCCGAAATTTAGTGTATTTTTTGGAAAATATACTTGCAAACTTACGTTTTGGTTTGTTATAGAGTATAAATTTTATATTTTTGGGTTCATTTTAGTTTAATAATACAACCAAAAGGATAACCCAGCAAACAATAGTTTATGAAAATCTCCAAATATAGAAAAGTAGCTTAACTAAATTCTAAACAAATAAATTACTTCCAACGAAACTTCCCACAACTCTTAATGATTAGGCAGATTTTTTTCATTCTTAACCAAACATTTCACTGGGTTAGTTTTGTCCAACCTACCCAACAACTACACTATTATTATATGTATTACAATATACAAGTAATCAAGTACCAGCAGCACATGACCCTTCAAAATGTCTGCTAAAAAGGGTAAATATGTGTACATTCTTCTATTACTTTCAAATAACAACAACATATACATATGTATATGTACGAGTACATATTAATACGAAAATGAATTGTCCGAAAAATGTGAATTGTCGCTTGGGACTTTTTGATGGTTGGTTGCCTTTTGTTGTTGTTGCTGCTGCTGTTAGTTCACAATAACAATAACAGCAGCATTAAATAAAGGTTCAGTAAATTCTAATGTTGATGCTTATAAATGATGCTGTTTTCTCTAATACTCCAGAGATTTTAATTGAGGATAAAACTGAAATGAATGGGCTACATATACACAACATAAAACATGTATTAATACATCAACAAAATACACTGATTTTTCGTTTTTAAAGCAAAACTACATAAAAACTCAAAAAAAAGGAGTAAAAATTATTAAAGCAAATTGGAAAAAAAAAGTAATTAATTTAAAACTTAATAAAAAATAAAGAAAATTATAAAAAAAAATCAACTATTGAAGCAAACAACAAATCTCTAGGGGAAATTTTATTATTTTCTGGTGCAAAAAAAGTTCTTTTTGAAAAAAGTAAATTCTTGTTTTTGAAAAGGTACTTTTTTGGTAATTTAATTGTTACTTGCTAAAAACTAAAAAAAAAACTAAAATATTTTAAATTATTAAATCAAATAACAAATTTCTAATGAAAATTCAATTTTTTTAATGAAAAAAGTACTTTTTGAAAAATGTGCTTTTTCTGGTACTTAAGGTACGGTCACAAATTATTAAATCAAATAACAAATTTCTAATAAAAATACAATTTTTTTAATGCAAAAAGTACTTTTTGAAAAATGTGCTTTTTCTGGTACTTAAGGTACGGTCACAAATTATTAAATCAAATAACAAATTTCTAATGAAAATTCAATTTTTTTAATGAAAAAAGTACTTTTTGAAAAATGTGCTTTTTCTGGTACTTAAGGTACGGTCACAAATTATTAAATCAAATAACAAATTTCTAATGAAAATTCAATTTTTTTAATGAAAAAAGTACTTTTTGAAAAATGTGCTTTTTCTGGTACTTAAGATACGGTCACACTTGGTAACTCTTTGCCGAAAAAGACGTAACAACTAAATAAAATATATTTAAATTCGTTTATTGATTTAAAAAAAAAAAACTTCGTTTATTTAGAACAAGATGCAACAAATATTTAGTTCTATTTTATTTGAAGCTGTTTGATCTTGCAACACTCTTATAAGAGTAAACAACGTCAAGCAAATTTGTGCTAAAACTAGTGGTTACGCTTTTTTGAGTATCCATTATTATCAATGGCCCTACGACACTGTGAATCCCAGTATCCTAGTTGCGGCACCATTTTTGGCAAACCAATAAAGTACTCTGTAAACTCATTTTAAATTTCCTCAATTTTCAAGTAGTTTTTCATCATTTAAACTATTTTTAAAATATTCATAACATATCTTAACTTCCCTACAATGCAACAGAAATAAATTCATATTGTGATTTTTATCGTACTGCTATCTATGGAATTGTCTTGAAACAAAAAACGATTTCCTACCCTTAAGTTTTTTATGATAATGGTAGTTACCAAAACAACACACACACACAAAGGCCAAAAAAAAAACAACATACATACGTAGTGTATTGCAATTTCTAGCCATTATGGTGGTAAATCATATAAAATTTAACATTTTATTACTTGACCATGATGCACAGAAAACGTATTGAATGGACAGTCAGGGAATAAAGAAATGAGAAAACAGGATGAACAAAAAAACAACAAGAAAACCCAGAAAAAAAACGTAGCAAATAGCTCAGCTGTGGTAAGTGTAGGACACCAGAGAGGCAGAGGGAGCGATTTATAAAAGAAAAAGAAGTGAAATCCTGCATGCCATATGTTAACCCTAGAGATTTTATGAATGTATAATGCGAAGCCTTGAACGCACTGTGACTGCTAAAGTGGTATTTTATGAGCAGCCAAACAAATGCTGGCAACCTACACTGAATACATTATGTACACAAAAAGAAAACGTTTTTCTTTCGTTTTGCTGAATTAAATTTCAATTTAAATTTTCTTTAGGTTTATTAAAATGAACTTTAAGTAGTTTGAGTTTGAGCTATTTAAACTTATTAGCAAATAAAGCAAAGCTAAAAAGGACTAAAAAGGCAAAACTTAAAATCAATAAATAAATTAATTTCGTTGTTGTATCCCCGGTGACAGTCTGACCGATCAGGTTTTTCTCATTAACTAAAGCTGCGTCAAGAAAGTGAAAATTGCTTTGGCAGAATTTAGGTTGATTGCAAAATCAAAAGGTGTAAATAAGTAAATTAATCATAATCAAGTCGTCGACGTGGCAAAGGAGCTATACAAAATGCAGGTCAAACCACAATATTCAAACAGCACCTTGGCAACAGAACGCAAAAAAAGTAACTGCTAAAAACCACACAAAGTAGAAATAAAGCAAAACACAAAAAACAACGCAACAAAAAAAGAACCAATTAATGAAACATTTCTTGGCAAATACTCTCAGCCAAACACAGCAAACACAGATTCCTGCCGCTCAATACATATTGCTAACAAAAACAGCGACCCTTATCCTAGCAACCTGCTGCTGCTGCCAACCATTTCCTGACTGCTGTGTGTAAATAAGTAAATAAACTAGCTTGCCTCTCAACACCATATTTAGTGGGTTATACCTGTAAACGTGACAGCAGCAGGTGTGCAAAAATTACTACACTTTACAATACAATACAAAATTTTGCAAAATTAACCATAACTTATGGTCATGCTTTCATTTTACTTTGTAATTTCCTTTCTGCTCCCTTTCCTTTTGTCCTCTTTTTTTTAGGTCCTTCTCTATAATTTTCCATAATAATTTAGGCTGTGTGTTAAGTTAACAGTAACATAAATAAATGTTGCAGCTTAATGTGGCAACATTTAAAATGATGTATTTGGTAACCATAGAGTGTTAATTGTACCAATACAAGAAAGAAAATAATATAAATAAAAGGTATGGAAAAGGAAAATGTGCTGCTAATGACACGTAAATTCCATCTAATTTGGGTCAGTTTAAGTGTACCACTTCGAAACTATTAAACTTTATTCCCACACACACACACACACACACACACACACACCAATCTAGAATGTTTGACTAAACACTCCAATAGTGTGCTATGTCATAGTCCTGGGGAAGTTAACTAGATTGAACAAAATAGTTCTAAAGAAAGATTTAGTTGGTTTAGAAGTGTTTACCTAAAATCCGGTTTCGCAAAAAAATATATAAACGAACCTAAATATTTCGGAATATTATTCTTTCCACCGACGAAAGTAAATTTCAAATATTTGTGGTCAAAAACATTCCAAAAGCATTGCGAACCAAGAACAAAGCCTTCAGCAATGAATATACTACCAAGACAGTAAAACATGGCGTCGGTTCAGTAATGGTCTGGGGTTGTATGGCAACATCAGGGGTCGGTAATCATATATTTATACAATCTACAATAAAAAGGAAGATTACCACGAGATATTAAAAACCAATGAAGCCCTTAGTGCAGAGAAATTATAACTAGCTCAGAACTGGATTTCCCAACAGACACACCTCCAAAATTGTACAAGTGCTGTTGATCAATCATTCTTCAAAAAATTTAGATCATAATCCGCAGGCCCCAGAGCTCAATCCAATTGATTGTCTGTGGTAATATTTGAACAAAAAATTAGTCTAAGATATATTTATTACAAGCATAACCTGAAGTCGGTAATAAAGGAGGAATGAAACAAAATTTCGCCTGATTTCACAACAAAACTCGTTGATTCTAAGTATGTCTAGAAGATTGTCAGATTGTCATAAAGGCAATAGGACTATAAATAAAATATTAAATACAATGTTTTACATAATTTCAATATAAACAGGTATATTTTGACGTAAAAAAAATGCTACTTTTCCGTTAAAATGTAATTATTTTTTTAAATTCCTTATTTTTCTAGTTTGTGTTAATGATTTACATCTTGCTAGTGTTTACTTTATATTGACGCTTACAGTATGTGCTCCAAGGTTTTATCGGACGAAAGATATCAGGATATCTGGTGAATTTAAAAATTATGTAAAATAATCTTATCTGGTAAAGCGAATGATTAGAGGCCTTAGGGTCGAAACGATCTTACAGCCCAATCATGAATAAAAATTCCGCGGGAGTTTTTTCCCTTTTCCCATTTTTCCTATTCAAATTCAATGTTAAAAAACTTTAAATGAGTAAGAACCTCATCTTTCTTGGCATGTTGGTCGGGGTTGTGATATAATGTGCCCAAATTAATCAAATCTGCACTGTTTTGTAAGAATATTACTACAATGTCCGACAAATAATACAGTCAGTATTACAGTAGTTTAAAGTCGCTCTTATCTAGCGATAATAACTTCCTTGATCTTCTTTTGAACATAATAATGAATAGTTTTGCCTGCCTGAATCCAAGCAAGTCGGGAATATTCCGATTCAACCCAACAATAAATTATTTCTAACGCATACCACGTGGCATGCTAAAGAAAGGTTGTGGTCCAATTAAAGCTTGCCGGGCACCGCTATTACACAGGCAAGCTTCTAGTTCGTTCATTTGAATAATGACAAACCTAGATCGGGCCAAAACTTTACTGAAGATTAGTGACTTCTAATAAGAGGCAACAACTTTACAGGGGCGCCAAAAGGGGTGCTCTTCATACCGCAACTGCAAACTGGAGATAGACTACAGCAGAGCTAATCAAAAGCGGACCACTCTCAGCTTCACACCTTGAGCATTCTTTCTCCAAATTATTGAGCATTTATTCTCCAAAGACTTGCTGCTATCTTTGTTGATTGCATTCGCCTCAGTTAATTAAGTCAGAAACCCAGTATACTCTATGTAACTGTGTCAAGAACCCTTACCTGGTATCGCAAACCTTAATTCTTTTTCCAGCTATAAAACTAAACTTAAACAACAAAAGAAATTCACAGCTTTGAGTGGATTTTTGCTACTAATCCTTAATATAAAATAATGTGAACTTAAGTGCTCGTACTTCATTCAAAGTCTCCTCTAAATAACATTCCTGAATATTTTAAAGTCGAAAAAAGGTTGTGTTTTTTTTTTCTTTTTAATGATTTTAGCTTCAAGCTAAATAATTTCGTGTGTAATATAATTTTAACAGCATCACAATCCTTCTCATCAGCACGTATAAAGGACTAATGTAAATTTTATACGTATTTATTGGCTGTTCAATGTTTTTCTCTGATATTTTTTTGTTGTTGCTGTTGTTTGTAATCCTTAAAATCTTAGTTAGCCGTAACGTGATTATGAGCGATGAAGAGTACGCGCTATGGCTTGCATTTAGTGTTTGCTTTCTTTTTCGGAATTAAGTTATGAAAATATTTTTGTTAATACATTAGGTGTTATAATGACCACAAACTCATATGCAGATGATAATAATAAGGACAATAACCAGTAGGTAAATTTAAGGCAAATTCAAGTGCAATTGAAGGTAATTCTTATACAAATGTTTATAGTTTTATCGTATGTAGAGGTCTAATGTAAAAATAACCGTTATTTTAAATTTTTTGAAAAAGTATTTATTTATTCATCAATAACTATCTCCCTCAGATATAATACGCTTATGCCAGCATTTTTTCCAATCCTCGAAACACTTCTGAAACGCAGTTTTTGGTATCGCCAACAGCTTCTGTTTCAATTTTTTTTTATCTCCTCAATCGTAGCAAAAGGAAATTTCATCGGAGTCATCAGTTTTGATAAAAGGAAAAAGTCAGTGGGAGCCAAGTCCGGTGAATACGGTGGTTGAGGCATGATAACGGTTTTGTTCTTGGCCAAAAACTAACGCACAAGCATCGATGGTCTCTGCTCACTTTTGAGGCCAAAAACGAATCAAGCCAATGTCGAATATTCTGTTCTAATATAAATCATATACTAGAGAGATCATTCTGCATCAATCGCAACAAATAGTAATCAAAGGGGCAAGAACTGGACTAAAAGGCGGTTGAGACAAAACTTCGCAACCACTTCTTTCTCAATACTTTTTTATTCTCGTTTAGCTTAAAATGAATCAGTTGTAATCGCCACAGATTCCCTGTAATGGTCTGGCTGGATTTCTGGATTTCAGCAGCTTTTAATACATAGGACCCGTTTGTTCCCACCAAATACAAAGCATTACCTTGGCGCCATAGATATTTGGATTTTTTGTCGATTCGACTGGTAGGCCGGGCTTCATATACGTTCTCTTTTGCTTCGGGTTACCACAATAGATCCAGTTTTTATCGGAAATAATGATTCAGTGCGAAAATGATTGATTTTTTTTCGTTTAAGCAGCATTTCAAATACGTAACATCGTCTGCCGGTTTCAATTCGTATGCTATCCAATTTATTTGGTTTTGAATGAATCCTGCTGCTTGTAAACATTTTGAAATTGCTGCTGGAGTAGCTCCCAGTGATTTTGCAAGCTCTTGGTAAACTTAATAACAATCTTCATAGAGTAATGCTTTCAGTTCTTCGTCTTCAAACTTTTTTTGGCTGACCTGGGTTTCTTTTCTTTTCTCAAGTTCAATTAGGTATCATTGGATGAATCCTGTTGCTTGTAAACGTTTTTAATTTGCTGTTTGAGTAGCTCCCAATGATTTTGCAAACTTTTGTTCACTTTCAAGATAATCATCATGGAGTAATGCCTTGAGTTTTTGGTCTTTAAACTTTATTATCTGAACTGGGCGATCTTTGTCTTCCCTGTCAAAATCACCAGTTCTGAACTGCAAAAATCATCTCTTGCACGTTGAAACCGATGGAACACATTCATCGTAAGCTTCGATGAGCAATCTTCCAAATTTAAGAAGTATACCAAAACTGCATATGACGCTGTGTTGGCACAAAATTCGACATTTTCAAACTATAAAGAACTTTGTAAACTACACTTTAATATTCTTTAATTTAGTGATAATAAATGACAAAGATATGTTATTTTTAGGTTATACAACCAATATATTGGAAACTATTCTGCATACTGGGTATTAATTTTATCGTTTATATTTGAAATTGTATAGCTACCTTTCTCAACCCTATGGTATTAAAATGCTAACAACTTTTAAAACTCATAACTGCAGATATTCAAACAATTTTTTTCTTCATATTTTACACCAAACTCATAGCAAAGTCTTCCTACAGCATTGTTCATGTCCTGCCATGTACATATATGTATATTTGCATACGTTAGTATGTGTTACCTTTGCATACACCTACATATACACATAAATATATTTGCATAAGTATTAGTATCATGCCACAAATGTTTGAATGTTACAACATTTATGGGTAAAAAGTCATACACTTATCAACAAATCCTCGTAAAAACGCGTTTATGTTCGTGTGAAAAAATAACTTGAGGCAATTTTTAAAATTTTCTATGGTTTATGCAGAGCAAAGGAATAATGGCTGGCAGATGAAAAAAAACACCAGCAATTTTATGGCATACACTCTGGTCAGGTTGGTTTTTATGTCCTTACTGTTGCCGTGCTATCAGCAACAGCATCATCATACTCATTGATGAGTGTCTATGATTCTGAGTAACTAGGGTTATTTTTTCTTTCGTGTTCGAGTATAATAATGTTGGAAGGATGGCAAATCATCACCAGAGCCAGGTGTAAATTGAGACGATTAATCTGATTGTTGGTTATTAAAAATCATAATCTTTAATAATAGAAATGTATATGGGTTTTTTGATGAAAAATTCTACAAGATAAATTATGTCGTCTTTCTTTTTTTTTTTTTTTTGAAAGTTGGTTAAAAGCCAGATTATACTTGGGTTTAAATATTTAATTATTAATTGATATATGGGAAGGGTAAGAATGGGATGAAGTAGTTAGAGTTAGGTATAACCAAGGAATCTATCTGTATGGTTCGAAAATTAGCCACCGAACGGGAATGATCTTCTCTAAACGAAGTCGAAATAGAAGTAAATCGTCTCCTAGATCACAATACTGTTTTACTGGTAAAGATAATGAGGGTATGAGAAGCGCCAACAACACTCCAACTCGTGTGCTAACGGGAATGAGATTCTATGAATGAAGTCAAAATATGGGTAAATATTGTACTATCTTCTCCCAGATCACAATTCTGTTTTACTGACAGAGATAATGAGAATATAAGAAGCGCCATCAACACTTAAACTCGTTCATTACGGATAAACAGTTCACAAACTGGCGCTCAAACTGTGATCTTCTCCCAGATCACAATACTGTTTTACTGGCTGAGTTAATTTGGAAGAAGCGCCAATATATCTTTACGGATCAGTCTAATGGTTATCGAAACCCTAAGAAAAGACACTGGTAAATCTACTTAATCTACCCACAACGTGACCTTATCTAACCTTTTTTTTTATATATAATCAATAATAAAAGGAGTAGAAAAAAGTCTCTAGACTTAGTAAAAATTTAGGTCAAAGATGAAAAATGGCTTTTTGAATTTTGTACCAAATATTCATAAAATGTACTTTTTACGCCTCCACAGTACATTATGTTTATTAAATAATAATAAATCTTATTGCGAATTTTTTAAAATTAAGAACTATATCTGGATAACAAGTGTGTCTCAAAAAATAGTCGACGTCTAATGGAAATTGAGCTTTCGTATTGATTTCTCGTTAAAAGAAAAAAAAACAGACGAAATTTCAGTTAATTGAATTGCTTTAAAAATCAAAACCATAGAAATACAAATACATTTTTCCTATTCAAACGCAAGAATAAAAAAATCAAAAGGGAAAAAAACTCCCGCGGATTTTTTATTCATGATGGGACCGACAGAGAAAAAATATAGTATAGTTGTTCATGTTTACCACAACAATGTTAACATTTTTAATAATGTTATTGTCACTGTAATTGTTCATATGCTTGCGGTAATCATAATATGGCTAAGTTGCGATTCACATGGTTACCATAATCATATATACGATTGTAGTAACTTTGTATGTATCTGTGACAATCATGTTTTTGATGAATTCATTTATCATAATATATTGTTCTTTGATTATGATTGAAAACAACATAATATGACAAAACATTTCATCATAAAACTGATCACCAAACATTACATAACATTATGGTTCCCGCAATCATGTAAATAGTTACAGTGAAAATAATATTTAAAAAAATTTAAAAATTTTGTAGTAGTTGTGGTAAACATGCACAATTATATTTTTTTTCTGCATGCATCGAAAAAAAAACAAAATTCAATCACCCTGACACTATTGAAACAGTAAAGTGTACTCTTTCTCTGTTCATAGCTGTAAATATTCTTGCATTTGCCGATGGTATTTCCAAAACTCCAAGATTTATTATTTTAAGAATATATTGCTGAAATAGAAGTGTTAACTTCTAAAGAAATTCTGATTAACTGAACTTTTACCTTTCGCTTTTGGATTTAGCCTGAAATTCATTTTAAGTGATATAATAATTAATTGCCTTTTTTCGCTAATTAAACCAACAACTTCTGTTCGTGCTTATCATCTTTTAGATGCATCTATAAATTTATTAAACTCATCAGCTCATAATAGGTAAGACCATATTGGTGCCACCAAATACAGAGCATTACCTTAGCGTCTTGTGTATATAGCTTTGTCGTTGATTCAGCTGGTTGGCCGGACCTTACATACGATGTCTTACGCTTCGGGTTATGGCAATGAATCCATTTTTCATCGCAAGTAATTATTTGATGCAAAATGAGTTCTTTTTATAGAGCGTTTAAGAGTATTTCGATGAAAAAGTCATTTCAACTTCAATTCATATGTTATGAAATTTCCCTGCTTTTGGATGCAACCAGCTGCTCTTAAACGTTTTGAAATTGTTGTTTGCTTAGCTGCCATTGATTTTGCAAGCCTTCAATTCATTGTCCCCAAACTTTTTTTGGCTGGCCTCGGCAATCTTTGTCTTCCGTATCAGAATCACCACTTCTAAACCGCATCTCTCGTACGTTCAAACCGCTGAAACACATTCACTATAAGCTACGGTGAGCTATTGGTGTGCTTCAGCAGCACTTCTATTCAAATTAAGGAAGTAAAGCAAAACTTCCCTTGTGACGTGAAAAAACGGCCATTTTTTGTTTATTTAGTTTTAATACATTAAAATATATATATATTTGCAATAAATTATTTTTTGTTTGTTCGACTATAACATTTTTTCTTTTATATGACATAAATCTATTTTAAGTTCCGGTTAGTTTTCTTTTTATGGAGCTTTAAAAACAAAACAAAAAATTGCACTCCATAAAATAAGCTGTGAGCCAATGTAAGCCAATTGCTGCTGTTTAATTAAAAGTATACGCTGAAATTGTTGAAATGTCAATATAGTTAATCGTACTGGAAATCGATTTGGAAATGAAATACATATGTATGTATATGATTTTGCAAGTCTCTAATATATAAGTTAAATTACGCAAGTAAATGTTAAGCAAATTCCCTTAAGCAGTAAAGCTGATAGGAAAATGAGAAAACTATGCTTAACTTTGGCTCTTTACAGGAATATCTTGCTAGAATCCTTTTATATACCACTTAAAGCATAATAAATATATAAAATTTTTTGTGTATGTTAATGCTGTTAGCCATATCGCAATTCCATATTGAAATACTTATTTCCATAATAAATAAATCCTTGAAAATAAAACTCCTTTAACTTTTTGCAAACTAGACTGCTGCTAGTATATACTTGTAAGCAAAAGTCAGTAGAGAAACCTAGTATACATATATGTGTGTATTCTATGTCTGACCATAAGAAAATCAATGTGTCTGCCCGGACCAGCTACAATTGGGAGCTTCAACATATTCACACACACGCACACACACATACACACTCCCCTTGACTACCCATAACACACGTATAAATTATTAAATCTCCCGTCTATTTGTAAAATTGCAACTGTACCGCACATAAATTGTAAAATTACAGCAGTTTTATACGTTTTTGCGAGCAAAACAACAGCACAGCACAAAAAACTGAACATCCGTTTATATGTTTTTTTTTTCTTACTCTTGCAACACTTGTGCCTTGCAGCCTAGCACACACCAAAGTTAAGTGGCAGCAAAAATAGTCGTACAACAAAAAAAAATAAAATATATTGAAGGCTTAAACATTACAATTGGTTTCTACTGGCTGGTTCGGGCTACTTGTTCAGGCTGTTGCTTTTAGTTTTGCTGTGGCAAATCATGATGAGTATGATGATGGTGCAGGTCATTAATATTGCAACACAGGAGTAGCAGCAAGCATAGACGAGTAATATGGTCAAAACCATACCCAACCACATCATATTCTTTTGCTCTCTCTCACAGTATCTCTCTCCCTCTCTAATTCTGTGGTGTTATGGCCATTTGTTATGTAAAATTTGTGTATTCTACATGCTCTATGAAGTCTGTTTAAATTTGTCGGCCTTTTCTAGTTTTAGTTTTTCTGACTTGGCTTACTGAGTTGTTGTTGCTGTTGTTGTTGCTTTTAATGTTATGCATATATGCAACACTTTAAACCACTTTTAGCCCATTTCCCTTGTGAGAAATTAGGAAATTGCATTTTGGCAATAGTAACGGAATTGCGCTAGTTTCCAAAACAACTACAACAACAACAATGATACCAACAGCACACTAACAACAACCACTAGCCGCCACAGACCTGCAAAAACACACACACAGAAGAAGAATTGTTGCCCAATTTGGCTACTAACACAAAATTGTTTTATATACTCTACTCTTTACAGCTGCATTTAATAATGATGATGAGCTGCCCCACCACCACAGCCATCATCATGATAATAATAAAATTTTCTTTTAACCAAAAACACCCATTACCTGCCCCTCCTTAAAAAAATATGTATTAATACGTAAATGAAAACTTAACGCCAAAATTGTACTCTATCTACATACATACATACATAAATACATTTCAGCATTAATTTTCAGTTAGGTGGCAACAATAATTTTTATATTGCCAATGGCTGAAAATAACAAACAAACACTGCTGCTACACTCAAACATTTTTGCTCTTTAAGGCATTTGCTTTAGATGTATATACTAGTTCCACTGTGTATGGTTGATGTGTTGGTCGGTGCATGCATGTGTGGTGATCTATTAGCCTCCATTATGGCAAACGGAAGTCACAATGGTGCTGGCAATATAAGTACATTTGCCTTTCAAACAAATACTCGTTCGCAGACAACTACATAAACAAACACATACAAACAAGTATAAATACATTAATTCATGCACGTTCAATTTGTTAGCTTATATTAACAGCGATGTTTGAAAAAGTAGCAGTATTTGTAGCCTAATATTTCTGTTATTGAGCGATTAAAACTTCTTTGAATTTTCTTAAGCAGTGTGATAAAATGGTTTGTCTGTCTGATGTCTCCAGTGGAAAACAAACTCCCAGTCAATCGATTATTGACTTTTCCTCAACATATTTCTAATAACTACTGGGAAGTATGGAGGCATATATTTCACCAACACAACATTATAATCAATAGGATATTACAGGGCTTAAACCAGTAGATACAGTTGATCAAGTCACACTCGCTTCGGAAATCCTGCTGTCTACAATGATCGCAGCTCTAGCAACATTCTTAGAGGCGCACTCAATTCAGCGGTAGCAGGATACCGCACGAATGTCGCCTTTAGCAGACACTGTGGAGATTCTGCCGCGTATAAAAAGAATTGTGCTGATGCAATTATTTAATATCTAGATGGAGCAATAGGCTTAATGCCTTCTGGTCCAGCAGAGAACGTTTTGTACCTAATCTATGGCCAGCATGTGGTCGCGGTCCCCATTCAGCCAACCCTACTTCGCTATATCCAGAAGTTCTATGGACTCACCCTGTGAAAGTAGCACATGTTTTTGGACTTGATCTGTCGAAAATCGTTTATTCCGCTACGACAACAACAATTGGGAGTTCCCTTTGTCAGTATGACAAAACGGATCTTCTATCTAAACTCTAATATGAACCTCTAGGGCCGAACAATCTTCCACTCATCCAAAGACTTTTCTTGACTTTTCCCTAGCATGTGTCACAGAGATAAGTTGGCCCAATTGTTCCCAGAGTGACATTAAAGGCCACGTTTCTGTTTCATACCGGCGCTGACAACAGCTGATCTTACTTCATGCGATAATAAGGGCTTGAGTGAAGCCTGACTATTCGATGTAAAAAGATTCTCTACACTCTCTAGAACAACTGACGATTAATACCAGTTATCGCTGCTAAGCGAATTGTGAACCTAATAACCTAGACTTTTACCAAGAGTTGTAGAGGTGGAAAGTGAAAAAATGTCTGCCATTTTAAATAAGGGACAGATACTTCTAAATATGCAAATTAAACGATAAACCATTTCTGATGAAAACCTAGCAGTAAACTATTTCTACTTCGGGCACCACAACAAAGAAGATTAAATCCATATTTGCTTTATAATCATAGTAAATGAACAGTAGAACAGATTTGGACAAATTGAGACTTGTTGACAGTTGAGGGTCTTGTCAGTAATAAGCAATAGTAACATATTCAGAGAACTCACTGATTTAGCCTTTTAATACAAGACTTGTGTATTGTAAATAGCACCAATCTAGGTTGGATTGGTTGTATCAATATCATGCTGCATCTTTTGCGATATCGTTCCAACAAAATGCTGCAAAACCCTCGTTAAAACCTGCAACATGTTCAAACAAAAAGTTTCAGTTAGAGTGCTTTAATTTTTCTGCTAATTCCGTGATAGTTTTACGAGATTCAGCATCGTAACACTATCTGCTTGAATTTCTATCAATAAACCTATTAAAATAAAGTCGACAAGATTAAAATCTAGGAATCACCTTTGTCTTTTCTCGGTTTGTGTTTCCTTATAAATTTTTTCACATGAACATTTATTGGCTTTAGACAAATCTTAATGATAGAAGTATTGTGCGCTCTTTAATTTCCCATAATTGCTTGTGAATGCCTCACAAAATAACCCACAGGTCTCTCCAAAAATATTATGCAACAGTAAAAGTAGTAGTTGTGTAGCAAGTGGTATAAAAACAAAATACATTCAACTTTAACAACCTCAGCAGCAGTACCGGTAACGGCCGCAGTTGCCGCATGAGAAACGGCAGATATAATAATAGTACAAGTTGTTGTAGTAGCAATAGTAGTATTAGTAGTAGTAAACTTAACAAACAACTGGAAATTGCCAAAATGTAAATTTTCATAGCTGAAAATTTATTGCAAATATTGTTTGAAATATGTTCTTCAACAAACACTTGCACATGCATTCCTAACACACATTACTACTGATGAAAGTGCAAACATACATATACATATGTACATACTCACACACAAGCACAACTATTTGCAAGTGTTTGAAGGAATATTTGTTAAACGAATGCAAAAAAAAAAGAAGTAGAAATCATCAAATTCATAATCATATGCAGCGATTGCATTTTCAGTTTTGTGACGAATACAAAAATTATTGGACCGTGATTATTTGCAACTAAATATACTACAGACATTTATATATCCATATATGGGTATTTCCATGAAATGGTCCACCGTGACTTAAAAAATCACAACGCTCGCATTATTTTTTTTAAGGAAAAAATTAAATTAGATTAATTGTAGTATATTTTTATTTTTGAATAACAGTTTAATTTTTTGCTAAAAAAAATATGTATATGTATATGTATATAAAATTACTAAAATATGTATGAAAGTAAAAAGTGTTATGTGCGTAATGTAACGTTCGTAATCAACAAATTATTTTTTTTTAGCAAATTTATGCATAGTTGTTTTGAACAAAGCATGATTATAAAGGTCCATTATTAACCTTTATAAAAACATTTTTTCCGAAATAAAAATTTCCTACAATTCGCTTGATTTCGCACTTTTTCTTACGGCTCTAAAAGGCACTTCCATTTTTTGTCACGTGCGTAAGTCAACTTTGATTGCATGGAACTTCGGTACCCAGTGCTCAATTTTCCAATATATATATTTTTTGAAAAGTCTCATCACATACAATTCTATAATTCCATTCTAAAATTCCAATCCATTTCCATTTTCACAATATTCAAAGACAATTAAACGTGTACAAATGTCGCGTGCATAACCATGGAAACACCCATATGTAGATTTAGTTATGCTCATGCAAACAAATATTTTTTTAACATAAATACACAGATACGGCACAGAATGATTTTAAAAGTTTTTTGGCAATTCTGAGATTTATTAGTAAGTGATTGGTGTTCTAGCAGATCTAAGAAGCTAGTTAAAACTACAGGTCGTGAAAAAGTAAGTATTTATCTAACCTTCTGTGCTTCTGTCTTATAGTGGCCATCACAGCAGCTCGCCATCTATCAAAGAAGCTTAAGAATGCCGATATTGATTTCTAGCCGCTTTTATCACTCTGATCGGTATCATGGCAAGATCGAGAGATTTGTCTTGATACCAATCAGAGTGATAAGTTCAGTTAGATATCAGTGTCGACATTCTTAAACTGTTTTTATAGATGTAGAGCTGCAGTTGGTGCGATTTGTCATGCAACCGATCAGGGTAATAATATGAATTTGGGACCAGTATCGGCATTCTAAAGCTTCTTTCTACTTGCTGCCAACACATCAGCTCTCCGTCTGTCAAAGAAACTTAGGAATGCCGATTGTCAGATCTTACAACGTTGTCCGAAAAATGTTTAGAAAATGTCTAGGAACCGTGTGAACTTAAAACTTTTGTCTTTCAACCTTGTAAGAAAAAGCATTGACAATTTACCTTTTGCTAACAATTTTTCAGTACATTCCTAGCACATTGTTAGATCTGAAAACATTGTGTGATCTGACAACCGTCTATACATAGCTTGATACCGATATCATACTGATCTTATCACTTTGATCGATATTTTTAAAAACAATTTTGAAATGCCGATAGTAGGAAAGACAAGGCTTTTCAATTAGAGAACTATAAAACACTTGATCTAAATATCTCTCAAGGAATGTTATATCCAAGTTCGTACCACAGCTTGCAACTCTTTCTTTTTTTAGGTCTGATGTTTCCTGGTCTGACATGAGAACTTTAAATAAACTCCTTCTTTTCTACTAATTCCTAAAAAACTTTTCAGACTGTCTCTCAACATTTTCCACTTCATTTTTGCACCCCCTCACTTATTTATTTCCTAGCACTGTGTTATTTTTTTATATATTGAGTGATGTGCTTGTATGTGCAAACTAACACACAATTTCATGTAGAGGGCGTTTCGAACTTGTTTGATAATTGAAGTGTTTGTTTTATTGATGAAGGTACTTTTATCACGATTGTCATAAACTTTATAGTTAAATACTTTTTTTTTAAATGTTGTACTATTACTACATGCCAGAATTGTTGAATACACTTTGCGTCAGATACCAAAAAAAAAGAACTTAAACCATTAATATTTGTAGTTAGAGTAAAACGGCAACGCTAAATCAAATCAAAATGCTTGTAAAGGTTGAATAAATGCTTAAAAATTCATAGACATAGACTTTGTAAGGATTTTGTTTGATGTTAATGGCATTATGAATTGTTGTAATTGAATTTGTAATTTAGATTCGGAACAAAAACTGACAGCAAGGGTAACAGATAAAGTAATAAATGTGGGGGAAAATGTAAAAAATTTAAATGTACACAGTAACAAATTTTGGAAACTATTAAACTATTCTGTAGAAAAAAACTTAGAAAGACAATTTTCATTCGAAACTAAACTTAGAAAATGTCTTTCCTATAAACATAGTATAATTATAAGTAGCGGCAGAAATGTGTCTTGTCGAGATAAAACATTTTTCTTGATAGAAATGTGTCTCATCCAGACAAAACATTTTTCTTGATAGAAATATGTCTCATCAAGACACTTTACTTAATAGATATGTGTTTCATCCAGACACTTTTCTTTATAGAAATTGGTCTTATCAAGACACCTCTTTTAATTGTAATGTGTCTCATCCTGACACTTTTCATGATAGAAATGTGTCTCATCCAGACACTGTTCTTGATAGAAATGTGTCTCATCCAGACAAAACATTTTTCTTGATAGAAATGAGTCTCATCCAGACAAAACATTTTTCTTGATAGAAATATGTTTTCATGATAGAAATGTGTCTCATCCAGACACTGTTCTTGATAGAAATGTGTCTCATCCAGACAAAACATTTTTCATGATAGAAATGAGTCTCATCCAGACAAAACATTTTTCTTGATAGAAATATGTTTCATCAAGACACTTTACTTGATAGATATGTCTTTCATCTAGACATTTTTCTTGATAGAAATTGGTCTCATCAAGACACCTCTTTTGATAGAAATATGTCTCATCAAGACACTTTTCTTGATATAAATGTGTCTAAGCCATTCTTCCCACTATTCTGCTGTAATCTTAAATAGCTTCCAAATTATTAAACCATTTAAATATAAATATTTGACATTTAACAACAACTTACTTCTCCTCTCCATTTGCCTAAAATAAAAATCACCTTATGTGACATTTAACAAACAGTGGTTGCTGGCAACTTTAACTAATGACAACAAATGTCATTTAAATAATCATTCTTCTTTATTATTCATTTCTTGCATTTCTTGCAAATTGTAAACAACAATGTCCCACTGACAGATCTACTTAAATGCCTGCTGAGCTGGTGATGATTTTCAATCGAAATGCAAAAATATATAAAATAAAACTGCTACACAACCATGAAGTAGACAAAAATACTCATGCAGGAGTCAGCAGCTTTTGTTACGGGATTCTTAAGATCCTCCCCTACCCTTGAAAGCAGGCAACACTAAATGTTTATTTTTGTTTATATGTATGTATTGCGTTCGGTATTCCTGCCCTGTCATGTCATATTTCATGCATATATTTATTTTTTTAAGTCAAGTCGAGTCTGCAAAATATATATATTTTTACTTTTCTGTTGTATTGCAACTAACACATAAACAATTATTTATGCTGTCTCAGCAGCATTTTGTATGACTGCTGTTCGGTTTTTATTTTTTTGTTTCGCTTTTGTCACAATTTAAAACGGCAAGACAGGACAGTACTACACAGGCCAGTATTCTTTCAGTGTTGACGAAAAATGCAACACGTATCACTGTCATCATCTGTAGGTTTGTCTGTGTACCAGTTTGTTTGGGGCTCTCTTAGATCAGTGTATTATCACAGTGTAATATTAAATGAATGTTATGGAAATGCATCATGTTGATAGTGCTTATTACTTTCTTCTCACTGATTTTTCAAAAAAAAAAAAAAAAAAAAAACTACTAATCTACTACTACATTTGTTGCGTGACATTATTTTTAGATTTTTCTTTCAGAATTTTTCATTCTTTATCATCGCTATTTTTTTGTGTTGAAATGTTTATAAGAAAATTTAATGACAGATTTACTAATGGTTTAGCAGGAGTTTAATTCCTGAGGGTTAGTAGTTTAGGGCAGTGTCAACGATTGAGGAAACATGCTACCCACAAATGCTTAAGACCTTTTAAACCTTTTAAAGAAGTTGAAACTTTCTCGACTTTAACTTTACATAATTGGGAACATTGACGTGTCTAGTCATATTTAATAAATGACAGTTAATGATAACTACAAAATCGGCTTCAGTTTAGATTTAAAGATCAGTATAAGCCGGCCTTAAATTACTGTTCCGTAATAGTCAATAAAGATAACGACTGTCCGAATGGTCCAAAGAAGACTCGAAATCGAGGAGGTAGTTCTAAATCCATTAACATGAATTGTTGTGCGTAACCACTTGACCAATTTAACTCTAGCAAAATATTCTAACAAAATCGCTATATCAAAACTGTACCTCAAAGTCCTTGGACTGAAATAAGCAGAAGATTTTTATGTAAACATGAATTCAGGGACGTTGAATCATATCAACCAACCGAAGTTATCGAATTTCTTGCATCAAAACAGGAACACTGAAATACTACTCCACTATTGTCAAAACAAAGTCAGTATGGCAAAAGATAAAGTGTTTTTCTCTGTACTGAAATGTTCAAACGATTTCGGAAGTCAAGGTAGTAGAAGCAAATACTTTATCAATTTTATTTTGGCCACATAGTCAATTAACCGAAGTTATTGTTCCAAAACACTCAAACGATGACGATCTGACAACATAGTCATACATAATATCTTTTCAAACAGAGTCCAGGGGTTTTACATGCAGTATCGTGACCGTGGCATGACCACATGGTGTTCTTCACACCGAGTTGACGAACGGCCAACCATCTCATTCCTTGCAAGGACATACAATATTGCATGTCTCGCAAGACGCACAATTCACAACTTCTCATACAGCAATTGCACAGATCACTGTACAAACACCTTGTTAGAGTTCGGTCTATCTAATCCCTGTCATCCATAGCTCAGTCAGCTAACTTAGGCCAAGACAATTATTGGTCACGCAGCAACACAATGCCACCACTCCACTACGTTTCCTGAGCCATATCCAGCCTCACCACTATTAATAAATGGCTCTCGGCAACAGCAGCTAGATAGAATTTGGTGTTCCGAAATTTGCCACTGGCACAAACATTCCTGAGATTTGAAGTTTAAACCACAGCCACCACGTGTACACCGAGAACACCTGCAACCCATTATCAGTTAGGGGACGAATCCCCGGGCTTCTAACTGATACCGTGGTGCTAGATAAGCCTCTAGTCAGCTTCGAGTTTCATGGGGTGATACAATCAACTCTTCCCAGTTTCGAAAATAAATAGATAAAGACTCTGAATAATTATTTTTCACCAAAACAGAAAGCTGAAGACAAAGTGCCAAAAAAAAGGCGAGCAAATTCGCAGTCATTCAAAATTTTTAATCCACACTTAATCAATTGAATTAAGTATCTACCAAAAGCCAATAGAAGTATCTCACACTTGCAAAACCCTCGACCTGCCTGAAATGTGTCCTTTTCTTAAGAAATGCTCCTTGTAACAACCAAGCTCCGTTTTCACAACCATGATTCCTGTTGTGCTTTTTTCACTCTTTGCAAGTTTCTTCCTTTTTTACGTTATTTGTGTGCGCCGTAAAATGTCATGTGTCTGACAAGTAAACCAGTGTTTGAATTTTAAACCTGAATGGTCACCAACAGTAGGAAACGGTAAAATTTCTGCAGCAGCAACATCATCATTCTCATCATTTACGACCATTGTGTACCTGAAAAACGACAACAAAAATGACGCACGTAGTTTACATTTTTTTTTTTGTATATGCTGCTTGCAACTTCTTTATTGTTAAATGTTGGTGGATATATACAAAAGTCAAAAAAGAACAGAACAGAAATCATACTCCTTTAGGTAAACGTGCCTTGCTTTACAGTTCATCATGTTTTTATTATTGTGCTTTTAGTCTACGTTTTCTTTTTGTGCTGCTTTTTTCTTAACAGCAGCATTTCGCGTTACATTTAATAAACACCTCTCTTCGGCTTGAGCAACATTGTTGTTTGCGCCTTTTAGGCGAATTGACTTTACGGGCTTGATCATCATGCCTGCCACGCCAGCATCGCTGTCTTCTAGGAAAACACATTGTGGGAGTTTTGGTGACAGGGTTTAGTGTATAATAAAGAAACTTGGTTGGCTGGCTGGTGTGTTTGGGTGAAGAGAAATGCAATCAACTCTCATTTAACAGCATCATTTGTCACTTCAGTTTATGGCAAAAGTATCCTGTCGAGTAGCTGTTGTTGTAACACTTATTGTTGCATTTTTTATGGCCGCCATAAGTTGTTGACTGTTGAATGTTTATTGTTGTTGGTGTTATCGTAGTTGAATGTGCATGTAGTTGAAAGTTTTACAAATAAAATTTAATTCCCTTTCGTTTTTTTTTTGTGCAGAATTTTTTTCTGTGAGTTTTATAGTTTACAATAGTTATTGAAATTAATGATTTTTTGTAAGATTGCGTTTGTGTAAGGGACCTGAATGAAGTTGGAGGTGTTTGAATACATTTTATGTTTGCTCTAGACTTTTTCATTAATAATATTTAACACTTTGGTGAGATGCATTTCTATTAGAAATGTGTCTTGATGAGACATATTTTACTCAAGAAAAGTGCCTGAATGAGAAAAATTTCTATCAAGAAATGAGTCTTGATGAGACATATTTATATCAAGAACAATGTCTTGATAATACACATTTTTATCTAACAAAAGTGCTTTGATGAGATACATTTTTATCAAGAAAACTGTCTTGATGAGACATAGTTCATTCAGGAAAAGTGTCTTGATGAGACACATTATTATCAAGAAAAGTGTCTGGATATCAAGAAAAAAATTTTGATGCGACACATTTCTATTAAGAAAAGTGTCTTGATGAGACATATTTCACTCAAGAAAAGTGTCTTGATTAGGCACATTTTTATCAAAAAAAGTGTCTGCATGAGAAAAATTTCTATCTTGATGAGACATACTTATATCAAGAAAAGTGTCTTGATGAGACACATTTTTATCAAGAAAAGTGTCTGGATGAGAAAAATTTTTATCAAGAAAAGAGTTTTGATGAGACATATTTATATCAAGAAAAGTGTCTTGATGGAATATATTTCGCTCAAGAAAAGTGTCTTGATGAGACAAATTTCTATCAAGAAAAAAATGTTGATGAGACACATTTATATTAAGAAAAGTGTCTTAATGAAACACATACATACATATGGGTGTTTCCATGGTTATGCACGCGACATTTGTACACGTTTAATTGTCTTTGAATATTGTGAAAATGGAAATGGATTGGAATTTTAGAATGGAATTATAGAATCGTTCATTGTATGTGATGAGACTTTTCAAAAAGTATATATATTGGAAAATTGAGCACTGGGTACCCAAGTTCCATGCAATCAAAGTTGACTTACGCACGTGACAAAAAATGGAAGAAGCGAATTGTAGGAAATTTTCATTTCGGAAAAAATGTTTTTATAAAGGTTAATAATGGACCTTTATAATCATGCTTTGTTCAAAACCAACTATGCATAAATTTGCTAAGAAAAAAATTACGCATGATTACGCATGTGACACTTTTTACTTTCATACATATTTTATTCAAAAATGAAAAATAAAAATATACTACAATTAATCTAATTTAATTTTTTCCTTAAAAAAAATTATGCGAGCGTTGTGATTTTTTAAGTCACGGTGGACCATTCATGGAAATACCCATATCTATTAAGAAAAGTGTCTTGATAAGGCACATTTCTTTAGAAAATTTTCTAAATGTGACACAAATGCTGCAATGGCCCGATACTGTGTTTTAAATTCAGCTTTATTCAATTTTAAATGATTCATAAGGTCCTAATTTATTTTACATATTAATCTTAAAAACTGATTTAATTCAGAGTCATTAATTTACATGGTCTCTTTTTTTTAATTTCAGGTAAGTGCTTTAAACCATAATACTTTAGGTAAGAATGAAATAATACATATATCAATCTTAAACATTATCAATAAATATCGAAAACATTAACGAAAATTTTAAACAGCGCATTAGCATAAAATCTGTATCATATTAAACCTAATTTATAATATTATGAAGGCAAACTTTCAGGTAGCAAATACAGTTGAAATTTATTAATTCAATTAATAACACAAGATCATTTCTACCCTAAAATACACAAACTTAATTAGCTGTCTAACGTCAAAAGAAAACAAATTAGAAACAAATGTTTAAGCATACTTAAATTGACCTAAAACTGTTAAACTCAGTTATATACATACTCGTATATTTACTTTTAAATAAAAAAATACACCTCATTTTTATAACACATTCCAAGAAAACTACTGCAATATTACTTTAATCTTCATATTTATTAGACCCCCAATTGTTTTGCATATTATTATTTTATGGAAAATTGGAAAATATGGAAAATTCTTGTAATTTGTTTTAAATAGCTGACCTACATACATAATGATGCACTTGCTACAGCCACTACTGCTATTAATTAAATAAAATTATTATCAGATGTTAAAGAAATATGCAACATAAATTCTATGTAATTAATGCTAACAGCAAAAACTGATAGAAATATATTAACAACAGAGACTTTTCGATAGACATGTTTCTCAAACAAACAATTTTCTACCAGAAATATCAGAAACCAGAAGCTGAAATAGCACGGATCTCAATCCGGACTTGAAACTGAACTAAAAATTAATTAAAAATTGCAATTGAAAGGAATTTAAATCAGAAGTAGCATTTACAACAAACAACGCCAAAATTCCGATATCTTTACACTAAACCAGCCATTTAGATTCAAAATTTACACCCAGTTTTTCAGAACTGGCGTTATATGGGAGATATAACCTATTGTGGACCGATCATCCAAAAATTTAGTCATGATGTCTGTGAATATGTGTTAAACTTTATCTCGATATAAATACTTTTAAAAGTAAAATTTTGTCACTAAATTATTTAGAACGAGACCCCTGAAGAAGTTACAATAAAACTAACGAAACGTTGGGTAAATAAAATAAAAAATAAAAATCGAACAAGTTTTTTATTTACGTTTGGAAACAAACATTTGACCAAATTAGCTTGAAGGAAACTCCTTAAAAATTATAGAAATATATTTTCGTTCAATATTATTTGGATAGCAACATTTTTGAGAGAGTTATTCTCTTTAAAGTGATTTTCGGAAGTGGGTCTTATGGAAGCTACGACTAATTATAGACCGATTATAATAAAATTGGACCGTATTATTTTTAAACATATTAAATATATTTTTGTTCAATATTATTTGAATACCAACATTTTTGAAAGAGTTATTCTCTTTAAAGTAATTTTCGGACTTATATGGGAGCTACGACTAATTATGGAGCGATCTGAACAAAATTTGTAGAAGTGATTTGGCTTCATTTACCACGCATTTGTGATGAAATTTGTTTGGATACCTGCATAATTGAAATATTTATGATCAGTAAACCCCAATTTCGGGAGGACATTTGTATAAGAGTCACGTGAAATAATAGACCAATTTCCACCAGTTTCAATCCCATCCGTCCTGGGGCCGAAAAAATATAACGTACTAAATTTTTTCCAAATATGTATCTTCAAAATTGCGACCTGTACTCTGAGCACAAGCTTTACATGTCCAATATACCCTCCCCACTATGGTGGTGATACCCTATATCACTATAAGGAATTTTGTAGATTACATTCAATATCTTGTAAAATTTAATTATGTATAAGTAAATATCCTTAAAAATAATTTTAATGAAAAAATTTCATGAGATTACTTACATACATACATATCTGCAAAGAAACACAAAACAATACATTTTAATAGAATTTCTTTCTATAAAAAAGCTAAAATATAATGAAGCAAATAGTTTAAATATTTTTTAAAAAACCAGTATGTATTGACAACTTTTTTCTATGTACATACATACATACTTATGTACATACATACATACATACCTATATGATTTTTTAAAATTCATTAAATCACGTTTTTCATTTAAAAACAAATCTCGCATATTTAATGGATATTTAATGGAAATTTCAAATAAAGAAAAAAATTGTTTCTGCCTAACTTGTAGTCACAATTAAAATAATAGATATTGTATTTAAAGAGATTTAAAAACATCATTATATTGTTTGTTAAACAACATTATGATGTTAGGGATAATCATGATGACGTTACAAATCATCATTATGAAGCTGGCAAAACCTCACGATCATTATGATTACAAAAAGATGATGTTAATGATGCGTAACAAATGAAGATCAATAAACCCCAGCCAGCAACAACAACAAATAGCAACAAGATTACATATTATTAATTTAAAGTGAAAAAATAAATTTACTGGTGTGATTTTATAAAGCAGCATTAAAACAGACATGAATTATCATGACACAGAAAACAAACGTTGTTAAAGGAAATCACGTGTTAAAATCTAGAATTTAGACGCCATAAAATTAAAAACAAACCACCCAGACACTGTCATAATGATAATAAAATGACGATAAAATATTTTTTTACGCAATAATTTACCTTAATCATTTCATTTATTTATTTATACATGGTTTGTTGAAGGAAAATCATGATGATTCACTTTTTAGTACACAATTAACTTAACACATATGTACACACATTTTTTTAAATATTTTTCTCTAGTTTTATTGTTTAATTAATATTTTGCACACACTACATTTATTTATTTTTAATTATATAAAATATTTGTATTACACTCGACGAACGATAAACCTTCAATTATGCTAATGCTTTCTTTAAAATGACCAGTTATAAATAGAACAAATATGTGTTGCATCAAATAAGAGTAGGGAAGAGAGAGCGTAAAAATTTGAGTAAATACGTCATCAAAATATGAGTTAATAAACTTGTGGTGTTTATGTTGTTGCTGTTTTTATTAAAACAAGACGAAGCAAAAGAAGAAAAACAATAACAACACTAGGTGTAACTGTTATATTATTGTATGACTTGCAATTCACCAACAATGTATAATATACATTGTATATTGATTTCAATACCAGGGATGGGATATATTAATTAATAAATATTTATAGATTATTTATTTGTGGTGTAAACGAGTAAATTTAGACATACATTTATGTATATATTTTAAAGAAAATTAGGTCTGCGTAAAAGAATAATAAATGTATGTACACAAACATGAAAGCAAAACAAAAATACCTTGTTTCTGTTGCTATTGCATTGTTATAATGGTGATATCATCTCGTATAATTATTTCACCAAAATATATTTGTTTTGCAGAGTTGCATAAAAGGTAGTTTTTTAAATTTTCCTTGAAATCCACCAACAAGACATTTTTAAAAGAAATTAAAATTACTTTTTTTAGAATAGAAAATGATGCAAAATTGAGAGTCCGTTTGGACATGGAGGATATTGCTTTATAATATTAACATATTTAATTACTTTCGGGATTTGTCTGCTTTTGGAACATAAAGTTTTATTAATGCCTGCCTTTTTTATATTTCAAACGCCTTTTATATTGCTGATTGCACAGTTTTGAAATATGTTTGGTTTCATCTAAGCCAAGAAATAAATTTATTATTAATTTCTCCATTTTTAATATTCCCTTGTTCGTAATTGTAAACAATTCATTTATTGTTCGTCTGCGCATCAGCATTGCAAACTAATCACATATGCGCATCAAGTGCAGTGCAGTGATTCATTTCGGAACAGACTCAATATAAACAAATATAAAGTGAAAATAAATTCAATCAAATGGCAAGAAAATGGACAGAAAGAATAGAAAATATATTTCTGAAGCAAAACATGTCATAAATACACTATTTTTATTTCTTCTTTACGTGCAAAAAATTATCTTGAGCGTCACACGTAGTATTTTTTTCTTAAAACGCTTATAATTGCAGAGTTTTTTTAAATACATTGTTACAAGCCTATTACTTTGCAAGTCACCTCTAAGTTCAAGTCTTTTTTTAACAAAAATTTACATATTTTCATCTTAAAATTTTGAAATATCTAGTCACTTTAAAAAAAATAAAAATCAAGTTGAATCGTGATTTATAATCGATTTTTCGCAAAAGTCAATCTTGAGAAACAAAAAAAACATCGTAGTAAGCTTGAATTTCAAATATTTTTGCACTTTTAGCGATTTTTTATATATATAATACTTGTTAACACCCTTATTCAAAAACGATTATTAAATTTAACAAAGGTTTATTAAGACAGATTTGCATATAAAAATTTGCTTAATAAACGTTTGTTAAATTTAATACTCGTTTTTGAATAAGGGGGTAAGTCTTTAAAATCAACCTACAAGTTTTTTAATAAAAGCTTTACTTAAAGCCGTTTGCCAAAATGGTTGTAGTATTTGCTTTTTAAATGTAAGCTCTGTTCTTATATATCACGTTTAGCCTTAAAGCCATTTAGACTTAACGTATCGTTCGCTTTTATATTTCTATGCTTCCTTCCTCCTATTCCTTTTCTAATTTAGTTCGCTATATTAAATCGTTCCGTCTACAAGTGTTTTGCCAGTGAAGTTTTAGCATATTTATTAAAAATATATTAAAGTGTTAATTAAATATGTAATAGTAAATAATTAAAATATAACGTGTTGTTATTCATTGTGTGCAACTGCAAGCTCCCTGGTAAGATCGCTTGAAATAAAACAATGAATATCTCTCAAAAAGACCAATGGCATCTTCCCGACTAATACGCAAATTCTTCTTAAACTATAAAAATTGTATATATGTATAAACATACATTACATAAATATATAAGAAGTAGGAGATATTGTCCTATGAAATTTGACATATGTACATCAACTTCAGAGTATTCATTAATCACGTTCTCTACAAAGCCTTTCACTCGCGATTGTGGATTTCTTTCCATAATCATATCAAATATTTCATCATCATTAGATGATGAAGATGAATCCAACAAGTCATCCAAAATTTTTTCAGCACATAAAAATGTAGTAATATTTTCCATTTTGTATATTTTTGTGTTTCTTAGCACAAATACACATTCATAAACAAAACAAATGTCAGCTGTTTTATCGTGCGATTCTCCCCCTCTAAAAATACAGAGGGTGTGAAAGGTGTAACATTTTTTCAATTTATAGTGTGACATTTATAGAAAAGAACACACTACACTTTAGCAGTGTTGACATTTTTTTCAGAAAAGAACACAAAAAATTAAAAATGGTGCGAAATGCGAAAAACGTGTAACATTTTTGACAGAAAAGAAAACGCTATATAACAAAAACAATGTAGTGTTAGCAGAGATGGTAATTAGTAAAATATAGTCCAGTCTTTAGTATAGGCGGGTGTATAATCTGTGCTTGTTAAAAGTACTTTTTCACAACTTTTACTATTTCTCCCGCTATTTATTGAGCAACAGTTGTCATTGTGTCAACTTACAGTATATTCGCTAAAAACTGCCACTATTTAATAACTACTACCGCGACACCATTAACCACTTTAAGCATGGATATTAAAACGACATTATTACCTGTACTAACACCGCTAACTACCAAAAAAAAAACAAGTATCAAAATGTACCATAAAAAACAGTTCAAAATATCTAAGTACTTTCTTAAATGCTTATGCAGCACACCAAACCAACTATTTAACCAACTAGTCAGCCATCCTACAAAAAAAAAGAACAGTCATCAATGCAACATCAACAGAAAAAGCAACAGCCCTCTTTAAGATACATATTAGTATTAAACTGAATTTCGGAAGTGGACCTTATATGGGGTATATAGTCAAATATGAAGCGATATTCTTAAAATCCAGCAATTTGATTTGGGCTTGTATGCAAATGAGCCGTGTAAAATTTTGGAGGGGTACCCTTATTTATAAGAGATTTATGAGTTTAAAGTGATTTTCGGAAAAGGGCTTTATATGGGGGATATGGTTAAAAATGGACCGAAATTTACAAAATTTTGTAAAATATGTAAATTATATACATATATGTATATAACATATACAATATGTATAGATAAATGGCTTTTTCGGCTGTGGTCCTTGTATGGAAGCTATGACCAATTATGGGCCGACCACCATAAAATTTAGTACAACAATTTATTTACCTATAAGGATTGTTTATGTCAAATTTTAATCTTTTAACATTATTTTTTACCAGTTTTATACCTATTTAAGTGAATTTTGGAAGTGGACTTTATATGGGGTCTATGGTCAAACATGGACTGAACTAAAAAAAAATTTCGTTTTACAATTTATGTTTGCATAAAACTTATTACTGCTGAATTTTCTATTGATATTCCAATTTTATAGGCATTTATGTATAATTGAGAAAATATTTCGGGAAGATATTTGTATGTGGGCTATGAGAAATCATGGACCTAATCTTACAATTTTCCTCACACTTTCTTCTTTTATCATAAAAACAACGTATACAAAATTTCATGGGAAAATCTGCAATATATTTAAAACAATTGGAAGAAAAGTGTTTAACAATATAAATTTTTTATGGAGGTTGTCTCTTACATGTTGATTCATAACTCTTGTTCTACTATACCGATTTTGCTGATTTTCAATACCAAGCTGCTTAGGACAACTGTAAGTGGTTTTTTGTAAACTTTGTTGATTTCGGTTGTACCCTTTAGATGTGAGAGTGTTTTACACACACAGACAGACAGGCGAACAAGGCTCAATCGACTTAGAATTTCGTAAGGAAAAAGAATATAAATATATACATACTTTGTTGGATATCAGATGAGTATTTCTCAGTGTTATACACGGAATGATAAACTTATATACACTTATAAAATAGATATACACTGATTCACCACTTATAGTGGTGGAGGGTATAAAAAACTATTTTGAAATAAGTGTTAAATTTAAATGGCTGGTTTAGTGTATAGATATCGTTAATTTTGTTTTTGTTGCTTGTAAATGCTACTTCTGATTTAAATTCGTTTTGATTGCAATTTTTAATTCATTTCTAGTTCAGTTTCAAGTCCGGATTTAGATTTGTTCTAGTTCAGACACATTTCTATAGAAAAGTGTCTGTTTGAAACACATTTCTGTATATAAATTTTAAGTTTTAGACACATTTCTATAGAAAAGTATCTGTTTTAGACATCATTTATTTCTGACATCATTGGGAAGTTTACCTATACAATCGGTATTATTTATTTGCTGGCTGAAATCATTTATCACTTTCTGAAAAAGTCCAGGTTATAAATGGAAAAATAATTTATTTCAATAAATTGAATGAGTTTTTTTATTTATGCGGTTTTAATAAAAAATTCAATTACATATATATTTATTACTTATTTAAAAAGACTTCATTGACTAACAGCGTCAGTTTAATAGTGAAAACCTTTGCAACAGTATTAAAAATCGTAACGCGTTAATTTGTGAAAATGTTAATTAACTTTAAAAAAATACCTAAAGAGCCCTCTCTGCGTATTCTAGCGGACTGGCTCATAACTTTAGTCTTGCTTATTGTTGACTCTAATATTCCTAAACTTGTTAAAAGACCGTTTAAACGTGGTTATTTTTGTGATGATGAGAGTTTAAAATATCCCTACCATGAGGATACCGTGAATGTTGTATTGTTAGTGGCGCTCACTTTGTATGTTCCTATCGGTATAATGGTGTTTTGTGAGATTTTGCGGTTTCTAATTGGCCGGCAGCGCAACACTACAGCCCAGGACCAGGGATTTAGTAGAGCTTTTCTGAGATTACATTACAATATAACAAGCTTTCTATGTGGCTTTGCCTTGCAGTCGTGCTTTATGCATTTGGCTAAGAATACAGTGGGCCGTTTAAGACCACATTTCTTTGAGGTTTGTCAACCTTATCTTAAAGATGACGGCAGCACCTGTGACAATAGCAAAAATCATGGTCTTTATATACAGGACTATGAGTGCAGTAACCCTTCTAGTAATCAACATATGCTAGACAGTGTACACCGTTCATTTCCCAGCGGCCACTCAAGTTATATATTTTATGGCATGATTTTCATCATCCTTTATTTACAACGTTTCTCCAAGACTCTGCGTCAATGCCACATAAATGTTGGTCTTTTCATGATGGTAACACAAATGCTGTTCGCTTTATTGGCCTGGTTTGTAGCCTTGAGTCGTGTGATGGATTACAAACACCACTGGTCAGATGTTTTGGTTGGCATCATGCTGGGCACATCAGTTGCCATTGCGGTTACACTGTATGTGTGTCAACAGTTAAAGAGTATGAACGCTTTGCCGGCGGTCGTTAATTCATCAAATTCAGAGACAACAAACACCACCACCTCATTTACTGCAACGATGGCAAATAGTATTTTAGTGCCATGACTGCTGGAAGAGTTTGATGATGATGATGATGTTTTTTTGTAAATATTACTGCTGACAACGTCTTTGAGGATAATGGGGGATGTGCTAGATAAATACAATTAGTCAGTGTTGATTTCTATGGACTTTTAGTGATATGGATTTGTGTGGATTAATAAATTATTAATAATTGTGGTTTTGTAAATATATAAAAGATAAATGAATAAAAAGTAGACTCATGTTGATGAGTATTATTGCTTAACTGCCGTATTTATAAAAAATAAAGTAAGCTTGAAGTGTGCTTTAAGACAAAATTTTCATACAAAATTTTCTTAAAGTACACTTGAAGTCTACTTTAATTTTGTATAAATACGGCAGTAAGTCTTTATAAAAGAGTCTAATACTTTAAAATCTTTAGAGTTATTAAACTCAATAAATTACTTCCATAGCACAGAATTTTGCATGAAAATAAATCGCTTTAAAATGATGCATTAAAAAATTCTAATGCCTGTGTTTTAAACAAGTCATGACCGATTATTTTAAAATCAGCAATTGCAAATTTTTATTTTCTGATACTGACAATCTATGTCATTCACCTTGTATTATTTCAATAATAAAATTATTTCATAAATAAGTTCAGCTACTTGTTTATCTCTAAAATATTTTGTGATTTCTTTCAAAGCCCAAAATCCTCTTTAAAAAAAAACACAAACATATTGCGAAGGGCTTTAGAATTTGCAGATTATTTGGCTATAAATTATAATTATGCCTCTAAACAGTGTTTTGATTTAATAAAAAAATTAATTATAAATTCCAAACAAAAAGTCTGGGGATATTTGAGAACAAACTTTTCTTTGGGAAAAATTATAGTTTTATTGTGACTATTATTGTTTTCCAATTAAAGATGTTTTGATTCATACTTTAAGGTTATCAATTGCCTTCATGTGCATGACTTTCATATACCTATAGACTGTTTTAATTTCGCAGATAACCATCACTTGCTAAGCTTATGCCATCAAAATATATTACACTTTATTAATAGATTAATTTACACATTTTCTTTAGGTTGTAAGCAAATTGAATAACAGTGGGTCTATCTGATTTTATATCAAACAGACCAACTACTACTTTTTAATAAGATTTTAAGCATTATAATAAAATAACTGCTAAAAAAAAAACTTTTAAACAAGACTTTAATTTTGCCTGAATTTAATTCCCTCTTATACCACTGTAAATTTTGCAAAACATAATCTTAATAGAATTTAGTCTCTTTATTGTTTAATTTTAAAAGCAGGTCGATTCTTGTTCACACTACAGACATTTTTTTTTAAAGAAATCATTTAACTTGAGTAAGAGCTCCAGAGCTAAAGATGGAGTCTCTTAAGCTGCCTCTAGAAGATTTCCTTTGATAGAGTACGCAAAGAGAGCTATCGGTAGCTAGTTCTCTTATACGTAAACTTCCGTCTATTATAGAGTGTTGTTTTACAGGAAACAGTTTAGAGTTAGCGATAGAGTGTTAGAGGATCTCGGATCTCTTTATAATTCAATCGTTGATCTGTTTATATTTCAATCGTGGATCTGTTTACACTTCAACTTTGAGAATACTCATAGATCTGTTTATACTTTAATTCTGAGAATACTCGTAGATCTGTTTATACCTTAATTTGGAGAATACTCGTAGATCTGGTTACACTTTAATTTTGAGAATACTCGTGGATCTGTTTATACTACAATCTATACTTCAATCGTGGATCTGTTTACACTTCAACTTTGAGAATACTCGTGGATCTGTTTATGCTTCAATTCTGAGAATACTCGTGGATCTGTTTATGCTTTAATTCTGAGAACACTCGTAGATCTGTTTATACTACAATTATGGAAACAAACCGTGAATTTGTTTATACTTTAATTGTGGATGTATTTATACTACAACTATGGATCTTTTTATATTTCAACCGTGGATCTGTTTATTCTTCAGTCTCGGATCTCTTTATAATTACATCGTTGATCTGTTTATACTTCAATCATGGATCTGTTTACACTTCAACTTTGAGAATACTCTTGGATCTGTTTATACTTCAATTATGGAAACAAATCGTGGATTTGTTTATACTTTAATTGTGGATCTATTTATACTTCAATTTGGAGAATACTCGTAGATCTGGTTACACTTCAATTTTGAGAATACTCGTGAATCTGTTTATACTACAATTATGGATCTTTTTATACTTCAACCGTGGATCTGTTTATTCTTCAGTCTTGGATCTCCTTATAATTCAATCGTTGATCTGTTTATACTTCAATCGTGAATCTGTTTTTACTTTAATTTGGAGAATACTCATAGATCTGTTTACACTTTAATTTGGAGATTACTCATAGATCTGTTTATACTAGAATTATGGATCTGTTTATACTTCAATCGTGGATTTGTTTATACTTTAATTGTGAATCTGTATATACTTCAATCGTAGATCTGTTTATACTTCAATTATGGACATTTAATTTATTCCTAAATTGTGGATCTATTTATACTTCAATCGTAGATCTGTTTATACTACAATTATGGATCTATTTACACTTCAATGGTGGATTTGTATATACTTTAATCGTGGATCTGTTTATATATCAAAAGTGGATCTTCTTCTTCAATTTTGAGAATAATCGTGCAACTGTACATACTTTAGTTTTTACAGTAATCAAGGATTTATAGTGTTGCCTACTAACCACTGTCTCGAAATCGCTATAGAGTGTTGCCTTCATAGTAACCAGCTTAATAGTAACAATCTAGAACTGGCGATATCGAGTTGGCTTATAGGACACAGTCTAGAGATATCGATAGAGTGTTGCATTTTAGACTACAGTCTAGAACTAACGATATACTGTTGCCTTTTATGCCATAGTCAAGAACCGGCAATAGAGTGCCCAGAGTATTTTTTCATTTGTCTGTGACATAACAAATCATTCATACCCTCCTTATTTGTATAAAACCAACCTTATTAATTCATAATTCAAATACCATTATCAGTCCAAACAAATTCAGTAGAGATCCAGCAAGACAAGTGAAAACATTAGATTAAATCAAGTACAAAAATAAAATTAATTTATTATTATTCATAGCAATAGAACGAAAATGTTCAAATTAACTAAAATACAATACATTAAAATCTCAATGATCTACACATTGCTGGCATTGGCTGCAGTATGCTGCTATAATTTTAAAAATTGGTTCGGTTCGCCCAGAAAACGACCATTCCAGTGCTTTGATGACAGCTTGAGCAAGCCGTTTATATTAGAGGATACTGTGCCACCTAAACAACTGTATATTTTGGGTGTCTATTTTCCCATAGCCTTAATAGCGGGATGTGAGTTGTTGGCCAGCTGGTTAGCAAGGACTTCATTAAATAGTTGCCGCTGGATGCTTACATATGTGCTGAAAAGCAGTGTGGTATTGACATTGTTTTTAGTGGGCTTGTCTATAGAACGTCTGCTTAAAAATGCGGCTAAACTAAAAATGTCCCGCTTGAGGCCGAATTTCATAACAGTGTGTGATCCGGTGAATTTAGACGGTTATAGGTGTCACGAATTGGAGGATACTACTTACATGGAGCAGTACCAGTGCAGCTCTGACGCTTTCCCCTCTTGGGCGCTTACCTCTGCCTATCTTTCCTTTCCCAGTGGCCATACCAGTTTAACCTCATACTCTATGGTTTTTGTGGTGTGTTATTTATATTTGCTTTCGTTGAAATTGAAACAGCTGAAAGTTTCTTCAACTTTTGTCTTGATAATTATGCAAACTATCTGCCTGCTGATGATTGTGTTTGTGGGCATGAGTCGTGTTTTCGATTACCGGCACCATTGGACCGATATCTTGGCTGGTTTTGTTTTTGGCTGTAGTATTGCCCTGGCAATAAGTTGGTATTTGAAGGAAAAGCTGATTAATGTAGAGAAGTGGTTAAAGGAAATTGCTAGTGACTCAGCAGTTGTGGAGAACCCGAAGGTCTTTTACCTGAATACAGAGGAGAAAGAAGATTCATGCGCTATAGAATTGGGCAATGCATAATGAACTCGAAAACGAAAGTTTTGAAATGTTAAATACTATTTGTACAGTGTAAATATGAATATTTTTATATAGAGTTAAAATCTAAGTATTTTTTTTTTTATAATTGAAATAAAATAATACTAGAAATCAATTTATAATATAGTGCAATATCTATAACCCTGCGAGTAACTGTTCGAAAAACTCAATACACTCACATTTTTTTCACTTGCAGAGCTAGTCGAGTTTTTCGAATAAGTTTTCGTATATAATACGTACACAGCACTTGCATGCGAGTACTCGCATGTGTAAACGGGGGGTAAGAAAAGTGTGTAGCGCTAGTGTAAGTATTTCCCATAGGAAAGTGTCTAGAGCAAGCAAGAATAGCGTCTTTCCCTTAGGAATGGATTTCGAGAAATTATTCTAGAGCAAGCCATAGAGTCTTTCCTATAGGAATGGTTCTAGACCGAGCGATAGAGTATTTCCTATATGAATGGGTTAAGAGCAAACGATAGAGTATTTTCTATAGAAATGGGTCTAGAGCAAGCGATAGAGTCTTTTCTTAAGGAATAGGTCTAGAGAAAGCGATAGAGTCTTTCCTATAGGAATGGTTTTAGAGCAAGCAAGAATAGAGTCTTCCCCTTAGGAGTTTTACCTATAGAAATTGTTCTAGACCGAGCGATAGAGTATTTCCTATATGAATAGGTTAAGAGCAAACGATAGAGTATTTTCTATAGGAATGGATCTAGAGAAAGCGATATAGTATTTGCTATAGGAATGGTTCTAGAGTAAGCGATAAAGTCTTGCCTTTAGGAAGGGGTCTAGAGTAAGCGATAGAGTATTTCCAATATTTTCTACATCACCTGTAATATATATTAACTACACCAAATGCATTGTAATTAAACCACTCCAGTTAACTATCAAGTAGCTGTAAATAAACTAAAAAGATCGTAATTAACTTATTTTCAATTATTTATTTACTATCTCCCTAAAGTATGCCCCACAAAATTTGCTTTATAAAATCACTACCACCAACCAGCAAATAGGTGTGACAAATCATTTTACTAATAAATTTTATTACTTTAGCGTACAGTGGCTACAGTTTAAACATAGATATACATATAGTTACATATATTCCTTGTTACTTTCTAATCATCGTTTAAATTGTTTACACGTTCCTCCCGAACGCTCCTTTTTTTGTACAATTTAATCCATAACGCCTACACACTTGCACACAGAGAAAAGAACACAGCACCGCCATAATAATGCATTCTTTACACATTTAAGCGGAGACATAAAATTGTAATTTACTTAATGACAATTATAAAATTTAATTGCTTTAACTACACTTAATGAAAACAAGAGACAAGTCATATAAAAAAATTTTAATATAAAATTACAGAAAATTACACAAACAGTCAAACGCATACATACATTGTAGACTGTCGTAAAAAAAATGGCTACAAAGTAACCGAATCAAATCTCTTTTTTTTATTATAATGAGGTAATAAAATAAATGTATGATACATAGAAAGTATGTTATAAAGACTGACAGACAGACAGACTGTTAGTTATAGAGGAAGAAGGGAGCAAGAGGTTAATGAACCTGGTAAATTTAAGATTTAAATTGAATTTTTATGGGAGCTAGTAATAGTTAACACAAGCTATAACTTGTTATTTTATTTGAATAATACAATTATACAATGGGAAACACCTACATATATGTAATTGGATAAAGGAAAATGTAAGTTAGTGTTTCTTTATAGGCCACAGTCTAGAGCTGACGTTAGAGTGTTGCCTTATCCCAGCAAGCCATATGAACCCAAAAAAAAGTCTTTTCTGACACCTTTTCCGGAGCGTTCATGCTCTTTATGAGCCCAAAAAATCATTATTGCTTCGAAAACCTTCAGAAAAGAGGGTCATTACATTCGAAAATGGTCCGTCAGAAAGAGGTCATAGATAATGTCAGAAAAGAGTCTTTTATGAGGGTTTTTTTGGGCTCAGAAAGAGCTCTTGCAGCATGACAAAAAAGTGTCATTGCAATTTTAAATACAAAAAATTTAAAGGTTGCATTTATTATTTTTTTTAAATTGTTTTTACTTAAACATTTACAAATAAACTAAATTAGAAATGGAAAAAAACTAACGGCCATGTTACAGAATTTAATTACGTTCGGAAGTGGTATTAATTCCGTATTTTGCTTCTATAGAAAAAGCCAAAACGAACAATTTTTTCGGAATGAAAATACTTTTAATTTGCTATGTGGAATTGTAATTTTAAGAATTTCTAGGTTTCATTTTGAAAAAAAGTTTCGGAATTAATTCCACTTCCGAACGGTATTAATTTCTGTAACATGGCTGTAAATAAATTGTATTTACAGTAAAAAAAATAAAATGGAATTCATTTAAATAAAATATATAAAAAGGGAAAAAAAAGTAATTTTTTAAGCAAATTTTTCTTTCGGACTCTTTTCTGACTCCTTTTTCGTAGCGCTCCGAAAATGATATTTAGTTGGACTCTTTTCTGACTCCTTTTTCGGAGCGCTGCTAGTATGGTATGCTGGGAGAGGCCACAGCCTACAGCTAGCGTTAGAGTGTTGCCTTATAGGCCACAATCTAGAGCTGACGATAGAGTGTTGCCTTATAAACCTTAGAGTGTTTCCATCATATATCTAGAGAAAATGTACTAGCAAAACGTACCAGCAAAATGAAAAATATTTAGTAATTATCAGATATCATCTTAAAAAAAAATTCATTTAAATATTTGCTCATGGCAACAGATATGTTTTAAAAAACATACAACTCATTAATTACTTCGCTTTAATTAGTTGTTTTGTTCTATCTAACCAATCTACCGTGATTTCCCTTTTAAACTCAAGCACAAACGATAAAATTAACTTTTATTTCACCTTTTTAATTTCAATAAATTTATAAACAAAACTTTGTTGTATTTTTTTGTTGTATACGACAATATTTCAGTGCTTTTTACGAGTATTGATATTATCAGTTAACAATCCTACCTTTTTTTGCTTTTTTTTTTTTTGTCTACTTAGATAATGCTAGAGATATCAATTAAATTTATGTAACTCTTATACAACAGTCATATTTTAGGACAAAAAATTTACAAGTTTAATTTATAAATGACTCACCTTTCAAGGTTTTTAAATAAAAAAACACATATTCTATTTAAAAATCTCTTTCTTTTCATATTTGGTTCTTAGATTTATTAATATTAATCGAAAACAATTTTGAAAATACAATAATTTTTAAATAAACAAAACTTACTTGTTAATAATACTATGAGACAATTGGTGTTTGCTTTCTTTTTATTTGTTTTGGTAATTTATTTACAATTACAATTACAATTTAATACTAGTAATAATACAATAATAGGTTTCTTACGAAGAGGGAGAGAAATATATATATATACTCGTATCTTGCAATATTTCTTGGAATTAACATAATTTATCATTTGTCTTACAATATTATTAAGCTTTTATAAGAATTTTAGGTAAAAAAAATATGACATAAATGTTTAATTTATTGAATATATTTTTCTAATATTTCTTGAATGTATTTCCTAACATATTTCATGATATTATGTATTAAGTTTTATTAGGTTTTTGCGTATATTTTTTTGTTAAAAACAGAATATTTTTATGTCATGACATAAATGTTTTGTTAATTTTATGCCAACACATTTTTGTATGATTTTATTTATTTTCAACAGCTACATTATGATTTTACGATTTTTTTTTTTGGGAATTTGTCCTCAAAACATACAAGACATATTAATGTTAGGACATAAAAATATATGGACATTTATGTTAGAACTTGGTTTATCTAAAACTTAAGTTAACTTAATAGGATCTTTAATTTCTTATTTTATTTTTGGTAACAAAACTGACAAAACATATTTATATCATGAAATAAATATTTCTACATTTAATATCAAAGTAGTTTTTCGCTAAAAATTCATGTCTATGTTAAGATTTTTTTAAATTTTTTAAATTACTTTTAACAGTTAAATAAAATTTTTTCAATTTGATATATTTATTTAGTTAGGCATGAGTTCATTAAATTTAATTTTCATTAAATTAACTAAGGGTAGGAATTGTTTTACAACATGAAATTTCTTTATTAAAATTTTATTGATAATTTTCATGGCTGAGCTGGGGATCGAACCTGTGTTGAAATTACATGTTTCAAGAATCACCACATTCTTTCATCATATTTCTTTAAGTTCTAACCTCTGCACCACTGCGGTGCCTGCTAGCCAACAGTCAAATATCAATCTTTAACCAGTGGTACTGGTGGTTCGAAATTTGCTGTAATTATCAATTTTTTTCTCAATTTATTTACATGTTGTCTCCTTTTTTTTTATTCAGTATAGTTAAATACAATAAAAACATATGTATTTGTTTGTGTAATGACATAAATATTTCTTTGACTTTTATGTCAACATATTTTTACACAATCTTAATTATATTAAACAGTTCATTTAAGGCTTTTAAGTTTTATCTAAATATTTTTGTTAAATATCAAGCGAACAATTTTTATGTCATGACATAAATATCAAGACATTTAATGTAAATCCCTTTTTTCACTTTTTTATGCGTTTTAGCAGCTTAATTTATGTTTATTAATCTAGGAATTTGTTAAGATATTTTGCTTCTTTGACAATCTGTTGAAAACCTCCTTTATATTCCTCCCCTCTTAAATTTGTATTTCTTTCAATAACTTATGATTTGGTTAAACTAATTATTTACACATTTATTGCTTGCTATAAACTCTCTACACCTTCGTACAGTACGTATCATTGGTAAAAGCATTTACCGGCTGTTGATTTATCGTATAGGGTGGCGGTGTGGCTGCCAGCACCTCATTCAATGTAGCTGATGTATCCTGCCGGGCCAGACCCGCCAACCTTAAGGAACCAAACTCTGTATAGGACGTTTTAAAGAATTTACTAATATAGTTAGCGGTAATTAAGGCACCCACAACACCAATCAAAGAGCCCGACAAAACATCCGACCAATGGTGCCAATTATCCATGACACGTGTCAGAGCAGTAAACCAGGCCAGCATGATGAGCGAGAATTGTACAAAATGTCTGGTTAGATCGGATCTACGCCAGTGCATCCGTTTCTGTAGATATAAAGCTATATAGATCAAGGCATAAAAGGCCAAACTGGAATGGCCACTGGGAAAGGAGAGGCGGGACTGGCGGATATCTTGTATGGTAAAGCCGGACCCCAGGCAAAAATAATTCTCCACATATCTATGTTGATTAACCAAATCATGGCAAGTAGTGCCATCTGCCAGCTGGGGCTGGCACACGGCCATAAAGTGGGGCCTCAAACGGCCTATGGTGTATTTACCCACCTCGGTGGCATCGAAGGTCAGCAGTAAACCAAAACAAAAGTACACAAATTGTTTAAAACTGTTGGTCATCCAAGTGGGTATTTGGCGGCCAAAGATTTCTCTGGTATTACCTAACTGGCTCTTGTTGTACTGGCGAGCATATTCTCCTATGGCAAGTACTATGACGGGAGGCAGGCCTACTATAAGGCCCAGCATTACTGGGGTTATGGTATTACTTTTAAAGGGGTAACGTATGGTTTCATCATCACAAAAGAAACCGCGGCGAAAGGGCTCTATGGCAAATTCACATACCACAATCGGTATGGTCAGTACTATGAAGATCAGCAAGTCTAGTAGGAGGCGCCGTAGGAGTCTGCGACTTTCGAGAGTTTGTGAGGTAACACAGTTGTTGCTGTTCGAAGATTGCATTTTGGCGGAGAGTTTATTAATTTGGTGGTTTAATGTTTTTAAGAAGTTATTTGCGGATTTTCTTTAATTTATTAAGTTTACTGTGTTTTAGAAAAAGTAATTGCTAAATTAGTTTGTATTTTGAGTTTGATTTTAAATGAGTCTTTATGTTGATGATATCTTCAGTCAGATTTAGAATTTCTCAGCGATTTGTTATTCTTTAAAATTAAGAAATTGAGTTTAAAAGGAATTATATTTTCTCTTTCTATTAAAGAGTTTGTAATTCTCTTTCGTTGTTCTAGAGTTTTGAACACTTTTGGACTCCTCCTGTAAGGGAATTCTATTTTCTCTTTCTTTCTTTAGCAATTTTCGTTTTAGAGTTTTTAACACTTTTGGATTGCTTATTGCTTTTCAAGAGCTTGTAAATGTTGAACAAATTCTCAGTCAAATTAAAAATTTGTGGGTGGCTGGTTACTTTATGTTATGCCGAAATTGTTGTTGAAGAGAATAATGTTGTTTCGTTCTTTTAAAAGTTTGTAATAATTGTTTTTGTAACAAAAATTCTAAGGGGGCCTTTGACCACTTTCCGAATTACTGCTTAAATATTCAGCTTATTCAACTTTTTTTCTTTTCAATTAGGTATAGCTTTAAACACAAAATTGTTTAATTTTTTTCGGCATAAATCTGTTTAAGGTTTAAGGGGATTTTGACCACTCTTTAAATTTGTATCAAATATTCACTAGTTTTACAGCTAGATATCCTTTACTTTTTGTAAAGAGCTGTTAGAAGTTACTTTCATGGGTTTTAAGTGTTATAATTCCCTTTTATGTTGTAATATGCTGAAGGGGGACTAGGACCACTTTTGAAGTATGACTCAATTAAACACTTTTTTGAAGATGTCCTTGTTTGGAATGATAAATTACCTTTTTGTTTTATTATAAACTGTTATACAGCTGTTATTATTGCTCTTTGTGAGTTAGAAAGCGAAGGGGTTAATCGCTACCCTTTGTTGTTGTTTTAAACAATAAATTATCTGAATTTTTAGTTTATTTAATTTTTAGTTCGTAATATTGTTAACTCTGTTAGTTCAAACTGTTGTATGACTCTTCTGCGCAGAACAATTCTGAAGGGGCACTTTGACCACTCTTGAATTTTTTATAAAATGTCCACTTTATTTGAAAATTTCTTGTTAAGCACCGTTATACAGCTATTGTTGTATTGGTAACTCTGTTAATTCAAACTGTTGAATGACTCTTCTGCGTAGAATAATTCTGAAGGGGGACTTTGGCCGCTCTTGAATTTTTTATAAAATGTCCACTTTATTTAAGAATTTCTTGTTAAGCACTGTTATACAGCTATTGTTGTAGATTCAAAATGTTGTAATTCGTGTTTGTTTAGCAAAGCTTTAAAGGGGTTTTTAAACCGCTTTGGAATGTTGTTTTTATTTGCTTGCTTTTAAAGTTAATTTAACGGCACTTTTTGTCAAAAACGATTATAAAGAATTTGTTCTTAGTTTAAACTGTTAAAATTAATTTTTGCTTTAAAAATTTCCCAAGGGGTTTTTGACCACTCACGATTTTTGTTGAAATTTTAAAGATTTTCGTTTATAAATTATATACCCATATATAATATAAATTATATTTATTTATTTATTATATTTATTTATTATATTTATATTATATACATCTTATTGGGAATGATAATTGGCTTTAATTTTTGATAATTTGTAACTTTGTAAATTTTAAGAAAATTATGATTTTTTTTAGAATTTTGTGTTTAATATTGGATCTGCTTTAAAGATAACTGCTTGGGAATGTTAAGTTTTTTTCACTAGATGTTTAGTGTTTGTTATAAAGTTATTGAAACTGTTATAATTTCTGTTTAATGGGCCATAATTTCAAGGGGGGCTTTGACCACTTCGATTTTTTACACAATTGTAGAATTTTTGTTGTTATATTTAACGTAAACGTTACAATTCGTTATATTTGGTTTTTAAATTGATAATTTGTTTTTTAAAGTTAAATTTTTATGAAGGTATTTATAATTTTTAAATTTTTAGATTTTTTAGAAAATTTTTTTTTTAATATTTTTAATTACTTTTGTATTTAATTTCGATTAATATCCACTGCTTTTTTGCGATCACAACAGCTACTGATTTGAAATGAATTTTTATTGTTAAATTCTTTACAATTATTTGCGGCTGGTAGTCAGCGATGCGTGTCGTTGTTGTTGCCGTTGTTGCAGGGTCGTTTGCTGTCGTTAGACTGAAGTTCTGTTCATGAAAATCGTATAGTTTTTTATACATATATTTAGAACTAAATACCAGAATATTATTACGTCAAAAATAATGCTGTTGTTGCTGCTTTTTTTATAGAAATTTATAACCAGTGAGTCCCTATAGCGGTGGGTTTATGACTTCTGTTTTAATTTAATGCTGTTTTTTTTAAGTGGATGACTATTAAACATAGGCAGCGTATTCTGCTGGTAGTAGAAGTTTGGTGGTAGTATTAATCAGCTTCATTAACGTTTTTGTACCCATCATCATTATGATGATTATTAATTTGTGCTCCGTTTTTTTGTTTTTTTTGCTATAATTTTGGATTTATAAGATAAACTTATAAACAGCATAAGCGAAACGTTGAAATAAAAGAGTAATAAAGAGCTGGAACACTGTAAAGAAAGAGCGAAAGAATAAATGGTTAAAAAATTAAACAATTTCTGGAATATTTTCAAAAACATAAACAAAATAGAGAGATAGAGCAATACAGAATACTTTACTTTTAATTTTACTTAAAGTAAAATGTATACTTTACCCCAAGTCATTAAGAAAACTTTATTAAACTATTTTGATTATCAGGGTTTTTAAACAAATCCTAAAATCTAAGCAAAACTCAATTGTTAACATTATGTCAACAATAGAAACATGATAAATGACCAAAAATTGTAATTATTTACTTATAATAAGAGTATTTACTCTCCAAGTAACAAGAATACATTATTACACGTTGTAAACTGATTGTTTACTTAAAGTCAACCATGTATTTTTTAAATTTGTACACATTAATAAGATGCTTGTAAAAAATGCAGGTAAATGTTTATAATTGGGCGTAAAATTAATTGTTTACATAATTTCAACAATATAAAGAATACCAAAGTTGCATAATTTTTATAATTTTTTTCGGCAATTTAATTTGCTTGTAGAGAAAATAATTAAATTTAAGAAAAATTTACACAAATTTGTAATTTACATATGTAATTTATAATTCTTTACATAATGTAAATAAATGTAAAAATCAGAATTTTAAAATTTTTTGCATAAAGAAAAAAAAAATTAAGTGAAAAATATAACTGAAATGTAATTTACCTAGTTGTAAACAATTGTTTACATAATGTCAACAATGTAAAGGTACAAAATTTTCTGGATTTTTTCTGTTATATAGATTTATATAGATTTTACAGAAAATAATAAAATTTGAACAAAATTTTACAAAAGTTTGTAATTTACACAAGTAATTTACTATACTTTACATAATGTCATCAATGTAAACAACTACAAAAATTCACGATTTTCTAGATTTTTTTCTAAAATTTATAAATCTTTCAAAGTAGTTAATATATTTCAGAAGAAACAGATTAATAAACCGTAATTAACATGATTAAATTCAATTGTTTACACAATTTCAACAATGTAAAGGAACTAAATACATGTAATTGTTCCAATTTTTTTTCTTTAATTTTAACTCTCAGAAAAGAAAATAATAAATTTTAGCTAAAATTTTACAAAAATCTGTAATTTACACATGTATATTAATATATCTTACGTAATGTCAACAGTGTAAAATATTAAAATATTCAAAAAATTTTAATTGTTTTTTATAAAGTAGTAAAACTAACTGAAAAATATAAAAAAAAACTGCAATTTACTTGATTGTAAACATTTGTTTACATAATGTCAACAGTGTAAAGAATACCAAAGATTCAAAATTTTAAAAGTTTTTTCTGCAATTTAAATATATTTTACAGATAAAAATACAATTTTACAAAAATTTATAATTTACACGAGTAATATACTATAATTTACATAATGTCAACAGTGTGGACAACTACAAAAATCCAAAATTTTCTAGATTTTTTCAAAAATTCATAAATTTTGAATTAAATGTAATATTACGGAGAGGAAAAATATAAAGAAACACTAATTTTTATGTATATAAACAATTTTTTACGTAATGTAAACAATGTAAATAATTACAAAAATCTTAAAGGTTTAGTATTATTCCTGTAATTTAAATGATTTTCAGTGAAAATAAAGCATTTCATTTACAATTTATACAAATGTGTAATTTACATGAGTAATTTACAATTTTAATCAATGTAAAAAAATCAAAATCCAAAATTTTTAATTTTTTTTGCATAAAGTATATAAATAGTAAACCATTGTTTACATAATGTCAACAATGTAAACAATACTTAAAGTTCAGGAATTTGTGTTTTGTTTTTGGTAATTTAAATAGTTTTTACTGAAAATAAGAAAATGTTTAAAACATTTACAAAAATCTGTAATGTAAACAACAATAAAAATTGTAAATTTCCAATTTTCATTTAAATTGGCTCAAATTTATGTAAAATCAATTCTTTACATAATGAAAATTACAAAAAAAAAAAAAATTAAAAACTTTTCGTTTTTTTTAGAATCTTTAAATTTCTCTCTGTGTTTTCTATCCACCGCCAAAAAAAAAACCCCAAACAGTTTTTATAATTTTTTCCATTTTGACGTTATTTAACTTCAAGATCACCTAGATAAGATAATTGAGAGACAATTTTGCGACTATAATAACAACACACAAAAACAACAACAGCAGCAAATATAGAACAAATAAACTCATTAATAAATAATATTGTACAACGTAAGTACGTTTGTACGTACATTTGTATGTATGTACGTCTGGTTGTGCTAAAAATCATTTTATATCATTAAGTGCAATAAAAAGTCACAACAAACATTTTTGTTTAACATTTTGGACGAACGACAAAAAAACAATGCAATTTTATACTTAAGAAACTAAAAAAAACAACACTTAAATTAAGTACATAATAATAAAATTATGAAAAACAAAACTGTAGCAATAAAACGAACTTAAGAATAGCTAGTTGTAAACAAACAATATAAAACTTGCTTTATTTACGCTAAATAAAAAGTAAACAAAGTGTTTTAAGAAGAATATGTAGGTACCTACATATAATGAGGGGAAATAATAAAAGTAAACACTATTAACAAGTGTCAAGAAAAAATTAAGAAAATAATAACAAATAAATATAATATAGGTACCAAAAATAATGGTACATATTTATGTACCTATATTAAATAATATACATATGTACATATGTATACATAAATACAATATATGTATGTACAAAAATTTTAAAAAATATAAAAAGTGGAAGATTTTAATACAAAAGTAATTGAAAATGTTCTTGCGCATTAATTTTTATAACGCACACTTTAAAGTCAGAATAAGAATAAAACAAAATAAGTAAAACACAAACGATGGTAAAAGGAAATGTCAAAAAATTGCATGACAAACCAAAGTCGTGCAACTTTTTCTACCCCTCTTGCTTCTCTCCATTGTTCACCCACAAACATCAATTGCATTCAATTAATTGCATGCAAAATTGCATCGTGTAAAGGGCCTCTTACATGAACTTAAGATGCATGTAACACGTGTTGCATATTTGTGCAGTATTTTATGTGTTTTTATGTACCAAAAGTTACAGCCCTGTATTTCTACCACTTGTTGCCAATACTTTTCTGTTAATAATAACATTTCTGTTAAACTAAAAGGGGCTTCTCTTCTTGTACAGGCAGTTGTGTTTTTGCATATTTTCAATTAAATTAAAAATGAACGCCGATTACTCATCTATTTCTTGATTTTGCATGTAAATATTTTTTTAATGAAATCAAAAACAGATGATTCCGTACAGAAAGTGCGTTCAGTTTGGCACTTTGCTTAAGCAAATGACATTTGACATACGTTTTACATGTATTCGCACAATTGCTTAAGTAGGCTTAAGCTAGTTTATGCACATTATGGTTGGGTCTTTAGCTGTAGGGTGTCATACCAAAAAAGACATTACTTTTTACCAGCGTTGTCAACTTAGAATTTTCAAAACGCACCATAATGGAGTAAAAAACGCGCCTTTTAAACCAAAACGCTTCAAGTTAAGAAATTTTTTCTTATTTAAAATGTTTATGGAATTAGTTTTACATTTTTTAATTTCATAAATTCTATATAAAACTTTTTAAACACAGAATAACGGCTAATAGTAAAATTAATAATAGTAAATATTTAATAAACGAGCTAATAAAGAAAAAAGCAGTTAACCACTCAAAATACTAATTGATAAAAAAGGGATAATTACAGTACATATTTAATACATTTTTTAAGTAATTCTATTTGAATTTTTTCAACAAAATTTGTTATTGCTGCACTGGGACTCTAACCCTGGTTCTTCTTCCACAGTTCAGTATACCAATCCACCAGGCTAGACAAGAATTTTTATTTTCATGTTTAAAATGTTAATTTTATTTTCAAACAAAGATTTTAACCCTATTCACCTTAACCCTGCCTTTACACATGCAAGTACTTGCATGCGAGTGCCGTGCACGTATTATATACGAAAACTTATTCGAAAAACTCGAATCATTTGCAAATAGCGTTACTGTTTACACAGGACAGTGAAAGTTCATTTTCAAAATGTTGTCAAAGCGTTGAAGTTTAAATTAACAAATGACGCACAAAGTTTGTATTTGTTTACCAAGAGTTGCCATGGCCTTCACATGAGTATAATTGTAGGGAAATAATTATTACAATTTATTATTATTATTATTTTAATTATTATTTAATGCTCTAAAATGATATCACTACACTTCTTTTTCCATATTTGAAAAAAAATATATTTTTTTTTACAAATATACATAAAATAAGTTAAATATTTAGTAATTATTTTTCCATAATCCATTACATTTATTCGGAATTTTTTTATTTGGCAACTCTGTTTACCTTTCTGTCACTTTATTGCTGAAAGTGTCAAAAAATCACTGTCCAGCTAAATTCACTTGCAAGTGACCTTCATGTGTGATTGTGTTAGTAAAAAAGTGTGAATGTATTGACTTTTTCGAACTTGCACTTGCATGTGTAAACCCCGGGTAAACAACGACGAATGTTTCATTATCATACATTCGTATTTAAAATACATTTAATGGGGTTCTTTTTCATCGTATAGATTTCATGATAATTATTGAATTAATAAAAAACTGCAATTAGAAATTACTAAAAATAAAGATTTGATCACATTTTCGGAAAAATCAAAAAACCCACCGAAATTAACAAAAAAAAAACTCACCACGCACCAACTAAGAAATTTTTCGCACGAAAAATTTAAAAAAGCACCAAAAATGGTGCGAAAGCACCGAGTTGACAACACTGATTTGTTAAGCTCTAAATCAATCATACCTACAAAACAGTGATGGAAAACGGGTTTTTAGATTTCGTACCAACTATATAAATAAAATGTACTTCTTAGACCTCCATAGTACTATTTTTAATATTTGTTAAATAATAATAAAACTTTACCACAAACTTACTTATAACGAATGTTTAAACAATTTTATACTCGATTGCTACTAATTTATTGCAATGTAAATTAATGTGTCGAAAGCTACGATTGTTCGATAATTCAACTTAAATGATTTATTTATCTAATTCATATGAAATAACAAATTTTGGTGCAACAGTATTTTGAAATTGTACTATAATACTCGTAGTAGTTCCACGGTACCAACTGTGTCCAAAATGTATCAAAAAAAAAATACAAATGTAACATGTTTGCCATCATTGCTACAAATGAATTGCAAGTCATACAAAAATATAACAGTTACACCTAGTGTTGTTATTGTTTTTCTTGTTTTGCTTCGTCTTGTTTTAATAAAAACAGCAACAACAACATAGATGCCCTAAGTTTATTAACTCATGTTTTGATGACGTATTTACATATTGCATTGCTTTGTTATTTTACTACTCCAGCAGTGTGACCATCTGAAATTTTTGCGGCTAAATTTAGTTTATGTTATTTTGATTTAGCCGCAAAATTTTACATTTAGCATTTTATTTAACATTTCGTAATAGTATGTTTAGCATTTTTTTTAGCAATTGAACTAATTTATTTTCTGTTCTAATTAGCTTGAAAATAAAAAAAGGAAAATTAAATTAGTTTTGTTCTTGAGTTCAAAGTTGTATTATTCATCTTAGCTTAGCTTTTTGAGATGTGGTCACACTGTACTCCAGCTTACTCAAATTTTTACGCTCTCTCTTTCCTACTCTTATTTGATGCAACACATATTTGTTCTATTTATAACTGGTCATTTTAAAGAAAGCATTAGCATAATTGAAGGTTTCGTTCGTCGAGTGTAATACAAATATTTTATATAATTAAAAATAAATAAATGTAGTGTGTGCAAAATATTAATTAAACAATAAAATTAGAGAAAAATATTTAAAAAAATGTGTGTACATATGTGTTAAGTTAATTGTGTCGTCTTTAAGGTGTACTAAAAAGTGAATCATCATGATTTTCCTTCAACAAACCGAGTATAAATAAATAAATGAAATGATTAAGGTAAATATTGCGTAAAAAATATTTTATCGTCATTTTATTATCATTATGACAGTGTCTGGGTGGTTTGTTTTTAATTTTATGGCGTCTAAATTCTAGATTTTAACAAGTGATTTCCTTTAACAACTTGTTTTCTGTGTCATGATAATTCATGTCTGTTTTAATGCTGCTTTATAAAATCACTCCAGTAAACTTATTTTTTCACTTTTAATTAATAATATGTAATCTTGTTGCTATTTGTTGTTGTTGCTGGCTGGGGTTTATTGATCTTCATTTGTTACGCATCATTAACATCATCTTTTTGTAATCATAATGATCGTGAGGTTTTGCCAGCTTCATAATGATGATTTGTAACGTCATAAAGATTATCCGTAACATCATAATGTTGTTTAACAAACAATATAATGATGTTTTTAAATCTCTTTAAATACAATATCTATTATTTTAATTGTGACTACAAGTTAGGCAGAAACAATTTTTTTTCTTTATTTGAAATTTCCATTAATTGAGACGTCTATAAATTTATGAGTCAGAAATTGTGAAAATATGCGAGATTTCTTTTTAAATGAAAAACGTGATTTAATGAATTTTAAAAGTAATATCATATATGTATGTATGTATGTACGTACATAAGTATGTATGTATGTACATAGAAAAAAGTTGTCAATACATACTGGTTTTTTAAAAAATATTTAAACTATTTGCTTCATTCTATTTTAGCTTTTTTATAGAAAGAAATTCTATTAATATGTATTGTTTTGTGTTTCTTTGCAGATACATATGTATGTAATCTCATAAAATTTTTTCATTAATATTATTTTTAAGGATATTTACTTATACATAATTAAATTTTACAAGATATTGAATGTAATCTATAAAATTCCTTATAGTGATACCCTACACCACCATAATGGGGAGGATATATTGGATTTATGCCGATGTTTGTAACGCCCAGAAATATTGGTCCAACGCCCACCTTAAAGTATACCGATCGACTCAGAATCACTTTCATAGTCGATTTAACGATGTCCGTCCGTCCGCCTGGCTGGCTGCCTGCCTGTCCATGTAAAGCTTGTGCGCAGAGTACAGGAAGCAATTTTGAAGATATTTGGAAAAAATTTAGTACTTGACATTTTCGGCCCCAGGACGGATGGGATTGAAACTGTTGGAAATCGGTCCATTATTTCACGTGGCCCCCATACAAATATCCTCCCGAAATTGGGGTTTACTGATCATAAATGTTTCAATTATGCAAGTATCCAAACAAATTTCATCACAAATGCGTGGTAAATGAAGCCAAATCACTTCTACAAATTTTGTTCAGATCGCTCCATAATTAGTCGTAGCTCCCGTATAAGGCCCACTTTCGAAATTTACTTTAACGATCATAATTTTTTTAAAAATGTTGGTATTCAAATTTGACACAAATAAGTTTCTTTTATACAGAAATAATGACACCTAATTATATAAACTTCCATATAAGACCCACTCCGTAATTCAATTTAAGTTCAACATACATAATATTTGTATTCATAGACATCACGACACTAAATTTTTGGATGATCGGTCCACAATAGGTTATATTTCCCATATAATACCCATTTCTGAAAAACTGTTATACATATACTGGACGTAGAGTATTATATAGTCGGGCTTGACCGACTATACTTTCTTACTTGTTTTTAGTGAATAAATTGTTAAGATTTCGTGAGCATTTAACATAAATAGAATCTGACTAGAGTAGAACTAGAACAAAACTAGAAATAAACTAGAATAGGGGGCCAATTCTCGCATTCGTATGCGAATAAATTTTCATTCGAACGTTCGAATTTTTTAACATTTGGGATTCCCTCATTCGATAGCGAATAAAACGTAACGAAATTTCTAATGATAGCATTCGATAACGAATGATCATTCGAACGCAACCTTGCGAGTTTTTACTCGTAAGCAGAGAAGCATTCGAAATAAAGTTTTTTTTTAGCAAACAGAAGACAAAAAAAAGAAAATGTAAGTAAAAAAAATTGTTACTTACTTAAAAATATATCATAATATTAATAATTTTATTACTTTTAGGTCAAAAATATCAAAAATAAATTTTACCTATGTTTGCTTGTGAGCCTAAAACGTCTTTTGAGTCTGGAAAACACATATGTATGTATATACATTAATACATATGTACTTATTTATACTTACTCATTGTTTGTCAATCTTAAGGGGTTGGAGGAGTTTCTTATTTGATTCCTTATGTTATTAATGTTTTCAATATCAAAAGACGATAAGTAAAAAAACATAGCTGGATCCATTTTTAAGTTAAAATAATTTCTTTAAAAAATTTTGCTTTTACTTCCATTATTTTTTGTTTAAATTTTCTTCTATTTTATTCGGTGTCGTAATACGTACTTGTTTAAGTTTTTTACAACACTGAAAAAATGAATCGATTGGATTCGTATCGAGTACCATCAGTAATAAATTTTGCACTGTCGAAATAAATTTCGAATCGAAAACAATTTCGATCACGACTGCCAGAATTAGCCCCCAGAACTAGAACAAAACTAGAACAGTACTACAACATAAGTGGAACAGAACTAGAATAGAACCAGAACTAAAACCCAAACTAAAATCTAAAGTAAAAATTTAGTAAGAACGTGAACTAGAACAGTTTTAAAATTGAACAGCACTTAAATTGACTAATATTTCAAAATCCTCCAAATTTAATTTAGACGATATAAAGACCAATAATTTCAGCTTAACTTAGACCGTTTATGGAATTTAACTTAGACTGTATAAAGATCTGCGATTGAAAATGAACTTAGATTGTACAAAGACCTGCGATTGAAGCTTAACTTAGATCGAATAAACACCTACAATTGAAGTTTAATTTAAACTGTATAAAGACCAAGGGCCTTATTCAGAAAAAATTAAAGTAGACTTCAAATGTTCTTTAAGAAAATTTTGTATGAAAATTTTGTCTAAAAGCACACTTCAAACCTACTTTATTTTTTCTGAATACGGCAGTTACTATTTAGGCTTAACTGACAAACAATATTATTATTTTAATATTTGTGTATTTTAAATTACAGTTTTTCTTACTTGGCAGTTTTCTTTTCATTAAAAAATTATTGCACTTCCGTTTTATTTAACCAGTACTAAGTTGCTTAAATTAACGCCTTCTTGGGAACTGTTGCAACTTTAAATATCAGTCCCAAAATTAACTCACAAATTACACAAGTTTTAAATAAAACATAAAATCCCGCCTAAAGCTTTTTATGCATTTTGTCTGCGCTTTTATTAAGATTAATGTTAACTGTCAATTTAAAAACTGTTAAAGAGAAGAGGCACAAAAACTCTAATAATTTGAAAAACTGCTTTAAACTCCCATATTCATCATAATAACAATAAAGAAGAAAAAAAAAACTGACACGAAATAAAGCTAGTTTAGCCTATTGACATTTAGTGCTATGGGTGACGTTGAACATTACAATGATGGCAATGATTATGATGATGTAGATCAACTCAGAATTAACAAATGAATACATATGTATGAACATATATTTGTTTGGCAGTGCAGACGAAAATTAAGGAAACAGCTTAATATTTTTTTTATTAAGATTAAATAGTTGTTTAGGTTTTTACTTCAATTAATGAATTTGGGTGGCTTGACAACTACAAGTTAAAATGGAAACCTTTACTTTGACATCTTTCCCATTATTTTAGCCATTACTGTTATCTCTAGTTTACACAAACCCAAGAGATACTGATGCTTATTAATACAATCTACAGTAGATGAGATGATGTGACCCCTCTACCACTGTTGCATGCCTCATAAGCATAAACATTAAATTAAACTTTGATCATCTCTCACTCATCCAGACAGACGGACAATGCGACTGTGGGTGAGTGTGTGTAGCGGGGGTGACTAAATTTTACTGAACATTTGCGAAGGCATGACGTTGATTTGGTCATTTGATTAATCAAAATACTGGTGAATATGTCTGTAGTGGGGGGATGATCGTTCTTGAGTAACTGTCAATTAGATTAAAAATTGTCTCGTTTAGTTTTTGGTTTCACATAAAGAATATTCTTTTTTTGGGAACGGGGTTTTCTTGGTAGAGATAATGATTATTAATTAAAACAGCGAGGAGGTATTATAACTTTTTGGAGATAGAGAAATTTGCTAAATAACTTAAGACTGTATAAAATCCACGATTAAAGCTTAATTTAGACTGTATAAAGAGTTACGCTAAACATAGACTGTATAAAGACCTACGATTGAAGCTTAACTTTGACTGTATAAAGATTTATGATTAAAGCTTAATTGTTACTGTATAAACAAATACAATTGAAGCTTAACTTAGATTGTATAAGGACCTAATTTTAAAGTTTAACTGAGACTTCAAAGATTTATGATTAAAGCTGAATTGTTTCTGTATAAACAAATACAATTGATGCTTAACTTAGACTGTATAAAGACCTACGATTAAAGTTTAACTGATACTGTATAAAGGCCTTAACCGTATAAAGATTGACTGTTGAAGCTTCACTTAGACGGTATGAAGTTTTACGATTGAAGCTTAACTTAGATTCTATAAACCCCTTACCTTAGACTGTATAAATATCTTAAATGATACTGTATAAAGACCTAAGATTAAAGCTTAACCTTGACTTACTGTGAAGCTTAACTTAGACTGTATAAAATCCTACGTTTGAAAATAAACTTAGATTATACAAAGACCTTAACTAAAGCTAGATTTATACGATTGAAATTTTCTTTAAAATTGCTCTTCAAAATGCTTCAAACTCCTGTAAACAGCAAAAATTCTTCAACATTTATTTATTTAATAGTTATTCACCCCTATCGTGAATAAAAATTCCACGGGAGTAATTATTTTTTTTTTCTGCTTATGATTTCTTTTTGGCCGTTGAGTATAGAAAATTTCACTTTTTCTTAACAATTTGTTTTTTTATCTAGTTTATTTTCACATTCATTTAATGATTTTTCATTTAATTTAATAACTAGTTTACAAATTCAAGATCAGTGATTAACGCTTGGTTGATTAACATCGTGTTTATTTTATTATTTATTTTATTGTTTTATTATTTTTGTATTAGTTTCATTAAAATTGTGTTATTTTTTGTACGTTTTTCTCCAAATTTAACAGCCTACTAAAGAAATTACTTTTTTTCTATAAGTGGTATTTGTAACAATTGCAGGCATATAAATCCATTTCTGTTAAATTAAATGTAAATCAAAGTGTGGGGTTTTTTTTAAACTCTTGAATTTATTTCACTTTATTTGTTTGTTCATGGCTTTATTTTCTAGCAGTCTTATAAAGTCTAGCGCCTTGAATTGTTGTTTAAATGTTTGAAAGTAAGCGCACTTTAACGCCTCACTTACTTTTTAAAAAGAGATTATAATACTACAACATCTACTTACTACGCTTTACAACTGCTTTGATCTTGTTGTTGATATTTACATATTATTATTATTAAGGCTGCTTTACTCTCATTGATGACGTTTTGTATTCAATTGTCATTAAAGAGCCCTCTTTAGCGCCGTTAATTAAAGAAAATAATACCCACAATTATTTGAAAGAGTTTCTCATTTATGCACTCACTGTTTATTACACTCTTTCAATTATGCTGGTACTTAGGGAGCGAATTATTAAGAGTTTGGTACTGTTTAAGTACCTTTTTTCGTGCCAATGCTTATCAATGAAAATGTTTTATATTTTTTTAAATTTGTTTAAAATAATGATCATGTAAATAATAAATTGTCTTAAGGGAATATAGCTAAGGTACTTTTTTATATAAACAAAAGTACTATATGGCCTTAATTTAGTACTTTTTCTGCAATAAAAGTCTACACAGCAGTGAAAAGTAAACATTTCACATTTTTATTCTTGACTCTTCCTTTTGAAATTAATTTACTACTACATATTTACTTTGTTATTCCACAAAAAAGTACCTTTTACTTAAGAGCCTTAGTACTAGTTGCTATTCTAAATTACCCATCTCTGTTAATTGTAATTTGTTCAAATGAGCGTAACTTTTGCCCTATTTTTGTCATTTTGAATTAAATTAAACCGTGAAAATCAATGATGGGTCTTATTTACGTTTAATAAATATAATAACTAAATGACCAAGTGTGTAAGTTAGTGGTCATGAATACATTTGTCGCCAAATGACAATTGAATTAAGGTGGGTAAAGAATTGTATCTGGGAAAGCTTTTCAATAAAACAAAAAACACTGTTTCTAAGGGAAAATTAAATAAATCTCATATAAACTTTATATACATACATATGTATATATACATATATACATACATACATACATACATATGTACCTATATGTCGGCGTTTCTGGTTTTGAGTTTCATTAAGTTCGCTTTCACACTCTTCAAGGCAAGTATTTTTGGGTGAGAAGGGAAAATAATAAAAGGGTACAAACCTGACGGTATTGGTGAATTTTCTTATTTCCTTTTGTTTTTTTCTTTCATGCTTTTTGATTTGCATAAAAAAGTACGAACATTTAATTGACGCCTATGAATGAAATGACAAGTTCAAAAGAGTATTGAACAAAATCTGGTCATCTAACACTGAAGACTGTGAAACACGACTATTATTAATATCAATAGCAGAATATTTTCTACATCGTTGTAATACTGACTGAAGTGACCTTTCTGAGCATTTACACTTTGCCGTGATTTACCATTTCTCACTCTATATCTTTATACTTTTCTGTTTCAAACTTGCATATTCTTCTTTGTCTAAGGCCGCTCGTATGGGCTGGACGATTGATCTAATTTTAGTACAATTGCTGATATTTTAGAACCACGACATCTGTTATATCCAGGCTCGGTTATAAAGGCTAATGGTTATTAAGTGTTTGTTTCAATTCTAGTGGGTTTTCTAGAGTTCTACAGTGAGCTGCTGGAAGCAAGATTCTGTAACTCTCATAACTGTGTCTATGTTATAGGATAGCCTTATGTCTGAAACATAATTGTCTCTATTTTATAGGAGACATAATTGTCTCTCTATATAGGAGTGCCTAATGTTTGAGACATAACTTTCTCTATTTTATAGGACTGCATAATGCTTGAGATATAACTTTCTCTATTTTATAGGACAGCCTTATGTCTGAGACATAACTGTCTATATGTTATAGGACAGCCTTGTGTCTATATTTCTTCTAGTAAATGGTGTAAATCAATCAGAATTGCTTCTCTTTACTTTACTCCCTTAACAACAAGTAACATTATTTTGGACTGAAAGCTTTGCAATGCAAACTTACAAACCACAACAGCAAAGATCACTCAAACACAAAAACTTTTACAAAGATTCCCACTCAAGTCAGCAGCAGAAACAAAATAGTACCTACAAGCTTTTTGTTGAAAAGATTATTAAAAGCTTTATTTTAATAATAATGAAAACAATAAAAACAACAAAAAACATTCTTAAGTTAATTTGTGTTGTCTGTTAATTATTTAATTTAAAATAAGCTGTGAAATTATTAATTACAAACACAATACATATTGTAAATGTAGACAATGGAGCGTGTGTGTCGATTTTTTTTATCTTCTTTTCTTTACATGTAACTCTTTAGTAGCATCAGCATATCAGTATTGTTGTTGTTGTTGATAGAGTCTTAGGAAGACCCACTTAACATTTGATGACCCTGAATAAACTTTATATAAATAAAAAAGAAAACAATTATTTATGCGAGATGGAGGGTGTGCAAGTACCAACTATGAAGACAAAAAACATGTGAAAACATTTAACAAAGATCTATTAAAGGCAGAGATTTAAAAGAATAAAATTATCTGACAATTTATATTGTATTTTGAGGTTAAGTAATGAAAGCATACTTATTATTAATTGTTTACTGTTTACAAAAAAATACACTGATTAACTTGTGCTGGAGTAGATTTGTTAGGCAATAAAATAGCAGCAAATGGTTGATAAATATGTATAATTTAAGTTGTTATTGTTTAACTCTTTTATCATTACACTCCTTTCCATAACTGGCCAATAACCAAATATAATCTCTTGCAACAGAATTACACATGCTGATTTAAAATATTTGACTGCAGCTGACGTTAAACCATTACATTGAATTATTATTTAATAATCTTTTATGTAATAATAATTTTGTATAAATTTTTCTCCATGTTTTTGTTATTTACAGCATCATACAATTTAACAAAAAAAAAAATATATATTAAAAACTTTATCTCTGTTGGTTTGACACTTTTAATGACTTCATATTAATTCTTGTGGTCATTTCAGTTTTTAAGCAAACAACATTTTTTAAACAATTTTTTATACCCTACACCACAATAGTGGGGAGGGTATATTGGAGAATAACTTTCTGAGTCGATTTAACGATGTCCGTCCGTCTGGCTGTCCATGTACAGATCGCAATTTTGAAGATATTTCAATGAAATTTTTTCGGCTCAAGGATGGATGGGATTGAAACTGGTGGTAATCGGTCTATTATTTCACCTGGCCCCCATACAAATGTCCTCCCAAAATTGGGGTTTACTGATCATAAATGTTTAAATTATGCAAACAAATTTCACCACAAATGAGAAGTAAATGAAGCCAAATCACATCTACAAATTATGTGAAGATCCCATAATTAGACGTAGCTCCCATCACTTTAAAGATCATAGCTCTTTTAAAAATGTTAGTATCCAAATAATATTAAACACCAATATGTTTCGTTTACGAGTACATATATACAAATAATATGGTACAATTTTATGATGATTGGTTCATAATTAGTCGTGGCTCCCATATAAGGCCCACTTCGGAAAATCACTTTTGCGACCATAAATCTCTTAAAAATGTTGGTATTCAAATAAAATTCAACAAGAATAAGTTTCATATATACAGAAATGATGACACCTACTTTTATAATGCTCGGTCCTTAATTAGTCGAAATTCCAATATAAGACCTCCTCCGTAATTCATCATGAAATATCGAGATAAAGTATAACATACATAATATTTATAGTCACGGAAGTTATGACACTAAACCTTTGTGTGATCGGTCCATAATAGGTCATATCTCCCATATAGCGCCCATTTCTGAAGGGTATTATATGGTCAGGCTTTATTTGTGTTTTTCTTTGGTTTTATTATTGTTAAGAGTTGTTGTGCTCATCTTTTGCTGGTTTTTATTTATCTATGTCATCGTAATATTAATAATTATTATTGTCATTATTAAACTACATATATAACAAGTTTAATTTTTATTGCGTGAGTGTTTTTTTTAATAATTTACCAGATTGTGGACGAATTTGTTTGCTCTAAGTACAGAAAAAAAATCAACAGTTATTACGTAAAAAAATTCATTGAAAAGCAAAACTCCCAAAATAATACCAAATATTTTAAAACGTGACTAAAATCTGTTAAGAATATATTGGTTGCAATTATATGTATGTATGTTGATGTGTGGCTGTCTATTTGTTTATTATTCAAACTTTTTATTTGCTTTTATTAGGTTTTTTGTTTTTTGGTGTTTTGTGGCGATCATATTTCTGTAACGTGTGGTTGAGGAAATTTATGTAAATTTTTGTGTTTATAACAGAAAGTATAACAATTGATTTTTTGCTAGTTCCTGTTTTATAAGTAGCAGGGTGTTTTAAAAAGAGGTGTTAAAGATTATTTTAAATATTTGGGAGAAAAATTAACTTTTTATTTAAAGAAAAATGTTAATGAATTGAGTTTTTTACATTTTTAATTGAAAAATTTGAGGAAAAATAAATATTTATGGAAAAAAAATTTCGGTAAAAAAAAAAACTTTTTTGGTAAAAAAAAAAAAAATTTTCCTGAAAAAAGTTTTTTCGTTGCAAAATTTTTTTTGTGAAAATCAATTTTTTTTGAAAAAAAATTTAACAGAAAAAAGTTTTTCCCTGAACTTTCCCAAAAATAACTAATTTTCAATACCAGAAAACTCGAATGTATAACTTGATAAATTTCCACAAGATTTCTGTATCTGCAGAAAGTTAATTTCAACCAACATATGATTGAAAACCATACGTTATAATTAAACATTAGAGTTCGACCGAGTATTCGGGTTCGGTCTCGAATTAAACCGAATACCAATATACGGTTTTCGCCCAGATTTTTACCGTTTGCGGAAACCGAAACTTTTATGAAAGAAAAACATAGATGATGGAATTTTTGAGGTGATGTAAGTTCTTAATATAATTAATAGAATACCAAAATTTATATTTGAGTGTAAGATATGCATACAAGAATATGGAAAAACTATTGATTTAAAAAAATTTCTCAGTTCAAGATGAAAAAAACTAGGTTTATGAATTAGTGCGCCGGTACTTTAAAGCACCTTAAAATTATCTAAACATGTTATAAAATTAAAATAAGTGTTTTTTTTTTTTTTTGGAAATTAATGGTATATTTTCAAAAGTTTCGGTTTGTTTAGAATTAGGCTGAATATCGATTTTTTGGATCGGTTCGGTTTTGGGTTCGGTCGTACTCAAATAAACATATTTACATTGTTCTTAAATAACTTGTTCCAGAACAAATTTAATCAGAAACAGTTTCTTTAATGACAACCGAAAGTTCTTTGAAGCGCTATTGTCTAAATAACTTTCATAGGGTTCTTAGAAAACAGTTCTTTGCCACTTTGGTTTCAGACTATAGTTTGGGGAAAAATAATTAAAATACATCTAACGAATCATTAAGGAATTGAAGAAATGTATTGGTTGTTTAACTTAAAAATGCGGTAGTTTTTCAAATGTTAAGTTTTTAGTTTGTCAATTTTTTTTTTAAATTTTCTTTATTTTCTTCTATAAAACTAGAAACTTTAAATACTCTTAATATGCTAATAATTCACTAAACACTTAATAATATCTCGGTCTAGGCATTACTGTATAATAACCATAAATATTCGAAGTATTCTCACGTAAGCGACGTACCTTAACGGGTACTTTCTTAAAGAATTGCGACACCAAATGGGTGATAAATACAGCCATTGAATAACCTACAACCAAACCAGCCACAACATCTGTCCAATGATGACGATACGATATCACACGTTCAAAAGACACCAGCAATGAAACCAGCATAAAAGTTATCTGCAAAAGAGCGCGCCACAGTTTCAACCAGCCAGTCTGCAAACGGGCCTGGAAATAAATGCTCAAAAATAGCATGGCATAGGCAGTAGTGGAGGCATGAGCACTGGGAAATGACTGGCGCATGACGGCTAGCAGGTGAGCAGAAGAAGTCAAAGAACTGCAGGTGTAATTCTCTATGTAACTGCCAAAATGTTCATTGGCCGTACAAGCAGTTTCATTGGAACTTAACACAGGCTGGCACACTTCAAAAAAGTAGGGAGCTAAACGGCCCATAGAGCCTTTAGTTAAGTTGATTACAATTAACAACAAAGCCAGCCCGAACAGGTACACACCCATGGTATTGTAACATTCACTGACAAAGGTAGGCACACGCACTCCCACAAACATATATTGTTGAGGAGATTTTGGCACAAGACTACTGGCGGTCGAGGTAGTTTTAGTAGCCGGAAATGCCACACGTAACATTTCTATGCACAGCACCAAAGCAGCAGGTATAGCAATCACTAAAATGGTAATATGTAGGCGTTTTAGTAGAGTTTCCGATTTATAAGGATACAAAAGAGTTTCATCGCCGCAAAAGAAACCACGCTGGTGGGTTTTCATTATTTGTGGTAAAATTACTAAAGCCACACAATAAACGCTGGTCAGCAGTAGAATGTCTATAACAAGTCTCATCAAGAGGCGGGTATTGGGATTTGAACACATGCTCGAGTTTGAAAATTTAGACTTTTTTTTAATAATTTAATTAAGAAATTAGTTTTATTTTATATTTTGCAAAATGTTTATTTTTTCGTTTTTTTTTTTGAATCGTTCGTTTATGATAAAAATTCTGTGTTTTGCCGTTAAATGTTTGTTTAAAACTAGTTTGTGAAAACATTTCTCTAACTTGTCTTAGACCCCCAAAAAATTTTTATTAAAAACATCTTAAAAACCTTTCAACACAACTCTGCCGTCGTCTTAATGATGTATTCATTCAATTTAAGATTTCTATTCATCAATATTTAAACAGTCACACTCTTTTGCTGGCTTACACGTTTAAACACACGCTACGTTTATTGTCATGTAAATCTTTAAACAGATTTTAATTCATTGTGGAATTTGAAGTTTTTATAAGCCGGCCGGCCATACGGTTTGAATAATGATTTAAATACTTATGCAAATATTTAACTATTGTTTATATTATTTGTTTGAATTTTGGCTATATTCGGCTATGCCGAATCTTTAATACCCTCTACCTAAACGTAATAAGAAATACATAAACTACACTGCCTTTAGGACTAGAATATCTTATTCTGTGTTTTCTATTCAGTCTTAGAGCAAATTTTATTATTATTTTATATACCTATTGTTTGAAAGACATTTTTACGACCAACATAATTTATTTTAAATATTTTGAAATTTTATCTAATTTTGACCATTTATAATTGATGTAATTACCGATTCTTACTGTAATTTACAGAGTTTGTCTGATCTACATAATAATCTTGAGTGTAATTTAACAATTTATAAAATTAAAAGATATATTCACAACAAGCTAAGAAACAGAGTACAACAAAAAGATATAAAGTGAGGCTCTTTTGTTTGAATTTGATCTCAATAATATTATTTACAAAAGATTTATGGGTGGCATAGTAGAAGTGGACCAGTCATGGACTTCTAAATCCAGTATCCACTAATGTGGTTTCTACGTATTTAAGGCTAATTTTGATAGAATTTCATCTCAACAACGGTATTTACAAGAGTTGTATGATTGATTGGTATGCTCAGAAGTGGACTTAATTCGGGAGCTACTGCCAATTATTGACAGTAGTATAATAGCCGTATAACCGATAATAATATGATTTCTGGATTAAAATTACTGATCTACATATATAAGTTGGTTTGATATCGATATTTATTAGACATTTTTGTGGTTTTGTTTGTTTTTTTTTTTTGGAAATGGTTCTTATATGGCAGCTATGACAAATCGTGGGCCGATATTCTTGAATTTTTGGATTTCGGAAGTGGACCTTAAATAAGGGATATAGTCAAATATGGACCGCTATTCTCAAAATCCAGCAATTTGATTTAAGCATGTATGCAAATGATCCGTGTAAAATTTTGGATCGGTACCGTTATTTATAAGAGATTTATGAGTCTTAAAGTGAATTTCGAAAGAGGGCTTTATATGGGGCATACGGTTAAAAATACACCGAAATTCACAACATTTTGTGGGATGATTTTTGTATATATGTACATGATCTGTGCAAAGTTTTGAGTCGGTATTGATATTTATACGATATATATAAATGGCTTTTTAGGTTAAGGGAGCTATGACCAATTATGAGCCGACCAACATAAAATTTAGTACAACAAATTATTTACCTATATGGATTATTTATGTCAAATTTTAACCGTTTAACATTATTTATATCAGTTTTATACATATTTAAGTGAATTTTGGAAGTGTACTTTATATGGGGTCTATGGTCAAACATAGACCGAACTAAAAAACAAATTAGTTTTGTGATTTCTTTTTGCATGAAACTTATTTTCGCTGAATTTTGTATTGATATTCCAATTTTATAGGCATTTATGTATAATTGAGCAATATTTCGGGAAGATTTTTGTATGTGGGCTATGAGAAATTATGGACCTATTCTTACTATGTTCCACACACTTTCTTATTTTATCGTAGAAACAACGTATACAAAATTTCATGGGAATATCTGCAATATATTTAAAACAATTGGAAGAAAAATTTTTAACAATATAAATTTTTATGGAGGTTGTCTTACATTTTGATCCATAACTCTTGTTCTACTATACCGATTTTACTGATTTTTAATACCAAACTGCTTAGGAGAACTAAAGGTGGTTTTTTGTAAGCTTTGTTGATTTCCGTTGTGTCCTTTGGACGTGAGAGTGTTTTACACAGACAGACGGACATGGCTCAATCGACTAAGAATTTTGTAAGGATCAAAAATAAAAATATATACTTTTTTGGGTCTTAGATGACTATTTGCCAGTGTTACACACGGAATGACAAACTTATATATACCCTCATTCACAACTTATGGTGGTGGAGGGTATAAAAGCCAACCGGTATCATAACGGTTTGTCACAATTTAAAACTGTTAAAAATAAAATTTATAAAAAGAATTGTTTAAAAAAGATTTGTTTATTTAGGTCTGTTAAATAGCATTTCATTTAGAATGTTTTAAAAATTAAAATCAATTCTCTAAAAATATTGTAAAAATCATCCATGAGTTACTTGCGCTCTAAACAAATCTCTGGTCAAGGGTAACCAGCTGTATATTTTGCAAAGTACTTAGGTGTGATAATAAATAAATATGTATGTATGTCAATGTTGTCACAGGTGTTTTGCTGTCAAGTGTTCCCCTGGAGAGAGAAAAAAAACTTTATTTAAAAGCAGTATGTAGTACTTTCTGTGCTGTCTTTGAAAGGTTTACATTTTGAACTGAATATAATCAAAAATTGTAGTTATAAGTTTGTTTACTTAGACAGACAATGTACGGAATCTACAAAGTTTTAAACAAAGGCAATCTGGTTTTTACAATGAAAGGAAAAGGAGATTTGTTAGTTTAGTTTAGATTAAATAAACACCTCAAATAAACTTTAAAATTTTTGAGAAAGAATTTTCCATAATCCGAACGATTTTGTGAATCTTGGTTCCCGTTGAGAAAAAAAATGTTATTATTTCTACAAATTCGACTAGATCTAGATCAGTGACACATCTTTCAGACACTTCAGATCATAAAATAAGCCAAGCCATGTAAAGTCTAATCGATGGCCAAGCAGGTGCAAAGAGACTCCTGGCTTTTTTCCGTAATAGAAACAATTTAGATATTGTTACGAAATTGTATTTCAAAGTTTAAACTCAACGGTCGGTATAAACATACAACATATTTATCAACAGATGGCGTTTTTATCGACATACAACTTGTTCCATTTGTAGAAAATTTAATTTATAAAACATTGTTGAGAACACCCTGTTATAAACATAGCTGAGCAATATGGCAACATTAAGTTTTAACGACTTTAGCTGAATATTCTAGACACGAGCATTCTAGACTTGCAGTCATAAACATTCTAGTATTTTAGCCCCCTATTATGAGCTGCATTCGGCAATCGATATTCGCTGGCTATCGAAAATCAACTATCGAATGTAAAATTTGTATTATGAGTTGGCCTTTTCGATCTCTTGAATATCAAAACGTAGGGGTACAGCTGGCCCTAACTGGGGTGTGACTGGTGGCAATTCTATTGATTCATTTGATGGGTTTGAGGTCAATAAAAATCAATTGCTAAATTATGTGTGTAAGGAAGTCTTAAGGCCTCCAACTCTTCTCTGCAACCTATTTGGTATAAATTACTTTGTTTTCATTACGCTTTATTGGATTTTTGCACTCGTTTTAAGGCGTGTTGGACATTACATTCTACATTCATATTAAAAACCTCTTATCAAAAACACCAGCTGACCTTAAGTTTTTTTTTTGTCAAATATCAGAAAATGTGAACCAGCAGGAAAAAAACTCTATTGCATGTTATAACATTGACAACCTGCTGATTTTGTTTCGGCTGACATTTGACAAAGTTTTCGGCAAGTTTTAGTCATTTGTATGGTTTTAGTAATAATCACGGAACTGCAATTTCCAAAGTCAGGGTTTGCCGTCAGTGGTTTTGTAAAAGAGCAGGTTCTGTCTTTGGTAACATTTCAACTAAATTCATTTGTACATATTTTAATTCTTTGGTATTTTAAATGCATTTATATTTATTTATTTATAATTATTTACACATTCTTGATGCAATAATTTAATAAAAACTTACCTTTGTTTACTTAACCAATTATTCAATTGAGATCTTTAGTTTGTTTGTGTTCGAAAGAGAAAACGTCATCATTTATCTAAATGCAATGTAAATTGATTAAATCCCTTTTATGATTTATCTGTGACCCATTTTCTCTGAGTATTCTTGTTAAATTTTCATTTCTTACCAAATTTGAGTTTAAATTTTAAATCACACTTGGCAAATATTTATTAAAAAAAGCGTAACCACTGCTTTTCGCACAAATTTGTTTGACGTTGTTTACTATAACAAAAGTTTTGCAAGATCAAACAGCATCAAATAAAATACGTCTTTTTCGGCAAATATTTGCCAAGTGTGACCGTACCTTAACTATTTTATGCTGCGTTTCGTCCGTCCCCTTTTAACCAGAAACCAACTGTAGTAACCAAACAGCATAGCAGCACCAAACCCATTGCGATAATTAATTACGTTTAAGCCCGCCAAACTTGTAATTTATTCTGCAATATCTGTTTGTTAAACTGCAGTTTCTTTAACATTCTTAACATGTTTGGACATTTTTGCCTCGATCAATACGGGCGTCACTTACCACACACTATTTACATATACGACTTCTTAGCCAGTCTCAGCATTTGATTTGGTTCTTGTTTTACCGCTTTTAAGAAAACAGACTAATGAAGAAAAAAAAACCCACAAAGCATTGAATAAATAATAATAAAACACACATATTTCAGTTTTTTTTTTTTTAATTTTTAAATCCAGTCTTAAGATTATTATAAAAAAAATTTTAATATAATTTATTTATGTAAATTTTAACTACCAATAAGTGTTCACATTTTTGCAAGTTTTTTATTCACGATAGGGGTGAATATGAGATAAATACAGTGGAAGCTCTTAAAATGAATGGGATGGTATTAGACAAGTAATGGTTATGGTGTAGAGTATATCATTGAAAAGTTTTAGTTTGTATTTTATTTTATTCGTCTTTATTTGAATTAGCCAACCAGTTAAAAATATCTGTCAGTACTTTGCTGATTATTGTAACCTCACGCTGTTTTGTGCAGAGGCACTAGTAATAAACTAAAGGTACAGTCACACATGCCAAATATTCAGCGTAACTATTTTTTTTGCACAAATTTGTTTGATCATGTTTAAGCTTACAAGTATTTTGTAACAGCAAACAGCAACAAATAAAATATAGCTAAACTTCTATTGTGTTTTAAATGAACACAGGAATTCAAGTAAATTTTATTTAGTGGTTACGTCTTTTTTCGTCAAATATTTGCCATGTGTGAACGTACCTTTAGTCTGGTGCCAATATATTTGCTTTAAAGTAATTGAATTAATGCAAGTTACATACAGTTCCTTAAGGTACGGTCACACTTGGCAAATATTTGGCCGAAATAGACGTAACCACTAAATAAAATATATTTCAACTAGTTTATTTCTTTAAAAAAAATTCTTATTTAGGCCAAAGCACAACAAATATTTAATTTTAATTTATTTGATGTTGTTTGAACTTGCAAAACTCCTGTAAAAGTAAACAACGTCAAACAAATTTGTGCTAAAACAAGTGGTTACGTTTTTTTGAGTAAATATTTACTAAATGTAACCGTATCAAAAAAGCTTCGCGTCATATTTTTAATAGCTTGTAAGCTATAGGTTCTAAAGAATCATTATGGCAACATTAAATTTTAACGGCCATAGAAAGAAACTTTCAATTGTCTTCTCTAGATATTAAGGGAAGTTATTAGATGATGGCGCCAGTGTATAAAGATAACAAACAGGGCCACTCAGAGTGGAGTTTATTGTTAGGCTTTGTAGATCTTAGATTGTTGTCCGAAAAATGTTCGGACAATGTCTAACAACCGTGTGAACTGAAAATTTTTGTCTTCCAACGTTGTAAGTAAAGGCATTGACAATTTACTTTTTGCTAACAATTTTTCAATGTCAGTACAATGCTAGATCTGCAAACATTGTATGATCTGACAAACGTCTATACAAAGCTTTAGTCATCGTTGAGTGAACATCAAAGCGTACTCAAACTGTAATTTAAGTGTGTTAAAGTAAACCTTAAAAGACAGAGTGTACATTTGAATAAATAAACCTACGTTATATTTTTTAAACTACTTGACGCTTTTATTTTGCAATTAAAAGTAATCCGGGTTTAAAGGAAATAAACCAACGTTTTTAAAAGTTAAAAACGTAACAATATGTTTCATTTCAAAACGTGTGAAATCTGAAACTTTTATTGAAAATGAACAAAACTAGTAACCGAATGAACAGAACCAGTTGATTTGGAATCGTATAAATGCAAAACTGGTTGATTTGGAATCGAAAAAAAATGGTGTTGTTTAATTAAGAATCGAATAAATTGGGAAGAGACCATTGAAAACCAGCTCTAACAAGTTTAACCTTTTATCTCAGTTTTGCCGGAATATCATGAAGCATGAAATGTCTTTCTTTATTCTCTTATTTTTATCATATTTTTAATTAATTATTTGAATTTCATGGTGCACGAACATCCTTTCAATAAAATTCCAAGTCTGATGAGTTCTCAAAGCTTGAGTAACATAATATTTTCGACAGATTTAGAATGAAACTTTTCAAACCGAACTTCATCAAATTCGCCAAGGTACTATTGAAAACTATTAAGTGATTTTTATAAAGAATCTAGATTCTTTGGAGATTTGAATTCGTAGTTAGAACAAGTTTGAGTTGGTAGATGACAAAGTTCTTGATTATTATCAAGACCCCGAAAAAGCAATAATTAAGATTTTCTATAGCAAACCATGTAAAGATCGAAGATAGGTTCTAGGGTTACGAAAATACTAAGTCATCAGCTTTATTTCACAAACAATTGGTGCAGTGTTTGCTCAACCGCTTTTTTCAACGTAAAATAGATTTCCTTGCAGGAATTGTCTGTTTTACTACCACTAGCATTATCGTAGGATAATGTTTTACTTTTTATGACATCAAATAAGCTTTTTGCTTTTGTCGGAATTAACATTTTACTTAATGGTATTCTCTGCCCAACTTGATTTTCAATCTAACTAGCAAGCAAGGACCCCATTTTGACCATTAAAGCACTCCTTGTACGGGTTATTGTTTTAGCATGATGCAGATTTTGCAATAATTAAAAAAAAAAATAAAGACTCAAACCCAAAACAACGCAACCTGGAAAATTTGACGACGCACAGTAAAAATTAGTACTAATTACGCAGCGACGCAACTTTGAAAAAAAACGCAGACAATATTTTCATAAGGAACTGATTAGCTAAAATATTTTCAATAAATCACTTTTTCCATTTATTTATAAGTGATGCTTCTTAGTCAATGTCTTATAAAATTCGGAAATTTGCATGACCTTCACCTATTCAAATATGAAACAACAAGTCGATTTCTAATGACAATCTATTCTGCGGGTTACTCTCTATTGCGATGCGAAAGCAAATTCGATGCGATAAGCGTACAAATTGATACTCTCAGGTCTTAAAAGGATATAAAAATATGCATTAATAAGTCTGTCATTTAATCACGCTTTAGATTTTGAGAACTTGAAGACCCACTTTATTCTAATCATGCCACATAACGACATTTTTGCAACGTTTTTGCAACAACATCACTTAATAATATACTTCAACATATTCATGATTTGGTAAAACTTTAAAGTTTCAAATTTTCGTAATCTAACACTACTAAGGCCGTGTTTTCACTATGTCATTTTTGTTGTCAAATTGTCTAAATTTTTGGCAATTGTATGAAAACGGGTAATAAGGCGATCATGATTACAAACATAGATGACGCCATATGACAACCCGTTTTCATACAATTGCCAACAATTTGGACAATTTGACAACAAAAATGACATAGTGCAACCCAAGCATCTACCTACATCTATCGTTTATCTATTCCTTACATTTCAAAATCATTCTAACACCACCCGTCCTAATCTATATAACCATGTTTGGTGCCAACCTTTTTAAGAGCTTCCACTGTATTTTGTAACTTGCATACGCTACATATAAGTACAAATGTATTACAGAAAAAAAACGAAATGAAAACTTATATATCTATATACACTCTACTAAACCAATGAGAAACTAAAAAAAAAACAATTTATATATATTGAAGGTGGACAGGCACAGGCAGCTCTCAAAAGAATCCAAAAATATTGAAGGCATACAAAATACCTACACAGACAAATAACAAAATTACACTTTGTTTTTTTGTTTTCAACAAATACATACAGCATTTTGTGGCTGTTTATCTTGCTATATTTGGTTGCACACTAACTAACTACATACACAACTAAATGAAGACAAGTTTTTGATAGAGATTAATTTAAAACTTAAAAAATAATCATAAAAATAATATATATGTATATAAAAAAACAAACAACCAAAAATAGGCACGCAAAAATTTTTAATTTTCAACATGTTTTTAGTGCATGCAACATTTTTTTGTAAGGCTCTCACACGTTTGACTACTTTCACATCATCATCAACGGCATTAGCAACAGCAAATAGCGTCATCACGTTCATCACCATTATCATTAAGCCCCAGTGTGTGTGTGTGTGTGTGTGGTTGCATGTCTAAGGCACATAGCCATAGTTGTGATAGGTCTGGGCATATTGAGCCTGTTGCTGGGCAGCAGCGGCGGCGGCTACAGCGGCTGCTGTGGCGGCATGAGGATGAGGCAAATAGGGCAAGGTACCAAATGTGTAAGCTGGCAAGACGGTCGGTGAATTATTTGATTTGGCCGAGGAGTTGGTGGGTGAAGCAGCTGGTTTGGCTGGTGGCTTGGGTGCTATATTGGTGTTGGTTCTGATAGGTTTTCTCACAAAGATCCTAGCCACAAACACGGCCACTACAAAGGCTATTAAAGAGCCCAATATCGTGCCAGCCACCACATCGGACCAATGATGCCAGTAGTCTGAAATGCGTGTCAAGGCCACATACCAGGCAAACATGATGAATATGAATTGCAGCAAATGTTTCAGCAATTTTGAGGCCCGGGTACTTAAGGCAGCTTGTAGATAAATGGCTAAATACACCATGCTGTAAAAGAAGATGCTGGCATGGCCACTGGGAAATGATTGACCCAGTTGAGCCAAAGTAGCCGCCGTATGATTTTGTCCCACACACTCGTACTCCTCTATGTAGCGGCCAAAGTTAAAGGAATCCTTGCAAGTAGAACCATCCGGCAGTTGAGGTTGACACACCGCAAAAAAGTGTGGCCTTAAACGGCCCACCGTAAACTTGGTAATATGTGTGGACACCAAACACAAAGCCAAGCCAAACAAATAATAACCAATCTGCATGTAACAGTGCATTAATCTTTCGCCTATGCGACAGCCTGCTTTAGAGTTGTTATGCTGAGGAGATTTCCTTTTCTCATTTGGCAAAGGTGAAAGTTGCTTAAATAGCTCCACCACCACCATAACCGCAGAAGGCACGGCCAAGACAATGGCCACCAAAGACACCGTGCCAATGGTATTTTCTCGATAGGGATACTGCAGTGATTCATCGTTGCAAAAGAAACCGCGTTTGTAGGGTTTAAACCATTTACGCAAAGCCACTTCCGATAAGCATAAGCCAGCGAATATTAGCAAATCGAAACTAATACGAGCTACACTTTTAAGACGTTTCATGTTGTTTGCAGCAACACACTTACAATTATACACTCTCACACAACTAATTTAACACGAATTTAAATTTTTCTACTAATGTGTAATTAAAAATTCCCCGTTTTTATTTTATTTGTTCTTTTATTTTGTATCTTAACTTAATGAAAGACGCGCGCGCTGTTCATTTACTCTTACACCTGCCCGTTTAGTTTGAAAACGCGTTGTAAAAGTTTGTTAGTGTTCGCGTTACGTTTGCTGAGCTGAACATACCTGTAGTAGGTTTAAGAAATGACTAACTTAAGCCAGCATTTACTAAGCATGCTTTAGGTGTCTTTTCTGGTGTTTGGCTGACTGGTTGTTTGGCTTGCCAAAATATGCTCACTCATTGTCAAGTGTTTATACACGTTTAACTCTGTTACCAGCAAGACCAGCTATAAGAGAGTCTGTTTATTATTATATTTTTTTTGTTTCTTGGCTATGCAGAACAACAACAAAAATACTGACTGCAGAAATAGCTAGTAGTGATGGCAGTGCTGAAAAGGTATGAAATCATGTCATGAGGAGATAATAAGAGCATTTTCTATAATGACCTATTATTTACTTCACATTGTATGGGCTAGTAGTGACAAAAAGGTGAGAATCTTTTCAACTAGATAGTTCTTCAGAAACCAGTTTCATTGTCTCAAATATGTGTATTAACATAGTTATGTTTATTTATTAAATGCAATGATCGTTTTCTATATCTGTATATTGGCTGCTGGCGATATTGATTTTAAAGTTAATGATATTCTAAGTAGAATGTAGGTATATTGAAGAAATTAAAGATAAAGATGATGTTGCGGTAGCCTAGTAGTTTTGCTCGATCGCCAATATTGCCTACTAAGATAATACTAAACCTTCTTGATGATGAATCACTTGGCAGAATAGTCTGTCATAAACTTTTCAATGAAGCAAACAGTTTAAGGAATTGCACAAACTTATTGAATCACCATCTGAAACCGATTACTCAGAAACACTGTAGTAGCTGGGCCCCAAGAATGATAAAATAAAGATTACGCCAATGCGCGTAAAATTTTAAAATGTTCTGCGCATGTTGGAACTGTGACGTCACACGTTCTGTGTTTATATTGGCTAATTTTTTCTCACTTGTTCTTTTTAGTGTTGTTTTGCTTGCATTTGCTCACTGCACACTTCATGTTAATATTTTTTTGTTTTTTTTTTCTTTTTTAAACAGCTTTTATTTACACTTTTTTTCACACGACAACGAACGTTTTTAATTAATTAAATATAATTTATCACCAAATGCAATGCCAAATTTAATTATTTTATCAAAACCGCATGGAATATTTTTTAAAACTCTCAAATTGATTTCAATTGCAAGGTTGCCAACTAACACATGAAACATTCTTGGTAACCCTTAGAATGGAACTTCTACGTCACATAACGGGAAATCATGTGCATGGCGTAATCTTTATTTTATCATTCTTGCTGGGCCCTATGTCGTAGGGAGACCCTTTCATGCTGTCTTCCAGTCACCGAAGTGGCTGTGCAAAGACTTGTGAATCAGTTTTCAGAATACCAGAAAACTATGGACAATGAGGTTACATATTCATGACAATTGGAAATAATTGCATAATGGAATATCCTCCAGTTCATCCATGTATTATCCAGGTTCAACGCTAGTCTCATATTAACACTGGCACTTCAAGATCATGAAGTACTATGGCTATGACGCTATACAGGCATGTTCACGAATATTTTCATAAATGTAGTTTTAAGCTGCCTTGATGATAAATCGATTTTTCCATAATCTTCTAAGGTCGACTAAAATTAAGTTCTAAAATGATCTCTAATTGGGATTGATATTGATTTGTAAAAAGACTGTCTATGGATCATTAAATTGAGGTAGAATTAGACTAAAACTTGGTTCTAAAAATACCTATAATTGATACTGACATTGCTTTCTATTACAATCAGCTGTGGCCACTTAAACTGTTTATGAATGAGCCTAAGATTTTACTTTATAAAGACTCGTCATGGATATTAAAATTGAGTCTAGATGAATCCAACATTTTGTTCTACCTGCAATTGATACTTAAATGTAAAGTAAATCAGTTTAAACTGTGGCTCTATAAATACCTATAATTAATATCAATAAATTGAGTTGAAATTAGTTCATCGAAACTCCAAGTATTACGCGAATTAAGCTTTAGATTACATAAAGCTTTAGGGCAGAAGCTTTAATTGGGAAACATAAAGACCTACAATTGACATTACGACTGATGTTTATGAATTGGTTTCTACGAATTTCTTTGAGTCTATAATTTGGTTGTAATATGAAAGCTTGTATTGGCCTACATAAGGATCAAGAATTAAAAATTAAATGGGGTGACATAAAGATCAACAAAAACATCTCAAATCGGGCCACTTAAACATACAAGTTTAAATTATGCAACATAAAGATGCTATGCAAGCTAAACTTAGACTACATGAAGAGTTTATTAATTGAAGCTTTATTGAAATTACTTGAAGACCTATATTTGAGCCCTAAGTAAGACTACAGTAAGATATAGAATTAAAGGTTAAGTTGGACTTTATAAAAACCTTCTTAACTAAGACATCAGGTATGTGACGGAAATCGAAAACGAGTGAGTTTTTGAAGTCCATTTTAAAGTATTTCTAATCAAATTTTTAATAGCAAATTATCTTAATATTTTGTTTTTTAATAGCAAAGTATCTTTATATTTTGTGGGATAAAACTGTTTCAATACAGAAATATTACGTAAAAATTAATTTCTAAAACTCACTCGTTTTCGTTTTCGATTTCCATCACATATTACGATCTACGCTTAAATTCGACTATATAAAGATCTTCTGTTGATATTAATTTACAACATATGTATAATGACCTACGATAGAAGCTAAAGTTAGACTACATAAAGAGATACGATTGAAGCTAAACTTTGCCTACATTAAAGCTGAACTTAGACTACATGAATACCTTCGATTGAAACTACATAAAGAGCAAGTTTAAGACGATTAAAGCTTAACTTCGACTACATGAATAGCTACTTACTATTGAAGCTCTGAATAGGCAGCATAAAAGTCTAATATAGACCAGATAAAGATTCAAGTTTGAAGCTTAACTTTGACTTTAGAAAGATCTACGAATGACTTTATCAATTTTATCTCTTTTGAGAAACTGCACTTGAAAACGTACCAAACTTAATTCATCTTACGAATTCATTCTTTTTGCCCTCTGCCCATGCTTGAGAGCAGCCATAAATGTTAAACAAAAAACCCACATTTAATCATTTGTTTATTTATTTATTTTTGTTGTATTTTTTCAATCACTGAATGCAACGTTACTCACCGTCAGTTACTTTGGTTACCCCGTTGTTACCAACAGTTACTCGCTTGTATGTGTCTAACTAATAACGTTGTTATTGTTGCTGTTATTTTTAAGCTCTTGTTTATTATTTTTCTCATCAGCTGTTTTCTTCAGTTACTTGTTCTCAACTTGTACACACTACGTGTTGTGTTTATTTTCTTTCAATGTCTCTTTACACGGCATTTTGATTTGTTTCTCATTCTTCTTTTTCGTCGGTTTTTGTGCATTCCATATTCATCTTATTATTAAAGTATTTGCATTTTTCGTGTTGCATGTCTTGAGAAATCTTAAATGATTTAAGCATCTCTTTTGTTTGTTTGTTCTTCTGGATTCTTAAATATTCTCACAACACAAGTAACCGGTTTTGTGATAAAAAGTACCTGTTTTCTTGCAGTCTTATGATGAATTCATCATGTGGAACTATTGAGTGTGTGTGTACGGGCAACTTTTTCAAGCAAATTTATCTGGGAGAGTGTGTGAATGACGGTTTGTTGTTATAGACAGACCCCTAAGGAAAAATGTTAGTTAGAGAAGGTGCATTCATTGTTAATTTTTAACTTTAGGTTGTGATGATTTAAAAGGTGTTTGCATTGAATTATTTTAAAATAATGAATTCGGTCAAGGTTGAAGAGATCTGTATTGAGGAAGAGTGCAATAGCTGCGAATTAGTAGAGAAAACGTGGGAATTAGTTCTTTTTTTGTGGACAGACAATGAGGGAACATTTTGTGTGAAATTTTTATTTGGGTAATTATTAATGAAATATGTGTTCTAGGGATAATCTTAATGTAGTGCTTTGTTGTGAAAACAAAGAGATTCTGGAAGTGAGGATAAGGTAATACAGGTAACATTTGTTAGTTTTCTTTTACTTATACCAAATAAATACCTTTATATTAAGCTAGGCGACATAAACAGTTACAGTGGAAGCTTAACTTAGACTACATAAACCAGTTGATTAGAACTGAACATACATAGATTTGTATGTGAATCTTTTATTGTAATATTTAAATTGTCTTCAAAGTTTTAAACAAAGTTAACATCAGAATCCCGAATTCCTATCAATACTTTTATTCGATCTTACAGGCATCCGTGAGTACTTATAGATTACGCATTCATAAGGATAGTTCCTTCATAAATACCTTATTATCCGAAATAGGGAGTCAAACCTTTCTGCAGAAGGTCCGGTTCCCGAATTTCCCAATGTAAACCGTTATCTACGTTTCGAATCAGCAGTGACAAGGAGAGTTTCTCAACCAGGTTCCTATTATCCGTAACTGGAAATCAAATGCTCTATAGAAGCTGGGCTTTGGTGTATAGTAGTCTATAAGACTTGGCATACGCCACCAAGAAAACTTATTTCAGCTCGAATGTCAATAAAGAAGCGATATTATATCCAGTTTGCTGACCTTTTAAATATGAACGTATGAATGTAGTATATTCATTCGGGAACCTTAAAAACCTTATTTTTCCCTAGAGCCGAAATATCCGATATGTAGAATCGAAAATATCCCAAGAATGAAGGTTTTGAAGGGCAGTAGTGTAAGATTCACCCCTATCGTGAATAAAAATTCCACATGAAATTTGTTCCCTTTTCATATTTTTCCCATTAAAATTCAATGTTAAAAAAATAAAAGGGAACAAATTTCATGTGGAATTTTTATTCACGATAGCTGATTGTTTTTATGATATTAGTCTGTAGTTTTGTTGAACATAATTTTAAAAAATATAAAAGTTTAGCGGTCACACGTCTAGCAAAATCAAGCCAAAACTATTAATCACATTTACAACTGGATGGCTTGGTTAAAAATTTACAATTGAATCATTAATTTGACATTTATTTAAAAACACAAGGAACTAAGAGTGAAGCTTAAATTTTTAACATACAAATCTACAATTAGAGTTTTAATTCCGCGACATAAAGATCTACAATTAAAAATTACACTGTTCAATATGAAGATCCTACGATTGCAGATTAAATTGGGTAACATATAAATCTATGATTGCAGCTTAAATTAGGCAACATAAAGATCAACGATTGAAGCATATATTAGGCAACATAAAGATCTATGATTGAAACCAAAATTGGGCAAAACAAATAGTACGATTGAAGCTTAAAATTGGCAATATAAAGACCTGCGACTGAAGCTAAACCGGGACCTACGCTTAAGGCTTAACTGTGACTTTGACCCAAAATTGATGCTAACTGGGCAACACAAGTTCCATTTTGGTTGGATATTAAGTTTACAATTGAGCTGTTTTCAATCTCTATCTAGATTGATGCCTAAGTATTTTACGTTATCAAGGTTGTAGTTCTATTCAGACTGGTTAGTCTTTAGGAAATAATTTTGTATCTGCCTAGACAACAGAAATGGCACTTCATCCCATTAACATCCTGTGCGCTGTTTTCAATATCTGAGAGAGCGTTTTAAACTAAATCCCAAACACTTCCACTGTATATAGCGTAGGGGACAATTTCTTGGTTCTAATCTAATAAAGTGTCTTTTCTTTTTCGATTATCAGGAGAGTAAACCTAGAATTCGAAGAATTATTTGAATTCCAAGCAACCTTTTCGATTACCAGATTCCATAGGAGAGGAAACCTGAAAATCGAAGGATTTCTCGAATACCAACCTTAAAAGTTTTCAGAAGCAATAGTTTGACCATTAGAAAACCACTTGGGATCGTTGGTTTATTTGCTGAAGTCGAAACCAGCAACTTTGAATTGCTAACACTAGCCATCAAAGCCAAATTACCAACAGTCAATAAATCAGCAGCAGCGACTTGTTGACCTTCCAAGAAAATGTTATAGAATTCGAAGGCAGCTTCGATCTTCTTAGGCAAGCCAGTATCTGTAAGAGTCTTGATGAATATTTGTGGTTAGTAGTAGATAGCAAACTCCTTGAGAACCCTTCGCGTTTGCAGGCTGTTATGAACCTCTGTTTGGATTCTATGATTTTTACCAGATCCGAAATGATTCTAACAATCGTTAGATAGATTCCATATTTCTTTAGGTTCCACAAGACATGCAAAGAACAATTCGTCCTGTGGTATTCTTCTATGGACAGTTGTCTTTTTGAATTCAATGATATGTTAACAGATCCGATATGAATTTAACAATCATTGGGTAGATATCATGTTCCTCTAGGTCTTTTACTTACGTATCCCTAAACAAACAACACTCAGAAGAACATTAAAAAGTTAAAGTTGTCGACTGTTTTCTTTTCTGTTTAGTGTTGACAGAACCACTAACTGAAATGTTAAGATTCCTGGGATTAAAAGATCATGAATAAATTAAAGAACATATCGTTTTGTTTTTAAGGGGAAAAAATAAATTTTTAAATCCATTTAGTTTGACAGGCGACCGTACAACTAACTCGGAACCATTTAGTTGATCTCTTTGTGTTGTCTGCAGCGGGAAGTACACAGAAAAAAAAATAAAAATAAGTTTCGATTAAAATATTTGTGGAATCAATTAAAAATTTAATTGAAATCGGACCTGTAAACAAAATGATAGTATCAATTAAAAAAATTATTGATATGTAATTGAAAATATCAGAAAAATTGAATCAATTAAAATTTTAATTGAAAATTATTTTAAAATCAATTAAAGGATTAATTGAAAAAAAAACATAATTTTTTTTTCTGTGTAGAGATGGAAGATAGAAATTATAGAGAAAAAACGGAAACTGATATATGGAAGATGGTGAAGTTTAAAAGTTTACATTGAAAGTTTCAAAAGATGTTCAAAATTACGAGCTCCAAATCATTTAGAACTGTATTTATAAAAATTAAGTTTTTAAAACTCCACAAATATTTTAAAAATTGTTTTAAATTAGTTATGTATATGTAAATGTATTAAAAATAAAACCAAATTTTTTCACATTTAACTAATTGAAATCTTGTTTTGTTTTTTTTTCTTTTTCTTTATTTGCAGGTATGTTGACCAAAATAATTTATTGAAATATTTAAATTTTTGGGGTAAGTTTACTTCAACAATAAATTAATTTTAAACAAATTATGCAAAGAATTTCTAGTTCTTATTAAATTCATCTTAAAACGAAAACTTAAGCCAGCTTTTTAACAAATTTGCATATTATATTTCCCAATAGGCTTAATCAACAATACTTTCACTTTAAAACAGCCTAAAACCAGTACCAAATTCCCCCTAAAAACCTCACTAGCAAAGAGCAGAAATACCAAAATTCGTCACACATACAACATACAATTTCAATAGATTTTCATTATAAAGACATTTTTCAATAAATGACTCAGCAGCTTTTATTTTGGGTTTTAAACAAAATCAAAAAAAAAAGCTTTTACATTTCATGAGAACAAAATGAATCAGTTAAAACAGTACCTACTATTAACACTTTTGGGGTTAACCAAGCCAACAAACCAACAAAGCTTAAACTAAACCAAACTTCATATAACTATTGGCTTGAGTATGGAAATTTTATTTCTATACTTCGTTTTGTTGGTTTCTGCCACTTAAATGTTCCATAAATTATACTTCATTTGCTTATTCTTATGATTATCAAAGCCGCTAGATCTTAAATATATTTGTGGCATAATAATGTTGCCGATGATGATGCTGTCTGATCGTTTGAATTTCATGTTTACACAATATTATTCCTTGCACTTATTGCTGGTTTGTTGCATTTGCATAATTTTTGGGTTGTTTTTTTTTGTGTTTGCTTCTGAGTACCTTGTGGCACTCACGAATTCAGTGAAGCTTTACTCTTCAACATGTTGCATGTCTACCGGTTTAAGTTGGGCTTTTTTATTTGATTTGTTTGTGCTTTGCTCAATACAGATACTGTAAAATAGTTTAAAGTGCTTTTAATGCTTCAATGCAGTAGTAGATAGAGTGTGTCTGTGTTTCAATCGGTTTTGGTGTTGGCGCTTTTAAGTGATTTTTAAATTAACCTTTAAATGATTGATTACATATCAGCGGGTCTTTTGGGAAGCTTTGAGGCAAGTGGTAATAAGTTTGTTTCCTTATTCCTTCTTCGATTTGTTACAAAACTAACACGTGCTTTAGTTGTTCCATGATCTCTGCTACATATTGATGATCGTTAATGAAACTTGGCTACTGCTAGGATATCTTCCGCAGTTTCTTATGAGTTATAGATTATTTCAAAGGATAGGCGGTTGAAAATTAAACCATTTCAATAAAATGAAAGCCAAGAACTTGTCCTTATTGAATCACAATGCAGCTGTTTAGATATTCGAATTGAATCAAAAATTTACAACTGCAGTTGAGTGTACAGAAACTGTATCATATTTATTACAAAGAGGACTTAGGAGTTCTATTGATAGATACAGTTCATAAGGACAGGTTGTGACTCATAATGGGTGTTTGGTAGGACAAGGAGTCTGCACCAAGGTTTGATAAACAAAAAACGATATTGTCAAGCTCTGATACTAACCTTCATATTGCGAGGAAATTTAACTGACAATCAATTCATGTTTCATTTCAATTTTAGACGCTTAGAACCCTGAGATCTATCAAGCCGACTTGTAACAGCTCGACTATTGCTATAGTTGTGTGGGTAGACGACCGTTGTCTGACTATAAGACGGTAGTCTGAATAGAAGACGGTAGTCTGAATAGAAGACGGTAGTCTGAATAGAAGACGGTAGTCTGAATAGAAGACGGTAGTCTGAATAGAAGACGGTAGTCTGAATAGAAGACGGTAGTCTGAATAGAAGACGGTAGTCTGAATAGAAGACGGTAGTCTGAATAGAAGACGGTAGTCTGAATAGAAGACGGTAGTCTGAATAGAAGACGGTAGTCTGAATAGAAGACGGTAGTCTAAATAGAAGACGGTAGTCGGAATAGGAGACGATTAACTAACTATTGGAAGAAGGTTGTCTAATTGGAAGACGGAAGTCAGCGTAGACAACAGTTGCCTCAGTAAAAGAAGGTTGTTTAAGTAGAGGAAGGTTGCGTAACTAGAAGATGGTTGTTTGGCTAGGAGGCTAATGGCTGAATTCACAGTCTTTAGTTGGCTTAAAGTCTTAACTAATGATTCTTTATTCGCAATGCTTAGTTTGTCATAAGAATAACAATTATTAGTTAAACAATAGTTAGTATTTTAGTTTACCAATGGTTAACTAATGACCGAGAATTCGGCCATAAGAGATGGAACCTAACTATAAGACGGTAGTCTGAATAGAAGACGATTAACTAACCAGAAAAAAGTTGTCTCATTGTAAGACGGTGGTCAGCGTAGAAAACAGTTGATTCAGTAAAATACGGTTGATTAAGTAAAGAAAGGTTGCCTGATTAGAAGATGGTTGGCTGACTAGAAGACGGTTGTTTGGCTAGGAGATGGAACCTGACTATAAGACGGTTTTGTCTGACTAGAAGTACATTGTCTAACTAGAATACAGACGTTTGTTTGACTAGGAGATAGTTGCCTGAGTAGAAGTAAAATACGGTGGCCTGAAAACAAAGAGACGGTTGTCTGACTATAAGACAGTTTTTTAACTAGAAGCCGGTTGAATGCCTAGAAAGAAGGGAGGTAGTCTAATTAATTTATAATTTTTAAGAGAAGGCGGTCTAAGTAAGTCTTTTAGTGGGCTTATAAGATTTACTGAAAACTAGTTGAAGGCCCATAAAAAATTTCGGTAGAACAGTTCTAACACAAGTTTAAATTAAAAAAAATCAATAGGCTTTACCAACTCTTTTTTTGCTTGTTTTTAAAACCAAACCAAATACGACCCCTCCATCCCCATTTAGGTTTAATCACACACATTTGCGTTCATGTAAAGTAAGAGTAAATTATTATGCAGTATTTTTTCATACCTATTCGCGCTGTTGTTTTGCCGATTTTAGTGCTTTTTCAATTTACTTCAATAACATTTTTTAAAAAGCGGAACAGATTTCTGTCCATTTCTTGTATCTACTATGTAAGTCTTGCACACATTTCAGATATAGAAATCAAAATGCAATTTTGTTTTGAAAGTTATAATTAAAATTATTTTATGTGATAAATGAAAATTTAACATAGACCACCAGACCATACTACGACACCTGTTTAACTAAGGTGTTTTGTTTATTAATGGTAGAGGCGAAAGAGGCGTGTGTCTGGTTGTTTGTTGGGGAGGGGAGGTTATACATTTCAATTGAAATTATGAAATTCATAATTGTTTGAAATTTTAAATGTTTATTGGTTAAAAGAGGGGAAGTTTTTCCTAATATAAAAGTCTATTAGGCGTAGTAATTAATTGTTTCCCCTTTGTTGTTGCTTTTTTAATGTTATCTTGAATTCTGTTATCGTTTGAAATATTTTAAATTCTTTGTTTATTAATTTACTTAATTTCTTAACAAAAAAAAATATTTCGCTATTTGTTATTAAACAATTTACTTACACACACCTTTTATTGGCACCTGTTTTGCCTGTAGTTGTAAGCTTTTAACATATTTATTTGTCGTTTATCGTTTTCTTCGCCTGTTCGTTGTTGGCAGCAGTAACGTATATAAATAAGCTTCTTAAAGAGCGTTTGTTAGGAAATAGGATTGTCAAGTTGCAGGGAATTTTGGAAAAAAAAAAACGGGATTGTAGTTGTCTGAGAAGTAGACTAGATTGAATGCTTGTTAGTTGTTTAATAATTGTATAAATTAGATCCAACAAAATCATGCATGTCTTGTACTTGTCCTAAAATTGTCTTATATGTCTTTATTAAGCTGGAATACCAACTTTGAAACTGTCATCTTATAGATCAAACCACCCCAAATCATTTGCCATCAGCAGGCTTGGCAATCCTTAACTCTATTTTACTTGAAAAAACAAACAAACAAATCGAAACAACTTGAATATTGTCAACGGCTCGACATTTTATGTATATACATCTTGGTGTTGTACTCCAGCGCCCGCTTATCACGCAAAATATTTAATAATTTGTATGACAAGTACTTACGATCGGTAACTATTCACTTTGTATGTCTCGTAACACTGACAGTTATCAATAAAACATACAAATTTCAAATGCAAATAATTAAATAAAAAAACAAATTGCGATTATTGCTTTAAAATTGTCAAAACAACTGGGTACAAACAAACTGAAATTCATATTCATATTCGTATATGATATTAGTAGGAGTAGTATTTGCCTTGGGGACTTAATGCGAATTTGTTTTCTGCAAAAACAATAATTAACAAACATTTATCAAATACAATAATATTCTTTTTTGGTGGGATTTTTTATTTTGTTAAAAAAAAAATTAATTATCATAAAATTTTTGTTTTTATTATACATTGTGTGTGGAACTCCCTTGCGTTCAATGACTTGAAAAGAATGAGAGATATTTAAAGATAAGAATGCTACAAAATATTTTTGTGGTTATAGAAGAATAAAACAAGTTGTGAAAGATATTCAAAGTTGGAGGAGGAGGTAGAATATGCAAGGTGCGCTAATCTGGTTATAGAAAGACGGTAGTCAGCCTAGAAGACGGTGGACAGACTAGGAGACGATAGTCAGACTAGGAGACGGTATTCGGACTAAGAGACGGTATTCGGACTAAGAGACGGTAGTCTGACTAGAAGACTGTAGTCGGACTAGCAGACGGTGGACAGACTAGGAGACGGCAATCCGACTAGAAGATGGAATTCAGACTAAGAGATGGTAGTCCTACTAAGAGATGGTATTCAGACTAAAAGACGGTAGTCTGACTAAGAGGTGGTAGTCGGACTTGGAGACGGTTTACTGACTAATAGACGGTAGTCAGACTAAGAGATGGTAGTCGGAGTAAGAAAATTTAGTCAGACCAGAAGACGGTAATTAGACTAGAAGATAGTAGACAGACTAGGAGACGGTAGTCAAACTAGGAGACGGTATTCCGACTGGAAGACGGTATTCAGACTAGAAGACGGTAGTCGAACTTGTAGACGGTGGTCAGACTAAGAGACGGTGGCCGGACTAGAAGACAGTAGTTGGACTAGATGACGGTAGTCTAGGCAATGGTAGTATTAGTAGAAACCGGTAGTTTGACTAGGAGTCATTAGTCTGACTAAAAGACGGTAGTCTGACTAGGAGACGGAAGACGATAGTCAGACTAGAAGACTGTTGCTTAACTAGGAGGCGGTTGCTTGACTAGGAGACAGTTGACTAACTGTAACAAACCCTCTCTTAAACCTTAAATACCTCATAACCGTAGTGTAGTTTTGCTAAAACACACCAAACTGCTATTCAAGTAACGATTTGGCCTAAAACAAATTATAGTATTAAAAATTATTAAATCTATTTTTGCAAAAACGCCTAGAATTTAATGTTCCATTCTTATAAATTTGTGATTTTTTTTTGTAGGTGATTATACGAAAATAAACAAAATGATAAAAAAAAAACATAATTAATAGTCGCCATTAAGTTCACTCTAATTAGTTGTTGTGTGTTCAAATTATCGGTTAGTAAACTTTGGCGATTGTCATTTAATTGCGTTTTTTCTGCTCTGTTCATTGTAGCTAAAATATTTGTTTTATTTTGTAGATTTATTTTCCATGTGTCTAAAATATGCACATGAATATGGTTTTGGTTTCTGTTTTGTGGCTTTGTTTAATGATATTCCTACTCTCAGTCATAATTTAGAGCATCTAATAAAAAAAATTCTTTCTTTGATAATTGATATACGTTTTTATTGTCGGTATTTTTTTTTTTCGTTATATACTTTAATATATCAATTTGTTCTCAATTTCAATAATAAGTATTATTTGAGTGGAGGTTTTTAGACTATTTTTAGTGGATTTATTTTCTATAATTTATTTGTTTCTTTTTGTTTATGAAAACCAGAAGCCTTAGAAGTAATTAAGACAAGTAACGTATTAAAACAAACCGTCTGAGTGTGGTGCTTTGTAATTATTTGTTTTTTTTTTTAGTTTGTCTTGATTGCTTGCCTGCTTTGAAGCTGGAACAGTGGGTGGGTGAAGTTAGGCTACACTTGTTAGAGTGCTAGAAAGGTGGGTGTTACTGTTTCGAAGTTAGGTGGATCAAGATTGAGATAGAAACTACAATAGGAGTTTTATTGTATATCTTATGATGTTAATGTTAATTTAAGATTTTAATCAGGTTGTCAAAGTATAAAATTAAGAGATGGTTGTCCGAATAGAAGGCCGTAGTCTGAGTAGAACATGGTAATCAGACTAAAAGGCAATAGTCAGACTAAAAGATGGTAGTCGAAGAAGAAGACGTCCGACTTGCTTACGGTAGTCAGACCAAGAGGCGGTTGGCTGACTGGAAAACGGTAGACTAGAAGATGGTAGTCTGACTAGGAGTCGGTAGTCCGACTAGGAGGGGAAGTTAGTCAGACTAGAAGACGGTAGACAGACTAAAAGATGGTAGTCGGAGAAGTAGACAGTTGGCTGACTAGAAGCCTGTAGTTTGACTAAGAGACGGTTGTCTGACTACGAGGAGACAGTAGTCGGGCTAGAGGACGGTAGTCGGACTAAAAGACGGTAGTCGAAGTAGGAGTCGTTAGTCTGAAAAAGAAACGGTAGTCAGACCAAGAGACGGTTGGTTGACTGGAAAACGGTAGACTAGAAGACGGTAGTCTGACTATGAGTCGTTATTCTGAAAAGGAAACGGTAGTCGGACTAGTAGACGGTTGACTGACTAGAAGAAGGAAGTCGTTAGTCTGAAAAGGAAACGGTAGTATGACTAGGATTTGGTAGCCTGACTTGGAGACGGTATTGTATCTAGAGGAGGTTGTGTGACTAGACGACGGTTGTCTACTTAAAGTATGATTATAATTATCTGACGTGACCATATTGTCTAACTAGAGGGTGGATGTCGTATTAGAAGACTATTGCCTGAATAGAAGGCAATTGTCTGATTAGAACACAATTGTCTGACTGGAAGGCAGTCGACTGACTTGAAGACGGTTGTCTAACTAAGCGATGGATGTCTGACTAGAAAACGGTTGTCTGTTGAGAAGACAATCTCAGTCGAAGAAAGTTGTTGGACTAGGAGACGATTGTCTTACCATAAGACGGTCGTTTAGCTACAGAATGGATGTGTGATTAGAAGAATTGTGTTAGAATATGGTTGTATTTTTAGATTACGGTTGTCTGGTACGAAGTCTGAATATTAGCCGCAGTGGTAGTATAATTTTGGTATCCTCAGGTTTTGCAAATCGCTATTTATTAAATCCAGCTTTAGTTGCATTTGAGCTGGTGGCGGCAGTTCGAAAAGCATTTACTAAAATCCTTGGAGACCTCTAACAGACATATCGTGTTTTGCTTTTTATTGTATGCAGCCGCTGATCATTGTAGTATGTCGTTTGTTCTCCTATGTGAGTTATGCTTCCCTGGACATTTTATGGTATTTGATAAATTTTGCGACAGCCTTTTCCATATTAGAGCAATGCTTTAATGCTCTTATCTTACAAATTAAATTTGTCTTTGGCAAATCGAAATCATTGTAAGAGGTGTGAATAATGGAATAGAAAAGGTGACTGCACACACTACAAAACAAGCAAAACTGATTGTAAATGTCTACGTTATGTTTTTCTTTGTTTGCTTAGTTGTTTTGTTTTTTTTTTGTCTAGTTGCAACTACATACATATTTACTGGTACTGCTTTTGTCAACGATTTGCAATGAGCTGAGGCACGTTTTCATTACGTTTGACACATAGCAAGCTACTTTAAATGCGATCGCATTGCAGTAGTTAAGCGACAGTTATAATTTTTTAGTTAAACAATTCGTACGTTTTTTTTGATGTTAATCATGGGATTTCTTTTTGCTTTGTTTAAATAGAGGAGATTTGCGACAATAAACAAAAAACAAAAAAAAAAAACTTGGACGAAAACAATACCATAATCAGCACAATAAAACAGTTTGTCATTGTTTAGTTAGCCGCAATTGAAAATGCAATTTAGCAGATTAAGACACTGAAATTGATTTTATAAGTAGAGCCTGCATTATAGGAGTCTTAAATAAAACGTTTTTCAAAAATTGCTTTAACAGCTTAACTATTGCAATTATAGATTTTAAAGGGAAATCTTTGTGGCAAGTATATACATATACACATACAAATGTACATATGTGAACAATATGTTTAAACCACTCCCTGTTTTTGAATGTGTTCAAGGGCTTTTGTGTTGCTCCGTATATTTGGGCCAAGAAGTCAAGAGACTTTTTGAATGTCTTTTCAGGCAATCTTAAGCAATGTTAAATATTTAAACTGTGTTTGTTGCCGCTATCTAAGGTGTGAATCAGTTGTTAATGCAGTTTTTGTTGTCCACATCACAACTTGTACAGATTGTGTTTTGTGGCAAGTTACTATTTCTTCTATGGCTTTGTGCTGGCAGAAATAATTTATTCAGTTGCACGTTGCCTTGTATGTTTGATGAATTGGTTTTTTTGTTTTTTTTTACTATTTTAGACGAGATCGCAAACAAATAAAACTTGCAATAAGACTTACAGTTGTAGAGACAGTCAGTCATACAATAAAATTGGTTGTCTGCTGATGCCACAGCGAGATTTTGTGCAATTTTTCGTGTTTGTAATGATATCTTTAATATAAATTAATGTTGGGAGGTGGTAGAAAAAATGTTGTCAGATCTTGTAAATCTTGTAAGAGAACATTGTTGTTGTTCTTCAAGACAGTACTATAGTTGTAATTTAAAGCAGTTGCTGACTGTGTTGAAGGAATAAATTAACAAGATTGTAGTGTTTAAAAGAAGATGCAACAAAAGATGATTTCCGCAAACTTATATATCCTTCACACTACTGCTTCCTGGAACCCAAACAATGTATCAGGTACTCAGGGTTACACGGATCCAAAAACTTAAATTTTTTAGAGACTCTGACTTATGGATTCGGCTGAATTTGAGCGATAGCCTGGGTTAAGTTGACTTTGAAGGCATTGAAGTCTTGATGATCAGTTCACTTCACCTCCACTAACTGTAACTTCGAATTCTTCCTGCAAAACGACCATTGTATGTAATAGCTGAGACATGTTAACAGATCGATAAGGCATCCAAAAATTGACTAAGAGACAACCCATTAGACAGACGATACCGAAACTTCATGACCACCACAGACTGTCAACCTCCAATCGCCCTTTTTGCAACACCATTTGCTTTTAACACCAGAGAAAAGCTTTATAGTTCCTCAGTTTGCAAAGACCTTCAAATTCCTCAACAATTGAACTTTATCTTCCCTCCTAGACTTTAAACACTATACAATTTAGTGCTCTCCATTATGCTCCATTCTCTTAGTTTAATAAGTCTTAGTCACTTAGTACTTTTCAGTTTACTCATGCGTTTTAAACATTGACAATTAATTATTTCCACGAATTTAAATAATCCTCTAGTACTAAGTATTTATTAAGTAGCCAAAAGCAACCGCAATAAACAAGCCCACAATTAAAGCTTTATCTCCAACTGTGTTGCTTGGATTTGCTTGATCAATTTAGAGTTTAGATTTATTTGGCTTGGCAAATTTTTTTTTCCTTTATACCAAGTATTTTCAAAAGAGGTGTCAAGTTGCTACAAGTAATGACCACAGATATTGTGAGATTCTTAGACCAGTTTATTTATTAACATACATATCTTTCTATGGCACTCTTTTCTAATCACATTAATCGCCAATGCGCTAAATCACGTATAAAAGACACACACTAACTGTTTAAACAACCAACGTACATTGTGTTCACTTATACATACATATGTGGACATTAAAGGCACAAAGAGTGAGCGTTCCAAGCGTTATCTCTATAAGATTTTACCGCACATTGACACACGTACTTGGAAGTAAGGGAAAGTACAATTTAAATAGGGTATATACACTTTTTGCGGGCACTGTAAACAAAAAAGTAGAGTTTTTAACTATTATTCGTAGGAGGATTTTAAAGGCAAAATTATAAAAATGATTTGATTTAGTTGAGATTGTATGTCAGATTCTGGTTCAGGTTCTACTTCGAGTTCTAGTTCAGATTCTTGTACAGGTTCTAGTTCAGGTTCAGCTTCCAGTTCTGGTTTAGTTCAAGTCTGGTTCAGGCTCTTGTTCGGCACTAGTTCTGTTCTATCCGGTTCTAGTTAAGGTTTAGGTTCTAGTTAAGGTTTTAAGTTTAGATTAAAATTCAGGTTCTAGTTCAGGTTCAAGTTCAGGGGCCAAATTACCGCATTCGATATCGAGTAAAATTTATCGTAATCTCCTTATTTGAGCTTATGGCATTCGATATCGAGCAAGAAATTTAGTACATTTTATCATAATTTCGATATCGAAATCAGGGGCCTAATTACCTCATTCGATATCGAGTAAAATTAATCGTAATTTTCTTATTTGAGATTATGGCATTCGATATCAAGCAAGAAATTTAGTACACTTTATCATAATTTCGATATCGAAATCACTTTTCGATACGATAGATCATTCGATCACGAATGCGGTAATTTGGCCCCAGTTTTTGATACGAAAGCTCATTCGATCACGAATGCGGTAATTTGGACCCTGGTCTGGTTCAGGTTCTAGTTAAGGTTCTAGTGCAGGTTTAGTTCAGAAACAAGTTAAGGTCTGAGTTTATATGAAAATCATTCAAATTTGTATTGTATTGGAAAGCGTAGGGTTTGATAATTAGACATATGACGTTAATCACGTCAGGTATTTTAAATTGTAAGGTTGTAAGTGATGCGATTGTCTGTGCAGAGACTCTGTCGTTAATATAGCCCCTCAAAAGATAAGCCAGGGGTGAACGTAGTGGCTTAAGAGCTAAAATTGGTAATATTATTTAATTGAGAAATTTGGTTTGCAATAAATTCATATGTCCTTTTGTATACACATGCCAGTGACATCCATATCATCAACATTTAGTGTTTAGATGATTACCTTTTAGAAATCGGGGTGAGGGGGAGATTAGACAAGTACACACTTGATTGTACTACCAATTCGTGTTACTCTCTTATTCGTATCATATATTTATGTACATACATATGTGTATACAAATGTGAAATTCAATGAAATATAAAAAAAATTCGAGCGATTTAAATAATTAAAAAGTGCTGTGTGAACACCGAAGGGATTTCAATGAAAAAATTGTATAAATCTATTCAATAAGAATTGCTTCGTGTAAATGGGGACTAACATATTTCTATAGCATGATGCTTTGACAGTAACAGTAATTTACAGCTGAATACATAACGCTCTATACAGTGGCACGTTCAGCATTCAAATAATTTTCAACAATTGGTCTTGGATATTCAGAAGCACAAATCCAGGAATTTAAACGACTAAATAACGGACTCAGAGAATCAATAATATCGAACAAAAATATCGAGAATTTTACAATATGTACCTAGCAGAATTTTTATAGTGAATTGTCGAGCGATATTGAATTAATGCCAACAATTGTCAAAGCTTCTACTGTACATGAGCAAGTAAAATGTCAATATATTGATTATCATCTATGTATGTATATCTACTTGTTAAGCCCACTGTATAAACACGGTGTCATTAAAATGAAATAACGGCGACATTGTAGCGCCAAAGATAACGCACTACTAACAACAACAACAACAACAAGGGCCAGAAATAGAAGAAAAGGAAGAACTAAATACCCATACTCAATTCAATATCAATGCAAAAGTTTAAAATAAAAACTGCGTCCAAAAAGCAAAACAAGCTAAAAATTGTATAATTGTAACAATAACAACAACACAGCAATAAGGCAAAAATAAAAGTAAAATCAATTTACTTTTGTTTTTTATATGAACTTACATATTAACATACAAACAGACTCGTAAGTAGTGTTTTTGTTGTAATTGTGTTAATTTCACGAGTTTTAGAACAAAACAATACGAACCCTGTTTCGAAAACTCCAAAAATAAACAGAATAAAACAACAACAACGTGAACAGCAGGGTAAATAAAGCACATGGAAATTTGTAAATGTGAGTAAATGATATAGAGTAAAAGAGAGAAGTTGTTGTTGTTAGTGTATTTGTAGAGTAATTTAAGACTACGATTATCCGCGTTGTCAACTTGGTGCGTTTCGCACCATTTTTGATGCTATTTCAAATTTTTGGTGCGAAAAATTCCTTAGTTGGTGCGCGGTGCGCCTGTTTTTTAATTTCGGTGCGTTTTTTAATTTCTCCGTAAATGTGATGAAATCTTTATTTTTACTAATTTTTAATTGCAATTTTTTAATAATTCATTATCATGAAATCTATACGATGAAAAGTGGGGTCCCCACAATTTTAAATACGACTGTATAATAAATGAGTACAAAGCATCAAATTTGTCACATGCAGGTTATTGCTAAAGGTGAATAGGGTGAAAATATTTGTTTGAAAATGAAATTAAAATTTTCAACATGGAAATAAAAATTCTGGTGTAGCCTGATGGTTTGGTCTACTGAACTGTAGACGAGCAACCAGGGTTAGAGTCGCAGTACTAGAAGTACTTATTAGAGAATATAAAAATATTTAAAAAATATGTACTGATATTAGCGCGTCTTTACCAAGTAGTACTTCAGTTCCGAATAGCATTTTGTGAGTAAAATGTTGAGTGGTTAAATCCTTATTTTATTTTTATTAGTGTGTTTATTTTACTATTAATCGTTGATCTCTTTTAAAAAAAGAAGAAATTAATTACATAGGAATACAAACAAATTTGTTTAGTTTATTTTTTTATGTGTGTTAAGTTTTATTTTTTTTTCTAAAAACACTGAACTCTGTTGAAGACTGTTTTTTTGTTATACATATTTATAATACAAAAATATTATACTTTTTATGTGAAATTAATTCAATAAACATTTTAAATAAAAAAGAAAATCTAAACTTGGTGTTTTTTCTCCATTTTGGTGCGTTTTGAAATTACAAAGTTGACAACGCTGACGATTATATGTATCAGTAATAAAAATAAAAAGAACAACAAGTACAAATCTCAATGCATATGTGAGATTGTAGTGGTTGTTGTTGTTGTTGTTGTTGTTGTTGTTGTTGTTATGAAAATATATAGGCTACAAATCAAACCCAGTTCAATTTGTTGGCTGCTAGTGTTTTTTTGTTTTGTTTTTGTTGTTCTAGTCAAATGAAAAACGATCACTCACTCAAAGAGTAGGAATAACGAAAAAACAAACAAACAAACACAAATAGCAAGAACAGTTGAAAAAAAAACAAACAAAACCACAACAAACGACAACAACGACCAACTAAACGAAGTTTTTAGACGTCGCGTCGTAGTCGTTGCTCTTTAGTTAAAATATTGAAATGTACGTTAGTCGGGTTTGGGGTTTAAGAAATCCCAATCAAACATACAACCGATACCAACCACTACAAGAAGTACGTTCGTACAAGCATTTAGTAGTAAACGTTGCTGTCGCCGTCAAAATAATTATTAAAAAAAAAACATAAAGGAACTGCTGCTGCTATCGCCCAACTTTAACTCAAATAGACAAACAGCTACAATCGCAACGATCGCAACTGATCACAACACTGTTTTGCTGTTTTCAATCGACAACAACAATTCATTGCGGCCAGCAGAGACCCTCTTAGCACGGACGGACAATGAAAACTAATAAAAGACGCAAAAATTACAAATTTGTTTGAACACAAAACTCTAGTAACGTACATACAGACAATTAAACAACACGCGCGATATTCAAAATATTTCAAACGCAGCAAGAAAAAAAACAATGGCCGTTATTTTTTCTTTCAAATCACAATTTTTGTAACTGCTTAACAAGTCGATAAATGGTAAATGCTACACTGTTTGTAACCACCAGACAAAAAAACAAAACAAAAAGAAACCAACAGATCTTTATTTGAAAATCTTAATTTGAAAATAATAAAAAAGTGTAAAAACAAATAAAACAAAAACACAATACCAACAACATATTTAAAAAATAATTAAGTTTAAATTATATAAAACAACACGCCAATAAGCTCCTGTTGAGAAAAAATTGTAATAAAAATAAATAGATTAATGAATTAAATGAAACTTAAAGTGACAAGGAAATAAAGAAAAAAAAAATCATTGTATTAATCGTATTTATGTAAATGCATATACATACATATGTACATACATACCTACGAGTATGTACCTACAAATATTAATATTTCAAAAACATCTTATCATTAAAACTTAATAGTAAATAAATAGAAGAACGAAAAAACAATAAAACAAATTACTCAATCTACAAAAAAAAAAAAATAATAATCAAGTCTTAATAAATTCTAAAACAAATAGTAATAAAAACAAATAAAAGTGGGAAGTTGTAAATTATCTATGAATGAAAATGTTATTGTAGGTATAAAGAAATAAAAGTTTCATTAAAAAAATAAAATTACCTTTAAAGTGATTTAAGTAATTTATAAATGAATAAAAATTAAACCCTAAAAGGCCAACAAGAAAATGCAATGACAAGATATTGAAAATAATTTTGCAAATTACTCCAGACAAGTTTCATAAACTTAAGAAAAGTAAAATTGTTATAAACTAAAACTAAATCCTTAAAAATGTTTTCAATTATTAGTTGTCTTCTAACAAGGGCAAATCTAGAAATGTTGTGAATTAAAAAAAAAGTTACTAATACTCAAATAACAGAATCAAACTAAAGCGTGATCCAATTCGAGGTTCCCTACTTTTTTAAAGAAAAAAAAAAAAAAAAAAAAAAAAAAAAAAAAACAGAAAATTCAAATTTAATGGGGAATGTTTACTATCATTTAAAAGAACATTCTTCTTTGGTATTTATTTTTTGAAGATTATGTCTAGCAAATGTTGGCCGTTGCTACGTCGCAGATGGTCTATCCGTTGAGTCCAATTTTCGATGACTCATTCGAGCATTTCGACTAGTAACTGGCAAATGACACGCGTGATGTTTTTCTCCAAGGCTTGAATCGAAGCTGGTTTGTCTGCATAAACTTTAGACTTTACATATCCCCACAGGAAAACTTCTAACGGTGTGATATCACACGATCATGGTGGCCAATCCACCGCCCCAAAATATGAAATTATGTGCTCACCGAAGTGTTCTCTTAATAAATCCATTAATTGATGTGATGTGTGGGAAGTGGCGCCGTCTTGCTGAGATCACGAGCTTCAATTTCAGGCGTCAAATAGTCGCTTTTCATGGCACGATAACGGTCGCCATTGACGGTTACGTTCGCACCGGCATAATTTTTAAAGAAATATGGGCCGATGATTCCACCGGTCCACAAACCACATCAAACCATTGTTTTTTTTTCATATGAAGTGGCAGTTCTTGAATCTCTTCCGGTTGCTCTTCGTCCCAAATGCGGCAATTTTGTTTGTTTACATACCCACTGAGCCAGAAATGGGCCTCATCGCTGAACAAAATTTGGCTCGAAAACGTGGGATCTTCTTGGAACTTTTCAAGAGCCTATAGAGCGAAGCAATGTCGCTGGGGAAGATCAAACGACTTCAGTTGTTGCACAAGCTGTATTTTCTACGCTTTCAATTTAAGATCTCGACGTAAAATGCGACAACTTGTTCCATACTCTCCACAGTCTTCGTGTAAACTCTCAGCTACGGCCGCTATATTTTCTTCACAGCGTGCTGGACGTGGTCTTTTCGGTCGAATAGTATCCAATAATGAATGCTGGGTCTCAAACTGGGTGATGCTGTTGCGAATAGTACGCTCAGTAGGCCGATTATGTTGAAGAAAATTAATGTATTGTTATAATGAGGATAAGTTGCTTTGAATAGAATGACCAGTCAAAGGCACTATACAGCTGTTGACAACTAATTGAAAATGCTTTTCCATTAGGCTACTTTTTTTACGGTCAGTTTATTTGGTTTGGCTTGACTGATATCCGCTGCTGAATTGTATCATTCGTGATCGAACTTTGATTGTTATTAATTTCTAGCTCGATATTGAGTGCCAAGTTTAAAGCATATATTTTAAATCTATCAAATGTTTACATTCTTTAAAAAACGATATAAGTGTTTTTTTTTTAACAAAATAGTTTTGCGAGTTTTAGTGTTTCTAATAATTAACAATTTTTAAATATTTTAGCAATATGTGTTTAAAATTTTATCACGTAATTTACTATTTGTTTTATGCAAATATAAGAATATGTAATACTCGTAAGTTGCTGTATAGTTTTTTAATACTAACTCACTACTCGTTACAAAACTTTTGTAGTAATTAAAATTTTTTAATTGCTTTTAATGCACTTAACGATTATTTTATTCAACCAACTATTTTAGTTAAAGTTTATAAAGTGTAACTTAAATTACACAATATTATAAAGAGTGATTATTTAAGAACTTTCGGATTTGATATAAAAAACACTTAAATTTTTAAGGAATGTATGAAATTTGTATATGAGTCATTAGAACAATCTATTTAATTAAATGTTTAAAGACGATTTCATGTAAATATTGAGTGGGGCTACGCCTCTAATGTGACATACGCCCGGGTAAATTTTAGCATACTCTCTACTACATATCAGCCGGTATCTCATGTTACGGGCTTGCCCCTATAGATATGAGGCTTAACATAGCCCCACAAATAATATTCTAAAGGCGTTAAATCGCACGATCTAGGTGGCCCCTAAACATGAAATAAACTGTTCACCGAACTTGCCTCTCAAGTGGGTCATTGTTTCGTGTGTCATGTCTCACCGTCTTGTTAAAGTCACATGCCAGCCATGTCACAGAATTTGATTACGTTCGTAAGAGGAATTAATTCCGTATTTTGCTTCTATAGAGAAAAGTAAAACGAACAATTTTTTCGGAATGAAACCTAGAAATGCTTAAAATTACAATTCCGAAAAAAAATTTCGTTAAACTGTTTCTATAAAAGCAAAAACGGAATTAATTCCACTTCCGAACGAAATCAAACTCTATGACATGACTGTATATACCATATGTTTAACAGTAAACGCAAACAGCTGAGCCAAAAAACCAGCCAAAGACAATCTTGCCAAAAGAAAAGTTGCTAAAAAATCACCCTTTATAAAAAAGTTTAACTTTAACTTTTGAAGCTAAGCAATACAAAACTATTAAATTAAAGCATTAATGCACCATATTGAAAATGATAAACTAATCAGCACTTCCGAAAAAATCTTTACATAATCGTTTTATATCAAAAATATTCAAAATTGTTTTTCTAAAACCAAACTTGTGAGAAATTTTTTCAAATTTGCTAAATTATCTCTAATAAAAACTAGAATTAAATATATTAAACATTATCACCAAATTGTCAAAGGGTCAAGTAATTAAATATGACCTTCCTATAAATAAAATTCTTTTTTTTTTCTTTCAAAGATATTTTGCTTTCCGAAATAATTTACAACAACTAATAGTTTATTAGAAAAGAAAATATAATTTATAAAAGCAGCACCCACGAAATATTGATAATTATGCAGCTGATAATATCAGCAGAACCTTAAAAACCCAAAAGAATGTCACATACTGATAAGACTTTAAATTAAACACACCTTTTAAACAACAAGGAAATGTTAAATATTCATATTTACATATTTTGCTACTTAATTTTAAATAAATTAAGAAAAGTTACAATATAAAAAAAATAAAAAAATTGAAATATTTGTTAAGCAACAAGCCACACAACTGCATAAGAAACCTGCTGCAAAGTTAAAATGAAAAAAAAAACATTTAAAATTAATAAAATATATTATGGAAAATCATTTTCATATTTATAGTTAGTGTTGATACATAAAAAGCATAAAAAATTAAAAAAATTGTTCAAAACTAAGTTTTCTTTTAAAACAAAATGATCTCTAACTCTTAAACAATCAATATGTGACAAAGCAAAAAAAAAACTATTAAAAAACTAAAGATTTATATTTCATAGACAATGCAATGAAAAGTGATGCATTTTTTCTTATTTACAATGTTGCTTTTATACTAAAAAAAACTAAATAAATTACAAATGAACTTTTAATTTAATGTGTTTATTTTTTACCCATTTCCAACAAAATATTTCGCAAAATTTTCTTCTTGAAATACTAGTAAAATCCTGAAATGATAGACACATCTTCAAGCCAAAATAAATCACATAAAATGTTTATAATGCCATATTCGCCATAAAATTTAATAATAAATTTGCTGTTAAATTTCAATTTACTGTTAAATTTATTGCCATTAATTAAATGATGCCGGTAATGAAGAGACAATATATAGTAGATAAGCAATAACACATAAGAAATACAAATAAAAGAAGATCATCAGAGTCTGATCAAGTTTTCTATGGAAAAGATCATCAGAGTCTGATCAATTTTTCTATGGAAAATATCATCAGAGTCTGATCAAGTTTTCTATGGAAAAGATCATCAGGGTCTAATCAACTTTTTTATGGAAAATATCATCAGAGTCTGATCAAATTTTCTATGGAAAAGATCATCAGAGTCTGATCAACTTTTCTATGAAAAAGATCATCAGGGTCTAATCAACTTTTTTATGGAAAATATCATCAGAGTCTGATCAAGTTTTCTATGGAAAAGATTATTAGAGTCTGATCAACTTTTCTATGGAAAATATCATCAGAGTCTGATCAAGTTTTCTATGGAAAATATCATCAGAGTCTGATCAAGTTTTCTATGGAAAAGATCATCAGAGTCTGATCAATTTTTCTATGGAAAATATCATCAGAGTCTGATCAAGTTTTCTATGGAAAAGATTATTAGAGTCTGATCAGCTTTTCTATGGAAAATATCATCAGTGTCTGATCAACTTTTCTGTGGAAAAGGTCATCAGAGTCTGATCAACTTTTCTATGAAAAAGATCATCAGGGTCTGATTAACTTTTCTATGAAAAAGATCATCAGAGTCTGATCAACTTTTCTATTGAAAAGATCATAGTCTGATCAACTTTTCTATTGAAAAGATCATCAGAGTCTGATCAACTTTTCTATGCAAAAGATCATCAGAGTCTGATCAACTTTTCTATGGAAAAGATCATTAGAGTCTGATCAACTTTTCTATGGAAAAGATCATCAGAGTCTGGTCAACTTTTCTATGGAAAATATCATCAGAGTCTGATCAAGTTTTCTATGGAAAAGATCATCAGGGTCTAATCAACTTTTTTATGGAAAATATCATCAGAGTCTGATCAAATTTTCTATGGAAAAGATCATCAGAGTCTGATCAACTTTTCTATGAAAAAGATCATCAGGGTCTAATCAACTTTTTTATGGAAAATATCATCAGAGTCTGATCAAGTTTTCTATGGAAAAGATTATTAGAGTCTGATCAACTTTTCTATGGAAAATATCATCAGAGTCTGATCAAGTTTTCTATGGAAAATATCATCAGAGTCTGATCAAGTTTTCTATGGAAAAGATCATCAGAGTCTGATCAATTTTTCTATGGAAAATATCATCAGAGTCTGATCAAGTTTTCTATGGAAAAGATTATTAGAGTCTGATCAGCTTTTCTATGGAAAATATCATCAGTGTCTGATCAACTTTTCTGTGGAAAAGGTCATCAGAGTCTGATCAACTTTTCTATGAAAAAGATCATCAGGGTCTGATTAACTTTTCTATGAAAAAGATCATCAGAGTCTGATCAACTTTTCTATTGAAAAGATCATAGTCTGATCAACTTTTCTATTGAAAAGATCATCAGAGTCTGATCAACTTTTCTATGCAAAAGATCATCAGAGTCTGATCAACTTTTCTATGGAAAAGATCATTAGAGTCTGATCAACTTTTCTATGGAAAAGATCATCAGAGTCTGGTCAACTTTTCTATGGAAAAGATCATCAGAGTCTGATCAACTTTTCTATGGAAAAGATCATCAGAGTCTGATAAATTTTTCTATGGAAAATATCATCACGGTCTAATCAACTTTTCTATGCAAAAGATCATCAGAGTCTGATCAACTTTTCTATTGAAAATATCATCAGAGTCTGATTAACTTTTCTATGAAAAAGATCATCAGAGTCTGATCAACTTTTCTATGAAAAAGATCATCAGAGTCTGATCAACTTTTCTAGTGAAAAGATCATAGTCTGATCAACTTTTCTATTGAAAAGATCATCAGAGTCTGATCAACTTTTCTATGCAAAAGATCATCAGAGTCTGATCAACTTTTCTATGCAAAAGATCATCAGAGTCTGATCAACTTTTCTATGGAAAAGATCATCAGAATCTAGTCAACTTTTCTATGTAAAGATCATCAAAGTCTGATCAACTTTTCTATTCAAAAGATCGTCACAGAATAATCAACTTTTCTATGAAGAAGATCATCAGGGTATAATCAACTTTTTTATGGAAAAGATCACCAAAATCTGATGAACTTTTCTTTGGAAAATATCGTCATAATGTGATCTACTTTTCTTTCATCATAATCTGATTAACTCTTCTATGGAAACCATCATCAAAATCTGATCAACTTTTCTATTGAAAAAATCACTGTGATGACTTTTTAATTGAAAAAATCATCACAGTCTCATCAACTTTTTAATTGAAATGATCAACACACTTACCATTATTAGGAAAACATTTTTGAAGTTTGATTATCTATACTATTTATTAAGATTTTTGAACTTGTCTGGAGTAATCGAGTAAAAACTTTGAATTTTTACAAATATTTTAAAATGCATAATACCTGATAAATTTGGCAAACGTTAACATCTGCTGCTATAACTTAGAAAAATAAACATTTTTAGATGGAAAATTTAATAAAAACTCTTTAAGTTTGAACTGAAAACTTTAAAAAAATCAAGGAAAAACTGCTTAATAAATATCATACATTTTAAAAACCTCAACAAAGAAATATTTTAAACATCTTTGAGAGAGAGAGATAGAGATAAAAAAGTGTCAAAATACCAGAAAAATTAAACAGTCAAAACTAAACAACTAATCATTAAACAAAAACATTCCAAACCATAAACAACAATAAAGTAAATACAAAAACGTTTAAAGAAAATACTACATTTAATAGTAAGTGCTGGTAAATGTGTAACCATAAACATTTAAATATAAACGTTGTAAGTTGTAATTTTTGCTGTCGTTGGGGCTGCTGCCGCCACTGTAGAGTGTTGTTGATAGATTGTAACCTACCGATCAACTAGCCAAATATGCGTTCATATCAACGCGGTTTCTTTTGTGCCGACCTAACCATACGTTATCCATATCATGAATGCACAATAACAGTGCCCATGCTGCTGGTCTGCATGCTCTTGCTGCCCATGCTGTTCCTTAGTGTGGTGGAGATAATGCGCCTGTGCCATAATTTTCGCCTGAGGCAGTATCTACGCAATGCCACCTTTAGTTTGGGCTGTTTTAGTTTTGGTTTTATAGCCACTTATCTGTCCACCGAGCTGGCGAAAAACGTCGTCAGACGTTTGAGACCTCACTTTTATACCGCTTGTAGGCCGCAACTCAATGATGGCACAACCTGTGAAGATGCTAAAAATCGTAATATATTTGTGCAGCAATATTACTGCTCGAATCGTAATCTATCCGCGCTGCAGTTGAGGGAATTGTATGTGTCATTTCCCAGTGCCCATTCGTCGCTGTCGTTTTATGCCATGTTGTTTTTGGCCTTTTATTTGCATGCCATATGGCGTGGTGGACGCGGCATACAGCGTGTCTTACGTCATCTGCTGCAGTTTCTATTCGTCTCGATGGCCTGGTTTTTTTCGCTCAGTCGTGTGGCCGACTATTGGCATCACTGGTCGGACGTGTTGGCCGGTGCGGTGATGGGTGTCATTTATGCCACACTATCTGCCTTGTATGTGGGTAGATTTCTGCAAATGAATTCACACACAAATAAAATCGCCAGCTCGCTGCCGCATGGCAACTGCAACTTCAACTTGCAACATTGTACGACTGCAGGCGGTGGCGCAACGGTGGTTGTGTCCAACAAGCTGAAATCGAATTTGAAAAAGTCATCATTGCAACATGTACCCTCAAGCGTTAGTTTCAGTCAGACTCTGCAACAATTGCAGTTGCAGCATGAAGATCAAACCTCCGCCTCGACTACAGCTTTATCATCATCATCATTACAGGCATCGCTGGCAGCAGCCAAAGAGCATCTTATATCATCTAATGAATGTGTATGGAAATCGGGAACATAGTGTGGAGTAAGCAATAAAACAAAACTAAAAACAACGAATAATACAACGTAATCGTATAGAGTTACTTTGTCTTTTATTGCATTCGACTCTTTTTTTTTAGTACTTTTTAAGTCCATTATTTATTTATTGTTGTTACTTCTAGTGCTGCTGCTTCTGCTGTAGAAAAAAAGTTCTTGTGGATTTAGTTCTTTATTTTTTCCATGTAGTTTGTTTTTTATGCCAACAATTATTGTAATTGAGAAATTATTATGATGTGTATTGAAATGTGATAACCTTTTTTATTTTGTATTTTCTATCTTTATATTTATTTATAAGTATCTGTTTTCGCAACAGCAGTAGAGATTAACAATATGTCAACGACTAGCCAGATAACGAACAAAAATTTTCTCGAGAAAACTTCGTCTGAGTCTGAGCAACTCGTCTAGAGAAAAGCTTATCAGAGTCTGAGCAACTTTTCTCGAGAAAAGTTCATCAGAGACTAAACAACTTTTCTCAAGAAAACTTCGTCTGAGTCTGAGCAACTCTTCTAAAGAGTCTGAGCAACTTTTCTTGAGAAAAGTTCATCAAAGTCTGACCAACTTTTCTAAAGAAAACTGCATCAGAGTCTTAGCAACTTTTCTAGAAAAAATTTCATCAGAGTCTGAGCAACTTTTCGAAAGAAAATTTTATCAGAGTCGGAGCAACTTTTCATCAGAGTCGATCAACTTTTCTAGAGAAAAGTTCATCAGAGTCTGAGCAATTTTTTTTAACAAAACTTCATCAGAGTCTGAGCAACTTTTCTAGAGAAAACTGCATCAGAGTCTGAGCAACTTTTCTATAAAAAATTTCATAAGAGTCTGAGCAATTTTTCGAAAGAAAATTTCATTAGAGTTGAGAGAAATTTTTCATCAGAGTCGAGCAACTTTTCTAGAGAAAGGTTCATCCGAGTCTGAGCAAATTTTTTAAAGAAAACTTCAGCAGAGTCTGAGCAAGTTTTTTTTTTAAGAAAACTTCATCAGAGTCTGAGCAAATTTTCTAGAGAAAACTACATCCGAGTCTAAGCAACTTTTATAGAGAAAAGTTTATCAGAGTCTGAGCAATTTTTTTAAGAAAACTTTATGAGAGTCGAGCAACTTTTCGAGAGAAAACTGCATCAGAGTCTAAGCAACTTTTCTAGAAAAAAATTCATCAGAGTCTGAGCAATTTTTCGAAAGAAAATTTCATTAGAGTTGAAGAAATTTTTCATCAGAGTCGAGCAACTTTTCTAGAGAAAACTTCATCTGAGGCTGAGCAAATTTTTTAAAAAAAACTTCATCAGAGTCTGAGCAAGTTTTTTTTTAAGAAAACTTCATCAGAGTCTGAGCAACGTTTGTAGTAAAAATAAAACAGTGGAATCAAGTTTTCTATGGAAAAATTTGTGATAGTGGGATCAAATTTTCTGTAGAAAACAACGTTACATTTTCTATGTAACATGTTTTCCATAGCAAATTTCATTGTAGTCGTACAAGTCTTGTCTTTTAGAAGTTTTCAGAACTCTTAGAATCGTATTCCTTACATAAGCTGCTATATTTTTAAACTCTACTGTCTGGTACCTACATTTGTGTAATATGTAGTGTATACGCTATTGTATTGTTTACATATATGCCAATTTATGATGCATATAATTTTTTAGTATAATTTGTATTTTTTTATTTATATTTTGTTGTTATTTATGCCATTTAAAGATATAAACTTCAATAAGAAACAATGTATATATGATGCTTTTTTCTGTATATGTGTTAAATACATATATAGAGACATTTATGGTCAGAGAATAGTGATTGTAACACATTAAGTTTTTTTTTTTTTTGCTGGTAAAATGTAACGGACATCCTGCATGCTAAAATAAAATGGCAAACGATTTAAAGTTTCCACATAAAATCCAGTTGTCTAAATTATTTTAAATATTTAAATGAAGTCTTTATATTGCTTATGTCAAGGACCAAGTCCTTGTTAAATTAAATTTAGTGTTTAAGAAAATCATTTAAAATATATTTTCCAACTTGCCCCACTTGTTTAAGTTTACCTTAATAATTTTATGTTTTTATTTATTAAATTATTATTTCAACACTCTCACACTGTTTTGTTACACCCCAAAGTACACATTTATTGCATTTCATTAGTTCAAACATCTACTGCCGTATTCATAAAAAATAAAGCAGGTTTGAAGTGGGGCTTTTAGACAAAATTTTCATACATAATTTTCTTAAAGTACATTTGAAGTCTACTTTAATTTTTTATGAATAAGGGCGCTAGTGTGTAAATAAATTATTTTTAAATAAATTTACAATTGCAGTTAGTTTTAATTTTGTAGTTTTTCTTACTTGTCTTTTGTTTGCGTTAAATCGAAAGTAAATTTCCTTTATTTATTTATTTGTTTATGTGCAGCTACTAACTAACAAACACATCTTTGTAGGTTTTAGTGCTTTATTTGCCAAATAAAATTATTTAAATAAAACTAAAATAAATAAACCTTAATGAGTTATTTTTATTACGCAGTGTAGTTGGAAATCTGTTATAAAAAGAGATTTTTCAATGACAGATAAGGTAAAGTAATTAGTAAATGATAGCAAGACTTAAAGTTAAATAAACTTTATGCTATTTATATTAATATGGAAAATATAATAAAGTTAAACATGATACGGGAATACTAAACAGAGTCTAACTTACTTACATATGTATATAAATCGATTTCGACGTTGGTGGACAAAGTTTTCTGAAGAAAATAAGATCACAGTTTGATTAACTTTTCTACAGAAAATTTCATTACCGTCTGCTGGACTTTGTTATAGAAAAGTTCATTCAAGTGTAAACAACTTTTCTATAGAAAAGTTCATCTGAGTCTAAAAAAATTTTCTGGAAAAAAGTTCATCTCAGTGTGAACAACTTTTCTCTAAAAAAGTTCTTCATAGTGTGAACTACTTTTCTATAAAAAAGTTCATCACGGTGTGAACAACTTTTCTCTAGAAAAGTTCATCATAGTGTGAACCACTTTTAACTAGAAAAGTTCAGCACAGTGTGAACAACTTTTATATAGAAAAGTTCATCACTGTGTGAACAACTTTTATATAGAAAAGTTCATCTGAGTCTAAAAAAATTTTCTAGAGAAAAGTTCATTACAGTGTGAACAATTTTTCTCTAAAAAAGTTCATCACGGTGTGAACAACTTTTCTCTAGAAAAGTTCATCACAGTCTGAACAACTTGTCAGTCAATTGTGGTTACTTTTAATTTTAGTGTATTAGCAAAATAATTTTTAGTATAGATAACAAAAGCTTACTGATAAGAAAAGCTAAATTTTGAGTATTTTGTTCAAAAAATCCGTTAAATTTAAACAAGTATATACAAAATATACTGTAGCCTGTAGCCAGCCTGCTTTAAATATTCCTAATTGTTGTTGTCATTCCTCTCAAAATTCTGTCATAACATGCTTTATATATTTTGTTGCTATTAAATTTATTGTTGAAATTCAATTGAAATACTTTTCAGGTATTTTATGCATAAATAAGAGATGACTTTTTGTTCTTCATAAATATATAAAATATTCAATTACTATATCAGTAAAAGTTTATGTGAATACAATCACATATGGAATAATTTCATTTTCATTTCAAAAAGTGATTTAGACAAATACTCTCTCATATTCACACAACATAGTTTTACATACATATAAAATTCATATGTAAAAAAATTAGGGTAATGCATATTTGAGTAACGAAACATTTGCTATAATGTTCATGAAATTTTATTTCTAAATGAAAAATCTTTTAAAGTTAAGTAAAGTAAATATTGAATTTTTTTTTTAAACAAAAGGTTTTACAATGCTATTTTAAGTGAACATTTGTAGTTATTCTTATTGTTCTGAATCTACTGATTCGTACGAATGTATTATATACAAACTTTGTATTATAGAAATTGCAGAAATGCACAGAAATTACCATCATCATCATCGCAGTCATCATACGCCTGCAATCTACGAACAATGGGCATCAGTTTGTTAAGTGGGTTAGAGAATGAACGTGCTAGGAAAACCTTTCATTGGAAACTTATAGGAAACTTGTATGTCTTCAATGACAACTTTTGAAAATAGTTCGTTTCTTTTTCATAGCTCTGTATGTAGTGGGTGGTTCAGTATTTTTTGAAATATAAAACTGTTTTAGACTGGTTGAAACTATAAACTATAAGCAAGAGTGAGATAGCTGGAGAAAAAGAAAATAGAATATAAGAATTTTATTATTCCTCTCGACAATAGAAGCTCTGCATGGTTCAATTATCGTATTTCATGATTCGTTAAATTCAGATCTAAGCATGTGTTTGTTTTCTTTTTTTTCTTTGCTGTTGCTTCCTTTTTTTCTTCTTCATCATCTATTTTCTGTTTTCTGCTATTATTTCATCTATCTTTAGGTTTGAGCACAATTCTTTAGATGGGTTTCACAAAACAACAATTTTCTTACATAGAACTAATCATAAGATATAAATAAACCATTTCCAGGTGTACTTCAAAGCACTAGGAAAAGATAAACAGATGGAAAATGTTCTCTACAAAAATTTATCGCAACTGTAATGAAGTTAAGAAATTGTGATGATCCGACATTGATGATCTTTTCTAAAGAAAATTTCATCCGACTATGATGATCTTTTCTCTAGAAAAGTTCATCCGACAATGATGTTTTCTCTAAAAAAGTTCATCCAACAATGCTGATCTTTTCTCTAGAAAAGTTCACCCGACATTGATATCTTTTCTAAAGAAAAGTTTATTTGAAAATGATGATCTTTTCTAAACAAAAGCTGAAAATGACAACCTTTTCTCAATCGAAAATGATGATCTTTTCGAAAGAAAAGTTCATCCGACGATGATGTTTAGACAAAATAACATTTACATCCGGTATTAATGATCGTTTCGCAAGAAACGTTCATTCGACATTAATGATCTTTACTAAAGAAATGTACGTCCGACATTAATGATCTTTTCTACAGAGTAGTTCATTTAATAAAAAAATTTCTAAAGAAACATTGATGATCTTTCTACAGAAAAGCTTCTAAAAAAAAACGTTCATACGACATTATTGATAAGTTGATTAATTAAAGTTATCATTGGAAACAGTGTAACCAAGATAAAAACACAAGCACATACAAGTATAACAAAAGAAACTTTTTAACTTAAAATTGAATATAAAGGTATGTTTTGTGTACATATGGATACACAAGGATATTGATGCATATGTATGGGTGTAGATTATTTGATTGTATATGTACGAGCCAAAAATAGAAATAAGACAAGTAATAATAATTTCAATGCCAACCATACCATTTATTCATGGTACAATGTAACCAAAGAAATGAAAACAACAACAACAACTTAAGCAAAAAGAAAAGGATACCCGATGACAACAACAAGACATAGAGGGATAATAAAATGACATTTTATACACACTCAAAACTTACGCACGCCTGAACAGAAAATGTAACAATTACAGAGAGAAAAACATTGTCATATAAATTTAACAAATAAAGATAATCATAAGCACACACATAAAGATAAAACCTGTAAGCGAAGCCGGACTAAAAAGTTATTGGTACTCAGCGATAAAGTTAGATATATTTCCAACAAGGTCTTGAGAGGTTTAGAATTTTATTAGTTTCTTACGTGTGTCTGAAAAATGTGTAACATTTAAACATCCAGCTGTTAGACTTAGACTTTCAATGTCCTCTTCAGTTGGCCCTAGTTTTCAAAACCAGTATCTGTGTATGAGTATTTGCATTCACATTTATGTATGTATGTCTCTATAAGTGTTTGTAATAAAGTATTGTCGTGTTGTTTTTGCCAACCAATTGCTGATGAGCTCCATCCAATATTTGTTATATATGTACAACGCACAATTTATTGAACAAATTGTTACCCAGGCTTTAACTCATGTATATTCGAAAGTGTATCGATATATTCCTTTTTTACTTTTTAACATTTATTATTTACCTTCTCTGGTAAATATTGTCTATAAGGATCTGCTGTAGTTTTACGTGAGTGTGAGTACGAGTTTGAGTGTCGGTATCTTTGTTGTGATTCTCCGGAAATCTATGATTATTTGTTGTAACTTAACATACAAATCCTTGCATATGTTGATAGGTTTGTATAATTCCGTTCAGGTGCATTTTTATTATTGAATACATTGAGTTCTCTTATTCCCCAGCTCTTTTTTATATTTTTTTCTTGCTTGTGCTTGTTTGCGTAGATGTAGGGAACCCAGCGAACTTGTAGACCTTTTCTATATTCTCATCTCAGTGGGATGATTTTTTCGAGAGAAAACTTAATCTGTGTTTTCTAGAAAAAACTTCATCCCACAGTGATGATATTTTCTAGAGAAAACTTCATCCCACATCCATCCCACAGTGATGATATTTTCTAAAGAAAACTTCATCTCACTTCAAACTTAACAAGAACTAAAAGAACAATTTTTTTATAAAAGATCATCTCACTGAGATGAACTTGTTTCTAAAACCTGAAGTTTGAACGTGGAATGTCTTTTCTAGAGAAAAGTTCATCTCAATAGAGAAAAGTTAATCGCAGTGGTGAAAAGTTCACCTCAGTGTGATGATGATATCTGCTTATATTTCTTTCAAGTTTTTATTATAACTAGGTAGCTTTGCTGGGTTTTCTTTAGCGGATATATGAAAACTTACAGATACGTTATTTGTAAGTGTTTTTATGCTCTACTTATATGATTGAAAAGTTATTCATTGTATTATTCTGTGCTTTTTTTTTTGCACATACATATAGATATATATGTATGTATTTTTCAGGCATTTAAATCAAAATAAAGTTTACTCAACACAAACACGTACACACAAACAATATACCAAACACACAGACAGAAACACACGTAAAGAAATATATGTACCAATATTAAACAAATGTAAAAACACGGAGAAAAACTGAAGTTTTCAACATAAAAATATTTCCACAGGCTCTCAGAATTAAACTTTGTTCCAACAATTAAGGAATTCTAAGAAATCGTGTGTTTTGCGTTAATTTGTATAATAAAATTTCAAATCAGTGCCTTAAGATTTTCTTTAAGTGCTTAAATTTACCTTTTAAACCCTACACATTCAATATATGATTACATGGACAAATGTTGTATAAAGAATAACTTACACATACCCAAACACACCAAACGTTTGTAGTGTGGGGGAAAAAAAACTCATACATATACATACATAAATAAATATATTTATTTTATACTGTAGATAAGAGGAGTGTGTGCGTGTGTGTGTGTATTTTTATAGACGATTCATACAATACGATTGCATGTCATTCAAGTAAATTGAAAATAATATTGAATTGTTAAGTGTTTAAAGGATTATATTGTGCATTACAACAACAACACAAATAATAATAATAATAATAATAATAATACCAACAGCAACAACAACAGCCAGCTATAGGAGAAGTGTAATAAAAAGAGTGAAAGAGAAAATGAAAAATTTATTTTAATTCATTTATACAATTTTTGCATTTTTTTTTATTCCCTTCTTCTTTATATTTCTTAACATTTTTGTGTGTTAAATTCTTAAAGAAAATCTTTTTAATATTTCTCGCAAAAAAACCAACTTAAATTATCGATAAAGAAAATATTTAATAAATTTAAATAAATTGGAATTCTTTTCTTAAAAAAAAAATTAAAGGGAATTATGTAAAAATATCAGCTTAATGAAATAAAAATACAAATATATTTAATTGGCTTAATATAGGCTTTTCTTTCAAATAATTTGATGATCCCTTTTATAAAAAAGTTGAATAGACAGTGATTAACTTTCATCCAGAAGAGTTGAGCAAATATTTTTCCAAAAAAGTTGAGCAATCTGTGATGTAGAAAAGTTGAGCAATCTGTGATGAACTTTCTTGTTGAAAAGTTGCGCAATCTGTGATAATCTTTTCTATAGATAAGTTGAGCAATGTGTGATGAATATTTCTCTAGAAAAGTAGAGCAGGCTGTGATGAACTTTTCTATAGAAAAGTTGAGCAATCTGTGATCAACATTTCCCTATAAATGTTGGGCAATCCGTGATGATCTTTTCTATAGATAAGTTGAGCAATCTGTGGTTAACTTTTCTCTAGATAAGTTGAGCAATCTGTGATAAATATTTCTCTAGAAAAGTAGAGCAGGCTGTGATAATATTTTCTGTGGAACAGTTGAGCAGTCTGTTGTGAACTTTTCTTTAGGAAAGTTGAGCAATCTGTGATCAACATTTCCCTATAAATGTTGGGCAATCCGTGATGATCTTTTCTATAGATAAGTTTAGCAATCTGCGATGAACATTTCTCTAAAAAGTAGAGCAGTCTGTGATGATCTTTTCTATGGAAAAGTTGAGCAGTCTGTGATGAACTTTTCTCTATAAAAGTTGAGCAATCTGTGATTAACTTTTATCTAGAAAAGTTGAACAATTTGTAATGAACTTTTCTCTAGAAAAGTAAAACAATCTGTGATGGACTTTTCTCTAGAAAAGTAAAACAATCTGTGATGGACTTTTCTCTAAAAAAGTTGCTCAGTCTGTGATGATCTCTTCTGTGGAAAAGTTGAGCAGCCAGTGATGAACTCTTCTCTAGAAATGTTGAACAATATGTGATTATCTTTTCTATAGAAAGGTTGAGCAGTCTGTGATGATCGTTTCTGTGGAAAAGTTGAACAGTCTTTTAATTATTAACTGTTTAACCTTAATTTAATTTGCCGTGTCGCTAAAAGCTTCATGTAAAATTGCCACTTAATCAAATTTTTCTTTCAACTTCATTTAAAAGCTTAATTTATACTTTCGCTCAGCTTCAATATTACGCTCGAATTCTTGCTGTTCTTTTGGCTGTTGACGTACGCATTCCTTTTTGTTTGTCAGCTCATTATAGTTTGGCAGTGCAAATACGCAAAAAAGCGTACCTTCTGCTCATGTGGCATTTTAATTAAACTTAATAATTAATTCAATATAAAATAAAACGTATTTATATGGAAATTACACAAACAATTTTCAATACAAGGAAAGACGTATGTGTGCAGCAAAAACGTTTAAACGTTGTTGTAATAAAGTTCAGTTTGTGGAGGAAAAAAAGAATTTAATAAAGACGAAAAATGAAAATGCGAAAAACAAATTGAATTGACTTAAAATGGCATTTACAAGGAGATATATGTATATTGAAAATTGTTAAAGTGAACAATGAGGGTTCTTGCAATAATTAATTTATGCCTTCATTCATGAACCATATTTATTGTGCAATATAATTAAAGGCACTGGATTTTAAGTATAATTACAACTAAAAGCAGCAAACAGAAATTAATCATTCTCCGTGGCAATTGACCAATAGTAAAAGAATTCCTAGAACTATAATTTAAATCCTGCCAAAACACTTACATCTCTCACTCATGAGAATTCACACACATGTTGTCAGTCTTTTTTTCTACACACTTGAACACTAAAGGGTTATCAACTAACTACTCTTTGCATAAAGACCCCAAAAGGTATTCAAGCCTGATTAAATGCATCTTTGGAATAAATTTAAGTTTTTGTCAAAGTCCCAAAGAGAAACACATCATCAACTTAATTCAGCTTTAATGCTTCAATTCATTAAACTATAAAAATATTATTATTCAGCTTTAAGCTACAAAACTTATTTTAATCTGTGTTTCCTACTTCTTCCTCTGCATTATTTTAATGGAAAACCTGAAAAAAAAGAATTATGCCAAAAAATATAACTTATTTCAAACACAACAGAAAAACATAAAACAAAATAGATCAGACATATTTTTTTTTTGCTGCTGCTGGAAATTAGAAACTGTTGGGAAATTCTGCAGCAGTTGTTTAGCAAATTTCACATATGCATTGGGTTGTGTATCTTTTTGTCAGTGCGACATTGACCATGTGTGGTTGACAATGTAGGTGTGTCTGTAGACATCATCATCAGACAGAATTATAATTTATATTTCTTGTCCAGCAGAGAGAAAACAGTGGGTGAACCAAGGCATACACTTTTTTATAGAAAAATTCATCCGGCTATGATGATCTTTTGTCAAGAAAATTCATCCAACTATGATGATATTTTCTAGAGAAGAGTTTAACCGACTATGGTGATCTTTTTTACAGAGAAAAGTTCATCCGACTATGATGATCTTTTCTAGAGAAAAATTCATCCGACTATGATGATCTTTTCTAGAGAAAAGTTCATCCGACTATGATGATCTTTGACAGAGACAATTTCATTCGACTATGATGATCTTTTTTAGAAAAAAGTTTATCCGACTATGATGATCTTTTTTAGACATGGAAAAATTCATCTAGAGAAAAGTTCATCAGTTTATGATGATGAAGTTTATTAGCCTGACACTTTTCTATAGGAGACTTGTGTTAAGTAAAACATGTAATTTGTGTTTCTAAATATCCCTTCTTTGGCCCACTGTGGTCTGTCATACACACATTCATACTTTGGGTCTAAAGTCTCAAAGTCATTTGCCTTGTTTTTGTAATTTTCTTCAACATCATTGTTGTTACATGTTTCAGTACCTACTTCTTTTTTCTATATAAATTGTATGTATTCGATTTTAGTTTATTCGTATTTCAAACACATCATCTACACATTCAACTTAAGTTTGAGGGATTTACTGTCACAATTTGGATACAATTTGCTTCTAGTTATTTAGTTATTGTGGTTTCACAAAACCACCCAGCATGTTTTAATTTTTCTCAATTGGTTGTTTATTTTTTGTTCTCGATTTAGGTTGAATTTTGTTGTCAATTGACCACAAAAATGTTGATGTGTGTTAACAAATAGATTCTTAAAATATATGTAAGTATAAAATTTAAGAAGTCCTTTATAATGTTAAGTAGTGCGTAAGAAAATCATAATTGGATGCATGTGAAAAAAAACCTTAACAAATTTTGTACGTGTTACAGCTTTAGCAGTTTTCTATTGAATGCTTCAATGCATTTAATTCGCATGTCGAAAAACATAAGGGTCAATTGGTAGATTTTTTTAAAATGTTTTTTTTTATTCGCAATAAAAAGTTAGTAGTAGTTTAACTTAGTTAAGTTAACTTTTTATTTGGTTTGTATTTGACTGGTTTTAATTTATACGGTGGATGACATAATTTGTTAGGGTTTTATTAAGTTTAAACCGAAAATGTGTTAAAATTATACAAAACAGATAATATCACAGATATGTAATGGAGGTGGTTGTTTGGGTTCAAAATAAAAGGGGAGACCTTAGATGCTTTAAACTTTATATGCAATTTTATATTATATTTTCTTAAATATGCTTTCATATTACATACTAAAATTTACAGAGACAAGGAATATATAAAACTTTACATAAAACAGTTTTATGGCTTATGATACTTTATTGTCACTTAGTAATCTATAAAGTCGACAGTAGAGCTTTGATCTATCCTTATTATAATCTTGATAATTTCATCATTAATTCAGGCAAAAACTCACTAATTTCCGTTACCTTTTCTTTCTTCCAGGTATGTACTACTTATCTATAACCCCTTTAAAGCTCTCTTAGCTTTTGTAAGTACTTAAATTTTAAATATTCAAAATGTTTCACTTGATTTGCGTAACCAGTGTAGAATGCTTAAAAAACAAACAGCAAATCTAATACAATCTCTAAAAAAAACCCATACAAACATTTAGATTTTTATCAATATTTTGTGTTTCTTTTCGAAAACATTTTTATTTATGTGTTCTTAAATGAAATACTAAAAACATTTACAAACAACTGGAAGAGTGAAGAAAAAAAATCCTTTACAAAAAGAGGAAATAAGCTGAAAATACTGGCTGCTTACTTGTGTTACTGCTGAATAACTTTTATTTTTTACAAACTAATCATGTGCATGTCGCGTTTCAACAGCAGTAATATGGTTGAAGGAGAAAAAACATTGATAAAAAGATAGGTTACGATTTTTACAAAAGACTGTCTACACACGTACCACAGTGCTTACTCAACAATCAGACCAAGTAGTAAACCAAGTAAATACTGTCATATATTAAAAGAAATATAGTGAAAAAAGTTAGAAGCAAATAAAGCCCAGGGAACATATTTTAGTTTTAATAGGAAAAAGTTTATTAAGAATAGTTGTTCAGATTGTCATGATCTTTTCCAAGGGAAAGTTGAGCAGACTGTGATGATTTTATCACTATATATAATTTCATCAGACTGTGATGATCTTTACTGTATATACTTTCATCAGACTATGATGATCTTTTCTCTATAAAAGTTCATTAAAATATGATGATCTTTTCTCTATAAGAGTTCATCAGATTAAGATAATCTTTTCGAAAAAAGTTCATCAGACTATGATTGATATCATATGAATATGATGATCTTTTCTAGAGAAAATATCAGTTGATTATTTAGTGATGATCTTTTCTACAGAAAAGTTGATCATTCAGTGATGATATTTTCCACACAAATGTTTAGTAATGATCTTTTCTACAGAAAAGTTGTTCATTTATTGATGATCTTAGCTACAGAAAAGTTGTTCATTCATTGATGCTCTTTGCTAAGGAAAAGTTAATCATTCAATGATGATCTTTGCTACGGAGAAGTTGATCATTCATTGGTGATCTTTGCTACAGAAAAGTTTATCATTCATTGATGATCTTTTCTACAGAAAGGTTGATCATTCATTGATGATCTTTTTTACAGAAAAGTTGGTGATCTTTTCAATTTCAATAAAAATTTTAATAATAACAATTTTTCAAGTTGTAAAACAATTCCTACCTTTAGTAAAATAATTTAATGAACTCGAGCCTGACTAAATAAATATCAAAAAAAAAAGTTAATGATTAAGAAAATATCATCAGTCTATTATGATATTTTCTACAGAAAAGTTAGCATTTTTGCAACATATTTTCTACAGAAAAAAGCATCAGTCTATTATGATATTTTCTACAGAAAAGTTCAGCATTCATTGATGATCTTTTCTACAGGAAAGTTGATCATTCATTAGTAATCTTTTCCATGAAATTTTTTATCATTTATTGATGATCTTTTCTATAAAAAAGTTGATCATTCATTGGTGATCTTTGCTACAGAAAAGTTGATCATTCATTGATGATCTTTGCTACGGAAAAGTTGATCATTCAGTGATGATCTTTTCTACAGAAAAGTTGATCATTCATTCTTCTCTAAAGAAAAGCTCAACATCATTTAATATACGATGTTATTTTCTAGATCTAATTATTGATCATTCATTGATGATCTTTTCTATAGAAAAGTTGATCTCTCATTGCTGTTCTTTTAAAGTAGAAAAGTTTAAATCAGTCTATTATGATCTCTTCTATAGGCATCAGTGCAGATGTGTGCTGGGTTTATCTTTAGCTATAGTTGGTCTTAAACGCCAAGTTGATTTTGTAGAAAAAAAATAAGTTTGAAAATTTATAGAAAATACATACATATTTTCCTTTTTGTTTGGTATCAAACATAAATCTGCTTACATTTGTACACATTTTACATGTTAAATGCAAAGAAGCCACATACTTTTTCTTTCTACTCAGCAACAAACGACTGCAAAAACCCCCATTTAGTGCAAGAAAATCTAGAAACCAGGGATAGCTATACACAGAAAATACAAGAAAAAATGAAACGCCAGTATATGACTAACAAGAAAACCTCAACACCAACAGGAAACGGATATCGGATATGTTATGCCAATGTAAAGTTAACAAAAAAAAAATATTGCAACTATTTACAAAATGAAATATGTATATGTACGTACGTATGTACAAGGCGTCTAAGAAATGTCTTCTCTTGGCAACTTATACAGCCTGATCTGTAACATATAGAGCTATATCTCCTTGTTGGCTGGGTTGTTTGGCATTTTCTGTGTGACATTTTGCTTCAATATTGATGTAAAATGTCTAAAGTAAAGCAAATAGTATTGAATGTAGAATAAACGAGTTGTAGTTTTAAAAAATCCCAAGTTTAAACTGTCATATGTATATGGAAGTGGCATGTTTGAAGCTACTTACCACTCAAGAATATGCATGCAAATTCGCTTCAAACATTTCTGTTTAGTTTCTTATGGCTCAGCTTATTTCTTGAAGGTTTCTTATTTTCTAAATCAGCCTTACTGTATGCATGGTTAGTTACATAGCAAAAAAATAGAAAAAAAATCTAGTGTTTAACCAACATGTCACCACATTGATATACGCTATAATTTATGTATACATGTGGATTTGTGAAACAGTGTTTTAGGAGAGGGAAATAATACGAAATGGCGTAAAAATTTATGTCTGCTTGATATAGTTCTCTGTAGAAAAGTGTCTGCTAAAGATAGTTTCCTACAGAAAGACTATTTACAAATATTTGTCTGTATTTTCTCCAAATTTTTCACCTATCAATTCCCTGTTAACTGTACAAAACTGTTAAGAAAATATACATATTAAAATCTTGACATGTAAAGGCATTACACTGGATTTTCCTCGTTTTTATAACCAGCTCTTTCTACATTTATAAACCAGGCTTAGATGGTGATGGTTGATGTGACACACAGCAACTGAATTTAAAGAACTTTAGTAACCAGTCACAAAACTGTTTAACACACATCCAAACTCCCACATTTGTTTACTATAGAAACCTTAAATACAACGTAGTAACACCACAAAACAAAACAAAAAAACCCATTGCCTACTTTAAGGCAGCTAATAAATTCAATGAAACTTGGTTTTCAAAAGCGGCCCCAAAAAAGGGGTTTCTGGTTTTTTGTTTCCACTAAAGCGCATAAATTAAACAAAAGCTATGGTATTTATTTTAAACAAAACAGCAATAAAAAACATCTAGAGTGTTTGCTTAAACTATAAATTGTTGTTTTATGTGTTTGATAAAACACTAACCACAAAATACCTTTTTTTTTGTTGGCTGGCCAAAACCCAGTAAACACATCTAATCCTTTAAAAAAACTTGACATAAAACAAACATATTTATATTTTATTATAAAATTGTGCTGGTTTATTTGTGATATTGCAAAACCAAATATTATCGTTTGACCCATATTCTTGTTTTGGGTTTTTTTTTTTTTTTTTTTTTTGCAGTTTAATTTATTAAGAAAAAACATAAACCACATTTGTACATAAAATATGCTTTAATTCTTTAAAACACATAAATTTTAACAATATATTTTTTTGTTGTTACTGTTTGCATTTTTACACATACATACATATGTATAGAGAAGAAACACACCAGACTTCTGTACACAAAAATTAAGATGAAGTAACCTTTAACGATTAATCAAGTGTCAAAAACATAAAGAAACTACTAAAACAAAACAGTGTAACCGACATTTGTATTTCGGGGTATTTAAAAATACTAAACAAGCACTATGGGTAAAATGAAACAAGGTGTGTTATTAAAAAAAAATTCTAAAGAAAAGTAATTACCTGAGACATATTTCAATAGAAAAGTGTTTCCCGGGGACAGTTTTCTATAGGAAAGTTTCTGCTGGAGACAGTTTTCTATAGGAAAGTGTCTTCTTGGGACACATATCTATAGAAAAGTGTCTTCTGGGGCAACATTTCCATAGAAAAGTGTCTTCTTTTGACAGCTTTCTCTAAAAAAGTGTCTTCTTGGGACAGTTTCTAGATAAGTGTCTGCTGGGCACTCAGTTCTATAGAAAAATGCCTGATTAGATACATTTCTATAGAAAAGTGTCTTCTGGGGAAAGTTTTCTATAGAAAAGTGTCTGCTTGGGACACATTTCTATGGAAAAGTGTCTGCTTGGGACGGTTTTGTTTAAAAAAGTATCTTCTTGGGACACATCTTGAGACACTCTTTAAATAAGTGTCTGCTGGGCACTCAGTTCTATAGAAAAATGTCTGATTAGATACATTTCTATAGAAAGTGTCTTCTTGGGACTGTTTTCCATAGAAAAGTGTCTGCTTTGAACATATTTCTATAAAAATTGTCTGCTTGGGATACATTTCTATAGAAAAGTGTCTTCTTGGGAAAGTTTTTTATAGAAAAGTGTCTGCTTGTGACACATTTCAATAGAAAAGTGTCGGCTTTAGACGGTTTTATACAGAAAATTGTCTGCTTTTTATCATTTCTGTCCGCTTGTGACAGTTTTCTATAGAAAAATTTCTTTAGGGGCAGGTTTTTTTTTATAGAAAAGTGTTTTCTTGTGATAATTCAATAGAAAATGTTCTTTGTGGGAGAATTTTTTTTTTTTTTAGAAAAGTGTTGTCTTGTTACAATTTTCAATAGAAACGTTTAATAGCATCAGGAGTTGTATTCTACCCATTGTGCAAAAAACTTAAGGTTAAATTTCTGGTTAGTGTTTTTCTGCTTCACATTCTTTTTCTCTTGTCATTATAAATCTTAGACGAACAAAATATTATAAGATTCATTTGCTCACATAAATGATGTCAAACATACGTATTTTGTAATAAAAGGATTTGAAATTATTCCAATGTTGTCAAGTGTTTACACTAGGGAATGAAAAATAAACTTTGAATAATATGCAAAAGTAAAATAAAAACAGATTTTCAATGGTTTTTTCAATTGTGGGTTTATGATTTATATAATATTAGCAGGCTTCAATACTGCTACTATTGTCCGTTGTAAGGTCTGGCTGAAAGTTTAGACGAAGTGATCTCTAAGCTAATTGATTTCACTGTTTATTCTAAAGCCTCAAAATATTTAAATAAGGTCGTTATGCTTGTTTCCTTTTTTGCATTTTATATGTGTAGCCAGTTATAATCTTTATTTTCTACGTTTAAGCAGAAACAAAGTTATTGTATATGATTTTTTTTCACTCATTCAGCCCCTGTTAAAAGTCATAATTCATTAAGAAATAAATTTAATTTGCAATAACCATAAATAACCAGCTTTGACCGCATATATAAACAACAATAAAAACAACCAAATATTAATAATAAATGAAATAAAAAACCCTGTGAATTGCATTGAAACAAACAAATAGGAAAAATATGTCATAAATAAAATGATGCTTAGAGAATTTTGACAGTAAGACAGACAAACATTCGAAGAAACTAAATTGTTAAAAATAAATGTATAGAAAATAAGAAATTATTGAAAGTACTCTATAGAGAAGTGTTTGATTGAAACTATTTTCTATAGAGAAGTGTTTGTTGAGGACGGTTTTCTATAGAAAAGTGACTGTTTGGGATGGTTTTCTAATGGAAGAGTCACTGCTTGAGACAGTTTTCTTTAGAAAAGTGTCTGCTTAAGACAGTTTGAAACTTGAAACTATTTTCTATAGAAAAGAGTCTGTTTGGGACGGTTTTCTTTAGAGAAGTGTCTGTTTGGGATGGGTTTCTTTAGAGAAGTGTCTGTTTGGGATGGTTTTCTATAGAAAAGTATCTGTTTGAAACGGGTTTCTTTACAAAGTGTCTGTTTGAGAAAGTTTTCTATAGAAAACTGTCTGCTTGAGACAGTTTGGGTCTGTTTTTTTTTTATAGAAAAGTGTCTGTTTGAAAATTTTTCTATGGAAGAGTGTCTGTTGGGAAGAGTTTTCTATTGAAAAATGTGTGTTTTGGGACGAGTTTCTATAGAAAAGTGTCTATTTGGGACAGTTTTTTTTTTGTATAAAAGTGTCTGTTTAGGATGGTTTTCTTTAGAAAAGTGTTTGTTTGGGACGGTTTTCTAAAGGAAAGTGTCTGCTTGTGACTATTTTCTATAGAAAAGTGTCTATTAGGGAGAGTGTTCTTTTGGAAAGTGTCTGCTTGAGATAGTTTTCTATTGAAAAGTGTCTGCTTGAGATAGTTTTCTATTGAAAAGTCTCTGTTAGGGAGAGTTTTCTCATAGAAAGTATCTGTTTGGGACAGTTTTCTATTGAAAAGTGTCTGCTTGATAAAGTTTTCTATCATGCTGTGGTTAGTTTTATATGGAAAGTGTCTGCTTAAGTCAGTTTTCTAAAGAAAATTATGTTCTGTTTTTTTCTTTTGAATTATTTTATTTTTGTCTATAAAAAAATCTATGTACTTACATATTTGCTGGTCATTAACATTGTCATTCCCGTCTATGATTCAATTTCTTATTTATTTGTTATTTTTTTGTTTTTTGAGGCATTAGTTAGTCACATGCCTGCCTCGAGCATTGTTGCTAGCTAACTGTAGTGACTGGTCACGTTTTCTGGAAATCTTTTACATTCAGGCGAGTTTATAAAGAGCAGAGCACATTTTTAACACTCCACTACTTTGGTCAATCCATTAATATTCTGTTTACATCTGGTCAAACTGACAATTAGTTAATTTAAATGTAATGCATGACCAATGAAGTAAATTTTATATATTTTATTGTATTTGTATGTACATATGTATGTTATTTATTGTTGTAGCTGTTGGCTTCATAGAAATCCTGTAACATCTTTTCAGTTGTCAATATTGTTGTTGTTTTTATATAATCCAAACAAATTGTTGAGACGGACGGTCGGTGGGACGGTCGTACCGAATGTATAGTATTATTGTCGTATTATTGTCGTATTATTGTCATTATTATTGCACATGTTATAATTTAATTTATTTTTGTTTTATGGACCAGTGAATACACAATAACGAATTTTAATATTATTAATTTTAACTGCAAAATTATTGTTATTGTTTTTGTTTTATATGATGACTACAAGCCCGTTGATGAAATTGTGGTCGTTTAAGACAAATATTTAAAAAAAAAAAAAAAAAATATTGTTTTTGTGCTCGTAATTATACACAAAAGAAATTGATTAAAATGTCACGTATTTATCACATACACACATCATTCCAAAAACAATGATATGCAAATTTGTAAATATTATATGTACATATGTATGTATATTTGTATTTGTATATTTGTCAGCATTGTCAGCATTAAGTTGTCTATAATTCTACGTATTTGGTCAGCCATAACTGGCGCCCTGTTTGGTATGGAGATCATTAAAACTGCATATTAAAAAAATATATATTTTTAGTTTTAGAGAAATCCAATTGTTTCTCTAGTAGTGGGGTATTTTCATCATGTACATATTTTCTATTTTTATTGTAGGTACACAAAAGAATGTAAAAAGTTAGAAAATATTTAAAATTTTTTTTTCTTATTTAATGGTCTTCACTTTGGCCCACTGTATTTCTCTTGGTGTTAAAACCACACCCCTCTTGTCAGCCAATATTCTGAAAGCTGAATTCTTCTTGTCTTGTTATAGCATGTTTTAAGCAAATCGGTTCAGTAGCTTAGAAGTTATGGTATACTGCATTATTTATATTTAATCTGCCCTATTCTGTATTTCATGAAAAATTTGTCAAAATTTGTATGTTTTATGGCCGAATTCTCAGTCATTAGTTAACCATTGGTAAACTAAAATACTAACTATTGTTTAACTATTACCTGTTATTCTTATGGCAAACTAAGCATTGCGAATAAAGAATCATTAGTTAAGCCTTTGTCATTAGCTAACTAAAGACTGTGAATTCGGTCATTAGTGAGTATAGATAGCTTAATTTTTTTATTACTTTTTGTCAGTTCTTTTTATTTGTTTGATTAATTATTCATTCCAGGAATTATTTATAAATTTAAATAATTGCTAAACTAGTTTTGCATACGAAATATATTTTATTACTCAAACTTTTTGTTTGAGAATTTATTAATAAATAAATATATGTATGCATGTGTAACTGAAAGAAATCATTCAATGACTCATTCTTGTTTTAGTTCAGTGAAAAGAAATTAATATTTTCTTTTCCCTGGAATCACCGCCGCTTGTTGTTCGTTCAAAACTGTGGCAGTTGGTTGGAAACTCATTTAAATTCAAAATAAAATTTTACTGTCTTAAAGTTTTATATCGCTTTCTTTATTTATTGTTTTTTTTTTTTTAATTAAGCCATAAATTTTTCGCTAAATTTTTTATTGTTCATGTTGTTGCTGTTATTTTTTTTTTGGCAGTTTAACACGTGCTTCCTGAAAACCTTTTGCAAATTCACTAAAATGACCTGTTCTCCCGTTGTCTGGCAAAAATACTTAAAGTTTTTAATAATAAAGTCTCCGTTAGTTCCTGTTACCAGAATATTAAGGAAACTCATATTCAGGCTTCCGTTAAAGTTTGAAGTTTTTGTTTTTGCAGTTTAATTTTGTAATTCTTAACTAACTTTAAATTGTCCAACACGTGTTTTTAATGTGTGTGCCACAAGAGGTCATTAAACTTATTTCATATAATGTTTGTTTTTAAATGCGCTTTCTTCAAATATAGGGTTTATTATAAGTCATTTTAATTGCTATAGAAAACTGTCCCAAGCAGACACTTTTTTATAGCAAACATTCTCAAGCAGACACCTTTCTATGGAAAACGGCCCATTTAGAAAACTGTCCCATGCTGAAATATTTCTTTTGAAAACATTCTCAAGCAAACACTTTTCTATAAAAAAACTGTCCCAAGCAGACACTTTGCAATAGAAACCTGTCACAAGCAGACGCTTTTCAATAGAAAACTGACCCAAGCAGACACTTTTCTTTCGAAAACATTCTCAAGCAGGCACTTTTCAATAGAAAACTTTCCCAAGCAGACACTTTGCAATAGAAGCCGTCCCAAGCAGACAATTTTTTTAGAAAACAGTCCCAAGTAGACACTTTCTATAGAAAACTGTCCCAAGCAGACACTTTTTTATAGCAAACATTCTCAAGCAGACACCTTTCTATGGAAAACAGCCCATTTAGAAAACTGTCCCATGCTGAAATATTTCTTTAGAAAACATTCTCAAGCAAACACTTTTCTATAAAAAAAAACTGTTCAAAGCAGACACTTTGCAATAGAAAGCTATCCCAAGCAGACACTTTTTTTTTAGAAAATAGTCTTAAGCAGACGCTTTTCAATAGAAAACTGACCCAAGCAGACACTTTTCTTTAGAAAACATTCTCAAGTAGACACTTTCTAAATAAAACTGTCCCAAGCAGGCAATGTTTTATAGAAAACTGTCCCAAGCAGGCAATGTTTTATAGAAAACTGTTCCAAGCAGACACTTTTCTATGAAACACTATCGCAAACAGCAATAATTTTGCTTATTATTCACTTCGTTTCCTCTTTCACATTTTCCACTTCATTATTCCCTTTACTTCATCGTAGACATTTTAAGCTTAAAATATACTAAATTAAACATAATTTAATTACTATTCTGCATTTAAAATACATCAAATTAATTTAGAATGCAATGAACCCTCTGATTTTTACGCAAGCATTTTCCCCTCAAAGCAGATTATAAAAAAATAAACGAATAAACTTAAATCAACTTTATTAAAATAACAATAACAAATTGTATAAATACAACAACTACAACAATTTATTTGCATAAATTAAAAGTTAATTTTTTCAAAAAAAATTCCTACTTGTTAAAAAAGAGACAAGCACCACCACAGAACTTAAAGCATATTTGAGCAACAAACAAATTCTAAAAGGGGGTATGTTTGCTTTGGGGTGGCCGACAAATTAAAAGCTCTTTGACCATTTAAATAAATTGAACATTTTGTTTTGAGACCTCATTGCGGACACAAGAATATTATATATGCCAAACTATGTCCTTAGAAACAAGAAAAAAAGGATAATAAAACTATTTATTTTTTTTCACACAACACAAAAAAGTCTTTCAAACAATAACCACACAGCAGCCGTAACATTTCTCTTTTGTATACTGCAAAATAGAAGCAAAACAAAAAAAAAAACTATTTGCAAGAGTTCAGTCCAGTTTATTTTAGTCCATTTAAACATTTTAGCATATTTTTATTTCAGTTATTAAAGTATTCTATTTTCTCCGTATACTCGTATACAACATCAACAAAAATATGTATTTACAAAAATATTGTAGAAAACAAAAATGTTAAAACATTTATGCACAAAATAAACAAAATTTACATTTTTTTCTTTCTTTCTTTTTCACAAAATGAAATTTCATTAAGAAAGACAAGTGTTCCAAAAATAAAACTAAAAAGGATATGGAAAACAAATTAAACACTTACACATGTATAAGAATAAATATGTGCCAGTGTATATATATATAAATATACTGCTGCATTAATGTATTTATATGTTTATAATTTATAAGGATCCAGAAGACCATGAAGACAGAAAGCAACAACACACTCACTTTAAAGACAAACACCTAAATGAATATGCAGATAATTATTGGGTAAGGGGAGAAGCAATTTCTAGAACTAGAAGAGAACTAGATCAAAACTAGAACATAACTAGAACAGAACTAGAACAGAACCAGAACAGAACTAGAACAGAACTAGAACAGAATTAGAACGGAACTAGAACAAAACTAGAACAGAACTAAAACAGAACTGGAACAGAACTAGAACAGAACTAGGACAGAACTAGAACAGAACTAGAACAAAATTAGAACAGAACTAGAACAAAACTAGAACAAAACTAGAACAGAACTAAAACAGAACTGGAACAGAACTAGAACAGAACCAGAACAGAACTAGAACAGAGCTAGAACAGAATTAGAACGGAACTAGAACAAAACTAGAACAGAACTAAAACAGAACTGGAACAGAACTAGAACAGAATTAGAACAGAACTAGAACAGAACTAGGACAGAACTAGAACAGAACTAGAACAGAATTAGAACAGAACTAGAACAAAACTAGAACAAAACTAGAACAGAACTAAAACAGAACTGGAACAGAACTAGAACAGAACTAAAACAGAACCAGAACAGAACTAGAACAAAACTAGAACAGAACTAGAATAGAACAGAACTAGAACAGAACTAAAACGGAACCAGAATACAACTAGAACAAAACTAGAACAGAAATAGGACAGAACTAGAACCGATACTACAACCTAAGAACTGGTGAATAGAAAGTGAATCATGTGTAATTGCCCAAAATTCCAGTATACAATTTTTCCCTTACCTCTTCCCAGGAATTGTTCATTACCAGTTAAGGATGTGCTGGCTGGCTGATTGGCACACATACGAATAATATGTTGTTGCAATGTTGCTGTTTGTTATTGTTGTTGCTTATCCTGCTTGATTTCTTTGTCAACGTTGTTCTTGTTGTTATTATTATTGTATTGCTGATGCTGATGACGATGTTGTAGTCGTTGTTATTTAATGTATGTTGCATGTGTTGTGTATGTCTCGTGTTATTTGTATTGTTGTGTTACTGTGCGGCAGCAGCATAAACACGTAAATTAATCTGACAAGTGATACTTTTAGCCCGAAGCCTGTTGTTTACTGTGGACGCACGTCAAAAATGTATCACAATCTCTGTAACAAAAAGCAAAAAGTTTATAGTATTTCTAGCGCTTATCCACACACAGACACAGAAGCGAAGTTACAAACACGAACGAACTCAACACCATGTTGTACAGAAAAATTCTAGTGGTCATTTGCAATGTTGAGTATGATGATGAAGTTGGTGGTGATGACGATGATGTTGGGTCTGCTACTACTATGTAGCTGTGATGAGCTTAAAAAAAGGAGTGTGTTCTTTGTTTCCTTCTTGACATGCACAAAAACACACTTTTGTGCAGACACTAATACATGTGCATTGTATATTTGTATGAGTATGGGTGTGTGTATGTGTGCATGTGTGTCTTCATGTTGTCTTCATGTTGTAATAAGACAATTTTTGTGCTGGCAAAATAAGTCACTTATTGCCAGTTGAGGCATTTTGTTATTTCTTGTCACTGTTGACTTTTGTATTGTTTTTTATATTTTTATTTTGCGACAACAACATCACCAGCTGCTTGTATATGTTTTAAATATATGCAGTTTTGCATTTAATATATATGGTGTTGGAAATAATAATAAGAACGGTTTGTTAATTTTAATGTTTCCAAGATGAAAAATACTATACTAATACTCGATGCACAATGAGAAGTACGCTTCAGGAAGCTAGATTAATAGCCCGTAGTCCGAGGAAGCTGCCTTTGTTGAGTGAATTGCAGAAAATTCAAAATTGTTTGCGTTTTACTTAGAAACATATTAAACGGAAATATTGGAATAATTTGCTCTGTTAAGATTAAACGTAGATAAATTTTTTTGGTACTGTTGGCGTTCGTTCGAATACTGATCTCTTTCATAGATCGTAGCAACATCCTTAGCTTCCTTTAGACAACCAAAGTTTTTGCTTGAAATATCAACTCAATTGCAAACTGAAACTCCCCCTAAAATGTTCAGAAACTTAATATCAATTAAACCTTATTCCTTGAGTTGCCTTTCTACGAAAAACTTGCCAACTCCTTTGAATGTCAACATCTCTTGATGTTCATCTGCATACAGAATAATCACACAACATTCTGATATATACACATAAATATGTATATATAGTTTAGTTCCAAGAATGGTGTTATTGTAACACACACAGAGCATAAAATACTCTGATGCGGTCTTATTGGTTTTCTTGAGTTACACTCTCCCAAAAATGATTTGGTCAGTGAACGTACAGAAATGTCGGTTCTTCTGTCCATGTGTATGGATGGATGAATGACTGCTTGGTGGTAATATGAAAATGTTGGTGCTTCCTTTTTTTCTGGTTTTTCTTTCTGCCCGTAACCCTTAGCAAAGATTGTTGAGCATGTTTTTACTTTGATGCGTAACTTCATGTATGAAACCAAACAAAATATGCAAAACAGGAGTAAGTAGCAAAAAGGAAAATTATTACTGTTCAGTAGGAAAGTAACAACAAATTTCCATATATTCATCCACAACATTTTGTTTGCATGTAATTGTTAATGTATGCATTGCGAGGAGAGAAAGTAACAAAGTGTTTGTGCAGCTGAGTGTTGTGTATTGGAGTAAAAAATTTATTTTCTTTACATTACTTTGGTTTTGTTTATTGGTTTTCATGTTTTATGAGCTCAACAAATATCCAAGGAGGGTTATAACGCCACGAATGACAAAAGGTTACAGCGATGTTTGGAACAACAGCATTAGGAATCATGAGTTTCCAAGTCATTTATGCTTGTAAAGCTAAGTCTTTCAATTATTGTTATTGTTTTTGTGATGACATCAATATTGATCAAGTTAAGCTTTTCAGATCTTGCTGAATTGAGGCAATTTACTTTTCTTTTTTTTGCATTCTTTTTGCAAAGAACGAATTATTGGAACCAACTTTTACTACAAAAGAGCTCACTCCTAAGAGGAGATGCGATTTCAGTCTTCCATGACAATTCTAAAACGGCAAAGGTCAAATGTTCCTTACGAAATATACCCAATTTGTTTCACTTAAATTTACGCTTTCGAAACCACTACAAAAAGAATCCAAGAATTAAATCTATTAGATCTATCGAACACGACTTTATTTTTGGGCTATTAACTCTCTCCATGATGGAGACATGATTTCAGTGTACTTTCACGATTGAAAATTTGGTATTGGTTTCGAAATTTTCCTGGTGAAATTGACCTCTTCTTTTCACCATAGAGACAGCCGCAAGACGAATCTAAGAATTAAATTTCATGCTTGAAGAACACGTTAGTATGATTTCCTGGTCATGGGCGCATCAGTGGAACTGGAATTGCTAATAAATGCGTAACATTGAGGTGAGGGGGCTATAGCTTAACTGATTACCGCGTTTGATCATTAAGCATGAGTTGGTATTCGTGGCCTGAGTTCGATTACCAACCCCTGCCACTTAAACAACATCAGTTTCTGATAATTATTAGTTTTCTTTCTATCCTATCATAACTAATATTTATCACAGAAATGCCAACGAAGTAAAATGATTAAATAATCAAGCTTTGATCAATGTAATACTGTACATACTACTAATACACATAACGCGCAAATACTGTGTTGTCATGTGAAAAAGCTTTGCACTCCTCTCACCATCTATTCTTCTCCTACATATACCCTTTCCAAAATATTAATTGCCTGAGTGCTACTGCTCTTTAAAAACAAAAACATGGGTCATCCATAGACGCACGAAAATGTAGCTCAAATAGACACTCATCTTCCCTGGGTTGCTGTATCGAATAGGATTGAAGAATTGTGTTTGAAAGAGTCGGAACTTCAAATCAAACTTTTCAGTGATTGACGATATGACACAAAATATGGAGGATACACTTCATTCGTATCATTGTTTGCATACTTGGGGCAACACAAAGATTATTTAGAACCAACAACGAACATTTACAGGATCAGAAAGGGTATTAAAATGAACAGAAGACCAGCGGTATGTTAGGTTATGTTTAGTTGGCAACTCGTTTGGGTTCTTCATGGGTCTTCATGTTCTATAATTTATGGCCGCAATTTTTCTCCAGTCATCTTGTATTTATATAGGGATCTATATATATAGGGATCTTGCCAAAATCACCTCTTGATAAACAATATTTTTATATAAAAGTATTTTTTTTTACAAAGATTTCTGCGTCTTAAATCTGCAAATGCCGGACAGTTCTGTAGCTTTGTCTTCGTCCTAGTCATTTATTATTGGAATCTTAATATTTGCGCATGTTAACACAGATAGGTTCTAGGCAGATTTCTCTCAAATTGTGTGTTCTATATTAGAGTAGATTTTTTTCTTGACAATGGAGTGAATTCTGTGTGAAATCAGAGGAAAGCCAATATAACGTCGTAGTTCTTGCGAGTTTATGGCGGTGCCGGCTTACGCTAGAACATCAGCTCTGTTACTACCTTCTATGTCAGCGTGTTCTGGGACCCATGCTGGGGTTACCGATGAATGTATCGGTAACTGCTTTAGAAATAGCCGGCATTTTGGGAAAATTTTTAACCAAAGCTAAGTCTTAGGAGTTCAAGTTTCGCTGGCAGTAAATATGTTTAATATCCCTACCTGTATAGCCATTATTTCATCTTGAATTATACCACAGTAATGCTGTAGCTTCAAATACGAACTTATTATTTAATCTTGACTCGTCAGTGAATATTTGTATGACGTTCTGATAAATATAGAGGACTAAGAGAAGCAGTCACTAATATAGGGGAGAGTTCTTAGTTCTTTCTTTGCTTGGATTGCTCTACTTGCAATTAAGCCCTCGTCAGTACAAAATGACTTTTCATTCACGACGGACGAGTGATAAATGGTAATTCTTAAAGATCCACAAAAGCCTTAATTTAGCAGTGAATAGTTCTATAGAGAACATTTTCCTTAAGCCCCTGCTAGTTTTCTTTACTCTACTGTTCAACATATATCCTTATCAACCGGGATACTACCAGTAACTTTTTTCTTTCCTTAACACACACCCCGCACCCCATCCCGCAGCATTCCCTCTTTACGCATCTCCCTTTTTAAATTTTCTTATACAGATTGTAACAATCATGTTGGATTATAAAATAAAAACACCAACAAAGTAAATTCTTTATTTAACAAAAAATTTATTTAATTATAGTAAATGAAACAAAAAAAAAAACACAAAATCTTGTTAACACAAAGTAAAGATCTTATAATTAAATTTTTCTACAAAATAAAATAAAAATAATAAAAAAAGATTTGTAATTTTCAAATAAAATCTTAGTTAGATTTAAAATAAAATGCAGTATAGATTAAAAAAGATAAATATTTTAAAATATAGCAAACAAACAAAAGAGTTTTGTGGGGGTTTATAATAAAGGAAAGGGTGTCTAACAAGCTTGGAAACACATTTAACGAATTTGGAAATAAAAATCAAACTTGGGTTTAAAAAATGTTTATGAATTCAAGAGGAGCATAATAAGAGAAGAGTAGATCTGTAGGGAGTTTAGTAGATATATTTAAAGGAGTTTGAAAGGCAAATCAGGTAAACCAAAGATGGGTATTAGGACTATTATGATTTCAGGAGGAGTATAATATATCAGTGTTTTTTCAAAGCCAAAAGAGGAGACAAACAAGAGATCTGTTAATACATAATATTTATTCATGTAGACGGCAACTTAAAATCATGGCTCTGATTGCTATCCTTCTCCTAAACTCAAAAACCTAAACTAAGGATTTGAATGAAAAGCAAACAAATTTCACACGTTTAAACAAAAGTCAAAGGTGTCCTATTTTGAGCCCCCAGAGCTCCGTCCCTGAAGGTTTAGTGGAGTCCATCATAAAAATTAAACACAAATACTTCTCTGCTACTCTCATGTGAAATTGTATCTCGATCGGAGCAAAGGTAAATGACAGATATATTTCCAAAAAATTTCCATTCTGACCCATTGTGTGTACATACAATTTGCTTTCAATGTATGAAAAAACTCTAAAATTTTGTGAAAGAGGGCACGATTTGTAGAGCTACTGAAGAGTAAAGCTATGTATACACGATCTATCAGATATTACAACGTTGTCAAATCTAGCAATGTGCTAGCATATCAAAATTTAAAACTAATATAGATCCAAATATTCTCAAATCTAGAACGTTATAATTTTTAACATTTTTTATTTTTAAATACCAAAATTCCTAAAACGGGGAAAATGTGTGCCGAAATTGGATTTTTTTTTTTATAAATGTGCCCACTGTAACGTTATAGTAAAATTTTTTTTTCTAAATTGTTCAAGTTTGTTTACTGAAATGAGTCAAATTTTATTTTACACACTTATACATTCTCTTTCCGGGTAATAAAAAAATTAAATATTGTTCCGAAAAAAAAAATTTTTTTTCTATAAAATAAAATGTATTTTTAAAAAATGTTTTCCAACTACGACCGTACATCAACTCGAAAACACCTTAGCTGCAATTATTTGAAATTTCGTTACGATATCTTTAATAGCTTCTGAGATACAGAATTAATTCCAAAATGAAATGTTTCTAAAGCACTGCAGATTGTCGGACCAGATCTAAAGCAAGATGGCTTGTTTATAGAGGTTTTTGAAGTGAAATTAGTAACAAACGATTGTCACTAATAAACCTTCTGTAATATCCATGATTGACGAATCTGCACACATCCAGTCTCCTCACTACAATGGGGAATGTTCAGGCTTCGTTTCTCAACACCAAAGTTTGAACAATTCCAGTATTCCATAAAGAAATTTGCAGCCTGCTTCAAAACTCCTTAATGTAGATTCTACACTCATGTTTCTTTTGTAAATCATTCTTCAAAGTAAAAACACAAGATCAATGTTTGGTTAATTCTTTAAACAGACTGAAGATATCTAATTCAAAGATTCTTTGGTTAAAAAATATTAATACGATCCTGCCTCGAACCTCCTTAATGTAAACTGTTTACTCTGCACTTATTTTTCTTGTTCAAATCGATATTCCAACTTTTATAGATGCCTAAATACAATTTACTAAAGATTTACTGATGAATTCTTATGACATTAGTATTCTGTAAAGCCTAATATAGCAATTTGTAATTATTAGGATAACCAGAGATTGACTCTACATGGTCTTTCTTATCTCTCCATCATAATATCTGGTCAAATCATGGAATACACATTATATGATTATGCGAAAAGTACAAACAAAATTTTCACTAAAAAAAACACAGTTTTTTCGGCGGAAAATATCTTCAATTTCTCCAATTTATAGCAATTTTGAAAATATTTATGAACTCTTTAAACTAAATTTTGCAAATTCTTTTGGTCAGCCTTCTTTATTGAACCTTCAAATTGTCATAATGTTAAAGTGTTCCTTTTAATGTCATCTATTGAAATTTAATTAAACCTTATAATGCAAATATAATTCATTAGTTGACCTTCTTTGTGTGATACATATGCCTCATTGTAAATTCTCTTTACTAAACTACATGTCCTCAAATGGTTTTGTATAATAAATTTAACTATTTTCCGCATGTTAATGTAATCTGGCAAAAGTACAGAATGTTAAAGGAAGCAAATCATTTAACATTGATAAATAACAGTAAGAAATTTTACAAGGAAATTGTTGTTAATTATATAAAATTAAATGCTACAGCTACGTGCAAGTAATTACGGACACGATTGAAGCAAATAATGTAATAGATTCTTTGATAACCTCAACAATTGTCTAAACCAATATACAGCTTTGTGCAACTAATTAAGGACACAATACTAACTTGTGAGCTTAAAGCAAATAATACGATAGCTTTTATAATATTCTCAAAAATTGTCATTGTTTAGTCAATTTAACTCTTACTCCTATTTTAAAACTCCTAAACTAATTATGATTTATGAATCTGTTTGTCATATTTTCAAATAAGATTGATATCAGTCGTGTGCATATAATTAAGGACATACAACAAATTTTACAAAAAAAGTATTTATTTAAAAATAAATCAATATTTTGTTGCAAATCCATTGTTAACGATAAACAGCCTGGCATCTGCTAGGCATTGAGTTAACAAAATTTTTACATACATTACTTGAAATGGCTTCCCAAGCTTTCTTTGTTTCGGCAAAGAAATCTTTAAGATTGCTCACACAAAGCTTACTTTCGTTTTTACAACTTGCCATAAGTTCTCAATCGGTTTGAGATGAAGACTGTACGAAGGCCAGCCAAGAACAGTAAACGAATTTAAAATTCGGATCGTTATCTTGTTGAAATATCCATGTTACCGGCATGTTCTTCTCAGCATACGGCATCATTGTATGGCTTATAATTCTTGCATACTGAAACTTATCTATATTTCCCTGAATTTTGTGCAGTGGCCCAACATCACGTGACGACATAACGCCCCAAAATAAAATCTCCTCCATGCTTCAATGTGGTGAAACTCTGTATCAAATTTGGCCGGCGAACATATTTTTTTCTTTTCTTATTTACGTTCACACAATAATGGCTTCTTTCTTCCAAACAGTCCAACTGCTCGCAATCGACGTTTCACCGTATCTACAGACGGTTTTGCCTCATTTTGATTAAATAGTGCAATCTGTAGTCGAATGCTTTCTGAAATATTGAAAAACAATCGTTTTTGAAACTTGCAAGGCTGTGGTGATTTCCTAATAAGTGTTTCCATCTTGAGGCAATTGTTCAATAAAGTATACAGTAAAAAAACAGTCTAACAATTGTTGGAACGCTTCAACCTCATATAGTGATACACGCTTGGAATGGAAACCTCACGGTAGTTCAAGACAGGAGCATGCATACCACACAATGCTTAGGCAGTTAGTAAAGAAAGCCAAAATAGGATATAACTTAAATTTCCAGACATTAGATAGAACTCATTTGTAATGGTCTTCTGATCCTTAAAAAAAAACATATTCACTGAAGTTATTACTACAGTACAAATCTTTGAAAACAGTTGTCTGAGAAGAATTTTAGGAATATCTTAAGCATAAACAATTAGTTAAAGGCTGTGCCAGAAATCAATTGAAACAGAGAGTTTCAGAAAAATAGATTCGACATACTTGAAGAAAGACTTACAATGTTATAACCCAAACATCAACAGAATGGAAACCACTTCCTTGGGGAGGGAAGGCAGTGGCCTCCAGCCTACAAATCGAAATGAATTCAACTTGTAATGACCCTATTATCCTTACAGGACTTGAAAGAACTTGAAGGAAATTATGACTTGAATAAAATTAATTTGTAATGCCCCTAAGATCTTAAACGGATCTAAAAGAAAGGATACTAATAATACACAATTTAGAACTAAGAATGACAGCAATATGTTTTTTTTCTTTTTACAGAATGAATACACTACTCTTGTCCTTTCAACGTGGAGAAATATTTGATAGTTATAGATAGTACGCTTAAATCCATATCATCCAAAAAGCAATGAAAAGAAAATTTATACCTTTCCATTGGGAGTCTGAAAATTTCTTAAAGAACAAGAAGTTTCTGCAAGGATTTTTGAAGGATCTATGTTTTCAATCAAACATCCTTCGATGCTGATTTGAAGAGTAACCTACAAACTCTTATGTCTGTAGCTCTCTCTTCCATCAAATTGATTTAACACATTCACTAGCACCATCTGCACTCCACTTTACAACAGTGATCGGCACAAATAAAACAAATCATAGTTAATGTATTGTAATGTTGCAATTTTCTGATTAATGTTTATGCATAATCTTCTATTTGTATTGTTTCACTGTTTTCGACTAGTTTTGGTCACATTCTGCATTCGTCCTCCTGTTGGCTATGAGTGCCGACCACTGCTTTACATACACAGTGTTCCGTATTTTCTAAAATATTCACTCAATTATTAAAATAAAACAAAATTTTCAATTGATTTAATACCTTTACTGAACTAGCCACAATAATTCATTATTTTTCTCCTTCTCCAATATTCCAAGCGTCACTGCAAAACTTCTTGTCTACTTTATGTTCTGTCAGCACACTCTCCCAGTTTGTGCAGTTCGAACGAACACAATAAATGTTAAATTTAAATTGACAACTGTATTGATATGTTTGACACATTGACCGATATTTTAATAAAACATAAACCACTAAATTGATACTCTACTCTTTTCGTTTATTTATTTTATTTGTTTTTTTTTTTTTTTTTTTTTTTTTTTTTGCAAAATTTTTAAAAAATTGTTAAACATACAAACAAACGCAAGTAAACCAATAAATACGTATATATATTCATACATATGTATATGTGTGTGTATCATACATGTAAATTGTATTTATGTACAATTTATGTATTGTATATTAATGTATGTATTTAAATTTTTATGTGTATTTATGGTAAATGTTAGTGGTCGGCTTAAAGAGAACCATGTAATCCTTTCTCTGTTGTAAACTGATCTAACCGGTAAAATTACAATTCGTATCCATTTTTTTGAAATTTGTGTAGTTTACTGTAAAACAACCGAAGCTGTTCAGCCCCTGTTAACTATGATAGCCGACCACTGGTATATGGCAACAAAATTGATTGAGTGGTTGATTTTACTCGCACACATATTTAGTTACACTCATACATAAATTTACTTTAAAATATTTTATTATTACAAAAACAACAACTTATTGCTATTGTTGTTTTTATTATTGTTGTTGCTATAATTGCAAACCAAATGGAGGTTGTTGGTTTATTCTCTGTATTTTTTTTTGTATTTAATCGATTTGTACAATTTAATTGTAATTCATGACAAAATATTTCTTGTTGATTTTAAAATTTAAACAAATTGGAAATTTTGATGAATGCCAGTTATTTATGTATGTACAGTTGTGGATAGTTTTAATTTAATTTTGCTTTTAAAAACAAATTATGCCAGAATCGCAGAGTTTCAAATTACAATAACTGACATAAAAGACTTTGGAGGCTTAGGAGCCTCAGGTGTAATTACTCTTAAAATCAGACATATTTTATTTGCAATTCTTAAACATTATGAATTAATATAAACAGTCGGCGTTATTAAAAGCAGTGTTTAAATATTATTAATGAAATAGAAATAGAAACAGTAAAGAGTTTTTGTGATTTGTTACACCTTGGGAACAAAAATTACATAATGACTTTGCAATCACTTTGCAAACTAAACCACACCGAACCTATAAATGACGGTCCGATGTGCTGATTTCAGAACGGTAGATGCGCTTATGGAACAAATGAATACAATTTGCTTCGACATGATGAAGCGAAATAAACTACATCTCAACCCAGTCACTACGTGGGTGCTACGAACACCTTTGTTCCTTACGATCAGTAGGAGATTTAAATACCAAGAGCACTTTAGAGCACAATGCACGAATAAACGACAAACTTTCTGTTCCTACACAAGCCAGTGAGATCAGAGATGAATGGATCTCATCTTATGCACTCTGATCAAGTATCATTGACAATATTTAAATATGCCAATTTGAATGGAGATACTGAAGGGATTTTTGTAAATTGAAGTAAATTGAAACTAACATCTTAGTTCTAACAAAATCACCTTCACATTTTTTGAATGTATCCAAGAAAGCTGCCCTTGGTACTCAACCTGTCTTTTCTTACACATGAGTTTAATAAATTCGATGGATAATTGTGGCTACATTACAGTTAATTAAGTTAAATTAGAAGAACGCATTATATCAAATGGAACAAATTCGATATTCTTGATGGATCAATCTAACTTATGCAGCATACTCGTAACATTTTTTACAGAAACAGTTTTAGAATTCCCTTATATACCTATAAAGCCTTCATAATTAAAGAACAAACCAAAACAAAATTTCAAATCAATTCAATTCCTTCACTTAACTATCCAAAATATTTCTATATTATCTTCGTATGCCAACACTGCACTATGGAGCAATGAAATCGCTACTAATAACACACAGTTATTGCAAGTTATTTCATTCAGGAAAATAAAGCTTTAACAAATCTACCCTTCAACAATTGGAGTTTCTAATCAAAACACAATCCATATTTGCCTTGATACTTTTGATATGTATCAACATTTTTAAAACGAACTTTTCTGGCAATAGGAGAGGCCATAATCCATCTAATTATTTCAGTATAGACAACATACACAACCTGCTATTTCCCACCCATTATTTATTTATTTCACCACAAATAACAAAGTGTTAAAGTGCGAATATCTTAAATATACAATTTTCATCTCTTTGCTATAGAATAACATATGCCAACATATTGATAAAGTTCTTTGTATTTAACAAAACAAAAAAAAATTCTTTGAAATATATTCTTATTTAATCTTAGACAAGAGTATGTATTATTGGCTACAAAATATCGTATTGGCAAATGCAATTGCATTTAATCACTGATATATGAAATTAAATAAAGTGAGACACACACACAGAAAGTACTCTTCTCCCAACCAAACGGCACAACAAAAAATTGTATACATATGTATATGGATTTCCGATATCAATTGATATTATATAGAATTATAATATTACTCAATCACATACACAAAGGCACAACAGCCAAAGAGGAAAAGTATAAAAGATTTAACCATAATACGACTATAATCAATGAATGACTTTTGCTACTAAAAGCAATTGAATATGGAACAACACATCTCACATGCTGGTATGATGCAGTATGAAGCACATACAATGTTGCCTATATGTTCAACCATGCAGCATCAGTCGTAAGCAATTTTATGCGTATGTGTATCTCGTAAAAATCTGAAAAGCAAAAAATAAAAAAAAAGGTTAAAAAGAATTCAAAAAAAAGTCCATAAATAAATGTAATACATACTTCAATATATAAACACACAAATTTCACTGAAGAGGCAAGCAAGCGAATGGCGAACGGAATGAAGGTGCTGTAGGGGAAAGTCAATAATCATGATATGATTTTATACCTGGACACAAATATGTTCCGTTATAGGAAGTGAAAAGTAGCAGTTAGAAGGAAGTCATGGGAGAAACCTTACATTTGAACGATATCAGTATAGTTTGTTGAGATGGACTGGGTAATTAACAGGGTTACAAAACTATTTAGCTAAAGCTCTCTTAACTTCCGGTCAAACTGAAATTATACCGCTTCCAAAGATCGAAGAAAAGTAAATTTACTATAATGACGAATCATAATATGGTCATAAAGTTTTATCGTAATATGAAAAGAGTGTTTTTTTTTAGATGTATAGAAAGAACTTTGCAATGAAATAAAACAAAAATGGTTTTCTTAAATTGCCATGAAATTTGAAATTAACTTTATTCGAAAGCTAATCTTCTGGCATATGACTGGTTCGGACGTAGTCTAATCTGGAGGTACAATTATTGATGACTTTTTCCAACATATGTGGCCGTATATCGGCAGTAACGCGGCAAATGTTGTCCTCCAACTGGTCAATTGTTCCGGGATTATCGGCGTACACTAGCGTCTTCACATATCCCTACAGAAAATAATCAAGTGGCGTTAAATCACTCGATCTTGTGTGTCAATTTATGGGTCTGAAATATGAAACTATGCGGTTACCAAACGCTTCCTGCAATAAATCATTTGTGGCACTAGGTGTGTGACATGTTGCGCTATCTTGTTCAAACCACAACGTAACGTTCTAGCCAGCTTCGTTTTTAAAGATGTATGGGGACTAATTGTTCCACAAGCCCATAATGCACACCAAAAAGTCGGGTTTTCTGGATGTAACGGTGTCTCAACATACGTTTGAGGATTATTATCACTTCAAATACTTCAGTTTTGTTTATTGACATATCGATTAAACCAAATGTCAGCTTCATCGCTTCGCTTATGGAAATTGTGATTTTGCATTTCGAACAGAATCATGATTTTCAAAATAAATTTGTACAATTTGGAAGCGTTGTTCTGGCGTCAGTCTCTTCATGATGAAATGCCAAACCAAACTAAACATAAATCACTTTACAGCTGAGAAGGAGTCATAGAAAGAATTCAATGTTAAAAGAATACCACCATCTTCTCCCTAATTCAAATTTGGTTAATTTTCTAGTGTCAAGATTTTCGCGATTATATTCTACATACATACATGTGATTCTTTTTGTGAGATCTGGCTAATTAAGAACCAAGAAGTTCAATTCCCACAACTCTCATTCGGCCAATTTGAGTTATCAAACAAACTAACCCTTTGCTTTTAGGAATGTATACAAACTTCAGACTTCCGATTGCAATAAATCATTTGCATCATGCAGTAATAAATCGCCCAACATTGCCAATATTTGTTCAAGCAGTTGGAGGAGGAGGCTTCTCTGTATCAAACTTTATCATGACAACTTTTGCAGCTATCATAATATAAGAGATATCATTTCCTAATGTAACACTGCCACCATATTCCCAACTCGATCAAGTTATAATTAAATTTATTATTATAGAGTCTGCGTTGGATCAAGCATCTGTGTGTTGAGAGCGGTATGCCAAACAATCGACCGATCTTATAAATGATGCGAAAGTCTTTCATATTTTAATTAAAAATTATTAGTTACTATACTGGACACTTGACTACGAATGGTAACCGGAAGTATATAAGAACTGAAACGCGAGTGTGAATAGATTGCCTCATTCTTTTCTTGCTAATTGCCTTCTAGGCTCTCATACAAAGTTGAGAACAGTTATCCAGAAAAATGTGAGCTAAATAAGATTAGAAACTCACTGTACAACACTTAAATAGATACCGTAAGGATATAATATTTGAAATGGTAGAGTCATTGTCATATTGGTAGGGACTCAAATAGAACTCCTAGGCTGTTACTGGGATCATGGAAAGGAGAGAGTAGTTTCTCATAAATCTGTGTTGTAAACCCTTATACAAAGGTGGGAATAGTTCTCCAGTAAAATGTAGCCTAAATGTGATTAAAAACTCACTGTACAACACCTAAATAGATACCGGAAGGACACAATAATTATTAATTATTGAAATGGTAGAGTCAACGGATATAGGTAAGAACTTAAATAGAATTCCTAGGCTGTTACTGGGATCATGGAAAGGAGGAAATAGTTTCTGTGGCGCAAATCACAATACAACCCTAAATAAATACCGAAGTGCTATTCATATGAAACCAGAGCGTTAACAAATCATTGGTAAGCTCGCAAACAGATTTGAACTTGCTTTATTGTCTCTGCTGCTTAGACAATGGAAAAAGAGAACAGTTGTTCTTCAACCCTAAAAATGTCTGGCTGTAACAAAAAATTCTGGAGGAATACAAACTGGAAGATTTGTCAGATTTATTGGGAACTAGACTTTGTTACCTAAGTGAAGCAGTTTGGATCATTGTGTTTACTCATAAAACAATTATAACTATTCTGTTTGATTGCTTGCATATAGCGAACCCTACAAACTGACCATCTAAACCCTGATAAAACTAATTAGAAGCCTATCTACAGTAAGCAGGAAGGTTTAAAGGTGTGTTAACTGAATGTAATTTATGGCAAATATTCACTGTAGCTCAATTGTTTTCCAACTGTTTTGCGACCAATTTACATAAACCCAATACTTCCTAACTAAAATCCAAGTAAATTCTAGAACTGCGAATAGTTTTGCTCTTCAAATATTAGCTTCGATTCGTTAGGAAAGTTGGTCTGCTGTAACTTTTACCACAATTCTTAATTTTATCATAATAATGCCTGTATAAGGCAAAACTTAAATAGTTGTTTGCAAATCTTCTCCCCCTCTTTATTGTCGTCACTCATCACTTTTGCCGGCACAATGTTGCACAATATGTTTATTGTTTTGTTGCTGTTGCTTACTTGAATTGTTAACTTTGCAACAAGATCAATAAATTCAGTTTGTTTCGTTTCCATTGCGCTGTGGTATTGAACGGTCAATAAACATGTTGGAAAAGTGAATGAAAGGGTGGGACATAAAGTGGTATGGGGTTTACATTATTATTTTTCACTAACCACAAGCATAATTCTGGATATATTCCATTTCAGATCCGTATTTCCGTAGAATAATTTACACCAAAAGTTTGAAATGTATTTTCACTAGTTTGCTGAAATGAGTTCCTTTAAGACCAAGACTAACACTAAGACTAAGACTAACACTTACACTAAGAAGACTATAAAACACCAATGATTGTTTAAGATGTTTTTTTACATTGCAGACGTCATTATAGTTACTTCTAAGTAATGCAGACATTCAGTAATGCAGTTATTCAGTAATTGTAAGACATTATCAAGTTTTTGCTGGCTTATTTTCACTCCTTTTCCAAAAAAAAAAAAAAAAATATATTCACAACTACTTCAGCACCCTTTTCATGCAAACAGTCTTCCTTTCATCTGCACACTTTATGATGATTTCTTACAGTTGTTCGATTTTTATTGCAGCAAATTCATTGAACAACAACAATACTACAACACAAAAAAAAATAACCATTTACGGACAAAAACGTATGAGTTGCAGCCGTAAGTTATTGCGGTAGAAATTACATTTGCGATGTTTGTATTCTTCATAGCAAAATGTTGCAAAGTTCGTGATCGCTTTGACCAAAAAGATCTTCTTCATGGCCATAAAATGCAGCCAGCTCACCAAACAAATACAAACAGTCAGTGGATATATTGAGCCACAGTTATGGGAACTGTGTTCATCTTTCTTTCTTTTACTCTTGTAATTTGTGTATATCTGTTAATATTGGATTTAAGTTTTTTTATACAAATGCTTTTGGTATCTTTCGTAGTATCGTATATTTTTCAATGTTGGTAGTAAATAAATTTTATTGCCGGCTATTGAATATTTTCAATTTTGTCTTTTCATCGTTTTGGGATTTCAAATTTATGGCAAATGTTTAAATTTTGTATAATTGAAAGCGGAGAATGAAATTTTGTTTTATTTGTTTTTTTTCTTTGCCATTATTAGTTGTTAACAAGCTGATTCTTGGTGATGTTTAAGTGGATTTTTATACCGTAGTCAAGGAAGTTAAATGCTATGTAAATTGTAAAAAAAAACTGCTGCTGCTGAAAAGTGCAGTTAAGATTAGATTGTTTTTTGTTTGTTTTAAAATCATAAAGAATTATTTAATTGCTTGTCAAGTTATTTGTTGTATAAAGTTTATGGTTTGTGCATAGAAATGTTAACGACTTAATTAGGGAATTTTCAAAGGTCAAAGATCAGTTAATAGGAAAGGCCAAAAGTCACGATTATTTTTCCTTATAAAGATGGTCTTTAACTTTCCTTATAAAATACCCCCCGATTGCAGTTTATATAAACCACGATTATTGTCTTAAACTTTTCTTTTAAAAGACCGATGATTGCAGTTTATGTAAACTATGATTATTGCCTTAAAATTTCCTTATAAAAGACCAAAAAACTTTCCTTATAAAACAGCCTTAAACTTTCCTTATAAAATACCAACGATTGCAGTTTATATAAACCATGATTATTGCCTTGAAATTTCCTTATAAAAGACCAACGATTGCAGCTTATATAAACTATGATTATTGTCTTAAACTTTCCTTATAAAAGAGCCACGATTGCAGTTTATGTAAACCATGATTATTGTCTTAAACTTTCCTTATGGAAGACCCCCCGATCGCAGTTTATATAATCCACGATTATTGTCTTAAACGTTCCTTATAAGAGACGCATGATTGAAGTTTATGTAAACTTTCCTTATAAAAGAGCCACGATTGCAGTTTATATAATCTACGTTTATTGTCTTAAACTTTTCTTATAAAAGGCTAACGATTGCAGATTATTGTCTTAAACTTCCCTTATAAAAGACCCTTGATTGAAGTTTATGTAAACCATGATTATCACCTTAATTTTTCCTTATAAAAGACCCACGATTGCAGTCGAAACATTAAACTTTAAGGTGTCTAAGCAATTTCTTGTCAAATGTTATATTTAAAAGCCCTTAAGTCCTTTCGCCTGAAACACATTTTTAAAAAGCAATAAAATTGTTGCCATTTGTTCTTTTTTTTGAAACCTAATTAGCTTATTCTAACATTATAACCATTCATATTGTTTACACCCTGCTTCTGCTATTCCCGGCACTTTATTACAATTCAATGCTCACAATTTCCTTTCATTCCATTTGTATACTTCTTTTCTATTTTACCTCCCTTTAATTATGCAATTTTCTGGCTAAATTTAATTTAAAATATTGTTTAGCTTGTGTTATTTTAAGCCTTAATGACAACAAACAAACCCCTTAATAAACCTTAAAATATAAATAAAATAAGACACACGAAGAAGGCTCCCTTTGGCATATGCTTGCCAAAGTGAAGTTTCTAAATGCCCCCCAAAAATATGCAACACTCCAAAGTAAGGTTAATATTTATAACTGGCAAATGTAAAATAAATTAACGCAATGCAGAGACATACAACAGCCAGTGCATTACTGCAATAAAATATCAACCCTTACCCCTCCAAAAGGAATACAGGCAAAGTTATTTATTTCATTCTGGGGTTGTATCAGAAATGCAATTTCTATAAATATACACACACCATACTTTAACACAGTGTTGTTAATTTATTTATATTTACTTGACGCTCAAAAATAGACAACACAAATTCTTATATTTCTACATATAAATCTGTCTGAGAAATTGTTTAAAAAGCCTCAAAGTCAAAGGGCGGGTAACAGGGAATGCATTCTCTCTGCGTATGTGCTTATTGTGAATTGTTTTTGGTTTATAATAAAATAACGGAAACTTGATGTTTCCTTTTTGAAGTATTTAATACATTTGGGTGCTGTGGTACTGATTAATTGTATTGCTATAAAGGAAACCCGTAAAACTCACCAAAAAGATTTTGTATTTAACTATAAGCTTTCGTAAAGGGGGGTCACGCGCTGTTGTGACTTTGTATGGAAATTTGTAAAAGAAATAATTAAGGATCGGTATAAAGCGCCCATATAAATGAGCTATAATTTTTAGGGTAAGTGAAAATAGAGATTAGAAACAAAGCAAACCCTCCCCGGGGGACTTGTAGGCTAGTAGTTATAGAAAATGATTTAGACCTTCGGCCGAATAGTCGATATTAAGAACATATGTTAAGTCTTATTTTTATAAGCTTAAAGTTTTGCTTATGTATTCCCGAACTAAAATAGTTTAAAGTTCCCCGGCAAGCAATGGCTAGTAATTCTTCTTTAATCACCATTTTAGGACTATATTTTTTAGTTATTTTGTAAAAAAAGCTCTTAGCTTCATAAACTCAAATGGTTTAATATCCCCTAGGGGGCAAACACAAGTAATCCTTCTTTTACAGACGTTTTAGGATTATAGTTTGTGTTAGTTTTGTAAAGAAAGACATTAAAACCATAAACTCAAATACTCAAATGGTTGAAAGTACCCCGGGGGTCAATTACAAGTTAACCTTATTTTTAAACAATTTAGGGCTTATAGTTAGCGTTATTTTTGTAAAAAAGTCCTTAAGTTTATAAACTCAAATGGGTGAAAGTTCCTTAGGGGTAAAAGCAAGTAATCCTTCTTTTACAACCATCTTAGAGCTATATTGCGAATTATGCTTGTAAAGCAAGCTATTAACTTCATTAAATCAAATGGATTAAAGTCAAAGGGGATCAATGACAAGTACATATTTTTCCTTTCACAACCAGTTTAGGACTACAGTTTGAATTGTTTTTATAAATAAACCATGTAACTTAAATGGTTTTAAACAATAATTATAGTTTCAGCACAACTTTAAATATTATTTTGTAGATGGAGTAATTTTCGTTTCTGTAAAGAAATCCATTAACTCAAATGGCTTTAAAATCCCCAAAATACTGTATTTCTACATTTACAGTTATTTTAGGAATTCAATTTTACTTGTTTTTGTAAATAAAGCCCATAACTCAAATGGTTTAAAATCCACCAGGTTTTTGGGACTATAGTAGGACCTATTTTTTTAAATATGTAATAATAACGAAATGGTGGAAATAGCCCAGGGGCTTTTTAGTAATACAATGTATGTTTATTAGGGTGGCCCCAAAATAAAGTTGCGGATGTTCCCGACTAATATGAAAATTTGATTCATTTTAAGACTTTGTTTCTCAATTTTTTTTGTCCTGGCGTCAATATTTGGTGAGCTGGATCAAAGGATAAAAATGTCGTTTTTAGAGGTTTTTTGATTTTTTTTTTACATTTCTTCCAAAGGAACTATATGTAAATTTGGTATCATATGAAAGGTCTTTGAGAGGTGCATTCAATGGGTTATTAAAAATTAAAAATTTTGAAAATTTCAGACAAAATTTTATTTTTTTTTTATTTTTTCATAGAATTTAAATAGTTGAAATTTCTTGATTATAAACATCATGCAATTTAACCCAAATAGATTTCGGAAAATTAAAATTTTATTTTCTCTCCTTTCTTTCAGGTATGTAACAATTTTAAATTAAATTATAGATAATCTTATGAAACTGTAAGTATTTAAATATCCTTGCAAGATAATCATCAATTAACCATCTAATGATAAAATATAAAAATTTTGAATTAAACAAGCTAAAAATAAACAAAACATTAAAGAAAACTTCTTAAGGTTTAAAATAACTTTTAAACATTGACATTACCATCTGAAAGCATATGCAAGTATTTCGTATTTTTCTCCAAAGAAGTAGTTTGATTTATGCTTAAATAACATTTTTCTAGGGCTTTTATATGATTTATGTATGTTCTAGCACTTGTACTTGTTCTAAGAAAGAGTTCAATATTGATGACTATTGTTCTGGCAATTTTCCTTATTGTTGCTGGTCTGCCGATCCAATCTCAACTTATTATGAGATCTCAAAAGTTACAGACAGCCTGATAATTGAAATTTCAGCATGGTTCTATAGAAGACCTTATTGATTTTTCCTTTCGTGATAATGAAAATGTATGTATAATGCATAAGGCAGGTTAAGATGGTCGCACTGAACATTTCTAAACGTACTTGGCAAATAATTGCAGAAAAAGACGTAACAACTAAATAAAATATATTTATTTATATTTAGGACTAGACACATTAAATATTTAGTTTTATTTTATTTGTTGCTGTTTAATCTTGCAAAACTCTTGTAAGAGTAAACAAAGTCAAACAAATTTTGTGCTAAAATAAATGGTTACGGGTTTTTGAGTAAGTTATTGCCATGTGTGACCGACCATACCTTAAATCATTTGTGGGTAATTAAGAATCAGGTATTGTTTAATTATAATTGTTTTATTTTAAGTTTCCCTTGTGGATCTTACCTATAATTGTTTCAGTACATTTTATAAATAATCTTTTTAACAATCTTATAATTTAGTTATCTGATCCACAATTTCATTGCATTCTTTCCTCGTTTTTCCTCTAAATATCAGTGAATTTATTTATTACTTCCTATACTTTCTCGTGTGATAGAACACCCTGAAGTATTTTTTAATCAATATCAGCCAATTTTGGCAGAAAGAGCTGTGTTATTATGTTGCATTAACCATCATCCATAACATTCACTGTTTGATGAGGCTCTTGTTAACGATTAACAAATGAAGAAAGGTTTTTCACCTTACGATGATTTTTTACAAGGTGCTGAAAGGGTTCATTATTTTTGAAATATTTTTTGGAACACTGAAAACTAGTTGTTGTCTAAATTGTAATCTGTCAAACAGCTGTCATTATTGTTGCAAATTTAAATTTTTCGAAAATTTTGTGGCCATTCCCTGTAACAGGGATCAAAACTAACATGGCATCTATTATCTATAGATAATTCCAGAACTGATTCAATTCCTAAAAAAAAAAAAACACTTTATTGAAACTGAAGTTTGAAAAGCCAAACATAATTTCTAACTAAGGAAAGAATGTAGGGCTTCGATACAGAAAGCAACAGCATTAATATAATATTATTATTAACCCTGAAAATGTATAAAATGCATGTGTGTGCGTGTTTCATAACGGAAATGGCAAAAAAGGTTTAAAGGCAAGCAAGATTTCCTACTGTTTGTTACAACACTCATACAGTTTACCACAGCCACAGTTTATTAAATTCTTACTTAATGCAACAGCACAAACAGCATCTCCTTGCAACACCAACTCACACAAGCACAAATATCTCGCAAAATATTACACCATCAAGAAAGCGTACGTCACAAGAGAACTGCAATTGAAGAGAAGGAAGGTTTTTGTACCCCAATGTCACATTTATTGTCTATGGGTACCTTGATAATTTACCGTACGGCATGATGTTGATATTGATGTTGCTATTACTATTGCTGTTGCTGTTAATGTTGTTGCAACAGCCACAGCATAACATTAAAGTATGGTGTCAATGAAAATACCCCCTACTGTTGCCATCAGAGAATGGTTAGTTGTTGGTTAAATACTACAACCATAAGCTTTATACAGTTGTGTACCTACCCCTTTTTCTGGTCGAAATACGAGAAACATCAATTCAAATACCACCCATATGAACAACCCATCCAATGGAGTCCATTTATATGGTTTTTGTTGTCTTTTTTTTTTCTCTACTTAAAACAGGTAAACATATACATATATACACTTGCAGCACACAGTACAACACAAACTTACAACAGAGACATACAACCCGGCGGCACCTTTGATGTTGTATTTTATGCAAAATTATCTACATCTACACACCACACTCTCCTTTAGCTATAGAAAACCAGCGGTGTCTCACTGCACATGTTTATACCCTTGTGTGTCCTGTTTTACTGCTGGTGTCCGTGTGTTGTGTATGTTTATAATTTGGCTTTTGCTGCTAAACAATCTTGTTGTTTTTTCTGGTGTATTTTGTAGTTAGTTAGTCATCATCTACAATAATAACAACAAGCTGCAGTAGCAATAAGAATAGAACCAGCAACAGCAACTTTAACCAAAACCCCATCGTGTCAAAGTGGTCGTCTCTAGCCTGGGTTAATTTGCCTTTGAGTCAGTAGTGACTTGTACTTGACTTTCAAGTAACGCACATGTCAAAGTATCTTTTGTTGCATAAAGTAATGACAGCAGCAATAATAATAATGACGACAACGTTATTGGAATAGTTAAAGACTTTAATAAAACTTTTAATAAGTATTTTTGTTATTTATGTGATAGAAAAATTCAAATAAATATGCAAATTTTTAGCAGACTTCTAGGAGGCTGTCTAGTCTACTTGATTGAAAAGGAAAATGTTTAAGTAAGTATTTAAAACTACATATTGCATTATATAGTTCCTCCATATTAATAATATTTAAAAGACAATTGTAAAGTTAATGGGTAAAATTTGCAACTTACAAAGACTTGCATTCAATTCTAGTTTACTTTAGGAAATGATGCATGTTTAAGGCTTAATATGACGTAATTTTTGTTTAATCTAAATTCGGCTTAAATCCTAGCTCTTGTATTTAGGTTCAGCATCAAGCGTAGATCTTTAGTTAGTCTTTATTAAGCATCAAGCGTAGCTGTTTATGTGGCCTAAGTTAAGCTTTAGTCGAAGGTCCTTACGTTGTCTAAATTAGGGTTTAATTTAAGTTAAGCTGGAATCTGAGTTTAAGTTAAGCTTCAGTCGAAAGTCCTTACGTTGCCTAAATTAGGCTTTAATCTGTCTAAGTATAAATTTAGCTTGAATCGTAGCTGTGTCGAAATCTAAGTTAAGCTTCAATTGTTTTTTAGTTGAGCTTCAATCGTAGGTCTGTCTAAGTTTAAGGTAAACTACAATCTTAGGACTCTCTTAGTTTTAATTTAGGTTCAGCTTCAATTAGGCTTTAATCTGTCTAAGTTTAAATTTAGCTTGAATCGTAGCTGTGTCGAAATATAAGTTAAGCTTCAATTGTTTTTTAGTTGAGCTTCAATCGTAGGTCTGTCTAAGTTTAAGGTAAACTACAATCTTAGGACTCTCTTAGTTTTAATTTAGGTTCAGCTTCAATCGCAGGTCTGTCTAAATCTAAGTTAGACTTCAATCGTAGGACTGTCTAAGTTGAAGTTAAGCTTCAATCGAAGGTCTGTCTAAGTTTGGGTTAAGCTTCAAGGTTTGTCTAAGTTTAAGTTAAGCTTTAAATGAAGAGCTGTCAAAGTTTAAGTTAGCTTCATTCATAGACCTGTCTCAGTTTAGGTTAATCGTGTCTGTCTAAATGTGAGTGAAGCTTCAATCGTAGACTGTCTAAGTTGAAGGTAAACTTTAATCGAAGTTCCATCTAAGTTAAGCTTCAAGCGGCAGATTGTCTAAATTAAGCCTCGATCGTAACTCTGACTAAGTTTATGTTAAGCTTCAATCGTATTTCTGTCTAAGTTTGGCTTTAGTCGTAGGTTTGTCTACGTTTATGTAAAGGTCTAATACATAAGATTAGATGCTTACTGCCTCCTAGTACTCACAGGTTACTAGAATCTTACCTATCGGATCGCTTATTTAGCCCTAGATGGTTACTCTTCATTTTTGTACATTAAGGATGATACTCTTTGTCGAATCGACGAACAATTCCTAAAAATAATTTGTCCATATGTAGTATGGCTCGGCGATGTGATATTCCTTTTTTAGTGAGCTATTTTTGAAATTTTTTTCACGCAGATTTGTTTTGGAAAACCCAATAATATTCTTCATCTGAAAATCTGGCACGACAGTGGTACGTTATCTACAGCAAAGAATATATTCTCTGCTTCTAAATTACTGCTTTCGCTACCTTCGTGGAAGTTATCTTCTTCCTCTGAAGCATCTAAGATCTCATCGTCACAACTTTTCAAGAATCTCTCGATGTCAGCATCGGAAAGCTGCTCCTAAGATCTTCGACGAAAATCCACAATGTAAAATACTCTCTGCTATCCCTAACTTCATTTTCCAGCCATTAAATCTTAAAATGTTTAAAAAGTCCATCAAAAAAAAAAAACCTCCGCCAAACCGAAAGAAATAATAACAATCATGCTGCTGAGCTGATGATTTAAATACTGTGTAATGTTGCAATGTTAAAGAAATTATATTTAAAACACATCATAAGTTTCCTTCCTTCTATTATGGCTTACCCTAGACTCTTATTACAAGTTGCTGAAGTTGCTGCTGCTCCAGCTACTGCTGTTACTATTTACTGTGTTGTTGACGGTGCGTCTGTCTGACTGTCTATGTGTTGTTGATATCTTGTGTAATGTCTCAAGTTAGTTGGTTGCTGTTGTTGGTGGCAGGCTTTACACTTGAGCTCATATTTGCAATGTCGACAATGTTGTATTGCTTCAGCTGTTTTCTGTTTTTAATTTCTTACATGCGACAACAACTTATTTTTTTTTTTTCGTTTCTAACCATTTCATTTCTCTGCTCTTATCTTGTTTTTTTTTTGTTGGTTTTCTTTCTGTTGTTGTTTCTCTCCCTAAAGTGAAAAGTCTCGTTATATGCCACCAAAGGAATTTAGGTACTTTTGACGTAGTTTTTTGTTGTTGCTGGAAATCCAGCAGCAACTTCTTATTTGTTTGTTTGTTCACTTCATTCTTTCATTCATTCATTTAGCTTTCTTTGTTTATTCTTCTGTTTTTTTTTTTTCTGTGTGCACTTTTTTTTTGGTTTGCTTCTTATTGTATTTCTTTGGCTGTGTGCAACAACATGTTGTTTCGGGGTTGACATATTGAGTGAGTTGTTTGCTTGTTGTTGCAGCATGTGTTGCGTTGAATTGGTCCGGTTGGCTTGATATGTTGGCGTCATATAATTTCAGTTTCAGTTGCATTAAAAAATTAATTCATCATGTTTTTTGATATGCTACTTTTTGTTTTCGTTGCGTTTAAGCTTCAATGATACTGTAACATTTTTTGCGTATTTGGTGTATGTGTTTGAATGTGCAGAGTTTGTTTTTTTTGTGAAAATAACTTAATTAAATTAAAAGGATTCTTAAAGGGAGCTGAAAATATTTCTCACATAATAAAACAGTAGCTGGTGGTGGTTTAAAAATGAAAAGGATTTAAGTTGCAATAAGTCAAAATAAGTTTAATTGTAAATGGCAAAATGTGAGGATGTATGACGAGGATGGAGTAGGAGTTGGTAAGGAAAAAGGATTTGGAAAGAATATATTTATAGCGTTAGTTGCAAGTTCTTACATGGTATAAATTAAGCCTCACCGGAACGTCCGTCTAAGTTCAAGTAAACCTCAATCGTAGGTCTGTTAAGTTGAAATCATGGATCTTTATATAGTCTAAGTTAAGCTGCAGTCGTGGATATTTTTACAATCTAAGTCAAGCTGCAATCGTGGATCTTTATATAGTTTAAGTTAAGCTGCAACTTTTACAGTCTTTTTACAGTCTAAGTTAATCTGCATTCTTGGATCTTTATATAGTTTAAGTTAAGCTGCAGTCTTGGTTCTTTATATTGTCTAAAGTTAAGCTGCAATCGTGGATCGTTTTACAGTCTAAGTTAAGCTGCAATCGCGGATCTTTATATAGTCTAAGTTAACCTGTAATCGTGGATCGTTTTACAGTCTAAGTTAAGCTGCAATCGCGGATCTTTATATAGTCCAAGTTAAGCTGTAATCGTGGATCTTTTTACACAGCCCAATCATGAATAAAAAATCCGCGGGAGTTTTTTTCCTTTTTATTTTTTTAACATTGAATTTGAATAGGAAAAATGGGAAAACGAAAAAAACTCGCGCGGAATTTTTATTCGTGATTGGGCTGACAATCTAAGTCAAGCTGCAATAGTGGATCTTTATATAGTCTAAGTTAAGCTGCCATCGTGGATATTTTTACAATCTAAGTTAAACTGCAGTCTTGGATCATTATATAGTCTAAGTTAATCTGCAGTCTTGGTTCTTTATATTGTCTAAGTTAAGCTGCAATCGTGGATCGTTTTACAGTCTAAGTTAAGCTGCAATCGCGGGAGTTTTTTCCTTTTTATTTTTTTAACATTGAATTTGAATAGGAAAAATGGGAAAAGGAAAAAAACTCGCGCGGAATTTTTATTCGTGATTGGGCTGACAATCTAAGTCAAGCTGCAATCGTGGATCTTTATATATTCTAAGTTAAGCTGCAATCGTGGATCTTTATATAGTTTGTGTTTGGCTTTAATCGTTTGTCTTAAAATAGTTTAAATTTAACTTCAATGGTTTGTCTTAATATAGGGTAAATTTAGCTTCAATTATGAATCTTTATAAAGTGTGCGATAAGCTGCAATCGTGGATCTTGATGTAGCAAAAAACTATTAATGTTTTGTAGAAAAAAGGCAAAGTTCTTTCCATTGGCACTTACATTAACAAATAGGGAAATAATGATTTCAATTCTCCAAATCATTAAAAATGTATTTTAATTCTTCGAAACCATAGGAGCCCTCACACTAACTTACTTACTATTTCTTGTTTCCTTGTAAGAAACAAAAGTATTTTCCCTTAGGGAATCGGTCATTTAAACATCAAAATACACATTTATCATTTTACAGTTTACACTTTCCGCTTAAAAACAATTGATCACATGCTTTAATAAACTTCTTTACACATAAAGCAACGAGTAAGTTGCTCTCCTAGACAGAAATACCCTGAAAAAAACAACAACTGTTAATTCTTAATATGATTGCCAGCAAAGCAAATTATCATAAAACAATATGGAAATTTGTTTATGATTATTTTATTTACATGAGTTTAGTTAGCGATGACGCTCCCTCATATTTAACAACCATATGGATCATTAATATTATGCGTGTTCTTTGGCAAATGTCAAGAATACGAGAGTTAGTGAGGTCTGCAAAGTATTTCAACACTTTGGTGGAGATATGAGGAGAGAAAGGAAAAAAAAACTAAAGCTGAAACAATTTTGCTATTGAAAGGAAAAGTGAATGTGTGTTGTGAGAAGAGAGCTGGTAGGCGAATAGGTAATGAGCTATTAATAATGTGAATTTCTTCTGTGGTCATTAGGCAGAAATCTTTTCATAATATATTGAATAGAATTTGGGAGTCTAATAATTTTTGTTGGTCTAATGTATGGAATGAAATACAATTGAAATTTTCTTTGCAATTTCTAAAAACACAATTTTCCATGTTTAGATCGCTTTAAAATTTCGATGTACAAATAATTTAAACGGCAGGAGAAGATGTAAAACAAAAACAGATGATTAATCACCGAAATTGAATGTAAAACTGAGCGTATGTCATTAAGCCTATGGACATGATCTTCGATCATTACGTTAAATTGTTTTCATAGTTGATTTAAACACACCCGAAAGTGTAATAGATTCATTATTGATGATATATAGATAATAAACAATTGAAAATTCCCTCAAAATTCTTTAACCGAAAACTTCTTTTGATTATGTTTAAATAATCTTTTAGGAAGTTTGAAAAGTAATCAACTTTGTATTTTTCGACATTGAGGGGTTTTGATCTGCAAAGATTGGATTAAACTGTTTGTTTCGTTAATTGATCAAACCAGAAAATTCAAGCCTGGAAATAACTGAAATCTTCTTTTTTGATTACATACGATCGTAAATATTATTTTTTTTCTGAAGAAATCACAAGAGTAGAAATCAAATGAACTTAGTATGACTTCTTATGGAAGCACTTTCGATTTGCAAAAAATAGCTTAAACAGATCACGTTGATCTTTGATCAATCCTGAATGTCCAATAGATCTCTCTTTTTCAGTAACTGAAATCTTCTATGACGGGAAAATTTCGGCTTAAATCCTAATTTTTATAACTCTTTCATGATCTTTTAACAATCTTAAATAAATTACTCCATATCAATTAGTAATTCAAATATCTCCTTCTGCCTTGGTAGGGTAAAGCTCATAGAACCAAAACTCACTCATACAAATAACTCCATGATCAACAACGTTGTACATATATTTCATTGCCACTCAGTCATTTAGTCATTAAAGCAGCCAGTCTCTGTCTCCTCCAAATATCAGCCATGTCTTGTGTTGTTGTTTTTTTTTCTCCTTAAATTATTAATGATCCTTTAACGTTCATGCGTGGTAAGGCGTCATAATTCATTTTGATCGTAAAACAACCTAAATTTTTTTTTGTTGTTTCTGTCTTTACTCATGCCTCTAAATATTCTGGTTGCTTTTTTATACATACAAACATTAATTAATTTCCTGCAGTTTTTTAATCTCAGCATATGTTAGTCACTGCAAAATTCAGCTGAACATTTCGAAAATTTTATACATCTCTCTTTTTGACACTTTAGCTAAATATTCTTGTTATGGGCGGTTCGTTTTTAAGCTGGGTTTTTGTTTTTTTTTTATTAATACTCTATTAGTTTATGTTTTTTGGTTTTAACATTTAAAAGCTGTCATGTTAAGCTTTGGCTTTGAATTTAGCTTTCAGTTTCTGGTGATTCTTAGAAGGTTTTGTTTTTAAATTAAAATTTTTTTAAATCGAATTTCATTTTCAATATGCCATAAATGCCCATAAATTAAGAAAGTTGACTTTTGGCTTTTGTTTATGTTTGAAGAGAAGGAATGTCAGGTTTTTAAATCAATTTATGGGAAAAAATTAGCTGGAACTTAATGAGTTTCCTAAACCCGACTTCTTTAATTAAACTAAAGCAATGACTCACTGTAGGATTTGTTTAAGTGTCTTAAGGCTTGCTCAATTCTTTATAGATTTGCCTAAGTTTGTAAGGATTGCTGAAGTTTCTTAAGACTTGCTTAAGTGTCTTAAGATTTGATTAAGTCTCTTAAGACTTGCATAAGTGTTTTAAGAGTTTCTTAAGTGTCTTAAAACTTGCTTAGTGCTTACTGAAGTGTTTCTAGATTTTCCTAACTTAAAAAAGCTTTTGGAATTTCTTAAGTCTTGCTTAAGTGTTTTAGGAGTTACTTAAGTGTCTTAAGACTTGCTTAACCGTCTTAGGAATTAAGTGTTTTCAGAGTTGCCTAAGTTTCTTACGATTTGCTTAAGTGTTTCAAGAGTTGCTTAAGTGTCTTAAGACTTACTTAAGTGTTTTCAGAGTTGCTTAAGTGTTTTAAGAGTTACTTAAGTGTCTTAAGATTTGCTTAAGTGTCTTAGAACTTGCTTAAGTGTTAAGAGTTGTCTGAGTGTCTTACGACTTGCTTAATAGTCTTTAGAATATTAATAGAAGTTTCTTGCTTGAGTATTTTAAAACTTGTTTAAGTGTCTTGAACCTTTCTTAAGTGTCTTAAGAATTGTTTAAGTGTTTTAGGAGTTGCTTAAGTATCTTAAGTCTTGCTTAAGTGTCTTATATGTTAGAATAAAACTTGTCTAGTTAGACTAGCATCATTAAACAGTTTAATTCTTTAAACTCAGCCCAACTAAACTTCTTTAACTTAAATTCCTTTCATAACATTCTTTAACCCGAACTATACATGCACCAATATCCCAAAAATTCTTTATTCTTTTGATTACTTATTATCCAAAACCAACACACTAAAACAATTTGTAAAATCTTAATATTTATCTAAAATTTATTATTTTTTATGCCATGTTCTTGTTATGGTTTAATCTTACAACAAATTTCAATTAAAAAATGTTAATTCTGTGTTTTTCGTCTCAAATATATAAAACAACAAGCAGAACAACAAAAAAAAAAAAAACTTTAACAGCAATAACCATTGCCTGGCAAAGTCTTAAATCATTATTACTAAAGAAATAATTCTTCTCTCAAAATGTCATAAATTTTAACCAAAAATAAAAAGATTAACAACATGACAAAAAATATACATACAGACTTGTGCACGATATACATATAAATAAAAAAAACAAGAAACACAAAATATTTGTCTTGTTGTCGGTTAAAAAGGGAAATCCATTTGAAAATATTTATATGTAGGAATGTAAAAATCTGTATTTAAACCAAAATAACCAAAGGGCAAAAAAGAACACAATTTGCTGCAGTTAAAGATGCTGCAACAACAGCAGCTACATACACATCCAGCACAACATTTGACAATATTTGCTGTTGATACAGCTACAATTCTTTGTTGCTGCAAGAAATAAAATTTAAATTAGCAAAAATTTTGTAGTTGAATTTTTTTCTTTGGAAAAAAAGAGATGTTATTTCTCAGTGTACTTGTACTAAAGGCTACGTTATATAAAACTAGACTACGTCTTACACTAAAGACTTGGCTACGTTTTATACTAAAGACTAGACTACGTCTTCTACTAAAGACTGGACAACGTATTTTACCAAACACTAGACTACGTCTTATAATAAAGACTACAATACGTCTTGTAATAAAGACTAGAAAATATCTTATACTAAAGACTGTCTCTTATACTAAAACTTGCGTCTTATAATAAACACTACGTCTAATACTAAAGACGTCTTATAAAAACAAGACTTGACTACGTCTTATACAGGGTGGGCCAAGTTTGACTGACTGAAGTGCCATTGTGGCTCTTGCGGTATGAGCTGTAGCTCCATCTTGCTGGAAAAATATGTTACGATTATTGAGAACTATCGGACGTAAAAAATTTTCCAACATGGTCCGGTGGTTCATTAAGCTCATTTTCGAAGAAATATGAACCAATAACTTTATCAAAATTTCAAAATTATTTCAAATCAGTCAGTCCAAGTTGGCCCACCCTGTACTAAAGACTTCGTCTCTTGCTAAAACTTGCGTTTTATAACAAACACTACGTCTTATAATAAACACTACGTCTTATAATAAACACTACGTCTTATAATAAACACTACGGCTTACATTAAAGACCAATGTCTCATACTAAAGACTAACGTCTTCTACTAAAGACTAACGTCTTATACTAAAGACTAACGTCTTCTAATAAAGACTAACGTCTTATACTAAATACTACGATTTATACTAAAGACGAGACTTAGTCATATACTAAAGACGGCATATTAAACTAAAGACTACGTCTTATACTAAAGACTAGACTACGTCTTGTACTAAAGATTAGATTACGTCTTATACTAAGGCTAGTGTATGTCGTATACTAAAGACTAGGCTACCTAATATACTAAATTCTAGGCTACGTCTTATACTAAAGACTAGACTATGTTTTATAATAAAGACTTGACTACGTCTTATACTAAAGACTTCGTCTCTTGCTAAAACTTGCGTTTTATAATAAACACTACGTCTTATAATAAACACTACGGCTTACATTAAAGACTACCGTCTCATACTAAAGACTACCGTCTTATACTAAAGTCTACCGTCTTATACTAAAGTCTACCGTCTTATACTAAAGACTAGACTACGTCTTCTACTAAAGATTAGATTACGTCTTATACTAAAGATTAGACTACGTAATATACTAAATACTACGTTTTATACCAAAGACTACGTCTTATACTACCACTGCCTTAATTCCTTCTTATGGAATAATTTTCCGTGTGGAACAATTTATTATATTTGATATTCCTCGTAACCTGCAGATGTTATAGAGATATTAAATTTCTTAATTCAACATTTTAAATGCTTACAAATAACTAATTGCTGTTTTAAAATGTCGGTTTAAAAAAAAAACCTACTTATTTTTAAGCTTATTATCATGCATTACTCATGAGTCTCTATCTAAACATATTAATTGCATTTGATTTTCCATAAGCTGCTTTTAAAATAAACATCTATCACCTCGCAAACATTTTTTGCTTTAAGACTTTTTCCTAATAAATGACATATTGTTTAATACAATTAACACCAGTGAAAAAGGTAAATATATTTTATTCTTTTTTCTAATAAAATGGTCTTAAATCTATAATTGATTTTTATCTCTTTACAATAAAAACAAACCTGTTTCTATATGATTTTAATCACCCTGCTGCCCCCCCTTTCACAAAAACAACAAATAATTTTTAGTCACAATTCTAATATTTAAAAGCCACAAAACCGTCAACCAAACAGCTAAAGCTAAATTTGTCCATTAATAAAATTCATATAGAGTCGCCAGCAACAATAACAACAACAACACAATTTATAATTAATTTATAAACTGTCAACAAAACGATGTTTAATGTTTAACGGCTTAATGTGTCATTTATAAATTTTCGTTGACGTTTGGAAGCCGATTTTATTGGGTCGAAAATAAAATATAAATGTATGTATGTATGTACGAGTATATACAAACCAAATTAAGGGGATACTTTGTTAAAGAGGGAACTGCTGATATTAATGTTTAAGATAAACAATAATAACAGCAGCAGCAGCGTTAAATATATGAATTTCAAAATCAAAAAGAAATACATAAAATTTAAATAACTGTAGGAAGTAATTGTCGTGATTATAGGAGAAGTAATAAATGTAACGCCTTTTTGAAAAATAAATTTTTATTTTCCCAAAGTAATTTAAAATATCTTGGATTTAGTTAATGATGAAGGATGTGTAAAGCTTTTTGAAAAGTTATTTGAAAGTAATAAAACACAAACGATAAACAAGCTAATCGTTGAGAAGACAAACACACCTACATACAATTGAATGGGAAGAAGCTAGATTCCAAAGTGATTTCTATGCATGTTCATTAATGGCTGTTAGTGATATCTGGTATTTTAAAGCGATTAATCGGTACAGAGTTGTGAAATTTCAAACAGCTTGAAATGTGTTTTAAAGACTAGCGTCTTATACTAAAGACTACCGTATTATACTAAAGATTACCGTCTTATACTAAAGACTACCGTCTTATACTAAAGACTTACCGTCTTATACTAAAGACTACCGTCTTATACTAAAAACTATCGTCTTATACTAAAGACTACCGTCTTATACTAAAAACTATCGTCTTATACTAAAGACTACCGTCTTATACTAAAGACTATTCGATTAAATTTACGACTAGTCGTTTATTAGTCGAATAAAATTGCAGCTATTTTATATAATTTAAAATAACAATCAAGTTTCTTATTCGCTATCCTTGATCTTTTTAGAAACAGTTTATGAATTTAGCACGATTAGTGGAAAAAATTATAAAATTGCGTTAATTGTTGCTTCTTCTTTTTGTATTTCTGTTTATTCAAACTAAAGAACAACTGTAACACCTCTAAATTATTCGATTACTGCTTTTATAGCTTGACAACACAACGACAATTCATCATTAAGCCTTAAATAAGCCCAAAGAGTTGTAAGCGTTTCATGGCAAATCTCTTTTGTGTTTGTTTATTTTATGACCAACAACAGATTTAAAGCTGATTTTGTTTTCTTTATGGCTTTTTATACAAAACTAAAACAAAAAAGCTAAGAGCAACAACAACAACGAGGTGACAATTTTTTAAAAGGATTAATAATGTTCCCAGCAAAAAAAAAGACCAACAACTACAGACCCACTGAAAAGGGTCTAAATAACAATAACACATTTAAAAACACAATATTCACATTTTAGTTTAAAATCTTTAGACGTTTTTCCTTTTTTTTTTTTTTTTGTTTCAACATTTTGGCCTTTTTTGCTCTCAAATGTGTTCATTCTTGGATCTTATTTGGAATTGTTTTGTGTGTGTGCGTGCTTTTGTAAGCTGATGATTTTAACGAAAATTGAACAATACCAAATAAACATAAAATTAAATCCTCTATGGAGTTAAAACAAAAGAAATAACGAAAAAAAGAAAAAAGAAAAGAGTTTTTTGTGTGTTTTTAAAGTTTTATATGTTTTGTTTCTTTTTTTTTTTCTTTCTTCTACTTTATTTTTCCAATTCTATGTATTGAAAACTTTTTAAATCGAAATTGAAATCCGCTTAAGAGGTTTTTTTTTTGTTATGTTACGTTTGTTGGGGGGTTAGAGTAGGAAAGAGCTAAGAAATTTTTGTTGCTGCAAAAGGCTTTTCCTCTTAGTGCCTCTTCTTAGCACCAAACAGCCATATAGAAATATAGAATTGAATTCCCCAAATGCTAGAGAAGATAAAAACTAAAGTTGTTACAGAAATGCTAAGAAAAGGTATGATTAAAATCGAAAACGGAAAAGTGTTTTGAAAAAAGTTTGCTAACGGTAGGGATTAGGAGTCACTGATACTGGATTGGATATAGTTAGATTATAGTCGATAATTGTGGATGAAGTGAACCTGGTTTATATTAAGATTACTGTCGTTAAGTGAAGCTTCAGTAGACCTGAATTGAAATCAGTAATTGTTTATTCGTTGGCTCAGGCTGAGAGACTGATAACCATGGATTCATAAAGTCTAGTTTAGTGGTTAAATTGACTTGATGATCGTGACTCCATTAAACCTGGATTAGAGTTAAATTTTAATGATAATCAAGAACTGTTTAAGTCTTTAAGTTTAATTTCAATGTACAATCATGGTTTCATTTAGATTAAGATTCTAAATTAATTTCGCTGAATTTATTGAATCTAGATTTAAAGCCCATTTCAGACGACAATCATGGTTTCATTGAGTCTATATTTAAAGTTATTTCAGTCGATTCATTGTTTCTAGATTTGAAGTTCATTTCAGTCAACAATAGTGGATTCATTGAGTCTAGATGTGAAGTTCACGTCAGTTGTAATCGTGGATTCCTTGAGTCTAGATTTTAAGTTCATTTCAGTCTGTAATCGTAAATTTATTGAGTCTAGATATGAAGTTCATTTCCGTCAACAATAGTGACTTCATCGAGCCTAGATTTGAATTTCATTTCAGTCAAAAATAGTGGATTGATTGAGTTTAGATGTAAAGTTCACTTCAGTTGTAATCGTGGATTCATTGAGTCTATATTTGAAGTGCATTTCAGTCAACAACAGTGGATTCATTAAGTGTAGATTTAAAGTTCATTTCAGTCTATAATCGTTCATCTCAATCAAAAATAGTGATTCTAGATTTGGAGTTCTTTTCAGTCGATTCATTGTTTCTAGGTTTGAAGTTCATTTCAGTCTATAATCGTGGATTCATTGAGTATAGATTTGAAGTTCATTTCAGTCTTTAATGGTGAATTCATTGAGTCCATATTTGAAGTGCATTTCAGTCAACAACAGTGGATTCATTAAGTCTAGATTTAAAGAGCATTTCAGTCAACAACAGTGGATTCATTAAGTCTAGATTTGAAGTTCATTTCAGTCTATAATCGTAAATTTATTGAGTCTAGATATGAAGCTCATTTCCGTCAACAATAGTGACTTCATCGAGCCTAGATTTGAATTTCATTTCAGTCAAAAATAGTGAATTGATTGAGTTTAGATGTAAAGTTCACTTCAGTTGTAATCGTGGATTCATTGAGTCTATATTTGAAGTGCATTTCAGTCAACAACAGTGGATTCATTAAGTGTAGATTTAAAGTTCATTTCAGTCTATAATCGTTCATCTCAATCAAAAATAGTGATTCTAGATTTGGAGTTCTTTTCAGTCGATTCATTGTTTCTAGGTTTCAAGTTCATTTCAGTCTATAATCGTGGATTCATTGAGTATAGATTTGTAGTTCATTTCAGTCTGTAATCGTGGATTCATTGAGTCCATATTTGAAGTGCATTTCAGTCAACAACAGTGGATTCATTAAGTCTAGATTTAAAGTGCATTTCAGTCAACAACAGTGGATTCATTAAGTCTAGATTTAAAGTTCATTTCAGTCTATAATCGTTCATCTCAATCCACAGTAGTGGATTCATTGATTCTAGATTTGTAGTTCATTTTAGTCGATTCATTGTTTCTAGATTTTACGTTTCTTTTAAGTTGATAATCTTAGATTAACTGAGTTAAGATTGGAGATTCCTTTCAGTTAATAATCGTGGATTCATTGAGTCTCGATTTAGTTAACTAAGTTAAGACTGCATATTTATTTCAGTCTATAATCATGATTCCACAGACTATATTTGAAGTTAATTTTAGTTCCTCCTTCCTTGTAAACTAAGTATATTTCTTTCTCCACTTCCGTTTCCACTTCTATTCCTCTCCACCATTGTAGTCTAAATAAGTAGCAAATAAAAACACACTATTTCTTATTTATACTCTCTCTCTCTCTTTACTTGCAAAGCAATAGCAAATTTCTTTACAATTTTCGTTTGGTTTTATTGTTTCGCTATTTTTAGTTCCATCTCATTCACTGCGTTGCTGTTGTTTTATTTATTTGTCGTCTGCAACAAATCAACATTGTGATTTTCTCACCCAAAACTCAATTTAAATCAAATTTAACTATGTCGTCTACTCAAAAAAGAGCAGAAGAACACACAAAAATGAAAAACAAGCTAACAACACAAAATTACATACATTCTGCCATAGCCAGGCAAATAGCAGCATATTTTACCATGTCAATTCCAGGCAGCCAGCAAAGAAAGAAAACTATGTATGTATGTGTGTTTAGAAAAATCATCTTGCTGCAGTTAGCAACACAGCACGTAACTATGCTTCAGTTTCCTTGTCCTGGTTGGTATGAGGTTAGCTTGTTTTTTAGTTGAATTGTAAAATTCGTTATTTAAAGTTTTCTAAATCAAATTATCAAATTTTAGGGTTTTGCTTCAGCTATGCAGTAGTGGTATAAAAGAAATTGAAATGTTGTGTTTTTTCTGGGGAATTTTATTGTTGGTGTGGAAGTAGCAGGTTTTGTTTAGTTGTTAACGACATTTAAGCTGTGACGTTTTTGTGTAAATCTGCTTGGCTTTTGTTTTATATTTTCTTGGTCATTTAGAACCTCAAATATGAATTTATTGACCCAAATCTGAAAGTAATTGTATACAGTGGATCAAAATATTGTTATGAACTAGATAAGAACGAGGGTAGAACTAGAACAGAACTAGAACAGACCTAGAAAAGAGCTAAAACAAAACTAGAACATAATTAGAAAAGAACTAGAACATAATTAGAAAAGAACTAGAACAGAACTAGACCAGAACTAGAACAGACCTAGTAATAACCAGAACCTAAACTGGAACCTGGGGGGGTTACTCTCTATTGCGATGCGAAAGCAAATTCGACGCGTAAGAGTATTAATTTGTACGCTTATCGCTACGAATTTGCTTTCGCATCGCAATAGAGAGTAACCCCCCTGAACTAAAACCTAAACTAGAACTTAAACTATAACCTGAACTTGAGCAGAACATTTTGTCAATCTGTGCCCTATTTCACAAACAATTTAACAACTTTCCACTTTGCAGTTATCAAATTGCATTTTTTTGCAAACTGACAAGTGTTTGTGTGTCACACTGTTCTTTACAAATCTCATTTTGCACGAAGAAATATTTTGTTGGTAGAGTGAGTGTGCTAAGTGTTCCACAAAGCGTTTAATCAGCTTTGCATTTCGGTCTTATCACTTTTCTCTTTGAAAAGGAGCCGCAAAATATAGTTGAAAAAAAAAACTATAGAACAAACAGATATTTTATTATCCAGTTTTTAATACAATAAAGTAGATATGTTTTTATAAAATTTTTATAAACTGAATATATTAATTAAACAATTATATAAAAATATAATTGTTTAATAAAAAAACAATCAGTTAAATTGAACATATTAATGTTTACATATCATTTAGTTTAGATACGGGAATCTTTCTTTAAGAATGTCAAAACTATTCTTAATTATCCTCTTCAGCAGGGTTATAGGTATTTCGGCGTAAGGAAGGTATGAACTATTTTTTCAGATCGTAACCACTATTACCCAAAAGAAAAACATCGGGAAATGGACTTTGTACATCGCTAAATCTCTAACTTGCGGACGAATTCCGTAACACAAGCGTGTGTAGTCTAATAGTCACATTCAATACGTATAATGAAGGTGCATAAATTTTAATGATTGTGTGGATGGCAACCACAAACACAAGGGAATCCACCCATTAAAAAAAACAACTTTTCAATAATAGCACTGATCACATCAGGCCACCGCATTGTGATTTGAAATGTAACGTCTGTTTAAACTTTGACAAGCCTGCAAACTGTTGGTATTGCAACACCATGCATAGCTGAAACTTCATAATGTACGTAAAACAACAATTTTAAAACTAAATAAAGAATTTATTATTCAAAAAAGTAGCAGTTAATTTTCGGCTTACAAAACTCGACTGCGCTGCGTACTGCGTGTAAGTTTTTTGTTTGAAGAACGAAAGCACTCTTTAAAATTAAAGTTTTGTAATACCGAAAAATCAATTTAGTCTTTATAATTTTTTGACTATCGTCGAACAAAAACATTTTGAAAGCTTCACTAGTTATAACAATATGAATTTGTAAAGCCATCGTTTACCTTGCAAATTTTTGACAAACTTAACAAAATTTGTTTTGCAAAAGTAAAATTTACAGTTTTCTTGTGGAACGAAACAGCATAATTGTTTGCAAATTCTTTGTAGATTTTACTTTTCAATAATAACTTTGCACTTTGCATAAGAGAACGTACATGCAACAGAAATTGCAAAGAGAATATAAAAGTTAAAAAAAGAAACTTTTCAAATTACACTTATCAATTTCAACATATCACTTATTAAATAGTATAGCTTTGCAAAGTGACAAAAAATTGCATAAGTGCAAAGTGAAAAGTTGTTAAATTGCTGTGTGTCAAACCAAGCCCTAGACTTTTATGTTGTCCTTATCTTTGTTAGCGTGGTTTTATGAATATGAGTTTAGTGCAGTATTAAGGTGTCCAGCTGAAACGTTATACTTCTTTATCAGTTACTTTTTGTGGTCACTGTATTTTATACTTTATTTATATTTTAATGAGCTTAAATTTATAGCTTTATTAAGAAATATTTAAACACGAATTTATAACAATGCCAAGATAATAAAATATAACTAACTTTAAAGGGTCAAATGAATTAACTACATTTTTATACACAATTGAAATTTGATAATAATTTTATATTTTTAAGTTTAAATTTATATTTTTGAAATTTTTTATAACTATTGAACTTTTATCACTTAACCACTTTTGCCTGGCTTTAATGTTTGTTGCCAAATCTGTGAGTTGTATATAAAATAACCATACAATTGCCATAAACAACGAAATACTGTATGATTCAATAACGAGATTAAATCGAAATAAAATTTATGAGACATTAGAAAGCTTTGCCGTAATAAAGCGCAGATTTATTTATTTTTTTTTGGTGGGGGGGTGTTTTAAGTGTCCTGTTCGTTAAACAAACGAAAAAAATTAAATAAATAAATAAAATTTTGGGCTAATAATGTTTTTAAGAAATATGTACGTGTGTGTTTGTGTATGTTAAACATTGAATAAAGAACGTTGTGTAACGAAAGAGTCATAAAAATATAGACGTTACATAACATTAAAATAAAAATCTAACGCTATAAAATTAATGAGATTTTTACAGTTATTGCGGTCCTATAAAAGGGTTGAGTTGGCGACGGAGGAGGGGGAAGCGGCTAAGAAAGTGAATAAAATTATTGGAATGATTTAATTGTTTTTGAGAATAATATTCACCCCTATCGTGAATAAAAATTCCACATGAAATTTGTTCCCTTTTATTTTTTTAACATTGAATTTAAATAGGAAAAATGTGAAAAGGGAACAAATTTCATGTGAAATTTTTATTCACGATAAGGGTGATAATAATTTTGGTTTCATTGAAGATTTTTAAAAAATTTTTTTTTTAGCATATTTGAAGTGTTTTTGTGTTTGCAATAAAGTTTTGCTCAGAATTATGGCGCATTACAGATCAGCCCTCTTTTCTACATTAAAAGCTTCTTTATCACTTGCTTTTTTTAACCATTACTTACAAAGTTGTAGACATTTTAAGTATCGGAAATATGATTAATTGTTTGGAATCTCTTGTTGCGGTTTTTTTGCTTGTTAACATAATTATCTTCTGTTCTGTTAAAATATCTGTTAAAACATATATCTAATTTCTTTCCTTTTCTTTTATTTTTAGGTAAGTCCTTCAATTAATTATTTAAACTGCATTAACAGTAAGTTAAAATTTGTATTTATATATTAAATTTATTATTGTACTTTAAAATTTTCCTTAAACTTTTAACAACTTTCAATCCCCTCGTTTTCCCCACAAATATCCAACCTGGTGACCACTACTCTTGCTGTTTAATTTCCATTTGCCTCAAATCACTTCATATGCAAATATTATTATATATTGTTGTTTATTTTCTTGCTAAATTTCTATATTTTGAACCATAGAAATATACTCGTATATTCCTTTTTTGGGAATATGTATGTTGATGAACATAAATGAAAATATGTTTAGAGTTCTAGCTCTATTTGTTTTATATAATATTTAAGCTGTACTGTGTATGTGTGTGTGTGTTGTGCCTCTAAAAAATAATTTATATTTGACATTTTTGACTGATTTATAGATTGTTATGGTCAGTTTTTGTATGCACAGGCCACTCTCTGTCTCTCTGCCCCCCTTTCCCTTGATGGGGTTACTTTAAAAATGAAAAACAAATGTGCAACATTTTGTGGCATATAACACAAATATTGTATGAGCTAGATGCAGTACAAAAGAAAAGGGTCTAATAAAATCATTAATTAAGAAACATTTTGTTAGGTTAAGGGGAAATATAGCAACACGCTAAAGTGTTTGAAAGTAATTAAATTATTTTTAGAAAGTACATGTATTCAATGGCGAAAGGTGTGCTTTTCTTAGATAACATAAAATAATAAGTTATGCTTCAACCGTAGATCTTTAAGTAGTCCAAGTTGAGCTTCAAACGTAGATCCTTAAGAAGCCAAAGTTTAGGTTCAATCGTAGGTCTTTCTGATGTCTGTGTTGAGCTTCAATCCAAGGTCTTAAAGTAGTCCAAGTTGAGCTTTAATCGTTGGTCTTTGTAAAGTCTAAGTTGAGCTTCAATCTTAGGTCTTTCTGATGTTTAAGTTGAGCTTTAATCGTAGGTTGAGCTTCAACTGTCCTTAAGAAGTCTAAGTTAAGTTTCAATCGTAGTTCCTTAAGTAGTCTAAGTTGAGCTTTAATCGTGGGTCTTTGTGAAGTTTAAGTTGAGCTTCAATCTAAGGTCTTTAAGTAGTCTAAGGTGAGCTTTAATCATGGGTCTTTGTAAAGTCTTAGTTGAGCTTCAATCTTAGGTCTTTCTGATGTCTAAGTTGAGCTTCAATCCAAAGTCTTTAAGTAGTTTAAGTTGAGCTTCAATCGGGGGTCTTTGTAAAGTCTAAGTTGAGCTTCAATCGTAGGTCTTTCTGATGTCTAAGTTGACCTTAAATTGTAGGTCTTTAAGAAGTCGAATTTAAGCTTCAATCGTGGGTCTTTGTAAAGTCTACGTTGAGCTTCAATCGTAGACCCTTAATTAGTCTAAGTTGAGTATCAATCGTGGGTCTTTCTGATGTCTAAGTTGAGGTTCACTCCAAGATCTTTAAGTAGTCTAAGTTGAGCTTCAATCTTAGGTCTTTCTTTACCCTAAATTGAGCTTCAATCTGAACTCTTTCTGTATCCTAAGTTGAGTTTCAATCGTTTCTCTTTACGATAACTATTTCTGTTAAATATTTAGCTAATTTTTTTAGTCGTCTATGTTTCAACATACAATATTTACGTTAAGAGAACTCATTGTCTTTCATCTGTTTATGTTTGCTGCCATATTCCAAATATGTATATACTACTCGTACTTGCAATTCACAAAGACAAGGCGTAAAAAATTTATTTTTAGACTTGCAAATTTGTTCATATTTTGTTTATTATTTTGTTTTCTATAAGTATTTGTTATGTTATTTATCAAGATTTATGGTTAAATGTGTAAATGATTTTAGGTGGCAATCTTTCATGGCAGATATAAATTCAATATTTTACTGACAGCCCGAAGGTGAATGACAATTTGTCAAAGTGGGCAAATAATTTTATTAAATTGAATAGAATGTGAGTCATTTTAAAATAAAATGATTTTAATAGTAAGAATATGCAGTACCATGATATTTTGTTCGGCCCCAGAAAGGATGGGTTTGAAACTGGTGCAAATTGATCCATTATTTCACGTGGCCTCCATACAAATGTCCTTTTTTACTGTCTATGCTAATAGACTGCTGCTCCTTTTGCTGTTGTGCTGCTTGTAAAGCTCTGCAAAGTTTAGTATCCTATATTGCCAACCAATTAATTATTTATTTTAAAAACGAAACATATTTATACTTATTTTGCCTCGACATTTATACAACAACCCAGCCACCCCACCTCCGCCCATTTTAATAAATTATTAAACTTAAACATTTAAATTCCTCTAAATTCAAAATACTAGTACTTTTAACTAGTTTTCTTTTTTCTTACTTTTTAATGCTACAAAAAAACTTGTTAAATAGTTTTTTGTAACTTAGACCTCTTTATTTGTTAGACACAAAGAAACTTCTTTTTTTTTCTATTATTTCTTAACATTTCTAATCCATTAGATACGTCTATTCTTCATTCGCTCATCCTCAACATTTTTACTGCTAGAATTTACCAATAGCAATCCTTTAGTAAGACAAAAAAAAGTACAAAAACTTTTTTTCTTCTTTATAACAGCTGTAAAATTTCACATTTCTTTTTAACAAAATGAAAATCTTCCTCACGCATTTTTAGTTTGAGTCTCCCAAACGTTGAATACTTTTGTAAATGTGTCTGCACTTTGGTGTTTTGTGATTTGTTTTGCCTTTACATAAATTATGGCTGGCTTCAATGGCATCATTTCGTTTTGCGTTTTTTTTTTGCACAACAAACGGTTAGAGAGTATTTTGTCTAAGCGTTCAATTGCAGAATTTATGCGTGCCGCACAAGTATTTTGTATGATGAGCAAAAACGAAAATCTGTTTAAATAAAGGAAATACAATAAACGGATTTTAACAATATGTTTAGAATATTATTGAAGACCTCTTAGGAGTTTTGGCAGGCAGCGTTAAGGCGGCTGATATGTAAAGAAAAACAATAAAAGTGTTGGTCAAACTTGTGGGAAGTCAAGGGCCAGATTTTCAGTTGGGATTCTAGTTCAGGTTCTAGCTGTAGTTTAGGTTCTAGTTCATGTCTTGTTCATATTTTAGTTTATGTTCATGTTACAATGCATGTTTTAGTTCATTTTGTAGTTCGGGTTCTCGTTCGAGTTCTAGCTCTAGTTTAGGTTCTTGTTCATGTCTTGTTCATATTTTAGTTTATATTCCAGTTCAAGTTTTAGTTCATTTTGTAGTTCAGTTTCTTGTTCCGGTTCTAGCTTTAGTTTACGTTCATGTTCATGTGTTGTTCATATTTTAGTTCATGTTCTAGTTGATGTTCATGTTCCAGTTCATGTTTTAGTTCATTTTGTAGTTCGGGTTCTCGTTCAGGTTCTAGCTCTAGTTCATGTCTTGTTCATATTTTACTTCATGTTGTAGTTCATGTTCATGTTCCAGTTCATTTTGTAGTTCGGGTTCTCGTTCGGGTTCTAGCTCTAGTTTAGGTTCTAGTTCATATCTTGTTCATATTTTAGTTTATGTTCTAGTTCATGTTCCAGTTCATGTTTTAGTGCATTTTGTAGTTCGGGCTCTCGTTCAGGTTCTTGTTCAGGTTCTAGCTCTAGTTTAGGTTCTAGTTCATGTCTTGTTCATATCTTGTTCATATGAATTAGAACATGTTCTGAAAATTTCATCAAAAAAACTAAGTGTATTAATATTGTTACGAACAAATTCATCAACAGATGGCGTTGATCAAAAAGTGTATTAATATTGTTATGAACAAATTTATCAACATATGGCGTTTTATCGACATAATTATGCATCCACAACAAAGGTGAAGGGTATATAAGATTCGGCATAGCCGAATATAGCACTCTTACTTGTTAAATTTAAAATTCAACCGTTGCTTTAAAAGCTCCTCGTGCCTTTGTCTGTTTACCGCTGTTGCACGATTATTTTCACTGTAAAGGTGTTGCAACTTGTGTTTAGTATTGTGTCGCAACAGAATCGGCAGCCAACCAGCCATACCGTCAGTTAACAGCAACAATAAAAAACACGCAAAACAACAATAGTAGCATGCGTGTCACACTAATGTATTGCAAACTACAATTGTAATTTTATTGTTGTACGGTTGTTTTTGATGTGATTGCTTTTTAAAAATGTGTGTATAAGATGTTTTCGGCAGTTTGTTTTCGGCTGACGAAGGTACTACTTCAAAGAGCTTTTGCGCGGCACAGTGGTCCCAAACACAAACAAATAAGAAGGAGCTAGTTTTGTTACACGTTACAAAGTACTGAAAAGTATTGTGTGCTACACTGTGCCTCGTCTGTTGGTCTGCTAACAATGTATCCCTTGAAATTGTTCTATTGAAATTATGTTGGTGTATTTTTGATTATTGAAAAGAATGTTAAATAAAAGTTTATTATGTTTAAGTGGAAACCAAAAGAGCTGCAGCCAAACAGAGACTTCAACATAAGTATTTTTCAATAAAATTGTGTCTGCAGAAAGGAATTTTTTGGTTTGTTTTCGTTTTTTTTAAGCATCATAAATTTTCTAGACAATGTTTTCGTATACATATATTAATGGTGCGTTGTTATACAAAAATTCTTAAGAAATAATTTACCTCAAACACAATGTCCCACAGCAAATCCCCTTAAGATTTCATACACAATAATATGTATATTGTGGTTAAATAAAAAATACTCAATGACACTAAATTTAATTCAAATAACAATTAAATAATTATATTTAATAATTTTAATTAAAAATGATTGTTATTTAAAACTAAAACTTTTACATTTTAAAGAACTTCTAAATCTCCTCAACTCTTTTGATTTTCTTTAAAATTCTGTTAAATTTCCGTTTGCCATTAAATACGGTATTAATAATTTATTGGGAAATTTTTGGCCATAAAAATGTTTGTTATAAAAATATCAAACATACACATTGAATCAATTTCAATTGAAACTGCATGAGTAATTGAAAATTATTGCAATTTTTAAAGGAAATATTTATGATTGTTTTCACCAACAAGTAAATACGACCACAAGTCTATAAAGAAGACCATAAAAACCAAACACTTAAGAAAATATCATTAAATATGTTAAAGATGCTAAGGAAGAAAAGAGCTTGTAGTAAAAAAAATCTACAGTGAGTTATTAAAGAAATGTTATAAAAAAAAGGCATGAAATTAATTGAATTGAACTCGAACAGAACTAAATACGAACTAGATCAGAACTATAACCTAAACTATAGTATAAACTAGAACCTGAACTACAACTAGAACCCTAACTAGATCTTGAACTAGAATCTGAAATAGAACCTGAACTAAAACCTAAACTAAAACCTGAACTCGATACTAAACTGTAACCTGATCTGGAACCAAAACTAGAACTAGAACCCTAACTAGATCTTGAACAAGAATCTGCAATAGAACCTGAACTAGAAACTAAACTACAACCTGAACTCGAAACTAAACTGGAACCTGATGTGGATCCTAATCTAGAACCTGAACTAAAACTAGAACCTAAAAAAGAACCTAAACTAAAACCTGAACTGAAACCTGTGCTAAAAGCCGAAATAGAACCTCGAACCTGAACTAGAACTTAAACCAGAACCTGAAATAGTGCCTGCATTAGAAGTTGAACTAGAACCTAAACTAAAACCTAAACCGAAACTAACCTGGAACCTGATTTGAAACCTAAACTAGAACCTGAACTAAAACTAGAACCTAAACTAGAACCTGCATTGGAACCCGAACTTGAACCTTAACTGCAAACTGAATGAGATTTAGAACTACATGGAATCTGAATAATTAATTAAATATTAATATTTAAATAGAAAAAGTTTATAGGCACAATAAATTCATAATGTTATGGTGAATGTGTTAAGTGAAAGTGCTCCTTCATATGCAAGAGTAAAAAATTGGGTTGCTGGATGAACCACGTAGTGATACTCCAAAAAAAAATAACAACAATAACAGAAATTGTAGCCAAAGTGCATTAAATGATCGACGAATAAAAGTGCGTGAAATAGCCAATAACATGGGCATCTCAAATCATCGAGTCCATTTAGTTTTGCATGAAGAACTACAGATGAAAAAGCTTTCTGCAAGCTGGATGCCGCATAAGAACGACCGAAAATAGCATAAGAATGAAAATTTCTCAAGCATGTTTGGATCGTTTGAAGAAAAATAAAATGGATTTTAAGCGTCGTTTCATAACTGTTGATGGGACATGTATACACCACAAAACCGAGAGAGAAAAGTACAATCCAAGCAATGAACTGAAGCTGGAGGAGGTGCTCCAAAGAAGGCAAAAACAATTAAATTGGCTGATAAGGTTATGGCAACGGTTTTTTTTTGGGACTTCAAAGGTATTTTATTGATTGACTATCTGCAAAAGGGTAAAACAATAAATTTTGGATCAATTAAATATAAAAATTTGAGAAAAACGTTCTGGCTTACAACACAAGAATATAATTTTTCATGAAGACAATGCACCAGCGCACAACAGTGTTTTAACAATGGCTGAAATCAACGAATTAAAGTAGGAGTTGCTTGACCACCCACCTTATGCTTCCGATTTAGCTCCCAGAGACTTTTAGCTGTTCCCAAATCTAGAAAAAATTCCTAGCTGGCAAACGTTTTACCTCAAATGAAATGCAATTACAGTTGTAAACCACTGTTTTGAAGGCCTTGAGGAAAACTATTTTAATCAAGGGATAAAATTGCCAGATAAGCGTTGGACTAAGTGTATTGAAGTTTCAGGAGATTATATTGAAAAATAAAAATGGTTTTGAAAAACTAACTATTCTCTTTCTGTGCTAGGCTAAGAAGTTTCCGAACCAACCTCCTAGAACCAAAACCTAAACCTAAAATAGCCCTCAACTAATATCTGAAGAAGTTGTTTTTTTTTTTTTGTTTTAATGTCATATTTGCTTCATTCTGTTACGCTAGCTTTTTACCTTACTGTATTATGTTGATGCTTTTTAGTTATTGGTTTCTATCACTTACCTGCAACAACATTTATCTCACACTCACCCTCCTCTTCTCACGCAGCTCAGCAATTATATGCATTTTAAGCATTTTCAAACATGTGTAATCTGCAATATGCTCTCATTTACCTTAACATATGTACGAAGAGATTCTTTAACGCCCGCATGCAATAAAGGATTTATATACTTCCTCTCTGCTCTATACAGTTTCTGCCTCGCACTTCGACAGGCCACTTAAATACATATACGAGTATGTATATACATACATACATATACATATATCTATATGTTTTTATTATAAACCAATCACATAGATGATTGAAATTGTAATAACAAATGTTTTTATAGCTTCCAGAACATTTATTGCCTAAACGTGTGATATTTTCATTTTCACTTCTATCACATGCTGGCGTTCTCAGCAACTTGTGTTGCAGAGACATTAAGACTACATATGTTTTAATGGCAGGTCATGTTAGATGTGAAAGGTTAATTGTGGGAATATTAAGTTTTTTTGTTTTAAACAAATTTTAAATAATTTACAAATAGATTTTATAATCGTTTAGAATTTTTAAGTGTTATTTTACAGAAATTGTAGCATATTTTGTGGCTGTCTTATTATTTAATTTCCAGTGTAGTCTGTTTTAAATTTGCTGTATAAATTTCTTTTATTTTTTCTTTCTTTTGCCAGTAATTTTTGTGAGTATAGCTTGTTTAATATGCATTTATTTTGTTGATTGATTTTTAAGTTTTTTTTCCTGGTTGGGTTTTATATTTGTAGTTTTCATTATTGGTAATAGTATAGCATAGTTTTTCTTGCCATAAAATTTCAATTTATTGTAGTGCTGCTTTGGAGTTTTGCTTTTTATTTTACGTTTATTTTTCATTATTGGTTTGTTGAAAATACATCAATATTTATGTTGTTCAACAAAAAATTAAATAATGAAGAAATTTCATACAAAAACAGAGGAAAATGTTGGCAGTTAATTTCAGATATTAAGAATTTAATGTTGAGGGAGAGTAGAAATAAAGGTTCTCGTTGTAATTAATTTCTAGTGCAGTACTGATGCAACTGTAGTTAAGATCTAGTTTTTATGCTAATCAATATTTTACCTTTAATACTCTGTAAGTGAAATCCTAATTAATCTCTCATTTTTGGAAACTACTTTCCAAAAGCATCTATAAATTATTTATCACAAGCTAATTTAGTTATTACTGCTTAGTTACTACCGAAAATTATCCTTTACTCTAACTCATTTTTACATTCTTGTTTCAAAATTTCAGCTTTAGCTTTTGTGTTCCTACAAAAATTACTTAATTAAAACAGAAAACCTGGCTACATCTTAATGATTTTCTGTTAAACTAATTTGTTTAGATGGCACTACCTTGCAGAAACCACACACCATTACTTCTACTTTTTACTGGTTGCATGGTTCATGCTCCTCAAACTCAACCATTGTAAAGTACCCAAAATAAGAAAAGAAAGAAAAAAACTCCTTTTAATAATAATAAAAAAAAAAAAAAATGATTGAAGATAAGTTGCTAAGAGAAAAATTGTGCGTTCAATATCACAAAGTCACGAGTTGATTATAATGCGGGCAAAGAAATAGCAAAATAGAAATTACTGCCAAAAAAGAAACAGACGTAAAAATCAAACGGTATTGTTTTTTTTTTGACTTAACTACTGTCAGTGTGCTTCTACTGTCTATACACTTTGCAAACTATTTTAATTTGAGCCCCTATCATGCGTCTATTCCTAGTTAGATTTTATCTCCAATTGAAAGTTTCTCTAAAGTCTAAATTCAACTATAATCGTAGGACAACTTGAAGCTTTAGAACTGTATGTAGCTATAGCTCAATTTTGCTTCAATTGAAGGTCTTTCCATACTACAATGTTAGCTGCAATCGTGGGTCTTTCCACAAGGTCTTTCGAAAAGTAGGCCTTCCTATAGTCAACTTATAGCTCTATAGTTTAATTTTAGTTTGAATACTAGTTCTTTTCATAGTTAAATTTTGAGCCCCAATCGTGCGTCTTTCCCTAGTTAGATTTTATCTCCAATTGAAGGTCTCTCCAAAGTCTAAATTCAACTATAATCGTAGGAGTTTCCATAGCCAACTTTTAGCTTTACAAGTGGATCTGAATTTTGTTTCAATTGAAGGTCTTTCAATACTTAAGTTTTAACTTCAATCATAAGTCCTTCCATAGTTAAATTTTAGCTTGAATTCTAGATCTTTTCATAGTTAAATTTTAGCTTCAATAGCAGGTCTTTCCTTAGTCAAGTTATAGCTATAGAAGTGGATGTATCTGCAGCACAATTTTGCTTCAATTGAAGTTCCTTCCATACTTAAATTTTTGCTGCAATCGTAGGTCTGTCCATAGTTTAATTTTAGCTTGAATCCTAGATCTTTTCGTGGTTCAATTTTAGCTTAAATCAACATTTTTTCCATATTTGGCTTTGAGCTTCAATTGTAGGCCTTTCCATAATTTTATTTTATTTAGCTTTAAGCATCCATATTTCCATAGTTTAATTTTAGCTGCAATTTTAACTGTTTCCAAGATTCTAATTCAGTTTTAATTAAAGGTCTTTCAAAATTTAATTTCAACTTCAATCGCAGCTCGTTCTTTAGTACTATTTTAGCTTAAATTGTACACAAGTGTCTTCAAAATTCAAAATTATTAGATTTATATTTCAATATTAGCTCTGTTTATTGTTCAGTTTATGATTCCTTCATATTTGCGCTGCAACTATGTTTTAATTATTGCTATTTATTTCTATTCTCTCTGTGTATTAGGACATATTTTAACTGTTGTTTTAAATGAAAAACAAAGAAAATTTTGTAGCAATATTGTAATATTTTATTTTCGTTTTTGCTTTATTTTTCTAAATTATGCACGTCCGTCTGTTTGTATGTATATACAAGTATGTCCAAAAGTCCATTGTTTGGTTTGTGTTAGTCTTCTGTTTGACATTAAACCGTTGCACTCCAATTGTTGGCTTTGATATGGTTTTTTTTCAAGTTGAATTGTTTATATTAAAATGCGCTATAATAAAGAAGCAATATAACTTTTCGCATATGCAAATCAAACTAGATAGATTCGTATCATATAGGACTCTTGCTTCCTTTATAGGAAGATAATCTTAACAAGCTTCCTGCTTTCTTTTTAGGAAGAAAGTCTTAACAAGTTTCTTGCTTCCTATATATGAAGGTGGTCTTAACAAGACTCTTGCTTTCTATATAGGAAGCTAGACCAAACAAGAATCTTGCTTCCTATATAAGAAGCCAGTCTTAACAAGACTCTTGCTTCGTATATAGGAAGACGGTCTTAACAAGATTCTTGCTGGAACAAGACTCTTGCTTTGTATATAGGAAGACGGTCTTAACAAGACTCTTGCTTCCTATATATGAAGGTAGTCTTAACAAGACTCTTGCTTTCTACCAAACAAGATTCTTGCTTCCTAAATAAGAAGACAGTTTTAACAAGACTTTTGCTTCGTATATAGGAAGACGGTCTGAACAAGACTCTTGCTTTCTATATAGGAAGCTAGACCAAACAAGACTCTTGCTTCCTATGTCAGAAGACAGTCTTAACAAGACTTTTGTTTCCTGTATAGGAAGACGGTCTTAAATCTCACTCTTTTTCTTCCTTTGATGATTAGGTGGACGGTCTTAGCATACTTACTTACTTTGTTTGTTACACTTTTGAAAATTAAAATAAGAGTAGTGTTCTCTTATGTCGCCTAAATTCACTTAAGTGACTATTTTTTTCATTTCTTACAATGTATTACCTTGACTTTTATATTGTTTTTCTTTTTCAATTCTCGTTTGTGAATACTTTTCTCTAGTTACTTTGTTTGTGTCCGACGGAGGGCGGTCATTGTAGACCAAAAACGGTAGTAGTGATCCCAATCTGTAAATATACAGTTAAATAAAGTAAGGAGCTATTAGCAGGGCTGCTTGAGTTTACCTTTTGTCTTCACTAAGATGATTATAATTTTCTGTTTTCTGCTTTATATCCAGAATAACTTTAATGTTTATGTATGATATTTATGCTTTTTTTTTGCCCCTTTTTATAATCGCGTTTATCATTTCTTTGACATCTCAAGTATCTAATTTACATATGAGATGATTTTTTTGTTAAATATAGAGATAATATTGATTTAAGAACTACCAGTTTTTTGTTTCTATTAAGAAGATGATCTTGCATAATTTTATGTTTTAGTAAACAAATTGGTGGGAAGTTATTGTTTTGGTTATGGCTTTGGTTTGGTAAATTAAAATGGGATCAGGGTTAGAGATTTATTTTTTTGAGAATTTTTAATTAAGTAGATAATAATTAATAGTTTATGTATAAATTAATAGTGATTATAAGAATTGGCAAATAATATTTGATAAGTCAGGGAATGAAATTGAAAGTTAGACTTCAAAATTACGTAACTGCAGATCTGAAACCAGTTTGGAACATTGTTAATTTAATTTTTGTATAGTTTTCATTATACACTATTCAAATTACAAAGTGTATACTTAAAACACACCTAAGACCGTCTTCTATATAGGAAGAGCCAGTCTGGTTAAAACCGTCTTTTTATATATGGAAAGAACGAGTCTGGATAAAACTGTCTTGCTATATGGGAAGAACGATTCTGGTTACGGCCGTCTTTCTATATAGGAAGAACGAATCTGGTTAAGACAGTCATCCTATATGGGAAGAAGGAGTCTGGTTAGGATTGCCTTCCTATATTGGAAGAACGAGTGTGGATATGACCGTCTTCCTATATGGGAAGAACGAGTTTGGTCTGGTTAGGATTGGCTTCCTATATGGTAAGAATGATTTTGGTTATGACGATTCTGGTTAAGACCGTCTTCTATATAGGAAGAGCGAGTCTGGTTAAAACCGTCTTCCTATATAGGAAGAACGATTCTGGTTAAGACCGTCTTTCTATATAGGAAGAACGAATCTGGTTAAGACAGTCATCCTATATGGGAAGAAGGACTCTGGTTAGGATTGCCTTCCTATATAGGAAGAACGAGTGTGGATATGACCGTCTTCCTATATGGGAAGAACGTGTCTGGTTAAGACCGTCTTCCTATATAGGAAGGAGTCTGGTTAGGATTGGCTTTCTATATGGGAAGAACGAATTTGGTTATGACCATCTTTCTATATGGGAAGAACGAGTCTGGTTAAGACCGTCTTCCTATATATGAGAAGAAGGAGTCTGATTAGGATTGGCTTCCTATATTGGAAGAACAAGTGTGGATATGACCGTCTAAATATATGAGAAAAACGATTTTAGTTAAGACCGGCGTTCTTATAGGAACAATGAGTCTGTTTAATACAATTTCTATTAACTTTCAATTTCATCCATTACAATTAAGCCCTTTTTATAGTTACTTTATCTATTTTATCGTCTGCCTTAATTTACTTTTATTTATTGCCCCTTTTTCTCTCTTTCTTTTTATAAAACATTTTATCATGCTCTTGTTAATGTTTTATAATTATCACTAATTGTAGCAATTTGTTGACTATTTCAAAATTTTCTTTTTGTTAATACTACAGAAGAACAAAAAAAAAAAAAAAAAAAAACGAAGAACAATAATGAAAGTTTCATTATGAAACAGTTGTATCACTGTAAACGTTCCACATGCACGTTTATGTTGATACATTGTAACTAATAATAAATTGTTTTTAGGTTTTGTGCAGATCCTTCAATTGGTTTATGTAGAAAGACATTTAGTCTTTTATCAAAATGTACTCGTATTGTAATCATTATTGCTTTTAACTAAATTACAGAAATATCCTTATACAATCCTACTATTCCCAGCCAACCAACCCACCATTAATGTGCGATTGTGCTTCTAACAAAACAATGAGCAGTAAATGATTTTGATAAATGCTCATACGTGCCTTGGAGACAAGTTTTTTTTTATTCATACTCTACTTTGACATTCAAACAAATTTCTGTATGTTTCTTTTGTGTTACTGGTACCTAAAAAGTTTCTAGCTGTAAAACGTTAATAAAACTAATGATATCCGTGAAATTTTCTTAGTGTATATGAGGAAAATCAAGAAAACAAACAGCAAAAAAAATGGAAAATACATACATATATACGAGTACGTTCTTCAATAATACATTATTTACTGTGATAGAATTTTAGCATCAAATTGGAAATTGCGAATGATATACAGCGACTTTGTACTTTTTTAAATTTTCTTCAAGAAAAGAAGGTCTTAACAAGACTCTGGCTTCCTATATAGGACGGTCTTCAAAAGACTCTTGCTTCCTGTATAGGATGACGGTCTTTACAAAACTCTGGCTTCCCGTATAGGAAGACAGTCTTAACAAGACTCTGGCTTCCTATATAGGAAGATGGTTTTAGCAACGCTATTTCAAGCATTAGTCCAACTCTTCCCTCTGTAGGGTTAGTGAATACAATCATGTATGTAATATATCAATCCATAAGTATATAAATTTCTTAAAGATTTGTCGCCAAGAGATGAATGAGAAAATCTACTTCAGATGGAACAAATTACAATCCAAAACAACCAAAAACAACTACTCTAACGGTAAAGAAAATTTTAAACCATTTCAAATCTCTTTCATGGGTAAAATTCCTTGAACCAAAAAAAAAAAAAAAGGAAAAAAGTTAAAAAAACCCAATAGAAGAAAAGTGAAAGAAGTGAAACCTTGACGAGTTGAAACACACATAGAGTACAGCTATGTAGTAGTACGTGAGACTAATTGATTTAATGGCAATGACAAGGACTACGAATGTCTGTAAGTTAGTGCGAGCAAACGAATGAGTAGGGATGTAGGAATGAATATAGAAGTTAGTGTGTGTGTCTAAGGTTAATTAATTTTATTTTGTTGTGTCATTGAAGTATCACAAGAAAATAGGATTTTGTGGTTACGGTGCTAAGGATTTAATAATATCCTTCAAATTATTTCAAAATACAATAAATTTCTACTAATTCTTATTTAGACATACACACAGATTTTGTGACAGTGTTTGTGTGATTGCTGTTAGGTGTTTAATATGAAATATTTAAGACTCATTGACATTGAACTGTAAATATATACGACCATTTTTATATTAATTTGAAAATGACTTTGGTTGAGGAGGTTCGATTTAAAGAGTAACATATTATCTTTAATTTAGGAAAGTTGCTCCATCTGTGTTACACTTTTCTATTGAAAAGTGACACCATCTGCGATTAACTTTAAATAAAAAAATTGCCGCGTCGGTGATGAACTTTTCTATAGAAAACTTTTTAAAGAAAAGTTAGTTCCATCTGTGATGAACTTTTTTATAGAAAAGTTGCTCCAGCTGTGATGAACGTTTCTATAGAAAAATTGCTGCAGCTGTGATGAACTTTTCTATAGAAAAGTTGATCCAACTGTGGCGAACTTTTTTATAGAAAACTTGCTCCATCTGTGATGAACTTTTCTATAGAAAAGTAGCTCCAGCTGTGAAGAACTTTTTTTCTAAATTTAGTTCCATCTGTGATGAACTTTTTCATAGAAAAGTTGCTCCATCTGTGATGAACTGTGATGAACTTTTATATAACAAAGTAGCTCGATCTATGATTCTGAACTTTTGCATACAATATAACCTACATTTCTTTGGAATAGTCTTCTCTTGTTTAATTTCTTTAGTATAAAATTAAAATTTATTTTCATTGTTGAACTTGTTAAATTCACGAATTTTGTCTTTAACCTCTAAGTTTAATTCCTTTGGCAATTTGTGTTAAAATATGTGGTAAATATTTTGTTCAGTTTCATAACGGTGTCACTGGGTTGCCTGATACTCGTATTAGCACAAAAAACATAAATTCAAATCATCAAGTAACAGGCTTCAAAGGTCACGACTTACTACAAAACCAAAAATCAAAATATAAACAACAAATTGTAATCAATAATAAGTAGGAGGAATAACTGTTTTCAAAACCATTAGCAACCACGTACAGTAGCCCTTTTTTCAAAAGCAAAAAATATAACCACTCTTAACACGCATCTCAGGCACATTTGTTTATAGTTGTAATGCAAATCATGGCAAGATATTGTGATGAAAATTACCTACTACCACAACACATAGCACAGACTTCTACAATAATCATATGATGCCTGTTGAGTCTCTCTCCTGTGTAAGTGGTTTTCTCATTGCATACTTAACATAAATTTATTATTTTGTTGTGGCACCATCATCATCATTGTCATGATCATTATATACGTGTTGAAATAGGAAAATAATGTGTGTCCATAGTTTGGTGGAGGTGCTGGCACATAAAGTAAATGTTTGTAATAACAACTGTCAAAATATTCAAGAAAATATCCAACCGGACACACAGACACTGTGGCTTACTAAGGCCAGTACTTGTATCTAGAAGGGGAAGTAGGCTAAGGAAAAGTATTGGTATGTGATCAATATTTTTAAAGAAATCTTGATCAACATTTCTACAGAAAAATTTATCAGACTATGATCAACATTTGTACAGAAAAGTTGATAATAGAATAATTATTAATTTCATAATCGAACTGTTAATTTTTACTTCTTGATAAATTTTAGTTAGGCTCGAGTTCATTAAATTTAATTTTCATTAAATTATTTTTACTGAAGTTAGGAATTACAACTTGAAAAATTTATTATTAAAAATTTTTGATAATAGAACGCAAAGAATTCTGATGAGAGAAAGTGGGATTTCTCGAAACATATGTAAATTCAATAACCCAGGTTCGAATCCTAGTCAAGAAAAATTATCAAAAATTTTTAATAATAAATTTTTCAAGTTGTAATTCCTAACTTCAGTAAAAATAATTTAATGAAAATTAAATTTAATGAACTCGAGCCTAACTAAAATTTATCAAGAAGTAAAAGTTGATAATTTCTACAGAAAATTTGATCAGACTATAATCAACATTTTTATAGAAAAGTTGGTCAGACTATGGTCAACATTTTTACAGAAAAATTGATCAGACTATGATTAAAATCATGGTCAGACTATTATCCACATTTTCAGAGAAAATTTTATCTTATGATTCTTATTATGAACCCAACAAATGTTCTAAAGAATCTTTCCCTTTCACATTTCCTTTTTGTATATAACTTTTTGTTTTATGTCATGATCACGTAGCAATTTGATCACTAAAATCACGGTTTGGCGCTTGATTGAGGCTAATGGTGAATAATCAACAATTAAATATGCACAGTCGTGTTTTCCCACTTCATAAACGTGCATATCGATGTGGTAGACAGCCACAACAACACTGGCAACTGCAATAATAAACCTTTTTATATGAAAGAAGAAAAATATTTTCTTTTCTAAAGAATCTTCTTCAAAATATCTCTATTGCTTCTTTTCTTTTCCCTCCTCATATTTTCAGCTTTTACTATTATTATTTCTTTATGACCTCCATAAAGCAGTTTTTCTTCGCTATTGTTTTCGATGTCTAAACTTGTTGTGTTGCTAATACAGCAACTCATCATTTTCTTGCCACGCCGTTTTTCCTTTAGTCATCCTTATTGAAGAGTATTGTTTTAAGTTATAAAGTGCATAGAAATTTAAATGTAATAGAACCATGCAACTCTTTTTCAATTTTCTGTAAGCTAATGTATATGCTGATTGTGTCAAGTTCGCTAAAGGTGATCATATTGCACTTGGCTTTAGCAGCATCTTCAATTTGGAAATGATCTTAAACTCTATTGTTTGTTGAGAGATGAAAAAGGAATAGAAAACGAATTAAACCCTGAGGTAAGTAATATGAAGAAAGTTTGACATTTGTTCATGTAAACTGTGTGATTTGTTACTTGTTGGTGCCTGTATGTGCCTACATCATATGATTATTAAGCAGAATATTTAATTTGCAAATTCATCTTTTCACAAACGTGACGATTATACACATGTTTGTCATTTTTGGTGTTTCATGCATTTTTATTAAGATATAGGAGGAAAAACTATTAGTATTAGTGGGTCAATGAGAGAAATTTTAAGAGGTTTTAACTTTTCTATAAACAAATTTATCACAGTCTGCTTTACTTTTTTATTGAAAAGTCCATCACAGTTTGCTCAACTTTAGTAAAAAAAGTCTATCACGGTCTGCTCAACTTTTCTAAAGAAAAGTATCACAGTCTGCTCAACTTTTCTAAAGACAAGTCTATCACAGCCTGCTCAACTTTTCTAAAAAAAAAATCTATCACAGTTCTGCTTAACTTGTCTAGAAAAACTCTGTCTGTGACAGAGTTGTGCTCAACTTTGCTAAAAAGAAGTCCATCACAGTTTGCTTAACTTTTCTAAAGAAAAGTCCATCACATTCTGCTCAACTTTTCTAAGAGAAAAGTTCATCACGGTCTGATCAATTTTTCTAGAGAAAAGTTCGTCACAGTCTGATAAACTTTTGCAGAGAAAATTTCATCACAGTCTGCTAAACTTTTCTATAAAAAAATTTATCATAGTCTGCTCAACTTTTCTATAAAAAAATTTATCACAGTCTGCTCTACTTTTCTAAGAGAAAAGTTCATCACGGTCTGATCAATTTTTCTAGAGAAAAGTTCGTCACAGTCTGATAATCTTTTGCAGAGAAAATTTCATCACATTCTGCTTTACTTTTTTATTAAAAAGTCCATCACAGTCTGCTCAACTTTTCTAGGGAAAAGTCCATCACAGTTTGTTCAACTTTCCTAAAGAAAAGTCCATCACAGTCTGTCTCAACTTTTCGAAAGGCTCAACTTTTCTAAAGTAAAGTTTATCACAGTCTGCTCAACTTTTCTAAAGAAAAGTCCATCACAGTCTACTCAGCTTTTCTAAAGAAAAGTTTATCACAGTCTGCTTAACTTTTCTATAGAAAAGTCTATCGCAGTCTGTTCAACTTTTCTAAAGAAAAGTATATCCAGTCTGCCCAACTTCTCTAAGGAAAACTCTATCAGAGTATGTTCAACTTTTTTCAAGAAATGTTTATTACAGTCTGCTCAACACTATTCTATAGAAAAAATTTTTCATATTCCTTTTCAATTCATTAAAATCTTGAGTAAATGCAAAGTAATGCAATCAGATCATAAGAAAGGCTGACTTCATAAATGCAGTTTGCAATGCAACCTTACAATGCATAGTGTTCATAAAAGCAATAAAAATTACTTTGGCAATGCCAATTTCATGCATGGTTTTTGTTTGTGATTCTTTGTAAACGATTTCTTCGCAGTGTTGCATTGCAAACTGCATTTATGAAGTCAGCCAAAGTATGTAGGATCATAGTATTTTTATACCATTACCAAGTGTATGGCATAGTTTTAACTTAAATTAGCGTCAGAAATTAGGTAATGTTCTTCATGTTTTGACTTAGTTAATAATTAAAAATTTAAATACAAAATAATGTCACTTGAAAAATATACTTGTATAACGTGTAACATTACATGATTTCTCTTTATCTACATTATATATAAAGGTAGGAATATTTTTAGTAAACTTTGCACAAATTTCTAAAAGACATAAGTGTCAACATGACAAGAGAGTCACATGTAAGACAAAAAATAACAATTTTATTTATATATTTTTGTAACAAAATACTTGTAAACTGACTATCACTGCCAACTGACATTTAACACTTAAATGGACTTACTTACAACATCCAATATCATATGAGTAGAAAAACTTTGTTATATGTAGATTTTATCCACCTTCATACTGAAATGTTGGTTAGTGTTGGTTGCTACGTGCAACAAATCTGTTTATTAAAAATTCCATTTTTTTTTGTTTTTTTTTTTTTTTAAACCATATCAATCTCTTTTAGCAAGATATAAGGAGAAGGGAGAGACAGTAAGAAGTTAGAAAGCTATTTAGCTTATCTTAAGGACAATAAGCTTTTAAAAATTAATGTCATTTTGTCTTTAAACTATATTTATTTTTGTTTAGACTGCTTGCCAAAGTGTCTTAGCGCGCCACAACATTGAAACAGCACCGAAAAAATATCCTGATAAAAATATGATAAAACTTTTATAAATTCATTAAGTTTATTTTTTTTCCTTCCTTCCACTCACTGTTGGCTGTTATTGTTGCCCGTGATTTACATATCTTTATAACTACTGTCGCTGCTGCAAATAGTAGTGGGGGGGGGGGGGGCAGAACAAACAAAATAAAAAAAAAGCTGAAACAAAAAAGTTTAATATTTAATCTTATTTACTGCCGTAAAAAAGTAATGTTTATGTTAAATACAAACAGTAACGGGATTCACACCAAGTAGCAAAAACTACTTTTTCTAACAACTAAGCTTAAAAGTGCTGACGATCTTAGTTGTTTTTTTTTAAAGAGAAGTAACACTCAGGCAATTTATATGCCTATATATAAGTGCGTTACTTTCTTTGGAAAGGGGATAGGTGAAGAAATAGAGGTGGTGTAAGACGAAAGCTTTTTATATCACAACTCTGCAATTGTTTTTAGTGCAGAATTGCAGCGCCTCTGCTGGTGAGTAGGCGCATTAATGTTAAAGCTTGATATTATAGCCTATATTTAATGATCTTACTTCGGTGGCGTTTGAATGCTATACTACCCAAGGAGGGCGCTGTGATAAATATTAGTTATAATGGATAGAAGAAAACTAATAACTATCAGGAACTGATGTTGTTTGAGGGGCAGCGGCTGGGAATCGAACCCGGGCTACAAATACTAACTCATGCTTAATGATCAAATGCGCTAATCAATTCAACTACAGCACAAACAAATTTCAGCAGGACACAATCAGTAGCTTTGCCAAATTACACTAATTCCTTTTTATAATTCTTTGTTTCACTCATTCTAAATTTTTTTGCCACTCACACTGAATACCCCTGCAGTTTTAATATACTTGCAAAAACAACGAAATAAAATATCAAACAAATTTATGCGCCAACTTTTCCATATTCGAAAAGACACTTTATTTTAAAATTCTTATTCCTTACAAAGCTCTCTGCCCACCACCACACCTCCCCTGCAAAGCAGCCACCAACATTATTAGAAGCACCAACAAACCCACAAAACATCGACAGTCTTTACATACTCGTACATTCGCTTGCTTTTCATTTCATTTGTTTGGTCGTTGGTGGCTTCATTGTAAAACTGTCTACACCTTTTAAGAATTTCCACTCTCACAACTCATGCTGCATTGGCTGCATAAATTCTTCTTGGTGTTGTACTGTTCTTTAGAGGTGTTGTAAGTTTGTCACATCATCTTCTTTGGTGGTTCTTGGCTGCTTGCTGGCAACATTTGTTCGTTCTTTCCTTCCTATGATTAAATTTAAAATAAATCTAATAAGAAAAATACAACAACAAATAAAAACAAAAATAGGAAAATGTGTTGCAACAAGCAGACAACAAACATAAAATCAATTGACACCTTTTGTTGTTCCGACTTTAGTTTTTATGTTGTAGTTGTTTGTTGCTTTACTATTAGTCACTATGACTGGGATGGTGTCTATTTTATGAATCTTTTCAAATCAAATAAACATCATAATGAATGCTTGGCTGAATGTACATATGTATGTATGTTCCGCTAAAGGTTGAGTTCAAAATATTTATGCAGAGTGTGTATGTTTGTTTCGTTTGGTTTGGAAAATGTCATGTCATTTCATTGGAGGATTTATTTAAGTGCTTGTCTCTTGTATGGCTGGCATAGAAAACATGGTTTATTTTAGAGATCGACATAAAGATTAAAACTAAACACCGGTGTTTTTTTTTTATTCGGTACAAAGAGATGACGGCCAACACAACAACCAACAAAGGAAAACTATAGTGGCCATTAAATATATAATAATGTTTTTAAAATAATATCCAAGGACAATAAAATAAAAATAATAGGTAGTAAATTGAGAGAAAAGAGAAGAAAATTGTAATAAATTGTCTGGAAATTTTAGAAAACAAGTTTGTATACGAAAAGTTTCTATAGAAAAGTGTTGAGCAGACTGTGCGAACATATGTGACGAACATATGTGATGATCTTTGTTATAGAAAACTTTAGCAGACTGTGATGAACTTTTCTAGAGAAAACTTTATCAGACTGTGATGAACTTTTCTAGAGAAAACTTTATCAGACTGTGATGATTTTCATATAGAAAGACAGTTCTCCTATGGAAAACCATATAGCAAACCGTCTTCAGTGGAAGACTGTTATTCATATAGAAAAACGTCTTCATTTGAAGACTGTTTTTACATAGAAAAACGTCTTCATTTGAAGACTGTTGTTCACATAGCAAAACATTTTCAGTTGAAGACTGTTATTCACATAGAAAAACGTCTTCAGATGAAGACTGTTTTTCACATAGAAAAGCGTCTTTAGTTGAAGACTGTTTTTTACATAGAAAAACGTCTTCAGTTGAAGACTGTTATTCACATAAAAAAACGTCTTCATTTGAAGACTGTTTTTTACATAGAAAAACGTCTTCAGTTGAAGACTGTTATTCACATAGAAAATCGTCTTCATTTGAAGACTGTTATTCACATAGAAAAACGTCTTCAGTTGAAGACGTTTTTCACATAGAAAAGCGTCTTTAGTTGAAGACTGTTTTTCACATAGAAAAGCGTCTTTAGTTGAAGACTGTTTTTTACATAGAAAAACGTCTTCAGTTGAAGACTGTTTTTTACATAGAAAAACGTCTTCAGTTGAAGACTGTTATTCACATAGAAAAGCGTCTTTAATTGAAGACTGTTTTTTACATAGAAAAACGTCTTCAGTCGAAGACTGCATTTCACATAGACAAACGTCTTCAATTGAAGACTGTTTTTCACATAGAAAAACGTCTTCAATTGAAGACTGTTATTCACATAGAAAAGCGTCTTTAGTTGAAGACTGTTTTTTACATAGAAAAACGTCTTCAGTTGAAGACTGTTTTTCACATAGAAAAGCGTGTTCAGTTGAAAACTGTTTTCCGCATACTGAGATGACGTTTTCTACAAAAAAGTTGAGCAGACTGTCATGAACTTTTAATAGACTGTGATGAGCATTTCTTTAGACTGTGATTAGCATTTCTATAAAATACTAAATAAAAATTATAATTTTAAATTTCCAAATTTATTCCATTATCTTTTAGCTGTTTATTATTGACATTAATTTGCCCTAAAATTAGTTTTTTACACCAATACCCCTCAAAAAAAATTAATAAGAAAATTAGAAAGAAAAAACATTTATAAATTTCCATCAATCATTCGAAAGCCAGCTAACAAAAACATTAAAACTGCATTTTTAATTAAACGGAAACCACTCAAAATAATATTGGCTGGCTGTCAATACATTTGTCCGCACACAACAATGACTTAGAGTGAGACGGAGGGGGAAAAACGAATTGTAGGATTCCAAAGAAATAAATTTAGGGAAAATTAAAAGAAAAACAAACCATACAAACCAAAACCCACTTGAAAAAACAATGAAAAAGAAATAAATAAATTGTTTGGTATGTTTTTTTTTAGAGTTTGATGAGTTTTAGACAATTTTTATTTTAAATTAACATTTTTCAAACAATGTCATTATGGAAGGAAAAACTGCTGCTTATCATTGGAATTCTATCAAAAGAAAACAAATTGAAATGATTGCTGTGAGAGTAGAAAGAAAAGAAAATGAAATATGTGTCACTTACTTTTTAATTTTGGTGCTGCTGGTTGTGGTTGTGTTTTTTTTCTTTTATTTTCTTTTCTATTTTTTATTTTCTTTTGATTTTTTTTTGTCTTTTAAATTATCCAGATCATTAGTTATAGATTAATTTAGAATCCAGATGATTGAGATGATATTGCTGAGTACTTTTCGTTGTTTTGTTTGTTTTTGTGGTTTTGTGGAAAGTTCAAGAAATTTAATTTGTATATTAATGGAAATTTTGAAAGGGAATGATTGTATTTCACGAAGTTTAGAACATAGGAGTTTGTACTCAAATTAATTTTCAATAAACTAGGGTTATGTTGTTGAGTTTAATAAAAACCTTAAAGCTGGAAGGACCATATTAACAAAATGGTCCTTCTAGCTTTAATTTTGTATGGAAATATGCTGTTATTGTAATCAGTGCGGAAACATTTTCTAAATATATTTTCTCCAATATATTTCACCCTTTCTTTCCTTACAAACTGCCAACAATAATTTCATATTTTGACTTTTATTTCTCCAAACATTTTATTTCATAATTATTATTACTGCAACTTTAATGGGTTTATGCAGCATTTTAGACATGTTGCATGATTTTTTTAGTTTTCCACTTTAAATCCATTAAGTAGAATTTATTAATAATGTTTAAGTATTAACAGGGGGAACAAAAATATTTATTTTGAATTTATGGCCAACTTATTGACGCCACTACTTATGCATAACAGCAAAAGAAGAATAAAAGAAAAACTTTCGAAATTTCTACATGTTTTTGAAGATAGTCCATCAAAAACATTAACATTATGATGCGAGCAATTATATTGCATATTGATGTGTAAAGACTTTCATGCTTAGTATTTTAAAGCTAGAAAAGAACCACACAAAAGCATAATGAACGACTGACTCCTCCCTTTACAATTGATTTACCTAGACTATTCCTCAAGGTATTAAAACATTAACATTAACAACATGTATGCAAGTTTTTTTTGTAAATAAATATTTACTTATTAGGTAACTAAAATATACAAAACATAAAAATAAACATAAAATTAATAAAGAATTCATGTACTTTATGTATGCACATACTTACATCATGTGTACTTATGTTGCATGTTGAATGTTTGGAAAATTGACACACGATTGACAAGCGACAAGACACAATATTTTAAAAAATAAAGAACCTCCAACGCACTTACTTTCAAAAATGCAACGAAAATTACTAATAAAACAAATATGAGGAAAGAAAGACTGTTTTCTATAGGAAAACTGAAAACAGTTTTCTAAAAGAAGCTATGTTTCAACCGAAGACGGTTTTCTATAGGAAAACTGTCTTACAATTGAAGACGATTTTCTATAGAAATTCTGTATTTTAACTGTCTTCCAACTGAAGACGGTTTTCTGTAGGAAAACTGTTTTTTAACTGAAGGCGGTTTTCTATAGGAAAATTGTTTTCTAACTGAAAACGGTTTTCTATAGGAAAACGGTCTTTCAACTGAACACAATTTTCTTTAGGAAAATTGTCTGCCAACTGCAGACGGTTTTCTTTAGAAAAATTGTCTTTGAACTGTCTTCCAACTGAAGACGGTTTTCTATAGGAAAACTGTCTTTCAACTGAATACGGGTTTCTATAGGAAAACTGTTTTCTAACTGAAGACGGTTTTCTATAGGAAAACTGTCTTCCAACTGAAGACGGTTTTCTATATTAAAACTGTCTCTTAACTGAACACGATTTTCTTTAGGAAAATTGCCTGCCAACTGAAGACGGTTTTCTTTAGAAAAATTGTCTTTTAACTGTCTTCCAACTGAAGACGGTTTTCTATAGGAAAACTGTTTTCTAACTGAAGACGGTTTTCTATAGGAAAACTGTCTATCAACTGAACACGATTTTCTTTAGGAAAATTGTCTTTTAACTGTCTTCCAACTGAAGACGGTTTTCTATAGAAAAACTGTCCTTTAACTGAAGGAAAACTGTCTTCCAACTATATTAAAACTGTCTTTTAACCGAAGATGCTTTTTTTTATAGAAAAACTGTATTTTAACTGAAGGAAAACTGTGTTCCAACTGAAGACGGTTTTCTATAGGAAACTTTCTTCCAATTGAAGACGGTTTTCTATAGGAAAACTGTTATTCAACTGAAGACGGTTTTTTATATGAAAATTGTCTTTCAACTGAAGACTGTCTTCAAGCTGAAGTTCTAGTTCAGGTTATGTTTGAGGTTCTAGTTCAAGTTTTAGGCAGTTTTCTATAAAAGACTGTTGTCTGTCGGTTTTTTATATGAAAATTGTCTTTCAACTGAAGACTGTCTTCAAGCTGAAGTTCTAGTTCAGGTTATGTTTGAGGTTCTAGTTCAAGTTTTAGGCAGTTTTCTATAAAAGACTGTTGTCTGAAAAGTCGTAAAAAAATTTTGTTAATTCATAAAGTAAATGACAATAATATTTGTCTGCATATTTTATGAACTATTGTATTAATTAAATAATTTCCTTTTTAAGTGCTTTCACATACCAATACAAAGCATTGATTTAGTTATTTTGTTTCCTTTTTTTTGTTTAAAACTTTTCCTCTACCAAATTTTCAAGATCACTATGAACTTTTTTACAATCTGTTTGACATCAAATACAAACAAAATATTAGCATATGAATGAAATAAAATAAAGTCAAATAAAATAAAATGATTGAAATGGTAATGAATGAGAAAAGACAACAAACAATGAAATTTAATACAGTTTCCAGACAAACAGCAGACAACAGCAAATATAATATAATGAAAAAAAAAGAAAAAAAACGATGAAAACAAAAAACAGAAAAGGGAACAAAATCATAATAAAACCCACAAAGTTTAAGAACAAATTGAAATAATACTAATGGAAAATAATGCTCAGAACTAAACAAACGATAACATGCTGAAGCGAAAGGCATATTGATGATAGCAACAGTTTTTTTTTTATTTACAGAAATGTTTCCCTTTTTTCAAAATCTTCTGGTATGCTTTTTTTTAAGTATAATGGTTTCCTCTTTATTTGGGTATGGTAATGTAATCATAGTCTAAACAGTCATTCCGGCAAATAGTCATTTATTTTGTACTACTTTAACTACTCATTCATCTCAATGTAAATGATCCCTTGCATAGTAGTTTTTAGTTTTCCTCTATCTGCATGTAACTGCAAATACCACATGCATTTTTATACAACTCCTCTCTGGTACACAAGTGATGTGTCACCATAGGAAATCAATCAACAATATGAAGAATACAAACACATTTCTCTCAAAATATTCCCCTAGTTTCAACTACAGCAAACGTTTCTAAATATATTATGCTTGCACTTTCATGATAATGAACTGAAAACACAAATACTTGGTAAATATTTTTGGCTCAAGACAAAACTTTGACATGATATTGTAGAAAAAATATCGTTAATCATACTTGAGCCTATTAAACTGTACAAGTAAAAAAATTACAATGAAAACTACATATGTACATACTTCAATTGATAAAACTTAAAAATGACAAGACAAAATGCTTGTTGTCTTTATTTTTGAGGCCATTTTTTGTTAAAAGAAAACAACACTTGAAATAATAGACAAAACATTTATTGAAGATAAACAAAAGTGACAGACGAAAAATTATCATCAAAAAATATGCAGATGAAACTAAGAATTTAAATTAAAAATTAAGCTAATTTAGGAAAATAATTTTGGTTGTCTCACATTTCGTTTCAGAACTATTTTTCTACTGGATTGATTTAGCTGATTTTTATTACCAAACAGCTTAGTATAATCTTTAATATTTAGCAGGAAGCTCATTAAATACATATTGAAATTTTGGACCTGAGTGTGATTTAAACACACATTAGAGAAATAATTGGAATTTTATTAGTGTTTTTCATATATATTTACAGGTTGTTGAGAATATTTATGTTATTTTTAATTATAAAGGATTAGTTTATTTTCTAGACAACTTAACTAAAAATTACTGACTAATGAAATTTCAATAATTATTTTCAAACTAAAAAAGCCAAATAAAACAAAGTCATTTTTTGCCTATTTATTTACTCACCACTTCTCCTTGATTTATTTAAAAAATACATATGTATCTTAAAAAAGCCATACAACTTTTATTTAGATGTTTTATTTTTAAATTGAAAGTTGAACTAAAAAAATGTAACTGCAGTTTTTGACAATAAATCACTTTCCCTAAAGATAAGGAAATAAAAAGTTTACTTTTGAGACAATAAAAAGACATTTAAAACTGTTTTTATATTGTCTGCAAACAAAGATATTTTAAATACATATTTAAAATACTTAAAAATTTAACACAACACAAAACAGAACTACAATAGAACTACAACAGAACTAGAATAGAACCAGAACAGAACTAGAACAGAACTAGAACAGAACTAGAACAGAACTAGAACAGAACTAGAACAGAACTAGAACAGAACTAGAACAGAACTAGAACAGAACTAGAACAGAACTAGAACAGAACTAGAACAAAACTATAACAGAACTAGAACAGAACTAGAACAAACCTAGAACTAAACTATAACAGAACTAGAACAGAACTAGAACAGAACTAGAATAGAACTAGAACAGAACCTTAACCAGAACCTGAACTAGAATTAGAATCATACGCTAAACTAGAAAAATAATATGATCCTAAACTAGAACCAGAACTGGAACTAGAATCTAAACGAGAACCTGAACTACAATCTGAAGTAGAACCTGAACTAACAGTATTTTCTAAAGAAAATTTTGTGTGTAACAGTATTTTCTATGGAAAATCTTGTGTATAACAGTATTTCCATAGAAAATCTTCTGTAGTTTCTAAAGAAAATCTTCTGTATAACAGTAGCTACTATAAAAAATCTTGTGTATAACAGTATTTTCTGTAGAATATCTTCTGTGTAACAGTTGTTTCTATAGAAAATAACGTATATAACAGTAGGTTCAATAGAAAATTTTCTATATAACAATATTTTTTGTAGAGAAAACTTTAAAATTTGTGAAATAGGGCAAGATTGGTGGAGCTTCTGAGTCATTATAAATTTTAACATTTTTTTTTCAAATACCGAAATTCCTAAAACGGAAAATATGTTACAAAATTTTAATTTTTTTATATAAAAGTGCCCACTGTGATGTTATTTACCGTGTGATGGTAAAACAAACTTTCTGTATGTATAAGTAATACATAGGATTATACAAATGTGTAACCTTTTTAGAGGATCAGTAGGTACTTTAAGTGTTTAGAATTTTTCAGTTAAAAATAATTTTTTTTTTTTAAATTGGCCAAGTTCGGATGGGGCAGGAGAGGGATATGTCCACTGAAATGTGTCACATTTATTTCACACGTTTATGCCTGAAGTTTTCTTTTCGAATCATATACAAATTATATATGTTCCGGAAGAAAATGTTGTATCTATAAAAGAAAAAATATAGGGACAAAACACTATCGGCTCAATCATGAATAAAAAATCCGCGGGTGTTTTTCCTTTTTTATATTTTTAATATTGAATTTGGATAGGAAAAATGGTAATAGGGAAAAAACTCCCGCGGAATTTTTATTCATGATTGGGCTATATTGGAAAAAAAAACGTAAAAATATGGACCTTTTTATATGTCCCAATTTTGTAAGGATGTAACTTGCTGCTGGCAACATATGTGTTTTGTTTACATAATTAAAACAATGTGGCGTACTTTCAATTAAAAAAAACGTCAAATTATGTAAATTCGCGTGATTGGCAACATTGGCTATACGTCAAATTTTCCGTATGAAATTATTAATGTTGCTCAACATTTTTCCCAAATTTGAACAGAGTACTAGGCTTTACGCACTGACCCTACTTCGGCCTACGATGTCTGAACCAGAAGCTAAAGTTGAACCTGAACTGGAACCTGTCAGGAACATTTTCGTAAATGTTTTTTATTTTTTAAATTAAAATTTCTTTATACTTAATTTTAAAGTATTATATTTAAAAGTTTGTTCTAAGAAACTTTAATATTTAGTATATTGTGTATAAAGCTAGACTAAAGTCTAGCATTCTCACAGACCAGCAACAAAGTAATAGTAAAAATATCTTTACATTAAATCATGTTGTCTCTGAACAATGATTAAAAAAAAAATACAAAAACTACTAGACTATTTTGGTAACAAACATACTTGACTAGTTTGGAAAACAAAACGAAAGAAAATATATAAATTTAAGTCCTTAAATGCTCATATATGCTGCTTGCAACAACAATTTTTATTAAAAAGCAAATTCTCAAACATTAAATACACTTGCAGCATGTTACTACTTAAAGTGCACATACTTGTACAAGTACAATTGCATACAACCACTGCTGCATATGTGGGTCTAGAATGTATACCCAGCAAGCCATATGAGTCCGAAGAGAGTCTTTTCTGACACCTTTTCCGGAGCGTTCATGCTCTTTATGAGCCCAAAAAAAAAACAATTATTATTGGTCCGAAAATTTTCAGTAAAGAGGGTCATTACATTCGAAAATGGTCCGTCAGAAAGAGCTCTTAGATAATGTCAGAAAAGAGTCTTTTATGAGGGTTTTTTGGGCTCTGAAAGAGCTCTTAGATAATTCCAGAAAAGAGTCTTTTATGAGGGTTTTTGGGCTCAGAAAGAGCTCTTACATCATGTCAAAAAAGAGTCATTGCAATTTTAAGTATAACAAATTTAAAGGTCGCTTTTATTGATAATTTAACTGATTGTTCGACCTTTTTATTAATTAAACAATTTTATTTTTCGAGATTAAGGTCAGTTTTTATTTTTTCCGATATTTCGCTACACAATGTGTAGCATCTTCAGGGAAACAATAACAAAATTTAAAAATTGTTTAATTGGTCGCATTTATTATTTTTTTTTTAAATTGTTTTTACTTAAACATAAAGCGAATAATTCATTTCCAAATAAACTAAATTAGAAAAAGAAAAAATTAAATAAATTGTAGTTACAGTAAAAAATAAAATAAAATGGATTTCATTTATTTTATTTAAATAAAAAATATAAAATGGAAAAAAAATAATTTTTTAAGCAAATTTTTCTTTTGCTCCGAAAATGCTTTTTAGTTGGACTCTTTTCTGACAGCTTGGGAGCGCTCCTAGAATGCTCTTTAGTTGGATTCTTTTCTGGGTCCTTTTTTCGGAGCGCTCCTAGAATGGTATGTTGGGTACATGCATATGTTCTCGTATATGAATTTTGTATGTGTCTGTATTCTGCCATGTCTGTCTCAAGTACACTTTTGCATATCCTTGCTGTTTGCTGTTTTTCTCTATTATTCTTCTTGAATGCTTACTCGTATTGTCTTGTACACAGTAAGACTCACTACTTAAAGATGTTACAAAAACTACTTAGTTTTCAAAAGTCTTTGCTGTTTCTTCCTTTTTTTTTTTAGGGGTTTTATCGACTCCCGTGCACTTGAACCTCAATTTTTGATCTGTTCTCCCTTGAGGTTTAATAAGGTTTTAATACTTGTTCAAATACATTTTTCTAAAAATAAGAATTTATACTGCAACGAGAAAAAGCATATTTGTTATTTTAACAATGTATTTAATGGTCCTTTTTTTGTCATTTCATTCTAAATACAGTGCAGGGATTTAGGATTAAGTACACATTTTAAATAAATTTAAAAAAAATGAATTGAACTTTTGATTTTCTCTTTCTTTGCAGGTAAGTGTTTTGGTATAAAATTTATTAATAAAAAAAAAAACCTTAGTAAGTATTTATTATTTCCCTAACTTTCTCACCGTAACTGTCGAATCATCAACCAGCTAGACGTCGTCATCATCATAATTTTTTTTCGACAATATCATGTCACAATATTATTTTTCGTTTTATTGTAATAAAACAAATAAAAATTATATAAAAACACTTTAATGGTAAAAATTCCTTCATTGTCTTGGTGGCTGATTCCTTCATCACTCTTCTCCTGCAGCGTTATGTGTTTTCCAGAAATAATAGACATAAAAGTCTAGCATTTCTTTCAGTATGTTTTCATTTTAATAACAAAAAATATAAAGAATTTTTACTTAAACATTCATAATCCTCCCCATAAGACAATTGATTTTTTACTTTTTCATAGAATGCTTTTTTTTTTTTTTTGGTTTTAACCATGTACGAGTATGTAAATCTAAACCAATATGCGGGATTCTTTAAGCACACACGGCTAAATGTCGCTTTTATGAAATTTTGTAGTTAGATTAAACTTTTTTATTGTTGAAATGAAAACAATTGAAATGATGAGAGGAATTTAAAAGGACTTCGAAGTATTAAATACCATACAATTTGTTGAAAAGGGAGAGAGAGGACTTTTAGCTGGGTCGGCGACGAGTATTGATGAATACATTTTATTTGAACTTGTAACGAAATTTTCAATAAACTCATGTTCAAATGCCCAGTGTGAAATTTAACTATGTTGTGAAATTGTTATATTTCATTGCTAGTTTAAGTTCAGGTTCTAGTTCAGTTTCTAGGTCAATTTCTTGTTTAGGTTCTAGTTCAGGTTCTACTTTAGTTTCTGGTTCTGGTTCCGGTTATAGTTTAGTTTCTAGGTCAAGTTCTGGTTAAGGTTCTAGTTCAGATTCTGTTTTATATTCTAGTTCAGGTTCTACTTTAGTTTCTAGTTCTGGTTCTGGTTCCGGTTATAGTTCAGGTTCTAGTTCAGTTTCTAGGTCAAGTTCTGGTTAAGGTTCTAGTTCAGATTCTGTTTTATATTCTAGTTCAGGTTCTACTTTAGTTTCTAGTTCTGGTTCTGGTTCCGGTTATAGTTCAGGTTCTAGTTCAGTTTCTAGGTCAAGTTCTGGTTAAGGTTCTAGTTCAGATTCTGTTTTATATTCTAGTTTAGGTTCTAGTTCAGGTTCTACTTTAGTTTCTAGTTGTGGTTCTGGTTCCGGTTATAGTTCAGGTGCAAGCTCAGTTTCTAGGTGAAGTTCTGGTTAAGGTTCTAGTTCAGATTCTGTTTTATATTCCAGTTTATGTTCTAGTTTAGGTTCTACTTTAGTTTCTAATTCTGGTTCCGGTTATAGTTTAGCAGGGGGGTTACTCTCTATTGCGATGCGAAAACAAATTCGATGCGATAAGCGTACAAATTGATACTCCTGTGCATCGAAATTGCTTTCGCATCGCAATAGAGAGTAACCCCTCAGGTTCTAGTTCAGTTTCTAGGACAAGTTCTGGTTAAGGTTCTGATTCAGATTTTGTTTTATATTCTAGTTTATGTTCTAATTCAGCTTCTACTTTAGTTTCTAGTTCTGGTTCCTTCAGGTTCTAGTTGAGGAAGGTTAATTGGTTTACGTGGTTACCCGCTGCATGCAAGCGTTCAAGTAAAATCTTTTGATTACGTTTTGAACATAACCACACCAGTGAGATATGCGATAAGACTAGATCATATCAAGATGCTGTTGCGTTCAGGTATCCGGTGAAATCGCACCATCTGATACTATCTCTGCTAAATTGTTTAGTGTTGAAAAATTTTGTTTTGGAATTGTGAAGAAAAGAACATTCACAGAGAAGTTGAAATACGGGTTTTTTCTTTCTGACGATCCTGGCAACTGTGGCAGTGGTTATTGAAAGAAAGTAAGAGTCTGCTTGCATATTTACCAATCGTCCAGTGGCCAATTAGCACTGCTATTATTCTAGAGATGTCCGTTCGTTTCCTATTTAGAAGCTAAGTACTTGTATACTAGCTATACTTTTTCTAATGGTCTTGCTTGTGTCCACATGGCGCCACCTATTTTCAGTCTTTTGAAAATAGTGGTATTGCAACTGTTGAGTCATTTAAAGCGGATCAGTCTCTGGCCAGTTCTTTTGATCTTTTATTACCGTAGTAGTCCCTATGCGCAGGGAACTAAACTAGAGTAATGCTGTCTAAGACAGTTCTTCCTTACATTGTCTGGCCAAAATATATGTTGTAAGATAGGATTTAAGTAATAGTACTGCCGTGAATATTTCTTTCGTATAAAATTTTTATACTTCCCTCATCGCTAGTATCTCAGCCTGAAACACACTAGATTTAACTGAAAGACATATTGAGAGCCTTAAACTGAATTCAACGCAGTAGACGCCGGAACTGCGCATCTCCACTGATCTATCTTGGAATCATCAGTCTTTTGTTATAGAGCGTGATCCATTTCAAGGTTCCCTACTTTTTTAGCGAAAAAAAAAAAACATAGAAAATTCAAATTTAATGGGGAATGTTTATTATCATTTGACACAACATTCTTTGACATTTATTTTTTGAAGATTATATCTATCAAATGTTGGCCATTGCCGCGTCGCAGATAGTCTATCCGTTGAGTCCAATTTTCATTGACTCGTTCGACGTAACTGGCGTATGACACGCGTGATGTTTTCTTCCAAGGCCTGAATCGAAGCTGGTTTGTCTGCATAAACTTTAGACTTTACATATCCCCACAGGAAAAAGTCTAGCGGTGTGATATCACAAGATCGACCGGCCCAAAACGTGAAATTATGTGCTCACCGAAGTGTTCTCTCAATAAATCCATTGATTGATGCGATGTGTGGAAGTGGCGCCATCTTGTCAAAACCAAATGTTGCTGAGATCACGAACTTTAATTTCGGGCATCAAATAGTCGGTTTTCATGGCACGATAATGGTCGCCATTGACGGTTACTTTCGCACCGTCATCACTTTTAAAGAAATATGGACCAATGATTCCAACGGCTCACAAACCACAACAAACCGTTGTTTTTCCTGGATGAAGTGACAGTTCTTGAATCTCTTCAGGTTGCTCTTCCGTCCCAAATGCGGCAATTTTGTTTGTTCACTGAACAAAATTTGCCTGGAAAACGTCGGATTTCCTTGGAACGTTTCAAGAGCCCATAGAGCGAAGCGATGCCGCTTGGGAAGGTCGAGCGGCTTCAGTTGTTGCACACGCTGTATTTTGTACATTTTATTTACCAGCATGCCTGAAAAATGTGTGTCCATCAAGATTTGATGAAGATTTCGACCAGGATTTTTCGATCCTTTTTACATATATCGGATTAAAATGTCGCAGGTTCTGGCTCTAATTCTAGTTAAGGTTCTGATTTAGGTTTGTTTCTTAAGTGTATGAAATTTGTCCAACTTTTTCTCAATTTATTTTCTAATTTTTTCAGTTTTTTTCCCATCACAATTTAACTACCGTTAAGCTTAAAATTATGACGAGCATAATTAAAACGTTGTTTCTTCTTGTTTAACAGATTTGTCACACAGGAGTAGAAATTAAAATGTTTTTCTCATTCCAGTTGTTGATTTCTTGCACCACACACTTTTCACATGTAAGGTTTTTTTGGTCAGCATGTCAGCGTCCATGCTGATTTATTTATCTGTAGCTAAGTTGTTGTTTTGTAGCTGTTACTTGTTAGTGTTAATGTTAATGTTTTTCTAAGTAAAAGTCGTGTTTTGTAATGTTGCACAGTGGGTGGAAATGGAAAAAGTAAGATGTAATAAGTTGAGATTATGTAAACCGCTGGTCTGAGTACTGTGAAGCTTGGCATATCTATAAATATGGAGCATATCGTTCAGAATGTTGTTGATAGGTTTGTAAAATTTGTTCATAGAAGGGACCGGAGTAGAATACACCATATTGGGTAAGTTGTGATAGCAACAGATACTGCAAACTACTTGTCTGAATCCAGCTAACACTGGCATTACCTTAGAGATATGGAGAAGTATTTTAATAGCCTAACTTCTTCTCTATATATATTTCCAAATTTGTCCTCATCACATCAGTATAACTTATTTCCCACTGTACTTTAGTATTCCTGTAAATAAAAGTGTTTTGATTGCTGCGTCTGTGTTTGTGATTTTATAACCTTAACGCTTGTTAACTCACTGACGAAGGACCAACTTTTTCTTTAACTTAATTGTAGAGAAAAAAAAACTCTTTTTCATTCTCTCTCTTTCTCTCTCGCACACATGTAACTGTGTGTGCATTACATTTTATTCTAAATCGTTTGTAATGCGTGAAATTATACATGTGGGAAGCATGATGATTATGATGACGATTTACATCATGCATGTGTGTTGTGTTGTTATTGTTGTTGTTGCTGATGTCATAGGAGACATTTTTCAACAAATAACGATAATAAAAAAATTCCATTTAAATGCTGTAGGTTGTTGTTACATTCATGCAACAATTATTTTCTAATTGCATGAATATTATAAATTAAGAAAACAATAGAAAATTTTAATGTTTTGAAACTCATTTAATGCAGAATTGTTGGTAAGTTTTTCTAAAGTTAAGTTTTTTTTGTTTAATTAAGAGTTATTTGAATTGAAATTTGTACTATTGTTGAGACAATTTTCCTATAGAAAACAGTTTTGTTAAGACAAATAAATGTTTTTAACAGAAAAGTTTCTTTTATAAGATAATTTTCCTAACAGAAAAGCTTCTTGAAAGTTTTCTTAAGAGAAAATTGTTTTGACAGTCTTCTTAACAGAAAAGTGTCTTGTATAACAACAGTTTTTTTTAACAGAAAAATGTCTTGACAGTTTTTTTAACGGAAAAGTGTCTTGTTATAAGATAGTTTTCATAACAAAAAAGTATCTTGTTATAAGACAGAAAAGTGTCTTGTTAAAAAAAAGTTTTCTTAACAGAAAAGAGTCTTGTTATAAGACAGTTTTCTTAAAAGAAAAGTGTCTTGTTAAAAGAAAGTGTTCTTAACAGAAAAGTGTCTTGTTATAAGACAGTTTTCTTAACAGAAAAGTGTCTTGTTATAAAACAGTTTTCTTAACAGAAAATTATCTTGTTATAAGACAGTTTTCTTAACAGAAAATTATCTTGTTATAAGACAGTTTTCTTGATAGGGTATACAAGGTCTTAATTTCCTCCAGGAGTGAGTGGAATAGGGGTAATCTCCTGTACAAATATGACACTAGGCTATATACAGACGGTTCTAAAATGAGCTGCGGGGTTGGATCTGGGGTCTTCTGTGACGAACCTGAGGTAGGCAGCTCGTATCGTCTTCCGAATGAGTGTAGTGTTTTCCAGGCGGTAATTTTTGCAATCATGGCAGCTTGTAATACACTACATGATCATGATCCCCGGCAATATAGGTATTTTTTTGTCGACAGTCAGGCGGCACTCCTCTCACTGAATGCCTACACAATTTCAGCCTCACTAGTCAGGCAATTTAGGAATTCTCTGTCAAGGCTAGGTCGTCTATCTGATATTACTTTGGTTTGGGTACCTGCGCACAGGGGCCACTACGGCAATGAACGGGCAGATAAACTAGCCAGAATGGGATCTGCCTTAGATATCTCCGATGCAGTCTCAGTAGCAATTCCACTGGGGACTATCAAAGGCATCATCTTCAGACATTTTCTTACACAGGCTGAGTATAGATGGCGTAACTTTGAGACATGTAGGATAGCCAATTTGATGTGGCCATCTTTTAACGAGAAACGCACTATGCAACTGATAACCCGGAATAGAAAGGATATATCAAGGTTGCTGGCAGTATTAACGGGACACTGGATGTTAGGCAAGCACGCTAATCGCCTGGGACTCCCTTTTAACGACCATTGTCGTAGTTGTAAGGATACGAAAAAAGAGGAAACGATTTTCCACCTTCTCTGCGAATGTCCAGCCCTGAGTGTCAAGGGGCATAAATTCATGGGAAACTATACATTGAACAACCTTGGTGAGATAGCCGGGTCAAAACTCAATGACCTACTGGGATATCTAACCGCTACAGGTTGGGTATAGGAAGCACAACTTTTTGTACAGATTTTAGTTACATTATGATGTAAAGGACATTAAATCGGACGAGTGGTGTGGTCTTATTAAAACGGGGTCCCTTCGACTTTACTTAAGTGCTCGCACGTAGTGAACTACCACATAAACCAACCAACCATAAGACAGTTCCTTCACAGAAAAGTGTCTTGTTAGAAGAAAAGTGTATTTTTTTAACAGAAAACTGTCTTGTTTTAAGTGTCTTGTAAATTTTCCTAACATAAAAGTGTCTGTACCATGATTTATTAATAATATGTATATTATAACTTAATTTTAGGCTGTTTATTGTTTCATACAATACACTTTAAGCAATAAACATTTCTTATTAAATTACATAAACATTCAAGTAAAATTTCACTGACATTCTCCCAAAATCAATAGCACACTAACCCCCCTACTGTTACAAAACCACTGGCCACATACCACTTGCAGAATTACTCCATAAAACAACAGCATTCATAAGTTGTTATGATTAAATACAACAGCCACATTAACTGCCTTAAGAAAAACCACTTGACAAAATACAAAATAATTGAATAAACAACAGAAAATAAAGAATATCAGAAGAAGAAAAAAAGGATTATTAACAAAAAACTTAAAGAAGAAAAACACACATTTAAAAATGAAATAAAATAAAATGCAAATTGAAAAATATATAAAAAAGCTGTAGAGAAAAATAAAAACATAAAAAATATATTTAACATTTTTTTCGCTCTCACACCATGTTTTTTTTTTGTTTTGCTTTTCATGCCAACAGATAAAAATCTGTAATGACATTAAGAAAAGTTATAAAGGCGCGTGGTGGGAGGGTTTAAAAGAAAAGGGGTTAACAAGGGTGTTATTGAAGAATAAAATAAAAAAAAATAATAAAATACAGCAAAAGTATTATTAAGAAAAACGTGTGAAATGTGGAAAAACGCTTACACTTAAAGCCTGGTTGATGACGATGGCGTTAAAGCGCCAACATAGAGAATATGAAAATTTCGAAATATTCCAGCGCACAAGACAACAGCAGGACAATAACAACAGGGATAAAATATAATAATAACTACAAATTTTTGTAATAAAATAATAAAGAAATATAACAATGGATATACGAGTAAATATGAAAGTAACCCAGGAGGAAATGTTGGCAAGTGGCTTTGCTAGGTTTTATGCCAAAAACTACGTCTTATACTAGAGAATAGGTCTTATACGAAAGATTAGGAATTATATTAAAGACATGGTCTTATACCAAAAACTACATATTATACTAAATATTACGTCTTATACTAAAAACTACGTGTTATACTAGAAACTACGTGTTATACTTAAGATTACGTTAAATACTAAAGGCTATGTCCCAAACAAAAGACTACGTCTTATCATAAAGACTGCTTGTTATGCTAAAGACTACAGTCTTATACAAAATATTACGTCTTATACTAAAGACTGTGTGTTATACTAAAAACTACGTGTTATATCAAAGAATACGTTTTATACAAAATACTACGTGTTATACTAAAGCCTACAGTCTTATACTAAAGACTACCGTCGTATACTAAAGACTACCCTCTTGTACTAAAGACTACGTCTCAAACAAAAGACTACGTCTTATCATAAAGACTGCTTGTTATGCTAAAGACTACAGTCTTATACAAACCATTACGTCTTATACTAAAGACTGTGTGTTATACTAAAAACTACGTGTTATATCAAAGAATACGTTTTATACAAAATACTACGTGTTATACTAAATACTACCGTCTTATACTAAAGACTGCGTGTTATACTAAAAACTACGTGTTATATCAAAGAATACGTTTTATACAAAATACTACGTCTTTTACTAAAGACTACCGTCTTATACTAAAGAGTAACGTTTTATACTTAAGACCATGTCGTTTTATAAATATTCCAATGAAATTTCCCTTTGGGTCTTGTAGTAATAACACAGAGAAAAGAGAATTGTATTAAAGAAAAAGTCATACAATTTGTGGGTTGGAGGAGGACGAGGACAGCAGAGCAGTATATGTATATCGTTAGCTTGGCTGTCTTAAGTGAAGAAGGCATTAACATACATACTTTGGCACATATTTTAGACCCCTTTAGTTGCCAGTACCCTTAAAAACCAACAACTACTCTATTGTTACTGTTATTGCTAAAGACCCAGTAGGTAAGGACTTGGGTACTGTAAACGATAAAAGGATATTATAACTGGGTTATTTCTTGTGTTTATTATGGTTTTTATGTGTTTGTTATTGTTGCTGCTGTAAATGTAGCCTTTTGCCATAATTGTTGTTATTGTTCCAATGGTGCTATTTTCCCAGCTTACAAAAGCATTTTTTCCTTTTACTAAAGGGGGTTTTTTACATGTAACCACTTTTCAATTTAATTTTCAGTTACCAACAAAGCGCTTTTTGCATTTTGTTATAAGTTAAAATTTAAAAAAAAAAAAATATGAAAATATATTTTATTATTATTTTTGTGCGAATACAAACAAAATAAAAACCAAAAATGATTTTATTAATATTAAACAAAAAAAAAAAAATATGTGGTTGAAGTAAAAGTGGATACTATTTTGAAAAACAAATAAAGGAAAGTGCTTGAAATATTTAAACTTAAATGGAGGAAGGAGTTGGTTGGGGAAATGTGTACTTGAGAGGATGTGGCTATACGAACTTACTTGAATCTGAGGACAACTGCACCTTGGTAAAGGAAAACACATTTTTAGGGGCTCTCTATAGGGGTATAAACAAAAGAATCCTCTAGTTGTAAACATGATTGATAGCTTTGTTTCGTTGCCTTTATTATATGGCCTTAAATTAAACTTTAAACATCCTTTTCATCCTGCTATATCCTTTACCTCAATGACATTTATTTGAAATTTTTTGTTGTTCGAAAAAAACAAAGTCTTTAAAACAATGGCAATAAAATAGAAACAATACACAACAATGGCTAAAGTCTCATTCATTTAATTCACAAATAAACAAACAAATAAAAGTAAAAATCTTCACAATTAAGAGTGTATACTAAATATTTATAACATTTTTAGTTTGTAGTTCTCCTTTTTCGGATTTGTGTTGCTGTTTTTGTTTGGTGTTTTTTGTTCCTGCTCTGTATTTTTATGATTTTATAGCCTCAAGTGTGCCTTTGGTTAACAATTAACAAATTTAATTCAGTTTTTTTGTGTTCCTTTTTTATTTCAGTCTTTTACTCGAAAACAACACAAAATAATTGAGTGTATTAAGCCAAGCATGGCAACAGTTTTGACCCAAATTTTTTTTTGCTAATAGAGAAAAGTTTTTTTTTTCAAAAAAGTAAAAAGGTGGAAAAAGAAGACAAAGTAGAAACAAAAATGAGAAAGTGAAGGTTAGGTAGGATTATAAGCCCCTCGAAAAGGGTTTGAAAATGAACTATTAAAGGACCAACTAAAGACTATGATTTCTACTAAGGACTGCGTTTTATACTAAATACTACGTAACGACTGTATCAAAAATTGCGTAAGCAAGAACACACAAATTGTGTTTGCTTTCTTCTAACCGGTCCAAAGACCAAACAGAACACTTTCGTATAGAAAACTTTTCACCCCATTAGTAGTCCTCTTATAAAACTCCTCTTTTCTTTGATCCTAGAAAACTCTGCCCTATAATTTCATTTAACTTTCAATTTTTGTTTCCATACAAATTCTATACATATACAGCAATTGCAAGCTGGAGAGAGAAACGAAAATGAAAAAAACAAAAACAAAAAAAAAATGAGAACAAAAAGGCAAAAGTATGAAGGACTTTCGAGGAAACTAACAAACAAAACTGAAAGCAACAAAACTATTCTGCTGTAACATATGAGCTTTCAAACTATTTCTTTAATTTCCAAAAAATAAAACGAAATAAACTACAATTGTTGCTGTCGACGTTTATTTTTGCTGTTAAAATTCTTTTAAAAGTCGTTACGTTTTTGTTGTTATTTAGTTAACATTGTTACTTTCTACCAAGTTTACGTTTTGTATGCAGCGATCTTTTGTGAGTGAAAAGCTAGAAGTTAAAATTATACATAGTATAAGAAGTAATTTATAGAATAGGATGTAGTTTTTAGTATAAGACGTAGTCTTTTGTAAGACGTATTCTTTTGTATATAACGTAATCTTTAGGATAAGACATAGTCTTTAGTATAAGATGTAGTTTTTAGTATAAGACGTTGTCTTTAGTATAAGACGTAGTCTTTAGTATAAGACGTAGTCTTTAGTATAAGACGTAGTCTTTAGTATAAGACGTAGTCTTTAGTATAAGACGTAGTCTTTAGTATAAGACGTAGTCTTTAGTATAAGACGTAGTCTTTAGTATAAGACGTAGTCTTTAGTATAAGACGTAGTCTTTAGTATAAGACGTAGTATAAAAATGTAGTATTCAGTGTAAGACGTAGCATATGAATGTAGTATAAGAATGTAAGACTGTAGTCGTTAGTATAACACGCAATCTTTAGCATAAGATATAGTCTTTAGTATAAGACTGTAATATTTAGTATAAGACTGTAATATTTAGTATAGGACGTGTTCCTTAGTATAAGACAAAGTCTTGAGTATAAGACGAATAACAAAGTCTGTGGTATAAGACGTAATATTTAGTATAAGACCATTCAGTCTAAAAAAGATATTTTGCAAGAGTCAGATTTTCTAAGTCACTCACTGTATTACAAATGAATAAATTACTGACTGAACAAAGGGACAAAAAGCTGATGCTACTGCATATGATGATGACGACGACGATGACTATGATGACGTTTGTGTGCTGCTTTTGTTGTTTGCTCTCATTGCTGAAAAAAGGGTTAAAGTGTGTTGTATGAAACGATTCCTTTGTTTAGTCAAGGATTTTTCCGACTTTCTCTTTTCACAAAACAAAAACTGTTGATAAAAAAAAAATAACAAACTAAATTGTATTTTTCTACAAATGTTGTTGTTTTTAAAGTTTAATATTTCTAAACATACTCAACAGAAAAAGGAAAATGAAAGAAACAATCAAAAAAGAAAATTTGATTAACTTTAGAGTTTAAATAGAAAAAGGGCAGGGATTAATAATAATACGAAAATAAAAGAAAAAAAAAATAATGGCAACAAATAGAACAACAACAGTTGGTAGTTAAGAGTGACCACTTGAAGGAAATAAAAAAGCATGTCCTTCAGTGCTTCAAAATAATTTGAATGAGTGTTAATTTCAAATGTTTAGGATACCTTGCAGCTAAATTTAAACTATAAGCAAAACTAAAATTAAAACTTTATAAATTCCCTGGATTGAAGCTTTTTTCTTTGGCTGTGGTCACCTTTAGCTCATGTATATTAATACGTAATGTGTGCTTATGGACTGACTGCTCACTTGCTAAGCATTGTTAAAGCACTTGGTTTTTAAAGTCTACTCAATACTAGTTGACCTTTTTCGTCTCTCTGTCCATAAGACTACGCATTTGCTGTTACCAAGTTATTTGAATTTAAAAGTCATATAGTGTTGTTTTGCTCTTTCTACATTTGCAAGGCTTAAAGCCTTTTTTTATATTTGGATTCCAAAAACTAAAGCTTTTGTTTTTAAAGTATTGGGGCCAGTTGTGAGGGAAAGTATAAAGCTGTTAAGATTTTTTTTAATGTAGCAGAGTTTAAAGTAAAATAAAAATTTTATCTGACAGGGTAGTTAGAGCTGGGTAGTATTCTAAATCCGTTTTGGTTGCTTGTTTTCTTTTTTTTTTTTGTGTGTTTTATTTTCTAAGGATTTCCTTTATTTTATTTGATTCTATTTCATTATTTATCAAATGACACAACAAAAAAAACACTGCTTCATTATGCGGGATAAACCTTTTTATATTTGCTAGTTTGGTTGCTGCCTTGTTTGTCGGTTACGGTTTGTTTGATTGTTTCTTTGGTTTTAGAGTGGGGGAGGAGGGCTAAAACGAGGGTGGTTGTGATAATTTGCTATGGAAATTTGTGGTATAGAAAATTGTCTTATAATAAAGAATATAATCTAAAACTAAAGACTACAGTTTTAAACCAAACTACCGTCTTATACTAAAAACTACCATCTTATACTAAAGAATACCGCCTTAAACGAAAGACTACAGTCCTATACTGAAGACTACACACTCATATACACTACCGTTTTACACTAATGACTACCATCTTATCATATACTAAAACTAATTTCTTATACTAAAAATTACCGTCTTATAGTAAAAATTATCTTCTTATGCTAAAAACTATACATTCCTATACTACAGACTCTACAGTCTTATACTAAGGACTAAACAGTTTTATAATAAAGACTACCGTCTTAAACTATTATACTAAAGACTATACCTTCTTTACACTGCAAAATAAAGTCTTCTACTGAATACTACAATCTTATACTAAAGACTATACCTTCTTATACTGCAGAATAAAGTCTTATACTGAATACTATAGTTTTATACTAAGGACTGCAGTGTTATACAGTCCTATACTAAATACTACCGTCTTATACTAAAGACTTAAAGTCTTATACTAACGACTATACCTGCTTTTACTGCAGAATAAAGAATACTACAGTCTTATACTAAATACTATACCTTCTTATACTGCAGAATAAAGTCTTATACTGAATACTACAGTCTTATACTAAAGACTACAGTGTGAAGAATACAGTCTTATACTAAAGATTATACAGTCTTATAATAAAGAATACAGTCTTATTCTAAAGATTACAGTCTAAGGAATAAAGTCTTATACTAAAGATTATACAGTCTTATAATAAAGAATACAGTCTTATACTGAAGATTATACAGTGTTATACTTAAGAATAAAGTATTATACTAAAGACTACAGTGTTATAGTAAAGACAAAAGTCTTGTACTAAAGATTACAGTCTTATACTTAAGACACATTATCTGCTAGAGTCTGGTTACCTTTAAAAAGTAAGCTAGTTGTCCTTTAGAGAAGTTTCTCTGTTCTCTGTCCCAGAGATTGTGATTAAATCAACCATACTTTCCTAACCACCCTCGCTGGCCTATGGGCTTAGCTTGTCTTTTAAATACATTTTTAAATTATTGTTTTTCTTTTACTTGTCTTCAAACTCCATATCATTTCTTCTTACAGTTGTTTTAAATATTTAATTTTCTCAACATTCTAAAATCCTGCCACACCATTCCAAAGGTCTTAACACTTCTTCATCAACACCACCACAATCATCAGCAAATTCTTACTTATTGTTAAAAATATATTTAAAATCCTTTTTTTGTTTTTCGTTTTAATTTCTTACAAACTTTGTTCAATTTATATTGTTGATTGACCCTTTAAGATTTAAATTCATTTGTTGCTGGTTATAATTTTATACCAAATTTCTATTTTAGTACTGCAGTCAATAATTTTTAGTGCAGTCGTTGGGGGGGCTGAAGGATGTATTATTCATTATATCGTTTTTAAATTTTATAATGAAATTTCATTTATTTGTTTTCTGTGTTTTACAAATAATGTAAAATGTATGCTTCTATGAGTTTTATATTTTTATATTTGAAATTTTCTTTTATTTTCTATATTTTCAATTTAAATTTAATTGTATCTTTTTTCCAGAAAAAACCCCTGCGTGTAGAAATAAATCTAGTTAAAGGGTGTTAATGAAATATTGAAAATTAGGAATTTTTAATGAAATTTATTCTTTTCTTTGATTTGATTTGTTTTTTAAGTTCCAAAATATGTTTGTTGGGAGTATGAAACAAAACTTTTGGGGTTTGATTAAAAAAAAAAAACTTTTGTTTAAGACCATAAAAACAAATAAAAGACTTAAGGTCATTAAGCATTTGTAAAGAAACGTGACTCTTTCAATATGGAATCGAATAAATCAGTTGTAGGCTTCAAGACCTTTTTGAGTAAGTAATTGCAAATATTGTAATTATTTGTTTAAATAGAAATATTAAGCGAATTCTAAACAAATCTAGTTAATAGAATTCTTTTAATGCATTAAAAGAAAGACAGAAACTTTAAATACTGAAAATGTTACTCTCGTTTTCCTAATTAAATTCCAATTTGTTTCTCCATAATATAAATTTAAGATTTATTATCGTCTTAACATTTTTAAGACTACCAATAAAATATTTACCCCACAAAACCAAACTAACGTCATTCATTAACTGAAGAAGGAACTGTGCAAAAAAAGCAAAAAAAACTTTTCAAACAAATATTTCATTTAAGGAAAAAGGGAGAATTAAAAAAATCTTTAGTGAAATAAAGTCAACTAAATATACCAACAAATAATAATACTAAAAATCATCAGTTTATAAATATAGCTACACATAAAACATTAAGAGGGTAGTTTGAAAAGGCCTTTAAAGCCACAGGCAACTGGTTTATCAAGACAACAATATTTCAAATGAATTTAATTTTCTATAAGGGAAATATACTTGAAATCCACAATTTTCAACTCATTCTATAAACAAGCAGTTGTTTGAAAAAGCAACTACAAAAACAACTTTTTCTTAATTTTCTTTTAAAATCAAGAAAATTACAAACGAAAGCGAAATTTTTTTTGAACAGAAACAACAACAAAATTCAAGCTTAAACACACACTCAAGAAAATAAACAGCAAAAATGTTTACCCAAACATGCATACATATAAATATGCAGGCACAAATGAACAAATAAAATACAACTTACACATTTACCAGCAACATACACAAGGACATTCTCGGCATACAAAAAAAAAAAAAAAAACACATCCTTACAGAAGAGAACAATCATAAAACCAGACAATTGGGAATAGTTGAAATTGCAATGAAGTGGAAAAAAAGTTGACGTTGCATGTGAGCCAAAGTACAAACAAACAAACGTGCACAACACAGAATATTTGCCACAAAATAAACTGTCAGGATAAAACGAAGCAACGAACACTGAGTCAACCAGCCAGCCAGGCAAACACTTCTGGCAAAAACCCGGCAAAGACACATCACTAAAACAAACAAGAATATCAAGAAGGAAAACTGGTCACACAAAAAAATGTGTTTTGCGTTTGAATGACTCCAGAGGGTAGAACCGTAGGCTCTCTCACTTTGTTTCATTCCAAAAAAAAAAAAAAAAAAAAAAAACAGGAATGGTTTAGGCATCAGTCAAACGTTTGTACGGCCTGCCTTGAATGGCGGCGCTACTACATAGTTTGTTCCTGTACATGCAGGAGTAAAACGGAAACAGCAGCTGTTGGTGCTGTTGCGGCAGCAAACACTTTACAATAACAAAAAAGAAAATATGCAAGAATAAACAACTGTTGTTAGCAGCGGCCGGGAAAAGAACATTAAACGAGGGCTGAAGGGAAACCAAAAAATATTCGAAATTTTCAATAATCAGAACTAGACATTTTTCTATACAGAAAAACTATTAGAGACTTTTCTTTAGAAAGCTTTTTCTATTAAAAAATTTTCTTTAAAAAGCTTCTATTAGAGACTTTTATTTAGAAAACTTTCTGTATTATAGACTTTTATTTAGAAAGCTTTCTTGATTAGAGTCATTTCTTTAGAAAGCTTTCTCTATTAGACACTTCTTTAAAAAGCTTCCTCTATTAGAGATTTGATTTAGAAAATTTCCTGTATTAGAGACTTTTCCTTAAAAATCTTTCTTGATTATAGATTTTTCTTAAGAAAGCTTCCTCTATTACAGAATTTTTTTAGAAAGCTTGCTCTATTAGACACTTTTATTTAAAAAGCTTCCCCTATTGGAAACTTTTATTTAGAAAACTACTTGTATTAGAGACTTTTTTTTAGAAAGCTTCCTCTATTAGGATATTTTCTTCAAGAAATGGTCTCTATTACAGATTTTTCTGAAGAAAACTATCTTTATTATTGTCTTTTCTTAAGGAAATTTGAAATATTTTCTTTTGAAAGCCTTCTCTATAGGAATTTTTTCTTCAAGTAGGGATGTCGCTTAATCCTAGATCCACCGGATGTAAATGTATACACTGGCAAATTAAGCTAGAAGATACAAACGTATCCCGGGAGTGGTCTCGTAGGAAAAGTTGGGTATGCATCGTACTGTTAAGGAAACTTTCTTTACTGGAGTCTATTCTATAGAAAGATGTCCTTTTAAAGACTTTTCTTTAGATAACTGTCTCTATTTAAGACTTTTATTTAGAAAATATTTGCTTTAGAAAGCTTTCCTTATTAAAATCGTTTATTCCAGAAGCAGTCTCTACACGCAGAGAAAAGCTTTGCCTATCAAAATCCTTAACTCCAGAAAAGGTTTCTATTAGAGACATTTGCTCAGAAAACTGTCTTTATTACAGGCTTTTCTTTAGAAAGTTGTTTTTATTACAGTCTCTTCTGTAGGCAATTGTCTTTGTTGGAGGTTTTTATTGAGAAAGCTGTCTCTATTTAAGACTTTTCTTCAGAAAGCTTTCCGCATTATTTTTTTTTCAGAAACGTTGTTTTGTTTAAAACACTGGCTTTATTACAGTATTTTTTAGGAAACTGCCTTTATTGGAGTCTTTTTTTTAGAAAGCTGTCTTTAATTAAGACTTTTCTATAGAAAACTGTTTCTATTAAAGACTATTCATCAGAAAGCTTTGCCTATCAAAATTTTTAACTCCAGAAAAGGTTTCTATTAGAGACATTTGCTCAGAAAACTAGCTTTATTACAGTCCTTTTAGGAAACTGTCTTTATTAGAGACTTTTCTTTATAAAGCTGCCTCTACTTAAGACTTTTTCTGTAGAAAATTTTATCTATTAGAGACTTTTCTTTATAAAGATTTCCCTATATAAATCAAGAAACGGTCTCTTGCAGGTATTTTTTTGGACAACTGTCTTTATTACAGTATTTTCTTTAGAAAACTAATTCTATTAAAAATTTCTCTTTCACAAACCATCTATATTTCAGTCTTTTCTACAGGAAACTGTAGAAGCTAAGACGAGTACACAGTTGATTGTACTAGCAATTTATGTTACTCTCTCTTATTCGTATTATATATGTGTATACTTTCAAATAAAAATATTAGCAATAAGAATTGTGCTGTGTGACCATTGAAGAAATTTCAAGAAAAAATTTTTCATCAATATTTTCAATAGAAATTGCTTCGTGTAAATTAGCGCATACTTTTCTTTCTCTATTACAATCTTTTCTCTAGGAAACTGTCTGTAATCTAAGACTTTACTTCCAAGAACTATCTCTTTTAGATGCCTTTCTTCTGTTAGGGACTCGTCCTTACAAATTGTCTCATTTGGAGTATTTTCTTAGAATACTGCCTCACTTGCAGTATTTTCTATAGAAAATTTTCTATATTGTTGAAGACTTTTTCTCTATAAAAGTCTAGCAAACCCCTCGTAGCTAGAAAATAAAAATAACTTGACAAACAATTTTTGCAAATGTTTTAATGATGGTGCTGAGCTTTGTAACGCTTTTGCTGTTGCTGCCGCTGTTTGTGTGGCATTGTTGCAAGTCTAGCATAGAAATCATGAAGAGTAGTGTTGTAGTAGACATTGGAATGGCAATGAACGGAAGCAACGCAGCATACAATGACAAGTTAAACACACAATATGTTGCTGTAGTTGTAGTCCTATGAAAAGGGCGCCTACAGCATCCGCTGACTGCTAGATAAATAAAATAACTGATGTCTTTACCTACAGCCTGTGCTTTTGCCCTATCCCGTCTCCTTATGTATGTGAAATGTCCGTCTGGGGTGTTTGTTTTATTGGGCTGCCGCAGTCTTCTTTTTAGTTTTTCATAGACCTTCTTTTTATTTATTTTTTTTGTTTGCAAAATAAAAGAAAGAAAGCTTTTCTTTTTTTTATCAATGTCTATGTCATCTAACTTATGAGCCTGGTTTTGCTTTATAATGGAATACATCCATCAGCTGCTTTAGTTGGGTGGGAGGAAGCAAAATTGTAAAACCAAAAAATAAAAGAAAAAGAAAAAAAACAATAAAAGTTTCCCAAAAAAAGGAGAAAACAATATTTGTAGTTGATTGTAGTAAATGCGCTAACGTCGCATAATTCAATCGAAAAAATGCCGCATTGCCAGAAATTGCACATTCATGAATGGTGATTGTGCCAAAAGTTTTATAGACAATACAATCATGTATTTTTGCTTTTCGACTGAATTTTCGGGGTTCGGTTTTTAGGGGTCTGTCTTTGTTTTATTTACGTTACTTTATAAGGCTACGTTTTATACAACGTGATTTTTGTTGGGGTTGGGGGGTTTTCTCGCTTTGTGTTCTTTGGAAATTGTAGTTGTCGTAACTAAATAAAACGATATAATGAAATCGTGCGAAAATATTATTGTTTAACGAGTATAAATAGAAATAAATTTAAATAATTTAAGACACTCCAAATTAATCGCAAGTCTGTGTAAGGAATTTCACAGGAATTTTTCAATGCAATAGCAGAGAGTGCAGGCCGGGCAGGTAGGAACACTATTTCAAGTGATTTAAATTCTTGTTAAATTTATTTATAAGAAAGTTGGAATATTTAAGCATCGCTGTGGAAAATTTAGGTAAACTGATTTAAATGCTCACTAGTTTCTAGTGAGTTGAGAATACACATATACTTAAACAAATTTATCAAAATGTTGACAAGTTATTAGTGAATTTTAAGGTAATTTGGCAAAAATTTTAATATATTTGTAACCAGTAACGCTTAGGTTAGTTCATTATTAAAGACTTTTCGATACAACCGATCTGTCTTTAAGACTTTTCTTTAAAAACAGTCTATTTTTAAGACTATCACTATTAAGATTTTTCGTAAGACAACTGTCCCTATAAGGGACTTTTTTTTTAAGAAACCCGTCCATTTTAGAGACATTTCTGTAGAAAAATTTCCTTATTAGGGACTTTTCTTTCGAAAACAGTTTTAATTATAGACTTTTCTTTATAATTATAAAACTATCTCTATTAGAGACTTGGCTTTAGAAAACTGTAGATAACTGTTTCTATTACAGAATTTCCTTAAGCAAACTGTCTTTATTAGAGACTTTTCTTCAGAAATCTGTCTCTATTAGAAACTTTTCTTTAGAAAACTGTCTTTATTAGAGACTTTTCTTTAGAAAACAGTTTTTCCTTGGAATACTTTCTCTTTTAGAGATCTTTCTTTTCTTTCTATTTATATCGTATCTATTAGTCACATTTCTTCAGAAAAACTGTCTCTATTCGCGACTTTTTCTTTAGAAAAACTGTTTATTAATAGCTTTTCTTTATAAAGTTTTCTCTATAAAAGACTTTTCTTGCCTGTTTGCTGACTTTTTTAAAGAAAACTTTCTTTTTTAAGATCTATTCAAAGTATTGTAAAAAACTTGTTCCGCGTCTCTAAATATCATCAGTCAAGGAGTAGATTCAAACCATTTCATTTATCGCACCCTATTTACAAAAGTGGCACAAGTCAAAATACTAAAATTTTCAGGAGAGACAAAAAATTACTACTTTCGTTTTTAACATTTAATAAAACTCAATATATTTTCAAGATTGTGCAGTTAATTTTATTTAAATTACTTTGGTTCTTGCTTGTCTGCTTCCTAAGTAACCTTTTAGTTACTTTTATTGCTCCTACTTTAGCATAGACTAAACATAAACACAATTATGCCCGGCATTACATTGCTGGCGATCCTTGGAACTAGTTCCAAGAATTGTGTCAAATTTTAAAAACAAACAAATTGCCACTGGTTAACCACTAATCTACTTGCTGGGTTTTTAACTAGCGAATTAACTAGGAACATTTAATTTAAAAGAGGGTCGCCCTAAGCCCTTCCCTGCATTACTTTACACTAGAAAAGTTACTAGTTGCAAACTTCAAAGACACTTCTACTGTCCTTAGCAGACTTATTCAAGCAGCTCTATATTTGCTGCAAAGTTGGCCTTTAAATCTGCAGGGTTGTTAGTTGTATGTTTATTAAATATGTATGAATGTGTGCAAATTCTGTTCAATCAGTTTCATTTTCACTCGATTTTATACCAATTTTTTCCGTTCTTACTTTAGTTTCTTTTTTTTTTCTCAACATTTTAAGTATTTTGCTGCTGATTCTTGATACATCTTTTGGTTTTCTTTTCCGTTTTTTTTTTTTAGCTCTTTTTGGTTTTAGTTTTTTCTGCTGGTTTTTGTTCTATAAGGTTTGAAGAGCTGTTTTTTTTGTTTTATGTTTTCTGTTATTGTAAAATTTTTGCTTCTATTTCATCTTATGGACACACCAAAGTGCAAAGTGTTGTAAGTTAAATGGATGCTATAATGGCGTTTTATACTGACACTTCACATCAATTTAGTTGGATATTTATCATTCAAGTTCATTTGTTTGGGAATGTGTTTAAATGTATGTATTTTGCAAGTAATGTATTAGTAAACATACAGCTAGGGTGGGCTGAGAAGTTTAAACAACAAGGTTTTGGAAAGTTTACTAAGAGTTTAAATACTAATAATTTAAGTTTAATACGAGAGAGTGAGTAAGAACCCAAGTAACCACAACAATTGAATTTTTTTATTTCTTAAACTTTCTTTACCATCCTCCTATCATAGGTTTGATGTCTATGTCGATTTCTGTTACGTTTCCATTTTGTTTTTGCATCTTTTACCAAATTCTATTCACCAATCGAAATGGCATGTTATTACTAGCAATAGCAAAAAAAAAAAATAGATGAAGAAGTATGTGAATGCTGCTGGAAATGTTGTTGCAGCAGCAGTGGCATTGGTTGTTTTTGAAATGAGCATATCAATAGAACAATTTAACTGCCATTGTTACCACTTTTTCTAGTTGATTGAATGTATATTAATACTAATGTTAACATTTCATCTTTCTTCCTATTATATAGATATACATATACATATATTATTTATTTCCACTTATTCTTTCTTTTTCTCTTTTTAGGTATGTACATTTTAGACGTATCAATGTATAAAGAAAATCTTTTGAAAAAAAAAGAACGTAGCTTGAATTACGCCAACACTTAAAGTAAGTAAAATTAAGTAATTTAAAGCACAACATTTTACCGAGAAAACCGATGAAAATTGTTTTTAATTGCAGCCGGGTTTCTGTATGAAAATTGTTTTCAATTGCAGCCGGTTTTTCTATATAAAAATTGTCTTTAATTGCTGCCGTTTTTCTATATGAAAACTGTCTTCAAATGAAGCCGGTTTTCTGCATGAAAACTGTCTTAAATTGCCGACGGTTTTCTATATGAAAATTGTCCTCTATTAAAACTGGGTCTTTATATGAAAACTGTCTTCACTTGCAGCAGGTTTTCTATATGAAAACTGTCTTTATATGAAGCCGGTTTTCTATATGAAAATTGTCGTTAACTGAAGCCGGTTTTCTATATGAAAACTATCTTTAATTGAAACCGGTTTTCTATATGATAACTGCCTTCAATTAAAGCCAGTTTTCTATATGAAATTTGTCTTCAATTGCAGCCGGTTTTATATCTGAAAACTGATATCTATTAAAACCGGGTTTTTATATGCAAGCTGTCTTCAATTGCAGCCGTTTTTCTATATGAAAGCTGTCCTCAATGGAAGCCGGTTTTCTATATGAAAGCTGTCTTTAATTGGAGCCGTTTTTCTATATGAAAACTATCTTAAATTGCAGCTGGTTTTTATATGAAAACTATCCTCAATGGAAGCCGGTTTTCTATATGAAATCTGTCTTTAATTGAAACCGGTTTTCTATATGAAAACTGTCTTCAATTGAAGCCAGTTTTCTATATGAAATTTTTCTTCAATTGCTGCCGGTTTTCGATATGAAAACTGTCCTCTATTAAAGGCGGTTTTTTATATGAAAACTGACAGCCTTGTTAAGACAGTCTTGTTCTGACAGTCTTGTAGGAACATTCTTGTTAAGACAGTCGTGTTAAGACAGTAATCTACGGAAACCCATCTTGTTCAGACGGTTTTCTGTCTGTCATAGTTTGAAAATACAACAAAATGCTGTAAAATGTTCTTTTAAAATCCTAGCCGATTAATCTTGAAAACTTGTTATTACTTTGGCATCATTATCGCCAACATTTTCCACTTTAACTTTTTGACCTTTTTGTTTTTGGTGCTGGCATGAGTCTCTTCTAGCTGCAACTTGAGTATGGATGTATAATAAAAATCACAAGTTATGTTATGATTTCTATTGTATGTTAAGCTTTTATTTTCTAAGTTTTTTTGTTCTTCTAGTCCTTCATGACTTCTTGACGGCTTTTTACAACAATATAGTTGAGCAATATACAACAACATTATTATAAATTTAGATGGGTTTGTGTCTGTGTGAAAGCCTACTTCAATTACAAGTACATATGTGTAAATATAACACACATACTCTTGCAGATATTTATGCAATTTTTACAGGCTTTGCCCTTTTTTTGTGTAGCTCGAATTGTAATAAAGAGACACACAGTTGGTCCGTCGGACAGACGAGTATAAAGGAAAATCTTTAACTTGTTGGTTGGTGGCTTAATGGTAGGAAGGAAGTAAGGAAGGATATTTCTTTTATTTTCTTGCCTTTCTAGTTGTATATTGTCTTGTTGGTGTTCTTAACAATGACTTACAAGGTAAGAATAGGAGTGGAGTCTTTTCAATAGATATATATATGGTAGTTACATATGTCATCGTAAGAGTAAAAAAAAGAATTCTAAGGATTTTCTTGGATAGTTTTTCTAATAAAAATATATAGAAAGCTTATGTTGTGGAAAGGATAATCACAGATTTCGAATAGACGCTCTTCATTTGAAAACAACTTTCATATAGAAAAAAGTTTTCATTTAAAGACGGCTTTCATCCAGAAAACCGGTTTAAATTGAAGACAGTTTCTATATAAACAAATGACTACAATTAAAGACAATTTTCATTTAGAAAATCGGCTGCAATTATAGACAGTGTTCATATAGAAAACCGGTTTCGATTGAAGACAGTTTTCATATAAAAAACTGGCTTCATATAAAAGATAGTTCTCATATAGAAAGCCGGCTGCAATTGAAGAAAGTTTTCATATAGAAAACCGGCTTCATATAAAGACAGTTTTCCTATAGAAAACCGGCTGCAATTAAAGACAATTTTCATTTAGAAAACCGGCTTCAATTGAAGAAAGTTTTCATATAGAAAACCGGCTTCATATGAAGATAGTTTTCCTATAGAAAACCGGCTGCAATTAAATGAAATTTTCATTTAAAAACCCGGCTGCAATTAAAGACAGTTTTCATATCTGGAATTAAAGACAGATTTTATTTAGAAAACTGGCTGCAATTAAAGACAATTTTTATTTAAAAAACCGGCTGAAATTAAAGACAGTTATTCTATAGAAGACGGGCTGCAATTAAACGCAAAATTCATTTAAAAAACCGGCTGCAATTAAAGACAGTTTTCAAGTCGATAACCGGCTGGAATTAAAGACAGTTTTTATTTAGAAAACTGGCTGCAATTAAAGACAATTTTCATTTAAAAATCCAGCTGCAATTAAAGCCAGTTTTCATGTAGTAAATCGGTTGCAATTAATGACAATTTTCATTTAGAAAACTGGCTGCAATTGAAGAAAGTTTTCCTATAGAAAACCGGCTGCAATTAATGACAATTTTCATTTAGAAAACCGGCTGCAATTGAAGAAAGTTTTCATATAGAAAACCGGCTGCAATTAAAAACAATTTTCATTTAGAAAACCGGCTGCAATTGAAGAAAGTTTTCATATAGAAAACCGGCTTCATATAAAGACAGTTTTCCTATAGAAAACCGGCTGCAATTGAATAAGGTTTTCATATAGAAAACGAGCTTCATATAAAGACAGTTTTCATATAGAAAACTAAATTGCTGACGGTTTCGACAGTCTTTTTTTGCTGTTAGTTTTCCTGTGATTACCCTTAATAATCCCTTACATCCTATTTATACTGCTTGCTGCTTTCTCTGTTTCTTCGCACATTTGCAAAAATACATACATATGTATATTTCTTATAAAATGTTCTTATGCAGTAACATTACTTTATGAGAAATAGTCTTAAGTTTTCCTAGAGTTGGGTAGTCGTATATTGCTTGACATAAGTAGGTACACACATGCAAAAGCAAATGGTTTGCGCTTTAACATTTGATGAGAATATGCGAGACCCTACACATGACATTTTCATTATTACTTGGGGGGTTATTATGAAAATATAGTTAGAAAAGCAAAAAAAAATTGCCGGAAAAATAAAGAAAAACTTTTAGGGTTATTAGGAGGATTTGAAGTTTACGAGTGTGTGTAGGGAAATAAAGGTGAAATATTAAAATTTTTATAAGAAAATTCTATTGCAAGTCTATTGTAAAGGAAAATCGTTAGGAAGTTAAAAAGTTACAATTTTAATAATTTTAGAAAATGCTTAAATTATTAATATTTCCAAAAAGGGGCAACAAGGACTACTGAAATGTATAACATTTTGTTAAATTGTTGAATAATATGGATTAAAAACTACCTATTCCAGTGAAGCCTTTTAACTCTTTTGAATATAATTGCATTAAACTATTTTATCTTTTTATTAAATTTCAATTATATATTTTACCTTTTATACATTTAAATTATGAAAATATCTTCCTATTTTCTTTCTCAACTCAATCAGCCTCTCCCAGGCTTTCATTGTATGTATAACATTTCTAAAAGATGATTTTATATTTTGCCTCATAATCAAAGTGAAAAATGAAAATCGATCAAGTATTAATACAAGCATATAAACAAACACATATGATTATATGATAAGTCGCTAAATTCTTACCTACATATATATGATTCGGTTATTGCTAAGAAAGTAAAGGGTGTTACAAAAATATAAATTTGTCTCTTTTGTATAAGCAGAGAAAACATAAAAGAATATTAAGAACAACTATACAAATATATAGAATAACAAAAACTACTTTTGAGCAACAAGTTATGTGCTGCGTTATCACCATTCAAATCTAAATTCAGGGCAATATTCAGAATCACACTCATAATTGTCCTACCCTTTATATGTGGTTTTATTTTCCAAACCTGTTTTCTTGTATTTAATTTTTTTTCTTTTTGTAATTTTCATTGCTCGCGTAATTGAAATTTTCAAATACTTTATTTTCCTCTTTTCAACAACAGGCGCAACAACATCTACAATATTTGAAATACACTAAGAAAAATTTACTAACCGTTTTCTGTATAAAAACTGACATTAAATGAAGACCGTTTTCGATATAAAAACTGTCTTGAAATAAAAGCTGTCTTCTGGACGGAAACTGCTTTTAACTGAAGAATGTTTTATAAACAAAACCATCGGTCTTCAACTGAAGACGCGTTTCTAGACAAAAACATTGTCCTACTGAAGACGGTTTTCTACATAAAAACAGTCTCCTACTGAAGACGGTTTTCTACACAAAAACAGTCTTCAACTCAAGGAGGTTTTCTAGGCTAAAACAGTCTTCAACTGAAAACGGTTCTTTAGACAAAAAGAGTCTTCAACTGAAGACGGGTTTTTAGAGAAAAGCTGCTCTTAACTGAAGACGTTTTTTTAAACAAACACATTCTTCAACTGAAGACTGCTTTCTGAACAAAAGCTGCCCTCAACTGAATACGATTTTCAAAAACTGTCTTTAAATAAAATCTGTTCTGGATGGAAAATACTTTCAACCGAAGACTGAAACCGAAAAAAACGGTGTTCAACATTAGCGGTTTTTCTCGAAAACAACAGCCTTCAACTAAACACGGTTTTCTAGAGAAAAAAAAACGGTCTTTAAGTGAAGACTGAAGAGATTTAGATTTTGATATTTTTCCTTTCCTGTATTTTAGACAAAAACTTTTCAACTGAAGACTGTTTTCCAAACAAAATCGGTTTTCAACTTAAGACGGTTTTTTAGACAAAAACTGTCTTCAACTGAAAAAGGTTTTCTAGACAAAAACTGTCTTCAACTGAAGATGGTTCTCTAGACGAAAACTGTCTTCAACTGAAGACGGTTTTGTAGACAAAACGGGTTTCAACTGAAGAAGGTCTTTATTTAAACATAGTTTTCCTATTGAAAACGCTTTTTATTTGAGGACGATTTTTCTATTGAAAGACATTTAGTTTTTAATATTTTCCCTTATTTGATTTATCTCTGTGTATTTGCATATTTTCTTTTCCAAAGAAATCGTTTCTATTTGTATTATTTTTCATTTTTTATACAATTGGAATTTATATCATCTTAATAAAGAAAAGAAAAAATATAACTGAAGCTCTAAAGCTAAAGAAGCCGCTATCTGTAGGTTGCTACCTTCTGCCATGTAAGTTAGTGTGTTTTAGAGTGTGTTGCAGATGAATAAGTGCATGAAGGGGCACAAATCTTTAAGCAGCTTCTTGCTATTCTTTTATGCCTGCCAGTATTGTGTTGTGTTAACCTTTTGAACCAGTATTTTATTGAAATTGAAAATGTGGCCAATATAAGTAAAATTCCCGTTTTATAATATTTATAAATGTTTAAAAATGGTGGGTATGAAAAAGGTCTTTAATTTGTCTTTTTAAATTCAATTATATTGTGATACAAATTGTATACTTTTTTTAAACTTAAATTCAGAAATATAATTTGAAAAACCAGGTTCCTTACAACTTAAATTCCTTGCTTTTGCTGTGGTAAACATAAGGATTCAAAGACATTCATCGTGTTTTGAGCATGTTCTTATGTCCATAACCATCATACCAAATATTTATTTATTGTCAGCCAACAGCAACAAAGAAGACACTGACATATATATTCCCCAAAGAAATTCTATTATTTTCAAAACTTCAATTGTACCCAAAAAAAAAAAACGCAGTGTTATGAAAAGTATATATTTAACATTTTCATTGCAAAAGACCAACCAGACATCATGAAGCTGATGAAGAAAAAAATGAAAGATATAAACCCATATATTCTGCCAATGTGCGACAGTATCAAACAAAGTCTTTTGGCAAGCTGGGCAAGTTTTTTGTTGGTTTTTTTCTTCTTTCTGCAACATCTCTCAGTTTCTTTTGTAAGCACTTGGTGACTGTTATTTTTGTTTTTGTATGACTCACATGCTTGTGAAAGGGATGAAGATGACAAAGAAAACACAAAAGGTTAAACATACACTAGGGCTACCTGTCACATGACTTGATAACCCTGATGACAATGTTGCCAACAGTTTGATAGCTTTAAATAACAATGAAACATTGTTACTAGAGACAGAACAAAATATAAAAACGGAGTTAGATCAGAGCCACAAGTTATGTTTGTTCAAGTGTCAAACTGAGGACATATTTAAGGCATGTAATGCAGGGGATAATTGATGTAATATTAAAGGTATTAGAGAAAATTAAGTAAAAGTCTGTTGACAACATTTTTGTCTGTATTTTGTAAAAAAAAACAGTCTGCAACTTCAGAAGGTTTTCTAGACAAAAACACATCTTAACTAAAGACGGTTTTCTAGCCAAATCCGGTCTTCAACTGAAGACGGTTTTCTAGACAAAAACGCTGTTCCACTGAAGACGGTTTTCTACACAAAAACAGTCTGTAACTAAAGACAGTTTTGCAAACAAAATCGGTCTTCAACTTATGACGGTTTCCGAAACAAAAGCTGTCTTCAACTAAAGACGATTTTCTAGACAAAAACAGTCTTCAACTGAAGACGGTTTTCCAGAACTAACAGTCTTCAACCGAAGACGGTTTTCCAGACAAAAACGGTGTTCCACTTGAGACCATTTTCATGTACAAACCATCTTCAGTTGAAGACTGGTTTTGTTTGGTGAAGACCTACTATTCTTATTTAGTCTAAGATAAGTTGTAATCGTAACTCTCTATGCAAACTATGTTGAGTTATCTTCTGTCGCCTGTTCTTGTCAGTTTCCTTTTTACATTTTGGTCTGTTTGATTAATTAATTTAACTTTAACCCAACAATTCACTTTAAATTTCATTTCTTTTATTATGCTAATTGAATTTAATTTCGCCCCAAAACAGCAAAAAAAAAAACAACGAAAGAAAATGGAAATATTTAATTGATCAACCAAAGTGTCATGTCGTTGTTAGTAGTGGTATATTTAAAAGCAAACACAAGCTGCTTACAGGAAACGGAAAAAACAAAAACCTTTTAAAAATAGAGAATTTTGAAAAAAAAAAAAATGAAATCTAAACCATATTTGCAGAAAGAAATTAACAATAAAGACATATACATACATACATACATACATACATACATACATACATATATAGAATATATAAAACAAACAACATTTGTTTAAATATTTTTCCGTTTTGCCAGCAAAATAAGAAGTGTTAATGCTGGAAAAAAAATTTTAAAACTACTGAAAGTCGTGTTAACAAAACAAAAAAAGCCATAATTGAATATTTATTAGTTGTTGTCTTGTTGTTATGTAGCTGCCTCTTGCTACTCAGCCACGTTTTCTACGAGTGTTAAGAGAGTGCTGAGGAAACCTAGAAAAAAGATCTAGAGTTCTTGCTACAATTTGCAGCCAAACAGCCAACAATTTAAAAAGCTGTTGCATTTATGCATGCAATTCATGACTACAAAAGTCTGCTGGTTGTGCTTCTTTTTTTTTTCTTTCACTATTGTTGAACAGTTTTTTTAGTTTTATAAAGTAGTTTTTGTCTCTCATGCAAAACAAAATTCTTTTGTTTTATTTTAGCAAAATTATTTATTTTTTTATTCTATACATTTCTTGTATAGAAATATAAAATTCGATTTGTATGGATCTTTTTTTATTTTATTTTTGTTCAGTTGGATATTTTTTTTAACACCTACTTTGATTTAGTTTCCGTTGTTGTATGTGGTGTGTTTTAGAGTGTTTACAGTCATGTCTCAGGAATGAGGCATACTACGACACGATTGAAGCTTAACTTATACTACATAAAAACCCAGGACTTAATGTCAATTCATATTTTAAAAACAGTCACAATTGATCTCAACATAGACTAGTTAAAGACCAGATAAAACCCCAGGAATGAAGCTCAATTTAGAGAACTTAAAGACCCAGGAATGAAGCTCAACTTAGACTACTTAAAGACCCAAGATTGAAGCTCAACTTAAACTACTTAAAGACCAACGATTGGAACTCAACTTAGACTTTACAAAGACCTGCGATTGAAATCCAACTTAGACTACTGAATGACCTAAGACTGAAGCTGAACTTAGACTACTTAATGATCCAGGATTGTAGACTACTTAGACTACTTAATGATACAGTATTGAAACTCAACTTAGACCACTTAAAGGCCTATGATTGAAGCTCAAGTTAGACTTTACAAAAACCTTCAATTAAAGCTCAACTAAGACTTTACAAAGACCTGCGATTGAAGCCCAACTTAGATTACTTAAAGGCCTATAATTGAATCTTAATTTAGACTACTTAAAGACCAACGATTGGAGCTCAACTTAGACTTTATAAAGACCTGCGATTGAAGCTCAACTTAGACTTTACAAAGACCTACGATTGAAGCCCAAATTAGATTACTGAAAAACCTATGATTGAAGCTTAACTTAGATTACTTAATGATACAGTATTGAAACTCAACTTAGACCACTTAAAGGCCTATGATTGAAGCTCAAGTTAGACTTTACAAAAACCTTCAATTAAAGCTCAACTAAGACTTTACAAAGACCTGCGATTGAAGCCCAACTTAGATTACTTAAAGGCCTATAATTGAATCTCAATTTAGACTACTTAAAGACCAACGATTGGAGCTCAACTTAGACTTTACAAAGACCTGCGATTGAAGCTCAACATAGACTACTTAACTAATTCTTGGTCTGGATTTGAATTCGAATCTTTAGCTTTTGATGTCCTTGTATTTATCTTTATTTTAAGCCCCTGGGGCCTAAATTTGTCTATACCTTTACTTTATTTTTTGGATTTTTTAATGCTAAAACATTTTTTTTGTTTAAATCTGCCACCAAACAAAAAAGAGAACAGGATGAAAACTTGGTTTTTGTTTTAGATATTAAAAGCAAAAACAGGCACTCATCCACTCACTCACTCACACACTTACTCTCTGCTTTAGTCTTGCATTCTTTCATTCATTCATTTATTCAATGATATTATTTTAATGTGCTGTCGGCTACATTTGGCGCGTCATTTCATTTACACTCTACTTTCGGAATGCCAGGCAATATTTGTTGCAACATTTTTTTTAAGTTTTATTTTTTTTTATATTTCTGGCTTTTTATACGCCCTGCTACAGCAGATTCTTTAGTGAAAATAAAGCGTGTTAAAAAATGGCTGTAGTTGCAAATAAAATTGAATTAAAAATTTGCATTTTTAAAGATTTTTTGTTGTCGTGAGAGAGGGAGAGAGAGAAAGTATAAAGGAAGTGTAGAGACAATGAAAGAAGTGAATATGTAAATTTTGTTTTAATTTTTTAATTTTGTTTTATTCGAATTTAATTTATTATGTTTTTTTTATACATGTGTGTATGTATTTGTTGCAATTGCAACACAAAAAAAAATTTGCTTTCAACGTTGCAAGTTGTATGACTAAAAACCAAGATGCCAGATGAAAATTTAGATATGTACTTAATTACCAAATTTGTATTACTTTCATGCAAGAAAGAAATCTGCCAGTCTTTAATTAACTTCTTGGCAATCTGGTATCCTTGGTTTTAGGGGTTTTTCAAACAAAATTTCTGTTGTATTCCTTTAAGGTTTCATTGTATTTTGTTTGTAACCTGCACGAATTTAATTTGTGTGTAAAAAACGCACAAATTTCATTTGTGAAAAAGTAGCTGTAATTCACTTTTACTTGCAAATGTTCAGCTTTTTTTTTTTGTTTCATATAGTTTTTGTCTTGTTTGCGTATTTTGTTTTTGGTAAGTTATTTGTCTAATTGGCTTAAAGTTTTCATAGTTTTGCTACAGAATTCAAGAGCCAAAAAATATATACGCTTTTTAAGTAATTTGCCTTTGTAATGATAGAAATACTTTAGAAGAGAATTTGCATAAACAACTTTAGAGTGGAAAACACTGAAACTTTAAAATATAATAGCCAGTAGATTAACCAGGAAGGAGAGGGGGATTTAAGGCTACATTAATAACATATTTAAGTTCTAGTTCAGTTTCTAATTCCAGTTTTAAACATCAAACTGGTGCCCAGTTGATTAAGTTTTCCAATGAACAAATTAGGGGAAAAACAACTAATAAAGCCATTTAAATTTTTTTAGTTTAAATTTTCTAAAATTATACATACATACATTCGTTTATATGAATCAGTGTATAAATAGATTGCACAAATAACGACCATTGAGCGCTAAATAGTTCTACATTTTTATCGGTTTTAGACACATACTTTCAGGCGTTTGTATGAATGTGTGTGTGTGTGTGTGTGTATGTGTTTTAGTGAGCAAATATGCAATTTAGTTAACATTTTCTATTTAAGCTGAAAAGAGACGAGGGCAGTATAGAATTATATTAATGTAGAAACAAATAAATTATTATACCTACATTTCCCAAAACACTCCTCGCTTCGCTTGTTTGAATACATCAATGTATGCTCTGATTAATATGCTTTTCATATAATGAGAATGTATGTATGCATTAAAATTGTTACTGATTTTTTTTGTATGTTTTGTAGTTTTTGCTATCTGTCTAAAAACTGCCAAATCTACTGCATTTATAATGTTTATATATTTTATATATAGAATTTATTATCATTACAAATTTTAAAATAAACATACACACACACATACAACCGCCTGAGGGTGATTTTTTATGGCTGAAAAGTATAAACAAAAATAAACTTTATTTTGGCATTAGAGGATTAAATGTATGAACAGAGAAAAAAATTGTGCAAAATACTCTCGTATATCTGGTATAATTTTAAAATGAAAATACTCGTATAATTTAATTTCACATTTAAAATGCTAAATACTGCAATTTTTCGTAATGTAAATAATTTAGTTGATTTTAATTAGACATTTTATTTATTTCCAGTTTAAATTTGCTGCCATTGTTGCTGTTATTAGTGTGTTATTAGAAAAAGGGGTCAAGTTTAATTAACATTATTTTAAAAAATTTTTAAAACTCAAAGAAAATTTAATTTACTTAAACTGCCTAATAAAAACTAGAACAGAACTAGAATAGAATTAGAAAACAGAACTAGAGCAGAACTAGAACAGAACTATAATAGAACTATAATATAAGTAGAACAGAACCAGAACAGTACTAGAACAGAACTAGAACAGAACCAAAACCGAACTAGAACACAGCCAGAACAGGGGCCAAATTACCGTATTCGTGATCGAATGAGCTATCGTATCGAAAAATGATTTCGATATCGAAATTATGATAAAATGTAATAAATTTTTTGCTCTTTATCGAATGCCATAATCTCAAATTAAAAAATTACGATAAATTTTACTCGATATCGATTGTGGTAATTTGGCACCAGAACTAGAACAGAACTTGAACAGGGGCGAAATTACAGCATTCGATATCGAGTAAAATTTATCGTAGTTTTCTTATTTGAACTAGAACAGAACTAGAGCACAACTAGAACAGAATTAGAACAAAACTAAAACAGAACTAGAACCGAACTGGAACAGAACTAGAACAGAACTTAAACAGTACTAGAACAAAACTCGAACAGAATGAGAACAGAACTAGAAGATAACTAGAACACAACTAGAACAGAACTTAAAACAAAACAAGAGTAGAACTAAAACAGAACTAGAATCTGAACTAGGACCTGAACTAGAATATCGGCTAGAACCTCAACTAGAATATCAACTAGAACCTGAAGTTGAACTAGAACCTGAACAAGAACCTTTAGTCTTATAAACCAGATACTGAACGACACTCTGAACTAGGACTAAATCCTAAAGTAGAAGGCGTTCTAGAAGGCCTTTTATGCACATTCAAAATTGCATTTCAAAAGAATGCCAACAAATCATGAATTCAGTAGCAAACATGAATGGTTTTGCAATTATTCCTGCTATTCACTATGTTTTACGAGTAAAGAAAATAAAGAAAGAGAGCGTCTATAAATTTAGTCCTTAATGAAAGTTTGTGGTGTGATTTTTTAAATTAATTTCGAATTACTTAAAATACTTCTTTTATTTAAAATCTGTCGTATATTTTCCTCAATGAAATTATTAATTCAGCAGACCTTTAATTACGCCTGGTATGAGGCATCAGTTGGTAGGCCTTCCAATTGCCCTTCTAGTAGGCTTGTAACCAGTAGCCACGCCATTTAAAATTTAATAGATTTAGCAATGCGCCTGGAAGGAAGCCCTTGTGACTGCCAAAGAAGGCCTTCTAGAAGACCTCTCTACAGCATCTTTTTCACGCTGAATATAACTGGCACTGTAACCCACTCTAACAGTGACAGAACACTAGAACTAAACTATAACTGAATTATAATTGATCTGATACTTCTATCACTCTTTTGTTGCTCTTTAAGTAATTCAGTGGCATTTCCAAGAAAATGCACTTTTATAAATAAATTTTTAGTAATACAATCCACTCAAATTTTCCTAAATTACAAACAAATATTTACAAAGTTTTGTTTGTACAGGGTGTTCTTTTTAGATACATATAACTTTGAAATTTAATAAAACAAAGGTGATTTGTTTTACTTGCCATGATATTTATTTTATTCCAAAGATAGTCTGCTGATCATGTGCCAGCAGTCATATTTTGCCAGAAGATTATCTTTCGAATAAAGTAAATTACATGTCATCTTTGTTTTATTCAATTTCATAATTCTAGACATCTAAAAAACAACCTCGGGGTACGTATTTCTTACAGAACCATGATATTCAAAATAAATTTGCACAATTTGGAATTTGTTCAGGTGTCAGTCAATTCATGTCGAAAAATGCCAAACCAAATTAAACATACGTATATTGTATATCACTCGACAAAAAAAAGTGTTAACAACTTAAAGTTCTATACATCAAAAAAAAAAACACCCTTTATTTATTGTCACCCTAAACAAATGTACTTCCACACATAAAACCAAACTCTATAATCATATTTCAAACAAAAAAACTGCAACAATGCTTTAAAAAAACACACCTTTTTCTTCTAAACAAAAAATACATAAATCTTTGTTTAAATTTATTTTTGTTAGATTGTTGCTTATTGTTTATAGATTTGATTTGTTATTTAATTTTCCAAATTTAACACGCCATTTGTCTATTAAAAGCCAATCAAAGGAAACCTGCAGTCACATAAAAAAAACTTTAATATCAATTTTGATAAAAAATTACTTTTGTTGGAAAGTCATAGTCATTGTTAAATCTTTTCATAACACAAGACTTTTTTAAGCTATTACACAAAATGCGTTTGTAATTTCAAAAGAAAACCACTTGAAATTTTGTTAATTTTTTGTCAACTACTGCTACAGCAGCAGCGAAAGCTAAACCTGTAACACAATGAAATAAATGTACAAAAGTTGACACTTTTTTTGTAAAAAAAAAACCAAACACAAAATTGGGTTGGTCAATAAATATTCATGTGCATTGTTGTCCAATGATAGATCGCTGGTGACCAGGCTTTATAGTAATACTGCATTAAGTGAAAGTGTGGCCTGTTAACATGTATCTAGTGTTAATATTGTTTTTTCTTTCAGAGCAAAAAATCTATTGATTTTAAATATAGAAAATATTAATAAATTATGGGATATTAATGTTTAGTAATTAATCTTATTATAGAAAAAGTCTTTGTGTATAGAAAAGAAAAGTAGTGAAAAGAAAATTATAGAAATGCAACATAAAAATATAAAATATTTCAAATTTAACAGCGGTTTAATAGATATTTAACGGTGGATTGTTTTATAAATATCACAGAAGGCGATCTTTATTTAAAAATTTATATTTTATTTTAAATGTTCGTTTTACAAAAAAAATATTACGTTTTTGTGTGAAATTGCACAAATCAACTTATTTAAGTGGAACTTTAATATGAACAATTTTAAACTAGAACTGACATCAGAATTTAAGAACTGACACTCGAACTTTAACTAGAACTAATCCTAACACAACTTTTCTATAGAACATATGCAGCACCGTGTGAACAACTTTCCTATAGAAATAATGCAGCACCGTGAAAACAACTTTTCTAAAGAAAAGGTGCAGCACAGTGTGAACAACTTTCTATGGAAAAGGTGCAGCACAGTGTGAACAACTTTTGTATAGAAAAAATGCAAAGCACAGTGTGAACAACTTTTATATAGAAGAGCTGCAGCACAGTGTGAACAACTTTCTATGGAAAAGGTGCAGCACAGTGTGAACAACTTTTGTATAGAAAAGATGCAGTACAGTGTGAACAACTTTTGTATGGAAAAGATGCAGCACCGTGAAAACAACTTTTCTATAGAAAAAATGCAGGACATTTTGAACAACTTTTCTAAAGAAAAAATGCAAAGCACAGTGTGAACAACTTTTATATAGCAGAGCTGCTGCACAGTGTGAACAACTTTCTATGGAAAAGGTGCAGCACAATGTGAACAACTTTTGTATAGAAAAGATGCAGCACAGTGTGAACAACAACTATAGAAAAGATGCGGCACCGTGAAAACAACTTTTGTATAGAAAAATGTAGGACATTTTGAACAACTTTTCTAAAGAAAAAATGCAGCACCATGAGAACAACTTTTGTATAGACAAATGCAGAACATTTTAAACAACTTTTATAAAGAAGAAATGCAGCACAGTGTGAACAACTTTTCTATAGAAAAAATGCAGCACAGTTTGAACAACTTTTCTATAGAAAAGATGCAGCACAGTGTAAACAAATTTCTATGGAAAATCTTGAAAAGGTGCAGCACAGTGTGAACAACCTTTATATAGAAAAGATGCAGCACAGTGTAAACAACTTTCTATGGAAAATCTTGAAAAGGTGCAGCACAGTGTGAACAATCTTTCTATAGAAAAGATGCAGCACAGTGTAAACAACTTTCTATGGAAAATCTTGAAAAGGTGCAGCACAGTGTGAACAACCTTTCTATAGAAAAGATGCAGCACAGTGTGAACAACTTTCTATGGAAAATCTTGAAAAGGTGCAGCACAGTGTGAACAACCTTTCTATAGAAAAGATGCAGAATAGTGTGAACAATTCTTCTATATAATAAAAGAATTTTTTTCATTTTATCTGTTTATATTTTTAACACTTTGTTCTTGCACCAATTTCCATTAACTAAATGACTAAAACAAATACAAATAATGCTTCATCCATTCTTTTCTAAAAAACTTTACCCAATTTGAACATTATTTGTGGCAACAACTCCGATGAAAAATAAATGTAAATATATTCAAAAAATTTTAACGTAAAATTTTCTATTAACTGTATAAGTATAAATCTAAATAGTTTCCATGCATAAGGATTTGTGTAGGTTTACGTGTGTGTGTGTGTGCGTGTATGAACATGCATAAACATGACTATAAAATGTAAACAGACATAATATTTGTTTATTTTAGACCGTACATACTTACATATGTATGCTGATATACAACTTTCATTTACTTTAAACTACCGAGTGTTTATAGTTGGTAGCGTTGTTTGTTGGATTGTTTGATTAGCTAAATGCAAATTACTCATACGCACCGTCAACAACCAAATGGAAAATTTTTGCGTTTCTATTTGTTAAAGTAATTGTGAGTGTGTGTTTTTACGAAATGAATGATAAGAGTAAATGAATGTGTGATATATGAAAATGTATTTGTTTATGCATATTACATAGAAAAACACTTCTATTATCTATAACAAATACTCATAGAATTTCTTTATGTCGGGGTTTACAAGAACAACTTTGTTTTGTAATAGTGACTTTTCTTTAGAGAATAGTATCACTTTTCTATAGAAAAGATCACCACAGTCTGAATCAACTTTTTTAAGGAAAAGTTCATCACAGTGTAAAGAACTTTTTTTTTAGAGAAAAGTTCATCGCAGTGTAAAGAACTTTTCTAGAGAAAAGTTCACCACTGTGTAAAGAACTTTTTTAGAGAAAAGATCATCTCAGTCTGCATCAACTAATCTAGAGAAAAGTTAATCACAGTGTGAACCACTTTTCTAAGGAAAAGTTCATTACAGCGTGAACCACTTTTCTAGAAAAAAGATCATCACATTCTAGATGAACCTTTTTAGAGAAAAGTTCATCACAGTGTGAACCACTTTTCTAAAGAAAAGTTCATAACAGTGTGAACAACATTGCTACAGAAAAGTTCGCCACAGTAAGAACAACTTTTCTTTGAAAATAGTTCTGATCTCTGTTTTAGTGTCAATGCTAGTTTATTTTCTACCATCAGTTCGATTTGTAGCCTGAGTTCTATTTCAATTCTAGTTACCATTCTACTCTCCGTTATTATCAGTTATTCTTTAGTTTTGATTTCAGTTCTGGTTCTTTAACTATTCCATTCCATTTCAACAAACATTTGAATAATTTTCATATATGTAAATTTTTTTTTTTGTCTTCTTTGAATCCGGTTTTTTTTTCTAAGTTCTTGTTGTAAAAACCCTTTAATTTAAGTTGCCTTTTTTCAAAGGGCTCTTCTTTAACATGCTCCTCAATAATAACGTCATCATCATCATCGTCACCATCACCGCCATTTTTCGTATCACAACGAAATGCCGCCACTATTCAAAATTATTATAACTATTGTAGAATGTTCTTTACTATAAATAGTAAACACTACTTGAAATTTTGTTTGTTCAAATACACTGAGACAATTAATTGGCAAACATGCAATTTGAGGTGTCTAGAAATCGGAAATTATTATAATTAATGATTAGATTCAAAGTTTTAAACAATTTTAAAACTATTTGTTACAAATGTCCCTGTTAGTATATTTGATATTTGGAGAAAGTTTTCTTTGAGTGCATCCTTTGGATAAATCAGAGATCTGTGTGTAATATATCCACTCATACTTACTCTGCCCCTTTATCAGCCACATTGTGGTTTCTACTAACCCACATACTAAATTCGTCAGCATACACACACACACACTCACACATACTCTCGCTATTTGTAATACATCCCAGCATACCATTCTAGGAGCGTTCCGAAAAAGGAGTCAGAAAAGAGTCCAACAAAAAAGCATTTTCGGAGCGAAAGAAAAATTTGCTTGTTACCGGCCTGAGTCGGCACGTCAGAAATTCCACTTAATTATGTTTGTACCAAAGCATTGTTGTCCTGTTATTTGCGCTTTGAACCAAAAAAAAAAAAACAGCTGTACCACACAAGAATGATAAAAAAACAAGATTACAGAGCCCAAAAAAAACTCATAAAAGACTCTTTTCTGACATTATCTAAGAGCTCTTTCTGACGGGCCATTTTTGAATGTAATGACCCTCTTTTCTGAAGGTTTACGGAGCAATTATGCTGGTGTTTTGGGGCTCATAAAGAGCGTTAACGCTCCAAAAAGGGTGTCAGAAAAGACTCTTTTCGGACTCATATGGCTTGTTGGGATATTATTTTCCTTGTGTGTATATATGTATATACATACATATATGTGTGCTTATCTAAAGCATAATTTCATTTATTATATTTATACTATACATTGACTCTTACTATTGTTTGTTGTCGTTGTTGTTGTTTTCATAAGCTCTATCCTTTAACAAATTTCGAGTAGCATTTTTGTAGTCTCCTCTTAAAACATACCTCATATTTATTATTATTATTATATTATTATTGTGCATCAAACAAGTCATTCGTACATTTGTTCATTCGTTCAGCTATTCACTCACTCAGTCGTTCATTCATTTATTATGGAAAAACTTTATGGGAAAACCGCATTTTCTATAGCCGCAACTATTACTAACGCTGAGCCGAAACATTTGAGAGGAAAATTACAGTGTTAACTAAAGCAGAAATTTACTGAAGATTGTATTAAAACCTGAATTGGAAACTGAACTAAAACTTGAACTAGAACTAGACCCTGTGACTAGAACTAGTCCCTGAAGTAGAACCCGCACAATAACTTGAATTAGAACCTCCAAATAAAACCTGAACTAGAACTACAACTGTCCAAGAGCCATCTTCCTTTTGTACATAACCCTTAAGGTACGGTCACACTGGGCAAATATTTGTCGAAAAAGATTTAAACTCGTTTATTTCTTTAAAAAAAAATCGTTTATTTAGGACAAAACACAACACATATTTAGTTTTATTTTATTTGATGCTGTTTGATCTTGCAAAACTCTTGTTTTGATTACACTTTTTTGAGTAATTATTTGCCAAGTGTGATCGTACTCTTTCACATATTTACCATGACAAACATTTGCCAACCAACAGTCCCTATAATTTTCCTCCCTACTTTATAATGCACAGCTTCTGCTCTCTCGTTTGCACTTTAGAACTCATTCAATTAATTAATTTGTGTAAATTGTTTACTTCGCATTAATTGAATTTACATTTAATTTATGTGAATTTTACGCATCAAATATTTGCCAATTTTTGTGTAGTTGTGTTGGCTTTTATTGAAAATGGTTTTGAAAAAGATAAATGCCCCCTAGAATTTTCAAAGAGATTTATATGTTTATGCTTAATTAAAAGCAAATGCCTGACGCACGTGAAAATCCGCCAGGAATTACAGGATTTTATTAAGCTTGAAAGAAAGGAACATATTAATTCACTAATAGTTTTAAATTCTAACGAAAACTTTCGCTACTTAAGGAAATATTTAAATTTGACAAAATAATATGATGAAAATGTTTTCTTGTTTTTTCCTTAACACTAGTCTAGTCATTTAGGTTTTCACTTCTCACAAGCTCAGTTTTATTTCAATACAATAAATAAAATGTTTTCTTTTACAGGAAACATTAAATATTCAATTGAACTTTACTATACGTATTACACCCACTTTATTTGCATAGAAATTTTAATACTTTCATAAAAATTCCTCAATAAACCTTTACAGTATTTATGAAAAAAGCATTTAAATCTAATTGAATATTAACTCACTGCAAATAACGTTATTAAAAGTTAAGCAACTCCAATGAAAAATCAAATAAATGCCAGCATTATTTTTTGAAAAGAAAAAAAGCACAACACATTTTTATTCAAATAACCAACAAGTCTAAATACAAAACATACAATAATCCTAGACTATCATTTTCAATCTTATCGAAAGCAGCGCAAAATAAAACCAAGCGTTGAATTACAAATGTTCTTTGGCGCTGTTTAACTAATAGTGGTAATGGTGGTGGCGGTAGAAGTATGAATGTTGTTTGTTAAGACAATTATTTGAATCCCCCTCCGCTCTACTCTTGAAAATAAAATCAAGTATAAAATGCTAAAAACTGACCAAAACAAATAGTAAATAAATGTAGGTAGCCAGTAGGAAATGGACTAAACCTGAGAATGAAAATAGAACACAACCAGCAGTAAACCATAACCAGAAACCTGTAATAGAACGTGAAATAGAAAGTGAAAAGGACTATAATCTGAACTAGAATATAAACAAGATCCTGAACTAGAACTAAACTCTGAACTAGAAACTAAACTAGAATATAAACAAGAACAAGGGTGCTGTAGCTTAATTGGTTAGCGCATTTGATCATTAAGCACGAGTTGGTATTTGCAGGCCGGTTTCGATTCTCAGCCGCTGCCGCTGATAATTATTAGTTTTCTTTTCTATCTTTCATAACTAATATTTATCACAGCGTCATCCTTCGGTGGTATATCATTCAAACGCCACCGAAGTGAAATAATTCAAATAATGGCTATAAAATCAAGCTTTAACATTAATGCGCCTACTCACCACCAGAGGCGCTGCAATTCTGCACTAAAAACAAACATAATGCGCAATTGTAGAGTTGTGAAATCAAAAGCTTTCTTCTTTCACCACCTTTGCTTCTTCAAATATGCCCTTTCCCTTCTCTTAAAAAAAAAAAAAATTCTAAACTAGAACTACAATCTGAACTAGAACCTGAAATAGAAACTAAACTAGAAAATGAACTAGAATATAAATTAGAACAGAAAATACAACCTGAACTAGAACCTCAATTAGAACATCAAACAAGATCCTGAACTAGAACTACAATCTGAACTAGAACCTGAAATAGAAGTTGAACTAGAAGATGAACTAGAACATAAATTAGAACAGAAACTACAACCAGAACCTCAACTACAACATCAAACGAGTCCTGTACTATAACTACAATCTGAACTAGAACCTGAAGTTGAACATGAACAAAAACCTGAACTAGAACATCAACGATCGTGAACTAGAACTACAATCTGAACTAGAACCTGAAATAGAAGCTGAACTATAACATGAACTAGAACATAAATTAGAACAGAAACTACAACCAGAACCTCAACTACAACATCAAACAAGATCCTAAACTAGAATCTGGCCTCAGCTTAAATTACCTAAACGACCTTGTCCAGTCTCAATTTCCAGCTGGGTTTGGATTTTAAAAATTTTCTACAAAACAAAAACTCCTATATAGTTGTTAGCATTTCCATAAGTATCAATATTTATACCTACCACCAAAAAGGTAGGGGATATATTTAGTTTGACATTCCATTTGTAACACATCAAAATATTTGTCTTAGAAACAAAAAGCCTATATATTCTGGCTCCTTATAAGATTCTATGGCAATCTAGCCATGTCTGTCCGTCTGTCGTTCTACGATAGAGAAGGACTTCGAATAATAAATTTGTCCCTGTGTCACCGCAATGGTTGTTATTGAAAGTTTCAGACAACCTCAAAATTTTTCGGATAATTTTTGCTATTTTCTTCAAATATAAAGCAGATATAAATCATAAAATTTTGAATACTGTATTTTTCTTATAGCAGGACAAGTCCTATACATACCTATGCAAATGTCTATCCGGACTATGACTCTAGGCTACATAAATGCCTTACGACAAGCGGTGTCTATACAAAATTTAGCATATATAAGTTTCACGTAAAGAGAAATCACAAAACGATATTTTATTTGAATCGTTTCATATTATAAATTTCTTGTAAAAATCACTATCAAGCTGAAATTCGCTTGAAGTGTTTCGCATATATGCATAAACCGGTGTACATAATTTGATCACGATTGGTTTATAATTGACCATAGCCCCCATATAAAGAGCACTTACAAAAATAGCTTAAATGATCATAAACCTCTTTTAAAAATCACTAACAAGTAAAAATTTGACACAAATACAAATACCGAATTTTATGACGATTGGTCCATATTTAACCATTTTTTAAAGTCACCTTCCGTAAATCAACTAAATCTCTTATTAACATTAAAATCAAGTTGGAATCCGACACAAAAAATCTACATATAAAATATCGTAACAAACTTTATGGTGACAGAAATGTAGCCCTTACAGAGCCATGAACACCATGAACACCATTAGCGACACAATGAACAAAATACTGCTGGAATTGGTTTTACATCCTCTTTAATCCCTGGGGGTGACTGACACAAAATTTTTTTCAAACCATTCTAGTGGGCATTAAGTAAATGATCATATTCGTATATCTGTGTCAATATAAATATTTGGAACGAAAATAGGAGGATTTGAAATAGTGGGCGTGTCACTTCCCATATAAAATATATAATAGCCAGACATTTCAAAAGTTGTATGGGCAACTTTGATGTTGTTATGAAAATGTAGTGAAAATTGATCGAACAATCAAGAGTAAAGTAGCAGAATCACACGGTCGCCCCCTTAGACTTTTTTATAGTAAGCCGGACTATCAGTCAAAGGGTTACAGGTTCAATTCTCGCCAAAGCCTATGGGTGTTTTTCTGCACACAAGCCACAAGGCTTCGCAGTTTGTGTTTGTGAAATAAAAAACAGTAAAATATTTTATGACGATCGTCCCAGAACATGTAATAGATGCCATGTTAGGGATCTGAAAAGTGAAATAACTCGTTACCGTATCGTTACAAAATGTAACACAAATTTCACACAACTTATTTATAGTTGGTGTGTATTTAAGATTCGGCCCAGCCGAATATAAACTCTGAATTGTTTTTATATAATATATATTTTATGTTCAACTTATTTTGGCTGATATTGTTTGTCTTTTGCAAAGCTTTTCCAAACGCCAACTCACATGTGCAGCAGACAACAATCTGCTGCTTGCAACAAAACCCAAACTGAACGCGGTTTAAACATTTAAACTGTTAAAGATCAGCAATCAAACCACAAAAAAAAAAAAACAAAAAAACAAAAATTATAACTGCCTGGTTGCTTTTGAGTAGGAGTTGCTTTACTCAGCTTGTCTTGGCTTGTTGGCCACTTAATACGAGTACAAAACATACTCAGCGTGTGTATTTAGAAAACAAACAAAAAAAAAAGAATAAGATTATATCACAAAACGCGTAAAATACCTTAAAAAAAAGCTAACGTTTGTACGTTCGGACACAAATGTCTGAAAACAAATACTAAGTATTTACCATAAGGTTCTGACATACAAAACCAACATGATTCAGTGTTTTGGCAAACAAAGCATTTATGGCGGGTTGCTGGCTAATAAGTATTGTAAGTAAAGCTTGAAGAAAAACTACAACAGTTTTATTTGCGAGAGCCCAACCCAATAAATAGTTTGGCTGCAAGCTTAGACAATGGCGATCATGTAGAGTAAGAATATTTTAAAGCTGCTAAGGAGGGGGAATAACGAGGAGAAATGATCCCTCTCAAGCAGTTATCTTGTTTATCAGCAAAGGTTTATAATTACAGGAAAGCTAAAACAGTATTAGAACTAAATTTAGAAATAAACAAGAAACTAACACAATGCTTAAAAAATTATAGTTTCACTTTGCAGAAAAGCTCAATTTTATAAAACAATTCTTTTTACGAAAAAATTTAACCGAAAAAGCCAATTTTTACAAAAGCAGACTTATTCATTAATTATTAATACCCAAAATCAGACTTTATCCAACTTTGCTTAATTTTACATTTCTATAACACATGTCTCACAGTTCCTTTAACCAAGTTTTGCTAGTTCCACAAGTCTCCCCTTTTATTCCCCCTAACAACATAATATTTAGTGTATTCATGTAATAATACTCTAGGGTCAAACTGCAGAATTCGTTTTTTTTTCAAAATTCTTTATTTATGTGTGTTTATCTATGTTCAACTTAAAGACATATTTAATTCGTTTGTTTTCTAAGCTGTTTGAGGCTTTTTAACCATTTTCGGCGTTTTCATTTATATTTACTTCTTTTTTGATTATTTTCCTAGAAGATTTTGATCATTTTTTTTTTTTTTTTTTTTTTTTTTTACGAACACAAACCGTTTATTTATAATTGCCCACAATTTATTTGTTACGTACGTTTACAATTACCTCATACCTCTAACAGAGATTGAGTTGGTACAGTAATGAAAATTTTGGTCAAAGATTTGTAAAACCATAAACGTTTTATTCATTGACTTTTACAGCGTTTGCGATTTTCGTTGTAAACAACAATTGACCAAACCATAAAATATTGGCTATTGTACGAGTTTGTAAATGATATTTTGTGGGTTTTTTACATTTGTTCACATTTCATATGGTCTATTTTACCAACTGCTATATGTCTCCGTATGTTGCCGAGCGAATGATTGACAGTGGTGCAGAGTTAAGGGAATATTCAACTGGAACTAAACTAGAAACTGAATTGTATTCAGAACTACAAGCTGAACTAGATCTTGAAATAGAACCTGAACTAGAACTTGAATTGGAATCTTAATTATAACCTGAACAAGAATCTGATCTAGAACCTGAATTAAAACCTGAACTAGAACCTGAACTAGATCTTGAAATAGAACCTGAATTAAAACCTAAACTAGATCTTGAAATAGAACCTAATCTAGTAGCTGATCTGGAAACTGAACTAGAACTTGAACCTGACTGGTTGAAACTGTTTGATAAATCTATCCTTTTCGAAACTATGCCAAATAAACTATTTCGCGCAGGCGCAGATAATAGTGTTTTAACGGCTCTTAACATAAATAAGTCTCCTGGGCCGAATGGTATAACAGCAGAATATCCAAGCGCTTAACGTGAATGCATGCCCTGAGGCCTTAAATTGACGATGCTCTTAACGCTGCATGTCCTGCAAGAATATACATTACTGTATGTCTCACAACATCATACTTGTATGAACTCACCAGGAACATACAATTTGCAATTTCTCGTAAATGACTGCAATGATCAATGTAACGAGCACCTTGCTTGAGACGTTCGGTTATTTAATCGCTGTTAAAGCTTCGTCAATCAACAAAGTCCAGGAGAATTATTAGATATGTAGCAATCACTCCAGCTACACACTGGTCTAGCATTGCACTGGCCAACCAGTACTGCCAAGGACGAAAAAACACTGCGGGCTACGAAACCGCTTTTTGTGGACCTGTCCAGAACGGGTTCCCAGTACATATGCCACAATTAACACCACTCCAATACATTTTCTGAGCACATAGCTAATTGCCACCACTACTTTCAAAGGCACGGTTGATTCGGCAACAACAACCTAGAGATAAATTGGTTGTCCAAGATTTGTAAACAAGCATCAGCCATTAAACCAATTATGTTCTTCCAGTGTTTTTAGGTTTAAACCACAACCACCACGTGCTTCAAAGAAACCTCGGGTTTTCAGAACGGAGTGGGAAATACTTCACGCTATCTGATTTCCTAAAATGGAATACCACTTTAATGTCTATTTTGAAGTTACTCGACGGCGGCGAGATGAGGGCGAAGGTGCTTATCGGCGACAGTAGGGTATTCAACTCTATTGATTCACTGGACACTCAGCGCAAAGTGTTGCACTGTTCTATTGATACTATAAAGGAATGTGTTTTGCTAAAATAAGGGAACTTCTTCCCGAAAATCGTAGTTTTTTACGTACTGAACTTTCTTTATTCAGGATCGCACAATATATTACAATGACAATTCGTTATTTAGCCGTTTCCCTGTAGCTTTCAATATAGGAGAATTCAAATCAAATGTATATAAATACTACTCCCTCTAACCTTCCTATCATAACTTATATGCCTAGTTCTAAAACAATGACTTGCATGAGTAGGGGTCATACCATGAGTGCTGGTTTAAGCAAAAGCGAAACTAGAACTAAAATAAGGAAGGAAACCCTTGCTAATATGGAATCTTGTTCAGTTTCTTAGTAGGCGTCATCCCCTGAGTGCTGGTCTAACCAAAAAATAAAAACCTAGAACCTGAAGAAGAACTGAAATAGGGAAGAAAACCCTTGCTAATATGGAATCCTGTTCAGTTTCTTAAGTCCTTTTTAAACTACTGTGACATTTAATTCTTTTAACGTTTGTGGTCTTTCCTTCTCTTTCCAAACTTACAATCTCTGCATGAAACTATAAAAAAATTGCTAAAAACCATTATCTAATGTTGCCTCTAACGCGCTTCTATTGCTGCCTCTAGGTTCTCATTCACTCACCTCTGCTCGGCTAACATTTAAACAAAAGAATTGTAATATACCTAATTGCTATTACTACTATTTGCTAAAATGCACATCAAGTGTACAATTGCAAATGTATGTAAATACGTAAAAATGGAAAATAGTCTAAATATTCATGGGTGCGATTTGATGCAGCCCATTTTTGTCAAAACCAGATGTTAGGTTTTCCATTAAAGTGCTAGGGAAAAATAGGACTACGGGAGCCATTACATCGCTAGCGATCAGTCGGGATTGGGGGAGTTCGGTCCTCTTTTCAGCCTAACCTCACTTTTATACAATATTTTTATTATAGACTCCCTATTTTGTGACTTAACTTATCTTTACTTTACCATGGACCAGCAAATTACCGATACCTAAAAACAAATCAACAAACAAAACAAGCCCCTCTGTGATTTGGTATGAGAGTGTATTTAACAAATAGTATTGACACAGTTACCAGATATAAATAGGTGTCCTAGATGTTGTTAGGAACCTACGTCTCATAACCCTCCCTACCGTGATTCTAGTGACGAACAAAATAATTTTTCTAGAATCCCACGATTTCTTTCATCCTAACATCCAATTACATGAGTGAAAACAGATATGATTCAATTTAGCAATTCATATTGAATAAAAACTCCTTTTATTTCAACCCAAGAAAAATATCCACAAAATCATATTAATTAATACTATAAATTAGCATAATATAATTAGAATAAGTAAATATAATAATATATATAATATCTATTAAGAATAAAATAGTTTTAAGATTTGAGTAAATTATTTAACTTTTATATGAGATATAAAAATAAAAATTAACACTTCCTTTAATATACATCGTTTCAACTTTCTGATACAAAATTTTTATTTTCTTTATTTCTTACACTAACGAAGCATATCAAAATTAATTTATTAACACATTACTAATTTTAAATTGGTTTCTATTGTCAAATTTTAACAGCACTTTAGTATGCAAATCTTTAACAACGAATATAAATGAATCACTAATTTTAATTATTTTATTAAATATTTTATACTTTACTAAATTTTATAATCGATAACGTTGATTCTCTAAACACACTTTACTAAATAAAAACCACAGTTGCAATTAATAATTGTGAATGATAAAGAATATCATAATCGAACCTAAGGCAAAATTAAGAATTAATTATTACAACAATAAAATTTCAATAATAATTCACAATGATTAATTCTTCACTTGGTCTTTTTGAGCGCGAGAATAAAATAAAACAATAATAATAACCAATATGAGAAAAATAAAATGTGTTAAACTCACCAAACTTAATCATGATGATCGATGAGGCCTCCTCGAACGTGATGAAGTTGGATTAATGATGAACCTGTATAAAAGCTTAATGTAAATAAGGTGTAGTTGTTTTTCACTCTTTTATGTTTGTTTTATATATATTAGGTGTGACCAGGATACGACGTGTGATTTTGTATATTAGGTGTGATTTGTTTTAAAATTAGAAATGTGTTTTTAGATGTGTTGTGGTGTGTATTTATGTGTATTAAGTGTAATTTTGTTTTAAAATTTAGTGTTGTGGATAATTAGGTGTAGTGGTGTGTAGTTATGTGTATTAAGTGTAATTTTGTTTTAAAATTTAGTGTTGTGGATAATTAGGTGTAGTGGTGTGTAGTTTAGTGTAATTTAATTGAATTTAAACATTTATTTTATATATATTTTTATTAACTCAAACTTAGGAAATTATCTTAAAATTAATTTAATTAGGACTAAATTTTCATAGTTTACCCACAGCTAATCTATAGCTTAATTTACTTTTCGAGTTTTCGATAATTTTCTTTAATTCGCATAATTTTTTTTTTTAAGACGGATTTTTAATTTAACTAAATACAATTAATTGTTATTCTTTATTTTAAACTTATTTTCTCTTCACTGTTCTTCACTTTTAGTTCTTAGTTCTCATTTCGATTTTCTTTTTTTTTTTTTTTTTTTCATTTAAGCACCAAAATTTCTGGTTCGCTTTTGCTTTTGTTTAGTTTAACGATTAAATTTTTGTTGGGATATTCATATCTTCTCTTTCCATCGACTTTTTGCACTTCACTTTATTCTTCTATATATACTTATGATCTCTTAATACATTTTCTTTCCCTTTTCTTCTCGTTAATTCTTATTGTGATCATTTTTTTTCTATGTTTTTTTTAATAATTATTATAATTAGTGATATTTGTTGTTGCTTTTCTTTATTTTGTTAATTGTGTTTGATGTATTAAAGATTTGGGTTTTTTTTTTTTTTCATTTTGTACTTTTGATTGTCGTTATTTTACATTAGACAAGGAATAGATTTCTATAACACTGAGTTAGAAAATGGTACTGACTGGATTGTTGATTGATGATGTTGATATCACGTAAAAAAAATTTAAACAGAGAGTAATGTTGATGGTTATAAACGCATGTAGGTGGTGACTGATACAGTTAGTCTTCTAAGGAAAATCTCGAACAGGTGGTGGTACTTCTTCTACTAGGTGCAATCGTTGTTCTACGCACATCTATGGTAGAAATATTAGCAATCTAAAATCAATATTTTGGCAATATTTGGGGGATAAATCCAAGGTGTTTTACACAGAAAACTGCATAAACGCTTCTCAGAGAGAAGGTTGCTGGAAAACGGGGCTGACAGGTAGCGTGTATATGTTTCCCAGAGCCTAAATGGATATTTGATAGTAATTATTTTTAGATTTGATGAAAATTGGTAATTTCAGAGATTTAACCTACCTTCTCTCTGAAATTGTTGGGAATTTCGGACTTCTGACCAAGGACGGTTTATTTCAACAATGCCAAGATCACTATGATCTGGTGGAACTGTCTACAAGTGTTCACTATTATGTGTTTCTGTATATGTCGTTTTTCCTAATTGGACCTTAAAAGGATTATTTTGTTTTAAAAATTATATCCAAAATTCTAACAAAAATGTTAATAGTTACCATAGAATGGATCTTAGGGAAGATTATTTTAATTAGAATTATAAATTCTCCACGAGGATTAAATAGAATTTGTAAGATTCGGTCTCTTCAATATTTTTACCGAGCTTTTAGATCTTACCACTTCAGAAGTCAAAGGAAAAAGGAAGTTGTTAACTTATGTCAATTTTATTGACAGCTCGACTTGCCAATTGGAGACGTGTTTAGTAGGTATATAGACAAATGTCAACTAAAATACTACTATTGATTACGACTCGGCTTTACTCCTAATTATATCAATTCTATATCCTAGACAAAAGTTTTTAAAGCTTTACTTACATCAAACACAACCCTGTATGTATCTCAATTAATTATAATAAAGTTAAAAAAATAAAAAATTTTTATTGGTATACATAATACTTTGATGTTATTGTTATTAATTTTAGACTAGATTTTAGTAATATTTGAGATAAATTAATTAATATTTTAAAAATCAATACCATAAGAAGCTGCAAGAGATGTTTATTCTAAATGTTTATAAACATTGGTATGTATATAATGATTTTTGTTGATGTTATTGGGTAGTAGTAAAAGTATGTGTTTTAATTGGTAAAGCAAGTAGTAAATACATATTTCAAAACAAATGTAAATGTTCGGTTTACAAATTTACCCATTTATATTATTACATTGCCCAATTTTTACCAACAAAAAATGAGTTGGAGTTTAAACAAAGTTAAATTTTATGACAAAAATTATTTGCTGAAAAAAAAAAATTTTTGATTCTGTATTTTAACAAATCGTACACTACAAAACCGGATAATATTGACTCATTGAGTAGTAATATTAGCTGGAAACAGGACGATTATATCCGAATATCTTTGGTATGAAATGTGCCGATTTGCTTTCCTTGTAGATCTTCGAGTTGGTAGTAATGATTCCCTAATTTAGCTTTTACCTTAGCTTTTACGAATAAAGGGGCAAATTTAGCATTAAACCTATTCGCAGCATTGCTTTGGACAAAATTCCTACGTAAGACTTCTTGTCCTACCGTAAACGTTTGAGGTCGTGTACGCAAATTGTAGTAGTGTTGATTTCTCTCGTATGCTGTTTTAATGTGCTTCTGTAGGTCCTTTCGTATCAACTGCAAACTGTCATCTCTAGTTAAACGATATGATGGTTCATCTAACAGTTTAAGGTTTCGAAGTAAAGCGTATGATGACCCATGGGTTACCATATCGAAACCGAAAAGGGCATGATAGGGAGACGTGTTGAGCGCTTGGTGACATGAGTTTCGAAGTGCACAACTAATAGCACTCAGGTGTTCATCCCACTTCGTGTGATCTGCTTTCAAAAACGAACGAATACCCGCTATCAAGGAACGATTAACTCGTTCAGAAGCGTTAGCTTGTGGTGAGTAGTAGGCGGTGTAAACATGGTTTATTCCCAAAGAAGTTAAATACGCATTGAAATCGTTAGCCTTAAATTGGGATCCATTATCGCTAACGATAACTTCGGGGACTCCGTACATATGGAAAATTTGTTGCTCCATAAATTTTTGTATTGCATCCGAAGTGAATTTTCTTAATGGATGTAACCAATGAAATTTAGTTAGATGGTCTAATACTATTAACAATCCAATATGGCCGGACTTACTTCGTGGATATGGACCTAACAAATCGATATATAAACGCTGAAACGGACGGACAGACACAGTTTGTTTTCCCATTTCCGGTTTCATTACGAAGTTTGGAGCTTTCATAGTTTTACATGTTTCGCAGTTTCGTATAAAATCTCGTACGTCTTTTACTAGCCCTGGCCAGAAAAATGTTCGCTTTAGCAGATCTACAGTCTTTTGCATTCCTCCGTGAGCTGATGTTAAAGAAGAATGAAATCTTCTTATTAAATTTGTTCTCAAACTTTCTGGAATCCAAAGTTTCCACGCATTACTTTCGTTTTCTACATTACCGTCGTAATGTTGTGTTCGTATATAGACAAATTCATCTACTAGGCGAATATCTGGATACTTTTCTTGATTTTCACGTATTTTCGTTATCAATTTTGTATAATCTGTATCTTTAAAACTAGCAGAAGATAAATCGATTTCGGGTTCTGTGATTTCTAAAGTTGCAATTTCATTGCTGGGAATCCTGGATAGTGCATCAGGAACTATATTTTCTTTACCCTTACGATGGCTAACGATAAATTTATATGTCTGGAGCTTTAAAACCCATCGTGCTAAACGACCACTAAGGTTTGGCTGACGCATTAACCATACGAGACTCGCATGATCCGTAATAATTTCAAACTCTTGGAGTTCTAAATAGCAGCGAAAACGTTGAATTGCTTCTACCGCGGCGAGACATTCGCGTTCGGTCACGCTATAGTTTCGTTGCGCAGAATTAAGCTTCCTACTCATATAAGCTATAGGTTTCTCACAGTTATTACCATCTAATTGGACTAATACCGCACCGATACCGTAGTCACTTGCATCGCAATGTAAAAAGAATTTCTTATTAAAGTCGGGATTACTAAGAATTGGAGCTGAAGTTAAAAGCGATTTGATTTTTTCGAAAGCTGATTGAGCTTCATTGGTCCAAACGAATTTTCTATTAGTTGATATGGTTTCAGTAATAGGAAAAACTACACTAGAGAAATTTTCTATGAATCTCCTATACCAACCTGCGAGTCCTAAGAATCCTCGAACTTGCTTGAGATTCTTTGGCACTGGCCAATCATTAATAGCACTAACTTTCTCTGGATCGGTCGCGATTCCTCCATCCCCAATCACATAACCAAGGTATTTTACCCGTGTTACGCAAAAGTGGCTTTTGGAAATATTAAGCGTAAGGTTTGCTTTTCTAAATTGTTCAGAAATACGAACTAAAACTGAAAGATGTTGTTCAAAAGTTTCTGACACTATTAACATGTCATCTAAGTAACCGAATACCATATTCTTTAGATCTGATGGAATGATTTCATCCATTAAACGACACATAGTTTGCGGAGCCGTACAAAGGCCAAAAGGCATAACCACGAATTGGTAGAGCGGTCTACCGGGCACAGTAAAGGCCGTTAATGGTTTAGATTTTTCTGATAGCTCAACTTGCCAATAAGCATCTTTTAAATCTAACTTTGTTATTATGTTAGCTTTGGGCAAACGAGAAAAGATTCCTTCGATTGATGGTAAGGGATACGCATCTTTCTTAGTGGCTGAATTTACCTTTCGTGCATCCAGACACAGACGGACTTTATTAGGTTTAATTACTAATCTCATCGGACTACTCCAAGGTGAGGTGGACTGTTCTATTACTCCTAAGGTTAGCATTCTGTCTATTTCCGAAAACATTAATTTTTCTACAGCCGGAGATACAGGGTAGAAACGCTGTTTTATTGGTTTTGCTTCGCCTACATCTATTGTATGTTTAATTAAACTTGTACGACCTAGACCTTGTGTTTCAAAATTGGGAAACAACGATATAATAGTTTTCAATTGTTGTTGTTGGGAAAAAGATAGTTTATAGAAGTAGTTTTCTGAATTCGGAGGATCATGTTGCTCATTTTCGGACAGACTATTGGCCATTACAGACAATGCTGCCGGACAAAAATTAAGTAAAGATTTATCAACTAAATCTACAGATTTAACGACATCGGGTATCAAATTAAATTTTCTCCAGAAATCAATACCAAGTATTAATCTCTGAGAAATTGTTGGAATAACAAAAAGATTAAGTTTATGAGAATTTTCTTTGAATTTCACATCGACGTTTAGCCAACCAACAACTTGTTGTGATTTACCATCGGCAGTTTTTACAAATGATTTGCATTTGGTAAAATTACGAAATTTCGAAAGATCTTCACGAGACAACTCTGAACCGATGCAGCTTATACTAGCGCCGGTATCAAGCAATCCGTATTCCGTAAAATTAAGGAAGCTTACTTTGGCGTAGTAACGCATATCATTAGGGACGTTGACTATAGCTGATATTAATAATTTGGCACTTAATTTGCGACATTTATAAAAGTTTCGAAGACGTATTGTCGACCGTTTTTGTCTACTACTGGCGGAAATTTGTGAAATGGAAAAATCTTGAAAAATTTCATTGCGTTTAGAATAATAATTTTCCCAGCGTTTATGAAAAGGTTGTTTGGGATATATAATTTTAGAATAATCGTAAGTATCCTGTACATTTTTACAAAAATCACGTTTTAATATCTGGAAACCACTATAATCTGTTTCAAAAAATTCAGGATCTACATCATTAGCAGAATCATTTGTCAAATCAGTAGCTTTAGGGTCAATATTAGAGGGTTCATTGGAAATAATTGGAAAATCAGGTATTTTACAAGTATTTAGATTTGTTCCTTCTGTGGAACAGGAGGTTTTGAGTTTTTTGTATTTTTGCGATTCAAACATTTGGCGCATTGTGGCTTGTAGGTGTTTTTGGCACCGCAACCATAGCAAAACACGGTTCTTTCTAGCAAGCAATCTTCATAGAAATGACCTAGCTGGTCACAATTCCAGCATCGAGGAACTACTTCAGGTTTGTGAACAGCTTCTATAAAAGATTCTTGATGGGGATCAAAATCTTGGTTCAAATCAGATTCAAAATCAATTTCAGCGATTTGTCTACGAGGCATAAATGTATTTGGGTTTCTTGCTGCAAAGTTCCGACGTACATATTCGTCATTTAGAAAAGATTCACGCATTTGCACTAGTTTCCTCAGAGTCGAAATTGAATGAATGGGTTGATATAGTAATTCGTGTCTAATGTCTGGTCTAAGATTTCGTGTAATAATTTCAATCAATTCTAACTCCGAAAGTGGATTAGGAAGACGATCCATCAAGAAAGAGATAGATTCATAAAATATATCAAATGATTCACCGGGCTTTTGTTTGCGGTTACGTATCTCTTCGCGTATGTCGAATGGTGACTTGAAATCTTTATATTGATCTCGTATAGCAATACAAAAGTTTTCCCATATAATTGGTTGCTCTCTTTTGTGGTAAGACCAAAACCAATTCTTGGCTTTACCAGCCAGAACTATATGTAGATTCGGACGAATAAAATTGAAATCACCGTTAAAGTAATCATTAATAAGAGAACGTAAACGATATAAGAATTCTTCAACATAGAGACCGTTCGCCGTTCCATCAAACTTCAAACCCCAATTTTGGATAATAGAGGTTACTTTATCCGAATTGAAATTTGTGTTTGACGAAAAACTTCTTGGCAAAAATGTGTGTTTGTTATATGAATTTGGACTATTTCTATATCCAATGGTTGGATTAGATTGTGGTTGTGATTGTAGATAATCTTGTGCTTGAGGTTGATTATCATTGTTAGCATCAATAACAGATTGATTAACTTGTCGTTCATTATACAGATTTGAATTTGGGTTACAAAGAGCATGTTGTGGTTGTTGTCCGTTATTCTGTTGTTGTAAATTAGTTAAATTAAAGGAAGTTTGGACATTCGTCTGAGAAATTGGAGTATAAATGTTTCCTCTATTAGAACCATTAGAATTTAACGTTTGTTGTACACGATTAGGTTGATGTGGTTCTAGCAAAACATTTGAAACAATTTGTGGTTGTTGTGATTGAGTTGGGTTACTATTGGTGTTCAAATTAAGATTCTGAAAAATTTTTGTAACATTTGTCTCAATCATTTTATTTATTACATTATAATCGATTGTAGATTGAACATTATTCTGAGGAACACTGTTAAAGTTTTTTTAGAGCTCTACCTAAATTAACCTCAATCATTTTATTAATTTGTGCATAATCTATGACAGATGGTTTATCAATTTGTGACTCAACCGGTGTTTCATTGGCGTTTTGAGAAGTTGTTGTTTCATTATCTAAGGTTTCAAATTGATTAGTTACATTCGCATTACTTGTAAAAGTAAATTCAGTAGGAATAGGTGTATCTTGCAATCCATGCTGTACAGAACTACGAGTTGTATACTGATGTCCCGTTTGAGCACCACGAGATCTACCTCCTCTAGACTTACTAGACTTTAAAGTAAACGAAACTCTCTTTAGGTCTGACAATTCACACGGAAGATTACAAACTGGGCATGCATTTTTTTCGGACAGAAAATTTTCAATACATGTATTATGGAAGGTATGGTTACATTTTACTATCAATAAACATTCGATCTTATTGTCCTTTCGTTCACCACAAATATGACATTTCTCAAAGCTAATTGTCGAATCTTGTTCCAATTGTGGTGATTGAGCAACTTCTGCTCCCGATTTTTTTACTGGAGTATGACTCATCATTGTTTATTGTTGCTACTAGAGTATGACTCAAGTATCAAAACACGTATAAAATGTGCAATTCTAAAACTCAAGTGAGAACAGTTTCTTAACTTTTCAGTTAGACTATTCCAAAACTTACATATGCTATAGAATATAAACAATTATATTCGTAATTTATGTAATATATATAAAAAAAACTTTTCTAATAACAAATTTTATTTACGGCAATCTGTTTTCTCTCCTAGTAATTTTCAGTTAGGTAATTTGGTAACTTATATTCAATACAGGTATATAAAACAAGTCTATGAAAGAATTTTGTCAAATAATGTTATAATATTTAACGACATACCAGCACTTAAATTTTCTGTAATTTTCTCATGTATACGGGATATTAAATTGCAATATTGCCAAATAACATTATTCCACATAAACATATGCAGTGGGTAACTCTGTCTATCAAATACTAAAATAAAATTATACAAAAATTCCTGCAAAAGTGTATACTCAATTAAGCAAAGGCTCACAATATCCTTGAAAGGAATATCCTAAAGTAAGCGGTTAGATTACTCGAACTCTCAAATATCTAAAATTCCTGAAAACTTGTATATTTATTCAAAAGAAGGAGTTTACATTCACTTAAGTGATTTTACACTTAGCATTTAATGAAATTTACAAAACTAATTAGATTCGGAACCGAAATTAACCAAACATTGGCTTCATTCGGCCCCACGTTGGGCGCCATTCTATTGTAATATACCTAATTGCTATTACTACTATTTGCTAAAATGCACATCAAGTGTACAATTGCAAATGTATGTAAATACGTAAAAATGGAAAATAGTCTAAATATTCATGGGTGCGATTTGATGCAGCCCATTTTTGTCAAAACCAGATGTTAGGTTTTCCATTAAAGTGCTAGGGAAAAATAGGACTACGGGAGCCATTACATCGCTAGCGATCAGTCGGGATTGGGGGAGTTCGGTCCTCTTTTCAGCCTAACCTCACTTTTATACAATATTTTTATTATAGACTCCCTATTTTGTGACTTAACTTATCTTTACTTTACCATGGACCAGCAAATTACCGATACCTAAAAACAAATCAACAAACAAAACAAGCCCCTCTGTGATTTGGTATGAGAGTGTATTTAACAAATAGTATTGACACAGTTACCAGATATAAATAGGTGTCCTAGATGTTGTTAGGAACCTACGTCTCATAACCCTCCCTACCGTGATTCTAGTGACGAACAAAATAATTTTTCTAGAATCCCACGATTTCTTTCATCCTAACATCCAATTACATGAGTGAAAACAGATATGATTCAATTTAGCAATTCATATTGAATAAAAACTCCTTTTATTTCAACCCAAGAAAAATATCCACAAAATCATATTAATTAATACTATAAATTAGCATAATATAATTAGAATAAGTAAATATAATAATATATATAATATCTATTAAGAATAAAATAGTTTTAAGATTTGAGTAAATTATTTAACTTTTATATGAGATATAAAAATAAAAATTAACACTTCCTTTAATATACATCGTTTCAACTTTCTGATACAAAATTTTTATTTTCTTTATTTCTTACACTAACGAAGCATATCAAAATTAATTTATTAACACATTACTAATTTTAAATTGGTTTCTATTGTCAAATTTTAACAGCACTTTAGTATGCAAATCTTTAACAACGAATATAAATGAATCACTAATTTTAATTATTTTATTAAATATTTTATACTTTACTAAATTTTATAATCGATAACGTTGATTCTCTAAACACACTTTACTAAATAAAAACCACAGTTGCAATTAATAATTGTGAATGATAAAGAATATCATAATCGAACCTAAGGCAAAATTAAGAATTAATTATTACAACAATAAAATTTCAATAATAATTCACAATGATTAATTCTTCACTTGGTCTTTTTGAGCGCGAGAATAAAATAAAACAATAATAATAACCAATATGAGAAAAATAAAATGTGTTAAACTCACCAAACTTAATCATGATGATCGATGAGGCCTCCTCGAACGTGATGAAGTTGGATTAATGATGAACCTGTATAAAAGCTTAATGTAAATAAGGTGTAGTTGTTTTTCACTCTTTTATGTTTGTTTTATATATATTAGGTGTGACCAGGATACGACGTGTGATTTTGTATATTAGGTGTGATTTGTTTTAAAATTAGAAATGTGTTTTTAGATGTGTTGTGGTGTGTATTTATGTGTATTAAGTGTAATTTTGTTTTAAAATTTAGTGTTGTGGATAATTAGGTGTAGTGGTGTGTAGTTATGTGTATTAAGTGTAATTTTGTTTTAAAATTTAGTGTTGTGGATAATTAGGTGTAGTGGTGTGTAGTTTAGTGTAATTTAATTGAATTTAAACATTTATTTTATATATATTTTTATTAACTCAAACTTAGGAAATTATCTTAAAATTAATTTAATTAGGACTAAATTTTCATAGTTTACCCACAGCTAATCTATAGCTTAATTTACTTTTCGAGTTTTCGATAATTTTCTTTAATTCGCATAATTTTTTTTTTTAAGACGGATTTTTAATTTAACTAAATACAATTAATTGTTATTCTTTATTTTAAACTTATTTTCTCTTCACTGTTCTTCACTTTTAGTTCTTAGTTCTCATTTCGATTTTCTTTTTTTTTTTTTTTTTTTCATTTAAGCACCAAAATTTCTGGTTCGCTTTTGCTTTTGTTTAGTTTAACGATTAAATTTTTGTTGGGATATTCATATCTTCTCTTTCCATCGACTTTTTGCACTTCACTTTATTCTTCTATATATACTTATGATCTCTTAATACATTTTCTTTCCCTTTTCTTCTCGTTAATTCTTATTGTGATCATTTTTTTTCTATGTTTTTTTTAATAATTATTATAATTAGTGATATTTGTTGTTGCTTTTCTTTATTTTGTTAATTGTGTTTGATGTATTAAAGATTTGGGTTTTTTTTTTTTTTCATTTTGTACTTTTGATTGTCGTTATTTTACATTAGACAAGGAATAGATTTCTATAACACTGAGTTAGAAAATGGTACTGACTGGATTGTTGATTGATGATGTTGATATCACGTAAAAAAAATTTAAACAGAGAGTAATGTTGATGGTTATAAACGCATGTAGGTGGTGACTGATACAGTTAGTCTTCTAAGGAAAATCTCGAACAGGTGGTGGTACTTCTTCTACTAGGTGCAATCGTTGTTCTACGCACATCTATGGTAGAAATATTAGCAATCTAAAATCAATATTTTGGCAATATTTGGGGGATAAATCCAAGGTGTTTTACACAGAAAACTGCATAAACGCTTCTCAGAGAGAAGGTTGCTGGAAAACGGGGCTGACAGGTAGCGTGTATATGTTTCCCAGAGCCTAAATGGATATTTGATAGTAATTATTTTTAGATTTGATGAAAATTGGTAATTTCAGAGATTTAACCTACCTTCTCTCTGAAATTGTTGGGAATTTCGGACTTCTGACCAAGGACGGTTTATTTCAACAATGCCAAGATCACTATGATCTGGTGGAACTGTCTACAAGTGTTCACTATTATGTGTTTCTGTATATGTCGTTTTTCCTAATTGGACCTTAAAAGGATTATTTTGTTTTAAAAATTATATCCAAAATTCTAACAAAAATGTTAATAGTTACCATAGAATGGATCTTAGGGAAGATTATTTTAATTAGAATTATAAATTCTCCACGAGGATTAAATAGAATTTGTAAGATTCGGTCTCTTCAATATTTTTACCGAGCTTTTAGATCTTACCACTTCAGAAGTCAAAGGAAAAAGGAAGTTGTTAACTTATGTCAATTTTATTGACAGCTCGACTTGCCAATTGGAGACGTGTTTAGTAGGTATATAGACAAATGTCAACTAAAATACTACTATTGATTACGACTCGGCTTTACTCCTAATTATATCAATTCTATATCCTAGACAAAAGTTTTTAAAGCTTTACTTACATCAAACACAACCCTGTATGTATCTCAATTAATTATAATAAAGTTAAAAAAATAAAAAATTTTTATTGGTATACATAATACTTTGATGTTATTGTTATTAATTTTAGACTAGATTTTAGTAATATTTGAGATAAATTAATTAATATTTTAAAAATCAATACCATAAGAAGCTGCAAGAGATGTTTATTCTAAATGTTTATAAACATTGGTATGTATATAATGATTTTTGTTGATGTTATTGGGTAGTAGTAAAAGTATGTGTTTTAATTGGTAAAGCAAGTAGTAAATACATATTTCAAAACAAATGTAAATGTTCGGTTTACAAATTTACCCATTTATATTATTACATTGCCCAATTTTTACCAACAAAAAATGAGTTGGAGTTTAAACAAAGTTAAATTTTATGACAAAAATTATTTGCTGAAAAAAAAAAATTTTTGATTCTGTATTTTAACAAATCGTACACTACAAAACCGGATAATATTGACTCATTGAGTAGTAATATTAGCTGGAAACAGGACGATTATATCCGAATATCTTTGGTATGAAATGTGCCGATTTGCTTTCCTTGTAGATCTTCGAGTTGGTAGTAATGATTCCCTAATTTAGCTTTTACCTTAGCTTTTACGAATAAAGGGGCAAATTTAGCATTAAACCTATTCGCAGCATTGCTTTGGACAAAATTCCTACGTAAGACTTCTTGTCCTACCGTAAACGTTTGAGGTCGTGTACGCAAATTGTAGTAGTGTTGATTTCTCTCGTATGCTGTTTTAATGTGCTTCTGTAGGTCCTTTCGTATCAACTGCAAACTGTCATCTCTAGTTAAACGATATGATGGTTCATCTAACAGTTTAAGGTTTCGAAGTAAAGCGTATGATGACCCATGGGTTACCATATCGAAACCGAAAAGGGCATGATAGGGAGACGTGTTGAGCGCTTGGTGACATGAGTTTCGAAGTGCACAACTAATAGCACTCAGGTGTTCATCCCACTTCGTGTGATCTGCTTTCAAAAACGAACGAATACCCGCTATCAAGGAACGATTAACTCGTTCAGAAGCGTTAGCTTGTGGTGAGTAGTAGGCGGTGTAAACATGGTTTATTCCCAAAGAAGTTAAATACGCATTGAAATCGTTAGCCTTAAATTGGGATCCATTATCGCTAACGATAACTTCGGGGACTCCGTACATATGGAAAATTTGTTGCTCCATAAATTTTTGTATTGCATCCGAAGTGAATTTTCTTAATGGATGTAACCAATGAAATTTAGTTAGATGGTCTAATACTATTAACAATCCAATATGGCCGGACTTACTTCGTGGATATGGACCTAACAAATCGATATATAAACGCTGAAACGGACGGACAGACACAGTTTGTTTTCCCATTTCCGGTTTCATTACGAAGTTTGGAGCTTTCATAGTTTTACATGTTTCGCAGTTTCGTATAAAATCTCGTACGTCTTTTACTAGCCCTGGCCAGAAAAATGTTCGCTTTAGCAGATCTACAGTCTTTTGCATTCCTCCGTGAGCTGATGTTAAAGAAGAATGAAATCTTCTTATTAAATTTGTTCTCAAACTTTCTGGAATCCAAAGTTTCCACGCATTACTTTCGTTTTCTACATTACCGTCGTAATGTTGTGTTCGTATATAGACAAATTCATCTACTAGGCGAATATCTGGATACTTTTCTTGATTTTCACGTATTTTCGTTATCAATTTTGTATAATCTGTATCTTTAAAACTAGCAGAAGATAAATCGATTTCGGGTTCTGTGATTTCTAAAGTTGCAATTTCATTGCTGGGAATCCTGGATAGTGCATCAGGAACTATATTTTCTTTACCCTTACGATGGCTAACGATAAATTTATATGTCTGGAGCTTTAAAACCCATCGTGCTAAACGACCACTAAGGTTTGGCTGACGCATTAACCATACGAGACTCGCATGATCCGTAATAATTTCAAACTCTTGGAGTTCTAAATAGCAGCGAAAACGTTGAATTGCTTCTACCGCGGCGAGACATTCGCGTTCGGTCACGCTATAGTTTCGTTGCGCAGAATTAAGCTTCCTACTCATATAAGCTATAGGTTTCTCACAGTTATTACCATCTAATTGGACTAATACCGCACCGATACCGTAGTCACTTGCATCGCAATGTAAAAAGAATTTCTTATTAAAGTCGGGATTACTAAGAATTGGAGCTGAAGTTAAAAGCGATTTGATTTTTTCGAAAGCTGATTGAGCTTCATTGGTCCAAACGAATTTTCTATTAGTTGATATGGTTTCAGTAATAGGAAAAACTACACTAGAGAAATTTTCTATGAATCTCCTATACCAACCTGCGAGTCCTAAGAATCCTCGAACTTGCTTGAGATTCTTTGGCACTGGCCAATCATTAATAGCACTAACTTTCTCTGGATCGGTCGCGATTCCTCCATCCCCAATCACATAACCAAGGTATTTTACCCGTGTTACGCAAAAGTGGCTTTTGGAAATATTAAGCGTAAGGTTTGCTTTTCTAAATTGTTCAGAAATACGAACTAAAACTGAAAGATGTTGTTCAAAAGTTTCTGACACTATTAACATGTCATCTAAGTAACCGAATACCATATTCTTTAGATCTGATGGAATGATTTCATCCATTAAACGACACATAGTTTGCGGAGCCGTACAAAGGCCAAAAGGCATAACCACGAATTGGTAGAGCGGTCTACCGGGCACAGTAAAGGCCGTTAATGGTTTAGATTTTTCTGATAGCTCAACTTGCCAATAAGCATCTTTTAAATCTAACTTTGTTATTATGTTAGCTTTGGGCAAACGAGAAAAGATTCCTTCGATTGATGGTAAGGGATACGCATCTTTCTTAGTGGCTGAATTTACCTTTCGTGCATCCAGACACAGACGGACTTTATTAGGTTTAATTACTAATCTCATCGGACTACTCCAAGGTGAGGTGGACTGTTCTATTACTCCTAAGGTTAGCATTCTGTCTATTTCCGAAAACATTAATTTTTCTACAGCCGGAGATACAGGGTAGAAACGCTGTTTTATTGGTTTTGCTTCGCCTACATCTATTGTATGTTTAATTAAACTTGTACGACCTAGACCTTGTGTTTCAAAATTGGGAAACAACGATATAATAGTTTTCAATTGTTGTTGTTGGGAAAAAGATAGTTTATAGAAGTAGTTTTCTGAATTCGGAGGATCATGTTGCTCATTTTCGGACAGACTATTGGCCATTACAGACAATGCTGCCGGACAAAAATTAAGTAAAGATTTATCAACTAAATCTACAGATTTAACGACATCGGGTATCAAATTAAATTTTCTCCAGAAATCAATACCAAGTATTAATCTCTGAGAAATTGTTGGAATAACAAAAAGATTAAGTTTATGAGAATTTTCTTTGAATTTCACATCGACGTTTAGCCAACCAACAACTTGTTGTGATTTACCATCGGCAGTTTTTACAAATGATTTGCATTTGGTAAAATTACGAAATTTCGAAAGATCTTCACGAGACAACTCTGAACCGATGCAGCTTATACTAGCGCCGGTATCAAGCAATCCGTATTCCGTAAAATTAAGGAAGCTTACTTTGGCGTAGTAACGCATATCATTAGGGACGTTGACTATAGCTGATATTAATAATTTGGCACTTAATTTGCGACATTTATAAAAGTTTCGAAGACGTATTGTCGACCGTTTTTGTCTACTACTGGCGGAAATTTGTGAAATGGAAAAATCTTGAAAAATTTCATTGCGTTTAGAATAATAATTTTCCCAGCGTTTATGAAAAGGTTGTTTGGGATATATAATTTTAGAATAATCGTAAGTATCCTGTACATTTTTACAAAAATCACGTTTTAATATCTGGAAACCACTATAATCTGTTTCAAAAAATTCAGGATCTACATCATTAGCAGAATCATTTGTCAAATCAGTAGCTTTAGGGTCAATATTAGAGGGTTCATTGGAAATAATTGGAAAATCAGGTATTTTACAAGTATTTAGATTTGTTCCTTCTGTGGAACAGGAGGTTTTGAGTTTTTTGTATTTTTGCGATTCAAACATTTGGCGCATTGTGGCTTGTAGGTGTTTTTGGCACCGCAACCATAGCAAAACACGGTTCTTTCTAGCAAGCAATCTTCATAGAAATGACCTAGCTGGTCACAATTCCAGCATCGAGGAACTACTTCAGGTTTGTGAACAGCTTCTATAAAAGATTCTTGATGGGGATCAAAATCTTGGTTCAAATCAGATTCAAAATCAATTTCAGCGATTTGTCTACGAGGCATAAATGTATTTGGGTTTCTTGCTGCAAAGTTCCGACGTACATATTCGTCATTTAGAAAAGATTCACGCATTTGCACTAGTTTCCTCAGAGTCGAAATTGAATGAATGGGTTGATATAGTAATTCGTGTCTAATGTCTGGTCTAAGATTTCGTGTAATAATTTCAATCAATTCTAACTCCGAAAGTGGATTAGGAAGACGATCCATCAAGAAAGAGATAGATTCATAAAATATATCAAATGATTCACCGGGCTTTTGTTTGCGGTTACGTATCTCTTCGCGTATGTCGAATGGTGACTTGAAATCTTTATATTGATCTCGTATAGCAATACAAAAGTTTTCCCATATAATTGGTTGCTCTCTTTTGTGGTAAGACCAAAACCAATTCTTGGCTTTACCAGCCAGAACTATATGTAGATTCGGACGAATAAAATTGAAATCACCGTTAAAGTAATCATTAATAAGAGAACGTAAACGATATAAGAATTCTTCAACATAGAGACCGTTCGCCGTTCCATCAAACTTCAAACCCCAATTTTGGATAATAGAGGTTACTTTATCCGAATTGAAATTTGTGTTTGACGAAAAACTTCTTGGCAAAAATGTGTGTTTGTTATATGAATTTGGACTATTTCTATATCCAATGGTTGGATTAGATTGTGGTTGTGATTGTAGATAATCTTGTGCTTGAGGTTGATTATCATTGTTAGCATCAATAACAGATTGATTAACTTGTCGTTCATTATACAGATTTGAATTTGGGTTACAAAGAGCATGTTGTGGTTGTTGTCCGTTATTCTGTTGTTGTAAATTAGTTAAATTAAAGGAAGTTTGGACATTCGTCTGAGAAATTGGAGTATAAATGTTTCCTCTATTAGAACCATTAGAATTTAACGTTTGTTGTACACGATTAGGTTGATGTGGTTCTAGCAAAACATTTGAAACAATTTGTGGTTGTTGTGATTGAGTTGGGTTACTATTGGTGTTCAAATTAAGATTCTGAAAAATTTTTGTAACATTTGTCTCAATCATTTTATTTATTACATTATAATCGATTGTAGATTGAACATTATTCTGAGGAACACTGTTAAAGTTTTTTTAGAGCTCTACCTAAATTAACCTCAATCATTTTATTAATTTGTGCATAATCTATGACAGATGGTTTATCAATTTGTGACTCAACCGGTGTTTCATTGGCGTTTTGAGAAGTTGTTGTTTCATTATCTAAGGTTTCAAATTGATTAGTTACATTCGCATTACTTGTAAAAGTAAATTCAGTAGGAATAGGTGTATCTTGCAATCCATGCTGTACAGAACTACGAGTTGTATACTGATGTCCCGTTTGAGCACCACGAGATCTACCTCCTCTAGACTTACTAGACTTTAAAGTAAACGAAACTCTCTTTAGGTCTGACAATTCACACGGAAGATTACAAACTGGGCATGCATTTTTTTCGGACAGAAAATTTTCAATACATGTATTATGGAAGGTATGGTTACATTTTACTATCAATAAACATTCGATCTTATTGTCCTTTCGTTCACCACAAATATGACATTTCTCAAAGCTAATTGTCGAATCTTGTTCCAATTGTGGTGATTGAGCAACTTCTGCTCCCGATTTTTTTACTGGAGTATGACTCATCATTGTTTATTGTTGCTACTAGAGTATGACTCAAGTATCAAAACACGTATAAAATGTGCAATTCTAAAACTCAAGTGAGAACAGTTTCTTAACTTTTCAGTTAGACTATTCCAAAACTTACATATGCTATAGAATATAAACAATTATATTCGTAATTTATGTAATATATATAAAAAAAACTTTTCTAATAACAAATTTTATTTACGGCAATCTGTTTTCTCTCCTAGTAATTTTCAGTTAGGTAATTTGGTAACTTATATTCAATACAGGTATATAAAACAAGTCTATGAAAGAATTTTGTCAAATAATGTTATAATATTTAACGACATACCAGCACTTAAATTTTCTGTAATTTTCTCATGTATACGGGATATTAAATTGCAATATTGCCAAATAACATTATTCCACATAAACATATGCAGTGGGTAACTCTGTCTATCAAATACTAAAATAAAATTATACAAAAATTCCTGCAAAAGTGTATACTCAATTAAGCAAAGGCTCACAATATCCTTGAAAGGAATATCCTAAAGTAAGCGGTTAGATTACTCGAACTCTCAAATATCTAAAATTCCTGAAAACTTGTATATTTATTCAAAAGAAGGAGTTTACATTCACTTAAGTGATTTTACACTTAGCATTTAATGAAATTTACAAAACTAATTAGATTCGGAACCGAAATTAACCAAACATTGGCTTCATTCGGCCCCACGTTGGGCGCCATTCTATTGTAATATACCTAATTGCTATTACTACTATTTGCTAAAATGCACATCAAGTGTACAATTGCAAATGTATGTAAATACGTAAAAATGGAAAATAGTCTAAATATTCATGGGTGCGATTTGATGCAGCCCATTTTTGTCAAAACCAGATGTTAGGTTTTCCATTAAAGTGCTAGGGAAAAATAGGACTACGGGAGCCATTACATCGCTAGCGATCAGTCGGGATTGGGGGAGTTCGGTCCTCTTTTCAGCCTAACCTCACTTTTATACAATATTTTTATTATAGACTCCCTATTTTGTGACTTAACTTATCTTTACTTTACCATGGACCAGCAAATTACCGATACCTAAAAACAAATCAACAAACAAAACAAGCCCCTCTGTGATTTGGTATGAGAGTGTATTTAACAAATAGTATTGACACAGTTACCAGATATAAATAGGTGTCCTAGATGTTGTTAGGAACCTACGTCTCATAACCCTCCCTACCGTGATTCTAGTGACGAACAAAATAATTTTTCTAGAATCCCACGATTTCTTTCATCCTAACATCCAATTACATGAGTGAAAACAGATATGATTCAATTTAGCAATTCATATTGAATAAAAACTCCTTTTATTTCAACCCAAGAAAAATATCCACAAAATCATATTAATTAATACTATAAATTAGCATAATATAATTAGAATAAGTAAATATAATAATATATATAATATCTATTAAGAATAAAATAGTTTTAAGATTTGAGTAAATTATTTAACTTTTATATGAGATATAAAAATAAAAATTAACACTTCCTTTAATATACATCGTTTCAACTTTCTGATACAAAATTTTTATTTTCTTTATTTCTTACACTAACGAAGCATATCAAAATTAATTTATTAACACATTACTAATTTTAAATTGGTTTCTATTGTCAAATTTTAACAGCACTTTAGTATGCAAATCTTTAACAACGAATATAAATGAATCACTAATTTTAATTATTTTATTAAATATTTTATACTTTACTAAATTTTATAATCGATAACGTTGATTCTCTAAACACACTTTACTAAATAAAAACCACAGTTGCAATTAATAATTGTGAATGATAAAGAATATCATAATCGAACCTAAGGCAAAATTAAGAATTAATTATTACAACAATAAAATTTCAATAATAATTCACAATGATTAATTCTTCACTTGGTCTTTTTGAGCGCGAGAATAAAATAAAACAATAATAATAACCAATATGAGAAAAATAAAATGTGTTAAACTCACCAAACTTAATCATGATGATCGATGAGGCCTCCTCGAACGTGATGAAGTTGGATTAATGATGAACCTGTATAAAAGCTTAATGTAAATAAGGTGTAGTTGTTTTTCACTCTTTTATGTTTGTTTTATATATATTAGGTGTGACCAGGATACGACGTGTGATTTTGTATATTAGGTGTGATTTGTTTTAAAATTAGAAATGTGTTTTTAGATGTGTTGTGGTGTGTATTTATGTGTATTAAGTGTAATTTTGTTTTAAAATTTAGTGTTGTGGATAATTAGGTGTAGTGGTGTGTAGTTATGTGTATTAAGTGTAATTTTGTTTTAAAATTTAGTGTTGTGGATAATTAGGTGTAGTGGTGTGTAGTTTAGTGTAATTTAATTGAATTTAAACATTTATTTTATATATATTTTTATTAACTCAAACTTAGGAAATTATCTTAAAATTAATTTAATTAGGACTAAATTTTCATAGTTTACCCACAGCTAATCTATAGCTTAATTTACTTTTCGAGTTTTCGATAATTTTCTTTAATTCGCATAATTTTTTTTTTTAAGACGGATTTTTAATTTAACTAAATACAATTAATTGTTATTCTTTATTTTAAACTTATTTTCTCTTCACTGTTCTTCACTTTTAGTTCTTAGTTCTCATTTCGATTTTCTTTTTTTTTTTTTTTTTTCATTTAAGCACCAAAATTTCTGGTTCGCTTTTGCTTTTGTTTAGTTTAACGATTAAATTTTTGTTGGGATATTCATATCTTCTCTTTCCATCGACTTTTTGCACTTCACTTTATTCTTCTATATATACTTATGATCTCTTAATACATTTTCTTTCCCTTTTCTTCTCGTTAATTCTTATTGTGATCATTTTTTTTCTATGTTTTTTTTAATAATTATTATAATTAGTGATATTTGTTGTTGCTTTTCTTTATTTTGTTAATTGTGTTTGATGTATTAAAGATTTGGGTTTTTTTTTTTTTCATTTTGTACTTTTGATTGTCGTTATTTTACATTAGACAAGGAATAGATTTCTATAACACTGAGTTAGAAAATGGTACTGACTGGATTGTTGATTGATGATGTTGATATCACGTAAAAAAAATTTAAACAGAGAGTAATGTTGATGGTTATAAACGCATGTAGGTGGTGACTGATACAGTTAGTCTTCTAAGGAAAATCTCGAACAGGTGGTGGTACTTCTTCTACTAGGTGCAATCGTTGTTCTACGCACATCTATGGTAGAAATATTAGCAATCTAAAATCAATATTTTGGCAATATTTGGGGGATAAATCCAAGGTGTTTTACACAGAAAACTGCATAAACGCTTCTCAGAGAGAAGGTTGCTGGAAAACGGGGCTGACAGGTAGCGTGTATATGTTTCCCAGAGCCTAAATGGATATTTGATAGTAATTATTTTTAGATTTGATGAAAATTGGTAATTTCAGAGATTTAACCTACCTTCTCTCTGAAATTGTTGGGAATTTCGGACTTCTGACCAAGGACGGTTTATTTCAACAATGCCAAGATCACTATGATCTGGTGGAACTGTCTACAAGTGTTCACTATTATGTGTTTCTGTATATGTCGTTTTTCCTAATTGGACCTTAAAAGGATTATTTTGTTTTAAAAATTATATCCAAAATTCTAACAAAAATGTTAATAGTTACCATAGAATGGATCTTAGGGAAGATTATTTTAATTAGAATTATAAATTCTCCACGAGGATTAAATAGAATTTGTAAGATTCGGTCTCTTCAATATTTTTACCGAGCTTTTAGATCTTACCACTTCAGAAGTCAAAGGAAAAAGGAAGTTGTTAACTTATGTCAATTTTATTGACAGCTCGACTTGCCAATTGGAGACGTGTTTAGTAGGTATATAGACAAATGTCAACTAAAATACTACTATTGATTACGACTCGGCTTTACTCCTAATTATATCAATTCTATATCCTAGACAAAAGTTTTTAAAGCTTTACTTACATCAAACACAACCCTGTATGTATCTCAATTAATTATAATAAAGTTAAAAAAATAAAAAATTTTTATTGGTATACATAATACTTTGATGTTATTGTTATTAATTTTAGACTAGATTTTAGTAATATTTGAGATAAATTAATTAATATTTTAAAAATCAATACCATAAGAAGCTGCAAGAGATGTTTATTCTAAATGTTTATAAACATTGGTATGTATATAATGATTTTTGTTGATGTTATTGGGTAGTAGTAAAAGTATGTGTTTTAATTGGTAAAGCAAGTAGTAAATACATATTTCAAAACAAATGTAAATGTTCGGTTTACAAATTTACCCATTTATATTATTACATTGCCCAATTTTTACCAACAAAAAATGAGTTGGAGTTTAAACAAAGTTAAATTTTATGACAAAAATTATTTGCTGAAAAAAAAAATTTTTTGATTCTGTATTTTAACAAATCGTACACTACAGAATGCAAAAAAAAGTCATTTAAAAACTGCGTTATTTAAGCATTTATAAAGTTTCATATTTAATGTGACCGCAAAAGATTCAATCGTTTAGATTGCGCCTCATAATGAGCCATTTAAAGTGCAATTTATTTTTGTTTTGTTTTTTTTTTCATTGTATTTGTTGTTGTTGCTGTCGTTTTTGTTTTCCAAGTGTTGGTTTTATTGTTGTTCTATTGTTATAGGTTGTTGTTGTTGTTTGTTTTCATGGCTTTTAATTTATTTTTGGCATTTTACCAAAAATTTATGGTTTTATAGGTGAGGTTTGCTTTTTGAACTAGACAGAGAGACGGGTTTGTTTCGCAGTTGTCACAATAAATAGCAGCCAATATAGAAATATATAAAAATATATACAGATGAATAAAAAAAAAGAAAAGATTTTCTAAAATTTACAAACAAATCTCCAAATAAAACTCTCCCACAGCCCCTTTATTTATTTGGAAAATCAAACGTTTTTAAAAACCTCAAACATGCCTGTCCCTCAATTAATCCATCATATGCATCAATTTTATTTCTCTTTGAGTTTCTATAATCAAACTTATTTATATTTTAAATATTTATAAATAATTGCCCAGAATGTATAGAATTTCTGGGAACTAAAGCCAAAAAACTTAACCACGTCAAACTGTCTATTTAGCAAAAGAATACAAAAAATCAGGCATCAATCATACTCAATAAAATTAATAAATACTAATTCAAACAATCGCAAAGAAAAGAAATAATATAAGCCTCAAATTGATAGAAAATACTTTAAATCTTTTAGTTTTTGCTTAGCTGAAATTCTGGACAAAGTACCAGCATGAAAATTTAACAACAGTTTTGAAAAAAAAAACAACAAAAACACACAAAAAGATTTGTAATAAAATAATTTTTAACAAATCAACGCCCCCATATTAAAATAAGTTCGACAGACAGACTGACAGACACACGGACAGACAATTAGGAGGCCAACAAATAACAGAAAACAAATGTTTGATTGAAAGTGTTAAAGGAAGGGATATACTTGCTTTCAAAATGATAATTGAGCAGCAAGTACAAAGTACTTTGCAAATACACACACATTTAACATTTAAACAATTAACAAAATTGTATAAATTTTGTGGTTTTATTATTGCAATTACTAATAACAAAATGAGTCATTTTCATAATATTCAAATGGTTCATAAGAAATTTTGACCACAATTTAATTGTTCAGTATTGTTGTGTATTTATTACACTTAATTTATTGCACTCTGTAAATTATGGAGGGATGGCTGGAATGGATAGGAAACCAGTAATGTAGGACGGTGGTATAGATAGAAAAAAATGGTAATATAAGTAGAATATGCGAGGGTTAACTGAGCTTTTTAGATCATTTCAATCTAATCAACTTTTCTATAACAAAAGAGCATTTTCTCTAGAAAAGATCATACCAATGTGATAAAGTTTTCTCTAAAAAATATCATACCAAAGTGATCAAGTTTTCTCTAGAAAAGATCATCCCAATATGATCAAATTTCCTCTATAAAAAAATCACCCATATACGATGAAAAAATTCTCTATTAAAAAACCATTTGTATGTGATGAACTTTTCTGTAGGAAAAAATCTTCCCAATGTGATAAAATTTTCTCTAAAAAATATCATCCCAAAGTGATCAAGTTTTTTCTAGAAAAGATCATCCCAATATGATCAAATTTCCTCTATAAAAAAATCATCCATATACGATGAAAAAATTCTCTATTAAAAACCATTTGTATGTGATGAACTTTTCTGTAGGAAAAGATCATCCCAATGTTATAAACTTTTCGGTAGAAAAAAATCATCCCAATGAAATAGAAAAATAGAAAAATAAAAAATATTGCCCCAATTGAATCTGCCAACAACCCTCGTTAGTGTAATGCGAAACAAAATCCAAAAATGAATGGTTAATAGTCTATTTGCCCATGTATTTTTATATTTATTTAGTACTCGATCACAATTTTTATATGCAGAACGCGTTTTTATGAATAATTTGTAAAAAAACAAAATAAAAACAAATAAACTGTCATACACAGCGGTTAAAGCTGTCATTATCGTTATGCTTAAATATGCATCATACCAGCCAACAACTTTAACCAGCAACAATTGTGGCCAACAAAATTGTTCGTATACTGTAGATTAGACCGACCACCTTTTTGTATTTGTTCAAGATTAGTCATTTCAACAAAAGCCCACCAACACAGAAGACACTGTAAACTGAAAACAACACAAAACAGTCACAATTTCTGTTCAACTTTGTACTTAAACAACTGTTGGTGTTGCAACATGCATACATATTTGCTTTTAGCAATGTTGCAAGCAAACTTTCATGAAAACAAAGGCTTTTTCAACTTTTGTATTGTTGCTGTGTTGTTGCAATTTCAAAAATGTTGACTTGACCTCTAAATGCCATAAAACTGATAACCTTTTTTGAGAAGAAGGGACGACACCAAAGCATGCTGCTTAAAGCGATAAGGCTGGAACAATAGTTGCTGGATGGCTGGCTGGCAAAACGGTATCTTTTTTGGTTTGTGTGGCAGAAGCATCGAATATGAATGAATAAATAGCTAGAAATACTACACACATATGTACATATATTATGTGACCAACTACAAAGTGGCAAAGAAAAATAGCAGAGTTTATTTTCAGTTAAAGCAAAACACTTGAGCAATTGGAGAGAGCTTATATACAAAAGAAAAGCATAGAATTATTTTGTAATAGATTACGAAAGTCTAAAAAGCTGGTTATCACCCACCGACTTTGCTATAGAAAACTGTTGGCCTAAACACTTTGCAAAATAAACTAAATGGACAACACTTAAGCAATGAGAGAAAGTTTATATTAAACAATATAGGCCAGGGGGGTTACTCTCTATTGCGATGCGATACGATAAATGTAAAATTTGTATGCTTATCGCATCGCGTACAATTTGTATGATTATCGCATCGCATTTGCTTTCACATCGCAATAGAGAGAAACCCCCAAGATGAACTCTAGCCATAATATTTCACAATACCACAGAAGCCGGTTATCACACACATTATTAGAATTATGAGACTTAAATTCTTTTTTGTTTTTAAGAAGCTCTTCATAATTGTTCCAAATTTATCGTTGCTGTACTTTAATTTTGCTCTTAACTGCTGCATTGTGTGTGCAATGTTTGTTTTTATTCATTGCCCACCACAAAAACAATAACGAATATTGTTGCTGACTTTAAAAACTCCTTGGATTCCGCAACAAAAAAAAAAAAACGCAATTTTCTGTTTTACTCTGCTGCCTATAGAAATAAACAGAAGAAAAAAGAAAGATCGTCACTTAAGTGACACAGTGATAACCTTCCGAAGACAATACCAAAATGTACAAGAAACCAGCAACTAACGAACGATATTGAAAACAATGACAAACCTTTATAACAGTTTTAAGGACACATTTACACTAGGTGAAGAATACAAACAAGAATATATTATTAAATAAATTAAATAAATAAAAAAAATTTCTATAGAAAACTAAATAAAGCAGACATTTTTGTATAGATAACTCACTAAACTTTATATAGAAAAACTATCTTAAGCGGGTACTTTTCTTTAGAAACAGTCTAAAGCAGACCCTTTTCTATAGAAATGTGTTCCAATCAAACACTTTTCTGTTTGTCTATCTTAAGCAGACACTTTTCTATAGAAAAACTATCTTAAGCAGGCACTTTTCTATAGAAAAATGTCTCAAGTATATTTTTTTCTATAGAAAACTGTCTCAAGCTGACACTTTCCTATAGAAAACTGTTGGGTTGGGCTGTCTAAAGACAGATGAGTTCAGAAAATTTTCTATTTTAAAAAACTTTTTCACTGCTAGTGTAAACGTTTTATTATCAGATTAACATCTCGTCAGCTTTAACTGCTAAACGAGCTCACAGTCATTTAAAAATAAAAATTCATACTCATTGTAGACAAAAAAAAAAACTGAAAAGCTGTTTTATATTTTTAATTTTTAATGATCGTAAGCAATATAAAAATTCAATATAATGCGTTATTTTATTAAAGTATTAGTAGCTACTAAACATGCGTTCGATCTGGGGTTTAAAAATAAAGTTTATTTGTTAATTGAACTTAATTTTCAAGGTTTTTTCCCTACATTATAAAATTAGGTGAAACTTGTGAATTCAGACAAAAATTTACTTTTCAAAAATACAGTTGGTTCAACAATTTTCTATAGTATAGGCTTTGCACAATCTGCTTAACACTTTTCTATAGAAAAGTCTATCAAACAGTTTGCTCTGCTCAACACTTTTCTTCAAAGAAAAGTCTTTGTCCAGTCTGCTCAACACTTTTTTATAGAAAAATCTTTGCTCAGTCTGCTCAACACTTTTCTGTAAATAAGTCTTTGCACAGTCTTCTCAACACTTTTAGAAATGTCTTTGCATAGTGTGCTTAACATTTTTCTATCAAAAATTCGTTGCACAGTCAACACAGCTCAACACTTTCTCAAAGAAAAGTCTTTGCACAGTCTGCTCAACACTATTCTGTAAAAAAAATGTCTTGCACAGTCTGCTCAACACTTTTCTGTAAAAAAGATATCTTTGCACAGTGTGTTCAACACTTTTTTATAAAGAAGTCTTTGCACAGTCAACACTGCTCAACACTTTTTTATAGAAAAGTCTATTAGACAGTCTGCTCAACACTTTTCTAAATAAACGTGTTTGCACAGTGTGGTCAATAGTTTTCTATAGAAAAAACTATCCCATATTCTGATCAACAATTTTCTTGAGAAAAGTCTTTGCACAGTCTGCTCAACACTTTTCTAAAGAAAAGATTGCTTTCAAGTAGGCATGGCTTTAAATTTGCAAAATTTTTCCTTTTGTTTTGTCAAGTCTTGCAGATTGTCCCAGTTTTAAGGTTTCTTATATTATTTTAATCTCTATGCCTTAGTTGGTTGTTGACTCTAAAAATAATTTAGTTTTTTTGTTTTTTTTTTGTCAACATCTCGCTGACTAATAAATCGGTTATATCAAACGGTTTTACAACTGCTTTGTGAACAAACTTCAGCCATTATAAAAAGCCAACATTTTTAAATTATTATAATGTTTGTATATATTTTTCCCTAACATTTCTTTCATTTATGTTTATGTGTTTTTTTTTTGCATTTCTCATTCATTCTGTAAATGTACTTAAGAAAATGTAAAGTTTTTCTTTATTTAAACAACTTTTTTTTGTGTATAGTTTTGTAGGTATTTTAAGCAGAAAAATATTATTTTTCTAGTCGTTTCTTTATTTTGCCAACGCGTATTTACATCTTGCCATATTATGACAAATATATAAGTTGCACAAAGAACGTAAGAATAAGAACTTGCTGTGTTTAGTGAAGGAAAAGTAAACAAAAAAAAAAGAAACTGTGAAAAACAGAAGAGAAAAACCTAAAACTAAAACTCTTAAATAAAATTGAAAATGGCATATTTAACCTCAAACTAACACAAGACGAACTCCTTGCAAATACTAGTAGTTCGCTCGGAAATGCACTCACTGACTGACTCACTCACCACTCACTCAACGCAGAACTAAAACAACAAACCCAAACCTTTAACCACTTAAAACTGTAAAATGGAGGTAGTTGCGGTGCTGCTGCTGCTGCCGCCTGCTTGCTTTCTGTTTGTATAATGTAACATATTTAAGCCACGTAGAATAAATATAATTTACCTTTTGCTGGGTATTTATCCTTAAGCCAAAGTTAAACTTGTTCTAGCTGGAACAAGCAAAAGAAATACAAGTAAAGAAATAAAGAACTAAGTAAACTACCCCCGGCTTAAGGTAACAGCAACAACTATTTCTCTGCCACCACTCAAAGCACAAAATGTAGAACATTAATGCCACAACAACAACTTCAAGGTAAAATCAAGCAATAGCAATAGTGCTAGAGAGTCATCATCATCCTACTAGCCAACGTTGTCATTGCAAATGTAATCATTATTGTCATCATAGACATTTAAATCTAAAAGTGGATGCAACAGCTACATAAACTTTTGCATTTATTTTTTTTTATATCTTTTTTCTTTTCACTTACTATTATAGCCAGCAATATCCACTATCCAACCACTATCGCCTCCCAACCAACATAATTTTTATGCTTTAAGTTGTTGCCAAACCCCTGCGTTACAAACCATAAGCTGTGTGTTTGTCTAACTCTTCTACTCTTACTCTGTGTTTGTATATACATATCTATCTATATCTAACTGCTCTACATTTCTTGATATCCTTCTCATAATATTGTTGCATCATTTTGTTGCACTGTAAAGTAAGTGTATACTCGTATGTATGTATAGATACATTGCAACTCATTCAAATACTCTACGAGCACTTTAGCGGAATCTTTCATGTCAGTTGTGCGCTACAGTTGTATGTGTGTTTGTTAGGGATTTAATAAAACAATCAGCAAACCAGTCCAGGTAATAAGCACTCTTTGTAAGTGTGTAACCAAGAATGAAAGCTTCGGAAACTTTTTGCGACAGTTTAAAGTAAAATAGCTGCTTTGTAAGTCGGCAATAGGAAATAAGAATAAAAATGTAATGGCCTTTTTGCATAAGAGATTAAAAGATAAACGACGTTTTGAATTGCTACGCCCTGAGAAAAACAAATGTTTTACATGATCACCACAATCATTTTAATATGTTTAAATGTTTTCTAGAAACAAGTTGAACTTGTTGTTTACATTGTGATGAACTTTTCTCTAGAAATATTGTTCCGACTGTAATAAACTTTTCTCTAAAAAAGTTATTCCCATAGTGATGAACTTTTCTGTAGAAAAGTTGCTCACACTTTGATGAACTGTTCTCTAAAAAATTTGTACACAATGTGAACAACTTTTCTAGAGAACATTTCTGCAGAAAAGTTGTTCACACTGTGATGAACTTTTATCTGGAAAAGTTCACTGTGATGAACTTTTATCTGGAAAAGTTGTTCACACTCTAATGAACTTTTCTCTATAAAATTGTTTACATTGTGATGAACTTTTCTCTATAAAAGTTGTTCACGTTGTAATGAACTATTCCCTAGAAAGGTTGTTCACATTGTGATGAACTTTTTTGTAGAAAAGTTGTTCCCATAGTTATGAACTTTTCTCTAGAAAAGTAGTTCACATAGTGATAAACTTTTCTGTAGAAAAGTTGTTCACACTATGATGAACTGTTTTCTAAAAAAATTGTACACAATGTGAACAACTTTTCTAGAGAATCTCTCTGCAGAAAAGTTGATCACACTGTGAGGAACTTTTCTCTAGAAAAGTTGTTCACATTGCGATGAACTGTTCTCTAGAAAAGTTGTTCACACTGTTATGAACTTTTCTCTAGAAAAGCTGTTCACACTGTGATGAACTTTTCTCTAGAAAAGTTGTTCTCACTGTGATAAAATTTTCTCTAGAAAAGTTGTTCACATTGTGATGAACTTTTTTGTAGAAAAGCTGTTCACACTGTGATGAACTTTTCTCTATAAAAGTTGTTCACATTGTGATGAACTATTCTCTAGACAAGTTGTTCACACTGTGAAGAACTTTTCTCTAGACAAGTTGTTCACACTGTGATGAACTTTTCTCTAGAAAAGCTGTTCACACTCTGATGAACTTTTCTTTAGAAAAGCTGTTCACACTGTGATGATCTTTTCTAGACTGACAAAGTCTTAATTATTTTGCCTTGAAATAAATAAAATTTACAAAATTTAATTAATTTCTATCTCTGAATTATATTTTAATCCACATTTTCACGCTGCAGTAGTTCTTAAAGCAGTTTGTTTAAAGAACAACAAATACTGCTAAAAGAAAGACAACATAAAAACTTGTACTCGTCACCATCTTAAGGAAGTCCTTGTTGCACTTTGCATTTTGCAAGAGACTGGCAAACTGAAAGATTTTTAAGATATACAGGTACAAGCGGCATTTACTGCAGCTCTAAACGGCTACAGTAGTAATATATATTTTTTTTTACTTAAAATATGTAACACAGAACTCAAGTAGTTTGCGACAATTGCAAATGTTGTTAAGGCTGTAAAGGAGTTCTTGCAGTAGGAATAATAATAAAACTACAGTATACCGTTGAACGAAGGCGTAGAGAAGATGTTACGGAGAAAATTTAAATATAGGAAATAAAAAGTATACAAATATAGAAAACTAAAGACAGGAAAAAGGAAATCATCTTAACAAATGATGATGATGACAAAGATGAGTATATTACATTGATGCTAGATGAATGGTTGGTTGGCTGCTGCATTTCATTCACGTTGTGCAATAACAATAATGCATGTTAGCGAAAGCAACAGCAGGAGCAGCATTAGAATGCTGGGTTTATTATCATTTACATCCTTTCGTCAGCATTTACAGATAATGAGTTTGATGAAAATGTTGATTATTGTCGAGTAATGGCTGTGTGCGAATATGTAAATGCAATAGGGAAATACTTTGCCGCATATATTGAGATAAATAAGGATCATAGAACAACGTTAAAATGTGTGCACAAAATAAGGAAGTTGTTGGAAAATATAATATATAGCAAATTGAAAATTTTCTATATAAGGAAATTATTTTAAGGAAAAGAAATGTAATATTTTCTTTGAGGGAAGAATATGATGATGATATGACTTATGATTTGGAGTAAGGGAAGGAAATGATAAATTTATAAAATAGGTTGAAAAGAAAAGAGAAAAGTTCATTACAGTGTGAACAACCTTTCTAGCGAAGAGTTTATTACAGTGTGAACAAATTTTCTAGCGAAAAGTTCATCACAGTGTGAACAACTTTTATAGAGAAAAGTTCATCAAAGAGTGATCAGCATTTCTAGAGAAAAGTTCACCATATTTTGAACAACTTTCCTAGATAAAAGTTCATCACAGTGTGAGCAACTTTTCTAGGGAAAAGTTCATCAAAGAGTAATCAACATTTCTAGAGAAAAGCTCATCATAGTTTAAACAACTTTTCTAGAGAAAAGTTCATCATAGTGTGCACAACTTTTCTAGAGAAAATTTCATCACAGTGTGAGCAACTTTTCTAGAGAAAACTTTATCAAAGAGTGATAAAAATTTCTAGATAAAAGTTCATCACAGTGTGAACAACTTTCCTAGAGAAAAGATTATCACAGTGTGAACAACTTTACTAGTGAAAATTTCATCAAAGAGTGAACAACTTTTCTGGAGAAAAGTTCATCACAGTGTGAACAACTTTTATAGAGAAAAGTTTATCACAGTGTAAACAACTTTACTAGAGAAAGGTTCATCATAGTGTGCACAACTTTTCTAGAGAAAATTTCATCAAAGAGTGATCAACATTTTTGGAGAAAAGTTCATCAAGAACTTTTATAGAGAAAAGTTTATCACAGTGTAAACAACTTTACTAGAGAAAGGTTCATCATAGTGTGCACAACTTTTCTAGAGAAAATTTCATCAAAGAGTGATCAACATTTTTGGAGAAAAGTTTATCGCAGTGTGATCAACTTTTCTAGAGAAAAGTTCATCAAGAAGTTAACAACATTTCTAGCTAAAGTTCATCACAGTGTGAACAACTTTTCTAAAGAAAATTTCTAGATAAAAGTTCATCACAGTGTGAACAACTTTCCTAGAGAAAACTTCATCATAGTGTGCACAACTTTTCTAGAGAAAATTTCATCAAAGAGTGATCAACATTTTTGGAGAAAAGTTTATCGCAGTGTGATCAACTTTTCTAGAGAAAAGTTCATCAAGAAGTTATCAACATTTCTAGCTAAAGTTCATCACAGTGTGAACAACTTTTCTAAAGAAAATTTCTAGATAAAAGTTCATTACAGTGTGAACAACTTTCCTAGAGAAAACTTCATCATAGTGGGCACAACTTTTCTAGAGAAAATGTCATCAAAGAGTAAACAACTCTTCTGGAGAAAAGTTCATTACAGTGTGAACAACTTTTATAGAGAAAAGTTTATCACAGTGTAAACAACTTTACTAGAGAAAGGTTCATCATAGTGTGCACAACTTTTCTAGAGAAAATTTCATCAAAGAGTGATCAACATTTTTGGAGAAAAGTTTATCGCAGTGTGATCAACTTTTCTAGAGAAAAGTTCATCAAGAAGTTAACAACATTTCTAGCTAAAGTTCATCACAGTGTGAACAACTTTTCTAAAGAAAATTTCTAGATAAAAGTTCATCACAGTGTGAACAACTTTCCTAGAGAAAACTTCATCATAGTGTGCACAACTTTTCTAGAGAAAATTTCATCAAAGAGTGATCAACATTTTTGGAGAAAAGTTTATCGCAGTGTGATCAACTTTTCTAGAGAAAAGTTCATCAAGAAGTTATCAACATTTCTAGCTAAAGTTCATCACAGTGTGAACAACTTTTCTAAAGAAAATTTCTAGATAAAAGTTCATTACAGTGTGAACAACTTTCCTAGAGAAAACTTCATCATAGTGGGCACAACTTTTCTAGAGAAAATGTCATCAAAGAGTGAACAACTTTTCTAGAGAAAATTTCATCAAAGAGTAAACAACTCTTCTGGAGAAAAGTTCATTACAGTGTGAACAACTTTTATAGAGAAAAGATTATCACAGTGTGAACAACTTTACTAGTGAAAAGTTCATCACAGTAAAAACAACTTTTCTAGAAAATCGCAGTCTGTTCAACTTTCCCCTTATTCTTGAATCTTTTTGGTTTTACTGCCCTAAACCTTTTTTGAAATTGCAGCCAGCATGAGTATAATTTTAAAAACATTAATCGCTGTGAAGTCACAATAAACACTATATTCTATAAACGTTTGTAATCAAACGTTTTGACTGTTGTTGAATTTCAAATTTATGCAAATATAAAATTCTAAGACTAAGTTTCTAAACACAACAATAACAACTTGAAATATAAAACTTTAAGCATTACAATGCTCTTCATTAAACCATTAAACTGTGCTTTCAGCGTCCTCACTATCTTTAATCAAATTAAAATATTTGTTCTCCATAAAAACTGTTTTAAAATATGACTCACTTTTATGAAGTATGTAAATTATTTTTCAATAATTTTTTTTTGTTGGTTTTTCAAACATGAACAGTAAAATTGTAGGTTTTTAATTGCCATAGACTCGACCAATAACTGATAAACAACAAGACAATTTTTTATAAAATCTTATAGACAATAACAACAACTAAAACTAAACCTTTAACCTTAAGCGGCAGTGACAGTATCTCAGACTGTCACTAAAATGGTAATAAAATACCCGCCTCTTAAAAACTCATTATTAAAATGCAATATAAAGAAAAAAACTCTTGATTTTTGTTGCTGCAACAGCTATACTGTGCAAGACACTATGAAAAACAAAAACTCTGAGTGTTTGTAATAAAAATTGAAATTTAAATTACTTTACTTTGACAAACTGCCTATAAATAAACCATAAACATAATAACAAAAAGCAACAAAACATTTACAAAAATCAGAAATTTCAACAACCACAAACAACAAACACTCACACACGAAACATTTGAGATAACAAAATTAGAGGAAGTGCAGCACAGCAAATGCATCAAAAAATCATGAACAATATTTTTACAATCCAAAAAAAAACTCAAAATAATAATAGATTTTATTAAACAGCTGCCTGCTCTATTTCTTCTTATATTAAGGACTTTTACTAATTGAAAGATATATGACAATAGAAAGATATTCATACAACAATCTTCATTTTATATCCACGCATACATGCCACATGCTGCTTTAAAATATTTCAGATAAAGTGAAAGTAGAGCAATTGAAAGATTTAGTACATGCATGATTTGTGTAAAAGTACTTTAGTACTTTTTCTTAGTGGGCGTAAAGTTACGCTTGTTTAAAAGTACCACTATATTAAGTGTTGAAGTAATTTCAAATGTTTATTTTGTTAGAGATAGAGTTAAAGGAAAGATGATGATATACTTATGACTTTATGAACTTAAGCTACTTTGTGTGTTAGTTATTGATTTAAATATGTTTATTTTATTGATTTATCAAAGTGTTTTGCCGGTACTGGAGTTTAAATATGTATAAAACAAGGTTTATTAAGCCTAGAAATTACAAAACCAAGTTTGTGTCAAGTTTTTATGAGCGCCAAAAGAATTGCTTCCATTTTAAGACCAAAAACGAATCAAGCCAATTTGAGATAACCAGTTTTGAAGTGAAGCATATCCCAGAGAGAGAGCGTTCTGCATCGAGCGTTCATGCACAGTTTGCTTAACTTTTCTAGAGAAATGTGCATCGCATGATGAACTGATCAATTTGGGGTGTCAATATGTTTAAAACGAGACTTATCAAACCTAGAAATTACAAGACAAAGAGTTGCCTAATTCAGTTACGCGCCGTAAGAGTTGCTTTACTTTTAATGCCAAAAACGTATCAAGCCAATTTCGGTTACTCAGTTTTGAAGTGAAACACATCCCATAGACAGCGTTCGGCATTGATCGAAAGAATTAGTAGTGAAACGTACGGGGTAAGGCGAAACTTTCCAATCACTTCCTTCTAAATATTTTTTTAACAGGCATTGCAAAACGTTTCCGAGAGTATTACGCCGGTTGGTCACATATTCTGGGAGTTTTTCGACCAATGCTCAATTCAAACCAATCAGTTGCATGCATTACAGCTCATAATAGTTACGAAACTTTTAGTTCCCACCAAATAAAGAGCATTACCTTAGCGCCTTGGATATTTTGCGTTGGTTAAATTTCTGCTGGAGTACCTGACAATAATTTTGAAAGGCACTGTTGAGTTTGATAGCAATCTTCAGCGAGTAATGCCTCCAATTCTTAGTCTTCAAACTTTTTTTTTGCAAGCCTGGGAATCTTTCAAGGTTTCATGGCTTCAATTGGTTACCGTATGTCCAATTTCTCCTCTTTTGGATAAATCCTGCAAACGTTTTGATATGGCTGCTTGAGTTACTCCCAACGATTTTGCAAGTTCTGTTGAGTTTGACAATAATCTTCTTGGAGTAATACTTTAATTCTTGGCGTTCAAACTTTCTTTGATTGGCCTGTACGATCTCTGTCTTTCGTGTTAAAAGCATCACTTCTAAATCGCTCAAATCATCTTTTGCACATTGAAACCAATGAAACATATTCACCAAAAGCTTCGGTAAGCATTCGGTGTGCTTTAACGGCACTTTGTTTTCAAATTAAAGCCAAACTTCGTTCATATGACGCTTAAAAAAACTTTGTTGTTTTGTTTGTAGTGTTCAGTAACTAAGTATATGAGTTACTAAAGACATAAAACGAGTTCAAAATATATGCCACCAGGAGATGGATGATCTGATTTCCTTAAACATTTAATAGATCAACTAAACATAAGTAGATGTTCTAATTAATCTACTTACGAAGAAGATAAATTGGAATTAATATGAATAACGGATATCTATTTTAATATGTCATTCGGAAATATGAGACCTCATTTCCTTAATAAAGGTATCAGATCAAGCAAGTTGAGTAGAAGCTCCAATTAATCAGTATCACTTCGCCGATCTTAATAATTATAATTTGGAACAGATGTAAAGATATGTCCATCAGATAACTGTATTCTTAAATGCTTGGAACAAATCTAGAAATTGTGTGATATACACATCATTATTATAATGAAAAGATGATGATTTCATGGATATGGAATATAATTTGATGTAGTCATCATGTTATAGTATAGTAGAAGTGTACTAATCAAATTATTGATTATCTTCTTACCCCACATCTTCTACTGGTGTTGAAAGAAATAGTTCAACCATTATCTTTCTCCCAAAACACCATTAACTTAAAAAACTACTTCCACTAGATTGATTTCAGACAGTAAAAGGCAACAATTAGCTTGAATAGTCACGTTACAGTACAATAGATATGTTCTAACTAAGGAATTGATCATCTCCTTATCCCACTTCATCTCTTTGGGCTTAAAAAAGTAGTTCAGCCATTATTTTTCTTCACAACAAACACTAACTTTCAAAAGTCCTTCGGCTAGATTGATTCCAGTCGATAAAAGTTCTTAATCGGCTTGAAGAGTCTAGCAACAGTACAGTTGAAGTATTCTCACCAAGTTGTTGATCACCCTCTTATCAAACATAGTCTGTCGGTGTTTGAAAACGGCGATCATCTATGATATTTCTCGATAAAGACAATTAACATCATTCAAATCTCCATTTGTTAGGTTGACTGCAATCGATTACTGAACAACTTCTCCTTCGACAATATCTATTAGTGACTGAAAAAGAAGTTCACCAACCATTTGGGCGAATTCCGGTCGATAAATGGTCCCACTCGGAGATAAGATAGAAATGAATATAGTTATTGACCATCTTCTTATCCCTTATCATCTCCTAGAGCTTGACAAATAAGTTAAGCCACTCTTTCGTTCTAAAGGCCACTAACTTTGAAATCTACTTCCGTTGGTTGGCGAAAAGGTCCCAAACGGATAGACTACGGATAGACTAGTCAAGTTACAGTACAGTGGAAGTGCTCTAACCAAGTTATTGATCGTCCTCTTAGCAAACATTGTATGTTGCTGTTTGAGAAAGGAGATCATTGATAAAAGGTCTCAGTTGGGGAATCTATTGGTGCATTGAAAAGGAGTTCATCAAACGTTTAGGCGGCTTCCGGTCGATAAAGGATCCTAGTCGAAGATAAGGCTAAAAGGAATATATATCCAACATAGACTCTGGGTATTTGAAGATGGAAGATCAACAGCTTAATTGATGCTTTTTGAAAAGTTATCCTAGTCGTTGACGGGGGGATAACAGGAATATTGTCATTGATATTCTTATTATCCAGCATCGTCTCTTGGTGCTTAAAGATGTAGGATAATCTACATAAATTTCACTATCTTTCAAATATCCTTTGGTAGATTTGTTTCTAGTCGATCAAAGCTTTCTTTCGTGCATAGTTGTAACTAGAATCTTACTAAAGTATTACATTTTTATTGTTTCTTGTTATTTCACAGCTAGAAAACTGTATTTCAAAAATTATCTAAAACTTTAGGCAAACTTAATTTGTTTGTTTCAGCATTTAAAACTTACAAACGAAACTATAATTCCTTTGACACATTCCTCATAACGAGCAAGCTGCAAATTTTTACATGGAGTTCAAAAGATGCTTCTATATCATTGCTCGCAGACCACCAAAGTGATATACATACCTACACTTTAATAAGGCAGACAGAAAAGAAAGTACTTAACAGCTACGAGCATCTCTTGTAGTGTTCTAAATTTAAAGCAACAAACAATTCAAATGCATTCATATCAATCAATAAAGATTTTCCTCACTTAATAAAAACGTTTTTCGTCTATTTGCTGTGCTCCTTTAGGTTTTTCGTTGTTTTTGTTGTTGTTTTTGTGGCATAACTGGCAACAGAGGATATTAATGTATGACATGGTCCTGGCTGTATATAAAACAGTTTGAGAGTTTTTAGATAGCAGGCTGCTGTAGCTTTAGCTACTGCATATTTATTATGATGCCGCTGTTCGTTAGTTGTGTGAATGTTACACCCGCTTAATTTGCCACGACAAAACAGCTACAAATAAAAAATAAACCCAGCAAACACAATAACCAATTAAGCGCCAACACCAATACAGTATACAATACGCACACATGTATACCTACATCAACACTGACTTGACGTCATGTCTATATATTGTAATAAAGTGGGAGTACTCGAGACAAGGTGATAATCGAATTACGAGCATATGTCATATGCTGTTCTGCTACTCCTCGTTATATGTATCTACAAACTGTAAAGTAAAAGAAGTGAACTTATAACTCACTTACATATAAGTTTTGGAGACTAAAGAAACTGTGTTGATCGTTATGCTATAATGTTTAACAGACACGCATGTTATGAACTGAAACTTAAACGAGACATTAATAAATTGTAAAATTTGTCATAAAAAAACCAAACCACATTTTTAATTGTTGCCAAAGGCGGAGCAGGCGGAACTAGGAAATGCTAGAGCTTGAAGTCCACACACAAAACTGATTTGTTCACTGGACTTATAAAAAGATTCAATGTACTCGTAGTTATTCTTGAGAGATGTTGTCATGGTTTTAGACTCTACAAAAGAGAATATTTTTAATTTTAGTTCAGGTTCCGGTTCAGATTTCACTTAAAGTTCTAGTTCAGGCTTTAGTGCAGGTTCTAGTTCTGTTCTTGTTCTTTTCTAGGTCTGTTCTAGTCCTATTTTAGTACTGTTCTAGTTCTTTTTTTGGTCCGTTCTAGTTCTGTTCTGTTCTAGTTTTGTTCTAGTTCTCTTCTAGTTCTGTTCTAGTTCTGTTCTAGTCCTGTTCTAGTTCTGTTTTGTTCTAGTTCTGTTCTAGTTTTGTTTTAGTTCTATTCTAGTTTCGTTCTAGTTCTGTTCTAGTTTTGTTCTAGTTCTCTTCTAGTTTTGTTCTGGTTCTGTTCTCGTTCTGTTTTGTTCTAGTCCTGTTATGGTCTAGTTCTGTTCTAATCCTATTTTAGTTCTTTTTTAGTTTCGTTCTAGTTCTCTTCTAGTTCTGTTCTAGTTCTGTGTTCTGTTTTGTTCCAGTTCTGTTCTAGTTCTGTTTTGTTCTAGTTATGTTCTAGTTCTGTTCTAGTTCAGTTTCTAGTTCAAAACAGAGTCGTTGTTATTTTTTTTTCTTTAAACTCTCTGACTCTTCTTGCAACATATCTTTATTCTCTAATCTAGATTAACAAAACTTAAAGAAGATTACCATAACAGGAGAACGTGTGTCTAAGACCTTTTTAATTTATTAGAATGTAGGGTATTTTTACATAAAACTAAATAATGGGTAACAAACAACTCTTTGTGACATTAAATGAAGAGTGAAGTAACAAAAACAACAAAATATGAAGCAAGGAGCAACAACAGCAGCAACACTACCACCACCACCACCAACAACGACAGCTGGCATATAAAGCTGCTGCACCTACAAAAACTAGCGTTACATCTGAATACATACAGACAGACGGACGGACAGACATACAGTAACGCAACTAACAACATCATCATCGTCATTACGGTTTTATAAAGATGTTTAAAGTAACAACGTTAGTTAAATGAAATAGGGACACAGACAAGGCGACACACATTCGTTTACGGCAAAAGTACCACATGCATCATGCGTTGTAAACTGTTTGTTGTATGTCACTTAAAATGCCAACGACTTATAACTGCAACAGCACAACACAACAGTATGAAAACGCACAACACCTTAAATATTGTTTATATTCCCTAAAAACCCAAAACACAAATATGGAGAGGCAAATAACAGTAACAGCAACAGCAACAGCAACACCAACAGCCACCCAAATAGCTGAAAAAGAATCAAAGGTGCAACTACATATATGAATACATGTAAGAGGTAAAGAAGATATCTGTATTCGTATGAGTAAATTCCTAAAGCAGGCGCAAGTTCGCCAAGAAACGCGGGTAGTGGTAATGAGGAAATGGGTTCTTATTTAGGTTCTAGTTCAGGTTGTAGTTCTGTTTCGAGTTCAGGTTTTAGATGATTATCTAGTTCAGGTTTCAGTTACGGTTCTAATTCAGATTCTAGTTCACGTTCTGGTACAGGATAGAATTCAGGTTCTGGTTCTAGTTCAGGTTCTAATTCTGGTTCTAGTTCAGGTTCTTTTTCTGGCTCAATTTCTAATTCAGATTCTAGTTCCGATTCTAGCTCTGGTTCTAGTTCAGGTCCTTTTTATGGTTCAAGTTATAATTCAGATTCTAGTCCCGATTCTAGTTCTGGTTCTAGTTCAGGTTCTAATTCAGATTCTACTTCCAATTCTAGTTCAGTTTCTAGTTCAGGTTTTAGTTCACTTCTAGTTTAGGCTGTAGAATAAGATATAGGTTTGGTTCTAGTTCCGGTTCTAATTCAGATTCTAGTTCAAGATAGAATTCAGGTTCTAGTTCTGATTCTAGTTTAGGATAGAATTCAGGTTCTAGATGAGTATCTAGTTCTGGTTCTAGTTTAGGTTCATATTCAGATTCTAGTTCAGGTTCCAGATTAGGATATAGTTCTATATCTGATTCTAATTCAGGTTCTGGTTCAAGTTCTAGTTCCGATTATAGTGCAGGTTCTATTTCAGCTTAAAGTTCTGTTTCTAGTTAAATTTTTAGGTTAGGTTCTAGTTCAGTTGAAAAACTACCTTGTGCCACCCTCGAATTTGTTCTATGTTCCATTTTACGCAGCCAACACATACAATTACAATTGTTGGCAGAACAGGGTATGAAGAGCTAAAGATGCAACTGCAAAATGTTAAAGTCTGTTCAAGGTGTATGAGTTGCGTTATGAAAATTATTCATATTTTTAAGTAAAAATGTTCAACAACAAATTTTTTCAAGTACCCAAGAAACTCTTTAGTTACTCACACATAAATATGCATGTGCATATGTAGTTCTAATACCTTGTTTGTGCATATGTATCTATAGATATGTGTATGTATAGTATGTAGCTAGCATGTAATACAACATACAAACAAATAAATACGAATACATACATATGTGTGTATGTGAATATCTATCTTGATACTAGTGCATATGTGTATTTTGATTAAACATGCATACGTTTGCATTCATTTAAATTTTGTCTGTACAATTTTCCAACTAAAATTCTTGTTTTGGTTTTTGCTACATGGAAATGTTCCTATAAATACATATATACTCTTACTACACCATCTATCTACACTTGGGTCTGTTGCATTTACCCCTGTTTAGTCCTAGTTCTGTAGCGAGAGTTTATATGGATGTAAGTAACCGTATGTATTTTGTGTGCGTTAAAACAAATTGAAACTCGTTAGTGTCACCAAATGTTTCAAACAATTTTGTGGGCGTTGTGGTATTTTTGGGTTACTTGACATCTGACAGTTGAAACGAACGACAACAAAAAAAGTATATACAGAAAAAAAATAGTTAAATAACCCATTATTTAATTGTAGTTGAAATGAAAAAGAAAATATATATATATATATATATATAAGTGGAAATAAACTTATAAATACTTAAGAAGGTACAAGATATCGTTGGAAAATAATTGTCTAGGTTTTGAATTTTAAAAGTTTTGGCCATTTTGTAGTTGGGTGATGTGTGTGTGAATCAACACAGTTTTATTAATGCAGCAGGAATTTAGAAAATATTTTATTAAAAAAACTAAAATAGAGCCTGAAGTAGAACTTGAACTAGAGCTTGAATTTAAGCCTGAACTACATCAAGAACCTGAACCAGAACCTGAACTGGAACCTGGAGTACAACCTGAACCAGAACCTAAACTAGATCCTGAACCTGGAGTAAAACCTGAACTAGAACCTGAACTAGATCCTAAACTAGACCCTGAACTGGAACCTGAACTTGAACCTGAACTAGAACCTGAAGTAGAACCTGGAGTAAACCCTGAACTAGAACTTAAATTAAAATCTGCAGTGGAACCTGAACTAAAACTAAAAGTAGAACTAGAACCTGATCTAAAATATTTATTAGAACATAAAATAGACCCTGAACTAGAAACTTAAATTAATTAAAAATGTCTTAAAACAGATATTAATTTCTAGGAATGTTTTCCTTATTTACCTGACATCCCCCCCCCAACCAAACTTGAATTTAATCAACTCTACACCAATTTTAAATTGCCTGCGGCAAAGTTTCTTTTATAATTTTTCGTATAAAACATATTTAATTAGTTTTTTTTTTTTTTTTTTTAACTGTTAAAAGTTTTTATACATTCGTATGTACAACTGCATCATGAGTCACTGAAAACCTCCTACAATAATTTTTTATTATATTAACAACCTTTAGACCATTAAGAAAAGTTTCTGTCAACGAAATAAACGACTGATGTTGTCAACAATGCAATTACCAAACACTCCAAATGAAGAGAAAAAAAGAAAAACGCTGAAAACATGCTGTTGTACGTAATGAATAAATGTACGTATGTTTGTTAAACTTTATTTTAAATTTTGCTTTTGAAGTGAAATTTCTAATAAAACCGTTTACCGCAAGACATTGGGACCACACGCATCGAGAGAAAGAGATGTGTTGTTAGTGGCAGTCAGTCAGTCTGTCAAACGTATGTAGACGACAAGTATGACAGAAACAAACATGAATGCTAAACACATTTATATGTACAGAAAAATAAAATTGGGGAATAATGTAAAATAGAAGAAAGGAGTAAATAGTAAGAGCAGGAGTGGAAGGCGTGCCGTAGTCAGGAGTAGAAATTTAGATAGCTTAAGTAGCCAAGGTTGATCTGCCATCTTAGGTCTGAAATTAGTTTCAAATCTAGATCTGTATATACTCTAATTTAATAATCTAACTTGTGTTGCTATGAAATGTAATTTAAACTACAGTCCCAGATCTTTATATAGTTTAATTTCTAGGTTTTTATGCAGTCAAAATCAAGCTTCAATACTGAATCCTTATATAGTCTACTATATGTTGATCTTGGATCTTTAGGTAGCTTAAGTTGAGCATCAATCCAAATTCTTTATATAGTCTAAATTGACCTTAATTTTTAGGTCATTATGTAATTTAAGTTGTGCTTCATTTATGGTCCTTTAAATAGTATAAGTTGAGCCTCAATCGTGGGCCTTTATGTAATCGGAGTTAAGCTTTAACTTTGGGCCTTTAAGTGGCCTAATTTAAGTTTCAATTGTGGATCTGCATATACTTTAAGTTAAGCTTCAATCGTGGATCTTTATGTAGACGAAGTTGAGCACCAATCGTGGATCTTCATGTAGACGAAGTTGACCACCAATCGTGGATTATAATGTAGTCGCAGTTGAGCTCCAATCGTGGATTATCATGTGGTCGCAGTTGAGCTCCAATCTTGCATCTTCGCTTAGACAAAGTTGAGCACAAATTTTGGATCTTCATGTATTTGATGTTGAGCTCCAATCGTTGATCTTCATGTAGACGAATCTGAACTTGAATCTTAGGTCTTCCATATGTTATAAGAAAACTAAGTTGACTTGCTGTAGCATACCAAACACTTCACAAAAGTTGCATATGCTTTATATGCATCCTTGAATATAAATGCATTCGAAGATAGATTGATAGATATTTAGAGGTTTGCATTTATAAAACACACATGCACACAAATACACACACTCAAACCAACATATACATTTATACATACAAATACACATAATTTAAAATAGATGTATAGATGTGCTTGTGCAGTAATATAGTGAAGTGACAATATGTTTGATATTGTCAGCGCCAACCAGAACAAAATACAAGCAATTTTTAACACCTTATACATATACGTAGAAGCACATACATACACATGCATTTGTTTGGCTCGATAAGTGTAAAATTTTTGAATTTCTGCCACCCAAATAGGAATAAAATTATGCAGATGCCAAAGAAGTGACAAAAATCGTAACGAAAAGTTGTTGAATATTTTTTCCACATACATGTATATAAGTTTGTTGTAAGCCTATGTTTGTACTTCTATATCAAGGAATATATGTATGTATATATATTACAGTTTGTATGTGTTGTAGTAGATGTTGGCATATTTAGAATTTATATTTCAACACCTTTCGATGCTTAACGCTTCATTTGCATGACAGCATTGAAACGTGATCATCAGTTTCTGTGTATTCTTGCCACTTTATTTTTCTTTTTCCTGTTAGATTGCTGGTGTTTTGCCATGGTTTTTTGGAGAACCTACTATTGAGAAAATATGCATTTGCAAGAGGCAAAAAAAAAACCATTGAACTTTTAGTAGTACAACAGCTATGCAGAAGGTACTTTTTTTGTATATGCATGAATGTGAGGAGTATGATAAATATGGTCTAGTAATGGTGCTAAACTAAACAGGGATGGGTAGGGATATATAAAAGGGATAAAGGTAGGTAAAGTTGAGCTTCAATCCTAAGTCTTGTTGCAGTATTATAAGAACTTCCATCGTAGGTTGTTATGTAGTTTATCTTGAACTTAAACTGAAGATCTTCATGGAGTCCAAGTTTAGCTTAAATCGTGGGTCTTTATGAAGTCTAAGCTGTAAACGGGCATGTTTGTGAGGTCTAAATTGAGCTACAATCCGGGATCTTTATGAAGCCAAATTGAGCTACTATCCTGAATATTTATCAGCTGAAAACGTGTATGTTTAAGTAGCCAAAACGAGCTATCCTGGATCTGTATGAGCTGCAATAATGGATCTATATATTTCCTCATGTAGTATAAATTGTTTGAATGTAGCTTCAATTGATTTGCAATCGTGGACCTTTATGTTGTTTAAAATGATTTGCAATCCTGGATCGTTAAGTAGTCTAAATTGATTTCCAATCGTAGATCTTTATATAGTCTAAATTGGTTTACAATCCTGGATCTTAATGTTTTTTAAATTGATTTACATTCCTGGCTATTTACGTAGTCTAGATTAATTTGCAATCGTCTTTATGTAATCAAAGTTGAGAATTTTTTAATTCCACCCCCAAAAGCACCCATATCTCTGTCTAGATTTTAAGAAAAAAAAACATTCCAAAATTCTTACAAAACACAACGCTTTGCGAAAAGTATGTAAAACTGAACATATGTAGTATACTACATGTGTGTGTATTTCAGTGTATATAAATTATAAACCCAATGTTGTCACCATTCGAACATTAAAGTGACAATTGCACTTACACACCACCAAATCCAGCAAAAGAGGTTTATGCCTGAACATGCAGACATTTATCACAAGTTATAATAAAAATCCAAATCCGTAAACTAAAGATGAAATAGCTGGCTAAATATTGCTTGCTAAAACGTAACTAAAAAAAAAAGAGAAAATTGCATTTTGAAACGCTTCAAAAGGATAGTATTGTAACTGCGTTTTATATGCATATATACAGGCATATATTTAAGCATATATGTACTCGTATTTGGCTTCATTTATGCAGTTATGTACAGAGAAATGCAAAAAAAAACCTTAGATAGACATCATCGTCATGTTGGTGGCTTGGAATTACAAAAAAAAAGAAAGAAAAAAGACTAGTTATTCTTGGCTTTTGCCAAAATTATCAAACAGTTGCAACTGAAATCAGTTAAAAGGTGGCGGAAGTAGAACAACTGTATGGAGTTTTAAGTGCCCTACAGGGCTAATTGAGCAAACTTAGCTAAGGAAAGGAAACAAAGTTATGCAACATAAATAGTAGTTTATAGTTTAAGCAAACTCTTAAAAAATAGACAACATTTAAAACAATCTACGATCATTTTCAGCTTACTACTTAATGAGCTTTTTAAAACACTTCATGCGCTTCAAAAATTAAAAAAAAAATATATGGAAAATTGTGAGCCGCCAGAAATAATGTATCCAGAGATCCATTAAGTATACTTTCGTTATTTTATGTTGACTCATGTTTCAAAGTCTTCTACAGACCCTAGTTACTGCCTCGTTTTACTTGGTAGATGTCATAAAACTAACTTGTTCACATTTTCAACTCGTTCAATTTTGTTTTTGGCAATGGTAATTGTCAGAAATGTCAAATCGTATGCAGCATTAGCGTCAAATGTAAACTGAGTTAACCGTGGCCATAAATGTCTGCCGCTAGTTAAGGGTTGAACTATGGTTTCACTACACAAGGCATCAACCAACACAAAATGAAGCCACCACCAGAGTTATGGGAATCGAAATTGGAATTGGAATAGGACTAAGGTTTGTTATAGTTACAACAATGTTTAGCTATAGATTTCGATCAATATCTACAGTGAGCTTTCAAAGAATGTGAGCTCCATTTAGTCTACGTTAAGTTTAAATTGTTGCTTTAAGTCAGACTCTAATTACTTTAAGTTCACTTTCAATCGTTGGTTTTTATTTAGTCTAACTTGAGCTTTAATAGCTGGTATTTGTTGATACTAAATTAAGCTACAGAAGATTGTAGCTTATTACGCCTTCGAAGCTTCCATCGATAATCTTTTTTAATCGTTCAACTTCATGTCTAAATTCAGCTGCAATCGTAAGCCTTCACCAGATTGGAAATTAGTCTAATGCTTGGGTTTCACTATGTCATTTTTGTTATTAAATTGTCCAAATTGTTGGCAATCGGCCTTAATTGAGTTGCAATCGTGGGTCTTTACGAGATTTTAAATTGGTCTAAACATAGCTTCAGTCGTGGATCTTTATGAGATTGGGAATTGGTCTCAGTTAAGCTTCAATCGTGGGTCTTTACGAGATTAAAAATTTATCTAAGTTGAGCTACAATCGTAGATCTTTATGAGATTGGGAATTGGTCTCAGTTAAGCTTCAATCGTGGATCTTTACGAGATTAAAAATGTATCTAAGTTGAGCTACAATCGTGGATCTTTATGAGATTGGAAATTGGTCTAAGCTGATCTTCAATTGTGGGTCTTTGTGCGATTAGAAATTAGAACAAGTTGAGATTCCATCATGGCTCTTTATAAGATTGCAAATTGGTATTAGTTGAGCTTCAATCTGGGATCTTTATGAGATTGAAATATCATATAAATTAAGTTTTAATGCAAGTCTTTATGAAATTGGTCTAAGTTGAGCTTCAATCGTGGGTTTTTATGAGAGTAGAAATTTATTTAAGTTGGGCTTCAATCATGGATCTTTGTGCGATTGGAAATTGGTCTAAGTTGAGCTTTAATCTTGGGTCTTTAAGAGATTGGAAATTGATCTAAGTTGAGCTTAAGTCATATATCCTTATGTAGTCTAAATAGAACAGCACTTGTGGATATTAGTATGTGTTAGTTCAGCTTCAATATAAGGTCTTTCTATGTCAATCTCTCATTAAAGACCCTACTGTTTTTCACTAAACTAACACTGGAATAAAGCCAACCTCTCATTCATTTCCAACTTTATTTAACTACAAATTCCAACTATAACCTAAATTTTGTAGCTCGTTTACATTTTATCACTAAAACATCTTACTACCACATATTAAAGACAACTTTGGCTTCGAAACTAAAATATTAATGTTGTACCTACTTGCAGTTGTCTCTCCCTCAACATCTTCTTCAAATTTATCGATTTCTGGCAAAGTTAGAAACATTTAAACACCAAAAATCACCATATATGGTTGTTATAATTGTTTGGTTTAATGCTGCAAAAGTTATTATTGTTGTCACATTGTGGCTAAAGCAGTGGCAGTAGTAATAGTTGTTGTACGGTGCTGTGTGGCGCAACTGAAAAGGGAAAAATGTATGTATTTGTTATACAAGTTTTATGCTTATAAGGAGATGCAATTAAATGCTTGTAAGTAGCGAGTAAGTATTTATTAGAGAGTTTGTTTTAGTTTGAGAAACTTTTGTGGTTGAATGAAAAACGATTTATTAGCCTGTTCCGTTAAAGCACATGCACTTTACCGTCTTTCAGTCACATTTTACTGCATTTCTTTGCTGATGTTTGCAAATGTGACACAAGAAAACCATGTCAATGTTGTAAAATGGGCAAAATTTAAAGGAAGTTGTAATACTCTCAGCAGTGACAGTGATTAGTTAAGACAAAGTGTTAAGCGACACGTTAAATGACCTTAAAAATTATTGAATCGTATAAACTGCAATGGGTGGCAGTTATGTGAAAATTGAATGAAAATTTAAGAAAGTGTTTTTTTTAAGGAAATCTAAGAGATGTAGTAGATGTAGGAATGTTTGATTTGCTTTGGTTTTTAAAGCTCTTATTGGGTTTTACAGTACTTGGCTTAAATTATTTACAAATTTCAACGTGGAAACCAATAATTTTACCTCAAGCCTTTTTTGCTTTAACTATGTCAAACCAACCACTCTCGTCTGCAAACTGACCAGTTTGTACGTTAGTTTATTAATTAAATTTCAAAGAACAGGAGATTAACTAACAATTAAAATATATAAAATATATCTAAGCACTATTACATATATTTACAGTGTTGGTACAAATAATAAGAATACCTAAAAACCTACGATTGAATATCAACTTTGTCTAACTAAAGAAAAACGAATATAGCTCAACTTAAACTAATAAAACAAATAAAATTTAACTTAATAAAAACCCACTATTGAAACTCATCTTGTACCGATTTCCAATCGCGTAAAGAGCCACAATTGAAGCTCAACTATGATCAATTTCCAATCTATTAAAAACCTACGATTTAAGCTCAACTAAGATCAATTTCCAGTCTCATAATGATCCTCGATTGAGGCTTAACTTAGACCAATATCCATTCTATTAAAAACCCACGATTGAAGCTCAACTTAAATCAATTTCCAATCTCATAAAGGCCAATTTTTACTACTACTTTTGAAGCTCAACTTAGACCTATTTCTTATATATTAAAAAGTTACGATTGAAGCTCAACTTAGACCAATTTCCAATCTCACAAAGATCCACAATTGAAGCCCAAATTAGCCCAGTTTTCAACCTAAATCAAGAATTAACTAGTTTGGCTGCTGGCTTGAGATCATTGTCCTGCATGACTTGCGCTAGAAATAGCATATCCTCACTGCATAGGGTAGCATTTGATGTTGCAATATTTATTTATTAAACATAGACTTTTTACAACTATGAAATAAATTGGACCAACAGCAGATGATGAAAAGGAACTGTACATCATTAAGGAACCTCTTTCATGCTTCAAGGTTTTTAACTTGTGGCCTTTAAACGGAAGTTTTGACATCAGATTTATCTTCGTTTCAGCTGACTAAATCACAATTCGCCAATTTCCCCAGTGTAACAAGTTTCTTAACAAAACACTAGATATTCTTAACATTGTATTTGCTGAATAAAGTTACCTTCCTCTGACTATGGGCTTTTAATTACGCTTTCTGAAATCTATATCTAATTGTGCGTCGATTAAAAGACGCACATAAACAAAATCCTCAAATGCCCATAATAAGTTTTTTTTTTGCTTTTAGGATTAAACACTTATTAATCCAAGTCGTGGTTTTATACTTTCTGCCAGCTGCATATTGTCACTGGTTTTACTTTGCTGTGAATCAGAAAGCAACCGTTCTTATTATGGCTTCCAACACTGTTAATAATTTTCATTAGTATGAGTGTTGCATGAAATGTATGTCCTTTATGAACATGTGAATACCAATTAAAAACAATCCCCACAGTGTTTAGACATGCATGTAATTTGTAACCGTGTATAACAGTCAGGATTTAATACATATTTCTTTTGTATTTTTTATTGTAATTTTGTTGTTGTTTTCATATTTAATACCAACTAACATTACAACACCCTAGTAAATCTACAAGTGTAGAGAGAGAGAAAGAGACAGTTAGGAGAAAACTAAATCTAACACCACTTGTCAGGGACAGAAGCTGTAGCTGTAACTAAAATAAAATTATAAAAATAAAAAAAACTTCATAGTAATTTGCTGGGTATAAAGGATTTTAGTGTTTATATCAAGCATGTATGTGCATGCTTGCAACTAGCTACAGTTACAACATGTATTTGTGCATGTGTAAGTAATATGAGCAATTACAACTGCAGGCTAAAGCCTGAAAAAATGTACCAGTTTAGTTACAATAAATTCTTAAGGATACAGGAGAGGGTCAAAGTTTAAAGCTAATTCTGGAAAATATTGTTTATTAAACAAAAAACTACCAGCATGAAGAGTGCGATTAGATAATACGCTTTTTGGTCAATAGTTTCTAGCGGAATATTTTAAACATTTACATACCTACATAAGTATATAAAAGACAAAGCAGAATTTTAAAAAAAATCAACTAGTTGACATTCAATGTAAATATGAATGTATATCTTTTCTAATACATAGAAGTAGTTTTTCTATGTAGTTCTTAGAAAAAATGCAAAAAAATATTTCTTTAAAAAATTGATTTAAAATTACTTTTTTCAATAAATAAACTGAAGATGCTTTAAGTACTAAGAAAAGTACTTTTTTAAGAAAACTACTTTTCTTTTTTTAATAAAAATGTTTTTCCATCTATCTGGCAACTTATGGATGCCACTCTTTTTAGGTGTTTTTTTCTAAACTAAAATAGTACAGATAAAATCAAAGTGTAGGAAAAGTCAAGACCAACGTGTAAAACTGAACTTATTCTAAATAAAGATCCGCGATAGAAGCTTAACTAAGACTAAATTAGGATAAACTAATAAAGCTCAAATTATACTACATGGAGACGCTCCCTCGTCCGAAACTCAACTTTGACTACATAAAGATTCACGATTGCAGCTGAACTTCGACTACGTGAGGATTTACGATTGCAGCTCAACTTAGACCAACTTTGATAATAATAAAGTCCCATTAATGACAGCTCAATTTAAACTCCACGATTTAGACATCATAAAGATTTACGGTTACAGCTCCACTGAGAACGATTTACAATCTCATAAAAACTCACGATTAAAGCCTAATATAGATTAATTTCTAATCTCATAAAGAACGGCGATTGTTGCTCAACTTAGACCAATTTAGCTCAATTTAGACCGCATAAAAACTCACGATTGCAGCTCAGTTTAGACCAACTTCGAATATCGTGAAGACTCAATTAAGACTACATACAGATCAACGACTGCAGCTCAATTTAGACTCCATAAAGATCTACGATTGCAGTTCAACTTAGACTAACTTAGACTTATGGCGTTTTCTTTTCTGGCAAAAATGTTACACTTTTTTCCTTTTTTATATGGGAAATGGGTAAAAAGTGTAACATATATGTAACATTTTTGCCAGAAAAGAAAACGCTATTAGACTTACCGCCGATTGAAGATCAACTTAAATCAATTTCCAATCTCATAAAGACACACGACTGAAGCTCAACTTAGACCAATTTTTAATCTCGTAAATACCCACGATTGAAGCTCAACTTAGACCAATTTTTAATTCCGTAAAGACCTACTATTGAAACTCAACTTAGACCAATTTCCAAACGCATAAAGACCCACGATTAAAACCCAACTAAAATCAATTTCTAATCTCATAAAGACCCATAATGATAGCTCAACGATTGCAGCTCAACTTATAGCAATTTACAATCGCATAGAGATCCACGATTGAAGCTTAATTTATACCAAATTGTTAAAGTAAATTAAAATGTTTACTTTGTTAGAGATAAAGTTAAAAGAAAGATGATAATGAAATCTGTGTGCTCTTTGAATTAAAGGTACTTTGTTTTATTTATTAAAGGCAAGATGTCTATTATATTAAAATACCAAAGAACTTTGCCTGGACTGGAGTTTAGATTCAAAATATATTTAAAACAAGTCATATGAAGCCTCAAAATTAGAACTCAAAAAGTTCGTCTGATTGGATTCCACACCAAGACAATTGCTCATCTTTTGAGACCAAGAACGAATCAGACCTATTTTGGTTAACCTGTTTTGAAGTGAAGCGTATCTCAGAGAGAGAGAGAGAGTGAAAGCATAGTGCATGGATCGAAACAAATAGTAGCCGGACGAGATAAAGTCTAGACTCTAGACTTGAAGGTGATATGGGCAAAACTTAACAACCACTTTTCAACAGGTATTGCAAGATATAGCCGATCTTTGTCATTAATCTTTCATGTCAGGTCGCATATTCTGGGCGTTCGGTCAAAAGAAATAGTTTTTAACAATCAGTTGCGATCGTTTTAGGCTTCCTGTAATGGTGTGGCCAGATTTCAGCAGCTCAAAATAGATAGAACAATTTTAGTTATTCCAAATAAAGAGCATTAACTTAGGTTCATGGATATTTGGCTTTAGGATCAGTTCGAGTTTAACATATACGGTTATGTAATGAAAATCGATTTCAATCCTAAAATGGTGTGAAATCGAAAATAGCTGTAATGGCATCACTTATTTCTATTCGTTTTCGTTCCTCTTTTCGTTTGTTTGTCAAATGGGATTCGATTTTTTAGTTTGTTCTTTAAAAATGTCAAACAAAACAGAATGTGATGAAAATTTTAAATTTACTATTGTAACCATTTTTAAATCAAGAACGATTAGTTCAACTTTAAAAGATTGTAACGGATGGAAAAGATGTGGTTCTCTGGATTGCTACAACCGAGTCGTTCTCCACCGGCCTTGGAAAGCTGGCTTTAGCTAGCAAGATACTGCTAACTATATTACCAGTGGAATTAATTTGAATTGCATATGTCATACAATTTTTTTAATATCCAAGAAAAACTGTACATTTTTAAACGAAAGTATTTCTTAAAGATCAAATTATTCAAGTTGCTATGATGAGCTCTTACCTATTCTCCGGAATATCTAAGGGGTTCGGTACATCTCTCCACCTTTTTTGTTGAACATTTTTAAAGTGATTTGAATAATTAATTATTAAAATTGATGCTGATAACACAAAAGTAATTTTTATTTTTATTAAAATTCAAACGAATGTTTAATTTTTGACACAAAAAGTTGTAGCTTGAAATGAAACGTTTCAAAATGGAACAACAAAATGGTATGTTCGTTTTTTTTATCATATGTTATAAGAAAGCGTTCGTTTTTAGAATTCGATTTTAGTTAAAAACGAATCGATTTTTATCACTTTACGCTTTGGGTTAGCGAGAAATAGATTTACTTTTAATCGCAAGTAATGCTAAAATGATTTCCTTTTATAGGAAAAAATTTTCAAGTGCAAAATCCTTTTTCAAGATCTCTCGGTTTTTTAGTTCATATGGTAGAAAATGTCTCTGCTGTTTGCAGACGTTTTGAAATTGCTGTAGCTGCCTGGGTTTGACAACAATCTTCATGAAGAAATGCCGGCAATAATTGGTCTTCAGACTTTGTTTGGCTGGCCTGTTATTCCGAAGCCTACTGTTTTAGTGCTACTACTGCGTAGCAAAAAGGAAGTGTTTGTTTAATTTTTTCTACAAACTTCCTTAATACAATAAAGAAGGAATTAATTATTATATGGTTTCTATGCTAAAAATATTTTTTATTCTTTTTTGAGTCTTGTTTTTTTTGTTTGTTGGATTGTCCAAAAAAAACTTTTTAATTTTCATTAGTTGCTTCTAAAAACCACAACAAAAAAAATACTTTTTTTTAAAGTATTTTTTTTTGTTGCATGCAACATACATTTAATCAAATTGATCAAATTGTATTAACAAAATTGCTGGTTGGTAGTTTTTTCTTTTAGTTTTCCTTAAACAACTGACCGACCGACTGACCAACAAAGTTTGTAGCACTAGAAATTGAATTAGGAAAAAATTATTATTGTTTGCAGAAATTTTAGTTTTATTTTGCGTTTTTGTTAAAAAAAAGAAGAAAAAAAACAAGCAAACTTTAAAAATAATTTTCAGGCCAAAAGAGGACATCAGCAAAACCCAGCAATAAAAAAAACAACTTGTCTTTACAGCTCAAATAACATCAGGGTACATTCTTCATTTACCCTGATGTCCTGCTGTTGCATTTAAACTTAAATATTACTACAGGTGTTTGCAAAAGGTTTCCTCTGCTGCCACATGCACTATATGTACATATCTGAAGGCTCTTCTTAGTGCAACAACAGTGAGAGGCAGCTACATTATCACTTGACAAAGACTGCATACAGTGTTCAATTTTGTATTGCATCGTATTTGATTATTGCTTCAATCCATACTGAGTGTTTGTGCTTGTGTTTATATTTCTTGTTATTGTCGTGCTTGTTGTTAATCGTGGTCAGTCATGTGTTCTTTCCTTTTCTCTTCTTTCACTCCTTACCAACTTTCCTTCTTGCTTTTTGTAGTTAGTAAATTCATGCGAAAAATTAAAAACAACCCCAAAAAAAATTCTACAACAATTATTCTTTGCTACCGGTATTCATTGAATCACTCTCATGTTTCATCAATTCCGAACACTTGACCAGTACATTCGTCTGCCAGCCAGCTTGCCACAGCTACTGTTTTGTCAATTCTTTTTTAGTTTTTTTTTTTTTTTTTGGTGTTTTTAAGTTTCATTCAAAGCAGGATATGGAATTTCAGTTCTTTTTGACCCAATTAGGTTTTCGGTTGTTGCTTTTTTCCAATGATTTTTCAATATTTGTGTGTCGTGTACTTGAGCATATATGCAACAATTTTCTTACCTTAACCTAATGACTGATAAAAGCAACAGGACAAAAAGTAAAGTGTTAATTGGTCTATATAATTAAGGACAAGACTATGGCTGAAAGAGTTTCTTTAGAAAAAGGCTTCTTGGTTTTTGATAATTTCTAGCTAAAAACAGCTGGCTGTTGGTTTGATACTGAAATCATCAATTAAATTAACTGAAAAATTGCAGATTATGGTAAAAATTTAGGAATAAAAAGAGCTGCAATCGAGATAGAAATTACACGATCCACGATCGAAATAAAAATTGAGGAATATAAAGAGCTACAATTAATGTTAAAATTGAGAAACAGAAAGAGGCACCATTGAGGAATGGAAGGAGACAGGATTAAGGTTAAAATTGAGGAGTAGAACGAGCCACGATTATTGTTAGTATTGAGGAATAGAACGAGACACGATTGAGGAATAGAAGGAGACAGGATTAAGGTTAAAATTGAGAAATAGAACGAGCCATGATTGAGGAATAAAAGGCAACACGATTAATGTTAAGAAGCCATGATTGAGATATAGAAGGAGACAGGATTAAGGTTAAAATTGAGAAATAGAACAAGCCACGATTATTGTTAGAATTGTGGAATAGAACGAGCCACCATTGAGTAATAGAAGGAAAAACGATTATTGTTAAAATTGAGGAGTAGAACGAGCCACGATTATTGTTAGTATTGAGGAATAGAACGAGCCACGATTGAGGTTAAAATTAAGGAATAGAACGAGCCATTTTTGAGGATTATAAAGAGCAACGATTAGAATTAAAATTGACAAGTAGAACGAGCCACCATTAAGGAATAGAAGATTAGACCCGATTAAGCAATGAAAAGAGCCGCGATTAAGTGCAAAATTGGGGAATAGAACGAACCACCATTAAGGCTTAGAGAGATCCTCAATTAGGATAAAAATTAAGAAATAGAAATTTCCTGGATTAAGTTTAAAATTGATTAATAGATAAATTGCGTATTTAAGGCAAAATTGAAGAATAGAAAAAGCCACAATTTCTTGTTAGAATTTATGAAATATTAATTGATTCTCGTAGTCTAATTAAATTTCTAATTTCTACTGTTGTAATGCAGACATCTATTACAATCTTGTCCTTGATTATCAAATGTATTTGTCTATTAAATATAACTATAATGAACCTGTTGGTGTATTTAAATACCCAGCGGGTGTAATAGTTAAAATGTACTCCTTTTAGACAGTACTTTACAATAATCTCTAATAGCTTTAATGTCAGCCATTTAAATATATTTGACACTTTTATTACTAATATAGTATGCTTTGTAAAAAGTACAGAAAGCAATTAGCTATTACGAATGAAAGTGAATCTAGCTTATTGTTATTTGTATACACTTTAGTGTCCCCAAGTAAACTAAAGTGTAGTCAGTGAGTAGTAAATTGTATAGAAATGGAAAACGGTTAAATTATCTGCTTGGTAATGCGCCAAATGCAAGATAACTTGACTAATCCGGTGTGATATCCCAAAACTGTTGGGTTTTCCTTTATTTTACATTACATTATACATAATACCCAAATATTTGCTTAAATACTCTAAATGCATACTAAACACTATAAAACTATTCTACAGCTCTAAATGAGGGTGAACCTTCCTTTAAATATGTTTGAACTCAGGTACAGGTACCTGCATGTAGATTCGTACCTCATTCTACAACACGTGATAATATGGTTAATTTGTTACTAATTGTTAATTGAAATGATAACAAAATGTAATTTCTTTTGGTTTCTTTCAACAAAAATATATTCAAAACTAATGAGTAAATGTAAACCAACTTCAACACCAAACAGCCACCTTTATAATGCCTTCAACTAAATGCAGGTGGAACTTAACATATAACAAGATAATTGTTTAAGATGTGAACTAAAAAGCCGCAAAGTATATGTTGCTTTATTAGGAAATATTTGTTTGTTGTGATAAGGATTATCTCTAAATAGGGAAGTAATGTACATATTTTTATAGTTTAGACGCCACTCCTAAATAAATTTATTTAATAATTTGTTAGTTTATGCAAATATTTATTAGAAAATTTGAAAACAAGTTCAAATACGTTTGTTTTAATTACACTTGTATAGCAGACCATCACACAGTTTGCAGCAAAATGTTGCATTGTTAAGAAAAAATTAAGGAAAATTTCCCAGATTTCATAAAATCGAACCAATGTAAGTCTTAAATACTTAGAAAGGACTTACAGAAAAGGCTACATTTCTGGAAAGGGTCCCAATTGAGGTTAAAATTGAAGAATAGAAAGAGTCACGTTTGAGGAATCCAAAGAGCCTAAATTAGAAAATTGAGTAATAGAAAGAACCTGATTAAAGTTAAAATTGAGGATAAATTGAGATAAAAATTGAAGAATTGAAAGAGGCCATATTTTGGGTTAAATTGAGGAATAGAAAGAGCCGCGATAAAAGTCTAAATTGAGGAATAGAAAGAGCCCTGATTGAAGTTAAAATTAAAGAATAGAAGAAGCCACGATTTATGCACTGAGGAATGGTAAAAATTAAGGAATTGAAAGTTTCACCATTAAGGTAAAAATTGAGGAATAGAAAAAGCCCCAAATTAAGCTAAAAAGATTAAATATTAAGCTAAAAATTGAGCAATTTAAAGAGCCCCGATTAAGGTTGAAATTAAGGACTAGAAAGAGCAAGGATTAAGATACAAATTGAAGAATAGAAAGAGCCCCCAATTAAAGTTAAAATTGAGGAATAGAAAGAGTGATCACAGTAAACTTAAGAAATATAAAGATTGAATATTAAGGTTAAAAGATCTCCAATTAGGGTTATAATTAAGGATTGGAAAGAGTAGGGATTAAGGATAAAATTAGGAAATTGCACGAGCCACGATTTAGGATAGAACGAGCCCCGATTAATGTTAAAATGAGAGAGCCAAGATTAAGATTAAAATTGAGGAATAGAAAGTGTCAAAATTGAAGAACAGAAATTGTCATGATTAAGTTTAAAACTGATAAATAGAACAAGCCACTATTGAGCAATAGCAGAGCAGTGATTAAGATTAAAATTGAGAAATTGAAAGAGGTTCAATTGAGAAATAGAAAAAGCCACGATTAAGATAGAAATTGAAGAATAGATCTTAAGCTTGAACAATTACTAAAATGTGATCTCCAATTAAGTTTAAAATTAAGGATTGGAAAGAACAAGGATTAAGGATAAAATTGGGGAATAGGACGTGCCACGATTTAGGAAAAGAAAGAGGAATATAGCGAGCCCACATTAATGTTAAAATAGAGAAATAGAGAGACCCAAGATTAAGGTTAAAATTGAGGAATAGAAGGTTAAAATTGTGTTATAGAACGAGCCCCGATTAAAATCAAAATTGAGGAATAAAAAGAGCCACAATTGAGGTTTAACTTGAAAAATAGAAAGAGACCACGATCAAGCTGAAAATTAAGTATAGAAGGGTTATGGTAAAAATTTAAGCATATATAGAGGTCTAGTGTTCTTAGTATATCTGTAATCTTAGATCTTTATATAGTCTTAGTTTAGATTATTTACTATTAATTATTGTGTATACCTTAAACTTCAATTAAAGTTCATTGATATCTCAGTTTGGCTGTAATCATAGATTTTAAAGTCCTAGTTCAGCTTGAATAATAGCTCTTTGTTTAGTCTCAACTTAGCTTCATATAAAGGTTACATACATATGTTTAACTTCATTTACAGGAATTTACACAGCCTTAATAGCGATTCATTTGTAGGTCTTTATATAAACAATCTATGTAAAATAATTACTAATAAAGACTCCAAACTATTTTATTTCGATTTATTTTCTTATACTAATAAAAATTTTCTTATATTTTTCTTTGCAGGTATGTGACAAATAAATTTTAATTAGATTATCTAGTAAGGGTAAGTGTTAATCTGAATTTATTATATAGCCCAAAAATTACCCAAACTTTGATTTATTATTACACTTAACTAGCCAAGAGGCAAATGAACCATTTCAGAACTAGTTTATTGTAGGAAGGGACCTAGTTCGCGATCCAACATTTAATATAAAGCATATTTGCCTGTTTAAAATGTTAATAAACATGATCTTTTAAAAGTAGTTTTTTTACTCAAAAGTTTCAAGAAAACCATAAAAATTAGTTTTTCTAAAAATTCACACTTATAAAAATAAAATAAAATTGGAAATCTTTGGAAAAACTGAGAATTTTATTTCATTATTTGAAAACAATGTATTTCGCTTTTAAAAACTAAGGGAATTTTTAAAATAGTGCAATATATTTTTTTTTAAATTATGCCAAAGTTAAATTTATCTTTTTTTAAATTAGTTTTCATAATATTTTAAACTTCTGAAAATTCAAAAAGTTTTGGAAAAACGGAAATTATTTTTTTATTATCGTGTAAAAAAATTTCAAAATAGGGAAATATATATTTTTTTAAATAACGTCAAACTTTCAATAAAATACAAGTTTTGCAGATTTTTTCAAATTTTAAAAACACTGCGAATTTCTGGTATAAACGAAACTTTAATTTTTTTATTTTAAAGCCAATTTTCACTATGTAATTTTTGTTGTCAAATTGTCCAAATTGTTGGCAATTGTATGAAAACGGGTTGTCATATGGCGTCATCTATGTTTGCAATCATGATTGCAAACATACAATTGCCAACAATTTGGACAATTTGACAACAAACATGTCATAGTGAAAACCAAGCATTAGCTTTTAAATAATAGCGATAACTATAAAATGGTTTTCTAGATAATATTTTAATATAACACTAAAGTTTCAATAAAAATAAAAATTCAGTTTGTATGATATTTAAAATTTTCAGTAACCAAAAATTCAATAAATATTAAAAAGAAAAAAAAACAGTTGGTTAGATATTTCAAACTTTAAAATTTAAAATTTTAAAATTCTGCAATCGGTTAAAAATTGCACAAGATACAGGCTGCTGAATATGGAGTTTTTAGTGCCTTTAAATAAGTGAACCGGAGTGTATTACAAAAGCTGGGAATTTCTGGAATAAACGAAGCTTTTATTTTAATATTTAAAAGTCAATAGCCTTAGCTTTTAAATAAAAGTGATAAAAGCTTTAAAATTATTAAATATAAATTTTTTAATGTATGAAAAAATATTTAAACAAATTTTACAAAAAATTGAAATATTGAAAATTTTTAAGATTTTTAAAATATTGGGAATTTCCTGTTTTTTTTTTATTTTAACATTTAAAGCCACTAGCACAAGCATTTCAATAATATTGAGGTATAAACAATTGTTTAGTATATCTTATTGTAATGTAACGCCGAAGTTTCAATAACATTAAAAAAAAATTTTAAAGAATTTTTTCAAACTTTAAAATAATGGTGATTTCTGGGATAAACTTAAACTTTTATATTAATTTTTTAAAATCCCTTGGAATTATTTTTTAAATAATAGTAAAAACTTTGCAGTTATTTAATATACATATAATTTTTAAATTGAACAAAAAATTTCTTTTGCAGATTTTTTCAAAATTTAAAAACAAAACAAAACTGGGAATTTCTGGGTTAACCGTAACCTTTATTTGATTATTTTAAAGCCACTAGCCTAAGCTTTTGAAAAATATAAAAATCTTTAAAACTATTTATTATATATATTTTTAACTTGCATTAAATTCCCCAAAAAAAATGTTTATGTTAAAAAAATTTTGCATTTTCTTCCTTTAGTTTCCTGTTATTAACATTAATAAACAAAAATTTCCAAAAAAGATAAGGTTTGCCTTATGTGCAAAAGTATCTATTTATCTAACTATCGATTGAAGGGGAAGTTTTTTTTTGCACAACTTCCCCTGTTTGTAACAGGCGCTGGCTGCATAATGAAGGCGTATAATATTTATTAACAAAAGAAATATTTCATTAAAATGCTTTGATAGAAAGATTCTATTTTGTTTTAGATATTTTGAGGGTGTTTTATTTTTTTCAAAAGCAATTGAGCTCTTGTTTCTTTTTCAGCCTTTTGTTAAGTTAACGCACTTTTTAACCTTCAAATGTCTCTTTATGCTACATTATTAACGCTTCAATATGCAGCTTAAGCTGCACAAAGATTATTAAGCTTTCAGCAGGTTTGCAGAGAGTTTTAGAGCAGCAGCAAAGAAGCACAGCAGCAGCTGTCTGTTTTAGCAAATATTTTTTTTAGAGATTTTGTTAGAATTATTATGAAATAGTTTGTTGTTGGTTTTGTAATGCTGCTGTAGATACTTTTAACGAAACATGCGCTTAATGTATACGATTAATTTAACGAAGGTTTTTCGTTTGAACTCGCATTTTTCCCGTTAAGTCTCTTTTGTTTTGTTACACACTCTCTCTCTCTTTCTGTTTTCTGTTTAAGGCAGTTCTCTGTTTATGTTTTGTTCTGGTTTGTTTATGGTTTTGTTTGGGTTTATCGAAGAAATTTAGTTCGTTAAGTGTATCTTTGACTCCCTCTATCGCTCTCTCTGAGAAAGTGAAAGAGAGCAAGACAAGTGGAGAGTGAGATTTGTTTCTGTTTGGTGAGGGAGTCAGTTTAGTTTTTTTTTTTTTAGCTAAATTCCTGGTTATTATTATCCTCTGTATACAGAGTCTTCGTTGAGTGTATTTGCAGCTAAATGTTGCGCAGTTCAGAGTATTTTGGTTTTGATGCAGACTGGTGGCATGTTTTTTTTTTCGTGTTTTTATATGGTGGATTTTTTCTTTGGCTGCTCGTGCAACTGTGAGTTTGTGTGTTTGAGAGCGTTTGTACGTTCGTTCAATTGAACTGAATCTATAGAATTGGTACTCATTGTATACGCACTAACTTCAAGATACACAAAAATTCTTTCATGCATTCAGTCTTAAAACGTCGCTCGCTGTTTATAAATCGTATCTAATAGAAATTGAAGACCGGCGGCCGTTTAATATTTTTTTTGTTCAAATTTCCATTTTTCATACATTACACACGCTCCATATAAATAAGATTGAATGAAACCATTAAGAAAATATTAATACATACTAAAGCAGTTGTTTTTTTTTTTTTTTGGTTTAAGTATAAGAGAAAAATAAAACAAAAAAATTCCGACAAATTTTACTAAAACGAAAACAATACGCGCGTTACGTGTAAAATCTGGCCATAAATCATATACAACCTAAAGAAAAACCTAAAATTCTTAAAGAATTTTAAATAAATTTATTAGAAAATATCTCTAAATGTGTTTAAGTTTTGAAAAACAAAAAGAAATTTGAAAATTAGTTAAAAAAAAAAGAAAATTTGTTTAAAAAAAATTATTTTTACAAAACGAAATTTAAAATTTTAGCAGAAAAAAAAAGAAAATTAAAGAATATAACTTTGTGTCACACCAAAAAAAAAAAAAAAAGGCTAATGACCTGCCTAAGGAGAAATGGCCAAAACCAATTGGATTAAATTAGGGCTAAATTAAACCTACAACACCCTTTTTTTCAAACACAAACTAAAAATTGAAGTGCAAACAAAAAGTTTTAATTTTTTTTTTAACAAAATATAAAAAATTGTATGCAGGGCGTTAAATGAATGCGCGCCAGCTTAAATTAAACACAAAAACCTAAAGCAATTTTTGGTTTTACTTAAAAAAACAAGCCACAAATTTAAGCCCAACAAAAGCAAATTTAATTATAAAAAATGTTTAAACAAAAATAAAGCAAATAACAAACGCAAAAGAAAATTCTACTCAATTCGTTCAAATCAAAGAAAATCAAAAGCTCAAACACACTGCCACTTAAGCCCTACTTAGGAACTAACTCCTACTCCTACAAACTACAACATCACCCCTCTCCTCCCCAAACCCCTTTAAATTTACTTTTCATTTTCCAAACTCTTCACTAAACTCTACTCTATTCTATATTTGGATTATTTGGCGGGTTGTGATCCGCTAACAAAAGCCATCAAAATTAAGTTCTCCAAGCAAAATCATCATCATCCGGCATACCGTCAAGCTGAGAACATCTACGACGGTGGCACTGATACCGACGACGACGAATGTCCTTTAGAATCATCAAGCATGAATCCCTATGAATATGAAACCACCCTCGATTGTCGCGATGACACCAGGGCTGTGGGTGGCGGCGGTGGCGGTGTTGGTGTAGCTGTTAGTGGGTCTGTTTTGGGTTCAATGACACCCAGACATCCACATTTGGCAAATACAAATAGTGTTTCACAGCAAAATACTCTGCACCATCAGAATCAACAAAATTTACAATTACAACAACAGCAGCAGCAGCAATTGCAACAAGGCGATTCACAATCATCATATTATGATTATGAATATCAGCATTTACCACATCGTGGCAATGAATCACAGAATCCTCCATCATCGACATCAACAGCAGCCCGCACACATGGTAGACAAGGCAAGTTTTAAGAAAAGTGTTTAAATATCAATCAAGAGTTCCTTAAGTTTTTTTGAAAGAAAATTTTAAGCAAGTTTGTTTCATTTTTAAAAAACTTTATATTTAAAACATGACTTTGTTTTTCATGTCAAGGAATTTATTGGCTTTTGAAATATATAAAACTTTTAACAGTTTTTAAAATAAAATTTACATTTTACACAATTTTTGAAACTGTCCAAAAATAGAAAAAAAAACTTTAACCAAGTTTGTTAACTTATTAAAAAGAAAATATTTATTAATGAAAGTGTTTTAAAATTTTATTATTTAAAAGTGTATTAAACAGGCTTTAAAAGAATAAAAACAATTTGACGTGTTTTTTTAAATCAACTAATTTTGGCTGAATTTAAAAAAAAAAGCTATAAAAATTTTAAAACAAAAACTAAACAATTTTATTTTGAATATTATTATACAAAAGCCTTAAAAGTAAGCTTTTAAAAAGGAAATAAAATTTAATGGGTTTTGCTAAAGGAACCTGGGTTTTTTTATAATTTAAAAATTGCACAAAAAAGGAGTAAAAGAATCAAATATTTTGGCAAAGTTTGCAGCGCCTTTAAAAAAAATATGTATATTAAGGAATTTCTTTAAAACGAACTTTATTAATAAAATTAAGGTATTAACTTCTAGATTTTGTAAAATATTTAACGGCATTTACATTTTGCACAATTTGTAAAATTGTTCAAAATTGAAAAAAAAAACTTGCAAACATTTAACTTAGTTTATTGATTTATTAAAAAATTATATATTAATGAAAGTGTTTAATAATGTTATTAAACTTATTAAACAGGCTTTTAAAGAATGAAAAAAATTTGACTGTTTTTCTTTTAAATCAACTAATTTTAACTAAATTTAAAAACATATCCATTCAAAATTTAAAACAAAAATTAAAAAAATCAAGCTTAATTTAAACTTTAAGCAGAAATTGAAAAAAAAAGAAATATATAACATCATTTTTATTTTAAATATTATAATGCAAAAGCTCAATAAATAAGCTTTTAAAAAATAAATAAAATTTAACGGGTTTTTTTAAATCAACTTGGTTTTTTATAATTTAAAAATTGCACAAAAAACGCGAACAAATAAAAATTTTAACAAAGTTTGGAAAGAAAAAAAAAAATATATATATTAAGCAATTTTATTATAAATATTAGCATATGAAAGCTTAGGCAAAACATTTAACGTTTTAGCAATATGAAATAGTTTTTGCACAGTTTAAAAAATCGGCCAAAACTTGAAGAATTATAAATATATATATATATATATATATATATCAAATTGTTTTGTGTTAAATACAATTATTGAAAAGCTTTTAACAAAAGCTTTCAAATAATAAATAAAATTTAACGGTTTTTGTAATAACACTTCATTTGTGAACAATTTAAAAACAATTGCTGCAAGCAAATTACAAATTTAAACAAATTTAATGAAAGTTTTACAAAAATGTATATTTATAAATATTGTTAAAAGTTATAGTAATAAAAAGCTTATTTAAAAAGTTTTCACAAAAAAAAAAAATAAAAATGAAAGATTTTTCTAATATGTAAGTCTCAATTTTTCACAATTGAAAAATATTGCTCAAAAAAAAAATTACAAAAGAAATTTAAAAATTTAACAAAGTTCAAGATCGTTTTAAAAGTATATATACAGCCATGTCACAGAATTTAACTTCTTTCGAAAGTGGAATTAATTCTGTTTTTTGCTTCTATAGAAAAAAAAAACGAAAATTTTTTTCGGAATGAAACCACTTTCAATTTGCTGTGTGGAATTGTATTTCTAAGCAGCATTTTTAGGTTTCATTCGCAACAATTTTTCGTTTTACTTTTTCTTTAAAAGCAAAATACGGAGTTAATTCCACTTAGTGACCTGACATGATGCATTAAAAATTTTCATTGTTAAAGTTTTTATTGGAAAGTTTATTAAACAAACCTTGAATACATATTTGTATAACAATAACTTTTTCATTAATTTCAAAAACATAAAAAAACGAATGCAAGTTTGTGGAAGTATTAAAAGAAAAGACATATTAAGTAATTTTCTAATAATTGTTATTTTTGAAAACTTTGTCATATAAAGCTTTTCAATAATATATAAAACTTAAAGACTTTTGCAATAACACACTATTTTTGAACAATCTGAAACAATCCAAAAAAAAAATCTGAACAAAAAATTTCTAACTTTAACCAAGTTTGCAGAGGTTTTAAAAATATATATTTATCAAATAAGCTTTTAAATAATAAATTAAATTTTACGGTTTATGCAATTTCAAAAATGGCTTTAAAAAAATTATCAAAGATTCAAACAAGTTTATAGAGGTTTTAAAAAAAAAATATACATTAAGCAATTTAGTGAAAAGTAATATTGGGAGGTATTATTGATTCCGCACGGAAAGGAAAAGTAAGCGGAAAGAAATATCGATCGATATGTGAATTGTAATTATTCATTCCTGCGGCATGCCGCAATACTGTCTGTGTAGATATAAAAAGCTAAAATACCGCAGCAAAGGAATGAATAATTTCAAATTATGCTTCTGCAATCGCGGAACGGAATGAATAATTCGACCCATTATGTAGAACCTTATAAAATAAGCTTTCAACGGATGGTTTTTGCAAACTGAACAAGTTTTTGCAGAACTGAACAAGTTTTCCAAGCAAAAACTTGAACTGGAAAATAATCAGACATTTAAACAAGTTTGTGCAGTTTTTAATTAAAATTGACATTAAACAATTTTATTAAAAAATTTATTATTGAGAAGCTTGTGAAATAGGCTTTTAAATGATGTATACAAATTTCAGTTTTTCAATATTTTCAATATATCAATATTTATTCATTATTTTCAATTGGGAAAAACCGTGAAAAAATAAAGAGAATTATTAAAGATATTAACAAAGCTCTAAAATTAAAAATATAGGTATATATACAGTGCTGTGCAAAATAATAGACTATTATATATTAAATAATTTCTATTTGAAAACTTTATTAAAGATATTAACAAAGCTCTAAAATTAAAAATATATGTATATATATATATACAGTGCTGTGCAAAATAATAGACTATTATATATTAAATAATTTCTATTTGAAAACTTTCTCGTATTAATTTTTGGTACCGTTATTATTGATATTATTGTCAATACTAAATATAAAATGGGTATTTTTTAGAAGTTTCTTTCTCTCCTTAATGTGCTTTCGTAAACATTTTAAGAAAAGTCAAAAAGAAAATATTTTTTGTTTAAATTTTCCTGATAATTTGGATAAATTTTCTGAAAATAAATAATTTTAAGGTAAATGAAATATTTTTGTTAAAAAAATTATTATAAAATAATATTATTTTTACGAAAAGATGAGTCGTAATGTACATTGCACTCCTGAAGAAAGGCGAATAGTGAAAAAATTACCTGACCAAGGAATAACACTTGATTTTATTGCGGAATTGCTTGGAAGGTCTCATCATTTCGTCAGAAACGCCATCAAGTGGAAGCCTTCAAAAGAAACCCGTGGTAGAACTCGCAAAACAACCGCTACCACGGATTCACGGATAGCTCTTCTGGTTAAGAAACAGCCATTTCTATCTTTGCAAGCCGTTCCTGAAGAAATAGGCAACATAATTCAACAATCCGACGAAGACTTTTAGAGAAAGGTTTGCCAAATAGAATTGCCAGGAAGGTACTATTTTTAAGCTTAAAAAACAAAGCAGCTCGAAAGGAATTTGCCATAAAATTTAAATACAGTGTAGTTGATGATTTTAAGAACATTTTATGGAGCGACGAGACAAAAATCAATTTGTTCGGTTCAGATAGTCGCCGAAATGTTAGAAGACCAAAAGGAAAGGAACTAGATGATCGCTATACAAAAAAGACTGTAAAACATGGCGGATGAAGTGTAATGGTGTGGGGGTGCATTTTCTTGGCATGGTGTTGGCCCACTTTATCAGATCACAGAAATAATGAACAAAGAGATGTATCGTGATATTTTGAAAGATATTATGCTATCCTATGCGGAGAATAATATGCCATCAGAATGGTCTTTTCAACAGGACAATGATCCTAAGCACTCGTCAAAATTAGTTAAATCTTAGGTGAGTGGTAACAATGTATCTGGTTTAGAATGGCCCTCACAGTCACCGGCTCTCAATCCTATTGGGTTGAAGAGAGGCCTAGATGGGAAGACATTCCGCAATAAAAATCAACTTTGGGAAGAAGTTAAAAAGCAGTGGGAGGCAATTTCTGTAGAAAAATGCAAATATTAATAGAATCAATGCCCAGAAGATTTCAGTGCATTTTAAACAACAATGGTGGTCATTCAGGTTATTGAATTAACTGGCATATTTTTAAAATATTCAATATTAGTATACAATATAATTTGTTTAAGAAAGCTTGAAAAAGTCTATTATTTCGAATCAAGGAAAATGATTTTTTTTAAATTTTTGTGTTAAATAAAGTAAAAAAAAAAAAAAAAACATAAACATTTGTGGTGGGTGTATCATTTAGTAAAATTCTTAAATAAATAAAAAATAAATTAAAATATCATTCATAGTGGGAAATATTTAGGAAATAAAAACAAGTCTATTATTTTGCACATCACTGTATATATTAAGCGTTTTCTTAAAAATTTACTTTTTTGTACAGCTTAAATAGCTTAAATAGCTTTTAAGCACGATGGCCACGTATCAAACTGATTTGACAAACTCAGTTTTTTTTTGATTGTGTTAGTGAAAAAAATCTCACACGTATATGTTGATGTGAGTTTGACGAAAATTAAAACAATTTAGATTTCACTGCCGCCGCTACTTCAAACTAAATATTACTAATACATACATATTATTTGTCAAATCAGTTAAAAACGTGGCCATCGTGCTTGTAAGTTCTTTTAAAAAAAGTTTGCAAAAAAAAGCTTTCGTTTTGAAAATTTTTAAAAATTTTAAAATAAAACACTGTATATAAATTTAATATATTCTGGGACTTAAACTCCAACGACATTTTTTATAGCCTTTTAAAAAAAGCTTTAAAATAATGTAAAAGTTTTGTAAATTGTTTAAAAAAAAATTTTTTTTTCAAACTTTTTTATAATTAATTAAAATAATTAAAATTAAACTTAAAATAATTAAAATTTGTGGACATATTTAAAATTCATAAAACTAATTAATTCCTTTAGTAGCTTATGGTAAAAACAATGGTAAAAAAATACTTCTTTCGTAAAATAAACTTATTTGTTTGAAAGCTTTTTTTTGAAAAGCTTTTAAATGTTTGAAAATTCATAAATATCTCAAACTAAAAAAAAAAAATATTTAAAAATTTGAGAACATATTTAAAACACATATAGTAAATGAATTAAAAACTTAGTAATTATTTTACTAGCTTATGGTATAAACTATTAAACAATGGAAAAAAATTACTTGTTTGGAAACATAATTTTTTTAAAGCTTCTTTGAAAAGTCATAAATATTTCAAACTAGTCTTGAGGCTAAAATTTTTCTTTGAATTTAGTTTTTAATTGGTTTTGTTTTATAACTCCAAACTGTTAAATGTTTAAGCTTAAACATTTAATTATTTATTGAAATCCTAATCAATTTATTTATAAAACTTTAATGTCTGTCTTTTGCTAAATACCTTTTAATTTCTAGGTAAATTTTAATTATAAACCAACACAAGTTTATTGCCATTTAAAGGTCTTAACATAAATTTATTAGCTGTTTTTGTTTTAACTTTAATTATAATATTAAAGTAAGTAGTTTAATTTAGTGTAACATCAACATAATAATTAATCATATTCTGTTTTGATGCTTAAAACTAATAATGTTAAAGTTTAACAAATTTATCTAATTTATCTAAACCCTTATTTTTCAGTTGTTTTAAAAACAAAAAATTATTTTTTTAATAAATTATTTTAAACTAAACAAAATTTAGTTTAAATAAATATTTAAACAAAAACACATGAGGAATTTGTGGTATTAAATCGGATTAATATTAAAAAAAAAACAATTGAAAAATTTACTGATGTGTAAAAGCATTTTTAAAAAATATATATAGCCAGATGTCAACAAAATTATATTATTTAATTGTTTAATGAAAGGTTTAATAGAAAATTTTAAATAATGTTCGTTTTTGGGTTTTCAGAAAATTTTTCTTTAACCATATATATAATATACAATATATAATATACAATATTTTTATTTATTATTTGATTATTTATACCAAAATTCTGTTCGTGATGTCCCGTTTTTTAGTATTTTAGTAACTAATTAATAATAAAAATTAATATCCAATGATAAAAAACATCAAAGCTATTATTTAGAACGAGACCCCTGAAGAAGTTAGAATAAAACTAACGAAACGTTGGGTAAATAAAATCAAAATCGAACAAGTTTTTTATTTACGTTTGGAAACAAACATTTGACCAAATTAGCCTGAAGGAAACTCCTTAAAAATCATAAAAAAAACACTTCAAGAAAATTTTTCTCCAAATATTTTCCAAATTTTTCTATATTTCATGAGTTCTAAAAAAATATATATATTTTTAAAATTAACAAAGTGTTCATAATTTTTAAAACTTATAATATTTTCTTTAGGAAAACGTAAAAATATTAACACTTTTGTTGTAATACAAAATTTTTCTCTAAGCAAAAAACACTTAAAGAAAATTTTTCTCCAAAAATTTTCGAAATTTTTCTATATTTCATGAGTTATAAAAAATATATATATTTTTAAAAATAACAAAATGTTTATATTTTATAAAGCTTATTATGTTTTGTTTAGGAAAAAATTAAAATATTAACGGATTTATTGTGATACAAAATTTTTGTCTAACTAAGCAAAAAACACTGAAAGAAAATTTTTCTCCAAAAATGTTCGAAATTTTTCTATATTTCATGAGTAATAAAAAAATATATATATTTTTAAAATTAACAAAGTGTGCATAATTTTTAAAACTTATAATATTTTCTATAGGAAAACATAAAAATATTAACGGTATTGTTGTAATACAAAAATTTGCTCTAACTATGCAAAAAAAAACACTTAAAGAAAATTTTTCTCCAAAAATTTTCGAAATTTTTTTATATTTCATGAATTATAAAAAATATATGTATATATTTTCTAAAATAACAAAATGTTTATATTTTATAAAGCTTATTATGTTTTGTTTAGGAAAAAATTAAAATATTAACGGATTTATTGTGATACAAAATTTTCCTCTAACTAAACAAAAACAAAAGTCTTAAATGTAAACTATGAATAATTTCTACTCAAAAAATTGTTTAAAGTTTGTTGTCATATTTAAAAATTATATATTGCTGAATTTTATTGAAGTTTGTAATTTTTGGCAGACCATTGTGTTTGGTACAATAATATTATGATATATCATAATTTTTCTCATAAGAGAAAATTTTTGTTTAATAAGCCAAAAATCTTGAAGAAAATTTATTTGAAAAAAAAAAAAAAATTCAAAAATTTAGCAATATTTCATGGGTTATAAAAAAATATATTTTTTTCAAATTAACAAAATGTTGCTGATTTTTAAAGCTTATTATAGGAATATTTAGAATTATTAACGGTTTTGTTGGAATTGTTTTACAAATTGAAAAATTTTTTTTAGCTTGTTTGCAATTGTACTTATTAAAGTAGTACACAAAAAATGTCGACGAAAGTGGACAACAAACATAATAAAACAAATGTATTCAGGTTTTCGAGACGAAGTCTTGACATGAATACGAAAAAACTGAAGAAAAGGAGGAAACATGTAAAATAGAAATTAATAAATAAAAATGATAATTACAGCAAATTTCGAACCACCAGGTAACACTGGTTAAAAGATTGATGTTTGTCTGTTGGCTAGCAGGCACCGCAGTGGTGCAGAGGGTTAGAACGCAAAGAATTCTGATGAGAGAAAGTGGTGTTCCTCGAAACATATGTAAATTCAACAACCCAGGTTCAAATCCCAGCCAAAAACTTATCAATAAAAAATTTTAATAAAAAATTTTTTCAAGTTGTAAAACAATTCCTACCCTCATTAAAAATAATTTAATGAAAATTAAATTTAATGAACTCGAGCCCGACTAAATAAAATATCAAAAAATTTTTTAAAATTTTAGTTTTGAAAATATTTTTTTTTTTAATTTTCAAAAAATTTCCAAAAAAAATTTTAATTTTTGTTCTTTTTATGAAACCTTTAAATAAACATTTAAACTGCTCATTTGCTTTTTAAATCCTTCAAAGTACATGTGTGTGTGGTAATTTAACTAGAAAGTATGTTTTTTTTTTGTATTAAAAAATCCTGTGTTTACATGACATTAATGATGACATAACGTTTGCTAAGTAAATGAGGCATTTAATCTGTTTAAATTTTAAAATAAAGAAGGAAAAATTAAAAACTGAAAACTGTAACCAAGAACAAAGAGAACAGAAAATCGTTAACAAACTATTGGAAAGTAAAAACTACCTAAAAAAAATAAAGATATACTTCAAGTGTTTGACACACAAGAACAATTTAAAAATTAACCCAGCAGTTCTAAGTGAGGTATCCGGGGTTACAGTTTTATTTTAAGTGATTAGTTCTTTAGAAAACTAAGAGTATTTTCAAAATAAAATGTAATTTGATTGAAAATTAATTCCAAATATACCCTGGCAGGTTTTAAGGTCAAATGTTTGAAGAAACAGAGCCTAAGACTAGAACTAATTTAATTTCATATTAAAAAAAAAAAACATAATTTTCTTTCAAACTAAAAGGTTTTCTAATTTCTTTTGTTTTAGGGGCGTTTTTTCCCATAATTTCTTTAACAATTGCTTTTAGTTTTATGCCGAGTTTGATATAAACATGGAATGCTCTACGCCTGTCTATTATTGACATTTGAATTTCCGTTTTATTTGTAAGCCTGAGTGTAAGCGTTTATGTTTAAGAGAGTTTTCTGTTTTTTATTTTAGAAAAAACTGTCAATTTGTATGTAAAAGATTTCTCTTTGCTTTAAGTAATTTTTTTTTTTTGAAAATGAAAATCTTTTATAATTTACATAAACTCTGAGATTTTTTTTTGTATTTCATTTGTTATTTGCGTGTAGTTTGCTGCTACTGTTGTTTGTTCTTTAATCCAGCATATTTTTGCGTATTTTCAGTTAGTGGTTTTAGCATATTTTTTGACAGCTGTCAGGAAGTAATAAGTATAACAGCAACAAAAAATGTATGCACAAAAACCCCAGCTCTTGACTGGGTAAAAAGCTTCTTTTTTTTCTTATTTGCTTATGGTTTTTATTTCATCTTTATATCCTGTAACAACAAAAAAAATTAGGAATAAGGAACAACTGGTAAAAAATATTTGATATTGACATTTTATATAAATCATCAAAAAAACAAACAAAAATATGAATAAAGAAACGGAACAAATAGAAACATATTTCCGCTTGAAAAATAGAACGGAGAATGAAAATTATAAAAAACTATTTTAAAAAATTCAAAACAAACAAATTACTTTCCACAACAGGTTACCGTTGGCCTGTAAAGTAGCTAGTCCATAAGAGATAAACATAAATATAAAGAAATTTGTAAATTTCTACTATTTGAAAAACTAATTATCATTAAAGTGAATTACAATCAATTAACTACTTTACTAATTACCTGTGGTTAAAGAAGTAGCTTTTTTTAAATTGCTTAAATTTAAACTTTTTCATATTTTTAAATTTTTTATTTTTTTGAATTTGTTTACATTTTCTTTTTTCCCCATTAATTTTTTCAAAAAACTTTTTGCAATATTTATTTTACTTTTCCAGTAGAAAGAAAAAAATCTGAATTTAAAAAAAAAAGAACACAAGTAGATAATTTGTTTATAATAAAATTTAAGAGGAATTATCTTAAGAAAAGTGGCTGCCATTCGAGTTTTCCTCAGTTTTGTGGCGAAGTCTCATAAACACTAATTGTTTTGTTATTTTTAAACTACACAAGCATGAAAAAAAATGTTCACTTTAATATAAACAATTGTTTAAAATAAACATCTTTAACTAAAATGAGCAATATTTGTTGTAGAGTGTCTACAATGTATATCTTGGTGGGGTATGAGTTTGTTTGTGACCTTGCCTCGCTTATATTATCATTAATGATTTGTTTATATTTGAAGAAATTTTGAGAAATGAATAAGTGAATGAATTTAGAAAAGAGTGTAGTCATTTCTTTGTGAGTTTAAAATAAATCTTGCATAACTGCTCTGATGATTTTTTTATTATACATATTTTTGAAATTATTGAAAATTTATTAAGCATTTCCCCTGTAGTTTTGTTTGTCTGGAGTGTGAATAAATTTGTATAGTTAAATTTTTCTGCTGCTATTTTTTTTTTGTGAAAATTTATGATTTTGCTTAAACAAATTTCGTAATTAAATGTAGTGGTCAGTTTTAGCTTTTTTTGTTTGGTTTATTTAGTTTCAAATATTTGCAATTACATATTTGCTTTTTTTTAAAGAGACCTTTTTAGCTTAAAATTTGTTGCTTTACATAAATTTGGATTTATTTTAAACTAAACGGGAAACGGATATAATAAAATATAGCTGTCATATGGTAAATTTATTAGCAGTAGAAAACAATTTAAGCAAAAAAAAATTAACTCCATTTTAAACTGGAATAAAATAATTAAAAATTTAACTTTAAGCTAATTTTAAAGGACAACAGCATTACTCTAAAGTTGAACAAGGAATAGGTTTGGCTTACAGTTGTAAGACCAATCCTAAATTTAGCTTTTTTCTACTGCCCAGAGTCTGAATTCTACAAGATTGCTGTAGATTGCTGTAGCTTTGAAAAATTGGCCAACGTTCACACCTCACACCCACACCACCCCTCTTCACAAAGAGATGCCTTAAATTTAGTAATATAATATCACATTTTACAACATATTGTTATTTTGCACACACAAAAGGACTCACCAACAATGGCCAAAGGCAAAAGCAGCAGCAAAAAAAAAAAAAATACAACATTTTTTCTCTTAAAAAATCAGCCTTATTTCAAACAGCTACAACCAAAAGGACCTAAAGCAACCACTACTACTACTGATGATTGATGGGCATTAAATTACTAACACCTCATGCTCACACTACAAACAAACTTATTACCTCCTGCTCTCTCACTCAGTCTCTGTTCACTGTTTTAATGACAACACACACGAATGACGAAAAACTACCTTTTTTGTTCTGAACAGAAGAAAAAAAAATTTTTTTTTTTCGAAATACCAGACATTTTTGTTTAAAAATATCGTATGACTTTTAATGTCTGATATGTGGACACAACATACAATAGTTTTGTTGTTGTTGTTGTTGCAACATAAGCAACAACAAAAAAGGTCTAAAAAAGAAAGAAAAAATTCAAATACCACCCTGATGTTTTAATGAAAGAGTACTCAAAACATCCTTTTTAGCAAATGTTTTTTTTACAACAGACAATAGAGTAAACACAAAGGAAAAATAGTTTTTTCTAGCATAACAAATACAAAAAAAAAACTATAAAATACTAGTATTTAAACAAGGAAAAGCAAAAGGAAAACAACAAAAAACAGGAAGAAAAAAAGCATAGAATTAAAATAGAATCAAAATCAAACAATTCAAGAAAAACTTTAACGAAAATTCCATAAAACTCCAAAATCTTTGGAAACAAAATCATTATTAATATAAGAAATGATGTAAAAAATTTAGAAAGTAAACGAAAATCAAGCAGAAAATAACAAAAGTTTTTTCAAAGTAAAACAATATTTTTAAGTTTAACAAAACAATATTTTTTAAGGGCAACCCTAAAGCTCAAAAAATTAAGGACATTTAAAAAAACTCTTGAAATAGTAATAACAAAGAGAAAGCATCTCAAATTAAACATTTTTTTTTTAAATTTTAAAACAATTTTCAAAAAGAAAAGCAACAAATGCAAAACACATAAAATTTAATAATAATTTTTCAAAAAGAAATATTCACCCCTATCGTGAATTAAAATTTCCCATGAAATTTGTTCCCTTTTCAAATTTTTCCTATTACAATTCAATGTTAAAAAATAAAAGGGAACAAATTTTTATTCACGATAGGGGTGATTAAGTAAATTTTAAAATTGAAACCCTTAAGTTCAAAAACTAATGAAAACTAACAAGTAGCAACAACAAATATAAAACACATAAAATTAACGAAATTTTTTAAAAATATTATTAATTAATTTTTTTAAGCGAAACCCTTAAGTTCAAAAACTAATGAAAACTTGAAAAAAAACTGTTAATATTAACAATAAAAAAACATTAAAATTAAACACATTTTTTGAACATTTTATTAAATTAATTTTCACAAGGGAAACCCTTAAGTTGAAAAACTTAAGCAAATTTAAAAAACTCTCAGAATAATAATAAGAATTAGCAAACTCTTAAAACTAAATTATTTTTTTTTTATTTGGGTGCCGTAAGGGAAACCCTAAACTTTAAGAAGTTAAGGAATTTTATCAAAGTCACTTAAAATTGTTAACATTTAGCAAATATATTAAATTGCATTAATTTTTGTTGAATTTCTAATAATTTAATTTTCTAAAGGGAGACCCTAAACTTTAAAATGTAAAGGAAATTTGTAAAAAGCATTTAAAAATAACAGCATTTAGCAAACACTTTAAATTTCACCCTTTTTTTCAATTTAATTTAATTTTCCAAAGGGAAACCCTAATGTTAAAAAATTTCAGTAAATTGTAAAAAAAACTTAATATATGTAGTAACAACAAATAGAGAACATCTAAAATGAAATAATTTTTTTTGTATCTTTAATTTAATTTTATAAAGGGAAACCCTAAGAAGTTAAAGAAATTTATAAAACAACTTAAAAATAACAACATTTCGCTTGTGATGCACACAAGCACTTATTTCTACTCGTCTGTTTTTGACAGTAGTGACAATTGAAATTGCAATGTAGAAACCATAAAAAAAGAAAGTCTGACGTTTTCACTCAAAAGAAATTGACACTTGTGTTATAAAACCTCAAAACTAATTTTTGTGATCATTTGGGCGTAAAATTTGAGTAACTTGTTATCTAGAAACATGCCATAAGTAAACTTTTTAAATTCCATACAATTTTTTTAATATTTATCAATTTAATTTTCATAAGGGAAAGCCTAAAATAAAAAAAACTAAAAACTGTTAATAGTAATAATAAATAGCAAACACTTAAAATTGAATTAATTAATTTTTATTAAATAAATTTTTATAAGGGAAACCCTTAATTTTTAAAGAGTAACGAAAATTAAAAAAAACTGCTAATATGAATAAAAGTAGCTGAAATGACAAAATGAAACCATTTTTTATATTAAAAGATTTTTTTAAATTAAGGGACACCCTTATTTTTTTAATATTTCTTAAATTCCAAAAGTTCTTTAATGTTTACTGCGCAGTTACTATTCTTCTAAAATATTAATAAAGCCTGTTTGTTGAACAGTTTTTATATGTATAAAAAAATTAATTTAACGGACAGCCTAATAAAACAAAACATCATCATCATGAAGACTTTGTATAGAATTAATAAAAACCCTTCATTTATTTAATAAATTATAAAAATTTATTAAAGAAAACCATTTAAATTTTAACATTTAAAATAAATCTTCAAGGCAACCTATCCAACTATCATAAAAATTAATAAAAGTCATACTTAAACTGAAGTCATTTGCAAGATTTACTTTATCTTTTAGTTATTGAAGTTTTTCTAGCTCATTAAAAACCAAAATATTTTCACAACATTTTACTAAGTTTGAAACGTATGTATGTATGTACTCTAACATTTAAGTTTCACCCTAATACTGTATAAGGTAATTTACTTTAGAATTTTGTTAGTTGTTGTAACATAGAAGTAAACCATATTAATGATGGATGTAGGGGTTAAATTAAGGTAAAGCAGAAGACAGAAGACAGCAACATAAAAAAGCAGGTAGTTGGTAGGTGAAGTTACAAAAAGTAAGGCTAATTTAGCGGGTTTTTCTAAAGCAATAAGGAAATAGAAATTAGTTTACAAAGAATTAACATAGTAAACAGTTTCTAAAAGTGTGTTTAGAATTGTTAAAGTTAGGAAGAAAACAAAGCGTATAAAGATATTAATTGATTTTATTAAATTGTTGAGAGTTTAAAATGTCATTGTAAGTTTTAAAAGCAACGTAATTTAATAATATTTTAGTATGTTACTTCTGAAAGTGTTTTTTTATTTAAAAGTGTTAAATTTATAAAAAAAAATATCTTCATAATTATACAAGTTATGAAGTAAAATCAAAAAGAAAAAAAAGGCTTAAATATCATATAATCAGCTCATATTTTAACCTTAAACTAATTTCAAGAGTTTCTCAAGAAAACTAAGATGATTTTGTTCAGTTTTCAAGACTTATACCAGCGAATTTTTCTCATTTTATTCCCTTTTTGTGGCGTTTTTTGTTAAATTTCAAGTATTGTTTTTTAATTATCACACAAATAAACCACATTGTTTTCTAAGATTATCTTTAGTTTTAAATTGTTGTTCTAGTTTTTTTTTTGTACTGTTTAATAGTTGTAGTCATGATTACAGCATCATCATGTCCCTGTTGGTGTTTCTTTTTTTTTTTAGTTTTGTTCGTGCTTCTTTCTTCGCCGCCTTTTAAATCGTTTCATTTGTGTGGCCAGCCATCCATCCAGCTATTGTGTGTGTTTTTTTTTTCATTTTCAGACAAAAACCTTTGTTTATTTATTTAATTTAGAAAAACTACGTGCGTTACATTTTATATACAACAGATTTCTGTATATAACAGACACAGCGAGGCAAATGAAATTAAGAAGAAAAAAAATGGAAACAAAATTTTAAATGAAACCAGTTTTACACAAAAATTTCATTGAAGTAGCAGAGATTCAGAGCAAAAAAGGGTACAAAAAGTCAAAATTTGTAAACAATTTAGCAATTGCAAGTTAAACTCGATTTAACTAAAGTTTAAACGCGGACATAACTTAACAATTTACTATTTAAACTCTAGTTTAAGCTAAAAACTTGTGTAACTTTGTTACAGTTCAACAATTACAGCTTAAACTAGCAATTAATTAAGCAATTAATATTTAAACTTGCTTTAAATAAAGTTTAAACTAGGATATATCTAACCAATTTTTAGTTTAATTCTAATTTAAACCAACTCTATTCTTAAACAATTAAAACATTGACACAGCTCAACAACTACTGCTTAGACTAGCTTTAATTGTTGTTTAAACCAAGATATAATGAATCATTTTTAATTTAAACTCACTTTAAATTTAGTTGAAACCGGCATATAACTTAACAATTACAATTGAAACTTTAATTGGGAACAAAAGCTCTTACACAGTTATAACTTCTGTAATTACAGCTTAAACTCGTTATAACTCTCGTTTGAAGCCAGTGATTTCCAGTTGAACTCGCTTTAAATCTAGTTTAAACCAAGCCTCTTAAGAAGTTATGAACACATTGTAACTTAGGAATTACCGCTTAGACTCGTTACAATTCCAGTTTAAAGCAAAGTATAATCTATTGATTGCCAGTTAAACTAAATTTAACTTTAGCTTAAATCAGCATATAATTTAGCAATTACTATTTAAACTAGCTTTAACTTTAAAAGATATGAATTCTTTGTAACCTAGAAATTAAAGCTTAAACTTGCTTTAACTCTAGTTTAAACCAAGACTCTCTAAAAAGATATGAATTCGTTGTAACCTAGCAATTACCGCTTAAACTCTAGTTTAAACCCACATATAATAAAACAATTTCATTAAACTTGTCTTAACTTTAGTTTAAGTCTTCACATAATTTATCAGTTTACATTTAAACTCACTTTAACTCTAAATAACACCAATAACTTTTAAGAAGTTATAAATCTTTTATAACCTAGCAATTTTACCTTAAACTCACTTTAACTCTAGTTTAAACCCAACTCAATACAACTCCTATGAAAAACAACTCTCGCCCTCAGATTTAAGCCTCTTTTCCCTATAATTTTATTTAAAAGTAATCCTTTTCCCTGTTAACACCGCAACTACCCTTTTCCTGTTCTCTGGTATTTACCAAAAAAAAAAAACCCTACAATTTTATTTTAACAATGATTTTAAGGGTAACAAAACGTAGGTAAATCCTTAATACTGTAACAAAAGGCCAAAACAGGAAAAAAGTACGTATTATTGATTGTTGAATAAGAATATTTTTTTTTGTATTTTTAATCTTTTTAAATTTGTTTAAAAAGATTTTACCAAATCTCCTGACAATGTAGTTGACTTACTCCTTTTGGAAAACCTTTTTCTTTGAAGTAACACAGGGAAAATGTAAGTTTTTGTTTAAGAAAATATTATAAAAATTAGGTAAGATATAAAAAAAGGAAAGTTTATAATCTTTATTTAGAAAATTTGCTAATTAGCTAACTTTTATTATGACTTAAGGCATTAATTGTTACACTCAAGTGATCTAATGAAAAATGGGTGTCAAATGTGTAAGATTTTACATAATTATTTACATATTTTAAATATTTGTTCTCAAATTAAACAGGTACAAGTTAATATGGCTTAAGAATTAGTGAACTCTTAAATAATTTAACTCAAGAGATATAAAGCTAAAGAAAACTTAGGCTTAAACTTAGTTTAAATACTATTTTAAACCACAATAATGTAAAAAAAAAGTTTAAATATAATAAAAGTATAAAAAGTTTAACTAAAGTTAAAAATTGCTTAACAAACATGAACAAAATCATTTGCTTTATAAGAATTTTTATATTCATTTAAATTAATTGATTTAAAAGCAAAGTTTAAACTCTTGAAACTTTGTTTAAGTAAAGATTTAAAATAAAATTTCGTAATAAAAACCCATATGAACTTGAGTTAACAAATGAGTTTAAATAAAGCATGATTCTAAAAGCGCTTAAGCTTTACCTAAGTCTAGTTTCGATATAATTTTGTAATAAAAAATTTCATAAACTTAGGTTAAACTTGGTTTAGTTTAACTAAATTTAAATAAAACTAGGTTCTCAAAAGGTTTATTAGTAAGACAAGATTTAAATAGAATTTTGTAATGGAAAACATAATAAACTTGAGTTAAAAAAGTTTTAATAAAACTAAGTTTAACCAAAATTTGGGTTTAAACTATAATTAAGTATATTTTATTAGTAAAAACAGCTTTATATATATTTCTCGTATTAAACTTGAGTTAAACTGGTCTTAGTTAAACTATGTTTATGTAAAACTAGATTTTAAAAGGGTTTAGACTTTACCTTGAAATTGAAGTTTATAATAAAATAACACATAAAATTGCATTAAACTGGGCTAAGTTAAACTAAGTTTATGTAATAAAAGATTAAATAAAAAATTATAAACTATAACTCAGTAAAGTTTATTAGTAGAACAAGCTTTTAAATTTAATTTCCTAAGAGAAAATTAAAGGTGGCTTAGTTAAACCAAGTTTAAGTAAAACTTTGATTTAAAAAGGTTGAAACTGTATCTAAGTATAGCTTAAAAGCGGAAATTAATTTCAGAAAATGAAAATCAAATAAACTTGGTTTAAACTGATATTAGTTAAACCAAGTTTAGTTAAACAGGGTTTAAAGTAATATCATAATTATTTTTTTATAATTTTAATTTAAAAGTAGAACAAAATTTGAAATCAACTTTTGAACGTAACAATCTAATAAACTTAGTTTAAACTTTCTTTAGTTAAACTAGGTTTAGTTAAATAGGGTTTAAAGTAATATTTTAATTAAATTTCATATTATTTTAAAAGCTGAACAAGCGTTAAAAGGAAATTTGAAAGTAAAAATCTAATAAACTTAGTTTAAACTTTCCTTAGTTAAACTGAGTTTAGTTAAATAGGGTTTAAAGTAAAATTTTAATTAAACTTTATATTATTTTGAAAGCTGAACAAGCCTTAAAATTAATTTTTAAAAGTAAATTTCGAATAAACTTAGTTTAAACTTTCCTTAATTAAAATAAGTTTAGTTAAACTTGGTTTAAAGTAAGGTTTTAATTACATTTTGTTTAAAAATTGTGCTAAAAAGTTAATTATGATTAATGATTATCAACACAATTTTCTATTATTTTGAAAATTTAAACAAATATTTAACACTTTAAGATTACGTTTTGTAACATTTCCTTAACACCCTGTATTTGTTACTACAGTATAGTAATGGCGCCATTTATATATATTTTCTTATACGTTTTTTTCGTACTTTTGTTGTTTCATAAAGATTAATTCCTCATTTGAAACATAAAATACTGAAATGAAATCTTTAATTTCTCTTATCACAGGAAATTATTTTATACAATCATACTTGCTACAGCTCTATATTGTGGCACAACAAAACAAGTAAAATTATTATTCTTACATTTGAACCACATTTAGTTCAAATAATATCATTTTACAAGAATATCCATTTGAAGCAGCAGCTAAAAAGCAAGCAACGAATGAAAAGAAAAATGAAAAACTCACAAACAAAAACATCTTGATAAAAATTAAGAAGGAAAAGGCAATAAAGGAAAATAGAAGTAGAGAATTAGAGAAAAGAAAACACATTTAAAAACATAGAAGACACTCACACAAACACATAAAGAAAAGAATCAACATAAAAATGAAAATAATAAAATAGTAAAAAATCCATAAAATTTTTGTGTGATTTTTGTTTTTGGAGGACCAAAGCAGACATAAAATAAATGACTGGGAAAACATAAAAACAAAACAAAAAAAAAAAAAAAATGACAAATCTCTAAAAGCAAAAAAGAACATAAAATGAGAAAATGAACATGAAAATCTACTTTCGTCAAGAAGGGACCAAATAACCAAAAATTGTAATAAAGAAGAAAAAAACTAAAACAGAAAATAATAATAATAAAATACGGGAGAAATATGTTTTCCCAACATGAAATTGTATCAAGAAAATTAAGTGTTACAAAGTATTTCAAAAAAATGTTTAAGATATTTCAAAATCAATTTGGGAAAACTGCTTGAAATTCGCAAAAACAGACAAGTTTGTAGGCTTTACAAAAACGAGTAGGTATATTGAAATTATTTATTTTAAAAATGTTCTACGTATGTACATATGAATTAATAGTTTATAATATGATTTTTATACCCTACACCACCATAGTGCTGATGTTAGCAACACCCACCTTATAGTATACCGACCAACTCAGAAAAACCTCCAGAGTCGCTTTAACGAAGTCCGCCCGTTTGTCTGTCCATGTAAACCTTGTGCGCAGATTGCAGGTCGCAATTTTGAAGATATTTCGATAAAATTTGGTACATTTAATTTCGGTCGAATGGGATTGAAACTGGTGGAAATCGATCTATTATTTCACTTGGCCCTCCTACAAATATCCTCCCGAAATAGGGATTAACGATCATAAATTTTTGAATTATGCAAGTATCCAAACAGATTTCATCACAAATGAGTGGTAAATAAAGTCAAATCACATCTACAAATTTTGTGCAGTTCGGTCTATAATTACTCGTAGCTCTCATATAAGGCCCACTTCCGAAAATTACTTTAAAAAGCATAACTCACTCAAAAATGTTGGTATCCAAATAATATTGAGCCCAAATATATTTCATACATATGTATGCAAATAATATGGCACAATTTTATTATGATCGGTCCATAATTAATCGTAGCTCCCATATAAGGGCCACTTTCGAAATTCATTTTAACGATCATAAATTTCTTAAAAATGTTGGTATTCAAATAAAATTCAACAAAATAGGTTTCATATATACAGATATGTATAATAACGCCTAATTTTATAATGGTCGGTCCATTATTAGTTGACGCTCCCATATAAGACCCTCTCCATACTTCACTCTAACCTCTAAAATCTTTTAAAAGTATTTATATCGAGATAAAGTTTAGCATATGTACTTAATATTGATAGATACAGAAGTCTTGGCACTAAGTTTTTGGATGATCGATCCATAATAGGTCTCCCATAAAGTGTCCATTTCTGAAAAATTGTTTTATACACATACTGGGTGTAGGGTATTATATGCTCGGGTTTGGCCGCCTATACTTTCTTACTTGTTTATATTAAAGAAACTTAGGTTGAAAATTAAGTTCTTATTTTAAAATTTTCTTATTTTATGACATGAAATATTTTGAAAAGTATCAATGTTTGCTGGTCTTTTTAAAAAATATATTTTTAAGTTTTTAAAATGTTTTGGTATTTATTAACAGTTAATGTTATGTAGTTTGAAATAAAAAACTTTTTCCAGTTCATGTTTTCAAATTAAAAAAAAAATAAGTTTGAAATTGTTGTCTACTAAACTTATTCAGAAATTTCGAAAAAATAGCCAAGTTTGTGAGCTTTTTAAAAATATATAGACTAAAAACTTTAATTTAATTGAAGCGAAGCTAATACTAAATAAAGACCTATGATTCAAGCTAAACTTAGACTAAAGCTCAACTTAGACGTGTAAGTCTAGAGTAAGAGCTAGAATTAAAACTAAACTAAGACTCAAGGACGACCAATGAGACCTCCGACTGAAGCTAAACTAGGACTAGAGAAAGACCTATGATGAAAGTAATGTAAGACTAAAGGAGGAACTACTATTAAAGCTAAACTATGTCTATAGAAAGACCAATTTTAAAGCTTAGTACAGTCTCTTTTAGATCAAAGGAAAATATTTTTCGGTTTTATTAAAATGTCTTTCTAAAAAATAGTTTCTTTAAAAAATTGCTCATGGGATAAAATATAATATCAAAAGTTTGCTGGCCTTTTTAAAAGAGATATATTTAAATTTTTAAAATGTTTTTCTTTTTATTAAAAGCTTATGTCATGATCTTTTAAACAACAAAAAAATATTTTCATTTTTAGTTAAAAAAAAAAAAATATTTTAAAATTTTGCTCTACTAAAATATTTTTCAAAAGAAATTACCAAAGTTTAAAGCTTTACAATAAAAATATATGTACAGTTGTGGTCATATAATTAAAAAACGACTTTTCAGCATATATACGTGTTCAGATATTTTAAAAAGTTAGTTCAACCTATTAAAACTAATAACTAGAAATAGTAAAGTAACAAATTATTGTTAAAAACTTCACAGCATCATTACTACTTTAAGGAAAATTAACTTAAACACCAAAAAAAAAACGCAATATCAAATTGGTCACATAATTAGAAACTGAAAAAAATATATACAAAAAATAATTTAGTGAGGTTTAACAAAACGGACTTGTCCTTTAATAGTTTGTTGGATAACCCTTGTTTTTGACAACATTCGCCAGTCTTTCTGTTAAACTCTTAATTAAACGCTGGCATGTTTGCAGATATATGTTTTTCCAGCTTTGTTGCACCATCTGAAACAATTCATTTTGGTCCTTTAGGTCTCTTTTTACAATTGCCCATAAGTTTCAATTGGGTTAAGATCAGGACTTTGGGGTGAACAGTCAAGAACATCAATATTTTGTTCCAAAAGCCAACACTTAACTAACCGTGAAGTGTGCTTTGGGTCATTATCATGCTGGAAATGTATTGGACGGGCAAATTCTCAAAGTAATACAGTTCCATTACATTTTCCAAAATGTTTTTATATTAATGCTGATTCAATCTTTCCTGAACTCGTGCAATTGGAGCCACACCATGCCAAGAAAAGCCACCCCAGACCATAATAAACCCGCCACTGTGAAACTGTTTTAACAGTGTACCTGGGGTCTAAGGCTTTATTTCGAGGACGTCTAAGATACGATTTTCCCTCAGATTGGAACAAGTTAAACTTAGTAGAGTCGTCACTCCAGAGAATTCTATTCCAGTAACCTGGATGTTTTCTGAGCATTTCTCTTGCAAACCGCAACCACTTTATGATATCTTTTCGGGACATGAGGTTTCTTTTGTGCAATGCGCCCACGATAAATCTGCGCTTATTTGCTGTAAAATTTCGGCCTTTGCTTAACGGGAAGATAAAAATTGATGTTTTTTACTGGCTCTACAAATAACTCTATCTTCTGCTAAAGTGGTCTTTTGTGTCCTAGGTTTCATAGCAGGGGTTGCAAGCTCCTTTGTATTTTTGTACAAGTGAATTGCACCAAATAACATTGTTTTTTGAGCAAGAAAACTTTTGTCTTCTTGCCGATATTGCAAGTTTTTCAAATTGATAGCACTGCACAATTAACCGTCTCATTTCTGGAGTACATGATTTGTTTTGGCCATTTTCAAAACTAAACAGTGTCAAAATCATTACCAGTTAATCTCTTGTTTAACAAATTATACTCACTTTGTTACTAATGTCTAGAAAAGTTTACAAGTTGATGGAAAAAAATGCGCGTTTCTAATTACGTGGCCATCAAAGAAAGAACAATTGTGAAAACGTGTTGTGCAACAACAACAATGTTGATTGTTTACTTATTGAATAATGGTAAAAACAATTTACAGTGTAGGTCTTTAAAGAAGCTACACAACGATCTTATAATATCAAAGTATCGTTTCTAATTATATGGCCACCAACAAATCTTTTTAAATATTTTTTCATATTTTGAAAGCCTATTGTAAGATTTTTTAAATAAAAGGAGAGTTTTTAAAAGTGTTCATTCTGATTTGAAATTATGTTGCTTAAAAATCTTTTGAAATTTGAAATTTTATTAAACTTGCAATAAAAAATGTTGGGAAAATTTTCTGAAAAGAAAAACATTCGAAATATTTTTATATTTATAAATAGTTTATGTCATTATGTAAGAAATAGAAGTAAAATTCGTTAAGATTTTAACAAAAAATTTTGAAAAAAAAATTAGTTTGAAATGTTTGTTTACCCCGAAATATTTCTGCTTGAAATCCAGCCAAGTTTGCCAGCTTTTAAAAATAATAAAAAAATAATAAAATTATGTCATAATGTTTGTCTTGTTTTTTTTTTTTAAATTTATTGTAGATCTATCTCGTGAAACATTTGTTTTATTTTAATAAAATCCATAGTTTTGAACTTTTGTTTGTTGTAAAATTTTTTAAACTGACATTTTTATCTGACTTTTTTAATATTGTTTTCTTTTTATTATCAATATTTTTTCTATATATGTACATATATCACCTTGTTATGTTTTTTATTTATTTGTGTATGCAAAATAAACACTGAAAATATAATAAATTTATCTTCATTTTTTATTTTCCTAAAAAAAAAACCCTTTTGTTTGGGCATTGGCAGGCCATTAATGATTTATGGCTCAATTTGACTGCAGTCATTTTGAATTTGTATTCTAATGTAGGCGTTAAATCATGTTTCACCCTTCCGCAGCCCCCCCCCCCCCCCTTTCCACACACCCTGCCATTGTTTCTAACACTTGAGGTTATCTTTCCCACCCTTTTGGTTTTTTTTAAGGGGGAACTGACTGCATTTTATTAAAAATTTCTAACTCAAAAACGAATTTTATTTCATTTCATTTTATTACAATTTTTTTATTTTATGTTTCAATTTTTTCGCTTATAGACTTAGTGACCTACATAGGGATTTTGTTTGTTGGTTTGTTTTTACCCCACAAAACCATAAAAAGTTTATATTTTTTGGCAAAGTGAAAAACCTGCAACAAATTCACATTTCCTGAATTTAAAATCCTGCTAAAAAGGCACAAGTTTCACAGTAATAAGTTTAAGTAAAAGCTATAAAGTTAAAGTTTATAGTTTAACTCTATACTGATAAACTGTGAACTATTATTATTTGAAATTTAATTTCGAATAATGTTTATTTCCCTAAATTCTAGAAAAACTGAGCTGAAAAAAAACTGAAAATTTATTGCAATTTTGTTATTTGTTTCCATTTCATTTGTTTTAAATTCAAGTGGAATTTGTTTTCTGGTTTTAATCATAAATTGTGCATTTTATATTAAGCATTTCCTGTTTTGATAAAACAAAACAAATATTTAAACAATAATGCCATTTATTTATTACAAAACAATTTCTAAATATGGTTAAAAATAAACTGATTAATTGTTTAGAAATATTTTAAAATTTATTTTCAAAACATTTCATTAAACTGAATTTTCAACTAATCATTAAATTTTCTTATTTTCGTTTTAGGTATGTTGAAATTATCTTAATAAAACTTTTAAACTTGGTAAGAAAATAAAACAAAAATTTTGCTCAAAAAAATTAAATAAAAGTTTCAACAAATTTTGGAGTTGGTAATTACAAATTTATATTTGAATACTTATACCCTACAACACCATAGTGGAGAGGGTATATTTTATTTGTGCTGACGTTTGTAACGCCCAGAAATATTGGTCCAACACCCATCTTAAAGTATACCGATTGACTTAGAATCACTTCCTGAGTCGATTTAACGATGTCCGTCCGTCCGTCTGGCTGGTTGGTTCTCCATGTAAAGCTTGTGCGCAGAGTACAGATTGCAATTTTGAAGATATTTCGATAAAATTTGGTACTAGAAATTTTTTTTCGGTCCCAAAACGGATGGGATTGAAACTACTGGAAATTGGTTCATTATTTCACCTGGCTCCCATATGAATGTCCTCCCGAAATTGGGTTTTGCCTATCATAAATGTTTGAATTATGCAAGTATCCACACAAATTTCACCACAAATGAGTGGTAAATGAAGCCAAATCACATCTACAAATTGTGTGCAGATTGGTCTATAATTGATCATAGCTCCCATATAAGGCCCACTTCCGAAAATCACCTTAAACAGCACAATTCTTTTAAAAATGTAGGTATCCAAATAATACTAAACACAAATATGTTTTGTATATATTCGAATCATATGATACAAGTTTATGAAGATCGGTCCATAATTAGGCGTAGCTGCCATATACGGTCCACTTTCGGAAATCACTTTAAATAGCATAACTCTTAGGACACCGAATTTTATAATGGTCGGTCCATAATTAGTCAAATCTCCCATATAAGACCCTCTACGTTATTCCTCCAAACAAAAAGTATTTATATCGTTTAATATACATAATATTCATATTCACAGAGGTCATGGCACTAAATTGTTGGATGACCATGTAGCGCCCATTTCTGTAAAACTTTTTTACATATACTGTGATCGGGCTTGACCGACTATATTTTCTTATTAGTTTTTAAATATTTTTGCATATATTAACAGTCTATTAGTTTCAAGAAATATCTCTTGAGTTTTTGTTTAAAAAAGTTTAAAATTGAAAAGTTTAAAATTTTCATATTTTTCAATTTTGTTTTTTTCAATAAAATTTTGCTATATTATTGAAATATTTAATATTATTCTTGTTATTAAAATCTTATATCAATGTATTTAACTAAAATTTTAAATTTTAAAAAGCAAAAGTCTACAATTTTCAATTAAAACTTAAAAAATTAAAAATTGAAAATTTTCACATATTCCAATTTATTTTTTCAAAAACTAACAAAGTTTGCTTGTTAAAAATAATTATCAAACATTTTTATTGTTATTGAAAGTTTATATCAAAGTCTATTAGATAAAAGCAAAATACTTCAAAATTTGCAATTAAAACTTTCAAATTTATAAGTTTAAAAACAAAAGTTTTTCAAAAGATTTTCAAAAAAGTAGCAAGATTTTTCTCTTTATTTTTAAATATTTTTTTAGCTTTTTTAAATAAAAGAAAATTATTTTGAGTTTCAGTTTGAAAATTTTCAAAAAAGTTTAATTTACTTAAGAAATCCTCAAGAATGTTTTATTGCTTATATTTGATGATGTTGCTGTTTTTCTTTAATATTTTTATTATTTAAGCAGTGTTGTTTGTGACAACAATTTGGCGTAAAAAAAAAACTGTTTCCTTCTGACAGTCTCTCTACTGATGCTGACAAACTATAAACGTGTACTTTTAGCCTTTGTATTTAGAACAGTGGCCGGCTCTAGCAGCCACTAGGAGTCGAAGCCAATTGCAGAGTGAGATGTAGCTCAAACTCAACTGTTACTTAACAGCTCTGTCTACTAATGCTGACAAACTATAAACTTGCATTTCAAACAGTCATCGGCTCTAGCAGCCACTAGGAGACGAAGGCAATTGCCCAATGAGATGTATCTCAAACTAAACTGTTACTACTAATGCTAACAAACTATAAGCTTGTATTTAGAACAGTGACCGACTCTAGCATGCACTAGGAGACGAATGTCATAAACTACTTAATTGAACACAACAGGAAAATAGACGTAACTACTTAAAAATATTTAGTTTGAAATTAGTTTTGGACAACATTATACTGTATTTATTAAGGCTGTATATTCTCTTTGTGCCCACCACTGATTTATAACTATGTTTAAGCATTTTAACATTATCTTTATTAACAAAAAAAAAAAACTTGAGAAATATCTTTTGAATTCTTGTTGGAACACAAATTTTTGTCACGTTTCAAACTCTTATACACACCAACACATTATTTAAGTTCATTTGCCAGCTATGCCTTCCTATAAAAAATATATATCTATAAAAAAAACAGAGTAAAAGAACTTTGCTGCTTTTTTGGTAAAGTTTGTGTAAGTTATATGTCTAAGATTTAGAAACGTGTCGCCCAGGATTGTTAGTTTGATGGAGTTGGGGGAGGGGGTTCAAAACTCAAATATTTATAACAAGTAATAAAAAATAAATGAAAACTTAGTGAATCAAGTTTGTTAAAGAAAAAAATTTTAAATCATAAAAATACCCAAAAAGTAGTAAAAAAAAGAGAAAATCTAACAAAACGTGCATATGTATATTGTATAAAGAAAATACTACTACATTCAAATGAAATAAAAGAAAATGCAGAAGAGTATTTTGTACAGACAGTGACTGTAGTAGAGAGTGTAAAACACTGCAGTGTTTGCTTAGTACAGTAAGCAGTATTTGATTGTCTTGTGTTACTGCACTAATTAGTCGAACATTAGTGTAGTGTATAAAGAACTGTAAGTGTAGTATTCAGATTTGTATTTTGTGTAGTATTTAGTCTAGTATTTTGTACAGAGAGTGACTGTAGTAAAGAGCGTAAAACCCTGCAGTGCTTACAGTGGTTTGTTTAGTACAGTAGACAGTATTTGATTGTCTTGTATTAATACACTAATTATTCGAACATTAGTATAGTGTAGAAAGAACTGTAAGTATAGTATTCAGATTTGAATTTTGTGTAGTATTTAGTGTAACGTGACCAGACGGTTTTTTATCAGAAAGCGGGATATTAAGAATGAAAAAGCTGTATATTGAAATTAATCGCATATTTATAATTAACTTTTAAACATTTTTATGTTCATAGTAACATCATTAATTCTAGTACTGGCAAATTCAGAATCACTGCAAAATATTTAATATAAATTAATCTAAACTTAAACTAACTATGCAATGGAATCGGAAATGTACTAGTGATTAAAAACAAACTGTGCACTGTATATACTGCATATAATAAAATACAAACGAATAATTGGTTTCAGATTAAACAATAAATTTGAATTTTTTAAATAAAAATCTCATTAAAGGCTAAAGCAATCCAATATATAGTTTGAAATCATTCGGCTGCATGATGGAATTAAATAAAAAAATCTTTGAAATTAAAGGTTTCAGCTATTCATGTATGTAGGAAATTTTATCGTTTTAAAATTCATTAAGTTTACCAAAATTGATTTGGGGAAAAAACTCTAAATCTTTCTAATGAAAAACATGCAAAATTTTTGGATCTAAAGTACTTGCTTAGAAAAACCATTGATTTAGGAACTAGTTTTAAGCCCGACTGAACATTTTTCAAAATTCAATAATTCTATAAGGTAATTCAGAAACCAGAAACTGTGGGTCAGAATCAATATCAAAAAAAATGTGGAACTGTAAAAAATGCCATTTGTAAAATATACAACTTTTGAGACTTTCGTCTTATTTTTTGAATAATACAGGATTTTTTTCTTGGTACTTTAACAATGATAATTTCATTGAATTCGGTTTGGAAAATAAAGCAAATTAACTTTAAATGTTAAAAGAAAAGGGCCCCATGTTCATATTTTTTAATTTTTATATTTCATTTAAAATTAGCAAAAAAAAAAACTGAAAGTGTGATTTTAATTTGAAAAGCGGGTTATAAAATTTAGGCGGGATGAGCTTTCAAAAAACGCAATAATCCCGCCAAAATTGGGAAGTATGGTCACCTTAAGTATGAGTACTATTACCATTAAAACTTGAACGTCTTTTATGACCCTGCATAAACACCTATGCAGGGTCATAAACCCCTTGAACTCTTAAAAACCTCAAATTTATTTAACTATTTAAAATCTTTGTTATTAAACGTCTGGCTGCTTTAACATTTCTCAGTTTCCTTCAAATTTTTATTATAAAAATGTTAACACCCCAACACAACCAAGTCCTTACCCCCCCACTACCTTTTCTCCCTTAAACAAAATTATTAATCTAAATGATAGCATATATTTCATGTCACTCTTTTTACACTTACTTTTAGCAAATAAAAAATAGTTTTGCTTTTTTTTATGGCATCATTTAGTTTTTCCTGGCAAAGTGTGCAAAAGAAAAATTAAAGAAAACAAATTTTTTGTTCAGCCAATGATAGCTCAAGTTCTATATTTTGCACGTAATAAACATGAAACCATAACTTTGACTGCTTAGCCTCCTTAACCCCACAAATAACACCTCCTCTTTCAACAAACCCAAAAACATTAACACGAAGTATAAGTTACTGCTTACCAGAGCTGGTATCATACATATCATCATCATCATCATTATAATATTTTAAAAAATATCCAAACAACAAAAAATAACTTTTTGTTGATTTTCTTGAAAATATAACTAAAATATTTATTTGATATTATTGATTTTTTTTCATACTCATCTATGGCTTCATAAAAAGGCAAAGAAAAACTCATTCCTTTCCCACAAAAACGAAAACACACTTCATTGCAAGACATTACGGTTGGAAAGCGGCCGGGAATATTCCTTGTCTAACAAAAAGTTTTTCTTTTTCTTTTTTTTTTAGCAAATAAATATTTTCACGCTTTATTAAAAGTTTAAACAAAAAACACGTAAAAACTTTTGTACACAAAATTGTTTCTGTGTGTGTGTGTTTGTTTTAACCAGCAACTGTTAAAGGCCTGGTTAGTCATTAAAAAAAAAAACAAACAACATGTAAGTGTTAAATTTTGTGGTTAATAAACAACTCTAAACACGTACTATGGGGCGAAAAAATCAAATACAACAACTTGATTTTAATAATTTCTTCAAGGTTTTTCAACCGTAAAAAAAAAATCTGAGAAATTAAAAACCTAAAATTAAATTTTTATTGATTTTTAACCAAAACTTAAACACACAATTTATTCTAATTTAAAACTCTTTAAAACCTAAAACCATATTTCATTAACCTAACATTAAGCAGGCAAGGCGGAGTAGTTAGAGATGTAACACAAATTGGAATAAGAAACATTTGCTAAAACATTGTAGTTTTACTTCAAGCTCATTTCCAAAGTTTAAAGAAGCATTTTTAGGACATTTTTTATGTGGGAAGAGTTTTTCAACAAGCGGGAACTGTTCGAAAATTTACAAAAAAACATGAGAAAACATTGCAGTTTATGTTCAAAATCATTTCTGAAGTTTTAATAACTATTTGTCTGCTATTTTTGAACTGGGAAGAGTTTCTTTTCAAGCGGGAACAGTTGAGAACTTTACAAAAACGTAATAAAACATTGCAATTTATCCTTTAAATTATTTTCAAAGTTAAAAGAAGCATTTTTGTTAAATTTTCGACATGGGTAGAGTTTTTCAAGAAGTGGGAACAGTTCGAAAATTTACAAAAAAAAACATGACAAAAAAATTGCAGCAAATAAATCATTTGCATTTTTGTAAAATTTTTTACGTGGGAAACCTAATAAAACCTTACGATTTAGCTTTAAACGTATTTCTAATGATTAAAAAATATTTGTCCTAAATTTGTAGAGTGAGAAGAGTTTTTCAAAAAGTTTGAACAGTTTGAAAAATGAAGAATTCTCAAAGATTATTGCATTATTTAATGTAAGTAAAAACTAATTTCTTGAATTTTAGAAAACAAAATTGTTATTATAAGACAATTTCTTATTAAAATGAATGGGAACAATTTTAAAAAACATGTAAAACAGTTAAACATCCTGATAAAACTTAAATTTAAACTCAAAAATCATGTTTAGAGTTTAAGAACAACATTTTTATGCAAATATTTCGGGTGTGAAGAAATGGGAATAGTTTGAAAAATTAGCAATTTGTAAAAAAAATTTTGCACACAACGATTGATGATGGTAATTTCATTTCCATAATTTTTCTTAATGTTCTTCTATTAAAAGATTATTTGTTATTAAATTGACTGGGAACAGTTTATAAAAATCCTTCATACTATTCGATTGCAGTCATAAAAATCTTTATAAATGCTTACAAACAGTGTTCAGTAATAAGTTTTCGAAAAAGTGGGAACAGTTTGGTTTCTTCTCCACCAAGATATGGTGTAACTTACTCATAATACTTGACTGGGAGAAGTTCAAAACTTTAAGAAAAAAAGGGTTTGACTTGAAAAATGTGAGACTTAAAGAGACTTTGAATGATTTTTCTTACATACATACATTTTTGGGTTTGTCAAAATTTTTTATGTTAAACTTTCAAAAAAGCAATAAAATAACATTTAAACAATTTAAAAGACTCTGTGTTCTCTGAGAACAGTTATAGTTTACTATATACAAAATATTTCTTTTTAAATCTCTCACTTAATTGTATTTAATTGTACTTTTAAAACAGTTAAACATGTCCTCATTACTTAAAGCTTTAAGCTTTTACTCTCTCTCTCTCTCTGTCTATCTCTTACTTAATTTTTCGATTTAAATCCCTAACAATTTGTTTGCCTTTAGTTTTTATTTTTTTCTTAATTTCAGTTCAATCTCCTATTGACCCCATTTAAAGCAAACAAAGCAACAAACGAATTCCTTTACTATTTCCTGTCTTTTGCAACCTTGTAACATCTTTCCTTTAGCAGCTTCCTGCTCAATATACTTAAATTTACTACTACAGCTTTTCTTTTATACAATTTCTCTACTTATATTTATTTCATATATATATATAACAAGTTTTTTTCTTTATTTTATGCTGTAACATTTATTACCTTTGCGGTTATAAAAGTAAAGTATATTTTCAGAATAATTTTTTTCTGAACGTTTTGAAATTGAAAGTGTTTATTTATGTTGAATTTTATATGTGGCTATAATGCTTTAAGGTTTATTCAAGTGTACACCACTATGCCCTTGCTCCTACCAATAACCTACCAGCAAAATCAAACATTCACACTTGTAGGAATTTTCTACCTATCCACCTCCCCCCCTCCCCTCCCAACCAACCCTATGCTCCTGCCAGCTCCATCCACATGCTGGGGTGTGAAGTGTGAAAAAAATTTATCTTTCTATGGGTTATAACTACAATACACTCACAGACAATGAATGAAATTTAATTATAAAAATTGTTTTACACAAAAAGAAGAGTAAAGGGAAATATATATGTATATGTACATATATGTATATTAACACACACCAGTAAACCAGTAAAAAAAACTGAATTAAATAAAATACAAAACAGAAACAAAAGCAAAAAATATGAGAGCAAAAATATGGTTGTTGGAAAACTATATGTATATGTATATTGTATTGTATTGAATAGTGCTATTGAAAATTAAAAATAAAAAATAAAACGAAAAGAAAACAATATGAGCAGCAAAGTGAGGGAATAAATGTTTTACAAATTCAGTTATGTTACACTTTCATACTATTTATACAATGTACTTGCTTGCTGACTACATGTACCTACGTAGGTATGAACTGTTCTCAGTTCAATGTTCATCATAAACTACATAAAAATGGGGGCTTTTATACAAAAGAAATTTTATTTAAATAAATTGATTTCATTAAAGTTGTAGAAAAGTATTTAAAAGGGGAAGAAATGTTAAAAAAGAAGCCCTGAGTTTTTTAAATTAAAATTTAAATCAAGCTTAAAGCTTTTTGTACCATATATTACCAGGCTTATAAGGACTCTTAAAAATCATATAAATTGGATAATTTTAGATACAGACAACAGAAAAACCTTTATAAATACAAGAAAGCTTTTAAAAACTTTCTGCCTTAATTGCAAAATATGTTAAACTTTCAGCTTCTTAAATAATTCCGAGATTAAAATCAATTAGAATTATATATTCTTTCAAAAATTAACAAAAAAAAAAAAAAAACTATAAACACATGAAAGCTTTCAAAAGCTTTCTGCCTAAATTGCAAAATATTTCCAAAATATGTTATAATTTCAGCATCTTCCAGCTAATTCCGAGATTAAAACCATTTAGGATTATATATTTTTGCAAAAAAAATAAACCGCTATAAACACAAGAAAGCTTTCAAAAGGTTTCTGCTTAAATAGCATAATATTTCTAAAATATGTTAAAATTTTAGATTCTTAAATAATTCTGAAATTTAATATAAAGTATATTTATTTTCAAAAAATTATCATAAACACATGAAAGCTTTCAAAAGCTTTCTGCTTAAACAGCAAAATATTACTAAAATATGTTACAATTTTAGATCCTTTAATAATTCGGATATCTAATTTAATATAAATTGTTTATATTTTAAAAAAAATACCAAAAAACTCAAAGCTTTTTTCAGTAATTGCTAATTTTTTTTTAAAGATGTTAAAAATGGAGCTACTGAAATAGTTTTAGGATAAAATACAGTAAAATATGCCGAACATGAAATGCTTAAACAAGCTTGCAATATCCTAAAAATTTTTTAAGTAATTTTGCTAGAAATAAACAAAAATATTTAAAGGTTTTATTATTGTAATAAAAATATATTTAAAAGTGTTTAAAAACCTACAAAAAAAAACAAGAAAATAAAAAAAAGCTTTTTGCCTAAATTGCAAAATTTGTTAAAACTTCTTTAAACATTTTCATCCTGCAATAAATTGTACATTGAATTTATGTAAAATATGATAAGCATAAAAAGCATACAAAACCTGTGCTATAGACTTAAAGCTTTGTAAGAAAATTTACAAAAAAGAAGGTTTTATTAATACAATACTAAAATAATAAAAAACATAAACTTCTTAAATTGTTTTAAACATGCAAAGCTTACTAAAGTTCTTAAAACCCACTAAAAGTTTTTTTTTAAGAAATTTTGCTTAAAAATAAACAAAAAATCAAAAATTGTATTATTCTAATAATAAAAAATGGTTAAAAAAAACTAAAAAATCTTTGAACGCTTTTTTTACGAAACTTTAAAACTGTTGCTATATATTGATAAAAAAAATCAAAGTTTTACATTTTCTACTAAAACTTCACAAATATATAAAAATATTAAAAGCTTTTAAAAATTATAAAAAGTTGTCAAAGTTTTTCATTAGATTCATTAAAAAAAACCAGCAGAATTTATATATATTTATATGTATTTATAACCATAGCTTCAAAATTCAGCTTAAAACACTAAAAACTTGTTAAAACTATAAAAAACTTTGAAAGCTTTTTTCAAAATTTCATAAAATAACTACGGAACTTTTTTGTTTTTTTTTTTTAGTTTAACAATAAATTGCAGATACTAAGTAAAACCTTAAAAAACTTTATTTTAAATTTCATGAAAAATCATCACAATTCCATACTTGGCAAATATTTGCCGAAAAAGACCTAACCACTAAATAAAGTATTTTTGAACTCGTTTGTATATTAAAAAAAAACTATATTTATTTAGTGCAACGCACAACTAAATATTTGAGTTTAATTTTGATCTTGCAAAGCTCTTTGATTTATAAGAGAAAAGAAAATAACGAAAATTATCAAGATGAGTGAATTAATTTTTTTTTTCGTAAAGGCCAGGTTATAACTTTTATTTTCGAACTTTAAAAATAATTTGCAAAAGTTCAGTTGATGCAAATCAATGATGCCTGAATATAAAAATTATAAATAATTGTATGTCAAATATAAAATTTCACGAAAAATCTAAAATTTTACAAAAAAAACTTAAGGTTTAGAAAAACTCTTAAAATCTTGTTTAAAACCTCAAAAGCTTTTTAAAGCTTTAAAAAATTTGCAAAGCTTTGTTTTCAATTTTATTACAAATCTTAGGAATTCTGCTAATTGTTTTTATTTGTAACAGTATATTACATATAGTGATAGAAAAACCATAAAGCTGCAAAAAGCTTTCACAGCTTTCTCTAAATTAATTAAAAATATTTAAAAGATTTTTTGTATTTGTAACAATTTAATAAAAACACAGCTTAAAAAACTAAAAGCTTTTGAAATAGGCCCAGCAAAAACTTCACTCACGAATTAAGTTAAAAAGTAAGAGGAACTTTTAACCAAAAAATTAATTATTTATACTTAATTTAAATAATTTATACTTAAAAGTTTTATAAAAATGTGTAGTTGTAGACTTATTAGAACAAAATATTTTAAAATAAGTAAACAAACTTAATAAATTTTAGGGAAACTTATTGCAAATGGTATTAATAAAGATTTATAATCATATACTAAGTGCCATATCACACACTTTTAGCTGCCCAGTTGTTGTTCAATTCTCTTTAGAAAATTGACTAGTAACTTCAAGTATGTACCCTTTTATTCTCTTTTCTCTTCCTAAAACAAAATACTTGCCTATAAGAGTCAGAATTGAAACGTGTGAAAGCGGACTAACACCTCTAAATGTATTTATTTGTAGTAAATTATTTAGATTTTATAATTATGATCTCTTCGTCATTTCAGTGACCGGTCATTTTCGTTTATTTATCCAAGACTGATTCGTTGATTCAATTCGTTCACATTGAACGAATGAATACAACCCTTATTGAATATGATTTTCATCTTGTCTTTTGATGAACACCAGCTAAACGAAATTGATTCGTACACTATTGAAGGAAAATCGTTCAGTTAAATGACCGGCTCATTCCGTTCAATGAAGTCATTTCAGTGACCGGTCATTTTCGTTTATTTATCCAAGACTGATTCGTTGATTCAATTCGTTCACATTGAACGAATGAATACAACCCTTATTGAATATGATTTTCATCTTGTCTTTTGATGAACAGCAGCTAAACGAAATTGATTCGTACACTATTGAAGGAAAATCGTTCAGTTAAATGACCGGCTCATTCTGTTCAATGAAGTGATCCGTTCATTTTAACCCTATAATTAGTAATACAAAAAGTGGCGAATAAAGCTACAAAATAATGAATTCTGGAAGTCATTAAAATTAGGAATGTAAGCAAAGGTTTTGCTGCTATAAGAAAACTTTTTAATAAATTCCTTTAAAATTTCAGTTGGTTTTTATAAAAAATCCTTTATAATAATATTAAAAAAACTTTGTTTATTATTAATATTTTAGTAATTGTTCAAGCTTAAGGTCTAAAATATTACTAAAATATTATTAATAATAAAAAAGGACAAATAAACTATAATAAGAAAAAAATTGTTTATTTAAAGTTTTAATGTTCTTTTAATTTAAACAGGCAAATCCCGGTATAATGAACGATTATATTGTCAGACCTATTTGTTAAATTGAAAAATTCGTTACACTAAGATTAAATTTTTGAATAAAATGGTGAGATTAGAACCCTTATTATCGCCAAAATTTGTCCATCTTTTATAGTTTTTACTAATTTACTAGTTCTTAAGCTGGAGGTCCACACCAAGCGTATACGCGTTTCACGCGTTCTAAGCAACTGTCAAAAAAGTAGAATCAATGTAGTTGAATGAGTTAAGTTACACACTCAAAAGCGTAGGACGCGCTGACGCCTGAAACGCGAAAAGTTCGTTAACAGCTGACTTTGACAAATGCAAAGCAAATTTATTTTAAAGATGATGTCACCAGAAAAAATGACAGTTGAAATTAGGTTTTTTATATGAGTTTGACAAACAAACCGATAAAAAACTTCATATAAAAAAAAATCAGCTGGGCATACGGCATCACCTCCAAAAGTACATACATTTAAAAAGAAAAAATATTGACGCGAAAAATCTTCGCATGTAACTTGAAATGCCTGACGCTTAAAACGTTTAGAAAGTTTAAAACGCGTTGACGCCAAAACGCGAGTTGTGGACTTCCAGCTTTAGAGTGGGTGAATTGGAACATTATGATGATTAATTTTTTAGTTTTTTTAGTTTTCATTGGGAGGATTTCGGTTCTAGAAATGATTCTACTATAAAAAAAAATATCTATGCGTCATATTAATGAATTAATCGATTAACTTGAATAGGTTTTTACCATTCTTTTATAAATCAACAAGTTTTTGATACATTTGTCGATGTTAAAAATTTGGTTGTTTGTTTGATTTTGTTTCATTAATGTTCATTATATACATTTCTTATATATGGTAGATAATGTTACAAACTTTACTGTACCTTATATCGGATTTTCGTTAAAGTGAGATTCGTTATACCGAGATTTGCATGTATTATGTAATTTTATTAAAAAGTTTATTCATTAAAAAAACTTTTGTTGTAAGTTTTTAAATATTCTTCTAAGACTTTGCTCGTCATAATTTTGAGTATTGAAATATATCTCGTATATACACACACACACATACACACACACCCAAACACACACAAATTCATCATCATAACTTAGACATGTTAATTTCACACAAAAGTCATTCAAACAAAATTGAATTTTCACTTTTAATATATTAATATTTAAACAGCTAAGGAAACTCAAACTTTAACTGGAATTTAGATGTTAGTCTCCAGCAAAGGTGGGGGTGGGTGGGTATTCTAAGCTGTAAATTTTACACTACCTTAACAGAATTTGTTACAAGCTGATTTTTACAATTTTGGGAAATATTTTTGAATTTTGAATATACAAACATAAGTAGAAAGAAGGAAACAAGAAAGAAAAATCATTTATCTGCAAAAAGTAATAAAATATTAATGAAATTCCTAACACACACACACACACACACACATACAAAACTAAAATACCATATTTTAGTGCTAAGAAGGGAGTATATTGAGTTTAGAAAATGAAAAAAGCTTTAAAGGAAGTTTGTTGAAAAAAAAAAACGAAATTTATCGACAAGTTTGCTAAACAAAACACAGATACAGAAACCTGTAACCTTTAGCATTCTATATGCAATATTACCATTAACAAAAAAAAAAAAAAAACATAAATGTTTATAAAATTCTTCTGCACAAATACTCTTAAATAAACCAGTAAACAATTGCTTAAGAAAAATGTTGTGTATGGTAAGTGTTTCATGTGAGTAATTGTTGGCTGGGTTATGGGTTAGCAAGAATCTTTATTATGACGATTTCGTGTGGAAGGTGTATATTTTATGCATTATACTGCTTATGTCTACTATTCCATACCTAAACATTGTTTACATTTTTACACCTCAACGTGAGTTCATGATTTGTACAACGTTTAAAACTTGCGGATTCTTTCGGGTAAAAATTTTTTTTGCAAGAAATTTTTTTTTTGTTTTTTTCCCTCAAGCCCATAAAACACCATCAGTACACGAGGAAAAACACATCCAGAGTCAGAAGTGTTCAAGTGGAATTTTTGCTAAATGAATTTAATAATTTAAAGATAAAGCTTAAAGGAGAGCGGTTTGCTAAAAGTAAATGTTAAAATGTTGTTAGTTTTTGGTTGTTAGTTAAAAAACTGTTTTATAAGTATCTTTTATTTTAAACTTAGCAATTTAAGCTTTAGTTTCTAGCTTAAATTTTTAAATTTATGTCAATATATTGAGAGGGTGCTGTAGCTTAATTGATTAGCGCGTTTGATCATTAAGCATGACTTGGTATTTGTGGCCTGGGTGCGATTCCCAGCCGCTGCCACTCAAAAAAACAACATCAGTTTCTGATAATTATTAGTTTTTCTATCCTATTATAACTAATATTTATCACAGCGCCCTCCTTCGGTGGTATAGCATTTAAACGCCACCGAAGTAAAATAATTAAAATAATGGCTTTAAATCAAACTTTGATCAATGCGCCTACTCACCACCAGAGGCGCTGCAATACTGTACTATTAATAAACATAACGCACAATTACAATGTTATCATATGAAAAGCTTTTCTCTACTTGCACCACCTATTTTTCTCCTACCTATCCCCTTTCCAAAGAAAGTAACACAATTAATTAATTAATATATAGGCGTATTAATTACCTGAGTGTTACTTCTCTTATTCAAAAAAAAATAAAAATATTTGCTTTACACTAACAAAATACACCACATTACTATTTTAAGAAAATTTAACTTACACACCAAAAAACGCAATATCAAATTGGTCACATAATTAGAAACTAAACAAAATATACGCAAAAAAACCTTACTGAGATTTAACAAAACGGACTTATCCTTTAAAATTTTAATGGATAACCCTTGTTTTTGACAACATGCGCCAGTCTTTTTGTTAAACTCTTAATTAAACGCTGGCATGTTTGCAGATATATGTTTTTCCAGCTTTGTTGCACCATCTGAAATAATTCATTTTTGTCCTTTAGGTCTCTTTTTACAATTGCCCATAAGTTTTTAATTGGGTTAAGATCAGGACTTTGGGGTGGACAATCAAGAACATCAATATTTTGTTCCAAAAGCCAACACTTAACTAACCGTTAAGTGTGCTTTGGGTCATTATCATGCTGGAAATGTATTGGACGGGCAAATTCTCAAAGTAATACAGTTCCATTACATTTTCCAAAATGTTTTTATATTAATGCTGATTCAATCTTCCTTGAACTCGTGCAATTGGACCCACACCATGCCAAGAAAAGGCACCCCAGACCATAATAAACCCGCCACTGTGAAACTGTTTTAACAGTGTACCTGGGATCTAAGGCTTTATTTCGAGGACGTCTAGGATACGATTTTCCCTCAGATTGGAACAAGTTAAACTTAGTAGAGCTTAGAATTATATTCCAGTAACGTGGATCTTTTCTGAGCATTTCTCCTGCAAACCGCAACCACTTCATGATATCTTTTTTGAGACATGAGGTATTTTTTGTGCAATGCAACCACGAAGTCCCGACTCATTCAACTGCGCTTATTTTGTATCCAAATTCAGCCTTTGTTTGGCGGGAAGATAAAAATTTATGTTTTTTACTGATTTTACAAATAAATCTATCTTCTGCTAAAGTGATCTTTTGTGTCTAGGTTTCCTAGCTGGGGTTGCAAGGTCCTTTGTATTTTTGTACAAGTGAAACTTAGTGAAGTGAAATCACTTCCTGAGTCGATTTAACGATGTCCGTTCGTCCGTCTGTTCGTCTGGCTGGCTGTCCATGTAAAGCTTGTGCGCAGAGTACAGGTCACAATTTTGAAGATATTTCGATTAAATTTGCATGGGATTGAAACTGGTGAAAATCGGTCCACTATTTCACCTAGCCCCATACAAATGTCCTCCCGAAATAGGAGTTTAACGATCATAAAGTTTTGAATTATGCAAGTATCCAAACAAATGATTAGTAAATGAAGGCAAATCACATTTATTAAATTTTGTGAAGATCGGTCAATAATTGATCATAGCTCCCATATAAGGACCACTTCCGAAAATCACTTAAACGAGCATAAGTCTCTTAAAAACGGTGGTATCCAAATAATATTATACACAAATATGTTTCGTACATATAAATATAATATGGTAGAATTTTATGGCGATCGGTCCATAAGTAGTCGTAGCTCCCATATAAGGCCCACTTCCGAAAATCACTTCAAAGGGCATAACTCTTTTCAAAATGTCGGTATCCAAATAATATAGAACACAAATATGTTTTATGTATATACAAATAATATGGTAGAATTAAAAGGTGATTGGTCCATAATTAGTCGTAGCTGCCCTAGAAGGCCCACTTCCGAAAATAAACTCCCATATAAGACCTTCTCCGTAATTCACTTTAACCTTCATAAATCTTTTAAAAGTATTTATATCGACATTAAGTTTAACACAGATATTATGACACTAAACTTTTGGATGGTCGGTCCATAATAGGTTATATCTCCCATATAGTACCCATTTCTGAAAAACTATTTTAACGTATACTTATATGGTCAGTCTTGATCGGCTATACTTTCTTACTTGTTAGTATTAAGATGTGTACACTTATTGTTAGTTCAAATTTATGAAGATAAAGAAATTAAAACATAAAAAAAAAGTTTTTCTTAAAGAATTTTTAAAAATTATAAACTTTTTTATTTAAATTAATAGCTTATATTATTAATTAAAAAAATTACTTAAAATCATAAACGTTAATTTTAATTTAAACAAAGACACACCAAAAAAATTCCTTCAACTAAGTTTATTTTTTCAACAAAGAAAAGCGTGACAATTATATCTACATATTTATTAATATGAATGGAAATGTCTTGTTGAAAATAAAATTTATACCTATAATACCTATTTAATATATTCCTTTAAACAGATGCTTTAAATTCAAATCTAACACCAAGAGTTTAGTTTTTCTTTGTTAAGTGAAAGCTTTCTTCCTATTTAATAAGAGTGGTGTGGTAGTCATTCACAGTCAGTGTAATAATAAACAAGTCATTCTATTACTGTTTAAATTTTCCTCTCTTATTCTCTTTTTCTCTCAATTTTTATTATAAAATTCACATTTTATTGTTGTTTTATTTCTTTCTTAGATGTCAAGTCAAAGTAATAAATTTATTTTAGAAAATTTCAACAACTATCTACATACATATGCATGTATTTAGAGAAAGGGAAAAACTTCCTTCCCTTCTTTTACGCTGGCTGGTTATTTACACTTGACATGTTTGTTCATACAACCCAAAATATACAGCAACAACAATAATAAATATAAAATAAATTTTTGTTGCAAAAAAAGTGGCAACATTTCAATTGTTAAAAGCAAATACATAAGTAGCAAATATTCAACAAAAAAACATACTAAGACTCTTAAAGGAATAAGCTTAAAGTGAGGGGGGGGGGGGGTATATACTGTACAAAAAGGGGAAGTGGTAAAATCATAAAAAACAAACCAGGGTTTATTTTGCAAATATGTAACAACAATGACAGCTTTGTTTGCCTTCAACACTATGTTGACATATTTTAATTCTTATGCATGATGCCTACATACACATACATACATTTTTATTTTACTTCAACAACAACAACAACAATAAAAATATTAACAGCAACAACAAATAAAGTGAAAATATAAAGAAAAGTGTCTGTATTTATATTATTGTTGGCAATAAAATATTATTTTCATATGAATATACACAAACTTACACAAAACAAATTGTTACAGTGATGAACAAAAGTTTTTCCAAAATAAAGCAAAACTTAAAAATCTCCAAAAAAAAAAAAAGTTTGTTAAATTAAAAAAAATTGTAATTTTAAATAAATTGAGCTTAACTCAAATTTAGCACAAATTAAAAGCATTTTTTCAGTACAATTTTTTTTAGATTGTTACCAACATCTCTAATAAAAATTTAATTGTATTAAAAAGAAATCTTCATTGAAAATATTGACAGCTTAAAGCTTAATCTATAAGCTTTTAAATACATAGAAAATTATTAACAAAAATTCATTTATTTTTATTTTAAATTTAACACAACCTTGTAAAAAAAAATTGTTACATATAAAAATCTATTAAAATATAAGCATAATCTTAAAGCTAACAATTTAAGCTTTTAAATATATATAAAATTTATAACATTCATTTATATATATATTTTAAAATTCAGCACAAACTTGTATAAAAATTTCAATATAAATCAGTTTTGTGTCTTTTCAAAAATTAGAAAATCAATAGAAAACCGTATTAAAACCTGGCAATATTCAAAAGCTTAAGTTTTAAAGTTTAGCACAAATTTCAAAAAAAAATTTCCAACAATATTTTTCTAAGTTTTAACAAAAACTTTTAAAAAAAATTAAGTTTTAATTAAAAATCGTGTAAAAGTTTTATAAAAGCTTAAAGCTAACTGTTAAAGCTTTTAAATACTTGTAAAACTGTTTGCATTTATTCATATTTATTTTTTTTAAAATTTAGCACAAACTTGTATAGAAATTTTAATAAAAATTAGTTTTGTGGCTTTTCAAAAATTTCAAAATAAAATAAATTAAAATAAAAAAACCTGGCAATATTTAAACTTTCTAATACATATACATGGTGTAATTATACAACGTGAGTGCAAATCGACCACAAATACAACATAATACAAAAACAACAGGCATTTTGATGGTATTTTACTACTGTCAAAAAAGTATAAAGTAAATTGTAACAAAGTCAGTCAGCTGTGCTACTGCACTCACCTTGTATAGTTCCACCATGTTCATATAAATATTATTTTGAATTTAGCAAAGTTAGAAAATTTTTGCAATAACAATTTTTTTTAGGGTTTTAACAAATATTTATAAAAACTTGACATATGATTCAAAATAGTATAAAATATCTTTTAAATCTTAGAGCTAACATTTATTACATTTATTTATAATTTTGAAAATTTAACACAAATTTGGAAACAAATTTAAAAAAAATTTGTTTAAGGTTTTTGAAAAATGAAGAAAAAACTTAGTTTGCTTTAAAATTCGTATCAATAAATATCACTATATTAAAGCCAACAGTTTAAGCTTTCAAATAACTTTAAAACTATTAAGTTTTCTTTACATAAATATTTTTAGAATTTAGCTCTAAATTCAAAAAATTTGTTTAAGTTTTAATAAAACTTTTTATAAAAGCTCAAAGCTAGTTTAGCAGCAGTTTAAGCTTTCAAAAGCAGGCAAAATTGTTTACATTTATTCATATGTACATTTTCCTAAATTTAGCACAAACTTTGGAAAAAATATTTTTAGGTTTTTTTTTTATAGAATTACAAAAATATCTTCAAACTACAAATCGTATTAAAAATTTTTAGTGTTTTTAAGCTAACAGCTGAAGCATTTAAATTTAAAAATATGTTTTCTAAGCTTATTTATTTAAAATTTGTTAAAAAAAAACAACTGAAACAACATAAATATGATGATGAAAAAAAGGTACCGAGCGACCATGATTAAAGTTAATTTAAAAAAAAAAGTACAAAAAATTTTGAGTTAAAATTTTACAACTTTTAAGAGACAATTTTTAGCCAACTTTCTAAAATTTGTCGCATTGTGATATTGCCTCAGGTTTCGCTGAAAACAGAGTTTTAATTGAAAGTCGCAAAACCACTTCTGTTTTATGTCCTGTTTTATGTCTGTTTATGTGTTCACACCGGTCACGTTCGACATGACGGAATTGCCCATATATTTTTTAATTTTGGCACAAACTTAAAAAAAAAAATTTCTGTTTGCACACAATTTCAAAACAATTAACCTAATGCCAATTTCTAAAATAAAGTCCAAAAAGTTCTTAAATTTGTTTAATAAATTTAGGCATCTGATTTCAAAAAGAAAAAAGTTTTTCAAGTTAGCTAGGCAGGTGGAAAAAGGTTAATGAGTGCCTCAAGGCACTCTTTGGCTTTAATTGATTAAAATGTACACATTTCTAAGACGGTATATTTTATTGCTTTTTATTGCAAATAAATGGAAAAAAATATATTATTTGTGTTTATGATAATCAAAAAAAAATATTTCTTGTTTGAGCAGCATAAATGAATTTTGCATTTCGAACAAAAACATTGCGCCTGAGACTTTTTGCAACGCTTGCACCATATTTAACCATTTTCTCTATATACACAGAAAAAAATAAAAATGAGTTTCAATTAAAATATTTGTGGAATCAATTAAAAATTTAATTGAAATCGACCTGTAAACAAAATGATAGTATCAATTAAAAAAAAATGTGAGATTTAATTGAAAATATCAGAAAAATCAGAAAAAGTAATTGAATCAATTAAAATTTGAATTGAAAATTATTTTAAAATCAATTAAAGGTTTAATTGAAAAAAAAATATGATTTTTTTTTCTGTGTAGCCAAAGAGGGTAATGAGTAATACGAATATCCGCAACTAGGTGAATAGTTTTGCTGAATATATTTACATGATTAGGTTGTGGTGAATTTACTAAGGATGTACTAATCGATTTAAGCTTGGGCGAATCTAACTGACTGTTTTTCTTAATATGTAACTAATCCAGCAGTAATGGCTTCCCGAAAATCTGGTAACTCAAGCGCTTGGAAAATCCACTGAGTTAGAAAAAAGTGTAGCATAATATACAGAATTGAGCTTTCAAAGCAAATATTTTAGTACGCTTATTAGCAACTGCTAAATAAGCTTGGGGAATAAAAAATAACAGTTATATTTGTCACCATTGTCACTTTTATGATGAGTGCCTTGAGGCATGAAGGTTAAGTCAAAAATCGTCAGAAAAAAACATTAAAAGCGTAAAGCTAAGCATTTAAGCTTTTAAAAAACTGTTAAATGTTATTCTGATTATTATCTTAAAATTTTCTCACAAATTCGGCTTAATTCGCTTAAATCAAAATATTTAGATTTTTAAGTAAACTGAGTTTTTAATGTTAAAAACGCAAAACAAATTTAATTATTTTAACCTTGTTTAAAAGATGACGCCATAAGCTATGCAATAGATTAGGTTAGGTCAGCAGGCAGCCATAGTTAGTACAGCTCACTTAGGTCCATTCGTTAGTCATTTTGTGTTGCCTGAAAAAAGTTGAATAGAAGAAAAAAGAAAGGGGATAGATGTTATAGAGACATAGAGAGAGTAGGACTGGTAGGAGAAGAAAATGTCAAGAGCAAAAGAAGATGTCGGGTCCGGAAAGTTTAGAAGAAAAGATGGAGTAAATACTCCGAGCCGCTTAATGGCCAGTAGTTTCACTGTAAGTGAAGGGATTGGGTCCAAAATCATGATAGCCAATTGCTATTCCTAATGAAGGCATTGATACGCTCTAATTTCAATATGGAATACTTGTGAGATTTTTTAATTTGCTTTATATATAATTTTATTATAGGTACAAACCCAAGTTTTAAAAATAATTTTTTTTAAACCTAAAAAGTTCCTTTTACCCTTCATAAAAATTTGGGGTAGAGAACGTACAATCTCTAAATTATCTAAAATATTCTAAAAGCTGTTTGTTACCTTAAGCTTTGAAAAATTGCAAACAATTTTAAGTTTGCTTAGAAATATTGTTTTAAATATTAGCGCAAACTTTGCCCAAATTAAGACAAATCTCACAGAATTTTCTTTTTTCAAAATTTTATAATTTTTTTAAGCAACTAAAAGCTGTTAATAAAAGCTATTAGGGTATTAACAAAGCCACTAAAAGCTTTTGATTTTAACTTTTGAATTTGCTTAGAAATATTTTTTTAAATATTAGCAAAAACTTTGCCCAAATTAAGACAAATCTCACAGAATTTTTTTTTCAAAATTGTATAATTTTTTTAAGCAACTAAAAGCTGGTAATAAAAGCTATTAGGGTATTAACAAAGCCACTAAAAGCTTTTGATTTTAAGTTTTAAATTTGCTTAGAAATATTTTTTTAAATATTAGCACAAACTTTGCCCAAATTAAGACAAATCTCACAAGACAAATCTCACAGAATTTTTTTTTCAAAATTTTTTAATTTTTTTAAGTAACTAAAAGCTGGCGATAAAAGCTATTAGGGTATTAACAAAACCACTAAAAGCTTTTGATTTTAACTTTTGAATTTGCTTAGAAATATTTTTTTAAATATTAGCACAAACTTTGCCCAAATTAAGACAAATCTCACAGAATTTTTTTTTCAAAATTTTATAATTTTTTTAAGCAACTAAAAGCTGGTAATAAAAGCTTTTAGGGTATTAACAAAACCACTAAAAGCTTTTGATTTTAAGTTTTAAATTTGCTTAGAAATATTTTTTTTTATTTTTTTTAGAATTTTTTTTTTTTTCAAAATTCTATAATTTTTTTAGAGCATCTAAAAGCTGGTAATAAAAGCTATTGGGGGCTTAAAAAAGCCACTAAAAGTTTTTGATTTTAACTTATTTGATGTATATTTTTATTTTAAAAATTTTCTTGATGAAAATACCTTCACTGTAAGTTTATAACAAAATTCTGTTTTTGAGTTTGTAACAGTAATAAAATTGTTTATATGAAAATGGTTTTAGAAAGGAAGTTGACGCCATATTTGTTTACGCCTTGCACAGATTACTGTTAGGTTTTGTTTTGAGCTGCTTAACAAGATGTCAACAGTAGAAAATTTATAAGAATAATAATAAGTTTGTTTGTTTCAATTTTGGGCACCCACAACAAATAAAGGAAATGTTTTTACTGTTTTCGTTTATTTTTATTTCTGGGGGAACAAACAATCTTTTTCATGTGTAAAACATGACAAAACATATTTTAATCAACAATCAGTACTTTGCCAAACAACAAATGTATTTAAATTGTCTTCTCCATAAATCAAGTTGGTAATGAATTTGTATTTATATACATATGTACATATTTGTTATTGTTTATATTATCATATTTTAAGTGTTTTTATAAGTTTAATTATCTAGATATTCCTTATAAGTAAATAAACCATTAAGCAAAAGTGTTAAGAGCAAAGCAGTTAAATAAAGCAGTGGTTGGCATAAAGAGATATTTATAAGTAATTTAGAAAAGCATGTTAAAAACTTAATAAATCAAAAGGTAAGTGTTACTTCTTGCTTGATTTTGAAGAACTTCATTGAAATTCTCGAAGTCTAGCTGTTGACCTTTCTGCTATGACCCTTAGTGTGTAAATTTGCCGACCTTTATATTGCAGTGTAATTTATTACAGCATACTTATTTGGTTAGTTAATTTTCATTCGACCTTTTTGTGCTTTTCTTTTTTTTTTTTATTTTTTTTTTTTTTTGTTGGAAATTATTAACACGTGACATGTTGAAGACCACCAATACAAACTCACTGCTATTCACTACTAATATTTTAACACACACTACTAATATAGAGAACAAATATTTACTTGAGTATTAGTATAATAATAAAGCAATTATTATTGTTAATACACATGTAAACAATACATTATAGCATTAATGCTAACAAAACAAATAATTAAACTATTTTTATCTACAAACAAGTTAGATAATTATAACAATTATTACAGAAATAATGAAACATTTTCTAAAGACCATTATATAGTTAAATTGTAGGACTTGTAAAGTTAAAAGAAAAAGGTTTAACAGCAACTAATAGACAATATAGAACAAATAATGAAATTAAAAATATTTAAAAGCATTTTTATAAACCCTAAAATAAGCTTTTAAATAAATCGAAAATTAAGTAAATTCCTTAACAAATGTTTTTTTTAAGTTCCCAGAAACTTTAAAAAATTTCAAGTTTAAAAAAAATTTAGGAATTTTTCAAAAAATCTTTAAAATTAGTTTTGCTAAAGCAAAGCACAATAATTTATTATTTTCTATTATCTAATAAAATAAGCTATTATAAAAATTATAAACATAAATCTCTTAATGTGTATATACTTTTTTAAATTTACCACCAATTTTGATCAAATTTCAAGCCTTAGAAAAATGTTGACAATTTTTCAAAAATTCAAAAAAAAATGTTTCTTATTAAAAATAACACAATAATTTAATGTCATCCTGCAGCTAATATCACAAGCTATTTAAAAATTTAAAACCAAGTCAAATTTCTAGATATATATTTTTTAAAATTTCTCAAAAACTTTGAACAAATTTTAAAAGCTACAAAAAATGTAAGCAATTTTTCAAAAATTCATAAAAAATATTTCTTATTAAAAATAGCACAATAATTTAATGTCATCCTGCAGCTAATATCACAAGCTATTAAAAAATTTATAACCAAGTAAAATTTCTGAATATATATTTTTTAAAATTTCTCAAAAACTTGGAACAAATTTTAAAAGCTACAAAAAATGTACGCAATTTTTCAAAAATTCTTTAAATTTATTTGTTGCTAAAGAACACTACAATAACTTAATGTCAGCTAATAGCCATTAACATATACTTTGATAAAATAAATAAAAGAATGAAATCTTCGAATATATACATTTGCAAATATACGAGGTCTGATTAAAAAATAACCGTTATTTTAAAATTTCGTGAATTACACATGTTCGATTTTCGCATTTCTGTTATATATGTTGGTAATATCAGCCATTTTGGATTGTCAGTTTGTTTTTGACAGATAAAAAGGTTAGTCGTGTTTTGGTGTGCTCTTCGATTTTTTACTATTCGACAAAATGGATCAAAGACACGGTATTAAGTTTTGTGTAAAAAATGAAATTAAATGCGCAAGGACATTTGAAATGTTGACTGTGGCGTTTGGCGAGTCTACTATGAGCAGAACACAAATTCAGGTTTAAGGAAGACCGGGAAGATGACAATGACTATGCTCGTCCTGGTCGCCCTAGTACTTCAACAACCGATGAAAACATTGAAGCAGTGATTTTGGGTAATCGTCGAATCACTATCAGAGAGGTTGTTTTGCGGATGTTTTAGGACGATCCAGATTTCCTCAAACAAATCATAACTGGTGACGAATCATGGTTGTATGGCTATGACATTGAAACCAAAGCCCAATCATCCCAATGGAAATGTCCAGAAGAGTCAAGACCGAAAAAAGCGCATCAAGTTCGGTCAAATGTAAAGGTTTTGCTCACTGTTTTCTTCGACTGCAATGGCGTGGTGCATCATGAATTCTTGCCACAAGGTCGTATGGTCAATAAGGAATACTACCTTGAAGTTATGCACCGTTTGCTCAAAACAATTCCTCAGAAACGCACAGAATTCTGGAAAAACCAATCATGGATTTTGCACCAGCTCACATATTGATGCTTGTGTGTAAGTTTTTGATCAAAAACAAAACAGTTATCATGACTCAACCACCGTATTCACCGGACTAGGCCCCCCCCCCCGCTGAATTTTTCCTCTTCACGAAACTGAAGACACCGATGAAAGGAAAGCGTTTTGCTACGATTAAGGAGATAAAAGAAAAATCGAAACAGGAGCTGTTGGCGATACCAAAAAGCGCGTTTCAGAAGTGTTTCGAGGATTGGAAAAAAAACGCTGGCATAAGTGAGGGGAATTACTTTGAAGGGGAGAAGATAGTGATATTGATGAATAAATAAATACTTTTTGAAGAAATTTAAAATACGGTTATTTTTTGATCAGACCTCGTATGTATATATATATATAAAATATATATAAGTAATTATTTAATATATAATTAGTAATACAAAAAGTGGCGAATAAAGCTACGAAATAATGAATTCTAGAAGTCAATAAAATTAAGAATGTAAGTAAAGTTTTTGCTGGTAAGCTTAAACAATATTTTGAAAATATGTATTTGAAAAATTCATAAAAATTATCTTTATAACAACATTGTACAATTATTCCACTTCATTTTTGAGTCAATAATTTTAGCTACTTATATATTTTATAATAAATAAAATTACTTAAGACATATTTTCTTAAATTGCCCTTAAACTTCAAACATATTTGAAAAATTTGCTAAAATTAGTTTTTACTTTTTGACATCATATTTCTCTTTCGTAATTTCAAAACTCCATAAAACTAAATTAAATAACATAAAAGTGCATTTCTATTCTCTATAAAATTCCCTTAAAACTAAACTTTATTACTTGAGAATTATTGCCAAAAAAAAACAACTTATTACATTATGTTGGTTTCTCATTTCCCAGTTTATTGATAGAAAATGAAATGAAAACAATCAAATGACAACTGTCAGCAATATTTTTCTTTCTTTCTCTTAACAAAAAAACACATTTTTGTAGCAGCACCAAAAAGCTTAACTTGGTGGATAAATTGAAAGAAACCTAGAACACATTTTAATGAGAAAAAACACAAAAAAAGTTTTTTGTTTGCTAACTCTTAAATAGAGAAAAAAAAGTCTTATACTTAGGAGTAAATATTGAATCAGTGGCAACCCAATTTTTTTTTTGTTAAGCATTGGAACTGTGACAGTTGGGAGGAAGCAGAAGGAACAAGAGGGCAAAAAAAAAATATTATATAAGAATTGGCAAAAATAAGTTCAAAGTTTATATGATTAAAGTTATGATGAAGTCTGTTTTCATACTGTGGAACAAGGTTAGAAAAATGAGCAAAGATTAGATAAAAAGCTTATTATTTAGGAAGTTGAAGCAAAAGCTTAATAAAGTTTTCTGGTTTTAACAGTCAGATTGATAAGTTTAAGAAAACTTTTTTACAGTTTTATATTTGCAAGTTTTTACATAAAAGCTTTTAGACTTTTTAGCAAACATTTGATGGAAAGCTTAATTTTTTATTTGGTTAAAAAAATATTTTAAAGAAATTTATTTTTTCAACATGTTCCTTGGCAATTTTAAGAAAAAACTAAGAAAAGCTTTTTAACAAAACTTTTAAAAAAGTTTGAATTTTCACAAAGTTGAAGAAAGTTTTAGTTGGAAACTAAGTGAACTGTCAGTAGTTTTGTATTTAATAGTATTTTATATAAAAGCTTTAAAGCTCTTTAACAAAACTTTGGTAAAAAGCTTGATTTTTTATAAAATGGAGCAAAAGTTTCGTAGGTACTAAGAACACTTTGAATAGTCTTGTGTTAGCATACACTTGTTTAAGCTTTAAAGCTCTTTTACAAACTTTCGATAAAAAGCTTGATTTTTAATAAAGTTGAAGAAAATATTAGATAGAAACTAAGAAAACTGTTAATAGTCTTGTATTTTATATAACAGCTTAAAAGTTCTTTAACAAAACTTTGATAAAAAGCTTGATTTTATATAAAGTTAAGGAAAATATTTGATTAAAACTAAGAAAGCTGGTAATAGTATTGCATTTAATAATATTTGATATAAAATCTTTAAAGATATTCAACAAAACTTAAACAAAAATCTTGATTTTTAATAAAGTTAACGAAAAAAAAAACTGTCAATAATCTTGTATTTGATAGTATTTTACAGAAAAGATCTTTAAAAAGTTTGGTAGGAAATAAGAAAACTTTGAATAGTCTTGTATTTGCATACATTTCTTATAAAAGTTTCATTTTATATAAAATTGAACAAAATGTTAGTTAGAAACTAAGAAAACTGTTAGTAGTCTTATATTTCATAGTATTTTATATAAAACTTTGATAAAAAGCTTGATTATAGATAAAGTTGAAGAAAAAGTTTGGTATGAACTAAGAAAACTTTTAATAGTTTTGTAGTTGATAGTATTTTATATAAAAGCTTTAGAGTTCTTTAGCAAAACTTTAATAAAAGCTTGTTTTTTATAAAAATGAGGAAAAAGTTTGGTAGGAAGTAAAAAGACTTTTAACAGACTTGCTTTTGCTAAAAAACTTGATTTTTTTATTAAATTTTTGAAATATTTCAAAGAGCTTTAATATACTTAATAAAGTTTGATAGTTATTAAGAATAATATAATTACACCTGCATGTTGAAGTATTTTTAAAAGCTTTAAGCTTTCATGTTTGCTAGGCTTGTAATTTACTTTATGTTGAAAAAAGCTTATTTTCTTTTTTAGTTAAATATTTTATTGTGTCCTAGCCACTGTTTAGTTTTATTTTTTATACAAAAAAAAAAACGTCCAACAACTCCACTAAATTATTATGATCTTTCCTGCAAACAAACCTCTTTTCACAACAAAAAAAAAAGCTTTAAAGAACACAAAACTTTTATTTGGAAAAGTATAAAAACTATTTTTGAAGTATTATAGTTTTCTTGTTAGTTTTTATGATTTCTTTAGGGAGTTTATATGGCAAATACATACACGTACTCTTACACAAAAAAACCTACTTATATTACAAATATTGTTGCAAAAAAAACATACTTTTTTTTGGGAGGGGGGCAAATACAGGACAAATAGTTTAGCTTTAAGAGAGCTAGAAAACAGCACGGAAAATTGTTGAATTTTAGAAAAATTTAAATTACAAAATTTTTTGTAATATTTTATGGCATTTAGTGCTTGAAAAACAACATTGTTTTTCCATTAAAATACAGCAGACAGCTTTAAGTGGCTGTTAAGGATGAAAGCGTGAGTGAGAATTCATAAAAGGGAGTAGGGGTAGAAATATTTCATTAACACAAAGATACCAGTATGTTCGTTGCATAACATCCTTGGCAAACAATATTGAAGTTAAATTGTTTGCTTGCCAGGCAATAATGTTTAAGCAGGATACACCTGCAAAAAATAAACAAAAACACTCAATTGCATTTACAAAAAAAAAACACACACACAGCTACAGAAACAGGGAATAAAACAAACTCATTTAAGCAACAAAAATTATTTGTTAAAGCTTTTAACAAAACAACAATCCAAAACACAGACAACAATCCACGTGGAAGACGTTGACGTTGAAAACCAAAAGCAATTCAATTCAAAATATGTATATCCAATTCCTTTAATCCTGGCAAAAGGCAGCACACAAAAAAAAAACGGAAGTTACCATAACACGCGACCTAAACATTCGCACACAAAGCAAGAAAAAAGAAGTACGTGCATCATACGATAAAAAGTATTTAACACGTAAAATTTATATTGTGTGCTAGAAATGGCATTGTACAAGAAAATTGTACTTAATGCTAAGGAAAAAACAAGAAATGTGAAACGAAAAATCTATCAGAACATGCCATCAAAAGCCCCCTAAAGAAATTCTAATGAAAACTCATATGCAATCTTTAAGCATTTACATACACTTTACTCGAATGTGCGGGGTTTAAAACCCACGCAGTTCTGTGACCCTAACTAGTCTGCCAAGAGACTGTCCTGTCGGATTGAGGGTTTAAATTAATCAAACTCTTTCACAAAACTTAGATTAATAACTTTTAAAAGCTGAATAAAACGTTTCAAAAAGCTTAGGAACTAAGAAAACTTTAAATACTCTTATATTTGTAAGTATTTTACATAAAAGCTTTAAAGCTTCTGAACAAAAGTTAAAACATAGCTTGACCCTAACTAGACTACAAAGAGACTGTTTGATTGCAGGTTTTTCACAAAACTTAGATAAATAGCTTGAGGTGTAATAAAGCTGATTAAAACGTTACAAAAAGCTTTCTTTTTATCAAAATTTAGCAGGATAAGTTTAGGTTGGAAGAAAGACAATTTTAAATTGAAAGCTTTTTAATAAAATTTTGACAAAAAGCTAAAGGAAAAGCTTCCTTGTTTAAACTTGTAGGTTAATAAGGTAATTTAGGAATTAAGAACAATTTAAATACTCATGTATTTGCAAGTATTTTATATAAAAGCTTTAAAGCTTCTGAACAAAACTTAACAAAAAACTTGACTTTTTATCAAGTTAACGAAAAAATGCTGCAAAAAGTTTTCGCCTTTTTCATGATAAGTTTAGGTAAGTACTAAGACAGTATTCCAAGTATTTTATGGAAAAGCTTTTAAGTTTTTACCTAAACTTAAACAAAACAATCTTAGAGAAAAGTCTTTAAAAAAATATTTTTTTTTCAAATTTTCTTTCACAAATTTAGTGAGAAATTAAAAAAAATATTACTATACTTTAAATTGTAAGAGTTTTATATAAAAGCTTTTAGCATTAAATCTGGAAAATCTGCCAGTTCTGCTGGGTAAAACCAAGAAAACTTACACGTCTGTGTAAATGAATTTCTGCATATATGTAAACATATGTTTATAAATGTACGATTATCCTTAAGAAAGGATCACGCAAAATGGCTTTTAAAAAAAGAAAGCAAGTAAGAAATAAACCATGCTGTATGTTCTATTATATTGCTTATTTAAGCATATAAATATTAAGGCATTTGTTACATTCTTGCTGGCTTTGTATTTCAAAATACCCTACACATTTATAAAGAAAATAAATAAAAAGAACGAAAATTTAGCAAATTATTTTGTTTAAGGCCTTAGGAAAAATATATAAATGAGAATATTGCCATAATTGAAAATATATTAGAAGGCCTAAGCCATTAGCTTTTAAACAGCTTTAGATTTATGGGCAATTATTTAAATAAATATCGTAAAAGTATAAAAGTTGTTTAATTTATAAAAAAAATTCCTATTCAAATTCAATGTTAAAAAAACAAAAAGGGAAACAACTGCCGCGGATTTTTTATTCATGATTGGGCTAATAAAGAAATTTTATGTATTTAAGCAATTTTTAATAGCTTCGATAGTTATGTATTGAATATGGGTTGAAAATTATGAATTTTTTATAAATAAAACTGTTTTTAAGGAATTGCAGATGTTTATAAAAATTTTTTGATGCTCGTCAAAATTTTAAGTTTGTGATCCTAAAAAAGAGGATTATGAACATATAGCAATAATTTAAAATTGAGCAAAAAGCCTAGAGTGTTGGCTCTTAATCTAAATTAAACTTCTTAAAGAATTTTAAGTTTAAATATTTTTAAAAAAATTTTAGAAAAAATATTTTTGAGAAATTTCCCTCATAAAAGTTTTAGGTTTGTGACCTTATGAAAACAATATAAATTAAAATATTTCAAGAACTTTAATTTTTTTATAAAGCACAGGCTCTTAATTTAAATTAAACTTCTATAAGAATTTTAGTTTTAAAAATTTTTAAACAAATTTTAAGAAAAAATATTTTTGAGAAATTTCGCTCATGAAAGTTTAGCTTTGTGATCTTATGAAAACAATACAAATGAAAATATAGCAATAATTTAAAGTTTATTTAAGAGGTGACTTTTAATCTGAATTAAACTTTTTTAAGAATTTTGAGTTTAAATATTTTTAAAAAAAATTTAAGAAATTTGAGAAATATTTGAGAAATTTCGCCTGTAAAAGCTTTAGCTTTTACCTTATGAAAACAATATAAATGAAAATATTGCAAGACTTTTAAAATTGTTATAAAACATAAACAATTCGCTCTTAATATAAATTAAATGTTGATTTTAAATATTTTTAAAAAATTTTAGTAAAACTAAAAAAAGCAAATTTTAAGAACTTACAGCTTAATGCAAAATAAACTTAAAATTTAACATATTTATATCTACATTTATTTCTAAAATTTTGAATAGCAGTTAACACCTTTTTTATTGACTGAATTATTTTCTGAGTAATTAAACAAAAAAGTTTAAGCTTTGAGATGCTGGTAAAAATTTATAGTTTGTTATTTTAAGGTAAATTTATTTGCGAATTTTGGGTTTAAATGTTTTTAAATTTTAAAATTTTTTTTTTTGAAACTAAAATTTTCAGCAAAAATCTGAAAAGTACATAAATTTGCTACTTTAAGAAAATTAAACAAATAAAGAAATTTTTTGTATATATCAGCTGTTTCTAATATTTCTTCTATTTCAAATATTGGATTACATACAAATATTGTACATTTTTTAAAAAAAAGAAGAAAATTATATGAAATTTAAGGTTTGCGGATATATAAAAAAATATATATATGAAAATATTGCAAAAACTAAAAATTCCTGTTAAAGCTCATACTATTGTTTAATATTCCAAATTAAATTTATTTAAGAATTTTATGTTGAAATATTTTTAAAAAAATTTTAATTAAAAATAAAACGTTGCCAAACAAATTTTAAATTTCCAAAAAAAAAACCAAAAAATACACAAGAAAATATTTTAAAAAAACTAAAAATTGTTTACTATTCTAAATTAAATTTATTTAAGGATTTTATGTTGAAATATTTTTAAAAAAAATTTTAATTACATTACATATTTCCAAAAAAATTTTTAAATTTCCAAAAAAAAAAACCCAAAAACAATTTGAGGCCTTTTAGAAAATATATATGAAAATATTTTAAAAATTCCTGGTCAAGCTCATACAGTTGTTTACTATTAAAAATTAAATTTATTTGCGTATTTTATTTTGTAATATATTTAAAAAAAAAAATTTAAATGAAACTAAAATGTTTCCAAAAACAAATAAAAATAGTTTGAGGCCTTACAAAACAATATGTGTATAATAATATTTCAAAAACTAAAAATTCCTGGTAAAGCTCATGCAGTTGTTTACTATTCCAAATTAAATGTATTGGCGAATTTTATCTTGATATATTTTTAAAAAAATTTTATTTAAAACTGAAATTTTTCCAAAAAAAAAATTTTTTTTTAATTTCCAAAAAAAAACCCCAAAACAAATTTGAGGTGTTTTAGAAAATATATATGAAAATATTTTCAAAAACTAAAAATTCCTGGTAAAGTTTTTTACTATTAAAAATTAAATTTATTTGCGTATTTTATTTTGAAATATTTAAAAAAAAATTTAAATAAAACTAAAATGTTTCCAAAAACAAACAAAAATAGTTTGAGGCCTTACAAAAAAATATGTGTATAATAATATTTCAAAAACTAAAAATTCCTGGTAAAACTCATGCAGTTGTTTACTATTCCAAATTAAATGTATTGGCGAATTTTATCTTGATATATTTAAAAAAAAAATTTAATTACAACTAAAATTTTTGCAAAAAAAAAAAATTAAATTTCAAAAAAAAACTAAAAACAATTATATTTACAATTTTGTTATATCTTAAAACCATTTTGAATTTCTTGCTTAGTTTGTTAAAATATGCCTGTAATTTTTTTTTTAAATTTTTTGAAATAAAGCTGTTTTGTAAGCAATTAAATAAATTTATTAAATTAGGTTGGTACTCGTAAAAGTATGAAAATTTCTTAATACTAAAATAATTCTTTAAAAGCTTAAACAATTGTCTTTTAATTAAAAATTAAATAATTGGCAAATTTTATTGATAAATATTTTTAAAAGTTTTTTGTCTTAAAATTAAAATGAAAATTTTTCATTCTTATACGGTGCTTAGAAATTCGTTGTTTTTCTTAATAAATTTTATTTTCTAACAAGCTAAATGTCTCTTAAAGCAAGTTAACAGAAAATAATAATTTTATTATCTTGCTTTTCTATAAGACAAAAAAAATGACGCCATATTGGTTTTAGCATGTTTTACAGGCTTATGATTACAAAAGATTTCTTTTCACCAACAACCTCCTGTTTTACCACATCTTTCATATTTTTATTTAAAGAAACAAAAAAGAAAAACAATATTTGGTTTAACAAAGTATAAGTACGGAGTAACAGCAATAATATAAAATATTAATAATACTAAATAAAGTTTTAACGTCAAGTTGGAACGCACCATTTAACATAACATACATACATACATATTTCTTTTGCGTTGTTCATAATACTCCCCATAGGTTGGTTGGTTGTTTGAAATCAATATAGTGTCAAGCTTTCAACTAAAGATTTTTTCCAATTTAGTTGCTTGTTTTGTTTACAACGATTTAAGCATCAAATACTTTGCATAATTTTTATTTAAAAAATTTTTTTTGTGGGTATTGTTATTATTACAACACAAGTGCCAATATTTACTTACTGACAATTACAACAAAAAACTAAAACAAGCACTTGCTTCACAATCTCTTATTCATATTTTACATCCTTAGAAGTTGTCTATATGCCTCCCCCTTTCTCTCTCTCTCTCTCTCACACGTTGTTTATCATTTTGTAGCTGTGCCATTTTGTCTTGTGTTGTATTGGTAAATGTAAATCAACCTGTATGTAATGACATTCTTTTTGACGTTTATATTTGTTGTTTTGTCGTCAAATTTTGTTTCCTTTTTTTTGTTTGTTTTATTCAAATCTTTAGAGATTTTGCATGTAAATCTTAAATAAATTTTATATGTACAGAGAGAGAGAGAATTTTAATATGCTGCTGTGGATTTTAAGTAGCAAAAGGAAGTTGGCTAAAAACAATAATAACCAAACCAAAAAAAAAACATATGCCTTTGGCAGCTGAAAGTATAAAATGGTTTTTGATGTTGTGTCGACGTTGTCATCGTGGTGTGTGGCTGGGCTGCAAGACGATGATTTTGTTAATGTCAATATTTTGACAATTTAATGAATTTTTGGAAAAAAAGAAACGAAATGAAAGCAATATAAAACATAAAAAAGTTTTTATTTTTTGTTTAACACAACAAATTTGACATAATAAGAAATGTATATTTGTTTTAATAAACATATTTTGAAACATTTATTTTTTTCTTTTTTGACTGTTGGTTTTGCGGAAATTATCCACTGATCAAAAGGTGTCATTAAAATGTGACAGAAAAGAAATATGTACATATATATAAACACAACAATTTAAAACTAATTTAAAATTTATGCTGTGCGAGGGTGGTTCGAAAACTTCTTAGCCTAGCACAGAAAGAGAATAGTTAGTTTTTCAAAAACATTTGTATTTTTCAATATAATCTCTTGGAACTTCAATATACTTAGTCCAGTGCTTATCTAGCAATTATATCCTTTGATTAAAATAGTTTTCCTCAAGGCCTACAAAATAGTGGTTTACAACTGTAATTGCATCTTCATTTGAGGTAAAACGTTTGCCAGCTAGGAATTTTTTCTAGATTTGGGAACAGCTAAAATTCTCTGGGAGCTAAATCAGGAGCATAAGGTGGGCGGTCAAGCAACTCCTACTTTAATTCGCGGATGCGTCTTCTTTAAACAACTGTTGCTATATGAAGAAGTTGCCAGATCGAAAAGAAGGTTAACATGTGTCCATAGCACAGATGGAAGTTTCTAAAATATTTAACTTTCTGTTCTAGGCTTTCCGAACCCCCCTCGTAGACAAGAAACATTTCAAATTTGCTAAAGTTTAGGGCCAAATAAAAAAAATATATTTAAATTGTATTAAATTTATTGTAAAGTCTAAAATAATTTCTCTAATTTTATGTAAAAATATTCACGGGTTTTTTAAATGTTTGTTAATTTTTAAAAATGTTCAAACTTTAACCAAATTTTTCTTTTTTTACACTTAGTTTTGGCTTTTCAGAACATATGGCCTAAACTATAGTATTTGACCTGAAAGATTTATTAGTTCCAAACTTTCTGTCTATAACTCGAAATTTTGCTATTTTCTGTTTTGATAAAGTAAATTGGAGGAAATTTTAAACCAGACCAATATCTTGAAATTTTAATTTTCAAATGCGTTTAATATGAAAATTATAAGAGCACTGCATGCATGGTTTTTAAAGATCTATCTGTAGACTTGCAGAAAATGAAAATATCTTTGAAATCGTATAAAAATTAAAAAAAAAAATACAAATGATTGTAAATTTACATATCAAGCTACGCCCATGTAAAATTTAGTCCCGCTTGGACCAGTCATTTATTCAGTACACTTGTACACCCTACATCTCCGATTCCCTTGCATAGTTTGTTTAAGTTTTTGCGACACATTTTTGTTAATAGAATTAAATACTTTAATTTTTTTTTTAGTGATTCTGATTTAATGATTTTATTAATTGTTATATATAATTACACCCGACTTTTTAGTATCATAATTTCAAAGTCCCGCTTTTTCATAATATTTACTTTCAAATCCCACTTTTTCAACCTTAACATACCGCTTTTTGATAAAAAAAAAAAAAAAACCGTCTGGTCACGTTATGTATGTGATGTTTATGCCCACCACTGTTTTTTTTAAGAATTTTGTTTAAATTAACTTGTTGATTTGATTTTTGTCTTCAATTTCCTATAAAATAAAACTTTTCTTAACGAATTTTCATAACTAGCGAACATTTAAAGTAAAACTTTAACTCTTATGTGCTTATTACCAAAGGAAATATTAATATTGATTTTTCGTTTTATGTGTAAACTCTTAAAATTTGTTGCCATGTTTTTTTTTTTGGTAATTTCCTGTCGCCATCATAAACATTAAGTCAGGAATGTCAAGAACAAAATACACTTACAAAAATTTATCTATAGCTTAAAAAATTGACAAATTTTAAGGAGAATTGTTAAGAGATCATATAAATTTATTTTATATATCAAATATAAACACAAAATTGTCTCTAGTTAGTTTGTTAAGCAAAATCTTTATTTATTTCTTAATGTCTTTAACAGCACTTGCACTTTTTATACCCTATACCACCATAGTGGGGAGGGTATATTGGATTTGTGCTGATGTTTGTAACATCCAGAAATATTGGTCCATCACCAACTTTTTAAAATCTGAGTCGATTTAGCGATGTCCATCCGTCTGTCTGGCTGGCTGTCCATGTAAAGCTTGTGCGCAGACTACAGACGCAGTTTTTAAGATATTTCGATAAAATTTGGTACGTGATATTTTTTCGGCCCCAGAATGGATGTAGAAATTGATAGATAGAAATTTCATCACAAATGAGTGGTAAATGAAGCCAAATCACATCTACAAATTTTGTGCAGATCGGTCCATAATTAGTCGTAGCTCCCATAAGGCTCATTTCTGAAAATCACTTTAAAGAGGATAACTCTCTCAAAAATGTTGGTATACAATTAATATTTAACGTACATATATTTCATCTATATACAAATAATACAATGCAATTTTATGATGATGGGTCCATAATTAGTCGTAGCTCGCATATAAGGCCCACTTTCGAAATTCACTTTACCGATCATAAATTTCTTAAAAATGTTGGTATCCAAATAATATTTATCGCAAATAAGTTTCTTACATACAGAAATAATGAGACCTAATTTTATAATGGTCGGTCCATAATTAGTCGAAACTCCCATATACGACCCTCTCCGAAATTCAATTTCATCTTTTAAAAGTATTTATATCGAGATAAAGTTTAACATACATAATATTTATACATATTCATAGACATCATGGCACTAAATTTTTGGATGATCGGTCCACAATAGGTTATATCTCTCATATAACGGCAATTTCTGAAAAACTGTTTAATACATATACTGGGTGTAGGGTATTATATGGTCGGGCTTGACCTATTATACGAAAGTATTACTTGTTTATTTTTTAACAAATACATTTGGTAACCATTTCCTTTGTCCTTCTTTTGTTGCTTTTAAAACTACATATAGTGATTTTTTATAAAAATATGTTAAGACCCTCCTGCCTGCCTTTGCACAACCTCCACAAATAAATATGTTGTTGTAGGTTATTAAGCCTTAAATGTAAGTTTGTCACGAAATCTTAGAAATATTTTAAAAATTATGTTATTTCTTCCCCAGTTACAAAAAAAGCCCACATCATGGTAAAAAAAAATAATTTTCCTTTTGAATTCTAAGGGTTGCATGTTGTTTAAAGACTAAGAAAACTTCTTTCTTTGTTTTCTCCAACAAGTCAATTAGTCAGGATTTTGTTAAATAGTTTAAAAGGAAATGCAGAAAAAAGGAATATGAATCATAAAAGGGAAAAAAGTAATAAAATTCCACAAAGGTTTATTTTTAAATTTGAAATATAATTGAAAGCTATGACAACCACTTTTAAACCAAAACAATTTGTGTTTTTGAAAATATTTACAAAATTTGTTTTAAAAATTTTCAAAAAGTAAAAAAAAATTTCAAAACTTTTCAATTTTTTTAGCAATGTTAAACAAATATATATTAAGCAATTTATTTAATTTGAAATTTAATGGTGTTTACTCTCAAATCAAAGTAAGAAAGTAAAAAAATTCTAAAATTTTAAAATTTCAAATTATCTCAAAAATGTCTTTAATTTTATGCAATATTCACAAAATATATACATATTTATGTGTTAAACCATTTATTTAATATTAACCCCCTGGCCCACGATGTCGAACGATAACGTTCGCTTAGATAAGACTTACGACACAAACTTGGTTGTGGAATAAAGAAACTTGATTGGGTAAAAAAAATAGATACGATAAAAAGTTTATGTCTTAAGTCTTATATAAGCGAACGTTATCGTTCGACATCGTGGGCCAGGGAGTAAATTTAATTAGAAGCTAATGGTAACTACTTTTGAACCAAGTCAAAAAATTTTCAATTTTGACAATAAAAAATTTCAAACATTTTCAATATTTGCATCAATATTAAAAAAATATATACTAAGCAATTTATTTAATTTTAAATTTGAGTTTTTAAAAAAATTTTGAAAAAAAATTTAAAAAAAGACGTAAAAGTTTTTAAAAATTTCAAAAAAATTCAAACTGTTTTAATATTTAAAAAATAAGTATTAATAAATTCAACGACTTCAAACTTAATTAAAAAAAATCTAAGATCCTTTTTAAATTTAAAAAAAAAAACTTTTGAATTTTTCTCAATTTAATTAAAAAATTTTAAAACTTTTTAAAAATGTCAGAAAAATATAACAAAAATGATTAGAAAAATAAAACAACTTTTATTTAAAAATTTGCATATTTTAATTAATTTTGTATACATTTTAAACTTAAGTTAAAAACAACAAAAAAAAATATTAACATGTTTTCTAAAATACAACTCCATTTTATTAATGTTTTATAGCTACTTTAAATTTATTAACTACCTTTAATTAAACTATGCCAACTAATTAATATTTCTTTCTGTTTCTTTGCAGGTATGTTAACATCTTTTTTAATAATTTGTATAACAAGTAAGTTAAATTTTGAACAAATTTCATAAAAAAAATTCTTTCAAGTGTTAAAAGTTTTAAAATATTATTTTGCTTAAAAACGCAAACTAATAAATCTTAACAAATTTTATTCAATTTTGAAGCTACAATGTTCAAATGTTATTGAACTATTAATTGAAAGATTAATGAGTGAAAAAAAGCTTTATCAAAACATTGAATACATAAAAACCCAGCCAACATTTTTAAAGACAAACAAATGGAACAATTTATTATTTTTTATTCGAGCCCGACTAAATAAATATCAAAAAGACAAACAAATGTTTTAAAAATTGTAATTATTGAAAAGGTTAAAAATTAGTAATTTTTTAAATTTAGCTTATAGAGGTTTTTATTGAAGTTTTTTAAATTTGACCTTTAACCTTTTTAGAAATTTTTAAAAACTTAAGTAATATTTCTTCAAAAATAGTTAAAATAAGTAAATATAAACTCCATATAAGATAATTTAAAGCCGCTTTTGTTCTTTGCTAGTGTTTTCAAAAAAAAAACAATATCAAAATTTAAACTTTTACCCTTGCTATTTCTTTAGAAATGTTTTTTTAATGTGGCTTTTGACCTTTTTAGACATTTTTCTAAAAATTAGGTTATATTTCTTTAAAAATATTTCAATTAAGTAAATATAATTTCAATTTAAGATAATTTAAAACTGTTTAGTTTTATTGCAACAGTTTTTTCAGCTTTTGTCAAAATTTAAAATTTAAACTTTAACCTTTATTCCATTTTCTTAAAATTGAGATATTTATTTTTAAAAATATCTAAAATAAGAAAACATTCCTTCATTTAAGCAAAAATTTAAAGCTGTTTGCTAATTTCAGTCTTTAAAGGTTTTATTGAAGATTTTTTTTTAATATGACCTTTGACCTTTTTAGACATTTTCTAAAAATTAAGTTATATTTCTTTAAAAGTATTTCAATTAAGTAAATATAAACTCAATTTAAGATAATTTAAAACTGTTGAGGTTCTTTGCAACAGTTTTTTTCAACTTTTATTAAAACTTAAACTTTGACCTTTATATAATTTTTTTAATTAAAAAATCTTTAGCTAAAATAAGAATTTTTTATCCTAATTTATAACAACTTAAAGTAGTTTATCATACATGCAGGTGTTTTTTTTAAGTTTTGCTGAACTTTAACTCCTGACCTTGAGCCTTAAAAATGTCTTTATTTCAATAATGAAAGTCTGCTGGGTTATCTCTTTAAAGTCTTTATTATTAGGCCCTCCACCTCCGTCATAACCAGTTTTCTTATTATTTATAAAAAAATTTGTTTTGTAGTTTCTTGAAATTTTTGCTAGATGCCAAATCAAACATGTTTAACCAAACACAACTACATACAAATAATTTCAGCTACAAAATTTGTTGTGTAGTGATTACACGAGTAACACCAGACAACAAACATTGTTAAACAGAAACCGCAAACATATGCAAACACACACATAAAAACAAATTTATTTATAACAAAAAATTATAAAAAAAAAAATTAGATGATCATCGTAGAAAAAAACTAATTAATCATAAGAACAACACTTTTTGTTGTTTTTTATAATATAATAATAACAAATTTATAGTTCGTTTGTTTTTTTTTTTGCTTAAAGAAGCAAACAGTAAAATCTTATGTTTACGGTTGGACTGCTTGTTTTGGTGCCATAGTGCACAAAGCTTTTTAAATTTTATGAGAGCGTTTTAACTTTACGTATTTAAAAAGTTTTTTATAAAATATTTTAGTGAAAGTTTTTGGTTTTTATTAGTTTATAACAAGCTTATGTTTTAAAAAAATATATGCCAGTTTTGAGGATTTTACCTGAATATAACTATATTAAAATTTTTAGTTAGTTTTTGAAGTTTTTAAAAGCTTATGCTGAGAGCTTATTTTTATTAAGATTTTTAATTTTTTTTTTTTTGAGAATTATCAAATTTTGTTTGAAATTATAAAAAGTATGTATTAAATTTTCTTGTTAGTTTTTAAAAGCTTTTGCTAAGAGCTTTTAAATAATATAAAACCTTTAACATTTTATTTTACAAATCATATTTTTTCAGATTTTAAAATTTTAATTTTTTGTGAAAATTATCAAAGTTTGTTTGAAATTAAAAAAAGTATGTATTAAATTCTTAGTTAGTTTTTGAGGGTTTTAAAGCTTATGCTGAGAGCTTTTAAAAAATATAAAACCTTTAACGTTTTGCTTTGCAAATCATATTTTTATTAGGAACTTAAAATATAACATTTTTTGGTGTAAATTATCAAAGTTTGTTTGAAAGTAAAAAAAATATATGTATATTAAAATATTTATTTAGTTTTTAAAGTTTTTAAAAGCCTATGATAAGAGCTTTCAAATAATGTAAAATCTTTAACGTTTTGCTTTGCAAATCATGTTTTTATTAGGAACCTTAAATATAAATTTTTTTGGTAAAAATTATCAAAATTTGTTTGGAATTATTAAAAATATATGTACATATATTAAAATATTTATTTAGTTTTTAAAGTTTTTAAAAGCTTATGATAAGAGCTTTTAAATAATGTAACACGTTTTTTTTACCAATAATAATTTTATTAAGATTTAAAAATTTTAATTTTTTTGTAAAAATTATCAAAGTTTATTTGAAATTATAGAAAATATAGATTAATATTTTTTTTCGTTTTCCTATAATTTAAAAGCTTAACTGCCGTATTTATAAGAAATTTAAGTAGACTTCAAGTGTACTTTAAGAAGATTTTGTATGAAAATTTTGTCTTAAAGCACACTTCAAGCCTACTTTAATTTTTTATAAATACGGCAGTAAATCTTTAGCTTTAATTTCGTAAAAAAACTTGATAAATTTTCCAAAAAAAAACTAAATTTTTTAAAGAAATCAAAAATGTTTAAATTAGAAAGCTTTTTTTGCCATATCAAAATAGATATGTACATATGTATATTAAAAATTTTTAATAACTTTTCTATCATTTTCAAAGGTTAAGCTTTTAATATTAAAATAATAGAAAAAATTCATATGTTTTGAAAAAAAATTTGATTTTTAAGGAAATCAAAAATTTCTCTAGAAGATTTAAAAAAATTTGTGGTTAAATATTAAAAATGTATATACAAATTTTTTGTTAGATTTTACAGTTTCTAAACGTCCTTAGTAAAAGCTTTTTAATAAAATTAAAAAAAATGGAATTTTCTTTATTAAGCTTATTTTTTTCAAAAAGCAAAATTTTTAACTTTTAAATTTATTTTTTAATTTGAGTTTCAGTTTAAATTTAATAATTAAATTATATACATACATACATATATAAAAATTAGAGGTGGATTCAGCCGTTTGTTTCGAACAACAAAGTTTTTTTTAATTTTTTCATTTTCTCTCTCTGAAAAAGGGATGCGTCAAGCATCATATAAAAAAACTTTGTACGGACAAATATATTGTTTGGAACAAATGGGTGAATCCACCTTAATAAAAAACTCAGTAGATATTTCAAATAAATGTTATTTCTAACAAAAAAGTCTTACAAAAACTCTTTATTTTAATTGAAAGCCTTAAAAAACCACTGTCTTTATAAAACTCAATTAGTTGCTTTCGGGTTTTTTCTGCTTCGAAATAATGTTTATGTTTTAAAATCTTTTTCAATTTATTAATCATTAATTATGAAATGTTTAATTTAAGGAATTTTACACATTTTCACATCATTTTTTATCATATGTCAGCCAAATATTGAAAGAACTTAATTTTTAACATAAAACCCCCCAACAAAACGAAAAAACCACATTAAATCAGAATTAATTTAAGAGATAATAAAAAACAGATGTGTTTTTTAACAAAAAAAAAAACAAAAAAATGACAACAAACATTTGAAAAACAACAACACATTGATAAAGTTGCAAAACAAAATTTTGCGGCAAAAGATCACAACTACCAGATTGGCGTATTGATTTATAAAAAGCTCTTCACAACAAGCCCACACATAATTAATGAAAAGAGATCTACAAAATTTATGTTTTGTTATGAAATGATTTAAATTTCATTAAGAATTTTTATAAGAATGAAACAAAAAAAAACGTAAAAAAAAAATAAAAAAAAAAACAAACATCAGTCTAAAGGGGTTTTGAAAACTCAAGTATTTTCAGAGGTTTCAGCGGGTGTAAATTATCTAAACAATTTAATTTAATTATGTTGTTTACTCAAACCTAAACAAAAGTTTAGTTGTTTTTCACAAAGAAGTCTCTACAAAACAAAACAGGGCTTACACTGGCCGTAATTATGAAACTTTTTAAGGCTGGGCTTTAAAAACAAAACAGCAGAAATGAAACAACAAATTTTTTTAATTAATGATTTCTATTTAGTTTGTCATTTAAAGACAACAACAAAAAAACAGCACTAGATTAAAATAGACACACAAACATTTCACAATAACACAAATTTTCAAGGCATTGTAATAATGTCTAAGAGTTTGTTTCAAGTATTTGCGTCATGCCTCATAAACGCTTAGCGCAACACATCCACAAATATTTTGCTCAGCATGTGTTGACTTTTAAAAACAAAGATGTACAATGAAAATATTTATGTACAACAAAAATAAGAAAAAAAAAAACAAAACATGTATAATAAATAGAAACATTTGTGTGTGATTCTTTTTTATATATACCCTACACCACTATTGTGGTGTACCTGGATTTGTGCTGATGTTTGTAACGCCCAGAAATATTGGTCCAACATCCACCTTAAAGTATACCGATCGACTCAGAATCAATTTCTGATTTAACGATGTCCGTCCGTCTGGCTGGCTGACTGTGCATGTAAACCTTGTGCGCAAAGTACAGGTCGCAATTTTGAAGATATTTCGATAAAATTTGATACGTGATTATCGGCCCAAGGATGGATGGGATTGAAACTAATAGAAATCGGGCCATTATTTCACCTGGCCCCCATACAAATATCCTCCTGAAATTGGGGTTTACCGATCATAAATGTTTGAATTCTGAAAGTAACCAAACAAATTTCATCACAAATGAGTAAATGAAGCCAAATCACATCTACAAATTTTGTGTAGATCGGTCCATAATTACTCTTAGCTGACATATAAGGGCCACTTCCGAAAATCACTTTAAAGAGCATAACTCTCTCAAAAATGTTGGTATCCAAATAATATTTAACCCTCCGATGAGTGAGAAGGTCCCTAGGGACCTTTTTGTCTTTTCAAACTCAAATTATTCCAACTTCGGCTACTACAACCATTAGGAATGATGATAAAAACAAAAAATTCTAAGAAAAACTCGAAGACATGAACTTTATTGCTTTCAAGGAAAGGCACAATATTCTAATTTTATACAACTAGCAATAAACCAGTTCTTAGAATTTTTTGTTCTTATCATCATCCCTAATGTCCCTAATTAAAAAAATTTAAAAAATTACTTTTGCATGTAGAATTTAGTTATAAACAATAAAAACAAAAAAAAAAAATCAAAAAAAAATTTTTATATGAAAAAAACTTGATTTACAAAAAAGGTCCGTAGGAACCTTTTCACACGGCCGTGAAGTTCAGAACTGTCACTCATCGGAGGTTTAAGGCAAATATATTTCATATATATATAAATAATACGGTCTAATTTTATTATGATCGGTCCATAATTAGACGAAACTCCTATATAAGGTATTATATGGTGGTGAATTTCGAAATTCTAAAAACCTTCTTTATCTATCATTTCTATACATTTTTCTAAGCCACAATTTAAACGGAAGTTTATATTAAGCTTAATAAAAAAAAAAAGCTTATCTTTTATAAAACACTCCCATTTGAATATGAGTCATATTTTAAGATAATTTCCATGTACATATGTATGTACTAATTAATTACAACTTTATTGCTTACAATTGTATAACTAAACTAACATTAAACAATTAATTTCCCTGATTAATGTCTGAGAGTCCAGTAAAACCGACAACAACTATTTAATCTGTTAAATATTTTAATAAAAATTCTCATTTTCGAAACCGCAAATGAAATGAAATGAACACAAACAACAACAAAGCCCATTTAATGATGTCCATAAACGAATAAATATTCAAATGAGTTCTTTCCTAGAGTTTATTGAATGTCAAGAGAAAATCATTATTAAATTACCAACTCCGCAGTAAATTTTTCCCACATTAGCCATGCGATGGAAACTTACATTACATATACAGCTTTCAAAGCTGTCAGTAGAAGAGTATCATCATAAATTTTAATTATAAACAGCATTAAAATTGCCTACAAATGCTATGCAGTTTGTAAGTTTGAAGCAAATAAATTAAGAACACTATACAAACTACAGATCAGATAGATAACTTTATGTATAATTTATTAACACTATAAGCAGGTCAAATTTTTAATACAAAACAGAAAACTATAAAAACTTATAGGAAATTTTCTTTCTTTCCTTCAAACCAAGCAGCAAGATATTCGTTTAGAAAACCCTTAACTATCCAAATGAAGGAGAGAGAAAAAACAGGTTGTTTAGATAGTTTAACCTGAAACTTTTAAATTGTTGTTGCTGAAATTGTTGGCATCCTTAAATGTTTCGTTCTTTTTAAGCTTCATTGATGTTGGTTGTTAGAAGAAACGCTGTGTGGAAGAGATGCGCACAAGAAAAAAACAAAACATACTAAATGCTTGTTTATGGCTTTTGGCAGTTTTAAGCATGATATCCCATAATACTTTAAACACACACCAAGCAAACATGTTGCACAAACACACACACACACACACACCGACACACATACATACGCATTTAACCAGAGGTTATGCTAAGGCCAAAGAGTTGCCAAGTGGAAAGTATGTATAATGCAAAATAAAAAATAAGTAGGCAATATTTGTGTTGGAATTTTGTACTTTAACACACTATGGCTCAGGCTGTGTTTAAATTTGCTAACATTTCCGAGCATATAATGAAAGTCTCACTTCTTCTATATTTATATACACATACAATATTGTAGAGATCGGTTGAGAAGTTAACAATGTTGAGTCATAAAAAAAAATAACAGAATTTTGGTTAGATTTTCTTCATGTTCCAGTTTGATACTCTGCAGCTTAGCATATAGACCTATATATAAAGTCTATTCAGAAAGCTTAACACCTGCTTTATTTATATATCTAAAAGTATACAGATCGTTAGAGAAGTTTAGACTACCGGAACATACAAAAATATAACAACATTTTTTTTCTTGATTTATGTTTTTTTAAAGTACAACTTTGACAACATGATTTTAATGGCCGAGTTGCACGCAAGACACCCGTAAAACAGACTGTTCAGGCTAAATTTTCGCCAAAGAACATGTTTGCCAGGAATCTGTACTTTGGAATTCAGTCATCTTCGCCGTTAAATCTAGGTTTCACATATTCGTTCCAGATGTCATTTTATATGATTGGCGGAAACCAAATACAGAACTCAATAAAAAAGAAATCTAAAGAATGAAGCAGCGAAGGCTTAATTTTTAAAACTTTTTTTTTTTTTTGAGGTTGGTTTTCAAAAAGTCTTTATAACAGATTTTGGTAATTTTTGAAGCTTAAGGTCTTTTTTATAAAATATTAAAATTTTTATTTCAATAAAACTATAAAAATTTTATCCTGAAGAAGCTACTCAAAGAGTAGCGAAATATTGAAATAAAAATTTAAATATTTTATAGAAAAAACCTAAAGCTTTAATAATTACCAAAATCTTAATATAAAAAAAGGTCATAAAGACAATAATCAGAAATAATTCTTTTTAACTTTTGAACACAAAGAGATATTGAAATGAAATTTTATTTATGTTATTCTCTTTACAACTCAAGTGAAATAATTCAAAACTTGTTTGTATAGAATATTCAATAATTTTATTTTTGGGTTAGATGTTTTAATTTTGAGAATAATTTGTAAGTTATATGTACATTTAAGCTGAAAATACATATTTACCATCTACTTTGTTATTAGATTCTAATTTCACGAAAGCTTGTACTTAATTATGAAATATTTTTTTTTTTTTGAGGTTAGATTTTGTAATTTTTGTTATAACTTCTAAATTAATGTACTCATTACGCTGAAACTAAATATTTACCATATACTTTGTTATTGGATTCTAATTTCACGAAAGCTTGTACTTAATTATGAAATATTTTTTTTTTTTTTTTTGAGGTTAGATTTTGTAAATTTTGTTATAACTTCGAAATTTCTTTACAAATTAAGCGGAAATTTTATATTTACAATATTTTTTGTTGTTAGCTTTGAATTATGTTAAAGTATTTGCTTTTAAAAGCTTAATTACGTTTTTTTTTTTTTTTTTTTTTTTTTTTTGAGGTTAGATTTTGTAATTTTTGTTATAACTTCTAAATTTCTTAACAAATTAAGCGGAAATTTTATGTTTGCAATATTTTTTGTTATTATTTGAATTATGTTAAAGTATTTGCTTTTAAAAGCTTAATTACGTTTTTTTTTTTTTTTTAGGTTAGATTTTGTAATTTTTGTTATAACTTCTAAATTTGTTAACAAATTGAGCTGAAATCTTGACCATAAACTTTCTTATTAGATTCTAATTATAATACAGCCTTTGCTTAGTTATGAAAAATTTATTTTTTTTAGGGAAATTTTTTCAAAATCTCAGTGTAAATGTTATCCTGTTTAATGTTTCTGACTGGCTATGGATCGCTATATTTTTCGGTTACTCTCTACTTATATGTAAGCAATTACTAAACAACAACAACAATATTGTAGAAAAATACTCATATAAAATGGAAAAATTCGTATAAAAACAACAACGAGAAGAGTTTGGTAAAGGGCAAATACACTTAGTAGTTTTTTCAGATATGAATATATACAGCTTTGGTTGGTGGTTGTTGTTGTTGCTGTTGTTGTTGCTGCTGTAGTTTGCAGCAAAAAGGTCAATCAAGAACATGCATACAACACACTCGACATACATTTTCTTTAAAAAAAAAAAAAAAACACAAATCAAAAAAAAAACTAACAACAGCATCAATTGTATGTTGCTGTTGTTGAGGTTGTTTGTTGCTAATGTTTAGCTTTAACAACCTACAAACTCATTGCCCACAAACAAACATTAACATAAACAGCATAATCATGCTCAACTAAAGCATCATCATCATCATCAGCAACGTTATTAACATTTTTATGTACCATAGCTGCAAAGAACATTATACCCACCACATTAAGCTTTTGCTGCAGCAAAAATCATCGTTTTCAATTCAAACCAAACAACAACAACAAAAAACAACATAGAAAAATGGAAAATGTGAATGAAAAACACAACATAATTTCTCTACATGATGTTTTTAATGTTTAACAACCATGTAGTGATGATAATAATGCAATTGTTTTTTTTTTTTTTTTTTTTGTTTTTTCTTGATCATATTTTTATTCAGAAATAAAGAAAAAGCTTTTAAAAAAAACCTGCGAAAACTGTTTTACATTTTCAAAATGTAAATGTTGAAAAATTTATCTACTTTCCGTTATGAAAATGTGTCAAGACTATAATTGAATTAGAAATATTTTTAACAAAACTGAACTTTACCTGAATTTAACTTTAGGAAAAAAAACGCATTAGTCATATTGCACTTTAAATTTCCTCAAAAGCAGCATGATTTCAAAAATTAAATGTTGCTACCTTCAAAGCAAACATTAATTAACAACATCATTAGTTAGATTATAAAAAATAAACTATTCGAAACATAAAACACACTATCATTGACCAAATTGTTCTCCCTACCCCTCCAAACAAAACAAATCAAGCTTAAACATGTTGCATCATGTCTTTGATTCATGTTAGTTTATACAGAAAAACCTAACAAATTCTTTTGAATTCAAAAAGAATTTGGCAGGCTAACAAAAGCAAACACTACTCAACAATACATACTCGTATACTCATATACGAGTACATACATAGGTACAATATAAAAATACTTGAGTTGCTTTAATAAAAAATTCTGCCAAAAAAAAAAAAAAAAAACTAGTATTTGCTTAACTCAAGAATTTACGGTTAAAACGTAAAGAAAAACTCCTTGTGGTTTAGCTGCATTAGTTAAAAAGTTCAGCTATACAACACAAAACACTCAACATTTCATGTACAGTGGCTCACAGCTTTTTTTAAACTCTATAAAAACTAAACTAACAGGAACTTGAAAAATAAATTGTTGTCGTTTCAAATAAAGAAATGTTATAGTCTTACAAACAAAAATTATTACAACTTATTCTGTTTTTACACGGTCTTGTTTTACAAGATTTTTATTTAACACGGTTTGAAAATAAACAAATTTTAAATTTTTACAGAATTTTATTTTATTTAGCAAGATTCCAAATCTTTTGGGTTTAAATTTTTTTTTGGTTAAATTTAATTTTTGCGAAATAAGTTCATATCATAAATTTCCCTTTTTGTGGATATGTAGTAGCAAATTTACTGGCCAGAGCAATCATAAATACAATTTTAGGGGAATTACCTTTTAGTGCATACAATCATATGAACTTGTCATACATTTTTTACATTACTTTAAAGCTTTTTTAATAACTATGCTTGTGTTAAAAAAAACATTGTATATGTCATTTAATATTATAAACCTGAATAGTTGTTCTTAAAATCTCCTTGTTTTTTACTAATTTCAATTGGTTTTAGAGATAAGGAACCAAACACCTATTTTGCATACGGTCAATGTCTTGTTTACATATGGGGTTTCCAATTAGATTGAAGTGCAAAAAGTTACATTTTAATATATTAAAACTAAAGAAACAAAAAATTCTGGTTTTTCACGTCACAGCTTATTTTATGCAGGCACGTATGGGTATCGCAAACTTGAAATTAAAACTGGCAATTACACGATTTAATATTTGCTGTGATAGCCTGCATTATTTACAATAAATTTCATGCGATCAAGCGATTTGTCATAGATGCGACCAGTGTTTGGTTTATTCGCGAAATATTCGCCCACTCCGTCAGTAGAGCTTCTTTTAAATTGTTGTTGTTAGAAATTTTGTTGTTTGTTTGCTTCTGCTGACTCCCAAAATTGACCATAATTTTTTGAAAACATTAAGATTTGACGACTCTGGTGGCGTTGTCATCAAATGTGTTCAGTTTGCACAATACCCGAGTATTATTTTGGATCGTTATCCTAGTAAAATCGAATATCTGTTCCTATACCCAGGTTCTCTGTGCTTTCTAACCACAAATTGTTCATCAGAATCTGAAGGTACTTAAACTTGTCCATGGTTATTTCAACAAATATTTAATTCCCAGTGCCAACAGCAAACATACAGGACCAAACCATAACATTGCCAAGCTTCACTGTTGCATGTAGGTTTTCTTTGCAGAGTTACATAAAGACGAGATGACATCTAAACCGAATATTCTAAACTTAAAGTACGCTCACACTTGGCAAATATTCAGCCTTATTATGAGTGTCGTTTTCTTTTTACGACAACGACTCTTTCGTAATAGATTAAAGATAAAATTAAATTTGTTTCTTTAATCTATTACGAAACAGTCGTTGTCGTAAAAAGAAAACGACACTCATAATAAGGCTGAATTACTCAAAAATCGTAACCACTTATTTTAGCACAAATTTGTTTGATGTTGTTTACTCTTACAAGAGTTTTGCAAGATCAAACAGCATCAAATAAAATTAAATATTTGTTGTGTCTTGTTGTAAATAAACGAAGTTTTTTGTTAAATAAATAAACGAGTTCAAAAATATTTTATTTAGTGTGAACGTCTTTTTCGGGAAATATTTGCCAAGTGTGAACGTACCTTTAGATTCATCGGCAAAGATGAACGAATTCTGAAATGCAGATTCCTGGCAAACATGTTCTTTGGCGAAATTTATTGAATTGTTGGCGCAAGAAACGAAGAACAGTTTCAACACAAGATTGTTTGCACAGGTCAGCTTCAACTTCGTAGGCGAGATGTGATGATGTCAGCCTTACACATTTGCCCTTAGTTTTCAGCTCATCATGCTCGTTGAAAGTTTTATTTGCTGCCTTTCTGCCTTTGTTATGAACCCGATATTCAATGGAAGAAGCGCTCAATGATTTTTTTGGACTGTAAAAGCTTTAATGTTAACCATTTCTGCTACTTTTTCGCTGTGAGTGGTCATTTTGGAAATGGTTTAAAACCAATTCTGGTTGTTCTATCGTTGTGCGCGGATTCAATTGAACTATATATTTTAAATTGACAATTCACGTTACAAAATCGCACTGACAATTCAAGAGAAAATATTGATAGAAGTAAAAAAAGGAAAAATTAAAAAAATCCTGCATTGAGCTATTGGTACAGTAGAAATTGATTGCATAAAATACGCTGTGACGTGAAAAAAACGAGTTTTAATATATTTTTGCAATAAATGTTTTTTATTTATTAGACTAGAAATTTTTTTCTTTTAAATAACACTTTCTTTTTTTTCTGTTACTTATCTTTTTATGGAGCTTTGAAAACAAAAAATGCACTGCATAAATTAAACTGTGAGCCACTGTATATTTACCGCAAAATTCTCTAAAGACTCATATACAAAAAAAGCAGCAACTTGAGTATTTATTTCTTCAAGTGTAAATGCATAGAAACACAAATATGCATACGAGTCTCAGCTAAACTCCTCTCCCACCCCCCTAGCCGCTTATAATAAAGGAGTTTTAAACATACTTCTGACATGTTGTTTTAATTTTATGTTTTTTACCTCCCTCTCCGCAAAACTTTTGCACTTGGCTGTTATTTTTGGCCTGCATGTTCCTCAAAAATTATGGTTAGAGGTCACTGTTATACATGATAAACTTACCCGCAAAAAAGAATGATGATGCTGATAATGTTTGTCTAGAGAAAAAAATGGACTTGTGTCTGATTAAAGTGTATACGAGTACATACATACATATTTTTTGGAAACATAATGATGCTTTCTTAGTAGAAGTGGTTTCAATAAAAAGAAATTATAATGATTTCATAACATAAGTTCAAGTGAACTTATCAAGTGAAAAATCTTGTTTATAAATATCTACAGGCAAAAATACTACACATTTTGTATATAATAATTTACTATTTTGGAATACTGTGTCTACACAAAAAAATAACAAAACTTTAACTTGATTTCATTATTTTCCTAGAGGTTGCATTATGGCAAACTATAGCTTACCTCCAGTTGAAATCAGACATCTCTACAAATAATTATCAGAAACTCTATAATTTGCTCTTGTTCTCTAACAACAAGTTTTGTTTAAAAAAAAACCTACTAGTTTGTAACACTGTGCAGTGTGAAAAAATACTAAACATTTTGTACATGATTTTTCTTTCCTTAGTTATCAATAATTGTTACACTGCAACCAGCTGTCAGTTAAAATCTGCCATCTCTACAAACCATATACTGAAAGCTTATGACTCCATTTATACAACACAATTTTCTATACATTTTCGTAGTTTGAAACACTGTGCCCAATACCAAAGTACAAACATTTTGTTTTAGTTTTCCATAGGTATATTTGTTACACTGTAAGCTACTCTGAGTTAAAATCTGCCATTTCTGCAAACCATATTCTGAAAGTTTATCATATTCTTTATTTAGATATACAATTTTACTTAGCACTTTTTAGTAGTAGGAACACTGTAACAAGCCAGACAAAAAGCAATCAAAATTTAATTTAACATTTTTTGGCTTTTAACTTTAAGACACTGTAGCCTACTCCATGACTGGAGTGACTGGGTTTTTCGTAAATCATATTCTAAGAGCTTAGCTCTTTCTCTATTTAAACAAGAATTTTTTTCCAAACGGTTTAGTGTTTGATACACTGTGTCAATTCAAAGAAATTTCATTATTATTTTTAATTGTCTATATTTGGCACACTGTGGCCTACTCTGCATTCAAAGCTCGATTATATGAAAATCATTTTCTGCAAGCCTAACTCTTCTTCTATTTGCACTGGAAATTTTGTATAGCTCGAAATACTAGTTTTGAAACACTGTGCAATATTGAAATATACCAAATATTTTTAATTTATTTTATATATGTCGTAGCCATCAACTTTGATGCACTATAACGCACCTTGTATTTATAGTTCACAGCTTTTCTGGTAATATTGTAAAATCTTAGCTCTTCCTCTATGTATAGTATAAATTTTGTCTAGATTGTATAAGTAATTAAAAACACTGTGCCATGTTAAGATATACCTAAGAAAATTTCTATTAGATTTCATGTTTGTTAAAAGTCAATTTTGACATAATGTAGCGCAGCCTGTTGAAAACTATTCTAGTTATATTGTATAAGCTACCACTTCTTCTATTTAGACAATAAATTTTGTTCCAAATGCTTTAGTAGTTTGACACACTGTGCAATATACAATATTCTAAAAAAATTTGAATTAATTTCATATTTGAGAGCGGTCAAATTTGGCTTCCAGTAAAGCACCCTGTATTTTTGTTTGACAACTATTTTATTATTATTAAAAAAGCTTAAGTCGTCCGCTATTTATACGAGTACAAAAATTTTTGTGTAGATTTGTGTAGATGGCACAGTGCATGTTAAAATATATTTAAACAAAACTCTTAATAACTTTTAAGTTTTTAAATGGTCAACTTTGGCGCTTTTTAGCGCACCCTGTATTTACAGTAGGCAACTATTTTATTAATAATATGAAAGCTTATGTCCTCCTATATTTGTGTAACAAATTCTGTTCCAGACTGTTCATTAGTTTGGAATTAAGAGCAATGCAAACATTAGCAAATTTAAAAAAAAAATTACAAAATTTTTATCTAGTGTTCAACTTTGACACATTGTAGCTCCCGCTGTGTTTATAATAGGCAACTAATTGAGTAATATTATGAAAGCTTAACTGTCTTTATTATTATGCAACAAATCTTCTTCCAAAGTGTTTCATAGTTTAGAATTAACAGCAATGGAAAAATTTACAAAATTAAAAAAAAAAATTATTTAATTTTTTCTAGTGGCAATTTTGACACATTGTAGCTCCCACTGTATTTGCATTAAACTATTCTAAAAACAATAATATCAAAGACCAAATCCTTTACCTTATATAAGCAAATTTTTGTTTAAATTGAGTTAATAGTTTTTAAGTTCTAGCAAAATGACAAAAATAGCAAAATCTGGAAGTGTTAGCAATTTCCTGTTTAGTGCTCAACTTTGAAGACTCCTTGTAGCTGCCTTTGTATTTGCATTAGAATTCTCTAAAAACTACAAACTGAAAGTTTAGGTTTGGTTTACTACATGAGCTAATTTTTGTTTAATTTGCACAAATAGTTTTGAATTGTTAGCACTAAGAAAAAAAAGCAAAATCTAAAAAAGTAATAGCAATTTTTCGTTTAGTGGCGTAATTTGTTACATTGTAGTTGCTGTTTTATTTCAGCTAGACTTCTCTAAAAACTTAATTATATAAAGATGGGCCAGATAGGTGAAATATAGCAAAATCTGAAATAGATAGCAATTTCTTGTTTAGTGGTCAACTTAGACATATTGCTGATCTTGTTGTATTTTAACTAGACTTCTTTAAAAACAACAATATAACAGCTCGAGTGCTTTTCTGTGGAAGTGCCAAATTTTGTTTAAATCGGATGAGTAGTTTTAAAATATGAAATAGGTGAAAAATAGCAAAATATGGAATTGCTACAAGCAATTTCTATTATACTGGTCAACTTTGACACATTGCCGTTTGCTTTTAATTAGAACTAGACTTCTCTAAAAAATAATCACCCTTATCGTGAATAAAAATTCCCCATGAAATTTGTTCCCTTTTATTTTTTTAACATTAAATTTTAATAGGAAAATGTGAACAGGGAACAAATTTTTATTCACGATAGGGGTGAATATGAAAGCTCAAGAGCTGCTCTGTGAAGGTGCCAAGATTTGTTTAAATTGGGACAACAGTTTTAAAGTGTAAGTTAAGCGAAAAATAGCAAAATCTAAATTTGCTACTAGCAATTTTCTACGTTTAGTGAGCAATTTTGACACATTGCATTTGCCTTTCAATTAAAACTAGACTTTTCTAAAAAAAAAAAAAACACAGGTGTATGAAAGCTCAAGACGTGCTTTATAGAGCTGCCAATTTTTAGTTAAAAGTAGTTTCGAAGTACGAGCTGGGCGAAAAATAGCAAAATCTTTAATTGCTCTTAGCAATTTCTCCGTTTAGTGGTCACCTTTGACATATTGCAGCTTCCTTTCAAATAGAACTAGGCTTCTCTAAAAACAATAGTATGAAAGCTCGAAACCTGCTTTAACAAGCTGTCAAGATTTGACTAAATCAAGCCAATAGTTTTTAAGTGTGAGCTAGATGAAAAATAGCAAAATCTTTCATATTGGTTAATAGCAATTCCCTGTTTAGAGATCAACTTTGACACATTGCAGCTTCCTTTTATTTAGAATCAGACGTCCCTCAAAACAATAATATGAAAGCTCAAGACCTGCCAACTTTTGTTTACATAGGGCCAGTAGTTTTGAAGTATGAGCTAGGCGAAAAATAGCAAACTATAGAGCTGATAGCATTTCCCTGTTTTGTGGTCAACTTTGGCTTATTGTTGATCTCGCTGTATTGGAGACTTCTTTAAAAGCAATTTTAAAAAAGCCCAAGCTCTTCTTTGTAGTTGTGCCGATTTTTGTTGAGCCTAGTTTAGAATAGCTTAACAATTTCTTTAACGAACAAAATTAATTAATTTCCCCCTAACTTTAAGCACAATTTTTTAAATAATTTATAGGCCTTTAAAGCAAATATCGATTTAACAGCAACTTCGCTTGCATTTTAACAACAGAGAAAATAAATGCAATTTATTGAAATATTATTGTTCAGCAATAACAACAACAACAACGACAATAACAAAAAACTTAAAAGAAATTTATAAAATTTCAAGGTCTTTAAGATTGGCCGGTTTAACAGAAAATGAAAACTATATAACATTCAACAATTCATGCAATTTACAATAAATATTTGTAGGATTTTTTTTTTGTTTCAACATCTACATACTGTAGTTATATTACTTACTACTGCCACATTAATAACAATACAAACGTTGCAGTATTGGAAATACATTGAAATTATAAAAAAAAATGTATTATAAGAATCAATACACAAAAAAAAACACACATTGATTTCAAACTGGTTGCGGGCAAATAATGCAGAAGAATTGAAACCAAAACAGAGCAAGAAAAATATACTTGTATGGATATTGAACTCTCTGCCAGCCGATTCCAGGCAATGCACAACTCATACTCAATCTCTGGCATAGCCAAATACCAGTATGGACATCAAACTTCAAACCCATGAATAGTAAGGCTGGCTACAAGGATGGATGGTTGATTGGTTGGTTGGAGTTTTTGTTTTAATGGTTACAATGTATTATAGCTTATGCTGATGTTATTGTGTTTGGCTGGTCGGTACCGAGTGACTGACTGGCTGGTTGGAGGTTTTTGTGGCACATTCAATCGACCAAACGATCGAAAAGCTTTAAAAATCAAAAGCAATCAAATTGACAAAACGTCAACGTAATAAAGCTTTGATAAACCACAGAAAAGCAATTGCAAACAATATTAAACTCATCGTCCAACCATTGCCTTATAGTCACATAATGTTGCAAAGATGTGCCAAGTATGTTTATACATACATACATACACACATGTATATCTATACATACACACATGTATATCTATACAGCAAATTGATTAGCAACAAAAACCTAAACATAATAACCTGGGCTACAAAACGTCACAAGTCTGCAACATAGACTTAAAGAGTTTTATATGTACATACTTTTCGATTTGTACGATTTTTGCGTTGAGTTAAGAAGAAATATAAACAAACTGCCATGAAATAAATATAAACAACAGTAGTGCAGAGCCAATACTCTATTGATTTTCCTTGAGCTGCAACTACAACTAAAGCAAAAACATTAAATCAACAATTGTTAAAGCTAGCAAGAGTCAATGAATCTACCAGCAAGAGGCAATTTGTGCAGAGATAAGGGACGACTTAAGAAGTAACTTCAGCAAAATGAAGCTGACAGAAAAGTGTCTTGTTTAGACGGTTTTCTGTCTTTAGAAAAGTGTCTTGTTTAGACAGTTTTCTGTCTTTAGAAAAGTGTCTTGTTTTGACATTTTTCTGTCTTTAGAAAAGTGTCTTGTTTAGACAGTTTTCTATCTTTAGATAATTGTCTTGTTTAGACATTTTTCTGGCTTTAGAAAAGTGTCTTGTTTAGACATTTTTCTGTATTTAGAAAAGTGTCTTGTTTAGACAGTTTTCTATCTTTAGAAGATTGTCTTGTTTAGACAGTTTTCTGGCTACACAGAAGTGTCTTGTTTAGACAGTTTTCTGTCTTTAGAAGAGTGTCTTGTTTAGACAGTTTTCTGTCTTTAGAAAAGTGTCTTGTTTAGACAGTTTTTTGTCTTTAGAAGAGTGTCTTGTTTAGACATTTTTCTGGCTTTAGAAAAGTGTCTTGTTTAGACATTTTTCTGTATTTAGAAAAGTGTCTTGTTTAGACAGTTTTCTATCTTTAGAAGATTGTCTTGTTTAGACAGTTTTCTGGCTACACAGAAGTGTCTTGTTCAGACAGTTTTCTGTCTTTAGAAAAGTGTCTTGTTTAGACAGTTTTTTGTCTTTAGAAGAGTGTCTTGTTTAGACAGTTTTCTGTCTTCAGAAAATTGTCTTGTTTCGACATTTTTCTGACTACAGAAAAGTGTCTTGCTTAGACAGTTTTCAGGCTACAGAAGAGTGTTTTGTTTAGACAGTTTTCTGTCTTTAGAAAAGTATCTGGTTTAGACAGTTTTCTGTTTACAAAAAGTGTCTAGTGTTGTTTAGATGGTTTACAGGCTACGGAAGAGTGTCTTGTTTAGACAGTTTTCTGGCTACTGCAAAGTCTTGTTTAGAGAGTTTCTGTTTAAAGAAATTTCACTTTAATACTTAACCAAATACACCTTTGGTTTAGCTATAGTTTTTTGTAGCCATAAATTCACTTTTTGTTGCCAGTTTATACACAGCCATCAAACAAATTACTGCACGTACTTGGTGCTCTTAGCTGGCAGCTAGATGCATTTGGCAATTTATAAGGCCTACACAAACCCACAATTCTGCTATTATTTTGTTTGTTTTTGTGTTCTACTCTACCATTAATTTGGTAGAGGTTTTCTTAACAATTTAACAATAAACGATCTTAAAGCCATAGAAAAACTGAACAAAGTAATTGTAAATATAATTCAAAGATCGATATTGTATTTTGCTTAAAAGTATTTGGCTCGTTTAGAACCTTTTTGTTGTTTAGTGTCTGCTTTTGCCTGTTGGGATATTTTACCCTTTTACAGCATGATTGTCTTTCTATAAATTGTTAACTCAACATCAGCAACAACTTTTATATGGTTTTTATTTTCTGATGTTTTTGGTGCACATTTATGTTGTCCACCATATTTGGTTTTAGTTAGCTGGAACAGCAAACAAACCAAATAAAACGTTTGCAGTCAAATACCTTTACACAAAATATAATCTTTGGATATAAATTTTTGTTGTCTAGTTTTAAATTTTTTTTTTTTTGCAATTTTTTTGAAAATGTTTGTTATGTTATAAAAACGATTTAAAGTCAATTGTTGTTTTGTGGCAAAAACTAAAAGAGAATACTTTCATGTTTAAAACTTAAAACTGAAAATTGCTTAAATATACGCCAACCATAATGCGTTAAATAGCGCCTTCAAGTTGTTTGAAGTCCAATTTTGGTAACAAAAAATTAAATTGTATTTCTATGATGAAAATTGATGGGGAGAAAATTGCTGAGATGTCGATGTTTAACAAAACAATTATTTGAATTATTCGAAAATGTAACAAAAGGAGTTACAAACAAGTTGGTACTAAAATTTGAAAATGTTTTTATTAACAGGAAAAGAAATAATCAAAAACAAAATATTGAAATTGTAACAAACTTAAACAATTTAAAAAAGTACCAAAATAAAACTTCAAACAAAAAATACCAATTTTGTAAATTTGGAACACAAAGCAAAAAAAAAAATTCTATTTTAAATTACATTAAGCAAAAATATTAAAAATAGGTATTTTTTTTGGAAAAAATACTAAAAAATGTGGCAGAAAAAAATAAAGTATTGTGAATTTAGTACCCAAACCTTTTAGTCACTATTTTAAATAAAATTTAACAAAAAAAATTCATTTTGGTACAAAAGGTACTAAAAAATTTTGGTAGCAAAAAGTACCAATTTTGCAAATATAGTACCAAAAAAATAAAATGTTACAAAAAGTTTACAAAGAAATTATAAAACAATAAAAGAAGAGTTCGATATTACATACTATAGCAAAAGGTACTAGAAAATCTTTGAATAAAATAGTACCAATTTTGTAAATTTGGAAACCAAACCAAAAAAAAATAATAATTAAAGTTGAGTTAAGCAAAAAAATACTTTTTTAAAAAATATACTAAAAAATTGGCAACAAAAAGCAACAATTTTGTGAATTTAGAACCAAAAATAAAAAATTAAAAAAATATTTAGTTCGTTTATTTGGCCTTTTTTAATATTTAATAGTTTCTTCTTCTTTCAAGCAATAAGGTCAATTGCATTTTATATACAAATATTTTATTTATATATATTAATTTCCGATATTTCGCTATCACAATGGATAGCTTCTTCAGGGATAATAAAAACTTATATTATCCCTGAAGAAGCTATCTTCAATATTAAAAAATATTTTAAAACCAAAACGTACCAAATCTGTGAATTTAGTACCTACACAAAAAAATGTCCACTAAATTATATTTGTAATAAAATTTAGCAAAAATTTTAATTTGGTACCTAATTTTGTAAAAAGTACTAAAACATTTAAAACCAAAAAGTACTAATTTTGTAATTTTGGTGCCAAAAATAATAAAATGTTCAAAAAATTACTGAGAAATAAAAAAAAACAATATTACATATTTTATAAAAAGGTGCCCACAAATTAAAACAAAAACTTTCATATAATTCTTCTCTAAATAAATTTTAGCAAAAAATATTTATTTTGAGATTTTTTTTTTGAAAAAGTATTCAAAACAACAAAGCGCCAATTTTGTGAATTTAGTACTATAAATAATAAAATTTTAAAAACAAATTTCCAACCAAAATAATACGTTTATACTGTTTAAACATGCCCCTGTATTCCCCTTTAAAGTCCTTAGACGTTTAATATTTTATTACAAATATTAATATTAAACATTTCCTTGTCTTGCCTACTTCAGGGTTCTCTTCTCTTTTAAAGCTTCCACTCTGTGACACTTCACAAATGTCAAAAGACATAAATTACATTGATTTCATGGCTTTTTTTTTTGTGTAGTTGTCTGACATCTGACAGTTATAAACAGACAGGTTGTGTTGTTCATAAGAAAAACCAAACTTATTGAAATGTGCGCCTGCTCCTTTTATTTAACGTATAACGCAAAGAAATATGACATTAAACAGATTTTTATTCAAAGAAAAAAATGTGTCTTTAAAAGATTTCATAAAGGCAAGAAAATTTTACCTAAATAAGTCCAATCAAGACTTTTAAGGAGAATTTTCTATGGAAAATTAGTTTTCTGTCTACAGAAAACCGTCTTGTTTAGACAATTTTTTGTCTACAGAAATGCGTCTTGTTTCGACAGTTTTCTGTCTTTAGAAAAGTGTCTTGGAAACGTGTCTTGTTTAGAAATTGTTCTGTCTTCCGAAAATTGTCTAGTTTAGACAGTTTTCTGTCTTTAGAAATAAGTTTTGTTTAGACAGTTTTCGGTCTTTAGCAAAGTGTCTTGTTTAGATGGTTTTCTGTCTTTAGAAAATTGTTTTGTTTAGACAGTTTTCTGTCTTTAGAAAAGAGTTTTGTTTAGACAGTTTTCTGTGTTTAGAAAAGTGTCTTGTTTAGATAGTTTTCAGCCTTTGGAAAGAGTCTTGTTTAAACAGTTTTCTCTCTTTGGAAACGTGTCTTGTTTAGACAGTTTTCTGTCTTCAGGTAAGTGTCTTGTTTAGACAGTTTTCTGTCTTTAGAAAGCGTCTTGTTTAGAAAATTTTCTGTATTCAAAAAAGAGTCTTGTTTAGATAGTTTTCTGTCTTTAGAAAAGCGTTTTGTTTAAACAGGTTTCTGTCTTCAGGTAAGTGTCTTGTTTAGACAGTTTTCTGTCTTTGGAAACGTGTCTTGTTTAGACAGTTTTCTCTCTTTAGAAAAGTGTCTTGTTTGGACAATTTTCTTACTTTAGAAAACGTCTCTTGTTTTTTAGACAGTTTGTTTTCAGTTAACTATGATTTAAAGACTGCGTTTCACTCATATTTTTTAAAGAAACATTGGTAATTTCTCTATGATTTTATAGCTTTTCTGGATGATGTTTTGTTAAATCATTTTCTTTGGTCATTTTTTTTTTTTATAACAAAAAAGCAATTATTATATAGGGTTTTCTAATAGCTACTTGACAACTCTGAATTTAAATTGTGAACGCACTATTTCACTGATCATCTAATTGTTGCTTTCTTTTTTTTCAGTAAACTTAACATTTTCGTTATGGTAAAGTACACGAAGGAACAACGTTTGGAAATTATAAAAATGTACTACCGAAATTCGGAGTCGGTGACCGCAACTTTAAGAGCGTTAACTCCAATTTTCGGTCGTAATTATCGCCCTAGTAGACAAGCAATAACAAGTTTAGTGCAAAAATTTGAGTCTACATATTCATTGTGTGATGCTGTCGTGCCAGTGAGACAACGGCCTGGTCGAAGTTCCGAAAATATCGCTGCCGTTCAGGCGTCCGTAGCAAACGATTCAAATCAGTCGATTCCGCGGCGTTCTCAAGAACTGGGCATCCCCAAGACCACTTTATGGCGAATTTTGCGTAAGGATCTGGGTTTACACCCATACAAGATTAAGCTGACTCAAGAATTGAAGCCGATGGACCATTTGAGTCGACGTACGTTCTCCGATTGGGCTCTGGAGAAGATGCACCAAGATGATGAATTTCATCGCAAAATCATCTTCAGTGACGAAGCTCATTTTTGGCTCAATGGGTTCGTCAATAAGCAAAATATGCGTTATTGGTCTGCTGAAAATCCACATGTGCTTCACGAATCACCACTTCATCCACAAAAAATTACTGTTTGGTGCGCTTTGCATGCCGGCGGCGTCATTGGGCCATATTTTTTCGTCGACAATAACGATCGTCACGTTACTGTGAATGGCGATCGTTATCGCGCAATGATTAGCGATTATTTTTGGCCCGAATTGGAACACATGGACTTGGATGACATGTGGTTTCAACAAGACGGTGCCACAAGCCACACAGCACACGTTACAATCGATTTACTGAAGAGTAAGTTTGAGTTGTCAAGTCCTTATTGGAAAACCCTATATATCTTTAAATTCTATTCATCACTTGAAAACCTATTTCTTGCTTTGATATCGTGTTTAAGACAAACGTTTTCTTACAAAAGCGTTTAAAAAAAATGTTGCCCAAATTTGTGTGGGTTGAGATCAATTGTTGTGTAAACGCCTTTTGGAATGTTATCGTTAATGGGAAACAAAAACCTAAGAAATTAATGAATTAAAATACACACAAGAAACGAAACATCATTTGTAAAATTTTAATTTAAACAAATAATCTATCTATCTTTATGCTTATCAATGAATATCAAAGAAAATTTTTGTTTTTTTTTTTTTGTTTAAGATACAAACATAAATGATTGATCATTACTTATGATAATGACAGAGCAGGAAAAAACCCTTTAAAATTTTGTGTAAAGAAATCATTAAAAAAAAATGAAAATATTTAAACAAAAATGTTTAAGTGATGTGTGTGTAAAAAAAAGACTTGAATAAAAAGTATAAGGGGGGATCTTTGAGCGAGTATACTGCAATGTGTGAAATATTAAGATTTATTTATGTAAATTTAGTTTGGTATCTCTGTTACACTGCCAATGTCACTGACATTGACAGCTGAGGCAAATTTTTTATTTAAAATATTTGCAGCAAATAAAATGATTTATAATTTATTAGCTTTAAATGAATTTAATTAAGTGGAAATTTTCGTAGTCCGCCACCTTATACGGTGTAAAAGTGTTAAATGTCAATAAAAACTAAAAAGACAGATTGTTTGTGCAAAAAAGAAAAAAAAGGGGCGGTTAAAGAACTGCAAAGAAATGTTAAAAATTTAATACGGAAATATGTTGAAAATTTGACAGCTGTCAAATATGTTTAAAAAATTTAATTGATAATGCTTACGGTTTAATTAAAAAGCCAGGAAATATTAAAGAAATATCACATAAGCCACAAATTGAAATAAGTTTTAGAATATTATTAATATGTTTTCCAATTTAAATTTTAAATTGTGTAGTTTTTGTATATCAACAGCTTATATTTAAAAGGGGCCAACTACATTTATGTTTCTATTTAGTTAAATATTCTACTTTTTCTCCTTTAACTGCCTTTTTAAATAATACCAAATAAATCTGATGTTATTTGCAGAAACTCCTCTAGATTTCAATTATTTTTGTGGGTTATTTTTGTGCCGCATTTAAGCCTTCTTAAGCTGTCAAATTCTTATAACAAACAAAACATTTTCAAAATGATTTATGTTGAATGTCATTAACTAAAACTAAAGCTACCCCTAACCCTAACAACAATACTTCAAAAGCAAATTGCTGTATATCATCAAAAAAAAACTCCTTACCTCTTCTCCACACACCCCCCCCCCCCCCTTCAACTTCCCCATCATTTTTGACATATACAGTTTTTTTTGCAGAATTTTTCACAATTATTAGGCGTCAACAAACCAAACCAACCAAATAAAATTATGACCTCCACTAAACATTTTGTAGAAAAATATTAAAAATAACAAAGTAAATTTTCTATTTACTTAAAATAATTCGCGTGTTTTTCTGTTAGAATTTCCCTTTTCAGCTCCTTTGTTTTTTTATTGTATATAAACCTCCCCTACACTGCCAGAAAAACCAGCTTATATTTTGACATTTGTTATAGATTACTTAATGTTTTTTGAAAGAAAACATTTCAGAAATGTTTTTCATTATTTCACAAATGTTTTAAAGAGTTTCTGGTGGCTGTTAGCATTTACAGTGTTTCATAAAAAATGTTGTTATTTGTTGAGCCATGTAATTGTAATTCATCATCTGGGTATAAGCGTTTTTATGTGCTCCCCATTGCTTAGTTTTTTTTACGAAATTTTTCATATTCTTTCTCGTTTACTTAGAGGTTTTTGGGTGTTTTGCTGTTTTCTTACACAAAATATTTATGATATTTGTTAGTTTTTTTCTGCTGTTTATGGAAATACAAAATAGCTGCAAATTCATGTTGTTATATATGAAATTTACTTAAAAAGAATGTATAGAAGGAGATTTTTTAAGACGTTAAGCTATGTATAGATTGTTGTCAGATCATACAATATTGTCAGTTCTAGCAATGTGCTAGCAATGTACTGACATTGAGAAATTTTTAGCAAAAGGTAAATTGTCAGTTCATAGTTGTATTTAAAAATTATTTCTCTAACAATGCTGACATTGTGACATTGTCAGATGCATAAACTTTGCACATGTGACAAAAAAAATGTTTGGCAATTACCTTACAACATTAAATGTATTCACACAATTGTTAGATGTCTGACAAAATATTTGTCTTACAATGTACTGAAAATGCTTTTTCTTACAACGTTGGCAGATAAAAATTTTAAGTTCACAAGGTTGTAAGACATTTTCTGAACATTTTTCGGACAACGTTGTAAGATATGACAACCGTCTGTACAAAGCTTAAGTACTGTAAGATTTTCCTAGGGATTCATGGAACTAAAACAAACTTCAGTTTAGCTTTCTTAAAGTAGACTTTTGCATTATGTGAATTTTCACATTCACTTAATTTGTTTAGATCTTAAGTTAAGGTTTGTAAAATTTAATTTTTAAAAAGAAAATATCTATTGTTTCATATAGCAGACACTTTAAGGAATATACATAATACTAAATTGTCATTAAAATTAGAAACGTCTTTTAAATTCTAGGTATAAGCCTAAATTTCTTGTATAGTTGCCAAAAAAAAAATCTGATTTTAGTGCAAATTGAAAAATTTTGCTAAAATTAATTTTTCCAAAATAAATTAACAAAATGTCTATAGTTTGATAAAGTAGACACTTTAAGGAATAATTTCTTTAATACTCATTAAAATTGTTAAAGTATTTTCAACTCTAGGCTTAAACAAATTTTCTTATATAATTTCGAAAACAAAAGCAAATTTCAAATGTTTGTAAAATTTAATTTTTATACAGAAATTAACCAAAAATATTTAGTTTTATAAAGTAGATTTCCTGAAGAGTAATATACTAAATTTTCACTCAAATCTGTGGCAAACTCTAAGCTGTATGCAAATTCGCACTTTGCAGTTAAAAAATAAAATTAAAAATTTTATGCTTAATTTCAAATGTTTGTTAAAATAAATTTTTTAATACAAATTAAAAAATGTTTGATTACTTCATGAAGCAAACAGTTTGAAGTTAGTTATAATTAAATGTTCTTGAAAATCGTACCTTAGATTAGTCTTGGATTTTGTACTTAGAAATCTTAAATTTTTCATACTTTTTTGTTTTGAAGCGGTCTTATTTTGAAACACAAATATATTCTGTATTAATACAAAACATCAATTTAAATTTATTTAAATAAAAATAACCTTGTACTGTTTTTAGTTTTTTGTGGCATGTCTTTAGCATGTCGCAACCAACGTATTTCATTGCATTGCACTTTATTTTTTTGTTTCGATTGCCTCAAAACATTTCAAGAAAGCGGCATTCAAACAGAAAATTAAAACTGTAGCCATCAGTAAGAAGTTTGCATTTTGTGTTCATTAGTTTGTCTGGCTGAATTAATGGTCAGTTTTGTACAAGAAAAAAAATCTTTTTATTTTTTTTTATCTTATTTTCACTTTACAAACGCCTTAAGCACTGCAGTAGTAAGTGTGCTCAGCAGATAATTGTCTTGGTTTTTTTTGTTTTTTCTAAATTTTTTAATTTTTTAGAGACAAGTGTTTGGTTAGGTTGTTAAAGTGTTATGTTGTATGCAACATATTTTGGAGTTGTGTTTAAATTTTACAGGTTAATTTTAAATGCAGCTTAAATGCTGGAAAAAATCTTAAAAATATTTTGCGAACCTTCAGGGAGGGGAAGGGTGTTTAGGATTGTTTTTTAGAGAAGTTTTATTTAAGAATTTAAATGAACAATTTTTGTAGCTTTTCTGTATGTTGAAGTTTTTTTATATGACAGTTCTTTTTATCAATTTGATTGTTTTTTATGTTTTGTACAATATTTAAAGCTTTTTCTAAAAGAAATATCCTGACAGCTGTCATTATGTTGGCTTAATCCTTTAAATCTTTAGCCCACAAACACTTGCTGTCACTTGAAAAACCACTTCTTTCAAGCTAATCCTTTTTTATCTATTAGTTTTTTTTTTTTGTTTTTTGTTTAACAATAAACACTACAGAAATATTTAAAATATTAAAGCAAACCCTTTTTTCCCTCTTCAATATTTACAAACATCAATTATAATTATGCCCCTTAAAACATATCAACACGCACACTGACAGTTTCTAAAATTTTTTGACACCTCATAAATGACAGTTTACAGCACAGCAGAGCAGGGTTGTTGATCGTGCAAAACACATTATGGCAAATGTTATAAACAAAAACAAAAATGACACATATTTTCCATAATCCTAGCAAACTCTTCCTCCAGCAACCTCCCTTTTTGGTTGAGTATTACATAAATGAATAATAAATGTCTGCAAGAACTAAAAACGAATGTACAGAATTTCCGAAAAATTTTGGCTTTTTGACCACATGTCTTTTCTAATTATTAAAAATAAAATATATTTAAATGTCAGCATCATAATCTAGCATTTAAGCAGTGGTGTGTTTTTGTATTTCAAATAATATTTAACAAATTATTAGTTACAAAAGAAAGAAAGCCACCCTAAAATCAACCTCCTAACCACATTTTTTACATAACCCAACCAACACCCTGGTTGCATTGCATTTGAAAACGAAATTTTGACAGTAGTTATAATTAATTACGTTTATGCCATGAAAATCGCAATTTAATGCAGTTTTTGGCGCCATATTGCTGAGCACTAAAGGTTGGCTTAAAAATGTATGAACAAAAATGGATTAAATAAATTCGGATTTTTAACTATTATTTTAACATGTGTAGAAGCTAGTAAATGTCAAATGCATTATGTACATAGTTGTTTACAAACATACAAACTGACTGACATTTGTAACAGCTCACCTTCTTACCCTCACTTTTATGCTACTTGCAAAAAAAAATCTCTACTAAAATCTTTGATTTTACAACAACAATAAATTTGTTTATTTATTGCTTTCTCTCTCTCTCTCTCTCGTTTTACTCATTTCCTTTTATTTCCGTTAGTCCTTTGGACAATTTATGGCGTTGACAAATAATTTCATTTTTATGATTATTGCGAAAATGTAATGAAATACAAAAAGAGAATGAAAAAGCAAGCACAGAAAATAATAATAAAAACTAAATAATAAATTTTTATGGCCTTCGATTGACAATTGTTAATGGTTTTACGAGTAAACGGTTACCGTTACAGCAATACACTAGTAAAACAAGAATAAGAGACACAGTAACCATTATTGAACTACACAAGGAAAGCCAGTAAGAGAGACAGAGAAAACAAACAACCGTTAGTAAATCACTTGTTTAGTTGTTGACATCTCATAAGAGTGTGAGCAGTGCAGTTAGTTAGTAGGAGGGGCAGAAGGAATGGTAGTTTATTATGTATTGTGTAATTGCAAGTTTCACATTTATCGTTAAATGAGCCGTTATGTGTCAAAAAATAATAACACGAACTTGACAGTTTTAATGTCTTTACTAATATTTCTGCTTGAAAAATGAAAACAATAAATATTTTATGTTAAACACAAGATGGGATTGTAAAAAAGATATTTATTAATAATAAAATATTAAAAATTTAATTTAGCTATTTATTTGATTTAATATATATACTTACATACATAATGTATTATTAAACTTATTTTAAAGAAGAAATTTTATCAACACGTTATTTTATCTTTAAAACACAATAAAGTTTTTATTTTTTTAATTTTTACTAAAAATCTTTTTATAACCTTCAGCTTCACGAAAAGGGTATAGGTACATATATGTAAAGTTTGTCATTCCTTTTGTAATTTCCACAATATAATTTTCCGACCCTATTAAGTATATATATTCTGGATCCTTATAGATAGCGGAGTCTATTAAGCCATGTCCGTCTGTCTGTCTGGATATTGAAATCGATTCTCTGAAGTCCCCAGATATCTTCGGGATCCAAATCTTCAATAATTCTGTCAGACATGCTATTGAGAAGTTTGCTATTTAAAATCAGCAAAATCCGTCCATAAATAACGGAGATATGAGCAAAAATCCGTGACAAGCTCTGAAAATTTCATCAAAAACACTAAGTGATTAATATTGTTACGAACAAATTCATCAACAGATGGCGTTGATCAAACAAAGTGTATTAATATTGTTACGAACAAATTCATCAACAGATGGCGTGTTTATCGACATAATTATGCATAATATAATTATGCATCCACAACAATGGTGAAGGGTATATAAGATTCGGCATAGCCGAATATAGCACCCTTACTTGTTTAATGATTATTTTAAAATTTGCTTTAAATATAAGCTTTTTCAATACGTATGCGTGCAATTAATTGAAGCTTTGAGTTTGTCATAAAGGTCTGATTTAAATGAAAATTTAGTTTAACATTCTGCAGAAGTTTATAAAACAGTAGATATATTGTTAATTTCTGAATAGAAGTTTAATTTTGCAAACATTTGAAATTTGGACTCAAATAAGATTTTTTCGAAATTATAATTATAAGTTAAGCCTGGATTTTAAAATTCTTTAACAATTTTAATGAAAATTTAGTGTATTATTCCTTGAAGTATCTTCTTTATGAGATTATATAGGTACATATATTGTGTTTATTTCTTTTACAAAATTTTATTTTACAAACATTTCAAATTACCCGCCTGGCCCACGATGTCGAACGACAACGTTCGCTTAGATAAGACTTAAGACACAAACTTTTAATCGTATCTATTTTTTACTGAATCAAGTTTGTTTATTCCACAATCAAGTTTGTGTCTTAAGTCTTATCTAAGCGAACGTTATCGTTCGACATCGTGGGTCCAGGGGGTAAAACTCAAAATTTAATTTTTAACTATAAGCGTATTTGCCTATATCTTAGAGTTTGCCACAGTGTACTGATTTAAGTGAAAATTTAGTATAACATTCTTTGGGAGTACTACTTTATGATATTAAACATTTTTTTAAAAATTAAACAAGAAATTTTTTAAAGTGTAGATTTCAAAATACTTGTTAAATTTTAATAAAAATTTTGTATATAATACTTCATAGTGTCTACTTTACAGAACTATACAATCGTTGTTAATTTCTGTTTCGAAATTAAATCTTACAAAGATTTCAAATTAAACCTAAACATTTTATATTTTTTAATAGTTATATGTATACTTGCCTATAATTTTGAGTTTGCCACAGTGGTCTGATTTGAGTGAAAATTTAGTATGTTATTCTTCAATAGGTCTATTTTATAGAAATGTTGTTAATTTCTTTTTAAAAAATTAATTTTACAAACATTTAAAATTTTCTCTAAAATCAGATTCTTTTGAAATTATATAAGAAAAATAGCTTAAAATATTTTTTGATTTTAATGAAAATTTAGTATATTATTATTTACAGTGTCCATTTTGTGACAATAAAAAAAATTTGTTAATTTCTATTTCAAAATATATTTTTATGTATATTTTAGAATGTAGCTTAAATTCAATTATGTGCAAGTGCAATTATATACATTGTCTTAGTCCTGTTTCACACGCTTCAGTTTTAGCTGATCAGTTTTTGTTTAAATTTCTTTTGAACTTGCCATTTTGTTCACACGGCATCAAATTTCTTCTAATACAATTTTCTTCTCTTTTTTCGTTCCAGGTATGTAAATCATCATGTATTCTTTGAAATTGTTTTGTAAGTATTAAAGAGAGAGAGAGAGTAAAAACTGCCTTATATTTTTATTTTTCTAAGTTTTTTAAATAATTTCCTTTAAGCTAAAGTTTTAAAATAAACTAAACACTTTAAATTTTCTTAAGGTACGGTCAGACTTGGCAAGTATTTGCCGAAAAAGACGTAACCACTAAATAAAATATATTTGAACTTGTTTATTTATTAAAAAAAAAACTTCATTTTTTATTTTATTTGATGCTGTTTAATCTTGCGAAACTCTTGTAAGAATAAACAATGTCAAAGAAATTAGTGCTAAAACAAGTGGTTACGTTTTTTTTTTATTAAATATTTGCTATGTGTGACCATACCTTTAGTCTTGCATTTTATTTCAGATATTTCCTTTAAAACCCTGCTCTAACAAAGATTTTTTGTAAACATTTTTTAAATTTATATTTTAATTTTTAAAACCTTCCTGCTTTTTATCCATTTAAATATAGTTTAATGTATTAATTATTAAAACTCCCTAGAAATTTTATTAAAATCCAGTTTTTTTATTATAATTTCTTTTTATTACAAATTACCTCAGATTACCTGAGACAACAGGCTGCTGAAACTGTCTTACTTTTTCCCTCACACACTTACAAACAGGCTGCTGTGTTTATAAATAAACAAACAAGCACCGTCTCTCTCACAATCTCTGCTATTCCCAGCTCTTAAGTGTAAAGCTGGCTAGCAAACAACTTAATAAACAAGGTGTTAAACTGACAAACAAAATTAGCAAATCAAACTTAATAAATAATAAATATTAACAAGAAAATAATAGAAAAATTTTAATATTTACATAAAAATTCATAAACTTTTAATGCTAGAAAATATTTTAAAGTTTATAAATATTTTTCAAGGAATTTTAATTGTTTTGTTTGGAACTAATAAAAATATTTTCATTACAAAATTAACTATTTATACAAACCTTTAATGTTGCCTTGTTTTTATTTTCTGTTGTCTCAACCTTCATCAAGTATGATCCATCATAGTGATTGTCATTTATTGACTGTTTGAAAAAATAAAAAGCAGCTGAACAAAAAAATGTATTTATTATTGTTATTTTCATTATGAGTTTTTCTATATTTAGTCGAGCGTCTGCTGTTTTTTTTTCCAAGTAGGCTGTCTGAGTTGATTTAAACTTTTTTCGTTATCATTTCATTTTAAATGTTAGGAATAGCAAGGAAGAAATGCTTGAAAATTTGTTGTGTTTCCGTTTGCCAACTAATTTAAAATGCCCGACACGCAATTTCTTTGCTGTTAAAGCGGCGACTTTAGCCATAAAAATGTGCTGTGTTATGCATATGGATGATATGATTTAATGTGGAGAATGAAAAAACGGGCTAATAAAATCAAACATGACAAGTTTTTTTTTTTTTTTTTTGTTGAATTTTTCTTTGAAAAGATTTTTTTTTTAAACAACAAATTTAATTTGCCAAGATTTAACTTAGCTTAAACCACATAAACTTAACAAAATCAGTTAAACTAAAGTTAATTATATAAATAGAATATTAAATAAAAAACAAAATAATGAATTGAAATTGAAGTTTTTAATGTAATAGAAAACTTGCGTCTTGTCTATCAAAATCTTAAATAGTGCAACATTTAGAAAAAACGTTTTGCTTAACATTTTAAGTCCAACACAATGTAAACATTTTAAGGATTTTTCTGTTGAAATTTCACTTAAATTTGTTAATAATTGGGAAAGGTATCTGATGTATAAGACGTTTAACTTTTAAATAAAAAAAAAAAATTAAGGCTTCCCCTTAAAAATTGCAATAGTGCAAAATTTTGCAAGAACTTCAGCTTAAACCAAATATATTAAATAATTTTGTAATATGAATTTCATAAAAATAACATAAATTTTGAGTTCAGTAGACTGCATTACAAGGCAACAAATTTGAAAATTTCCCCACTAAAATTACAATAGGGCAAAAATTTTCAGGAACTTCATTTTAGTTTTTTTGAATGCATTCTAAACTAAACACTTTTAAAAATGTTCTACTAAAATTTCTCTTAAATGGGGTAAATATTCACCTATCGTGAATAAAATTCCACATGAAATTTGTTCCCTTTTCACATTTTTCCTATTAAAATTCAATGTTAAAAAAATAAAAGGGAACAAATTTCATGTGGAATTTTTATTCACGATAGGGGTGATTATTAATTTAATAGACTGCAACCAATATATTTCAATTCTATAAAGAAACAAAATTGAGGTTTCCCCATAAAAATTGCCATAGCGCAAAATTTTGCAAGAACATCAGCTTAAATTTGAAGGCTTGAAAAACCAAATATATTAAATAATTTTGTAATATGAATTCTATAAAAATAGTATAAATATTGAGTTCAGTAGAATGCATCGAATATACCTAATTAAATTTTTAAGGGAACAAAATTTAAGGTTTCCCCACTAAAATTGCAATAGGGCAAAATTTTTCAAGAACTTCATTTTAATTTTTTCAATGCATTCTAAACTAAACACTTTTAAAAATGTTCTACTAAAATTTTTCTTAAATGAAATAAATATTATTAATTTAGTGAACTGCAGCCAATATAATTCAATTATATATGGGGAAAAAATTGAGGTTTCCCCTTAAAAATTGCCGTTGCAATAGTGCAAAATTTTGTTAGAACTTTAGCTTAAATTTTGAAGGCTTGAGAAACAAAATATATTAAATAATTTTGTAACATCAATTTCATAAACATAGTATAAATATTGAGTTCAGTAGACTGCATCGAATATACCTAATTAAATTTTTAAGGGAACAAAATTTAAGGTTTCCCCACTAAAATTGCAATAGAGCAACATTTTTCAAGAACTTCATTTTAATTTTTTCAATGCATTCTAAACTAAAAACTTTTAAAAATGTTCTACTAAAATTTTTCTTAAATGGGATAAATATTATTAATTTAGTAGACTGCAACCACGATAGTTCAATTTTATTAGGTAAAAAATTGAGTCTGGCCCTTAAAACTTGCAATAGTGTAAAATTTTGTTAGAATCTTTAGCTTAAATTTTGAAAGCATTTTAAACTAAACACTTTAAGGAATTTTGTAACATAAATAACTTTACAATTTATTAAAAATTTGCTTTAAAGAATTGCATCCGAAATTTTAAAATTTTTCTAAGGAGATATTCACAGATTTTTCGTTTTAATCTTTAATTGTGAAAAATGTTTTTAATAGTTTAGCTTACATTTGTAATTCAGCTTAAATTAAACACTTTCAGAAGTGCTACTGCCAAATTTCATTAAAATCGCATGAATATTAAGTTAAAAAACCGCCAGCCTAAAGCGTTTAAAATTTGAAAGCAAAAAAAAAATTGAAAAAAAAATTAAAGGTTTTTCCTTTAAATCTTTAATAGTGAAACATTTTAAGAATTATTAAAATAAATAGTTTTTTAAAATTAAACAAAAATTTAATTTAAAAGCTGCGACCGAAAATATTTAAATTTTAAAGCAAATAACTTGAAACCTTGGTACACAAAATCTTTTGTAATGAAAATTTTTGTTAGATTGTGGGCTTAAGTTTTTAAGGCATCTTAAACTAAATACTTTGAAGAGTATTCTAGACAAACTTCATGAAAATCGCATAAGAATTTTTTCAAAATACAGGCAGCATAAAAACACTTAACTTTTCAAGCAAAAAATTTGAGTTTGTTCCCTTTAAAACTTTAATAGTGAAAAGTTTTGTTACAACTTGGACTAAAATTTTTACATTAATCTAATTTAAAGACCTTTTGCAATATTGCAGCCAAATTTCATTAAAATTACATAAATATTACCTTGAAAAGTAAGCAGCCCAAAACGTTTAACTTTTCAAGCTAAAAAAAAATTTAAGGTTTTTTTCACTTTCAATCCCAAATTTTTGCTAGCAATTTACTTATGTTTATTTTGAATGCATATTCAAATACATACAATTTTATAAATTTCTTTTAAATTTTTCTTTAATGTATACATTTGTTAAACAAATATTTTAAATTTCCTTGCTTTGTTTTCTGCATATCTTTTTATTTATACAAATTAATGCGTAGGAATTTTCATTTAAATTCTTTTCAAGCATTAATTTTCATTTATACTCCTTTTATGTCATTTATGTAGTAAATTATAGTCATTTTAAATAGCTTGACTATTAATAAATGCGTTAGTTTAGTTTTTTTTTCCTAGCTGCAGCGAAACAAATTTAAACAGATTTTCAAATCAGCATATCCATATTTCTTGTTTCTATACAAAAGTCGACGTTGCCGTAGTCATGCATTGTCTTGCATATGCCTGTCTGTTTGAAATAAAAAAAAAAGAAAACTTTGCTATGATAATGGTTTGTGTTCCTTGAAAACAGGCAAAGACAAAAGTTCTGAAATAGGTTCTATAAAAAAAGAAGTAGAGGAATAAAAAATTGCATAAAATATTTCATCGAATATAACACTTTGCCTTATGCGAAAATAAATATAAAAAACAGTGTTAACAAACATGAGTTTTTTTTTATAAATATCAACATAATAATTTCATATTTGAGTTGAAACACAATTTAGTAAATGCTTTAGTAAATTGTTTACGAGTATTATTCTTTTAATTATGACTAATTTAAGATTTTAACAATCATATTCAGGGGTGTCATAGAAACCAATATCGTCAGAATTGGTTTTAAAACCGACAAGAAAAAATGCTTTGGTGTCATAGGGCACTGCTACACGTTCAATAAATATCGAGATATTTCTAGTATCATGATATTTATTGTATGTGTAGCAGTGCCCTATGACACCAAAGCATTTTTTTCTTGTCGGCTTTAAAACCAATTCTGACAGTATTGGTTTCTATGACACCCCTAATTAATTTTTTATAATACCACTTTTGTTCTTGAGTTTCCTAAATTTTTATTAAATTATGAATAATTTTATTAAATTATTTTTATATTGTTTTTAATCACCTCTTTGTACTTTGTTTACATTTTGCTTTAAAACTATTGGCATCATTGTTTTTCTCCCACTCAACCACTTAAAGCAACTCTGTAAGTATGAAAGTGAGCAAGAGAGTGAGGGGATCTTCTCTTACACCCATTATACTGTTATATTATTGTTGTTGCTTTGCCTTTGCCAATGTGGCGGTGTGCTGCTAATGCAATTTTCCACTTAAACTGTCGCCATTTATAGTGTAGTTTTCATATTATAATTTACTGCAACAAACATTTTAGTTAGTGAAGCTTTTTTAAATAAAAAGCAAAGAAATTTTAGATTATTTTTTTTCTGTTGCTGTTGGTATTATTGTGGGCATGAAGTAAAATTAAAAGAAAATCAACAGGAAATTAAATGGAGGAGTTAAATATGATAAAGGCTGAAAAAACAAAATCTAAAAAAATATTGTTATGGTAATCTAGGTGAATTAACAATTGAGAGAAACTTAAAGATTTTTTTTAATAAGTTGCATTAAATTAAAGCCGTTACTTTAAGAAAAGGTATTAGGAATAAGAAATTTTGTATAAAAAGGTGTCATTAGTAAGTTTATAATATCAGTTTAAGAAACTTTATAGCTTTATTGTTTAAAATTTTAAAAATAAATTAACATTTAAAAGAAATTAAGCATATTTTAAAGATTTATATTAAAAAAAAATTAAAAAATTTTGAATAATTCTTCTCCATTTAAAATATCAAAACGTTTTTGAAAACAAAATTTTATAAGCGTTTTTTTTTAAATTTTATGAAAGTTTTTGCTTTAAAATGTTAAATATTTTTATAAAACTGTTTTACATGTTATAGACTAAAGCAAAATCTAAAGTTTAGCCGCAAAAAAATTAAAAATTTAGGCGTTTTTTTAATTTTTATGAAATGTTTTGCTTAAATGTTAAGCGTGTTTCTCAAAATGTTTTTAATGTTATATGTTATAATTTACAGCATTTTCTAAAGTTTAGCAACAAAAAATTAGGCTAATTAAGTGTTTTTCATTTAGGCGTTTTTTTATTTGGCAATTTTGTGTTTTATTCAACCTTAAAAATAACGTAATAGTTAAAAGAGGCATTAAAAGTAAATATTTTTTAAGCAAATCTAAACAATAGTTTTAATTTTTACGTTTTTTTTATTGCTGAAATAGAAAACAAATTCCTAAAATCTCTTTAAATATTATAAACAAAAACATTGCAAAATTTTTGTGAATTATAAATAACCTTAACTAAGCGTATTTTATTTAGGGCTTTTTATAATTCTACATATTTTGTGTTTTTTCCTTAGTCGTTTAAATGCTTAATCTAAGATTAAATAAGTTTAAAAACAATACTTAATTTAAAACTTAATAATTTAAGCGCTTTTTTTAGTTTTTCAGATTTTTTACTGAGATAATGAAAAATTCGTTAAAATTTTTTTAAATATAACAAACCGAAGCATTTTCTAAAGTTCAGCAGTAAAAAAATTGTCTTGTTAAGCGTTTATTATTTAAGCGATTTTTGTGAAATTTTGGAATTTTGTGTTTTTTTTTCAATAGTGAAAATTTCCATAAAAATTTGTTTACATATTACTTACTAAAGCATTTTCTAAAGTCTAGCAACAAAATATAAACTAAAACATTTTGTAAAGTTTAGTAACAAAAAATTGACTAACCAAGCGTTTTTCATTTAAGCGATTGTTTTTTAAATTTTAATGCTTTTTTTAAAAATTGTAAAAATTTCCCTAAAAAAATCTTTTTAAATATTACAAAGGAAAATATTTTCTAAATTCATTCGGCAAAAAATAACCCATCTAAGTGTTTTTCATTTAAGCGTTTTTTTTTCTTATAACCATTTTTTAAAAATATAACAAATTAAAGCCGAAAGTCTATAATGAAAAAATAACCTTACTAAGCATTTTTCATTTAGGCGATTTCTTTTTAATTCTAGCTATTTTGTACTTTTTCCTCCTTTAGACGTTAGACAAAGCTAGATTGTAAACAATGTAATTAAAAGTAAATATTTTAAAATTATTTGAACCAAAAGTAAGAGTTAATAGCGTTTTTGCATTTAAGCGCTTTTTTTAAATTTAAAGTTCTTATTAAAATTTTATTTGAAACTGATAATTTTACAATAATAGTAAAGAAAACTAAATTAACAATTTCGTTTAATTTCTGTTTGTATAACCATAAAAATTAAATAAACGTTTTTGAAAAATGTTATTTTCGCAATTTTGTTTACAAATTACTTTACATTTGTAACTTAACCAATTTGAATACTAATCAGCAATTTCAAAACTAATCTATATTCAAAATTTAATAAAATTTTAAACATTTGTTTTTTTTTTTTTGTTAATACAAAGTATCCCTGGGCTAAAATTTATTTAGGAATTTTAAGGTTTTTACAGCTTTGTAGCTCGAAATTTGTTTATAAGGTTTGAAAGCAGTGATAGGCATAAAGGGATTTTACCTATTGTCAACTAAATTCCACTAAAACTAACATTTATTTTTTTTTAGCTTTGTAGGAAAAATGTTGTGTATAACATTTGTAACCAGTGGCCGGCATATAGAGAACTGTGTTTCTGTGTTAAATTCAGACAAGTTATTAATTGAGGTATTTGAAACTAGAGGTCAACTTTTCTGTTGTAAACTAAAGTCTACCAAGGCTAACATTTATTAAGGAATTATTAAATTTGCTTTTAGCTTTGTAAATGAATATTTGTATATAAGATTTGAAACCAGTGGTGGACATAAAGACAATATTTTTCGATAATAAACTGACCAGCTATTTATGGAGATTTTAAATGAATATTTGATTATTTCTAAGAACTTCGTTAACACTCGTGTTGTTTATAGCTAAATGAACGTTTTCCTTCAACCCCTGGTAAGTATCAGAGTCGGCCACTGCTTTTAGCAAAAAAACCTTAAGGCCATTTTGTTTCTTCAGTTTTTTTTCCTTCTAAAAATCCATATGAACAAAGTATTAAAGGTATTTTTTGCACATATACAAAAAAAAAAAAAACGTATGTTATAGAAGAACTTAACTCAAGTTATTTATGCATTCACACAACAAAACGTGTGTAGGGGGAAAATTGGCGCTTTTTGTTAAACATTGTAAAAAAAAAACGCGATTGCGTGTATGTTTAAAATCATGTAAAAAATTTTGTTTTTTTTTTTGTATCATAGTCTGTATGTAGTTTGTTTTATAGATAACGCTTAAAGGAGTTCTTAGAGGATGGGAGTAGGAGTTGAAGACAAGAGAAAAAGAATTTTTGTTATTGTGTATAAAAATGTATTATTATGCTATTTCTCTATAAAAAAAAAATAAATAACGTGTAGCTCACATGATGTTTGAAAACAGGCATATACTCTTACATACATAGTTATTAGGTTTTAGCTTTAGCCAGCACTATACATTAAAATCTAAACAATATTAAGGAACCAGGCAATTGCAAGGAACCATGACTATGCGTACCAAGCACTTTCTTAGCCGAAGTAGAAGGAGGTTGGCTGCTTGGTTGACTGGCTTTTTAAGCCATACATATGTGTTTTATGGTTAGTTTACCTGGATCAGCCTACATGTTGTATTTTTGTTCTCCACATTTCTTTCTTTTGTTTGTATGATTATATCAATGTCTAATAAGAACTTTGTTGGCTACATAAATTTTGTACGTTTTGAACTATGGTAACCATAGGCAAAATATAAGCAAAAAAAACAAAAATACCATAAACAATATTGTTTAAGCTTGGGAAACTTAAAATTTTTTTACCGTTTTCCTATTTACTATTAATTTTCCTTAGTTTTTTTTTTGTATTTTGCTTAATGCCCCCAACACATTTAACGTCTTTTATATACGAGTACATTGTGTAGAGAAAAAAAAGAAAAGAAAAAACTCTAACTTTTCTTTTAAGAGACATTTAAACAAAAAAGCAAATGGAAAAAAAACTCAAGTCTATCAGTTGAAAATAGACACAGACTCTTGACATTCATTGGAAAGTCATAGAAAAAGTTGTTCAATAAAAAATTTAAAGACCTTTTGATAGTCAAATGTTTAAATAGATTTGACAGGCAAATTATACATACATACGTACAGTGGCTCACAGCTTCTATGCAGTGCATTTTTTTGTTTTTAAAGCTTTATAAAAGGAAAACTAGAAAATTTAAAAGTAAAAACAAAAAAAAAATAAATTGCCAAAAGTTACATTTAAATATATTAAAACTAAAGAAACAAAAAAATGCTAATTTTTTCATCACACAGCTTATTTTATGCAGACATGTTTGGGCTTCGAAATTAAAACTGGCACTTACTGGATGGCCTTTATTTTCTATAACAGATTTTAGATGCGACCAGTGTTTGTTTAATACTCGGCGAAATATACGACCACTCCGTCAGTAGCACTTTTTTGAATCGTTTTTTGTTAGAAAATTTGTTGTTCCTTTCTTTATGATGATTTCCTTAATTGACTATAAATTTTCCATAACATTAAGATCTGACGACTGTGGTGGCAGTGTCATCAAATGTGACCAGTTTGCGCAATACCAGATCTGTGCTTTGTATCGTTATCCTAGTACAATCTGAAATCTGTTCCTAAACCGAGGTTCACTGCGATTTCCAACAAGTTGTCCGTTAAAATATGTAGATATTATAAATTGTCCATGGTGTGCTTGTTTTTTTTTGTAAAAAAAAGCAAAGATTACAATATTTTTTAAGAGACATTTATGACATTAGTTATTATGAAAAATCAAACAAATGGAAATTAAACAGATTTTTATGAAAAAAAACTCATGTAGATTTTCTTGTGTAACTTTTTAATATTACTAAAATTAAAATATCTTTAAATTTTTATTTACGCGTTTTATTACTTTTACAGAATCAATACAAACGTTAAGCCCAAAAATACAACAAGCTAAGAGAATTTGCTTTTTAAGAAAATTCTAATATTTTTATTTAAGCGTTTTTTTTTAATTTTACAGATTAAAGGAAAAATCAAGTACAAAATTATAAAATCGGAAACAATTTAAAAAATTAAACAAAAAAAATTTTTTTTTAAGAATTCTTTTTTAGGCGTTTTTTAATTTTTAAAAATAACAAAATTTTAAATTTGTTAAAAATCTAAAAAATCTACTTTCTTTCGTTTCTTTTTTAATTTTAGAAATTTCTATTTAGGCGTTTTTTTTTAGTTATACAGTTTTTGTGCAAAATCAAGCACAAACATTTACAACTTTTACAGAAATTTGCTTAAAATTAAATATTCAAATAAGGCACAAAAATATTGATTTTTTTACAGAAAATAGTTACAAATAAAATAAAGTTGTATAAAAAAACTAGTTTTTTTAAAATTTTATTTAGGTTTTTTTTTTCAATAGATTTTACATAATTAAAAAAATTCAAGCAAAAAAATATTAAGAAAAATTAAATTTTAAGACCAAACACTTCCAATATTTTTAAAATTCTATGTTTAAAGAATTTGTGCATTTATTAATTTAACAAAATTAATCTTATTAAAAATTGCTTTAAAATCCTTTTTATGTAGTCAAATATTGAAGAATCTCAACAACATTTACGTTAATTTTCGTTCAAGTGAGTTTTAAAAAGTTCGAGTTTTTTTTTTTACAAAAATCCTTTAAAAAATTTATTTCCTGAAATTATCAAAGTTTGTTCTATAATTATTTATTATCTTTCCATAGTTTCTTTAATGTATGTATGTATTTCATTTCCGTTTGTGAAATTTTACAAATTCTTGTCAATTTAATGTTTAAATATTTCTCATTTATTTAATTTTTAATTTATTTTTATTGTTTCTTTCCTTACTCCTTCCTCCTTAAAGTTGGCGGTTATTTAACACAGGTTAATTGCTTTAAATTAATTATTTATTTTAGCCATTAATAAGCAAAAAAAATACACAAAAATTCAACCATGCGTGCACTTTGGGGAAAACCAGCAAAAAAAAAAAAAAATACTGGCAGCGTACTGGTAGTACGGTACATAAGTATGTGTAGATATGAGTGTAAGTTTGTTTACATTTAACTGCATGTGTATGTATGCCTGTGCGTGGAAGATGAACGAGAACATGCATGTTGAGTAGGATGTTATTCTGATTGTTGTTGTTATTGTGTACGATTTGTTTGTAAACAGAGAGAGCAAAGAATTAACTGTTTAATTACAAATGGCGTTTTTAAAGGTTTTTCTAATGATCTTATAAGTAATAATTTCTTGCTTGATTATGGTTTTTGAAAGAATTTATTGTTTTAAATACTGCAATTTTATTGCTGGCAACTAAAATTGTGTTGTATTTATTGTGTTAACTAAAAATTTAGGTATTATTTTGCGTGCTCTTGCGGCACGCACATGCCGGCAGTGATTTTTTCCTGCAGAAACATGCTACTTGTTTTTTTTTTTAACAATGATTTGAGATTTTTTAAAGGGGGAATTAAGGAATTTTTTTGATAAACTGCTAAAGATCAATGGCAAATTAAAGAAATATTTAAAAAAAATAGCTTTACTTGTAAAATTTTTGAAATCAAAATGTTTGTTGTATGTGGGTGCAGCTTGATGTCTTTTTTGTGGTTCTTAAAAAAACACATGTTTTAAACATGTTTAAGGAACAAACCGAAAAACCCTGCCTCACCTTCAACTTTATTCTTAACATATTCCTTCTAGTCAACCGTATGCTTAGATTTTACCACGTCTTCTTACTAGTCTTTATATCCAGCTTAGAAACTCATGGCTATGCACTCTGTAATTTAGTTAATTCGTTGTTGGCTGTTTGTGTGCCTAGTCGTCTCATTTATGCGTAGGTGTTGTTCTTGTTTCTTGGAGTTGCAACATTTCTGTTGCATGTGGGTATGTCTAAATTTTAAGGCGATCTTTTGTTTAGTGTTGCTTTTTTGCAATTTTTAACCATATTGCGTGTTAATCTTTAAAGTGTTGTTGCTAGTTTTTTCTTTAATTAAAAAAACTGTTGCTGTTATAGAAGAAAAAAATCATTTAAATGTTGAGTTATAGAGGAGTTTTTTTCATAAATGATTTATAATGATGTTTTTGGTTTTTTTTTAATGAAATGATTTATTTAAAAAACTTTTTTTAACGTAAAAACAAAATGAGCTATGGGAATGCAAAAAACAAGGAATAATAATGAAGTGAGGGAAGTAAAAAATCTTGAAATTTAAAAAAATATGTATATCCTTTTTAACACATTCTAGTTTTTTTTTGTTTTAATTTTTGATTTAAATTTGTAAAATAAGATTTCTTCTATAAAATAAAAATTTGTTTACAAAACTTTAAAATTTGTCTTAAATTTTTTTTAAAAATTTGTTTAAAAATGTTTATATGTATTTATTAAAATCTTAAACGTGTATTACCCAAAATTTATTTTTTTAGTTTAATTTACAAATTTAAGTTAAAAATCTTTTCTAAATTCAACATTGTTAGTGAATATTTTAAAAGTTGCATCAATTTTATATTATTTTTGACATTTTTTGGTTAAAATGTTGCTTTTTAAGAAATGTTTTAAGAAAATATTAAAAAAAACTGGTTTGTAACCTCAAATTTTTCATTTAAAGTTTTTTTTAATATTTTTATTCCCAACAATAAAATCTTTTTTAATTTTTATATTGATTTAAAACTTAAGCTTATGCTTATAAAAGATGAACAAAATTGGTTGAATCAATTAAAAGTTATTAGGCAAAAAACAAACTAAACTCCAAAAATCGTTTTTAACCTCACAATTTTAGTTTGAAGATTATTCCAGTTTCTTATTCCACCCATTACAATTTCTTTTGATTTTTAAATTTACTTAAGAGTTAAGCTTTTACTGGTCAAAAATAAACAAGATTGGTTAACTGGTTCAAAAAGTAGTAACCAAAACCAAACGTTACCTAAATAATTTTTTTAATTTTTCCAAAAGTCATGTACTCGTATAACCTTGAAAAATCACTTAATTTTAAATTTAAATCCGGTATAAATATATTCAATTTTATTTTTTACCATAACTTATATCAATTTCATACACATTGTGTCAATATTACTCAATTTAATAACCTCACAATTTTCGTTTAAAGATTTTCACGTTTTCTTAGTCGCGAAAGTAAAATATTTTAGAATTTGTAGTTATATTTAAGTCTTAATCGTAGCCGGTAAAAAATTAACAAGATTTGCTAACTAGTTCAAAAGTTATTTAGCAAAAACCAACCTAACCTCCAAAAAATTAAAAAAATCAAAAAAAGAACTGAAAAACGTTTTTAATTTCCAACTTAAATTTTTTATTGCTATAAATATGTTGCGTTTAATTGCTCTGTTTAATTTAATCAATTTGATTCAACTACAACCGCTATTTAATCAATTTAATGAAAATTTTCCAAAATTCGTTTTTAACCTCACTATGCGTTAAAGTTATTAAGCAAACTCAGAACTAATCTCCAAAAAAGGGAATTTAAATTTATTTATATTTATTCCTTCATATCTATAATTTTAATTACTCTTAATGGTAGAAATTCAATATCACTTGATGTTTATCTGATTTGGAATCCTTGTGTTGCTGCTTTAAACATATTTAATATGCCACATTAGCAATACAATTAAAATCATTATAATTATCTACATATCTGTTTTTTTTTTCTGTTGGTATTCTCCACATTTAATGGCATTTTAAACTGACCAGTCAAGCAGCTAACCAAGAAACCAATGTATTGGTATATATTGGTCGTTAATAACCCAGCAGTGCTAGGTGTGTGTCGCGAATTGACTTTTCTTTGCATGACATACAAAATGTAAACTAAAAGAATTAAAGTGCCTACTTTCTAGTTTACTTAGGGACATTAAAATGGCATATGACTTCAGTGTAGACTACCAGGGATGTCTTAAGTAATCTATTTATTTCTATAAGCAGCATTATATAGGGCTCAAGTGTGTCAATAAAGATAAAGTTGTAAGTTGTACTCTGAGGCTGTAAAGTGACAATTGACTTTAGCTTACATTCACTTCTCTAGACATTATAAAAAGCATAATAATGACATTAAGTATAAAATACTTAAGAAATTAAAAGTGGTTACATTTTAGATTACTTAGGGACACTCAAGTGGCAATTGGCTTCTTACTAGATTACCAGGAATGTATAAAGTAAACAATTGATTTTTTTTTTGGGCACAAACGTATTAAATGAGACAAAAATATAAAACTTAGCGACAGCTAAAAGTTTACAATACTTACTTATAGAACTAAAGTCAACACAGTTAAAGAAAAAAAAAAGATTTCCCTGAGCTTACAATTCCACACTTGGGATAGTATAATGATGGACATAAACTATGTAACTTTACGCCTGGTAATACAAGTTGTAGAACGCTGCTACAAACAAAAAAAAACAGCATCATATATTAAATATCCTTTTTAATGGGCGAATATTTTTCTAAAAAAAAAAAAAATAATCATTTATATTTACTCATGTTAACAAGTGCTATGACATGGTGTTTTTTGTTTTTTGCTCTATACAGATTTTCTTGAACACACGAGCCCCATGTTAAGCAGGCTCAGCTACTGTGCTGGCATTGAGTCATGTTCGTTCATAAGCTAGCATATGATGAGTTGTGCATGCAGCGTCTTGCATGTTGCAATATACTGTCATAAAAATCAATTATTATTAGAGTTTAAGCATATTTTTTGCTCTTAGTTTACAAAACAATTCTTTAGAAATAAAAAGACAATTTAGGTGTCTCTAGACGTAAATGCAATACTCAGTAGCTGGCTGCAAGTAAAATGACTGACTATATATGTAGCTGTTGGTTTGGTTGTTTGGCTGAACTGCTTTAATACCCAACCAAGCAAATGACATTGTGTCAATAATTTATTTATTTATTGTTGTTGCCTCGTTATGTCCTTTATGGTGTAGAACGACAGCTCTGAACACAACCAAACACAAACCAACACAGCATCACAAACACAATCACAAACGAAATCAAAATCGATTTGTTATATAGAAATTCTCAAGTTTTACTAGCAGCACGTAGCAAGTGCAAGAAACGTTAAAAGAAATCCCAGAATAAAAAAATAAAAAAACACCAAAGGTTTCCTTCTTCTTGATTTTCTTGGTTTTCCTTAGCATTTTTAGAGACAATTCCAACTAAAGTTTCTTTTTGTAGATTTTATACTCCTGGCATAAAAATGCATTTTATATATGACACATGTTCCAGAACAATTGTACATGTGTAATGGCATGTATTCTCCAATGAATGCTGGAATATTTTTGTAAATTGTTGTGTGTTTTTGTTGTTGTTGTTGTTCCCAAACAAAAGTAAACCTTAGAGCTTCATTTATTTGTTTTGTTGCAAGTTGTTGTTGTTGTTGTTTTGTTTTGTTGCCAGATTGTTACTTAACAATTTGTTAAGATGACGCTTATTTTGTTGCAGCTGGAAATTTTGCAATTTATGTGAAATATGTGATGGTTTTTTACTCTTGTTTTGTGTTGCTTGCTGTTGTTGTAAGACAATTTGTTAACTTGATTATTTACAATATACATCATTGGGGCTGTCATACAGGGATTTTTTGTCGTTTATTCACTTTGAAGCTTAACAGCAAAAACTCTATAATTGATTTCGATAATTATTTAAAAAACAAATCAATTTTGTTAAAGAAATACAACAGATATTAAAGGAATTTATACATACTTATAAAGGAAATAAATCATCAAGTTTGAAAGAAAAGTTTCTTTATTCACATAATTTTAACTTGCGTAATGTTAACCATATGAATAAAATGTTTTTTACAAATTAAAGCCAACACTTGCGCTTAATAATATTGTAAATTCTAAACAATTCTGTAAAGTCTGCGATTTTAAATAAATTTTTAAATATTTAAATATGTTCAAATATTTTCCTTTCAAAAATAAAAATATTTTTGTTTTGCCTACTTTTCTCTCCAACTGTAGTAATATAAACTTTTAAACTAAATTTTTGAACACAAATTATAGCCAAGTGTTTCAGCTATCAAAACAATAAATTTAAATTAATGCTAAGAATTCTGTGGTGAATTTGGTGAATTTTTAAAAATTGTACTATTTTCAAAACTTGACCAAAAAAAATATTTTTTTCTTGGCTAATTTGCTTCTTAACTTTGGTAATAATAATAATTTTTTAAAAAGTTTTATTTTTAAATTAAAACTTATACCTTCTATTATAAAATCAATATAATGAAAATCAATTAGACTAAAGCCCTGCTTTTTGGTAAGTTTTTAAAAATTGTATTGCTTTTAGAAATTAGTACCAAAAAAGAAATATTTTTTTAATTCGCATACTTTTCTGTCTAACTTCAGTAATATTGAAAATTTTACTAAGTTTTCCTCTACAAATTATAGCCAACAGTTTCACCTAGCAAAACAACAAATTTCAATTAATTCTGTGATATTTGGTGAATTTTTAAAAATTACAATATTTTTAAAACTTGACCAAAAACAAAATTAATTTTTTTGGTGTTTTTAGAAACTAGTCCCAAAAAATTAAATTTATACTTATACTTGTCTTTTTAACTTCTGTTATACTACTACCCATTTTACTAACTTTTTCTCTACAAATTATAGCCAACATGCAAATTTAGTTTGTTAATATTTTGGTTAATAATTTATTTTAGCTAAGCATTTTGTCTTTTCGTATTATATCCAAAGTTTAAGTTACTAATCAGAGCATCTATATCTGCCCAAAATGGTTAACAAAAAACTATCCATATAAAATCAAGCAATACAGAGTTTTTTCCTAACCATATAATAGCATGTTTTATGAAAAAGAAAAAGATAGCCTGCAAAAAATCCATATAAAAGCCAAGAAAAATGCATCAAACGACAATCACTTTAGATTGAAAAAGAAATGAAGAGAAAAGCAAATAAAAACATAAAGAATTTAAAGATATTTTTTTTCTATAAAATATTAAATCAGATAAAACTATCAAACTCGGGTGACTAAATAAGTAAGCAAACGAATTCTTATAACTACATACATGGCCAGAGATAGCTATAGATAGAAGGAGTATGTAAAGCAGTGGTGGGCAGTCATATGCAACAGGGTTTAACTCACAGACCACAGCTTATTGGCACTTCTTTGATTATAAGAAATTCGTGTTAATTTTCATTACACTTCTCATTTGCTCAAGAGTTTTTAGTTCCCTTTGTGCCGACCACTGCTTTAAACTTTATTTAAAAGCCAGTTGTTTTGTTTGTTGCTCTTACATATGAAGAGTTTAGTAAGAAGGACGGTGAGAAAAAGCCATTATGAACAAAGTAGTTGCTGGTTTTTTTTTATCATTAAACTCTTATACTGATATTTATGTTTAGAAGCCCAGTAAACATGAAAGTTTGATGTCAAATTGAGAAAGTTTTATTAGCTAATACTTTTACAAATATTCCAAGTTCGAAAATTATGATATTCCCAATAATTTGGTTTGGTTTTCTCAAGTATGCTTAAAGGTTTGTTGTTATGCTTGAAACTGCATTTGATAGACATAATTTTTCATGCTTTGCTTGATTTTAAAGTTTGAATACTTTTACAAATGTTGAAGTTTGAGACTAATGGGTTTCTCAAGAATTAATTTTTGGCTTTATCAAAGAGTCTTTAAGATTAGATAAGAGGTTTGATTGCAAACATGGAAATTTGATGTCAAATTGAGAACGATTTGACATCAAATACTTTTACAAATGTTCCAGTTTGAGAATAATGGGTTTCTCAACAATTAATTTTAGGTTTTCTCAAAGAGTCTTAAAAATTTCATAAAAGGTTTGATTGCAAACATGGTAGTTTGATGTCAAATAAAGAAATATTTGAAATCAAATTGCTTTACAAATGTTTAAGCTTGAGAAATTCAGTTTGGTGTTGCTTAAGTATGTTTCAAAATTTGTTTTAATATTTAATAGTTTTCAAAGTTTGTTTGGCTTGTAAGTTTTATGTCAAATTAAGACGAATTTAAAATCAACAGCTTTCACAAATGTTGCTTTTACAACAATTGCTTTAGGATTTATTGAGTATGGTTAATGTCTTGTTCAGAGGTTTGAAACTGCCTTTGAAGTCAGCGGAAAATTTCATAATTTTTTTAAGTCAAACTATGACTTGAAAGTTTGAAGTCAAATTCAGTATGATTTAAAATCAAATTTTTTTAAAAATATTAATGTTTTTATTGACAATAGAAGTTAATTTTTACAGTTTACATTCAACAACCCAGTTAATCTAGCTTGAAGCCAATTGTAATTTTAGTGTCTCCAAGTAATCAAAAGTGTAGCCACTTTAATATTATTATGTACTTTCTTTGGTTGACTTATATTTGATTATTTCAAAATCAATTCATGCTAGTAGGTTACTTAAAACATCCACAGGTGTGAAGGCAATTGTTACTTTACAGTCTCCTAGTAATCTAAAGAGTAGCAATTTGAAACTTATTTCAATATTATGTTTTTTGATTCATATGTGCTTCTTGTAATAGCAAGAGAAGGCAATTGTACCTTTGTAACTTTATATCCAGGTAATCTAGCGAGAAGTCATTTGTCCCTTTACAGTATCTCAGTAATCTAGAGGGTATCAAAGAAAAATTCAGAAGTTTTCATATTTTGTTCGACTGGAAAGTTTAATATCAAACTAAGAATTATTTGTAGAGAAGACTTCGTTAGTGTTTGATAATAAGGAAGAATTGCAATAGTTTGGAGTATGATTTCTAAAATATTGTTTGCCATTAAGTTTGCTGGGTTGTTTGGACTGCTTGGGTTGAGTTGCTTGATGGACTGTTGCTGCTCACATACTGAAATTAAATTTGCTTTATAGAAACTATAATCTTTATAGAGTTTAAACATCTAGCCAACAATACCTTGTTGGGCATAAATAAAAAATCTAACAGAAAAATGTTTTCAAGAAAAACAGTAAAATGTTCAACTAGTTGAGATCAAAAGCTTAGTATAAGATTTAACCATTCTCTACAGCTTTTACTGTGGCTCTCTGCTTTTTTCATTTCACACACAATGGCCAGTTTTAGCTTGACTCACACACAATTTTTAAGCCAAAACGTTTAGTTTTTTCTTTGCATTATAAATTAGAAAAAAGTAAAGTAAAATTTTTTTTAATTTTATTGCAGTCAGTATGTTTTTTTTTCTCTTTCTTCACAAACTTTTATATGGTTTTATGGACATGTATAGTAATGTTGTTTTTCTTTTTTGGTCAGTGTACAGATAATGCTTAAAATAATGAAGTTTGATATAAAATTGAAGCTAAAGGAGAACAATGCGAAAGCTTCCTAACTAACCAAAACACATTTAGATGCTAAAGTCTTGATAATTTTAATTTTACGAACTCTTTACTTTGTAGCTATGATGATTTTTAATAGCAAAAGGTCAATAGAAAATTTGAAATAAAAATGTTTCTAGAAAAAAAAAAAGATTACAAATTAAAGATTAAAAACGGTATCTTCTACACAGTTTTATAAAGTCGTGGGTGTTTTTGTATAAAACTATTTTTAAGGAAATTTTATTTAAGTTTAGCTTTGATAAAATGAATATCTTAATGTATTTACGGTTTTTTTTTCTCTTCTCTGTGCTTTATTTTCAATAAACAACTATTTTTTTCTAACAAAAAAAAAAACTTTTTATTATTACTGCCAAAAAAAAATCTAATTTGTAACTTTACTTTTTGTGTCTTTACAGGTATGTAAACTTTTTTCTTTTAAAACAAACAAAATGATGACAAAAACACAACCCCAACTCTGCTGTTTCCGCCAGCTAAACAAATTAACCAAGTGGTGAGTGTGAGTGTTAGGGAGCTGTCATGTATACCCAGCAGTTTTAATTCTTTAGTTCTTACAGTTTACATATTTTATGTCCTTGTAATACCTAGAAGAGTTATTGGTTTACTTCATACCTGCCGGGTGATCAAGCCGAATGTCTATTGTCACTTTAGTGTGCCTAAGTAAACTACAAAGTAGTTACTTAAACTTTTTTTGGTTACTTTATACATGCCACTAAACTATGCTTTGTATGGCCAAGGAAAGTCAATTGTTTACTTTGTATATGCCTGGTAAACTAGCCTGAAGTCAATTGCTACTTTAGTATCTTTAAGTAAGATAAAGTGTAGCCACTTTAAATTTAATTTTTTAATTTCTTTTGTTGACTCAAATAAGCTCTTTTGTAATGACAAAAGATGTTATTAGTTTACTTTGTATATCCCAGGTAATCTAGCCTGACGTCAATTGACACTTTAGCATTCCTAAGTAATTTAAAGAGTAGCCATTTTAAACGTTGTACTTTACATTTCTTGACTTATAGTTGCTATTTATAGTACCAACATATATTAAAACCTTCAAGTTAATCTAGTATAAGGCCGTTTGCCTCCAAGTGTCTCCAAGTAATATATAATGTAACCACTTTAAAGTTTATGATGTACATACTTTTGTTGACAAGTATTGTGCGCCTAGATAAGTTGTTAGGTTATTTTATACAAATTAGCTCAAAGTCAAGTGTCACTTTATTGTCGCCAAGTAATCTTAAAAGTAGTCACTTAAAACTTTGCTAGTTCTTTATATTTTGTGACTTATATATACTTTTTGTAATACCAACATTTGTTAAAACATCCCATGTAATCTAGTGTGATGTCAATTAACACTTTAGTGTCTCTATGTAATCTAGAATGTAGCCACTTTAAACTTTACGTTGTACATACATATGTTGACACATGTGATATTTTTAATGACAAGAAAATTTATTATGTTACTTTGTACATTTCAGGTAATCTAGCTTGAAGACAATTGTCACTTTATTGTCTCCAAGTAATCTAAATAGTAGCCACTTTAAATCTTGTTTGTACTTTTAGTTTGTTGACTTATAAGCGCTATTTTGACTGTTCAGAGAAGTTAATAAGTTACTTTATCTATCTATTGTGACGTCGATTATCCCTTTGGTGTCTCCAAGTAATCTAACATGTAACCAATTTTTGTTATACATGGGTTACTTTAAATGTCTCGTACAATATAGTGTGAAGTCAATTGTCACTTTACAGTCCCTAAGTAAACTAAAGAGTAGACACTTTAACATTTTTTTCAGCAATTTCTTGGGTACACTTACCCAGCACTGCCGTTTACACTTGAAGCTGAAATGTTCTATGTAAAGTAATGTTTTGTAAAGAGAAACTTGTTTTGTTACCTATAATATTGCTAAAGCTTGACAGAATTTCAATAGAATTAACAAATATTTAACAAATGTTTACAAAACGCGTTTACATGATACAAACGACAAACAAATCTACCATTTCCAGAAAGTTTTTTAAAACAAATTTTTATACAAGTCCTTAATAAACCTTAATAATAGTTGAAAATAAGCTGTAGAATACCAACAACAAATTAATGGCTGCAGTTATGAATAAAGTTATGAATGAATGAATAACCACAGAAATATTATTTTCCTGGTTTTCTCTGTAACAACAAATGAATAAAAAAAAAATTGTATAAATTTTATAAGGATAAAAATAAAGTAAATTTACACAGACTTTAAATAGAAAACTAATTTCATTTCATATAGTCGTAAACTCAATAGAGTATTCAGAACTTAAATATCTGGTAATTATTTAAAGGAAAGATCAAATTCTAAGTAATCATTAATACAAAAATTTAGATATTAATAAATTTTCAGTGATTTTTAAAGAATTTTTAAAAATTATGACAATTATGACAAAAATTATGTTATGTTGAAATTGCTTTCAAAATAAAAAAGCAACAATTCTAATTAAAATTGTTAATATAATAAAAGCGACGTAATAAGCTATAACTAATAAATAATACAACATGTGTTTAGGAATCATTACACATAAACTTAGGTTACAATAATAGCTCAATGATTTTTCAGGAATTTGAAAAAAGAAATCCAAAATTTCTATATTTTAAACATATTTTCATTATATAAGAAATTTGACTTAGGCAGCGTTTTCACTATGTTATTTTTGTTGTCAAATTGTCCAAATTGTTGGCAATTTTTTAAAAACGGGTTGTCATATGGCGTCATCTATGTTTGCAAACATGATTGCAGTCATGAAAATCATGATATGACAACCCTTTTTCATACAATTTCCAACAATTTGGACAATTTGACAACAAAAATGACACAGTGAAAACCAAGCATTACAATGAAAAAATTCTAAGCGAGCTTTGCAATATAATAGAAGACATAATAAGCTATGAGCAAAACAAAATTTTGAACTTCCCTGGCAATTTACTGATTTTTTTAGATTTTTTTTGGAAATTAAAAAAAATCTAAATTTTTTAAATTAATACTTTTTTCAATTTACACAAACTTAAGTAAAACAAATTTAAATAAAATAAATTTAAAGAAAAATTAATAATAATCAAGATTTTAAAAAAAAATTTTAAAATATTTTTTAATTAAAAAACAGAAAATATTGTTTCTCATTTTACATATGTATATTGAAATACCAATAACTTTGCTAATTTTTAACAAAACTAATTGAAAATTGTCACTATAATAGACTGGAACTTAAGCATTCATTGCTACAAAATTTAGTTTTCAAAAGCAACTCAATGAATTTTGCGGAATTTTTGAAAAAATTATAAAATTTCTACATTTTTAATTTTTATGATATTGTCAAATAAGTAAAAAAAAAAATAACTTTCTTACAATAATTGCTGGAATAATAAAGGTAATATATTAAGGTATTTGTATATCAAAATTTTGACTACTTAAGCTATTTAGCGATTTTTTGTGAATTAAAAAAAAAATTAAATGTAAAAAAAATATTTTTCGTTTTTAATTTACAAATATTTAAATACTAACAAGTTTGGCAATTTTTCTGCAAATCAATTGAGAATTTGAAATATGAGAGTCCATGTTCTAATTTGTGATGACAAGAAAATTTGAGCTTTAAAAGCAACTCTACGATTTTTGGAGAATTTTTGCAAAAAAAAAATAATCCAAATTTTTTTTCTTTTTGAAGTTACTTTAAGTATCTTTAAAAAATTATTTAAATCCCGCCTATATGTACGTAGAATAATTGCTAATAATTGATAAAGAGTGTATTAGAGAATTTGTAGTCTGAAAATTGGACTTCTTAAGCTATTTAAAGATTTTTGGTAAATTTTTAAACAATTTTCTTTAAATAAAAAAGTATATATTTCTCTGTCAATTTAGAAATATTTAAAATTTAACAACTTCGTCAATTTTTAGTCAAGCTATATAAAATTTGTGTATATAATAGACCATACTTGTATGTTAAATTATTAACACAGCAAAATTTAGACTTCAAAACAAACTGTACGATTTTTGGAGAATTTTTGAAAAAAAAACTCAATTTATTTTTGAATTTTTTTGCTTTTTTTAAGGAAATTTTTGTTTTTTTTCGAAACTGCTGCTGAAATATTTGCTAAGGCTTAACATCTCTTAAGTTGGTATCACAGCAAAATTTAGACTTCAGAATCAACTCTACAATTTTTAGATAATTTTTGAAAAAAAAACCAAATTTCTAAGTTTTGTTTATTTTAAGTATCTTTAAAAAATAATTTAAAACCCGCCTATACTTACAAAATCTGCTGGATTGACAGAGAAAGTATTAGGGTAGTTTTATTTAGCAATTTGGACTTTTTAAGCTATTGAACGACTTTTTGTGAATTTTTGAAAAAATTCTTTGATTAAAAAAAATATATATAAATTTCTCTATCAATTTACAAATATTTCAATACTAACAACTTCGTCAATTTTTTGTCAAGCTATATAAAAATTGTGTACATGACCGTCCATAACTCAATTTATTAACACAGCAAAATTTAGACTTCAAAACAAACTGTACGATTTTTGCAGAATTTTTGAAAAAAATTCAATTTATCTTTATTTTTAAATTTTTTGCACTTTTTAAGGAAATTTGTTTTTTTTTCGAAACTGCTGCCGAAATATTTGCTAAAGCTTAACAGCTTGTTTAATTTTTTTAATTTCTTCTGAGTTTTCTTTACAAATTTATATAGAATTGTCTACAATATGTAATGGACGTTGTATATATTGAGGCACTATTTAGCAAAAGCATTTTTCATTTCATTTTCTTTTCAGGGGGCTTCGGGGCAGTAAGAGAACTTCAATGGGGGTTGCGTTTTATTTCATGTGCTCGTTTTAGCTTTTTCTTTTCTGTTTTTTTTTCCTTATTTAAATTGTAGTTTATTATAAACTGCATTCAATGTACATTTTAAGTACATTCACCTACATTTTTCTTTTTTATTTTGTTCATACTCACAGTATGAATACGAAAAAATATGAAATTTTTTAGGGGGTGGTAAAAAAAAGCTTAACTGTATGCTTGTTGTTACAAACATTTTGTGTGCCAAGAGTCTGTATATGAGTCTCGTGAGTGTAAATATATGATGGTGGCAAAAAAATGAAATAAAAAAAAATCGGGTAAAAAAAATATTGTCGCTGTTTATATAGTGTATATATGTATAAAACCATCACCAACAGTTGTTGCTAAAACTGCACAGTGCTTGCTACTACTACCCCCTGTTAGTTTTATGAAAATGGTGGCAAGTTTAAATAAATTGTAGCCGTTTGTTTGGTTACAAAAGAAAAGCATCAGTAGCAAAAGAAAGCAAGAACAAAAAACTTCTGCTGCAGTTTATGGCATTTTTTGCATTTCTTTCTTGTTTTCTTGGCAAAAGCTTAAGTAGTTTAATGGAGATGCAAGTGGTATGAGTATAAGCACTTTGGATGCAAAAAATCTATATATAAAAATTGCCACTATGCGTTGTTTCTGGCTTTTGGAACCAAAACATTTTTGAAATAAAAATAAACAACGAAAACACTTAAACTACTACCACAGTTCGTTCGCTTTTCCCTTTATTCAATAACGGAAGTTAAATCGTGAGAGTGTAGCTGCTGCTGTTGCTGTAGTAGTGGCTCTATAAAGTTTGGTTAATGTTTAACTATTTAAATGTCAGTCAGTCAGTTATATTATACAATATTTACAGGACCTGCTGCTTATATTATATGCAGAACAAAAATAAAATAAAATAAGGAGTGGAGTTGTTAAAGAAGAAACTGTACAGCTAAAAGAAAATCATGCCAATGACATTTACAGACAGTCATCATAATGACACAAAGCACTGCACATTTTTCTTGTTGGTAATGTAATCAATAGCATCATTATTATCATAAAGAATACGAAAAAGACTTAAAAAAAAACAACACATTTTAAAACCCAAGCTCAAGATTTAAGAATTTTGTGCAAAACTAAATGAAATTTATTATTAAAAAAAATTAAAAAAAAACAACACATTTTAAAACCCAAGCTCAAGATTTAAGAATTTTGTGCAAAACTAAATGAAATTTTTATTTTCTTGAATTTGTTCAGAAAATTCTGTTCTTCTTAATTTACTGCCTAACTTAAACAATTTAAGTTAGAAAGTATTAAAAAAAAATTTTTTTTTTATTTTTTAAAAATTATACAAACTTTAAAAAATTTTATTTTTTTGAGAAATAATTATCACTGAAGATGTTGGCTTTTGATTCTAAATAACATTTTACATTCCTTTGCAATTTACTGTTAAGTTACTTAGAAAATTAGTAAAAAAATTAATATTAAATTTTCTTTTACTTTTTTCCAAAATTGTAACAAACTTTAAAAAATCACCAAAAATTAATTAATAAATTAAATATTTTATATTTCTTTACTTTCTATTAATTTTTCTAAGAAATTTTCCAAAAACTTTTAAAATACTTGATTTAGTAAAACATTTAAAAAAACTGCTTTCTTACAAATTTCTAGCCTACTTTTAGGGTACCTACAAAATTTGTTGAATGTGTTTTCCCAGATTGTGTTTTAAAAGTTTGGTGTTCCATTTAAGGGTACACAATATTTTTTGCTTTGTTTACACTTACTTAACATATAAAATATTTGCATAAAAATTGCTTTTCTTTAGTCAATTTTTTTCCAAAAAAAAAATATATAGAAAAATCGCAGACTACTGGCTTTTTTGCAGACTGGACCACCTTGCAACCAACAACACCTGTATTTATGTTTAACTGCGTTTTTTCGTGCAGCAGCTACTCCTTTTGCTGCTGCTGTTATTGTAAGGTTTATTTTTATATTTATATTTCAGATCATAAAGGGTGGTCCCTGAGCATTTATATATTTGTTCGCCACTTAAACATTTTTAACGTGGTTAGTTTAACAACAACATTTGTTGCTGCTGGTGCTGTTGGGTTTTGTGACTAACTAACTTTGTTGTTTGTTGTTGTTTTGTAATATACAATATATATTTTCGCTCAAAATAGGATTTCCGCCTTAAAATGCGTGACAAAATGACTTGATGCCACAAAAACTCAACACTCAGCCATAACGTAGAGAAGACCACAGTGTTAGTAAAAACTAATAGTTGTGGGCTAAGTTGGTTGTAGGTATTTTTGTACCAAGTATTGTTTTTATTTTTATTATAAGTTTTTTTTGTTTAAATATAACTTTGTAATGTTGAAAACTAATAATGCTACAATAAACTGGCAAAATTACTACTTAAGTGTTGTTAAGTTGTTGTTTTCAAATGTAAATTATGCTAAGATTAATATTTAACTTTACAAGGTGCTTACGGCTAGTTGGCTTTTAAATTATGAAACCATGAAAAACTAACGAATTAACAAAGCACAAATTGTTAAAAGTTTTGTAAAACAAATAGTAAATTTTATATATTTTACCTTGCTTACATGGGGAGTTTTTTTTGGAACACTTTATAACCAAAATTAAATGTTCTTTAACAACAGTTTAAATGACTTTATTGATTCTTTCTGCTTCTATGAAAATAACTAAATCTCAAAATTCCAGTAAATTTTATCCATTTTATATTGTTTACACCATTGTTTACATGAGATATTGTATGAATTTGTAAGATTTAGCTAATTGTGTAACCATTTTGTAGTAAATTTTTCCTATATTATATTGTTTACTTGGTATAAGATGCGTTTTTGTATAATTAAGCTAATTCGGTAACAATTTCTAGCAAATTACACTTATTTTACACTGTTTTCGTCATTGTTTACATGCGGTAAACTATGACTTTGTAAGATTAAAATATATTAAGACATTCAAAATATTATTTTGCATTAATTTTCTATAAATTTCCTAGATAATATCTGAATTCGCATTGTTTACCCTATGTAAAGAATTAATTTTTCAGTATTTCATGCAAAAAAATAATATTTTAATAAGTTTCTAGCAATTTGAAATAAATTTTAAATATTTTACCTTGTTTACATGACATAAATTATGAATATATAAGATTAAGTAAATTGTTAAACAATTTCTAATACACTCCCCTTATTTTACCCTGTTTACAACATTGTTTACATGGGGTAAACTATGCATAGGTAAGTTTTAAAGAAATTAAGAAATTTAACACTTTATTTTGCCTTCATTTTCTAAAAAACTTCCTGTAAAATCTCTTAACTTACAGTGTTTACCTAATGGCTTAACCCATGTAAAGAATTGATTTTTCACTGTATAACTATATAAATTAATAATATTTTGATAAATATATTTCAATTTGACATAAATTTTATATATTTATATATATTTTACATTGTTTGCATAAAGTAAACATTAGATTTTTATGGTCAAATAACAAATATTCACTTATTCTGTAAAGATTTTTGAAAAAGTCATCTATCTTCAGCATGTAACTAAAGTAAACACCATTTTTTATTAGTTACTTAGAGTAATCACTATTTTACATTCTTTGGTTTATACTTTACATTAGATAATAACACAGTTTTTTTTGTTGTAAAACTTAATATATATTATTCCATTACAAAATTATGTTATTTACCTTGTTTGCCTTATTGGTGTAAAGTATTGGTTTCGAAAATTACTTTAGTTTTATATGTTATTTTTTTAAATGTATGTTAAATTATCTCTAATTTGCTTCAATTTACATTGTTTACCTGTTAATTTTCTCTATGTAAACAATTGTTTATCTAAGAGTTAGAATATTTAAAATTTAAATTTTAAACCTTGTTTACATTACTTAATGTAAATTTTAATGAAAGCAAACAAATATTATTTTTAATATTCTAAAAATTGCATTCAAGACTTGTATACTTCTAGACTTCTTCAAAAATTTTAGTAAATTTACATTGTTTACTTTGTTTAACTGGTGTAAATAATTAAATTTAAACAACTTTGTTACTTAATTAACTTTTCTATAAATAATTTGCTTTTGTTTACATTGTTTACGTAATAATTTACACGAGGTAAACAATTGTTTATCTAACGATTTTGTTAACAAAACTTAAAATTTTTAAGCAAATAAAATAAAGTCTATGAAATTGCTTATTTACATTGTTGAAATTATTTTCTGTAAACAAAGGTTTTTTATTTTTTTAATTTTAAAAAAATCTTTTAGATTTCTCTAAGAAATTGAGTAAAATTACATTGTTTAGCTGGTGTAAATAATTAAACTATAATAACATTAACAATTGATTAAGTTTTCTGTAATGATTTATGCTTAATTAGAATTGTTTATCTAAGTGTTGGGAACAATTAAATTTTTTAATTAAAGTTTTTGAAATTAAAATCCTTGTTTACATTATTTACTGTAAAGTTTTTAGTAAGTATACATAGGTTTTTTCCATGACTTTTTATATTCATTGATTTTTCCTGTTTACCTGCGGTAAAGATACTCTTCACCACCATAGTTTGCATTTGTGCTGATGTTTGTAATGCCCATAAATATTCGTCCAGCACCCACCTTAAAGTACACCGATCGACTCAGAATCATTCTGATTCGACTTAACGATGTCCGAACCTCCTTCCGTCTGTCTGGCTGGCTGTCCGTGTAAACCTTGTGCGCAGAGTACAGGTCACAATTATTTCGAAGATTTGGTGTCTGCTATTGTTACGGCAAAAGAGCGGATGGGGATTGTAATTGGTTAAAATCGGTCTATTATTTCACCTAGCCCCCTTACAAATGTTCTCCCGAAATATGGGTTTAATGGTCATTAATGTTTAATTTAATTTCTCTAAAAATAAAGCTGTATATGAAGCTTTATTACATTTAGGCAGATCGGTCCATAATTGACAAAAATCACTTTAAATGGCATAACTCTCTTTAAAATTTGGGTATCCAAAAAATATTCAACACAAATACGTTTCATATACGCAAAAATCATTTGGCCTAATTTTATGATGATCGGTTAATAATTAGTGGTAGCTGCCATATAAGTCCCACTTTAGAAATTCACTTTAACGACCATAAATCTCTTACAAATTTTGGTATCCAAATAAAATTTAATACAAATAAATTTCACATACAAGTATACCTACATATACAGATATCATGACAGCTAATTATGTAACAGTTGGTCCATAATTAGTCAAAGCTCCCATGTATAAAGTATTTACAACGAGATAAAATTTAAAACAAAAAATTTTTATTTGCACAGAAGTCATGCCACGAAATTTCTGGATGATCGGTTTAATATCGCCCATTTCTGAAATACCGTTTTTACACATAAACTGTGAAAACCCGTATTTTTTTGCAATTTTGTTAAAAATTATTTTTAATTTAAATACATAATTTATTATTTTTTTAAATTTTAGATTATTTTATTTAAAAATTAAAATTCGAAATTAAGTTCGAATTTTCTAAATTTTATGAAAACCCTTAATTTTGTTTGCAATTTTATTAAAAATTGTTGTTAATTTAAATAATTTATTATTTTAAGGCAATTTTAGCTTATATTATTTAAAAATTTATATTCGAAATTAAGTCCGAACTTTCGAAATTATGTGGAAAATTTAAATTCTGCTTATTTTAACTAGAAATTCAAAATTAGTTACAAGTTTCCGAAATTGTATTAAAATTAATAAATCTTGGTTTAATTTCATATGTATGCACTTCGAAAATATTTAATTTTAATGAAAATTAAGCTTTTCAATGTAAAAATTAAATTTGAATTTAAGTTCGAATTTTAAAAATTTGTTTGTATTTCATGTTATGGCTATTACACACATATTTGCTGTAAATATTCAAATTCGAAACTTAAAACCTTTGAAATTTGAAACTTAAAACCTTTGAAATGTGACAGTTTTTTGTTTTATTAAATTTCTTGTGCATTTAGAATTTCCTTTGGTTTTTGTGTTTGATATTATTGTAACCAAATTCCAAATTATTATCTGATCGGGCTTGATTGACCATATATTCTTTCCTGTTTTTCTTGGTTTCTTTACTAGAAAAAAAACTATATAATTTATAAAAGCTGTATAAAATGTTCTGTTTTCTTTTCAAATTGGTTTTTTATTGCTCACTTTTAATAATTTTTTTTTCTAGACATTAAAACAAATTGAATGTACATAAATTAAGTGCAGGTTTTTTTTTTGATGTAAAATTATGCAGCCATTTTTAATTTAGTTTATTTGATTTAAAAATTTACATAATTTTAATTTAAATTATTATTGTTTGAATTCTAATAATTTAATATGTTGTTATTTTTTTTTTTAATAAAATATCAAATTTCTAGGTTTAATAGTATAATTAATGTTTTTGTTAGAGGTTATTTAATAATAGAGTTTTATTTTATAATAAACAATATTGTTAAATATTTAAATTTCAGTGACTTTTGTTTATTTATTATTGTTGTAGGTATTTATTTATTTTTTAACTTTAAAAACACATAGAGAGTGAGTGTATGATTGTCGACCTGTTTCTTTTGCCAAAACAAATCTACTCGACCCACTGCCTTGTCGAGCTGTAGTGTTTGTTTTATTTTTATTTTATTTATATTTTATAGTCTTTTTTGAAAAAATGTCTCTAGTTTTGTTTAAAAACAAACAATTGTTGTTATACATTTTCCTTTATACTCCTGCAACATTTATGCACTTCAAAAACTTTTTGTGTTCTGAGAGCTTTAGTATGAAACAAACAAACAAAAAAAAAACAAGCTAAAAGGCATTTTACTATTTTCCCAGCAAAACAATGGTGCTTATTCTACTTGAGCTTTAGCTATGGTTAATGGTGACCATTTGCCCTGACTTGGCCCGGCCCATACCGTTTGGCTGGTTAACTGTCTGAGTACTCAGTTTTCTTTGTATTTTCACTATTGTTTAGAATTTTTAAATAATAAAAGACAAAAGCAACGACAACCGACCACTTGTGGGGTTTTCTTTTTCCTTTTCATTTAAAGTATTTAATATATGTTTTGAGTATAAATGAAACAATCGAAAAAAGGGGCAAGTACGAGTGTGTATGTATATATACAAGGTAGCGCAAAAGTAATCCTCCTATCAGAAAATGCCCCTAATGTCAGTTTTGTTTTGACATTTGTGTAATAAACACATGCTAAATACACGTTAATAAACAATTTTACGCTACACTTCTCCAGAACGCGGAATATTGCTGACCATTTATTCGACCAATAATCGGTCGGTGACTTTGGCACAACGTGAATTTCATCGCAGATTTCCTGGCCGTCCAACGCCTACTGGTGAAACACTGCGACGTTTAGCTGCTCGCCTCGAAGATACTGGCACAACACGAGATGCTGCCAGGCGTGGCAGACCCCGGAGTAGCCGTTCTGCAGAGAATATTGCTGCAGTAGCCGAGGATGTCATGAAAGCGCCGTCGACATCGACCAGACGACGTGCCACGCAAATGGGTATCAGTCGACAGTTTTTACAGCGAATTTTGGTAAAAGATTTGAAGATGTTTCCGTACAAAGTCCAGACGGTGCATCAGCTGTTAGCTGCTGACCGCCAATCGCGTCTAACATACGCTCAAGCCATCCTTAATCACCACCAAGAGGAATATGATTTTTCATCAAAAATAATCATGAATGATGAGGCACATTTCCATCTTAGCGGGTACGTAAATAAGCAAAATTTACGCTTCTGGGGCACTGAAAATACGCGTGTAACCAACGAAAAGGCATTACACCCGCTCAAAGTCACTGTATGGTGTGCTGTTTTCGCTGGAGGAGTCATCGGACCTTTTTTCTTCGAAGACTTCGCGGGCCAAACGGTTATTGTGAATGGTGAGCGCTACAGAGCAATGATCAACGAGTTCTTTTTGCCGCAACTTGATGAATTGGGATTGGAAAACATGTGGTGCCACGGCGCCTAATCTCCCGTTTTGGCGATTTGCACTGGCCAGCAAGATCGCCTGATTTGACCGCTCCAGACTTCTTTTTGTGGGGCTTTTTGAAGTCGCGGGTTTATGTCAACAAGCCTCAGACTATTGCAGCTCTTAAAGACAATATCCGTCAAGAATGTGAGGACCTATCACCGGAAGCTTTGGCCAAAGTGATGGAAAATGCCATAAAAAGGGCTCAAATGACAATCAACTGTGGCGGCGGCCGTTTACATGACATCATATTCTCGACTTGATGTAAAAAAAATTAAAAGACCAAATAAAAATAATCCACAAGAAAAAACATCGGAAGTTTACTTTTGCGCTACGTTGTATAAACAATAGGCTAAATGTATGCCACAGTTTTTTAGTGGCAAGTTGTGGCAATTTTGTTTTAGCTGGTCCATTGTTTAGCTAAGAAAAAATAACACACAAAAGTATTATGTAAATAATACACTCAAGTGCTCAATAAACTGTATATAAAAACTGTGTATAAAAACAAAAATTTTAATTATTATTTGTTTAGAGAAAAGTCTCTGCATTGAACAAAAAAAAAATCTTGAAAGCAAATTGTAAAAATAATAAAAATTTACACAGCAGCAAAAATGTCTGCAAAAGGTAAACTAGCACACTCTCTGCAAAAAGTAAATACACACTATATTGCACTTAAATAAACTTTAATACATATTCAAATATCGGCAGCCAAATGTTTCCCTCTTTTGTACTATTTCAAAATTCCTCAAATTTGTTACTTTAAACTTGACAATTTAATGACACAGTTCCCTTGTTAAGGGTTAATTTGTATATTAAACTATCTATCTCCCTTTACAAAACAAAAAAAAAAAGACAAAATCCATCATTAACACAAAGAAACTGTCAAATATAGTTTTTTACACGCTACAACACACATTACAACCCAAACACACAAAAATTCAAACTAAACAAAATAATAAAAAAAAAACTAAACCTAGTTCATCATTTTAGAAAATCAAACTGACAGCTTAAGCAAAAAAAAAACACATTCAATTACTTAAAACTCTAAAAAATTCAACATATGAGTATGTCTACTAACTAGAAACTGAAAGTTTAAATCTGAAGTCTACACCATGGTGAAATAACTTTACAAGGTGGTGTTGAAACGCCAGCTGTTTTTTTTTTAGTCATGTTCGTTATGTCAAACTTTATATACATATGTATGTATGTATGCTCAAGTTGTGTTAAAAAAATAGCAAACGTATCAAGTTATACAAAAAAAGTGAAAAAAAAACAATTGTCCATAAATTAAATGTTTCATAAATTAACAAATTTATAAATTATTTTTATTTTCATCTTGAAATTAAAAAAATTGTATGTATGTATATATGTATGTATTTATTTTTCCTGCAAAAATGTTTGTAAACAATAACCAGTTGTTTTTGACATTACAAACATGAAAGCAAAAACAAAAATACCACGTTGTTTCCGTTGTTTTTGTATTGTTGTAATATTGTCATCACCTTGTAGAGTTATTTCACCATGGTCTACACTAAAACACCACAGAAATGATAAACGAGCTTAAAAAAAATATTTAAACTAAATTTACATCATTTTCAATATTTAATATTCTTGTTAATGTTCATTGTTAATTCAAATATTGTATTTTTTGTTACGAAAACTTTTAATAAGTTACATATGTTATTTAGTGTTGCTACCATTTAAGTTTTGGTTTTTAAAAAGAAAAGGGGAGAAATCAGGCCATTTATTAAACTAAATTAACACTAATTATTGAAAGTTCAAAGTTTTCTTTAATAATATTTTTTGTTTTAATAAATAAAAAAAAAGACTTCTAAAAACTGTAAAAAAAATCTGTGGAAATATTGATTAGCCCAAACTAATTTATGGATTTTAGTTTCATTTTACTCATCAACATAAATTATATTACTTAAGTAAATTAAAAAAAATTGATTTTGACACTAAACGCCCCTTTTTGGTAATGAAATAATTTAATTTATGTATTTAAATTCAAAAATATCATTTCTAATTTAGTTGTAGTTTAGGTTCTAGTTCAGTGAAAGATCTAAAACTCAAATTTAGTTATTAAAACAAGTAAGAAAGTATAGTCGGTCAAGCCCGACCATATAATACCCTACACCCAGTATATGTATAAAACAGTTTTGCAGAAATGGGCGTTATATGGGAGATATAACCTATTGTGGACCGATCATCCAAAAATTTAGTGTCATGATGTATGTGCATATAAGTATAATATGTGTTAAACTTTATCTCGATATAAATACTTTTAAACGATTTATGTAGCTTAAAGTGAATTACGGAGAGGTTCTTATATGGGAGTTTCGTCTAATTATGGACCGATCATAATAAAATTGCACCGTATTATTTTTAGACATATGAAATATATTTTCGTTAAATATTATTTGGATATCAACATTTTTCAGAGAGTTATGTTCTTTAACGTGATTTTCGGAAGTGGACCTTATATGGGAGCTACGACTAATAATGGACTGATCTGCACAAAATTTGTAGATGTGATTTGGCTTCATTTACCACTCGTTTGTGATGAAATTTGTTTGGATATTTGCATAATTCAGACATTTACGATCTTTAATTTCGGGAGGACATTTGTATGGGGGTCAGGTGAAATAATGTACTGATTTTCACCAGTTGCAATCCCATCCGTTCTTGGGCCGAAAAAAATTTCACGTACCAAATTTAATCGAAATATCTTCAAAATTGTGACCTGTACTCTGCGCACAAGCTTTACATGGACAGCCAGACGGAAGGACATCGTTAAAACGACTCAGAAAGTGATTCTGAGTCGATCGTTATACTTTAAGGTGGATGTTGGACCAAAATCAATATACCCTCACCACGATGGTTGGTGTTGATTAAAGCAAAATCTAGACCATATCTATGTATTGCATGTCTTTCACTTAATGATTTATTTTCTACATACTTTGCAACATCTTCATTAAACAAAAAAAAAAAAAACATTAATTTCTTAAGTGAAATGATTAATTGGCATAGTTCGCTGGTATATACACCCTGACCGCTTAATTAAATTTTCAGCAAAATAAAACAACTATCTCGCTTTTGAATTTGACATTGTTGTTCGCCACTACTACTACTACTCCAGCACGTTTGCCTTCATGCTGAGTGGTATAATTCTGTCTTCATAAGATTATCAAGATGTTTATTTGCAAAAAATAAATCTGGCCTCTTCTAGTATGTAGTGCGCTCTTTGTGCACATAGTTTGCTGTTCATAATAATAAATGGAAAAAAAACACACAAACAAGAATACGACAAAAATATTTTAATAAATCTTTAACAAATAGCTACTCGTTGTAAATAAAAATACTTTACTGTGCAATCTACATCAGCAGAAAAGAACAAACAACAACAGAAAAAACTGCGAACAAAAACTAGCATAGAATTTCTAATGAAAACTAATTTGCATGTAAACAGACAATAATAGAAATTCTAGAGAATTTACATTTTTTTATAATAGATACTCGTACTTAGTTATAGTGGGATATTAGATATTAAAATTAAACTAAGTCTAAATAGAAATTAGGTTAGAGAGGGAGACAAATGGTTAAAGTTGAGAGAAATTGAAAAAAATCTGGGGAAAATTAAATTCCATTAATTTACTTTACAATACGTTTGGTTTATTTACAAGTTTAACTAAATTGAGCTTAAATTAAGCTTATTTAAAGCTATGTAGAACTGTAAGTATTAATGAAAGCTTTTGTGAGTTAACTGAGTTTACTCAATGAGCGTCTTTCGTTTATTCTCTCAAGGTTTAACAAAACCTAGTTTAAACCCAGAGAAAATGTAAGTTCATATTCTCTTTGGTGTTTTAATTTACTTCAATAAGTTTTTGAATTATTTTTCTTTATAATTTAAAGGCATGTGTATTTGCTGTAGGAAATAATTATTTCTTTGCATACACATACATATGTATATTTTATCTCACAACGGAAACGCACGCTATACATAAGCAGAAAATTAATGGTTGTGACTTCTCAAAAACACTTTATTATACATTTTTATTCTACAAAAATTGTGCACTTTAAAATGTATTTATTATAAATAAACCACAATACTTTATAAGACCGATAAGCCGTAGTTCTTTAAAAATATATTAAGTTTTTTTTTTTTTAATTTATTTCAATCAGAGAAAAAATTTCATTAATTTCATGTAAGAAATGATAAGCACATTATATACTAAATAAAATTAAACAAAACTATAAGAAAACAATTGTTTAATTTGAATTTAAAATATACTTTTACGTTAATTTCCGGTTGAAGGGCGATAGGAATTCAAAAACTGAAATTTACAATATGAAATTGAGCAGTTAAATAGGGGAAGAGTTAAGCTTTTAGAACATGGTTAAAATGGGCGGTATAATCATTCAATGTTCATTATTAGTTTAGGTTCTAGTTCATGTTTTAGTTCAGTTTTAAATCAGGTAATTAGTACAGGTTAAAGTTCTACTCCAGTTCTAGTACAGGTTTTAGTTTAAGTTCTAATTCATGTTCTAGTTAAAGTTCTCGTTTTAGTTCTAGGTCAGGTTATAGTTCAGATTTTAGTTCAGGTTCTATTTAGGTTCTAATTCAGGTTCTAGTTCAAGTTCTAATTAAAGTTTTAGTTCAGTTCTAATTCAGGTTCTAGTTCAGGATTTAGTTCAGGTTCTAGATTATATTCTAATTCAAATTCTAGTTCAGGTTCTAATTAATGTTTTTGTTAAGTTCTAATTCAGATTCTATTTCAGGTTCTAGTTCAAGTTCTAATTAAAGTGTTAGTTCAGTTCTAATTCAGGTTCTAGTTTAGGATCTAATTCATATTTTAATTCAGATTTTAGTTCATGTTCGAGTTCAAGTTTTAATTCAGGTTATATTTCAGTTCCAGTTCAGGTTCTAGTTTAGGTTTTACTTCAGTTCTAATTCAGGTTCTACTTGAAGTTCAGATTCTACTTAAGATCTAGTTAAGGTTCTAATTCATATTCAAATTCTGTTTCTAGTTCCGTGCTAATTCAGGTTTTTGTTCAATTTCTATTTTAGAGACCTTTACCCAATTCCAAAGTTGACCCAAATTGTTTATAAGATTTATGAAAAGTTTTAAATTTCAAATTTCTAAATACAGCTGCGTTAAAAAAATAGCACAGACTTTAAACAATTAAACTTTATTTCAAATAAAAACACAATAAAATGAAGTGGATGAAACAAATAACTTATTAATATTTTGTTGCATAGACTTTCTTGGCAATAACAGCAGTGCAGCGCTTCGGCATGAAGTTAATTAAGTTTTTACAGCTTTCTTTAGGTATTTTCGCCCACGACTCTTTCACTACAGCCCAAATATGCTCGTGGTTAATCTTTTCCTTATGTTAGCTTAAAGATTCTCTATTGGGTTCAAGTCAGGTGATTGCACTGGTCATTTCATGACCTCAATATTGTTGTCAATGAACCACTGACGAGCTTTTCTGCTGTATATTTTGGGTTGATGTCTTGTTGAAAGACCCAAAGCAATGGCATTTAGCCATGGCGTCCATAGCATAGGGATACATAACATTATTTAGTATATCAACGTAATATGAAAAGCATCCCCATAACATAATGCTAAAACCTCCATGCTTTACCGTCTTAGAGGTGAATTGTGGATTGTATTCTGCATTTGGGGGACCTCTAACATATGAACAAAAACCTTTCCACCAAATGAAATGATTTTACTCTCGTCCATAAATAAAATATTTCGCAGTGGTATTTCGTGGAAGTGCTATTATTTTTGCCGGCAGTGTATGTTCCTAAATTGACATGATTAACCATAAAATTCATCAGCCATTACACATTTTATGTCTCTAATAAATAAAATTTTCATTTTAATTAAACTATTTAAAAATTGTCTTTCGTTATCCCTAGTTACAAAACAAATTCATTTAACAAGTTGTCTTTTCATAAACAAATCATGTTATTTCCAAACTTAATGACATCTTCTACCAAAATAAATTGAAAGAAACTTTTCAAAATCCCCCAGATTTTATGCATATTTAGAAGAATGTTTCAGGTAATAAAAATAAATTTTAAATACCTTAAGGTCATTAAAATAAACTACAAAAGAAACTATTTAATTAAAATTTTATGTAAGCAAAATAATTTCTACCAAACAATAAATCGGTATACTCGTGTACATATGTAAGTATGTATGCACATATATACACCATGTCTTTGATTTAGTTTTTATGACTTTTCAACACTTTGCACTTTGGTTTTAGAGCGTACGTACATACATACATACATACATACTTGCATAGGAATTTGAAATTAATTTTATTTGTGAAATAAAATTTGTCGCCTAAACAACGTAAGACATAAAACAACTTTTTTTTATTGAAAAAGAAAAATGTTTTAAACACACATGCACCACACTTTCAGAATCAATAATTAGTTGGTAAGAATTTTAAAATTCTCCACAAATGAAAATCAGACATTTTTAATGAATATTAAAACCAAGAAAAAAAAAACAAAATACCGTTATAAATGTCTCTGTTATTCTAGCTTTCTTTTACAAACTCTCCTATTCAGTCCCTTTCTCTCTCTCTGTCTCTTTATCTTTGTGTATTTATGTGTTAATAGGCAGCGTTGTCAACTTTGAAATTTCAAAATGCACCAAAATGGAGAAAAAAGCGCACCATTTACACTAAAACGCACCAAGTTAAGAATTTCGTTTTTGTTTCAAATATTTATTGAATTAATTTGAAATTTTTTAATATCATAAATTCTATAAAAAACTTTTTATCAACGATTATTAGTAAAAGTAATAATAGTAAAAGTCTTTTTTTAATAAATGAGCTAATAAAGATAAAATAAGCATTTAACCACTCAAAATTTAATTCACAATATGATATTCGGAACTAAAGTACTAATTGGTAAAAAAGCTAATTTCAGTACATATTTGGTACTTTCTTTTTTTATATATTTTTGTTTTCTAGTTCAAGTATGTATGTACTTCTATTTGATTTTTTCCAATAAAATTTATTAGGATTCCACTGGTACTCTAACCCTGGTTGTTCGTCTACAGTTCAGTAGACCAAACCACCAGGTTATAGAAGAATTTTTATTTACATGTTTAAAATTGTAATTTAATTTTTAAACAAAGATTTTTGAAGAATTTGATTTCATTTATCATACATTCATATTTAAAATACATGTTTTCATCGTTTAGATTTCATGAGTTATGAATTATTAAAAAACTGCAATTAAAATTTAGTAAAAATAAAGATTTCATCACATTTTCCAAAAAAAATTAAAAAACGCACCGAAATACACAAAAAAAATTTCCAGTGTTGAATGAACAGGTGTATTTTATTGTAGAAAGTTTTTTTGTCACACTGAAACAAAAAGTTGTGTTAAATTTGCTTTGGTGCCACCAAAAATTAAAAAGCGCACCAAAATTTAAAAAAAGCACCAAAAATGGTGCGAAACACCCCAAATTGACAATGCTGTTAATAGGTGTGTATTTTTTTAATATTGGCTTTTAAACATACGTATGTAAGTATGCATCAAATGTCCGAATGACATTTTAATTTTCCTCCATTTTGTTTGTGTGTTATTATTTTTGTTGCTATTTTTCTTCTTTAAGTTTCTTTCGTTTACGTGTCGTTGGTTGTTTTTGTTTTTGTTAAAACAAACAACAGTAAAACCCAATTTTACTAATGACAAATGACAGCTGAGCTTTAACATATGTATGTATGCATGTATGGATTCACTTTGTTTGTTGTTGCTGTTGAGTTACATATTCTGACTGTTTGTTATATTTACCCAAAAAAAAAAAAAGAAAAAAAAGTTGATGGCATGAAGGAGGAGGAAAGCAGTAGAAGAATACAATTGAAAAAAAGTAAACAATTGTCAATAGGTGCATCTTTAATGAAAATGAATTTCTTAGCTACCAAAAGTTGAGCTAAAACTGCACTAGACTTTTTACTTAATCATACATACATCTGTATGTATGTATGTACAGTGTACAATGTACATACCTTCATATCTATTTCAGTGCTTCAATTATGGTAATTTTTTCGTTGTCCTTAAATTTTAGCATCAATCGTCTCTCTGTTTATGCATATTTTTACTTGTTTTGAGCTCAATCGGGGCTTCAATCGTTGCTTTTTGTATTTGCCAAATTCTATTTTATTCGTAGTTCTTTTAGGTTAGTTGATACAATTTTAGTTCAATCTTGGATCTTTTAGTTGGCCGATTTTTATTCTAATCTATATTATTTTATTTTTATTTTTACTTTCCATAGTGATTTCTTTTATTTCAATCGTGTTCTTTTCGTTGAACAATTTTTACTTAAATCGTGGTTATTTTTCATTGACCAATTTTTACTTAAGTCACAGTTTTTATATCCACTACCAAAAAGTTGGGGGGTATATTAAGTTTGTCATTTCGTAGAACCAAAAAGACTCTATATATATGTATTATGTGTCCTTATAAAATTCTAAGACAATCTAGGCATATCTGTCCGTCTGTACGTCTATTAAAGGCACGTTAGAGTTTGGAAAAGAAGACTACAGGTACGGTCGCACTTGGCAAATATTAACTCAAAAAAGCGTAACCACTTATTTTAGCACAAATTTATTTGACGTTGTTTACTCTTACAAGAGTTTTGCAAGTTGAAACAGCATCAAATAAAATGAAACGATATATTATTTGTGTCTTGTGCTAAATAAACGAAGTTTTTTTTAAATAATTAAACGAGTTCAAATGTATTTCATTTAGTGGTTACGTCTTTTTCGCCAAATATTTGCCAAGTGTGATCGTACCTTTAGAACAATGAAATTTTTCCCAAGCATCCTTTATTTTCTCTTATTATTCGAGAAAAACGTTCTGGCTTTTACAACATAAAAAAATAATTTTTCATCAAGCCATGGCACCAGCGCCAACGAATTAAAGTACGAGTTGCTTGACCACCCACCTTACGCTCCTTACCTGTTCCCAAATCTAAAAAACTTACTAGCTGTCAAGCGTTTTACCTCAAAGGAAGATGCAATTACAGTTGTAAACCACTATTTTGTAGGCTTTAAGGAAAACTATTTTAATCAAAGGATAGAATTGCTAGATAAGCGTTGGACTAAGTGTATTGAAGTTTCAGGAGATTATATTGAAAAATAAAAATGTTTTTGAAAAACTAACTATTCTCTTACTGTGGTAGGCTAAGAAATTTCCGAATCGCCTTCCTATTTCAATCGCGGTTCTATTAATATTCCAATTTAAGTCTAAACTAGAACCTGAATTAGAACCTGAACTAGAATTTAAACTATAATCGGTACAAGAATCAGAACTAGAAACTGGTTCTTAACTAAAACTTAAATACCTATAACTATTTTGTTGTGTCTTCTTTTTATTTGCATTGCTAGAGTAATGTCACCATCCCTTTCCTAAATTCACCAGAAAAAAAAACAACAAAACATTTCTTTGCCTTGCGTTCTTTGAAAAGAAAATCTAAAATGATTAAAAAATGTGCATGTGTGTTCTAGTTTCTCATAAGTTTTAACTTACTCCCTCTCATTATTTAAACCCCCCCCCCCACTCTTCCATTATATCTTTTAACATTTTCTTGTATACAACATTTTTTTAATTGCTTAAAATGTGCACACACTCTAGTATAAAGTAAAGGGTGGGCTATGGGGGGAAGAGCCTAAACAATACGCATAAAAAGCAACAACCACAACAATTACATATTAATAATGTTGAAAATGTTTGAATGAAATATGAGAATTTCATACGGAAATAAAGACAGGTGTGTGTAAGCAAGTGGCAGCAGCAGCAACAACAAAAAAGTTAAAAATATGAAAAACAGGGTTTGAAAATAATTTTTCTTTTAATTTAAGAAAAAAATAATAAATATAAAAATAATGAATTTGTTAAAGAAATATCTACTATGTAAAATTAAAAATGAAAACGTGAGTTTAAGTGCTTTATGGCCGAATTCACAGTCTTTAGTTAGCTAATGACAAAGGCTTAACTAATGATTCTTTATTCGCAATGCTAGTTTGTCATAAGAATAACAAGTAATACATAGTTAAACAATAGTTAATATTTTTGTTTAGCAATGGTTAACTAATGACTGAGAATTCGGCCATTAGAGACAAACATTTTACAAATTGTGCAGCGAAATGTTGTTATTTTTTTATTAATTGAAAATCTGTTTATGTGTTGAGCTTGTCATTTTGATAATTTGAAAAACAAAACTTTATAATATGCTGACTGACCCTGTTCTAAAAGCATAAATTTTACTTGACATTTTGACAACACTCATAAATGTGTCTAAAACTTCAACAAATCATTAACACTATTTGTTATTTGTTCAATTTTAGTTGTAAGTTATTTTTATCATAAAATAAATAAATAAATCGTTAAACTATCTATGTATACCCATCTATTCTTATTGTTTCAACTAAATTGCCACAATTTGATTTGAAATGTATTTGTTGTTTTTTCATTATTTATCGTACCTATTCCAAAAATTTTGCCATCAATTGATTTAATGTTGTTGTCGTCATTGACTTTATTGACATTTTCAAAATGACATTTCTTAGTTTAAGCTTTTGATTTAGATTTATGTATTTCAATTTACAAACAAAATTTTAAAATACAGAAAATAGAAAAACAAAAAAAAAACAAAAAAACTCTTTTCATTTCATCAATACTGAGAAAAAATATACTTTGTAATTTGTCTCAAGGTTAAAAACCAGAGATAAGCTTTGTTTTCAAATAAAATATTTCATTATTAATAAAATTGTTTTCTTTCATTTCCAAGCTGATTAATGAGATTAGTCACAGTTATTGCTTTTATTTTTGCATTTAAGCAATAAGATTTTATTCTAAATAAAATAAATATTTTTCTCTAATCGTGTTGAAATTTGCATACACTAGAGCCCCGATTTGCGTCGTTAATAAGGACCGTGGAAATGCGTCGCAAACCGAAACGATGCAAACGACTTTTCTGCATTGACTTTTTATTGAATGCGATCAAAATTTAAACATTTAGCAAACAAAATTGATTGATGATTTGATTATATTTATTTCTGCAGATCTTTGTTATTAAACATATGTACATACATACATACATACATACATACATAAAAGCAACCAAAATTAATGTAATATGTTATGAATAAAATGGGGATTCCCCTTTTTACACGCAAATAGGCAAAATATTCACATGTAATTATAGTATATAGCGACGCAAAGCAGATTGATACAAAATTTCAAAGCAAACGCAAATAAAATCGATGCAAATCGGGGCTCTAGTGTATGTTAAATTTAAAGTACTTTTTTTCTCAAACCAGCGGAAATTTCAATCATATTTGCTTGATTGAAGGTTTTAGAACCGAGTCATTTCCCTGACTTAGTTAGTTTGTAAAGTGAGTTACTGGGCTTTAAATATATTACACATCTTTGAAAGAAATTACAGAAATTTATTAAAAAAATTTAATTAAATTCTTATTAATTGAATGAAATTTAAACCAGGTATTTATATAAAAATTAAGATGTCAATATTTTATTATGGAGTAAATGGAGAATTATTAACTTGAAATAATATTTAAAACTTATTCATTCATTAAGTTTTGTTTTATTTCTTTACCTCAATATAATTTGTATGTTAAAATATTTCAAAAATTTTATTTTTCTTAATGGTTACTCAAGTAACCACTTGGTTTTATTTAAATTTTGTTTAATTTGTAGTTTGTTTTATGGTTTTGTTTAAGTGTAATTTAAGAAAAACTCAAGTATTTTTTCACACATATAACATATAACAACAAAATTAAAAAGTAACTATGACTTTTTTCGAATATACAAAAATATTTTTATATATTTAATTAGTAACATAAAGTTTTTGTCTGAAAATGTCTAATAATACAACCATTTTACTAACGGTTGCTCGAGTAACCACTAAGATTTTTTTAAGTTTTAAGACATATTTATTGTTTTTTATTAACCACAGATTTTCTTAACTTCTTTTTTATTTTTTAAGCCATGTTTATTACTCTTTATTAATTTGTATTACTAAAAAGTTAAATATTTTTTTATTTTATAACGAGTAATCACTAAATTTATTAGGTAATCGTGAATTTTTTCCAGACACATAATAATTTATTTTATTTCTTTAATTGTTTATTTATAAATATAAAGTTTTTCTTTACAAATTCTAAATAATTCACCGATTCTACTAACGGTTACTAGAGTAACCACTATAATTTGTATAAAAAGTAACCATTATTCGTTACTTCGTTCGTTTTTGTGCTTATATAACATAATATATGTAGTTTATATATATTTAGTTTAGGTTTTTTGTTTCCAATTTGCATTAAACATTAGTTTAAGATTTTAATTTATTCAATTTGTTTAACGGGTACCCATTACCCATGTAGTTTTATTGTATTTAATCCCTATTTTAGTTTAAAATTACTGTTTATTTTTTTGCTTAAAATTAAAAATTTTGTTATTTTTCTTAAGTTTTCTTCTTCGAATTATTGTTATTACAAGTGTTTCCCATTTCTCAAAAAAAAAAAAAAAAAAAAAAAACTTAAAAAATTCAAAAGCCAACACAATCTGAAATCCCCCAAGAAAAAATTAATTGTCAATAAATATTTTTTTAGGCTTCTTGCCGATAAACACAATTATAAAAATACAATAAGTATGTTCACATATATTTTTTTGGTTGTTTTTTTTTTTTGTGTAAAAAAATTCCAGTACATGGTTGTTTTTATAATCTCCTGCCCCTGTTACTTGGTTACACACTCGAATACATGATATATGCATTTTCAACAAAGTTTAGTAGTGTAAATTGTACAAGACGACAAACAGAAATGCATAGCATGAAAATGTTTATGGAAAAGACAATTGTGTCATCATAAGAAAAATATTTTTCTTATGTTTTAATTTTTCTTGTTTCTTTTGTTATTTTTGTTAAATGTTTACTTTTGACATTTTCGTTGCATTGTTTTGTTGGGGTTGTAGGAATTTTTTTCGTATAGCTACCAACAAAATTAAACCATACCAAACCAAACAAAACCAGCCGTCCGACTGACATACAAGCATAATTATATGGCATCACGTAATAAGGGAGAGGTTTTTCAAATATTTGTTTTCTTACCAATAATAAAAGATCATACAGATCAATTAAAGTCTAGTAATTTTACACCAAACTGGTTATTGTCTTGGCTAAGCCAAGACTTAAATATATTTCTTAAGGCATATCAGGCCAAAGTCCTTTTTAAAACCTTCATAATAAATTCTTTCTAAATTTCAACAAATAATCTCTTATTTACTAAAATTTATCTCTTGAACCTTAATTTCCCATTTTCAATTTGAATTTAACAAACAAATTTAAATTTCCACAACAACTAAAACTTGAAAATATGTAATAGCAAAAAATCTTAGCAGAATAACTTCCCTATAATCAAAAGTCATTAATCATTGTTTTTTTTCACTTTTTTGTTTGTTTGTTTTAGTTCTTTTCACAAAACAACTCACACATTTATTATATCACTTTGCATTCCACATTTCGCAAAAACTACATACAAAAAACTATAGCATAAAGTTCATGTTTAAAAACTCTAACCTCAAATCAATAAAGTACTTAATTTACCACTGTAGACACATTACCAAGAATATTAAACATTTCTACCCTGCCACTCACTCACTCAGATATTCTTTTTTTTTATTTTTTTTGTAATAAATTTTGCATTATAATCAAATCTACACTAAGAGAAATTATTTGATAAAGAAAGGATTTAATTAAAAGCCTCAAGTTAGGCAACAGATTTATGATAAAACTAAGTAAATAATAATACCATGTTTTCTTATAAATTTTAAAGAAATTTTATTTTAAACTCAGAATTAATTTAAAATAATATCATGTTTCTTTTCTTTGGTTTCTTTGCAGGTATGTTTCTTTTCAATATAGCAAATATTTTTCAATATATAAATGAGATGATATCATGGTAAGGCATGCTTATTTTTAAGGCATTTTATTAATAGTTCAATTTCCACTTCAGGTTCTACTCCAGGTTCTAGTTCTGTTTTAGTTTAGGTTCCAGTTCTAGTTCAGGTTCCAGTTCTAGTTCAGGTTCTATTTCAGTTCTAGTTATGTTCTATTTCTGTTCTAGTTCTGTTCTAGTTCTTTTTTAGTTGTATTCCAGTTCTGTTTTTGTTGTGTTCTAGTTCTGTTTTAGTTCTGCTGTAGTTCTGTTCTAGTTCTGTTCCAGTCTAAGTTCTAGTTCAGGTTCTATTTCTGTTCTAATAATGTTCTAGTTCTGTTCTAGTTCTGTTTTATTTGTGTTCTAGTTCTGCTGTAGTTCTGTTCTATTTCTGTTCTAGTTCTGTTCCAGTCTAAGTTCTAGTTCAGGTTATATTTCTGTTCTAATGCACTTCTAGTTCAGTTCTAGTTCTGTTCTAGTTCTATTCTAGTTCTGCTCTAGTTCTGTTCTAGTTCTAGTTCTGCTGTAGTTCTGTTCTAGTTCAGGTTATATTTCTGTTCGAGTTCTGTTCCAGTCTAAGTTCTAGTTCAGGTTCTATTTCAGTTCTAATAATGTTCTAGTTCTGTTTTATTTGTGTTCTAGTTCTGCTGTAGTTCTGTTCGAGTTCTGTTCTAGTTCAGGTTCTATTTCTGTTCGAGTTATGTTCCAGTCTAAGTTCTAGTTCAGGTTCTATTTCTGTTCTAATACTATTCTTGTTCTGTTTTATTTATGTTCTAGTTCTGTTCTACTACCCTCTGTGTAGTTTTCTATACATTTCTAAATCATTATAGAACTTTTCGTTTCCTTGTATTTCTATGGGTGTAATAGTTACTTTCAACTCCTTCTGTTTTGCCTTCTCTTTAAGCCAGCTTCTAACACTTCTTAAAGTTGTTGTAGTTAATATTTGGCAATTTTTGTTGTGTATTATGGTCGTACATCTAAATGAGTGAGAGGGAGAGAGCTAGAGAGTGTGTGTGTTTGTGTTTGTGTTAAAAAACTGATAACTTAAATTTAACGATATGTAAATGAAGCTCAAAATTCAGACACTTTGCAACACATTTACAAACATAATAGCAACAAAAAACAAAAACTAAATTTATTTAACTTCGATTTGTTGCTGTTGCTTCTACGTCTAGTTTGTTGTTTTTATTGTAAATAGTAAATGTAGCTGCACGGAGCAGTAGCAGTAGTGTAGGGTAGTTGTGAAATAAAAAAAAAATACCCATAAAAGTTTCCTTGCGATAAATGAAAAGCAAAACGGAAGTTTTAAGGAAAAAGTTTAAAATGCATACAACAACAAAAACTCTGCTTGTATTGTGTATTGAGTTGGGTATGAGTTTAAATGAAAAACAACTGAAACAAAAAAAATCTACAACATGTCAGTTAGTTTTTCAACAATGATTAATAATGGCTGGCCCTTAACTTTTCTACTATTTTCTGTTTTAGTTGGTGTTTTTTTCTTTCTTTTGCCACATTTTTTCAATCTCTCTTTCGGTCTTTAAACTTTTATTTGCTATTTTTTTACGGTTTGATTTTTGACAAAGGGTAAGGCTAGTTCTGGCAAAAATATCCTTAAGCTATGGCGAAGAAAACATAAAAAAATAAAATCCTTTAAAAAAATATTGAATTTTTGTTGCCTTTGTTTTTATTTTTTGCAGACATTTATCTATTTTCAGGTTGAAAATTTTGTTTTAATTGATCCATATGAGCCGGAGTTTAGAGTTGAGAGCTAGTTTTATTAACTCTTAACACTTTGCATAAAATAGTACATATTATCAAATGTCCACAAATTAGGAGTTTTTTTTTTTTGTATATTTTTGTGAAGTTTTTGAAAAGTGTTTTTCATGTGTTAGGGAATTTGTGTGTGTGAGAGAGAGAGAGAGTTCAACATGTTTTGTTAAAAGTTTTTGGTGTGTCTAGAAAAAAAATTAAAGTTTATTTGTAAAAGCTTAAAGTTTATTAAATTTTAGGAATATTTTTAATTAAAGGGTTTTAAAAGGGTTTAAACTAAAGTTAGAATGTAAGTTTGTGGATGTGTAAAAAAAACTGCTAATTTAAAAACTTGGAGTTGCTAACAGCTAGAGGCAATAAGTTCAGCTGTTTAAAGCTGTGAAAGAGAGAGTGTTCAACATTAAAAAACATTAATTTTTTTTATAATAAAAACTTTAAACATTTATTCAATAACAATTTTTTATTTCATTGCTGTACTTTTTTACCTAATTTTAGTAATTTTCAAAGTAATTTAATAATTTTGCTTTCAAATTGTTCTCAGAACTTTCAGTAATATAGAAAACAAGCACTTTTAATTCCCAGCCATACATCATTAGAGGGGGACCCACAAAAGTTCAAACAAAATTAAAGAATTTTCAATAAATTTAAATAAAAAATTATAATTTTTAAGGAGTTTCCTTCAGGCTAAATAAAAATAGTTTTCAACAAAAACTTGATTTTTCCACTAAATGATTGCTCAAGAGCTTTAAACAACTGAAAAGCTTTAAAACTTTTAACAAGTACTTGTACTAAAAATTCATAAAAAGCGCAAATATAATAGCGCAATTCACATTCTTGTGCAAATGGTATTGCATCGTTGCATTTGCAAAAAGATTTAATATATTATTGCTCTTGCTGTGTGTTTTGTTAGTGTAGAGCAAAAATATGCTAAACCTTTTTGGATGCAATACCATTTGCACAAAATTGTGAATTGCGCTAATATATTTGTAGAATTTGTTCGTATTTTTGCAAATTTAGCTGAATAGCTTATTTTTAAGGCTTATAACTTTAAACTGGTAACAGCTATGAAAAATTTATTTTAGCAATACCTAACTATGTACTTTTAAAATTGAGACAATTAATTACAACCATTTTAAATTTGTTAAAAAAAAATTAAAAAGTATTTAAATTTTAATTTAATAAAGCCTTATTAAACTACTTTTGTTTCTAAATTTAGTAAACTGTATAATATTAGAGATAAGGATTTCTTATTTAGATTAATTAAAACTCTATATGAAAATTATTAAACTAAAAGTATTCTAATTATTTTTATTTTTCAAGCAGGGTTGGTTAAACGAATTGTAAACAAATATGCCACAAAATAATTGATTACTTTGTTTGTCATAACTTAAGTAAATTTTATTATGATTAAATTATTTTTCTTTTATAGTATTGAAAAAACTTTGAGTAAGTAACAAAATTATAAAGCTTTTAATTAGAGTCAATATTTCAGCACAGCTGTACAATTAGAAATCCAGTTTTTTTGTTTAAAAAAATTTAGAAAATTTTGAATTTATCGTCTTGTGCGTCTTAAGTGTCTTAACTTATTAAAAAAATATTTATTTTATTTTACTGGAATGAACGACTAACTTACTACTTTTACAAAAATGTAAGAAAACTTTAAATTTGTTTAAACAATTTAAACAAAAATAATTTTTATTTTAACTTTTGAGGCTTTAACACGTACTTTTCTTAATAACTTTAGTACATTTTGTTCCATTAAATTGTTTTCTTATTTAAATTCATAAAAACACTTTATGAAGGTTATAAAACTAAAATTTTTTTAATTATTTTTGATATTTAGCCAGGTATGGTTAAACGAATTGTAACAAAAAATATTCCGTAACTTAAGTAAATTTTATTTTATTAAAATGATTTTTCTTTTAAAATTATTAAAACTCTTCACGTTAAAGCTAAAATGAAAAATCTTTTAATTAGAGTTAAAATTTCAGCAGAGCTGGACAATTGAATTAAAAGTTTTTATAAAAAAAATGAGAAAATTTAAAATATTTGAAAAATTTCTCTATCTAACAACAAATTGATTTAAGAGCTAAACAATTTAGCTTTATTTACATATTCTAGTTATTTAGTCTTAAGTCTGACGGAAATTGGCAAATATTTCCACAAAGAAGCGTAACCACTTGTTTTAGCACAAAGTTGTTTGACGTTGTTTACACTTACAAAAACTTTGCAAGATCAAACAGTATCAAATAAAATAAAACGAAATATTTTTTGTGTCTTGTGCTAAAGAAACGAAATTTTTTTTTCAAAAAATAATTAAACGAGTTCAAATGTAGTTTATTTAGTGGTTACGTCTTTTTCGGCAAATATTTGCCAAATATGACCGTACCTTTAATTTAGCTAAGTTGAGCTTAACTTACAGGTCTTTATATAGTTCATTTACATTCATATATAGCTGTAGATTTAGCTTCCTTTATGTGTTTAGTTGTAGTTTTACATTACATTTACATTTTCTAATTATATACAGCCATGTCACAGAATTTAATTCCGTTCGGAGATGAAATTAATTCCATAATTTGCTTCTATGGAAAAAGTAAAACGAAAAACTTTTCCGGAAGGAAACCTAGAAATGCTTAAAATTACAATTCCACATAGCAAATTAAAAGTGGTTTGATACCGAAAAAATATTGATATAGTTTAGATTCAGGTATAGCTGTAGGTTTAGCTTCATTAACAGATCGTTTATAAAGTGCAATATTAACTTCACTTGTAGTCTCACAGGATCTGCTTTCCTTTCGTCTTCATAAACCATTAATTTGTTTGGTCGGACAACAATTTTTTGTTCTCACCTGAATTTGTTTCATGTAGACAACTCTTCTTGATGGTATGACAACTATATCTGCCATCATATTTTCATACAAAAAATTTTAATTTAAACAATTACAAAGGGATCCTATGACCGTGATAAGTGACACGTTTTCTCCACTTAGAAGATCACAAACTATTTATGTCCGTAATTATGTCAATGCTTTGTTCTTGAGCTTACTAAACCTTAAATCGTCAATGCAAGTCGCTTAAGTACCGCCACTTATACTCAATGTCATCATAACTTTAAATTATATGAAAGCCTCATTAATTTTCGTTATTTTTTATTAACTATTTTAAATTATTTCTTGTACAAATTGTACAAACTAGCAGCTAATTACACTTGTTGGAGTCATCTTATCTGAAAAGAAAACCCCCTATAAATTTATAGTAAATATACTCGTAAAACAAAATTTACACGCTCGTTACCTTTTGTAAAGTAAATTGAAATCAACCAAGCATTAACAACCACCAACAATATGAAATTTAAAAAAAAAAAAGACATACAGAAGATATTAAATTACACACAACACCTCTCTCTCTCTCTCTCTCTCTCTCTCTCTTTCTATGGCGCTGACCATTACAAATAAAACTATATGACACTATAGAAAGAAAATATGTATAATAAAAAAAAAACAAATATGGGTGCGTTAAGAAAAACACGCCTTTTGTTGGTTAAAGTGTTCTTCAAATTTGTTTGTTGTAAAGTTATCGTTAATGAAATTTTAATTTTAGTGTTTAGAATCATGTAATTAATTTCCCCCAAAAAAAAAAATTAAATATGTCATTGAGAAATTATAAAAACATAAAATGAAAATATGTAACTTGATTTAGTGTTTAGAAGCTGGCAATTAAAACGCCTACATTTTTCAAACACAAAAACATGTTGGTTTTAAATTCCTATAACAATATTCCAACTTTATTGTTGAAAGCTTTTTTTCTGTAATATTCTATTAAATATAGAGTTTCTTAAACAATATAAAAGAAATTGTCTGGTCACGCTATTTAAAAGTTTAAACATTTTTTACACCCAAGTCTTATTATAAATTTTAAAGTAATTTATAATTTAATAATCTAAAAATCTTAAGTTTTTTAAAATTGTTTTTCAAATTCCTTATACTTATGTACATATGTAGCTGTTAGTAATATTTGTATGTTTAATATCAAACTTGTTTATGCATGTCAAAACATGTTTTTCTTTGTCTAGATTATATTATGATTAAATCAAACATTTTAATAAAGTTATTTAATCTTGTCATAAAAAAAACAATAACTTTTTTAACTTTTTTTTTTGGGTTTTTTCTTACACTTAAAGGCCTTTCAATTATATTGCTAGTAATTATTATTCTTATTCGTTTTTTCACTTCAAAATTGTCAAAAGTCATTAATTTGTTTAGTTGTCTATTTAGATTTCAAGTGTTTGTTTCTCTGTCATATTTCTGTTCTGCACGGACATACATACATACATATTTCTGAAGATAATGTTTTACCATAAATGACCTGCTATTAAGGAGTAAGTTGTAGGTATTAATGTCTTAGCAAACCCGTTTTGTCAAAGATAATGAAATTTTAATGACATCGAATATTTTTTGTTTAATGAGTTTTATGTTACATTAATATTAAATAAATTATGACTTTCAGCATGAGTAGCCGCTTGAAATAATAAAAAACAAACATCTTTTAGACATAATGTCAAGAAAAATTAGTTAGAATTGATGTCAAACGCAGACAATTACTCCATATTTCAATTAGACAATAACTTGGCCAAAATAACTTTAAATAAGACAAATAGGAAAATAAGCTGAAGTAACATTTTAAATAAAGCTAAACTCAGACTATATAAAACTCTATAAAGCAAGTCCTACTGGCACTATATAAAGCTCTGTAAATAAAGCTTGTCTTTATAAGTTAAAACATATTTGAAATGTTTAAAATTTTCAAAATTTTTTTTTATAAAAAAAAATCCACTTCTATTGTCTAGCCCTGCCGAAATGTTAACCCTAATTAAAATATTTTTTATTTTTTGTTTTACTCACAACCAAATTTACAAATGCATAAAGAGAAGTTTCAATTGTCTTAGATAAGCATAAAACAAAGCTCTTGACAGGTACGGTTACACTTGGCAAATATCTGCCGATAAAGATGTAACCATTAAATAAAATATATTTAAACTCGTTTACTTATTTAAAAAAAAAAAAAAACTTCGTTTATTGAGGCCAAAACACAGCAAATATTTAGTTTTAAGTTATTTGATGCTGTTTGGTATTGCAAAACACTTGTAAGAGTAAACAACGTCAAACAAATTTGTGCTAAAATAAGTGGTTACGCTTTTTTTGAGTAAATATTTGCTAAATGTGACCGTACCTTTTGGTTAATTTATAAGACTTTATATATATTCTGAACATAACTTTATTTCAAAGCCTTTACATTGTCTTATTTAAAGCCTCATTTAAAGATCTTTATATAGTCTTATTACAGATTAATTTATAGGCCTTTATGTATTAAGCTAGATTTACACGATTGAAATTTTCTTCAAAATGCTTCAAACTCGTGTAAACAGCAAAAATTCGTCTTCAATAACTATATATGTATTTATTAAATAAATTTTGAAGAAATTTTGCTGTTTACATGAGTTTGAAGCATTTTGAAGAAAATTTCAATCGTGTAAATCTCGCATTAGTTAAACAAAAAGTTTAACAAGGCATTTAACGATTTTTAATGACAATTTGTTTCAACTTTGCTTAACCATCTCTGCCTAAGTTATAAAAAAAAAAACAAAAAAAATTTAGTTCAATACTTATCCTAAAGTGTTTTAATTAATTTAATTAAGTCAACATTTATATTTTACAAAATTTACTAAAGTTAGAAAGAAAAGTACGTTATTAAGCCTAAAAAAATTAAAATTTAAATATTTTTTTAAAAATTTTTTGTAACAAATTTGCAGCTTTTTTTAATTTTTTCTATAAATTTAAAAAAAAGTTAGTTAGTTATTTACTCTTGTAAAATAAATTCAACAATCCCAAATTTATAAATACTTAAGCTCGAGGTCATATATGACCTACAAAGAAAAGGTCGAATAGTTCAAACTTTTATTAAATTCAACAATTTCTTAATAACTTAAGAAATTTTCGTTAACTTCAAAATGTTCTAAATTTTTTATAAAAAAAAAGTTGAAACTCAATTGTCCAGCTCTGCGGAAATATTAAATCTAATTAAGAGATTTTGAATTTTGTGTTTTACTTACATAGTTTTAATTATTTTAAAAGAAAAATCATTTTAATAAGACAAAATTTACTTAGTTACAACAAAAAGTATAACCAGGCAATCAAAGAATTTTCTTTGCAATTTGTGTGCAATTCATTTAACCATCCCTGCTTAAAAAATAAAAAAATTAAAAGATTTTTAGTTTAATAATTTTCATACAGTGTTTTAATTAATTTAAATAAGAAATCAGTTTAATATTGCTAAATTTGCTAAAGTTAGAAAGAAAAGTAGGTAAAAGACTAAAAATTAAAATTAAAGTATTTAAAAAAAAAAAATTTACACAAATACAATTTTTGTAATTTATTGTTTAAATTTGAATTAGGTAATGCTAAAGCTAAAATAAACTTTCAAAAGCTGTTACCAGTTTAAAGTTATAAGCCTTAGAAATAAGCTATTTAGCTTAAGTTGCAAAAAAACAATTTTCGAATAAACAACAAAATTTTTTTTTTTTTTTAAACTACTAAGAAATAATTGAGTGCAAAAATTAACGTTGTCAGAAAAACATTTTCAGTATATTGTAAGACAAACAACATCTGACAACATCTAACAATCGTATGAAAACAATTTTTTGCCAAGATTTTTTGTAAAATTGTTGTAAGATAATTGTGAAACAATTTTTATTGTCAGTTGTACAAAGTTTATTCATCTGGCAATGGCAGCATTGTCAGTAAAATTATTTCTATTTGCAACTATTTGCAAATTTGCAACAAAAGTATATGTACCAATGATATTTAAAAAAAAGTAAAAGAAAATTGCGGAATTTAAGTAGTTAATGAATCCTGCGTCATAGAGTGCAGCTATGAACCAATTAAATTGAATTTAAAATAAAAGTTTTTTTTTTAATTCTAGTGCAAGTAGTTTTTAAAGGCTTTAAACAAAATGTTATTTAAAGCTACTAAGTAATAATTTAGTGGCAAAATCATTTTTTTGGTTGAAAAAATGTTTTATTGAAATTATTTGAGAATTGTTTAATTTTGTTTGAACTTTGTTTATCCAGCTCTGTGAATGTATGGCTGGGAATTAAAAGACGTTTGTTACTAAAAGAACAATTTGTAAATTATTTAATTTGCTGGAAAGTTACTAAAGTTATGTAAAAAAGTACAACTAAATAAGCTAAAAAATTGTGATTAAAACAATCTTTAAAAAATTTTTTATTTAAAATTTTTAAATTTCTTTAATGAATGTAAAAGTCTTTTAACAGATCAAATAGTTTTTCTGTAGCTGTTAAGGAAACAAAGTTATAAGTCGTTTAAAAAATCAATATTTGTAAAAATTATTATGCAAGCAATTTGTGTGTCCAGCTCTGTTGCGATTTTTGTTTTCTATGGTATTGAAAGTGTTAAAAACAATTAAAAGGAATAAATTATTGAGGTAGCTAGAAAATTACGAAAGTTATATAAAAAATTACAATTATAAAGAAAAAAATTGTTAATGAAAAATACTAAAAAAAAATGTTATAAAAAATTAAAATTTGTTGTGACTTTCTTTAAGCTTTTAAAAGTTTATATTAAAAGCTTTTTATAGCTGAAATAGGTTTGTTGTAAGTTTTAGGGAAACAAAGTTATTAGCTTTTTAAAAAAATAGCAGTTTTTATTAAAATTATTTGAAAAATCTTTAATGAACTTTGTTTATCCAGCTCTGTTTATATATGGCCGATAATTAAACAATTTTTATTTTATATGGTACTAAAAGTCCTAAGAACAATTTGAAAGAAAAATTATTTAAGTAGCTGGAAAATTACTCAAGTTAGATAAAAAAAAAGTAGGCGAATTAAGAAGAAGAAAAATTTATTAAAAATTAGTTAAAAAAATGTTTAAAAGAAATTTAAAAGTTTTTAAAAATGTTTACATATTTTAAAAGTACTTGTAAAAGACTTGAAGTAGCTGAAATAGATTTTCTCTAGCTGTTAGGAAACTTCAGTTATAAGCCTTTAAAAAATCAGTATTTTAAGTTTTACCAATGAGGACATTTTTTAAGTTTGTAGGCATTATGTAAATATTTCAAAATTATTTTATTTAACTGTTCATATTAATTTCAAGGCGTTTCATTATTAAATTTCACTTTAATAAAACACTATTAAGACCACCTATTACTGTAACCTTTATTTTTTCCTTAATTCTACCAAGCCTTAACAAAATCAGCGTCAAGGATATCATAACCTATAATAAAAACTTGTAATTGATATGGAAATCATAAAATAAAACAAAAAAATATATTTAAATCATTTTAAAGTATAATATGTAAAAAAAACACATAATAAAAAAAGAAATGTTTGTAAACAAGTTTTGACAACCATGACAATAATACACTGATACCAGGATAATGATGATGAATTTTACACACAAATAAAAACTTTAACAAGACCATATGTAATCGGATATTTTGAATAATAAGGAGCAAATGTTTTTTTTATACTTTGCCACAATAAATTGTATATTAATAATACACCACCAAAATATTTAACAATAAAAAAGAATATTGTCACTAAGCATTTTATTTATTTCGGTTTTTTTCTTTTTTTTTTGGTACTCCCTCTTGAAAAAACCCCCTTAAAGTTTTCTAGAGATTTTAAAATTAAAGAGGACTTGTTGTAGATGGTAAAAGATAATGTCATTGTTAGGTTTAAGGTTGTTGAAAAATTGTGGTGGTTTTTGTAAGAATGTTGGTAAGAAGTTTTTATATTGATTTGTTTATTTTGAGGTTTTCTTAAAACAAACTGTAACTTAATATTTAATTTTCAATTAATTGCAAGTGTTAATAATTGTATATAATGTTTGTTAAAAGGCTGTTTGAGGTATTTATTAGTTGGTATTAAGATTTCTTACATTTGCTTATAACTGATTTTTTTTTATTATAGCGCCTTAATGTTATGCTTCACTTTTTCCTTTTAAAGACATTTTTGAGCTTATGCTTTAGTTTTTTATTAATTTAATTTAATAATCATAAAAATTCTCTAGTTTTATGGTATTTTTATTGACTTAAACGTCATTTGTGGCTTTTTTTTATACATAAATAGTTGCTTACTAAACTAATAACATACTTGAAGGGGTGTTTGATTTTCATAAATTTTTTATTAGACATGCCATTACTCATGCTGATAAATTTTTAATTAATTTAATTGATTTTTTTCTTTAGAATTGCAGAACACATAGTTAGTTTTATATTTAATTAATAACCAATAGCCACAAACTTAAGTGCTTAAAGAAATTGAGAGCTTGATTTATGGACTAGCTCACTTCTTCTTTTAATTTTTATGACTTGATAAAGTTATAAAATCTTCTAAAAAAAACCAAATTCTAATCATTATATAAAACTTAAAATATATTTTTAAATGAAAGCAAACAAATAAAACATAACCGGATGTTAAGTAATAAAAAAGCAAGGAACAATTTTATGGTTCAAGATAAACACGGCTTGAAGTCAAGCGTTAAAAAATTTGAGAGTTTTATATAAAAAAGTAAAAGATAAGGTTTCTATTAAACCACCCTTGAGAAAGAATTGTAAAAGAAATAAGACAAAAAAAATTAAAAACATTCAGTTGAATTTGAAATTACATTTAAAGAGGCATAAATGTTCTAAGAAACAGAAGTGAGTAATACAGAAACTAAAAATACCAAAGTTAAATTTAATTTAAAACTAATTTCAAATAGTTTTCTTTTTTCAAACCAAGAAAATTTCAAATAATTGTAAAAAATTAAATTTTTTGAATTGAAAATTTTTATTTGTTTTTTTTTTTCAAAGGCCCAGCAATGGTAAATTAAAGAATTACATCGAAAAAAATAATCAGTAGAAAGCGACATATCGCTACCTGCGAAAGTTCAGCTATGAGCCATTGAATTGAATTTCCTTATTCAGTCGCCAACAAGCTCTGAAGGCAACAAAAATCAAGTCTGAAACAAAAATTTTGATCTATCAACGTTGTCAGAAAAAGCATGTGAACACATTCCTTGTCATTGCAAGATTATTGTAAGATAATTGCCAAACACTTTTTGTTGTCACATGTGCAAAGTTTATGCATCTGTCAATGTCAGCATTGTGAGTAAAATTATTTCTATTTGCAACTCTGCATATACATACCATAAATAAACAAACAAAAGTATAATAATATATTAAAAAAGTGAAAGAAAATTAAAGAATTAAATTGAATAAAATAAGAAATGGAAATCGACATTTCAATTAATGACTCCTGCTAGAGTTTAGCTATGAGCCAATCGCATTGAATTTCCGTATTCAGTCGCCCACGGGCTCTGAAGGCGACAAAAAATCAAGTCTGAAACAAAAATCTTACCGCAAAAAGGTAGAATTCATGTGGTCATATGAACGTTGAGGCCCGTCGAATTTTAGGGGACACTGATTGCGTTAAATAAAAACTTTACAACTATATTTTATGCCAAAAGGTCGCAGATTACATACAGTTGTTTCACCCAAACTTTGCGAAATTTTTTTTTGTCTTTATCCTCGCTATTTTTTAGTATGTACATACACACAGCTTCAAAAGTGTGTAAACACCAGTGAATTTTTTGATTTTTTTAAGACTATGAAAAACATTATAGTTCAACTTAATTTCTTTTTTTCATAACCGAATCTATTATTCAACCAAATATCCAACAAAACGAAACTTTTAAATTTCAATCGATGGATAGATTTTATGATTTTCATTAACTTAAAAAAATCAAATAATTTGTTGTGTTTACTCACTCTTGAGGCTCATAGTATATACATCCATATGCAGCTAAGATTGTTTCCAGTGCTCTTTTTTCATGACAATATTTAACATTTAAAAAAATAAAAAAAACACACACACACACATTTCTGGCAATGCCTGACAACGAATTGGACAATTTTTGCCATACAACAATTTGACAGCCGTGTGAACTGACAATTTCGGTTAACAGATAAATTCATAGTGTGAAAATTGTGTCCCAATGAAATTGTAAGGTTTTCTTACAGTTGTCTAAACTAAAAATTTTTCTTTTGCTAACAATTTGTCCATGTCAGGACATTGCTAGCACATTGCCAGATCTGACAACCTGTGCTACGACTGTACATAGCTTTACATTCAATTTAATTTTCTGCTAGATTTTTTAACTTTTTCCTCTTTCTTAATAAAAAATTTATATACTACTTTTAGGCTTTTGCAAAAAAAAAATCAAATTAATGTCTAAAGGAAAACTGTTTTAAAGATCAAAAGGGAAAATAAACAATGCAAAACAAATTGCAATTCCTTTTGGACTTTTCTCTAAAAATTGTACTTTTATTTTTTGTTAAATTTTGTTATGCTTTGAACTTTGTTTCTAGGTAAAACCTTAAACATGTAAGAATTATTCACTTTTTCTACTTTTACCAGACCAAAACAAAATACAGAAAAACATGTACAAAATAAAAATCAATCACCTTTAAAAACACTTGATTCCCTTCTAACATTTTCTCCAAAAGCCATAATAAAAAAAATGTTTGTTAAAGAAAAAATCTAGAAAAAAGAAATCCTTTTTCCTAGTTCCTTGAGAAACAATCAAAATTTTATGGCAACAAAAGAAAAGCACAAAAGTTAAGGGTTAAACTAAGCCACACATACTCCTTTAAATATGCCTTAGAAAATATGTTTGTATGGAAAAAACCATGAAAAAAGGCCAAAGATTACAAAGTGTATAAAGCTACGAGTATACAGCTAAAAAAAAGTCTGCAAAGTTTGAAGCAACAAATTTGTGTTTAATAAAAGTTTTCTATGCCGTTTTATTGAACTCAAAATTTAACTTTAATGGTTGGCTTTAGCAGAACAAAAAAATGATTTAACTTGAATTTACACTTCATTAAGTTTTATATACCTGAAATATTTGAAATTAGTAGATGGGATTTTTTGAAGATTTGTTCTGTTGTTTTTGATAATATAATAAAAAAAAAATCAAGCTTTAATTTTTGACTACATGAAATTTTATGACCTAGAAAAAAATTCTATTATTATCTTTTTTATTTATATTTGTTTTTGGAGCAAGACGATTAGCAAGAGTATTGGCAATTTTTGTATATATGTAAGTAAGTATGTAGAAAGACACAGACATAAAGAGAGATATAAAACTGAATTAAAAAAGCATTAAGTCAAAAATAGTAGAAGTTTCTAAAAATTATAGAAAAGACAAAAACGAACTGGAGTGACGTTACCTTAGTTATCAACAAATTAAAGAGATTTTCTAGTTTTCTACAGAAAAGTTTCTGTTTAAGGAAGTTTTATACGTTTTCAATAGAAAAGTTTCTGTTTGAGAATTTTTTTCTTTAAAAAAGTTTTGTTGGGGAAATTTTTATGTTTCTTTTTCGAAAAGAAACTTTCTATAGTTTCTAAAGTTTCTGTTTAAAAAAGAAACATAGACCCTTCTATAGAAAAGGAACTTCTAAGAAAAGTTTCTATTTAAAGGAATTTTCTATAGAAAAATTTCTATTTGAGAAAATGTTTTATAGAAAAGTTTCTGTTTGAGAAAAAAAAGAAACTTTTTTAAAAGTTTTCTATAGAAAATTTTCTAATTAAAGACGTTTTCTATAGAAAAGTTTCTGTTTGAGGAATTTTTCTATAGAAGATTTTATAATTAAGGACGTTTTCTATAGAAAAGTTTCTGTTTGAGAAATTGTTCTATAAAAAAGTTTGTTGGAGAAAGTTTTCTGTTTCTTTTTCGTAAAGAACCCTTTCTATAGTTTCTAAAGTTTCTGTTTCAAAAAGAAACGGAGACTCTTCTATAGAAAAGAAAATTCTGAGAAAGTTTTCAATAGACAAGTTTCTATTTAAAGGAATTTTCTATAGAAAAGTTTCTATTTGAGAAAATGTTCTATAGAAAAGTTTCTGTTTGAGGAAGTTTTCTATCGAAAATTTTCTAATTAAACGTTTTCAATAGAAGAGTTTCTGTTTGAGAATTTTTTCTATAAAAAAGTTTCTGTTGGAGGAAGTTTCCTATAGACAATTTTCCAATTAAAAATGTTTTCTATAGAAAAGTTTCTTTTTGAGAAATTGTTATATAAAAAAGCTTTGCTAGATAGAGTTTCTGTTTATTTTTCAACCAGAAACTTTTCCATAGAAAAGAAAGTTTTCTATTGAAAAGTTTTTGTTTAATGAAATTTTCTATAGAAAAGTCTCTATTTATGAAAATGTTCTATAAAAAAGTTTTTTTTTGGAGCAGGTGTTCTATTTTAAACAGAAACTTTTCTATAGAAAAGAAACTTTAGAGAAAGTTTTCTATAGAAAATTTTCTATTTAAAGGAATTTTCCATTGAAAAGTTGCTTTTTGAGAAAATGCGTTATAAAAAAGTTTTGTTAAAGGAAGTTTTGAGAAAGTTTTTTATAGAAAAATTTCTATTTAAAGGAATTTTGCCATAGAAAAGTTGCTATTTGAGAAAATTCTCTATAAAAAAGTTTAGTTGGAGAAAGTTTTCTATAAAAAAGTCTCCGTTTGAAAAAGAAACAGAAACTTTTTTATAGAAAAGAAACTTTTAAGAAAGTTTTCTATAGAAAATTTCTTTAAATAGAAAAGTTTATATTTGAAAAATGTTCTATAGAAAAGTTTCTGTTTGAGAAAGTTTTCTATTGAAAAGTTTCTATTTGAAAAATGTTCCATAGAAAAGTTTTTGCTTAATGGAATTTTCTATAGAAAAGTCTCAATTTATTTAGTTTTATTCGCGAAAACGTTTACAGAGACGTTAGTGTTCTATAAAAAATTAAGTTTGTGTTCTGTAAAATAGTCTCCATCAAATTGGGTTCCCCGATAGAGCAGGCAATAGTATACCGGACTATCAGTCAGAGGTTTGCGGGTTCGATTGTTTGTTAATTACAAAAAAAATAGCTTTATTTGAAAAATTGACTTTAATTGCTTTAAAATTTTTAAGTAAATATGAAATATTTTAAATTTATTAAATTTTGTTAAATTGCTGACTTTTCTGACCATTTTTAAAATATTTATTTTTGAAATATTTTTGTTTCCTATTAGAGGTGTTTGGTTATGTAGTTTTAAGCAAAATTTGAAAACATTTTCACCAGTGTTTGGTTTTTTTTTTGGTTATAAAATTCTTTAACAACTGCGGCTAAACAATAACAACAAAAATTAAAAAAATTTCGAGAAAAAAACTTTTCACTCTCGTTAGATGGTTTTAGCTTGAATGGGTTTCATGGCTGAAATAGTTTAGTTTTGTGAAAATTACTAAAAATACACAAATATAAGCACACACACACATGCGCAACAAGCAACATTTGAAAACAGCAACAATAAAAGCAAGAAAGAAACAAAACTGCAGAGAAAACACTCACACCATTATAAGCGCCCAAAAGCATGCCACAAAATATTAATTAAAATGCTGCATAATTTTAGCATGCTTATGCTATACCACAAAATTTTAAACTTTATGCAAATGGTACGTAATAAAAACAGCAACAACAAAAACTACAACAACAGCAATATAATACCAACATTAACAACTACATATATTTATACATATGTACATGCATACAAAGCAGCAGCAGTTCAATCACCAAAGAGTTTTGAAATTAAAACGCAAAGAAGGCAAAGAGAGTAGTAGAGGAAAGAAGACATTTAAATATTGCCAGAAAGATAAAACTTTGTGTGTGTGTGTGTGTGTGTGTGTGTGTGGATCTGTGAGTCTATACAAATGTGTATGTGATGTATATGCGTTTTTTCCAGTTTGTTTTTGTATTATATACATTTTTGTTGCAGCAAATGAAAATCTAAACTAGCTAATGCTATAAAGTATTCAAATTCAAACTTTATTTTCACTTACTTACACACATACTCTAAAAATACATACACATAACCGATTGTTACTGTAGCAATAGTAGTAGCAGAAAATTGCATATTTGTAGGGTAATTTTTGGCTGGGTTTTATGTGTGTGGCATTTAGGATGATGGTGGCTGGCTGCCAGTGTTGTTATCAATACACATGCAAATTGTAGAATAAACATTTATTTATAGTTTTAAAACAAAAAACACAACAAATAGAACCAAACCAAACAACAAACACAACTGCAACTGCATGTAAATACAAGTACAATTTTAAAAACAACTAAAACTTTAATAAAAAACAACAACAAGCTGAGGCTGTAGATATATTTGAACAAGAATGAATGTTAAATACACTGAGTTACACTAGGAATCTTGGTTTTTGAATCAACCCTTTTGAATCAAGGGTTTTAGGGGAATGGTGTCTGTAACAATAAGATTTCCATAGAAAAGTTACTGTGTGACTTAATTTTCTATAGAAAAGCCAGTGCGTGACAAAGAAAAGTTACTGCTCGAGTAAAATTTTCTATAGAACACTTTAAGGTTAATAAAGTGTTCTATGGAACAGTTTCTGCTTGATAAAGTTTTCTATAGAAATGTTCAGCTTGGTAAAGGTTTTTCTATAAAAAATGTTTGCTTGATAAAGTTTTCTATGAAACAGTTTATGCTTAATAAAGTTTTCTATAGAAAAGTTCATGGTTGATAAAGTTTTCTATGGAACAGTTTATGCTTGATAAAGTTTTCTATAGAAGAGTTTCTGCCTGATAAAGTTGTCTATAGAAAAGTTTCTGCTTGATAAAGTTTTCTAGAGAAATGTTTTTTCTTGATAAAGTTTTCTATAGAAAAGTTTCTGCTTGATAAAGTTGTCTATAGAATATTTCTGCTTTATAAAGTGTTCTATAAAAAAGTTTATGCTTAATAAAGGTGTCTATAGAATAGTTTCTGCTTAATAAAGTTTTCTATAGGAAATTTTCTTCTTTATGAAGTTTTCTATAGAAAAGTTTCTGCTTTATAAAGTTTTCTATAGAACACTTTATGGTTAATAACGTTTTCTATAGACAAGTTTTTGCTTGATAAAGTTTTCTACACATAGGTTTCTTTAGAAAAGTTGCAGCTTGTTAAAGTTCTCTAGCAGAAAAGATTATGCTTGATAAAGTTTTCTATACATAAATTTCTGTTGTATAGTAAAGTGACTTTGTAAATAATTTTTCTATATGAAAAATCCGTGTACGTGGAATATCTTGGATAATCTTTCATAGAAAACTGTCTTTGTCAGATAGTTTTCTAATGACCCACTGTGATTTGATTATACATTGTAACGATAAACTGAGTGCCAAACTGTGCCAGTAAGTGTGGAAATACATACAAGCAAAGGGAGTATAAATTTCTGGTATGTACATACATACCTTTGTGTATGTGTGTATTTGTTGAATGTCAATGTTCAAGTGTATTTATGTGTAAAACATCTATAGTATAGCTTAAGGCATTTGTAACAGCTGGGTTTCATATTTAAACATGTTATATTTCTCTTTTATTTTAGAAAAAAAACACACATTACAAATGCACTGAGGTGGTTGCTGTTTCTTTTGTACTTTAAATGGTTTTAATTGTACATACACCAAAAAATATATTGGGATTATATTATTTAATTTTTGTTAAATATTTAATAGAATAATTTGACCTAATTTTGCAATAAATTTATTTGTAGAGAACAGAAAAAAACAAGTGCGTTTGCAGTAAAATAAACAAAAAATAAATTGAAATTTACAAAATTAATAAAAAAAAAAAAAACAATATTTAAAGTGAATGAAATACAAAACAAACTTAAAAAAACTCCCGTTTGTGGAGTAGAGTTTTGTTAGACAGGCCTGTAGTAGAAGATGTACATATTTTGAGTTATTAAAAAATAAATTTGTGAATTTGTTTGTTTAAATATCTGTATTTAGTGTAGCTTAAAGCTGTTATGAAAATTATTAAACATTTTCTTAGCAAACATTTGGTCATTTAAATTTTTTCCATTTTTATAATGTATAACCAAGCCTAACCTACTTTCCAACCATTTGTATTAATTATACTTTTACCCTGTTTTTGTTTTCACATTTAAAAGTCATTTAAAATTTTATTTTTTAATTTAAAATGTGAATTTAAGTCTCCTTTTTTAGGTTTAATAATTTTGTTTCTTTAACGCAAAAAATCTTAGCCTACTTTTAGGCTATTTTAATTAAAATTGTTTTTCTTGTGTTTTGTTGTTTTCCCCTATCAAAATTCTTTAAAAAATGTTGCTCATTACACTTAAATTTCATGTTCAAATTTCGTTAGCTGTGTGGCAGTTGTTGGTAAATGTTTATTTACAAAATTAATTGCCGTAAATATGTGTTTTCTTTTTTTCTTTGTGCATATATAAAAATTGTTTTATACTATTGTATGTTGTATATTATGTATATTACATATATAAAAGAATGGCCTGGAATTTTAGTGTTATATTTTTTTCCAGCCAATGTTTGCAATTTCACGCATGCCAAGAACAGAGAGAAAATAGAAAAAGCAGGAATTGTACCAAAAAAAATAGGAATTTATAGTTTAAAATAATAAAATTTAAAGGAAACTGAAACAGTTACATTTCGCAAGAAAACTTACTGAAGCAGTAACTTTTCTATAGAAAAATTTCCTCTCACATTAACTTTTCTATAGAAAATTTCCTCTCACATTAACTTTTCTATAGAAAACTTCCTCGCACAGTAACTTTTCTATAGACAACTTTCTCGCACAGTAATTTTTCTATAGAAAACTTCCTCTCACAGTAACTTTTCTATAGAAAACTTCCCCTCACAGTAACTTTTGGACTCCTTTAGAACAGAGAAACACAATTAAAATGAGAATATTGCACTGAAAGAAATCATAACTTTTCCTATTTTTGAAGATGCAAACATATTTTTTTAGTACCTGATTACATACAAGGCATTCTGCTTCCTTATATGTGTTCAACGAAAATAAAAAAATCATTTCCCATTTAACTTCCCACATACCTATACGTTAAATATTTGCTTTTAATATGCTGTATAAAAAAAAAACATTCATTAATTGCAAAATGTAGCATGTTATCAACAATTCTCAGTGTAGCAAAAATTTAGTTCTCTTAAATATTTAAAAGGAGAAAAAAATTCCGCTAGCCACATTCTTTGTTGAAAGCTATCAAGCTACTGAATGTAAATTTCCATTTTGTGTTGTAAACATGGTTGCCGTTCTACATAATGAAAACAAAACTTTTTTATTCTTAAGATTTTGTAGTGTGGTTAATTTATTAAAAATGTTCCAAGTTAATAACAGAAAAATAAAACAAAATTGGACTCTTATTATAGAGGTAATAATTATAATAACAACTCAACGAATTCAATACAAAATTTAAGTTAGAAGATAAATGTAATAAAGATTATAGGTACTTTAGATTTTGGTAAATTAATTGTGGTAGTAGAGTTTTCTGTTTGGGTAATCCTGGTTAAAGAATTCACGAAGAGAATAAATAAATACCCGAACAACTTCATTAGCTCAGTGGTGGACTCTGCTTTAGAATGAAAATACTTTCCTGGTAAGACTTAATTTTTTCTGAAATTTACTTTGATCAAAATCGTTTTCTATTTAACTTAAGCATTCTTAGTAATTTAAACTAAAATTTCCTTTATGTTTTCATTTATAAAATTTCCAGCCAAGATGTCTTAGGAATTTTAACAATATCCACTTTAAGCAAAAATTTCTTTAGCAAAAAAAAAAAAAATAAATAAAACAAAACTATATAAGTTTAAAAATGTTTTTTGCCAGTTTGTTATTCCTTTTGAGAAATTCTTAATTTTCAAAAGAACGTAAAGTATTATAGAAAGAAATTCCATTTCAAGTTGATTTCTTTCCAGCAAATGCTATAACTACAACTAGTAGTAGCAGTTAATTTTTATGATTTTATTTGCTTAGTAATTGTTTTATAGTCAAAGGCAATATGCTTTAAGGCTTTATTATTACTACAACTACTTTTACAATTCAATAACTCTCTTACAAATAAAATTTTTCATATATATTGTATATTACTTTTTTTCTACAACAAAAGTGGTACTAGACGAATACAAAAAAATATATGTAAAATAAAAAAAAAGGAAAAACTTTAGATTTTGTTGTAGCCAACAACTCATTCACTTCAAGCAAACAAACAGCCAGCCAACTCAACTCAAGTTGTACTGAGTCAAGCAAAAAAAAAAAAAAGGAAAATTATTATAAAAAATGAAAAAAATAATGTTAAAGTTGTGAAGTATTCACCAGTAAAAGAAGCCTTAAGTACTATTGATTTTTGTTGTTTTCTCATGATAAAATACTTCACAACTACTCCCTGTATACCTATACATGGAAAATTTATAGTTTTATATATGTATTTTGCACTTACAGACATATTAAATCATAGTATACATACATATATATAATATATGTATGTATATACATACCAACAAACACAATAATTTTATTATTTATTTATACACCCAGTCACATTTAACTATTTGCAAACATAAAAAAGCAATAAAATTATAAACTACTAGCATAAAATAATAATAAAATATATGTATAAAAGTTTTTTTTTTAATTTTAATTTTATTTGCTTACAAACACTCTCTCTATAAGCACAAATTTTTATATTAAAATGCAATTTATATAATTAAATCGGGCCTGCTACTGCTTTAATTTGCACAGGAAGAGTGAGGAAACAGAGAGCAGGAGATACTAAAGAGTTACAGCAAACAGCATAATTAATCTATAGTAGTTTTATTTATTTAGTTTGAGTTATAATTAAATTTTTTTTTTTTTAAGTTTTTTCAAATGGCATGAGCCTAAAAGTAGGCAGTATAATTTGAAACGGCTATAAAAAACTAAGAATAACTCTTGTGTCATAAAATATAATTTGAGAGCAATAACTTGGAGGTTTGTTAAATATTTTATGAATATAAGAAAAAGCTTTTTTGGTAAGCTTTTTGTAAGAAAACTATATTTTAAATACAAATTTCCACTGTAAGAGTATGTTGTAAATATATGTAATTTATGATAAAATTTATAGTTTTTGTTAAAAAAGAGTCTTTAGACTTGAAAAGATTTTACGCATTAATACCTTGTTATTAGTAAACAAAAAAAAAAGCTGTTTGGAAAGGTTAAACATAAAATAAGTGAAATAAAACATCTAAACGGGTTCTTTTGTTACCAAAAAAAGTTTAACTTAATTTCATTTAAAAAGCTGTTTGATTAACTGCTTTAAACTTTTTTTCAGGAAAGCTGTTTTGATTAAAAAAGCGTGATTAAACCTCAAAAGCTTTTAGGCATTAAAAGCTTGTTCTTAATAAAAAGCTACATAACTTTTATTAGAAGTAGCTTTCTTTTTATTAATAACAACTAAAAAATACCTTTTAATGGGTTCTTTTTTTTACAAAAAATAGTTTGACATAACGTCAAAAGCTTTTTGGAGAATTTTTGGCCTTATTTTAAATTTTTTTATGAAAAAGCGTTTTGTTAAAACAAAGTTTTTTTTGCAAATCAAGTTTTAAGAGAAAAGATTTTCAAAAAAGCTTTTAACAAAAAAAATGTTAATCCAAAAACGTATTTTTGTGAATTATGTTTTTTTTATTTATAAGCTTTTTTGCTTAAAATCTAGCATTTGATAATAATGCCTTTTTTGGCGGAAGAAATTAATGAAAGGTATTAATTTGGACTAATTTTAAAAATAAGCTAAATGGGGCAAATGTGTTCTTAAAAAATTTGTTATGACAAAACTCTTTTTGAAAAAAAGCTTTTTATAAAAAAAATATGACAAAAACAACAGAATTTGAAAATTTTTTTTATGAATTTGGGTTTCTTTGTTTTTTGGAAAATATAATACTTTTTCAAGCATTGATTTCTATAAAAATATTGTATTTGAAAAAAAAACCTTTATTTTGAGAAAAGCTTTATTAAAAAAAATTAAACAAAATATCTCATGAAAACCTTTTATAGAGAATTTATTTTTTTTCTAATTTCAAATCTAAAAAACCCTTTGAAATTTTAATAAAAAATCTGTTTTAGGTTTTTGGTGCTAATTAAAAATGTTTAATTTAAAAGCTTATAGGTTGTAAAAGCTTTTAAGTGGTTCAACCTTATAAAATATCAAAACTATTTTTGGGAAGAAAACTTTCTTTGGTTTAAACACACAATTTGTCCAAAAAAGGTATTAAATCTTTTTTGTAAGTAAAATAGCTGTTTTATTAAAAAAAACTATTAATCATACTTAAATTTCAAGTATAAATTTTCTATTTAAAGTGCTTCAATATTTACTAATTTTATTATCCTTTCTTTTTTCTCTCTTTCCAGGTACGTCATGTTTTTCCTTATAAAATTTATTACTTAATTCAATTATAAATTGAGGGGTAAGTTTTATTTGATTTTCCTGCTAAAAATTAAGTGTTTTCCCTAAGATAATTAATGTTAAGGCTTTAATTTCTGGGGTTTATTTACATAATTAATAGGTAATGTCCTTTAGAAAAAAAAAATTGTTTTGTTTTGTCTTTACAAAGCAAACACAAACTCACTTAATGAAAATCTAACAAATGTTGTTTTTTTTTCTCCAAATGATTTTGATTTTTACTAATAAAAGTAAGCAGAAGTGTGTCGGTGACAATTTTGTAGCAACATGTCAATTTGTACCCTGGGGACATTATTGTAGTAATAGGAACGAACATTTCATTTCAATAACATTTGCTTTTAATAAAAATCTTAAATGTTTAACAAACACATGAATAGACAACAAGGTAATTTTAGTGCAAATAAAATATTTATTTATTTACTAATATTAATACAGCTGTTAAAAAAAAACTTGATTTTAGCACACACTCTACTGTATTTGCAGGTGAGAAACTTGGAAACTTCCTCAACATATCTCTTTAAAAAGTTTAATTTCTCCGAAAACGGTAGTAGGGTATTTTTTTTTTTAGAAAAGTAGAGCTTTAGTTGGCAACACTTTTTTAACTATCGGCCATTTTGTCAACTGTCAACAGATTTAACGCGGCGAATGTTGTCCTCCAATTGGTCAATCGTTTCAGTCTTATCGGCGTAGACTAGCGACTTCAAACATAAATCACTTTATAGTTGACAAAATGGCCACCAGTTAAAAAAGTGTTTGCCTACTTAAAGTTTTATACATCTAAAAAAACACCTTATACATGTAAATGTTTGATTATATCAGTTTTACATTATTTACCTTTAACAATATTTCTCATTTACTTGTTTCTTTTTTTTTTATTTATTACACAAAATTTTTCTTTTCAAATGAAAATTGTCTCTTCTTTTTTTCCATTTTGTTTAACAAATGAGGTGTTGATAAGTTGGGGGGGGGGGGGGGGGGGGGGCGTAGAATTTTATTTTCATCTTTTTTATGTACCTTAAATTTTTAACTGGGAGTGTGGACGCCGTTGCCGTCGTCTTTTGTTATCCTAATTGTAGCGTATTATATGTGTTTCTTCCTTCATTATTATTATTATGTATTATTGTTGAAAACATTAGACCCCTAACAAACTAAAATGGTCAATCAAAGTAGATTTACCGGCTTAAATATATTTATATATATTGAAAAGAACTAAATTTGTCACAGCAAATTTCGTTTACTTGTATTATACAGCAGAGATTATGACAGGGTGTGGGAAAATGTTCTATAATTTTCTCCGTTTGTCATCAAACAAATGATGTTGTGATTGACACGCTTCCTTAGATCAAAAGAAATGTATTTGTGAAATGAGGGATGACAAATCTGAAGCAATAAGATGTAAGTCGTCTTCGGTATACTTAACCAAGAGGAAATTTAAGAAAAAAGAAGATTACTGAAGGATTTTATTTAAGTTGTAAGACAATTTAAAGTAATTTTTCAAAAATACGTCTTTTAAAAGTTACTCAAATCTAATTTGCTATAAGAGTAACTTTAAAAGACTTTCAGGGCAAACATTTTGAACTGGAAAAATTCTTTAAAAAAGAGATTTTCCAAAAAGTCACTTTTTTATATAAAGTACTTTCTAATAAAAAGTACTTTTAAAAATAGTATTAAAAAAGAGGCAAAACTAGTTGGTAATCAACATAAATAACAAATGTGTATGCCCCACAGACAAATTTTTCGTCTTTTTTAATTTTCCTAAAAAGTACAAAAAAAAAAGTACTAAATTGTATATATACCAACAAATGGTTAAAATTGAAAAAATTTTTTACTTGAAATTTCTTCGGATTTCACAGCATAATTTTATTGCTTAATGGCTCGTATTTTTATTCGAGAGTACACACACATTTCTATACACATATGTAATACGAATGAGAGGATAACATGAATTGCTAGACAATCAAGTGTGTACTCGTCTTATCTTCCCCTCTAAAAGGTAATAAGCTTAGCCTAAAAAATTGCTTCGTGTAAATTGGGACTTGCTTAACCCCATGAATTATTTAAAATTCATTAAACTTGCATTATAAGAAACAAAATATTTGCTTTTTATAATTTGTCCAAAAAGTAGCGGTACTAAAACTAAAAACACCAAAAATTACTAAATTCTCTAAATTGAACACATCAATCCATATACTCGTACTAATGATGTATTTCTGACCATTTTTCGAAAAATACCCAAAAGATAAAAAGGATAAAAAGATACAAAATTCCCCAAAAATATTTAAGAAACTCCCTAAACTCTTAGTATTAACATATTAAAATAAAAATTATGTGTTTTTAAGCCTTTTCCAACAATTACCGGCAAAAGGTAATTAATATAAAAGTACCACAAGGTACTAAAACCCCAAAACTACTATAAATTCTCGTTAAACTCATATCTTAATATTAAAATTAACTATTTTTGATAATTTATCAAAAAAGTATCAAAAAAGGTACTAAATCTAAAAGTACCAAACTGTACAAAATCCATAAAAAAGCTTACAAAGACCTAAATTTGCATCCTAACATTCAAATTGGCATTTTTTTTTTAATTTTCCTAAGAAGTAGCAAAAAAGTACTAAACCTCGAAAGTATCAAGAGGTACTAAATATCTACTAATACTTAAAAAAATTTAAAAACTAACATCTTAACATAGAAATTATATGTTGTTGTTATACTTTTAAAAAGTACCAAAAAAATTAAATCTAAAAGTACAAAAAGTTCTAAATCCCGAAAATGATTTACAAAATTCTCTAAACTTGTATCACAACTTAAAAATTATTTGATTTTGAAAAATTTTTTCAAAAAGTACTAAAACATTTAGGAAAATACTAGTAAAATGTGTATTACAACATATAAATAATTTGTTTTTGAAAATTTAAAAAAAGTACCAATTTTTTCACTAAGTACCAAAAAGGTACTTAATCTCTAAGTACCAAGAAATACTAAATCTTAAAAAGGTGAACACTTGCATAATAACATGGAAATTGTCTGCTTTTGATATTTTTCCAAAAAGTACCAAAAAAAAAAACTACAAAATCTTAAAAAAAACAACAAATGTTGAAAAAAAATTACAGCATATAATTTAGATGATTTTGTTAATTTTCTCATAAAATAATAAAAAGGTACTGAATCTCAAAGTACCAAAAAATTTAAACTCACAAAATTATTTATTTTTAAATAGTAAAAAACTTTTAACAAATCTTTGGTATCCCAAAAAGTACCAATTTTATTACCATAAATCTCCACAAAACTACAGACCAATTCTAACCAATTTTTTGCATTTTAAAGCCCTCTGAATTCTGTTTAACTCATTAATTTCTTTCCTCTTGTCATAAATGTTTATTTTTAGGCAAATAATTTACTTGTAGTTAGTTCTCAATGATTTATTTCAATTTTAACCTTGATTTTTAAGCAACAAATTGTATTAGAACTCATTATAACTTTAGTTGTTCAACGCCTCCCGCTTTTTTCTGTATTGTTTTTTTTTTTCTTTCTTCATTTCCCTGTTCAAATATTCAGTTTAAGAGGCAGACAATAACACGATTTTCATAAATAATATTTATGTGGAATATGAATAGCATTGTTATGACATACACTATGTCTACGACTTAGTCAGCCAGCCAAAACCTAACCAAATGACTTCAAGAATAAATTAGGCTCGAACATAAAGCAGCCACAATTTCTTGCTCACAAATGGCCTAAAAATAACTAAAAACAGCCTTCATTAGCGAAACAAAACTAAAAAAAAGAATAGAAGAAAAAAATACGCGAGTAATAATGCAAATTTCCTTTTATAGTTTTTTAAAACCCCCTCTTTACAACCACGTATGTTTAGCTTCTAAAGTAGCATTATTTAAAAGCAAAGGAACTATTAAGGAAAAAAACCTAACTGAGTCAAAAGATAAATTAGAGGCATTGCCATTATAAACACACCACAGAAGAGGAAACATCGGGGGACATATACACATAATTTAACTAAAAATAAAAACCCCCACGCGGAAATCAACAAAGAATTAATGAATGCAGTTTTATGCAAAAAAAAAAAAAAAACAATGGAAAGAAAAGAACCTGCATACAAATTATTTCAAGTAATAAAAGCGGGCCTTATAAAAATAATGCTAACATGCTAACAAAAACTTGAGGCATTATAAAGTTTAAGGTCATGTTTGTTGCAATTTGAAAATTAAATAAATTTGAAGCCTTTTGTGATATTTCAAAGGAATTGGAGCTTAAATAAGATTTAGTACCTTTTAGCTACTTTTTGCAAAAATTGTTAAACTTGTTAGCAGCAAGGCCAAGTTTACAAAGTTTTTAAAATGAATAAATTGTAAGAACTTGAAATTTCTTTAGAGCTTAATTGAGATTAAGCTGCATTTTGGTACTTTTAGGTAAAATTATAATAAATGGGCCGGCATATGTGTTAAATATAGCAAATTACTTGTATATGGAAAAGTTTTTAAAATTTTAAAAATTTTTAAAGTAATTTTTCGTATATTAGTACCTTTTTTGGTACTTTTTGGGGATAGCAAAAACACAAAAAACGAATTGTATGTTAAGATGCAAGTTTTAAGTGTTTTCGTGTTTCTTAAGTATTTTAGAGTATTTAGTAACTTTTGGTACTTTTAGAATTAGTACTTTTTTTGGTACTTTTTGAGAAAATGGTAGAAAACACATAATTTCTGTATTAAGATGCAAGTCTTGCTAGTTTCTTAAGCATTTTTGGGAACTTAGTACCTTTTGATACTTTTAGATTTAGTACGTTTTTGATACTTTTTAGGAAAATGCTAGAAAACAAATAATTTCTATGTTATGGCATAAGTTTTCTAAATTTTTAAAGAATTTAGTACCTTTTGGTACTTTGATTTAGTAACTTTTTTGCTGCTTTTTCAAAAATATTCAAAATCAAATAACTAAATGTTCTTATCCAAGTTAATATTCTTTTTAAATATTTGTGGAGATTTAGTACTTTACAATTTAATACCTTTTTTTTGGTACAATTTTAGAAATGTTTAAAAACAAATAATTTAAATGTTCTTATATACATTTGCTATTCGTTGGTAGTATATTTGCAGAGATTTAGTATTTTTTTGGTGCTTTTTGAGCACTATTCAAAATCAATTAATTTAAATGTTCTTATTCACGTTTTATATTCTTTTTAAATATTTGTGGAGATTTAATAGTTTTTGGTATATTTTTTAGAAATGTTCAAAAACAAATAATTTAAATCTTCTTATACACATTTTCTATTTTTGGTTAATATTTGTGAAGATTTAGTACTTTTGAGATTTAGTACCTTTTTTTTTTGGTAATTTTTTAAAAATATTCAAAATCAATTAATTTAAATGTTCTTATTCAAGTTTTATGTTCTTTTTTTAATATTTGTGGAAATTTAGTAACTTTTCGTACTTTTTGAAAATTTTTCGAATATAAATAATTTCTTAGTTGTATTTAGCGTTTTGGTACTCTTGTCTAATTTAAAAAAAAAATAATTTTTAATGTTTTATTTGATTTGGCTATGCCTTTTCAATGTTAATGGGCAATTATTTATTTTATATTTTGGTACTTTTAAGTACTACTTTTAGTACCTTTTGTGGTACTTATTTAAAAACGTTCAAATAATTTATATTTCAATACTTTGATTTATTTATGTGCGTGAAGAAGATAAATTTGAAATTTAACTCCCTAGACACAAACCATTTATGTTAACAGAGGCATGTTAACTAATTAACAGAGACAATGTAAGTTTCAAAATTCATATATATATAACTTTACTAATGATATTTGAACACAAAAACAGTCCGAATAAATTCAAAAATAAGTAAAAATATTACATTAAAAATATTTTTTTATAAAGATTCTTCGAAAAAATAACTTTTGAAACTTGAAGGAAGGACTTTGCTCCTTTTTTCACAGTTATGTGAGAGTGGGCGGAAAAAATTATTGAGAGCGATTCCTGGTATGGTCTAGATAAATGCATTATACTCAGAAGTTTTAACAGTTTGCTTTTTTGGAAATTATAACGGTTTTTTCTAAAAAATAACTTTTGAAATTTGAAAAAGGACTTTGTTCCTTTTCTCACAATTCTTTGAGAGTGAGCGGAATTGACATTAAAAAAAAACTGTTAAAACTTCTGAGTATAAGGCATTTATCTAGATCATTACAGGAAGCGATTCAATTCTATTTTGTTTAAATTATAAAGAGAAAGAATAAAACGTCCGTATAGGACCCTTTTAATGCCTGTACTGCCTATTGATTCTTAGTTTCTTATACATTTGTTTAGCTTGCCACAGAAGCCATGAAGGAACGTGCTACGGTTTGTTACATTGGCTGCCTGTAGCAACAGCCTGTTTTTAAAACTTTTATTGTAAGGTAATTTTTCAATACGACTTGAGGTCAGTTTAGTTTTTTTTTTCTTCCATTTCTTTATCTTGCTCAATTACGATACAAAAGAGTTTAACTGCAACAAAATTGTGTACGAGTATATGCAAGTTTGTACAAAAATAATGAAAAAAAAACAAAGCTTGTATGCCATGATTAACAATGATGATTTCTTGAGACGACGTAACTTCCATTATTAGTTTGTTATAAGGTTGCTTCGTTATTGTATTGTAAAACTGTGGCGCTTCTTTTTAAAACTTTTGTTGTCTGTTTGAGTAATATTACGAGTATTTTAGGAGCGGGGTAAATAAAAAATTAAGCCTTCATTTTCTGGCTTTTTTTGTGGTTTAGTGGATTGTGTGTCTTTCTTTTTTTTTCTACAAAATAAATAAAGTTTTTTTTTGTGTTCAAACTTAAATCGGCTTTAATTTTGCGGCTTCTACTTTACTACAAGCATTATTTAGAGTACACTAATGCGACAGGGAATTTAATTATAAATATCAAATAGTAGTGTACAAAAAGTTTGATATTTGTTTTGTGAAATGGTATAAATAGAAATGGAGCTTCGTAGTACTCCATTTGGAGATTTTTGTTATATTGAAATTAAAGGTTTTAGTTGGTAACTACAACAAATGAAAGTTGTTTTTTTAATAGAGGAGTCATAAATTCATGTTCGTAACTTAATTTGAACAGGATTTTTTTTAGCTTAAAATTGTTTATTTCAATATTAGTTTTATTTAGTTTTTTTGGAAATTTAAAAACTTTAATTTGTTGAAATATATTAGTATTTTACTTGAGTTTAAAAATTTCGACATTTTTCGAACAAAAATACCAAAAAGTATTGTAAACTAATTTTCAGTTGATTTTCGTTTAGAAAACAATAAAATTTTTAATTTTTTATTCAATATCCTTGAATTTCAATGTTGTGAAATCTTAAGAGAATTTCAAAATTTTGTATTATTTGGCTTCATTTGAATAATATGTACATATTACTATATATAAAATTTTAAAAATATTTTACAATTTCAAAATTTTTCAAAGATTAATTCAAAATTCTAATAAGTTGCTCTATATAATTTTTTTTGTATTTTTGTTGCAAATTTATAAAAATTTTGAATTTTTGTTTCCAAAATCCTTTTATTTCAATGCTCGAATTTGTGAAATCTTTAGGAAATTTCAAAATTTTGCATTATTTGTCTTCATTTGAATAAAATATTAAAAATTTTTCTTAAATTCTAAAATATTTTGCAATTTGAAAATTTCAAAATTTTTCAAACACAAATTCGAAATTCTAAAAAGTTGCTCTATATAATTCTTATTTTATGTTTGATGCAAATTTATAAAAATTTTGCATTTTTATTTCGAAAGTTCTTTTATTTGAATGTTCGAATTTGTGAAATCTTAAGGAAATTTTAAAATTTTGTATTATTTGCCTTCATTTTGTTAAAATATATGAAAATTTAAATTTTTGTTTTGTAATTTCGAAAAAAAGTTTTAAATATTAAATTTAAATTCGAATATTAAAAATTCAATTTTTTTTATTTAAAAAAAAATAAAAATTGTTATTAAAATTAATAAACAATAAAACTTATTTCAAATCTTTTAGGATTTAACAATTTCAAACATTTAAATAAATATAATTTCTTTAAAAATATCAAAGGAGAATTAACTCCTTTGATTCTTTCAAATAAATGAGTTTTGAAATTTTCCTTAAAAAAATTAATTTAATTGTTTGTTCGAAATTGTTAAATCCGAAGAGATTTAAAAGAAGTTTAGTCATTTTAATAGATACATATATAAATTTAAAATTTTTTCTTAAGAAAATTTCAAAATTTTTAAGATTTTTTTCAAATTTGAAATTTCAAGTTTGTTAGTCTTAAGAAAATTTAAAAAAGTTTTATATTTGGTTTGATTTAACATAAGTTATTGCAAAATTTTGATTTTTTTTCTAATTTCGAAAAAAAAAATTAATTTCGAAAATTCGAAATTCCGAAAAGTAGTTTTAAATAATTTATTTCTCATTGCAAATTTCTTGTATTTGAATGTTCGAGTATCTAAAATATTCGAAAGTCCGTTCCTTTGTTTTTCTCTCTCTCTCTCACTCTTCTGCTGGCATTTGCCTGTTCATCTTAATATTTATATTTTAATCTAATAGGTTGTTTTTTCCAGTTTTTTTTTCATTCTTTCTACATCAAAAATTTAGTTTAAATGAATTTGCTGTTAGATATCCAGGTATGTACATACTACAAAGGTAGTAGGTACTTGTAGTGTAGTCGATGTTGTAGTAGTTGATTTCATATAATGAATTGGCTTTTAGCATTGGCATGGTAGTGTTGTGTAGTGAAGTGAGCCAGTCAAGAGCAGGATATGACCACTAATGTATTGTGTTGAAATAAATAAGAACTAAAGTATATTTAATTTGTTTTTTTTTTGTGAACTTTTTTTTTGCATTTGCCATGCAAAATCTAAAGACTTGAGAAACAAATGAAAAAAATAAGAAATATGGTTGCTTATTTTGGTATTTCAATCATTGCTGAACAAGCGAACAGCAAAGGAAATGAATTTTAAATAAGAGATTAATTGAATTATAGGGCCAATTACTTCAAGGCAACTTACAGTCTGGCAAAAATGTTGTGTAATTAAACAAAAACTGAAAGCAAATTAATCATGAAAAGTAGCAAACAACATTATAAAGTTGTTGAATTATAAACTATACAGGGCTTTTAAATATATGTATGTATATATAAACCATGTGTTTGCAAACTTATTCCTTAATTTTTTCTCAAACATTTCAAAATTCAGTGTGAAAAACAAACTTTTTACATAATTTTAATTACTCTGCCCCAAAACAACGTCATCCTTGTGCCATTGACAAATCAACAACAGCTAAAAGTTTGTATTCATTAAACCAAACAAAAAACAACAAATTATTATTTAAAAAAAAAATACTATACAATAATTTCAAATTAATTTTGCGGTTAACCTCATGCCAACTTTCAACTCATTTACATTTCAACACAGCCAGCCCAAGCCATTGCTTCTTTTTGTTGAACATCTTTTTTTTTTTTTTTGTTAAAATTATTGAGATTTTGTCTCATAAATTAACAAGCAACAACAATAAATTTTAAATACAAATATTTCAACACAGATTTTAACCGTTTTCCACAAAAAGCTTTACACACTCCCACTAGGGAAAACTTTGTGCGCAACATGAAAAGCTTTGGTTTTGACATTTCAAATTAGGTCAGCTGTATTGTTATTAAACAAAAAATAATAATAAATAAACAATTTTCATTTTTGTGGCAGGGTTGAAAGTGAATTTTTAATTACAATTATAAAAATTGAGTGTATGTAATTTAGCATAAATTCTCAGAAGATTTAATGGGATTTGTTTTGTAACAAATGAAGGAAATATTAATAAATAAAGTTCAAATGTGTTATAAAGCTAAAGTTAATATAAAGTTAAATTATAACAAATGAAATTATCAACTTATTACTGTTAAGTTGATAAACAATATTTTGGTGAAAACATGAAATTCCCAATGAAAGTTTGTTTAAATCTTTTATTTCAGTGTTTGAATTTGTTCAATCTTAAAAACCTTTTAAAATTTTGCAATTTACAGCATATTTTGCTAAAAAATTTTGTTTTAAATTTTTGTTAATTTTAAATATTCGTATTTATTTTTGAAATTTCGAACATAATATCAAAATACCAAAAAGTAACGCACACTAATTAGATAATTATCTATTGATTCCTAGTAAGAAAACATTAACATTTTAAAATTTTATTTTTTTTATTTAAGTTTATTATGCCTAAATAACCGAAAATTTATACCTTTTTTTAATTTCGAAAATTCGAACATAATTTCGAAATTCCAAGAAGTGTAAAAAAAAATTTCTCTATTTATTGTTATTAAGAAAACATTAAAATTTTTAAATTTCTCTTTCAAAATCCTTTTATTTGAATGTTCGAATTAGTTAAATCTTAACAAATTTCCGAAATTTTATATTATTTGGGTTTATTATGCCTAAATAAGCGAAAATTTACAACTTCTTATTAAATTCGAAAGTTTCAACTGAATTTTTAAAATTCCAGAAATGATGGGTATGATATTTATTGATTGTTATTAAGAAAACAAATATTTTGAAATCTGATATCTCTTTTTAAATCATTTTATTTCAGTGTTCGAATTTGTTTAATCTTAAGAAAATAAACAATTTTTTTTATTTTTAAGTCAATTTTGTTGAAATAAATGAAAAATTACCAAATTTTCTTAATTTCAAAAATTCGAACTTTAAAAGTATCGCAAACTGATTCTCTATTAATTGTTATTAAAAAATATAAAAATTTTAAAATTTATCTTTCAAAATACTATTATTTAAATGTTCGAATTTGTTAAATCTAAAGAAAATACCAACATTTTATATTAAGTAGGTTTTTTAAGCCTAAACAGACGAAAATGAAATTATTTTTTTTATTCGAAAATTTTAACATTATTTCGATATTTCAAAAAGTATCGCAAACTAATTGATTGTTATTAAGAAAACATATAAATTTAGAATTTTTCTTTAAATCCTTTTATTTGAATGTTCGAATTTGTTAAATCTTAAGAAAATTTAGAAATTTTATATTATTTGGATTTATTATGCATGAATAAATGAAAATATAAAATTTCCACTTAATTTCGAAAATTCGAATTTAATTTCGAAAATTCGAACTTAATTTTGAAATTTCAAAAAAAATTTTTTTTTTTAAATTTATTTTTATTATTGAATCTTTCTTATCGAAATTTACAATAAGTATTTAAATCTTAATTCTTGATTGTTGTTGATTGTTATAAGGAAAACATAACAATTTTGAGATTACTCTTTTAAAATCCTTTTATTTAAATGTTCAAAAATTCAAACTCAATTTTGAAATTTCAGAAACTATTTGAATAGAAAAAAATTAAAAAAAACTCAACATTTTAAAATTTTACATACAAATTCCTCTTTATTTGAATGCTGAAAGATGTGACATTTTAAAATTTTTAAATATTTAAGTTCATTTTGTGTAATTAAATATAAATTTTATGATTTATTTAAAAAATTCAAAATTACACTAATTAAATTTTCACTAAGAAAGATGTGATAAAAATTTTAATAGGAAATGTAACCAAAGATTTTGTTTTAACTTAGTTCAAACCTCTTATGTTAATTGTATTACGCAGTTCATTTGTCTAATTTAACAGATTATTTTTAAATGTATGTATGTAAGTATGTGTTTGTATATTTTTAGAACATATTAACAAAACAAGATATTAGTTTGAAAAGCAGTACAAACAAAAAAAAAAAGATTTAAACGAATTACTTTCAAACTTGGAGAGGTTTTGTTTAATAACAATTTTCCATCTTTCTTAACTTGCTGGTAATTAATCATCATTATTATTATTTTTTTTTTTCTATTTTTTGTGCGAAAGATTTCTGTAGTTTGTAGTTCTAAAGGGTTTTTCAGTTTTGTCTATTTAGTGTGTTAGAGAGCTGAGAAACATCCCTCTATTTTGGTTAAACAAATTTAACAAAGAAATAAATACATTATTATACTGTTTGAAGTACTTTCAAAATGATTTTCCTCTTTGTGTAAATGGCTGTTTGTAAATGACATTAGCAGACATTAAGTGATATTTAACCATATAGCTGAGTATTTGCTTAAATGATGATAATGATGATGATGGTGACTTAAGTTTGTCTAGCCTGCTCTACTGGCCAAGTTGTCTATGTACAATATAATGTTGCCCTTATCTTGGCCGTAAAAAGAAATTTCATTTGCTTTGATAATATTTCATCAATCATTTGTTCAGTATAAAACAGACACCAAGTGTAACCCTACTAAACAAACCTTGAATGATGAACATCAATCAAGTTTAGTTAGCAAATATAACTTAAATATTTTTGCTTACAATAAGATGTTTTGGTAATCTTATACTTGGCCTATACTCGTATATTGTACAGTTTAACTTAAACATATCATAACTTATAACCCAGATATTTAAACTTATTACTGAATGCCGCTGCTGCTGTCACTTTTACTACTGCTTTAACTTATCAATTATTTGTGACTGCAAAAAAAAGCTGTCAAGTTTTGTTAGCCCAACATTCTGTGGTCATACAGAAAGTCCGTCCGTTTTGTAGAAAAAGCGAGAGAGAGAGACGAAAACTCTCTATAAATCTTACCTTGTCGTTTTGTATTTAGTTGATTGTTTAGCTTTTTCTATTAAAATGTTACTATTAAATACATTTATTATAATACCCTACACCACCATAGTGGGGATGGTATATTGGATTTGTGCTGATGTTTGTAACGCCCAGAAATATAGGTCCAACACCCATCTTAAATTATACCGTTCGACTCAGAATCACTTCCTGAATCGATTAAATGATGTCAGTCCGTCCGTCTGGCTGGCTGGCTGTCCATGTAAAGCTTGTGCGCAGAGTACAGTGAAATTCTTTCGGCCAAAGGACGGATTGGATTGGCCCCCATACAAATGTCCTCCCGAAATTGGTGTTTACTAATCATAAATATTTGAATTATGCAAGTATCTAAACAAATTTCATCACAAATGAGTGGTAACTGAAGCCAAATCACATCTACAAATTCTGTGCAGATCGATCCATAATTTATCATAGCTCCACTCCCGAAAAAATCACCTTAAATATCATAACTCCTTCAAAAATGTTGCTATCTAAATAATATTGAACGCAAATATATTTCATATATATACGAATAAGATGGTACAATTTTATGATGACGGTTCATAATTATTTATCATAATGGGAGCTATGATAAGGCCTACTTCCGAAAATCACTTTAGAGATCATAACTGTCTCAAAAATGTTGGTATCCAAATAATATTGCAAATAATATATTGCATATGTATACAAATAATACGGTATAATTTTATTATGATCGGTTAATAATTAGTCGTAGCTCCCATATAACGCCCCCTTCCGATCATAAATTTCTAAAAAATATTGGTATCTAAATAAAATTCAACATCGACAGCTCAATTCCAAAAGATGCTAAGTCGAAAAATTGAGTTTTGCAGGAAAAGCTCCTAAAGTTTACAGACGATATCTAAAAAACCATATGAATTAGAACTATATAACTATTGATTAAAGTAGCCAATCACAACCAAAATTTCACAGAATTTAAGTTGAAAAAATCTAAATTCAAAAACCCCAAAAATTAAAAACATGCTAAGTCAACATAGCATGGTTTGGAATTGAACTGTTGATATACAGAAATGATGACACTTAATTTTATAATGGTCGGTCCATAATTAGTTTCAACTCTCATATATACAAAAGTAATTCACTTTAACCTCCATAAATGTTTTAAAAGTATATATATCGATATAAAGTTTAACACAGAAATCATGACACTAAATTTTTCGATGATCGGTCCATAATAGGTTTTATCTCCCATTTCTCAAAAACTGTTTTATACATATACTGGATGTAGGGTATTATATTGTCTGGCTTGAGCGACTATACTTTTTCACTTGTTTATATATACGTATACATATATGTTTAGCTTCTTTCCCTTTTCATATTTTCCTTTTTCACTTTCTTCATCTCTTTATTACAGTATGTAAAGTTTAAGGCTATATTTTTTTGGTTTCTAGTTTTCTATTTAATATATGTACATATATGTATGTATTGTATATTTATTTGTAAGTAAAAATCTCAAGTTTTAGTATGAGTTATGACTTAAGCTGACATTTCATTAGTAGGCATTATTTAGGTTTACTTTAATAGTTTTTTACTACCAAATATTATTAGGCCTTAACCAACGGCCATCATTAGTAAATGTCAAAAACAATTATTTTCTATTTTCCACTCGCAGCTTATAGAAATCATAAGCAAACTAATTTTGTCAAATAATAATATCGACCCCTTCGTGCGAAATTATCGTACGAGTATATGCCAATTTTTTTGAAATTGAGTGTTTGATGCAATCTTGTTCTACATTCAAAGAGACGTCACCTGACAAATTATTGTAGGCGAATTCCACTTCGTTGCTCCAAAAATTGATTGAATACTTTATCGTAGTTACACTCTATTTTTTCTTCTGAGCGATTTTATCGTATCTGCCAATGAAGAATATTTTGCTAATTTCGGCGCATTTTTAAATTTTTCCGAAAATGTGATGAAGTCTTTATTTTTACTAATTTTTCAATATCATGAAATCTATACGATGAAAAAGGACCCCATTAAATGTATTTTAAATACGAATGTATGATAAATGAATACATACTATCAGATTCGTCACATGAAGGTTAATGCTAAAGGTGAATGGGGTGAAAATCTTTGTTTGAAAATTTTGTTTGGTCTACTGAACTGTAGAGGTACAACCAGGGTTAGAGTGCCAGTGTAGCCCTAACAAATATTATTGAAAAAACGCAAATAACTTTAAAAAAGTACCAAATATGTACTGAAATTAGTACTTTAGTTCGGAATAGCATATTGTATGTTAAATTTTGAGCGTTAAATGCTTATTTTTACTACTATATTACTTTTACTATTAATCGTTGATAAAAAGTTTTATATAGAATTTAAGAAATTTAAAAAATAAAAAAAAATAAAATTAATTCAATAAAATTTTTAAAAAATAAATTCTAACTTGATCAGTTTTTTTAAAATAGCGCGTTTCCCCAATTTTGGTGTATGTTGAAATTTCAAAGTTGACAACGCTGTAAATCGTTTGCTCACGCAAAAAAAATGTTTCACAATTGTGCTGGCCACGTAATTAAACGCATTTTTTCTTCAACTTTTAAACTTTTCTAAATCTAAGTGACAAAGTGAGTATAATTTGTTAAACAATAGATTAACTTGTAATAATTTTGATACGGTTTAATTTCGAAAATGGGCAAAAACAAATCATGTACTTCAGAAATGAGAAGGTTAATTGTGCACTGTTACCAAAATGAAAAACTTTTTGATAAAAAAAAAAATGGTACTTGGTGCAATTCACTTGTACAAAAATACAAAGGAGTTTGCAACCTCAGCTAGGAAATCTAGGAGCAATTTAGCAAAAGATAGAGTTATTTCGGCTGAAATTAGACAGCAAATAAGCGCAGAAATATCCACACAGACAATAAGAAGATGCTTAAATGAGTCAGGACTTCGTGGGTGCATTGCATTTCCAAAATGACCAAATTTATTATTTTAAGAATATATTGCAGAAATAGAAATAGCATTAACTTTTTGAAATCCTGATTTAAGCTTTCGTTTTTGGTTTTAGCCTCAAAATCATTAAATGTGAAATAATAATTCAAAGGCTCCATTTGTTCGATAATTCAAACAACAACTTCTCTTCGTGATAACCATCTCTTAGATACATATTTAAAAATCTTATGGATATCAGTTCCAAAATGTTTATGAAATTTAATAAAATCAATTCTTTGGCTTGCACTATTACATATAATAATCTATTTTATCTGGAATATCATTTTGAAATTGTACCAAATGACTCCTAATAATACCACGGTACCAACTCAGTCTAAAATGTATCATGTTTGCCAACCCTGCTTTAAACACAAGCAGGGCTGCCAGAAATTTTCAGCAAAAAATCTTAATTTCGCCAAAAAAAAAAAAGTCTTATTTTTGGAAATAAGTAGTTTTTTTTATTATAAATAATAAAAACAAATCATATTTTATTTAACACTAACCAAAAAAAATAACAACAAAAATTCATTTTCTTATACTAAATTGTACATTTTTTGAGATCGATTAGTTTAAAATTTTTCAAATGGGAACAAAGAAGATGTTTTTAATTGAACCTAACCTTCGTCTAGACAAAACAAAAAATCTTTTTTTTTTTTGGGAAAAAATCTTAAAATCTTTTTTCGGTTAAAAAATTTAAAAAAATAAGGTAAACTCTTACCTTATTCTGGCAGCGCTGCACTCAAGTTTGATAAACGTCTTTTTAATCCCCAGAGAAACAGAGAGAGAGAGAGAGACAGAGAGAAAGAGTTTTGTTCAAAGAAATTTTCTTCATGATTTCGTAATAATTGTAAACAAAATTTACATAATTTTTGTGTTATTACGTTTTGGGAAATCTTATCTCAAGAATTGTGTTGTGTTGTTGTGTGTAACTTACTTGTATTAGAAAGTGTTATTAAAATTAATACCTGTTTCTTTATTTTCGTTTTATTTTCTTTTTTGTCGAAACATTAAAAATGTATTTTACAAAATCTCAAATACAAAATCTCTGGGGAAATCACTAATCACTAGGTGTTGTATGTATTAATATTTAAATGCTGTGTAGAGTAGAGATGTTTGCATATGGGCGTTTATCACAAATAATCATGTAATAATTTATGTAAATTATAGATTAATTTATAATATTAAATAAACATTTTAACTGGTAACATGTATGACAACAAAAATTTCTATAATAAATAAAGTTGACCAGCGTCAAATAGTTAAACACAAAAATGATTATCAAACAAACATAAACATAAATTTAAAATAAATTGACAGGCAACATTGTTAATTTTAACACAATCAAATGCACATGTTACAAAAAAAATAGTAATAAATAATTCGAAATTAAATGTAAAGGTAAATATATATGTTTAAATTATAAAAAATTAATACCTTTCTCCACAAAAATTAAAAAAAAAAAACAAATAGGAAATTTTCATAATTATTAAAATTTGATATATTTCATAATACCTACATATATTTTATGAATTTATCCACAAATAAAATAAATACGAATTATAAAAATTATCAACAAATTAAAAAAAATGCATTTAATTTCCTCTTCTAATATTGCTCATGGAGATTGAACAAATTCGAACATTCAAATAACTGGATTTTGAAAGAAAAACTTGAAAATACAATTGCAAATAATTTATTCAACATTTTTGAAGTTTCGGAATTAAGTTCGAATTTTCAAAATTAAGAAAAAAATGTAAATTCTAATTTAGTTCCACTAAATTGACACAAATAATACAAAATGTTGAAAATTTTTAAAGATCTAACAAATTCGAACATTGAAATACCAGGATTTTGAAAATTAAAATTCAAAATTTTTATGTTTTCTCTATACAAACCAACTGAGCATTAGTGTGCAATACTTTTTAGAATTTCGAAATTAAGTTCGAACTTTCGAAATTAAATTTGAATTTTCGAAGTTATTTCGATTTTTTTCAACAAACTTAATTCACAATAAAACAAAATTTCCTTACAATTTAACAATCTTGAACATTCAAATATCAGAATTTCGAAAATATCTAACACTTCTTTCTAAATGTTCATGTTTTCTTACTAAAACCCTTCTTACATACTACATACATACATATGTTGATTGATTTGAAACATTTTTTTTTTAAATTTGTTTAATAATTATTTTTTCAATATAAAGTGCTAAAATAAGAAAAATTCTTCAACATTTTAATATAAATATTTGCTCGTTAACATTTTTATTTTGCGGTTTTCTACTGTCACTTATGTGTAAATAAAACAGCTGTGTTTCTAACATTTGTAATATTTTTTTATGTTGCTACAAAATTAAAATAATAATATATAAATGTTATTATTTTGTTATAACAAACAGCGACCACATACTATTAATTAATACAACACATATATATATGTAGGTGATTTTTTGTAACAAAAAAAAAAAACAATGAGAGAAACAAATATGTAAATGTTTTAAAACATAATTTAATTATCATAACTTTGAGGTTAATAAAAGTGTTGGGAAAAATATTACTTTAATAAATTTAACAATACTAAAAAAAATCATAAAATTCTATAAATTTAAGCTTTTTTTGATAAATAAACTCATTCAATTTGCTTTATATACAATTAGTTAAATTTATGTGGCCTGTTTTCAGGCGTTACTCTTTTTTGCTAAAAACTGAAAATTTTTTGTTAAAAATCCAATTTTCAAGCAGTTTGTCTTACTTTTAGCTATTTTTATACATATCTATTTCATTTACTGCTAGAAATTAAGATTTTCTTTTAATATTCTCCTCAACTTTAGCATTATTTCGCACATCATTTGTTTTAGCTTTGTTAAATACTTAATAATTGTATTTCTTTTACTGCAAAGACACTAATGAATTTTCAATTACTTATGCAAAATCCACTTAAGTAACGAAAAATCTTGTATGTATGTATGTTAGAGTAAATGAGAAACTTTGACAAGGAAGAGCTAAAAAAAAAAATAGAAATATAAAATAAGGGGGTTTATAATTTACTAATACTCAGACACAAACACACTGACACATTTATACATTCAAAGAGGTAGTGGTTCAAATAAATGTCATGTTTATTAAACTTATAAGCAACTCAGACAACCAATACACAAGAATACAAAATCCTTACAAATTCATTCAAACAACACTTACACATATGCCAGCATATATACTAGAAAAACTAAGGACACAAAAAAAAATGAAACTTACAAAATAAATAGAAAATTAATTTCCAACAATTTCCTTTTCGAAGATTTTAACAAACTAGATAGGAAAAACTATGTTTGTATGTATAAATAAATAAGAGCTGGCTGGTACTCATAGCAAAATCAATTATATTGAATAAAAGTATGTATATAAAAAAACTTTAGAAATGAAAACTTATTTAGCTACACACATACTTACATCCAATATTTATGTATTTATAAGAGATTGTTTGTTTGTGTGTGTTTAAATGTGGGGCAATAGAAAGTCATAAAAGTCGCTTAACTTAATACCAAAGTAATAGAATTGATAATATCCTTGCACACCCAATATAAACTTCAACAGCCATCAACTACACTTACGTACACACACACACACACATACATAATATTATGAAAAATTCTCGTAATTTATTTTAAGGTTTCTTTTAACTTGTTTTTTTTTTATTTTTTCTTATTTTACTTTTTGGAAAATTTATTATATATATTTATTTATTTATTTATTTCGGACAATAGTCAATTTGATTGTGTGTTTATTGTTAACTTATAAATTGTATATGTCTGTATATAAAAATATACACACACTCTTCTAGCCAGGACCATTTGAAAAAGCAAACCAAGAATCTATTTTCTACACTAACTCCTTACAATATATTTTTTTTTAGTATTTCTCTTTAAATTTACTGATTATTAATATATAATTTTTATCAAGAATTTCGTTTAATAAAAAAAAAGCATGCTGAAACAACGAATTTGTGAAGCCCTAAAATACGCAACACAATTTAACTTTAATTGATATTTCAACAAAATTTAATGAATTTTCAAAGATAATTTAAAAAATATTTATGTTTTCGTAAATAAAATCACCAGAGCATGTTTTCATGCGACTTTGTAGAAATTCGAACTTAAGTTCGAATATTCGAAATTAAGCAAAAACTTAAGGAATTCATAAAAAAACTGGAAAAGTTGTATATATTCTTAATTAAAATCTATGGAGAATGATTTTGTGGTACTTTTTAGAAATTCGAACTTAACTTATGAAATGAATAGAACATTAATAATTTATAGTTTTTAGAATTTCGAACTTAAGTTCGAATTTTCGAAATTTTGAAAAATATACAAATTTACAAGAAAACCTTAAAAAAATCAATGGAGAATGATTTTATGTTTTTTTCAGAATTTCGAACTTAAGTTCGAAATTTTAAAATCCAGAAAACTAAAAAAAGTTCAAAGAATAACTTTAAAAGTTGTATAATTCCTTTTTAAAATCAAGAAAGCCTAAATAATTAATAGTTGTAGGAATTTCGAACTTAAGTTCTAATTTTCGAAATTAAGAAAAACGTATGAAATGTAAGAAAAACTAGAAAATTTATATATTTTCCTAATAAAAATAAAGAATGATTTTCTGGTACTTTTTAGGATTTACGAACTTGAGTACGAATTTTCAAAATTACGAAAAATGTCTGCATTTCCAAAAAAAAAAACAACGTTTATATATTTTCTTAATAAAATACAACGGAGAATGATTTTGGGACAATTTTTAGATTTTAAAACTCAAATTTGAATTTTCGAAATTAACTTCGTATAATAAAAACTTTAACAAAAAAATTTTCATGTGTTCAGAAAAATATTTTCTGCTAATTTAATTAAATTTAAATTTTCTTAAATTCGAACAGCAATTTTGAAGGAATTTAAAAAATATAGTTAATTTGAACATCAATAACAAAATGTTTAAAGGTAAAAATTTAAACTCTTACAGTCTTATTCAGAAAAAATTAAAGTAGACTTCAAATGTACTTTAAGAAAATTTTGTATGAATATTTTGTCTAAAAGCACACTTCAAACCTACATACTTTATTTTTTATGAATACGGCAGTTAATATTATCTTTATAATTTACAAAATTTAACACTAATTGCAAATTTACAGTTATTTCCAAAAAAAATCTCAAATAATTTCAAAAATTCCTAACGTCTACAATATATTTCAAAGTAATTTTTTAAATTTTTAAATTCGAACTCTTATTTCGAATGAATTTAAAAATGTTTTCTTAATAAAACAGAACGATACTGGCTTTGATTTTTAATATCGAGCTTAAATAACCAACAAATGTTATTATTTCCTTTCAAGACTCGGCAAATTAGATTTTAAATTTACATTATTTAATGTAGCTCATTTTTTAAGGAAAATCTATAAAAACCCAGCTCCTTATCAATACCATATAAATATTTACTCTTATAAAAACAACCAATAAAATATTGTCTATTTTTCAAGTATTTTTTTTTTGCTGCTATGAAATTTTCAAATAAAAATATTTGCTGTTGAAAGCAGCAGCATCATTATCAGCAGGAAAAATATAGCAAAGAAAGAAAAAATGAAATAAAAAAAATGATGGTCCTTTAAGATGGCTGGTTTTAGAGAGAGTGTGCTGTGTGTCTTTTTAGCTGGTTGATGGTATATTTCTAGATGTTGTTATTGTCAGCAGCATGCTCATCATCATCAGCAGCAGCATTCTTGTGTAAATTTATATAAATGTTATGGTGGGCGTATAGTCCCACCATATGCTTTTGCTAAAGCTTAGCAAACTCAAACACAAAATAAGAATTTAATAAATATGAGAAAATAAATTCCTTAAAAATACCAAAATTATGTGCTTTATACCAATGCAATATATGTATGTATATATTTTACACAGACAAACTTATGTATAGACATACATATGTATATTTATATAAATATGTATGTATGTATGTAATACATACAAACACATTTATTTTAGAAAAGTTATATTGATAGCTTTATATAACTTCCTTATTTAAGATAAAGAATTTGTTGTCTTTTTTTCTCTTATTATTTGCAAAGCGATAAGAAGTTTATGAGCAAGATACCACTAGTAGGGGCAGCAGGGAGTTTGGCTTGATGTTTTGTAAGGCCAACAAATATTTATTGATTATTTTCCAATAATTTAAAGATTTTCTAAGGAATTACAAATTAAATAAACGTTTTTTTATTGTTATTTAGGAAAGAACGCTTTAACATTAAAGAGTGAAAACTTTAAATATTTTGTTATTATCAACCAAAAATTTTATATTTTCCGAGTTTTTATTTACTGATGTACATAAATGTAGCCTGCTTTCAAGGGCATTTTAAACAATTTAAAATGAAAAAGGTTTTAAATAGAAATTGGCAATAATTAGCAAATTATACAAATTGTCAGTTAGAAATTTATTTTAAACCAAAAAAAAAATGTCCCTTTTTTTGTTTTATATTTTATAGATTCTTTGCATTATGAAAACTATATAAAATGTTCTTAAATTTTTGTTTTTCAAAAAATTAAAAGTACTTTTATCAGGTAGCAAAATAGTTTATGGCGAAAAATAATGCGAAATTAAATTAAATTTTGCCTTAATTTAAATTATATTTCTTTTTTCAAAAAGTACTTTTTTAAAAGTACTTTAAAAAGGGACCAAACAGACTTATATAACAAATAACTTAATCTTCTAACAAAGTGAAAAGCAACAAAAATTTATATTTAAAAAAAAGTACTTATCAAAATTTAGTACCACAATTTTAATTTTAGGATAAAAATGTTGCTAAATTAACAATTTTAGTTTTAAATATGTGAAATTTATAAGTTTTAAATGAAGTGCTAAAAATTAGACATAATTTTTTGTTGAAAAATGTACTATTCAAAAATTACTTTCCATAAAGTACTTTAGAAGTACCAAACCAAACTTTTTTTATGAAAAAATTTATAATTTAAAATAAATTAAGAACTTAGAATTAAAATGTATACAATTTTTTTTTTTTTTAAAGTACCAACATTTTTAATTGAGAGTAAAATTGCCCTAAAATGAATTAGTAGTTAGTATTTTGAAAATTCTTTAAATTTATATAAAATTTCAAAAATATTTCTTATTTTAAAAAAGTAATTCTTTGAAAAAATGCGGAAAAAAGTATCTTATAAAAAGTACCAAAATATTTGTTATGCACAAAATTGTAATTTTCTATCTAAAAATTTTGTTTAACTAAAATCTATAAAAAGTACTTTTAAAGAATTTATAAAAAATGGTATCTACTAAATTTCGTAAATTGTTATTTAGTACCATTTAGTATTTAGTGAAAATTTCTTGCATAATTCAGTTTTTAAATAATCATTAAAATATTACTTAATATCGGTAAAAAGTATATCAAAAGGTTACAAAAAATGGTACTAAATTTTTCATTTTGATAGAAAAAGTACCAAAATTTTAAAAATTAAAAATTTGATGAAAATTACTTTAGTTATTTTGTTTTATTAATTTTTAGATTAAAAAAACTATTTTTTTTTTATAAAAGTAGCAAAACTAAATTTATTATAGTAAAAAGAAAAAGTACAAATTTGTTCATATGTAAAAAAAATTTTGTTAAATTACCTTAATAATTATTTTAGTTAAATTAAATTTCTTTAAACTTTATTTATTTTCAGCGTGGTATTTAAATATTTAATTTAAATCCTTAAAATTACAGAAAAAAAATGTTTCATATTTCTTTTTTGCTTTGTTTTATTTCCTGGTAATAACCATTATTTATTACCAATTTTATATGTATATTTTTTGTATTTGTTTTTAGCTGCTGCTATTTCCTTTTGCTAAATTCCATTTTTTTCTTTATTTATTTAAGTTTTGGTAATAAAACGGAATTAACTATAGTGTCTCTATTAATATACTGGTTACGTGTAACGACCCTTTTAATGTGCTTTACAGTTTATAAAATACATTTATATATACAATTTTTTCTGTTACAGCCTGTTCCCTACAAATGAGAAATTTTATTTTAAAAATAGCTTTAGTTTAAGCCTTTTTTTAGTTTTTTTATATATGTAGGTATAATAACCTAGTCTAGCTAAACGTATAACTTTGTGTTAACAGCTGTTTTTTGTAGCATATTTTGTTGCGTTTCATTTAACATTTTTATGGTCATTAAGGTAAAAGTTGTTAGGTGGTTGGTTTTTTCATAATTTTATACCTAGACTTAGTTTAATTGCTTTTTTTTGTACTAAGTAAGAAAAAATTGCTGGTTAAACAAACTGTTTATTACTTTTTGTTTTTTTTGAAAATTTATAGAAATTTTATGTTAATATAGTTAAAGTAATTTAAAGTTTTCAAACAAATAAGGAAATATATAAGATTTTTTGACATATGAGTTTTGTCTTTTTAGGGGGTAGGTTTTTTTTTAACCGCCCTAAAAGTATGCTTCACAAAATATGTACAAATATATGCTTTATTTTTTATTTTACTTGAAACTTTTTTATTACAATTTTCTTTAGGGACTAAGGTCCGTCAAAAATATTATGCTTTAACTGCATAGAAACTACGAAAAAACAACACTTAAAATGTTCCAAAAGCAACGAAGAACAAATTGTTTGAAAGAAAACGAACAAAAAAAGTTTAACAAGTTTTCATGTTTTACGAGTCTCCAAAGAGTAGTAAAAAACCTAAAAAATAAAAACAAAACATGAAGAAAACTAACATAACCATATTGAAGACCTCTAAATTGTACAACACAAGTACCTACAATTGCTTTAGTAACGGCTAAAAATTTCTTTATTTTATATTAAAATAACCATATAAAAAGCTATATTATGTTGTTGTACCAGGCAACGTGATTATTTCAAAAATATGCTAAAATAAATCTTTATAACCTATAGGTTAGTTTTACACAAAATGAAAAAAATATGTACATATATATTCTCAAAGATTTCATTAAACCTTGACCAGAACAATGTACATATGTATGTATGTACTATAGTATTTGGTTTAAAAGAATTTCAAGTACAAGAGGTTTTAACGAAAAATACAGAAAAGTTTTATTATTATTGACTTACAAATGTAACAACCCCAAAAGAATTTCTACAGCAATTTTACTCACCACCAAGGAAACGGTCATGAAGGCTAAAGAAAAACAAGAAAAGAAAAAATATTAAATTAAGAAACATTAAATTACAATTTAAATAAATAAATTTTAAGGAATTCTGTAAAATCATATTCTTTTTGTAACATTTCCATAATGCTTAACCGTTTTTTGTTTTAAATTGCCTACTTTTAGGCCTTATTTTTAATTTAACCACTATTTCTTATCTTAACTCTTTTTTTTAACAATTCCTTTTGACTTTTTTTTAATTTTTCTTAACTAAAACCTGTTTATATACTTAATTTGATGCAGTTTCTAATCTTAAACTAAATAAATTTCAAATATTTGAAACAAAAAAACTTAACTTAAATAAAAACCTTATATTTGCCGAAAATTTAATGCACTCATACCACCTCTAGACAAATATACCTTATTTATGATATTTACTTAACTATTTAGTATTCACCACATATATTTTTGCACAGCCTTACTAACAACAACCAAGCAAAGCTAAGTTTAAATACCTTTTCGCTCTATAACCAAAGAAATTAAAAAAACAACACAGCACAACAATAAAGTTAAACATTACAAGCAGTAGCATCACAGCAAATATTTTACTCTATATACATATGTACGAGTACATATATTTGTTAAGAGAAACAGAGAGTATGAACAAAAACCTAGCACGTGACTTAAATACAAATGATGACCACGACTCTAAAAATGACTGACTTCAATAGTAGAAGAGCGAAAAAAAGATTGTATATGAACATATATTTAACCACAAATCAAAAATCTAATAAAACACCAAAAACGCAGTTGTGTAGTGATAAAGTTTTCATTTATATAACAAAAAAAAACAAAAGAAATTATTATTTTGCATGCAGGTGCGTGGTTAAGTAAAAACGTGTAAGTGTGGTTTATATAATGGTTGACAGGTTTGTTTAAGGTGAATACATTTTAGTAACTACAAGTTAAGATTTCGAAAATTGTTACAACGAATATTTGCAACTACATTTGCAAGGAAGTTATTTAAGGGTTTGAAAGGAAAAAAAACTAGGGAAAACATTAACAAGAGTTAAATATTCGAGAATTCCCTATTTCAATTTTAATCAATTGCTGCAAAATAAAAAAAACTAATAAAAGGTTATAAAAGAGTACCTTACGACAATTTGTTAGCGAATTTCGAAAAATTTCAAATCTTTCTTTAAGTTTAGTAAAACTTACAAAAGTACCAAATTTGTTTGTAAGAAACAAAAAATACCAAATTTATAAAAAAAAATAAGTTCTGCCTAAAAAAATTTAAAAATTACTCTCAAAGGTTATTTTACAAATAATAAAAAACAAGTACTTAAAAAAAATAACTAATTTCTTGTTAAACATGGAAAAATCATAAATTTTTAATAGAAATTACATCCGCGCACAAAAATAGAAAAAATAACTTAAGAAAGTACAGTTTAACAACTAGTACAAAAAAGTACCACAAATATCTTTAAATGCCACAAAAGCAAAAACATTTATTAAAAATGTGTCCTAAAAATAACGCACAAAAGTTTCTTTTGGAAAAAGTACCAAAAAGGTACCTTACCAAATGTGCCCATAAATAAAAATATAGATTATTTTTATTAATTTACTTAACTTTATATTCATTCTTCAAGAAAGTCTTAAATCTAGTTTTTAAAAGCCATTTAACTTACTTAAGCTTTTAGAAATCATTAAATTTAACAAAAATAACTCATTACCAGCTTTCTTGAAGCTTTACAAAACCTTTTCTCATTGAAACTTTAAGCCTTAAAATATGCTATATATGTATATAATAAACATAGAAATTAAATGACCTAAAAGTAAGCTTTATAATGGTCAAATGTTTGCGTTTTATTTTCGACTGTAAATCCTTTTAATCTCAGAAAAGCAATAAAGAACAAGTCTCAAAATAAACAAACAAACAAACAAAATAGCAGACTGCACAAAAAGCATATAAATAAATTTTAAATCATTGTAAAGTAGGCTACAAATAAATTAACCTTTTTTTTTTTTGTAAAAAATACAACAACTAAAAAGGATATCTCATATATTATAAAAGAAAATCCTCTTTATAAGACAATACTAATACCAAATAAATAACTAGAAAGTTCTAAATAAAACAAAAGATAGAAATAAAATAAAATACAAATGTTTGTAAAATAGTAACCTAATAGTAAACTTGGCCTTCTTTATTTTAGCTTACAGATGTTTGTATGTATTAGCACAACTCCCTATAAATATGCTACACAACATACAGCATGTTTAATTGTCTAACACAAGTGAAAGCTTAAAAACAAAAGCATACAACTTAATACATTTTCCCTTTTTTCGACAACAACTTCCTCAGCTTCTGCTCTTTTGTATTGTCAGTTTTTTAATGTGCTTTCTATTCTGTATCTTCATTTGCCCTGACTTTACTTTATGTTGAGCCATTACCTTACTTAGAGAGTTTTTTTTTTCAGCAAAACAATAAATTTACAAATACACCAGCAATTTTTTCATTTATTACTGGGTAGTGTGTGTATATATGTCACTGTAAAATGAGACAAGATAGCATACAAAGTATGCTATAAAAAAATAATACAAATAGCAAAAAACACAAATTAAACGAACAACAAGGAAAAATGTCAAGTACCTTTTTAAAAAAAATGTCTATTATTAGTCGTATATCTACATACAAGTTAGTATTTTCTACAGTTTTAAATATACCCTACCTCCCTCCCTCACATATGCTATACATTCTTTACTCGTTTATTTGTAAGTGTGGGTACATAAATGTTTTGTTATAGTCTGTGTTAGTTCGTTAGTTAGTTAGTATTGGTGTATTGTTAACATGTTACATAAAGAAGGTTAAGTATACTTGACACTTTGTGTTTAAAATTAAAATTTATGACAAAAGGTTACGTTAAAATAAGCTTTTTTACTCGATAATAAGATGAAAATAATAATAATAATAAAAAATACATAATATGAATAGATAAAGAAACTAGAACAAGAGGTGTTGGAAAAGAGTAACAATAATAATAAAAATAATAATATTAGTGCTAAAGTGTCAACACAACAAAGAAGCCATAAATTAAATAAGAAATTGTATCTTATAAAGAGAAATCAATAATGCAACAAAAACTTGCAAATGTAAAGAAAAAGTAAAATTGTTATTAAATTTAATAGTTTCTTCTTTTTTCAAGCAATAAGGTCAATTGCATTTTATATACAAATATTTTATTTTATTTATATATATTAATTTCCGATATTTCGCTATCACAATGGATAGCTTCTTCAGGGATAATATAATATAATATAATATAAACTTATATTATCCCTGTTATTAAATGTAAAAAATACTAGAATATAAAATGAAACAAATATTCTGAAATATAAAAATTTTATTAAAAATGTTCTGAAAAAAAGTACCGAAATCTGAATACATACATATACACACATATGTATGTATTGTAAAAATACTAGTTTTTTTTTGGAAAATAAGGAAGTACTTTTTAAAAGTACCAATTTTTACTACCAAGATTTTTGTAATAATTTCCCTTAATATTGCTTAGTAGTTTTCATAAATACAATATTAATTAAAATATAAGAAAAGTACCTCTCAAAAAGTACCAAACTTTTAGTAATTTTGGAATGAATATTATTTTATACTCAAACAACTAGTAAAAATATAAATTAAAGGGAAAGGAAAGTACCGTTTTTAAATTTGTAAACAAAAAGTATCAATTTCTTAGTACCTAAAATTTTGCAGCTATTTTTCTTATTATTAATAAACAAGAAGCAAAACAATGAATTTTAGAGAAAAAATAAAGAATTACCTTATAAAAAAGTACCAAATTTTTGGTACATAAGTATTCAAATATGTATACAAACAAAATAAAATTTTTACGAAAAAAAAGTACTTTTAAGTTTCACCAAAAAATATGTTTCTTCATTTTAAAGCTTAATAACAACAACATCAATGTAATTTATTACTAACAAACCAAAGAAAAAAGAAATAACAACAAAACCAAGAACTTTAAATACATATTGCAAAAAAAATATAGAAAAGCTGTCAAGTTGACAGCTCGTACATACGCAGCAATATAAAATGTACAAACAAACGTTCACATTACAAAGTAAAATAAAACAACAGCAAATATACACTTAGCAAGATTTAAAACTAGTGGAGGAGAAGGCAGGAAAAAAAGTAAAGCATACTTTTTTAACAAGCATTTGCTGTCAATTTCAAGTAGTATGTCAATATTTGGCGACCAATACATCAACAATACACTGGCAAATTTCAAACAGTAACCAATAGCAAAAATCCATCAACAGAAACACATGCACACATATACTTGTTTTCAAACATGCAAGTGTAAATGTATACATGTGTATGTGCATGTGTGTGTGTATATGTGTCTATATACATTTGTCTGAAAGTATGTAAGTTGCAGATTTAATTTACAATAATGAAAAGCCAATATTTAGTGCTTCTGAAAATCAAACATTCTACAACTACAACCAAAAGCAATAACACATTTTTAATACTTATACACAAACAAACATTTAATACAGAAAGTGAGAGAGAGTGAGTGACCAGTCAAAACAACAACAAAAATCATAAAATTGTATGTTCGATCTTTGAACAAAAATTATTGATATAAAGCAAAATTTTTTTTTGGAAAATTTTGTAAAATAAAAAGTCAGGGCAGACCAGTCAGTAGAGATGCATTTGTTGGTAGCATAAAATCTTTGTTGGTTGACTGATTTTTACTGATTGCAACAATATTGTGCCTACAATTTTACAGTTTTGTGTGTGTGTGTGTGTGTGTGTGTGTAAATGAGTATGCGTGAGTGTGAGGTTTGAAATTTGTTTTCACTATAGGGAGTTGGGAAAAACTACAAATATTTAAAAATTATAATGTAAATGCATGAAAATTAAGGTTTTTGCACAACAACAAGTCAGCTGTCAGTCTGGTAATGAAGTATTCAAAGACTGTTGAATAGAAGTATGTGATAGATTTTTACCCCCTTATTCAAAATCGTTTATTAAGTTTAACAAACGTTTATTAAGATAGGTTTGCATATAAAAATTTGCTTAATAAACATTTGTTAAATTTAATAATCGTTTTTGAATAAGGGGGTTAGTAACTAAATAACTTTGAAACTATAAAAGATAGCTGTATAAAATTTGGTACAAATATAGAAGAAAAGTAAAACTTTCAGATTAATTGTTGTAAGAAAGAAATTTTTTAATAACTATAAAAATATATGTCTTGGCAAATTTATTTTTGTTTTCCTATATTTTGTTGAAATTTTTTAGAAAATTCTTTTATGATTTGCTTAGACTATTAACTATAATTACATATTCTTAAAGCTAGTGGAATTTACTTTCTATTGATATATAATATATGTCTAACTTTGAGTTTATATAATTTTAAAAAGTATTTTTTAAATATTTTAGGTTTTTGGATACTTTTTCACAAAAACTTTCTACGTGTTTTTGTTGGCTTTAACAAACGTCTTTTATGATTTTCTAATTATGTAAAATATTGTTATATAAAGTGCATACAATTTCCTTTTCAATGATATACAACAAATCTAACTTTTACTAAGAAATTTGAAGTAATGTATAATTGTAAATAACAATTTTTTGGTTTTTTTATTGATATTTTGTTTGCTTGTTTAATATGAATTTTTAAAGTATTTTTGCATATCCTTGAAGACAACAGAATTTCCTATTCAATGATATACAATATAACTTTTTATTGATATACAAATACTCTAATAATTATATTTTAAATTGTATTAAAACATTTTTAATTCTTAATTTTTTTTTTAATTTTTTTACAAAAGTCTTCCAAGTTTACATTTTCTTGAATTACACCTAATTTTCTTTTAATTAGTGTATTAAAATATCAACTTATGGCAATTTTCAAGTTATTTACAAACATTTTAAAGTATGTAGTTGAAAAAAATATTCCAATTTGCATATTTTCTTAATTTGTTTACAAGACTCTTTTACGATTTCTAAAATATTAAAAATATTTTTACATACACTTAAAACTGACACCATTACCTTTCCATTGATATATAACATAACCAACCATCTTTATGCTCAAGTTTGCCCAATTAATTTTCTCTAAAATATCCTCTTTATATAAACCTTACCTACCATACCTTTCACATTTCACTACACCTAACTGTATGCTATGAACAATTTCCAAAACAGATCTTAATTCTACTTAACAACATTTTCAGTTTTACTTTGCTTTAATTACTCTAGCTGTTTTCGTTAAATCCTTAAACTTAATGAAAATGTAATTTCTAACAACACTTTTCTTCTTACTAACTAAACTAATTTAACGCTTTATTTATTTTGTTAATTTGATACGGCTGCAATGGCTGTTATAGTATAGTGTGCAGTTTAGAAAAACTTTAAACAATTTTAAAAATTCTCTTTTTGGCAACTAAACGAAAACTAGGTCATGTTATAAACCTCATACTCATGCTTACACACACCACACTTAAGCCTGGCTGATTGTATGAAATTAAACAAATTAGTATGTATTAATTTTATATTGCTTAATGCATAGAGAGCAAGGCGGTAATTTGCAAAAAAAAAAAATCATCTACTTACAAATGAAATTATGGTATATGGCAAATGTGCTTACAAAAAAAACCAGCTTAAAAAAACATCAAAATAAACTTTCTTAAAAACAAGTGAAATGAAAATGCATTTTTTTGGGAGAGAAAACGAAGAAAATAAAATTAATTGCATAATTTTTGGCAGCTGTTAGTTAAAGTTATAAATTTGCAAGACAGCAAAAAAATAGGAAAATTTAGGTTAATATTAGAAATGTAATAACTTTAGTCTATGTTTAAAAAACAAATATAAAAACAAAAACTAAAGCATATGTTTAAAAATTATTTAAAGGCTTTACAATTAGTTTGCATATTTAAAAGGAAATACAGACTTACAAATAAATTGTTATAAAAACTAAAGCATACTTTAAGGGGCTTTTGAAATTGGTTTTTAAATTAAAGCTTAAACTTAATATTTATATAAGTTTATATATACTTTGCAGTTATGAATAAGCAAAACAAACAAAAAAAATTTAAAATGTTTTGTGCCAAACTTTAATTTTGCTGAATTTAAAATAAGTGCTATTAAAACGTGTAATAAATTATTATAATTAATATTTTGGAAATAAATTTTAAGCTAAAACTTAAATCTTGAACCATTTCAAGCATTATTTTTTGTTTCTGAAACTAAATTTCGGGCATAGAATTAACTTCTTATTATATTTATATAAAATTGCTAAAATTTAATATTTACTTTATTTAATTTTGAATTGCTACTTTCCCCTTTTAGATATTTATAATTTATCTATACATAATAAAACTCTTAAACATAAACACTCATTATTTATCTTTTTAAAGTGTTAATTTTTTATATTAATTTTACATACCTTTAGGCTTTATTACGAGATTAAATATTAAAATTTCTATTAAAAACTTAATTGTATATGAAATTGCTTAAAGTCTATTTTAGCGATTTGTTGTACATAGTTGCTTCTGTTTGTTTTGTTTAGAAAAAAATGTGTGAAAGTCAAGCAAAGAAATTATTTGAAACAATTAATTAGCTATACAATTAAGTTAAGATGAAAATATTGTTTTTAAAGAAAACATAAAGAACCTTAACTAAAACATGAAAGATAACGTTAACATAAACCGGAATAGGAAACTAAACTAGAATTTGAACTAGAACCTAAATTAGAACCTAAACATGAACCTGAACTGAACAAGAATCTGAACTAGATCCTAAACTAGAACCCAAACTAGAACTTGAACTGAATCTGATCTAGAATGAAAACTGAAATATTAACTACAATGTGAACTGAAACCTGAATTAGATCCTAAACTAGAACCTAAAGAAGAACCTGAACTAGAATTTGGACTAGAACCTGGAATGTGAATTAGAATCTGAACTATAACCAGAACTAGTTTCTAAACTAGAACTTGCACTAGAATCTATACTATAACGTAAATTATAATCTGAATTACAACCTCTACTAGAACCTTAATTAGAACCTGAAGTGAAACTTAAGCTAAAACATGAACTATAATCGAAACTAAAACCTGAAGTACAACCTGAAATAGAACATAAACTAGATCCTGGAGCTGAACCTGAACTTAAACCTGAATTGAAACCTGAGCTCAAAAATGAACTAGAACCTGAAATATTAATCACATATTTATTGCCCATTTAAATGCTTCTGTATAAAATTTATATATTTTTGCGTTATTTTATTCATTCATTCTTTTTGCTGGTAATTTTCCAATCAAAATTTATTATTGCATAAAACTTTAATACGATTTTTTTAATTCAATACCTAATCCGCTTAATTGCATTAAAATACGAAAAATCCTAATTTGACAATCTAAATATTTAAATCCAAAAACAGCAACAACTAATATGAGTCACAATTTTCTTTTTTCGTATTCGTATTAGCATTTTTCTAATTTTAAAAATTGCCTTACAGCTTAACCGCATGTAATAATCTTTTTCTCCTTTTTTAAACTCCACAATCCACAACCACACAGAGTGCCTAGCTGGCATAGCATCTTTTAGCGTATTTAGTCAAGTCTGATTCGTTTTGCTGTGCACTGAAAATTCTATATATATATATTTTTTTTTTTTTTTGTTTTAACATAAATTTCCTTCTAACCATAAAAATGCTAAAATCACTAATCCTTGCCAAAGGCATTTTTACTGTAATGCTATTTGCCTCGCTCTCTCTCTTTCTCTCTCACACTCTATCTCTTTTAGTTCTGTGCCTTTTAATACGCTGGTAGATATTGAATATATTATTGTTTGAGCTTTTTAAGGCTGTTTTGTGAGTGTTGGGTGTTAGTTTGCTGTTATTTTGTTTTTGGCGTAAATTTCTGTAGTGTCATATTTTCTGCGGATTAAATATTATTTTCCACTATGTTGACTATAGTTAGTTGGGCTTTTGATTGTTTGCTGGAAAATTATAAATTTCTTCCTTAAAGTATGCTTTAATTTTGTTTGTGTGTATTTGAATGCTGCCTTAACTTGGCTTTTTTATTATTTTGATTTTGGTTAATTTAATTGTGTATTTTCTCTGTAGCGTATTATTAGTTTTGTTTGTTATATTTCTGTTTGGCTTTAATAAATTTTATAGGCTGTGTTATTTAATGGTTTGTTTATAAGATTAAACCAAATGCTGGCAAATGAAATACTTGCGCCATTTACAGTTAAAAGCACAAAAAAGTACTTAAGTTTTTATGATGATATTTTCCTGTTTTTATATATTTGTCACTGTATTTAGAAGATTTTGTGCAAATGCTGACAAAACAATGAAATTCTGTTTTTTGTTTTGTTTTGGTCATTGCGTTAGAAAATACATACAACTGCTATAGAGATGATAAGCTACTTATCTTAGAAATATAGAAATTTGTTCGTTTTTTTTGAGTGGATGGGGGGGGGGGGGGGGGGGGTTTAATGAAAAAAAGGACACTGACATTGTAGGAAAAATAAACTGGATAAAATAAATGAGCAAAAAAGACCAACAAAAATTTAAAGAGCGAGTTTTTGGGTAAACAAAAACTTAAATTTTCAGGTCAAATCAAATTGGGACATGGTAGAAACTAATATCTTACATGTGTTAGTTAAAATTTGTATAGGAGTTTTCAAATAATAATTATCAGCCATGTCGCATAATTTAATTCCGTTCGGAAGTATAATTAATTCTGTATTTTGCTTCTATAGAAAGAGTAAAATGAACAATTTTTTTCGAAATGGAACCTAGCAAATTAAAAGTGGTTACATACCGAGTAAATATTTCGTTTTGTTTTTCTTTATTAGGAAAAAAAACGGAATTAAGTCCACTTCCGAACGAAATTAAATTCTGTGACATGGCTGTATACGAGCATATTGTACTCGTAATATCTAATCTTGGTTATTTCATTACATTTCAGTTCATATTATTTTAGTTTATTTGTTCTGGTATTCATTTTTTGCAGTTAAAAACTTTATGCAGTCGTATGTATGTATGCATTTATTTAGAAATATAAATGTATTTATGTTTGTGTGTATTGTTGTGTTGCATTTGTATTAACTTGTTAAGCTAACGAATTATTTACTTACTTTCGTAAGTTTTGCTAAAATACACTTTAACTGCTCTCTATATCTCTCTTCTGTTCACTCCTTCCTAAAAAAAAACCTAAAACCTGTTTAGAAATTAAGTAAAGTTGTTATAAAATAACAAATAATTTAAATATTCTACAAATATGAAGGATACAGGAAAATAAGTAAATATTTAAAGGATTCACAATTAGTTTGCATATTTAAAAAGCAAAAACAATCTTACAAACAAATTGTTATATAAAATAAAATATAAATTTGAACATTATAAAAGCAATAGAGTTAGAAAGAAATTAAATAAAAGCTTTCCAACACAATTAAGAAAAACTTAAGAATATCAACAATATGTATGTTTAAGATATAGGATAACTTGCTACATTATTTAAAAGAATTTTGGAAAAAAAGCTTTTTCGCTAAAACAGCTTTTGTATGAAAAAAAATATTAAAAAATTATATTTTATTTAAGAAATTTTTGGAGACGAATATTTTTGAAAATAAAGCTTTTTAATGTGTTTTTATAATAACCAAGCTTTTGATGAAAAACAGTTTTTTTGGTGCAAAATATCACAAACTTGCAACAATATTAAAAAAAATATATAATATTGATTGAGTTAAAGAAAAATAAAATTTTGCAAAAAGCTTTTTCGCAAAAAAGTTTTTGTATGAAAACAAAAATATTAGAAAATGATTTTGTGTTTAAGAAGTTCATATATGTTAAAAGAAAACAAAATTTTGGGGGAAAAAGCTTTTTAATGAAAATATGTGTTTTTCTAACCCAAAAAGTTTTTGGTGCAAAATATCACAAATTTGCTACATTATTAAAAAAAATATATAATTTTGAGTTAAAAAAATAGTTTTTGGAAAAAAGCTTTTTCTCAAAAAAGTTTTTGTATGAAAACAAAAATATTAGGAAATGATTTTTTGTTTAAGGAGTTTATATATGTTGAAAGAAAACAAAATTTTGGGGAAAAAGATTTTTGAAAAATAAAGGTTTTTAATGAAAATACATATGTGTTTTTATAACCCAAAAAGCTTTTGGGTGAAGCAAAAGTGTCTTTGGTGCAAAATATTATATCTTTATGAAAAATATCTATATTTTGGTTAAAATATTTTTTTTTTAAATTTTTGATATTATTTAGTCGGGCTCGAGTTCATATTTTTTTTTTTTTTTTGTAAAATAAAGCTTTTTTCCCAAAAAAGCAATTTCTTGGAAAAAAATATTTAGTAAATGATCGTATTAGTTACAAATAGCATTCGACATATATTTATGTTCAAAGAAAGAAAACCAATTTTTGAAGATGTCTTATAGAAAAGAAAAAAGATTTATTTTAAGCAAAATTTTATAATTTTCCAACTACACAAAATTTTTCATAAAAATAATTAAATAATTATTCGAAATCAAATTTTAAATAAAAAGCTCCTTTTTTTAAACTTTATCTGGAAAATAAAGCGTTTTTCACAAAAAATATATTTTTTTACTAAAAGATACTTTCTTTTTTTTACGTTAAAAAAGGAACAGAGCAGAAAATTCTTTAACAAAACAGTTTAGAAAAAATGTAATTTCATTAATATCAAATTAAAACCTTTTGTCAAAAAAAAAACATTTTTTTAAAAATACAGTCAACAGTTAAAAAAAATTCATTTATATCAGAAAAAAAATAAATTTTTGCGATATTTTATGAAAAAGCTTCTTTTGTGAAAAAAAAAACTTTAAGATAGTTTATTCCATTTCTGATGAACACTTCGTTAAATAAAACCTACTAAGAGAAATTTATTACAGAAACCAGTAGAAAAATTCTTAATATCATTGAAATCTAAATAAAGCTCTTTGGGGGAGAAAAGCTTTTTTTAACATATATTAAGAAAGTGATTAAAAAAACCCCTGTATGACCAAAATGTCCAAGTTTGATCCCCTCTAACTCCGGCAGTTCTTGACTGATAGAGCTGAAAATTTGGTGCAAATTTCATCCAAATCGGAAGACATTTATTTTAAAAGTTGGGTCACTTGACAGGAAATTGCCCATATATCAATCAAACATCCACAAAAATTATTCCACAAAATTTTGTGAATTTCGGTCTATATTTGACCGTATTTCTCATATAAACCCTCTTCCGGAAATCACTTCATAAAGCTCTTATAAATAATGGTACCGATCCATAATTTTACATGGATCATTTACATACATGCCAAAATCAAACTGCTGGATTTTAAGAATATCGGACCATATTTGACTATATCCTCCATATAAGGTCCACTTCCGAAATTCAATTTAATACTAATATGTATCTTAAATATACCCTTATTATAATAAAATTCACTGTAAGGACCATTTCCAATAGCGAACCAACTTTTATATGGATCAGAAATTTTAATCCAGAAATCAGATTAATATCGGTTATACGGCAATTATGCTACTGGATTTTGTAGCTGTCAATCAATAATAGCTCCTGAATTAAGTGCAGTTCCGAGCATAACAACCAACCATACAACTCTTGTAAATAACGCTATTGAGATGAAATTCAACCAAAATAAGCCTAAAATACATTAGAAATTATATTTGTGGATACTGAATTTAGAAGCTATCAGCCTATAAATTGTCCACTTCTATTATGCCACCCATAAATCTCTTCCAAATGATGTTATTGAGATCAAATTCATCCAAAAGAAGCCTCACTTTATAATCTTACTCTTTTTTATACTCTGTTTTTTAACATCTGAATATTGAAAAATTTTCTTTTAACTTTATAAATTGTTAAATTACACTTCAGTCTTATGAAAATCAGACAAACTCTGTAAATTATGGTGAGAATTGATAATTACATCAATTATAAATGGTCAAAATTAGATAAAATTTCGAAACATTTAAAATAAATTATGTTGGTAATGTTATGTAATTTGCACTAAGACTGAATAGGAAACACAGTTCTAAAACCAGTGCAATTTTTGTATTTCGTATTGCGTTTAGGTGGAGGGGCCCAGCCGAATATTGCACTCTAACTTGTTTTTACTAATTATTATTTTTTTTTTAATTTTAGGCTTCCTTCTCGAAGGAGTTACGCCCTCGGCACCACCAGATGTACCACCTAGAAATCCCACAATGAGCCGCATGAATAATGGTCGTTTAGTGGCTGCCAATCCAAATGATTTGGGTGTCGATTTTGAGCCCTCTTGTTTGGTGCGTACACCATCGGGCAACGTATACATTCCCAGCGGTAATTTAAGTGAGTAACCAAAAACAATTCTTCTTAAAGATATTTTTAATAAAACAACAAAAAGGAAACTTTTAACAATGTGCCAAAAATTAAGCCATAGTTGGCAACATGTTCATAATTCTGTTGAAAATTTCGATTTTCGTTTTTTTTTTCTTTGAGGTTAGTAGCAATTCTAGCTTAAATAAATAAACGTTTAGTTTTTTTGAATATTTGCCATTTAACTATGTATAAATGTAAACTATAGTATAGTTTATGTTTTCCATATTATTTCTAAACAATTTAGATGATTTAGTTTTGTATGCTCTTGTGTGTTTTTTTTTATATTTTATTTTCATTTGATATTTTTGCCTAAAAGTAGGCTTTTGTCATGCAAACTACATTTAGTGATGGTTCTGCATCCTAAACTAAAAACTAAATACATTTATGTTATAAATAGATTTAGTTTTTAGTTTGGTTGATGTAGTTTTCTATTGCAACGTAAATAATTTAAATAACAAATATTGAAATTTGCAGCATACTTTTAGGCGAAATATTTTATTTTTTTTAATTAAGAATAGAAATAGGAAATATCCAAAGAATAAATAAAAAAAATTACTTATTTTTTAAATTTAATTACTATATAAATCTGAGCAACAAAAGTAAAGCCTACTTTCAGGCTAACATTTTATTTACTTTATTTCTTTATTTTAAGCAAATTATCAGTTTTTTAAACAATTATTAAAACAATTTACAAATTTTCACATGCTTTAAATCCCCATACTATACCACTTCCGCCTTTGTGCAGTAATTTACACAATTTCTATAAGTATTTTTTTTTTGTATTTTATAACAATTTTTTTTGTAACAGCAATGGTATGCAAATTTATGCGCATATATTTTAGCTTAAAGAGTTTTTAAGCAAATGGAAAAAATATATTTTTTATAAATAAAATTTAAACCTTTTTTATACACACTTTGTCCTCTTTTAAAAAGCACACAAATATACATTTTTCACAAATTATTAACCAAAATAACAAAAAGAAAAATATTGTCCCATACAGAACAAATTGCTATAACAATTTGGCTTATTTATGTTAGTATTTGTTTTATTTCCTTCAAAATATTTATGCATTTAATAAATAAACTTTATAATAAAGTTAAAAAACAAACAAACGAAAAAAAAAAATAAAAAATAGTTTTACACACAAATAATTATTCCCTCATATATATGACTTGAGGGAAATGTTTTTCATATACATACACAAAAATAAAATCAAAAAATTATTTGTATGTTCATTCCATTCGTTGAAATCTGGAAACTAAAATACTATTAAATAAAAGAAAAATTGCAATCTAAAAAAACTGTAAAAAAATTTTACTAACAAAATTTTGTTCACCCTAATTAAAATTGCTTTGCTTTTCCCTAAATTTTGTTAAAATTTTTAATGAATTATACATTAATCCTATTAAAGCTGCTAAACATCATTTATATTCCCCTTTTTTAACTATAAACCACTTTTTTCTTTTCCTAAAACCTAAATGTATGCTTTAGTTTGTGCTAACTTAATATTTAAAACTTTCTAGCTGTTGTTAAGCTTTTAAACCCCTTAAATTTTAAATAAATTTTCTCACATTGTTATTAAATTGTAGTAGTAATTTCTTAGCTAAAATATGTAAAAAATCCCCCCTTTAACTAAAAATATTTCAAACATTTCCATTTTCTTTAAAAAAAAAAGCGAGATGCTTGTATATTATAGTTAAGAACAAAACAAAAAAAACCTTCATATCTCTCTTTTATTTAATGAAATATTTGTTTAGTTCATTATATTGTGTTACTTCATTAACCAGTTTTGTGTTATTTTGCTCTCCCTCTGTGCTTCAATGAACCCAATGACATTTTTCCTTAAGGCCTTTAACGTACAACTAATATTCTGTTTCTGTTGTTTTTGTTGTTGCTGTCTTTTAATAAACTTCCTTAAGTTATGCTATAGGAAATTATTTTTAAGCTTAAGAACAACAAACTGAGAAAAAGAACTTAAGTTTTGCTCAACCATTTGTTAAAAAGGTAAAATAATACTTGAAATACTTTTGATGAAAGTTTAATTTGAAACATTTCAAAAAAATTTCGGTAATTAGTAAAATATTAACATTATATTAAACTCAACGTTTTTCCTTAAAATGTATGTTGCTAAACATATTTACTTAAAAAATGTAATATTTTTAGATATTATAAACTGGCAACATGTTTCTTAACCTTTCAATTTCAAAATTCAAACACAAAATTTATTTAAATGTTTTACTTGTTTTAAATGATTCATAAAGCTAGTTTCCATGATATAGTTCTTTACAGCAAGATGTTGCTGAACTCTTTTCCCACGTAAAATTTAAGTATACATCAAATTTTCTCTATATTTTGACATGAAATATATTGCTAAACTATTTTAGAACATTATTTTATCATTAGCAACATGTTGATAAACATTAGATCACTATGAGAAACTGATTTCATAGATTTTTATTAAGGCGACATGTTGTTAAACATTAAAAAAAATTATTTACCTTAAATTTTATATAAATGGTTGCTAAAGCCAGTTTAAACATAATATTTTTTTCAGTAACATGTTGTTGATCCCTATTTTTTATGAAAAAAAAATAAAATAAATTAAAAATTTTGTGGTTTTTAACAGCAATGTAAAGCCAAGCTACTTTGAAATAATTTTTTCCATTAGCAACATGTTGCTAAACATTGCAATTTAAACATGGCAATCAATTAACATTGAATATATGTTTAATATAATGAGTTTTAGTTAAATTTTTCTTGCTAGGAACATGTTGCAGAACTATTATTTGCCTAAAATTTAAACATTACCTAATTGTTATAATATTTAAAATATATTTTTTTGTTATTTGCAACATGTTCCTAAACATTTCAGCCATAATAATAAGCTAGTTTTCAAGATTTTCCGTTTTTTTTTGTACCAGCAACATGTTGCTAATGTATTTTTTATATAAAAAGTAAAGAAAAAGTTGCTTAACATATTATCTAAAATATATTGAGATTTTTTAGTTTTATAATACATTTGTGTAGCAACATGATGCTAAACATATTTTAATGTAAAATTCAAATACAAGAGAGCTTGTTTATATTGATAGAATATTTAAAGGAAATTTTTTTCTTAGCAACATGTTCCAAACATTTTTTTTTATATAAAAACCTGAATTTTTGTTTGATAAAATTGATGTCTGTTGCCAACATGTTCCTAAATATTGATTTTTTTTAAATTTTCTTCAGTTCTTCATATTTTGGTAAAATTTAAATACATTAACATGAAATTAAATAGAAATAATATAAAAAACAAAGACCGCTAAACAATGTTACCTTGTTTGGCTTTGTTTTGCTGGTGTTTTTTTTAATAATTCTGCATATATAATTAAAATTACACTGCATATGTTAAGGCGTTTTATAAGCACACATCATGTTTAATAATACACATGCATACATGTGTCTACTTTAGATGAATGTATAAAATGCAAACATACTTACTGGCTTTTGTGCATTACTGCTTTCATTTCTCATTCTTTACATTTTTTGTTTCCAACATATGTATGTATATGAATTTCTTGCTTTCAGTCAGTTTTTTTGTACTTCTTTCTTTTTTGCATAATACTTTATATGTATGTAATGTTCATAATGAAAATGTTAATTAAAATAATGTATTACTGCAGCTAGACTTATACGATAACCAACTTACATATTTACATGCAGCCAGCATACCTATACATTTAAATATGTGAATGTGTATGCAAAGCTACCCTAACAAACCAAAAAGTTGACTAAGTCTTGTACATGTAATGTTATTATGTATATGTGTATTGTATGAGTGAATGCCAGCTTAACTGTATGTGTCATTTATGCTTTGACGCCATTTTTATATTTACCGTAAGTCTAGTTTGTATAACAAACACATGCAAAATTATTTGTATAAACAACAACAACAAAAAACATAGAAACGGAAACATTTTCTCCATTACTTTTTTCACCAACAAGATTTTTATTACAAATGCAAAATGCCGTTGCTGTTGTTGTTTTAATTTTCCTTTACCTATTCCTATATGAGTACAGGTAAAGATGAGTTTATCGTCATCATTGTCGATGTTTGTGTATTTATTATTACAGTAGTAAATATAATGAAAATCAACAAACATTAAAGTAGTAGAGAAAGAGAGAGAGAGAAAGAGAGCAAAAAGAAAGCCCAGAAATAAAGATGAAAATGAGTATGATTAAGTTGATGACTTCCGTTTTTTATAAAGGCTTAAGGGTTACATTCATTCATTCATTTCTACATACATTAACTTTTTTCATTTTCGTTTTTTTGTAAACCGTTTTACTTTCCATGTAGCACAATGTAGAGCTATAAAATACTATACATAGCCTTACATACAATGCTAGCAAACTCTTTTTTTTTTTATACACATTTATCTACATACTCTCCAACAAACAAAAACATACGACGTCTGATCAAAAAATAACCGTTATTTTCAAATTTCGTGAGTTGCGTATGTTCGATTTTCAAATTTTTTTTTCTGTTATGTTGGTACACATGTCTTTTATATAGATGTATGTTGGTAATATCAGCCATTTTGGATTGTCAGTTTGTTTTTGACAGATAAAAAGGTTAGACATGTTTTGGTGTGCTCTTCGATTTTTTACTATTCGAAAGAATGGATTAAAGAAACTATATTAAGTTTTATGTAAAAAATGAAATTAAATGCGCAAAGACATTTGAAATGTTGACTGTGGCGTTTGGCGAGTCTACTATGAGCAGAACACAAGTTCAATTGTGGTATAACCGGTTTAAGGAAGATGTCAATGACGATGCTCGTCCTGGTCGCCCGAGCACGTCAACAACCGATGAAGACATTGAAGCAGTGCAGAAAATGATTTTGGATAATCGTCGAATCACTGTCAGAGAGGTTGCTGATGATGTTGGCATATCGTTCGGCTCATGCCAAGCAATTTTTACGGATGTTTTAGGCTTGAAACGTGCGGCAGCGAAGATTGTTCCAAAATTGCTAAATTTTGAGCAAAAAAAACGTCGCATGGGCATCGCTCAGGAGCTGTTGAACATCGTCATTGACGATCCAGATTTTCTCAAAAAGGTCATAACTGGTGACGAATCATGGGTGTATGGCTATGAGATTGAAACCAAAGCCCAATCATCCCAATGGAAACGTTCAGAAGAGCCAATACCGAAAAAAGCACGTCGAGTTCGGTCAAATGTGAAGGTTTTGCTCACTGTTTTCTTCAACTGCAATGGCGTGGTGCATCATGAACTCTTGCCGCAAGGTCGTACGGTCAATAAGGAATACTAACTTGAAGTTATGCGCCATTTTCGCGAAGCAATTCGTCAGAAACGCACATAATTGTGGAAGAACCAATCATGGATTTTGCACCATGATAACGCACCAGCTCACACATTGATGCTTATGCGTGAAACTAAAGACACCGATGAAAGGAAAGCGTTTGCTACGATTGAGGAGATAAAAGAAAAATCGAAACAGCGATACCATATGTGTATTATATCTGAGGGGGGATACTTTAAAGGGGGCAAGATAGTCATTGATGAATAAATAAATACTTTTTGAAAAAATTAAAAATAACGGTTAATTTTTGATCAGACCTCGTATAATAAATAAAAGATGCATTTCCTTGTTAACAGCAAAATGCCGTGGAGAAAAAAACTCAACTCAATATAAAGAAATTTATTTAAATTTATGTATATGGTATGATTTTTCATAATTATGAACTTGAAATAAAAAAAAAATATATATATATATATAGATGCAATTATAATTAATATTAAGACATGAGCATTTCGTAAAGGATGGAATTTTAATTATGTCTTTTTCTGTTAAGCTTTACAAACAAACAAAACCTTACAGCCTACCATGGCAAACAAATATGATCATCATTAAAATCTTAAAGTATAAAGCAATTCTTATGAATGAATAGAGTTTTTTAAGCAAATTTCTATAAAAAGTTAGGGAACAAAGCAAAAAAAGTAATTAAAAACAAAACTTAAACAATGTAATGTATCATAAAAGCCCTAAAAAGTATGCTGTAAAATTCTAACAGCTACACATTTTTACATAATCATATTTGGAATATTAATAAAACAATAACAAACATATAATTCCCTCAAACAACTTGAAATGCTTACAGTTTCCCTTAAACATAAAACATAATAAAGATTTTACCTCTAAATTACCTAAAATAAATAAACAACTGCTAAAAGTAACTATATAGTATTTCCTATTTTTAAATCTGCCTAGAAAGCTCTCTTTTCACTAAAACTTAAAACATTTTAAAATTCTTTGGCCTTAGGCCTGGATTTTTCTGTAAACTAAATACATTACGAAATTTAAAAGACTTGCAGCTAAAAATAATATCAATATTATTACAAAATATATTTAATACTACAGGGAAAGTCTTATTTCAAGTTTACGTTATTTAAAGTTAAATTGTAATAATAAAACTAAAGCCTAATTAAACAGATTAACACTAACAACAATAAAACAAAATCTAAAAATAAATAAATTAACTGTATGAGAAAAATCTACTTCATTACAAGGAATACAAACTTTAATAAAAATGAATAAGTATATACGAGTATGTTTATTTGCCTTTGCCTGCTTTGTGTTTATTAATATTTAAAAATCTTTTATTAAAAGAAAAAATCAAATTGTAGTTGACTAGTTCTTCAGATAAACTTCATAAAGAAATTAATAATTCATAATATATATGTATGTTTATTTATCTTTGCCTACTTTTAAGGTAATATTTAAAAATCTATATAAAAATCTTAAGGAAAAAATCAACTAGTTCTCTAGCTAAACTTCATAAATATCTTAATAATACATTAGATGTTAACTAGTTAAAGCAAACATTTTATGCAAAATAATATTTGTTGCCTACTTTTAGACAAACTTTTTAAAACTCCCTTTGTTTGCAGTAAATTGTTCCTCTTAAAACACATATCTTTAATAACTTTTAAAAACTTTTTATTAATAATATTTTTTATAGCTTACATAATGAACCGTTTAAATAATTTTCTGTCCTACTTGTAGTTAATTTTATGAAATGTTACTTTTTTTGCACAAATTTGAAAACCCTAAATATTTTCTAATCAAAACTGAAATTACTGCTGCCTGCTTTAAGGCAAACTTGAAAAATATCAATCATACTTGATATGCCATTTTTAATTTGTCTTCAAAAATAAGTAACTTGATTATTTAAAGGCATTATTTTTAGAATCAGGTCCTGCTAGCAAATTGTTAAATATATTAACAAATAAACAAATTTGTTTTAATATTCTAAAAAGTAGGCCACACAAAATTTAATTTTTTAAATCAAGTCCTAATTCTTATATATATTTTTATAAAAATCCTTATGAAATTATGCACTTCAGAATTAATTTTTTTAACCAAAAAATCATAGTCTACTTTTAGGTTTATTTAAGCAATTTCATATTTTTGTACAAAATCTGAAAAATATCTAAAAAAAATCTAAAAGCATTTCTAACACTTGCCTAAAAGTAGGCAATAAAAATTAATTCTCAAAATTGAATCTTAACTCTATCAATATTTTAAAAGAAAATTCTAATAAAATTAAGAGTATTACAATTTACTTGCATTTTCCATTAAAAATAATTGTAGCCTACTTTTAGGCAGGTTTAATAAATTTAAATTTTTTGGCAGAACATAGATACTCCATTTATAAAAATTGGTTAAAAAAAAGGCAAAAAAAATGAAATTTAGAAATCAAATCTCAACTCTTTCCTATATATTATATGATATTCCTTTAATATAAAGCATAATGAATAATATGTGTATAGAAAAAAATGTGGCCTACTTTTAAACATTTTCTTACTAGAAGTATTTTTACCAGGTATGTACTGTGTTTAATTATTTATTTTTTAATTGTTAGGGCAATTATTTAAACTAATTTATTTATTTGACCTTAAGTTTTTTAAGTATAAGTAAATATTATTAAAAATTCTGTATATACTCGTACATTGCTTTGTCACTGCTTGTGCAAAGATAATTACCTATTTCAAATTGTTGTGCCTTTACTCAATTATTTAAAACTATTTGCCGTATATGAACAAACACAACAAAAGGACATTATATCGATTACATTGCATTATTTCAGTAATAAATAAAATCATTCTCTTATGTAAAAACGTTTACCACTTCCACACAGCTGCTACAATTTAAGCTGAAATTGTGCTGGAAAATTGAATGTAATTAAAATTTTAAATTTTGACCACAAAAATAAAACCGAACACGAACACGAAAACAAAAGTATTTAAATATATTGTTAAAAATTTTAACAAGTTACATAGAGAATACTCTCTATGTGATTTGTTAAATTTAATACATAAGTAGACCACATAACACCAACTAATTATATTTTTTTCATTTCGTTGTTGTTTTTTTATTTTTTTGGTACACAACCAAATGTATGCTCTGAAAATTTTCCCGGAAAATTAAAAGGAAACCCCTCAACAAAAACCGTTAAATACTTTGGAATTATGTTAATGATAATAGAAATATGGTAAATGAACAACAATTGTAATAATAATAATAATTATAGTCAAAAATTATAATAAATATTAAGCCTTTAGTGGTGCAATGAATAATTTAGTTATAAAAATTACTTCATTAGGACATTTTCAGTAATACATATTTTAATGTTTAATATGTTTAACAAAAATTTCCATTTTAATTGTTTAAATACACTTAAAGGCTGCTATAGTTATGTTTCTAACTAATTACAACTAGTTCAGTTTTATGCATATGTAACTTGTATACATACAAACACATATATATAGACTACTTTTAGGCTGGTAATTGAAAAACATTGTACTTGACAGCTGTTTGGTTTTTTTTTTTCATTTTGTTAAAACAAGGACAAAACTCTTTAATAGAAAATGAAACGACAATGACAAGCCAGAAAAAAAACAAAATCCACACACAAAAACCTAATCGCCTAAAGATAGGCAGCAACTTATAACTACATACCTACATATGTAGCAGCGTTTTTCTATTACTTACGTATTTAAGGAATTGTGACATTAATTGTCAGTTAACATAGAATATTAATTAAATGTCATTAAAGGTTTGCTTTTAAATTAAAGACAACTAATATAATTTATCATTGAAATAACGCAAATACATATTTTTAATTTTACAAAATCTTCTTGATTAATTGAATAAAAGTTTATAGATTTAACCCATTTTTGTGCTAAGAATACAGCAGCATAAACTTGTTTATACATTATTAGTTGGCCTAGTTTTTACAGCATACTTTTGGACAGCAAATTTTTATAAGTTTATCTTGTCTTCTGTTAATTAGGCTGCAGTTTTAGTTTACCTCTAATTAAAGTCTAGTTTGTGACTATATTTTAAGCTCTTTGTTGAAAATCTAAACTGATTTATACGATCGTATTTGCTTTCTACTACTGCTACTTAGTTACACTTATTCTAGTGTCCTTATACATGGCTTAAGATAATGTATGTATGTGGGAATATGTGTTTGTGTACTTAAGACAATGTATACATGATAATCTTATGAAATTTAATGAGCTTTTTTGATTCAAAAGCAGATATTTAATGTCAGGCATAAAGAATTATAAATTAAGGTAAATTGAGAACAGAAAACATATACTATAATAAGCTATAGTTTTAGCACAATGTATTTTACTAACAATATTATTGAAACAGAATTGTATATATAAAATATTTTAAAAATAAGTTTTTCCAGTAAATAATAGTTATTAATAAATAAAATAAATGTTGCCTACTTTTAAGTAACTTAATTAATTTCCGCACAAAATATTAAAAAAATACCTTCTAAAGATAAGTTGTATTAAATTTGTCTTGATTGTCTTAGATTTAAACACAATTTGTATTGCCTAATTTTAGGAAAATTCGCCAAAATTTTAAATATATGAAATTTATAAAGAATTTTCTCACAAAAAAAAATTAAAAATGTTAAAACCTGATTTTTTTTTAAATTAAATTTTGCATGTTTTTAGGAGAAAATAATCGATTTCATTTCCAAGGCCTGCTTTTAGGCAAATTTTTAAAGTTGATTAATTTGAGGAAAATGAAAAATAATTATTTCTCACAAATATTTTTAAAAGTTTTAGCTGCCAACTTTAAGGTAAAAGCTTGATATTTTAAAATTCAATATTTGTTGCCTACTTTTAGAAAAGTCTTTTTAAATGTAGGATTTTAATATAAAATTAAATTAAAATTGTTTCAATAATGAATTATTGTTAATATTGTTATACTTGCTTGATATTACCTTTTTCAAAATAGGCAGCTCACAAAAAAATTTCCTGATAAATTAAAAAAAAATATATTCCAAATAAAAATAAATAAATGACTTAAGAAATACCTTAATTAGTCGTTCTATAAAGTTAGAAAAACAATCCTCATTTTTATAAAATGTTGTTTATTCTATTGAAATATTGCCACAGTTCTTTCAGTTAATATTATACAACATATTTTCTTAACAAATTTAATAATTGTATATTATTAAAATTGTTAAAAAAAAGAGATAAATATATAAAACTTTTATTAAAAAGCCTTGTAATACATATGCTTTACTTTTTTTATTTTATTTAATAATATTTTATTTAACAATTAAATATACAATTTTCTTTAAAAAATATTTTGCTTTATTTTAAGTCAATTTAGTTTATTTAAAAATGTTCTTTAAATTTAATTTTCCTTATTGAGATCATGTACCATTTCTCTCATTTTGTGTTTTGAAGCAGCGCTTTAAAGTTATTTTTCTCTGTGTTGTTTTTTTTTTTAAATTTAATTTCTATTATTTTTTAACAAGCACAATGTTTGTAAGTTTAAATTGTTCTATTCCCATTTGGAACGTCCTCTTTTTTCAACAACTGCATATACAATTTTTGTATTTTTTTTTTAAATGTTGCTAAACTATATTTCAAACTTTTATCTAAATATTTGCTTTTGAAACAAAGCAGCCAATTGTAATATTAACACACATTTTGCCATATTTGCATATGTGTTGTGGTGGTAGAGTACACAACAAAATAACACAAATACACATACACACACACATAAACAAACATCTAAAATATCTCTTCCCTCAGGAGTTTCTGTAAAACAATAAAGAACAAAAATAGAGAAAACAGCCACAAAAAAATAAAATAAAAATGTGAAACACAAAATCTAAAAAAATGTAGATTTTTCTGAAAGGGTAGAAAAAAATGACAATGGAAATTGTTATTTTGGGAAAATATAGAACAAAATATGAAAACAATCATAACAAAAAGGTAAAATCTACTTTAAGGTCATTTAATGGAAGAGCCAGCCAGGTTTTACGGGTTTGACTAAACATTGTTTAAAGTTTATTTGAAATTTGTTATTTTTCAATTTATAGTTGATTTCTTAACAATTAAAACATTTTCTTAAGAATTTAATAAATAATTTATAATTTCTTAGTATATAAAAACATTAAAGACTGCTTTTAGGCTATACAATTTTCGTTTTTTTAATATTTAACTTTTTCAGCTTCGTTTAACCATAAAATCTTAATGTTTATATTGTTTTCATGTTAAAGCATACTTTTGGTTGCTGTATTTGTTTAATATTTTCTTTATTATTTTAAAACAACCTAATTTCTTTGTCCCAGTCATTAATAATTCCATAATAGCAGATTTTTCTGTTTTTCAATAAATAAAAAAACTGTTGCTTTCAAAAATTTTATATTTTTCTGCATTTTCGCAAGTTTTTCACAGAATTTAAAAAAAAAAATATTTTTAAGTCCAATAATTTCTTTCAGTTATTACTTATCCTTTTGTGCACAGTATTGAGCATATTATGCGCATAATTTATAAAGTGTGACACATATGTTGGTTACTCTTCATTAATATGTAAAATATGTAAAAAGTACAGAAAAGAAAATAAAATGTAAAGAAAATATTTGGAAATTTTTGTCTCTTTTGATTTGGTAATTTAAGTAGTTTTAGGTAAAAACAAATAAGTTTTAAATGATTTTTTCTATAGATAATATCAACATAAAGACCATAGTAAAGTTGTTTACTGTCTGAGCAAGTTTTTTCTAGAAAACTTTGCCACAGTCAAGATAAGTTTTCTATAGAAGTTTTTTCTAGAAAACTTTGCCACAGTCATGATAAGTTTTCTGTAGACAATTTTGTCGCATTCATGATAAGTTTGTGTAAAAAACTGTGTTATATTAAACATAAGTTTCTATAGAAAACTTTGTCATATTCATGATAATTTTTTTATAGAAAACTTGTCTCGACTATTTTCTATAGCAACTTTTCTCGACTGTTTTCTATAGAAAACATTGTCACGTTTTCTATAGAAAATAATCAAGAAAACATGGCAGCTTTTTTTCGGTTTCTCTACGAGTATAAAAAACATGTGTTGACAAAGTTTTCTATAGAGAAACCGGAAAAGAAAGCTTGTTAATTTTCTGGTCATGTTCTCTATAGAAAATGTTCATACTTTAACCCAATTTTTTTACACAGATTTTGTTTTAAAGACCATTAACGTATCCCATAAAAAATTTATAAAATTATTACTTAATAATTATTTATCATTTCTAGAGCAAAGTTTTCTTAACATACATAAAGCAAACTAATAAATAGTAGTTTTGTTTCTAAGAATCCTTCATAATTTTCTATTAAGTTATTAAAATGTTTCTTAACTAAATGTATTTATTTACCCCTTAAAGTATGCTCTAGCTTTATTTGTCTACAACACATATGTCTTATATACACTTCTATGCACATTCCTATTTTTTTTCTTTTGAAGATGCAAATGCATTAGTTAACTTTCTTGAAGAGCTTTATACTCAACCCTTTTCAGAAAATAACATACATTTTGAGTGAGTATTCCCAAAACCATTTAACTAATTGAAATGAATTTGATGTTTTGTGGAATTAGAAAATAAAGAAAGCAAAAAACACTTTTTACTTTAAGTTTGCAGGCAAACATTTTTGAAAATGGAAGTAGAAATATTTGTTTAAGAAAAGAAAAATTAAATAGTAGAAAAATATGTGAAAGTACACTTTAAGAATTTGTAGGCCGAGTAGCAGGGAAATAAATGTTTTTTTAAATAAAAGCCTATGTGAAGGCGGTATTGCAGAATGCATTTGGAACTAAGTTTAGTTACTAAATTTAGAAGTGCACACAAACTTGCTGTTTAGTTTTAGGTTTCAAAAATGATTGGATTTCTTAAGAACCTAAAACGTTTTGAAAATTTTTCTTTCATAAAAATTGTACAGCCTACTTTAAGGGAAGTAGTTTTTAGCCGAAATTATCAAAGAATCGTGTTGGCTAGGTTTGTGATATTACAAAAACCAATAAAATTGTATTTAAAATTTTACCAAAAAGTGTTGCATATTTTGCAGGAATAACATTTTATTACAAATTATGTTTGTTTTATTGAAAACACGTGAAGGCAAAGATTTCTTAAAATGTTTGCCAACAAATAAATATAGCATATTTTTTTAATGATTTTTGTTAGAAACTGAAACCTAAGTTTAGGAGGTTTGAGCAAAAACTTTAATTTGCATACTTTTGTTTAACAAATACTGCAGTTTTAATAATGAAGCCTTTTTATGAGTTTCTGATTGAAACTTTGAAAAAAAAAAAATGAACGACTATTTTTAGGAGCATCTACTTGTTTAAACATTGTTGTGATCATTTATTTGTTTTGTAAAATATTTTGTTTAAAAAAATGTTGGATAGTTTTGGGGTCTGTATATTTATGAAATGTATAAACCTTGAACAAAAGTATTGCATACTTTTAGTATCAAAATAAAATGCTTTAAATTACATAAAAAGTGAAGCATAAATTTAGGGGTAACTTAAAATGTGTTATCCCAATTAAGGAGAAATATTTTTATTCTAAATTTTAAAGCATTTAAAGATTTTAAAATGTAATTTCATAAGTGAAGCATAATTTTAGGGATTTATTAAACTATGCTGCCTACTTTTAGGTTAAAGTTGTAAAAACTTATTTGAAAGAATTAAGCATTTAACTACATAAAAATTGGAGGATATTTTGAAATAGTAAGATACTGAATTAAAGTTTGTTTTAATGTATATACATTTTATATTGATTTTTTAGCTATTATTATGCCAAATACCTTAACATGGCTTGAACAACTTAAAAGTTTATTGCTCCTAATTATATAATAACTGATTTTTAGTGTAAATATAATAGTTTTTGTATAGCTGTTTTTATTTTTGCTTCAACACCAGCAAAAATATTGTTTTGTGAACGAAAATAAACTATATGTTGTAAGTTTTGCTCTAATAGTCCTTTTGAGAGGAGTTGAGCATTTGTTATTATTTACATATGTTCTAGAGGCACAAAACAATAAACTATTGACCTCAATTTTGTTTGTAGTATAGAGGAGGAAATATGCAATAAGATTGAGAATAAAATACAATAAATTAGATTTTTTTTGCCAACTTTTATTACACATATAAAGACCTAAAAGTATGCTTTAGACAGAGAGAGGAGTAGAATATAAAAAATAATAACAATAATTTAAAAAAAAAATGTCAATAGCGTATGGATTTATTACAAAACAAAAAGAAATCTGTAAAGATAAAAATATACATATAATAAATTAAAAAAGGAGCAGAAAAAAACCAAACAGTCATTTATTAAAACATTTTTTGCTTGAATATTTATATATTTGAAAGCTTGATTTAAATATTTAACCATTTGTCATTTGTTTAGACAACTCTTAGCAGAAGAAAAAAATATATAAATCCCTTAAGCAATTTATATTATCCCAGGCCCTAAAGTAATAAACACTCTTAGCTGTTTCCAAGATAAAAATGAACTCAATGAGAACTGTCAAAATGTTTAACATAATCATTAACATGCAATAGAGATAACAAAGTACAACATTTTTAACAATATTTTCTATTAAATTAAAGAATTTTGTTTAAATTTCATTCATGTTTAATTTTAAAATTTATTATGAAATATTTACTTTAACTTTAGCTAAAAAGTTAAGGTTTTATTGTGGTATATTTTGTTGGTTTTTCCTTTAAAGGATTTGGTTATTAAATATTATCTATATGTAGTCTAAAGTATGCTTTACATATGTCATCTACACTTATGTTTTATGCTGTTACGTTACGCCAAAATAGTTTGTTTTATACTCTTTCTGGTTATAAAGCTTGCGTCTAATGCAGCATATCTTAAAGATAAACTTTCTTTTGCACGTTTAAAACATCAACATACATACTTATATAGTATAGCATAACATTAGGCTAAAGCAAAACAATATTTTGTAACAGCTTTAACAGCAACAAAAACAACAAGACAATGTTTTCTATACAACCACATCCACATGCAAACAATACCAATACCAAAGACACGTTTTCTTGCTTGCTCTTAAATGAAACGTGCCAACAACAATCTCGGTAACCATAACATCTTCCCTTGTGCTCTCGCTCTCTCTCTCTCGCGCTCTCTCTGTCTGTCTCCATACATACTACATTAGTAAAAGTATACATATGTACACGTTATGTCTAATGTTGCCTGCTTTTAGGCATTGACAAGTTGCTGTGTTATTCCTAGCTATACATACAAACGTTCATTTATACAGAAACAAAAAAGTTATATGCTTTTTTTATGACTGCCATTGTGATTTATATTTTGTTGTATCCTTTTTTTAAGCAAGTCTCAAAGATTTTTGTCTACTCGCTTTTTTTGCTCTTCACTTTTATTGATAAATAGATTTGTTGCAAAAAAACACTGTTACAACTCACATACAGTTTCTTTAGCAGTAAAAATGTTTGGAAAAAACCACTAGATTTATGTATTATTTATAGTCATAGTAAATGATATTCTTATATATATGTAAACCGTGGCATACTTTTTTCATTTTCATTTTCCTAAAACATACAAGCTTAAATTATATTTGATTACTATTGTAAATTATTGTAATCCAAAACCTTTACAAAGCAACTGATTATTCACTAAACTCAGTTAAATAATAAAATATATTTTAGTTTGTTAATAAAAACCTTTAAACAAACGTGTATGTATAATTATTAAAATGAAAATTTCATTAAAATAAATATTTCTATAGAATATATTTAAAATGATGCTGTAACCAAAAGATTTAAAGTATTTTTAAATACATTTTGGACAAAAAAAAATATGCATATTATAATCTTTTTTCTAAAAATAACAAATATAGATGATAATGGAAAATGCAGCATTTAAGTATTTTTCAATTAAAGTTGAAAAACTAATGAACTATGAAAGTTATCTAGAAATAAAAAAATTAAAGCAAACTTTTTTGATATTTATTTACGCTAAATTTTTTAAATAAAATTAAATATAACATTTCTATACCCTGCTTTTTACTTTTAAAAAACAAGCCATTTTAGAAAAAGATAACATAATTATATAAAATATAATTCTTTAAAATTTAACATATGTACATATGTTATTGAAATAAACAAAATAAAGCATACTTTTTGGAAAAATCTAAATTCTGTAAAATCTTCTATTTAGAAATCTATTATAAACATTTACGTTAACAGCTTTATATAGCTTACTTTAAAATTGTTTTTTAACATTCAAAAAATAAAGCCTACTTTTAGAAAATATTTAAATTTAAAAATATTTGGCCTTTATCAGACATACTTTAATTTTGTTTACCAGCTGTATTACTTTAAGGGTGTTGTAATATAATAAAAAAATTGCCTATTTTTAAGAAAAATCTTAATTTCGAAAATATTTTCAATTTAGAAAGTTCTTTTATAGCCTAATTTAAGAATGTTTTATAAAAGCATATGTTTAGGAAAAAAAATTACATTTTAAAATGTCTTATATTTATATTTACTTCATTAAATTACAAATGTAAAACTTACTTTCAGGGGTAAAATTGTATTTAAGCGAAAATGTATGTAATTAGTGCTAAAATCGAATTTTCTATTACTAAAAAATTATTTAAAGCTTATTTATTTTTGGGTAAAAAATTGAATACAAACAAAAAACAAAATTAAAATTTCAGCTAAAAGTTAGCTTTTTTTAAATTTTTTAAAACATCGTAAAATTATATTTTAATAATGTTTTATAAAAATAAAAAACTAAAGCCTAATTAACAAACAAAAATTAAAGCATACTTGTAGAGTTATTTTTTAAATTAATGAAAACGATGTCAATTTAATACAAAAATTATTAATTTTTTGTTACTGCAGTTTTCTAAAATCAAACAAATAGATAAGTAGCGTTCCTTTAAAGTTATATAGTATTTCATTTCCTACATTTAGTTAAAAACCTATTTTTAGGTCCAACCAACCAATTTTATTAATTACTGCTATGGTTGTTATTTTTATCAGTTATTTCATAACGCAGTAACTTTTAAATTACTATATGTTACAGTTATAGAAAAAAAAACACATGAATTAATTTGAAACCTGCCATGAAATCAAATATAGGTGTGTATATTTGTATATACATACATATGTATATAAATATAAACCTGCGTGCATAGTTGTTAATATACAAATCATCTATATAAACAAGAACATACAAATAAATACATACAATCCTGTGTTACATACAATCACAATCAAATGTAATTTCCAATTACTGCACGCACAGACAATTTATTTTCTTGACGTTAAACAACCATCTTGGCAATTTAAACACAAACACACGCAGTTATACACACACATATAACAGCACAACCAAAACCTTTACACACACACTCATATACTTACATATACTTATAAACAATATATCTGAACAAGTTAAAGTATGATTCCCAGGTGTATAGCAAATCAAAAAATCATGCCAACAGGAACCGAAATAAAAATTTATACGCAAAATACCAAAAAGAAAAAAACAACAAAAACAAAAACACTACAATACATAGAGAATTTGAGGGCAAACGTAAAACGAACTCCAGCAACAAAAGCAACAATGAAGAGAAGTAAACAAAAAACAAATACAAATACTCATTCGTACACATACAGCCAACAACAATACACCCATGCAATCACAATCAGTTAAATGTTTTGTTGTAGTCCCCAAGGATAATGAAAGAGAAAAAATACTAAAAATTTGGTACTTGTTTTGTACTGCTGTGTGGCTGTGTTGATGAGAACAGGGTTTTGGTGTGTGTGTGTTTATTTTCTTGATTTCTCCAAATTGGGTTTTATTGTTGTTGAGCCAGTGCACAAACAAATGAAACGAAGAATGAGCTAAAGAGTACATAAGTGAGTGCAATTTACCACTAACTCTTTTCCATTTTTTTTTCAAGTTTTCCCAGTTTTCCTTATTTTTTGTTTGGTATTTCTTTTATGATTTCAACTTAACCACGATCCAAAAACTTGAATATTTTTTTCAAATTGTGTATAATATCGATTTCTATTGGCATTTGTATGAGATGTTAACCTCCCATACCTCCCCCTTTGTATCGCAGTGATAAGATAAGTGTTAATAAGTTAAGCAAGAGTTTACTTTTATTTCATCTTCCTCACATATTCTACAGCTCTTCAACTCATCTGCTTTCCATTTTTTGTTTTTGTTTTCTGTGCCACAGATTACAATGTCTTTGTTTACTTTCATTGGCGTTGTTGCTGCTGCTGTTGATGATTTTGCTGGTTGTGATGTTGATGATGAACAAATAAAAAGTAGAAAAAACCGGCGAAAAAAACTTTCATCAATTTCGTAAAAGAATCAAGAGGGTGTATGTTTCAAATGGGGGTAGGGGTTTCAAATTTACGTTAAATAAGAGTCGTGGGGATTAAATATAAAGGGTTAATTTGGTTTATATAAATACTTCAAGATATTAAATAAATTGTTAAGGAATTTTATGTTCTATAAGGAATTATAAAACCGCTTGAGAGGAAGGGTACGAGTAACAGCAATTGAATTGTAAGACAATTTTTTACGGCTCTAATGGTTTTAATAGAAATTATAGTTCCCTGAAGAGCTCAGTTACTAAGGGAAAGAAACATGTTTAGAGAAATTTAACAAAAAACAATAAAATTTTTATGATTTTAAGACAAAATAATAATGGTCCTTAAGATATTTTATGGAAATGAAAAATATATAAAAATATACAACATAAATCCAAAATTTCTTTTACAAATATCATATAAAATACAAATCTACTTAACAGGAAAATTTTTTCTAACCAGAGAAATTTTATAAAATTGTATAGTTATTAAAAATATAAAAGAAATTCCACAAATTGTTAATAAAAATTTTAGAAAATTATAAAAACAAAGATTTCCTTCAAAAGGGAAACTTTTTTAAACTAGGAAATTTTACAAAATTCTTCGAAAATTAAGCAAATACAAAAATTAAAATGAAAATCAATAAAATATGTATAATTATCACCCTAAATAAAAATTTCCCTTAAATGGAAATTTAACAAAATAGTAAAAAATTAAAATTATAAGAAAAATACAATAATTTTCGAATTTTGTAAAAAATAAAAATACAAGGAAATTTTTCTAATTTTTCTTTTTTTAATGAAATTTTTCCAACAAGGGAAATGTTAGAAAATATTATAGACATGAAGTTTATGAAAAATATGCCATAAAATTTAATAACTGTTTTTACAATTTCGTACAAAATTAAAGTTTCCATTAAAGGGATTTTGTAAGCTAGTAAAATTATATAAAAGATAATGAAATGCAGTAGGAAAATTTTTAAAAAATAAAATTTCCATTTAATGGAATTTTACATTTTTATGCAGTAGTCTAGAATATAGAAAAATAACATATAAATCAGTCAACAATTTTATAAAAATCTTGAAAAATACAAATTTTCTTTAAAAAGAAATTTTTTTCAACAATACAGAAAATATACAATAAAAGTTAATAAAAATTTAAGAAAATTTTTGTTTGCAAGGAAAATTTTAATTTTTTACAGAAATAAGGAACAGAATAGATTTGCAATTAAAATCAGTAAAATGTTGTATCAAATTCTTGAAAACTAAAAATATTCCTACTAGGGAAATTTTTTATTTTCTACAGAAATCAAGATTATATAAAATATACCATACAAGTCAGACAAAAATTTTATAAATGTCCTGAAAAATACAAATTTCTCTTAAAGGCAAATTTTTGTTTGCAAGGGAAATTTTAATTTTTTTTACGGAAATCAAGAATACAGAAAATATACAATAAAAATCATTTTAAATTTGTTTAAAAATCTTGAAAACTAAAAATATTTAATTTAGGGAAATTTTTGTTTGCTGGGGAAATTTTAATTTTATGTACAGAAATGGAGCACATGGAAATCAGTCAAAAATTTTCTTAAAATCTTAAAAAATATGAATTTCCCTTGAAGGGAAATTTTTGTTTGCTGATGAAATTTTTTATTTATTAAAAGAAATCAAAGAAAAAAGAATCATTTATTAAAATGCATGCAAAATTTGTATAAAAATTTTGAAAGCTAAAAATATCTCTTCTAGGGAAATTTTTGTTTCCTAGGAAAATTTAATTGCTTTTACAGAAATGAAGAATACAAGAAATATAAAATAAAAATAAATCGAAATATTTAGTTCGTTTATTTGACCTTTTTTTAATATTTAATAGTTTCTTTTTACAAGCAATAAGGTCATTTGAATTTTATATAAAAATATTTAATTTATTTCTATATATTTATTTCCAATATTTCGCTATCACAATGGATAGCTTCTTCAGGGATAATATAAGTTTTGAATTATAATAAAATAATAATTGAATAATATTGGAAATAAATATATAGAAATAAATTAAATATTTTTATATAAAATTCAAATGACCTTATTGCTTGTAAAAAGAAACTATTAAATATAAATCGAAATATTTACAAAAATTTTGAAACAAAAAATTTTAAAAAATTTTTTTACCCAGGAAAGTATTAATTTTCTTTATAGAAATCCAAAATATGGTATATACACACATATGTACATATAAAACTGGGATAACACAACTTTTTACTGAGGGAATGTATAAATTTTCAATGACTTTAAACCTGAAATTTAAGCATTAAAACTATTTACATATAACTTTTAACTATTTACTTTGTTTATTACCTTTATATAATTTCTTTTTTGAGAGTTTTTTATTTTAAAATCTTTTAAAAAATTTCTGACATACAAAATTTCATTTGTAAATTATGTACATATTAAATGTTTAATTGCTAATAACTTAATTTAACACCCCTTAAAATAGGCTTTTACTTTTTTTGCAAACATAAGCACCACAATATTCTTAAGCCTTAAGTTATACAATATTTTTTGCATACACAGTTTTACTTCATTTTCTTTGCATTTTAATATTTTAATTTTCTAAACAAATAATTCAATTTCAAATATGTATGTATATACGAGTACATATGTATATTTTTTTTAATATTGTTTCTAAAAAAAAGATAGAAAAAAAACTGGAAATAAATAAATTATTTAGCTTAAAATTATGACCATAAAACATTTAGCCACCCACAAAATATGTGTTGGTAAAAACCCAACTAAAGGCTTAAAAAAATGTTGCCTTAACACAAATACACATATGAAAACAATTGAGTGTTTGTGGGAATATTGTTATGTATAAATTATTTTATTTATGCCATATTTTAGTTTAGACAAAAACAAATATAAGAAAAATATAGAATTTGTGTCTAATAAATTTTAATAAAATTTGTTGTTTATTCTCCTAAAGACCAAAAAATTTATTTTTCTTATATAAATCTTGTTGTTACTGAAAGTAAATGCCAGCAGAAGTTTTGGTCTTAGAGAAATTGGAAATTGTTGGTATGTTGTATACATATTTAGATAAGCTTAGTATTGGAGCTTCGGGGTCAAAGTTTGCAAGCATATATGAAAAGTTGCTTAAATTATAAGGAATAAAAATATTTAATTGCAATGTAACATTTTAAGAGAATTCATTTTGTTGTACTTTCAACAAAATTCCTTTAGCAGGCCAATCATTTTTATTTTGCTTTACAATAATTACTACATTGTTTCCTTTATTTATTAGTTTTCATTATAAATTGTTTGCTTTTAAGTAAAAAGCTAGTTAATATAACAAAAAAAAACTACTTCAATCTCCAGATAAATCATTAGTAAGAAAAAAAAACAAATGTAAAAATACACAAAAATGTCTAGAGACTTTTGCAATATTTTTCATTAAGATTTTTGTGAAATAAATTACTTACTTTTTTTTGAAGATTTACACATACAATTACTAGAAAAAAATAAACAATTTTCGAAAATACAAAAAAAAAGTTTAGAGTAAGAGTAATTTCCACCCTCTACTTAAACTCTAACACATATATTTTCAGCCTTAAACTATGGTTTATATATAAAACTTCAATAAAAACTAATAAATTGTGTTCAAAGTATGCTTTACTTTAAACATTGTACATAAATATTGTTATTAAGTTTTAGAAAATGTTTGTTAAAATTTATGCAGCCAACCTATACTTGTGGGCTTTTCAATAAATATGTGTATGTAACACTAAAGAGAATTTTAGCAAATTGTTTTATATGGAAGTAATTTTCGTTTTTTTCCAAAAGGAATTGTTGAGATATTTACTAAAAGAATTTTTTTTAAGTAAAACCTTTTACAATGTTCAACACAGCAATATAATTTAGAAATGTTTTTTGAAAATATGTAAATGTATTTCAATAGCAAACGCAATCTACCACTACAACTAAAACATTTTGCAAACAAACATTACCAGCAATAATAGCAATTTTTACAATAGTTTCCTTTAAAAACATGAAAATTTTGAGGTATTCTTCTATTCATAATTCATAATTTCCTTTCTTTGGCTGCAAATTTAATGTATTTTAATAGCAATCTATTTAGGACTTTGATAATTAATATAACTAAATTTCATGAAGTTCTATTAGGTAGTTTAAATATTAACATGATTTACACACACTGAAAATTATTCAAAACTAGCTAAACCAACTAAATGCTCATACAATTCACTTAACTAAACATATTGTATTAATTTAAAAAAGATAATGCGTTTTTTCATAAAAATTTCTTAGTTTTAATACAAACTTCAAGACTTTTTCGGTGAAGTCATCTATTTTCCACTACCAATAATTTGTTTTCAATAAATTTTTTTAATTATCAATACCAATTTAACTATGACCTTGATAATTAATATAAACAAATTTCATTCAGTTTGATCAGGTATTTTTAACATAAGCCTGATTTACACACACTGTCTATTACTTAGACATAAACTGAATCAGCTTTTAAAACTCTGGATTTAATAAACTTTCTTTAATATTAAATAAATTATTAGATTTTTTTAATTATGTAATTTCAATCGTTTCATGATTTATTGCTTTATACTTTAACCTTCCACCCCAAAGTATACTTCAAAAAAGAAAGAAAAATGTGTATTTTATTTGCATTGACATCTCTCCTCTCATTTGTTGTTTATCATTCACTCTATGTCTGCTATGAATGTCATTATTCCATTTTTGTTACTTGATGCTGTTGTTTTTCGCGTTTTCTCAGACGCTCAGACCTCAAATATTCCTTACCAAAATTTTTGTCTTCCTCCTCTATTTTATTATTGTTGTACATTCAAATATTTTTATTTAATAGTGTAATTTTATTAATAAACATTTTAAGGCTAAGAATGTCCTGTGCACAGAGCAGTGCTGAGCAGAGTGTGCAGGGTAAAATGGTGTAAATAATTAAATTTTTGTGTATATTTGCTGCAATTATACTTTTAGGCGTTAGCGTGACAAAAAGTATGATAATTTTAGGTTTTCTATGGTCGGGGTAGATGAAGTAATTACAGAAGTTAGAAGAGTATTTACAGGCAGCAGGAATTTATTTATAGTAATAAAGAAATGTTGAGTTTTATTTGTGAGAATTAACTAAAGGGAAATTATTGATAAATTTGTTAAGGTTTTTCTGGGAAAAATAAAGAAATTTGTTAAAGAGACTAAGGATTTTCCAAAGATTTTTTTTTGCTTAAATCTGTCACAAATAATTTTTCAATTCTGAATTGTTTTTAATTTTTTCTTGCTTTTGTTTTTCACTATGTTTTCTTATTTTTTCTACAAACTTAACATGATATCACTTTAGTAATAACTATAAATATTTAAAGATTTTCAATATAAATCAATTATTTAATAAACAAATTTTGCTATAAATTTTATAGTGCAAACAATTTGGGTTTTTTCTGGGCTTTAGTACTACTTGAAAATTGTTGAAATTAAACTAACATTTTATAATAAAATTAACACATTATGTATATGCAAAATATTTACAGGCACACAAACGAAATATAAATTGTGTAAAACTGAGCAGACTATAAAGAAAACAAAAATCCCAGCAAGTAATTTTTAAAACATATCCTATTTAACTAATTACAAAGTAACTACAAAGGAGTAGTTAAGTAAGACAGCAAATGTCAGCCTCTGAAACAGTAATACTGACAGTTTTTTAATATTTGATTTAACATAAAATAAGCAGTTTGGAAGCAAACAAGTTAGCTTTTACAGCTTACATTTAAGAGCAAATAGACTTCAAAGTAAGCAGCTAAGATTTGTCAAGCTTTCACATCATCAATACAATTCATTGGGTAGTATTCACTCATATGCAACAAAAGCTTTAACAAATATTTTCATATACATAAACATGTTTATATGCAAATGTATACATATGTACGTACATATATATGTAAATATATATAAATACACGTAAATGATATTTACTTGCGTGTGTATACAATACAATATAAAAAGTCAAATACAGAAAATTGACAATACAAATATATTAAATAATTCTTTGACAAAAAAAAAACTTACACACATAAACAACGTATATATGTAAAATATTTTATATATACAAACACATAAGTGTAAATACATTTGTATATACAATATATAATAACAAACAAACTGTATGAAATTTTCATCAAAAATTCATCATCATCAGCAATAATATTTGACAGGAAAATACTACAAATACAATCAATACCTAGCTACAAAGGCAAACATACATACATACATATATACATATACTATGAGCCTCAAAAGTGAGTAAACACAACAACTTATTTGATTTTTTTAAGATAATGAAAATCCTAAAATCTATCCATCGATTGAAATTTAAAAGTTTCGTTTTGTTGGATATTTGGTTGAATAATAGATTCGGTTAAGAAAAAAAAAATTATGTTGAACTATAATGCTTTTCATAACTTTAAAAAAATCAAAAAATTCACTGGTGCTTACACACTTTTGAAGCTGTGTGAATAAACATTAACAAATTAACATTACAGAAAAGGTCTTGCACAAGGCCTTATATAAAACTGTAAGATCTGCTGGCATCACTACAAACTCATGACTTTTAGCTACAACAACAAACAAAACCTACTGCCACAAATTAAACTTAAAAATAGGAATTTTTAAAAATAGTTTCCTCACTTTTTCGTGGTAGTTTTTTCTATTAGTTGCTACTGCAACAACTTTTCCAATTTTTAATAATAAACTACTTAGGACCTTGACAAACATCAACTCAAATTTAATTGAGTTTTTTTAACTATTTTTAATGTAAGCATGATTTACACACACTGACAAAACCACAAAAATAACTAAACTTAGGCTGAGTTAAAAATTACGTAATTAATTTTTTTTTTACTAATTTCAAATCAATCAAATAAATTTGAATACAAAATTAAGATTTTTCCGAAAAAATCTTCTATATTCCTTCCTAACTTTTGTTTTATTGAATAAATGTTATTTATTTTCATTAAACAACTGCTTAGGAGTTTGATAAATATTATAACGAAATTTCATTTTGTTTGTTTGGATATTATAAACTGTAGCATGATTTACACACACTCACAATTCCCAAAAGCAGTTAAAACAACTAAAGATTCATTCTAACGTATTATTTATCATAGGGAAGGCCTTATTCAAAACAAAATCTTTGGTATTACAAACTCAGTTCTTATAGATCACAATGTCGTAATTACTGCAGAAAAGCTTTCAGAGAACAGCTTTTAAAGAGGTTGTAAAAATAAGATAAAATAGATCTTAAAAAAAACAAATAAATCACAGAGTTTTTTATACGTTCTCCTTTACATTAAAAGGCCGTTCTTGAAATTCCCTCTACTGTATATAATTATACACATATTCTGAAATAGATAAACATTTATTGTCATCATTTCAACCATGCATATGCCAGACTTTAACTAAAAAAGTCAATATGTATTTTGTTATTGTTTTGCATACAAACAAAAAGGGACTAGTAGCCAAATTGTTATTTATGTCAGATTGGCAACTTAAATTGTATATAAGTTATTATGATTTTAGATTTAGAAAAAATTAGAAAATATTTGGCAACTAGAATATTTAACTACATTTAAATTTATCTAGTTGGCAATGCTAAAAAAAATTTTAACACAAATGTATAAACAAAAAGCTTAAACAAAAATATTTAATAAAATTAAATTATAAAGTGGATTTCTGGCAAAGTTGGCTACGCGAGTTATTTATAACAGCAAGTTGGTTATGCGTATTTCTGAATATAATCTTAATGAAAAATTAAACAAAAAACTTGAAAAAAAGTTTAAAATTTAGAAAAATAACAAATTTTTCCAATAATTGGCAACTCGAATATTTAATTACATTTTTTTATCTGGTTGGCAATGCTGAAACAAAAATTATAACACAAATGTATAAAAAATGCTTAAACAAATTAAAAAAAACTTAATAAAATTAAAAAAGAGCTGTTCAGTTTTTCATAACAGCAAGTTGGCAACTTGGCTAACAGAAAGTTGGCTACGCGAATTTTTGAATATAAATTTATGCAAAAATTAATAATAAATTTTTACAATAATTGGCCACTCGTATTAAAATTTTTCCTTTTAACATCAAAATACTCTGCCTATTTAACTAAATTTCCCATTTGCCCTTAGATTTCATGCAATTTAATACAAATAACATAATTTCACTACAACTACATATTTAAACAATTTGTTTATATTAACTTATATTAAATTCTCTATAATTTCGTAATATTTACATAATTCTCTATGCAAAACAGCATTTAACAATTATATGCCAAAAAGTGCATACATGCATATATGACATTTTTTTCTACTTACTCCATACACACACTTTTCTTGTTGTAGCAAAAATGTACATAAATTTAATTCTAATTATGACAAATATGCTTCTGCCAACAACTAACTACTCACTAGTGACTATCTAACTGACTAAATGACTGACTGACGCTACGGTATGTAGCAAATGAATTTTGAATTTAACAAAATAATCACATTGCACACGTTTGCATTTTAATGTTGTAATTTTCTTCCAAAATGTCTCAAAGAACGTGAGCATTTCATAGATTTTATAATTTATGACAATTGAAATAAAATTTTACTTTACTTACATAAGGAAAAATTCTTAGATTTTAACTTTACAATATAAGAAAATTCCTGGTTAATGTTTGTCTAAGATTTATGGTTCAAGGAACAATTATAAATTCTGTAATATTTTACAGCAGTTAAAGGTAATAAATTGTAATTATGTAGCAGAATGTTCGATAACAGAAATAAGAAGTTTTCTTGAGATAAAAATTGGATATTTAAACAAGCAAATATTTGTTTTAAGGCTTTACATTTTTAGATTAAAATATTTGTTAAATTTTCTTTTATTAGTTGCCTTAATAAGAATTTTCTTTAAATGAGTTGATGTATTTGCAAAATATTAATTTATTTTAAAACAATTTGTTTACTTAATATTATGAAAAGAAAAAAACGTGGGCTTTTGCAACAAAAACCTTTTGTTTATACATATTTCTTTTTTGTCTAGTCTGGTTTATTGTTCAATGGCTATTTTGTTGTTGTAGTTGTTTTTAGTAATACCCATTTGATAAACAAAACAAAAGGTCGTCCTGGTTCTGTTCATGAAAAGGGGAAAAATAGTCCTTTTATCCCTCTTTTATATATGTATGTACATAGATTTTTTTTGTTTTTGTTTGTTTCATTAAAAACTTAACTTGGTTAAACTTTGTCGAAAGCATTACAATTTAAATGTTTAAAATAAATAATGTCAATGCTATTGCCAACAATTAACAAAAAAAGATAACAAAAAAAAACAATATTTACCAAAACATAAGCAGTAAATCTAGGATGCAAACAAATATTTGAGATCCTTACAAAAATAAACAATAAATATTTACAACTGAAAACACCTTAAGAAAACTTTTAAAATAATTTCTTAAAAAAAAAAACAAAACAAAAATAAAGCCATGCTGAACATAAAATAAAGTGTTATTAACTTTAAATCAGAAAATTAAGCAAAAGGCTTAAAGAACACTTTATTGAAATTAGACGACTTTCTTTAAAAAAAAACAGTACGCACTACTGTTTTGTTACAAACAGACGCCATTAAAAACCCGTCATTAAAACAATAATACTGCTACACTCACACACAATTGCTAGCGTTGTTAACTTGGTGCGTTTTGCACCATTTTTGGTTTCGAAATGACGATTTTTTATTTTAAAAATCACACTCTTCAATTCTGACTCGTCAAGGCAAGTATTTTTGGTTGATAAGGGAAAAGGGAACAAAAGAGGTACAAACTTGACGGTACAAGTCAATTTTCTTATTTCCTTTTGTTTTTTTTTTGCAAGCCTGTTGATTTGCATTAAAAAGTACGAAAATTGAATTGGCGTGTGTAAATGAAATGGCAAGTTCAAAAAAAAAATTTTTAACAAAAATTGAAGAGTGTGAAACAAGACTTACAGTATTTTATAAATAAATATCTGAATTTAGCATATTTTATTAATTCAGGTTAAATTACAATGTCAAAACAATTTAGATTATTAAATTTTCAATGATATTTTGAGTATACTATAGAATCCAATTCATCCATCATTTTCAAAGTATTCCGTACTTTTATTATTTAAATTTATCTATTATTCTATCGACGTTTTGTTAAAATAGGAGAAGTTTTTGTAGAATTTCAGCGTTGAAATTCAGAAATTGTTTCCTCTAAAAATTTTAGTTCATGGAATTTCTACTATCCTGACTTAATATTATATGGAATTATTATACATAATCTTAATAGTTGTGAATAATTAAGAAAACACTACTATTACTATTTTGTTTTTGAAATATGTCTTAATATTTATGCTTTTAACTGAGAAAAATTGTTATTCTCTCAAAAAAAAGGGAGAATTTGGTAACAAAAACATTAATGAAACAAGTAAATGATAGAAAATTTTAATAATTTCGAAAATCGTCACTTTCAATGATAAAATAATCAAAAAATCGTCAAATCTGGCAGCTATTCTCTAAATGGAAAACGAAAACAACAACAAGAAAGCTACTCTACATTAGGGAAAACCTCTCTCAATTTTAATGGCACTTGGAGAAATCATAACAAATACCCTGAAAAGCAAAGCAGGTGCGAAATTTTAAATAATAATTTAACATTTTCAAGCTTAAACTATTTTATCATAGTATTATTATATTTCTAACATTTATTTATATTAAAACTCCCCCGTGAATCCTTATTGAACAATGTTATTTAACAAAACTAAGCAGTTTTTTTTTGTAAACAACTCTGAGTTTTATTTAATTATATTAAAACAAGTTACCAACAGGCTTTGTTTGCGAGTTTCTAAGGGATTTTAATTTATTGTCTGGTCTATAAATTTCTTCTTTTTTTTTACCAACAAACAATAATGGATTAAATATTTAGCTATATTCTAAACAACTAAACTGACTATTCTTTATAAACAATGCATGACTAAACAATACAAAAGCCATTTGTTGGTATTAATAAAAATGAAAGAAAAAAAACAATTTTAAAACTTCACTAAAGTTTTAGAGAAAAAATTTCAATTTAAATAAAACCAAAAAGGCTTTGGAAATTGAAAATTTAAACAATAAACAAATTTTATAATTTTCTTTAGAAATGCTTCAATAAACCTGAAATTAATTTGCAATTTAAGTATTTTACTTTTCAACTATAATTAAGGAAACTTGTTCACTTTTCCTTTTTAGCTTAATAACAATAAAATGTACAGGAAAATAAAATTATTACAAATATGCAAATATTTGTATTTAAACATGACCTGCTATTTAAAGGTACTTTTTTTCTTTTTGCAGTATAAGTATTATTTATTTCTGCCATTAATAGCATTTTTACGCTTATGTAGTGTATTTATATAAAACATTGCGTGTTTGGTTTAAATGTCTACATTTTTAGCCTATTTTAGTAATAATTTAACTATAATTAAAGTCAACTAAACTACATTTTACAGCTTTTAATAACTCCTTTTTGCAATGTCCTCCCCATAACGAATTGTTAGCATTTGCCAACAATTAAGTCAAGGAAAATAGTTTCTGTTAAACAAAAATAACTAAAGGAAACTTAAAACCAAAAAAAAATACATGCAAAGGTCACAACAACAGTATTAGAAAAATTGTGCAAACAATAATTTTAAAAAACAACAAAATAATAATAAAATTATAAAACCTATAAAACAACTCCCCCTCGTATTTTTGTATGAACACACATACCTACTAAATGTCATTAATAAAGGTGACGCTTAAGTCATTATATTAAATCTAAGCAATTTTTTCACAATTTTATGTCGATTGTACAATTTTTTTTTTGCGCTAAACGTACGCAAATAGAAATTGTCATGCAATCAAAAAATCTTTGTTGAAATACACAAAAATAAATCGGCTTGTTATTCGAATATACTAAATAAATCTTTAAATGCACGCAATATATTAATGATTTATAAAGAAAAAACAAGTAAAGTGCAGTAAAAATAACCAAAAAAAAGCCTTAAAAGTGTAAATAAGATTTGTAAGGATTTTAAGTTTAACAAAAAAGTATTAAACAATCACTAAAATGTGCTAATTACATGGTCACTGTTTTAGTAAAATGATACTAAGCTAAGACACTGTAACCTCCATTTTGTTTCCCTTCTTTTTTTTCTAACATTAACAACCACAAATAATCTGTAATTACCTTAGCAATCATTTATTAAAAAAAAAATCCGTTTTAATTAAAATCAAACGTCAACACGTCTAAAAACCTCTCTAATTACATGGGAAAAGGAAAAAAAATACATAAAAACCGTTAACAGAAAATGTTGAAAAAGGACAAAAAACAAAAACAACAACTGTGACATGAAAAAGATTTATAACTCAAAGAGAGAGAAAAAAACAATAAAAAAAATGTATAAAACCAACAAATTTTAAAGGTAATAGGCGAATTTTTAAAATATTACTTAGTAATATAGGAACAAGAAAAATTATGTAATATAAAATATAATATTTAACATACATATGTAAATATCAATGTTTTATATATGTACTGTAATATAGCAAGCCTAATTATACGCCATTTTAAGTTAAACCTGAACAATAACAAACAAACACACATCCTCTTAAATACAAACAGAGTACAGCTCAAAATAAAAGTACGCCATTTTAAGTAAAATCTAAACAAGAGATAAACAAAAACATACACACATACTCATATACGAAGTATATCAACAGAGTACAGATCAAAACTTAACCCCCTGGCCCACGATGTCGAACGATAACGTTCGATTAGATAAGACTTAAGACACAAACTTTTAATCGTATCTATTTTTTTTACTGAATCAAGTTTGTTTATTCCACAATCAAGTTTGTGTCTTAAGTCTTATCTAAGCGAACGTTATCGTTCGACATCGTGGGCCAGGGGGTTAGTAACGGCATAATTATGAGTAAAAAAAATACAACAACAAGCAAACAAATGTAAATTAACAACAAACAGAAATGACAAATCTGTGAATAGTGAAACTCTCAATAAAAAGTGGAAAATGGTGAAAAAAAAACTGATAGAATATAAAGTTTTAAGAAAAAATCATCATTTTCTAGGTATTTAGATAACATAATTTAGAAAACAAGTAAGAAATATATAATACCCTACACCCAGTTTATGTATAAAACAGTTTTTTAGAAACGGGCGCTAATGGTCATTCAAAAATTTAGTGCCATGACTTCTGTGAATATTATGTATGTTAAACGATATATGTAAATACTTTAAAAAATTTATGAAGAAATTACGGAGAGGGACTTATATGAGAGATTTGACTAATTATGGACCTACCATTATAAAAATAGATGCCATCATTTATGTGTACCTGAAACTTATTTGTGTTGAATTTTATTTGGATACCAAAATTTTTAATCGTTAAAGTGATTTTCGGAAGTGGTCCTTATATGGGAGCTACGCCTAATTATGGACCGATCGTCATAAAATTGTACCGTGTTATTTGAATATATATCAAACATATTTGCGTTCAATATTATTTGAATACCTACATTTTTAAAGTGGGCCTATGGGAGCTATGATCAATTATGGACCAATGTGCACAAAATTTGTAGATGTGATTTGGCTTCATTTACCACATATTTGTGATGAAATTTGTTTGGTTCCTTGCATAATTCAAACATTTATGATCGGTAAACCCTAATTTCGGGAGGACTTTTGTATGGGAGCCAGGTGAAATAATGGACCGATTGCCACCAGTTTCAATCCCATCCGTCCTTGGGCCGAAAAAATATCATGTACCAAATTTTATTGAAATATCTTTAAAATTGCGGCCTGTACTCTGCGCACAAGCTTTGCCAGCAAGCCAGACGGACGGATGGACCAACATCGTTAAATCGACTCAGGAAGTGATTCTAAGTCGATCGGTAGATATACTTAAAAGTGGGTGTTGGGCCAATATTTATTGGCGTTACAAACATCAGAACAAATCTAATATACCCTCCCCACTATGGTGGTGTAGGGTATAACAAGTTAAATTTATTAAAAATCATTCAAACAATAACATTTTCTTGAAAATTATAGTAAAAACTTAACAAACCTCATGATAACCTTAAAAGTTTTAGTTTTTTATTATACCAGCGTAAATGTTTCAAAAACCACAAATAACCCTTAATTTGCAATTAATGAACGTTTATTAGATTTTTTCTTGTTTTTTTTTTTATTTAAAGATTTATTACAAAATCCTTAAATAGTTTAAGCTTATGCCATAGCAACCACTTGTGAAACATATTTTTTGCTTTAATTAGTAATGTTAAGTGTTAAATTAAATATTATTAATAGAATTTGTTTTAAGGAAATTTAAACTATTAAAATTATTAATTATTATTGTCATGAATAACAACAATAACAATAAAAAAAAAACTGTATAAACATAAAAACAATAATTAATTAAATTTAAAAGAAATTATCATAAATATAAATATAATAAATATAAACCAACAATAATTGTCAAACGCATTAAATATTAATGAAAAAACACAATAAAAAAATAATAATAAAAAATGCAAACTGATATAATTAAAAGTAATAAAATTAAATAAAAAATACATTAAATAAATTGGTATTAAAAAAATAAACGACTTAATGCTTAATCAGGCAGAAAAGTTATCTTTAACCGGCAAATTTTCTAAGATTTTTTATAAATTTTTTAAGAAATTCCAGAATTGCGTTAAAGTTATTTTTACATAAATGTAAATATATTATAAATAATTAAATGCTTATAATTTAACAGGTAATATAATTGCATTTATTATGACAATTACCAACATATTTTATTTTTTTTGCTTAGCCTTTTTTTAATGTAATTATATTTAACGCATATTGACAGCAATTAAAATATATGTGTAAAATTATATTTAAACAACTATAAAACATAAACAAAAATATGTTATATGTATGTATGTGCTAGCCATAACACATAATGATGAAAGTTAATTATTTATGCAAAACAATACAAGCAAGCACAAATAATAATAAAAATAATTAAAAAATTAAAATAAATTAATAATTAAATAATTCACAATTCTCGGGAAATTTGAAAATAAATACAAAAATTTCATTTTCAGCGAGTAAAGGTTAATGTTAAAATTAATATATTCCGTGAAAAATAATTAAAAATAAGCCTAAATAAATAATTATAAATTTAGAAAGGTCACTAAATTGTTGCTTTTTATTTATGTAATATTAATTAATTTAGCTATTAAACATTTCATTTTGTATTTCGTTTTTTGTCTTTGAAAGCCAAACACCTTATTTTGAAAAATTGTTATAAAATTAATTTCCGTTGATATTATTTGAAAATTGTTATCGTATAAACAACAATATGCCAGTCAGCCGGCCATCATCATATATGTAAACAAAAAATATATTAAACGGAAAACTGTGGAAAAACTAAATTAAATAAATAAATAAATTAGAGATAAAGGGAAATTTAATTTCCGTTTTAGACTGTGTATGTATATTTTGTCCAAAAACACACGCACTTCTACACTTATAAATAAAATTAATTAATTTTGTTAGTGATTTTTGTGTTATACCTAAATAATATCCCTTTAAAACGCAAACGTTATAGAGCCTATAAATTTATAGCCTTATCAATATTATTTATCATTATATTATTAGCAATTTTTTTTATTATAACCAAATCCTTAAGGCGAGAATAAATAATAAGTAACTTTAAAAATAATATGAGTTAGATTTTAACAAATCTGAATTAAATTTTTGCTTTTAAATTCCATTAACTAGTTAATAAATAATTTAATCTAAGCTTTAAGTTAATAAATTTACTTTCAACCATTCTGAAATTATGTTAAATTATTCGAAATTGCTGTTATATGCCATATCAAACATCTTTGAATTTTCTTTTGGAATCTCTGTTTTTAAGCCTGACCCAATTAATTAGTTGCCAGATCTTAAAAAATGAGTTGAAAGCATTTAAAAACTTGGAAAATATTAAAATTTAATTTAAAACGTTACAAAACTTATAAGAATTGAAGACATTTTGATTAATTGTTTAATTAAATAATATAAAAAAACTCCCTACTTTGTATTATTTTTTGGGTTTTATTCCAGATTTTATTGTTTAGTGAAACTTCAAATTTTCATAATTAACTTGTCGTGAAAGTTGGTTTATCTATTGAGTTAACAAAAAACAATTAAAGTTAAAAATACATATAAATCTACATGTTATAATAACAATTTCGTTTTGAAACCTCTTCAAAATATGTAAAAATATTGATATTTCAGTTCCTTTTAACTCATGCCTTAAAAAAAACCTTGAAAATTTTTAAAACAAGAGTTTGTTCACAAATGTGGGTAAAAATTAGCTCTGGGGCCAAATTACCGCATTCGATATCGAGTAAAATTGATCGTAATTTTCTTATTTGAGATTATGGCATTCGATATCGAACAAGAAATTTAGTACATTTTATCATAATTTCGATATCGAAATCATTTTTCGATACGATAGCTCGATCACGAATGCGGTAATTTGGACCCTGGCTTTAAATTAAAGTATTGGCATATTAAACATCTTTTCACTGAAACTGGTTTTTGTTGTGGCAATACTGCGTTAAAGTCATAGAGCATTATTGAGCTGCCAGATCTTAAAAAGTGTATCAATTAATATTTATAAATTTCTTATAAAAAAAACGTAGAAAATAACAAAATCATTACATCTAAAACAAATAAATGAAATTTTTAATAATTTTACATGTCACTCTAGAAATGATTGCCAAACTGTAAAATAGTATCTAGCTCAATATTTTTATAAATTTTAAATTAATTATTTGTTTTTTAACAAATTCTCTTTTTTTCTTTTTGCTTCCTTAATTTATTTAAACTTGACAATTTCCTTTAAATTCATTGTTTTAAAACGAAATCAAAATCTATATTAAAAAAAATCATGTCAATTTATCTTATAACATGTTTTTTTTTGCTCTTCTCTACTTAAATTTATTTTTAAACTGATATTTATTGAAGCTTATTTTTATTATCAGTAATTTATTATATGCGTGTATTTAAACAAAACTGTCACTTTATAAACATTAAAAAAACAGCACACTACTGTTTTTATAATTAAAATAAAAAAGGAATATCATTTATACAAAGTTTATATATGTATATATGCAAACGTATAATTAGTGAAAACCAGACATGTTTTTCTGCATTTAAATATATATATTTATATTCATTTCCTTACATTAATATTACAAACTTGACAATAATATACATATAACTATAATGATTTGTTAAATTAACAATAAAATATGTATGAAAAAGAACGAGTGGCCAGATTAATTTGATAGAAAACTTAATGCCAGATATTAAAACAAATTTCAACATTCAAGCAATATAATTTTTTTTAAATTCTCAATTTTTACACAAAACGTTTCTTAATCATAATTAAACCATATTTAGCAATGTCAATTTTTTCTAATTACATATTATGTTTACTTAGAAAGTTGTTAAAAAAAAAAAAAAAACTCTTGTATTGTATGTACTTTGAAACTTTAATTCCTAAATATCCCACAATTTACCGTTACAGTAAATAATTTGCATGTGGCAACTCCTTATTGTTGTTTATCACCATTATAATACTTTGCATGGGAATGTGAGTGATACAGTAAATGAGGTAAAACAAAAAATAACGGTACAATAGCAACAACAATAATAATTTTGAACTGACAACATACAACTACTGTCAATTGTTAAACAAGCAACAAACAGGATATATGTATATTTGCATTAATGTGTAAAAATATGTATTTGTTTGTAATATTTATTTTTTTGTTACGCTTTTTTCTGTGAAAAAGTCAATTTCTGTTGGGTTTTTTAACGCTTTTGTCAAGGATATATATCAAATTAACGCCATGGCTACAAATGACAAACAGCCAAGCAGAGACAAAACGACATATAGACAGTTATCATATTATAAACTACCAATATACCTATAGTAAACGATATAGCACGACAACCATCTGTCACATTAAAATGTTAAATGTATGAAATTTGAAAAGAAGAAAAGCTCAATTTCAAAGAATATTATTATTATGTAATGCGGGTTACAATCTAGGATAATCAGTGTGTGTGGGTTGTTGTTTTTTTTTATAGGCCTTATTAAAACCAACCAACCAAAAAATAGTAGTTGCTACTCGCACAATTAGTGTCTCATGAAAAGTAATTTATATTAAAATCAAACCGCTTATATTATAAAGATAATTATTTGCTCAAACCTTTCATGTCATCCGTCTTTTTTTATCATATTGTATGTGAAAACATTAAATCCTGCGTTTTTTTTTTTTTTTGTTTTTTATATAATATAAAATTTATGAAAAAACAAATAATTTTATATTGAGTTTCATGTGTATATTAAAATGAGTGCACAAAAAAATAAATTTTCACTATATTCAACTTAATCAATCGGGCATAAAGTTTAATTACATTTATGAAAAAAAAAACACATACATACACACAAATTAAGAGAGTGGGAGAGATAAATATGAATACAATGATTTAAAAACAAAAGGAAAAGGTGTGAATAAAATGTTTAAAATTTAAATAAATGGGGGTAATTGAAATTATAAGAAAACAAAGGACTATGAGTATAAATAAAAACAGAGTTCAAAGTAAAGATTTTTTTTGCTTAAAAACAGAATACCTATCAGTATTGTTATGTGGCAAGTCTCTGGTAAAAACAAAACACATCTGGTGCTTAAACAGAGTTGAAGAGTTGTATATTGCTTTAAATTTAAAAATAGTGACAAATTATAAAAGGCAGCCATATGACTTAAATATTACAAACCCTTACTTGATTTTATATTTTTAAAACCCATTTAAAATTAAATTTTAATTAATTTGCAAAAACTTTATAACGAAAATTATTAGTTAATTACTATAGACTTTCTTTTTCTTCAATTACCAAACCACAATTTGAATCATACATATTTATATATAAGCCATCATTAATTAGCGTGTCTAATAATAATTATTAAATATAAAACATATGCATGTTAAAAATAAATAATAATTCCATTAATTTATAACTGCTAGTATAATTGATAACAACTAGTGATACAATTGTATAAATTAAATTAATCCTACTAATAACATATAAAGCGTAAAAGGCAAGATGTTTAATTGGGATCATAGTTTTTATAGTTAAATAGTTAGAAACTAATAATTTCAATTAATAAAAGAGAATCGGAAAAATATTATTAATTTTGTTAAAGTTTTAAATTTTATTAAAGAAAATCATATTTTTATTTTAAAAATACAAAAAATGCAACTCTGTTATAAATCTGCTTGAAATTAAAAACCATCACATGACAACAAGAAGCAACTCTCTTTTAGTTAAGAGCTGCCAGACAATATTTTAATAATTCTTCTTCTTACACATCTTCTATATATAAAGAATTATAGATTTAAACTTTTTAAACAAAAACTTATGAACGATTTTGGGAATAAGTTACAAATTACATTTCCATTTTATATCTGCTCTTCATAACATGTTGCCAGATTGTTTATTTAACATAATGTTATTTATTATTTTCAAAATTTTTTTCGTGTGGCTATTTTTCACATTTCTAACTTATTTTTCCAAATAATTACATGTTTAATTTGGATGCCACATAGACAACAGCAAAACTTCATACGTTTCAAAAATAAAGTTTTCATATGACAATAAAATAAACCAGTTGAAAATCATGTGAAAAAAACAAAATAAATATTAGAGAAACTCCTAAAGTTTTTTTTTCTTGTTGTTGCCACAAAATTGAAAAAAGTTTTTTTTAGTTCATCGTAAAAAGTTCAAAAAAAGGAGAACAGAAAAAAAGAAACGTTTATTTTGAGTTAAATACATTACTATGTAGTGTTTAGGGAAACGTGGTCGATGATGATGATGTTATTTTGTATGTGAAAACAAGTTAAAACTTTTGTGCTGCATTTTGGCTAAGGATAGAAAATGTTGACGTGCCAATTTTTTAAAATTAAATGTTACCACATGGGAGAGTTTTTGTGTAGTTTGGCAAGTTCTTTTATTTTTTGCAGTTTTATTATTTTAAAATTGAGATAAAACTTCATACGTGCAAAATTTTAACAAAACAATTTTTTGACATTTATTGCAATTAAAAGCAGCAGCCAAGAGAGAGGGGGGGGGGGAGAGAAACAAATAAATATTAGTAAAAACAAAAAGAAATGACAGTGGTGTACACCACCACTAAACCAGTCACTGTAAAAAAAAAAAAAAATATGTAGGTACATTATTTTTTGATGGGCAATCGATTGAGACTATTTATTTTAAAATCGGAGAGGGGTCGTCCAAAAGGTGATCGCTTTCATATGGAATTGCTCAATAACTTTAAAATTGTTCAAAAATATTGATTAAATATTTGTTTTACACTGAATTAATTACAAAATAGTTCATTCCATGGTGTAACAAATCGGCAACAAATACAACACAATACACAAATAACAGACATTTTGTTTGTGTAAAATAATGTACTACTGTCAAAAACACTTGAAAAAGTATTACTTTTGACATAAGAAAATTGTAAACAAAGTCAGTCAGCTGTGCCACTGCACTCACCTTGTATATGTAGTTGCACCATGCTTAATTCCTTAATAATTTAGATCTGTTTTGTAAAATTCTCTAGCCATTTTTTTCTAACTCTGGCATCATCATTTCATGTATGCTTCTTCTTGACACAGTGTGGACACTGTCATCATATCTCAATGTTTTTGAAAATTGTTCAGTTGTCTTTTATATTTCTTTTACATTTTTACAGATAGACCCTGTTTATTTTATTTGTTACTTATATAAAACATTTGTATTGTAATGTAGATATGTAAATGACATCACTATTTTGTTATTTAATGAACTGTACATTATTATTTTTATGTTATTTATTAATAAAATATAGCCTGTGTTTATGCAATACAATACAGTGCTGGTTTTTTCTATATTATATACTACATAATATTTATTTTTATGGTTATAATCAACAAGAACAACAATAATAATAATAATAAAAGTACATACTAGATACAAATATATAACCAAAAACCAATAATTATAATGCTTATACACTTTAAACTTTTAATTTATTTAATGGAAATTATCGAAATTAATTGAAATTAATGTTTATTTTTTAATAAATGCACATAAATTTATGAGTTGCTGTTTTACAAACACTTAAAATGATAAAATATATGCTTTAACCCAAAAGAAGAAAAAATAAAACACAGCACCAACCAAACAGCCAAACAAATAAACTTATTTATGTATATAAATTAAAAATTATTTTAAATGTTTAACAAAACTGTAGCAAATAAAAAATGTATTAATATGGTTTAATAATGAAATTAAATAACTATTAATCTACAGCCGTAAAAACAATAATCTCTATAAATTTCTGGCAATTTAAAAATCGATTAAAGGCTTTAAACTAGCAATCTGGTTACTCCCTGGTTAAACGCTAAAGGATAACAATCCTGTTTACATAGCTAAATAAACGTAACGAAGCATGAGAAAAAAGATAAATTAACCTAAAAAGCACCGTTTATAATGGGAAAAAAAATTTAAATTGTATAAAAAGCCAAGAGTTTTTAACGCAAATTAAAGCTATTTTTCAAATTAACAACAAGAAAGAAAGTTTTTAAATATTTTCTTATTTTTAAATGAAAATCTTTAAACAATAATAATTATTATTATGCTACTTTTGAAATTAATGCATTAATAAAACTGAAATAAAATCCAGGTATTCACACACATAATTTTAAAACATTAATAACTTAAGTAATGCAAAACAACCTATACTGAAGTTTGTTTAAAGGAAATATGTATGTATATAAAAAAATAAAGGAATCTTCTAAGGAATTATAAAATAAAACACAGCTGTGTTTAATGGATTTTGTGGTTTTACACGCACATTATTATAAAAGAAATTATTTAAGCATGGCAAAAAAATAACCAAAAATAAAAAGGTTTATATGTATGTTATACTTATGACATTTAAATGTCATATAAAAAATTACAACGGTAACATATTTCCTTAGACAATCAGGGATTTATAATTTGGATGTATGTATGTGTATCTGTTTGTGTGTGTGCTAAACGGAAATGTTTAAAATTGGCAACATATTGTGGTTATGTTTATAATAACATTTTTTTAATAAATATTAATGTGGAAAATTTGAATGTTTTTTTGAAAAATTATTGCAAGTATGAAACACAAAAAATTTTTCTAAAATATTTAAACAATAAGGAAGGAGAATAATTGAGGTAAATGCAGGTTTTTATAGGCTGTTTTCAAAAAGAGATGTTATAAACTTTGTTTAATATTACCTTTAAATCATGAAAATAAAAAAATAACGAAATTTACCAGTATTTTCAATTGTTATTTGTATGCATTGAATTTTAAACCCCAAATGATTTAAATTTTTAATAAATACTTCCCTTTCTTTAGTAAAATATGTAATAAACTATCAAAATATAATAAAATACTTTTTTTATAAAAACTTCATTTCGAGTATATGGCAGCTCTTAGGCTACTTAACAAAGCCGCCATTAATAAGAAATGCCAGACAATGCAGCCTCTAAATTGGATAGAATCTTCTAATTAATGGCGGCTTTGTCAAGCAGCTTAAGTGTTGCCAATACATTGTAATTAGTACTAAATGATAAAATCGCTTTCATTTATAATTATGAATTTAAAACAGTACAAATTTTACATTTAATAGATTGTAGTTATTTGAATTAAACTAAAAATTGAAAGCTTTACTTATTTTCCCTAAAAAATCTTTAAAGTATAATAAAAAAATTAATTACAGATTAATTTTTGAAATATAATTGAAATATATTGAAATTCTTCTTAATTTTATTTAATATTAATAGTCTTTACAAAATATTTTCTTAAACAAAATTTATCCTTGTGTTTGGCTAAAATATAAAGGGATGTATATTTATTATAAGCCACCCTCTTATTATTTGTAATGCCTAGGGCCAGGGTAATAAAACTTTGTTCCCCATAGTTTTTTCTTCTGTGTTTAGTTACTTTTAAGAAATATGTGATTTTAAGTTTTAGCTAAGCTTAACAAACAGGATGCGTACATTTAAAAACTTATTAAATTGCTATAATTTATAAGGTTTTATCTTTTACCTTATTTCGTTTAGGAGGGTGGGGACAAGGAATGGGGGATTTTGTGTCTTTGCAAAGCAGGAGCATTCAAACTCTAACTCTTAAAAACCAGGCAAGATGAAAACGTAAAAGCAAACAGAAACTACAAAAACATTTTATTTTATTTTATTTTATTCTCGTGTTACGTTTTACTTTATTTTTGGCAAAAAGCGGAAACTCGTTAGTCTAAGCAGTAGAGTAGAAAAGTACAAAATCCTATAAAGTTTAAGGAAAAACCAAAAATACTCAAAGTTACTCTTTAGAAACATAACAAAAATTTCCATTTGTTATAATGCTAACACCCAACAATTGCAGAGCTGGTTTCTCTCTCTCACTCTCGCTCTCACACTCTTAATGCCTTACTTTATGTGTTGCTAGTAACGGAAATAGAAGTGCTAAGACAGCAGGCAATTAATTTGCATGTTAAAAAACAACAAATAAAAAAAACTGTTTTAAACTTTTTTGTTGTTTGAACCGAAAATTAAACCTTGTTGTTACGTTTTATTGGGAGACAAAGACTAGGGAAAGGAAAATACATACATATATATAAAAAGGCCAAAGCAGAAAAATAGATTTTACCTTTTCTAAACCTGAACTTTAAATCACTTGATTTATGATGATTTTTAATGACTATTCATCAATCTTAAAAGAAAATTAGTGTAAATAAAAAATATAAAACAGAGATAAGATTGGGTTGTATTAAATAACAAGATAAAATGTAAATAAATAAAAAGATTTAACAAATTTAAGGTAATTTGTTAAAGGTTTATTAAAACCATAGAGATTTTCTAAACTAAGGAGATTTTTGTTATAAAAATTAAGAAAAGTTCGCAATATTATGGAAAACTAAAGAGATTTGTGTTAGAAAATTTGGAAATTTAAACAGAAAATTTAACCAACTTTTGTAAAAAAAAGTTTGTGCTTTAGTTTTTAATTTTCCATTTCTAGCTTTCAAAAAAAAAAAAGTATTTGCTAAATTAACGTTAGTTTTATTTTTTGCTTTTTTTTAACAGTTTAAGTCCATCGAAATGTTATTTAATAGCAATTAAGTATATTTATCAAACTAAATTGAAACGGCTGCCACATTACCACAGACACACACTAAAAATAGATTTCTATTTTTATATATATATTTTTTTTTGATGCTGTTAACAGAAGATAAAGTTTGTTTTTGCTGATTTTTTTTTTTCAATTTACAAATGTATAAGTTATTACTAAATAAATAAAAGCGAAAAGAAACAAGTAAAGAGATGTTTAATGCTATTTTGTGGGTAAATCTTATAGAAACCAATAGCAAATATTAAGTTAACTATAGATTAAACGCTAGTTAGTAAATGGGTAGGAAAAGGGAGGTGGCACCTTCCTCTGTAAATGCTTAAGTAACACGTTCAGACTTTAATTAAGGAGTTTAACTTCATTTTTTGCATCAATTTCAGGAACTATTTCCAGAAAAGTTTTTTTTCTGTTCTGTTCAGTTCATTTAGGAATTAATCGCATTTATCGGGGTATTAAAAAGTTTAGACCATCAATTAAATGTTTTACCATTTATTTTACACACAAGCAGCTAGCTGATACCGAGTATTTAATATTGTTTAAATTTATTTTTTTTCGTCATAATATGGTTAGTTTGTTTTTGTTTGCCCATTTATATTGTGCTTTACATTAATGGTTTTTTCTTACTTTTAGTATTAAAAAAACATTTGTTACTAATTATCGTGGCAATAAAAAGTGTGTAAGTAAATTGTTGTAAGGGGAATTTCTACAAAAGTTCTTATTGTTAACATTTTAAGGAAATAAATTGCTGACAGTATGTAAGCGAAGTAGGAGAAAATGCAAAATCAATATTAAGTGAAAATTAATTAATATTAATTGATTGGGTAGTTTTTACGTTTTATTACATTTCATGTTTCGTTTGGCTGAAATGGATGGAAAAGTGTTTAAAGTTGTAATCATAAATTTAAAGATTGATAACAAAAAGGACAGCCTTTAAATTAAATAACCTTAATTAAATTTCTCACTCTTAACAAAACTTTATTGCGGTGCGTTTTACCGCTCTGAGATAAAATTGTTTTTGTTTAGAAATTAACATAAATTAAGAAATCTAGTTCTTATTTTTATTTAAATTCAGCTAAAAATCTTTATTTAAAAAACCTAAAAAGTTTGCGTTGCGTTTTGCACACTTCAAAATATCTGTATACACTTTAAATTATCTGCAATCAATGGCATTATGTTTTTATTTTGATTTAAATTGCATTTCTTGGTTTAAAATTTTAATTTATTAAAAATAAAAAGTTCTTAACTTTTTTAACATTTTATTTTTGAACTTAAAAATGTTTTTTCAGACACTAAGTTTGTTGCGGTGCATATATAATTATGTAATGTAATGTAATTCTAATTGTTATTTAAATTTAATTCCTTGCTTTCAAAATAAAATTTCTTATCTTACTAACAAAAATAGAAACGCAACGCAGGTTTTTCCGCATTTTGGGAAATAATTATTTTACTTAAAATGTTTAATTTGTATTGACATTTAATTTTTCGCTTTAAAATGTGATTCCAGACACTTACTTCGCTGGCGTTTGCGTTTTTCCGCAGTGCGGTAAAATTTTAATGATCCTTAATTCAAATAACATTTAATTTGTCACCTTTAAAATGTTGTCTCAAACAGTTAGTTTACTTGCGGTGCATTTTTCCGTAATAGGAAATATATTTTCGATTTACAAATAAATGTAAGCAAAGTTATTTTAGACTTACAGTTAATAAAATAAAATGTCTACGGCTAAAAACCTGCTTCTGTAAGTTTTTCAACATTTTTAATTTGTGGCGAATTTTTCCGCATTGCGGAAAACAAGGAAGTTAGTTATTCGCCCCTATCGTGAATAAAAATTCCACATGAAATTTGTTCCCTTTTCACATTTTTCCTATTAAAATTCAATGTTAAAAAAAATAAAAGGGAACAAATTTCATGTGGAATTTTTATTCACGATAGGGGTGAATATGTTTTTTACATTTTAAATTTATTTTTAGTGCCAACATTCACTAGAGTTTTATTTTACATAACAAAAATTTAATGGCAGAGCGTTTTTCTGCACCCTGTCAAAACGTAAATTAAATGAAAACGAAACAGAAACGTTTTAAAGTAAAAAATATTTGCCTTATTTTCCATTTCATTACAAAATTTACAAAAAAAAATAGTATTTGAAGTAGCAGCTTCGTAGTATTCTTTAACATAGTTTGCACTTTTCACTTTTAAAATTTCCTTGAAAATCATATTCCAATGAATCTCCCGCTGGTTTAAAACACACAGGGAAAATATAGCAAACAAATAAATTCATTAAAGGTGGCTTGTTTAAAATAATGATTTCGTTGAAAAAATTTTTTCGATAATTGTAAGTTATATAAAAAAATAATAAGGAATAAATATGAAAATAATATAATTTAATTCAACACGTTTATAAAAAAAATTTCCGATTTCTTTTGAATAAGACTTTATTTAACCTTTTCATTTACTTTATTAATATTTTTATAACAATATGTTGAAGATTTTCTTAAATTCCTTGCGTGTATGCACAACAGATAAGTAATTAAAACTATATTTTCCTTTTTTATTTTTTTCTCTCGCATTTTCTTCATATTAATTCCTACTTATCATACTGTGCTCAGGCTGTAGTATTGGATATTTGGAGTTTTACTTCAGCGGGGGAATATAGATAGTGATAGAGTACTGTCTGTTAATGTAATCTGCTTTAGCAATTACAGCACACTGGACTGGGAGTACGACTGCAAACAAATGTATGCCTTCTTTTACACTCACAAATATTTTACATAATTGTCTGCTTATTTCCTGTTCCTTATAGTTAAGAAATTACAGTTAAAGCAGCTAAAATTTGTAATTAATTTTTTTTTTTGGGAGGGGGATATTGCAAAAAGTTATGAGTACAATTTTTAAACCTATTAAAATAAGTCCTAAAAATTGTGGTATTTACTGAATTAAAAATTTTAAATAAAATACTTTCTAGATTTTAATAAATTCTAATAATATTTTAACAGTTTTCTTTAAAGCATTCGTTGCTTATTTAATTATTTTCTGTTTAATGTTGCTGAATTAAACCAGCTGAAAATCTAGTATGGCAACTATCTGTTGTTTATACATAGCGGCTTCAAGTAGAGCATTTGTTAAATGGCGTTTAGGTAACTAACAAACGGATGTATGGTTTAAAGCGGAAATAAGTTGGGAATGTTAGCTATTTTGGCAAACAAAAGGAATTTTTTTAGATTTCATTAAAGTATTTAAGTTCCCACTGCACGGAAAATGTAGTGTTGAGAACTACCGAGGATATTGATGGGTCGATTGGCAAGTTTACTGAGGACATACGAAGAGCTGTGCATCACGCTTCCACATATGACGTTGAATGCAGAAATAGGACAAACAGAACTTATTTCGCTGAACTCGAACATCTCCTGACAGAAAAAAGAAGAGTTAGAAGAGAGTGGCAAATTCACAGGTCTCCTCAACTGAAAGCTAGGCTACGGGAATGCAGAGATATACTAAGAAATTTCTTAGAAACCCTAAGAATGGCTTCACTTAAATCATACTTGGAGGGAATTGACAGTTCCCCACAATCTGACTATTCGTTATGGAAGGCGGCACGAGGTTTAAAAAGACCAGTTAGAGGAAAGCCTCCTTTGCGAAATCCGACTGGTGACTGGGCTAGAAACGATTCCGAGAAGGGGACTTTATTTGTTAACCATTTAAGAAATGTGTTTACTATAAACAACTCAAATAATGCAACTGATTTGCCACCACTCGTTATTAGACCTCCTGTACCTCTAAGACTTAGCTTTAATGATATTCAAAGCGCTATTGGTACTCTGAACCTTAAAAAAGCTCCAGGTATGGATAAAATCAGCAACAAAATGCTTGTGGAGTTACCTCGTGTAGCTAGAAGAATTATTCTATTTATCTTCAATGCTATTTTACGCCTAGAATACTATCCTGCAGATTGGAAGGTATCTATGATTACCATGATTCCTAAGCCAGGGAAGGACCTCACCAAAGTAGAGTCATATAGGCCAATTAGCCTACTGCCGACAATTTCAAAACTGTTTGAAAAATTGTTAATGGCTAAGTTGATTCCAATTCTGAACGACACTCAATGTATTCCAAATCATCAATTCGGGTTCAGAGCTAAACACAGTACCATCGAACAAACACACAGATTAGTAAATGTGATAAGACGGTCGTTTGAAGAGAAAAAATACTGTTCCGCGCTTTTCATTGATGTTTCCCAAGCGTTCGACAAAGTCTGGCATGAAGGTTTAATGCACAAAATAAAATTAGCTCTGCCTGCTAACACCCACAAACTTATGAAAAGTTATTTATATGGTCGCAAATTTACAATCAAAGAAGGAGATTTTTTAAGCCCCGCTCAGCCAATTGAAGCAGGAGTACCCCAGGGTAGCATACTGGGTCCTACTTTATATTTGATTTATGCATCCGATATGCCGTCAGACCCCAATATACATACTTCAACTTTTGCTGACGATACAGCCTTTATTAGCGTTCATAAGGACCATCAAATAGCATCACTGAATTTGCAGAATTATATTTATAAACTAGAGAATTGGCTTGAGCTTTGGAAAATCAGGGTTAACGAACAGAAATGTATTCATATAACTTTCACATTGCGAAAAGATACCTGCTCGTCCATCAGAATAAATAACCAAATTATTCCGCAACACAATGAAGTCAAATACCTCGGAATCCACCTCGATCGTCGTTTAACCTGGAAGTCTCATATTGACGCAAAACTTACACAGATGAGATTAAAAGCAGTGCAACTTAATTGGCTAATCGGCAGAAATTCTACATTAAAGTTGGATTGTAAACTTTTGTTGTACAATGCAATTCTAAAGCCAATATGGTGTTATGGAATTCAATTATGGGGTACTGCCTCAGCATCCAACATTGAAAAGATTCAAAGAGGTCAAAATAAAATTCTACGTATAATTACTGCAGCTCCATGGTACGTTAAAAATTCTCGAATTCACAAAGATCTAGGCATTCCTTTGGTGAAAGACGAATTTACAAAATACGCCTCAAAATATGTCAGCAAACTTGAACACCATCCAAACCCACTTGCACGAGACATCCTTAACTTTAGTGGCCATGTTCGGTTGAGAAGGAGGGATACCCTTGCTTTAACTCAAACGCAAAACAGATGACTGGATCAGTGGATGTAAATTTTTTTGTAGTATCATAATATTTTGTCTAGCACTGGCTGGACTTATTATTTTCTTTTAGTATTAAGATTCGAAAACTTATTGTCATTTCAATATCTGAAGATTCAATAAATAAATATAATTGTTTTAAAAAAAAAAAAAAAAAAAAAAAAAAAAAAAAAATTAATTTTAGGAGTTTTTAAAACTTTTCAAATAAAAATGTAAATAAGAAATTAAGAATTCTAATATAATAAAAAATTTTATAAAAGTCTTTTAGAAATAAATTTTAAATTGCTGTTTTTTTCCAAAATTTCTACTTCCTAAATGACAAATCATTTTTTGTTACCAAAAAAAAGTCTTCAAAGTGATGATTTATTTGTTGATTTAAAAATTCTGCAAAAATCTTTTTTTTAGTTTAATTTACTTTTCTTTTCGTTATTTTTCATTAGTTTACATGTACATTTTTAGATAGCTTTTGAAATAAATCATGTATCTACATACATATGTATATACTTGTATGTCAAAAAAAAAGAAAGTAAATGAATTGAAACATAAAAATAAAAACGAGAATTATATTATATGTCTGGCTGGTAATGTGATTATAAACGTTATCGATATGCAGCTACCATAAAACAGGCAGCCAGTTTAACACACAGACAATCCCTGTTTTTCCTTATAAAACAACAAAAAACGCAAAAAAATAACCCAAAAAAATACTTATAGAAAGAATAGAATATTTGAAAATTGAGATGAGTTGAAATGAATACAAATAAATATTTAGCAGAACGAGAAAAAGAAACTTACGCACCCTTAAATACAGAAAACTACAGACACAACAACAATGTACCCGTAGAGAATGACTTTACATCGAAAGCTGCCGGTCTGAATGACTGGCTGGCTGGCGGGCTCTTGTTATTTGCCACTGCCACTTACACGTCACTTAATCGAATTATCATCAAACATGGCGTCAAACAAATGATAGTCAAGTTTTGAAAAAAAAAAAATAACAGTAAATGTAAGTGTATGTGTGTTTGTGATGCAGGAGTTGCCATACAGAGTTTAGCTTTATACATTCGGCTTTGGTCAGTGTGATTTGTTGTTTGTGTTATTTTTTTTGTTAGATTTTCATTTAAGGGGATTCATTTTTGTTTTATTTTATTTCCTTTTTTCTTTTATTTACGAAAACAAAAATGCAAAAAAAACCCTCAAATTTGTGATAATTTAGGAAAATGTTAAAGCCAATGCCACTGTCAATGTTTGAGGTTATGTTCATTGACAGTTCTGTTATCCCTATAGCAAAGTTAAATCCTTTGTATAACAAGTAATCTGAATAAGTATTTGTTGTGAAAACAGAAAAAAAGAACCTAAAAATAAAAATAAATGTTGCGTGTTTACAGGAAATTTCTTTTTATTTTTGTTATCCTTTGCCAACCTAACAAGGGATCGGATATAAACTTACGTGTTAGGAATTAGGTGTGATTTTAATGGGTTTCCTTTACAGTTCTTTTTTTGTTCTTTATATCGTATAACCTTTTTTCTGTATAAAACTCTATTAAAGATTTAATTGATTTTAGTTTAACTTATCCTTTTTTTAAAGTATAAGTTTTTAGTATTTAAATTGATTTCTTTTATTAACTATGTTTTCTATTTTCTTTCTTTTAGATATGAACAAGGGTTCACCTATTGATTATAAAAGTGGCTCGGCTTGTTCGACACCCACCAAGGATACATTGAAAGGTTACGAACGTTCAGCTAATAATTGTTTGGGTCCTGTGCTTCCGCCTCGCAGTGTTATGAGCGGCATACCTTCTCATCATTATTCAGCACCCATGAATTTTCGCAAAGATTTGGCGGCCCGCTGTTCGGCCAAATGTGTGGCCATAGTAGCGGTCTCCGTTTTCATAGCCATGTGTGTTTTGTTAATATTTTTAACAGGTAACTTATAACAAAAGAAATTTAACTTAAATTTGTACAATATTTACTCAAATTATTTTCAAACATTTTCTAGGTTTTGGCGTGCTGCACTGGTCTCCCTCTGCCCCCTGTACAGTTCTAGTCGGCAATGAGGCTTCTGAAGTGACCGCTGCCAAAAGCACTAATACGGATCTCTCGAAACTGCACAATTCCTCGTTACGCTCAAAAACCGGACAACCTACCATGGTAACAACGGCCACCTCATCGCTATCCTCTTCGCAAGCGGCCGCCTCTTCATCTGCCTTTCAGTCTACCTCAGCCTCTTCGGTGGCTGTGGGTTCAGCAGCAGCCACTTCATCGTCGTCCTCCTCCTCCTCGGTGTCGTTGTCATCATCAACTTCACTGTCATCACCATTGGCAAATACCAATAATGGAGGTAATTATTCACAAGTTTTAATTATTTTTAAATGAGTTTTACACAAAACAACAAAGCAAAAACAAGACGAGTAAAGAAAAAACAAAACTTAAAATAAGACAATTTTCTTCCTACAACTAGATTATTTTTTCCTTGTAAAAAAGAAAAAAGATAACAAAAATCATGACGTTACTGCGAGCACAATAATAAGTTTTTTTTTTATAAAAATTAAATTGCAAACAGTTTTTTTTTTTTGTTTCTGTTTTTGTATTTTGGTTTTTTTAGAATTAAAATCTTATTTTGCCCCCCTCCTCAACACATTTTTTAAACCCCGTAAAAACTGCTGACAAGTTCAAAAGGAATTTTAAAAAGATATAAAAAATAAAATGTTGAAAATAAAACTGTCATTTCATTTTAAATTTGTACAAATAAAAAAATTAAACAATTAAATTTACGTAGCAGAGTTCAAAAGAAAGAAAAATTAAGGATTTTGTGACAGTTTCAATAGATAATTAGGTTTTTGTGTTAAATTAAAATAAATTCTTTAAATAATTAATTATTTTTGTCAAGAAAATAATAAATTTAAATAAAACAAATGATTATAAAATTATTTCTAAATATCCAGCTAGTTAACTCTATTGTTATGAAAACCAGCTGGCAGCAGACAGGATTTCATTAGCCAACAGGGTTGTATTAAAGAGTAGCAGTAGGGTTGTATTAGTAGAGTATGTAAGGGAATTGGTGAATAATAATGTTTAGCTGGTATTTTAATGTTATTTTTCACATTTTTATGAATTAAACCACAATGTAAAGCGATTTTGAAGCAAAAATTTAGGAAATTTTTTTAATATTTTTAAAAATCCTTTTAAGCCAAAAATTTAACTATTTTCATTAGTAGTATTAAAACATTTAAAATTAGAAGCTTAAGTTCAAATATTTAAATTGCTTCAAATATTTCAATGTATTTATTATTGTATTATAAAATTTTCTAGAATTTCGTTAAATTTCTTACATTTGTCTATGATTCATTTATAATTAAATCAATTTTCCTTGGAAATGACAAAATTATATTCTTACATTTACGTTTTTACAACTCATTTGCCTAAATAATCAAATTATAAACACATTTTTTACGCATAATTAAAGCGTGAAACCTTAAATTTTTAATGCCAGCATAATATTCCTACGACTCTACCAACCACACCCTCAAATTTTTACACAATAAAACCAAAATACAAAAATAAACTACCCTGAAAGACAATACTACGGTTAACTTAAGGAATTTTTAAAGAATATTTAAGAAATATTTATAGAATATAATGATAAAGAAGCTAAATAAGAACAATGATTTAACTTGTAAATGTAAAACTATGTTGTTTAAATATAGAACTGTTAAACTGGATGGAAAATAATTTAAATAACAGGGATGTGTTCAATCAAAGGTTCTACAAAATGCAACAACAAGAACCCTTTAAATTTGTACCCCGAAAACAACAACAACAACAGAAATATAAATATAAATTATTTCCACGTTATCGCAGAAGTTTATCAGCTCAAAGTTTTGAGCACTTAATTACAAAACAAACTAAAGCAGAAAATCTTCAAGATAATAATGATAGTAATGGTGATGAACAGGATTTGACAAATGCACAGACATTTCAAACTAATATAGACAATATAATGAAGACAACACCAGAAGCTATAACAGCAGCTCAAGATGAAATCCTTAATGATGAAGAAGTTTTAAAGGTAAATAATTCACAGGTTGCTAAGGACGACTTGGCTGATGATGCTGCTGACGATGAAACATTAATGCTAAAAAGTAATTATGACAACAAGCAATATTTGAAAGAACAACAGCAACAACAACAATATCCCTCAGCTACAACTACTCCATCAAGTTTTCCCAGCATCATCTTAACAAGTGATGAGTTTTTACCGGTTTCATTATATCAAACATCTCCAGCTTACGAGTTTTCAAAGGCAACAATAATGTCTTCTTATGATGATAAAACTTTGAAAATCAATAACCTATTAAATCTCAATCAAAGTAATAAACATAATATTAACAAAGAAAATAATAATAATAACAACAAACTAAAGGCAAAACAAGGCAACAAAACTGATGATGAGCTAAAGCAAAAGCAGCAGGATATAGAAAATGTCAACGCAGACTTTTACTACCAGCAGCAACCGGCTACAACTGCTGCTAACTTAATAAACTTAAGCACTGTACAGGTGGATACCGAAGAATTAACGGATGTAGAAGCCACCACAAAATTGTATACCATATTCGAAAATTACAACTATGATGAAGAGGAAAGCATTATAGAGGTTTTAAATTTAGACTTAAACAAACAGTTAGCAGAAATAAACCCAAAAAATATTATTAAAAAGTCTTTAAAAACTCCAGCTAAAGATAACTTTAACGTTAACCTTAACGATGACATGTCTAATGGTTTACAACAGTCTGACGATAACAATCAAAGATATAATAACGAAATTAACACGCAGAAAAAACTGAATGCCAATACAAAGAACTTAAAAAATGAGGAAACTGAAGAGACCAGCAGCAGTAACAATAAATCTACTGAAAATGAGGCCGACAACAATAATAATGATGATGATAAAGATGATGACAGCAATAATTTTCAAATCAATCGTTTTCAACAGGAAAGCATTGGCACAGTGACAGTTAATAGCCAACATTTAAGTGACAACTATGATGACAGTTATTTAAGTCAACAACAACAAACTAATTTAGAGAGCGAAAAAGATTCGCCTGAATCTTTAGAAAATCTCATGTTAAATGATGGTTTATTGCCCTTAAATTCACATCAAGGATTTGAGCACATAAATTATGCTCAACATTTAGACGATATTGATATAGTTAAGCTAGAGCAGACACACTCTAATGAAGAGGAACTTTATAAAACCATAAATACTGTGAAAACAACTGCCAATAAAGCGAAATCTAAGAAAACTAAATTTCAATTGAATACCACACACTATGATAAACAACAAAATGAGGTACTAGTGTCAAATGAGCAACATGGAAATGAACCACAAATAATGTACGAAAAACCTATAACCTCTGCCCCTATATTAGCACATTTTGAAAACCCTGAACACAAATTGCTCTCAAACAAAGACAATATGCAGGAGAAAAGAATTATAGTTAATCTAACCATAGCCTCAAATGATGGCTCGGGTAATATGTATAGCTTACATGTCAATATACCAGCCTTTGATCAGTCCGGACAAGTGCAAAATATGCAACAAGTTTTGACCCATGAAAAACAAAACGTCAAAGAAGAACAAACAGAAAAGAACACAGAGATACCCAACATTACACAGTCAGAAAAACTTAAAGTTAGTCCTTATTGCATACCCGAACCACCACCTCCCATACCAGAATGTCCTTGTGCCTGCGGTTTATATTCTACACCAACATCCAGTTCTTCTTTAGACCCTGACCTAGACAATGACTGGTTTCAGATTTCTTCTTCTACAACATCAACCGAAACTACTAAAACTGCCACTACTACTGTAACACCTACTACACACTACACAACTTCTACACCCGCCATTTTATCTAATGAAAATCATAACGGTGCTCTGGATAATACTAACGATAATGTTAACGATATCTCTAATATCGATAACAAAGTTAGTGTTGATATTGATCTTGATACTACTACTGCTACCACCTCTAATATGCTTGATTTTGTTACTGATGATAATTTTGTAACTAATCTGAATGTTAATAGTTCTAATGAAAATGGTGAAAAGTTTGCATGTCCTGATGTTATGCCCATACTTATACTTGAAGGTGATTTGTATTAAATTATGTGCTACTTAACAAACTAACTTTAAAAAAACTTACTAATTACAAACAAATTAACCAGGAAATAAATTACTAAACAAACATACATAAATAAATAATAAATAAATATAATTTAAGTTATTGAACATTTGTATTTTTAATTTTATAAATATGTAATTAAAAAGATCACCCTTAATTTAATCGTTGTTATCTTATAATTACGGTTTTTTCATCATTTACATATTATTTTTCATAAAAATATCATTTATTATGCTCATTTTTTACTTAACAATTCAAACATTAATCACTATTGCTTTCAAATTATTAGTATTGGCTATAAAACATCAAAATTATTCATCAAACTTTTCAAAATTTCATATTTTTATCATGAAAGTTCATTAAATGAAATTATGACATAATTTATTAAATAAAATTAAATCGACAACTATAGAAATACCCACAACAATTTAACCTTTAAAAAAATAACGAAATATAATCCATAAACTCCAAAGGTTTTATAAGTTTCTTAATCAAAACTGTTAAAAAAAATTGTTTATTGTCTAAACAAATAGTTTTCCTACGTGTTTATTAATTATTTTTGACAATATCTAGTGTTATTTAAAGAAATTTTAATATTTACTCAAAACAGTGTAACCACTTGTTCTAGCACAGCTTTTTTTGACGTTGTTTACTGTTACAAGAGTTTTGCAAGATCAAACATAATTAAATAAAACAAAACTAAATATATGTTGTCCTGTACTAAATAAACAAAGTTTTTTAAAACAAGTAAGAGTGCTATATTCGGCTGTGCCGAATCTTAAATACCTCCACCTAAACGTAATAAGAAATACAAAAACTACACTGGTTATAGGACTAGAATATCCTTATTATGTGTTTTCTATTCAGTCTTAGTGCAAATTTAATTATTATTTTATATATTGTTTGAAAGACAATTTTATGACCAACATAATTTATGGTAAATATTTTGAAATTTTGTCTAATTTTCACCATTTTTAATTAATTTAATTACCAATTCTTACCATAATTTACAGAGTTTGTCTGATGTTCATAATAATCTTGAGTGTAATTTAACAGAGTATAAAAAAGGGGAACAATTCGGTTTTAGTGACTTTGCTCAAAAAAAAAAAAAAAAAAGATGGCAGCAAAAAAAAATTTGTTGGCGGTCACGCCTATTTTCGAGGGGGCGGGCCCGTAAAGTTGACAATATATAGGCCTATATCTCGGGAACTACTGGGTGTCTGATAATACATTAAATAAAAGGTATTAATATACCTTTCCAACGATATATATCATGATTATAAAATATGGACCGAATATGGGTTAAATCCCAAAAGAATGTTTTTTGACCCGAATTTATTTGTTTTTTTTGGAAATGGTTCTTATATGCCAGCTATGACAAATTATGGGCCGATCTTCTTAAATTTTGGAACAGTGATTTTTGATATGAGGATATTTCACGTCGAATTTCAAGTGGACCTTATATGGAGGTCATAGTCAAATATGGACCGATATTCTCAAAATCCTGCTGTTTGATTTAGGCATGTATGTAAATGATCCGTGTAAAATTTTGGATTCGTACCCTTATTTATAAGAGATTTATGAGTATTAAAGTGATTTTCGGAAGACCGAAATTCACAAAATTTTGTGGCATGATTTTTGTATATATGTAAATGATCTGTGCAAAGTTTTAAGTTTATACAATATATAGGGATAAATGTCTTTTTCAGATGTGGTCCTTGTATGGGAGCTATGACCAATTCTGGGCCGACCACCATAAAATTTAGTACAACAATTTATTTGCCTATAAAGATTATTCATGTCAAATTTTAGCCGTTTAACATTGTTTATATCTGTGTTATACGTATTTAAGTGAATTTTGGAAGTGGACTTTATATGGGGGCTATGGTCAAACATGGACCGAACTAAAAAAAATTTCGTTTTGCGATTTATTTTTGCATAAAACTTATTTTTGCTGAATTTTGTCTTGATATGCCAATTTTATAGGCATTTATGTATAATTGAGCAATATTTCGGGAAGATTTTTGTATGAGGGATATGAGAAATCATGGACCGATTCATATTATTTTCCGCACACCTTCTTCTTTTATCATAAAAACAACGTATACAAAATTTCATGGTATTATCTGCAATATATTTCAAAATATTGCAATAAAATGGACAAAAAATATCAAATTTTTATGGAGGTTGTCTCACATATTGGTCCATAACTCTGGTTGGCATGTTTTTGTGACTCAAATTTTTCGCCCAAATGAGTACAAAAATTAGTTTTGGGGTTTTATAACACAAGTGTCAATTTTTCTGGAGTGAAAACGTAAGACTATCTTTTTTTGTGGTTTCTACATTGCAATTTCAATTGTCACTACTGTCAAAAACAGACGAGTAGAAATAAGTGCTTGTGTACATCACAAAACAATATTTAATATATTATTTCGTATATTTCTACGGCATAAACGGTTGTCCACACTTTAAACCTCTTATTCAAAAACGATTATTAAATTTAACAAACGTTTATTAAACAAATTTTTATATGCAAATCTGTCTTAATAAACGTTTGTTAAATTTAATAATCGTTTTTGAATAAGGTGGTTAATGTTATTACGATGGAACATTTTTCATTCAATTTATTACAAAATTAAAAAATTCATACCAATTTCAATTCACATAAATTATTATTGAATTGTAAATAAAACATCTGTTTTTATTTTGGTTTCTAGGGTTGCCCCTAAAAATTAAAATATAGAATATTAATATGGAAAAAAAATATGAAATGACATGCTTTGGCAATAATGTCATTTGAGAGTACAATAATATCAACGTAACAAAACGTAAGTCAGACGAGCGTATTATAGAAATTCATTTGTTTACGAACTCGCCCGTGTACCACTCGTTCGCGTGAGAATACACTTGACGATTTTTTGTTTTAAAAATAGAAAAGTGACGATTTGACGATTTTTTCATTGAAAGTGACGATTTTCTGAATTATTAAAATTTTCTATCATTTGTTCATTTTAATGCTTTTGTTACCAAATTTTTTTGCGACAACTATTTTTCTGATTTAATATTATAAATATTAAGAGGAACATGACATATTTTAAAAACAAAACTAAGTAATTAGTTTAGTAAGTTTAAGTATAATAATTCCAAATAATATTGAGTTAATGAATTAATAAAATATGCTAAATTCAAATGTTTATTAATAAAATACTGCAAGTCTTGTTTCACACTCTTCAGTTTTAGTTGATCAGATTTTGTTCAATTCTCTTTTGAACTTGCCCTTTCATTTACACACGTCAATTCAATTTTCGTGCTTTTTAATCGTACTTTTAATGCATGAAAAAAAACAAAAGAAATAAGAAAATTGACTGGTACCATCAATCAAAAATACTTGGACAAGCGGACTAAGATATTATAAAAATATTACACAAGTTCGTTTAACATTATATTTTTTGTGGTTTCTTATTTAAAAAGTTAAAATTTATGTACATTGATATGTATTGTACCAGAGACTATATAAACTTGATTTTTTTGTTTTCGTTTAAATAAAAATTTTATAATACTATTAGAAATAGTGACTTTAATTTTTACGATTTTTAAAATTTGAAATGACGATTTTTTTTCTTTTTTTATCGGGATTTTGACGATTTTTCCCGAAATTTATCTGGCAGCCCTGCTTGTTATCTAGATTCTGGAAACATGCCATTAAATTTAATGAAAAAAAATTTATTAAATATGTTAGATTTAACTGCCTATTTGTTTTATATTCTGATACAGACATCGGCTTCATTATTATTTATGTTTAAATAATAATAAGATGAACAATTTTATAAACTTACCCTAAAACAACAAAATTGAAGATTCAGTTTACTTCTATCAACTCGAATTCAGTTACACTGACTTTTTATTAATCAACTTTATTTTGTTTTTATTTTGCATTGAATTTCTAGTTGGCTTCTTTACAAACACAATTTACAACTGAAACAATAACCTTCACAGACAGACTCTCTTGCAAATCCACAAACAAGAGAAATGTAAACAACAACAACACACACACTCACTGATTTATTTTAACAACTACTTGGCCAACAACATTCTCATAAACTTTTATCACATTTTACACTTTATTTTCTAAGATTCTTTTGAAATAAATTTTTTATTAATTACATTCTATAAACTATTAAATTAATATTTATTTAATTTTTAAGCACTTAAAACAATTGCTTTTTACTTATTTTTAAATAATCAAACACACATAAATCACGAATTAAACTTAACACGCCAGAATTTTCTACTCAACTAAAAAATAGCGGGACATGAATTGTTAAGTGATGATGCTTGTGTAGAGAAATACACTAAGTCTCCAAAAAGTGCAATTTGATAAGATAAAGAAATAGTAAAAAGGATTTTAAGTAAAATTAATTAATTAAAATGGTGATTGATTAAAATTTAATATAAGTATTTACTTTTGGTTTTTGTTAACATTTAATATCTTCGGAGAATTTTTAAAACTTTTGGGAATTTTGGGAAAGATTTTGAATCGTTTTAAATTGAATAAAATCGTGTAAAAATGTAAAATTTGTTTATTTTCAAACCGTGTTAAATTAAAACCGTGTAAGAAAAGACCGTGTAAAAACAGAATTAGGTGTATTACTATTTCTTCAAAATTACGATTCGATACATATCGAATGCAGTAACTAGCTGATACGATTCGTATCGTAATATTATTTGATACGATAGTTTACACGCTATCGAATGCCGTGATTTGGCCCAAGATGTTTGCAATACCCAAAAATATTAGTCAAACAACCACTATTTCTTCAAAATTACGATTCGATACATATCGAATGCGGTAACTAGCTGATACGATTCGTATCGTAATATTTGATACGATAGTTTACACGCTATCGAATTCCGTGATTTGGCCCAAGATGTTTGCCATGCCTAAAAATATTGGTCAAACAGCTACCTTCATAATCTCTTTTTACATCGATTTAATGATATCTGTACGTTCGTCTGGTTGATTGGCTGGTTGCCTATGTAAACCTTGTGCGCAAAGTGCAGGTCACAATTTTGAAGATATTTCACACTAAATTAATTCACTTAAGTGTTGGTACCAGGTTTTAAAAATTTCGTGAATTACGTGAACACTACCTAAAGCTGGAGGTCCACAACTCTCGTTTTAGCGTCAACGCGTTTTTAGCTTTTTAAACGTTTAAAGCGTCAATTATTTCAAGTTACATGAAAATTTGAAATGCCCTTGTTTTCATTAGTTCATATTATCGCGAGTGCACTGTATAAAAATCTAGCTTTTAAAACATTTTTAAAATTTTTTTATAAACTCAAGTTACATGAAAATTTGAAATGCCCTTGTTTTCATTAGTTCATATTATCGCGAGTGCACTGTATAAAAATCTAGCTTTTAAAACATTTTTAAAATTTTTTTTATAAACTCAAAAGTTTTTTTAATTTTTCTTACTTAAACGAGTAAAAAATGTCTGTAGTTATTTGTTTATTGTATAAATAAATAGTTTTTGTATATTTTCATTATAATTTTCAACAATTTCTTGCAATAATTTTCTTCGTACAATCCGAAAAAAAATTTTCGTTTTGCTTTTTCTATAGAAGCAAAATAAGAAATTAATTCTAATTCCGAACGGATTTGAATTCTGTGACTGGCTGATAATCTCAAAAATGAATTTCTTAAAAACTTGTTGATATAAAGTTTAAATTATTAGCTTTTAATTATAAAAAGTACTTAAAAACCATTATTAGTTTAAAGTAAATTTAATAAGTTTATTAAAAAATTCTGTTAATAAACCTCAAAAAAAGTAAATTTGTTTGAAACTTGCACAATTATTTGACATAAGACTTTTCATTTTATATTTTCAATAATTTATATTATCGGCTTTACTTATTTTAATTGAAAAGGAAAATTTCGAATTTAAAAACAAAAACTCTTATGTTTGATGTTGAATTTTTCAAAACGAAATAATGTTTTCCATAATTTTTTTATAAAAGTAATAGTTAGTTTGGTTTTGAACCAACATTAGAAGTATTTTCTTTAACTCTTATGGCTGAATTCTCAGTCATTAGTTAACCATTGGTAAACTAAAATACTAACTATTGTTTAACTATTACTTGTTAATCTTATGGTAAACACAAAATATTTAAACTGTAGTAAGCACTAGACTCAGTTGTTAGTATTGAAAATTTTTACTCAAAAACGTTTTAATGCTTTTGCTACAACAAACTTTTGATTAAATTTAATCATGAAATTTATTTCTTTTTTTTAACTTCAAATGAGAATTATTAAACAAAAGACTTAACTTCAATTTAAGTTTTAATTTTAATGGAAGGTAAAAGTTTTTCTTAATCCCACTCAAAATTTAAGCGTTTCCCTTGTTTTTCCTTTATTTACCTTAAAAAAACATAGCAAATAGCATAATTTATTAAATATGAATTTTAATTCTCTAACGCGATTTAAAAAAAAATCAAATTACACAAATAATATTATTTAGTTCTAACGTGATTAAATATGCCCCAAACGTTTCAGCTCTAATTAAATGTAAATACATACTTCATGTTACATTAACAAAACCTTACAATAACACCAACATGTAAAGTTAACAAACAATATTAATAAAGTCACCATATATCAATAATAAACAACATATAACAAAACAACATTACTCCTTCAAATCTCTCCTTCAAATTTATGTACAAAAACTAGAAACCAACTGTTTACTCATTAAAACTTACAATAAAACTTGTCTAACTCCATATTTTTCTAAAAAAAAAAACAAAACTAACCCATTATTTGCCATTTTTGTGTTTTTTTCTTTCTTTGCGTGCGTGTAATGTGTATGCTTCATTGTGGAATTTAAAAACAATTAGGTGCTCGAACATTCCCGGCTCGTAGTTTTCCACCAGATGGCACAACTTTTGGTCAAATAACCTTAAGTCAGAAGTTGACCAAAGAAATACAGCCCTACAGTTATTGGAATATGCAATTCTATCAATCGGAACCGGCTTATGTGAAATTTGATTATACCATACCCAGAGGAGCTTCAATAGGTGTCTATGGCAGACGTAATGCCTTGCCCACACATACACAATACCATTTTAAAGAAGTTTTAAGTGGCTTTAGTGCCAGCACAAGATCTACTCGAGCGGCCCATGTAAGTATTTTTAAATGTTTGTTTTTATATTAAAGGTTTTAGAGGTATTTTTTTAACTGAATTTAATACTAAACCCCTGCTTTATTAACCTAATAAATGTGTGTTTTTGTCTTTTTATGTATTTTCATGCTTTTCTCCATAAACAAAATACTTCACCATAAAAAACCAACACAACTTACTTTAAAACCTCAAAAAAAACCTAAACATTTTTCATTTCATTTCGAAACACTATCACATACATTTCCATACTACCTTAAACCTAAAAAACGGACTGTGTAATCCATTTGTTTGTTGTACACTTGACAACACACAACAGCAATCGATAACACGTGAAGTTACCCGTTATATGGAACCAGGCCATTGGTTTGTTTCGCTTTACAACGATGATGGTGATGTACAGGAAATAACCTTTTATGCCACCATAGCCGAAGATATGACACAAAATTGTCCCAACGGTTGTTCGGGCAACGGCCAGTGTTTGCTGGGCCATTGCCAGTGCAATCCTGGGTTCGGTGGTGACGATTGTAGCGAAAGTGTTTGTCCGGTGTTGTGTTCACAGCATGGTGAATATATAAATGGTGAATGTATATGCAATCCGGGCTGGAAGGGTAAAGAGTGTTCGTTGCGTCATGATGAGTGTGAGGTGGCCGATTGTAATGGCCATGGTCATTGTGTCAGTGGAAAATGTCAGTGTATGCGTGGTTATAAGGGGAAATTCTGTGAAGAAGGTAAATTTAGGCGAAAAAACCAAAAATTTTCAAATATTTTTATTTCTTAGAGAAATTTTTTCGATATAGTATATTGTTTATGTTATCGGTTATATTATCAACAGTTGCTCTAGGTCATAAGAAAAGTTTTAAAGCTTTAAGTTTCAAAAATATCTTTTGACAGAGCGGAACTGCTAGAAAATATCTTTAAGTTTTATTTAAAATGTCAGATTTTTCAGTTTTATTTATATTATTTTTTAAATAAAACGTTGTTTTTATTATATGTTTAAAATTAATTAATTAAATTGTCTCTCCTTTAGTTGATTGTCCCCATCCCACCTGTTCCGGACATGGTTTTTGTGCCGAAGGTACTTGCATTTGCAAAAAAGGCTGGAAGGGTCCCGATTGTGCCACCATGGATCAAGATGCCTTACAATGTCTGCCCGACTGTTCGGGTCATGGCACTTTCGATTTGGATTCACAAACCTGCAGCTGCGAATCGAAATGGAGTGGCGATGATTGTTCTAAGGAATTGTGTGACTTGGATTGTGGCCAGCATGGTCGCTGTGTGGGTGATGCCTGCACCTGTGACGATGGCTGGGGCGGTGAATACTGTAATACAAAACTGTGTGATTCGCGTTGCAATGAGCATGGCCAGTGTAAGAATGGCACCTGTTTGTGTGTGACCGGCTGGAATGGCAAACACTGTACCATCGAGGGCTGTCCAAATTCATGTTCGGGTCACGGCCAGTGTCGTGTTAGTGGCGAGGGCCAATGGGAGTGCCGTTGTTATGAGGGCTGGGATGGTAACGATTGTGGCATTGCCTTGGAGTTGAATTGTGGCGATAGCAAGGATAATGACAAGGGTTAGTTAAATGAAATATTAAACCCTTTAAAGCAGTTTTTTGCTAATTACTTTAAATTTCTTTAATATTTAGATGGTTTGGTGGACTGTGAAGATCCTGAATGTTGTGCCAGTCATGTGTGTAAAACTTCTCAGCTTTGTGTTTCAGCTCCCAAGCCAATTGATGTGCTATTGCGCAAACAACCACCGGCTATTACAGCCTCATTCTTTGAGCGCATGAAATTCTTGATTGACGAAAGTAGTTTGCAAAATTATGCCAAATTAGAAACTTTTAATGAAAGGTAAGTTGTTTGATAGATGGCTTTTAAGTTTGTAATTATAATTTCTATATTATTTAATATAAAAAAAAGAATTGGGTCAAATCTAAAGATGTTAAAATTATGTTTAACAAAAAAAAATTAAGTAAAATATTAAAACTTGAAAAGATCAATATAAAAACTAAGCATTGAATGAACTGTTTTAAATATTCATAAATTTTATTAAAATTTGTTCTCAATTTCTTTTAAAGTTTTAATATTTTAACCAAGATCATTTAAAAAAAAGAAACAAAAGCTTTCCCTCCATTAAAGCTCTTTGTATGTGTAAAACAAAATAACTAGTTTGCAGTTTTAATTTATGTTTACTATATTTTATTTTTATTATATTTTAAGTTTTGTGACCCTGTCTATAAAAATCCTTATCCACTCCCCTCAAAAAATATATCCCTAACCTTTAATTGTATATTGTATATATTAACATATACATATATTAACAAAAAATCTAGAAAATGTCCTTTGTTTTTTAACAAAAAAAAAAACAAACAAATATTAGGCAACTTTGATTTAGGATTCATATTTTTGTGTTAATAATCATGGGAATTTGTTTATTTACAATTTATTTTATTTTAACATTTTGGGTTTTCTGTTTTAATAACGAAAAAAACTAAAATACAAACAAAACAAAAAAAGAAAACATTTTGCTAATGGTACAAATTTTTTTCTTTGCTCTTTTTTTCTCTTTCTAAACATTCGCGCGTGCTCTCTTAACAACTACCACTACTACTACTATCATCACTATTAATCGATTAACTAACTTCTCTAATATGTTGTTTACAAACATAAATCATTTGTATTTATTATAAAACATAAATAACTAACTTTTGAAACTCAAAAAAAAAAAAAACAAACAAAAATCGATAATTTTGATAAACGTTAAAAAATCTAAACTAACCTCAAAAAAACTAACAGCATTTTTTGGAATTATTTCAATGCAAGGTAAGAATGGACTTCTTGGAAACAAAAACTAATATTAAAACGCTGGTTGTTTGGTCTTTATTACTTTTTTATTTCATCTCTAATTTCATTTAATAATTAACCTTTAGTTGAATATAAATTTTATTGGTTTTTTTAAACATTTATTTTTATTACATTTTCATTTTCATTTTTTTTTTTAATTAAACAAGCTGATTTTTCCTTTTATAAACTCTCATTTCATTAGTTTTGTTGAATTAACTTAAGTTTTTTTTTTCTAAAGTTTAAAAACAATGAATTTAAAGGCCAGTTTTTTTGTACTCAAAACTGTTGTTTTAATAGGATAAAATCTATAATAAATAATAATGCTTTAAAGCCATACATAAAAAAATATATATTGGGTTATCTATCTATCTCTTGTCTAAATATGTTTCATATTTTTGTGTAAAAAAAAAATACCTTAAATGTTCGTTTTGAAAACAAAATACATATGTTTTATTATTTTCTTGTTAATTGTATGTAATATGTGTGTTTGTGAACATTTTGTTATATTTAGTTATTAATTATTTAATTAATTTAAGTTTTTTATTTAGTTATTTAAAGCTTTTTAGTGATTTAGTAAACCGACCTGTGTTTTCCTTAGATTGTAATCTTGTAACTTCTAAACAAACTAATGGTAATTGTTTTCTTTCCCTCTAGCCGTTCTGCTGTTATACGAGGCCGTGTAGTTACCTCTTTGGGCATGGGTTTGGTGGGGGTACGTGTCTCCACTACCACCTTATTGGAGGGTTTTACCTTGACTCGTGATGATGGCTGGTTTGATTTAATGGTTAATGGTGGTGGTGCTGTTACTTTGCAATTTGGCCGTTCACCCTTTCGGCCTCAGTCGAGAATTGTCCAGGTACCCTGGAATGAAGTGATCATTATTGATACAGTAGTTATGTCCATGTCGGAGGAGAAGAGCATAGCCTCTACTACGCACACCTGCTTCTCGCACGATTATGATCTTATGAAGCCAGTAGTGTTGGCTTCTTGGAAGCATGGTTTCCAAGGTGCCTGTCCTGATCGCAGTGCCATCTTAGCCGAGTCTCAAGTGATCCAGGAGTCTTTACAAATACCTGGCACCGGTCTTAACCTGGTCTATCACTCGTCCCGTGCTGCTGGCTACTTGTCCACCATTAAGCTGCAATTGACACCTGAATCAATACCTGCCACTTTGCATTTAATACATTTACGCATTACAATAGAAGGCATATTGTTTGAGCGCATCTTTGAAGCAGATCCTGGCATTAAATTTACATATGCCTGGAATAGGCTAAACATCTATCGCCAAAGAGTGTATGGCGTTACCACGGCAGTGGTGAAAGTAGGCTATCAATACACCGACTGCAAGGATATCATATGGGATATACAAACCACCAAACTATCGGGTCATGATATGTCTATTTCGGAGGTGGGTGGCTGGAATTTGGATATTCATCATCGTTACAACTTTCATGAGGGCATATTGCAAAAGGGTGATGGTTCCAATATCTATTTGAAGAATAAGCCCCGTGTCATTTTAACCACCATGGGTGATGGTCATCAGCGTCCCTTGGAGTGCATGGATTGTGAGGGCATGTCTTTGAAACAGCGTCTTTTGGCTCCTGTGGCTTTAGCCGCCTCTCCCGATGGCAGTTTATATGTGGGTGATTTCAACTATATACGTCGCATTATGACTGATGGCGCCGTGCGCACCGTGGTTAAACTTAATGCTACTCGAGTCAGCTATCGCTATCATATGGCTTTGAGTCCTTTGGATGGCACTCTGTATATCTCGGATCCGGAATCTCATCAAATTATTAGAGTACGTGACACAAATGATTTCTCACAGCCTGAAAAGAACTGGGAGCCTATTGTGGGTTCGGGAGAACGTTGTCTGCCCGGTGATGAGGCTCATTGTGGTGATGGTGCTTTAGCTAAAGATGCCAAACTTGCTTATCCGAAGGGTATAGCCATTTCCAGCGATAACATACTATACTTTGCAGACGGCACCAATATACGCATGGTAGATAGAGATGGTATTGTTAGCACCTTGATAGGTAATCATATGCATAAGTCTCACTGGAAACCTATACCTTGTGAGGGTACCTTAAAGTTAGAAGAAATGCATTTACGTTGGCCCACTGAATTAGCTGTAAGTCCTTTGGACAATACCTTACACATCATAGATGATCATATGATTTTGCGCATGACTCCCGATAGCAGAGTAAGAGTTATTTCGGGACGTCCTTTACACTGTGCCACCTCTTCCTCGGTATATGATTCTGATTTGGCTACTCATGCTACTCTGGTTATGCCCCAGTCCATAGCTTTTGGTCCTTTGGGTGAACTTTATGTGGCCGAAAGTGATTCGCAACGCATAAATCGTGTACGTGTTATTGGCACTAATGGCCGTATTTCTGCCTTTGCCGGGGTCGAATCCAAATGTAATTGCCTGGAAAGAGGCTGTGATTGTTTTGAGGCTGACCACTATCTGGCTACCAGTGCTAAGTTCAATACCATAGCTGCTCTGGCTGTAACTCCAGATGGTCATGTGCATATTGCCGATCAAGCCAACTATCGCATACGTTCGGTTATGTCTAGTATTCCAGAAGCCAGCATGTCACGAGAATATGAAATTTATGCGCCTGATATGCAGGAGATCTATATCTTCAACCGCTTTGGCCAACATGTTATGACCAAGAACATCCTAACGGGAGAAACAACCTATGTGTTTACCTACAATGTAAATACTTCTAATGGTAAATTAAGCACTGTCACCGATGCTGCTGGTAATAAGGTATTCCTTTTGAGAGATTATACTTCACAAGTCAACTCTATAGAAAACACCAAGGGCCAGAAATGCCGCCTTAGAATGACCCGCATGAAAATGTTACATGAACTGAATACTCCTGATAATTACAATGTCACTTTTGAGTACCATGGTCCCACTGGATTGTTAAAAACCAAACTTGATTCTACTGGACGTTCTTATGTCTACAACTATGATGAATTTGGCCGTTTGACTTCGGCTGTAACACCCACTGGCCGTGTTATTGATTTGGCCTTTGATTTGAGCATCAAGGGAGCCCAGGTTAAGGTGTCGGAGAACGCCCAGAAAGAGATATCCATGTTAATACAGGGTTCCTCGGTGGTAGTGCGTAATGGTGAAGCTGAATCCAAGACCATGGTTGAGATGGATGGTTCTACTACTAGTTTGACACCTTGGGGTCATTTGCTGCAAATGGAGGTGGTTCCCTATCCTGTCTTGGCTGAAATATCGCCCATTATTGGGGAATCCTATCCAGTGCCTGCCAAACAGCGTACAGAAATTGCTGGAGATTTGGCTAATCGTTTTGAATGGCGCTACTTTGTTAGAAGACTGCAACAGGGCAAACAGAATAAGGGTCCTAGGTCGGTGACACAAGTGGGACGCAAATTACGTGTCAATGGCGATAATGTTTTGACTTTGGAATATGACCGCGATACCCAATCCATAGTGGTTACGGTAGATGATAAACAGGAATTATTAAATGTAACCTATGATCGTACCTCACGTCCTGTAAGCTTCCGTCCACAGTCGGGCGATTATGCTGATGTTGACTTAGAGTATGATCGTTTCGGTCGTTTGGTAACCTGGAAATGGGGTAATCTACAAGAGGCTTATACCTTTGATCGTAATGGCCGTTTGAATGAAATTAAATATGGTGATAGCTCGTCCATGGTTTATGCCTTCAAGGATAACTACGGTTCGCTGCCTTTAAAAGTTACCACACCTCGTAGATCTGACTACCTTTTGCAATATGATGATGCTGGAGCTCTACAAAGTCTAACCACACCTAGAGGACACATACATTCGTTTTCCTTGCAAACTTCCCTGGGCTTCTTTAAATACCAATACTTCTCACCTATCAACCGTCATCCCTTCGAGATTTTGTACAATGATGAAGGCCAGATATTGGCTAAAATACATCCCCATCAATCCGGCAAAGTAGCCTTTGTGCATGACAATTCAGGACGTTTAGAAACTATATTAGCTGGTTTATCTAGCACCCATTACACCTATCAAGAAACTACTAGCTTGGTGAAATCTGTGGAAGTACAAGAGCCTGGCTTTGAACTGAGAAGAGAGTTTAAGTATCATGCTGGTATCTTGAAAGATGAGAAACTTCGTTTTGGTAGTAAGAACTCTTTAGCTTCTGCCCACTACAAGTATGCCTATGATGGTAATGCCCGTTTAACTGGTGTTGAGATGTCTATAGATGATAAGGAAATGCCCACTACACGCTATAAGTTTAGCCAGAACTTGGGCCAATTGGAGGTGGTGCAGGACTTGAAAATTACCCGCAATGCTTTCAATCGCACTGTGATACAAGATTCTTCCAAACAATTCTTCACCATCATAGATTATGATCAACATGGCCGTGTTAAGAGTGTCTTGATGAACATTAAGAGTTTTGATGTTTTCCGTTTGGAATTGGACTACGATTTACGTAATCGCATCAAGTCTCAGAAGACCACCTTTGGTCGCTCCACTGCCTTTGATAAAATCAACTACAATGCAGATGGTCATGTTATTGAGGTTTTGGGCACCAACAACTGGAAGTATCTGTATGATGAAAATGGCAATACTGTGGGTGTAGTGGATCAAGGTGAAAAGATTAATTTGGGCTATGATATTGGTGATCGTGTCAGCCAGGTGGGTGATATAGAGTTTAATAATTATGATGCCCGTGGTTTTGTGGTGAGACGAGGTGAACAGAAGTATCGTTATAATAATCGTGGTCAGTTGATACATGCCTTTGAGCGAGAGCGTTTCCAGATTTGGTATTACTACGACGATCGCAGTCGCTTAGTAGCCTGGCATGATAGCAAGGGCAATGTTACCCAATACTATTATGGTAACCCCAAATCACCCATGCTTTTGACCCATATGCACTATCCCAAGAGTGGCAAAACTTTGAGATTCTACTATGATGATCGTGACATGTTAATGGCGGTGGAAACAGCAGAACAAAGATTCTATGTGGCCACCGATCAAAATGGCTCTCCTTTGGCATACTTCGATATGAACGGTGCCATACTGAAGGAAATGAAAAGAACACCTTTCGGCCGCATAATCAAAGATACCAATCCAGAATTCTTCATACCCATTGACTTCCATGGTGGTCTTTTGGATCCTCATAGCAAACTAGTGTATACAGAAGGACGTTTGTATGATCCCACGGTGGGTCAATGGATGACTCCTTTGTGGGAGACTTTGGCTACTGAAATGTCTCATCCCACAGATGTGTTCATTTACCGTTATCACAACAATGATCCCGTTAATCCCAGCAAACAACAAAACTACATGATTGAGCTAGAAGCCTGGTTACAATTGTTCGGATATGATTTGAGTAACATGCAAAGCTCCAAATACACCAAGGCCTTGCAATACAATCCTCAGGCCTCAATTAAATCACAAACTTTGGCACCCGATTTTGGTGTCATCTCCGGCTTGGAATGCATTGTGGATAAAACAAATGAGAAATTCAGTGATTTTGATTTTGTACCCAAACCCTTACTGAAAATGGAACCTAAAATGCGCAATCTTTTGCCCAGAGTAAGCTATCGCAGAGCGGTATTTGGTGAAGGTGTTTTACTATCACGCATAGGTGGTCGTGCCCTGGTTAGTGTTGTGGATGGCTCCAATAGTGTGGTGCAGGATGTGGTATCCTCTGTGTTCAACAACTCCTACTTCTTAGATCTACACTTTAGCATACACGATCAAGATGTATTCTACTTTGTCAAGGATAATGTTTTGAAATTGAGAGACGATAATGAAGAATTGAGAAGACTGGGCGGCATGTTTAATATATCAACACATGAAATCACCGATCATGGTGGTTCAGCAGCCAAAGAATTGAGACTACATGGTCCCGATGCAGTGGTGATCATTAAATATGGTGTAGATCCTGAACAAGAAAGACATCGCATTTTGAAACATGCTCACAAAAGAGCAGTCGAAAGAGCCTGGGAGTTGGAGAAACAATTAGTTGCAGCCGGCTTTCAGGGTCGGGGAGACTGGACGGAAGAGGAGAAAGAAGAGCTGGTATCACATGGTGATGTAGATGGCTGGATTGGTGTGGATATACATAGTATATACAAATATCCACAACTGGCTGATGATCCCGGCAATGTGGCCTTCCAAAGAGATGCTAAACGTAAACGCAGAAAGATAGGCAACCAGCATCGTACGGGCAAAAGCCGTAGACAACAAAAACTCAAAGATATGTCAGCGTGAAATCCAGCTATACAGGATTTAGAAGATTACGACAACGATAAACAACAACAAAAACAGCAACACCAATATGAAATTTACGAATTATGGCAAGAAGCCGTAGACATAGACGAAGACGATGAAGCTGACGACGACGAAAGTAATAACGATCAAAAAGACTTGGTAAGCAACTCAACCGAAGATGACTTGTATTATTAAATAAGAAAACCATACATAAACATATAATGAACATAAATAAGTCCCAAAAAGTCAAACAACTACTTAAGCAAGAAATTTGAAAATCCCATTTTTTAAAGTTATAACACACACACACAATGAGTTAAACTTCTCTTAAATGAAGTTTAAAGTAGTAACACACTGTTAGCTTTACCTCAGCTGGGTAAACTCTAATATACAGTGTCTAGCATCTTTTCACAAAATTTTATTTTATTTTCATATATACATACAGATCTTTTTACAATTTTAAGCAAATTTTATGGCAATTTGTTTTCATTTAATGTTTATGAAAGAAATTGTGTTTATAACTTTAAATTTGAACTACATACATATATTCTTTAAATCTAGCAGGTAATTGTAAAAAAAAAACAAATAAATAAAATAAATCATTAAGATTTATATAGTTTTGTATAAAAAAAGAATCCCAAAAAAATATAACTCGAATTAAAAGAATCTCAAGTCTTTATTATGTAATAATAAACAAATTATAAATGTTTTTTATGTAAACGAATATAAAACAAACAAAAAAAAGTAAAATCAATGTGAGATTAAGAAATTAACTAAAACCCTAATAATTGTAATAAAATAAACAATAATTATTATTATTATAATTATAAATACAATAAACAAACAACCATAGTTATAGTAAAATAGTAATTTGATTTGAGAAAAAAAAACATAAAGCAAACAAGTATTAAGAAAAATTAGATTTTGCCATATATAATAATATTTTTTTTTTCTTTTAATTTCTTATCATTTGTCTTGTAATTACAATAATTATAATAATTGTTTTATAAGAAAGCTTTAAATATATGTATACAAGAGTAAAAAACAGTTTTTTTTATTACTAAACAGTTTTGTTTTTATTCACAACAGCTTTATTTAAAGAGAAAATACTTTTTTACGTTTTTAAAGAAATACTCAAATAATAAATGTTTTTATAAGATTATTATTTTATTTGTTTTTATTATAATAAAGCATTGACTTTTTTATTACTAACTAGTTTCTTAAACTCCCTCTTTTTTTGTTTTGTTTTATTATATCAAATGAAAATCAAGCAAATTTTTACAAATTGTGATATACTTCTATAAATTAATGTCCCTTATAAACATAATAAAAACAAACAAAAACATGCACACTCAATACATAGCAAAACAAACATGCTTATTTATTATTATTAAGTTTTTTTTCAATTATTAATTGTGTTTTTTATATAAATCGATAACAGTTATGGAGTAAAAAACACAATTTTGGGCCGTATTGGTGGGGTTAATTAAAAAAGTACCCTGTCCGCAAATGGCGGACAGTGCTGGCACTACACTTGTTTATTTTTATGTGCAAAAACTTGCAAATCATTAAAAAAAATTACATTTCTGCATTTAACAACACTTTGCTTCTAATAATGTGTTGGTATTTAATGTAAATGCAAAATAATAGCAAATAAAATGGTTATTAAGTTAAAACGTTTTGTGCAAAAATTTTGTATTTATTAGACTTCCTTGGCTGCCCTAATTCTTTCATTTATTTCTACTTCTATTTCTAAATCTACTTTGATGGGATTTTCAGCCTTTTTAATGATTCAGTATTCACGCTAGCTTGCAATTACGCTTTCCAAAAAAAAATCTGTCTAATTTAGCAAGAGATATTTTAAAACTCATCATAGCATAAGCACTAAATCTGGCAAAAAAAAATGTTTTAAATGGCAAATGTTTCCAAATGTAATTGTCATTAAATGTAAATGCAGTTTTCTTTGCAACTTTTTAAACAAAAAACATCTTAACACCTAATTGTCCTTCTCCATTCACATTTTTAAAAAGATAGTGAGAGTAGTGTAAACTAAATTATTCTAAATATTATTATTAAAACCCGATAATTAAGCTTAAAATATGACATGAAAGTGAAATGACAATGGAAATATGGCAACATCTTTACAAACCATTGTGATTTTTTGTTTATTTTTCTCTTTTTTATACTCTATTCGATATTTTGAAAATGAGGGTAAGAATGATGTAAACCGAACTATTCTACACATTCTTATTAAAATCCGAAAGTAAACTTTCAATCGCCATAAACAATGGCGTTTTAAAGTCCATACACCCGATTAATTGTGTTTTAATATAATTGTGACAGTATTGCCAGACAAAACATCATTTAAAAGCACCAATTATTGGCAATTTTGCAACGATAAACTGTAAGAATTATGACATGCAATATTATTTTTAAAAAAAATTGTTTTATTAACATAAATAATTTAGATTTTTTATATATTTACCTATACATTAAAATAAACTATTATTTTTTTTTTAAAAACGCCATATTCATTTAATTATATAATTTTTTTCTAATATTTTAATTTTTATTTTAAAAATATTTTATTTTTTAAACTAAAGAAACTGCTTATTAAAAATTTTTAGAAATAAAATAAAAAACTCTCGTGCGTTTATCTATATATATATAAATAAATATAATTATAAATTATTGTTTACTAATATTTAGTGTTGACAACTTAAACTTAAACATACAAAAAATTAAATAATTAAGGACGACCCTGTATTATAAACACTGTTAGAAATATAAGTCTTAGTTTAAAGAATACAAATACAAAACAAATTGGCTTTTAAAAGCATTTCAAAAAAAAGAAGATTAAATCACTCAAAAAACCTAAAATAGCCAATGAAAAGAAAACATGGTGGTTTAGCAATTTTATTAAATAAAATTATTTAATTTTTAAGGCATATATAACAAGAAACAAGAAATTAAATAATAATTTAAGCATAAAAACCCTTATAAACAAAAAAAATCCTTCTACTTTAAAAATTAGTTTTAGTTAATAATAAAATAAAGAAAACTATAACTAAAGTTGTGTAAAATTTAACAAAATAAAGAAAAACTTTTGAATTAGGCAAAAGTTTTTAAAAACCCCCCAAAAAAACCTAACCCCCAACAAACCCTTAAGCTTAGTATGTGTACATTATTACGAGTAAAAAAATATGTGTAAAAATGCAATATTTCTTTAAAATCTAAAACTAAACAAAAAATAATTTTAAATTTATAAAAACCAAACAATTTGCAAATATTATAGAAAACAAAAACAAATCACAACTAAAATACACAAAAAAAGAATTAAAACAAAAATGACTGATACAAGGAATATAAAAATTATTAAAGAAAAAAAAACAAATTGGAACGAAATGAAAAAAACTCACTTAAAAATTAAATTAAACAAAAAAAAAACACAGAAAACCTATCAATAATTTGCATTTATTAATTATTTTCCCTATATAATTTGCATTTAATTTTAAAATTGAATTTAAATAAAACTAAATAAATCATAATATTTGCAAAAACCACAAAAATAAAATAATAAGTCTAATAAAAAGAAAATAAATAAACTTACACTAAATTGCATAAACATATTCATCCCTAACTAGCTGTCGCTATCTCTCTCTCTCTCTCTCTCTCAAACTCATCTCTTACATTTCCCAACTCCCCGATCCAAAAACAAAACCTTAACAAAAACAAAACAACAACATTAAACAGTCATTAGCAAGACAAAACAAAAGATAAACAAGGAAATAGACCTTGAACAAACACCAAACCCTTCTAACTCTTTATACATACAAACATACATACATATAGTATATAAAAATTACACTTAAAGAAAAATCCACACACATATTTACATACATACATACAAGATGAAATACATAAAATATAATTAAATAAATGATATAAATTAAAAATAATAATAATAAAAGAACAAAACAAAATAAGAAAAAAATTTTACATACATAATGAAAAACGTAAAATGATAAAATGTAATAAAAATACTTTGTCATAAGCATTATATATCAATTATATATGATGGTAAAAATTAAAAAGTAAAACAAAAAAAATACAAAAACGAAATAAAATTATTTAAAAAAAATAAAAAAATAGTGTTATTATTTATTATTTATTATTTAATGATTTGAATGATATCGTCTCTTAGGTATACTAAAAAGTAAGTAATTCCTAAACAATATATGTAGATAATAAAGTTCTCAAAACAGAGTTTTCGAACGGCTTCAGAATGAAGAAATCGCTAAAAAGAAACTAAGCATACCTCCAAAATGGGTACCAAATAATCATCGCACTCATGCAGCTTTAATATACACTTATTTCCACAATCAAATCCAAACATTTTCACCGCCCGATCCTCAACCGGAACCAACATATGTTATAATGGCTTTTGATATTTATAAGATCATCGGTATCACCACTGATAAACTCTTTGGCTAAATACAAAGCGGTGACTACGTAAGTAGCAGATAAATCGATAGAGATTATATTTGGAATAGTTCTTTTCACCAAATACATTTGAAATATCACTTTATTGGTTAACTGTCTGGTTAGTTTATTTTTTTTTATCGTAAATATAACCAAACATTAAGATGTGACTAAATTCTCTCAAATTTCTCTTTATTGATTTCTTATATTAATTTTAAAACTTACAAGCAACGACAAAAACGTTTTAAAGGTTAACCAGGTCACATCTCATACCATGCTTCAGTTGGTCACATATGGATTGAGCTACGTTAGCCCCAATCCCTTAATTGCACATGAAAAGGTCTTAAAATTATTTCCTCCAACTTATAAAACGGCCAAACAGGAGTTAGAAGAAGAAGCCAAGTTGTGAATGATGCTTTTTAATCCAATAGATGTTTCGGAAGGTCTGAGCATTGTAGGCGAAAGTCCTGCAGATGCTGCTTAAAAGTTATTATAGCTAAGATATTTTGTATAAGATTTTTTCTAGTTTACAAATTAAGCAATGTACAAAGTTCTTCAAGATCTATTACATACCTTAAAGTTCTTTAAGATTTTTTAAAAGCTCTTTAAGATTTATTACAGATCGATTACAGAAAAGTATTACGCCTATGCGGCTAAATAAAAAAGCTTATTTTAGAGATGCCACACATTTTTGCAACTACATATAACATTATTTTATTTTCAGATGCAAATATTTGTAGATTAATTCATCAATGGTGCACAAATTTACTGCATTTATAGTTCTTGTTTTTAATCAGTTTTTTAGGAATTATATACAAATTTCTCATTTGTAAAATGTTTAATTTTAAATTTAGAACTTGCTAAGAAATTGAGTCAAATATAACTTTCATAAAGAATTTGTCTAGTTTTTTTGTGGTGCTAACAAATTGTGCACAATTGTAAAAATGATTTTGTGAAAATGTAAAAATGATTTTTGTAAATGTGAATGTGATGAAAGCGTTTTTCTATTCGAGCGAGCTATAACTTGAGAGGGATAGAAAAGGATGTAGAGACAAAATAGTAAAGAAGAATATATAGTTTCGAAGATGGTGTACGTTTCTCCGTGTCAATTTAAATTGATGTAACCGAACGCGGTAGCCAATTGCTATTTCTAATGAAGGCAACAATACGCTCTAACTTCATGACTAATATTTCAGAAAAACTATTAAAGGACCATTGTCCTAGAAATATATTATGTAAAAGATTTATTGCTGGACATTGACATAGAAGGTTTCATCATTTTCTTCATTATGACAACTCCTGCAGAAGTCATTGTAAGGTAGTCCTAGTCTTCTTGCATGTTTGTCGAATTTACAGTGTCCAGTAATCACCGACACTAAAATACTTAGGTGAAAGCGTAATAACAAATAGGCCTGACAACATATTGTTCGTCATACCGGAATTTGCCTGTGTTTTTTATTATCCATATGTGTGAAAAAGAGTAATTTCTTTCTTTGTGTATTTATTCTTGGTTACAAATACTTCGGAGGCGTATGATTATTATTTATTTATTTTTCTTCATATATAAAGTATACGCTACCTTGTATACACTGAATACATATAATAGACACCTCATCGTATGTTTAATATTTTCAAGTATTTATGTGATGGCAGCATGATTTAAAAAATAAGGTTTAACCGTTCTCTCTCAAAATAAAATTATTTACGTATATATCATAGTGTAACTATACAAGGTAAGTGCAGCAGCACAGCTGACTGACTTTGTTTACAATTGACAATTATATCAAAAGTAATACTTTTTCAAGTGTTTTTGACTGTAATACATTATTTCACACAAACACAATAGCTGTTGTTTCCGTATTGTTGTTGTTGTATTTATTGCAAATTTGACCTCACCTTGTATAATTACACCATGGTACATATGTAATATGATTTATTGATTTTTTGAAAACAAATAAAGTCGTTGCCACGAAAGACAACGTCAACTGTACCGCGTAACGGGGTGTCGAAGTTGTGCATTACTCCCATGCTAAAAATTTTTTTAATACAAGATTTAAACATTCCAGCTTTCTATATGAAGGTATAGGTCGATATGGAAGTTACTTGAAGCGATCGTGGGATAACCTGGCAATTTAAGGGATTAATTCTCCGCCAACTGCATTTATATTCAAAAAAATGGATGGCACAAAGTGTTTTAGAAACTTTGCTGTAATAATTCGGTAGCTCGTGAACAATTACAGATATCTGAATCATATGATCAGTGCTTGGAAATTTTTAAGTTGATTTGAATTTTCATGAAATTTTTAGTTCTTAGAAAACACGATAATGTCCTTTTTAATATAGGAAATTTTAAGCTCTTAGGGAGCTGGAATATTTCTTATTATTAAAAATTTCCTAAAGAGGGATATTGGCTGTTTATTTTTGTTCTTAGTTCCTTAATTTTACGTTGCTATAACATTTCGAATATAAACAAATTTTGTTTATAAACAAATAATACAACATTGCACCATAACAATTCTGTTTGATCGATAAATTCCTAAACAAAATATGTATATTATAATTTAAAATAAAAATATCATTCTTAACAAAATTTCAAGTGAATAAATACTTTCGGCTTACAAAATCTTTCAATATACAAAATTATATATTCACAAGTTACACAAAACTAAGTTCGAAGGACCATGGCCAAAAAGGGAGGAGTGCAGCAGCTGCAGGCTGACATACAAACTGATGAAGATTTTGAAAAGTTTTTAGAACGTCCAGGATTGTTGGGTAAATGGAACTGTAAACAAGTCACCTGATTTATTTTATTTATTCAAATAATTTTATTACAACAGTATTAGATGTGTACTCAGATTGGTGTGGCCCCTGTTTGGGTATGGTGGGTAGTTTGAAGAAGATTAAATTAGAAGTGGGCGGTGATAATTTGCAATTGGCCATAGTAAGTTTATAAAGAAAACAGAAAATAAATTCTGGAAAAATAATACTTTAGTTTACCTGTTTAGTGCAAAGCGGATCATATAACAGCTTTAAAGAGGTTTCGACGTAAAAGTGAACCCACCTGGCTATTTGTAACGGTAATTTGCTGATTGATTTACAAAGTTCTCTTTTAATATTTGAATATCTTTAGGAGGGCAAAGCCATTAACTTAATGTTTGGCACCGATGTGCCGCGTCTAATGAAGCTTATAACTCTAGAGTTAATCAGACTCAAAGAGGGCATCAAAACTCGTCCTATTTATGAAATCAGTGAATATCAACCAGAAGAAGTGGCCCGACGTAAAGTTAAAGAAGATGCCGAGACCCAGGCTTTACGCAAAGAAACCGCAGATCGTGACCAGAAACGTTTGGCTTATCTGACTTACGTTACCGACACCATTATGGAAAACCTTAACGATATTGGTGTCACCATATTCGGTCCTCAAGTTAATCGTGATATGTTTAAGAAAATAAATGAACCAGCCGATGCTTTGAAGATACAATGTAAAGATCGTAAAATTGTACATGTTTCGAAAATTGATTTTGATATTATACACGTAAAATGTCCCAATCCACTGGACGATGATGTTTTGGATCAATTAAATGGCAAAGAATTGTTAGTATGTTTTTGGAAATTGCCAGTGGAGGGAGAGGAAGTGCCAATATTGTTAAAACAATATGCTTACGAATTGACAAAAACCTCAACCCAGTCAGCAGATGAATTTAATGAAGAGGAACGTGTAACGCCAGCCATTATAGCGCCCTTGGATATTAAGGTGGAGTATGAAGTAGAAGGTAGGGAACATAATATTCAAATTCCACTGTAATATTGTATAATATACTCGTTTAACAACAGACGATGAAGTGTGTATTGAGGAAGAACCTCCCGAACCTGAACTGGCCACTAAAGACCCCGAAGTAATTTTAAACGAGGCTGCGGATGAGGAGGAGGCCGAGGAAGATGAAATCGAGTTAGAAGCCACCAATGAACCGTCTCCCGCAGAAATGCCTGTCCTTGATCTTGATTTGGGTCTAGAGGATGATAACAAACCCGAAGGAGAAGACGAAAAACCTCCAGAAATTACAGCCCCCGAAGAGTCTCATAAAAAACGTACTTGCACTAAAACCGTTACTATACCACCCATTTGGGTACCCAGCAATCATCGTACCCATGCTGCTCTCATCTATGTGTACTTTCACAATCAAACTTCTGCATTTTTGCCGCCGGATCCAATGCCAGAGCCACCACATGTTATCATGGCTTTTGATGCATATAAAAAGAGAGATTTAATAACACACGCTGAGTCACATAAAGATGATGTGCCTTTATATGGTTTCTTTACCAGTGAAGATCCTGATGAAGCGAAGTTTATAGCAAATTCGCCAGCGAAATATAAACCAGTGACAACGTGAGTTTAGTGCACTGAACTAGAACCTGAACGAGAAAGAGAACCTGAACTAGAACGTAAACTAGAACCTGAAATAGGACCTCAACTAGAAAATTAACTAGAACTAAAACCAGAAGTTAAACCTGAACTAAAACATTAACTAGTACCTAAACTAGGACCTGAACTAGAACCTAAACTAGAACCTCAACTAGAACCTGAACTATAACCTCAGCTAGAACCTTAATTAGAACCTGAACTAGAACCTATGCTAGAACCTGACTTAGAACCTCCACTAGAACCTGAACAAGAACCTGTGCTAGAGCCTGACTAAAACTTGAACTAGAACCTAGACTAGAATCTGAACTAGGACCTGAAATAGTATCTAAACTAGAACTAAAATTATAAGTTTTTTCCGCATAATTTCGTCCATTTGTTATTTTCAGCAATGACAAACTTATCTTAAAAGTAAATAAAGCCTCCTCCAACACTGTACTTTCTTTGGTAACCTATGGCCCCAGCTATGTCAGTCCCAATGCAGTGGTGGGTCGTGAAGAGGCCAAAAAATTCTTCCCCGAAACTTACAAGACAGCCGAACAAGAGGCAGCCGAAGAAGCGGCCAAAAAACTTGAAGAGCCCAACAAAAAGCGCAAGTCTAAGAAATCACGTGCAAGTAAAACAGCTACAGACGCAGAAGCCCCTACCACACCCACAAGTGGTGAAGAGGAGAGCAGTGATAGCATAACAGCTTTGGCAGAAGGTGAAACTGAGGCAGGAGAAATTAACCCGGCTGAAGTTGTAGAAGATGAAACAAAGACCGAAGCTGTAGGGAACGAAAATGCTACAGTACCAAATTAATAGATTTACTAAAAATACATGTATGCTTTAATATTTATTTATATATATTTCATATAGTTTTTACTTAATTTTTTATAAATTTATTATATAATATTAATATCAATGCAAAAGATATTGTTTGTTTTTTTTTTAAATTCTTATAAAATACTTAAACCTTTTTATAAATATAATCATCATAAAACTAATAAATAAAGATTATTTACATATTAATTAATTAAAGTTACATAACTTATTACAATAATAAATTCTTATATTTAAAATTAAATTTCAGCAAAACAGAAATAGCATAACAGTTTTCACAAGTTTATGAATTAAGAATAAAAAAATGGAAAAAAATTATAAAACAAATTTAAAGGAAATATGGAATTTTCTTCAAATTTTCATATTTCTACATAAATTTGTAGTCCACTTACAGATTTCATTTAATATAACATAGACTACGTGTGGGCATGAGTAAGATTTAACAAAATATTAAGTATAAGTATTGGTGTAGAAAACCCTGGGTAACACGTTTCAGGTTTGCTCCTTTTTTGGGAATGTGTATGATGTTTCCCTGCCTTAGGACTTTATTTCAAATGTTAACATTTTGTTAGTTAGTAAAGCTCTCTTACTATATTATTAACACTTACTACATTAAAGAGCTTTATAAATTGTCCTTATTAAAATACACTAGACGTAGGAAACCATTTTCATAACCCAGGGCTATTAAGTTTTTAGCATTCAGATTTAAATTACAGCGTAAAGTGTTAATGCGCATTAGGGGTATAATATTTGAAGGCGGACATCTCTGCTCACTTAAATAGGGCCCCTTGTCCTGCTCCTTAAGCTAGACATTTTGCAAAAAAAAAATATGTTGGTTAGGAAAATAAGAATGCTTTGTTATATTTACCTTTAGAAGCGGTTCAAATATTAAACCGTACTTTTCCTTATAGTCTGTATCTTGCATTGACCACTCCGTGGGTAGATTTGTGTTAACAGTTTTATCATTACCCTTTGGCAAAGTGGCCAAAGGTTTACCATTCAACTGCTTGACATCCATGGCATACAGCATACGCCTTTCACCGAATTTGTTACTCAGCGGGCATTCATAGTGCAATTCTTTGGTATCAAGAAATACTATATCACCATTATTCAATGCGGAAACGCACATATTTTCCACTGGGGTATAGTGCACTTGGGTAACGCCACAAACCATAAAATCCAGTTTATTTTGTGGAAACATTATGTTGGTGGGATTAACAGACATGACACAGCGACCATCTGTGAAGATAATTAAATATTTAGAAATTATACAATTTCAATATTTAAATACCGCTTTATTACGTCCTATAATAAAACATTCTCTACTTACTATTAGGAATCGTATCACAGTAACTGTATAATAAAGTTTCCCACAGCGGACACCAATCCATGGACAGCAATATATTCTTATTAACCTCCTCCTTCATGATGAGTGGTTGCATAAAATTTTTTATGTCATAGATAACAAATTTGCGATAGGCACTGGACGCAGCCAACCATCTCGGACCACTGGTGTCATAATGTAGCGCAAAACCTTAAAAAAAAGACAAAAAACAATTAAATAACTTTACCAACATAAACATTCTTATAAATAAAACTTACATTTTACACGCTTTTCTCCTACATAAAAATAATTGAGAGGAGTATAATAAACTAACCCCTCCACCACAAAACGATTAAGATTCTCTTGAGGATCGTTGTTTATGTCCCAGATACTCATAAAACCATTGGAAAAACTAGCAAAGATGTGCTGATGGCCAGAAAACTTTAAGCAGAAGCATTAACACAAAAAAGAAAATTATTAATTATTTGTTTAAACACACATTTAAAATCATAAATGTTACTACCCACCTCTGACCAACATATTTGCAGACATTGTGTCCTAAAAAGCATATGCTGTTGTGTTTCATATTGATTCAATATATCCAAATTTAACAGAAAACTGGGCTTTACTTCAATCAAGTTAATATCATTATCATTATTGTTATTGCTTTGTGGTTCTGTAGTTTTTGTGGCCTCTACATTAAGCGGTAAACTATAGACTTTTATGCTTGAGGTAACAGTGGCTACAGCCACTAAACCCAAACGGTTAGAGTTTTCATCATATCCGCCACTGGGCAAAAAGCTTACATGATGTACCGGACCATCTGGCACAAGGAAGCCGTAATGTATAGCTAACTGGGGATTTTGATTATTTTGTATTACTTTAATTATTAAAATAATACAGTGATGTTGAGAAGGCTGACTAAATTTAATAAATTTAAACATTTCCTGGCGATAGACTACCGCCAGATATTGTTCGTTTACATGGGCGGGTAATGGAAGCCAACAGCATTGTTTTACCGGAGCCCCCAAGAAAAAATAAGTGTTCACTAAAACAAAATCAATTAATAAATACTTTCCCATCTAATAAAGAATTTTTATAACATACTTTTATGATGAATGCTTTCATATCTTTTTAATTCAGACCATTCAATGTTATCTTCTGGGTGGCCTATAGTTTTCGTTAAGCCTGTTTTAGTTTTCAAATTAAATTTCATGGAATTTGTTTGGTTTGGTAAATATTTGCTAAAGTCTTGTTGATTTGTCACTGAATACTGTGCAGTAAATTCGGCATAGAGAGGTTCACTGGAATAGTTTAGTTTTAAGCTGAAAGTGTAAATAAAAACCCAAATAAAATTATGTTTAATTTTAATCAAATTTTCTAAAATACTTACAAGCATTTCCATTTTTTTAGCACTTCCTTATTGAGATCACTGCAACAACCATCAAACACTAAAACGCAAATTAAATTACATAAAAAAATTAACTCCAAATAAAACAAAATATACACCTATACAACATATTACCTTCTTTACGAATTGCTTGATTAGTGGCTTGATTAACATTTCTGCTATAGGGTTTTTTATTTTGGTTTTTGCTGCCTTTCCTTCCATTATCATAAACATCATCCAAATATTCGTCCTCCTCGCTGTTTATATCATCTAGTTCATCTTCATCAACACCCTCAGATAGATCGTTATCATCCGAAGATTGTTCATCATCGGTATTTAAATTACAATCCGAATCTTCAGACTTCTTGCGCGCTCGTCCGCTTTTGTGATTTTTAATCACATGTTCTATGGCCTCTTTTTCGGTGGCAAATGTTCGCTGTTTACAGAAGTTACATAAATAGCCCGATTTTATAAATTTACAATTCTTTACATGTTCGCTTAATTCCTTTAAATCTTTGCTGCTAAATTTACAACGTTTTTTAGGGCATGAGGCATTGCCCAGCTTTTTAATATCTTCCGACCATTTGGGGTCTTCTTTTATTGGTGGCACATATCTAATTCGCGATTTAGGATCAATATCCGCATTGTCAGGCACTTTATCCAATTCAGCTCCCAAAACTTTTAGTTTATTTTCGGCTTTTATGGTGGAGTTACGCTTTAAACGGCCTGTGTTGCCAAAAACTTCTTCCTTTTTCTGCAAGTTTTCTTCTACTTTATGTTCAGCTGATTGATTTTCAAGAGCCGTCTTGGCATAGCAAGAACGCATGTGTATTGGTAATGTAGATGGAGCATAATCTCTTTTACAATACTCACATATTACACGAGCCACCTGGGCACCACAAATCTCAATGTGCATTAATAAACCCAAGCCAGAGCGATATTCTTTTTTACACATGCGACAAGTCAGTCCTTTAGAGCCCGTACTTTTCATAAAATTAACAATGCAATTTAAAACCACGTAACGGTTTTCAACATTCTAAAATAAATTGACAAGAATGAAGAGAGTAAAGGTAATAAAAATTATAAACGTTTATATTTGAATTTGTTAAGCTCTAGTTATGTTCTCTGATCCAGTTCTCTAGTTCAGTACACTAGTTCTGTCTTGTAGTTCAGTTGTTGTTGTTGGAACAGCTAGACATAAACCACTGGACGAAATATAGTAAGATTCGCTGGATGAACATGAGACACTGGCCACCAAAGACTGTCATAAGTTTGGGACGGCACGGTCTATGCGAGACTAATAGGCATTAAGTCTATTACTCCATCCCGACCTCAGTTATGCCAGAACTACTCTTGTTTTCCGCGGCAGTTGTTTTTCGGTTTCTGATAGTTGCAGTCTTCTTGCAGTGACGAAAGCGTGTGTCAATGTTATGGCCCGTCAGCATTAATGTGCAGTTAATTTCGATATTTCAGTCCTGTAGTTCAGTTATCCAGTTCAAACCTCTAGTGCAGTTTGTAGTTCTATTCTTTGGCTCAGTCCAGTCTACATAGTTTAGTTTAGTACTCTACGTTAGTTCCCTAGCTCAGTTCTCAATTTCAAAACCAATTAGTAATATTTTTTTTAACTTACCAATTTCTCTTGCCCTATTTGCCAGCCTACGCCATAATGTTCCGCTAAATGTGAAATCCATTTTGAAGTTCGACCCATACAAAAGCCACATTGTATTGACCCGTTTCCTGGCTTAGTTTCGGTAACTACTTCATCAGTCTCAAGTTGTTCTCTTTTTGTTATTAACAACAGACGAGAATTGAAAGTTGATTCTGTACTGTTGTATTTACGTTTTCTGCCAACCGTGGGACTTGGAGTTTCATTCTTAAGCATTGCCAAACGTGGAGTTGCAATTGGTTTTAAACTATCTATTATACTTTCATTTTTATTAGTTTTCTTTGACGCAGTTGATGTGGAATCACTATGAGAATCCTCAATTTTAAGTTTCCTTTTTGGCTGAATTTTTGAGGATCGTCGTTTGTTGGCTGGTAAGGGACCCTCGTCATCAGATGAATCCGTACTTAATGATCTTTTTAGGGGTGTAACTAAATTAGATATTGCACTATCATTTAAATGTTTCTCTAGCGTGGGAGTCTTGGGTGATTGTTTAGACTTTACTATAGGTTTTCCTCTTTTCTTCTTAATTGTTTTATTTTCAGATGTTTTCGTGTCAGGACTTAATTTCTCTGCTTTACATTCTGTAACCATAGAAGAGTGTTCGCTCGTCTTTGGAGAATTATGTGCAGTAGTGTCAAGTTTAGTATTTTTAGTTTTCAAGTTTTGTTCCTTAGTTGACTTTTTCTTATTATTTTCTGTAGAATTTGCACTTTTCTCTTTATTCTTCGAATTTTCGGACTTGTGAAGCTTTTCAGGAATATCCAACATTTTTGCAATATCATCATCTGTAAGATTCTTAGATTTTAAACGGGTTGGCCTTTTGCTTTTATCACCATCAGTTTCAGTATTATGGGATTTTAGACTTTTATCTAAACTTTTATCCACATCTTCTTTTTCCTTATGTTTCGATTTTAGACGTTTTGATGCTTTTACTTCATGTGTATCAGAGTTGTTACCAGAACTTTTAGATGTTACAGATTTGTCTACCTCTAGTTCGTTGACTTGTTGCATCGATTCTGTTCTATCGGAACAATCAGTGTCAGTATTGTGGTTTTTCAAACTTGTATCAGAGTCTTTGCTTCTATTTTTTGATTTAAAACGATTCGATTTTTTTACATCATGGGTATCTGAGTCGTTATCAGCATTTCTCGATGTTACAGCTTTGACTACCTCTAGCTTGTTGACTTGTTGCTTCGATTCTGTTTTATCAGGACAATCGGAGTCAGTATTATAGGTTTTCAGACTTTTATCTAAGTCTTTGTTTCGACTTTTAGATTTAAGACGTTTCGATACTCTTCCTTCCAGACCAGAAGCAGTGTCGTTACCAGATTCTTTAGTTTTTTCTAAGCATTTGTCTACATCGTTAACTATTTCGAAATTTTCTGCCTTTTGTTTAGTTGTTTCTTGTCTCGATTCTGCTCTATCATTGCCTTTAGCAGAGTTCTCGGAATGTTTTTCTATATCTTCATTTGTTGCCTTAACGTTGGTATTTAAATGGCTTGTTCCTTTGGCTTCATGCAAATCTGAATCAGTACCAGAACTTTCGTATTTCTTTTTACTTTTTGGTTTTCCCTTATGATAATCGGAGTCGGTAGTAAAATTTTCATTTACTGATTCCTTAGATTTCTGAGCCACTTCTTCTTCCTTTGATTTTGTACTTGTTGGAAAGTTTTCTTGCAAATTTCTTATCCTAAGTCGAGGTTTTTGGCCTTTCAAAGGCTTCTCGTCATAACTTTCGGAATCGGTACCAGAATTTTTTGATATTGTACGTAAATGTCGAGGTTTTATAAAACTGTGTTCTATTGATTTCTCTAACGATTCATCTAATTTTATTTTCTTACTATCTAATAGTTCCTTATTACTATCGATCACATTTTTAATGCCACGTTTGGATTTGTTTGTAGTTGGAATTTGTTCAGCTGTACTCTCCTCTTCGTCATCAGCTGGTGAAGTATCATCAGTAATATCAGTCTCTTCATTTCGGCTGTTGGACAAATCCCAACGTTTTTTAAAAGGTTTCATGCCGCCACTTCCACTACGTTTTAATGGCGATGTTGCGGGTATTTCGTCATCATGCCGTATTCGCTGCATTAGCTGATCTTGCTCCAACGTTGGCGCTATAGCCTTACCAGTAGTCAACCAGTTTTTCAAAGTGCCACCTTTTGTTTTTCCCAACTTATCGTTGTCATCCTTGTGTTTGTTAATATGTTGGTTAGCTTTAAATGTCGACTCTGCATTTTCTTCAAAGCCCAAAAATTCATTGCCTTCCTCATAATCTTTCAAACAACAATCATCATAATCACCATTTTCATCATCAGAGTCCGAATCTGTGTGAGATTTTTGCGACTTTTTTATATCTTCTAAAGTTTTACGCAATTTCTTGCGTTGTTTGGTGGGTATTAATTTGTTTGAATCTTGTGTACTATCGTGACAGGAATCTTCCGTGTCCAAATGTTTTAAATGCTTGAGATTTGAGGGACTAGGCACATTAGTTGAGGTGGCAGACTTTAAGGCATCAAATCTAATTGTAACATTAGTTTCCAAAGTCTGAGAATAATAACGAGTTCTTTTGGTTAAAGGTGAGGAATGTTTGGACAATTCCATGTCTGAAGGCTTGGAATACAGACGTGTTCTTCGGTTGGTGTGGTCATTTCCGGATGTGGGTGTGTTATGTAAGGAAAGTTCCTTTTCGTTTTGCTTTGATTTTGAAAGCTTGAATTTAACCTCTGCATTTACGGGTAAAAACTCCAAATCATCATCGCTTATAAGCGGCCTGGTGGAATGTCTTTTTCTTGTAGTTGCGGGTTTTAAAGCTGGTGTTTCTTGTAGAGTTGCTGCTGCCCCTAAACTTGCTCTGCTGGATCTCGTGTTTGCTGTAATTTTAGGTATTTGATTTTCATCAGTCAAATTGGGTAAACTTTGTTTTGTTTCCTGTTCTGCTGCTGACTGCGGTTCTTCTACATCTTTCGTAGTATTCTGGTTATTTTTTTCTTTATGTTGTTCTTTGTCTTTCTCGTCTTTCTTATTGCTTTTTAGTTGTTCTAATAACGTTGTAATGTCTTTAAATTCAACAGTTTTTTCATTGGTTTCTGGTGTTTTCTTTTTAAAAGGAATCACAGGTGATGTTTCTGACGATTTTGGGGGGGAATGTTTTATTATATCTATGAGAGAAACTTTAGCATTTCTCATACTTTTTAATATAGCTTTAGATACTGGATCTAAATTATCTGTTTTTGTAACTTTTGTTGACTCAAGTTGTGGAGTTATGTTTCCATAGGAAATATTATTAATATTGTCTTGTATGAGATTTATTTTTGACAAGTTCTGTGGACTAAGATCTTCATCAACAGGTATTGCACTAAAATATGAGTGTTCTTGTGTTACAGTTAAATCCATGTTATTTGAAATTATTGCTTCTACCGGTGTAGTTTTATGAGAATCGTTTTTCACTTCAGTTTGCTGAAGTTCTTGAGATGTTTTTGGAGATGTTTTAGTTGGGCTTTGTTGTGGACGATTTGAGGCATCTGGTTTCAAGTAAGTTCCGTTCGTTGTATGTTCTTGTTCATCATGTATCTCCATTTCAATTTCAAAATCCAGTTTTCTGGCAATATCTTGAGGAGATTTTTGAGGAGTTTGTAGTTTTGAAGGAGGCGTTGAAAATTCCGAGATTTTACTGGGTTGTGGTAACTTCTCTGGAGTTTTATCTATGTGATTTAGATCGCTAGACATTTTAGTGTTGAATTCTTGGTGTTTCTGAGGCATTACTACCGGTAAATCTATGGTTTGTTCACTTTGTTGGTGTAATGTATCTTTTTCTGGTGATTTACTAGGTCTCTGTGGACTATAACATGTTTTTATACATGCCTTTGGTATCTCATTATTATCAACAATTAAAGACATAGTAAGACGTTTTTCAGGGCTTTTGAGATCGTTACACATCTTAGAAGACATTACTGGAGTATTTTCTTTAGTTATAGCCAGACTGTTGTCTATAGTTTTATCTAAATTATCATCTATAACTTTTTTTCTGGTATTAGCCTCTGCAGGTCTTGCTTCAATATCATTGTTGTCAGGTTCCTCTGTGCTTTCATTGGAATTATCCACTTTATTTGTGTCCAGGTATTTAATTTGTTCTTCAATTTGGTTGACTATTTTATTACCGTCTTGATTTGTTTCCTGAAATTCAGCTTTTTGAAGTTTTCCACTTTTATCAGTTGGACTTGCGCCAGTTTTTAATGCTTCTCTTGGTATGTTGTCGTTCTCCTCTCTACATGGTTGCTTTATCATTTTTTTGGATGCATTTTCTGTATTAGTTGTTTCATTAAGGGTTTGTTTATTGTTTTCATTTTTCTTTTCCCCAGTTATTGATTTATTTGCACCTGGTACTCCCGATTTATTACGTTGCACTAAATTAATTTTACCCTTCTTAAATCGAGAAATACGTTTAGAGGTTACCGTGGTGGCTGAAGAAGTTTCAGTTGCTTTGGCTGACTCAGACTCTTTAGATGATTTGTCTATGCTAGTTACGTTTGTTGGCATGTCAGCTTCTAAACTTTTGGTTGTTACAGACTCATTGGTTGTTTGGTTCTTAGTATTATCACGTTTTTGTTCTTCGCTAGGAGTAGCTGCTTTTAATATTGATTTTAAACTTCCAGCTTTTTCTGGGGTCTTAATAAGATCTTTAGTTGAAGAAGGCTCTGGAGTATTTGTAGGATTTGGTAATTCAGAGGACTTTGGGTCTTTAATTTGGCTTTCTTCAATAATATTCTCACTAAGAGATTTGCAAGTAACTGGATTCTCCTTGGGTTGCTCTAAAGATTTAACAGTTTCCAAAGTAGTTGAAGAATTTTTAGCAGTGTTTACAGTATCAAATTCTTTATTGTTATTTGCAGGAGCCTCACTAGATCTTAAGCTATTATTTACCAAACCTTTCCTCGGACTGTTATTCTTATTAGCAGTGGGACATTTTGTAACTTCTTTAGAAATTTTTGCTTCATTTCCCGTATTAACCTGAGAAATTATTAGTTTTATTTCATCGGGATCACTTGCCACTATAACATTGGTTAAATCTATATTTTTAGGCTCCTTGAGAGGCTCTAAAACAAATTTCTGTTTATTATGGCCTGATTTGTCAACGTTTTCTATAGGCGTCTCTAAATCCATGTCACACATGCCCAAATTACTAAACATTTTAACCTTTTGCAATGTGCCATACTTATTGGGACTCTCGTTGGTTATTATAGTCTCCGGACCTTTGGAACTTTCAATAACAATAGTGCTCATTTGCTCCGGATTTAAACTGTTGTCGTGTTTCGGCGTGTAAGGTTTAAAAGCTGAGGTGGAAGTGGTTATAAGGCGTGGCGGATAGGATTGTATGCGCAAAGGTGAAAGATTCATGGCACAAGAAGCATTTAAATTAAGCTCTTCGGGTGATAATTCTAGGCTGGTTTCTTCTGTGATGGGATTGGTATTGTTGAGTGCGGTAATAAAGTCTACGGCAGAAAAACAATCTTCAGTTTCTTCTGGCTCATCGATAATTTCCACAGCGGATTTGCGATAATCTGACATTTGTGTATCCATGAAAGTATAAGTGTGTGATCTATCACTTATATCAAGAGTTTTTGGTTCTTCTTTAACCCTTATAATCACGTCTTCAGCAGATTTTTCAGCATTAGCTTCACGATTTTTACTTAAAGCCTTGTTTAGGTCCTTGAATGTATTGTTTGTGTTGGCAATAAAATGTTTTGGATGGGCTTTAAAATCTGTTTGAGTTTCATTTAATTGATAGTTATGATCTTGTTTATTGGGATCCATATACGCAGGCTTATTGTGTAGTATATACTTGGCTTTAGGGCTGGCAACAACTGGCAATTCTTTGTTATTATGCGGCAAAATGTACGCTGTATGTTTTGCCGTTAGGGGTGAAATTATCTTTCTACTGTTAGCCTTAGTGTTGAGAATTCGTATATCGTTTGATTTATTTTCTTGATTGGGGGTCACTTTATTTGCAGCAGTTCTTTCCTTTATTTTCTTAGCTAAATCTGCCAATTGTTCGGGCGGTAATTTCAGTTTTTGAGCATTTATTATAATTTTCTTATTTTGTTTGTTAGAAATGACCACCTTCTCACAAGTTGTCTCGTTGTTTTGATTTACTGTTTTCTTTGTCTCTTCCACTGGATGTATTTGTTCCATACTTGGTGGCGATAGTGTAGTAGCTGCTGAATATTCATCTGCCTTTTCCTGTTTTATTACCACTTCCGGTATGGGTTTATGGGGATTAACAAAACGTGGTGTATTTGTTGTAGACAAACGTAGTTCGGTTAAATCTATCATTTCATCTTGTGACAAAACCTTGTTCTCCAAAACTATTAAACAATTTGCAGTTGGAGAGGCAGCAGCAGCCACGACCTCTTCACTGAAAGTTTCTAAAGTTGGATTATTATTAACAAGTGATGTAGCTGGATTTGTATAAAGTGTCTCATAATTTGTGTGCATAAAGTCAGTTGGATTAGAAACTTTGTGTTGACCATGTGCTTGAGCTTGCAGATCATAGTAGACTGCATTGACCAGGGGATAGGGCTTTTTAAAGGAGTCTATAGTAGGCAAAGGGGTTTCTTTGGGTACATTGACCGTGGGAAATGGTACTTTAAGTGGCGAAACATCAGGAAAGTCAATATTTGGTTTATAACTATAGCCTGTAATAGTGTATTGCTGTTGTTGGCTATGCCCAGATTTTATGGCTGCTTTAGGTATTTCGTGGTAGACAGCATTTGAGGTCTTAGGATAACTTATTTTCTGTTGTTTTAGATATTCAGTTTGAAAATCTTGTGAGACATTCATAGTTGGATACACCTTTAGAGGCATTGCATCAGAAAAGTTTTGTTTTTGTTCAGAGTGTTGGGAATACCTGAAATTTGTTGCAGTGTTTGTGTGCTTCTGTCCATAGACTGATTTTATTAAGGCTTTTGGTATCTGGTTGAGATCTGGTGACATATTTTGTTCACAGTCCTGAATAGGTCTGAAACTTTGCTGCATATTCGTAAGCTGTTGACTGGGACCAGCTGTGATTGAGACTGTTGGCATGTGGTAGGTGTCCGCAGATACATTAGCAGCTGTATACTGTTGCTCTGTTAAGGCTAGATTCTGTTCAGTGTGTTGGAAAAATCTAAAGTTTTGTGGTGAATAAGACTCTAGACTATTTGCGTGTGGTTGTGTATTGCCTGCCTTTATTACTGCTTTTGGTATCTTGTTGTTATTATCTTTATTTTGTTGTTGAAAATCTTGTGACACATTAGCTGCTGCCTGAAAGTCTTGTTTTTGTTCATTGTTGTGCTCGAAAAGCCTGAAATTTTGTGTCATATTAGACTCTAGATTGTTAGAGTTCTGTTGTTCATTACCCGCCTTTATGGCTGCTTTAGGTATTTCGTAATCTTTAGTTTTTGGTTGTTTCAAACATTCAGTTTGTAAATCTGTTGAAACATTAGCATTAACACTATAGTGATGAATGTGCTGTTTAGTTAAGGGCGTACTAGCCGTATTCGCTGTCTTTATTACAGCTTTTGGTATCTCATTGAGCTCTTTGTTTAAGCACTTACTGTAAGGTCTTGTTGGCAGTTTTGGTGCAACTTTGGAATCCCCTTCAGTTTGGAAATCTAGCTTGCGAGCAATATCCTGCGGAGATTTTTTGGGAGTCTTTATTTTAATGGGCTTTATGGGTGGCGTTGTAATTTCAGTTTCCTTTAAATTACAGTAAAGCTGTTGTGGTCTGGGAGGTGTCTCTTTAGCAGTTTTTAATTCTTTTGTTGGCAATTTTATTTGATTTCTAAATTGTAACGATCGAGATAAAGAAGGGCTGCTGCTGTTGTTTGAGGGTGAGCTAGTTGGTGTACTGCTCGATATGGGACTGCCAGTTAATGATGAGGGTGGCTTTAAATGTTGGTATGATCTAACATTATCACAATTAACCGTCTGTTTCTTTTGTAGTAACTTTTTATTTAACAAATGTTTAACACGTACTAAACGTTGTTGGGAATTCAAACCAGCCATATCTGGATTTTCCATTTCGGTTGTTGTTTCCGGTGCCGTAATGGTTATTTTTGGTGGTATTATAGTTTTAGTTGTAAAAAGAGTTTTAGCTGTTTAAAGAACAATTAGATAAAAAAAATAAATAAAATTTATTTAAAAAAAAAATTTACTCACCAGGTATCGAACCTGGGTTATCGAAAAATCTTTAACAGTAAAACCCCAACCCTTTAACGCTCTCGCCTGAATTACTCCAACTTAATTAAGTACCAAATGTAGCATAACTGGTAACAATTTTTATATTTAAACAAATATCAAAATTCAACACGCATAATTTATATTTAACACATTTTTATTTTTATAACTACACAAAAGTTAGCTGTTGTTTTATTTTCATCTATTATTATATTATTCATTTATATTATATTTATTTATTTATTTATATTTTACCTACCCATCTCAATCCCTCTGAAATCAATACCAACTATGCTGACGCTGACACAAGTTTCGAACCTAGATTTTTTTTAATAAATTCTAGTGTTTTCGAACCAACCGCTTAACCGTTTGCCCTAAAATGCTTTTTTGAATTTAATGCCTAATGTTTCATTTCAACTTGGCCATTCATTTAATTATTTACACAATTGTGTTTTCCCGTTGTCTAAATTTACGTGTCGAAGTCAATTTTAAAAATACCTGTTACACAATATTTATACTCAACACTACCATAGTGGTTAGGATATATTGTTAGTAACCCAGCAAAATATTAGTCCAAAACCTTAAAGTATACCGATTCAACGGTGTCCGTACGTCCGTCCGACAGCCTAGCTGGCTGTCCCTGTAAAAAGAGTACAAGTCGTAATTTTTAAGATATTTCCATAAAATTAGATACATAATATTTTGTCTGGCCCAGTACGCTTGGGATTGAAAATGTTTGAAATCTGTCCATTATTTCGCCTAGCCCCCATACAAATATCCTCCCTAAATATGGGTTTATCGTTCATAAATGTTCATGCCGTATCCAAACAAATTTCACCGCAAATAAGTTTTACATGAAGCCTTATCATATCTACAAATTTTTTATCCATAATTGAACATATGTAGCTCCCATATAAGAACCAGTTCAAAAATTACTTTAACATGTATAAATCTTTTAAAAATGTTTATATCCAAATAAAAAAATTAAACACAACAATATTTATATACCTACATAGAGGTATGCACAGAAGTCATGCCACTAAATTTTTGGATGATCTGTCCTTAATATGCGATAGATCCCATATAGCCCATTTTGCAAAGATTTTGCAAAATTGTTTCGTTCCACAACAACTGTAAATTCTATTTTTGTAAAGCAATTTTTCGCTTTACAAATTCATATTACATATCATAAATAGTGAAGCTATCAAATGTTAAGACGTGAATTTTTCTTCAACGATAGTGACGAGGCGGTTATTCATTTTTCGGGACTACAAAACATTAATTTTTAAGAGTGTTTTTCGGTTAAATCAAATCCAAGTTGATTTATTGTATATAAAATTAAAGAAAAATTAAAGCACAATACACTCATAGTTACGCTTTGTCGTCACTATGCTTGCATTGGCTGGGATATGATGTTGCAAAATCACGTTTTATTTTAGAATGAGTGGATTTCCTTGTATGCGTCTACACTACATGAGGAAGGATATGTGGAACGGCATGAAAACCAATCATTGAATGTAATGATAATATGGGGCCCAGACTACACATTTTACTGTGTAAATGCAAGTTGGTCAAGCAGCGCTCATGATTGAAGGGTATTACGGAATTCGATAGTAAGACAAAGATTTGACAATGTATGAAGACCATTTCCGTATGTTGTTGTTTTGTGTGATAGTGGTTACGGTGTGAAAAAATGGCTGATACCACCAGTACGCCGAAATCCTTAGGATCCCACGTCTTTCAATTGTACAATTTCAAAAAAAAAAACACGGCAATTTAAATAATTTTGGTATGTAAACTTTAATATGCTTTAAATATTTATTATAATAACAATTATTATTTTTTATTCGAACTGTTAATTTTAAATTTTTAATATTTATTTAGTCGGGCTCGAGTTCATTAAATTTAATTTTCATTAAATTATTTTTACTGAAAGAATTGTTTTACAACATGAAATCTCTATTAAAATTTGTTATTGACAATTTTTCTGGCTGAGCTGGGGGGATTGAACTTGGGTTGAATTTACATGTTTCGAGAATCACCACATTCTCTCATCAGAATTCTATGCGTTCTAACCTCTGCACCACTGCGGTGCAAAACTATTTATTAAAATTTTATAAATAAAAACTTTTTATTTTTGAAAACTATCAAATAAATTATACCTATTTTTTCTCATTTTAACAACTTGTATTTAGAAATTCAAAGAGAAAAGTGATAAGACAGAAATGCAAAGATGACTAAATGTTTTGTGGAACACTTTGCAAACTCTTTTTGCAGACGAGCGCAACGTCTTAAGAAAGAGAGCAGTCTCTGCAAAAATTTTCTCAGTGCAAAATGATATTTCGAAAGAATATTGTGGAACAGGAACTTTTATTTATTTACAAACTAATGCAATTTAATAAGTGCGAAGTGAAAAGTTGATAAATTGTTTGTAAATGCTAACAATGGAGTTTGAACAAGAACACAACATCGAAAAGAATTGTTCACACCATTGTTGTGAATTGCTTTTATGTTGGGATTGCAGTATACCTATGTAACTATATACATTTATAAGTTAGATCGTATTATTGTTTCCAATATATTACAAAAAATATGAGATCCGGAACGCGACAAAAAATAGAAACCATAATTAAGAAATTTAATCAATTGTTTTACTTATTTCCGTTTCTCTGTAGCATTTTAATACCATTAAAATTTTTCGGTTCAAATATTTTAGCATTAGATATGGGATGTCGAAACGACATAAAATATAACTCGTTTTCGACTAAATGTTTTTTAAACTTATGTATTATTATAGCTATCTGTTGACAGTTACATTAGTTTTATTTAAATCTTAACATGATTGATCATGCTACTTTTAAAGGGCGTATTTTTCTAGTCACGTGTTTTTGAAAGGATTATTTCAAATAATTTCCACAAGAGCTTCGTTTTTAAGACGTCTGAAAACTTTTTATATTAAGCTTTAATATGCTTAACTTTAACTTTTTATTTGATTTTCTCAATATTTGACCAGGTTTAACTTACTCCTTTAATTCGCCTTTTTTATCGAAAAAACTTTTCCGCTGTATACATAATAGTATTAAAGGATCTAGTTCATTTTCCCCAAGTACCGCATTGTGGCTTCTCTGTATTTTGTTTAAAATAAAATGCTCTTATGCAAGCGAATGTGATACAATTTGAATATCAAAATCAAATGTTAAGTGTAATTATTATACTTTATTACGCATTGTAACAACGTATTTCGCCTAAAACGTTTGTGCCACTTTTCTGAGTTAATGTAATGTAATGTTATTCAATGTTTTTTATTTTTTTAATATACATATGTACATATACATATATGTTGTTCCTGAATGGGACCTTATAAAATAAAATATTTGTTGTTTTTTTTCTATATATATTTATGGTTGGGGAACCTATAGTAACTTATTATCATTAATATTATTTTTATTTTATTATTAATTATTATTAACTGTTTTATTATTAAATTAAAATTTCAGGTAGTTTTTTTACTATGTAATATATTTTTTATTTTGGCCGAGAAGGCTTAATATTACGAATAAATAAAATAAATAAAACAATAAATATATAAAGCATTATCTATACATATTAAAAGAAAACTTTTCTTACATTTATAAAATCACTAGTTTCTTGACGGCATTATTATTAATAAGTGGCCATTAAAGTCTTCAATAAATTAAGAAAATAGCAAAACTGCTTATGGTTTAAAAACAATAAACAAATGTTGAAATTCTTTAATAAATTTTTAATTTTGAATAACGGATTAAATTAATAAAGGAAAATCCTTGTATTATACATATTGTCCTACAGCAACTAGGTATAAAAGCAATTTAATACTGATTGATCTGTTTCCTGCCGTAAAGTAATATATTGATTTTATAATAAGTACAATATACATACATACATACGAATATAGGTATAAATTGTTAATATATTTTGACAAACAACGATTGATGACTCACAAAGAAATATGGCTATAAAATGTCATTAAATGTTTCCAAAATAAACTTAAAACTAAAAAAAATATATAAAAGCAAAAAAAAATAACTGAATTATCTATCTTTATCTATTTATCTCATAAGCTCTGACTGGGGATCGAACCACGGTTCATGTAACAAAAGATTAGCACACTAACCTTCGAGCTATTGAAACATACGCAAATGTTGCTATTAATTTCGAAAACAACAAACATTTTACACAAAAATATTAACAAAAATTTACAACAATACAATAACAATTATATTAAATGTAAATAAATATTTGAAAACAAAAAAAAAACACAAACTAATTTACCTGGTGCTGATGTTGTTTGAACATTTGTAGGTTTTGTGAAAGATGCACTAGATACATTTGTAGCTGCTGGAGATGAACCTGTAGAAGTTGGCGTTGTCAAAACATTTGTTAAACGATTTGATGCTCTACTAGATGCAGCCTGTTGAGACTTTTGTTTGCTCAAGGCCTCTGCTATTTTACGATCTAAGCCGGCCTGTTGTAATTTTTTTGGATCTATAGGTGTTATTTTGCGAATTATACGCTTGTTAGGGACATTTGTAGGTGGATTCAGATAGTTGTTATTACTGACAGAACTAGTAGACTCTTTTTGCTTTATTATATCAGGATCTATAGCTGTTACTTTGGGTACTAATAAAGGTTTAGTAGATAGAGATGTTGTTGGTGTCACATATTTATTAGTTGTGGCAGGACCGTGTTCTTCTGAGGGATTTGAGCCAGAATCAGTAGACGCAACAGTGCTAGTAAATGACAGTGATGTGGAGGACTGTGATTCAACACTGTGTACCTGGATTGATTCTACATCAGAAGCAGAATTAGCTACAGTAGGATTCATATTGAATACCATTTTTTTTTTTAATCACACTATTGTTTAGCAAAAATATTTTTTTATGAATTACAACAAAATCATATTTTTTACATCATTTCCACGGAATTTCACTTGAACATTTTTTCTATATCTTCTTTTCACACTGCAGACACAAACGACGTCATTAAGACGCGTGCTTTTTTTATCGACTAGAATTTCTCTTCTCTTTTACAATTTCATATGAAATTTGTTAAAATTTTATGAATTTTAAAGAAAATTTTAAGTTTACACACTTTTTATGGTAAAATAGATTTGTTTTCTTTGCAAAATTTTGCAATTTTTTATTTAGAAGCACACCTCGTTTCAATTTCTTTTCATAGATTTTGTCAAAAAATTATTTTTAACCACATTTTGACAGCTATTGCGAAATATAGAGCTGCCTAACTTTTAGGATGCCACTATACGATTTAGGCGATTTTTAAAGTAAAGGAATTGACATGGTGCAAATATACAAGGTGAGTGCAGTAGCCCAGCTGACTGGCTTTGTTTACAATTTACTTATGTCAAAAGTAATACTTTTTCAAGTATTTTTAACAGTAGTACATTATTTTACACAAACAAAATGCCTGTTATTTCTGTTTTGTGTTGTATTTGTTGTCGAGTTACTTTGTATAGTTGCACCATGGGAATTGATTTATATATTGTTTAATTTTATTGATTATTTGATAATAGATATAAAATATCATAAAAAATACAACATTTATATCGCTTTAAAATACTTTGTTTCAACTTTCAAGTATATATAGTTTAATAAAATTATACATTTGCCACGATAGAACAATAATTATGTGTTATGTCTTCTCTTGTCTTTATGAAATAATTGATTTTTATCTTTACAGACTTGGTAAATAGTTTCGTTTACATTTATTTATTAACCATGTGGCAACATTATGTTACTTGACGAAAACGTTTATTTAAATGTTATCATCTTCAAGTGAATAACAGCAAGAAAGAAGAAGCGAAATAGTATATTGCTGATTTGTTTCTGAATTTATAGCATTTTTAGGTGAAATCTAGCAATATTTAATGAAATAATCAAAATTTTGTTAGTAATTTGTATATTCAGTGTAGCAGGGTATAAAGTGTAACAATGGATTTTCAAAATCGAGCCGGCGGTAAAACCGGTAGCGGTGGTGTGGCCTCCTGGTCGGAAACCAACCGAGACCGTAAGGAACGCTTGAGGCAACTTGCTTTGGAAACCATTGACCTCAATAAGGATCCCTATTTTATGAAAAATCATTTGGGTTCTTACGAGTGTAAACTGTGTCTAACGCTGCACAACAATGAGGGCTCGTATTTGGCACACACGCAAGGTAAAAAACATCAGGAAAACCTGGCCAGACGTGCCGCCAAAGAGGCCAAGGAATCACCCTCTATGATGGCACCCGAAAAACCCCGCGTAGAACCTAAGAAATTCGTTAAAATTGGACGTCCCGGTTATAGAGTGACAAAACAACGTGATCCCATCAATGGACAACAGTCGCTTCTATTTCAAATCGATTATCCCGAAATAACAGAGGGCGTTATACCCCGCCATCGCTTCATGTCGGCTTATGAACAGAAAATCGAACCACCAGATCGTAAATGGCAATATCTGCTATTTGCTGCCGAACCCTATGAAACCATTAGCTTTAAGGTTCCCTCTAGGGAGGTGGAGAAAACCGAAGGCAAATTCTGGACCCATTGGAATCGAGACACAAAACAATTCTTTTTACAATTTTCTTTTAAATTGGAACCCAAAATTTTACCTCCACCACCACCCAATCTACATCGTGCTCTGGGACCTCCAGGTGGTTTTCCTATGCCGGGACCACCGCGTCATATATTTAATGGTGTGCCACCACCACCACCAATGGGCGTGCTGCCAGTTCCACCGCCACCCATGTGAGAAGAAGCAAATTCCATTTCCCAAAGTCAACTACAAACAGAAAATGGAAGTAGTGTTTAGTTTTTTTTAAACATATTTTAAAATATGTAGGTATATACAGAATTCCGATAAATAAAAATTTTAAGAAAATTATGTATATGACAAAAATATATTCGTTTTGATTAAATATTTAATTTAGGATTTGATTTAAAGGATTTCTTTAATATAAACTTTAATTTTAACCCGAGTAACTTTCTTTAATACAAGCAACACAAACTTGTAAATCTCTGTAATCTTTAAGTTAAAACTTCAGTAAACTAATTCTTTTAACTTTAATCAGTTAAACTCAGTTTAAAAATGAAGAATTTTTTGATTGTTTTTAATCCAAACTTCTTGGTTAACTTTGGAATAGGGATGGACAAAAAACATCGATGTTTTAAAAACACTCGATGTATTGTGTCGAAACATCGATATAATCCGATGTTTTTTTTTTCTCCTATACAATCGGAAAACATCGATGTTTTCTTTCGATGCATCGAAATGACAAATTGTATACAGAACGTGTATATTGGTATATAAACGTGTATACATATCTAACATTTTAGACCCTCGATTCAATAAAATGCACTTTAATGATGCAATAGCCGTTGCCAATGCGCTATCAAAGATCAAGAAATTAATGAAAAATACTCTTGCAAAATGAAGATATTCACCCATATCGTGAATAAAAATTCCACATGAAATTTGTTTCCTTTTATTTTTTAACATTGAATTTTAATAGGAAAAATGTGAAAAGGGAACAAATTTCATGGGGAATTTTTATTCACGATAGGGGTGATTGAATCTGACTCAGAAAAATCCGATAAAAGTGAGGATACTTTTTCATTATGGACTAGCCATTATAAACTGGTTCAGAGAAATTGGAAAAGCAACAAGAATGAAGATATATTGTCTGATTAACTTTAAGTTTAGTTGAGGACTCCTGTTGGAAGACTGAACGAAAATCCGTTGGATATTTGGAAAGATTATAAATCACAGTTTCCGAAGCTTTACAAGATCGCTTTTAAATACCTTACAACGGTGGGAACATCGGACTCAACAAAGAAACAGATTGAGTGGTGAAAGCTTGATAAAGTTTTATTTCTAAACAGGGGCCAAATTACCGCATTCGATATCGAGTAAAATTTACCGTAATTTTCTTATTTGAGATTATGGCATTCGTTATCGGGTAATAAATTTAGTCCATTTTATCATATTTTTGATATCGAAATAATTTTTCGATCACGAATGCGGCAATTTGGCCCCAGTATTGAAAAAAGTATTGGGAGATGTAAAATAAATTCAAGATTTTTCGAAAATATAATAATAAATAATTAAAAAAAAACAAGCGATGTATAAAAAACATCGATGTATTTTATGAAATATCGACGCCTACTTTGGAATGTATTAATTTAATATTCAGATTTAATTATTTTTTAAAAGAAAACAAATCATTAATTTAAATATTCTTTTATATTTCTTTCATAATTTTATAGTTGTTTTTCTTTTAAAGATTATTGTATTTTTCTTTTTCATTTATAAATTAAAAAAATATTTATTTTATCTGTTTCTTAATTAAATTAAAACTTACAATGAATTAATAATATAATATAATTATTACATAAAAAAGCTTAAGCTAAAGCTCTTGGTGAAATATCAATTTTAAAACGAAAATATTCACAATGTTTATATATTTTATTATTAGAGGCAATGCAATTTATAAACTTAATTAGTTATTAAAACATGTGTTTAGTGTAAGTGTATATAAATAGAGAAAGTAAATGTTTTATTTAGAAAAAAGTCAACGAAGGAAAATATTTATGAATGTATGTATGTATATTTTAAACATAATATAACAAGAAGCTTTAAAGTCCTAAAAAGCGATCTATGATTGCTCTTTCTATATATTTAGTCTTAATATACAAAAAAAACAGAAAACTAAAAGTAAACTTTTTACAAAATGAATTATTGAAACAAAAATTATACATTTTTGAGCAAGATTTGAGAAAGTTTTTTTGAAATGCATGAGTTGGCAGGTGGTCTCCAACTTAAACTTTATCTCGTTTTTTATAATTACGTTTCGATGCACATCTATTGATAATATCCGAGACATGGGACTTATGTTCGAAAATTTTCATTATTTGATTTTGGGCATCACTAACGCCATCCACTATAATTTTACTACGTTGCATGTTGCCCTGTAATAAAAAAAATTTTTTTTTTTTTTTTATTTATTAAATTATAAAAGTATAAAAAATTAAGAACAGAATCTAAATTTACCTTTAATAAATCACTAATACGTTCGGTTTCAGTTGTTATGCCAGTCGATTCCATTTGTTTTAGCATCGATGATAGTTTTTCATAACCCAACGATTCATTTTCACACTGAAATAAAGAAAAGCATAATAATGAAAGTTGTCTTCGAATATAAAATCATAATTTTATAAAATTGATTGACGAATATTAAATCAATTCCCTATTTTGTGAAGTGATTTTTAAGAACTTTCGGAATAGATTTACAAAAACACATAAAATTTGGAGTATTGTATGAAATCTTAATTTGAGTCGATAGAACAATCTACATAATTCAATGTTTAAAGATGATTTCATGTAAATGTTGACCGCGGCTACACCTCAAATGGTTCATACGCTCGGTTTAATTTTGTCATACTCTTCAACATATCGGCCGGTATCTCACAATACATTTTTCAATATTAGATTTCAGTGCGTCAACCGTTGCGGGCTTGTTCCTATCAATTGAGCATTTTGTATAATTTTGCAAATATTTAACGGAAAGTTGATTTACATGTTCTAAAAAAGTTTTCCTAAAAACTTACTTAGATTTACTTTTTGTACATTTGTAAAGCTGGACTTTGTAAATGTCCACAGTTTTAAAATACGTTCGTATTTACAGCATATTCTGTTGTATAATAGTCATTATTTGTGCCAGTTAAAAAATTAACTAAAACATTTTTTTAGTTAAATTTAAATCTAACTTTTCTGATAAATTAATGCTAACTGACAGTTGAAGTAATAGTTATATTATAACTGAAATTGATGAAAATGTGCGTTAATTTAATAAGTTAAACCATAGTTGACAGTTTAAAAATGGTTATTTGTTATCCTTTCTCTGTTAACTGAAGTTTTTCATTTGCAGCTTTGCCGAATTTTCATGGACATTACGGATGGAAAAGTAAATACGATCATTAATTTGTTGAAACTATCTCATATTCAGAAGTAGCTAGAACTTCTGCTACTGATTTGAGACTTTTAAACTATTTTTTAGTATTTTACAAATTCCAGAATGATTATTTTCTATAGAAAATCATCAGCATAACAAACGTTTCAAAAACAAATACATATTCTATAAAAGAACAATCATCTGTATAAAAGTATTTATATTTCTTATTATTGTTTATTTGACCTTTTTTTTATTAAGATTACGGTAGTAACTGCCGTACTCATAAAAAATAAAGTAGGTTTTGAAGTGTGCTTTTAGACAAAATTTTCATACAAAATTTTCTTAAAGTACATTTGAGTCTACTTTAATTTTTTGCGAATAAAGGGGTTAAGCTTTAGGTCTTTTTTATAAAAAATTTAAATTTTATTTCAATATTTCGCTACTCTTTCAGTAGCTTCTTTTAGATAAAAATTTTTACAATTTTATAAATTTCAAAAATTATTTGTCATAGGAAAAAAAAAAAGAATATGAAAACTTTAACATAACAAAATATGAAAACAATTTATAACAAGTAGAAAATATTACTAATTAATCAGTATAATACTATCTTCTATAGAAAATATTCAGTATTATAGTATTTTCTATAGAAAATATTCAGTTAAACTCTTTTATATATAGAAATATGAACCCTAACCCACGTTTTAGAAAATCGCTCGTTTATGAAAGCACTTATTTACTAGTATTCTACAATAATTAGATGAACCGAATAAATTTAATTGTTGTTTAGTGTCTTTATTGGTTAGCTGTTGTTTAAACTAACTATAAATATGAATTTGGTTTACTAAACTTTTACTGAAATTTTAAAGATAAAAAAAAAACAAGTTACTTTTCCAATAAACTTTTAGCTAATAACAAACAACAAATTAATTTTTTTTGCAACAATTGTAATTGGAACAATTGCTCTAGAATGTCTTAAATCCCACCAACTACCTACAATTATATTAATTGCAAATTTTTTTCGCAGTTAAGAACTTTTTAAAACAAAATAATTATTTACTTACCAAATCCTGCATTTGTGACTTTAAATGATATATTTTCCAGCCGTTTATTTTGCCCAATACATTGGATTGATTCGCCAAATCCATTATGGTAGGTCGTCTTTCATCACGTGGCTTGATATCCGAATAACGTTGAAAATGATTAAGGGCCGCTTTCCAGGATTGTTTGTAGGTCTGTAAGCGATTAAATAAATTATTAATAAAGTATGATAACGTTTATTTTGGTGCATTTACTTATTACGTATACTTACATGCATAAGGGTACAATTTTTGGGACGTTTAAGTATAAACTCAACCGGTTTGGTGTTTTCCTTTCCGTTGACAACTGTAAAAAAAATGGGAAAATAAAAAAAAATTTTATGTAATGTAACTTTTTGTAAAGTTCTTGTAGGTATATTTTTGTAAAAACTATCTTACCTTCATGACCAGTAGCAGCATTAACGTTAACTGCATTTGTACCATTTGCCATGATATTGGGCTCTTGAGTTAAGGTAGAGGTAGGAGGATTCGTTACAGCACTAGCCACACTATTATTGGCTTGAGGTGGTGGTAAACTTAAAGATGTTTGACTTTGTGTAGACAATTGACTATCATTGCTAAATAAAAATAATAATAAAATCAATAATGAAAACACAAATTATAAAATAATTAAAAAAAAAAAAAACAAACACTTACGTTGACCGTCTCGACTTTTTACGCAAAGGACAATCCAACGAACCCCCATTAAGACGCTGTTGTATGGTTATGGGAGGCTGTATTGCGTTACTATGATGCTGCTGCTGCTGCTGATGCATATTATGATGTTCCAGGGCTGTTAAATTGCGTGAGGTAACGGGTGTGCCGGGCATAATATGCTGTTGTTGAACCACAGAATGATGATTGGAGTAAAGCTTTAATAAATACATACAATTTATGACAAAATAACACATAAGCAAACAAACGAACCAAGGGCCAGACAGGCAGGCAGTTATTGTTAAGACATAGGGTTAATTAATATTAATAACATTAGACTTACCTCATTAATGGGATTGAAATGAGAATCGACATTAGTGGCCACACCACTGGGCAAACGATTGATAATCATGTTATTATCTTGTATTTGTTGCTCTACCCCAGGTGACGAATTGGCCGATACTGTGGTACTGCCATCCGATGAAGCCGGTGATTCTGCTCTCGAATTGCGGTTTGTTATAAGATTTGGTGTGTTGGCATTGTTGTTTAGGTTTGATGAGGAGGCTGAAGAGTACAAGTTATTAGAGCGTTCCTTTTTAGCCAAGGCTTCTACGGTCAAGGTGGATGTAGAATTCAAAGCATTAGAGGTCACCGATGTTAAACTATACGAACTGCCCACTAATGAAGAGGCGGGAGAAGAGTTAGTTAACATATTTGCTGTACCCATTGACAACAGGGTGGGTTGCAGATTTTTGGCCGCTCTAATGGGTGATCCTTCGACATCACGTTTGCGCAAGAAATTCGAAACCACTGTCGAACTGCCGCCAGCATTAGCACCAGATGTTACCTTTATGGATGTTTGTAAAGGTATGACCATTTGATGGGCTTGTTGAGTATTTAGAGAATTGACGGTTGCATTCGATTGTTGTTGTGCCACCGAGGCTGGTATGATAATTTGTGAGTTTTCTCCTACCCCACCAACGTTCAGTGTGGAACCTGAGCTTTGCTGCATTAGCTGGGGCGTTGCCTGGGATACTGCTATGGCATCAGCCGCTGCTGTAGACAAATTTGCCGTACTAAGTTGACTAAATCTGACAGGCACTGTCTGTATTTGTGTGCCCGCACTGGATACAGGTATTTGCAGTTGGCCAATAGTACGGCCTCCTGTAGATGGCACTACAGTAAAAGTGGCTGTGGTAGATTGTCCACCAGAGTGTGTAACAAATGGCAACGAAGAGATCGAGAGATTAGCGGCCGTACTGGCTATTTGATTTTGTGACATAGTACTGCTGGTAACGGTGGTGGTGGTTAGGGATAAGACACCTGTCGACACTTGTACCGAACTAGCTGGCACTGACTCATAGTAAATAGTACTGCCGGGCTGCAAAAATGAACCGGTAGCCACATTGCCGGTGGAAGTTAAAACGTTGGTGGCTCCCGTATTTGAAACATTGACTCCCGTTTGAGAAGTATTGATGCCACTGCTGATACTACTAGTACTGCTATTGCTGTGCGGCCTTTGGGGTGCTGGAGCATGATGTATAAATACATTTGTGGATCCCGCACTGCCCGGATTATTGTTTGTATTTGAATTATTAATATTGTCCAGGGGAGAGGATGATGATGATGTTAAATGGGCCTGTGACATCACTTTGCCCACGGTTATGGCATTAGCATTCTTTAGGGGTGTCATAGTACCAGTTATAATATTACTACCCACACCAGCTCCCCTTGTGCTTATGGCTAAGGGCATTACAGTGGCTCCGCCCGCTGCTGTACCCCCAGCATTTGAAGTAACTATATTTTGTGTGGTCAATATCTGACCACCCTGCGAAACATTTACCAATTGTGTGGTGGAATTTGTAGATAAATTTGTAGCTGTTATGCTGGCTGTTGATATGGAAGGTGAATTGCTGCCAGTACTTGTGTTAATACCTGCTAGATTTTGCTGACTCAATGATGAGGGTCCGCCGCCCGTAGAAGAGGGTAATTTTCCTATACCCAATTGGGTGATGGTTAAAGAAGGTTGTACTTTGGCTGCCATTGTTACGGGGGGACGTATACCTGTGTTAATTAAAATAAAGCAAACAATAAATAATTTTAATAAATTTCAGTAATTTCTTAACTGTCCCTTGATTTGTTATGTGCTTTTTCTTACGCAAATATTTGAAAATCTTATGAAATCTTTGCATTTGTTTTTTGTAGGTACATACATATGTACATATATTTTTTTGTTGTGTATCTCCAATAGTTTTTAAACGACTGAACCTTATATTCATTTTACACAGTATGTTATTTTTTTTGCACATATAGTAATTTGTTCTTGTTGTTATTGTCGTTGTCATCGTTGTTGTTTTATACGGTTTCAATTTCTAGCATGAATCATTATATTCTTGTATTTATTCCATGCAATTTCAATATGTTTGTATGTAGTAAACGTATCATTATTACTTAGTATTTATTTATTTAGTTGTACAGCAATTGTTTTAATTTTTTTCCAGCTGATAAAGTCTGGCTTTAGTCTATTTTACTATTACTTTAGTATACTGCTGCCATATGGAATCAGTGTAATAGAGTGTAGGATTTTGTATTTAATTGTTGCCTTAAATACTATTTATAAAAATATTTAATTTATTAAGTTTTGAATTATAATAAAATAATAATTGAAGTATAATATATATTTTATTATAATTCAAAACTTATATTATCCCTGAAGAAGCTATCCATTGTGATAGCGAAATATTGGAAATAAATATATAGAAATAAATCAAATATTTTTATATAAAATTAAAATGACCTAATTGCTTGTAAAAAGAAACTATTAAATATTAAAAAAAATTCAAATAAACGAACTAAATGTTTATAAAAATAGTTACGTTAAAAGTATAAAAACAATTTGATACTTTTATAAATACAAAACATATTTAAATAACAACTTTTATTAAAACTTCAATAATTTAGTAAATCATAAAAAAATTCAAAGTAATTGAATAAATCATTGTAACTTATGAGACTTTTACATTTGACCTAAAGCATCGAAATACGCCTTGTTTATACCTCCTGTTCTCTAAATCAAGGGATTTAAAAAAAATAGTAATTGACAAATTGATTAAGGAATAAAAAACGAGTGATTTAAAAAAAACGGCTAAATTACAAATTGGTGTTTTGCAAATCGCACGTTTGTATACATTGCAGCTGGTGTGTTTATACGAACATAAAAGAAATAAATAATGTTTATTCTTTTTACAGAATACCAAAATATATGAATTCGTTTTTAAAACGAAAACTATATTCGATCATATTAAAACGTTTTATTAACGCTTTTACACTGTAAAACGTAAATGTTAAGTTTAAATTCCATCCACGGTCAATATGGAACAATTTATTCTTGTTAAAATTCATTAAAATGCTAATTAGGTTATACCAAGAATGATAAAATAAAGATTACGCCATGCGCATGATTTCCCGTTATGTGACGTAGGAGTTCCATTCTAAGAGTTACCAAGAATGTTTCATGTGTTAGAATTAAAATTTCTTGCGAAAAATGTATGTTTTATGTGATATTTGGTAAACTTGCAATTGAAATCTCTCTGAGAGTTCTAAAATAAAAGCTGTTTAAAAAAGAAAAACAAACAAAAAAAAAATATAAACATGAAGAAATGCGCAGAACATTTTAAAATTTTACGTGCGTTGGCCAGAGACCTGCGCCGTGTCGGCTGCAAGCCGGCTGAGCTGAGCCGCCGATGATATTCAACAGCCGCCGCCGCCGAACAATTTTCGGCGTGCAATCGGCTTAAAAGCAGCCGCCGTCCATAATTTTTTGTGTTATTAAAAATATTGCTTCTAATTTAAATTTTTATTATTTTTTATGAAAAAAGATTATTGTTATATACACAAAATTATCCATCGTGAATATAACCTATTGGAAACATTTCGTTTATTGTAACAATTACTACTTAAACAATAAAATGTAAATCAGTGATGGGATTTGTGGCACAATTGTGCCATTTTTGGCACTATTACGTTTTGAGTGGTACAATGGCTCACATATATAAATAAAAATAGTTTTAAGTAATAATTTCGGAAATGAATATTAAAAATTATCAACTTTTTTCTTACTTTAAAAATAACGAAGCTTTGTAGAGTTAGACATGTTAGATATTCTGTAAAAATCTCCGATTGTCATAAAATATACAAAACAAGTTGAAGACTTTTTTAATTCATAATTTTGGTTACAGTTTGTTGTTATTTCCTAATTAATTTTAAGACGATTTGAGTGGAATTCACTTAAAATAGAAAATTTTCCATTTAGGGCGGGGTTTTGACTTGAAGATCAAATGCCAAATAGTAATTAGATTAGTTTATCTAAAAATTATAAATTATGGATTAACTTTGATTTTTTTTTTTTTGTTATAGTTTAATATAGTCATACATAGCGTCATACAATCTAAAACGTTTACTTAGACAAAAAAATTAAAAAATTTAATAATATATTTTCAAGTCTCTTTTTTCCAAAGAACAACGGAAATGAATTCTGAATCTGAATGCGTATAAAGGGGTAAGTATGATTTGATATAAGGAACAAATGATACCACATACAGTGGCTCCATCACATAATCGGACAAGATTTTGTCTGATGTAAATGTGCTCTAAACATTAAAATACTGCACCAAAAAATATTTTTTTCGCTTCTATTTACACTCCACATACTCATATATCTAAAAAATGACAAAAATTAAAATTTGCATAATTGAAACTGCATTTGGTTTAATTTTTGGTCAAAAATGTTAAGATAGACAACTTTGTCAATTTTGCCTTCAATTAAATGAATATTGCCTACTCCGGCACTCGACATGCAGCTCCAAACCATAACAGAGCCTACTACATGCTTAACAGTGGCTTTTGTGTTTTTATAATGGAATTCGGCATTTGGTTTCCGTCACACAAACAGCTTGCCATCTGACCCATGTTAAATTAAATTTACTTCCGTTAGTGAACAAAACCATGAAATAATGAAAACTAGTGTTTTACGGTGGTTTACCAACAAATTTACAACTTTTTCCCAAAAATCTGCTGTTATGGTTATAGTTTGGGGCTGCATGTTGAGTAACTTGAGTATACTTTGTATACTTAATTTTAGATTTGGGATTTTCACATCCACGTCCAACCTGAGTAACCATTTACAGAATAGCCACTCATTAGATATTAAAACCAAAAACTCCGATATATCGCAGCTCAAAACCAAATCGATTTTGTCCGGAAAATCAAATGTTGTGAAGCCAAGCAAAGAAAAATTTGCAAACGCCCGACTTCTTCAAATGTGCTCTAGAGACTTGCGCGCGTTTAATATGATTGAGCAGCCGGGATTTGTGAGTTATATGAAAGCAATTAAACCGTCTATATCGATGCCATCCGCTTGTCAATTTTTTAAGCGAAGCAACAGATTTATATCATCAAGTAGAAACGGAAGATCAATATACTCTCGATTATAGTGAAATTGATATTGATGAATATATAAAGAATCCATTATTTTGCAGTTTAAAAAACTCAAGTGACACACGCTGGAACACGTTGTGCTACATGTTCAGAAGTTTTGAGAAAAATATAAAAATTATCAATGTTGCATTAGTGGAAATTGACAAAACTGAATTTGCACTAAAAGAAATGGAGAAGTCATTGATGCACGAATTCCTGGAATTCCTCACGATTTTTGAGGACGCTACCAAGTATTTACAAGGACGTAAATACCCCACCATTAATACAAATATTGTATTTATTGAAAAAATTACTGATACAATTAAAGAATATGCCAAAAAAGTATGTTTTGAGGAGACAAACAAAATGTACGCATATGCAGCCCAGAATTTTGAAAGCCGGTTGAAGATTCATAAAGTCCATTTAGTGGCAGCTTTGCTGGATCCCATCGAAAAAAAAATTGGCAAAGGCTGGATAAGTGGTTACGGAAGGTTCCAACCAAAGAACAAATGGGTCTCTTCGAGATACTTAGTCAGGATGACCCTGAAGGCGGGATTTCGAAAGAAGATTTACTATACGCAGAAGTAACTAAGATTCTGGATAGTGATGTGGAAATCGTTTCCGAAGATGTGCCCACAACATCAAAACATTCAAAAAAACAGGTAAAAACTGTGTATAAAATTCCAAATTTTTTTATAATTTATTAAGTAAATTAACAATTTGGCTCTGTTCATTGCTTCTACTGGCGTAGTGGAAGAAACACATCCCTTAAAAAAAGAGATAAACTATTATTTGACATTTCGAGTAGATGATGATTGCGATACTTTTATTTGGTGGAAGAAAAACAGAAAGGTAAAAATAGTGCTTATATTTATAAATTATACAAATTTCTAAAGTATTTACAACTATAAGTGGTAATATAATGTATTTATATATCCATCGTGACACTTTTTGACAATTTTTCACTAAATTGATTTAAAAAGATAAATTTGCGAATAAAGTTTGCATGTTTTTCAATACAACCAGTTTAATTTATATCCCAATAAGCATTTTTACTGTAATTCAAGTTGAAAGCAAGTGTAATTCAAGCCTTGAGTCTAGTGTCTCATTATAGTTTTATTACACTTTATATCAATAGCATTCTCCAGTTAAAAGGAAGCATAAATTCAAGCTACATGTTTTTTGTTTGAAAAATATTTAATTTTTTCAAATATTTTTAAGGTTCAAAACATATTCCAACAAAATGTTCAAGTGCTTGAATTTTAGGGGCTTTAGTGCTTATTGGGATAATTCTAAATAGTCAATTTATATAAATTAATTTACAGGAATTCCCAAATATTTCAAAACTGGCAGAATCCATTTTATCCATACCCTCAACAAGTGCTTCTTCGGAGGAAGCTATTTTCAGTGCTGGTTCTTTAATCACTGCAAAAAGGTCTAACCTTAACCCCCTTAACAGTAAAACGTGTGCTTTTTATACATGATAACTTCGAGTTATTTAATCAGTTATCGGAAAATACTCCAAGTATATAATTGAAACCATTTTTCATTACTTTTTTTTTTTTTGTTTTGCAAAAACAATTTATTTGATACAAATAAATAATATATTTTATAAGATTTTTATAGACTACAAAATAATTTGTTTGTCTAAACAAAAAAATTATTTTTAAAATTTGTCTGTCATACGATTGGTGTTCATAAATTGTTTAAACCCAGAAACTAATAGCAACTAATATTTATTTTCAATGAAAATAAATTTTTGCTTTTTTATAAGTGTTATTCATATTCATATACATATGTATATTTTTTTTTTTTTTGTTACTCATAACTTTTATTTTTTATTTTTTTGTTTTACGTTGCTTAATAAGAGTTATTCATAATATATATTTTTTTCGTTGCTCATAATTTTTATTTTCGGTTTACATATATGTTTTTAAGTTACCTAATAAAATTTATTATTAAGAATATTTTTTTCGTTGCTCATAACTCTAAAGAAGTTTTTTTCGTCGTTTTTTTTGCTTGCATTTTATTAGTATGTCCTTAACAAAATTCCCTATTTAAATACTGTTTTTTAAACATTTGCAATAAACCTAATCTTCTACATACATATATACCTTTTAAAAAAGATTATTTTCTCTAGAAGCTTAGATTTTTGCAAATGTTTAAAAAAACAGTATTTAAATAGGGAATTTTGTTAAGGACATACTAATAAAATGCAAGCAAAACGTCTGAAAAAACTTCTTTTTAATAAAATATGATTTTTTTTTAAATAAAATATCTTATTTTATTATTCTTTATAACTTTTGTCTAAATTGTTTATTTGGAAAACTTATATAATAGACATTTTAATAGATTTGCAACTATTATTTACATGTATGACAAAATTAACATTTTAGTTAAAATTTGTCGTAAATGAATCAAATATGTAGCCATGTTTGGTATTTTCAGCTGGCTGGCCGCCGATGATTTTTATTTAAGCCGCCGCTGCCGATTAAATTGCTCGGCGCAGGTCTCTGGCGTTGACGTAATCTTTATTTTATCATTCTTGGGTTATACAAACTGTTACTACTGTTGTAATTTTAAAGAACAAAAAGCAAAGAAAGGAACCAGGGAAAGAGAGAGAGAGAGAAAAAAAAACACAACAAATAAAAGAAAGTAAACGTACATATTTATATTTGGTAGTATGATAGACTGATTTTAAAAATATAGCAGGAATTTCCTTCAGTTTCCTTAAATCTACATGGCGCCATTTCCGTGTTGGCACAATTCCTTCCCTCTTAAGTAGGTACGATATTTTATTAATAAACTTTTGATTTATACAAGCTTAAGGTACGGTCACATTTGGCAAATATTTGTCCAAAAAGACGTAACCAATAATGTGTGTATATTTGAACTCTTTTATTTATTAAAAAAAAAACTTTCTTATTTACACCAAAGCACAACAAATATTTAGTTTTAATTTATTTGATCTTGCAAAACTCAAATAAATTTGTGCTAAACAGTGTTGAATTTGCTGACTATGAATTAGCAAAAGCACACAAATTTCTGCTTAGCTTACATTTTGTTCAGCACAATAAACGACTGTGTTTTCAATGACTAACAAAAAACTTTGTTAGTGAGCAAGCAACAGCGCAGCGCAAGCCAAACAAAACAAAAATAAAACTATTGACTGTAGCTTAACTATGAGATGTTATTTGCTGACGCAGTCAGCCGCAGCAATTCACTTTAAAAAATTTGCTTCTGCTTAAAACTTACAGTTTTTGAATTTTTCTTTTATGCTTTTGCTGAGCTGAGCTGAGAACTGTGAACGTTTGCTGTGCTGAAGTTAAGCAAGTCTTATTTTCGTTGTATGTTTGGACATGGGGCTAAAAACTGTAACAGAGTAAAAGTGTGTGCAGCCTGTGCGGGTAATCATGATTACTCAGACTGTACTTTAAACAAAGGCAATCAGGAAGGCAGTATAGTTTTTAAATGTTATAATTGCATAAGCAAAATTCTTAGAAATGCAAATCACAGGGCCGACGCGACCCCAAATATCCTTGCCGACAGGAATATTTGGAACTTCGCCAAAGAATTACGAACAAATCTAGAGAGGTTAGTAAAAGAACAAATTCTTCATTGCTTAATACGGACAATAATAATTTTCCTCAACTACCAACTCGTGAATATCAAGGTACTTCAAATAATATGAGTTTTAATAATAACAAACTTTTCTCAGAAGTTACAAAAAATAAAAATTATGCTAAACCTAATGACGATGATATCTCCAATGAACAACTAATGGAAATATTTTTTAATGCTTTCGACGCACTTCAAAGGTGTCAAAACAAGTACGATAAGCTAAGAGTCTTAGGTATGATGCTTCAACATGTCATATAATTCAGCAGTATTTCAAGATGTCCATGTTATGCACTGGAATGCCCAGGGCATAACGACTGAGTCAGCAGCTTCACAATTAGAACAAGTTCTGCACAACAAAAATATAGATATTCTTCTTCTTAACGAAACCTTTTTGAAACCATACCACAAATTTAAACTTGGAGGCTATAAAATATATAGGGAGGATAGACCTACACACGGTGGAGGAGTGCTCGTCGCAATAAAATGTAACTTAGAACACAAGTTATTACCAAAGACCGAAACACTAGTAATGGAAAATATATCCATACAAGTAAAAATAAATAATCGTCCTGTGGTTTTTACTGCTGCCTATAATCCGTATTACTCTGCTAATTTTAAAGCAGATTTAAATTTATTAACTTCCACTTCAAGGGACTTTTTCATATTTGGGGATTTAAATGCACAACATATTCATTGGAACTTTGCATCTAACAAGACAGTGGGAAATGAACTATACAGTCATTGCATTCAATCAAATTACTATATCTATTATACTTCTGCTTACACTCGCTTTGAACAAAATATATCCCCCATGCAACCGTCAACAGTGGATATTCTTCTGTCAAACTCCTGTCTTCCTTTCTCAACTTTAGAGTCACTACCTAACTTATTGCAGTCTGACCACGTTCCAATTTCCTGTCACATATTCGGACAAGTTCACAATTTAGTAAAATCGATTCCTTTGCTGGCAGATTGGCCAGCAATTAGAAATTGGGTCGAAGAAGAAATTTGTGTCCGAAACATTGACATAACAGTAACTAATTCTGATATCCTTGATTCACCGTTAAATAAATTTATAGCCATAGTAAAGGAGGCTAATAACAAAATACCAGTTGCCTATAAGAACTCATGGCACAGAGAAATTTCCGATACAAGTAAAATGCTAATTACTCAAAGGAACAAATGTAGGCGGAAATTTCAAAGATGCTACGATCAGAACCAGCGAACTCAATTAAGCTGTATTTTAAAACTTTTAAATCGCTTAATCGATTTTCACCTTAAGAAAGACAGAAATGACTCTTAGTCAAAATTTCTTTCTAAACTGTCTCCTGGCTCTAAAAAGTTTTGGAAACTAACTAAAATGTTTAAAGGAAAGAATTCTACTATTAGTGATCTTCAGGTAAATGACAAGGTTCTGATAACGGCTGATGAAAACGCAAATGCCATTGCTGATGTTTTTGGTGAAGCACATGAAATTACTATCAATAACCTATCTCAATTTCAATCTAATGTTACTAACTTCATTAACAGTCTCAATAATGAAACTGGTGTTGGCAGTTCATCTGTTACACTTACGGATATTGAAGAGGTGAAATCACTCGTACTCTCATTAAAAAATTACAAATCACCGGGCTTGGATGAGATAAATAGTATAATACTAAAAAAAATTCCACACCTCTTTTTTGAAACTTTGAGTAAGTTGTTTAATTTTTCTCTTAATAATGGATACTTTCCATCTACTTTTAAAAAGGCTAAAGTCATTGCTATTAATAAACCTGAAAAAGATGTGAAATTGCCCTCGAGCTACAGGCCAATCAGTATTCTAAGCTTATTAGAGAAGGTTTTTGAAAAAATAATTCTTAAAAGAATTTTAGATTTTTCAACTCAGAATAATATTATTAATCACCAGCAGTACGGATTCCGAAAGGGGCACTCCAGTTAACTTTATTGAAAATAACAAACGAAATCGTATGAGTACTGGAGTCGTGTTTCTTGATATCGAAAAAGCTTTCGCTTCCATATGGCATGATGGCTTAGTGTTTAAACTTAACAAATTTGGATTTCCAATATATCTGCAGAAAATTATAAAAAGCTTTTTAAGTCGCCGTTCGTTTGTCGTATGCGTTGACAACATATTCTCTAGTGAGAGACAAATACCAGCAGGATTACCGCATGGTTCTGTACTATCTCCAACTCTTTACTCAATATACACCTCTGATATTATTATTCGAAGGAACCATGAAGCACGTTCTACGCTGTCGACAGTGCTTTTATATGTTGTGGCAAAGTCTCTATTGCAATAGTCGAAAGAATGCAGGATAACCTTAACTTAACCCAAAAATTTTTCGATAGCTGGAAAATTAAAGTTAACAATAGTAAAACTCAAGCTATTATATTCCCGTTCAACAAATCGCCTAATCGTTCACCCACAATAAAATTATAGTCTAGAGGAATAGACATTCCTTTAAAAAATGAAATATAATATCTAGGAGTGCTGTTAGATAAAAAAAACTTACGTTTAGACAACACATTAATTACATCTGTAAAAAAGCAATAAGATGCGGTTGCGCTCTTTACTCCCTACTAAACAGAAGATCGAAACTAAATCTGAAAAACAAGATATTTATTTATAAAATGTGTATTCGACCGATTATGACATATGCCTGCCAAGTCTGGTTTCAAAAAGCTGCAAAAACATACAAGAAGAAACTACAAATCATTCAAAATAAAAATCTGAAGATAATTCATAACTTACCTCCAAGATATGCAACCGACCGGCTACATGACAATTTTAATTATAAATTACTTAGCACATTCTCTAAGGAACTGACTCTGTCATTTAAGGAAAAATGCAGAGCATCTGATTTTGATTCAATAAGAATTTTGTTAAACAACCTAGTGGTTGAATCTTTCATAAAGTAAAATTTTGATAGTGTTTGTTGTTAAGAATTCCTCTATTTATTAAAGGGTTTTTATGAACTATTTTTCCTAAATTCTGTGATATTAATTATTAGTATCTTTATTTAAACATTTAGATGTGTAATTGTTGTAATACTATTAAGTAAAATCTCATAACTCTGTACATAAAACATAATAACCTGAACTCGAATAATAAATTTTAATAATAATAAAAAAAATAATAATAATAATAAAAAAATAATAATAATAAAAAAAAAATAATAATAATAAAAAAAATAATAATAATAAAAAAAAATAATAATAATAAAAAAAAATAATAATAAAAAAAAATAATAATAAAAAAATATAATAATAATAAAAAAATATAATAATAATAAAAAAATATAATAATAATAAAAAAAAAAAATAATAATAATAAAAAGTACGAAAATTGAATTGACGTGTATAAATAAAATGGCGAGTTCAAAAGAGAATTGAGCATTAAAAGCTTAAAACACGTTACCAATAACATATTCAACCATATCTCTTTATTTTGATAAGTGTAAACCAGTTTTGTCAATCCATTCTTTGTATTACTGTAAAGCAATATTTCACATATACATATAAATTTTTAAATAATATCGGATATCATAAAATAACATATGCACAAACCCAGTTTCTACATATCAACAAAATTTAAGAATACCAAGATGCAGATTAGAAAAAGTAAACAAGGTATCAAATAATATGGGAGTTTTGAAATATAACCAATTACAAACTGACTTAAAAATTATAAACAGCATATCACAATTTAAAATGGTATTTAAACAATATTTATGTAATAATAATAGAATCGCTTATAATGTAAAATGTAACTTGTATACCTTTACACATAAACACTATACTAATTAAGAGTTATATTCTAATACCAATTTTTCCACTTTCTTGTTAAAATATTTTTGTATTCATTTTTAATTTAAAATACAAATTTACACTTTTTGCACAATAATAGTCACACGACTGATTTGGCCTATATAGGAAACGTACGTTGTATTTACTAAAATTACAGCGACCACAACTCAGTAACTTGGTGCCAGTGATCACAGGACACTGCAAATTCGGCAACCATGCAAAACGACTGGGTTTACCATATAATGATTTTTGCAGGAGTTGCAATTATGAAGAAGAGGAGGAAACAGTCTCTCTCTCATCTTTTATGTCAATGCCCAGCAATGAGTAGATCTCGTAGCATCTTTCTGGGGCAACCAACCTTCGACGACTTATCTGAATTCTCAGATTTGAAGTTGGAGAATATTGATGCTTTCAGAAGCGGTAATTGACTGCAGTTATCTAATACGGGTTATCTATCTCCTTCTTCTTCTCTATCTAGAAAGTCAGATAACATAATAGGACCAGTGATATAGACCTAAGTGGGCTGTAATACACGGCCACCTGCTGACCTAACCTAACTTACACAATAATAAATTTTGTTCATTGATTCTGATTTTGACATTTTACAATATTTGGCAGTCAGTAAATTAATATTTTGTTATTTTTGTTTAACTTTATGATTTACATTTACGTATATGAAATAAATAAATTAGATTCTTGTTTATTTACATTTCTTACAATAAAAATTAAATTTTAATAATTCAAAAGAATACAAAAAAAGTTAATGATTAAGACACACGCCACCACTAATCTCAAACATTACATCTTATAAAACCTCACTAGTTTATAAAAATAGATAAATAACATTTATTTTTCTATTTATTTCTACATATATTATTTCTACATATATTCTTTGAATAAGATCGAAGTTTACCAGTTTTTTTAATGTTGTATGCTTAGCATTATTACTTGATTTGTTTTGCCTTTTTTTTGTATATGTTTTTGAGTCAAAACTCATCAAAAGAACAGAATAGCTGTCACTATAATTTTGTATCTCTCTAAACTTACCAATTTTATTAGTTCCTGATGTATTTACAATAATTGGCTGCAGCATAACATTTGCCGCCAAACGTCCCGTAGTGCCAATTATCTGTTGAGCCGTACCACCCGGTTGCTGTTGCAATTGTATTATACGTGCCGCTGACAGATTTGTCGATGGCAAAACATTCGCCGTTGATGTTACTCCGGTGACGGTGGTGCTGCGTGGTGAATTGGAGGCATTATTGCCGACATTCGTATTTGAAACACCAGTGCTTAAGGTGGATGTTAAATTAGGAGCCCTTATACTGATACTGGTCGTATTTAATTTGGCGGCTGAAAATGATTTAGCAAATGGTATTGGTCGTATTTGACGGGGAGCTCCAGCTGTACCGGCGTTACCGCCCGTTAAGGGGGTGGCAACGGCAAAACGCGGACCGGTAGTGGCCACTGTAGATTGATTAAATTGTTGTTGCTGTTGTTGGCTTAAGGGTTGAGAGGTTCCCACATTGGAGGAATAGACTAGGGTAGCCTGATGACGGGGAGGTAGAACAGTAGCAACATATGTTTGTTGCGTGCCGGCAGAAGAAACCGTTTGTATTGTGGCTGTAATTAGAATAGAAAGATTATTATGTATTAAATAAATGGTTTTACATATATTTTTTAGCGCTTACATTGTCCTTGATTTTGTTGCGCAGTATTTGTGTGTTGTTGACCAGCAATACCGCTAGTTTGTAGAGCTGAGGCTGTACTCGTAACCACTGTACCACTGACAGAAGCTACGGAACCACTTGCAGAAACCGGAGAACCACTTATGCCTTGAGTGGTTATAATACGTTGTCTGGATTGATGTGGTATGGCACGTATTAATTGCACTTGACCCGTAGGATTTGCCGCCATCCAAGTGGTGCTGGTAGCAGGCGATATGACTGTAGTGGCAGGTGACGAAGTATTGCGACTAACAGCTGTACCTCGTATAAAGTTTCCAGAAGCTGTTATGCCAGTAACCGTAGCGCCCGCACTACCAGCCGAAGCTGATGCTGACGTGGTACGTATGGGTGTAACTAAACGTTGTCCAGCTGGCACTCCTAAACCTACCCCGGTCATTTGTGTGGCCGTTACACTGGCCCGTGGTAAATACGTAGCTTGTGTTGCTGTTCTTGTTACAGTTATTGAAGTATTTGACACCGATCTGGCCGGTGCTGAGGGAAATGAAGTGATTTGTGTGCGACCTGGACCAACATTTTCTAATTGCTTAATCATTGAGGGTGTCATTATATTGCCCATAACAACTCTGACTTGCGTCGACTGGCCCCCAGCACCTATGGCTCGTATGGATGTGGCACCCGTAGTATTTGTTTGCGATGTATTCAAAGCTATGGGCGTACCACTTAGCGAAGTGGCCACGGCTCCACTGTTGCCCACCTTAATGGCACCCACCGTAGACAAATTACCACTTGTTACAATTGTACCGGCAGCACCTGCCCCACTACCAACCGACGCTTGAGTTAAGCCTGTTAGTGTTAGTGCACCATTATTTGCAGCATCAAGAGTCGTGGTTTTAACATGCGTTATTTTGGCTGCAACTGGATTTAAAGAAAATAAATTTGTTACATTTGTGGTATTTTTCAATTGTATGGGAGCATGGACATGTGCTATTTGTGGATTATTAATATTGGGTGTTGTTGCACAAGTAGTAGAAGTAGAAGAAGGTGTCGGTGTTGGAGTTGATGTTGTTGGTAAAGGCAATGGTGAATGTGATTGTTGTTGTAAAGATGCTGGATGTGGATGGGGTATTAATTGGGTTTTTATAATTTTTAAAGGTTCTGTGTAAAAAAAAAAAATAAAAAACTAAATAAAGTAAAAAATAAAAAAACCAATAAAAAATTATATTGATACAAAAAAAGTAATTGGGTTTTAAATTGAATTGGGCCCAAAGGAAAATATAATAAAAGCTTATAAATAAAAATAATAAACCGAAAAATAATTTTGAAATTTTTGTATGAAAATCACTGTTTTCCAATAATATTCGAGTGTTTTTCATACAAACATTTGAAAATTATTTTTAAGTCGTTTCTGAATCAGGAATTCTGTTTTTTTTTATAAATTTAGAGTGTATTTCATACAAAAAGAAATTAAATTCGTATCTCCTAAAAAATGTTTAAAACTTGTGGATTCTATGGATCGTATGGGCGAAGAAGTGTTAACAATTGACTAAACTAAATATGAATATTATGCGACACATAAAGATAGATTAGTAGGAAGTTATAAAGAAAATACATATATATTTTTATGAATAAAATCAAATTTCTTGCTGTAGAAATGGTTTTGGTTGTGACTTTCCTTGCTGTAGTGCTTTAATTTGTATACCCACCACCAAAAAGAAGGGGTTATATTAACTATGTGTGTCCATTTGTAAAACATCGAATCTAGTGAATGGTATAAAATGTTAATAATCGATTTTCGATTATTCGATCAACCATTTTCAACTCGATTATTATAATCGATTAATCGAACATAAAAGTCGATTTTTTTTGTCGATTACGATTTTTTTTTTAATTTTTTTTTTTTAAACTAAAAAATCAAAAATGTTTACAACTTGTTTTTGTTGCAAAAATAAAACATGTAATTTTATTTGTTTTATTTTAAAAAGGCGCACTTAAAAAAATATGTTTTACATATTTCTGTTTAATAAATTTTATTTTTTAAATCTTATGAGATTTTTTCAGATGCGCTGATAAGTTATGGAAATACATTTTAATTCTTTTATAATCGAATTTTTAAAAGTTTTGTTTTAAGATTCTCTTTAGTAGCCCAATAGCTTTATATTTTATGTGATTAAAGTTTTTCAATACAGAAATATTTCGAAAAAAATGTACTTCTAAAACTCATTCGTCTTCGTTTTCGATTTCCATCACATGCCTCTAAATTTTACTTTTATTTTTTTGCACACCGACTTCCAAAAAACCCGCGCTTTCAGTTTTACAGGTTCATTTTTGGATTAAACGACACCAAAAGTTGATTTCAGTATAAAGTCAGTGTAAAACCGACCACAAAATAATCGATTTCTGAAGGCAATAATCGTTTAACGACCATAATCGAAGTCGATTTACCATTCACTAATCGAAACGTTGATTGTAGAACCAAGTAGTATTTATTATTTTCAACTTGTCTGCTGAAGAAATTGGAAAAAAAATTTTTTCAAATATGTTTCCAAAATTTAATAATTTTTCATAAAAAAAATATTTAAAGAAATACCAACTCGAATTTATAAATACAAAAACAAGGAAGAAAGTATAGTCGGTCAAGCCCGACCATGTAATACCCTACACCCAGCATATGTATAAAACAATTTTTCAGAAATGGGCGCTATGTCAAAGATATTACTTATTATGGACCAATCATTAAAAAATTTAATATCATGATTTCTGTGAATATAAATATTATACATATGTGTTAAAATTTATCTTGATATAAATACTTTTAAAAGATTTATGGAGCTTAAAGTGAATTACGGAGAGGGTCTTATATGGGAGTTTCGACTAATTATGGACGGACCATTATAAAATTAGGTGTCATAATTTCTGTATATGTATGTACATACATACATATATGAAACTTATGTGTGTTAAATTTTATTTGGATACCAACATTTTTAAGAAATTTATGGTCGTTAAAGTGATTTTCGGAAGTCGCCCTTATATGGGAGCTACGACTAATTATGGACCGATCATCATAAAATTGTACCATATTATTTCTATATATGTATATGCAATATATTTGTGTTCAACATTATTTGGATAGCGACATTTTTAAATGAGTTACGGTCTTTAAAGTGATTTTTGGAAGTGGGCCTTATATGGGAGCTATGACTAATTGTGGACCCATTATCATAAAATTGCGTCGTATTATTTGTATATATGTACATACATACATATATGAAATTTATTTGCGTTTAATATTATTGGGATACCGACATTTTTGAGAGTCTTTAAAATGATTTTCGGAAGTGGGCCTTACATGGGAACTACGACTAATTATGGACCGATCTTCACAAAATTTGTATATGTGATTTGGCTTTATTTACCACTCATTTGTGGTGAAATTTGTTTGGATAGTTGCATAATTCAAACATTTATGAACGTTAAACCTCAATTTCGGGAGGACATTTGTATGGGGGCAATGTGAAATAATGGACCAATAAGGTGGGTGTTGGGTATAAAATATTTTTGGATTTTTTGAATCTTAAAAAAATAACAAAAAAAATATCTTTAAAGTTTTAAATCAAATTTGACCAAAAAAATTTAAAAAAGAAACAAGTTTTAGCTCAAAATTATAGACACCTATTGAACAAAAATATAAATGTTAACAATAGGAGAAATTAACACAATTTATGTATTCAAAAAATGTTATCATTCCAACAACATATATATGTTGTTCCTGAATGGGACCTTAAAAATAAAATATTTGTTATTTTTTCTATATATATTTATGGTTGGGGAACCTATAGTAACTTATTATTATTAATATTATTTTGATTTTATTATTAACTGTTTTATTATTTTGGCCGAGAAGGCTTAATATTACAAATAAATAAAAAATAAAAGTGTTATTATTCAAAATGTTACTATCTTTCTGTTAAAATTATTTACTGTTCAATGTTATTATTGAAAATTTAAAATTATTTTTTATGTAAAACATATTTTTCAATTTTGTCAACCCCTTTCAAACTTATATCAAAATATTTATCAAGGTGTAACTATACAAGGTGAGTGAAAATCGACAACAAATACAACACAATACAAAAACAACAGGCATTTTGTTTGTCTAAAATAATATACTACTGTCAAAACACTTGAAGAAGTAGTACTTTTGTCATAAGTAAATTGTAAACAAAATCAGTCAGCTATGCTACTGCACTCACCTTGTATAGTTACACCATGATATTTATTTTACACATAGAAAATTTGTTATTTTTAAACATTAAAATAAAATACATAACTCCTGAAGAATATTTCCAAAGGAAATCGAAATATTGAGTTAATTATAAATAAAAAAACTCTTTTATAAAAAACAAAAAGTGACCTCAAACTTACAAATTATTTAATACAAATTTAAAAACTTTTATTAAATAAAATGTCTTACATATTGAAGAAATATTTTAGATATTGATTCAGAAACACAACCGGAAAACAATTTTAAAAATAAATAAAAAACTTTCAATAATATGTTTTCAAATAATCGATTTTGTAAAAAGATCTGGAATTTTCTTTTTCTTCTCTTTATGAATTTATTATGGCTGGGGAGTCAATATGTTAGCATTATTTTATAGTATATTTTATTACTTTTTTATATTCTTACTCAGGATTATTATTATTACTATGTAATACAGTTTTTGGCTTTTTGTATTATAGATTGAATTAAATAAATAAATAAAAAAATAAAATAAAAATTGAAATTTTATTTTAACGCTTCCGTTGAAACTAAATTCTTTAAAAAAGTTTTTTTAATATGTTTAATATGTTTTTTAAAATATTTAAACAATCAATCGAATCAAACTAAAGATCGATTATAATACAGATTAAAATTTATGAAATAGGTAATTAAACTTAATTGTTTTTGAAAATTCACACAGAAATCTTATTAGAAAAAAATTACATAAACTTGCTTGCATTCATTATTTACCAATATTAAAATTTCTCTATTAATTGGCATTATATTTCCTTATAAAGCCAAATTAAATTAACTATTTTATTTATACTTTATTTCAAATCTTTACAAATTTTACCAAAAAGCTAAAAATAACCCTTTTTCCCATCAGATTTGGCAAGTTCTCTTTATTGGCATTATAAATCCCCTACATTTAATAAGCTTTTACAAAACAGGTAACACTGTCACGAATGCAATAACAATAGCAATACAAAATAAATATATGATAGATACAGAAAATAATGATCAAAGAAAACCAACGAACAAAAGACAGCAAAGAAAAAAATAAAAGAACACACAAAAAAATCTTAATAAATTTGCAGAAAAAATGCCAAATAATGCAATTATTTAAATATTTAACGTATATTATAGGTGCATATGTATATACAAAAAATAAAAAATTATTAATCAAACTTACCTCCTGTAGCTGTTGTTGCATTTGAACCTCCTCCGGGTCCTGCACCACTGCCACCTCCTGGTCCTGGAGCACCACCACCCCCTGTACCATTGCTGCCATCCGTTGTACTCATTTTATTGAGAAACGCAGTATATTTATTGATAAAAATTCTATTTTAAAATAAATTCAAAAATTTATTTAAGCTTCAATAAAAATTTTGTTTAGGAAAAGTACAGCTTGGCGGCTTTCAGTTTAACAAATTAGTTTTTTCCCATACATACACATATACAGATTGTCAGGCACACACACACTCAGTCACTTTTTCTTTTTCAAATTGACACATTTTTTATGAAATTTTTCATTTTTTTTCAGCACTCACCTTACTTTTGTTTATAACGTTATCTTAAAATAATTTTGGATCTTTATTTTAATATAAATTATTTTATAAATTATCTTTTACACTTCCCTTGATTATTTTAATTTTAATTAGTATATGATACTTTTTTCAAGAGTGAACTGCGAAAATACATCCACACAGCATGAAGATTTTTAAAGAAATAAAAGAATAAGAGACACAAAGCAGAAATAAATTTGCGTAATTTATTTGAACAGAGTTGTATTTCAACGATGCCACTGTGAAGAAATTTTGTTAGTGGGGTTTTTTAATGGGGTAGAAACTTATTTACTAAAAATATGTTATGATGTTATATATTAAACTAAGCATTTTCTTCTGCAGTTACTTTGAGTTAAATTTTAGGCTTAATAGTCTTTGAAAAGCGTACAAATGGGCACATGTTTAACAAAATATATTTTTAATCTTTTATTTTAGCTTATAAAAATACATTTTTATATAATACCACATCTAAAATAGATCACTTTTAGTAACAACATTGATAAATTTACAAATTTTATATAAAAGTTAATAATACCATTGAAAATGTTAATAAAAGTGTCGAAATCTGTATGAGTGGTTGATTTTCATTTACAATTGTCAAACTTTTAGGTTCTCGTTGAAAAACCCTGTATAATATTAATTCAAAACTTGATCGCGAACGTATGTAACGTATTATATGTAATTTATATTTGTTTACATATTTCAACGCTTTTGTATGTATTTACATATTCTTTTTTTATCAAAGTGGCAGCTCTTCAATCATCTGGTCGGATATTACGCATTGATGTGTTATTGTTGTGTTTACTTTGAATTTTCTCTTCATATTTTCATTCTTATCAAAAAAAACGTACTCATTTATATCATTAAAAATATTAAATAATACTATCAAATAAATTATATATATATATATATAATTTATTCAAATACTGTGGTAAGCAGAAATTAATTTTGCTTAAAATTTGGGAATTAAAATTGTACTTATAGGTATATGTGCATATGTATATATTTAGGTGTTATCATTCATCTCTCTCTCAACGCAAACGTAAGCTTAAACTCAAGGAGAAATATAATTCCAAAAAAAGAGAGTTGCAATATTCCAACAAGATAACATATTCATATAAAAAATCATTTGCTAAAAAACTTTCGAATTATTCTATGGGTTCAGTTATTTCTCAGCTACCAAAACAAATTGATGTCGTAAACATGTCTTCACCTCAAGCCCAGTACGTACAAAATGCTATTAAAAACAATAAAGTTGTAATATTTTCAAAATCCTATTGTCCCTATTGCACAATGGCCAAGGAAGTAAGTTAAATTTGCTTAAGTTATTTGTGTATACCTATATTATATTAGAATATATTTTTATTTCTGTAGCAATTCCAAAAAATATGCGTAAACTTTCATGTCATCGAGCTGGACAAACGCAATGATGGTGATGAAATACAGTCAGTTTTGGGAGAAATTACTGGTGGTAAAACGGTACGTTTTTAAAATTTGAATTAAAGCTAAAAATCAATAGTTAGTATTTTATTATTTGTGTTAAAAACATCTGTGTGGGTTTTTCCTAAAATTTCAACAATTAAAAGTACGTACATATTTATGTACGTGTTGTGTTTTTGGCCAAGTTTTTTGAATTAAAAAAGTTTTATTGAAAAATGATTCATTATTAGTTTAATCTGCTACTAGGTGCAATTTAGCAACAACGGCATAAAATATTGTTGAATGTTAAAGCATTTTTGTTTCAAGGTTGGTAGATAAAACGTTATAGATTAATTATAACGTTAACGTTATTTGGAATTATTGTTAGAATAGCCTCTCTTCTGCAAACCACATCCGAGAAAGGAATTACTATATTTTGGGTGTTCTCTGATAGGATTTTACCTGATATTTTTTTATTTATCGCCAATGTTGCTTTTTGAAAATTTGTTGCTGTTATTATCATTTCACAACAATTTTTGACTTTTTAACTTTATTAATAATATTGCCTATAGTATTGTAAACACTTTCGTATGCTTTGCTGCTACAAATTGACGACACCGAGTATCAATGTAGATTTTGTTTTTGTTTAACGTAATTTAAAAAATTGTGTATTTTTTTTTTGGTTTTTATAACAAAAAATATTGAATAAAAATTATTTTTCTTTAAATGTATTGGTGTTTTCTCTTCCATAATGAACTTTTAATGATTAAATACCTATATGACATAATTTTTATACAAAAATGTCCATTAATAATTCTTTTTATTTTTTTAGGTACCTCGTTGCTTTATAGATGGAAAATTTGTTGGTGGTGGCACTGATGTGAAAAAAATGTACGAACAAGGAACTTTACAAAAGTACTTCAGCTAAATAAAATAATAATCCTACTAAAATGTTTGTAACAATAAAAATACTTGCTTGTTAAATAAACTTTTTTAATGTGTTTTCAATTATTGCTTTAATTTTATAGGTACCTACATTTTTATTTTTCGGTTTAAATAAATGATTTTATATTTATTTTAAAAATAAATTTTATCTTAAAATTGCAATTTTTATTGAAGAGAACAAGAAATGGATTAATAGAATAGAGAAGTAAATAACATTAATTCACGGCTAATAAGAAATTCTAAGTTTTTAGTGATATGTACGGAATAATACAATTTAAATATTTATGGAATATCTAAAAGCACGTTCTCATTGTTGAAATATTTGACAAAATAATTGTGAGCACATAAAATGTATTATGTGGTAAAGATCTTAGAAATCGGTTGCTTGTACTTAACATTTAATTAAAAATCTAGTATATCCCTTTGTTATATTAACTGAATCCACGTAAGATTTTCGTTTTAAAATGAATTCAAAATTGTGTGATTTGCAAAACATCAATTTGTCGACTATTTGTTTTCGCAAATTACTCTATTTTCAGAAGTGGGTATAATTTCTGTGTTATAATATAACAAACTTCGACAGGGCCATATTATTGATTCCGCACGAAAAGAAAACTAAACGGAAAGAAATATTGATCGATATGTAAAATGTAATTATTCATTCATGTGGCATGCCGCAATATTGTCTATGTAGAGATGATACCGCAAGAAGGAAAAATAGCGCAGCAACGGAATGAATAACTTCAAAATATTATGATTTCGCACAAAAAATGAATAATTCGGCCCAATGAATTCAATTTCGCTGGTAAATCGGTTTAAGATATTAGAAAAAAAACCCGCTGGATTTTCTGGAAAAATATTTTTTCAATCGATATAAAAATCCAACAGCAATTATACTAAGAAAAGTGCTATATTCAAATGATCCGAATGATTTTAACAATATTTTAAAAAACTTTAAAGCCAAACCTAGAGAAAGCTCATCCATACCACAAAACGTTTATTGTAAAATCAAACGAATTTATTTTTTAATTGCTTAACAGAATAACTAAAATAAGTTTCATAATTAGCTCTTAAAAAATGGCATGAGTAAAACATTCAAATGTATTTTTATAATAAAAAAAAATAAAAACTTACGTACATATTAAAATAAATTGTTTAAAAGACTAATCTAAGCAAGGCCAGGACACGATTCTCTTCATTCCTCTTCTCCTTCTTTTTCATTACTATATGATAAATTGTATAACACAAACCTAAAAATACAGGAAATACCTTCTATATGTATGTATATATAATACGTTTATTTCTTATGTTGTGTAGCTTTATAGTAGAGAATTAATTAATAATCCAAAGCCCATTCGTTTTCGCCTATAAAAGCATCAACAACTTCTTTCATAGTGAAATTCGGTATAAGCTGGTCTTGGGTCAATTTGACCCTGGTCACCGGATCAAAGTGTCCGACACGCTGTAAATGTTCTTCAATATCTTTGCGTTCGTAGGTGATGCCAGAGGGTGTTATCACTGGATCGGTTAAGATTTCAAAACTTATCTTGCCGCACAGGTAATCGGGCACATCACGTTTTCTTCGACGCTCATCGACTTTGGCGAATATGTTGTTGAGCTCCTTGACATGATCATCACATTCCTGTTCGATTTCTTGTTGCTTATCCTTAAGCTGTTCCTCGTTCGTTGTTTCATCTAGTTTTAATTTGGCCAAACGATTCTCCATGTCCTCTTTGATAAGTCTATTGAGATAGGATTGCAATTCGATTTCCTGGCAAATACGCTTCTCCTCCATGACATTCCAACGTTTTTTACGTGCCAAACGCAATTGTGATGTTATATCATCGCCAAAGTTTTGTTTCTGTTCCTTGGACAAATCAAACGCTCTTTGCAGATGCTTGATGGCCTCATCGTACAGGTCCATCTCCATTAGACACTGGCCCAAAAAGAAATGGGCCTTCAGCAAGTTTGCATCAATGTCGAGAGCACGACGACAATCTTCACACGACAATTCCCAGCGTTTTAGTTTCAAATGGCACAAAGCCCGATTGGTGAAATAAGTAGCATTACTGGGATTCTTGATTATGGCCTTTGTATAGCAATTGATGGCATCGTCATATTTTCGTGCTGAAAATAAACAATTGCCCTGTTCCTTCAGCTGTAGGTCTGTTAAATTGCTGGTTGAGTAAATATGCTTGCTGCTCATAGTGTTTGATGTTGGATTTTCAACAATATATTTCACTTGTAATCCAATTAGTATTAGATAAAATATATAAACTTTTCTTTGGACACTATTAATCGTTATGTAGTGCACTCATGATACAATTGATTGCAATATTTAATAATTTTTTTTTGAATATCTCAGGAAATAAATTAAAATTATGAATTTATATTTGGCGATTACTTCTGTTAAATTGTATTGAATTTTTTATATTCTTGTTCTCTCGTTTACGTTTTTCTCTTCTTTTGACTTTCTAAAGTTTTTCTTTAATAGAATGTTAAAATTAACAAAACTGTAAACATTGAATTGCCAACCCCGGCCAAAAAAAATGGGGAAATGTTAGTTATTGGGAGTAAAATAAAAAATTTACTTCCAAACTGAGGCCGTTAAAAATGTGTGGGAACATTTTTCAAATCTTTATAAATGCTGAAATTGGCAATAGTTAAATATTTTAAATGAAACTTATTGAGAAATCTGTTTTAAACGTTTTATTTTCAATCAATAATAAAGTGTTTAGAATAGACCTTGCTGCTTTATAAATTGTATTTCTGCGATTTTAGATGATTTAGTCTAGGTATATTGAAATTTTAAGTAAACTTGCTTGATCCTCATACAACTGTTCCGTAAAACAAATCCTAGTTCTGGCCTTCTGAAATCACTCGATGATGATATTATACACCCCAATCCTAAACGAAATATCCTCATGAAATTTCTCACTTTTCCCTTTACTCCTATTTTAATCAAATATAGCGATTACTTGATGACATCCGTTTCTTCTAATAATTTCTACCTCCTAACTAAATGAATCCAAGTTTCAACGTTTGGACGGTCGCCTGTCAAACTAAACTAAATAACTAGAAATATTTACTTTATTTTTCTACTAGTTAGTCAGAAATAACCAGAAAAGCAACAAATTATATTTAAATTTTAAACGGAAACAAAGTTATGTTGTAACCACAGATATAATGTTATAACTAAACAATTGTTAAAATCAAAATAAAACACCCTGATTTTTGCTTAACCCTCTGTGACTGATGTGGTAGCCTAGCAGACACAAGAGTATTTTGTACCGTTATTATCCATACATCTACTCTCTCGTTCTCTGTACCCAGCGCGACCGTTAAGAAATTTCAAAAAGTGGCACAAAAAGGGGATTTCAGAAGAAAAAGTGGCACCAAAAAGGGGATTTTTTGAAAAAAGGGGCAACAATTTAAAAAAAAACATTAATTAATGATTAAACACGGTTTAATATTTAGTTTTATTCATGAAAATAAAAAATTTAATTTTATTTAGAGATAAAACATAACGAAAACATAAATAAAATAAAGATAACTTGCTTTTGCTTTAATCTAAACAATTTTTATATAATGTAGTTTATTTATTGGCATATAAAATATTAAAGTAGACTTCAAATGTACTTTAAGAAAATTATGTATGAAAATTTTGTCTAAAAGCACACTTCAAGCCTACTTTATTTTTTATAAGTAGATGACATTTATTTATTATTTTTTATAAATTTGACATATTTTTTTAATTTTTTCTATTTTAATGTATTAAAATTGTGCTAATATATTTTTTGACGAGATCTTCATTTGTATTTCAATCTTCCAAATCAACATCTAATAAGTTTTGGTAACGTAAATATATACGATGAAAATTGGCATAAATTCACAAATAAAGGTTCACCAAATGTATTTTTTAGCTTTCCCACTTCATACCAAAAAGTTTCCGAGCTTAAATTTGTAAAGATATGCTAGAAGCTATTATATCAGCGAACTCTGAAACAATTTCAAAATAATTAATATCTTCATTGGCCCTTAAAAATGCTGGATCTAAATATCGTAATGCATTAAGTTTTTTATCATAAATGTCAATTCTAGACATTAGTTACTTAACTACACAGTTTTTGGTAAAATTTTAATAAATTGCATTTTATCTCAAGTATACATGCTTCAGAAAGTTTTTCTACACATACATACATATGTATATCAGTTTCCGCTTCATGGCCAATATAAATGTTCGTTATATCCTTGATATATAAAGAATTGTTATAGTCAATATTTTCTAAGTTTGTTGTATTCAAGTGTTCTTTTTTTTAATTTTTAAATAGCTCTAATAATATATGTTTTGTATAGGAACCAAGAGTTGTGCCCGGTCGTTCATTTCAGTGACCGGTCATTTTCGTTCATTTATCCAAGACTGATTCGTTCATTCAATTCGTTCATCGTTCACTTTGAACGAATGAACACAACCCTTATAGAATGTGATTTTCTTCTTGTCTTTTGATAAACAGCAGCTGAACGAAATTGATCCGTACACTATTGAAAGAAAACCGTTCAGTTAAATGACCGGTTCATTCCGTTCAATGAAGTGATCCGTTCATTTTAACCCGTTCGTTCATGAACGACACAGCTCTACTGACGGTCATGCTGTCTGTACCTTCTTATTGTGTACTCATGCGTGTGTTAGTTTGTTCAGATCGATTGATTTAATCGCACGTGCCATTTTAAAATAAACAAATTTATTAAAAAACAATAAATAATTTTATAGCTTATATAATTAATTTAATTAAAATCTGTATTCTTTTCCAAAATACTTTGATTACTCTGTATAAGAAACTTATCATACTGATCGATGTGCTTGCTCGGAACAGTGAAATTTGTTTGCAAATGTACTGATATATATCGAGAAGCGGAATGAGTAAACACAATTTTGGTTAATTCATTTACTTCCTCCATAAATTGGCGATTACAATGCCAGTACTTTAAAATATCCATACTAATTGGTTGCCTTTGTGTTGGTACAAAATTCAAAAGCTTATGCTGGATGGATACATTAGATTTGACCGGCATAGTATCATTAATATGTTGGGTCAGCAAGGCGTACTCATCATCATCGTTTGAATTGTCAGGGTCAGGTAAACTCTTGGGTAAAGTATCATTGTTGCTATAAACGGTCGGCAGAAAGTTATTAAATTTTTCCCATATATCGCACAAAAATAACTACATATTTTAAAATGAAATTGTTTAAATAAATATTTAAGAAATAATGTTTTGTTATAAAAAACATACCTTGCCCTTGCTTTTTTGTGTATCATTTAATAAATGTGAGCCCAAAAAGTTAAATCTTGCATCCAAGTATAAAGCTGCTAAAAATTCATTAGACTCCAACAGTTTGTTTTTGCTTTCACACAAGTCTTCATATAGTTCTGCAGCATAGGCATTACTGTGTTTCGTTTGCTCTCCTTTTAAACCCAATTCACAGCACAGCCAATCACGATAAAAGTCTCCGGCCACATATTGTTTTCCATCCAGCTTTTCCATAAAATTCCACAATATTCGCAAGGCTTTAAAGCAACATTTAGCTTCTTGGAGTTTCTGGTCAGTTTTTGAGCAATTTTCCAAAAACAGTGCAAACTCTTTAAAACTTGTTTTCATGTCCTTATTTGTATTATCCTGATATTCGGCCAGTGCTTGCCATGTTTTAATATCTTCGGTGTATTTTTGCACAAAAGATCTTAATATTGTTTGTAGATCGTATATAGGATTATTTTTTAAATCAGTATTGTATTTACATAAGTTATTACAAATTTTGTAAGTTTCCTCATCTTCTTGTAGGTCAGCCATGATTGTTTTCATATAAACTTGTTGCTCATCAATGTTAAATTTGCTCAAACATGCAGAAATAGGTAAGATTTTGGTTGTTTCGTTTATGGGTAAAAATCCTGTAAAAAAATTATAACACCTTTGAAACTTAACATGAATTTGGCTGTGAAATAATGGGAAGTTATATGGCCGGTAGAAATTCTACAATACTTTATAGGTTCGAAAATTAATGTTGCTTCATATCGTCCCTTAAGTACTTGTTTGCAGCACCCAGTAATTGTATGATAATGAAATTGTCTTAAATCAATTCTATTATCTAATTTTTTATTCAAACTATGAAATCAAAGTTATGTATAGTTAGCTTAAGTATCAAATTTGTATGGGGTTCTATGTATCCATATTGTTGGTTGTCTATGTTATTTTATATTCCTACTACTTTGACCTAGTTGAAAGAAAATATCTTTATTTTTTTTAATTCTCAAGTGTATTGGCGGAGTATGTCAACTCACAAACTGTCAAGTTGTCCTACAGAGAAGTAAATAGTTCCAAAATTAAATAATTAAAAATCAAAGACTATAGATTGATTTTGGGTCTTATCTATGGATTTTGGAATCTGACTTAAAAACATCAAAGTTACCAGATTTCAGTAGAGAAAAGATGTCATATTTGTCAAAGAATCCATATTTGCTTCTTAAGTAAATAAATTTAGAACAGTTAAAGATGATGTGATCTGAAGTTTCATTAACATTACACATTTCACATAGAAATGAGTCAATTACACCAATTTTGTTCAAAAAAATGTTTCCATAAGTCTATTAATTAAGTAACATCTGCGTATTCCTTGTAAATAAATAAAAATTATATAATTATATAATTTCTGGTTCTCCTTAGCTGCAAGTAGATTTTCTCTATATTTAACAGAAAGATCATAGGGGTAGAGGGAAGATGATAGCATATAAAACATGAATAGGAGTGGATCAAGTCACACATAAACATCTACTTAATATACATAGAATTTTAAAAGATTATTAGTTTTCGATTTATTGATGTTGTAGTTCTCGAATATTCAATTTTAGATCTTACAAAACTTTTAAAAAAGTTATACCTAGCGAATTTAATAAAATAAAAATAATAAAATAGAAAACAATAACAGTTTAAGTTCCAATGGACAAACCGATAGATAATTAAAGGATGTTTAAAATCAAATGACTACTTACCAATTAATTTATTGCATATTGTTTGTTCCTCAAGAAATCTTACATTAATAACCATATACAAATTATTTTCACGTTTTAACACATATAATTCCAAACACACAATTTTATTGTTAAAGGTTTTCTTTAAATTGTCTACAATAATATTATTTGCTTTCAGTATTATGCCTTGTATTACACTAGCATTTATAACACAATCGAATACTTGCTCATAGGGAGCCAATAAGGGTTTAAAATATTTCTCATCATCAAAGAGTTTTAAAGGTAAATCACGTTCAATTACCAAGCCTAAACATAATTGCAGAAATGTCTGTTTGTTTAATGTTATATCAATGCTTGTGGACTTTTTCTGTAAATTCGGTTTGGCTATTGAAGTAGTTTCAGCTTTCTCTAAGCTTTCCTTTAAACTATGTTTACTAACAGGTGACTGATAATTGCTTGTACACTCCTTTTTAATAGTATGTGATACCGTATCATTCTTATAAAGAGCTAAATAATTTTGTGGCTTTTCCTCCTCCTCCTCACTTATGTATTCTTTTTTTATAAAACAGTTTTCTGATTCATCCGCATTGTCCGTTAAATTCATTTTTGATCTTTTGGAACAATGCGGCTTTTCATCATCACTTAAGAATTCGTTCCTTACCGAGCAAGATTCCTCTTCAAGAAATTCATTTTCATGTGTTTCATAAATTTCCCGATATTTACGTTTTCGCTGAACTGCATGCTCCGAATCTCTTGCCAATATAACTTTATGTATATTACAATAATGTCTCTTAATAGTGGGTAAATGTTTTTCCAACACCTCATTACAATTAATAAATATACACTGGTAAGTGGATGTATCTATATCATATGCTAGTAAATCATCAACTATTACATTATCGCAAATATCATCAAATTCTTCGAAAGGCATGCGTAAGCCATGCAGTATAATAAAGTTGTGTATTCTCTTGTAATGCCTCTTAATATTACCCACTATGCAGCCACTCATAGTTCTTTTACAATGTTTTATTAAACATTGGGAGCTATTTTTATCTTTTTCATGTTGCACATAATTGGCAAAAATAAATTTGCCCGAACCCATTTTCCCCAAATTGAGTAGTTGCCTATTTTGAGGTTCGTTTAGTTTTTTAGAACATTGTGGCTGTTCATCATCACTTAAGAATTCATGGTTAATTGAGTAAAATTCATCATCGGGAAATTCACTTTCATTGGTTTGATGATATATTTCGCCATAGATACTTTCGCTATGAAATCCTGAAGCGGTAATTTTGTCCGTATCTTTAGCTATGATTACTTTATGGATATCATGATAATGTTTATATATAGTGGGCAAGTGTTTTGGCAAAATCTGATTACAATTAGTAAATAAACACTGATAAGAAGACGTGTCTATATCGTATGGTACTAAATCATCAATTATTGTATCACTTTGCTGGCCTGTTGCATTGGATATTTCTTCGATATCTTTGTACGGTAAGCGATTGCCATGCAATATTATAAATTTGTGAATTGTCAGATAGTGCCTTTTGATATTGCCCACAAAACAGCCACTCATAGATCTTTTGCATTGCTTTATCAAGCATTTTGAAATATTTTTATCCTTCTGATAGTCTACATAATTATCTATTATTAATTTTCCATATTTTATTTTATCTGCACTCGATTGTTCCTCATTCAGCCGTTTATCATCATCACTTAGGAATTCATTACCAACAGAGCCAGACTCATCATCAGGAAGTTCATTTTCATACGATTGTTGCATATCGCGATATCTACGCTTCTTTTGTGCGACATAATCGTTATATCTTACTATGATAATTTTATGGACTTCAAGGTAATGTCTTTTGATAGTGGGCAAGTTTTCCTCTAAAATATAATTACAATTAATAAATAAACACTGGTGAGAGGAGCTTTTATCATATGTTACTAAATCATTAATCTGATCTCCGGTTACATCGGACATTTCTTCAATTTCTTCGAACGGTATGCGAGTGCCATGGAGTATGACAAAATTATGTATTGTCAGGTAATGTCTTTTGATATTACCCACAAAACAGCCACTCATAGATCTTCTGCAGTGTTTGATCATACATTTTGATATCTTTTTATTCTTGTCATAATCTACATACTTAGCTAAATGAAATTTTCCAAAACCTTTTTTCCCCAAAGGGATTTGTAAGTTACTAATTGTCTCAATTAGTTCTTTGGAGCCGTGCGGCTGTTGTTCATCATCGCTTAACAATTCATGTTTAATATAACTTGTTGCTGTTTGATTTATATATTCGTGCAGTTTATTATTCACATATTCCTGATCGTTTTCGAAGGGCTGTTGTATATAACGATATAAACGTTTTCTATAAAAGCGATTTGGTATATTATCCGAAGCTCTTGCTATGACTACTTTATGCACTTCATTGTAATGTCTTTCGATAAAGGATAATTCTTTTTCCAAAATCTGATTGCAAGTTACAAATAAACACTGGTTAGTGGAAGTTTCTGCGTCAAATGTAACTAACTCATCAATGGTAATAGAGGGCGCATTTGGTATTTGTTCCTTACATTCGGGGAGAGAGTTATGTGGTTCATTGCATTCATTTGTTGTAGTAGGTTCTATTTTGAAATTATGTACCAGGCTGTAATGACGCATAATGTTATTTGGTTTTCTACCGGCTAAAGCAGTATTACATCCAGGCACTTTACAGCGTGATTTATCCATTAAAGGATCATAATCGAAATATTTGTTTAAGTTAACAGTTATACACGGCTGTTGACCCGTTACAACGGTTATTTTTTCCGATGGCTTATTGTTATGCACAATGACAAGTTTGTGTACTTTATGGTAATGTCTTTTGATATTACCAGTTCTGCGTCCACTCATAGCTCTTTCACAATTCCTTATCAAACATTTTGACATATTTGTATTCTTGCAATATTCCACATAATCTGCCACCAGAAATGTTCTATAGCCTTTATCTTCGAAACTCTCATCATTATTCGAGTCATTTTCACCTTTTTGATTACAGTCAAGATATTCAATAGTATATTGGTGCAGTGGGTCAACATCCCCTTCACTGTCGCTATTGTGAATGTCTATCATTTCCACATTATTTTCATTTTCTTCTTTCATATTATTATTGTAATGATAATGCAGCTTCGTGTTTTATTTTGTATTGTATTTTTTTCTGAATGCTGTATGTCTCTTAAGAACCAAGCTTTAGTGAATATTTATTACTTTATCAAATGAATATGATGAATATTTCTAAATTATGTTCATGATTTTCGTTTTCAAAGATTATTTTCTTGTTTGCTATAATGCAATTAATTGCTTTATTTTCAGTAATTATGTTAAAACGTTTTTGTATGTATTTGTGAACTAGTTAGTGTTCGCACACGAAAGAACAAAGAAGAACTGAACTACCTGAACTACTTAATTATATTTTTTGTAATTTCTTTTAGTCGTGTCTTCTTTGGTGTAGAGATTTTATGACAGGGTTGTCAAAATGTGCTCTCGAATGACAATAAACTAGTTCGTAGGCAGGAGAAATACAAAAATGTTAGCATTATTTACATCTGGTAATGTTTCCTCAAAAAACATACAAGGGTTTTTTCGCAGATAAACATTATACTTTGTTATAAACATACAGTCTTTTTTGTTTACCGGTAATCGTTATAAGGAAAAGGAAATACGAATGTATGTTTGCATATTGTTTGCAACTTGCAAGTTTTTTGTGAATCTGTTTCGTTATTTTCTTTAAGAAATCAGTATAATTTGTTTTAACTTATTCATATAACAAATCTTTCGAAATATTTAATTGATTTGTGTGTTTTTGAAATAAAAATATTATCTTAACAAACAGTTTGGATACTTACATACAGTGAGAAAAAAAAAAACAACTTGTTGAATTAAAATAAAAGAAATCACAGAGATTAAAGAAACAACAGATTATAACTTTTATTTAACAATAATTAAATTTTAAGGTCCATATTTTAATTCTAATAAAAACTCTTCTTCATTTTGTATATTTCTACGTTATATAAACAGCAAAAACATAAAGATGCTAAAATTCATAGACAAAAAAAAAAAAATAGTTGTGCAGAACAATAAACTTAACGTAACTTCAAAAAAGATTAAATATTTAGGTTTTTAGTATTTTGTATGGTGGACTTTAGCTTCTTTAACAGATAGGAGTCGAATGGACTATATTTTTTGTAACTGACGGACCATTTTCGAATGTAATGACCCTCTTTTCTGAAAGTTTTCGGAGCAATTTTGAGCTCATAAAGAGCGTGAACGTTCCGGAAAAGTTGTCAGAAAAGACTCTTTTCGGACTCATATGGCTTGCTGGAGATATGCATAGACACATGATTTTAAAATGAATCATTCAAAAGAATTAATTTCCATTAAAATATGATGCGATTGTACCAAATTTCAATGAAATAGATTGTTTTGTTGTTCAACTCCACATATTTTTTATTTAATTAAATTCAAAATAAAAATCCGGGCCATCCGGGGGATATAACCGGGCCATTGGTTCCAAAACCGGGCCATGTCCTGGATTTTTCGGGCCAGTTGGTCACGTTTTCAAGCCGTTCAGCGAAAGCGAAAACTGTTTTTTATAGAAAATGTTGATTCTGAAATATATGTATGTATGTATTTTAAATGCATTTATAAGTTTTCGCAGTATTTCTTATTTATAATATTTACGAATATGTATTTTTATTCGACCTTTATTATTTCAATTATTACTAATTTTTCGAGCTTGAGGTCTTTTTTTAAATATAAAAAACTTTTTATCTTTTATTTAAAACCAATATTTCGGCACTTCCTTGAGTGCCTTCGTCAGGGTTTTTTTTCTTAATTTAACAAATTTAATAATAATTGACAAATAATAAATAAATATTTGTCAATTATTATTAAATTTGTTAAATTAAGAAAAAAAACCCTGACGAAGGCACTCAAGGAAGTGCCGAAATATTGGTTTTAAATAAAAGATAAAAAGTTTTTTATATTTAAAAAAAGACCTCAAGCTCGAAAAATTAGTAATAATTATAATATTTACTTTACATGTTAAATTTTTTAAAAATTTTTAAATATTTGCTGTAAATTCTTATCTAAAACATCTTGATTATATTTAATAAGAAATCTATCTAATTTATCTATGTCTCCTCGTATAACAGTGAAATTTGTTTGCAAATATTTTAAAATATATTGAGAAGCTGAATGGGTAAATACTATTTTTGTTAATTCATTTATATCTTCCAAAAACTGGCGATTACAATGCCAGTATTTTAAAATATCCACACTAAATGGTTCCCTTTTTGTGGGCACACAATTAGTTAGCTTATCTTCGATGCAAACACTGGATTTTATTGGCATAGTATCGTTAATATGTTGCGTCAGCAGGGCATACTCATCATCGTTAGAATCCTCGTTGATTAAAGGATCCATGCTAATATTTGAAGATTTCAGGTATTTATTAAACTTTTCCCATAAGCCGCTTAGAAATAACTGAAAAAACATAAATATTATTTATAAATTATTTTTTTGTTTTATAATTAATAATTATTACCTTGGCCTTTGATTTATGCTCATCACTTAATAAACGTGAGCCCAAAAAGTTAAATCTTGCATCCAAGTATAAAGCTGCTAAAAATTCACTACATTGCAATAAACTATTTTTACTTTTAAGTAATTCCTCATATAATTCCCTAGCATAGGTGTTATTGTTTTTCGTTAGTTCTCCTTTCAATTCTAATTCAATGCACAAATAATCACGATAAAAGTCTCCGGCCAAATAGTGTGCTCCTCGCAATTTTTCCATAAAATTCCAGTATATTTTTAGGATTTTGAAAAAACATTTCGCTTCCTTTAGCTGGGGTTTTGAATCAATAACAGTTTCTGATAAATTATCCAAATGCTTTTTAAATTCTGGTAAATTTTTTAACTTGTCCTCTTGGTAATTGGCCAGTACTTGCCAAGTTGTAATATCTTGGTAGTGTTTTTGCACAAAAGTTCTTAATATTGTTTGAATATCGTATATAGGATGATGTTTTACATCTGGATTATATTTACATAGGTTAACACAAATTTTATAAATTTCCTCTTCATCTTGTTGTTCTGCCAGGATTGTTTTCATATAAATTTGTTGCTCATCAATGTTAAATTTGCTCAAACATTCAGCAATGGGTAACGTTTTAGTTGTTTGATTTATTAGAAAAAATCCTGTTGATAATATAAGTTTATTATTACTTTTTTAGCTGGAGAAATATAATAAATTAATACTTACCAATTACTTTATTGCATACCGTTTCCTGCCCTAGAAATCGTACGTTTAAAATCAAATAATACTGATTTTCATAGTTTATTACAAGTAATTCCAGACACATAATCTTATTGGTAAACGTTTCCTTTAAATTGTCCACTATTATATTATTTGCTGTAGTTAGCAGATCCTCAATTACACTAGCATTGATAACACAATCAAATACCTGTTCATAGGGCGTCAATAAGGGCTTAAAATATTTGTCATCATCAAATAGTTTTAGAGATACATCACGTTCAATCACTAAACCCAGACATAGTTTAAAAAATGTTTGTTTTGTTAAAGTTATTTCTATGTGAGTTTTTGATTCCTCTAAAGTTTCCTTTAAACCACGCTCGCTTATGTTTTCCTTTTTGATAAAACCCGCAGCCTTTTCTTTCATATAATCAGTTAAATTCTTATTTGGTCTTCTGGAGCAATGTGCCTGTTCGTCATCACTTATTAGTTCATTTTTAAAAAAACAAGATGACTCTGCTTCGTACATAAATTCCCGGTCTTCTGTGTTAAATTTACTTTCATAGGCACATTGCCTTTCGCGATGTTTACGTTTTCTATAGAAACGTTGTGGTATATTACACGAATCTCTGGCTATGATTACCTTATGAATTTCATGGTAATGTCTTTTAATAGTTGGCAAGTGCTTTTCCAATATATGAGGACAATTAATAAATAAACACTGAAAAGTTGAAGATTTTACATCATAGGCCACTAAATCATCAACAGCTATAAGGGAGGTATTTAATAAAGGCACATTGTTGATTAAGGAGTATTGTGATTTATCGAAAAGTTTCGCGCCATTCGATTCTATATCATAATTGTGCACCAGGCCATAGTGACGTTTAATGCTAAATGGCTTCTTGCCAACTAGATAAGCCTTGCAGCCAGGCACTTTACATAAAGATTTATTGATCAATGGATCATAATCAATATACTGATCAAAGTTAACTGGTGCCTGTTCTGTGGCATCGGACATTTCTTCATCTTCTTCAAATTCTTCCTCAACTCTACTATCACCGAATGTATCATTATTGTAATATTCCAACAATTCCTTATTCATGGTACAAATCGTTTCCTGGTTTTCATGCACAATAACAAAATTATGCACTTTGTGATAATGTCTTTTTATATTGCCAGTTCTACGTCCACTCATGAGCCTTTCGCAGTTTTTTATCAAACATTTTGACATATTTGTTTCTTTATTATACTCCACATAATCGGCCACCAGAAATGTTCTATAACCTTTATCCTCCAATGTATCTATTTGGTCATCATTTGTTTTTTGTTTCCCCTTTAGATTATCATTGAGATATTTAATACTATAAAGATCAGGTGGGATACCTTCCCCCATGACATGTTTATGGTTATTGTGAATTTGTATTGTTTGCTCTGTATTATCAATTTCTTCTATATTCATACAATGGGCAATGCGATAATGCCGTTTAATGGCAATTTTCTTTTTTCCTATGAAAACTTTGTGGCATTCGGGAACCAAACATTGACCAATATTTGTTTCTTCATCGTGTAATATAAATTTATCGAAATCATTATCTTTTTGGCTCATTGCAAAGCAACACTGTGTTGTATTTAACACAAACTTTGTTTAAGACACGCTTGTTTTTCACTTGTGTAAAAATACATTTATTTGGTTGTGAACTAGCAATAGCTCGGTCGGTCAGACTAACACGAACACATGTATGAAATGAACTAATTTAACTTTTTAGTTTCTTTTAGCTTGCTCTTCTCTTTAATTAGTGTGTGTTAGTGGTAGGGTTGTCAAAACGTGTTCCCGAATCATAAGAAAGCAGTTCGTCGTCGCAAACTTAAAAAGAAACTGGGAAATAAGCTATAAATACATCTGGCAATGCTGATTGTCGACTGGCAGGGAATTTGAAAATAAAGAAAAATAAATTTATACTATATTATTTGAATTCTAATAATTTTATGACCAGACCTCTCAGCTCCGCCCCTGGATGGTTCATCATAAAACTTTCATGTGTGTACATACATTTTATATGAAAAAACGTTAAAATTTGTGAAAGGTTGCAGGGTTTGTTGAGCCTTTGAAAAGAAAATATAATCTATTGGTATGTACCTATGTATGTATGTATAAGTATTTGCTATTGATGAAAAACTTTAGTAAAATGATTTTATTTTATATTTTTTATCTATTTATTTACAAATTTATTATAATTAAAATTACAATAAATTAAAAGCTAAAAGCACTAGCAACAATGGCTATCCGCTATTTTGGTGTTCTGAAAATCACGAGATTTTTATTTTTTAGTAGTGATTTTGATTGTTCTAAATCATGAGCTAACAGCTGATTTTCTTTGTGTTAACTACTAAAAAGTAAATAACGAAAAATGTAAACAAATCTAAAAAATGCTCCGCAAAAATTACGTCTTACTAAATTTGTAAACTTTAAGTTTTTTTCTGTGCAAAATAGTTAGTTTTATGTTATAGTCTTATGACTATAACATTAAATCTCAAGAACAGACACCGGAAATAACGTTTAGAAACTTTAAGAACATAGATTTTCAATCATTGGAAACTGAATTGTCGATATTATATTTCTAAATGATATTATGAACTCTATGCAATGAAATGCCCCTTCTACCGAACTATTCTTTAGGATGGACAGGTTTGCGTACTTGTCGTACCACTCCCCTGTTTCGACCTGGGGCCAAATTACCGCATTCGATATCGAGTAAAATTTATCGTAATTTTATTTGAGATTATGGCATTCGATATCGATCAAGAAATTTAATACATTTTATCATAATTTGGATATCGAAATCATTTTTCGATACGATAACGAATGCGGTAATTTGGCCCCTGACTTTGTCTGTTGTAGTAACTTGTTCTACTATATGGCTGTGAGCAGATATAATGGTAACATCCTGCTCTTCGTCCGATAGTAAAACTAGCTTCTCCAATTTCTAAGTGGCACTGGTCTCATCAATGAAGTCATCGCCCGATAACCCCATCCAACTCTGTCAGTGCCGTTTATTACAAATAAAACTCATCTTCTTTTCTCATTTCTTCAAAAATTTATTAAATATATGTTGTTGTATTTTCTTCTTCTTTGAAAAATGTATAGCTAGAGTTGTACAGACATGTTTTTGTAAGGAGTTTTTTTTTTTGTTGAAATAATAAAAAAAAAAGTTATTTGATGTACAAACAAAAAATATCTTAATAAAATAATCTAAATTTACATTTAACAAGCAAAATAACTAGTAAGAAAAATATACAATATGTATTATGTTAAATATAAAAATTTTACAAAGTAATTTTTGAAAAAATAAAGAAAATTGTAAAAAATGTAAGGAAAATTTAGAAAACAAATGAAAATTTTGTTTTTTTATGAATTATAATGATGCAAGTAAGGTTTTCAAAAATTTTCCAAATAAAAAAAAATTAATAATGTTGAACAAATTTTTTTAGTAGTGTATAAATAAAATATAAAACAATAATGATGTTATGCTGTTTTATAAAAAAAGTGCTTTTAAGTGCAGAAAAATTCATTAAACAGAACTTTTTTTTAAATATATACATATAAACAAATATGTATGTACATATGTATATAGTTATACAAATTTTTGTAATTTAAAATATAAAAGAATAGAAAATGAAGCATATATGTATACTTTAAAATATATACACACAAGCGTTAATAATACTTTTATAGTTTAAATAGAAAAATAAGTGATTCGAGAAAGAAAAGCTTAATGAATTTTGTTGAAAAATTAAAACACTTAAATATAATTATAAGCACAAATACAAAAATAAAGGGAGTTTGTGTTTTTTGTTGTCTAGGATATTAAGATTTTTAAAAAACAAATTAAGGTAATTTTAGAGATGTTTTGGTTTTAGACAAAAATTTCTAATAAAAATAGATTTATAAAAAAAAATAAATTTTTGTTGGCTTAATTGTCGTTTATATGGTTGCTGTTGTTGTTGTCTGTACCACCACTAAATGTTACCTATTACCACGATGGGCTTACTATTCTTAAGCGCTGCTTTCTGTAGTGGTATTTTCAACTTCCTGGCCAACATTCTACTCATTAAATGTAGAGTTATATATTATTTTATTACATGTTTGTTGTTTTATGGATATGTGGAATGTTTTTGGAATAATGGAGAGGTGTAAAGATGTAAAATTTTGAAAATAAATAAAAAAAAATAAAAAGGGGAAAATTTAATTAAATAAATAAAAAAATAATAAAAGAAATTAAAAAAAAAATCTAAACGTAAATAATATTATGGTAATTTGGCAACGGGATATTGAAAACAACATAAATTAAATTATAACAAGAAATATTAAAACATAATTCATATTTGTTAACACAGCTTTAAGCAAAAGGTTTTCCTTCATTGGTGCCACAAGTTTTTGCGCATAATTTACTGCATAAATTCACGCTCCCAAACTTGAATTTAAATATCCATATAATTGCAGGCGACACATTTAGCAAATAGTTGTTAAAAACAAAGCGTAACCACTTTTTTATTACAAATTTGTTTGAAATTTACCCGGTAAATCTTGAAATATCGTTAGTGTTCACACGCTACAAGTCTTATTATTAAGATTATTACTTTTTTGTTTGGAAGACAATGTCCCAACGGATTTATTTGTGAGATACCGGCTGATATGTTGGAGAGTATGCCAAATTTGGACCCAGCGTATGAACCATTTGAGGCGTAATGAAATCATCTTTAAATATTGAATTATATATGTAGATCATTCTATCGACTCAAATAAAGATTTCATACATTTCTTAATGTCTTCTTAAATTTATTTTTTTTTTTTAAATCAAATCCAAAATGTCTAAAAAAAATCATTGCTTAAGTGCTTGCCAGGTGGCCATTTTAGCACTTTCAGTGCTAGAGTTAGCATTTGTTTCTCGAAAATGCATTGAAACTGTTAAAAATTATGCTAAATGCTTTTTAGCATAATTTGCTTGATAAAAAAAATTTTTTCTCGAAATTTTTTTTCTATTTTACTCCAAATAAATACTTTTGGAGAAATAGAAAATAACTTTTTTTAATATTTCAACTAAATTTCTTTCGGTGTGATAAGTAAATGAACACGGAAATTTTTGAATTAATATATGAAATGTAATCTATTAAAACAAGTCAACAATTGTTATGAACAAAATTAGAAAAAACTATAATTTATATTTATAACATTTGAAATAAAAATTGTATTGTTACATTGAAAAAAATTTAGCACTTTTTTTCTTCTGTAGAACATTTTAGCACTTAGTTTTTCAAGTTTTAGCATATTTTGAAATTTATTTTCTGGAAACACTGGTGCTTGCTTAGTCTATACTCGGTTCTTTTCCCTTGTAGCTCTCTCTCGCCTAAAAATGAAGAATCTTTTGAATAAGACTTGCGGTGTGGAAACACTTCATTATGCTAAGCGCCACCAAAATTGAACTATTTTTTTTTTTAGAAAAAATAAAAAAAATTGCGCTGTTTTTAACCCATTTGATCCCACTGTACTCGCTTGAGTACAAAAAATTGCTCATTTTTTTTACTCCGTAACTATATTAAATTTTTTTATTTTTTAAGAGTTATTGTTTCTAAATATTACTTAAGAGTCTAAACAACAAATATGCATCAATAGTGAGCTAAAAATGTCTAACGGTAAATTATCATTGTCTTTTTCTTAAACACTGTTTTTAATTTTTTCAATATTTGTTACTTATCAATACAGTTTGGTTTATATACTTTTTGTGTTAAGCTTAGGGCAAATAAGTTTTTGTGAAAATTAAAGTTAACATAATAAGCTTTAAAAATAATACAAAGATTTTTTTCAAAAAGTTTTAAAAAGTTGTTTTTGGTAAGCATAAAAATTGGTGTACTCGTACGAGTACAATGGGATAATGCATGTAAAATTTTTGTACATAATTTTTTAGTATCTTGCGATGGATGTAAAAATGTTTTATGGAAAAAAATTTTAAAACATTACTGCCGCACTTGATTATGCTAGTGATAATGGTCGAGAAAATTATGATTTCATTATAATTCCTCCTAATGCCGACCGAAAAACAGATGAGGAAGAAATTGATGAAGGAAATTTATTACGGAATGATTTTCCAAACGATATTCCAGGGGAGTTGGAATTGCTAGAAGAAAGCGACAGTGAAAAAGACAACTCGGAACTAGATTTAAGCGATAGGATGGCGAAAATCAGACCATTATCAAAAATTTTGTGTGAAAAGTTTTGTCAATTCGGCTACACACACCAAAATCTCTCGATCGATGAGTCAATGGTCAAATACTTCGGAAGCCATTCAGCCAAACAATTTATTAGAGGAAAGCCTGTTAGGGTTGGTTTTAAGAATTGGATGCTTACCAGTAGCTGTGGCTATCTTTATCAGTTTGACACTTATTATGGAGCCAAGATGGTTGACAGAGAATGCCAACATTTACCATTAGGTTCGAGAGTTGTTCTCGATCTTGTAAAAAATATTCCCTATCCTACGGACCATATTTTGTTTTTTGACAACTTTTTTACATCGTTTGATATTTTGAGCCTTCTTAAACAAAAAGGAATTAGAGCAACAGGAACTGTCCGAGATCGAAGAACCAAAAATTGTCCTCTAGTTTCAAAAAAAGTAATGCAAAAAGAAGAGCGTGGTAAATTTGATTATAGGCAAGTAATTACGAATATATTTCTGTCATTTTTGTACGAAGTTCTAGTCATGAAAACAGGTATAGCGATTCTTGAATTCTTTTTGTAAAATGGAACGATAACAGTGTGGTGACTGTCGGAACGAATTTTGATGCGATTGAGCCTTTACATTCAGTAAGACGATGGTCAAAAGCTAATAAAAGCAAAATTAGTGTTCAGCAACACAAACTTATTGCAGAATACAATGCTGGAATGGGAGGAGTGGATCTTCATGATCAAGCAATTAATGCTTATAATATAAAATTCAGGAGCAAGAAATGGTGGTGGCCTATTTTAACGTCTATGATTAATTCAGTCGTAGTGAATTCTTGGAAGCTTTACAAAAGCGCAAATAATAGCCAAATAGATATTTTAAATTTCCAACGAGAAATAGTACGGTTCTATCTAAGAAATTATACGGTTGGTGTGGTAGAACCAAGGCGTTCAACTACATCTTCAATTGCAACATCGGCAGGAAATCACTTCCCAAAACGCATTTCCAATCAAATAAGATGCAAGGTTTGTCACAGTAGAATTCGATGGATTTGTGAGCTTTGCAACATTGCACTTTGCGTAGAAAAAGAGTGCTTCAAAAACTTTCATATCCAAACCCACACAAATAAATAAAATTTATAATAAATTTGTCTTTTAATCTTATATTTCAATAAAAAAAAAACCTTTAAATGTGAACGAAAAGCGTTTTAAATAAAATTAATTATATCTATGTATTACGCACCCTTACTGTCCCATTGTACTCGCACGAGTACAGCTCAAAAAACACCATTCAAGCAATTTTTTTTTTATTTTTATTAATTTTATTATTTAATTGATAGCTAATAAGTAAGATTTTAATGAAAAACATAACAATTTCTAATTTTAAAGGTGCTTGGGATCTAATGGGTTAATAGAATGTTTTTTTTAAGCCACACTAAGCAATAAAATTTAATGAAAGTTACACGTCGTTCACTGATTATTGGTGGTTTGTGGCAAGGAAAACAAATAGAAGTAGTATTGCCACATTTTCTATTATGTACATTTGTATGTATGTATTCGAATTTTGATAAAAAGCAAAACCTTAATCTATATTTTTCGTTTTCCCGCTAAATTAAATTAATTACAAATTGTAAAAATGTGCCGTATTAGTAATGATTAAAAACTATTTGTTTGGTTTTCAAAATGAATTTTATTATTTAATGATGTTATTTGATTTTTTTTTTCTTTATTTTTGCAGTCATTTTACAATAAATGTTTTTAAATTTTTTTTGTCTTTGTTTAATAATGGTTAATTATTGTTATTATTAATAGAGTAGTAGTAGATATTAAGATTGTTGTTGTTTGATAAATGTTAATAATTCAATAATTATGTAAAGTAAAAACATCGTATGAGTCTCGTGTTTTAAAAAACAATTACATGATAGATGGTTTGTTAGAAAAAATATAAAGTATAAATAGGTATATATTAAACGAAAAAAAAAAATACGACAAGACTGCTCTGTTTTAAGTATTGTTATTGGTTGGTTGTTGTTTTTCTTTGCGTTTTAGTACAATTATTATCTTTAGGTGTTATTTTTGTTTACTGTTTTAGTTTACCTGTTGATTATTTTGTCCTCCAGCATTGTTGGGTTTTCTGTTGCTGTTACTGTTGTTGGTATTACGACGTGGACGATTGTTACGTGGAGGACCGCCACCTTGTTGTCCATTACCTGGCAACGTATTAAGGAGTTCATATTAAACAATTTGTGTATGTAAAGTTCTTAAAATTAATTGGTAAATTTAACAACTTGCAATATGTCCCTATATAGAGACAATTTCTTTAATGGAAAACAGGCGATGTTAAATAACTTATAAATAAAAAAAACCTGCGGTCAGGTTTTGGAGTTTTTACAGAAAAATATACGAGTTTTAACAGTATACCTTACAAATGCGATTCAGACTAGAGTTACAAAGCAAGCACAATTTAGTTCGAAAAGACTTCAGAATTAAAAAATAAAAAATTAATTGAATTCTTAAAAAAAAAAAAAAAACTTTTTATGGAATCTGCAAAATAACAGTTTTAAATCGAATTATGGAATAATCCCCCAAAAAAAAATATAGACGTTTTGTTTATTTTCATGCATAATGACATATGTATCTAAATATTTATTAACTTTCATACATAAATTTCTGTCTTATTAAAATATTTGTTTTTTTTTTTCTTAAGCTAGATTTTCAATTGGAGACAATAATTTAGAGGATATTTTAATCAAATAGGTACTAGTTTCATAAAAAATAACTTTGTAAAGAACCGGCGCCCAAAGTAAAATTAAAATTACATTTTCTAAGATGAAAAATTTTTATGTTTTCAAAAAATATGGAAACACAAATAAATATATACATAAAAAAAATTACGGAAAAAATCTACCTCCTTAAGAAACTGTCCAATTGAATAATCTATAAACTTAAACCTAAACTTATATTTTAATTAGGCTTGTCATAATATCAAATATTTTTTAATATTCATTAGAAAACTTACCGTCATTACGTGGTGGTCCACGGGGACCGCCACCACCGCGATTATTAAAATTGCGACGGAAGAAACGTCTTGGTGGACCACCGCGACGCATTGGTTGGCCACCTTGACCATCGCCGCCCCTTTGATTAGAGTCAGCGTTCTGATCGTAGTCACCATCGCCACCCATACCTCCATCAACTTGACGTCTGGGCAGGTTGCGGGGATAGTAGCTTCTATAGCGATGGCCGCGATTTCCTCTGACACCGCCGCCACCACCACCACCACCACCACCACGCCTGAAGTTGCGCTGCTGTCTTTGCGGTTGGTGTTCTAGATCGCCATCGTGACCTTGATCACCACCTTGCTGAGCTTGTCCCTGATCCTCTTGTTGCTGTTGTTGGTTACCGCCACCACCGCCTCCTTGCTTGCGACGGTTTCTTCTCATCCATGGAAGATTGCGACGTCTATCGGCAGCAAATTGACTGCCGCGCACTGGCTCGCCCGAAGGACCAGTAACATTGGCAGCCTCATTGCCTTTTTCGCCAATGACAACATCGAATTCTACCACTTCTCCGTCACCTACAGACCGTACTGCCTTTTTGGGATTATTTTTGACAATAGCACTCTGGTGGACGAACACATCTTCTTTAGTATCGTCGCGGTTAATAAAACCATAACCACTCTTGACGTTAAACCATTTAACGGTACCGGTTACTTTGGTAGCTGCAATAAAACAAAAAGAAAAACAATTATAACCACAAAAATTACAATTTGTTTACAAACATCAAGTATTCATTCCCCCATCCCCCTGCATATGTGTTCAAAAATAATTACTAATGACAAAAAAAAATACATTTCATATATTGGCAACTCTGGTTAGTTTATATAGCAAGTACAAAAATAAATGTAATTCAAAACACATGTGGAAAAGTGAACAGAACGGAATTGAGAAATATAAAACTAAAATTATATATAAAAAGTACAAAATATGCAATCCAATAAAAAGAAAAATAATGTGTAAAAAAAAAAGTGGGTTGAGTAAATTTGTATGAATCACACAGACGCACGCACACCAACACAATGAATTATACAAGGGATGGCAAGCCAACAAAAGGAGGGGGTTAAACTATGCGAGGGAAACATTCTTGCATTTTATGTATTGTGTTGTTGAATCTTTTTTAGGTCGAGACCGGTGTGCGAGTTCTAAAATTATTTTTCGTCGTTCTTCGTGTGTTCTTTACCATGGCTGTTCTTGCATAAAAAAAAAAACTAAGCAAAAACAGCCCAAAAATGTACATACGTATGTAGTAGCACCGGTGATGACCGTACTTTTTTTTACAAAATGGTGGCCAATAAAAGTATTTTAAGCACACAATTTTCACGAGAGAAAAAAGCTTACATTTTTAACATACACATAATTGGATTATTTTTGCATGTGGTCTTTTTTAAAACACGTTAATGTAATTAGTTGCCATTTTTTTTCTTTAAGTTTATAACATACCAATAATTTCTTTAGCAGGCGGTGGCTGCTTTTGTTGAGTAGCATCATCTTGTGGGGAGTCTTGGGGTTGTTGTTGCTGCTCTTGGAGCTTGGAGTCTTCCATTTTTAACTTTTTTGTTGGTTTTACTTCAAATTATTTTATTTAAAAAAAAGCTGACAAAAATCGTCTGCAAACTTTTTTGCTTCCTTTTCACGTTTGAAGACAATAATTTTCTTTCTCTCAAAAGTTCTTTTCACCGATTTTTTGTTAGCTTTAATAGTTTTTTTCTGTTTGGATGGTATTATTTTTAATTTGGGGACTCTTTCAACTACTCCGTTCTTAAAGTTCGAGTGATGGATGGTAAAAAAATCACTCCCAAATCCTTTTTGTCCGCTGTGCAATGATGTTTCTTTTCCAGATCTTACTCGAATGGCATGAAAATCATGGTTTTCTAGAGATGGCAAAATTGTTTAACCATGTTGTTAGTGGATTTATACGTGCGAGAGCAGTACGACAGTATATATATATTTTTCATTTCTTTTGTCAAAAAAATGTCTTCTTCCGCTTTGCATAAAGTTGCCAGACCAGTAAATAAATATATGAAAAAACGTAAAAATGCATCTTCACAATCACAAATAAATTTTATTTTATTAATCTAATTTGTTTCGTTGTATTATTAAGTTCCATATTTCGTTGTATTATTAAGTTCCATATTTCGTTGTATTATTAAGTTCCATATTAAAATCGACTTAAATTTCACAAATATATGCCAAACGTATGACAAAAAAAAGACCAATAGTTGTCTATTACGTGCAGCAGAGTTGAAATAGGATTAATTGATTTTCAACTGAGTTATAATAAGCTATTAAAAATGTTAATAGTGACTATTAAAATTTCAATAGATGGATAGGACTTAACTATAACAATTTGCGTGAAGCAATTCTGTAAGCTTAGCTAATTACCTTTTAGACATCAGGGTGAAGAGAAGATAAGATGAATACACACTAGATTGTACTAGCAATTCTTTTTCTTGATACATAAGAATGATTGAGTAACACATATGTCTGTATACTCTCACTCAAATAAAAATACGAGTGATTTAATCAATTTTATTGTGCTGCGTAAAAACCAAGAAATTTCAAGAAAATAATTGTATCAATATTTTCTACAAAAATTGCTTCGTGTAAATTGGGACTAAGCAAGGCGATTTATTGTATACTTATAATCCACATTTATATGACTAAAATATTGCAGCTATATTGCTTACCTTTCAGACATCGGTGTGAGGGTAAAATAAGACGAGTACACACTCGATTGTGTACTTGTCACAAATGTGTGTATACTCTCACTCAAATAAAAATACGAGTGATATAAGAAAAAATTTGTGCTGTGTAAAAATGAAAGAAATTTTTAGGTAATAATTGCATCAATTATTATTTTTTCTTGTTTAAATCGGGACTTAGTTGTACAATTTATCAAAGGATTGCTTTTTAAATACAACTCTATAAAACATTTTTTATGCTGTCAAATTTGGCACATCTCTAATAGAAAATAGTAGAACAATAATTATCGATATAAATAAAGATGTCACTACTTAAAAAATATGCTAACATATATTAAAAAAAAATAAAACGAAACTAAAACATAATTTTCTAATTTTGTTTATAAATGCTAACAAATATTAAAAACAAACTTAAAAAAATAAATAGAACGAAACTAAAACAGAATTTTCTAATTTTGTTTTTAAAAATATTTTATAAACAACCATTTTTATAGTCAGCAGAAATTTAAAACAGCAAGTGGTAACACTAGCAATTACGCATAAAAAATAAATTACGTTGATAAAAAGTCAATAAAAACTATTTCTCGCAAGTGATTAACACAGTAAAAACAATAACAGAAAGGAAGAAAAACTAACTGATGAAATTAAAAAATATTTTACGTGTCTAAAAATTAAACAAAATTTTATACATATGTATATAGATTTGAGCATTCAGTAAAAATATTGTTAGTTGTGAAACTATAAAGTGTTCATTATTTTTGTGTTGAAATTGAGAAAAAAAAACAAATATCAAAAAAATTTGAGAGTAAAATATAGAAAATGGATATAATTTAACATAAAATGTGTAAATTTTAAAGATTTCGACCATAAAGCTATATAGAGGTGTGTGCATGTTGAATTGTTAAGAATTATCAGAAAATATTGTAAGATTTTCCGTGTTTTATTTGTTAAAAATACGACTTAATATTCTATAGTTGTGACGTCACATCGTATGATTTAAATAACGTGCTGTGATTGGTTATTTGCACTGTTACCGCTCTTTTCGCTGCTCTACATCCCTGGTTTAACAATAATTACAGCTGTTTATGTTATTATTTTTTGTTTTGCCTGTGCAGTAAAGCGTGTGTATAAAAAAATAAAATAATTGGGAATATAATATATATTGATAAAAGCTGTTAACTTAATTGAGATTATATAAAAATGTTTGCTTAACAATTTCCTTGATTAATAATAATAATATTTGTTTTTGTCTCAAACACAAAAAAAGAAATAGTAACAGTGATGCCCAAATACGGCTTAAAAATTATCTTGTTTTATAAAAGTTTTAAATATTCACTATAATATTGTATTTCAAAAGTTTTAAATATGTTTAACTTTGATTTAGGTATAATGTACATATTTTAAAATTTTGAAATCATAGTGTTTGTATTTAGTTGGCACACTGAAAGATATCGCAACGGTTTCATCGTTGTTGACTAAAATTGTGTTATTGTTTATTATTGTAATTTGATTTATTTATTTATTTGCTAATACTATTGTTTTGTTGTTGATATGTATTTTAGGAAATTGATAAGAAGCATAAGAATCATCATTAATTTGTTAACAACGCAATAAGTATTCAAATATTTTTGTATAATGGATATGGATCCATCATTAGATATGGATCTCATGTCCAGTGGCATGGTGGAGTCATTGGATCTGTTTAAAGATGAGGATGCCTTAACTATTATAAAGGAAATGATATCACCAGGTAAGAAATCTTGAAATTACTTTAAAAAAAATCATTATTTATGTTGAAAACAAACAGCGATAAGAAAATAAAAATTTACAGTATTAGACAAAATTAAATTGTTTTGATATTTTTGTACATTTTTTTTGTAGATTTAAAGATATTTAAAAGACCTGTACTGTAATAATATTTAGAAGAATGTAAATATTTTGTAAGATTTATAAATCTTTATATTTAAATTATATTTCTGTACAAATTGTACAATTTTATATTAACTTTATATACCTACATATGTATGTAACTTTATTTTAATATCATACATACAATTAATTTAGCTTACTGATAGATTTGTGCCAACTTTTTGCTTTCAGATATGTTGAAAAACTTTTTAGATGACATTGACCAACTACCGGATGATCTTCTTAACACATTGGATTGTCCCATGGATGGCAGTCAGGGAGCCGTAAAATCCGAAAATGTAGCCCCTGAATTGTGTATTAAACAAGAATCCCTAACACCCATGCATTTGTCACCTCAACGATCCGACATGCAATCACCATCATATAAACCTTTAATAGCCTCCGACCCTTTGATGGCGTCAAATTTTAGTCCCATTCCACCCATGTCAAGTCCCTCATCATCGGCCACTATGATACCAACTGCAGCGGCATTGCAACAAACGCCTCTAACAAATGCTATGGTATTAAACAGGCAACATTTAACGCAAACACAGCAGCAGCAACAGCATTCAAACAATACTTTACAACCAATTGACACTAGCATACTGAATGGAACGGGTAACATTATATTGCAAAGCAACAATACAGCAGTTGGGCCTCTACAATTAAGTCATTTGGATATAAATAGTCAGACAATAGCATTGACTCAGGTCACCAGTGCGGCTATGGCAACAATACCTTCAATTTTATATGCCACCACAGCTAACGCTACGGGCAATAGTAGTAACTTTATACTACAAACAGCAGCTCCACAAAATAACAGTAATTTATTAAACAATGTTTCATCACCCGAGAAAAAAGTACAAACTTCCTCTAATCCCATAAATGTTGCAGCAGCAACAACAACCCAATACAAAAAGATACAATCAATGCCACAAGTTTTGACGGTACAAAGTGTAGGGCAAGTAGCAGCAACTAATAGCAACACAGACAAACAGCAGCAGCAACATATTTTATCAACACAAGCCACTTTCAAGGTATAAGAAAACACATTTCTGTTATTAATTAATAAATGTTTCTTTTAAATCTTCTAGTATACCACCCAAAAAAATTCGCCCCATCATCAGCAACAAAAAACATCAGCAACATCACAAAATCCACAACAACAACCCCAGGTCATTATACAAGCAAATCCAGCTGTCATGTACACTACTGCTAATGGTGCAGCTATTTTAACATCCCACATACCCGTTGTTTTGGAACAAGTCAACGCCTCAAATACAGCAGCAGGTGGTATGTCACCTAACACCGTCATTACTACCCCACTACCAGCTGCATCTTGCTCTTCTATAAACTCTATTTCACCCATGTCATCGCCTAGCCACAGCAGCCTGGATAATTCTAAAATGAGCATCTCTCGTGGCCCACCTAAAGTCAAGGAAGTCAAACGCTCCGCCCATAATGCGATTGAACGTCGTTATCGCACCTCCATCAATGACAAGATTATCGAACTAAAGAACCTGGTGGTGGGCGAATCGGCAAAATTAAATAAATCCGCTGTTCTACGTAAATCGGTGGACAAAATCCGCGATTTACAGAGACAAAACTATGAATTGAAAATGGAAGTGCAACGTTTGCAAAGTGAACTAATGTCACGTGATGGCTCTAAGGTACAAGATCTATTACATTCAACGGCACGTGGCAAGAAACGTAAGCCATCTTCCCATGAGGACATAATTATGTATGGCAAAGAACAATCTCTAATGACACCACCACGTAGTGATGTTTCAGATCCTTCACTATCACCTCCGCACTCGGATATTTCACTACCACCTTCACCCTATGACGGTTCCAGCTCGTCGTCCAGCATTAAAGATGGTGATTTGGATATATTGCCCAAGTCCATGCAAGGCATGGCGGCTCATTCACGTTTAGCCTTGTGCATGTTTATGTTTGCCATCATAGCTATAAATCCGTTTAAAAATTTTCTTGGCGGCTACGATGCGGGCAGCAATTATCTGTACGATGACGAAGACTTGGTGGGTCAACGTAAAATATTGTCAATTGATGAGAATAGTAAGTTGTGTTCGGTAATTTTGCTTAAATATTTGTTACATTTATTTCTTGTAATGTAGCGGCCAGTGGTTATAGTTGGGAGTCTTCTACTTCTTCTATTATGTTATGGAGCATGAATATATTAGTTATGCTGATGTGTATGATCAAAGTTTTGGTGTATGGTGATCCTTTGTTGGGCTCGGAGACGTCAGCATCTGATACGTATTGGAAACACAAGAAAATGGCTGAACATTATTTTGCAACTGTAAGTACAATTTGCAAATAAGTAGAAGTGGAATGAAAAAAACAGATTTTCTAGCTTTATTATTCTTATTACACATTTTTAGGGTAATTCTCGAAATGCCTACAACGAGTATCTGCGTTGCCTACAAATTTTTGGCATTTCCTTGCCCACTACACGTTTAGAATCCTTTTCGGTGACCACTTGGCAATTTATACGTTTATTCTTTCATCGCATTTGGCTGGGCCGTATGCTGTCACGCAAAGCTGGTGGTTTGTTTTGCGGTGAAGAGCAGCGCAAAGAAGCTTTAGCTTCTGCCCGTGAATTGGCTTTAATTTTCAATCGCTTAAATCAATTACACTTGACTTCGAAAATAAACGATTCCCATGGTTTGGTTATGTCACTTTATGCTATTAATATGACGGAAGTAGCCGCATCTCTATTGACACCCCACGAATTGGCCAGTATCTTTATCACTTCAGCTTTGAGAGTTAAACGCAGTTATCCACGATATTTAAAATTCTTTGGTCGCTATTTCATTAGTCGGGCGAAAAATGAGAACAGCAAAATTCACGAACAAACCAAAGACACTCACTGGCTATTCACCTCCTACGGCTATCGTTATTTCATTACACACAATTTTGATTTTGTGGAAAATGAAAAGGAAAATCCCAACACTACTACGCTATTTGCAACACTCAGCAATCCAGCCGATCCCATGTCATATGTGGTAAAACACTATCGTGAACATTTATTAACAAAGGCCATACAGTGCCTGTTGGGTTCGGGCAGCCATAAGTCCCATGGTAATAAACATAAGACGACAGATTCTAATACAACAGCAGCACCAGCACCACCCGGCACTATGGTCAGTAATGTTTTAAAATATACCTCACTGTTGCGTGATACTTTGTCAGAGGATAATAACGATATAAATATTGAATGGTGGACAAGTGTTTTGGAAATAGCTGTACACTGGCTACTGGGAGAGGATACATTGGCAGAAAATCTTTTGGAAACTGTAAAAATATTGCCCAAACAATTGGCAGCAAGTGGAGATAATTTGCCAAAAGCTTTGCATAGTATTTTGAAGGCAAAAACTATTTTGATAAGGTAAGTTTGCCTAGAAAATTATATTTAAAATAAAGAATTGTTTTCTTTTATAGTTTCAATGGCAATGTTTTGGAAGGCCGTGACAAACAAACTCTAATGAATATATGTGATGAATCCAGTGCTTATTTACAAGAATGCCTGACTGTTAATAAAATAACAAATACCAAGGGCATTAAATTGGTAAGTTTTCGAAAAATGTTTAATTTATCATAAAAAAATCATTGATATTAAACAAAGGTGCATTGTAGTCGCATTGTCTGTGTATTATATTTCAAATTCAGACAATACTTCTGCAGTGCAAGCTTTGTTAATATTAAAAGCAACCTGTATACTAAATAATAATAATAATAAAAAAGTACTAACAAAAATATTTAAAATAACTACGTAAATGTTTATAAAAAAAAAACTAATTTTAATTTGGAAATTAAAGCTTTTCCAATTGCTGACGTGTGATTGGATTTTGGAGGCACGTACACAAATTTGGGAATCGGAATATATGTACATGGATGATGATGGTTATTATCTGGTGCCCGGTGATATTTTGGAAAAATTCCAAAAAGATTTAAATTCTCTAAGAAGCATAGTTGAAGATATACCAGTAAGTTTCATTAAAATTGAGCACTTGGCAAATAAACGTTAATCTGCATTTAATTAAAATTTTGTAGAGTGGCCAGTCACGTATTTATTTATATGAGGCGGTATGTCGTTTAATGGCTGGCGCCTCTCCCGGCCCTACACAACAGCTATTGGATCGTAGTTTGCACTTTAAACATGCTAAATCCTCAATTATATGTGGCGGCAAAGATAAGAATCATAATTTCGAGGGTGGTGAACGTGAACGAGCTGCTGCTATGTATGTGGCTTGTAAATATTTACCCTCTGCTTTGTTGTGTTCGCCGGGCGAACGTGCTGGCATGTTGGCAGAAGCGGCTAAAACATTAGAACGTGTTGGCGATAAGCGAAAACTCAAAGAATGTTATCAGTTAATGAAATCGCTGGGCAGTGGTTCCACTGTTACTAATTAAAGATTTTTTCTATTTTTAATACTACTTCACACTTTTATAAATTTATTTGTTTATTCTTTATAGCAATATAATTAAATTTAAAATTTAAAATTATTTAATACATAATTGGTGTTTAAGTCATTTTTCCAATTTAGCTTTGTGAATAAATTTAATCTATTGTGAATTAATGAACAGAAAGGTAATTGCGCGGTTTGATAGTTTAAACCAAAAATAAATGGATCATTTTATAAACAATGTAAAATTGTACAGAAGATAAATTGTTTTTAAAATTTTGGTTTTTATTCTTAAAATATATAAAAGTGTTTAGTTAAACTATTGTTTTTATTTGCTATAAATATTATTGCAAATCAGTTCAAAGAAAGAAAACTGCCGCTGTTCTACGTTTTTTGCTATATATTTTAAATTTATTTTATTTTCAAAAACATATTCACAATCTATGCTTGTTATTTATATTAATATAATTAATTAGTTTGGAATTAAAAATACACACGTAAATATACATATATAAGAAAGTGCAATGTAATGGATTTTAAGATTTTATTCCGGGAGTAAGGTAAATTGAAATTAGAAATAAAACAAAGGAAAAAATAGTAGGTACTGTCGAACTAGGTAAATTAAAATTTAATAACTTTTGAAATAATTAAATTTTTGTGGCCACAACGAAAGCCAATAAGTGAATTCGTCCTGCCAGATGTATGTAAATAGCACTTTGGATGGCGTGAACCTTACCCTTCTTGTTATCAGCATCTTCATAGTACTCAAATACTCCATAAAACAAAATGGGCTTTATGGCAGCTTTAAAATCCAATTAATTAACTTTGAAATTAATGGAATTTTTTTCAAAATAATAACAAATAACTTATGCTATTGCATATTGAGATAATCCCAATAAAACCCTTTTGTTTATTTTTCTTTAATTAAATTATATTTTATTTCAATAATTCTATTAAAACTTTCCAAAGTTACCAAAACTGTAAAATGCAGCACTGCAAATTTTGAGGTTACGTTAATTTGCACGGAATAATTATCATTTTATCGGCATAATTTTTTTTACCTTTCTTTCGCTTCTGTTATTTTTTGACCAAATTTCGTGCAATAATTTTGTAACACTTAAAACAATAATATAAATAAAATGGCAATTTCATTTAACTGTCACGATTTTCTAGGCTTCCAAGTAAGTTTTAGAACCTAATAATCAATACAAAAAACCGCCTAATTAATAGATTTGGGTGTTTGTCAGGATGCCCTCAAGAAGATGCGAGATATTGATGATAAAATTATATATGCACTGAACACATCACTGCCTACAGAATCATTCAAAGGTCAGGTGGATAGCGGGAAGACCTGCAAGGATTTATATGCAAAATTACAAACCGGTCACCAGCAACGTGAGGAAGCCATACGCAGTTGTATAACGTTATCGGCTGAATCTCTAAAAAGTCTAAGAGAGAAACGTGAGGCTCAGTCGGATGATTTTGATGTGGACAAGAAATTCAAATCGGAGCAAAGAAAGGTAAAAACTAGTTTGTAAATTATTTTCTGGACTAATTTTATTTAACAATAATTTCCGTTTAGCTGCGTGTTTTGCAATCGGAATTAAATGTGGAGGACATTGTTAAAGAACGTTCCTACAAGGCTTTCAATGAACGTTGCCGGTTATATTTTAGAGCTGGTGCCACAGCCTTATGAGCATTTTTGTCAGAGATTAATGGTTTTGTTTTCGAAACCCAGCTACTTCGTTTTAATTCGGTTTAAACCCCAACAGTGAGGAATTTTTTCCTGGTTTTGTGCTGAGTACAATTTTGAACTTAATAATTTTTAGCATTTTAATTTGCTTATGTAATTTTTAAAAGCAATTCAATACAGTTGTTCATTTTGTTTTATTATAAACATAAGTTAAAAATATGTTATTGTTAATATTATAAATTTTTCAGCATAAATAAATATGTAGTGCGATTTTTTATTGAGAATAACAGACATGTTTCTTATTGTGTTGACATATACATATGTATTTTGCGTTAAGCTATGTATAGATGGTCGTCAGATATTACAACGTTGTCCGAAAAATGTTCAGAAAATGTCTAACAACCGTGTGAACTTGAAATTTTTGTCTTCCAGCGTTGTAAGAAAAATCATTTTCAATACATTGCAATAGTCATATAAAAAAAAATTCGGCTTAAATCTAGTTTACCGATGCAACTCCATGTAAAAAAGTACCTATGGGGATTGAAAATTGACAAATAAGAAAACATTAAATAAAAATATTGGCGCAAACGCTTAGTTTTCGAGTTATGGACGTTTTTAGTTTTCATAGAAATATGTGATTTGGCTGAAGTGCAGCTTAAAGGGCTACAAAAAAAGCCACCCAATTCAGAATAAAAAAACAAAAAAATTTAACGGGACTGACGCCCGTGGGGTTCACTGGAACCAAAAAACTACCCCGCCCACTTAGTGTGTGGGTACTCAAATTAAAGGTAATTTACTCACGATTGCAAATATGTATTTTGTTTTTCTATTCGCATATTATTTTTCTCCTTAGGTTAACTTAAGCATTTTTTAGGTGCAGAAAAAAGTTTTAGTTAGTGAAGCCAGTGTTTGTTATACCATAGAGGAGAAAATTCTTGCGCCCGGCCGAAGGCCGGCTATGCAGAGAGCCTTAGTTAGTGGAACAATTACATATTTCTATGAAAACTAAAAACGTCCATAACTCGAAAACTAAGCGTTTGTGCCAATTTATTTTATTTTTTCTTCTTATTTTTAATTTTCTATCACCCTACGAACTTTTTATTTTTAGCTGCGTCGGTAAACTAGATTTGATCCTTAATTTGACAACCGAAAAAGCAATTATTATTTTAATTAGGTTATGTCCTCATTTAAGATATCCTGAAACTTACTTCTTTCAATCAATAGGGCCAATTAAACTATGGTACTAGTGCCTTGGTCAAATTAATTTCTGATACAGTCTACGAAATCAGAAGTTTTTAATTATATTAATTATTAAACTTTTTTAAGAAAACAGTTTTTAATTTGAGTAATTTGCAAACGAAAAAAAAAATAATTTTTATTGGGTTATGTACTCATATAAATTTTCTGAAACTTACTTATTCAATTAATAGGGCCAATTAAACTATGGTACTAGTGCCTTGGTCAAATTAATAATATATTATTTATTCATTTAAAGGCAAATTATAGTTTATATGCATTTCCTTAATAGTTTTACCCTGTATATTGGCCAGTTTACCTATAACTATTTGAGCCGCATCTTTAACATCATTAAATTCATGCAATAAATTCATTATTTCTTGCTTGCGTTCTTCCGGACCAGTAGGTACATTGATCTCCTTCAATTTTTGTTGAAATTCTTTGTAAATATCACTTAACTGGATCATAGAATAAGATAATTCGGCAGATTCCAAGGACATACTATAAAAACAATAAATTATTAATAAATCGAACTTTTATAAGATAAACTTAAAGTTCGTTGTAACACAATTATTCTTCGTTTAAAATACCTGGAAAGAATTTCTCAGATAGCCCTTGCTTATTTTATTAAAAAAAAAATACTACGCGATTTTATAACTCTGTTCGAAAAACACGCAAATCCGATGTTACTTCTTTACACTACGCTGTTGTTTTATCAGTTTTCCACTTTGCAACACTGAGGCAAAAAATAAAAAAAAAAAACTTTTTCTTTTAACAAAAATTTTATTAACAATTTCTGCACAAAATTTATTTAAATTAGGTAAATTTTTTCTACATTAATTAATTACTTGTTAAGTACTGTAATTGAAATTTTATAAACAATTAATATTAAATGAGAAGAATATACAATACCAAATTTGTAGAAAAACGTGTGTTTTATAAGTGAATGTGAGCAGAAAAAAAGTATTTTCGTTAGAAGAGTTATTAAAGAAATGTAAAGGGGGGAGAGTATGCACTTTTAAGTAAATTTAATAGTATGGTAAGTTAATAGGTTAGCGCTGACTGCGTAAAAACATACGCTGCTGCGGCGCATGTTTTAAATATCTGTTCTCATACCTTCATGTAATTTGCCATAAGATGTTTTTATATGATTCAATCCGAAGTATTCCTAAATATTTCAATTTAAAAACTCGATTTGATTTGAAACTATCGCCATCACCGAATTAAAGCCTTTGTAGTTGGGCATATATGTACGTCATATAACAAAATTCTTCACAACTCTTTTATTGTATTTAATCGGTTATGCAGTGATGTGTGTAAAGTGTCAAAACACAAGAAATGAATGCATGCCTTTGGCTGATTGACTAACGGCCGGCCCGCCTGCCTCTTTGCTTGTTAGCTAACGAAAAGAAACGTTGTTAAGAAAAGCGAATGAAAAGTAAAAGTTGTCGTAATTGATTTAGAAACAAAAGCATTTATGCAGGAATTGTATAAAACACACACCTAAGGAGACTTTATGAAAAAAAAAAAAAACAAATATTTATAAAGTAGTTTATGGTGATAACCACACCCTGTATTTATGAGTAAAATTTGTAAACTTTTCAAACTTTGTTGTTCTTAGAAAATGTCCACTACACATAGGCACCGCTATAAAAATGCTGGACTGGACTCTTCCGAAATGCGTAGACGGCGCGAGGAGGAGGGCATACAGATACGCAAACAGAAAAGGGAACAACAGCTTACAAAGCGACGCAATGTTGTTTTGGAAAATCCTAATAGCGCCATGTTAAATAGCATGGATAATGATATACTGCAGGTAAGGTGAAATCTTCCTCTACATATTATAGCATTTGTCAACCGAATTTTATTTCATTTAGGAATCTGAAATGCATCAAGTCCCTGCTGATATTTTACAATCAGCCGAAGGTTTAGACTTGTCAATAAATTCCGAACAACAACAACAGTACCAACATATACCTCAAACTGTGCTTAATCATCAGCAGCAACAACAGCAGCAGCAACAAACGAATACAGTGATAAAAAAAGAAATGATTGATGCTTTATACAGTGAAATCGAAAGTGTCCAGTTGGAAGCCACACAAAAGTTTCGAAAATTATTATCTAGGGATCCAAATCCACCAATCGAAGAAGTCATACAGAAGGGTATAGTTCCAAGATTTGTGCAATTTTTAAAGAACAACAATAATGCTTCTCTGCAGGTAAGGAACATAAAATACTTCACAACATTTGATGGCTCTTTCATCAGTCTTAATAGCATCACATTTAAGCATATCGTGTTTGTTTTAGTAGTATGAAATAAAGATTATTTTGAAACTAGGGTTATTAAAATAGTCAACACGAATATTTTAAAATAATAGGTTAAACCACGATTATTTCAAAACAATAGGTTAAATCACTATTATTTTAAAACTAGGTTAAATCACGATTATTATAAAACAATTTCAACGATTATTTCAAAACCCTGGCTAAAACCACGATTATTTCAAAATTGGACATAGAATAGTAATAGAACTGAGACATTTTAACCACGATTATTACAAAATTGGAGCTTTTATAAGCTTAGGATTACTTTAAAACTGGGGTTATCAAAATTATTACTAGGAATTATTTTATTTTAAAAACCCTAGTTTTAAAGGGATTATTTTAATAACCCTAGTTTTAAAATAATACTGAGTTTATAAAAGCTCCAATTTTGAAATAATCGTCGGTAAAATGTCACGGTTCTATTCCTATTCTATGTCCAACTTCTGAAATAATTGTGGTTTAAGCCAGGGTTTGAAATAATCGTTGAAATTGTTTTATAATAATCGTGATTTAAGCTTTTGTTTTAAAATAATAGTGATTTACCCTATTGTTTTGAAATAATCGTGGTTGAAGCCATCGTGGTTCATTTCAACCTCCCAGTTCTTAAATAATTGTGGCTTATGCTATCGTGGTACTTTTCAACCTCCCAGTTAAGATATATATTCAGTGTTTATTTATTTTCCTCAATTTTAGTTGGAAAATTTACATCTTAAATCCGAAATTTTTTAAAAAATTTTAGTTCGAAGCCGCTTGGACTTTAACAAATATCGCTTCGGGCACGTCGCAACAAACTAAAATTGTTATTGAAGCTGGTTCAGTGCCCATTTTTATAGAATTATTGTCCAGTCCTCACGACGATGTACAGGAACAAGCTGTTTGGGCTTTAGGCAATATAGCCGGTGATTCACCAGCCTGTCGTGATCATTTACTAAATTCTGGCATAATGCAACCTTTACTGCAGTAAGTTCTCTTTATAATATATAAAATACATTTAAGAAACATTTTTTTAATAAACAATTTTATGCCTAGTGTTTTAAGTACCACCGAACGTTTAACAATGATACGTAATGCCGTTTGGACCTTGTCCAATCTGTGTCGTGGTAAAAATCCTCCAGCTGATTTCACAAAAATTGTGCATGGTCTACCCATATTGGCTCGTCTATTAAATCATTCAGATACCGACATTTTAAGTGATACATGTTGGGCCATAAGTTATCTATCAGATGGTCCCAATGACAAAATACAGGCTGTTATAGATGCTGGCGTTTGTAGGCGTTTAGTGGAATTATTAATGTAAGTTTTGTTTTAAGCTAAACGAAATAATTTGTTAAATGTGTTTTTGTTGTTTAGGCATCCTCAACACAATGTGGTGACAGCTGCTTTACGGGCTGTGGGCAATATTGTGACCGGTGATGATGTCCAAACACAAGTTATTTTGAATTGTAATGCTTTGCCCTGCATTAGCCATTTGCTTAGTTCACCTGTGGATACGATTAAAAAGGAAGCCTGCTGGACGATCTCGAATATTGCAGCTGGCAATCGTCAACAAATCCAAGCCGTCATTGATGCCAACATCTTTCCTACTCTCATTAATATTATGCAAATGGCTGATTTTAAAACGAAACGAGAAGCCGCCTGGGCCATAACAAATGCCACAAGTAGTGGTACGGCTGAACAAATACGATATTTGGTAAGTAGAGAACCAAATAAATGCGTTGTTTGGCATTTAGAACAATATGATTTTAGAGGGATTAGGCATGATTGAGTCTAAAAACTAAAGCTAGATTTACACGATTGAAATTTTCTTCAAAATTGCTCTTCAAAATGCTTCAAACTCGTGTAAACAGCAAAAATTAATAATTAATAACTATTAATTTATTTATTTAATAGTTATTAATAAATAAATTTTGAAGAAATTTTGCTGTTTACACGAGTTTGAAGAAAATTTCAATCGTGTAAATCTAGCTTAAGAGTTTATATTCGGCTGTGCCGAATCTTATATACCTCCACCAAATCACCTATCATAAAATATTGTACCGTAATTTCCATTTATTTTAGTTTTTTATTGTATTTTATGCATGTTCCAGTTATAATCAAGAATTTGTATGTGTCTCTTTCTTGCAGAGGTGCACTTTGCTTATATTTTTTGCAGCGTGTAATATAAAGCGATTTACTTTAACACACAATAAATTAGTTTCCAAAAATCCCTGACTGAAATTGATTTTGGCTCTTTAAAACGTCAAAATTGTCACCACTGTATACTTTGTGGTTATTCTCGAAATTGAAGCTTCTATGGGAGCTATGGTCACTTATGGACCAAATTTCACAAAAACCAATAAAATAATTTTTACATACTTATAACTGATCTATAAAATTTCGGTTCGATATGGATATTTATGTAGGTTAATGAGTTTTCGGGAGTAGTCCTAATCAGGGAACTATGACCTATTACAGCCGATCATCATAAAATTCTGTACGACGATTTATATGTATATGTGAATTATATTTCAACGTAATAGTGATTTTTATAAGAGATATATGGCATTTAAGTGATTTTTTGAAGTGAACTTTATATGGGATCATCATAAAATTTGATACTACAATTTAAATGTGTATTCGGATTATGTTTGTTTAATTTCAACTTGATAGTAATTTTTATAAAATTTTTATAATATCGTTTTGAGATTTCACTTTGCATAAAACTTATTTTTGCAGAATTTTATATGCCATAAAGCAATATTCTGGGAAGACATTCGTATGTGGCTATGATAAATCGTGGACTGGTTCCTATCATTTTCAATAGGACTTGTACTTCTATAATAAAAATGAAGTGTGTAAAATTTCATGATATTATCTGCATTATATTTGAAGAAAATAGAAAGAAAAAAATATATGAAAAATATTTATGTTGTTTATTACCCGGATCCCTGGACCATTTTTGCCCATTTTCAATACCAAACATTTTGGTAGATCAAATAATGTTTGGTACATATCGTACTTCTTTGTTCTATGTTTTTTTTTCGAAGCTCGATCGTGCCTTCAACAGGCGAGTGGACATGACTAGATCGTCTTAGAGTCACATAAGGTCACAGAATGTATAGACTTTTTGGTTATACGACCATTATTTCGGTGAGTTACAAACGGAATGACAAACTTAATATACCCTCATTTTTTGGTGGTGGGTATAACTAGAACACGAATCGAAAAGAAAATGGTTTGAATTTGTTTTTTTAAAAATGGTATCGTGATTAGCAAAAACGGTAAAGTGTATTTCGAAATCTTTTGCTTTCGAATCGAAATACACAATAACCCCCCAGAAATAGATCAGGATTAGAATAGAACTAGAACAAAACTTTAGAATTATAAACATTGTATAAATTTAATAAATGTTGTTTTTTTTAATTTCTTTGTATTTTATTTTTTTTTTTTTATTTTAAGGTTCATGTTGGTTGCATACCCCCCATGTGTGATTTCTTAACCGTGGTCGATTCTGATATTGTACAGGTGGCATTAAATGCTTTAGAGAATATACTTAAAGCTGGTGAAAAATTCACAGCAAGACCAAATCCATATGCCATGGCTATTGAGGAATGTTCTGGTAAGAGTGAAATTCTTTTTTTTTTTGTTTTTGTCTGAGACTCACTTGTTTTTAAATAAATATTTCTAGGCTTGGATAAAATCGAATATTTGCAATCACATGAAAATCGTGATATATATCATAAATCATTTTATATAATCGAACAGTACTTTGGTAATGAGGAAGAGGATGTAAGAGTGGCACCCTCAGTGGAGGGTAATCAATATGCGTTCAATACGGATTTAGGTGCTCCACAAGGAGGTTTTAATTTCTAGCCTCCTCATTTGATCAAATAAATCCAACATAAACAGAAAACTTGGATATACAGTAATAATTATGCTGACGATGATGATGATAATGATGACAACCTTAGTTAGTAAAGCTATAATGGCTACATACTACAAACATAAAAGTAAATTCTCACAAGTATTTGAAATTATACAACCAACTAACTACTCGTACTACAACCAAAATATGAAATCTTTAAAGTGTAAATGATATTTATTTTTTTTTTTTTGCTAAAAAAAAAATATAGAAAACCAATAAGAAGAAACTAGTAACTAACTAATAGCAAGAAGATATTAAAAACATCAGCTGTAGTCGTAATAATGAATGCATTAAGAAAATAACGAGGATTAACTAAACATCCAATAGAAAACTAACTTCCAATAGTCAAAAATTGTTAGTATTTTGTTACTAATACTATACATACTAATAATTTTATTTAACCTTAAAGATTTCTTTTCTTTGATTGCATTTTTCTTTGTTTTTTGAATTTTCTTTATAGGCCTTATTTTTATAATTTTCTCGTGTAACCTTTTTTTGTTGGCTCATAATTAATTATTATATTACCACTATTCCTATATTTTTTTATTTATATACAACATATTTCCAATTCCCAATGCTTTACTATGTAATTTGTACATAATTTTTAATTATATTTATGCTATTTATTATAATTATTATAATAATTAACAAAAAGAAAAAGAAATTCATTTAAAAAAAGTTTGTAACAAAAAAATGTGTTGAAAATAATTTATAGTTTAACATAAAAAATCTGTGTTATTTTTTATTATTTTGTTTATAATTCTTTTCCTTTTATAAATTTCATATTTCTATTTAGATTTTGCTTAAATTTAATTAAATTGCATGGAAAAATTCATAAATAAAGAATTAAACTAAAAAAAAATGAATTTAAAATAAGGTCGTTTTAGATTTTTATTTTTAAACTTAACATTGATTAAACTGTCGTTTCAGGTTCATTTTTAACCTGCTGGGATTGGGGGGATTTAATAATATTTTTTCTTAATTCATATAATATTAAGGTTAAGGCAGAGGCAACGTTTAAGCTGTCAATACCTTGAGCTAAAGGTATGTTAATGCATTTACCTCTGTCGCCTACAGTTTCCATAAATCTGAAAGGTAGGTAAACAATATACATTTTATATTAGCAAAAAAGGTCCTTTAAAGGAATTTTTTTAAAATTACTAAAAAAAACCTACCTGTAGGCTTCCTCACTAACACCATGACTCTCTCCCCCAATTATGACTACATTGTGGGATCCCGTTTTTTCCACTTCCGAATACTCCACAATCGATGTGGATTTATTTTGCAATTTTTTTAAATTATTTTCGGCCACAAAAATACTACAATTATCCGCCACTTCTGGAGGTATCATTAGCGGAAGCTCCTGCCAATCAACATCATCTCGAATGGGCAAACGAAAATGGCCACCACAGCCACCGCGCAAAGCCTTTGATTCCCAGGGATCACAACAGCCTCGTGTTAGAACTACTTGAAGGCAGGGTAAAGCGGCACAGGTGCGTATAATGCTGCCTAAGTTATTGGGTTCCCTTATATTATCACATACTACCGTAATCGGTAGAGGAGTAGCGCCAGCTGATATTTTGTTGACCACACTATGTAAAGCAGGCCTTTCAAAAATTGCCATTATGCCAGGCGGTGTGGTTAAAGTGGACCAGGTTTTCAAATCATGATGTGGCACTTTATAGACTTTTGTATTAAATTGCTCTTGTGCTTTGGAAACATGTTCCTTAATGTTCGCCAATTGCTCTTTTTGACTAAATATAACGCTGTTAAGCTTGAGGCCACAGTCTAAAGCTTCTAAAATTAAACGTCTGCCCTCTATAATTATTTGCCTATCATTGTCTCTCCTCTTTTTGGAGCGCACTGTGATTAGCAATGTACTGAGGCGGGGATCATTATGGCTTAATTTTAGAAATTCCACACCCAATTCTGCATCATTGATAATTTTCGATTCGTTTTCTCGTTCTAAGCGAGATTTTTTAAAACTGGGAAATTGTTGTGGTCTGGTAATAATATTGCTGTTGTTGAACTTTTTGTGGGACTTTTGTTGTGGTTTCTTTAATACATCCTCCTTTTTGGTGGGTTCATATTTAACCGATGAATTGTCGAAAAGACTGGCCTCTATTTTGAGAGCGGCTTCTTCTTCAGAGTTTTTGTTTGCTTTCAAATCCTTGTGTGTAGTAAGATGTCTAGTGCCAGAGGTCAGTATAGATCTACTATACGCTTTATTTAAGGTGTTTAATAAGTTGGAAAACATTTTTATTAAATAACTAATAGACTAGACACAAGGTAGTTTTTCTTTATTTATATTTGTGATCTATATTCTGCTAAGATATTATAACCTTAAAATACATTATGTTATTAGTTATCAACGAGTGTGGAAATATGTCAAAGTGTAATAAACAGCTGTAGCTGTTATTTTTCTTTTGTCATAGACAGTGGTGTTCTATTAGCGTTTTTTTTGGTAGTTTTATGTGAAGTAAAAAAAGTATTTTATTAATTTTTAGCTGTAAGAAATAGTAAAATATGATAATTTTAGTTTTTTTTACAAAATAAAAATTTAAAATAGTTTATGTTATTATTTATTAGTGATTGTCTGCTAGCTGTCATAGTTTTTTTTTACAAAATAAAAATTTAAAATAGTTTATGTTATTATTTATTAGTGATTGTCTGCTAGCTGTCATAGCCACCTAACATAGCTGTTATGGTGTAACTATACAAGGTGAGTGCAGTAGCCCAGCTGACTGACTTTGTTTACAATTTACTTATGTCAAAAAAAATATTTTTTCAAGTATTTTTGACAGTAGTACATTATTTTACACAAACAAAATGGCTGTTGTTTCTGTTTTGTGTTGTATTTGTTGTCGATTTGCACTCACCTTGTATATTTGCACCATGCTAGCTGTCATACAGTGTTATAAACAGCTGTTGCTTCCTTTTTTATTTGATATGTACTGTTATGTTACTTAAGCGTTTTTTGTTAAACCAAGCATATCTAGTCATATGGAAAGAAAAGGAAGTAATTTTATTAATTTAAATTGAATTTTTAACTGCAATAAGAACAAATTTTACTTTATAAATAGCTGGGGATCAGCATTTTTGAAAAACTTTAAAAGATGTAATTTCCATATTCTTAACATAGTTTAACATGTAAAGTTCTATTAAGTAAATATATTTTTAGCAATACAATGTTATTGCAATTTTATGTATTAATTTTAACAAATATTCGAGAATATATAAATATAACGTTTAATCACTAAAATTTGTCTTTCAAAATAAATTTAGCGTTTTTTGGAAAAAAAAGTTAACAATACTAAGCTAGAGCGGGTTTTTTTTATTATTTGTTGTATAATTTTCATACGATTAACACATAATAGAACAAAGTAAGTTATTATTTTAAAAACTTTGATTTTAATAATTAATTAGTATATACCTTATAATAGAGAACTTTCTTTTTTATTGCATTTACTTTAAATTAAAGATGTTCAAACAAGTTGTAAACTGCAGCCGTTCGTTGGCCAGACGTGGTATGAGCCAATCATCCACACAGGGACAGGTGAATAGCTATACTCCTAACAATTTGGAGAAAAGATTTTTGGTATGGACTGGCAAGTACAAGTCTGTAACAGAAGTGCCTAATTTCGTTAGGTAAGTGCCAGATTCAAAAGTTAGAAAAAATCTATTAAAATTAAACATCATACATATACATACATATACATATATGTATGTACATTACATTAATTTTAATGCAGAATGAGGAAATTTGTGCGTATTAAATAATTCATATCAATCAGTAGATTATTTTCGGACTTCCAGTTAAATGGTTTTTTTTGCAATTTATTTTTGTTTGTTTAAATTCGCATGTATATAAACACGTATCTTCCGCCACACGTATTTATAAGATCAGACAGAGAAAAGGAAAAAATTAGCATTAATATGCGCTAATTATTTCAATGAAATATGACTTTGTTTAGTTTAAATTGGGTGGTGTTTATTTATTATAAATGGAGTTTTCCTTAATTTATTCAAAATAAAAAAATTTAAAAGTATTACTAGTATTACTACTGAAAATAGTGTATAAAAATAATCTTTAACAATTCTTAATTTTTTTTTGTACTTGTTCAAATCAACAACTGCCGGCAAAACGTTTGTAATTGAAATTTTATCTCAATTAAACACTTACTGCCGTATTTATAAAAAATTAAAGTACAGTAGACGCTCAGAAATTAGAACTCTCAGTAATTAGAATTTCCAGAAATTAGAATTAATCATTTCATTGCATTAAGCGCTCTAAAATTAGAACTAAGAATTCTAATTTCCGAGCGTGTTTTTCTTTTTCATTGTAAACACTAAAATTTTGACAATTTAGTTTGACCAAATAGAAAACAAAAAGGGGATTTTTAACTTTTTTTTTAATTTTATTATTAAATTGAAATTAAGAAAGGCTGAGTGAGAATTCACAATACATATCATTTAAATTTTTTATACATACAATATCAGGCATGTTCTGAAATCACGGTGATTTTAAATCACAAACAATTTTGAAATCACGGGAGGAATATTTTGGTGTTCTGAAAATCACGAGATTTTTAATTTTTAGTAGTGATTCTGATTGTTCTAACTCACGAGCTAACAGCTGATTTTCTTATATTGACTACTAAAAAGTAAAAGTAAGTCACGAAAAAATGTAAACAAATCCAAAAAAATGGTCCGCAAAAAATAGAACGTCTTACTAAATTTGTAAATTTTAAGTTTTTTCTGTGTAAAATAGTTTTATTTCAAAAACAAATAAAGAAAAAATGATTTTAAGTGTATGTGATAATTTTATTACAAGAGTTCAATGCAGAATGTCTAAAAAAGTGATTTAATATCATTAGGCTGTTAGATGACCGGTTTTAAATCACGAGATTTCATTAACTTTTGTGCACAGAACACCTTTTCAGTGATTTCAAATCACTTTACGAAAAAGTGATTTTCAGAACTTGTCTGTATGTATGAACTACATATGTACGAGTATATTACACTAAAGTCATATGTATGTTAAGGTGTAAATGAACTGAATTGTTATTTTTTGTTATGTTTCGTTAAGTTTTTCATATTTTTTTATGTTAAATAAACTAAAATGAAAACAAAGACATAGTTTTTTTATAGCTTTATTGTAAAATTTACCTAACTTTAAGTATAAAAAACCCGTCCAGAAATTAGAATAATTCGAAAATTCGAATCGCCCTAAAAACAAAGTGGTTCGAATTTCCGAGCGTCTACTGTATACTTCAAGTGTACTTGAAGTGTCTTAAAGCACACTTCAAGCCTACTTTATTTTTTATAAATACGGCAGTTAAAATATACTGTTTTAATCGCAACTGTAATTGTTTTTAAAAAAGGAAAACTTTTTAATTTCTTTATTCCATTCATATCCCCTTAATTTTGAGCAATTAAACTCCATTACACTGGAAATGGTTGCCTAAATAAGTAACTAAACCAACAAGAAAATAAATATAATTAATAACAATTAAATTTATATTGCACTCAACACTTCAGCACTTGATTTGCAGCTCCCCTAGCATAAAAAACAAATCAAATGTAGCTGCCTGATGATCACATCAATCTCAAAGTTAAACTATAACAAAAAATTACTATAGGTAGTATCTCCTTGAGTGTAGCAAATATGTACATATTTATAAAAAAATATTTATTTTAAAAGTTGTTTGTGGTTTAACTTCAAAAGAAGGCAAATTTTTTTTGTTGTAGATGTAATTTAAATTAAAATTAAAGTAAGTGTAAATAAACTTATGATTAGGAAAATAGCAGTTGTAGTTAAAGTTTTAAAAAAATTAGCTATATAATTTTTAAAAATCTTAGCGAAACTACTTTTTGCTAAATTTATGTAAATTTAAGAAAATATTTGTTTTTTTTTGTGCTAAAATGAAATTTTTTATAAATTCGCGATTTTTATTGAATGATCGTTGTCGTTTTTATGTAACTAAGGGTTGTGTTTACTTATCAATTACCCGTTTTGTGAAATTATGGACTTTGTGAAACCGACTATTTTTTTATTGCTCTTTGCAAAACCGATGATGCTAAAGTGCTATTTGTTGAATTAGCGTTTTTCTTTAATACAGTTAGTATAATACTAATATAATAAAAATCTGATTTTTATGCGGAAACCGAGCATATTAATGATTTTTAGTTAGAAATTCCTACGACTGCCGGTTCTACGCGGCGAGAGTTCACTTCCCAAAGGGCAAATAACTTAACAACCACTTATTTTATAACAACAATAATTTTTAGATTGTTTTCGTCAAAATACAGCCTTAACACCATCTTCATGAGAGTACATAGGTTCTACCGGTCAAGGAACACAACGTCATTTTGAATCTATAGTTTTTTTAGGACGTCACCGTAGGAGTCATATAAACTTCGGCATAGCACAGATGAAGGCTCATCTAGGCATGTCAGACACAACCTAACAATGAATACGAGGTGAGGATAAAGAGATGCCGAGATCCATTTGATCACAGCTCGTATATGACAATTGTGAATGATCGCAGCTCATGTATGTAAATTTTAAACCATGTTGATTGCGACGGCATTGATATCGGAATATCATGATAACTTGTGAATGTCGTACTTGGAGGTTGCCCAACGGCAAGAGTAGACGCTATACTATGTGCAGAATATGCTCGTGTATGAGAACTTTGAACAACATTTATAGAGACGCTATCAATTATGCGAGAGCAGGATAATGCAGGAATGTCTAATTTGAAGGTTACCCACTGGCAGGAGCAGAAGCCGAGGTATGTGCAGATTTAATGTGATCATCAAATCCGCGGTAGCTGGATACAGTATGAATATCGTACTATTGACCAACGGCGAGTGGTTCTAAAGCAATTGGTACTGCATAGACCAATTGCTATCCCAACTTAGCCCAGTATGTGGTCTGCCTTTCAATGGCATTTTAAGTATTCATGTATGAGTAAATTATATATGTATACATAATAATTATTTTAAAATAATGAATCCATTGATAATAGATAAATATATGAAAAATTATATCTGCAAATAATAGCGGTTTATGTATAGTGTCTTTGTAACTTAAAATAATGGTCAGATTTGAGTATAGTTTGACAAGTAAATAAGCGACCCTTAGGCTTGACAGTTTATACCTTAGACCTTTTGTTTGCTCTACAACATAACCAACATAAGATTTCATCACTGTACTCAGGGCAATCAATGACTCACATCTGCAATTAATTTCATCCTTAACTCTTCATTTATATCCACAAATAACTATGACCCTATGTTTTACACTTTTCATTATTGTGTTTCTCCCACATTTTTGTTTGTTTGTTTGTTATAGTGCCGAAGTTATGGAACGTTCCCGCAACAAAATGCGCATTCGTATTGCCAATTTAATGATGGGTCTTACTATTATCGGTTGTGCTATTATGATTTACAGTGGCAAGGCGGCTGCCAAACGTGGCGAAAGTGTAACTAAACAGAATATCGATTGGCATAAGCGATATAACGAAATTAATGCCACTAAGGAAACTAAGGAATAAGTAAAACGTTCTATATTTTTATAGTAGTCCAAAAAAAACTCCCGCATTTTTTTTTTCGATTTTTATTTATATAGTTATACATAGTTATACACTGTATTTAAAATGTTTGATATGTTTTCTTGAGATATTTGTTAAACTTGTAAAACAAGTGAAGTTAGAAACTTTTCTAAACGAAATAAATTTAAATGTGCTTATTTATAGTATATTACTTTAATTTTTTGATTTTTCGTATGTTTGCTTTTTAATATACATATAAAAATTTGCGTGTTGAAAACACTGTTAAATATGCTGAATTGAGTGATCCAAGTATTTTCGTTCTTATCCTGTTATAATAATACTTATTTTTTATGGTATTTTTGATTTTTATGTTGTAATCTTTAATAAATGTTAATATTATTTGTGCATAGCTTCGGGGATCTTATATTAATGTTTATCTGCCGTATTCATAAAAAATAAAGTAGGTTTGAAGTGTGCGGTTAGACAAAATTTTCATACAAAATTTTTTTAAAGTACATTTAAAGTCTACTTTAATTTTTTATGAATACGGCAGTATATGTTTTGTTTTTGTCTTATTCATTCAAACCTACACCTACCTTCACATACATACAGGTATGTGATGGAAATCGAAAACGAGTGAGTTTTTGAAGTCCATTTTAAAGTATTTCTAATAAAATTTTTAAAATTTTTGTTTTAAGATTCTTTTTATTAGCAAATTATCTTTATATTTTGTGGGATAAAACTGTTTCAATGCAGAAATATTACGAAAAAATTAAGTTCTAAAACTCACTCGTTTTTGTTTTCGATTTCCATCACATACCTACCTGATACATATTCTAGTCAAACGTCTTAAATGTACGACTTATTTTAATTACCACCTAAAATCATGCTATAAAAAATGTTTGATAAATTTAAACTTATTTTGTATAAGCCGAACTAGCTATCTGAGTAACTGTAACTGTTTAACAACTTTCACAATTTTAATAACTGCAACCGTTAAGATTTTAAACAGTTTAAGATATTTTGGTGGAAAATATCATAGATAGATTTGAACTAATTTGGTACTAAATCCTTTAGTTAGTATTATAAGCAAATTTAGCCCTTAGTTCCAAATGAATTTCCTTCAAATTAACTTTGTGTCATTTAGAATAATAACGGTTAGGTTATACAGGTTGCTTGTCGTTGACGTGGCCCTGTCATTTGTAAGACCTGAAATGTAAGTAGACCACAGTAAACCAAAGAAATATATAAATTATTTAATACTCTTTAAGGGACAGTGTAGAACAGAAGAAGGATGAGCTAGCTGATTAAAGGAAAAGAAGCGGTCACAGTTGGTAGACCGATCTGAGCTAATTAACCGATATAATCAAATCAAGAAAAGATCATTAAATAACACTTGCATAGAAAATTAATTATTCTTCCATACTCCTCATTCTGACAGCTTATACAGTAGTAATTATAAAACATCAATCCATAGTAATTAACACTAGTTTCTTAATCTGCATGCGTTGTGTTGTAATCGCAAAAGATATGTCGTTCACATCAAGTCCAAGCAATGTAATGCAAATGTGTGGTTTTTAAGAGAATACTGGAAAATGATGATTATCAGTTTCATGTAACAGATTTGTTCAAGATTAACGAGAGTACACTTCACTGTGAACTCGGCTCATCACCACATTGTACGTCCTAAGAACAAACATCAGTCTTTTAACCAACTGCTTAGGGGACGAAGTTCCGGTCTTCTAACTGATCCCGCGGTGCTAGATAAGACTCTAGTCAGTTTCGAGCTTCGTGCAGCTCATGGCACCGGTTTCGAAATTTTCTAACCCTTCGACAGTATGACAAGATGGGGGAATATCATCTTGCCAACATCCCAAGGACAAAAACGCTACAGTGCAATGATTACAAATTTGTTTTTGCCCAAAACGGAAGAGCTGCATTAGTCTGACATGTGATTTCAACAAGCCGGTGCCACACGCCACACAGCATACGATTATTTCGTGCGATTTAACGCCTTTAGATTATTGTTCGTGGAACCATGTTAAGGCTCATGTCTATAATGATAAGCCCTCAACGGTTGACTTACTGGAAGCTAATATTAAAGAATTTATTAGTGAGATACCGGCCGATATATTGGAGAGAGTATGCCATAATTGGACCTAGCGTATGAACCAATTGGGGCGGCTCCGGGAGAGATAGTTTTTTCTAAGTACTTTTAGGTTTTTCCTATGAATGAAAGTTAACAACTTTATTATAAAAATATTCATTTTAAACACGTGTAATTCAACATTTATGTTACCATTTTATTAATCATATCATTTTTAATTGATTTCACCAAGCACTTTTTAAAATATCAAAATTATGCCATAGTTAAGAAATTGCTGATAACTTTCTTGATTTTCTGCCTGTTCTTTTATTTATCTGTTACAGTGCTGAGGTTATGGAACGTTGTCGCAACAAAGTGCGTATTCGTTTAGCCAACATTATGATGATTCTAACTGTGGTGGGTTGCGGTTTTATGGTTTACAGTGGCAAAGAAGCCGCCAAACGTGGTGAATCTGTAACTAAACAAAATATCGAATGGCATAAAAGATATAATGAACTTAATGCCAATAAGGATAAAAATGAATGACAAAACTTTTTAAATTTTAATTGTAGAAATCCTTGATATTTATTTTTCCCTTGATTATTTACTTATCAATACTAACAATACTGATATAGTACATATATATTTATATATACATATATGTATATACGATATTGTAAAAACTTGAATTAAAAGAAGTTTAAAAAATTTAAGTGCGAAATAAAGCTAAATGTCGTATGTTAAATTTTTAAGTATATTTTTTTTTATAGTTATAAAATGAGTTATTGCTGTATGCTTTGGAATTATGAAAATATGGTTTAATATTTTTACTTATTTAATAATAGGTTTCAAAAATGTTACATCCAAAATCTTGTAGCCCGGTTTTCCAGAGCTATATGATCGTTTGAGTTTTTGTGAGAAATATAAGTAATCTCAGATTTGATTAAGTTTAGTAGTTATAAGGTTTGTAGTTTTGGAAATTTGGACCCATTGATTACACCATTTAATATTTGGTTTCAAAAATCCTCAGTCCATAATCTTGTAGCTGATTTGTAGTGGCTGTAGTTTCTAGTGAGAGATATAGTAAGAGAGAGATAATAATGGATTGTTTTTGTGAGAAATATAAGTGATCGCAGATTTAAATACTTTTTGTAAATGTTAAGCTTGGGGTTGTGGAAATATGGATAAAAGATCCACTACCATTTAATATTAGATTTTAATAATCATATAGTATAGTGGCTTTAGATTTAATGATAGATATATGATGGGTCGCTGTTTTTCTTTGAAATATAAGTGATCAAAGCTTATAATCGGTTTTGTACATAAGCAAACGTACAATTTGGAAATGTGGATCTATTGTGGGAATTGGTGTTAAATATAAGTGATCACAGATTATACTTCTTTTTCAATGTAGATCACTATCGAGTTTTTGATGGGAAATAGAAGAGATCACAGATTATCCTTTATTTTAACCCACTATTAAAAGCTCTAGTGGCACTTTTATATTGGGTGTATAACTTAAAAATGCGGGATTCATAAGAAATGGCGCATCTTTTGAATGGGAGAGCTACTTAAGCAGCAATTTCAAAACGTTTGCTAGTAGCGGGATTCATCCAAAAGCAGAGAAGTTTAGTACCATATGAATTGAAGCCGAGAGATCTTGAAACACGATTTATCATGTTGCTTAAACGATATAAAAGGAAATAATTTTTACACCGAAACAATACTTGCGATGAAGTATTATGCCATTACGATAACCCGAAGCGTATGTGAATATATATGAAGCTTGGCCAGTCAAACGAATCGATACAAAAGCCAAATATCCATGGCTCTAACTTGATGTTCTTTAATTGCTGAACGACCAAAAGGGTTTAATATAGTGTGAGCTGCTGAAATCTAGCCAGACCCTCATAAGGAACCTGCACTGAATGCAATTTATTAGATTGAAGCGATCATTGACCGAAAATCGCCAAGAATATGTGGCCAGACAAGAGAGCGTATTGTTTCATCTTGACAATCTTCAGCCACATGTTGCTGTTGAAAACTATTTAGAAAGAAACTACATATTAGGAAGTTTTGCTTCACCCGCCTTATACTTTACATCTTGCCCCGTCCTACTACTATATGTTTCGATCGGTGCAGAACGCTCTCTCTGGGATACCCTTCACTTTAGAACAGGATATCCAAAATTGGCTTGATTTGTTCTTGGCGTCAAAATATGTGCAGTTCTTTTGCCGCTGAATCCATATGTTGCCAGAAAGATGCCAAAAAGTCATGGCTAACAATGGCCAATACCTTGAATAATTTTATGTTGTGCAAATGTTTGAAAATAAAAGCTAAAAATCAAGAAAATCGCCGTAGATTCACTGAACTCATGAAAAACCCGTTGGTGTTTCTGGAAAATTATTTTTTATTTTTCTGGAATACGTCAACAAGAAACATTGGCGCATTTGGACTTCTGAAAATCCAAGAGTAATTGTTGAGAATCCTTTGAATGCTGAACGTGTCACTGTATGGTGCGCTAAGGGATCTTTATTCGTGATTGGCGCCTGGATATGAGGTAACGGTGAATGGATTACGATAACGAGATGTGTTAACAACAAAATTTTGGATTTATGGATATGTTAGAGATAAGTAATTTCAACAGGTATCATTTCACGAAATTTAGCGAAATTTGATTTAACACATGCGTTATTTTGTTTGGGGACAGGTTAATGCCGGAGATGGATGGAAGTCTTTACAGAGTCAGTTGAATTGATTACAGTTTTAAAACTTGAAATCGGTGAAGTCATTAAAAAAATTTACCAGCCATTTTGACAAAATGTTATTGAACATTTTGATAAAAGAATCGGCATCGAAATATACAATACATACAATACAAATTTTAAAGTATTTCATATAATTTCTTTGTTTTATTATATTCTGAAAAGCAAAGTAACTGGGTATCGCTGAAATTAGGACGTCGTAATGGAAATATAGATGAAAAATAACTGTCCCCAGATTCGGCCAATTCTAGAATATTGGGAAAGTTAAAGCGCTATAATACTGTAGAATTTGGCAATAAAGAAATGATAGCGATTTGTAATAAGTATGCAGCACAGTTGTTTTTAAATGTTGGGCAACAGTTAATGCGAGATCCATTAAAACAAAAACACGGAAATTTATAACGCTTAATGATTTGGGATTATCTGTATCAAAAATATCAAAAAAAAAAAAAAATATAAAAAGAATCCGAAAAATTATATCATAATTGTTGTCAAATGCATCTAGTTATAGCAAAAATATGAAAGATCGTAAACACAGTGTGTTGACTAATGCAGACAGACAATTAATTGTAAGATAAACACACGACTCAATATCCAAAGTAAGACAGAAAACTGGCGTTATTACAAGCTTAACCACCATCCGGCGTGTTATCTTAAAAGCAGACCATATAAAGAGACTAAAAGTAAAGAAAAAACTACCAATTAATTCTGCTCGCAAATCTCAACGTCTGACCTTTTGTAGTGCTAAAGTGAGTGACATCATATTGCTATCTCAGATAAGAAAAAATTTAAATTTTAAGGCTCCATTGGTTATCGATATTATTTAAAACATGAACCTCATTATATGGATCGACTTGGTGGTGTCATGGTTTGGGGAGCAATATCTTATTATGGTACCTCTGAGCTTCATGTTTAAAAACCTATATGATTGCAACGGCTTAAATTGAGGTGCAAAAACGGCATTTTCACACTTTAATAATATATTTGGACCTCTCCTTTGGACTACTGCTCAAATGGTAAAGTCCTACATAGAGAGCCAAAATATAGAGGTGTTACAATGGCCCCAATATACACCTGACCTAATCATTATAGAAAACGTTTGGGGATGGTTACCTCGAAAAGTGTATGAGTCTGGACAGCTGAAGCTCCATTCAACTAGATTACATAGTGGAGCTAAATACATATATAAATAGCTTCCAAACAGGATCTTTGAAGTGTTGATCAAAAAAGGAGGCACAACTCACTACTAAGAGCCCGATTATCGTTCACAACATTAAAATGTTGTGTTATCTCGACTGCAACACAACATGCATTTTTAATACAAATAAGCCGATAAGTGTTGTGAATCCTAATCGCAGTTTACAACATACCACATCAAAATACTTAGTGTTGTGAACGGTAATCGTGGCCTAAAATAATTAAATTTAATTTAAAATATTTAAAATAAATTAAATAATTTGAAATAATTTTATGCAACGAACATTTTCATAATCGCATTTTACAGATAAAATATTAAATATTTATTCACAATTAAAGGTATTATATTTAGTTAAAAAAACTATGTTCTAGCAACGGTCTTAAAAATATATTGACTTTTAAATGAAATTATTATAGGTGTGCTATTGAATTGGCGTGGAGTGTATAATTAAGTTTTTTTTTTAATAATATAAGGTGTTGACTTTATTTTGACGATCACAGTATATATATATATTGGTTTTTAATACTTTACACTATTATCATTTTATGATATATAATTGTTGTTAAAGTGTTAATATTAACTTCGGTAAGCTAGCTTTATGACGCTTTTAAAATCACTCATACAGCTAGATAACCAAAGAGAACATAACACCCAGTATTCCAGCAGCAGCTACTCCATATTTGAAGCCATTTTTTTAAAAAAACTTTTGTTGCTGTATATTTATTTGGTTTAGATTTGGCACTATTTAACACTTTTTTGTATTGTTATAACACAAAATTAATACACACATAACAAATGTTTAATATATGTAGTTCTATCTTAAAAAAATAAGTAAAATAAAATAAATGTGTTAATTGTATTTAATTAATATTTAAAAAACGTAAAATCATTGACCAAAATGCACTTACAAAACATCAAATAAATAAATAAATAAAATCTAAAATATAAAAAATACACAAATTAATAAAATATTCATACAACGTTTAGCTGAAAAATAAATAAACACACAAAAGATATATAATTTTTGAGTAAAAAGAAAAATGGATTTAAAACTAAACCAATTTATCACAAAAATGGTTAAATATCACGTTAAACGTTTGAAAACTACTAAAATAATTTAAATAAAAGAAAATTCGTGTGATGAATGCGTAATTAATTATAAAACGGACTCAAATGCCCAAGAGCTTGTTGTGATTTTAGGCCCATTATTTAATCTACGCCAACGCATCATAATGTTGATGAGTGCGTCATTTTGGGGTTTTTATGATTTGAGAGTTTGTTTGTTGACTCCCCCCCCTCTACACAGAAAGAAACGTGTATTTTCATGTAAATGGTTATTTAAATTAATAACAAATATAGGATACAAGTTTGTCTGTCGGTGAGTTAGTTTTAATCAGAATGACCATTAAAATGCGTTCAAATTTATTGGTATTTAAAAATAAATAATTAAGTCTTGCTGTATTTCAAAATCTCTAATTAATTAAGTTGTGTTCAAAGTACATACTTCGAAAAATCTAAAAACGTTTGTGGCATGTAATAATTTTCAAGAAAGTGTTCATACAAGTCTAGACTTGTTCTTTTCGAGTGCTATTACCCAAGAAAGTGATGTCACTTGCTTTTTGTTCTTAATAAATTCTCCTAAATAATGCAATGTCAATAGATTTGTTATTATGCTATGCTGTTATTTTGTAACTCGTTTCGAAAGGAAAATCGTTCGAATTTGTATACTTTTTACATTGTATTTTACACAATAAACCCCTGAATTTGTCAAGAAAAACAGATATTATGAAAACATATTGCTGAAGATATTAAGAAAATACAGACCAAAACTAACCAATTGGATTGCCAGGATTGGTGTACCAGTGTTGGCAAACATGGTACAATTGCACTTTTTTTTTAAACCTTTTAGACACAGTTGGTACCATGGTACTACTACGAGCCATTTGGTACAATTTCAAATTACTGTTGCATTTGGTATTCCAATAGATATATATAGATAAATATATGATTTAAGTTATTTAGCACATTTGTATAGCAGTGCATGTAGAAGAGATTATTTTATTTAATTACATGAACACTTTGGAACTGATATCCATATGATCTTTAAATGTGCATCTAGAAGATGGTTATCATGACAATAAATTGCTGGTCGAATTATCGAAAAATGGGAACCTCAGAAATATTAATTCACATTAAATAAATTTGAGGCTGAATTCAGAAACTAAAGCTTAATATTTCGTTAATCGGAATTTTAAAAATATTAGAAGTTAATTTTTTTAATATATTCTTGAAATAAAAAAAATTATTTTTTTTGAAATTCTAATCGAAACATGTAAGAATAAATATCCCGATACTTTATATATAACACTGTTATAGGTAATCATGATAATAAACGAAAATAATCTTTTTGGCGATTCAGAAGTAACCTAACTATACATTTAAAAAAAATACAGGCAAATTTCGAATAAAGAGCTCGAGCTCTATTTCTTTGCCTCTAATTGATCCTTGTTTCAAATGCATTAATATAAAATTGTTACTCTATGCTTTGATAACTTTCTTCCTGGAATACTAGTTGTATATCGTGAGCAATAGAGTTACATAGATTGTGATTCTTTGAAGAAGTCTTACACCGTATTCCTATTTTATCATCAAATCAATACCAAAGCTTCATTTCCATTTCATTTCGACAATTTTTTGAGACATTCTTGTTATACAAAAATGTCAGTGTTAAAAATTTGGTCGTTCGAGTATCAAATTGTTTAAACATTCGTTATATACGGTAATGTTAAAAAATTTTCCGTAAGTGAATATATCGAAATTTTTGTTAAAATGAGTCTGGTTAAGTTTTATTATTACATATTTATCAAATATTAAAAATGGTACCGTGGAGGTACTTTTTATTTATATAGTTAGTACAAAATCCAAAAGGCCATTTTCCATCACTGCTGTGTACTATTTAATAAGATGTACCAGCTACTTGTATTGAGAAACAAATTCAATAACATGTTCAATTAATAAACAAAACTTAATTTATATTGTGTTCCCTTAATTTACACATTTAATTATAATATATAAAAACAAGTAAGAGTGCTATATTCGACTATGCCGAATCTTATATACCCTTCACCTTTGTTGTGGATGCATAAATATATTATGCATAATTATATCGATAAACACGCCATCTGTTGTTGAATTTGTTCGTAACAATATTAATACACTTTGTTTGATCAACGTCATCTGCTGATGAATTTGTTCGTAACAATATTATTACACTTTGTTTGATCAACGCCATCTGTTGATGAATTTGTTTGTAACAATATTAATACACTTTGTTTGATCAACGCCATCTGTTGATGAATTTGTTCGTAACAATATTAATACACTTAGTTTTTTTCATGAAATTTTCAGAGGTTGTCTCGGATTTTTGCTCATATCTCCGTTATTTATGGACGGATTTTGCTGATTTTAAATAGCAAACTTCTCGAAAGCATGTCTGACAGAATTATTGAAGATTTGGATCCCGAAGATATCTGGAGACTTCAGAAAATTGATTTCAACATCCAGACAGGCAGGCAGACATACGGACATGGCTTAATAGACTCCACTATCTATAAGGATCGAGAATATATATACTTTAAAGTGTCGGAAAATTATATTGTGGAAATAACAAACGGAATGACAAACTTATATACATATATGTATATACCCTTTTCATGAAGGTGAAGGGTATAATAATTAGTAATGAAATTAATTGTGGCTCCAAATAATATAAGAATAATTTAGAAAATATTTTAAGTTATTAGTCATAAAATAGTTGTTTACCTAAAAAACAAATCAAAGTCAATTAATGCTTTTTCTCTATAAATAGTTAATTTTCTAATTAAACTAATAATATTTAACATTATTCAATATATAATATATGTATATACAAACAAATTATCAAGCCATAATCTAAAGTGTTCTAACAAGTTTTGTATAGTTTTTTTTTCGTTAAAAAACCCGGCAGTGGGAAAGTGAAGAGTGGAGCAAGTAACAATATTGTCTAGTAAGTGTGTAGGCTGTTCTTAATTAAAAACATATATGTATTACAATATTTAAAATTTATGTACAGGTATTAACTGTGTTACTTATTTTGGTTCTCATGTCTGCAGCTATTGTTTCACAATTTTCTTAGACATTTTCTTTGTTACTCTTGGGCTTTGTTGTTTTACATCATTTTCATATGGCAAATAAAAATGGTTAGTTTGGGGTTTTCATTGTTATAGTTGTTACGAATTATTTTAAAAAAATTGTTTCGGTTGGTCAAGTGACTGTAACTGGAACGTTTAAGGCGCGTATTACCAACATTAACCAATACTATACTTCTATTACGGCTATAAGCAAAACTGCCGACTTAACAATCATTATCATAATAGTGATTTAGTGAATGGCCATAAACAAGAATAATAAATAACAACAATAATAATAATAAGAATAAGACAAGTAACAACAACAAAATAGTCTTGCATTTTTATGAAATATATTTCTTCTTCCTTCAGTATTTTTGATTTTTTTTTCGGTTTTTTTTAATAAATAAATTCAAAATATGTAGCTTAAGCAACTAACTCGGAAAAACGCAATCGTTAGTTTTCTTAAAAATTTCCCACAATTAGCTAAACTACATACCAAAGAAAACGAAACGAAAATGAAGAAGAAAATGTGGTTGGATGGCTGTAACTTTGTCTGTATCTTTCTCACTGCTTCACTTACTTTCAATTGGGGTGTTTAGAAAACAGCAACAAAATACAACTACAACTACTCGTAATAACAATAAAAAACGGTCTTAAAATTTTGCTAGAGGTCATTCAAATTATACACTTGTTAATTTTCTATGTCTGTTGTTGTCTGCTTTATTTTCAAAAAAAAAAGAATTGTTTAATTAAAGTAGTCAGTTGTTATGAAAAATGTGATTTTATAAGTTTATGACTCGTTTAAATCATAAATTTTTTTTGGGAAGTTGTTGTGCGTGGTTTCATTGTTATAATTTCCATGAAAAACTAATGTGAGAATGTCAAGTTTTTGTGAAAATTGTGTATGTTTATTAAACTAAACACACTTACATTTTCCTAAATTTAAAGTTCCAGTTTTTGTCCGCTGGATTATTAGGCAATATTGTGTTGAAATTGAAGTATAATTATTAACTTTGTTATAACTTTCAGTTGATTTAATAAGTAAATGCTATAAATAGTATATTTTCGTATGACCTTAAACCTATATCTGCAGCCTGATTTCGTTAACAACTTCAAAGTAATTATTTCTGTTCTACGTTTTAAGTTTGTAATAACTTAAAGTTTGAGCTTTAAAGGTTCCGGTTTGAGGAAGGAAGGAAATTTCATAGTGGTTTGGACCTGGTCTAATCTTCATACTTTTAAATTATGCTCTTTGAACAGACCATTTTCGTATAGTCTTAAATACCGATATTTAGACTTATTTCTCTACCAACTTCAAAGCAATTATTTACTTTTTCTTAGAATGTTGACTTCAGATTTGAGTTCTAAAAAAATTATTTGCGTGTTATAGAGAGAGGAACTTCGTATGGCCTCGAGGCACTATTTGCTACTTTTAAAGTAAGCGATTTAAACAGCACTTTATGGCTTGATTTTATAGACCGGTTCGAGCCGAGCGAAAAGTTAAATTTATAAAAGAAATTCATAGTAAAAGCCTCATAGGCGATGAACAGTATTCTGCGATTTGTGTAGTGGGGACCAAAATTGGATTTCTTTTTATTAGTGTAAAGAAAAGGGTTTCAATTTCAATAAACCCAAAAACAACAAAATCTTGAAAATTTGTAATTTATTGAAGATTTTTTATTAAAGATTTTCCCCCTTGTTCCAAAACGATTATTAAATTTAACAAACGTTAATTACGACAGATTTGCATATAAAAATTTGCTTAATAAGGGGGTTTTAAATGTGTTGTAATCCAAATATAGTTTAAAAACGATGTTATCTAAGAGTTGTTTTGCGAATCATAGCGTTGGAATGCACTTGGGTGGACTTCAGCATCTAGTCTTGATATAATTTATCAATCTCATTGACTGGTATAATGATTCTACTTGATTCCTAGCTTACAACGAGATAACATAAACCAAACAAGAACAGTACAAACAAATGATATAATTTCAGGTACATAATCATTACTATATTATAGGAATACATCATAGTAATGACTTTTAATCTGTTGAAATTTTATAATGAAAACAAAAATGTTTTTAAAATTCTCTGACACATTGTTAATAAAATTTATTAATATATTATTTCCAGGAATTAGCGGGCGAACACACTAGATTATATGTCTTAACAAAAAGATAATTAATTTTTGTTTTCAATAATGTTTCAAAACTTTATGCATAAAAAACTAACTTACAACTCTGCGATTTGGATGATTTTCAATTGTGTTTTGAGAAAGCATTTTATATGTTAACTTTTTTATTTACTAAAGGCAAGTCAAATTACTTAATAGAATAGACAAATTTTTAAGATTTCGTTGATATTTATGACACATTAAGGTCAACATGTAGAGATATGGACGTTTTATGATGATTCAGTTTTGCAGTTATTCATTGTTCTTAGGTATATATTATTTTATGTATTATAAAAGGTAATAAATATATGGTTATTGTAATAAGAAAACAAACAAATGTTTAATAATATGTTTCACTAATTTAGAAATTGATTCAGAAAAACTATTTTCAAAAACACTCAAATGAGATTCATACTTCTCAAATTTGTAATCATTCAAATGTTCAAGTTTTTATATGAAAAACAGTCAGTGTTTTCTTGAGCCAGAGTCTTAAAAAGTGATATGTAAATATATTTTAATAACAATTTAGGTTTCTATAATCTAATTTAAGTTGTTTTTAATTACTGGGAAGGTAAAATATATTTGTGAATTTAAATAAGAAAACAAACAATTATTTAATAAAGTGTTTTACCATTTAAGGGCCTGTTTCGGAAACAAGGCCAGAAAAACGATTTTGAAAATGTTGTTTGAAAAACAGTTTAAAATTATTTTATAACTAATTTCGTACAAATACTTTAAATTTAGGTTCACGGTTGTATTTCTGAAGCACACATTTAATTTGCAACTTTCTCTGCTTTAAAAACATCTTTAATTTAGTTATTTTACTCAATAGCTTTTAAAAACTAAAAATATATGACAAATGTTATTTTTATTAAATTTTAAGCTTTGAAATAGCAGCTTTGTCTTTAAAGAAAATAAATTTCAATACTCTTATAAATGCAAAATTATTTTGAGTCGATTTTGTAGGAACTGAAACGATTAAAAAAATGTTTAAACATAACCTCAAATTTTAATTTAAGAAGCAATATAGTGAGAGTAGTTTTATAAATTTAGCTAATTTTTAAAAAGAAATTAATAAATTTTTAAACAAATTAAAATCTAAGATACAATTTAATGGGGAATTACAATATATTTATTTTTTTTAAATAATCAAAAAACATGAAATTTAAAGAAACTAGTTTTATATTTTAAAAGTTTTATATTTATATTTTTTATAAACGAAAAAAATTACTATTTTCAATATATTTTAAAAAATAACATTAAATTTAAATATAGTTTTAACAGACTACAATTAAACACGTTTTTCTCTTAAAAGCCACTCTGAGAAACGTTACATTTTTGCACAGATTTAGAAAAAATCAAATAAAATCATCACTTAGTTAGACACAGTTAGATATAGTAATTGTATATGAGAATGAGAGAGACGGGGAATATATACGTATATAAAAAACGCGCGTACACAAATCTCGTCATCATTTAGCCGGATGTAGACAAGTCAAAGTAATGTTAAGACAAAAATCTCCTCTCTATTTTTTTTACATAAACTGTGAATATGTATATTTTTTGTTTAGAGAGCTCAGAGTAAACGTCAAACTTTAAATGAATATAAAATTAGTTGGGTTAAATAAAATATATATCTATCATACATGTGAATAAAGAAAGGAAAGAAAGAAAGAATTTCGCAATTTTTATAAATAAATTTCAATAAGGGTATTCACGAGCTAAAGTAATTTCGCTAAACAAATATGAAAAATATTAAAGCAGAAAAATTTTAAATTGTTATAAATCAATTTTTTTGGCTGTGGCTTGTGAAGTTTAAAAGAATTTGATAATTTTTAAAGGATTATTAGTTTCAAGTCAAAGTCATGTGTTTTTAAGATTTTGTTCTTAAAAATTGTTTCTTTTTTGTTTGCAGAGTACACATTTGAAAATTTACCAACTTAATAAAGTTTTTTTTGTTCAATTCTAGGAAAATTATGTTTTTTTAGTCTTTAAAACTACTTGTTTCTATAAGCGAGTTTTTTTTTATAATTTATAACTCATGAAGCCCCCGTTTATGTTATCATTATACAAATGTTAATATTGTTTAATAAATGAAGTTAGAAAATGTCAAAATTTTACTACTTAAACTTGTTAAACAAACAATTTTCGTTTTAAATAAACTGTAATCGTTTTTTTTTTAAATTTTTGAACTTCAAAAATCCGTTAAAACGACTTATTTGAACGCCACACCCGATATTAATTTTTGCTACGCACTCACTCACTACTCACACTTATTTAAATTAAAACACTTTGTTTAAAACAAACAAACAAAAAAAAACAACAGTTTTTTTTTCTTCTAGCCAGCCAACAAGTTAAGAAAAATTTTCGTTTGACTGTTTTGCAGCTCCTTTAGTGTAGCCCAACGTTTTTGAACTAATTTCAAAAAATGTTGACCACAACGTCTCGTTTCCAGTTACCACCAAATAACGAAACGTATGAACGTATAATGACTTCTTCAAAATATTTTTTATTTCTTTTTTTTTGAATTTTTTGTTTTTCGATTTTTGTTTGTATGTGTTTGTTAAAGCGTTTATATACATATATATGTATATATACATGTATTTGTTACCAAAAAATTGCATTTGTATTAGTGTTTTCTTTTTGTTAAAATTAAAAAAAAATTCAGATTTTTTTGAAATTTCGTAGAGAGTGTGCTGTGTGTTACCGGTACTAAGGACCGTGAGCTCTATTCACTTAAATGTCCGTTTGTAAACTGATCGTATGTCTAAAACGTGTTGACTTAGCTGACGCTGCTGCCAATACTGTTGCTGTTGGTTAATTCGTATGCCGCAAAGTTGAAATCTGTTTAATTTTACCTGATTTTCGGGTTTTACGTGCATACGTTTTCAACAACCCTCAATTTTTTACCCATACATGTGTATGGCTTGTTGTTGATGTAGTGGTCTGAAATTGAAATTCTCTTCTTAAAGATTTCATTACTGTTATTGATGTTGTTGTTGCTGTTGTATTGTTTAGTTCACTGACTTGGCTTAAACAAAAGAGAGACAGCGAGTAAATGCCCGAAAGCAACAACAAGCGATCGTATGGTTTTATGTAAAAGTATATATGTAAGCCAGGTTTTTTTTTCAATATACTATCATAGTATTAGTAATAGTGAGTTAAGCCGCTAAACCAACCAACTAACTAACAGTCAGTCAGTCTGTCAGCCAGTCATTAAGGTGGCCTAGCCAACAATCCGATCAATCAATTCTTACCTTGCTAGGCTTATTTAATTGTCTAAAGTCAGGTAATATCGTATAATACTCATACATATTTAATGATCAATACTACATACAATTCTATGTACTATATATATATATGTATGTATATACAATATATACAATATATAAAAATATATAAACCTACAAATGTATAAAGATTTTGTTGTAAGCCACAAACAAAATAATCTGTCTTTATGTCTACTTGTTCCTTATTATTCTTGTTTTGTTTTATCTTATTTATTCTATTTTTGTTTTTGGTTTCTTTGAATTCGACAATTTTTCAGTTAAAAATTGTTCAATCTTTCAAAAAAAAAAAAAAATATTGTTTCACCACAATGGGGGAGTTTTGAGTGAGAAGCCAAGGCATTTTGAATTTAGCAATATGTGTATTTGCAACAATTCACATATACAAGCCGGTATTATACAGGGTGCTTAAGAACAACTGCTGAACATTCAATTGCGGGAAGCATCATAAAAGTAAGAACTTTAAAATGATTTAATTAACACGACCGGAAAACTGTTTTTATTAATTTTTTTTATAAAAAAGCCTAAAATTAAATACTAAAATTCAGGTTTCTATAATTAAATTTAAGTTGTTTGTAATTACTGGAAAAGTAAAATATATTTGTGAATTCAAATAAGAAAACAAATAATTGTTTAATAAAATGTTTAACCTTTAAGAAGGGCCTGATTCAGAAATACGACCGGAAATAGATTTTAAAAATGTTGTTTCAAATACAGTTAACAATTATTTCAAAACTAATTAAATTTCGTGCATTTGAAATTTCGAAATTTCGGTTTCACGATTGTATTTCCGAAGAACACATTTAATTTGCAATTTTCTCTGCTTTAAAAACGTCTTTAATTACTAAAAATATATGACATATGTTATTTTTATTAAATTTTAAGCTTTAAAATATCAGCTTTGTATTTATAGAACATAAATTTCAATACTGTTATAAATGCAAAATTATTTTGAGTCCATTATGTAGGAACTGAAACGATTAAAAAAATTTGAACATTTACCTCCAATTTTTATTTAAAAAGCAATATGCTGAGAGTCGTTTTATAAATTTAGCTAATATTTAACAAGAAATTAATAAATTTTCAAACAAATCGAAAGCTAAAAGGTGGGTTCACCCATTCGTTCCGAACAAAGTTTTTTCATATGTAGGTTGCCGCCTCTCTTTTTAGGAGAGAGAGATGACCGATAAACCCCTATTTCGGTAGGACATTTGTATGGGGTCTAGTTGATATAATGGACAGATTTCAATCCCAATCCTCCTTGGGCCGAAAAAATAATATCAGCCATGTCACAGAGCTTAATTGCGTTGGGAAGTGAAATTATTTCGGAATGAGAAGTCAAATACGGAAATAATTCCACTTCCGAACGGAATTAAACTCTGTGACATGGCTTTATATACCAAGTTTAATCGAAATATTTTCAAAATTGCGTATGCGAATAAATTTTCATTCGAACGTTCGAATTTTTTAACATTTGGGATTCCCTTTACTTTAAAAAATATCATAATATAAAGTAGGCTTGAAGTGTGCTTTAAGACAAAATTTTTATACAAAATTTTCTTAAAGTAGACTTGAAGTCTACTTTAATTTTTTATAAATACGGCGTAAGTCTTTTATAATCACATTTGTAAATCTTGTTTTTCTTACTTAGTATATAGTAAGTATTATTGCAAATACTATTATTATACGAAGCGTTTTTGAAGGATTATTTTAAAAGTGTTCATAATTTACAATAAAATAAACCCATCATAAGTATGCTTATGAAATGATGTAGAAAATTCTTAATTATAAGTTATTTCTTAAATTTAGTTACATTTTGATTATGCCTTGGTTTGTTGGGATATGTACTTATTTATAATTATTCAATGTTTGTCAATTTTAAGGGGTCGGAGGTGTTTCTTATGCCATTAATGTTTTCAATATCGTCATAATCAGAAGACGATAAGGAAAAAAAACATTTTTAATTTAGAATAATTTCTTTAAAAAATTTTGCTTTTACTTGAGTTATTTTTTGCAGACCCATATGTTTTTTGTTTACATTTTCTTTTGTTTTATTCAGTGTTGTAATACGTACTTATTTAAATTTGTTACAACACTGAAGCAATGAATCGATTCGTTTCGTATCGAGTACAATCATTAGAATATTTTGCACTGTCGAAATAAATTTCGATTTGAAAAAAATTTCGATCACGACTGCCAGAATTAGCCCCTGTACACTGCACACAAGCTTTACATGGACATCTAGCCAGCCAGCCATATGTACTCAGTCGATCGGTATACTTTAAGGTGGGTGGGTGTTGGACTAATATTTATGTGCATTATAAACATCAGCACAAATCCACTATTTTTCAAAAGTACTAATGCAATGCCTCCAATGATTAAAATTAATAATATAAAAAGATGAAACAAACTGCGTCCATTTTAGTCTTATGCGATCTGAAATTCCATGAATGTATAGTTGGGCATGTCTGGACATTCTAATAAAAAAGTTGTGTACATTTGGTTTAAGCTGCCAATTTCTATATAATGGGTGATTTTTTTTAGCAACTTTCCTTTTGTGTTCGTGTTACATTTTACTTTGGAACATGTTCAGTTTGGTCTATAATTTAACTATGAATCGACTTACAAACGAACAACACCGAAGGATTCTTGAATGATTATTGACGTTTTTAACTACTTTTAGTAATATTTAAGTAATGACGTTCATAAGCGGTTGCGGTTAGTACTTGCCTCCAATGATCTCACCGTATTAAAATAAAGGGATAAAATGCTGTTGTGTGAATAGACAACAGCAAGACTTTTATTATTTAGTATAGTATACAAATGTTCAGCTTGACAATTGCTCTTGATAAAAAACAACCTTCAAAATTAATGCAATACCCTGTATAAATTAGAAATCTTTAAACCAGTCCATTTTTAAAAACGTTGAAACACAATGATGGCAATTTTTTGCCAAACGTACAAAAGCTTTAAAAAATATATACAAAATCGGCAAACGTATGACGTTTAAAACGATCTAGAACACGATTGTAATTTAAATGTTTGTCGAAAAATATTTATTTGAAAAAAAAAAAAATAATAATTACTAATAACAACATTTAATGAAAAATAAATAAATATTAAGCATTAAGGAATAAACAAAGAAAAAAATCACCATAAAAGTTTATATTGTGCGTTATTTTTTGCGAAATGTTTTTGAATTTTATTTCATTTTATTTTGTTTTCCTTTTTTTTTTTTTTTAAAGATTTCTTATTTTGTATTCTGTACAGGCAGTGGTGAGTGAGTGATATTTCATTACTTACATACAAATAATTTTATTCACACACATAGAATACATGAATATGTAGAAATGTATAGTATACAATAAAATATGTACATGTTTTAAAAATACCATCATCATACGTATAAAAATGAATTTGATGTACGTTTTTTGTCTGAACTTTGTTGTACATATAGTAAGTAGAGATACCATGCATACAAATTTTTGTGTTCAAAACGAAGTTAAATATTCAGGCATGTGATGGAAATCGAAAACGAATCAGTTTTGGAAATACATTTTAATGCATTTATAAACTAATTTTTAAAATATTTGTTTTAAGAATCTTTAGTAGCCCAATAGCTTTATATTTTGTGTGATAGAAGTTTTTAAATACAGAAATATTACGCAAAAATTGACTTATAAAACTGGTTTCCATCACATGCCTGATAGTATATTCAGAAATCGTTAAAGTTCCTGAAATACAGCTATAATCCATAATCGTAGATGTTGTCAGGAATCACTATTTATACTCTACACCGCCATAGTGGGCAGATTTGTGCTGATGTTTGTAACGCCCAAAAATATTAGTCTAACACCCACCTTAAAGTATATCCATTAACTTAAGGTACGTTAACATTTGGCAAATATATACTCAAAAAAGCGTAACAAATTTGTTTGTCATTGTTTACTCTTACAAGAGTTTTGCAAGATCAAACAGCATCAAATAAATAAAACTAAATATTTGTTGTGATTTGGCCTAAATAAGAAAAGGTTTTTTAAATAAATAAATGATTTCAAATATATGTTATTTAGTGGTAACGTCTTTTTCGGCAAATATTTGCCAAGTGTGACCGTACCCTTAGAATCACTTTTAAAGTCGATTAAATGATGCGCAGTGGCTTAAAAACGTTTTATTTTGAAAATAATTGGGGTTTTTGAGAGCTATTACAGATATCGTAACGAAATTTCATAAAGTTGGAGCTAAGGTGTTTTCGAGTTGATTTCTTGGCGTCGTAGCCAATGGGTGGCCCCTCAAAGTTCGTCACCTCAGGTCTCACAGTTTGTAACAAAATCGCCAAAAATTTCAAATATAAATACTCATCTTCATTTTAGAGATAATTTTTTATTTGTGATAAAATTCTTAATAAAATTATACAAATTTTAAAAATTTCTACAAGCAGTTATATCTTCCCTATAAAAGTTACACGCATTCAAAGTTGAAATATGTAAAAAGGTCCATATTTTTAACGTTTTATCCCGAAAAAGTGCCTATATTTTTTCTTTTATAGAAAAACATATTCTTCGGCACTATATATAATTTGTATATGATCACGAATGCATAAGCGTGTAAAATAAAATTTGACTTGATTTCGTTTCTTTTTTTTTGTGATTTCAATTCTAACTGAATAACTATATAAAAATGCAATATAATTTTCTAATATTATATTATTTATATTAATATAATAAAGCGTTTCTTTAATAATATTTATTTTGACGCTTACAGTATGTTTAAATAACCATGCTTGCTTGCTCTATTTATGTCTTAAAGTAACTTTTGTTATTCTGGAAGGTTAGTCATTGAGCGTAGAAATTAGGGAGATAAAGTAAAATAGGAGAGATGTAATTATTTTACATTTAGAAGAAAAATAGCATATGGCAACACTTTACACAAGTAAATGTGTGATTATAACACATATGTATGTATGTATAGAATTGTATGTACAAATGTTTATTTGAACATATCACTAAAGTAAAAATCTGTACATCAACAACAACAGTAACAATAGCAACAACATTTGTAAGAACAGCAAGTACATATATGAGAATCTGAGACAACAGCAACAACAACAAAAACTTACTTACGACTGTCTAAAAAAAGAAGACAAAAAAAAACTGAAAAAAAAAAACAAAAAAATCTCAGAGCCAAGGTAGGCTGATGACTTGTTGTTTGTATAGTTAAGGAGATAGAGTTTAGGTTGACTTGTTAAACAGAATATTGTGCTCTTATATTTATGTACGTATGTATGTGTTTATTAGAGTGTGAGTATTTGTAAATTTTTCTGTTGTTTGTTCTTTAAAGGCTGGGGTTGCGTACACAACACAGCAACAGCACTATTGCTATCAACGTACAACAAACACCAGCAGCAGCAATGGCAAAACAACAGGTAAAACTTCTTGAATTAAATTGGAAGGGTAGGCGGGAGTGTATGCGTGTTGGTGAAGTGAGTGCTTTTTTTGTTTCTTCTTTTATTTTCTTTAGATTCTTTTCATATTATTTTGCTTTATATTACAAATTTTTTTCTTTCTTCTGCTTTTCAAAGCAATTGAACTGAAACTAAACAAAATGACAATGTGGCTCAAATACCTACTGCCATAAGATGTGCGTTTGCTTAATTGTATAAATATACGAGACAAGTTAATGAACAAAAAATCTGTTAAATAGACATACAAACGTTTCTACAAAAAATCAAAGTCTTGACTATATGATGGTTAGACAGTTGAACTATATGTCCGTCTGGAAAGTCTGTCTTTTGGAGTTGTCAGTTTTTTTTTTCAGTTGTTAACGTTTATTATTGAGGGGTTGAAGATGATGATGCCATAACATAACAAAAGATGCTAAGAAAATGTACGAGCAATACATAACAAAAAACAAAAAGCAAACATCTCGAACCGCCAAGATATGGTTTGTTTTAACACTTAGTTTTTTTTATATACCATACCAAATACTATTAACAGTGGTTGCAAATAGAATAAAGTTAAGATAAGTTTTTTAATAATACAAATTCTTATTTGCTTGCCTAACAGAACAGTTTATTAAGAAATCAATAACGTGGATTTAAAGAAACGAGGATCCATGATAAAGGTAAAAACTGAGGAATAGAAAGCGCCACGAATAAGTTAAAAATGTAATAATAATTTTTATTATTTATCAACGTTTAAGGTAACTGAGGAATAGAAAGGGCTACAATTAAGTTAAAAATTGAGGAATAGAACGATTGAAGATTTAGTTACAAATTGAAGTAGAAAGATTGACGATTAAGTTTAAAACTGGGAAATAGAAAGAGTTAAAAAGTGAGGAATAGAAGATTGAAGATTAAGTTAAAAACTAAGGAATAGAAAGAGCCAATATTGAGATAAAACTTGAGGAATAGGAAGAGTCACAATTAAGTTAAAAATTGAGGAATAGAAAGAGCCACGTTTAAGTAGACTACAGAGGAATAGAGTCACAATTGATTTAAAAATTCAGGAATAGAAAAAGCCACGTTTAAGGTAAAAACTGAAGAATAGAAAGAGCCACGTTTAAGTAAAATACAGAGGAATAGATAGAGCCCCAATTAAGCTAAAACGTGAGGAATAGAAAGAGCCATAGTTAAGTTAAAAATTCAGGAATAGAAAGATCCACGTTTAAGGTAAAAACTGAAGAATAGAAAGAGCGACGATTAAGTAAAAATTTGAGGAATAGAAAGACCCACAATTGAGTTAAAAAATGAGGAATAGAAGGATTAAAGGTTAAGTTAAAAACTAAAAAATAGAAAGAGCCACGATTATGCTAAAGCTTGAGGAATAAAAAGAGCCACAATTAAGTTAAAAATTGAGGAATAGAAAGATTAAGGATCCACGTAAAAGGTTTATATTAGTGGGCAGTTTAATTTGTTTTGGCGCATTTTTTTTTAATTTTAAGCCACTGTGTCATGCCGCTTGATTGCTTGTGTCTGGCCGGTTAAATGAAGTCAATTGAATTAACTTCTTTTTTTTTGTGTACAGCAATATGTACAAACATAATTTTAAAATATAAAATTATAGTAACGTCTTTTTTATACAATACACTGACCGACCATACCCGATTGAGCTTGTACATCAAACAATTAATGATTTTTTCATGCTTTTGAAAAGTCATGATTAAAACGTTGATGATTTCAACGAAAAACTAATAATAATCATAATAAAATAATTGTGTTTTGCTGTTAATGAAGTGACCCCCACTTAAAATCAAAAAAATCTTAGAAAGTATTTTTAGTTATTTTTTTCTACTAGTTTTAAATCAATCAGTTTTTTTTTTGTCTGTTCGGTCGTTGTTGTGACTGGTATTTACATAAAATACAAAATCACACGTAAAATTGGAATTTCCCATTATTTTAAATTCATATACAACCATCATCAACAAAACACTACTATACTGCACAGCACAGTACCACAATTCCCCTTTGAAAAGTCTCGTTAAATAAAATTTAAATTCAATAAAACAGTAAAAAATTACTTTTCAAAATAATTAAAAGACTATCAAAGCCTAATAGCTAATACCCTACCTAAACTATTTTTAATAGGGTATGGTGAATATTTTATTATAGGGTAACGAACTTGGCTTATATAAACAAATATGTATACGTAGGTTTTTTATATAATTAAATTTAAGAGGAATATTCATACATATTAACAAATTCAAATAGTTTTTAATCAATTGAATTTAAAAAAAAAATTAACAATTTTCTCAATGTCTATTGGGGTTTTTATGTAGATACTATATTGACAGTTTTTATACGAATAATATTTTAACAAGCAGTGTATCATTACAAAAAATAATAACCAGACATTGGAAAAAAATTGTGCTTAGTATTTAAATAAAATATGTATATGTATGTAATATGTAGTTTTTGGAGATTTTTTAGTATGATTGATATATCTCTAAAAAATACGCTCATTGATTGAAATTACACACTTTTGTGTATTTTTCTGACTTTATAACTTATTTTATGATTGAAATTTATAAAGAAACTGTAAATGACTTTTCAAAATTTTATTCAAACTTGATTCCATACATTTCCGCACAAGTTTCAGATATTGACATTATTAAATATTTCGACACCCTCTAACTCACTTGGTATAAAACTAAAATATTTAAAATTTTAATTTTCTAATAGCTTAAGTCCTATTCTACAATTTTCATATATACCTCTTTTCAATCGCTTCTGTAGTTTAAGAGTTATGTGCATTATTACCATTTACTCAGTGATTACCTAAGTAACAAACTTGTAATGGTACATAGAATAGCAAAATAAAAGACTTAAGAAACAAACTTAACAGCCATTGAGAATGCCGAGAAAAAATTTAAGCAACAAACTTGTAATGTCAGTTATAAGACAAAAAGACTTAAGCTACAAACTTTTATATTCGGCCATATTGATTTAAAAGATTTAAGAATCAAACCTTTTATTGACCAACGGCAGCATTAGAAATAGCACGAAAAGATTTAAGCAACAAACTTGATATGGATATGCAGTAGCAAAAGACCTTATTAAAAAACGATTATTAAATTTATCAAACGTTTAGTAAGCAAATTTTTATATGCAAATCTGTCTTAATAAACGTTTGTTAAATTTAATAATCGTTTTTGAATAAGGGGGTTAAGTTATAAAATAAATAAATTTTGAAGAAATTTTGCTGTTTACACGAGTTTGAAGCATTTTGAAGGCCGATTTTGAAGAAAATTTCAATCGCGTAAATCCGCCATATTGGAATGCTACTCTTCTGTGGTGAAAAGAGCAGCTCTTTTATCTCCTCTTCAACTTTGATTTCGGATATTTATATAATATAATGTTGCAGCTAAACTAGAGCAATCTCAAATATAATTATATAAAAATGGACAAATTTGGTAAAAAGGTACTGGTTTGGCAGTTGTGGCCTTTTATCACCGCTTCAACTATGACATCTGATATTTTTGTAAAAAAATGCCAGCAGAAACATTTGCTGCCTCTTATTAGAAGTTACCAATATTTCGTAAAGTTTTGTACCTATTTAGATTACTTTCAGTATTCAAAGCATTAATGGATTGATAACAAAGAAATAAATCTATCACACTGTGATGATATTGATATTGTGATGCGATCTTTTTTTTAAGTTAAGCATACTGTAGTGTGATCTTTTTTATATAGTTAAGCAGACTGTGATGTGATCTTTTATGTATAGAAAAGTTAAGTAGGCTCTGATGTGATCTTTTCTAGAAAGTTAAACAGACTTTAATGTGATGTGTAAGGTAGACTGTAATGATCCTTTCTATATAGAAAAGTTAAGCAGACTGTGATGTGATCTTTTTTGTATAGAAAATTTTAGCAGATCTGTGATGATCTTGTGCAGACCAGTTATGATATTTTCTATATATAAAAGTTTGAAATATTCGACCTTTTCTTTGTAGAATCCCAAATTGATAAATACTGACCTCGAACTTGAGTATTTATCAATTTGGGATTTTCTATATATAAAAAAGTTGAGCAGACCTGTTATGATTTTTTCTATATTTCAAAAGGATGTGTTTTTCTTAACATGATGTCATTTTAAGCTCTTCTTAACATTTCTGTAATTCCCCTACTATTGACACAAACACAACAATGTAAATTTCTTAGATGTTGATCAATATACATATACGAGTATGATGTAGGGTAAATAAAAAATGATTATATCTGTATTTCTTGGAACGTTTTATTTGCTCAGTGTTCAGTATTTTTATTTTTTTTTCTTAACTTAGCTTTAGATGATTCACCCTCTCTCTATTTGATTATATTTCTTTATTTATACAACACAATATAGTTTTTTTGTGTAATTATTGTTGTGTTATAATAATTGTTGTTTGTGTTGTTGTTATTGTTTTTACACAAATATATTATTTTCTCAATGCTCAGTTAACATCTTTCACTGTGTTTAAGCAGAGAGAATGTATGTGAATGTGAATTATTTGTATGTGACACAATTGATTTTTGTATAATTCCATACTTGTCAGTTAGTCTAACTTATTTTTGTACATATCTCTGTGTGACTCGACTGTCTGCTTGTCTGTCCATGTGTCCGTTCGTCTGTTTGCTCATTTGTTGTTATTTCGTTCATATGTTGTTTGCGTTAATATTGCGTTGTGTTCTTACCATAAAAAGCTTTAAGTAAAACATGTTTGTCAGTATATCTAGAATATATATAAATATATGTATATAGAAATGTATGCCCGTTAATAAGTAAAAATATGCGCAGGCGGTTCTTTCCTTCTTTCGTTATTTTCTTAACCTCAGTTGTTTTGCTGGTACCGATAAAAATGACGCGTATGCAATATTGTTTTTACATACCTATATTTTAGTTTTGTGAGATTCTGTTTTGTTATTCTTGCCCATATTCTTATAAAAATGTATAAATTGTAGATTTATGGTATATTTTTGTATAACCTCTTTTCTTTTTTCATGGTTTTTTATTATTTTGTATAATTTTTGCCAAATTTTTGTATGCAGAAAAATAAAATTTAAGTGTATTAAACTGGCTTTATCAAGCCTTAACTGGATAACATACAAACAAATACAAATGAAATGTTCATGCTTTTAAGTGCCAACTTAAGAAAGTTGAATTTTTGTTTGGAGTGAATGTTTTATATTGTATGGGGTATATAGATCAATTCAGTTTTATTGATAAAGTTTACATAAATTGTATTCTCAGCCAATAAAATACTTTCAAAAAAGTATGTTGAGAAATAAAATTTGCAAGATAAACTATGCAAATGCTTTTAAATTTGTTAAAAAAAGAACCCTATTCAAGACAAAATATCGTAAAACTATTATAATCATATTATGTTGTACCACCTTTAATCAAAATTAATGGAATAGAGCTCGAAATAAGCTATATACGAGTATATATATATATATATATATATATATATGCTACAAGAGTAGACTGTCTCTCGGCATCTGATAGTATTTGATAGTCTGTTGACTTATGCTTAGGAAACTCTCGTATAACTTTCAAAAAGACATACTGGGTATACTGTTCATCAGAGTAATTTAGCAATAAATAAAAATTGTATTCTCATAAGAAAAATAAAAAAAAATCATTAAAATCTTAATATTTACTATCCTTGGTTTTTAATATTTGCTGCATACATCCCGCACATACCAGAGCCATACAGTGCTCTTTTAGAATTGCCTACCAAGCATTTTCGATTTCCTTCACCAAATCGTCCAAATTCTATGTTGCTTCACATCATATCATAGGTTCTCAATTAGATTGAGATCAGGAGATTGCACTGGACATTTCAACACTTCAATATTATTCTGCTCCAAGCAACCCTTTAGAGTAGGTGAGGTGTGTTTCGGGTATTTGTCGTGCTTAAATCGCCAGCTAAATGTAATATTGTGCTATACTTTCATAAGCATACTGATCCATTTGCACATCTATGTAATGTATGTATGCTGACCACACCATCACATTCGCACCACCGTGCCTTATTGCCACAAACTATACAGAGGTGACAGTTTTGACGTTTCAAAAGTGCTACAATCAGCTGATAAGGCAGTTCTCTTAAAAAGAGAAATAAAGTATTTTGTGGTAGTCAGTTGGTAATGTGAAAATGCAACACGAAATTTGTGGACAAAGCAAAATAAACAAAACAATTTTGTGGACAAAGCAAAATTAATTTATGAAAAAGTTTATCATATTCGAGTCATTTATGACTCCTCTGCACGATTAAAATAGACATATATGAGCTTGTTAAGGAGTCTTTTATTACCCGATTGGCTGATCAGTTACGACATATTTGTGACTCATATTTTTAATGATTTGTAAGTCTTTTTCGAGTCATTTATTACCTGTTTATTTTTTTTTTTGATTGCGAGTCTTTTTGACTAATTTTTTAGTCATATTTCCAATCGTTTGGGAGTCTTTTTTGACTATTTTTTCAGTCATATCATATCAGTCATATCACCTTCCACTAACAGAATTATTTAAAATGTCATCATTAAAATAACGTTCATTGTTTGTTTGAATGCCCTGAGAATTAGTTTTCTGGCATTTTGGCGATATTAATTTTTCGGCTTTCTTTTCACAAAATAGTATTTATTTTTATATACTTTTTGTTGTTGATCGTTTATTTATTTTTGAATCAATGAAAAAATAAAACAAACTAATTATATTTCTAAAGCTATGTACTCGTATAACATGTTTCAAATTTAGATTTTGAACAAAGTATTTTTATGTAAAGTAAATTCAAAACCCTAACATTCTCCCGCCTGATTCACATTTTTCAAATTACTAATTTAGAGGTAGGTCGACGTATAATGCCTTTGTAAGTTTTGATTTCAGCAAAACGAATTGAACCATCTTTTGCAGGAAACACTTTCACTATACGTCCTTTCAACCATTGATTTCTAGGAATGTCTTTATCAAAAATTAGCACAATGTCATCCATCTAAAAAATTTTTCATAAATAACTTCAAAACAGTCATATTTTAAACATCTGTATGATCCATTTTCAATTCAATATGTTTTGTTATTGTATTTTCAATAAATTACTGAATCATTTTCGAGTCTTTTTTCAAGCGCGTAAGTGATTAATCAGTTTTTAATTACCAAAAGTACTCGAGGAAGACTTAGTTATGTGATTTTTGATAAAACAATCTTCCAAATGCTAGTAGGGATATGTGGCAAAATAAACACAGTCAAGCCCGCACATATAATACCCTACACCCAGTATATGTATAAAACAGTTTTTCAGAAATGGGCGTTATATGGAAGATATAACCTATTGTCGACCGATCATCCAAAAATTTAGTGTCATGATGTCTGTGAATAAAAGTATTATATGTGTTAAACTTAATCTCGATATAAATACTTTTAAACGATTTATGGAGCTTAAAGTGAATTACGGAGAGGGTCTTATATGGAATTTCGACTAATTATGGACCGATCATAATAAAATTAGACCATATTATTTGTATACATATGAAATATATTTGCGTTAAATATTATTTGGATACCAACATTTTTTAAAGAGAGTTATGCTCTTTAAAGTAATTTTCGGAAGTGGGCCTTATATGGGAGCCACGAGTAATTATGGACCGATTTGCACAACATTTGCAGATGTGATTTGGCTTCATTTACCACTCATTTGTGATGAAATTTGTTTGGATACTTGCATAATTCAAACATTTATGATCAGTAAACCCCAATTTCGGGAGGACATTTGTATAGGGGCCAGGTGAAATAATGGATTGATTTACACCAGTTTCAATCCCATCCATTCTAGGGCCGAAAATATATCACGTACCAAATTTTATCGAAATATCTTCAAAATTGCGACCTGTACTCTGCGCTCAAGCTTTACATGGACAGCCAGCCAGACGGACGAACGGACGGACATCGTTAAATCGACTCAAAAAATGATTCTGAGTCGATCGGTACACTTTAAGGTGGGTGTTGGACCAATATTTCTGGGCGTTACAAACATCATCACAAATCCAATATACCCTACTCACTATGGTGGTGTAGGGTATAAATAGTAACATAAAGAAAACAAAAAGGCAGTTCTTAAAGAAGAGACAAATATAAAACTTTATTGCCTTCTAATTATAAATGTTGATCGACCTTTTTCCGTTAATATTAATAGTTTATATAGTTTCTTATATGCAGGCTTTCAAGGTCATTAATTTAATGTAAATAAAAGATTATTTTTTTCATTTCCAATAAAATCCTTCTGTTTCGTGACACCTCTGTTTACCTGTATTTATTGTATTAGAAGTATACTTTGGACAACGGCATGCGTAGCTTTTTCCATCAGATCCGAACCTACAATATTTGAAAATTATAAGTTTTTCTAAATGACCATGTGCAAATTAAATCCGGCACTGAAAGTTCTTTTTTAAAACATCAATCCAAGTAGAGACGGCAATACCGGATTATGTTGAAAGATCTTTTGTATTGGAGCTGTTAAATGGGTATGTCACTGAGGCTTTGTAAATTATAGAGTCCACTTTGTGTTTCTACGTCTTGTAGCCAGTGTAACATTGTTATATGTTGTATAGATTCCAATATAACCGAGTACTTTGTACTTTGCAATCTCGCCAATGCTGCTTCTTTAGAGTTCATTTGGTGAATAACCTTACACTGTTACTTGTACCACTTTTAGTCATGCCTATAGACAATTTATAAATTGTGTTTTATGACCCTTAATCTTTTGTTTCATAAAATATTTTCAGAACTTATAATTTCTTAGAAATCTACCGCGAAAAGTAACATAATATATAAAATTTACTCTCACATTCTAAATTATGGTCCAGCTCAAATTGCATATTAATTGCAATTAACAACAAATAAAAGAAAATATTAAGAAAGAATGCAATAAAAAATAACGTGACATACTGAGCACACTGATCTACCCTATGATTAAATAGACAAAAATTAATTTAATTAATTAATTAATTAAATGTAATCATGTAAAAGAAAAATACTTTTGAAAGCATCATATATGAAGTTCCACCACTGTCAGTTCCAATTTACACGAAGCAATTCTTTAAGCTAAGCTGATTACGTTTGAGACATCGGGGTGAGAGGAAGATAAGACGAGTAAACACTTGATTGTACTAGCAATTCGTGTTACTCTCTTACTACTACTCTTACTACACACATTGCATACAAATGTGTGTATAATCTCAAATAAAAATACGAGCGATTGATTTACGCAATAAAATAGTGCTGTTAAACACTTCGTATAAATTGGGACTAATTGATAAATTCTGTGAAATTAATTGTGGTTGCTTAGGATATAACATCTGGAAACCTTTTACCATTATGCCCCACTGCAATGAAAGAAAATTGTGAATTCGTCAAAGATATTTCAAATCTTTTAGTCTTAAGCTTTTTTTTTTAATATTGTTATCAAGATTATAAAAAGTTTCACAACAGTTAAACTATTAAAGTTAAACTGTCGAGCTTGACTTCATATAACTTGTATTATAATTAAAATTTTCAAATAGTTTAAGTCATTAAGTTCATTAGTTTGAAATATATGTACAGCTACGTGCAATTAATTAAGGACAGTAGTATTCAATATTTAAATCATTATCAAATCTAATATTTATTAAATAAAACGCTAAAATTTAACAGTTTTATTTTTTTTCTTTGTGGTATTTTTTATAATTTGTGAAATAAATTAATGGTGCACTAAATTATGGACCATGATAAATTTATTAACATTTTCAAATTCCGGTAATTTTTTTAATTATGATTACAGAGTGTTTTTTAGTATATGAACAGTTCTTAATACATATTTATTTAAATTCTGTGGTGTCACTACTCGAAAGAAAATTATACAAATGCATCAGGATGGAAACACTTATTAGAAAATCGCAACCACCTTAAATATTTCAAAAATAATAGTTTTCAAGCGGTGAAATATTTCAGAAAACATTCGACTACAGAAAAGGTGGCCGGTAAAAAAAGAAGCCGTATTACGACAATCCGTGAAGATGCATTGGTTATGTGCGAGTAGAAAAAAATCTGCATAAATCAGCAAATTAGATTAGAATTTCAGTCTTTAGCCAAAATAAGGTAAGTTGGACTGTTTGGAAGAGTTTCACGAAGAGTTGTCTGAACATAACCGCAAGAAGAGACTCGCAAAGAAGTGTAGAATGGAAGAGTATTATTTTCGAACGAAATAAAAATTAGTGGGGGTTCTCCTGATGGAAAAAATATGTTCGTCGTCTAAAGTTGAAAGAACTTGATCCAAAGTACAAACGCGCCCCTTTGAAGCATAGAGGAGGTTCTATAATTCTTTGGGGTGCTATGTCGTTATGTGGTGTTGGGCCCCTGCACAAAATTGGAGATAAATTGCAGTATGCAAGAATTCTAAAGGTACGGTCACACTTGCAAACATTTGCCGAAAAAGACGTAACCACTAAATAAAATATATTTAAACTCGTTTATTCATTTAAAAAAACTTCGTTTATTTAGTAGACAACAAATATTTAGTTTTATTTTATTTGATTCCGGTTGATCTTGCAAAACCGTTGTAAGAGTAAACAACTGCAAACAAATTTGTGGTAAAACAAGTGGTTACGCTTTTTTGAGTAAATATTTGCCATGTGTGATCATACTTTAAGCGATACAATGATGCCGTATGCTAATGAGAACATGCCAGTAACATGGATATTTCAACAAGATAACGATACGAAGAATACAGCTCATCAAGTCAAGCAAAGGTTTTTTTAACAATTCGGTTATTGGCCTTCATGCAGTCCTGATCTCAACCCCAGTTGTAAAAATTTGGTGATCTCAATGCCTCGCAGATATCAAACTATTATCGTTTATTTATCAAAATATTGATAAAAATTGTGGTATGTCCTTCATTATATGTACGAATTTTATTTGAAAATATTACTCACAGATTCATAAATAATAATTAATTTTTCGCAATATGGAATTATTTTCTAGGATTTACTAAACTACGAAAAATTTTAAGAATATCATAAAACATATCGTATTATTTGCTTTAAGCTCACATAATTAGTTGCACGTAGCTGGTATGTATGTATAGGAGTATTCAATTAAAACTTTGTTTTCAACAGGGGTATATCGAAATAACATGAAAGCTTTGATATTTTACATGTTGAAAATGCGTTTACGGTGAATGGTTCACACTATCGGGAGATGTAAGAACTTAATATTAAAACTATTATTGATGTATATCATATCATGAAAGTTCTCAAATGAATAGTTAATTAAAAATTTAAATGAAAAAATTATACCTTCTAGATTAGAATTTTCGACTAAAGCTAACAGAAAAGACCTTTTTTAAAAATATTGCAAACTGTATATAAAATAAAGTTTCCACAAAATAACTCGTTTTAACTTTCTTGCAAAGCAACATAAAAATAAACCAAATAGACAGAAACAAAGCTGCTTTAGCTTAGTTATCCTTGTGACTTTTTTTTTTTTTAAATAGATACAAAAAACTCAATTGACCAAAAAGTCGTTATAAATTTATTTCGAAACTGCAGTCGGTTTGTCAGTTTGTCTAAATGAAATCTGTAGTAAGTGTTAGTAAATACATATATGTATGTATGTATATATATACAGCATCAGTTGTAGTACAAAATGTTGGCAGCATCTAGCTAGCAAATATATATATTTTTTGCAGCAGTAGCTACCCGTCGCTTTGAGTTGAGTTAAGAGAGTATAAGGCAAGTTTAAAAATTGTTTCAATTTATTTATATCTTTGGCATGTTTTTGTTTTTTTTTTTTTGTTTATTTCGGCTGGTATTTTAAACATGTTTGTAGCTCCCTAAATAAAAACCGGCCGGTCTTACTTTAAGAATAGTATACTACACTACTCCGCAACCCAATCATATAAAACTCGTTGCTATGCCGAAAGTGACTGGTGGCTGGTTTTTATTGAATGCAATAATTTCTTTTTTTTCGATTTTTATATACCACGTCAGTTATAATACTTCTTTTGGTTGCTGTTGTTATTTTATTTTCATCTTATACTCTTTTTTTTTTGACTGTTTTGTCTTTCATTGTTTGTTGTAGTTGCTGTTGTTGTTGTTATTGGCAAAAGGTGAAGCTGTTTGTCTTTTCTTGACTGCTGCCGCTGCTGTTGTTGAAGTTTATTTTTTCTCTTAATATAGCTTTTACTTACCAAAAATTGGAAGAAAAAAATAGCAGCTACACACATACCAAACGAAATAGCAATCTTAAGACAAACATCAAGCCAGGCCATAGTAAAAAGCAGTCAACATCATCAAGCCCATGGTGCACAGTGATTTGGTGTGGAAATGATTCATAGACAAAACTAAATCGACTTTTTAAATAGGCATATTTCAGTGTTTATAAAGACTAAGATTCGCTTCAAGCGTATATACCTAGTTTAGTTCAATCATACAGCTAAGGACAGAGAAATAGCGAACTTTTCTTGTTTAGTAGTGTAACGGTGATTGAATTCTTGTTTTTTTTCTCGATGTACAAACATTTTTCCGTCAGAACTAATCTGATGTGTTGTTTTGCAAAAAACAATCGTGCCCTTATATTCTGTTTTTTGGTAAATTACTCAAGAATTTACCATAGAAATTAGCATCAACTATTTTTGTTTAAAATCCAAGTAACTGTGTGCTATTTTATTGTCTAACCAAAAAAAAGTTAACAGGACATTTACAATTTTGCGAAAAGCAGAGTGGAGCAAAATAATAGCATAAAAATCCATTTCATTTTTCAATATATATATAATATTTTTGGCACTTCAACCGTGCGACTTTTTAAAGACTTAACTTTGCTTCAATCCTGGGTCATTCCAAACTCTTATTTTAATTTCAATCATAGACCCTGGGTTTTTTTAAAGTCTTATTTTAGCTTGAATCCTGGGTCTTTTTAAAGTCTTAATTTAGCTTTAATCCTAAGTCTTTTGAAATTCTTAGTTCAGCTTGAATCGTGGGTCTTAATAAAGTCTTAGTTTAGCTTGAATCCTGGGTTTTTTAAGTCTTTGTTTAGCTTAAATCCTGTGTCTTTTTAATGTCTTAGTTTAGTATCAATCCTGGGTCTTTTTAAAGTCTTATGACCGAATTCTCAGTCATTAGTTAACCATTGGTAAACTAAAATACTAACTATTGTTTAACTATTACTTGTTATTCGTATGGCAATCTAAGCATTGCGAATAAAGAATCATTAGCTAACTAAAGACTGTGAATTCGGCCATTAGTCTTTTTAAAGTCTTAGTTTAGCTTCAATCCTAAGTCTTTTAAGAGTTTTAGTTTAGCTTGAATCCTGGGTTTTTTAAGTCTTACTTTAGCTTCAATCCAGGGTATTTTTAAGGTCTGAAATTAGCTTGAATCTTGGGTATTTTTAAAGTCTGAAATTAACTTCAATCCTGGGTCTTTTTAAAGTCTTAGTTTAGCCTCAATTGTGGAACGTTTTTAATTTTAGTTTATTGAGAAATTCATTCCACTGTCTCATCTTCACTGACTGGCATTGTGTAGCAGCAGCAGCAGCAAACATCCAGCCAGCAACAAAACAACCCATTTAAAAACTGAGCTCAATTTGTGAGTTTGTTCATTTTATACGATGATTTTTTTCTTTTTTGTTTATAAAATTTTGTGTTTGGTATGTTTTTTAGTTGTTGTTGTTGTTCTCTTGGCCCAGCATCTCTTTTGCGTAAAATTTCATGATGAAAATAAAAAGGGGGTACAGTTTCGTTGTAACTGAAAAAGTTGAAGTTAATTTAAAGTTTATATACTGTTTTTTTTGAGGGCACATCGTACACATGCAATAAGTGTTTTAGTGTTCTGGAGTTGTTAAATAAAATAAACGTTTATTGTTTGAACGTTTTACTTTTTTACATTCCTAGTTATATATTTTGACCTTAACACTATTCTAAGATTTGTGGTGATGTTTCCTGCCTTTTCTCTACATTTCTATATATTTCATTATAAAGCAAGTGTTAATTTGTACTTTAAATGTTAAGACCTTGTCCTATATATGTTGCTCTTTTATATTTTATTAGTTAGCTAAAAATATGTTGTTTATTTAGACTTAAATTTAGCTAAAAAATATTTAGTTTTCACTTTCTTTTTGTGTAAATTTCGTTCTAATAATGAAAAAAATGAAGAAGTATTAAACATTTTCACACATTTTGTTACAACAAAACGTTGTTATTAGCCATTAAAAGGTTATTGTTTTAATTTTATTGTTATTAGTTAAACAATATTTTCTTGTACATTTGAAGAATTTGTTATAATTTTTTTTTTAAAAACTAGGTTTTTTAAACCCTAATTTTAAAAATTTCTGATAATATCTCTTTTATTTGTGGCCTACAAAACTGCTTAAAATTTCTATCAATCGTTCATATTTTTTTTTTGAAAATTTCACCATCAAATTTAACATAAATGACAGATGTTGTGGTAAAAACCAGTTTACAATATATTTTTTTTACAAAAAACTTGGCAAAACCTAACAAATTATTAGCATACCTATCAACCATATCTTACATTTCGTAATGAAGTTTAAAAAAATTAAACAAATCACCTAATTTGAACACAAGTTTGCATTTAAATTGTTTAATTTTCTTCATTTATTTGTGCCCCATTCCATTTAATACCCGTTATATGCTGTATGTTTCTTAACATGAATCATTAAGTGACACTGCTGAAATATCTATAAATTAATAGACTTATATACATGTATACATATTTATATACATGTATGCCAATTACAATATTTTCTATGACTCAAGCTTCCTTCTTTTGAAAATAAATTAAAAAAAACTAACATTTCTTTATAAAATCTAAGATTTCATTGATTTATCATATGCCGGATATATTATTTATTAATTTGGATTTTATTATGATAATGAAATTTTAATTGGTATTTTTGTTTTAACAAAAGAGCCGTTAACAAAAAAAACAATTAAAAGTAAAGGAAAATCCTCATTATGGTTAAGAAAATATGATTTAAGCTAAACTAAGACTACAAAACTAAAATAAGACAATCTAAAAACCTAAGATTGAAGCTAAATTAAAAAAAATGTAAAGACCTACGATTAAAGCAAATCTAAGACTTTAAAAAGATCCACAATTGAAGCTAGTCTACGACTTTAAAAAGAAGTTGAATTACGGCAATATAAAGCTCCGTGATTGAAGCTGAACTAAGATAATATAAGGGCCACAATTGAACCTAAATTAAAACAATATAAAGATTTATTATTAAACCAAAGTAAGACAAAAGAAACCATCGCGATTGAAGCTAAATAAAGACAATTTTAACATCCACGAAGCTAAACTAAGACAAGATGAAAATCCACGATTGAAACTAAACTAAAATGATATCAAGACCCATGATTGAAGTCTAAGACTAAAAGATCCGCTATTGAAGCTAAACAAATACGTTTTAAAGACCTTCAATGACTGAAGCTAAACTAAGGCTACAGAAAGACGCCGGAGCTAAACTAAAACTATATGAAGATCCACCATTGAATCTAACGTAATACAATCTAAAGATCAGCGATTAAAGTTAGACTAAGAAAATCTAAAGAACCATGATTGAAGCTAAATTAAGACAATCTAAAGATCCATGATTGAAGCTAAATTAGGACAATTTAAAGATCTATGATTAAAGCTAAAATAAGGTAAAGATTGAAGCTCAACTAAGGCAATCTAAAGATCCAGGATAAAAGCCAGACTAATACAATCTAAAAATCAACGATTGAAGCTAAACTAATAGATTTTAAATTTCCAGAATTTAACTCAACTAAGACAATCCAAAGGTCCACGATTGAAGCTAGACAAATACAATCTAAAGATCAACGATTGAAGCTCAAATAATAGATTCTAAAGATCCACGATTAGAGCTCAACTAAGACAATCTAAAGATCCACGATTAAAGCTGAAATAAGACAATATAAAGATCAACGATTGAAGCTCAACTAATAGATTCTAAAGTTGCAGGATTGAAGCTAAAATGACAATCTAAAGATGCACGATTGAAGATAAACTAAGACAATCTAAAGATCCACGATTAAAGCTGAACGAAGATATTCTGAAGATCAGCGATTGAAGCTAAACTTAAAAATAGACCCACTATAGAAAGACTCACGATTGCAGCTAGACTAAGGCCGCGTTTTCACTTGCCTGGTTTTCACTATGTCATTTTTGTTGTCAAATTGTCCAAATTGTTGGCAATTTTTGTCATATGGCGTCATCTATGTTTGCATTCATGAAAATCATGATATGACAACCCGTTTTCATACAATTGTTAACAATTTGAACAATTTGACAACAAAAATGACATAGTGAAAACCAAGCATAAGACTTAATATGTTAATACGTATAAAACGTTAAATTAAACTTTAAAAAATTCTATAGAAAGAATTATGATTTGAACCTAGAACTTTGTTTTCCAAACAGAGGCATATTAGAATAACCTGAAAGTTTTGACATTTAGCTTGATGTCATATTATTAGTTTGCTTAAAAATCTCATTACAATTACACAAAATGAGGCTGGGATAGGGTCTATTATTCTGCCAATCGAATCGATGTGATGTGAAATGTTTTGATAAAATAATCGACATATGCAAGCTAGTGTTGCCCAGTTGGATTATGATTCTGATTGCAGATTCATGAACTGTCTTTACAAATTGCATCCAACTCTTGACTTAACGATAGGAGTTGCTGATTTATTATAATCAGAATTAGGTTTTGATTATTTATTTAGTAGGATTGTAACACGCAAATTTGTGCGTACCCACAGATTACTTTCTCCGAAAAGTTTTTAAATAACTGTGATATTCGCAGTATTAGCATTAATCATCTCCCTTATGGAGAATCGGATATGTTTACGTGATTTAGTAGTGGAGTGCAGAAATCATCATTATTACTTATTTTATAAAGTCATTACCATCTGTTCGTATGTGATTGTGTGATTTGATGGTGGAAGGTATGCATATTTATTATTTATTGCAGAATATCATTTCTATCTGTTGACACCATCAAAGCAACATCATCTCTCTCAACTATCGCAAGGACCGAAAAAAAATCACCTGTGAATAAAGTCACTAGTAATAATAATATACATCATCAATAAATTAACCAATGAAAAGATAACTTATCACTAAGGTATCCAGATTATTTGATTTGGATATGAATAAAACGAATACACTTAATTCTGTTTATACACGGTAATTGGTTCCAGAAAACTCCGTGTAAAAAAGACATTGATCGTATGCAAAATAGGTCATTGGTTCCTTATCTCAAAAACCTATTGAAATTAGTGAAAAATAAGGATTTTTAAGAACAACTATTCAGGTTTATAATATTAAATCACATACATACATATTTTACATACATACAATATCAAAGAAAAAAAGATATGCACTCTAAGCTTAAAACTAATGTAAAAAATGTATGACAAGTTCATTTGATTGTATGCACTAAATTTGTGCTATTTACAATTGCTCTGAACAAAAAGGCAATTCCCCTAAATTTGTGATATGAACATATTTCGCAAAAATTAAATTTAACTAAAAAATTTAAGCCTAACAAATTTTGAATCGTGCTAAATGGAATAAAATTGTGTAAAAAGTTTAAAAATTTGTTTATTTTCAAACCATGTTAAATCAAAATCATGTAAATTAAGACCGTATAAAAACGGAATTAAGTGTAATTTGAATAAGCGATTGTATTAATATTAATAACTTTTTAAAATATTTTTCCTTCATAAAATCGTATATTAAGTAAAACTATCATTAATAATATATATTACTCTATTTTGTTAGCATTATTGTGGGTACGAACCGAGTTTTTAAAAGTCATGACTAGAATTTGACGTGGTAATAACAAATGATTACGGACAGAAATGTAGCCCTTACAGAGCCATGAACACCGGTATACAAAATGTTATGATCGGACTAAGAAAAGCGACACAGTAAACAAAATACTAAAAGGGCGATATTTGTAGGCGTGAAAAAAAAAATAAAAAAATAATTTCTGGAATTGTATTTACATTATCTTTAATTCTAGGGAGTGACTGACACAACTTTTTTTTCGAACCACTCTATTGTATACAGAAACCAAAGTGGATTATTATGAGAAATTAATTTCAAAACCACATGCATATAAAGTATTGCTTCACGCGTACTTTACATCACAAACTTTCATAAAAGACTAAAATTTCTTTTTTATTAATTTTTATTACTCGTATAACAAAGTGAGCAAAATAATGTTTGTTGTTGTAGTGGCGATATACATGATTAATTGCAAAATCATTCGTGTTTGCTATTTACATCATGATTTGTTGACATTGTTTTGAAACGCAATTTTGAATGTATATAAAAAGTCTTCTAGAAAACCTGCTGAGAGAAGGCATATGGAATGGAATGAGTATTAAATCTGAGTAATCGAATCTTCTATAAGGCCTACAAATGGAAGCACTTGCAACTTTTCTAACTGGGTTCCCGTATATAATTTAGTATGGTTGTCAGTTTATAGTTTATACGATCATGGTTCCGTTTACATCAATTTGATGGCAAAGTTAATATTTAGTTACTGTATGTATATCTATGCAATCAGTTTATCGTGGTGTTGATCGCACCTGCAGTGAATAATGCAGAGGTCTTCGATATTTCCGTAAATTATATTTTAAAGGTTGATTTCGTAATACTCGTCCACAAAACAAACCTTGTCAAAAATACATTTGATATGCTGGGGTGCAATATCTCAAGTTTAGTTCGTTCAAGTAGTTCTTAATTAGTTTCATGAAGTTGGTTTTTTTCCAAACTGATTCACTTCGCCAAATGAATGGAACAATTATGAAGTAATTTTAAATAGTTGGATCAACCAATGTTATCGAACATTTTTGGTATTCTTGGAGTTGAAGTTGATTTATCCAAGCTTAACAAATGGCTTCCAAAGCTATCACGCGCGATCTTCAATTAAGCATATTTGGAATTTAAATATTTTCTTAAAAACACAACGATTTTTTTATATTTCTCAGTGATCCCTCTCTGTGATGTTATTTTACTGTTGTGTAGGCATGATATAGGGTTTGTTCCTTAATCGGAAGAATGTTCACTTTCGATTTATCAAACTAGAGTTCTTAAATTTAAACTATCTTGTTTATTCTATCATGAATAAACTTTTATTCTCAAAACGGTGAGGATACTATAAATAACCTGAGACCTCATTCAAAAGTCTAAAGTCCTTGAAAATTGAGAATTTTTCACTCTTTCCTAACTCGTTAGCTTATATATTTGTTCGAATATGCTACAATATTTTAATACTATTAACAAGCAGTTGATATTTCAGCAAATACCCGAAGATTACTAGGAATGTTATCAGTTGCTAAACTTGTTGAACAAATCTTACTACAATTTAACAATATCTATGTAGTGTACAAAATTAAAAAAATTCTAACAATCATTGCAGTGTAGACTAAATTAATCTGATACAATAAGAAAAATTATAATCTATTAAATGTTGTTTTAACCAAAAAATATCATTAGTCCGAATACAAAAGATTTAAGTAACAAACGTTTTTTTCTTAATACTTTTTGAACCGAATGAATCCACTATATAAATGGTAAACAACAAAAATTGTAAAATTTACGTATAGGTATATAAAAAAGAAAACAATAAAAAATTGATTAAAAAATAAAACAGAAAACCCTTGATTTCTTTAATTAAACTCAATGTTTGTAATAAATTACAAGAAATGTTATTCATTTAAACGAAATGAATAGCAATAACAAAGCGTGTGTATAGTTATATCTATATATTTACATGCATGTAGTAGACCCTTAAAGATTTTTGTTTAATTACATTATTGACCAAGAGATGCTGAACATAAAATAATGCTGTAGTGCAACATGCAGCAGCATACTTACAATATACAGCAATAAATACATATTTATGTAAATAAAAATACATAACCCGTGTTTTACGCTCAAGCATATAAAATATATTTGTACAGTGTTTCTATATACTACAAATAATTACGTAGTTTATACATACATATATATCTATAAATATGTATTTAAACATGTATGATCTTAGTATCTTGTCTTCTTGTGTACATAAACCTTTTCACTTCATCGTTGAGAATTAACAAAAAAACATCGAACAAAAAGAATATATTATTGTTGTTATTTTATGAAACAAAAAGGTATTTTCTTTGTAGCATCATAAACAAAGTAAGGAAAAAAAGATACATTATACTCAAGATTCAGAACAGCATATGAAAGGTATGTCTTGATTGGAATCAGATTTAATAGAAAATCTTAATGCAAGACAATTTAAGCATTAAACCAATGGGTTTTTAAAGTCTTAGTTTAGCTTCAATCCTGGATCTTTTAATTCAGCCCAATCATGAATAAAAAATTCGCGAGAGTTTTTTCCCTTTTTATTTTTTTAACATTGAATTTGAATAGGAAAAATGGGGAAAAAACTCCCGCGGAATTTTTATTCATGATTGGGCTCATTGTCTTAGTTCGGCTTCAATCCTGGATCATTAGATTGTTTTAGTCTAGCTTCAATCCTAGATCTTTAGATTGTCTTAGTTTTGCATTAATCCTGGATCTTTAGATTGTCTTAGTTTAGCTTCAATCGTGGGGGTTTATATTGTCTTAGTTTAACTTCAATTGTGGATGTTTAGATTGTCTTAGATTAGTTTCAAAGCTTAAGCCATTAAGTTGACTAAGTATAGTTTTAATCGTGGATCTTTAGATTGTCTAAGTTCAGCTTCAATCGTGAGTATCTATTTTGTCTTAGTTTAACTTCAATCCTGGATATTTTTTGTCTTAGTTTAGCTTCAATCCTGGATCTTTAGATTGTCTTCAATGTATTTATAGTCTTAGTTTATCTTCAATCGAAGGTCAATAAGTATTTATATAAGTGTTAGCTTACCTTTAGTCATGGATTTTAAATAGTCATAATTTAACTTAAGTTTTAGGTCTTTAAATTACATAAGTATAGAATTAAATCTTTTAAATCTCTAACTCTACAACAACTCACACTGTTGTTATTTTATGTTTAGAATGTGTAGCCTCCACTACAATAGCTGATGTTTTAAATGATGCTGCTGCTGACGTGGTTGCTGGCTATATACGAGTTTTGTATATTTGTTGCCTTTAAGTTGCAATAGTCGTTAATCGTTTCCAATGACCCTTGGCTTTAAACATATAAAAGGACATGCAGCATACAACAACAACAAAAAAAACCAAACGAAGAAGCAAAAAAAACGAAATGCCTTAAGAACATTTCAGAAAGGCATGTGGCCAAGACGCCTACCTGTAGATTTGTATTTGGTTCTCGTATGTGTGCAGAGGAGAGATCTGTCTATAGGTACAAGTATGTTTGTAAGCATTTAAGGTATCTGGTATATAAGACAATGATGATCATGATGTTGGTGATTTTAGTAAAAGGCAACAGGTAACTTAAGATCAAGAGCAAATGTTAACATGTTTAAGTAAAGAATCGCTTCACTTCTTTTTTTTGATTTTCTTGTTGTTGCTGTCTTACGTTTTAAGCAATTTAACATTGGTGCAACCGGCTATACAAGCACAGCAGCAAGAGCATGTAGTTTAAAGATAATACAAAAAAAAAAAAGAATAAGCAGAATTACCAACAAGAGTTTTAATGGCTTGTTTGTCTGATTCCTTTACAATAAACTCTTTCTTCAAGGGGGTGATCGTTTTTTTTTTTTGTATTTATTCAATTCTTTTGGCTCTTAATAAATTTAAAGGGAAATATGAGATAAGGTAGAAGAATAATTGTTAAGAAAAATAATATCATAGCCTTAAAATCAATTTATTTTATCGTTTATATACATATTTGTTTGCGCTGTGGGAATAAATAGTAAAAATCGGTTAAATTTTAAAATTGAAAAAAGACCTGTACTTTTTATAAAAAACATGTAAGGCCTAATTTTAGAATTAAAGCTAAACTAAGACTATATAAAGGCGATTAAAGGTGCCGGAATGCAATCTGGCCCAAAGATATAAAATATAATGCTGAACTTTTACACCTGTAATTACTACTCTAATAAACTTAAGAATTAGTAATGCAGCTATTCCAGATCAATTATAAACCGCAATAATACGACCAATCTACAAAAATGGTAAGAAAAGCGATTTTAATAACTATAGGCCAATAGCCATATTACCTACAATTGAAAAAGTACTCGAAAAATAATAGTCAGAAAGATAAAAATATAAATCAACTTCTAGCTAATTTTTCAAATCACATACATACATAAATAAATGCTTGTATGAAAACGTCAACTGCTTGACATTACTTATTGATTTCAGCAAAGCTTTCGATACACCTTAGCATTCTAACCTTTTCGAAATCCTAGAAAGAAATGTAATAAGAGGCAATTGCTTGCAAAGGTTGAAACAGTATCTAGAACTTAAAACCTACAGGGTTAACACTTTGAGCAATGAGACATCTTTAAAATGTAATGACTTTCCACAAGGTTCAAATCTTGGTCCCATACTGTACCTTATATGTATATGCAAATGATATGATTAATATACTTAAAGAAAGCTCAGTATTTGCCTATGCAGGTGCCACGTCAATTGTAGTATCTAATAAGAAATTAGAAAAAGCATATCGGGTCATGCAAAACTAGCTAAACATAATAACAAAATGGTGCCACGATAATGGCTTAGCGATCAATGCATCAAAAACAAAAATTTTACACATCAAACCACCACATCTTGCAAATAATGTAATTAACATAAAATGCCACAATAATGAATGTATTCATAATGATAACGCATGTAATACAAAAACATGTAACATATGTATACAACCATATAAAACTTGCAAATACCTCGGAGTATAGTACGTAAATGAAAATTTTAAATGCCTAACACATAACAACTACCTGAGAAAAAAACTTAGACAAACTGCATATAACGTATTTCATCTAAACAATTGTGCCACTTTTCAAGTTTTGAAACAAGCTTACTTATCTTTAGTCAAACCATATATTAGGCATAGTATCACTGCTTGGGACAGCTTCCTATATTGTAAACGTTAACAGCAAACACAAAATCAAATCTTAAAAATATTATTAAAAAAATTACGAATACAACTAACAACTACTGCAATATGAACTAATCTATGGCAGCACTAACAACACAAATGCAAACAACACCAACCCGAACAACAACACAAATATTTTTACAAATCTAAACACAAACCTCAGCAACACAAATCTTAACAACATAAATCATAACAATACAAATCACAACAACAGAAACGAAAACAACACCAACACAAATGTTATAAACGACGTCAACGCAAACATCAACTGCACTCATATCAACACTAATAAGCACATAATCACTAATAGTAACAACTTTATACCCTCAAACATCAGCAACACAAACAATAACGTAAATGTATACGCCACAAACGTCACACTACAAGCGCCAGCATGAAAAATAATACCATCAACCCAATCTACAGCCATAGCACTATCATTCACACCAATAACAGAAAACAACATAGCTACCAAACTACCAATATTTACTAAACATCAAAGGTATACAATACAACACTATCAATGCATTTTACAACGATCCCTGATTCCTCAAACCTATCGATGACTTGAACAATACAAGAAGGAAGATAGATACAAGGTATAACGCAACAGAAATTTCCTAAATATTGTTATACCAAATATATTTACGTTCGTTTTCACCAAAATTAATAGTGGGTTATTGATTCCGCACGGAAAGGAAAACTATGTGGAAATAAATATCGATCGATATGTAAAATGTAATTATTCATTCCTATGGCATACCGCAATACTATTCAGAACAGAATGAATAATTTCAAATTATTCTTCCGCACAAAAAGTTTCTTTCCGCAATCGCGGAACGGAATGAATAATTCGACCCAGTATATGTTTAACTGAAATGTTTACTTACTAACTTCCAGTTTGACTTACGAACACTTTTAACTACCAGTAAGCCCTATTTATTTTCAAAATAAAACGTCGAATAATTGTTTATTATTAATTGAATTTATACTAAGATTTATGACAGAAACAAAAAATACGTTACAGGTCACATCAGAAAATCATTACAAATCATACCGCAAGAAATGCGTATATGTCAATTCCCAAACAGCATACCGCAAGAAATGCAGAGGTATATGTCAATTCCCAAACAACAATGCAGCAGGGCTATGTTAGTCATATATTGGACTTGATAGCTGAGTCGAAGTATATTCCTTGGCAAAAGTGTTACGTGGTCTCTTGCATGCGAATGAAAACCTCTTACTAAAATAAAGACTAGCCTTCCTATAATTTATCCATAGTTAAAAATAAAAACAATTTTTCTATAGATGATACTTAAGTAGCGATCTTTAATGGTTTTTACCAACCTGAGAAGTTTCTCCGTATGTCTTTTTATCCCAAGTATTATTTATTTATCCTAGAAAGAGATAACGATCGAATAATATTAAAACTTATCTCAGAGAAGATTTTTAAAATTTGATTCTTCTTTTTTAGCAGGTATGTATATAGGTCGGACGAAGAATGATAAAACAAAGATTACGCCAACACGCGTAAAATTTTAAAATGTTCTGCGCATTTTGGAACTGTGACGTCACACGTTCTGTGTTTCTATTGGCTAATTTTTTCTCAAATGTTGTAATATCAATAAAATCTGTCGTTTTGCTTGCATTTGCTCACTGCACACTTCATGTTTATATTTTTTGTTTGTTTTTCTTTTTTAACCAGCTTTTATTTTAGAACTCTCAGAGAGATTTCAATTTCAAGGTTGCCAGCTATCACATAAAACATACATTTTACGAAAGAAATTTTAATTCTAATTGGTAACCCTTAGAATGGAACTTCTACGTCACATAACGGGAAATCATGCGCATGGCGTAATCCATGGTGAAATTAAATACCAGGGACAGCATTGCTACAAAAATTACAACAAGGCAAGAACAACAGGCATTTTTGTTTGTGTAATACTTTCGTTACTGTCAAAAACATCTGGCATAAAATAAAGAAAACAAACATACAAACATGGATAAAAACAGAAAACAATAGTAGTGAAAAATTTTTTATTTTATTTTCTTAAACAATTTCGAAACTCGTGATGATTTTGTTCGGGGCATTTTGATTAATGAGGAAATTCTAGACAGTCCTATCTGTGTTTCCCTCTTGCCACGCGAACAGAATGCTCGAAAGGTGAACAATTGGCTGATATATTGGCAATTAAGACTGCTGCTATAAAAATTATGAAATTACCTCTGAAACAGGATGAAAGTCATTACTTTTCCAGCAGTGCTGAAGAAGATTCACAACCTTTTTCTCCCCTACCTGATGATGCCAATAGTGAGGCCATTTAAATAACAGATTTGTATAATTTTGTTAATACAGGCTACTTTATTTTTTAGTTTTCCTATCGTAAGTGATCGATTCTTTGTCCAGAGGTTTTCAGGAGAAATCAAATCCAGATTTCTATATACCCGAAACTAATTCTTCCCGCTACGCGTACAACATGTCTCTCAAAGAGGTCAACTTTAATGTGGTTAAGGCTATTTTCAGTTTGCCCATCATTAAGGAACCCTCTAATAATAATGTTTTAATTAAAATAAATGCAGTCTTATTCTTCCAAAAAAGTTTTTATTTTTATTCAAATTTTAAAATAAAAGATTGGAAATATACATAATAAAAAAAAAATTTATAGTGTGTTCTCGAACTGACTTTATTGGAAATAAAGTTGCTTGGAGTAAGATTCTTTTGACATAACTTACTCCACTGTTCTCTTTTTCTTGGGTCTTGAGGAACCTTAAAGAAAGTACCACTTCCAGCTACTCCTTTTTTACGGCATAAGATGCAACAACGCATTTTTCTGCAGCAAAAAAAAAATTACTTTTAAAGAGGAATCTTAACATTTATCTTACAGAAAAAAACTAACACTTTTAGTAAAACAACTCAAAAAACAAACACACTAGGTATTTAATATAATATAGTTTTTTTTTAACACTTTTAAGCTATTTTACGCAGATAAAACGGCGAAAAACAAAATAATTTTGTAACGTTTTTATATAAACTTTGACTATTTGTAAACAACTTTTTGACATTTTCAATTTCACCATGAACAGAGCAAAAAATAATCAGCTGGCGCTATGCTGTCACCTTGTATTTAATTTCACCATGGGTCGGACATTAGGTCGGCGAAGCGCTATGTTGTTGTACACTGTCAAATTGAGTATGTCTCACATTAGGTTATTGGATTTGATTGGTCAATCGATCATTTTGTATAATTTTGCAAATATTGGACGCAAATTCAATTTATAAGTTCTAAAAAAGTTTTAATAAAAACTTAGAAGTACATTTTGGACATTTGTCCAAAAGTTTAAAACTCATTCATATCTACAGCATATTCTGTTGTGTAATATTTATTGTTTGTGTCAGTTAAGAAATTAACTAAAACAATTTTTTGGAGTCAAATTTAAATCCCACTTTTCTGTTAAATTTGTAAGTTAAATTAAAACTTTGTTTGATGAAAAAGAAAATATGCTAACTGACAGTTAAAGTCAAAGTTACACAATAACTAAAATTAATGAAAATGGGTGTTAATAAGTATTCTAAACATGCTTAATACCCATAAAACAATTAAAACTGCATATAGGTACATACGCTATTATTTTTTTATTGCATATTTAGAATCTCCATCATTGATTTTATGTCTGGTCAAAATTTCGTTAAATTCTACTTCCAAAAAGTGGGTCAAAATGTCGTTGGAAAAAATAGTGTATAATTTCTGGTTCAAAATTTTCCTTCAATAAGTGTGTAAGCTCATATGCGCTATTTTACTTTAAATTGCCATTCCGAAGTTGTTAAACGAATAATAGTGTATACGCATTATACTCCATTTTAGCCTGTAGAACAAAAATTCAATTTATGAAAACTTTAACTCATAAAATAGCTTATAATAATATACACTATTGTTTGAGAAATAGTTTAATTCCGACCATTTCTATCTCCAAAATTTGTGCAAGAAGAATGTAATTCCTCGTGGCTCGCAGTCATTTTTTTTACTTACAAGGTGGAAAGAAGCGAAATTGTTTAGATGAGCCAGATGTAGCAGAGGAAGAGAAAGAAGACGAATGAATTTCTAGTTATTTTTGATTTACGCAATGTGGTAATTTGTCATAATTTTTTGTTTATAATAACCCAAATTGGAAAGTAAGGAATATGTGCCACTTTATTAACAAAACTATGAATTAATCAATGTTTTATAATGTTACAAATTGATATTTTTTGATATCAAATATTTTAATAAAAATACCATAAAATTATTGAAATGTGTGAAAAAAATGGCAAATTTAAAGGCAAGAAACGGTATTAGGCATTTGCCGTAAAATTCAATATGAAGAATTTTAATTTACGGCGATATTGAGGTTTTAATAGACAACCGATTTGACAAAAACTTTAAACTCTATTTTCTCAAAACCCCAAACAAATTATACGCTATTGTTATATTGAGTGGACGAAATAATATATTCTGCAGATAAGCCAAAGGCTTTGTGGAATGAGAATTAAGAAATCTGTAAATCAATTTTAAATTAATAATAAAGAATGCATTAAAACTAAAAAAAAGATATAACTATATAAAGACCTACGATTAAAGCAGAATTAATGGAATTTTAAATCGCTTTTATCCCAAATTAAACATAACATACCTTTATTTTAATGTTTATTAAGAAAAATATGTAGTCGTATGTACTAAAACTCAAAAAAAATTTATAAAAAAAAATATAATTAAAACAATTGGACTTCCTCGATTGAATACCATTTTAAAGCGTTTTGCTCCTTAAATGTCTTTTTCCTCTCCAATAAATTGTACAGTAAGGCTGCAAGGTTTTGTAGTTGAAATCTTATATTTATGTGGCTTACGAACAGCTCATGCCATTTGAACAAAATTTCCATGAGCTTGACATCTCTGGATAGAGCTAACTTTTGGAAATGTGAATTTAAAAAGACACCAAACCAACGTAAAAGCTGCAACTCATAATCACTGCTGCTGGGATTTAGAGAAGGACGTTCTTCGTGCAGCGACAACTGAGGCGTTACCAGCATATTGTACAAATGTTGTAATATCAATAAAATCTTTTTGTAGTCTATATCTTTTCTTATATGCACAGTAATGGCATCAGCATCAAAGGAACATGCTAATAGAATATTTAAAACATCTAGCACAGCGTTGGGAGTTGTATTTTTTGGATATTTTTCCGCTAACAAATCCAAATTTGGATAAGGTTCTTCTAGGCCAATGTTTTCCAATTTGAAATCAACATCCATGTGTTCTTCACTAGCAACATCTGTTAGTTGCTCAGCAGAGGTATCCTTTTCTTCTAAGTTATCAACTGATTTCAAATTTTGTAATAAATAGCATAAAGTTTTCGAGAGAATTTTTTCCGATATATTATTATACCGTCTTAGACAAACACCAATATCTGTTAGTAGGTTGGCCTTCATTAGCACTGTCAATAGTTTTTCGGTAATTTCATGTTCACTAGCTCCCGCCTTTTCCAGTTGTTTGGCTATAAGTTGTATTTCTGGACAAACAAAACCATTATCATTATAGTTGGACATTAATGAAATCTGTACATCTTCCAATGGCTGTTCAACCTGCAGCACATCAACATGTAAATTCAACTGCTTAAGTGCATACAATTCTTTGTCAAACTCTGTTGTATTTTTAAAAGCCACATAGTTACCATCAGCTTTAACCAAAGTATCAGTGTTATTATCTTTGGTTTTTACGGTAAATGGTTTATAGTCATTACTGTATTGCAAACAATCCTCCAAGAAGGATTCTTCATTAATATGAATATCTTCTACTATTGTCTGATAATCATGACCAACTTGTGTACCCACCAATTCAGATAACACCTCCTTCAACACTCTGTACTTCACTACGGATAGATTTTGTCCCATTGCCAGAAGGATGTGATCGTCAATGGTCCAGAGTTGTGAAAAGTTAAAGTATACTTTAAAGAATTGTTTGGTTTTTATGACTTTGTATTGAGTATTGTAGAGCAGGAGTGAGGCACCCTCTTGACCATGATTGGCGCCATAAATTGCTACAAAATGTTTGGATATACCCAAAATGGATAGGGGAGTATCAACTTTTAGTTGAGTGAGCATGGAAACAAAATTACCAGGAGAACGGCTGGGTTCACTGTCATCGGCAAGACTGAGAAGGAAAATACGTTTATCGGACCCTAGGATGCAGAATCAAAATAAAAAAGAAAATATATAAAAATCAAGGATTTCAAGCGAATTTACTAGAAATAGTATCGAATGAAATGAAATGTGAACTGGGTAATAAAGAATAGAATGAGATATAGACCAATTGACATGGAATCCAATGAAATTTGAAATGGTTCATATAAAATTTCGTATAGAAATAAATATGTGAATCGGTTCATATAGAACTGAATAAAATGGTAATCGGTTCAGAAAATAAATTAAAATGTGAATGAATTAATATGCAAATTAATGAACCTTATGCATTTTATACAGAAAACACTAAAATGTGAACCTTTCCATATAAAATGTGAACTGGTTTGTATGAAATCAAATGCAATTTCAACCTTTTTATATAATATCAAATAATCCGTTCATATGGAGTCGATTAAAATTTTAATCTTTTCATATAGAATCGATAGAATTTAAATCAATTAGATGGAACTTAATTAAAAATTATTCAGTTCATGTAAAATTTAATGAAAAAAATAACTTACATATTGTTAATAAAACAGGCATTCCATCGCCTTCAATCACAGCCGCACCAGCAACATAAACATCTAAAATACCTCTTTTTAAATTATAACGTTTCGACTGGTTCTCTTCTGCCTGTAAATCAAAACGTACCAAATGATAGTCGCCAGTTTTGGTATTACGCTCAAAGTAGGTTAAAATTCTATTTCCATTGGATAATTTTTGTACATTAGCATCAGAGAATATTAAATTTGAAAATAATTCCAATTGTTGGGAAATATTAAGGCCACTATCAGCTTTTCGTGATTCTATGGCAGCACTTAATGATTCACAAGAGCCATCATTAAACAAAACAAAGGTTTCATTTTCATCCGCCACCAGATCTGCTATACATTTTTGGAACTAAAAAAATTAAAGGTGACGATTAAAATGAAATAATTTATTATAATGCTAATGCTTACCTTTAGCTTCTTGCATTTATTAACATCTTTGGTATTGTCATCCCAGCATCTAATAGATTTGTTGGCGAAAACGCCCACATATTTTTCACTATTCCTATCATACACCACTTTAGAAGATAGTTTCTCCAGCACAGACCAACTTTTTACTTGTTTTTGTGTAGAAATCTTTAAGAAATAAAACAAATTGATAAATATTTTTTTGGAATTGTTAAAAGTACACCATGTCTTTACCTTGATGATTATTATGATGTTTTTGCCCAAAGTTGTTATAATATTGCCTTGTTCCTTATCTGGTGATATGCCCAGAAAGTCCTTGGGTTCCGGTATGGGACACAAATTATAATACGTTATAAATTTTGTCATGTTTAGAAAAAAATTTATAAATAAATATTTTTTGTGAAAATAATTATGAATAAAAAGTAAAGTGCACGTGTTTGAAGTTTGTTTACAATTTTTATAGGGTTGCATTTTGCAAACATATGTTTTAATAGGGCGTTATTACACTAGAAACAAAATACACTTAAAAAAATGCTATACAAAATTCTTATTAATAAAGTAATAGAGTTCAATTCTGTATTATACATTTAAGAAGAGAATTAAATAAAACAAAGTTAATGTATGTTTTTATTTAATAAATTCATTTTAACATCTATCTAACTATTCTTTTTTAGTTTATAACACATCACTACTAAGAACTTTAGACAGTGTTGATAACTTTTCTATTAAATACATGATTAAATATATGATAAATAAATAATTAGAAAACACAAAGTTACCACTACTGGCTTTAGCTGACGTTTATTGCAATTGTTTTCATTTCTTATATTTTGGTCATATTCCTTGAGGCGCATTTGAGACACAGACTCCACAAATTTTGGGCAAAAAATGGGAGGCAAAACAAAGCAGACTCAACGTACTAAAAATAATGCTAAGGTACGTTTGATATATTAGAGATTATCTAAGTAACACTTTAATCTTAAACATCTTTTCAGCCTTCGAGCAGTGCACGTAGTGCGGAATTGCTGGGTTCAGCACCTACATTTGTGGGCTTTTCTGCACATTCCGATTTCGGTATTATACCATTTGCTCCCGGTTTTACAACAGTCGAACAGATGCCTGATACTTTCGATGCCAGCATAAGTCCACAATATCAGTTGACCATAAAGAAACTTTCTAAAAAAGATCCGATGACTAAGAAAAAAGCATTACAAGAATTTATCGATTTGATTAATAACTCTGAAATAGATGAATTGAAAATGATTTTACCTTTGTGGCCCAATTTATATCAAAATTTGAGCACTGATTCGGAACACAATGTACGCGAACTAACGCAGACAGTACTGCAGCTATTGGTGTCGAAATGTAAAAAGGCTGTAGCACCATATTTGAAGCAGTTAATGCCTGTTTGGTTGGCAAGTCAGTATGATAATTATGCACCGGCAGCTAGTATCGCCAGTGCTTCCTTCAGTGAAACTTTTGCCAACAACGCCAATCGTACTCGTGAGGTTTGTCTGCACTGTCAAAGCGAGATTTTGGAATATGCCATGCGTAACTTGACCTTTCACACGGCTTCCACGCTGTCAACGGGAAAGAGTGTAACACCCGAGGAAGCCGAACAGAAATATCAACGTGTGGTTGTGAGCAGTTTGAAGGAACTTTCCTTTTTAGTTGTACACACACTAGAGGCTGAGGATCAAATGCAAATACAGGAGGGTCTAAAGAAGTTGTTGGAGCATCAAAAATTTTGGAGTTTTGCTAAAAATAAGCCAAATGCCATCAAGTATGTATGATTATTTAATAAAAAAAACTCCAATGAAATGTTATTAGGTTCATATGGAATCAAATGGAATGTGAACCGGTTCAGAATGAATCGAATGACTTGAGAACCGATTCACGCTTGGTTCATAAACTATCTAATGACATTAGAACCGATTCATAGTTATTCGAATGAAATGTCAACCGGTTTATGTAGACTCGAATATTTTCGGGTCAATTTTTAATCGGCTTTAATCGATTGAAAAGTGAACCTATTCAAATAGAGTATAATTTCATGAATTATTTTTTTATTAATTCCAGAGCTGCTTGGTTTGAACTGATGTATCATTTATTACAAAGTCCCAAACAACAAGAAATTTTTGTTACACAAAAATCTCAAATTATAACAATAGCTTTTCAAAATATCGATGAATCGGATCCCCTGGTGGCACCTCACGTATGGGGCTGTATACTATTAATACAAACAAATTACAAGGATTGGTAAGTCTGCTTTAAATAAACAAAAAATATTTTATAGATTTCTTAGTAAATTTCCAATTTCATATTTCCAGGCATCAAACAATTGATTTTCATAAAACTGTCTGGCCCAAATTTACCTATTTACTACGTAAGGCGTTCAATAGTAATGCTCAAGCCATCTGTCCAAACATTCTGCCATTTTTCTCCCAATTATCACACGTAACAAGCGATATCTGTAAATATCACGATTTAGTAAAGCAATTTTTTGACAATCTTAGAGATGTTATAATTCTGGAAAATTCTACATTCAACATATCGAAACAGGAAAATAAAATGATAATAAAAACATACTTTGAATGTATGCGTTATTTAATACAGAAAATCCATACCAAAAAGGAAAACACACAAGAAGAGGAGAAAGCAATGGTATTGAAATTGTTAGAGGAAAATATAGTGGAACCGATAAAATTGTGCTTGACAAGTGCTGAGGGTTTTACAACAAAATATTTCTTCCAACACACTTCCACTTTAGTGGCCTTCTTTGACAAACAAGCTGCCATTTCTACAATGTATCAACAGATATTGGATAGATTTTGGTTTTTGTTATTCACTTTTATACCAGAGGAGCTAAATAAACCAGATGTTAGTGAATTGTATTTAGAGCGTGTTATAAAACTCATAAACGATTTGTATGTAGCGAATCCTAGTTTAGAAGAAAACAAAGTTAAATTCGTAGAAGATGCCGACAATGAAAACATAGAGAAACCGGAACGTCCCGCCACTTCCAAAGAAACGCATACCACAGCAGCTTTTATACAAAAAGAATTGAAACATTTGGTTTTACGATTGTTGCGTATTTGTTTCCATAAAACTATAGCTTTGAAAACTTCCAAGTATATTAAACATGTACGATTGTTGTGTAACATGTTTAACGACCGGGATTTTTTCGCTAAAGTAAGTGAAGATGGCAAACTGGAAACCACTCTAAGGACATTGGTAGATTTGCTGAAGTCTTCGTTTTTAGATAATGAAGCCTGTGAAACTGTGGTCGATGTAGTATTTGAAATTCTACACAATTTGGAAAAACAACAACGATTTGAATTCATCGAAAGTGAATTGATGAAGGTAAGTGAAATTTAAAGATATGTATATACTGTAGTGGTTTGTATGGAATCATAAAGAGTCGAATGAAGTAAAAAGTGCTTCATGTAGATTCGATTAAAACTGAACCAGATCATTTAGATTCTAATTAAATTTGAAGCAGCTCATAAAGAATCGTATGAAATTTGAGGATCTTTTAGAATAATAAAAAAAAAATTGGAACCGGTCCATATAGATTTGATTAAAAGTAAAGCGGTTCAGTTAGAATTAGGTGAATTTTGTTTTCTTTGATTACACTCTGCCGTTTATTTCTAACTATAGTTTTTGTTGCATACATAATTGAATTCATGGTGCAACTATACAAGGTGAGTGCTGTAGCCCAGCTGACTGACTTTGTTTAGAATTTACTTATGTCAAAAGTAATACTTTTTCAAGTATTTTTGACAGTAGTACATTATTTTACACAAACAAAATGCCTGTTGTTTCTGTTTTGTGTTGTATTTGTTGTCGATTTGCACTCACCTTGTATAGTTGCACCATGATTGAATTGGAATGTTATTACAACTGTATTACTAAATTTATTGTTTTATTTTTGTCTGTCAGATGGCTCAGTTTTGAATTTAACTAACATTTATTTTTTACAAAATATTTGTAAACTAGCTAAACCCGGTGTGCTTCGCTACCTCCCCCCCCCTCGTTATTTTAAATCACGAATGATTTTGAAATCATGGGAGGAATGTTTTGGTGTTCTCAAATGAGCTAACAGCTCATTTTCTTTGTGTTGACTACTAAAAAGTAAAAGTAAATCACGAAAAATGTAAACAAATCTAAAAACTTTTCCGCAAAAAATACAACGTCGTACTAAATTTGTAGATTTTAAGTTTTTATCTGTGTAAAATAGATAGTTTTATTTAGTTTTGGATATTATCCCTACGGGCTGATTTCGGTCAATTATATTTTCTTCTTTAAATGATGTAAATGAAAACAATTTACTTCATCAATTTGCTCTACGTTTCGTCGATGTGGGTTTTCGACTTCTTCAGGAGCTATTTTATTACGATAATTTATCTTATTTTACATCATTTGTTATTATTTAAAAATATATTGTAATTAAAACGGGAATAACACGACACCAAGTTAATTAAAATAAATGAATAAAAAATTACAATTGTATAAATATAAAATAAATCACAGAATCGTCAAACTTATAACTACGGATATCACAGAACTATTACTTGTAATTAATTGCAGGCATGTATTGGAGCTTAGTATTATTTCTATCTTCTTTTGTGTTGAGAGTGTTCAATAGTCGTTCCTGTATTCTCAAGCTCTCCAATGTGTATCTCTTATTTTCGGATTTCTCCTTGTCAAGTATTTTCACACTCTTAAAATCAATGGTATGTCCGCTCTCTTTTGCGTGTTGTGAGAGTCCAGTTGATTCTTTTCCCTTTCTTACGTCTGCTTCATGTTCTGCTATTCTCGTTCCCAACATGCGTCTCGTAGTCCTACATAAATTTTATTGCATTGATCGCTTTCATCCCCTTTGCATGTAATTTCGTAAACAACATTTTCCGTTTTCATTTTATCTATTTTGCTCTCACGCCTCAGTGTAGAATTAGATTTGTGAGCTATCATTATGTTTTTGTTGTTTATTATATTCCTTAAGGTTCTGTTTTCTGACAGTTTAGGAATAAATGGTACACTGCAAAAAATTGATTCGTTCGTTTCGTCGTCTTTATTTCTGTTTGTATTTTTGCTGAGGATTTTGTTAATAGTGTTGATTATGATGTGTGATGGGTAATCGTTCTTTTTTAGTATTTGTCTAATTCTCTGGATGTTTTCGTTTCTGAATTGTACGTGGCTCATGTTGATTATGTTATCGACGAAATTTGTGACCGTATTTATTTTCATTGGTTGGGTAGAATTAAAATTGATGAGTCGTCCAGAGGAAGTCGGTTTCGTGTACCAATTAGTGATAATATGTTCTCCATCTCTTATTATGTTCATGTCTAAGTATGGTATCTGTGAAGAATTTTCCTTTTCAATAGTAAATTGTATTTGCTTATGATATGTGTTCAGTGTTTCCAAAATTGTTTCCTCATCTTACTTGTTGATAACTGCGAAAAGATCGTCAACGTATTTTGTTATGAATTTTATGTGAATATCCTTGATTTTTAGTCTATTAATTATTTCGTCAAGTAAGGTATCTAATACTATATCAGCAATTGTGGGTGATAGGGGGTTGCCCATTGGCATACCATAAGTTTGATGGTAATATTTACCATTATAAGTAAAATAATTGTTATCTGTGAGGCAAAATTTTAGTAGTCTCAGGAATTGAGATCTATCTATTGTAGTGTATTTTTCAAGTATTTCCCATTTGTCCATTATGTTATTTACGGCGGTATATTTGTGAAAAGTGAAACCACGTCAAAAGAGAGTTATTTCACTAAGTTTATCTTTTAATTCTCTTGAGTTTTTTATATTATAGTAAGGAGAAATCAAATTCCTTAATATAGAACCAATATGTTTCGATAATTTATAACATGGAACCTTCATTGATGCTGATATGGGTCGTAAAGGGGTATTTTCTTTGTGGATTTTCGGTAATCCATAAAGTTCGGGTGCCGCAGCTGCATAGTTCGTCATTGTAAATTTTTGTATTCTTGTTATTTTGTTCTATTTGTACAGATCATTTATCAATTTATTGTTCTGTTTTTGTAATTTAGTTGTTGGGTCCATTGGTATTCTTTGGTATGTTGTCCGATCCTCCAGTAAATTTTCCATTTTCGTATTATAGTCCTTTTTATATAGAATTACTGTTTTATTACCCTTATCTGCTGACGTTATCATTAAGTCTTTCTCGTGCTGTTTTATAAAGCGTTTTGTTCTTTCATGTATTCCAAGAATAAATTTCTCTTTCTCACTGTTCCTGAGATTCCTCCCGTAGTATGCTATTCTGTTTGCCATTCTTGACCTCGCTATATCTCGCTCTGTTTCATTGTCTATTGCTTGGACCCATTGTTCTATATCAGCTATTAATGGAATTGGCGAAAAATTTGTCTTGCTGATTGGTATTGCAAACTTCTGCCCCAACGAAAGTAACCATTTTATTTCTTTTTCAAATGTTATGTTCGTGTAGTTTATAAACCAGTCCTCGTTAATAGTTATATTGAACTCCTTGAATTTTTCATCGATAAGCTTCCTTAATTTCAATCTATGTGTTCGTTTAATCTTTAATTTCAAATTGTTGCATTTGTTCGATTGTTGTTTTATGAAAAATAGTTTTATTTCAAAAACAAATAAAGAACAAATGATTTTAAGTGTATGTGATAATTTTATTACAAGAGTTAAAGGAAAAGTGCTTTAAAAACTCTAAGTGATTTGAAATCATTAGGCTGTTAGATGACCGGTTTTAAAGCACAATATTTCAATAATTTTTGTGCACAGAACACCTTTTCAGTGATTTCAAATCACTTTACGAAAAAGTGATTTCAGAACATGCCTGTATCATTTTTGGCATCTGTTTATTAAGTTGCTTTCTGGTCTTATTCTGATTTCATTGAATTGTTAACTGACAACCTTTGAGTGTAATTTTCTCGGATGTTTTGCTGTTTGAATTCTCAACGGTGTTTAAAAATTTTGGTTAGAGCATGTTATATTGTTTTAAAATCATTAAAGCTATGAAATATTTTTTTCACTTTCCTATTGAACTACTTGTGTAACAACTTCCACTAAGATGTGTTACTAACACATGGCGTTGTGTCTGTATTAACTGTTTGTAATGTTGATTGCAGGTTATTGACATATAATTGGGTTGGGTTTGGAGCTGTCATTGCAGCAGACATTTACTTTGTCATTGTAAAGGCTTAAAACATTTTTATTGTATCTATTAGGCTAATAGCGTAACATATGGGAACTTCACCTTAGACTGATTATGAGGAGGTAAAAGCTTTAGTCAATACAACTGCCAATATCAAATTTTATCATTGCTATTTACTATCCTTGACTAATTTTGAATGAACAGATCTCAGTATGGTCCTGGTTTCTTCTTAACGAATCTTCTTAATGAATCAAATATGAAACGTCTCAATTCTAAAATCGTACAAATATAATTAAAGAATCGTTAGAAGAGAATTTATATTAATGGATACATTTAGAATCCAACCAATTTAAAACAGTCTAAATCTAAAGTATTTCGAGGCATATATAAATCGAATAAATTTCAAAACCAACCAATTAAAATTAAAGAATCTCCTTATTCTTTCATAGATAATTGACTAATTTTTCTTACAAACCTTTCAGATTCCCCACCATGTAACTCAAACTTTTGTACTGCAGCGTCTACTCTCTCATCCCCTGTGCATAGAACCCGAAGTGCGCAGCATATTGTCACAAAACGAAACAAGCGAAATCATAAGTAAAATTGCCCACGATGTTGTCTCAAACAATTCCAAGGAACTGTTTAATCTTTTGCACAAGTGTTTCTTTCAAACCGATACCGGTGAGATTTTAATATCATCCAAAACCGTAGACTCAATACTCAACATACTATCGGAGCCGTTGATGGTGGCGCAGCAAGATAATGAAACTAGTCATACAGATGTAGATGCCTGTGGCAGTTTTATAGCACAAATAATGCCAGTCGTGTGTTCAAATGAAAACTCAACACGTGTTGTACAACATAAAGTATTTCTAAGGCTGTTTAAGTTTAGTATACAAAAATCCGTGAGTGATTATATTTCGGAGGATACATTGTGGGAAATAACAACCTGCTGGCAGGATGCTTTATCAAGTGAAGATATTGTAATTGATAAAGAGTTGTTGCAAAAATGTTCGGAAATCGTACAGCAACAGGCTAACAATGAAAACATAACAATCACTGCCATAGATTCTATGGCAGAAGCAATGGCAAAGTTTGTTACTTGCTCTACCGAGAATACAGACGATGAAAATGAACGTTCTTTAAAAATAGACGAATTTTTAAATAGTTTATTGAAAAATAATGCAAACGACATACAAGAACTCTTCAATGTTTGTGTATTTATAGAGTCGTTAAAGGGAGCCGCAACTCCCTCTAGTGATTTTACACAAAACATAAAAAATATCTGCGATTTGAAATTAGTATTACAGAAATCGTTACTTAATTTATCTACCCTATGCAAGCTGGTCTGCAAATCTAATAAGGCACATACTTTATTAGAAAACGCTGAGGTCAATGAAGATGAAATCACCGATGACTATTGTGATCCTAATGAGAATTTATTGAAAATTTGGTCAGAGTTTTTGCAAACCCAGCTGTTGCAATACATTAACATAGCGGCGTGTGCTGATGCCTTAGTCACTCATACTGATAAATTGGATAAGCCACTAGAAGCTTTATGCTTGGAACTCTCCGAAAAGGTACAATTGCTATTGCGTCAATCCGGAGAATTAAGTGTTACCATCAAAGAAAGACTACTAGAGGAATCAGCCAAAGAAGAAAACATCATCTATTGTCGTTCTCTGCCCTATCTAGTGAATATTGAACAATATGCTCAATTTGAAGAAAGCGGCATGCTACTTTTGTCCGAAGATTTGCAAGAATACTTTGTGGCCCAAAAAGCTTTCAGGGCCTACATAAATACACTACAATATTTACTGCCTAAATTAGAAGCCAAAACCATTAGCACCGAATGCCCCATAATGCGTTGTGAACCGCCAGATATGTGGATAAAGGCGGCTGTTTTTCATTGCTTAATTGAGAACAATTTTTCTTCAGCATATAATGAAAAATCTGATCATAATATTGTTACCTCCATAGTGCAGTTTATAACACAACATGCTGATAAATTGCATACACAAAAGGAGTTATTGTTATATCAAACGTAGGCTGTTTTTTTTTTTTTTTTTTTTTTTTTTTTTTTTTTTAATTTTAATTTTAATAGAGTATTTCCTATTATTAAGGAATGTTTTAAAATGTTTAATTATATTTTTTAGAGAGATACCTAAACAAGACATTCTGAATGTTTTGAATGCTGTGGAATATATGAACCTATTGACAGAAGTTTTGCTTAAAGTACCCCATCAATTGTCTATTAAAAATTGGGATGTTATACGTATTGGTTTGGGCCATTGGATATTAAGTTTGACCAAATCATTGGATTTTGCATTAGAACATCAAGATGAAAAGGTAAGTAAGAATAATAATTAAACATTTTTTTTTTCTGAAATACATTTTCAATAAGATTGATATAGTTTAGCTTTTATCGTGGATCTTTAAGATGCCGTAATTTTGCTTGAATTATAGATTCTTAGATTTTCTTGGTTTAGTTTCAATCTTGGATCTTTAAAGTGTCTTAGTTTAGCATCAATCGTGGATCTTTGTTTCAGTTTACCTTTAATCCATGATCTTCATACTGACGTAGTTTAGCCTCAATCCTGGAACTTTACATTGGGGTAGTTTAGAAAATTGTTTGTCTTAAGATTATCTTAGTAAAACTTCAATCGTGGATTCTTAGATTAGCAATGATCGTTGATCTTTAGATTGTCTTAGTTTAGCTTCAATTCCTGATCTTTAATTGTGGATCTTTAATATCTCTTAATTTAGCTTCAATCGTGGACTTTGGATTGTCTTGTCGATCGTGGATCTTTAGATTTTCTTAGTTAGCTTCAATCGTAGATCTTTAGATTGTCTTAGTTTATCTTAAATCGTGGATTTTTAGATTGTCTTAGGCCGCGTTTTCACTATGTTTTCACTATGTCATTTTTGTTGTCAAATTGTATGAAAACGGGTTGTCATATGGCGTCATCTATGTTTGCAATTTTCATACAATTGCCACCAATTTGGACAATTTGACAACAAAAATGGCATAGTGAAAACCAAGCATTAGTTTAACTTGAATCATGGTTCATTATATTATCTTAGTTTAGTGGCAATGGTGGATTTTTAGATTGCCTTAGTTTAGCTTCAATCTTGGAACTTTAGCCATGGCATAATCATGGTTCTTTATCTTGTCAAATCCTACCTCATTTTTTTTTTGTCTTTTAATCTTTTTTCTAGACTTTATACTTTACCCTACACGTCTTCAAACTATTTGCCGCTTTAACCTCATTCTTTGCTGAAGAAAAACAAAAGAGTTCCACTGAGCTAATCAAAAATGTCTACGATGAATGGATACAAGTGTTTTCACGCGATGTATATCTAACATTATTCAAATCATTTTATCGTATTTGTCAATATCAAGGTAAGACCTCAAGTTTTGTAAGAATTAAAATCAAAATCATTTACCTCTCTTACCATATTTTAAGATATTGCTTCCAACTTTTCTGACTGCTGGGAAATATTTTTAAATGAGCTCACCACAACTATGGATAATATGGATTATGGCATTGTATATGCGGTAAAGTATACATACATATAAAGGAATTTCTTAACAAATTAATAACGAATAATTATTTTTTCTTTCCACAAAGTTTTGTAAAAACTCTAACCAAATTACTCTGGATCATGTGTGTAATTTCCTGTTGAAAAACCTGTCCAGTCCGGTACATTCATTACGTACTTTAAGTATCTTTATGATGCGCCAATTAACGCCCCACTTTGTGGCCGATGATATTGAGATGTATGACAAGAAATCAGAGCAAATTGATAAAGATGAGCATAAGATTGTCAAATGGCATTTCCTGAATCGTTTCGAAGACTATATGGGTCGTTATGAAATGCCAATACAGAAATATATTAAAGAATTTAGGTAAATTAAAGATTATTGTTAAAATTTTTATTAATGGAAATTATGTCTTATTAGTTTTAAACTAACCGAGATAGCAGAAATGGAAAACATAGACAAACATGAAGCTTTTAGCTATTTAATGTTATGGGATTGTGTTATCTATGCTTGTGCCAAATCACCAGTAGCTTTACGATCTGTATACACCTCCTGGTTGCATGAAAATAAATATGAAGAGGTAAGTAAATTTCCTAAAACCACTCTAGGCGAATTTAGAATTTAGTAACGTATGGTATTCACGTTTAAGCCACCTTTTTTAAACATTCAATCAAATGACGGTAAGACAAAAGCAATAGGTTTTATTATTGTTCAGCTCTTAAAAAACAGGCCTGCTGACATTTGACCATAATTGTGAAAAAGTCTTACAAAATTAAACTTAAAATTTCCCTTTTTTCCAGAATTTACTGCAATTTTTATTCCGCTCAATGCCAGCTGAAATTTTGAAAAATCACAGTACCAAACAATTAAACAACGACATTTTCAAAGGTCTTTCTTGGACACAAATACAAGGTAATTTCATAATTTTTCAATTTCATTTTTTACATTTCAGTCGTCTCGTTATTGTATTGTGCCTTGTCACTAGTGGTCTAATGACAGGAACGATTCATAGATCGATTCCTCCGAGCCTGTTGGTGATATATAATCGGCTACCGGTAAAAATGAGGATAATTCTTGTGTTTGTCTTTCAGGTTGTGGTTGCGGCATTTGTGGATATTGTTGAGGAGGTTCGGCTACATGTATGTTCAAGTTGGAAATGAATTTATTAATCCAGACGGCCAAATTGAAAGATAGAATTTTTTGATATTCCCTTAAATTGCTCGTTATGTTGAATTCTTTATCTGAAAATTAATTTATAAAGTCTTAGTTTAGTTTCAATCGTGGGTCTTTATAAAGTCTTAGTTTGGCTTTAATCAAGTGTCTTTATAAAGTCTTAGTTTAGACTCCAATCGTGGGTCTTTATAAAGTGTTTGTTTAGCTTCAGTTGCTCTTACCTGCAAACTCTCTTAATGTCTTCAATATCACCGTTACCAAAGGCGAACTTTCATCCATTATAAATTGATCATTCAATAAAAACTCCCTCATTTCCTCAAATAGAATACAAACAATCTTTTTAATTTGCTGTCTCTGCGTACGCACAATTTTACGCTTTAATATTCGACAACGTAGTCTCTCCTTCCTCTTTGCCACCCTCTTCAAACGCTTCTCCTCCTTCAGCCAATCCAAAGCCCTTTGTATGCTGGTATACTCCACATTGGCTGATTTTTCCAAACGTTTATTCAACGATCTTTTGTGACGTTTCGATATGATGTGATTAAAATTATTTAAAGTATATGTTACCTGTTTTATATCAGGCTTGGCCAAACGATTAATACGAGCCGTGCAATTGGCTATAATGGTCTTCTTTAGGAAATAACGTGGCATTTTACGGGGCGCTGAAAAATTTGTCTTGGGCGTGGCCAAATACACGATATGCTCTGCCTTTGTTAAAACGTCACGATCGATAATTATATTGTCCGTATGTTTGCACACATATTGAGGATTGTAGCGTGGACAAACACAGAAATATCTGTATAAATAGCGAGGTGGCTGCTTTCTAGGCTTTTCAAAAAACGGCCGAATATCTTTACATTTAACGGGGCGTTCGTTTAGTAATATTTGACGGGCATTTAGTTCTTCTAAAACGGTTCGTGCTTTCTGAGCCGGTTTTAGGGGAATTTCTATTTCACTGGGAATTTCTTCAAAATTAATGGTCATTCTCTTTTAAGATTATAAAGGATTTGTTAACACACAAATTATTCACAAAAAATTTTATTTTTAAAATGTACGAATTTGACTTGTTTAGTTTTTCAATATTTTTTTTTTTTTTTGAATTTTGTTTTTTAGATCCAAACTTATCTTTGGAGAAGTATGTCTGCCACTTGTATACCGATGTGTTGAGTAAATTGCCGGCTGTTGTTCGCAAATGGTGGAATACCAGTCCTTCGAGACAAAAGACCTTTGTCGATACTTTAACCACCAACTTCGTTTCACCCATTATATGCCAGGAGGAACTAATGGCCATTGCTAGTAAAAAGGATAAACATGAAAATATGCAGGTAAGAAAGAAATAAAGGAAATGTTCTTTAGTTTTAATCTTAGGTCTTTTTATAGTCTTTACAGCCTCCCTTTATATATTTGTAATTCTTCTTTTTAGGTTACTGTACACATATCGACCCGTGAAGTTTTAGCGGTATATTCCATTGATGAGGCTCGCATGGAATTGGTTATAACATTGCCTTCCAATTATCCCTTAGGTTCAGTTAAAGTGGATTGTAATAAACAAATTGGTGGACGTTCTTCGTCACGTAACGTGGCCATGCAATTGACCATTTTCCTAACACATCAGGTAATAAATAAAAACTAGTTTTGTATTAGTAATCTTATGTCATATGTATATAATTAAACAATATTTGTTCAATTTCTCCATAGAATGGCACCATATTTGATGGTCTGGCTTTGTGGAAAAACAATTTGGATAAGAAATTCGAAGGCGTTGAAGAATGTTATGTTTGTTATACGGTTATACATCAAGACACCTGTCAATTGCCCAAATTAACCTGTAAAACTTGTAAAAAGAAATTCCATGGTCCATGTTTAGTAAGTATTTTGAATTTATTTCAAATTTTATATATATTTATATTATATTGTATGTTTTTTTTTAGTATAAATGGTTTACCACCAGCTCAAAATCCACTTGCCCTATATGCCGCAATGTTTTCTAAATTTGTTGATTTTTTCAAATATGTACATATGTACGTAAAAAGTGTGCAACATACAGCATGAAGCAATATTATTCATTGATGGATGTATTTTTGAGTCGAATATCGTAAATATTCAACGGAAAGGTTTAAATTAATATACATATTTATATATGTATATATTATAAATGTAATTTTATAATTATGCATACAAATAAACAATGATTAACAATAATCAAAGATTTGGTTTTTATTTAAGAAAAGTATGAAGTTTGTTTGAAATTTTTAAAATATCAATAAAAGCTTCGCTAGTATGTCATTAGTGTTTTATACCCGCAATTAGTTTTAAAACTAGGCGTTTTATTTAGTTGGAGTTGACAACATTTCCTGCAACAGTAAACGGTGACGAATAGTGTTGCCGTAGTAGAAAAACAGTTTTAACCGGAAAAATTCCTAAAAATTCAAATTTTTTTAAATAAATATACGTTTAAGGTCTTTATATGGGCTTAGTTTATTATTTAAATAACATTCATACTCACTTTAATAACCAATATCTCTTTTTTAAATAAGTACAACATAATTATTGTTTCTTGTTAGAGTTATTAATCTTTTCAATACTGTAAAGCGTTTTTAATATTATATAATTAAATTTTTTTAATTTCTTCTCTCTTCATTAATAAACAGCAATAATATGAATATTTATTAAATACTTCTTTTATATATGTATTTTCCTTTTCAATTGTTTAAGTATAAATTCCTTACTATATAAAAGTTTATTTAGGTAAATAAAGTATAATTAAGTTTATGTTTCATATTAAAAAATATATAATATGTACCTACATATGTATGAATGTGTTAAAAATATAATTACACACAATGAAAAACAAATGGCATAGATTACTTTTTTAACAAAAACAAAATGGCGTTGTTTATGAAACATGTTTGAAATTTAATGACTAATTGATGCGAATTTTTGTATAAAATAAGCTAAATTAGTATAATAAAACATTGGAATGGTCGTAATTAAAACTTTAGCATAAAATATTTAGCCCTAAAGTTTGCGTAATTAAGTTTTTATACCTATATTAGTTTAATATAAAACTTTACCTGTTTCATTAAGCTAGATTTACACGATTGAAATTTTCTTCAAAATGCTTCAAACTCGTGTAACATCAAAATTTCTTCATAATTTATTTATTTATTTATTTATTTAAAAATATTTAATAAGTACATACCTATTAAATATTTTTCAATGTTTTTTTTAATTGTTTTACAAAATACATTTACAAATTTTTTTCACAAATGTATTTTTAAAGCAGCCATATTTTCTTTAATTAAATTAAATAATTATTTATAATTATAGAACGTATTTTAAACTAATCTTTATAATATTTTTATAAACCATAATTCGAAAAATTATCTTTTCGTTTATTATTGCTCATAATTTGTTTGGAAAATTTAATAGATTAAACAAAATTTGTCTTTTAAGAATTGACCAATTAACGGAGTAAAATATCCACTTTACTGAATTTTATGTGTTTTAATTGTCAATCCAATAGTATAAGAATTCAACATTTTGATAACTTTTATTCTGGTTAAACATCAATTTTTTAAATACCTAGGTAGGTACAGATTAAACTTTAGCATAAAATTTTCACTATTATTCAAGTTAAAGTGATCAAACGTCCAAAGAAATGTAGTCAATATAATCCTATCAGTTGAATTATAATTTTTAAAACCATTTTTTTCATTTAAACTAAAAAATTGATTATTAATGATTATGCTGCTGTTTAAAATAACAGTTCTATTGGTGTTTTATCAAAAGTTATCTGGCCACCCTATTGTTTACACAAAACAAGAATCAGTTTCATTGGCTGAGAGTAACGAGTGCTTGTGTGTGTGATTCTCCTCAATTGTTAGTTTTGTTTCTTTACTTGTGCTAGCGAGTTGATTGGTTGTTTATTATTGTTCATGTGATTGGTGAATTTGTTTGCATATGCTTTTCATTTTTTAAGGACCAGGCATAAAAAATAATATATATGTACCTACCCATGTATCTTTATTTGTAAAACATGTTACAAGATATCAAATATTTAATTTTTTGCTGACAGTGCACTCAAATTATAAACTCTAAATAGATACGTATTTTCTTTCAATAATAAACTTACAAAGTTTATTTCAAATAAGTACCTACCTAGTTAAAGTTTAAAATAATTTTTGTGATAAAAATTAATGTATGTAAACATTTACTCTTGTTCAAACAACTATGTTTGTCATTTTTAAAAATTACAAATATAATTATGAACATGAACAAATTTGTATCTGCTATTCTACCAACAATTTGTTCTTGTAAGCACAAAACGATGACTCGTTAAGACATGGCCTTAGATTCGCTAACGACAGAAGATTTCAAATAATATTGTAAATACGAAATAGGTACAAATAGGTAGGTATGTACCTATAAATTAAATTAAATAAAGCAAGTCGCAGTTGCCTTCCTGCTCTTTACTCTATTGACTCTTTTATGTAACTCACACAATAAACGTAATCCTTTTTTAACTGAAATTATCACGAAAAATTTATTAACAAGTCGCAATACCTATGTATATTTTTAAAGTCAAATGAGAATATAACAGAATTTTCCATGGTGCAATTGGAATTTTCCATCGCTGAGTTATGTTTACAACAGGGATGGAAAAGTTGATATGATCGTACTTTTATTTATATAATAGGAACCTATTTACAGGAAAAATATAAATATTCCATAGACTTAGAATAATTTTCAAATATAAATAGCTAAAGTATTTTTTATAGAAAATATTGTGTACCTATAACATATAAAAAATCTTGTACATATACAGCCATGTCATAGAATTTAATTACGTTCGGAAGCGGAATCAATTCCGTATTTTGCTTCTATAGAAAAAGTAAAACAAAAATTTTTTCGAAATAAAACCTAGAGATGCTTAAAATTACAATTTCGCATAGCAAATTACAAGTGGTTTCATTCCGAAAAAATGTTTCATTGTACTTTTTCTACAGAAGCAAAATACAAAATTAATTTCACAGTATAACAATATTTTTTGTAGAAAATTTTCAGTAGAACGAAATTTTCCAGCCCTGAGTTGTTATGTTTACAAACAAGCATCAGCTGTGATGCCAGATGATTTTTAGAAGTACATAATTGCATAAACACAAAATAATGGTAAACAAAAGACTAAAGTTTAAAAATAATATTTCATTTTCTAATTAAAAAAAACTAATTTTATTACTTTCCTTTTGGAAATTTTTTTGCAACACAGCTTTGAAAATGGTTTCACAAAACTACAATAAAGATTTTAATACGTTTATTATTATCAAGCTTTGTTTAATCACTAAATTTAACCAAATAGTTTATGTACCAATGCTAATTTAAAAAAATTAAAGTAAAAAATATATGTATGTATATGTAAATAGTATTAAATAATTTATAATTATCTTTAGTATCTGTTTTATTTTTAAAACTTTTCAATTAAGTTTCCATTTTTGTAAATTAAAATATATATTTTATATAGGTATTCAACAAAAATATATATTTAATAAAAAGAATATGTAATGATATTGCACTTAAGCAAACAAGAAAAAAGAATATACACATAAAGAAAAGAATATATTATTATACAACAAAATAACACCTAAACTAATTAAAAAAAATAATAAACATAGCAAAAAATCCTAAATTCGGCTATTATAATTTATTTTATATAACATATTATAATGATAATAAAATATAATTAACAAACATAAATAAAATTATATAATAAACATATAAATTAAACATAAACATTAAAAAAACTTCCCACTTTTTCAACAATTTCTTCAAGTTTCTATAGATAACTCCTCTCTTCATTATTTAATTTTCCGTTTTCATTGTGTTACAAATTATAATAAAATTAGGTTTATAATAAAAAAATTTACATACCTATAAATTATATAATAATCACAATTTTAATTATACGCTCCGTGTAGTTTCATTGCCATTCTTTTGTTCTGTTTTATATAAATCTTATGATATTGTGCACATTTTCTTCAGGTCATTTTCCGTTTCATCGTTTTCTATAACTCCTAAACCAGCATTTGGTGGGGCTTTACCTTCAAAATTTGGCAAATATGGTTCATAGTCTAAGCCTTTACGTTCGTAGAAGAGTAAGTATGCAGAGCTAGGATCTATGTTGGGTTGACTGGATATTTCACGACATGAACTGTCATTGTAACAATACCACGAACCATTGGGATTAGCGGCATAGGAAACATAATGGCCACCATTTAACATTCCCGAGTGTGACTGAAAGATGGATTAAATAAAGAATATAATGTTTGGTTTTTTCATATAAACTAAGATAGATAAAGACAACCATTAAAGCTTAAAGAACAATGTTTAAGCTTAACTAATACTAAATAAAGACCTACGATTACAGCAACACTAAGACTAGATAAGGACCTACGATTAAAGCTGAACTAAGACTAGACAATGATATACAATTAAAGCTTAATTAAGACTAGATAAAGACCTATGATTGAAGCTTCACTAAGGCTAAGATTAAAGCAAAACTAAGATTAGATAAAGATAAAGCAAAACTAAAAAGAGGACCTACAATTGAAGGTAATCTAAGACTAAATGAAGACCAATGATTAAACTATGATAACAATGATCTACAATTAAAGCTAAACTAAGACTAATTAAAGACCAACAATTAAAGCTAGACTAAGACTTATTAAGGCTAGTTAAAGCTAAACTATCTGTATCTATAGACCAGCGATTAATGCTAACCTAATACTACATATAGACCTTCGATTGAAGCTCAACAATAATTTCCTTCACACTTACCACAACAGCATACAATTTATATTTGGGATCAAACTTATCTTCACCATTTTTCAGCTTATGCTGATGGAAATCTTCAAATTCACCATCGATTATGGGCGTCTTAGTTAAACTAGTCGATATTAAACGTTTTCTTCGCGTTATTGTGCGATCACCTTCATTCTGGCGCAGAGTATTACCCATTATTGAGGTATTATCTAACATTTTATCCGTACTTTCGTCTTCCTCCAAATCATTGGTTGGTTGTGGAAAATTATCATTGTTGGCATTGCTAGAGCAGTTATTTTGGTTGGTTGTTGAGGAAGCTGTTGCGGTACTGGTCTCTACAATATTACTGCAATTGTCTAAAATTTGAGTGTGATTTGAGTGTAAATTCAGCATATTATTAACTTGATCATCTAAAGACAATTGGGCCTCTTTGGTTAGACCGTTAAGAGGTTTGTTGCTAGGGGTATTGTTGGTGGTATTTGGATTGGTGGTGTTGGTGTTAGTATTGTTGATACTATTGCCATTATTTGGCGAGTGCTTAGTGTATGTTTGAGTTTCTGAGGCTTTATTGCTTAAAGTGGTAATATTATCTTTTTCGCTAATTTCTGTCAGCGTTTTAGAAATATCATTCATTTCGAGTAATTCTTTGTGTCGTAATATGGTTTCTTGAGGCACCGCTGCCAAATAGGGTGTGGGATCGAAGTTGTCAAAGGGAAAATGCACCACCTTTTGTGATTTAACCCACTTGTTGTTGACACAATTGAAACGTTTCAAATGGACAATCTAAAAAGAAAAAATATTTGACAATAAAGTCAAACGTGTTAAAAAGACCAACTTACCAATATAGGCGGCAGTTTCCAGATTTGTAATTTCTTAGTGGCTGGCTTTTTACCTTTACAATGGCTGCAGTGATACCACTGCTCTAATTTTTCTTCCGAGGTAAATGCTTTCAGGCAATGATTCAAATCAACCGGTTCAATTTGTTCTTTACGACATATGGTAACCGTATCATGATCTACCCAAAGCTAGAAGAAAATTACAAATATGTATAATCATTAATTTTTTTACGAAAATCTTTGAAATCATTTTCATCTAACCCTTTCCAAAGTACTTTGATAACGCAAGTGCAATGCTGTAGGATCCCAATCAATGGCTATGGTAAAATGTTCAACACCACCGCCACCACCATTTCTTGTTATTCCTTGAGTCGCGGATTGTTGCGATTGCAATGAATCTCTATCGGATGAGTTGTTTGCAATAGTTTTTTTATTTTCTAAATTAGGCAAAGAACCTGTTGTATATTTTGGCATCATTTTAGGTGTTGAGGCATTACCTTTAAATGTTTTTTTTTTTATAATTAAACATTAGAAAGTTAAGCTAGATTTACACGATTGAAATTTTCTTCAAAATGCTTACACGAGTAAACAGCAAAATTTCTTCAAAATTTATTTAAATTTAGTTGTTAATAGTTGTTAAATAAATAAATTTTGAAGAAATTTTGATGTTTACACGAGTTTGAAGCATTTTGAAGAAAATTTCAATCCTGTAAATCTAGCTTAACTTTTGTTACAAAAAATAAATAACAGGAAAACGTACTTGTATTTAAGCTGCTGGTAAATAAATTACCTTGTAAAACATAATCATTATTACAGGGTATTTCACAGCCACGACAAAAATTTGACCAGGGGCATAAAGCACATGTTAGGCCATCGTTTTTTACGGCACGCAAGGAAAATGGAAAATCATAGCCCAAGCTGTCGTCGCTGGAAAATTAGAAGAAATTTCTAAATTATTAAAATCTAACAGCTTTAAGGAAATACCCTAAAGACTTAATTCTATAATAAAAACAAAATTATGACCATTTTATATTCAATACTGTGTTTATATTGTCTGGGTTTAACCTAAATAGTGGGTTTTCTAAAGTCTAAGTTTAGCTCCAATCTTGGATCTTTAAAAAGTCTTAGTTTAGCCTCAATCGTGGATCTTTCTAATGTCTTAGTTCAACATCCATCGTTGGTACTTCAATCGGTCCTTTATTGTCTTAGTTTAGCATGCATCGTGGGTCTTTATATTGTCTTAGTTTACCTTCAATATTAGGTCTCTCTAATATCTTAGTTTAGCATCCATCGTGGGTCCTCCAATCGGTCCTTATACTTAGTTTTAGTTTAGCTTCCATAGTGCGTTCTTTAATCGGTTCTATTTTACCTTAGTTTAGCTTCAATCGTGAGTCTTTCTTATGTCTTAGTTTAGCTTCCATCGTGGGTCCTCCAATCAGTCTTTATATTGTCTTAGTTTAGCTTCAATCATAGTGCGTTCTTCAATTTGTCCTTATATTGTCTTAGTTTAGCTCCAATCGTGAGTATTTCTAATGTCTTAGTTTAGCTTTCATCGTGAGTACTCCAATAGGTCCTTATATTGTCTTAGATTAGCTTCAATCGTGGATCTTTAAATTTTCTTTGTTTGGCTTCAATCGCTGGTCTTTATATTGTTGCTTAGCTTCCATCTTGGGGGTTTATGTTGCCTTAGTTTAGCTTCAATATTGGAGGGTTTTTATAGTCTTAGTTTACTTTAATCGTAGGTCTTTTTAAGTCTTATCCAAGTTTCAAACGTCGGTCTTTATATAGTTTTAGTTTAGCTTTAGTCGTGGGTTTTTATATACACCCCTATCGTGAATAAAAATTCCACATGAAATTTGTTGCCTTTTATTTTTTAACACTGAATTTTAATAGGAAAAATGTGAAAAGGGAACAAATTTCATGTGGAATTCATATTCACAATAGGGGATAGTCTTACGTTTATTTTCGATTGTGGGTCTTTATATTCTCTTTGTTTAGCTTCAATTGGCCTTTATATTGTCTTTGATTAGCATCCATCTTGTGGGTTAAAACAGGGGCCAAATCACCGCATAATAAGAAAATTACGATAATTTTTACTTGATATCGAATGCGGTGATTTGGCCCCTGTATTAGTTTAGCTTCAATCTTGGGTGTTTATATTGTCTTATTTATGTTTTTTTTTTATTTGATTAACTACGCTTAACTACTTACCAGTCTGCCGCATGATTAGCTTGATCCGTTGACGCCGGCAGTGGACTCAGCAGACGGCTAACTTGCAACCAAACTGCACAATATAAATCCTTATTTGTGCCACCCTCCAAATTGGGTATTATCAAAGGCACACCAAATATGCTGGGTCGCGTTTTATGATGCGACAGAAAATAACTATCCTGGCGCGTGATCTTACGATGTACGGCCATCAAATATTTACCAACTTTATAATGCTGCGAAGGAACTCTTGAAAATATACCATTACCCAAAGCAACGGCTGCATCACTAACATTAGAAGCACCTGCAGCTGCACCACTCGCAACAGGCGTCATTGCTGCCACAGCTCCTAATGAATCATTTAGATCTTGTTGCATGAAATTTTGACGATTAATTTCCGCCTCCATTAAACGCTGCGCATTATTCTCGTCGGTCGAGGCATTTAGCCGACAGGGGCAATCGCTCATGCGACGTGGACCATAACACATTGAAGTGGGCTCTGAGGAATTAGCGGTATTTAGATTAGTTAAAGGATCACAAGTAGAACTTTCCATGGAATTTTCGCCGGAATGTGTAGCAGTAACAGATGAAGAGGAACAAGTATTTGCCTCAGTGGCATGTAATAGCTTAGAGGTGGATATATGCTTTTGTAAAGTGCCACCATTGACAAAAGTATTTTCAGGACTACGACTTAAATGGGGTGTTTGCTAAACAGCAAATAAGTATATATACATATGTATATAAAAATTAAGTTTAATTAGAAGGGTTACATAGAAAATAAACGTAAAAACAAATGTTATTTAGTTAGCAAGTGTGCTTTGGTTATATGAATAAAGGCGGAAATTTATTAATTAAAACAAAATCAATAGATATTATTTGTAATTTAAGCCAAGTTAAGTGCTTTAAGCATTAAAGTGATAAAACAAGTATAAAGGGCTAAACACCACAAGCACATTTGCTAGTACCACAACCTAAAATAGTACGTACATACATATGTATGTATATAATCATTAAAGGCGTAAGAAAATAGAACCAAAGAAATAGAAAGTTAACTAAAAAGGCAAAAAAAAAATACATAATATTCTACAAAAAAAAAAAAAATAAATAAACAGGAATATTGCTAATAACAAATTAATTTAAAAATATGGTGCTTTATTAAAACTATTAAACAATTATATCAAAGGAACTGTACAATTAAACTATAATTATATTGGTTGCTAACAATTAAACTGGACATTTAAATAAGAAAAAGATAAGAATAAATCAAATATCAAAGAAATGTACAATTTTATTTTAAATAAAATCAATGATGAACAAAAGGAGAAGTTTCAGACTCAAGATAAAAAACTAAACTAAGACTGTATAAACACTTCTATTAAAACTAAGATAAGACTTAAAAAAGACCTTCGATTAAAGCTAAATTAAGACTATAAAAATACCCACGATTGAAACTAAGATAAGACTTAAAAGAACCTACGATTAAATTAAACTAAGACTATAAAAAGACCCACGATTGAAGCTAAGATAAGGCTATATAAATACCCTTGATTAAATCTAAACTAAGAATATATAAAGATCCACTATTGAAGCTAAGACAATTCTTAAAAAGACCTACGATTAAACTAAACTACGATTACATAAGCATCCACGATAAAAGCTATATTAAGACTATACAAACACCTACAATTGAAGCTAAATTAAGACGTTTTAAAGACCCAAGTGTGAAGCTAAACTAAGCATATATAAAAACCTAAGATTAAAACTAAACTAAGACTACATAAGTATCCACTATAAACGCTATACTAAGAGCCAGTTTTTTACTTGTCAGTTAAACTCAGCTTAACACACTGTTATATTAAACCTCAAATATATTTTGCCGGGATTTAACTACTGATTGTGTTTCTCAGTAGTGGATTACCTCCTGTCAATTTTGTTAGCGTTGCCGTACTGTTCAATCAAAATACATATGGCATTCCTCCTAATTTTTTATATAAATATGGCAATATCTTAAATTTTCGCAAAAAATCAAACCAACGTATCCTAAAGGTGGCTATACACTACGTGTTTTTGCTTATATATTTTTAAGTTTACAACTCACATGTTTTTCTTTGTGTCTGTCAAAATTGGTTATTTTACATATGGGTTTTAATTTTTGGTCACCAACTTGTATGTATAATTACACGTGACATCGCCATGATTAAAACAGCTGATACGCTTAAATATTACTTTTTTTACATATAAATTTCCATGTCGTTTCTTTAAAAAATGCGTTAAAGCCGATACAAAGCGTCACTAAATTGCCGGCGTCAAAAATATTGATTTAAGATTTTTCGTTTTTTAATATACAAGATGTGGAGCTTGTATCAAAAATTTTTAAATAATTTATATCATTGTTATTAAATTATCAAAATGGGATAAAAAAAATATTTAATTTTTCACTTATGCAAATTCTTCATACGGCCGGCTAATGATAGCGCAGATTTAACCATCGACAAATCTTTTCGCCTGGCATATACATTTGAAAACATGTGTTTGAACATAAGAAAATTGAGCGTGTTCTAATCGAAAAAATACATATGTATTTCCACATGTATTTTACACAAGCAAAGTTTTTGAGGTCACCAACTACATGTTTTTACTCCCATATGTAAAATTTGACATATATAATGTAAAAAACACGTAGTGTATATGCACCTTAAGGAATTCTAAAAATTACAATTTGCAATTGTTAGAAATGAATTATTATTTAGTTTTTTAGAGAATTTTTGTTTTTTTTTTTAATAAATTAGTTAAGCGAAATCTTTGCAAGAATTCGGCGTCGGTATAAATGCAGTAATGATTTGAACGTGTCCTTATTGTTCGTATCTTTCTAACAATTGACATATTTAAGTTATTATGTCAGATCATGCAATGTTGTGGGATCTGGCAATGTGCAATATTAGTTCAGACGACATAATAAAATTATCTGCCAACATAAATTTTCAGTTTACAAGGTTGAAGCTAAAATAGGACTTAAAAAGGCATACCTACGATTAAAGTAAACTAAGATTGTTGTATGGAAAAAATTCGTTGTCAGACATTGGCTGGATTGTGCGTGTATGTGTTTAAAAATGTCATGGAACAAAAAAGAGCAATTGAAACAATTTCAGCTGTATATGTACTAGAAAGCAGCAGAGATGAAGACAAAATAAAAAAAAACCGCCGCTACGTTTGGGTGAAAGAACTGTATGGAATCTATGATCTCTTGACATAGAATATATTTAAAAAGTTTTTATTCAACGCAATCAGATCCCATAAATTTCGCCGTACATCAACTTCCTAGAAAAGTTTGATAATACTTTCATGTGACCACACGAATTGTTTTGGTCTTGCTTTTTTGTCACTTTTAGAGCTTGCGGCACTCTATGAAGCAGGATTCATTAATTAAAATCTCGATATCCATTTATTATTTTCTTCAATTTTCTTTCACATTATTTAAATATTATTGATACACAGCATGGTGCAACTATACAAGGTGAGTGCAGTAGCCCAACTGACTGACTTTGTTTACAATTTACTTATGTCAAAAGTAATACTTTTTCAAGTATTTTTGATAGTAGTACATTATTTTACACACACAAAATGCCTGTTGTTTCTGTTTTGTGTTGTATTTGTTGTCGATTTGCACTCACCTTGTATAGTTGGACCATGATACACAGTTTTGTTTGTTTATTTATGTATGTATGTAAAGGGTGTCCCAATTAGAACGCAATTTTTAAATTTTAAATAAAACACAGATTTTTAAAAAAAATCGTGAAACTTTAATATGTATATCGTAAAGTAGACAGAATGAGGTTATGTATGGAACAAGATATCGTGCAGATGGCCGCCGCGGCTTTGCTGGCATACACGCGATCTTTTAATAAAATTTTCAATGACCTTTTTGCATAAATGCTGCGGTATTTCATTAATGCAGCGTGCAATTTCCTCTTTTAAGACTTGAGTCGTCGTCGGCTTATTATATATATATTATGAAATTTTTGTCGCTGCGATTCTTGTCGTATCTTCTTTAAAATTGTATTTGCGTCTACATTGTGAGATTTTTGTTGCAGAGATTTTTTGTGGATGTATACATGTTTTTATATATTTTTTGACAATTCCTTTTCAAAATAAACAAAAAAAGTTAAATAAACACATGTATTTGATTGTAGCTAGCACATACATACATACATGTATGAAAATAAAAAACAACGAATGAGGGAACAAAGCGTGTCTCACGAGTACATGCATATGTGTACCCCTTTTAATACGACTCACCGCTCTCGCCTACAAAGCAAGAATCGCAGCGACAAAAATTTCATAATGTAAACCGGGACTTTCTCTGGCTGTATGACATGTGGCGCCGTCTTGTTGAAACCACATGCCCTCCACATTCATTTCTTCAATTCTAGGCAAGAAAAACTGGTTATCATTTCACGGTACCGAACACCATTGACTGTTTGCGCTTGACCTGCCTCATTTTCATAAAAAAAGGTCATCACGTACAGGTGCGACATTTTCGGTCGATCGACCTGGTCGAAGGCGCGTTGTTGTCTTTACATCATAACATACCCAGTTTCGGCAAATTTATCCATTAATCTCTTTACAGTTGACTCTTTTGGAACATTATTGTGACCCCAAATTGTTCGCAATTTGCGAACTGTAGCCGCAAAACTTTCACCATTTTGGTAAAACAATTTCACATTGAGAATGCGTTTTTCATTCGTGTAGCGCTCCATTTTTACTAACCTCGTACCTTCTACTAGCAAACAATAACAATTGTTCAAATGTCAAACAATGACACTTCGAATGGCGCCAAATTTAAAAATTACGTTCTAGTTGGGACATCCTTTATGTATATACAGAGTTGCAAATAGAAATAATTTCTCTGACAATGTTGACATTGTCAGATGCATAAACTTTGCACATCTGACAATGAAAAGTGTTGTGACAATATCAATCTTAGAATGGCGAAAAATGTGTTCACATGATTGTTTGATGTCTGACAATATTTTTGTCTTACAATATACTGAAAATGCTTTTTATGACAACGTTGAAACACAAAAATTGTACATAACTTTAGCTTCATAAACTTATATGCTTGATACAAAAAACAGACTATAGAAATACATACGATTGAAGCTAAAAGAGAGTGATTACCGTAAAACAATATGGAGATATTTCTGTAATTGTACACCATTGATTTTTAAATTAAAAAAAATTCAAAACTAAAACAAAAAATTCTATTTAAGTTTACAACCAAAACCACTACAAATTAATTTGGAAAATGAAAAAGGTATTGCTATATAAAGCAAATTTTGTATTTAATATGTACGATATGTGGTTAAAACAAAGAGACACATTCTTTACCAAAAATGCGTGTTTTGGAAAAATTTATCCATACTTCCATATTAAAAAAGGTAGTTGTTGGTTTTTTTTTTAGCTTATTAAACAAAATTATTGGCTAATATTAACAGAATTGTGTTCTTGGTTACTTTTTAAAGGTTTTTTTCGTCTTTGGCAAAGTTTCACACAATGACAGACAGCAAAGCCATACAATAAATATATTGCTTTTGAACAAAACAAAATGTAAACGTGTGTAAAGAATAAATATTAATGATGCAATAAATAAGGAATGGATTTTATTGTTAAAACATAATTAATACTTTAAAGTAAAGAATATGTATTAGAATAGGTGTGTCATAACAATGTCGGCCCGTATTAGGACTGGAACACCCAGTTCTCAATTTAAATATAATTTAATTTAAATATATACCAAACATGTATTGTCTATGAAAAACTGTCCAATGCAGATACATTTCCATATAAAAAACAGACACTTTTTTACAGAAAACTGTCCAATACAGACACTTTTTTATAGGAAACTGTCCAATGCAGACACTTTTGTATAGAAAACTGTCCAATGCAGCCATTTATCTATAGAAAACTGTTCAATGCAGACACTTTTGTATAGAAAACTGTCCAATGCAGACATTTTGTATAGAAAACTGTCCAATGCAGACACTTTTGTATAGAAAACTGTTCAATGCACTCTTTTCTAGAGAAAACTGTCCAATGCAGACACTTTTCTATAGAAAATGAAAAAATGCAAAATGCGCCTGGCCCACGATGTCGAACGATAACGTTCGCTTATATAAGACTTAAGACACAAACTTGATTGTGGAATAAACAAACTTGATTGAGTAAAAAATAGATACGATAAAAAGTTTGTGTATTAAGTCTTATCTAAGCGAACGTTATCGTTCGACATCGTGGGCCATGAGGTAAGTCTTGTCAGTCATCAAGGCTACTTTATCCATGAACGTTGCCTTGAGGAATATCTTGTTTAATTCTTCAAATGGTTAATGACCACTCTAGGTTATTAGCCGTACAATTGTTCATGTTGTTTAGCATAATGGAATGCTGGAATAGTGTAGCGTTTATTAAAGTGTGAAAGGCGCCCCTGCAGGTATAAATCTTTTGAGATGTGAATGGCTTGGTAATTGGTATTACTTACAATTTTCTCCAAATTTTAACATTTTCAGAATCTACAACATTATTGCATCATTAACATTTAAAACAAGAAAATTTGCAAATTTTCTTTTATTTACACATGTAAGAGAAAATATATATATAAAAAAAGAGTAGAGAAGTTAATTCCATATTCTTAGACAATATTAAATACATAATTGTGTTGTTGCCTTAAAATAGTAGCCATACCTTGAAGCATAATAAATTCTGGGGCATGCACATAGTGTTTCCAAAGCACCGCCTTACCTTCGTTGATACATGTACATCATCGTCTTCGGTTTCATCGTCATCTTCATCGGCCAGTGTCATATTACAACGGACATTTTCGAAATTATTATGATGCAGCTTAGACGAGGTTATTGTTGTAGCATTAGTTAACGAGGTTTGTCGTTGTGTTGGCAGTGGTGGTGTCTCATCAAAAGAATATTGTTGCTGATGCTCAGCATAAATTTGTTGCACTGTTTGGCCTTCATTATTAATATTATTTATGGAATTTATTTGATTGTTAGATGTATTGTTAGTCGTATTATTTAATAAAGTCAAGGAAGAATATGAATCATAAGCGGTTAACATGGCTAGAAAGAGGTTTAAAATAAATAAATGTTCTTCTAAGTTGTATGCATAACGCTTACCTGAGCTTCTTTGTATATCTTTTAAACCTTTTTCGATATTTATGCCCAAAGTAGAACTAGATCTAGAGCGATCGGCACATTCTTCGGGTAATTGATAAACATATAATTCTTTGGCCGAAGAAGGTTTAATTTTATCTTCATCCAGAAATGAGTGTCTTATTTGAGAATTCCAAACCTCACAGATTAGCATAAAGTTTGGATTTAAATAACACAAGGAGGCCAGTTTACGTTTCAAATCAAAATATTTTGATTCCGAATTTAAGCGCAAACCATATTTGGTGGGCACCGAACCATCCAATAAAATAACTAAGAAAATAGATTATAAAATAATGTATATATTTGAAAAAATAGCCAAAACCTCAAACTTACCCAAAATCTCAAAGTAAATGAAATTTTCTACTGGCAAAGGTAAACTCAATAAACTGAATGGGTCAAAACGTACTGATTCCCGACCACAACACATACAGCTAACTTTCGACTTCAACTGGCCATAAAATAAATCAATTATGATAGACTGATTGCGGGCATGATGTTGCAGCCAAGCTTCTGCCGCCACTATCTTATCTGGACGACCATTAGAGTCTTTTAGTTCACTGTAGGGTTTTTCCATAACACGATTAAGATCTTCATGCAAAGCATCTAAAAGCCATTCCAATAACTCCTGTGAATCATGCTGGCCGCCTCCAGCAAACTGGGGAGCATGTTTGGTAACACAAAAACGCAACTTTAAGGGAGCCACTGATCTGGTCGTAGCACTCCACACTTCTTTTAACAACTCACCATATCTGGTGGCTAAATGTCCTCTAGTACCCAACTTATTGGTGGTGTTTACCTCAAACAAGTGCTTATTTTGCCGAAAATACTGGGCCAGAGGTTGTGTATTAAATAGAACCTGAAGAGCGGCATTCATGAAGCAGGTATTACCTAAATTATGTAAACCAGTAGCGCCAGGAGCTTGTACGGACATAATGGATGAACGTGTCAACCGGCGATCGTTTACAGCAGAGCCTCCTGTTTGTGTTAAAGTCAGAGAACCCAATTCCTCGGGCCAAGTCTGATCTTTATTTCTAATTTCCAATAAAATTTGATCATTATTCTTGATCATTAGTTCTTTAAGCGTAACATTATCTTCTTCCAATAAAATGGCACTATTATCCAAAGAGCCGGCTGGTATATGCCACAAACGTATATCTTCAATGCGCAAACGTAATTGTTCACACAGAAAATTGCCAATTTGTTGTACGGTAGCTAAACGACTGAAAGCAGCGGTGTAAGCCAAATAACGTTTTGGTGGCTGCAACACATTGGAAGCTGTAATAGCAGCAAATCCACCACCTGAAGCTAAAACACCATAACCACCTTACAAAAAAAAAAACTTAAAGAAACTCTAAAAATCTCAAGTTTAAAAAATAACTTACCCGATACAGCCCCCCAATTATTGGCCGTTTGGGCTTGAGGCACACTTTGATGCATCAAAATACGCAGATTTAAAGGATACAATTCTAGTTCCACATCTGCGGTATTTGGCGGTTGTATGACTTGGCGTGGCAAAGGTAAATTGTCACCATACCAACGATTTAAAGCCTTCCACAGGGATTTGGGTACCAATTCAAAATCATGGTTTTGTACTAAAGGTGTATCACGCTTCAAATGACCCCCCTCGCCCGTCAAAGTGCGTATATTCTTAAAAGGATTTGGTGTTACCAGACTGTTATTGTCTATGGCACAGGGACGACAACCCAAATTACGTCCCGTAGATATACCACTACTGGCCGAACCTTTAACAGTAAAGTATAGGAAATAAATCAAGATAATGTGCAATTAAGAACTTAGAAATCCTTACCCATACTACAATTATCGCTTGTTATACAGACTTCCACTCCTACGTAATCCAAAGAATTGGTATTAAAACTTTCATCACATACCAAGGCCTCGTCTATGCCACAATTATAATTTGATTGACGTTGTTGTGCGCCAGTATGTCTACAATATTCACATGTCGTAGAGATATTGTTGACATACTGCAACCAGGTGATCCACCAATCACGTGATATTAAATACCAAAATTGTCCTACACGATATTTGCGTTTTTCCTCGCGATCTAGCCAGCCTCGTACTGAAATAAATAAAAGGTAAATGTTTTGGTTAAAAAAACATTGTAACATAACAGTTTTCAATATAAAACATTTTCTATAGAAAACTTTTCAATGCAGACTGTTTTCTATAGAAAACTATTCAACGCAGACTGTTTTCTATAGAAAACTATTCAATGCAGACTATTCTTTATAGATAACTATCCAATACAGACTATTTTCCATAGAAAACTATCCAATGCAGACTGTTTTCTATAGAAAATGTTCCAATGCAGACTGTTTTCTATAGAAAATGTTCCAATGCAGACTGTTTTCTATAGAAAATGTTCCAATGCAGACTGTTTTCTATAGAAACTTATCCAGTGCAGACTGTTTTTATAGAAAACTATTCAATACAGACTATTTTCTATAGAAAACTATTCAATGCAAACTATTTTCTATAGAAAATGTTCCAATGCAGACTGTTTTCTATAGAAAATGTTCCAATGCAGATTGTTTTCTATAGAAACTTATCCAGTGCAGACTGTTTTTTATAGAAAACTATTCAATACAGACTATTTTCTATAGAAAACTATTCAATGCAGACTATTTTCTATAGAAAATGTTCCAATGCAGACTGTTTTCTATAGAAAATTATCCAACGCAGACGGTTTTTTATAGAAAACTATTCAATAAGGACATTTTTCTATAGAAAACTATTCAATGCAGACTATTTTCCATAGAAAACTATCCAATGCAGACTGTTTTCTATAGAAAACTATCCAATATAGACTGTTTTTTTTTATAAAAAACAGTAAAACAATAAACAATAAAAAACAATAGAAAACAGTCTGCATTGGAAACTGACAATGATGGTTTCTATAGAAAATTGTTCTCAGTTTTCTATAAAAAACAACTGTTTGTTTGCTACACATTTGTTTCACTCACCTATATCATATTCCATATGACGACATTGAGGCCATAAACCAAACACTATGTGGCATACTTCAAATATCAAATCTAAAAATGGCTGTAGTAATTTTAAGCTACTCTTAACATTCCACATCATAAAATCTTCTGCTCTCAAATTGACATTTAAATTTTCTATTGTTAGAGAATCCTAAAAAAAAGAAATTAAACATCTTAGTAATCATAAATATTTCAAAAAAATTTCTATAAGAATCTTTACCATTTTTTGGTTTTGACCAACTTTTAAATTGGTAAAATTAACAATATCTTTTAAAGCTTCTTGTTTCGTTATATCTTTGTACATGTTAGCATTGCGATTTTCTTTGGCCACAAATAATAAAACATTTATCATTTGTAAAGTTTCGAAATGATTTAAAATACCATCACGATCCACATCGAAGATTTTGAAACAAACTGCAATATATTTAAAAACAAAAAGAATATTAAAGGTTTGAAATTTGATAAAATTAAAAATCTGTTACATCTTGTTCTCTCTACACCAGGTCCACGACAGGCAGCACTGACGCCACAACAGAGCTCCTTAAAATCAATATGACCATCACGATTTTCATCAAAAGCATTGAACAGGCCTTGTAAAGCATTTTTGGGTATGGGAGGACTTAATAAAGGACCCAGCAATTGCAAATCCAATTGACCATTGGGTGAGGAGTTCTTTAAACGCCAAAACTCTTTTTCCAAATCACCAATATCCTGAAAATTGCGTATAGTATACAAAAACAAACATTTTCTTTCACATTTATTAAACAAACCTTTTCTTCCAAATGTGTTACACCCGCTAAACTTTGATAGAATGTGGGTGTTTCCAATTCCGAAGTCAAACTGATACAATTATCCGATAATAACCATTTCGAGAGTACGGTAGAGGTGCGATTTTTTAAAATCCAACCCTGAAATTGCTCAAAATTTATACGATCTGTTTGAGAAAACAAAGAAACACTTTCGTAGGGATGTAAATTAATTGACTTGGTGAAATCTGACTTTAATATATAAGTGCCATTATCATTGCAATATAGATTCCAAAGAAATCTATGGAACAGAAAAAAGAAAAATCAGTTGAAATGAAATGTTATTTTATAAAGTAAAACTTACTTGGTTTTTTCATCTTCGGTACCACGTGTTATTAAAACAAGACCACATAACAGATCTTTAAATGAAATACCCTTGTTGGTACCACCACAAGCGGTATACAGTAAATCTGTAACATTTGCTGGCACGCCCTCGCACAATACATCTTGCTGGAATGCATTACGACTTAGATAGAAGCGACCAACTCCTGCTGATTTCTTAAAAGCTTCTTTAAGACGCCTTAATTCGGATTCGGAAACTGTTGGAATAAAAAATTTTGTTTATTTCAATAAAAATTTTATGAATTATGTATATATCAAATTCTTATCAATGATTTATATTTGTAAAGTGTTAAATTTAATTATTGTTTTATTTCTAAATCTGTGTTCTTTTTTTACAAATTAATATTATTTAACATTATTTGCTCAAACGCTTCAAGTGGTTGTATATTGTTGCTAGTGTTAGTTAAATGCCACTTGGAGATATAAAAGTTTGTTTGCTTTGAAACTGTAGAGTTTATTAGAGCAAATCATATTGATGACGAAAATTGGTCTAGAAGATTAAACATGAGAAATTTCAATTTGAATTCCTTTTAAATTATTAATAAATTGTTTTATTTTGCACAGCAGTTAATAAATATTGTATTCTTAATTAGTAAATGTAGAAAAAATTATACATACATACATATGTATATCTTTACAAGTTTCAAATGTTTTTGAACTTAAGTTTAAATATCAAACTTTGTCAAAACCAAGATATTCTAAAACTACAGTGGTGGACATTAGCACACTTCATGTTTTCAAACGTATTTCTTATATGATTATAATTATTAACTGTAATTTTTGTCCAGTGGTGTACCCAATGGTGTGATCAGTATGTCCTGTTACTTTTTATTGTATTATTTTCTAAAACTTTCTTTTATTTAATAAGCAGTTTGAGCTGGACAATAATTTAGAACAGGAAAGTAAATTTATATATATTTTTTAGTTTTTTCGCGGTTACAAAAAGTCCTGAAAGTATTTTATGAAACAAAAATCAAGGGTCATAAATTACTATTTAGACATGGCTAAAAAAAGTGGAAGACAGAGAAACACCGTAAGTATATTAATTATTTAATAATTTACTTAAGGATCTTCCTACATTACATTAGCTACAACGCATTAGGCCATATTGGAACCTATAAAAATGTTGCACAAGCTCCAAGACGTAGTAAAACTACACATACATTGAACTATTTAGCAGTGTATGTTCGTTCATTAATGTTTTTTAATTATAAAATTATAAAATTTAATTAGCCTAACTAAAAAATTATCAAAAAGATTTTTAATTATATTATTATTATTATTATTATTTCTTTATTAGTAGTATTTTAAATACTTTTATAATGCTCTTTACATTTTTTTTACAAACTATATCTTTTAACTTTGGTTTACATTGTTAGTTTTTACAAATGATGCAATTTTTCTTCTAAATATGTTTGAATTTAATTCATTTTTAATATTATTTGGCAATGTATTAAAGAGAGTCAGTCCTTTATAAAATAGTGATCGTTGCATAGTGTTGTTCTCCGCTCGTTGAATTCTAAAGTCTGAAGCGTTTCTTAGACTATATGGTTGCATTTCACCCACGTATCTTAGTTGCTCAACCAAATATTCAGCAGCATTTCCTATTTTCATCTTTTGAATAAAGTTGATTGTGTTTAATTCCAGTCTTTGTTTTATGTTTAACCATTTAAGCGTAGATAGCATATGTTGTATTGATGTATATCGATTACATTTAAGTATTGAACGCATTGCTTTATTTTGTAATTTCTGCAGTCTTGATAATTGCTGATCTGAACAGCATGTGTATAGCACAGTTGAACCATATTCAAAGTGCGGCTTTATCATTGTATTATATATATTTACTGCTGTTATAATAGAAATTTTGTTTCTTAAACGTTTGAAAAAACCAATTTTTTTACATATATATTCCATATGATCTTTTAATTTTATGTCTTTATCTATAAGAAAACCCAGATATTTTATATTGTTCACTTTTTCTATTATTATATTATTAATTTTAAATGTTATATTGGTGTTCATATTTATTTCAATTATTTTTGTTTTGTTTTCGTTTAACTTTAGTTTATTCATTTTTAACCATATATTAATGTTGTCCATATCATTTTTTAAATTGCTGTAACACATCTCCTCTGTGGCTGTTTCTGTGAAGATTAGAGTATCATCTGCGTATAAGACAATTTCACATTTATCTAAAACTTTCTCCATATCATTAATATATATTATAAATAAGAGTGCTCCTAATATTGATCCTTGTGGTACTCCAAAATCATTTTCAATATCATTTGATAATATATTGTTAACCTTTGTGATCTGTCGACGATTATTTAGATATGATTCAAACCATTTGAGTTCCGTATTTATATAATTTGTTTATTAGTAGTATATTCCTATCTATTGTTTCAAATGCTCTTTTAAAGTCCAAAAAAATTGCCATTATTTTATTATTTTTCTTCATAAATTTCCATCTGTTTATTACGTAGTTAACTGCTGTCTCACATGAATGTTTTTTTCTAAAACCTGATTGATATTTTGATAAAAGCATATTTTGTTCTAAATAATTTTCTAATTGACTTTTTACAATTTTTTCAATAATTTTTTCAAATGTCTTAAGTGTGTTTATTGGTCGAAACTCTTCGCATTTTTAGTGTTTTTAATTTTTTCAATAGGTGTTATCATTGATTCTTTCCAGTTGTTAGGGAAAACTCCAGTTTATAAAGATTTGTTTATAATATTTAGCATAATATTGCCGATAATATCCCAGTTATCTAATATTAACTTGTTGGTTATTTTTTTGTAGTCAGGTTTTTTATTGATGTCCTTACAGACTATTTTAAGTTCTTGCAAAGAAATTGCACGAAATTTAAATTTTAGATCTATCACAGATATTTTATTTTCATATTGCACATATTCGATGGTACCTCTAATTTTTTTGATACTTTCAACAAAATAATTATTAAAATTTTTAGCTATTTGTAAATTATCCTTATATTCTATTTGGTTTATTATCACCGTTTTTATAACATTTCTGGGTTTTTTTAGTAAAAGTTCTTTTATTTTTGACCACATTTCTTTTTGGTTATGTGCATTATTAATTTTATTGTTTATAAATTTATTTTTTTCATTTTCAACTTTAACTTTATATGCATATTAAAAAGCCTCAGTGGCAGACTCATTTAAGGGCTCCACAGCAATTCAAATTGATCTTTCAACAAAATTCGGTATTGACGTCTAAAACTATAAGAAGATGATTCAATGAAAAAACTTGAATGCATTGTTCAGTATAAGCCACAAGTTTCAAAAAAGAACTTACAATTCCGGATTTAATTTGCTCATGAGCATTTAGAAAAACCAGTATTTTTCTAGATGAATATCCTTTATTTATAGAGCAGAATAAGATTGATGTGTTGAAATGGCCAGCTTAATCTCCGGATCCCAAACCAATTGAGAATCTATGGAATGATGTGGAGCAACATATAACGGCATTAAGAGCCAAGAATTTGTGCAATTGTGGAATGAAATCCAAAATGCTTAGTACGCAATTCCAAAAGAGCGCTGGCTCTGTGGATAATATGGCCAGGAGATGTGTTGCTGTTATTAAAAACAAAGGATAACCTATTAAATATTAAGATTAAAAAGAAGTCTTTTATTTGTTTCTTTTATGAGAATACTATTTTTATTTAGTACGAAATTACTATCCAGAGCTTTTTTGGGTGAGTAGAGAACCACCGAAATGCATCAAATTATTAAAAGAATAAGTGGAGTGGTGCGATTCTAGGGTGACATGTAACATGTTTAAAAATAAAGGATTTTAAAAAATAAAAACATCAAAAAATATTTGATTGAATTGGCAACAGATATCAAGTGTGCTAACCGCGTGTCCACCACTGTACATTGGAAATAGGTTAGGTTAGGTCATTAAAAATACTAAGTATATTTTTTTTAAACAAAAATATTATTTATTATAGGTACTATCCTATTTTGACATTAAAACATTTTGAAAATATCAAAAATTTTGTTTTCAAACTAATACAATAATGCATTTATTTGTACCACTGCATTACGAAAATAACATGGTTAATGTCTTTGCTAAAATTATTTTTCTATCAACCATTTTCTTTTTTTAAATAGGTATTATCTTATAAATCTAACATTTTACTTATGCTTTTCTATTGTTCACAGATCTCAATAAATATAAATCTTTAATTATTTTAAAATAATTTAGTTTTCTACGATAAAAATAACTTTAGTTTGGATTTCACGTTTAAAATAATTATGTTTTCGAAACAAACAGATCAATGCACTAATTTAACTCTGCATTTAAAAAAATACATAAATTGGTTTATAACTCCGCTATATTTGTTTTTCATTTATAAATGTTCCATTATTAAAAATTCCTAACAAAGCAAAGGTTTAAAAAGTTCTCATATCCTAAAAACTAATTAATCCTAGATATTTCTTTTGTGACGTCACAAAAAAGGCAACAAATTCTCCCATTGAAAGCGGTACATAAAGAAAGCTAGAAAAAATCCCTTTAAAATAAACAATAACAAAAACAATTCAAGAAAATAAAAACTGCTACACTACAATACAACAATAATAACAATCATTTCCCAATATGTACATACATTCGTTAACAAAAACTCTATTTTTAATAACTTTTTATAAGGTAATCTATAAAATGATTAAATAAAAAAATAGAAAACATAAATAGAATGAAAACACACATTTAGAAAAACGAAAACGCTCAAAAAAGAAAACAACAATCGATAAAAAGAAAGAACTCTTTTTAAGGCAAAATAACCTATTTCATTGACCCTCTTGCTTTCCCCTTCTCTTTTCTATAAAAAAACAACAAAAAATTAAAAAATCTCCCACCCAACGTTGTAGCAAAAAAAAAAAGAAAAAATTGCTTTAATTATTTTAATACATACCTACCTACATAATAAAGAAAAAATTGCTTTAATTATTTTAATACATACATATGTATGTATGTATGTACATACATATGCAGATGTAATACGGGGAATTATAGAACTGGAATTCTTTCAACTTACCACGTTTAACTGCATCCTCGTAATTAATGCAGGACTGTTTGGATTCTTTAGCACCCATGATTGTTAAACCAAACGTTGGGTGTATAAAGGGGGGTGTCTGCCCGCCTGCACTAGCAAATTGCAATGGAATTCCTAAAGCGACGACACCACCACACTGACTTCTTTTCTACACTCTATTCACTCACAGTCAGTCACACACACACTTTTACAACATTCAGTATTCGAAACTGCTTTATTAGCAGTTTACAAAAAGGTGTTACAATACTACGTCTGTTTTTTTTTTTCTTAATATTTTCTTTCTTTCACAAAATATTACTATAATTACTTTGCTTTTGTAGTTTTTAACGTTTTCATAATCATTTTATTCTTAATCAATCATATAAATTTTGAATTTCTCTCTATTTTCACAAACTTTTCGTAGCTTATTTTCACAAGTTCATTGTAATTTATTTATTGTAATCGAGGAAAATTCTGAAAATTCTTTTGTAAAATCTTATGACTTTTTCGACTGCACAAAAAGAAATAGAATAACAATTGAGCAATGATGCCAGTGTAATGTGATAATTGATTTACAACCCTAAAGTTGCCAGACAGGTTTTCCAAAAAGCAATGATTGTACTTGATATATTTAATGCAAAAGATAATATGTATATACCTATGGATGTATATTTTTATTATATTATTAAATTCCTATCAATCTTTAGTTATATGTAGTTATATAAAACATTAATAAAGTATTAATTTTTTTTAAATAGTTAAGGTTTATATTTATCGAAAAATATACGTGTGTTTATCGATTACATACACGGAAAAAATTGTTGACATAAAATAGATATGTATATTGTTTCTATAAGAATACATTAAACAAGATAAAGAAAGTTTACAACAACAAGTACAAAAACTATAGGAATTTATTATTGTTGATGTTGTAATCTCAAATAAATTTTCAAAAAATACTGAATAAAAATAAAACGACAGTATGAGAGCAGTCACGCATGATTTATGAAAAAAAATAAACAAATAAAAAACCTTAGTAAATCACCCTTTATTAATGTTGATCATAAAATTTAATAGCTTTTGAAGTATTTTGCAATTGTATAGATATAAAATCAGTTTATAAAATGTATAATACCTAATTAACTTTCATACAAATTATGATTTATATATATATAAATTAATTAAAATCAAGTGTCAATTTACTCCACTAACCCGGCATTTACACAAGCAAGTGCAAGTTCGAAAAAGTCAATACATTCATACTTTTTTACTAATACACTCACATTTTTTCAATTGCAGAGCTACTCGAGTTTTTCGAATAAGTTTTCGTATATAATACGTACACAGCACTTGCATGCAAGTACTTGCATGTGTAAAGGCAGGCTAAGCCAACTTCACACAGCAAATGAGGAAAAAACTTGAACGTGGCTAAAACTATAAATTATAAATGTGGCAACGTCAGTAACCAACCACCATACAAAAATACAATCGTCAAATGCACATCACTCGGTTATCGAAATATATGTTGGTGACAGAGCTACCAGATTTAAAGTTTATGAGAATGTAAGGGGTTTTTTCTTTGAATTTAATTTTTTTCCTTTAATAAAAGTAAATTTTAGAAATAAAATATATTTAATATGTACTCACGGATTAAAAATATAAAATGTACATAGCTTTAGTAACAAATAATTTTCTTAGAGTTAATAGAGGAAATTTTTTGAACTAATTTTTATGATTTTTATTTTCGGAATTTTTTCTTGAAATGTTTGAGATTTTGGAAAATAAAAGCGTCTGGCAGTGTGGTTTTGTAGACTTTTTTATATAGTAGATTTTGTCATCAACGATTTTAAGTATTTTATTTTATACGACAATCGTAGCAAAAGTAGAGAAGAAAGAAGAAAAAACTTTAAAATTAAATTTGATTTTTTAGCTACAAAAGAAGTATAAAATACAATTTTGATACAGAAAAATTAGTATCCAAAGAAATTTATATTGAGATAAAACAAATTAAAACGCGAACAAATAATAATGGCCAAGACGTACGATTATTTATTTAAATTATTGCTAATTGGTGATTCTGGTGTAGGAAAAACCTGCATATTATTTCGTTTTTCGGAGGATGCCTTCAATACAACATTTATATCGACAATAGGTAAGTTCTTTTGTCTACTGGGCTGGAGCATGAAATATGATAACGTCTACAATTATTAACAGAAAAAACACGTAAAAATAAGAAATAATATTGAGGAAAGTGATTTTTTTATCGTTGTTAAAAAGAGAGGAGAAAGGAGGGGTCGGTCGGTCTCCGTCTTTGGATTTTGTTAATGTGTGGTGGCTGTGGCAAAGTCAAAGTACATACGTTTAATAAAATACATACAATAGATAAAAAATCTACGTACAACGTCAAGGGATAATACCAGCATTTTATGCGTTTATCGTGTTTTATCTTCTGCTTAATGTTGTGCTTCTAAAAATATACATTTTTCCGTTAAATTTAGGACACCTTGCATTTACAAACAGATTTTTATTTGGGTTGCCATTTCCCTTGTTAATTGTAGTACAACGTATTGTGTTCCAAACAAAGGTATTTTTAAATTATATTAATATTATTGTAAAGAATACATATGTACATACATATGTATGCATTCTGCTGCTATAAGGAAAAATGTTTATGTTTTGGGGTGTTGGTATGTTTAAGTAGTTTTATATTTTTGTTGACGTTGTCTTGATAATTATAATCACTACAACAGCTACTAACTAACAGTCATCAATTTTATTTGTAGCCTGGTTTTTTTCTGTTACTCTAAATGTTTTTTTTTAATATAGGTACATATGTATGATTATTAATTCCCTTTTTTACTATAAAAAAAGAAGTTCACAACATTTTTTTTCTTATATTTTCTTTATTTATAATTTCCTCTTTATTTTTGCTCTCTTCTTTGCCTCTCTTCTAAATAAATTTGCACAAACACAGTGAAAATGACTCACATTTTTCATCTCCCCAACCTCAACATCTCCTCTATAAGTTCCCTTAAAAGTTGTTACAATTAAAAAGTAAGAACAAAAAATCTGAAATTCCTTTATTTAAATGAAATAGACTAAATTCTAAAGAAAACTGCGCGCTTTTTTTTTATTAATTTGTGTAGTATTTATTTGTTTTCTTAACGATTTTTTATATGTATATGTATAAAATCTTTCAGATTATGTTTGTTGTTTTTTTTTTTTACTTTTTGACTAATTGATCAAGTTGTTTGTCGTAGGTTTATAATTGCTGTAATGTATATTTACATATATGTGTTTGTGTGATATTTTGAAGATTTATGCATTTTCCTGTATTTTTTTGTTACTTTGTTTTTATCTTTTTCTTTGTGTTTTGGCTTTTTTTTATTCATATTTTATTGTGTTGTGTGTGTGTGTTCATGTGTATGTTTATGAAGGGATCATACACTGTAAGAAATGTTTTGTTGTTTTGATGGCAATGTTTACAAAAATTTGTTGGTGTTTTTCGGCATTTAACCAAAACAGATTCACATTTCTGTACTTTTTTTTTTATTTAATAGCTATTCAAACAAATTAAAAGATCTCGTGAATTCGTAATAAGTATTTATAATACGTATAAGATAAAATATATGGTAACGTGTTTGTAAATGACTTAAATAAGAAATATTCATATTTAAATTTCCTATTAAATATTTATTTCATATGTAAATACCTACCTACTTTTTTCTTTTGTTTACAGGCATAGACTTTAAAATTAGAACGATCGAATTGGATGGCAAAAAAATCAAGCTACAAATATGGTAAGATCTTAAAAAACAATAAACTCTTAAGGAACAATAAATAAAAAATAAATAAAATTTTAGGGATACTGCTGGCCAGGAGCGTTTTAGAACTATAACCACCGCATACTATAGAGGCGCCATGGGTATTATGTTGGTCTATGATATAACTCAAGAGAAATCATTTGAGAATATCAAAAATTGGATACGTAACATTGAGGAGAATGCATCGGCCGATGTTGAGAAAATGTTATTGGGCAACAAATGTGAACTAAATGAAAAAAGACAGGTATGAGTTTACAACCACATTTACTTTAAAATGTTTGTAACAATTTAATTTAAATTATTTTGCCGCCTATGTATAACCAATCCTATTGATGAGTTTTAATATCCTTTCTATATTATACTTACAAACACGTACAAGTATTCAGTTAATTAGTAATGTGTTAGTAGTAAGGTCATTCGAAAGGATATGATGTTACATTATGATGTAATAATTTTAATTTATTTATAACTGTGTGTATTTTTTTGTGGTTAGTATCTATGTAATTTATTTTGCAAAAAAAAATAGTAGTAGTAATGGCATTTATATTTAATTGCAAATATGTAATTTAAATAAAGGAGTGGTTTTTTAGTAAATAATACAACTACGTACAATAACCAGTGGAAGGTCATACTTCAAAACATATTTAAAAATAAACAAAACTTTAAAAAATTCTAAGGATTTAAAACTTTGGACTCCGTTATAAATAATAGACATAATAATAGACAATACATATTACTTGTATTTATAAGCCAAAGCATCAATTACAGAGAATTAAAAGTGCAATCCGGATCAAAACTAATAAAAAAGCTATAATTTCTTTTCAGTTTGGCAAACAATTTAGAAATAAAAACTCAAATGTTAGCACAACATATTTCGCTATAATTTTGAATTCGAAAACGTTTGTTGTTTTCATTAGGACGAGCGGGAGAAACACATGCTTTAGTTCCTACAGCTGTCACCGTTAGCAGATAAGCTAGTTAATACCAAACTAGAACTGAATTATAACTGAATCTGGTGCCCCTATAGACTTGACTATCAGTCTGTGGGTTGCGGGTTCAATTCTTGCCAAAGAGTCGAAATGCCAAAAAGTCTCTGCAGCTTTGTTTGTTAAAAAACCTGAACTGAAACTGAAGAAGAACCTGAACTAAACCCTGAACTAGAACTTAAACTAGAATTAGAAAAAACATTAAATTTGAATTGAAATATTTGATTAGTTAGAATCTTTTTGTATTAAGGAATATTGTAATTGCTAGTGTTTCATAACTTTTTAGTATGTTATGTAAGCATGTAAGAAAAACATTAACAAATTGCATGTAAAAATGAAATTTTAAATCAATTCATTTTAGAAGGAAACTTTCTTATTCTTAACAAGCTTATATAGCCTTATTGGCAAAATTTCTTACGAAATTTATCTTAATATTTGTATTAATTTATCACCTTTAATGATTAACAGTTTATTTTAGGTAAAATGAACAGTAATTCTATTAATATTACAAAAAATTAGCGGAATTATACGGTATAATTCCAAATAATGTTTTTAAATAGTTATTTGATCCTAAAAATGCAAGGATTAAACTTTAACATTAGGATTATGACCCGAAACCACTCCTGAATAGGTTATACAGATTATATAAATTTGTTAATTTTATTGCTGAAATATAGTAATTTGAAACTATATCACTCTTAAAGAAAATCTAGATTTCATGCGCAGATCTTTGCAATTATTACTGAAATCATTGATTTCATCAGTAAAAGATTTATTTCCATCAAAAATTATATTCGTATTTTTTTTATTATAAAAAGATTGCAGCTTCCACAACTATTGTTTTTTAAAATTTTGATCACTTTTATAGTTCTCACAGTGCGCGGACGGCCAGATTTTTGACGGCCTCATACTGCATCAGTATCCTCAAACAACTTCACAGCACGGTCACAAAATTGAGTGTGATTCCAAGCGGTCGCAACATCCGAAAGATATCGCCTTTTTCATTGTTAAAATTTAGTAGACAAACCTCAAAAATGCGATTTTCCATGATTGTAAGCAACTAATGTCAAACACTTTTTACGTCGCAATGAATAACTGCCAAATCGCAATCAATAGGAAATGGATGCGCCCAGTATTGCATTCGTAATCAATGTGTTCAGTTGTGCACCAGTTTTTATGACTATGTATTATTTTAAAACTTGTACTAAATAGGCCAACAATTAATATTATTCTTTTTCTCTGAGATATGTATGTTGCACATGGAATTTTGTGTATTATCATTTTAATGACAATATTAAAAAAAGATTTATTGTAACACATCAATATTCTATAAAAAGTTTTAACAAAACAAGTTTATATAACTTTATATAAAATGAGAAATAAGGTGCATTTATAGTTGTGACAGGCAGTGTAGAACCTGAACTAGACCCTAAACAAAAACTAAATTATAACTGCACTTGAAGTGTGAAGTGAACTTTAAACAACCATTTGAAAGGAAAAAAATATTCTCATATTTATACTCCAAAACCTTGTTATAGTTTACTTATGATATGATATTCTATATAAATATTTTACTTTCTTAATATTGTTACAGGTTTCCCGAGAACGTGGCGAACAATTGGCTATTGAATATGGCATTAAATTTATGGAAACCTCCGCTAAGGCCAGCATTAATGTTGAAGAAGCTTTCCTTACCCTAGCTAGTGATATAAAAGCAAAAATGGAAAAGCGAATGGTAAATAAATTAAAAACTATTTTAACATGAAAGGAATTTTATTAAAACCTAACACATTATTTTTCTAGGAGGCAAATAATCCCCCCAAAGGTGGTCATCAATTGAAATCGAATGATCATAGAAAAGCGGAAAGTTGGTTGTCAAGGTGCAGTCTGCTTTGACGAGGTAAATACAACGATGAATGTAGTTTTCTAACATCTTGTTAAGATTAACAAGAACTTAAACTTTTTTATTGTAATAATAATAATAATATTAAACAAAAAAATAATAATGATAAAATATAAAATTTATAAAAAAAAACAATAACAAAAAAAGCGGAAAAGAAATTAATCATAATTAATTAAATATAGATGTTTAAATAAAAAAAATTATCGCAATTTCCAACAAAAGGATAAAACCAGAAAAAAGCGTAAGCAAACAAACAAACAAAAAAAAAAAGCACGAATTAAAACGACTATTTAAAAAAACGTAAAATAAAAACATTCATTTAATATAAAATACAGACAGTAATAAGGTCAATAAAGAAAACAAAAACAAAAAAAAAAAAAAACTGCATGATTTGAATACAACAAAAACTAAACGCAATTAAATACAAAATATAAAAAATATATTTAGGCGAAATAAATTAAAAAAAAAAAACAGAAAAAATTTGTATACAAGGAAAGCAACATTTAAAGAAGGCAGACATACGTCTTAATATAAGTGAAAATATCAACATATTTTAAATAATCAAGTACTAACAAGGAATTTTACTTCATGGCTAATTATAAATCAAAAAAAGCTTTCTTTTACATACTTTGCTTAATATTCAATTCAATTAATATTCCAATATTTTGTCTAGTTTTTGTCTTAAACATTAATAATGTTAAGTGCTGTTTCACACGTTTCAGTTTTAGCTGACCAGTTTTTGTTCAATTCTCTTTTGAACCTGCCATTTCGTTCAAACGCGTTTCTACTTTATCATGGAAATCAACTTCGCTTAAAATAAGACGGAGAAAATAAAAGAAGAAAACAAAAGGAAATAAATAAATTGACTAGTACCGTCAAGCATGTACCACTTAAAATACTTGAAGAGCCAGAATTGAAACTTATGAAAGCGGACTAAGTCAAAATGGTTTAAAACCCGCCAGCAGGAGTTTACATTTTTATTATAGTTTTTATAACTACTTTTTTCTATTTTGTAACAGAATTAATGGTTTTTATTCATTTGCAGTTCTAGTTTTGTTTTAGTTTAGATTCTATTTCAAAGACTAGTTCAGGTTTCAGTACAAGTTTTAATTCAGGTTCTAGTTCTGCTTTAGTTTCGTTCTAGTTCAGTTCTTGTTCCGGTTCTAGTTCAAGATCTAATCCAGGTTCTAATTCAGCTTTAGTTCAGTTCTAGCCTAATTCTAGTTCCGGTTCTAGTTCAGTTCTAATAATGACGTAAAGTAGTACTGGAAATTAAAAAAATTCTGTCAAACTCTATAATATATTTCTAGGAATCAAGTACGAAATACCAGTCATTAGTTTGAACATATCAAAGTGAAGAGGGGCAGAAAGAAGAGTAGAAATTGTTTTTTTTTATAATGAGATCCTCAAATAGGATTTGGTAGTAGAATTATAGAGTAACATTTTCATTTCTAAAAATATCACTCGCAGAGTCGTAATGTTGAATAACACATTCTAACATTTTATTTGCAACATTTAGGGAGACCAAGTGCAACATTTACAAAATGCTACATTGTAACATAGCAGCATTTTGTTTAGAAATGTCAGTTCTAACTTTTGTCAATACAATAAATCTTAACATTTTAGAAAATTTAAAAGAACTTAAACTTTTTAAACAAAAACGTCCATCATGACCAAGAGAACTTGTGGCATGTGTAAATATCTTAAAGATCTCAAAATTGTTTTAAATAAATATATGTACATTTTAAAATTAAAATGTTTACAGTATTGTATACCTTGTTAGTACACAGTTTTTTTATAAACATTTTTAAAAGTTCGTTGAAATGTGTTTTTTGTTTGTATTTGTGTAAAAGTAAATTGTTTATCTAGTTTTTGTTAAATTTTTATACTAAACATACTATGTGCGTATAAACAAAATTTTAAACATTATGTTTAGTTTTTATAGCAATAACAATTGAAAAAATAGAATTCTCAAAAAAAAAAAAAACAAGAAAAATTTCAAAATTTGCCATTTTATTTAAAAAAAAAGCTTCCTTTGTTAAACTAAATTTAATAATTGATTACGCACAAGATTTTCATAACAGAGTTAAAATTCTAAATAAACTTGTTTATCCTTTCAATTTAAAGCATCCCAACTTCCTCCCTGTCTCACATTCTCTATCTCCCTCTCTCTCTCTCTTGTTTTAATTTAATATAAGCACTTTATTTTATTTTTAACTTGTGTTCTTTATCTCTCTCTCTCTATTTTTAATAGTTTTATTTTATTTATATATAAATCACATTCTAATTCTAATCGGGGTTGTGTAGTTACATATGTATCACATTGTATATTATAATTTTTTTGTCTTAAACTTTTTTTTTAAGGTGCTTAATTATTTTTATTTCCTTTTATATTCTTACCAGTTTGTTGTATATTCTGTTTCTTTTTTTTTGGAAATATTTTAAATCTCATCTTATAAAACCAGCAACAATTATAAAAAAATACAAGTAATACTAATGAAATAAATATCATTTAAAAAATTTAATTTAATCATAAATATTCACACTTGAATAAAGAAAAAAAGTATGTAAAAACAACCACATCATTCTTTTGTGTGAGTAAATGAATGTCTGAAGTTATAAGAAAGAATTTTGCAACAAAAACATAAGAAATTAAACAAAAATTAATGAAATATCGTAAATAAAACATCTACAATTTGATATTAATTATTTAGTATTTATAATTGTAATAATTATACTTATACAATTTTATAAAAATATCCAAAAACAAACAAAATATAAACTGTGTTTTATTTCTAAATTACTCATTACATTAGCATCAATTTTCACCAATTTTAGCCTATTTTCTTTATCACCAAAACCAGTCAAAATGTAACCTACAAATTTAAGAAAAAAATTGTAGTTAAATTTAACTGAAACAAATTTAATTTAATAATAAAATTTAATCTAACAAAATAAATACTGAGATTAAATTTAATACAGAGCACTAGTTTCGATGGCCATCAGCTATGGGTGGGAAAGAACAGTTATATAAGTAAAGAATTAAAAATTAAACTTATAATTTAATTAGTTTTACCTATCCTTTAAAAAGTTCAGTGATGGGGTGCTTCTAAAAATTCTTTGCTTCACTCGGTAGTAATGGACATAGCGATAGCATGTGTTTGATGGTAATATTGTCCTTACAATGATGACAGCCTGATGCTTGAGATAGATTTTTCAAAAGCCATTATTGTGAAAAAGCGGTGTGACCTAATCTTAGGCGGGAGAATATTCTTATTTTTTCCTTTCGAGCATTTGTTGTATTTAAAAAAATTTTCAATTGAGTAGAACTTTCTAATTATATTTCAGAAATTGAATAGGAACAATTTCAGAAATTTCCATTTGTATTTCAGAAAATTTAATCTGCATTTCTATTAGAAATTTCTAAAATAAAAATGGAAATTTCTGAAATATAATTAGAAACTTCTCAAATACAATTGTATATGGTGTAGTAATATGTGTTACGTTTAGTTAAATTTACATCCTCCCGTGTTCTTCAGATTCGACTCGAAATGTTTATGATTTTAAAATATTAAAAATAATAATTGTATTCAACAGCCAGTAGCCAGTGTATGTATACAGCATAATTAGACAGTTTACAGTTATCTGGTGTCCGTGATAGATAAATGCTACCTAGTCGTGGAAAGTAATGTGCCATTGAAATAGTTTGGCTCATTCCGGCGCGTGAAAATTCTGTCGTGTGAATATACTGATAATTTACTACGTCATCCTATCAACGATATAACTTACAATAGTTGGAATATACCTGGAAACATGATTGAAATATCCTACGTATGTACGAAAAGAGCATACAGGAATAGCCGGAAGATCTTTTTTTTACTTGGCAGCTTTAAGTGACTTGCATAGGTTCTAGTATTGCGTATAAATGCCTTGTTTAGATGCTGCTGAGGCGCCGAAACGATTTTGCAGCAGAAAATGCAAAAAAATATTGGTCTGACAAAAGTTTAAATGGCTAAAGATCTCAAATAGACCGTGCAGTCCTCAACTTATGCCCAACATGACACCTACTACTTAATTGTACAACCCAATCCTCTATCTTATTATTTTAGCTAATCCAACCCAATCAGTTGCGGATGCCTTTTTATGTAGAGTTATTCAGGTATGCTGCTGTATGCCCCATAACAAACTCAATTTCATATAAAATCTAACATTTCTTCTTGCTTGTAAAATTTAACTTTTCTCATTTTCCAGCAACACTATTTCTACAAACTTCGCCGAATGGTATTAGCTTTGCACAGAGAAGTTTGTGCATAATTATCGGATAGCATTGATACACCATACATTCAGAAGCATTAGTATTTAAAATCTCACATTCACTTCATTGCCAAGTACAAGAAACAGCCGAGTTAACTGTCACCTGCTTCTGTAGCAAATTAAATACCAATTGCTGTGGAAGTGTATGATAGCGCAATCAATTCTCTAGTGACGAGTGTGTTTCGAGGATACGATTGAAAAGAAAAACCTTTTAAACAATAAATTCGAAAATTTTTAGTCTTGAATCTACTAATCATGGTGCAAATATACAAGGTGAGTGCAGTAGCCCAGTTGACTGACTTTGTTTACAATTCACTTATGTCAAAAGTAATACTTTTTCAAGTATTTTTGACAGTAGTAAATTATTTTACACAAACAAAATGCCTGTTGTTTCTGGTTTGTGTTGTATTTGTTGTCGATTTGCACATACCTTGTATAGTGCACCATGCTACTAAAGTTGAAATTTTTTAATAGTGATATTTTAAGGATATTCGGATTTGATTTAAAAAACACACAAAATATACAGGCATGTGATGGAAATTGAAAACGAATGAGTTTTAGAAGTCAATTTGTTCGTAATATTTCTTGTTTAAAAAAACTTTTATCACATAAAATACAAAGATATTGGGCTACTAAAGAGAATCTTAAAACAAACATTTTAAAAATTAGATTATAAATGCATTAAAATGTATTTCCAAAACTGATTCAATTTCCATCACATGCCTGATAGAGAAATGTATGAAATCTTGTATCTAAATCGATAAAATGATCAATGTTTAAAGATGATTTTATGTAAATGTTGACCGCGGCTACGTCTAAAAATGGTTCATACGCTGTGTGAAATTTTCGTATTCTTTCTCTAACATAATGGCCGGTATCTCACGAATGAGATTAGCTTCCATTGCGGGCTTGTCCCTATAGATATGCGCCTTAACATATCCCCACAAAAAATAATCTAAAGGAGTTAAAACTTACGATCTAGGCTCAAAACGTGAAATAAACTGTTCACCAAACTAGCCTCTTAATTGGGCCATTCTTTTGTGTGCTGTGTGGCATGTGTCACAGTCTTGTTGAAATCACGTCAGCCAAGTCCAGTTCTTTCATACTGTGCAAAAAAAATTGTAATCATCACATGGTAGTACTTGCCATTCACAGTGTCGTTCCTGCCTTCATCGTCTTTGAAAAAGCACGGTGGAATGATGTCAACGGCCCAAACGGCCACCTAGCAGTGCATTTCTTGGGATGCATTAGCAGTTCTTGCAATTCTTCTGGCTGCTCTTCACACCAAATATGACAATATTTCTTGTTTATATATCAATCTGATCGCACTTTCTTAAACGAGTATTAATTTTGATAATAAAATTCCATAATTTGCAAACCATGTTCGTTTGTAAGTTGATTCGTGGTTATATTATACATTAAATTGAACTCGTTTAACAGTAACATGTTACACGACAACGGCTGAGCAGCCAAAAGCAATCTTGCCAAAAATAAAGTTACTAAAAAATCACCTTTTAGACGAAATCACTATATGATTGACTACATAATCATCGCCAATATATTTTAACTAATCAACTGAACAAAAGCCTGAACTAGCTGCTTTTTCCACCAGTTTTATTCGTTCTTCAATATTCCTGCGGAATGTTTCATATAGATGAAATCAATTTGCGGTTGATCTTGGTTGACATCACTATTCACTTAAAATTGTGAATTTTTGAATAATTATAAAAAACATATGTACATACATATTTAATGATAGTATTTTTAAAAAAGAATTATTTATTTTTTTATAGTTATTTTCTGTTCAAAATATATTACAATACGTTTTATAAATTAAAAGTTATAACAGTTACATAGTTAATGTACGAGTATAGGTGTATTCATTATACAACACTGATGATAAATTTACTAGATTATTTATGATATAACAAAAGCGACATAAAAGCATAAAACGTAAACGACAAATGAAAATCCCTACTATATTCATAAGAAATATTGATTAAGGTTTATTTTAGTTATGTTTTAATTACAAAATAATGTTTTTTTATAAATGAATATAAAACATTTTGTTAAGCTACACATAGTAAGTTTAAGGCCTTTTACAGAAGACAAAAGAATGTTTAACACGCAGACAGTCATTAAAATTAAAAAAAAAGTTCCAAAAATACTTAAAGTAATGGTAATGTGTTTTATAAAAGGAAGTTTATATATGTATATATAAATATTATTGTTTTGTTTTTTTTTTCTAATATATAAAATTGTTTTTTAAAAAAACATTGCACTTAAAAGATAAAATCTTATGTTTTTAGTTTATAACATTTGAAATTAATAAGTATTTAATGTATGTATGTAGTTTTTAACTATTGCTGATTTGTTAGGGATTGATAATATTCTGATAGGATTTTCCAGGCTTTAGGTTCCATAAAACCATCGGGAGGATTTGAGCCAGTTTTAGCTAATGTGCGCATTTTTGTGCCGGAGATAAATTCAAATTCATCCTTACGTTTGGGCTCGAAAAATGCCATGCGAGAAACGCTTTTGTCATAAGCAGCCACACGGAAGGGTAAAATCTTTAAAGGGGGGAAGAAATATGAGATCATTTAAAAAGTAGTAAGAGTTTACATATTCTGTGCCGAATCTTATATACCCACTACCAATATACCAGTAGTGTGATTTATTCATACTTGGAACTAATTTTTTGGATCCCTCACATGGGAGCTATCGCCTAAATATTGTGCCGTAATTTCTATATTTCTATTCCTATATTTGGTTGAATTTTATCGCAATAACGATATTTACAAGAATTTTATGGGTATTCCAGTTAGAATAGCCATTGAGGACGGAGTTTCATTATGAATTGTTTTTAAACTCTAACTTAAATTGGTGCACACAACAAATTGATATTGTGCTGGATGCAGCGTCATACTTGGAATGAATGGTGTAACTGTTTAGCTAACAGTTGAACTGAAGACGCGTGTTCTTTTCTTTCATCGAAATTATTCTTTGGCATCTCGGGAGAAGATTGGAGCGAAATAGAAGATTAGAGCAAAATATTTCTTCGGAAATTGAGTATAAAAGACATAGCATTGGTTTGGAGATGAATTGGAATTCGCTGTTGAAAGGGAAGCTATATCCGAGTAAAGCGTTTAAGGCAATGTTGAATCACACAGTACAAATTTAGCAAATCTTCATCTTCAATGTAGAGCTATATAAATACGCTGTGAGATAATTTTTTTTCTTGGATTAGTACTCTGGGGACGACAACTACTCATGCAATGCATTGTGTTGAAACTAGGAAAATGGGTTATCGAATGGAGGATAAAGGAAATAGTGTTGGTGAACATTTGACTTGAAATGTCTTGCATAGAAATTCTACATACGGACAGTAGGCTAAAGAACAAATTTCCCTGTAATGTGTTGTGCGGTCCACTGTCCATTTGACCATGCACGGATGAGCCCTGACTGAGGAACGTATATTACGCAAAAAAACTACGAGTTTCGGGAACAAGTTCCCTAATTTCGTTAGAAATCATTCCATTATAGTATCGATAGAAGAGTTAAACACCACCCACATTGCGGCGATGCTGCAGTGAATTAATAGAATCGGATAATTTACTGTCAACGATAAGCACCTTCGCCCTCTTGACTCTGTTTTAAGGTTTTTTCCTTAGGAAAGCCATAATATAATCTGAGCTTGTAGTTGTGAAAATGAATGAGCTCTAGAAAAGATGACTTGAACAAAATATCAAAGAGCTTGAACGTGGAAGATCACCTTAGATCACTGCAACAAAAGATCAAATTTTAACGTTAAGAAATTTTTTTCATGAAAAAAGCACTTTATCTGCTATTGGGTGTCGTGGGGTGCTTTACATATTTCAATAACATTCGCAATTAACTTTTTTAATTCATTAAACATTTCTATCTCTTTATCAAATTCACTCTTAAATTTTTTTTAAATTTAATAAATACGGAATGACAGACTTTATATGTCCCCATCCTTTTGGTGGTGGGTATAAAACATTTAAAAACTTTAACAGACATTAAGTCTTACCTCCATGCTATCTAGGCCTTGTGCCATTTTAAGTATTTTAGCACCATGGGTGGCCTCATACAAATTACCGTCTGGATACATTTCCTTATCGGGATGTGGCATACCAGCAGGATCTCTGCCCACAATATAGAAATTGGCCCCGGCATTCATGCGAGCCTTAGCATGCCATTGCACCTCTGTGGGTCCGGCATACATCATGGGCGAGGGAAAGATGGCCAGAACGGTATCGTCTCTGTTTAAAACTCCAGAGTCGAGTACGGCCTGATGTTGAGCCATACGTACGGGCAAAGGCACATCATCATCCTTGGTCCAACCACCAAGAGGATGTAAAAGCAGTACGGGTTTCTTGAAACCACGTTCCAACAGCTGACGTCTGGTGTCCTGCATGAGTAAAGCATGACCATTATGGATGGGATTACGCAGCTGATGAAAGAATACAAAGATTTTTATTGGAAATTAAAAGGTTTTAAACAAGCTTATGACTCACTTGGAAAGCAAAAATGGCATCAGCTTTCAATTTTGTAAACTTCTGTCTCAATTCATTGGGTGTAAGTCTATATTGATCCAAACCATCATTCCATTGTATGCGTTCGATAACCTCCAAATCACCACCCACCAAATAATCAGCAGATTCCAACACCATCTACAAAGTATTAAAAAGGTTCCCATAAATAAATAATTCAAATTTCCCTTCCTTCAAATAATTTACCTTAATATAAGGCTGATTTGGATGTGTAGTGCCGAATTGTCTGGCCAAACGTTCCTCTTTGCGGTGATAGAAGAACTCTGGCTTCCTTAAAATCGCTATAGGTTTCTCATTAAATGTCAAACATATAGCCGAAGAACCATCCAACTTTTCTTTATTTTCTGTTGTTACTGACAACACAATGGGCACCGATTGGTTTTCTCTAAAAGCACCATCTTCACTTAAAATCGAATTGAAATGCAAGGTCTGTAGATATTCATCTTCACGCATAAAACCCTTAAGAGGATAAGCCCAGCCTTCCGATAATACTTGTACCCACTGTAATTCCACCTGTGTAATGGGTATTGAGGGTAAAGATTTAACCTCATTTAATATGGCCTCTTTTAGCGAGGCTGGCACAAATAGTTCGGGCAATTTTTCTACATCTCTCAAAGATTTGGGCAAAACACCTTCTTGTTCCAAAAGTTGTATGACCTTTTTGGTGGACTCTTTGATGGTGAAACCATCTGTGTTTACAACCAATTCTGGATTTTCGGGTTTCTCATATTCCTGTGTAATGCCGGTGAAACCCTTAATGGTACCCTCTCTAGCCTTCTTGTACAAACCCTTAACATCACGCGATTCACACACCGCCAGGGGAGTATCAACGAACACCTCAAAGAATTTCAAGCCAGCATCTTTGTGTATCTTACGGGCCATATCACGATCATCACTGAAAGGCGAAACAAAACTGCATATCGAAACAACACCACTGTCAGCGAACAGTTTCGCTACTTCTCCCACGCGTCTGATGTTCTCTTCACGATCGGAGGGTGTAAAACCTAAATTCTTGTTGAGGCCGGTTCTGATGTTGTCACCATCTAGACCATAGGCTGGTACACCACGCGACACTAAGTACGCTTCCAATTCAAAGGCTATTGAGGTTTTGCCAGCCCCACTGAAACCGGTTAGCCATACGGTGCAGCCACGGAAACCACGGCATATACCAAGGTTTCTACCTCTAGCCTCACGGGTTACATGATGTTTTTGCTCGGTTACATTAGTGGCAACTTGCAGGCACTGCAATGAGAAGAATTTGTATAAATTTAGTTAAATTAGATTTAGTTAAAACAGTAACTTCAACTCGTAAATTTATAAACCGTGCTTAAACGAGATTTTTCTTCGATAGCAATTGAAAGTCATATGAATGCATATTTATGAAAGAGCTTTAAACTGCCAGTTTCATTTAATAGCAATTAAAAGCCATAGTAATCCATATTTATGAAATAGCCCTAAACTTCCAATAATTACACTGTGCTAGTTGGAAAAAGTGACAAGCGGGGCACCTGGCGGGTTAACCTAATTCGGGTACGCTGAATCCAGTGGTGCTAACCGTTTTTTTAGGTTAGCTCTTGTTTTCGAAACATACCGTTATTTCGAAAATGGAGGAGGTTGCACAACATATATTCGCGTAAATCAAAAACAGTTTAGTTTTTTTGTTTTATACTTAAAGTGGTGGCCATATAATTAAAAACAATGCTTTGATATAATAAGATCGTTGTGTAGCTTCTTTAAAAACCTACACTGTAAATTGTTTTTACCGTTATTCTATGACCGTTATTCAATGACACGTTGAGTTCTAAGTTAAAATAAAAAAATGGTATTTGGTGCAATTCACTTGTACAAAAATACAAAGGAGTTTGCAACCCCAGCTAGGAAACCTAGGACATGTAAGACCACTCTAGCAGAAGATAGAGTTATTTGTAGAGCCAGGAAGTCAGGACTTCGTGGCTGCATTGCACAAAAAAACCTCATGTCTCAAAAAAATATCATGAAGCGGTTGCGGTTTGCAAGAGAAATGCTCAGAAAAGATCCACGTTACTGGAATAGAGTTCTCTGCAGCGACGAATCTAATGGCGTTTTCTTTTCTGGCAAAAATGTTACATATATGTTACACTTCTTACCCATTTCCCACATAAAAAAGGAAAAAAAGTGTAACATTTTTATAATTTTTAAGGAGTTTCCTTCAGACTAATTTGGTCAAATGTTTGTTTCCAAACGTAAATAAAAAACTTGTTCGATTTTTATTTTTTATTTTATTTACCCAACGTTTCGTTAGTTTTATTCTAACTTCTTCAGGGGTCTCGTTCTAAATAATCTAGTGACAAAATTTATTGTTTTATTACACAGATTTAACTTATTATATAGTTTTACTTACAGCTTTAATGTTTTTTATCATTGGATATTAATTTTTATTATTAATTAGTTACTAAAATACTAAAAAACGGGACATCACGAACAGAATTTTGGTATAAATAATCAAATAATTAATAAAAATATAATATACAATAAACGACCACAAAACTGAAGTCAAGTTTAACTTAAAGCTAATATCACAGAACTGATTTAATTAGTAATTGCAGAGGAGTATTAAAGTTTCGTGTTGCCTTTGTCTTCTTTCGTGTTCATTGTTGTTTTTATTTTTTGTTGTATGCGTAAACTCTCCAGTGTATACCTTTTGTTTTTCTTCCTTTCTATATCTAATATTTTAACATTATCAAAATCTGCCACATGATTACACTCTTTTACGTGCTGGGAAAGTGCCGTCGATATTTTTCCATTTCTTATATCTGTTTTATGTTCGTTGATTCTTGTAACATTTTTGCCAGAAAAGAAAACGCCATAAGTTTAACTTGTTCCAATCTGATGGAAATCGTATGTCAAATGTCCTCCAAATAAATCCTTAGACCCTAGGTACACTGTTAAAACAGTAAAATACCGTGACGGGTCTATTATGGTCGAGGGTGCCTATTCTTGGAGTGGTGTGAGTCCAATTGCACGAGTTCAGGGAATAATGGATCAGCATAAATATAAAAACATTTTGAAAAAAATAATGGAATTATTGCTTTGAGAATATGCCCGTCCAATACATTTTGCAGCATGATAATGACCCATAGCACGGTTAGTGAAGTGTTCGCTTTTGGATCAAAATATTGATGTTCTGGACTGGCCACCCAATTGAAAATTTATTGGCAATTGTAAAAAGAGACCTAAAGAACAAAAATCCAGGAAAATATGATGAATTGCTTCAGTTGGTACAACAAAGCTGGAAAAACATAACTTTGCAAACATGCTAGAGTTCAATTAAGAGTTTAACAAAAAGACTGGCGATGTTGTCAAAAACAAGTCCGTTTTGTTAAATCTCACTAAGGTTTTTTGCATATATTTTTTTAGTTTCTAATTGTGTGACCAATTTTATATTGCGTTTTTTGGTGTTTAAGTTAATTTTCCTTAAAATAGTATTGATGCTGTAATTTTTTTTTATTTTAAACTTAATAATAATTTGTTACTTTACTACTTATTTCTAGTTGAACTAAATTTTTTATAAATATGAAAAATATAGGTACATACACTCAAAAAAAAGACATGTACTAAATTTAATGAAAAAAAATTCCTTACAAATAGTTCAAAAAATTCCCTAAATTTGAGTAAAATTTAACTAAAATGAAGGAAATTTTATTAAAATGTAATAAAAATGACTAAATCTGAGTAAAAAAGCAAATAGTTTATAAACTTGAAATTAGTTTATTCTTTTCTATAGATAAATTACTTGATTGTAGGAAAATATTATTAACCGCAAAATAATATTTACTAGAAATTAATACATTTTTCCTAGACTTAAGGGAATTACATCATAAAATTAAGTAATTTTGGTTTTAGTTCAAAAAACTGAGTTCAGTAAATGGTTTACTCCACAATAGTTCATAATTTATAATATACTTAAAACTTGTTAATGGTTTTCTTTGACATTAGTTAAAATTTTCCTAAATACTGAGAATTTTATATTGCATTTTAATACATATTTATTAAACTTCTACTTCGAGTTTATTGCTTACTAATTATTAAGAAATGCTTTCAAGAATCTAGTTCAGATAAATTAAGAAGCAAAGCAATATATTATTTCCTACCATTGAATAAAAGATGTCTTACTTCTTAAAAAGTAACAAACTGATATTTAGGAATATCTTCCTTAAAAAAAGTACAGATAAATTTTAAACAATTGTATAATTGAAAATCGTAACTGGTACAATTGTGCTTTGATTTTAGAACATAATTAACTAAATATTACTTAAAATGTAGAAAAAATATAGTAAAAATGTACTTGTATTTAGTATATATTTTCTTGAAACAGGTAAATTAAATTCATAAACAAATAATGTAGATAATTTAAAAAATAATGAAAAATTTTACTAATTTGAAGTAAAAATTTCTTACTAAAATATTGAACATAAAGTCGTTTTCTTGAAAATAAAAATAGTTTTTGAAAACTTTTTTATTAGTAAATATTTACTAAATTTTAGAAAATAATTTACTTAATTTTGATATGTATTGAACTTAAACGTAGAACATTTTATAGCAGATATGACAATACCAAAATTGAAATTAAGGTAATAAGTAATGCTAAAGTACTGTTTTTTACCTCTAAAAATGGTTCATAAACCCTGTTTTTTTTAAGTGTTAATAATATATTAATTAAGTACCAAACTATAATATATTAATTAAGTAACAAACAATTTACACATTTTCATTGATTTAATTTCTAATATTCGAAGTTTTATATAAAATGTCTTTAATTATTTAATTCTCAAATCTTCATTATTAAAATTCTACATAATAAATTTAAAAGAGTTGACACTACTATTAATGCACCAAATATAAGGGTTATTTAAATGAAGAAGAGAGCGAGAGAAAGAGATCAGTAAATAGTGCTGATAAATCTAACTATTTACATATGTAGGTACTTAAATAATCGTATCATATTATTTGGTTAATCAATGTAAAAACAACGCTCTTTTTATACATTATATAAATGCATAATATTGTTATAATTTGAACCAGAAGAAATTGTTTAAAATTGCATTTTTATTAACAAATCTTAACCATATACATATATATTTATGTGAGAACAAACTAAATAAATAAACCGAATACCTAAACTAAATACGATTAGGTAAATTCCAAAAATAAACAGCACTTGCGTAACATTGGAATGTTGAAAGTAACTGTTCTAGTTATACAAAAAAAAACACACATACCAGTTTTCTTTTGATTTTAGTTTTATTCTGAACGAGTTGTAGTTGAAAACAGTCGATTAAAATATAAAAATATAAACTGTGTATTAACAATTAAAATAAAATAAAAGTGAAAAATTAAAAATATAGTAATTAAATTTTAAATGCAATTGTTAACAAAAATATAAAAAGGAAAGTGGTAAGTATTTATTGTCAACTATAAAATATGTACTATGTACACACAAACATACATTGTCGTGTTTAAGTTATACAAGTGTCAATTTACAATATTAAAAAGTGAAAAGTTAATTACGTTAGTTTATGAAGAGTTAGTTTATGTACTATGTAATTGCCTTTGTTAAGAATTTTATTTGACAAAAGTTTCGTAACATTCGTTTTTTATTTATAAGCATATTTGTGCATGCACATTATTTTTGATTATTTGTTGTTGCTCCATTTGTTAGTGTTTAAATGCGCCAACGTCGTCTGATGAATTGAAATGCTATAAATATGGAATCAGAAGACACTTTAAAAGATATATTAACGCTACTCAAGGGAGATGCATTTTTGGAAATTTTTAAAGGTATTTTTTGTTGTTTTTATCATATATTTTAAACCATGGCGAATAATTACATTTTGTTTTTTTAGACCATAACATTGACACAAATGCATTAAAATATATGACACCAAGCCATTTAGATGTTATAGTTCCCAAACCATTATTCGGTGTAAGAATAATATTCGAGCATCACCTTAAAACATGGCAAAATGAGATGTCGTCGTCATTTAATGATTCAAAACAATCATCAATAAGCTCATTATTAGAACATGAAGAAGTAAGTTTATTTTTCGGTATTTTTCTAATATATTTACAAAATTTATCCGAAATAGTTTAGTATTGAAGCAGTATTAAAATCGTCTATATCCGGGAAATCGATTTTAACTTATTATGACATCAATAAGAAAATAATTACAAAATTTCGCAGAATGATAGCAAGTTGTGTTATTGCTTATATTATTGAAAATAAAATAAATCCTTCTCCGAAATATTTTGAGAAAATTGCTGAGAACATTGTAAAACATTTCACAACAGAAAACAAAGTAAGTTTTTGTTACAGAATTAAAGTCCAATATTTGTAAAACACTTCCCTACAAATAGGACTTATATTTTATACGCAAGAAGGGCAGAAAGCCAGGCGGTTGCTTATATAGTAAATACCATAACGCCATATCAAATTTAAAGAAAGAAGGTCTTAGTTTGCATATTCTTGAAAATAACTCAGAAAATATTGAAAATATAGAACTGGAGTCTGCAGGTACATAAAGCATTACCTATACATATGTGTGTTAAAAATATGTATACTTAAACAATTTTCTCTAAAACAAGGTTTTCAATTTTTAAATTTGAGCTTTTACGTAATTATTGTTTGTTTCCTTAAATTCAAAAAGTGCATCTGTATTGAAATTTCATATTTTCCAATGAATATTTAATTATTTGTAACTCCAAATATATGATGCGCTATTTGTATTTTTGAAACGATTGCCTTGGAATAGTATAATTAGGAAGACTAAGGACCTTTAGTGTTCCATAGCCAAAGATGCAGTGTGTCACAAAGAGTGTCCCTTCCAGGTAGTTCTTCTGAAAAGAACCATAATTTAACTATGAAAAGGTTATGAATTTTCTCACAATTTATCACGTAGCAGAAAAATCTGAAGTACATTTTTTTAAATTGTTTTCCTTGTTTAAAGAGAATCCTTAAGTATACATATTTAACTCTTCTTATACATATCTTACAAAATGTAAATAATTTAACTTTCAGACGAATATGATATGCTAAATGATAAACAATGGTTAATGAATAACATAGAGCCAATGTCAAATGTCCTTGAAAAGTGGGCCAACACTTTTCGCATTAGAAGAAATTTTATAGAAGCTTCTGAAAATGGTTTGGAACAAATTTTTAAAGAATGGCCTATATATAAACAATCTTTTGGAAACAATTTAGTTAGTTGTATAATTTTAGCATAATACATAAAATAATAACATTTGTTGTATAAATATATAGATATTGGCGGATTTTTCAAAAATTTATCCAGAAAAGGAACATTTACTTGAGATAAAATGGGAGACATTTTGTATGCAGATGTTAAAAATTATAGAACGCGATGTTAAAGATAAAGAAAATTTGGAATTATTATCAAAATTTAAAGAATCTGAGTACAATTCTGGTAAATAAAAATGTTTATACAAACAAATTCAAAGTTCATTAAAAATATTGTTATTTAAATCCACATTGTTAATAATATAGTTATTTACATTAACTACAGATATTAGTTTTTTAACTGTGTACTGAAAATTAACTTATAGATATATATTTTATATATATATATATATATATTTATATATATATATTTTATATTATATATTTTATTAAAAAAATAGTAGAACTGATCAGAAAATTAATTTGTAGTTTTATAGAAATGTTTATTATTTTTTTTTACTAATTGTTTTAATATTTCAGATGTAAGAGATTGTGTTATACTGGAGCTTATTCACTCAGTTTTGAAACCAGCTTCAAGAAAATGTATTATAATTGATAAAAAAAGAAGGAAATACCAAAAGGCTTCTGTTGAAGATTCAAAAAAATCATTTTTGTTATGCGCTTCTAATAATTCCGAACTTAATACACAAATTAAACTTTTAGTTGATGAATATTTTCATCAAAAAAAAAACTTTACAACCATTTATTTGCGCAATGGGATCCTCAGTTTTTAATTTTTATGAGTTTTATGTATATTTTGGGAGCATTTTTTACAAGCTCGATAATATTAAATCGTGTGTGGATTTGTCATTTAAAATCTTCAATACTATTGAATATCCAGAAAACTGCAAATTAATTTGGCTTTTCATACAGGAGTATTTTTATGAAGTAAGGGTAGAAAACAATGAAAGATGTACAGCTCTATCAACCATTTTGACTGATATATAGGGTTTTCTAATAGCTACTTGACAACTCTGAATTTAAATTGTGAACGCACTATTTCACTGATCATCTAATTGTTGCTTTCTTTTTTTTCAGTAAACTTAACATTTTCGTTATGGTAAAGTACACGAAGGAACAACGTTTGGAAATTATAAAAATGTACTACCGAAATTCGGAGTCGGTGACCGCAACTTTAAGAGCGTTAACTCCAATTTTCGGTCGTAATTATCGCCCTAGTAGACAAGCAATAACAAGTTTAGTGCAAAAATTTGAGTCTACATATTCATTGTGTGATGCTGTCGTGCCAGTGAGACAACGGCCTGGTCGAAGTTCCGAAAATATCGCTGCCGTTCAGGCGTCCGTAGCAAACGATTCAAATCAGTCGATTCCGCGGCGTTCTCAAGAACTGGGCATCCCCAAGACCACTTTATGGCGAATTTTGCGTAAGGATCTGGGTTTACACCCATACAAGATTAAGCTGACTCAAGAATTGAAGCCGATGGACCATTTGAGTCGACGTACGTTCTCCGATTGGGCTCTGGAGAAGATGCACCAAGATGATGAATTTCATCGCAAAATCATCTTCAGTGACGAAGCTCATTTTTGGCTCAATGGGTTCGTCAATAAGCAAAATATGCGTTATTGGTCTGCTGAAAATCCACATGTGCTTCACGAATCACCACTTCATCCACAAAAAATTACTGTTTGGTGCGCTTTGCATGCCGGCGGCGTCATTGGGCCATATTTTTTCGTCGACAATAACGATCGTCACGTTACTGTGAATGGCGATCGTTATCGCGCAATGATTAGCGATTATTTTTGGCCCGAATTGGAACACATGGACTTGGATGACATGTGGTTTCAACAAGACGGTGCCACAAGCCACACAGCACACGTTACAATCGATTTACTGAAGAGTAAGTTTGAGTTGTCAAGTCCTTATTGGAAAACCCTATACAAAATATTTGAATTCAAATACTTGGTAAGATATACATATTTATTACTAAAATTTAAATGTTTAAATTAAATTTACATATTTTAAACTTTTTTACAGCAAATGTACTATATTTATCCATCCTAAACAGGATCTTTTAAAAACAAAATATTATTTGAGTATATGTATATTTTATGAGATATAAATTTAATGTATGGAATTATTTATATTTTTAAGAAATTTAAAAAATGAATTTACATTGCTTTATTTGTAAAAATATATTTACAGATTTCAAAAAGATCACTTGTCACCTTAAATATTTTCATAATTTACCACCAAACAATTTATATGAATGTGCCTTTTTATATTGCAATCAAAAGTTTAGTAACTTTAAAGCTTTTTCTAAACATGTACGAAATAAAATCAAAAAGAATATTATTGTTAAAGTGAATGAAAATATTGCCATAGAAAATAATTTTACAGAATTAGAAAATAATAATTTAAATGCAGAAAATCACTCTCTAGAATATGAAAATAATATTGAAACTGAAAGTAATGATTTAAAAATAGAAAACATTTACAAAATAGAAACTAATTCATTAGTAACTGAAAATAATGTTTCAGAACATGCTAAATCCAATAATTCATCACAACCATTAACTTATTTTTCAAATAATTCTCTTAAATTGGCTTCAAAACTATAATTAAATCAAATATCTAATCTAAATTTTAAGTACTTTTTTTGTTATTCCTACATTGTAAAATATTTTCAATAATAAATAAACCTTTTAAAGAACCTATTCGTATACGTTTATTTCTAGATAAAGCAATATTTAGCATCTAGGAAAATAATATTAAAATTAAGTAAATATACTACTCCTAAATTGGAAAAAATGTAATTGTATTTAGTACTTTTATTCTAGTAAGCTAGAAAAAATAGGTTACTACTTGGTACATTTATTCCTTAAAATAATGAATAAATGTACTAGCTAGTAACATATTTTTTATTTTATTAGAGTAAATGTATTTAATAAGTTACACTACATTTCTTCCTATTTTCTAGGAGTAATTTACTCTGTTTTAGTATTTTTTTCCGTTAATTTTAGTCAATTTTTTTCTACTGGGGTGGATGCGCTTACTCAATTTCAGTTCTTATTTGCAGATTTTTTTCCTTGTTTTAAGGCTTAAATGTACTCTTTTTTACATATATTGTATCCAATTTTAGGAAAAAATTAACCTAAATTCATAACTTTTTTATACGTTTTTGGTAACATATTTATTAAATCGAAGTAAATTTTTACTCAGAACTATTACATGCTGTCATAATTTTAAATAAAAAAGATTTATCTTTTTAACTAAAATAGAGGAAAAATTTCCTAATTTTTATTGTTCTCTCAAATTTATCTGAACTATATTCTTGTAAATATTAACTAAAATGAAGGAATGTTTCAGATAATTTATGAACTAGTGTAAAAATAATTTTTTCCACTATTCTAGTTAAAATTTACTATAATTTGGGAAAATTTTGTATAAAAGTAGGAATTTCGGACTAATATTAAGTAAATTTTTTTCCCCAATATTAAGGAAATTTTTTACTGACTTGTAATAAAAAATGTCTTTGGCGCCATACGACAACCATTACGTCCTCAAAATAAGTAAAATTTCCTAACTTCTAGTTCATTATTTTTTTGAGTGTATATATGCTGAAAAGTCGTTTCTAATTATATTGCCACCACTGTATGTACATTCTTAATAAGTTTTTTAAGTGACTTGCTTAAATTTATGCTAATTTACACAAAACATAGTTGTTTGTTTTTTCCGTTTGTCTGATTAGAAAAATCTTTCTTTATTGACCTCAACCTAACAAGTAAGAATTTTTACATACATATGTATTAGCCCCGAGACGTTTAGCTTTTAACAATCTTTTTTATATTTAAAAGTACATATTTGTGTGAACAGTTGAATGACCTTTAATTATGTTTAAAATGGAATTTATCTAAGAAATTCGGTAAAAAAGAAATAAAAAAATTAATTTGATAAACGTATTTATCTGTATAAACATAAGTATTTATATTGTGAAAGATGTATAAACCAATATTATTAATTGTTTATTAAAACCTATTTGTTTAAGTATTAAAATTATAGGTTTCTTATTATGAGTTATTCTCAAATAATTAGTTATTACATCTTATATTTTAATTTTATAAATACATTTAAACATATGTACATTCATATAATGCAATTTTTTTTTAATATTTGTGTTATTTCGTAATACCTAAAACGTAATGTGGTTATTATTAATTAAAATAATAATAACTTTGTTTAGAAATAATTTTCAATGCCTTTTGAAAATATTGTAAAACCTGATCAAAGGTATTCACGATTGTGTTTTATGCAAAAATGCAATATAAACAAGTTGTACTTTATTAAATGAGAACAACTTTTTTAAAGAATTTTTGCCACCAAGGTCCTCGAATCAATCTTAAAACTTGCAAGTAAATTTCTCTGTAAGTTTATATTAGTGCAATTCACAATACACAGCAAGAGAAAAAAAATATGCTAAACCTTTTTGCAAATGCAATGATGGAATACCATTTGCACAAGATTGTGAATTGCGCTATTATGTACTTATGATAGATCCCATTCTGAGGAACAATATTGTAAAGCTTATGTGCTTGTATAAACGATAGATTTGTAATTGATTACCTCAATGTATAACTACTTGTATTGTGTGAAATGACTCTTTAATGAATTAAAAAATCGAGTATGTATTTCTTTAATGAACTTCTGTTCCCAAATTGTTCCACAAGTTATAATTTTAGGCAAATAACGAATAAAGAACGCCTACGTAGATAAAGTTCCAATTTAAAAAATCATTGAATAAAGAATTCAATTAAAATTGTTCCGAAAAACAAATATAGATCAAAAATTATTGGTTTGCAAAGCCAAACCTGGGACCTATTCCACAAACAATTTATGTATTAACTTTTCACTTCGCATTTATCAAATTGCATTTTTTGGATCGTTGTTTTGATCCGCAATTGCAAATCTCATTTTGCATTAAGAATTTTTTTGCTCTCTGTGTTTAGACTTTGCGCTCTCGAATTGCTACAAGGATATTTATTTTACGTTGAAAAGAAGCTGTTCAGCAAAAATTGGACCAATTTTTTGTAAAAGAAAGTATTTTAGTATTTTCGTATCCCTAGAACCTAGCTTCGATCTTTACATGGTTTGCTATAGAAAATCTTAATTCACTTTGCATCGTTTCAATTTGCGTCGTTTTTTTTTTTGAACACTATTTTACACCCTAAAATTAACCCTAACCGCAAACAAAAACCTTAGATTTAGTGTAAAAACCCTTAACTTGGCAATGCTGGCAAATCATTTAATCATCTTTGCATTTCCGTTTTATCACTTTTCTCTTTGCCGCAAAATAAAAATTAACAAAAAAAATTGCAATGTCATAAGTTTTTAAAGAAAAAATGATAGATATTTTATTTGTTGGTTTTTAAAACATATTATTGTAAATATTTATAACGTATTAATGTTTAAATTTCATTTAATTTAGACACGGGAATCTTTTTTTATAAGAATGCCAAAAATATTTTCAATTCTGCGCCGTGTGTTTTATGGCAAGGATAGAAAGCCTCTTCAGAATTTCGGCGCAATGGTAAATAATGATAAACAGCAAATCGAATAAAACCAAATCGAATTTTAAAAACCCGGTTCGTACCCACAATAATGCTAAATATATATTTTTTAAAAGTCATGACTATAATTTGACGTGGTAGTAAAAAATTATTAAGGACAAAAATGTATCCCTACAGAGCCATGAACACCGGTATACAAAATTTTATGATCAGACTAAAAAAGCGACACAGTGAACAAAATACTAAAAGGGTGGTATTTGTAGGCGTGGCAAAAAATAGAAAATTTTTTTCTGGAATTGTTTTTACATTATCTTTAATCCTAGTGGGTGACTGATACAACTTTTTTTTTGTATGGAAGGCGATCTCCACTCCACTCTTTAGTATATGTAATTTCCCCCAAAAAAGAGTTTTAAGTTATTGCAACTAGTATTAGAATTAAAAAAACAAAATGTTATTATAACTTTTAAATGATTTCAATATTTAAATTAAACACTTACCCTCCTTTTAACATGTGGATAAAAACCGATGGGAGGATTTGGCATTTTATTTATTTATTTACAGTTTTACACTAATTAGAAAAGATTACTTCAAGTTCTAACACTTTTGTCTTTTTATTATTTCTTTATTCTTTCAGTGTTCAGATCACAAGGTTTATTTATTATTGTTGTTGATAAGAAACACAAATTTTATTTGTTTATATTTTTTGAAACACTATAGTATAAGTATGTACTAGTTTATTGATATGAACCAACTTAATCAGTCTAGAGTCGACAACTAACTAAATTATTGAAAATCTTTTGCAGAATTGAAATTTTAAAGAACTGAAGAATGAGAACAAAAAACAAAGAACAATAAAAAATTAAATATAAGAAGCAGAAGAAAATAGTTAATATTAATAGTGCTGTTGTTTGCTGTAACGGTTAAAAGTTATACCCCCTTATTCATAAAAACTTACAACAGGTTTATAAGAGGTTTATAAAGCAAATTTTGTATGGAACCTGTTGTAGGTTTTATGAATAAGGGCAATAGAATTTAAGAATAATTGTTAGGTGATGAATTAACATTAACATACATTTTTTTTATTTATTAAGTGGCAAGGGCAAATAAATATAAACAAAATTGACAGAACGACAAGCTGACAGTCAAACAGTGTTGAAATTTAAAAACAACTACAACATCACTAGAGAAATTACCATGAAATAAGAAAGTGTTGTTTTACTTTTTTTTTGGAAAAGAACAGAAGAGAGGAAAACAGCAGCCGAAGAGGCGGAAACACACTACATATTTTATGTTTAATTAAACCGCGTTACACACATTCTGTCCTATGAACCAAATATACTTTTTCGGAAAGGGGAGAAAAAATAAAAATACACATGTATCAACGGTGACCGTCTATCCGCCTGTGTGAAAGAATTTGGATCGATTTTTAACCCTTTTTCCGTGATCCAATCGAGCTGAATTTTTTTAGGCAGACTCGTGGAAATGTCTGTATCACGTCAAATTTAGAAAAAAATAGATTTTTATCAATTCTCAGATTTTCCTGAATTTAAAAAAAAATGGTTATCGGTTTTTTTGTAACGGTTTCAGTTCGTTAAAAAACCGATTTTTTTTATTAATTTTGTCATATTGAAATTAAAAATTATTACATTAAAAATTTCAACGCTTTAAAAGAAATTTAGGCCTTTTATTTTTGCGTTTGTAAGCATTTGTGTCAGTATAGCGACAAATCATGACCAAGTCGGGTTCTTGGTCATGATTTCTTTCTTCTTGATGATACTCGGTGACATAAATTCAGGACTGCAGAATGGAAGAGTCGTGTGAATATACAGGAGGCGGAGGTGTTCCTTGTTGTTGTTTCTTACTTTTGTGAATTCAATTCTATTTAAAAATGCAATATAATCTCCTAAAATAATATTTATGTAATTAAGCTTTTCATTCAATAATATGTAGTGTTGACTTTTTTTGAAGCTCACTATATGTCAGTGTTATCCATATTATCAATAATATGCTAAAATTTAGTTATTAACATCTCTTGTTAGCGTGATCCATTAACCGGTACCCCATTTCCAGCCTAATTTTGCGGTAAATATGACTAAATTATACCTGCAGACCACATAGCACACAATTGCTCTTGCATTTTTAGAATCCCAAATTCTGCAATATTATCGATCAAATTCTTAATAGCAGTCTCAGATGCAATACATTATTCAAAGACCCAATAGTGTCTAAATAAGTCAGTTTTTAATAGAATAGTCTCTCCACAAGACACTTTTCTATATAATAGTGTCTAAATAGGCATGTGAATCGAATGGTTAATATCGCCTATCTTGCTTTGGATATTATCTTCAAAGATAAATAAACAAAGCTGTGAAACTTGTGAGTTTCTAAAAATACTTGCTGTATCATAAACAAATAACATTATTTTATAAAGTACACCTGTTATACAACTATTATCTTGCGTAATTTGTGTTTAAATTATAAAAAAGTATTTTAATAGTAAACACAATTTACTCAAAAGCTTTAAATTATTAAAAATAAATAATTATGAATTGGAATATTATTCAATGAATGCTTGTAAATTGCTTTATCACAAAAAACTTGACAGTTTTATAACGTTTAAAAGCAGTTAAAATATTTAAACAATTTCCGTTATTAAAAAACTATTTTCTAAAACTCTTTTAACTTTTATAAATATTAACCCAAATATTTATGGAAATATTTGAAAATTATTAAAAGTTTTTTATGTTTGGAAACTTAATGGTGTAACATAAATACATATTTATTAAAATTTCTTCTCTTGTAACAATCTGCCATTAAACTAAAAATGCTTAAAAACAAGTTTACAAAATTAAAAAAAAAAAATAATTCAAAAGAAAATTTTAATATTTTTCCTAGACTTAAAATAAACAAATATTTCTCGATTATTGTGTTTATAGGTATTAGCGCACTAAAACTTACGGTTTCCATACACTCTGCATGATTTTGCATACATTTTCCATTACTATTATTATTATTGTTATTATTAGAGAAATTTGTATTTAAAAGATGAGAACGTTTTGTAAACATTTTTATTTGATTACTTTTTTATTTTAATTTACTTTAAATACTAACAACACTTTACACTTCGAACTATTTAAATAAATATTCCAAGAAAATACAAAAAACACTCAACATTTAACAATAACAAAAAAAATGTAACTAAAACTTTCACAAAACAACTATTTAATCAAGAGGCCAACAAACGTATGAAAATTTAAATCAATTGCTTGTTTTTTAAATCGAAAAATAAAGATCTTTAACTGCAACTTAAAAACTTCCGCAGAGAGCGAGAGCAGAAACGCCCGTCGCTATGCAAGAAATATAGGTAGAAAGAAGATTGCTGTTATGAGTACCAACAACAACTGCTCAATATTAAAAAAAAATATTAGTTATTACAAAGTTGTGACGTCAGTGTGCTATTTATCATTCATTGCAAACTTAAATTGAGATTTTAGATGGAAAATATTGAGCGTCTAGTCGTCGTTAGTGAATATAGTGTATAGGTACTTCCGTTTATAAGATACACTGTTTGTCTTAACCCTTTAAAGTTTAAGCAGTGGTGGTGTCGTAATTGGTACAGAAGAAACTTTTTACATTTCAATGGAGTGTCTCAATATTGTCTCAACAAAACACTTTTCTATCGAAGAGTGTCTCCAAAAGACAATTTGCTATCGAAGAATGTTTCCACAAGACAATTTTCTATCAAAGAGTGTCTCCACAAGAAATGGTTTTTATCAACGACTGTCTCCACAAGACATTTTTCTATCGAAAAGCATCTCCATAAGACACTTTGCTATCGAATAATGTCTTCACAAGACACTTTTCTATCGAAGAGTGTCTCCACAAGACACATTTTTACCGAAGACTGTCTCTACAAGACACTTTTCTATCGAAAAATGTCTTCACAAGTCACTTTTTTATCGAAGAGTGTCTCCACAAAACACTTTTCTATCGAAAAATGTCTCCATAAGATACCATTCTTTTGAAGACTGTCTCCACATTAAAAATCTCATAATTTTATTATCATAAACAGTTGCTCATTTTAAAACCCAACTGACAGAGGTTGTTAATGGGTTAATAAATGTTTTATTTTTATAAATTCAAGAGTATAATTGTGCTTAGTTGAAAAAGATGCCAGAGTTAAATTATTGTTTATTTTTGTTGATAGAGAAATGTTATTTATAAAGTAATTTAGCAAAAAAAAAAACTTAGAAAGATATGTGTCATTAAAAATATATTGTATCATTTCTTAAAAACTCACACGTATTTAAAGTATTGCAAACACTTGTTTAAAGTAGTTTAAAGGCAACTGATAAAACAATATTACAATTGAACTTATATTTTTTTTTAATAATTATATATATGTAGTAAAAAAAATATTACTAGTTACTATTAAACAAATATCGTATGTGCTAAAACTTTACCACAGTTGTAAATATGTTGTTGGTATTTTTCATGTTTAAATATTTTACGACAATACAAAAAATGTGTACTATGTAGTATGCTCAGTGTCAGCTGTTTTTTGTTTTGTATTTTATTTTTTTATTCCTCTGTTTTGAAATAATTTTACAAACTGCTAAACCATTAATATTAATTTAATTAGTAAATACTAAAAAAAAGCAGGGAAGTTATACAAATTTATAAAATGGAAGTAAAAAAATATATTTCGGTAAGTTTTTGTGCAGAAAAAAAAAAGAAAAACTTTAATTAACTGCTGTTACAGATAAAGCCAAAGCTGGTTAGAAAAAATCCCACAAGGAAGTGGTCTGTTGCCGAAGAAAATGCGCTTGTTGACTTTTTAATGGACAATCTTGATGTAGAGGTTTGTTCATGTGTAAGAATTTAGAAAAAAAATCTTAAACTCTTTTCAGCGTACGCGAACCATTTGGTTATATCTATTGCTGTCGTAGTTTCTCAACACCTTTTGTTGCCAGAGGGAAGATTTTGGCACTCCCAGATGAACACTTCTTCGATTCAACATCAAGCAGATCATGTTTATCCTAAAATTTTCATAAATATCGTCTTTATCTTCTTCATCGCCTATAAATAAACTTTTTATTTAAAAACTAAAAATAAACAATTAAATTCTTACTTGTTTCAACCATTAGTATGTCGGATGCGAACTTTTCACACAAAACCGTAAAAATTTTGTCTTTTTCGCTTCTTGTCGGCATTTTCTAATATATTTTGTTTTGCTCTGAAGTTGATTTGATGTTTTTATGACTTATGATTTAGAAAATACAAAATGCTACTCACATACATATGTACTATTTTTTCAAATATGACTTTACGACTTATGACTCAAAGCCACCGTGTGAATTGCCTAATTGTATTAACTCAGTTACTGCAAAAGACAAGGAATAACAGTGTGTTTTTCTAAAAGCTAGGAATCTGTTTTAATCTAGAGCAAACGTATTATCTTTTACAATATACTCATATGTATATTATCTTTTAAAGTACATACATACATATGTATAATTTGTTATTATTACATTTTTTATTATACAATAAACGTTAAACAAACTTTGTTAGAATGTTTATTAGGAAAAAGTTTAGGAGACTTCTCGAGACGTTCATGTAGATAACAAAATGTAATTTAAAATCGGATTAAAGTGTTTTAGAACATACTGTTACCGTCAAAATGAAGTTAACACCACATATTATTAAAATAAAAGCTTAATATTGTAACTTCTTAGAAGAAAAGCTTAATTATATTAATATAAAGAGGTTTGTTCATGTGTAAGAATTTAGAAAAAAAATCTTAAACTCTTTTCAGCGTACGCGAACCATTTGGTTATATCTATTGCTGTCGTAGTTTCTCAACACCTTTTGTTGCCAGAGGGAAGATTTTGGCACTCCCAGATGAACACTTCTTCGATTCAACATCAAGCAGATCATGTTTATCCTAAAATTTTCATAAATATCGTCTTTATCTTCTTCATCGCCTATAAATAAACTTTTTATTTAAAAACTAAAAATAAACAATTAAATTCTTACTTGTTTCAACCATTAGTATGTCGGATGCGAACTTTTCACACAAAACCGTAAAAATTTTGTCTTTTTCGCTTCTTGTCGGCATTTTCTAATATATTTTGTTTTGCTCTGAAGTTGATTTGATGTTTTTATGACTTATGATTTAGAAAATACAAAATGCTACTCACATACATATGTACTATTTTTTCAAATATGACTTTACGACTTATGACTCAAAGCCACCGTGTGAATTGCCTAATTGTATTAACTCAGTTACTGCAAAAGACAAGGAATAACAGTGTGTTTTTCTAAAAGCTAGGAATCTGTTTTAATCTAGAGCAAACGTATTATCTTTTACAATATACTCATATGTATATTATCTTTTAAAGTACATACATACATATGTATAATTTGTTATTATTACATTTTTTATTATACAATAAACGTTAAACAAACTTTGTTAGAATGTTTATTAGGAAAAAGTTTAGGAGACTTCTCGAGACGTTCATGTAGATAACAAAATGTAATTTAAAATCGGATTAAAGTGTTTTAGAACATACTGTTACCGTCAAAATGAAGTTAACACCACATATTATTAAAATAAAAGCTTAATATTGTAACTTCTTAGAAGAAAAGCTTAATTATATTAATATAAAGAATATTATATTAGAAAATTATATAGAATTTTTATATATGTAGTTATTTAAGTAGAATTGAATTCTCAAAAAAAAAAAAGAAACAAAAAAAAAGCGTTTACAAATTCAATGGATTTATTAAACAGTGGCATCAACCTTCTACAAAAAACCCCTGTCATGCCAAAAATAGTGGTAATTCTTCTAATTTTTTTTTTGTTTGAAAGTATAACATAAAGTGCCGTTCAAAATAATTGCAAGTTTCATAATTTATCATTAAAAAAGATTATGTTGTGAGGTTAAGTAGTCAAAAATTTACAATGGAAAGACGAACGTCAATTAAGACTCGACAAATCGTAATAGACTTACATAGAGAAATAGGAAAAATCGTTGGCCCGTAGAAAATTTGGCTATTGCAAAACGACCAAAGCATCTTACCAAAACAAAGGTAAAAGCTATAGTAAGAGAAATAAGAGTAAACCCAACTACTAGTGCTGTAAAAATAGCCGAAAATACACGATTAGAAGATATTTGCATTGCATACTTGGTAAAGTGCCACGTAAGAAGACCTATATATCAAAGAACAACCAAACCAAGCGTTTGAATTTCTCAAAAAAAAAAAAAACAATATAAACGAGACTCAATGTTTTTGGAATAATATTCTTTTCACCGATGAAAGTACGTTTGAGATATTTGGAGTCAAATCCCCCCAAAAATATGGCGAACCAAGAAGAAGACTTTTAGTAATATATGTACATGTTAACTAGACCGTAAAACATGCCGGCGGCTCAGTAATTGTCTGGGGTTGTATGACGGCATCAGGAGTCAGTAAACTTACATTTATAGAATCTACAATCAAAAAGGAAGATTATTTCGACATTTAAAAAACCACAGGACAATGATCCTCTAAAATTATGAAAGAGTGGTTGCTCAATAGTTGTCCAAAAACTTTAGATCATCCTCCGCAGTCCCCAGATCTCAATCCAATCCAATTGAGCACCTGTGGGAATATTTGCACAAAAAAATTAGACAAAAACATATTTCTTGCAAGGATAACATAAAGGCGATCACGGGTCAATACCCTATAAGGGTGAAGACAAATTCATGGGATAACAACACTCTGCAGAATATACGAAGATGAAGAGGAATTGAAAACTCTTGAGAATATTATCTATCATGCCCGCGACTTCAGCGCCCGTTAGGTCAATTTGCAATTCCACAATGGACTAGAGGATTTCGAATCTACAAGAGAGGGGACATATTTGAGTTTATAAGGGGATAAGGATGGCCATATGTTAGTTAAAACTGCATCTCTTGAGAGGGCGGACACTTAATTCCTCCAGGCGGTCTGTCATATAAGAATCACCTGGGATCATACTGTCTAAACTAGGATATTTTTATTTTTTTTTTCTAGAAGGGATACACACCTTTAGGTCTCCAAGTAGAAAAGTGTATAGCACTCTATTCTTTACAAACAAACTGAAAAAAATCTTTAATTCTATGTCTAGAAGATTGTCAGCTGTGACATAAGCAAACAAAATATTAAATACAATGTTTTACATAATCTTAATGTAATGTATTCTTGAGTTAAAAAATATTTTTTTTTGATATATATCCCATTCGCATCCCATTAAGCGATTATAAAGGCATTAAAGAAAATTGTATAAGCTTTCTTTTGAGGGGGAAAAATGGCCCAAAGTGAAAAAAAAATATTTTTAAAAATTAAAAAAGAAAATATTTTTGGAATGACTGATGAAATAGCTATCTAAAGTCCTTTGGACAATTTTTGCTAAGACCAATAGGTGAAAAGTTACACTCATTTTAAAAAAACCCTGTATGAGCAAAATGTCCAACTTTGACCCCCTCTAACTCCGGCAGTTCTTGAATGATAGAGCTGAAAATTTGGGTGTGGCATACTACCCAATAGTAGTAACCTTGGTGCAAATTTCATACAAAGCGGATGATATCGATTTTAAAAATTGGGTCACTTTACGTGAAATTGCTCATATGTATATGTATACACAATAAACAAATTGTCAACAATAAGCTCATAATACTTGTTATAGTTTTTGCTAAATCATGGAAAAATAAAGTTTAATTATTATGTATGTATGTATATGATTAGCAAGCTATATTTGTTTTTTATTTTTTTTATCTTATTTTATTGAGGGCACATGTTTTAAATAAGAGATGTATTCTCGGAAGTGGAGCTTGTATGGGAGCTAAAAAATTTGACTGTTCCATGTCTTTTTTCTAAGCTCTATCGTGCCTTCAACAGATGGATAGATCGTCTTAAAATGACAAACTTAATATACCCTCCATCTTTTCAGTGGTGGGTATAATAAACAAACATAAAAATTTCTAAGAAAACTTACTGCAAAATAATAAATTATAATCGTATTGTTCTTTAAATCTATTTATCTGAAGTAAATTTTTTGGAATTTATAATAGGAGCTTTTTAAGATGCCTATAAAGTGATTCTTTAATATATACGAGTTTTTAGTAATATAAAAACTAACTAAATTGTATACAAATTTTTTAAAATTACATATATGGTGTATAGGAAAAATTAGGGGTTAATACTTTTGAACATAATTAACTTGATTAAACTTTCTTGCAGAGAAGTTTACAAGTTGAAGGGGAACTTTAGACAACTAAACAGGCCGATAAACAAAACAGGTAATATTTAACGCAACTTTATAATTTCTACAATATTTCTTAACCTTTATACACCCCTTTTTACACATTTCAGTAATAATGAATTTTAAACTAAAAAGAAAAAGTTGGTTTTAATTTATTTGTTTACTATTAAAAAGATTTTGAATCAAACACGTTTATTTTCACTGTCTTTTTTTTTTTTTTTTTTTAGTTAAGTTGAATGACCACACTATGATAAGGTGACCAGATTTTAGAAAAGAAAAAAGATGACATTAAGAAAAATAGTAAAAAATTTATTTCAATTCAATGTTTACATTTTTTACATATTGTTACCATTTACTATTTTGAAAAGCGAAAGTTCAGTCAGTAAAGGTGGATTCGCCCATTCGTTCTTAACAAACATTTTGTTCGAACAATTTTTTTTATATGAAGTTTGACGTCTCTCTTTGAGAGAGAAAATATTTTTTCCGAACTTGGACTGGTTTAATTTGATATTTTTTCTGGACAAAAATGAATTGAGTTGTCAAGAGGTTGCATTTTTTCATACAAATAACAATGCCTTATGTATTTCCATGGCCATCAGCAAAAGCAACTTTCTTTTTTCGTTCATTTTGAATTTATATCTGTGATTTTGAATACACAATACTTTAAAATAATTTAATATTTGTATTTTAACACTTAAAACCCAAAGCAAAATAAACAAATGGGTGAATCCACCTTAAGAGTATGAACAGAGCAAGCACGACACGACGTTTGTGAAGTAAAATTTGTTTTTTAAAAGTGGCGACTCTCATTCTATTTAGAAACCGTGACGTGCTTGTTCTGTTCATACTCTAAGCTCAATAAAAACAAATACATATTGATCATGCATTTAAAATTAAAGATGACTGAGTATGAAAAAGATGACTGAAAGAGGACACAAATTTTATAGATGACAGCGAGTTAAAATATATGATTGTCCTCCAAAATAGAGAACGTATGGTCATAGTGTAAACTATGACGACAATGATGCGGCGTCGATTTGTTTATTTTAAGATTTATGGCGAAAAAAAAATGAAATAGTTGGGTTTGTTAAATGATAAAAATATAATAGAAATTAATGTTAATTGGCCTAAATAATGAAGTGGGAAAAATCGTATCATGCATATTTCTGTATGTTTCACCCATATAAACAAATAATTGTTTATTCTCTTGAATTTTTAGAAATTATTTGGCCCAATTTCTACAGAAAATCGGAATGTATATAAGAATTAGCTATAAAGAGTATAAGAAAATGTTTAGTACAATTGTGGTTACTTAGTTTAGTTAAACAAAATGTAATTCAATGTGTCTAATATTGGCCTCAGTCGTAGGTCTTTACATAAACAATTATCTTTATATAGTCTAAGTTTAGCTTCAATCGTGGGTATTTTTAAAGCCTTAGTTTAGCTTTAATCCTGATTATTTATGTAGTCTTAGTTGAGTTTCAATCCTGGGTCTTTATGCAGTCTTAGTTTAGATTAAATTCTGGTTCTTTACACAGTCTTAGGTTAGTTTCAATTATTTCTGTTTCAAATAAAAAAAAACTTATTCTAATTGCATTTTTTATAAGAATTTCTATGGCAGCTATAGTGATCCTATACTTAGACGATACTTTTTAAGGAAGCTTAATGTTTGTGGTTGCTTACTTAAGCTCCCTTTAGACGGTATGTATTTTGCAGTGTGCTTGTTAAATTTTCCACTGCAAAATGCATACACGTCGTGTAAAAGCATTTACAGTGTAATTTTCAATTAGAACATGTTATATTTTCATCTGACAAAGCACCTGCAACCAGCTGTTATGCATGTCAATTGTTTATAGCGCCAAGAACATAGTGTTTGTGTTTCAGCAAATTTAAAATTGTATTAAACAAAACAATAAATTTGTATTAAAATATGAATTTAAAAAACGTATTTATATATATACATATATTAATTTTTATTTAACTTAAATACAACAATTTTTGGCTCCACATGGCACATTTTCTCTTTAATTATTGCTTAATTTTTTTATTTTATAGAAACTATTATTGCAATAATGCTGCAAGTTAAAATTATTTCATTTCTCAATGCATTTTTTCAAAGCATATTTGCAAGTATACAAAACTCCCGCGAAAATAATCATAACAAATACAGCTGTTGTGATTATGTCAGATAGAACTTAAAACCGACATTTTCCCTCATTTCTGCACTTTACAATAATATTACGGACATCAATTGACATTTCTTTCGAGAAGCCATTATTTCTATTAAAGATTTATTTAATCCACCTAAACTTGAACTGAATACCATTTTACTGTTTGAATTCAACAACAAAATCCCATAAATGCTGGTCATATGTACATTAGGGTGGCCCCAAAATAAAGTTTGCGGATGTTCCCGACTAATATGAAAATTTGATTAATTTTAAGACTACGTTTCTCATTTTTTTTTTTGTCCTGGGGTCAATATTTGGTGAGCTGGATCAAAGAATAAAAAGGTCCTTTTTAGAGGTTTTTTGATTTTTTTCACATTTCTTCCAAAGGAACTATATGTAAATTTGGTTTTTTATGAAAGGTCTTTGAGAGGAGCATTCAATGGATTATCAAAAATTAAAAAAAAAAATTTTAAATTCAAAAATTTTGAAAATTTCAGACAAAATTTTATTTTTTTTTAATTTTTTCATAGAATTTACTTAAATAAATAGTTGAAAATGCTTGATGATAAACATAATGCAATTTAACCCAAATGGTTTTTCCTGTTTTTTTAAATTCTATCTAGTTCAATTTTTATTTATTTTTTTTTTTAAACCTAAATTCTTCCCTATCTGCCAATCTCTGTTAACTCAATTCGTTAATGTAAGGGTATTAAAATAACGTAAATTTTATAACCTAAATTATTATGAATAATTTTTTTGGGCATATCAATAAAAATATATGTATTACAAACAAAACTGCATCATTATTTTTTTTATTCCGCGCTAATGATCTCATAAAATGTCCAATATTGTGGTCGTATGTAGAGTTTTGTCGGGCACTGTATGTATGTACATATGAATGCATGTACACATGTATGTATGTATGTAGTTTTTTACCATAAAGATTTTTTTCTTGGACCAGCACTCAGGGGACGACCCCAACTTATGCAATGCATTGTGTTGGAACTAGGAAAATGGGATATGGGAGGGGAAATGGAGGGTGTACTTTTTCACCATAAAGATTAAAAATAATTTGTATAAAAGTATATTTAAGTAGGTATAATTAAGAGATAACAAAGTAAATAAATAAATATACATAGGTACCACTTATGTACCTAAATGTGTTAATTATAAAAAAATAATATATGGTACCTAGTAGAACCACAAAAAATTATACTTATGTATGCAAGTATGTATGTATATGTATAAGATATGAAGTTTTTAAATATTACAATCAATAGAAACTTAGAAACCGTAAACATACCGGCAAAATGAACCGTTATTTAATGATGTTAGCGAATGTAAATAATGGCTGCAAGATAATAAAAACCACATAGGACAAATACACATAATAAAGGGGAATGCGAAGAAATTGATAAATACAAAATTAGGTCAACAGCTGTTTAGAAGAGAAAACTATTTTAATTGAATAAAATAATATGTAGGTACTTTGTTAATAGGTGTTTAAGCTACATTTCATAATTAATCATATTTTGCTTTGGAACTTTTTTATTTTCATATGTACATACATATATTTTGTACACATTTAAACACTTACCGTTTTTTGTCTTTTTTTACTGGTTTCTGGTGCATCACACATTTTTCTTAGAAGATTTTTAGTTGTTTAGTTCACACTTCACTTTTATGTTAATTACTGCACAATAAACGTTAAGAAAAGAAACACCACTCGCAATACTACAGCTAGCAACTAAACCAAGTGCTTTATTAATACTAATTGCAAGTTATTTTTTTAATTTAGTTATACTTTATGTACGTGTTGCGTTTTGAGAGTACAAAGAATATCTGAGTTAAAAAAACTTAAACATATGTTGGCATTCTTTTAATTTCCTTACTACACTACTGCACATTTTGCCATACCATCAATTTGTTGCAATTTTCAAAGATTTATAAAAGGTTTTCTAATTTGTAGATGATTTATAACAATTTATTTTTATTTATACAATTTCTCATTGATAAACTAAGATTTGAAACTATTTTTATCTGAATTCTAATTAAATTCTGATATTTTTTGATTTTTCCTTTCACATTAGTATAAGTAATGTTGGAAAGTGTTTGCTTATTTCATATAAAGTGGTACATAGCAGGCAGCATTTATATATGTTTGGAATAGGCGGGCTGCGAAACTATACATATAAGCAGCGCTGTTTTAAAATATTGCATCTGTATTGAAAACATATGTTTCAAATTATCTTTGTCGCAACGGCCATTCGCAAATCTAAATAGTCTGGCAACACCATAAATAATTATTCTCAAACAATTGTTTTGCATTTTTTCAGTGGTCGCTCTCTTTTTTTTTGATAATTTTGGGAAAAACTTTTTAATTTGTGTAAAATCATTAGAAAATAAAGCCCTAATAAAGGTTTAAAGACAAGCAAAAATGCTTTCCTTGCTACAGGAAAAGCGACCGTTAAAACGAGCACGTTTGGGTCCACCCGATATCTATCCACAGGATGCCAAACAACGGGAAGATGAATTAACACCATCCAATGTCAAACATGGATTTGCCACAATGCCACCGTTAGCCGATGAATTCGGCACAGCCCACACCTCCAATGTTAATGCCAGCAAAGTTGCATCATTTTTCAATGCCATCTTGGCAAAAAAGGAAGAGTTGATGACCTTGCAGGATACTGTGCGTAAAAAACAACAAATCAATTGCAAAGACAATTTTTGGCCGGTCTCGCCTCGTACAAAGGGGGCACTAGATGCCTGGTTTAAAGATTTAGCCGGCAATAAACCTTTGTTAAGTTTAGCCAAACGGGTGCCGTCGTTTAATAAAAAAGAAGAGATTTTAATAACCCTGTGCGATCATCAAGTTAATATGCAACGGGCAACTTGGTTCATCAAACTGAGTGCAGCCTATATGGTAAGTGTGTCGGAGTCGAAGAACAAAAAGAGAAATTCTTTCGATCCGGTGCCGGAATGGACAAGTAATTTAATAAAATTTATGAAAGATTTGCTGCCCAAATTACAGGAATATTATCATTTAAGTGAAAAAGGTGATTAGAAATTGAATTTCTTTGTTTTATTATGAACAAAGACCTAGTAGGTACCTATGTATTAAACAAAAAAAATTATCTACATTTTAGCTACTGCATCTGAAAAGGCTTTACTAAGTGGTTATGGAGCACCTACTACACAAAACAATAACCAACAACAAAATACCTCTACTACGCACCCTACAAATTCTATAAACACCGTACCACAGTCTTTGGCCAGTCCCGTGCCCATGCTAAGTCCAGCCAATAGTCAATCATCTTGCAGCGGTGGCCTAAGCTCTTTAACTGGCAACACGACCCCCGGTGCAGGAACATCTAACAGTCAAAGTGGCTTGCCGGGAGCAAATAATATGCCGGGTTCTGGTTCTTCAATATCAGGCATAGGCAGCAACTTTGAAGACAGTCGCAATGCTCTTAAATATTGGAATTATTGCACCCAATTAAGTAAATACATGCACGAAGAATCTCTATTGGATAGACAGGAGTTCCTCAACTGGATACTAGAACTATTGGACAAAATGCGTACACAGGTCACGTTCGATGAGTCTCTGAAGAAATTAATTTTAACTTTCGCCCTTCAGTATATGCATGATTTCGTGCAATCGGAAAGACTTTGTCGCAAAATGGCTTATATAGTAGCTAAAAAATTAGCTATTTTATTGAATAATGTTATAGACCAGCAGCCCAATCAAAAGCAACTGCTGCCAGCTGGTGTTACACACATGGATGTCGGTGAGGAACTGTATAAGAAAAAGCCCGCTTTGGATCCCTATGAAAGCGCCATTAATGAATATCTTAACTGTCCCCATCACCGTGACATTATATTGTATTTAAGCACTATACTACAAATAATTACCATTGAATGTCCCACGGCCATGGTTTGGTGTGGCATTGGTGAGAACCGAATACCGGCCGCTTTGTGTGGCAGTCCTTTGGATCATTTGCCCATAGCACCCTCAGCCTTACCAATGCCTACCAAGTGCACGTTAACCAATACCGAAGTGCGTAGACAGCTTAGATCCACCGAAGCCGATATAGTTTTACGCTCAAAACATGCTGAGAATCGTTGGTTTGCGGAGAAATGGCAAAATGCTAATAAGAATTCCTATACGCATGTTTTAACAATACTGGATCATTTGGATACGCATTGTTTTGATTTAATGGATCAGAGCAACTCGATAGATTCCCTGTACGGCAGTATCTTTCAGCCGTTTGTTAGTGTTAGGCGTGAGATGGGTGCAAATGGTGAGACAAAAGAGATACGTCAAGAATACGAAGCGAATAGTGTAGATGGCACAACGGTAAAGATATTGTGCGAGTGGGCGGTATCGAGTCAGAGGTAAGTTCTTAACAATCCTGCAGTGGACATACGTAACGTGGTTTTCAACAAGAAAAAAAAATAACATTGTTCACAGATGTTTCACATGAAAAGCTTCTTCGAAACCGGATTGATATTTCGATAGTATATTATTTCTTTCTAAATATTCTTCGAGTTACAGTTTCACAATTTTTTCTAGATTTTTTTCACATACATTTAAGGTGTTTATTGGACGAAATTATTCACATTTGTGTTTGTAACCTTTTCAATGTGTGTTACCATTGAGGTTTTCCAGTTTTCGTAAAAAACTAAACTTAATTTATATATCTGCAAATAATCTTAAATTAGACCAACGTAAAAATTTAAGTCCAAGTTCTAACTAAATGTTTTACTATTATTATAGATTTAAGCAATAAAAAAAAATACTGAATTTCCTTGCTTGAATAGTTAAGCGTTTTAGGGTGCTGCATTTTTAAAGCAATAATTATACGATTTTAATGAAATTTTAAAGTGTTTAATTTAAAATGTATTAAAAAGCTAAGCCCAACATATTTTTCATTAAAAATTTTTAGCTTTAAAATGTAAACGTTTTAGGGTGCCTTATTTTCAAGGTAATATTTTTTTGACATTAATGAAACTTGGCTAGAATATTTTTCAAAGTGTTACATTATAATGCCGTACTAATTTAAGCATTCTCTATTGCCTCCTTTTTCCAGATGGGGTGAACATCGTGCCATTGTGGTGGCCATACTCTTGGATAAACGTCAAATAGAGGTTACCACACCCTCACCCGAAGACAACAGCAATGGCTTCGGCAATAGCAACAATCCCAATGACGATAAAGATTCCATAGCATCGGGAGCCGGACTAATCGGCGGTTTACCTGTATTTCAATCAGTTCTTATGAATTATCTTGATAACGATGCTCCTGTACTCGATGAAAATGGCAGCTTAGCCAATCGTACTCAATTCACAAATCTAGTACATCTTTTTAGTGCTCTTATAAGACACGATGTATTCTCACATAATGCCTACATGCATACGCTGATATCCAGAGGTGATCTGTTGGAGGGAGCAACCAACAACTCAACAACAAATGCCACAAATGTGACCAATAGCTTGAATAACAACAGCGGGAAGAGCAATAATATGGCTGTGGTGGGTAATAGTGTTACGGGACCTGTGTCAAATAAACCTGTTTCCCCCGCTATTAACCATGGTTTTGATGATGAGTTTGGTGCTGGTTTAGATTTCAAACACAATGAACACGATGACTCGAATGTTGACGATGATTTAGAGAAACTATTGCAGAATATCAATGAAAAGGGTCAAGCCGAGCCGCCCGACAGCCCCAAAATCCCCGATCACAATAATAGTACGGGTTGCAATGAAACAAATTCCTCCATATCACGACATTACATATACACCAAACATTTTCCCATACCGCAAGATGATCCCTCCATGATATATAGCAGTGAATCAAATCAGCGTTATATCTTGCTGTTTGGCGTCGGCAAGGAACGTGACGAAAAAAAGCACGCTGTGAAAAAAATGTCCAAGGAGATTTGTAAATTATTTAGTAAAAAATTTAGTATTGATGTGGCCGAGGGTGGCAAAGTCAAAAAACACTCACGCAATGAGTTTAATTTCGAAAGCACCACAAGTAAATGTCAAAATATGGCTTATTTTGATCAGCATGTGGTCACTTCACAATGTGCCGCTACCGTATTGGAGCAATTGAATGGTTTTGCTGTGGGCAATAATAACTATTTGCCCGTGCAGGAGCATGTAGCTTTTCTGTTTGATTTAATGGAAATGGCCTTAAATATACACAGTCTCTTAGAATTGTGTGATCAAATATTAAAAGAGTTGCCCGAAGTGGAAAACCAATTGCTGGGAAAAAAGTCCAATATGGTTAGAAGTTATACCACCTCTTTGGGTCTATATATAGTGGGTATATTGAGAAGATATCAAAGCTGTCTGCTGCTGTCGCCCGAACAAACAGTGTCGGTGTTTGAGGGTTTGTGTCGCATCATAAAACATGTCAACAATCCTACCGAGTGCAGTTCAGCAGAACGTTGTATACTGGCTTATTTAAGTGATCTGTATGAATCATATTTGATATTACGTTCCAAAGACCAGGAGCCAGAATTCTTTCCACAAATGTCGCATATTAAAAAGTTCAAAGACATCTTCAATCAACCCGAACAGCTGGGCATGGTGCCGCAATCATATAATCCACAATTTATGCAGGAATTCTTGGCATCTCCTAAACGAGGAGGTAAAATTGATACTCTGTGGTTAAGACAGCTCCATGAATCTCCGGCCAATATCTACAGTTTTGTTTCGAATGTCATATTTGCGGTGTGTCATGAAACGGATAATGATCGTTTGAATGATATTGCTATAGCTTGTGCGGAATTGACGGCGGGTTGTAATTCCTTGTCGGAAGAGTGGATTGCCGCCCTGCAGAGTATTTGTCATGCTATGAAAAAGACACGTTATCCACATCTATGTCAAATCGATATACAAAATAGTAAAATACACAATTCCTTGGCGGTTTTCATATGCATATTGGTGGCGCGACATTGTTTCTCTTTGGCCGACTTTGTACTGAAAATTGCCCTGCCCACTTTGGCCAATGCATATCCGGTTGGTGGTGAAATAACCACAGATGCGGAATCGGGTAAGTAAAATTCTTGTATTTTATTTGTATTTGAGCGTCAATATAAAGTAAACACTTAATATTGTTTAAAAACGTTTTTTTATTATAAATTGGTATGTAATTAAGCTTTTCTTTTAATAATATATGGTGTTGACTTTGTTTTGACGCTCACAATATATATTAACTTTGAAATTAATTTTATATTGCTTTCTGAAAACTTTCTTCACAACAAATTATAGAATTTCACCATTAGTTTATTGATTAATAAAATCTTATTATTTTATATAAGTAAAGAATTTGTGTGAAATTCAATTCATAAAAACTAATTTATTATTTTCTTTAGGCGCCCGCTTAACTTGTCATTTGGTATTGAAACTATTCAAAACCATTGAAATACCCCAGCCGGGTATGTACTCTGTAAGTACCTCTCCCAATCCGCTGAATGCTGTCAGCGGTTCTTCCAATATTAAACTCAGTTGTGATCGTCATCTGCTAATAGCAGCCCATAAAAATATACAACTGGAAGCGGTATTGGCAGTGTTAAAGGCCATTTTAATAGTGGTAGATACAACAGCTTTAAAGACACCCACCACAATGGGCAATACTTCGACTGGTGCCTTTGGCAGCGGTGGCAAACGCGGCAGTGGCTTCAATACACCTGTTCATCCGGGCAGCACGCCCAAGAGTAATGATCGACCTGTAGATATAAGCCAAATTTTGGGTACCAGCGACTTAACAAGCTTAACGGGAGACCACGATCACGACATGTCACAGTCTTTATCGACCACCCCTTTAAATCCCTCGGTTACGGGCTCGGGTGAGCAAATTTCACTTTTGGAGTTTGCCCAACATGTTCTCAAGCAGATATGTGCTCAGGAACATGTCCTGGAAAGATGTCTAAAGAATGCCGATAAATTGTGTGACATGATCATAGACGATATGTTAACGCCCAAACAGTCACAGTCTATATTGCATATGATTTGTTATTCAGAAGCTGAATATAGTATCATATCGGAAATGGAACAGAAATCTATGATTGTTAGAATTTTAGAGAATCTAGGCCAGTGGACTTTAAGGATATCGTGGTTGGATTTGCAGCTAATGCACAAGCAAAGCATGAACAATGGCACCGAACTGATCGCCTGGTTAGATACAGTTGCCCGGGCGGCCATAGATGTGTTTTTAATGGAGGAGGTTTTAATGCCGAACGGAGGCAAGGCGGAGCATCGTCCTAAACCCTCCACTTGGCTGGTGGCGCCTTTGGTATCGAAATTGACACCTGCTGTGCAGGGTCGTATTTTGAGAGTGGCCGGTCAGGTGTTGGAGAGCATGAATTATTTCTCAAAATGCTCCAAGGCTGACAACAATAGTTCGTGCAGCGGTGATGAACGGGAAAAGAGTAATAGTTGTGGCAGTGCCAGCAGTAGTTACAGTAATGGTTCCAATTGCGGTACAAGCAATAAAAAGATGCCTTTAAATTATCAACCGTTTTTGGGTTTGATATTAACCTGTCTCAAGGGCCAGGATGAGTATAAGGAAAATTTATTGGTGTCATTGTACTCGCAATTATCGCAGTGTTTGCAGTCGTATGCGGAGGTAAATATAGAACACGATAATACAATGTGGAAGGTTTATAATTTTCTATTTAAGTTTGATACCATGGGTGGAGTGGATGATCCTTTGGGGCGCGAGGAAATGTTAGATGCTTTGCAATTGCGTTTTTCCTTGGTGGGTGGCATGTTTGATTCCATACAAAAGAATGGCACTTCTATAACCGATTGGGCCATACTTTTGGCTCAGTTGGTGTGTCAAGGTGTGGTGGATTTAAGCACAAACCGGTGAGTTTAAATCATTATTAATTACTTCTAAATTTTTATTTCGTTCTCCTTTGATTCTTTTAAACAGCGAACTTTTCACCACTGTTGTGGATATGTTAACAACACTGGTACATTCCACTTTATTATCGGATGGTCAATCGGAACGCGATGAAAAATTCTATTCAAATCTCATGAAGAAACTAAAAAAAGAAATTGGTGAAAAAAATAATGCCTCCATTAAAGTCATAAGGCAGTTGCTGCCTCTATACAAACATCAAACTGAGGTAAGATTGTTTTTAAATTAATCAGAAATAAAATATTTTAATTTATTCTTGTCACATAAAGGTTATTTCCTGTGAACCTGCTGGCGTCGATCAAAAAGGCAATAAAATCAATGATATGGACAAAAAACAATTACGTATTTCGGACAAACAACGCATTTCTGTTTGGGATATTTTAGAAGGCCACAAGAATCCTGCCCCTTTGTCTTGGGTGTGGTTTGGTGCCGTTAAACTAGAGCGTAAACCTTTGACCTACGAAGAGGCTCATCGCAATCTAAAGTATCATACACATAGTTTAATTAAACCCAGCAGTTATTATTACGAACCCTTACCTTTACCGCCAGAAGATATAGAACCTGTACCAGAAAAAATTGTGGTATTGTATTATATATTTTTTAAGTTATTTTTATTTATCTAGTTTTTTTACTTTGTATTATTTTTTTTTTTTTTTTAATTTTTGGTTTGTTCTTTTATTAACTTATTGTCGTCCATAAAAGACACCTACACCTTTCTTGCAGAAGGATGAAATGAAGGCAGACACGCCCTCATCGGTGGATCAATCTCCCAGTGCGGTGGTTACTGGCCGGGGTCGCGGTAAAGGCACTACACGCAAACGTAAACCTAAGAATCCTAAAACGCCGCCGGTTAATACTCAACAACAGCCGCCCCTAGCTGGACAACAAACTCAACAGGGCAGCCAACAAACGGCTAATCAACAACAACAGCCCCAACAGCAGCAACAACTGGGACAACAGGGCCAGCAGCAGCAGGTGCCGCAGCAACAGCAACAGATTAATCCGCAACAGCAAATGGGACAAATGCAAATGAATATGCAAATGGGTTCAAATGTAAAGGAAACAGTATTGAAACTGTATTTGTAATTATTTTTTTTAAATCTATTAACATTTCCAGGTCAGCATGCAACAATTTAATCCCAATCAAATGATGCAACAGAATCCCAGTTCCATAATGCAACAGCAACAAATGCAAGGTGTACCGGGTAATATGCAGCAGCAGATGAATGTTGGAAATCCTCAGCAAAATCAACAGATGAATTTCATGGGTCCGGGCGGAGCGCAAGGTATACAACAGACTGGCATGAATCCACAGCAGCAACAGTGGCAGGGACAAAATCAATTCCATCCAATACAGCAGCAACAACAACAGCAGCAGCAATTCTATCAGCAACAGCCGGGCATGCAAAGTAAGTTGTGGCTGTCTTCTCTAAAAGTAAATAAAAAATTCCTAAGTTTGTTATGAAAATCCCAGATTTCTGTGAAAATTCCAGAGTTTAAAAAGTTTTCTATGAAAATCCCACTAAAATTTAATATTTTTCTTAGTTAATTGTAACTTACCTGCTTATATTACTTGCCTTCAACTAAATTTTCCATTCCAGTGAATCGTTTCGAACGTCCTCAGATTAACAACTCCAAACAAGCCCTGCACAATATGTTGCGCCAACGACAGCCCACATTCAATCAAAACAATCCCCCGTTTAATCCTATGCAACAGCAGCAACAACGTCAAGCCCAAGGTATGCAGCCGCAACAGCAACCGGGGGCCATTAACACGGTACAGCAACAACAACAATTGCAACAGCAGCAATTCGGTCGTACCGGCATGAGAGCTATGGCACCCAATCAGATGGCCGGCGTGGCACCCAATCAAATGGCTCCCAATATGAATGCCGTGGGCATGGCAGCACAAGGCATGGGCGCACAAAATCCCATGCTGCAACAACAAATGTCGACGCAGGGCATGAATCCGCAGGCAAATGCTCAAATGGGCATGAATCAAAGTTCAAACATGATGGGAGCCGGTAATGCCAGCAATCCGAATGCCATGATGACGGGACAAAGTAATACAGGTATGGCTGGTGCCATGATGCAACAGAATGTGGGTGTAGCGGGTGTAGGAAATGCAGCCGTTAATCAGGGCATGGTTAATACGACGGGGCCAGGCCAATTCCAAAATTTCAATCAATACCAACAGGGCATGAGTCAAACGGGTGGCCCGAATCAGCAGGCCAATCTTATGGGCGGGTTTAACCAAATGAATCAACGTAACAATCCTGCGGAATTTATGGCTCAGCAGCAGAGAGGACCGGCCGGTCCCATGGCTGGCAATAGAGGCCAGTATATGAATCAGGCACCCAATGTTACCATGAACAATATGATGGGCCAGGGTGCAGTTCCGCCGTATCAACGGCAACAGTCAACGGGTGGCAAACCCGGTGTACAACAGCAACAATTCCAACAACAGCAGCAACAACAACAGCGCATGCAGCATCAAATGATGCAAATGCAAGGTATAAACTGAAATATCACAAATCATAAATAAACCTTTGAAACTGCTCGTTTTAAGCCAACATTTTTCCATAATATTTCTCGTAGGCATGGGACCACAGAATACCGCTGCCGGTGGTATGGGTCAAACTCAGAATCAGGCCCAGCAACAGAATCCCAATCTAGTGGCCCAATTGCAACGTCAAATGCCCAATCAACCCAATATGATGGGTCAACAGTACCAACATCAAACACCGCCTTATTAGGCCTCATTTCAACTGCCCCCTTCCCTTCGCATTAACTTAATTATTTTTTCATTGGAAACACAACAAAGCTAAACAAATACAAAAAACTGTAATTTAAGTTCACTTATTTAGTTTTTTAGGTTTCAACAAATTTATATAAAAACTTTTTTTTGAGAAAATATTTATACATAGTATTATATAAAAATGTATTTGGATTAATTTAAATAAAAATTAGTTGAAAAACATATATAAGAATATTAGGTAGATATTTATGAAAACAAAAACGAAAATAATAGTAATAGAAAGATAAGTTTTTTTTATGTTATACCAATTAAGAGAATCAATAATATAGAAGGTTTGTATTTGAAAATTAAACTGCATGTACAATCTTCATCATGTGGGCAGTAGCAGAAGCCTACTTCAAATTCTTAACTGCAAATATCTTTGGCGGGATACTGTTGTAAACGTGTGTTAAAACAACGCCATATGTGGCCATATTTCGGCTAAAGACTCCAGCCATACCTGTAAAGTGGAAATTTTTTTGGCCAACGTTCGACAACATCAGACCACATTGACAATAAACAGAAAGAACAGCAACAGTATCATACAGGTACAGAACACGGAATTACAATTGCGAGCCACTTACATACATCAACCACAAAGTGAAATCCAGAAATAAAGTCCTAAAAGCTTTCGATGGTACGTCATGGGGATGGATAAGGAGACGATTGAAGCGACATATAAGGTAATTGATCGCTCTCTTTTCAATTATGCTGCCCCAGTATGGACTCTTTTCTCAGTGACACTAAATCAAGTGTATTGCAGACAGCCCAGAATCATGCACTCCGCATCGGTACTGGCTGTGTAAAGATGACTAATGTGCATCATCTACATGAGACCAGGGGGCTTATTCTGTATTGCGATGCGAAAGTCATAGCGATGCGCAAATGAATTGCGATCCGAAAGGTATTTGGTATTCTGTAAGACTTTCGCAATCGAAATTCATTTCAGTATGTAGCAACACTGTTTCAAAATAAAGAAACAAACGTCAAATTTATTGGTTTGTGACAAGTTTTACAAGTTAAAAAAATTGCTGGTTGTAACTATTAAAAATATACTTGTATATTTAAATTTACAAAAACAAAACAAGAAAAATTGTGTTATTCGCAAAAATGGATTCTGTTGCACTATAGGTATACATACATATATTTATTTTTCAGCTTTATAAAAAATTTTAGGTTGAATATTTCAAATTGGCGCGTCTATGGTCTTATTGTTCGTCTCCCTGGATGAAATTTAATTATTAAAAGCAAATAATCTATTAGGTACCACAACAATGCTGTTTTACCATCGAATGAATTTTGCTATTTTTGACATTGTTTTCGCAATTATGAATTCCAACTTGACACCTTTTCGCATTTCAAATGCGATCAAAAAGTACTTTTCGCAATAGAGAATAGCAACTGCTCGCTTTTATGTATTTTCGAGTAGTATTTATTTTCACATCGCAATACAGAATAAGCCTCCAGGATTCTGTCTTTTAGACAACATAATTTGTTGTTAACTAGACAGTTCCTGATGGCGTCATCTGCTAAGTCACTCCAACTATCAAATTATGATGGAAGATTCCCCTAGATACATCTGTTTGGACTTCAGACATTACTCTAGTGACATACAGGACAAGCAATTACTCAGGCAAACTCAATCAATTTTAGCACAATTAAATGCAGAACTCTCAACAGTTACCATGAACGAATTGTTTCCGACACTATAAATTGTTTCTCTGCATGCCTTCAAAGCCCTCATGATACTATTCATCTATTTTATTGTCTTATCTATGCTTCCTAGCAACTGCTTTGGTTTAATTTATTTTGAGTTGTTACGTTTTTGCACTACGTGATCTACAATATCAGGCTGAATATGTACATAGATATGTATATGTGCTTTAACCACAAATTCGAGTAATATTATTAAAAATAAACTAGCAAATCTTTTAATCATAAAAATTACGCTCATTATACATATTTTAGCTGAGCTTGTTTATTAGGTAAACTATTAGTTACAATCTTTCAAATTATTATAATTATACAATATTAATTCTATCTACCTATCTATAGTATATTTACAGTATATGCACCTATATAAGTATGTAAGTGGTTATTTAACAAACAATCCGTCTCGACCGTATTAAGTTTGGTTAAAATATTGGACTTTGCTGTTGGTTTGACTATAGTTCCTAACGCTATTAAAGAAAGAAAGTTGCTAAAAACATCATTCTTCAAATTGAAATTTGACCGATTTTCAAAATAATTAAGGTGCCCGCGTAGTTCGCAACTTGTGGAAAAATGCATAATAAGAATAAATAACAGTTATACTTTTGTTTTTCTAATATTCATAAATTGTAATTATAGTTATGAAACAAAACTAACAATCAGGGCTGCCTAGGTTTGCCAGACGTACTGCATTTAGAAGTACGCCTACTTTTTTTTTACTAATTGTACTTCTGTCTGCATAAGACCTAAAGAAGTACGCAAATGTACTTTTTTCAAATATTTTGTTTAGTGTATAAAAGAAGCAACTTCAGAAGATGTTGCGTGTCATTTTTTTGGCTATACGCATCGACCTGCCACTATAAAGGGTCACTGCATAAAAAAAAAAAAAAAACAAAATAAAATTTTTGTTCAGTAGGGACGGGCTACTAGAGCTAAGGAGGCACCTTCTCCAGCCCATGTCCCGGTGCATAACATGGTGCTGACATTCTTTAGGGAGGGGCTACTATAAAATTCATTGGGGCCACCACTCCAACCCATATCCCAGCGGTTTGTCGCCTGTTGTCATTTTTTTTGTGTTGTGTTTTTTTTGTATTAGTACCTGAAAAGATATAAAAAAAAAATATCATATATTGGAACGATACCTGGTTACCAAAAGTCCTCCCAGAAATATTCGTCCTCATCTGTCAGCGAAAAGGAACACTAGAAGGAAAAGCAAAATACGTAAAATTTTATTAATAAGACAATATGTCGTGAGACTTACTTACCATGAGTTGTCAAAATCATGGTCAAAATCACAGACTAACCAGAATCGTCAAAAGTGACTTTTACAAAAGTGGATTATCAGCAGTGCTTAACCCCATAATGTGATAGAGAAAAAAAAAACGCTACATGCGTATAGCAATGAGTTGGAGAAAACAGCTATACATTACCTTTTTTACCATATGATGAAAAATAAAAATTAAAGTAAACAAACATTTTTTTGATGAAATGTGTAAAAAAATTTTATTTTTCATTGTTTTATGTAAAAATATATAAAAAAAAGTTAAAAAGTGAATATTTAAACATTTATTTTGTTGTGTGTTAGTGGTATGTACAATTAAAATATAAAATATGTACGTACATAATAAGAAAATAAATGTTGTTTCGTTTAAGTGGCTGATGGACGTTGATGTGGCTGATGGCCGGATCCCGCAAACTTTTATCACTGCGTTTATTTGAAGATATGGCTGGCAAACGTTAGCAAAAAAGTGTACAAGATGAGGAATACGAAATTTTATGTGTCTCACAACTTACGCTGCATCATCATTTAAAAGGCAATAAACCAGATTTTCATTTGGCCATGCAAGCCGAACAGGCACAACAATTGTATCAAACAATTGTATTAATCAATGAATGTTTATGGTGGGCCGGAAGTGCAAATGGTTAATAATACGTTTAAGGTTTGTTTCTATAATGTTTTAACAAATATTAACATAATAACATGTCACTAATGGCTTTGGTTATTATTTATTTAGGTAAACATCAGCTAAGCATGCATATGTTGGCAGTGCAAGGTTACTGTGTCATTTGTATAGATTCCATAGGTTGAAGGCATCGTAGTATTAAATTCGAAGGCCATATAAAATGTGATAAAAATAAAAATGGGTCAAGTTGAACGATCAAGTAGACGCCTTACGAATTGTTTATTGCTCATTTATGATCTCATCGAAGAAAACGTATATTTCTTTCATACATCCCAATTGATAAATGCCTTCAATAAAGCAAATAAGCCATATACTCTACACATATTTTCCGACGAACGGCACTCGTCGAGAAATCTAGAATCTAATAAAAACTACGAGACGAAGTTATTATAGTTTTTGTAAATTATTATTCTCTGCTCTCGTCTCGTTTGTGCAGACATGAAGGAGAATGAATGAATCAAAAGCAGAATCCTGGCTGAAACACTGAATTAAACTAATATTATGTTTTGAGACAACTATTATCTTTCTACTACTTACTCTATTTTATATTACAATAAATTCTCAAAAAGGCTTTTACTAGTTCTTTGTTATTTTATTGTGTGCACGTTTAAAATTTAATTTTAATATATTTTTGTTATTTAAATAAACATTATTAACCGCAGTTATTAAATAAATAAAATAAATGTTTATATATAAATGAAATTTTTATTAATAATTTTTATACAATTCAATATCCTTGAGAACAGCTATACGCGAGTCTTCTTCGTAGAAACGCACATTATCCAATGATGAATAGGGGTATTAACGCACAAAGCCCAAATTGTCCATGCATATTTTCTTATTCAGAAATGGCTTTAAGTCTTCCGGTGGGCCACAGTGGAAGCCCTCGCTTTTGCACCCAAAACTGAAACAAACAGAAAACAGCAGATTTAAATATTTATAAAATGATAAACACTTTAAATCAGTAAATTTATTCTAATCGTAAACGAAAAAAACAAGAAAACAACACTAAGGAATTGCTATGTAATTTAATGTGAACATTCAACACAAATAATTTACACAAATCTCTTCGCCTAATTTAATGATGATCGGTTTATTATTAGCAATATTGCCTTTATTGGCGGCTTCCTATTCACTTTTTTAAGGAGTTACAGCTTCATGTATTCAAAATACAAAAAAAATAAAAAACTACGGCCGGCCGTAAAATTAACAAATAAAACAATTACGATCACAAATGCACAACACACATATTATAAAACACATCCCATAATTTGGAAAACAAACTTATACAAATTCTAATTGGTAATACTTGTACCAATTGGAACTTAGTAAGAGGGAAAAAATTTACATTTTGAACGGAAAATTATTCCATACAAATAGCAAATTCTTCATGCAATTTTCACCTTAATTTAAAACCTGATGAAATTAAAAGCACTTACCTTGTGGGATGTTTCGGAAAGCATCGGAGATTCTCCTCAAGTGGTCAATTCATAACAAACGTCTCCTACATATTAATAAAACATTAATTAAAAAGGAAATATCAATAAAAAAATTTAATAGGTAGGTATGTACTTACATTTTACTTTTCTTTATGTTTTTGCAGCACACAGATATAACATTCAAAACTTGTTGGATGAAATTCAACTGGCTTCACTTAATGGCACAACAAAAATAAGGAAAATGCGCCAAATTTATTATAATTTCGGCGCAAAAATAAAATTTTTCCAATTTTGTTGCGCCAAATTAAAGCAATTTTTCACAAATAAAAATGTAAACAAAAAATTTCATTTAACCCCATCGAAGAATAAGGATAGCTATACAAATAATAAAATATTTGCTATCCCTTACCTACGATGGGGTTAAATGTGTGATGCCACTTTGACACATTTTAGTTGTTTCACTGACCGCATGGTGGCCGTGTCGCATCTAGTCTTAATCTATGGTCAAAATGGCAATAAAAATAATGTTTATGTGAAAAGTAGTAGTGTTGTATAATACGGTGTTTCGAGTGTGAAGTTGGCAACACCCACATTTATCGTAGTAATTTAGAGCTGTATTTCATTCAAAATTTAAATAAATCTAATAGCAAGATAAATATTATAAGAAAATGCGAATTGGATTCATCACAGTTATGGATGGGAAAAGGGCGATTGGGGGTCAACATCTACCTCCCTATTCGATGATATGGCCAAAAAAAAAATGTAAGTGTTGTTTTTTTGTGTTAAAATTCCCTTGAAGAATTTTTTTTTGTGTTGCGATCCGGCCAAAGGGTTGAGAACTCCTCCCACGAGGTGATGCCGTTGAGCTGGCAGGGTAATCATTGGCCAGAGGACAAAACAGGATCGTAACAAAGATGGTAAAAATGGAATAGTTAACCAAGTCCAAAAAAGCGATAAATATTTATAATTTTTTCAAGTTGCCAAAATAATATGATATATAATATAGAAAGAAAAAAATTATTTTATTTTTTAGAAAAATATTTTTTAAAAATAAATTTTAAGTTATTTTTTATTACACAAAAATATATATGATCTCTTATTTTGTTCTGTTTTTATTATTTGTTATATTCTTCATTGAATTGTTATTGTTAATACTGAATTTCCTAGTTCTTAGTTACATTAATTATTTCTTTTATATACTGAATTTTATAATTTTTTTAAAATAAAAAGTGTACTTTTTTTTACTTATTTGTACTACTGTTTTTACTTCGATTTAAAGTACTGTACTTTTTTTTGTCAATTTTATATCTGGCAACCCTAAGGCTATTATATTTTTTGTGATTTCTTATTTAAAAAGTTAAAATTTATGTATTTTGATATGTATTGTACAAGAGACTATAGGTATAAACTTGAATTTTTATATTTACGTTTAAATAAAAATTTCAAAATATAGTGAAATAGTGACTTTTTATTTTTCCGATTTTTAAAATTCGAAATGACGATTTTTTTCTTTTTTATCAGGATTTTGACGATTTTTTCCGAAATTTATTTGGCTGCCCTGAACCAAATAACAAACATCAAGTGGAATTATAGTAATGTAACACAGTTTATAATATTATAGGAAACACAACAATTTATCTTAGATCGGCGCTACTGTATGAGTGCGTGTTTTAATGACAATAAAAGTAGATAGGTACTTAAACCAAAATAATTTTTTAGTGTTTATTTCTAGTATTTTGTTTGCATAAGTGTCCCTGACATTTTTTTACTGGTTATACTAGTTATGTTTTGTTAATCAGAATTTATCACCAGTGGTGGATAATTTATCAAACATACATTGTTGAAAATGTGTAAAATAATAAAAAAAACAGTATTTTTTAGTTATAAAATGAAAATGTGATAAAAATATTATATTAATATTAAATAATTAAGAATTATAAATTTAAATGTACAGGATTTTTATAGAATTTAACAAAATCTAAATTGAACAATTTTCATATGTACGTCGACAACTTTTACTTTAATTTTGTTTAACGTAAATATCAATGCATGTAAATATGTATCAAAAGCAAATGTCTAGAATAAGATAAATTTGAAGAAAACACCTCTCACTGCACCGAATGTTTTTACCCCGTCTACAATTCCTTCAGACATCTGCATGTTCAATAAAAATATTTAAAAAAAAAACAGCAGTAGTAGAAATACAGTAAAAAATAAACGTAAAGTAAAGAATAACAGAAAATACTGTCAAATCAAGTGGTGGTAGGTTTTTTTCATCGGTACAAATGTTTTGTTTTTTTTCATATTGTATTCTCATTGTTGTTGCTTTTGATGGATATTAGAGCGCGCGCGTCGTGTTAATATAAAACAGCGGTGTGTCAGATACAATATATGCATATGTATGTATATAAGTTAGTATTAGCGAGGTTAGCACTAAAATTCATTTTAAAGGGAAAGAATTTTATTTTAAACAATACGATTTAAAATACTACAAATGAAGTAAAATTAAGACTATACAAAGACCTACGAATGAAGTAAATGTAAGGCTATATAAAGATCTACGATTGAATCAAAAGTAAGACTGTATAAACCTACTATTGAATCAAAATTTAGACTACCTACATAGGTATATAAAGTCTCATAATCTCAAGCTCAATTCGTACGAACTGTAAATTTTAAATGAATATTAAATATACATACATACATATGTATGTATGTAGGTACATTCTGAATGTTTAGATCCCATAATAATTTCTTATTCAGAATAGTACATTTTCATTCTGATTATATTCAATCTTGAAGCTGTAAAGTTACCAACTTTAAATCTATTCCTTCCCGTTTTTGAAATCTTCTAAAGTTTTATAATAACGGCATGTAAATTCTTTACATGCTAGCAACAAAATGAAAGTAAAAGTTTTCATAGGTATGTACATACATGCATATGTATGTGTATGTACATACCTATGAAAATTTTTCAATTAAGGTTTTGTTAAATTGTATAAAAATTCTGTAAATTTACATTTAATTATTAATATAATATTTTTATTTCATTTTCATTTTATAACTAAAAAATACTGTTTTTTTTTTTAATTTAACCCATTTTTATTATGAAGTATTTCATATAAAACAAGACTAGTATAGACTAAATTCTTGTATGATAAATTCTTTTTAAAGTGAAATGGGGAATCGATCGAAGTAACCAAAATCTCGAAGCCATAATAACATTTGTATCAAAGAAATCAGGCCGACGTCCCCCTACTTCGGTCAATGAAACAATCAGGCATGTGATGGAAATCGAAAACGAATCAGTTTTGGAAATACCTACATACCTTTTAAGCATTTATAATCTAATTTTTAAAATTTTTGTTTTAAGATTCTCTTTACTAGCCCAATATCTTTATATTTTATGTGATAAAAGTTTTTCAATACAGAAATATTACGAATAAATTGACTTCTAAAACTCATTCGTTTTCGATTTCCATTACATGCCTGAATATTGCTTATTTGCAAAGGAAAGTTAAAGCGGAATGGTACTGTAGTGCTCGTTAATAAAATCATGTTAGCGATTTGGAATAACTGTATGTAGCCGTTGAATAGATATGTTGAGCAACAGTTAAAGTTATACTTTGAGACAAAAAACAAGGATTTTTATAAGAGGAAAATTAATTTTAGCTTTTTTTGGCTTTTCTTAAATAAAGGGTGATTTTTAGCACTTTCTTTTTGGCTAGACTGTTTTTGGTAGTTCAGCTGTTTTCGTGTAACATGTTTCAGTTAAGTGTGTTTAGTTTCGTCTGTAATTTAACCTTGAATCGACTTACATCAAAATTCATGCTCGGTTAAGAAAGTGCATCATATAATAGAAGAAAGAAGAAGAAAGCACGCTCACGTAGATATCGCAGCTGCATCCGCCAATGTTGTTGATGATCGTGAATTATCAACTCAGCGCCTTTTGCAGCAATTGGGTTTTTGTTACTCTACTACATGGAAAATTTTGCGGAAGGCTAACTTTTCGTGAATGTGCGCTGGAAAAGTTGGATAAAGATCCACTTTTTTTATTGGAAAATTTTGTTCAGCAACGAAGCTCATTTCTGGTTGAATGGATACGTAAACAATCAAAATTGTCGTATTTGGTGTGAAGAGCAGCCATAAACTTTGCAAGAACTACCAATGCATCCCGAAAAAAGCACTGCTTGTTGTGGGTTATAGGCCGGTGGCATCATTGGACTTCTTTTTCAAAGACAACGAAGGCAGGAACGTTACTGAGAATGGCGAGCGCTACTGTGCAATGATTAAATTTTTTGTTTTAACTAAAATAGAAGAGATGAACTTGGCTGACATGTGGTTTCAAAAAGACGGTGTCACATGACACACAGCATGCGAAACAATGGTCCAATTGAGAGGCGAGTTCGGTGAACAGTTTATTTCACATTTGGGGCCGGTCAATTGGCCGCCTAATCGTGCGATTTAACGCCTTTACACTATTTTTGTGGGGCGATGTTAAGGCTCATATCTATAGGGACTATATTGCAACGGCGTCAACCATTGCCAAAATTGGAGGCAGCATATGAAACATGTGAGACGTAGCCGCGGTCAGCATTTACATGAAATCATCTTTAAGCATTCAATTATATAGATCGTTCTATCAACTCAAATAAAAATTTCATACATTTATCTAAATTTAAAGTGTTTTTTGTTTAAATCAAATCATAGAGCTTTAAATCACTTTTTAATTAATACTGCAATAAAGTTAACAATTTGACACTAGAGTATTTTAAAAGCTGTTGCCTATTGCTGTTACTTATTCAAAATTTGCAAAATACACTTTTAATACCTTTTAATATGATCTTCGTATGATAAAATAAATTTTCAACATTGTTGACCAAAAACTGCTGATTCCAACCTGCTCACACACACAACCAACCAGTCATTCACTCACGAGAATTGGAACATACAACAAAATAAGCTAAAAAAAAATTATTAAATTCAAACAAAATAGTCTCGATATTCAACTGCAAGAGTTGAATGTAAAACGAAGTGAATGTTGTGAGTGCAGCATAGAAAAAATATTTATAAAGAATAAAAATCTATACAAAATACATACTTAGGTATTACAAAATAAAAAAGAATTTTTTTTTTTCAAACAAAAAAAGTAAGTGCAAGAAATTGTTGAAGGAAAAAAATTCAACAAATGATTTAATTAGCTAAAATTATACATAAAAATAGTAACAGAAATTAATATATGTAAATAAATAAAATTGTCGGGAAAAAGATTTTAAGCTGAAAGAAAATATAAAATATAAATACCTATACAAAATTTTTTAATAATGGCCTGTAAATTGCGTAATACTAAAAAGGTGTTTAGAAAGCCAGCCATAATAATATAAAAAGTGAAAATTCAACATAAAACTTAAACAAAAATTAAAAATAATTTAAAAGTAAAACAAGTTTTAATTTGAATGTTAAAAAAATTTAAATAATTTAAAAATAAAACACATGATCATGCAAATTATATCGAAATTGCAAAAAGAACTTGAAATTTTACTTTTTTATTACAGTGTATAGGTATTAAAATAAGTTTGAGAAATTGATTTTCCATAAAATGTTATGTATTACACACATACTTTTAATTCAATAAATGCAATTGTACCAAAAGATTTTTTTTGACAGTTCTCATTTAGGGTTTATCAGTCATCTTTTTTGTCATCTATGCAAAATTATTTTTGTTTTCTACAAAAAGTAATTTTCAATTTAAAGCTAATCATTTATCTCCCTCTCCGGTTTAAATTGTTGGTGTGTATTTTTTAATGTTTGCCAAAAAATAAAAAAAAATCACAATTTGTCTGTCTATTAGAACTAAACGACGACACACACACACACACCCTCATATTTAGCGGGTTTATTATTGAATTGCACAAAAAAATATATTTTGATACCAACAGTGTAACAAATATCATTTAATACAATGAATAATGGTAGGTTAGCATTAATAATAATGTTGTGTTAACGAATAATGGTAAAAAATCTTAAAATTTAAAGTGGAAAATGGAATCAATTTTAACATTAACTGCAACTTGTCGAAAAACATTGTGTAAAAACTATAAAGTTTTAAATACATTTTCAAATGATTGCCAACTCAAAAAGGTTCATAAGAATTAGGAAATGATTCAGAAACATGATCGATAATAAGCTTAAAAATTTCTGTAAAACATTGTTTACACAAAATTCGTTTGCATAAATGTTTTAATAATAAAGCGTTTGAAAACTTTTTAACTACAAATTGATACTGATACTAGAAATATCTCGATATTTATTGAACGTGTAGCAGTGCCCAATGACACCAAAGCATTTTTTTTTCTTGTTGGTTTTAAAACCAATTCTGACAATATTGGTTTCTATGAACTATTTTTGTTAAATAAAGAAACAGTTTGTAATTTTTTCGTTAATTGTGTTAAATATGTACATATAAAAGTGTATTTATCGTTAAGGAGAGTATTAAAAACGTAGAAAACAATGAAATGTTTGTTGCATATGCATATATTTTTTAATGTTTTTATTTTCTGAAAATATTGGAAAACTAATAGGAACAAAGAATTTATGCGAAAATCATTAAAATTTTTATTGTATTGGAAAAAGTAAGATTTGGTATTTATAAATAAAAAATTATGTAGGACAGCTATCCACCACAACCAAGAATATAGATGGGGATTCTTTTATCACATTTTGACAAATGTCGTGTCTAATTTATTATCACATTTATTATCACATCATGGATGAGCTTTAAGGCCCTATTAAAAGTAATTCATGGTGTTAATTACCAGCGCATTTTCGTGAAATTAAGCGATCTAGTAATTTGGTTTGCAATAAATTCACTGTTTTGGTGGATGTGTGACATGTGGCAACGACCAGTTGAAACCACATGCCAGTTATATCAATATCATTAATTATAGGCGAAAATGTAATTCTTAACATCTATAGATAGCGTGATCCATGCACCGTATCCGTATTTCCAGTCGAATTTTCAAATAAAATAGCCCAACCCACCTCCATACCACATAGCTCACCATACAGTAACACGTTCAGCTAAAGAGAAACCTACGATTATTATCTGCCACAGCCCGGGACTTAAACGCCATAGGTATAGATGGTTAGGTAATCAATTCCATAATGGACTAGAGGATGTCAGGATCTGCAAGACAGAGGCCATATTCGGGTTCATAAGAGGATTAGGATGGCTATATGGTAGATAACAGTGTATCTTTTGAGAGGTCGGATCTTCAATTTCTCCAGGCGGTCTGTTATATAGAATCACCTCGTATCATACTTTTAAAAGCAAAATATTGTATTTTCTCTTTTCACTACCCTCCACTAACTATATAACTAACTTACTATGCTATATTTGTGAGATGCAGATTGATTAGATTTCATAGACAACCCGCTTTTCATTTGGATATTAAGTCATTTTGTTTATGTTTTAAAAAGTACAGGCTATGTACAGACCTGATTGGAGCTAAAGGAAGAAAATAAAATATAAACCCAATAAATCATTACGATTGAAGCTAAAGTAAAACTATATAATGACCAAGGATTAAAGCTAAAGTAAGACTATATAATGACTATAATAATGACCTAGGATTGGAGCTAAAGTAAAACTATATAAAGACTTACGATTGAAGCTAATCTTATACTATGTAAAGATCTACAGTTGAAGTTAATGTATGACAAAATGTGTGAAAAGTACTAATTTAATTTCAAAATATATGTACATATGTGTGAAAAGTACTAATTTAATTTCAAAATATATGTACATATGTATATATGTATGTATGTACCACAATTATTGTGTCATACTGTTTATTAATACCGCTACATAATAATACCCAGCGGGAAAAATTGCCAGTGCTTCCATTTGCAGGCCTTATAGAAGACCTATTTATACATTCTAAAAGATTCGATACTCCTTCCACTATGTCTTGTCTCAGAAAGCCATTTCATACACATTCAAAATTGCATGTCAACAAATCATGATTTCAATAGCAAACACGAATGATTTTGCAATTATTCCTGTATATCGTAACTACAACAACAAACATTATTCTGCTTTGCTTTTTTTAATTTGTTACATTTGTTAAATACATATGTATGTATATGTACACATATGTTATATATATATATATATATATGTATATGTATGAACATGCATGTGATTTTTTAAATTAATTTAAAACCCTTCCTTTATTTAAAACCCCTTCTTTTACTTTCCTCAATGGAATTATTAATTTAGCAGGTCTTTAATTACGCCTTGTATGTATGAGGCATTAGTTGGTAGACCTTCCAATTTCCCTTCTCATCTAACTAGTAGCGAATAGGTAAGGCCTTGACTAACAATAACATGCCATGTAAAATTGAAACGATGTGGCAATGCGGCTGGAAGTCCTTGTGGCTGCAAAATAAGGCCTTCTAGAAGGCCTCTTTACAGCATCTTTTTTCCGCGGGGAGGTAAAATCAATTCTATACCTACATACACATGCATTGACGTAGAAATAGTTGATATGATATGACTTTAATTCTTGGCATGAGTCTGTGTGTGGGATATACATTGAGTTACCAACAACAAGAACAACATAACAGTCATTATGGAAATTTTACAATAACAAAAAATTATAAAATTAAATAATAAATAAGTATGTATGTGTATATACAAGTACATAACCACTCTCTCTGCAAGAGTTAGAAGCTTAATATAAAAACGGTCATATAAACCAACAAACAAAAATATTAAATATTAAGGCCCCATATTCATCGTCTTCGTTTTAAGTTATTATTTTTTGTTTAATAATTTTCCACAATAATAATTGAACCATTGATTTATTTAAACTACATAAATAATTGACCTAAATTGTAGCACATATGTGCATATTATGATGGTACAATAGAAATTAATTTAAATTTGTTTGTTAAATTATTTAATTTACTGTAAAAAGTGTCACCTACATGTACATAAATATGTATATGTACATACATACATATATAAATAATCAGATTTATAGTATATAATCTATTGCAGATCGAACGACTGCAAACGTTTTTTTAAAAATCACGTTCTGATACAAATGTCTGACGTGAAACATCTGTTTCGTGAATTGTTTTCTCTTTATAGGTAGATCTTGAATATATGTATGTACATATGTACATATTTGCCAAATTTTAGATACATTTTATGTACATATGTACATTTTTGAATTAATTACTAGACAAAATTGTTGACATCTTCGTCATTATATTTGATTTGTCTCACAAATTACCCAGTTGAAACGAACCCTTAGCAAGGTTTTAGGAAGACTCTAATATATGTATAAGGTGATGGGTAAAGGTTTTGGGATACAAATAAAAGTTTGTAAAAAAATAAGGATTTTCATAAACACAGGAACACAGCTATTATTTTTAATTAAAGCAATGTCTAATTTATTATTAATTTTTTTTTCTACAGATACGAAGTTTTTAATATATTTTTAAGTCGCAACACGAAATCTCTCTATTAATTAACCAAAAAATACAAGCCAGCACCATGTTAAGTCTATCCCGCACAACTCAAGCCGCTATTAAGCCCCAGGTGGCTGCTCTCGTCGGCAAACTCTCTCTAAATCTAAATAATCTCATGACAAAATCTCGTAGTATTAGTTCCGTTGTACCCGATACAAATCTAACAGATTTTTCCACATTCAATGAGCCCATACTCGAATACAAAAAGGGTTCAGCCGAACGTAAAGCTTTGGAAGCAGCCCTCAAGAAAACAGCCGCGACGTGTGAAGAAATACCCATTGTTATTGGTGGCAAAGAAATACGCACCGATCAGGTGAGACATCAGGTGATGCCACACAATCATAAACACAAATTGGCCAAGTTCTATTATGCCGATAGTAATACAGTAAAGAGTGCCATTAAGACCGCTGTCGAAACACAAGCAAAATGGGATCGTACACCGCTCAGTGAACGTTTGAAGATTTGGGAGAAGGCAGCCGATTTAATGGCCGGCAAATATAGACAGGATTTGAATGCCGCCACCATGTTGGGTCAATCAAAAACAGTTATTCAAGCCGAAATCGATGCAGCGGCTGAGTTAATTGATTTTATCAGGTGGGTGGAAATGTTTTAATATTTCTTTGAACGTTTTAACTAAATTTCTTATAATTTATTTTAGATTAAATGCGTTTTTCCTCAAAGAATGTGCTAAATATCAACCCATTAGCGAAAATATTAAAGTAACCAAAAATTCTATGCGTTATCGTGGTATTGATGGTTTTGTGGCAGCCGTTAGTCCCTTTAACTTCACCGCAATTGGCGGTAATTTGGCCTATACACCCGCTTTAATGGTAACTTTAATTTTAATACTCTTATAACATTATAAGTAAAACACATAATTGCTTTTTCTACAGGGCAATGCTGTTTTGTGGAAACCTTCAGATACTGCAGTATTATCAAATTGGCGTATATTCAATATTATGCGTGAGGCTGGTGTACCCGATGGTGTGGTTAATTTTGTACCCGCTGATGGCCCGGTATTTGGTGATACCATTACCGCTTCACCACACTTGGCTGGCATTAACTTCACCGGCTCAGTGCCGTAAGTAAAAACATATGTATGAATTTTTAATGAAATTAAATTTAATATAAAATTCTTCTTCCTTAGCACTTTTAATCGTTTGTGGAAACAAGTTGGCAACAATATCGATAAATACATTAATTTCCCACGTTTAATTGGTGAATGTGGTGGTAAAAATTTCCATTTCGTACATCCTACAGCTGATGCCGATACTGTTATTACCTCTACCATACGTTCAGCATTTGAATTTTGTGGCCAGAAATGTTCAGCCTGCTCTCGCATGTATGTGCCAGAGTCCTTATGGCCTAAGGTAACATTATTATTACTTGTTTTATGTATATTTTAAATATTTGTAATGTTTCAATCAATTATTTGGTTTTAGATTAAGGAAGGTCTCATTGCTGAAGCAGCTAAACTAAAAATCGACGATGTCCAAGACTTCTCAACATTCACATCAGCCGTTATTGATGATAAAGCATTTAAACGTATTACTTCCTACATAGAACATGCCAAAAAGAGTCCCAATTTAGAAATTATTGCCGGCGGTACCTATTCGGATGCCAAGGGTTATTTCGTTAATCCCACAATTGTACAAACCACAGATCCTATGGATAAGATAATGGTTGAGGAAATTTTTGGTCCTGTATTGACCATATACGTTTACAAAGATGCTGACTTAAAGAATGCTATGAATTTGGTGCCCACTTCAACGCAGTTTGCTTTGACAGGCGCTGTATTCGGACAGGATGAGTGAGTAGAAATGAAAATTTATATGATAAAGATTATCCCCCTTATTCATAAAAACTTACAACACGTTTATAACAGGTCTATAAAGCAAATTGCCATACAAAATTTACTTTATAAACCTCTTATAAACCTGTTGTAAGTTTTATGAATAAGGGCATATATATACAGATCTAAGATTGAGGAAAATGTGATACTATTTTATAAGATTAGATTAGCGAATTAATAAATAGCTGGTCTGTTGCATACACCTTATTAATACGCGTTGTCCTAAACAGAATAATTATTGAACATTTTACAATATAAAAATGACAGAATGCAGGAGCTTATTATACAAAAGTTCCGTCGCTTCCCGCTCCTAGGGAGTAACAATCCTGCGAATGCAGATTTAGTGATGAAGCTTGATTAGATTTCAAAGTCAACCTGATTTTCATTAGGATATTGAGTCATTTTCACAAAGTAAGGCTACAGCTAAACCAGACAAACGGAACAATTATTTTTATTTACTCACACAACCTGTTTATTTTCATATTTAGTATGTATCGTTGTTACTTTTTAAAATGGCGTCTTTTTGTGTGAAAATTACTTTTGAGGTTTGTACTAAAAACTGTCCGGACAACGTTCTACGGACAAAAACATAATATCGACAAGAGTTGCTTACACAATACAAATTCTTGTGCAGACAACATAACATCGACAAGAATTGTCCACACAAGACAAATTCAAGTGCGGACAGGTCCGCGGGTGTCGTTATCTTTCTCAATTCAATAATGATTTGAAACTACAGAATAATAGTATACATACATACATATATAGTATTTGTATAAAAATTGTTATTAATTTTCTTAACAATTTGTAATAGTAGACTAAAATTTAAGAAATGTTGTGGAGTAAAGCACTTTTTATTGTTAAGATGAGGAGGAATGTAACAATTAAGTGTTAAATTATTTATTAAAAATTATTAATTAACTTTAGCACAACAATCATTATAATAAACATGTTTTTTTGTTTATTTTATAACCTTTCAAGATCTTTTTTGAAACAAGCTTTAGAGGAATTTAAAATGGCAGCTGGTAACTTTTATATTAACGATAAATCAACTGGTTCTGTAGTGGGTCAACAACCTTTCGGCGGTGGTCGTATGTCTGGTAAGTTTATAAACTTTCTGCTTATACAGTAATTTATATTTGCTTGATTTTTTGTTGTTTTTTCACTTTTCCATAGGAACTAACGACAAAGCTGGGGGCCCCCATTACATTTTACGTTGGACTTCTCCACAAGCGATTAAGGAAACATTTGTGCCCCTGCGTGATATTAACTATCCCTATATGAAAGAATAAACTATATAAAATATTAAAACAAACAAACCAACAAGAAAAAATAACTATTAAATTAAATACAAAAGTAATCTCAACAATAATTATTGTAACGTTTGTTAAACATACATATGTATACATATTTTAAATAATAGAATTTTGAAGACACCTACAATATACCACATTGATATCTATTATATGCAATGCTACATTTATGTGTATGTAGAACAGTCCTAAAAACAAATTTCGAATATTATTTTTAACTAAGTAAACAAAAATCTATGTTTTCTTTTTGTTTTTCTAAATGTAAATGAATAAGAAAATAACACCCCCTAAATAATATCAAAACATAATAAAGATTTCCATAAACAATTAACCAAATTAATAAGCAATTAGTCGAAAACCTAAGATCAAGTATAAAACTATATACATACATACATATAATAATAATAATTTTAAAAAATTCCCTTAAAATATTCTACTGACTACTTGCCTATTATTTGTTTATATTCATATGTATTAACACAAATACATACATACATATGTATATAAAATAGTATTTTGTTACAATTAGTAAAAAAAAACTCTATGATTAAAATATGTAATTGTTAAATATTTTAAATTTTTTATTAAAATTTTGTAAAACAGTTTTTCTTTACCGTGTAAAATTCATTAATTTCCTTATTGCTTACTTACTTTGTCAGTTATTTTTTTCTTGTGTATATTAAAGTTTTTTTTTTTTTTAATTTTATAATTGTTTTCATTTATATTAAATATTATAATTCGTATATATATTTAAAAAACAAAATAAAAGTACATATAAAGAAAAATCTTACACGCGAGACATAAATACATTTGACAATACACTTGATATAAATATGACTTTTTTAAAATAGCAATTAAAGAATAAATATAAAAATAACAATAAAATACCTAAACCAATGTTATATTTATTAATTAAGTTAATATTGAATGTTAGTTACAAACAGAAAACATACATATATGTAAATGTATAACATTTGTTTGGTTTAAATTATTTAAATGTTTTTTGCTTTGTGTTTTACATTGTTCAGCTTTGTAAAAAAAATATACATAAAAATAAATTGCATTTGCTTTGAATTAAATTTAAATGTCAAAGAATTACAAACGAAACTAGGGTTTTAATATAACGCGATGCAAACATAAGGCTATTCAGAGTTCTTTTTTTTAACAAAGACAATAGGTTTTCATATCAAAAGAACACTTTCGATCCCTGCTACAAAAATCCGGCATTTGAAATTTATTTACATTATTTTTAAGGTTGTTATAACAGCTTCCTGTTCTTCCGTTTCATACAACTATACCTTCGTTGGCAGTCTTTGGCCGAGTGAGACTCAAGTCGTTCCGAAGCGAAGATCGAATTGTCGTGGGAACGACTTTGTTCTACATAAAATTGCTGTTGTGTGATTTATAGCAATCTAAATTTGTGTCTAATCATTTTTTGAAACAAGAACGTTTATTAAAATCAAAATAAGAATAGAAAGTATCAATTTATTTCTAAACGGTGGCAAATTTGAGATCAGGAAGCTTATAACACACTTTTAAAAATTAGGTTTTAAGATTTATTTTTTGGCATTGTAGTCGATGGAAATTCTGATTGTAAACCACCAAAAAAGCAATCGTTGAGCAGCATTATTGACCATTGACACACCAATTACTCCGCTGAAGTGTAATCACTGATGCCGAGTTTAGAAATATGCTGCCCTAAATGTAAATTACCTCGGAACACTACCTACACGAAGAAACGAAGGTCCTCCCAAAACAATTTTATAGTAACAAAGAGTTCGTCATGTGATGTAATTGGAGTAGTCATTAACGTTAACGGATAATTAATCCATAAAATTGTCAGGTTATCTCACGTCGATTTAATTAACTTCCAAGCCGATCTATACCTTCATTAGGAAGCTGCAACGTTAAATCTTATATTAATATAATTTATCGGTTATAAAACCAAAACGAACGCACGTCACCAATGTACAACTTTGAAAAGGCGAAACTCGGTACGGTTAGATGACACAAGAGTGAGCCGCAAATCTCTCGAAGGCAGCGAAAAAAAAGAAGGTCTGATTGCCCTTAGCGATAACGACGCGCGTGGTCTTCCTTCACCCAGAACTGAATTACGGCTGTGAGTAGTAATTAGATTCAAATCACACAGCTGGAGTCTCTCCCGAGGCATGTTATATACATGTGAGGAAAACACACAAAGTTATATATAAAAACCCACATATTTAAAAATCCAGGATAAGTAGTAAAAATTCTTGACCTAGACCCCAATGCAGAACCCCGGAATAAAAAATTACATATGTATATACATATGTATATATAGCTTAGCTTTTACAACAACAACTGGCTGTAATGAAAATCTGTTAATATTGTTACGTTTTTACCTTTTAAGAACGGTGGTTTTTATTTTCTTTGAATAAACCAGATTCATTTTACTTACTTGATTAGCCCTGTTAGTCTATTTATACACCAATCATAATTTCTGAATGGTTCGGAGCTAAGATACTAGAATGTTCATGTCTGGATGGTTTTGTCTAGAATGCTTCAGCAACCTACTTTTAGGGTGACAAATTTTCAATGGATTTGAAAAATTTCGAATAATGGTATTTGTGGTGAATTTCTAAAAACTCATCACTATTTTTCACCACTTCTTTAAATTCACCAGACCAGCAAAAATTCTCTGGAGGGTGTTGGGAGGGGATGGTGAATTTTTTCCCCCTTCAAACTCACTTCTTTTTTTACCCATTCATTTTTTCGTCCGTCGTTACCGTTTTAGTTTTTTTGCATGTCTGTCTGTCTGCCGACTGTCTTTTTCGGCTTGGTTGGAGAGGCTGCTGGCTTGTTGCTGCTGCTGTGTCTTAAGCTAGATTTACACGATTGAAATTTTCTTCAAAATGCTTCAAACTCGCGTAAACAGCAAAATTTCTTCACAATTTAATTATTTTATTTAATAATTTAGTTATTAAATAAATAAATTTTGAATAATAACTAAATGACTATTAAATAAATAAATTTTGAAGAATTTTTGCTGTTATTTACACTAGTTTGAAGCATTTTGAAGAGCAATTTTAAAGAAAATTTTAGCTTTAGAAAATAAAATCCGGTGGTAGTATTTTATTGCGAACTTAAAAAAAAAAGAATACGCGAATTTTTGTTAACAACCAAAAAGTCATTACAACTTAAGTTGCCATATATATTGCTCAGCTATGTTCATAACAGAGTGCCATACGTGTAATTTAAAACAACTCTGCTTTGCAACTGTAATAGACCAGAGTTCCTTAACTTTGTTTATTTCAATATCAATTACATATTATTATATATTTATTTATAAATATATTTATTAGATGCTATAAAATGCAATGCATTTTATTTTTTCTAGATTCTGGCAAAATTTATAATAAATCTGTTGTTAAAACGAAAGATCAGATTTTTCAGCAAAAAGTCTATTGTTCATAATCGCTTTATATATATGTCTCTATTAATAATATGGCAACTACGTTTTGAGGTTAGAATTTTGACTATGGCTGTGGACGGCGTTTCTCCTGCCCTTGCAAGTATATAATTAAAATAAAATTAAAAATAATTATTGAAATTTAACAAATTACATTGTAAAGTGTAGCTTAAGAAAATTATTTTCAAGATTTCATAAAAGTTTCAAGTATTAATTTGGTGTTTGTTGCGAAAAACAACGATGAAAATTTTTTCATTACTCATCCCATCAGTTCGTCAATAAAATTTTCTCTTTTGAAGTGTTTTTTTTTAGCTGCGAAATTGTTTTCGTTTGTTCTTGTTTTACATGTGTGTGTGTTTTTTAACAGATTTTTTTTTTGGTTCTTTATTTCCAGTTCGCTCTAGCGTGGGAATAGAACTGTGGGCTTCGTCGGGGTCTAAGCAACCCTATGAGCACAAGGACTATTTACCACGAGAGGAGACGAAAAATTCTCGATCAATTTCATTCAGCCCAGATGGTCGTTACTTTGCCTATTCGAATGGCCGAGAGGTAATGGTTTTAAGAACAACGGACTGGCAATTACAATGTTCTCTGCCACGTCCGAAGGCTTTTTATTTGAAATTCTCACCGCGTGGCAATTATATATGCACTTGGGAATTGTATGTCATAACAAAGGACATACCCGAGGGTTCTCCGAATATGTTTGTTTATGAAATGGCCAGCGGTAAGGAGGTATTTAGCATTGTGCAGAAGAAACAAAGCGATTGGGAACCTTCATGGTCATCCGACGAAAGCATTTTCGCTATAGTCGTTGGTGGCGAGGCCTTATTCTATGATTTGGCCATAGGTGTTGAAGGTTTCGGCGCAAGTGTAAAAAAAATAGGCGGCAGCAAGGGTGGCATATTGTCGGTGGGTCCCGGCAACAGTCCTCCCTTTATAGCCATTTATACACCGGGTGTCAAGGGGGCACCATCAATGTGTAAGCTATACAAGTATCCAGCATTGGGTCAAAATCAAACGGTGGCATGTAAAAATTTCTTCAATGCCGATCGTGTGGAATTAATTTGGAATCGCCGAGGCACTGGTCTTTTACTATTGACCAGCACTGAAGTGGACAAAACTGGAGCATCTTATTATGGCAATCAAGCCTTGCACTTTTTAAATACCAAGGGTGATTCATGTTCCGTGCCATTGTGTAAGTATTGAAAAAAACTAAAGAGATTTATACAATAAATATAATATAAATCACTTGCGTTTATTTGTAGCTAAAGAGGGTCCTGTTCACTGTGTAAAGTGGAGTCCTAAGGCTACTGAATTTGTGGTAGTCTATGGATATATGCCTTCCAAGGCGGCTTTATACAATTTAAAATGTGATGTCGTTTTTGATTTCGGCGAGGGACCACGCAATTGTGCCTACTTTAATAATTTTGGAAATAATATCCTTTTTAAAAAACTTGTATTTGATTAGTTTTAAGTTTTTATTAGTAGCTTTGGTTTGGTTATATTCCTTAACTTTTTAACACTAGTCGTTTTAGCTGGTTTTGGCAACTTGCCAGGAAATGTGGAAATATGGGATGTATCGAAGAAGGAGAATCTTGCTAATATTAAATGTCCTGATACTACTCATTTCGAATGGAATCCAAATGGTGAATATTTTGTCACCGCTACCACGGCTCCAAGACTACGCATAAGCAATGGGTAAGTCTGTTAAATTTTATTTCCCAATATAGTCCATCTCTTATTTTCTCTTTAGCTAAAAATACTGAAAAATGAACATTTTCTATAGAAAATACTGTTATACACAATTATTATCAACGCCTTCATTTCATTTCTTTATTACAGTTTTAAAGTTTACCATTACTCGGGTGCCTTAATACACGAGACAATTTGGCCCCAAGGCCAAGAACTATTGGCCGTTGAATGGCAACAATTTGCTGAGAATACTTTTAAAGAGCCAATTATAACCAAGATGAAGCATGAAGGTATCAAGTCGAGTCAACCAGAGGCCAGTAAGAAGGTCTATACACCACCTCACTTGCGCTTAATGAGTGAAGGAAAAAATCCAGATACATTAGTACCACAGCCGCAAAGCACTATACCAGGACTACCACCAGGTAATCCAAAACAATTTTGGCAAAGAAAATATGACTTAGATAAGCCCCTAAGAAGACCAGGATCATTGAGAAGAGATCAACAGCAATCACAAAATAATGAACAAACAACATCCAGTGGCAGTGCAGCAGCATTACAACGATACACGTTTAATAAAGGGCGTAATCGTTCTAATCCTTACCAGCAGCCAAGAAGACATTATTAGTATAAGTTCATTTAATTTAAAATCACAAATACTTCTTCACACACATTAACAAATAAATTTAAGTTGAGTCTAAAGTTAGTGCTTTCTTTATATTTTTGTACATTTCATTAAAGGTTATTCTTCCTCACAAGCCAATAAGAAACAAGGTGCTCAAAAGTCTCATCAAACCGGTTTCAAACAACAGCAACAGAATAATAAAAATAGAAGAAGTGACCAGCACAACGAAAACAATAATGGTGCAAACAGTAACAACAACAAAAGAAACAATAGAGGACGAGGAGAAAATATTAATAATGGTGGTGCCAACAAGGAAGGTCATCAAGGAGCCAATAATTTCAATAAAATTAATAAGATACCAGGTGAAGGAGGAGCAGAGCAGGAGGTAGCAAATGTACAAGGTAATATGCAAACTAATGAACAGCAGCAATCACAGCAAAACAACAAACGGAAACAAAACAATCGCCGTCAGCAAAATAATCCACAGCAATTTCAACAAAGAAGACAGCAGCAACAAAATCAACAACAGCAGTCAGCTAATAATGAAAGCGCTGCTAGTGAAAATGAAATGATTGCAGTGGATCAACAGCAATCAGCTAATTCCAAGCAACAAAATTCACAACAGCAAACTTGTAAAAAAACAGTTAATCCTGGAAAGGAGAAGAAAATCCGTAATGTTGCCAAGAAATTGTCAGACATTAAGAAATTGAAAGCCCGCCAAGATCAGGGTGAAGATTTGGAATTAAATCAATTAAATAAAATTGAAATGGAGTCGAAATTTCTAGAAGAACTTAAAGCTTTAAAATTATCTCCCTAAAAAACTTTAAATCTTTTCATAACAAAAACTTAACCTCGAAATTGGTAAACAAAACATAAACTTCCTGCTTTTTCCAAATAACTTTAAAAAATATATACATTTTTTGGAAAACTTAAACGATATATTTATTAATTCATTTATGAAAGGGAAGTTGTGTATTTTTGTAAATTTTTCTAATTTGAAAAGAAACAAACTAAATATTTTTCAATGTATTTAAACCAAACGTAAAGTTAGGATTTATAATTTAAAAATCAACTTCAAAATTTATGAAAAAATAAATCAAATTACGGTCAACTAAATGAAGTTTTAAACTAAATTTTTCTTTAACCTTTCCTTATATTCTCCAATACTTTTTGTGTGTTCTACTGCTAACAGCTAAATGAACTCTTTTATAAATCTTTAATTAAAAAGAAACTATAATTATTGGCTTAAAAATTGTTTAACGTTTGTTTTGTTAAAAAAAATTAACTACTTTTATTTTATTCCTGTGTCTCTCTCAATATCTCTCGTATGTTCCAACACTCTTAAACTATGTTTTTTTTTTTAATTAAATTTCAAAAGCAACAAATTCCAAAACTTTTTATTTTTTATATCAAATTATGTTTTATTAAAAAAATATTTATTTAAAATTAACTTTATTTTTTTATTGTATTTTTTTTATTATCAAAAAATCACAACAAAAGTAACGGAAAATATGTGATTTATCAAACATAAACATACATATGTATTTACAAAAACAAAACCAACTATTAAAGCAACAATTGCAACAAAAATAAAACGGAAATCACATTTTGGTAAAAAAATATAAGATATTTTATTTTAAATAATTTCTATACAAGGCAGTAGTGTTTCTTTTTTCTTTAACAATTGTTTAAAAGGATTTAGGATTATTCCATGGGATTCTTTCTTTAGCACGTGGCATCACTAAAATAGCTGTAACTGAAAGTCAATTTTCTTTTACGGGTTTGTTGATGCTTATTTAGTATTTTAATACCTAGAAGCTTTGACAATTTTTACAAAATACATTACCCGGCCTTTATAATTTGGCTTGTTACTTGCCATTGGCTGTGAGATATCGCGTTGCTGTTTCGACTTGTCTTCCACTTTTTCTGTATTGCTTGGAGGACTTGGGCACATCTGCCATGAATATTTTGAAACTACGACGATATTTCAATAGGGTAATTCGATATATTTACGGTCCAAGTGTTCGGGAACATGTTTCCGAATACCAGAAACTAATTTTAGGGTGTAAATTTGACCAATATATAAATATGAGGAAAATCTTAATTTTTTTTATAAGACAGTTAAATATGGAAATCCATCAAATAGGTACATATGTTACAAAAATTTATTTTTGGTAGTTCTAGTAGAACGCATTCGCTTATTATACCTAGACACTTGTTATGAGTCGATCGTATTGCGTGACTATATTTAGATTATGGTATCCAATGATTCCGTATGAGGATCGCAGATTTTTACACAGTTTGTCAAATTTCAAACTCATTTTCTTGTCAAATTTATACCTAAATGAATAGGTATTGAATTTATATTTTTTCTCTATTTCGAGCTGACATTCAAACAGGCAAAATTATTAGGAGTGTCATTATTTGTAATAAAAAACTTTATTTTTTAAATTGTGCTTAGTATGTTTTATCATGGTTTAACAATCATTTTCCTGCAATTATACATTATTTATTGGTTTTGTGCAAATATTAGGACTCTTCATTATTTTATATTTTAATCTTAGGCAGAAACTTTTTTTAATTTTCTTCTAATTTAATAATGACCCCTATCGTGAATAAAAATTCCACATGAAATATGTTCCCTTTTATTTTTTTAACATTGAATTTTAATAGGAAAAGTGTGAAAAGGGAACAAATTTCATGTGGAATTTTTATTCACGATAGGGGTGAATATGTATATCTAAATAATTGCATTAATATTATTGAATTGTTAGTAGTACTGCTAATTTTGGCCCCATGGGCTTGCGGCATATTTTTTAAATAAATAAATAAAAAAGTAAATTTCACTCAAAAACAATTAAGAAAATATAGTCGGTCAAGCCCGACCATATAATAAACGCTAAATAAGAGCTATGAACTATTATGGACCTATTATCCAAAAATTTAGCAGCATGAATTCTGTGCATATAAGTATTTTATGTGATAAATTGTATCTCAATATAAACCCTATTATGTAAAAGATTTGTACATGGTAGTGATTTTCGGGGGTCTTATATGAGAGTTTCCAATAATTATGAACCGATCGCCATAAAATTAGGTGTCATGGTTTCTGTATATATGAAATATATTTGTGTTGAATTTTATTTGGACATCAACATTTTTACTAGAGTTGTGCTCATCAAAGTGATTTTCTAAGGTGGGCCTTATATGGGAGCTATGGTCAATTATGAACCGATCTGCACAAAATTTGTAGATGTGATTAGTGATGATCACTACAACATATATCTGGCAAAATTTGTTTGAATACATTTATAAATCGAACTTTTACGATCGATAGTCATATTCCAGAAGAACATTTGTATGGCGGCTAGGTGTAATAGGGTATCGATTTCAATCCCAACTGTCCTTGGGGCGAAAATATTATGTACCATACTTGATCGAAATATCTTTAAAATTTCGACCTGTACTTTGCGTAAAAGGTTTACAAGGACAACCAGCCAGACGGGCGAAAGCATATCGAATGTTACAAACATCAACACAAATCTGTTTTATTCCGTTAAAAAAAAAACAATTTTCTTTTTGAAAACGCCGTTATCAAAATTTCAATTTGTTTTGTGGTTATCGTTGCAAATCTACAAGTACATAGCTAGTACTGAAACAAACCAAACACTTCTACATTTTTATTATCAAATTAACATTAATAAGAAACTATTATACATATTTGCTTATGTATCCCATTTAGATTTTTTTTTAAGAAATACTTCTTTACCATCATCATGTACGGCCGTATAATATCCCATACTTTCATATTTCCATCTCATATAGGTTATATAGCCAAATACTCCAGTGATGCAGGCCAATCCAACGCCCATTATAATCTTATTCTGTAAATAAATCATACTTTAGTTTTAAATTTCTTAATAAAATATCACATTAAACTTACTGGTCTCGCATACAATTCAAAATTAATCATACGAAATACATTTGTGGTCTTGACCTGTCGTATGCCATCACCTGGTTCAGTTACTCTAGGCGAATTTTGTGCTTTAGAAGCTGCATCCTTATCACTCATTTTATTGGTTTGTTTATGATTTATTATCATATATAATTAATGAAATTTGTAAAATATATGTTTTAATTAAGAAAATATTGTGATTGCTTAGCTAAATATGTTTTGTAATATCAATAAAGTAATGTTGCCATATTTTTTATACCGATACAATTTAACGGTTTTATTAGAAAATCTACAAGAACGCTACATTGGTAATTTGTTAGGTTTAAATTGCCATATTTCTACAAGTTAGACAACAAAAAAAAAAAAAAAAAAAAACGCTAGATTGGCTATTTGAGCGACGGAGTATTACCACAGATATAACGTATTACGGCCATACTCCACGTAACTGCAAATAGTTAATTAGCCGACAGTAACGTATATTGACATTTGTTAAGTGTTGATTTTTAACAGCAATTAAATTAAAATATACTTGAAAATACGCAAAATATATTAAGTTAAATTCCTTAATAGATTCGTAAAAATTATATTTTCAGTTAAGAATAGGCGATATAATGGATATATTTGGGCATCTGCAAATTAAAGAGTCTTTTCATGACGAATGTGCCACTGCATGATGTGCTATGTGGTCTAGTACTCTGGAAAATGTTGACTGGAAATGCGGTCACGCTATCGGGAGATGTGAACAACGATATGTTGATATATAATCTACTATTGATTATAAGGATATTATTGATTTATGGTTTTAAAAGAACGGTATCACATAGTTCACAGCCATCGAAACAAAGAATTTATTGCAAAACTAATTTTAATATAACAATTCATCCTTGATTTAATTTATTTTAATTCCTTTAAAAAATTACAAATGTGTATAATTCCATCACATATACACCATACCCTCCAGAATTCTATTGCTATTACTAGTCTGGCATCACTTTTATTATGATTTCCACAATGGCTTGTAAGACCTAAAAAATACACCTCTGGCCCTTATAGTTTCTTCTTTGCACACAACCAACACGTGTTTCTTGACGACGCAAGAGGAAAAATAATTAAAAATTAAATTATATTAGTAAAAAACGTGTAAAAAAATAATAATTAAAAATGGCAGCGAATGATCAGTTATTGTCTGCAATAATTTATGAATATTTGCAAAGAAAAGATAAAACTTTGGCTCAAGTTTATCAACACAAATTTGAAGCCGTAAGTTCAATATATACATACATACGAAATTAAGAAAATGCGAAAAAAAACAATGTGTTCTGCCGGAGATGTCTCACTGATATGCAACGTGTGTATAGATGTGTGTGTGGGAAGGAGGCCGAACACATGTGTATTATAAAAGCATGGCTATTTTATTATTTGAGTGAGACTCGTCTAATTGATTTGTTTTTTATTCACATTTTCTTTTTCTAGGGTAATGTTGCAAAGGGTTCACCTAAATTGGAAGATATTTTGAACTATTACGTGCAAAATAGTAAAAGAAAAATTCCTCCAGTGAAAGCAGCTGATTCTGAGGAGGGAACTACCACGAAAGCTGTAAGTAATGGTAAACCAGCCGCTAAAAAAGCTGCCACCAGTTCTGATGATTCTTCGGATGATAGCAGTGAAGAAGAGAAGCCAGCTGCTAAAGTGAATGGTGTAGCTAAACCTGCTGCCGCCAAGACTGCACCTGCTAAAAAACAAGAATCTTCTGATGATTCAGATGACAGCAGTGATGAGGAAAAACCTGCTGCTAAGGCTGCACCAGTCAAACCAGTTGCTAAAAAACAAGAATCTTCAGAAGATTCTTCTGAAGACAGCAGTGAGGATGAGAAACCTGCTGCTAAACCAGCAGCTAAAGCTGCTCCTGCGAAGCCCGCTGCTGCTGCCAAAAAAGCTGAATCATCTGATGATTCTTCCGATGACAGCAGTGATGATGAGAAACCTGCTGCCAAGCCAGCAGCCAAACCCACAGCCACATCAGCTAAGGCTGCCAAGAAAGCTGAATCATCTGACGATTCTTCAGACGATAGCGAAGATGAAAAACCAGCTGCTAAAGCTACACCAGTAAAACCAGCTGCTGCTAAAAAGGCTGCATCCTCCAGCAGCGACGATGACAGTTCCGAAGATGAAAAACCCAAAGCTGCAGTTGTTGCCAAGAAAGCCGCACCCGTGGCAGCTAAAAATGACTCCAGCAGTGAAGATTCTTCCAGCGAAGAAGAAGAGGAAAAACCAGCCGTAAAATGTGTAGTTAACAAGGCTCCAGTAGTTGCTAAACAGAAGGCTGCTTCTTCTTCGGACGATTCCTCTTCCGATGATGACGAGCCAGCCGCCAAGAAACCAGCTGTAGCTGCTCCCGCTGCCAAGAAAGCAGCTTCATCTTCAGATGAATCCTCATCCGATGAAGAAGAGGTTGCCAAGCCAGCAACTGCTAAAGCTACTTTAACTAAGAAAGCAGCTGAACCCAGTTCTGAGGATTCATCTGAAGATGAGCCACCAGCTAAGAAAGCTAACGTCGCTAAACCTAAAGCCAAGTCTGACAGTTCATCGGATGAAGAGGAAAAGTCAGCCAAAAAACCTGTAGCTATTGCTACTCCAGCCAAAAAGGCTGCTGCCAAGTCTGCTGACAGTGATGATAGCTCTAGCGATGAGGAGCCAGAAAGTGCTCCCGTGGTCAAAGCCGGTCAAAAAAGAAAATTTAGCGAATCGAAAGCCGCGACACCCAAAAACAACTACAGCAACTTTGTTAAATCGGGTGAAGTAAAGGTAAGAAAATATACATATTTATATTAATATTTGTAGTTATTATTTTTTATGTGTTGGGCAAGTCTTTCTTCAGTTAATTACATATAATTTTAAAACCTACAAGTTTTGACTTCGTAAATTATACTAATAAACACCTTCTAATTAGTTTATTTAAAATTACACATTTTTTATTTCTGTCGAGAATTCTTGATTTCGAAAATTTATAAAATCTATAAGTTTTCACTTGATTTATTATATTGAACTATTTATTTCCACATTTTAGTTCCAATTTTCGGACATGCTTAGAAAGCTAAAAAAATATAATTTTTCAAAAAAATTTAAATGAAATTATCATATTTTTATCTAGAATTTTTAATTTGGCAATACTTTTCAATACTTTTTTTTGAAATTTGTGCAATAAAAACATCTTAAATTTGAATAAAAATTTAATAAGTTTATCAACAATTTTCATTTCGAAAATGAAAACTTTATAAAAATCTGCATGTTCTCTTTTTATGATGTTTTAGAAGTTAACTGAAATTTCTAATTTTCGACTATGTAAAAAATTTGCACTTCGAAAATAAAAACTTATAATAAAAAAATCTGCCAGTTGTCACTGGATTTATTCGACACATTTTATGAAGTCTTTGTGAAGTTAAGGAAATTTCGAATCTTCGAACATGTCACAAAAAACTTAAAATTTTGCGACACATTTTATGAAGTCTTTGTGTAGTTAAGGAAATTTCGAATCTTCGAACATGTCACAAAAGTTTTCACGTGATTTATAAAATTTCGCACAAAAATTCAAGTTGGAAGTTTGTTGATTAAAATATCAAAACTATTCACTATACTCCATATCCATTACATTATTTTAACATTAAACTTTTCAAGCAGCAAAATGGTTTTGCCTCTACTCCTGCTAACAAAAATAACAGTTTCCAAAATCAGAATCGCAATCAATACACACCACAATCAAGTGGCAAAAAGCAAAACGAACCTTTTAGAAGAGTGCGTGATGAAGAGGTTCAGATTGATGAAAGAGTTAAGGACATGTCTTTCGAAGCCAAGGTAAGTGCCTCAAATCAACAATATGGAAAACCAAAATAAAATAAAATGTTTGCAAACTTCATAACTAAATGTAAAATACTTCTCAACTAAATTTATAAAAAAAAAGTATAAAAAAGTAAAAGTTCTTAAAAAAACTTTAAATATAATAAAGAAGAAGGAAGTAAAGGCACAAATTAGCAGCCTTAAATACATACAACAAACATAATTTTATTTAAAAAACAATTGAGGCACTTACGGTTATAATAAACAGAATGTTTATTGTTTTAAACATAAAAACTTAATTATAAAGTAATAAGGCTAATTTGTGTTTTTAATTTCCTTCTTTTTTCATTTTTAAACCAGGAGGATGATAACGAAGAAGATGGTGCTGTTGCCAATGGTGGCTTTAAGAAATTCGGTGATCGCAAATCGTTTGGAGGTTTTGATAACAAAGGCCGTGGTGGCGGCGATCGCGGTGGTAGAGGACGTGGTGGCGGTGGTGACCGTGGTGGTAGAGGTCGTGGTGGTTTTGGTGGTGGTGATCGCGGCAGCAAAGGCCGTGGTGGCTTTGGCGGTGGTGATCGCGGCGGCAGCAGAGGTCGGGGTGGTTTTGGCGGTGGCCGTGGAGGTGGTGATCGTGGTGGTTTTGGCGGTGGCCGTGGAGGTGGTGATCGTGGTGGTTTTGGCGGTGGTGGTCGTGGTCGCGGTGGTTTCGGTGGCTCAAATAAACCTTTCAACAAATCCTTTGACAGTGGCTCAACGGGGAAAAATAAAAAGATTACCTTCGATGACTAGACTTGCAAATAGTATATATACATATATTTACAAAAAAAAAAAAAAAAAATAGTGTAAATTAATTTCACTTTTCACCCACCTTTTAGTTTGTTGTTTAAGCCTTGCATTTAAAATTATTCGTAGATTTCTTAAATTTTTATATTGTTTACAGTATGTGTTTGCAAACATTTTATGCATTTTCTAAGTTTTTCTTATCTCTAATTGTCAATGCTTTTGTCAATTTTATTAGAAAAACGCTTCCGGTTCCTGGGGTGATAAAGCCAACAGAGATTTGAAATTCACCCGTGGCAAATCATTCAAACATGAAAAAACAAAGAAGAAGCGCGGTAGTTACCGTGGTGGAGCAATTGATATGGGAGTTAATTCCATTAAATTTGAATAATTTCATAATATAGAAAACAAAATACAAAAGCGGAAATTGAAACTTTACATCAAACAATGACTTAAAGGAATGTTAGCTATTTTTCCTCTAACATAATTTTGACAATTTTATAAGAAATTTAGTACAAGCTTTAGGTCCCCTACTTTATTTTCTTTTTTTTTATTTTTGTAAAATTATTTTAAAGGTTTATTATAACCATTTTTTTTATTTACCTTAATTGTTTAAATTGAATTGATTTCTATATTTAAATGTATTTCTTTAAGAGTTAATAACTGTTTAACTACATTAAATTTACTAATGTAATTTTAATATTCATACATACATATTTACAAGTATAAATATACACATATAATAATTACAAAACTACACATAGCTTTAGAAAAAAAATAAAACTATTTTGTAAAAACAAAACTGAAAAAACAGATTGTCATGTTTTATTTATTTATATTATTATTATTTTACAAAATTTTAGTTGGAAAGGTTTTAAATAACGCAAAAATATTATTGCCAGTGTACGTACCTGAAGAAGATATGCATGTGTGGGTGCCGGTTTTCAAACATTTTTTTTTTTTTTTGAATATGAACTAGTTTGGCGGAGAATTAATCCCACAAATTGCAAGGTTATCCCACGTTCTGCAAAATATGCGAAGATGAAGACCAGGTGGCTTATTGTGTATTTTGATTCGAAAGCAAACATTTTCGAAATACAATTACGCCTATCGTGAATAAAAATTCCACATGAAATTTGTTCCCTTTTCACATTTTTCCTATTAAAATTGAATGTTAAAAAAATAAAAGGGAACAAATTTCATGTGGAATTTTTATTCGCGATAGTGGTGAATGTATAAAACGAGTTTTCTAAATGAGTTATAAAATAACCCCCCAGTTGAAAACCGTCAAGCCAATTATCTGTCACTGCTCGGGGCTTCGGCGTTATAGATATACAGCTATGGACATATAAATGGCACAAACTCATATTGAGCATAAACTTAAGTATTTTCCAAATAAAAACTTCCAAAAATGGAAGTTTTATGTCTTATGATTGTTGTTGTTGGAATATTTGTCTCAACAGCGCTCAAATGTTCCACTATATTCTGCTTATAGTTTACCGTTATTATATTTTACAAAAAGAATGCTGATTTTAAGTGGACATATAAATGGCCCAATTTATTTAGTATAGGCAGTTCTAACGTCAAATTTGTTTAAATCACTTATTATTTTGCGTAATTAAAAAATAAGTGTAAAGTGCAAAAAATTATTAAAAATGGGATCAGGCAAACATACAACAACTGAGGAAAGGCGGATCATATGGAAAATGCATGAAGATGGAAAGAAAGTGGCAGAAATTTCTGAAATAATGACAATTTTTCGAAAAAAGTCTACAATGCAATTAAATCATGTGTTGAGTATCCCGATGTATTGATAGAAGGAAAAAGTTGGAAGCCAAGGCCTCGAAAAACAGATGTGCGTACGGATGGAGCTATTGTCAGATTGGCGAAAGTTGATCCATTCAAGTCATCACGGCAGATAGCATCAGAAATTAATGAATCTATGGACTTGGAAATATCAAGCAGACTTGTTAGAAGAAGATTAAATGAGGCAAATTTGTTTGGGCGAATTTCTAGAAAAAAGCCACTGCTATCAAAAAAAAAATATTTCAAAGCGACTAGTCTTTGCCAGAACCCATAAAGAAAACCCCATTAATTTTCGGAAAAACGTGTTATGGAGTGACGAAACTAAAATTAATAGAATAGAACCAGATGGTAGAACCTTTGTTCATCGTCCGAAAGGACAAGAATACAATCATCGGTTCACTCAGAGGATGGCAAAACACGGTGGAGGTAGCATCATGATATGGGGTGCATTTTCTTGGCATGGCGTCCCCTTGTAAAAATTAACGGAAAAATGGACAAGTTTCAGTACTTAGATATTTTAAAAAACCATATGGAACCGTATGCTTTCGATTTCATGCCAATTAAGTGGAAATTCATGCAGGACAATGATCCCAAACACTCCTCCAAACTAGTAAAAAATTGGTTTTGTGCAGAGAAGATTGACGTTTTGGATTGGCCAGCCCAGAGCCCTGACTTAAATCCAATAGAGAACCTTTGGAACGAAGTCAAGGTTGAAATCGCAAAAAAAAATTATAAAAATTTGGTTGGCTGCTCAGGAAGCTTTGTATGCCATATCCAAAACAAAATGCCAAAAACTTGTGAAAAGTATGGGTCGCAGGTGCGAAGCTGTCATCAGAAATAAAGGCTATATTACTAAATATTAACGGTAAATAATTTTTACAAACAAAAAAACAACAAATTCAATACTAAAATATTTTTTTTTATTTTAAAGAGATTGTGCCATTTATGTGTCCAGTTCATTTCAGTAGTATTTTTCTTAATGATGATTTTTTGTTTTCTTTATAAATGAATTTTAATTTAAGTTTATATAAATTTTAAGGATGCATAATAAACCATAGGAAAAAACCTACAATTTTTGTTTATCAATAGTTTTTACTATATTATAGCAGAAGAAAAACTTCTTGGTAAAATGTGCCATTTATATGTCCATAGCTGTATATGGTTAGGTAGTCAATTTTACAATGGACTAGAGGATGTATGAGGTCAGCAAGACAAATTTTTTTTCCATCCTGTCCTATAGAATCACCTGAAACCATACTTTCTAAACCAAGCTATTCTTTTTTAATTTCTGCAAGGGATTCAGAATGGACCATTAGGTTTCCTTCATAAACTAACTATGCATGTAACTAAAGGGAAATATTTACTCAAATAAGTGTAACCACTTGTTTTGACATAAGTTTGTTTGGCGTTGTTTACTCTTACAAGAGTTTTACAAGATCAAACAGCATCAATTAAATTAAAAGTAAACTAAACTAAACTTTGGCCTAAATAAGAAAACGCTTTTTAAATAAATACAAATAGAAAATTAATTATTTTTTAATCATTAAAATAAAATACATAACTCCTGAATAAGATTTCCAAAGGAAATCGAAATATTAAATAAAAATAAAAAAAAAAATTTTATAAAAAACAAAAAGTGACCTCAAGCTTACAAATTATTTAATAAAAATCAAAAGGTCGAAGAAAATAGAATAAAATTATTTATAAATAAACGAGTTCAAATATTTGCCAAGAGTAATTTACTTACAAAGACGAATTCAAGCAAATTGAAACGAACTTAATAATATTTTATATAAGGAGTTTGGCATTAATTTGTTTCGGGAAACTTTGTTTAAAATAGTTGTGTTTGTATAACAAATCTGAACAAATAAATTTTTTTATGCAAAAGGGAAATTTATTAAAAAGAAATCTTCGTTTGTTTGTTTAATACTCGTACTTATATGCATTTGATATTGTTTAAATGTTATTAACGTTTGTTAACACTAATAAATTTCAAATTAAACATTTTTGTTTTAATTGTTATCATGTGAAAATATCTACAAAATATTACTAACAAAAAAAAAAAAAAAAAAAAAAAAACAATTGGTTTACAATATAACAAGTACATATTAGCAACATGTTGAAAATCCGGTTGCATTTGACATTAAGTCGTATAGAAAAACAAAAACGCACAAGAAAAAATCGAAAGAAACACAGGTGAAAAATGCAATAAAACGTTTAATTACCTTGATACACAGTTTTTTTGCAACTATTACAGGTTAACCCATAATTTTGTTTTCCTGCGCCTTCAATATAGCAGAAGTTCCAGAGATAAAGTTATACTGCCGTATTTATAAAAAAAAAATAAAGTAGGCTTGGAGTGAGCTTTTAGACAAAATTTTCATACAAAATTTTCTTAAAGTACATTTGAATACATTTTTGTATAAATACGGCAGATAATGTTTATTAATAATCAATAAATTAAACTTAAGTAAATATACTAATAAACATAATAACAGTCCTAGTTAATTTATAGTTAATCTAGGTTTAAAGTTATTAAACCAAAGTTAAATCTATCAATCAATAACACAGACATATCTTTGGTCACATAATTGATTGTTTCAAACTCAGTACAATTTTAATTAAACGTCTTACATTAAACCAAGTTTACACTAACTTCTCCTCCTAAAATCTCCCTTTCATTCCCCTATGGGTTAATATTACAAAAACAACTATGATATACGAGTGTATAACTGAATAATTGACAAACGAAGTTTAAGTGAAAAAAAAGTTAAAGTTAAAAACTAGTCTAGTGACTTTCGCTAATTGCAAGTGAATGGAAAAATGACAACATCAACAAAAACAACAATAGCAATAGCAACTACAACAAAACATTAATATTATTATGTTTAATGAAATCATAACAAAAACAAACCATTAAAAAAAAGACCCGGCAAATGAACATGATCTTCAATGAAAACACCTTAAGTAGAGGGTCATTTTGTGGCATTAGTAAAAACAAATTATACCTATGTATGTATGTTTTTAATGTTTAGATTATTAAATAAAAATAAAGAGAAACAAGATATATGTATTATATGTACAGTGGTGGACATAAAGTTAGCACACTCAATATGCTATATGCTGTTTTCGAACGTATTTTTCTTTAATATGTTTAAATTAATTAACTGTAATTTATGTCCAGTGGTATAACCTATGGTGTGATCAGTTTGTACTGTAATTTTTTATTGTATTATTTTCTAATACTTTCTTCTATTTGTGGTTAATTGCAATTAATAATAATAATAATTTTTCCTATTAAAATTCAATGTTAAAAAAATAAAAGGGAATAAATTTCATGTGGAATTTTTATTCACGATAGGGGTGATATTTTTATTTTAGTCGGGCTCGAGTTCATTAAATTTAATTTAAATTTCAAGTTGTAAAACAATTTCTACCTTCAGTAAAAATAATTTAATGAAAATTAAATTTAATGAACTCGAGCCCAACTAAAATAAAAATATCAAAAATTTTAAAATTAACAGTTCGAATAAAAAATAATAAATTGTTCTTAAAATAGCTAGGGCACAATAAAAATTCCACATGAAATTTATTCCCTTTTATTTTTTTAACATTGAATTTTAATAGGAGAAATGTGAAAAGGGAACAAATTTCATGGGGAATTTTTATTCACGATAGGGGTGATTGTTTGCAATTGTGCTTAAAGTAGTACACATAAAATGTCGACGAAAGTGGACAACAAACATAATAAATAAAAAAAACAAATGTATTCAGGTTTTCGAGAGGAAGTCTTGACATGAATACGAAAAAACTGAAGAAAAGGAGGCAACATGTAAATACAAATTAAAAAATAAAAATGATAATTACAGCAAATTTCGAACCACCAAGTAACACTGGTTAAAAGATTGATGTTTGTCTGTTGGCTAGCTGGCACCGCAAGTGGTGCATAGGGTTAGAACGCAAAGAATTCTGATGAGAGAAAGTGGTGTTTCTCGAAACGTATGTAAATTCAACAACCCAGGTTCGAATCCCAGCCAAGAAATTATCATTAAAAATTTTAATAATACAGATTTTTTCAAGTTGTAAAACAATTCCTACCTTCAGTAAAAATAATTTAATGAACTCGAGCCCGAATAAAATAAAAATATCAAAAATATATTGATGATTTTTCGCGGTAAGTTTTTAAGAATTATTAAGTTATGAAAATATTTTAAAACACAAAAAAGAATAAAAGTCAAAAGAAACTATTTAGACATGGCTTAAAAAAGAGGAACAGCGTGAGGTCATGCAGCAGATGGATGGAGCGCACCATTGGCGTAATTGTAGGTTTTTTAATTTGGTCAAGGAAGATGATCCAAAACGCAAAAAATGTTGCACATCATCAAACAATCGGTAAAGAGCACTATTAAATTAACAGAGCCTCAGTGGCAGAACGATTTAAAGGCACCAACGCAACTCAAAGAGATCTTTTAATAAAATACGGTTTGACGCTTTCTCTAGAACTATAAGTAGACTCAATGAAAAAAAATTGCGTATATGCATTGCTCAGCATAAGCCACCATGTCTGGAGCAATAAATCAACATTTTGTAAATTAGGATCCAATGCAAAAAGATAGGTATGGTATCCTCCAAACATGCAGGATAAGTTATGCATAACCCAAAGTATATTTCTAAGACCATAAAGCATGGAGTAGAATAAGATTGAGGTATTGAAATGGCCAGTACAATCTTCGGATCTCAAGTCAATTAAGAACCTATGGAATGATGTGGACCGATAAATAACGGTAGTGAAGATATTTGCGAATATATAAAACTTCAATTTTCTGGGTAAATAGAGTTCCTAGGGCCAACAGGACAAAAATCTGTGATCACTTTTATTTCCAAAACTTCTTCAATTTTAAGTGAACTTATAAAAGTCAATTTTTTTGCAGTAAATAGAAGCCCTAGAGCCAAAAATCTGTAATCACTTTTATTTTCCAAAATTCTGCTATTTTTATGATTATATACATATAAAGTCCATTTCTTACGGTAAGAGAGGCCCTAGGGTCAAAAGGACAAAAATCTGTGTAAGAAAACAATTGCAAAATAGCGCTATATAAGAAAACCACCGAAATGCAACAAATTAATAAAACAGAAAGTGGACAAAAAGTTTGATTCTATGGCATGTAACACTTTTAAAAAATAAAGAGTTTTAAAAAATAACAAGCAACAGAAAATATTTACATTAATTCGAAACAGTTACCAAGTGTGCTAACATCGTGTCCACCACTGTTCATCAAATCTGGTATGGCATGTGTTGTTTTAATAGAGGGAAATTTAAAGCTATCATTTCTAAGGGAATTGAAATCCATTTACTTAAATTTTAATTAATTTTGTATCTACACTGAAATTTAAAAAAAAAATACACAAAAGAAATTGCATACCTCAGCTTCATTAAATATACAAGTATTTAATGAAAATATAAACATTTTTTCCCACTCTATTTTCCACATTTTAATATAATGCAATAATTTAAAAATCTTTAAAAGTACACTAGGGCCCCGAGTTGTGTGGTTAATAGGGACCGGGGAAATGCGACGCCAACCGAAACGACGCAAATCGAATCAATTTTTTTCTATACAAATGTTCTGATTTTTGTTGAATGGGTCCAAAATTTAAAAATTTAGCATGCAAAATCATATGGTACGTTTGATTATTGTATATTTATTTCAGCAGGGGTCAAATTACCGCATTCGTAATCGAATGAGCTATCGTATCGAAAAATGATTTCGATATCGAAATTATGATAAAATGTGCTAAATTTCTTGCTCAATATCGAATGCCATAATCTCAAATAAGAAAATTACGAACAATTTTACTCGATATCGAATATGGTAATTTGGCCCCTGGGCCTATCGTATCGAAAAATGATTTAGATACCGAAATTATGATAAAATGTACTAAATTTCTTGCTCGATATCGAATGCCATAATCTCAAATAAGAAAATTATGATAAATTTTACTAGATATCGAATGCGGTAATTTGGCCCCAGATCTCTGTTATTAATATAAAGAAATAATTGAAAATATGTGTATATGGAATAAAAAAAATATCTAAGGTGAAAAAATCTATTTACATATGTCTGTACATATTTATGTACATAAAAATTAATTTAATAGCACGTAGTAACTTCATATAACAAGTATGAATAAAATGGGAATTCTCCTTTTTACACGCAAGTAGGCAAAATATGCACATGTAATTATGGTATATAGCTACGCAACTCAGAAGCAAAACGACGCCGCAAAGCAGATTAATACAAAATCTCAAAACCGACGCAAATCGGAATCAAAACAACACAAAGCGGATTAAACCACATTTAGAAAGGCGACGCAAATCGGGCCCCTAGTGTATACTGAAAATATTAAAATTGCTAAAAAATAGGCATGAAAGTACTATGTTGAGATCTATTTATTCTCTTTTTAATCTCAAGTACAATGTGTTCCGTTGTTGTTTTATAATGAAAAGCAACCATACTCGTAATCTGCTTATTTGAAAGATAGCATGCAACTGAATGAAATTATGGTTTGTTACGCTCTTTGTAGTAAGTCTCGAGAGTCGTATGGTGTACATATGTATGTGAAAATGAACAGTCATTTTGTAACCTGTTAGACCACATTCATCAGAGAAAATTACAGAGCTAATATCTGTCGCCATCTTTTGACTTCTCCAATCAATTTAAGTAATATATTCTTTTTCAAGTGGTCTGATGGACTAATGGACGGTGGATCATATTGACTTGAATATTTTCCATGCTTTTATGTCTTTTTACAGCTGAAAAATACAATATAATTTGAATGAGTTTTAAAATAACCCTAACTAATTTGTTCGCAACTTATTTTAAAGGATTATTAAATTTTTACTCTTCCCGAATAGATACAGCCATATTCGGCAAGTTTTCTGTAACAAACAAAATTTTTTAATTGCCATCAAAAGGTGTGCGTATAAAGTACAAGTAAATAATTTTTATATTTAATAGATTGACTAGTTATAATATATTTTTTATGGAAAGAAAACACAAAAGAAAAAGTATAAAAATTGTTGAGATTTGTGTGTGTGTTTCTACAGGTGCTAATACATGTAATAGTAATAATGATAATGTAATGATAATAATGGCTTTAAATAATGTTGTTTTGTGAAATGGTGAGACAATTTTTAATATTTGTTTTTTTTTGAATAATATACTTTAATTACCAGATAGATAACTTCTTTTTTTCAAGACATTTTCCTTTCAACAAAAAATTTTTATATGAAAAATAAAAACTACTACTACTACTACTTTACAAAAAAAGATGAACAGATATACATATGTATAAAAAAAACTTTCTCAATTTCATATTGATATACAACTAGTTTAATTTTCATTTGAACCCTATAGATACGCAATAAAAATGACCAGTTGATCATTTGTTTTAGATAATTAAAATGTTTTTAATGGAGAGAATATAGGAGAAATGTGAAATAATAATAAAAAAGATAATAAAAGGAAGAACCTTTGGAACAAAATAATAAATTGCAGTGAATTAGATGAATAAATATTATAATAATTAGGCATATATCTTCCAAAATCTTGTGTATAACAATATTTTCTATAAACAATCTTGTGTATAATAGTATTTTCTATAGAAAATTTTGTGCATAACAGTATTTTCTATAGAAAATCTTGTATATAACAATATTTTCTATAAATAATCTTATGTATAACAGTATTTTCTAAAGAAAATCTTGTGTATAACAATATTTTCTATAAAAAATTTTGTGTATAACAATATTTTCTATAAATAATCTTGTGTATAACAGTATTTTCTATAGAAAATCTAGTGTATAACAATATTTTATATAGAAAATCTTGTGTATAACGGTATTTTCTACAGAAAATCTTGTGTATATCAGTATTTTCTACAGAAAATCTTGTGTATAACAGTATTTTCTTTAGAAAATCTTGTCTATAACAGTATTTTCTAAACAGTATTTGCTAAAGAAAACTTATGTACAAAATCTTGTGTGTAATAGTATTTTCTATAGAAAGTCTTGTATTTTCTAAATAAAATCTTGTGTATAACAGTATTTTATATAGAAAAGTTTGTGCATAACAGTATTTTCAATAAAAAATCTTGAGTATAGCAGTATTTTCTATAGAAAGTCTTGTGTATAATAGTATTTTCTATAGAAAATTTTGTGTATACATAATAGTATTTTCTGTAAAAAGTCTTGTGTATTACAGTATTTTCTATAGAAAGTCTTGTGTATAACAGTACTATTTAAATAACATCTAGAAAGTCTTGTGTATAACAGTATTTTCTAAATAAAATCTTGTGTGTAACAGTATTTTCTATAGAAAATTTTGTGCATAACAGTATTTTCAATTAAAAATCTTGTGTATAGCAGTATTTTCTATAAAACATCTTATATATAATAGTATTTTCTATAGAATATCATGATTAGTATTATTTTTGCAAATCGTTAAAAAATTAAAACAATTTCATTATCATTTCATTATCCATCCCTGTCTGTAATTGATCTCTTGAGATTTAACAATTAATTTGTATTAACAGACATTACATATTTCTTAAATCGTGTGTTAAATTATTTAACTTAATTGCAATAACGGAACTACTAAAATATCTATATTTCCCAGCTTTCAACAAAAAGCTTAATGTTTTTTTATATTGTACAATTGACAATATTAATTGCATTTAACATGGCAAAATTCACTCTTTTTTTAATTGATTTACGTACATATGTATGTATGTACATAGTACGTATGAAATTGAATTTGGTCGCTTTGAAAAAAAAATTGGAACTTTTACAATTTTCAAAAAAAGTTTCACTTTAAACGTAGTGTGTAGTTTTTGTTTTCTTAACACACATTAAAAAAATTAACTTACAACAACTGACACAATGTTCAATTCCAAATCAAACCATCAATAAATACATTAAAATTGTTGTATTTAGACGTGATATAACAACAATAACGACAACAAAAGAAGAAGCGGCTAAAATATCAAAAAGAAAATAAATGTTTCTGAAAATGAAATGGAAAGCATTGGCGATTATGATTATATTAAATTTATAATTAACCATAAACTTACATACGATTACATCTATACTCATAGACACACGAACTATTAGTATGATTTATTTGAATCAAAACAAAAAGAACTACAATTTGTATACAGAGAGTTGATATTGATTTGAGTGAAATGATATTTGTTCTTTCCTTCAGGGAGAAATTCTTAGACAGCGTTGACAATTTAAGTACTAAATTCGTGTATTATTTGTCTAAAAGCCACCATTTTGAAAATGATTTCTCATGAATTGTAAAATTTTTAACGGTTTTTTAATTTGAGAAATTCTCTCTGAAAATGATGGATCATAATAGCTAAATTTCGTAATATTCGTGAAAATTTCGCTCAATATTATCCTGTGAGACTATTAAGAATTTGTTCGATACAATTGCAGCATTCCAAGTTCTGAAAATCCAAGAGCGATTGTTGAGAGCTTTTGTTAATAGTATCACTATAAAAAATTCGGCTGGAAATACGATTACGATGAATGGATCAATGATAAGAATATCGTTGACAAGTGGTTTCAGCAGGACGATGCCACATATCACATAGCCACAGAAAAAATAAAATTATTGCTAAGAGTGGGTTAATATGCTGCAATTTGTTGCCGCGACTCTGCTGACGTTCTCCTTCTAAATTCATCGTCTGTTAACATGATGAAATATTTGTTGCACCATTCTTGCGACATTTAGACATTAAATTGTTCATTTCTCCTATTTCACTTATTCGCAGATGTGTTGTCATATAGGACCTAGTTACATTACAGGTACATTATACAGGATATTACATAATAATACCACATAGTATTTATTTATTTAAAATTAAAACAACAATTTGTTTTCTTTTTAATTTACAGTTATTTATTCGCAGTTTTGTCAAAAATTTTCTGTAATCCCATAAAATGAAATTTCATCGCGACAACACTTCAGGTAAATGAAATAAAAATAATACAAGAGAAGAGAAGAAATGTCGCTCTGTTTCACAAAACCTGCGACACAACTATCCCGTACTCTCCACTACGTATTTCATCTATAAACTCGATTCGTAGTAGAAAAGTCGCAGGTAAAAGTCGCAGCGTGTAAACCGATTTATAGAAATGACCCGAATTATATAAAATATTACATTACAATTTTGTCAAAATCATGCAACTTAATAAAAACAAGTCAAATTTTAATTAATTCCTAAAGAAATTGATACCATCTTATGCCAAACACTTTCTCAAATGTTCAATAAACCCTAATATTACAATGCTAATTTCAAATATTAAAGTTAACAATTGAGTTTATTCACACATATTTTAATGATTTCAATTTCAAACTTAAATAAAAAAATATCTTTAATTCAAAAGGAATAATTTAATTTAAAGATGAAAAGAAAAGTTTAGTTGATACAATTAAAAATAAAACGAATAGCATGTCACATTACATTATATAATACAGTGTACTGTAAAAGCAAATTGCAGTAATCAAAAACTTTGATTGATTCTATGATTGAATTGATTGAATGATTCTATTGTTTTTTGAATTTGGGGATTTTTCTGAGGCAAATCTGAGGCTCAATTTTAGGACTGCTTTTAATATTCAGGCGATACTATTTCTTCTTTTTTACGGCATCAAAGGTAAGCTAATTGTTTACATAAATGCGGAACTTAAAATAAATTGAAGTCTGCAGTTTTTATATAAAAGAATCTTGAGAGTATTTATAAATTTTTAGCGTATTTAGTTTATCATTGCATTTATAGTTTACATCACTGTTTCTTAATCTCTACTTAAAAGGATTTTTAAGGTCATGACCTCGCTTTAAACTATTTTTAGCTTAAAACCAAGCATTTTATATACTGCTGCTTACAATTTACATAATTTACTTGTGTATTTTAACAATAGCTTCATTTTACTTTTAAACCGTTAAACTTTTTAATGGGGGGAAAAATTCAATTCATTGCTACCTATTACACAAAGCGGAAGACAATTTGTTCTATTAGAAACAAAAAAAAAAAAAAATTGAAAGATATTTTGCGCATTAAAAGAAAACGAGCATGTCTGCAGCAAGTGATGTAATCTTTTCTAGCAATTGTTTACTAAAAGTGTTGTGTTGATTTGTTGTTATTACTCGTAAGTATATTGTTTTATTAATTTAAAAAGTAAACAAAATATTCTTAACAATTAACATAAACCGTATGAATAGACTTTAACTTAAAAAAATAATTTCGCGAAAAGAATGAAATACAAAGTCACAGCTATACATAGTATTTTGCGTGTTAAAATGTTGACAAAAGTTATTAACGATTTCTGTTTCTTAAAAGAACTACAATGTATCACTACGATACATGTGAATGATAATATTTATATACAGAGCTGGCAATATCTTTTTAAACGTGACGCTTCTATTTGGCTTCATAAAATTGACGTGATATAATACTTATTGTACATCAATGGATAGGAAATTGTTTATTCTTCAATATTTTTTAAAATCAAATAAATAAATCCGTTGAAAACTCAATGATAAATAAAAAAATTTAATAGTTAGTGCCAAAAATTCAATGTCTTTTAAAAACTCAAGATGTCTATTTGGTTATTAATCTAATTTTTGAAAAAGTTATAGTAGTCCTATTCTATATCAATGTATAGGAAATTGTGTCTTCTTTTAATTTATTTTTGAATCAAATAGATAAATACAGTGGATCTCAGCTTAGCTTGGCTATAACTTCTAAAAAAAAACTTCTAAACTTTTTTAATTTTGTTTTATAGCTATTATAAATTAAAAATAATTTAAAAAACAAAAGTCCGAAAAATATGTGGCTTAGGTAACAGGCTTCCGTCACAGCTTACTTCAACCAAACACTTTTACTAACTGCTAAATTGGCATCACTCCTCGAGTAACGGTAAATTTTCAAGAATTTTCAATGAATTTTTAGCGTGGTTGTTTCAGTTAAGTGGTTCATTAGTGAACATTTTGACAATGGGTCGACGTACTACCATAGAACAGAATTATTAAAAAAAATTGCTGAAATGGTTTGCCTTAGTGATATCTTGGTTCTATATAATGATCTACGATTAATGTTAAACTTGGACTATATAAAGGCCCACGGTTGTAGTTAAACTAAGAGTATGTAAAGACCTATAACTGAAGTTAAGCTTAGACTCTATAAAGACCTATAACACTGTGGAAGAAATTCAGGTTCAGGTCGATTCTAAGAGTGAGGGGTGAAAATAGAGGCTAAATTGGAAGACCCGTATCGCGGCGTTTGTTTATGTTAGTTCGAATTTTTTTTTATCGACCTTCGAACTTTGCAGTCAAATGCCGATTTTCAGCATATTGTTTATCTGGTTTTTTGGCTATAACTCGTCGACTAATTGATATTTTTAAATCTGTAAAAGCCAAATTAAATTTTAATTGGTGCACAGGTTTCCAGAAATATTTTGGCTTTTACAGTTAAGCTAACATCATATAAAGAACTAGAATTGAAGCTACATAACTATAATTTAATATAACATAAACTACCACCACAATTTGCTACTGTGTATTTGTATTTTCAGTTTCTTAAACTTGGCTTAAACGACTACTACAACAACAATAACAAATTAAATTATGTGTGGCAAGTGAAGATCAAACAAAAGCAAAACGAGCAAACAAGAGAAACAGCTGAAAAGAAATCAAAAAGAAAACGTTAAATAAAGAAATATATGAAAAAAAAAAGAGTTAAAGCGAAGTGTTAAGAAGACAAAAAGCCAAAGAAGTTTTGTTGTAGTATTAACACAACATTATTTTTTTCTATATATGTACATACATATGTTTTTTTTAACACAAAGTGCTAAAGGAATGGTAAGTAATATTTGGATGGCCAGTCTAAGGTGAACTCTCGAGTAAAACGGTTTATTTTTTTATTAAACAAAGACAACTTTTTTTGTTGGAACTTTAACTAGAAACATTGCGGGAGTTTTTTAATATTTAAAAGAAAGAAATATTATATAAATTAATTTATAAAATAAAATAAATAAACAAATATTGCAAACATAAGTAAAAGAAAACTAAAAAGATTTTTTTTTGGTATATACAAAATAAATTTTAAACAAAATTTCTTTGTAAAGAAAAAGTGTATATATTTTTTATAGTAGTTTAAATAAATTATTAAATTATATATTATAGAAAAAAAATTAAAAAAAAGAAATTTTTACAAAAAAATATTTTATTGTTTACAAAATTTTTGAAAAGAAAAAAATTTATAATAAATAACTCAAAACACAATGGAATACCGGTGCTCGAGAAGTTTAACAACCAAAGTAAGTGACCTCAATCTAGCAAGAGTTATAAATACAACAAAAAACATTTTTAGAATAATAAAGTCAATTAAATAAAGAAGCTGTAAAACTCTATATAATAAAATTCCTTTATTTATTATGGTTGGTCAGCAGAGCTGCCAATTAAATGTTTAAACGAGTTTGCATTTCTAACAAAATTTTAAGAAGTTTAAACTATAAACTGAGTTTTTAAAGCGTTTCTTAGTAAATTTGAAAATATAATGTTTAGCAATAAATTAAATTGATAATCTATATATTATATAATAAATTTTGTTTATTAAAGCCCTATAAAATTTAGTTATTTTGGTTACATTTTTTGAATTTTGCAAATTACACAAATAGTGACTTCTAAAGTAGTCATATTGTACATCAATGGATAGGAAATTGTATCTTGTCTGAAATAATATTCAAATCAACTATATAAAATCCTTAACAACACTGTAATCAATAACAAAAAAATCTGAATATTTTAAAAAAAGCAAGAGTTCTATTTAAAGTCCATCATTTTACTTTACTACTTTACAAATAAAATACATAAATTTATTGAAATCAACTACCATCAATGAAAACATGATACATTTCCAAAAATTAATATGGCAATATCTTTGTAACCCGGAGACTCTATTTTGGATTTCTGTTGATTTAATATTTAAATAGACTGTACATTAATACGAGTATGTATATAAAAAATTATGTCTTCTTTTAAATATTTTTTAAATCAAATAAATAAAACCCTTTGAAAACTTTATAATCAATAAAAAATTCAACTTTTAGGCCGTAAATTTCAAGGTCTTTAAAAATGTTTATGTCATGCTATTTATTTGAATATCATTAATTTTATTTTAGGCAAATTAGACATATTATATATCAATAGATAGTAAATTCTTGTGTCTAGGTTTTTGTAAATAAAATAGATAAATCTTACTTGCACTTTAAAAATATGTTAATTTTCAACATGATAATCTCAATAACGCTTGACCTATTTTGAAGAAGAGAAGCTAAATTTGACATATTATATATCAATGGATTGGATATAATGTCGTCTTTAAAATTTTTTAAAAAATAAAATAATTAAATTCCTTGTCAAAAAACTCTGGTCCATAACAAATATAAATTTTAAGATTGATAATTTCAAAGTTTTTAAAAAACTCAGGATGTCCTTTTGAAGGTGATTAATTTGACTAGAGAAAAATCTAAATTAGAAATATTATATATCAATGGATAGCAAATTTTGTATATTTTAAATTTACTATTAAAAACACAAAAAAAAAAACTAAGAAGATTTAGTAAAAAAACTATATATCCTTAAAAAACTTCAGAAGTATATTTGGAGGCCATTCATTTGACCCGAGAAAAATATAGAAAATTGTGTATTATTTTATAATTATTCACAACATATAAATAAAATGCTTTAAAACATAGCAATCTTTAATTTGACATGAGAAAAATCAAAAACAGACTTCTTGAACATCAATCGCTAGGGAATTGCTTAAAAGCTTTAAGTTCTAGTCAGTAAATCTTTATGTCTTTGAATAAAGAAGGATGATGAAGATGAGGCCATTAATTCGAGAGGTTTAACAGCTAAATGAATAACATTTTATATCAATAAATAGGAAATTGTAACATAAACTAAGCAATCAAATCCTTTTAAAACAATTGTTTAAAAACAAGGTAAATAATGAATAATTTTGTTTTTTGAACTTCATTGTAAATATCTCTTATTATTGTTTATTTGACCTTTTTTTATATTAAGATTTTGGTAATTATTAAAGCTTTAGGTCTTTTTATAAAATATTTAAATTTTTATTTCAATATTCGCTACTCTTTGAGTAGCTTCTTCAGCTTTAATAATTACCGAAATTTTTATTTGTAAATATATTGGTAAATATAAACCTCCCATTTCTTTAAAAAAAAGAAAGTGTAACTACCAAGCTTCTGTAGTGTGGTCGAATTTTATGTGAACAATGTTTTAGTTTGCGATTTTTTTAATTTTATGTTTTTAAAAATTTAAGTTAAGTTTGATGTTTATGTTTTAAATATTTTATATTACCATTTGTGAATCTTTAGTTCCAACAAGAACTTTGTTTTTCTGGCTCGATTATGAGATTTAACAAAATACGGTTGATTTTTATGGGGAATTGTTAAAGTGAATATCTATAGTATACATTGACAATCAAATCGATTATAGCCTTAAAAGTTAAAATCCATGACGTGATAAACGGCCAGCCCACATATTGCTAAAATGTGATTAAACACTTTGATAAAATTATCGACATCTGTAGGCGTGGTCGTGTTGAACAACTGTCCGCAGTAATTTTTAATTTATAATTGTCAAACTTTGCTTTGTACAATACAATAAATATTATTTTGAAAAACAAAGTTCTCGTGGAAGCTGAAATTTGAAATTTTGTCAATATTTTCACTGTGAATATTCGCAACCAACAGTACACTTTATGCTTAATTTTATTATTGATATTTTGCAAGCTTAACTTTTGCTCTATTAGTGCAGCAAGTTTTTAGCAAATCCTATCAGTATTTTAGAAGTTATAACTATTAACATATATGAATTATTATTTACAAAATTTTTCATTCTTACCAAGTTTTCCAATCAACAAGTTTACTTAATGTATGGCAACTCTAATATGTATTGTCATCACCTTCGTCTTCTTCTTCCTCATCGTCATTATATTCCTCTCTGTATACAATCTTTCTGTCTGTACATATGTATGTCTTCAATCATGACTGCATGTTTGTCTGTCCTCATACACATGTAAGTATGCATGTGTATATATCTTTTTTTGCGGTTCTTGGAAATAAGCTTTTTTTTCCATGTTTTCTCATCGTGCAACTGCTACAGCAAAAACAACAAACAGCATCCCATAAAAATCGTTCAATGTTAAACCCCATACACCACCAAGTTGCAACTTGCTATCATACATAAACAAACACCACTACAAATATAAATACTTTGCATGTTTTTTTACTTTTCTGTACAGTGGCAAACAAAGTAAAAAAATTTGTATCTCGAAACCAGTATCTTAAATTGTGGCAAGTTCAGGTTCAAATATGTGTTGTTGTGTTGTGTTTTGTCTTTATGTTTTTATTTCTTCTGTTTTTGTTTAATGATCTTTATGATGATCAATTTCTTTGTTGTTTTTGTAGTTAGTTATTTTGTGTGTTTTGTTTCTGTATAATTTTTATGATCGATCATAAAGTTTAGCGTTGTTTTTCCTTTAACTTTAAGACGATTCTGTTTTTTGTTTTTGGGTGAAGCTGTTTAACACAAAACAATTTGTTTAAGAAATACAAGGGACTATTAAACTTTTTATTTATTACAATATAAGAAGGCATTACGGGCATTTTTCAAGATTTGCAAAACAATTTTTAGACTTTTTATAATTTAAAAATACATGATTTTAAGTAGTACAAGTTTGTCATTCTATAGCTTTAGATGTATGCACACTAGGGGATTGAAATGAAGTTTTTTTTAAACTTATGTTGTCCTTTTTAAGTTTTACTTGCAAAAAACTGCACCAGTTGTGTAGTTTTGTAAATATATAGTTATTTGTAATTGGTTTACAATTGGGCACAGTGTGATGTTGTTAAAAGTTTTGTTCTTAAGTCTTTTGATTTCACTTGGTAGCCATGTTGAAAACGTTTGAAAAACTGTCACCAAACAGAGATGGAAAATTAAGTTTTTATTCGGAATCAAACTAATAGGAAAATAGTAATTTTTGTGCCCACAGAGTACTAAAATTTTAAATTTTTACAAAATACATTTATACACAGGATTGTCGTTGGTAAAAACTGTTACACACAAGATTTTTTTTGGAAAAATCTGTTATACACAAGATTTTCTTTGAAACAAAAATGCTATACACAAGATTTTCTCTGGAAAAAGTTGTTATACACATGACTTTCTTCCTTTAGAAAAATTTGTTATATACAAGATTTTCTTTGAAAAAAAACTGTTATACACAAGATTTTCTTTGAGAAAATAGTTATGCACAATATTTTCTTTGGAAAAAAACTGTTCTACACAAGATTTTGTGGAAAAAGAGTTATACACAAGAAAAAGAGTACACAAGACTTCATTTGAAAAAATGGTATACACATGATTTTCTTTCTTTAGAAAAAAAATTTTATAGACATGATTTTTTATAGAAATGCTGTTAATTTCTGTTTAGTTTCGACCAAACACCTGTACAGAAACAGGGCAATTATTTAAAAGAAAACACCTTAGAATAGACCTTCAATATTTATTATAATTTATATTTTAATTTTTAATATATTTATATATATTTATTTCCAATATTTCGCCATCACAATGGATAGCTTCTTCAGGGATAATACAATTATATTTTTTTAAAATTCCACTAATATTTTCATTTAATCGCTTTTTTTTGCTCCAAATTTCATTATACCTCTTAAAAAGCAATTCTTTAGATCCCCAAATAAAAATAACGACCTGAATTTCAAACAAAACGCTTACATTTTGTTGTTCTTTTAATTTATTGATTACAATAAAAAAAACTTAAACAAAACGAAATAACAATAAAATTTCAAATTAAATAAAATAAAAAAAAAACACTCACACAATTTAAAAGAATAATAAAGACAGACCTAATTCGGCCACTGAGCTGGTATATAGACGTCAGACATGTGAGTGCAGAAGGCCCAACACGTGAATAAAATAATAAAACAGTGGCTACTAACTAGGATTAACCCTTTAGGACAGTTAAAGATATAATAAGTAAATTGTAAAATGTGTGGTTTAAATTGATGTGTCAATGGGGTTTAACAAACCCCTTGTTAAGTCAAGTTAGTTTAGTTTCAATTGTATGCCTGTTTAGAAAACAATGTAGGTATATAGAGTCTTAGATTTGCTTTAATCTTTTACCTTTTTGGAGACTTAATTTAGCTTAAGTGGAAGCTCTATTTTGAGTCAATGATGATTTCATGTAAATGTTAACCGCGGCGACGCCTCAAATGGTTTATACGCTGGGCCCAATTTTGTCATACTCTCTTCGAGTGCCAATGCACTTTCTTTTAACCGATCATAATTTTAATATCTTAGTTTAGCACAATCGCAGGTATTTTTAGAATTCTTAGAATTTCAAACGTCAGACTTTATAAACTCAAATTCTATTTCAGAGTTCAATTTAGGTTAAAATTCAGGTTCTTCTTCTATTTCAGATTCTTTTCAAATTCTATTTCAGGTTCTAGTTCAGGTTCCAGTGTAGTTTCAGTTCTTGATTTGCAGTGTGCAGCAATGACGTTATTCACACAATTTTCTGAATTCATAATTTATTCATAAATACAGTGGCTCTCAGCTTATTTCAGTCAACTTGAATTAAAATATTTAACTAGCTATAACTTCAATGCAAAAGAAAAAATTATAAACTTTTTAAATTTTGTTTTATAGGTCCTAAATTAAAAATAACATATAAAACAAGACGGTAAAAATAAGTGGCTTAAGTAATACAAAACAGAAAAATTAAATATAATGAAAATTCTTCCTTCACAGCTTACTTCTAGCAAACTCTTTTACGAACTGCTAAATTTGCATCACCCCTCAAGTAACGGTAAATTTTCAAACAAATGAACAATGCATTTTTAGTGTGGTTGTTCCAGTTAAGTGGTTCATTAGAGCAAATTTCGACAATGGGACGACGTACTACCATATAACGGAGAGAGTGGATTATTAATTACATAAGTTGGCGGCTTCAGTAAAAAAAATTAACAAGCGAGTCCAAACTTTTTCTATAGAGCACGTTACCAAAGACCTAAACTTTTGGAAACATGTCACTTTTGCAGACGAATCTAAGTTTAATATCTTTGGCTCGTTTGTCGCAAGCGTAATACAAGCTCCAAAAACAAAAACTTAAAACCGGTGAAGCACGCCGGTGGCAGTGTCATGGTTTGAGCTTGTATGTCATCAAGTGGTGTAGGAAACTTGCAGTTTATTGAAAGTAGGGTGCACAAAAATATATATTTTAGAGTTCAATTTGAAGAAAAGTGCTGAAAAACTGGAAATTAGGGAGGAATTTTAGTTCTATCAGGACAACGTTCCGAGATAAAAAATTATTTTTTCTAATTTAATTTTTTTTTACATAACTCGTTGAAATAGTTTGATTTTGGAAGATATGCTTAAACCTTTATTTAGATTTTCTTAATATCTATCTTTATTTCAAAATTATATACATTATAAGCTGTGATCCACTGTAATTAACCAAAAAAAATCTTAAGAAAAATTTTAAAAATTTAAGCACAACAATATTAATTCGTTTATCATTATCATAAGATTAATGAATCATACCAGAAGAAACATAAAAAAATATATATTTTGATAAAAAAAAATTCAGTTTTTTATTAAATTTATTTTGAAATGGTTTCTCTCTTTCTCACTTGATAAATTTCTGTTTTAAAAATAAATTTCTTTTTCGTTATATCTTTCTTAATAAATTTACTTTTTTGTTGTTATTTATTTAAGGTTCTGCATATATTTAGCCTACTTTTTATATACAACAAAAAAAAAACAATTTAAATAAATTTGTTTGCTTTTGATTTACATATTGACTCAGTCATAGAATTTGTCTTTTATTATTATAGTTTTTTTTTACTCTCATTTTTATGTGAGTGTTTTTGTTTACGGTATTTTGTGACAGGTTATATAGTTAAAGTGACTGACATATTTTTCTCCAAAAAAATAAATAAAATAAAGATAAAGATAAAAATCTTAATTGTTTGGACATGATTTGTTTTGACGAAATGGTACTGAGGATTTTTTCCAACTAACTTTCTATTGTTTTAAAAGAAATTTACCTGCCATTTGTTTTGAAATCATAGGAATGTAAATTGTCAAAAATTTAATGTCTTTCTCTTGAGAAATGTTTAAAAAAACTCGATTTATCCTACAAAAAACAACCAATTAAACTATGAGACGAAAAAATATAATGTTTAATTGAAATTTTAATTTAATTCAATGGACTTAAAAAAAAGAAAATCCATTTGGTTGTATTAGGAAAATATAGAAAATGTTAGTCTTATAACTTAAATTTACATTGCAAAAATAAGGACACACCTGTAAAATAATTACCAAATTATTTAAAAAAGCGCTGCCAATTTCATGATTTCGCACACTTCTTTCCAAAATTTACAATATGAGCTGTGCTAATTTCATGGTTTTGCACATTTCTTTCCAAAATTTCCCATATGAGCTCTATGGGATTTATGTCGGGACTTCGTGTGGTGTAACTAGCATTATACAAGATCAATCATTATTAATCGTTAGCTTTTTTTTGACGGCCATTTTTAATGCAATTTACTGCAGATTATTTTTCAAAATGTCTAAATAAACATGCTGGTTCATTGTATTTTCAATAAATACGAGATCCAAATATGTTATATTTTTAAAGTCTTATTTAAGCTCTAAATTAAGCTTTAATCATAGTTAATTTTAGAGTCTTATTTTAACTCCTATTAGAGTCCAAATTCTTCTTCTATCGTAGCACCTTTTAAACTCATAGATTAGCTTCAGTTGTTCCAAATTTAGTTTCAATCGTAGTCCCTTTTAAAGTTTTAGTTAAGCGCCAAATTCAGCTTCAATCGTGATCTCTGTTCAAGTCTTAGTTTAGCTTCAGTCGTAGCTATTTTTTGGAGTCTTATTTCAGCTCCAAATTAATCTTCTATCTTAGTCGCTTTTAGATTCTTAGTTTAGCCTTTTAGAGTATTACTTTAGCTCAAAATTCTGCTTCAATCGTTGATAATTCTAGAGTCTTAGATTGGCTTTAAGTCTTCCAAATTTAGCTTTAATCGTAATCCCTTTTAGAGCCTTAGTTAAGCTCCAAATTCAGCTTCAATCGTAGTCCCTTAGAGTCTTAGCTTTTTTTACAGTCCAAATTTAGTTTCAATTGTATTGTTAGAGTCTTAGATTATCCTTAATCGTTGCTCTGTTTATTCTAAGTTTAGCTTTAATATTAGCTCCTTTTAAAGTCATAGTCTAGCTTAAATTTTTGCTCTACTTCATCTTAGTTTATCTTCAATCTAAAGCTTAATTTAGCTTTAATTATAGCACTATTTAGACTTTGTTTAGCTTGAATCTTAGCTCTATTTACAGCCTAGGTTAGCTTCAATCATAGATCTTCATAGAGCCTTCATTTAGCCTTTATTGTAGCTCTATTTTGTCTCAGTTTAGTTTTACTCCTAGATATTTTTAGAGTCCTAGTTAAGCATCGATCGTAGCTCTATTTCGACATAGTTTAGCTTTCATATATCTTAGTTTAGCCCTAGACCTAGTTCATTTTAAAGTCTTAGTTTAGCTTCAATTAAGTTTTAGTTTAGCTTTAACTGCAGCCATTTTTTAAGTCTTAGTTTAGCCTTTATCCTAACTACGTTTAGAGTCTTATTTTAGCTTTAATCCTACCTATTTTAAAGTGTTTGTTTAACTTTAATCCTTGTGCCTTTTGAAGTCTTGATTTTTTCTCCAATTGTTGAAATTGAAACTTAAAACTTAGTTTAAGTTTTATTTGTACATATATTTAGAATATTAATTTAGCTTAATTTGTAGATCTATTTGGGGTCTTAATTTAGCTTCATTCACTGGTTATATAAGATCGTAAATATATTTTTTTTTTAATTATTTTTGTTTAAAATTTTCAATTGTTTAAATTAATAACTTGTGTTTAACTTTCTTTTTTTTATTCATAAGATGAACAATCAGAACAGTAGCTTCTTTGAGAAATTCGTTAATGTTTTTTTTAATTTCCTTCAAAAAAAAAAAAGAAATTAAATATTTTATTTTGTTTTATTATTTACATTCACACCATAAAATCGGCCAAAAAATTAATAAAAAGAAAAGTAATATGTATCTTTTGAATTCCCACACCTACACACAAACTGGTCATTTTTGAAAATGTAAACAGTAAAAGTAATACTAAGGCAATGGCTATGATAGATTTGTTGTTGCCTGTGAGTTTATTGTTTATAATGAGTTCCCAGCAGCATCCATGAACATGCGTTATGGTTAGTTAGTCATCCATTGGTGGCTTTGTGTACAAGTATGCCCATAAAATAATGTTGGAAATTTCTTAATAAATAAAAAAAAAGAAACGAAATTGGTATGTTAGGTATTTGGGATTTTTTTGTATTATTTCTTTATTAAATTATTTGAGTTTGTTTTAAACTTTTAAAACTTTCATGGCTAAGGTTTAATATAATTTAAACTGATGATGCCTGGCAACAACTAAAGAAATCAGGGATGCGTAAAATACACCTTACGAAAAGAAATATAATAAAAAAATATATTTTGCTACAGTTGTTAATTTGGTTTATATGATAATTTTTTTAATAATGAAATAACTTGATTGAAACTGCTGAAGAGTTAGTAGTAAAATTACATTTTCCATTTCTATATTAAATAGAATTTGTTTGGTATATTTAATGCTAGGAAAACAACTGGGATGAACGAAGAATTTTTGGACGCGAATATTCGTTGTGTGTGCGTATGTGTGTATGAAAATACACACAATAGTGGCGTCGGCTGAATTCGTCATATGCGGCGAACTGTGATATATAATTATTGCTATTTCATACGCCGGCGAACGACGAACAAATAATACGTGTTGACCATTTTTTGTTTTAGTTTTAAATGTTTTAGTAAATAATGTTAATTTTTACTTTTATTATTATTTTATTTTTTACTTTATTTAATTTAAAATAAATATACAAAATAGTTAACTATAAAAATAGTTTTTAACTGTGCTTTTGTTAATGTTTACTTTTTATATATTTTTTTAAACATGGTCACGGTATCAATCAGCTGTTATACGAAACAAACACCCATTTTTATGCTTCATACGATAAATTTACATGATGAATTAGTCGGTGACAATTCGCCTTGTAAATTTGTGTAAATTCGTGTTGGCCAAAATTCGTCGTTCATCCCAGTTGGGTTCCGAGCATAAGTTATTTTTTGGCTTAAAACGTTTACGTTTACCACGCTGCTTAATACTTTACCTTTTGTGTGGTTAAACACTTTAATCTCAAATTAAACTTCGTTTAAATACTTTTATCTCTAATTAAACTTTGTTTACATACTTTTATCTCAACTTAAACTTAGTTTACAGATCACCACAATTCTCATAAACTGTTGCTCTTAAGCGGACCTCAATTTCAGTTATGTTTTGTTTTAACAAATCTTCCGGATGAATTTCGTTTTAAAACAAGTGTGTGTTTGTAAAGCTAAGAGCTCAATTTGGGTGCAGGCGTGTTGTATAGTGGTTTAAGAATGTTACCACGTTTTCAACAACGAACAAAAAAAAATCACTTTAAACCCAGCTAACTGTTTTTTGTGCTTCTAAAGAAATACTTGTCTTTAGATATATTCGTTTATAAACGTGTTTTGCATGCACAAAAAATATCTCAAAGTTAATCTTTAAACATATTTACTTCATTTTTTTAAGCTTAAGGTTATCACGACTTCAATTTTCTTTAAGACAATAAATAAACCACTACAACAGCATGCGGTATAACAAAACCAAAAACAAAATACAATAATGTCTTGTTGTTATTATTTTGTGCGTGTTTGACCCTTTTGTGTGTGAATAAATTTATTCTCATTGTAATTACAGTAAAATAAAACGAAATGTCAAATTGGAGAGATTCCTTTTAAGTAAAGTTTACATTAGGAAATGAGGTTAGAAACACAGCTTAGAATTAGCAAAAAGCAAATGTTTTTATTAGTTTTTACTTATTAACTATGAATTATTTCTGCATTAATACAATAAATGCAGCTTAATTTCGATTTAAACGTTTCTCCTCTCGATATTTACCTAAAAACACATATATGTAGTTTTCTTTTTAATATAAACAATATAAGTCATACACATGTCTAAATGGGTCATTAACCTTAACGGCTAACTTCTGCTTTGATTGGTTAAAGTTTGTTGTTAACAACATGAGACGACCAAAAACTAAGAAAATAAATGAAAAAAAATACGCACAGCAAATAAAAAGAAGAAAAATAATTTTTTAAATCCCCTCATCTTCTTGTTAACTGTCTCTTTGTTGCAGTCGTAGCAAGTACTACTACAATTTACACACACATACATATATTTCTTTTATATTTTTTATAAATGTAGTAGGTATGTATGTACTCGTATATGTAAATCTTGTTGCTACCATGTTTGTTTAAATCTTGGCTATATCTTTGAAATCAATATCAGTATCAGGTGTACCACAGCATTTAGAAAAATTTTCAGCCATAAGTGATAATTAGCTTCGTTATTCAGTTATATTTGTTCTACACACATCAACAACTATATATTAAGGGCAAGATTCGGTAGCCAAAGTTTATTTAATTATATACGCTATTATCAACTTAAGTAATGGGTGAAAAATTTCACAGCATTTGTATGATTTGGAAGTTTAAATAGTCTTAATTTAACTTCTATCTTCTAAAATCTTTAAAAGATGTTAGTTTAAAATACAAAATAAAATATATAAATAATATTAGTTTAGCTTCACTTGTAGGTTTTTATATATTAGTATTAATTTAGCATTAATTGTAAACCTTTATTTTGTCTTAATTAAGTTTTAATCCTAGGTGTTTTGAAGATAAACTAAGACTATACGATTAAAGCTAAACTAGGACGGACTACAAGTTTAAATTTAATCATATGTCTTCATAAAGTCTAAATTTAGCTTTAATCGCAGGTCTTTAGTTTAGCTTCAATCGCAGATCTTTATATAGACTATAGACTATATGTCTAGCTTAAATTGTAGAGCTTTTAATAGCCAAGATTTATCTTTAATCAAAGGTCTTTTTAGAGACTTAAATTGGCTTCAATCCATTGTCTTTCTCGAGCATCATATTAGCTTCAACTGTAGACCTTCTAAAATTCTTAGATTAGCTTAATATACAGGGTCTTTCAAGATTATTTGTTAAGCTTAAATCGAAGATCGTCTGCGAGTCTTCAATTAGCTTAAACCGGAGTGTTATCGCCAATTGTTAATCTTAATATCAATTATTTTTCTCTCTGTAATTATCGATAGTAATCGGCTATAGGGGTGAGCTTTATGCTAATGTCAATCTGACCCTGTCTATTTACTTTACATAAAACCAAAACTGATATTTTTCAGGCGCACATTTTAAGAAAATGTACGGCTACTGAAATATAAAATGGTGTTAGGACAAATAACTTGTGCGTGAATAGTCACTGAAGCTTGCTCCCATTCCAAACTAAAAAAGTTTGTATTATTTTATTATTATTATTTATGTAAACCCTAATTTGTAGGAATTTCAACATCAGCAACTACTTATATATCTATAAATAAAATTTTGTTTGAAAACTTCTAACTTGATGTTAAAAATCTATTGGAACAGGGTGCTTGGGTTGCTTCACCCAATAACACGGAGGTCTTCTAATGGCGTTTTCTTTTCTGGCAAAAATGTTACACATTTTTCCCATTTCGCAAATTTTTTTATTTTTTTGTGTTCTTTGCTGAAAAAATGTCAACACTGCTAAAGTGTAGTGTGTTCTTTTCTATAAATGTCACACTATAAATTTAAAAAATCTTGCACCTTTCACACTCTGTATTTTTAGAGGGGGAGAATCGCACGATAAAAGAGCTGACAATTGTTTTGTTTATGAATGTGTAATTGTGTTGAGAAACAAAAAAATATATATACAAAATGGAAAATATTACTACTTTTTTATGTGCTGAAAAAATTTTGGATGACTTGTTGAATTCATCTTCATCATCTGATGATGATGATATATTTGATATGATTATGGAAAGAAATCCACAACCGCGAGTGAAAGGCTTTGTAGAGAACGTAATTAATAAATACTCTGAAGTTGACGTAAGTATGTCAAATTTCATAGGACAATATCTCCTACTTCTTATATACATATGTAATGTATGTTTATATATATAATATTTATAGTTAGTTTAAGAAGAATTTGAGTATTAGTCGGGAAGGTGCCATTGGTCTTTTTGAGAGATATTTATTGTCTTTTTTCAAGCGATCTTACCAGGGAGCTATCTGCTTCTTCTTTTTTAACAAAAAACAAAAACAGCTGTACATGAAAAAAAAGTGTTACACTGTTGTGATTTTATGTTCTATTCTGACCATTAAAAATGCGACATAATAAAGGTGTAACATTTTATTTCAGAAAAGAAAACACCATAAGAGTCTTAGATTTGCTTTAATCGAATCTCTTCTTATGGCCGAATTCTCGGTCAATAGTTAACCATTGGTAAACTAAAATACTAACTATTGTTTAACTATTACTTGTTATTCTTATGGCGAACTAAGCATTGCGAATAAAGAATCATTAGTTAAGCCTTTGTCATTAGCTAACTAAAGACTGTGAATTCGGCCACTAGAGTCTTAGATTAGGTTCAATCTAAGATTCTTAGATTAGCTCAGTAAGTCTTCCAAGATTATCTGATTAGCTTTAATTTTTTATGAGTCTTAGACTAGCTTCCATCGAAGGTCTTCTTACAGTCTTATATAAACTCTAATAAAAGGTCTTTTAAGAGTCTTAGATTACCTTTAAGTTCTTATTGGACTCATATGTTAACTACAATCGAAGATGTTTTTAGAGTTTGCCTCTCAATTGGGCCATTGTTTTGATTAATGTGTGGCATGTGGCACCGTCTTGTTGAAACCACATATCCGGCAAGTACAACTCCAATAATGACCATAAAATGGAAGAACTGCACGATGCACCTTCTTAACCGAGCATGAATTTTGATAATAAAATCCGCAAACTTTGTTTGTTTGTAAGACGACTCATAGTTGAATTAAGGACCAAACTGAACATGTTTAACAGTAATGTGTTAGACAATAATAGATGAGCCGCCAAAACAAGCTTGCTAAAAAATTTTACTTTGTTATGTTATTAAAGCTGATGTTCTTTGCAAAGAAAAGCCCAACTAAACAAAAACCCCGTTGATTACATATAAGTTTTGTAATAAGTTTAGCTACGCTAATTTAATTTTAAATTTAAACTAATATGTGTCTAGTGTTTCAGCATTATGAGATAATGATTTATGATACATATACATATATGTATGTATAAATTTCAAAATATTTATGAATGAAGTGATTATAAACGAGAAAATTAAGTTAGTTGTTTCAAAATATGGGTCAAAACTAATTTTATGCTTTTCGATTTGTGTTAAGAATAAAGTCAAGCTGTTAACTGTTTTGTTTAATTTGACGCTAGGAAATGTTTTCTCACGAAATATTATATATAAGAAAAAAAATAGTCAAATGTCTTACAAACTGCGATGTGAATATGAGGAATTTTTAAACAAAAAATGTTTAAAATTTTTAAAAGAAATAATAGGAAATTTTAAAAGTTATTAACATTAATTGAAGGTTTTGAAGATTTCAATAATACTTTCCCTAAAAATAAATAAATTTTTGGTTGAAATTTAATTGTATATTTGAAGTATGTAAATGACTATACTGCTAACGCACAGATTGTGTTTGTTATATTTACCGTTGCGTGGCTGTCAACCATAGTTACACTGCGGTGTTGCCATACAAAATATTTGCATTTATAAACAATGTTACTTAAAAATAAGTTATTTATCACTACATTTTCTTTATAAAAATTAAATATTTTTATTCAAATCACAAAAAAGAGTTAATAATTCGGCCAACACTTTTGCTGAACTAAACTTAGTTTTTTTCCAAAGAGTGATTTTCCAAAATATGCATAAATTTATGGCAAAAAATGTACATAAACATTTTAGCATAACCATTCATACAAATTTCATGACTTCCAATGCATTCAGTTGTAAGAAAATATTGTAAAAAAACACGTTTCATGTACAAACTTTTGCGCCAAAGAAACTTATTTTCAGTAAAACAAACAACATTATTTAAAATGCGAACATTGTATTCACAAGAGAAACATACATTCCAACATACAAAGTAAATTAAACGAAAAACAAAAAATAAAGCAAATAATTAAAATTAAAAATAGTTTTCACTATTTGTTGGTCATGATTTCTTGGAAATCTACCATTATGATATCATTGCAATGATAGACTCAACACAACACCATTTAAGCTGTTCCAAACGAAAGAAAATGAACAAAAAAAAACACTTGTTAGAAAATACCAGCTGTAATAAAATGCTCAATAAAACAGCATGACTTGCTTGATGAGAAATCATATCAATACAACTAATTGAAACGATAAGCTTGTAAAAAAGCAAAAAAAGATTTATCTTCATTGATAATTTTAACTAATTTCTGGCAATAAACTTGTTTTTTTTTCACTAAGTGTCAGTTTATATTATAAACTAGAGCTAATTATGATGTAGAAAATGATTATTTATTTGAATGAGTTTTATTTTGGAATTAATCGATAAAGAAACAATAAATTCATAATAATTTGTTGTAGATTTTCTATTGAAATAGTAACAAATTTTAAAAATAACTACGATTGAAGCTAAACTAAGTCTCTAAATTATCTTGAGATTGAAGCTAAATAATGTAAATAAAAATATGATTGAAGTTTAACTATGTCGCTAAGTGAACCTACGTTTGAAGTTAACTATGTCTCTAAATAAACATACGATTAAATTGAAGCTAAACTAAGTCTCTCAATTGACCTACGATTGGAGCTTTACTAAGCCTCTAAACTGATATATTATCTATAGAGAAGCTAAGCTAAGTATCTAAACTGAGCTAAGATTGAATTTAAACTAAATCTATAAATTGTTTTTAGATTGAAGCTCAACTAAGGCTATTTAAAGACCTAAAATTAAAGCTAAATTAAGACTGTATAGAGAGTAACCATTGAAGTCTTTTTTTAAAAAAATAATAAATTTTTCCGGAATATTAACAACCTACAGATTTTGTCTTATAAAAATTGTACCAAATGCTTGCGTTAAAAGCGGCTACAATCAAACATTTTACGAAAACTGCTGAAATATACTGTGAGCGTCAATAAAATGTAAACACCTAATATTGTTTAAAAAAATGTTTTATTATATATACTACAAGTACAAATTTGAAATAAAATATATTGCATAATTCATAAGTAACTTAAGCAAAATATAACTCATGAACAAAAACTGTAAGATTATGCCGACATTAAACCGCAGACCATTACTAAGCCGCCGCCATGTTTTACCGTCTTAGTAACATATTTATTACTAAAGGCTTCGTTCTTGTTTCGCCATACTTTTAGGAGGTTTTTGACTTCAAATATATCAAACTTACTTTCATCAGTGAAAAGAATATTACGAGTATTCCAAAAACAATGAGGCTGGTTTTATTTGTTTGCGAAATTCAAACGTTTGATTTGGTTGTCCTTTGATACAAAGGGCTTCTTACGTGTCCCTCTACCTTATAATATAATATTATTTATATTAATATAATAAAGCTTTTCTTTTTAATAATATGTGACGTTGACTTTTTCTACTAGCAGCTTTTCTCTTGCCTTATTTTTAAACAATTTTGTTTATATTCGTTATAAAATCTTAATATTTACACGTAAGAGTAATAAAACAACAAATATTACGTCTGTCAAACAACATTTACAGACCAGTTCAAAATGTTATAAAATTTTCTAAACAAAACACACAAAAAAAACATAATTTTCTAAAACTGTAATTTCTATTTAATGTTCAATTAAAAACCAACAATATAACATACTAAAAAAATTAGTCATAATTTTAAACAAACATAAAAATAAAAAGAAATCAAGGCAGAATTAGTCTTTACTTTCTGTTCAGTTCCGAATCAGCTGACTTGATTCTGTTAAATAGAAAATGTATAGAAGTCGTTAGTTGTTTTGTTACTTTTCGTGCCGTTGCGGACGAACCTGTTGAAAACAAAAATTTGCTAAGTAATTGTAAGTGACAGCACAAAACAGCTGACATCTGCACAAAAAAAATTTCTGGTTTATTACAAAAATTTTCAATTTCTTTGCATTTAATTAATTTTTTGTATAAAAGTTATAAAAATATAAAAAATAAACGATGGATGACGAAAAACTCATTACTTTAGCCGAAAGTAATGACATATTGTACAATAAAAAAAAACTTTGATTTTTTGATTTATTTTCGCGGTGTGTTGTATGTGTACTTAAAACAGCTGATACGTTTATACGAAAAACTAACTACAAAAATTTAACAACAGAACGACACGGAACAGAAAGTAAAGACTAATGAAGCCTTCAGTCTGTGGCTTTACATACTAACAAAAAAATTTAAATTCGATAAAAGGAAAAAAGCCATTTACAATAAATAATAATGAAGCATGTTGTCATCAATCTCACCCGAATTTCTAGTATACGAGGTTAGTTTGTAAATTTCTTACAATATACATATTTAATTACAAAAAAATTATATTGTATATATGAATACATAAATCTATATTTTACTTTACACAAGCAGTGTAAACTATGTAAATGTAGCATTTCTAACAAAAGTCATTTATAAGTTGAAGAAGAAGTGTTATGTGTAGTAGTACCTTTACTTTTGCTTACATATTTTTAGCTTATAATGCTGCCACTTGATTTTGTATATGCTGCAATATCGCTAATTTATGCTCCATGTCAACAATAAACAAACATTTCTGATGCAATTGATGTAGAAAATACGTTCAAATTAGAAAATATTATGTTTGCTAAGAAATAGTATGAAAGTGCTAAGAAGAAATGGACTGGTTTTTATGTACACATAATTTAATTTAAAATATAGACCGTTTTAGAATCATATATTAGATTCAATCATTAGATTCATTTAGAATCATAGTTCAATTTCAATATTTTATAAACCTGCCTTTTTCGATTGCCATAATTTACAATTTTTGTAGACTTTTCAGATTACCCCTCTTAACAATTCAGAGTTAAAAAGTATAGTTACTATTTTGTAAAGCCAAATTTTGAATTATGTATAATAATTGGTTGGCTTGACTTTTAATATGTATAAATAAAACCTGTCATTCATTCATTTAAAAGTTCATTCACTCACGGTTTTTTGTTTGTGTTGCTTACAATGTAAAAACAATTAAATAATAGAATTTCGCTTTCATTTGTTATCCCAGCATTATTAAGGGTCTTTTTTCATAAATTTTCTTTGGGTTTTGTAGTAAGTTAGAAAATCAACAACAAAAAAAGAAATTAATTACTACATATAGGTTTCCTCTGACACTCAGGCCCACACACTCTCATTCATTCATTCATTCTCTCTCTCTCTCTCTCTTTCTGTTACACATCTACATTCTGCACTAAAAAGAAAGTTTGTGTTTTAAGTCTTTTGTATTGCCTTTGTATTTATACTCTCCACCACTATGAGTGGTAAATGAGGGTATATATAAGTTTGTCATTCCGTGTGTAACACTGAGAAATACTCATCTAAGCCTCAACAAAGTATATATATTCTTGGTCCTTACGAAATTCTAAGTCGATTGAGCTATGTCCGTCTGTCTGTTTGTCTGTCTCTGTAAAACATACTCACGTCCAAAGGACACAACCGAAATCAACAAAGCTTAAAAATACTTGCTTATAGTTCTCCTAAGCAGTTTGGTATTGAAGATCAGCAAAATCGGTATAGTGGAACAGGAGTTATGGATCAAAATGTAAGACAACCTCCATAAAATTTGATATTTTTAAATATTTTTCTTGCTATATTTTTAAATAATACCATGAAATTTTGTATACGTTGAAGAAAGTGTGAGAAAAATAGTAAGAATAGGTCCATGATTTCTCATAGCGCCCATACAAAAATCTTCCCGAAATATTGCACAATTATACATAAATGACTATAAAATTGGAATATCAATATAAAATTCAGCAGGAATAAGTTTAATGCAAAAAGAAATCGCAAAACGAATTATTTTTTAGTTATACCCCATATAAAGTCCACTTCCAAAATTCACTTAAATACGTATTAAACTAATATAAATTTTACTAAATTGTATGGTGGTCGGCCCATAATTAGTCATAGCTCCCATACAAGAACCATATCCAAAAAAGCCATTTATCTTTTTATATATCGTTTAAATATCGACTCAAAACTTTGTACAGATCATTTACATATATACAAAAATCATCCCACAAAATTTTGTGAATTGCGGTCCATTTTTAACCGCATCCCCCATATAAAGCCCTCTTCCGAAAAACTTTAATACTCATCAATCTCTTATAAATAACGGTACCGATACAAAATGTTACACGGATCATTTACATACAAGCCAAAATCAAACTGCTGGATTTTGAGAATATCGGTCCATATTTGATTATATCCCCCATATAAGGTTTACTTCCAAAATCTACGTTAAGACTAGTACATATCTTAAATGTACTGTTATTATGTTGACATTCGGCGTGAAATTTCCAAAATTTAAGAAGATCAGCCCATTTTGTCATAGTTGCCATATACGAACCATTTCCGAAAAAAAATAAACAAAAATGTCTAATAAATATCGATATCGAACCAACTTTTATACAGATCAGTCATTTTAATCCAGAAATCATACCAATATCGCTTATACGGCAATTGTGCTACAGCTACTTTTGTAGCTGTCTGTCAATAATCGGCAATAGCTTGATGAAATTCAATTAAAATAATCTTTAAATACATAGAAATCACAATAGTGGATACTGGATTTAGAAGCTATCAGTCCATAACTGGTTCACTTCTACTATGCCAACCATAAATCTTTTGTAAATAATATTATTGAGATCAAATTCAAACAAAAAAGCCTCACCCTATATCTTATCCTTTTTAATACTCTGTTTCTTAACTTGTTGTGAAAATGGAAAAATGTTTTAATTTTATAAATTCTTTAATTACACTCAAGATTATTATGAAAGTCAGACAAACTCTGTAAATTACAGAAGAATCGGTAATTAAATCAAATATAAATATTTGAAAAATTAGATAAAATTTCTTTTAGAAATAAATTATGTTGTTTTTAAAATTGCCTTTCAAACAATATATAAAATACTAATAAAATTTGCAATAAGAGTTAATAGAAAACACAGAATAAGGATATACTAGTCATATAAACAGTATTTCTTATTATGTTTAGGTGGAGGGTATTAAAGATTCGGCACGAATATAGCACTCTAACTTGTTAATGTTGTTGTTTGTGTGCAAAATTAGTGAATACAAGCAAACGCGCGTGTTTTTTTTTTTTTGTCTTAAGAGTTTATTGTAAATTAATATTTTATTTATTTCTTAAGCTTCTTCTTAAAAAAAATTGTTTGTACTTAACAATTACTGGTAATTACTGATAATAATAGCAAACATAACTTTTCATTTCTTAAAGAAAATTTAAAATATAATTTATAACTTAATTTTTAATAAGTTTATAAGTTTTATTAAACCGGTTGGCATAAACATGTGTTATTTTTTCAATTTCATTAAACAAATATTTACCATTGCTTTAAAATATTTATGTCTGCCAGAAATTCAAAAAGAAAAAAAGAAATATAAATCAGAGAAAGTAAAATCATATCACTTTGCTTTATGCCTTATTTGTCTTATATTGTATTATAGTTTTTGCTGTTTTTTTTATATTTTCTATTATTATTTATCGTGCTGTTTGTAACAATTTTTTACATATACATAAATACATACATACATAAATACATACATACATAAATACATACATACTATTATTTTTAGTTTTTTTTCAATATAGTAAACTTTTTTCACTTTCGCACAACCATATTTAAAGGTATAAGTTAAGATATTTGAACAGCAACAAATTTGAATAAATTTTACTTTCTAACATTTTAAGTTAAGTATTTTTTGGAGGATGACACATTTCCAGTGGGTTCATAACAACGAGTCGTTGATGCTTAGAACTCACTTTCATTTGCTTTGAAATTAGCCGCTAGATGTAGCACATCAATTTACATACTTTTCACAAATAAAATTAACAAAAGGAGACTTTAAAGATAAAATATCAAATAGCTTAATTGTAAAACACTTGTTTTTAAACGTTATAAATAGTATTTATTAAATCGCAGTGTGATGATTAAGGGAATATAGATGATAATACTTATAAAACTTTTTTCATCAAGATCTGTTTAATACTTTTAAAATAAAAAAAAAAAATAAAAAAAAAATGAAAAAAAAACATGGTAGGCATAGTTTTCATTTCAAGTTGAAGCAGAAGTATTCTATTTGTTCGTAACTTTACTATTGTTTACATTTTTTAGCCTTTAATGTTGGCAGCATTGATTTTGCATGTTTGGCAATATAGTAAAACAATGAATGCCAATTCCATATCAATAATAAACAAACATTTACGATGTAATGCTTTTTATTTACACTAAAATTTAAGTCATATCCATACATACTCGTATGTTTGTATTCACTTCAATTATAGCTCCTTATCCTTAGTCTTACTTTAGCTTCAATCTTTGCTCATTTTAGAGTCTTAGTTCAGCTTCAATCGGAGCTCATTTTAGAGTCTAAGTTCAGCTTTAATTGCAGCTCCTTTTTTCTTAATTTCTTTTATGGCCGAATTCTCGGTCATTAGTTAACCATTGGTAAACTAAAATACTAACTATTGTTTAACTATTACTTGGTATTCTTATGGCAAACTAAGCATTGCGAATAAAAAATCATTAGTAAAGCCTTTGCCATTAGCTAACTAAAGACCGTGAATTTAGCCATTAGAGTCTTAGCTTAACTTCAGCTCCTTAGTCTTAGTTAAGCTTCGATGGTAGATCTTTTATGAGTCATTATTTTGCTTTAATCGTAGGTGTTTTAAGAGTCATTGTTTTGCCTAATTGCTGATCTTTTTTAAGTCATAGTTAAGCTTTGATTTACATTGTATGTGCATATATGATTTGGAAAAAAATTGCGCATACACATGATTACACATGATTACAAGGTTTTTATGCAGAAAATAATGTTATTTACAAGATTTTCTCTAAAAAAATACTGTTCTACACAAGATTTTCTATAGAAAATACCGTTCTACACAAGATTTTCTATAGAAAATATTGTTATACATAAAATTTTCTATAGAAAATACTAGAAATAGAAAATATTGTTATTTAGATTGTTTACAATAGAAAATAAAATGTTTGGCAAACTTCATACATATTTTTTTATAAACAAATGTATTAAATTTAAAAGTTCTTTTAAACCTAAAAAAAAACTCCATTTTTATAAAACTAAATTCAGAGTGTCGCATGCCATTTCCCTAATGACAATTTCTATGACTAATTATCAATAGCTGTGTGTCATAACGTTACAACAAAAAAAAAATCAACCAACATGAGAATTCATTCATGATAAATACACCGTAATACATCATTAACTCCAAGAACAACACTACACAAACATAATAAATGTCATTTAAGTTCATGGTCTATGACTCTAAAGATCCTCCATCTTTATAAATAGCGTTTGTCATTAGAGTGTTGACAGGTTGAAATGTGTGTGCATATATTTACACATATTTAAAGAGCTGTCAGATGATTTGGCAATTTTGATGATTTTAGATAAAATAAATTATTAAAGTTTTTTTCAATAGAAAACATATAAGTTTTTAGTATATTTTTAAGTTTTTTTTTAATAAACGAACTTTACTATTTTCTTTTGGTATTTGTATCTTGTATCTTATGTTTACCTAATTAAAAATTTGATTATAAAACATGTGGATTTGAAGATTTTTATGAAATTATCTTCACTTTCCCAACTTTATAAAGTCTGGCAGCTATTTACGCTGCTAATATTTAATTTACACTCGAAAAGAGAAAAGTATTACGTTTGTTAAAAAGAAATTTGTAAAAAAAAAATTATAACAACAATATGAAAATTAACTAATTTGCATAAAAGATAAGTTGTGAAAAGATTTTATAATTGAAAAAAAAAAAATAAGAATACATAATATGTATTCAAAAAGCAAAAACGGTACACATGGTTTTGTATATTGCAAATTTTTATATATGCATTAAATAAATTGAAAAATTGCTAGAGAAAATACTCTTATAGAGAAGATTTTCTATAGAAAACACTGTTATAAAGAATATTTTCTGCTGAAAACATTGTTTAACAGTAGATTTTCCATAAAAAAATGCTGTTATACAGTAGATTTTCTATAGATAACAGAAGATTTTCTATAATATAATATAGAAGATTTTCATTAGAAAATACTATAATGCTGAATATTTTTTATAGAAAATACTGTTTGCAGAAGATATTCTACAAAAAAAAAATACTTTTATATAGAAGATTACCTATAGAAATGACTGTTATACAGAAGAATTTCTATAGAACATACTGTTAAGTAGAACATACTGAACTACAGAAGATTTTCTATAGAAAATACCATTACTAAATTCAATATTGTTATTTACAAGATTTATTATAGAATATTGTATGTATGAATATACAAACAAAATTGATCCTACTATATATCTATCGATTCCCTATGTCTACAGTGTTAAAAAGATATTGTCATCGGTAGCTGACATGCATGTCTAATGGCTTCTGTGCGTGATCATTCTAATTTTACATGTGTAAAATTGCTTAATAAAAACAAAAGATATGTATGTATGTATGTTGATGTGTTTGTCATGTATGATTTATGTAGAGTGTTTAGATTAATGTTAAAAACAAACAAAAAAATACAGTCTTATACACATTTGTATATGAAAATATTTGGTTAAACAATGTTTGCGTGTTAGATCACGACATTTTAATGTTATGACAATTTTAATTTTTCTTTCATCTTCGTGAAATCTGTGATTTTTTTTCTCATTTGTTTCATTTTGTCTATGTTGTTGTTATTGTTGTATTTCAACGTATGTTTATTTTCTAGTTAAGTCATGCAAAAGTTGTTAGAAAACCAAAACCGTTATAAGTACCATAAGTGTTGTGTAGAATGGAAAGTTTTTTTTTTAGAAAAATCATCATAATAAAAAATGTTACAAGAACAGCATAAATTTAATTTATACTCTTCATCGACTTACTAACTACATGCATATATTTTTCTCTTTGTCTTTTAACAGATTTTAGCATTATTTTGTATTATTATCTTAAATTTCCACATCGCCAGTGCCTCACTATGGAACAGTTATGGCAGTAGCAGCAGTAGTGATAGTAAAACATTAAGTTTGGCCAGATGTAGTGGCGGTAGAGGTTTAAAATATTTATCCGGCAATGCCTTAACAGATTCCCCTGATTGTTTGGGTCCCAATAATTCTCCCTATCCAAGGTAATAATTTTATTTAAGTATTCTTTAATTTATTTCTTTTAATAAACTATCTACATATGTTATTTTAATATATGTATGTGTGTATGTACTTAAGTTTTTTATCTAATTGTCATTAGTGTTTAATAAATTTCCTCTATTTAATGTTATATTATTATTTTCTTATTTTAATATTCAATTTTCAAGTGCGGCCGTGGCGCGAACATTTACTAATTGGAACGGAAGTTCACGACGTGGCCGTCAAAGTAAATTGCCATCAACATTAGATCCCGCCATTACAACTAGTGCTCTATTGAGGGCCTACAATGAAGTTAATAATGAAGATATTGATAATCATCGTTTTGGTAAGTGTGCTAACAGCGTATTTCTTTTTTCATATACATATCTGGGTAATTAATTGAGAAATAATAGTAATTATTTGTAATTTTTATAAACACATGTTAAAATTGTGCATTGCGGATGGGCAGAGCTTTGAAATAGTGATTTATTCGGAGTAGAGTCAGCAATAAACACGTGTTTTTTAATAAAAAAAAAGTGCACGAAGCACTTTCTTTATAATAAAATTTAATAATCTGCAAACGTGTTCGTTTGTAAGTGGTTTCGTGGTTAAATTACAGACCAAACTGAACATGTTTAACCAAAATATGCTACAAGAAAACAGCTGAGCTGCCAAAAACAGTCTTGCCTAAAATAAATTTTATAACAAATCTCCCCTTATGTTCAATAATATCGAATTGTTGAAGTGTATTACTCATCTAATGGCTAAATTCACAGTCTTTAGTTAGCTAACCGTTTTTTTTTTTAATATATTATGAGCGTTACAATTGATTGATATCTAAATGCACAATCTATTATTTATGTATGTGTGGTAAAATTTCTATTTCCTATTTTCAACACACGTTAACATGTTTAACAAATTGTTATAGTAAAAACAATAGAAAAATAGTAATTGATTCTTTTTATTCTAGACTGGCTAGTTTACTCCATAAACGTTTTGGTATAAAGCAATTTTAAAACGTAAATAAAGAAATGAATAAACTGTTAAAGTAATGGCCGGCAACATAATAACCTACTTTATAAGCGTTAAAACTTACAACAACTAAATACCAATTACACTGTTGCTTTGTTGTTCTCTCTCTATTGTAGATTGTTAGTTTTCAATCTCAAATAAATTAATTTCTTTTTATTAACCGTTTACTTTTTTTTATAGGACGCTCATTGAAGCAAACACCACAAGTCGACCAGTGCAGGAGTACACCGGCACGTTTGTGCAAGACACGCTATAACACCACAGCACCCATGTATGGTGTCAGTTTGACATCTGGCCAACCCGTTACTATTGTACAAAAGTTCCCCGATCTCTTGCAACAAGTGGTTTTCGAAGTGTGCGAGTAAGTTATTTTTTTTTTTCAATAAATGTCAACAAATCAATGTTTTACTTAATGTTTATGTTAAATTTATTCTTTCAGATCTTCTGAATGTGATGTGGTGAGAGGCGAATGCACTCAAACTTATGTGCCGTATTTATTTTTGGTTATACCTCTCGGTCCGGTTACCTTAACGGGCCAGGATTATGTTTTGGTAGAAAGCGGTTGTGTTTGCAAACCCAAATATTCGACAGGAGCGACTCAAGAACCTAATATGATACCATAGTTTAATTAAGAGTTACATATGTATGTATGTATGTAGTATAGGCACGAAACAAATTGTTTTGAAAACAATAACTATTTAATAAACACATAAAATGCTAAAACAACATTATAATAATCTAACTAAAAAGAAAGAACTACCAAAAGAACTGATCTTTAAATGTATGTATGTAATAAAGGGAATTTACAGCAGATGGAAGCTGAAGAGAAAACAGGCAAATTCTACCAAATTTATTAATACATTCTCAAGAGTAAGAGTATGATTTAAGTTAAACTTTATTAAAAAAAAAATAATTAATTAATTCGTTAGAATTTGCCTGAATTCGCCACTGCTTCTGTCTTGTATTAATAAATCTGTCTATGTAACAAAAGAAAACTTCTAAAAATTGTAATAAACAACGTACATACATATGTATTTAAGGACTTTTACCCCACGTTTTGACGAGACCTCGTTTAAGCAAATACATCAATTCCTTTAAAGTTTACACAAAGCACACAAATTTGTTCATGTTCTTCTGTATGGGGAAAATGTGTCTATGTTAATTTTCCTAGTTTTCTTTGAAATATTTAAAAATGTCAATATTTTTGTTTGAAAATGACATTTGTTAGTATATAACATTGACAATACATGCCCATACAAGACAAATTCATGGACAAACAAAAAATAGTTATTTAAGTGAACAAATTGAAAGCCAGTCAAGACGCAGAGTTAAGCGGGGGTTTCACAGGCAGTTAATGTTAAATGTGTTTAATAGGGGAAATATTCATAGCTTTTCAAATCCACTTAAAAATATTATTTTTAACGGTTGAGTTGAATATAAATTAACTAAAACTTAACAGATTTTCACTTTTTCAGCATAATTGCCAATTTTTTTTTTTTTCAACTGTCAACTGCTGTTTTTTTTTTTTAATTTGAGGAATATTTTATTGCGCTCGCGTTTTTATTATTAACAACTTAAATATACTGCCAAACTCCAAAACAAAAATTTTTTTAAAACTCTCTATTAATATTTAATTTTTAATAAAAATAAAATCACAGAAGAAGAAACAACTTTCAGTAGATACCGGGGAATAGAATATTTAATATAAATTTTAAAAAAACAAATGACTTTGTTTAACTTTCCCTTTCTACAATTTCTAAACTGCCTGTGAATACACCATTAAACCATATTTTCAGACACTAAATAATTAGACTTGGTGAAAATAAGGCTAAATTTTGTCTCAACGAAAAAGACTATACATTTTTCCAAGTGCACTATATAAATTATTGACTTTTACAAGTTCGTAGTAAATTTTTTGTAATAAAAAAGCTCAAAAATAAAAGCAATGTAAATTAAATTACATATCTTTGTTAATTTTAAGTATGTATGTATTTAAGCAAATTCTGATAAAATGTTTGACCAGACATCTTGAATATGTTGGTTAATATCAATTATTATAAATTTGTTTTATTTTTTTTATACATTTTAAGTTTTAATACAAAAAATTTATATTGTATTTATTGTTCTTTTCTTTTTTTTATTTCTATTTTTGAAATTTCCAATTACGACATTTTTCAAAACCGGACTCACTAAAAACAAACCAGTGCTGTTGCAATTGAAAAATGTCGTTTGTGGAATAATATTTATTTATTTAATTAATATATTTTACATATTTTTAATAATCTAGTTTTTAAGCCATTTAATTTTAAGTTAATTTTTTAAATTAAATAATAAATGTGTTTTGCATTTATATTACAGAAAATGTTTGTAATAATATATTTAATAAATAAAAAAATAAATAGAAAAACATATTGTCTTTTTTACTAAAGGGTAATTTTTTAGTAACTTTTTTACTCTTTTTCGCAGTTCAGGGGGTTATTTGTATTTCGATTCGAAAGCAACAGCTTTCGAAATATAATGAAAAAAGTATACAAATTCGAACGATTTTCTTTTCGAATTGAAATACACAATAACCCCCAGCTCTTTTCGTTTAATATGTTACTGTTAAACATGTTCAGTTTGGTCTATAATTTAACCATGAATCGATTTACACATCAACAAACCGTGCAGATTATTGAATTGTATTATTAAAATTCATGATCGGTTAAGAAAGTGAAAATTGTGTCCAGCGACAAAGCTTATTTCTGGTTGAATGGATACGTAATTAATCAAAATTGTCGTATTTGGTGTAAAAAGCTGCTAGAAGCATTGCAAGAACTACCAATGTATCCCGAAAAATGTACTGTTTGGTGTAAATTATTTGTCGAATTATTTGTACTTTTTCAAAGACGACGAAAGCAGAAACGTCACAGTAAATGGCTAGCGCTACCGTGAGTTGATTACAAATTATTTTTATCCAAAATGGAAGAGCTGGACTTGGCTGACATGTGATTTTAAGAAGTTAGTACCACATGCCACACAGCACGCAAAACAATGGACCAATTGAGAGGCGAGTTCGTTAAACAGTTTATTTCAAGTTTTAGGCCCGTCAATTGGCCTCCTAGATCGTGCGATTTAACGCCTTTAGACTATTTTTTGTGGGGCTATGTTAAGGCTCATATCTATAGCGACAATCCCCCAGCGGATGAAATAGAAGCTAATATTGATAAATTTTTTAGTGAGATACCGGCCATTTTGTTAAAGAGAATAGGCCAAAATTGGACCCAGCGTATGGACCATTTGAAGCGTAGCCATGGTCAACATTTATATGAAATCATCTTTAAACATTGAATTATACATATAGATCGTTCTATTGAATCAAATAAAGATTTTATATATTTCTTTACATTTTATGTGTTTTCTAATAAAATCTAAAAGCACTTAAAAAATCACTCTTTAAAACTACATCATGGGACCTCTTGAACTGTTTGAGACTCATAGATCTTATACATGACAATGACAGTGGAATAACTGGAATAAGTCGGTTTTAGTGGCGTTGCTCAAAAAAATGTTTTTCTCATCAAATAGGACTTTTAGAGGAGATAAAAGCAATAATTTTTTTTTTTTTGCGGCCACGCCTATTTTCGAGGGTTCAGGCCCTCAAAGTTAAAAATATATAAGCTTATATCTCGGGTACTACTGGATGTATGATAATTTATAGTACATCAAATTAAAAATACCTTTCCAACGATATATGTTGATTATAAAATATAGACCGACTATAGGTTAAATCGGAAAATAATATTTTTTGACACGAATTTTTTTTAATATCTAAAAAAAATTAAAAAAAGTCTATATAAGTGTTATTTTAGTTTATTAATATAAATATACAAGACATTAAGCTTTAGCTTAAGGTATGATATGTGTCTGTAGGTACTATAATCACAGAATTTTAAAATCTAAAAAATTAAAAAAACACAGTTTTTCAAAAAATCCTATCCTGTATACAAACAGAATACCGGCTTCGCATAGTACAGATTTCCTGTATTGCCGGCCAACGGCCGTGCGAAAAAGTTTTCTCCTCTATGGTATACAGAACACCGGCTTCGCATAGTACAGATTGTATTATTTATAGTGAATTTCAATTAAAGCTTCATATCTGGACTTTAATTTTGTAATTTATATACCTGCTCATTTCCACATTTTTCCCAGATTTTTTAAAAAAAATATCGGATCAAGAAATTATTTTCAGAAATTGACCTATAGGTGGTCCATATAAATAGGCCATATTATATATCGTTCTTTAAAATTTGATATACATATATACATATATATCGTCTAATATAAAAATGTAGTTTTCAAGATATAGCTAATATATTACAAACTTTGGAGCCCCGTTCACTCAAAAATAGGCGTGTCCGCTACACAATTTTTCTTTTATTTTAATCAGAATTTAAAACTCTATTATGAATAAAATTTTGGAAGTAATTTGAAAAAGTCACTAAAATCGACTTAACCCTCTAGTGCCCAAGGCCACCTTTAGGTGGCCTAAATATATTACGTGTGTAGTTTCTCTTTCTATTTATTTTTTTATGTTTTTCTTATTTAAAGTGTTTTGTGGAATTTCCGAATTTCTTTTGATTACATTTGCAACAATCAGTCTAATTTGGAATTTCGTGAAAATCAGTGAAAATAATTATTTTAAAAAATTATAAATAAACAAAAAAATAAATAAATAATTCGTGCACATATGTAACTGAAAAAAAATATTGACGTATAGCCGTAAGTGTTTAGTAATATAAAATAACGTTAGTTTAAAAAAAAGTTTTTCAAAACTTTTAATTTGAGTTACAAGACAGGCTGCCTAAAGGCGGTCTTGGGACATTGTGAGAAAAAAATATTTCGAGTAAGTTTGAAGTTTGTTTTTTTTTTACAACAAATTAATTTGTTTTGGTATCCTTGCAACGTCGACAATATTATAAATTATCGTCCCTTAATGAGAAACAAATCGAAAAAGAATTAGACAATTTGACTTTAGATGATCTTGGTACGGACAACGAGGGAGAAGACGACTTTGATAGCGATGACGATGTTTATCTAGGGACGAAGATAATTAGGTGATTGATCGAGTAGTAAGTTTATCGGAATCAGATCTGGTCGCGGAGATTGGTTTAAGCATGAGTGGAATTAACGCATCGGTGTTAGATACGAGTGTATCGACTCCAAGCACCTCATCTTCCGTTACTTCTGGTACACCTCGTGAACTGAAGCGTATACGCCTTGAGCTTGCTGAAGAGACGATCATTCAGACTGAACACAATATCGTAAACGACTCTGGATTATTTAGCGGATCCATTACTGATATAGATTCCAAATCGCAGAACTTTAAAAAAAATATTGTGGCGCCAAAAAAAACTTGTCTTTCTTTGATCAATCTGCGATCGCATTTTGTGAGTCCGAACTTGGGGTAGATTTAAAGAAACTGGATACACCATTCAAGTACTTCATATTTTTTTGGATGACACCATCATTGATCACATTGTAGAGCAGACGAATATATTTGCTGCTCTGAAAAATATAACGACTTCCTTCTCTATAACAAATTCTGAAGTACGTCAATATATTGGCATACTATTTTTCATGTCAGTTTACCGTTACCCAAGCGTTACTTCATACTGGAGTAAATATGCTTTCCAAATAATTCAGGACACAATGTCAAGAAACCGTTTTCCGTTTCCGAAACACATGCCGAAAATGTAACTTAAATATATGCCAGACTCAGGAAAAGGACTGCTTTCTTGATTTTCATCACAAATAATGACTTTTAATTAATTTTTTCTACATTCTGCATAACTATGCTACAATTAAATTAAAAATAAAAGTATTACTTTTTCTATAATTTTTTTGTTATTCTTTATTACACTAATGAATATTTCTTTATTGATTTTGGTATATTTTTTTCCTCTCTTTCCCAAGACCGCGTCTAGGCAGTCTACAATTCCGTGCCCATAAAACACGTTACATACACAATAAAATTCTTGTAAAATTATATATTTGACTAAAAACTAGTCCAAAAATAATTTAAAAAAAAAGTAATTTTGGAACTAGAGGGTTAAGTCGACAATATTTATTTGGGAACAAATCTAGTTTACCGACGCCTTTATTTGTTGTTAATTGTATATTTTATGTCAAAATCAAATGTACCTATTACACGAAATATTTAAATAAACAAAGGAAATTCTATATTTTATTAATTTTTTGACTGCTACTCACCTTATTCTAATTAATTAATGCACAGTTTATATTTTATTAGACTTCTTTAAAAATATTGCTTGTTTAAAGCACTATTTTCAAAATTTTCTGTTTTTTATTTTCAATTCAAATTATTAATTTAATAAATTTTGAATTACAACAAATAATATATAAAGTCCACCGTAAAAATAACAACTAAAAATAATAAGTGTTGTTCTTAACTTCACCTTATTAAATACACCTTTCACTGATGTATTTTACCAACACTGAACGAAATTGTTTTTTTTTAAATTTATTGTTCAATTGTGACAAATTTCGAACTAGACTTTGAATTGTAATGCAAAATCAATAATACAATCCAATTATATGAACAATATTTCGATGTAAATCTAATTTAAATGAGATTTTGGGAATATGTAGGAGACAAGTAAATGATAATATTTTAATAAAATTAAAAATTAACTGCGATAATAGTACATACATATCATATATAAAGTTAAAGAAACATTTACGATTCAATTCAAATTCAACTAAAAAAGCTTAATGTAATTTAATATTATCAAATTTATTGTTAGAATATATAATTATTTTAATTTATTTTTTTTTATTTTCTAATGGTGGTTTTACACAATATGTATTTTGCAGTGTGCTTGTCAGTTGTATGATGAAATTGTCCATATTTGCCAAAATTGGCAATTTAATTTTTGTTTTCACACTTTGGTTTTTAGTTTCATCTGACATAATCTTTAATACAACAGAACAGCTGTCTTTGTTATGATTATTTTTACTGTAAATGCAGGCTGACATTTGCAGAAACAATTCTTTGACAAAATTTTAAAATTTTACAAGCACACTGCAAAATACATATTGTGTAAAACCACTTAACATACCACTGTCATACAGGGTTGATTTTATTATTCTAATACAACTCTGTTCGTACAATGCAAAACTGTTTCACGAATGCAAGGAGAAAACGAATAAGCAATACTGTATCTTAACGAATTATTCGTTAAGTTTTCTTTTCGGTGCGTCTCCATTTTGCATAGAGCCGTATTAATAATTGTGTGAATTTTTACTAAAATTACAATATTTGCAATAAAAATATTGTAAAAAACGGCCAATTCATAGAAAACAATGAATTTGCCACCATCTATACATTAATTGTTTAACTTTTAGTGTGGTTTTATACGCAAAAACGTTAAAAAACGAAGAAGACGAAAAAGATTCCATAATTTTTTTATTGCTGATTTTTTTCGTATTACATTTTAATGCTGCTTTCGTAGCTGTCGTCAAGATAAGGCAGTTGATTTTTTTTTGCTGCTGCTGCTCTTGTTTTTTCTTAACGTGTGTGTTTTATTTTTTCGCACCACGCCGTTTTGGAGTTGTACCCGGTTTTTTCTTTTCTACTGCTGCTCGTCGGTATTGTGTATGAAATAAATAAAAAATATAAATATTTTTTTAATAACCGGAAAAAAGAGTGGGAAATTGACGGAGAAGTGTTGTTGTTATACAAAAAAGTGGGGCTACAAGTACAACAAATATTTATATTTTATAATTGATGAAAAATGAAATAATTAGAGCACAGTTATAAAGGGAATGAAAGGTGTAGTGCTAGTAGCTGCATAAAACACATTTTCCCCCTAGACACACGAAAAAGTTTTCCAATATTTGTTTTATAATTTGTTTCTTTGAAAATCTAACGTCCGTCGCTCATAAATTAAGGGTGACAAAATGATGTTCACGGTAAGTTGCATTTAATATCTGTTTTTTTTTGACATTCTTTTGTGCTGTGTTTATTTATTATTATTATGGTTGTTCTTATATTAAAAATAAAAAAATAAAAATTTTTGTTTAATGGTTTTATAATTGTCATTTAATATGATTAAAATTTAGTGTATATTTAAAACTTCATATACCTAAATGCATTTTTGAGATTTAAAATTTTCTAAATTCTACACAGTTTTAAGAAAATTATTCGATCTGCCTGGATTGGCAGAAAAATTTTATTCGATCGTATTTTCGACTTTTTCGGAAACCAAATTATTAAAATTTTATCATGTCTACTTGGTCTGGGAACAAATATCATGCGGTCATATCTCCATCGTGTGTAGAAACAAGAAAGTGAAGTTAATATAAGATTTAGTGTACATTTATAGACCAGTTATTTATTTTTAATAGCTTCATTCTCTTGTCCACAATTTCATATTATGAATAACAAAATTAATCGCTAAACTTTATAATCTCTTATCAGGGCACCACACAACAGCAGGACACTCGCTTCAGCGACAAAGAAAAGAAACTTATGAAACAAATGAAATTTGGCGATTGTCTCAACAAACGTGTCGACATGTCCAAAGTCAAACTGGACGTGCTGAGGCCTTGGATCAGTAAGAAAATTACTGATATGTTGCATATGGAAGATGATGTAGTGGCCGAGTTTGTGTACAATCAACTGGAGGAGGAAAAGTTTCCTTGTCCGAAGAAAATGCAAATAAATATGACTGGATTTTTGAATGGTCCCAATGCTCGACAATTTATGGGTGAATTATGGGCACTGTTGTTATCGGCCCAAGAAAGCGAGACGGGCATACCGGCTGAGTTTATACAACAGAAGAAAGATGAAATTCTCAAAAGAGAAGAAGAAATCAAGCATCGAGATAGAAATGATAGATCAAGATCTAGATCACGCTCTCGTTCCCGGGATAAAGGCGAAAGACGCATTGCAGGTAATACAACTAGTGGTGGTGGCAAAGAGCGTGATTTAACACAAAAAGAACGTGAACAGCAGTTACCGCCCAGCACCCTAAGCGCCATTGAACAGGTGCGTTCGCATCTGTCGGCTAAAAATCGTTCGAATTCGGATGAAAATCGTAATACGGATAGGAATGATGAGGATAAAACTACAAATAATGTGGAAAATCAGTCAACAAAGCGCGATAAATCTAGATCTAAATCCCGAGATAATCATGTGGACAAAAATAGATCACCACGTAAACGTTCTAGGGATAGATCAGCTCAAAAGGAACGTTCTTCCCGTGATCGCAGCTCGCCTCAGAGGCGACGTAACGGTTCCAGGGAAAAAGAACGCAGACGCAGCTCAAGATCACCGCGACGTCGTTCTCCGGATCGCAGGCGACGAAGAACACGTTCAAGAGATCGCAGTGCACGACGACAAAAGTCACGCTCTAAGACGCCGCAAAAACGTAGAGATAGCTCGCGTACGCGCAATCGCAAGTCGCGCTCACGTTCTCCAGAGAAACGCAAACCAAGTCCGCCTGCAACCAAGCCGGCTTCACCTAAACGCAATCGTTCCGAATCGCGGGAATCGAATCCGGCTCAAAATGGCCATGAGAAAAAGAACTCAGCTTCTAAGAATCCTCGCAATCCGTTTGCTGGCAAAAATAAACGCTCCTCTTCCCGCAGCCGCAGTAGGGCCACATCACCGGGCGTCAGAAAACCCAAACCCCGTTCACCGCCTCGTTCTTCTCGTTCTCGCACGCATTCGTCGGCACGCTCCAGTCTCAAACGTAATAACAAACGAACACCCTCACGTTCAGCTAGTCTGTCCCTTTCGCCTGAACCACCCCAGGATGATTTCGAATTGAAGCGTAATAAGAACAGTATACAAAACAAACGTCAATATCGCAATAATAGAGACTCTTCCGCAAGTTCTTTAGACAGAGATGGCGGCAGAGGTGGTGGTGGCGCCAGCGGCCGAAGGGGAGATTCCCGTAGTCGAGGCAGAGGTTTTATGCATAATCGGAATCGAAGATCACCGGCCAGATTTGATGATAGAGGCGGTGGAGGGGGACGTCAACAACGTTCTAGATCTAGAAGAAGATCACGTTCGAGACCACGTTCATTTTCACGTAATCGCTCACGTTCACCTAGAAGGTAAATAATATCTGGCTAAAAACATTTTACGGAAACAAATTTTTGTTTAAAAATCCTTTTTATATCTTTTTTTTTTTTATTAAAATTGAATTATTTTACATTTTCTTTAACATTTCTTAATTGTCCTCCCTGTAGATTCAATCGACGCCGTTCACCTTTACAATTCCGAGGCAATAATCGTAACAATCGTGGACGCATGAATCACTGGAATCGCAGAAGTCAAAGTCGTGATCGTGGTGCAGGCGGTGGCAGAGGAATGATGGCAGGCGGTGGCAATCGTTTTGACAGTCGTCGTAACATGTCACCACAGCGGCGCTTTTCACGAGAAAGAAGATTTTCTCCGGTGCAAAATCAATTTCGTAAATATTCACCCCAATGGCGTGGTTCACCGCCCAGACGTTCCCGTGAGCGCAGACTTAATTCTCGAGAAAGGCGTCCGTCTTCACCTTTGCGAGGATCTTCACCTGAACGTGGCGGTGTTGCTGGAGGTGTTGGACGTGGTGGTGGTGCTGCTGCTCCTGTTGCTGCAGGAACTTTTAACCGTTGGGATCAATCACAAAGAAATGCACCACCCGTCAATAAACCAAAGCAACGTTCGCCCTCGCCCGGCTCCAATTGGGATGACGAGTCGGATGGTGAGAATGTGAAAAAGAGGAGCATTAGTAATCGTCGTAGCAGTGAGAATAGGAAAACTTCTCCACCACCGTCCAAAGACAAGGGACGTAAAAATCGCAGCCTTAGTCGGTCCCAAGAGCGTTACAAGAGAGTTGCTAATCGTTCGAGGGAAAGTGGTGGTAAGTTAACTGACGGTCCAGCAGAGTAAGTAGTTTGATTCGAAAAACAATGTTTGCGCATGCAACTTAAAAAAAAATATTTCTATTATTGTCCGAATTTGTACAATGTGATTTGATATTGCATAGGAGTTTCCAACAAGGGCTGGTCGATGTTGAAATGTCATAACACAAGCTGTGTTTGAAGAAGTATTATTGAGATTCTTTTTTTTATTTTTGAAAGGCCCATATACATACATATGCTATTATGTATGGTGTATAACATTGTTTAACTATCCTCTGCGGCGTTATATGGTTTCACGGATCAAAAAGTTGCAATTTTCAAATGTTTCTAACCTATAAATTGGGCGCAGTTGCAGCCATTGCCTGGTTTATGCCGATTTTAAATGCATCTCAATGACGGCTTAGACCTACGACTTCAGACAACTTCTCAATAAAGAGTATAGCTGGGTCAAATGATACGATCTTTTGGCCAATACACGTCACCTACATGAGAGATAAACATAACCTCAAGTCGTTTATGCTGAATGTCCATTGTGGCATTCATTGCTATTGATGGAGATTACCTTACCAATTCCTTTTTATACAAATTCACATCTATATCGTTCAATTTCGGCGCTCGTTGTTGATGGAGGTCGCCTTACCAATGTCTTTTTATGGCCAATTCATGTCATTCTGCTGTAGCGAACTACGTGTTCACATCTATATCGTGCAATTTCGGAATCAATACATTGGCAATCATTGTTAGAGTTCGCCATTGATGAAAAATGGGGAACAATGATTGCGTTGGGTAAAAATCTTTATGAAAAGGTATATTTTTTTGTGTGCATTGCCTTCTGATGAAGCTCCTGTGAGTTGGCGTTGTGCCACATAGAATTTAGCTTGTTATCATAACCAGGGGAGTCCTTTTCGCTGAAATACGGACCAAAAAAGTCGCCTGTCAAGTATATCCACCAAACAGTAGCTTTTTGTATCTGTATTTTCTTCTAATAAACTTTCTGTGGGATGGCGTTTTCCCATATACTAGAATTTAGATTGTTAACATAGCCATTCATCCAAACATGATCCCCTTCGCTACAGTTGATGGCGTTTGCACTAACATTGGCTTTCATATAAAAATTGGTTGTATAGATGCACTGTTCAATCTTGTTTCTCGTCATAGAGATTTGGCAACAGTAATTGATTAACAAACGACAAACGCTGAAAAAAGCAACATTGCCGCCCTCGATCCGCACTTACTGGAAAATTTTTTGCTCTTTCGAATAGAATTCTTGCAGTTCCATTTGAATGTATGATTTTGTAATGTACAGGCATGTCACATAATTCGATCGGAATGGTTTCAATTCCGTATTTGCAAATCGATCGTTTTTACTTTGCGTTCTCTAGATTCCGATCGATTTTGTTTATTACCAAAAAAAAATTTTAAATCTCGATTTTTAACCTAAAAACAAAAAAACATTAGTTTTTTTTTTGTAATGCCGCCCATACACTACACAAGTCAGTGTTCAAGTCTGACACTGCGTAAATGAAACTTGCGACTCACACTATTCAAGTAAACTGTGCAAGTTTTTATTTTAAAGTTATAAGCGAAGAAGGCAACATGTGCAAATATTGTACTGCTCTATTGCTTGCTATAGCAATAAAAAAAAATCGGGATATTTTTTCTTCAATTTATTAATTAATTTTTCATACGCTTCGATTTTAATTACGCGATTGCTGTAATCGCTGCTTTTAATGCGCCATAATGTAGGGGATTCTTAATATAGTTCTAGGAACTCTGTCCAAAATATTTTTTCTGCGCTCATTTTTTGTTGTTACTTCTTTAAAAACCGCGACACAACTGAACGTTTTACACATACACTACACAAGTTCACTGTACAGTTTTACAAACTTGAGCAAATATCAAAATCATTTTGATTTTTACTCAGTTCACTGCGCAAATAGCAAAAACAACGCCATACAGTACACAAACGCACTGTACAATGCTAGACTTGAGCACTGAACTTGTGTAGTGTATGGGCGGCATAATAAAAAGTTTAACAAAAGCGAACAAAAAAAAAAAACGCTAACAAAGAAATTTTAAATAAAAGTCAACAAAATTTTCTAAAAATGCCCAGAATTTCAAGTGTTGCTGTTTTAAATGAACAAAAACATCAAAACGCAGTTGAAAAGCTACGAAGAAAAAATTCTTCTGTCATATTCCAGTGCTGTGTAAATATTTTTAATTATTGTAATTTTTGACAAAAGTTTTCTTGTTGCTGACAGACAGCAACTTTGAAATTTTTAAAATTTAATAGAAGTATCAATGAGAGAACTAAAAAAACAATGAAATTAGTAGTATGAGTTTTTTTCAGTATAAAATCATAAAAATAACAATTTCACTTTAGAAATCTAAAGTGGTTTCATTCCGAAAAAAAAAATTCGTTTTTCGTTTTCTAAAGACTCAATTTACGAATTCAAAACCACATTCGATCGGAATTGAGTTCTGTGACATGGCTGGTAAAGTTTGTTTATATTTCACATTTGTATTTTCGAATCAAATTACCTACTAGCGCACCTCCCTGTTTAATATTTATGGATGTTTAATTTTGGTTTCTTCCTTTTTACAGGCCGCTCTTCGGTTGAGTACTGTGCCCCTGCTGTTAAAACTATAGATCTATCACGGGATGAACTGGAGGAAGCCGGACGCAAACATTCTAAATCAGAATCCCTAGTACCCCAAGAAACTAAAACCAAGAAGTTGCCAGTTGTACAAACAATCACTGCAGCCACTGGACGGCGTGACCATTATAGTGTTAGTTTATCTAGGACCCCCTCTCCATTCCTTAAGCCACATGAGCGCAAACAGGCTGTTGCTTCGGCCGGCGAAAATCAAGCCTCTGGCAAGGAGAAAAAGTCATTGACTAAAAAACGACAAGACAGTGATTCAAGTTCCTCAGACAGTTCAGATGACAGCGACGACAGTGAAGATGAGGAGGACAGCACGGAGGAAGAGGAACGTGAGAGAGTACGACGCGAAAATGAGAAAGCCAAAGCTAAAGAGGAGTTGAAGAAAACACAGACGGCTTTGGTCTACAAAAAGTCTGACAAATTGGAAAAGAATGAAAAGCTGGAAAAGGCTAGCAGCAAGACGCAGCGCAAGCCGCAAACGTCATCTAGTGACAGTGACTCCGATGACTCTGAAGACGAGAAACAAAAAAGGAAAAAGTCGACGACGAAAACTACAGCTCCTACTAAGACAAATAATAAGGAAAGTAAACTGTCTACGCACAGTGTCGAAGAGGAGCCTCCACGCAAGCGAGACAAACTGTCAATGGATGTGTCAGATAAACGTAAACATGTCGAGATAAGAGACTCCAACACTACTTCTAGTAACCAGTCATCCTCTGCTAAACGTTCTAAAACTAGTGTTGAAAAACAAGTAACTACCACTTCATCATCTTTATCGTTGGCTGCCAAGAAATCTAGCAGCTCAAAATCAGATCACAAAAAACCAACAGCAAAATCCGAATCAGACTCAGATGAGGTCGGTGCTGCTGCCGCCGTCGCCGCCGCTGCCAACAAATTGGAAATAGAGACAAAATCATCAAAATTGCAGGCCCGCAAACGTACCCATTCAGCCACGAATAATGAACGTAAAAAGACTAAAAACGATTCTTCGGATACGGATGAACATGCTTCCAAAAAGAAACGTAAAAAGTCAAAGAAATCCTCTTCGAAGCGTAATTCGGATGATGATTCCTCTAGCGATTCGGACGATGAATCAAGCAAAAAGAAAAAACACAAGAAACATAAAAAACACAGTAGCAAAAAGAGTAAAAAACACAAGAAACACAAGAAAAAGAACAAAAAGGCTGATAGCTCATCCAGCAGTGATGATGAAAACCCAACAGACACTCATCGCAAAGACGAAAGGTCCTCGGGTAAGGTCTCCAATACGGCATCTATGTTGTTGGGCGGTGTTAATGAGGATCTAGAAAAACAGCTAAGAGAACGGGCTCTTAAATCTATGAAGAAAATGGATTAAACTAAAAGGATTTATAATGAAAACAAACATCTACCCTTATTTCCTTATGTTGCGGCGTCTTGTTTATTCTGTTCGTTTTTTACACATTTTTTTTTATATAGAAATCAAACCAATCAATCAATCACCACTAGTTGCAAAAAACTCAACTACTGGTTTTAAAACTGCAGTTTCTTTTATTTAAACACACATCCACCCACTCCCCACAACAAACATTTCTACGGTGTTTGTGTTTTTTCTTTTTTTTTTAAATAGTGTTTAAATGGCTTTTTATATTATTAAGCTGTCGTTGAAACCATTTTATTATTAGCTCTTTTAGAACAGACATGTATTCTTGTTGCATCCTTTCAAGAATACCCACTCGTATTTTTCATTCTACATACTTCTCTAACAAAAAGTATAACTTTTTTTTTACAAAAAAAAAAAAAAAAAATAACAAAATTTTACAAAAAAAAAATCATTTATATAAAAAAGAAAGATATATAAACAAAAACCTATTAAGATATTTTTGTCCATTCTTTTTTTTTTCTTTAGTTTTTAATTTTTAAGTAGTTTCATAACTTAATTAAAACAAAAACAAAATCATCTTTATATTAAACAAAACAAAAAATAATTATTAAACAAAAAAATATAAATTAATACATATAGAATTCAAAATATGTATTTATCTACCCCAAGTTTGAGCATATAAATTTTAAGGAGAGTTTAATTAAAATTTAACAGAACATAAAATAAAATAATAAAACAAATATGTGAGAGTAAAAACAAAAACATTTGAAAAAAATTTAAAAAAGAAAACACTAGGTGTATTGGGCTTTGTTTTCAGTTTATAGCAGGTATGATTATATTAAAAACTTTTTGAAAAAATATAAATTTTAAACCATTAAATCTAAACAGAACTTTTAAAATACTTTTCAGTTATAACAGCAGAAGCTAAGAAAAAAATTCCAGCAGTATAAAGGTTAATTGGTGCATCCTTTAGTCAATTGTTTTTACTTACATGATCCGAAAAAGGCGTTACTTATTGCGGGAACATTTTTGCCATGGTGTCAAGGAATAAATTAATATTTCTCAAATATTAGACCTACTACTCTTTACAAGCAGTTATAAAATTGAGGAATTTATTCCGCCGTAATTGAATGGTATTAGACTGAAGATTGCAGATAGTGCTAAATATTTTTGCATTACTATTGATAGAAAATTATCTTGGAATCTAAATATTTAGCACAAAACTGATAAGGCCTACGTAGCAGTATGCTCATGCAAAAAGGTAATTATAAAACTAACTGGGAAATCAATTTAAAGATATCAATTGGATCTTTAATGCAGTTGTTAAGCCCATTATTTTCTATATGAGTATTGGTATGGTGGCATATACTGAAGAATTCCACACATAGAAGTGCTGTATATAACGTGTGTTAAGGAACTCTGCTATTCTGATTACAGGTGCGGTAAGAATTACGTCATCAAAAGCGCTATTCACTATGCTGAACTGGCTGACGGTGGCAATTCAAATTTCTCTCAGCTCAAATGTGTGGCTAAATGCTAGACACTAAAGCTCTCATATGGATTATGATTACTTTACTATATTGAGTTACTATGAAAACTTTCATAGGAATGTTTACTATTCAGCAGAAATCTCTGCCATAAGCGTGCTGTAAATTGGTTAAGGTATTGCATTTCTATCATAAGTCTTAAAATTAATCTTCAGCAAAAACTGTTTAGACTTGCTCGGCCAAAGTGGTCGAATACGGCTCTATTGGCCCGTATTTGGACCTGGGAAACACCCACAATTTCGTCAAAGAATCAGAGTGGTTTGGTATGGAAACAACCAGTTTTGATTGATCAACCAGTTGTTTACCTAACGGGTTATATAATGGTATCAACTTAATGGACCCAAATGAGCTGTTTTAAAGAATTGCTGCCCACGGGACCTAACCAAGTCATTATTTTCAATGTCGTATCGTTTTTGTAAGAGGCCATGAATATATGTATGTATATATTATTAAGAGTTTATCGGGCATAATATGAACAGAAGTGTTGGATGCAGTTTTATCAGAACAGGCTGGCTAAACTGGCCCACTAAAATATCTGCTCCAGTTCTGTAAATCGAGTGATTTCAAAAACAAATAATTGACAAATGAATGTTCTGCAAATTCCACGATTTTGTAGATTGTAACCGTATTGTTTACTCAAAAGTAAACTCAGTAAACCTCGTGGAAACGATTTACAGAACAGCAACATTTGTAAATTTTTTAAAAACCGAAACGCTAACCGCATTCATTTTACAGAATAGGGACGATACAAATTGTCATCATTTGTCATTTTTTTCTAGATGGCAGTAATTGTATGCTTTAATAATTCTCAGCAGTCTGACAACACGATAAAACTGTATGTTTGATTTAAAAAACTTAAAATTAAAGTTTAATATTGCACTACGGAGTAAAACTGTAATCATTTTCAATTCCACACTGATAAAGGTGCTTTTGATTTGGATTTGAATGCTGGCAAGTAAATTCATAAAGGCTACTGCTATAAACTATTACATAACATTGAATCATACGACACATATACTATGATATGAAATGAGAAAGAGAAAGTACTTATGTTCGATATCTCACCTATTTTTGTTAATATACAGTTCTGGCCACTAAGAGGAAGCATTTACGATTTACTTACCCCAACTGTCACTCTTGGAAGGGAAGCCGATTTTTGTTTCTGTGTCTACTTAAGATGTTGCCATGATGAGAAAGAGGTAGAAATATCTTATTATCTTCTAGGAAGAATTTCAGATATATCTATATTTACTCATTTATTAAAGTATCTGGTTGGCTCGGTAAGGAAACAATGCGTGGCAATTATTAGGACTGTGAGGTATTTGTCTATTTCGATTCGAATCGATTTCCACAAATAATTTAGTTATAGTTAGTTTATCAAAAAAAAAAAAAAACGACAATTAGATATTCTGTGTACTCTTCGCAATTACACCAGTCACACTCGACCAAAGATTGTAACTCAGCGACAGCTGCATCAACCGCATGTTCGGAAGAATATTCTGGAACTTCAAAATGGTGGCCTGTGTTACAAAAAAAAAATTAGACATATAATATACTATATTTGTTGCAGTAGACCAGCCAATTACATTCATTACTTTTTCCTTAATATTATCCCTTTTTCCAAATGTATTGTTACGGAAATGTATTTCAATTTAAATTTAACGGCTGGTATCATCAACATACATATTTATTTATCAATATTTGTAGAATGATTTTTTTTTTAGTTTCAAACATTGATAACAAACACCCTGTAAAAAACATAGCTGTTTGTTGCGAGTAAGGACAAAACGTTTTTTTATTTGTTTAGCAACCACACCGTAAAACTGTAAAAAGCACATTGCCTGCTTTTATGATGACAAATTTTCAATAACCTTAAAAATATCGAATAACGGCATAAAAACTCGACGGGAGGACTTTTTCCCTCTCGACCGCCTTCCATTTCGTCTCTTCTGTCCTTTTCCTTCTACCCCTTCGTCAACCAACCACTCGTTGTCGTCGTTTGTCGCTGCCTCCTGCTGAAAGAAAAAACCGGGTTTGTGGTATTTATGCGGACTTAAAAAAACGAATGCGGAAATTTTAAAAAAAATTTTTTACACCTCAACACTAAATACAACCCTGCAGAAAAATAACTGCACAACCAGGTGTCGCCCTGGCGAAAAATTGACATGTGTCAACAAATGGCTGTGAACAATAATTGATAAACAACTGTCAAATTAAGTGTCAAATAAAGCGACATCCGGCCATCTTCCTTTCCTTTTTTTCGTATCTTACAAGATGGTAGGTTCTACCAAAATTTATTATTGTGTTAAAATACATTGCCATCCAAAATAAATCAACAAAAATGTGTAAAATTAAGTGAAAAATAAGCAAAGTGCTAATGTTTGCTAAAAGAAAATGCAAATATTTCAAAGAAATGTGTCCGAAAACAGAAATAATTCAAGAAATAGAAAATGATTGTTTATGAACAAGAAATCATAAACAAATGGGTGTTGAAAATTGTTAAAAAATTAAGATGGCAGTGTTTTTTAAACTTAAATAATTTCAATATAATAGTTTAATTTTGAAAACTAATGAAATTTATTTATTTAAAAAAATATGTGAATTTAGGCGCGAGGTCCTAAGAAGCATTTGAAACGTTTAGCCGCCCCTAAGGCTTGGATGTTGGACAAATTGGGAGGTGTTTTCGCTCCCCGTCCCTCCACCGGTCCACACAAATTGCGTGAATCGTTGCCCTTGATGATTTTCTTGAGAAATCGTTTGAAGTACGCCTTGAACGGTGCTGAAGTAACCAAAATTGTTATGCAGCGTTTGATTAAGGTCGACGGTAAGGTACGCACTGACCCTACCTTCCCAGCTGGTTTCATGGGTAAGTTTTTAATGGATGTTAAATGGCTTAGAAAGAGTTCTATTATTAATTACGATTTTGTGTTTTTAGATGTCATCACCATTGAAAAGACCGGTGAATACTTCCGTTTGGTCTATGACGTTAAAGGTCGTTTCACCATTCACCGCATCTCCCAAGAGGAAGCTGCCGTAAGTATATAATAATTGCATTTTTAAGCTTTAATGAGGGCAGCAGTATTAGCAATAAGTTGTAGTTTTGGTTAATGTAGAATTAATTGAAAGAGTTTAGCTGGTGTGTTAAGGAATTGTAAGAAAAATTTAGCAGACTAACAGTCTGGATTTTGTTAATATTGAATAGTTTGCAGAAAGTACCAGGAGTAGGAAAGAATCTTAACAATTAGCCAAAGTTTTGACATCTCAAATCAAGGGTTTCATGTCATTTGCCGAAATCTTGAAAATATTTTTAAAATATTGTTTTCACGTTTATTTAAAATCATGGGCTTTCCAACACCACATTTATTGATTTTTGATTCATTTATGTGTGGATACTTTTATTAAAAAGCCTAAAAGCAATTTTTGCAACGACGGTCTTTGCTTTATCATTTCCTAGATACTGCAATAACATTTACGTTCAATTACAAATTTCAGTTATTTATTTCAAAAATTTGTAATGATTTGATTGTAAATCCAAGAATATTAAGCCTTATTATGAGTGTCGTAAACATTGTTAAAATCGTCTTGAAATACAAACTTTCATATACATATTTCGTTTTAAACCGAACGCAAATTGCACAAACATTTTCGGTACTCATAATAAGATGAATTTTCATTCGTAAACCAATAGTAGTAATAATCAATTGTGACTCTATCGAAGACTATGCTAAATGATTATAATGAACCACATTTTCATAGATCAAAAGTGAGCCAAAAGCAATTTTTGTAACGACGGTCTTTGCTTTATCATTTAACAAGATACTGCAATAACATTTACGTTCAATTACAAATTTTTACCCTAAACATTTGACAAATATAACAATTAAATAGTTTTTTTTTAAGGAAATAAAGTTAAAGTCCCCCCAAAACAGTTTTGAAAGTAAGCTTTTTTAAATTAATGACGACACTAATTAATTTCTATTTATTTTATTTATAGTACAAATTGTGCAAGGTCCGCAAGACACAATTGGGCGCCAAGGGTGTACCTTTCGTTGTTACCCACGACGGTCGCACCATCCGTTACCCCGATCCTTTGGTCAAGGCTAATGATACCATTCAAGTTGATATTGCCACTGGCAAGATCACCGATTACATCAAGTTCGATTCCGGTAAGTTTGACTCATGTTTATGTTTATTATATAACAAATATGTTATTATCAAAAGTAGGTTTTTATAATAAGATCTTTTGAATGTTTACAACGTCGTCTACTCTGGCTTGATCGAAGACCTTGTCCGATGAATAAAATAAACCACATTTGCAAGGATCAAAAGCAAGCCAAAAGCAATTTTTGCAACACGGTCATGGCTTTGTCTCATAAATGATACTGTCATAACATTTTAGTTCAATTACATTTTTAAACACTTCATTAAACTAAATTGTATTACTTCTATAAAACAATTAATTAACTTTGTTTTTTTTTTAATTGTTAAATTTCTAGGTAACTTGTGTATGATCACTGGAGGTAGAAATTTGGGTCGTGTCGGTACCGTTGTCAACCGTGAAAGACATCCCGGCTCCTTCGATATTGTGCACGTTAAGGATACTCAAGGTCATGTATTCGCTACCCGTTTGACCAATGTCTTCATCATTGGCAAGGGTAACAAGCCTTACATTAGTTTGCCTAAGGGCAAGGGTGTTAAATTGAGCATTGCTGAAGAACGTGACAAGCGTTTGGCCGCCAAAACTCATTAATCAGTTAAAGTAAGATGTGTTTTTTTATTTTATTAAAAAAAAACTTAAAAACCAAACTAATTTTACCCATAAAAAATGATGGAAAAAATATATAAAAACTAAACAAAAACAAAAATTATATTTTATTTCTGATATTATTAGGTGAAATTAGTTAAGGATGATTTTACTTTTATTTGAAGTTTAATTGCAGTTAATTAAGATCATATTTTATATAAATATGAGTGACCATTTTATTGAGTGATTTTAAAATCACATTGAAAGCATCTTTGCAATTAAAAGATTTTTTTATATCGTTAAAAAATTTTAAGCCAAACGGGCCTGAAGTTTAGTAGAGTGATAGATAGCTGGCCGAACTCAGAAATTGATTTCGATAGAGAAATTTTATACAGAATTTTATCACAAATATAGCTGATGTTTTAGAAAAATTTTTTTTGACTTTCGGTAGCCCGCCATATTTAAAAAACCCAAAAAATGGGAGGTATTATTGATTCCGCACGAAAAGGAAAAGTAAGCGGAAAGAAATATCGATCGATATGTAAAATGTAATTATTCATTCCTACGGCATGCCGCAATACTGTCTGTGTAGAGATAAAAAGGAAAAATACCGTAGCAAAGGAATGAATAATTTCAAATTATGCTTCCGCACAAATAATTTCTTTCCGCAATCGCGGAACGGAATGAATAATTCGACCCAATATCTACCAAAATTAAAATGATAACTATACATATGTATGTATGTATATCTCTTGAACTAAAGGGATAACCTACTTGTGTATGGGCATTTTTTGTAGATCTTTTCGGATCATAAATGGATTTTTGGCGATTTTTTTTAAATCTAAGACCGAGGTAACGAACTTTGAGGGGCCACCCATTGGCCCCCCTTACGCCTACGATGCCAAAACGTAATTGTAAATCAACTTGAAAGCACCTCAGCTCCAACGATGAGAAATTTTGTTACGATATCTGTAATAGCTCCGGATATACCAAATTGTTTCCAAAATAAAACGTTTCTTAACCACTGTAATATTAAACATTCTACAGCCTATTGCTAGGAACACAACTGGGACGAACGATAAATTTTTGGTAGCGAATTTTCGTTGTTTAAGGATTTACAGCCCATTTTATAATTCCTTAAAGAATTGATTTTTATTAAAAAATATAAGTGATTTTTTATTATATTTTATTTGACCTTTTTCATAAATATTTTACAAACTGTTCTGTTCTTCAATATTTTTCCTGAAAAAGCTACATATTGCGAAATATTGAAAATAAAAAAAATAATTTTAATAAAAAAGACCTTAAGATTGAACAATTTCTGAAACAAGATATTTTAAAATTTTTATAAATTAAGTATTTCTTAAAATATTTAATTAGGGATTAATTCAAAAGTGTTAAAAAATTTGCTTGGAAAATTTTATTAAGAATTAATTCTTTTGAACCTTTGATGGACGCCTTTGTTGCAATGAGAAATCCATATCTTAATTAAGTAGAGATCGGCCCCGCCTTTATGTGTTTTAACCTCTATAACCCCACATATAAGAAAACAACTGCTTTTAACATCTAATTTCGTTGTTGTATTCGTTTTTAGTTTTAACAATTCTTAACTTAAGAAAATATTTACAAAAATTAAGAAAAAAAGACCATGAAAAAAATTATTAAATTATATACAAATAAAAAAATATATGTATAGAGAGAGATGATAGATAATGTATGACACTTTCATTTATCACATAACAAATTATTATTTCTTTTTTTTATTATGATTATTATTAATTATTTAAATACATATGTACGTAAACAAAAAAACTTTACAAACTTACTAAATAAACAATTTTTTACAGAACATTTTTAAAAGCCCAAATTTGGAAAAGAATATAAACAATAAATCCCCCGGGAAAATAGCTACGATTTTTATGGAAAAATGACATAAGTATAAACAGAAGTATGAATGAATATAAATAAAATAAAATAACAAAATGCTAGTGGACTTATAGAAACGGCACAAGACTGTTAAGAGCACATCAAGTTGAAAAAAAAATCCTTTCAGGCCTGGGTTGTATTAATCTTTTAGTAAATGCAACCGTTTTATACAATATGTACCTATGTATGTAGTTATAAATGATAATGTTAAGTTGTTGCTAAAACATCATGAATGAGGAAATATATAATGAATTGAGAGGCTTAGGATGGCAACAGCAACATCAAACTGTATATAGCAGGCAGGTTTTGTTTTTGAAATCCTCCATGGAATTAATGAGACTTTTACTATGGCTAAAGAAAAAATAATTGAGAATCTAAAGGTGACTACTTAACTGCAAGATAAAAGAAAATTATGTCGTTATTATTTTTATATACATATGTACATATACTATTTGTAAATATGTACATACATATGAATATGTATTACTGTTTTGTATTATGATTTCTTTTGTCAAAGTGTAGGTACTTACTTTATGATTTACTGGCAGTACGTTTAGTAAGAGTCTTGACGGAATCTCGACTATTTATTACTTCGGCATGGAAACCAGTTTCCCAATCAGCATAGTACTTGACGGTACGCACATTACCATCTGGCTCCACCAGTGAATATTCGCCACGCACTACATCACCATCACGCTCCTCACGCTGATGTTTTATATCACCGGTTGTGGGATCATTGACGCCATATTCGAACGCATAGCGGGGATGATCATTCTGCAAAAGAAACAAAACCAAAAAGAAAATCAATTTCAATCATTCAAAAATCGGCCAATACGTCTAGGCAGGCAGACTTTGTAACATTGCTTAAAATGTTAACCGATCTACAGATTTTTCATATATAACAGTATTTTCTATAGAAAATCTTGTGTATAACAGTATTTTCCATATAAAATTTTGTGTAAAACAGTATTTTCTATAGAAAATCTTGTTCATAACAATATTTTTTAAAGAAAAACTTGTGTATTTTTTAAAGAAAAACTTGTGCATAACAGTACTTTATATAAAAAACTGTGTATAACAGTATTTTGTGTATAATCTTGTGTATAACAGTAATCTTTTGTATAATAGTATTTTCTATAGAAAATCTTATGTAAAACAGTAGTTTCTAAAGAAAATCTTCTATATAACAATATTTTCTATGGAATATCTTATGTAAAACAGTTGTTTCTATAGAAAATCTCCTGTATAGCAGTAGTTTTAATACATATTTTATTTTGACAGCAACAGGGTCTGAAGCATATTATGTTTATGACAATTGGTTCTTCGTTTCGAAACCAGCAAAGTATTGTCAAGGGGAGAATTTTCAAAGCAAATGTTTCAGAAACAAAGGCACGATAATTAGATCTTAGGAGAGAATATTCGACAATAGCTGTTGTTGCTATGGAAGCAAATGTTTCTAAAACTAAGACAATTTTGACTATTACATATTACAAATCGAGTTCCACTTAGATAAAGATTGTCAAAGGGAGATCTGTTGCAACATTTTAAGTTAATGCAGGCTTTAATATAGAAGTAACTTTTTTTTTAAATGGCCAGCATTTGATGAGAGCTAATTTTCTCTCAATATTTTTTTAATTAAAAAAATTTTAAATATCTATTTTAAAAGGCTTATAACTGGAAATCTATAAAAGAGCTTTTTAAATGTTCCAATTTCTGAACATGGGTGTAACTTTTACTAGGGATATTTCCAAAATAAATCGTTTCTAAACCACTGTATAGAAAACTATTAATCTATTATCCTCGTTCAGCTTTGTCCTTCAGGATTTCTTAAAAATTAACTAAATGTATACTTTCTTACTTACAAAATATTCTAAATGCTTTTCAGTCATCAATTTAATTTTGGCCTGTTGAATGATTGGTGCATTCTTCAAAAAGGCCGTCGGTGATAAGGTATGTGAGCTGAGGGCTGGTACAGCTGGAGCATAACGATAAAAACCAGCACCCAGGGGTCCTATGCCTCCAACACCATGATCATAGCCAGCCAAAGGACCAAATTGTCCTAAAGAACCATGAGCCAAACTACCATGAGCCAAGCCACCATGTGCCAAACCACCATGTGCTAAACCACCATGAGCCAAATCACCATGACCTAGCGAATGTATGGGTGCCCCAGAAATGCCTTTAAGACCATGAATTGATGCCCCAGAGCCGGATAAACCGTGAGTGGCCAGACCTAAAACTCCTTGATAGCCTGTGATAGCTGGTGAGGTACCGCCATGACCTAATGATATAGCACCATAGTAACCTAAAATTAAAATTGAATAAAGAAATTAACATAAATTTTTTGATATTCGACTCATTAGAACAAACCTCCTGCTATACTATGTTGCCCGGCTACCAAGCCAGCTCCATGTAAATTCGCTATACCCAGGCCTCCACCATGTTTTGCTACTTGTTGATGAGATATGGCACCGCCGCCAGTTGTATAAATGCCACCATGACCGCTGCCGCCCGTTAAATGTAAGGCCGGAGCAGCTAAAGGCTTGGCCACTAAGTGACCTGCCGCCAAAGCTCCTCCCTTTATTAGTGAAGGCTGCGAAACATATTGATGTGCTGTGGAACCATGCAAACCGCTACTTGTTATATAACCTGAACTTAGAGAAGAATATTTGCCAGATCCAGTAGCCAGATGGGCGGAACCATCTACGACTATTGGTGTGGTGAGCGTGTCGGGCTTAGCTAAGGCAATACCTGGTAAAGGTTTTGAAACATATTGATGTGATATGGCTCCTCCATGACCACCGGCCACACCATGAATACTAGAGCTATGTACGGCAGATGTTTCCAATTTGCCATAACCTCCCACGATTCTAGCTGGCGCTGCTGCTAGATGTACTGCCTGCAAAGGTTGGGAAACTAATTGATGAGCACTGAGACTGTCAGTGGATGAGGTTAATTTAGCACCATAAGCTACTTTAGCTAACGATGGTCCTGCCACCAAAGTTGTGGCCACTGCCGGTTTAGAGACATACTGATGAGAAACAGCACCATGTGAGGAATATTTCGATTCACCATAGCTGCCTAAAACAGGAGTAGCGTGTTTGCCTAAAACTGGTGCCAATTTGTCTGCCACCGAGTATTGTCCCAATTGTACCGGTTTAGCCAAATATTGTTGGGTAACGGCGCCACTGGAACCATATCTGGCTATGCTGGAGCTGGTAAATAGAGGATTAATATTTGGTGTATGCAAGGAGCCGTATGAATGACCAGCTGTTCCGCTGCCATATTGAGCATAACCTGTAGCAGCATAGCCGCCTATAGCAGCGGGCTTAGCAACATATTGATGCGAGATGGCGCCAGAACTATGAGAACTAGACGAAATTGTGGCTAGTTTGCCTATACCGGAACCGCTGGAGTAATGTGTTATTGAGGGTGCAACATAAGTGGCCACTTTGGCCACAGCAGGTCCGCTAGAATAGTGATTTACAGCAGGGGCAGCATAGCTGGATACTTTACCTAAAGATGCACCACTTACTAAAGTTGTCGCTTGGGGTTTGGAAACATATTGATGAGATACGGCGCCGCCGCCGCTCGATTGATATGTTGCCACCTTAGCTACTGCAGGCTGGGCAGCATAATGGGTAGCTGCATAAGTAGCCACTTTAGCTACTAATGGAGCAGCTAAAACAGCAGCAGGTGCTGCTTTAGAAACATATTGATGAGATACGGCACCACCACCACTGGTCTCATATTTACCAACAGTAGCAATAGGCTGATAAGCAGCCACCTTTGCCACTACCGGCTGAACGGCGTACTGGACTGCGGCCGGTGCTGGTTTGGATACAAATTGATGTGATATAGCTCCACCTCTGGATTCGTACTTATTAACACTTAACACAGGCTGGACAGCAATGTGTGCAACTGCAGGTTGGGAGACATACTGATGGGTTACAGCACCGCCTGTGGAAACATGAGAAGCTGACTGTCCGGAGTAGCTGGCGATCTTGGCTACAGCTGGGGCAGCATAGCCGGTCAATTGTACTGCAGGCTTGGATACATACTGATGTGAAACAGCACCAACTCCTCCTGAGGAAACATATTTCGTTACAGAAGGCTGCACATAGGTGGCTACTTTAGCTGCAGCCGGTGCTGCACCATCAGATGAAGAGTATTGTAGAGAACTTCCTCCACTATATGTGGCTAGTTTGCCTACGGCAGGAGCCGAAACATATTGGGTTAAAGCAGGCGTTGTTAAAGTAGCAATTTTAGCTACTGCTGGGGCAGCATATCCTGTGATATGTGCCGCGGGCTGGGAAACATACTGATGAGATACTGCTCCACCGGAGGAGGAATAATGCGCTGAACTACCGCCACCGGAATAAGAGGCGACTTTAACGACAGCAGGAGCAGCTTGTACTTTAGCTACAGCTGGAGCTGCATAGGCAATTGATTGTGGTGCCGGCTTGGAGACATATTGATGGGAAACTGCACCACCAGAGCCTGATGTATAATGAGATGAACTGCCACCGCCAGAATAGGAAGCAACTTTCAGCACAGCTGGAGCTTGGTAAGTGGCAACTTTAGCGACAGCTGGTGCCGCTAAGACTGTAGCCTGGACAGGTTTTGAGACATATTGGTTGGATAGGGCACCACCACCACCACTAGAACTGAAATGGGAAGAACTTTCTTCTGAATAGCTGGCAACATTTGCAACAGCTGGTGCAGTATAGCCTGTAATATGAGCTGTGGGTTTTGAAACATATTGATGAGATACAGCTCCTCCGCCACTAGAACCAAAGTGTGAAGAACTTTGCCCGGAATAACCAGCCACCTTAACCACGGCTGGGGCAGAATATGTGGCAACCTTGGCTACAGCCGGTGCCGCATAGCCGGTAATATGAGCTGTTGGTTTGGAAACATATTGATGTGATGTGGCACCACCTCCACTAGAGCTAAAGTGGACTGAACTTCCCCCAGAATAACCACCCAATTTAACAACGGCTGGAACAGCAACAGCTGGTGCTGTGGCATAAGTAGCAACCTTAGCAATAGCTGGTGCAGCATAGCCGGTAATATGAGCTGTGGGTTTTGAAACATATTGATGTAATGTGGCACCACCTCCACTGCCGCTGGAACTAAAGTGGGCTGAACCTTCTGCCGAATAACTGGCCACCTTTACTACGGCAGGGACAGCGGCATAACTGGCCACCTTGGCTACAGCCGGTGCCGCATAGCCAGTAATATGAGCTGTGGGATTAGAAACATATTGATGAGATACAGCTCCTCCTCCGCCACTGGAACTAAAGTGTGCAGAACTTTCTCCGGCATAACCGGCCACCTTTACCGCAGCTGGAGCGTCATATGTGGCAACTTTAGTAATGGCTGGGGCAGAATATGTGGCAACCTTGGCTACAGCCGGTGCAGCATAGCCGGTAACATGAGTTGTTGGTCTGGAAACATATTGATGTGATACTGCTCCACCTCGACCTCCACTGGAACTAAAGTGGGCTGAGCTGGCTCCTGAATAGCTGCTTACTTTAACAACAGCTGGGGCGGCATATGTAGCAACTTTAGCTACCGCTGGTGCTTCAACCACAGGGGCCGAATAAGTGGCTACCTTTGCTACAGCTGGTGCAGCATAGCCGGTAATATGAGATGTTGGTTTTGAAACATATTGATGTGATATAGCACCACCGCTGGAATCAAAGTGCGCAGAACTTTCACCGGAATAAGTGGCAATTTTAGCTACAGCTGGAGCAGCATATGTTGCTACTTTGGCCACTGCGGGTGCAGCATGAGCTACTAGCTGAGGAGCAGGTTTAGAGACATATTGATGGGAAATGCCTGCGCCAGATGCTCCCGTTGAATAATGCGATGAACTACCACCACTATAGCTAGCTACTTTAGTCACTACAGGTGCTGAATAGGTGGCGACTTTGGCTACAGCTGGGGCGGTTATATGTGATGCTGGCCTAGAAACATATTGATGGGATATGGCACCTCCCGAAGAGCTAGTATATGTCGAACTAGGAGCTGCATAATGGTATCCACCGGATGTATGGGAGGCTACCACGGCAGGAGCAGCATAAGAGGCCACCTTGGTCACTGCTGGAGCCCCATAAGCAGCAGCTTGTGCCTTGGTCACTACAGGAGCTACATAGCCGGTTATCTGAGCTGCCGGTTTCGAAACATATTGATGTGATATGCCACCTTGGTTTAAATGAGCACTTTCCGATGAATAGGTAGCCACCTTAATGGGTGATGAAATGTAATGCGAGGCAGCTGGAGCCGCATAACTGGCCACTTTTGCTGGCGCTGATACATATTGTGTGGTAACAACTGGTGCTGGTTTGGCAACATACTGATGTGATATACCACCCGCAAAAGATTTACTATAGCCTGTTGACTGCAAACTCGGCAAGTAGCCTTTCGTGAGCGCGGGAGCATAGACGGCTGCCGAGGGTGCTACAGCCTTTGAAAATAAGGGTTCGGCAGCAAATGAGGCTAGATTACTGTGAGATGTTAGAGTGGCCAGTTTTGTTAAGGTCGGAGCGCCATATGTCACTTTCGGTGCATAGCTTAGCGAACCAGCAAATGAATTAGCAGCTCCAGTTGAAAATATTGATTCTAGATTTCCAGCTTTAGCATAATCATCCGATGTATAGGTTTCGATTTTGGAGTAGCCGGGTGTTTGTTTGGAAAACGTATAGCCAGGTGAGGTAAAGGATTCAATTTTTGTGGTAATAGCCGGAGAGCCAAAGGCTGTTTTGGACAAATCTGCGCCACCTCCCGAATAGTATGTAGCAGATTTTGAAACGCCTGGTGTAGATTGGCTATAAGTATAACCGGGACTTTGATATGTTTCTATTTTGGAGTTAACGGGAGGCAAATAGGCATTCGAAACTCTTCTGTTACTGATGGCTGGAGTTACTAAATTTTTAAATTCTATGCCAGATGGTACCACGGCAGCAAATTTCGAGGCTGGTGATTTATCGGCATACGTTATAGAGCCACCTTTGGCATAGGTAACAGCCGGTTCATAACTGGCAGTCTTTACTGGTGCTACATACTTTGTTACCTTTACTGGACCGCCGCCATGCGTATAGCCGGAAATACCCTCGGATGACTCATACGACGCTTGTGATGAGCCCACTGATGCATATTGTAATTTACCATTTTCCGTGTATGTAGACAAAGAAGGTGAAGTTTTCAGAGCTGATGCACCGGGTGTTATGGAAAATTTCACTTCCGGTGGTGTGTAACCGTAAGCAGCATTCAAGGCGTGTATACAATCTGGTATAGACTTGGGTGTTAAATCTGCCAATACTGTACCCCAAAGGCACAGAAATGCCAAAAATAACTGAAATAATTGGATAAAGATGAGAAAAATTCAAGGTCATATGAAGGGTTACAAATGTGGTGTGGTGAGTTTTTTTTTAATATAGAGTAGTTTTCACACATAATTGTAGTTGAATAATGATATTGTTTATTGCACAAGGCATACATATGTATGTGTTTAATTATTTTAATATTTCAATCACCCTTGGCGTCGTCACCTGTTTGGCGTCGTCGAAATCGTAGTCAATTTTCAGTCAACGTCACTTTAACACGACATCAATACAAATTTGGTATTCCCTAATAGTCTTGTGTCGACGTCGTCTTATTATCGATACATACAACACACATATGTAATATTTGAGTCAGCTGATTCGTTTTCTTTATTTTTTTGTGTAAAAACAAAATTTTGTGAATTAATAAAAACTTTTTTAAAAAGTATATTATTGAAATAAAATTATTGTTTTATACGGATTCCAGCGAAGAAGAAAACAAGAAGGGATTTTTTCTTCTATGCTATACAAAACACCGGCTCCGCACAGTAAAAATTTCTTGTATTTTTATGTTAAAATGTCATAATCTTTCTTTAATATCTATATCAAATTAAACCTTAATTTCTTGACTTTTAAATTTTGTTATTTGTTTGTTACTTACTCATATAGACGGATTTTCCCTGATTTTTTAAGATTTTTTTTTTTAAAATTATTATTTCGAAATTGACCTATAAATGGTCCACATAATTAGGTCATGTTATAAATTTTTGGAAAGGTCTTTAAAATACTTATAAATGTAGTTTTCAAGATGTAGCTAAATATATTACAAACTTTGGAGACCCGCCCACTCGAAAATAGGCGTGGCCGAGAAAAAAAATTTATTATTTGAGTTTAAATTTAAAACTCTATTAGTGATAAAATTTTGGAAATGATTTGAAAAATGTCACTAAAACCGACTTAAGCCAGTTTTTTTAAGTTCTTCCACCAAAAATTAAATTAAATAAAAAATAAATTTTTTCTTTTTATTTTTACTATTTAAATTTTTTTCTTAAAATTTTTCTTTGTACACAAAAGAATACAACACTACACAACCCAACACGATACTAAAAAGGCCGTCGACAAAATGAAAGGCAACATCGACGTCAATTCAAGTTACAGAATACCAAACAATGTCGACAGTCATCGATAAATGGCAACATTGACAACGAGAAAACGGATTTACAACAAACGATGTCCTCCTGTGTCGAAGACGCCAAATAGAATAAGGGTGAATAAGAATTTAAATGTTTTCTTCAGACTGATCGTGTTAATTAATTAATAAGATTAACATTTGAAAATCTAAAGACGTGATTTTTCATCATTCTAGAGAGACATCATTCCTTTCAACCCTTTTGTTCTGAATTCTTGATGCTAATTATGTTCAGCATATATTTAGTTTTAAGATAGTTCGGCATTTTAAAATTGAAACTTTATTTAAAACAAAATTTGTTTTCCGTGCTTTAAGTCTTCGAAAAAATGCTGTCTAACAGGTTTTAGACAGCAAATGTCAAAATTTGTGAAAGGGGCAAAGGTTTGTGGAGCTTCTGAAGAGTAAATATAAGCTATTTGCATTAAAATTTGATATTGGTGAAAACCTTAGGACTTAAAACTTAATAATTAAGTGTAATTAAATAATTTTATAAATTTTTCGCCGATTGAACACATTCGCCGCATTCATATAATATATTTAGTAACATTTTTTTTTATTCCAAATTATTAACTGAGCTTCACATGCTTTTTTGTAAATGTAACAGGTGCTACTATCGAACATTTTTTCTGGGGAAACACATTTTTAATTGATGCAGCTGTGTAAAATTTGACAATCGTGTATGACACGAGTTAAGCCTCAGTTAACCGACTGTAACGGAATGTAACTGCAACAGTAAGAAACAGCTGATTGATATTGTTATGCATAAAGTAATGCAAATGGTTATGGAGATGTAAAGGTAACGCAACACCGTAATGTATGAATCTGTAAGAAATAGAATTTCCTTACATTTTTACGTCATTACATAACATTCCGTTACAGTCGGCTAACTGAGGCTTTATTCTGGAGCGAAGTTTTAATAAACTTTGGAAGATTAGAGAATTTTATTATTGTCTTTTTAAACATGTCCAAACATGCCTGACTGAGCCTAAGATTGGATTATTTCTGTTGAATTTGATTTAAAGACTTTTATGCTCAATAAAGCGATATTCGGAAGTGTAAGAACTTATTTAATGCATCTGACATTTATGACCAATAAATTGCTATTTCGCAGGACATTTGTATTAGGACTAACTGAAATAATGGGCCGATTTTGAAAGGTTCATTCTTGGCCTGAAAAAATGCGCGTGTAATAAATTTTATCGAAATATCTTTAAATATACATACATACATATGTATCCTTAAATATATTTTTTGAGCACAAGGCTTATATGAACAGCCAGCCAGCCAAGTGGACTATGGTAAAACGGATAAGAAAGTTATTCGGTATTCGATACTACCCATAAGCAATAAGAATTGTGCTGTGTGAACACCGAAGAAATTTCAAGGAAAACTTTTTATCAATCTTTTCAATAAGAATTACTTCGTGTAAATTGGGACTTTTGATGATAGAAAATGTGCCTAATTTCAAGATATGCTGTGAAATAATTTCTTTACAAGACCATTTTCTATATTTTATATTCCGAGCCAAATTGAATAGCTTTTAAAATCGTGACGTACATATTTCTTGATGTTTGCAATAGCATTATAACTAGTGTTATAGTGAAGGTTCTGAAATTTCTAGTTCAATTTTAGACCGTATAAATTATGTAAAATTTAATTTATTTCTTTCAAAATATTTGTAAATGTTTTAATATGAGTACAAGTTATCTGGCTGAATCTAAGTAAATTGTCTGATTGTTGGCTATAAAGTATTTTGATTTTAAAGACAATTATTTATATTTTTATAGTTGCTTCGATTGACCACGCCTACTTTTTCCTTTTACTGATTTATGAAATAAATTTGTTGTTAAGAATTTCACTAAACTGATCACAATATCATTGGAATATATAATTTTACAATGTTTATGTTGCAACGGATACAAAAAGTTGCTGGTAGCAACAAGGACTTTTGAGTGGAATCATTCTATATATTCAATATTTTAAACATTTCATTTTATTAGAATTTACTTAAGGAAATAACAAGAATCTTATGAAATGTTTAATTTGTTTAATTAAATTTAATATTTAATGAAATTATAGCTGTTGTAGGTTCTTGTGTATCACTAGTATGAGTGTTGTCAACATGTTGCTAAAAAAACACTTGCAACAATTTTTTTTAATATTTAGTTTAAGGATATATTAATTGACGTTTTATAGTTATAATAATACTGTATAACTGTAGTTAAACAATTTAGTTTAAAAATTAAACAATTATACTGTTATGAAGTTCCAATAATTTATTTCTTGCTTTAAAAAACACAAATTTTAGTAAGTCTTTTTTATTTTATATTATTTTATACCATAATAAATGTTGATTTTTTTTATTTGCAGTAACTACTTATTGTCCTTTAATATTTCTTTTGCTAACAAGGACTCACCTTCATTTCAAAAAGTGTTTGCTTTTCTTTTACAATCAACTATATAGTTAGTTTTTGTTTATTATTTTAAAATTTTCTTTATTTTGCTAAACAAAATTAAGTAATCACACTATTAGAAACACACACATACACCAACACTATATAAAAGTCCTGAATTTGAAAAAAAATGTTAATAATCCAAAAAGTTTGACAGGGTTCTGCTATATCCTTTTTGTAGAGTAGCGTTATAACCGTTTCGCTAGACTTTATTGTTTTAGCACCGTTAGCATGCAGCAAAATTGTTTGCAAATATTTCTAGAGCTCCGGTGATGTAGAGCACCGCGAGATACTGATGGCCAGCAAGGCCCTATAAACGTTTATATACGGTCAAACGGACTCGTAACGCTTACTACTATGTTATGTTCACTTTTAACCAAACTGAACTAAGTTTTGTGTGTTCGAACACGCATTAAAATTTTCGCAGCTCCAACGAAAAACACACCAAGAAAAACAAAAAATGAGCAGATTTTTATGTTTTAGTTCCAGCTTCAAACTTTTTTTTTTCTTCTAACAAACAACAGCAGCTGACAAATGCTGCTGCGTTTGCAGTTGCTGTTGCAGCGAACACTAACTCAATTTCAGTTACAAATTCAAATAAATATGAATGTGCCAGTATTTGAAAAAAATATTAGAAATGCTGACGACAATATTAGTTTGTATGTTTTCTAAATCTCCTCTTAATATTCTCTCCATTGCAAATGTATATAAATTTTTTTTAAATAAAAAAAAAAACAACTACAAAAAATCAGAGCATGTTTTAGTAAAATATTAAAAAAAAAACAAACATCAAAAAACAAAATAGAGATTAAAATTGTAAAAACTACATCAAAAACAAAAAAACTAGTTCAAAAATCATATAGAATTATAAAGCCTTTCATTGCGAATGTTAGTAAGTAAAATATTTAGGCCTAAAAAAGGTGTCTAATACTCAACTATGAACAGCAACAGCAAATATCAGCATGTTCGCTGTATATTTTACACACTAATAATGTCAGCAAAACGAAAAAATAAAAAAAAAAACACATAAAATAGGAGCACTGTGGCTGGGAAATTATAATAAATCGTGGGAAAAGCTTCAATTAAAAAGCTGTTATAAAGAAAGATGATTGAAACTAAGACTAATTTAATACTACATAAAGAGTGATGATTAAAGCTAAACCAAAACTAAACTAAGAACCATGATTAAAGCTAAACTAAGACTATATAAAGCCAAACTAAGAATAAAATAATACTTTATGAAGAGCCATGATTGAAGCTAAACTACGTCTATATAAAATACCATGATTGAGCCAAACTAATATTAAAATAATACTGAATGAATATGAAGAGCCATGATTGAAGCTAAATTAAGATTATAATAAGTCTATGTAAAAAGACATGATTGAAGCTAAACTAAAAATAAAATAAGACTATAAAAAGATTGAAGCTAAACTAAGACTATGTAAATATCCATGATTGAAGCTAATTTACAATTAAAATAAGTCTCTATAAAGAGTCATGATTGAAGCTAAACTAAGACTAAAAAAGACTATATAAAGATCCATGATTGAAGCTAAACTAAGGCTATGTAAAGATCCATGATTGAAGCTAAACTAAGACTAAAATAAAACTGCATAAAGATCCATGATTGAAGCTAATTTAAGATTAAAATAGTGTCTATAAAGAGTCACGATTAAAGCTAAACTAAGACTAAAATAAGACTATATAAAGATCCACGATTGAAGCTAAACTAAGACTATGTAAAGATCCATGATTGAAGCTAATTTAAGATTAAAATAAGTCTCTATAAAAAGTCACGATTGTAGCTAAACTAAGACTGAAATAAGACTATATAAAGATCCATGATTGAAGCTAAACTAAGACTATGTAAAGATCAATGATTCCAGCTAATTTAAGGCTAAAATAAGACTAAAGAGTCATGATTGAAGCTAAACTAAGACTAAAATAAGACTATGTAAAGATCCATGATTGAAGCTAAACTATGACTATGTAAATATCCTTGATTGAAGCTAATTTAAGACTATAAAATCTCACGATTGAAGCTAAACTAAGACTAAAATAAAACTGCATAAAGATCAATGATTGAAGCTAATTTAAGATTAAAGTAGTGTCTATAAAGAGTCACGATTAAAGCTAAACTAAGGCTATATAAAGATCCACGATTGAAGCTAAACTAAGACTATGTAAAGATCCATGATTGAAGCTAATTTAAGATTAAAATAAGTCTCTATAAAGAGTCACGATTGGAGCTAAACTAAGACTAAAATAAGACTATATAAAGATCCATGATTGAAGCTAAACTAAGACTATGTAAAGATCCATGATTAAAGCTAAACTAAGACTATGTAAAGATCCATGATTGAAGCTAATTTAAGACTAAAATAAGACTATATAAAGAGTCATGATTGAAGCTAAACTAAGTCTAAAATAAGACTATATAAAGCTGCATAATTGAAGCTCAACTAAGGCTATGTAAAGATCCATGATTGAAGCTAAACTAAGACTATGCAAAGATCCATGATTGAAGCAAATTTAAGACTAAAAGAGTACTATATAAAGAGTCATGATTGAAGCTAATTTAAGATTTCAAAATGTCTCTATAAAGAGCCAAGATTGTAGCTAAACTAAGACTAAAGATACAAGATGGAAGCAAATTAAGATTAAAATAAGTCTCTATAAAGAGCCAAGATTGAAACTTAACTAAGACCCTAATTGAAGCAGAAAATAAAACTATATGAAGAGCCACGATTGATGCTATACAAAGACTGTAAAAATAATCATGATTGAAGCTAAAGCTATGATGGCAGCTGATACTACAGATATATGTATAATAATTTCATTACATTTCGTTTTCTTTATTTCACGGAACACAGTGCTCCACCAGCAGCATCCATAATACCACGACAAACAACTTGAGCTACCAAATCGTGTGTTGTCTGCGATCATAGGCAATCACGAATACTAATGCGTAACAGCTAAATGAAAAACAAAAAAAAAAAAAACAATTTGGTTTTAGTTGGTTATATCGATCGTTATGTTTCTATTTTTTTTTTTTTTTGTGGATTTTGGGAGCATTATACAATTTGGCTTAAAGTGCCCCACCTTCGTTGCGTTGCCGCCATCGTCATCAGTCGCCAAAAAATGCAGAAAACGCAGTATGTCGCACACGGTTAATGCAGTTTATATGCATTTTTTTTACTTAATGTTGATTTAGTTATGTGCGTTTTTCAAACAGCAGAGATCACTTTTGCTTTTTTTTATTGTGTTTTTCTGTTTTTTTTTTTGGTGCGATTTTTTTCAACAAAACAATTTATTTTTCTGCTGTTTCTTGTCTTTGAATTGTTTAGTTGGCGGTATGTAAATTTTTTTTTTGTTTGCAGCCAGTTTAGAACACTGAAGGAAAAGTAGCATTTCTTTCAAACAGTTTTGATTAATACATCAGTAAGAGACTAGTATTTATATAACAGTGGTAATATAAAATCATGCTATTTAATCTGTAGATTATAATTGTCCTATTGCATTAGTGATAAAGGTCCCCCGGGATGCAATTGTAAAACTTACATATTGATACAAATAAAGTATACAACATAATTGGCCAAATAAACTATTATTCCAAAGTAATTATTTGCTTTCTTAAACTTGGATATATCTTGAAATAACAAATAAGCCCCAGTGTCTTTGTACCCCTTTTAAAAATCTGATTTTATCTTAGTAATTGCAAATATATTTATTTTATAATTTTTCTCATTGTACTTCATCTATTTTAGCTGTAGGCTGTTTTGAGCACAAGTTCTAAACTGCAGTTACTCTAACTATGCGTGCTAGTTTGTTACCAATTTTTCTTTAAAAAAAAAATATATATACATATATATTAAAAAATAATGTTTCATTTGAGCAGCTTTTTCTGCCTTTTTTAATATTTGTATATATTTCATATAAATGTATGAGTTAGTAAGGTGCTAATATAGTGTTTGTTATAATAAAAAACATATACATATCTACACAATCGACACCCGAAAAATTGTGTACGTTCGAAAGGACTCACGGTATTGACGCACCCATTGATGCAGAAAAACTGCTTCTGAGTGTTTCTCATTGCTTTAAATCCCTACTTTTCAAGCCTCATTGACCTCGATATTCTACTACCCTATTATCTCATATACAGGAAAATGGAATAACAAACAACAAAGATGTATAGAGCTCTCTTTGAAGTCGCTAGTCTACGCCGATAAGCCCGAAACGATTGACGACAACATCTTCCAAGAATTTTTTCACATCTGCTGGCTAAAACCATAAGCAATGTCTTAATTTTTTTTCATTAAATCGATTCTATGTATTTGCAATTTACTTGTATACATATTTTTCCCACTTACTCATAAAAAATATTTAAAGAAGCCAAACAGTTTAGAATAAAACAATTTTTATTAAAAATTTTTCTTACATTTTTGTTCTTTCCGTTATTTGAGCTTAAAGCTACATACATATATATAGACGGTTGTCAGATCATACAATGTTGTCAGGTCTAGCAATGTACTGACATTGAAAAATTGTTAGCAAAAAGTAAATTAACAATGCTTTTTCTTACAACTTTGGAAGACAAAAATCTTCAGTTCACACGGACATTTTCTGAACATTTTTCAGACACCATTGTAAGATCTGACAATCGTCTGTACAAAGCTTAAGCAAAATTAAGAAAAATATCTAGATTGCGGAATCAATAATATGACAATACTGTCAGTGTAGAGGAAAAAAGGGGAAAAAATGCTTCCGCACAAATTATTATTCTTTTCGTAATTGCGAAACGGAATTAATAATTCGACCCAATATTTTCCAAAATTGACCGCAGTATTTTCAGCAATAACCATTTAAACATTTTTTGTTTATTAATTTTATTTTCTTGTTTTAAATTTGTCAGTTTGTTTATGACTTGAGTGTTACCGTTTGGTTAATTTTTTTAACTAAAACTTTAACTTTCATATAACATATGAAAAACATATGTAAAAATGTCTTAGGTGTTGTACAACATTTTTACAACTATTGTAAATTCACACGACGTACAACTCCTACGACACTACAACATCACTTGTGAATTGAACGTATGTATTTTGATATTTTCGAGTGTTAATGTGATTTTTAGTTAGAGGATAATATATGAATTTCATTAAAAAATGTTTGTTGACATAAAACTTATTTTTAAAGTAGACTTTATATGGCAGCTAGAGACAATTGTGGCTGTAGAATTTGGCTTGTGGTGTAATTTGTCTTTATATCGAAATACATACAAATTAACTCCAGTTTCGTTGAAGACTTTATCTAGGCGCATAGGACATAAATTTTCGAGTGTAAAACTTTACAAAACTAATGTTTTTTTTATAGTTTATTAAACAGACAACAACTGCTTTAAATCGCTTTAAAGTACCCATGGTGTAACTATACAAGGTGTTTACAATTTACTTATGTCAAAAGTAATACTTTTTCAAGTGTTTTTAACAGTAGTTCATTATACAAACAAAATGCCTGTTATTATTTTTAGTTGAACTGTTAATTTTTTAAATTTTTGGTATTTCTTTTGTCAGGCTCAAGTTCATTAAATTTAATTTTTATTAAATTATTTTTACTAAAGGTAGGAATTGTTTTACAACTTGAAAACATTTTTTATTTGATAATTTTTCTTGGTTGGGATTCGAACCTGGGTTGAATTTACATGTTTCAAGATTTTCTCATCCGATTTCTTTGCGTTCTAACCCTCTGCACCATTGCGGTGCCCGCTAGCCAACAGACAAACATCAATCCTTTAACCAGTGTTACCTGGTGGTTCGAAATTTGCTGTAATTATGATTTTTCAATTGTTTCTGTATTGTGTTGTATTTGTGGCCGATTTGCATTCACCTTGTATAGTTACACCATGAAAGTACCTACATATGTATATAAACTGCTTCAAAATTTTCACAATTTTTTCAATGAAAAACAATTTTTTTTTATTTTATTTTGCTTAAAATATGTAACAACTAAACAAACGCATATTTATAAGTTTTATTATAAGTTTGAATAAAGTATATTACGTTTGTTAATAATATAAACAAGAAAAACAAAAAATACATTTTTGATTTGCTTTAATATTTTTTGCTTCAAAAATTTTCTTACAAACTAACCACAAAAAAATAGCAACAATTTGATTTAGATTTATATCACCTGGTATGAAAAGCCAGCTACAAATAAAAGTGCGTTTAGTTGCGTGTAGTTTTTTAGCCGAAAAAAAAAACAGAAAAAAACCAAATATTCAATTCAATTTGAATTCAATTTTATTATTTGATTTGATTTTTGTATTTTTTTTTTGTAGGGGTCTTATACAGTTATTGATAGTAGTAGGTCTACTTATGTATGTCTGTTTTTGATACATACGATATTTGTGTTTACTGCTATTAGTTACTTTTAGATTACTGGTATTTATGTGCATGTTTTGGTTTGATTTTACAATCGAATATTGATGCAAATAATATGAAAAAAGCCTGTATTGCATGATTTGATAAAAATAAAATTTAATATTGCAACAATTTTCAATTTGCTTATATCATTTTTTTTAGTTTTTAGGTGTTTTTTTTAGTTTGTTTTGCTGTATAAAAAGCCTTGACAAAATTTTAAACAATACCCTATATATTTACGTACATATTGAAAAGGCGTTGTTAATGTTGATGTGGTGTTGCATGTGTCGGCAATTCTTTTTAATGGCTTTTTGGAAAAAATATTAACATTTTTTAATGTTTTGCCAACGTGCTAATAATATCTTAATAAATGTTTATGTTTTGTTAGCCATTGTTTCCTTAAAAACAATGAAAATGTTGGCTGTTTTTTTTTTCAAAAGTAACAGGTACTTTTTATGTATTTTCAGATTTGTATAAATATTTCAGTTAATGTTGGCTGTTGAAAAATGTTATGAGAAGTCTGACATTTGACAGTTTTTAGTATTTCCCAAAAAAAAAATTACTTTATGCAACCAATCTAAACATAGAAGTACTTATTGCAAAACCTATATCCTTCTACTTAGTATAATATAATAATAATTTTACTTAATTGAAATAAACCAATTTAAACGAAGCAATACTTTAAGCTAAGACGAGTACACACTTGATTGTCTAGCAATTAGTTTTACTCTCTGCGATTTGTCGCTGCGACTCTGACGTTCTCTTTTGGTGTTTCTTTTAAATTCATCGTCTGTTCACATGATGAAATATTTATTGCACCATTCTTGCAACATTTTGACATTAAATTGTTAATTTTACCTATTTCGCTCCTTCGCAGCTGTGTTGCCATATAGGACCCAGTTACATTACAGGTACATTATACAGGTTTTCATATTTCTGATATTTCACTATAGTGAAATTATTCATAATAGTATATATAGAATTTATTTATTTAAATTTAAAACAACAATCTGTTCTCTTTTTAATTTAGAGTTATTTATACGTAGTGTTGTCAAAAATTTTCTGTAATCCCATAAAATGAAATGTCATCATGGCAACACTGCTGGTAAATGAAATAAAAATAATACAAAAGAAAAGAAGAAATGTCAAATTTGTCGCTGCGTTTGACAAAACTACTACGTATTTCATCTATAAACTCGAGTCGCAGGAGAAAAGTCTCAGGTAAAAATCGCAGGGTGTGAACGCTCTCTCTCTTGTGTGTATACTCTCAAATAAAAATCTGAGCAATTTAAGCAATAAGCATTGTGCTATGTGAACACCGAAGAAATTTCAAAGAAAAAATTGTATCAATTTTTTCAATAAAACTAGCTTCGTGTAAATTGGAACTTATTTCAGTCTGCATATTAACAAAATATTCAAGACAATCCCTGATTCCTCCAACAAGTCCGACAACAAACAGTTGCTATGAAATCCCCACAATAATATTTTAGACTGAATTTTTCTTTTGCAAAGTTTACTAAATACATTTGTAAAGCTTTGTATAGACGGTTGTCAGATCTTACAACAATGTCCGAAAAATATTCAGAAAATGTCTAACAACTGTATGAACTTAAATTTTTTGTCTTCTAACGTTGTAAGAAAAAGCAAGAAAAGTGAAAGTACATTGCAAGACAAAACTATTGCCAGACATCTAACAAATGTGTGAACACATTTTTTGTCATTGTAAGATTGTTTTAAGACAATTATCAAACACTTTTAATTGTCATATGTGCAAAATTTATGCATCTGTCAATGGCAGCATTGTCAGAGAAATTATTCTAAATGCAACTTTGTATTTACAAAAATAAATAAACAAACAAAAGCGTGCATTAATAATATTTTCGAAAAAAGTGAAAACTTATCGAGGAAGTTGAGGCACGGCGAAGTTTATGGGATGCTGGTTGGGTTGAATGTAAACTTTCCAAAGATATTTTATGGCAAGAGATCGCAGATTTCATACATTTAAATATAAATGAATGCAAAGGAAAATAGGAAAAGCTGCGCGTCTTATTCAAGCTGTCGCTGAAGCACCCAATTCTTTAGGCAAACTTTGCGGCGTTTTTTTTTTTTGTTATTTTGTAGTCATTCTTGATACTTTCTAGGACATGTGCAGATAAAATTGTTTCAATTGCTGTTTTTTGTTCCATGACAATATTTAAACTTTTTAAACACACACATCTTTGCCACACAACTATCTGACAACCGTGTGAACTGACAATTTCAGTTGACAGATAAATTCATTGTGTGCCAATGAAATTTTAAGGTTTTCTTACAGTCGCCTGAACTGACAATTTACCTTTTGCTAACAATTTTTCAATGACAGTACATTGCTAGATCTGACAACATTGTATGATCTGAAAACCGTCTATACATAGTTTAAGTATGTACATTGTACAACCAAAAAAATTAAATATCCAGAGCATCAACAAAAATAAAAAAAAACAACAAAACAAAGCTTACAGCCAACGAGAGAGGGGAGAGAAAACGAGAGGGTACATGAAATAATGAGGAAACAAAAGGATATTTTTATATATTATTTTTTGAATAAATACTTAAAACCTATTGCACATCAATGGAAAGGCAATAAGGTCTCGTTTCTGAAAATTAAAAAAAACTTTTAAACTGCACAATAACTTTGAGTTAAAAACTACATAATAAAATTCGTCTATTATAGAGAGAAAATTATCCAACAGAGTCATCATTAACCTGGATACCTGGATGGCAGCAAATAAGCATCTATTCCTTCAGTTTCCAAAATCTTTAAATAATATAACAATCAACATTTTTCTACAATAAAAGTGAAAGGTGCGTAATTTACTTAAACATTTTCTTACACATATTCATTACAATTTTCAAATTAAAAAACAATAGTAGTACGCATATATATTTTTCACTGCAAGCTGTATATTTAAAGTATTAAATTTTTAATTTCTTGAATTTGAGTTTAAGTTGCCCATAAAACTTGAATATTTGTAAGTATGTAGATATTTGTCTTAAGAAAACTTTACAACAACTAACATTAACAGCCGAACGTAATGGTCACACGCTTATTTCTTTGCAAAATTTAAAAACAAAAAAAAAAAAATGAAAATCTTTGGAAATAAACTGGAGTAGTAGTAGCAGCAGTATTCTATTGAAAATTTACTAACTTGGCTAATATTTTGAGGAATTATCTAGTTTTCATACCCCACCGACAGGGTAATAAGGAAATATAATTAGTTTGTTAAGGGGTTTGGTAACATTTAAATATTATTAATTGCTTGACATAAGAGTAAAAGTAGAGTTATACAAGATATACAGGAGTAGAGTTAGAGTAATGTTAGAGTTGAGTTAGATTAGAGCTAGTGTAGAGTTAGGGTAGAGTAAGAGTAGAGTTAGGGTAGAGTAAGAGTAGAGTGAGAGTAGAGTTAGAGTAAAGTTAGACTAAAGTTAGAGTAAAGTTAGGTTAGAGTAGAGTAGAGCTAGAGTAGAGTTGGCGTAGAGTTAGAGAAAAGTTAGAGTTGAGTTAGATTAGAGCTAGTGTAGAGTTAGAGAAGAGTAGAGTTAGGGTAGAGTAAGAGTAGAGTGAGAGTAGAGTTAGAGTAAAGTTAGACTAAAGTTAGAGTAAAGTTAGGTTAGAGTAGAGTAGAGCTAGAGTAGAGTTGGCGTAGAGTTAGAGTAAAGTTAGAGTTGAGTTAGATTAGAGCTAGTGTAGAGTTAGAGAAGAGTAGAGTTAGGGTAGAGTAAGAGTAGAGTGAGAGTAGAGTTAGAGTAAAGTTAGACTAAAGTTAGAGTAAAGTTAGGTTAGAGTAGAGTAGAGCTAGAGTAGAGTTGGCGTAGAGTTAGAGTAAAGTTAGAGTTGAGTTAGATTAGAGCTAGTGTAGAGTTGGAGAAGAGTAGAGTTAGGGTAGAGTAAAAGTAGAGTGAGAGTAGAGTTAGAGTAAAGTTAGACTAAAGTTAGAGTAAAGTTAGGTTAGAGTAGAGTAGATCTAGAGTAGAGTTGGCGTAGAGTTAGAGTAAAGTTAAAGTTGAGTTAGATTAGAGCTAGTGTAGAGTTAGAGAAGAGTAGAGTTAGGGTAGAGTAAAAGTAGAGTAAGAGTAGAGTTAGAGTAAAGTTAGAGTAAAGTTAGAGTAAAGTGAGAGTAGAGTTAGACTGCAAGGTTTTCCTCTGGAGAGGATAACGGGAATAGAGTAGAGTTGGCGTAGAGTTAGAGAAAAGTTAGAGTTGAGTTAGATTAGAGCTAGTGTAGAGTTAGAGAAGAGTAGAGTTAGGGTAGAGTAAGAGTAGAGTGAGAGTAGAGTTAGAGTAAAGTTAGACTAAAGTTAGAGTAAAGTTAGGTTAGAGTAGAGTAGAGCTAGAGTAGAGTTGGCGTAGAGTTAGAGTAAAGTTAGAGTTGAGTTAGATTAGAGCTAGTGTAGAGTTAGAGAAGAGTAGAGTTAGGGTAGAGTAAGAGTAGAGTGAGAGTAGAGTTAGAGTAAAGTTAGACTAAAGTTAGAGTAAAGTTAGGTTAGAGTAGAGTAGAGCTAGAGTAGAGTTGGCGTAGAGTTAGAGTAAAGTTAGAGTTGAGTTAGATTAGAGCTAGTGTAGAGTTGGAGAAGAGTAGAGTTAGGGTAGAGTAAAAGTAGAGTGAGAGTAGAGTTAGAGTAAAGTTAGACTAAAGTTAGAGTAAAGTTAGGTTAGAGTAGAGTAGATCTAGAGTAGAGTTGGCGTAGAGTTAGAGTAAACTTAAAGTTGAGTTAGATTAGAGCTAGTGTAGAGTTAGAGAAGAGTAGAGTTAGGGTAGAGTAAAAGTAGAGTAAGAGTAGAGTTAGAGTAAAGTTAGAGTAAAGTGAGAGTAGAGTTAGACTGCAAGGTTTCCCTCTGGAGAGGATAACGGGAATTTCGTCCCCTTAGACCCCAGTATATCAAGCCTAAGCACGGGACTTGATAATTGGCCAATATAGGCAAATGATGATACGTTCGTGAAAGGTGTTTATTAGCTGTAACGCAGTATCCCGCAGACCAATTCAAAAATTTGCAGAAAAATAAAGAAAATCTTTCGGTGCAGGGTTCAGTAATTCCAGTAGCGATGATTTTGACGGGTATGTATGCATGCATATTGTCGAAATTATACAAAAGCAATACTTCTCCGGTAATGTACTCAGCTGGAAGAGTAGCTAAGAATCTATTTGAAAGTAGTGTTATAACACTGAAGTCACCACCATCTGATAACAAAATAGCCAACACTGAAGAGGAATGTAGTGTAAGTGAAAAACGTCTGGCTATCCTCAAGTTTCAAAAAGGAAAAGCTTTTCATACAACTTGATGAAAATATAAGCACTGCCAACATCAGACTGCAAACCCAAAAAAATATGCGCAATAATAAGGGATAACCTCATATATGCCACAGCATTATATCAACAATTGCCAGAGTATAGGGACGCCATATGCCAGAATGCTGGATCACTCTCAATATCATTTGCCTAGTGCGTTAATTTATGGTATTTTCAATTCTGTTCTGCCTTTAAAAACTCTGCTACAAGTTAAAGTTTAAAACCACGATTAAAAGCAGCTTATTCAGATTATTGTGGTGTATATTATTTGTATGTCCTGCCAGTCAAGTCAAGTGTTTTTTTTTTTTTATTTTTCGCAATTTGATTAAAGTTGTATGTGCTTTTTATACATACAATACGAGCACATAAAATGAAATAAAACTAAATTATTTATTAAGAATTGAAAATTTTAAGCAAAACTAAAAAAAGTAAAACAAAATATGCATAACGAATTGAAGTAAACTATGCAGAGAAACTGATATTATTGTTCATACCTAAAACTAATTTTAACCCACTTCTTAAGACAAGTTTTAGTTAAAAACTCTTTTAGGTACAAGTATATGTACATTTGTATATCTAACTGCAATATCCAACACAGCCTATTCATAATTTAATCCAGCACTCGTTAAACTCTAGTCAATGTGATTTTAAGTACTATGAACGTTATGAATATGTTTTAGTTTTAGGCCCAGTTGTCACATGCGCGCATGCGTATGCAACCAATTCAAAATAACGCCACGAAAAAAAAAATCAATAAAAATTGTGGTAATAATAAGGCAACAAACACCAACAAGAAAACTACATCTTTTATTACGTAAGTTCTTTTTGGAATATTCAAAGTTTAATAAATACTCGCATTGGCTTAGTATTAAGTGTAATGGTCAAATCTATTTGACCACTATATGCTAGTGTTACCTCACTGTCTCTGCTGCAGTTATAGAAAACAACAGACAGACAGTTAGACAGATTACCCGTTTAGGCCGCCTGCCTGTTTGCCAGCCAGCTAGACGAGGCTAGCAGCTAGCTAAGCCTAAATGTGTGGCATGCAACAAATAACAAAAATGATGCATAACCGTAAACAACACATTCATGTCCTCTATACGAGTACTAGTAGATACTGTATGCAAAACTGACAAATATAATTTTTGAATTTTTATCAAATTTAGTTTTATGAGTGTATATGTGTATGGGTTGTCTGTATATGTATGTTTAAGTATTTGTTGAAATTATTTTTTCAAAATTTTACTTTATCATTATTTGTGATACTTTATGATCTTTAGTTCATTTAGAGTGTAATAATCATTATTTTTTAAACTATAGCAGCGGTTACTTAGAATGGATAAAAGATCATTTTGTTCTGCAGGAACATAGCAGCAAACTCACAGAGACTTTTGGAAATAAAGCGTAGTTAATGAGTTGGTTTAAGAATAGTCTATTTTAAATTATAAACAGATCATAGATAAGACCATAGATGATGGGGCATTGTAGATCATGGGCAATAACAGATCATTAATTGTTAAAAATCATGAACTACTGCAGATCATGGATCACAATAGATCACTGAGTATTATACATAGATCATGAACCATTATAGATCATAGACGATTACTGATCATGGACTATTACAGATCAGGGATCATAGTAGATCATGAACCATTATAGATAATGGATCATTAAAGATCTGGGACCATTATAGATCCTGGACCATTATAGATCATGGATCGCTACAGATAACATAGATCATGGACCATTACAGCTCACTATAGATCATGGACCACAATTGATCATGGACCATTATAGATCATGAATCACTACAGATGATTTGCCATTGTTGATTATGGATCATTACAGATCATGGAACACTATAGATCATATACCATTATAGATCATAGACCATTATATATCATTGAATATTATAGATCATGGACCATAACTGATCACCGACTATTAAAGGTCAAAAGCCACTATAGATCATAGGGCACTATAGATCATGGAACATTATAGATTATGAAATATTATAGATCATAAAGCAATACAGATAATGGACCATTATAGATCATGTATTATTATAGATCATGGACCATAATTGATTATGAACCATTTTAGATCATGGACCACAATTGATCATGGAACATTATAGATCAAGGAATATTATAGATCATGCAACATTATAGATCATGAACCACTATAGCTGATTGAACATTATAGATCATGGACCATAATTGATCATGGACCATTGTAGATCATGGACTATTACTGATCATGGATCATTTGAGTTTGGGTGCCTCGATAGACTAGGCAATAGTGTGCCGGAATATCAGTCAGAGGGTTGCGGGTTCGATTCCCGCCAAAGACTCTGGGTGTTTTCTGCAGACAAGCCAAAAAGCTTCGCAGTTTGTGTTTGTTTTCCAAAAAAAAACAAAGTTCATAGACCACTACAGTTGACGCACCATTGTAGATGGTGGACCATCATGGAACATTATAGATCAAGGAACATTATAGATCAAGGAACATTATAGATCATACAACATTATAGATCATGAACCACTATAGCTGATTGAACATTATAGATCATGGACCATAATTGATAATGGACTATTACTGATCATGAACCATTTTAGTTCATAGACCACTACAGATGATGCACCATTGTAGATGGTAGACCATCATGGAACATTATAGATCATGGATCATTATATTTATTTATTTATTATATTTTCTTTACCATTATAGATTATGGACTATTATAGATCGTGGATACTTTTATAAAATTCAACAATTTTATTTGATCTCTACTTCGCTACTGTCTTCAAATAACCTATTTTGGCAGTAATTTTATTTATTTTATCACTAGCGGAATTTTTTGTTAAATTTCCGTTAAGATTTTGTTGCAACTATTTGTGGCAGCTGTTGGAAGCTGTTTAGAAGTTTAATTCCTTAATGGTAACTGCAAATATTAATTACATACATTTATATTCATTAACGTTTCTGTGATACAGCAATGATTTAGAAGAAAAAAAAAAAAAAAAACAAACGATATTGACAAACTTTTGGTGGCAAAAACAATATGTGCTGGTATAATTTTATGGCGATGGTTTAATAAAGTGTAATTTTTAAAAAGTCTCAAATGATAACAGACAAATTACAAACAAACAAAAAACATAGCGAAGTAAACAAAATAAAAATAAAACTAAAGTAAATAATTTCATATTTTGTTGTAAGTTTATAATGTTTAGTAGACACGCAACATGCTGATGCACTAAAATACAAACATAAATACAGTACTTACATAGTTTTAATTTTTACAGTAGATATGTATTTAGCAATATTTTTTTTTTATGAATTTAGAAGGTAACGTTTGTACATATGTACGTTAGTATTCATAGGTATTTTATCCATAGTGTTATAATGTTGTACACTGCATTAAGTTGTTGAAATTATTGAAAATTTATTTTTAGTATTTGTTAAACAAATGTACATCTAATTCAATATTTTACATATTATAATGTATGTAGTACGAAATAGAAAAAAATAATGCAACAAACAACATGATTTTTCCATGTACTCGTAAACATGTGTAGCTGTTGTAAAAAGGAACATTTCTTGCAACGTTTTTCTTTTTTTATGATTTATTTGTTATTATAGTGGCATATAGTGAAGTACATACCGTAGAGCACTAAAGATCAGTTTAGTTGGTAGAAAGTTTAAATGTTTCCTGTTGGGTTTGTAGTTAGCACTGTAAAGATTTCGGATATTAATTTATTTACTTAAAATATATTGAATTTGGAAGCTTAAGTTGTATAATAATAAAATCAGAATCTTTAACTGAAATGTCTGATTTAAGCTAAGAATTATTCATGCCTAAATACAACGATACTTGGGGTTTATTCAACATTGCTTATTAATAATATTTGAAGAAAGACTTGCTAATTAAGCTACATTATTGGAAGAGAAAAAAATTAATGTGTTTTCCATAACATTTAGTTTATCTTATACATGTTTGAACTCATTTTCCATCTATTGGATTCGGGATTACCGCTTTTATCTCATATAAAACTCTGAATTTGCAGCCATTCACCTATAAATGTTCCATGATGGAGGAGGCAGATTAAGAAGTTATGACATTTAAAGCACAGTATAGCAAACCATTACATTATAGATCATTGACCATTATCTTTAATATTTAAAGCTCGATATGTCCTGAACAACAAGTCCTAGGTAGATGAAATTTATGAATTCATGACATGAACTTTTTTTTTTTTTGATGTCCGAAAATCTTTAGTTTTGAAATTGGTCTAAATCGATTCAAAAGAAAATCATTATGTACTTACTTTTTATTATTCTTTCTTCTAAGAATCTTCTGCAATAATTATAAGTCACTTTAATGCTGTAAGAAATGTTTGAAAAACAATAGCGATAATTCATCCAAATAAAGGTTAAATGATCTGATACATGTCACAGGTTATCTATCGCTCACTCCTCGTTTAAGTTTAGGAGTTTGGAACAAAATGTCCACTTTATAATTATGAATTTATTGTTAACGACGCTGCGACTTTAACCTGCGACTAAATTTTATAGATGCAATACGTACGTACCTGCTAGTGATGCAGTTTTTGTGAAACGCAGCGACAAATTTGACATTTCTTCTTTTCTTTTGTATTATTTTTATTTCATTTATCAGCAGTGTTGCCATGATGACATTTCATTTTATGGAATTACAGAAAATTTTTAGCAGCACTGTGTATAAATAACTGTAAATTAAAAAGAGAACAAATTGTGGTCAAAAAATTTAAAATTTAAGAGAAAATTTAATTTAATAGTGAAGTATTGATCCTATATGGCAACACATCAGCGAATGAGCGAAATAGGAGAAATTAACAATTTAATGTCAAAATGTTGCAACAAATGTTACATCATGTGAACAGAAGATGCATTTGGAAGGGACACCAAAAGTCAGCAGAGCCGCGGCGACAAATCGCAGCATGTGAACCCACTCTTTTTATAGTTTATCTTCTCCGTAAACATAAGATTTCCATATGCTTACATTTTGTTATGGGAAAACTTTAAATAATTTCAAATTATTTACAGATTATACAATTATCCCTTGTCTATCAACAGTATTGGGTTGTTTGCGAGTTGAACTTTTAAAGAATTAAACGCTCATTGATAAATTCATTGAGTTTCATAGTAAATTGAACATTAGTTGGTTGCATTTAAGATTTATCTATTTTTTAAAATTGCATGCCTGCCAATCACTTGACTCGATTTAAACATTCATTTAACATTTTGCACTGGATCAAATTTACAAACAAACAACATTGTTAGAATATCGAAAATCTAAATCAAAAAGACAAAAACAAAAACGTTACGTAATTTTGATACAAAAAAAAAAAACTAAAACAATTTAAAACAAATGAAAATGTTGGCATATTTTACAAGACTTGTTTGCAGCTATTTGAGAAAATAAAAAAAGTTATTCTAGGTGATATTTGTAGCTAAAATTTGTTTGTATTTTCGTAAAAGGGAAACGCCTCTCAATTAAGTTGGTTGACATGTTAAATTGAACAAACACTTGATTTTTTGAATAACGTTTTTTTTTGTGTAATATTCATAATTTAACGCAACAGAAAATGTGTACAAGACTTAAAATAAGGCGTGCATGACAAAAGACAAGGTTTCTTTAGCGTAGCAAACAATTTGACTCCAAATGAAATTTGTAATGATTAAGTGCTGGCAACAAACTACTGCCACATGTGGGCTTTAATTACAAACGGATGGATGAGAGTACGTGCACAAAAAAGAAGGTGAGGAATATTAATTATAAGGTATAGTTTATTTGATATATTTATATGTTTTTAAAATAAAACTACAGTTAACTTTAACTTTTGAATATAAAAACATAACAGCTAAGTTTGTTATTCTGTTAATTTTTTTTTGTCAAGCTAATCAATTCAAATTTCAGACTTTTTGGGGTTAAATGTAATTAAAAACATGAATTGTTAACTAAATATAAAATCAAAAAAAAAAAAATATATATTTTTATATAAATATAACAATTTTTTTGTAAAGATTTTTTCTGTAAATTTAGAGTGGTGGCTGTTTAAAGCATATTTTTCATACGCTTGAATTACGTTCAGCAATTTGAAGGAGAACGACATGCGTGTGGAGTATTTCTACCACGGCTCCACTATTTGCGACACTTCTTTCTTGTGTAGCTGCTGCTGCTGCTACTCGTTCCTTGTGTTTTTTTTTTTTAGCTTATTGAACGAGTATTTAATATTAAATAATAAGACTATGACTACTTTTAAATCTAGATAAATTATGTATGAACTAAACAATAATACCGCCATCATATTGTGTATTTTCAACTAATAACTCATTGTGTCTCTCTTAAAAACCGTAAAACTAAAAACCAAATAAAATTAAATAAATTATAAAACATTGCTTTGTGAAAAAAAAAACAAAAGATAGAAAAACTACAAGATCATTTGGCTGGTGGTCTCAAATGTTATAATTGTATAATTTGAGCCAGACGTCTAACAGTGGGTTACTGACAGCTCATCATCAATCAAAATTAACTGTATTTGGGAGCGAAAACATATGATAAATTAAGACTTAAACTAAAACTATAACAGAGATACGATTGAAGCCAAAATAAGTCAATGCATAGACATAGATTAAAGCTAAACATACTAAGGATAGAAGCTAATCCAATAAAAGAAACACAATTAATGTTAAAGTAAGATTTAAAAAAACCACGATTGGTGCTAATCGAAGACTATAAAATGTGTCATGCTTAAAGCTAAAATAAGACCTTATAAAAGTCATAAAGCTTATCCAGAACTGTAAAATATTTATAATTAAAGCTTATACAAAACCATAACAAAAGTCGCTATTGAAGCTAAATTAAAAATATTTTCAGCTCTTAAGGTTTCAAGGATCCACGATTGAATCAAAACTAAGACTATTTGAAGATCCTAACAAGAAACACGAATGCAACTGAACAAAGACTATTTGAAAATTCTAACAAGAGACATGAATGAATCAGAACCAGGACTAAAAGCAGACACGAATGCAGCTAAACAAAGACTATCAGCCATGTCACAGAATTTAATTCTGTTCGAAAGTAGAATTAATTCTGTATTTTGCTTCTATAGAAAAAGCAAAACGAAAATTTTTTCGGAATGAAACCACTTTTAATTTGCTATGTGGAATTGTAGTTTTAAGAATTTCTATGTTTCATTCCGAAAAAAAAAATTTCGTTTTACTATTTCTATATAAGCAAAATACGGAATTAATTCCACTTCCGAACGGAATCAAATTCTGTGACATGGCTGTATATTAAGATCCTAACAAGAAACACGAATGAATCCCAAATAACACTATTGTAAAATCCTAAAAGGAGCTAAGATTGAAGCTAAATCAAAGGTGCATGATTGAAGCTATTCTAAGACTATTTTAAGTTTCTAAAAGGAGCCATGAAGCTAAACTAGAACTATTTAAAGAGCTACGATTGAGGGTAATCCAGTACTATTTAATATCCTAAAATCATCCACGATTAAAGCAAAACTAAGACTATTTGAAGATCCTAACAAGAGACACGAATGCAGCTGAACAAAGACTATATGAAACAAGAGCAACTATTGAAGCTCAACCAACACTATTGTAAGATTCTAAAAGGAGCTGAGATTGAAGCTGAATCATGCCATAATAAGATTATTTTAAGATCATAAAAGCAGCTAAGATTGAAGCCAAACCAAGATTATTCTAAGGTTCTAAAATGAGCCAAAATTAAAGCTAAACCAATACTATTTTAAGATCTCAGAAGGAGCCATGAATGTAGCTGAATCCGGACTGTTTTAAAAGTCTAATCCAGATTAAACCAATAATATTTTGAAAATATTGAAGACACGATTGAAGCTAAACCAATATTATTTAAAAATCCTACAAAGATCTGCGAATGAAGCTGAACCAAGATTACTTAAGAAGCCTACAAAGAGAAACGCATGATGCTAAACCAATAATATTTCAAGATCTTGAAAGGAGCCGCGAATGAAGCTGAACCAAGACTGCTCTAAGATCCTATAAAGAGCAGCGAATGATGCTAAACTAACTTAATTTTAAGATCCTAAATGGAACCATAACGATTTTAAAATCCTAGAAGGAGACATGAAGGCTCCTACTAAGAGCCACGTATAATGCTAAACCAAAATTATTTTAAGATCCTAAATGGAGCTAAACCAGGACTATTTAAGTTCAAAAAATTTAGCTATGGTTAAAGCTAAATTAGAACTATTTAAAGAGCACCGTTTAAAGTTAAACCTATCCTTAAATAGTCAGATCATAAAAGAAGTCAAGATAAACGTTAAACTAGGACTATTTAAAGATCTATGGTAAAAGAAGCTACGATGAAGTTAAACCAAGACTCTTTAAAGATCATATAAAGACTTTAAAAAGAGCCACAATTTAAAATCCTTAAAGGAGCTACGATTGAAGCTAAATCAATACTATTTAATGAATCTACAAGGATTACGATTAAAGCTAAACCAAGGCTATTTAAAGATCCTAAAAAGACTATTTGAAGAGTGCAAAAATACTATTTAAAGACTGTAACAAGTGCCACAATTGAAGCTGAAGCAACACTTTTCAAAGATCCTAACACAGGCTATTTAAATACTGTAATCAGAGCCGTGATTGCAGCTAAACCAAGACTAATGAGAGAGCCACTATTGCAGCTAAACTAAGACCGTTTAAAAAACAATGATTGAATCTTACTACGAAGATTGTAAAAAGAGCCACGATTGAACTGAAACAAAACAAGATTCTGAAAGGGACCACGATTCAATTTAATCTGAGACCATAATACTCGTATTATCAACTCACTTTAACACTAGCTTGAGTTGCCTTCTAACACCACTGTACTCCATTAATTATTATGTATGGTGCATGCTTGTGCGTGCCTTTAATCCAAAATCTAAACAATTTCATGCAAACGCAAAAAATACTTTTTTTTTCTAACCAATTTTTTTCTCTAATTCTTGTGTTGGAAACATTAGTATCTGCAGATTTTTATTTCGTGTTGTGTTGTTTCTAATAACTGGGCTCATGTGTACCATTCCCATAATCAAATTGTTACAATTAAACGCAATTTTCATTTCATACTTGCATATTTGCTGTTGCTGTTTGTTGCTTAATGCATTTGGTGTGATTGTTGTCATTTGTTTTAAACTCAATGGTTTAATCTGCAGTTGTCGTGGATGTTGTATTTTTTGGGTGTGTTTTCTTTTTTTTTTTTTTATATTTTTCGTCTAAAGGTTCATTCAATTTGTTTATTCTAATTGGCCGCGGTGTTTGTGTTGTTAATGTTTTTTCTATATATGTATGTAGTTTTTTTTTTGGTTGGGATTTATTTAATAAATATGTGTCTGCAACAATTATCACTTAAAAGCTTTGGCTATTTGACGAAAAAGGCAAATTTTTAGTTGCCAACTAACCGGACCTAAAATTTGCAATTTAATATAAATGTTTATTTAATTTTTTTTGCTCTTGTTTTTTTTTTTGCATTTTAAGATACAGATTTTAATGGCTATCTATATGTATTTGTAATTGTTGTTTTTTTATGGATTAATTTCATATTTATTTTTGTTGTTTCAATGTAAACCAGACAAACTCACTGTTAGAATTAGAAATGCAGTAGCTGCCTATACATATCAGCTTCAGCAGCTGTTTTAGCAGGCTCAGTTAGTTAGTTCTCTGTAGTCATAGTTGGTTTGTGTCAATGACTGTAAAGTGTATGAGTATACACACTTCCACTTTATTTGAGCTAATTGAATAATTATGACTTAAATGGCGTCAAAAAAATGAAAATAAAATAAAAAAATCATTGAGGGACCCTATAGGAAACTGGAGCAATAAAAGAATATTATCAGATTCTTAAAGAAGCCATGATCAAACACCAAACATAAACCCAGAATGTATTAAGATACTAAACGAAGCATGGTTAACGTTAAACCTTGACCATTTTAAGATCCTAAAAGAGCCACGACTTTTGAATAATCCAAAACTTTTAAAAGATTCTAACAGGCGCCGCGATTGAAGCTAAAACAAGAGTATTAAAATATCCCAGAAGGAGCCATGAATAAAGCAAATCCCAGACTAGTTGAAGATCCTAAAAAAGCCCTGACTATTAAATAATCCAAGACTGTTGAAAAATCTTAATAGAAGCCATTGTTAAAAATAAAACAAGAGTGTTTTAAAATTTGAAGTTCCTAAAATGAGCCGCGATTAAAGAAGAATCAAGACTATTTAAGAACCTAAAAGGGGGCTCGATTCCAACTAAACCAACTATTTTAAGATACTAAAGGATCCACGATTGAAGATGAACCAAGACTATTTAAGATCCTAAAAGGAGCCAGGATTGAACCTAAAATATGAATATTTTAAATCCCACAAGATGGCACGATTAAAGCAAATCTGAAACTATTTGTAAATCCTAAGTGAGCCACGATTGAAACCAGATAAAGACTATTCAAATATCCTAAAAGTAGCCACTATTGCAACTAAACTAAAATTATTTGAAAATTCTAAAAGGAGCCTCTTTTGAAAGTAGCCACGATTGAATTTAAATTAAGGCTATTGAAAGATTCTATAATGAGTCTCATTTGAAGCTAAACCAAGACTGTTTATGATTCTAAAAGGAGCCACAATTGAATATAAAAAATAATTTTTTAGATCCCAAAAGAAGACATGATTAAGTCAAATCCCAGATTATTTGAAGATCCTAAAAGGAGCTACGTCTACAGAATAATCCAAGACTATTGAAAGATAATAAGATGAGCCATGATTGAAGCTAAAACAAGAGTATTTTAATATACCAAAGGAGCCAAGACTACTTAAAGATCCTTAAAGAAGCTACGATCGAAATTAAACTAAGAATATTTTAAGATCTTCAAAGAAGTCAAGATTGAAGTTAAAGGCAAAGACTATTGATAGACCCTAAAAGGAATCACTATTGAATTTAAATCAAGACTATTTAAAGTTCCTAAAAGCAGCCATGATTTAGGCAAAAAATAGACTATTTAAAGATCCGAAAACTAGCCACGTTTAAAGATCCTTCAAGAAGCCACGATTGAATCTAAACCAAGGCTATTTGAAGATCCTAAAAGAAGCCACAATTGAAACTAAATAACGACAATTCAACGATTCGAAGAAGCCACAATTAAAACTAACCATGAATATGTAGTAATCCTAGAAGCATCCATAATTTAGGCAAAACTCAGACTTTTTTAAGATCCTAAAGGTAGCCATGATTGAATCTAAACCAAGGCTATTTGAAGATCCTAAAAGAAGCCACAATTGAAACTAAATTACGACAATTCAACGATTCTAAGAAGCCACAATTAAAACTAACCAAGAATATGTAGTAATCCTAAAAGCATCCATAATTTAGGCAAAACCCAGACTTTTTTAAGATCCTAAAAGTAGCCATGATTGAATCTAAACCAAGGCTATTGGAAGATCTTAAAAGAAGCCACGATTGAGACTAAGCCAGGACTATTTAAAGATCCTAAAAACAACCATGATTTAGTCACAACCTAAAAGATGCTAAACGTAGCCACGATTGAATCTAAATTAAGGCTATTGAAAGATTCTAGAATGAGCTTCGTTTGAAGCTAAACCAAGACTATTTATGATTCTAAAAGCAGCTACAATTGAATATAAAAAACAATTTTTTAAGATCCCAAAAAAAGCCACGATTAAGCAAATTTTAGACTATTTGAAGATCCTATAGAGACCATGATTGAAACTTAACCAAGACTATTTAAAATTTCTAAACAGAGTCCTGATTGAAGTTAAACTAAGATTAGCTAAATATTCATAAATGAGCCATGGTTAAAGCTAAACCAAGACTATATAAAGTCAGTAAAAAGAGCAATAAATGAAACTAAAACAACAAAACTATATAAAGAGTTGGAAAACAAACGCGATAGAATGTAAATCAATGCTGTAAAAATAATCAGGATTGAATTAAAATAGTCATGGTGGCAGTAAAATTTCTCAGTTTTAAAATTTTCCTCCCGGGCCAGCTGGAACAATCTCACAGTTTAACTATGCTAGTGAATTAATAACAAAATAATCCCTCCCTGTCACAAAAAAACTGTATATAAAACATGAATTATATAGTTCAACATTGTCAAAGTATTATTCAGCAATCAATATTTAAAAAAAAATGTTTTTTTTTTCATTATGCATTTGATTTTGTTAGTAAAGCTTTTCAATCTATCTGCAACTATTTATGTGAGCTGAGTTTGAAATATTGAGAATGTGTGTGTGTGTGTGTGTGTTTTTTTTTTGTTGACTTGGTTGGCTTTTAGCGTTGGAGTTGATTATATTGTGACGTGTGGGAGACAAAAAAAAAAATACAAAAAAAGTCACTAAATAGATTGAATCACCCATAAACTTTTGTTATTAATCGCAATATGTACATGTTGAAATTAAAGCTATGAGTTTTTAATGTTTTTTGAATGTTGCACGCAACAAAATTTATAGAACAGTTGCTTAATAAAACATAAAGCAAACAAAAAAAAAATTGTTAAAAATTAAACATAAATAAGTGAAAAATTAAGGTGACAATTTGCCAGAATTAATAAAAAATAATAAGACTGAGAAAAAAAAATGTTTATAAAATATATAATATTAATGTTTCTTTCGTTTTCAAGCAAAATAAAAAGTAATTTGCTGTTAGAGGCTGGTATTAGAGAAAAAATAGATTTAAGGCAAAAACATTATGTTGTTTGTTTGCTTGTTTTTTTACATGCAATTCGATTTTATTTGTCATGTAAATTTTATTTAATATCATTTATTTTGTTTTTTTTTATTGAATATTTTATCTATACAAATTTAACCAAGTCAATGTCATTTTAGTAGCAATTTTATAAATTATATTTAGATAGGTGGCAGAACAATAATAAATAATGTAAGACTGATTTGTAACGCTACTGTCTTTATAATATTCATTTATGGAAATTAAAGTTTCGAAATAAATATTTGAAGAGTGCAAAATGAGCCACAATTGAAGCTCTAGGCAAGTGAAAAACTTTAAATAGAGCAAGCATTGAAGTTAAACCACGATTTTTTAAAGACTGTAAAATAACCACGATTAAAGCGTAACCAATATAAGTTAAAGATACACGATTAAAAAAGCTAAAGCAAGACTAGTTGAAGATTGTAAAAAAGCTAAGACTGAAACTAAACCAAGAGAATTTAAAGCTCCTAAAAAGAACCACGAAAAAGCCAAGCTTGAAGTTAAACCAAGAGAATTTAAAGGAGCCACGATTCAAGCTCCACTAAGAGAATGAAATGTTTAATTAATTACAGATTTTCCTCAATTTCTTTTCAGTTAAATAATAAAATTTCTCATCTTTTTAATTGAAAAGTGCATAAATCGACTATTGTTTCCATTTCCACAATTAAAAGTAAAACGTTTCTAAACCACTGTGCAACGGTTGCAGCTAAACCCAAACTATGTCCTTCCGTGTAACACACTCTCACGTCCTAAATCAGAGGTAGGCAAAGCGTAAAATGAAGTTGTGTGTGTGAGCGAACTACCCAGCAAACATAAACATAATTATATAAATTATACAAAACAACTTTGATAGGAAACATACACTTACAATATATTTTCCGTAACATATAAGAAATTAACAACGAGATTGATATACAAACGGAACTTCTAATACTTCAAAAGCTGATTACATGCATGTTACCAAATGCATTATCAATCATAAAATATTTCACATCATTCAATATTAATTTAAATGTTGTGCACACATTGCTGTCTCAATGACGACTGAATGAAAGAGATTAAGTATATGTGTGAAGTGCTCTCTGCACAATTGGGCTATAGGATGCCGACCTATGTCCTAAATACACAAGTAAATCAAACAGAGTTTAGACCAAGACAACCATTGGATTTTGCCTAGAAAGCTGTCAATGTCACTATGGTACTTCAATAGAGAGCAGCTAGTTCAAGAATCTTGTATCTAGAAGTGGGCCTTTTCGTATTTCAGTGAGATTAAATGTAAATCCTGGAAAAAATAATTGATAAGGACGACATTCTGATCTTCGATTAGGTTACAGTGTCACATAACAACATACATATAAGATGAAGAAATTTTTTTTAGACTTAAATTGTTATGTTCCAAAATTCGAACTCAATTTCGAATTTAAAATTTTGCTTAATTTCACTGAAATTTAAGACTTTTTTTGAAAAACTAGTTTATTTTATTGAGGTTTTTATGTTCGAAAATACGAACTTTCAAAATATTGAATTTTGAAATACCAAAATTTTGCTGAAATTCTTATTTTTTTAATTTTTGTTTATTTATTTAATTTTTAAACTTAAAATATTATGTTCGAAAATTCAAATATCAAAATATTTAATTATGAAATTCCAAAATTTGGCTAATATTTCAATAATTATTGTTTGTTAAAACTTAAGATGTTATTTTTAATATTTCGAATTTGAAATTTTCCTTTAATTTTATAAATTTTAAGATTTTTTTGCAAAATAAATTTATTTTAAATTTTTGTTTATGTATATTCAAAAATTTAAATTTGAAAATATCGATTTTCTTGCAAAATAAATTTATTTAAAATTTTTGTTTATGTATATTCAAAAATTCGAATTTGAAAATATCGATTTTCTTGCGAAATAAATTTATTTTAAATTTTGTTTATGTATATTCAAAAATTCAAATTTGAAAATATCGATTTTCTTGCAAAATAAATTTATTTAAAATTTTTGTATATGTATGTTCAAAAATTCAAATTTGAAAATATCGAATTTCGAAATTCCATAATTTGGCTAAATTACTTATTTTTTAATTTTTAATAAAATTTAAACTTAAGATTTTATGTTCGAAAATTTTGAATTTAAAATTTTGCTTATTTTATAAAAATAGAGGAGTTTTTTCTTGCCAAATTTAGCTGACTTTACTTGTCTTTTAAAATTTTATACATTTTTGTGTATGTTCGAAAATTCGAATCTTAAAATATTGAATTTCGAAATTCCGAATTTTTGTTTTTGTTTTTTAATTTTTTGCTTAAAAATTTTTAAACTAATGGAATTATTTAAATGTTAAGCTTTTTTGACATGATTTTGTGTAGTATTTTTTTTTTAATTTTCAATAGAATTTACAATTTTTTTTGATGATTTTATGATTTTTAAACCTGTTTCTTATCAACCAAAAATTCCTCTTAAAACATTATTGACATTTTTCGTTTACATATATGTATGAACTTAATTTAAAAACGATTTAAAATTTAACAAACTAATATCTAGCAGTAAGTTGAAGTATATCACACACAGCTGCCATAAACTAATTCACATAAATCACTGATGAGAAGAAAATGTAGGGTATGCAAATATTTACAAATTATAAATACGATTTGTATGTAAATTGTTTTTAATTAGTATTGAATCAACATTTGTAACTAAACTCAATGTAAGATCATGTGCAACAGACTTGGCTGCTGTGGCAGTAGCATACTTTAAGTTGAAGAACAAATTTACAAAAAAAAAATAGTTGATCTTGTTTTGATAAACTTAAAGTTTTTTATTTGTTGCATTTAGTCAGAGGTGTTTTTAGTTACTAGTTTTTTTATTTCTATATAGAAAAAATATATTTTAACGATAATGTAATTAGATTAGTTTTTAGAATTTAACAAAAACAAATCTAACACCAAATAAACAGCATTCTAAAGGTAACCAAGTTTTAGTTTTTCCAGCACCTTTACTAAAAACTTTGTTTGAAAGATGTTGTTTTTTTTTTTAAATAGAAATAAATACTTTAAATTAAATTTAAATTGAAAAAAAATTCTTTAATTTTCACATACAAATATTTATTTACATATTTAACATTCAAAACGTTCTAGTTAAAGCTGTTTATTCATTCATTGATTGAATCATTTTTTTTTTCTTTTAAGAATTTAAATTTCTACAGCATGTGGGGTGTTTGTTCTTTTTCATGTAATACAATTAATACAATTAATTAAATATGCATATTTATGCATATGCATATTCTTGCTGATGCATATTTTTCCCATTAGTTTTGTCAGATAAGTTGTCTGTAATGTCATATTTTCCCAGAGTTAACGATTATTATGTGATGTGGCAGGCAGGCAGCATTAGGTTTTTTTTTTTTATTTGACATTGTAGGCCTCTACCTTTTGCTGTGTGTGACAGTTACTGCTAGCTGTACAAGGTTGTATGCTGTCACCAGCATCTGCTGGCCTTTGCAGACCTTGTCTCTGCTAGTTTGAATGACAACCATGGCTTTGATATGCCGCACTAAATTATTCAATTTATTTATTAAATTTTCTTAGAAGAAAAAGTATTCATTAAATTGAACCTTGATCACGCATACGGATTTTGTCTTCGATGTTATATACAGGTACATATGTACGAGTATATAAAAAATTAGTAAATTTTATTTCAACTACATATTTCCAAAATATGGTTTGGTTTGCGTCGATTAACTTTTCTCCAATCCAACGACTTCTCTTTGTCAAATTAGGAGACTTAATGTTCTAGTCGACAAAGGCCAACCGATCTTCCTTATGTGTCCAAATTTTTGAAGCAGAAAACCTAATTAATGTATTCAGTCAGTTGCCTTACAAACTCTAAATAAAAGAAAGAATTAAGGACATTTTTGAACAAAAAAAAAAAAAAACGTGAAATATATATATAGACCTTTTTACATGTTGCAATTTTAGATGCCTGTAACTTTTTATAGAGGAGATATACTTACAAGTTATTTAAATTTTTTTTTTAAATTTTATTACAAATATATATATTTTAGACATTTTTTTCGACTCTTCGGGGGCCTGTCATACATATTTCAAAATATGACAAAATTAAAATATATAAAAAATAAAGGACTATTTATATTTCATATTTCAGCTGTTTTGAATCATTGAATTTTGGCGATTTTTTTTTAATGTGAGACCCGAGGTGATGCAATTTGAGGGGCCATCCACTGGCCCCTTTTTCGCCTACAATATGAAAAGACTGTAAATCAACTCAAAAAACACCTCAGCTCTAACCGTGTAACATATTATTACAATATCTTTAATAGCTCCCGAGATACCGAATTATTTCTAAAATAAAACTCGGTCTCGGATAATTAGTATCACAAAAAGGAAATTATCAATTATCCATCTAAATCGCTCACCAACAATTACATAGCACCTATACAAATGTCCCAACCTTCCGTCATCCATCACAGATTCATTAGACCGTTCATCTGTGAACGACACAGGATTTTCTAAAGGTCTGCTTGTGAAATATTCAATGCTACTAACAATGTAGACCCAAATATTTTCTCTCTAAAAACTTCATCAAGTTCGCTGATATCGCAACCTGACAAAACTGCACTGGCCCACCTTAGACTTCCTTAGACTTCGAGTCATTAGTAAAGAGCTCTTGATTGCAGAGATCGTTCATATGTGAACGACATATAATTATCAACTATATTAAATAATATTGTATATTTACCTAAATATAGACTTTGTTTAGCTTTAGCCGTTGGTCTTTATATTGTGTTAAGGTTCGCTTGGCAAATATTTGCCGTAAATGACGTAACCACTAAATAATATATATTTGAACTCGTTTATTTATTTCAAGTAACTTTTCTTCTTTAGGCTAAATCACAACAAATATTTAGTTTTCATTTATTTGATGCTGTTTGATCGTGCTCCTGTAAGAGTAAACAACCAACGCCAAACAAATTTGTGCTAAAGCAAGTGGTTACGCTTTTTTGCGTAAATACTTGACAAATATGCCCGTACCTTTAGTTTAGCTTCGTATGTAGTTCCATATATTTTCTTAGTTTCTCTTTAATAGAATATGTTTTGTAAATCATTTATTGTCTTATTTTAGCTTCAATTATGGATCTTTAAGTGATCTTAGTTAATTAAGCTTTAAATTTTTTCTTTATTTTTACGTTCTTAATTTAGCTTCAACTTAAGATAGTTACAGCTTTCAAATGCCATCTAAGAAATAACACACATTGAAGTTTATTACAATATTTCATTATCGATATATAATTTATTTAAAACTCAAATACAAAAATCTTAAAACTAGAAACAGCTCTTAAAACCTAACTTAAGTGCAACACAAATAAATAAATTATTAAAACAAAAACAACAGAAGAATCTTCTAAACTCTATATATTTCCAAAGCCCCCCTCAAAGTCTACGAAATGAACGAAATGGGCTCGCTGAGTTGGTACCATAGTGTCGGGCATACATGGGAGACATGTGCTTCTTGTCGCGTTTAATCATCGATTGTATTAAACTGGCCGAAGCAGCTGATTGTGTTTCCTCCTCGGGAAATATTAGTTCCTCGACTTTGGTGGTTTCATATTTACGCGGCTTCTTGGCTTTGCTGCGTTGAAAATAATTCGAATAATCATGACGTGGTTTATTGTTAAGATATTTATTGGGCAGCGAAGCGTAATGCTTGAGACCGGGTGTGGTGGGTAAAACAGTTTTCTTATTGTGGAAGGGTATAGCATTACTATTGGGATCTGGATGAGAACCTGGAGCGGTATGGCGTTGCGAGTGCAGTGATTTGGAAGCTATAAAATCGGTATGAAGATTATTGTTATTATTACTAATCTTGTGGCTGGTATGCTTGTGATGATTTTTAATTTCATAATGTTGGGATTGGGCCGTGGGCGCATGATAATCGTCTGCTGGTTGATAATAACCCGGACTTAGACCGTAGCTTTGATGGCTGCCGTAATCAGTATTTTCATTTACCACAGCCTTCCATTCATTATCTTCATTTTCATAGGTGGAAAATAAACCTGTTGAAGGTTTGAAATCCTTAACAGCGGCATATTTCTGATAGTACTCATCGCGGGCCTCTTTCAGGCGATCTCTCATGCCCGGTTCCAATTCCATGGGCACCTGCCTGATGCGAGCATGGGGCTTAAATTCAATTAAACTGGGTATTTTCGGATGTGAATGTGTTAAGTCTTCGATGGGCTTTTTAATGGGCTTAATGTCCGAACTTAACACTATATGCTCCTGATCTCTGCTATAATGATTGATTTTCGACTGGGAAGTATCATCACTTTTGCTCTCTGACCCATGGGGAGTATCTGTAACAGGATGCGAATTAGCACCCACTGTCTTGACCACCGCATTAAAACCGGACTTGGCATCTGCAGTATAGGTTACGGTACGTATTGAACCATCCGGCTCCAGCACACTGTAATGACCCTTTACACCATCGCCCTCACGGGATTCCCACTGTGACTTGACATCACCGGTATGTAGATCTTTGACACCATAACTGAATGCATATTCTGGGTGTTCCTAAAATAGAAAAAAACCCATCAAAAGAAACATGAAAAACAAACAATGCAAATAAATTACAATATGTACAAACAAAAAAAAACAAACTTGTATAAATCAGTCAGTTGTTTAGAATTTGTTGGTGTTGCTGTTTATGTTTGTGATTGTGTGACTAGAGTTCATTTTAATAACCTGTTCACACTGTTTAGCGGTATGTCTGCTTCATTGAACGGTTTAATGTTTGGCTTTTTTGCTGGAACATTTTGTCAACTTTAATAATTTGCACTTCAATTGTTTAGCAGTGTAGTATTAATGTGTAGAGTTAAAGTTTAAATAAATGTTGTAAATACAATTTGTGGTTGTTTACACTGAAAGCTAAAAATCTCAAATCGGAAGCATTGGAGGTGGGGTATCCTTTCGAATAATGATCGTTTAAATAATTGAACAATTTCTTACCAATAATTGTTCTATATTTTCAGCATCTCATTCACATTCATCTTAGGCTGGGTTGTAATGTTGGTACTGGGGTTCAATTAAAAACCAGGATATATTGAAAATAAAGCGCTCCATTATGGTTCTATTTACATTATTTATTATGTATGCTTGTAAACTAAAGGTATTACAATGTGATGTATTGATATGCTTTGGTAATACCATTCTGTCTTCGGTATTTGACATTTGATTCATGCCATATTTCACAGTGTTTTGTATGCAATCACTTTCCATATCACTTTCTTTAAAGCTATTAATAAGGGGAAAATACATACTTACAGCTGCGTGCAACTAATTAAGGACAGTAGTAGTCAGTAGTAGCAACTAATTAAGGACAGTAAATCGTTATGTCATATTTATTAAATAAAACATGGTGTTTTTTTTATAATTTATGAAATAAATTAATCTTGCACTAAATTAAGAACAGTGATAAATTTATGAACATTTTCAAATTCAGATAATTTTTAAATGTTAGATTAAATTAATCATGATTATACAGAGTGTTTTTAAGTACATACATGAAAAGTTCTTAATAGTTATTTAACTTGCCTACTCGAAAGATTATTGTACAAATGTATCAGGGTGAAAATGGTTTTTGAAGAGAGAATTGGAATCTGAACTAAAATTTAAAATAGATCTTCAACTTGAAGTTGAACTAGAATCTCAACTAGAATCTGAAATAGAACCTCAACTAAAACTGAAATCTGAACTAGAACTTGAACTAGAACCTTAACTTGAACTACAACTTGGACTAGAACCTGAGCGAGAACTACAACCGGAACTAGAACCATAATATGAACTGGATCCTAAAATAGAATCTGAACTAGAATATGAACCTTAATTAGAACTTGAACGGGAACTAGAACCTGAACTAAAACTGGAATATGAACTAGAACCTGCACCAGAACTACAACCTGTACTAGAACCTGAACTTAAACTGGAATCTGAACTAGAACCTGCACCAGAACTACAACCTGTACTAGAACCTAAACTAGAACCTAAACTTAAACTGGAATCTGAACTAGAATCTAAGCTAGATCTTCAACTAGAACCTGAGCTTGAACTTGAACCTGAACTAGAACCTAAAGTAGAATATGAACTAGAAGTGGAATCTGAACTATAACATCAACTAGAGCCTGAATTTGAACTAGAACCAGAACTAAAACATGAACTGGAACCTGAACTAGAGCCTGATTTAAAAAATGAACTAGAATCTGAACTAGTATCTGAACTAGAACTTAAACGTGAATTAGAATCTGAACTATAACCAGAATTTGAACTAGAACTAAAATCTGATTTATATCCTGAACTATAACTTGAACTAAAATCTAAACTAGAACCTGAACTAGATCTTGGACTATATCCTGAACTAGTATCTGAACTAGAATTTAAACGTGAATTAGAATCTGAACTAGATCCTGGACTAGATCCTGAACTAGTATCTCTACTAGAACTTAAACGTGAATTAGAATCTGAACTAGGACCAGAACTTGAACTAAAATCTGAATTATATCCTGAAATATAACTTGAACTAAAAACTAAACTAGAACCTGAACTAGATCCTGAACTAGTATTTGAACTAGAACTTAAACATGAATTAGAATCTGAACTAGAACTAGAACCAGAACTGAAACTAAAACTGAAATCTGAATTATATCCTGAACTCTAAACTAGAACATCTAAACTAGAACCTGAACTGGAATCTGAACTAGAACCTTAACTAAAAAAGTGTAGACTCCAGTGTGAACATTAGCATTACGCAATTTTTTTTTCATTTGTTTTAATCCCCTCAATTTAGAACAAAAAAAAAAAAACAAATAGTCACATATAGAAATCTAATTCTTACAGCTTGAAGTTTATCTTGTGAACGACGACGCACTTTGCTCTCTCGCAGCTTGAATTTTGTACCACACCCTGTTGCATTTGCAACACTTATTGTTGCTGTTATTATTCTATGTATCTTAATACCATAAGTAAAACTTTACGAGCTGAAGTTTTGAGAGTCAGTCATATCATACATTTTCATTTTCATTTTGTGCGAGATACTTAGAATCGCAAGTAAAAAAATTGGGCCAAGGCAATCTTCCAAAATGGACATTTTAATTAAATCAATGGGAAAATATTTATTTTTATTTTTATTTTTTTTTATCAGCTTGTGTTTCTATTTTTTGTTGTTGTTTTTTTTTTGCCTAAGATTTATATTGTTCTGGCTGTTTTAGCATTGTTTTCTATTCAACACATGTCAGAAAATCATGTTATTGGATAAATTTCTATTGACGGAAAATTAGGAGAGGTTGGAGATTTAAAAAAACTAAAACATGATTTATATGATGGTAGATTAAAATGTGACAAGTATTACAATTGGCTTGGTAGGTATGAAATAAATAAATGCAGGTATTTTTTAAGATTTTCATTAACTAGTGAGAAGAATTATGGTAATAAATTGAATTTGTGAGTAAGTGGTTTTGAAAAGTAAAAGTAAAACAAATATTAAACAATTCAAAAGACATTCATCTTATTTTCGTTATGGATTTAAGCAGAAACTGTTTTGATTTCTGGGAAAAATTTATAACAAAGTGGACTGTCAGTTAGAAAAAACAGCAATAGTCTTGGTCTAAAAAGTCATGTGATAGTAACAGTTAAGCAGCAGTTAAGCAAGGATAACTTTAGCTTTAAAAGCATTGAATATAATCTTAATAACATTTGTAACTCTACTATTTAGTATTTGTTCTCATTACCCCTTTTAAGCCATCATTAATCAAACAGCCTTTTGGCTACTTTATATAAATTAATTTGCCTTATCTTCTATTCCAACTCGTTAATTAATGCAATCATATACACATAAAAATATGCACCTGATTTATAGTCTGAGAATATTTGCTTAAATACAAATAGTGCTGCAGTTTATGTCTACATAAGTATAATTAATCTCTTTTCGTATGTCTAATTTTAGCAATTCAAATATTTATTAAATTATTTTAATGAACTGCCAACTACAACAGCCCCCACAAATTCGAATGGTTCAAAAGAAAAAAAATATACTAAACAAGCCAACCAAACAGCAAACAAATGAAAATATTGTCATATTTAAGTGTGAAATTAATGAAAAAACACCATATTGTAAAAAAAACTAACAAGATTAATAACAAATAGGTCTCTCGATACCATTTAAATTAAACGTGATATGCGTACAAGTATTGCAAAAAAAAAAAAAAAAAAAAAAAAAAAAAAAAAAAAAAGAACTGCAAATTCATGGCAACTAAAAAAAAAATAAGTGTCAATTAACAATCACTAAATATGTGTGTTTTATTTAAATACTTGTACGAACGAGGGTCACTTAATAAGTTTAACAAGGGCTAAAAAAGTTTATAAACTAAAATTTCAACAAACTCTGTCATTTCACTAAAATGTATAAAAATACATTTTCATCCTACAGAGCGTATGATTAATATTTATTCAATTTGCTCAGCACTTTCTGAAATTATAGAACGTATGGTAAATTACCATCTTGTGGAATATCTTGTACGGACAAGGGTCACTAAATAAGTTTAAAGTAATGAAAACAAGGGCTAAAAAAGTTTATAAACTAAAATTTCAACAAACTCTTTCGTTCCACTCAAATGTATAAAAATACATTTTCATACTACAGAGCGTATGATTAATATTTATTCAATTTGCTCAGCACTTTCTAACGTTATGGAACGTATGGTAAATTACCATCTTGTGGAATATCTTGTACGGACAAGGGTCACTAAATAAGTTTAAAGTAATGAAAACAAATGCTAAAAAAGTTTATAAACTAAAATTTCAACAAACTCTGTCATTTCAATAAAATGTATAAAAACACATTTTCATCCTACAGAGCGTTTGATTAATATTTATTCAATTTGCTCAGCACTTTCTAAAGTTATGGAACGTATGGGAAATTAGCATTTTGTGGAATATATTGTACGGACGAGGGTCACTAAATTAGTTTAAAGTAATAAAAATAAGGACTAAAATTGTTTATAGATTAAAATTACTAAAAAATGTATAAAAATACATTTTCATACTACAGAGCGTATGATTAATATTAATTCAATTTGCTCTGCACTTTCTGAAATTATAGAACGTATGGTAAATTACCATTTTGTGAAATACTTGAAGTCCTACAATTTACTTTCTGACCGGCAGTGCGGATTTCGTAGGCGACGCTCTACAGGAGAATTGCTATTATAACTTACCTACTTTTATCGGCAAAATGGTGCCGTTCAATTCATCGTTTTGGCGAATGTAAAGTAGTGGCTCTAGATATTTTTAAGACGTTCGATAGAGTCTGGCATGATGCTCTATTATCGAAACAAACTTCTCTCGATTTAAATCGAGCTTTCAGGGGATCTGTAGGCATTATAATCTAAATCATAAACTTAAATATAATTTTAACTTTACTAATAATTTTGTACAAATCGTTTTCAATTTAAAAATCAACATTTTTTTGTTTCATAAATAATAAATAATAGAAACATTCGGGTAATGTGAGTGAACTGGAAAACGAAGTAGAACCTGAACTAGAACCTAACCTAGAAACAGAACCAGAAAATGAAGAACCTAAACTAGAACCTGAACTACATGAACTATAATTTACATTAAAAGTGAGAGCTATAACTTGCTTCAACTTTTATTTGGAGCAAATAAACATAAACATTGTTATTTTCATTAAACTACTAGTATTACAACTTTTACTTGTCACTTCTACTACTACTGCTACTATAACTTTTGACACAACCCTCTCTCTTTTGTAACCATTCGATACTTGGAGAATGCTATAATAAAAAAACTTTTGCATTGCAGCGAAAAACCATCAAATCATTTTTATTATTTATTTATTTATAATTTTTTTTACTATTTCTACTTAATTGGTTGGGCTGCAAATATGGGTGTGTAATCAAAAAAAAATGTTAATTGCCAACATTAATTTCAAACCTCTGAATACAATTGCACCGGCATACTCACACACAAACCAACAAATGTATCAATTGAAGACAAAAAGTTGTATCTAGATAAATTCGGACATATAAATACAATTCAAATTGCTGGCGAATGAATAAATTTATCAAAAAAAAAATAATAAAACATAATGTAATTAATTTTAATTAGTATGTTATTAAACATAATGTGGTTACATTAATTATTGTATTGATATATATTTTTTTATAAGGCATGTAGATACAGGGTGAGAAGTAATTTAGGAGACACAAATAAAGTAAACAAAAATAATATAATGACAAAGTATTAAATTCTCTTTATAATTGATTTTAATTGAGTTTTGATGACGTTAAATAGTGAAAAATCTCTTAACCAGTATCACATTACATTTCACACCCTGTTTGTTTTATATGCTAATGCAACAACTTGTAAATTAATTGTATTGCTCTTTGTGCCACCTCTCTTTGTTCTATTAACAATAGGTATAATAAATTTAGTTGCAAATTGTTTTTTCCAAATTATTATTTAAACAAACCTACATATATGACAATAATTATTATGTGTATGTATTATTGTATCTATGAAACCATTGGAACAGGAATTTATTACAAACTAAAGTATTTGCAATAAATTAACTTAACATTTGTGCAAAAACTCATACCAAAGACACAAAGTATTGTCTTATATGAATTTAAAATTTAAGCAGAATTCAATTGAAATTATAAGTACCTTTTTACAATTTAATTAAGAAGCGCTTAATTTGATACATAATTCTATTTTGTAATAAATAATAAAGGTAGACAGAGATTGCTTGTTAGTTCTAGTTCAGGGGCCTAATTACCGCATTCGATATCGAGTAAAATTGAGAGTAATTTTCTTATATTTATCATAGTTTCGATATCGAAATCATTTTTTGATATAATAGCTCATTCGATCACGAATGCGGTAATTTGGCCCCAGTTGTAGTTTTAGTTCTAGTTAGTTCTAGTTCAGTTCTGTTGCAGTTCTAGTTAATTCTAGTTCAGTTCTAGTTCAGTTCTGGTTCAGTTCTAGTTCAATTCTAGTTCAGTTCTAGTTCAGTTCAAGACCAGTTCTAGTTCAGTTTTAGTTCAGTTCTGTTTCAGTTTAAGTTCAGTTCTGGTTCAGTTTAAGTTCAATTCTACTTCAGTTCTGGTTCAGTTCTAGTTCAGTTATAGTTCAGTTCATGTTCAGTTCTGGTTCAGTTCTATTTCAGTTCTATTTCAGTTCTGGTTCAGTTCTAGTTCAGTTCAAGTCCAGTTCTAGTTCAGTTTTAGTTCAGTTCTGTTTCAGTTTAAGTTCAGTTCTGGTTCAGTTTAAGTTCAATTCTGGTTCAGTTCTAGTTCAGTTATAGTTCAATTCTAGTTCAGTTCTGGTTCAGTTCTGGTTCAGTTCTGGTTCAGTTCTAGTTAATTTTAGTTCAGTTCTGGATCAGTTCTAGTTAATTCTAGTTCAGTTCAAGTTCAATTCTAGTTCAGTTCTAGTTCAGTTCTGGTTCAGTTCAAGTTCAGTTCTAGTTCAGTTGATTTCAACTGTCAATGACCAAATCTTAAAAATGCAGTTACTCAGTTTTTACAGATTTGTTTCCTCTCTTTAGCAATAAAAAAAAGCAACTTTAATGATGATACCATTTTTGTTCAAAATAAATAAAATTTACCCATGACCATTTCCAAAAACAGACAAACTACTGATTTCTTCCTAATTTGAACACTTCTTGTAACTTCAGTTTGAAATCCTTGATCTTCGGACCAAAAAAAAAACATTTCTGCAGACAATTTTTATTAAGTTGTCTTGTATTTGATGGTAAAAACCAGAAAAACCAGCTGCCTAAGAAAGCAAAGTAATACATGGCTAGAAGTGGCGTTTAAGCACGTTTATAAAGTAGCAAAACAAATGTTCATTATCCGAGACCAAATAAGTAGAATTTGCCAACTGAAAAAATCAATTGTTTAGACAGTGTTTTTTTTCCAAACGTGTTTTAAATTATTTTTAAACACTTTTTAAGACAGTTTGGACAAACACCAGCTTTTAAATAGCGTTAGTCAGTGAGGAGTGTGTACTAAAAAAATTGTAACGTTTTGAGAATTAAGGAAAATCGAAATGTATGATTATTACATGGAACTTAAAATATGATGAAATTTCAGAGAATTATTAAGTTGTTTGCATTAATAAACTCATTAAATTTTGGCAGTGTTTTGAATTCGTTAGACTTATTAACATTGGCAAATATGATGGGCTTCAATCTATGTTTAAAATTTAATTTACAATTTACCAAATACTTAAAGAAAAACTTTTTTTTGTTTTTGGCTTGTTTAGCTTTTGTTTTAAAACTCTATTTTTGGCCAGCATTTGTCAAAAATATTCATTTCCAATAGAATATTATTGAGCATTGCATGTTAGAAATCTACAAACTAGTTATTGGTGTGTTTATGATTTCACTAAATATAGTCAAGTTAAGGTTACTTATCATTTATGTAGTATTGATTGATTTTTTGTCTACTTTTTTTTATTGAATATCTTGCAGAATATAAGAAATAAGTGCTGCAACTGTTGATTGACAACTGTTGATGTTAATGGTGGTTGCCATTAGGCAGTCATAAGAAGGAGGAGTTGTATTATTTAAAAATTCAATTTATACAGTTGAGTTTTAATTCAGTTTCTACTACGAGGGCGGTTCGGAAACTTCTTAGTCTAGCACACAAAGAGAATAGTTAGTTTTTTAAAAACATTTTTAATTTTCAATATAATTTTTCTTAAAACGTTCAAATCAAGCTCGAGAAATTTTCATTCTTTTGCGTTTTTGCTCGACTGTTAATAAATGCGGCATTCATCTTGCAGAAACTTTTTTCATCTGTAGTTCTTCATGCAAAATTAAATGGACCCGATCATTTGCGATGCCCATGATATTGACTATTTCATGCACTTTTATTCGTCAATCATTGAATACCATATCATTCATTTTGGCTACAATTTCTGTTGTTGTTGCTGTTTTTGGACGTCCACTAAGTGGTTCATCCTCAATGATTGTATGACCATGTTTAAATCCAGCAATCTAATTTTTTACTATTGCATGTGAAGGAGCACTTTCTCCTAACACATTCACCATATCATTATGAAATTCTTGTCTCGAAACGACACCACGAGTTTTTTCCATTGTAAAAAATCGCAGAGGCGTCTTTTTTGATGCATGCAGGAGTTGGCAGATCGTAAAGAAATTTATCATGTGTTAATAGCACAGATGGAAGTTTCCAAAACACTTAACTTTTTTCTGTTCTAGGCCAGGAAGTTTTCGAACCGCCCTGTTATTTGAAATTTCTTTTGTGCATAGTGCAAAGTTAATATTGAAAAGAGTAATTAGCAAATAATAGTTTGTCCTATTCTAGTTCTGTTCTAGTTCCGTTTTTATTACAGTTTATAGTTCAGGTTCTAGTTCAGGTCCTATTCCACAAAACTTTTCACTATGCACTTATAAAATTGTTCCTCAATTTACAAAACTTTAAGTTCCTCAGAACTATACAATTTGTTAAATGATAAGTTGAAATTGATAATTTTATTTTGTAATTTCTCTTGTGCAATGTGCAAAGTTCATATTGAAAACATTAATTTGTAAAGATTTTTTTTGTTCTATTCTAGTTTCCGATTCTATTTCAGGTTACAGTTTCGTTTCTAGTTTAGGGCCCTATTCCACAAAATAACGTATCAACTTTTCACTTTGCAATTATGCATTTTTTTTTTTAAATTTACAAAACTTTATGTTCCTCAAAACTATACAATTTGATAAGTGATAAGTTGAAACTGATAATTTTAATTTGCAAAGTTTTTGAAATTTTTAAATTCTCTTTGCAATTTCTCTTGTGCATAGTGCAAAGTTAATATTAAAAAGAATAATTATAAAGAATTTATTGTTTTTTTCTAGTTCTGTGCTAGATCCGATTCTATTTCAGGTTATAGTTCAAATTCTAGTTCCGTTTCAGCCACAAAACTTTTCACTTTGTACTTATGCAATTTTTCCTTAATTTACTAAACTTAGTACTATACAATTTGTTAAGTGATAAGTTGAAACTGATAATTTTAATTTGCAAAGTTTTTGAAATTTTTTCAATTTCTCTTGTACATAGTGCAAAGTTAATATTTAAAAGGGTAATTTACAAAGATTTTTTGTTCTATTTTAGTTCCGTTCTTTTCTAGTTTATTTGTTGCCAATTTTTAGCTGGTCACCTTAAATGCTTTGTGAATTTGGGGTTATATTTAGAGTGCAGCCAAATATTTAAAATATTCATTCAATGAATGAATTAAATTATTTTTCCGATAACAGTAACATATTGCAACACAACCACTTCAAGTTGCGAGAATTTGAATGCAATATGCATATAGTTTATGTAATGTGTTTCTAAAACTAATTACACTAGAATTAAAGTATTTTTTTCCAATATAGAAACAGAAAATCACATTTGCTAACACAAAATGTCTAAATATTTGTAATTTCTTAATTCTGCTTTTATGGCGAAATAAAAATAAAATCAATAAATAATTATTAACGACAGTAATATGAACAAATTGAAACTGAAATAAATATTGACAAGATTATGAAACCAAATTGATATGTAGCTAGATAAAAATAAATAGAAATTTTAATATGAAATCTGAGAATTCTAAAACAATTTAAATCTCATTCAATTGGCAAGTCTGTCATATTTTATCTTAAATAAATCAATTTAAGAATTTATGTATTTATGTGTTATTTGAAAGGTGTAAATGAACTATTTTACGAGTATATTGTGTTAACACAATCATTTGCATTTTTTAACATTTTATACAATTTATTTACTTAAATTAACTTTTTATTGTGTTTATTACTACAATACACAGATACATACATATATAAGAATATAATGCAATATTGAGTATAAATTGTACAATAATAACGCAGTTCACAATCTTGTGCAAATGGTATTGCATCATTGCATTTGCAAAAAGGTTTAGCATATTTTTGCTCTACACTAACAAATTACACAAAAGAGCATAAATACAATGATGCAATACCATTTGCACAAGATAGTGAATTGCAATAATATAAAATTTGTTGGTATAGAACAGTGCAAAACTATAAATAAAAAAGTCTTTAGTTTGTGTTAAAAACATGTTAACAGACATAATAGGATCAAGACATTGACATAATGTGGGATTGAATGTAAATACATACAGATATCTATTTCATAGATGGCAGTCAGTCACTCAGTGTCAGGCTATTAGTTTAGATTTGTGATTTTAACAATTAAATGCAAATTTAGAACATTCAGCCAACCAGCCACATTCACACATTTTTACTTACTGTAAACTACTCTACCAGAGTTCATTACAATTCATTTGTATTGTAAATAAAATGACGTTTAAGTAATGGTTATAACGGTTAACAATAACGGTAATTTTTGTGTGTATGTATTTGTTAATAAAAATATTTTGAGTAGTGAAAGGTACAATGTAAGGCACGCGAAAAGTTTCATGTAGAGTAGTTTAAGAGTGAGATTATGTGATGTCCGCTTGTGTGTTGTGTGTGTAAAACACTCTTATGTCCAAAATAAACAGTCAAGCTTACTTAACACATTTTTCAAAAGTATCTTTATTATTGTCTTAAACAGTTTAGTATTGAAAATCAGAGTTATGGCCCAAAATGTGAGACCACCTTAAATATTTTACAGCTAATGCTTTGAAAACTTGCACACATTCTGAGTTATGAAAGGAACAACAAGAGGAGATGTATTTGCTGTCCGTTCTGAACTATGAATTGAACAATATGAGACACCTGAAAGTATTTGGTGCAACAGTTTAAGTGCTACGCCCGGTTGTTTGTTCTTTTGTAAGTCTGTGTAAAATACATTCACATAAAAACTACGCAGCCACACTTAATATGATTGCCATTACAATGATTATGATTGTGCCAAGTAGTACGGTATTGAAAAAGGGCAAAATCGTTCGAGTTGAACCTGAGTTATGGAACAAAATATGAAACATACATTCTAAATGATGAAAATAACAATATTAAGCACCTGAAAATTATTTGGTTGAGCAGTTTAGGTGCTACATATGTCCGGTTGTCTGTCCTTCTGTAAGTGTGTGTAAATCAATCTGCTGTAAAAACTAAGCAGCCTCACTTGACACGATTTGCAAAAACATGTTCATCATTGTGTTAAGTAGTTTCGAATTGATAACAAAATGTGAGGCAACCCTCAGAAAATTTATTTTTGAACAAATGTTTTGCTTTTTTCCTGAAATATATTGTACATATAATGAGCTTGAATATGGACAATATAAGACAGATGAAAAGTATTTTGGTGGAACAGTTTAAGAATGATATTATATCATGTCCGGTTACCTGTCCGTTTATTGGTCTGTGTAAATCACTTTCACGTAAAAACTAAGCAGCCACATTGGACATAATTTTCAAAAACATATTTATCATTGTGCTAAGTAGTTCTGTATTGAAAATCAGCAAAATTGTTCGAATAGAACCAGAGTAATGGACCAAAAGGTAAAATAAACTTCAAAGTTAATATTTTGCAATTTTTTTTTTTTGCTTCTTCCTTTAAATATATTGATAATAAAACCTTAAAAGTTTACAAATTCTGAAGAAAATAGTAAGAATCGTTGCCCCATACATAAGTCTTGCCGGTAAATGACTTTCTGGTACATAATGATTATAAAGCAGCGGTGTTCATATAAAATTTAGAAAAATCATAACTCATAGAAAAAGATTTCACAAAATCGAATTTCGTTTCCAATGGCCCATATTTGACCATGGCCTCTATTAAAGCTACGGTCACACTTGGCAAATATTTACTCAAAAAAGCGTAACCACTTATTTTAGCACAAATTTGTTTGACGTTGTATAATTTTACAAGAGTTTTGCAAGATCAAACAGCTTCAAATAAAATAAACTATATATTTGTTGTGTCTTGTCCTAATTAAACGAAGTTTTTTTTAAATAAATAAACAAGTTCAAATATATTTTATTTAGGGGTTACGCCTTTTTTTTTGGAAAATATTTGACCGTACCTTAAGAAACACTGAAAATCTGTAAATATAAATCTATTTTAAACTTTATTAGCAAGTTTAAATTCAACACAAATAATCCTGACATATAGAAAAATCGACGTATTAAACTTTAAGACAAACGTTCCATAATTGCTTAGTTGCTTAAGTAATACCGTATTAGTATAGCAGTAGCTAGTAAAGTGGTTAGTCCAAGTTAAAAAAAAAATTATGGAAAATATGCCATTATTTACTCACCAATTTATTAAAGGCCTGTTGAGTTGAGCCGAAAATGGCTTTCGTTGAGTTCCGTAAAATAGTTTTGCCCTAAAGTGAGAAGCACATAAATAAATTTGTAACTAGCTACACGCTGCATTACAAAGGGACAGTAAGGCATTTGTAAATATTAAACTTACAGTTAAAGGCCAGCAAAGGACAAATAAATAACACAAACAACCTAGATACTCTTTTGATTACTAAGGGTTAGGAAATTGGTAATATTTAAACTATAATCATTACTTAATAGTTACTGGCATCTTAGGGAATTTCTAACCAATTTACTTGATTTTACTAATAATAGTTAACTCAAACTATTTCAAATTATTTATCTAAATTTCTTAGTACACCCCTGTTAAATTATATAAAATCTAAAATATTTATTTAAATTTTTTCCATATAAAATCTAAAACATGTAAGAAAAAAAAAAGAATTTATATTGACATGTTAGGACACAATTAATTGTTAACAATTTGTTAAAGATTGATAGACAATATTTAAACAAAAATAATAATAATAAAACTATTGGGATGTGTTAGCAATATTTGTGTAATTTATGACCGAATTCACAGTCTTTAGTTAGCTAATGACAAAGGCTTAACTAATGATTCTTTATTCGCAATGCTTAGTTTGCCATAAGAATAACAAGTAATAGTTAAACAATAGTTAGTATTTTAGTTTACCAATGGTTAACTAATGACTGAGAATTCGGCCATTAGTAAATTATAAAAAAAAGTTCGTTACTCTGACAGTTTTAAACAATTTCATTTTTAATGGTAAATTAATTAAAATATATTTCTGTTTAAATTAGCTACAAAAAATTGTTATAGAAAATATATATGTATGTCTGTCTGTATTTCTATACTTACAAATTGTGGTGCATATTCCATCATTTCGTCGGCCTCCTCTGCGTCGCCTTCATCCTCAGCCACATGTATGGGTTGCAAATTAACCGTTTTGGCATAAATGGCAAATGTTAGTGAAATTATTAGCAGACTATTTAACCACTTACGCGGTATCTGTTGGGAATATATGTATGTATGTACGAGTATAGTTATGCATTTATGTATGTATGTAGAAAATTTTAAATGATTTTTCTCGTAAATTTGTATGTATTATTATCATTATTATAGATAGATGCGTTGTGTGTGTTGAGAGTATGATTCTGTGTAAATTATACAAAATCTGTTTCATAAATTATAGCCAGGCGAAAAATTTGTCTGCTTTCAAATTTTAGCTTTAGGCTGAGAAAACATATGAATGAAAATGTCTGTGAGAGTGTTTATCTTATTTCTTTTGGTGGTATTTGAAGCTTTCATAAATGTTTCGTTATCGTTTGGTTGGTTAAAAAAAAACTGAATGATTTAAATACCATCAATAGCTACATGAATGTAATGTGTTAGATTACAGGGAAAAATTTAATACCCTAGGGTAAGCAATTAAATAAAAACTCATTCTACTGAGACCATATCGCAATGCAAGGTACATTTACTCCTTAGTTCCAATTTAAACGAAGCAATTATTTAAGCTAAGCCCAGCCTAAGACATCGTGGTTAGGGGAAGATAAGACGAGTTGACACTTAATTGTACTTGCAATTCGTTTTACTCTCTTATTCATCTTACACACATATGTGTATAAAAATACGATTGATTTAAACAATAAGAGTTGTGCTGTGTGAACACCGAAGAAATTTTAAGGAAAAAATTGTATCAATATTTTCAATAAAAATTGCTTCGTGTAAATTGGGACTTAGTTTAGCTTTAGTCTATATGTAGCCTCAGTTTATATACCAACTTCGGTTTAATTAAGTCTTAGGTTAAATTTAATCTTGGTTTTTACAAAGTGTTAGTTTAGCTTTAATCGTAGGTATTTAATTAGTCTTAGATAATCTTCAATCGTAGGTTTTTCTCAAGTCGTAGTTTAACTTAAATTTAAGGTTTAATCAAGTTTTAGTTTAGTTTTAATCATAGGTTTTTATCATCTTAGTCTCACTACAATCGTAGGTTTTTATGAAGTTTTAATTTGGATTCAATCGTAGTCTTGGTTTAGCTTAAATCGTGGGTCTTTAATTAGTGTTAGACTATCTTCAATCGTAAGGTTTTATAAAGTTTAAGTTTAACTTAAACCGCAAGTTTTTATCCCGTCTTAGTTAAACTTAAATTCTAGGTTTTATCAAGTATAAGTTTAATTGCAATCGTAGGTTGTTATCGTCTTATTTCAGCTTCAATCGTAGGTCTTTATGAAGTTTTAATTTTGATTCAATCATAGGCTTGGTTTAGCTTCAATTGTATGTCTTTTTCAAATATTAGTTTAAATTGAATTGTAGATCTTAGTTTGTTCTTAAGTTTAGGTTTTATTAAGTCTTAGTTTATCTTCAGTTGTAGGTCTTTATCAAGTCTTTGTTTGGCTTCAATCTCAGTCGTAGTTTAATTAAAATCGTACGTCTCTCTCAAGTTTAGTTTAACGTCAATAGTAGATCTTTATCACGTCTCAATTCGGCTTCAATTTTAATCTTATTTCAGCTTCACTCGTAGGTCTTTTTCAAGCTTTAATTTGGCTTCAATCTTAGTCTTAGTGTAGTTTAAATCGTAGGTCTTTCTGAAGCCTTACTTTAACTTCAATCGTAGATCTTTATCAAGTCTTAATTTGGCCTGAATCTTCGTCTTAGTTTAGTTTCAATCGTAGGTCTTTCTGAAGTCTAAGTTAAACTTCAATCGTAGTTTTTTCAAAGACTTAATTTGACTCCAATCTTAGTCTTAGTTTAACTTCAATCGTAGATCTTTATAAAGTATCAATTTGGCTTCAGTCTTAATCTTATTTCAGCTTCAATCGTATGTCTTTATAAAGTCTCAATTATGGCTTTAATCTTCGTCTTATTTCAGCTTCAATCGTATGTCTTTTTCAAGACTTAATTTGGCTTCAATCTTAGTCTTAGTTTAGTTTCAATCGTAGGTTCTTATCGAGTCTTAGTTTTGCTTCAATATCGCAGTTCTTTATAAAGTCTTAATTTGGCTTCAATCATAGTCTTGGTTTTTAATCTTGGGTTTTATAAAGCTTTAGTTTAACTACAAACTTAATTAGAGTTTAGATTGAATCTTAGGTCTTATTAATTCTTAGTTCAGCTTTAATCGTAGACCTTTAACAAGTCAATCTTAACAATATTAGTTTAATAAATCTTAGATTTTATCTAGTCTCAGTTTAGGTTCAATTTCTTTATCAAGCATCAATCTTAGATTTTTTTAAGTCTTAGTTTAGCTTCAATCACAACTCTTTAAGCAGTCAGAATCTATAAGGTATTATTAGTATTTACGCAGTCTCAATATAGCTTCAATCACAAGTCTTTATGTAGTCTCAGATTGGCTTCAATCATAACACTCTAAGTAGTCTGAGATTAGTTTCAATCACAAGTCTTAGTTTTGATTTAATCCTAAGTCTGCAAATAGTCTTAGTTTTATTTTAAAAACATGCCATTAAGTAGTCTCAGTTTGACGACCATCACAAGTCTTGAAGTAGTCTTAGTTTTGCTACAATCATAAGACATTTCAGTCTCACTTTAGCTTTAAGCCTAAGTCTTTAAATAGTCTCAGTTTAGCTTCAATAATAAATCTTTAAATAGTTCCAGCTTAGGTTCAGTTACAAGTATTTAAGTAGTCTCAGTTTAGCTTCAATCATAAGTCTTTGTAGTCTTAATTTAGCTTCACTCATAAGTCTTTCAGAAGTCTCAGTTTAGCTTCAATCATAAATCTTTGTAGTCTCAATTTAGCTTCAGTCATAAGTCTTTCAGAAGTCTCAGTTTAGCTTCAATCATAAGTCTTTGTAGTCTCAATTTAGCTTCAGTCATAAGTCTTTCAGAAGTCTCAGTTTAGCTTCAATCATAAGTCTTTGTAGTCTTAATTTAGCTTTAATACTAAGACTTTAAGTAGTCTCAGTTAGCTTCAATCATGAGTGTGTAAGTAGTCTCAGTTTAGCTTCAATCATAAGTCTTTCAGAATTCTCAGTTTAGCTTCAATCATAAGTCCTTGTAGTCTTAATTTAGCTTTAATACTAAGACTTTAAGTAGTCTCAGTTAGCTTCAATCATGAGTGTGTAAGTAGTCTCAGTTTAGCTTCAATCATGAGCGTGTAAGTAGTCTCAGTTTAGCTTCAATCATGAGTCTGTAAGTAGTCTCAATTTATTTTCAATTATGGATCATAATTTGACTTCAATTGAAGGTAACTTTGTCATTGTAAATGTTTCTCCTTTTTAAGGCTTTCTATTGTCGGCTTCTTTGTCATTGAATCCCAAAATATTTGTTGCATACATACTTTGCAGTTGTCTTAGTTAAAATAAGTTAATAAATTAATATACGTTTTTGCCACATTTAAATTTACGTACAACATTAATACTTCCATGTGGAATTTTGCTTAGATATATTGACAGGCATATGTATATAGTTCATAAATATATGTATGTACATAGAAACGCATAGAAATAAATATTTAACGCAATGGATACAAATTGAGTATGTAGTAATAACGTACAATTTACAATTTACAAACGTCGTTAATGCTGTTAGAGTTGTAACGCAATTAATTTGTTTTCAGATGTTTTCTTGGATAACAGGCTGTAGTTTTGAAAAGCAACAAGAAAACTGCCTAGATTTTTGAAAAATCAAGAAAAACTTAAAACGATTTGCAAATAAAAAATCAAAAATGAAATCCTGTAAGTTTTAAAGTTAGAGTTTCTATGCAGCTTAAAAATAATTATAATTTAAAACATAAAACCAAATTACTAGTTTTTATAGTTTTTATAGTTTTTACACAAGTTATTTTGTTTTCAGCTTTAGTTTATAATTGTATTTATGTCAATTAAATCCAGTAGCTTAAATAACTAAGCGGCTGTATGCATTTTAACTTTACCAGTATGTGGGATATGTTTAAAAATCAATCACTTTCCTGCCTAAATTGGCTGTTTAATAATTACAGTTTGATTATGTACTCCCTCCTTGCTGATTGACTATGTATGAGTATTTCTTTTCATGTAGTGTTTAATTTCTTGCATTTTTTTTTTTTGGAAAATTTCAATTAAACACATGTTTTACAAGTTTAGAAATTATAATTTTTAAATATTTTTCCCAGCTATTTGTTAATGTGCAAAAGCAAAAAAAAAATAAAGAAATTTTTCACTATCTTAACTAATTATTATGGGTTTTCTATGGCTTTATCTATCATTTTCCATAACAGTCATTTTCCTAATAGATATAATTTGTGTTTTGCAGATTATGGTTTTTAAATTTAAGCATGCTTTAAATGCAGTTAGTTTTGTTAGCAAATAGTTTTAAGTACGACATTTACACATGGTTGAAATAATTAAAATTGCATTTAATATATTATTTATGGGATGGGAAAATTGTTTTTGAACAAACAAACTGGTTGGCAGCAAAATTAGAGGAAAAATTTGGAAGGAATTTTCATAAATTATATCAGAAATTTGAAAGAAAAGAAACACCCAGTATATGTATAAAACAGTTTTTCAGAAATGGGCGTTATATGGGAAATATAACCTTTTGTGGACCGATCATACAAAAATTTAGTGTCATGATGTCTGTGAATATAAATATTATATGTGTTAAATAAAAAAAAAAAAAAAAAAAATGAACTCGAGCCCGACTAAAATAAAAATATCAAAAATATATGTTAAACTTTATCTCGATATAATGAATTACGGAAAGGGTCTTATATGGGAGTTTCGACTAATTATGGACCTACCATTATAAAATTAGGTGTCGTTATTTCTGTATATAAAAAACTTTTTTTGTGTCAAATTTTATTTGGATACCAAGCAATTTATGATCGTTAAAGTGATTTTCGGAAGTGGGCCTTATAATGGGATCTACGACTAATTATGGACCGATCATAATAAAATTGTACCGTATTATTTATATACATATGAAATATATTTGCGTTCAATATTATTTGTATACCAACATTTTTAAGAGAGTTATGCTCTTTAAACTGATTTTCGGAAGTTGGCCTTATATGGGAGCTACGACTAATTATGGACCGATCTGCACAAAATTTGTAGATGTGATTTGGCTTCATTTACTACTCATTTGTGATAAAACTTGTTTGGTTCCTTCCACAATTAAAACATTTATGATCGGTAAACCCCAATTTCGGGGGGGGGGGGGCATTTGTATGGGGGCCAGGTGAAATAATGTACCGATTTACACCAGTTTCAATTCTGTCCATCCTTGGGCCGAAAAAATATCACGTACAAAATTTCTATCGAAATATCTTCAAAATTGCGACCTGTTCTCTGCGCACAAGCTTTACATGGACAGCCAGCAAGGCAGCAAGACGGACGGACGGAAGGACGGACATCGTTAAATCGACTCAGAAAGTATTTTTGAGTCGATCGGTATAGTGTTGGACCAATATTTCTGGGCGTTGCAAACATCAGCATAAATCCAATAAATCCTTTACATATATTCTATAGGTAAGTTTAGATTTAATTGTAGGTCTTTATGTAGACTCAGTACAGCTTCAATCATAGATCATTACATAGACTCAGCTTAGTTTGCTTTCAATCATTAGTCTTCAAATAGGTTTTGTTTGCCTTCAATCGTAGCTGTAAATTTAGTCTTAGTTTAGGCTTAAGTGTATGTTTCATTTTAGTCTTAGCTCAGTTTTAGTCGTAGGGTATTTTATATGCCTTGTATAGCTTGAATTTTTGGTCTTTAGGTATTTGGTTGTTTTAGCTTTAATCGTAGGTCTTCAAGTCGTTCCAGTTTAACTTCAATTAGAGGTCTTGCAAATAGTCTCAGTTTAGCTGCAATTGCAGTTATTTCACTATCTTAGTTTAGCTTCAACTGTAGGTCTTTGATTAATCTCTGTTTAACTTCAATTGGAGATCTTTAAGTCGTTCCAGTTTAGCTTCAAGCGGAGGTCCTTAATAGTCTCAGTTTAGCTGCAATTGCAGTTATTTCATAGTTTAGCTTCAATTGTAGGTCTTTGATTAGTCTCTGTTTAACTTCAATTAGAGGTCTGCAAGTAGTCTCAGTTTAGTTTTAACAGTAGGTCTTTAAATCGTTTTAGTTTAACTTCAACCGTAGGTCCTTACTTAATCTCCGTTTAACTTCAATTGGAGGTCTTTAAGTAGACTCAGTTTAGCTTCAATCGTAGGTCTCTATTAAGCTTAGTTTAGCTTGAGTCGAAGGTCTCTTTTAAACTTAGTAATCTTCAATCGAAGGTCCTTATCAAGTCCTGATTTCGCTTCAGTCTTGAAGTACTCTCAGTTTAACTTCAGTCGGAAATCTTTAAATAGTTTTTAGCTTTAATCGTAGGTCTATATCAAAATCAGTTTAGTTATAAAGTTATTATTAAGCCTTAGATTGGCTTCAATCTTAGTTTTATTTTAGGTGTTTATCAATTATTTGTCTGGTTTCAACATTAGTCCTACGTAAGCTTCAAACGTGGTCCTTATTAATTATTTTTAAGTTTAGCTTCAATCGTGAGTCGTTAAGTAGTCTCAGTTTAACTTCACTCGTAGTCTTAGTCTTAGTTTTAATATTAGTCTTAGTCTTAGTGTTAGTCTTAGTGTTAGTGTTATTCTTAGTCTTAGCCTTAGTCTTAGTCTTAGTCTTAGTCTTAGTCTTAGTCTTAGTCTTAGTCTTAGTCTTAGTCTTAGTCTTAGTCTTAGTCTTAGTCTTAGTCTTAGTCTTAGTCTTAGTCTTAGTCTTAGTCTTAGTCTTAGTCTTAGTCTTAGTCTTAGTCTTAGTCTTAGTCTTAGTCTTAGTCTTAGTCTTAGTCTTAGTCTTAGTCTTAGTCTTAGTCTTAGTCTTAGTCTTAGTCTTAGTCTTAGTCTTAGTCTTAGTCTTAGTCTTAGTCTTAGTCTTAGTCTTAGTCTTAGTCTTAGTCTTAGTCTTAGTCTTAGTCTTAGTCTTAGTCTTAGTCTTAGTCTTAGTCTTAGTCTTAGTCTTAGTCTTAGTCTTAGTCTTAGTCTTAGTCTTAGTCTTAGTCTTAGTCTTAGTCTTAGTCTTAGTCTTAGTCTTAGTCTTAGTCTTAGTCTTAGTCTTAGTCTTAGTCTTAGTCTTAGTCTTAGTCTTAGTCTTAGTCTTAGTCTTAGTCTTAGTCTTAGTCTTAGTCTTAGTCTTAGTCTTAGTCTTAGTCTTAGTCTTAGTCTTAGTCTTAGTCTTAGTCTTAGTCTTAGTCTTAGTCTTAGTCTTAGTCTTAGTCTTAGTCTTAGTCTTAGTCTTAGTCTTAGTCTTAGTCTTAGTCTTAGTCTTAGTCTTAGTCTTAGTCTTAGTCTTAGTCTTAGTCTTAGTCTTAGTCTTAGTCTTAGTCTTAGTCTTAGTCTTAGTCTTAGTCTTAGTCTTAGTCTTAGTCTTAGTCTTAGTCTTAGTCTTAGTCTTAGTCTTAGTCTTAGTCTTAGTCTTAGTCTTAGTCTTAGTCTTAGTCTTAGTCTTAGTCTTAGTCTTAGTCTTTGTCTTAGTCTTAGTCTTAGTGCTTGTGCTTTATCTAAACTTAGGTTAGCTTTAGTTGCAGAACTTTGTATAGACTTACTGCTCTTTACGTATGTAGCTCTTTATAGCTCGAGTCGTAGGTCTTTATTTATCTTCAGTTAAAGCAGTTTGGATATAGTCTTAAGTTTATTAGGCTTATATTTAATTTAACTATTGTCATCTTGTGGTCCTAATTTTCTTACATACATTTTCATATTTTCCGCAGTATTAGAAACTAGTTTTTTTTTACATAATATAATTTATAACCAATTTTTAATTATGTATTAGTAAATTATTGTTTAATACCTTTTACTAAAAATATTAACAAAAATTAACAAATAATATTTAATGAAAGATAATGTGCTGTTAATAATTTTTAACAAAGCAAATTAAAGAATATAGTTCAATAAATGAAACCATTAAAAACCAATTAAGAGTTTTTAGTATAAATAAATTAAATTAATTGGGTAAGACTATTATAGTTCTTTGGTTTTGAACAAATTAACAAACTAACAAGCTAAACACGCAAACCTTCACTTTAGCTACTTATAATGCTAACTCCCTTACAAGTATGTAATTGTGTAAGGCTTTTACACTTTTGACCATTAGCGGCTGGGCAGCTGCTTTATTTGCTTTATCATGATAATAGATAAAGCCACTAGTAACGCGGTAGTTATTAAACATGAAAAAAACATCATTAGTATTATCTTTGAATAGGAATTTCTTAAAAGTTTTTTTTAAAGAAGCTTTGAAGCTTGAATCAAATTTTTATTTTTATTGAGAATTTTTAATGAATTCAGTATCAAGGTTTTTTAAGGCAATTGTCCAATAAATCGGAATACAGTTTCTGTTTGCTGCAACAATTTAAAATAATTTGATAAAAAGTTTATTTTCATTCAAAAAATTCGATGATTTTTTCGAATCGAATTTTTTCGACCTTTCTTTTTCTAGAGAATTTTTAAGGAATTCGGAAATTTTTTTTTATATTAAGATTTCTAAAGGAATTCTAAGTAAAGTTAATTTTTATAGAAAACTTTTCAAGAGTTTGTAAAAATTTTAAAAATTTTCATAAATTTTGAAGTATTACAATTTTGCAAGTATCTGAAACAGAATGAGTTTTATAGGAAATTTTTTATAGAATAGCGAGTGAAATTATCCTTATAGACATTTTTTCAGATAAATACGTATTCAGTCTTTACTTAAACTCTTTTTAACAAAAGAATTCTGAGTTTTATAAAAGTACTTATGTTTTTGACCACCTCAAAGTCCTGTTTCATTGAAATCCTTCTTCAAATAAAACTCTATTAAACAAAAACACACTTTCACTTAAGTGAAAGTGATATACAAGACACACACAAATCACTTTCGCTTTCTTTTGCATTTCGCATTCGCATAATATTGCAAATACACACACTCTCTCAATCACACAATCTATTTTTTTTTTGTCATTATTCAAAGAAATTGCAAACTTACATCTATCGACATTATAAAAATCGTTTTAAAACAATCAGCGATCTTTTAAAAAACTCGTTTTATTCTCTTTAGTATTTAACCCACGATCACTAATAAATTTAACACTTTGAAGACGTTTTTGTTTTGTGTAATATAAACACTGAATACTTTTGTAATCGTATTTGCAATGTTTAACGTTACTACACGAGATGTCAGTGTCAAGGACAAATTTACAATTAAACAAGCATTGTGTTGTATGCAATGTATTTATACACAATAGCAGTCTGCAATCCAAGACCAGAGACTTGTTAGAAAGATAAAAGCAAATATATATTTTTATATAAAGAAAAACAAGTCAGCAACAGGCAAGCATATTTTTAAAAGATCTTCATCATTTTTAATGGCAACCGGCATAATAGCCGTATTGGAGAGGTAACCAATGTTGTCTTGACTACATGTTGCAGGTATAGATCAACTTTGGTTAAAATGAAGATTTTCAGCTTTAAGGAGTTTTTATTGGAACAAATGTGATTTTTGGAACGCTGAAGTAGCTGTTTTCTTTAAGTAACGAAAATTATGGAGTCAAAAAAAAAAAAATTGATGCTTAATGACCAAGTTGGAAGTGAAACTAAGACGGTTTAAAATGCTTAGTTAAATCATATAAAGACTATATAATAATATCATAAGCAAAACTCTATAAATTTTTGATATTAAAGCATAACTTTGACTATATCAACACCAATAATGGCAGCTAAATTAAGACTGTAATAATAACCGAAATTAAAGCTGAACTGAGGTGCATAAATATTGACGATTGATGTTAATTTACCGCCTGGCCCACGATGTCGAACGATACCGTTCGCTTAGATAAGACTTAAGACACAAACTTTTTATCGTATCTATTTTTTACTCCATCAAGTTTGTTTATTCCACAATCAAGTTTGTGTCTTAAGTTTTATCTAAGCGAACGTTATTGTTCGACATCGTGGGCCAGGGGGTTATAGTCCAAGCATGAATCTTAACTGAGATTTAAGAAATTGCAATTTTAAAGCTAATCTTACATCAAAGTTTAAAGCTTAGCTAAGATTTTATAACTGTCCACGCTTTAAACTAAACTAAGACTGTATAAAGAACTTAAAGATATTCTAAGACTTTATACACCCCGCTTTTTAAAGTTAATCTTTGAATATATAAAGAACTAAATTGAGACTTACAAATTTTTAAGATTAAAGTTCCGCATTCATTGAAAATTCTCTATAAAAATAAACTCTACTTAGTTTTCATTGATCATTTGCGTTTGAAAAGAAAATTGCCGATGTCTTAAACTATGTCCCATAAAAATTACCTTTAGTCCGAGTTTATTGGAAACGCTATATAAAAAACTAAGATTAAGACTAAGACCTATGATTGTAGTAGAACTAAGACTACATAAAAAGCGAGACGTAGGATTGTAGCTAAACTTAGATTTCATAAATACCATCAATCAATCTAAAATTTGACTAACAAAGATTGAAGCTATACCTGGACTATTTAAAGACTTAAGCTAGATTTACACGATTGAAATTTTCTTCAAAATTGCTCTTCAAAATGCTTCAAACTCGTGTAAACAGCAAAAATTCTTCAAAATTTATTTATTTAATAGTTATTAATAGTTATTAAATAAATAAATTTTAAAGCAATTTTCCTGTTTACACGAATTTGAAGCATTTTGAAGAGCAATTTTGAAGAAAATTTCAATCGTGTAAATCTAGCTTTACGATTATAGCTAAACTAACATTTGATAAAGACAATATTTGAAGCTAAAGTAGGACTCATATTAAAACCACAAAAATACTTAATAATATCATTATTCAACTTAAAATAAGACTAAGATTGAAATCAAACTAAGGCTTGAAAAAGACTTACGATTGAAACTAAACTAATAGGTCGATTATGTATAGCAACCAAACTGGAATTGTGCAACGTAACTAACATTGAAGTTGTTATTATGTAAGGCAATAGTTTTTAATTCGTCCCAGAAATATTTTCGTCAACAAATTTTTTTCGATAAATTGATGTTAAACACGACTTTAGAAACTGGAAATCTGAACTTGCAAAAACTTTCTCATTCAATAGTTTTTAATTTTTCCAGGAATATTTTCATCACTAATTACTTCGACATATTGATGTTAAACATGACTTTAGAAACTGAAACTCAAAAGTTGAAGAGACATTCTCAGCCGGAAAAATGTGGAATAGGCCAACTCAGCATCATGAGCAACTTTAATGTTAATGTTGTATTGAACATGCCACCCTTAAATTCTTCTCACTTGAAGCTGAACTAAGAGACTTAAAACTGAAGCTAAACAAAGATCGAATAAAGAGCTATAACAAGACCATTAAAGAGCCTTCAATTTAAGTTAGACTATGGCTGTATCTTTAAATAAAAAGGTATTTCAATTCCTGAATTTTAAATGTTTAAAAATCGCTAAATTGTGATTACCAAACAAGATGACCACTGCATTGATACACGAAATCTTCCAAAGTGTTTTGCAGTTATTGTTGTTGTTGGTTGTTGTTATCACAGTTAGTAGCTGTTGTTGTCTTTATTTATTACTATTAAAAAAAAATATCTTGTTAATTGCTCATTGAACTCCCGTTTATGGCTTAAACTGGTGTAACCGGGTTAGAAATATAGAAATGTTGCAGCAACATTTCAAATGTTTCAAACATCAAGTGACTGGCAACATTCTATTTTTAAATACTCGTAACTACAAACTCACTTTTAGCCTACAATTGAACAATTATTGCTTATAGGTATAAAAACTAGATAAAGATGATTTTCATATAAATGTCATATTGTCAGTCATATTTTTCTTGGTAACCAACAGTAAAACATGTTGTCTTGTTATAAATTTTCTTCTTGTCAATTTGACAGTTGTTGAGTAGAAGTAGTATTAGTAAATATTTGTTTATACTTTCGATTAAATATTTATTCTCTTTCTTGGTTTCATTTGGTTTGGCCAATTGCCTAAGTAAGTGGGAAATTCAAGTTTTTTGTGTTTATGGCTTGAATTTCATTGTAACTTAACTACAAAGTTTTACTAAAGTTGCATCGTTTTTATTTATTTTGTTGCATGAGTGAATGCTAGAGTTTTGTGGCATTCGAAAGAAAGTAAAAGTTGTTGCTGATATTGCTTCAATTTAGCTGTAATATTCAGTTGTAATTCCTCTCTATTTATGTGTTTGTTTTTTTTTTTGTTTTTAATTAAATATAAATAAAAATTTTTGGCGGGAGTTGTTTTATTTTAGTTAATTTGGAAATTTATTTTAAGTGTCATTTGTTTTAAATTGAGCTACATTGTATAAATTTGTTGGTACCATGAATAATTGCATTTGATTTTGGTGAATAACTTGTCGAACGAAAATGAAAGTTGGATTGATGCAAATAAAATTAAAAAAAATTTTGTTGATATAACGGCTATTTTGAGGTGATTGAATAAATGGGATTAATTATGGGGATTTCTTAATTTAGACTCACCTTGTTTAGAGTTCATATTGTATTGCGTTATAATGGTTTTGCAAGCTGGGGGATTATTGTGTATTTCGTTTCGAATCGAAAAGACTTTCGAAAGCAATTTTCGATATGAAAACTTAATCGAGTTACAGAGTTGTATTTATATTTTTACGTTTAAAACCAAGTGGCGCCAAATCTAATCATGTTAAAAACTTGACAGCACTTAAAAAATGCTGCACTTTTTGGTAAATGTTAAAATTGCTTTGAAATATGATTACGTTAAAAAACATTACTCTAGAGCAAAAAACCAACAAACTTATTAATGTATCGTGTTTTTCATAAGTTAGAATTTCTACTAATTCGCAAGTTCAATTATATTTTAATTTATTATTTTAATTGGCGTATGGCTATAATTAATATTGTTCAAAAGCTAGAATTTTTTGTTTCTAATAACGGATGATTCCAGTAGAGATACTTTTTTCAATAGTCTTTTTTGGACAGATCATGTGTGAGTCGTGTCATGCTATTTTTGTTTGGTTATTCATAATGGAAAGACTTACGCCTGAACAACGTTTACAAATCGTTCAACTTTATTACGAAAATTCACGTTCGTGCACTTCGCTCAACTTAGGGTCAATATAATCGGCCTACTGAGCGTACTATTCGCAATACCATCATCCATTTTGAGACCCATATTGTCTTGGAAAATCAACTTTTTAATAAAAATTATTTTTTTTAACTTATATTTTCAAAAATTTCGACGCTTTCGCAAGCACACTGGTATTCGAATGATTTACGAACGTAAGTACAACAATTACAATTTTTACGAATTCGTAAATTTTCTGCTGCGAATTGAAAGTTGAAACCGAAACAATAACCCCCCTGAATTGTAGTGTTCTCATGTAGTTTTTGAGAGAGAGAAAATATTTTTTACGAACAACTCTCAGTTTGAATTGGTTTAATTTTATATTTTGTCTGGACAAAAATGAACTGATTTAGCAATAGGTTACATTTCCATCTGTGGTGTTTGTGAAATTAAATTATTAATTTCATTAATTATTAATAATTGTTTAAGTTGTTTTTAAAACATATACACAATATTTAAAAATAATTTAATATTTATTTTGTGACACTTAAAAACCAAAGCACTTGTAAAACTAATAGATTTTGTTTACATATGACAGCTTTAAATTTCCAGAAAAATTGTTCTAAATGGGTGAATCGTGCTGCAAAAAACTCTCACTAAAAATTTTTTTCTCTGGACAAAATTGTTGTTCAGAACAAATGGGTGAATTTATTTTCAATTGTGACTAAAGAATGTTGGTCGTATGCTTCACTTAAATTTATGGAGATAGTTGATGATGAAGGTATTTGCCTTCGACACAATACATACTCATAAAGTGACAAGATTGTCTGTCTTCTCGTTTTCTAACATTGATTTCCAGTTGGAGAATTCAACTTTTTTCTACAATAATGCAGGAAAAGTTTCATCTATTTGAAATAATAAAGATGCCATTAGATTAATGAACAACTGTAAATTAACTAATTGGTCATGGGTTATCTCCATTTCTTGAATTTGGATAACATAGATTGTGGCGGTTGAATGTATCTTGAATTCGATGAAAGATTTTGTTCACATACATTTTAAATAAAACTTCATATTTTTCATTTTCTATTTCTTGTGTATTTGCATACAAATATTCTTCTTTTATTTTTTTGGCCTTTTTTTTTAAGATTTTTTTTTTATAACTTTAATTTCTAGCTAACGTTTACATTAATGATTAGTATTTGGTCGGTTTAAGTCCTGGAACAAGCATTTAACAAAAAAAAAACTCATGCGGATTTTGGGCAGATTTTACACAGCAATGGCAACAATTTACAATTGTTTAACGTTCACATAACTGCTAGCATGACCATGGCCATAACCATGACCATAATCATAACCATAACCGCCACCATATAAGCCATGTTCTAAACCATTGGCATAACCATGATGTTTAGCATAGATTTGAGGATGATGAGCATGACCGATCTTCTTGACAACAGCATTAAAGCCATTGTGATCATCAGCTGAGTATTCAACAACACGAGTGGTGCCATCAGATTCTTTGAGGGAGTAGCCGCCTGAAAAAAATCATCACAATTAACTATTATTTTTAAAAAGAGCTCGCAGAACTTACCTTTGACCAGACCGCCATCTCTGTGTTCCCATTGATTCTTAATGTCGCCTGTCTTCAGATCCTTTACACCATAATCAAATTGATATTTGGGATATTTGTGAGGATAATCATGTTTGTCGATATGAGCATAACCATGAACAAGACCCTGGTCCAAGTGGCCACCATAATGGCCAACTACGCCCAAACCACCACCCAAATGACCGCCATCATATTTAATTGAGTGTATAGGTACATCATATTTAATGGCATGTATTGGTTCATCATGTTTGGTTACCACTGTATAACTACTTCCACCACCAAGACCGCCATGGGCATAACCACCCAAAGCCACACTGCAGGCAGCCAATAACACAGCACAAACACTTAAGACACGCATTTTCTCTTACAGTAGGAATTTAACTATAACAATTGTAAATATTTTTAGAAGAAGGAAGACGTGTAATTAAATTTTTTTTTTTGATATTTTTTGTCGAAGAAAAGCTAAAGTTGATTGAATACTCAAACTAAACTGATATGGTTTGGCAGTAATTTTTTACTATTTATAGTTAAAATTTTGTTAGCAAAGGTTCTTGAAATTACTGCAAAAGAATAGCAACAAAACTGACCATAGCATTCAAAATTTGAAGTTTTACTTATTTGCAGTTGGGCAATTGCGTGTTCTTGTTTTCAGAAGTCATAATTTAATAATTAATTTAAAGCTTTCATAAATTTGTTTAATAATATACTAAAAACTAATTAATTTTACATTAACATTCCCTTCATAACAAACACCGGACAAAAAATCATGTTGCTCAGTGTTGTGTTTTTGGTTGATTGAATATAAATTTTGGAATTTAAACTATTTTAAATGGTTAAAGTCGACTTTAGATAAGAGCTACCTATGATTAAAGTGAAAATTTAATTATGTAAGGAATGAAACTAAAATTTAGCTACATAAAGATCAGGGAAGTTTTTATTAGTTCTATTTATTTATTGTATTTTTATTCAAAACAATGAATGAAGCTAAAATTGAACGATATAAAGATCTTTGAATGAAGCTAAAATTCAATGATATAAAAATCTGGGAATAAAATGAAAATTGAACGATATAAAGTTCTTGTAACGATATAAAGTTCTTGGAATAAAGCTAAAATTCAACAATATATAGATCTTGGAATGAAGCTAAAATTCAATGATATAAAAATCTTGTAACGATATAAAGATCTTGTAATGAAGCTAAAATTCAACGATATAAAGATCTTGGAATGAAGCTAAAATTCAACGATATAAAGTTCTGGGAATAAAGCTTAAATTGAACGATATAAAGATCTGAAAATAAAGCTAAAATTGAACGATATAAAGTTCTTGGAATAAAGCTTAAATTTAAACATATAAAGGTCTTGGAATAAAACTAAAATTTAATGATATTAGGATCTTGGAATAAAGCTAAAATTAATTTTACTATTTTGATTAGGCCTTAAATATCCAAGTTTTCTACTTGTTACAAATTTATTCCTCAACTTATTAAACCTTTTTTTTTTATTTATCCACCACAATAATCAATTTAAATCTATAAGTACATTAATTTTTTGATTTGTTCTTTTAACTAAGTAATTTATTATTTATTTTTATAGCTGTTGTTGTTGCTATTGTTTGTTGTCTCAAGGTCATTGCAGTTCTACTTAAATAATTTATTACCATTGTTGTTTACAACTCTCCTTTTCATTAGGTTTTGGCCACACACACACACAAAAAACACTCAAATCCAAAATAAAAAAACTCACCCAAAAAACCACCCATTTGAACACAATAGAGTTCGTTGTTGTATTTTTTGTATTATTATTTTTTTTTTTTGCAAATTTACCAAAAACTGTTTTCAACCAGCTCGTGTGTTTGTCATACTTTTGTGTTGTTTGTGTGTGTGTGTGTGTGTTTTTATGTCGGTTTTGTTTTATTTCATGTTCTTTGTAACCACAGCAGGTGCTATTTGTTATTATTTTTTGCTGCTTAAGCTTTTGTTTTTCAGCTTCATTGGTCTTTCAGTTTTCAACTATAATAGGGCGAGAAAAAAAGGGAGGTAGCAGAAAAAAAAACGAACAAAAAAATGTTAAATAGTAGTAATAATAGGTATTGAAATATCATTCATCACTTTTACATGTTAAGTTAGGAGTGCAGGTTGGTTGCTTCAATATTAGGGAGTTTTCAACAAATATTCGTATTATTAAAATTGTTTATATAGAAATTGTTCACATGACATTTTATATTGAGCAGTTCGTGTTGCATGTTGTTGTACATATGTAATATGTAAACTGTGGCACGCAAATCTTTATCAAACGATTCCCGTTTCACGGTATTCTTAACGAAATGGTTAAATGTTAAATCAATTCTACATATGTATGAACCGTTTACTGTTTCATGCTATTTTATATCAAACGTTTCCTGCTTTAATAAATTCCAGATGTTTGAACTGGTTCCTGTTTCATGATATTTTATTTTAAACGGTTCTTGTTTTACGTTATTCTTTATAAAACGTTTCCTGTTTAATGCTATTTTATTTCAAACAGTTAATGTTTTACGCTATTCTTTATAAAACGGTTTCTATTTATTGCTATTTTTTTCAACTGTTTCCTGTTTAACGCTATTCTTTTTTTTATTAAATGGTTTCAATTACGGTTTCTGTATCAAACAGTTCTGGCTTCAATAAGTTCTGTACATGAACCAGTTTCTGCTTACACTATTCTTTATTAATTAGTTACTATTTTCTATATAATGCGGTTCCTATTTCATGCTATTCTTATTATTCGGTTTCTGTTTTATGCTATTTTAAATTAATAATATAAAGTTTACGATTTCCTATTTCATGCTATTCTATAGAAAACGGTTTCCTATTTCACGTTATTCTTTAGGAATATAGAAACGATTTCATATTTCATGCTATTCTATAGAAAACGGTTTCCTATTTCATGTTATTCTTTAGGAATATAGAAACGATGTCATATTTCATGCTATTATATAGAAAACGGTTTCCTATTTCACGTTATTCTTTAGTAATATAGAAACGATTTCATATTTCATGCTATTCTATAGAAAACGGTTTCCTATTTCATGTTATTCTTTAGGAATATAGAAACGATGTCATATTTCATGCTATTCTATAGAAAACGGTTTCCTATTTCATGCTATTCTTTAGGAATATAGGAACGATTTCATATTTCATGCTATTCTATAGAAAACGGTTTCCTATTTCATGTTATTCTTTAGGAATATAGAAACGATTTAATATTTCATGCTATTCTATAGAAAACGGTTTCCTATTTCATGTTATTCTTTAGGAATATAGAAACGATTTCATATTTCATGCTATTCTATAGGAATATAGGAACGGTTTCCTATTTCATGCTATTCTATAGAAAACGGTTTCATTCTCTTCTATAGGAATATAGAAACGGTTTCCTATTTCATGCTAATCTATAGGAAACGGTTTCCTATTTTATTCATTAGGAATATAGGAATATTTTTCTATTTCATGCTATGCATTAGGAATATAGGAACGGAATGCTATGCTATAGAAAACGGTTTCCTATATCATGCTATTCTATAAAAAACGGTTTCATTCTCTTCTATAGGAATATAGAAACGGTTTCCTATTTCATGCTAATCTATAGGAAACGGTTTCCTATTTTAGGCTATTCATTAGGAATATAGGAATATTTTTCTATTTCATGCTATGCATTAGGAATATAGGAACGGAATGCTATGCTATAGAAAACGGTTTACTAGTTCATGCTATTCTAAAGAAAACGGTTTCTTATTTCATGCTATTCTAGGAATATAGGAACGGTTTCCTATTTCATGCTATGCGATAAGAAACGGTTTCTTGTTTCATGCTTTTTTTTTTTTGGGAATATAAAAACAGTTTCCTATTTTATGCTATTCTATTGGAAACGGTTTCTATAGACACTAGTTTCTGGGATTCCTTTTGTTGCCTAATAACTGAATGCCCCTACTATTGGTCTAGTCACTAAAATCCCATATAGTTGATCTTAAGCAACCATTTATTGTTTATTAATATATCTTGTGTAGCTTTTCATTTCATTATACATACGTTTGCCTAAGTATGTATAAATGTATGTCTGAATTAATTATCGTTTTTTTCCTAAATACTCGTACATTAAAGTTGATTGTTTATATTTTCATAATAATAAGCTTAAACCATTTTAGTTTATTGTTTAAAGCCTAACTTTAGTTTATAGGCTTTACATAATTAAATATTGTTATTATTATATGTATTTGGTTTTAAAGTAACCAACCAGCCAGCCATTCTGTGTCTATGTGTTATTTTAGCCACAATTACCCCATTAAATTGTTGTTAAACATTTTCATTATTATTATTTTTTTATTAAAATTATTGGTCATACTGGCTAGCACACCCGTTCATTCAACGCCATGCAATTATACAATACATGTTGTCTTTATACAAACTTACTTAGTGGCCAAATATTGGCCATAAATATATTTGTTTAGTTTTTTGTGTGTTGTCAGTTATTTTATTTAAAGTTAATAGTTTTCTGTTGTTGTTGCCTGGTAGTTAATAACTCAATCTGTGTTTAAGTTAGATTATCGCCTTAAAGGCTAATATTTGGCAGCTTTAAATTTGTTACGCTAATAATGGTTATTTCTATTTTTTTTTTGTGTTTTCGTTCAAAAAGAGGTGTTAATTAATGTTCTTTTTTGGGCGTTGGAGACAAGAATCAGTATATACAATTTTATTAAACTACAATTGATTTAGTAGCATTTGGCTTAAAATTCATGGTAATTTGTTGATTTAGTATGTGTGATAAACCTGAGGCAAAATTTTGTGGTTGTCTGAGGAAGTTTGTGTGAAAAAAGAACTATAATTGGCAAATATATGTAAAGGTTTTATTAAATAGATTAAGATAAGAATAATAATAATAATAATAATAATAATTAGGCATGTGCTGGAAATCGATATCGAAAACGAATGAGTTTTAGAAGTCAATTTTTTCGTAATATTTCTGTATTGAAAAACTTTTATCACATAAAATATAAAGATATTGGGCTACTAAAGAGAATCTTAAAACACAAATTTTAAAAATTAGATTATAAATGCATTAAAATGTATTTCCAAAACTGATTCGTTTTCGATATCGATTTCCATCACATGCCTGAATGAGTTTTGCCGGTGGCCGGTGAGATACGTTTCCAATTTCATGCTATTCTATAGGAAACATTACCGATTTCATGCTATTCTGTAGGAAACGTTTCCAATTTCATGCTTTTCTGTAGGTGCTATTCTATGAACACGTTTCTAATTTTACGCTGTTCTGTAGGAAACGTTTCCGATTTCATGCTATTTTATAGAAAACTTTTCCAATTTCATGCTATTCTGTAGGAAACGTTTCCAATATCATGCTCTTCTACAGGAAGTGCTTCTAGTTTCTTGCTATTCTGTAGGAAACTTTTCCAATTTCATGCTATTCTGTAGGAAACGTTTCCAATATCATGCTATTCTACAGGAAATGCTTCTAGTGTTCTTGCTATCTCCCCTTTTGTTGTAACACGAATCCTTTGCTAAAGCTTTAATATTTTACAGCAATGCCTTTGAACTTGGAAATATTTAGAAAGAGTAAAAGCCAGTCGGTCAAAACTTCTGCCCAATAGCCCTTATGATTAGCGAGCTGACTCCAGAAAAATTTTAAACCCTATTTAAAATACTGTATAAGAGGTATTATAACAAATTGATTGTATATTGGTTTCAAAACATTTTAAGTTATGATTAGAACTCAATTTAAAGTAAACATTTGAATTCCCAAAATTACAACTTTCAGTTAAAATTAAAAAATTTTATTGTTATACCCGCCACCAAAAAGATGGTGGGTATATTAAGCTTGTGATTCCGTTTGTAACACAACGAAATATTTGTAAAAGAACCAAAAAGTATGTATTCTATATATTCTGGGTCTATATAAGATTCTAAAACGATTCACATTTCGTACGGTAGGACATGTACCGTTTGTTGAAGGCACAATAGGTTATGACCTATGGAGCTCTATGGAGCATTCTTTGATCCACCGAAATATTTGGTATTAAAAATGGGCAAAATCATCAGTCTAGTTGGATCCGAGTTATAGACTTAAGTTCTGGACAACCGCGATATTTTTTAGATATTTTTTTTTACATATATTGCAGAAAAAAAAGTTTAATGAAACTTTACACATTTTATTTTTATTTTAAAGAGTCAAGTTCTGTTGCAAATGGTAAGAATCGGGCAACAATTTCTCATAGCCTCCATACAAATGCCTTCACGGAATATGGCTTTGTGGCACATAAATGTCTATAGAAAAACAGTATCCATAGAAAATTCAGCAAAAATAGGTTTCAAGCAACGGAAAATCTCTGAACCATATTTTGTTTGCATCGGTCCATATTTTGACATAGCCTCATACATATTATAAAAAAGACATCAATTTGAAATTCAACACAGATAATCCATATATACATATAAATCGGTTAACCAAATTTCATGATAATCGGTCCATATTTGACCGTTGCCTCCATATAAACTCCACTTTCAAAAATCTCTTAAATGCGCATAAATCTCTTATAAAAATTACAAACCAGTCGAAATTCAACACAAATCATTCACATACTTATACATATAAATCGTCATACATAATTTCATGGTGAACGGTCATAGTTTACTTATGAGGACTACCACCGAAAAACACATTAACCTGCATAAACATCCATATCGAACCAAAATTTTACACATATCAGTTATAAGTATGTAAAATTTATACTTTTGACTTTTGTGGAAATAAGTCCATAATTGGCCATGGTCTACCATACAACGATCACTTTCGAGAATAACCACAGTGTAAACAAAGCAGACAATTTTGACGTTTTAAAAAGACAAAACAAAATTTCTAGGACCAGTCGTAATTTAGCTCTGGGTGGAGGAAGAACTCTTGCGTCATTGTCATTAAGGACAATCAAGCCATCCTTTTTTGCGGCCTTCGAGAGATTTGCGTCTCACTCATGCTTTGGTTAATGCTTGGCGTCGTCTAACTGTACCCCGTTACGGGTTTTCGAAGTTGTGCATTATGATATGATTACACCTGGCAAATATTTGCCTAAAATGACGTAACCACTAAATAAAATATATTTTAACTCATTTATTTATTAAAAAAAAACTTCGTTTGTTTAGGACAAGACACAACAAATATTTAGTTTTATTTTATTTGATGCTGTTTGATCTTGAAAAACTCTTTTAAGAGTGAACAACGTCAAACAAATTTGTGCTAAAACAAGTGGTTACGATTTTTTTTAGTAAATATTTGTCAAGTGTGACCGTACCTTTAGTCACATGCGATACCTGGCAATTTGAGGGATTAATTCTCCGCCAACCAAATTTATATTCAGTAGAAAATAATTTCTAGGATTTTTTGTTAGTGCATTTATTGTGTGTCAAAGTAAATTGCTTTATGTTACACGCTACAAAACTATAAACAAAGCGTAGAACTGAAAGAAAGAGATAAATATAAAATGTGATTATCTTCCGTTACAGTGGCACGAGTATACTTTGTGGAATAATTGAAATATGCATAAAATTCTTGTAAATGTTGTTATTGAGATGAAATTGAAACAAATTAAACTTCAAATAAATAGCAATTACTTTACTTTATGGCGATCGCTCCATAATAGTTGAGAGATAGCGCTCATGTAAGGGATACGTAAAACAAAATAACCAGTAACAAAAATAAGTTTCAAGTATTCATAGATCACACTACTGGTATTTGGTGATAGGTATATAAGTTTCGGTACAGCTGCATTTAAACGCTAAATTGTTTTTAATTATGGCATTTTAACCAGTGATGCCAACTTTTGCATCATCAAAAGCACTGTAAGCGCATAAAAATGGGTAAAAAGGGTAAAAATTAACAAAATTGCGGTGAAAAAGCATCAATATTGATATTTCTATTATTAATTTTTTTTATAACAAAAAGATAACAAATGAGTTTTTATATTTTTGTTTGAGATCGATTGATTTTTATTAAAAAAAAAATAAAATAAGAAAAACTTGTTCATGTTTTGTATGACTATGCCGTAGTAGATCACTATATCGGGCTTTAATTTCACAATTACAACAAATGCAAAGTGCCTTTAACTCATCTCTTGCTGGATCATTCTCCCAAGATTTTAGATTTTTTGTTTTTCCATCTAAAAGAAAGTCATAATTAGTTGATACAATTTAACAAAAATTGCATAAAGAACTTACTTTTACGAAAAATGTTTAATTTTATTAAACATAAGGCACATTTTTTTTTAATTTGCACAAAAGCCAAATGCACGCATGCGAATAAAAGTAAAATTACTAATTAACAAATTAATAATAAGAGCTTTTGTATGGATTTTAAAAATATATGCTGGAACAAATTCTAGAAGCGTTCGTAATACGCAGTTGGTTAAAAAAGTATCAGGTTTGTTTTAATAATAGTAATAAACTGTTTCAGTATCAACAATTTTGATTTCTTAAAAGGCACTACGAAGCTCTGGGAGAAATTGTAAAAAGCACTGTAAATACCCGCTTTTCCAAAAGGGTATTTAATAAAATTTCGGCTATTTGAAAAGCACCAAAAAATTCCCGAGAAGCGTCAAAATGGCAACGCTGATTTTAACAGTTCATAAACAGCTGAGAGACCTGTATACAAATATGTCCTATTGTCTCACTTTGGTAAGTACGAAATAGTTTCCAATAAAACAAAGCAATCCAACAACCCACTTGTGTATTTAATTTTACTTTAATTGGCATCATTTCAATTATTAAAGTTAAAGTTTTTAGTTAAAGACAACAAATTTAGCCTAGATTAGTCTTAAATAGAAAATAGTAGTTACTTAAAATGAAAAAAAAAAAAATATATGTACTTATGTACGTTTAATAAGTCTTTGGAAGTTGACGACAAAACTTGACGAATGCAAAATCTCATAAATTAGTGACTATCATAATGTGAATGATCATGACTGTCATGTTCGACATGGGCATGACCCACAGTCTTGACAACAGCATTGTAACCATTCTTATGATCGGCGGTGTATTCTACAATGCGAGTGGTGCCATCGGCTTCTTTAAAGCTGTAGCTACCTGCAAGTTAAAAAGTAAATTGAAGTTAGCAAGTCTTTATAGTTATTACGGGAGTCGTTTGTTGCACCTTTAACTTTATCACCATCTCTGGTCTCCCAATGTTTTTTCGAGTCACCAGTTTTCTCATCCTTTACAGCATAATCGTATTCATATTTGGGATGGGCAAAATAATCTTCCTCATGGGCATGACCATCCTCATAATTCTCATGACCATCATCCTCATGCTCGGATTTATGTTCAAAATGAGCACTATGACCATCATCACCATTATCCGCCTGATGTTCTTCCCAGGATTTGTGCGAAATTTCATGCTTAACAATGGGCTGTTCATGTTTACTAACCACTGAATAGCTACTGATATGATGACCGTGATGCTGATGATGATGATTGGGCAAAACTCCTGCAGCAGCCAAACCACAAATGGCCAACAACAATATACCAACCGATGATGTTAGGAAATGCATTGTTGTAAGGGGTTTACTAAATAAATCGAGTGAGAGAGAGAGCTGTGTAAAACAATTGAATGTAGTCCAAACACTGATATCAATTGGTGGTTTAACTTGGTTATTTATACTTAACAATATTACTGTAGCTAATTAGTGTTCAGTTTTGGGTTACGCTTTTGGATGATTTTTTTTTTTGGATTTTTAGTTTGTTGTTTTTGGTTTCTTTTGTTTTTGGTGTAACCATTTCATATAGTTAATTTCAATTTTTATTTGTCTTGTTGTTGCTCTCTTTATCGTGTTGGACTTTTGGCATGTTCATTTAGAAATTTACATTCTATTTTTATTTTACTACTGTGGCGAAAAAGCCAGGCTGTTGTAAGTTTTTTTCAATACAAAATACAAAATAGTTTTTATATGTTACTTACATGAAATTCCCTGTGTTAAAAGTGAGAAAACAACCACCAACAAATTTGTAACATTAGTTGTTGGGCCAATAAATTGAACTTCAACTTGTGTAATGCAAAAAAGAGGTCATATGTTGTGTTGTAATGGCGGTAGGAAAGTTGTTAGTGATAATGGAATTAGTTGTTCTAATTTGCTTAGAAGTAGATGTATTCATAACTATAGGGTGTTTCTTTTTAGATGTATAGAACTTTAAGTTGACAACATTAGTGACCATTTTTGTCAGCTGTCAAGTGATTTATGTTTAGTTTGCTTTGTTATTTCAACATGATTAGACTGACGCCTGAATCACAAAGTATACAGAGATGACAATTTTGACGTTTCAAAGAAGCTTTAATCAGCTGATAAGACAGTTTTCTTAAAAAGAGAAAGATAATGTTTTGTACTAATATGTTGGTAAGGTGAAAAAGCAAAGCACTACATCTATACAACACGAATTTAATGGTCAAAACAAAATAAACAAAACCAACAATTTGGGTTAGAAGCTATTGCTAAAATACAACAAAAATGTAAATAAAAACGTTAAAAATAATAAATCTTAAACAATAAAAAACAGCTCCCAGCGGGAAAAATTGCAAGTGCTTCTATTTGCAGGCCTTCTAAAACACCTGTTTACACATTCTAAAAGATTCGATACTCATTCCACTATGCCATCTCTCAGAAGGTCTTCTAGAACGCGTTTCATACACATTCAAAATTGCAGATCAATAGAATGTCAGCAAATGGTGCTGTCAATAGCAAACAGGAATGGTTTTGCAATTATTACTGTGTATCGACATTACAAAAACAAACATTATTTTGCTCACTTTGTTATACATTTGTTATTGTATATACATATGTACATATATACATGATAACTGATCATAACATTTTAATTTTGTATTTTCTTTTTTTTATTTTAAAATAAAAAATATTCCTAAGCACTAATTTGCTTTACACATTTTGTTATATGGTCAACACTGTTATTGTTTTGTAGCCAACAAAAGTAGAAATTATGTAGTTAAGTTTGCCTGCTGTCGTCAAAATAATTATTCTCTTATAAGCGTGTGTATTTTATTATTGACATATTGTAGCCGGTAGCCTGCTGCGGCCAATGTGTTTAATGTTTAATACATAAAAAGTGAAATTATCGTATAACACACAAGCAGTGGTAAATAATTGTTCGTGTCTGCAGTAAATATCAATTAAATATTTTTATTAAAAATTTACTTTTTATTCATGCTGCTAAAAATATAATATTTATTTACAAAAATTTCCAGAAAAGAGTACAAAGAGAGTACAAAGTCTTGCCTTTAAGTAAAACAAAACTTAATGCTGCCAAACCTTAGCATAACTAGTGGCATGACCATGACCTTGACCATACCCTTGATCGTAGACAAGATCATGACCCTGATAACCATAATCACCTTCCCAGCCACCATGATGATGAACAGGCTTAGCATATACCTCAGGATGATGGGCATGACCAATTTTCTTGACCACAGCATTGAAACCATTATGATCATCGGCGGTATATTCCACAATACGGGTAGTGCCATCGGCTTCCTTTAAAGAGTAGCTGCCTAAAGAGCCAAAATAAAATGCATATTTCAAATGATTTGTTTTATTTGCAAACAAATTATCAAGACTTACCTTTCACATGATCACCATCTCTTGTTTCCCATTGATTTTTAATATCGCCCGTCTTCAAATCCTTGACACCATAATCAAACTCATATTTAGCATGTTTGCTGTCATAGTCATGTTGATGCCAATCACCCTGCTGGCCATAATCATTAGCAGCCACAATATCGTAGCTTTTATGGGCTACATCATAAGGTAACCATTCCTTGGCCTGCCAGCCATGATGATGAGGTTCAGCTTCATGTTTTGTTAACACTGCATAACTGGTGGCATGTCCTTTATCGTGGTAATAGGAAGGAGCTGCCCTGGCCAAACCACAGACGATTAAAAATGTTCCAACTGCTAAAAATTTCATTTTATTTTTAATTATACTTTTTAGACGCGCTTGATTTAGTATTAATATTAATACTCGTATGTTTATTAATGCCTGGCCTGTTGTTTGGCAAAGAACTGTTATAGTTTTTGTTAATTATTTAGGGTATTTATAGCAAAATAAATTTTGTTATGAATTTTTTAGTTTTATAGCTAAAAATTAATTAACATTCTTTATTTATATGAAAAATAAGGCAATATTTAATGTACTTTTGTATAATAATAGAATTGTGCTGTTTACCATTACATTCCAAAAACAATTTCATTAATAAGGTTATTACGCTTACACTGGCTAATGAAATACGTCATATATACATACATACATACATACATACATATGTACATACATATATACTTCAATAGAATAATTCACATGCAATTTAATGGTTAGAAGTGTTAAATAAATTAGCTTGGCTGCATGATTGAAATTATTTTATGGTTCAAAGTAAATTGAAAAGAAACTGTAAAGGAATTTATGGGTTGTTTTAAATTTAAATTAAAGATAATTAACTTTTGCCTCAATTATAAGTATATTTCAATTATCAAGCAAATAATTTTTTTTTTTGTTTCTAAACTCATTAAAAGAAGCTAAACTGAGACTATATACATATATGAAATATGTATATATGAATGACAACCTATGACTTAAGCTAAACTTAGTCCATTTAAAGACCTAAAATTGAAAGTTTAGCTTCAGGAATTAATGAATTGAAGCTAAACTGAAACTGTAAAAGACCAACGATTAATGTTAAGCTGAAACTCTATGAAGATTTACGATTGAAGCCAAAATGAGACTATAAAAGATCAATGATTAAAGTTAAACTGATATTGATTGACGACCTATAATTTAAGCTAAACTAAGACCATATAGAGGCCTACCATTAAAACTTAACTAAGACCAATATAAAGAACTACGATAAAGCTAAACTGAGACTGAATGATGACCTAAAATAGGAGATACAGAGACAGCAGAAAGAATAACTCGAAACAAACTGTAAAGGAATTTATGAGTTTTATTAAATTTTAACGTTTTGCTCAATTACGCGTATAAGTTTTGCAAAATATTTAGATTATATCAACGAAATATATTTTTTGACTTTTGGGACTTATTAAAAAGAGCCAAACTGAGACTATACAATATCTAAGATTGAAGCTAAAGTGAGACTGAATGACAAACTATGATTAAAACAAAACTTAGTCCATATAAAGACCTAATCTAACTATTTACCTTAAAGTATAACGATTGATTCTAAATCAATTCCTAAATCAATTTAACAATGTCCGTAAGTCCGTCTGAATGACAGACTGTCCATGTAAAGCATGTGCTCAAATTATAGTGCGCAATTTTTAAGATGTTTCAATATAATTAGGTACAAGATGAGATTGAGATTGAAATTGGTTGATATCGGTCCATTGTTTCACCTAAGTCGCATATAAATGTCCTCTAGAAATACGGATTTATCGGTCATAAAGGTTTGATTTATGAATGTAACCAAAGAAGTTTCGCCACAAATAACTTTTGAATGAAGGCTTATCACATCTATCGGTCCATAATTGACCATAACTTCCATATAAGGCCCACTTCAGAAAATCAGATTAAAAAGCATAACTGTCTTACTAATGTTAGTATTCAAATAATATTCAGCATTTATATGTTTCATATACATATACGAGTACATAAATCGTTTTGATGATGACTTGTACATAATTGGTCATGGCTGCCATATAAGACCCATTTCCGAAAATCACTTTAACAACCATTAATATCTTAAACATTTTGGTATCCAAATACAACTCTACACACATAAGTTTCATAAAACATGCCACCTAATTTTAGAAGGGCCGGTCCTTTATTAGTCAAAGCTCCTATATAATATCCCTTCAAAACTCACTTTAACACGTATACATCTTTCAAGGATACAATTTAACACAACAAATATTTATATGCAGAGAAGTCATGCCGCAAGATTTTTGCATGATCGGTCCATTAAAGGTCATGGCTTTAATATAGCGCCCATTTCTAAAAAAAATATTTTAGCACATATACTGCGGGTAGGGTATTATATGGTTGAGCTTGTGGCTCACTTTCAGCTTTCTGTTGGTAGTAAATTTTTTTTAATGCCTTTTGATCTTCAAAGGTTCAATTCCGTTGAAATTCCAATTTGACTAAAATTTAATACCATAGAAAACATTAAATAACACTCCCGGTATAACGGGTACAGTAACATGGTATATTATTTCTTAAAGACTACTAAAATTCAATCGATTCTCGATAATAGTTTGCGAGAAATGATAATTTCCTTCTGATCAAATTTACAAAAATTAATTTTTTTTTTCTAAAATAACGTAAAATATTTGTTTTTAACGGCATACCACTCCCAAAATTGCCAATATTTTGACCAAATTAAATAAGTTTACTATTGAATGCCACTACAATTTTGGAAATCAGTAACAACAAAAAGTTGGACTTTTGGCCGATGAAATTAAATTCTGAGCCACCGTGCGACGGATACTTTCTTACTTGTTTTTTATAGTAGTAGTTTAGCTTAAATCATAGTGGTTTATTTATGTAGCCTTATCTTACTGTCAGTGGTTTAAAATGAGATATTCATGGGTAATTACATGGTTTTGAGTAAAGTAATATTTTAGTTTGTTTTTACTAAAAAATACCTTTTGTTTGATAATAGTTTTTATTTAACAGAATTTATTTAGTTTTATTAACATCTGCAAATATTTGTCATATTTAAAAAAAAAGTATTCGATTAACTTTACACACTAGTAAGCATACTTAAGCTTAATGTTAAGCTTTTTACACACAACTTTACTAAAGCCCCAACAATATTTATAATGATTTTATGCACGCCTAAAAGTAGGCCATATAATTAATGCAATACAATGCAATTAAACCATCATGAACCAGCATAAAGTAGTTAAGAATTGTAATGCTCTTAAAAGGAAACTTTAATAATTGTTAATTAGTTAAAAAAAAACTTTCAATATTATGATTATAATTAAAACATTTAACATACAACAAAAAATTGTGTTAAATTAAAGAAACTTTGAGAGTTCTAACATTAAAGATTTGTTTTATTTTTTAAAAAGTATTAAATCTTAATAATGTTTAGCAAAGTAATTTTAGTTGGCTGTAAAGCATTTGTATATGTATTACAGTTGCTGTATGTATGTATATATGTTTGTAGCTTTATTTGCTGAAATTTCCATATTAAACGTATTTTAGTCACTTTGTCTAGTTATTTGTCGGACTATTTGTGTGTTCAAAACATTTATTTTTATTTGTCTGCTGCCTTTATTTGTTTTTTAGACCTCTGTTTGTTGGCGTATCCATGTAATACATCCTTTAACTGCTTAACCATACCCCTAAAAGTATGCTTGATTATTTCTCTATCCTTTAAATTACCAATCGGCCTTAATGTTAAACACATGCCCCTTTTCTTTATAGATTCTTACATTACTTTGCAAACAAATAGTATTATTACTTTAATCAATTTGAACTTTATTTAATCTTAAGTATATTTATCAATATCACATTAAATATAAAAACAACATACACACACACACACTCACTGACACTCGAAAAATGTAACAGGGATAATGACATGTATAAAAGCGAAGCGAAAGCAAAAGCAACAAAACAAAAAAGCATTCATTTTTAACCCGATTAAGTGGCAATTTATTTTAATGCCATTAAAATTGTCATGATTTTCCATCATTTTTTCGTGTTGGCTGTTTTTTTTTTTCTCTAGAAAAATATTCTTTGATAACATGAACATTTCATCAATATGTATGTCCTTTTTTTCTTAGTTAAGTGGTTTGTTGGTTGGTTGAGTGGTTGTTTGTTGGTGGGTTGGTTGAGTATTTGCTTGTGCTTTTCTATCTTGACAAACATTAATTTGTACGGAAATACACAATTACCCAATTTTCTTTGGTCTTTTTTTTTTTTTTTTGGTTTGGTTGGGTCTGGTTTGCTGCTCACTTTTACGCGCTGTGATAAGTAGTTGACGTGCATTGTTAAAAAGGAATAATAATAAAAATGTATTTATAGTCCGATTAAATGTAAATGCTTAAATTACTTTGCAACAACACAATACAACATAAAAATTAAAGAAAAAAACACAATTCTTGATTTGTGTAAATTAACCGGGACAATAACGTCAACGACAATAGCAAACAAATAAAAGTGTTGGTATATTATTTTATTTATTGTACTGTATTTAATGTATTTCGACGTTATAAATGTACAATAATGCTAGCAATAAAACACCAACAAATGCACATACATGCAACATACATACATCTGTTATAGGAATATGTTGAATAATTAAAATCAATTAAGGGGGAAATGCATTTGGTAAACAATATATAACCCTTTAAGCAACGCGTAATGTTTTAAAGTCTTTTGACAAGATAACTTTTCAGTTCTAGTTAAAGGCTTTGTTTTAAAGTCATTATGGCACTTTAAATTGTCCTTCTTTTAAAGCAATGGTGGTTGGCACTTTGAGGAGGACTAATCGTTGTACTTTTGATTGTCACTTGTTTAAAGCAATTGCGGTACTTTTAATAGAAACAATCGTGGTTATTTTAATTAAACTCCTTTTAAAGCAATCGTGGTCTAATCGTGGTGCTTTTAAGTGTTTTTTCCTTCTTGTTTTTTTTTTTTTAAAGAGTTCTTCTTTTAAAACAATCGTGGTACTTTTATTAGTACTAATCGTGGTTCTTTTAAGGGTCCTTCTTTTAAAGCAATCTGGTTACTTTTAATCTAACTTAACGTGGTTTTTTTTAAGTGTCATTCTTTTAAAGCAATAACGGTACTTTTCGTACGACTACTCGTGGTTCATTTATAAGTAAAGTACCAATCGTGGTACTTTTAATACAAACAATCGTGGTTCTTTTAATCCTTTTTCTTTTAAAACAATCGTGGTACTTTTAATATAAACTTTTAGTTAGACCAATCGTAGTTCTTTTAATTGTCTATTTTTTAAAACAATCTAGGTACTTTTAATAACATTTCACATGGTTCACATTGTCCTTCTTTTAAAGCAATCGAGGTACTTTTAGTGGGTCTACTCGTGGTTCATTTACGTGCTTTCCTTTTAAAGCAATCTTGGTACTTTTAATACAAACAATCGTGGTTCTTTTAAGTGTCATTTTGTCAAAGCAATCGCGGTACTTTTAGTTGGACCAATCGTAGTTGTTTTAAGTGTCCTTCTTTCAAAGCAATCGTTCTGTTTTTAGTAGGATTAAAAGTGTCTTTCTTTTAAAGCAATAGTGGTACATTTTGTAGACAATCGAGGTGTTTTTAATAGTACTAATAATGGTTATTTTAAGTGTCCTTCTTTTAAAACAATCGTATTACTTTTAATACAAATAATCTTTAAAGCAATCGTGGTACTTTTAGCAGGACTAACCGTGATTTTTTAACCCCCTGGCCCACGATGTCGAACGATAACGTTCGCTTAGATAAGACTTAAGACACAAACTTGATTGTGGAATAAACAAACTTGATTGAGTAAAAAATAGATACGATAAAAAGTTTGTGTCTTAAGTCTTATGTAAGCGAACGTTATCGTTCGACATCGTGGGCCAGGCGGTAAGTGTCTTTTTTTTAAAGCAATCGTAGTACTTTTAGCAGTACTAGTCGCGGTTCTTTTAATTGTCCTTCTTTTTAAGCAATCGTGATTTTTTAAGTGTCTTTTTTTAAAGCAATCGTGGTACTTTTGGCAGGACTAATCGTGCTATTTTAAGTGTATTTTTTTTAAAGCAATCGTGGTTCTTTTTGCACTACTAATCGCGGTTTTAATAATTGTCCTTCTTTCACAGCAATCAAGGTACTTTAACCAGGACTAATAATGGTTTTTTTAAGTGTCGTTTTTTTTTAAATAATCGCGGTACTTTTATCAGTACTAATAGCGGTTCTTTTAAATTTAAAACAATCGTAGTACTTTAAATAGTACTAGACGTTGTTCTTTTAAGTGTTCTTCTTTTAAAACAATCATGTCCTTTCTAAATTTCTTTTTAATCTGTATTTAGTCTTAATTTAATTCATTTATATATTTATATACATTTAAATAAATTCCCTTTTTATTATAATTTTTAAAAGGCCACTTAAGAAATATCATCTCAACATGTCGCTAGCCGAGAATACTCAAAAAGTCTCTTATTATAGTTACACCTACAAATTGTGACACGTACGAAAATATTGCCTTGACGGAAAAAACGTTTTCGCGCAAATAAGAGAAAAAAAATGTTTATTTAAAAAATGTAACAACGTTAGTTTTTGCTATTCATATTCTCTAAAGATTATGAAATTTTTTTACAGATGGTTTGATGGCAACCACCAAGCATCAGCACCAGCAAACAAACATGAGCAGTAGAGTAAGTAGTACGGTACCATCAAACAAGCCAATGCGTATGGCAGCACCTTACCACACCTCCTTGTGTATTTTCCGCTTTTTTTTTTTTGCCAGCACACACGCTCTCTCACCGCACAGCCATCAGCAGTTGTCAAGGTATTGTAAATATTTGTAAGCTACACTAGGGAGTTAAAATTGAAAGGAAGTAGTTGTTTGGGTTTGGGCAAGAGTAGGCCAACAGATTCAGTTGCTGTAATATGCAGAAGACTAATTAAGTTGTTGTAATTTTTAATGAATTTTGAGAATTAAATTAAATTCAAATTTTGTAAACGAAATTTAACAAATTATGGTATTGCATAATTTAAGCATAAATTGTAGTACATAATTTCAAATATGTAGCTGATTTCTTATTCGTCTTCAGCTAATTTTATCACTTTCACCTATTTCTCTGTACGTATGTATGTATGCCTGTTTAAAACGAGTAAAGTTTTTCCCCCATTTCGTTTCGTTTAGTTTTACACTCAAGGGTTCTTATTTTGTACACACTTGCGTTTAGAGATGCATTTAATGCTCCAAATAATTCAATTAAATTAGTTAACTGTGACAAAATATGAAAAAAAACGCAGCCTAGCTTTGCTATATATGTACATTTAGTTACAAATATTAGTTCGAATTATACAATTATTGTTGAAAAATACTAAATGGATTTGGTAAAAGGGGAAAAACTTGTTGGAAAATTTTATTATTTGTTGGAATATATTTTAAGTGTAAATCAAACACAAATTAATTGATTGGCCCTTGAGAGGGGAAAATGATGATAAAAATTTATGGAAAAGCTAAAGTAAGTTTATATTAAGGTACGGTCACACTTGGCAAATATTTACTCAAAAAAGCGTAACCACTTATTTTACAACTAATTTGTTTGACGTTGTTTACTCTTACCAGAGTTTTGCAAGATCAAACAGCATCAAATAAAATAGAACAAAATATTTGTTGTGCCTAAACGTAACTTTTTTTTTAAATAAATAAACAAGTTCAAATATATGTTATTTATTGGTTACGTCTTTTTCGTCAAATATTTGCCAAGTGTGACCGTTTCTTAAGGCTATTGATATAAACATAGTTAGTTCTTTTAAATGTGCTTCTTTTAAAGCAATCACGGTTTTTTAATGATTTTTATTTTAAAGAAATCTTGGTATTTTTCGTGGCACCAATCGTGATTATTTCAATGGCCTTTATTTTTAAAAAATTGTGTTATTTTTAATTTAACACAACAGTGGATTCTTGTCCTTTATTGAAGGCAATATATTTGTAAGACCAATCGTGGTGCTTTTAATTATCCTTTTTTTTCAAAACTGTCGTGGTAGTTTTATTGGGACCAAACGTGGTTCTTTTAATGCTTTTTATTATAAAGAAATCATGGTACTTTTAGTGGGGCCAATCGTGATTATTTTAATTGTCTGTATTTTTAAAAAATCGTGGTTTTTTTAATACAAACAATCGTGTTTTTTTCAAGCATTCGTTATACTTTTAATCAATTATCCTCCTTTTAAAGCAATCGTGGTTCTTTTATTTGTCCTTCTTCTAAAGAAATCATGGTACTATCTGTTAGATTAATTGAGGTTCTTTTAAAGTAATTATGGTATTTTTTGTAGAACAATTATGCTTCTTTTAATTATCCTTTTTTAACGTAATCATGGTTCTTTTATTTCTCCCTCCTTTAAAGCAATCATGGTACTATTTGCAAGATCAATTGAGGTTCTTTTAAAGAAATACTGGTACATTTTGTGGAACAATTTCGGTTCTTTTAATTGTATTTCTTTTAAATCAATCATGGTACTTTTAACACAAATAATCGTTGTTCTTTTAATAATCCTCTTTAAAAGTAATCGTGGAGTTTTATTAGGACCAAATTTAAATTGTTCTTTTGTTAAAGCAATCGTGGTACTTTTCATACAAATAACCGTTGTTCTTTTAATCATTACTCCTTTAAAGCAATCGTGGTACTTTAATACAAAAAATCTTGGTTCTTTTAATTGTTCCTTTCTAAAGCAAATGTAGTACTTTTTGTAGAACAATTTTGTTTCTTTTAATTGTCTTTCTTTTAAAGCAATCGTGGTACTTTTTATACAAACAATCGTGGTTCTTTTAATTGCTCTTCTTTTAAAGCAATCGTGGTACTTTTTGTAAAACCATTATGGTACTTTTAATTGCCCGTTTCTTTTAAAGCAAGTTAAGACCATTTGTGTTTGTTATAATTGTCCTGCTTTTAAAGCAAACGTGGTACATTTAATACAAAATATTTTGGTATTTTGAGCGGTATTTATTAATTTTTACATATGTATTCTAAAAGCTTTTCAATATTTATTTTAAACTCTCATTAATTTCAAATATCTTCTATATTCTAAACAGATTCCTACAAATATTTTAATAGCTCTGAGACTTAATGCATCGTACAATTTCATTAAAAACATAATGTCAACTGCATTGCGACAAAAATTGAAAATCAATGTTTGGTTCATTTGGAGTTGCTATATTTGTTTTTTTTTCGTTGCTTAGACATTATTCATTCCTATAAATTTCTAGGCTCTTAAAAATACTCAAAAAAAAAAAAAAAGCATAAAGTAGTCATATTTATGGGAATTTTAATTTAAAAAGAAGACACTAAAACATTAACCTAAACTTACTACAATTATAAGCGATGTTTGACTCTTATCCAAAAGACATAAAGTAAAACATGTTGTAAAACTAAAATCGAAAAAATAAAAAAAAAAATTAAAAACAAAAAATAAAAATCCCCAAAAACTGGTAGTAGTAGTACAAGAAGCAAAAAAAATATTCATTGAAAATTGCAACAGCAAAAAAGTACCCGTATAGCAAATGAAGACAAGAAACAAAAAAAAATAGAAACGAATTTACAAATTACTATGACTGCCTATGGTTAAAAATAACACAGAAAAAAAACATAAATTTTTTGTGTTATTTGTTACAGAAAACCAAAAAAAAAAAAAAAAACGAGAATATTTTGTTGAAAGACAAAAACAAAATATTTCTAAAAATAAAATTTATCGATTCGACGCATTGAAATAGCACTCAGTGGAGCAATTGCAAAGATTTGTTACCACTTGAATGGAGACAAACGCGTACTTGTGTCTGTTTTTTTTATACCCAACCATTCTTTTACATTCCATATAGTAATTGTAGAATCCAAACCAGCCAAAAATATACGTTCAAAGTTGTTGCAAATACAAACAAAAAAAAAAAAGCTACTACTCGTATTACAATTTTATACACAATTTTATGCTGAAATAGTTAAATTTAATGTGACATACGCTTCTGAGTTTCAATACTCAAGTCCGACATACTCATAGATATAATAAAAGCAATGAGAGATGTTTATTAGGCTAACACACATTTTGCTAATAGTAATATTAAATTAGTTTCCTACACAAAGAATTAGTTCAGTGTGTTTATCCAAAACCAAACTAGTGTTTTATATATTCACATAATACAATCATTAGAATTAGAATTCTGTTTTAAAAATCTTTCATTCATTTTAAGCTTGCTCCCTAATATTTATTTATTTTAAACTGCATATTGGATTCATACAGAATATACATGTATATATTCTCCTAAAAACACATAAACCTACCACTCTATTTAGGTATGTGTATATTTTAGCACGAGGCCACTCTTGTCATAAACATTATCAAGCGGAAATGCTATAAATGGAAGATTGCCTGCATATCCGGTTGCTGTTTTTTTACTTTTTTCTTACTTTTTACACGTTTAATACTCGTAGAAAGGGATTTTTGTTTTCAAATTATTTTAGTTGTGTTTCAAATAGTAACAAAATGTTACAAAAATAAGTTAGAGTGCTATATTCGGCTGTGCCGAATCTTAAATACCCTCCACCTAAACGTAATAAGAAATACAAAAACTACACTGGCTTCATTATATATAGTATTTTATTATATTATTCTGTGTTTTCTATTTAGTCTTAATGCAAATTTTATTATTATTTTTTATATTGTTTGAAAGACAATTTTACGACCAACAGAATTTATTTTAAACGTTTTAAAATTTTATCTAATTTTGATCATTTATAATTTATGTAATTACTAATTCTTATCATAATTTACAGAGTTTGTCTGATTTTCATAATAATCCCGAGTGTAATTTAACTTTTAATTAAAAGAACATTTTCCCATATTCAGAACAAGTTAAGAAGAGGGTAAGACATATAAGTTGAGATAAGTTTTTTGAGTAAATTTTATCTCAATAACATTATTTACAAGAGATTTATGGGTGACATACACAGAAAGAAAAACGCACTACTAAAGTTAAGTTTATTTTACTCAAATTTAGCCAGAATTGTTGTTAAAAATTTAAGTACGATTCATACTCATTTGACTTTGAACATGTATAAATCTCAGCCATTCTTAAGGAGAGCTAAAATTAAGATTTTTTGACTTGATGAATCCGTACTTGAATCAAGTATTTTGTACTCGGTATAAGAAAATCCGTACTTACCCTACTATTGACACCGCTACGGATTGATTTAAGTACGGATTACTCAATTTTTTTTTTCAGTGTAGTATAAGTGGACTGATAGCTTTTAAATCCAGTATCCACTAATGTGATTTCTACGTATTTTAGGCTTATTTTGGTTGAATTTTATCTTAATAACGTTATTTGCAAGAGTTGTATGGTTGTTTAGTATGCTCGAAAGTGGACTTAATTCGGGAGCTATTACTGACTGACAGCCACAAAATCCAGTAGCATAATTACCGTATAACCGGCACTTTCTTATTCATATAAAAGTTCGATATCGATATTTATTAAACATTTTTGTAGGTTAAATTGTTTTTCGGAATTGGTCCTTATATAGCAGCTATGACAAATCATGGACCGAGCTTCTTAAACATTGGTACAGTGAATTTTATGCATATAAGGATATCTCGAATTTCAACATAATAACTGTATATTTAAGATATATTTTAGTATTAAAGAGAATTCCAGTAAAAGATGTACTCCAAAAGTAGCAGGTTTTATGTATGAATTCATACCTCAAATCGCTTCAAACCTGCTGATGGGATGCATGATTTTTATATGAGGTGTTCCCGGTTTGGAGGACTACTTTCTGCTGACACTAAGCGCTTCTTTTAACCTAATCAAACATGCAAATAAAGCACTTTCCTAAAGTGTTTTACGTCACTTCGCGCACACCAATCAAAGAACGAATTCTAACTGAATGTTTTTGCTTAAGAAAAATTCATAGCAACTGAGAAGCGCGATATTCGTTTTGTAATTGACTTTCGTTATCATACGTAAATCTGTAGGCTATAATTTCATTTTTGTTTTTTCGCTTTAAAACCTTCTTCGTTGTCAGCACTAAAAAAGCATCTTTTTTTACATTTTTTATTCGTAAGCATTTACTGCTTCAAAAGAACGCTTTTATTGAAGCACTCGATTGTGCGCTTTTTCTCTTAAGTTCTTCAACAAACACGAATTTTTTTTACTGGGTATATATGGGATATAGTCAAATATGTACCGATATTATCAAAATTGATTTCGGCTTGTATGTAAATGATCTGTGCAAAATTTTGGATCGGTATCATTATTTATAAGAGATTTATGAGTATTGAAGTTTTTATATGGGAGCTACGACCAATTATGGACCGATCATCATAAAAGTTAGTAGAATAATTTATATAACTATAAGAATTATTTGTGTCGAATTTTAACCAGGTAACTACTGTATTTGTACCAGATTTATACGTATTTAAGTGAATTTTAGATGTGGACTTTATATGGGGAGCAAACGAAACAAAATTTCGCTTTCCAATTTCTTTTTATATGACACCTATTTTTGCTGAATTTTGTATTAATTTTCCAACTTGTCATTTCAATATCTGAAGATTCAATAAATAAATATAATGTATCATAAAAAAAAAAAAAAAAATTTTACAGGCATTTCTTTATCATTAAGGCATATTTCGGGAAAATATTTGTATGGGGCTATGAGAATTTTTACTATTTTCCTCACACTTTCTTCTTTTATCATAAAAAAAAGTTTATAAAGTTTTATTACAATATCTGCAAAATATAGCAAGAAAAATGTTTAAAAATATAAAATGTTTGTGGAGGTTGTCTCACATTTTGATCCATAACTCTGGATCTACTATAATACCGATCGTGCTCATTTTCAATACCAAACTGCCTAGGAGAGTAATAAAAGGGTTTTTGTAAACCCTATTGATTTTGGTTGTGTCTTTTGGACGTGAGAGTGTTTTACACAGACACACAGACGGACATAGCTCAATTGACTTAGAATTTCATAAGGATCAAGAGTATTTATACTTTGTTAGGTCCTACATGAATATTTCTCAGTGTTACACACGACATGACAAACTCTCATTCACCACTAATGGTGGTGGAGGGTATAAAAACATCTATTTTTTTCAATAAGAATTTTTTTTTCATAATTAAGGTAATGGTATAAGTTCTTTTAGAGAGTTGAAAAAACCAAGAAACCCGAGATGAGACATAATATTATAATATATATTTAAATATCTTAGGTTAAAGATAAAATTATAAAAAAGTAAGAACGTATAGTCGTTCAAGCCCGACCATAAAATACCCAACATCCAGTATATGTGCTAAAACAGTTTTTCAGAAATAGGCGCTATTGTGGACCGCTTATACAAAAATTTAGTGGCATGACTTCTGTGCATACAAATATTTATTGTGTCAAATTTTATTTCAATATAAAAATATAAAAAGATTTATGTGATTTTCGAAGAAGCTTTTACCGACCGTTCTAAAATTAGGTGGCATTATTTATGCATATACGAGGGCGGTTCGCTAACTTTCTCGCCTAGCACAGAAAGAGAATATTGTATAGATTGTATAGATTATAGTTTTTCAAAAACATATTTATTTTTCAATAAAATCTCCTGCAGCTTCAATACACTTAGTCCAACGCTTAGCTAGCAATTCTATCCCTGCATAAAAATAGTATTCTTCAAGGCCTTTAAAATAGTGGTTTACAACTGTCATTGCATCTTCATTTGAGGTTAAACGCTTGCCAGGTAGGAATTTTTTTAGATTTGGGAACAAGTAAAAGTCAGTGGGAGCTAAATCAGGGGAATAAGGTGGGTGGACAAGCAACTTGTACTTTAATTCGTTGATTTTAAACGTTGTTAAAACACTCTTGTATTGTAAGCCCGGACGTTTTTCTCGAATTTTTACATTTAATTGCAATAGTACTCTGAATTTATTGTTTTACCCTTTTGCAGATAGTCAATCAATAAAAAACCTTTGAAGGCCAAAAAAAAACCGTTGCCATAACCCGATCAGTCGATTGAATTGTTTTTGCCTTCTTTGGGGCACTTCCTCCAGCTTCAGTCCATCCAGTTTGGATTGTTGTTTTGTCTCTGGAGTATACTAATGTATTCATGTCTCATACACAGTTATGAAACGACGCTTAAAATCCATTTTATTTTTCTTAAAACGATCCAAACAAGCTTGAGAAATTTTCATTCGTATGCGTTTTTGCTCAACTGTTAACATGTGCGGCACCCATCTAGCAGAAAGCTTCTACATCTGTAGTTCTTCATGCAAAATTAAATGGACTCGATCATTTGAGATGCTCAAGAAAGATATTGGCTATTTCACTCACTTTTATTCGTCGATCATTTAATACCATATCATGAAAACATTTAAATTCAGCAACCAAATTTTTTACTGTTGCATATGAAGGAGCACTTTCTCCCAACACATTCACCATATCTTGTCCCGATAAACCTTTTTAATTTAAATACTTAATGACACCACGAATTTCTAATTTTTCAATTGCAAAAAAATTGCGGATGTTTTTTTTTCTGAACACCTCTTTCTATATGAAGAAGTTGCGAGATCGGCAAGAAATTTAACATGTTTTCATAGCATTAAATTGTACTTCACTTAAAGCAACCGTGGTACTTTTAAAACAACCATCGTGTTTCGTTTTACTGTCTTTCTTTAAAGCAATTGTGGTCTATTAAATTGTCCATCCTTTAAATCGAGGTATTTTTCATATAGGGTGGTATTTTTTTTTAGTGTTTGGCTTTTAAAGCAATCGTGGTACTTTTAATAAAACGTGGTACTTTTAATAGGACCAATCATAGTTATTTAAATTGTCATTCTTTTATGGCAATCGAATTAAACACTAGTGGTTCATTTAATTGTCTTTCCATTTAAGGAATCGTGGTACTTTTAATGCAAACAATAGTAATTCTTTTAATTGTACTTTCTTTTAAAGTAATCGTGGTACTTTTAATACAAATAATCGTGGAATTTTTTAGTAGTTCATAGATTCAACGGATTACCATTTCCTTCATACCGGTACAAACTCAGAAATCTCTTATTATTATCAGTTTTCTATAATAATTATTCCTCAATGACTACAAGGATCTCTTATTTTTTTTATAGTATTTTGGTGGTCCTTTTTTCATTATGTTCATAGTTGACCATCATCACAATATTGGTTTTATTATGAACTAGTTACTTACTACACATAGCCGCACTCGAAAACTCTCACAAACAGTCATACTCGCAACAAATTACAACAGCAACAACAACAACAAAAGCAATAACAGCAACAACTAGCACTACATATTACAACTACAACTATCATCACTTGTAGCCAACACCAAACACTTCACATAATTTTAGCTTAAAGTGCCATTAGAAAACAACAACAACAAATACAAAAAAAAAAGCAAACAACACCAACAATAAAGGGTACATAATTTTTAGGATTTTTGTTGGTCGTTGTCATCCTCGTTGTACTCCTGGTCATTGCAGTTGCTGTTGTGTTTGAATGTTTGTAACGTAACTTAGCTGGTGTTTATGATGTTGTTGCTATTTTGCTGGTTGCTGGTTGTTGTTGATGATGTTGTGTTTTTGGGTTGACAACATTTTATGATTTTACTCCTTTTTCGTTGTTTTATTTGGCAATGTCCTGCTCTTTAAACACCCCCTGCTTACAGATAAGCATCCTTTTTAGAGTGGAATACATACTTTCATTTTGTTGTAGCAAAAGTTGTGCAATTGAATCTTCAATTATGTTTTGAGTTTAGTTGTTGTTGCTATTATTCTGTTTTTGTTTAAATCCTAGTGTGGTTATTGAAGCTGTGACCAGTAACCAAAAAAATACCATCAACTCCAGCAGCAGTATCAGTAACGACAAATAATCACATAAAATACTTATTTTGTCTGATGTTTTATAAAATTGATACGAAAATAAATTTTGCGGTTAAAATGACTTAAACTTACAAAATGTTTTTGCACTAAACTAAATGCAACAATTTTAATTAAACACTGGCAAAGTGTTGTGTTTGTGCTAATGCATTGAGTGCGATATTGTAAATAATGCAGGGATATTAAAAGCAAACGGGGAATATGGGTTATTACAAAAATAATAGCAAGCTACCTTAAAGCTAGAAACGTTTTTAGTAAGAGTACCTCGATTGAACCCTGATTACTTGTATTAAAAGTACCAGAATTCCAATCAACTAAGGAGTGTTAAAAGGAGTGATGGCGTCAGACGAAAGTCTATCAAAAGCACTATTAGGACTATTAAATGGACAAAGATTACCTGTATTAAAAGTACCATAATTGCTTTAAAAGAAAGATAATTAAAAAACCATGTGTGTTCATATTAAAAGTACCGCTGAAAGAACAACGATTATTTGTATTAAAAGTACCACGATTGCTTTAAAAGAAACACAGTAAAAGAAACACGATTATTAGTATTAAAAGTACCACGATTGCTTTTAAAAAAATGACTATTAAAAGAACAACTATTGTTTGTATTAAAAGAAGTACAATTAAAAGGACCACAGTTGTTTCTATTACAGGTACCAAGATTGCTTTAAAAGAAAGATAATTAAAAGAACTAGGATTGCTAATATTAAAAGTACCACTAAAAGAACAACGATTATTTGTATTAAAAGTACCACGATTGCTTGAAAAGAAGAACAATTGAAAGAATAATGGTTATTAGTATTAAAAGTACCACGTTTGATTTATTAGAACGGCAATTAAAGAACCACGAAGGTTTGTATTAAAAGCATCGCGATTGCTTAAAAAGACGGCCAATTAAAAGAATTACGAATGCCTGCATTAAAAGTACCACGATTGCTGAAAAAGAAGGACAATTAAAAGAACCTCTATTGCCTGTATTAAAAGTACCACGATTGCTTTTAAAAAAATGACTATTAAAAGAACAACTATTGTTTGTATTAAAATTACCACGATTGTTTAAAAATAAGGACAATTAAAAGAACCACGATTGTTTGTGTTAAAAGTACCACGATTGGTTTAAAATAAGGACAACTAAAATAAATACGATAGATAGATAGATTTAAAAGAAGGTAAATTAAAAGAATAACTATTATTTGTATTAAAAGTACCAAGATTGCTTTGAAAAATCTCTTAAGGTACGGTCACACTTGGCAAATATTTGCCCAAAAAGATGTAATCACTAAATAAAATATTTTTGAAATGGTTTATTTATTAGAAAAAAACTTCGTGTATATAGCACAAGACTCAACAAATATTTATTTTATTCATGCTGTTTGATCTTGCAAAACTCTTGTAAGAGTAAACAACGTCAAACATATTTGCCCTAAAACAAGTGGTTGCGCTTTTATGAGTATATATTTGCCATGTGTGACCATACCTTTAGTTTAAAATTGCATTTGATTTAAATGAACACAAATTTGAAACCACAAAACTGTTTATGTTAATAACCGTTCTCTAAGATTTAATGTTAAAATTTAAATATTAAATATCTGTCTTCAAACAAAAATTATTTCTTAATGATTTTTGAAAACAAAAATCACTTAATTTATGGTATTACTGAAAATACTATTATTTGTTTTAAATAAAATCTAGTTTTTTTTCAATTCCAACATTAGCTGATGAAATCGTACAATTATATTACAATACATCAGTCAGACAATTGGTACGTGTCATTATGAAAATAATATTTATTTCTAATGAAAAAATAGCAATAAAAAAAAAACACAAAAAATATGGTGGCAAAATATGTTAAAAAAATTAAAGAAATTATTGAAAGGGTAACGAGGGTTGGTAAATGAGCAATTAAATACAAAGATTGTTTAAGGTTAAATATTGGTAGTATGTATTCAATGTTGGTATAAAAGTTAAAGTAAAAAAACTAAAGGATAGATCCACAATTTGTACTAATTCTTATAAACATATTGCAATTTTTAAACACCCCTCGTTTGTTCATTAATCTCACGCTATATATCTAACCTTTCTCTTTCATACCTGTTCAGCTTGACAATTTATATTTTGTTGTTTACAAAACTGTCAATATTCAATCAACGCTTAAATGTAACTTCCGAATTCAGTTTTTAAATCAAAACTTTACATAGTAATTATTCATGAATGTTTAAACAATAAATACATTTATGCTAATTAAATAAGTAAATAACTTAATTTAATCAAAATGCCTATTTTACAGCATTAAAATGAAAACAAATTGTTGAACTTTTATTAATAACGGAATATTTAAATGACATTTATTTTTCCATTATTAAAAATTAAAAAAAAACACACACACATCTGGGGGCTCGTTTTTAATTTATTAGTTTTTTTTGCTTCACGGGCGTATTAAAAAACATACATACATGTTTAATGACAATAATTATAATAATTATTATTGGCCATAATAAAAGAAACATTTGCAACAAGTTTTTTTGTTTTGTAAAATATTACCAATTAACATCATACGATACTTTCTCTCTCTCTGTTATAATATATCTCTTTGTTTGCAATTAACTCTTAAATATGAACTCTCATTACTTAATTAAGTGACTCTTAAAAATACAAGGTTTGTAATTGTAGCAGCAAAAGATTTTTATGGTCTTAATAATGGTTTAGTCGTTTTTCTTTGTATAAAGACTTTTTTAATAAGAACTTTGTTTTTCAAGGCAAAATAAAGAGACACGCTCAGCATGAAAAGATGATTTTTAGAAGCCCAAATATGTTTATTGACTTGCTAACGTATCCAGACAAAGGAAATGCTATTAATTACTTTCTCAGTAAAACCATTGGGTAGTTCCTGATTGAGTATAAGACAGTAGTCTTTAGTATAAGTTGTCTTTGTATAGGTTAGGTTAGGTCAGCAGGCAGCCATATTTAGTACAGCTCAATTAGGTCCATACGTTGGTCCTTTTGTGTTGCCTGAATAGAAATGAAGAGAAGAAAACAGAAAGGGGATAGATATTGTAGAGGTAGATAGAGAGTAGATGTGGATAGGTAGGAGAAGAAGACGTCAAGAGAAGATAAAGATGTCGGGTCCGGAAGGTTAGATGATAAGATCGAGTAAGATACTCCGAGCCACCTAATAGCCAGTAGTTCCATTTGAAGTGAAGGGATTGGGTCTCAAATCATGATAGTCAATTGCTATTTTTAATGAAGGCATTGATACGCTCTAATTTTAAGTCTGATACTTCAGATAGATTATTGAAGGACGGTTGTCCCAAGAAGGTGTTACGCATGGTGCCCATTGCTGTACAATGACAGAGGAGATGAGATGAGATGAGAAGATTGTTTCCTTTTCTTCTTCATCTTTACAACTTCTACAGAAATCATTGTAGGGCAGGCCTAATCTTCTGGCATGATTTTCGAATTTGCAGTGTCCGGTAATTACTGACACTAAGTCGCTTAATTGTGATCGTTGTATATAACGTCCATTCCTTATTTAGCCTAGGCCAAATAAGTCGTGTTATTACACAGGTGTGTTCATTAGCCCACCTGGTCTGAGCAAGCTCATAGTAAAATTTGCTAAGTCTTTGTTATAAGACGGTAGTCTTTGGATAAGACAGACGGTAGTTGCAGGTTTTTACAAAGTCGTTTAGCTTCAATCACAGGTCTTTATAAACATTTAGTTTAGTTTTAATCATATTTCTTTATAAAATCGTGGTATAGTGTCAACGTCAGGTGTTTATAAAGACTCGGTTTTGATGCAATCATAGGGGTCTATGAAGGCTAATATAGGTTCAATTTATGTTTAAATGTTTCAAAATACATTTTCTAGCTTTAATCCCGGATGTTCTTTAAGCATTAGTTTAGCTTAAATTTTAGGACTTTATATGGAAATAATTTAGCTTTCATGGCAGGTCTTTATAAAGACTCAGATTGGCTTCAGTAGCAGATCTTAATAAAGGGTTCGTTTTGGTTCAATCTCAAGTCTTTAGAAAGTCTTAGTTTATTTTCAAATTTAGGTATTTATAAATACTTCGATTAGCTGCATTCGCAGGTGTTATAGAGTCTGGATTAATTTCAGTCACTGATTGTTATAAAGTCTTTGTTTAGCTTCAATTAAAGCTCTTTATAAAGTCTTAAATCTCATTATATACTCTCAGTTTAACTTTAAAGCTGTTTTTTTTTTGGCTTCAGTCTTAGTTTAACTTTAATCTCAGATTTTTATAAAGACTTTGTTTAGTTTTATTCGCAGGTCTGCACTAAGTCTTAGAGTAGTTTTAAGTTTAGGTATTTCAATAGATCTAGTTTAGCTTCAATCGCAGTTCATACCTAAATCTTCGATTATTATCAATCTAAGGTCTTGGTGGAGATCGCTTCTATAAGGTTTAATTTAAAGATCTTTATAGAGTGTTAGGGTACGGTTACACATGGCAAATATTTACTCAAAAAAGCGTAACAATTTTTTTTTTAGAACAAATTTCTTTGAAGATTTATAAACTTACAAGTGGTCAAACAAAATATAAAAGAAGCTTGTATTTGCGCTTAATAAAAGGAGTTTTTCAAATAAACATAAGTCTTGAAACAATTTTATTTAGTGGTTATTTATTTTTCGTCAAATATTTGCCACCGTGACCGTCACTTTAGTTAAGCTTGAAATCAGGTTTCTTTTATAGTTTTAAGTCAGCTTCAATCACAGGCCTAAACAAGGTCTAGCGTTAGTACAAATTAAAATTTGTTTACTTTTTCATTTATTTCAGTCCCTTGTGCAATTACACATAAAATGCTATACTCTGTTTAATTAAAGTTTATTAGTTTTTTTTACTAAATACTCTTTAATAGATAAAACTGGATTCTATAAAAAATACATTAACAAAACAAATTACAGCACATTTTCAAACAATTTAAAAACAAATGTTTAGCACAAGTTCTAAATCAATTTAATGCCGACTTTGAAGGGGCAAACACAGGTGCACAAATGCATCTAGAACGGTAGAAAATAAAGATACAACTGAAATTAAAGTGATTAAATATAAAAGTAATAAATCTACAAAAAGAAACAAGATTAATAAAAGTAAAATAATGAAATGAAAAAAAAGTGAAATTATATAAAAATAGATGAAATTTAAATAAAAAGCAATCAATAAATGTACAAAATACATTGAACACATAATGATAACTGAAACTATTTTAAATACAAATTATATAAACGTGTACGAATATGCCAATTAATTAGATCTTTATTATAAAGATCTAAAGCATGAATAATTTGCATAACAAGCAAAGAAAAACCCATTTATAGACAAAAACATATTATACAGATAATTTAAATTATCTGCAATTGTTTAATAAGAAACATTATTTTCTCTTTGCTTAAATATTATTAATAAAGTTTATCACAATGTTTTTAAATATTTCGCGCAAAAACTTCTTATTCCTCTTACTTTTAAGTTCCATTGTGATTATTATCATAATAATATTCTGTACAACAACCAGCATTAAAACGCCTTTTGAATGTTTCAACACGGAAGTGGATACGAAAAATTCAACATTGGAATTAGTGCATATTGTAAGTAGCAACGCGAAATGTGCGTTTTGTCACGAATTTCTCAAACAGAAAGCAAAACAAAAAAAAGTGAAAGTGAGACGTAATTTATTTGTAACGAACTGCTTACAAATGTCATTGATAGTTGAGGGATAATAATAATTATGTAAATAGTAACAGCAACTATAATAACTAAAGTTTATGTAAGGCAATAAACACCAGCAGGATTAAGGCTGTACTAATCCAAACAAATGCGAACGATTCAAGATTAACTAACCCTCTGGCCCACGATGTCGAACGATAACGTTCACTTAGATAAGACTTAAGACACAAACTTGATTGTGGAATAAACAACTTGATTGAGTAAAAAAAATAGATACGATAAAAAGTTTGTGTCTTAAGTCTTATCTAAGCGAACGTTATCTTTAGAAAGTTCTGCGGTTAAAGTTAAACAAAGTTACTATTGCAGATAAACTAATACCTTAGCAAGACATAGAAAGAAAATGACCTTTGACTGAAGCTTAACTAAGACTTTAGTATAATGTGAAGATGAAGTTAAACAAAGGCTAAGCAAAACTATAAAATCTAAAAGAACCTTCACTTGAAGCTCAACTAAGTTTTTTTTTAAAGTCCTGCAATTACTGCTAAATTATAATTTTTGTAAAGTCTTGTAGTTAATGCTACTTAAACTAAATAAAATATTATATAGGGTGTTTTTTCTTAGATGTATAGTAATTTAGGTTGGCAATACTGCTGGTCATTTTGTCACCTGTCATTGTGATTCACGACTTGGCTGACAATATTTGCCGCACAAATGTTGGAAAAGATCATCGAAAATGAGACCTACAGATTAGACTAACTCCAAGCCAGTCATATGCCAGATGTCATATTTAAATTATAATGCCAGAAGATTATCCTTCGAATAAAGTAAATTTCATGTCAATTTAAAAGAAATCATATTTGTTTCCATTTCCATTTAAAAGTTGAATACATCTAAAACAAGTAAGAGTTTATATTCGGCTGTGCCGAATCTTATATACCCACCACCAAATCACCTATTATGGAGATTTATAAGAGATTTATGCGCATTTAAGTAATTTTCAGAAGTAGACTTTATTTGTGGGCTACTGATTATCAGAAATCTGAGATCGACGATTTTTATATAAGTATATATATTTGCGTTGAATTTCAACTTGATAGTGCTTTTTATAAGGGCTTTATGCACATTTAAGTGATTTGCGGAACTCGAATTTATATGGGGACTACGGTGAAATAGAGACCGATCATCATGAATATCGGTACGACAGTTAAAATGTATATTCTGATTATGCTTGTCAAATTTCAAATTGATAGGCATTTCGATAAGATCCGAATTTTAGTGTTTTTCGGATATGGACTTTATATTGGGGCAACGGTCAAATATGGACCGATTATTATGAAATCGAAATAAATAAATGTAATAAAATAAATGAATATACGGATTACTTGTGTAGAATTTCGACTTTTTGGTGGTTTTTATAAGAGATTAATGCGAATTTTGTTGATTTCTAGAAGTGGACTTTATATGGAGACTACGGTCAAATATGGACCTATCATCATGAAATTTGGTACGACGATTTAAATGTATATTTTCATTATGCCTGTCAATTTTCAACTGGTTAGTCATTTCTAAAAAAGATTTATGTTCATTAAAGTGATTTTCGTAAGTGGTTTTAGTATGGGGCTTTGTCAAAATTATGGACCGATGCAAACAAAATTGTGTTAAGATTTCACTTTGCATGAAACTTGTTATTGCAGAATTTTGTTAGATACGGCTTTTCTATAGACTTTTATGTCCCATAAAGCCTATACCGGGAAGACATTTGTATGGGGCCATGAAAAATCGTGGACCGATTCCAACCAATTTTCAACATGACTTGCCTTTTTATCATAAAAATAAAGTGTGCAAAATTTCATGATATTATCTGCATTATATTTGAAGAAAACAGCAAAATAATATCTGAAAAATAACGAAACTCAGATCCTACTGGACGCATTTGCCCATTTGCAATACCAAACATTTCGGTGGATCAAAAAATGTTTGGTAAACATTTCATTGTTCTATGTATTTTTTCGAAACTCTATCGTGCCAACAACAGACGGACATGACTAAATCGTCTTAGAATCTTATAAGGACCCAGAATATAAAGACTTTTTGTTTCTACGACCATTATTTCGATGTGTTACAAACGGGGAACCCCCCCATATTTTTTGGGAATAAAAACACAGACATTTGCACCATTTGTAAGCGTTGTTCAGTTTAAAACTTTAAGTTTAGTGAATTTCTATTAGTTAACGCTGTATATCTTGAGTTAAGTTAAACTGTATAAGTAGAAAGATTTGTTTTTTGGCTTCGTTGCTTCCAATAACTCAAATTTATTTAATTTAGCATTCTATTAATTCAATCGGATTATTAAAACTTTTGAAGTTTAAGCTTAATTTATATTAAACTTCGTTTTACTAATGTGTAATAATTGCAGTTTAATTAATGTCTATAAGCTGGAAATACGGTTTAAATTTTATTATTTATGTTTAAAAACCAATAACTGTGAGATGAAGTTATTTTTTGTTTTAGTTGAAATCATTAAAATTATTAAAATTGTAGTATAAGTATTATTTTCTTTAAACTTAGTTTAGTTAAGCTTTGTTAACATAAGTTTAGTTAATCTTAAGAAGAAGGAAATATTAAATAACTATATTTCGAGTTGTTTTTTAAGCAAGAGATATTTATAATGCAATTTGTTTAAACTTTTGAAGTTCAAGCTTTAGTTATATAAAACTTAGTTTTGTTAATCTGTGCTAATTGAAGTTTAATTAATTAGAATTACTTGGGAGTACAGAATACGTTTTATTATTTAAGTTTAAAAACCAATAACTTGATAACTTAAGTTTTAATTATTAAAACAATTGCAGAAAAATTAATCGTTTGTAAATGATTTCGGTAGTTTAAGTGAAACAAATTGAAAGAAAATTGTGAAATTTGGAAATATTTATATATAAACATAATTATTTTCCTAAGTAACCAATTAATGTTTATTATTTTTTGCAGGTTTTAAGACATGGTCCCAGAACACCAGTAGATACTTATCCCAGAGATCCATATGCTAATGGGGGATTTGAGCCAACCGGCTGGGGACACATAACCAATGTAATTTTTTTTTTATTGATAAACTAATAATAAAAGGAAATTTTAAATTTATTTATTTCTTTTTTAAAATAGAAAGGTAAACGGGAGCTGTACGAATTGGGCAAGTTATTAAATAAACGCTATGGAAAATATATGGAGCCCTATTATACACCAGATGTAAGTTATCTGTAAGCTTAACACTATAAAATATTGTTTATAATTATTTAACTTTGTCAGAGAGTTTATGCCCAAGCTACGGCCTCCCCACGAGCCATGATGACCTTGTCCACGGTATTAGCTAGTATGTTTCCACCCCAAAACACACCCATGGAATGGCAACCCACCCTTAACTGGCAGCCTATACCCATATTCTCGGAACCGTTGGACCAAGATTCCTTGCTGTTAGTACGCACCCCTTGCCCTCGTTATTTTGAGGCACGTGATGAGGTTTTCGAATTGTCCGAAGTTAAAGCGGAAGTATTGAAATACCAGCCACTATTCAAAAATCTAACAGAAATTACTGGCATGAATATAACAAATGCCGAACATATCAATTCGCTTTACATTACCCTGGAGGCAGAAAGAGATTTTGGTTTGGTCTTACCCGAATGGACTAAGGAATACTTCCCGGAGAAAATGCAATTTCTAGCGGAGCAAAGTTATGTTTACAATGCCTATACCAGAGAAATGCAAAAGATTAAAGGGGGTCCATTTCTAAAGAAAATGTACGATGAGATGTTAAAGAAAAGGGCCCAAAAACTAAAGCCTTTTGATAGAAAAATGTTTATCTATACAGGCCATGATTGGACAGTGGGCAATATATTGTCAGCTTTGAAGGTATGGGACAGGCAAATGCCCAGATTTTCAGTAATGGCCATATTTGAACTGCATAAGAATCCTATAACTCAGGAGTACTATGTGGAGGTTAGAATTAATTTAAAACGTTAAATTTCTTTATCATACATTTAATATTTTTTTTTTAACAAACTTTCAGATCTTCTTGCGTAACGATGAGCAAGGCTGTCTTAAACAATTACAAATACCCCACTGTGATCTCAAGTGTCCGCTGGACAAGTTGCTGCAACTTAGCCAAGATGTTATACCAAATGAACCATATGCTCAGCGATGTGCTGCCAAAAATAGTAACTACATTGAACCACCACCAAGATTGATTGATCAGTAACTTGCAGCTCAACACACCACAACCATTAAAGAACTAGCCTTGTAAATAACCAACATCCAAACCAACCTATAATTATTTATAAGAATCTAGAACAAGTATTTAGCCAGTATTATATGGTTTCAAATTGTTTCAAATTATAAAAAACAATCATTTGTAAATTTATAGTTAGTTGTAATTATATTTTATTTTGTTTATAAAAAAATAATTGTAAACAATTATTGTTGTTGCTTTAATTTAGCAAAGAATTTAATTAAATTGTTTTATTTTATTTTACGGCCAATCTTTTGAACTTGATCTTAGCAGCGGTTATTTAAAAGTAATTGAAAGCATAAGATTTATTTAATAACTTTGAAAATTACATTTTTCATATGGGGGTTTCCATACTTAGGGTTTGTTCAGTAAATTAAATAATTACTGTGCCCGAGCAGGACGTTTTTTAGATGTATAGAACTTTAAGTTGACAACACTTTCTCAACTGGTGGCCATTATTTATGTGATTTATGTTTAGTTTGGTTTATCCACCATTTGTGGCCGTATATCAGCAATAACGCGGCTAATGTTGTCCTTTAAGTGGTTAATCATTTCGGGTTTGTCGACGTATACTAGATACTTCAAACATAAATTACTTGACAGCTGACAAAAAAAACACCCAATATTTTTTCTTTCAACCAAGATATGTATTTATAAAGACATAGTTTTGTTTCAGGTCTTTATAAAGTCTTGGTTTAGTTTTAATCTTGGTTGTTTAAAAAGGGGTTGTTAACAAGAGTTTTGAAAATTTGAAAGTTTTAAAATTTTACTTGTTGACATATCAGTTACAATGTAATCCACGAAATTCGCCTTACATTTGCTGCATTTATTCATTTACTTTATTAAGTTATAAATGAAGAAAGAAATAATTTGGTACCAAAAACATTAATACAAAACTAATGATGGAAAATTTTAATAATTCAAAAAATCGTCACTTTCAAAGAACAAATCGTCAAAACGTCACTTTGCTATATTTTAAACATAAAATCGTCAAAATGACAATAAATCGTCAAATCTGGCAACTGTATTGAAACTTATTTTTTTAAAGCCGAGACATATAAATGATTCATGTCTACACTATTGGTAACAAGATCGTTGTTAAGCCAAACTTACTTGTGAAAAGCTTTTGAAGATAACTTAAAGTTTAGTAAAGACACAGTGGTATAAGTCTGAGGTGTTTGTACTATACATGGTATCCATAACGAGTTTAATAGAATAAACTAATACAGCTGTAGAAATAAATATTAATGAAATATAATTAACTGCATAGCTGAGCTATAATTATTGATAGCTGACAGTATACCAATACCTCACTTTGCGTCGGGGTTACGTTCCAAAAGAAAACACGAATCAAATTGAAACGACGCAAAGTGAATTAAAATTTTCTATAGCAAACCATGTAAAGATCGAGGTTAGATTCCAGGGTTACGAAAATACTAAGAACAACGCAAAGCGAGGTATTGGTGTATTCTAATATAAAATGTTACTTAAATAAACTTTAAACCAATTAATTGTTTTTACGAAAAATCAGCTTTTGTGCTGTTGGCAGTACGAAAATACATCAGAACAGCTAGTTTTGAAACTGTCGTCATTGACAGAAAATTTTCCAGCCATATTCAATTAAATATTGAATGCAGTTTTAGTTATTAGTTGTTTTAAGCTTATTACAATATTTAATTAAGCTAGATTTACACGATTGAAATTTTTTTCAAATTGCTCTTCAAAATGCTTCAAACTCGTGTAAACAGCAAAATTTCTTCAAAATTTATTTATTAAATAACTTTTAATAACTATTAAGTAAATAAATTTTGAAGAATTTTGGCTGTTTACACGAGTTTGAAACATTTTGAAGAGCAATTTTGAAAAAATTTCCAACGTTTAAATCTGGCTTTAGTAATTAAAATTTTTTTTCGTCTTAATCTTACACCGGTATAAACATTGTTTAAAATTCATAAAAAAAACACATTTTTAATTGCTTTCGTATATTTTTGCTTTGCGGTTAATGCACAAATAATTATAAATTTATATAAAACATTAATAATATGTGTTAATAAAGATATAATTTAAATAAATTTATTTAAAGTTAAATATTTGAACAGTACTCATATACATTAGAGGGCACCAAGTTGTAGTGTATAATAACCAGTGTTGTCACCTTTAAAATTCAAAACGCACCGAAATTTCTTTTTCATTTAAAATGTTTATTGAATTAATTTTATATAAAAAGTACAATATTTTTGTATTATAAATATAACAATAAAACAGTCTTCAGTGTTAAAAAAAATAAAACTTAACAAAAATGTGAAAAATAAACTAAACAAATTGGTTTACATTGCTTTGTACTAGATACGAGGGTGGTCCGGAAACTTCTTAGCCTAGCACAGAAAGAGAATAGTTAGTTTTTCAAAAACAGTTTTATTTTTCAATATAATCTCATGAAACTTCTAACCCTGGTTGTTTGTCTACAGTTCAGTAGACCAAACCATCAGGCTACACAAAAATTTTTAATTGGTAAAAAGGGCTAATTTCACTACATATTTGGTACTTTTATAATTATTTTTGTTTTCTATTTTGTTTGAATTTGTTCAATGAAATGTTTGTGGAACCCCACTGGCTGTTCGTCTATAATTCAGTAGACCATACTCTCAGGCTACACAAGAATTTGTATCTCTATGTTTAAAATGTAAATTTAATTTTCAAACAAAGATTTTTATCCCATTCACCTTTCTCGTATGTCTTCATTTAGCATACATTCGTATTTAAAATATATTTAATGGGGTCCTTTTTCATCGTATAGATTTCATAATAATGAATTATTAAAAAAAATGTGATTAAAAATTAGTAAAAAAAAAGATTTCATCACATTTTCAGAAAAATTAAAAAACGCAGCGAAATTAAAAAAAACGCACCGTGCACCAATTAAGGAACTTTTCGCACAAAAAATTTAAAAAAGCACCAAAAATGGTGCGCAACGCACCAAGTTGATAGCACTGATAATAACTACTAAAACACTAAATAATTGACGCTCTTTACATTCTTCTGTAGCTTAATTGTTTTAATATGAATTTAAAAAATCGCTTGTGGTTTTAATTGTGTTTATAAATGTTTTATGTTTAATTAAATATAAAACAAAAATTTCCCACCAAATTATTTATCGTGTACATATTTTTTGTTGCTTGTTTATTTTTTTTTGGTTATTCTTTAACTTAAATTAAATTTTGTATTTAAACATTGATTTGTGTGAAATTTTTTTAAAAACACTGGGATATTAGTGGCAGTTTTTTGTTGTTACTTTATTTGATGTTTTCTAACTTACATTTAGTTTATATCTAACGTTGCAACTAACAACTATGAAGTCGCTATATACATTGCTAGTAATAATTCTAGTGTGTTTAATACAAAATTTGTCAGTGAGGGCCGCTGAGACGGTTGTTTTAAAAGAGGCGGTAGAAGCCAAACAGTCAACACTAAAGTTGGCACATGTGGTAAGGTTTAATAGAAATATTTTGTTGCTTAATTTACGGTCACACTTGGCAATTATTTGCTCAAAAAAACGTTACCACTTGTTTTCGCACAAATTTGTTTGACGTTGTTTACTGTTACAAGAGTTTTGCAGGATCAAACAGCATGAAATAAAATAAAACTAAATATTTGTTGTGTCTTGTCCTAAATAAACGAAATTTTTTTTAAATAAATAAACAAGTTCAAATATATTTTATTTAGTGGTTACGTCTTTTTCGGCAAATATTTGCCAAGTGTGACCGTACATTTAGTTGAATGAGTAATACATTTGATTGCTTTAATTATGACCTTTCAGCTTTTTCGCCATGGCATTAGAACTCCCGTCAATACTTATTCGAATGATCCCTATATAAATGAAACATTCTTTCCATATGGTTGGGGTCATTTAACAAATGTAAGTTGTATATTGCAAGAAAACATGGAACTTTAGATTAAATTTACTGGTAAGAATAAAAACGATTAACTAATTTCTAGAAGAGTTGGAACCAAAAGACATTGAAACACAGTTAATGAGAACAGGAACATGCTGACTCTCATATCAGAGGCCTGCAAACTTCTAATGCAGTTTCAATATTTTTTGTCATATAAGAAAGGGACACAAAATCAGTAGGTTGTCAGTTGTTTACTGATAAAAGTTTTAGTACAAAATTTAATGTAAATTACCAGATATTAACAAAACGCAGAAAAAAAACATGGTTGTAATAAACATAATCTAAGAGCAACATATTATGATGAATATAAGAATCATGAAATATCATATTATGATCAATTATCAAAGTAATATTTCATCATAATATTTTCTTATTAATCATAATTTGATATTATAACATTATATTATAACCCAATATAATCATAAAATTATCATACATGATGATCGAAGGTAACCATATTATACTTTAAAGTAATCATATTATGATCTAAAATAAACATATTATGATCCAAAGTAATTATATTATGATCTGAAGTAATCATATTGTGATCCAAAGTAATTATATTATGATCCAAAGTAATTATATTATGATCTAAAGTAATCATATTATAATCTAAAACAATCATATTGTGATTCAAAGTAATAATATTATCATCTAATATAAGCATATTGTGATCCAAAGTAATTATTATCTAAAGTAATCATATTATGATCTAAAGTAATCATATTCTGATCTAAAATAATCATATTTTGATCCAAAGTAATCATATTATGATCTAAAGTAATCATATTATGACCTTAAGTAATCATATTATGATCTAAAGTACAGTCAAAAGTCTATATAACGAATTTCAAGGGACTGGATATTTACTTCGCTATAAAGAAAATTCCCTATATAGAAAAGAAAAACAATTTTGTTCCTTTTAAAGTTTTTTATTTGTAGTAGTCAGTTTTTTGGGTTTGAAGAACATTTTTCCACTTTTCTTCTTCAACTTTGACGATTTTAAAAATTTTCAAGCCAGCCTGACTTACTTCAAATTCTTTGTGACCCAATGCTTCAGCGATTTGTTTTGCTTTTTCTCTCAGTATTGGTCCAGACAGAGGAAGATTCCTACAACGTGCGGCGAATACTCATTTCAGCATTGCTTCGTCAATATCCTCAAAGTTACAAGTTCGCAGCTTCTTGCATTTAATACTGTGACACTGGTTAAAAGTTTATCCTTGTTTTTTTTAAATCGTAGATAAGCTACTGGAAGGAATTCCAAATTGTTTAGCAATGCAGTTTTTAAGCCTTAGCCTTTTCAACTTCTCCTATGATCAATAGCTTTTTTCCACAGTTATAGAGATTACCACAGAAATGGTACTGATTCCAGTTGCCACTTGCATAGTTCGGTGGTTCCCCAAAATACACTTTAAATTTTAAGGTAAATATCATGGTGTAAATAACCAGTTGGTAGCGTAACACAACAAAACGACGTCAATTTCTTTTTTGTATGCGTGCGTTCGGTTTTGATTACCACTGATGTCAATAATAACGAAAAATATATGGAGATTGAAAACGCTTCAATCTAGAAGTTACGGTCGCAAAAATGCTTTGTTATAAGGAAATATACGCTGTAGGGAAATTCGTTATATGGAGAATATAATACACTCAAATTAGACCTAAAATACAGTGTTCTTATAATTGCTTCGCAATAATGAAAATTCGTTATATAGGTGTTCGTTATAGAGAGTTTCGACTGTAATCATATTATGACCTAAAGTAATCATATTATGATCTAAAGTAATCATATTATGATCTGAAGTAATCATATTATGATATATAGTTATCATGTTATGGTATATAATTATCATATTGTGATCTAAAGTAATCATATTTTGATATATAATAATTTAGCAGCCACGTTTTATTTGTATTTATCTCATATGCTATTAGCAAAATATTGCCGACTTGGTTAACCAAAACGTTTTCGACAAAATAATGTAAATGCCGTCGTACAAATACTAAATGTGATCATTTACTGTGATTCATTTGATTCATTCATTTGTTTTGAATAAAAGGTCATTTGTTGAAAAATTTTTGGTGGTAATTACTGGTTTATAAAATAAATTAAATTTAAACTTATAGCCCATAAAATGCTATAGACTAAATTTTAAATATACCAAACAGATATTTTTAAACTTTGTTAAAGATGAGTAGTTTTTTTATTTACATTTCTGGTTTCATCAATTGTGACACTTTTATATCAAGAACTTCTGGATGAAAAACGGTTACGTAATAATAAATCTCATCATACCATGATGATCAACTTAAAAATTACAACATAATATTAGTTATGAAAAACATATTAATGTTTAAATATAAAACAATATGATGTAAATCGCAATTATTTCCACATTTTTTTGAACACAAAACTGACAAACACTAGTTAATATTTTTATTTAAGATGATTTCTTTTACGAGTATGTATGTTAGGTCTTTTACACTTCTTTGAAATTTTTGTATTTTATAGTACTATTTTAAATACGAATTCCTTTGTTTTTCAATTATTGACACATTTAAATCCAAACTGATGAACTGATGCAAAAGTATTCTACAAATGGTAAAAACAAAATCACCCCTATCGTGAATAAAAATTCCACATGAAATTTGTTCCCTTTTCACATTTTTCCTATTTAAATTCAATGTTAAAATAATAAAAGGGAACAAATTTCATGTGGAATTTTTATTCACGATAGGGGTGAATATTATCAAAATTAAAAATATTTTGTTTGTATTTTAAGCATATGTATGTAATATGAGTACAAATATAGAAACTTATCATTTAATTGTTATTTGTAAGTTTAAATAGTTGTAAATAATATAATATGTTTGAATAGTTATCATTCTATAGTTGTGGTAAACATATTTTAAAAATAATTATGTTTCAGTGAACTATATTCAATTTTATAATTGCGGTAAACATACAAATGTTTATAGTAACTAAATTATTTTTAAAATCAAATTAAAATAACAATTATTTGTGTACTACAAAAACACAGTGTAGTTGTCGTAACCATGTGCATCAATGTTTTTCCCCCTGCATTAAGCTTCTGCTAAAGTCCTGTTGACATTTGACCGAATGTATGGGTCAATCAAGAAGCTTCAAAATCTATTATATGACTGCTGAGACAAGTAAAAATTTGATTAAATCGTTTTTGTTTTGTATCATTATCTTTAATTCAATTTTTTTTGTTTAATTAAAAAAATTATTAAATTTTCTATTTGTTTTTTCATTATTTTTTTTTAGAATGGCAAAAGAGATCTTTATCAAATGGGTAAATGGTTGGGAAGGCGTTATCAGGATTTCTTAGCACCCTACTATAAGCCGGATGTAAGCTAAGCAATTACAAAAGCTTTATATACTATTAAAAATAACTTACAAAAAGAAGATGCTCATCAGATATTGACATCTCGTAACTAACTATTGATTTCCAAGATGAGTTAATGATGACAAATAACATTTGCTTGATAAAGGAATTGTTGCTCATCTTGGAAAATATTTTTAGGTGCCACTTAAGTTGTATGATACTTATATATAATTTACCATTACAGCTGGTGTATGCTAGATCTACCGCCTCACCACGCACCCTCATGTCTATGTCTACCGTCTTGGCTGGCATGTTTCCTCCCATTAATACACCCATGCAATGGAATACGAAAATGAATTGGCAGCCTATACCAATATTTTCCATGCCTTTAGACAAGGATATAGTAAGTATTTAAAGTCTATAAGAACTTAGTTACAACTTTAGAGCCCCGCTGAATCAAATGAAAAACTTGGGCTAATTGAGTGCCAAAGTTTGTCGGCTTTGTAGGCTAAAGGAAGGCCACATCTCACATTTCTTTATGTCGCCAAATATTTGTACTTGTAAATAACTACGTGATTTGTGGTAAGAGTATCCCGAATTTGGAACCACTATATTTCATATAAAGAACGTAATTCCAGGAGATCAGTTGCAAATCTTAACAGTATTTCTAAGAAATATTTCTAAAAAGAAAAATGTGGTGTTGCGTAAAAAAGGTATTAGGATATGGAACGTAATACAAAAATATATTTAACCTTAAAGCATTAAACATATTCGCCACAGCCGGCTACCGACTACAATATGTCAATAATAAAATACAAACGTTTATATGTAAATGATTATTTTGCGCTGCTGTCGTCAAAATAATTATTCACATGACAACGCACCAGCTCACACATCGATGCATGTGCGTGAGTTTTTGGCCAAAAATAAAACCGTTATCATGCCTCAACCACCGTATTCACAGGACTTGGCCACCGTTGATTGAATTGGATTAAAAAAAAAACGCTGGCATAAATGTATTATATCTGAGGGGAATTACTTTGAAGGGGACAAGATAGTCATTGATGAATAAATAAATGCTTTTGGGAAAAATTTAAAATAACGGTTATTTTTCGAACAGACCTCGCATAGAAGTTGTAAATTTTGTTATGCTACCGTTAAAATTTTACATTAATGAAAATTTTATATTTTTCTTCAAGGAAAATCAGCTTATAAGTTTTTTTTTAGTTTTTAAAGTAAATGACATGTAATAAATGTATAAAATTATTCAATTTCTTTTTGTTACCATTCTACAAATGCTAAGCTTTTCAACAATACTAAATACTTATATTTATTTACTCTTCAGCAGTTCCACAAATCATTTTATTTTTTTTTTTTTTTTTTGATATTTCTATCAAATCGTACTTCTTTGGAAATAAAAGTATCATTTCTAAGCCGCTTGTCCGATCGAGATTAAATTTTACTTGAGGGTAGGAAAGTAATATTCGTGTTTAGATTTTGATGATGGACCCCACAAAACAGTTGTATTTTCTTTATCAAATCATATTTAAGCTAAAATTATAATCGTGTTTAAGCACATAAAATATGTATAAACAATCACGAGGTACCCTGGTTACTCTGGTTAAAATAATGAGAAGTGCATAGGAAGCAGTAAACAATGGCACTGCTTGTTGGGAGTAATTTTTACAAGGTGTTCATTTCTATGGAGTTTATTTTGCAATAAAATTAGGCAGTTTATATATGTTTTATATATCACTAGATAGATAATTACTTCTAGTTACTCAGAATGTAAATAGTTTTTATTAAATATAGAAATGGTAGCAATAAATAACGATTTAATTTAACAATTTTTTTTATTGAATTAAGCTTTTATTAATTGTTTGCTTCTATTAGTTTATTATGTCAATAAATTAAACTATGTAGTAATGTTTCATGTCAAAACTTTATAATTTTTTTTTAGCATTTTAATGTATTTAACTAAATTAAAAGAAACAGTTTCTTGACAATATTTAAAACCACTATAAAGTTCGCTTAGATAAGACTTAAGACACAAACTTGATTGTGGAATAAACAAACGTGATTGAGTAAAAAATAGATACGAGAAAAAGTTTGTATCTTAAGTCTTATCTAAGCGAACTTTATCGTTCGACATCGTGGGCCAGGGGGTTAATTTTTCTTGTATGTAAATAATTAATCAAGTAAACAGTTAATAGAATGAAATAGTTTTTAAAACAAATTATGTTTTTACTAAACTTTTTCATTACCGCTGTTAACAATTTTTCTTAACTCTAGACTCTGCGCATGCAAACTGAGTGCAAAGCTTACACGGAAATGAAAAGCAATTTAGAAAACCTAAAAGAACCAGAGGGACTATTTCAACAATTAACAGAATTGACGGGCGATAATATTACCACAGCCGACGATGTGAATTCTATATTTATAACACTATGGGCAGAGGTAGGTGTTATATGTAAACAAAACTGTTTTTCAAATAAATTAGGTATAAATAAAAATAAAAAAGGTCGAAACAAAAACATATTTAGCAAAACAGTTTTTTATTGTTTTAAATCTTGTTGTAACAGCAACTATATGGCCTCAAATTACCTGAATGGCTTGAAAATGTCTATCCCGATAAAATGCGCTTTATGGCGGAACAAAGTTATGCCGATTTAGCAGCCACTCCGGATATGCAACGCCTTAAAGCAGGACCATTTCTACAAATGTTGATGCAACAAATGTTGGCTAAAATTAATGGCACTTTGCAGCCGGCCGAGAGGAAAATGTTTTTATATAGTGGCCATGATTGGACTATTACCAATATTTTGATTGGCTTGAAGGTATGGCAGAGGCAAATGCCTAAATTTGCTGCTCTTATACTATTTGAATTGCATCAGGCTAGGGAAACACAGGACTATTATATGGAGGTAAGAACAATTTAAAGTAAACTACGATTTTTTTTTTAATATTTATTTTCTAAATTTTAGCTATATTATCAAAATGGTCCTAAGAGTTCTCTTGAAACCTTAACCTTGCCCGGCTGTAGTTTCCAGTGCCCTGTAGCTAAAGTTATGGCATTATTGCAAGATGTTTTACCCACGGGAACTTATGATGAAATGTGTGGAAATGAATGAGTATTACTTATAACCGGCTCTGATGTTTAGGAATATATTATCAGCTATTTTGTGTATTAAAACAGCGCAATAAATATTTGATTGACTAATTAAAAATATTTAAAAATAAAATTGTTTAAATCAATATTTTGTAGATAATTTAAGCTTTTTTCAATACTAATTAAGTTGAATTTTAGATAATTTGAAGTGAACATGTAAATGTAAATGTGAAGTGAACATGTAAATGTAAATTTACTTACATGTTCACTTAGAACATAAACTGTTAGGATTTTTGTTAGAACATAATACAGAGATCTTGTGTGGTTTGTCTAAATAAGTCTCTTATAAGGCCCCCAAAACACAAGTAACCTGCAGATTTTCACCACTATCTTTATTACTGCCTAAGTACTAGACACAGTATAACTAAAACTCGGTCATATTATTTAATAATTTGTGTTATTATTACAATTCTGATATCTCATACACATGTGCTTGCTACTTACATATATATGTATATTATACATATTTTTGCTGACGAAAAGATCACAAAATATATTTTAATATCAATAATAAATTCATAAAAGACGTGTGTCACTCAATGACAAATTGTGTGTGTTTTAAGTGTTTTATAAATGGCAGTAATAAGTCGCTTAAATACATATTAAACATGATCCCCTTGTTTAACACTAATACTTGCCATACCTATTATTGTCTGTTAGACAGACAGACATATAGAGGCTTTTCGATTTGACAAGTACTTTTTGCATGCTACAATAGCTGTCATAAGTTATTATAAGGAAAGTTAATTAATTATTTTACGTGTTTGATAACAAAAGAGATACACTTATAATTTTAAGTAATATGTGAGAGAGATCACTGTTTAAAGGTGACAGTTTTGAGGGAAAGTATGCCAATGAGAAAATATAAAAGTCATAAACTACAGATATAGATTTCGCTTTATATAACATAGTGACTAGTTTATGGTCAAGTCAAAAGTATAGTTTTCATATAGAAAACAGTCTTCTTTAAACAGTTTTCATACAGAAAATAGTGTGCGCCACAAAGTTTTCATAAAGAAACAATCTTCCTTAAACAGTTTTCAAATAGAAAATAGTCTTCATTAGCAAGTTTTTATATAGAAGACATCTAAGAAAGTTTCTTTTTCTATAGAACGTTTTCAGACAGTCTTCCTCGGAAAGTCCAGAATAAAGTCTGAAATCTAGTTTAAAGTCTAGTCAAATTTTAGTCTAAAGTCTGGACTAAATTCAAGTTTTAAGTCTAGTCTAAACTCTAGTCTAAAATCTAGTCCAAAATGAAGTCTAAAGTATAGTCTAATATCTAGTCTTAAATTTAGTGTAAAGTCTAGTCTAAAAACTTGTCTAAAGTCTAGTCTAAAATTTAGTCTAAAGTCTTGAATAAATTCTAGTTTTAAGTCTAGTCTAAAATCTAGTCTAAAATTTAGTCAAAAGTCTAGTTGAATGTCTGGACTAAATTCAGGCTTAAAGTCTAGTCTAAAATTTAGTCAAAAGTCTAGTCGAAAGTCTAGTTAAATGTCTGGACTAAATTCAGGCTTAAAGTCTAGTCTAAAGTCCAGAATAAAGTCTGAAATCTAGTCTAAAGTCTAGTCTAAACTTTAGTATAAAGTTTAAAATCTATTCTAGAGCCTAGTCTAAAATCTAGTCCAAAGTCTGGTCTAAAGTCTAGTCTAAAATTTAGTTTAAAGTCTAGTCAAAGTTTAGTCTAAAGCCTAGACTAAATTCAAGTTTTAAGTCTAGTCTAAAGTCTAGTCTAAAATCTAGTCCAAAATGAAGTCTAAAGTATAGTCTAATATTTAGTCTTAAATTTAGTGTAAAGTCTAGTCTAAAAACTTGTCTAAAGTCTAGTCTAAAATTCAGTCTAAAGTCTTGAATAAATTCTAGTTTTAAGTCTAGTCCAAAGTCTAGTCTAAAATCTAGTCTAAAATTTAGTCAAAAGTCTAGTCGAAAGTCTAGTTGAATGTCTGGACTAAATTCAGGCTTTAAGTCTAGTCTAAAGTCTAGTTTAAAATTTAGTCAAAAGTTTAGTCGAAAGTCTAGTTGAATGTTTGGTCGAATTTCTAGATTAAATTCAAGCTAAAGTCTAGTCGAAAGTCTAGACTACAGCATTTGAGACTATTATAGTCTCAAAATTTGAGATTATAAATGAGTGAAGACCGAAGCTAATTTAAGACTATTGGGTTCCCCGATAGACTAGACGATAGTGTGCCGGACTATCAGTCAGAGGGTTGCGGGTTCGATTCCCGCCAATAACTCTGGGTGTTTTCTGCAGATAAGTCAAAAAGCTTTGCAGTTTTTGTTTGTTAATTATAAAAAAAAAATCAAAAGAGTCATCATTGAAGCTAAGCTGAGACTATAAAAAGAGCCACAGTTAAAGCCAATGTGAGGCTATAAAAAGAGCCACAATTGAAAGTAATCAGATACCATGATTGAAGATAATCTGAAGCTGTTAAAAAACCATGTTTGAAGAAAATCTGGAACTGTAAAAATAGCTACTATTTTAGATAACCTGAGAGCCACAATTGCGACTATATAAATAGCCATGATTAGAATTAATCTGAGACTATACAAAGTGCCACGATTGCAGCTAATCTGAGATGATTGAAGCTAATTCAGCTTCAATGTAGCCCTATTTTTAATTTCACAAAATTTAACTAAATAACCTGTTCTTTTATTTACTTTTTTAAACCTTTAAAATTCTACCATTGTTCATTAGCTATACGTCCCCTAAAACGTACAAATTGTGCGCTCGCTCGTTTACTTACTTACAATTAATTTGGAACAGTCTTCAGTGTCTGCTGTTGTATCCAAATACTTTGTAGAGAAAACTTATAAATTATTATCAGATTATAAAGAGAAATAAATGATAACAGCAATAAAAACAACCACAGTGTAGCTAACGATATTGATGAGACCGGTAAAGAAATTAAAATAAATCAAAAAAAAAAAATTTTAAGTAAATTAACAAAAATTACAAAAAATACCCAAAATAAAATAAATATAAAAACATGAATTAATTTTGTAAGTGAAGATTTGATGGCACAAAAACAAGTTTAAACAAAAACATGTCAAAATAAATTTAAATAAATTGTAAAAGAAGTTAAACTAAAATGCTAAAAATTAGAAGTTCGTTTTATGAAAACAACGCAAAATAAAATGTAAACTAATAAAACAAACAACAATAAATAGTGTTTTTTTTTAATTTATTCATATAAAAACAAATTAAATAAAATGTTTAGAAAAATATTGCAAACATTTTAATACGTTTACAATAATTTGAAGGTCTTTGTTTTCGTTTTTTTTGCTGGGTGCTTTGAAAGTATTTTTAACAATTTTGTTTAAACAATAATGTGAATAAAGTTTTAAAAGTTTAAACTGAACCATTATAAATGATTTGTAGTTTGTTTTTGTTGTTGATATTTGTCTTGTCTCTGCTTCACTCAACTCTTTTTATTTACGTCAATTGTTTGAGCAGTAAACAATACAAGAAATTAGTGAGAGAGAGAAAGAGAGAGAAAGAAAGACAGCGAAAAACAAAGAAAGATATAATAAATTTTAAACAAACGTTTTTAAATATTTGTTTGTTTATTTCATTAATTATTTATATTATGTATAATAAAATAATTAGAATCAAATACTGATGATTTTACAACCTGTAAGATTGTGTGGGCCACGAGGGACGTTCTGAAAATCTTTTCAAAATATGCAAAATATAAAATATGATTTTTTTTAATTAAAAGTGATTTGTTAGTGTAAAGTAAGTGAAATTTATTAACTAGTTTTAAATTGTGATTTTTCTTATGAGTTGTACCCATTACCCATTTAGTGTGAAATCGCAGAATAACCTTATGGACCTATCTTGAAATGAGAACAAGACAATTATTCTCACGTATTGACCAGCTATCGCTTTGTATTCACAAGAACAAAAAACCCACAGAATTATGGACACAAATTTGTTCATGTTCTTCTGTGTGGGGAAAATGCATATGTCAGTGTTCATGTTTTTAGTTTTCTTTCTAATGGTTTCAAAAAGATTTTCTTTTTATTTGAAAATTACATTTGCTGGTAGACGTACGAACAAGTATTCCGAACAAGAACAAACAACGACAAGATTTGTCCGTCCACACAAGAGTAATTTCATGTTAAAAAAATGTCTTCACTAAGTGGACACATTAATGGCATGTCAAGACCAAGGCTTAGCTCACATTTTAATGTTGCATTATGATTCAGGTTTGATGGTTTTTTAAAGAAAAATATCAATATTTTCCAAAAAATTAATTTAACTGATAAGAAGTCGACTTCTGTTTTAGCACAGCAACAATGTTTTCTAGTATTATGTAAATAATAAACAATTTTGATAAATTTTAAATTTTTTCTTAATCTAACTTTAAATTATTAAATAACATAAACCAGATAAAGAAAAATTTCATAAAACAATTACTGCATGAAAATACCTAAGACTTAAAGTGCATTCACCTATTCGTTCTGTACAAAATATTTGTTCGGACAAATTTTTTTTCATATGAACTTTGACGTGTCTCAAAATTTTTGTTCGAAAGAAATAGGTGAATCCACCTTTGGAGCCTGTTAAAATAATGAAATTTAAACCAAACTAATTGTTTTTTTTAAATGTTGACAAGCCTTGTGCATTGTTATTTGAAATAGCCACAAGTTTTGCAATAATAGGCTGTGAATTATTTTATTTAGTTTGTGTTCCCACATGTACTGCTCTAAGTTAAGAAAGGAAATATCAGTTGCATAACAAAATTTTCTGTTTCAAATTAGAAACCGAAATTAGCTTCTTTATGATCCTGATTTTAAGTTATTTTGTTTTATTCATTGAAGGTTTCTTTCTTTCGAAATATGGGTATTTTCACGATCAAGAACGCGACATCTTTAAAACATAAAAAAATATGTGCATTTTTACGATCAAGAAAGCGAGATAAAGAACATTTAAATACTTGGTTCTTGTTGTCATATTAGTAATACAAGGTAGGTTTAGTCATTTTAAATTAAATATGATATCAAAAACGCGCCATAAAATGTAATTCGTTTTTCATTGCATCTAGAAGAAGCTATATTTTTTTGTCTTTTTTTTGGTTTCTGTTTCTTATTTTCATTTAATTAGCAAAAGGTAGGTTTAGTTGGTTTTAATGAAACAAAGTTCAAGAACGCGACATAAAATTGAGCTCGTTTTTTACTGCATTTATAAAAATGTAAATCTGCGAATTGCAACATTATTTTATTCTAATATAATGCATCCGTTTTTTAAATTTTTTGTATGATTTAGCACGTGACATAAACTCCGGACTTACTACAGATGTGTTATTCCAACAAAAGTGCAATCAGTGAGATTTGAAACACCCTAAATTACCCATCCTTACCAGATGCTATTATATTATTAGTATAATTTATTTGTTACATTTGCAATAATTTTATGATTATAAATTATTTTTAACGAAAAAGTTGCAGATAATTATTAAACACTTTTTATTAAAACGCGCGACAAACAAAGTGCAACAAACTTCCTATCTTTCTTTCATTATGCCAACATTCGAAATTCATTAGCGCAGTTCAAAATCTTGTGCAAATGGTATTGCATCATTAAATTTGCAAAAAGGTTTAGCATATTTTTTCTCTACACTAACAAAATACACAGCAAGAGCAAAAATATGCTAAACCTTTTTGTAAATGCATTGATGCAATACCATTTACACAAGATTGTGAACTGCGCTACTATATTCTTATAAACTTATTTCTTATTATATATTTTTTTCTTTTACATTAAAGAATTTAATTATTATTTCCCAAAAAAATTCAACTCCATTATCACTTTATTGTTTTATATTGTATATTTAAGATTTTAAATTAAACACAATTCGCTTCAATTGTGTGGGGTTATTTGAGACAATTTTCAATTTATATAATTGTAGTATATTTAAAAAAAAAACTTAGGAACGAAAAATAGCCCCAAAGTACAAAACCGAAATTTTTGGGGTATTTTTTCATTCAAGTATTTTGGGGTTATTTTTTTTATTTATCTTAAATGGCAAAATCATCCCAAGGACAAAATATAACTATTACCAAAAGTAAATAGAAAATATGACCCAAGATTTTGTTTTTTTGGGGTAATTTCTGTGTATTTTTTGGAATAATTTTTCATCGCATTCGTTAGGGTAATTTTTCCGCACCGCCTTAAAATTTACGCACGAGATTGCGAATATTCGCCTGAGATAGTTGCCCAAACTGAGCATAAAATTGAATAAGTGCACGATCCAATTTTTAAAGAAGCATGAATTTTGATATTAATATTTAAAAATCTGCAAACGTTGTTCGTTGGTAAGTCGATTCAAGGTTAAATTATAGACCATACTGCACAGAAAAAAATAAAAATGAGTTTCAATTAAAATATTTGTGGAATCAATTAAAAATTTAATTGAAATCGGACCTGTAAACAAAATGATAGTATCAATTAAAAAAAATGTGAGATTTAATTGAAAATATCAGAAAAAGTAATTGAATCAATTAAAATTTTAATTGAAAATTATTTTAAAATCAATTAAAGGTTTAATTGAAAAAAAACATGATTTTTTTTTCTGTGTGATCGTGTTTAACATCAATTGTTACACAAAAGCTGCCAAACTGCCAAAAACAGTCTTGCTAAAAAAAAGTTGCTAAAAAATTAACTTTTAGATGCATCGTTTACATTGCTGGAACTGTATATTGAAGATTGGCAGAAAAAGATTTCGAATAGCTGCCTCAGATAGTCGCCCAAACTGACAATAAAATAGAATAAGTACACAATGCACTTTCTTAAACGAGCATGAATTTTGATAACAAAATTCAATAATCTGCAAACGTTGTAGTCGATTCAAGATTAAATTATAGTATCCGAACTGATCGTGTTTAAGAATAATTGTTACATAAAAAATGCAAAAAAAATCTTGCCAAAAAAAGGCTGCCAAAAAAATAACCTTTTAAATGCATCATTTACATTGGGACTATATGTTAAAGATTGGTAGATAAATACAAATTAAAAAACGCATAGAAAAGCTAGAAAAGCTTTAAAAAAACACATTATTGGCTTTTCCTACTCTACTTTCTAATATCCTTTAACGGCAAAGAGAAAGTTAGGGAAAGACACCAAAGTGGGACACATCGATTATAGTATAAACCATTTTAAACGATGCCAATTAAAAAACGCATAGAAAAGCTAGAAAAGCTTTAAAAAAACACATTATTGGCTTTTCCTACTCTACTTTCTAATATCCTTTAACGGCAAAGAGAAAGTTAGGGAAAGACACCAAAGTGGGACACATCGGTTATAGTATAAACCATTTTAAATGATGCCAATTTTTGTTTTTTTCCAGATCCTTCACCTATATTCCAAAAGTTCCAAATTCAAAACTCAAACTTAACTATAGCTCTTCTATTTATTTAGATATTGCAGATTAATTTGTGTTCATTTAAAATTGGCAATTGAGCTTGAGGGACCACTATTATTAATAACAATATAAAAATGTCGCGTTCTTGATACCACGTATAATTGAAAACTACTAAAATAAGAAAGAAAAACAAAAAAAAAAAAAACGAAAAAAATGGTTCTTAGAGTGGCCCGATTTTATGTCCCATAATTTCACATAAATAGAAAATAAACTGGCGAATTTGATGAGAAGACTTACTCAATTACATAAAAACATACAGACTCATAAATGTCATTTAACGATTTGATTAATCAGTAGTGTGTCTTTTTTAATAGTTATACCAAAAATTCATAAATATTTATAAACATATATATATATATATACCCAGCAAAAAGTTTAATTACATTCGTAGCTTTCTTCGCTACATTTTGTACTACTAATGATATATTAAAGAACAACTTTATGTATATCTTGAAAAGGTCAAAATTATAAAATCAAAAAATATACTTCAAATAGATAGATTTACAGAATTTAGTCCGCTCTCGTTTTTTACTGCATTTATAAAAATGTAAATCTGCGAATTGCAACATTATTTTATTCTAATATAATGCATCCGTTTTTTAAATTTTTTGTATGATTTAGCACGTGACATAAACTCCGGACTTACTACAGATGTGTTATTCCAACAAAAGTGCAATCAGTGAGATTTGAAACACCCTAAATTACCCATCCTTACCAGATGCTATTATATTATTAGTATAATTTATTTGTTACATTTGCAATAATTTTATGATTATAAATTATTTTTAACGAAAAAGTTGCAGATAATTATTAAACACTTTTTATTAAAACGCGCGACAAACAAAGTGCAACAAACTTCCTATCTTTCTTTCATTATGCCAACATTCGAAATTCATTAGCGCAGTTCAAAATCTTGTGCAAATGGTATTGCATCATTAAATTTGCAAAAAGGTTTAGCATATTTTTTCTCTACACTAACAAAATACACAGCAAGAGCAAAAATATGCTAAACCTTTTTGTAAATGCATTGATGCAATACCATTTACACAAGATTGTGAACTGCGCTACTATATTCTTATAAACTTATTTCTTATTATATATTTTTTTCTTTTACATTAAAGAATTTAATTATTATTTCCCAAAAAAATTCAACTCCATTATCACTTTATTGTTTTATATTGTATATTTAAGATTTTAAATTAAACACAATTCGCTTCAATTGTGTGGGGTTATTTGAGACAATTTTCAATTTATATAATTGTAGTATATTTAAAAAAAAAACTTAGGAACGAAAAATAGCCCCAAAGTACAAAACCGAAATTTTTGGGGTATTTTTTCATTCAAGTATTTTGGGGTTATTTTTTTTATTTATCTTAAATGGCAAAATCATCCCAAGGACAAAATATAACTATTACCAAAAGTAAATAGAAAATATGACCCAAGATTTTGTTTTTTTGGGGTAATTTCTGTGTATTTTTTGGAATAATTTTTCATCGCATTCGTTAGGGTAATTTTTCCGCACCGCCTTAAAATTTACGCACGAGATTGCGAATATTCGCCTGAGATAGTTGCCCAAACTGAGCATAAAATTGAATAAGTGCACGATCCAATTTTTAAAGAAGCATGAATTTTGATATTAATATTTAAAAATCTGCAAACGTTGTTCGTTGGTAAGTCGATTCAAGGTTAAATTATAGACCATACTGCACAGAAAAAAATAAAAATGAGTTTCAATTAAAATATTTGTGGAATCAATTAAAAATTTAATTGAAATCGGACCTGTAAACAAAATGATAGTATCAATTAAAAAAAATGTGAGATTTAATTGAAAATATCAGAAAAAGTAATTGAATCAATTAAAATTTTAATTGAAAATTATTTTAAAATCAATTAAAGGTTTAATTGAAAAAAAACATGATTTTTTTTTCTGTGTGATCGTGTTTAACATCAATTGTTACACAAAAGCTGCCAAACTGCCAAAAACAGTCTTGCTAAAAAAAAGTTGCTAAAAAATTAACTTTTAGATGCATCGTTTACATTGCTGGAACTGTATATTGAAGATTGGCAGAAAAAGATTTCGAATAGCTGCCTCAGATAGTCGCCCAAACTGACAATAAAATAGAATAAGTACACAATGCACTTTCTTAAACGAGCATGAATTTTGATAACAAAATTCAATAATCTGCAAACGTTGTAGTCGATTCAAGATTAAATTATAGTATCCGAACTGATCGTGTTTAAGAATAATTGTTACATAAAAAATGCAAAAAAAATCTTGCCAAAAAAAGGCTGCCAAAAAAATAACCTTTTAAATGCATCATTTACATTGGGACTATATGTTAAAGATTGGTAGATAAATACAAATTAAAAAACGCATAGAAAAGCTAGAAAAGCTTTAAAAAAACACATTATTGGCTTTTCCTACTCTACTTTCTAATATCCTTTAACGGCAAAGAGAAAGTTAGGGAAAGACACCAAAGTGGGACACATCGATTATAGTATAAACCATTTTAAACGATGCCAATTAAAAAACGCATAGAAAAGCTAGAAAAGCTTTAAAAAAACACATTATTGGCTTTTCCTACTCTACTTTCTAATATCCTTTAACGGCAAAGAGAAAGTTAGGGAAAGACACCAAAGTGGGACACATCGGTTATAGTATAAACCATTTTAAATGATGCCAATTTTTGTTTTTTTCCAGATCCTTCACCTATATTCCAAAAGTTCCAAATTCAAAACTCAAACTTAACTATAGCTCTTCTATTTATTTAGATATTGCAGATTAATTTGTGTTCATTTAAAATTGGCAATTGAGCTTGAGGGACCACTATTATTAATAACAATATAAAAATGTCGCGTTCTTGATACCACGTATAATTGAAAACTACTAAAATAAGAAAGAAAAACAAAAAAAAAAAAAACGAAAAAAATGGTTCTTAGAGTGGCCCGATTTTATGTCCCATAATTTCACATAAATAGAAAATAAACTGGCGAATTTGATGAGAAGACTTACTCAATTACATAAAAACATACAGACTCATAAATGTCATTTAACGATTTGATTAATCAGTAGTGTGTCTTTTTTAATAGTTATACCAAAAATTCATAAATATTTATAAACATATATATATATATATACCCAGCAAAAAGTTTAATTACATTCGTAGCTTTCTTCGCTACATTTTGTACTACTAATGATATATTAAAGAACAACTTTATGTATATCTTGAAAAGGTCAAAATTATAAAATCAAAAAATATACTTCAAATAGATAGATTTACAGAATTTAGTCCGCTCTCACACGTTGCAATTTTGACTTTTTAAAGCAAGTATTTTTGGCTGCTAAGGGAGAGAGAATAAAAGGCGTACACACTTGATGTTGCTAATAAATTTTATTATTTCTTAAATTAAATTTTTTTTTTTATAAAATAAAAAAGTTTTTTCAAGCTTGAGGCCAATATTTTTTTTTGTTTTCTTCTTTTATTTTAACGCGAAGTTGTTTGCATGAAAAAGTAGAAACTCAAAGGTGAAAAGCACGATATACGATATTTATATACGCGTGTGAACGAAATGCCAGGTTCGAAACAGAATTGAACAAAAACTGATCAGCTAAAACTGAAATGTGTGAAACAGCACTTATTATATGATTATAAATCTTTATTAATAACATTTTGCAATAAGTTTCCTTAATATTTTTCTAAAGCTTTTAAATATAAAAATAAGCTATTAACTTTTTGGTTACTTTTAGGACTTTGCGAACACTTTTTCTAGTAGATTTGTAAGTAGTCTGGTAGACAAATTTCTATTACATTTTAACTTAAGTCAAGTTTTTGCTGGGTATATTGTGTATAAATTATAAAATCTTTTCTTTGCCTTCTTTTAGCAGCAAAAAAAATTTAATTAATTTAAAATAAAATCCCAAAACGTTTTTAACAAAACAAGAATTTCTATTGCCAAAACATAACAAAACAAAGATATTCTAATGACATTTCTCATCTGTTTAACGATCATTAAAAAGGTAAAACCAAATCACAACAACACCAACACAAACGTCAACCAATCAAATAATATTAATTCTATTTTATAAATTATTTAACTTAATTAAGTATATTATTTTTCATTAATATAATTGTTGTTGTTATAAATAAATAATAATAAAAAAAACAAACAAATTATAAACATTTTGTTTATATAAAATACCTCTAATCATAATGTCGCGTTCACATTTCTCTCGAAAACTTTGTCTCGTCATGACGGCCTCATTGGTGGTTATAACATTTTTCGTGGTGGGCTACTTCGGCTCTAGCGCCATCTCATCGCCCTTGCAAGCTTATGGATGGGGGAGTGATCAGTCTACATTGGAATTATTACATGTGGTGAGTTTAAAAAAAAAAAAAAAAAAAACGATTGTACATACTAAATAATAAATATAATTCACTGATAATTTGTTAATGTTTGGACTTGGATTGTTATTTTTATTTTGTTATAAAATTATTGAATTTCCTTATCAATCATTATGATCTGTTGCTGTCAGCATTTATAAGTCTCGTGCCAATCATGTTTTTAAAAATAATTATTATTGTTAATTAATGTTCTTTTTTTTAAGTTATGCAGTTGATTATAATTCCAGTCAGTCTTTAGAAGATGTAATATATCATATATTTATTTAATCGGTCAATTGTGGCAGAAAGAATAAAATAAAATAAAAGTAAAAAAAAATTATTGATTTAATTAAAAAAATAAAATTATTGAGAACTTATAAAATAATTATTTATAAAAGAAACAACAACTTAGTGCTTTAAATTGTCATTAAACTAAACTTAAAATTTTTTAACTGAAATGATCAAATTCAAATGTAAACTAAACTTCTCCAAACACTTAACTATTCAAATGGAAAACAAATTAATTAAAACACAACACTTTGAAATTAGTTTTTAAACAAAAAACCAAGGTTACTCTGTTAAACTTGTTATCAAGTAAACTGTCAAATTGTCAATATAATTTTTATGACGCAGCGTGTAGCCTAATTACGTTTAAAAATGTGTGACAAACTGTTTGCACTTTCTATCACTACGATAAGCTGAATATTATGTGTTTAAGCTAAAGTTTGTAACGCCTGAAGCTAATACGCGAATAACTTTTATAGAAATTGATTCCGCATTAATTTCTAAGCATATTTAACAATGTCCGTCCGTTTGTTCGTCTTGTTGTCTTACTTACTGAAACTTATACTGATGTTTTAAATGCCCTAAACTAATGGTCCAATATTCTCCTTTGGGAGTAAAAATCGGGTCAGAATCATAATTATGGTAATTTTTATAAACTTAGTTTGGTTTCAAACGCGGCTTCTTTTATAGTCTCTGACTGAACTCTGAGTTTAGCTTAAATCGTGACTCTTTTCAAAGACTCAGATTGGCTACAATCGTGGTTACGTCTAATGACTCAAATTGGATTAAATTGTGACTCTTTTTATAGTCTCAGTTTATATGTAGCTTCCGTCCTGGTTCTTTTTTAAGACTCAAATTAGCTTCAATTGTGGCTCCTTTCAAAGACTCCGATTAGCTTCAATCGTGACTCTTTAAATGGTTTCAGTTTGGCTTCCGTCCTGGTTCTTTTTATAGTCTCCGATTAGCTTCAATCGTGGTTCCTTTTAACGACTCTGGTTAGCTTCAATCGTGACTCTTTTATAGTCTCAGATTGGCTTCCGTCCTGGTTCTTTTTAAAGACTCAAATTAGCTTCAATCGTGACTCTTTAAATGGTTTCAGTTCAGCTTCCGTCCTGGTTCTTTTTAAAGACTGAAATTAGCTTCAATCGTGACTCTTTAAATGGTTTCAGTTTGGCTTCCGTCCTGGTTCTTTTTATAATCTCCGCTAGCTTCAATTGTGGATCCTTTCAAAGACTCCGATTAGCTTCAATCGTGACTCTTAAAATGATTTCAGTTTGGCTTCCGTCCTGGTTATTCTTATAGTCTCCGATTAGCTTCAATCGTGGATCCTTTCAAGGACTCTGATTAGCTTCAATCGTGATTCTTTAAATGGTTTCAGTTCGGCTTCCGTCCTGGTTCTTTTTAAAGACTAAAATTAGCTTCAATCGCCACTCTTTTTATAGTCTCAGTTTGGTTTCAATCGTGACTCCTTTTAAAGACTCAAATTAGCTTCAATCGTGACTCTTTAAATGGTTTCAGTTCAGCTTCCGTACTGTTTCTTTTTAAAGACTCAAATTAGCTTCAATCGTGACTCTTTAAATGGTGTCAGTTTGGCTTCCATCCTGGTTCTTTTTATAGTCTTCGATTAGCTTCAATCGTGGATCCTTTCAAGGACTCCGATTAGCTTCAATCGTGACTCTTTAAATGGTTTCAGTTCGGCTTCCGTCCTGGTTCTTTTTAAAGACTCAAATTAGCTTCAATCGCAACTCTTTTTATAGTCTTAGTTTGGTTTCAATCGTGACTTCTTTTAAAGACTCAAATTAGCTTCAATCGTGACTCTTTTTATAGTCTTAGTTTGGCTTCCGTCCTGGTTATTTTTAAAGACTTAGATTGGCTTAAATCGAGATTCCTTTTAAAGACTCAAATTAGCTTCAATCGTGACTCTTTTTATAGTCTTAGTTTGGCTTCCGTCCTGGTTATTTTTAAAGACTAAGATTGACTTCAATCGTAGCTCTTTTTATAGTTTTATTTGGGATTCAATCATGGTCTCAGTTTGGCTTCAAGCGTAGCTCTTTTAAAGTTTTAGTTAAGCTTCAACTATGGTCTCAGATTCCTTTCGATCTATCGCTCTATCGCTTCCTAATATAATATAATATATTCTAATATCGCTCCAACTACTCTAATTATCCCTAGGCACATTAATTGGTGTTTTAAGAATTCCACTATGTTTTTATTTACTGTAGGGATTTATAAGGGCTAATGTGACTAAAAATACAAGATATTTTCTTATTTTTACTTGATAATAATAGTGCAATTCACAAGATTGTGCAAATAGTATTGCATCATTGCATTTGCAAAAAGGTTTAGCATATTTTTGCTCTACACTAACAAAATACACAGCAAGAGCAAAAATATGCTAAACCTTTTTGCAAATGCATTGATGCAATACCATTTGCACAAAATTGTGAATTGCTCTATTTTATTTTCAATCTATGAAATGATTACAAAAATTCCATTTGTTAAGTGCATGGGGAAAATTTGAAAAAATTCCAAAAATTACAAAAATTTTAAATAATCTTTTTTAAATTAGAGGTTCTGGAAACCCCGAAGATCAAATGAGAAAAAATAATAAACAATTCAATCAGATTAGTCCCATCAAGCAAGCTAAAAATGTAGCGACTGTGTGGTTAAAGCAAAGCTAAAGTTTTAATTTTGAAAAATAATAAAAAGAAATGGAAATTATATATTAAATGAAATTCGTTTTTACGGTTAAAAAATATGACGTCTTGAATGTTGAATTTACCCAAAATTTATTTTAATAAATCGTTTAATATCGTAATTTACAGTTTGAATTATGAGATCAACCACTTTAACAAAATCTCTATTTCAGGTTTGGCAAGAAAAGTGTTTTTTTTTTAACTTGCTTCAAGTAAAAAATTTTAAATTTTTTAATAAAGAGAACAACAATAAAAAAACTGCTGTATTTAAATTAAAAATAATTAGTTATAAAACATGTTATTATTTTAGTGTACAAGTTTGAAAGAGCCAATGATAAATACACAAATGAAATGAAATAAATCTGATACAAATTAATGAAAAGTAAATGTTTCTGTTAAGATTAGGTGTTTATAAAAGATTTTGGACTTAAACTCATGTCGATGTTAGAGACCTATGCCGACCAAATCTAACAGCGGCGGCTCGAAATCGGCTGCTGAAATCAAAAATTATAAAAACTTAGAAACTAAAATTCCGATAACGTAAAAAAGAAATATATAAATTTATAGGCGACTCGGTTCCGCTAATTGTGCATCTTTGTGTAGTCTTAGTTGGGTTTAAATCGTGGCGCTTTTATGGCCACATTCTCATTATATTTCATTCTACTTTAACTTCAATCGTGGCTGTTTATAAAGATTAGATGAAATTGTTGATATTTTTATAGTAATAGCTTCTATCGTGATCCTTTTGTAGTCTTAGCTTCGGTTGTTTTTCCATCGTGGATCTTTTTAAAGTGTCAGTTGCAATCGTGGCTCCTTTTAAAGTCACTGATTCAATTTAGGATTTTACGAAGGTCTTAGCTTCAATTCTTTTCATTGTCTTAACTTCAATCGTGGCTCTTTCAGTACTCCTGAATTGTGACCCTTTTTATTAATTATTAGCTTCGAAACTGGCTCTTTTTAAAGCCTCAGCTTTAATTGTTGCTTCTTTTAAAGTCTCGTTCATTTTACAGTCTCAGCTTCAAACGTGACTCTTTTTAAAGCTTCAGTTTCAATCGTGGCTCTTTTTATAGGTTTAACTTCAATCGTGATTCTTTTTACGGTCTTCAATCGTGACTGGTTTTATGGTTTAACTTTACTTTACTCGTGGCTCCTTTTAAAGTCGCAGCTTTAATCATGGCTCTTTTTAAATTCTCAGTTTCAGTCGTGGTTTTTTTTTGAAGTCTCAGCTTCAATCGTGGCTCTTTTTTAAGCCTCAGCTTCAATCGTGGTTCATTTTACAGGCCCAGCTTCAATCGTGGTTCATTTTACAGTCTCAGCTTCAATCGTGGCTCCATTTAAAGTCGCAGCTTTAATCATGGATCTTTTTAAACTCTCACTTTCAGTCGTGTCTCTTTTTGAAGTGTCAGCTTCAATCGTGGCTCCTTTTAAAGCCGCAGCTTCAATCGTGACCCTTTTTATGTTTTTAACTTCAATCGTGACTCTTTTTATGGTTTTAACTTCAATCGTGATTCCTTTCACAGTCCTTAATCGTGGCACTTTTTATGGTTTAACTTTTCAGCTTCAATCGTCAATTCAATCAAATATTTTTAAAGTCGCAAATGCAATTGTGGATCTTTCTAAAGTCTTGTCGTCCCAGATTAGATTTTTAATCAGTGTCAGACCTGTGATTAGCGGTTTCAAACACTGAGTTTTCACATTGGCTTTTGATAGTTTTCGACATGAATTACAGACACATTTCTTTTGGAATATTTTGTTTCACATCATTTGAACGCGAGAAGTTTTCACTTAAGTTACAGAACATTTACACAGGTCTCTTCTCATAATTATAATTTGACTTTAATATTGCCTTAGTTGTTCTTGAATCTTGTCTTAGTTTAGCTTCAATAATTGTTACTTCGAAAGTCTACTGCTGGTTGTATAAATTAGCGCTTTCCCCTTTTTCTGTTTAAGTCAAATTGTTTTGTATTTGTTTACTTTGTCCAACATATGTTTAGTACCCCTAATACTTTTTGAGTCATTTTGTAAATATGTATTCATGTAAAGCATTTGTTTATATCATTCACGTGCTGCTCTTATGCTTGGTTATGGCTGGCGATTGTGTATGAATTGAAGTTATTTTACTCAGTCTTACAAAGTAAAATAATTGGTCTTATGCCAATTTTCGCAAATGAACTTGTATCGTAAAAATGTGTGCCGCTGTTTTAATATTTGACTCTATTATATCATTGACTTTCTAAATGTCATTTAATATGTTCATTTTATTATTTCTTATTACCTACTTTATTTTAAATGTATAGTTAGTAAATATTTTGTTAAGTAAAGTTAAGAGAAAATTAAAATTATGTATTATAGAGAGCCAGTAATACATATGCATGTATGTATTTAGCAAATGTACACACAGAGAAAAAATATAGTTGGACATGTTTACCACAACAATGTTAACATTATTATAAGTTTTTCAATAATATTATGGTCCCTGTAATTATTTTTATGATTGCGGTAACCATAATAGAATTAAGCTACGATTCAGATGATTACTACAATTACTATGAGCCTCAAAAGTGAGTAAACACAACAAATTATTTGATTTTTTTAAGATAATGAAAATCCTAAAATCTATCCATCGATTGAAATTTAAAAGTTTCGTTTTATTGGATATTTGGTTGAATAATAGATTCGGTTATGAAAAAAAAATTTAAGTTGAACTATAATGCTTTTTATAATCTTAAAAAAAAATCAAAAAATTCACTGGTGCTTACACACTTTTGAAGCTGTGTGTATATATACGATTGTAGTAACTATGTATATATTTGTTGCAATCATATTTATGAAGAATTCATTTATCATAATTTGTTGCTCTCTGATTATGAGAGAGAACAACATAATATGGTATCATCTTTCATCATAAAACTGATCACCATAAACATAACATAATTGCTATAATCATATATATATATATATATATATATATGATATAATCATGTGAATGGTAACTTAATTTGGTTAAAAAAAAATGTTTAAACATTTTGAAATAGTTGTGGTAAACATGCACAACTGTATTTTTTCTCTGCGTGTAAGAATGTCTATATACACATATAAAGAGTGACTGAAAATAGTTGGCTCTTTACGCTTTTATAACTAACAAACAGTGTGGAAATTTGTAACCTTTAGTGTATAAATGAAACCTTGAACTGTAGAGATTTCAAAGTTTTATCAAGTCGAATGTGAGTGAATTGTAATAATTTTTATAAATCTAAAGGTATGGTCACACATGGCAAATATTTACTCAAAAAAGCGTAACCACTTGTTTAGGAGCACACATTTATTTGATGTCGTTTACTCTAACAGCATCAAGTAAAATAAGACTTTTTTTTTTAAATAAATAAACAAGTTTATTTAGTGGTTACGTCTTTTTCGTTATATATTGGCCTAGTGTGACCGTGCCTTAAGTTGATTTTTAAAGTTTTTAAGTAATTTAGCGTTTGATAAAATGTGTTGACTTTTTATATTAATTAAATTTAGAGAAATATTTTTTTTTTGTTAAAACTCATTAACATTAGCGAACATAGGGTTTCATATCTTTACAGCCACACTGTTATTAAAATATCTTTTTTTTTACTTGTTCAAATAAACGTTAAGAATTTTATTGCATTTATCACATTTGTTGTGAGTTTTATTTTCTTTTTGCTTATAAAACCTCTTTCTCTTTATATTTCTATACATTAGTATCCACCCATCAAATAACTGGAATCTTTAAGAAGCTTCAACATTTATTTTAAAAACTTTATTCAGTCATGTTGGTTTTTTGTTCGATGTCGGTAGTTAAATTTTTATTATTACTATATTTCGGTACGAGTGTTACTATAACGGCCTTACCTCTTGAGACTTTAAAGGGCGGCACAAAAACTTCAACTACTTTGGAATTATTACATGTGGTGGGTTTAAAGAAATTTTATGGAATTTTATGGAAATCAACATTGTTTTAACATTATTATTTAATTTAACAAAAATTTGTAACAACAATGACACTGATTTTTTGTGTGCTACCTATAAATCTGTGTTAATTTTTTCAAAAGTGTCTAAATTTTTAATTACACGCACAGTCTAGACTTTGTCCTTCTCATTTACTAAATTAAATTGAACAAATATTGCGTTCAAACAAAAATTTACAATTTTCCGGGTGGAAGTAATATTCTTTTTACGTGTAAATTGAGTTAAAACAATTGTATGTATACAAGTATTAGGTAAAGAAAAAAATTTAGCAACTTAAAAGATCCTCATATTACAGTAATAATTTATATCAAGTTTTTGAATCAGAAAGCTAATTTGTGGTAATAAAGCTTCTTTATAAAATTGATTTCTTTTAACTAAAAAGACAATAATATTGACAATAAACCCTAAAAAATCTGTTTTTTAAAAGTCTTAATTAAGATTTTTTAACACTTGCCAAGTTTAATGTTTTATTTTGAATTTACTCTAAACCAACAACTTTTTCATACCCCCAACCTATATGCTGGCAGTTGTACACGAGTGTGTAACTAGAGCTTTGTTTATTTATACTTTTTTTTTATCAATCACGTGTGCGACAGACAGTGGGACAGACAGCAGCATATTAATTGTGTGTTAAAATGTTTAAAAACTAAAACGCTTCATTAAACAAAATATTAATTTGTTTTTGTTGTTTTTGTTGGCATTGTTTAACATTGGGTTTCATAAAGAGAAAAAAGCTAATATAAAGTCATACTTTGAATACACTCAAAATATTGTCATAAACTTAATAATTGTTAAATTAGTCCCAATTTATACGAAGTAATTCTTATTGAAAAGTTTGATACAATTTTTCCTTGAAATTTCTTCGGTGTTCACACAGCACAAGTCTTATTGGTTAAATCGCTTGTATTTTTATTTGAGAGTAAGACACATATTTGTTTACACATATGTAATGCGAATAAGAGAGTAACACGAATTGCTAGCACAATCAAGTGTGTACTCGTCTTATCTTCCCCTAAACCCACTGGGTAAAAGGTAATAAGCCTAGCTTAAAGAATTGCTTGCTGTAAATAGGGACTTAATCTCTCAACATATTCGTTATAATAAATTGAACTACTGGCAAGTCGTAGCATCAATCGTGGTTCTATTTACAGTCTAAACTTGTATCGTGGCTCTTTTGAAAGCCTCAACTTTAATTATGGTTTAGTTTAGTTTCAATCGTGGCTATTTTTTTTAAGACTCAGCTTCAATCGTGACTCTTTTTAAAGCCGCAGCTTCAATAGTGGTTCAATTTACAGTCTAAGCTTTAATCATTGCTCTTTTTAAAGCCTCAGCTTCAATCGTGACTTTCTGAAAGAAAAATTTTCAGTCGTGGTTAAGTTTACAGTCTCAGCTGCAACATCGTAGTTCTTTTTAAAGACTCAACTTTAATCGTGGCTTTTTGAAAGCCTCAGTTTTAATCGTCGTTCTTTTTTTAAAGCATCAGCTTCAATAGTGGTTCAATTTACAGTCTAAGCTTTAAGCGTTGCTCTTTTTAAAGCCTCAGCTTCAATCGTGACTTTTTGAAAGACAAATTTTCCGTCGTGGTTCAGTTTACAGTCTCAGCTTCAATATCGTAGTTATTTTTAAAGACTCAGCTTTAATCTTGGATCTTTTTATAGACCCAGCTTCAATCATGGTTCAATTTACAGTCTAAGCTTCAAACGTTGTTTTTTTTTAAAAGACTCTTCAATCGTGGATCTTCTTAAAGCCTCGGCATCAATTGCGGCTCCATTTACAGTCTTAGTTTCCATCGTGGTTTTGTTTAAAGCCTCGGCTTCAATCGTGGCTTTTTTTAAAGCCTCAGCTTCAATTGTGGCTCTTTTTATAGCCTTAGCTTCAAACGTGGTTTTGTTTAAAGCCTCGGCTTTAATGGTGGCTCTATTTACAGTCTTAGCTTTAATCGTGTTTTTTAAAGCGTCAGTTTTAATCGTGGATCTTTTTATAGACCCAGCTTCAATCATGGTTCAATTTACAGTCTAAGCTTAAAACGTTGCTCTTTTTTTAAAGCCTCAGCTTCAATCGTGCGTTTATGAAAGCCTTAGTTTCAATTGTCGTTCTCTTTAAAGCCTCAGCTTCAATTATGGACATTTATACAGTCTCAGATGCAATCGGGGCTCTATTTACAGTCTTAGCATTAATCGTGTTTTTGTTTTAGGCATCACACAGAAAAAAATCATGTTTTTTTTTCAATTAAACCTTTAATTGATTTTAAAATAATTTTCAATTAAAATTTTAATTGATTCAATTACTTTTTCTGATATTTTCAATTAAATCTCACATTTGTTTTTAATTGATACTATCATTTTGTTTACAGGTCCGATTACAATTAAATTTTTAATTGATTCCACAAATATTTTAATTGAAATTTATTTTTTTCTGTGTCAGCTTCAATTGTGGCTCTTTTTACAGATTCAGATTCCATCGGGGCTCTTTTTACAGTCTCAGCTTCAATCGTATCTCATTTTACAATCCTGGTTCCTTTTACAGTCTTAATCTTTTTTCATGGTTTCATGGCATGATTTGTAAATAACATGAAATCGCGGGGGATTTTCATAAAATCTCAGAGGTCTGCGGTTTAAACACCCTACATAATGTATGATCTAGTTAAAAAGTAACTTCTATATGAACATTTTTAAAGTGTTTCTAAAGGTATGGCCATACTTGGCAAATATTTGCGAAAAAGACGTAACCACTAAATAAAATATTTTTGAAATCGTTTATTTATTAAAACAAAAAAAAACTTTGTTTACAAAACACAACAAATATTTAGTCTAGACTCTAGACATAGTACAGGTCTACGATTGTTTAGTCAATATCTCTATTACACTCTTCTAACTCTCTTAATTCTCTTCAACATCTAAACACTCATATATATTTTTTTCATTCATCAACCTTCACTAACCAATTTTTCGCCAGTCTCTCCACAACCACCTTCTCTTTAACTAGTTCCCGTTTGCCGTAAAAACTTAATTAAATTTATGAATTCATTTGCATTTATAGATTTACGATTACATACTAGTATGTATATGATAACACACTCAAATTAAAATAAAATAAACTATGTAAATGTAAAGTATGTAAATGTGAAAAAAATCAAATGTGAAAAAATAATCATGTGCGTAGCAAATCTATATAAAATGAAAATTAATGTGATGTTGCAAAAATATTTTAATTACAAAATGTTATCAAATTTTAAATAAATAATTATTATTTAACTTCAGCCAGCATTTTAATGCGAGTATAGAAATACAATTGTTTGTGGAATTTTTTTTTTGCTGATTGTATTTGTTTAAATTAGTAATTGTTTTAATTTATAAACAAATTGGGAATACAGTGGAAGGTTTAAGGAAGGGATAGTTTAGTTTTCTGTTGGAGTCACTAAGTATATAAAGAGAACTAATTAAAACTACTTAATGAGTTTCCGAATTATATACATACAGTGTTGGGCAAAATACAAAATACTTCCACGTCATGTACATGTATGTATTATTTTAAATACGAAATACTCCATTTTTATTCAAACCAAAAAAATCCATTACATAAAACTAATTAACAAAACAATTGTTTCCTTTCATAAATATCAGATTTTTGAATGTACACAGACAAAAAATAAAAATGTATTTCAATTAAAATATTTGTGGAATCAATTAAAAATTTAATTGAAATCGGACCTGTAAACAAAATGATAGTATCAATTAAAAAAAATGTGAGATTAAATTGAAAATATTAGAAAAAGTAATTGAATCAATTAAAAGTTTAATTGAAAATTATTTTAAAATCAATTAAAGGTTTAATTGAAAAAAAAACATGATTTTTTTTTCTGTGTAGCATCAGACAAACAGTTTCTTGTTGGAGAATAATGAAAACCTGCTGAAGAAAATAATCTTTCTACAGGTCCTGATGAGCACAAACTTGTATTGAATTCTATTTATATTTATATTTGGAAAACTAACTGTCAAGAGTGATAATGTCTTTGCTCTTGTCACTGAGAAAACTGACATATTCCAACTCCAAATTTGATGTCCTAGATTCACCATCATCCCTATCTACGAAAACAACAAAATCATCGTCTTCTTTACTGGTGCTTCTACTTCTGATATATGTATGCCCATCGAATCTTTTTTCCAATCTCTTTTTTAGTGGTGGTATAATAGGACTTAAATGTCTTAAATTGTTTCCATTCAACCGACATTAAAGTCGGCAAACGTTTTCCGTAATAACTGTTACCCTGAAGGTAATCTAAAGCAGTGGCCAATTGGTTTCAAAACTACAATAAATTCCTCTAAGTATTCCAGTTCTATAGCCGCGTAAGTGCTCACCTTACTTAGCTTACCAAATAATTCATTTAATTTGGATTTACTTTTCATAAGTTGTGCTATAGAATCATACAGAGAGTTTCATCTTGTGGCTCAAGGATATATTAATTGATGACCAAGGCAATCTTTTATGATTTCTGCCGATTTGGACCTTCTAGACATATTCCATAAGAAAGTACACTTACCAACTGGCGCATAATGAATTCAACTAACGTGTGAGTTTTTTTTACCTGATTATTCATTACTGTAGTGGCCAAAAGACTTAATGTGTGGCTGGCACATCTGCTGTGTCTGGGCATATGTGGCTGTCTAATTTCATCATCTGATTAAGTTTTTGGTAGATCAAAATGCAAATAACCATCACTAAACTGACAAAATATATTTTGTAAACTATGTTTTTAAAATACAAAATACTGCCATTTTTTATGTATGTATTTAAAATACAAAATACTTGCACGTCATGTATTTAAAATACAAATACAAAATACGTATTTGTATTCTAAATACGTGTTTCAAATACATGTATTTTAAATACTGCCCAGCCCTGTATTCTTTTTACATTAGATTTATTCGCTTACGGGTATGTAGCAGTCAATTATGGATAGATTATTTAGATTTTAGACAGTAATATTCTTTAGAGAATTTCTTGTATGGAATGCATTTTAAAGATTAGTCCAGTATCTAGTAATAGAGATATCTTAACGTATGATTTTACAATAAATCTCTATTTTAAGTTCGAAATTAATATTGAGAATTTCATTGTGTGTTTACTGTATTCACACTTTGGGTTTGGGTGTTTTTTTTTTAATTACAGTCAAATTGTTATGTTATCAGCAAATATGTGAAACAACAACAACTGTAAAACCAATAACAACATAAGTTTACATTAAAATGTTCAAAGCATTAAAGCAGAATTTAAAGCACTCTCTAAATTTGACAATTTTCCAGACACACATTTTCTATAGAAAAATCTGTCTTATCTAGGTTAGACATAAATTTTCTCTAAAAAATTGTGTCTAGTCCGGGCCGGACATAAATTTTCTCTAGAAAATTCTTTCTAGTCTGGGCCAGACATAAATTTTCTCTAAAAAATTGTGTCTAGTCTGGGTCAGACATAAATTTTCTCTAAAAAATTCTTTCTGGTCTGGGTTAGACATAATTGTTCTTTAGAAAATTGTGTCTCGTCGGGGTCCAGTCATAAATTTTTTCTAGAAAATTGTGTCTAGTCTCAGCAAGACATTAATTTTTGCTCGAACATTTTGTCTGCTCTGGGCCAGATATAAATTTTCTTTAGAAAATTGTGTCTAGTCCGGGCCGGACATAAATTTTCTCTAAAAAATTCTTTCTAGTCTGGGCCAGACATAAATTTTCTCTAAAAAATTGTGTCTAGTCTGGGCCGGACATACATTTTTTCTAGAAAATTCTTTCTAGTTTGGGCCAGACATAAATTTTCTCTAAAAAATTGTGTCTAGTCCGGGCCGGACATAAATTTTCTCTAGAAAATTCTTTCTAGTCTGGGCCAGACATAAATTTTCTCTAACAAATTGTGTCTAGTCTGGGTCAGACATAAATTTTCTCTAAACAATTCTTTCTGGTCTGGGTTAGACATAATTGTTCTTTAGAAAATTGTGTCTCGTCGGGGTCCAGTCATAAATTTTTTCTGGAAAATTGTGTCTAGTCTGGGCTGGATATAAATTTTCTCTAAAAAATTCTTTCTGGTCTGGGTTAGACATAATTGTTCTTAAGAAAATTGTGTCTCGTCCGGGGCCAGTCATAAATTTTATCTAGAAAATTGTGTCTAGTTTGGGCCGGACATAAATTTTCTCTAAAAAATTCTTTCTGGTCTAGGTTAAACATATATGTTCTTTAGAAAATTGTGTCTAGTCTGGGTCAGACGTAAATTTTCTCTAAAAAATTCTTTCTGGTCTGGGTTAGACATATATGTTCTTTAGAAAATTGTGTCTAGTCTGGGCCAGACATAAATTGTCTCTAGAAGATTCTTTCTGTTCTGGCTTAGACATAAATGTTCTTTAGAAAATTGTGTCTCGTCGGGGGCCAGTCATAAATTTTATCTGGAAAATTGTGTCTAGTCTGAGCCAGATATTAATTTTCTTTCGAAAATTATGTCTAGTCTTGGCCAGGCATAAATTGTCTCTAATAAATTGTGTTTAGTCTAGGTTAGAAATAAATTTTCTTTAGAGAATTGTGTCTAGTCATAAATTTACTTATAAAATTGTGTCTAGTATCTAGTCTGGGCAAGACAAAAATTTTCTTTAGAAAATTGTGTCTAGTTTGGGGCCAGACATATACATATGTATTTTGTATAGAAAATTGGCCAGACCTAAATTTTCTATAGAATATTTGTAGGTGCTGCAAACATATGACCAAACTGTTATTATCCTTTAATTAAAACGGTCTACAAGCAATGTTTATAATATAGTCTCGTGCCAGATTGTGTGCATCATAAATAAAGTCCTGATGCTACATTGTAACGTCTGCGTAAAATTATAAATATTTATATGTTGCTCAAAATTGTTTATTTTTTTGTTTGAAGCCGCCAACTTTTTTGCACATAAAATTGTTTTTTAAATTTTACCACTTTTTGCAAATGCTGCGTTAAACATTTATAAAATATTATTTATGTTGCTTTATTTTTTATTGCTATTTTAGCTAAACTTTTTGTTCAAAACATTTTTCTTTTAACAACAAGACAATAACACAGACATTGACTAGACAGGAATTGTTAAGTACCAAACGTTGGAAAATAATAAATTCAATAATACTTATTTTTATGGCAGGAATGTGGCCTACAAAAAAAAAAAAAAAAAAACAAAAACCAAAAAATGAATATAAAAATAGACAGGACAGCAAAAACTTTTTGGTTTAGAATTTTCTATTTTCAAATTAATTTCCATGTTAATTGTCTATAGAAATGGATCAACAAGGATAATTTGTCATTTTGAACAAGTTTATAGGTCGTCTGCTTTAGATGAATGGATTAGGGTTTTAATTAATCATTAAGGAACTTTTAACAAATAAGCAGTAGACAGTTTTAATTTGACCAGAATTTTTAAATAAAATGAAAATTTTATTTCCTTTGCCTTAAATTTTTTTTAAAATATTTGTTATCAGTTTAAAACAGAGCATCAGCTGTTTTTAGTTATTTTTTAAGGGTATCGTTGTTGCAGCTACTCACACCATATTTCAAAGCTGTTGTTTGTTTAACTTAATACTTTTTGACACACAAATAATGTACTAAAACCCCAAAAACAAATGAGGGGTAAGAAAATAAACCAAACTAGAGATTTTAATCAGAAATTGTTGTTAAACTAAAATTTGAAACTTGAAATTAAATATGCGGAAAGGTCAAAACGAAGTATATTTACCCTGTGTTTAATAAAAATAATGATAACTTAAAGTTCTTCACTCTTGGGCCATAGTGAAAATTTCCTATGGAGAATTCTTCATTATAGGGCCATAGTGAAAATAACATATAAACATTCTTCACTATAGGGCCATAGTAAAAATTTCCTATGGAAAATTCTTCACTCTAGGGTAATAGTGAAAAATTTCAATGGAAAATTCTTCAGTTTAGGGACATATTGAAACATTTCTATAAAAAATTCATTAAGGCCCTGGAGTAAAGAATTTACTAGATATAGAAAATAGTAAAAATTTTCTATGGAAAATTCTTAACTCTAGGGCCATAGTGAAAATTTTCAATGAAAATTCTTCATTTTATGGACATAGTGAACATTTTCAATAGGAAATTCTTCACTTAAGGGCCATAGTGAAAATTTCCTATAGAAAATGCTTCACTAAAGGGCCATAGTAAAAATTTCCTATTTAAAATTCTTCACTCTAGGGTAATAGTGACAAATTTCAATGGATAAATTCTTCATTTTAGGGACATAGTGAACATTTTCAATAGGAAATTCTTCACTTAAGGGCCATAGTGAAAATTTCCTATAGAAAATTCTTCACTAAAGGGCCATAGTAAAAATTTCCTATTTAAAATTCTTTACTCCAGGGTTATAGTGACAAATTTCAATGGAAAATCCTTCATTTTAGGGACATAGTGAACATTTTCAATAGGAAATACTTCACTTAAGGGCCATAGTGAAAATTTCCTATAGATTTTTTTTTACAATTTTCACTTGAAAATTTTTGTATAGAAAATTCTGTGAAAATTTCCTATGGAAAATTCTTCACTATAAAGCCATAAAGAAAAAATTTAAAAGGCGATACTGAAAGTTTCCTATAGAAAATTCTTCACTCTAGGGCCAACATTCAAGAATAAGCGTAGACACTTGTGTCTTGATTGGGTCGTAGAAAAAATTTTGTGCAGAAAATTGTGTCATTAACAAAGTTTATAATTCTGTCTTAAAGGTATGAATATGTTTAATTGCTATTAGTAGAGCACTTATTTGCAATCCTATGTACTACTTGTGGTTAAAAAAAAAACATATATTTTTGGTTTTGCTGTCCTTGCAGCTTTGATTAAGCTTGCAACATGCTATTTATGCAAACAAAAAAAAAATAACTGAAATAAAATCTACTTTCAAGTAGCAAAAGTTTATTATTTTATGTAATTTTTTGTAGATGATGTAGTACACACAGAGAGAACAAGTAACATTAGTAATTTCATTTTGTAAATTGCAGGTATTTCGTCATGGACCACGTACACCTGCCGACACCTACCCAAATGATCCACATGTAAATCAAACATTTTACCCATATGGATGGGGACACATAACAAATGTAAGTAAAGTACAGAGTACAGAAAACAACAACAATAACAACAGAGAAAGATGAAGTTTGTTGCAAGTTGTTTTATGTTTCTTTTTTTTTATTTCTGTTATTCTTGTTATGTTGCAAATGCAACATTTAAAATAAATTGTTATGCAAATGCATGCATAAGTGTTTGTATGAGAGCAACTTTATGCATATACTACACAGAAACATTTTTTGTTAAACAATAAATGGCAACAACATTGCCACTAAAAGTGGCATGGTTGCAGTTGGTTGTTTAAGCCCTGCTTTATGCTATTGTTTGAGTGTGTAACAATTCCCTTGTAGAATTTATACTCATACATTTAACGTTTTGTTTTTCACTTTGTGTTGAAAAATAAAAACTTTTTTTCTTTGTAATGAAAAAAAATAACTTATTTTTTGGGGGAAATGTTTTTGCTTATTCCTTTTTCTGTTGCTTTTTTTTATATTTTTCCTGTTACTGCTGTCTGGTTGGTAACTGCTGCATTGTAATAAATCACTGTTGTTCACTGGTGTTTCTTACTTAAATTTGTGTGGCAACACTGATGATGTCTCGTTGCAACATACAAAAAAAAAATGTAAATAACAAAAACAAACCAACTACAAACAATTTCGTTGATGATGCGTATAATATTAATGTGGTTGCTGTATTGTTGCTGTTTGTTGATGTTGCATTTGTTGGCGGTTTTCTTGGTTACACTGCTACTTCCTCAAACTCCCTCTGAAGGCGGGCAAACGGGAATTATTTAACATTGGCACTTGGCTGCGTAAACGTTATAGCAGCTATTTCGATAACTACTATCAACCAGATGTAAGTTTTTTCACTACACTCTCATCTGCGGTAAAGAAGAAAATTTATTAACTTATTAATATGAAATAATTACTTTTATCTCAATAGATGGTGCATGCCCAGGCTACTGGTGTAACACGCACCCACATGTCCTTGCAAACGGTGCTGGCTAGTATGTTTCCACCCAAAAATACTCCCATGGAATGGAACTCCAAGTATAATTGGCAGCCAATTCCTGTATTTTCACAGCCTTTAAATGAAGACACAGTAGGTATTTTTAATAAACTCAACAGAGAGAAAGTAAATTTATTTTAATTTTGCAGCTTTTATTAGTACGCACCGCCTGTCCACGTTACTTTGAGGCTTTGCATGAAACCTTAGACTCAGCGGCTGTCAAGGAAGAGATAAAACCATTTGAATATATGTATTCAGAGTTATCAGAATTAACGGGGATGAATTTTACGGAACCAGAGGATATACAGTCGCTGTATTTAACATTATTGGCAGAGGTGAGTACTAAACTCTCTAACTTTAGCTTATAGAATGTTTTGTATGGAATATTTTTCACTTTAGGGGCATAGTGAAATTGTCTATGGAAAATTCTTCACATAAGTGCCATAGTGAATATATTAATATAAAATTCTTTACTCCATCGCCATAGTGAAAATTTTCTATAGAAAATTCTTCTTTTTTGTGGAAACTTCTTCACTGTATAGCCATAGTGAATATTTTTTAAAGAAAATTCTATACTCCAGGGCCATAGTGAAAATTTTCTACAAAAAATTCTTCACTCTAGGACCATAGTGAAAAATTTCTATGGAAAATTCTACACTCCAGCACCATAATGAATATTTTCTATAGAAAATTCTACACTCTAGGACCATAGTGAAAATTTTCCATAAAAAATTCTTCACTCTAGGGCCATAGGGAAAATTTTCTACGGCACATTTTTCACTGCAGGGCCATAGTACAATTTTCTATGAAAAATTCTTTACATAAGGGCCATAGTGAATATTTCAATAGAAAATTCTTTACTCCAGCGGCATAGTGACAATTTTCTTCTTTTCTACGGAAAATTCTTCACTGTATGGCCATAGTGATTATTTTCTATTATTATTTTCTTTACTCTAGGGCCATAGTGAAAATTTTCTACAAAAAATTCTTTACTCTACGACCATAGTGTAAATTTTCTATGGAAAATTCTTCACTCCAGCGCCATAGTGAATATTTTCTATGGAAAATTTGTCAGTCTAGGGCCATAGTAAAAATTTTTTATGGAAAATTATTCACTTAAGGGCCATAGTGAAAATTTTCTATAGAAAATTCTTTACTCAAGGGCCATAGTGAAAATTTTCTATAACAAATTCTTCACTACAGGGTCATATTTTCTATACTTTAGGGGCATGTACCTATGTATATATGTTATATATATAGAAGATGTACCCATCCATGTACATATATGTCGCTAGAGCCATTGTGAACATGTTTTAATTTTTCTTTTGTTATTCAGCAAGAATTTGGCCTGCAATTACCTTCCTGGACTAAAGATTACTATCCCGAAAAGATGCAATTTTTGGCGGAACAAAGTTATTTATATAATGTTTGGACTCCGGAAATGCAAAAAATAAAGGCTGGACCTTTTCTCACAAAAATGTTTAACGAAATGAAAGATAAAGCCAATAATAACATAACGCCCAAAGCAAGAAAATTATTTATCTACGCTGGACATGATTCCACTGTAGTGAACATTATGACAGCTTTAAAAATCTGGCACAGACAATTGCCGCGTTATTCGGCCATGACTATATTTGAGTTGCATAAAAACAAAGAAACCGGCGAACATTATGTGGAGGTAAGTTTTGTTGAAATTATAACTATAAAAACTAGTCAATTTAATGCCTTATTTTATTATAGATCTACTTCAGAAACAATCCCAAAGACCAAGCTGTAAAAGTCACCGTTCCCGGCTGTGAGTTCCAGTGCCCCTTGGAGAAACTTATTAAATTAAGTGAAGAGGTATTGCTTAACAATACACAAGATGCAAATCGTTGTGCGGCCAAAAATGAAGCCTTCACCGAGCCACCTTTGCGTGGACCTTAAGCTTTTAAATCTCAGCTCTCAGTAACTAGCTTAAGTTTATTTAGTTTGCAAATCGCTTTTAAGTAGTTAAAAGTTGTAAATTGTTTTAGTTTTGGAAATTTTATACATAAATGATTTTTGAAATTTAAGTTTTAAATTAAGTGTAAATATGTAGTAATAAACAAGTGAGGCCTAATATTGAATTATTAAATTTAAAGAAATTGAATTTGCAACTAATGTGCCGAAACTAAAACTTATTTAAAATGCTGGTAAGTTACTATATTTCTTTCTTTGTTGGTTACATTTGAAGTATGCTTCATTCATCATTTTTTATTACATTTCAATGCCAAAAATTTCTTATTATTTTGACACTTTTTCTTTCATTGTTGATTTTTGACAGCAAACACAAACATAACGTTCAAAAAATCATTCTTTAAAAACTAATAATATGGTTAGTTGTGTGGAAAAATCAAAGAACAATTGAACCAAAAATATGTCTATATTTCCTCCCTTAAGACGTGACTATATTTTGCTCATATGTATAGCGCTAAAAAGTCTAAGATTCATCCTTAAGGAATTTTTGTCATTTCTCTAAACTTTATTTGTTTTTGGCTGGCAAATGTGATATGATTGCAATAGTTTGTTCAAATACACACATCAACTCATACTTATGGTTATAGAATATAAAAATTACAAAAACTGTTTGTGTTTGCCAAAGCAATTGTTGTTAAATTTTTTACTAACAAGCATATCCGGTACTTTTGGTATGTAACACATACAGTCAGAGACAGTCATATAAAAACAAACGGATGTTGTTGTCTATTTTCTGTAAATATGAAAGTGTATTTGTTTTATACATGAGAGATGATATCAAGTGTCAAGTATCGGGATATTAATAAAAAATATTGTTCAAATATAAAGCAATGATAAAATGAAAAAAAAATAGTGCAAATTTTCTAGAGAAAAGTATTGGCTCTAAAGCGATAGTCCAAATTTTCTATAGAGAATTATTTGCTCTAAAGCATAGTGAAAATTTCTATAGAAAATTATTGGCTCTTAAGCCATAGTGCATATTTTCTATAGAAAATTATTGGCTCTGGAGCCATAGTGAAAATTTCTGTAGAAAATTATTTGCTCTAAAGCCATAGTGAAAATTTCTATAGAAAATTATTGGCTCTTAAGCCATAGTGCATATTTTCTATAGAAAATTATTGGCTCTGGAGCCATAGTGAAAATTTCTGTAGAAAATTATTTGCTCTAAAGCCATAGTGCATATTTTCTATAAAAAAATATTGGGTCCGGAGCCATAGTAAAAATTTCTATAGAAAATTATTGGCTCTAGAGCCATGGTGCAAATTTTCTATAGAAAAATATTGACTCTATATTTGTTAACTCTAATTTCTATAGAAAAATATTGGCTCTAGAGCCAAGTGCAAATTTTTTACAAAAAATTATTAGCTCTAGAGGCATAGTGAAAATTTTCTATAGAAAATTATTGGCTCTACAACCACAGTGAACAATTTCTATAGAAAATTATTGGCTCTAAAGCCATAGTCAACATTTTGTATAGAAAATTATTTGTTCTAGAGCCATAGTGCAAATTTCTATAAAAAATTATTTGCCCTAAAGCCATAGTGCAAATTTCTATAAAAAATTATTTGCTCTAAAGCCATAGTGCATATTTTCCATAGAAAATTATTGGCTCTAGAGCCATAGTAAGAAAATTTTCTATAGAAAATTATTGGCTCTACAACCACAGTGAACATTTTCTATAGAAAATTATTGGCTCTAAAGCCATAGTCAACATTTTGTATAGAAAATTATTTGTTCTAGAGCCATAGTGCAAATTTCTATAAAAAATTATTTGCCCTAAAGCCATAGTGCAAATTTCTATAAAAAATTATTTGCTCTACAGCCATAGTGCAAATTTCTATAAAAAAATATTTGCTCTAAAGCCATATTGTATATTTTCTATAGAAAATTATTGGCTCTAGAGCCATAGTAAACATTTTCTATATAAAATTGTTGGTCTCGACAGCCCGTTTACTTTTGCTGTTTATTGTTTACTTATCAATCTAATCACGTATATGTATTCCCAGGTATTATTTGTTTTATGTTTACATTTACTTTCTAGTAACCTCCTGTTTAGTGGTCACATTAAAGCAGATTTATTTGCTATTTTAAAGTCACACTCTAATTTGTGTGTATATGAATGTGTGATATTTCACAAATGAAATTTAATGTTACTTGGTGCTTTATTTGGTGTATACTTTTAGGGAGATGTTTTGCTTTTTCTAAATATAATTTAATGTAAGCATATATATACATATGTATGTACATATGTTTAAATATAAATATGTTTGTTTTTGTATATGTGTATATATTTTTTTGACTTTCATGCCACAAGTTGACATTTTTCGCATTGCGGTTTACCATAAACCACATATACATTTATAAGCAGTGTTTGGTTATGCGTGCAAGTGAACACAAACAGACTCACATTTACATTTAACGAATAAAAACACATTTACAGGACGCCACAAAAAAACTTCTGGTTAAACAAAAACAACAACAAAATGTTCTATATACAATACAAAAAAATACAATTCCAAGTAATTTTTTATACAATTTTGTTTATTTATTTTTTGTTGTTGAATAAAATGAGCCGGAATAAGAAATGAAATATAAACATGATTTCGGGTTTATTTTTTAATATATGACCCCATAGTGAGTATCAGTTTATGTAGCATGTATGTATGTGTGTTTTTTCGTTTATATGTGTTATTTTGTTTTTTATTTAATGTAGGTTTACACCCTACTGTGGCACTATAGCCAATAATTTGCTATAGCAAATTTGCACTATGGCTCTGGAGGAAATCATTTTTCATAGAAAATTTGCTTCATGGCTCTGAAACCAATAAGTTTCTGTAGATAATTTGCACTATGACTCTATAAACAATAATTTTCCGTAGAAAATTTGCACTATGGCCCTAGAGCCAATAGTTTTCTGTAACAAATTTGCACTATGGCTCTAGAGCCAATAATTTTCTATAGAAAATTTGCACTATAGACAAACATCTGGAGACAAACATTTCCTACATAAAATTTGCACTGTGGCTCTATAGCCAATAATTTGCTATAGCAAATTGCACTATGGCAAATGTAGAAAATTTTTCTATAATTTTCTGTAAACAATTTTAATTTAAATCTTTTATAAAATCTACAATATGGTTCTGGATGCAATAATTTTCCATAGAAAATTTGCACTATGGCTCAAAGAGCAAAAATTTTTTTTTAGAACATTTACACTATGACTCTGAATGCAAAAATTTCCATAGTAAATTTGGACTACGTCTCTAAAGTATAATAATTTTTTATAAAAAATTTGTCTCTAGAGCCAACAATTTTCTATAGAAATTTCGCACTATGATTTTTTAAGTAAATAATTTTCTAGTCTCTAGAGCCATAGAAAATTCTATTCTCTAGAAAATTTGCTCTATAAGTCTAAATTGCACAAATTTCTATAGAAAACTTTTGCTCAGGCTCCAAAGCTAAAAACAATTAGAAATTTCTTTTTTTTTTTCTTAATTTTACATAGGGCCCCTAAAAGTCGACCTTTGTTCTATGTTCTGCACGTCTTTTACTGCTGCCTGCTTTTTTACTGGCAATTTTTATACAATTTTAACTTTAAAATTGTTAAACTATTTGGTATTTTTAACTTTAAACATTTCGCGTGTATGTGATTGCAGTTTTGTAGTCATTTGTTTTATGTTGTTGTTGAGTGTGTTTTTATTTTTGCTATTTGCAGGCAGAAATGTCGGCCACTTCATATTCGTGTTTATGATTGTCAGACAAATGTTGCATTTCAGCTAATTTTTTTTAATTTTAAAAGCTATTGTTCTTGTTGTTGTGTGTGTGTGTATGAGTGTATCTGTATAGTGAATGTACTTGTAGTTGTTAACTGAGTGTTGGGCTGTTTGTCCAACTCATTTCGAAGTGATTTACGGAGTTTTTGTACGATTGTGGTAGTAAATTAAAGCAATTTAGTGGATTGTTGTTTTTTGTTTTGTAGCTTTTCAATATTTTTAAAATGAAAAAATAAAGTAAATGTTGAACAAATTTTTATTATGAGTAAAGTTTAATTTACTGGAGATTTATTAAAGCGAAGAGGTGGTTGAACTCACCTTGATATTGGGTTTTTCAATAGGTGTGTTATGATGAATTTATATAAATTATTTAAGTTTTATTAAAATTGTTTGTTGTCGTTTTTGGTTTAGTAAGAAATAATCTTGTTTTTCATATTAACTCCTTTTAGTTTTCATATAATTTTTGTAATTTTTTACAAGTTCGTGTGTTATCACACGCAAGTATTACTTATCTTTACAGCAATTTCTTCGTTTTTTAATGAAACTACGTGTACTCGTAAATTGCTGCGAAGAAAAAAAAAACACGAATTTTGTTAACACACAACCACCATAAATCGGTGACAGCAGAGCGACTCTAAAGGGATGCAACATTGAGCGTAATGAATGTTTTTGGAGCAAAAAAAAAATGGAGAAAAGTGACTTAATGCCTGCACAAGAATGTCAGGTAACAGTATAATTTACACCCATGAATAAGGATAATAAATAAGGATGAACATATAAACAGAACATACAAATAGCCACGATTATATGTAAACTAAGACTACAAAAAGAGTTATAATTAAAGCTAAACTAATAATATATAACAAGCCACGATTAAAACTAAACTAAGACTATATAAAGAGCCAGGATTTAAGCTTAATTAGGACTACATAAATTGTTACAAAGCTTTTTTAAATATCAATATAAAGAGCCGAAATTGAAGCCAAAGTAAAGCTTCAAGTTTATAGTGCAATTTTAGATTAAACCTACTTAACTAGAGATAACTCAAACTCGTTAAATCCAAGTTTAGTTAGTATAAATTTGAGTTTGAAAAGAATAAATATATAACAATCAAACAATACAAATAGAATGTAATTTAAGACTAAACCTAGTTGACTAAGTTTACTTAAATCCGTTAAATTCAAGTTTAAGTGGAATACAGTTAAGTTTAGATAAACTTTATATAGCTTATATAGAGATGAGTTTAAATTAACTTAAGTAAGTTGCAGTAGAAAAGTGCAATTTTGGAAAAATGCTGAAAAATCCAGTTAACTGTGGATTAATAAAATACTTTTTTGTTAAGTTTTGCTAAAATAAAGTGAAGTTTAAGAAAGTTTAGGATAATAACAATAAGACAAAACAAATAGTGGGCAATTTAAAATTAAATCTAGTTAACTGAAGACAACTTAAACCCGCTTAAGCAGAGATTAACTTTAATAGGGTTCAGTTTAAATTATAAGAAGTAGAAAATGCAATGTATATTAACAAAATGCTAAAAAATACAGAAAACTGTGGATTACCTTAACTTGTTTCTATTAAGTTTAGCTAAAACAAAGTGAAGTTTAAGAAGCCTTAGGATAATAACAATCAGACAAAACAAATAGTGGGAAATTTAAAATTAATTATAATTAACTGAAGACAACTTAAATCCGCTTAAGCAGAGATTAACTTTAATAGGGTTGAGTTTAAATTGGGAAAAAGTGGAAAACGCAATGTATTTTGGAAAAATACTAAAAAATTCAGTTAACTGTGGATTACTTAAACTCGTTTCTGTTAAGTTTAACGAAAACAATGTGAAGTTTAAAAAAGTTCAAGCTAATAGCAATCAGAAAACTCAAATAGTGGGCAATTTAAGATTAAATATAGTCAACTGAAGATAATTTACACTCTTAATCTGAGAATAGCTTTAATAGAGTTGAGTTTAAATAAACTTTGATAAATTATATTCGAATAAAGAATTGCATTTTGATAAAATTAAGAAACATGAAGCTAACTGCGGCTTCCTTAAATTCGTTTAAAAAGGGAAGATCAGATAATCTCAAGCTTATTTGCAAATCATATATATATTTTATTTAACACTTTTAACACGGTTGAATGTAGTTAAAGGAAACAATTTTAAGATGAATTATTTAAACAAGATTATAATAAATTAAGATCAAAAGTGCGAAACTTTTCCAGTCTAACGTAACTGGACAAAAAACTCTCATAAAATATCAAATAAATTAGAAAATATAAAAAAATTTTGCTAGAATTAAATCTATATTATGTTATGGAATTTATAAGCTCCTTTCTAGCAACTGGTGACTTATAATTCATTTTTTTAAACATACAATAAAAATATTAAAGTAAGCTTTATAACTATAGTTGTCTATAATAAACTCTCTTTACTCAAATAGCTTTTCAAAGTGCTCTAAAAAAACCCAGTCCCTTTTGCCTTCATATCCCTGCGTATTGATCTATTCAGTTCGATTTTTGACATTTTGCAAATAATATAAAATTGTAAGTAAACAATATAAAAGCAGAGAAACTATTAAAAGTTATGTATTTTAAATAGATACTTTAAAATCTAAATAAAATACAATCAAACTTAGAATTGTTGACATGATGTAAACAATGTCAAATTCTGCGTAATCAATTAAAAATCGAGGAAATTCTAACATTCTCTTAATTTTCGAATGACATTAAGTAAATTGCATAAAATTCTAATAAATTTACAATTGTTGACATGGTGTAAATAATGTACAATTTTTGTAAACATTATGAAATCAAAGAATTTATTAAAATGTCTGGATTTTGAAAGTCTTTTAAAATCAAAATTAAATTTACGAAACCTACAATTGCGACATGGTGTAAATAATGGCAAATTCTATGTAAACAATATAAAATCCAGGAAATTCCAGCAATATCTCATTTTACAAATATTATTTTAGAAAATATTCAATTATTGAAATTGTGTAAATAATGTCAACTTTGTGGCAATAAAATGAAATCAAAGAAATTATTAAAATTTCTTTATTTTAAAAAGATACATTTAAATTTAAATAAAATTTAACCAAACCTACAATTATTGACACGTAAACATGTATTGATATGTTGTAAATAATGGTAAATTCTGTGTAAACAATATAAAATCCAGGAAATTCTAGCATTATCTTACTTTATAAATATTATTAAAGAATTTACATAAAATTTAAGAAAACTTTTAATTATAATTATAATTATCGACATTGTGTAAATAAAATGCAATCAAAGAAATTATTAAAATTTCTTTATTTTAAAAAGATACATTTAAATTTAAATAAAATTTAACCAAACCTACAATTATTGACATGTAAACATGTATTCACATTGTCTAAATAATGTCAATTTCTGTGTAAACAATAATAAATTAATAAAATGTATTTACTTTACAGATTTACTATGTTATTGACATTAAGTTTATGAAAACTTGCAATTGTTGACATGGTGTAAACAATGTAAGTTTTTGCGTAAACAATTAAAATTTTAAGAAATAAGAAACATTTGTGAATATTAAACAGCTACTGTTGAATATACATATAATTTATCAAAGCCAACAATTGTTGATATGGTGTAAACAATGTCATTTTTTGTGTAAACAATTAAAAATTAAAGAAATAATAAAAATTTGTGGATATTAAACAGTTTTGAATACACTATTGAATATACTTAAAGTTTACCAAAGCCAACAATTACTGACATGGTGTAAAAGATGTAATTTTCTGTGTAAACAATACCAAACCAAGCAAAATTTAAAATTTTTTTTCACTCTTAGGAGTTGGTAAAGAATTACCACACAATTTAGCGAATTTTAATTGATGACATAGCGTAAATATTGTAAAATCTTAAGTAAACAATATAAAAACCAATGAATTTTAAAAGTTAGTTCAAATCTAAAAAATTTTAAAAATATATAAATTTTCAACTTTTAACTAACGCATTTTCTGGAGTGTAACTTTATACAGATGATGATACTTAAATAAACAAAATATGAATTTATGTATGCAAAAAAAAAATAACATCAACGTAATAATAAGGACAACATACCACATAAAACATAAAATTCTTTTTAAATATACGTTACGTTAATAAGAAGCTGAGCCAGCCAACTAAAAGAAGTGTTCAACACCGAGCAAAGCAGCAACACTGCAAGAAAAAAATATATAGTGAAGGGAATGGCAGATTTTGTTAATTAAAAAATATTACCACAACAATATGGTAAATGTAAAATGTATGTGATTTCTTACATTCCTGCAAATTTATGAAAGATATGAAAGAAAATAAAACGTATTATTACGCCACTAATATGAGAATTTTGATAAAACTTATAATTTTATATTTAACAAAAATATCTGTATGCTATAATTTGTGATGACTTGGAAAACAAATTTACAATTACAATAGTTTTACTTGTTACACAGTTTATTTTTATATTTAGGTTTTCAGTTTTGTTGTGCTGATGTTGTTTTTTACCACAAAACTCACAACATATGTTGCTATTTTTAACCAATTTGCAACACTTTATAAAGTTTGCTATACATTTGAAAGTTGTTTTCTAGCAATTCGGTCGTGTATTTTGGGAAGTTTAATAACCTCTAGTTTTTGGGGTGTAAGTTTGATTTGAATAGTTGTTGTTGTGTTTTTACAACAAATATGTATTTTTATTCAAGTATATTTTACTTTAAATAATGGGTGATTTTTTAAAAGCTATAGGAAAGTTTGTCAAAAAAAAAAAGCACATAAAATTCAGAAAAATGCATGAAATCTTTATTTGAATCGATAGTACGGTCCATATAATTTAATGTTTGAAGATTATTTCATGCAAACGTTGACCTTGACTGCGCCTCAAATGGTCCATCCGCTTAGTCTAATTTTGGCATACTCTTTCTTACTCACGAATAAATGCTTCAACGTTGTCTTCCAATGCATCAATTGAAGCGGGCTGGTCTGTATAGACATGAGCTTTAACATAGCCCCACAGAAAAACAGTCCAAAGGCGTTAAATCGCACGATCTAGGCGGCCAATTGACAGGTCCCGAACGTAAAATAAAATGTTCACCGAACTCGCCTCTCAATAAGTCCATTGTTGCGCGTGCTGTGTGGCATATGGTACCGTCTTGTTAAAACCACATGTCATGCATCAAAAGCTCTTGCATTTTGGGCAAAAAAATAATTGATTATCATCTCACGGTAGCGTTACGTTACGATTCGCATCATCTTTGAAGAAGTACGATCCAATGATGCCACTAGCCCATAAACCGCAAACTGTGACTTTTTCTGTATGCATTGATAGCTCTTGCAATGCTTCTGGCTGATATTCACTCCAAAATCCACAATTCTGCTTATTTATGTACCCATTGAGCCAAAAATGAGCTTCTTCGCTGAACACAATTTTCGGGTAATTCATCGCGCGATGAACTTTCTTAACAGAGCATGCATTTTGATAATAAAATTCAATAATTTGCAAGCGTTGTTCGTTTGTAAGACGATTCATGTTTAAATTATAGACTAAACTGAAGATGTTTGACAGTGAAACAAAACACGATACGTGCGTCGGCTGTTTAAACCAGTGTTGCCAAAAAGATAATAGCCAAAAAATCACCCTTTAGAAACATGTGCTTTTAGTTTATTTCAACTAAAAAGTAAGCATGCTATATACGGCTTCTAAAATACCCTCCAATAAAATTATACAAATTGAAAATTATATAAAGTATGTTTTTGTTTATTTTCTCAAATATTATAAGAAAAACAACAACAACCACAACCACTAAAGCAATATTTAAGATTATGCAACTCCTACACCTAAGACAACAACCCTAGTAAGCTTTAAAAATAATGCTGAAAACTTTTGTTTTTAAAATTTACTCAAGGTTGCTGGATATTCTGGTTCATAACTTTTTGTCACATCAACCGATTCGGCTAATTTTAATTACCAAGCTTTCTACAACAATTATTAACAGTCTATATAAATATCTTTAATTAAGGTTAGATAGTTTAGACGTGAGAGTGTTTTACACACACATTTATCCGAAAATAATAAAACAACCAAGAATTATTATACTTTGTGGGATTTTTGATAAATATTTTTACAAGTTACAGCTATAACTGCATAACTTTATATTGGGTATAAAAACATATAAAATGGGCAGATTTTTTTTTAGCAACTATACAAAAAATTGTTCCATGAATTTGACTTAAAGTTATATATATCTGTTCCTTTAAACTCCTACAAGGAGCATAGGGCCAAAGTTAAGACAGCAAAATTTATTTAACCATTCTTTCTTTAAACTGTGCAACTAGTTCAATTGTTGATGCTCTTTGAGTTCAGCAAATTAAATAGCTAAATAAACCAGCCTTTTCGACATAATTTTTTCTATAGCCCCCACCCCTCTGTGGCAATTACTATTTAAAAACTAAAGAAATACAAAAAAAACAGAAAACTTTTTCTATTCTGACCTCTAGCACAGAGTGAGTGAACAAAAGGTCTTTTTACACTTTGAAATTTTAATAAAGACCAACTGCCAGCACCAATTCCAGCAGCAAATAACAACTACAAACACACCAAACGGAAACAGCAACACCAACACTACATTACAAAAAAAAAAAACTTGTCCTTATAGTTTTTCCGAACCCAAAAAGAGCTTTAAAAAACTCATGTAAACGACATTACTTTAATGTTACAGGATCAAGGAGAAAAGGAAAAACTAAAAGCAACAACAAAGAAACAGGGAAACAACCAACACCAACCGAGTAAAATGACAAAAACAAACACAGAGTTTAACACGCGTTGTAACGGCAAAGTGGTGGGCGCCACTCGCACATGCAAACACTCACAAAAAAACTTTTCATTTTGAAAAGGCCTACGTAAAATTTGTACAAAAAAAAAAGAATAACCCAAGAAAATTACAAATTTTTCTTAACAAATCAACAAACAATATGTTTTACAAAAGAGTGGTTGCTTGGTATGTACTTTCCTTTCTAAAGTGTCAAATCTAAAGAAATGGGAAAAATTCGAAAATAAAGAAAGAGAAAACCAAAGTGTTTTGTTATAATTACCGCCAAGGGTTTGCTTGACAATGTCACTACAAATGAGTCTATTGTATAAGAAACATGCTGTGGCGGTCAGATATGTAGTGGGGAGTTTTAAATAATGCTTAATATTAAGAGGATTTTTTGCAGTTAAAATAAATTTTAATTTAATAATAAAAAAATATGAATAAGTTGTGGAAGAGATTTAGATTTTCAATAGCAAATATTTGAAAATATACTGTAATTACACAATGTCAATAATTGAAATTTACATTTAATTTAATGTGAAATCCTAAAGTTTCCTCGATTTTGTATTATTTACATAGAATATTTACCTTGTTTACAACATGTCAACAACTGAACAATTTTTGTAAAATTTAATGTAAATTCTTAATCAACATTCAGAAAGTAAGACAATGTTCAACTTTACTCGATTTTATATTGTTTACACAAAATTTTACATTGTTAATACCATGTCAACAATTGCAAGATTCGTTAAATATCATTTAGATTGTAAAAATCCATTAAAATCCCTGAAAATTTAATAATTCCTTTGATTTTAAATTATTTACATAACCATGTTTATTATTTACACCATGTCAAGAATTGATTATTTTGTAAAATTTATTATCGATTCTTTAGTAACACTCAGAAAGTAAGAAAAGGTTAAAACTTATTATAAAATAAAAAAAGTCTTTAATTTCATATTGTTTACACAAAATTTACCATCTTTGCACCATGTCAAAAATTAAAAGTTTTGTAAAATTTTTTTTTTCAAAAACATTCAGAAAGTAAGACAATATTAAAATTTCCTTGATTTCCTCGATTGTTTGTACAGAATTATACTTTGTTTACATCATGTCAATGAATGCAAGTTTCGTTAAATTTTATTTAGATTTTAAAAGACCTTTTTATCTTTAGTTAACTAGATTAATTCTTAAATTACCCACTAATTGTGTTATTTGTTTATTATTGTTTTAAAATTTCTTAAAGTTCAGTTTGTTTTAGCTTAACTTAACAGAAACGAGTTTAACTAGATTTTTCAACATTTTCTCAAAATGCATTGCATTGTAAAGCTGTAATATATCCAAGTTCATTAAAATTCAACTCTTTTCAAGTATACGTTGCATTCAACAAGTTTAACTTAGCTTCAGTTTAATAAGTTTAATCCGAACTTAACTAGATTTCTATGCATTTTCTTAAAATGTATTGCATTGTCTAATAGCACTTTTCGTAGTTTTACGTAAACTTAACTATATTACACTTAAATTTAGATTTAACGAGTTTAAGTTATCTTCAGTTAACTAGGTTTAGACTTAAATTACTCTCTATTTATGTTGTTTGGTTATTATTTTCCTAAAATTTCTTAAACTTCTGTTTGTTTTCAATAAACTCAGCATAAACGAGTTTAAGTAATCCTCAGTTAACATTTTTTTTTAAATTTTCTAGAAGAGATTTAACGGTTTTACTAAAAGTTTAACCTAGTTATAATATTAAATTACACTCTATTTCTAATTTTTGATGATTATTTATTATTTACTCCAGAGCGAATATATTTTTTAATCTAAAAAGTGTTTACTCTAAAAATTATTTCACTGTGACCAGTAAACCTAAGCAATTTACTTTAAAATATTTATTAATAATATGTTACAAGTTTGACTCCTTTTCAATGTTTGTACCAAATTTTATATGCAACAGTCGAAGGAAATGATTTATAAAATGATTAATGAAAGGGTCAACTTTGACTAACTCTCGATTACTCTATAACTTAGTTTGAAATTTCTGTTGGTAACACTGTGAAAGCTGTGAAAGCTTAGCTCCTTATTAGCAGGATTTATGCCAATAGGACAAAAAGTTTAATAGTTCTGCATATTTAAGCTACATATTACATAATACCACTCTGGAGCGTATGATTATTATTTAATTCATAGAAATTATTAAATAACAATCATACGCCATCCATTATTTTTAAGCAGTTTTTTGAGATAAAATTTAATATCTAGATAAACAACATTTTCTAAGGAATATATTACATAAGACTAATAACTCTTAAGACTGATAAAATTATCTTAAGTATAAAAGGTATAAAGTACAATAAATATACATTTTGACAAACAACTGGTATAAACAAACCAATTATTTGCTTTTATATTAACAAATGTTGAAACTTATTGAATTGATTCTGTACAATTTTCTTTAGAAAATTTGTGGTTCTCTCTTGTTCATTCTGGCAGTATTATTTAAATGTGTTTTTCTCCTCAAAAACTCTATCGAATATTCTGAATTTTCTTTGGTCATAATGATATCTATTTGCCTGTGGCAATTTATGTGTGTCTCAACATTGGCTTATTATTTCCAACTAAATACTCATCAACATAATCATTTATATAATCGAACACATTGTTAGTTCGCATATGTATAAAGTAGTTGTTGCCTTATAGAAAACCTCTGTATAGAGAGAGGAATGGAAAAGAAAAAAACTATAAGAGACTAACAGGAAATCAATGTCTGGCTGAACAACGAATACAAAAAGTTGGTAATAACAAAGTATCCTGTTTATATTATTCACTGTGTTTTTTAGTTATGTCCTTGTAGTTGTTTTTGAAATGTGGTGTTTTTAACAAGTCTATTGGCTGATTTAGTTATGTGAGAGAGTGAAATTTTGTATTAATACTAATGATAAAGTGTTGTTTTAGTTACTTGTTCTAAGTTAACTTAAGATTATTTAGTTGAATTGCTTAAAATTATGTTAATTTTCATCATATAGTAAAAAATTTAAAACAAATATCCCAGTAAAAAATATATGGATTAATACTTAATCGAGCAATAAAGGAGTAATGACTTGTTCATCCATTTGCAGTAATAAGCGAGCTATCGAAACTTTTTTTGTTTTGTTGTTTATGCCTCGCTTAATACTCCAAATGGCTCTATGAGGGATGTATCAGTTCGTTTTTGGTTTCTTTTTGACATAACTGTTAAATGTTTTCGTGTTGTTTTTGTATTTAGTCAGTTTAGTTTTAAAAAGTGAAAGACGTGTTATTAAAAAAAAAAAAAAACTGAAAGGGTACGGGTATAGTAACAAATTGTTAAAAAATGTGTCAAAATTTAGTTTCTAAGCGTCATTTACGACTTGAAGAGACCAAGAGGCATCAGCACCTAACAAAGTCAATGAATTATCAAATGAAGATATCCAAACGGAAAACTTTGATGTTCATTATGATATCAATTCAAAGAATATCAGTGTAACTGTTAATCAGAAGCTTGCTTCTTGGGTAATTGAAAATCGGGTTTCGAACGAATGCTGTAACTACTCTAAAATCTGAAAAGTGAAGGTATGCCCGTTCCACTATGCAGAGAAACATTATTGAAAGCAGTGCATGCAGAAAACCCATGCTGCTCCACAGAGAGCCCAGAAATAACCGATATGGCACCAAGTGAATACTTTCATTATGGTTTAGAAAAAGCACTGTTGATGCATGGCCAATACTTATCACCTAATGCAAATGCCGAATTACTGATCAATATATTTGTGGATCAAAGTCATTATGACCAATCTTAGGTGCCTTTTCAGAATTTAAAAACACAGAAGCATTTTTAATTGCTACATATATTGGCCCATCAAAGCCTCCAGATGTAGCAATATTCCTAAAATGGTTTGTGAAAGAATACATCAAGTTAAAGAATGAAGGTATTAAAATTGATGACAAAATTAGAGTTTTTGTTTGTGATACACCAGCAAGGGCTTTTTTAAGCGGTACAGTGGGTCACACTTCTGCCCAAGGTTGTTCGAAATGTCAGCAAGAAGCTTCATATAAAAATAAAAGACTAAATTATACTATAGTGCCTGGAAATGCAAGAACTGATGTAACAAAGCACGGAAAAGCAAGGCTTATCACTTACCGCAATTTCAAAGCGAAATTCATCCCTTGGAATTATGCAACATCAACATGGTCACACAATTTCCACTTGCCACTGATATGCATTTGATTGACCTTGGAGTATTTAAAAAGATGTTGCGTTTAATTTTACAAAACAAGAAAACAAAATATAAATTAAGCATTTCGGAAAACAATGAATTAAATCGCAAAATATTATATGTAGCGAATTATACGTCAACAGAGTTTGCTCGGTAAGTAAGAGCATTTGAAGGCAAAGGAATTCCGACAAGTAGTGCTTTACACAGGAATAGTTATTTTCACGATGATTTATATACCCACTTTTTGCTTTTACATACAGTATATCGTATTGTTTCATGTCCTTCGAATTGTCAACAGAATTTACAATGCGTTCAGCAACTAATTGAAGCTTTTGTTGCGGATTTTGCCTTGATATATGGAAGTGAAATGATCAGCTATAACGTGCATAACTGTCTATATTTGGCGAAATGCGTTGATAGCTTTGAAAATGTTGATAATTCTTCAGCATATAAATATGAGAATTTTTTGCAAACTTTAAAAACAGATTGTCGGAAACCGGCACAGCTTAGCCAACAGCTAAACAATCGTGCCATAGAACGACATTTGATTTCAAAAACGGAAGATCCTAAATTTTTACCACTTGGGAAGAAACACGAAAACAACTTGTTTTTGAGATATAAGTTCGACACGTTTTTCTTATCCGTAAAGTCACCTGACAATTATTGCTTCACTATGAATATGGTTCCCATTAAAATATATGGTTTCCAAGTTGATGGCGGCGAAGAATACGTAGTAAGCTTGTCTCAGTATTCCGTAGACTCTAAATAATGTTTAGGAATTTGTACGGCGAAAACTCTTAATACTAAGCGAGAGAAAATTAACGTGCGTGACATATATTGCAAAATTTTTTGCATACCTGATGGATAATACTTTGTATTTATTCCTATTTTACATCACTGTCAGAATTGAGAATGTCGTACAGTAGAATCGCCCAATTTTCATTAATTTGTGCAGTAATGTATGTAATGACATACGAACATTTTCGTTTTTTCCCACAATTTAGTGTATTTTTTATGATATCTCGAAATCCGGACATCTTGGGTATAGAGATCTGTATGTATTTTGCTTTCATGTTTTTTACTTGTTATAAATATTTAATAACATTTTTGATTTTCATGTTAACCTTTGTTTTTATGTAAAATAAATTTTGATTAGAGAATTTGAATTGTCTCACAAAAAAAAAACTTTTATAAAAAAAAAATATAAATACATTTTTAATAAATTATTAAACTGGTGCAAAACTAGTGATTAATTCGGATTCAGTGGGTCATTTATTTAAATTAAAATCAATAGAAGTCTGTTATATAACATATCGCATTTTTACTACACATAATAAATTCATGAACCATGAATTTCAAGGCGAATATATATACTATAACCAGCGCTTCGATTGATGTGGCAGGTAAATACATAGAGCCTCCTTATTATAGTTCTTGTAGTATTCTTTATACCCTACACCACCATAGTGGGAAAACTGTTTTATACATATACTAGGTGAAGGGTCCGGGATTGACCGACTTTACTTTTTTACTTGTTTTATTATATTTTTCTATTCTTTCTTTGATTTAAATTTTTCAGAAACAAGCAATGAAGCTAAGGAAGCAATAAAAAAACCTGGAAAACAAAGTTGATATTCTCACAAATGAAGTCGGTTCATTAAAGAAAATTATGTGCAAAACATTTACGCCCAACTAGTAGGGATCTTCAAATTTTCCCAATTAATTCTTTGGAGGAATTAAATTCGGCAGAACAGCTGATTAAAACCGAGCTTGATTCAGAAGTGGTAAGACTGAGTTTTTTTTAATGCAATCAGTTAGTCCCGGTTTACATTATGAAATTTTTGTCGCTGCGATTTTTGCTTTGTAGGCGAGAGCGGTGAGTCGTATTAAAAGGGGTACACATATGTATGTACTCGTGAGACACGCTTTGTTCCCTCATGCAATCAAATACATACATGTGTTTATTTAAAATTTTTTTGTTTATTTTGAAAAGGAATTGTCAAAAAATATATAAAAACATGTATACATCCACAAAAAATCTCTGCAACAAAAATCTCACAATGTAGAGGCAAATACAATTTTAAAGAAGATACGACAAGAATTGCAGCGACAAAAATTTCATAATGTAAACCGGGACTTAAAAAAGTATTCAAAATTCTTTGTTTTTTGTTTTAATTTATTTCAGCACTCCGCAAAATGTTCGGCCAAAATGTGTTGCTCAAATTAAATTGGGATGGATCTAAAAACATGATAGCCTTAAACAAATACAAATTGTTTAACTTTTTTTTATTTCGGTAATAACTGAATTTTTAATATCATGTCTTAAATAATATATTATTTGTTATCTTTTCCTTAATTTTCTTGCAGAAGCACTTAGAGGCACGTATCCAACATACCCGGAATATGAAAAAATTTTCAAGCTGGCATTTCATAAATGTAAGGCAACTGTTTACCGACAGACCTACTCGTCAAAAACTACGACCTCGTCGAATCCAATAAAAAAACAATAACAACATTTTTGAAAAAATTTTAAAAAATAAATGAATATTTTCTTGTTTTTGTAAAACATAACCAAATTTGTATTGTTTATGAATGTTTACTCAATTTATGCTCTTTTCGGAGAAAAAAACGATTACTCCCTTTATGCTCTTTTAGGATACAAAAACGATTACTCCCTTTATGCTCTTTTAGGAGACAAAAACGTTTACCCCCTTTATGTTTTTTTTAGGATACAAAAACGATTACTCCCTTTATGTTTTTTTAGGAGACAAAAACGATTACTCCCTCTGTCGTCATTTTAAAGATCAAAGGAGCTTAAAAGGAGTACTCGTGTCTGCGGACATGCTGTGTTAAAAATCCTATGAGGTTCGGAGTTTTATGGAGTAATCCATTACCAGCAATGGAGCGCTCCAGGATTACTCTTTGGATGATCCTATTTTTTACTGGGATGATATCAATTTCAATAATGTTTGTTTTCTATAATTACACAGCCCGACAAAATGAAAACTTTTTTTGGTGCTGTTGTCAGTTTGTATATATCTGGTAATGGGCTTCAATGCCCAAGGAAATTGTCCACTTGTTTCACTAAACTATTTGAAAATCCCACAGTCTGATCATGGTACATTCCTCGACATACATATGGATATACGTCTTAACAATCCATATTTTGTAACTTTAGTGAAAACTTCTCGCGTAGAAAATCTGTAAAACAAAATATTACATCGTTTCAAGGTACCCGGGTACCTGTATGCATTTTATATGAGAAAGCAGCCATTGCAAGTACTAGTACTAGTAATCCCTCTCAGATATAATACACTTATGCCAGCGTTTTTTCCAATCCTCGAAACACTTCTGAAACGCGCTTTTTAGTATTACCAACAGCTCCTGTTTCGATTTTTCTTTTATCTCCTCAATCGTAGCAAAACGCTTTCCCTTCATTGGTGTCCTCAGTTTTGGGAAGAGGAAAAAGTCAGCGAGGGCCTAGTCCGGTGAATAAGGTTGTTGAGGCATGATAACGGTTTTGTTTTTGGCCAAAAACTCACACACCATGGTTGCGTTTTCCACAATTCTGTGCGTTTCTGACGAATTGGTTCGCGCAAACGGTGCATAACTTCAAGGAACCGTGCAACCTTGTGGCAAGAATTCATGATGCACCACGCCATTGCAGACGAAGAAAACAGTCAGCAAAGCCTTCACATTTGACCGAACTTGACATGCTTTTTCGATCTTGGCACTTCTGGATGTTTCCAATCAAAGTCATAGCCATAAATCCATGATTCGCCACCAGTTATGACTTTTTTGAGGAAATCTGGACTGTTGTTGACGATATTAAACAGCTCCTGAGCGATGTCCATGCGACGTTGTTTTTGCTCAAAATTTAACAATTTTAGAACAATCTTCGCTGCAGCATGTTTCATGCCTAAAACATTCGTAAAAATTGCTTGGCATGAGGCTAACGATATGCCAACATCATCTGATAGTGATTCGACGATTATCCAAAATCATTTACTTCACTGCTTCAATGTTTTCATGGGTTGTCAATGTGCTCGGGCGACCAGGACGAGCACCGTAATTGACATCTTCTCGGCCTTCCTTCAACCGGTTATACTACAATTGAACTTGTGTTCTGCTCATAGTAAACTCATCAAGAGCCACACTCAACATTTCAAATGTCCTTGCGTATTCAATTTAATTTTTTACACAAAACTTTGTTCCATTTTTTCGAATAGTAAAAAATCGAAGAGCACACATATTACCAACATATAAAACAGACATGTTTACCAACATAACAGAAAAAAATGCGAAAATCGAACATAATTAACTCACGAAATTTGAAATATTATTATTTTTTTATCAGACCTCGTATTAATACCTAAAAATATGCAAGCTTAAATAAGCTAGAATAATTTAAGCAACTTGAATTGTTAAAATCACTTTGCGCTCGATCGTTAGTCTGAAAACAAGCTGAAGCAAGAGTTGATATTAGAAATTACTGAATTGAACTAAATTGTATTCTAATTGAAATGAACATTTCCTTTTAAATTAATTTTTTTAATTCTATTCAATACTTTATTTATACATATAACATTGCCCTTATAAATTTAGCATATTTTTCATAAAGAGTTTAGGTATTTAAGCGTGGAATATTACTTTTTAAGATAATGAGTTTTTTGTGTATGTTGAATCGATTTTAATGTAATTAAAACTAGAGAGAACTTCAAATTGTTTTCTCTTCACAAAAAATTATTAAAATATCTTCATCGGTTCAAAAGTTGCACAATTTTTAGCCGATGAGAAACGATTCTGAGCCACTGTGCGACGAATAACTTCCACGACACTATAACATTAGTTGTGAATTGAAAAAATATGTATAAACAAAATTTTAGATTGTTGGTTTAGCTGAAAAACAAAAGCAAGTGGTTAATATAGCTCTTGAATTTGTTTATTTCCTATATTGTACTTAAATTATAATTATTCATTTTTTTAATAACAAATTGTTTATTTAGTTATTATTTGTTATAATTGTTAGTTTATTTCTTATATTGTATTTAAATTTTATTTCTTTATTTGTTGAAAACAAATTTAAAAAAATTCTATTTAGACACATGTTGGAAAATAATATTTATTAAATGCGTAGATCTTGATGTTTAAACATTTCCAAAACAATTTATTATTGTAGAACCAGAAGGCCACACTGCCAATGGTCGGAATTCTACTCTTTATCAACTTCCATATCAATTTAATAAATATTATTTTCCAACTAGAATTTTTCCATATTTGTTATTAAGAAATAAATAAATATAATGTAAATACAAAATAAGAAATAAACAAATTCAAGAGCTAAATTAACCATTTTCTTCTGTTTTTTTCAGCCAAATCAACAATTAAACATATTTTTTATATTTAATTTTTTGTTTATACATATTTTTTTAATCATAAGTTTTACGTAATTTTTTAAGCTGCAGACTATATAAATGTGTTGGGGAAAGGCAACAGACCTCAGTTACTTGTATCACTTTCTAAAAAAATATGAAACTCTTAATATTTTTCGCTTTGGCTTTATCCACCTCCTCCGGCTTTCGCATAAATAATTCTACATTGGGTATTACCAAGGGTACAAAAGCTGAAAACGATGAATTACAATATCAAGTTGGTCTATCCTTTAAACTCGTCGGTGACAAATCAAAATGGTGTGGTGGTTCATTGATTGGCAACGAGTGGGTTCTGACTGCTGCCCACTGTGCCTATGATGCTATATCGGTTATTGTGCTCTTGGGTGGCACCGAACGGACCGAGGCTGATACTATACACAAGGTCAATTCCCTCGATATAATCGCCCACCCTGACTATGATTATGCAAGAGCTAACAACGATATTGCCCTAGTCAAGATTCCCTACACCGCTTATACCCCCAATATTATTCCTGTGAAATTGCCCGCTATTTCAAAATCTTACCCTACTTATATCGGTATTATGGCTGTTGCCTCCGGTTGGGGTCAAACTTCTGACTCTGACGAAAGACTTAGTAACGATTTACAATGGGCCCTCTTGAAAGTCATCACCAATGATGAATGTGATAAAATCTACCCTAGAGGTGCTACCGCCGACATTATTTGTGTCTCAACTGCCGGTGGTGTTGCCACCTGTCATGGTGATTCCGGTGGCCCATTAGTGTTAAAAACCGACCTGATCCAAATTGGTGTGATTTCTATCGGTGTTGACGAGAGTTGTACCAAGGGTACTCCCGAGGCCTTAACCCGTGTCACCAGCTACTTGGACTGGATCAAGGCCAAAACTGGCATTTTCTACTAATTAAACTATTTTGAGTTTGGTTAAAGGGAATTCGATATATAATATTGATGTATTGATACTACTTGAAGCAAATAAAATGTTGAACCTTGAATTTGAAACCTAATTTATTGTGTATTTATAATGTTTTTACATATAACGTTACGGGTGGAAAAATAATATTATAAGTGACCATAATATTTTAAAAAACTGTTTAAAAATGTTCAAATAATTGTGGTCACAGTCTTGATTTGACCGCGATCGCAAACAGACATATAGTGTGAACATTTTTCTCAAAACAATTACGTATAAAAATTAAATAAAACAAAATATAAAAACAAACAATATAAACAAGTAAGAAAGTATAGTCGGTCAAGCCCGACCATATAATACCCTACACCCAGTATAAGTATAAAACAGTTTTTCAGAAATGTGCGCCATATGGGAGATATGACCTATTGTGGACCGATCATCCAAAAATTTAGTGTCATGATTTCTGTGAATATAAATATTGTGTATGTTAAATTTTATCTCGATATAAATACTTTTAAAAGATTTATGGAGATTAAAGTTGATTACGTGGAGGGTCTTATATGGGAGTTTCGCCTAATTATGGACCGACCATTACAAAATTAGGTGTCATCATTTCTGTATATATGAAATTTATTTGTGTTGAATTTTATTTGCATACCAATATTTTTAAGAAATTTATGATCGTTAAAGTGATTTTCGGAAGTGGGCCATTTATGGGAACTACGAGTAATTATGGACCGATCATAATAAAATTGTACCGTATTATTTGTATGCATATGAAATATATTTGCGTTCATTATTATTTGAATACCAATATTTTTGAGTGAGTTATGCTCTTTAAAGTGATTTTCGGAAGTGGGCATTATATGGGAGCTACGACTAATTATGGACCGATCACTATAAAATTGCACCAATGAATAATAATTTGAGAATACGTTCCAGAGATAATACGGCGAATATGATTAAGGTTCTTGCTAACCAAAAGGAGGGTATAAAAGTATGTCATATTAATGCTCAAAGCCTAAGAAGAAAAATTGACGAATTCAGATTTATCTATGAGAACTCATCTATAGATATTATTTGTGTGTCTGAAACCTAGTTTGACTCTGATATCACAGATTTGTCTATCTCGCTGACAGAGAAGATGGATACGGTTGTGTTGCTATGTATATTAGAAACGGCATTCATTTTAATATCAAGTACACTTCTAAAGACATATGTAACTATGGTGATTTTGACAGTACAGATCTCATTAATTTTTACTTACTTATTTTTAGAGGTAAAACATGATGGGCGTAAATTGCTAGTAGGAAGTGTTTATAGACCTAACAAAAATATTAACACTAGGCGGTTTATTCAAACGTTAGAAGTGCTAACTGCCATGTATGATAATATTATAATAACAGGTGATTTTAATTCAAATCTCTTAGCAGATCATAGTCTTTTGGACGAATTTTTAGCACTTGGATTAGCCTTACCGAATACCACTACCCCTACTCATTTCACTGAATCAAACAACACACTTTTGGATTTATTTTTAGTAGACAATGAATTTAATATATTGCTCTACGATCAGCCCCATGTTTCTCTAAGCATGATTTCATTTTTATTACTTACAATTTTCAATTAGCATCGTCTGTTCAAATTATTACTTTTCGTGATTTTAAAAACATTAACTCTAGATTGTTTGAACAAGAATTCCTTAAAATCGATTGGCACACGTTATATTATTTAAGATCCGTTGACGATCAGCATGCCTTTCTTGAGTATAACCTTGATAATCTTTTTAACCTTATGGTTCCATTAAAAACTAGCATTTTTACTAATTAACTTAAACCGTGGTTTTCAAATGATATCAAACAATCTATAAAAAATAGAAATTATGTCTATGATAGATGTAAGAGGTTTAAGACAAGGGAACTACGTGAACTGATAAAAAAAGCAAAATCTGATTACTTTACTGATAAATTGTCTACTGCGCTTAGTACTAAAAAAACATGGAAAACTATTCGTGAAATTGGTATCGGACAATCTTCTAATCCAGAGCCTTGCACTTTAGATGCTGATATTACTAATAAAAATTTTTTAAATATACCCATGGAAGAAGCTGATAAGAGCTATTATACCAATGCTACTGGTAGTAACATAAGCTCCCTTTTTTTTCCTTCGTAGCTGTTAATCAATGCGACATTTCTACAAGTTTGTTATCAATAACATCCAACTCGGTTGGGGCGGATGGAATAAATCCAAAGTTCCTAAAATTTTTATTGCCTCCACTACTTCCCTTTATTACCTTTATCTTCAATAAAATTTTAACTACAAGCCAATTTCCCTCCAACTGGAAAATTTCAAAAATTGTTCCCATTCCGAAAAAATGGTTCTGAACACAGACCGATAGCTATACTGCCTTTCTTATCTAAAGCCTTCGAAAGAATTATGCACAATCAAATCACAAGTTTTCTTGAACTACTCTTAAACTTCACACTGATAGACAATCAGGTTTTAGAAAGGAACATAGTTGCTTGTCAGCGTTAGTAGATGTTACCGAGGAAATTCGAAGGGAAGTCGACTATGGTAAAAATGCTTTTTTGATACTCTTCGACCATACAAAGGCTTTCGATACAGTCGATCACAATATTCTTTGTTATAAACTAAGCAAATTCTTTAATTTTTCTTCCACTGCTATTAAATTATTATCAACGTACCTTTCTAAAAGATACCAATATGTAGCTACACAAGCCAAAAACTCTAAAGTTCTTCCTGTGAAAAGAGGAGTTCCACAAGGCTCAATAGTTGGTCGACTTTTGTTTTCATTGTACTCTAATGATCTCAAAAGCATATTAGTTAAATGCAAGGTTAGAATGTATGCGGATGATATCCAACTTTATACCATTTGTAACTATGAGATCGTTGACCAGTTTTACAATTAATAATCAAAATATTGAGGTCGTGAAATCGGCTAAGGATATAGGTATAATTTTCAATAATACTCCTACCTGGGCCGATCACATTAATCATGCTTGCGATCGTACTTTCAGTATGTTAAGAACAATTTGGCCTACCCAGTACTGCACACCTCTTAAGATTAGAGTGCTTCTGGCTAAAACTTATCTTATACCTATTTTACTTTATGGATGTGGACTCAGAAAGTGGTTCTGAGCCGATCTGTATACTTTAAGGTGGGTGTTGGACCAATATTTCTGGGCGTTACAAACATATGCACAAATCCAATGTGGAGGGTATCTCCACACTATGGTTGTGTAGGTTATAAAAAAAAGACAAACACATTTGATTAACATTGACTACAGTTTCTTTAATCCATTTTTTCGAATAGCAAAAAATCGAAGAGCACACCAAAACACGACTAAACTTTTTATCTATCAAAAATAAACTGACAATCCAAAATCGCTGATATTATCAACATATATAAAAGACATGTGTACCAACATAACAGAAAAAATATGCGAAAATCGAATATATGTAACTGACGAAATTGGAAAATAACGGTTATTTTTTGATCAGACCTCGTATATTACTTGAAGTTGTTAGTAGCTTTTCATGAATAAATAAAAGTCTGTATAAATTATAAACAAAAACAATTTATTACAGCTTAAGCCTAGTACTCTGTTCAAATATGGGAAAAATGTTGAGCAACATTAATTATTTCATACGGAAAATTTGACGTATAGCCAATGTTGCCTATCACGCGCATTTACATAATTTGACGTTTTATTTAATTGAAGTTATGCCACATTGTTTTACTTATGTAAACAAAACACATATGTTTTGCTTTTTTGTGAATTTCAATCGAAAATAAATAAAAGTTAAAATATTAAAAAATCTGTGTTGAATCGAAATCTTTAAATAAAATTGAATAAACAAATATTACTAGCCGCTTGTGCAGCAGAACAACAAGTAATAGATATTGTTGTTGCGACAGAAGAGCTTTTGGATAAAAATTCCACGTGAAACAATTGCTACTTTAATTATTTCGCTGTGAAAAAATAATGTTGCCAGATACATTTCACATGTTTTTCACAAAATGAACAGAGTACTACTTCTGCAACATTTTTTCACGAACATTTCATGTTTATTTTTTTAACATGTATTTTGACAGTATTCCACTTGAAATTTTGAACAGAGTACTATGCTTTATTTGGAAACAGAAACATAAAAACCACAAATTCAATTCAGTTATGAAAATAAAAAAAATAAAATTTTAGCGCAAATTTATTGAGCAGTTTGTACATATTGATCGACTAATCGAGTGTTGATTGCAGATTGGCTTGAAGCAGCCAGTACAAGCTTTACGAGTCTTTCTCTGTTTCATATGTACGTAGCTGCGAGCACTCTTAACAACTTCCTACTACTAGAATGTGTCCGCTTGTGTCTTTTGTTTGTAAAGGAGATGTTGCAGTTTTAAAGTTTCGTATATAAACAATAAAATAAAAAAATTATAGATTTTAATATTTCAAACTAGTTGAAATTGTTTCATGCAATAAAATTGTGTTGTGTCAATTGTGCGTGTCCTGAAAATCCCTGAAGGATATAAAAATAATAAAACCTAATCATTGATAATATTTTCATATGCTGTAGAGATCACATATTCCAAAATTAATAAAAATATTCTTCGTAGTTTTGCGTCAGCTGTGAAAGAGATATAGGAATTTTCCTTTCTTTATTTTTTATTTAATTCAATCTTCTTTCAGCACTTAATAACTAACTTACAAAAATTTAAATATTTTTCTTTAATATCTTTTTAAATGTTAAAATATAAACTACCTTTAGGGCTAAACACTGTAATGTGAGCTTTCTTTCATTATGGAATCATTTTTACTTAGAATTGAAAAGTCTCAAGCTAATTTTTTAATGCAACCTACCCTATTTGCCCATAAACCATAATTTCCAATTTGTTAAATAATGGGCGAGTAAAAGAAATTCTTGGTATGCGAGTATACAAATTTAAAATTGTATACCAAGACTTATTTTCACATTAAATATATAAAAGTATTTTTTGTGTAGCTTTGCTTATTTATTGATGTTACAATAAGATTGAGGAGAAGCAGCAGCTCTAATGGCAGATTGAATGAATGATTGTATGAAAATCACAAAATAAATAAGCAAATAAGTTGACCATAACAGGTTGACAGGGTGCTTTTTCTATTACTTTCCAATTTTTTTTTTAGTTTAGTTTTTTTCTATACATACATATATATCTTTTACTTACTTTATAAACTTATATTCTTTTCTTTGCTTGTTATGGAGATGTTAAACTGCCAATAAAAAAAAATAGAATAAAGTAAAATAAAAAAATAGCAAGAGAATGTTTAAGGATATTTCAACAACCAGAAGGTCTTTGTTTGTATATATTGGCTTACATTTATTTTTTTTATAAAGGACTAGCAGCTAAATGCTGGGAAAGACCACATCACTGGAAGCAGTAATAGTAGTTTTAAGGGTAAAGGTAGTAGCAGTGTTAATATGTTGTAAGTAGTTACGGTGTAGTAGAGCCAGTGGTTTTATTAAGTTCTTTTTTATAATTTCCTTTTAATATATGTATATATATATAAAATATAAAGGGGTTTTCAACAAGAATTTTGTTTTCCAACAGAAACATATTGAAAAAATTTGAATGCTTTAACATTTTATTTGTTGACACATCAGTAGTTGAAACTTTTGCAATGTATTAAATTTCTCTAATAAAATCCTAAATTCTCTAATAAAAAAAATTCAAAAATATCGTACTTCTGAGACAGCTAATAAAAAATTTGTTTGTTAAAAAAGTCAACATTAACTAACTTTAGTTAACTGTGTAATTTAGTTTTAAAAATCTCTATTAATGATATTTTGTTCGCTTAAATCCTTCCCTATCAAATAGGAATGCCAAACGGGACTGGATTTTCGAATTCCGGTATTCGGGATTTTAGAAATGTTAATCCCTGGATTTTTCGGGTTTTTTGGGATTTTGTTTGTTAAAAAAGTCAACATTAACTAACTTTAGTTAACTGTGTAATTTAGTTTTAAAAATCTCTATTAATGATATTTTGTTCGCTTAAATCCTTCCCTATCAAATAGGAATGCCAAACGGGACTGGATTTTCGAATTCCGGTATTCGGGATTTTAGAAATGTTAATCCCTGGATTTTTCGGGTTTTTTGGGATTTTGTTTGTTAAAAAAGTCAACATTAACTAACTTTAGTTAACTGTGTAATTTAGTTTTAAAAATCTCTATTAATGATATTTTGTTCGCTTAAATCCTTCCCTATCAAATAGGAATGCCAAACGGGACTGGATTTTCGAATTCCGGTATTCGGGATTTTAGAAATGTTAATCCCTGGATTTTTCGGGTTTTTTGGGATTTTGTTTGTTAAAAAAGTCAACATTGACTAACTCTAGTTAACTGTGTAATTTAGTTTTAAAAATCTCTATTAATGATATTTTGTTCGCTTAAATCCTTCCCTATCAAATAGGAATGCCAAACGGGACTGGATTTTCGAATTCCGGTATTCGGGATTTTAGAAATGTTAATCCCTGGATTTTTGGGATTTCCCGGAATTTCGGGATTTTTGTTTCTTATTAAAACATATGTTGTTGTTGTTGTGGAGGGCTTTTACATATTTCACTTACATTTATTATTTCATTCGTTTCACAATCAACGTTTTTAATTCATTTCTAATAATTATTTCTATAAGGAATTCACTTTTCAATTTTGGATTGTTTTTTTTTCAAAAAATTTTTCAAAAAAATTTTGATTTTTGGTTTGACCCAGTCATCGCTTACTATGCAATCTCTTTGAGCGTAATTTTTTTTTAATCCCAACAAATCCCTGGATTTTTTGAAAACAAATCGGGTTTGGCATTCCTAAACTCCATGCAGCGAAATTCTGCCAGACTATCAGTCAGAGGGTTGTGAGTTCTGCATATACACCATAGCCCCGACTTGCGTCGTTAATCGTGACCAGAGAAACGCGACCCAAAGCGAATTATCTTTTTCTATAATTTAATTTATTACCTATATCCATCTATTTTTCTTTAACAAAATCCCCTTCTACGTTTCCGCCCAAAAAAAGTGTTAGCCGATTCTTCAGGGCATTATTTCTCATTTTTTGACAAGTAAGTTCCTGATGGTAACCGTTTTCAAAAAAATATCTGTTTCGTCCTTTTTTCAATTATGGCTTTTAGCTTAAGCTTAAACTTTTCTGAAACTACTGAATCTGCATTGGCTTACTCTCCTTTAATGTAAATTTTTCCGTGTTTTAAAGCTGGCCTCAAAATCATCAGAATTTCCGTTACTACTAGGTACATTATTTTGCCTAAGGTCGGAGTAAATAGAAGGAGCTTTATTTTTTATTAAGTCCTTGCTCAGTGGCATTCTTTACTTATTTTAATCATGCAATCAATTGAAAGAAGGGACTCCATCTTAATCAATAAGCGATTTCTTGCTATTGTTTCTTGTTTAGCTTAGAGTGTTGTAACAATTTCAGCTTATTGATTTATTTTATCACTGTCTCTGTTGCAAATTCTTCTTCCTATATTTGACAGCCTTTTCTCCCGTCTTAAAACGTTTTATTGTGTGCAATTTTAATTCCAAACTTATTACTTTTCTTTTACTTTGACTCATGTTTTGTCATTAAGCTTTTTTTGGCAAATCACACAAATCACAATTCTTAAAATAAACGGACAGTTGTTCTTAGCAACATAACAATAAAAAAGAAAAGCGAATTGAATTCCCCTCATTTGACTCAATTTGCAAACTTCTTAAAGTACAGGTCGGCCGGCCGGCATTGAGCTCAACCCTACACTACAAATGCTGAAATTAGTAATCCACAATGCTGCTGTAGAAAATTTAACCGTTTTTAGCGGCGCAAATCGAAACGAAGCAAGTTGAAATTGCAACGACGCAAACAGAATTTTTCTAGTTTTTAAAAAAGCGACGCAAATCGAAACGACGCAAGTCTTGACTCTAGTGTATAACAATTAAATTACATTATAAAACTCTGTAGCGTATGATTATTATTAAATTCATACAACATAATAAATAACAATCATACGCCACCCAGTATTTTTAAGCATTTTTAAGATAAAATTTAAGTTAAATAACATTTTCTAAAGAAAATTTTACATCAAACTTTATTAAACTTAAATCTACTATATTAACTATAAAAAGGATAAAGCGAAGTAAGGTTCTGTCAGCCTGTTATCAGTCTTCTATAAATAGGAGACCTTGATTCGTATTTCTGTTTATTATATTTTATCTTCTATTGATTTAACCATATCTCTAATTCAAATATATGGTTTTATAGGTAGATATAGCAGATGCTTCTTGTGGGTTTTCATGAATGTTTAGGATAGCAGTATCATCGGAAAATGTTGCTGTTTGAGTAAAATTGTTTGCTGGCATAGCAGATGTATAATAGATCAAGTACAAGAAGGGTCCCAGGATCATTTTTTATGGCACTCCTGCTTCCAGTAGGTTGTGCGTTACTTAAAAAGGCTCCTTCTTTGAGCTTAAATAATCGACCAGTTAAGTAGCTTTTCAATAGCTTATGTGTGGGTTTGCGGGTGAATTAAGTTTCAATTTCTATATTAAACCATCATGCCATACTTTATCAACCGCTTGAGAAATATCGATAAAAAGAGCAGAACAATATTTTTTTTCTATAAATGTTTTTTTTTTTTTTTGACGATATTGCCAAGTCTATGGGTTTGTTCGATATTGTTCTAAATCCTAATTGATGATTTTCAATTAAAGTCAGATATAACTTGTTCATTTTCTACAATAGCTTCGATATATTCGACAATAGGCTGATGTGTAAATATGATCTTACTTTTGTGTGATGTTTTCCTGGCTTAGGTGTCATGGAAACCAGTAAAACCTTCCATTCTGGAGGATTACACTCAAGGCGTAATGTAGGTTTAAAAACAAGAAGTATCATTTTTATTGTTAGCCGAGGTAGCTGCATAAGTATCTTGTTACTGATTTTGTTAATACCAGTTGCTTTCTTAGGGTTTAAATCAACAATAAACTTTTCGATCTCTCGACTCATAAAAGGTAGAGGTACAGCTGCTCTAAAATGTTATATAACTGGTGGCAAGTTAATTGTTTCATTTGATAATTTTTCAAATGATTATTAAACAGATTTCGGTTTTCAGTGTCATTTCTTGCCTAACTACCGCTTAAATTTTGCAAGGGCGGCATACATATGACAGGATGTTTATTTAGTGATTCAGTTTTTCAATATTCCAAGAGCTCTTTAAGACTTTTTATACAATTTTTCAGTTTATATTTGAGTTGCAGCGATCTGTACAATTGCCACTCTCTCAAACTCTTATTTTTTCATTTAAGAGCCGTTTCAAAGAAACTTTTGTGTTTTATTTTATTTTGAAAGACCAAGTCCTTATTAAAAAACTCTATTATTTAAAAGATATTTTGGTTTATTTGTAATTTGTTGTTATTTTATTTTATATATGTATGTAGTTTTATATCATTTCTTTAGATTGTATGCCCTACACCATTCATTTCTTCTAAAGGTTCATACAACATTTTCGTTTTGTATGTAACACTTAGAACTATGCTACCCAGACCTTTATATTGGATATCTTTTGTTTGATTGTTGAATACAAACAGAATCATTGTGTAAAAATATTAGTTGAAGAAAATATGTTAAAAAATTGCAAATTTACAAAACATGCTTATTACATAAAAAGGTTTTCAATAATTTTTAAGACAATAATTACGATTATTTTAACTAAACGCTTCAACTTCAACTGTGGCTCTACTATAGTAATAGTTTGAGACTATAAACGAGGATTAAATAAACTTCAAACGTGGTTCTTTTATAACGAACGTTTATTACAATAATCGGCAATTATATAAATTTGAAACGTAGCGCATTTATAACAAAAGTTTAAGACAATAATCGTAGATTATACAAACCGCAATCGTTCATCTTTAATAAAGAAAGTTTAAGAAAATAATCGAGGATTATATAAACTTGAAACGTAGCTCATTTATAACGAAAGTTTATGTATTGATATACTCTTGGAAATGTTGGAGTTTCATTACAAAATATAAAAAATATACAGTTACGATAGCGAATGCGACACATTTTTAACCCCTAAATACAATTTTTTAGTTCTTGCCACTTAATTTTGATTTGTATACAAATTCTCAGCTACTTGATTAAAACGTTCGCGGAGTACTGCAAACAAATGATAATTTTGTTAGCAGAATGCGACATTAAAATATGAGTCCCCTAAAATACAATTAGATGCTACTGAAATGCAATTCGAAATCGTCATTTTAAATTATTAAAAAATACCTTTTTCTGTTAGAGCCAGCCAATTTCGTACAGAAAATTTTCACTTTGGCTCTACAGCCATTTAATTCTTGTGTACATTTTGGGATATTGTACATATTCTTGTACATAGTAGCCGAAGGATACTTATGATTCTGCACAGCCGATTGTTATTTTCTTACTTATGCAATGATTTGTGTACTATTTGGGTACAAATTTTATTTTTATTCTATTTATTAAGTACCATATTGTCTAGTAAATAAACTAAACATATTAAATAGATTCTGTATATATTATTTTTGTTTATCTTCTTGTCCCTCTTTCAATGTAAATTTCATAGCTAAAATTACGGAAATTTTCTACTTTTATTTACAAATATTTAATGTTAATAGTTAAGTTTGTTGAGGTAGCTGGGTTGAATAAATAATTTTGTAAAATAAAAAAACTAAATATAAGAAATAATTTAAAAATTTTACGTTCTGTGAGGAATGTGTTTCGTGCACTTTGCTCAACTTATGGTTAACATAACCGGCCTACTGACCGTACTATTCGCAACACCATCACCCATTTTGAGACCCAGCATTGATTATTGGATAATATTCGACCAGTCGTAACTGAGAGTGTACACGAAGAATATGAAGAGTCGATTTTCCGTCAATGACGATCGTTATCGTGCCACGATAACCGACTATTTGGTACCTGAAATTGAAGCTCGTGATCTCGTCGACATTTGGTTTCAGCAAGACGGTGCCACTTCCCACACATCGCATCAATCAATGGATTTATTGAGAGAAGACTTCGATGAACATGTAATTCCACGTTTTAGGCCGGTCGATTGACCACTAAGATCGTGTGATATCACACCGTTAGACTATTTCCTGTGAGGATATGTAAAGTCTAAAGTTGATGCGGACAAACCCGCTTCGAGTCATCGAAAATTGGACTAAACGGATAGACCATCTGCGACGTAGCAACGGCCAATATGTGATAGACATAATCTTCAAAAAATAAATGCCAAGGAATGTTCTTTCAAATGATAATAAACATTCCCCATTAAATTTAAAGTTTTTGTGCTTTTTTCTTTAAAAAAACAAATAGGGAACCTTGAAATGGATCATTTGTCTTTCACAATATCTAATATCTCTGTAAATTAACAATACCCCCAGTACCATATACAAGTTTTTTGTTGTCACAGATTTCACCTTAGAAAAGGAAAGAATAACTGAAATTCATTTACAGATTTTTATACACATGTTTTCTACACAGAAAAAATTATTGCCCTACAAATTTTAATTAAACTTTTAATTGAGTCTTAATTGATTTTTAATTAAACTTTTAATCATATCAATTAAGTTTTTAATTGAAAAACAATTTTCAATTAAATAATATAATATTTTTTTTTTTAAAAAACTACTTTTAATTAAATTTTTACAAAATATTTTAATTGATACTACAAATTACTTCATCGGTCCATTTTCAATTAAATATTTAATTAAATATACGAATATTTTAATTGAAAATCAATTTTAATTTTTTCTGTGTATATACTTATTCAAATAGTAATACTAAATATCAGTTGTATGTTGTGTGTATTTAAAAAATCTGTTATTTCTCTTGGTAAAAAACTTCAATAACAAGAAGGTCCTTTTTGTACAAATATATGTATGTATGTATGTATATACTGCTTTATTTTTGTGTAAAAGTAAAGCAAAAAAATAAAATAAAATAAAAAAATGTTTGTGTATAAAAAAGAACTTATGTATTTATATGCTTTTATGTGCATTTTATTCAATTGATTTTTGTTAAAAGCATTTGAAACTTGTTTGCTAGTATGTGCATTTAAAATGTGCATTTAATAGTCCTTTTGTATGCACGTACTTTTATAGTTTTAATATGTACCAACAGATGTACATTCATATTCATATACTCATATTCATATACTTATATATAATATAAAACATATGTATGTAGTTATATTTATATTTGTAATGGAGTGTTGGATATAAAAGTGGATTTTAACTAAGCTGAGAGTTGTCTAAAAGCTTTAAGGAGTTGTATATAAATGAAATGTGGAGTTTATATAAAGTTGAATGATCTTTTTTTTTTGTTTTTTTTTTTTTTTTTTTTTTGGATATAAATTTGGTTAGCGGAGAATTAATTCCTCAAATTGTCAGGTTATCCCACTATCGATTTAAGTAAGTCCCAAGTCGACTTATACCTTCATATATGAAGCTGGAACTTGTAGTAAAACCGTAAGGCGGTAAAGTTAGACGATGCCAAACATTAGCCAATGCAAAAGTGAGACGCTAATCTCTCAAAGGCAGCGAAAAAAGGACGGCCTGATTGCCCTTAAGCGAGTTATTGGCCTGGGGGCCAGGTTTAGGTGCACGCCCCACCTAGACCACACCCCCACTACAGGCCTATAGAAAAAAACCCGGCGGGCAAAGTAAAATGGTTACTAGTCCCATGAATGTGCAAGGGTTCGAAACTAGATAGACTGGAATCTGGTTTACCAGAGGAAGGTCGAAGCTCACCGGAGTCTTTATCTGGTACTACGGGATCAGTTGAAGCCCGGGGACTTGTCCCCAATTTAACTATTGGGGGCTTGTCCCCTAACTGATAATTGGTTGAGGTCACTTCGGTGTCCACGTAGTGGCTGTGGTTGCCACCCAAAGCGGGAAGGAACAAGGCTGGTTTAATGAGCTGATATTTTGTCTTGCCTGCCATAGTAAGCGGATTTCATGCCCACCAGTCTCCTAAGTGCTGTTGCTGAATCAACAGAGCCGTTGTTAATTAGCGAAGACTCTTGGTCCTGTGCTCAGGGACAATGGAAATGGGGCAGTTCGTAGTGCTATTTGCAACTGCGTCTGTGTCATATCCGTTTCTGGGCTGCAGTAATTGTATCTAAGTTAAAGACGGCAGGGATTAGATAGCCCAATCACTCTAGCAAGGTGATCTTTACATGATCTTGCAGTCATGTATTGAGAAATTGCAAATTGTGTGTCCCTGTAGGGACATGCAAGTATGATACTCTGTTGAGACATGGCTCCATGTCACTCACAGGGGCTTACAATGCGGCTGACGGACCGAGTCCGTCCTGCGTTTAAGTACGTAGTGAAGATTAAGCCAAACGGCAGGTGCTTCACTTAAATCTTAGAACACATTTTGCCCTTAAGCGATAATGACAATGACGCGCGAGTTATTTCTCCAACCAGAGCTGAATTACGAATCTGTTGAATGATCTTTGCAATGTCTTTTAAGGCTTTGGCATTTCGTTAACTAGTAAATTATACTTTAACTTGATTCAAAACATAGATGATTATTTCATAGTGCAATTGCTTATTTGCCCAACCCCCCACTGTGTTATGCTGTTTTAATTCAATTGTCTTTCACATGGCAAATTGTAGACATGCTTAGCGGATGCTTTGATTGTTTTTAAAATACAGTACGTAAAAAAATTATGATCACCTCTGATTCAAAATGAGAAAATTATGTTGCAGAATACCTCCATCATCGCATTTCCAGCCATATTTTCACGCTTCTGTTACAGATCTTTAAATATATCCTATTTTTCCAGCATTCGTGACAAAAATGTTTTAAAACAATGACGTGTTTCTGTAGCCCCTTTGTGTTGTCCCAGAAAGAGTTTGTAAAATTAATTTCCAACCAACTCTTTAACGCTTGATTTTTATTTAACACCAACCACCAATCAACCAAACACAACAAGCATCTTAATTAAAAACAAGTCTTTCTTTTGTAATTCTCTTCGCGGCTGTGTATGGCAACCAAAAAATTACATATTTCTATTTCTATTACTTTCTTTTTTCTTTTTAAAATTAAACAATTTAAAATATAAATTGAAAGTTGTGGGTTTTCATTATTATGCAGAGCCAGTCTTTTGTCATCATTTTGTTGTGCCAAAGAAATGAAAGATAACAACCAAATACATTGTGCGGGCTGTTAGCATCCCTTTTTTCATTTTATCTTTTCCTAGCTTTCGAGTCCACCTTTCAACATTAGTGTTATATTATGACATGAAATGTTTGGCTGTATTGTCATAGTTGGTGGTTTGAGGTGTCTGCTAATTGTAACATCATTTAATGACATAATTTGTGGTTAAGTTTTTGTGGCTTACAATTTTAACGACCATTTACAGCGTCAAACACAATGGCAACGTTTGTCTTGGTCTTTTGTTCAACAAGCAGCTTCTATGTATATTTTAGCAGATTTACTTTTAAATTTTTTATTATTATATTAATTTTTTCAATACAAAGACTTTACTACGCTTGTTACAAAAAAAACCCTGCAAAATATTTTCAGTTTTTAATAATGTTGTGTCTTATAGCTGCTTATTTTCCATTTCTTGGTTAGTGTAAACATATTAGATTTTACTATATCCCTGTGTGTCTGTCTCTGGCCATGTAAAGGTGTATTTTTCTCTTGCTTCTAAAGCCTTTTATTTAAATTTTCTTAGCCATATCTTTGTTTTCCTGTCATATTCTAGCTGTTCTTTGGATTTGTATAAAAAAATGACAATTATAAAGATGGTGGTAGTTCTTTGCTGGGTTAAAATGCAAATATAATGGTTGGTTGTTCAAGAAAATGAGGGTATTGTTTTAATAATTCTTTAACCCTTTTCGACACTTTTGGGTTTAAAAAAAGTTGATTTCAAGACACGTTTCTCATATAGAAATGTGCGTGGTTCCAGACACTTTTCTCATGTAGATAGACGCTGTGTCTTGTTCAAAACACTTTTCTTACATAGAAATATACTGTGTCTTGTTCTGGGCATTTTTCTCTTATTGACAGACACAGTGTCTTGCTAAAGGCACTTTTTTATACAGAAAGATGCTGTGTCTTGTTAGTGACATTTTTCTTTTATAGAAAGACACTGCGTCTTGTTCAAGACAGTTTTCTCATATTAAATGACACTGTGTCTTGTTTAGGACATTTTCTCTTATAGGTAGACACTGTGTCTGTTCAAAACACTTTTTTATATAAAAAACACTCCGCCTTGTTCAAGACATTCTTCCTATATAGAAAGACTCTGTGTTTTGTTCTGGACAGTTTTATCTTATTGAAAGACACTTTTCTTATATAGAAACACACTGTGTCTTGCTAAGGATAGTTTTCTCTTATTGAAACACACTGTGTCTTGTTCAAGTCACTCTTTTTATATAGAATGACACTTTGTATTGTTAAAAACACTTTTCTTATATATAAATGAAGACAGAGTGTTTAAGACATTTTTCTTATCTATAAAAAAATTTCTCATATAAAAAGACACTGTGTCTTGTTAAAAACACTTTTCTTATATGAAAAAAACACTGTGTCTTGTTAAGACACCTTTTTTATATATCGTGACACTGTGTCTTCTTAAGAACACTTTTCTTATATAGAAATACACTGTGTCTTGTTCGAGACAGTTTTCTCATATTAAATGACACTGTGTCTCGTTCAGGACATTTTACTCATATAGAAAGACACTGTGTCTTGTTTAAGACATTTTTCTTATATAGAAAAACACTCTGTATTGTTCAAGACACCTTTCTTACTGTGTCTTGTTCAAGACACTTTTCTCATATAGAAAGACACTGTGTCTTGTTCAGGACAGTTTTGTCTTATTAAAAAATACTGTGTTTTGTTAAAGACATATTTCTTATAGAGAAATACACTCTGTCTTGTTCAAGACACTATGTCTTTTTAATGATACTTAACTTCTACAGAAAGACACTGTAGTTCTTTAAAGACACTGTGTCTTCTTCAAGACAATTTTTTTATATAGAGAGATACTGTGTCTTTTTCAAGACACTATTCTCATGTAGATAGACACTGTGTCTTGTTTAAGACATTTTTCTTATATATAAGAAAATTTTTCTCATATAGAAAGACACTGTGTCTTGTTCAACACACTTTTTGCAAATATAGATGTGGCTGGTTCTAGACTTTCGTATAGCATTATGTCTGTGCTTTTTAAGGTTAAAGTTCATTTTACGTTCTACCGTACTTACAATTTCGTATTCAATTAAAAATTTAATTACAATGTTCTGCTAAATGTTCGTTTGCTGTTTTAATTTTTTGTAACCAGAATATTATTCTTAATGGCTACTAAAACAATTTGAACTCTCTGGCTTTTAACTGTAGCTTTTGTCATTTTTTATTTGCCATTATTAAAACCCCGCAAAAATGGTAAAAAGAAAACAAGAAAAAAAGAGCAAACTAAGTGCATAAAATTTAGTTAAAATAAAATAATAAGACAACAAAATTAATTTAATAATTTTATTGCTCTAGCCAATTTTGAGTAAATTGTTGAAATAAATTTAATGTTTTTTATACCTATGTATATAAACTTAACACTTTATGATTCATTTCGCTGTGTATGCCCTCTGCAAATAACATTCAACAACTTTCAATTCATCTTCCTTTTTTGTTTTGTTTAAGTCTCATTCTCATTCATTTTTTAATAGAGATTTATTTTTGAAATCCCCATAAAAATTTCACGGCCTTTTGTATTAATCTTGCCATTGAAACAAGTTGATATTTTTTTTGTCTTGCGATGCTGCTGCTGCTTTTCCTTTTCGTTATGTGTATTGTCGTATGAGTGAGTGTTAAAAGCGCTTTATAATGACAATGACAAGGCTTAAATTTATACGGTAGGCTGTGTCGTGCTTTTATATTTCAGTATTGGTTGTGGGGAGAGTTTTATATTAATAAGGGAAATGGTAAAATGTTCAAATGCAAAGAATCTAAACTGGTTTTACTGGTTAACTGCTAAGCATGATACTCTGTTCATCATTTCGTGCGAAATACTATCAAAAGCTCATATAAAAAAAATTGATGCGAAATAAATGCGAACTAATGCTGCTGAAGTTGTACTCTGTTCTTATTGTGAAAAGTTACGAAATGTTTCTGGCAGCATGTTTTTTCAATAAAAAAATGTATATGGCAACATTTTATTTCAACTGTGAAATAATGTAAGCGGCACTTATTTCGCACGAAATTGAAAAAAACAGCCAAAGACATATGGTTTTTGTTTACAAAAAAGAAACAATGCTGCATACCTAAGGGCAATAAATCGCGGCATTGTCACCACTTGCTAATTGTCAAAATTTTTTAACGAAATAATTGATGCTGCTCAACAAATTTCGCAAATTTGAACAGAGTACCATGCTTTAGACAAGATTTGGATATAAATCGTTTCATGGTTATTACAGATCGCTAATATTTAGTGTTGTCAGATTTAACAGTCAACTTAAACTGTGGCATTTGCTAGATATTGTTCACGTACATATTTTACTATTATGCCAAAACGTGTTGCTGTTATTTTTCATATTTTCTAAAAAGCATTTTTTAACAGAATACCCCCTAACTTAAACATATTCTATGCACATTTATATTATATTATATTTTTTTAACAATATTGTTTAAAAAGCGTTTATTTATTCCTTCAGTGAACAAAATCAAAGCGTATGTTTATGTACAATTGATAACCGGAGTATGAGACGATGCAGAAAGATAGATATAGTCAGTAAAAAGAAACAAAGCTAGAGAGAGAGAGAGCTATAGTGACAGAGGGAGTTAAAGGCTAAAAGAGAGGGGATAGGAGGCAACACACAAGGACGTGTTCATATGTTCATGGCTTGTATTTCTATGTGTTTGAGTGTGTGTACGAATTTATATTTATTAAGTATTTGTTGTTGGCATCTTTCAGGAAACAGTAAGCACTCATGCAAGCATTATAAATAATTTCTATTTGTATTTCCGCTTAACGCGTTTATAATACTTGTATGTGTATGCGAGAGAGTGTGTTTGAAACGTATGTATTTATAAATATATATGCTCACATAATTTTATAATAACCCAGCAATTCTAGATAGTTCTAATGTCCCGAAAATTTCAAAACTAAAAGAACCACAATTGAAGCATAATTAGGACTGTATAAAGAGACACAATTAAAGCATAATTCAGACTGTATAAGTAGTCATGATTAAAGCTTAATTGAGACTATGCTAATGTGTATAAAGACCCACAATTGAAGTTTAATTGGGACTGTATAAAACGCCACAATTAAAGTTTAATTGAGACTGTATAAGTGATCACGATTAAAGCTAAATTGAGACTGTATAAAGAGCTACAATTGAAGCTTAATTGCTACTGTATAAAAACCACAATTGAAGCTTAATTGAGACTGTATAAAAATCCTTAATTAAAGTTTAATTGATACTGTATAAGTGGTCACGATTAAAGCTAAATTGAGACTGTATAAAGAGTCACAATTAAAACTAAATTGAGACTGTAAAAAATAGCCACAATTGAAGCTAAATTGAGGCTGTATGAAAGGCTACGATTAAGGCTTTTGTACATCCACGATTTAAGCTTAATTGACACTATATAAATCGCCACGATTGAAATTCAACTAAGACTGTATACAGAGTCTCGATTGAAGTTTAATTGAGATTGCCATAATTGAAGCTTAATTGAGCTTACGTGGAGCCAGCTAAGGAATACACTGATTTCTTATAAAACTGCTGGGTATGTGTGGGTCATAGAATATATAACTCATATACAAATACATACTTACTTGCATAAGATTTTCCGAGTTATAAATTTTCTTCACGGCAGTCGGAATTTCCATTACGTTTACAACAGTATGTTCGTGATTGTGTGTATACAGATATTTTATGGACATTATTCTTATATGAGAACAGGTGGAAAAGGTCTTAACAATAAATAAGAAATTTCGTCAATTTATTGCAGCCCAGCATTTATTTCAGCCAAGTCTTAAAAACTTTTCAAAACGGAATCACTGTACGTAAAATATAAGTAATATTGGAATACTTCGCAAAGGAAACCTTTTTCAAAACCCAAGACATTAGGGCTTTATGTTTTTAATTTTTAATTCACCTTTAAGATCCCGCCTCGTTTGCAATAGTACTTGTGCTGGCATTATAATCATATTCATTTTGCCCTTTCCCCTTACCTTCCCTTCCCTTCCACGCATTATTATTTTGTCAGTGACATAATCGTTAAATTTATTCAATAGACAACAAGATTGAATATCTCTGTCTGTCTGTTTATTTTGTCATATTTATTTGTATTTTTTTGCTGTTCTTCCTTCTTCTTTTATTGACATTCAACATGTTTATGCTTGAACAATTGTTGCGAATTTAGTTGCCATTTTGTTTTTATTTGTTTAAATCATATGCTTTTTTTTTTTGTTTTTTGCTCAAAATTTTCCATTTCAATCCAATAATTTGGCAAATATTTTTTTAATAAATAAGAAAAATAAGGAGTATAAATTGTTAGTAAATTATTTTTTGTTTTAAGAATTTTATGAATTTAGAAGGGAGACAAAATGTTACAGCTTAAATTTAAATTAATACATGTAAAATTGTTTTGTTTTTACGATTTTATTACAAATTGTGTGTACAAGATAAAATTTTTGAGAATTTTTATGTTTCTAGGCTTTAGCACAAATTAGCGTGTGATTAATGAATGTTAATTTCATAATATGCACATATACATATGTCAAGTGTTTTAAATGTAATATAACTCTTTATTAGTGGGCAGCTGTGCAAAAATATAAAGTATTACATGTAAATCTGATTTCTCATGACACATTTCTTAAGACACATGACTATACGAAAGTGTCTGCTGAAGACAAATTTCTATACGAAATTACATTTGTATATAATTTCTATAAAGGACACATTTCTATAGAAAAATGTCTTCTAAAGACAAATTTCTATAGGAAAGTGTCTTTAAAAAACAGACATATAAACGAAAGTGTCTTGAAAATACACATTTCTTTAGGAAAGTGTCTTCTGAAGACAGTCTAAGTTAAGATTCTATTGTGGCTCTTTATATATTGTCAGTTAAGTTTCACTAATATTACTTTATATAGTTTTAAGACACATTACAGTCTTAGTTAAGCTTTAAGCTCTTTATATAGTCTTAGTGATATTTAAGCTTCAATCGTGACTCTTTATACAGTTTCAATCGTGATTCGTTGTACGGTCTTAGTTAAGCTTAAATCTTGACTCTTTATACAGTCTTAGTTAATCTTTAATTGTGGCTCTTTATACAGACTTACTTAAGCTTTAATCGTGGCTCTTTATACAGTCTTTGTTAAGCTTAAATAGTGTCTCTTCGTTACGCTTCAATAGGGGCTCTTATACAGTCTTAGTTAAGCTTTAATCGTAGCTCTTTATACAGTCTTAATTCAGCTTTAATTATGGCTCTTTATACATACTTAGTTAAGCTTTAATTGTGGTTTTATACGGTGTGGTCTTTATACAGTCTTAGTTAAGCTTTAGTTGTGGCTCTTTATACAGACTTAGTTAAGCTTCTATCATGGTTCTTTATACAGTCTTAGTTAAGCTTTAATTGTGTCTCTTTATACAGTCTTCGTTACGCTTTAATTGTGGCTCTTTGTACAGACTTAGTTAAGCTTTAATTGTAGTTATTTATACAGTCTTAGTTAAGCTTTAGTTGTGGCTCTTTATACAGTCTTCGTTAAGCTTTAATAGTGTCTCTTTATACAGTCTTTGTTAAGCTTAAATAGTGCCTCTTTATACAGTCTTAGTTAAGCTTTAATTGTGGCTCTTTATACAGTCTTAGTTAAGCTTCTATCATGGTTCTTTATACAGTCTTAGTTAAGCTTTGAACGTGGCTCTTTGTATGGTCTTATTTAAGCTTCAATCGTGGCTTTTTATACAGTTTTAGTTAAGCTTTAATCATGGCTCTTTATACAGACTTAGTTAAGCTTTAATCGTGGCTCTTTATACAGTCTTAGTTAAGCTTTTATTGTGGCTCTTTATACAGTCTTAGTTAAGCTATAATTGTGGCTCTTTATACAGTCTTAGTTAGGCTTCTATCATGGCTCTTTATACATTGTTAGTTAATCTTTAATCGTGGCTCTTTATACATTCCTAGTTAAGCTTTATTCGTGGCTATTTGCATGGTCTTATTTAAGCTTCAATCGTGGCTTTTTATACGGTCTTAGTTAAGCTTTAACTGTGAATCTTTATGCGCTGTCAGTAAGGTTTTAAAAATGATACTTTATTTAGTCTTCGTTAGGCTTTAATAGTGGCTCTTCATACGTTTTAATTGAAATTCAATAGTGGGTTTTTATACAGTTTAATTGATTGGGCGTTAATCGTGGCTTATTATATAGTTTATTTAAAACGCAATCGTGGCTTTTCATATATTATATTCTGTACGTTATAGAAACACTTAATCTTACTTCTCCTTATGTATGTCATAAAATATAAATTAAACAAATTTCTTTCGACAACTTTACTTTACATTTTAATTAAAATATTTAAGGAAATATTCATGGTATATGGTTTTGGCAATAATTTTAACCTCTCCACAAAGCTTTTACATACTAATGTTGTCAATCAAAACCAATTTTTTTGTTGGTGTTTGGAAGCCAGTGAAAGGAGCCAAACAACAGAAAACAAACCGTAACTCCAACTCCATAAAAAAGTGCAAACAAAACAGAGATTAAAACCACAAAAACATAATTATTTCATTTGCATTCTAAACATACAAATGTTTGGGAAATTTCTAGTTTTTTTCTTTTGTTTTTTGGGTTTTAGAGGAAGAATGACAAATGTTTATGAAATCATTACAAAACACTCAAACCAACCAACAACAGCAGCAGTAGCAGCAACAACAAATAACGTTAACATTACGAACATTTTGTAATTGAAATTTCAAGTATGATAAGCTAATATTTGCTGTGTAGCAGTTGTGAATAAGTACCGCTTAAACAGCACAATGACAACATCATAGTAATACAAAAAGCAGAGAGAGAGAGAGAAAGAAATTACAGCCAAGCCAACAACAGGACACGCGAAAATGAATAGATGTTTACAATTACACACAGCCATAACAGCTCACAGACACTAACCAAACTGTTGAGTGACAATAACAGGAAATGTAAAGATATTTACAAGAATAATGGGTTTAAAGTTTAAGAAAATGTAGGAGCAGATAATATGGGGCTTGCATTTAAAAGAGCTTTGGCTGGGGTAAAAGAAAACATAAAATTTTTAAAAATATTTCTAGAGTTTGTAGAGTTTTAAGTTAAAAATCGTGAAAGAATGGTTTAGCGAGCTGCAGTGTCCAGCTTTTTGCTTTTTCACGACCTTAATTCGATTAAGAATTTCTGGTCAATTGCAAAGAGATAGTTAAGACAATAATGATTAACTGTCTAGTAGAATGATGAGTCCAGTCAAAACAGAACTAATACTATTCGCCAGGATATATAAAATCATTCTAGGAACAATTGATTAGAGTTGCTGTCATTATCTTATAATGCCAAATATCTTGAACTATTACTGGATAATAAACTAAATTAAATCTTGAATAAATAATTCACGATCACTAAAGCAGAGACTATTGTTGCAAAAAGTCAATTGGCATATACACAACGCATACACCCGATTTTATTATCAAGCCAATTGTATTTTATATGGTAGCAGATTGGTGTTTAGCTTTGCAGGAGAAAACCCACCAATATAGTTTCCTAAATATTGTGCTACTTCGTCTAAAGGCAATGTTTACTACTATGCTTAACTGGTTACCACCAGCCTTAATGGAAAAACATGTAGTCGAGAACACAAAATAAGACTAACTGCAACGAAATCATCGAAACGTGAAAACTATGATCATGATATGTTTTCGATCCAGGTTTTAAAACAAATATACTGGATTGATTCGCTTATGACAATGGCCTCCATCTTTCGGAGAATATTGAAATGATGGATATAAAACAGCTGCAGAACAGATCCAGTATCAAGGAATAACCCCATATTTAGTAATAGAAAAGCGGCCATTAAATTCTGGAAAGTGTTTAAAAATACAGCGTGTCTTTAAAGGACATAGCAACACATTCATTGTTTATCCTCGCACGAGAACGTGTACATAGGGATAATGAAGAAAACAATACAGCTGACGCATTTGCAGAAGTCTTTGCCAGTATAAATTATAAGAAATTCATACGTGGTTTTAGCATGTTTAACATTTACGTAAACTTCACTTAAATGCCAACGAAATACAGGAAAGCAAAAAATCAGTTTTATGATTAATATATCACGAATTTAGCTAATGATTCTAATGGCCAACAGTACAGGTCACCCTGCCTTTATGATTACATGCTAAAAGATTTACATGCTTATTAGTTATTGAAAAGTTTGGAAAATAAATTTTTATATTCCCAAAGTAAGTTAATGATGAAGGATGTATAAAATAAAGCTTTTTGAAAAGTTACTTGAAAGTAATAAATCACAAACAAATTAATCGAAGACAAACACACAGACAAATGAATTGGAAAAGAACTAAATTTAAAAGCAATTTCAATAAATGTTCATTAATCAGTATTAGAGGGTGATACTACCGTCTTATACTATAGACTACCGTCTTATACTAAATACCACCTTCTTACACCAAAGACTGCCGGCTTATACTAAATACTACCGTCTTAAGCATGGTACTCTGTTCATCATTTCGTGCGAAATACTATCAAAAGCCCATATAAAACTAATGCTGCTGAAGTTGTACTCTGTTCTTATTGTGAAAAGTTACGAAATGTTTCTGGCAGCATGTTTATTCAAAAAAAAAAATGTATATGGCAACATTTTTTTCCAACTGTGAAATAATGTAAGCGGCACATATTTCGCACGAAATTGAAAAAAAACAGCCAAAAACATAAAAGAAACAATGTTGCATACCTAAGGGCAATAAAAACGACAATTTTCTTCTAAATCGCGGCATTGTCACCACTTGCAAATTGTCAAAATTTTCAAACGAAATAATTGATGTTGCTCAACAAATTGCGCAAATTCGAACAGAGTACCATGCTTTATACTAAAGACTTCTGTAGAACTTATAATTATAAGAAATAACGGAAGAACACGCATCATCTTTTCTGTAGCTGCCACAGATTGGGAAACATGTGGTGGAAAATTCTGGGACGAAAAATAATTACTGAGAAAACCTGTTTATCAAGAAGAGATTGAAAATATTTGCTGAAAAAGACGTAACCACTAATGCCCGTAACTTCAACGAAAGAATATCTACCAGTGCATATATACCAACCGTGTTAATAAAAATTGGTAACTTTAACACGTCGGTAGCCTTGCCGACTAGATAAACAACAGTGTATTTTATACCAAGGATTGATTGTAGCGGGTTAATCGTCAGGTGAGCATTTTTTGCTCAAATTGTAAAATAATTTAAAAAACAATCACAGAAAATATGAATTCAGAACTTTTAGAACTAAGAACTTTGAGAAATATCATAAAACAAAATTCTCAAAAGTTAACACACAAATTCTAGGAAATAATTGACCATTTTAAAATTTGGAATGATTTGGAATTTATAAGAAGATTACGTCTTTCAGAGAAAAGTTCATCAGCTGTTTTTTCCCCCCTTCAAGAAATTAGCACTTATTTTCGCACCTTTTCCGGACAAACAATTAAATTTGATAATTAATTGATCCCACGATGTCGAACGATAACGTTCGCTTATATAAGACTTAAGACATAAACTTTTCATCGTATCTATTTTTTTTACTCAATAAAGTTTGTTTATTCCACAACCAAGTTTGTGTCTTAAGTCTTATCTAAGCGAACGTTATCGTTCGACATCGTTGGCCAGGGGGTAAACGTCAAACGCCAATGTTACCACATTTTGCACCGAATGCAGTCTTTAGTTAAACGTAGGTAAAAAAAACGTTAAAATTACCAAATTCTTTTCACCGGTTAGGTAAGGAAAACAAATAGGTATAAACTCTAGGGGGGTTACTCCGTATTTCGATTCGAAAGCAAAAGCTTTCGAAATACAATGTAAAAAGTATACAAATTCGAATGATTTTCTTTTCGAATCGAAATACGGAGTAACCCCCTAGTAGTTATCTATTTGTTAAAATTGAACCTCGTTTATTTAGGATAAGACACAACAAATATTTAGTGTTATGATGCTGTTTGATCTTGCAAAACTCTTGTAAGAGTAAACAACGTCAAACAAATTTGTACCAAAACAAGCAGCTGCGCTTTTTTGAGTAAATATTTGTCTTGATAAACATAATACGAATGGTGCATTGGAGACCCGTTATCGCAAAAGAAAGTATGCTTGCAACCAAGTAAACTATGCTTCGGGTGGCTGTCAACCTAGCTTCAATTCTTTGTCTTTGCGCTGTCTTTGTTCAGTCTTCTTACATTATAAGATTAAGTTTAATCCTAGGCCTTCAATTAACGGTCATCTGACAGTCTTAGTTCAGCTAAAACCTATAGGCTTTTATGATATGACTTTAGATCAGCTTCAATCCTTAATGTAGGGCGTCGAAATTATTCTTTACTGTCTAATGTAGCACTTTGACTTCTTTACCATTTCAAACCTTCCGATTTACTTCAACATTAGCACTTTACATGTTTATTGTGGCAGACACATAACTGAGCAAATAAACAAACAAACAGACGACAGCAACAAAAAAGTAAAAACTGCAGTTGTAATGTTTTAGTTGTTTTATTTGAATATGAAAAAAGAAGTACGCGTTTTAAGCGTGGCGATAATGTCATGTGCAAACTTATTTTTCGCAAACAATTTTTGCTTTTTGGATTTAAACCACAGACAACAGCAGCAAGCGGAAAAGCAGCAGCAAACAAAAAAAAAAAAAAACAGCTATAAAACCTCTACCAGCACAGCAGTAGCAGCAATTGCAAAGGCAATTGCAACAGCAATGTCTGGCTTGAGTGTTTGAGTTGTTCAGTCAAACAAATGTTTTCTTGGTCTGATGTCAATGAAGTTGTAGTTTTTCCTGTTTTTTTTATATACATATATATATTTAACTGTGTCTGTGTCATGTATATGTGTGTGTAAGTGTTTTTCTATATGTGTGTACTTGTACTTCTCGTTCTAGTGCTGTTTAATGGTGGATGCAAAAAGTGGGTTGGCTTGTTTTTCCGTATCCACTTGAAAGTCATTGTCAACAACAAAGATTACTCATAAGTTCTAGACAACAACAGCAGCAGCAACAACCAAACAGCAGCAACAATAGTAACGACAACACTATGAATACAAAAAAAAAAATAGAAACAAATTGTTGGCTAAAAGTTATTGTTTGTTATGGAAAATATTTAAAGTAGAGTGTTTAAATTGAAAATACAAAGGAATTGTTAGTCTTTGAACAAATGTTTATACTTTTAACAGAAGATTTTAATGTTTTTTTTTTCTTCTGGATTTGTAAAAGTTTACAATGGTTTTAAAAGCAGATAAGCATATTCATGTTGTAATTAGTTGCAAAACTTTAAATGTAGTGTAGCTTTCAGGGAAATGTCTAGTAAAACTTAGGATTTTTTTAATATGCCATGGTTTTGAGGCTTGTGATCGAATTTATGCAGGGAACTTAGTTCATTAGCAAAGTAAGATTATGTAAATAGTTATTATGGCTACAAAGTTGTTAATAAGACAGCACGAGCAGCTGATCAAAGGCAATTGTTTTAGAGCTTTAAGTTGTTTAAGTTTCGCATATAAAAAAATTAGGGCAATTAGTAGTACACGCAGAGAAAAAATATAGCAGTGCATGTTTACCACAACTATTGCAAACTTTCTAAACAGTTTTTTAAAATATTATGGTCACTTATAATATTATTTTTCTACCCGTAACGTTATATGTTAAAACATTATAAATAAACAATAAATTAGGTTTCAAATTCAAGGTTTAACATTTTATTTCCCTTTAACCAAACTCAAAATAGTTTAATTAGTAGAAAATGCCAGTTTTGGCCTTGATCCAGTCCGTGTAGCTGGTGACACGGGTGCAGGCCTCGGGATAACCCTTGGTACAATTCTCGCCAAAACCAGTAGAAATCACACCAATTTGGATCAAGTCGGTTTCGGTTTTTAACACTAATGGGCCGCCGGAATCACCATCACAGGGGGAAACACCACCGGCAGTTGAGACGCAAATATCGTTGGCGGTAAAATCGGTACCGTAGACTTTAACACATTCATCATTGGTGATGACTTTCAAGAGGGCCCATTGTAAATCGTTACTAAGACTTTCGTCAGAGTCAGAAGTACGACCCCAACCGGAGGCAACAGCCTCAATACCGATATAAGTAGGGTAAGATTTTGAAATAGCGGGCAATTTCACAGGTGTAATATTGTTAGTATAAGCGGTGGGGGGAATCTTGATTATGGCAATATCGTCGTGATCACTTTTATTATCCCAGTCATCGTGGGCGATTATATCGTTGGGCTTGACCTTGTGTTTAATTTCAGCCTTGGTCCGTTCAATGCCACCCAAGAGTACAATAACAGATATAGCACCATAGGTACAGTGGGCAGCAGTCAGAACCCACTCATGGCCAATCAATGAACCACCACACCACTCTTGTATTTGAGCGACGACATCAATAAATAGACCAACTTGATAGGGGAATTGATGGGGTGTAGCTTTTGTACCCTTGGTAATACCCAATTTAGGATTATGTATGCCAAAGCCAGAGGCGGTGGATAAAGCCAAAGCGAAAAATATTAAGAGTTTCATATTTTTTTTAGAAAGTGATACAAGCAACTGAGGTCTGTTGCCGTTCCCCAACACATTTATATAGTCTGCAGCTTAAAAAATTACGTAAAACTTATGATTAAAAAAATATGTATAAACAAAAAATTAAATATAAAAAATATGTTTAATTGTTGATTTGGCTGAAAAAAACAGAAGAAAATGGTTAATTTAGCTCTTGAATTTGTTTATTTCCTATTTTGTATTTACATTATATTTATTTATTTGTTAATAACAAATATGGAAAAATTCTAGTTGAAAAATAATATTTATTAAATTGATATGGAAGTTGATAAAGAGTAGAATTCCGACCATTGGCAGTGTGACCTTCTGGTTCTACAATAATAAATTGTTTTGGAAATGTTTAAACATCAAGATCTACGCATTTAATAAATATTATTTTCCAACATGTGTCTAAATAGAATTTTTTTAAATTTGTTTTCAACAAATAAAGAAATACAATTTAAATACATTATAAGAAATAAGCTAACAATTGTAACAAATAAAAACTAAATAAACAATTTGTTATTAAACAAGTAAGGGTGCTATATTCGGCTATGCCGAATCTTATATACCCTTCACCTTGTAATTTAACAAACAGAGTATAAAAAGGGGAACAATTCGGTTTTAGTGACTTTGCTCAAAATAAAATAGGGGTTTTAGAGGAGATGCCAGCAAAAAAAAATTTTTGGCGGCCATTCCTATTTTCGAGGGGGGCGGGCCCGTAAAGTACAAAATATATAGGCCTTTACCTCGGGAACAACTGGGTGTCTGATAAATTGTAATACATTAAATAAAAGGTATTAAAAATACCTTTCCAACGATATATATCATGATTATAAAATATGGACCGAATATGGGTTAAATCCGAAAAGAATATTTTTTGACCCGAATTTATTTGTTTTTTTGGAAATTTTTATATGGCAGCTATGACAAATTATGGGCCGATCTGCTTAAATTTTGGAACAGTGATTTTCATGCATATGAAGATATTTCACGTCGAATTTCAACATAGTATTAACGTGGATTTTGAGGGTGGACCTTATGTGGGGGATATTGTCGAATATTAACCGATATTCTCAAAGTCCAGCAGTTTGATTTAGGCATGTACGTATGTAAATGATCCGTGTAATATTTTGGATGGTACCCTTATTTATAAGAGATTTATGAGTATTAAAGTGATTTTCGGAAGAGGGCTTTATATGGGGCATACGGTTAAAAATAGACCGAAAATCACAAAATGTTGTGGGATGATTTTTGTATATATGTTAATGATCTGTGCGTTTTGAGTCGGCACCGATATTTATACAATATATATAAGGATAAATGTCTTTTTCAGATATGGTCCTTGTATGGGAGCTATGACCAATTCTGGGCCGACCAGAATAAAATTTAGTACAACAATTTATTTGTCGATAGAGATTATTTATGTCTAATTTTAGCCGTTTAACATTATTTATATCTGTTTTATACGTATTTAAGTGAATTTTGGAAGTGGACTTTATATGGGGTCTATAGTCAAACATGGACGAAACTGAAAAAAATTTCGTTTTACGATTTCTTTTTGCATGAAACTTATTCCTGCTAAATTTTGTATTGATATTTCAGTTTTATAGGCATTTATGTATAATTAAGAAAATATTTCGGGAAAAATTTTTATGGGGGCTATGAGAAATCATGAACCGATTCTTACTATTTCCGCACACTTTCTTCGTTTATGACAAAAACAATGTATACAAAATTCCATGGTATTATCTGCAATATATTTCAAAATATTGCAATAAAATGGACAAAAAATATCAGATTTTTATGGAGGTTGTCTCACATATTGGTTCATAACTCTGGTTGGCCTAAACCAATTTTGCTGATTTTAAATAGCAAACTTCTCGAAAGCATTTCTGACAGAATTATTGAAGACTTGGATAGCGAAGATATCTGAGGACTTCAGAAAATTGATTTCAACAGACAGACAGACAGACGGATATGGCTTAATCGACTCCGCTATTTATAAGGATCGAGAATATATATACTTATATATACCCTTCTCATGAAGGTGAAGGGTATAAAAATTAATAATTATAATTTAAATACAATTCCTACATACATAAACAAATTCAAGAGCTATATTAACGATTTGCTTCTGTTTTTCAGCTACACCAACAATCTAAAATTTTGTTTATACATATTTTTTCAATTCAAAACTAATGTTATAGTGTCGTGGAAGTTATTCGTCGCACAGTGGCTCAGAATCGTTTCTCATCGGCTAAAAATTGTGCAACTTTTGAACCGATGCACGTTGGGTTGAAATGGGTCGAAAGCGACGCTTAATTGAATTTTTAAAATTAAGGTTTTGTAGTAATATTTGGTATCGGATAAAACTAGATAAAATTTTACATCACTGTGTAAATTTTCAAGCATCTATCTTGTCAGCTGACTCCGTAGTGAGTTGTCAAAGTTAAACATTTTTTGCAATTTTTTTAAAAAGTGAAAAAAGTAAAATTTTGCATTAAACGAGTCCGTTATTTTAAGAATGGAACCTTCAACTTCAAGTATTTAAGTGTATAAAAATGATTTAGTGTTTTTGAAAATATGTGTGAAAATATATTTGACGATTTTTTTTAAAAAAGGTCTAAAATTGGCCTATTTTTGATGTTTCGTGGACCATAACTTCTAAGTTAGTTAAGGTTGGATTTGAATCATATATTTTCTAAAAGTATGCAATCTTAGCTTGCTAATACAAGAAAGAAAATTTGCGGTTTTGTTGGTCCATTTTTTGCTGTTAACATTTTTCTGTTTGAAGTCGTGTTTTTTCAGAGTCATGTATTTAACAAAACTAACGTGTATTTTGTTTTGCTATAGTCATTCGTTCAATGTTTACTGTTGTTGTTATTGCAGAAACAAGATCACGAATTCAAAAATAATTTCGGGAAAGAACTGGATTAATTGTGGATCAGTCAAAGCCATGTTCCGGAATTTTTAACGACGGGAATACAGCAAGTAGTATTTTTTTTAAATGCAGAAATATCAGCAGAAATAAAGAAAGTTGATTTGGCCTTAATTAAAAAATGCGCACAATATTAGTTGTTATTTCCTGTGATCATGAAATCCACCTAGAGAATTTTCGCAATTTTGCTCATTACACTGCAAAGTACTTTGTTGAAAAATATCCATGGTTTTGTATGACTCCTACAATACATAAATTTTTAATTCATGGTCCCGAAATCATAAAATATTCCATTTTACCGATTGGACAACTTTCAGAAGAAGTACAGGAAGCCAAAAATAAGGATTTTAAAAATTATAGGGAACACTTTGCTCGCAAATGCAGCCGAGAAAAGTCGAATGAAGATATTCTAAATAGATTTTTTTCTCATTTCAGACCCATTCATATCTAGTATAAATAAACAAAATGAGCGGAAAGAAAAGCAACAATTATCAAATTCCGAACTACAGCTTTTGCTATCGCCTATTATTTCTCAAGAAATACATGATAGTGAGAGTAATGATAGTGAGAGTAATGATAGTGAAGATTATGATGATGAAGGTGAGGATGAACATAATGATATAGATGAGGACGATTATGATGCAGATTGTTAAAACAATTAGTGTATAATATATTTTTTTTTCTTAAATACAAACAAAATGCATAAAAAAAAAAATAAAATGTTGTTTTTTATTAACATTTTATACAAATTTTAGAATTCATGAAATTTTGTCGTAAGGAAAAATAGAAGTTTAAATTATATGTATATGTATATATTATTTTTTATTTATCTTTTTAATAATATATTCAATATATTTTAGTTTTAAATTTTATTTAATCATTTATAGCTTTCTATTTTAAATTTACAATAAAATTTGTAAATTAAGCCCATTTTCCACAAAGTTGAAAAAACGTTCCCAAACAGACAAAAAAGTTTTTTTTGTTAAATATGGTTTCTTTTTAAGTGAATGATAATTATTGATAAACAAAAAAATTTATAAAAATTTATTGTAAATTTTTGTATGCAATCTTCTCCATACAGACTATAGAGGACAGAGAAGGGCAAGAGACAGCTAGAACACAGTTTACTTCAATGCTGGAGAATCACATCAACGTTATATACTGAGTACTGTTCCACTGTAACTAAAAAATTTTTGCACAAAAACAAAAACATACTTATATTAAAAGCGGATAAGGGTAATGTCACAGTGGCAATGGAGAAAAAGGATTATGATGTTAGAATAAAGAATATCCTTAATGATATGATGACATATAGGTGGACAAATAAAGATCCCACATTATCGCTAAAAAAGAAGAACCATGATCTGGTAGATGAACTATTTTTGTGCAATAATATAACTGTGATAGAAAAGAAAAGACTGAAGAATGACGCGGCAACTGCACCTAGAATATATGGACTTCCTAAAATCCATAAGGAAGATTACCCTCTTAGACCAATCTGTGCATCAGTTAATTCGCCGTCCAGCGAACTATGCAAATTACTGACAAATGTTTTGAAAAAACTTACTGAACTTTCGGTTTACAATGTAAGGGATGCAGTGCAATTTAGAAATAAGGTAAACAACAGTGAGATATATACGGACGAAAAATTAGTTTCGTTTGATGTGGTATCACTTTTTCCAAGTATACCAGTGGACTACGCAATAGAGGTCATAAAGAACAAATGGATTGATATAGAGAAACATACAAATATACCAAAGGAACTATTTTTGAGAATTTTAAGATTTTGCATCAAGGACAACAGATATTTTAAGTACAACGACAAAGTATACATCCAATGCAAAGGACTGCCAATGGGTTCACCGGCATCACCTATAGTGGCAGATATAGTGATGGAGGAACTCCTGGGAACATGTATGAAGAATCTGGACGAAAAACCTAAATTATTGACGAAATATGTGGACGACCTTTTTGGGATTATAAAGATAAGTGCAATAAAAAAGACGTTGGAACAACTGAACACATTTCACAAAAACATTAAATTTACAATGGAGGAGGAGGAAAATGGAAAACTCCCATATTTAGATACTCTGGTCATAAGAAGCGGAAATAGAATTAAAATAGACTGGTACCAAAAACCGACGGCTTCAGGGAGAATTGTAAATTTCCATTCTTGTCAACCAAAGAAGATAATAATGAATACGGCCAACAATCTGATCAACAGGGTTTTTTCCATTAGCGATGAGTCATTCCATTCTCACAATAAAGAAAAAATTAAATGTATTCTTAAAAAAAACTCTTTCCCTGAAAATATAATAAATACTTTAATTGAAAACTATGGAAAAACCCCACCTAGGGAACATAAAGAGGATAAGAAAATATATAAATCAATGACGTATGTACCACTTATCGCAGAAAGAATAAAGAATTCTGAAATTTATAATAAGGACAAATTTATGATTGCACACACATCGACGAATACATTAAAACAACTTTTCTCCAACACCAAATGTAAACTTGACAAATTAGACAATAATAACGTAATATATAAGATTAGTTGCACAGGAAATGATCAGGACATATGCGATCAAGTTTATGTCGGTACTACAGGAAATAAACTTAGGACACGTATAGCTGGACATAAATCAGATTTTAAAAACATTAATAAAACATCAACACAAAAAACTGCACTCACATCCCATTGTGCAGAGAGACAACATAAACCAAACCTGGAAAATGTGGAGATATTACAAAGAGAGGAGAAATATAATAAACGATATACTTTAGAGATGCTCCATATAATTAACATATCAAAGGAGAGGAGAATGAATTATAAGACAGACACAGAGAACTGCGCCAATAGCTATAGATACATAATTAAAAAGAAAAGTAAATAGTTAAGTTAGTTCATTATTGAAGGTGGAGACAATAATACGTCTCTTATAAAAATATAATTGTAACTCATTGTAAGTGTTTTGTTTTTCTTTTCTGTTTTTACTTTTTGTTGTTATTATGTTTTTGTTTTTTATTTTTATTTAAAACACAGTCATTGTTAATATTTTTCGTACATTTGTGTTTTTCTTTTATTGTTACTACAGCCTTGATAATGATATCCGAAGGATATCGAAATATTGGAAGAAATAATTTAATAAATAAATAATATACACATTTTTTACAAATAATTGGCCTCGAGCTCGAAAAAACTTTTTATTTTATATGTAGAAACATTTAATTTCTTAGTTCCAGAAGAAGGTGGAAAGATCATTGCCCAAAGCTTTTTTGACGACTATCTTTCTGCTGAAGAATTTGAGTCCACGTGGTGTGCATGCACCAACTACAGACTTTAACAAATTTTTAAAGAAAGCGGTAATCTGAGTGAAATTTTTAAACTTTGGCACCAGTATAAGAACCCAAACGGCTTTAAATTGGTGAGTTGTCCACTATAAGTATTTTTATAGTTCTTTGTAGATAAATACGGAAATAACATACATATGTACGTTTGATTACTTTTATAGATTTACATGCAGGCATTACAAGACCATATTGATTTTATACAAAAAAGGGGCGACAGTTTTCAACCTTTTATATTGGCAATTGGAGATTTTGAAAAAATTGAAAGTTTTAGATCTTTAGATATGTGTTTCAAAATTGTTGTTTGTTGTGAATCAGTTTGGTCCTTTATTGAAATTTATTTTTATGCTTTAAACACAAATTAAAAAAAAAAACAAATTCTAAGGTTAGCTTCATGGTGCAACTATACAAGGTGAGTGCAAATCGACAACAAATACAACACAAAACAGAAACAACAGGCATTTTGTTTGTGTAAAATAATGTACTACTATCAAAAATGCTTGAAAAATCATTACTTTTGACACAAGTAAATTGTAAACATAGTAGTCAGCAGGGCTACTGCACTCACCTTCTATATTTGCACCATGGTTAGCTTCCTTCTAGATAATTTGAAAAATGTTGACAATTAAATCCACTAATTTCATAATTTTTTCAAAACAATTTGTTGTGAAAAAATGTTTGTTTAAAAAGAAAGATCTCAAACACAATCTGAAACAATCATAATCTTAATTAAAAAGTTATATTTTAGTTGTATAATATATTACTTATGTATGTGTATATGTATGTATTTAAATTTGTAAAATATAATTTTTATGTAATATAATTGAATAAGTTTAAATAAGTTTAAATGTTTAAAATAAAAAAATAATATATTTATTTTGTGAAGTAATATACAGAAATCGATTGCTATTATTTTAGTATAAAATAAAATAAATTCATTAAAATAGTGAATATTTTTCACCAAAAAAATTTAATTTAATCATTAAATTAATTCATTAAAGTAATGAAATTATTTCATAAATTCTATGAAGTTATTTGATTAAAATTATGAAACTATTTCATTACATTTATGAAACTATTTCAATAAATATCTAAATTATTTCATAGAATTTATGAAAGTATTTCATAGAATTTATGATTTTTCATCATTGGACCTATGAAATCCTTCATTAGACTAACGATTTTAAATCCTGTTTATAATGAAATTTATTCATTGAAATTATGAATTGTTTCATTAAAATATTGACACATTTCATTAAATTAATGACAAATATTCACATTTCCAATGAATTATATTTCATGTAGATAATGTATAACTTTCATTGATTTCGTTTCATTGATATGGGTTTAATGAAACATGTTTCATTAATCCAATGAAGCGCTACGTTGGTTGAATTTTAATGTAAATTTTCATTACATTAATGTCAGAATTCATTGGATTCACGCAGAAAATTCTTTCAGTGTACAAAAATTGAATTGACGTGTGTCAATGAAATGACATGTTCAAAAGAGAATTGAACAAAAACTGAAGAGTGTGAAACAAGACAAAGAATTGAAAGTTGCTTAATAAATAAACAATACGAAAAAAATATTAAATTCGATGATTCGATGTAAGCAAAAAAGTATAATTAGGGTGGTTTCACATGTTTTATATTATATTAAGGGGCTTTACATAACATTTAGACCCAGATACTAAATTTTCGTTTTTCATAATAAACATGGTGTATCATTAGCTGGTGAGCCTTCAATCTTGCTAGATTCTAAAAAAAATGGGCCACCGATGTCAACTCAACAGGTAGAAACACCCTGTTGTTATACAAATTAGCAGTGCTGCGAATATTCACTTCTGAGGTATGATATTTTTCTAAAAAGGAAACAAAAACCAATACTATTAAATATCTGCAAATTATTCATAAATAAAGTAGAAGAAGTCCTTTTAAAAAGTTAGTGAAAAATTAAATATTTACAACCCTATTCAAAAACTCTTATTATTGTTAATAAAGATTTTCTCGTACAAAAATGCTCTTGTTCATCTTTGATAACTTTAATAATTGTTTTTGAATTTAACGGTATGCAATTTTTACAATATTATTATTTTTCCTCCCGTAACGTTAAATGTTAAAACATTATAAATACACAATAAATTAGGTTTCAAATTCAAGGTTCAACATTTTATTTGCTTCAAGTAGTATCAATACATCAATATTATATATCGAATTCCCTTTAACCAAACTCAAAATAGTTGAATTAGTAGAAAATGCCAGTTTTGTCCTTGATCCAGTCCAAGTAGCTGGTGACACGGGTTAAGGCTTCGGGATTACCCTGGGTACAACTCTCTACAGCACCGATAGAAATCACACCAATTTGGATCAGGTCGGTTTCGGTTTGTAACACTAATGGGCCGCCGGAATCACCATTACAGGTGGAAACACCACCGGCAGTTGAGACGCATATATGGTTGGCGGTAATACGGTAGACTTTAACACATTCATCATTGGTGATGACTTTCAAGCGGGCCCATTGTAAATCGTTACTAAGCCTTTTGTCAGAGTCAGAAGTATGACCCCAACCGGTGGCAACAGCCTCAATACCGATATAAGTAGAGTAAGATTTGGAAATAGCGGGCAAATTCACAGGTATAATATTGCTGGTATAAGCGGTGTGGGGAATCTTGATTACGGCAATATCGTTGTTATATTTTACATAATCATAGTCAGGGTGGCGGATTATATCGGTACACCTGACCTTGTGTTTAATATCAGCCTTGGTCCGTTCGGTGCCACCTAAGAGCACAATAACAGATAGAGCACCATAGGTACAGTGGGCAGCAGTCAGAACCCACTCATGGCCAATCAATGAACCACCACACCACTCTTGTATTTGAGCGACGACATCAATAAATAGACCAACTTGATAGGGGAATTGATGGGGTGTAGCTTTTGTACCCTTGGTAATACCCAATTTAGGATTATGTATGCCAAAGCCAGAGGCGGTGGATAAAGCCAAAGCGAAAAATATTAAGAGTTTCATATTTTTTTTAGAAAGTGATACAAGCAACTGAGGTCTGTTGCCGTTCCCCAACACATTTATATAGTCTGCAGCTTAAAAAATTACGTAAAACTTATGATTAAAAAAATATGTATAAACAAAAAATTAAATATAAAAAATATGTTTAATTGTTGATTTGGCTGAAAAAAACAGAAGAAAATGGTTAATTTAGCTCTTGAATTTGTTTATTTCCTATTTTGTATTTACATTATATTTATTTATTTGTTAATAACAAATATGGAAAAATTCTAGTTGGAAAATAATATTTATTAAATTGATATGGAAGTTGATAAAGAGTAGAATTCCGACCATTGGCAGTGTGACCTTCTGGTTCTACAATAATAAATTGTTTTGGAAATGTTTAAACATCAAGATCTACGCATTTAATAAATATTATTTTCCAACCTGTGTTTAAATAGAATGTTTTTAAAATTGTTTTCAACAAATAAAGAAATACAATTTAAATACATTATAAGAAATAAACTAACAATTGTAACAAATAATAACTAAACAAACAATTTGTTATTAAACAAGTAAGAGTGCTATATTTGGCTATGCCGAATAATAAATACCCTTAACCTTTGTTGTGGATGCAATTATTACCATAATTTACAGAGTTTGTCTGATGTTCATAATAATCTTGAGTGTAATTTAACAAACAGAGTATAAAAAAGGGGAACAATTCGGTTTTAGACTTTGCTCAAAAAAAAAAAAAAAACTTCATAAAATACGGCTTTTAGAGGAGATGCCAGCAAAAAAAAAATTGTTGGCGGCCATTCCTATTTTAGAGGGGGGCGGGCCCGTAAAGTTCAAAATATATAGGCCTTTATCTCGGGAACAACTGGGTGTCTGATAAATTGTAATACATTAAATAAAAGGTATTAAAAATACCTTTCCAACGATATATATCATGATTATAAAATATGGACCGAATATGGGTTAAATCCGAAAAGAATATTTTTTGACCCGAATTTATTTATTTTTTTGGAAATTTTTATATGGCAGCTATGACAAATTATGGGCCGATCTTCTTACATTTTGGAACAGTGATTTTCATGCATATGAAGATATTTCACGTCGAATTTCAACATAATAACGGTATATATAAGATATATTTTAGTATTAGCGTGGATTTTGAGGGTGGGCCTTATGTGGGGGATATTGTCGAATATTGACCGATATTCTCAAAGTCCAGCAGTTTGATTTAGGCATGTACGTATGTAAATGATCCGTGTAATATTTTGGATGGTACCCTTATTTATAAGAGATTTATGAGTATTAAAGTGATTTTCGGAAGAGGGCTTTATATGGGGCATACGGTTAAAAATAGACCGAAAATCACAAAATTTTGTGGAATGATTTTTGTATATATGTTAATGATCTGTGCGTTTTGAGTCGGCACCGATATTTATACAATATATATAAGGATAAATGTCTTTTTCAGATATGGTCCTTGTATGGGAGCTATGACCAATTCTGGGCCGACCAGAATAAAATTTAGTACAACAATTTATTTGTCGATAGAGATTATTTATGTCTAATTTTAGCCGTTTAACATTATTTATATCTGTTTTATACGTATTTAAGTGAATTTTGGAAGTGGACTTTATATGGGGTCTATAGTCAAACATGGACGAAACTGAAAAAAATTTCGTTTTACGATTTCTTTTTGCATGAAACTTATTCCTGCTAAATTTTGTATTGATATTTCAGTTTTATAGGCATTTATGTATAATTAAGAAAATATTTCGGGAAAAATTTTTATGGGGGCTATGAGAAATCATGGACCGATTCTTACTATTTCCGCACACTTTCTTTGTTTATGACAAAAACAATGTATACAAAATTCCATGGTATTATCTGCAATATATTTCAAAATATTGCAATAAAATGGACAAAAAATATCAGATTTTTATGGAGGTTGTCTCACATATTGGTTCATAACTCTGGTTGGCCTAAACCAATTTTGCTGATTTTAAATAGCAAACTTCTCGAAAGCATTTCTGACAGAATTATTGAAGACTTGGATAGCGAAGATATCTGAGGACTTCAGAAAATTGATTTCAACAGACAGGCAGACAGACGGATATGGCTTAATCGACTCCGCTATCTATAAGGATCGAGAATATATATACTTATATATACCCTTCTCATGAAGGTGAAGGGTATAAAAATTAATAATTATAATTTAAATACAATTCCTACATACATAAACAAATTCAAGAGCTATATTAACGATTTGCTTCTGTTTTTCAGTTAAACCAACAATCTAAAATTTTGTTTATACATATTTTTTCAATTCACAACTAATGTTATAGTGTCGTGGAAGTTATTCGTCGCACAGTGGCTCAGAATCGTTTCTCATCGGCTAAAAATTGTGCAACTTTTGAACCGATGCACGTTGGGTTGAAATGGGTCGAAAGCGACGCTTAATTGAATTTTTAAAATTAAGGTTTTGTAGTAATATTTGGTATCGGATAAAACTAGATAAAATTTTACATCACTGTGTAAATTTTCAAGCATCTATCTTGTCAGCTGAATCCGTAGTGAGCTGTCAAAGTTAAACATTTTTTGCAATTTTTTTAAAAAGTGAAAAAAGTAAAATTTTGCATTAAACGAGTCCGTAATTTCCAAATTCAACGTTAGTAAAGTGTTATTTTAAGAATGGAACCTTCAACTTCAAGTATTTAAGTGTATAAAAATGATTTAGTGTTTTTGAAAATATGTGTGAAAATATTTTTGACGATTTTTTTTTAAAAAGGTCTAAAATTGGCCTATTTTTGATGTTTCGTGGACCATAACTTCTAAGTTAGTTAAGATTGGATTTGAATCATATATTTTCTAAAAGTATGCAATCTTAGCTTGCTAATACAAGAAAGAAAATTTGCGGTTTTGTTGGTCCATTTTTTGCTGTTAACATTTTTCTGTTTGAAGTCGTGTTTTTTCAGAGTCATGTATTTAACAAAACTAACGTGTATTTTGTTTTGCTATAGTCATTCGTTCAATATTTACTGTTGTTGTTATTGCAGAAACAAGATCACGAATTCAAAAATAATTTCGGGAAAGAACTGGATTAATTGTGGATCAGTCAAAGCCATGTTCCGGAATTTTTAACGACGGGAATACAGCAAGTAGTATTTTTTTTAAATGCAGAAATATCAGCAGAAATAAAGAAAGTTGATTTGGCCTTAATTAAAAAATGCGCACAATATTAGTTGTTATTTCCTGTGATCATGAAATCCACCTAGAGAATTTTCGCAATTTTGCTCATTACACTGCAAAGTACTTTGTTGAAAAATATCCATGGTTTTGTATGACTCCTACAATACATAAATTTTTAATTCATGGTCCCGAAATCATAAAATATTCCATTTTACCGATTGGACAACTTTCAGAAGAAGTACAGGAAGCCAAAAATAAGGATTTTAAAAATTATAGGGAACACTTTGCTCGCAAATGCAGCCGAGAAAAGTCGAATGAAGATATTCTAAATAGATTTTTTTCTCATTTCAGACCCATTCATATCTAGTATAAATAAACAAAATGAGCGGAAAGAAAAGCAACAATTATCAAATTCCGAACTACAGCTTTTGCTATCGCCTATTATTTCTCAAGAAATACATGATAGTGAGAGTAATGATAGTGAAGATTATGATGATGAAGGTGAGGATGAACATAATGATACAGATGAGGACGATTATGATGCAGATTGTTAAAACAATTAGTGTATAATATATTTTTTTTCTTAAATACAAACAAAATGCATAAAAAAAAAAATAAAATGTTGTTTTTTATTAACATTTTATACAAATTTTAGAATTCATGAAATTTTGTCGTAAGGAAAAATAGAAGTTTAAATTATATGTATATGTATATATTATTTTTTATTTATCTTTTTAATAATATATTCAATATATTTTAGTTTTAAATTTTATTTAATCATTTATAGCTTTCTATTTTAAATTTACAATAAAATTTGTAAATTAAGCCCATTTTCCACAAAGTTGAAAAAACGTTCCCAAACAGACAAAAAAGTTTTTTTTGTTAAATATGGTTTCTTTTTAAGTGAATGATAATTATTGATAAACAAAAAAATTTATAAAAATTTATTTCGTTACTTTTTTAAAAAAGTTGTAAAATTCGCGAAATCCTTCAAAATCCAAATTCAGACTTTAAATCAAACTTATGTTCAGATTTATGCAAAATATATATTTATTGGTCTACAACAGCAAATTGTCATAAAAAGAAGCTGCAATAGTTCAAAATAAAATATTAATAATTATTTACAATTTGCTTTGGCACTACTCCACGCAGCGTCTTCACACATTATCAAACGTCGAACTTGTAAATGATGTCTTGCCAGATGTCTTACCTCTGGCATAAACCACTTTAATGAGATCGTCTCATATTAATTTTAAATCTCAAATATTAAGCTTTTTTTAAAAAATCCACAAAAATTATAAAAGAAAAATTTCATAAAGGTTTTTTGTATATAAAAATTGTTATTTAATATCCAAGTAGAAAAGAAGGTTTCAATGCCTAAACTCTTTATGAAAAATGTGGTAAATTTATGAGGGCAATGTTTTAAATATAGAATTGAAAAAAATTTAATTAAAAGGTAATGTTGATTTCAATTAGAATACAATTTAGTTCAATTCAGTAATTTCTAATATCAACTCTTGCTAAAGCTTGTTTTCAGACTAACGATCGAGCGCAAAGTGATTTTAACAATTCAAGTTTCTGACATTATTCTAGGATTTGTTAAAGTTTACAATGGTTTTAAAAGCAGATAAGCATATTCATGTTGTAATTAGTTGCAAAACTTTAAATGTAGTGTAGCTTTCAGGGAAATGTCTAGTAAAACTTAGGATTTTTTTAATATGCCATGGTTTTGAGGCTTGTGATCGAATTTATGCAGGGAACTTAGTTCATTAGCAAAGTAAGATTATGTAAATAGTTATTATGGCTACAAAGTTGTTAATAAGACAGCACGAGCAGCTGATCAAAGGCAATTGTTTTAGAGCTTTAAGTTGTTTAAGTTTCGCATATAAAAAAATTAGGGCAATTAGTAGTACACGCAGAGAAAAAATATAGCAGTGCATGTTTACCACAACTATTGCAAACTTTCTAAACAGTTTTTTAAAATATTATGGTCACTTATAATATTATTTTTCTACCCGTAACGTTATATGTTAAAACATTATAAATAAACAATAAATTAGGTTTCAAATTCAAGGTTTAACATTTTATTTCCCTTTAACCAAACTCAAAATAGTTTAATTAGTAGAAAATGCCAGTTTTGGCCTTGATCCAGTCCGTGTAGCTGGTGACACGGGTGAAGGCCTCGGGATTGCCCTTGGTACAACTCTCGTCAACACCGATAGAAATCACACCAATTTGGATCAGGTCGGTTTCGGTTTGTAACACAAATGGGCCGCCGGAATCACCAGTACAGGTGGAAACACCACCGGCAGTTGAGATGCAAATATGGTTGGCGGTAAAATCGGTACCGTAGAATTTGACACATTCCTTATCTTCGATGACTTTCAAGTGGGCCCATCGTAAATCATTACTAAGACTTTTGTCAGAGTCAGAAGTATGACCCCAACCGGTGGCAACAGCCTTAATATCGATATAAGTAGGGTAAGATTGGGAAATAGCGGGCAATTTCACAGGTGTAATATTGTTAGTATAAGCGGTGGGGGGAATCTTGATTACGGCAATATCGTCGTTATCACTTTTATAATCCCAGTCAGGGTGGGCGATTATATCGTTCGGCATGACCTTGTATTTAATTTCAGCCTTGAGCCGTTCGGTGGCACCCAAGAACACAGTTACATGTATAGCACGATAGCTAGAGTGGGCAGCAGTCAGAACCCACTCGTTGCCAATCAAGGAACCACCACACCATTCTGATGCACTAACGCGATTAAAGGCTAGACCAACTTGATAGGAGAATTTACCGGGTGTAGCTTGTTTACCCTTGGTAATACCCAATTTAGGATTACGTATGCCAAAGCCGGAGGCGGTGGATAAAGCCAAAGCGAAAAATATTAAGAGTTTCATATTTTTTTTAGAAAGTGATACAAGTAACTGAGGTCTGTTGCCGTTCCCCAACACATTTATATAGTCTGCTTACAAAATTACGTAAAACTTATGATTAAAAAAATATGTATAAACAAAAAATTAAATATAAAAAATATGTTTAATTGTTGATTTGGCTGAAAAAAACAGAAGAAAATGGTTAATTTAGCTCTTGAATTTGTTTATTTCCTATATTGTATTTACATTATATTTATTTATTTGTTAATAACAAATATGAAAAAATTCTAGTTGGAAAATAATATTTATTAAATTGATATGGAAGTTGATAAAGAGTAGAATTCCGACCATTGGCAGTGTGACCTTCTGGTTCTACAATAATAAATTGTTTTGGAAATGTTTAAACATCAAGATCTACGCATTTAGTAAATATTATTTTCCAACCTGTATAGGATTTTTTTAAATTTGTTTTCAACAAATAAAGAAATAAAATTTAAATACATTATAAGAAATAAACTAACAATTGTAACAAATAATAACTAAATAAACAATTTGTTATTAAAAAAATGAATAATTATAATTTAAGTACAATATAGGAAATAAACAAATTCAAGAGCTATATTAACCACTTGCTTTTGTTTTTCAGCTAAACCAACAATCTAAAATTTTGTTTATACATATTTTTTCAATTCACAACTAATGTTATAGTGTCGTGGAAGTTATTCGTCGCACAGTGGCTCAGAATCGTTTCTCATCGGCTAAAAATTGTGCAACTTTTGAACCGATGAAGATATTTTAATAATTTTTTGTGAAGAGAAAACAATTTGAAGTTCTCTCTAGTTTTAATTACATTAAAATCGATTCAACATACACAAAAAACTCATTATCTTAAAAAGTAATATTCCACGCTTAAATACCTAAACTCTTTATGAAAAATGTGGTAAATTTATAAGGGCAATGTTATATGTATAAATAAAGTATTGAATAGAATTAAAAAAATTAATTTAAAAGGAAATGTTCATTTCAATTAGAATACAATTTAGTTCAATTCAGTAATTTCTAATATCAACTCTTGCTTCAGCTTGTTTTCAGACTAACGATCGAGCGCAAAGTGATTTTAACAATTCAAGTTTCTTAAATTATTCTACCTTATTTAAGCTTGCATATTTTTAGGTATTAATACGAGGTCTGATAAAAAAATAATAATATTTAAAATTTCGTGAGTTAATTATGTTCGATTTTCGCATTTTTTTCTGTTATGTTGGTAAACATGTCTGTTTTATATGTTGGTAATATGTGTGCTCTTCGATTTTTTACTATTCGAAAAAATGGATCAAAGTTTTGTGTAAAAAATTAAATTGAATACGCAAGGACATTTGAAATGTTGAGTGTGGCTCTTGATGAGTTTACTATGAGCAGAACACAAGTTCAATTGTAGTATAACCGGTTGAAGGAAGGCCGAGAAGATGTCAATTACGGTGCTCGTCCTGGTCGCCCGAGCACATTGACAACCCATGAAAACATTGAAGCAGTGAAGTAAATGATTTTGGATAATCGTCGAATCACTATCAGATGATGTTGGCATATCGTTAGCCTCATGCCAAGCAATTTTTACGAATGTTTTAGGCATGAAACATGCTGCAGCGAAGATTGTTCTAAAATTGTTAAATTTTGAGCAAAAACAACGTCGCATGGACATCGCTCAGGAGCTGTGGAACATCGTCAATGACGATCCAGATTTCGTCAACAAGGTCATTACTGGTAACGAATCATGGGTGTATGGCTATGACATTGAAACCAAAGACCAATCATTCCAATGGGAACGTCCAGAAGAGCCAAGACCGAAAAAATCACGTCAAGTTCGGTCAAATGTGAAGGCTTTGCTCACTGTTTTCTTCGACTGCAATGGCGTGGTGCATCATGAATTCTTGCCACAAGGTTGCACGGCCAATAAGGAATACTTCCTTGAAGTTATGCACCGTTTGCGCGAACCAATTCGTCAGAAACGCACAGAATTGTGGAAAACGCAACCGTGGTGTGTGAGTTTTTGGCCAAAAACAAAACCGTTATTATGCCTTAACCACCATATTCACCGGACTTGGCTCCCGCTGACTTTTTGAATGGAAAGCGTTTTGCTACGATTGAGGAGATAAGAAAAGTCGAAACAGGAGCTGTTGGCGATACAAAAAAGCGCGTTTCAGAAGTTTTTCGAGGATTAGGAAAAAAACGCTGACATAAGTGTATTATATCTGACGGGGATTACTTTGAAGGGAACAAGATAGTTATTGATGAAAAAATAAATACTTTAAAAAAATTAAAATAACGGTTATTTTTTGATCAGACTTGTCAAAAGTCCACTTGTCAAAAGTGGAAACAGTAGGTGTTTTGATGACGTTGACGGCTCTTCTTTCTCATTCTCAGCGCCGATATTCTCATTGAAACCAATATCAATGCCAGAAACACCTACCATCGATTTTGGAATGCAAATGCACCGGTCCTCCATCATTTGCTCTGGACTCTGTCTTATTTTGGGCGAGTTTTCTTTTGACATCACTTTTGCATTTATTCCATGTCTGCCTAGGTTAAAACAACACAATTTTACAAGAGTATTGTTTGGTACACAAGTTTGTGCTTACATTTTTCCAACAATTCACATCTTTTTTCGGTGGACCAAAGAGCCTCCACGCCGGCTAATCCCGCTTGGATTATCCCCGTGCCTTCCCCAGTTAAGATATAAAAATTTATAAAATAATCAATTTACATACATACTTACATTTCTCTAAAATATAAAAAAAAACAGAATTAAATGAAATTGCTGTTTAACTCTTTTTTTTTTTTAAGAGAAGTACCACTCAGGCAATTAAAATATATGCCTATATATAATTGCGTTACATTCTTTGGAAAGGGGATTGGTTGGAGAAGTAAAGGTGGTGAAAGAAGAAATCTTTTTTATATCACAACTCTGCAATTGCGCATTATGTTTGTTTTTAGTGCAGAATTGTAGCGCCTCTGGTGGTGAGTAGGCGCATTAATGCTAAAACTCGATTTTATAGCCTTTATTTAATTATTTTACTTTGGTGGCGTTTCAATGCTATACCAGCGACGGAGGGCGCTGTGATAAATATAAGTTATGATAGAAAACTAATAATTATCAGAAATTGATGTTGTTTGAGTGGCAGTGGCTGGGAATCGAACCCGTGCTACAAATACCAACTCATGCTCAATGATCAAATGCGCTAACCAATTAAGCTACAGCACCCTCTCCATAACATTTTTAATTTGTTTACAATAACATAAACTACAGCTGTTTGATGCTTCGATTATTTCCAATAAAAAACGGATAACATTGGTTTCTGTGACACCAACAATATCTTTTTGTCGGTTTAAAATCCAATTCCAATAAGATCGTTTTCTATGACACCCCTGAATAGTAATCACAAAATCCAGAAATATTTATTTTTGGCTTATTTCTGTTGCATTAAAACAAGTTTTTCAAATGACAAAAAAAAAAAAAAAAAAAAAAACATGCCTTAATAATATTATCTACTCCTGACTTACTTACCAATTTAAAGGCATAAATAATAAACAGACTTTAACAAAATTTTTAAAATCGATAGCATATGCTCTCACAAATTATATGTACAAGTAGTAGGATACTAATTTCAATTATTCATGTCTAGCACATGTCACATTGCTGTTATCTAAGGTCAGTTAACACGACAGCTTTTACTAAATACACACACACAGACACAGGCACACATACTACAAAACAGAAAAAATAAAACTAACAAAAAGTCAAACCGTAAACACCCTTACCAAACAAAATATGCAGAAATGATAAACCCCAACCCCCTTAAACTTTAAAATTAATGGAACAATTTGTAAAATGAAACCAAAATAACAATAACAAAACTTGGGCTTTAAAGAGTGCATGAAAACAAAAATGAACCCAAAAAAAAAAAAAAACAAAAAAGAGTGAAAGAAAACCTTTAATCAAGTTTAAAATCTTAAAATAAATGTAAACTTAAATTGCAGGATTTTAATTTATTAAACATGAAAATTAAAACAAGAGATAACAAAAATACTTGACAAACAAGCAAAAAGAAGCTGAAAAAGTTTTTCTTTTTTTTTTTCAAAAAAAAAACTTTTACATTTCTTTGAAATAAATTTAAAAGCGCAGCTGCCGTTAGAAAAATAAATTAAACTTTGACATTTAAGCTAACCAAGAGAGTTAGAGAGCAAAAACTGCTTCGAAACCTGCTGAATGGAAATTCTTTATTAACATAAAGAGTAAAACTAAGGCTCTCTGCCAACACGTGTCGTTTTATTAAAAAAAAGCTTTTAACTTTTAACTCTTTGGCTTTGAACAAACCAGCTTTTATCCTTTTACTCTCTTTACTAACATTTCCTTTTACTAAATTGCCTTTGAAGTTCTGAATTTATGGTGTCAGTAGAAAGCTTTTGGCTTCTTGCTCTATAAATCTTATTTTTTTTTTTTTTGTTTGCCTAGTGTGTAAATAGCAGCTGCCATTAAATAAAATTTCCTTTAACCATGTGATTATAAGCCAAAAAGGCGGCATGAAAAGTTTCTCTTGTTATTTTTTTTTTTTTTGTAATTTTTTGTTATTGTCGGTTTCGCAAAGTGCAAAGTAGTAAATTTAATTGAGGCATGAGAGTGTAAATATGTAAATTCATTTGAGATTATAATGAGTTGTAATCACCAAATGATACTGGCCGTTTTCTACAGTTTTCTTACTTTATCTCGTACGGTTTTCATAATGGCAGGCAACAAATAGTTATTTCTAGTAGAAAAATTAGTGTTTGTTTAAAGCTTTAAAATAATTTCGTAGCTTAGTTTATGAAGATGAAAGTTGTGAATAAAGATTAGAAGTAGTATATTAAATGTGACATTAAATTAATTGCTATTAATTAAGCTGCATACAAGTTGTGTTTGTTTGAACTGCAAGATATTTTAAGTAAATTCATGATGAATTTTAATGAATGATGCTTATTTTGTATAGGTTTAATGAGAGGAAATGCTGGGCAGTTGGTTGTTTAATAAATAAAGGGTTTTTGTTTTAGATGTATGGAGCTTTAAAATGCAATAAAACTAAGTTGATATTTTAAAGTGACATAAAATTTACTTTCTTTGAAAGATAATCTTCTAGTATTATAATATTGTTACGTTTTTACCTTTTAAAAACGGTGGTTTATTTCCTTTAAATATTGCAAAAATTATTAATTGCAAAATAAACTCGTCAAGTAGTTTGAAGAAAATATTACGAGTCTTTATTTATTTAAATGCAACGCAAAAACAATTAGAAATTAACACTCTGCGCCATAACCATAGTCACAAAAAAGTGTACTATTAAAGTTAAAAGTTGACTTTTGTTAAAAGTACACTTTACTTTAACTATAGTCACGTAAAAGTATACTTTAACAGCTAAAATATACTTTTAATTTAAAACCAGCTGAAGTTGCTTTTAAATAATTTAACATCACTTTAAAATCAACCAGCTGTTTATGCAAAGAACAAAAACTGAATGTGTACAAAAATATAATAAAATTTCACGATCATAGCCTGCGGAAGCCATAGCAGCCCGGATTGTTTTCCATGTGTTATTATTTTTTTTTTTTAAGAATCATGGCAATGTCGCACAGTGGTATTTGTTCATACAATGTTTGGCAAAAAATATAAGGAGGGCTCGTAGAATGTTGAAATTTGGCACAGAGCCTTTGGTTGGCTTAGTTAAGAAAAATATAAAGTTTCATCAAAATTGGCCACGCCCTCTGCCCACATGTCGTTGCCTTTGTGTTCGATAATATCCAGGTGCAATATTATACACTCCCGCAAATATTTTCTTTCTGTAGTAGCCCAATTCACCTTCCTTTCTTTTTGTTTTTTTTGTTCCTGTAAAGACTTATTAAAAAATCAACGCCAAAATAGCCTAATTATTATATTAATCTTACTTTGTCCATTTTTCCACCGCAAACACTTTTTTAACATTTTTCCGCTTAATTTTATTATTTTGCCGATTTTCAATGACAGCTGTTTAAAGCTGCCACTTGCTTATTTTTCTTTACAGTTTGTATGACATAATTTTCTACATATGAGGTGGCACCCAGTTAAAGTCGGTTTAACTTAAAACGACCTAAAATTTGGCTATATTTACTAATTAATTAAAAAAAGGTTTTAACTTTAAAGTTGTTTTTAAAAAGAACCGACTTTAGTGTTTGTCTATAATTATGGCCGTCTATATTTTTACACACTTATATTACGGTTTAAGAACACACTTAAAGTTTTACAACACTTCGATGGTCACACAACAATGACTCACAATAAACTGATTAACTTGATTGGCCCTGTTAGTGTATTTGTACAGCAATTATAATTTCTGGAATGTTCGGGGCTAAGATACTAGAATGTTCATGACTGCACGTCTAGAATATTCAGCCGAAGACGTTAAAACTTTTTTTTTTTTTTTTTTTTTTTAAACAAACACAAACTGCGAAGCTTTTTGGCTTGTCTGCAGAAAACACCCAGAGTCGTTGGCGGGAATCGAACCCGCAACCCTCTGACTGATAGTCCGGCACACTATCGCCTAGTCTATCGAGGCACCCTGTAATGTTGCCATATTAATATTGCCATATGTATATAACAGGGTGTTCTTAATAAGGTTTATAACTTAAAACTTCTACAAATGCTAAACAAGTTGTATTTCGATAAACACGCCATCTGTTGATAAAGATGGTGTATGTTGATACCGACCGTTAAATTTAAATTGATATACAATTTCTTAACAATAGAAATATAACTTCTAGCATATGCCCGCCACAGCTGTCTCGGAAGTAGTCTAATCTGGAGCTTAAATTTTCGATGACTTTTTTTCCAAAATTGTTGGCTATATATTGGCAATAACGCGGCCTGTTCAATCGCTTCAATCTAATCGGCATAGACTAGCGACTTCACATATGCCCACAGAAAATAGCCAAGCGGCGTTGAAACGCACGATCTTGTAGGTCATAAAGGGTTAGCAAATGTTTTCTTCAGTAAATCAATTGTGACACAAGCTGTATGACATGTTGCGCCCTCTTGTTGAAACCACAACTTTCTACACATCATGATTGTTCAAGTGATGAAAGAAAAAGTCAGTAATCATGGCTCTATAGAGGATACCATTGACTGTACGAGGGCGGTTCGGAAACTTCTTAGCCTAGCACAGAAAGAGAATAGTAAGTTTTTCAAAAACATTTTTATTTTTCAATATAATCTCCTAAAACTTCAGTACACTTATTCCAACGCTTATCTAGCAATTCTATCCCTTCATTAAAATAGTATTCCTCAAGGTTTTAAAAATAGTGGTTTACAACTGTAATTGCATCTTAATTTAAAGTAAAATACTTGCCAACTAGGAATTTTTTAGATTTAGGAACAGTTGAAAGTCACTGGGAGCTAAATCAGGAGAATAAGATGGGGTGATCAAGCAACTTGAATTTGTTTAAACATTGTTGAATTTCAACGTTTTATAAGAGATTTATGCGTATTTAAGTTATTAGGATGGCTATGATCAAATATTGACCGATCAGGATTAAATTTAGTACGACAATTTAAATGTATATTTGGATTATTTTTGTTGAATTTCAATTTGATAGTGATTTTTTAAAAGATTTATGCGCATTTAAGTAATTTTCGCCAATGGACTTTGTATGAGAATATTGAAAATGTGGACCGATGCAAACAAAATATCGTTTTGAGATTTCTTGTTGCGTGAAACTTATTTTTCTAGAATTTTGCATTTTTTAAAGCCATATTTTGGGAAGACATTTGTGTGGGGACTACGAAGAATCGTGAATCGATTCCTACAATTTTCCACTGGACTTGTCGTTCTATATATGTATGGACTCTTTGTGTCGAATTTAAACTTGCTACTGATGCTTATAAGAGATTTATGCATATTTAAGTTATTTACGGAACTGCGCCAATGGGGGCCAATCAAAATATAGACCGATGCAAACAAAATATCGTTTTGAGATTTCACTTTGCATTAAACTTATTATTGCAGAATTTTGTATGGATTTTTCTGTAGACATTTATGTACTATAAAGCCATATTCCGGGAAGACATTTGTATGGAGGGCAATGAGAAATTGTTGACCTAATCTTACCATTTTCAACAGCACTTGACTGTCAATAATAAAAATAAGGTGTGCAAACGAAAATAGCAAAAAAATATCTGAAAATATCGAGTTTGTCTGAAACTTTGATTTATAATTCAGATCCTACTGGACCGATTTTGCTCATTTGCAAAACAAAACATTGCGTTGGATCAAATAATGTTGGGCAACAATTTCAACAGACGAACAGACGGACGGACATGTTTAGATCATTTTAGAAACTTATAATGGTTGTACAACCAATATTCCGATATTTTAGAAACGAAATGACAATCTAAATACACCTGTCATCTTTTTTTTTTTTGGTGAATATAAAAATAATATAAAAACATTTAAAATCAAATTAAATGCTTTCTCTGCTGTTTTTACTACTTCTTCAAACAGAGTCCATTTATTTTGTGTTTTTTTTGCTCATATTTTTTTTTGTATATTTTTTTTTTGCGTTTAATGTTATAATTTTTATGTTAAGGGTTCGTTAAACATGCCTACCAACCATGCAAATATTTATTTTTCAATTATTTTATATATTTTATGGATGTTTGTGTTGGCCTGGCTGTGTGCAGACAAAATATAACGTAAAATTTTTAATGTGTATAGAAAAATATTAGTGAGTGACTGAGTTTGATTTTGTATATATGTATGCATGTACATTAGGGCGGCCCCGTTTGTATGGAGAAAAAATAAGGTATCGATGTTCCCGACTAATATGAAAATTTGATTCATTTTAAGACTACGTTTCTCCATTTTTTTTTTGTCCTGGGGTCAATATTTGGTGAGCTGGATCAAAGGATAAAAATGTCCTTTTTAGAGGTTTTTTGATTATTTTCACATTTCTTCCAACGGAAAACCCCATTTGGGTTAAATTGCATGATGTTTATAATCAAGAAATTTCAACTATTTATTTAAGTAAATTCTATGAAAATATAAAAAAAAAATTAAATTTTGTCTGAAATTTTCAAAATTTTTGAATTTAAAATATTTTTTTTTATAGAATAATTATTATTTCATAATTGAACTGTTAATTTTACTTCTTGATAATTTTAGTCAGGCTTGAGCACATTAAATTTAATTTTCATTAAATTATTTTTACTGAAGTTAGGAATTACAACTTGAAAAATTTTATTATAAAAAATTTTTGATAATTTTTCTTCACTGGGATTCGAACCTGGGTTGTTGAATTTACATATGTTTCGAGAAATCCCACTTTCTCTCATCAGAATTCTTTGCGTTCTAACCACATGCACCACTGTGGTGCCGGCCAGTCAACAGACAAACATCAATCCTTTAACCAGTGTTAGTTTTGGTAGTTCAAAGTTTTTTTTTTTTTTTAAATTTTTGATAACCCATTGAATGCGCCTTTAAAGACCTTTCATATGATACCAAATTTACATATAGTTCCTTTGGAAGAAATGTGAAAAAAATCAAAAAACCTCTAAAAAGGACCTTTTTATCCTTTGATCCAGCTCACCAAATATTGACCCCAGGAAAAAAAAAATTGAGAAACGTAGTCTTGAAACGAAGCAAATTTTTATATTAGTCGGGAACATCCGCAAATTTATTTTGGGGCCACCCTAATGTACATACATACATACATATGTATTTTGTGAGTCCTGAAAATACAAAAAAAAAAAATACCAAAAATATGAATTAAACAAACAAATGTTTTTTTTTTTCATTTATTTTCGTTGCTGTAGCTGCCGTTGTAATCAAATGTTTGTGTATTCATTTACATTTTGAAATATTTGAAACAGATTTTATTTTTTTCGTGTGTTGTATTTGTGTAGTAAATTGTTTTAAAGGTTTTTCTTTTAGTTTATTTTTTTATTAATTTTCCATTTATAACAATTTTTGGTCTTAGATTGTTTTTGTTTTAATTTTTATTCAATTTTTAACGAAGCGTTAAAATAAAATATACTTTTACGTTTTTAATTTGCTGCTGCTGCTGTATGTTGGATGATTGAGTTTCTACATTGAATTTTTTGTTTAGTAGAAGAGTTTAGTTATTACTGAAATGTTAGACAGCGTTGCTTGTAGGTGAAGGGTTAAAAGATAGAGACAATTTTGATATGTAAATATCTTGAATTTTTAGCTATGGGGGCTCTTTAAATAGCCTTAGTTAATCTGGTGTAAATTAAGCTTTAATCGCAGTTGCGATAAATCGAGGTCTTAGTTAAGCTTTAATCGTGGTTTATTGCTTAGCTTTAATGATAGGTTTATTTATACAGTCTTTGTTTATGTTCAATCATGACTCTTTATATAGTCTTAGTTTAGCTTTAATCATAGGGCTTTATCTAGTTATATATGCCTAAGACTAAGACTGAGATTATAAAAAAAACACACGATGAATGCTAAACTAAGAATTTAAAAAGATCTACGATTAAAGCTAAATGAAAACTTTAACAAGAATTAAGAGTGAAGCTAAACTTAAGGCTGTTTTCTCATTAGGCGATTATCTTTTTTCCCAACGAAAAACTGCCGATTAAAGAAATTTGGTTATCTCAATGTCTCATTTGCTGATATTCTGTCGCAAAACTAACCAGCCCTCATCTGCCGATTATTTATTTGTTGTACAGATAAATTCAATCAGCTGACTGCTTTTCATATTTTTTATGTGTCAATACCTTGAGTTTTTGTTAAAAATTTCAATAGATTTTAGAAAAAATGTTTAATAGAGAAATAAACATTAATTCGATGGAGGACGAACTCGAAGAACATGAATTCCAAGTGAATGTTGAAACAGTTTATCATGCCAGAACTTACTACCCGGCAGATGGATGATAATGAAGTTTTCAAAAGATTCCGGCTGTGAAAGGCAACATTTAAAATGGTTCTTGATAAAATCACCCAGAAAATTTCCTCAATGACAGACAGAAATCATGCTCATACACCCGAAATCAAACTATTGCTAACATTACGATATTATGCCACTGGCAATTTTCTTATAACTGACGGCGATTTTTATGGAGTAAGCGTATCTTCGGCTTGCCGTGCAGTGAGAGGCAATAGCAGCTCTCTCCGGAGATTTGATTAAATTTAATGAACCGTATACAGCTACTGTGGATGCATTTTTTCGAATATCCAAATTTCCAAAGGTGGTTGGTACGATCGACTGTACACATTTACGAATACAATCACCGGGAGGAGATTATGGGGAAATATTCCGGAACCGCAAGGGAAATTTTTCAGGCTGTATGTAATGCTAATTTAATATTCCAAGATTTAAAATATTTGTTGTCTAGAATTTATTTTTTGTTATTTTTTCACATTTGGAAAACAGCTGATTTATGCAAACAACTTGTCACTTGAAGACAGAGTTCCCAATTATCACATACATTTTGAGAGGTATTGCCATATGAAAATAATGTTTTTGTCGGTATATTGAGAAAACTAAACTTGTTAACGGACATATTATCAGTCTAATAAATTTATATCGGCATTTAGTAACAGGCAGTTTGTCGACACATTAGGAAAATGGGCCTTAGAGTTTTTCAAGCATTTTTCATTGAACTCTTGTAATAAAATTATCACAAACACTTAAAACCATTTGTTCGTTATTTGTTTTTGAAATAAAACTATCTATTTTACTCAGAAAAAACTTAAAATTTACAAATTTAGTAAGACGTTGTATTTTTTGCGGACCATTATTTTAGATTTGTTTACATTTTTCGTAATTTACTTTTTAGTAGTCAGCTGATATTGTTGATCAAAATATACGTAATTTTGGTTGCCAGAGTAACAACGTTTTAAAGACGTATGGCGTATGACTGATTTATTAAATTAAATTAGACATTAAAATGAAAAATTTATTAAAATTGTTGAACAAATAAAAGTATTCAATAAATATGAAGTTTAATAAGTTAAATTTTAATATAAAATAAGTAAAAAACAAATTAAAATTTTATTGTAAACAAAGCAAATCAGTTTTAGCTCGTGATTTAGAACAATCAAAATCATGATTTTCAGAATACCAAAATATTCCTCCCGTGATTTCAAAATCGTTCGTGATTTAAAATCACCGTGATTTCAGAACAAGCCTGTATGTGACGAATAAGTATTGATAAAATTAATATGAAAAACTTCAGCAACAGTCCATCTGCTCCAATACAATTGGAACTAATTTTTACTTCAAATAATTTAACATTAGCAAAGGAAAACTTACCATCAGTCACTTCAGACTGCATATGGTACAATATCAAAGGAGGTTTTACAAACGGCGATTAAACATAAAATTCATTGCATTCTTTACATTTAAAAAAGGAAGTCGATTATCATCATTTCTCTTGCTGTCATTACATAATTTCTGTGAAAAAGAAGTAACAATTTATTCAGGCATGTCACATAATTCTATCGGAATGGTTTCAAATCGAACGTTTTTACTTTGCGTTCTCTAGATTCCCATCGATTTTGTTTATTCCCAAAAAAAAAGTTGTAAATCTCGGGTTTTAACTTAAATATGGTAACGTTGTGTAACGAAAACAAAAAAAACATATGATTTTTGTAATAATAATTATAAAAGAAATTTTAAATAAAAGTAAACAAAGTTTTTTAAAAAGGCTTTGAATTACAATTATTGCTGTCTTAAATGAACAAAAACATCAAAACGCAGATGAAAAGCTAAGAAGAATAAATTTAAGGGATGCATCTGATCCTCTGTCATATTCCAGTGCAAAGTAAATATTTTTAAATATTGTATTTTTTGGACAAAAGTTTTCTTGTTGCTGGCACTAAGTGTGAAAATTTTAAAATTATATTTAAATATCAATAAGACAATTAAAAAAAAAACAATGAAATAAATGAATTATAAATTATTTAATTGTCATTATAAATTAGTTAGTAAAGGGTCCGCCATCTAACGTTTGTTTTTCAACTAGTGCTTATTTCATGAATGGTAACAGATAATTAGTTTTATCCTTCCGCTGAACGAATATGGTTGTGTATATGCTTGAAGAACGCTGGAAAATATTGCGACATTACTTTGAAAATCATCGTAATGTTGCAGAATGTGTGCAAAAATTGCATACGGATTTTGGAAGAAGAGAAGCTCCGTCAGCTCTGTATGTTCGTTATCTTGTAAAAAAAGTGAAAGAAACTGGCATCCTCACCGATAAACCAAAGCGTTAAAAGCTAAAAATAGTGCGTACACCCGAGAATATCATCAACATCAATTCACCGTCGTTCTCAACAATTGAACATTTCGGAGACATCATTGAGAGGAATTTTGCATAAAGACCTTGGTATGACGCCATACAAAGTCCAATTGGTTCAGGAGTGGAAGCCAACTGACCATCTAATGCGTTTTCGCATCGCTAAGTGGGCCTGCGATCGATTTACAGAAGATGCCGATTTTGCCAAAAAATCATCTTTCAGATGAAGCTCATTTTGATATTGGCGGGTATGTAAACAAGCAAAATTGTCGCATTTGGGCCACAGAGAACCCGCCCGAATACATTGATAAGCCGATGTACCCAAAACGAGTCACTGTTTGATGCGGATTTTGGTCCAGAGGCATAATTGGGCCATTTTTCTTCGAAAATAAGCAAGGAGTGGCCGTTAGAGTCAATGGCGATCGTTATCGGGCCATGTTGAACGAACTTTTCTTCTCGAAAATTGAAGAGGAGGATACTGGCAACATTTGGTTTCATAAGGAGAACTCAATTAAGAAGTGCCCCGAATTTAAAGTCCCTAGGTCCAAAAATAAAATTTTTGGCAAGTGCAGTTATATGGGAGGTGGGTGTGGCAGTGGGCGGTTTTCCAAGATTTTTTCAAAATTTCTTAATTTAGCCCAGAGAAGTATGTCTGCAAAATTGCATTGCTGTACGACCACCCCTTCTATTATTTTCCAAGAAATGTATGCGGCGTTGCCACTGTGCGGTGTCGGAAAAAAGTGACACCGCATGATGTCAAAATGACACCAACCGGTGTCGATTTTTTAAAGTCGTTTTTTCCTCTGTTTACTCACATTGACTAATATTTCCATGTGTGGTAAATAAAAAACCCCCTTTTGAGAAGTTACAAGCGTTAAATACTGCGCCCCTTTAAAGTATTCAATTGATTAATAACAGTTAAAAGGTTTCGTTTGCTAGAGTGTTGTTTGTAAATGTTTTGTAATGTTGCTGTTGTAGTTGTTTTGTTTTTTACAGAATTTAAAATTTATTCATTTTTTTCTGGTTTCAACAACAAACAGCAACAAAAGCATCAACACTGCTAAATGCTGCTTCAATACAGCAACAACTACGAACGAAGAATTATGGTGTAAATGCCTTTTTATATATTTGTTGATTGTTTTTTTTTTTTTTTTGCAAATAAATAAAATTAGACTCCAAAAACAACTAAGCAAAAGAAAACACAACAAAATAAAATTTATTTTTAACGAGGACATCATGGCGTATGAACAACATCATTAAGTTGCCTTACACACAGTTAACAGAAGAGGGGGGAAAGTATACGTTTTTTTTTTTTTTTTGAAATGTAAATAAATCAAAGTACTTTTTTCTACTTTGTTTTTCTGCTTCAGTATCAGTTTTTCATGCTTGTTTTTCGCAAAAGTAATTGAAGTCATTAAAACAGGAATTTTTGTTCTAGCTAAAACTGGCTGTTGCAAATACGTGTGTTTCAGTATTTGTAATACAAAAAATATTTGCAAAATTTCTATTGCATAGTTAGTTTTGCAGGCAAACATTATTTAGCTGGTAGCAAATTAAAAATTCGTAACACGTCTTTCCAGCGGAAACATTTGTGTTCTGCAGCAATTGATTTTCAATCCTTAATATTGAAATTCTTTAGCAAGAAACAGGTAAGGGCATTAGGTCAAGCTTAAATGTGTGACACTAAAAGTAACTAAAATGGCAACACAGCAAATATCACTTAAAGAAAGAACACAAGTCTCAAACTATTTTAGTTTTAGTGTTAAAAAGCAGACTTATAAACAATGCTGAGTAAAGTTTAGAATTTCTGTTATACATTTTTTAATTTTTGTTTTCAAAAGTTTAAAAATTTTGCCTTTAAATAACAACATCACCCATTTTGAGTCTAAATTTACTACTTTAAATGCAATAGGTATAAATATCATAACAAATTTATTAATTTTCCCTATTGTAAACACCTTGTTTTTTTCAATATTCATATCCAGTTTCTACACTTTCCCGTTTCCTTTACAAACATTTTCTTTCTGCTTAGTTGCAAATAAGCTGTAACAAATGTAAATATTTTAACATGTAGCTAAAATATATATGTATAGTGCTTGTATCTAAATATTCATTACATATTAACATGCTGTTGAATATTTAACCCTATGGGAATTCAAACATATTGTTTTACGTTTAGCCTGCGGTTAAAGTAATCTGACACTTTGAAAAATTATATATTAACAAAAATGATTAACTGTGTTTAGGTTTAGGTTGGCTAAACAAAACACACTTGAATGCAGGAAATTTTGCTAAATATACACAATTCTGTAAACTGCCAAAAGCACCTGGAAGACAAATTATGCCAAGAGAATGAAACTAAGTTATACATTTAAACACCAGAAGTTTAATAAAATAAATGACATTTATTTTCTTAAAATGCAAATCAACTAAGAGTACCGTGCCTGAAAAGACAATTTTCCATAAAGAAAACTGTCTATAATGACTTATTCCTAAAGAAACTTGACTAAGTACCACTCATTTCTCAAGAAATGTGTCTAAAGCCAGACTCATATCTAAAGAAATGTGGCTAAAGCCAAACTCATTTCTAAAGAAATGTGGCTAAAGCCGAACTCATTTCTAAAGGAATGTGGCTAAAGCCAAACTCATTTCTAAAGAAATGCGTCTAAAGCCAGACTTATTTCTAGAAAATTTCCACAGAAATGTGTTTAAAGCCAGACTGATTTCTAAAGAAATGTGTCTAAACCAGACTAATTTCTATAGAAATTTGTCGCAGAATTTCATTTCTACAAAAATTTGTTTAAAGCTAGACTCATTTCTATAGACATGTGTTTTAAGCCAGACTTATTTCTAGGACATTTTTCTATAGAAACATGCCTCAACAGTACATTTTTCTATATAAACATGTATCAACAGTACATTTTTCTACAGAAACATGTTTAAACAGTATATTTTTCTACAGAAACATGTTACAACAAGACATTTTTCTATAGAAACATTTCTACACAAGATATTTTTTTAGAAACATTTCTCAACAAGACATTTTTCTACAGAAACAAAAAGACATTTTTCTATAGAAACATGTTTCAACAACACATTCTTCCATGGAAACATTCCTCAACAAGACCTTTCTCTATAGAAATAAAAAGACATTTTTCTATAGCAACATTTCTCAACAAGACATTTTTCTATAGAAAAATTTTTCAACAAGACATTTTTCTATAGCAACATGCCTGAACAGGACATTTTTCTACAGAAACATTTCTCAGCAAGACATGCCTTAACATACATTTTTCTATAGAAACATGTCTCCACAAAATATTTTTCTACAGAAACATGTTTCAACAAGACATTTTTCTATAGAAACATTTCTCAACAAGACATTTTTCTATAGCAACATGCCTTAAAAGGACATTTTTCTATAGAAACATTTCTCAACAAGACAGTTTTCTAGAGAAACATGCCTTAAGAATACATTTTTCTATAGAAACATTCCTCAACAAAATATTTTTCTACAGAAACATGTTTCAACAAAACATTTTTCAATAGAAACATTTCTCAACAACACATTTTTCTATAAAAACATTTCTCAACAAGACATTTTTCTATAGCAACATGCCTTAAAAGGACATTTTTCTATAGAAACATTTCTCAACAAGACATTTTTCTAGAGAAACATTTTTCTATAGAAACATTTTTCTATAGAAACATTTTTCTATAGAAACATTTCTCAACAAGACAGTTTTCTATAGCAACATGCCTTAACAGGACATTTTTCTATAGCAACATTTCTCAACAAGACAGTTTTCTATATAAACATGCCTTAACAATACATTTTTCTATAGAAACATGTCTCCACAAAATATTTTTCTACAGAAACATGTTTCAACAAGACATTTTTCTATAGAAACATTTCTCAACAAGACATTTTTCTATAGCAACATGCCTTAAAAGGACATTTTTCTATAGAAACATTGCTCAACAAGACAGTTTTCTAGAGAAACATGCCTTAAGAATACATTTTTCTATAGAAACATTCCTCAACAAAATATTTTTCTACAGAAACATGTTTCAACAAGACATTTTTCTTTAGAAACATTTCTCAACAAGACATTTTTCTATAGAAGCGTGCCTTAACAAGACATTTTTCTATAGATGAGTTTCCCTTTAGTTTTTGTTGTTAAGACACATTTTACTCATGTTTTAAATAAGGTAGTAAAAATAAAGTTAATTATTTTTTAGAATTATTTACTTTTATTTCTTTCTACTACACTACCCTTGCTTGTTTCCTTTCCCTCTCCACACTTTGAATTTAATTTTAATTAAATATTTTCTATAAAATCTAAATTTATGCACAATTTTCCAACAACTTAATAAGAAAACTTTTATACATAACATTCCCTAAGCTTAAACAAACAACACCTTAAGAGAACGTCTTATTAAAATTCGTATATTGAAAAATTTATTTAAATATTCATACTGTTAGTTTTTTGTAACATTTAGAAAAAACAATTTATTTGTTTGTGTTTGTCGCTCTTATTAAACCAATATTTGTCCTTGATGTTTTAATTTTTTTTTATATACACAAATACTTTTGATTTTGTTTCTTTATTTAAATTTGCGTTTTTCTTTCATTTCAATATAATATTTCCTTTTTGCATATTTAATGTTTGAACTGCTGTCTGGTTTTGGGTGGATTTTAAGATTATTAAAGAAATTTTCGGAATTGCTAAATGTCATTGTAGTTTAAATAAAATTTAACGATTTTATTTGAAAGCTCTTTGAACTTAATGGTACCTGCTGGGGAGAGGGCGGGTTGTACGAGTATGTGACAACTTTTGCTAAATATTATTTGCTTCATAAATATATGTAAGTGTTTTTAGTTGGAAATTTGGCACACCTGTGGCTCTTTTCATGCAAAATATTCTTATTAGAGGTTTCCTTTATAAAAAGTATTTTAACCTGAATAATCACTTTGTGATACAACTTAGTTGTTAGCTTTAATGTACAATTGAGAGGTGTTTCTGTAGGAATGTGTCTCAACAAGACGATTTTCCATAGAAATGTTTTTCAACCAGACACTTACATATATAGGAATATAAAAAATTCTATAAATTTGTTTATAAAAATTCTATAAATTTGTTTCTAAAAATTCTATAGAGAAATTCCTATAGAATTTATTATAGAAATTTTTATAGAAATATGTCTCAACTAAAGGCATGTCTATAGAAATGTATCTCAACCAGATACTGACCTCTACCAGAGATTTTTCTATTAAAATGTGTCTCAATCAGAGAATTTTCTATAGAAATGTGTCACCACTAGAAACTGGTCTCAACAAGAGATTTTTCTATTAAAGTATGTCTCAATCAGAAAATTTTCAACAGAAATGTATCCCAACTAGAGACTCTTTATAGAAATGTTTTCCAACCAGAGACTTATGTATAGAAATGTGTCTCAACTAGAGACTTTTCTATAGAAATCTCTATAGAAATGTGTCTCCACTAGAGACTGGTCTCACTTGAGACATGAGACATGTGTCTCAATTGAAGAATTTTCTATAGAAATGCGTCTCAACAAAAAACTTTTTTTATAGAAATGTGTCTCAACCAAAGATTTTTTATAGAATGTTTGCCAACCTGAGACTTTCTATAGAAATGTGTCTCTACGAGAGGCTTTTTAATAGGAATGTGTCTCAAACATATAGAAATCTTTCTATAAAACTGTGTCTCAACTAGAGACTTTTGGACATATGTCTCAAACAGAAATTCCATAGTAATATACGCAAATTCTTCAAGCTAAATCGTGTTTCTTTTATTAAAATTTCTTCAATCTGAGTCATGATTCGTTTTATATCCTGTAATTTGAATTGAGGCTCTTTTGTTGCAATTTCTTTAACCCGAATCGTTGCTATTTTGAAGCAAGATTTTCATTATTGTTTAAACTAAATATATTTCTACTACACTTTTAATGAGAGCCTACTTTATAAATATGTATATAAAAAAAACTAAGCAAAAAGTGATAAATGTTCGCCACCAATATGTAAGTTAAGTTGATTTTATACTACATGTTATGAAAATATTGTGTGTTCCGAAATTATCTTGAATTTCTTCTTTTATCATAGCAATTTATGTACTTACTGCCATATTCATAAAAAATAAAGTAGGTTTGAAGTGTGCTTTTAGACAAAATTTTCATACAAAATTTTCTTACGCTTAAGAGTGATCGCAATTATAGCACTCTATTGGACACCTATCAAAATTCAGTACCCTGCAGCTCTGAAACCCAAAAGAGGATTATTTAGCGTTCTGTGTGTCCCTTAACACCCAGAACTACACACAGAAGACCAAAGTGGATTTTTCTTAAAGCTTTGTTGATACGATTACAACAAATATGCCAAAAACATCTCTTGTTTAAAAATTAAAATCTTAATGGCTTTTTCTTTGACCCAATTTACACCAAGCAATTCTTTAAGCTAAGCTGATTACTTTTTAGACATCGAAGTGAGGGGAAGATAAGACGAGACATACTTGCAATTCATTTTATTCTCTTATACGTATTACATATGTGTGTATATTCTAATATAAAAATAACAGCGATTTAAGCAATAAGAATTATCCTGTGTAAATTGGAACTTAGAACAAGGCGAATTAATATTAATTCGCATGTTTTAGAAAACTAAAACTAAAAACCGCTAAATATAACAACATCAATGGAACTGTTAAATACACAATAGCGCAATTCACAATCTTGTGTTAATGGTATTGCATCATTGCATTTGCAAAAAGGTTTAGCATATTTTTGCTTTATACTAACAAAATACACAGCAAGAGCAAAAATATGAAGGATTTAATTTTTTATTGATATTTTCATAAAAACCATCAATTTTTGATATGAATAAGAAGTGATCACAGATTGAGCTTATTTTCTATAAAAACTCAGCATTTACAAAGTTATAAAGGATTTTAGTTTCATTGACGTTTTCATACCAAATATTGATTTTTGATATGTATTCTGGATTCCTTTTAATTGCCAAATAAAAGCGTGAAGAACTTTAAAGCAAATATAACGAGCCTTTATTTATTCAAATGTACAAAAAAACAATTTTAATAATAAGTGAACACTCTAAAATTACAGTTCAAAGTGTTCCTAACTTTGATGTTTACTCAACGACACACCTCTGCTCAGAAGACGGAAGATAATCAAGTTTTCAATTTAAATCTTTCTTTCAGAACTGTCTTTTGTTTATATTTTTGTAAAAATAAATAAATATTTTTTCTATAAGAACTTCTTTAGAATTCTGATTTTGGCTTTTTGAAACGTCAAAATTGTATACTTGCCACTATTGCAATGGTGGCAAATAATGTGTCGTGGTGTCGTGGGTTATACGCATCTTGAATATGATACTCTACATGCGCAAATAGAAAAGAAAAAATTCCTTAAGATCTATTGAACATTCACACGATTAATATCCTTGACCAATAAAAATTATATTATCCATGAATTAAGACAAGAGGATTTATTCGATTTTCGTGCACTACTAAAGAAAAATATACATGGAGGTCATATAGCATTTCAGGTCTTTTAAATACCTACAATCTTTTCAACATAATATTATTTTTTTAATCTTCTGATTTTTAGATGACGAGTTTGAGTGGAAAAACGTTCGATGGGTGAGATACGAAAAAAGCAAGCCAGGAGTTTTGCAGTACAAATTTTCATTATACCCAGAAGAGTCATTTCAGATGCTAGATATAATCTCGCGTCGCCGTAAATTACCATCTCCCCAATTTGCCACAATCTATAATTCCGCTTTGCCTGTATCACAAAATAAAAAGAAAGATTTAGTAGATATGTTGTCATTATTGGTACAAATTACCACAGTTTTTATCAGAATATTTAGGCGGAATGTGATATTCCCATTGAAGTTCACCCATACATTGACGAAGATGAAGGTATTCAATAATAATATTAGAGTTACAGTTTTTATTTCATTCCTTTTGAACGCTTTTTTGTAAAACTTAAAATTTGCTTCCCCTATAGAAATATAATTTTGTACCAATATTGTCTAATTGAATTCAAGTATTTACATATGTTATATTATATGTGATAATATTTTTTAAAATCACATATTTCTACTTTTTTCATTAGTTCCATTTTAACAAAAAAAACTTGTGTTATGTGAGTTAACTTTTAATTCTTAATTCTTCTGAAAATCTGTTGGCATTAGAATGGAATTATTGAAATCTTCACTCCAATTTAGTATTCAAATTTAACACTAAGCTTTCACCTTTTCACCAAATATTTCAAAATGTAGGTTGTAAGATATTTTAACAGTTTTTTCGTTCTCCTTGCAGTTTTTGAAAGAGGTTGTTTTGTCAAAAGTCCATAGATATTGAATAAATACCAATTTCATACTAAATAAATTTTATAATAATTTTTCTTTTTAGCAATCAAAAAACCTAATTTATAAATTTAAAAAGTTGTCCACCTATTCTATATTTTACCTTTATTTTGAGAGCAATTCTAATATTTATATGTACATACATATTTTTACACAATTACTTAATAATATTTACTTTGAAAGATAATTATTTTACGAAATACTACAGATTTTTCTGTTATATCTTTTAGATACATGAAAATAAATATTATTACTTCAAATGCGTATAAGTTATTATCAATATTTTAATATAACACTTAAATTAAATTAAATTTGCATTAAAAAGAGAACTTATTATTTATTTTTCTTAATGATTTGTTAGTACAATTACAAATACATAGGTAATATATGTATATACGTATATGTATATAAATAAAAAAAATTTAATTGCATAAAAACCTTACCTTAAATACAAATTAAATTAACTTATTACATATCTTTAAATTAAACGCCCGAACCGATTTCCGTTTTATTTACACTATTTATAAAATTGACAACTCTACCACGCACAAATATCAAAAACATAACTTCATTTCCTACATGAAGTTTACTTTTTCGCTCTCTGCTCTGCTTTTATTATTTTGATTTTTCTCTTATTTGCTCTTTATATTTTTACTAGCAACAAACAAAACAACAACACATTTTAATACACAGCATTAGCCACAGCCACATCAATTTTAGATACACACAAAATCATGTGCAAAGGGCTTTAGTATAGAAAAACAACAATAACAACCGAATACAACAGTTAAATACAACGACAAAAACAAGAGAATTATTGCAAACACAATGATTTATGTATGTATGTAGGTATGTGATGATGGCTATTTTTTCACTGATTTATTTGAATAAAATATTGATTTTAACACTGATTTTAATAAAACTTAATAACTTTTTTATTCAGATACATTAACGCGTTTATTATGTGTTTAATTTTGCAAAATTTACTACACTTTAACTATATACAATAGACATTAAAAGACGAAGCGAAATTAAGAACAACCGTTTTAAGAGACGTACGCGTAGAAACTAAAGATTTATTTGGCTACTGGAGCAGAGTTGCCAGTAATTCGGGCGTTTATTAGACGAAAGGTATTTATTAATGAAGTCATTTGTGTTGTTGCTGATAAAAGGATTTAGTTAAATAGAATTTTAAATTAATTGCTAATGCACACTGGTAATTATTTAAACATTATTCAATTATATATTTACTGCCGTATTTATAAAAAATAAAGTAGGTTTGAAGTGTGCTTTTACACAAAATTTTCATACAAAATTTTTTTAAAGTACATGAAGTCTACTTTAATTTTTTCTGAATAAGACTGTTATTCATTAACAGCCTTTTGATATCATTTGAATAGACATAATAACACTTTTTGGAATATATAACAGATGGACAGCGAAAAGTTCTAAATAAGATTAAATTCTAGTTTTTGAGCGCCAGTCCGAATAGTTATTTTTACTAAAGGTAATGTTATAGTTTGCTTTTATAACCGACCCAGAGTTGCTGAGATATGGGCATCCAAATTTGAATATTTAATATGTTGTACTTTGTACTTTGGACAGCGAAAAGTTCTAAATAAGATTAAATTCTAGTTTTTGAGCGCCAGTCCGAATAGTTATTTTTACTAAGGGTAATGTTATAGTTATTTTATGTATTTTAGTTATTAACTAAAAAAAATTTTTATGCATTTTAGTTATTTACTAAAATAATATAACTGAAAATAACTTGAAATAATTTTGTAAGGGTCGGTCTATACATAGTCATAGCTACCGTATATTATCTACATATACATATCTTATATTAAAATTCACATTGACTGTTTGAATATTATAACATTTAAAATTAAATGAACTTTTTGTTAAAATGAAATGAAAAATAAGTAGATCGGTTTTTAAGTAACTTTTCAGTTATTTTAAATTACAGTTTCATTTAATTTTACATACAAAATACTTTAACGTAACCAACTGTCAGTATCAAATGCAACTTAATATCCGTATCAACGTGCCCTTAGTTTTATTTTTAATAAATTTTAGATTCAGTTAAAAATAAATTTTCTTAGAATTTTAAATGTTTATTTAGTTAAAAACAACTGCACGGAATACTTCCTGAATAAACTAAATTCCGTTACTGTAATAATATTGTGAGTGTACGTAATACATATGTGTGTATACTCGCAAATAAAAATAACAGCGATTTTAGCAATAAGAATTGTGCTGTGTAAACACCGAAGAAATTTCAAGATAGAAATTGTAGCAATATTTCCAATAAAAATTGTTTCGTGTAAATTGGGACTTAGAACAAGGCGAATTAATATTAATTCGCATGTTTTAGAAAACCAAAACTAAACACCGCTAAATACAACAACAGCAATAGAACTGTTAAATACAATTACAAATACATATTTGTATGTATATATGTATATGTATGTATATAAATAAAAAAAAATTAATTGCATAAAAAACTTACCTTAAATACAAATTAAATTAACTTATTACATATCTTTAAATTAAACGCCCGAACCGATTTCCGTTTTATTTACACTATTTATAAAATTGACAACTCTACCACGCACAAATATCAAGAACATAACTTCATTTCCTACATGAAGTTTACTTTTTCGCTCTCTGCTCTGCTTTTATTATTTTGATTTTTCTCTTATTTGCTCTTTATATTTTTACTAGCAACAAACAAAACAACAACACCTTTTAATACACAGCATTAGCCACAGCCACATCAATTTTAGATACACACAAAATCATGTGCAAAGGGCTTTAGTATAGAAAAACAACAATAACAACCGAATACAACAGTTAAATACAACGACAAAAACAAGAGAATTATTGCAAACACAATGATTTATGTATGTATGTAGGTATGTGATGATGGCTATTTTTTCACTGATTTATTTGAATAAAATCTTGATTTTAACACTGATTTTAATAAAACTTAATAACTTTATTATGCAGATACATTAACGCGTTTATTATGTGTTTAATTTTGCAAAATTTACTACACTTTAACTATATACAAAAGACATTAAAAGACGAAGCGAAATTAAGAACAACCGTTTTAAGAGACGTACGCGTAGAAACTAAAGATTTATTTGGCTACTGGAGCAGAGTTGCCAGTAATTCGGGCGTTTATTAGACGAAAGGTATTTATTAATGAAGTCATTTGTGTTGTTGCTGATAAAAGGATTTAGTTAAATAGAATTTTAAATTAATTGCTAATGCACACTGGTAATTATTTAAACATTATTCAATTATATATTTACTGCCGTATTTATAAAAAATAAAGTAGGTTTGAAGTGTGCTTTTACACAAAATTTTCATACAAAATTTTCTTAAAGTACATGAAGTCTACTTTAATTTTTTCTGAATAAGACTGTTATTCATTAACAGCCTTTTGATATCATTTGAATAGACATAATAACACATTTTGGAATATATAACAGATGGACAGCGAAAAGTTCTAAATAAGATTAAATTCTAGTTTTTGAGCGCCAGTCCGAATAGATATTTTTACTAAAGGTAATGTTATAGTTTGCTTTTATAACCGACCCAGAGTTGCTGAGATATGGGCATCCAAATTTGAATATTTAATATGCTGTACTTTGTACTTTGGACAGCGAAAAGTTCTAAATAAGATTAAATTCTAGTTTTTGAGCGCCAGTCCGAATAGTTATTTTTACTAAGGGTAATGTTATAGTTATTTTATGTATTTTAGTTATTAACTAAAAAAAATTTTTATGCATTTTAGTTATTTACTAAAATAATATAACTGAAAATAACTTGAAATAATTTTGTAAGGGTCGGTCTATACATAGTCATAGCTACCGTATATTATCTACATATACATATCTTATATTAAAATTCACATTGACTGTTTGAATATTATAACATTTAAAATTAAATGAACTTTTTGTTAAAATGAAATGAAAAATAAGTAGATCGGTTTTTAAGTAACTTTTCAGTTATTTTAAATTACAGTTTCATTTAATTTTACATACAAAATACTTTAACGTAAACAACTGTCAGTATCAAATGCAACTTAATATCCGTATTAACGTGCCCTTAGTTTTATTTTTAATAAATTTTAGATTCAGTTAAAAATAAATTTTCTTAGAATTTTAAATGTTTATTTAGTTAAAAACAACTGCACGGAATACTTCCTGAATAAACTAAATTCCGTTACTGTAATAATATTGTGAGTGTACGTAATACATATGTGTGTATACTCGCAAATAAAAATAACAGCGATTTTAGCAATAAGAATTGTGCTGTGTAAACACCGAAGAAATTTCAAGATAGAAATTGTAGCAATATTTCCAATAAAAATTGTTTCGTGTAAATTGGGACTTAGAACAAGGCGAATTAATATTAATTCGCATGTTTTAGAAAACCAAAACTAAACACCGCTAAATACAACAACAGCAATAGAACTGTTAAATACAATTACAAATACATATTTGTATGTATATATGTATATGTATGTATATAAATAAAAAAAAATTAATTGCATAAAAAACTTACCTTAAATACAAATTAAATTAACTTATTACATATCTTTAAATTAAACGCCCGAACCGATTTCCGTTTTATTTACACTATTTATAAAATTGACAACTCTACCACGCACAAATATCAAAAACATAACTTCATTTCCTACATGAAGTTTACTTTTTCGCTCTCTGCTCTGCTTTTATTATTTTGATTTTTCTCTTATTTGCTCTTTATATTTTTACTAGCAACAAACAAAACAACAACACCTTTTAATACACAGCATTAGCCACAGCCACATCAATTTTAGATACACACAAAATCATGTGCAAAGGGCTTTAGTATAGAAAAACAACAATAACAACCGAATACAACAGTTAAATACAACGACAAAAACAAGAGAATTATTGCAAACACAATGATTTATGTATGTATGTAGGTATGTGATGATGGCTATTTTTTCACTGATTTATTTGAATAAAATATTGATTTTAACACTGATTTTAATAAAACTTAATAACTTTTTTATTCAGATACATTAACGCGTTTATTATGTGTTTAATTTTGCAAAATTTACTACACTTTAACTATATACAATAGACATTAAAAGACGAAGCGAAATTAAGAACAACCGTTTTAAGAGACGTACGCGTAGAAACTAAAGATTTATTTGGCTACTGGAGCAGAGTTGCCAGTAATTCGGGCGTTTATTAGACGAAAGGTATTTATTAATGAAGTCATTTGTGTTGTTGCTGATAAAAGGATTTAGTTAAATAGAATTTTAAATTAATTGCTAATGCACACTGGTAATTATTTAAACATTATTCAATTATATATTTACTGCCGTATTTATAAAAAATAAAGTAGGTTTGAAGTGTGCTTTTACATAAAATTTTCATACAAAATTTTCTTAAATGAAGTACATGAAGTCTACTTTAATTTTTTCTGAATAAGACTGTTATTCATTAACAGCCTTTTGAAATCATTTGGATAGACATAATAACACTTTTTGGAATATATAACAGATGGACAGCCAAAAGTTCTAAATAAGATTAAATTCTTATAGACTAATAAGTCAAATTCATACAAAATTTTAACGATATAGTCCATGAGCGATATAATCACATTTGACGTATATGCCACCTATGTGTGGGTATTTAAATCAGTGTCGGCCACTCACATACTCACTCATATGTGCTATTATTGGAAGTGCAAAAAACTAACGACCGCAAATAATTGTACACTCAAATAATTTTTCAGTTGCCATAATTAAATACATTTTTTGGATTTTAGTATTTTTATATATACAAATATATACAAATAAAGGGCTTTAAACTCTATGCTAAGCCAAAATTTACTTGGCTGCCGGCATACGGTCGTGCTGAAAGTTTTTAAACTTGGTAGTTTTCTATATCCGAACTTTAATGATCCATAACTCTGGAAAAAGTTAGTTAATATGGTCATATAAATATTGAGGGTGCTGTAGCTTAATTGGTTAGCACATTTGATCTTTAAGCATGAGTTGGTGTTTTTGTAGTCTGAGTTCGATTTCCAGCCGCTGCCAATCAAACAACATCAGTTCCTGATAATTATTAGTTTTCTTTCTATCCATCATAGCTAATATTTACCACAGCGCCCTCCTGAGGTGGTATAGCAATCAAACGCCACCGAAGTAAATAATAAAGGCTATAAGCGCCTCTTCTAAAGGCTACAAGAGGCGCTGCAATGCTGCACTGAAACAAACATAATGCACATTTGCAGAGTTGTGATATAAAGCTTGCATCTACTTTCACCACCTTTACTTCTTTAATCTATCCCCTTTCCAAAGAAAGTAGCGCAATTATATATAGGCATATTACTTGCCTGAGTGTTACTTCTTTTAAAAAAAAAATTAAAGGCTTAAAGTCTTGACAATAATATTAATAATATTTAATATATTATTATATATTTTTTAATCTGTCATATTTTGAGTAAACTGAAATTTAAAAAAATATTTTTAATTTTGACCCTAATGAATTTAAAAATTTAATAATTATAAATATATGTATTATGTAAAATTTGTTTTAAAACTCTATCAAATGAAGAATATGTATGTATGTTTATTGACTAAAGTGAATAAAAAATGACAAAAGTACAACAGATTAAATATTCGAAATTTGAATGCCCATATCTCAGCAACTCTGGATCGGTTATAAAAGCAAACTATAACATTACCTTTAGTAAAATAACTATTCGGACTGGCGTTAAAAAACTAGAATTTAATCTTATTTAGAACTTTTGGCTGTCCATCTGTTATATATTCCAAAAAGTGTTATTATGTCTATCCAAATGATTTCAAAAGGCTGTTAATGAATAACAGTCATATTCAGAAAAAATTAAAGTAGACTTCATGTACTTTAAGAAAATTTTGTATGAAAATTTTGTGTAAAAGCACACTTCAAACCTACTTTATTTTTTATAAATACGGCAGTAAATATATAATTGAATAATGTTTAAATAATTACCAGTGTGCATTAGCAATTAATTTAAAATTCTATTTAACTAAATCCTTTTATCAGCAACAACACAAATGACTTCATTAATAAATACCTTTCGTCTAATAAACGCCCGAATTACTGGCAACTCTGCTCCAGTAGCCAAATAAATCTTTAGTTTCTACGCGTACGTCTCTTAAAACGGTTGTTCTTAATTTCGCTTCGTCTTTTAATGTCTATTGTATATAGTTAAAGTGTAGTAAATTTTGCAAAATTAAACACATAATAAACGCGTTAATGTATCTGAATAAAAAAGTTATTAAGTTTTATTAAAATCAGTGTTAAAATCAATATTTTATTCAAATAAATCAGTGAAAAAATAGCCATCATCACATACCTACATACATACATAAATCATTGTGTTTGCAATAATTCTCTTGTTTTTGTCGTTGTATTTAACTGTTGTATTCGGTTGTTATTGTTGTTTTTCTATACTAAAGCCCTTTGCACATGATTTTGTGTGTATCTAAAATTGATGTGGCTGTGGCTAATGCTGTGTATTAAAATGTGTTGTTGTTTTGTTTGTTGCTAGTAAAAATATAAAGAGCAAATAAGAGAAAAATCAAAATAATAAAAGCAGAGCAGAGAGCGAAAAAGTAAACTTCATGTAGGAAATGAAGTTATGTTTTTGATATTTGTGCGTGGTAGAGTTGTCAATTTTATAAATAGTGTAAATAAAACGGAAATCGGTTCGGGCGTTTAATTTAAAGATATGTAATAAGTTAATTTAATTTGTATTTAAGGTAAGTTTTTTATGCAATTAATTTTTTTTTATTTATATACATACATATACATATATACATACAAATATGTATTTGTAATTGTATTTAACAGTTCTATTGCTGTTGTTGTATTTAGCGGTGTTTAGTTTTGGTTTTCTAAAACATGCGAATTAATATTAATTCGCCTTGTTCTAAGTCCCAATTTACACGAAACAATTTTTATTGGAAATATTGCTACAATTTCTATCTTGAAATTTCTTCGGTGTTTACACAGCACAATTCTTATTGCTAAAATCGCTGTTATTTTTATTTGCGAGTATACACACATATGTATTACGTACACTCACAATATTATTACAGTAACGGAATTTAGTTTATTCAGGAAGTATTCCGTGCAGTTGTTTTTAACTAAATAAACATTTAAAATTCTAAGAAAATTTATTTTTAACTGAATCTAAAATTTATTAAAAATAAAACTAAGGGCACGTTAATACGGATATTCAGTTGCATTTGATACTGACAGTTGTTTACGTTAAAGTATTTTGTATGTAAAATTAAATGAAACTGTAATTTAAAATAACTGAAAAGTTACTTAAAAACCGATCTACTTATTTTTCATTTCATTTTAACAAAAAGTTCATTTAATTTTAAATGTTATAATATTCAAACAGTCAATGTGAATTTTAATATAAGATATGTATATGTAGATAATATACGGTAGCTATGACTATGTATAGACCGACCCTTACAAAATTATTTCAAGTTATTTTCGGTTATATTATTTTAGTAAATAACTAAAATGCATAAACATTTTTTTTAGTTAATAACTAAAATACATAAAATAACTATAACATTACCCTTAGTAAAAATAACTATTCGGACTGGCGCTCAAAAACTAGAATTTAATCTTATTTAGAACTTTTCGCTGTCCAAAGTACAAAGTACAACATATTAAATATTCAAATTTGGATGCCCATATCTCAGCAACTCTGGGTCGGTTATAAAAGCAAACTATAACATTACCTTTAGTAAAAATAACTATTCGGACTGGCGCTCAAAAACTAGAATTTAATCTTATTTAGAACTTTTCGCTGTCCATCTGTTATATATTCCAAAAAGTGTTATAATGTCTATTCAAATGATATCAAAAGGCTGTTAATGAATAACAGTCTTATTCAGAAAAAATTAAAGTAGACTTCATGTACTTTAAAAAAATTTTGTATGAAAATTTTGTGTAAAAGCACACTTCAAACCTACTTTATTTTTTATAAATACGGCAGTAAATATATAATTGAATAATGTTTAAATAATTACCAGTGTGCATTAGCAATTAATTTTAAATTCTATTTAACTAAATCCTTTTATCAGCAACAACACAAATGACTTCATTAATAAATACCTTTCGTCTAATAAACGCCCGAATTACTGGCAACTCTGCTCCAGTAGCCAAATAAATCTTTAGTTTCTACGCGTACGTCTCTTAAAACGGTTGTTCTTAATTTCGCTTCGTCTTTTAATGTCTTTTGTATATAGTTAAAGTGTAGTAAATTTTGCAAAATTAAACACATAATAAACGCGTTAAGGTATCTGAATAATAAAGTTATTAAGTTTTATTAAAATCAGTGTTAAAATCAAGATTTTATTCAAATAAATCAGTGAAAAAATAGCCATCATCACATACCTACATACATACATAAATCATTGTGTTTGCAATAATTCTCTTGTTTTTGTCGTTGTATTTAACTGTTGTATTCGGTTGTTATTGTTGATTTTCTATACTAAAGCCCTTTGCACATGATTTTGTGTGTATCTAAAATTGATGTGGCTGTGGCTAATGCTGTGTATTAAAATGTGTTGTTGTTTTGTTTGTTGCTAGTAAAAATATAAAGAGCAAATAAGAGAAAAATCAAAATAATAAAAGCAGAGCAGAGAGCGAAAAAGTAAACTTCATGTAGGAAATGAAGTTATGTTTTTGATATTTGTGCGTGGTAGAGTTGTCAATTTTATAAATAGTGTAAATAAAACGGAAATCGGTTCGGGCGTTTAATTTAAAGATATGTAATAAGTTAATTTAATTTGTATTTAAGGTAAGTTTTTTATGCAATTAATTTTTTTTTATTTATATACATACATATACATATATACATACAAATATGTATTTGTAATTGTATTTAACAGTTCCATTGCTGTTGTTGTATATAGCGGTGTTTAGTTTTGGTTTTCTAAAACATGCGAATTAATATTAATTCGCCTTGTTCTAAGTCCCAATTTACACGAAGCAATTTTTATTGAAAATTGATTCTGAGTCGATCGGTAGACTTTAAGGTGGGGGTTGGTTCAATATTTCTGGGCGTTACAAACATCAGCACAAGTCCAATATACCCTCCCTACTATGGTGGTGTAGGTTATAATTAAACGATACAAATGTTGTCTAGTAATATTGACTAATATGTTTTTGGATTAGCAATATTTCAATATTTCGTCATCAACATATTTTGCAGAAATAGTTCCAAAGGCGACTTTCCACCTATATTTGAGAATTTTGTTAATAGTGATATATACTTACATAGATATACTCGCTCCAGCCTTATTTATTAATTACACAATTTTATTCTGAAGTGGTAAGACGGAAGACTCATCTGACCGTTCGAAGTGGAAATTTATCCGCTTTAATTTTCTCCATTTAGGAACACCAAATTTAACGTTTTGCGTATATTTGAAACGTATAGAAGGAAACTCGTCTGCAATTTGGTAGTCCTTCCTGGCGTAGAAAAATCATCGACATGTGAATCATATTTAATTTCATTGCAAACTTTTGAATCACCTGGAATTTTCTTTAATAGCCCTTCATCAGCAAGATCATCTTTATCAGTAATTTTACCGACATTATTCTCTTGAACGCTATCACTGTAATTACATTCTGATATAAATATTTCGATTTCTCTTTGAGTTAAAAATTTTTTAACGGACATTATTGTAACGTATTTAGAATTATTAAATTTTTATAGCACTTATTAACCTTCTTATAAAACACACCGAAATGAAATTTGATTCGACATGTCAACAATGAATTTTGTCACAGAAATTCCTTTTCTTTGTCATTCCGTTTGTAATTTCCACAATATAATTTTCCGAACCTATGAAGTATATATATTCTGGATCCTTGTAGATAGCGGAGTCGATTAAGCCATGTCCGTCTGTCTGTCTGTTGAAATCAATTTTCTGCAGTACCCAGATATCTTCGGGATCCAAATCTTCAATAATACTGTCAGACATGCTTTCGAGAAGAAGAAGAAAACATCCTGTGAAAATTTCTTCAAAATACTAATAAACTCATCAACAGATGGCGTTGATCACCCAAAGTGTACTAATATTGCTACTAAGAAATTCATCAACAGATGGCGTGTTTAACATCAAAGTGTTCGAAAACTTTAAGTGTGTTCTTAAACCGGAATGGGTCAATTTCAAAAAAAAAAAAAACGTACACAACGTGTTTTATTTTGCTTATTTTTAAAGTTTTTTCAATCCGCCTGGAAGAGTGGCCAATTTATGTAGAAATTGATGAAAAATCCGGCGGTACTTTTAGGCTCTCAAAAAAATCAATATTTTTGGATTTTTTTTTTAGGTTTTCTATGATTTCTATTTTGAGCGACACACACCAAATATGTATAAAAAAATCTCTAAAAATACAAAAATATTTGAAATTCAAACTTACTACGATGTTCTTTTGTTTCTCAAGATTGACTTTTGCGAAAATCATCTTTTCGATTATAAACAAAAAATCACGATTCAACTTGATTTTAAATTTTTTTTAAAGTGACTAGTTATTTTAAAATTTGAAGATGAAATTATGTAAATTTTTGTTTAAGAAAAGACTTGAACTTAGAAGTTACTTGCAAAGTAATAGGCTTGTAACAATGTATTTAAAAAAACTGCAATTATAAGCGTTTTACGGGAAAAAATCTAAGTGTGCCACTCAAGATATTTTGTGACGATCAAGAGATTCTGTTGCACGTAAACAAGAAATAATGCCAAATCTAAAGTTTAACGAAAAAAAGTTTATTCTTTTATAAAAAGAAAATAAAAAAAACAAAAATTCTTCAAAAAACAAAAAATTTCATACAAAACTAAACATGTACATATTCTTTGATGTCTTTAACAAAAATGAAAAAAAGGAAGTAATTCTTGAAGAAACTTATACACATATGTAAATATTTGACACAAAACGAAAACTTAACTTAATTTAATTTATAAATTTTCATTCGAATTTTTATTCTGAATCTGTATAAACTTCATGAAATGACAAGGGGGTTTGTTTTTTTCATTCTCATTTATTTTTACCACTTTCGAATTAAGTTTGTGGCAAAAACAGAATCAGTCAGTAACAATAAAAATTAAACTCAAATATACCACGATTATACCTTTCTTTCTTTTACATTCGTCATTACGCGCTTTATTTTCTCTCGATATTTCCGTGTTCTTACAGGCGCTGTTAATTTTGTTGTTTTACTCTTGAAAATTAAAAAATAAAATCAAAATTAAGCATTTTAAGCTATGAAGCAATAAATTTGAAAAGTTTGCCTATTTTGGTTTTTTTCGTAGGCAATTTATTTCTCAAATTCACAAATTATAAAAAAATGAGTTGAAACCATGTAAACAATGATTGTCAACATCAATTTTTTACATTTAATATATTCACTTTAAAAAAAAAAATAGCGTGACGCTCAAGAAATTTTATCGCGCCCTTTTTAATAAATTTTTTTTTCGCTTTTTTACTTTTGTAATAATTAAAGTTTGTACTTTCCTTACGTTATTTACTTTATTTAAACTCGAAATTGAAAACTAGTAATATTACTTGATTTATAAAAAAGTGACGCTCAATGCAAATTGTGGGGACAACCTTTCTTTCGCACTAATTAAATTTTGACGACTATAACAAATCAAAACACAAGAATGAAACACAATAATTCGAATACTTTTATTAAATGTTGCATATTTACTTTTTTTTTGATTTTATTCTATTTTGTTTACTAAAAAGTCTAACGGGGGACACATGCTTATGGGAGCAGTCAGAGGGAGAAACAAAACACCATTCTGAATAAACAAAAAAACAACCATACAAATTTGAGAGTTACGTGTTTTTGTTACATATTCCTCGCTGATCACTCTCATATTTTTGTTTTGTTTTTTTACCTAAAATACTAGTGTAAAGTGCGGGGACACAAAAATTGCGTTTTTTTTGAAATTGACCCTAATATAAGTGTGTAAAAAGACAGTGTATTCATTTTTTTTAATTGTGTTTGTGTACATTTAAATAAATAAAGACTAAACTAAACTAAAATACTTGACGCTTTTATTTTGCAATTAAAGAGAATCCGGTTTACTTAAAGGAAATAAACCACCATTTTTAAAAGGTAAAAATTTTACAATATAATATATATGTATATGTTAAACAAACACATCCACCAATAAACAATCAACACTCACACATTCTTATGTATGTACATATTTACTATTTAAGTGTGAACATGAGTTTGCGTTTACTTAGAGTGATGCCCGCAAGAGTGATTAATATCAAGTTTTAAGGCCTGATTCAGTGAAGCTTTTGTCTAGAGAATTTGTTTGAAAATCCTGCAGTTTTTAAGTATTTTCTCTTTTTTTTAGAGTGATTTCAATACAAATTTTCTGCAAAACCGTTCTATGAGCTTAATTGTAAATATATGTGTAATATCTAGAAGACCTTCTTTGGCAGTCACAAGTACATCCAGCCGTATTGCCAAATCGTTTCAATTTTATATGACGTGTCATTGTTAGCCAAGGTCTTGCCTAATCGCTACTGGTTACATGCCTGCTAGAAGGCCTACTTGATAAGGGCAACTAATGCCTTAGACAAGACGTAATTAAATGTCTGCTAAATTCATAATTATACTGAGGGAAGTAAAAGAAGGTTTTAAATAAAATAAAGTTTTAAATTAATTTAAATTAACTTAACAAATAACATGTACATATGTACATATGTATGTATATAAAGTACTGCTGCACGCGTGCTTTACCTCATAAACTCTCACAGAATACTAAATTTATAGACGCTCTCTTTATTAATTTTTATTACTCGTATAACAAAGTGAGTGTTTGTTGGTGTAGTGACGATAGACATATAAATATTCCCCATTCAATTTAAATTTCCTGGGTTTTTTTTTTCTTTAAAAAAGTAGGGAACTCAAAATTTATTTGAAAATATTTAGCTAAAATTATATTGTATAAAACAAAAATTGTTTGACTTTATTTAGCTTTAATATGTCTGTTTATTAAGTATTCAACTACATAAATTTTATAGTTTTTTTTTAAATCATTATATAATTTAGAATATTGGTTTGAACAAATAAATGGGAAACATTTTAGAAACTTATGTTTTTTCCTACAGCAAACAATCCTGAAAATGTAGACTTTCAAACGTTATGCAAAATTATTACAATCGCCTGATATTTATGATAATTAAGACAATTTTAGTAAAATTAGTTGCAATTAATATTACTCATACGCATATTTACAGGTGAAAATTATGGGAAATATTTAAAAAATTGCGGTTATTTTCTTTAGTAAACACTACTTTATGTGTTGGCTTTCTAAAGATATACAAATTATTACAATCGCTTGGGAAGTGAAATAGTTATGGAAATTTTATTAAAATTACTTTTAATTAATATTACTCATACGCACAGAATTCGGAAACATTTTTTGAACAGTGTTAGTTAAAATTGTACAGATATCTCTTTTATCAAGCGACCATAGGCAAGGCCTTAATATAATGACATGCTGTGTAAAACTTAAGCGATTTTTAAAGACGGTTGGTTGTCAATTTTTCTGCTCTATAAGGCCCTTAAAAAGGCCGCTTTTTTTACTGTTTAGAATCTGTGTGATTAGGAAAGGTATTTTGGTTTTGTTTTGGTTTTTGTGTTGTATGCATGGGCATAATTGCAAACAATTATAATTTTGTGTAATTTTGTGGGTGTTGTTTAATTACCAGCAGTATTTGCCTACATATTCTCCTTTTGCTTAGATTTTGTCGTTGAGAAAGGAGTGTTAAATTATAGTTCATAATTGAAGTGACCTTTACGAAATGTTATAATGCTAACACTGTGTATTGCGTGTTAAAAAACTGATATTGTTATAAAAAAAGTGATAAAAGTTATTGAAGTGAAAAGTAGCAGTGACTTTTTCTTAAAACTTTTTTTTATGTATAGAATCTGCCTTTAATTCAGAGGCCTTACAAGAAGCATTTAAATATTATATCTTAACCTTAAAACTTTTCTTAAAACTAAAGTTCTTTAATTCTTTTCTAACTTTTTAAGTCTTTCGAATATAGTTATCCCACAGGAAGATTGTTTATCTATAGAAGCTTATTCAAACATTCTCTTTAAACTCTCAAGTTTAACCCTCATCGTCTCATATTACAATGCTCTTTATCTTAAATTCTATAAGCCGAACTATTTTGATTTCAAATACACTAATACCTCGCTTTGCGTTGGGGATACGTTCAAAAAAAAAAACACACACACAAAAATTTCCTACCGCCAGCATTATCGTTGGATAATGCTTTGCTTTTAATGTCATCAAGTAAGATTTTTGCTTTTGCCTGCATTACCATTCTACTTGATTTTCAACCCAAATAAAAAGCAAGGAATACATTTCGATCATCAAAGCACTTCTTGTACGGGTCGTCGTTTTAGCATCTACTGATGTATCAGATTTTGCAAAAATTAAAAAAAAAAATTGGCAAGAAAGTATAGGCGGTCAACCCTGACCATATAATACCCTACACCCAGCATATATATAAAACAGGTTTTCAGAAATGGGGGCTTTGTTGCAGATATAACTTATTATGGACCAATCATTCAAAAATTTAGTGTCATGCTTTTTGTGAATATAAATATTATGTGCCGTATTCATAAAAAATAAAGTAGGTTTGAAGTTTGCTTTTAGACAAAATTTTCATACAAAATTTTCTTAAAGTACATTTGACGTCGACTTTAATTTTTTATGAATAAGGGCATATATTTATTAAACTTTATCTCGCTATAAATACACAAAGCGAGGTATCGGTGTACTTGTTTTCTAATTAAGCATTTCTTGTATTATTTGTCTAACCGTTCTCTCTTTCAAATTTTAATTTCAAATCAAACCAAAAACGGAATTTTTTAATAAATACTGCAAACTATCTTTACATTTTGTTGCTTATCTAAATATATTTGTATAAAAACTATGTATTTAGCAGCTTTAACTTTTTTTAAACCACAAAAATTATTCCAACAATAGTTGAATAATTTGAAATTGTGCTTTTTTTAAATACCTCAGCATTACCAATAAAGATATTGTAAATGCAATTTTACATACACTCATAGTATATATGTATATATTACATACATAGCTATTGTCTATTATAGGCTGTACTTTTTCAAATAAAATTTCTAAAAAGGCGAAATATTTCAGCAAACACTCTTGAGTACTCGTTAAATTTTAGCATATAATACTTGTAATGCTTTATAAGATATTTTTGTTTGTAGTTAACACCCTTTATTTTTTGTTCCTGTTTATATTTCCTTAGACTTTTTCATAGTTATTTAAGGGTATGTTAAATTTACAGGTTGTTTTGTACATGTAGCATATTAGGGGAATATTTTTGTTAAACTTTATAATATATTTTATTATCAAAGCTGACAGTTAAATAAAATATATAACAAATCATGCTGGATATGTTGGCTTTCCAAAGTTATAAAAAATATTATATTATTAGTAATTTAGTAAAATTACTTCTAATTAATATTACTCATACGCCTAGAATTTCCGAAAAATTTATTTTCAAATTTAAAGCTCAAATAAAGCAAGACATAAATTTTGTGACAAAAAAATGGTTTTATAACATAAATTTTACCACTTTATAATTATTTGTAAACTAAAAATGTGATGAACAAAATTTTAAATTTTTAGCAAGATATTTTTATAGAAAATATTTCAAAAAATTTTATTATTTGCATCAAAAAATAATACCAGATATATTGGCTTTTCATTGATATAACAATTATTAGAATCGCCTTGAAACTATAATAGTTATGGCTATTTTAGTAAAATCACCTGTAATTATTATTACTCATACGCATAGAATTGCTTAAAATTGATTTTGAAATGTTTAGCTAAAATTGTACCAGCCGCAAACTGTATAGCTTGATTTTACTTTAAAATTTATCTTTATAAATACAATTAGACTGCCTAAACTTTATAAAGATTTAGGCAACGAAGATAAATAAGTTATTTCTACAATCCTGCCTCAATATTATTTGGAATTATTATACTTAAACTGAAGAATTGTCAATAAATAAGAAAACACTACTAAAACTTAGGTTTGTTTTTGAAATACGTCAGTTTCTTCTTAATATTTATGATATTAATTGAGAAAAATAATTGTTGTCTCAAAACAAATGATAAAAAATCTTTAATAGTTCAGAAAATCGTCACGTTCAATGAAAAAATCGTCAAAGAGGCACTTTGCTATTTTTAGAACAAAATATGGTTAAAATGACAATATGTCGTCAAATCTGGCGGCTGTGCTCACAACTAACGGTGTACAAAATGTCATTTCATCTCTGGTATTTCGTAGTTGCAAAAAACCAACTTTAGAAGAGAAATGACAACAAATTTTTAATAATAATATTAATAATAAGAATTAGACACATATTGTAAACGTATGTAAATTTCGTTTTAACTCATAATATGTAAAGCAAGAAAGAATATGATTAATTCCCGAAATCTATTGCTCAATAAATGGTGAGTAAAATAGATGATGTGTACAAGTAGATCTTGGACAACAACCATTGCTGATGAAGCCTCTGGCAAGACAGAAAATGCATTCCAATGTGCTAATTGTCTAAAAATATTACTTTATAATTGGTATTCTTTTTAATTATTAATTAAAAATTTCTCTAGTAATTTTGAACAATATTTTATACAATATATGAGAAATTAACAAAATATAAATAATTTAATGAACTCAAGCCTAACTAAATAAAATATCAAAAATATATGGAAATATTTACAAAAACTTTATTTATTTTCTAAAATAATAAATATAATAATAATAATAATGCTGGATATGTTAGCTTTTTAACGATACCCAAATTATTATCATAGCCTGGTAAATACAACAGTTATAGTCATTTAAATAAACTTACTTATAATTAATGTTACTCATACGCTCATAAGATCTAGAAACAAGTTTTTAAGCAAAATTTTTCTACCCACCCTCAAAGTAGAGTATAACCACAATTCGTGTTCATATAACCTCTGCACTCTCATTTTATTATTCTAATAAGCATTTTTTTCAATTGTAAAGGCTGCAAATATTGAATTGCCAAAGTACGAACAAACAGACGCACAGACAGACTTTCACATACTTAAACACACAGCTATACATCAAGATAAATTTGCATCACAAAGTATAAGAATAAAATGTGGCGTTCAAATGCTAGAACAATTTTTACAACTTCTCATACAAAAACTAAACCAAAAGAAAGGACAAAAATGGAACAAAATACTTGTAAAGCAGAGAATCTTAAAGTTAATATTAGAAAGCTGACACACAAACTCAAACAAAATCCACAAAAAGTATAATCTCATAAAAGGGAGTTGTTACGAAAAGATTTGTTATTTAATATTAAGGTTTTTTGCAGCTTTGCTTTAACTTTTTTTTTTTGTTTTGTAAAAGAATATTCAATAATTGTTTGACAGGCGGAATAGCAAGAAAGTCTATTAGAAAAAAAGTTTTGCATTGATATTTGATTTTAATTTACACTTCAAAGAAATCTTATTTACATAGAAAGATGTTGCTAGACCAATGAAAGCAGCATATATTTAAAGTGTTGATAGGGAAATATTTCTAGTTTTTTTTTTGGGAAATTAATGAGATTTATAGAAAGTCTAGCAAACAAAGGTGATATAATACCTTGTTTATGGTTTGTTTTTAAACTAATAAATCAAGTTGAATATCAATTAAATTCTTTCTAAATTTCAAGTTCTACTTGAATATCTCGAGTGCTAACATGAAACATTTTCCAGAATTCTATTTGTTCTCATTTTACTTGATTAGAAACTTTTCTTCCTTTACATTCTATATTCCTTTTGGAATATTTGTAACATCATTTAAATACACATATGTATTTATTTATTGTGTTTCTTCTGTTGCGAACAAAGTGCAATTAAATATTTTTAAAAGTTTTTTACTAGAACACCTCAGTTTTTTCTTGAATTAACACATATTTGAACACGTTTAAATAGGTATTTGTATATAACCAACAGTTCTGAGTGGCTGTCTTGAACAAATGATGTTATCTATCAGGTGGTAGCTAGATGACTATTTATGTGTACATGTACCTGTCCTTGTGTGGAAGTCAATTGAAGCAACATAGACTTAATATTTCATTGATTTTTTTTCATGTTTTTTATTTTTATTAATTCAAAATTACATTTTTACATTATAATGTGGTCTCAGCGCCCCTAGGGCATTATTGAGATTTCGTTGGCAAAATGATTACAATTTATTTATGTTTATTTTATTTATTTCTAAAATTAAAAAAAAATACAATAGAATAACTAAATTATACTACATTAGAAGCATTTCAATATTATTAAAATAAACATCTTTTAGCTTTTTCTTAAATGATATTGCTGAACAATTTTTTAGAAATTGGGGCAAATTATTGTATTCCAAACTACCTAAGGACTCTATTCTTTGTTTAATGATTTCTAGACGACATCTAGGAATCCTTAAATTTGATTTATTTCTTGTATTAAAAAACATTTGGTTAACAGATAAACTGATCGTGTGATGCCCAATTTTATGTATGGTTTCATAAATATATATCAATAACTGCTGTTTATAAATGCCATATATTGGTAAAACATTTTTGGCAATATCCTTATAAAGCAACAAAGTGCGGTATAATGGCGGCAAATTAAAAACAGCTTTTAGCGATTTGTTTTGTATAACCTGTAAACTTTTTAGGTCAGCATTTCTTTTAAATCCATATACAGGTGTAAGATAATTAAGATGACTTTGCACAAGTGCTTGAAAAATTAAATATTTAGTTTTTTCATCAAGTTTATGACATAGTTTAAATAAAACACCACATGCGGGAGATATTTTTGACCGAACATATTTATTCTGTTAAATTGTTTTGCAAGATAATTCCCAAATACTTTATGGAATCTTCTTTTCCATCTATATATAATGGATGTTCTCCTGATAAACGACTTGGTTGGGGTCTAAAACGTACGAGTTTTGTTTTATTACGATTTAGTACTAATTTATTAATTCTCTCAAATTCTGCAATTAGTGATGTAACTCTTTCTCCAAATGTTTTAAAAACTAAACTTTCTTTATAAGGTAGGCATAAGTCATCAGCGTACATTACAAGTTATTGATATCGTTAACATAAATATTAAACAATAAAGGGCGTAGCACGCTCCCTTGGGGAACTCCATGCTTAATAGCAACCATTGAGCTTATGCTTTGATTTATTTCCACATATTGCCTGCGATTTTCTAAATAACTTTTAAAAAATTCGAGTTCTCTTTCTCTTACACCATAAAACTTTAATTTATCAGCCAGAATTGAATGATTAACTAGATCGAAAGCTTTAGAAAATCACAAAAAATAGCGCCAACTCCAGTGATACCTCTATCCAAACCGATTTTCTAAATAACTTCTAGAAAATTCGAGTTCTCTTTCTCTTACACCATAAAACTTTAATTTATCAGCCAGAATTGAATGATTAACTAGATCGAAAGCTTTAGAAAAATCATAAAAAATAGCACCAACTCCAGTGAAACCTCTATCCAAACCATTACAAATATAATTTACAACATTCACCATCGCTTCAGCTGTACCGCAACCCTTTCGAAAACCATATTGATTGGGATATATTAAATCTTCGTTGTGCAAATATGTTGATAATTGATTATGTACAATTTTTTCAAAAATTTTATCAATGACAGATAAGACTGCAATAGGTCTAAATTGATCCAGTGTATTTCCATTTACTTCTTTGGGAATAGGAATAATCAGGTGCATTTTAAGTTTTTTGGGATATATTGAATGATTAATACATGAATTAAAAATCTTAGTTAATAAAGGTGTTACAATCTCTTTACATTCAAGCATACACTTTGACGTTATTTCATCACTTCCTGGACCAAATGCATTAATAATTCATTAACTTTCATTTCGTTTTCCATATGAAACATTAACAATATAGAAATATATATAAATATTTTTAAAATTTCATATATTTTCTATAAAACATAATGCTGCATATGTTTCCTTTCTGAACTTGTACAAATTTTTACAATCGCGTGGCAACTACAATAGTTATGACAATTTTTGAAACATTACTTCTAATTAATATTACTCATACGCATATAACTTCAATAATTACTTTTAACATTGTTAGCTAAAATTATACCAATTTAAACTAAAATAGAATAATTGAGAAATTTAAAATTTTTATATTTTTAACTGACCGCTTCAACTGAAGTAAACGTGTGTGAAGGTTCAACTGTACCGTTCTCAGTTCAATTTTTGCCGAGCGAGAGTGCGTATCATGTCGTGTAAACAGAATCAAGTGATAGTTGATTTTATTGCAATATATAGATTTGAACCTTAACTATGGCAAACTAAATCTAGCGAGTACCATGATTGCGTCAAAAAAGACTCTGTCTACAACAAGCTGGCGAAGAAATAATTGAAGAAATCTATTGATTCTTCATTAAATTCTTTTAATAATCACTTGTTGTAATAATCACTTCTTGTACCACTGTTTACTCAGTTAATTTTTTAATTTCAAAAAGCCAAACAGTCCGTTCGTTCGAATCCATGTTAAAAACTGAAATATTGAACTGTACGCATGTGTACATCTCAGTTCACAGTTAAGTTTGTGGCCTGCTTTAATTACTCCTAAAACTGCTGGGTATTTCTTTATTTATTCATGTTTTTTTTTAAGCAAAAACTTTTATTATTTATTTAACAAACGCACACACACGCATACTTATTTCATTTTAAGCTCAATGAAAACAGCTCCTCTTTACCTTTATACACTTACAAATAAATAAATACGTGTAAGTGTACGTGTATGAGTATAAATAGTAGTTTTGATATGGTTAGCTATATAACTACAATCCTCCTTTTTAGTTCTTCTTTATTATAAATTTAATTACTGCAGACTAAAATATAAATATTTGTTCTTCTGTTTATTCAAGAGAAATAGAAACGACAACAACAACAAAGGCTGCTATTACAACAATAACGTCAACAAAATCACTTTATTTAACAGAAAATTGTATAAAACATTTTACACCGTTTGAATTTTATATTCATTCACAATATATGACAATTTACTTGGGTCTCGATACCACTACAGCAATACGATATATTCAGTTTGCTTGTCAATGCGAATGTAATGCAGAAAGATGTCTGAAGATTTTAAAAATTGTTCCTGAATTTAATTGCAGCCACTTATCTTTCTCTACAAATTTTATACAATTACGGCAGAAAGAATTCTATTATCACATCATTTTATCGGGCTTTAGTAAAATCTAATAATTCACAAAATTTTTTTTTTCTCTTTTTAACTTGTTATTCTGAATATTTTGGTACACTCTGTATTAGAAGTTTACATGCAGAGGTACTTTAAGCCAACCACTACCAGCTAGTTACTGGCAATTTAATTTCTAAACAAAATACTGTAAAAAGCTACACATCTATACCAGTTTAAAAGAATATTTTGTTGTACATTTTGTTACTATTTTTATAGCACAGAACTTTACAATTTTATGTAGACATGTAACAAAAAAAAAGTATGTATAAAAAAATATCTTTGAAATCCACAAACATATGTACATTTGCTTGGGTGAGAGTGTAAATGTAAGTGGCACATATGAATATAACAACAAGTTTAATACAGTAACCGAACCCGAACATAAACCAATACCAAAAGATATCAGTAGGAAATTGGAAAATAGGAGGAGTAAGTTGGTGCATAATTATGTTGTGTTAGATTGACTCTATAGCAGATTTTACAATCATAGTTTGGCTTTAATTGTGGCTTTTTATGGACTCTTAATATTAAAAATAATTGTGTCTTTGTTTAGCTTCAATCTTGATTTTTAACAGACTCTTAGTTTAGTAAAAACCGTGTCCATTTTTATAGTCTGTTAAGCTTCAATCGTAGCTTTCAATAGAATTTTAGTTTAGCTTCAATCAATCGCGTGAAGATATTCCGAGAAAATGGCAAAATAATAATAGATTGGTATATGAAACCAATTGCTTCTGGACACTTGATGAATTTCCACTCAACACAACCCATGAAACAGAAGATAAATACGGCGATGAATCTAATTGACAAAGTTACAAAAATAAGCGACGTAAAATTTCAATATAAGAATATGACAAGAATAAAGGATATCTGAATGAAAAACAATTTTCCAAAGGGGTTGATTAATTCATTAATGACTAAAGGTGAAAATAATATTTCTTCAGGGACAAAAAAAAAAAAAAAAAAAACAAAAGGGACACATCTGGCAACGCCAAATACTATAGTCTAAGCGACGTAAAATTTCAATATAATAATATGACAAAAATAAAGGATATCTGAATGAAAAACAATTTTCCAAAGGGGTTGATTAATTCATTAATGACTAAAGTTGAAAATAATATTTCTTCAGGGACAAAAAAAAAAAAAACAAAAGGGACACATCTGGCAACGCCAAATACTATAGTCTACCGTTTATTCCAAGAATGATAAAATAAAGATTACGCCATGCGCATGATTTCCCGTTATGTGACGTAGAAGTTCCATTCTAAGGGTTACCAAGAATGTTTAATGTGTTAAAATTAAAATTTCTTGCGAAAAATTTATGTTTTATGTGATAGTTGGCAACCTTGCAATTGAAATCTCTGAGAGAGTTCTAAAATAAAAGCTGTTTAAAAACAAAAACAAAAAAAAAAACAACAAAACATATAAACATGAAGTGTGCAGTGAGCAAATGCAAGCAAAACAACAGTAAAAAAACAAGTGATAAAAAATTAGCCAATAGAAAAACATAACGTGTGACGTCATAGTTTCAAAATGCGCAGAACATTTTAAAATTTTGCGCGCGTTAGCGTAATCTTTATTTCATCATTCTTGCAGAACACTAGAGCTGTGTCGTTCATGAACGAACGGGTTCAAATGAACGGATTACTTCATTGAACGTAATGAGACGGTCATTTAACTGAACGGTTTTCGTTTAATAGTGTACGGCTCAATTTCGTTCAGCTGCTGTTTATCAAAGTGCACGAATTGAATGAACGAATCAGTCTTGGATAAATGAACGAAAATGACCGGTCACTGAAATGAACGACCGGGCACAACTCTGAGAACACTGCATTGAAAACGGACACAAGCCAAACTTTAAAAAAGTGAAAATTTTAGATAAAGAGAAAAGGGAAAATAAGAGATACACGTTGGAGAGCTTGAGCATACAACAAAAATTGACAAATGCAATAAACACAAAAGAAGACAAATACAATACTAATGCAAACTATGTACACCACTGCAATAATTTAGTATTAATAACAACTGTGATCAAGAAAAAACGACAAATTTTCTGTGATATATTTTTAATTTACATGCATTTAAAATTGAGAACAATTATTGTTTTCTATTTGAACTGTTAATTTAAAATTTTTTGATATTTATTTATTTAGTCGGGCTCGAGTTCATTAAATTTAATTTTCATTAAATTATTTTTACTGAAGGATTTGTTTTACAACATGAAATCTCTATTAAAATTTTATTGATAATTTTTCTGGCTGAGCTGGGGAATTGAACTAAGATCATAGTTTTACTTAAATTATGGTCGTAATATGATGTTTTTTTTAGCTTCTGTCATGGCTGTAATATGGTTTTAGTGCAGTTTCAATTATTTCTGTAATATAGTCTTAGTTAAGCCTGTTCAGTTTAGCTTCAATCATGGCCGTAATATGGTTTTAGTTTGGTTTCAATCTTGGCTGTAATAAGGTCTTTAATCTAGCTTCCATCATTGCTGTAATATGATTTTAATTGAGCGTCAATCATTGCCATAATATAGTCTTACTTAAGCTTCAGTTATGTTTTGTAATATGTTGTTACTTTAGCTTCAATCATGGCTGCAACATAGTCTTAGTTTATTTCAAATCATTGCTGATTGTATAGTGTTAGTGTAGCTTCAGTCGTGAATTTAAATTACCTTGCAATTGAAGTTACTATTTCCTAGTGGTCCTAATACTTTATATTCATATAAACCAGTCGTACTCATAACTTTTCATATAAATTTATTTTAAAAACTTCCACATCTCCTCAAACCTATAGTTTAGTGAAGCAAGTCAGGTATTTTATTGTATATTCTTTTTTAATGTTCTGCTTTTATGTGTTTGTTTTTTTTTATGTAACATTTAGTTTTTTGCACCCATATAATTGAGAGTTCATGCACCTACACATTTAACAGTATGTGTATCTGAATGATATCAGTATGTACATCATCATTCATCATAAAAGTCAAAATTGTGTCAACTTTTGTTATTGTACTCACAACAGCAACATTACCAAATAAAGATAAAAATTATACAATATTAAAGATGGAAAAGAACAGCAGAAACAGAAATGCTAAAAACATAAAAAGATGGAGTAAGATAATTAAAAAATTCATACCGATGTTTGAAATTTCCCAAATAGACATTGTGTGCAGCAGATTTTAAAAGAACGCCAGCGTATGGTGTGAAAGGTTTTTGTGTGTTTATAATTCGCAGATTTTAATTATGACAAATTATATTGGTAAAAAAAAACATGAAATACTTCTTTCTACACAACATTGTTGAAAGGGGGTTGTTTATTAAGTTTTAATGATTTGTGGTGATTTTTGTACAAAAGTTACTGCTTTAGGAAAATGGAGAAAAATGTCATGTTAATTTTAAAAGAGGCTTTTCATAATTGCAACTTATGGTTTTGTAAAAGTTTCTTTAAAATTTTTGTTAAAGGCACTAAATGGAGTGATGTTAGAAACTATAATTAAAACTATATAAAGAGCCTATTTATGGCTGAACTAGGGCTACATTTTCAGCTAAATTAAGACAATTTAAAGAGTCATGAGTGAAGCTAAACTTATTATAAATCAGGACTGTATAAGAAACTATGATCAATTGAGGCTAAATCGTGATTATATTAAATGTTACGATAACAGTTAGTAACCACGTCTGAAGCTTTTAAGAAACGCCAATAAATGAGACTATACACGAGTAGTCTGTAGACGAGACTATAGACGAGTAGTCTCCAGTCGAGACATCTGTACATGAGACGTCTGTAGACAAGACTTCTGTAGACAAGACGTCTATATTTCCTCACAAATATATTTTCACTTTGGGTCCCAGAAATTATCGAAATTACGAGAAAGTACAAATGAAATATTCAAGTAATAATATGTGACCCGGCCTATGAAAAGGTTGCTTATGACTCAAAAAAAAATTTTCCACTTTTTTGTTTGGTTTCGATAGTTTTTGAGACGCTCTTTCACGTGGTGAAAACTAGAAAGTCCTAACTTGCTTAGAAGTATACTAAAAATGTAGAGAAAGAAGAGCACAAATGAAAGAAAAACAGCATTTTATTGAAAATCCAGAATCAAGATAATAAATGGATTTTTTTTTTTTTTTAACACAAACTGCGAAGCTTTTTGGCTTGTCTGCAGAAAACACCCAGAGTCTTTGGCGGGAGTCGAACCCGCAACCCTCTGACTGATAGTCCGACACACTATCGCCTAGTGTATCGGGGCACCCATTGAAAAATTTAAAAACAGGATTGAACGCTGCAAAAACTCTTTATATACACACACGAACTTATCTCATTTATGCTCTTTTGCCTTTTTTGGTTGCCTTGTGGGCATGACTGTTCATAATGCCAACGAAAAACTATTAAGAAACTGACGAAATGCATTGTTTATCTTTAACAGCTGTGTCTCGCAATTTCTTTTTTGAGTCATAAGCCACCTTTTCATAGGCCGGGTCACATATAAAATGCTCTTATCTCTATAGTGAAGTGTATAAAAGTAAAATACAATAATTTTAGTTTGCATATAATTTTAACTGTGATGAAGGTACACAATAATTGTGTGCAATTGCAACATTTTGTTGCAAAATAAAATAAAAGTCTTTAGTTAAGCTTTTGTGCCTTCATTCTAACTAACACAACAATACTGGCTGGTTAGTTTAATGTACATTGTAGTGCTTAAACTGAACGATTTCCGGTTGCCGCTCAACACAACCTCAATCTATTAACAAACTAAAAATAAAATCCTTTTTCTTTATTTTTTTTTTGTTGCATTTTCCGACTTTTCTTTTATTTGCTGCTTGTTTTATTTCGGTTTCTTTTTGGTTTGTTTGCTGTGAATGTTGCTTATTTAGCATACAATTGTTGAAAAAGAGATGAATAAATGAATTTCCAGCTTCTTTTCATGTTGAGATTTTTAAGCAATAGCTGTGATCCATAAGTTCAGCTATTGTTTTGTTGTTGATTTGTTTGCTTGTCTAGCGGGCTGTTGAGGTAAAGTCTTTGCCCAGCACGATATTTGTATGTGCTGTCTGAGTTGGTTGGTTTGTTGGCCATGTTTTTTTTTTAACTACAATGCCATTGCAAAGGAACATAAAAAAAAACAAGTAATGTTTTTTGCATTTGCTACACAGTAATGGCCTTCTTTTATATGTAGTTGTTTTTATTTTTTTGTAGATTTTTCTTTGCATAAAAATTGTTGAATTGCTGTTGCTGTATTGAAAGCCAGTCGTTAGTTGGTGTTACCTTGCTGCTTAGTTCCCTTTTGGATTTTGTTAAATTGTTGTGTGTTGGTTTGCAAACGATTTCAATTGTTTAGCTGCTGCAACTGACAACAATTTAAATTAAGTTTTGAGCAAATAAGCAAAAAAAATATAATAAAATAAAAAATCCTTTAGGATTTGAAAATTATTGCAAGTTGGAAAAACTTTATGTTTAATTAATTTTCTTAAAAAATTATTAAAGGTTAAGTGAAATTAAATTTTGTATAAAAAGATAATTTCGAGTAAATCATTGTCAAGGTTGTGCTTCAATCGTGGGACTTATTGAAGACGAGATTGTAGAAGAGACTGCAGAAAAGACTGCAGAAAACACTGCAGAAGAAACTATAGTCAAAACTGCAGACTGAGCTATAGATGAGACTCTAGACGAGACTGCACACTAGAGTATAGGCAAGACTGTAGATAAGACTGTAGACGTGATTGTAGATGAGCTTTTAGACGAGATTGTATACTACACAGTAGACAAGACTCAATGTAAACTGGACTGTATACAAGATTGAAGACGATATTGTAGATGGGACTCTAGATGTAATTATAGACGTGACTCTAAAAGAAACTGTAGATGAAACTGTGACGAGATTCTAGATGAGACTGTAGACGAGACTGTAGACGTGATTGTAGACGAGATTTTAGACGAGACTGTGTATTACACAGTAGACAAGAGTTAATGTAAACGCGACTGTATACAAGATTGAAGACGATATTGTAGATGGGACTCTAGATGTAACTGTAGATGTGGCTATAGACGAAACTGTAGATGAAACTATGACGAGATTCTAGATGAGACTGTAGACAAGACTGTAGACGAGACTGTAGACGAGACGTGATTGTAGACGAGCTTTTAGACGAGACAAGACTCAATGTAAACGCGACTGTATACAATATTGAAAACGATATTGTAGATGGGACTCTAGACGAAACTGTAGATGAAACTATGACGAGATTCTAGATGAGACTGTAGACATGACTGTCGACGAGCTAGTAGCTGAGACTGTAGACGAAACACTTTCATTAATTATCAATTAATTAGCTTCAGTCATAGTTCTGATAGTAGTATAAATTGAACTACAATCATATTCTAGATTCAGTTTCAATCGGAAGTCTTAATGTAGTCCAAGTTGTCTTTCAACCGTAATCACATATAACGAACCAGTAGTTTTTATAATTCATTTCAAATTTAGTTTTGTTGCTTTTAAAATTCTAACACTATTTCAACTACTTTATATATATAGTTTTTTTCACAACTAGCTATGCCTCTCATTTTGTGGCAAAAATAAAGTAAACTTTTTTGTGAAATGAAAAAAGCCAGCAGCAAGTTTTTTTTTTACAAATATTGGCCAACATATTGTTGTAGTATTGTGGAGAAATACTAAATCCTTAGATATTTACTGAGCAATATTTTCAGCATCAACTTAACCACAAAGGCAGTCGTAGACATAGTTATTCTCACAGGCCACCTGTTCAACAATAACGAAACTACACTTGGAGAAAAACGTATATAGAGCCGAGTAATCATTTCAACATTTTTAATTTCGTTTAAGTTTTTCATAATTTCAGAGTTTTTTTTCTTTTTTAACAATATTAATGACATAGCTATATGATTAAGGCAAACATAATTTGTTAAAGTAACATTTCACCTGATTGTAGCAATCATATATAAGGATATTCTTCAACAAATAAGACTGCCATAAATACATGTATACTGAGTAACTACAATTGTATAATATAATCGTAACATTTATCATAATATTGTTACAAAAAACTTCTAGAAATATTGAAATGATTGTGGTTAATATAGAGAAATAATTTTTTTCCGTGCCTGTCTAAAGGTGTGTGTGTATATGAGTGTAAAACTATATATGTTTATAAAAAGAAAGTACAGCATACTTATGGTTTTTCTTAAAACAATATGTTTCTTGCAAGGAAAATACAAATTGAGGACTAGAAACCATATAAATTCTGGAAACTTATTTAGATTTTAAGAAATTAAAATTTTAAAAGAATTTTTTTTTTGGCAAATAAATCTTCTAGCAGACAGGGCACATCGAAGCCATTAGTATTAAGTATTTATTCATTATAAATTATACATATGTATATTAAATGTTATAAATTCTGTGGGTTTTTTAAATTTTTGCGTATGTTTGTTATTGAATTAAATATTACGTATACGTTGAGTAGTTTTAAAGAGAGTCGTAAAATTGATTTAAGTTTTAAGAGATTTGCGAAGAGAAAACTTCGATATTGGCAAACCCTTACTTTCCCCGACAATTGTTAACAACGGCTTATGATCTGTTCGTAAAGTAAAGCGGTTACCTAATAAATATTGTCTCAACTTTGTCATGCAAAATATAATTGCTAGAGCCTTCTTTTCTAGTGTACTGTAATCTACTTCTGTTTTTCTAAGATCTCTAGATACAAAAGCAATAGGCTTCATAGACTTATCCGGAAAAAGATCCGACAATACACCGGCCACAGCAGTATTACAAGCATCTGTAGTTAAAGCTATTGGGAAATCATTTTCATAAGTGATTTGACATTGTTTCGACCATTCAATTTTTACGTCTTTTTTTTAAATAAATTATAAAGAGGATCATTTTTTTTTTGCAAAGTCATTTATAAATTTAGAATAATAATTTAACATGCCGATTATAGCTGTAAGTTGGGACACATTATGTGATGGTGATGCTTTCACTATTGAAGCCATACGATCTTCATTTTTGCTTAGACCATCTTTATCTATGGTACAACCTAAATAAGATATTTTCTGTTTAAAAAACTAACACTTTCCAAGGTTCAATTTAAAACCTGCAACCTGTAGCTTATTCAAGACCAACCTCAAATTGCTCATGTGTTCCTGTAAAGTTTTTCCTGTCACAGTTATATCATCTTAATGGTCTACTACATCTGCTATACGTATCAAAACCCCTTGAATGGGTTTCTAAAAAATTGCTGCCGCAGTTTTTATACCCAGCGGGAGTCTTTTCATTTTCAAAGTACTTATTTGTGTAGGTACTTAATGTTTACAAAAGCTGCAAACTTTCATCCAATAACAATTGGTTGTATGAATTCGAAAGATCTAATTTTGTAACAACCGCCTTGGAATGCAGCAACAACTTCATCTATTTTGGGTAAAGGATATGTAAAATCAACCAAATTGGAACAATAGATGTTTCCTACTCTGAGTGATCTACAGGTTCCCAAATGTCATTCTTGATTAAATCGCGAAGTTGCTTTTCTATTTGTGACTTCCATTTGTCAATAATTGAATTGACTCGTTTTAATTCGATATTAAAAGCCCTTAAAAATATTCTTCCTAACAAAGGGGGTTTTCTGTATTTGTCACAACAACAATAGTGGTTTTTGTAATGCCAATATTTGCAAGAAACTGACCAAAAATTTAAATAGAATTACCGCTGTAACTTCTGTACGAAGTTTAACAGGAACAAATATCTTTCCCATTATACCCTACACCATCATAGTGGGGAGTGTATATTGGATTTGTGTTGATGTTTGTAACACTCAGAAATATTGAAGTATAGCGATCGACTCAGAATACACTTTCTGATGTCCGTTCGTCCGTCCGTCTGGCTGGCTGTCCATGTTAAGCTTGTATGCAGAGTGCAGGTCGCAATTTTGAAGATATTTCGATAAAATTTGGTACGTGATATTTTTGGTTATGATTGAAACTAGTAGAAATCGGTCCATTATTTCACCAGGCCCCCATACAAATGTCTTCCGGAAATTGGGGTTTACCGATCATAAATATTTGAATTATGCAAGTTTCCAAACAAATTTAATGAGTGGTAATTGAAGCCAAGCCACATCTACAAATTTTGTACAGATCGGTCCATAATTACTCGTAGCTCCCATATAAGGCCTACTTCCGAAATCTTTGGTATCCAAATAATATTGAACACAAATATATTTCATATGTATACAAACAATATGATACAATTTTATTGTGATTGGTCCATAATTAGTCGTAGCTCCCATATAAGACCCTCTCCGTAATTTACTTTAAGCTCCATAAATCGTTTAAAAGTATGACGTCAAGCTAGAATCTATGCCCAGCATCAATTGTAAATGCTTTTAGAGCCACAGTTTAGCTTCATTCATAAGCCATATATCTTGGTTTCGTTTGGTTTGGTTTCAATCTAGATTCAAAGTTTAGCTTTATTCGAAGAAATTTTAAGAGTCTTAGTTTGGCTTCAATCTAGAGCCTATGCTCAATATAAATCTCAGTTGATTTTAGAACCATAGTTTAGCTTCTAATGTAGAGTTTTAAATTTCTTCAATTTAACGTACATTGCAACCTCGCTTAACGCAATTAAGAGAAATTGGAATACCGAGACAAAATTTTTAAGTTTTATGCAAAAATAGATCGCAAAACGAAATTTTTTTAAGTTCGGTCCATGTTTGACCATAGCCCCCATATAAAGTCCGCTTCCAAAATTCACTTAAATACATATAAAACAGATATAAATAATGTTAAACGGCTAAAACTTGACATGAAGAATCTTTATGGGCAAATAAATTGTTGTACTAAATTTTATGGTGGTCGGGCCAGAATTGGTCATAACTCCCATACAAGGACCGAGTCACATTTTTGGGCGCTTTTTTTTGTGGTGAAAAAAAACAAATTATCTATTCATTATTTTTAAAATAAATGCATTCATTTTATTGAAAAAGAGACAAAAAACATGATATATTTTATATATATATATATATTTCTGCACTGAAATTTCACGAATATTTTGCAGAAACATGATTTTCCTCAGCCCAATAGCCTGCTGAGATATAATTTTGGGAAGTTCTGGAATAATATTAATATGGTCGCTTTCATCTACACTTTCAAATTTTTGAAAAAGAATTTGTTCTATAGTTGAATTATTAGCATTAATTATCCAAGCATTAATTTCTTCATTTAAAATCTCATGAAGATAATCCGCCACAGTAGAAAACATCGATTGTTCATTAAGGAGTTCAGCATATCATCTTCGTCAGCCCACTTGTTTTTATTTTTCTAAGTTAATTGAGGAGTTGCATTTATCGAGGGTTGCGTTAAGCGAGATGGCACATTATTAGTTTGACTTCAATCATGTATTTAATATGTTCATGGGTTCAGCTTCAGTCTTTAATCTACGGTGAACTGTACTGGCTTATAAGCTTTAAAATATGCTCGGGATTTTAGGGATTGTACTTAAACTGTTATAACAAATTGACATATTTTAAGAAAATTCGTATTGTTGTAAAGCTGTACAAATTTATTTATTTGCAATAATTTGTAATTTTCCACAATAATTCTTTAAGTCCTATTTTCATGCAAAATAGCTTTTGTATATAAACGGTCAGTGTAACTCTAGATTAAAGAAATTTCCAGACATTGTATTTATTTTACTTATGTTGCTAGATTTACTACTTTTAAATTCATTTATGTTACGACAGTGTTAGTTGGTTCTTTATTTTATTTTATTTAATTTCTTTTTTTTTCTCATTTTTCCATCCTCCCATTTCTAGTTTCTTTCTCGACATCATGGTCTGTTGACCATTTAAGAGTGCATTTCATTTCAACTTTGTATTTTACACTTAATATACCAACAGCATAAAGAAATGGCATTTTAAAAATTAGTAACACAAACTAAGCAGCACGTAAAATTAGACAAGATTTGATGAGAAAAGATTTTAGAATTTTCCTTAAAGAAAACTCAAATTAGAATAATAAATTAAATTAAAAAAGCAAAAGATAGAAATATTTCAAAAGCAATTGTGTAAATTTGTTAGAGATAGAAATGTTGCTTCAAATGTTTCAGTAATACAAAATGTGGGTTTGGCCCACATTGAAGAAGGCAATTTTATTTTAAATTAGGGACAGATACTGTTCCTTCTATAATTTCAAATAAGAAGTCATTACATTAAACACTGACAACAACAACAACTATGTTTTGTTTGTAAATTTCATACATTATCTGCAAATTTTCATATTTGATTATAATTTTTTTTTTGTATTAAGAAGTTTATCAAATCAATTTTAATAATTTAATAAATTCCTTTTTATTTGTGGTAATATTTTAAAGTTTTGATTTTACCTGTATTTGCATTATACTCGTACTTGTATTTTTTTAATATAAAAGTTTATGCTCATTGTAATAGTTGTTAATATTGTTGTCTAACTAGTTAAAAAATTTAACTCTTCTCTTGTTTTTAATTTTGTTACAATAGTTGTTATTGGTTTTTTGTTGTATTTTAAGGACAAACTTTTAGAAAATTCAGTTTTTTTTTGATATAGAATTCAACACTGCATATATAGAGAAAAAATTGTGCAGTATTGTAGTAAAGAGATGTGAGATATAAGGCAGGATATCAGTTAAATTTTCTACAAAAGAGAGTCTGTTTAGAGTATTAGTTATGGTTTAAAGATAAAAGTTAAATCGGTCTGGAATGGTCTAAATTTTAGAGTTAGTTAGCTTCAATTTTAGGCAGTTTTAAAAACTACGTTTAGTTTTAATTGTAGGTCCTGTCAGAGTCTTCGTTTCAATCTTCAATCTTAGTCTTAGTTTTGTTTTAATCATAGGACTTGTTTGAATCTTAGTTTAGCTTCAAGCTTATTATGTCTTTTATGAGCCTTAACTTAGCTTTGTTCGTAGGACTTTTTACTTCAATCGTTGATTCTTATGTTTTGCTACAGTCTTAATTCTGAATTCTTTTTAGAGTATTCGTTTAGCTTCAATCGTTGGACTTTTTGCTTTAATTGTAGGTCTTTTTTCTTAGTTTAGCTAGAATTGTAGGTCTTTTTGAAGTCTTACTCTAACTTTAAACGTACTTATTTATAGCTACTAACAGTGCTGTAAGACTAATTGCAAATGGGCTGCAAAATAAGGTCCAGAAGAAAAGATCATGACAACATCTACCACTATTCTCCTTTCTACAAGACTAGCTTTTACTATAAAAGTTGGAAAAAAAAAATCATTAAACATTCTCTTCCCTGGTGCAATTTTCTGGCCTTGTTCTACCAGTTAATATTACTTGCTTTTGGTATAATGCTACAGCATTGGAATATGGTCACATATACAGCTGTGTGCATCTAATTAAGGACAATAGTCTTCAATATTTAAATCCATGTGTTAAACGCTAAAATTTAAAACTTTTATTTTCTTATTTTTCTTTGTGTTTTTTTTTTATAATTTGTGAAGTAAATTAAACATGCAAAAAATAAGTGATAATTTTAACCCCATTCTGAATTTTGTTTTCTACATAATTGGCCACTGCCTCTGCCAATCTATCATAATAGTTAGGGCTAGATTTGGAAACTGTTTCAAAGAGTTTGTATACTTCACTATTAATTGTAACACTATACACTTTACGGGGAATTGCCGGGTTAACGTCCAACACAAAAATAAAAAACTAATTTCTGAAAAGTCTTAGTCTCAGTCTTAGTCTTAGTCTTAGTCTTAGTCTTAGTCTTAGTCTTAGTCTTAGTCTTAGTCTTAGTCTTAGTCTTAGTCTTAGTCTTAGTCTTAGTCTTAGTCTTAGTCTTAGTCTTAGTCTTAGTCTTAGTCTTAGTCTTAGTCTTAGTCTTAGTCTTAGTCTTAGTCTTAGTCTTAGTCTTAGTCTTAGTCTTAGTCTTAGTCTTAGTCTTAGTCTTAGTCTTAGTCTTAGTCTTAGTCTTAGTCTTAGTCTTAGTCTTAGTCTTAGTCTTAGTCTTAGTCTTAGTCTTAGTCTTAGTCTTAGTCTTAGTCTTAGTCTTAGTCTTAGTCTTAGTCTTAGTCTTAGTCTTAGTCTTAGTCTTAGTCTTAGTCTTAGTCTTAGTCTTAGTCTTAGTCTTAGTCTTAGTCTTAGTCTTAGTCTTAGTCTTAGTCTTAGTCTTAGTCTTAGTCTTAGTCTTAGTCTTAGTCTTAGTCTTAGTCTTAGTCTTAGTCTTAGTCTTAGTCTTAGTCTTAGTCTTAGTCTTAGTCTTAGTCTTAGTCTTAGTCTTAGTCTTAGTCTTAGTCTTAGTCTTAGTCTTAGTCTTAGTCTTAGTCTTAGTCTTAGTCTTAGTCTTAGTCTTAGTCTTAGTCTTAGTCTTAGTCTTAGTCTTAGTCTTAGTCTTAGTCTTAGTCTTAGTCTTAGTCTTAGTCTTAGTCTTAGTCTTAGTCTTAGTCTTAGTCTTAGTCTTAGTCTTAGTCTTAGTCTTAGTCTTAGTCTTAGTCTTAGGGTTAGTCTTAGTCTTAGTCTTAGTCTTAGTCTTAGTCTTAGTCTTAGTCTTAGTCTTAGTCTTAGTCTTAGTCTTAGTCTTAGTCTTAGTCTTAGTCTTAGTCTTAGTCTTAGTCTTAGTCTTAGTCTTAGTCTTAGTCTTAGTCTTAGTCTTAGTCTTAGTCTTAGTCTTAGTCTTAGTCTTAGTCTTAGTCTTAGTCTTAGTCTTAGTCTTAGTCTTTGTCTAGTATTTTTTGGTTGGCTTAAATCTAAACGATAATCAAGTCTTGGTTTAGCAATTGCAAGTGAAACTTTCTTTAGTCTCCGATAGTTTTATTTATTTTTGTTAGTTTTACTGTTCTCACTCCTTCTACCCATTTATGAATTTAAAACAAAAAAGACATAAAAAATCAAGTTTACTTTTTTAAACAAATATATATACATACATATGTATATCTTTCATATATGTATGAGCATGAACAAATGTGGGAATGTATTTCTCAGTCTCTTGAGGAAAAACTGACAGAAAAGAAGAACTTTGTGGAGAGAAATAAATAGTTGCATATTCATGTGTTACTTTTTCAAAAAAAAATGAGGAATATATTTTATTTAATTTTAATATATAATAAAAAGGAATGTGAGCGTTAAAAAAGTAAAAAGCGGAGCAAGATCTATGAATCCACCAGTTCTAACTTTAGATGTTTTAGTCAAAAACTTAAATATATTAGATATCTTAGCAAACTTCTACATTTAAATACTTAATAAATTTTAGAAATCATCAACTAGTTGTTTTTAAAACATAGTTGCTCAATCAATAATTGCTGTACTTCATTACAGCACTAAAAATCCTAATGTGCAAGATGACACTACATTCTCCTCCCAGTTGTGCACTATGCGATTGTTTTTCCGTCAGTTTTCTGTAGTTTGTACATGTTTTAAAGTTTGAAATTTTTGTTAAACATCGGATGTGTTACCTAAAGCGTTGTCATTGTTCGTTTGTTACATATAATTACAAAAGTTTACTTTTTTTTTTTACACACCCCAAGGTAATTTTTACTTATTTTGTTTATGTATAAATGTGTGTGTGACACACACACACACAAGATATATGTATGTATATATACATTGCAAATTGATGTATTTGTATAAGTGACTGTGTTTCTGCAGCTTTACGCTCTCGCACATTTGTACTCGTATACACGTACAAGAACAGAACAATTGGTTTATTTCTTTACCTCTTTTTTCTGTGAAAATCATACCGACGAAAGGAAAAAAAATGGGGGAAAAAATAGTCGTGTACCATTTCCTTAAGTAGATTTTTTTTTTAAAATAAATTATAAAGTAATCATAGATTAGGTTCTTGTTTATATTTTAGTTCAGCTTGTAGTTCAAGTTCTAAAACAGCTTGTACTTCAGTTCATTGATAAGGTTCTAGTTCTGGTTCTATTGTAAGTTCTAATTGAGATTATAATTCAGGTTGTAGTGTAGTAGTTCTGTTGTAATTTAGCTTCTAGTTTAGGCTTTAGTTCAGGTTCTATTTTAAGTTTTAATCCAGGTTCTAGTTTAGGTTCCAGTTCTGGTTCTAGTTTAAGTTCTAATTCAGGTTGTAGTTCACATTGTAGATTCTACGACGGCGGTTTGGAAACTTCTTAGCCTAGCACAGAAAGAGAATGGCTAGTTAGTTTTTCAAAAACATTTTTATTTTTCAATATAATATCCTGAAACTTTAATACACTTAGTCCAACGCTTATCTAGCACACATATCCCTTGATTATAATAGTTTTCCTCAAGGCCTTCAAAATAGTGGTTTACAAATGTAATTGCATCTTTATTTGAGGCAAAACTCTTGCCGGCTGGGAATTTTTTTAGATTTGGGAACAGGTAAAAGTCACTGGCAGCTAAATCAGGGGAATAAGGTGGGTGATCAAGCAACTCGTACTTTAATTTGTTGAGTTTAACTATTGTTAAGACACTCTTGTGAGCTGAGGCGTTGTCTTGATGAAAAATAATTTTTTTTTGTGTTGTAAGCCAGAAATTTTTCCTTGAATTTTTATATTTAATTGATCCAAAATGTTGCAATCTGAATTTATAGCTTTAATCTTTTGCAAATAGTCAATCAATAAAATACTTTTAAAGTCCCAAAAAAAAGTTGCCATAACCTTACCAGCCTATTGAATTGTTTGCCTTCTTTGGGACACTTCCTCCAGCTTCAGTGCATGGTTTAGATTGTTCTTTTTTCTCCCATCCACAGTTATGAAACGACGCTTAAAATCCATTTTATTTTTCTTAAAACAATCCAAACAAGCTTGAGAAATTTTCATTCTTATGCATTTTTGGTGGGCTGTTAATAAATGCGGCACCCATCTTGCAGAAATCTGTTTCATCTGTAGTTCTTCATGCAAAATTAAATGGACTTGATCATTTGAGATGCCCATAATATTGGCTATTTTATGCACTTTTATTCGTCGATCATTTAATACCACATCATGCACTTTGGCTACAATTTCTGTTATTGTTGCTGTTTTTGGACGGCCAGCCTCAATGTTTAAATTCAGCAACCCAATTTTCTACAGTTGTATACAAAGTAGCAGTTTTACCTATAATATTCATCATATGATTATGAATTTTTTGTTTCGATAAATCTTTTCTATTTAAATATTTAATTTAAGAATTTCTAATTTTTCTATTGTAAAAAAATCGCGGAGGCAACTTTTTTGAACACCTGTTTCTATATAAAGGGGTTTCCAGATCGAAAAGAAATTTTGCGTGTGTTCAGAATTCAGTTTCCAAAACACTTAACTGTTTTCTGTTTGTATCGCGCTATCTGCTCTAGGCTAAGAAGTTTCCGAACCGCCCTCGTAGTTTAGGTTTTAGTTCAGGTTCTACTTTAACCCTTTCAGACCTGAGGAAAAACTATCAGGAATTTTTTTTTATAATTTTTAGAATATGTGTTATAACAAAATATATCATTTCATATCATTTTCATATCCTCCAAGGATTTTCAGGATACGCTTACTTGATGCATCTCGGTCTCGGATTTTCATTAATATTTTTAACTAAAACACATTTTTATTACGTTAAACGATTTCAATTAGTTTGAAATATAAAATTTTTTTATTTTGTTAGTTAAAATATTTGCACTTAATTATTTGTAATCGATTAATACTTTTGTAATTAGTCAGTTTAGTTCCTAGTATTATCTGGCGTTCATATTTCAATTCCCCTGAGAAATAGTGTAGTGAAGTACAAGTATGTATTACACTTTTTCTTAAAAAAAAAAAACACATTTAACATGTATTTTATTTTGATACGTAGTATACAGTGTGTGTTACCAATACACACTCTGCAATTCACTCTCACTCATACATTAAAAAACATACACACACATGTAAATTAAGGTTTCAGCAGAATTTGTATGTGTAACATAGAGTGTATATACCTGTGTATGTGAGTGTTGAAATTTTACATAAATATTCAAATAAAATGTTTAATTTTGTTATTTTTTTTGTTTTTATTTTATTTAACAAGTAAAAGTTTTTGCATAAAAATAAAAGAGAAACTGAAATCAAATTAAGTTTTTTTTCTCTCTGTGTATTTTCAACGTACAGTTTTTAATAAAGTTTTGGTATGTTTTTTTTTTGATTTAATTTATGAATTTGTTAAAGTCTTTAACAAAAGATTTATTTAATTGGTAATTTTAAAACTTAAGTTATGTGCGAGTAAGTAACTAAATTAAAGTTTCGGAAAACAGTTGTAGTTGTTGTAAGTTGTAGTTTAATAATTTTGTAGATTATCTACGTTTAAACAAAATTATTGTATGAAAATTTTTGATCATTAAAATCTATGTATAATTTAATCTGTTTAAAATATTTCAAATTGCTTTAATTTAACCATTGTCTGCTGTAATCAATCTTCATATGTACAGTCTCCACATTGTGTTTGATGTATTTGTTGCAAAATTTACTTAAGCCATCTTTCAATATTTAACCTTATCGTAGACTAAGTACTTCACACCTTAACAATTTGCTACACATTCTAGCAAAACCATTAGGTATTTTAAGAACACGATAATACGAATTCCCCTAGCAAACAACCTCTAACAATAACATTTCAAAGAAACTTCCACGCATTACAAAAAAAAAATACTTTTAAAAGTTAAAAGAAAATCTTTACTGTGTAAAATTATTATCAGTAAATTGACATCAGCATTGACATTTTAAACATCAAACACACGCCTCAATATTACAAGTATCCACAAATCTCACTCCTCTAGCCAAACATTATGAACAGGAAAATTCCCTTTTAGAATATTTATCTCAAAAACTAACAACTGTTACAGAAAAGTAAAATAAAGAAAGCTCTAAACAAGAAGCCTGCACAATGTATGAATCAATGAATGATTGAATGAATGAATGAATGGCATAAGGCAAGCATAAAGCAATAGCTGCTATATAATAAGTTATAATTTAAGCCTCAATGAATTTTCAATACCACTTATCTCTACAATTTACTACTTTACTACTGCCTGCTACTCTGGCATTCACTTCGAAATTCTATATTTCTCAAACAATAGTGCCATTCACAATCTTGTGCAAATGGTATTGCATCATAGCATTTGCAAACAAGTTTTAGCATATTTTTGCTCGTGCTGTATATTTTGTTAGTGTAGAGCAAAAATATGCTTAACTTTTTTAACAAATGCAATAATGCAATAGCATTTGCACAAGCTTGTGAATGCCGCTAATATGTAAGTGTTTTGTGTACTTGACTTTATATTGAAAACTGTTTTTATTATTATTATTTTTTTTTTTTTGTTTAAAGAACTTTGTCATCAGTTTTTTTGGGGTTTGTAATATTATCAAAGAACTACTTGGTAGTGTTTATAGTGGCATCGGCAAGAATTGTGTCATTAATATTAAGATTTATTATTAAGAGCATCGTTATTTGTATGATGTCTTCAGAGGCGGATTCATATTGTTGAGATGTAAAAAGGCACCAATCTCATCTCCAATGTAATCATTTTAAGTGATATTTAATGTGAAACCATAAATATCTTTAGTCACTGGAAGTCCTATTCAGCCGTGGAAAAAAATGGTCAAATGAAGCAATATACCTATGCTTGTTACCAAATAAGCTAAGCTTTCAGAGGTCAACATAATGTCGAATAATTTAGAAAAATCGGCCACCACTAAAGCCTTTACACCAACATGTCTTAACGAACTTTTGCTACCCTACCGCAAGTGACAATAAAATAATTTTTAATAATTTTGTTATAAGAATTTTATTACAATTTTCACTATTCACAATTTACAACCTATTTTTTCATGAAGCAATAAGTGTGGTTGACAATAAAAGGACATAAATTCAATTTTAAACAGCATAAAAATTTTAAGTTTTTATGGCAAAAACCTGTGTTGCGAAAACATTTTATTGAGCAGAGAATACAAAAACAAAAGAAAGATGAACAAAAGCATAAACAAATAAATTGGTTAGAAAGGTATTTAAATTCAAAATGCAGGACCAAAGGAAGAGTTTACTTCTAAAATTTCTAACGCTTACAAAAGTGAGAGGGTAGAAGAGTCTTGTTGAGTGAAATTAAGTTATGTACATAAAAGAATTAAACATTTATAGTGGAACAACAATGTTTTAAAATTTTTTTTTAAGATAAAAATATGTTTCTTTAGGATGTGAGAACATGTGTCAGCTATAGCTTATGCTTTGTTGGGCTGTAACTTTAAGGACTTTGTCGTTCTTAAGTTGTTACTTCTATTTTATAAAATAATTAAATCTTCTTCAACATCTTTTCTGGTATCAAGGTTTGCTTTTTCACGGTCAACTCGAACGAACTGCTTAACCCGGTACCACCCGGTTACCTTTGGCGTTTTCAGTGAAAGTTTTTTCATTGAAATTGCTAACTTGTATATCTGAAACTGTCAAATAATATAGTTTTTTTGCAGCTGTACGCCTTGACTTTTCTTTGTAATTTGCCTAAGAGACCAATTTACTTTTAACACCCTTTAATGCGCATCAAGGTACCCGGGTACCTGTACGTGTTTTGTATGAGAAATCGGCCATTGTAAGTATATTATTTGAGGTTGTTAGTAGCTTGCAAACCTTAAGGCGTTAACAAAAATTATATAAAATATCTCTTAACTACGCTCCAACAATGTATTTAGTGCGAAAATTCTTTTTCCTATAAGTAGGTACCCAGGTAGGTACCTTGCAGCGCATTAGAAGGTGTTTTTTTTTGCCGCACACATAAGGGTTAATATGCCTAAATTTTCAGACAATAATTATACAAATATCATTTGTAGTAAGAGTAACTAAATTGTGGAAAATGAAATTTCATATTCTGTAAGTCGATTTCGATGTTCAGCACAAATGGGTGAATCCATCTTTAGTTTTAGTGTGTCAAACTCAAACTAAATTTCAAACAAATATTCTTTGTAGTTAAATATTTTAAAATATGTCCCCACAATTCTTTAACTTGCTCCTCCTTGTCATTTGTATGAAAGTTGACAACATTTAATTTAAACAAAAACCACATGCCATAAGAGTGTAACAAAAAACACTACCATTATAATAATAAAAAAGAAACTTTAAGGTCAAACAAAAACATTTTAAAACATAAAAGAATAAATAAATGCATCTATACATATGTATAAAATTGTTTTCCAAACATCATTAAATATTTATGTAAAATCATATTTCTCCAAAGCATTAAAAATTCATGATGTTGTTGGACATCAGAAAATGCAATGGTATGCTAAAATATCAAAATATTTATACCCTACACCACCATAGTGGGGAGGGTATATTGGATTTGTGCTGATGTTTGTAACATCCACAAATATTGGTCCAACACCCACCTTAAAGTATACAGAATCACTTTCTGAGTCGATTTAACATTGTCCATCCGTCCGTCCGTCCGTCCGTCTGGCTGGCTGTCTGTCCGTGTAAAGTTGGTGCGCAAAGTACAGGTCGGAATTTTAAAGACATTTCGATTAAATTTGCTACGTGATATTTTTCCGGCCCAAGGATAGATGGGATTGAAACTGGTGTAAATCGGTCTATTATTTCACCTGACTTCCATAAAAATGTCCTCCCGAAATTGGGGTTTACCGATCATAAATGTTTGAATTATGCAAATATCCAAACAAATCGCATCACAAATAAGTGGTAAATGAAGCCAAATCACATCTACAAATTTTGTGCAGATCGGTCCATAATTACTCGTAGCTCCCATATAAGGCCCACCTCCGAAAATCGCTTTAAAGAGCATAACTCTCTCCAAACAGTTGGTATCCAAATAATAATTAACGCAAATATATTTCATATGTATGCAAATAATACGGTACAATTTTATTATAATCGGTCCATAATGACTCGTAGCTCCCATATAAGGCCCACTTTCGCAGTTCACTTTAACGATCATAAATTTTTTTAAAAATGTTGGTATTCAAATAAAATTTGATACAAATAAGTTTCTTATATACAGAAATTCAATTTAAGATTCATAAATCTTTTAAAAAGTATTTATATCGAGATAAAGTTTAACATGACACTAAATTTTTGAATGATCGGACCACCATAGGTTATATCTGCCAAATAACGCCCATTTCTGAAAAACTGTTTTATACATATACTGGGTGTAGGGTATTATATGGTCAGACTTGACCGATTAAACTTTCTTACTTGTTTATAATATGACAAAAAAAAGCAACAAAATAAAAACGTGGCCAAACACAAATGATAAATAAAATTTTCAATTGATGGAATGGCCAGCACAAAGTCCCGACCTTAATCCGATTGAAAGTCTTTGGTCAATCGTTAAAAGACGGCTGGGGCAGTACGAAGCCGCAAAAAACACCGGCAACCTTTGGGATCGTGCAAATGAGGAATGGAATAGAATTCCAAAAGATGTTATCAATAATTTGGTGGAAAGCATGCTGAACCGTCTACGTCTTAGTCTTAAATATACGAAGTAAGGTTTTCATGTAGTACAGATATCAAATGTTTAAGATCAGCACTTCATTATGTTCTTCCATAATTTAATTTCCTGCATTCTTGACTATCTTTTCCATGGTGTGTAGAGTCTTAGAGTATTATAACTTCAGAATGTGTGCGAGATTTTTTTACTAGTTCTTTTGCATTTACATATTTGATTCGCGAAGTAGTATGAGTTTTGCAGCAGAGGTCGCCGGAGTCGACTGTTTTCCTTATGAGCCGCTGTTCCACTCAAAATAACTTAAAAATTGAGTTACCACTTCTTTTAAACCTCTCAGTCATAAACAATTTGAGGAGTGCTACCAACCATCATTGAAATATAAGTAGAATAAAGAAATATTACTAGAGCAACCTAAATCTTGCACAATCGGTCCATAAGACACGATTGATTTTCAATAGAATATTTCTACACTGCGTCTGCTAAAAAATTATTGCGCTTTTCTACAAATTCTGTATTCTTTTGTTTGGCTAGTGCTTAACAAAATTCAGAGCTTTCAAATTAAAATTTAAATAAAAACAATAAAATTTTACGTTTGTTATGTTTCATAAATTTTATTTAATAATGCCATATAAACACCAGTTTGTACAACGCATAATTTCCAAGGACTCCTCATGTAATTCATTGAAATCCGGATCAATTTTTAAAAGTTCAAAATTATTGCCACAATTTAACATTTTATGCAGAGACAGCTTTGTGGGCTCCATAAATTTCTCCTGGCATTGAGAACAGCTTAAGATCACGTTCTGGACATAGGGATGCAGAAACTGTTTAATATGTTCAAATTCCTGGAGTTGTTGAAAATTTCCCAAGATATCATTAAGTATAATAAAACTGCGTGTACTGAGATGAGTTGCGGCAGTACTGCTGAAGTGATATGGAACGGCATATAGTTCCCGGGAGTTGGGGCAGGTTTGAAAGCAGTAGATATTGCAGGGAAATGGTGGCTTGAAGTGTCCTTTGCTTCCCGTGTTTAGATGTTGTTGAAAAGCTAAAGTTAGATTTTTTACATCACAAACATTCTCTTTGACAATTTTCAATTTCTGCAGCATTGCCTGCTTGAGTTTGTATTTTAAAGGCACCTGTAGTTGTTCATTATTGTCATATTGTATTCTTTGAGCCTGCACTAGAATTCTTTTGATTCTATACAGAACTACTTGCAAACTGTATCGCCCCCTCCACGTCAGATATTTTTTCAATCTTTGCAATAACATCAAAAATATCACATCCACACTTTCGAGTATATCACTATGATGTTTTATCTCCAATTCACTTGATTGTAACATAAACATATCATCTCCAATTTCCACATAGAATGTCAACTTTACTATTAGTTCCTTGCAGCTGTCCGTGGCAAAGAGAACGTTCAATAGATCCGGTATGGCTGTTATGCCAGCATCATGTATAAATTGTCGTGTATCACTTAAAACATTACCATTGCACAACATAAAGGACTCAATGTTCTTACTGACAATGTCAGGCTGATGTTCCATTATGGCTGTCCTCTGCCAGGTATTGAGTTCATCACCAACTTCACTGAGTTTGATTTTTTGCTGCTGCCAATGTTGGCTGTAGGCATCGTTTTCCTTGCATATAGTACCGCATTTATTACATTCGATGACTTCGTTATTTGCAAAATGCCAACGATGGAAAAATTTCCTTTGTCCACCTGAAGTGACAAAAGAGTAACTGGGTGTTGGCTGCGACATATGAGCAGAATTATTGTTATTTGATTTTTGTTCTGTATAAGCTTCGAAAGAAATACGAAGTGTTTCGATTATATCACGTACACAAATGTTGAAACGTCAGACAGTCCAGAGTAGAGGAGTGTCTAAATAGAGTTGAGTTGTGTTGCAAACTGATGCTGTTTAACTTTCGAGTCTTTCAATTTATAGCAGTCATAGCAGGTATATGAAATGTTGCTGTCGTCTAGGGTGGGTCTGTAGGTACCCAGAGCAGTATGAGTTTGAATTTTCTAGGTACCAGGAAGATGCTGGTTATTGTTTATTTTACAATTTTTAAATATGGCCATAAAAGTTTAAAATAGAAAATTGGAATTTCCAAATTGTTTAGCAGGTGTTTTAAAATTTGTTGTAGGGTATTGTTTTTGCAGTTTTGCTACCTGCTACCTGTTGCTGGCTCAAGTACATGTGTCTACTCAGTAATAATGACAATATTTTATTTTAAAACAATATTTTTATTTTCAAATATTGTCATTAGGCTCAGCGAAGCATCATCGTAGTAAAATGGTTCCTATAGTTAATCCCTAGCTAAAACATTTAAGTACAGTGTTCAGTAGACCCAAAAGACTCGCGGGTAAAATACAGAGAAATATTAAGAGATTTATATTTTCTCAGTGAGTAGAGACTGTAGGGCCAAAAGGACAATAATCACTAATCACTGTTATTTCCAAGAATTCTTCTATTTTGACTGTATATATAAAAGTTCTGTTATCTCAGTGAGTAGATACCGTAGGTACAAAAGGACAAAAATCAGTGATCACTGTTATTGCCAAAAATTCTCTATTTTGATGAATACAGTGAAATCTCCGTTAAGCGGACACCGGTTGTCATACCAGATTTGGGGATAGTTCACTATAAAAATGTCAAAAATGCTATATGTGCTGAAGGAAGTTTTGTCCTTAATTGCATAACGTCTTCAGGAATAACGGCCGCTGAACTGTCAAAAAAATTCACATTTCAAATTAATGCGATAAACACACAATTCAAAATATATACATAGATATTTTTAAATACATGTACATACATAAATAAATAAATTTTTTTTTACATTATAAAGCAGTGGAGTTCAGTTTTTTTTGAGAAGAAACAAAAATAAGCAGTTTTTTATTTTTCGTGTCCAACTGACGTTCTATGACTTCATCCAACAAAATGCAACAACAATTCTTAATAAGTTTCTGAAAAAAAAAATGACAACAACCATCCACATGTGTTCTCATCGCTTGCTCAACGACGACTACTTGAAATTTTTGTTCGTCGTTGACGTTTGGCTTGCATTTGACACTTAATTACTGGAAATATTCCAATAAAAACAGAATCAGCGTTGTCCGTTTTCGCATTCAAATACAGAAACAGTTTTTTCTCACAAATCGAGAACCGTGGGAATTTTTTGTTTCACACTTAATGTGAGAAATTTTTCGATGCGGGAAATACAGAAACGAGCTACAGAATAGTATTTAATATGCCAAGAAATAAACACGCGACCGTTTCAAAATTTAAACAGTAATTTAAATCCTCGAACATTTACAAGAGAGTTACAAGACAGTCATGCCATTTCATTATAATGTTGTTCACTTTTTAATTTAAATTTAAATCCTCGAACATTTACAAGAGAGTTACAAGACAGTCAAGCCATTTCATTACAATGTTGTTCACTTTTCATTCAATATAAATACTTATGATTTACATGTAAATATGTAAAATTAGAATTGACACATTTACCTTATAGCCATTATGCTTATGCCAATCTTTGCTATTTATATATTTCGCACACCAGAGATTTCATCTTTAACAAGAAAAATCTTATCTATTTTTTATAAGTTTCCACATAAATTTTATCAAATTTTATTTTCCTTAAACTAAATCTAACAAACATATTTATTTATACCAATAAATAAATATATAAAGGGAAAAAAGGTTATCAGACATTTTATACTCCAGCCTAGAAAAAAATATTGACAGTTTACTTAATAATATAATGTATCATAAAAAAATGTATAGAAGAAAGATATATAGATAGACGAAATTGGATTACATGCATTACTAAACAACATCTTTATCATTTGTTTTAGTGTTGAACAATTTGTTTGGTATCCAATAAGCAAAATAAGGGTGCCATAAAAGAAGTTAATAGAAGTTAAGTTAATTGCAGCAGATGTAAATCGGTAAAGAGTTGTGGAAATCAAAATTATAGAAACACTGAACTCAATATAACAACAAGCTTTTATAATTTGTTATACAAAATTAAAGTTATTTTCTTCAAAATCATAAATTTATTATAAAGTTGCTTAACATTTTTAATCGTAATTTGCTGGTAACTAAATCCAATTTACTAATTTTCAATACCCAGTCTCCTAAGATGAAGGCAAATATTATAGCTGAAAATCATTTATATAGGTTTTGTAGTTTAGATTTGAGAGTGATTGAAACACACACAAATTTGTTAAAGCTTTACTGGAGTTTATTAGTTTAGTTTAGAGTAGTGCAATAACTCATTCATATTGCCAACTCTACTCTGCTTTATTTTTCCCACAAAATTCAAATTCCTTCACTACAATAAGCTTAATATTTGCAAAAAGAAAACTGTCAAAAGGGGGGGGGGGGAGAACACAAATTGGCTTTTAAACTCCCACTCCCTACAATTATGTCTTTTTTTTAACAAATCCTTAGGCCTCCAATATATGATTACAACAATATAATGATATAGTTATAGATCCCAAAAAAATCTATGTTTAAGAGGCCATAAATAACTAAAATTATGTTTTATTAAGAAAAAAAAAAAAAAATCCAGAGATTTGCCAAAACAAATAGACAGAGGCTACAAAATAAACACAAAAACAGTCTAAAGTTCTATCAAAGAGCAAACAAGTAAATGTTGTCTAAATAAATGGCTGTGACGAATCTTACATATCTCCTTTACTAGCAAAAAAGAATAGAAAAATTGCCTATTGTAATGTCAAATTCTTTAAACAGAATTTTTTTTTCAAAACTTAATAAAAACAAAATCAGCCTTATATTGTTCCACTATAATTTTCATATAAAAACTAGATTTTAGGCAGCTTAGTGAAATTTTAAGAAAATTATAATACATACTTGTAATATTTAGTCCAAAGCCCGTTATGGCTTAAAACGATTTTTATACGTTTTCAATTACTCTCCATCAATTTTTGGGTTACGGGCAGCTTTGTCTTTGGGGTACCTTCAGCTATGACGTTTTCGATATGAAGCAACTAGTGTACATCACTAACTACTAAAGTAAATCTATCCAATATCAAAATTAATAATAAGAATTAGCCATCTCTAACTGATCAAGTGTTTATACCCTACACCACGATCCATATTGAATTTGTGTATATGTTTGTAAAGCCCAGAAATATTGGTCCAACACCCACCTAAAAGTATACCGATCGACTCAAAATCACTTTCTGAATCTATTTAACGATGTCCGTCCGTCAAAGATATTTTGATAAAATTTGGTAAGTGATATTTTTTCGGCCCAAGGATGGATGGGATTGAAACTGGTGGAAATCGGTACATTATTTCACCTGGCCCCCATACAAAATTCCTCCCAAAATTGGGGTTTACCGATCATAAATGTTTGAATTATGCAAGGAACGAAACAAATTTCATCACAAAGGAGTGGTAAATGAAGCCAAATCACATCTACAAATTTTCTGCAGATCCATAATTAGTAGTAGCTATCATATAAGGCCAACTTTCGAAAATTTTGGTCTCCAAATAATATTAAACGCAAATATATTTCATATGTATACAAACCATATGCTACAATTTTATTGTGATCGGTCTATAATTAGTCGTAGCTGCCATATAAGGCCCACTTTCGAAATTCACGTTAACGATCATAGATTTCTTAAAAATGTTGGTATTCAAATTTGACACAAATAACTTTCTTTTATACAGAAATAATGAGACCTAATTTTATAATGGTCGGTCCATAATTAGTCGAGACTCCCCTATATTACCCTCTTCGTCAATTTAAGGTCCATAAATCTTTTATATCGAGATAAAGTTTAACATGCACAATATTTATATTTACAGACATCATGACACTAAATTTTTGGATGATCGGTCCACAATAGGTTATATCTCCCATATAACGCACATTTCTGAAAAACTGTTTTATACATATACTGGGTGTAAGGTATTATATGGTCGTGCTTGACCGACTATATTTTCTTACTAGTTTTATAATATTTTGATGGCAATTTGTAGCACAGAAAGAGAATAGTTAGTTTTTTTAAAAACATTTTCATTTTTCAATATAATCTCCTGAAACTTCAATACGCTTGTAAAAAAATTATTATTATTTAAATTATTTATTATTAGCCACGATTCAAGTTAAACTGAAACTATATACACCCTATTGATTGATCTACGAGTTAACTTACTATAAAAAGCTAAAGTGAAGCTCTTAAAATCCTGTGATAGGCCTAACATTTAAGCTAATCTAAAGCTTTGTATTGACGGTTGTCAGATCTTACAACGTTGCCTGAAAAATGTTCAGAAAATGCCTAACAACCTTGTGAACTTAACATGTTTGTCTCTCAACGTTATAAGTAAAAGCATTGACAATTAACCGTTTGCAAAAAATTTTTCAATGTCAGTATATTGCCAGCACATTGCTAGATCTGACAACATTATATGATATAACAATTGTCTATACATAGCTTAAGACTATGTAAACCTAATTGATTGACAACAGATTATATCGGTAGTTAAACTAAAACTACATAAATATAACTATGATTGACCTACGATAGAAGCTAATCTATGACTACATAAAGACTCTAAACAAAAACAATATGATGGCCTATGATTGACTTATGATTAAGCTCCTGTGGTTGAAACTAAACTAAGACTATAGACATGATAGGGACTTAAGAAGATTTGCTGTTGAATGCACTTATAAACGTACATACATAAATGTATAAGATATGCAAAGACTTGAGACTTTATAAAATTTTGCATGTAAATATTGAGGTATTAACAAACTGAATAACAAATTTATACATCTCAACACATGCTGTAGCATACAAACTAAAGGATATTTATGGAGTGTAAAAATTGTCTTACAAATTCATTTGAAAAAGTGGCAGTCATAATTATGGCAAATGAGGGTTGTTTCAACTCTACAGCGACATTTTTCTTATAAACAAATAAGACTAAATAGTCAATATAAATGTGACTGCGAATATTGTTTGCAAATAAGCCTTGAAAAGGTCAGAGTTTTTTTTTGTTGCTTAAGGGTAAGAACAAAAAATAAAAAAAAAAACTATGAAAGACATGGCTCATTTATATGGTAAATTGGTTAATCTTGTCATGATTCTGCCAGATACAAACACACACATTTTACACTACGGTTCACTTATTTAAAGGCACTAGAAATCTTTTGAAAAAAGAAAGAAAACAAAAAATTTGCACATGTTTGCTTTTTTTTTTTTAAATTGCTTTTTAGTTAAGAAACTACTATTGGTTTATATCTCAAGATATCTAGCTACCATTTCTATTTTACAGATACAGACCTGCTGAATAGGAATTTTTAGTGCCTTTAAATAAGTTAACTGGAGTGTCAGTTTAACCAAAAAAAAAAAAAGAAACAAAAAAATTTATTAGTTTTCATTATAATGGCAACAAATTAAAGGATTTGTAGCACAACTGCTAAAATTATCACATTTCTTTGGGGGCAGGTGTTTATTACAGCTTATATTACACCTTTGCCATATTCGAAAAATATTGAAACTAATGAGAATTTACTTTGAAAATTACGACAAATAATTAAATAATTACAAGCATATATTTTCTTTCTTTTTTTTCCGAGTCCAGACTTATGCATTCATGGTCGACTGGACAGTGGTTCGCACAACACATTACAGGTGCAATTTGTATGTGGAATAAACTACCTGCAGGAGTATTCCTGTCAGTTTAAAAATTCAAATAAAGTGTTTACAAACACTACTCCCTCCCATAACCTATTTTCCTAGTCCCAATACAATGCAGTGCATAAGTAAGACCCCTGAGTGCTGGCTGGTTCAAGCAAAAAAAAAAAAATAAATATTATTGCTGTAATTTTCTTTCTTGAAATAATATATTTTGTTTGGATTTGATTTGTTGATCCGTTGTTTGAAATTTTTGATATTAAATGAAAACTACATTCATTCATTCATTTGTTCCGAACAAAAATTTTGTGCGGAGTTTAAGAGGAATGCGAAAAAATTAAGGGAATGCGGCTGGCTGGGAAACCAATTGATGAGATCGAAACACGAACTCCAATTTTCTAAAAGATTAAAAAAATGATGGCAAAAATAAACTCAGTTGACGGATTGCAACCATAGACACCAGGACTAAGCGGCGAATTCAACATTTAGTAGCACATGAAAACATGAGCAAAGTCGACGAGTTCGTCTTTTATTTGCCTGGAGCAGCAACTGCTAAAAGAGGTGATTCGTATTAAATATGAAAAGAAAGTCACAAAACTATACCTAAGTCAGCGGCTAAAATGAGGGCGTTTGCTGAAAAATTAAAATTCTGCAATGACGAATTTGAAACGGTTATACTCAGCAACAAAAAAAGTTTAATTTGGAGGGTCTTGACAGACATTGACGTGCTACAAGACGGCCACCTGAAACGTGTTTTAAGCGAAACCACGGTGCTCGATCTCTGCTGGTGTGGACTGCATTTGTAGCAAAATGCATTTGCCAAGCAAAATAGATGCTAAAATGGATCTTCTAGAGAATAATCTGTACTTTGTTTTAGATATTATTTGAATATAAAAAATTTTCTTGCTGTCATTTATTTAAAAATATCCTAAACAGTCAGCTGTTGCTCCTTTAACTTGCCTTTATTCTAAGACATTTCTTGTTATACATTTGTAATCATTAGCAATTCCTTTTTCTTACTTAAATTTATTGCCTTTGGCGAAACTCAATCCTCTTACAAATATCTCAATTTAATTTCTGTTTCAAGAATTCTTGCCATGTCTTTTTATAAAATACTCTTGCAATTTATTGATTTTACCTATGCCTGGTATTTAATCAATAACTATTTATAATAATAGGCAACTATTAAAAAAGAAAAAAACATGACAATACTATTGTTAAAGCTCATATTACTCTCAGTTATAAACACATAGTTATATGTAGGTTTACTTGCACACATGCTTGTACTTTAAAATAAAGAATTTATACAGTGAGCAAAAAAGTAACATATTTACAAATGTCATGGAACATTGTGCAAACCAGTAAGAGAGCTGGTACATTTAGGTAAATTAGGGGTAACCACAAAGAAGTAGAACATGTTCTGCATTAGAATGAAAGATCTCACGGACATGAGCAAATAAATATTTGTTCGTTTTAAATCGCTGGTTCAATATAAACTAAAGTGAATTAATCAAATGAAATGGCTGCACTGCAGGAAAGACGACATTACCTGTAGATATTGCTGGCAAGAAAAGATTCCATTTCGGACTCCGTTCAGAGCATATATATAAATTATTATTGAATGCAAGCTTTCATTTCATTCAGAGTTGAAGGACTGTTATTACCTATAATTTGGGCCATTGATGAACTCTGCATTTCGTTGAATGGTACAGTGTACATTAGAGTGGTTCACTTTCCATATAAAAAAATGTTGTGTCAGTCACCCCCTGGGATTAAAGAGAATAGCACAAAGGTTTAGCATATGTTTGCTCCTGCTGTATAATTTGTTAGTGCAAAGCAAAATTATGCTAGACCTTTTTGCAAATGCAATGTTGCAATACCATTTGCACAAGATTGTGAATTGCGCTAATGTAAAAACAATTCTAGAAATAATTTTTCTATTTTTTTTTTTTGCTACGCCTACAAAAACCGCCATTTTAGTATTTTGTTCACTGTGTCGCTATTTTTAGTCCAATCATAACATTTTTTATACCGGTGTTCATGGCTCTGTAAGGGCTACATTTCTGTCCTTTTTTTTTACCAACACGTCAAAATCTAGTCATGACTTTTAAAAACTCGGTTCGTACCCACAAAAATGCTTTTAATTTTTAAAAATTTATTTCTGGAATTATTTTACATTATCTATAATACTAAGGGGTGACTTACACAACTTTTTTTCCGAACCACTCTAGTGTTCATTTTGTTGTGGTTTTCTATAAATTTTATGCTCCATTATATTCTTTGTTCATTTACATTTGTGAGGCGACTTCCAGTCTTAGAAGTTCTCATTAACTCATGATAGTTAATAAGTTTGGTTATCCAGTCGCTCTAAAAGAAAAACTTTGATAAGTAATATTCAAAAATCATACAAACGGTGCCAGTCTAATGTTTATACATACATATATTGAAATTTATAATAATAAATCTTTACAGTCATGGAATTCTATACAATGATTTACTACATTTTACACAGACAATATATAGTCTATTACTAACTATTATTTGTAGGTATATAATGACTATATATCTCTATACACAAATAAACGGTTGTGTATGTACTCGTATATATACAACTACACATTTATTTTAAATATATAAATATCTTTAACAATTAAAATTTGTTAGAGCACCTGTTTCTGTATGAAGTTAACTGTGTATCAGTGAATATAGCAGGGATTCTTAAGGGAAATCAGAGGAACCAATTGGGGAAATTAATTTTTAAATGACAAATTATAGAGGAATAAACTGTCTGCTGTCACCGAAGGAAACTTAGGACATCAGTCGAGAACAACATTGCATTAACCCTTATGTTAGTGTCAAAAAAAAAAACAACCTTTAACAGAGTGACAGGGTACCTGGGTACTACATACAATTTATACGAAAGTTTTATATTATATTACAATAAATATAAAAGATTAATGCTACGAAAGATAAAATATACATTTTTTCAATGTCTTTGTGCCAGCGCTTTGTGCTTGATCGACAAATTAATTTATTTGCTACTGCATTCATACATTACTAAGTTCAGGAATAAGTTCGGTAAGCGCTTCTTGTTATATCAGATGAACATATGCGGAATATTTGCGACATGATAACAGAAGCATCCGATGCAGAAAATATGGGATATATAGAGACTAACGAGAATTCATATGGTGCTGACGAGAGTGAAGAATTTTAAGAAGCAACTGAACTCTGTGGAGACGCGTTGGCATCTTGATCGCTATCCGGAATACCAATCCATTAACAGTAATGTGTTACGGCAACGTAGAGGTCCTGCTTCAGGCCTTAATATAAAACTAAACTTTATTATCCAAGGAGATGTGCGATATAATTTTGCGTAAAAATAATAGAAAAGGAAAACAGTGACTGATGACTAAAACAAAAATTTAGAATTAAAATATCCAGACGCTTGCAATCGGCCAGAGAAAAAAATTTAAGCCATTTTAAGAAAAAGAACTAGATTCTTTCTTGGGACTACTGATCTTTAGTGGCGTACACAAATTTACTTCGAGCACCTAACATGGAAATTATGAATCAAAATTATACATAAATTTTTTGGAATATTATTCATTCGTGGTGGACAAAAAGATAATTCAATTTCCGAAAATAGAGATGAAAGTGGCCGTATCAGAGTTGCCGGCAGTTGCCGTTTCGATAAAATTTGGTTAGTGATATTTTTTCGGCCCAAGAATGGATGGGATTGAAACTAGTGTAAATCGGTCCATTATTTCACCTGACCCCCATACAAATGCCCTCCCGAAATTTAGTTTTACCGATCATAAGTGTTTGAATTATGCAAGTATCCAAACAAGTTTCATCAACAATGAGTAGTAAATGGAGCCAAATTACATCAAAAAATTTTGTGAAGATCGGTCTATAATTAGTCGTAGCTCTCATATAAGGCCCACTTCCGAAAATCACTTTAAATAGCATAACTCACTCATAAATGTTGGTATCCAAATAATATTTAACGCAAATATATTTCATATGTATATAAACAATACGCTACAATTTTATTATGATCTGTCCATAATTAGTGGAAGCCCCTATATAAGACCCTCTCCGTAATTCAATTTAAGGTCCATAAATCTTTTAAAAGTATTTATATCGAGATAAAGTTTAACATATACAATATTTATATTTACAGACATCATGACACTAAATTTTTGGATGATCGGTCCACAATAAGTTATATCTACCATATAATGCCATTTCTGAAAAACTGGTTTATACATATAATGGGTGTAGGGTATTTTATGGTCGGGCTTGACCGACTATACTGTCTTACTTGATTTATGCTTAATTTTTATTCATGTCAAAACTCATTTTCATTAAAAAAAAATCAAAATAATACTCATAAAAAAATGTTATTATAAATATTTTCATTGAGTTACCAGGGTGCTCTGTCACTCCGTTAAGGGTTAAAAATATAAATTTACCCACAGCACAGATTTTTATGTATCTCAACATAAAATGATTTCCAATTCTATATTAACTTTATTTGAATGTTAAAAGAACAATACTTTACCAATACTCGTATATGATATTTGAGCACAATTTTGTTACAAAATTGTGGGTTATGCTGCAAACTTCATTGGAGATCACTGGCTTACACATATACATACATATGTATATATAATGAATATATTGTAATGTATATGTATGTATGTATATCATTTTGAATCTGCTATATCTTGTGTATTTTCCAATGCGTGCTTATATTTCTGTGGGCTTATGTAGTAAAGTATTTTCCTTTATCGTGAGTTTTATATTTCCTTTTTTGTTCGTTAAAAATAAATAACGGAATTCAATTGTTCATGAATTTTATAAAATTTCAATTAAAATGTCAATGTTATTAGAAATTATGGCATATCACTGGATATATAACTTACATGCAAACATACATACATACATATGTATGTATATTTAAATTAGATATAATTAAATTGGTAAATGAAATACATATGTTCTATAGAAAACTAACTAAAGAAGGAACTATTCTATAAAAAAAGCTGACTAAAGAAAGTACTCTTCTATGAAGAACTAACTAACGAAGACGCCTTTCGAAAGAAATCTAAGTACAGAAGATAATTTTCTAGATAGATAACTGTCTAAAGCACACAATTTTCTAGATAGTAAACATACAGACAGTTTTCGCTTGCAGTTCATACACACAGAGAAAAAAATATAGTTATATATGTTTACCACAACAATGTCAACATTTATTTTCATAAATAAATAAATAATAACAAATTTTCTCTAATAATTAATAAAAGTTCAACCATTTTTCATTAAGAAAAAGAAAAAGACAGTAGTCTCTCAAAAATTAAGTTTTTCAACAATGTTATGGTCACTGTAATTATTTATATGATTTCTGCAACCATAGCACTATTCTGAATGTGTCAGTTAAATATTAATGATGCCTTAAAACGATTATCAACACATACATTTAACAGAGCTTTAGGAAAGGTTTGTTTAGCTAAAAATCTCTTATGAATACAACTTTAACGAATACAAATTTAAAGAAGTTCCAATTCGAAGTTATGCATTTGAACACAAGCTTCTCTTTGGAAAATAGCGGACCCTATCTAAACTTTTCCGTTCGGTTGCATTGCAACTCCACATCGAGCTTGAGCTCTACCCGCCAATAGTCAGAATGAAATCGCAGTTCCATGGGCTACTAACTGCCATGGTACCAGAATTAAGTCTTCGGTCAGACCTCAGACAAAACTAAGTACTTCCAGTTGAACTCTAAATAGTTGGGGACTGGTGACCCCGCCACAAACAGCCAACACACAACAACAGAAAGGATACAATACAAGAACTAGACAACATTGAACAGAAGCCCTCACCAGCTTTACTTTGGCCACATGTGTGACACCAGCAAAGGACAGCACGAACAACCAGAGACGATAATGAACTACGGTCACCCTCATGGTTAGACCCAAGGTCATAAACATGACGCAGCATCAACAACGTAGTCGGAGTAGCAAACGAAGTCCAGCAACAACAGCAAAGCCCAGTCAACCACACATTGCAGTTCCTCCGAGCCAGCCAGCACTACAGTGCAGAGTCAGACAGGACTCTCATTGAGGGTACGCCAACATAGCCATAGCCTCACGATAACTACCAGACCTCAGCAATGAAAGCAACAATCCACCAACATAAATCAGTTCAATCTGCTTTAACGTGGAGACGAGGTTTGAAAACCGTTTCTCTGCTATGAACCTGAATACTGCCGCATTTTTGGTTATAGGCCCCACAAATCGCACAACGCTTTAAACAGTTCTTCATTTCTCTGTATAGTAGTAAATAATATTTGTGGCAATATGCCACAATATACATACATACATACATACGAGTATGTATTTATTTAGTTTTTTTTTTTTAATGTTTCCTCATGTTTCATTCTCATGTCGCTACCATGGCAGACAGTTCATTGAACATATGAGAATTATAAAATTTTGTTATTTTGCACATGTGTTTTATGCCCGACGGTGTTAAACGTAATAATATTGGAATATTGATGTTGGTAGTACTATTAAACAATAACAAACACAACTATAAATAAACAAATAACTATATGAGCAGCATATTTTAAATTTATATATTTACTACCTACATATTTATAATAAAGCTGATTAAATAAAAATGTTAGAAGAAGTAATTTAAGCCTAAAATGGAATTTGCTAAACAAAATTATATAAATTTCATTGAGTATTAATAAGGAATCTTAAAGAAGAAACAGGAAAAATCGCTGTTTTATAAAAGCATCCATTAATTTTGAACTGGTATTTTGAGGTTTTAAATATAGTTTTGCTCTACTGCGAGGGCGGTTCGGAAGCCTCTTAGACTAGAACAGAAACCGCGATATAAACAGAAAAAAGTTAAGTGTTTCATTATTTTGTGTATCATTATTTTGAGATAATAATCCTATAAATAAACACTCAAAGCAACTCTATTTCTTCAGTTTTCCTCTTGCTGTTTTTTTTTTTGCTTTCCAATTAATACATTCAGTTTTCTTTTACTTTGGCAAATAGTAAAAGTGTCTTTCAAGAATGTGCATAAAATGCCTGGTATTTTTTTAAAGCAATTATACCATTGAATACACTTACACTCTTAGTTTCCTGGGAATGTTTAACAAATTTCCTAGAAAATTTCTTTATAATCACACACACATGTTACACAATTATCTGCAGCTTATCAGCCACTATTTTGCAAATAAGTTTTTTAACATACTGCCTGTCTCTCTCGCTCTCTCTCTCTCTCGCACTCGAAACATTGTTTGTTAAACAAATTAGCTGTACTCCACGTACCATATCCGGTTGCAATTATTTTGCTCGTATAAAGTTTTATGCAAAAATTTTATACAACATAATTTCCGCTTCTACCAAGTGTTTAAAAAACATTTGTCATCTTTATGTTTATTGCATGTTGTCGCACAGCTCACAAGAATTGCTTGAAACTATAAAAATGTACAGCGCAACAATTTACAGGCAACAACTACGAGTACTGTGACTATGCCAGTGGTATATGTAATGGAATATATAAAAGATTGCGTGTAATGTTGCATGCAACATATGAACCACATAATTGCGTGGTAAATAAACTTGTCAGTTGTTTTAAAGGAAACTAACAACCGCAAAACGAATTATGTATAAATATGACAAATTTATTACAAGTACTTGTTAAATAATGGGAGACGGTGAAAAACAAATATGTAAATGTATTAAATAAGGATTATTTAATTTATTTACATGGGCAAATAATAACCCAGCGAAGCTGAAACTAATTCTTTTAAATGTAAAATTTAACTATTGACTAACATAATATTGAAAGTTTAAATTAAACTATTGCTAGAGCTGAGATTAAAGCAAAAATTTAACTGTTGAAAGACCACAGATTTAAACTCAGATTCAAGCTAAAACCTTAAACTGAATTCTTGAAAGGCAAAAGATTGCATCCTAAACTCAACTACTGCAAGACCAATGATTTAAGCAAACATTGAACTAGTTTATAAAGACCTAATATTGCCGCTAAAATTGAACTGTATAAACTAAAGTAAAAATATCCAATTCACTTGTCTTGCACATTATTCGCTAGGCTATAATTTCTAAACCAATTTATAATCCTGAATGTTTGATGTTTTGTTTAGTGTTTTAATAAAAATCATATTTAACACAATATTAGATAACACACTAACGTGTACATGCCAGCATGTTGTAATTGTTAATAATTAATAAACAAACTTGAATTTTAATGGGAATAAATATGGAAATTACATTCATGCAATCGCAACATGTAGGCTCATAAAAGCAAACAAACAGAACAATGTAACCCAGTAAACATTTTTTTTTAAGGAAACCCTTTGGAATTGTACGTTAGGCTCTAGAAGATTAAATAGCGATCTAGATTGAAAAAGAAGGATAGTCTATGATCAGCTGCAACAGTTCCTTGAACATTTTTTTTTTTTGTTAAATAATTTTGTTTTTTATAAAAGATTTTTTATTTTTATTTATAATTAACTCGATATTTATTTAAAAATAAAAAATCTTTTATAAAAAACAAAACGTGACCTCAAGCTTAAAACATATTTAATAAAACCACAAGTTTACAAATTCCGGTCAACTTTTGGATCAGAGCAGATGAGAAGAAATCTTGACGTTAGTTGAGGTGCTGAATTTAAATCCGGGTCTCGTTTTTCAAAAATGGTTCTAGTTTATGAGTTCGCGCATGTTGGCAGCATTGCGCTATCATAATGACAGTCAGCTGTTGGCATCACTACAAACGTTATTTAACTTTTTTTAAGTTTTTTTTGTTGAATCCAAAATTAATGGCCGACAGAGACTTTACAAAATGTTTAACCCCCCAACGAAGCAGCAGCATGCGTATCATTTCAAGATGTTGTTCACAAATCCCCGGATTTCGATCAGATAATCGACACTTTGTTGCAAAATTATTGCAAGATTGGAGCTCGAATGTCTCTCAAAATGCATTTTCTGCATTCCCATCTCGAATTTTTTCCTGAAAACTTTGGTGATACAAGCGACGAGCAAGGAGAGCGACTACAACAAGATTTGGTGAAAATCGAAAAACGATACCAAGGATTTTGGGACGAGGGCATAATGAGCGACTACTGTTGGACTTTAATGCGTGAAACAGATCCCCAACAGTACAAGCGACTCAGTTCAACTGCTCTTCATTTCTAATTTACCACTTTTTAATGAATAAAATGGCGATTAATTGTCAAACATTTTAAAAAATGTGTTTATTTAATATCTCGAAAACTAGAACCAATTTAAAAAAACGGAGTGCAGATTCGGATTCAGAGCCCCAAATAACCTTAGAAACACCTTTTGGTTGCTTATATCCAAAACCGTGTATACTAGTGAAATCAAAAGGTCGAAGAAAATAGAATAAAATTATTTTTTTTTGTTTAAAATTGAACTATTTAGAGATCTACGATTGAATATAAAATTTAATGGGACGATATATACCCCTACGATTGAAGCTAAAGTTGAACTACTTAGAACTACGATTGAAGCTGAAATTGAAGTTTTTAAAGACTTACGATTGAAGCTAAAATTCAACTACACAGAGACCAATAATTGAAGTAGAACATTAAATATAACAAGTAAGAGTTTATACTCGGCTGAGCCAAATCTTATATACCCACCACCAAATCACCTATTATGAGGATTTATAAGATATTTATGTCCATTTAAGTGTTTTTGGGAACTGGACTTTATATGGGGCTACGGTTAAATAAGGACCGATCGTTATCATATTGAGATGGACGATTTAAATGTATGTATGGACTATTTGAGTTCAATTTAAACTTGATAGTGGTTTTTATAAGAGATTTATGCGTATTCAAGTGTTTTTCGGAACTAGACTGGGGACTACAGTCAAATATGGACCGATCATAATGAAATTTGATAAGACGATTTAAATACACATATATTTTGATTACGCTTGTCGAATTTCATTTTGATAGTCATTTTTATAAAAGATTTATGTTCATTTAAGTGATTCTCGGAAGTGGTCCTTGTATGGGGCTATGGTCCAAATTATGTACCGATGCAAAGAAAATATTGTTTTGAGATTTCACTTTGCATGAAACTTATTATTGCAGAATTTTGTTTAGATATAGACATTTATGTTTGATAAAACCATATTCCGGAAAGATATTTGTATGGGGGCTATAGGAAATCGTGGACCGATTCCTACCATTTTCAACAGGACCTATCCTTCTATAACAAAATTAAAGTTTGCAAAATTTCATGATAATGTCTGCATTATATTTAAAGAAATCAACAAAAAATGTCGAGGTAGTCTGAAACTCTGATCTATAACTCAGAGCCTACTGGACCGATTTTGCCCAGTTGCAAAACAAAACATTTCGGTGGATCATAGAATATTTGGTAAAAATTTCATTATTCTATGGCTTTTTTTAAAGCTCTGTCGTGATTTCAACAGACGAACGGAAATGGCTAAATCGTCTTAGAATCTTATAAGGACCCAGAATATATAGACTTTTTGGCTCTACCATTATTTCGATGTGTTACTAATGGAATGATAAACGTAGTATAACCCCATCTTTTTGTGGTAGGTTTAAAATGAATCGATTGAAACTAATGTTTAACATTTTAAAGACCTACGACTTACGCTATAATTTGACTTTTGAAAGACCTTCGATTGAAGCTAAAGCTGAAAGACTTGAAGACCATTTGAAGGCTAATGGAAGCGAACAATTTGTTTATTGTGTTGTCTCTTTTTTTTTTGTATTTACTTGTATGTACAAGTAAAAATAATTTAATTTTTACAACTTTAGCCGGGCATATTTTGTTATGCTAAATTAAGGTTCTGTCTCATCTTCATGATGTCTTGAAAATGTTACGCGTAATTATGCTCACAATAATTTCGTGTTGTCAATTACCCGCACTTCAAAATGAGCTTTGAAATTCAACTGTCTCATTTATGTTTTGTTAAAATGTAAAATTGACTTTTCGCAGAGCTGAAAATAAAAGCTGTGTATAGAAGCCGGTGCTAAATTTGTCACAGTATTATCTAAATATGGTGTTTTTTTTATAAATTACGTTAAATGGGACCAACTAAAATTATCTATACACATTAAATTATATTCTATATAAGAAAAGTAACTACTAGTAAAATGCTCTCTACTTGTAGTGCAGCTTAGTTAATATAGTTTTGGTTACGAAAGTTTTTTTATTGGTCTTGTTAAGCATTACCAGCTTATATGTACAGTCGCAAGCAAAACTGTTCGGATGTTTTGCATTTATGAAGTAAGGTAATGAAAATAATACAAATCTATATACATATATATATGTATAAAAATGAATGTCTGTCTGTCTGGCTGTGTGTTTGTGCTTAATAGGAGGCCAAACCCTTGGACCGATCTTCCTGAAATTTTCACAGCATATTACCCTGGAAGGAATAATAGGCTATATGAAGTTTTAATTGGACAAACGGGAGTGGCACAGCCGATATAACCCAAAAATTTAAATCGCCATATATTTGGGCATTATTTGACCTATGTCAATGATATTTGGTACGCTTGTCGCACGCCCCTTTTTAGGAAAATTAAAAATTGTAATATGGTCTTAACTACTGGACCGATTGTCATTACATTACATTCTTAGGAAATAATTAATTCTTGACTGTATAAAGTCGCATTATTTTGATCATTTTTTGTCGTACGTCGATGATATTTGGTACATATGGTATTGGCATATATTGTTTGCAGTATATTGGAGGCTGGACCTATTTACCGATCATAAATTATTACAGCGTGGAGCTATGACTCAGGAATACTTATTATTTTTCGACCATGCACACTTCTGCACCTACTTTTTGTACTACGTTTATTAACGGCTTTACCTCAAGGAGGAGGAGGGGGATGCGAAGCATACCGGGTTCAGCTAGTATAGGTATATTATCATACGTTTGTATTTTTTTATTTAATTGAAACTTATTCTAAATTATGAAGCACAATAACTCTCAAAAATTTCTTAAAAAAAATTAAAAAATTAAAAAAAAAAACATAAAAATGCACTATTCGCACACTTTTGCACAGTATCAAATATTATCACGATATTGGTCTGTTAAAATGTAACGATATTTAACCCGTTGTTTTTTTTTTGTTTAATGCGGTCTCATTATCAAGCTTTTATTGCCTTCTTTGTGCATTATTGTTGGATCTGTGAAGTGATTAACTTGATTTTTAAATAAAAAATTAAAACGTCTTTAAAAATGAGAAAAATCGCCAACTGATATTGAAAACAATGTGATAAATTTGTTGCAAAATAATTATTCATGCCGTAAAATTGCTGAAAAATTAAATTTGAGTAAATCCGTGATACATTATATAAAACACGGCATAATGTAGTTTGCAATAATAACCCAGGGGGTCGACCAACACTGCTTTCTAAAGGTGATGTCCGGCAGATTGAACGTTTGCTACATAATAAGAACATCAATACCCCGAAAAAATCCGGCAAAATGTTTGCTAAGGATTTCAGTGTGGAAAAGAAAAAGCCAGCACTTTCCGATAGTAATGTGAAACTGGACAGTAGATGACTGGAAACGGGTTATTTAGAGCGACGAAACGAGAGTCAACCGATACCAGTCTGATGGAAAATAATACGATTGGCATAGGCCGCATGAACGCATTACTTACTTATTTGCTTAATGCAAAACATCCGCAAAGTTTTGCATCCCACTATATGTCAAACATACATGTGCAAACATATTTACATAAATATTCATATATATAACAATCAACAAATTTATCTGGTACCTGGATATTTCGGTAATTTCTGTTTCACTTTTATATGGGTGTGAGCAGTGTTTGGTGGTTAAATGGAAAATTACTTAAATTTTTTTTTAGATTTCTACACGAAATGTCACTTAATGTCAACATATTAAAAAGGAATATTACAAACCTCTTCTTCTTATTTTAAATGTATATATACATATGTAGGTAGATATATAGATGTGTATGTATAAATGTATGTTCTAGGTAATCTTTACAATTGTGTTAGTAATTATATAGAAATGTACTTGTGTATAAGAATGTCGACCTTTGTGTATAATAACAAGAAAAACATCATTTACCAACAGAAATGATGTTTGTACCTATAATGAGCCCTTCTTATTTCCTTTTACTCATTTATATCCTGTTTGACAGTTTTGTTACTCAGTTGGTTGGTTGTTGTTGCTGTTGCTTAACATTAACATTCATAACAAGGTAAAAATGTTATCAAAAAAAAACAAGTCATTATGTAAATAATTTTATTAAACCAGAATGAGCAAGGCTGCCAGATGAATTCCAGAAAAAATCGTCAAAATCCCGATAAAAAAGAAAAAAAAATCGTCATTTTGAATTTTAAAAATCGTCAAAAAAGTCGGAAATATAAAAAGTCACTATTTCTAATATTTAGTATTTGGAAGTTTTATTTAAACACAAACATAAAAATTCAAGTTTATATAGACTCTTGCACAATACAATATTAACATTTTAAATAAGAAATCACAGAAAATATAATGTTAAACACAACTTGTGTAATATTTTTATATCTTAGTCCGCTTTCACACTCTTCAATTCTGACTCGTCAAGGCAAGTATTTTTGCTAGACAAGGGAAAAGACAACAAAAGGGGTACAAACTTGACGGTACTAGTCAATTTTCTTATTTCCTTTTGTTTTTTCTTTCATGCATGTTGATTTGCATTAAAAAGTATGAAAATTGAATTGAAGTACGTAAATTAAATGGCAAGTTCAAAAGAGCATGTATTAAAAACTGCTCAGCTAAAACTGCAGAGTGTGAAACGAGACTTACAGTATTTTATAAATAAATATCTGAATTAAGCATAATTTATTAATTCAGGTTAAATTACAATGCCAAAACAATTTAGTTTATTAAATTTTAAATAACATTTTGAGTATATAGCATCCAATTCATACATCAAATACAGGTACTTATTTTCAAAGAATTGCGTATTTCTGTTTTATTTAAATTTATTTGGCTGAATATTCCTTCGACGTTCTGTTAAAATAGGAGAAGTTTTTGTAGAATGTGCCTGTTGAAATTCAGAAATTGTTTTCTCTAAAAATTTTAGTTCATGGAATTCAGCATTTAAAATTGCTTTTTATGTTTACAGATAAATAAGTAATTCTTACTTTATTTGGAATTATTATACTTAAACTGAAGAATTGTCAATAATTAAGAAAACACTACTAAAACTTAGTTTTGTTTTTGAAATATGCCATGGTCTTCTGAATATTTATCATATTAAATTAGAACAATAGTTGTTGTCTCAAAAAAAAGAAAAAAAGACAGTATTTGGTAACGAAAACATTAATAAAACAAACAAATGATAGACAATTTTAATAATGCAGAAAATCGTCACTTTGCTATTTTGAAAACAAAAAATCGTCAAATCTGGCAGCTATGTATATGTATAAGGTTACATTATATATGAATTTATCATGCCATAGGTAACATTAAATCTACAAAGTTTGTATACATGTGTATTCAGTTTTATTTTAGAAAATTCTAAAATTATATGTTTGTGTAAATCACTCTCACTTCCAAAATCGAAAACAAAAACAAATGAAATTCAAGTAGAATATAGTAAAACATTGTTGTACACAGTTTGGTATTAAAAATCAGCCAATTCTGGTAAATAGGAAAAGCGTAATGGATGAAAGTTTGACACAATCTAGAAAAAAATTTATATTTTTAATGAAATCACAAATGTTAAGTATTGTTATTATAGTTTAGCTTGTTGTTGTAAAGTTTAACCTCATGTGTTATAATAACAAAATATCGGCAGAATTACGGGCACAAATTTTTTCATGTTATTTTGTGTGAGTTTTCCATGTAATATTTGAAAATAGCAGTATATTTGTAGTAATATTTCAAGTGATCACAGACATGTTCTGGCAAGTTTGTTAAGAGAAAGATTTAAATTCATAAGAAACTAAAATTAATTTTCTTCTAAGGTGGCTTCACCCATTCGTTCTGAACAAAATATCAGCGAAATAAAGTTAAAAACCGCCCAACTTTATTGGCTAATAGGACCTCTAAATTTTGACTTCATAGTATATGAAAAATAATAACATAAATAGGAATCTCAATATTCCCACTAGTAAAGAGGAGATCAGAAGAGCTAGCAGTAATTATGTACAGAAACTTCCAACTCTCCCCAATCCTCTTGCAAGCGATTTGCTTTCATTTGAGGGGCATATACGTCTTAAGAGCAGAGACACTGCTGAGCTCTGATAGTTGTGCAGAAAGCAATTTTATTATTATTATCATTAAACTGATCACCGTAAACATTACCTAATTGCTATAATCATATATTAGATTGTGAAAAATAACTTTACCATATTATGATTGCAGAAATCATATGAATAATATTCAAAAACAAAAAACTGTTTAAAAATGTTGAAATATTTAGTTGTGGTAAACATGCACAACTACATATACTTTTTGCTCTGTGTAGTTCTGAATAGTATAATAATATCGATATTAAATCCTGGAAAAGAACCGATGCAAAGCCATTTTCCTCTTGTCGCCAGTAGTGAATACTCTTGATATTCCTCTCATCTCACAGCTGACGTTTCACTTGCGAGCAGTTCAACCAAATATGCCATAAAATACAAAGTACCGCCTTTGCCCTAATCGCAATAGTCACTCCGATATCAACATGTCAAAAATGACAGATACATTTACATGTGTGGTAATCGCGGACCATCTTAGTTTATTTACTTTTAATGTAAATTCATCAGATTATCAGAATATTTAACTATTTGTTTCACCTTCTTATATTTAGTAAAAATTATATTTTCTCAAAATTTCTGTTTATTTATTTTTTATTTATTTCAAGATTTCGCTACAGCAATGTGCAGCATCTTTAGGAAAATAAAATTTATTAAAAAATTTATATATATTTTTTTTTTTTGAATTTTTAGGTCAGAAACAATACTGACAAAAATATATTTTTATTGTTATTTTCATACATACTTTATAATTTTTTTAATAAATTTTATTTTCCTGAAGATGCTACATATTTTTGTGGCGAAATATTGAAATATATAAAAAGAAATTCTGATCTTAAGCTTGAAGAAAATATAATTTTTTTTTCAAATTAATTGCGTTGACCAAGGGGTTGCATTTATTGTGCATTTCAGCATTGTATTTTCTTTATATGTTATCATGTTCTGAATTTAAAAATAACTCAAAACCAAGAGGATATTAACGCTTCACTGTACCCAAGTTTCTTCAAGATATTTATTATGCATTTCACCAATTTAATTTCTTTATATCACATTTTGTTCTAAAACCCATAATTGCTCAACAAAGTGAGGTCTATATAGGAACAGCGTTTCGAAATTATTGCCATGGCTGGACTGATTAAGGGTTGTCCAATTATATAATATAAATGTAATAATTCAAATAATTATTATTCTACTAATTATTCCACATAATTCTATGATTAATCTGGCGCTTTTATCGACGGCTTAAATTTTCGCCAGTTAAATGGCCATTGAAGAGAAACTCACTAATAATGTTCAAGATTAAGGTAGTGCCCGTTTTTATATTTAAACCATCAGGATAGACTGAGTTCATATAGCAATGCAGGCTATTTGGACTATAAACCAGTAGAAGTATTGTAGTTACTTGTCTTTGGCTTTAATAAAGTAGAACTCCCGGATATAAGACATTTAAAAACGTAATTTTTGTGTCCCCGAACTTTACACTACTATTTTAGGTAAAAAAAAACAAAAACAAAAAACAAAAATATGAGAGTGATCAGCGAGGAATATGTAACAAAAAAACGTAATTCTCAAATTTGTATGTCTGTTTTTTTTTTGTTTATGTAGAACGGTGTTTTGTTTCTCCCTCTGACTGCTTCCATACAAAAGCATGTGTCCCCCGTTAGAATTTTTAGTAAACAAAATAAAATAATTTTTTTAAAAGTGAATATATTAAATGTAAAAAATTTAAATTGACAATCATCGTTAACATGGTATCAACTCATTTTTTTATAATTTGTGAATTTGAGAAATAAATTGCCTACGAAAAAAAAACCAAAATAGGCAAATATTTCATGAGCATCACTTTAGAAATATATTGCTTCATAGTTTTAAATGCTTAATTTTGATTTTATTTTTTAATTTTCAAGAGTAAAACAACAAAAATAACGGCGTCTGAAAGAGCAAGAAGATATCGAGAGAAAATAAAGCTCGATAAAGCGCGTAATGACGAATATAAAAGAAAGAAGAACGAAAGGTATACTCGTGGTATATTTGAGTTTAATTTTTATTGTTACTGACTGATTCTGTTTTTACCACAAACTTAATTCGAAAATGCTAAAAATTAATGAAACAAAAAAAAAAAAAAAAAAAAACAAAGCCGCTTGTCAGTTCATGAAGTTTATACAGATTCAGAATAAGAATATGAATGCAAATTTACAAATTAAATTAAGTTAAGTTATTGTTTTGTGTCAACTATTTACATTTTTGTTAAAGACAGCAAAGAATATGTACATGTTTAGTTTTGTATAAAAATTTTTGTTTTTTGAAGAATTTTTGTTTTTTTTTATTTTCTTTTTATAAAAGAATAAACTTTTTTTCCTTAAACTTAAGATTTGGCATTATTTCTTCTTGATCGTCAGTAAATATCTGGAGCGTCACACGTAGTTTTTTTTTTCGTAAAACGCTTATAATTGCAGTTTTTTTAAATACATTGTTACAAGCCTATTTCTTTGCAAGTAACCTCTAAGTTCACCTTTAAGCTTCCATCGCAGGTCTTTATATCATCCAATTTTAGCTCCAATCGCACGTTCTTATATCATCCAATTTTAGCTTCAATTGTTAGTCAATTTTAGCTTCAATCGCAGGTCTTTATATCATCTAGTTTTAGCTTCAATCATAGGTCTTTATATCGTCCAATTTTGCCTTCAATCGCAGGTCTTTATATCATCCAGTTCAATCGCAGGTCTTTAAATATACATTTTTAGTTTCAATCGCAGACCTTTATATCATCCAATTTTAGCTTCAATCGCAGGTCTTTATGTCTTCCAATTTTATTTTCTTTTTATAAAAGAATAACTTTTTTTCGTTAAACTTAAGATTTGGCATTATTTCTTCTTGATCGTCACTAGATATCTGGAGCGTCACACGTAGTTTTTTTTCGTTAAACGCTTATAATTGCAGTTTTTTTTAAATACATTGTTACAAGCCTATTACTTTGCAAGTAACCTCTAAGTTCAAGTCTTTTTTTTTAACAAAAATTTACATATTTTCATCTTAAAATTGTAAAATAACTAGTCGCTTTAAAAAAAAGAATTAAAAATCAAGTTGAATCGTGATTTTTTGTTTATAATCGAAAAGATGATTTTCGCAAAAGTCAATCTTGAGAAACACAAGAACATCGTAGTAAGCTTGAATTTCAAATTTTTTTGCATTTTTAGCGATTTTTTATACATATTTGGTGGGTGTCGCTCAAGATAGAAATAATAGAAAACCTAAAAGAAATCCAAAAATATTGATTTTTTTGAGAGCCTAAAAGTGCCGCCAGATTCTTCATCAATTTCTACATAAATTGGCCACTCTTACAGGCGAATTGAAAAAACTTTAAAAATAAGCAAAACAAAACACGTTGTGTACGTTTTCTTTTGAAATTGACCCATATATGTCATATATAGTACAAGCTTAATTACAGATCTGTTTATATAGATCCATTAATAATCCTAGAAACATCACAATTGTCACAATTACTAATTGTTGTGGTGTAAATACATTTGCAACAGCTTAAGCTTAAGGTACATAAATCAATATAATTTGCATAGATATTATATTTAAAAGCATATTGACTAAAACATTTCATTACTAGCAATTACTACTAAAGTTTTCAATGACAGTTGAATATCATTTGAAGAGAAATTAACAATGTATAACATACACTAAAAGAAAATGTGTAGAAAATAAAATGCTTTGAAAAATCTAATTTGCAACAAAAATAATAAGTCAAATCTATAACAAGCTAAGAATTTACTAACATTTTCATTACCAGTGTATAAATATATATTAAACATTTCTACCATTTTCCTTTAATATTTTTGTTAAATATTAAACAAAAAAATAATAAAACAAGTGGAAAATTTTTTTTTTGTGAGTTAGAGGTAGGCAGGCCTTCAAACATATGTAAGTATGTTCATCTCGTTAAATGACATAACAAGTTTTTATGTTTTTTTTTTGTGTATATTATAATGGTCCAGAAAAACATTTGTTAATTTTCCCAGGAATTTCTATTTAGCCATTATATGTTGTTCATATGTATCCTTTATTTTTCACGTTATTTGTGTATTTTGTAGTCTTTTTCGTATTTGGGGGAAAAAGCAACGATTTCCTTTATTGTTAACGTAGTAATGGGCTTACTAACTGTTATAGATTGTGTGTTTGTAAAAGTATTTAGTGAATTTTATATAGACACTCCTACATACTTTTGTATAAGTACAAATAAATTAAGTATTGAACAGAATGTTGGGAAATAAACTAATGTTTTTATTTTTACACTTAAATGGAGTTCAAAATATACTTAAATGGATATTTTTGAAATACGAGTAAAACATTAAAGGTGGCCAGGGGGAGAACAGTGGTACAACTTGAGATGCATATATTACAATATGTAGCTTCGATCATATGCCTTTTAATTTTAACTTCAATACTAGTGCCCTTATTCATAAAAAACTAAAAGTATACTTCAAATGTGCCTTAAGAAAATTTTGTATGAGAATTTTGTCTAAAAGCACATTTCAAACCTACTTTATTTTTTATGAAAACGGCAGTAGGTCTTTATGTCGTCCAGTTTTAGCTTTATTTGTTTGTTTAATTTTAGCTTCAATAGCAGGTCTTTATATCATCCAATTTTAGCTCTAATCGAACGTCTTTATATCATGCAGTTTTAGCTTCAATCGCAGGTTTTAATATCATCCAGTTCAATCGCAGGTCTTTAAATATACAATTTTAGCTTCAATCGCAGGTCTTTATATCATCCAGTTTTAGTTTCAATCGCAGGTCTTTATATCGTCCAATTTTAGCTTCAATCGCAGGTCTTTATGTCATCCAATTTTAGCTTCAATCGCAGATCTTTATATCATCCAATTTTAGCTCCAAATGCACGTTCTTATATTATCCAATTTTGGCTTCAATTGTTAGTGAAGTTTAGCTTCAATCGCAGGTCTTTATATCATCCAGTTTTAGCTTCAATCGCACGTTCTTATATCACCCAATTTTAGCTTCAATTGTTAGTCAATTTTAGCTTCAATCGCACGTCTTTATGTCATCAAGTTTTAGCTTCAATCGCAGGTCTTTATATCGTCCAATTTTAGCTTTAATCGCAGGTCTTTATATCATCCAATTTTAGCTTTAATCGCACGTTTTTATATCATCAAGTTTTAGCTTCAATCGCAGGTCTTTATATCGTCCAATTTTAGCTTCCATCGCAGGTCTTTATATCATCCAGTTTTAGCTTCAATCGCACGTTCTTATAACACCCAATTTTAGCTTCAATTGTTAGTCAATTTTAGCTTCAATCGCACGTCTTTATGTCATCAAGTTTTAGCTTCAATCGCAGGTCTTTATATCGTCCAGTTTTAGCTTCAATCGCAGGTATTTATATCGTCCAATTTGAGCTCCAATCGCACGTTCTTATATCATCCAATTTTAGCTTCAATTGTTACTTAATTTTAGCTTCAATCGCAGGTCTTTATATCATCCAGTTTTAGCTTCAATCGCAGGTCTTTATATCGTCCAATTTTAGCTTCAACTGTTAGTCTTTAAATAGTTCAATTTTAGTTTCAATCGCAGTTTTTTTTATAGCTCAAAAGTTGGCATTTTGTTTAAAATTGAAATATTTGTCATGACACTCGAGTATTTATTTTGTTTTATAATAGAAAATATACCCAACTTCTTGCACAACTCACCACAGTGCAGCTCTTAATGAAGAGAGTCTGAGCTGTACTCGAAAACAAACAAGTAAAAAAGTATAGTCGGTCAAGCCCGACCATATAATATCCTACAACCAGTATATGTATAAAAAGTTTTTCAGAAATGAGGGTTATAACCTATTATGGACCGATTATCTAAAAATTTAGTGTTATTATTTCTGTGAAAATAAATATTATGTGTGTTATACTTTATCCCGATGTAAATACTTTTAAAAGATTTATGGAGGTTAAAGTAAATTACGGTCTCTTATATGGGAGCTTCGACTATTTATGGACCGACCATTATAAAATTAGGTGTCATAATTTCTGTATATAAAAAACTTATTTGTGTTGAATTTTATTTAGATACCAATATTTTTAAGAAATTAATGGTCGTTAAAGTGATTTTCGGGAGTGGGCCTTATATGGAAGCTATGATAAATTGTGGACCGATCTGTACAAAATTTGTAGATCTGATTTGGCTTCATTTACCACTCATTTGTGGGGAAATTTGTTTGGATACTTGCATAATTCAAATATTTATAATCTTTAAACCCTAATTTCGGGAGGACTTTTGTATGGGGGCCAGGTGAAATAATGGACCGATTTACATTTGTTAAAATACCATCCGGCCTTAGGCCGAAAAAATTTCACGTACCAAATTTTATTCAAATATCTTCAAAATTGCGACCTGTACTCTGCGCACAAGCTTTACATGGACAGCCAGCCAGCCAGCCGGACGGACATCGTAAAATCAACTCAAGAAGTGATTCTGAGTCGATCGATATACTTTATGGTGGGTGTTGGATCTGGGCGTTACAACCATCAGCACAAATCCAATATACTATCCCCACTATGGTGGTGTAGGGTATAAAAATGAAATACTCGTAACCAACATTTTTATGGCACTTACTCTGCAAGTAAATTTTTGACAGCCGGCTTTTAAATTGTTTTATAATACGCATAATGAAATGACGATGATGACGTTGATGCTAATAATGAAGTCGTTGGTTGCTATTTCTGATGAGAATCATATTACTGTTAATGGCCACTGGCTGAGAGTTTATGACAGCTGCCCCACTGCACGCAGCTGAGTTAATAAAATTTATGCAAATCTTTATATACAAAATTATATATTTCCGCCATTCAATGTGCGGTGTTCAGGTCTACATTAATCTGTAATAAAACGAAAGCAATATTATTTATGTAAAGCAATAAACTGTTATATTTGTTAAGGTATTTAAATCATGTAATAATTATTTTTATACTCTGCCTTAATTTTCTCTCCAAAATAAATTATCAAAAATTAAAAAAAAAAATAACCAGCTGCTTTGGTGTTTTCTTTTTTTAAGTTACTGTAAAGTTTTTTTTATTTGAAAAAATATATTCAGTAGATTCGTATTTTATTTGCAGTTTTTATGTTGTTCTTTTGTATTACTTTGTAATTCCATGCATATGTAGTGATGTGTTAAAGTATACATGTATATGTAGTGTAGTTAAAGGAACTTCTGTCGACTTTTTGAACAACTCAACAAAAAGTTTTCTTCAATATTTTGTTAGTGAAATCAAACAGTAAAAGTTTATGCTGCAGACCAGAGCTTTACAAAAAAAAAAATAACACTTTTGTTAAAGGCAGGAAGTATGCCAATGATGAATATATCAGTTGTAGTTTAGGTTTCAGTTCAGGTTCTAGTTCAGATTATAATTCAGGTTGTGATTCAGGTTTTACTTTCTGTTTTAAGTTCTAGTTGAGATTCTAAGTAAGGTTTAGTTCAGATTACAGTTACCGTTCTACTTCGGAATCAAATTCTATTTCAGACTATAATTCAGGTTCTGATTCAGGTTTTACTTTCTGTTTTAAGTTCTAGTTGAGATTCTAAATAAGGTTTAGTTCAGATTACAGTTACGGTACTACTTCGGAATCAGGTTCTAATTCAGATTATAATTCAGTTTCTGATTCAGGTTTTACTTTCTGCTTTAAGTTCTAGTTGAGACTCTAAATAAGATTTAGTTCAGATTACAGTTACGGTTCTACTTCGGAATCAGGTTCTAGTTCAGATTTAAATTCAGGTTGTGATTCAGGTTTTACTTTCTGCTTTAAGTTCTAGTTGAGATTCTAAATAAGGTTTAGTACAGATTACAGTTAAGGTTCTACTTCGGAATCTAGTTCATGTCATGTTCTACTTTAGGTTCTAGTTCAGGTTCTAACTCAGGTTCTGCTTCGAGTTCAGCTTTTTCTTCAGGATCTACTTCAGCTTGTAGTTTAAGTTCAGGTTATAATTCAGGTTCTAATTCAGTTTCTAGTTCAGCTACGAGTTCTAGCTGAGTTTATAGTTCAGGTTATAATTCTAGTTCTAGTTCAGCCTCTAATTCGACCTCTAGTTCTGCTTCGAGTTCAGCATCTACTTTAGGATATAGTTCAGTTGTAGTTCGACTTGTAGTTCTGCTTTGAGTTTAGCTTCTGCTTCAGGATGTGGTTTAGGTTCTCCTTCTCTTTGAGTTTCTTGTTCAGATTCTAATTCAGTTTTTAGTTCCGATTCTGGTTTTGCTTCTAGTTTAGCTTCTTCCTTAAGATCTAGTTCAGGGTCTAGTTTAGGGTCTAGTTCAGGTTCTGCTTCGGATTCTACTTCAGGGTTCTAGTTCAGGTTTTAGTTTAGCTTCTACTTCAGTTCAGTTTAGATTCTAGTGCAGGTTCTAGTTAAGATTTCAGTTTAACTTTCAGTTCAGATTTTATTTCAGTTTTGAGTTCAGATTTTAATTCAGCTTCTAGTTCTGCTTCAAATTCAGATTCCACTTCAGGATCTAGTTCAGCTTCTAGTTCTAGTTGGGTTTCAAGGGCAGGTTCTAATTCAGTTTCTAGTTGAGCTTCTAGTTTGGATTCTAGTTGTGCTTCGGGTTTAGCTTCTACTTCAGGATCTAGTTTAGGTTATATTTTGGGTTATATTTCAGGTTCTAGTTGAGGTTCTAGTTCAGCTTATACTTCAGGATCTGTTTCCGTTTTCAGTGTATGTTCAAGTTTAACTTCAGTTCAGTTTCTAGGTCTGCTTCGAGTTTAGATTCTAGTGCAGGTCATAGTTCAGATTCTAGTTGAAATTCCAGTTCAGTTTTTTTTTCTAATGTTTGAGTTTCAATTCTAATTCAGCTGTTACTTAAGCTGCGAGTTTAACTTTTAGTTTAGGTTCTGGTTAATAGTTATATATTTTATATATGTATGCACACTTAACTCTTAATCAATAAAAATATTATATTAATATACTTTGTGCCCCTCTTCATGCGATGCCACTGGTTGTTTACTTAAATTAAATCAAAAGAATTTAAAGAATGCTATTAATAGAACAGAATATAATATAATAAGATTTATTTATATTATTATTGTTATTGTTGTTCAAGGCATGCACAATCATGATCAAGTATCAAGAAGTAGAGCAATAAAATTTTGACAGTCGAACAGTAAAGCTCATATAACAAAATTCAAAGATCATAAGAAAGTTTTGTTAATTAATAATAATTGTAAAAACATAATCCAGGATAATAATCCAAGAATTTAATTAATAAAAGGATAATAAGACAATACATTATTAAAATATAATCTTAAATTTAAACAAATAGTTATTAAAGCGTAAAAGATAATAATTCAATAATCCTAATAATAATTTAATTTTAAGTTTAAATAAATAATTTAAACTAAATAAAATGTTGATTTTATTTAAAAACCTAATTAAGGATTTAAAATAATCCAATACGTAATTATAAATCTCTATTTCAGTTTTGGTCAGGTGTATTCCATCGTCAAAATTCTTTTTCATGATTTTATTGACTACTAGCTAAACCCGGTGTCCAGTAGTTAAGATTTTTAATTTTCCTAAAAAGGGGCGTGGTCCCACCCACTTTTCTCCTGGTACGTATTCCTAGTTATGCCAGTACCATATGTACCACATATCATTGACGTAGGTCAAAAAATGCCCAAAATATGGCGATTTAAATTTTTGGGTTATATGGGCGGTGCCACACCCGTTTGTACAATCAAAACTTCATATAGCCTATTATTCCTTCCAGAGTTACAAGTCCACGCGTTACATACATACCTACATATATACATTTATTTTTATATACATATATAGATGTTTGTTAAACATTTTATAATTTTGCTGTTAGAATACCTTCCCCTCAATGTTCAGCTTTCCATAAATACAATGAAATCGTAAAAGTTCTTTTCTTTTATATTGTTGTTAAATTTTAAGGAATGCACCCGCATGTATGACTATATACATATGTATTCGAGTTCGTATGTACATATATTTATTACAAAACAGTTAGAATGTATGATGTTTTACAAAGATAACGCATATACACAGAAGAAACTATAAAAAAAAAATTGTTTTTTTTTTTGTGTAAAACACACACACACACACTTTTGCCAACAGTAAGAACACTTGAATTATTTTCATTTGGTAAAGAAAAAAATTACAGTCTTTTTTAAGCCCAACTTTCTAATTGTACTGGGCTGATGATCCCTATTGAGTTGATAAAGTGACGCAGGGAAAAATTGCATTTGTATAACGAACTCAACAGATCATCAGCCCAAAACAGTGATGGAAAGTTTGGAAAGTTTTTTTTTTTCATTGTTTTGTTAAAAGTCTGTTAATGTATGTATTTTTTTCTTTTACAATTCTTAACAGACTATTGTCGTATAGTCGTGTATGGTAATCTGATTATTCATTTTTTTTTGTCTTTTAATGTTTCCCAGCAACTTATAACTTGACCAAATTTAAGTGGCTGCCTTTTCTCTGCTTCAGCAGGCTTTAACATAAATGTCAGAAATGTCAGTTTATGTGCTAGTTGAAGTTCGTGCTTAAAAAAGCTTTAGTTTATGGCTGCTGGCAGTTGTAGAAAAAATAATAAAAGTTTTTGCCAGTATTATAGTTTACACAGACAGTGAGGGCTGACTGAAATCTATATTTTTCTAAGGTTGTTTCTTGCGAAAAAACAATAAGACGTTTCAAGTACTAATATTTTGCATAAAACTTATGTTCATGGACGACCGTTTAGGACAAGTAATTTTTCTCCCTGGTAATGTAAGTTGAGACTGAATGAACTTCAAAGTAAAGCCATGCACAGATTTAATCACATTCATAACTATCATATACTACTATCATGATGCAACTAAACATGAATCGAGCCCTTGATTTATTTATTACAAATACTATACAGCAGCTGATTCCTCGAAGTGTAACTTAATTGCACAAACATTTTAAAGTTCTTAATTAAAAAAAAAAAAAAATTATCTATCATCACTACCAGCAATTAAGGCATACAGTTGTAGTAATACGACAATTCATAGTTTTTTTTCGAATTTGAGCAAGACTCATACAACTACAAGAGTGTAGTTTTTTTCAACTTTTACTCTTCGTAAACTGTATCCTGTTGATGAGTTCAAATGAGTGACAATAAAGAAAATAGGATAAGGTTTAATTTAGCATTTTGCCTTCTGTTTGTCGTTGTTTTTTTTTTATTTTTGTTTCATTTCTGTTATTTTTCTATGCTGTTATCCTTTTTTTTTGCAAAGTATTTGTTGTTAGAAGTGAATCTTTTCATAAGCTTCTTTTCGCAAAAAAAGAAAACTTTGTTAACTATTGACAGCATAGGGGCCTGGAAGATTTGGGCAATTACCAATTATATTTAATAGAAATAATATTTTCCTTAAAAAGAAAACTGTATTACGAACAGTGTTGTTTATTAACGCACAACAGATCATGTTGTTTCATCTGTTTTCATGCACGGTGTAAATATTAAGGAATCAGACGCTCTTGACGTTCCAGTGTGATGTCCGCTGGACCAAAAATATTTTTCAAGTGTTGAAAGAAGCGCTCAAGTGCCTTGGTTTTTTAAAACGGTGTAGAAAATACTTCACTCCATCTGATATCTTACTATTTACACCACCTATATTCGGCCGAAAATGGAATACAACTCTCATGTATGGGCCGGTGCTTCAAAGTCTATTTTTTAAGTTACTCGACCGCGTACAGGAGAGGGTGAAGATGCTTATCGGTGATAATAGGGTATCCAACTCTATTGATTCATTGGAGCATCGTCGCAATGTGGGTTGTGTTTCACTGTTCTATCGATACTATAATGGAATGTGTTCTGCTGAAATCAGGGAGCTTGTTCCCACGTTCTTCAGCCAGGACTCATCCATTTGTGGTCGACTGCAACGTGGATCGCACAACACACTACAGGGAAAATCCGTTCTTTAGCCGTACTGTTCGTATGTGAAACAAACTAGCAGCAGAAATATTCCCTGCCACTTTTGATATAGGAAAATTCAAGTCAAATGTTCACAAACACTACTCCCTCTATCCTCCCTTCCATAACCTATTTGCCTAGTTCCAACGCAATGCATTGCATAAGTAGGGGTCGTCCCCTGAGTGCTGGTCCACGAAAAAAAAAAAAAAAAACTACAACCTGAAATAGAAGCGAACCAGAAATTAACTACAACCTGAACTAGAAATGAAGTAAATAGTGATTTCTTAAGAACTTTCCAATTTGATAAAAAAAAAAACAAACACAAACAATATAGAGAAATGTATGAGAACATCCTTATTTGAGTTGATAGAAAGATTTATATAATTTAATGTTCAGGGATGAAATGTTGACCGCGGCTACTTAAATGGCTCTAGGGATGTCAAACGGGACTGCGTTTTTAAATCCCGGGATTCTGTATTTCATAAATCAGAATCGGGATTTTCATGATTTTTGTTTCATATTAAAACAAATTGCTTTGTAAATAATAACAATTTATTTCAGTTTACTTGTGCTATCTTTCCCTCACCACGATGTCTAAAGGGTAATCCGTAATATAGTAATAAGTAATTTGCAGACAAGCAATTAAGGAAAATGTAAATCCATATCAATTTAATAATAAAGAATTAGCTTCAAGAATTGCTTGGTGTAAATTGGGACTAAATATAAACAAAGCGAATAAAAAAGTAACATTATTTTAGGTTCTGTTTGTGCAGGGTTTTTGTTTTGATTGTGCTTGAAAGGTCAGCTACGTCTATTTTTTGTCGTATAAACATAAAAACGAGTACGAGAAAAACAAAAATACAAATTGTTGATAATCACTGAAAAGGCTTGCGAATTGTGGAATTGTGCAAAAAGTGTAATTTAAAGACATCTACAGTATGTACGTTTTGAAAATCAAAAGATTATCTTATAAAATATGCGGAAAGAACAAACTTTGGATTCAAAAAAGAAACCATTTTTTATTGGTTTCTACGACAACATAATTCATACCTGACTGTTTCTGGTGCAGTTCTATAGTTTAAAGCCAAACAAATTCGCACAGAATGCCTTATGATGGAGAGTTCAATGCAAGTCATGGATGCTTAAGCAGTGTAAAAAAACGTTTTGGCAGACGGCTTTTAAAATAAAACGGAGAAACACTTGCATTCAATAAGAAAAGTTTTGAAACATTTAAGAGGAATTTACAGCAAGTTATCTCAGAAAATGATCGAACATTAGATGCAAATTTTAATGCTAATGAAACAGGTATTTTTTTATTTGGCAAGTATTGCCTGAAAAAACATACATTCATGCGGGAGAGACAACTGCACCAGGCAGAAAAGTTTCCAAAGATAGTATAACAGCCTTTGTGTGCTGCAATGCCAGTGGTTCGAAAAAATAATGTTAAGCCATTGCTTATTGGAAAGTCACAAAAAATAAGTTCCTTTGCGAATAAACACTTTGTCTGTTGACTATATCTACTCAAAAAATGCAAGGCTGACTTGTGCACTATTCAAAAGCTGCTGTTAGGAAAATTTTGTAGCCCAGGTACGCCGCTTTTAGCTTTTGATAAGACAACTTTTTTGTGTGCTTTTGTTTATTTATTGTATCTTCATTAACAACGAACTAACAGTAAGTGTTTCAAATCTTATGCCGGACAAAAATTGTTCGACCATTGTTGACTACATGTATTAAGTACGCATTCTCCCCTCTTTTTTTGGCTCAAATCCGCAGTATCCCTTCTGCTTAGGCGAATATATCCACCATTCAGTAATATGTTGTGGACTACTTCAAGCTTTGTATTTTTTTTTGGATCTTAGTGTAGGTCTTTATGTATATTCAAACTTCAAATCAAATCTTTATTACAGGTTAAATCATTTCTTGCCGAAAATAATTTACCTTTAAATGCTGTTTTGGTATTTGTAGCTCGTGTTCGATTCCCAGCCGCTGCCACTCCAACAACATCAGTTTCTGATAATTATTAGTTTTCTTTTCTATCCATCATAACTAATATTATAAAAATGCCACCGAAGTAAAACAATTAAATAAAGGCTATAAAATCAAGTTCTAACATTACTGTGCCTACTCACCACCAGAGGCGCTGCAATTCTGCACTAAAAACAAACATAATGCGCAATTGCAAAAAAGCTTTTTTCTTTCACCACCTTTACTTCTTCAACTATCCCCTTTCCAAAGAAAGTAACGCAATTATATATATTACAGTGGACTCCCGATAATTCGTAATTACAAGGGACCGGCCATTTCCTACGAATTATAGCGGTTTTCGATTTAGCAGGGTTACGATTTAACGGGGTTCAAAAAAAATAAATACGAATTAAAGGGGGTTTTAAATTTATTTTCTAAAACGATAAAAAAAAACATAAAAAACAATTGTTAAAAATAAAATTTATTCTGAACATATATTTTCATTAATGGCACAGAGACAAAAAAAAAACCTAATAAAAGACTCTGACATTATCTAAGAGCTCTTTCTGACGGACCATTTTCGAATGTAATGACCCTCTTTTGTGAAAGTTTTCGGAGCAATTATGATTGTTTTTTGGGCTCATAAAGAAAAAGGTATCAGAAAAGACTATTTTTTGACCCATATGCCTTGCTGGGATTCATTATAAAACTGATCTTAAGAAAATAAACACACACAAGAAAAACCAAAAATTCTCGCAAAAAAATAGCGGTAAACAAAAAATCATTCTCTCCATGTTTCTTTTATTTTTATTACGAATTACAAGTGGTTGTTAGCAAACAATTACGATTTATAAGAGGTAAAGAAGATTTTATTTGAAAAAAAAATTCGAATTAGCGAGGGCACCAAAATGTACGGAAATTTTACGAATTAACGAGATTTTTTCAAAGGAACGACAGTTTGTTACGAATTATCAGGAATTACGATTTATCGGGATACGAATTATCGGGATTTGACTGTATATATTAATTGCCTGACTGTTACTTCTCTTAAAAAAAAAAATGTTACACCCTAATTTAACCAATGCATTAGAAGGCTTTGCGTTTAGTTAAGTTGCATTATCAAAATAGGCTCTTAACAAGGCTTCTTTTAACACCGGATCAAATGAAAATGAAATTTTTTATACACCAATTTTAAGTTTTATGTAAATGAATTGTACCATTTTTAGTTTATATTATTATACAAATCTCAAAAAATAATTCTAGTTATTTATTTATGTATAATGAAAGGGGTATTGTGTAAAGTATATAAGTACGGCGTATAACGAGCTTTTCGGTTTAATGTACAGGCCTGACAAAATCACTGTATTTTGAGCAAGAGTCATTAACCATTTCATATTTTCCTATTTAGTTTAGTCTTTTACTGCCAACTCTTGTTTAATCAAATGAAACACTGTTCTTTTCATATGCCAGCATCTTTTCGTATGGCAACTTATAATGCTAAAACGGAAACCAAAAGTCAACATAATATTGTGCTAATAGTTGTGACTACCACTACTACTAACAGTTCTAGCAGCACAGGCCATTATTAGACTTGACTTTTCTGTTCTATTTGCTTTTATCTGCTTCATTTGTGTGTTTGTTGTATTGTTTTAGTGAAGTTTACTAAGTTTGTAGTTTATTTCTTTATTGTTTTAGTTGAGCTGTTTTGTTATATTTTGTTTTTTGTTTTTGCTATTGTTAATATTGTTGTTTTCTTGTGTTTATTTTTATTATTTGTACATATTTGCTTATTTGTTTTGGCGACAAACTAACAAACAAAAATGTTCAAAATTGTTTGCGATATGGAATAATACAGCCCTTGGTGGCTGTGCAGCTGTTGGGGAGTTGGGCAGTTGTAGAGAAAGATCAACAACATAATTTTTGTTTGAAAACTAAATAGTCGCCAATATAAGTAAATAGTATAGAGTTGGTACAACACTTACAACTTAATAGCAAACAAGCAAACAAACAAACAAACAAATGAATAAATAGACACCAGCTGATGATGATAAGGCGGCTGCTGAAAATGATACCTGAAGGTATTTTGTTTAAACAAGTTTCATTTTGAGGCGTTAAGGGATCACTTAGAAGTTAATAATAGGAAATACCTTTAGTTGCTCTACACGCCAGCACAATTTACTACATTTTATTATCTTTTAGCAAATATAAGCTTTAAATGATTTTAATAAGCACATAATTATTTTCCCATTTAAAATGCAAACACTCTCACTTAACTCTTAATTTGTAAATTGATATTGCAAAATAAGTATTTAAAAAAAAAAACAGATATACAATTTATTATAAAAGCCATACAGAAAACCAAACGAACAGTTAATAAACAATTTGACAATAATTTATTATCCTTGCTTATAATTAAAATATAAATACATCTGCTATAATAATTTTCACTCTATTTACGTAAATGTACAGTGTCTATCTGTATATATATTAATGCCACACACACAAGGACTTGTGGCAGGAAGACAATGATTTAAAAAAAACTGCATAAAAAACACACAAAACAATAAATGCCTATATTTCAAGTCGATTTTGTTTAATATACACAAAACCTCTAAATTTATATATATATATGTACATACGAGGTCTGATCAAAAAATAACCGTTATTTTCAATTTTTTCAAAAAGTATCAAAGTAATCCCCTCAGATATAATACACTTACGCCAGCGTTTTTTCCAATCCTTGTAACACTTCTGGAACGCACTTTATAGTATCGCCAACAGCTCCTGTCTCGATTTTTCTTTTATCTCCTCAATCGTAGCAAAACGCTTTCCATTCATTGGTGTCTTCAGTTTTGGGAAGAGGAAAAAGTCAGCGGGAGCCAAGTCCGGTGAATTTGGCCAAAAACTCATGCACATCCATCGATGAGTGAGCTGGTGCGTTATCATGGTGCAAAAGACATGAATGGTTTTTCCTCAATTCTGTGCGTTTCTGACGAATTGCTTCGCGCCAACGATGCATAACTTCAAGGTAGTATTCCTTAATGACCATACGACCTTGCGGCAAGAATTCATGATGCACCACACCATTGCAGTCGAAGAAAAAAGTGAGCAAAACCTTTACATTTGATCGAATTTGACGTGATTTTTTCGGTCTTGGCTTCTTGGTTTCAATGTCATAGCCATACACCCATTACTCGTCACCAGTTATGACTTTTTTTTTTAAAATATGGATCGTCGTTGACAATGCTCAACAGCTGCATAGCGATGTCCATGCTACATTGCTTTTGCTTAAAATTTTGCAATTTTGGAAAAATCTTCGCTGCCGCACGTTTCATGCCAAAAATATCCGTAAAAATTGCTTGGCATAAGCCGAACGATATGCCAACATTATCAGCAACCTCTCTGATAGTGATTCGACGATTATTCCAAAATCACGTCTACAGTCTGTCGTATATAATATCTCATCAACAGTCTCTATAGACGGGACTATGTCTATAGAGTAGTCTGTGGTCTCGTCTGTAGTATCATTTATATTTTCTTGTCTAAACTTTCTCAGCTATAGTCTATAATCTCTCGTCTACAATATCCCGACTGTATTATCGAGTTTATAGTCTTTCGTTTATAGTCTCTCGTCTATAGTCTCTAGTCTACAAACTCTTGTCTATATTTTCTCTTCTTGTCGTTTCTCACATTTATAATATCATCTAGTTGCCTCTGTGATCTTTAGTGTAATTTATAGTTTCTTGGTGTAGTATAGGTTGTATTTGCGTCTTTAGTCTCATTTATTGTCTCGTCTACAGTGTGGTCTACATTCTCGTCTATAGTCTGATGAATAAACATTTTGTTTAAAATAACAATTTAGTGAGCCATTCTACATGGGTGACACATAATTGATGCTAGAGACGGGCTATAAATGAGCTATTTCTTTTTAATTATTTCAATATTAAATTGCTCATTTGCAGTATTAAACAATTCAAGTATTATTTGCAAGATTTAAATTTCTTGTTGTTAAAAAAAATCATTGCCTGCTTCTATAATATCCGCACACGCAAATATTTCATAGGTCTTAACAAATCTCGCATGTAAATATTTATGTATTTTTACAGAGTTTCACGTATTGTTTGCTCCAAAGGGTATTAATGACCAAACTGCCAGCAACTTGGTAAGAACCACATAATTTATTCAAACCAACTGAAAAAAACATATAAAAAAAAAATACAAGAAAAACAATTATACACCAAGCGTAGTCAATTAATTTGTAAGTCTATTTATTTATGTGCAGACATACAATATACATTTTTAATAATAAGAAACCCAAGCTGTACACACATACGAGTATACGAGGTCTGATCAAAAAATAACCGTTATTTTCAAATTTCGTGAGTTACGTATTTTCGATTTTCGGGTTTTGGAAAAATCTTCGCTGCCGCACGTTTCATGCCAAAAATATCCGTAAAAATTGCTTGGCATAAGCCGAACGATATGCCAACATTATCAGCAACCTCTCTGATAGTGATTCGACGATTATTCCAAAATCACGTCTACAGTCTGTCGTATATAGTATCTCATCTATACTATATTTTTCTGTTATGTTGGTTATATATGGTGGTAATATCAGCCATTTTGGATGGTCAGTTTGTTTTTGACAGATAAAAAGGTTTGTCGTGTTTTGGTGTGCTCTTCGATTTTTTACTATTCGAAAAAATGTATCAAAAAAACTGTATTAAGTTTTGTGTAACAAATGTAATTTAATGCGCAAGGACATTTGAAATGTTGCCTGTGGCGTTTGGCGAGTCTACTATAAGCAGAACACAAGTTCAATTGTGGTATATCCGGTATAAGGAAGGCCGAGAAGATGTCAATGATGATGCTCGTCCTGGTCGCCCGAGCACGTCAACAACCGCTGAAAACATTGAAGTAGTGAAGAAAATGGTTTTGGATAATCGTCGAATCACTATCAGATGATGTTGGCATATCGTTCGCCTCATGCCAAGCAATTTTTACGGATATTTTAGGCATAAAACGTGCGGCAGCGAAGAGTGTTTCAAAATTTCAAAATTTTAAGCAAAAATAACGTCGCATGGACATCGCTATGGAGCTGTTGAACATTGTCAACGACGATCCAGATTTTTTAAAAAAAGTCATAACTGGTGACGAGTCATGGGTGTATGGCTATGACATTGAAACCAAGAAGCCAAGACCGAATAAATCACGTCAAGTTCGATCAAATGTAAAGGTTTTGCTCACTTTTTTCTTCGACTGCAATGGTGTGGTGCATCATGAATTCATTAAGAAATACTACCTTGAAGTTATGCGCCGTTGGCGCGAAGCAATTCGTCACAAACGCACGGAAGTGAGGAAAAACCAGTCATGGCCTTTGCACCATGATAACGCACCAGCTCACACATCGATGGTTGTGCGTGAGTTTTTGGCCAAAAACAAAACCGTTATCATGCCTCAACCACAGTATTCACCGGACTTGGCTCCCGCTGACTTTTTTCTCTTCTCAAAACTGAAGACACCGATGAATGGAAAGCGTTTTGCTACGATTGAGGAGATAAAAGAAAAATCGAAACAGAAGCTGTTGGCGATGCCACAAAGCGCGTTTCGGAAGTGTTTCGAAGATTGGAAAAACGCTGGCGTAAGTGTATTATAGCTGAGGGGGCTTACTTTGAAGGGGACAAGATAGTTATTGATGAATAAATAAATACTTTTTGAAAAAATTTAAAATAACGGTTATTTTTTGATCAGACCTCGTATATACATTTATGCGTTTTAAAATTATATTTAATTTTTATGCGAGCTTGTATCTGTAATTGTACAATTCGTATTTTGTAAATAAACTACATGATCATTTAAATTTTAATATTGTATTCTTATTGTATTTTTGCTCGTCTTTATGTATGTTTAATATAATTATATGAATATATTCATAAATATGCATGTAAAGAAAATGAACAGTACTGTAAATGTGTAATTTCTTTACACCATTAAATCATTATATTTTTAGTATTATAGCTAATGAAGTTAAAGTTTTCATTAATGCAAAGAGTTTTTTCTTTCATATAACATGGTTTTTGCCTGTCTGTTGTCTATGACAATTTACTGGTTGGTTTTACTGTGTTCTTAACATCTCAGGCATAAAATATAATTAAAAATAAAACAAATATAAGTACATGGGAGATGGCTTCCAAAAACAAGACAACCCAGTAATAATACATACACTATGCAGGACATACTCGTACACAAAATGTGTCTGTTGCACAAAAAGGAGAAATAATTAAATAAAACATACGTATACGCTTTTGTATAATTTAAAAAGGAATGTTGTTAATTTATGTTAAACCGTTAAAAGGAGCAATGTAATTTTTTGTTTTGTTTTTTAATTGCATTGGAATTTTGGTATGTTTTTTAGCACACCTAAACGTATGATGATTGTGAAATGTTTGCAAACAATTAAATGTTACTCATACGTACCAATTATTTAACTAGTGCGCCAAATTTAAAAGCTCGAAAGTAATTTTTTTTCCGCAAATATAGACGAGGCTATAAACGAGACAATAGACGTGACTATAGATGAGACTATAGACAAGACTTTCTTTTATATGCTAGAGGTGTGAAATCTTCACAGATGTATTTTGCCCGTACTGAACAATAAGCACGATTCAGTTTATTACTAAACCACCTCTGTACTAAACCACAACCCCATCTGCTCACCCACCCCACGGAACTGTCATTAGGTATTACTTTGCGGGGGTGTCAGCTTACGCTGCCTTAGTTATTGGTCTTCTGGTCTTTCTGTGGACATAAAAGTGTCCTCTGCTTCACGAAGTGCCGCTAACATACGTGTTTATTGCGGCCCAACTTTCCTCCGATTGCAGCCTAACTTTGATTATGTTCCCTGGGTACAATGTTTTTGTAAGATACGTTTGGAGTCTTCTACGTTGTCCAAAAAATCGGACAAGTACTTTACTTTCTGACGATGTAATTTCGGTTGATCCTACTTTAAGCGTTAGTTTTCGTATTTTCCTCCTTCCGCTTATAGGCACCAACGAGACTATAGACAAGACTATAGAGGAGACTATCAAAATAACAACAATTCAGTGGAAGTTCGTGCATATCAGTGTAAATTTAATCTATGAAGAAAGTATTGCGTCCAGTTTACAAAAGTTTAAGGAATGCAAATAGGAAACAACCCAATGATCTTGAAATTGCTACTAATTAAAATCGAACGGGGTAGGGAAGCACTAGGTTCAAGGATATAGAAGACGACGGAAGATACTACTAACATATTACTAATAAACTAACAGTACAAAAACCGACCATCTGAAGTTTGATATGAGGACAAAAATCAACATCCAGCCATCACAGTAAGAAACAGGAGTCTAGTTATAGAGAACAGTGGCTTGAATTTGTCCTACTGTTTGATATTTGCAAGGTGTACAGTATACGGACATGATAATGACCAGCACTACCAAGAATGAAAAAGTGAAGAAATATGTCTTTAAATGATTTAAAGAACCAAGCAGTCGAATAAAAATTATTTAAGGACTGATGAAAAGCTCGAAAAAACCGAAGAGATTGCGGAAAAATTCGCATGAAAAAGTTCTTAGAAAAAGAGTTTAGAGGAGAAGTTAGATGGTAAAAAATTGCGCAAAAGCTGTCCGGATATGATCAATCTATCCTGATATAACTGCGCGGACTGTAGGTTGTCAAGGACAGTATGAGCTATGTTCGTAGTTTGTAGCAGGTTCTTATTAGATTTTAATAGGGTTAGCCTAAGGTTTCTAGTGGGGCCAAGAACGAGTCATGGCATTATAAGGGTCAGACTAAGGTTTTGAAACAATAGTAATCCATATTTGTGTAGAATGTGCTGGGATATCGATAAGTTAAAAACAATACAGCACATCTCCTGTCATTGTCCTATGCTGCAGAGACTTTGCAGCACTTGTCTGGGTAACTGTTTCTTTGCTGTATCTAATTCAAATTATTAGTTTTCTTTCTATCCATCATAACTAATATCACAGTGCCCTCCTTCGGTGGTATAGCATTCAAACGCCACCGAAGTAAAATAATTAAATAAAGGCCAGAAAATCAAGTTTTAACATTAATGCGCCTACTCACCACCAGAGGCGCCGCAATGCTGCACTAAAAACAAACATAATGCGCAATTGCAGAGTTGTGATATAAAAAAAAGCTGTCTTGTTTCACCACCTTTACTTCTTCAACTATATCCTTTCCAAAGAAAGTAATGCAATTATATACAGGCATATTAATTGCCTGAGTGTTACTTCTCTTAAAAAAAAATCACAAGGTTAATGAGAAGGTTAAATGCGTTTGGGTGAAGATTGGAGTTGATTTTAGTAGACAGTGTCTGTAGTTTTTTTTTAATTTTTTTTTATAACATATCCCACTTCTTTTTTTCTCGCTCTCTTACTCTCTACCTTACTCTATACACAGAGTCTATAATTGACCATAAAGGATCTCTGCTAACTAACTTAACCTAACTGATTGTGATGATTGGTCCTTCGTTAAGTAAAGCTGACATATAATGTCAACCTAATTATTATGATCATTATGATAATTATCTAAGTGGCCCTAACTATACTTTCAGCCCATTAATAGGACAATTCTTAAAAAAAGCAGAAGCAATTCAATCAAACTAAAGGATGTACTTTCCCTGTAACTGAAAACCGAATTTGGTGCCTCTTTTAAAGGGTTAACACAATGTTTACATTATTAAATTATAACATTTCCATTACCAGTTACTTTTATTTTAATTTGTATGAGCGTATACGTATGTGTGAGTGACTGTTTGTGTGAGAGAGTGTTTGATTGTGTGTATGCGTTTAAATACTTCAACTTTTATTACTGTCATGTTATTGTGAATAGTTTGTAGTTTTTTTTTTAAACAGAATGTCCTCATTTTTTTCATTCATTAAACAAAAGTAAAATGTGTTTTTTATTTCATAATGTAAACTTTGTAATTTAACAGACAGATGTTGCTCTTATTTTCTTTTTCGTACCTAAATATTTGTTAAAATGTATAACTATATACAAAAAGTAGACTTAAGGTACGGTCACACTTGGCAAATATTTGCCGAAAAAGACGTAACCACTAAATAAAATATAAAATATTTTTGAAATCGTTTATATTCTTAAAAAAACTTCGTTTATTTAGGACAAGACACAACAAATATTTAGTTTTATTTTATTTGATGCTGCTTGATCTTGCAAAACTCTTGTAAGAGCAAACAACGTCAAAAAAATTTGTGCTAAAACAGCTGGTTACGCTTTTTTTTAATAAATATTTGCCAAATGTGACTGTACCTTTAGTTTGGGGAAAGTTTTGAAACAGCTTATTTGTATTTTATTGACAGCAATTAAACAAGTTATGTAATTAATTTTAAAAAAATCAAGTATCATTTTAAATGTTGTTAGCGAGTTAGAGTCAATATTTTTAAAGTTATGAGAGTAGGGTGTAAAACAATATAAAGATTTATGCCCTTATTTATAACAAATTAAGGTATACTTCAAATGTACTTTAAAAACATTTTGTATGATTTTGTATTTTTTTTTGAATACGGCATTTAATTATTTATTATTTGAAGTTTTTGTAATTTTATTATAATTTCTAAACAATATTATGCGGAGTACACAAATATACAAATATTCAAGCTATTGTGCTGTTGTTGTATTTGTTGCTGCTTTTTATATTTTTTCACTTCCTTCTGTTGTCCTTTGATTTCAATTTATTTATGGTGTTGTTGACGTCTCTGTATGTGTAGAGAAAAAAATATGTGTGTGTGTGTGTGTGTAAGTATCTGACTGTGTATATAAAATACACTCGCATTATTCTTATAAGGAGCTTAAAATTATGATTATTTCATTAATTTTAATAATATTTACATAATTACAATTTTATTTCATTTTATTTCTTTCTTTCTGTCATTGTATGAAACCCCTTTATTGTGTATAATTATTTGTGTATTATTATCAATGTTAATTACTTGTCTCATTTTAATTGTTGCAATATTAAAGACAATCAATAGCAATCAATCTATTTCATTAAGTTTTTGTTACTTAGAAACAATAAATATTGAAGAAGATTTTAAATAATGTTAATAATGTTGAAATTATGTTTAAACAGTGCTACATAAAGAAAAGAACCACAATTGGAGCTAAAATTGTACTATGAAGCTGAAATGTTACTATAGAGCACCCTATGAATGAAGTCGTTCTTTAACAGATTTAGAGGTTTAACAGAAAATAATATTCATATACGAGTTCCAACTGAAACCTAAATAGAGTTTAAAAGGTTTACTAATATTTTTCAACTATGGCACAAGTACTTAATCTAATATTTCTTATTGCATTCTATAGTTTAACCCTTAAGCGAACACCAGGGCCTGGCCAGGCATTTTTGAATATTTTTTTATAGTTTTTTACTTGAATATCTTAGGCGGAGCCCCTTGGCTATTTATGAATTACTTAATAAAAAATGTTGTATCTGTAGGCGTGATAATAACTCTAAACATGTTTGTAACACCAGGGCCCAGCCAGGTCCTATACTATTATGTAGACAATGCAGCAAATAAAATCAAAGCTAAAGAGAAAGAGATTATACCAATTTATAACTATGATATAAAACAAGTAAGAAAGTATAGTCTGTCAAGCCCGACCAGGGTATTAGGGTATTACACCGAGTATATGTATTAAAGAGTTTTTCAAAAACGAGCGCTATATGGGAGTTATCACTTATTATGGAGTTTCGAATAATTATGGACCGACCATTATAAAATTAGGTGTCGTTATTTCTGTATATAAGGAACTAATTCCTGTCAAATTTTATTTGGATACCAATTTTTTTTTTAGAAATTTATGATCGTTAAAGTGAATTTCGAAAGTGGACCTTATATGGGAGCTACGACTAATTATGGACCGATCATAATAAAATTGTACCGTATTATTCGTATATATATGAGATATATTTGTGTTCAATATTATTTGGATACCAACAGTTTTAAAATAGTTATGCTCTTTAAAGTGATTTTCGAAAGTGGGCCTTATATGGGAGCTACGAGTAATTATGGACCGATCTGCACAAAATTCGTAGATGTAATTTGGCTGTGTTTACCACTCATTTGTGATGAAATTTATTTGGATACTTGTATAATTCAAACATTTATGAGCGGTAAATCACAATTTCAGGAATACATTTGTATGGGGGCCAGAGGAAATAATGAATCAATTTCCACCAGTTTCAATCCCATTCATCCTGGAGCCGAAAAAATATCACGTACCAAATTTTATTGAAAAATCTTCAAAATTGCGAACTGTACTCTGCGCACAAGCTTTACATGGACAGCCAGCCAGACGGACGGACGGACGGACATGGTTAAATCGACTCAGGAAGTGATTCTGCGTCGATCGGTATACTTTAAGGTGGATGTTGGAACAATATTTTTGTGTTCGTTACAAACATCAGCACCAATCCAATATACCCTCCCCGCTATGGTGGTGTAGGTAATAAAAACGGCATAATGGAGTGCAAAAATAACCACGGCAGATTGAACGTTTGCTACATAATAATAATATCAAGACCCCTAAAAAAGTTGCAAAAAGTATTGGTAAGGATGTCAGTTCCTGGACTGTTAGACGAGCATTAAATATAATTGCTTTAGTAGCTAGTGTGAAAAAGAAATAGCCAGCACTATCCAATAGAAATTTAAAAAAAAACGCCTTTATACAACTTTCAAGGAGCAGGCAAACGTCACATTTTAAGAAAAATAAGTTAGAATCCAAGGCTTACAGTTTCAAAACTAGCCTCCGAAGTTGAAGCTCACCTGGACAGACAATGTTGCGTTAAACTCTTCGTCGTGGCCTGTATCATCATAATATTAATGACAGTATTGCATGCTAGAAACCGTTTGTAAACCCGAAAAACAGGCTAAATTTTGCCAAAGAATATTTTTGTTGTGTACTTTATTGGAATTCGGTCATATTCGCCGATGAATATAAGTTTAACATATACGGTTCAGATGCAATGTCTTTTGTTTGGCGGAAACCAGATACACAACACAATAAATAAAACCAAAAGTCAAGCATGGTGCTGGCAGTGTCATGGTTTGGACCTGAAGAATTTAACTGGTACTGGGAATTTAGCAGTTGTTAAAACTACTTTGTTCAATGTACCTTTAGATTATGGAGGACATCTGTTGGCAAGCTTAGAGAACCTTTTGATTTTACTAGAATAACGTATCAAAGCACAAATCGGGTATTGTGCAAGTGTTGCTAATATATAATAGCCGACATTATAGCCAGCACAGTCGAAAATTTATGGTCAATTTTAGAAATAAGCACTAAGAAACACAAAATTTCTAATAAAAACGATTAATAAAAGCGCTACTAAGGAATATTTCGCCGAGAATTACTCAAAAGCTGTTGGCATCTATGCCAAATCGCCTTAAATGTGTTTTTGATAATAAAGGCTATCACAACATATATTGAATCGTGTGATTGCCAGTTTTAATTTTTCAAGTTTTCGAAACCCATATGAGCCTGCATAAAATATTTTTTTAATCCCGTATTTATAAAAAATTAAAGTATGCTTCAAGTGTACTTTAAGAAAATTTTGTATGAAAATTTTGTCTTAAGGCACACTTCAAGCCTACTTTATTTTATATAAATACGGCAGTTAGTGTTAATGTACATTGTTGCTATTATTGTTTTCTGTTTGTTAGTCCATGACATTTTTTTCTTAAATGACAACAACTTATTTTGTGCACAACCTGTTAGTTTGCTTTTTATAGAGATATGAAAACAAAAAAAAAAAATTACTGCATAAAAAAGCTGTGAGCCACTGTAGAAGGAACCAGAATTGCTAATTAAACTGAACTATATAAACCTCTTAATGAAAATAAAATTGAGCTAATTAAGCAATTTTGCAGCCCAGTGTAATATTATTCCGTTAATGAATACTTTGCCAAAATACTTACATATAAAATTATGTACCTTTAAGTGCTCATTTCATTTAAATTTACATTTGTTATAAATAAATTTTATAAAATCTTGTTGCTTGCCTTTATCTTTAGCATACACTTGCTCTGACAACATATTCACCTATACATGTCAATATTTAATTTACTTTCCTTAAATAAGTATCATTATTGGTAACTTTCTTTATGTATTGTACACAAAAATTCATTGTAATTGTTTTAGCAATTTAATAACAAGTACATACATAAATATGAAACCAAATTCTTATAATATGTTAACTTGAGTTATTTTGCCATTAATTTATTTACTCTTTCTGCTTCAAAAGTTTTTCAAGGAAGTTGAAGAATGTATGCAAATGAAAAGAAAAAAAGTTAAAAGGATTTGTTAATAAACCTTTCTCAGTATCGTTCTAATCAGAAACACTCATTATTTTAATGTGTTACTTGTGTTAGGTTGAATAAACGTACATACGTTTTGAGACTTACAGTGGGTAGCTACTAAAATCTATGTCTCTATACAGTCATTTTATTTTTTCTTTTTTATAATTTAAACAATTTCTTTTATTATTTGTCCAAAGAGTACCTAAACTGGCACAATTGAATCCAATTATCAGAAAGTACTAAATCTTGACATATAGGTACCACAAAATATAATACTCATAAATGTATTTAGTACTTGAAAGAATACTCATATAAAAATTAAAATTATAAGACTTATTGGAAATTCTAAAAAAGTACCAAAACGTACTAAATGCACAAAAATGCTTAAAAAATAGAAAACTTTAATCAGCAAATAAATTATTTAAGTGCCCCGATAGACTAGGCGATAGTGTGCTGGACTATCAGTCAGAGGGTTGCGGGTTCCATTCCCGCCAAAGACTCTGGGTGTTTTCTGCTGATAAGCCAAAAGCTTCGCAGTTTGTGTTTGTTAATTATAAAAAAAAATTAAGAAATTTAAAAAGCAAGTACATATTAAATATTAAAAAACAATATAAAACTTGCATAAGAACATTTAAATTATATGCTTTGGAATATTTCTAAAAAGCCCTCCAAAAAGGTACTAAAACTAAAAAGTACCAAACAACACCTAAATCTTTGCAAATATTAACAAAGAATAGAAAATGCACATAAGCCAATTAAAATTATTTGTTGTTGAACATTTTTTTTAAAAAGTACCAAAAAAGTTACTAAATTGCAAAATTCCAAAAGGTATTAAATCTCCAGAAATATTAAAAAAATAATATAAATCTTGAATAAGAACATTTGATTAAGAATATTTTTAAAAAATACCCAAAAAGTTACTAAATCAAAGTACCAAAGGATAATAAATTCTTAAAAAACTTGGAAAACTTATGTCATAACATAGAAATTATTTGTTTTCTAACATTTTCCGTAAAAGTACCAAAAAGGTACTAAGTGTTAAAGCATAAAAATGTACTAAATTCCCAAAAATACTTATGAAACTAGCAAAACTTGCAGAAATAATTTGTTTTCTATAATTTTTTCAAAAAGTACCAAAAAAGTACTAATTCTAAAAGTACCAAAACTTACAAAAACCCCTAAAATACTTAAGAAAAACGCAAACACTTGAAAATTACATTCCAACACACAAATTATTTGTGTTTTAACTATTTTCTCAAAAAGTACTAAAACAGGTACTAATTATAAAAGTACCAAAAGTTACAAAAACCTCTAAAATACTTAAGAAACACGCAAAACACTTGAAAATTGCATTTTAACACATAAATTATATATCATTTTTCCAAAAAGTACCCAACAAAAAGTACAAATTCCAAAAGTACTAAAAGTTATTAAAACTCTTAAAATACTTAAGAAACACACAAAACACTTAAAACTTGCATTTTAACATACAAATTATTTGTGTTTTTACTATTTACTATTTACTATTTTATTTATTTACCAAAACAGGTAGGTACTAAATCCTAAAGTAACAAAAATTACTAAAAGAAATTCTTTTAATTTTAAAAACTTTAACATATAATTGGCTATTTTTAACACATATAACCCGTATTGTACTAACATTGCTTAACTAGTCTTGCCCTTATATGTAGTAGTAAAACTTTTCATGAAATATTTTATAATTTACAGCATGATCTGACCGTTTCTTTAGCAGAGTCTTTACTGTACCGACAACAACTGGTTAAAATATATGTGTGGCTTGATAAGAACTCTTGCATATATTAACTACATAAATATGTGAGTACCCTAGAACATGTATTTAATTATTAATATTAATTATACAACATGTAAAATTATTTAAGATAAATCTAAGAAACAAGCCAGTCAACAATATGTAGAAAAAAAACAATTATTTTTCTTTTTTTTTGCTGCTGTTGTTGTTTTGGTATTTGTTAGTATTAATTTTGCTTGTGCAGATTATAATAAACATTTCATAAAGTAAATATGGGTATTTATAAATACACATTTATACAATACGGGATTTTGAAACAAGAACTTTGTTCTTTTTAATAAAATAAAACAAAAAAAAAATTCAAATGTTTATTGTATGGTAAAGTTTAAGGTTAGAAAATTGCAAATGAAAAATCATAACAGACAAATTTTGATTATTTGATTAAGAACAAAACTTTCATAACTATAATTACAAAGTTCTTGCTGAAAACTCTTTTATATACATATTCATACATAAATATTTATGCATAAGTCTAACACTTTAGGCATGTGTTGATAAATAAATATAAACTTACAAATACTTTTATACAAACAAATAAAATACACATGTTTTCTGTAGATTTATGTACATAAGTTTGAGAGAAAATATTAATGTTTGCAAAGCCACACTAAAACGTAATGGCAATTGTTTAAGTCTTTAGTAGAGTGAAACTTATTTGGGACATGAAAGATTTGATTTTAAAATTTTCCAAAACCCAAAATTTGATATTTAAAATAAAATATGCAAACTCTAAATATTTTGCGATTAGTGTTAGTCTTACCCCTTGGTACACGATGTCGAACGATAACGTTCGCTTAGATAAGACTTAAGACACAAACTTGATTGCGGAATAAACAAACTTAATTGAATAAAAAAACAGATACGATAAAAAGTGTGTGTCTTAAGTCTTATCTAAGCGAACGTTATCGTTCGACATCGTGGGCCAGGCGGTTAGTCTTAAGTTAACCAATAATTACAATCATACGCCTCACAAATGCTAAAGATTTACATATTAGTTAACTTAAGGTAATATCTTTCTTTCAATTATTACATTAGTTCTCTATGAAAAAAATATATTTTTTTTTCTATTCTTATTAAAATGAATAAAAATTTCTGTAAATTGTTATTTTAAACTATATTAAATAAAATGTTGCTTGTATGTATTACTCCAAGTTTTTTTAAAACAACAATTTTATAATTCTATAACTAACACATTTTTGGAGTTCAACTAAACTATGTATACCAGTACAAAAACTAGCTTGCACTATACAGAAATAATGGAAAATGAATTTTTTAATAATTATAAGCATCTTGCATCCCATGCATAAACAATGATTATAAATTGAACATTTGAAAATAAAACCAAAAGTGTAATTAAAATTTTTGTTGCTTATAGTTTTTTTTTTCTCTGCCATCATCCAACTATATAAAGTACTTACATTGCTCAACTCGACTGTACTCGGCTAAATATGAAAAAAAAAAAAAACTTATAAATGAAGTAAAACGTTTCAAGACAAGTGGTACAGTAACATGAGGACTAAAAGGACTGATAAGACTAAGACGATGATCCGTACAAGAAGTGCTTTGATGATCGAATAGAGAAAATAACATTAAGTAAAATGGTAGTTCGGAGAAAAGCAAAAAGCTTATTTGATGATATAAAAAGTAAAGCATTAGTCAACGATAATACTAGTGATAATAATACAAACAATTTCTATAAGGAAATTTATTTAAATTGTTTGTGAAAGAAAGTCGACGACTTAGTATTTTTGTAACCTATTTGGAAACTATCTTCTATCTTTAAATAGTTTTTTATAGAAGATAATAATTCACTTTGCATCGTGTTTTTTTTTTTTTTTGAAACTTTACCCCAACGCAAAGTGAGGTATTGGTGTAAAGTCAAATGATTGAAACTTAACTAATACTGTATAAGACTTACAATTGAAGATAAATTAAAACTTTGCAGAGACCTATGAGTGAAGCAAAAATAGGTCCAACAATTCAACAAATATTCAGCCTTATTATGAGTGTCGTTTTCTTTTTACGACAACGACTCGTTCGTAATAGATTAAAGATAAAATCAAATTTGTTTGTAATGTATAATGTATGTCACGTATGGACTCCCAAACGGCTGAGCCGATTTTAATGAAATTAGCATGTTACTGTGACTCTGGAAGGAATAATAGGCTATATGAAGTTTTGATTGTACAAACGGGGGTGGGACCGCACATATAACCCACAAATTTAAATCGCCATATTTTGGGCATTTTTTGACCTACGTCAATGATATATGGTACTTATGAATACGTAATTATGAATACGTACCAGAAGAAAAGTGAGTGGGACCATGCCCCTTTTTTAAAAATATAGTCCTAACTACTGGACCGATCGTCATTGAATTTTCACAATAGGATATTCTTACGAAATAACAAATACTTGACTATGTAAGTAGACAAAGGGGCATGGCCTCGCCCACTGAAATGTATCGCTCATATGATGCGCTTCAGTATCCTATTATTTTTTCATATGGAGAAGATGGATATCACTTTGAAATACGTCAAATCAATCAAGCAACCCGTAAGGCCGTTAATTATCCTGTTGAGTTTTTAAATTCACTGGATGTGCCAGGCTTTCCACCACATGTGCTACAACTTAAAATTGGAGTGAGAAATAATTTAGTAGAAGCGACCATTAGAACAGGAAAATATAAAGGTACAGATGTACTTTTGGTGCGCATTGCAATGCTACCAACAGATTTACCATTCGATTTTAAACAATTTTTTTACTGTTCGGTTTGTGTTTGCGATGACTGTTAACAAAGCTCAAGGTTAATATCCCGTGTATATGTGTGTTATGTTTCATATTATTTTATAACGAGGGAGGGGGTGTAGCGAAGCACACCGGGTTTTGCTATTTGTTTATAAAATAAATCATTTTGATAACTTGCCCTTATTGCCAGCTATTACTGTTCTCTCAGGGTCTGTGTTCAACTCTTGTATGTTGCAAATTTTCTAAAACAAAAAAAATAGCAGGCAAATAAAAGCGGAAGGATATTATTTGTTAAAAGTTTCTTTTATTTTTAATATTTATATTTTAGTCTTACGTTTGTTATTGTTGTAATATTTACACATCACTCATATTTTCTGTGTTTTATATGCAGTTGCTTTTTTCTATCTCTGTTTTATTTTTTCTTTATTCCGTAATAACAACTTTGTAGTCAAAATATTTGGGCAGACAGTGTTCTGCAAATGTAAAAAAGTGGTCAAATGTCAAATTGCTTTGCTAAAAAGTAAAGTAAAAAAGTGCTCAAATATTAGGATATGTATATAAAAAAGCAAATGTTTACCTTTTTTTCTAGTCTAGCAATTCTCATTTTACGAAAGTCATATTAGAGGTCGCCAAGTAAATTATTGGGCTGCAAACATTTCACAAGCTGTTATTTTACCAAACTCTTGTTGAGTTGTATTTGCCTTAGATCAACTCAATTGCTTTGCTAAATACAAGTTTTTTTTAGCATTTGGGCCCGTTACTTTTGTGTTATTCCATTTCCATACCCACTGTGCAGCAATTTGCTCCGTATTTGACTTTAAAAACCTTCATTTAACTAAAAATCTTCCATAACCATGAACTTTCTAACAACAAAAATCTGAAAAAAAACAAGCAAAGCAAAAACTACAGAAAAGAATTAAAAGAACAAACTTTACTTTACCTTGCATGCAAATTGTATGAGTATTCATTCATACTTGTTCGTATTTGTACAATGTTTCAATCCAAGATCCTGTACAAACATCAGCTAGGAGCAAAGTGTGAGCAAGTAGAGGGAGAGAGCGGATTGCAATGATGTAACGAATCATCACTTTTGAGTTGGCAATAAATTATTTATGAAACTGAAAGTTTTCTCGTGGTCATATACAATATTGTTACAAGTGCAATAGAGTGTGAGTATGAGAGAAAACTTTTGTTGTTAATGTTTTAAGTTTTAAAAGACTTAGAGGCATACATTAGGGGTGTAACAGGCAGTAAACAAAAACATGTAATGGGGACTTTTGGTTCATTGGATTTTTTAGGGTTCAAAATAGCATTGTTTGTGATTTGTAACATTTTGTTCTCAAATAATATTTATTTAATTATTGCAATTGAACACTTAGTTACCTTTGACATATTGATTGATTTGAAATAGCAAGTTGCAAAACTATTATTTGAAAACGTCCCTAACTAAATATCTAAATTTGTGATCCCCCCCTAAATGCCGCCTGTGACCCTGTGATGTTTTGTGGCATTGTGTGTTCTTGCCAACACCAAAGTAAATCTAAAGTAAATGTTGTTCATGTTGTGGCTGTAAAATATCCTTTAGCCATGTTACACTTACTTCTTTGGGGTTTTTCTTAAACATAATTTTTTTTTGCTGTTCTTTTATTTTTGGGTTTATATTTGGTTAAAAACTTAAGAGACCGGTTGCTAGTATTAGGATTATCATTCATGCCACCGCATTACCTATTAAAATAACGTTTAAATAACTCTGTTACACATTTTTGTTTTGCGGCTACTGTTGCTGCTGCTGCTGGTTTTGTACTCAAGCACTTAACACTATGTTTTCATTAGTTAAAGTATCTGGGGATATAAGTCATACTTGGGCTGCTTGTCATTTGTTCTTGATAGTTTTACAATAGTAAATTTAGAGGTGTTTAAAAAGACACAGACAGAGGAAGCAAGAGAGGAGTGTCGTGTGCTATTTGAATGAAAGTTTATAAGCCTGTGTAGTTCTAAAGCCTGTTACTTACCAGTAATTGTTGCATACATTTATTTGTGCATTCCGGCTTTATAAGTCTTAAATGTTGCAGTAAAAAGGTGAGTGTGTCAACTGTTGGTAATGAAAGTTTATTAATGTTTTTGGGTTGAAAAATAAAATATATTTTAAGTATCATTAAGGTTTAATAAAAAAAAAACTAAAGAAAGAAAAAAGACAGATACTTTAAAAATACATTAAGTTGTGCCAATTTCAAGAGAAAAAAATCCATCTGATATCTACTCATTTAGACAGAAAGCAGCATCACCAATAACACAAGCCAACACGAAATTTATTATTCAATTTGCATACATCTTAACATAAGGCTCCAATTTCTCTAACTCACTTTAAATTAAGTTGCACGTTTTTTTAGTAACATAACTAAAGAACAGCTTAATCTTCTACGGGGAGATTCAAGTAGTATTATGCCCAGAAGGATGCATCAAAAAGTTTTGTTTAACACGATGACTACGATTAATGCGTGGAGAAATTTCACGTGTGCTTATTCCTTGTGCGCGGAAAGCAAGAATTTTACCTTACCACGCGGCATATTGTATTAAAAATCCATAATTTACTGAACTTATCAAAACATACCGATTTGAGTGACTGATATTGACGTTAGAATTTTTTAACAAAGAGAATTTTTTATTAACGGTGAGTTAAATAGATGATGTTTACAGATTGATCATGTACAATGAAGTTTGCTGATGACGCCTTTGGCAGGGTAGAAAATGCATTTCAATTTGCCAATTGTTCCAGGACTTTACAATAGTATTCTTGATTATTCGAACTATTAGCCTGAATAAAAAACTTTTCTCTTAAAGAGAATTTTTTATTTTTGCCTAATAAAATGTACCGTCACTTTAAATAAAATTCTTTTAGTTCTTTTTATTTTACATTATGTTATGATTATTTTCGTCGAACATACTGATACCTTACAATCTGTAATTTTCGACACATAAACATTTTTAAGGCGGCGTTAAAATTGCTAAAGAGTCTTTATAAGGACTCAGAAATGAAGCTAAAACTGAATTATATGAGGAGCAAATATTGGGTTATATGAGAACCTATATAAAGCATCACCATAGAAACTAAAATTTAATTGCATTAGAAACCAGGATTAAAGCTAAAATTGAAGTATATAAGGATCCACGATAAAAATTAAATTTGAATATATGTATATGGAATCTAGATTGAAGCTAAAATTTAACTATTTGAAGCAAAAATATTGAAGCTAAAATTGAACCATATAAGAAATCACTACAATTGAATCTAAAATTTCATTTTATAAAAAACCATAATTGAAGCTAATAACAGACTAGTGTTTAAAATTTCTGTTTTTACTCAAACATTTGCCATCATTGTTAATTTTACTCACACACACTAGTTCAACTAGTTCATTGACCTCTACATTTTGCTGGCTTTTCGATATTCATTTTAATCTAATCAACTGATTACGCCAACTCATTTTCAATTATTACCCATTCAGTCTAAACAACCTAAAACAACTTTTAATTATTTTATTTATTTAACATTAAATTAAATCAGCACTTTTGTTACGCCAACAAAATAAAAAAAGGATTTTTGCAAAAAGAAAAAAAAAAAAATCACAAACTTTTATTTACATCTTTTTATTTTTGTTTCTTTTTTTATATTTTTTATAGACAAAATACAAATAAAAACATTTTTTGCTGCTTCTGGATTATTTACCAGATAATACCCAGTAGCTGCATTAAACTTGGATACAAACTCTCTTTTACTCACATACAAATAAAAATATATATAAATGTAAAAAAGTGCAAAATCATCAATGAAAAGTTTCCGCAGTAAATTGCAACGTTTTAATTTTAAACAGCTTTTAATTTTTACTAGAAGGAAAACAAAAACAAAAACAGCAACAAAAATAAAAATAAATACAAAAGTTTACTTGGCTTTTAAAACGGTTGGGAAAAATGGCAGAGAAGTAGCTAAATGTAAGGAAAAGAAAATAGAAATAAATTTGAACAGAACAGACTTAAAGCGACTGGAGCTGCACACTCAATTTTAGCTTCCATCATAATTCTTGAAATATTTGTTTTAATACAAATAGCAAACACAAACTGCGAAGCTTTTTTGGCTTATCTGCAGAAAACACCCAGAGTCTTTGGCAAAAATCGAACTATGCAACCCTCTGACTGATAACCCGGCACACTATCGCCTAGTCAATCGTGGCACAAATTATTATCATTAAAGCAATTGAGGATAGATGAAGATCTACGATTGAAGTTAAACATCCATGATTAAGGTTAGACAAAGATCCACGATTAAGGATAAGGAATGAACGAAAGATCCACGATTAAAGCTAAAGTTCCACGATTGAGGATAAACGAAGATCTATGATTGAAGTTAAAAATCCATGATTAAGGATAGACAAAGATCTACGATTAAGGATAGACCAAGATCAAGGATTGGACAAAAGATCCACGATTGAAACTAAAGTTCCACGATTGAGGATAGACGAAGATCTATGATTGAAGTTAAAAATCCATGATTAAGGTTAGATAAAGATCCACGATTAAAGATAAGGAATGAACGAAAGAACCACGATTAAAGCTAAAGATCCACAATTGAGGATAGACCAAGATCTACGATTGAAGCTAAAAATCCATGATTAAGGATAGACAAAGATTCACGATTAAGGAGAGACTAAGATCCAGGATTGGAAAAAAAGTCCAATATTGAAGCTAAAGATACGTGATTGAGGATAGACCAAGATCCACGATTAAAACTAAAAACCATGATTAAGGATAGACAAAGATCCACGATTAAGGATATACCAAGATTCAGGATTGAACAAAAGATCTAAGATTGAAGCTAAAGATACGTTGTGTAGGATAGACCAAGATCCTAAATTGAAGTTAAAAATCCACGATTGATGATAGATCAATATCCAGGATTTAAACTAAAGATCCATGAATGATAATGAGCGGTTATTTTTATAGTTAACTTTTTACTTTAGTGTTAAAGCTGGGGACTTCTTTATTTCTGAAAATATTTTGCTGTATTTTTGTTTTCTCGCTTAACGTTCTATCGCTTTCATTGCAGCCTAATTACTTATCTAGTGCCACTAGTTTCAGCCACCATTATCAACAATAAGCCATTTAAACTATGCCTTTTTAGCATTTACAAAATCAAGGATGAGTATCACGATGATGACGATGTAGAGCATGATGTTTGAGATTGAGTTTATGCAGTAAATAGAAAAAATTCACAAAAACACAAACTTACAGGCAACCAACCACCAACAGTAACAACAACTAAATTCTCATGCCACTCGACTAACACAAACATTATTATCAGCATCAATGCAACGTTAAGAGAAACTACCAACATCAAGGATAATAACGAATTGAAAAACTTTTTTTTCAGCTTTTCTTAACAGTATGAGTGCGTTTCTCTATGTGTAAGTTTGAGTGCTGAAGAGTTCCCTAGATGGCAATCCCTTTGATTGTTTCTTGCGTACATTTAGTCCTTTATACATATATAGATGATTTTGTATGTAATTGTAAGTACTTAAGCATGAGTCTGTGTAAATGATTGTATGTTTGGATTCCTGCTGCAGAACCAACAAACAATCCAAAGCTCATTCATCACCATAATACGTTTGTTATAGTTCTGTGCTGTTTTTAGTTTTGCTTACTTTTTGCCTTCAAGAAATCATGCACTTAGACCGTCAGCTACAGCTTGACAAACAAACTACAAATAGTAATGAAACGAAACGAAACCTTCCAAAAGTGGTTTTCATTCAGCACTATCTCATCTTTCAATTTGAAATTTACCGGTTGCAGTGCAAAATTTTAAGAGTTTTGACCATGAAAATGCATTGGAGTTGGAAAGGATGAATGAATTCAGTATTTAAGGTGTAGAAACTAGCACTTGATTGTTTGGTAGAGACTCATTATAGTCGTAAATGTTTGTAAAAGTTGATTTTTTTTTTTTTTTGAAAAACAGAAACAGAAATTGAGTTTTCTTGATTTCTTTTGATTGTTTGGAATATAAATTGATAAATCACTGGTTGAAATGCTTACAAAACAAAGCAATTTAAAGCTACAGAACTTTGGCCATGAATAAACCAAACCACATACCTCCACTCAATCCTATCTTTCTGTTATAATCTTTAAATCAATTAAATTTACCCATTTTTTTTTTAATAAAACTGCTTTTAATATTTAACTAGTGGCTATTCGCTACTGTTTCTATTTTTAGTTAAAACTTATTAATAGACTACAACTTTTTAATGCTCACAATTAAAACGCATGAATAAAAGTTAAAAAATTCCTTAAAACTTCCTTTGTTAACCAACGCCAAACTGCAAACCCACCAACAAAACTCAACAGTCCAACTTACAAATCCCTACATGAAGTTTATTGAGGTTTAACTTGACTTGTGGTGGCTGTTTTTTTACTTTTTTTTTCTTCTTATTGTTCTCTTTTCTGCTTTTACTTTAACAATTACTTGGAACAGCATAAAGTTTACCTTTTGGCGTAGGTAAGTGAATACCAAAGATTTTTACACAGTTTTTTTTTTCACAGTTTGTTAACCGTAACTTCACTAACTCCCGCATTTACTTAATGGATGTGTGGTAGCCAGCGTTTACTGTTTTATATTGCAGCTGCAATCATAGTCTCCTATAGCAACTCTTACACTCCCTACCGCTTTGACAATGATGGCTTAATTGCAATTTAACGTAAGGTTTGACTAATTGTCAAGCAAACCACCGCGTTGAGGATGAGATAAATAAATTTGTGTTATGGTAAAATGAAATGAAGAAGGATGTCAGTTAAACAAATTTTATATATTCTAGTAACATTTTATGGTAGACTAATAGAAGCTAAGCCAAGTCTATAAAAATAAGCACAATTGAAGCTTAACGAAGACTGTTTACAGACTGCACTATTGGATATACACCAAGTCTATATAAAGATCCAAGCTTGAAGCCTAATTAAGATTAAATGAAGCTAAACCAAGAAAGTTTAAAGCTAAACCTAGGCTGTTCCAAAAGAACGACAATAGATGCTAAACCAAGACCGATTAAAAAATCGCAAATAAAGATAAGCCAATATTATATAAAGAAACATGCTTTGATTTAACAACTAAGATTGAGACTAAAGCAAGACTGTTAAAATAGCACGATTGAAGCTAAATCAAGACTGTTTAAAGAACCTCGATTAAAACAAATCCAAAAAATGCACAATTAAAGATAAAGCAGCACAAAAAAGCTGAAACAAAACTATTTAAAATCGTAAACTACGATCCACAATTGAAGCTGAGGATAAACGATTGACGATAAACTAAAATTCACGATTGAAACTAAATATCAATGATTGAAGCTAAAAATCCATGATTAAGGATGGACCAAGATCCACGATTGAGGATATATAAAGATTTAGGATTGAAGCAAAGTATCCACGATTGATGCTAAACATCCGCGATTGAGGATAGATCAATTTCCACGATTAAAGCTAAAAATCCATGATTGTGGATATACCAAAATCCAGGATTGAAGCTAAAGACCCACAAATCATAATAGACCAAAATCCACGATTGAAGCTAAAAAACCATGATTGAGGATAGACCAAGATCCAGGATTGTAGTTAAAAATCCATGTTTAAGAATAGACGAATATCCATGATTAAGAATATACCAAGCTCCAGTATTCAGCAAGATATCCAAGATTGAAGCTAAAAATCCATGATTTAGGAGAGACCAAGATTCACAATTGAGGATAGACCAAGATCCAGGATTGAAGCTAAAGATCCACGAATGATAATAGATCAAGATCGACGATTGAAGCTAAAAATCCATGATTGAGGATAGACAAAGATTCATGATTAAGGATAGACCTAGATCCAGTATTCAACAAGATATCCAATATTAAAGTTCCATGAAAATCCATGATTGCGGATAGACCAAGATCCAGGATTAAAGCTAAAGATCCACGAATGATAATAGATCAAGATCCACGATTGAAGGATTGAGGAGAAGACCTAGCTCTCTACGATAGCAGCTAAAGATCCACGATTTAGGATAAACCAAGATCCACAATTGAAAGTAAAGATCCACGAATGAGGATTGAACAAGATTCCCGCTAAAGATCTACTATTAAGGAAGAACATTGAAGCTAGTGATTCACGATTGAGGGTAGACCAAGATTCACGGATAAGGCTTAATCAAAACTATTTATAAATCCAATATTGAAGCAAATGTATGACTATTTAAAGACTCAAATTTGATGCTAATCTAAGGCTATTTATAGATCCATGATTGAGGCTAATCCAAGAACAACGTTTCAAGCTAATTCATTTATTTAATAGCTTACGATTGAAGATAACTTAAGAGTGTTTAAAGATCCGGGATTCAAGACAATCGAAGGCAACTTATGAAACTTAAGTTAGCCTAAAACATATTCGAGATCCACGATTGAAGCTAAGTCTATTTAAAGACCTACGATTGAAGCTAAACCAATATCTCCGACTGAATCTGATCTCAGTAATTCTTGTACATTCCAGCTAACATAAATTAATTTAAAACTATTTAAAGACTAACGATTGAAGCTAAACCAAGATCCAGTATTGAATCTAATTCACAACTTCGTCAACATTATATAAGAGTATAACCCTCCTGATAATACTCAATTAAATACAGTTTAATTCCGATTCGTCTTTACAATCGTGTTTAGTCTGTCTTTGTAATTTTATTTGGCACTACTTTATCTTATGACATATTAATTAACTTTTCAGTTTTCATAATTTGCTTTTCTATTAAATTTACTATATCTGTATCCGATCTCCTTCAATTTATTTGCCATTATTCCCTAAAACTAATTAATAGCACAAATCATATTCTATTCTCTATTCAATAACAAGTAAATCTTTTATTACAAAGAAATGACGAAATCTCAGCACACCAATTTTTATACACTAACAATGTATCTAAACGAAATTTGTCATTATTGTTTTTAATTTTCTTTTTTTACAATTCACCATAAATATAATAGAATAGACCTTCTCAAATAACTTAAAGAAAATGTTCATTGTATTTGTTTTTCTTTTTCATTTCACAATTTATAAGCTTCAGCTATTTTATGGCGGACACGAAGAAAGAAAATAAAAACCAACTACAATTTAGGTTTGCTTGAGTGTAAAATTATGTTTTGTTGACCCCCGTCTTAGTGGCGCAGCCCAGGTTTCAACATCAACATTCATTTTATAAACTACCCATCGTAGAAGCACAAGAAGATGTTTGTTGATTTTGAAAAGGCCACTTTAGGAGAAATTAAAAAATAGAAAATAATTTCTGATTTTTATACATTTGTAAATGAAGACTTGGAAAAAAACGTAGATGACAACGACAATGATGATGATGATGATGATGGAGAAAACGCTGCAGTAAACTTTTGTTTGGATTCAATCCAAAGGAACTTTTTTTTTTTAATCCAAAAGAATCAACACTCAGTCGCACCAGTTTACTTATTATTACACGTACGAAATATACATTTAAACATTTTTTATCACTTATACAAATAAAAAAAAAAAATAAAAACTTTTTATAATAAAATTATTGTTTGCTGTTTGTGTGCGAGTACATATACAAGCATTTGTTTAAGAATATGATGAGTAAATATTAAACAGTTGTTTATATTTGTACTTTTAGTCCTTTTGTTATGTAGATAAAATGTGGAGTGCAATGCAGAAGTGGTGAACTAAGAAGTGGTGAGAACATCCTGTGAGTTTAACGTTTTTCGAAGACCTGAGTTGAAAAGTCATTAAGTTTAAATTTCATCTATATTTCTCGAATGCCTTGTTCACTGGGGAACATACTAAAATTGCTGAAGTAGTCTTGAAATAGTCACTGTCATGTAATTTAAGGAAAAGGCTTTCAATCCATTATCGTTTGAGGGTCTGTAGTGGTTTTATAGAAATTTAAAAAAGAAAAACTTCCAATAGTTTCCTATACAATTCATGTTTGCCTAGTTTCGCTACCATTTATCAGTGCACCATTCTCTTGTATATATATTCCATTCAGTTTTTCCACATTGCATTGTACTTTGCCATTCAGTTTTATGTTAAAAGCTTTTTAAGGTAACAATCATTATTATTAGTTTTATTTTTAAGTGAAACTTAATCTAGAAAACATAGACAGATATATTGGGCCAAGAAAAGAATTAAACAAATTATTACTGTTTTGGCCTTTTTAAAAATCTAAAAGAAAATAAAAAGTAGAACTGAAAAATTCCACTTAATAAATATAGTGCAATAACAAGACTTTGTAAGAGCTATAATATCATACACAGGACAAATAAATAGTCAATATCTGTAGTGGTGACAAATTAATCGATATATATAAATATATATATACTGACAACACACTCCACAGCAAAGGTCTTAAAATAATCGACTCATTTTAAGAGCTGTAAGAATATATAAATTGATATCAATGTTAAGATAATTTATGGCAAAAACGATCGTATGTAGATAAAGTTAGCTTCCATCTGAAGTCCATAAGTAGTCTTGGATTAGCTTCATGGCTCTTTCAACAGTTAAACCAATGATTTAAACCTGGATCATGGCTCTTTCAACAGTTAAACCAATGGGTCTTGGCTTACCGTCAATTGTGGATTTGTTTGGCTTGAGCCCTGTATCCTGGTGTAACTTCAGCCATGACAGTTTTTGTTTAGCTTCAATGGCTCAAATACCTTTGCTTTAGCTTCAATCTCGGTTTCTTAAATAATCTTGGTTTAGCTTCAATCATTGTTCTTCAAATAGTCTTCGTTTAGCTACAATCATTGTTCTTTAAACAGCCTATTTTTAGCTTCAATCATTGTTCTTTAAACAGCCTGAATTTAGCTTCAATCATGGTTCCTTAAATAATCTTGGTTTAGCTTCAATCATTGTTCTTCAAATAGTCTTCGGTTAGCTACAATCATGGTTTTTTAAACAGTCTTCGTTTAGCTTCAATAATGGTTCTTTAAACAGTCTTCGTTTAGCTTCAATCATGATCCTTTAAACAGTCTTGGTTTATTATCAATCATGATTCTTTAACTAATCTTTCTTTAGCTTCAATCATGGTTCTTTAAAAAGTCTTGGTTTAGCTTCAATCATTATTTCTTAAATAGTCTTGGTTTAGCCTCAATCATGGTTTTTTAAACAGTCTTCGTTTAGCTTCAATCATTGTTCTTTAAACAGCCTAGATTTGGCTTCAATCATGGTTTTTTAAACAGTCTTCGTTTAACTTCAATAATGGTTCTTTAAACAGTCTTCGTTTAGCTTCAATCATTGTTCCTTAAACAGCCTGAATTTAGCAAGCATTGTTCTTCAAATAGTCTTGGTTTACATTCAATCATGGTTCTTTAAAAAGTCTTAGTTTAGCCTCAATCATGGTTTTTTAAACAGTCTTCGTTTAGCTTCAATCATGATCCTTCAAATAGTCTTGGTTTATTATCAATCATGATTCTTTAATTAATCTTTCTTTAGCTTCAATCATGGTTCTTTAAAAAGTCTTGGTTTACCTTCAATCATGGTTCCTGTATAATTACGTTCGGATGTCTCAAACAAATGCATGCTATTAACAGTGCCCTGTAAACTTCAGTAGAGTAGGGTAAACAAAATAAAAATATAAGAAGCATAAATATGGCGTCAATGTAAAAATTTAAAAACGTTAAGCAATTTTATTTGAATTCACACAAATTAAAAGAAAAACACTTTTTACTATACAAACTCTGTAATTTTTTTTAAATACCTCGAATATATAAACAATGCCTTAAACAATCTAAAAACCAAATCTCGGTTCTGCTCCAATTTCAATGTTATACTTGTCTACTTGTCTAGATAATTATTGAACAAATCTCTAGTTTTTATTTTCCAAACAAAAAAAAAACAAGTAGATTTCGAATGTTTGCCTCATAATTTCATTTTAGCTGGCATACTCTAGCAAACTCAAACTCTCTACTACTTATTTAGGTTTCTCATCTCATACAAGTCAGTACACAATTTTATTCCATACTTACATGTATTGGTTTGTCGTTTATCAGAATATACCCAAAAATAAATTCTAGGTATTTTGGTGTGGTAGATGATAATATGACACCATTATTGCGTTTTTGGCCTGCTAAACTAACTACCACGATAACTAACTATTGTGTAAGTCTATTTTTAGGGGGTGTTTATCGTTGTGTGACTGTCTATGTGTAGTTGGTAAAATGTAGCAGGAAGTTGAGGGTGAATGGTTGTTTGCTGTAACCGTCAAACCAGTGGTTTAGCTATGTCATCACTATGTCAATCATCAATTAGCAAGATTTTGTTACATTTTCAAAGCCAATTCGTGTAGAATTTTGTATGCACAGCCACATATACATACATACATATATATACACACTGACTTACTATCAGCTATCATTGATAAGTACTTTAAGCACTCATATTTAAGCCAAATAAATTTCGTTTATCAACCAAAAATAAACATGCACGAACATTCCAGTCGACCACAAAATACAACAACAATTTTAAGATACAAAAAGTATTGCTAAGCTGGAGCGCTTAATTGAAGTAGTGAAGAAGTACAATAAAGGAAAATATGTCAGTGCATAAAACAAGTAAAGCGAAATGATACAAATCTATTTATTTGTTACATAAAGAGCCTTACTCTGATTTGCATATGCTTGAAGGCGGCCATCAACGAAAGCCACAAATCTGTATATTTGTTAAACATCTATTTATCTGTTAAAGAGAAGGCCTTACTCTAATATGCATATATTTAATTCACGCCACCTATGAAATAGGTAAACTTAGCCAGTATGACAATCAGGATCTTAGCTAAACTAAATCTGAATAAAGGATTAGCTTAATCAATAGTGTTTAAAGAATTACGATTGAAACTAAACCAAGAGTGTTTAAGGAGAGACAATTGAAGCTAAACGAAGACTGTTTAAAGAACAATGATTGAGTCTTAATAAAGACTATTTACGGAACTATAATTGAAGCTCAAAATTGGGTACTTAAAGAACCAAAATTAAAGCTATAGGAAAAGGAAGACTGAACAACGTATATGAACAAATATTAAAGCTAAATACAGCTTCTTTAAAAAACCATGATTGAAGGTAGAGGAAGACTGTCTACAGAACCACGATTGAAACTAATTAAAGACTTTTTAAAGAACCCTGATTGAACCTAAACCAAGACTGCTTTAAGAATCCTGATTGAAGCTGAAGGAAGACTGTTTAAAGAATCATGATTGAAACTAAATAAAGACTGTTTAAAAAACCATGATTCAATCTAAAGGAAGACTGTTCAAAGAATCATGATTACAGCTGAAGGAAGACTGTTTGAAGAATCATGATTGAAACTAAATAAAGACTGTTTAAAAAACAATAATTGAAGCTGAAGGAAGACCGTCTGAAGAATCATTATTAAAGCTAAAGGAAGACTGTTTAAAGAATCATGATTGAAACTAAATAAAGACTGTTTAAAAAACCATAATTAAAGCTAAAGGAAGACTGTTTAAAGAACCATGAGTGAAGCTAATCCAAAACTGCCTGAAGAATCACGATTCAAGCTACAGAAAGAGTGATGGAAGAACCACGATTGCAGCTAAAGGAAGACTGCTTAAGGAATCATGATTAAAGCTAATTAAATACTTTTTAAAGAACCCTGAGTGAAGCTAAAGAAAGACTTTTTAAAGAACCATGATTAAAGCTAAAGAAAGACTGTTTAAAAAACCATGATTGAAGCTAAAGGATGACTGTTTAAAGAACCATGATTAAAGCTAAAGAAAGACTGTTTTAAAAACCATAATTAAAGCTAAAGGAAGAGTGTTTAAATACCTACGATTGAGGCGAAAACAAGGCTGTTTCAGGGCTCTTGACAGAAGCTCACAATATTTTTTTAAGTATAGAAAACACTTCCTATTTAAATTCCAACCCTTTTTCAACATACTCATCATATGAGTATTAAACAAGTCTAAGAATTTTAAAAATTAACTCAAGATATTTTTATGCTAACACTTCAAGTGTTAATAAAGTTGTTTATACATATATTCTTTTATTTCTCTTACTGCTTTCAGAAATATTTAGCATATTTTAATAAAATTTGCATACATGAAATTTTTATGCAACAACATTTTTTTTTTCAAACATAAAAATTATAACTAAAGAAAATAAAACAAGATAATTATATAGAACTGTATATGGAATGAAAGAAATCATTAACAATTACAATGACAACAAACAGCTTAATTTTCAACCTCTAGCTGAACCCACTTAAAAGTCTTTTGACATGACTTTTGACATGACTTTTGTATATGTGTAACTCACCAAAAAAAAAAAAAACAAATACATATATATAAAAACGCTAACAACAACATCAAGCACGCTAACAGCAGCAGCGAAACATTATCATTCAAAGATCAACCAACCACACATGCTGAAGAAAATGCTTAGACGAACTACTCTGCTTTCAAATATATGTTTTTATATACATACATACATATCATGCAAAGTATTCTTTGGGAAAAAAATGAAAAAAACAAGTTAAAAACTCAGTCAAAGGAGTTATATTTGAGCAAATTCGCGCAGTTACTACTCATGTATAAGCAACTTTTCAAATGTGTTTGTAAAAGCTTATTTTTATAAGCAATATATGTATGGATGTATAGTTTCATATATGTACATAACAAATGTTTGTTTGGGTGTTAAAACAAACCTTTTCTAAATGTGAGTTTGACACTTGATTTAAGTATTTAATTTATGTAATAACAAAGGGCGTCTGCCTGTAGGCCTTAAATATACATAAAATAATATATGTGTGGACGCTATTAAACAAACAATTATACTCATATACATATATTTAAACCTATGCTGTTTTTTTATGTAAAAGAAACACTCATAACCTTACAAAACATAAAAGAAACATTGAAACTGCTGATGTTAAGCAGCCAAGGAGTAATTGTTATAGCAGCCAAGAATAGGACCAACATAACAAATTGTTACTCTATAAGCTTAAACTGTTTAAAGCCCTACAATTGAAGTGAAACCAGGACTTTTTAAAGAACCTTGATTGAAGCTAAAGCAAGACAGTTTAGAGAACCACGATTAAAGCCAAAACAATACTGTTTAAAGAACCATTATTGAATCTAAATTAAAACTGTTTAAAGAAGCAGAAATAAAGCTAAAAAAAGTTTGTTTAAAGAACTATGATTGAAGCTAAACTAAGGCTAGTTAAAGAACCTAAAGCAAAACAGTTTAAGGAACAACGATTGGAGCTAAACTAAGGCTACGATTGAAGCTAAACCAGGATTGTTTAAAAAGCCATAATTGAAGCTAAACCAAGACTGTTTAAAGAACCATGATTGAAGCTGAATCAAAACTGTTTAAAGAAACATTATTGAAGCTAAACCAGGATTGTTTAAAAAGCCATAATTGAAGCTAAACTAAGTCAGTTTAAAGATCGTAGGCAAACTAATACAGGTTGTTTAATTAAGAGTTTTTTTTCATTTATTTTCTTTTCACAGATCACGCTAACATACTGTTATTTTATTTTTATTCATGTAGTTTGTCAATTTATTATGAACAGACTCACACTGCAACAAAATTAATGTACTATACAGCTGCATTACGAAAGTCAACTTTAGTAATGTGTTTCGTGCTCTTCGAGTTACATATGGTTTGCATCATCGAACGTCCCAATCCAATCCAAATCCAATCCAAATCCAATCCAATCCAAATTCAATCCAAATCCAATCCAAATCTAATCCAATCCAATCCAATCCAAATCCAATCGAAATCCAAATCCAAATCCAATCCAATCCAATCCAAATCCAATTCCAATTCCAATCCAATCCAATCCAATCCAAATCCAATCCAAATCCAATTCCAATTCAATCCAAATCTAATCCAATCCAAATCCAATCCAAATCCAATCCAAATCCAATCCAAATCCAAATCCAAATACAATCCAATCCAATCCAAATCCAATCCAATCCAAATCCAATACAAATCAAATCCAAATCCAATCCAAATCCAATTCAAATCCAATCCAATCCAATCCAAATCCAATCCAAATCCAATCCAAATCCAATTTCAATCCAATCCAAAACCAATCCAATCCAAATCTAATCCAATCCAAATTCAATCCAAATCCAAACCAAATCCAAATCCAATCCAAATCCAAATCCAATCCAATCCAATCCAATCCAATCCAATCCAATCCAATCCAATCCAATCCAAATCCAATATAGAGTATATTCTGGTGTAGGGTATAATAATATCTAAATGAATTAATTATCTTATAGTCAGTAGTTCCTCAAAATCCCACGATTGGAAAAACTCTGTACAAGTTTCTCCTGTCACCCTTAAGTTGGTCTCGTTAAACTTCATTTGAGAGCAATTCCTTTAATTCGTTGCATGAGTTTCTTTACTTTACTGCTCAGGCACATCAAACTTCTTGGAATGCAGCAAAAGTAAAACAAGTTTGTTTTGTTGGGACTGCTTTTTAACCTTTTCCGCAGTCTTTCGTTCGTTTGTATGTTTATATGTATGTGCATTTTAAAATAAAGAAAAAAATCAAACTTCTGCTTTAACTGTTGTTTTATGTTCTGCTTACGATTTTTATATCTTCATATGTGTGTCTGTCTAGCAAGCTGTGAGAGAGTAAATATACGAGTATATATAAATATATGGATGTCGCCAACAACATCAAACATGTCAAACATTAAAACCCTTACATTCACATCTTAAGTCGCCTTTGGCGCTGCTGTCATAAGTTGTAAATTCACACCGTTATACACAAACCGCTTAAAGTATGCAGTGAAAAGTAACACAAACTCACAGGCTCACACATATGCGAGTATCGCACTCCTGGACCAAACCAACTAACCAACCATCTTTCACACACACAGACATCAGCATAACCATTTGTGGAGTGAAGATGGAAGCAACAAAGAATTGAAACAAAACCAAATATTTCTTTTGTTCGCATACTAGAATGGCGTGTTTTCTTTTCCCTGTATGTAGTACTACACGCTCTGCTATTGTTGCTGTTTTTTTTCTTATTGTTATTCCTGAGCGCGCTTCTTGTGCGGTTTTGTTGTTTAACATGCAATAATGTGAAGTGTATGTGTGCGGGTTTCCTGGTTGCTTCTGCAGCTCCTGCTATTTTAGTTGCTTTCAAAATGAATTTCATTTGTTTTTTCTTATAGTTTTATTTTTGCTTTTTTGTCTTATTTATGTGCTTCTTTTGTTTTCCTTTAGATACTTATTCCAGGCAGCTAATACATTATCATTTTAAAGCACTTTTTAAAGATGACGGTATATTGATTATAAATTAGCTGAAAGCGTCTGTGTGTGAGTGAATCTCATTTTGATTTATTAATCCCAGTAGGAAATTTATGTTAACGTGTTTTTAATATACGTTGTATGTTAAGCGTATACATATATATAATTTTAAAAAATAAGGCCTGCACAGTTAACTAAAATTTGAAAAAGTTTATTTTAATTGCATACTTTTGTTATTATTAATAATTCTACTTATTATTTTCAATAATTATACTTGCAAAAACACTTAATTTCTTTACATTTTCATTATATTGCTGTTAAATTTTAAACTTGTTTAACAAACTGTGCTTAGCTCTTATTAATATTCTCTTTGGGGAAATTCCTTATAAATTTATATTAATGTTAAAATTTATTCAAACCCAAAGGTGTTGTTTTGTTTATATACAAATCATAAATACTCATTTGGGAAGCTTAAAATTATAAATTTATGGTTTAAGATTTCTTAAAAGTTTTGGTTTTTTATCAGCTGTGAATTTTATAAAAACTGGGCAGAAATAAACTAGAAAGGGTGTTTTTTATATAGGTATACAGAACTTTAAGTTGGCAACATTTTTTAATTGGCGTCCATTTTGTCAGCTGTCAAGTAATTTATGTTCAGTTTAGTTTATTATTTCAACATGAATAGACTGACGCTTGAACAACGCTTCTAAATTGTGCAAATTTATTTTCAAAACCATGGTTCTGTTTGAAATACGCATCGCGTATCCATTTTACGGTCAACATAATCGTCCATCCGAACAATTAATTCAATTAACTACTGAACGTTTTCGCACCGTGTATACTCTAATCCATCCAAAGAGACATCGTATAGTGTGTACAGAGGAAATCATTGCTGCCGTAGAGCGTTGCGTAGAGGAAGACCTGAATCAATCTATCCGCCATCGTACACAGGAATTGGATATGTGTCCATCCACTTTATGGAAGATTTTGGCGGAAAGATTTTGGTTGCGTACTTACAAAATCCAATTCGTGCAAGAATTGAAGGTGGTGTAGATTCGGTGAATGGACCCAAAACTAGATTGCCGTTAATACCGATTTTCATTTTTGAATTTTTTTTATCAATTGAACAGTCACGATTAGCAAGACTTGTAGTTTCAACAGGACGGTGCAACATGTCACACAGCTCGTGCCACAATTGATTTATTGAAGAAAACGTTTGGTAACCGCAAAGTTTTACATTTCGGACCTGTGAATTTGGCCTCTAAGATCGTGCGATTTCACGTCGCTATTTTCTGTGAGGATATGTGAAGTCGCTAGTCTACGCAGATAAGTCTCAAACTATTAACCACTTGGAGGACAACATTCGCGCTGTTACTGCCTTCAAAAGTATCAAAAAGTCATCGAAAATTGGAGTTATTATACTACGTCCGAACCAGCCGTGGCGGTCATATGTCAGAAGTCATATTTTAATTAAATGCCAGAGGCAATATTTCGAATAATGTTAATTTTATGTCAATTAAAAAAAAATCAGCTTTGTTTTATTCCATTTAAAAGTTCTATACACCAATACCTCGCTTTGCGTCGTTTCCATTTGCGTGGCTGCCTAATTAGTAAAGTGCTTCGTTAAATTTTCGAGGTTGCGTTGTTTTGGAATCGAATCTTTAATTGTTTTGTTGAAATTTTTGCAAAATCTTGGATGCTAAAACGATGGCGCGTACAAGAAGTGCTTTAATGATTGAAATGGAGTCCTTGCATTCTGTTTGGATTGAAAATCAAGTTGCGCAGAAAATAAAAAATCTGTTCAGCAAACAGTGGACCACTGTTCAGCAAATGGTTTGCTATAGAAAATCTTCATTTACTTTACGTCGTTTCAATTTGCGTCGTGTTTTTTCTGGAACGTAACCCCAACGCAAAGTGAGGTGTTGGTGTACATTAACCCTTGTATGTGCACCAAGGTACCTGGGTACCTTTGGCCTTTTTGGTCAAAGTTTTTTCATTGAAATTTATAACTTATTGATAACTTTCAAATAATTTAGTTTTTTTGCAGCCGTACGCCTTGACCCTTTTTTGTTTGTAATTTGCCTGAGAGACCAATTTACTTTTAACACCCTTTAAAACCCTTTAAATCAAGGTAACTGGATACCTGTATGTATGAGAAAGCTGCCATTGCAAGTACATTATTTGAAGTTGTTAGTAGCTTGCAAACCTTAAGGCGTTAAGAAAAATTATATAAAATATCTCTAAACTACGCTCCAACAATGTATTTAGTGCGAAAATGCTTTTTCATATAAGTAAGTACCTTGCAGTGCATTAGAAGGTGTTCTTTTTTGCCGAACACATAAGGGTTAAAAAAAACTCCATTTATTTTGAAATTATAAGAAATTATGGAAGTAACACACTAACAACTGCAACAAGCAAGCAAAGTATATTAAAATACCATGAGTAGCTTTGACAATTGCTACAACGAATTCAATTTCGCTTCACAATGAAAATGTTAGAACTGTGAAAGTAAAATTTCATAAAATACAGTAACGGTATTTCCAGCAAACATAAATGTTCCTTTTGAGACCGCAATTAAGCAGTTGGTTGGATTCCAGATTCTGAGGTCTGGCAGCGTGGAGTTCGTCTGTAAATGCTGTTATGGTGAATGGATCACTCTGTTGAAAGATGCCAACAACTAAATAACTATATCACTGGCATGTGGTTTAATGACATGATGAATTTATTGCAAGCCAAAATTTCAAGTAATTCAGTTAGTAATTGGCCATGCCGATCATACGATTTAACACCACGGGATCACTTTTTATGCGGCTATGTTAAAGACAGAGTCTATACAGAGACATTCGAATGGATTACAGCCTTAAAACAAAAAATCCTTATCGTGAAAACGAAAAAGACCCTCCATTTCGCTAAAATATGATTGAAAATGTTTATAAAATTATAGACATCTGTATGAGTAGTGGAGGTGGATATTGGCTGGCTTATATTGTAATTGTCAAACCTCACTCTTTCTTAAAGAATTAAAGGAATTTAATAATTTTCATATAAACTCTTTGTTTTAGTTTCTTTTGTTAAGCAAAGTTTTTGTTGAATATAGCTTTACATTGCCCAGTACTTTTCCTAGCAGGTCTTAAGATACGCATCAAATCTCTTACCAAAAATAAATTAAAATACACAATAGTTTAACTTTATTTCTGCTCACTAACTTTTTATTTATATTCCAGTTGGAGGTTTATAATTTTACTGAGAACTAAAGAAACGCAAACAAAAAAAAAAAAGAAAATAAACATAAATCATTGATTTTGCTATGGTTTTTGATTTATGGTATTTAAGATCAAAGAGCAACATTAAAAACTGTGGAATGAAGAACATGAAATATGTTTTGTTATATAAAAATTATAATTTCATATGTGTTAACAAATAAATTGAAAGAGGGGGAACGGAACACAAATCTTTAAGCAATAATAAGAAATTAAAAGATTTTCAAGAGAAAAGTTTTTATTCAGGCTAGTAGTTCGAGAATTTCTACTAAAGAATACTATTGTAACGTAATTGGAACAATTGGCAAATTAGAATATATTTTCTACGCGGCCAAGGGCGTCATCAGCAATCTTGATTGTCCATTATCAATCTGTAAACATCATCTATTAAACTCACCGTTTTTTGAGAAATAGAATATGAGAATTATCATATTTCTTTTTTACATGTTTTGTGAGTCAGAACGAAATTTACGTACGTTTAGATTGTGTGTGTATTCTTTATATGTTATTCTATTTATACAATTTGTATTATTACAAATTTGTTTTTGCTTTTCAACATACGAGTATTTGTTTAAAACTAAATTTTTTCCAGAAGTAGCGAAATATTGAAAATAAAAAAATTTATTTTCATAAAAAGACCTTAAACTTGCACAATTAGTGCAATATTAATGAAAAAGACCAAATAAACTTAAATGAATTAGTTACCCTTAGCATATATTTTCGACTACAAAAACTAATTTTTTAATTTAATTAAAAAAATTATAATTCTTCATATTTATTTTGTGCAAAAAAAGAAAATGCTAAAAGTAATTTTTCTACAATTTGTGCTGTTAAATTCTTTATTAGCCCACCAAATTTGATTATGCTAATTGATGTAGTTTAATTTTCTGTCATATATCCTTTTTTTGAAATTTAAAAAACATTGTTTGTCACTCAACATACTAAAATATTAAATTAAGTTGTCTATTATAAATTCAATTTTAAGTTTTTATTTTTGCCAACACATTAGAAAATTTCGATAATATATTAACACAAATTTCAACAAAATTTGTGCTTTTGGTTTTTTTTTATATGGTTGTCAAATAAAATGTTTGTAATAATTGTAGTTTAAATTTCCAAAAATTAAATGTTTATTAACAACTTTGAATTTAAAAAAACTTAATGTAAAGTTTTAATTTTTGAAAAAATTTTAAACTTTTTTGGGAAAAATATAAAAAAGTAAGTATACCACAATTTGCTCTTCTAAGTCCTTTACAAATTCATCAAGTTTCATTTAGCTAACTGATGTAGTTTAAGTTCTCCCCATATATCCTTTTTGTAATTTTTTTTTTATTTATGTTTATATTCTTTTTAGTTAAAATAAACTATAAATTATTTTAACAAATGACATATATATATACATATATATTTATTTTTATTTCGATAATGGAAATTTAATGTGAAATTTTTAATTTGTGAAAATATTTTAAAAAAAAATTAGTAAATTTTTAAAACAAATTTTACCACAATTTGTGGCTTTTAATAATCTATATTACCGCCAAGTTTCATTAGCGTAGCTCCTCTAGTTAAACTTTCTGTCACATATCCTTTTTTGTTTATATTATGAAATATCAATAAAAATTAATGATTTATCTCAGAAACTCATGTATGTTTTAGAAATATGTAAAAAATTACTTTGGGGCATTTTTTTTTCTATTAAAATATTTCCAATTTTGCAGTAAAAACGTGTGTATTGTAAAAGTAATTCTACTACAACTTAAGATTTTGCTTGATATTATATGCACACCAAGTATTTAGTAGGATATTTGCTGCAGTTGAACTTTTTGCCTTATATCCTTTTTTTTAGCAATATTAAGAAATTTCACTAAGAATTAATGATGTAGTCTAGAAAAGAATTTACGCTTGAGAAATAAGAACATTTTAACATTAAAAATAAAAAGCTAAATTTGTTTAATTAAGCATTATCTATTTCCTTAGATCGACATGAATGCTTACTTATTTGTTTTTGTATTTAAGAAAAAATCCCGCAATTCCGTGTAGCCAAAATTAGCAACAATTCAATTGCATTAATAAATAATATTAATACAATTATTTAGATATATTGCACTAATTATAAAATTAGTAGAAAATAAAAGAAATTAAAATATGAAAAGAGTCCCTTATATGTGCACAAAACTAATTAAAAAAATGTATATTTGCAAGATAATGATTGGTATGATAAAACAAACTCAGAACAATTTAAAAGATAAAGTTTTTTTTTACAAACAAAGAATATGAATATTGCCACTCCAAACAATTTTATCTGTTTGAATATGCCATCATGGTCAACTCGAAATAGAGAAACAAATATCTATTCAGTATTCAGTTAAAAATTTGATATGAAAATGAGTTTGAAATTTGACAAACTTTGTGAAAATCTGCTATCTATCCTCATACGGAATTACTGGGAAGTGGCTACGCACAGATAAAAAATATAGTAGTACATGTTTACCACAACCACAACAATGTCAACATTTTTACAAGTTTTGTTATGACAGCATTGACCATAATATGGTTAAGTTACGATTCAGATGATAACTAATATATATCATATATGCGACTGCGGTAACTATGTATATATTTGTGGGAATCATTTTTATGATAAATACATTTATCATAATTTCTTGCTTTTTAATTATGATAGAGAGCAATATAATATGGTACAATATTTCATCATAAAACTGTTTATCACAAACATTACATATCTACTATAATCATATATATGATTGCTATAATCATGTTAATCATAACTTAATGGTAATATGATTGCCGCAAACATATAAGTAATTGCAGTGACCATAATATTTTAAAAATAATTGTAAAAACGTTGGAATAGTTGTGGTAAACATGTACAACTATATTTTTGCTCTACGCGTGTATATCATCGGCGTAAGTATAACAATTTAAAAAATATAATCTCTGAAACAAGTCATTAATAAACAACAAGAATAATAATTGATGCAATCTATTAAGGTACGACTAATTCTGTCTGTACACTGTTTTGATTTAACACGGTTTGAAATTAAACAGATTTTAAATTTTTTTACACTATTTTATTCCATTTAGCACGATACAAAATATTTTAGACTGAAATATTTTGCTGCTAAATTTAATTTTTGCGAACAGACAATCAACTGAAGTACATATCTTTTATGCTTGTGTAAAACCTCATTGCATACATTTGTATGTGATTTAATATTATAATCCTGAAAAATCCTTGTTTTTCACTAATTTGAATATGTTTTACAGATAAGGAATAAAACACTTTTTTCATATGATCAATATCTTTCTTACACAGTTTTTTTACGCAAAGTTTCCTGGAACCAATTACCGTGCAAAAACAGAATTAGTTGTATTTATATCGTGATTGCTTATGACCACATAAAGAGAAATAAATAAGTTTGCAATCCCACGAGCCAAAACCGTATTGATTAAGTAGTTTTTACACTAAAATATTACGACTAACAGAGACAAATGCTCTCCGAAAATCAGGAAATATCAAAGCACTCTCTTTTTCTCTATCCAAAATTTTTTCTTAGGGATTTAGTAATATCAAGTAATAGCAATATTGTTGTATTGAAAATCATTTATCATTCTTGAATTATCCAAATAAATAATAATTCACTGCCTCATTTACTCGAATAACTTCGAGTAAATTGGTGGAATACTTATTGGTCTATAATCTGAAGTGTTTCTTGGATATTTACACATATGTATTTAAATTTATTTATTTATATTTATGGTTTTAATTAGTGTGAATTAATTAATTAAAATTTTAATGCTTTTTATTTATTTCATTTAACAATTGTTATCATGTTTAAACATAAACCTATTCTAAGCCTTACATTAAATCCTTTTCTCTTATTTTCTAAAACAATAAATATTGTATTCTTATCGCAATTTTGTTTTTCTAAAAAACCTTAATCAATAAAACTGAAACTAAAGCTTATCCAGAAAATAAATTATCAACACATTAACTGATAAGAACGAATGTGGTGACATAAATCTGCATGTGGTCTAAGGTAGAGATAATACAACTCAAATGCATACACAAATACCCATACGCTCTCAAAATCATACACACATGTGTAAAATCAACCTCAAAAATACACAATAACAGACACAACAATACAACCTACACCTATTTACATATTTGTTGTTTTCATATCATTTTGTCAACAGGATGATGTTAATTAATGATACACAACAACACAACACAACAAAAACAGCAACAACGTTTTAGCTAGAACAATGAAAAAAAAAACCGCAATTTAATATTCCAGTTAAATTATGCGGCCTCCTATGGAGTGACAAGAAAAGCTGTAGAACTCCACAGCATTCAAAATAATAGACACCCTAAGAAGAACAATGGGTTTTCTTGCAAATTACATTTAATTAGTGGTTAAACCTTAAATAGAATATTTTTAGCAAAATTTTAGATTTAAAATTAAAAAAAAATGTTTCTTTTAGTTTTAAGTAAAGGCAGCAAAGACAATAATGTATGTAAGTAAGTAATACACAGCTAGAAAATGTTTTTTATATTTGTCTTGTTTGCATATCATCACTAAAAGGTGACTTTTTAGCAACATTTTTTTTTGGCAAGACTGTTTTTAGCAGCCCAGCTATTTTCGTGTAACATGTTACTGTTAAACATTTATACGAGGGCGGTTCGGAAACTTCTTAGCCTAGCATAGAAAGAGAATAGTTAGTTTTTCAAAAACATTTGTATTTTTCAACATATTCTCCTCTCAACTTAAATGCACTCAGTCCAACGCTTATCTAGCAATTCTATCCCTTGGCTAATAGTTCTCTTCAAGACCTACAAAATAGTGGTTTACAACTGTAATTGCATCTTCATTTGAAATAAAATGCTAGCTAGGATTTTTTTTTAGATTTGGGAACAGGTAAAAGTCACTGGGAGCTAAATCAGGTGAATAAGTTGGGTGGTCAAGCAACTTGTACTTTAATTCGTTGATTCTTTTGTTTATTTTTCAAGAAATTAGGTCACTTTTAATATTGATATAAAAATGTTCAACATAATCGACATTCTGAGACAGCTATTAAGAACTTGGTTGATTATTTGGAGTAGTCTGGTAATCTACAAATGTATTAACACTTCCAAATATGGCAGCAGTGTTACAGAAGATCCGTAAATTCCTCAATTGTCTATATAATTGTGTCTATCTACATTGACCATAGGGCAAATTGTGATTAGAGATTTAGCTCTGAAGACTTGCAAAGTGCAACTGATGATTGAATTGATCCTTCACTTGTACTTCTACTCTACATACGCAGAATTCGTTAAAGAACAATCCGTTGGTTTCTCTATAAACAGTTTTCCATACGAAGCTCATTTTCATTTATTCGAATACGATAGTAGGCAAAAATTTCTGCCTTTTGGCTTCTTAAAATATAAGAGCAATTGCTGAGAAGCCTTTGCCACTGAAAATTACTGTACTTTACAGTGTGATTGTAGTCTAAAGGAGAAATTAAGAATTTTGTTTAATTCGGCTGGAAATTGAATAACGTAGAAAAAATCATGCGATCTTTGAAATTTTTAAATATTATTGCTGATATCGATATCACTGACATGTGGTTTCAACAGGCTAGTGCCATGAAACAATGAATTTATTTTAAAACAGTTTTTAGGATCGCATGCTTTTACGAAATTCAGCTATTAATTGGACGAAAAGATTATGCGATTTCATGATATATTGGTCTATTTCAACGAACCAAATTTTCAATAACATTTTGTTAAAATGATCGATATATATCTGTAATGATGGAAAACTGTTCCTTATAATTTTTAAAATTATAATTGCCAAATCTTACTACTTCTAAAACAATAAAACTCTGAATGCTTTTCATATGATTCCTTTTATTTGAATTTTTTTCGAAAACAAAGTTTTTGTTGAAACCCCCATTATTTTAGTTTCTGTCAAGTTCACTATACAAATGTTATGGTGGCGGATACGTTATATTTATTTTTCAATAATTATTAACAATCATACGTATCTGAACGCAATTGAGAAGCGAAAATTTAACCCTTATGCAAACACCAGGGTTTTCGCTTTTAGTTTTTTTTACTAAAATATCTTAGGCGGAGCTCCTTGGCTTTTTATGAATTCCTCAATGAAGGTGTTTTGTATAAAATAATTTAAAAAAAAAAACTTAAAAAATTTTAATCACTCACAGCTACGTGCTTTTTTTCTAGTGGTGGTCAAAACCCAGTTCTATTTTTTTTGTCACGTTCGGGATTCTATGTTTAATAACGATAATTTAAAATTATGTCTAAATATACAATAAAATTGTAAATTAGAAAAAATTCTGAAAGTATCTTTATTTTTTTACTTCAAAGGCATAACAATGTCGCGTTCGTAACTGTGAAAATATCTATAAAATAATTTGATGCTTAATAATAAATAAGAACAAATTGTTAAGATTTCTTTATTTTTAACCCTTCAAATTTATACGTATGTCGCGTTTGTGACATTGAAAATTACAATATGACATTATTCCGCCTTATAATAAATAATAATAAAGTATTTTAAGCAAAATCATTAAAATAATGAACATTTTATTGCTAATAAAACAACTGTGCAGTAGAACTTTATAGCAAAGCAGCTGCTGTTTAAGAAAAAAAAAGATTTGTTTTGAATTTACAAACAACGTACAAAATACCAATAAAAGCTTATAAAATACACAAGTAAAGAAGGTGCAAAGCTAAAAATGTCGGTAAAATGCTTAATAAAAACCAATAGCTGTATATTAAATGTTTTTATATAAATAAGCAGAACATTATAAAAAGCAATGAAGCAAAATAAAAGCGCATGTGTTGTTATATGAATTAACAAACAAAACTCACAACAACTGTCAAAATATTTAAAAGATAAAGTTTAAAATTAAACAGCTGTTTTGTTAGTAGACAAAGCAAAATAAAAAACAGAAAAGCAAAAGCTAAGAGGAGTAACTAAAGGAATGTGTTACAGCAAAGCACGTGTAGTTTACGTATGTATACAAAAATAGAAAGGAGAAAGCAAAACAAGAACAAGCTTAACAACAGAGAGTAATTGTGTCAAAGAAAAAAGAGTCAAAGGAGAATATAAACAAAATGGAAGAGCACATACTTACCAAACAATAAAACAAGAAATCACACAGCAATATATTTAAGTAAACTACATTGAGAAAGAGAGAGAGAGAGGTAAAGAGTGAATTGAAACTAAACTCTCACTTTTTGTTTAGAACTCCTTGCATAACGTTAAATATTAAACATTTGTTGTTTGTTGTGTTGTGAGAAATGTAAGAGAACATTAAAGCTGTATTTTACTATTTCGAGTATTAGGAGTATTTCCACTGGAAGCTGATTGTTGGTTTTTATTGTGATATAACAAAATTCCTTTCATATAATTCAGCAGAGCCGAGGTTTTGCTGTAAAATAAAAGCTTTTCTTTTGATTATTTTAATGTGCTGCTTTTTTAGAGAAGGAGGAGAGAGAGAGAGAGAGTATTTGTTTAAAGAGTATTTCAGTTTATATGTGTTGATGTTTTTTTTTTAGTACATTTTGACTTATTCAGCTTTTTTGCCCAGGACTTTTGTATGATTTTATTTAGTGAAATACCGTTAGTTGGAACAAGGACGCGTAACGTATTACATTGCTGTTCGTACAAAAAGCAAACGGTAGACAAATTTAAACATAACGGAACATGTTTAACGGATCTATATAAGTAACGGGAAACACAATAGCAATTGTTGAAAACAGTTTTTGCATAAAATTTAATAGTTTCTTTTAAATGTTTTTTTATAAAATCTAAAAAAAGTGCTTGAAATGAAGTAAGCTACACGCATTGATGAGAAAATCTTTGTAATAATTTAAGGAAAATAAAGTTTTTTAAACAAAACCTTAAAACATATTTTTATATTGGCTGTAATACTTGTTTTTTTTTTCTATTGTATATTATACTTTTGGCTGTGACAAGTAAAGGGCAAAGTGAGGTTAAAAGTGTAAAGGTACATGTGTTTGTATAAATGTATATGCATGAGTATATATGTGTATAAGTTTTTCTATATGTGTGAGCTGTTTGTGAATTTAAAGAAATTCGAAAAATTTATTATTCCAAACACAACAACAAATAAAATGAATAAAATAAAATAAAATAATAAAATATATATATACATATATACATATATGTACATATATGTCTGTATATATGTATTCAAACAATTGTGTTTTTGTATGTGTGCTCTGTATGTGGCTGTATATATAATGGCCTTGTTAAGATTTGAGTTTTTTTTTTGCATTTTTCTGTTTCACACAGAGTTTTTCTTGGCCAATATACATGAAGCAGGAAAATATATAAATAATATATTGTAAACGAAATCTCAGTGAACAAAAATTATAAACAAACAAAAAAAATTTGAGTATAACAAAAATGTGTAAAAATATCTGTCTTTTTCAATACGAAAATAAATAAATCAGAAAATTAAAAGTGTGCGAGTAATGAAAACCCCAATTTAAGGAATATTTTAACAATCATACAGAAACCTTTTTAAGAAATATATAAAACAGTAAAACATCGGATTTTCTCAGAAATTATTATAATAACAATGAAATAATTGTGGGAAAGCTGCAAGAATTTGAACAAAAAATTTAGTAAAAGTAGATAAACTTAAAAATATAAAACAAAATATTTTAAACCAATTAAACAGCAAATGATGGAAATTATTGCAAAAAAATTTTCAGAAAAAATTAAAAATCTTGAAAAATGTCAGGCTCTAAGTCACAAAAAATTATTAAAAAATACGACCACAACAGAATTCTGAAAAATTAAAATCATGACAAAAATTTAAGCTTTTTATTTCAGTTAATTAAGTTTAATTTTTAATTTCAGAAAAACAATGTTTAAATGTTTGCAGTAACAACTTTTATTTTTATTTGAAACCTAAGTGATTTTAATTTCATAATTGAAATTTGTTTACCAAACGTGTTTTTTAATCAGTTTCTTATTTCGTGTTCTAAACAAAGAAAATTGTTAAATTTCTGTATGAAATGTATGAAATATTGTGATTGTTTCAAAGTTCACAAAGATTTATATGAGTTAAAAAGGTCACAAAAAATTTATAATTTAAACAAGTAACATACCCACCACCAATATACAAGTAGTATGAGTTATTTTTCGCATCCCTCACATAATAATTGTGCCATAATTTCTATATTCTAATTTCTATATAACAGTTATTCTCGGAAATGGATCTTGCCATGAGTTTCGATTTAACAGTGTCCTGCAAAAATTTATACAATTAGCTTAATATACCAGCAAAAACTATACTTACATTCTTTATTTTAATGACTTCCAGAATTCATTCTTTTGTAGCTTTAGTCGCCACTTTTTGTATTACTAATTATATATTAAACAATTACTTTAAATATATATCTTACAAAGGTCATAATTATAGAATCGAAAAAAAAATTACTTCAAATAAATAGATTTAAAGAAGTTAGTCCGCTTTCACACGTTTTAATTCAGACTTTTCAAGGCAAGTAATATTAGGTGAGAAGGGAAAGGAAAATAAAAGGTATACGTACTTGATGATACTTGATGGTAAAGAGTATGAAAATTGAAGATACGCGTGTAAACGAATTGGCAGGTTCAAGAAAGAATTGAAAAAAAAAACGGGTCAGCTAAAACTGAAACGTGTGAAACAGCATTTATTATATGATTATAAATCTCAATTAATATAATTTTGCAATAAGTTGCCTTCATACTTATTAAGTTCGTTTATTTATTTCATAACATTTTGTTTTAATCTGTCTAAAACTAAGAAAACGGATTACTTTTGCAACTTTGCCAACCAAAATAAGTAATTTTTCTAGTAGAATTGTAAGTAGTCTGGTCGACAATTTTCTATTACTTTTTTTTTTGGGATGGTCACAATGAAAAGTAAAGGTATGTGACCTTTACATGAAAAATATTTACTCAAAAAAGCGTAACCACTTGTTTAAGCACAAATCTGTTTAACGTTGTTTACTCTTGCAAGAGTTTTGCAAGATCAAACAGCATCAGATAAAATAAATCTAAATATTTGTTATCTCTTGTCCTAAATAAACGCAGTTCAAATATATTTTATTTAGTGATTACAGCTTTTTCGGCAAATATTTTTCAAGTGTGACCGTAGCTTATCTATAATACCTGTGGGTTCAACTGTTAGGATTTAACCCTGGCCAACACCAAACAATTCTTGCTGAACCTTTAATAGTTTATATCTATATTTTGCCTACTCAGTCATTATTGCTCTCGATCTGCCTATTTCATCTGTTATACAGTGACATATCAAGGAACCCGATAAATATAGAACTTTACTTATAAAATAAGTAAAATATTTAGTATTATTTTCTAACCATTTCGCAATAACACTCCTATGCCGAATCTTATTTAATAAAACGTATCAGAAGGATAGTTAATAAATAAGGCCTTAATGACCAAATTATTATTGCTAAAAATGTTGATTTTTGTGCAATAATAATAGCTGAAAATGCAGGTGCTGTTTAATTATGAAATATACAGTGTTGTGCAAAACAATAGCAACAAACTCTATATTTACAAATAAATAGATATTTCCGCTATATATTTTAATAATAAAAACTGTTTCCACATTTTATTTATATTCAGGTACTTTATTAATAACATTAACAAAAATATAAATTAAACTATTTGTATTTAAAAAATTAAACTAAAACTATTAAATTATTAATTAAATAATTAGTCTTTTGTATAGGCTCCTTTATTTTTTATTACTTTGGCACATCTTCGCGGTATGGATTAGTTTAATATTATTCATTGCCTATTCGGGAATACATAGTAATACTTAGTCTTGTTTCACACTCTTCAGTTTTAGCTGCTTAGGGTTTCTTCAATTCTCTTTTGAACTTGCTATTTCATTCACACACGTCAATTCAATTTTCGTGCCTTTTAGTGCAAAACAACATGCATGAAAGCAAAGAACAAATGGAAATAAGAAACTTGACTAGTACCATCAAGTGTGTACCCCGCTTGGTTGTCTTTTCCCTTCTCATCCAAAAATACTTGCCTTGAAGAGTGTGAAAGCGGACTTATTAATAAAACATTACATTTACAAAGGCCACAAAACGACAACGTTTAGCCAAATGGCATACCGGTGATTAATATTTATTAATGCACTTCACAAATATACAAATTTGTTGTATATATTTTCAAATTATAAAGAATTCCTCCTACCATTATCATATGCGAGATATATATTGTTGCAACAAATTATTTTATAATGATTTTCTAATACTAAATCTGTAAAATCAATAATTATACAGATACAGCTGGGAAAATATCTGCTTGTGCTTAATTATGATCGTACTGCATTGAGGCAACTAAAATGTTTATTTAAGGACTTAACAGTGAGATGAAATCTAAACAAATTTGCTTAATATATTTTCTAATATAGCAAGTATCAACTGTTTGACTTTTGTGTATTTCATAAAAAATATTGATTCTTTAAGTGATGTGGTTAATAAGCAAACTTTAGATCTAGATTTTTAGCTAAATAAGTTAAAAAAAATTAAGGATTAATATATTGAATACTGTGCCCAATGTATTCAGTGCAAATCAGCAACAAATACAAAACACTACAGAAACAACAGGCATTTTGTGTGGGTAAAATATTGTACTACTGTCCAAAACACTTGACAAAATATTACTTTTGGCATAAGAAAAATTGTAAACAAAGTCAGTCAGCTGAACTACTGCATTCAGTTTTTTAATTACACCATGTAATGCCAAATAAAATGTTTCAAATTTAAAATTTTTTTATAAGAAAATCTTTTTCTAATTGTGAAATATTGAAATTGAAAATTGCATCTTTATTAAGCTTGAGTTCAATATTGTCTTTTGCCATAATTTCCAATATTTCGCTACAACATTGTGCAGCATCTGCAGTGAAAAATATTCTTTATTGTTAACAAATTAACAATATTTTTCTAACAGCAATAAATGTTTTTAGCCAGCCATGTCACAGCACCCAATTCCAATCGAAAGTGGTTTTGATTTCGTAAATTGAGTCTTTAGAAAACGAAAAACGGAATGAAACCACTTTAGATTTCTAAAGTGGAATTGTTAGGTTTTTATGATTTTATAATAAAGAAACAAACTAATACCACAAATTTATAATGCCAATTAAATAATTAATTTTATTATTTCTTATTTTTTTAAATATCTCATGTATATTTAAATAAAATGTTAAAAAATTTCAAATTTGGTGTCACTTGTCCTTTAAATTTCTTCTTCATAACTTTTCAATTGCGTTTTGATGTATTTGTTCATTTAAAACGGCAACAATTGAAGTTCCGGGCATTTTTTAAAAATGTTCTCTTTTATTCAAAATTTCTTTGTTAGCGCTCTTTTTGTTCGCTTTTGTTATAGTTTTTATTACAAAAATTATATGTTTCTTTGTTTTGGTTTACACAAGGTTTTCACATTTAAGTTAAAAACCGAGTTTTGAAATTCTTTTTTGGGGAGTAAACAAAATCGATCGGAATCTAGAGAATGCAAAGTAAAAACGATTGACTTGCAAATACCAGCCCGATCGGATAATGTGACATGCCTGAATAATGCAATAAGTGTCAAAATGAAATTTTTTATAATTAATTACACAAAGAGAAAATTAGAAAAAATAATTTAATTTCCTTTTCTGGAAATTAAAGTGTCTACATTTTTCAACAACATTTGAAATTAATTTTAAGATTTCGTCGGTACATTTATAATTTCTAACATTTACGACATGTTTTTTTTTATTAATTAATTTTATTAATTATTTTCTGTTTTCAAACCGGATATGTTTTCAAAGGCAGTATAGTGATTTAACCATTATGTATGCACCAAGGTACCCGGGTACCTTTGGCGTTTTTAGTCAACGTTTTTTTTTTCATTGAAATTTATAACTTGTATACCTGAAACTTTTTAGGAACTACTAATTGTCAAATAATTTAGTTTTTTTTTGCAGCCGTACGCCTTGATTTTTTTTTTTGTAATTTGCCTGAGTGACCCATTTACTTTTAACACCCTTTAATGTGCATCAAGGTAGCCGGGTACCTGTACGTGGTTTATATGAGAAAGCGGCCATTGCAAGTACATTATTTGAAGTTGTTAGTAGCTTGCAAACCTTAAGGTGTTAAGAAAAATTATATAAAATATCTCTTAACTACGCTCCAACAATGTATTTAGTGCAAAAATTCTTTTTCCTATAAGTAGGTACCCAGATACCTTGCAGCGCATTAGAAGGTGTTTTTTTTTTGCCGCACACATAAGGGTTAATATGCCTAAATTTGCATACAATAATTATACAAAGATCATTTGTAGTACGAGTAACTAGTAAAATATAACAAATAAATGTAAGCTTGCACAACACTTATAGCTACATAACGTCAAACAAATCAAAACAATGGGACTCAGAAGCATATAAGCACAATGTTGCCTATAGGCAACATTGGGCATGAGAGGGTTAACTACGCTCCAACAATGTATTTAGTGCGAAAATGCTTTTTCATATACATATGTAGGTACCCAGGTACCTTGAAGCTATATCTCTTTATGTTTGAGCTGATTTGTGTCCATTTTTTTTAATTTTTAATTAAAATAGTTTTTAATAAAAACAATAAAACGAAGAAACAATTCAAATATCTAAAATATTTTATTAACATACACAAGTATATTGTTTACAACAGTGTCTTCTTTAAATTTCCCATATATACTTAATTAATATACTCAAACTTTTATTATAAATCTATTACTATAATCTAATTACTTATCTATCGAGTTCCCCACCTTAGATTGCTGGCAATAGATGTTCTATATATATAACCATTTATTTTTGCCATCTAGGCCACTGTGCATTATGATTTCCTCATTTATCTCTATTAAATCTGTAAAAATAATACATAAAGAGCATGTTCTGTTCCTACTCTCATTATAATTTTTATATCTTTTTTTTTAAATTTTTATTTAATTATACCCACTGCTCATAGCTCTTATGTGTTATATAAAAAAAAAACGTAAAAAAAATAATCTTCATACCTACTTTTCTTAGTGGAACAACATATTTTTTTTACTGTTTATTTGGCGTCAGACAACTTGACACCTGCATACGTTTCGTTTGTTCGTTCATACTTTGCACTCTCGCTCTCTTAGGCGAGTAAAAGCCACTAGACTGTAAGACACAATTTTATTATTATTTTATTTTGCTTTTTTCGTTTGATTTTTTTGCAGTCAAATAATAATGCTGGTGGATTGTGTTGTAGATACTAGAGTTGTTGTTGCTGTGAAGCAAGTAGAGTTTAATATAATTTAATATAATTTAATACAATTTCATACAATTTAATTATACTGTGATATTTTTATTTATATTTTTGCATTTGTTTTGTTTAATTAAATTTATGTTTTATGTTGTGTTAAATATTCTAAATGCAGAACTATTGACGAAAGATTATATGTGAGTAATATTATTCCTGTAGCACTAAGTTATCGTTGTTGTTATTAAACTATTATTTTTCAATTGTGTATTTATTTTGATGTTTCCACATCTAATAAAATATCCCTAATGATGTTGGGAATCTCCAACTAAACGTCGGAAAAATAAATTATAAAATAATCTTTTATTTGCATAAAATACATGACCTTAATAAGCCCGATTTAGAGTTTTCTAAACAAATCAATAACAAAATAAGGAAAAGGTCGATAAAAAAAAAACTTAAATATATAGGAACATTTAGTTTAGACTGAAAGTGATTATTTGCCAAATATGAATGTTTTCGTAGGTTGAATTTAAATTTTGTGAAAAATAGGCAAACAAATTCTATATTTTTAAAGATTAAATTGAAAAATTAACTTAAAATTATTAAAAAAATTTATTCGAAGTTTTACTTCAAGTCAAATATACAAATTGTTTGAAAACAATTATACACTACAATTAATTTATGTATATTTCTGTTATATGTTTCACATAGCTTTCCGTTGGAAAACATAAATCTAAAATCATACCAAAATATATACAAAGAGACACTAGCAATATGTAATGCATTTTCTGGCCTGCTAAAGCCGTCATCAGCATTCTTTGTGTGTAATAGTGTTTATTTTCAAACCTTGTATATTTTTAACTTTTTTTTATGTACTAATTGAGAGTTGTTTTGTTTGAAAACAATTTGTATATTTGACTTGAAGTAAAACTTCGAATAAAATTTTTTTAAAAATTTTCAAATACTCGCAAGAGGAAAAATTCTCAATTATTAACTTAAAATTTTTAAACAAACATTTTTCTTCCGCCCTTAGATAATATCGTAGAATGTTCATTTTACATTGTGTTTTAATTAAATGTAATTTAATATAATTATTCTCTGTTGTTTTTAAAATGGTGTTTAATGTGGCGTATACTTGTTATTTTAATTAACAATGCGTTTCATATGAAACATACGCCGTGTTTGATAAAAAAAAAATATACCAGCAAGTGATAAAATATATAACATAAGTATATAAAACTTAACTGCAGACTTCACAAAATTTCACACATCAATAAAATTCAACACTGAATGTCTGAATTTATTTATTCGAGTCTAACCCTGCAGTTACACGGTAACGTTTTGCTTTCAAGTTTTTTTTTCACATAACTGCTTGTCAAAATTCTTAAAAATTGAAAGCTGTGATATAGGCCGCACGCAAATTTACAGTAACTTTTTCCAAAATGTCAGCAATAAAAAAACAACTTAAAATAATTGCTTCATTGACACTATTAGAGAAAACTGACAAAAACAAAATTAAAAAAGAGGACTGCAAAGAAATATTGGGTAAAGGTAATTGAATGCCTTTTTCCCTCGATATGCTGCTTGTCAGATAGAAATGTCGTTTTTTTTCTACGTTATGATAAAGATCTGGCATGTTTTATTTTTGTTTTTTTTTACCAAATAGTTTATTTAATTACCAACATTTTAAGCGTAATTTGAAAAACAAACGGATGAAAAATAAAGTTTTTATTAAGGATTTTGGGAACGACAATATTTTCATTTTCATTGCTCACACATTATATTTGGCGTAAATTAAAAAAATTTAACCTAAAATGACGACCGACTTGAAGTTTTGCGAATGAAGAAGCAACAATAGTCCGCCATCACTTTTTCATTCCATCAGCCTTTGTAACGTCTCTCGATTTCTTCCATTTCCTGGTGAAATCTTTCACCTTGTTCATCGCTTTCGGAGCCCAAGTTCGTGGGGAAAATATCCAAATGACTGAACAAGAAGTGTAATTTTGGTGTCTTATTTGAAGCTAAAAGTTAAAAATAATAAATTTTCAAATGATAACGGCCTTTTTGATATACTTTTCGGACTTTCGGTTGGGCTCCACAAGGGTTTGAGTGGGACCATACACCAAAAAAACACAGAAGTACCGTTATATAAAAAATGGTATTTAGAAAAAAAAAATACAGCATTTTGCGTGTTCAGGACGTTACAATTAACTTTTCTCGGCATGTGGCGTTCTTGGTATTTTTCCAAATTAAAAATTTGCACAGCAGTTTTATTTATTTATTTAATTATTTATTTATTAATTTATTAATTTATTTATTTATTTATTTATTTATTTATTTATTTATTTATTTATTTATTTATTGTCTATGGATGTTATTCCTTACAGACATTTACAAAAATTTTAAAATTAACAAACTTAAAACATATAAACCAGAACACTATGAGTTTAAATACTTCGTACCAGTTGTGTTCCTAGCATAAGGCAACGATCGAGGAGATGTATACCAAGGATTGATGAGTTATTGCTTGATTATTGTTAGAAGTAGGAGAGCATGATTCTTTACGCAATGTAAAGGTTATGTGTGTACATTTCTGCTCCTTAACTTTTATCCTCCACTGATTTAAAAATGCTTCTAATTGAACTATATGATTTTGAAGGGTTTTTAAGAATGCCTAGAACTGCAGTATTATGAGCAAATGCTGTTATGTGATTACGATTGTTTGTTGGCATATCAGATATATTTAACAGGTACATGAAGGGACCCAGGCTACTTCCTTGGGGCACTTCTGTCTCAATAGGTTGTGCGAAACTTAAAAAAAAATCTTCTTGTTGAGACCATGATACATCGATTGTACAGTTGGGTTTCGATTTCAATATTTTTGCTTCTATTAAACCAATTTGCAATAGACCGGCATGCATCGATTGTGCTGATTGTTTTTTATATTTGCTTCACACATTTCTCTTCTATTTGATTTAGCGTTACTTGAGTTGTTGCAAAGTTCTTCAGTCACATTTCAGTTTTAGCAAAATGGGCCTTGGAAGCAAGTAAGTTTCTTTAATTACAAAAGTATGAATCGTTTACAAATAAGGAAGTGCACATATTTTAATTAAAAAAATATAAATTTTAATATTTTAAACTAATTGAAATCGTTTCATGCAATAAAATTGTGTTGTAGTTAAAACTATTAATAAAAATAGACCGAGCTGCATTAATTGTCCATGTCCTGAAAATCCTTAAAGGATATAAAAATTATAAAAACTAATCATTAATTATATTTTCATATGCTGTAGAGATTACATATTCAAAAAATTATAAAAAAATTCCTGTTAGTTTTGCGTCATGTATGTTTGAGGGTAAATTTTATTTCAATTTGTATATCAAACCACTGTGGCAGACTTTATCAAATGCTCGAGAAATGTTGATGAAAAGCTCAGAACAATATTTTTTTCTTCAAATGTTTCCTTATGATAATAACAGTCTATGAGTTTGTTCTTTAGTACTAAGTTTTCTTCTAAATTCAAATTGATGTTTGAGAATACACTTGTTTTTATTTTAAATGGGGTATAACCTTTCTAAAACTACCTTCTTTAATAGCTTCGATATATTTGACAATAGACTGATGAGGCTATATGATGTTACTTTTATGTAAAAAATATTTATATTAATAACCGGGCTGTCTCCATAAGCAGTTTGATGTGTTTGTGCTAAATACTGGAAGTCATTAGAATTAAGAATATAAGTCAAGTATTTGCTGAATAGTTGCGAATATAATAATTTCAAACAAAAATATTTGATTAAAGATCTGGTTCCAGTACCATTACAAATAGCGAGTGCTGGCACTGCAACGATTCTTGAGAATTAGTTACGGGTGTAATAATTTCGCACAAACTTCATTGGTTACAAATTCATATATCAACGAATTGATTGAATAAATAAATGACTCTAGAACAAGTTAAAGAACTATAGAACTAATAAAAGTATTTCCTGAGAACAATTAAACATTTTATAAAAATCGTTCAATAAGACATGACATCTAATATTATTACTTCAGAAAATTTTCAAAAATCTAACACCAAAACGATTTATACAATGACTCTTAGAACTACAAATTTCTTACTACATTTCTAAGGTCACACAAAGCCAATCGTAATTTAACTTTGCTCTACAACCAATTAAATTTAATTTTTATTTACTTCACCCAAAATTCCATTCACAGAACCATAAGTATTTGTTCGATAACATTAATTTGTGTTACAATCGGTTACGGACTAACGGCTTGTTTACGTCATTGACGAAATTCTAAGAAAACTGAGAAAAAAGAGAAATAAATTGAATGACACCAAAGAGAGAGAAACAAGTTACAAAAAAAATGAAATCAAATTATCTAAAGAAGAAAAGTTATTAAAAAAAATAAGAACAAACAACATTTTATCTTGGTTTTTTAAGTAAAACACGAGGTCAACAACATAAATAACTACTACTACTACAACTAAAGCTGCTACTACGACAGCAGCATCTAAGGAGAAACAAAAAAGCCAGTGAAAGAAAAAATAAAAAAGGAAACAATAAAGCAAAGCAAAATAAAAACAATAAAATACTACAGACAACGACGCCGCTTAAAGTTAAAGGAAGTACAGGAAGCTGTGTATATTTTGTTGTTGGTGTGGTAAAAATGTTTTAAAAAAGATATTTCATTTGTAATAAAAAACAAAAAATACAAAATATAGGAGATAGTTTTAAACATTTTAAAGAAAAAAGGGAAAAATCCTGCATAATTTAAACATAAATTTGTGGAAAATTATTTGCAGGCAAAATGTTTTTAAAAACACTAACAAAAAAAGAGCTTTTAAAGCATGCTTTTGCAATTGCTCTCTTAGTGTTACATATAATATAAATAAAAGCTAAATTTTATAAAAGTTAAATGAAACTAAATAGTAATACATAAAAAAAAAATTAAATAAAATACTGAAATTTTATATAATTTAAGAAAATTAACTAAGTTTAAGACAAATTTTTAATAACAAACAACAAGTTTTATATAACAAACATTTTAAAACCCGCAGAAAAAGTTAAATTTAAAAGCAAAAAAGAAAAAAAAAGCTTTTTTTCTGCAGGAAAAAAACACAAATACTAAAACAATTGTAAAAAAGTGTTGTAAAAGCAAAGAAAATAACAACATGAAAAATACTACTAAAACTACGAGAAATGTTACTACAATTGCTTTTCAATCTAGCAAACACAATAAAAATCTGTTAAGTGTGTCAGTTTTAAAGAAAATCAACTCAAAAATAGAAAACTAAAAACAACAGCTAAAGAAATCTTTAACCAAAAGAAACGAGGACAACGAACTTTACACATACAGCAGTTTAGTATTTTTACTCCAACATATTTTTACTTATTACATTGCCATGTTGTATTAAAGTCTTAACAAAACAAAAAATAAAAATATAAAAAATATTTTGTCATATGTTACCCTTAAGACAAAATATTGTTGTTAATGTTGTACATGTCTAAGGACTAAGCTGCAAACAAAACCAACAACAGAACTATCAAATCCTCAATAAGATTTACAAAACAAAAAGAGAGCTTAAAAACAAACAGGAGCAATACTAAACAACAGCTCTCTCATAAGTATGCTATACAAAAAATTGCCGTTAAATGACATACATTTCTCAAAAAACAACAAAAGCAAACATAACATACAAAAATCAAATGAAATAATATCAAACAGCAACAACAATAACATCATCAGCATAAATGAGAGTAATACACTCTCAACTAAATCAAGCAAACAACAATAACAGAAAAATAAAAAATAAATAATAAACAGTGAGTGTGTGAATTTATAACAGTGTGCTTAAATGTTTGCGGCTGTCATACAACAGCCTACAACAAATCATTATTAACAACTACAAGACCATCAGCATCATTCATATTATCATTAACTCTCTAACAGCAAACAGCAACTACAAAAACAAAAACAACCTTAACATCTACAGAATTTGTTGTTTACAACACAACTTGGTCAGGTATACTTACATACATACAATTGTCTAGTTGATTTTTCGTGAATTCAAACAACTACAGCTACAATACCTACAAAAACGTAAACAAAATCAAGGTATGTATGTTATATTTACAAAAAAAAAAAACTATGTAAAAGTATGTATGTATGTAGTGTAAAAGAAATAGAGCATACAATTAGGCTGAATTTAATAATTTGCTGGCACATGTTACGAATATTTTATAAAGAACACCTACAAATCATATAAAGTTTGTTAGAAATTTAAGGTTTTATATTTATTTGGTATTATAAAATAATAGAGCAAGTAAAGAAAGTGTTTCATATTGTAAAATATTGGGAATTTTTATAATAAAAATCAATAAATTTGTTAGTTTCAAAATAAAGGGTGTTATTTTTAGAAGTATAGAACTTTGAACTAGAAACAAACAACGATGATTTTATTAAATAAATATAAAATTTACTTTATGAATAAATAAAGTAAATATGCATAACTATCTGTATTAGAGAAATTTTATTTGACTTAAGTTCAATTAATATAGTAATTCAAAGAAGACAATTGTAAAATAATTTAGACAGTTGTCAAATTAGAATGCATTTTCTACCTGTCTATCTGTCAAGGGCATCATCAGCTTTGTTCATTGTCCAAGTTCTACTTGTAAACATCATCTATCAAACTCATCATTATTGGTAAATAGAATTCGGGAATTAATCATATTTATTTTACAATATGTTCCTATTATTACGAGTGCTGTTTCACATGTTTCAGCTGAACAATTTTTGTTTAATTCTCTAGAACTTGCCATTTCGTTCACACGCTTATCTTTAATTTTCCTGCTCTTTACCATTTATTTTTACTTTTTTATTCAAATCAACATGCGTAAAAGAAGATGGAGGAAATACAAGACGACAACAAAAGGAAATAAGAACATTTTATTCTCCGTTCGTTTCTTAGTCAAAAATACCTGCTTTGAAGAGCCAGAATTGAAATGTCTGAAAGCAGACTTACAAATTTGTATTTTTACAAATTATTACATTATTAAAAATTTGTGGCTAGTTTTATTACTGCGTCTACCGTTTGTTGACAATATTAGCAGTGTGTCATATTGTAGTTATTTCTCCTTTATGGCAGACTCTGTTTTTTGCAACTACCAAACATCGGAAATGTAACAACAGCTTTTAACACCGTGCGTGATTGTTAATTGTTTAAAGTAGATTTTTTTGTTTTTTTATAAAAAAAGGTTGAACCTTTAAGGCTTCAAAACTGAGGCATATTGAAACAAGTAAGTGTTTCATTGTGCACACATATATAGACAACTAATTAGAAAACACAGATGATCGACAAATTAGTTTAGTAACACAAATCCCATCAGAGGGACAACAAGTGTAAAAAGAAATATTTTAGTGTTATTTATTATTTTTTTAGATGTAATATCGTCAATATATTATGTTCGTTTTTTGTTTAATAATAATAAAAAAAATTGTTCTTGTGTTGGACCAATATTTCTAAGCGCTACAAACATCAGTACATATCCTACCCTCCCCACTTTGGTGTCGTAGGGTATAAAAATTTTGCACAAAATGTGACGAGGTGAATGCAGTGCCGAACTGAAAAGTAAGTCTAGGGTTGATTTTGAATTGGATACTACTTTTTATTTCACAATTAATTATCTCCTTGTGCTTTACTATTTTAAGGTAGAATATAGTGTAACAGTGGTTTTGAAGATCAAAATAGACATTATTAGGTTAATTCTTGTCAATATTGTCGATTGCCCAAATATAAATCTAAATGCCTAGACATTTCTAAACAGCAATCTAAACCTCGAAGCCTTGAAGCTATTGAACTATTGAAGCAGAATTCCATGCGACAATCAATTACACTTTATTAACTAAGCATCAGAGATCATGGTTTTTGTAGGATTATATACTTCAAAGTGTGTGTCGCAAACGAATAAATGATTAAAGACATAATAATAGCCGGCATAATAAAGTGTTCAAACATATTAACCAATATTATTATTGTCTAGGAAACAAATTTCAAAATTGTTTTTACTTTTATGCAGTTTGCATACCTAAAGAGCTCAGCAATAAAGCACTGACTAATATAAGCCTAATTTAAATTCGATTACATTATTAACACATATTTTGTTAGACGTTTCTAGTGATCATATTATTTAAATATTTGTTAAACAGTTTATCAACAAACTTTAGTCTCTAAACTAAATCAGCTTCTCTTTCAAAGATTTCACAAAATTACCAAAAAACAAATCCTAATTTTCTTAAATTTCCCTCAAAGTATGTCAATGTAACACAAACAGCATGAGTAGTTCAAAACTTTCTAAAAGAATGAATTTACAAAAAGAGAAAACTAAATAATCATAGCACTACACCTAGTTGTAATAATAATAAAATATTATTATTTAGTGCTCTAGAAACAGCAACGAAAAAAAAAGAAACAAAAAACTAACAAACTACAGTTCATTCAAGTTTACTATTTCATAGCTCATGCATGCAATGCATTTTTGGAATACGTTCTTTAACAAACAAACACACACACACACACACACACGTCAATACTAATAAGGGGTTTTCTCGCTCACCCTTTGTTAGCTTAACTGTGTTTGTCGTAGTGTTTTTATATATGGTATGTGTATGTGTGTGTGTGTGGGTAAATTTTGTTCTCTTTTCGTTTTCTTCTAGTTGCAAAAGTAGTTCAAGTTTTTTTTGCTGTCTAGATTAATTTGTGGCTTAGTGTTGATTTGTGTGTTGTGCTTGAAATTAATACACAGGCAAGTGTGTGTCAACACATACACAAGCACATATACTTGTATGTATTTGTTTAATATACAGTCAAAATTTTAGTTAGGCTCGAGTTCATTAAATTTAATTTTCATTAAATTATTTTTACTGAAGTTAGGAATTACAACTTGAAAAATTTATTATTAAAAATTTTTTTTTTTTTTTTGATAATTTGTCTTGACTGTAACTTCAGTAAAAATAATTTAATGAAAATTAAATTTAATGAACTCGACTAAACTAAAATTTATCAAGAAGTAAAAATTAACAGTTCGATTATGAAATTAATAATTATTCTACAGTCAAAATATTTTATAAGATTTAAAGGAAAATTTTATATTTTATTAAGTTTTAGATTTTGTTAGACGTATACTTAATATTTTTTTACTATTAAGAGATAAATATTAATCATACGCAATGGTGAACTACATAGTTAATGTTAATATACATAAGTAAGTTAAAGTCTAGCTGTGGCCATAAATTGGCCTGGTTTGCTATGAAATTTTGTACATAATTAAAAAGGTAATAAGGCTTTTAAAATATTGTTCGGGAAGGCGTGAATTTTAGCCATGAAGGGTGTGTTAGAGTGACAAAAATTACTGTTTCCATTATATTTATAAAAAAAGTCAAGCTTAAAGTTTAGTTATATATAACGTGACCATACATCCCGCTTTTGACAGGATTCTACCGTGTTCATACCGCTTTCATTCCGCCTAACTTTTTTATTGCACTTTTAAAACCAAAATCCCGCTTTTTACCAATTTCGCAGAAAATATAAAATCTCAAAACTGTGATCGTTGGCCTCTTGTTTAAACATTTAAATTTAATTTACATTATTTTCCTAACAGAAATGAAAAGCATAAACGTAGTTTTTGGTATTTTCGTCTCATTTTCTAATCATAGCGAGCTTAGTCATGTACTTTTATTCAGATGGTCCCGTTTTGACTGGCCATTTAGAAATGACAGATTTATTTCCAAAAAAAAAAAAATTCTGACTATATTTTAAAATTTCTTCAAGAATAATTCAATTTCCATAAAAAAATTGCTTTATAAACCTCTTATAAACCTGTTGTACGTTTTATGAACAAGGGCAATTATATACTTTCTTACTTGTTTTTATTTTATTGTTATTGTTTTTTTTTTTTAAATACGAAAGTAAATTCTCAAATGTCTTTTTATGTTCTTAATAAATAGAAAAAAATATTATGAAAATGCGCCTTAAAATAAATCACTTGAACGCGTATATTTCGTAATACCAAATATTAGTGACATTAACTGTATATTGTTGTTTACTTCAAAACAAATTGACAATTGTTACCAAAGATACATATATGGAAAATAGCTCCATTCCTCTGTAGGCTATTATAAAAAGCAAACAAAAAAAATAAAAATTTTTTATGCACTTATTACAAAGAAAGACTAATATGGATCAAAATGGTCCTAAACAAAGGATTCGTAATTTTTTTTTCGACTTAACAGCTGGGTTATTATTAAGCTTAAGTTAGGTTAGGAAGATATACATTTATATAATTTGTTGTTTAATGTTTCTTTAAAATGTTTAGCTTTTTCAATCAGACCTTAAAAATAATATTTCCTAACATATTAAGAATAGTTTCTTAAACATTTTTAAATATTGTTATTTACTCTCCCAAAATGCTACAAAAAAATCTTAAATATTTTTCAAGCACAAATATTTAATTGTTGTTTGTTTGCCTAAAAGCTGTCAATATGTTAAAAAAAGTTTTAATATTCTCATAACCGGTGCGGTATGTTATGCTAATAATAAATTATAATAAGATTATCCACAATATAAACAAACATACATAAAAGTTAAACATTATTTTAAGCCACAAACTTGGTAATAAGATGTTGTTAATATTTTTTTTTAAATTTTTTTGTTTTTAAAAATTGTTTTGTATTATTAAATAAGAACCTAAATAATCTATATGTATTAAAATGTTGAGAAAAACTGCAATAACAGAGCAAAGTATTAGAGCAAATATGACCTTAATACCCTGTTGATATTGGCTTTATTTATATTTGTTATTAAATGCATAAAGTCATGTTTATTTAGCCTGGCAAAATACGAGCAACTGCATAAATTGAAATGCTTGTTTGTTTGTTTGTATTTTGTAACAGTTTGAACAGGTAGTGTAGTAGTTGTGAATGACAGAATATTTAAGTAGCTGGTGGAAAGTGACATTTGGGGGAGTGGAAATTTTATTTGTAACACAACAAAAAATACTGTGTTAGAGCATTAGAAGAAATAAGTCTTCTAGTAAGGTGACAACCAAATAAAAACTCTTTGATGTACTTATGTCCTGGTAGTGAGTGTAATAATTTATTTGTGTTTTTTTGTTTTGTTACAACAGAGTTTGGGTTTTGTAAAAAATTTCTGCTTGAATTTTCAAATATAGTTTTTTCTTTTGTACTGAAAGTGTTTTTATTTTTCTTCGGTTTAGAAAAGTATGTTTAATATTAATGCAATATTACTTATACGTCTCTTAGTGCCTCAGAATATTCACTTAGGATACCTGTTTATTTAACAACTAAGCCTTTTTGCTTAATATTATAAAAAAAAGAAACTATGATGAAGTTTTACTGAATTTTTTATTAAAAATTATAAATTTCTTTAATATTTCCATCATCAGCAACGCCACGTATGAGTGTTATTAATAATTTCCCACAACTCTAACAGCAGCAGCACTAAAATAATTTTATCATCATTTATTAAAAACTGAACGTTCCGAATTCTGAATGAAGTTCTCGTGCCCTTTGAACTTTTCAGCTGAATTCAGTTAAACCAAATAGAGCTGGAACATTGTTCTTAATATTATAAATATTTATTTTGTTTCAAAAACATACATACAGCTAAACAAATAACTTAGTAACAGCAATAAATATAAACGTAACCAAACGACTTGAAATGAAAACGAAAAATTCACGTATTTCAGTAACTATTCAAGCAAAAAATCTAGAATATAAATCATAATGAAAACTTCTTTATATCTGCTGGAAGAAAATAAAACAAAACTACAACACAAAAAAAGCAATAAAAGGGGCATGAGTAACCCGGAGCAGGCAGCACAGAAGGTAGAGTAAAAACAAATTTATTTTTCATCTAGTTTTTTTTTGCAGTTCTCATTTTCATGGCAAAAACTTTTACTTTACTGACCACGTAGCAGCACATGTTTGATAAGGATATGCTGCCACTTTTGCTACATTTGCTCTGATACTGGAAATTTTAATGTTGCTGCTGCTGCGGTAGCTGCTATTCCTGCGTCCTGTTTTCTTTCCTTCAGTTGGTTGTTTTTCTATGAAAACTAAATCGACATTTAATAAATGCGAAAAGTTTTGTTCATTTCTTAGCAGCCAAATATTATGTGTATATAGCACAGCACTATGGGGAGTAAGCTTAAATGACAGTTGTTTAAATTTCTAAAAATTCTGTTGTATTAATGTTGATGTTATTCATTTTGCGTTTCTCAATATTTTTGGTTCATAATACAACTTAGACTGAAACAATCAATCTGCATTAACTATTTAAGAGTTTTAAGTAAATATTTAAATGTATGTAACTCTCAACAAACTTCATAAAATATTAAACGCACCCCATTGTGCATCCCCCTGGGAGCTATATATAAACCTAGACATATAATTCTACTCTAAGGAATTGTATAGAAAATAGAAATATAAAAAACTAGCTGAAAAGTAATAAGATAATGAAAAAGTATAAAGATACTTATAAATACATTTAGCATTAAAATACATACTTATGAGTACTGTTGGTGTGAAAAAGGGATTATGAACAAAATTATAAAAAAATAAAAATATAAAAAAATGGAAACCTAAACAAGATCACAAGTTTGACAGAAGTAAACTAGACTATTGACTAAGACTAAGATTAAGACTAAGACTAAGACTAAGACTAAGACTAAGACTAAGACTAAGACTAAGACTAAGACTAAGACTAAGACTAAGACTAAGACTAAGACTAAGACTAAGACTAAGACTAAGACTAAGACTAAGACTAAGACTAAGACTAAGACTAAGACTAAGACTAAGACTAAGACTAAGACTAAGACTAAGACTAAGACTAAGACTAAGACTAAGACTAAGACTAAGACTAAGACTAAGACTAAGACTAAGACTAAGACTAAGACTAAGACTAAGACTAAGACTAAGACTAAGACTAAGACTAAGACTAAGACTAAGACTAAGACTAAGACTAAGACTAAGACTAAGACTAAGACTAAGACTAAGACTAAGACTAAGACTAAGACTAAGACTAAGACTAAGACTAAGACTAAGACTAAGACTAAGACTAAGACTAAGACTAAGACTAAGACTAAGACTAAGACTAAGACTAAGACTAAGACTAAGACTAAGACTAAGACTAAGACTAAGACTAAGACTAAGACTAAGACTAAGACTAAGACTAAGACTAAGACTAAGACTAAGACTAAGACTAAGACTAAGACTAAGACTAAGACTAAGACTAAGACTAAGACTAAGACTAAGACTAAGACTAAGACTAAGACTAAGACTAAGACTAAGACTAAGACTAAGACTAAGACTAAGACTAAGACTAAGACTAAGACTAAGACTAAGACTAAGACTAAGACTAAGACTAAGACTAAGACTAAGACTAAGACTAAGACTAAGACTAAGACTAAGACTAAGACTAAGACTTTTTTTTTTTTTTTTTTTTTTTTTTTTTTTTTTTAATGGACGTAGTGATAGCGCACTATCATCTAGTGGTCCCACACAGGAACCACCACCCCGGGACCGCTCCCGCATTACTTCGAGGTGGAGTTCGTTTACTGCTAAGCAGTTGTCATCCTTGTCCTAATCCCCCGTCCAACATATATTTGTATGAGATTAGGGGTTCGGCACATGTCTTTGTTGGCATTTAGATTTCTCCATCATTATCTCCTGCATGAAATGGGAGTATTTGCACCAGCTCTCCTTTTTGACTAACATTGAGTTAACCAACTGCTCCATTGTCGTATTCTCAAATATGTCCTGTAATACGTTTCGCCTGTTGTTCCAGAAGTTACATTTTAGGAGTGTATGCTCAACGTTGTCCTCGCATTCATTGCACATTTCGCATATTGCTGTTTGTTTTATATGGAATCTTTGTAAATAGCTACCAAAGTTACCATGTCCGCTAAAAATCTGGGTCAGATAAAAGTTAAGTTCTCCATGTTTTCGGTTTATCCACGTTTTAACATTGGGAAAAAGAATGTGAGTCCATCTTCCTTTTGTTGATTCATCCCATAGTGTTTGCCACGTTTGAAGTAACCTTTCTCTTGCAGCTTTTTTTATATGGAATTTTTCGCTCATATGGTTATGTGTTATAGACAACCGTTTATCATATATTTCCTTTCTTTCGTTTAATTGTAAGTCAATCGATGGCACACCAGCGAGAACGGACACAGCAGCAGTAGATATTGTGCGGTATGCAGATGTTATTCGTAGTGTACATGTTCTGTGTACTTTTTCTAGTACGTTTTTAAGCTTTTTATTATTTGAGACAGCCGTACTGAACACAGGTGCTGCATATAGTACTTGCGAGTACGCTACTGTAGCTATAAGTCGTCTGGTAGTTTGTCCTGGACCTTTTATATTTGGCATTATTCTAGCTAGTTTCGATGCTGTTGCTAAGGCTTTCTCAGATACCATCCCTATATGTGGCTCAAAAGATAGTCTGCTATCTAAGACTACACCTAGGTATTTCAAAGTCTTACCTATAGTAATCTGGTATCCGTCCACTCTCAATTTTGGGAATACAAAGGATCTTCGTTTGGTCACCAGAATCGCTTCGGTCTTGTTCGCTGCAAGTGTTAAGTTCTTTTTTCTTAGCCATATATTAACTCTTCCTAGACAGTCGTTTGTTACTATTTCTGTCAATGGTGCAGAGGGTTGATCCACAACTAGGGCTACATCATCTGCATATCCAACAAGTTTTGAACCGTCTGGTAAATTCAGTTTTAATAGTTCGTCGTACATTAGATTCCATAGGAAGGGACCCAGTATAGACCCTTGAGGAACGCCGGCTGACACTTCATATTGTTTTACTCCATCTTCTGTTTCATATTCAAGTATTCTATCTTGCAGGTAACTATCAACCATTTTAATTAGATATCCTGAGAAGTTTCGTTCTCGCATTGTTTGACGTATTACATTCCAGTTTGCAGAGTTAAAAGCGTTTTTAATGTCCAGGGTAACAATGGAACAAAATCGCATGTTCTCAAAAGCTATCTTTGCTGTATTCACTACTTCCCTGATAGCACCTATAGTTGATTTGCCTTTCACAAAACCGAACTGCATGTGTGAGAAGCCTCCCTTTACGCTTATTTCTATTTCAAGTCTATTTAGAATTAATTTCTCCAAAAGCTTTCCACAAGTGTCCAGTAGGCACAAGGGTCTGTATGAAGATGGGTTCTCCAAAGGTTTGTTGCCTTTGCGCAGCAATACAAGAAACTGTTTTTTCCATAGCTTTGGAAAGACTCCTTCTTTTAGGCAAATGTTGAATGTATCCGTAAATACATCTGGCCAATGCTCACAGACTAAGGCAATTATTTCATTCGGAATCCCATCCGGCCCTGGTGCCTTTTTTTTCTTCAGAGTACGGCATGTGTCAATTACTTCATTGTGAGAGAAGGTATCGTATTCATTTGCACCTTGTAAAGGGGGTAAGTTGCTCCTGGTTCTTTCCGTTTCGGGGAAAAGTGTAGTCACTATGGTGTATGCCCAATTAGGATTTGTTATTCCTGGTATTTTACATCGGTTTCCTAGTTTTTTCATTATTATCCGATATGGAAGGCCCCATGGATCATTATTTATTTCCTGACATAGTGATTCCCATGCTTTTCTTTTTGAGTTTTTGATTGCTACTCTAACACTTTTCCTAGCTCTTCTATATAGCTCCATTGCAATAAGGTCCCCTTTACTACGTGTAGCTATACGTTTAGTTTTGAGGCATTCTGCTCTTAAACGTGCAATATCTTGATTCCACCAGTAGGCATGTTTTCTAGATCGACCGAGCATTTTAGTTTTGTTCATTCCAACGTTACAGATCTCTGTGAGGATGTCTATAAGCCGTCTAGCAGCGATATCTGCGTTCAAAATGTCGCTAAGTTGTGTTCCGGATTTAATCTCCATAAGCTTTTCTATGGAGTTCTCTTTATTTATCTTTCGTGTATTCCATCTAATTCGTGTCGGGTTCGCTGTTACATTGGTGTATGAGAGGTCTATCTGCATCTGAATATATTGGTGGTCACTTAGTGTTTCGTCTTCTAGGACCTCCCATTGTGGTGTTTTGCATGCTATAGACGGTGATGCAAATGTTATATCTATAATTGAACTTGAGTCTGTTCTCCTGAAAGTTGGAGATCTTCCCCTGTTCAGGACAATCAGACCCAGAGATGCAATCATTTCACTCACAGCTATTCCTCTTTTATCTGTTTTTCCTGAGAGCCATTCAGACGACTTACTATTAAAATCTCCCCCTATCAGTACTGGGGTGTTTCCGGTTTTAATATTTCGTTCAAGTATATCCATTTTGTTCTGGAATTCCGTTATTTCTATACTCGGTGAATAGTAGCAACTATATATTCGTATCCTGTTGGTGTGTATAACTACGAAATGTTCATTGTTTTCTTCAATTTTTTCTATCGTGAGCAATTGGTTACGTATGTACACAGATGCTTTGCCTAGAACATCTTGGTACCAAGCACTGCCCTCAACTCTGGCATATTGTTCACTTATTATTGCAATATCAATCTCTTTTTCCATTATGCTATTTATCATCAGCTGTTGAGCTTCGCGACCTCTTCCTAGATTTATCTGGAGTATCTTAATGTTCATTATTGTGGTTGCATGAACTGCCAGTACCAATATAGTGGTTTACATTCTGTCGGCCAGCCTCTAGACAGATTACACATCGTGGCTCATTTTTACATGTATTAGCCTTATGTCCATCTATACCGCATCTCCTACATGTTTGGCTACGGTCTTTTCCTTGGCAGGACCGAGCAATATGTCCTTGTTGTAAGCACCTGAAACACCGCTTGATAATATTTTTTCGTCTTACTCGACATAATACGAGTCCTACTTTAATTTTGCTCCTACTAATTATTGTAGTTGCAACGTTTCCTGGTACCTCTACAAGTGCTTGTCTCGTGCCACCATAGTAATCGCGTATATTACGTACTTTTATTTTCGTACTATCTGTTTCACTAGATACTTGAAGAATAGCATTAATTATCTCACTTTCCTCTGTGGATTCTTCCATGTCCCTTATATCAAGAAGAAATTTATCCACCATTGTTTGAACTTGAACATTGTCCCCGAGGGATCCCTTTATAGCGCCTTCCAGTTTCTTCGCTTGACCTTCTCCTTTTATCATCTCTATTAAGACATTCCCTTCTTTGGTTCTTCGGATCTTCTTTATACCTATGCCAATTTCTTCCGGCTTTATAGTTGTCTTCATTTTCTTCATTATATCAGCATAGCTTGTACCATCCGCCTTGATTGTTATGGTCTCACCTTTATTTCTGGTTACGTCCTTACTATTTCCCTTTTTGGTACTTCGGTTCTTTTTTCTTCCTTCTACTAGGGTCCACTGGATGTCGTTATCTGTATCACAATCTTTATCCTCTATTTGTGATGTGCGAACCTTCTTAGGTGGCTTGGATTTTACTGGTGAGAAGGAGGCTGGTCTCTTCATGCCTTCTTTGGGAGTTTCTTTCTCCGTTTGTGTATCTTTGTTGCATGTCGTTACCTCTGTTTTATCGTGTGGTGTATCCAAAATAACATTCAGAGCGATCGCTTCTCTATACTCTCGAAGCTGCTGATACAAAGCAACAGCCAGAAGAAGATTGTCTCTTACAGTCTTGTGAATGTTCCTAGCATCACAGACTACAGTGTTCATTGCACTCAGTTTATTGCCAAGTTCGACGAACGCCATTTCCTCCTCCCTCTTAAGACGGTCAAGGTGTCTGTCTTCTCCAGTTGCGCTTCTTGCAGTGATTGATTGTGAAACATTATTCCTAGGTGGTGATCTTTGTATCTTCCCACTATTTCGGAAAGGGTTTTCTGCTCCTATGTTGATCATATCTTTGTTATTATTATAGTTGTTGTTGTTATTGTTATTTTTGTTATATTTGGTACTCATATCTTCACTGGGTCCCAACTCAAAACCGTTATTCAAGTTCGATGTATAGTTACGTTATTTGGTCCCATGGTTATCTTTGCAAGCAGGGAGGCCATGCGAGGGTTGACACAACGTCCTTATGAGACACTGTGTTCAGAGCCAGACCCGTATTAATCAGGACAGCGTCAACTGAACCTACACCACCAACTTAATGGCGACGAAACTTAAAGCGTGTTTCGAGACTTGCCGGGTTTTAGCGGGACGGAGGCAGCTGCAGTATTAGCCCAGGAGCTATTTCTGTGGGGTTTCACTCCAACATACTTAAGTCCCGGAATACTACAGTCGTCAGGCCCAGGGTTCATCTTTATCACATTTATGTTTTCCAGTATACCATAATTAAGATCTTACTGGCCTCGATCTTAATGCCCTAGCGGCGGACCGCCTTTCTTAAGGTCTGACGCAGACCGATGTGGATTGGCTGAGTTTATGATTAGGGAAACCACGAAGGCATCACTCTTCTGATTGCACCTCTCCTGAGGGCATCCCTTGTGGTAGGATACCTAATTTAGGGCGGTATCCATTCGCCCTGTCACAGGACTTCACTGGGCATTAGTACCATTTTAGTACGCCCTCCATACCTGCCAAAACTAGGGTCCGCGGGGTCGTTATTCCCGTTATTCTCTCCTGAGAATACCCGTGCGGTAACTAAGACTAAGACTAAGACTAAGACTAAGACTAAGACTAAGACTAAGACTAAGACTAAGACTAAGACTAAGACTAAGACTACGACTAAGACTAAGACTAAGACTAAGACTAAGACTAACACTAAGACTAAGACTAAGACTAAGACTAAGACTAAGACTAAGACTAAGACTAAGACTAAGACTAAGACTAAGACTAAGACTAAGACTAAGACTAAGAGTAAGACTAAGACTAAGACTAAGACTAAGACTAAGACTAAGACTAAGACTAAGACTAAGACTAAGACTAAGACTAAGAGCTATGATTGAAGTAGAACTAAGACTACATAAAAGATTAAAGCTAAACTTAGATTTCATAAATACCATGAATCAATCTAAACTGTGACCAAGATTGAAGCCAAACTAAGACCTAACAATTATTGAAGCTATACTGAGACTATTTAAAGACTTACGATTGTAGCTAAACTTACTTTTGATAAAAACAACTTTTGAAGCTAAAGTAGGACTCATATTAAAAGCACACAAGTACTTGATAAATGCCAAATAAAATAAAATTAAATAATATTAAAATCAAACTACTACTTGTTCGGCAACTGAAGTTAACACCTGAGAGTTGTCAGTTTCCATCTGTAATATCTTTTTGACAACTGTCAGCTGAGGTTCGGTTGCCGTCCGTAATCGATCCATAAGTTTGATAGAGGCCTATGATTGAAGCTAAACTGAGGCTACTTAAATGCCAAGGATTGAAGCAATACAGGAACTATAAAATAATATACGACTGAAGCCAAACTAAGACTAACTAAATTGAACAATTAAGTCTAAACTAAGACTAAGTTAAGAGCTACGATTGAAAACAAACAAAAACTTTTTGAAGACTAATGATTAGAGGCAAAGCTGAGCCTATGCAATGTCCTAAGATCGCAGCTGCACTAAGACTATACAATTATAGTTGAACTTAGAAACTATATATATCATATAAAGCAAACAATTTTCAAAAACTTATATTAATATGAAGATAGAGAATGCTCACGAGTAAATCTGTGATTGTTAGTCATCCTATTAGGATGCCTCGTATGCTGCAGAAAGACAGTGAAAATTATTAGATGCACGCAGCATTATAACAATAGCAGGAAAGCTGGTAATATAAAACAAGGCCAGAAAATTGAATTGATTTTAGCATAATCTTTTGTTCTCGAACTTTTGAGCCACAGCTTATCTTGCTGCAGTAAATTACTTTTCTTTTCTGATCTTTTATTCTGGACCTTATTTTGCGGCAGATACAAATATTTCGCATGGATCTATAGGAACTAGGTGTAACATAGAGTTTATGGCTTCGGCATCTATTGTAATACAAACAAAAACATTAAGAAATTCTGCGTTATGAGTTCAGCTCGTTGCCATTTTATTAACCATCATCGTTCTAAGAATTCATATGTGAATATTGTACATACATAGTTACATTGGCAGCTTCCGGATATTTGTTTTTTAATTTTTAAAATTATTCTTGATTCTAGAAGTTTTCTTAGCATAGAAATACACATTAGCATTACTGCGAAAGATCTTAAGGGAGTAATATGCTGCTGTTTTCCCCAGTCTTATTAATAAATACAACAACAGTTTCGCTTTAGCCATTTCCAGCTAAATAAAAATTAAATTTAGTTAAATTTTGTAGCAGTATTTATACTTTTTTTAAACGCCCCTGGGATATGCTATACATTTTTTTTCAACATAAAGATGAAGGAAAAACAGAAAAAAAAATATATTTTTAAAGTAAAAAAATAAAATTAAAATGCCTTATTTTCGTAAGGAAAACATATTGGGCATTAAAAAAATATTAGGCAGGGGATGTTAGTGAGATTTGTATAAAAATAGAGATATTTTGTTTTACATGAGTTGTGTATGCCCTAATGTATGTTTTGGTTTTAATGCCAAAATCAATTTGTTCAATTTTTATGGCGCCAGTCTTAAACAGTTTCCCTCTCTCTCTCTTTCATACTTTATGTTATTTTCTTTATATATTGTTGCTGTCGCTTAAGGATGTGTTGTAATACTTGTAGCCTTAACTTATTCTAGTTTTTTTTGCGCGTTTATTTGATATGCATATGAATTAAAATCAATATTTATTTGGAGAGTAACAAAAAATTTTGTTTAAAACAAACCAGAAATGTATAAATTGTGGCCTTTGAATTATTTATGAGTAACATAATTAATAATTGTAACAGAAAATTTTGAGTTTTTTAAAAAGAAAAACTTTGCGACAGCAAATGTCACAGAAGGGATAGCAAAAGTTTAGGTTTTTTGCGATTATACTTTAAACATTATATTATTTATGGGAAAGTAAAGTTTCCATAAAAGTTTTTGGGAATTCAAATTAAGATTAAAGTTTAAAGTTCAATAGAAAAAATATTTACAGGGCAGCAAAAAATTTTCAACTGAATAGATAATAAGGAAAGAGTATCTTATTTAGCTAGATTTTAAACAAAAAAAACATTTCTTTCCAAAACAATGACCCTTGTTTAGCACATTTCTTTATAAATTTCCTTAAAACACTTTACCAAAACTTTCAACACCTTTGTGAAACCATTATTTGCATTTCTTTCCCTAAAACCACCTTTTTCAATTAAGCCACATTGACAGGCCTTTTTAACTTAAAATGACAAATTCTATTCCCTATACCCTGTCTCAGCTTAAATCTCAGCATTCCCAATTCACAAACTTTTCCCTTACCGAAACATACCTTAGCACCTTAACGAGCAAATATTAAGTATGACATTTCCAATTAGAAATATGCAGCGAAGTGTATAAAAATTGTTTAAACTCTGTGAAAATTAAAAAAAAACAAAATATATCAAAAAAGTAAATAAACAAACAAACGAGCAGCATTAATACTAAAAAAATTTCAACAGCAAGAAAAACTGTAGTCTTCTTTGTTTAACTTTTCTTTGGTGTTCATTTGTAATTATTAATGTTTCTTGAAATTTCTTTTCAACCCCTGTACTACACAAATACACACACATCATTTTCAATAATCATCACCTTCAAAAATATGTATTTACAAATGATAGTAATTCCTCTACGAAAAACATCTTGTTCCAAAGTTGATTTTGCCTTCATCAACACTCCTCTACTAGGAGGAACGTAAAACAACATAATGATGCTGTATTTTGTAATAACCTGTCATATTTCTAATATAAAGTTTTCTTTTTTTTTATTTTCACAAAATGTTGTAATTTTTTTTTTTTTTGTTTATTTTTATGATTTATAGATGATGCCTTTGTTTTATTATTGTTGTTTATAACAATTTTATTGGATTTTCAAGTAATTTGTTTTTTGTTGTGTTGGGGGGGGGGAGGGGGGCTGGTTGGTTGGAGAACAAATTATACAGCACAAATATATATATTAAATATTGTATTAACAGACAGATTTAAAATTTTATAAAATACTATAAACAACCTATTCCTAGATTTGCAGCCTTTTGTTTAAGGATGAGCAGAGGTTGTAGTTGTTTTAATAAAACGACTATTAAACTTAAAATTCGATTATAAATAGAACCACGATTGGCGATAAAATTTGAGTTTAAATAGAATTACGGTCGAAGCTAAAATTTGAACTTAAATAGAAACACAATTAAAAATTAAATTCGAGTTTAAATAGAACCACAATTGAAACAAGACTCTGAATTTAAAAAGAATCATGTTTAAAGCTAAAATTCGATTAGAAATAGAACCTCGTTGGAAACAAGACTCTGAATTTAAAAAGAATCATGTTTAAAGCTAAAATTCGATTAGAAATAGAACCACGATTGAAGCTAAAATTTTAATTTAAATAGAAGCATGATTGACATTTAAATTAAGGTTTAAATAAAAGCATTATTAAAACTAAAATTTGAGTTTAAATTGAACCACGATTACCACTAAAATTTTAGTTTAAATACAGCCACACAGAAAAAAAGAATCATGTTTCTTTTTCAATTAAACCTTTAATTGATTTTAAAATAATTTTCAATTAAAATTTTAATTGATTCAATTACTTTTTCTGGTATTTTCAATTAAATCTCACATTTTTTTTTAATTGGTACTATCATTTTGTTTACAGGTCCGATTTCAATTAAATTTTTAATTGATTCCACAAGTATTTTAATTGAAACTCATTTTTATTTTTTTCTGTGCACGATTAACACTAAAATTTTAGTTTAAATACAGCCACAATTAAAGCTCTAACAACTGCATTTAATGACGCAATAATAGAATTAACCTACATCCTACTGTCTTTATCCTTTCGACTAATTGCTTTCACAATCACAGGCTGTATTGATTTTTTTACAACCGCGTACTCGTACGTATTTTAGTATTGCTTTAAAAAGAATTTTTATGAAGGTAGAGGCTACTCCCAAAAAAAAAAACATGTTATGTTTACAATTTAGTTGGAACTATGGTTTTTTTCACGTTTCAAATTATTTTTAAGTGAACAATTACATCTACTGCAGACGCTTTAAAAAATATATAAAAAAAAACAGTATCCATGCAAAAATTCAGCAAAAATAACTTTCGTGTAAAGAGAAATTGCAAACCCGTTTTTGGATCTCTTAAAGAGGAGATCAACAAACGTGGCTCCTCTATAAAGGATACCAACAATGACATTAATAAGCGTGAGTCGTTTGTAGATGAGACCAATAAACGTGGATCGTTTATAGAGTAGACAAACAAGCGTGAATCGTCTCTAGTTTAGAAATCTTTGGCATTTTTTAAACATTTATTCTGTTTATATATCACCTGGAAGTCTGTGGTTACTGGCACTTGGGATTCTATATTAATATCTCCTAATAGTCTAGCCTAGTCGTGGCTATAATTACTTCAATTGTGGCTCATTTTATAGTTTTGAATCAGCCTCAATCATAACTGTTTATACATTCTTACATTAGCAAGTAGTGAATTTTTTCAGTCCTAAATATGCTTCCATTGTAGCTCTTTTTATAGTAAGAAATTAGTTTGAAACGTGCCTCTATTTTAACTCTACGCTGAGCTTCTAATATGACCCTATTTAAAGTATACGATGAATTTTAAACGTGCCTCGTTCCATAGGCTCTGATTAGCTATACTCGTTGGTTTTTTTTTTATATGATGACATATGCTTAGCGGACTTTCCTAAATGAATAAAAACAACCAGCCGCATTGTCAAGACACCACAACTAAAGAAGTATACTTGAGAAAAGTATCTCCGATTTGAAAGAAAGTTACAGGCTGTAAAATTGAGCTTTCTCCAATTGAAGATTTTACGTGCTTCTTCAACCATGAAATTATAGAGCTATTCGTGAGGTACACAAATAAATACGCAACAGATCATAACCGCGTAGGGAATGTTCATGGTTATGAGATGCTTTGTTTCTTCGGAGTTTGTCTGTTGAGTGGCTACGTTGTTATTCCCCGGCGGGAAATATATTGGGAAAGTTCACCAGAACTCATCTCAAGCGCCGTTGCCATTTTATTTTGCAAAATATCCATTGCTGTGACAATCAAAGCTTACAGCAAAACGACAAGTTTGCAAAACTTCTTCCACTATTCAACATACTTGGAAGATACTTCATTGAATTCACGAAAATTGAGGAATCGATGGTACCATATTGTGGAAACCATGGCACCAAGTAATTCATCTGAGAAAAGCCTTTTAAAAGAACGGCATTTTTCGGGGAAACGGTGAAAAACTCGAAGAAAAGTCAGAAACAAACTTTGATCTGCGATGCATTTTCAATGAAAAATAAAAAAAAAATTACACTTTTTCCAAAAGAAAAAAAATTCGGCGCCAAGTGGGTTAAAGTAATTACTAGAGAAAAAGCTCCAGATGGTAATGCATATGCTTCTCCCAGTTTCTTATAACTTGTCAATTAATATTTACCCTTTTGTTTGGTTTAAACTTAGATCCGCCAAAGTTAGGTTTGATTATTTCAATGGTTTTATACATTTGTACTATTTACTCAATCGCAAAGACTTCCTAGCATTTGAGTTTAAAAAAAAACCTTTTTAAATACTCAAAAAAATGTAATTAAAGTACTCCTTTAGTACTAAGTTACTGGCTATAATTTATATATAGTATTTGTAAAGAATTTATATTTTTTATTTTATATATCAAAAACAAACAACTTTAATTTCAATTAATTGAGTCTTGCAATTTTAACAAATATTGACTAAAGCCTAACTCTATATTTTGCTTATATTTTGTTTTTGCTATCATATATGGTATATATGTATGTATTTATTTAAGTATCTTCCTGGTATAACATCATTGCAACATGTTCCAGATCTCAAAGTAAGACACAAATAATATTACTAAGCAAAAAAAAAATAAACTCTGTTTACAAACGATTTCCATGAAAGGATGCAAACACAGAGAATATGATGGAATGTGTAACTTTATATGGTTGCTAGCAAATGCCCCTATATGTATGCTACAATGCTGTTGAAATGGTTCTTGTATATGTACGAGTATACATATACAAGGTAGATATATGTATGTATGTATATCTGTTATATATGTAATTCAGTTTGCATTAGCATATATGTATATACATATAAGACAAAATAAGTAAAATAATAATATGTGTAGAACAAAAAACAAATCCATATGCATATAAGTAGAATCATACACTTAAATGCACAAAGAAGTAAAATAATATTAAATGTATACACAGAGTTTGAAGTCAAGAATATACCAGAAAGAATGTGAATAAGGGATTAACAGCAGATATTTAAAAACATTTAATATAATTGACACTATTAAACTTTACACTATTATTGATTAAAAAAGAAAAATAATTTCCAGCATTACTCAACAAGGCTAACAAACCCTTGCTCATTTACTAATTCTAACTACCTTCTATTAAACTGCGACTACAACTTCTCCACTTAACCTAATTTTTAAATATGGTCTATAAGTTCCTCTACCACTTCACCTTACAGTTATTCCTCTTATTATTATATTTACATTCTTGCTTATTTCGAACAAAAGCTACATAAACTAAAATGAAAAACTGTTTAGTTTTTTATACAAAGAACTTTGTTTTTTTTTTGCAATAAAATATCAGAAAAAATTTAAAAAAAAAATTAAAATACTCTTATAACTTTTTTTTGTTATTTCTTTGTATTTTTGAAAAAATAAAAGCAGCAACATTTGAGAAATTATAGCAATTTCAGAACTTATTCTTAATACTTTTTGTACGGGTTTTTTTTCTGTTTGTTAAAAAATTCTGCTGCACTTAGAACACAATTTTTAACAATATTTATTTCATGGCAAAGTATACACGAAACAAATATAGAAACGAAGAAAAAATAATATTGTTTTTATTTTAAACATTTTGTAGCAAAACATCTTATTTGTATGAAAAGAAACTGCATAAATAAAATGCAATTCGGCAGAAAATTTAAAGCTCCAATGAAGAAAATGATTGCATAAATTTAGGAGTTACTTTTTGTAGTAAGAGAAACACGAACAAAACACTGCAAAAAACGACTTTATAATAATTACTTTAAAACGAGGCTACCGTCTTTAACTCAGACTACTGTCTTATACTTAGACTACGGTGTTATACTCAGACTACCGTCTTATACTCAGACTACCGTCTTATACTCAGACTACCGTGTTATACTCAGACTATCGTCTTATACTCAGACTACCGTCTTATACTCAGAATACCGTCTTATACTCAGACTACCGTCTTATACTCAGACTACCGTCTTATACTCAGACTTATACTCAGACTACCGTCTTATACTCAGACTACCGTCTTATACTCAGACTACCGTCTTATACGCAGACTACCGTCTTATACGCAGACTACCCTCCCATACTCAGACTACCGTCTTATACTCAGACTACCGTGTTATACCGTCTTATACTCAGACTACCGTTTTATCTAGGTACCGTCTTATACAAATACAAATCGTTCAACTTTATTACGAAAATTCACGTTCTGTAAGAAGTGTGTTTCGAGCTCTTCGCTCAACTTATGGTCAACATAATCGGCCTACTGAGTATACTATTTGCAACACCATCACCCATTTTGAGACCCAGCATTCATTATTGGATAATAAACGACCGAATAGACCACGTGCCGTACGCTGTAAAAAAATATATCGGCCGCAGCTGAGAGTGTACACGAAGACTTGGCGCATTTTGTGTCGAGATCTTAAATTAAAAGCGTACAAAATACAGCTTGTGCAACAACTTGAATGAGAATTTCACGTTTTGGGCCGGAAGATTGGCCACCAAGATCGTGTGATATCACACCGTTAGACTTCTTCTTGTGGGGATATGTAAAGTCTAGAGTTTATGCGGACGAACCCGCTTCGATTCAGGCTTTGGAGGAAAATATCACCTGTGTCATTCGCCAGTTACCAGTCGAAATGCTTAAATGAGTCATCGAAAATTTGACTCAACGGATAGACCATCTGTGACGTAGCAACAACCAACATTTGATAGACATAATCTTCAAAAAATAAATGCCAAAGAATGTTCTTTGAAATTATAAATGGGGAATTAAATTTGAATTTTCTGTTTTTTTTTTTTTTTTTTAAAAAGTAGGGAATCTCGAAATGGATCACGCTTTATTTATGAATCATTTTTTTTCAATAAATTTTCTCCTCTCTTCCTTTGTAAACTTCAAAATCAAAAACCATGAACATTATTTGACATGTTTGTTGCCTTGTTAAAAAGCTAAATCTATATTTTTCCACATTAATAAATTAAATAATTTGATGACCATTGCTAACAAAATTAAATAAAAAACTTTTTTTTTTTTGTATGAAAACATTTCATTGTAAAATAAATACGAAACAAAATAAATAATTTATTAGACATTTATAGGGGACATAAAATGAAATATGATGAAATATTTTAAAACATACATATGTACATAAATAATGAGAAAAAGTTTTGCTGTGGTCAGCAAAAACGTAAAATTTATGACAAAAATTAAAGATATTTTTAATTTGAAAATTAGTTATTGTGAAATGGAAAGAATTGGAGTCTTTATATTAAGGTTAAGAAGAATTTAAGAAAAGTATAACAGTCAAATTGAAATCACTTACAAGAGTGATTTAAATATCGCCTTTGTCAAGCCAGTCGGCATATAGGTTTCTTTTGCAAATACATTTCAAGAATGCGAAAAGAAATCCTTGAAATACATTCTTGGGAGTATTTGAAACTTGTATTAAGCTACGGCTTTTACAAGGATAAACGCTTAGAAGGACATTGTTAAATGAACTCAGAAAATGACAAGTGATCGCTTAGAGCTTTTAAACCTAAGACTAATGATATTTCATATTAGAAAGATTATAACAAAGACGTGAGCTTCTCTCCACCTATCAAGGGATTATAAACCATTGTACCATCATGTCGTCATTCTGTATTTACAATTCATTCTTTTACAATTAAGTTCTTGAGAAGTTCAATCAAAATACCTTTTTTTTATGTTTGAATGTGTAGTGTAACTAACAATTATAGTTGACCCAATTTGTTAGACAATTTGCCTCTTGTATTACTGCCACTTTAATTAATTTATTTCAAATGCAACCCATTTGCATTGATATATTTAAGATAGCTAATAGATTATAAGTATGGCATTCCTACTTTGTATTACAAGTAAACTGAAAACCATTTTCTGATTAAATCACTAACATGTTAATAATCGACAGCAATTTTCTGACTCAAGGTTTGCGAAAAGCTAAATTAACATTTAATTATTACTGTCAACTGGTCAGCAACACAGTTATGTAATGACCTAGAAAGCCAAAACTACAAACAAATTAAAACATTAACGAAATAGTAAAGTTATTTTTGAAATGTTTTCTCTATATAGTAGGATGACACAGTTTAGCGGGAGCAACGCCAATATTGATGCCACAAAACAACTCAGACTACCGACTTATTAACAGACTATCGTCTTGTTAACAGACTACGATCTTTTCTAACAGACTTCCGTCTTTTTTAACATATTACCGTCTTGTTAACAGACTACGGTCTTTTCTAACAGACTAACGTTTTTTTTTTAACAGATTGCCGTCTTATTAACCGACTAACGTTTTGGTAAGAGATTACCGTCTTATTAACAGACTAGCGTCTTATTAACAGATTACATTCTTGTTAACAGCCTACCGTGTTATTAACAGACTACCGTCTTATTAATAGATTACAGTCTTGTTAACAGACTACGGTCTTTTCTAATAGACTACCGTCTTTTTTAACAGATTACCGTCTTATCTAACAGACTACCATTTTTTTTTAACAGATTGCCGTCTTATTAACAGGCTAACTTTTTGTTAACAGATTACCGTCTTATTAACAGACTAGCGTCTTATTAACAGATTACATTCTTGTTAACAGCCTACCGTCTTGTTAACAGACTACCGTGTTATTAACAGACTACTTTTACATCTTTTACTTAGACTTCGGATTCCAACATTTAGCTCTTTAATTTAGGTGCCAACCTAATATATAACTACTGCTAGTTAATTTATACAAATATTTAAAATTAAGCAAATAAACTAAATAAAATATTTATAGAAATTTTAAAACTAAAACACAGCTTTCAACTCAATTTGTAGATGTTTTATTTGCATTAAATATATATTTACTTACAGAAGTTATTTGCAAATAACGTATGAATATGTAGTTAAAATGCTGCCATTAGATTATTTTCTTCTACCTAAAAGCGTTTGGGGCACTAACTATACTTTTTTCCAATTACTTAAAACATGTTTAATTTCCTGCTTTAATCTTTCAGTTTCATTTTAAAATATGAAAAAAAAACACTTACAAAGAAAATTAAAAGTGGAATAAAATGCAAATGAAAACGATGGTAACTAAAACTTAAACAAAACACAAAGTACATTAATTTTATGCTTTAATAGCAAAACTGAAATAAAACAAGAAAAAAAAAGAAACAAAACGGTAGCAAAAAAAAATATTAAACAAAGAACTTTTTTTTGTTTCTATGTAGTATTTGTATTTAAAACGTCATGGCCTTTATAACATCAAATATAAGCCGTGTCCTTGAGCAGTTTGTGTTTTCTGTAAATATCTATAGTGTAAAGCAGGAGGGCAGGCTGTTGGCTGGTGGTGGTGTTGAAAAGCGAGTAAGAGAGAGAGAGAGAGCAAACATAAACTAAAACACTAAAACGATATCGTACTCGTAATGTAGAGAAGGCATGTTAAGTGGGATTTTTAACATGAACTTATATTCAATATAAACTTAATAAAATATATTTTTCATTGTGTGTGTGTTTTTTTTTTTGTTATGTACTGAATACAATACATAAGCTCTTCCATATGTATATACATTTGCACATATGTACTCGTATGTTTGTAAAATGTAATATTAGTTTTAGTGTTTGCATATGTAAGCATTTATAGTTATATGAGTATTTATGTATAAAATAACACATGTTTAGTGTATGAAAAACAATTTAATACTTACATGTATATAAGTACTTGTTTATATACATGATATTGACATTTTATTAGGCCTTCCTTCAATTTCAAAATTTCGAATTGAAATAAATTATTCAATTTACTGTCTTATGAAACTGGCCTTAGATAGGCTGCCGTCTGCTACACTAAACTAGCGTCTTCTATTAAGTCCTTAAATTTTTTTATAAATCGTTTTTTAAGGTACGGTCACACACATTGGCAAATATTTGCCGAAAAAGACGTAACCACTAAATAAAATATATTTGAACTCATTTATTTAGACACAAAAAATGTTGATCTTGCAAAACTCTTGTAAAAGCACACAACGTCAAACAAATTTGTGCTAAAATAGGTGATTACGCTTTTTTGAGTAAATATTTGCCAAGTGTGACCGTACTTTAAGTATTTCACGTGAAAACGACACCATACAAACCATACAATAGTATAAATTCTTAATGTTAGTTTTATTATAAAATTTACATTACTTTTTTTTTACTTACAGGTATGTTCAATTAAAATGGTGTATCAGCATATAATTCAAGGTATGTATGTGTGTGATTATGTTCAAAATTAATACTCTTCCCTGCATCCAAATGTATCAAAATTTAGGATTTTCTACTTAACTTTGTTTAGGTCAGGTTTCATGGCCAGCCGTTCTTAGAAAATAGCTCACTTGGTGTTACGCAATTGATAGACAACCCGTTGACCACTCGGCATTGGTTGTTTCTATCTCACTTAGGATCATCATGTTGATCCCATTGTGTTACGCAATTGATAGACAACCCGTTGACCACTCGGCATTGGTTGTTTCCATCGCAAACCATTCAGATTCCTTGGCGAAAGTATAGATGCATTTTGGATTTAACCTGGATAGTTACTCCAAAATATGATAAGTATGGTGCTCCAAATATATTTGGTGCCCCAAATATATGAATAATTGTCTCTTCTTCCACCTCCTTATGACAACTTCAACAGCAATCATTGGACTGTAGACCAATCCTTCTGGCGAGTGCTCCAAAAGTACAGTGACCTGTAAAGAGACAGTAAGCCTTATTAGGTTACAACGAAAACTAAGCAATGAATTAGTCCTTCCCACGACAAATACGGTCCAGATTGAACTCGCAATGGAACAAGTGGTTTCGTTCGATCAGGTATTTGAATCTTCCAAATGCTAGTAGGGATTATATCAATTAGTTCTTAAAGAACTTCAAAGCGTATACTTAATTTTTAACTTTAAATATTACTCATTCGCAGTAGTATACAAACTTAAGAGTAATTCCTGTTTAACTACAATATTAAAGGAATTAACTGAACTTGAAATAGTAAACTCACACATTAGTAGGTACTAAAATATGCAGGCATTTTTCAACTTATTCAATATTCAATTTAGTACTTTGATTGTAAAGACAAAATATAACCTTGAAAATGTTTATGGTGTATTATGAACATATACCAAGTTATATACAAAAAACCAATTTAAAAACCATATTAAAACTAAACATGCAACTTACACATTAGAATATTTATAATAAGGGAACAGCAGAGATAGCCAAACTTCAAGACATGTTAATGGTTTAGGTTTTCTTACGGTTGCCAAGGGCCTTAAAGCAACACTACTCTGCTGGAAACTTTCAACTCTAAGATGAACTATAAACCATTACTAGCATTCGTTACACACATACTCTACATATGGGTATTAAAATAATAATATGTAAAACATGCAGGGAATTAGGATAGCCCCAAAAATTATTAGCAAAATGCCAATAAGTGCTCAAAGCAAATATAGGCAATGACTAGGGTTGACAATCCTGAAATTCCGGGATCACTTAGCAATGACGTTACATTATGAAAAGTATACAAATCTTTTTTACTTTAATAATTCGGCTTGAGGTCTTTTTTAATAAAAATATAAAAACTATTTTTCGTTTTTACTTTTTGTTGTCTTTTATTAATTTCCAATATTTCGACCAACTTTGTTGATCATCTTCAGGGAAGAAATATAATTTAATGTTTATATTTCTTCCCTGTTTCTTTCACTGACTGTTAGCTTTTTTGTTTTTATTATTATTTTTGTATTTATTTAGTGTATGTCTATATATGTGAGCGTAATTATCTGTGTCTGTTTTGTAGTTCATTTTCTTATCTATTGGAGTATTAATTATATGTAACATCTCTTGCATATATCGTTTGCTAGTATTATTCTCTTCATAGTTTGGTCGAGGCCCAGTTATTGCACAATGGGCAGCTGGTTTTTGTGAAAGTGGTTTGTCATTTGATTTTAGGTTCGATTTATGTAATGACAATCTAGTTTTCAATTTTGTCTTCGTTGTACCTACGTATATTTTTTGACATATATCAGTAGCGTCGCCGTCACATTTTATTTGGTATACTAGATTTGATTTTTCTAGTTTGTCCAATTTTGATTTCATGTTGTTGTATAATTTTGCTGTCTTATTACCCGTTTTCATTGCCAATATGTATTTTTCCTTGTCATATATATCACAGTACTTCATTTATCAAGATTCTCATTTTTAGAATTACGTCATAAATAAGCCTACAAATGGTTGATTTAATGAACAAATTTTAGAAATTTTACAAACAACCTTTGTCATATTTCTCTTTATTTTCTTAGATAAATTATTTCTCTTTTTTTTTTTATTTAACCATACAGCTTTAACAAACAATAAAAGTCTAATAAAAAAAAAACAACAGACTTATTTTTGTCTACAACTAGCTCGATTTTATGTTTGCTTAATTAAAAGGCCAACACCTTTCTGCATTATTTGCCACAATGTTTCACCTCAACAACTTTATTTACAGCAAAGAAGGAAAAAACTAAAAAAATAAAATAAAAACACAGAAGCAAAAGAGTTTTTAAAATAAATAAAAATAAAATGTAAAACAGCAGAGAAGCAGAAAAGCCCAGAAAACACTAAATTGTCCTTATTGTCCTTAAAAAAAGAGCACTTAAACGTTCATTTACTTTTTGTTGTTGTTGTTGTTGTTGTTGTGGTAATCATGTTGCCTCTATTTTAATGCAGTTTTCTCTATTTCGTTTTCTCAACACATTCGTTACCAAAACTAAATGTTGCAGCATATATTCAAGCTTAGTTAGATAAAATGGTAAAAATCCTTTTAAAAAAAACCTTAAAAAATTGTCTACAATTCTTTTTGGTTTTTTTTTCGGTGTATATTGTTAAAGAAATTAATTGTTATGCATGGAATAATTACCGAGTGTTCTCTACATATTTTTTCTAATGCTGCTTCTGCTTTACAAAATAACAACAACAGCAACAATAATGAACAGTAACATTAGAGAAAGGAAACGGAAAAAAGAAAATAAAATGTTAAAACAAAATACATGTATTCTGAGCTGTTGTATAAGGTAATCTAAAAACTAAGTATCAATGGCAAATGTCTAGTGGAAAATAATTGTCTACAATATTTACTATTTACGTAGAAGAGGAAAGAGAAGAACAGAAAAGCAAGATTAGTATTTTGCTGGTGGTAACCGAAAAGGTTACTTACCGGTGTTAACTGCTGGCTGGGGGGGGGGGGGGGGTCGTTTTAAGGCAAATGGCATTTGCTAAAAAGAAATTGTGTTTAAATACGGTCTGAGCATTTTGTGAATTTATGTTATATTTAAAGTTTAAACAGTAAAAATGAATATGTGTTATACTTTAAATTTTAAACAGACTTAGAAATGTTAGTTGAAATCATTCTTTCCTGCAAACAACTTAAACTAAAAGGAAAAAAATTATTTGCAAAATATTTAACATTCTGCTAAATAATTTGTTATTAAAATTTGCACAAATCGCTGTAACAGAAAAATTGTTAAAATGTGCAAATGTATGGCCTTCCGGAAACAATTGAATAGAGAAATTATGCCAAATTTATGCATGTTCTCAAATAAGATAGAAAACTCTACTTTCTTTATTATACCTTACATGAATCACAAAGTAAATATAATAGGCTTAGTTAGGGAAATTATCGGGCATATGGCAAACATGTTTCTGCTGGCGTATACTTCATTAGTTTTTGTTTAATTTCTCAATTACCATCTTCCAATAATGTGGATAAATCCTTGAATGCCTTCCTCGTTGCATAACTGTTTCTAAAGTTCTTGATATAGACCTTTGACTTGAAATAACCAAAGGAAGCTATGCGAGTTAAACGATCTAGGGGGACATAACAGGGAAATATCACGCACTTTAATTCAAAGGTAAACAGTATGACATGTATCACAAATTAATCCACATCACTATCAACCAATTTAGATAGTAGAAACTCGGTTATTATATTCAGTACCACTTGAGCATCAGTAACGGGAAGAAATACGGTCGATTAATGCCTTTAGACTAAAGTCCATACCAAAAAGTTATACATTGTGGATGTAATGGCTTTTTTGCAATTCGTAAATGCTTCAGTTTTTTGGATGATTTTGCTTTTGAAATTTTTCCATCAAACGTTTATTATTTTTAAATTATTCTTTATTAATAAAAACTCATCATACTTTCAAAAAAGGTCTAACTATATTTGCAAATTGCAGCTGAAATTTGAAATATACAGTGGCTTACAGCTTATTTTATGCAGTGCATTTTTAGGTTCACAGCTACGTAAAACAAAAACTATAAGATTTTGTTGTCATTTAAAAGAAATAATGTTAAAGTCTAACAAACAACAAACATTTATCACAAATATGCGCATTTAAATATATTAAAACTCAAAAACAAAAAAAAAACGTTCGCTATTTTACGTCACATCTATTTTTATGCAGTCAATTTCTACTTGTAGTTTTTCTTTCTTTTACTTATATCAATATTTTCTGTTGAATTGTCAATTTTCAAGAGTTTAAGAATTGGTTTTAAACCATTTCAAAAATGGCCACTTACCGCGAAAAATAACACAAATGTGTAACACTAAAGCTTCCACAGTCCACAAAATCATTGACAAACAATGTTGCATTGAAACTGTTTGTGCACCAATATGTTTATAAACCCAAAAAAAAACAGGCTGTGCAGGTTAAATTACGTAAAGAACAGGAATGTACATAAATGTCTATAGAAAAGTAGTAAGAATACAAAATTCAGCAAAAATATGTCCTGCAAAGTAAAATCTCAAAATCTCGCTATTAACTTTTCTGAAAGTTGGTTCATAATTGGCTAAACTTGTCATTTCCGAGAATAAGCACCAATTTTGACGTTTCAAAATGCCAAAATTAGTTCAATACGGCTTTTTGTACTTAATTTATTATGTGCTAAAGTACATAGCGTTATATTACACTTTGCAAAAATATAAACAAAGTGTAAATTCTTGTTATTACACTACATTATTGAAAAGAAATTCAACTAAAATAAAACAAAAATAAATAGAAATTATGGTACAATATTTTATGAAGTTCGGTGATTGGTTGTAATTTGATGGTGGTTATAAAAGTTTCGACACAGCCTTTACTTGTTTAATCTTTGTTAAAAAGCTTTACTACTTTTGTTTACTTTTTCCCATGTTAATATTCAATATTTTAATTTTTAGGGACAACCCTAGAAACAAAAAAAAAATTATGTGAATTGAAGTTGCTATGAATTTTTTAATTTTGTAATAAATTGAATGAAAAATGTTTCCATTTATCGCAAGTAACATTGAAATTGAAAGTTAAGGTAGTGGACAACAGTTTATGCTGTAGAAATATACAAAATAATATATTAATTATTGTTTTGTGATGCACACAAGCACTTATTTCTACTTGTCTGTTTTTGACAGTAGGACAATTGAAATTGTAATGTAGAAACCATATAAAAAGATAGTCTTACGTTTTCGCTCAAGAGAAATTGACACTTGTGTTATAAAATCCCAAAACTAATTTTTGTACTCATTTGGGCTAAAAATTTGAGACACTTGTTATTTAGAAACATGCCATGAATGTGTTAAGATTAAAAAGTATTCTGATTTTTTATTAAACAATTCTCTGTTATTTATACTAATTTTTCTATTTACAATTTCTAAATCTTATTTTAGTTTTTCTCTTTCAATTGCATTGTTTGACCTGCTTAAATTAATACACTTGGATTTCATTGGTCAGTATTTGTTTCAAATGCTACTCAATACTTTGTTTGAGTCGTTATTGAGTTGCATATGCAATTGTATGCATTATAATATTTCAAGTGCTTTGACCCTTGTCAATTCACACTGTTTGTGTTCATGTGTGGTATGGAATAATATTACAAGTGCCGTTAAATGTGTCATTGCTTTGGAAAAATGTTTAAAGTGTGTCACTATTGTGTTTAGGGTTTTATGTTACAAAAGAGAATAATATAATTTGTGTTTAATTGTGTTGTGACAAACATACTACAATATGTATGTATGTATATGTAAATTTTTTCACTAGGCAAATGTTGCGTATACTTATTATTTATTTCATAGAAATTAATAAATATCAATCATACGTCATGATGTATTTCTATGGCGATTTTGAAATATTTTAATTCAGTTTTTGTTTGTGTATATTTTATTTCTTGCAACGGAACTTCAACGTTACGATAACTTTTGAAGTGAAGTTCAAAAAAATCAAGATTAAAATAAGCCAAACGGCAAAATTTCTTAAATTATTTATACGAAACGATTGTGATTAAGAAAAAACTCTTTGAAATACCTACTAATGGAAATAATAATTAACAACTTCAGCATTTTCAATCATGCAAAGTTAATTACTACTGACTAGCTGCTCATAATCTTATACTGAATCTGCACTGATAAGCATTTTATGAATAAACAAAATAATTTGCAATAAAATAAAAATAGTTTCGAGGTGTACAAAAGAATACCTTGTTATGCTAAAACAAATTTGTTAAAGTAGTACATAAAATATAATGTATAATATATATATTCATTGCGATTTGAATATTTTTGATTTTAAAATTATATGTCGCCTCGTTTTTATTTGCGAGTACAACTAATACTATTTTTACAGGGTCTTTTTTACACGGTTTTGATTTAACACGATTTAAAATTAAACAAATGTTATATTTTTTAAACTATTTTAGTCCATTTAGCATGATTCGAAATCTTTTGGGCTTCAATTTTTTTTTTTTGGTTAAATTTAATTTTTGTGAAATATGTTCATTTCACAAATTTAGGGAAATTCACTTTTTGTGAATTTACTGGTCACAGAGCAATTGTAAATAGCACAAATTTAGGTGAATTCCCTTTTAGTGCATACAATCAAATGAATTTGTCATACATTTTTTTTACATTACTTTTACTTTATTAGAGAAAATTTCTCTAATTGAATTGAATTAATAACTCAAAGAATTCCATTGTAAAGTTATATTTTTCTAGACAATTAGAAAACTGGAATGCATTTTGCTGTAATAATTAATATAAAAAGTTCAAGCATTTTTCATTAAGAAAAACAAAAGTCTCAAAAAATTACTTTTACTTTTTTTACAAGAGGTTTCCTGGAAACAATTACCGTGTAAAAACAGAATTATCAATAACTTGAATGTCATATTCTATATTAAAATAAAAATATGTTCCATTTATTTAATATATTCCCCCATATATTCCCCTGATGAAGTCAACAGAAAATTGACGAAACGTTGGGAAAAAATTGTAATTAAATGTATTTTTAATTTACAATATAATAATTTAGGCCCAAGTAGCTTATACGAAAATAGATACCAAATACAAGAATTAAGTATATATTTGACAATATAAAGCGGGAATCTTTCTGACAAACATTTTACAGACACACTTTTTCTGTCAACTGAAGAGTAATTTTCTTTCGTGACAGCGATTACTCGCCAAAATAAAAGTTACAAACACAGTTTTGTAAAAAAAAACAGCTGTTTGTTTCAATTTATGGCATTTCTATTTCATTTCACAGCTCTTAGGCGCAAAATTTCTCGATACAGGACTTTCTAAACCTGGACACTGAAGTTTGTTTTATTTGATAACATATTTTGCTTCTCCTGTAAAAATTAAAAAAGTAAAAAACTTGAGGATTTTTGTCAACATTATATGCCGCATTTCAAATTACATACAAGTTATTAAAGACAAAAATCTGGTTCAAAACAATGACCATCTGTTACGAATTCCGGCTTTTTAAGTTACACAAACGTAGTATTGTACACTAGAGCCCCGATTTGCGTCATTAATAGGGACCGGCAAAATGCGACGCAAACCGAAACGATACAAATCAAAACACTTTTTTTCTATACAAATGTACTGACTTCTTGTTGAAGGGGTCCAAAATTTTAAAAATTTAACAAGAAAAAAGATATTTTTATTAAAAAAAAAACATATTATTTTACATTTGAATTTTTAACTATAATCATCCTTTCCTATTTACTTGTATGAAATATTTATATCCAACTGCTAAAAGCTGCTGCCTTTAATATGTTGCTAATTGAAAGCTAAAATTTCATATAATAATCTGTTGGTTTTCCAGCTAAAAGCCATTGCAACTTCTTTCATTATTATAGCAATTCATGTTTTTTTCAGGGAATTTTGTTAAAAAAATAAAGAAAAAAATATCAAACAAACTGTTTCATTAAATAAAAGTAGTAAAAAGAGAAATATATTTTTTTTTTGCTAAATGGTTGGTTGTCCAGTTTGAGTTTCATATGTTGGAAATATTTGTTTGTAGTTTGTATTGGCCTGGTATTAAATAGCATTTTCTGTGCTGGCGGTTCTGTTCTGTTTTTAATGTGTCATCACAAATGTATACATTGCATTTAGCCATTCAGTTAGCCATGCATGCAGCAGCCATTTAGCTTTAGAACCGGCTGTTAGCTTTTTTTCTTCAGCAGCATATCTTGTTTATTTGTTTGTTTGCTTCTTGGCCTTCCTGCTTGCTGTATATTTCTATATTGCCAGTTTAATAGGCCACATCAAACGTTTTGGGATTATTGTGGTTGTTGTTTGTATTTGTATAGTTTCTTACCCTGTCTCCCGGTTGTCAATGGCTTTTAATGCTTATTTGCTCATATATGTATATATTTATTTTTCTTCTTTTTACATTATATTTTACTTGCTTTTTCCTTTTAGCTGGCTTTTGAAATCTTTGTATGTGGCTGGTTTTTGCTTTTTGCTTTTTATTATTAGAGTTTTGTAATTGAATTTCTTTCTGCTGTTTTTTTTTCTGTTTCGCACATTTATATTAAACCATAAAGGAGAAGAATTTAATAAGTTTTACAAGGGTGACTGTTAGCTGTTGGTTATTAGTGATTTGTAGTTGTTTTATTAAAGTTCTCTTAAATTTATGTCACAGAGCTTAATTTCGTTCGGAAGTGAAATTCCGTATTTTGCTTCTTCAAAGTTTTTATATAGATTTTTAAATTTCACCAACATTTTCAATTGCTGACATTGTGTAAACAAGGTAAATTGAATGTCAAATATAGGAAATCTTTATGTAATCAAACATTTTTTGAAAGATTAATCAATTAATCTAAATATTTTAATTGCTAACATTATGTAAACAATGTAATCTTAATGTAAATAGAAGAAATCTTTAAAAGTAAGACTAAAAATTATACAGTTTTTAATTGTACCAAAATATCCGTTACTGACATTATGTAAAGAGTGTGTTTTTAGTGTAAAAGACATAAAATCGTTAAGAAATCAATTCTTTTATATAGATTTATAAATTTGACCTACATTTTCTATTGTTGACATTGTGTAAACAATGTAAAATGTAAGAAATCTTAATGAAATGAAACATTTTGGTAAAGGATTATCAATTATACTCAATATTTAGTTTGTTGACTCTATGTTAACAATCTAATCTTAGTGAAAATTTCAGAAATCTTTAAAAGTATGACTACAAATTAAACAATTCTTAATTAGGCTAAAATATCCATTACTGATATTGTGTAAACAATGCATTTTAGTGTAAAAGGCATACAAATCTTCAAGAAATTAAAATTTTTATTTAGATTTCTAAATTTAACCAACATTTTCAATTGTTGACATTGTGTAAACAATGTAAAATTAATGTAAAATATAATAAATCTTTATGAAATCAAAGATTTTTTGAAAAATTAATCAATTATAGTAAATATTGCTGGCATTGACATTATGTAAACAATGCAATCGTAGTGTAAATATAAAAAATCTTTAAGAATATGACCAAAAATGAAACAGTTTTTAATTTTACCAAAATTTTTACTGCTGACATTATGTAAAAAATGTATTTTTAGTGGAAAAGGCATAAAATCGTTAAAAAAATCAATTCTTTTATAAAGATTTCAAAATTTGGCGAATATTTTCTATTGTTGAATTTGTGTAAACAATGTAAATTCAATGTAAAATGTAAGAAATCTTAATAAAATTTTTTTGAATAATTAAATAATTCTATTAAATATTTTAATTATTGACGTTAAACGTAGTGTAAATATAAGAAATCTTTTAAAAATTCCAAAAATTTTAAACACATTCTTAATATTACTAAAATTGCATTTAGTGCAAAGTGTAAGATGTATGTAAAATGTATGTAAACAATAAGAGATATTAAAAAATTCTTGATATTTGTTTTAATTATTAATACACTAAAGACATTAAATATATTTGTTTAGTTTATTTAACTTCCTCCTTATTTTAATTAGTTGTTTTCCAATTTAAAAAAAATCCTACTACACACTTATTCTTTTAGCTTCATTTTACTTAAACAAAGACAAACTTTTATTCAATAATATCATAATAACATCATTTATAGTTCCAAACAAAAATCCAGCATTAATAACGACAGTAAAATAATTATTACTATTATTGATATTTATATTAATATTTTAAGTAATAATTATAAAATACTCATTTATTTATTGCTACCATTTATAAATTGCCAAAGTCCTTAAAGTAAATAACGAGAAAATAAATGTATTTATGGAAATAGTTATTACGTACATTTAAATAGAGACATACTTAAACAGAAATTTTTTATGCAAGGACGTGGCATCGTGAACCCATGAAAGCAGGAAAAAAATCCTATTTATAAATTATTTTCTAGTTTATTTTTCTCGTTTTTGTTGTTGTTGCTTTTTGTCTATGCCTCTATCAAGGATGCTGTGTGACAGTCATTGGATTTTGAATGAATGGAAATAAAAGACAAGAGTACAGTGAACCTTAGCTAGGGCTCACAGAGTGAAAGAAAAGGAAGGAGGCTGCACAAAAACGAAAACGAGAAAACTAAAAAATAAATAAATAAATATATGTAATTTTACTGTATTTGTTATTTATGTGAAAAAAAAACATATTCAAACATGTAAATGTCTAAATATGGAAATTTTTAGAAAACAGGGGGATTCTCTACAGGAATCAGTTTAAATTTACTAAAATTTTGTTCTATATTATTGTTTGTTTTAAGATTTCCTAAATTTTACACAAAAACAAAACGATGTTTACAATTCCAAGAATTGTACATTTTTTGCAAATTTAAAAATCTTTGTTAAAACTTAGTTGTATTAAATTAATTTTGTAATGATTTCTTATATTTTTTTTACGAACATTACATTGTTTACATAATGTCAATAAATCAAATTTTTTTAAATATTTGATGTCAAATTGAAATGTCAAATTATGTTTATCAGATTTTAATATGTACATATGTAAACGTAAATTTACATATTATACCAAATAAATATCGTTTACATAATAGCCTAAATTATTACAAAATTTTAAAATATTTGCCACAATTTTGATTTATTAAAGATCATATACACATTACAGCACAATTACATAGATTATCGCATGAAAACAATAGAAACTTTCACACCAAAATTACTTTGTTGGCTTTGCATTACAACTGAATTTTACAGAAATTCTCATTATCTAAGTTATCTTGTTTTTATTTGTTAGCTTCCAAAGAAAACATAACTTATAACTCTTTTTGTCACACCCTGCATATTCGTTGATATATAAAAATAAATTTATATATATATATATATATTAACGAATCCTGGTAAAAAGTTACAACATTTGTATCTACCCATCTTTTTTACACCATGATGTCGACGCACTTCAGCAAAGTTTTTTCTTATGCAGATGAATGTAAGAGCCTTCAATAAATGTCAGCCGTAATGTATTTGGATCTCCACATTAAAGATTTAGATGAAACTGAATTGATTTTCAAGTGAAATACATTAAGAAATCAATTTGTTTTAGAATTTTTTTAAGGCAAGAAAATGTTTACAGACAAATAAGAACTTTTAACTTGAGAATTTAAATAGTCTTAATTTAGCTTTAATCGTGGCTCTTTTTGTAGTGCCAGTGTAGCTGCAATTGTGGCTTCTTATAAAGTCCTAGTTTAGTTTTACTTATGGCACTGTTAAAAAAGTTTTATATGGTCTTACGTTAGCTTCAATTTATAAAGTCTTAGTTTAGCTCTGGTTAGGGCTCTTTATAAAGTCTTAGTTTAGCTGTGATCTAGGCTATTAGTTTCACGTAATTTGTGGTTCTATGTATAGTCTAAGGTTAGCTTCATTTATATATCGTTATTAAGTCCTACTTTAGCTTAAATTAGGCCTCTTTATAAAGTCTTAAGTTAGTTTATTGGCTCTTGAAATAATCTAATAGATTTATTTTAAACCTAGTTTAGCTTCAATCGTATATTTTTATAAAGTCTTAGATTAAACTTAGTTTAGCTTCAATCGTGGTTCTTTGTACGGTCTTAGTTTAAACTCAGTTTAGCTTCAATCTTGACTATATATAAAGTCTAAGTTTAAACTTAGTTTAGCTTGAACTGTGGCTATTTATACAGATTTTGTTTAAAACTTAGTAAAGCTATAATCGTGGCTAATTATAAAGTCTTAGTTCAAACTTGGTTTATAAAGTCTTAGTCTAATTTTAGCTTGAATCATGGCTATTTATACAGTCTTAGTTTAAACTTAGTTTAGCTTCACTCGTGGCTGTTTATACAGTATTAGTTTAGCTACAATCGTACCTATTTATACAGTCTTAGTTTAAACTTGGTTTAGCTTCAATAGTGCCCCTTTATAAAGGCTTAGATTAATCTTTGTTTATCTTGAATCGTGGTTATTTATAGGGTCTTAGTTTAAACTTAGTTTAGCTTCAATCGTGGCTGTGTATACAGTCTTAGTTTAAACTTAGTTTAGCTTCAATCGCTGCCCTTTATAAAGTCTTACTTTATTCTTTGTTTTGCTTGAATCATGGCTAATTATACAGTCTTAGTTTAAACTTAGTTTAGTTTCAGTCATGTCTGTTTATACAGTCTTAGTTTAAACTTAGTTTAGTTTCAGTCATGTCTGTTTATACAGTCATAGTTTAAACATAATTTTGCTTTAATCGTTGCTATTTCTAAAGTTTTAGTTTCATCTCTGTTTAGTTTGGATCGTGTCTATTTATACAGTGTTAGTTTAAACTAGGTTTATCTTCAATCGTGACTCTTTGTACTGGCTTAGTTTAAGCTTAGCTTAGCTTCAATAGGGAGTATTTATACAGTCTTAGTTTAAACTTAATTTAGTTTCAATCATGTCTGCTTCTACAGGCTTAGCTTAAACATAATTTTGCTTTAATCGTTGCTATTTCTAACGTCTTAGTTTCATCTCTGTTTAGTTTGGATCGTGTCTATTTATACAGTGTTAGTTTAAGCTAGGTTTATCTTCAATCGTGACTCTTTGTACTGGCTTAGTTTAAGCTTAGCTTAGCTTCAATAGGGAGTATTTATACAGTCTTAGTTTAAACTTAATTTAGTTTCAATCATGTCTGCTTCTACAGGCTTAGCTTAAACATAATTTTGCTTTAATCGTTGCTATTTCTAACGTCTTAGTTTCATCTCTGTTTAGTTTGAATCGTGACTATTTATACAGTCTTAGTTTAAGCTTAACTTAGCTTCAATGGCGGCTTTTTACTCAGCGTTAATTTTACTTAGTTTAAATTTAATGGCGACTCTTAATGCAGTCTGACTTTAATTTTTGTTTAGTCTCAAACCGCACTCTTTTCATTATTTTAGTTCGATTGTACTTCCAGCGAGACGCCTTTCCGTAGTCTGCTTTTAGCTCCACTCTTACATATAAAGCAATTGAAAATATGTCTTAAATTCTTTTTGTATTACATATTTCCCATAAATTACATTCTTCTTTAAATTTTCTGCAACAAAGTAACGAAACCAGACACACTTGAAATAACTTTTATTTACACAATAGCACATTGTGTCTTTCTCTATTTCCGTTAGCACTTGATCTTTTAAATAAAAAGGGAAATTTTCTGTAACAAAAATTTCAATTTACCACCAGTGCACAATGCATTTTAATTCTCTACATGTTCTAACACACAAATTGAGATTGCTGGCAGTAAAGTTGAAAAAGCGGGGAAAAAAGTTTATACATTTTTTTTTGCAGTTTTATATATGCTTGTCCTTAAATACGGGCTCACAGACTTGTAACACTTCAAACTTAATACCGATTCGTAACCATTTTTTTTTTTTTTTTTGCATTTTGGTATATATTGGTGTTGCTGTTACTCATAAGCTTTTGCACCCTAATTTGTTGTTAAGTAAAAGTCTGCTACTACAACTTTACTTATGTGTTTTATTTGTTGCTTTTAGCTGAGTAAAAATACCCTTATACCTTTTTGGAATGATTCTGCAGCCATAAAAACTCTTTAACATTGATTGCTGATGAGAAAAGTCGTGGCAGTAGGAACATTTGTACTGGTAGCTGTATATGGGTGCATTTATAGACAAAATACACTTTAGACTTAAAACGTGCCTAATGGACCTCAAAATGTATTACGTCGACAGATATTGTGGCATATGTTCAGATGTACATATGTTGTTATATTAAATATACTTACTTACTTACGAGTATTGCTACAATGTTATAAATGAAATAAGAAATAAATGAAAGCATCATATAATATTCAATATACGGCAGTACTTATGCTGAAAGTATATTTTCATTTGGATTTTGAATTCAATACAAATTGATTGTTTTTGAGAACATGGTATTTTATAAATAGCACGTCTTAGACATTTCACAGAATTTTGGTAATTTTTCACAATTGTTTTTTTAATATATTTACAAAGATCCTGACGAAAGGTTAGAGGAAATATTACTGGCTATTGTTATAATGGTAAAGTATTTAAATATGGAGACATATACTAAAATTTATATATACAAAACCACATACTCAGTTCTACTCGTATATAGTAAACAAAAGAGTAAAAACATTTGTATGTCTTTGATAAATTTCAAATTTTAACAAAGACTTTTTCAACAGAAACTTTTACAACAGTTGGACATTGGTATGAAGTGAATGTTTTACTTGTTGACATATGAGTAAAAGAGGCTTTAAAAATCGTTTGAAAATTCCTGTTAATTTTTTTCAGATAAAGCCCATATTATCGCTGCAAACTGAAATGTAATTCGTCAAACAATGCGAGAACAAAACTTCTCAGAATATCTAACAAATATGGTTGATAATTAACTGGAAGATAGTATACTTGAATATGTATATGAGCCGGCGTTCCTCAAGGCTCTACATGCAGTGAAAGTATCTAGTTGTAAATGTTTACCACAACTTTTTTAACATTTATAAATATTTTTTTTTCAAAATATTATGGTCACTGTAATTATTTTTATGATTTCTGCAACCATAATATGGTAAGTTAAACTTAAATTTACTTTAGTGTTTGTTACTAGTTTACAAAAAAAAAACCTTTCATAGTTTCTGCATAAAGAAAATTATACAACATTTAACTGCTTTAGTCTTGCTGTTAAGTGTCATTTCCTTTTCACTAAAGTCGACAAATTTTTAGCTTTAAATTAAATTTCTATCACAAAATACTCTTTTACATAATACGAAACAAACAAAACAGCTTTACGTTTTGTAACCACAAGTAAAACCATAAGTGGATGTGCTCCAGAATTAAATTTTATTTTCTACCCTTTACTACTTATCTTGATATTCTTAAACTCACCCTTTCTGATAAGTATTTGTTTCTGGAACGTCTGTGTTTTGCTTTGCTACTTGTATATAGCTCGTTATGCTTGCTGGTAAGATGTTAAGAAAGTTTACATTTCACTTCCTTTTTAAGAGTATAAGAGTAACATTACACACAAATTTACCACCTCCTTTAGACTTTCTATTTAGTCACAAAAGCATTTAAAATAATAACAACAACTACATTTGCCATAAAATGGAAATAAAAAAGAAGTTGGAAATGAAAAAAAAAAAAAAAATTATAGTTGGGATTGTATGTAAGCGTGTGTAGTTGTAAAGAATTGTTGTAGTGAAGATAAAAAAAAAAAAAACAACAGGATCATACATAAAAGGATTTAAACAATCAACACAATTTGTGGGCTTCATGTGTACGAGTATTTATATTTTATTTCTTTTAGGTTTTGTATGCTGTGTATTATTTTCTATTTCATTGTTTTTATTTCTTTACATTTATTGAGAAAACAGAACTTCCAGATTGAGGTTAAGCTTTCTTAGGCTGTAGAAAACTTTAAATTAAAGCAGTGAAAGTTGAAACTTTTGTGGAATATTTAAAGATATTTAATTTTTTTTTAAAGCTAAATTTTTTTATTCGAGACCTAAATCAGCTTTTACCCTGCTCCAAACTTTGTTACTACCACTAAGTTATTTTTTTTTTTTTTTGATTAGCACAATGTTTAAAAATAAGAAATTGTAAATTTTTTTACACGAATTTAGTCCATTTGGCACGATTCAAAATCTTTTGGGCTTTTACTACCACTAAGTTATTTTTTTTTGATTAGCACAATATTTAAAAATAAGAAATTTAAAATTTTTTTACACGAATTTAGTCCATTTGGCACGATTCAAAATCTTTTGGGCTAAAATTTTTTGGTTAAATTTAATTTTTGCGAAATATGTTCATATCACAAATTTGGGGGGAATTCCTTTTTTATGGATAAAAACAAATATTATAAACCTGTATAGAGTTATTAAAAATACTTCCTTTCAAGCTTTTCAATAGCTTTTTGAGATAAGGAACCAATCACCTATTTTGCATACGACCAATGTCTTTTTGTACACGGTGTTTTTTACACAGATGTTCCTGGAACTAATTAACGTGTACTTTGAAAAATCGTTATCATTAATCAACCTCTGATGAACTAGAACCTGAACTTGACCTTGAACAAGAATCTAAACCAGATGCTGAAACAGAATCTGGACAACAACCTTAACTAGAACTAGAACCTAAACTGGAACATTAACCAGACCTTAAACTAAAACGTTAACTAGAACCTAAACCAGAGCATGAACTGGAACCTGAACAAAAACCTTTTTACCACCCAAAATAGAAATACAACCAGAACTAGAACAGCAAGTAACACATTACCTATAACTTGAACTGGAACCTTAACTAGAACCTAAACTGGAACATGAACTAGAACTTAACTTTGAACAGGAACAGAAACCTGAACAAAAACCTAACTTTAACATAAACTAGATGCTGAATAAGAACCTGAACTAGAATGTGAATGAGAACCTGAACTGGAACATTAAATAGTACCGAAACTTGAACCAGAACTAGAACCTAACATTGAACATGAACTGGAGTTTGAACAGGAAGCTAATTAGAGCCTGAACCAGAACTAGAACCTGAACTAGAACAGGAACTAAAATTTCAACTAACACCTAAACTAGGCCCACAAGTAAACGCTGAAGCAGAACTTGAACTATAAGGTGAACTAGAAACTGAACTAGAACCTGAACTGAAATATTAACAGGATTTTGAACATGAACTGGAACTTTAAATAGAACCTAAGCTGGAACATGATCTAGAAGATAAACATGAACCAGAAATAGAAGAATCTAAACTAGAAATTGAACTAGAACCAGAAGTAGAAACTGAACTATAATAGGAACTAAAACCTAAATTTAAACTAAAACCTAAACTGGAACCTGAACTATAAGCTGAACAAGAAACTGAACTAGAACTACAACTGGATTTAGATACTAGAAGTTGTTTTTTAAAAGCTACTGATATTAAAAAAAAAAACTTTTCTTAGTCCAAATTAAACGAAGCAATTCTGTAAGCTAAGGTGCTTATTTTTTAAGCATCGTGGTAAGGGGAAGATAAGGTGAGTACACACTAGGTTGTCCCAAAAAAATTTTTGTTTTTTGATTTTAATGGGTGCTTAAGCATAATTTAAAAGCTTGTAGGGTAAAGTATTTTTGAGATTTCTTTCAAATTTTTTCGGAAAGCGTTTTTTAAGTTTTCTTTATAACTATGTCATAAATCACAATTTTTTTCACTTTCGAAAATTCCAATTTGGTTTGGAGAACTCTGTTTGATTCTTTAGATTTTCGGGAAGATTAAGTTTTTTTTTCCGAGCAAGCAAGAAGATTACAAAGCAAAAAATTTTAAATTTGAACATTTAGTATTCATCAGGTACAAACAAACCTTAAAAATTGTATAACTGTGGAACGGTAAGAGAAAATTCAAAAGTTATTTTCTCTAAATTATTTAGATTTAATAGAACTTTCCAATTGCATCATTAGTTTTTTAATTTCATATAAATTTTTAAAATTTAAAGCGTTATTTACGAAATTTTTTGGAAAAATTGTAAAAAATTTTATTGTAGATTAACTAAATGAGCAAATTCATTGTCAAAGCTTATAGTTTTTGCACACACAAATAAAGCTTGGATATTCTTCTTTTAAATAGTTTTCTCTTCAAAAGTGCAAAATCGGCCGGCAAAATCGAATTTTTGCAAATATTCGACTTGTGCGACCTTAAAACCTTTTCCTAAAATTCTGAAAAAAAAAATCTCAAAAATACGTTACCCTATAAGCCTTCAAATTATGCTTGAGCCTGAATACAAATACGAGCCATTCCAGCAATAAGAATTGTGCCGAAGAAATTTCTAGAAAAAAATTGTATAAAACTTTTCAATAAAAATTGCTTGGTGTTGGGACTTTCAACAAAGTATTTTTCACTTGAAAGCAAAATATTTCCTTTACAAGTCATTGCCGAACAGGAAAGAGGAGTAGCTGCAAGAAGAAAGAAAACGTTACAAAGAAAGAAAAAAATATCTAATTTTGATATGGTTTTGAACAATACGACTACAAATACGTACTTTGTATTTGTATTCTGATACATGCATATTTAGTGTTTAGTTTTGTTTTGCTGTTCATTTTATTCTCATGTTTTTCAGAGTTAATGGCATCACATCTTTTTATTTCTATTAATGTCATACTATACTGCAGCAGCAGCCAAGACAGATGTAGAGAAAAGAACCTGTATTACATGAAGAGTTTTGTGAACTTTTAATGAGGTTATCAAAGTTTATATGAAACATTTTCTTATTGTGCAAAAAATAAAATAGAAAATATTCTTTGTTACAGGTTTTTTTTTTTTAGCAATTCCTTGACATTATTTTTGCTACGTTATGCTGTATAATCCCATATGTTATTTAGCTAAAAAAGAAAAACTCTAAATTTAAAAAAGTAAAACTTTTGTTGATCATTTGTGATTTTGTCTAGACACTTTTGAAGTTGTGCTGTTGTGCGATTTCAACATTTAGTTAATAACAAAATAATAAGCAGCAGTAAATAAAGATATTTTGTTTAAAAATTCATATTTTTCTTTAGGTTTTGGTTGTTAAGTTCCAATTTACATAAAGCAATTGTTACAGCTATGTTGATTATCTTTTAGACATCGGGTTGAGGGGAAGATAAGGCGAGTACACACTTGTTTAAACTAGCAATTCGTGTGACTCTCTTATTCGTATTACATATGTGTAAACAAATGTGTGCATACTCTCAAATAAAAATACTAGCGATTTAAGTAATAAAAATTGTGCTGTGTGAACACCGAAGAAATTTCAAGGCAAACATTGAACTTTTTCATTAAAAATTGCTTTGTGTAAATTGGCACTAACAGTGTGTTGTTTTAAAACAATCACAAGTTATAAATACAAGTACTTTTAATTTATTAATTGTAATTGATGATGACCAAGAAATAATAATGTTTAATGGCGGATAGGCTGTTAATTCTATACTGATTTTAATGACTGGCAAAATTTATGTTTATTTGTTAATGAAGTTTGTTTGTGTGCCATCAAATTAAGCTGCTTGCAAGCGTATGAGTGCTATTTGTTATTCAATTAATTATACGCTCCAGGTAACTTGAAAATTAATATCAATCATACGCATAAAGGCTGGAAGACAAGTAAAGTTTAATAAATTGCTAACTAGCAATTGTATTTTGCTTTATCTGTTGATTTCACAGCAATAATTTAAGAAATTTTCATGGTTTCCTTAAAACAAAATTTGAAAATTTTATTAACTTTAAACCCTAAAAAACTTTGTAAAGTAATGTCTCCTTAATAAAAATTGTTTGTTTTTGTTTACTGTTTCTTGCAAAATTATTGATGAATATTTTACATTTAAATTGAATTTAAAATTTCAATTAGTTACGGAAATCTTTTGTCAACAATATAGAAACAAGCCCAAACAATACTTAGCAACAACTATAACAATAATAATACCAAAAGCCAGAAGAAAGTCACAACAAGCAGTTTTAATAAATTAATTTAAGAAACGAATCACGTTCACCAAAGTTTTCTGTAAATATTTGCTTTTTTTTGGGGGGGGGGGGGCCTAAATTTCTGCGAGTCGAAAATACTAAAATCAAAAAACTGAAAAATATTGGGTGGCAACTGCTACAACCATGTGCAATTATTTGTTGTTAACTTTTTGTTTTTTATTTTTTGGCTCATACAACTTTTTTGCCCAACACTCAATCCAATATTCAATCAGGGAAAAATTCCACTCACAATCAGCAAAAACTAGGTGTTTTCATCTGAAAACGTTTGATACTTGGTTACATAACACTCTAGCTGAACATTTACATTTAAATACATTCCGCGTAAAATGGCAGGGCAAAAAAGACAACAGAAATATATTCAAATATTCCAACATGATTGTATGGCATGACAGACATTTACTCTCCCCTTAGAGTACCTAATTCATACATCTCCAGACATCAAGGCAAATTATTAACCTTGCAAAATACCTTTTCCATGTTGTCTATATGATGTTTCTTGTTAAGCATTTTTTCCTCAACCCCTACAAATTCGTTAGAATTTTTCTATTTGTTTCAATTTATAATTTTTTTTTTTTTATTTATCTAGTTATTTCGCTTCTCCATCTTTACTTGTACAATGTACACCTTGTACATTTTCCTCCCTGCCGGTATTTTTTGCTCTAAAAAATCTAATAGAAATTGGTGGGTAGGACAGCTCAAAAAAAAAACATAATCAAAAGTTGTAACAGATTCATTTACATTTTTGATTACTAAACGTTTTAGCAGAGCTACGTGTGAAAGCGGGTTAAATAAAAATAATGATGGCCATTCAAATGTAAAAATTATTAAAGCGTAAAATAAACTAACGGTCAATTATGTAACGAACAAAAGTTTGTCTTGGAAATTTTACAATGATTCTGTTTAAATACAAATATCAAAATAATTATTTGTTTGTTTTATTTAAACCCACAAGTAAACCTTATAACTTTATAACTTTATAACTTTATAACTTTATAACTTTATAACTTTATAACTTTATAACTTTATAACTTTATAACTTTATAACTTTATAACTTTATAACTTTATAACTTTATAACTTTATAACTTTATAACTTTATAACTTTATAACTTTATAACTTTATAACTTTATAACTTTATAACTTTATAACTTTATAACTTTATAACTTTATAACTTTATAACTTTATAACTTTATAACTTTATAACTTTATAACTTTATAACTTTATAACTTTATAACTTTATAACTTTATAACTTTATAACTTTATAACTTTATAACTTTATAACTTTATAACTTTATAACTTTATAACTTTATAACTTTATAACTTTATAACTTTATAACTTTATAACTTTATAACTTTATAACTTTATAACTTTATAACTTTATAACTTTATAACTTTATAACTTTATAACTTTATAACTTTATAACTTTATAACTTTATAACTTTATAACTTTATAACTTTATAACTTTATAACTTTATAACTTTATAACTTTATAACTTTATAACTTTATAACTTTATAACTTTATAACTTTATAACTTTATAACTTTATAACTTTATAACTTTATAACTTTATAACTTTATAACTTTATAACTTTATAACTTTATAACTTTATAACTTTATAACTTTATAACTTTATAACTTTATAACTTTATAACTTTATAACTTTATAACTTTATAACTTTATAACTTTATAACTTTATAACTTTATAACTTTATAACTTTATAACTTTATAACTTTATAACTTTATAACTTTATAACTTTATAACTTTATAACTTTATAACTTTATAACTTTATAACTTTATAACTTTATAACTTTATAACTTTATAACTTTATAACTTTATAACTTTATAACTTTATAACTTTATAACTTTATAAGTATATATAAATGCCATTATATAAACTTATAAAGTTTATACCTGTTACATTTTTCTTTTTAAATATATTAGCCTTTGGGTCCTACAAGTTGCTTTAACAAAAAAAGATAATAATATAAATACCGCTAATGAATGCCAACACTCCATCATAAAACAGCATTTGCTTTTTATGTAATTTTTTTTCACTGACTGTTTTTTTCATCAGCTTTCAAAACGACTTTGACTTCAAGGTCTCAACTACTTTAAAGTTTGTTCTGAGTTGGATAAGATTAAACAAGAAGTGGGTGTTTGTGAAATAATTTCTGTGAGTAATTAATACCCTTTTTTGTATTTTTCTAATTATGCTTAAGAGGTTTTAAATTTACTGTTGCAAACATGTTAAAAGAAACAAGTAAGAGTTTATATTCGGCTGTTTCGAATCTTTTATACCCACCATTAAATCACCATATGAAATTTATTATTGCAGAATTTTGTATTTTTTTATGTACCATAACGCCATATTCTGGGAAGACATTTGTATGGGTGCTATGAGAAGTCGTGGACTAATTAATATCATTTTCAACATGGTTTGTTCTTCTATAAAAAGAAGAGAGTGCAAAATTTTAAGATATTACCTGGATTATATTTGAGCAAAATGGCAAAAATCTGAAAAATATCGAGGTAGTCTGAAACTATGATCTGTAATCCTGAGCATAGCGGACTGATTTTGTCTGTTTTCAATATCAGACATTTTAGTGGATCAAAGAATAGTTCATTGTTCATTGTCCTATGCTGACAGATGGACAAATGTTCGTCCGTGCTAGATGGCTAGATCGTCTTAGAATCTTATAAGGACCCAGAATATATAGACTTTTTGGCTCATGTGCTACAAAAGGAATGAAATACGTAGTATACCCCCTTTTTTGGTGGTAGGTATAAAAACACACATGCAAAAGAAAATAAATTGACAAAGGAATAATTATACAAACACAATCACCCACTCACATACATCTATATTCGTACATAAATAGATTTTAAATGGGAGAAAAAGGGAAACTTTTGGCTATTTGTCTTCTTTTCATTCATTTTTGTTCATACATAAGAAATGATAAATGTTAATGTAATTGCTTGATTTGTTTTTCCGTTTTAGTTTTTTTTTAATTTTGTTTTCTTTCTTTGGGCATTTTTATGTTGTCTTCACTAATGATGTTGCTTTTCTTCTTATTTTCTTTAAGTCTTATCCTTATTTCCGTTTTCATTATACCGTTGGTTTGGCTTATTTATTATTAGAGCTATGTGGGGAAAGAATGATAGAAAGCAAGCAGAAAAGATAAAAAAAATCAGCTGTAAGGAAAAATCCTATTAATTACGTTTAATTTTTCATTACAATTGAAAAAATACTTTTATTCTTAGTTGTTTTTGCTTTTTCTGCTGCTAATATTTTAAAAGAACGCACTTTGCCTGAATTCCGTTTAAGAACTAGTTTAATCACTGGAGGGAAAGAACAGTTTTTTATTGTTGCTTTGCTTTACACTCAAAAGAGTTTGTAGATTTTAAAGTCAAGGAAGTTCATAAAAGTTTTAATGTGGCTATACAATTTATACACAAATCTTTTGTTTTTACCATTAATCATTAGAAAACTTAAATAGATATTTATAAAAGTATTTAGCTGGCCTATACTATAAATAATAAATTACTGCTATAAGTGTTTTGAAATCTGTTAAAACATCTGCGGTTTGTCTTAAGGACACCATTGTTTCACCAGGGCTAACGATGAATAGTATAAATGGTTCAAAAGATAACATATAAAATCAGGAGCCAAATGCTATTATAATTAAAGAGAAAGTAAATGTAGAAATGCTGAAAGAAATGAATCTCTTAATTTATTTAATACAAAAAGAAAACATGCTATGAAATTATAAAGTTATAAAATTATAAAGTTATAAAGTTATAAAGTTATAAAGTTATAAAGTTATAAAGTTATAAAGTTATAAAGTTATAAAGTTATAAAGTTATAAAGTTATAAAGTTATAAAGTTATAAAGTTATAAAGTTATAAAGTTATATAGTTATAAAGTTATAAAGTTATAAAGTTATAAAGTTATAAAGTTATAAAGTTATAAAGTTATAAAGTTATAAAGTTATAAAGTTATAAAGTTATAAAGTTATAAAGTTATAAAGTTATAAAGTTATAAAGTTATAAAGTTATAAAGTTATAAAGTTATAAAGTTATAAAGTTATAAAGTTATAAAGTTATAAAGTTATAAAGTTATAAAGTTATAAAGTTATAAAGTTATAAAGTTATAAAGTTATAAAGTTATAAAGTTATAAAGTTATAAAGTTACAAAGTTATAAAGTTATAAAGTTATAAAGTTATAAAGTTATAAAGTTATAAAGTTATAAAGTTATAAAGTTATAAAGTTATAAAGTTATAAAGTTATAAAGTTATAAAGTTATAAAGTTACAAAGTTATAAAGTTATAAAGTTATAAAGTTATAAAGTTATAAAGTTATAAAGTTATAAAGTTATAAAGTTATAAAGTTATAAAGTTATAAAGTTATAAAGTTATAAAGTTATAAAGTTATAAAGTTATAAAGTTATAAAGTTATAAAGTTATAAAGTTATAAAGTTATAAAGTTATAAAGTTATAAAGTTATAAAGTTATAAAGTTATAAAGTTATAAAGTTATAAAGTTATAAAGTTATAAAGTTATAAAGTTATAAAGTTATAAAGTTATAAAGTTATAAAGTTATAAAGTTATAAAGTTATAAAGTTATAAAGTTATAAAGTTATAAAGTTATAAAGTTATAAAGTTATAAAGTTATAAAGTTATAAAGTTATAAAGTTATAAAGTTATAAAGTTATAAAGTTATAAAGTTATAAAGTTATAAAGTTATAAAGTTATAAAGTTATAAAGTTATAAAGTTATAAAGTTATAAAGTTATAAAGTTATAAAGTTATAAAGTTATAAAGTTATAAAGTTATAAAGTTATAAAGTTATAAAGTTATAAAGTTATAAAGTTATAAAGTTATAAAGTTATAAAGTTATAAAGTTATAAAGTTATAAAGTTATAAAGTTATAAAGTTATAAAGTTATAAAGTTATAAAGTTATAAAGTTATAAAGTTATAAAGTTATAAAGTTATAAAGTTATAAAGTTATAAAGTTATAAAGTTATAAAGTTATAAAGTTATAAAGTTATAAAGTTATAAAGTTATAAAGTTATAAAGTTATAAAGTTATAAAGTTATAAAGTTATAAAGTTATAAAGTTATAAAGTTATAAAGTTATAAAGTTATAAAGTTATAAAGTTATAAAGTTATAAAGTTATAAAGTTATAAAGTTATAAAGTTATAAAGTTATAAAGTTATAAAGTTATAAAGTTATAAAGTTATAAAGTTATAAAGTTATAAAGTTATAAAGTTATAAAGTTATAAAGTTATAAAGTTATAAAGTTATAAAGTTATAAAGTTATAAAGTTATAAAGTTATAAAGTTATAAAGTTATAAAGTTATAAAGTTATAAAGTTATAAAGTTATAAAGTTATAAAGTTATAAAGTTATAAATTTTGAAAAATTCGTGTATTGCTAGTGAATTGAGGAATATTGCAGGAAATCTTAGATACTTGTTAAGTAAATGCTAATTAAATTCATAACTGTGGATATTAAACAATAATAAATTGCAAAGAACTTTTAAACTTTTCTTAGAACAAAAAGGAAATATTAAACGATTTTTCTGTGTTATGTTAGTTTTTAAATATTCTGTTTATTTGTATAACATATATGCAACTTATTTATGTATTTAAATATGCATCATGCACTTACATGCCATAAAGACTTCAAGTCTAAAAGCATTTGTACTCAAAACAATAAGGGCACACTTTTAAAATATGCTTTTGAATCGTTGCAAGTATATGAAATACTTTTTTCTCAAGCTCTTCGAAAAATACAAAAAAAAACAAGCTAAAATAAAATAAGAAATAAATTTAAGTTGAAAACAAAAATAGAGAACGAGTCATGAAATTATGCTTGTGAAATGTGGAATTGAAGGAAATAATTCGAACTATAAAACACGCTACATGGCAAAAATTTTGATTTATTCTAACAATTTCTGGCAAACTACTTGCGTTTCAAACTATCAGCCCAAAAACCTGTAGGGCTCACCCTGAAACAACTGAAGCAGAACAAATACAAAGGAACAGCAACTGGAGTATAATCGAATTACTGTACGAGTTTTTAAAGTGTTGAGCTGAACAGAATAGCAAGAAGAAAAAAAATATGGCCAAAGAAACATAGATATTTTTCTTCATATATTTTCACTTTACCTTTTTATTTTAACAGGGCATAAAGATAAAAGAATTATTGCACAAATATAATTTAAATGTGAGAGAAAATATATAAAGAAGCTCTCAAGAAATATATTTTGCAATTCGTGGAAGGTTTTTTTATGGCAATAAAATTGGTATGACAATGCAATGACTTTGAAGTAAGTGCAGTGATAAAGTCGAAAATAAAAATTGTTAAGAATTAATGGTGATTGAAAGGAAAGTATTGCTAGTTTTTTGTTATTTAAAGGGAAACCATGTTGGAGCAGAAATATTGAAGGATACACAAGCCACAATTTTGTGACTCTCCTTAATAAACTTTCTGAATTTGCAATTTTGGGCCGAAGAACAGCCTTTTTTTTTGGCACTTTTGAAATCATGTTTAGGAAAATAAAATTATATTAAAACATCGTCTAACCGGTCATGACTATTACAAATATTTGCCCAGCCAATATTTGCATAGACAAATGTTCTAATTATATTTTTGAATTGTCCTGTATCATTTTGAGTTTACATAACAAAAGTTTATTAAATCAATAAAAATTTACTCACAATTTTACCAAATTCAAACTTAAGATCCTTTCTGCACCAATTAAACTCCTTTTATTTTTTAAAAAAAAAACATTTTTCATAATAGCTTTAATACATAAAAAGAAATAAAAAACTCTCTGTCTCATTATTAACACCACTAAAAAGTCAAGCATTTGTTCTTTTTTTTTTCTTTTTGAAAACAATTTTTTTTTAATAAAAGGAGTAGAAATTTCCTTTAAAATAGTGAGGCGGGCAAGAGTAGGGAACGGAGCACAAAAGATAGAAAAACAAGAATTTTATCGTTAATTTTCCAGACTTATGACTCTTTGAACACAATTTAGCACTTTGAACCGACCATTGTATTAATATATGTATGAGTATAAAACAACAATACAACCCACACAAAATATATTTACAAACACCTATACAGCAATTCATGGACAATAGGATGATCCCTATTTTGAAGGTTCTGGATTTTCAATGCTAACAAAGTCTAAAATGCTGAAAATTTTAGCAAAATCGAATAAAGTTCTTCAGTAAAGTTTTGGATCGATCTGTGTCCCTTTCATTAAAAGCTGCAATGGATTGTTATCAAAGAAATCAGGTCGATATAATACAATTATCTGCAGTTTTGACTAATTTAACAATGCAATATTAAAGTGGAGTGTAGCTGTAGTTCTTGGCAATAAAAGTTTGGGTTGAAACGTTGTGCAACAGATAATGCGATCCATAATTTCTGTTTTAAAATTATTCAATCGCTTTTTATATATAGGTTGATTCAAGTAGAGATACTTCTTTCAGTAGCCTTTTTTGTTTTTTTTTTTTTTTTTGACAGATAACGTGTGAGTCGTGTCTTGCTGTCATGTTATTTTTGTTTAGTATTGCTTGGCATTTCATAATGGAAAGACTTACGCCTGAACAACGTTTATAAATCGTTCAACTTTATTACGAAAATTCACGTTCTGTGAGGAATTCGTTTCGTGTACTTCGCTCAACTTATGGTCAACATAATCGGCCTAATGAGCGGACTATTCGCAACACTGTTACCCATTTTGAGACTCAGCATTCATTATTGGATAATATTCGACCGAATAGACCACTGTAGGTGAGAGTGTACACGAAGACCGTGGAGAGTCGATTCGACGCATTTTACGTCGAGATCTTAAATTGAAAGCGTACAAAATTCTTGAGCGACATTGCTTCGCTCTATGGGCTCTTGAAAAGTTCCAACAATATCCGACGTTTTCGAGGCAAATTTTGTTCAGCGCCCATTTCTGGCTCAATGGGTTTATTTATAAAACTTGAATTGTTGAATTTTATTTGTATATTAATATCTTTAAGAGTGTTATACTTTTTACAGTAATTTTCGGAAAAGGGCCTTATATGGCGGATATGGTCAATTATGAACCGATTTGCACAAAATTTGTGGATGTGAATATTCATGTATATACAAAAAACTTGGGCAAATATTGTTTCGGTATGTGCACCATAGTTACGACCAATCAACCCCAATTTCGAGAGGAGGATGTGTGAAATAATGAACCTATTTCTACCAATTTCATTCCCAACCGTCCTTGGGCCGAAAAATATCATTTACCAAATTTTATCGAAATATCCAGCCAGCCAGACGGACGGACGGACATCGCTAAATTGACTTAGAAACTGATTCTGAGTCGATCGGTACCCTTTAAGGTGGATTTTATAATAATGTCTATGAGTGTTACATATATCAGCAGAAATCTGAAATACTCTCAACACTAGTTACTTATATAATTATATATATACAATAAAGGTCTGTTAATTTTTTCCATTGACGTGTGCCATATAGAAGCTCTTACTCTCCTCTTGTTTTCGATTGAATTTTAAGGGTGTTCTTGATCATAATAATATATCTATCAGTAGCTAACTGCGACTGCATGGACAAAACTATAGTTTTTCTTATTTAGTCTGCAAAGCCTAGTCTTTATACAACAATGGTGTTTGAAAAATATATGAGTTCCTTTCTGTCTGAAGATCGCGGGAGAAGTACCACAGCTGACGCTGTCTTGGAGTGGCTGTTTTCGATGGAGTATTAAATGAGTTTTTGACCAAACCATAAGTTCTACTCTAAGCCAATTCGGCTGCATACGCAATGCTATTAACAGCCTTTCTTTAGTTTGCAAAACTCAGTCTATATACAACTAACCTTCTGGCTAACCTTCGCTTTAGTTGGTGGCTGTGGTCGATATTGATGTTGGCATATATGCATGTAGATCATCATACGATTTCAGTAGTGCATACTCATCCTCTGCCACTGACACTAGGCGTGAGTGTTATCAATGTCAGATGAAACTGCAGATTCATCGTCATTGTCTGGTGCGTACTCACTGCAGCTTAAGGCTTCTCTTCGTCATCATCTTTGTATATTCTGAGACTTTCGAAATGTAGGTACTGGAAGCTTCTTCTGTAACCTAGACTAATTTCAAAGTAATCTATAGATCACCATTTGTTCGGATAGCACGGCTGGAATCTTGGCAATAAATCTCTGCCTCTGTAGCTCATCGGCGGCAGGTTTTGCCTCAAGTCTCGCATTAGGCTAATCTTTCCAGAGTAACTCGACGATAGCTTTGTAAAGCTACACTTAACACTCATACGCACCAGCAATATTGTAATTATTATGTCACAGCAGCAATTGATTTTCAGCCGACAAAACTTAACTGCGTTGTGTATTGTGCTCTAATTTTTCTCTATATATTTCTATATTATATATCTCTAATTATAAAAAAAATGTGAAAGCAACTTGCTTTAATTTGATTTGAATGAAAATAATCTTTAAAATTTAATTTTGTAGTTCCGAAAAATTAATTCAGTCTGTATAATTTCTTCATATAACCGCGTCTTTACTATTGTCGTACAAAAACACACGACTTAACATTTTGAAAGCTTTGCTAGTTATAATAATATGAATTTCTAAAGGATTTACAATTTTTTGTGGAACGACATAGCAAAATTATTTGCAAAATCTTTGCAAATTACACTTCCCAATATTAACAGAAATTGTAAAGTAAATAAAAAAAATGTCAAAAACTTTGCAAATTAGTACACTTATCAATTTCAACTTATCACTTATCAAGTTGTATAGTTATGAGGAACTTAAAGTATTGCAAATTAATGAAATTAATGAATAAGTGTAAAGTACAAAATTGGTAAGTTGTTTTGTGGAATAGGGTCTAGATTCTTCAAATATGCTTCTGTTATGTGACCAAATTTCATTGATTATTAATGGCTTCATTTAACCCAAAACTTGTAATTACAAATTCAATTAAATAAAATTTAAGCACATTTGCAAAGTTATAAAATTTTGCTAAAATTTTCAGGTTTTATTTTGTAGTTATTTCCAGGATATTTTTAGACCTTGAGAAGCATTGATTAAGCCAAATACTTTAAAGTGAGGACCAACTTAATAAAGCAACTACGTACACAAACACTAGACATTAGTGTTACAGTTATGGTAAAGGACATAAAGGTATACAAACATACGTATACTCGTATGTACATAGGCATGCATAGAGACTGGTTTTTATTGTTTGCATTGCTTACATGATTTCTCTCGGTTGTAAATATTCTAACAGAAAATATGTTTTTAAAATATAAAATATATATTTGAAAAAAGAATAAAATGACAAGATATTGTCAAATGCTCTACCAGAATGACAACAAGAAAAACACCAACCAAACAACATCAACTCTTATATATGTACGTACATATGAAGCTGGTTTAATGCTGGTGGTTACTTAACCTGCAAAACACCTTTTCTCTCCCTCTCTCCCTCTGCTTACTGTCTCTCTGAATTTTGTTATTTAGATGTTGTTTTTATTTTTATTATTGTTAAGAGACTGCCTAAAGGGATTGTAATAAACATTATTTTCTTCATTTTGTTTTGCTGTGCTGTTGCTGGTGTTGGTGTTGTTAGTAAATATTTTAAGTTGTAGTAGAGTATGTGTGAGTTTAGAGTGGATTTTCTTTAATAAACATCCATATTTACATCCTTTCATACATATATTTACAAAGTACACATGCATTATAATGTTTATGACTAAATAAAGCATATGCCAAAAAATATGGAAAACTTGCACAAACACATTTATCACATTCTCCGAGTATAGAGTATTATTTAGTGTTTGTAATATAAGTTTCAGCATTTAATATTTAATAAACTTTGTTTTGTTTTGCTTCAGAAAAAAAAATCGAAAAACAGAAAATTTACTTAATAATTTTGCTTTAATGGGAATTTAGTAGTGAGATTTTACTTTAAATGTCAGATATAATAACTCATAAATGAGCCAGTGTTCTGTTTAGAAAAGTGTCTTCTTGGGACTGTTTTCTATTTAGAAAAATGTCTTCTTAAGATAGTTTTCTGGTTAGAAAAGTGTCTTCTTCAGACAGTTTTCTGTTTAGAAAAGTGTCTTCTTCAGACAGTTTTCTATTTAGAAAAGTGTCTTCTGGAGACAGATAGTTTTTTGTTTAGAAAAGTGTCTTCTTGAGTTAGCTTTTTTTTAAGAGAATTTGTTTTAAAGCAATCTGGGTACTTTTAATGGAATTAATAGTTTTTTTTTTATTGAATTTCTTTTGTATGCCATTTTTGTTTTAAAGAAAATGTCGAATTTTTAATAGATGTAAGCTTAGTTCTGTTAGTAATATTTAAAAGTAATTGTGGAACTTTTAATAGGTTTTTTTTTGCCTTTTGCCAGATTATTGAATTTTATATTCAGAATTCAGTTGAAGGAAGATCCTTTTTCGCGAAATGCAGCCAGAAGCATTGTAAGAACTGCCAATACATCCCGAAAAATCCTCTGTTTGGTATGGTTTATGGGATGGTGGCGTCATTGGACCATACTTTTTCAAAGAGATGATGAAGGCAGGATCGTTATTATGAATGGATAGCACAGCTGGACTTGGCTGACATGTAGTTTCAACAAAAGTGCCATATAACACGCCAAGCAATGGTCCGATTAAGAGGCGAGTTTGGTGAATAGTTTGTTTCACGTTTAGGGCCTTTAGACTATTTTTTGTGGGGCTATGTTCAGGCGTATAACTTTAGGGACAAGCCCGCACGGGAAGCTAAGATACCGGCCGATATGCTAGAGAGAGTAGTTATGTCAAAATTGACCCAGCGTATGAACCATTTAAAACGTAGCCTAGGTCAACATTTACATGAAATAAGCTTTAAACATATGTATAATTATATATGTAGATCGCTGTATCGACTCAAATAAAGATTTCATATATTTCTCTAAATTGTATGTGTTTTGTTTTTTAAATCAAATCCGAAAGCTCTTAAAAAATTGTGGATTGGTTTTAGTTGAGCTTCAATAGGTTGGTTTAGAGACTTATTTTAGCATCATCAATATTAGAGATCTTTGGAAGCTTGGTTTAGCATTAATTATAGTTACGTTTAGGACCTTTTTGAGCTACAATCATCTGTCTTTTTAGATGCTTAATTTAGTATTAATAGTAGGTATTTTCAGAGTTTTTGTTAAATTTCAATTGTAGGACTGTGCATGAAACTTATCTGAGCAGCAATTGTTGGTCTGTTTAGAGTCTTACTGAGATTCAATCTTAGGTCTATGTCGAAGCTTAAGGTAATCATTAATCGTAGAACTGTGTGTCGGAACTTTTTAAGTTTCTATGTTAGGTCTGTTTAGAAGCCTTGAGTCTTTTCACAGCTTACTGAGCACCAATCTTTAAGTTCTTTAGAGTCTTTATTTGGTCTCCATTGTGGGTATTTTAAGAACTCCTACATCACTTTTTCACTTCCATAGAAAATTAGTTTAGAGATTTTGTTTAGTTTCAAAAGTAGGTACATATATTTGTAGTCTTAGCTTAGTTTCAGTTTCAATTCATTTACAGACATAGATAACTCTTTAGTGGACATGGTTAGCCTGTGGATCGATTAGCACGCATCCAGGCCGTCCCATGGGGGATATGTCGATTTATGTATTATGTATATTTATGTATTACTTATTTAATGTATAAACTAAGGATTTTTTTTAGGGTTTCAATAAAAGAACAGACTAAATTTATTAATTTTTATGTCAATTTCGTAAATATAAAATAAAATAACAAAAATTAAAAATAAAAAACAAAAACAAAAGTGAGAAAAGATAAAAGTTGTTGGTAAGGTAAGTGTAAACTATCCACTTATTTCAATATTTTCACTGTCGAAATCTTTGTGTATGATATAGAACGAAACATTTTATGCACTAGCCAACATTGAATTTTTACATTCTGCTCTGGTTTGTCTTTAACATCCTTTATATGCACAGTGTGTATTTCTGTTCATTTTAACGTCTTAGTTATCCTTCAATTGCACATATTTCGAGATAATCCGCTTCAAGGCTTTTTTTTAAGTCTTTGTTGAGCTTAATCGTATATTTGTTTATGGTGTTAGTAGGACTGCAATCATAGGTGAATTTAGCTTTAAGTGTGGCTCTTTAAATAGCCTTGAATCATTATCAATCCTGGATCTTTATGTACTTATCGTGAGTTTCAATCGCGATCTTTTAAATAGCCTTAAAACAGCATCAATCTTAGCGCTTTAAATAGCATTAAATCAGTCTTAATTGTGCCTCTTAGGCTTGATTAACTTCAATCGTGATATTTAAAATAGCCTAGAATCACTTTGTTTTGTGGTTTTTAAATTGAATTGAATCTTTGTGTAGTCTGTGCTTCAATCGTGGCTCTTTATGTAGTCTTGGTGAGTTTCAATCGTGAAACGTTACACTGTTATATCTTATGCTATCCGCAACTTTTATTGCTGGTTTATGTCACGGTCAGTTTGTTTCTATGGCCGTCTATTTGAGCCGCACTTTAAGCATTTCTATAACCAAAAAACGTAATGAAAGTTACAATAATAATTTGAAACATTTAAAATAAATTACGCCTGCTCACTTAAATGTTATAGCACACCAAAAAATAAAACGAAATTATTTTTCTAACGTTATACAAAAAAAGACTTAAAATTGTTGTAATATAGGCGGACATTAAAAAAACAACAACAATACATAACCCACAGCAGACCAACACTATAAAAAATATTTAAGTATTTATCATTTTTATTATGGTCTTTGAAAGAAAAATATAAAGAATACACACAACAAAGTCTTTTCTTATGATGATTTTCTGGTATTTGGATTATTCCCTTTCTTTAGTTTAAGATAATCATCCATACATTTCACCTCTTTTTTACTTGCAGGGGGGAAAAAAATAAAATATTGCTGTTGTATTGTAACAAATATTTTTTTTTGTATTTTGTTCTTTTAGATGTACCTAACGAGCAAATGGATTTTGTGCTGTTGTTGGCTTCTCTGTGTACAACTCACAATTACAATTGTGATCGCCTGTAGAGTTTCGGAATATCCTTGCAAAGGAAGCACAAGTATTTGTATACCATTGGATAAATATTGTGATGGCAAGGCAGACTGTGAAGACGGCAGTGATGAGCCCAGACATTGCACGGGTAAGTTTTTATTTTTTAAAAAGTAAGCTTAAGAAATATAAAATAATAAAACCAAGTTAGAGCCGAATGTTAAATACCCTAAACTTAACTATGTATAACGAGAAATTATTACAGAAATTTTATTTTTCTTCAGATTATTTTAACTACTAATTGTAAGAACACCATTGTAAATGGAATGGATTTTTGTTTTGTTTTGTTGGGTCTCAGATGAATATTTCTCAGTGTTAGACACGGAATGACAAGCTTATATATACCCTCAGTCACCACTTGTAGGGTGTAGGGTGTATAATAATGTTATAATGAGTAAAAATAGCGGGTACGGAGAGCATGAAAGCATCAACAAGCTGATGTTGAGTAAGATGTTGACAAAATATTTTCAGAAATTTGTTGTTAGTTTGCCATTGAAGTTGCTTTATATTTTCTAATAAAGTGGCAGAAAATTTCAAGTTGGCGGAAGATTTTTTCTTGCGAGAAATTGGAAATATGCAGCATATTTTTTTTTTATTTAAAATCACTGTCTGTGATTTACGGAAAATAGCAATTTTTTAATAAGACAGGGTAAAAAAAAGTTTGTTGTATTATATTGTTAAATGTAAAAGATGTTTAGGAAACTAGAAAATCTGGTTAATAACATATTAGCAAGAGAGTATCAGACATTTTAAGAACTACTATAAACCATTTGCATTACTTAGAGTTAGTTAGGTAATGAATGGTTATAATATAATATATGAAAACCAGTTAATAGTCATAAAGCTGTTAACGATTTAGTAAACTAGATGTATCAGTAGAATCTGGGTGATAGCATGTTAGTAACACAATATCAGACGTTTTAAGAACTACCATAAACCATTTGCATTACTTAGAGTTAGTTAGGTAATGAATGGTTTATAATATAATATTTGATAAACTGTTAGCAGTCATAAGGCTGTTAAAGATTTAGGAAACTAGATGTATCAGTACGATATGGGTAATAACAAGTTAGTAACATATTATATTACATTTTACGCACTAATATATACCACCTGCCTTATTTAGAAGTAGTTGGGTAATGATTTATAACATAATGTTTAATGGACAGGTAACAGTTATAAACCTAATCCAAGAGTTGTTATAGTTCGACATAATTTGTTCGACGTTTTCTAATCGAGTATAAAGGACTGATATGTGAAGGGAAAATAACACATAATTGACTATAAGACAAAAACCGCTTTAAAAATACGACATCTGTTTCCCGCATTTTTAAAGTATACACCCGTATTTAAACTGTGATAATAATACATTGAATACTTGATTAGTAAATTCCTTTGTATTAAACTTCTTGTCTGTACACCACAAAAATTGCACTAGAATTGAAGTTCTCTTAGGTGGTATTCATTACCTAACGGCAGGTAATGCTTTAGTAAGGATGTCTGTTACCGTGTCTTTAGTACCAATATGAATTATGAAGTAGTCGTCTCATAATTATTATTTTCAAATGATTCCAATTAATTTCCTTGTTTTAAGTGTATTAAAATTCTTGTGTATTATTTGGCCATGAAAAATTTTACTGAGAAATATTTCTGCTTCGATCCGTTTAAAGCATTTCACAGCCAATTTTCATGCCGTATTATGCTTGACTTGAACTTATTGTTTGTTAATTAAAGCAAATTATTTGTGCTAATATTTGTTTAAATAATATTTACGTAATTTGTTTCGCAAAATACAAACACCAGCTACATAAACTTTTCTATGCAAAAACTTAAACAAAAAAAAAAAAAAAGAAAGAGCAAAACACCGTCATATTTGAAAAGTTGTTTTTTTTCGTCTTCACTTTTCACATTTGAACAATTTCATTTTTCAAAATGCTTGTAGATAAAATTGAGGGCTGCAAAAGAAAGGAAATGAAATTTGTGTGTGTACGAGTATTGCCAATTCTAATTTAAGCCCAAGCCATGTAAATAAAAATTTGTATATATGTATTTTATTTTATATGCGAGTATTTGTCAGTCAGTTACACTTGCTATGTGTTCGTTTGTTTATTTGCCTTGCAACTCATCTTTTTTTTTTTTTTTTGCACAAGTATTTCATTTTTGTCAGTTGCTGTTGCCTTTAGAAATGACAGCACTAAATTTGATGTTGTTAACTTTGCCGTGTAGCCTTCAATATGGCTGGCATATCTTGTCTTGATTTTTGTCCCTTTTTGTCTAATTTTTTGTTTCGAAGAGACTTGAATTCCTTGTGCCATGTTAACTTTGATTACACTTGTTTAATTTTTCGTTTCGTTTTACGTTTCAATTTATTTTATTTTTTTGTCTTTCTTACTGTTGTGGGAGTGATGAGTGATGAATTTAATTTGCCTTGTTTATATTTGCCTGTTGTAACGTCCTTTAAAAAAAAAGGTTACTTATGTCTTGTTTTCGCTACAGTTGTATACAATTCTTACTTTTTATTTAGTTATTTAAATAAATTTGTTTGTTGCTATTACTATTTCTGTTTATATTTTGATTTGTTTTTACTTTTGCTTATAATATTTATTTAAGTAATTTATGCAAATTGTGCTGCTTCATAAAATAAACGCATGTATAATCATTTAAAAGGGCCGGTTAGTAAAGGCTAAGAATTATTTTAAATGTTGTCCTTCAGCTTCAAGGAGATGAATGAACAAAAAGGGACAAGAATATGAAAATTTTGCAACATACCATAAAATTAATTTTCTACTCCAGCGATTTAAGTTTTTTCTAAAATGAAGAATTGTTAATAAGGATATAAAATTTAATAAATTTAACTAAACTAAAGCTATGTGCAAACGGTTATCAGATTTTACAACATTGTCAAAACAATGTTCAGAGAATAGCTAACAACCTTGTGAACTTACAATTTTTGTCTTCCAGCGTTGTCAGAAAACACATGTTCAGTACATTGTAAAATAAAAATATTGTCAGATATTGAACAATCGTGTGAGCACATTTTTGTTATTGAAGATAATTTTCAAATACTTATTATTGTCAAATGTGTAAAGTTTATGCATCTGACAATTTCAACATTGCCAGAGAAATGATTTCTATTTGCAACTCTACACATACATATGTAAATAAACAAACGAAAGTATGTATCACAAATATTTAAGAATAAGCAAATAATAAATAGATAGCGACATTTCAATTAATGAATCCTGTGTCATAGAGTGCAGCTATAAACCAATTGAATTAAATTTTTGTATTCAGTCGTCAACAAGCTCTGAAGGGGCAACAAAAAATCTATTCCAAACAGAAAGGTAGAAATCATGTGGTCAGTATTAGCAAACTTTCTGAGGAAGTTGAGGCACGTCGAAGTATAAGGAATACTGATTGCGTTGAGTAAAAACTTGCCAAAGTTATTTTATATTATTTTATATGACGTGTTCTGCCACTCAAACTTTGCGGTGCTTTTCTTTACTTTGTCATCATTCCCGCTACTTTCTAGTACATACATGCAGCTAAAACTTTTTCAATTGCTCTTTGTTGTTCCATGACAATATTTAACATTTTTAAACACACACACAATTCTGGCAATTGCCTGACAAAGAACAATCTGCCATACAACAACCGTGTAAACTGATAACTTCTGTTAACACATAAATTTATTGTATGATATTTGTGTGCGAATGAAATTGTAAGGTTTACTTACGGTCGTCTGAACTGAAAATTTACCTTTTGCTAATAATTTTTCAATGTCAGTACATCTAGCAAAATGCACTAGCATATTGCCAGATCTGACAATATTGTATGATCTGACAACCATCTATACTTTATAAAGTGCCACGACTAAAACTAAACTAAGATTCAACTCAGACACAACTGAATCTCCTATAATATTAAACTAAGACTATGTAAAGAGCTACGACTGAATCTAAACAAAGATTAAGACATGTGAACTAAGATAAGATTAAGACTATACAGGTACGTACAGTGGGGAACACAAATGGGTACATGTTCGTAATTTGTGCACTTGTTTTTGCATAAAAACAAAACTAATAAATTTAAACAAATAAAGTACATTAGAAAATGTTATTTGTCATTTATTTTTTATTGAATACATGGTGTAACTATATAAGATGAGTGCAGTAGCACAGCTGACAGACTTTGTTGACAATTTACTTATGTCAAAAGTAATACTTTTTCAAGTGTTTTCGACAGTAGTATATTTTGTTAACAAAATCAATAATCTGCAAGAGTTCGTTTTTAAATCGATTTATGGTTAAATTATAGACTAAACTTAACATATTTGACATGTTACACGAAAACAGCTGAGCTGCCAAAAACAGTCTTGCCAAAAAAAAGTTACAAAAAGATCACCTTTTATTTATTTAGCTATCGCTTGAAATAGCTACTTTTTGTCATTCTTAGAATATTGTCCTTAATGGCTTTTGGCAGTTTCTTTATTATTCATTATAATTTGATTTGTGTCGGATAATTTGCAAAAAGTGTTTACCACAACATATAATTAAATTAATATCAGACTAATGTTTGTTTTTTTTTTTAAATTCATAAACAAAGCAATCACTTACAAATCGAATGGTAATTTTTGATATTTTTGGGCAAATAATTCAAAAGATACACTTGTGCAAAATTAAATACACGCAAGTTTTTTTTACTAATTGTTTATTTGCCGAAAATTATTATTTTTCATTTTGTAATGTAAATTATTTTGTTTATCATTAAACCTGATGTAAATAGCAAAAAACATTTTTAAATTTCTTTTACTAGATGTATTTGTATGCAATAAAAAGTGCACAAGGCACAGACGTGTATTTATTTGTGCTCCCCATTGTTTGATTGCTGACTATATGGACCTGCTATTGTTTAACAGTTTTAAAGTCTCATTTAAAATTGTACAAAAACCTACGAATAAATTTGATATTGATAATTGTTTGAGACTGTAGAGAGATCTAGAATTGAGCAAATTTACATTTCTTTATTTTTACCCTCTCCTAGATTTCTTCCTGCTTAAGAGCTGTTTAAAGCTTTGGTATTACGCCACATCCACTTGAAGCTCTTTTAATAGTTGCTTTATATTAAATGAAATTATAAACATTTCATGTTGGTTTTTTATTACACCAGAAAGTTTCGGTATTCAAGTTCCCCCACCAGCATGTTTAAGTTTTGTTTTTGTTGATGCCATAGGTAAACAACGGAAATATTCCCTTCAACTTTTTCATTACAATTTTTTCCAACCGATAAACAAGCTTTTATTTATATCAATTTTTTATTTTTTTTATTTTTGATTTGACAAAGTCCTTTTTAATAAGTTTGTTTTATTTCTTCTTTTCCAGGAAATTTAATTAAGTAAAAACACAAAATAATTTAAAATGTAAATGACATTAAAAGAAAAGTAAAATTTTATATTGAGTGTATGATGAGGAAAAGGGAAAGTGTAGGCAGAAGGTGGACAAAAAAATAATGGAATTATTATAAACTTTTTTTTTTAACATAACAATGTAATGAATAATTAAGAAGCCGACGTAAATTTGAGAAAAGTATTTTAAGTGATATTTACTCGCAATGAAAATGATTTAAACAAAAAATATTTAATAATAATAATTTAAGTAAAAACTACAAAATAACTAACTAAAATAACTATTTTCCCAGTTGCCTAACAGTTTGAACTATTCCCCCTTTAGTACTTCCATGAATACCTTAATTTATGCAGCAAAAAGTATAAACTTCTAAAAAAACCCTTATCAATAGTTCATATTTTTTTCTTCAATTCTTTTGACACATTTTCTTACTCTTTTATCTCTATGTCATTCAGTTTTCTTTCTTTTACCATTACAGTTTGCAACCGCACCTATTATGGTGATATTGGTCGTACGTACTCTATTAAAGTACCAACACCCCAATGGAATAAACTGCCATTTTTATGTCACTTAACATTCACAGCATCTGGGCATGATCAAGGTGACATTGTACAGGTAAGTGTAAAAATGAAGTAAAAACCACACAGAAATCTGCTGATTAATGAAATGACACAAACACCATCAACAAAAATCCTCATACCAACAAACAGACAGACAGACCTAAATATATATTTTCAAACACACTGGATAGACGACAGGCATGTAGACATAAATATCTATATATTTATATCTATATATAAATTTTGAGTATAATAGATTCATACAGGACAATATGTTTTATGCAGAGGTGCTTGTGAGTATCTGTCTGCATATCTGCGAAACAAAAATCATGATAAGATTTTAAGCCGCAGAAAAAATATAAACAACTACGACTATTGCAACTTCTAATACCATTACTAAACACTGTTAGTGACAACTAGCACACAACAAAAGCCATAAATCACAGACTAATGTACCAACAATTGGGAAGTAATCCCATTCAATATGATTAAGTCATTCATAAATAATATAACTTTATAATTTTATAACTTTATAACTTTATAACTTTATAACTTTATAACTTTATAACTTTATAACTTTATAACTTTATAACTTTATAACTTTATAACTTTATAACTTTATAACTTTATAACTTTATAACTTTATAACTTTATAACTTTATAACTTTATAACTTTATAACTTTATAACTTTATAACTTTATAACTTTATAACTTTATAACTTTATAACTTTATAACTTTATAACTTTATAACTTTATAACTTTATAACTTTATAACTTTATAACTTTATAACTTTATAACTTTATAACTTTATAACTTTATAACTTTATAACTTTATAACTTTATAACTTTATAACTTTATAACTTTATAACTTTATAACTTTATAACTTTATAACTTTATAACTTTATAACTTTATAACTTTATAACTTTATAACTTTATAACTTTATAACTTTATAACTTTATAACTTTATAACTTTATAACTTTATAACTTTATAACTTTATAACTTTATAACTTTATAACTTTATAACTTTATAACTTTATAACTTTATAACTTTATAACTTTATAACTTTATAACTTTATAACTTTATAACTTTATAACTTTATAACTTTATAACTTTATAACTTTATAACTTTATAACTTTATAACTTTATAACTTTATAACTTTATAACTTTATAACTTTATAACTTTATAACTTTATAACTTTATAACTTTATAACTTTATAACTTTATAACTTTATAACTTTATAACTTTATAACTTTATAACTTTATAACTTTATAACTTTATAACTTTATAACTTTATAACTTTATAACTTTATAACTTTATAACTTTATAACTTTATAACTTTATAACTTTATAACTTTATAACTTTATAACTTTATAACTTTATAACTTTATAACTTTATAACTTTATAACTTTATAACTTTATAACTTTATAACTTTATAACTTTATAACTTTATAACTTTATAACTTTATAACTTTATAACTTTATAACTTTATAACTTTATAACTTTATAACTTTATAACTTTATAACTTTATAACTTTATAACTTTATAACTTTATAACTTTATAACTTTATAACTTTATAACTTTATAACTTTATAACTTTATAACTTTATAACTTTATAACTTTATAACTTTATAACTTTATAACTTTATAACTTTATAACTTTATAACTTTATAACTTTATAACTTTATAACTTTATAACTTTATAACTTTATAACTTTATAACTTTATAACTTTATAACTTTATAACTTTATAACTTTATAACTTTATAACTTTATAACTTTATAACTTTATAACTTTATAACTTTATAACTTTATAACTTTATAACTTTATAACTTTATAACTTTATAACTTTATAACTTTATAACTTTATAACTTTATAACTTTATAACTTTATAACTTTATAACTTTATAACTTTATAACTTTATAACTTTATAACTTTATAACTTTATAACTTTATAACTTTATAACTTTATAACTTTATAACTTTATAACTTTATAACTTTATAACTTTATAACTTTATAACTTTATAACTTTATAACTTTATAACTTTATAACTTTATAACTTTATAACTTTATAACTTTATAACTTTATAACTTTATAACTTTATAACTTTATAACTTTATAACTTTATAACTTTATAACTTTATAACTTTATAACTTTATAACTTTATAACTTTATAACTTTATAACTTTATTATTTATTGTAATTTCATAATATTACTATTTATGTTGATCTTTCTTTTCTTATTTAATTTATTTTTGATATCAATGGCGATCTTTACTTCCCTAACTCAACAGTCTATTTTCTTTGAACTCTTGACTAAGTAGAAAAACGGACTATTTGTGTTTAAAAATGAGTTGGTTTGTGCAGTCAATATTTTTTTTTTCAACTTTTCACACGAATCCGAACAAAATATTCACGGAAAATCTGTTGTTTTTTTCCAACTTCTATCTCCGCATGATGTTTGACTTTCGTTGACACTTTTAAGCTGCCAGTGGGGGTTGGGGAATATAGAATAAGTTTCTATATACTCACATAATATTCAGTTACCTGCATGGTTTTTAAAAGTGAAGTTTTTGTGTTTTGTTTTGTATGTAAAGGAGTTGTGGCAAGAACTGCTATGGATAAATAGGAAAGTCAACTACAAGTTTTGATATTTTTGCGGGACTGTCATAATTTTAACATCTCTCCGTGGCCTGACAGCGTATGGTTTGGCATGTTGTTGTTATTTAGTTGTTGTTAAAACGATGTTATCATTAATTCAGAGATAAGCATCCGGCAGCAAAATGCACGCATATCTAGGAATAAATAGCATGATTCGAATATTTGAACAATAGTTTGTAAAGACTTGCAAAAATAAAAGAATGTTGAAATAAAATTTAGTCTCAAGTATTCTTCTACAGATCATGCTCTCTGTTTAAGGACATAAATCTGTTGGTAAGTGGGTAGGAGGTGAGTGGTGGTTAGAAATAATGGTAAAACCTTGTTCTGTTGATTATTTACCTACACAGAAGCTATCTCCCACTCCTAAATATTCCTACCAAGTATTATTTGAAATTTTTTAGACTCTACATTTTTGTCTATTATTTTATTGTTTTCAGGTTGTTAACCCTTATTATAATACTTTATAAACAATTAAATAAATTTTGTTTTCTCTCCACATTGCTGTTTTCCCCTTAAAAAGTTTTAAAACTTGCCTGCTTTCAAAAGTTTTTGTTTTGTTTAGGGAATACTTGTGTTGCCAGAATTTGTAAGGGTTGATAATTTTGTGGAAAAGATAATTCCAATCTAATAAACTTAGTTAGATAGTAAAATATAACATTCATATAGAACAAATTAACATATTTAACGCTATAGCTCGTTTGTATTTGGTAATTATTGTAGTCTCTATTGGAATCACGCCTATTTAAATGATTAATAATTTTTTGATTATCCTTATTCAAATTTCCGCACACAGTCATGAATATTTTAACTCTGCATGTTCACAGTTTTTTGATAAGGGCGATTTAATAAATACTTTGCTGTGTCCTGAGTAAAGAAAGGCAATTGTTAAAGTTAAAGAGTCATTGTGTATTTAAGTTGCACAATATGACAGTTGAACTCTAAGGTTTAAAGTGCTGTGCTGTGATGTGATATAATATATTTTAAATTGTTCTGCATGTTGTATAAAGTTATAAAGTTATAAAGTTATAAAGTTATAAATTTATAAAGTTATAAAGTTATAAAGTTATAAAGTTATAAAGTTATAAAGTTATAAAGTTATAAAGTTATAAAGTTATAAAGTTATAAAGTTATAAAGTTATAAAGTTATAAAGTTATAAAGTTATAAAGTTATAAAGTTATAAAGTTATAAAGTTATAAAGTTATAAAGTTATAAAGTTATAAAGTTATAAAGTTATAAAGTTATAAAGTTATAAAGTTATAAAGTTATAAAGTTATAAAGTTATAAAGTTATAAAGTTATAAAGTTATAAAGTTATAAAGTTATAAAGTTATAAAGTTATAAAGTTATAAAGTTATAAAGTTATAAAGTTATAAAGTTATAAAGTTATAAAGTTATAAAGTTATAAAGTTATAAAGTTATAAAGTTATAAAGTTATAAAGTTATAAAGTTATAAAGTTATAAAGTTATAAAGTTATAAAGTTATAAAGTTATAAAGTTATAAAGTTATAAAGTTATAAAGTTATAAAGTTATAAAGTTATAAAGTTATAAAGTTATAAAGTTATAAAGTTATAAAGTTATAAAGTTATAAAGTTATAAAGTTATAAAGTTATAAAGTTATAAAGTTATAAAGTTATAAAGTTATAAAGTTATAAAGTTATAAAGTTATAAAGTTATAAAGTTATAAAGTTATAAAGTTATAAAGTTATAAAGTTATAAAGTTATAAAGTTATAAAGTTATAAAGTTATAAAGTTATAAAGTTATAAAGTTATAAAGTTATAAAGTTATAAAGTTATAAAGTTATAAAGTTATAAAGTTATAAAGTTATAAAGTTATAAAGTTATAAAGTTATAAAGTTATAAAGTTATAAAGTTATAAAGTTATAAAGTTATAAAGTTATAAAGTTATAAAGTTATAAAGTTATAAAGTTATAAAGTTATAAAGTTATAAAGTTATAAAGTTATAAAGTTATAAAGTTATAAAGTTATAAAGTTATAAAGTTATAAAGTTATAAAGTTATAAAGTTATAAAGTTATAAAGTTATAAAGTTATAAAGTTATAAAGTTATAAAGTTATAAAGTTATAAAGTTATAAAGTTATAAAGTTATAAAGTTATAAAGTTATAAAGTTATAAAGTTATAAAGTTATAAAGTTATAAAGTTATAAAGTTATAAAGTTATAAAGTTATAAAGTTATAAAGTTATAAAGTTATAAAGTTATAAAGTTATAAAGTTATAAAGTTATAAAGTTATAAAGTTATAAAGTTATAAAGTTATAAAGTTATAAAGTTATAAAGTTATAAAGTTATAAAGTTATAAAGTTATAAAGTTATAAAGTTATAAAGTTATAAAGTTATAAAGTTATAAAGTTATAAAGTTATAAAGTTATAAAGTTATAAAGTTATAAAGTTATAAAGTTATAAAGTTATAAAGTTATAAAGTTATAAAGTTATAAAGTTATAAAGTTATAAAGTTATAAAGTTATAAAGTTATAAAGTTATAAAGTTATAAAGTTATAAAGTTATAAAGTTATAAAGTTATAAAGTTATAAAGTTATAAAGTTATAAAGTTATAAAGTTATAAAGTTATAAAGTTATAAAGTTATAAAGTTATAAAGTTATAAAGTTATAAAGTTATAAAGTTATAAAGTTATAAAGTTATAAAGTTATAAAGTTATAAAGTTATAAAGTTATAAAGTTATAAAGTTATAAAGTTATAAAGTTATAAAGTTATAAAGTTATAAAGTTATAAAGTTATAAAGTTATAAAGTTATAAAGTTATAAAGTTATAAAGTTATAAAGTTATAAAGTTATAAAGTTATAAAGTTATAAAGTTATAAAGTTATAAAGTTATAAAGTTATAAAGTTATAAAGTTATAAAGTTATAAAGTTATAAAGTTATAAAGTTATAAAGTTATAAAGTTATAAAGTTATAAAGTTATAAAGTTATAAAGTTATAAAGTTATAAAGTTATAAAGTTATAAAGTTATAAAGTTATAAAGTTATAAAGTTATAAAGTTATAAAGTTATAAAGTTATAAAGTTATAAAGTTATAAAGTTATAAAGTTATAAAGTTATAAAGTTATAAAGTTATAAAGTTATAAAGTTATAAAGTTATAAAGTTATAAAGTTATAAAGTTATAAAGTTATAAAGTTATAAAGTTATAAAGTTATAAAGTTATAAAGTTATAAAGTTATAAAGTTATAAAGTTATAAAGTTATAAAGTTATAAAGTTATAAAGTTATAAAGTTATAAAGTTATAAAGTTATAAAGTTATAAAGTTATAAAGTTATAAAGTTATAAAGTTATAAAGTTATAAAGTTATAAAGTTATAAAGTTATAAAGTTATAAAGTTATAAAGTTATAAAGTTATAAAGTTATAAAGTTATAACTAAGCTTAAAGCTAAAGTGTTACAATTTTGTTCATAATAATAGTAATTATGTTCAACACAATACAAACTTCTACTCCTGGGGCTTTCTAAAATGTACATGATCCGCCCACTTCCAGTTACTCAAACTGCTCAAGAGAAGCTGCAAGTTTTTCTTTTTTCATTTGTTTTACATACATGTATTTTGAGCCACAGGTATCTTAAATATTCATAAATGCCTTTATTGTAACTAATTGCAGGACATAAGCTCTTTTAGTTACTCTTATATCTATAACATGTATCTATACATTAAATCGGATTTATTTTTTGGGGAAAAAAATAAAGATTTAATATTGAAAAGCCTTTGTATATCCCTGACCACAATACATACACTCCACTCGTCCCCTCTTTAAAATTTCAAAATTGATTTTAACTTAACTTTTATTTAACGAAAGCATACGTTGTATTTTTTTTATGTTATAACTCTTAATATATTATTCAAAAAATATTTTCAATTTACTTTATTCTCAGTTTATATGTTACTTGTTTTTTGCAGATAATATTTGATAGTTTTACTGTGGGTCGCTTTGATGAGGGTATGGTTGATACCGATGTTGACGGGTATGAGACAAGTTTAAGTCCCACTGGCGAATTGCCTGGTTGTCCAGAAGGCTTTATGCAGGTAAGTTTTATGTTTGGTTTTAAAGCCATACAGATACAGATACTATATACACATTGTATAGGTACTTAAAAGGAAAGATGCATGCAAATGCCACACAATCACTTTATACAATATTAATGATAAAATGTGGTTGTATACATATGCTCGTATGTATGTAGGTAAATAGTAAATAAAGGGCTATTTGTCTGTCATTATATACATATATGTACATACTGATAATGATGAGTTGAGTAGTAGTTAAATGACATAAAATGTAAATTCTTAAAACCCAAAATCCATGCATATATAATTTTCTGTATTAAGAAATTGAAATGCAATTTAGAATTTGCAAATTTAATTTAGAGTTAAAAATGTATTTTAAATTACTGCTTACTTGGCAATTGGGCAATAAATTCTACATTATTTATACCAATGAAAAAAAAGCTGCTTATTTAAATAAATATAAGTTTGGCAGAACACATTTTCAGCGAATAAAGAGAAATGAGAAATGAAAATGACAAAAATTACGAGTAGATAAATATAAGTAATTATTGAAAAATAAATTAAAGGTAAATTAGGATTTAGTCAAGATTAAGAAGATATAAACAGCTACCATAGAAGTTAAATAAAGCACATCTAAAGACCCAAACTGTAGGCTGAATAAGAATTATATAAAGAGTCAAGATTGAAGCTAATAAAGGGAAACTAATGAAAGTAAACTAAGTGTACGGTCACATTTAGCAAATATTTACACAAAAAAGACGTTGTTTACTTTTACAAGAGTTTTGCAAGATCAAACAACATCAAATAAAATAAGACTAAATATTTATTGTGTCCTGTCCTAAATAAAAAAAGTTTTTTTTTTTTTTTTAATAAATAAACAAGTTTAAATATATCGACAGCTCAATTCCAAAACCTGCTAAGTCGAAAAAGTGAGTTTTGCAGGAAAAGCTCCTAAAGTTTACAGGCGATATCTAAAAAACCATATGAGGTAGAACTTTGTTTTTTATAACTATTGATTGGACTAGCCAATCACAACAAAAATTTGACAGAATTTAAGTTGAAAAAATCTAAATTCAAAAACGCAAACAAATTAAAAACATGCTAAGTCTACATAGTATGGTTTGGAATTGAGCTGTCGATATTTTATTTAGTGGTTAAGTCTTTTTCGGCAAAGACCATAATTTGAAGCTAATTCGAGACTAGTTTTATAATGTTTTATGATTGAATATAAATAGAAAGATACTCAATGAAGCTGAACAATTAATAAAGTTCCTAAATTAAAGCTAAACACATACTATAGACATAACGTGACCATACATTACGCTTTTGGCGGTATTCTCCCATTTTTTGAACACACATCCCGCTTAAATTTTAAATCTTACTTTTCGTTAATTTGGAAGAAAATATAAAAACTCCAAACTGTGATTGTTGGCCTCTTCTTTAAACATTTGAATTTAATTGTCGTCGTTTTAGTAACAGATTTTAATGACCTGCAAAGTATTTTACCAGCAATAAATGAAAAGTAAAAAGTCGAGTTGTTGGAATTTTTGTCTCATTTTCTGAGTATTGCGTGGTTATTCATGTACTTGTGTGCAGATAGTCCCAACCTGATCAGCCATATAGAATTTTGAAAGTATTTAAAAAAAATTTAGATTTTAACGTTTCTTCAAGAACAATTCAATTTTGAAAAATGTTCAGATTCATGTTTTGTTTAAATTGTCACTGGCTGTTAAATCAATGTTTTTTGTTTAAAGAATTTGGTAAGGTTTAGAAGTTGTTAACAAAAATATAATTATATTTATAATTTTTAACAGTTTTTAAAATATTAATTCGCTAGAATCCATTTTGTAAAATGTATGTGATTTATATTATTCTGCAGTGATTCTGATTTTTATAGTTTTAGAATTAATGATTTTACAAAAATCATAAACATTTTTAAAAGTTTAAAAGTAATCAATATGATAGAATCAGTTTTTTTCATATCATAATATTAAAGATCCCGCTTTTTCATTATATTTACTTTGCAATCCCGCTTTTTCATCGTTAACAGCCCGCTTTTTGATAAAAACTCTGTGGTCACGTTATATATATAAATACTCGTATTGTCGAAGCCATGAATCTAATAATAAACATTACGTATGGCGCAGGTCCGTTATATTTTACAAAAACTGTGAGAGTAGAATTGAGAGCAAAATTTCTTCCTGTGACGTCACAAGTCAAAAATATGTTTATGTTTGCTTAACTTTAATGCATATACAAGTTTTAAAACGAAGTGTTACGTTTTTAATTGTGGAAATTTTCAAAAATAATAACATAAATTTAATCTTTTTTCAATTTCAAAAAGACAATGAATTAAAAAAAAAACAAAGAGCACAATTTTGCCACCTTGATGAAAAAAAATTAAAAGCTTCTCATGATTTTGTATTGAACACTTTAAGGCACATCATACAAAAGCAGATATGAAATTCAAAATGGTTAACTGAAACCGTTTGCGTTTAAGGTAGTTTATGTTAGGTTATCAAAGCCTGCTGACGAATTTGTGTGCCAAATTAAAAATCTCGAGCTGTATTGAAATCTTTGAATGCTGAAAATCTCTTAATTTGCAACGAGTATTTAAAAAAGCATACATGTAAATGAGTCAAGTATTATTAATGCCAATATTAAGGCTAAAACACTTTTTTTCTTGATATGCAACTAGTCTAGCAGCAATGGTTTCCCGAAATTTAGGTAATGCAAGCGTTTTGAAAATACACTTAGTTAGAAAAAAGTGTAGCCAAATATACAGAAGTGAGCTCTCAAGGTCTTTAAAAATACAATTTAATTGCATTTATTAGCAATTGCTAAATAAGATTTTGGAATAAAAGTTGTCACCATTACAACTTTTGTGATGAGTGCCTGGAGCCATAGTTAAGCATAAGAGGGATAAGTATATGATGAGGAATTAATGATGCAAAACTGAGATTGTTAACAGGTCATAAATTGAAGCTGAACCAAAACTTTTTGAGTACTTAAGTTTGAAGAAGAACTAGGGGTTTATGTTATAAACCCCTAAAATTGAAGCCGAGCTAAGACTGTACAAATACTTGCAATTGTTGCAATTATATTAAACTTAGAATGGAGCTCAACTAAGACTAAATATAGCTATTTACTTATCTCCTTTGCACTGGAAATTCAATGGTCATTTCCCTCTACTATTCACTGAAATATACAACCGTAACGCTAACCTTCACCAAAAATGTATTAAAAACCGTTTGAAAAATTAAAACAACTTCGTACTTAACACAGAAAAAAATAAAAATGAGTTTCAATTAAAATATTTGTGGAACCAATTAAAAATTTAATTGAAATCGGACCAGTAAACAAAATGATAGTATCAAAAAAAAAATATAAAAAAAAATGTGAGATTTAATTGAAAATATCAGAAAAAGTAATTGAATCAATTAAAATTTTAATTGAAAATTATTTTAAAATCAATTAAAGGTTTAATTGAAAAAAAACATGATTTTTTTTTCTGTGTAATAACAAATCTATAAACAAAGATATACTAAATGCGCAAAATAATATTTAGTTAACAACACAAAAATAAACAAATGAAAACACACGTTTACCAAAAGAATTATACAAAAATTATACAAAAAAATTATAACCAAAAAGCCATAAATAATTTTTAAAATAAACAATAAGCCATAAAAGTAGCACACATTTCAGACAACCACTTATAACTGATTTTACACACTTATAGTCATATATGTACATACATATATACGTGTATATTTATTAGTAAATATACACATACACAAACAGCTTCTATATAAAATCTAGGCTAAGCGAAGAGTTTCTATGGAAAATCTTGACTATGCAAAGGGTTTATAAAAAAAATATTGGCTACGCCAAGAGTTTCTGTATAGAATTTTGACTCAGCGAAGAGTTTCTATAAAAAAATCTTGGCTATGCGAAGAGTTTGTATAGAAACCTTGGCTATGCGAAGATTTTCTATAAAAAATCTTGGCGCAAAATTTCTATAGGAAATAATGACTATGAAAGTCCAGGCAAAGACTTTCTATACAAAATCAAAGACTTATAAATGGAAAGTAGCGCACATTTCGGGCAACTATTTATAAACGTTTACACACACACATACTTTCCCAATTCTTAGCAACACACATACACCGTCTTGCACTTTATTACTTCCTTTGAATACATGAAATGTTTTTGATCAAAATAAAAAAAAAACGAATTATTTCAGTTCTTTTTATGGGATTTACAGAACAAGTTAAAGCAAAAAAATAAATAAACAAAAATTTATTCTTGTACTTGTAGTTTTTTTTTTCTGTTAGTAAATCGATAAAAATCCGATTTTCTATTGTTTTGATGGTTCAATGAATTGTAGCTGAAATTTTTAAATGAAGTGTTGCAAAATGAAAATCTCCAATAAGAAGAAATACACCAGAAAAAAAAAACAAACAAATTTGAAGTCCTCGTCCTTTTTGCTGAAATTACTTTTGTGCAACAAATAAAATAGTTTCCTGTTTGTGCTGCTGTTTGTTTTTATCCCTTTTCGGTAACAAGTAGCAGTAATTTTAGTTCGATAAGTTTATACTTGTATTGCCAGCAACAATAGTATCCTTTTATTTCAATTATTTAGTATTGCCATGAGCAGTGGCTAAGAAAACAAATACAATGTCTGTAAAACTAAGAAATCATTTTTAAATTTAGTACTTTCAAATAGCTTTGAAAATGTCATAAATATCTTCAAACATCTGCAGTGCTAACTCTCACTGTAAACTCCTTATAATAATTCCAAAGGATCTCAATCATTCAACTATAAAGCTGGTGCTCATAATAAGAACCATACAACAAAAAAATTACAACCAAAATCAAACAAATTTCCTAATTCCAATGAACCGACCAAATCAAATGTAAAATTTATCTACGACTTTTAGTATTTACTAACTGAATGCTTTCGACTGGTCATGTTACTCGTAATTGTGAAATGCAAGGAGTGGCAAACAAAAAGTGTTTTGTTATTCATGCTACAAAGAGAAGTAAAGAAGTTTGAATTACAAAAGGAACATTTTATTATTTTGAAGTCTATGGATTTATAATGTTGAGTAAACGACAGCATTTTGTTTTCAATTTAAAGTACCTTTGCTTATTTTGTTTCTAAATTTCAAGAAGCTTTATCAAATTATAGATATTTGGCATAAAATAATAGAAGAAATATGCAAAATGCGATCAAAAATCAATCTATTCTAAAACGAATAAAAGGTTTATATAGTAAAGATAGAGACAGGAAAGAAGAATGTACTTTGTAACGATGGTAGATGATTAATAGGAGATAGAGACAAGACAAAGACAAGACAGAGACAAGACAGGGATGAGACAGAGACGAGACAGAGAAAAGACAAAGACAATACAGAGACTAGACAGAGACAAGACAGAGACAAGACAGAGACGTGACAGAGAAAAGACAAAGGCAATACAGAGACTAGACAGAGACTGGATAGAGACAAGACAGATACAAGACAAAGACAAGACAGAGAAAATACAGAGACAAGGCAGAGACAAGACAAAGACAATTCAGAGACTAGACAGAGACTAGATAGAGACTAGACAGAGACTGGATAGAGACAATACAGAGACAAGACAGAGACAAGACAAGGACAAGACAAAGACAAAACAGGGACCAGACAGAACCAATACAGATACAAGACAGAGACAAGACAGAGACGAGAAAGGACAAAGACAAGACAGAGATGAGACAGAGACAAGACAGAGACAAGACAGAGACAAGACAGAGACAAGACAGAGACAAGACAGAGACAAGACAGAGAAAAGACAGTACAGAGAATAGACAGAGACTGGATAGATACAAGACAGAGACAAGACAGATACAAGTCAGATACAAGACAAATACAAGACAGAGAAAAGACAGAGACAAGGCAGAGACAAGACAGATACAAGACAAGGACAAGACAAAGACAAAACAGGGACCAGACAGAACCAATACAGATACAAGACAGAGACAAGACAGAGACGAGAAAGGACAAAGACAAGACAGAGATGAGACAGAGACAAGACAGAGACAAGACAGAGACAAGACAGAGACTAGACAGAGACAAGACAGATATAAAATAGGGACAAATTAAAAAATAACATCTTGGCAATGCAAAGACTTTCTTAAGAGAATCAAAGATATTCTTTGGAAATCTATCCTTCCTTAACATTAGAGGTTTTTACAAAAAATATTACTTTCCTTGAAATAGCAAGATTTTGCTTTCCTTAAGGGTTTCTATAGAAAGTCTTGTGTTCAAAAGGTTTTTAAGAAAATCGTGCCTTTCTTATGATTTTATGTAGACAGTCTTGTATAGAAAATCTTACGTTCCTTAAGGTTTTATGTAGAAAGTCTACTTTACGGTTTTCTATAGAAAAGTTGGCTTTCATAAGGGTTTCTATAGAAAGTCTTGTGTTCAAAAGGTTTTTAAGAAAATCCTGCCTTTCTTAATATATTACGTAGAAAGTCTACTTTAAGGTTTTCTATAGAAAATCTTACGTTCTATAGAAAATTTGGCTTTCATAAGGGTTTCAATAGAAAATCTCGACACTCTTAACGCTTTCAATAACAGAAATTTTTCGTTCCCTAACGTTTTCTATAGGAAATCTTGTGCAAAGAAAAAAATCTCTATGCAAAGACTTTCTTAAGAAAATCTTGGCTATGTAAAGACTTTCTCCAAAAAATATTAGCTATGCTAAGACTTTATTAAAAATATCAGGCCATGCTTAGCCATTTCGATGAAAAGATTGATTATGCAAAGACTTTTCCAAGAAAATTTCTTGCTATGCCAAGAATATCTATGTCTATTCAACTATTTTCTTTGACTAGTACTAGGATTTTTTCAAAGGATAATCCTAAACAGAAACCCAATCAGGAATGAATACAAGCACACAGTAAAAAAGTGGACTTAAAATGGCTATATGGCAATAAGAGTCGAAGCTATTTAATCAACAAAATATTTTAGATTTAATGCCCTATTAAAAATAGATCATAATAAAAACCTATTAACGATTTAATATCATTTTTACAAAATGCACCAACAACCCCATTTAATATAAATTACTAAATTAGTTATTCACATTTATTCCCGAAAGTATTAAATTTTAAATTAAAGTTTTTTTTTTTTAATCCCCATTGAATAAGTTGTCAAAGGTGTTGTTGGCAAATGAAAACTATAGAAAAAATTCATGCATAAATACATACATACATGTGCTCGTATTCATGTATAATTTATAACACATTTTTTATTATTGCCGCAACAATTTTTAATCAAAATCAAATATAAAACTCTAACGCAATAAATCACTACAAGAAAAAACACACATTTAAACAGATACAAGCAGCCAAACACTAAAACCTTCAATCAATTTAAAAAAAAATATATGTATCATTTAAGCCCAGTTTAACTCATATAATCATGTTTGTTGTGTAACGTACCTGATTTTTCCAACAAATTAAAAAAAAATTGTGCACAACAATTACACACACTAGATACCAGAAAAAACAACCAGCAAAAGAGTGAATCTCTAAAAAAGCAGGCAAATAAATTCCAAATGAGAAGAAAAAAATGTGAATTGAAAATGAAATTTCCCTTAACATTAGTGGTGTATAAAAATATACACACACAAGCATATACATACATATGAATACAACGAGAATGGAAAAGGGAAAACATTATTTCAATATTTCCAATAAACCAATTAATTTTTTTTACCAGTCGTTTTGGTAAAATTGCAGCAGACACACAAACAGAAACACAATTTTTCCTGTGGGTGTTGATGAAAATAAAACATGAAGAAAAATGGAAAATAAAGAAAGAACTTTGTTATGGTGCTTATCCATACTAGGGATCTACACTCATCTCCTTTTGCCTGTGATGCAATATGCACACACATTCGTATGCAGAAATACTCAGACGATTGCAAAACATGTTGAAGTATTTTTTTTTATATTGCATATATTTGTAACTACACTGAACACAATTACTGCGACCGACTTTAGCAGAGTTAAGGGTTGTCATATTGCAAAGAAAATCTTTTCATGGAAAATCTTGGCTATACCTAACATAGCTAATCTTGTATATGTGAAGATTTTCCAAAGAAAAACTTAGCTATGCAAAGACTTTCTATAGAAAGTCATGACGGTGCGAAACCTTTTTATAGAAAGTCATGGATGTGCGAATACTTTCTATAAAAAATCATGACTGTGCGAAGACTTTCTATAAAAAGTCATGGCTATGCGAAGACTTTCTATGAAAATTCAAGGCAATGCGAAGACTTTATACAGAAAAACATGGCTATGCAAAGACTTTCTATAGAAAGTCACGGCTATCCAAAGACTTGACTATGCAAAAACACTACAAAGAATATCTTGCTTTCCTTAAGGTTTTCTATAGAAAATCATACGTTCTTTAAGGTTTTCTCTATAAAGTCTTGCCTTCCTTAAAGTTTTATCTATAAAGTCTTGCCTTTCTTAAAGTTATCTCTATAAAGTCTTGCCTTTCTTAAGGTTTTCTATAGAAAAGCATACGCTTAAATTTTTCTCTATAAAGTTTTGCCTTTCTTAAGGATTTCTATATAAAATTATATGTTCTTTAAGGTTTTCTTAATAAATTCTTGCCTTTCTTAAGGTTTTCTATATAAAATCATACGTTCTTTAAGGTTTTCTCTATAAAGTCTTGCCTTCCTTAAAGTTTTATCTATAAAGTCTTGCCTTTCTTAAAGTTATCTCTATAAAGTCTTGCCTTTCTTAAGGTTTTCTATAGAAAAGCATACGCTTAAATTTTTCTCTATAAAGTTTTGCCTTTCTTAAGGTTTTCTATATAAAATCATATGTTCTTTAAGGTTTTCTTTATAAATTCTTGCCTTTCTTAAGGTTTTCTATATAAAATCATACGTTTTTTAAGGTTTTCTCTATAAAGTCTTGCCTTTCTTAAGGTTTTCTATATTAAATCATATGTTCTTTAAGGTTTCCTCTATAAAGTCTTGCCTTCCTAAAGGTTTTCTATAAATAATCTTGCCATCCTTAAGGTGTTCTATAGAAAATTATACGTTCTTTAAGGGTTTCTCTATAAGGTCTTGCCTTCCTTAAAGTTTTTTCTATAAAGTCTTACCTTTCTTAAGGTTTTCTATATAAAATCATATGTTCTTTAAGATTTCCTCTATAAAGTCTTGCCTTCCTAAAGGTTTTCTATATATAATCTTGCCATCCTTAAGGTTTTCTATAGAAAATTATACGTTCTTAAAGGTTTTCTTTATAAAGTCTTGCCTTCCTTAAAGTTTTCTCTATAAAGTATTGCCTTTCTTAAGGTTTTCTATAGAAAAGCATACGCTTAAATTTTTCTCTATAAAGTCTTGCCTTCCTAAAGGTTTTCAATAAATAATCTTGCCATCCTTAAGGTTTTCTATAGAAAATTATACGTTCTTTAAGGTTTTCTCTATAAAGTCTTGCCTTCCTTAAAGTTTTATCTATAAAGTCTTGCCTTTCTTAAAGTTATCTCTATAAAGTCTTGCCTTTCTTAAGGTTTTCTATAGAAAATTATGCATGTATTAAGGTTTTCTATATAAAATCATACGTTTTTTAAGGTTTTCTCTATAAAGTCTTGTCTTTCTTAAGGTTTTCTATATTAAATCATATGTTCTTTAAGGTTTCCTCTATAAAGTCTTGCCTTCCTAAAGGTTTTCTATAAATAATCTTGCCATCCTTAAGGTTTTCTATAGAAAATTATACGTTCTTTAAGGGTTTCTCTATAAGGTCTTGCCTTCCTTAAAGTTTTCTCTATAAAGTATTGCCTTCCTTAAAGTTTTTCTATAAAAAATCTTGCCACTCTTAAGGTTTTCTATAGAAAATTATGCATGTCTTAAGGTTTTCTATAAAAAATCTTTCCCTCCTTCTTTAGAAAGCTTGCGTTCTTTTTTTTTCTAGAAAATCTTGCCGTCCTTAATGTTTTACATAGAAAATCTTATGTTTCTTTAGTCGCTTAATAAATTCTATAGAAACTATTTTGTTGCTTAAGGTTTTCTATAGCATATCTTTTATTCCTGAATCTTACTATAGAACAGTTAGCCGCTAAAATGTTGTTGGCGTGAATTTTCGGCAACTCTTGTTCAACCAGTAACACCTACGTTCCTGTATTTGTTTTTTATGCCATACATACTATGTATGGATATTACTATATGTATATGTATTTAGGTTAAGTCATTTCAATTTTATTATTGATTTCATTGATAAAAAAAAATGTAAATAAATACAAAATACTGAAATACAAAATATAAGAATAAAAAAGTAGCGCAAAAAAAACACTACAACTCTAAATTGATAACAATACGCCAATACAACCAACACACACAGAAAGAAACACATAAAATAACTATAAGCACGAATAAAATATGAATAAATAAAATATTGTTTGGCTTACAGGGAATGAAAGGATGTGTTAGGGAAATAGTAACGCAAATGACTTTTTGCAGTACAGAATTGTTTTTGGTAAAAGGTAACAATGGGTAAAATGTGTAATATCAATGGTTTTGAAAAAAAGGAAATAGGCCAGGTTTTAATGAATATGTTATTTCATAGGGGAGTAAGAGATTTGGTTTAAAATATTTGTATGAATAAGAATACTAGTTTACGAATTACTTTTTAAGGAAAAAGCCAAATAAAGCCAAAATAGTAAATTTAACCGTTATTAACTTATAGCACATGTTTAGGTTAGGTCACAATTAATATTAATCATACGCTGTGTATTTAGTATTTCAAACAGAATTTAGCTTCTTTAGGTATATTTGAGTGAATTTTTCTAAATGTTTTTACTTTTTTATAATAATATTTAAACATACGTATATGTTTGTATCTTACTAGTTCCTTGCTATTATTCAAATATTTGTACTATTGTGAAATATTTTCTATACAAATTTGATTTTTAAACTTAAATTTGTTGTTTCAAATATTCAATTGCTTTCAGTTGCTCTTGATCCTAAACACAATTTGCTGTCATAAAGCTCTTAAATTTAGTTCTATATATTTAGCTATTTCTGCGCTTTCGTTTAATTTAAAAGCTTTATTTGACTTAAAAATCTTTCATAAATGTACGTGTCATTTTTTCCTAGCGGTGAATATGGCGATAAAAATGCTCTGGATTGTAAATGAGATATGCAATTGTTAACAGTGCAGTGGCAAATAAATAGGAACACAGTTTACTAAAAGCCGCAGCTGGGCTTCAAAATAAAAACAAAATTATTTAAAAATCCAAGAATTCGAAAATTTTACAAAAATAAAGTGTGACTAAAACTAATCGTTATTGCATATTCACCACCTCATTTTTAGGCCAATGACTGTGTAAATGTATTGTGTATGTGCTAAAAATTTATAATTTACAATACATATGTATGAGCATAGATCTTGTTAGAATCTATATAGTTTTCTATAAAAAAAAAACAACAACAAATTTGTGAAACCACATGACAACACACTATATTCATACACCAACACAATCGTGGCCAGTAGACTGGCGCAAAAAAAAATTACTAAGAAAATCTTGACTAGATCAAAAATTTCGTAAGATTTTCTATAGACAGAAAACCTTAAGTAAGGCAAGATTTTCTATAGAAAACCTTAAGGAGCACAAGATTTTCTAGAGAAAATCTAGAGAACATCTACAAGATGGCAAGATTTTCTAGAAAACCCGTTCAGCAACTACAATGTCTGCATAAAATTTAACGAGTTTTACATGGTGTAAACAATATTGAAACGATGAATTTCTTAAATTTTCTTACTTTTCAATTGATGGTGAAGAATTTGCAAGAAATTTAAAAAAAAATTCTATTATTGACATCGTGTAAATAATGTAAAGTTCAACAATTATTCAAATATTAGGTTATTAAAAAGTTATTAAAGAATCTGCAGAAAATTTAAAAAATTTTATAATTATTGACATGGTGTAAACAATGCAGATTTTGGTGTAAAGAATATAAAATTTAATAACTGAATTAATTTTCTGGATTTTGAAAATCTACTGTAGTAACTATATAAAATTAAACACAATTTACAATTATTGACATGATGTAAAAAAATGTGCACTTCTGTAAACAATACAAAAATTTAAATAAAATTCTAAAAAATGTTCCCTTGTTTACATTTTGTAAAGAATATAAGCTTTAATGTAAACACTATAAAATCTTAGAAATATATAAACATTTTAGATTTTAAACTGATATTTAAACAACTGCATTAAAAATTAAACAAATTTAAATTTTTGACATGGTGTAAACAATATAAATTTCAGTGTAAACAATACAAAAAATTAGAAATTACTTACCTATCATATGCTTTTATAGAAAGTACACTCAATTTGACAAACAAAAATGCCAGTTATTGAGGAGTGTAGTGAAGACAAAAAAGTAAACAACCGTTCCATTTTTAAGTATAAAACAAGTAAGAAAGTATAGTCGGTCAATCCCGACCATATAGTACCCTACACAAAGTATATGTACAAAACAGTTTTTTAGAAATGGGCGTTATATGGAAGATATGACCTATTATGAACCGATCATCCAAAAATTTAGTGTCATGATGTCTGTGAATATAAATATTATATGTGTTAAGCTTTATCTCGATATAAATACTTTTAAAAGATTTATGGAGCTTAAAGTGAATTACAGAGAGGGTCTTATATGGGAGCTTCGACTAATTATGGACCGACCATTATAAAATTAGGTGTCATTATTTCTATATATAAGGAACTTATTCGTGTCAAATTTTATTTGAATACCAATATTTTTAAGAAATTTATGATCGTTAAAGTGAATTTCGAAAGTGGGCCTTATATGGGAGCTACGAGTAATCATGGACCACTCATAATAAAATTGTACCGTATTATTTTTATATATATGAAAAATAATTGGGTTCAATATTATTTGGATACCAATATTTTTGAGAGCGTTATGCTCAGAAAATGATTCTGAACCGATCTGTATACTTTAAGGTGGGTGTTGGACCAATATTTCTGGGCATTACAAACATCAGCACAAATCCAATATACCCTCACAACTATGGTTGTGTAGGGTATAAAGTGTAATCGCCACCATTGCTTGAAAGAAAAACGCAGCTGTTTTGTTTACCGTCACTCTATTTAAGAGCCGCCAAAGCTTGTTATCTTTTTTATTATTCTTGTCATTAATTTTAAATTTTATGGTAATTAATATTTTATTAAATGAACTGAAATGCTTAATCAAAAGAAGTTTTTAAATATATCTACATAGAATGCATTGTGTATCATATAGATATGGTACATAAAAAGAATTTACTTTTTTGTATTTTCTGGAAAATTGGTGGATTACCTGGGCAATATAATGACGAATTTATATTTACACAGTGATTTTACATAAGGGTAGTGTAGTCAAGATTCAGGACTCCGATCTCATGCCTTTTATAGAGAAACCCTTCACAGGATGGCAAGATTTTCTAGAGAAAACCTTGATGACTACAATATTTTGCGTTCTTTAGGTTTTCTCTAGAAAATCTTGCCAGCAACAAGGTTTTCCTTTTAATTTGTTATTCTCCATTCAAATTTGCCTTAGTCTACTACAACATTCACACGTTTATATCTTAGTAATTTATCTGTATGTACATGTATATAAATATATTTTATTGTATATCAAAACAGTTTCAAATTTTTATTGTTTTCAGTTTAGAGAATTGTGTGATGTTAACAATATGATGTTATTTTTTATATTTGTTTTTTTTTTTTTGTTTGCTTGTTTGTTTTGTTTGTTGCCTTGTTAGAGTAGCTGTGGGTTATAGAATGATACTATTTGCTGCAACGAAAACGTTATAGAAATATTTTGAATTGAATTGCAGAGTTTTTAGACTAACTCCCTATTTAAATTGTGTCTGTTTTTTTTTTTTGTTTGTTTCTAGTTATTGTTGTGGGTAGTTGGTTAACGCTATAGTCACACATGCATACATAAATTCGAACATGGTTAGTGTGAATATGTTTGTTACATATCAGTGAAGTGGAAAATATTTACGATGTCATGTTTTCTTTGTCATATTTAAGTTTTATTTTTTAGCTATGTATATCTTCATTTAAATTCTATGCTACTTTTTTATTATGACTATTATTATGTTTTCTAGTCATGTTTCAGAATATGTATTTATGTATGTTTAGTATATATATAAAAGGATATATGCTTTTGACATGTTGTCTTTATGTTTTTTTTTTTTTTTTTGTTTTGAAAAGAGATTGTTAGTTTTAGCAAATGTCTTCAATATTTATAATAACTTCATATTACAGAAATTATTGAATAGGAAAAATATTTATAAAGCGTGATTCATTTCGAGGTTCCCTACTTTTTTAAAGAAAAAAAAAACACAGAAAATTTAACTTAAATGCATTCCCCATTTATTATCATTTGAAAGCACATTCTTTGGCATTTATTTTTTGAAGATTATGTCTATCAAATGTTGGTTGTTGCTACGTCGCAGATGGTCTATCCGTTGCGTCCAATTTTCGATGACTCGTTGGAGCATTTCGACGGGTAACTCGCGAATGACATGCGTAATGTTTTTCTCGAAAGCCTGAATCGAAGCGAGTTTGTCCGCTTAAACTTTATACTTTACATATTCACACAGCAAATAGTCTAACGGTGTGATATCACACGATATTGGTGGCCAATGGACCGGCTCAAAACGTGATATTCTGTGCTCACCGAAGTGTTCGCTTAATAAATCCATTAATTGATGCCATGTGTGGGAAGTGGAGCTTCAATTTCAGACGTAAAATAGTCGATTATAATGGCATGATAACGATCGCCATTGACGGTTACGTTCGCACCGGCATCACTTTTAAAGAAATATGAAGCGATGATTCCACTTCTTGAATCTCTTCAGGTTGCTCTTCGTCGCAATTGCAGCAATTTTGTTTCTTTACATACCCACTAGGCCAGAAATGAGCCTCATCGCTGAAAAAAATTTACCTCGAAAACGTCGAATCTTCTTGAAACTTTTCATAGAGCGAAGCGATGTCGCTTGGGAAGTTCGAGTGGTTTCAGTTGTTGCAAAAGCTGCTTTTTGTATGCTTACAATTTATCTAATAACTCGACGTAAAATGCGCCAAGACTCTCCACGGTCTTCGTGTACACTCTCAGCTAAGGCCGCTATATTTTCTTCACAGCGTAATGGACGTGGTCTATTCAGTGAAAGATTATCAAATAATGAATGCTGGGCTCAAAAATGGGTGATGGTGTAGCGAATAGTACGCTCAGTAGGCCGATTATATTGACCATAAGTTAAGCGAAGTGCACGAAATACATTCCTCACAGAACGTGAATTTTCGTAATAAAGTTGAACGTTTTGTACACGTTGTTCAGGCATAAGCCTTTCCATTCTTAAATGCCCAACAATACTATACAAAAATAACATAACAGCATGACACGACTTACACGTGATCTGTCAAAAAAAAAGGCTATTGAAAAAAGTATATTTTCTTGAATCACCCGTTATAACAACATGTTTGGCTAACTTGTTTTGCAAGCTTTTACAAATAGTTTTTTTATACATACATATATATCTATCAATTACAGTTTGTTGAAGAAAAAGTTTTTTTTATATATTTATAATAATTAATATTACTCATACGCTTGAGGGGTCTTAAATTATAGACCCTTTAAATAGCTTTTGCTTTAATTTTTCTTTTGAAAATAGTTAACAAAGTTATATAAAAATATGTTAAAATTTTGCTATTATTTATAATAAATGTGTTAATATTTTAAATATGTATGTCTGTTTTTACGCTATTGGTTTAATCAAATGAAAAATATATCATCATCTATAAATACTTAATTAATATTCATTTGGCAAGCAATGAACATAAAATATATTTCATACACATATTTATTAAATTGATATTTTTTTGTTATCTATTTTAAAATTAACATTTGCATAAATATTCATTATTTATTTACGCTTTATTATACAAATAATCAAACAGGAATAATAATAATAAATAAAACTGATGACTATATCTATTAATAATTTATATATAAAATTAGTGGCTTCCACATATTTTTTTGAAATATTTTTTTAACAATTGAATGCTCAACTTTTATAAGACAATCTGTGAAAAAATGTAGACATTGAAACAGGTGTGTCAGGCAGTTTAGGGTTCAGTCTAGGGTCTAGTATATGGCTTAGTTTATTTTCTAGTTTATGGCAAATCATATGGTCCAGTATTTACTCTTGTCTTTGGTCTAGTCTGTAGTCTTTCATTTCCATTAGGCAAGTGTAAATTTTCTATAAGATATCCTTGCTCATGAATCAAATAATAAAGATTACGTATGGCGCAGGTGTGTTATATTTTACAAAAACTGTGAGAATAAAATTGAAAGGAAAAATTCTTCTTGTGACGTCACAAGTCAAATATATGTTAATGTTTGCTTAACTTCTATCTGAATTTTAATGCAAATATAAAGCTTTAAAATTAAGTATGCCGTTTTTTAATTGTGGAAATAGTAAAAAATAACATAAATTAAAATGTTTCGATTTCCAAAAGAAAATGAATTAAAAGAAACAATGGGCACAATTTTGACGCCTTGATGAAAAAAAATTAAATGTGTCTCTTTAATTTGTATTGAACACTTAAAGGCAGATGATATAAAAGGCGACATGAAATAAATTAAAAATGGGTAAATTTAACATTTTGCTTTGAATCTACTTTATATTAGATTATCAAGGACTACTGAAGAATTCCTGTGTCAAATTAGAAATCTAGAAGCCGTATTTAAATCTTTGAGTGGTGCAAATTCTTGATTTGCAACGATTTGATTATGCTTGAGAACAGTATAATATGGTATAATCTTTCATTATAAAACTGATCACCACAAACATTACATATATACTATGAACAGTAAAAAAAATTACGTTTTCTGGAGCACTTAAGAGAAAAAGCGCATAATCGAGCGCTTCAATAAAAGCTCTCTTTTGAAGCAGCAAATGCTTACGAATAAAATATACAAAAACGATGCTTTTTTAGTGCTGACAACGAAGAAGATTTTAAAGCGAAAAACAAAAATGAAATTATAGCCTACAGATTTACGTATGACAACGAAAGTCAATTACAAAACGAATAACGCGCTTCTCAGTTACTATGAATTTTTCTTAAGCAAAAACATTCAGATAGAATTTGTTCTTTGATTGGTGTGCGCGAAGTGACGTAAAACACTTTAGGTAAGTGCTTTGTTTGCATGTTTGATTAGGTTAAAAGAAGCGCTTAGTGTCAGCAGAAAGTAGTCCTCCAAACCGGGAACACCTCATATAAAAATCATGCATCCCATCAGCCGGTTTGAAGCGATTTGAGGTATGAATTCATACATAAAACCTGCTCCTTTTGGGGCACATTTTTTACTGGGTATTAGCTTAGTACTTGCAATAACTACTTATCATCCTTGTTAGGTAGTCTGATATGTCGAACATTATGCAGAACATTTCAAATATTTTTCCCAAATTTGCTGATTTGAAAGCGTTCATCATATCAAGCATTATTCTTACACAATATTTCTTGGTTGCACATTTACTATTTGCTGCTGTTTCGACTGGCGTTCTAAATTGGTAGTAGTTCCTCATATATGAGTTTTTCTAGTATGTTTTCATCGAGAATGTATATCGGTCTTTGATCTAGTCATTGGTGTAGCTTTGCTTAGTTTAGTCTTTGAATACGTTTTTGAACTAGTCAATGATATAAAATCAGATCTAGTCTATGGCATAGACTTTCGTCTAGCGTTTATTTTAATATTAAGTCTAGTGCTTGGTCTAGCGTACGGTCTTGTCTTTGGTCAAGCATTTGGCTTAGTCTTTAGTCTAAAGTATGGTCTAGTAGTTGGTAAAGTATTTCATGTAGTATATAATTAGTGCTTGGTCTAGTATTTAGTCTTTTCTTTGGACTAGTCTTTGGTTTAGTTTTTGGCCTAATGTTTGGTCTAGTCATTATTCTAGGTTATCATTTAGTTTATTGTCTAGACTATGGACTATAGTCTATCTACAGTGCAGTCTATTATCTATACAATGGTCCCAATAATGCTCTAGTCTGTGGTATATTCTTGGGTTATTCTATAGTTTAGTCTTCGGTCTAATCTATAACTAGTCTATTAAAAAGTCTATAGTAATCTATAGTATATTAATAAATCTATAGTCTAATATCTTATTTTTTCTTTGGCTTAGTAGACAAAGTCCTAAAAATATCTTTGTCTAATAGTTGTCTAAATTTTAAGCCTTTATTAAATTTTGAAAATTTTGTGACTGTCTGCTGGTCACAATTTTTCTTCTATTCATAAAATATTACATTAATATTACATGACATTATTATGTTAAATAACCTAAAGCATTGCAATACTATTCAATAACAAATTTATACATTCTACTCTGTAAATTGATATCTTGATTAATAAAATCTTATTACACAAATGCAGACACAGATATGATAAAAAGAACCACATATACAAAATGTGTCGCTCACTGTCATTCGTATATATTAGGGTATACATGCAAAAAATGATCCATAGATTATTCGAACAATTTCTTATGGTTAATTATTTGAAGAATTTGTAAATGAACATTTTCTCATAATTAAATCGAATAAAACGAATTAATAATAAACGTTAAAAACATATTTTAATTCTTCTTTTAAAACTAAAAAATTTCTTTTTTTTTTTTTTAATTTGCATACCTGAGACGTATGATTAATATTAATTAAGAAGTTGTAGGAAAAAATCCTTAATAACTTTTTTGTGCACAAAATTAAATAAAACATTTCAAGGGATTGGGAAAGAAAACGCATTAATTGTTTTGGTAATAATTTTATAAACAAATTTAAGAAGTGAATATTAGGAAAATAATCTATTAAACCACCCAAACTGAAATTACATGTATTCCAAGAAAATTTTATCTCGAATCGTTTAAAAATTTCAAAGCAATCCGGTCAATAGTTTAGTTTCTATTGAGAGTTAAATGTGTTTAGTACGGGAACGTGTAAAAAGGTCCGCTGGGACCTTGTACTTCGTATAAGGGCAACGGATGACTCAACTGTCGGAGGGTTAAATGATGATATATATATTTTATATATATAAAAAAAATTAAAACACTGACACAACTCATATTTAATAAAAAAAATAATGATGGAAAATTTTAATAATTCAGCAAATCGTCACGAAGAAAAAATAGTCAATGCTATTTTTGAAACAAAAAATCGTCAAAATGACAATAAATCTTCAAATCTGGCAGCTATGCTCTCAATAGACTAAACTTCTGGGAGGCCCTGTTTACTTCATTTCTACAGCAGCACAATTTTCTGGTAATTTCGGGCGACATCTAGAATCGAAATCTATTCTCTATGGCCATTAAAACTTAACATTGCCATACTGCATGTTAATAACAGCGTGTTATCAACGATGTTTGTAATAGAAACTATTACTAATGCAAATGTTGAGAGATAATTCCGTAATAATATCAAGACATTGAATTGAAATGATAATGGATCTCTTACTTCATTGAACCAGTGATGGAGTAAGATAATATTGCAATAAGATAAACTAAAGTAAGGTATTGAGAATGTCGAAGAAAATTATATTAAGGATAACATTGGTAATGATGATTACGTTAAAATTTATATTAAAATTGAAACATTACTTAAGACTTGACTCGATGCAGATAAAAACTTTTCATTTCACTTTATTTGAAACATTTAAATTATTCTAATAATTCGATTAATTTTAAATGTGATTCTTAACGAAATATTCGAACACGTTACAATGGCAAAGTTTAGACGATGAAACTTAAGACGTCTAATTTTAGAAATTACTTTTTGTTTGGAAACAAGCGGTGAAGTCATGCAAGCGGGGTAGAAAAATAGATACGATTTCTGTTTTAATGGGTTTGTTTTCATATTTCTCTTTACACACATTTCTGTTTCTATTGTTACGTTTTATTTTTATTCTTATTTTGAATTGAAATGTTCTTTTAGAAATGTAATAAAAAGTGAAAATCAAATAAATAAATTAATAAAACTTTTTATAAATAAATCCTTTTATATCGTGTTCAATATTCGATAAAATGAAATTAAGAGTTTTCGGTTTCCTTTTATATATTGCAGTTAAAATTGAAGATGTGTCTTCTAAAAATTCATTAATTAGAAACGAAAATGTACATCGTTCCACACAATCTTTCCGCCATTCTTCTACTCACTTCCTTTTTCTTTTCTTCTGTAAATAACATTTTAATAACTTCAAAATAATTTCTTTATCATCTAAATTTTCAGTTACATCAAAAAGCTGATCCATTTTTATAAATTTTGAATACGAATAATAAACTAAAGAAGATTCAACAGGAAAATCAGTCCTGACTACAACAAAAATTAAAATTTGTAAAAAATGGCATGATAAAAACAACGTCGTATGAATGCAAAAAAATTCTCGTAGCAACTTCAAAAGAGAATTAATAAAAAGAGACATCTTAAAAATCATCGTCTAAATCATGCAAATCTCTTATTCGAACTATTACTTTTATTCGAACAACGGAAAAGTGCAATAATTTGGATACCCTAATATAGTTGTATGTATGTATGTATAGGTATATTGTCTGTCTGATTCTCTTATACGTTAGAAATGTGGTAAAATGGCAAAACTCGTAAATTCAAAACTTCATTTAAATACATGATGTATGAAATATTTATATACTAATAAATCATAATGACAACTTCCGTATTTTCATAAACATAAATGGTACGTATGTACATACACGTCGAGAAAAAATATAGTTGTACATGTTTACCACAACAATGTCAATATTTTTATAGATTTTTTTTAACATTGTTATGTTCATCGAAATTATTTATATAACTGCGGTTATCATATGGTTAAGTTACAATTTATCTGATAACTAGAATCATATATACAGGATGGCCCAAAATTAATGAAGGGCTTTGAATTCGTTATAACTTTTTATTTAGGAAATAATCATTATTTTTTTTAATACAGTAAATAAATGGGGAATATTTTTAGTTTTGTTATGAAGAATAATATCTCGCAAGTGGTGGGCATTTTCTGCTTCACAAATTCGTGGTCTTTCCAACACATTTTCCATAACCTTTCGCAAAACTTCAGGTGTTATATCGTTTATGTCGTAGCGTATATTGCTTTTTAGTTGCTGGATGGTTCTAGGCTTATAAATGTAGACCTTTCCTTTCAAATAACCCCAAAGAAAACAGTCTGGGGCGGTTAAATGCAGAGACCAATTAAAATCACTTGTACGCGAAATAATTCGTTCACCAAAGATGTCCCGAAAAAGAGCCATTGTGTCCCTTGCAGTGTGCGCTGTGGCTCTATGTTGTTGGCACCATACTTGCGGATGATTTTCCACGGCTGGCCTTACAAATTTTCCAACATTGTTCGATATCTAACACCATCGACGGAAACGACGACCCCGTGTTTATTAAAAAAAAAATAAGGACCAATGATCCTTTGCGATGGAACACCGCACCAAACCGTACACTTAAGTGGGTATAATTCTCGCTGTTAAACTACTCTTGGATTTTCCCGAGCCCATATATTGCAGTTTTGCTTATTAACGAACCCACTTAACTGGAAATGGACTTCGTCGCTCATAATTAAATTATGAATAAAATTATGATTTTCTTCTGTTTTTTGCCGAAAAAAAAACTGCATAATCAAGTAGTTGATGGACAAGCTGAATCTTGTATAGAACAATTTCTATTGTGTGCAAAATTCTCTGCAGCGACGCTCGTGAGAGGCTAAGTTGTGTTGAACGTCTCCTGGTTGATATTTCTCCAACTTCCCGAATACTCTTCTGTACCAGTTCAATATTGTCCTCTGAGTGCACAGTTCTTCAGTCTGTATTATTATAGTAACCATGTATATATTTGTGACAATCATATTTATAATGAATGCACTTACATATCATAATTTGTTGTTCTTTGGTTATGATACATAGAAATGTAAATCGTAATTTAACCATATTATGGTTGCCGCAATCAGTTAAATAATTACAGTGACCATATAATTTTTTTTGTATATTTTTATATATTATACAAAAATCAACATACAGAAATATTATTATTGCCAAATAAAAATATACAAAGGTGAGCTTTAACAGTCTTATTCCCTCATATATAAAAAGAAATCATAATTAATAATTATTCTTTCTTTTAATTTTCTTTCGCGAAACCCCAAAAGTTACAATTACTTGAGAGTAATTGCAAATACTTGAGAGTAAATGTAATTCTCGTCAACAAAGGATTGGCATTTTCAGTTGTCTTACCCCGCCACCAATCCAAGAAGACGATTTATAAAATAACATACACGTTATTATATACATGTATATACTATATTTTTTCTCTGGGTGTATGTACATTGTGCAAGCAAACAAATTTATAAATAAACAAAATAATTTATGTAATACAGACATACATACATACATATATATAGTTGCAAGTACCCTGCAGGAAATGTCAATAAAAAAATTATACTGATTACCTATTGACAATGGCACCATTACTACTGACGAATTATACCCTTACTAATGCTATCTACTAGTGACGTTTAGCACAGGCTTGTCCTACCAGTAGGCTACGATAATACTGACTACGTAGTTCTTTTGGGATCACTTTAGTCTACACTCTGAAATAGAAAAAGAAAATGCATTTTTGCTAACTTTTAGAGTATTATTAAAAAAAAAAATACTAAAAGGCTTTTCCTAATTAAAAATAAATTAGAAGACACCCAGCGGTTTTGGCGGTAATCGAACCCGCAATCCTATGAATGATAGCCGGGCACACTATCGCCTACTGTATCGGCTGACACTAAATTGAAAGAATAATTGTTTAATAATAATCATTGTTGCAAAACAGTCACCAAAATAGTAGACAAAAGTGGTGACTTGGAGACACTTGTTGACAAGTTTCCTTCAGGGTAAATTCAAATATATTTTGAATTCTGAGTTTCTATATTGTACGTATTTAAACATTTCAAAAGATTTACACAAACAGCCAGACATACATTTTTGACATTTACAAAACACTAACACCATAACATTAACATAAATAGAAATATGACAGAAATATATATGTGTGTGTATCTTAGCAAGGGTCTATTTCAGTTGATGTTTGCTGGTAAAACTGCTCGTATTTTTGTCTTTTCACATACATATGTTCTTTGACTGTTTAGTGTAACATTATAAAATATCATAATGTTCAAACTCTCCAGCTGGTTGCATACACATGTATTCTTGTACGATATGTTTGTTTTGCACCACAGTCACTGTACGAAGGGCTGTGTGAGGAGTGTAACTTTAGTTGGAAATAATCTTAAACAAAATTTTTGTTTCAATTTTAGATATTTTCACCTCAAAGCTATTAAACTTTATTAGTGTGGGTTCTTATTAGTTTTAATTGACTCTTAATTTTTCTGCATACACGTTTTTTCATTATGTACTTTCATAGCCCTGGCAACTGTCTTTAGTATTTACATTTGAAATTTTTCGAGTTCTCAACTTTTTTTTTCTTTTTTTTGGTTGTGCCAAGCACTCTCCACACAAGTATGAATGTTTATTATCTGAATAACCATAGATATTCATAAAATAACATGACATTTTGTTCCATATTGAAACTCTGACCTTAATAGCCATTTGCCAGATATATTTGAAAAAGGACTGGTAGTCATTGGTAAAATGTATGAGCAAGCTGAGGCTTATTTTATGTTCATACATCAAATAAAAGTCTAGGTTCAAATACAAGGCATTCTTTTCTGTTTTTGCTCTATTTTTTTTTTTGGCTTTGTGTCTGACTGTGTGTGCAGCTTTCATTTGAAAACAAATACTTTATGGTTGAGTGTTTTCGAAAAGGACAATTCTTATGTAAATTTGTTTAAATTGTAAGTACGTTGCTTTTAAGTATAATTAATTTGTTAAAGCTGAATGCATTGACATGTAATAACAAGAAGCGAGTTAATAAATTTTGTTAATTTAAGTAATGTAAATTCTTCGAATTTGTTTTCTTTTTGGCATTAAAATTTAAATTTATCCCTAGAGAGATACGATTATTTTTTTGTGCGCTAAAGATAACGATATGTCTGAAAGACGTAGGGTTCCTCAAATGCTTTTAGAGACTTTAAAAAATAAAAATTTGTTATATATATTATTGAGGTCATTCATTTATAAAGCTTTTTTTTCATTAATATAATAATTTCATAACTAGTAATAATAATAAACAAAAAAAAAAAAAATAACAAATTCAATAGAGATCAAAAATTAACATAAAATAAATATCCTTTTATAAAAGACTCAAAAATGATTATAAAAAAATAAAACAGTATAATTTTTTTAATTCATTTAAGTACTTGTATATAACAAAAGTAATTTAAATAAACAAAAAACTTATTATCAAATCATTACATGCAACTGTTGCAGACTAGTTTTTTTATGTTTTGCGCACACAGACGTTTGACATTTGACACATGCCACTTTGGACATTCTGCGAAATTTTTAAGGACAAAATTCACAGCTTTTTCTTTTTTTTTTTTTTTTTGGAACAGAATGATCATCACTATTATCTAGGTTAACTTCGGCGTTAACAGATATTAAATGTTGTCCTGTAAAGAACTCGACAAAGTAAGAGTTACGAGCCGCATTTGTGTCCAAGGTGTTGTTAGGAACAAGGAATGTTTTTCCATATATTCTCTGGAGACTTGAAAGCTTTTGATTGGCAGAAATCGTATTAAGAGTGTAAATAACATATGAGTTTATATACTTTTGAGTCGGTCCTCTTGCTGTTCATACTATAGTTATTAGCGAAGTCCTGCCAGTATTCTGGCCTTTTGAGGTACCCCAACAATGTCTATTTTTAATTCTCATAGCAACTTGTGGGAACAATATCCGTTCAAAAATCGTAGCAGCTTGAAAAGACACACTTACCTCGTCAGCTTCTCTTATATGGCTAGAAGTTGAAGTAGCACAAAATGGTTGTATGCTTTCATTTTGCTCATCAATTTGTATACTCTTGTCTTCTATATCACTTTGAACATCATCATCTACTACTTCATTTTCTAATTCACTTACAGTTGTGGATGAAACTCAGTCATATCCAAAACATTTTCTAATAGAGCAGCAATTTCTTGATCATACAAACTACGCTTACACGCCATTATATTGTAAAAATTTTAGGGCAAATAAATACCCAAAAATTACATAAAAGATACCAATACGTCTCCGAGACTTATGGTTTTTAATTTTTCGGAAACCACTTCAACTTACCGCATGAAAATAATAACTACAAGCAGACTACTGAGACTAACTGAGTCTGTAAAAGTAAAGCTCAGATTAGTCTAGTCTTTGTTAAAGTCTGCGTTTTAGCCTCTTTTGTAGTCTCCAGTGTAATCACCTATCTATGCTCTGGTCTAGTCTCTATTTTAGTCTGTTGTCTAGTCTCTGGTCTAGTATCTGATCTAGTCTATTGTCTAGTCTCTAGTGTAGACACTTTTCTATTTTCTATTCTAGTCTCTGATCTAGTCACAGCTTTAGTCTTTTATCTATTATCTGGTTCAGTCTCTGTTTTAGTTTTTTGTCTAGTCTCTGATCTAGTATCTGGTCTAGTATATTGTTCAGTCTATTGTCCAGTCTCCAGTGTAGGCACTTTTCTATTCTCTGTTCTAGTCTCTGATCTAGTCACAGCTTTAGTCTCTTATCTATTATCTGGTTCAGTCTCTGTTTTAGTTTTTTGTCTAGTCTCTGATCTAGGATCTGGTCTAGTCTATTGTCTAGTCTATTGTCCATTCTCCATTGTAGACACTTTTCTATTCTCTGTTCTAGTATCTAATCTAGTCACAGCTCTAGTCTCTCATCTATTACCTGGTCCAGTCTCTGCTTTAGTTTTTTGTCTAGTCTTTGGTCTAGTTTATTGTCCATTATACATTGTAGTTACTTATCTGTGGTCTAGTTTCTGTTTTAGTCTCTTGGCTAGTATTTTATATATTCTCTAGTATCTTTTATATTCAATGGTCTAGTCTCTGGCCCAATATTTTACCTATTATCTGTTTTAGTCTATTTTTTAGTGTCTGGTCAAGTCTATGGCCTAGTCACTGCTCTTGTCTATGGTTTAATCTCTGTTCTAGTGACTATGATGTCTAAGATCTAGTATTTTATCTACTCTCTGCTCTACTTTTTTTGTATAGTTACTTGTCTAGTCTCTGGTTTGTTCTCTCGTCTAGTTTCTAATCTAGTCTCTGGTCTAGTCTATGTTAAAGTATCTAGTAAAGTATCCGTTAAAGTTTCTGGTCTAGCCTCTGATGTTGGTATATTCTTTTGTCTAGTCTTCTATCTAGTCTCTGTTTCAGTTTCTGGTATACTCTCTGGTCTTGTCTCTGGTTTATTCTAGTCTTGCCTAGTCTTTTATATATTCTCTGCTCTCTTTTATATATTCTCTCTTTTATATATTCTTTCTGGTTTTATATAGTATGTATTTTAGTCTCTGGTCGAGTCACAGATATAGTCTCTGGTCATGTCTCTGGTCTAGTCTCGGATGTAGTCGCAGGTCTAGTCTTTTGTCAAGTCTCTATGCCAGTCTCTTGTCTAGTCTCTTATCTTTTGTCCGCTCCAGTCTTTGTTTTAGTCTCTGGTCAAATCTCTAGACTAGTCTCGGATCTAGTCTCTGTTTTTTTTTCTCCTCTCAAATCTCTGGTATAATCTAATTTAATCTCAGGTCTAGGTTCTGTTTTATTTTCTGGCATAGTTTTTATTCTTGTCTGGTCTAATATTAGCTTTAGTTTCTGTTTAAGTCTCTGGTCTATTTTAAAATCTAATCTAATTGAATAGATATGAATTTGTACAACCAATAGTGTTGGTGATTGTGCTAGTGATTGGTAATGTAATCAATATGCTTAAATTATTTAAGGCATTTCACTTACATTAGATTTAGTTAAATAATTAAACTTTCAAGTAATCCGATTGACAATAAATAAATATAAACTAATGGGTACACACGAACACAAAACCAAATACATACATAAATACACATTAGTGAAAATAATTGTACACGACCAAGTAAATATGTATGTATGTGTTTGTTTTTGTAGGTAATTTAAAATCAATTTTAGAAAATGTTCAATGAACCTTAAATAACCTCGTTATAATAAATAAGCTAAAGCTTGAGAAAATATCTATGTACACATGTACATATTTGTATGAAATATTTATTTATAGATTTGAAAATGTATAAATATCTTCGAATTAAAAAGGAATGCAGTAAATTGTGGTATTAACAATATTTCTGGTATTAAAATAAACTCACAGCTACACAAATAATTGTTACTTTTGAAAGTAATACACAAATTAACTTATAGGGAAATTTGTCAGCATAAATTTAGAGCCACGAAACTAAATTTCTTTAACACTTTATAAAGTACATAGCGTAAACACAAACTGTAACCTTTTAAGGCCTAAAAATCCTTCTATATCCTTCTATCTTATACTTAATTTAGCTAAACATTCGCTTAAACTTTAGAGCATTTACAAAACCCTGTTATCAGCCACTAAGAAACTTCTCTGAAGGTTTTCACTAACACTTTTTATTGAGCTGAAAGACCCTGAGAGTTTTAATGAATTGCTGGCCATGTTTTAAATTCTATTTTTCCGGAATTTACAACAATTGTTGTATATACTCGTAACATGCACTTATCATACAAAAAAAAAAACATTTTATAAACATTGCAACGACCATGTGATTGAGCGACTGTCAGAGTGTGTTGTAAGTGAGTATCTCAAGCAACAATTTTAATGCGATTTAAAGTGATTTTTTGTTTTCATTAATTCTCAACAATATGAAATTATAGTTGATAGTTAAAGTAGTTAAACATACAATACATACAAAAATAATAGTAAATTCACTTTGAAAGTAATTGTGTGCATGTACAAATATTTATTTGTAATTACTTTAAATCAATTCAGTTTCATACATTACAACGGGCTACATTATACGACAGCAGTTCGAAAACTTCTTAGTCTAGTACAGAAAGAGAATATGTAGTTAGTTTTTCAAAAACATATTTATTTTTCAATATAATCTCCTGAAACTTCAATACATTTAGTCCAAAAAGCTTATTTAGCAATTCTATCCCTTGATTAAAATAGGTTTCCTCAAGGCCTTCCAAATAGTGGTTTACCGCTGTAATTGCATTTTCATTTAAGGTAAAACGCTCGCTAGCTAGGATTTCTTTTAGATTTGGGAACAGCTAAAAGTCACTGGGAGCTAAATCAGGAGAATAAGGTGCACGGACAAGCAACTCGTACTTTAATTAGTTGATTTTAGCCATTGTTAAAACACTCTTGTGCTCTGGTGCGTTCTCTTGATTAAAACCCATTTTTCTTGTGTTGTAAGCCAGGACGTTTTTCTCCAATTTTTACATTTAATTGATCTAAAATGTTGCACTAGTACTCTGAATTTATTGCTTTACCCAATTGCAGATAATCAAACAATAAAATACCTTTGAAGTTTTAAAAAAATCGTTGCCAAACTCTTACCGGCCGATTGAATTGTTTTTGCCTTCTTTGGGGCACTTCCTCCAGCTTCAGTCCATTGCTTGGATGTTTCTTAGATTGTCTCATCAACAAACCCATTTTATTTTTCTTAAAACAATCCAAACAAGCTTGAGAAATTTTCATTCTTATGCGTTTTTGGTCGACAAATGCTGCACTCAGCTTGCAGAAAGCTTTTTTATCTGTAGTTCTTCATGCAAAATTAAATGGACTCGATCATTTGCGATGCCCATAATATTGGCTATTTCATGCACTTTTATTCGTCGATCTCATGCACTTTGGCTACAATCTCTGTTGTTGTTGCTGTTTCTGGACGTCCACTATCCTTAATGCTTGTATAATCACGTTTAAATTCAGTAACCCAATTTTTGACTGTGGCATATGAAGGAGCACTTTCACCTATAACATTCACCATATCATTATGAATTTCTTGTCCCGATAAATATTTTTTATTTAAATATTTAATGACGCCACGAATTTATAATTTTTCCATTGTAAAAAAAATATTTTTTTTTGAACACCTCTTTCTATATGAAGGAGTTGGCAGGTCAAAAAGAAATTTAACATGTGTTCATAGCACAGATGGAAGTTTCCAAAACAATTAACTTTTTTCTGTTTATACTGCGCTTTCTGTTTTAGGCTAAGAAGTTTCCGAACCGCCCTCGTAGAATATATTTTAAACGATAATAAATAGCAGAATTCAGAGTGGACGTTTGTCATTCCGTTTGTAACACAACGAAATAATGGTCGTACAACCAAAATGTCTATATATTATGGGTCCTTATAAGATTCCAAGACGATCTAGCCACGTCCGTCGGTCTATGGAAGGCACGATAGAGCTTTGAAAAAAAAGACATAGAAAAATGAAATTGTTACCAAATGTTGCCAATTTGAAATGGGCAAAATCGTTCCTCTAATCCGTCGGTCTGTTGAAGGCACGATAGAGCTTCGAAAAAAAGACATAGAAAAATGAAATTGAAATTTTGCCTATTTGGTATTGAAAATGGGCAAAATCGTTCCTCTAGTGTCCAAGTTATAGAACTAAATTTCAGACTACTTCGATATTTGTTGCTACTTTCTTCAAATATAATGCAGGTAATAACAGGAAATGTTGCAAACTTTATTTGTGGGAATCGGTTTACGTTTTCTCATAGCTGCCATAAAAAATTTAGATACCAAAAAGTCCTAGGAATTGAATTTTGGCTTTTTGAAACGTCAAAATTCTCTCATCTATAGTGGACGTTGCATGTGAGTCCATGGACAGTTATGGACTAATTTTCACAAAAAGCCAATACATATCTACTTAAAACAATTCAATGGTATTCTTTGAATTATTAATTAAAATGAACTGAAGTCAAATGAAATTTCTGTAATGACACTTATAAAATTTCGGTTCAATAGGGTGGATGTTTATGTAGATTAATAAGTTTTTCGGTGTGAGCTGTATATGACTAATAAATTGAATTTATTTTCTCATATCTATCACAACAATTGTTCACCTTTTGAAGTTAATTGATACGGCAGTTGGAAGTGTGTTTGTTGTATTCTTTTTTGCCATCTACTATTTGGTTTAAATTAAATTGATGTTTAAATTTACCTTTAATTTTTTCGTTTATTATTAATTTCAACATGTTGTAGTGTTGTTGCTATTATTGCTGATGCACTACGTGCTTATTTTAACCTCATTTTAGTAAATTTCATTTTCCATATTGTTGTTTCCCATGTTGTTATTTTTTTCAACAGCAACAACAAAACTTTATATGTATGTCTGTATCTAGAAACTGTGGATACATCACAAGATATACATATGTAGATATAATATAGTATGTGCAGTTTTATTGATTAACATTATTTAGATACAAAAAGAAAATCTGTAAAATTTATATAAACTATTTATGTATATTAAAACATACAGCCATAGATAAAAACAAGTAAGAAAGTGTAGTCGGTCAAGCCCGACCATATAATACCCTACATCCAATATATGTATAAACAGTTTTTCCGAAATGGGCGTTATATGGGAGACATAAACTATTGTGAACCGATCATTCAAATATTTAGTGTCATGATGTCTGTGAATAGATATAAGAATTTTATGTGTTAAACTTTATCTCGATATAAATACTTTTAAACGATTTATGGTGCTTAAAGTGATTTGAGGATAGGGTCTTATATGGAAGTTTTGACTAATTATGGACCGATCATAATAAAATTGTACCGTATTATTTTTAGACATATGAAATATATTTTTGTTCAATATTATTTGGATACCAACATTTTTGAGAGAGTTATGCTCTTTAAAGTGATTTTCGAAAGTGGTGCTTATATATGAGCTAATAGTAATTATGGACCGATCTGCACAAAATTTGTAGATGTGATTTGGCTTCATTTACCATTCATTTGTTTTGAAATTTGTTTGGATACTTGCACAATTAAAACATTTATGATCGCTACACCGCAATTTCGTAAGGACATTTGTATGGGGGCCAGGTGAAATAATTGACGGATTTCCACCAGTTTCAATGCCGTTTGCCCTTGGGCGGAAAAAATATCACGTACCAAATTTTATTGAAATATCTTCAAAATTGCGACCTGTGTTCTGCGCACAAGCTTACATGGACAGTCTGCCATCCAGCCAGATGGACGGATGGGCAGACGGACATCGTTAATGGGTAATTTTAGCTAATCGACTCAGAAAGTGATTTTGAGTCGATTAGACTCAGAAAGTGATTCTGAGTCGATCGGTGTACTTTAAGGTGGTTGTTGAAACAATGTTTATGGGCGTTACAAACATCAGCACAAATCCAATATACCCTCCCCACTATGGTCGTGTAGGGTATAATAAAATCTAATCAATTGACTTTAAACAGTTTTATATTTAATTTTTTTTTCAATTAAGCGTTTGATAATACAAATAGAAAATATATGTTATTGGTTTGAAAAAATAGGTCTGTGATAAAAAATTTTATATGTAAGTATATTTTTATATTTCTAAATGAAATTTGGGGATTTTTCCATTAGCATAACAATTAGAGGTAAATTACATTCAAATGACAACTTGTAACCTAATTTCATTTTATTGTTATTGTTATTATGGTAAAAATATTTTAAACTAAATATTATTATTATTAAATAATGGCCACATCATGTTATTATTAAGTGTTATTTAGTTTGGGTTATTTTATTGATAAAGATAAAAGCAGGTTTATGTGAAAAACCCAGATATACAAAATCAATTAAACTATATGAAAATAAAATAAATAATAAAACATTTTAATTTAATAAATTGTTAGTATTATTAATTAAAGTATATATTAAATTGTATATTTAATAGAAAACATTACACTCCAATTGAAGCTGGTTTAAGATTAAAGACTGTAATTTTGGTTCTAATATAGACTCTGGCTCTAATATAGACTCTGGCTTTAAAACAACCCCACAGTATATAAACCAGTGGTGTTTAATCTCTTGATTTGTTAGATCACACTGCGCACTATGCAGTGATACATTGAGCATGCAAAGGCATGCATAGGCTAAACAAAATAATGTAAAATACGAGTTTAATGTTTGTTGCTTAGCAAATAGTTTATATTAAAATAATAGTTTCATGGAGTAAAAAAGAAAACTGGTGTTGTTACATTATGTAGCGAGCCAATTGACTTAAATTTGTCGATTACATTCTTAAAAGCGATCTCAGATGCTATAATTTTACTCCCTTATTCAAAAACGATTATTAAATTTAGCAAACGTTTATTAAGATAGATTTGCATATGTATAAAAATTTGCTTAATAAACGTTTGTTAAATTTAATAATCCTTTTTGAATAATGGGGTTAATGATCGAAAATATCACGAATTCTGCTTAATGTAGCTTTTACTGCTACATCATTTATAATAAATTTTCGAGCTTTTAATACGGACAACTTCAAAAAATATAATTTCAAAACTTTCAGCTTATTCCAATAAAATTCCATTTATAAGAATATCTACTTAAAACTTGAATGTATAAATAATGAGACTTTTTTTTTAAATTTTAGTTTTGCTTTGGCCATTGTTAGCTACCTTTCTTGTACTCTACATATGGATGACGTATCAAAAAAAGTGCTCATCCTTTGAGAGCAACAACTAATTAAGAAACCTTTCGATAACATGTTCTAAAATGAAGCGTAGCCCAGAGAGAGAGATCGTTCTACAGCGATCGAAACAAATAGTACTCGTACGGTGCAAGTGACTGCCTTATAATCTAAACTGCTTGAGTTTATTTTTTTACAGGATTTACTTTAAATAGCGACTTCTACACAGAAAAAATTAAAATTGATTTTCAACTAAAATATTCGTATATTTAATTAAACATTTAATTGAAAGTGGACCGATGAAGAAATTTGTAGTATCAATTAAAATATTTTGTAACAATTTAATTGAAAGTAGTTTTAATTAAAAAAAATATTATATTATTTAATTGAAAATAGTTTTTCAATTAAAAATTTAATTGATATGATTAAAGATTTAATTAAAAATCAATTAACCCTCAATTAAAAGTTTAATTAAAATTTGTCGGGCAATAATTTTTTCTGTGTACCGAAATTTACTATAAATAGCAAGCAAAAATTTCAGCAGAAACTTACATGATAGAAGTTTAATTGCGATTGATTAAATTAAAATCCATAAGATTTTGGTAATTATTAAAGCTTTAGGTCTTTTTTTTATAAAATATTTAAATTTTTATTTTAATATTTCTCGACTCTTTGAGTAGCTTCTTCAGGATAAAGAGTTTATATAATATAATAAATTTCAAAAATTATTTGTCAATTTCATCCTTTGAAAGCAAAAACTAATTAAGAAAATTTTACAATACCATTATCTAAAATGAAGCGTAGCCCAGAGGGAGAGACAGAGAAAGAGAGAGAGCTTTAAATATTATAAATATTACAAAATTTTACAAAATTTCTTCGATTTTTAATAAAAAACAAAGCTACATTTATATGTACTATTACTAATGGCGTTTTTTTTTTCTGGCAAAAATGTTACATATATGTTACACTTTTTACCCATTTCCCATATAAAAAATGAAAAAAGTGTAACATTTTTGCCAGAAAAGAAAATGCCATAAGTATAAAAAATTCCTACACTTTCTTAAACTTATTTCTATGCAATTGTGCTTTATATTATTTCGAAATGTATCACGTAAAATATTGCAATGATATTGTTTAAATTAAAACAATTTAAAGCTCAACACAAATTTATGCAAATGTCAACACGAAAAATAAAAATTGAAAAGTTCAACAAATGACAAACAATAAACATGTATTTCGTTGATTATTTCGTGGCCATTTATTAAAATTGTAATTGTTAGATAGAAAAAAAAAACTAAAATAACATTGTCATAAAATATTGTGTAAATTAATGTACAGTGGCTAGCAGCTAATTGTAAGCAGTGAATATTTTTTTTGTTTTCAAGCCAACTGAAAGAAACTTAAAATAGAAATAAATGTAATTCAAAAGAAAAAATGTTCTAGTATAACAATCAATATAAAAACCGCAATTTCTATTTACTTTAGCTTTGTTTTAGTTCAATTTCATCTCAATAACGACAATTATAAGAATTTTATGCATATTCCAGTTATCATCAAGATTCTATATGTAGGAACGAGACAGTATACGACATATGATAGTGGTAAGAGGGGAAAGGGCAGTGACTGTAAACATAATGGGCATGGACGACTTAAGTGGAATTGACGGTATTGGAATGGGTGTATATAAGACTGGTAACATACTGACGCAAGGACATTCATTTCATAGACGTTGAGTTGTGTTGTTCCATATTGCTTGTATCAGTTTCAATTCTTGTAAATAAATGTCAACATAGTTGCATTATAACTTATAATTAAAGGAGATGACAAGAGGAAAGTAGAGATTCTACAATTGGATGCTCAGCCGCGATTAAGCTGGAAACGGAAAAATTACATATATTTGTTTCGTTTTTTCAGAATTGCATTTTGCTTATATTTTTGCAGCGTCTAACATAAAGCATAAAGATTTACTAAATGGGAATTATTCCTCTTGCGAGTATTTGAAAATTTTGAAAAAAACTATTTGTATATTTAACTTGAAGTAAAACTTCAAATAAAGCGATTTACTTTAACGGACAATAAATTTAGTACCAACAAGCCCTAGAAAACTGATTTTGGATTTTTGAAACGTCAAAATTGTCACCTCTTTATACTCTGTGGTTATTCTCGGAAGTGAAGCTTGTACGAAAGCTATGCCCAATTATGGTTAACCTCTCACAAAAGTCAAAAGTATTATTTTTACATACTTTTAATTCATCTTTATAAAATTTCGGTTCAATATGAAACCGGGAGTAGTCCTCAACTATGACCAATTACGGGTTGAATTTCAACGTAATAATGATTTTTATAAGAGATTTATGCGCATTTAAGTGATTTTTCTAAGTAAACTTTATATGGGGGCTACGGTCAAATATAGACCAATCATCATAAAACTGAAAACGACGATTTTTTACATTTATGGAATATTTGTGTAGAATTCCAACTTGATAGAGGTTTTTGTAAGGGATTTATGCGCAGTTAAATGAATTCAGGAAGTGTTCTTTGTATGGGTCGTTTTGAGATTGCACTTTGCATGAAACTTATTATTGCAGATTTTTATATGGATACGGCTTTTCAATAGACATTTATATAACATAAAGCCATGTTTCGGAAAGACATTTGTATGACAGCTATGAGTAATCGTAAACAGATTCCCACCATTCCTATTTTAAACAGAACTTGTTCTTCTATAATAAAAATAAAGTGGCCAAATTCCATGAAGAAAATAACAAAAACTATCTGAAAAATATCGAGGTAATCTTAAATTTTGATCTGAAAGTCGAATCTTAATGAAACGATTTTGTTTATTTACAATAACAAACATATCGGTGGATCAGAAAATGATTGGTAAAAATTTCATTGTTCTATGTCTGTTTTTCAAAGCTTTATCGTGTTAAAAACAGGCGGACAGACGGACGGACATGGCGACATAGATAGTTTTAGAATTTTATAAGCAAGCAGAATATACAGACTTTTTAGCTCTACGACCATTATTTCGATGTGTTACAAAGGGAACGACAAACGTAATGTACCCCCCATCTTTTTGATGATGGGCGTAAAATAAACTGTGAGCCACTGTAAACGTTATGGACATCAATAGATGTTTCAAATAAAGATTTTTATTTAGAAAAAGGGTAACCCAATCAAATTTCACAATAAAGCAAGTAAAAAAATATAGTCGATCAAGCCCGACCGTATAATACCCTACATCCAGTATAAGTGTAAAAACAGTTTTTTCAGAAATGTGCGCTATTTGGAGGTTCTGACCTATTATGGAAGTATTAAGACCCGAGTCATGGTATAAACAAGATTTCAATCATTGTATGCGCAGCGCTGATCCCAAGTGTCAATATGTACCATTTTATGTTATGAAATTTTTGTCGCTGCGATTCTTGTCGTATCTTTTTTAAAATTGTATTTGCGTCTACTTTGTGAGATTTTTGTTGCAGAGATTTTTTGTGGATGTGTACATGTTTTTATATATTTTGTACCTAGCACATACATACGTATGTACATACATGTATGCAAATAAAAAATAACGAATGAGGGAACAAAGCGTGTCTCACGAGTACATGAATATGTGTACCCCTTTTTATACGACTCACCGCTGTCGCCTATAAAGCAAGAATCGCAGCGGAAAAAATTTTATTATGTAAACCGGGACTTAAGGATATTGTGAGCAATTGCAAACGTCAATCGTTATTCTATTGTGGTCATCATGAAGATTTTGTGTAATTATGGAATCTGAAATTTCGTCAACTTGTAGCAGAGCTTTATAGCTGGTATAATCGAAAGCATAAAGAACTTGTGGTGTAGCTTAATTTTAAGCCCTTGATTATCTTTTTCTGCTAGTCTGTATTATAATGTTATTGGTCCACACCTCCAAAAGGGGCACTAATCTTTGGCTGGTTTTCGTTATAGGTTAAATATAGGACTTAATTTAGACTCAAATAAGTCAAAATCGTTGGACTTTAGTTTAGCTTCAATCTCAGATATTTGTCAGGTCTTAGTTTATTTTCAATTGTAGTTTTATTTAAGGTCTTAGATCAGCATCAATAAAGTCTCAAATATTCGTTCATCGTTTGTCCCAGCTGTGTTCCTAGCATTAAGGTGTTAGACTAATATTTGTTTGCGTTACAAGCATCCGCACAAATCCAATATACGCTCCCCACTATGATGGTGTAGGGTATAGAAATATAGAAATTTGCTAAAGCAAATTTACTTAGGGGACCGCCTAATAACTATCTCTATGTTTGTATTTGTACATTAAAGTCAACCATAATATGTATATTATTTACATAGATATACCCACATATATAGATATGTATGTATGTATATATGTATGTATATATGTATGTATATATGTATAATAAATAGTTTATTATTTTTCATTTATTTGCAATTGTTTTAGCTCAGAAATATACTGTATAAACGTATGAGTGCATAAAAATGGCCAATGTTGTTGTGTGTATATTTGTATGGAAACATTTCGTTATATACAATATATTATTTTAGAAACCATTATTTTAAAAACATTTTGTGTTAATTTTTGCCAAACAAGCCCTACAACAATGTTATATGAAGTAGAAAAACTAAAATTTTTACATAGAAAAACTAAACACAACCAAAAACTTGACTACACAATTGTTATGTTTTTAAATATGTATAGCAGAGAAATAGTTACAAAAACTAATGACAATGACACTAAAAACAAAAAAAAAAACAAAAAAAAACTATTTGTAATAAAATCTAAAGCTTTTGTTTACATATACAAAAAATTATTGACTTTTTTTTTTTGTAACAGCAACAACAGCATCAACATCAACAACAAAATAATAAAATAACTGTGGCAAGTGTAGCAGGACACAAAATTTTGTGTGCAGGATATTTGCAGCTTTAATGTATGTGTTCCTGCTTAAATGAGATTTTTAAAATTTTGATGATTTTATTGTTGTTGTTGTTGTTGTTTGGGTTTTTGTGAATAATTAAGAGAATATTTGAATGGTCATGTTTTGGTTATTTTGATATCCGTTTTTAATAAGTTGTGGTGGCATGTATACGTATGTAACGGGTCCGCCATTTAACGTTTTTTTTCAACTTGTGCTTATTTCGTGAATGGCAACACTTAGCTCATATATGATTTGACAGATAATTAGTTTTATCTTTCCGCTGAACGAATATGATTGTGTAAACGCTGGAAAATATTGCGAAATTATTTTGAAAATCATGGTAATGTTGCAGAATGTGTGCAAAAATTGCGTACGGATTTTGGAAGAAGAGAAGCACCGTCAGCTCCATATGTACGTTATCTTGTGAAAAAAGTGAAAGAAACTGGCATCCTCATCGATAAACCAAAGCGTTAAAAGCCAAAAACAGTGCGTACACCCGAGAATATTTCTGCTGTCGCAGAAAGTGTGCGCGAAGCGCCATCAACATCAATTCACCGTCATTCTCAACAATTGAACATTTCGGAGACATCATTGAGACGCATTTTGCATAAAGACCTTGGTATGACACCATACAAAGTCCAATTGGTTCAGGAGTTGAAGCCAACTGATCATCCAATGTGTTTTCGCTTCGCTAAGTGGGCCTACAATCGACTTACAGAAGATGCCGATTTTGCCAAAAAAAAAATCATCTTTTCAGATGAAGCTCATTTTGATATTGGCGGGTATGTAAACACGCAAAATTGTCGCATTTGGGGCACAGAAAACCCGCACGCATACATTGAAAAGCCGATGCACTCAAAACGAGTCACTGTTTGGTGCGGATTTTGGCCCAGAGGCCATTTGGGCCATTTTTCTTCGAAAATGAGCAAGGACTGGTCGTTACAGCCAATGGCGATCGTTATCGGGTCATGTTGAACGAATTTTTGTTGACAAAAATTAAAGAGGAGGATATTGGCAACATTTGGTTTCTACAGGACGGCGCTACGTGCCACTCAGCCGAAGCTACACTCGATGTTTTGCGCCCTGTTTTTGAAGATCGCATTATCAGCCGCAGAGCTATTATTTGTAGGGTGCCGTCAAAGATAAGTGTTACGCCGACAAGCCAGAGACAATTGACGCGTTAAAGGACAATATTCGTGAAGCCATTACAGCTGCACACAATCGATAATGTGCTTAAAAATTGCAGCGATCGTGTAGCATGACTGCATAACCAGCCGAGGCAGCCATTTAAATGAAATTATTTCCCATTATTAACCGGAAGGATTGTACTTTCATATAAAAAAAGAAATTTGAGAAAATATTCAGTAGTTTTTTATAGCATTTTCAAAAAAAAAAAAAAAAAAAGGAATTTGCGGACCCTTTATATATGATATATTTATATTAGATGTAGCGGACATGGAAATCTAATGAATTTTTAAAACAATGTTTACAATTTAGTATTTTTGTGTGACAGTTTAATGTTTCTTGCATGTTTAGAATTTCCTGTTTAAAGTGCAGGTTATGAAACTTTTGGCAATAGCAGGGGAATGTGAAAGAAAAGCAATAATATATAAAACAATCATGAGCTTGTTCAATAGAACTATTCAAAATAGTAGCAATTGCTATTAGTTATTAATGAGTTATAGTTTTCTTGCATTATTTACGATATTTCTCTAAGAAGCTTCAGATTTAAAAAAAAATTTATCAGGGAATATTCACTATTTGTGAAATTCTTGAAAGCTACAAATTATTGCCAATATTAACAAGTTAGAAAGTATGGTCGGTCAAGCCCCATCATATAATACCCTGCAGCCAGTATATGTGTAAAAACAGTTATACAGAAATGAGTGCTATGAACAATTATGGACCGATCAGGAATTTAGTCTTATGACTTCTGTGCATATTAATATTTTTGTGTTAAATCTCGATATAAACACTTTTTAAAGCTTTAAATGTATTAGTGATTTTCGTCCTATTGTGTTACCTGACTTTCTGGATAGAGAAGAAAAAGTAGATATGTGAAGAAGGAGATAGAATAGAAGAATACGAAGGATAGTGAAAGAGATGTTTAAAGTATGAGAAGAGTGAAAAGGGTGCAGACCAAAATATAAAGGAGCGTAGATAACCGGTATTAGATTACTGCAGCCAATTACTGCTTCTGATGAAAGCATCAATATTCTCCAACTTGAAATCGGAGAATTCAGATAAGTAGTCGAAGAATGGCTGCCTCAGAAATATGCTACGAGATCTACTCATTGCTGGGCATTGACATAAAAGATGAGAGACCGTTTCCTCCTCTGCTTAATTATTACAACTCTTGCAAAATCATTATAGTTGTTTTGCATTATTGCCGAATTTGCAGTGGCCTGTGATCACTGACACCAAGTTACTGAGTTGTGGTCGCTGTAATTTTAGTAAATACGACATACGTTTCCTATTTAATATAGGCCAAATCAGTCGTGTGACTGCACAGGTGTGTTCATTTATCCACCTGGTTTGAGCTAGCATAGTAAAAGTTGCTGACTATTTGCTTACATTTAGATAGCAGAATACCGCAAAGATGGTACCTTGCTTTGCCAAGTCATCTGCGATACAATTGCCTATTATATATATATGTCTACGCACCCATATGAGTAAAACTGTTGAATGTCTCGCCATCTTGTTTAAGGATGTCCGGCATACCTGGACCAAAATTGATGTTGTGTGTAAACCTGTCAGAGAATTTATTGCAGCTTGGCTGTCAGTATATATTTATACGTATATGTATCTCTTCCCGATATTCTGTAATAACTGATACAATTAGCCGCTCGTTTTATAGCCGATATTTCAGACTGAAGGATACTATGTACATCCGTTTGGAATTCTAAAAAACATCCTGATTACAAACTCTTGGATATATACCCCACCGCCAACTATCTGCCCCTTTTTTGGAGCCATCCGTGTATATAGATAGACTCGTAGTATCCAGGGGTAGACCTTCTATCAATTCTATGTTAACATGAATAAAGAAGCTGAAGCTTCTCAAGAAGGAGGGTCTGGAGTGCAATAATAAATGTGTTCAGGAAGACATTGTACGTTTCCCATGATGCTAGCATGTCCATAATGACCATGCTTCCAAGCGCCTGTTGCACTTAGTCTCACGGAAGTATTCATGGCCAAGGCGTTACGATATATACAAATATGTGAAACTTATTTGTGTAGTATTTTCTTTTGGATACAAACATTTTAAAGAGATTTATGGTCATTAAAGTATTTTCGAAAGAGTGCTTTATATGAAATCTATAACGAATAATGACCTGATAATCATAAAATTATCATAACATCATAAAACGAAATATGAAACATATTTGTGTTGCATATTATTTGGATACCAACATTTTTAAGAGAGTTATGCTCGGCAGTGGGCCTTATATGGCAGCTGTGATCGAATATGTCGCGATCTACGCAAAATTTATAGATGTGATTAAGCTTCATGTAAAACTTATTCGTGGCGAAATTTGATTGGATATGTGCTTAAAGCGTACATTTATGGCAAATTAACTCCTATTTCGGGAGGACCTTTGTATAGGGGCGAGTTGAAATAATGCATCGATTTCAACCAATTTCAATCCGAAACGTCGTTGGATAAAAAAAATTTTATGAAAATACCTTCAAAATTGCGACCTGCACTTTGCGCGTACGAAAATCTTTAAATCCACTCAATATTTATTGGCGATATATTTGAAACCGCAGTTTATTTTGTCCGACAGTGTATATTTGGTGGTCTTTGTCCCAGAAGTTTTAATATTTGTTTTTATAATTTCAGTGAGTTTTAAATTTGAAGAAGATGTGTTTTTAATAAATATTAAATCTGTTGTATATCTACAGATTTACTGCCGTATTCATAAAGTAGGTTTGAAGTGTGCTTTTAGAAAAAATTTTCATACAAAATTTACTTAAAGCACATTTGAAGTCTACTTTAATTTTTTCTGAATAATGCCCTTAAACTGCACCAGCTGTAATAGTAAATGGCTAATGATACATTTCCTTTGTGGTCATCAGCAGCAGTATCAGCTTTTTTTCCGCACTTACTTGCAGAAATTAATAAATTCCAGAAATTCTCAACTCTTTCAAACTTGAAATTGTACAATATTAAATTATCAGATATCCTTTATTTGGTTATATTACGCTTTAATGAAACAGAAATTAAATAGCTTGCGGTAAGAATTTGGGGTAATAAATAGCTGTAAAAAAAAAGCTGACCATAATATGTAGCAATTTACATACAAACATATACGAGGGCAGTTAGGAAACTTCTTAGCCTAGAACAGAAAGCTCTGCTATGAACACATGATAAATTTCTTTTCGCTCTGCCAACTTTTTCATATAGAAACAGGTGTTCAAAATAAAACATTCACGATTTTTTTACAATGGAAAAATTAGAAATTCCTGATGTTATTAAATATTTAAATAAAAAAAGGTTTATCGGGACAAGAAATTCATAATGATATGGTGAATGTTATAGGTGAAAGTGCTCCTTCATATGCCACAGTTAAAAATTGGGCGGCTGAATTTAAACGTGATCATACAAGTAGTAAGGATGAACTATGTAGTGGACGTCCAAAAACAGTCACAACAATAGAAATTGTAGCCAAAGTGCATGAGATGATATTAAATGATCGACGAATAAAAGTGCATGAAATAGTCAATATCATGGGCATCGCAAATGGTCGAGTCCATTTAATTTTGCATGAAGAACTACAGATGTAAAAGCTTTCTGCAAGATGGGTGCCGCATTTATTAACAGGCGACCAAGAACGCATAAGAACGAAAATTTCTCAAGCTTCTTTGGATTGTTTTAAGAAAAATAAAGTGGAGTTTAAGCGTCGTTTCATAACTGTTGATGAGACAATCTAAAAACCATCCAAGCAATGGACTGAAGCTGGAGGAAGTGGCCCAAAGAAGGCAAAAACAATGCAATCGGCTGGTAAGGTTATGGCAACGGTTGAGACTTTAAAGGTATTTTATTGATTGACTATCTACAACAGCAAAAAATTCAAAGTAGTATTGCAATATTTTGGATCAATTAAATTTAAAAATCTGAGAAAATATTCTGTCTTACAACGCAAAAAAAATTATTTTTCATCAAGACAACGCAATAGATTATAAGAGTGTTTTAACAATGCCTAAAATTAACGAATTAAAGTACAAGTTGCTTGACACATCCACCTTATTCTCCTGATTTAGCTCCCAGTGACTTTTAGCTGTTCCCAAATCTAAAAGAAATCCTAGCTAGCGAGCGTTTTACCTTAAATGAAAATGCAATTACAGCGGTAAACCACTATTTGAAAGACCTTGAAGAAAACTTTTTTAATCCAGGAATAGAATTGCTAAATAAGCGTGTTGAAATAAATGAATTAAAGTTTCAGGAGATTATATTGAAAAATAAAAATGTTTTGGAAAACCTAACTATTCTCTTTCTATGCCAGGCTAAGAAATTTCCGAAGCGCCCTCGTATGCCTATATTAAAATACTAATAAAAAAAACTGATATAATTTTACAACATATTATAGTGCATACCTATATGTACATACATTTATATGTAAATTTATTTACCTATATACATACGTAATACACTTATGATATGTACTTATAATTATGTATATTGTATATAATATTGCATCCTTTATAAACATCCTGTTATGGCAGTAAATTGCTGTAATAAAACGAGACGAAAATGCAAAGAGAAAACAAACAAACTATAAGAATAAAATGAGTTTATATTTCATATTTTATACGTACCTCAACTCATCATAAAATATTTAATAATAAATAAACAAACAAAAAATTTAAAAAAAAAAAAAAAAAAATAAACCAAAAATAACCTTCCAAAAGCTGTAACACATAAAAACACATGAACAAATTACATATTTTTATTTAAACAAAAACAAAAAACTATATACGAGTAAAATGTTTTAATTTACAATATTATGAGAAAAACGTTGCTTTCCTGCTCTCATTCACTCTTACTCACTAATTCATTTTATTTGTTTTATCCTTCAACTTAATTTACAGCTGAGCGAATTGGGACGACCATTTACTGGTGGCTCATGGTGTGGGAAAGCCACAGGACCACAGTTATATTTCAGTGAAACATCAACGGTGACAGCATCGGTTAAGGTAAGTACAACACTACAACAAATATACATTTATATACCAGGACCAGTTAAAAGGAGAAGAAAATAATGCAGTAGAAAACCGAAACAAAAGTTACGAATGCTGTAGAAAACAAAAACAATGTTGTGAATGGAAAAGTGCATAAACATGCTCATTGATATTTTGTTATGTTTCTGTAGCTGTTGTTATTGTTTTTTTGATTTACAGTTTTTGTTGTTTTATTACTATTACACTCTCTCTCCACCCTCCATCCCTTTCCGTTTTTTTTTATTATTACATAAATTTATTTGTTGCAGTTGTTATATAAAGGTTACGAGTGTGCTAACATTGAAGTGCAGTATTTGGTAGTAAATAATCATTTATGTATACGGTTGTCAGTTTCATCATCCTGTGCTGTTCTATTGATATTTTTTATTGTTGTTTATGGGGAATTTTCTTTAATATATTTATTGTTAATTTCAAAATAATATCGTGTTTAAATTGCAATTGCACTTCAAGGGCAAATGTTATTACAATACTTTTTACAATATACATTGCTTTGTCTTTTTTCAAAGATTTTTTATTGTTTATAAGATAAGTTTTTAGTAGTTTTTATATAATACTCTTTGCAACTACTGCTTGTGTCGCTGAATATTATATAAATTTTTTCAATAGTGAATGAACCTCAATCATTTGAATTTGTTACAACTTTAAGTCAAAGAATTGATATACTATTTAAAACCAACTAAATCTCTTTATCCCTTCTCATAATAGAATATGACGGCATTACTTAATAAAAATTAAAACACATTTATTGCTAAGCAGGATTCATTCCGGCTGCTGATTAGTTATCCCAAACAGCAGACCAATTGTTTGCATAATTTTCCCTAATGATTAACCCTTAAGCGTACACCAGGGCCTGGCCAGGCAGTTTTGAGCGTTTTTAAAGTTTTTCACTTATATATCTTTTGGGCGATTCTATTCTAGACAACTTTTAACATCAATTTTTCAATCACACTAATTGATACTCTTTTTAATGCCAATTTAAGGTAAAATATTTATATTTTATAATAATATAATTTTTTTAGACGGAAGCTTAAATATAAATTTGTTGTGCACTTCGAAGCGTTAAGATTCATAGATTTGGCGCGAACAGAAAATCTATTCATGTTGCACCCGTCACGGCTTCAAGAGCAAATTTCTTATTATTGAATTATATTTCTCTACGATGTTTGATTTTATAATCTTTGTCTGATATCTCATCTTTCACAATGAAAAAGAATAATACAATAAAATTTTTAAAATCAACAGAGTTTTGTGTTTTTCTGGTATGATCTTATGAAACTTGTCCAATTCGGTTGCACCCGTTATACACTTTAAAGCTCTCTCGTGGCTATTTGGTCGTTTCATATAAATTCTTGTACATAGATAACAATAGTATATAGAAAAACATTACCCCTTCTAGAAATAACTTAGTTGAAAATGTGTTTCTTTCTATTAGTAAAATACAATTAAAGCGTCCAAATGTTGCACCCGTCAGAATAGAATCGCCCTTTTAGCTTTTTATATATTCCTCAATGAACGCGTTTTGTACAAAAAAAAGTTTTTTTTTAAAAACTCACAATTTCTTTATGTGTAGGCGTGGTAATTACTTTTAACAAATTTTTGTTCATGTTTGTAACACCAGTACCTAACTAGGCCTATCAATCAAATAATAAAGATTGCGCAAAGAATGTAAACAAAATTTGTTCTCTTTGCGCATGATGTCACAAGTTATTTTTGCAAAGAATGTAAACAAAAAAGTAACGAAAATCATGTTTCTTAAATTTTTTGATTCAAAATAAAACATTTAATTATTTACTATAAAATATTAAAATCTATCCAAAAAATTAACTATATTTTAATATTCTATATAATATATTTTCGTATTATCAATTTACTAATTTTTGTTTGTTTCCGTTTGTGTTTTTCTTTTATCTCATCCGCTAGGAGTTGATTTATTCAAAAACACTCTCGACGGAATAAAAGTGTGTTAGCTTTAATATCCGCATTAATAGTAGTTGACTCATTTACAACTATAATTTTTCTCCGTGTGTATATTCGACCGTAAATGGAATACAACTCTCATGTATTGGCCGGTGCTTCGAAGCCTATTTTGGAGTTACTAGACCGCGTATAGGAGAGGTTGATTCATTGAAGCATGGCTGGGTTGTGTTTCACTATTATATCGATATTATAATACAATGTATTCTGCTGAAATCAGGGAATTTGTTTTCGAAAGCCGTTGTTTTTGGGAAATACACCGTCTTCAGTGAGGGCTCATCTATTCATGGTCGACTGCACTGTATTGTATTGCACAACATATTACGAGAAAATTTGTACTTAAGCCGTACTATCACTTGCAATTTAGGAAAATTCAAATCAATTGTTCACCTACACTACTTCCCTCTAACCTACCTCCCATAATCCATTTTTCATCAGTGCTGGTCCAAGCGAAAAAAAATGTAACACAAACGCACAACAGATCATGTTGTTTCATCTGTTTTTTTTTGCGCGGTTCAAATATTATTAACACATTTTAAAGTGTCATAAAAAGCGTTTTACTGTCTTGGTTTTTTAAAAAATACTGCACTCCATCTCACCTACTTACTATTTCACCCTCTATATGCAGAGAAAAATAAATTGTATATGTTTACCACAACTATTCCAACATTTTTTTTTTTTTTTAATATTATGGTCACTATAATTATTTGTATGACTGCGGCAACCATAATATGCTTAAGTTATGTTTTATATGATTATAGTAATCATATATATGATTATATTAATTATGTAATGCTTGTGGTGATCGGTTTTATGATAAAAGATTGTACCATATTATGTTGTTCTCAAGCATAATCAAAGAGCAACATATTATGATGAATGATTTCATCATGAACATGATTGCCACAAATACATACTCGTATATAGTTAATACAATCGTATATATGTTTGTAGGAATCAACTGAATCATAACTTAACCATATTATGATTACCGCAATCATATAAATAATTACAGTGATCATAATATTGTTGAAAAACTTGTAAACATTTTATTGTTGTTGTGATAAACATGTGCAAACATGTTTTAACTCTGTATGAACAATAAGTTGGTTGTTTTTAAAATATTTACCCAAAATAATAGTAATAATTTGTATAAGATTTAAAAGATCATTGTCCTGCAAAAACTTTACTATTGCAATTAGTTTTTAAGCTTTATTTTTGTAGCTTTACCCACTATGATTGCAACTCTCTTAATATTATATGATGTATATAGCCTGCCGTCTAGAGGTAGACAGCAGCTGCTGGCTGTGGTATTATTACTTTTTCAATTATTTGATGGCAAAAAATTTTTAATTTTTTTAAAATACTTTTCTGCAATTTTTCACACTTTTATCTTTTAACTCCGACAATAACAACAAATACTAGTAATGGTAAACAAAAAAAAAAACTTTACACAATATTTGGTAAATAAACAGAGAAATTTATGAAAATTTCATAAATTGCAGTTTCTTATCTTTCTACAACATTTGTTATTGAAAAATAACAATTTATATGAATGAATTGCATATTCTTTCTTTGGCTTTTATCTAGCTGCTGTTTTTTTTTTTGTATATACAAAGTGTATAACATTTTGTTGTATTTAATATTTATTTTTCATCTGCTCTTACCATTTAAAATATTATAATATTCCTGTTCACAATGAAAACAATTGGTACAAAAAAATTATATTGGTTTATTTTAGTTTTTTTTTTAAAAAGTTAGTTTTGTAACAAAATGCTAGTGTAAGGAAAAAAATAAAAAAAAACTGCTATAAAACTATTTGCCACAAGTATTAATAAAAGAAAGGAAGAACTTTACACAATTTTATGCAACTTAAACATTTTTATAAAGCTGTGTTTGTATCTCCCTTTTGCAACTTCATTTCAATATTTATTGTTTTTTCATCTTTTCGTTACAGGTTTTCCATCCACCCAGAAATATACAAGAAGAAAAACCATTTGAATTTAGTATAAGATATAAATTTATAAGTCAGTCGGATGCTGTTGTCAGGTAAAGTAGCACAAAGCAGAATACAAACGTTTAACACAGAAATTCTATCTATACAATAATACAATATTGAATGCATTGAAACAATGTATAAATATACTGTCAGTTTAATTATACATATATATATATATATAGACACGCATTCATCGTTTGCTATCATTTTATATACAAACACTCTTCTAAATAATTATGTATGTATGTATGTATGTAGAAATTTAGAAGAGGACTTACCGACCATTATATTCCCTGCAAGGATAACAACAACCATAACAACAAATATTTTATACTAAATATTATACAACTGTTGTTTGAGATAATAGACTAGAAGACAACATCAACCATAACAAATGTAACTGCTTACACAACCCAGTAAACTGTTTAAGTAAAACATTAGCAAATTATTAAAAAAAAAAATTTGCACACATATTTGGTCATTGCTTAAGGAAATTAATGCATAAATGCTCATTTTAAAGTAACACCTGCTGCTGCTTTTTACTACTACATATTTGGTTATTTTATTACTGGTTGACTTTAAATTCAGCATCCACTTTTCTATTTTTTTTTTTCTAGCATTGCGGTCATTGAATATCCTTTTTTGTTATATTTTGCTGGGTTACTTTTCTTACTTTCTCATACACACTTGCCGGTTGGTAATATATTTCTATTAAGATTTAAATAAACTACTATTTGTAGATGTAAATATAAATTTACTACACAGAGAAGCATTGCAAATGTTGTGTAAACGATAATCAAAACGTGCAACGACCTATACAGCTACTGGCTGTGTGTGTTTTGGATTTGATAAGATTGATGATAAAATTGTTTTTCCCTTTGATGGTATATATTTACATAAGTATATGTATGTAGGTGAGATCAATATTTAAGACACAGGATTGCAAAGGAAGTTGTTTGTTTCTTTTTAATTTTGTATTATAATATCTAAAACTTATGTGAGTGAGAAAACAGAGTAACTCAGCAAAGAAATTAGAGATTAAAAATATTTTAAATATTTTTTATGACAAAGAGACAATATTTTAAATATTGTTTATGACAAAGAGACAATATATATATATATATATTATATATATATATATATATATTGCAGATTTTGTAACACTTACAGCTTAAAAAATTGAGCAATAAATAATTTAATTAGTCCTGTTATACACGTTTCAGCTTCTGCTGAATAGTTTTTGTTTAATTTTCTTTTGAACTTGCCATTTCGTTCATACGCGTACTCTTTACCATCAAGTTTCTACCTTTTTATACAATATAATATATTGCATGCAAACAACTTTGCGTTTCATAAGTCAGAGAATATAAAATAAGAAAACAAAATGACATAAGAAAACTGACAAGTACCGTCAAGTTTGTGCCCCTTTTATTCTCTTTTGCCTTCTCTTCAGAATTGAAACGTGTGAAAGCGTACTTATGCAAATAATGACAACTTAAAACGTCTTCTGAAATAATACTTTGCATGTGTAATTGTTTCTTCATTAATGTTTAAAGTTTTAAAGAAATCACTTCAGTAGTTTATATATTATATATGTATTTGCAAAGATTTTAGTGTAAATAATAAATTTGTAGATCCCACAGTGCGTATGATTAATATGTGTTTATGTGAAATTAGATAAATATCAAGTGTACGCCACAGTGCTTTGTTAAACATTTCAGAAATTTTAGTTTTGGCCTATGGAAAAATAAAAAAAAACAATTTTTTAAATATAGCTTAAATAAACCATTGTTCATATAAAATGCGGTCGCTATGTTTAAAAATCAAAACACTTTATCAAATATACGCCATAGTGCTTTGTTAAACATTTCAGAAATTTCAGTTTTGGCCTATGGAAAAATAAAATATAACAATTTTTGAAATATAGCTTAAATACAGCATTGTTCATATAAAATCCGGTCGCTATGTTTAAAAGTCAAAGCACTTTATTAATGTTTAAAGTTTTAAAGAAATCACATCAGTAGTTTATATATTATATATGTATTTGCAAAGATTTTAGTGTAAATAATAAATTTGTAGATCCCACAGTACGTATGATTAATATGTCTTTGTATGAAATTAAATAAATATCAAGTGTACGCCACAGTGCTTTGTTAAACATTTCAGAAATTTCAGTTTTGACCTATGGAAAAATAAAATATGTATATCAATTTTTGAAATATGACTTAAATAGAGCATTGTTCATATAAAATCCGGTTGCTATGTTTAAAAATCAAAACACTGAAAGTAGTGTTGACATTTGATTTTATACTTGAGTGTAGAAACATTGACTTATTCATATATTTTGCGGCATGTTAAATTGTACAACTTTAGAGAATTGCTTTTGAAACCTAGTTATATCAACAGCACTAGACAAATAATGGTAAAAGTAATTATAAAAAATGTTTTAAATTTTAAACATTTTGCAAGTATTTGTTAATATCTATAACAAATACTTTCAAATGTTATTTTCTGCAGTTATTGTCTATTGTGTTGCTGTGCTTGTTTTTTTGTTATCCTTTCTCTATTCCTGTTGTGGTTTTTATTATTATAAAACAAACTATAGCTTGTTCAATGCTTTTCTTATGGCAACTTCTAATATATGCATACACTGTGAGCATCAATATAATGTAAACACCTAATACTATTTAAAAACCAATTTAAAACAAGCACTATCATGTGTAATACCCTATAGCCAGTGTAAGTTTAAAAATAGTTATTCAGAAATGGGCGCTATATGGTAGCTATGATCTATTATTTGACAGATCAACTAAAAATTGTTTGGTTTGACTTCTGTGCATATAAATGCTTTTGATGGTAAACTTTATCTCTAAAGAATTTATACATGTTAAAGTGATTTTTGATTTTTGAAGGGGTCTTATAAAAGAGCTTTAACTAATTATGGCCCATACCAGTATACAATTGTTGCGAATGAATTTTCTATAGGTAGAAAACATCAAGAGTCTTTGGAGGAAATCGAACCCGCAACCCTCCGACTGTAGTCTGGCACAATATCGACTCGTCTATCACAGCAGCCAAGTATTATTGGAATACCAACATTTTTAGGAAAATAATGCTCTTTAAAGTGATTTTCGAAAGGTGGGCATTATTTCATCAATAAACAAAATTGTTTTGGGCCTATTTGTAGAATTTGGAAGCGTTGTTCAGGCGTCAGTCTACTCATGTTGAAAAACCAAACCAAACTAAACACAGGGTGCTGCAGCTTAATTTGTTAGCGCGTTTGCTCATTAAGCATTAGCCCAGGTATGATTCCCAGCCACTCAAACAACATCAGTTTCTGATAATTTTACACTGAAAAGCTTTTCTCTCCTTTCACCATCTATACTTCTCCTACCTATCCCCTTTGCAGAGAAAGTTACACAATTATTTAATATATAAGCATTAAAAAATAGCGACAACGGCCATCGAATTGTTCTCCGTTTGCACGTGTTTTCACCTAACAGTTTATCCATATTAACTGCTCCTCTGATAACTACGCTCCGACAATATATTTAGAGCGAAAATGCTTTTTCTCTACTTAGCTTTCATGTAGGTAGCCAGGTACCTTGCAGCCTATTAGAAGGTGTTTTTTTTGCCGCCCACATAAGGGCTAAATAACTATAGAAAATGCAATATAATTTTCTAATCTAATATTATTTACATATATTAATATAACTTTTATATTTATATAACTAAGCTTTTGTTCTAATAATGCGCGGTGTTTAATTTATTTTGAAGCTATACAATGTCTAATTCTGCATGTGTTGTGGTAAAAGCTGTATGTATATGTATATCTATAAATATTTAAATGTAAAAATTTTCCTATAAATACTCTAGTTTACTTCTATTCCATATTGCTCTATATACATATGACGTTGACAGTTTGTTTAGTAATATTTTACTTTACTTTACTTCATTTCATTTCACATTGTTGCTGTGTGTCTCTGCTGTCTATCAGTCTCATTTTCTAAATATTTATATGTATGTATGTGCCAGCTTGTATTGTTTTTGTAGTGAGTGTGTGCATGTTTAGTTTCCGTTTGGTGTTTAGTTATTTTGCTTTAGTAAATGCAAGTTGTCCATTTGACAAACTCACTTTCTCAACTTATTGTGTTCAATTTGTTGTTTTGTTTTGTTTGGTTTTTATGTTATTTTGTTATAAAATATTCTCTTTTTATCTTTTAATACTATGAAATTCATTTTTATATAAAAGTCTTATTTTGTTCACTGTTGTGTTAACTCTATGAGTAAGTGTATTATTGTCAGTGTTTGTCTTTTAAATTAACACATTTTAGTTTATTTTTATTATATACAAATATATGTATGTATATGTAAATAGTTTTGTATATTTTTACTTTTCAGTTTATTTAACAAACTCTGATTATTATCTAAATACTCTCATTTTTTCATACATATTTTATGTGCTTTGATTTTGCTTTCTTTAAAATTTGTCAGCTTGTTTATGTTTAATATTATCGAATCATAAATATTCTATTTATTTCAAAAAACAAAAAGCAAATAACAACAGAATTCTTAATTCTGTCATACAAAAGTATTCCAGTTTATTTTATTTTATGATTTCTTAAATGTCATGTCTATAAAAACTCTGTACACTTGTTTGACTTTTATTCTTTTGTTACTAATTTTTTGCCTGAGTTTAACATGTTTATCTCTATTTAATAAGTTTATTTGTTTAATTGTTTTTAGTAAATCCTAACTTGGGATTTGTATTATTTATTTAAAATTTCAAGTACAATTTTAGTAAAATAATTGAAATTTGTCAATATGAATTTAAGTTGGTGTTAATTTCATTACATTTATGCTATCTAGGAAGAGTGATAGCAATTCTTTATTTCCGGTTTAAAATGTTGTGATATCAAGCACACATACATACAACTTTGTTCACATTAAATCAGCTTACAAACACATTAAAAAATTTATGTAACAAAAGAGAGGCTTAAAATAATTTTGAATTACACATTGATAATAATTTAACAGTATTTAAGAAAAGTTAAAGGCAAAAAAAAAAAAGAATTAACTAGATTTAATTTTCGAAATTCTGGATTTTATTTTGATAGTGATTTGAAAACGGTAATGTGTTTCATCAATCACTTAACTTTACTTTAGCAATAGCCTAATAATGTTCAATCGATTGATGTTAAACTAAGACCATTTAAAGAGCCCCAATTAAAACTAAACTAAGACTATATAAATACTAACGATAGCAGTTAAACTACAAATGCAAAAAAAAGCCACAACTAAATCCAAATTTCAAACCAAGTGGCCTCAGTTCTACAACAAATACAAAACAAAAATAACATCTATTTTGTTGCTAGAAATGGTTGAGTATAACGATATTTTTAATGTAAACAAAATAATTTGACATTTGTTTCTACCAAAACAGTGCAATCAGTTGGCCTACCGCTCCCATCTTATTATTGCATCATGGTATTGTATTAGCGGCTTTATATCAGTGTTGTTTAATTGTAAGTAAAATATTTAAAAAGTGTCAAACAGTAGCATGAATAGATTTACCCGGCATTTACACATGCAAGTGCAAGTTCGAAAAACTCAATACACTCACATTTTTTTCACTTGCAGAGCTACTCCAGTTTTTCGAATAAGTTTTCGTATATAAAGGCAGGGTTAAAATGATACAAAAGGGTAATGAAAAAACGGGTGTAAAAAGTGACAAGGCCTAAAAAAAGGATTAAATTGCCAGTTTTGGGTCACAACGGTAACGCTAGTTAGAAATATAACTTATTTGTATTCGAATTGAACGAGTTTATTATACCGTACACCACCATAGTGGGGAGGGTATATGGGATTTGTGCTGATGTTTGTAACGCCCAGAAATATTGGTCCAACACCCACCTTAAAGTAAACTGTTTTAACGATGTTCGTCCGTCCGTCTGGCTGGCTGTCCATGTAAAGCTTGTGCGCAGAGTACAGGTCGCAATTTTAAAGATATTTCGATAATATTTGGTACGTGATATTTTTTCGGCCCAATAATAGATATGATTGCAACTGGTTGAAATCAGTTCATTATTTCACCTGGCCCCCATACAAATGTCCTCCCGAAATTGGGGTATATCGATAATAAATATTTTAATTATGCAAGTATCCAAACAAATTTCACAAATAATGAGTGGTAATTGAAGCCAAATCACATCTACGTATTTTGTGTAGATCGGTCCATAATTTCTCGTAACTCACATATAAGGTCCACTTCCGAAAATCACTTTAAAGAGCATAACTCTCTTAAAAATGTTGGTATCGAATTAATATTAAACAAAAATATATATAAGCGGAGAAATGGCAACAAAAACATACATACATTGCTGTTATTGATCTACCAAAAAAGTAGACGCAGCAAGAAAAGCAAAAACAAATTTGTAATAATACAAATTCTATAAATAGAATAACATATAAAGAAGACACACACATTCTAAACGTACGTAAATGTCGTTCTGACACACAAAAACACGTAAAAAAGAAATATGATAATTCTCATATTCTATTTCTCAAAAAACGGTGAGTTTAATCGATGATGTTTACAGATTGATAATGGACAATGAAGATTGCTGATGACGCCCTTGGCCGGGTAGAAAATACATTCCAATTTGCCAATTGTTTCAATACGTTACAATAGTATTCTTTAATATAAATTCTCAAACTACTAGCCTGAATAAAAACTTTTCTCTTAAAAATATATTTCAGATATCTAAAAATAATACGGTCCAATTTTATTATGGTCGCCCCATAATTAGTCGTAGCTCCCTTATAAGACCTTCTCCGTAATTCACTTTAAGTTCCAAAAATTGTTTAAAAGTATTTAAAGATGAGATAGAGCTTAACACATAAATATAATACTTATAGTCACAGACATCATGACACTAAATTTTTGGATGATCGGTCCACAATAGGTTATATCTACCATATAACGCCCATTTCTGAAAAACTGTTTTATATATATATATATATATACTGGATGTAGAGTATTATATGGTCGGGCTTGACCGACTGTACTTTATTTGTTTTTTATTCTATTATACACAGAAAAAATTAAAATTGATTTTCAATTAAAATATTCGTATATTTAATTAAACATTTAATTGAAAGTGTACCGCTGAAGGAATTTGTAGTATCAATTAAAATATTATGTAAAAATTTATTTAAAAGTAGTATTAATTAAAAAAAAATATTATATTTATTTAATTGAAAATTGTTTTGCAATTAAAAATTTAATTGATATGATTAAAAGTTTAATTAAAAATCAATTAAGACTCAATTAAAAGTTTAATTAAAATTTGTCGGGCAATAATTTTTTCTGTGTAAATGAAAGATCTCGTTTCACATTAAATTCTAAATGAACAGATTCATTTTTGACTCTATTTTAAACGAATTGGGTTGATGTTTCACTCTATTCGAAATGAACTAGTTTATTAAAGGTCTCGTTTCACGTTAAATTTGAAATGAACGGTTTCATTGTTCACTCTAATCGATTTTTCACTCTATTCGAAATGAAAGAGTTCATTTTTAACTTTATTCAAAATAAACGTATTCATTTCACATTCTAATAATAATGAATAAGTTCATTTCACATTAAATTCTAAAGGAACGGCTTTATTTCAGATTACATTTCAGTTTTTATTAAAAAGGTCGAAGAAAATTAAATAAAATTGATTACATTTCATATGAACTCGAAGTTTTAAATCAAATATACATAGATATGTATTCGTTATAAAGCCAACCTAATATCCATGTAGGACAACTAATTTTTACAGTAAAGAAACATTTAGAATTAAAGCCTTACACTAATCTAATTCACTATTATTTCTATTATCTTGAACACACAACATCAATAATTTCATTCATAGTTAATACAAGTTTTAATAAAGGTTTTTTTTATTAAACATTTCTCTCTATTTTGTTTATGCCATTTCTAGGTACGGTTTACCCGATAAGCCTTTAGAATTGGGTCGCGTCACGCCCGGCACTTACTGTACGCGACAATTCGATGAATGCTATCGCAATAAGTGTCGTTTACAAAGTCCCAATTATCCTGGCATGTATCCGAGAAATGTCACGTGCTATTGGACGATACGACAGAAAGAAGTTCCTACAAGTAAGCATGCCATGATAGCTGTAAGCCAAGAGAATCAACATAAAGCTTTAGTTAAGCGGTAAGTTGAGTGCATTGCATAAAAAGTACTTTAAGTAAATTATGCTCCAGTAAATAAAAACACGAAAGTAAATATTAGAAGTTCACAATAAAATCATTGAGGATTATAAAACCAAAAATAAATTGTTAATGTAAATGTAAGAGTATATTTTCTTAAACAAACATTGCGTTTTATTTTAAAACTCAAGCTATCTTTCAACTAGATATTTAATAATTTATTTATTAATTTGATTTTCTATTCCAAATATTATTTCCCTTTGATCACTGCCATTTATATATATTGAATTTTTCAATCATAGTTTTTATTATTTTATTTTTCCTAGTTTAGTTTTTTATATTGACATTTATGCAACAAGGTAAAACATTTGTTTTGAAATTTGTTTAAAAAAAACAGCACTAATTGCCATTTCACCTGACGTAAGTTGCATAGAATTAATACAATACGCTGCACTGCACACACAGCACACATGAAATTGCTGATATTTTTTTTTTGGATTCTCACACACTTATAAGCACTTTTTTGCCACTCCACATACTCTTGCAAACGTTAAACGTTTTGTGGCATGGAAAAACAGGCGCCAAAACAGGCTGTCTATAATGTTAATTGAAATGTTTGTATTAACAAACGGGATTTTGCGACGGAGGAGAAGGTAGCCGCCAGATCACATGAGGATTCACATAAATTGTTCTACATATGTCAGTCGATTCTAAATGAACTGGTTTTGATTTCTTTCTAATCTTAAGGATTATTATTACATTTTTCATTCTAATTGAAAAGTAAACTTTTACTTTGCATTCAAATCTAAATGTATTGGTTTCAGTTTTATCCGAATTCAAATAGCTCTCATTCGGATTTTAATAAAGCAATTTAGTTTTTATTTAAATTTAAAGGAACTGCTTTAGTTTTCATTATATTCCAAATGAACGGGATCAATTTTTAACCGCATTGAAATAAAACAATAATATTTCCATTCGACTTCATATAAACCAATTCTGGTTTATTCGAATTTAAGAAAACCAGGTCAGCTTTATTCGCATTTTAGGAAACACTGTTCAGGTTTTATTTAATTCCAAAAGAAGTGGTTTACTTAGTTTTCTTTTGCATCTAAAAAAAAAGGTCGTTCAGCTTTCATTTAAATCTAAATGAATCGGTTTCAGCATTCATCATTCGAATCGAAATGAAATGAATAAATTTTTATTTGAAGCTTAATGAAAAAATTCAACTTTCATTCAAACTTAAAGGTATCATTTCCATTTTCACCAGAATTTTAATAAAACGATAAAGTTTTCATTCGGCTTTCATTCATTCGAATACAAATTAAAGGCATAAGTTCTTATTCGAATAAAGCAATTCAGTTTTTTATCCAAATTAACAGAAATTGCTTAAGTTTTCATTGCCGTCCAAATAAACGGGATCAGTTTTTAATCGAATTATTATAAAACAATAATGTTTTCATTCGACTTCAAATAAACCAGTTCCGTTTTATTCGAATTTAAAAAAAACACTGTTCAGGTTTTATTTAATTCCAAAAGAAATGCTTTACTTAGTTTTCCTTCGCGTTTAATCTCTTCAAATTTGCATTCAAATCCAAATGAATCGGTTTCATTTTCATACGAATCCAAATGAAAGCAATCAGTTCTTATTCGAATATTTTTAAAGCAATTCAGTTTTCATTAAAATTTAAATGAACTGATTCAGTTTTCATTATAGTCCAAATGTACGGGATTGAAATAAAACAATAATATTTTCATTTGACTTCAAATAAACTGGTTCAGTTTTATTCGAATATAAGAGAACAATATTATTCGAATTTAAGAAAACACTGTTTAGGTTTTATTTAATTCCAAAAGAAGTGTTTTACTTAGTTTTCTCTTGCATCTCAAGTTTAAAGTTTACATTAAAATCTAAATGAAACGTTTTCATTTTCATTTGAATCGAAACGAGACGAATAAGTTTTCATTTGAATTTTAATGAAAAAATTCAACTTTCATTCAAACTTAAAAGAATCATTTCAGTTTTTATTCGAATCCAAACAAAACGGATCCGTTTTCATCAGAATTTAAATGAAATGATAAAATTTTATACTACTTTCAATAAGTCGATTCAGTTCAGTGAAAAATTTTCTTCTTGATGAACAAGTAACTTTTCATTCTGTTATACATGATTGGTTTAATTTTTCGTTCTATTCTAATGAACGAGTTCATTTAATTTTAGCTTTCATTCTAAATATATGAACAGATTCCTTGGTCATTGCATTCTAAACAAATGTGTTAATGTTTTCTTTCTTTTCTAAATGAACGGGTTTATTTTCTTAATTATAAATTTTCATTTTGTTGTAAATGAATGGTTTAATTTTTCATTCTACTCTTAATGAACTTGTTTGTCTTTCGTTCGATTTTAAGTGAAGGGGTTCATTTGATTTTCTTTTCTAAATGTTCTACGAACATGAACATATTCAGTGTTCATTGTATTAACTATAAACAAACAGGTTATTTTTATATTTTTTTATTCCATTTCAAATTTTATTCTAAATGAACCTGTTCTTTTTTAATTTTTTCTAACCACCTGGCCCACGGTGTCGAACGATAACGTTCGCTTAGTTAAGACTTAAGACACAAACTTTTTATCGTATCTATTTTTTACTCCATCAAAAGTTTGTTTATTCCCCAATCAAGTTTGTGCCTTAAGTCTTATCTAAGCGAACGTTATCGTTCGACATCGTGGGCCAGGGGGTAAATTAACGGGTTTATTTCATTTTCTTTTTTAAATGAACGGGTTCATTTTACATTCTAATCTAAACGAATGTGTTCATTTTTCATTCTATTCTTAACGAACGTTCCATTTTTCATTATATTCTAAACAACCGGGTTCATTGTTAATTGTATTCTAAAGAGGCGGGTTTATTTTACATTCTATTGTAAATGAACTCGTTCGTTTTTCGTTTGATATTTATCGATCGGGTTAATTTTTTATTCTGTTCTAAATGAGCAGCTTCATTTCATATACCATTGTAATTGAACAGGTTTATTTTTCATTCTATTCTAAATGAACGGATTCATTTCATTTTTTTTTTCTAAATGAACGAGTTCATTTAAGATTCATTGTATATGAACAGATTCATTGTTTATTGTATTATAAACAAACTGGTTAGTTTCATAAGAGTATTCTATTCCAAATTTACGTGTTCAATTCACATTATTTTTTTTTTTTCTTGGACCAACACTCAGGGGACGACCCCTACTTATGCAATGCATTGTGTTGGAACTCGGAAAATAGGTTATGGGAGGGAGGATAGAGGGAGTAGTGTTTGTGAACATTTGACTTGAATTTTCCTATATCAAAAGTGGCAGGGAATTTTTCTGCTGCTAGTTTGTTCCACACACATAGTGTGTTGTGCGATCCACTGTTCAGTCGACCACAAATGGATGAGCCCTGACTGAAGAACGTGTATTACGTAAAAAACTACGTTTTCCAGGAAGAAGTTCCCAGATTTCAGCAGAACACATTCCATTGTAGTATCGATAGAACAGTGAAACACAACCCACATTGCCATGATGCTCCAATGAATCAATAGAGTTGGACACCCTACTGTCACCGATAAGCAACTTCGTCCTCTCCTGTACGCGGTCGAGTAACTCCAAAATAGACTTCGAAGCACCGGCCCATACATGAGAGTTGTATTCCATTTTCGGACGAATATAGGTGGTGTAAATAGTAAGAAGATCAGATGGAGTGACCTGCTACATTTCACATTCCATTCTAAATGAACGGGTTCCATTAATTTTCTTTTTATTAACAGTGTACTCTAAATAACCGGTATCATAGTTCATTGTTTTCTAAAAAAAACCGGTTCATTTCACATTCTGTTCTGAATAAACGGATTCAGTTTACATTATATTCTTAATGAACGGGTTTATTTCATATTCTGTTAAAAAAAGCTAGTTCGTTTGTCGTTCGATATTTAATGATCTTGTTAATTTTTCATTATATTTTAATCAAACAGCTTCATTTCAATTAACAAGTCGAATTGAACGGGTTTATTTTTCATTCTAATCTAAATGAACGAATTTATCTAATTTTATTTTCTAAATTAACGAGTTCATTTCACATTTTATTCTAAACAGCTGGTTTCATTGTCTTATAAAATCTCATTATATTCTTAATGAACGGATTCTTTTCACATAATATTCTAAATAAAAGGGTTCATTTAATTTTAACTTTTAAATGAAAGAGTTCATTTCACATTCTATTCTAAACAATCGGTTTCATGTTTCATTGTCTTCTAAAAAAACGGGTTTATTTCAAATATTATTTAAAATAAATGGTTGATTTTGATAGTATTCCCATTTTTGATCTTCCAAAAGCTTACCTTCAGATCTAAGAATAATACCAGTTCTTTCCCTTAATACCAACCGTATTTGTATTGTATAAAAAATGCAGGTGTTAAAAAACTTATTCCCCAAATAGAAAATAAAACATTAAATAAAACACTAAAAGAAACTGCAATTTCAGTTTTTTTTTTCATGCAACATTTTTTCTTTATGCTTGTTTTCATTTTAGTTTTCTTTTTGTACCCAGTAAAAAGTACAGAAAAATTAACAATTTCCACACAGATTTGCCTGCATTTACAATAAAATCAATTTGAAATGAAAATTGAAATACAAACACATGATTGTGTACAATGTATGTGAATGCTACACTTGTAGCAGTTTATCGAACTATACTCTGGGGGGGAAAGGGCATAAAACTCTCTTATACACAGACATATGCAAGGAATTGATGAATTTGTAAATAAATTTAGTTGTTTTCTTTTTGTATGCGCTTTTTTTAAGGAAATTTATTTTTATATTTTCTTTTTTTCATGTGGTAAATTTATTTCTTTGCTTGTATTTTGTAGAAGTTTAACAAAGTTTTTCATTTTCTTTTTGTAAAATCAATTGATTCGATTTTAGTTGGTGTGACATCTAGATTTTTCTGGTGTTTTATTTGCTGCTGTGAATTCTGAAATGTGTTTTAAAGTTTTATATTTCTTTTGGTTTGTTTTCTCATTTAAGGTCAATTGCTAGTTTCAATAAAACCTCGCGCTCAATACGTGCCTGGTCCGATTGTACCGGTGAACGTGATCATTTAATTTTTTACGACGGCAGCTCAACTAATGATCCAGTGCTGGCGAAATACTGTGGTGGTGATTGGCTACCAAAAGTTGTGTCACGGTAAGTAAAAAATGAAAACGTTGCTTTCTTTGGTTAAAAGTAGTTTAATTGGGAGTTTAAAATTAAAGGCCAATTTAATGATATTATACGGTCGCAATAGTGAATGCTCAAGACTTGCGCCTGAACAACGTTTACAAATCGTTCAACTTATTACGAAAATTCACGTTTTGTGAGGAATGTGTTTTGTGCACTTCGCTCAACTCATGGTCAACATAATCGGCCTACTGAGAAAACTATTCGCAACACCATCACCCAGCATTCATTATTAAATAATATTCGACCGAATACACCACGTCCAGCAAACTGTGCAGACGTGGAATCATCGGTAAATATTTCTTTAAAAATGATACCGGTGCGAACGTAACCGTCAATGGCGACCGTTATCGTGCCATAGTAACAGACCATTTGATGCTTGAAATTGAAGCTCGTGATCTCGCCGACATTTCTTTATAGCAAGATGGCGCCACTTCCCACACATCGCATCAATCAATGGATTTAGTGAGAGAACACTTCGGTGAGCACATAATTTCACATTTTGGGCCAGTCGATTTGCCATCCAGAACATGTGATATCACACTTTTTCCTGTGGAAATGTGTAAAGTCTAAGAAACCCGCTTCGATTCAGTTCTTGGAGGACAACATCGCGCCTGTCATTCGCCAGTTACCCGAACCAGTTATCGAAAATTGGACTAAACGGATAGACTACCTGTGGCGTAGCAACGGCCAATATTTGACAGACAAAATCTGATATTAAAGATTCCCATCAAATTTAAATTTTCTGTGTTTTTTTTTTATTTTCTTTAAAAAAGTAGGAAATGGATCAAGCTTTATAAATTAATCATTAAAGTAAATTTAACTAAAATACAAGTATATACACTACCAGTCAATAGAATAGCTCTATTGTTTCTACCATATGAAAATTAATTTTTCTCGAAATCACATTGAAGAAAATGGTTTTAGTTTTCGGTCAATAATAGGGTGATCATTTAACTATAGTTTCCATAAAAACAATATTTTCAATTACGCCCCATTATTTTTTTTTTTTTATACAAAATTAACATTAGATAGCACAAATAATGCTTGGTTTTTTTCGTTCAGTAGAATAGCTCCAGTTGAGTAAAAATAATGAAACAAAGAACAAATCAGTTTAAACTTATTTATTTTTCATAAATTAACTAAATAAGATTTTGCAAGTAATGATTTAATAATGAGTTGACCCTCCTTTTTTTTTGAAATTATTTCAAAAACACGGTTTGGGAGTGAGTCATAGAGCTGCTTCAAATAGTTAAGCGAAGTTTCCCAAGCTTTTTTGATGGCAGCTATCAATGACGGCTTATCCGCAAATTATCTGCCAGACTCATACACTTTCCTTGCCAACCATCCCCACGCGTTCTTAGTAATATTTGTGTCAGGAGAGCATGGTGGCCATTCCAGTAATGCAACATTTGGTTGTTGAATCCAGTTTTTCACAACTCGTACAGTATGTATCGGAGCATTATCTTGCTGTTAAGTCCAAAATTATTATCAAAGTGAGGAAATGCTTTTTCGAGTACGCTTTTATAAGTTAAAGCGTTCATTTTTGAAGATAAAAATTGCAGTTTGCAAGCTCCAGAGTAGGAGACCGCTCCCCATACCATCACACCACCTTCGCGACTATGAAGACGACTTAATCGAAGTTTTTCTTTTCGAAGGTCATGTAAAAAATTATAGAAATTATAGAAATTATAGCTATCTGGTCCTGAAGAATCGACCATTCATTAAGAGAAAAAGACGACGCTTATCTATTAAACGACAGTGTATAACTTAAATTCAAGTTTTTAAATATTTATGTTTCTAAAACAACAAACTTTTGTAGTCTTCTAAAAAAAATTCCTTAAATGCTTTTAGCTGCTTGCTTATTAAAAATTTGACTTTTTACTTAAAATACACTTAATTTATCACTGAATTTCTGAAGTTTTTTTTTCTTTGTTAAAAGAAATAACAAGTTTTGCCATAATTCTTACTCTCACTACTTTAACATAAGAAAGCCATGCATCTTGTCTAGACTTAAAACAAAAAATTAAACAATTTTTTATTAAAGACTTCATTAGTTGCCAGCCAAAAAAAGAAAGATAGAAAAACAGCTCAAGAAAAATATTCTTCATTTAGATAACATTTTAGCCAAAGGCTTTTTATTGCTTTCTATCTATTACGCTCAGAAAAAATTATAATTTTTCTGCTTTTTTTTCTTTTTGTTGTGTTTATTAATGTATTTGTTGTTGTTGTTGTTGCTGCTGTTAATATAGTAAAAACATACCATCAGCTTAATTATAAGGCTTTAATGATGTTTTATTTCTTTTTCTATTTTTGTTGTTATTATTTTCTCACATGGCCTGAACAAAAATCATTCTTTTACACTCGTACACAGAAATAAATTCTACTAAAAGTGCTGCTTAATACGCCAAGTATTCATCAAACCATCAAACAACACAACTAACAGCTATCTAGCAAATCAACTAAATATGAAGCAGCAAAAAAAAATATGAGATAAATAATGAATGCCCTCAAACATAGATACATATACACATATTACACAAACAAACACATACTCATCTGCCGACATGAACAGCAGGGTATTCCCTAAATAAAGCAGTTTAATAGAACTAAACATTGAACCCTATTATGAATTGAGAACAGTACCAAATACTTTAAATTTATTCATTTATTAAGTGTTTCTATATAGAATATAGAATTCTAAGTTTTTGTTTCTATTAATTTGTTAGTGTAAAACTTTCTCAAACGCTAAAGTATAAAACTGAAACTAATAAAATAAACCCAGATTGTTTATCATAGTGTTAGGCACTTTCCTATTCAAAATTAAGCAAATAGCTTAGTTTAAGAAAAGTTGTAATTCAAAATGTTAGACATACAAAAAGTAAAGCTGTGTATAGACGGTTGCCAGGTGATACAATGTTGACAGATCGAGCAATGTACTGGCATTGAAAAATTGTTAGCAAAAGCTAAATTGTCAATGCTTTTTCTTGCAACATTGGAAGAAAAAAATTTTAAGTTCACACGCTTGTTAGACATTTTCTGAACATTTTTCGGACAACATTGTAAGATCTGACAATCGTCTATACAAAGCTTAAGAGTATTTTTTAAGAAAATCAATCAGCATTGATTAATAGGTTTAAGAAATAATATTGCTACATATTTGTTGGTTATTATAATTTTCTGTAGTTGTATTTTTTAATGTTTAAGTACTTGCAGCTGTTACTTACACTGAAAGGGAGAGTTACTCTGCAATGCCCATTAATGTTGAGCCAGCTGTTAATTAAACTTAATAATCGTGATTTGCTGATGCAATATCGAGTTTCACTAAATTCTGATTTCTAAATTTAGTTGCACGATATTTAAGTATCAATAGAGAATCATGTTTTATTCTAACTTATTTTTCGTCAACATTTGTTATACACAGCCATGTCACAGAATTTAATTCCGTTCGGAAGTGGAATTTAATTTCTAGAAAAAGCAAAAACATGGAATTTTAATTTTAGGTTTCATTCACAATTAATTGCACTTCCAAACGAAATTAAATTCTGTAACATGGCTGGTAATTTTCATTATAAAATGGTTACCCTAAACCATAACATTTTCATAAAAAAGTAAATAAATAACTGGGAGCGTATGCACATGTAACACTATTTATTAGACAGAGGTGTATTAGGGCCAATGAAAATAAAAATGGGAGTAAATATTTTTTAGACAACTTTTCGAAATTGAACTTAGAAAGCAATAATCATTAAGTAAATGTGATTTATATATGAAATAAGTTCATAAAAAAGAATATTCCTACAATAAATAATTTTCGCTTATTCCCAATTTACACAAAGCAATTTTTATTGAAATGATTGATACAAGGTTTTCCTTGAAATTTCTTCTGTGTTCACACAGCACAATTCTTATTGCTTAAATCGCTTTTATTTGAGAATATAAACACAATTGTATACACATATATAATATGTCACACTTGGCAAATATTTACTCAAAAAAGCGTAACCACTTGTTTTAGCACAAATTTGTTTGACGTTGTTTTCTCTTATGAGAGTTTTGCAAGATCAAATAAATGAAAACAAATAAAATAAGACTAAATATTTGTTGCGTCTTGTCCTAAATAAACGAAGTTTTTTTTTAATAAATAAACGAGTTCAAAAATATTTCATTTAGTGGTTATGCCTTTTTCGGCAAATATTTGCCAATTGCGATCGTACTTTAAGAGAGTAACACGAATAGCTAGTTTAAACAAGTGTGTATTCGTCTTAACTTCCCTTCACCGTCTAAATGTCTAAAAGGGTAATCATTTTTGCTTACAGAATTGCTTCGTATAAATTAAAACTTAGTTTGACATAAATAACTAAACTAGTAAAAGAATTCAATATAAAAAATATCAGAAAACGTTTATTTACAAAACGGTGTTTTCAATTTGAACTACTTCTTTTTACAAATTTTGCTATGAAAGTATATATGTTTCTATATACATTATGACAGGGCTTGTTTATTGTAATAAAAACAACAACTTTTCAATTGAATTCAAGTTGAAAATTATACAACTTTGAGGATTTTCCTTACAATTTTAATATCAGCGCCTAAATGCAGGCTTATGTAATGCTGGAGAAAATCAGTGTTTAAAGTATTTGTATGAAAAATGTTTGATAATTATAGCCTACACCACCATAGTGGGAGGGTATATTGGATTTGTGCTGATGTTTGTAACGCCCAGAAATATTGGTTCAACACCTACCTTAAAGTATACCGATCAACTCAGAATCGCTTTCTGAGTCGATTTAGCGATGTCCGTCCGTCCGTCTGCCTGACTGGCTGGCTGTGCGCAGAGTACAGATCGCAATTTTGAAGATATTTCGATAAAATTTGGTACGTGATATTTTTTTCGCCCAAGTATGGATGGGACTGAAACTAGTGGAAATCGGACCATTATTTCACCTGGCACCCATACAAATGTCCTACGAAATTGGGGTTTACCGATCATAAATGTTTGAATTATACAAGTAGCCAAATAAGTTTTAGCAAAAATGAGTGTTAAATGAAGCCAAATCACATCTACGAATTTTGTGCAGATCGGTCTATAATTAGTCGTAGCTCCCATATAAGGCCCACATCCGAAAATCACTTTAAAGAGCATAACTATTTTAAAACTGTTGGTATCCAAATAATATTTAACACCAATAAGTTTCTTATATACAGAAACAATGACATCTTATTTTTTAATGATCGGTCCATAATTAGTCGAAACTCCTATGTAAGACCCTCTCGGTAATTAAACTTAAGCTCCATAAATCTGTTAAAACTATTTATATCGAGTTAAAGTTTAACACATATGTATAATATTTATATTCACAGACATCATGACACTAAATTTTTGGATGATCGGTAGACAATAGATTGTATCTCCCATATAACGCCCTGTTTTATACATATACAGGATGTAGGGTATTATATGGTCGGGCTTGATCTACTATACTTTCTTACTTGTTTTTAAGCCAGATTCACACATTTGTTTCATGCAAAAATTTTGTCTGGAGAAAATTGTTCTTATTGAGATTGTTTTGCAGCACGACTCAGTCATTTCAAACGATAGTTCTGAAAAATTAAAGCTGCCACATGTAAACAAAATTTATTATTTTCGCAAGTGGTACTACTGCTATCATTGATTTATTTTGTTTTGGTTGTAATTTTGTTTGGAAATTTGCTTTATAAACCTCTTATAAACCTGTTGCAAGTTCTATGAATAAGGGCATAATAATTTCAAAAATTTTTAAATTATGACCTTTTTTATTCACAATAAAATATTCTCTAAAAATGATAAACAAAATTGTTTGACGAATGACTTTGGAATACCAAGAGTCTCCATTTAATTTACGTCAAAGCGGTAAATAGAACGACACACTATTTCCGAACAAGACAAGCAAGTCTCCTATCGAGATTTTGCGTTCCAATAGCAATTTCTGTAAGGTCTAGGATGTAAAGGCAGATTCAATAAAAAAATAATAAAAAAGTTAAAAAATAAAAAATAATGATTTGTGTAAGTTTACCTTCAATCGTAGCTCTTTATCTTGTCTTATGTTAGTTTAGCTTCAATCGTAACACTTTCTATAATATTAGTTTAGCTTTAAGTGAGGTCCCTTTATTATCTATTTGACCTAATCCTGGCTTCAATCATGGCTCTTTAGAATGACTTGTGAGAGTGCTTACTAGAACTCAAATAGAAACAAGGCTTCGTAGAGCTGATTTACCATCCCACTAATTTAAGGCCCGTTTATCCATTATGGCTCTCTCAACTGAGAGTAAATAGGTTTTAGGTTTTAGGGTTTAGGCATAAGATTTGAGTACTTATTGTAAGGCCTATGAAGTAAAGGAAGATTCAATAAAAAATAAATTTTTGTGTAAGTTTGTCTTTATATTTTCTTAGTTAAGCTTCAATCATGGCTCTTCATAAAGACTTATGTTAGTTTAGCTTCAATCTTAACACTTTCTATAATATTAGTTTAGCTTTAAGTGAGGTCCCTTTATTATCTATTTGACCAAATCGTGTGGCTTCAATCATAGCTCTTTAGAATGACTTGTGTGAGTTTAGCTTCAATTGTGTATCTTTAAAAATACCTGTCTTTGTTTAACTTCAATTTACATTGTTTTAGTGTAGCATGTGGTCTCAAGAAAGTTTTCTACCAAATTATCAAAGTGAAAATTAGCAATGAAATTATTCTATATTAATATGTGTGTAGGAGTAGTATAAAATTGGCTTCAAATCTATTGCTGAAAATGTTTTAGAGTTACTTATATGAACAAAATCGATTTCTTTAACTTAAACATAAAAAAATATTAAAACTTAGTGGATTTAAATCAAATTATTTTCAGAATAAAAATCAAAAAAATTATGCAGATTAATGCATCATTGTAACTTTCTTAAAATAATCTTCCAGGACTCTTTTGAATTTCAGATCAAACAGCTTAATTTAATCAACTTAACAAAAATTCTTCACAAAACATTAAAAAATACAATTTGTCTTAACTAGTTTTAAAATATTATATATATTTATATATATACCTTTTTTTTTTTTGTTTTGTATGTCCTTTAATTACTTTACCATTTGAATGACTTTTTCTGACCATATGTCTGTCTAACGAATTAAATTAATTTAGTTATTGTGTGCATTTATTTCAATGTTTATTTAAATGTTTTCGTGATTGCTTGTTTGACCATTTGTCTGTCTATAAATTTATCAGCCTGTCGTGTGCTTTCAACTGTGTTATTGTAGGTATATTGTTTTTAATTTCCTGTTTCTTTGTATTTGACATTCCTTTGTCATACTACCATGTCTAAGAAATTGCTTGTTAGTTTTTCTTACTAAACACATGTCCTTTTATTTGTGTGTTTATTGTGCAATTTCATTGTTCTCTTTCATTATTCAATAACTAATTCGAAATGTTATTCTTTTTAGGCTTAATACAACATAAAGTATGTATGTACAGGGTAGTTTTATACCCCTCCTTCCCTTTTTTAAGGGTTTTTAGCGCCCGCAGTAGATGTTAGATGCAATTAAATTTTCCACTTCATTTGAAGGGGTTTTATTTTTGCTGTTTCCTTTACATACAAAAAACACTACCGCTACTTTATGAAAAGTATTTTCATATATTCAGCTTCCTCACACAGTATTTTTTAATAGTGTTTTCTTTTATGCAGTGGGTGGGAGTTAAGTTTCACTGGCAGTCGTAGCATTTCATATAAATGAGTAGTGATGTTGTATCCAAATACCGGAAAACCTAAAACAGAAATGAAAAGTCACTTGGTTTCAGCCAGGCAAAAGACGAGGCAGTGAAAATAGATTTATTAGAAAACTAGAAATGTGTTGTTGAAATAAATAAGATAAATGCAAGACAAAATAAAGAATCTAAAAACTAAAATTTTGCTATACAATTTAAATTTTATGCAAAAATTCTGTTCAGTTTTATGCAAAGATTTTCATTAATGATTTTTTTTGTTTAAATCCCTACATTTCACTTATTGCTTAAATACTTTAAGACAAAAACGTCTGCTGTAATAAATCAAAAACTCATTTACTGACTTTCTTACTTACACCGAGTATAAGTCAAATATATGCTGCTTCTCTTTATTAAGAAAGCAGCTTAAGACAAACAAAATCGTTTAGTTGTTTGCAATTACAACTGAAATGAGCTCCACCATCATACGTTTTAATGGCTGACACCATACACACCGCTACACACACTACTTACTAATATACAGTTTTACTTAGAAAGTTTTGCAACAGCAAACGTTTTTCAATTAGCATTTCTAATTTTAATTTTCTTTCTGTTCGCTGTTTTTTTTTAATTTCTTTTTTGTTTCTTCGTTTTGTTTTTATGTTTAAATTGAAATGGAAAAAATATACTCGCCGAGGCCAAGTTTAATTATACAGCAGTAAAAGTCTGAAGTTAAACTTAAAAAGAAAAAATTATTATAATTATTCGGGTTTTGTTTATAATGATTTTGTATGAAATTTTCTAATGTCGAGGGCGAATTAATTAGATATTGTTATAGAATTTACAGCCTTAATCGAAGGTATTTTGGGTTTTAATCGTGACTCGTTTAACAATCTTAATTTAATTTAGATTTTGCCTCGTTTTTGAGACCTAGTTTAGCTTGCATACAGAGTATTAATTAAGCTGCAATCGTGTCTTAGTTTAGCTTCAATCTTGGCTCCTTACAAAGTCTTAGTTTATCTTCAATCGTGACTTCTGATAAAGTCTTAATTTAGCTTCAGTCGTGGCTCCTTATAAAGTCTTAATTTAGCTTCAAAGTTGGCTCCTTATAAAGTCTTAATTTAGCTCCAAAGTTGGCTCCTTATAAAGTCTTAGTTTAGCTTCAATCGTGGCTCCTTATAAAGACTTAGTTTAGCTTCAATCTTGGCTCCTCATAAACTCTTAGTTTAGCTACAATCATGGCTTCTGATAAAGTCTTAATTTAGCTTCAGTCGTGGCTGCTTATGAAGTCATAATTTAGCTTCAAAGTTGGCTCCTTATAAAGTCTTAGCTTAGCTTCAATCATGGCTCCTTATGAAGTCTTAGTTTATCTTCAATCGTGACTTCTGATAAAGTCTTAATTTAGCTTCAGTCGTGGCTCCTTATAAAGTCTTAATTTAGCTTCAAAGTTGGCTCCTTATAAAGTCTTAATTTAGCTCCAAAGTTGGCTCCTTATAAAGTCTTAGTTTAGCTTCAATCGTGGCTCCTTATAAAGACTTAGTTTAGCTTCAATCTTGGCTCCTCATAAACTCTTAGTTTAGCTACAATCATGGCTTCTGATAAAGTCTTAATTTAGCTTCAGTCGTGGCTGCTTATGAAGTCATAATTTAGCTTCAAAGTTGGCTCCTTATAAAGTCTTAGCTTAGCTTCAATCATGGCTCCTTATGAAGTCTTAGTTTAGCTTCAATCGTGGTTCCTTACAAAGTCTTAGTTTAGCTTCAATCGTAGCTCCTTATAAAGTCTTAGTTTAGCTTCAATCTTGGCTCCTCATAAACTCTTAGTTTAGCTTCAATCGTGGCTTCTGATAAAGTCATAATTTAGCTTCAATCGTGGCTCCTTATAAAGTCTTAATTTAGCTTTAAAGTTGGCTCCTTATAAAGTCTTAGTTTAGCTTCAATCGTAGCTCCTTATAAAGTCTTAGTTTAGCTTCAATCTTGGCTCCTCATAAACTCTTAGTTTAGCTACAATCATGGCTTCTGATAAAGTCTTAATTTAGCTTCAGTCGTGGCTGCTTATGAAGTCATAATTTAGCTTCAAAGTTGGCTCCTTATAAAGTCTTAGCTTAGCTTCAATCATGGCTCCTTATGAAGTCTTAGTTTAGCTTCAATCGTGGTTCCTTACAAAGTCTTAGTTTAGCTTCAATCGTGTCTCCTGATAAAGTCTTAATTTAGCTTCAATTGTGGCTCCTTATAAAGTCATAGTTTAGCTTCAATCTTGGCTCCTTATAAAGTCTTAGTTTAGCTGCTATTATGAATCTTCATACATCAACTTAATTTCCAATTCAACCACTATTTTCACAAATCGTTAAACCTCCTTGCTGTTTTCACCCGCAAATTATTATAGCCAACAATATTGTGTGAATAAATTTCCCCTGAATTATAAGAATATTTTCTAAGTACTTTTTTTATTTAACAATTCTGTAAAATATTTCCAAACAGCAGTCAGTAAAACAAACAACATTTTAAGAGAAGAAGAAAGACGAAATTAACTTTTGACTTTTGTTTCACCATTTACCAAACTCCAACATATACGAGTGACGCCTTAAAAAAACTGAATTTAATTAAACTCAAAATCCAAATTTGTAAAATTCTAAAATTGTTTTATTTAAAAGCATTTATTTACTGGTAAACTGCCTATACTACGGCATTTATATTATTTATTTATGTGCTGGGCACTAACTGGGGCAGAAAAGTTTTTAAAATGTTCATGCAAACTCCACTGTTTTTTTATTTTTTTATTTTACTGTTTAACTTAATTGAGATTAATATTTGAGACCTTTAGTAATTATAAATAACAAAACAAGAAATAATCTGTTTTCTTCGTTTTGTGTGTATTAAATGCTAAAAAAAAAAAATAATTGCTCATATACTCGTTCTTATATTTGCCAAATTTTTGTTAAATATTTAAATCCTATTGGCCAGTTCTATTTTTGTATTTAGTTTTTTGTTTCAAACTTTTCTTCTTTGAAGTTAAATATAGAATTTTCTAAAGAGGTGTATGTTTGAGTGTTGTATTTTGCAAAAAACTACAGCATATTCTTAAGTAGTTTTTAATCAGTATTCGTGAAAAAATAAAGGGCAAAAGCAGCTGTTAGGATTTTCGAAGAGACTGCATAAATTTACGCTTTATTACTTAATTAGCATTTTTTGTTAAGTTTATGCATTTTTAAAAGGGAAGCAGCTTTAAATTGTTGGGTTATTATTTGTTTGCAAAATTTTAATTAGTTTGAGAATATATTTTTTATTTTGAAATTTCAATTTAAATTTAACAATTATAATTACTGTGTTACCAATTAAAATAGTCATTTGAGCTGACGTATACTTAAATTTTAATTTTAGCAACTAAATACGCCTTTATATACAATAATTATTGAGACCTAAAGTACTGTTCAGAGCAAAGATAACATGCGTTAAAATATTTCTTTATTTGGTCTCAGTTTAGCTTAAATTTTATAGTTTTATACAATTTTATACAAAGTAGTCGTATACTTAATATTTAATTTCAGCTAATACATAATAAGCATACGCCTGAGTATCCCTTAATTACCAAGACTTTTCAGCAGTATATGCAGTAAAGATAACTTGTCTTTATATATTCTCAGTTTAGCTAAAATTTTAGATGTCCATACAGCTTTTGTTGAGGTTTTATAGCTTAAAAAGCTTTACAAATAAAAATCCTCTATTAATTTTATTCCGCCACAGTTTAATATTCTAAATTCTTTTTGCATCAAATTCCGCTTTTAAATTATTGATAAACTGTTAGAGTTCAACAAATTTGGTTATACTTTTAATTTATTTATTTGGTTTTTTGTTTTCACTTCCAAATTTTACGATATTTCTTTATGCAAATACTGACCATATTTTTGTTTAGCTCTGGCAGACATGAAAACATGGAAAGAGTAGAGAAAAACTAAACAACAACAAATAACCAAAAGCAATTGTAACAACACAAGTAAATTTAAAAAATATAAAAAAAAAGAACTAACGAGAAGAAGGATGTTTTCCATTTCCGGAAACAGTCAAAAAATTCTAAACACTAGCAACTAAAACACGTACGTAAAAAGAAATAACTAACAAAACAAATACAAATTCAAATGCACACATGAACAAACACATATACACACAGAAATACGATTTGTTTAAATATAAATGACTAAACACACATACTACACAGCAACACACACATTCAAACATATACATTTAAACGAAAACATGTTTTCATATACAAGTGTGCATTTGAAATGGCTTGAAAGCCACCAAGTTTAACTATAAAATGCATGACATAGAAAAAAACAACACTAACAACTACAAACAGTGGCTAAAAATGGCTGTAAATATCAAGTCACCTACCTAAAACTAATCCTGAGGCACACATGTATGAAAAGAAATATAAATACATAAAAAAGTAGAGAAAAAATAGTCCTGCCAGATATACGATACAATATTGTACAATAAACAAATGCATACACGTATAAATGTGTGTGAATTAGTAGTGTGTTTGTAGCCTAGTAAATCGTGCAACTTTCGATAGAATCTTCACATTGTAAACAAACCTTAAACCTTTTAAATTTTTTTATTTTTTTGATTTTTTGAAAAGCAGCCAACAAAAAAAGTTTATATAGATGTTGAATCTTTTATTTTGCATGAGATGTTTAGCTTCCGGATTTTACTAATGCACCTTTAGGTTGCACTCGAAAATATACAACCGAGGGTGAGATAGCATTGACTAGGAAAAATCAATCAAAAATTTGATCCTCAAAAGCAGTAATGCTGGATGCTAACTTATTATAAAGACTGAAGCTAAATGAAGGCAATATAAGGAGCCATGTTTGAAGTTAAATTAAAACCATGCCACGATCGCAGCCGTCTTTATCTCAGGCTTTCGTCTTTAACTCGGACTAATGTGTTTAACTCAGATTAATGTCTTATCTCAGATTATTGTCTTAAACTCAAACTACCGTCTTTAGCTCAGACTACAGTCTTTCACTCAGCTTATCTCAGACTTTCGTCCTTTATTCAGCCTATGACTTTAACTCAGACTACCGTCTTTAACTCAGACTATCGTATTTAACTCACACCATCTTCTTTAACTCAGACCACCTTCTTTAACTCAGACTACCGTCTTTAACTCAGACTATATTCTTTAACTCAGACCATCTTCTTTTACTCAGACCACCCTCTTTAACTCAGACTACAGTTTTTAACTCAGACTACCGTCTTTAACTCAGACTATATCCTTTAACTCAGACCAACTTCTTTAACTCAGACCACCCTCTTTAACTAAGACTACAGTTTTTAACTCAGACTATCGTTTTTAACTCAGACTACCGTCTTTAACTTAGACTATCGTCTTTAACTGAAACTACTGTCTTTAACTCAGACTACCAAGTAAAAAAGATTCGTGTTTTTTGAAGCACTTAAGAGAAAAAGCTCGTTTGAAGCAGCAAATGCTTACGAATAAAATATACAAAAAAGATGCTTTTTTAGTGCTGACAACGAAGAAGGTCTTAAAGCGAAAAACAAAAATGAAATTATAGCCTACAGATTTACGTATGACAACGAAAGTCAATTCCAAACGAATATAGCTTTTCTCAGGTACTATGAATTTAGATAGAATTTGTTCTTTGATTGGTGTGCGCGAAGTAACGTAAAATACTTTAGCAAAGTGCTTTATTTGCATGTTTGATTAGGTTAAAAGAAGCGCTTAGTGTCAGTAGAAAGTAGTCCTCCAAAACGACAATACCTTATACAAAAATCATGCATCCCATCAGCAGGTTTGAAGCAATTTGAGGTATGAATTCATGCATAAAACCTGCTCCTTTTGGAGCACATTTTTTACTGGGTACTGTCTTTAACTCAGACTAGCGTCTTTAACTGAAACTACTGTCTTTAACTCAGACTACCGTCTTTCACTCAGGCTACCGTGTTTAACTCAGACCCACTTTATCTTAAAATGTAAAATATTAATAAAATTTCTCAAAACTTATGGCACGACCCTCTTTAAATACCTGATATTACCGGACTGCTTTTAAAATATAAATAGTGTGTGAAAAATAGTAGACTATATACTGCTACAATATATATCCTTTGAAGCAGAAAACGAAATGTACTCTTGTATTTTCGATAAGTTACTTTAAAATGCATCACCTGGATTTTGCTGGATGCTGCTGCTAATGCAACATAGTGTGTTGCTTACACATTACAGCTATTAGTTTAAAATGAAAAAGCCGTATTAGGTTTACATACATAGTCTAGGAAAAGACCAAGCTTATTGCTTATTTAAATGCTACATGTACAATTTCTTTAATAAAGACACTATAAAAAAGGAAACTCTTAGAAATTGTTGATTGCCTGTTATTTACCAAGCAACAATATTTAAACCGATTAACTGTTTTAATCTTTTTATAGAAAACTAAAAAGAAATTTTAATTTTTATTATGAAATAAAATATAATAAATGAAAGATATAAATTTATTTCATTACACATTTTCTTTTGCTCTTTCCAGAGGTCCTGAAATGCTAGTGGCTTTCCACTCCAGCCCCTTCTCAGCACCTTTGCAGCAAGGCATACCCAACAGAGGATTTGAACTAGACGTCGACATACTCTTCACCGACTCCGATTCATATGATTTTGCTCAGGGCTCCAAAAATCTATGCGAATTTCATATAAATGCCACAAATCCCGGTAAGTTAAGGCTAAAACTTACAAAATTATTTAAAACATTTTATGAAATCATTAGATAATAACTGAAAATAATGTCTAATTAAATTAAATGTTATTAGCCAAAGTAAATATACTAAGACTATGGCTAACAAGATTGTTAATAATTTTAACAAGAGCAGCAAACCACCTCCACAGCAGGCTGCATACAACAACAGAAGGAGTAAAATATCCAACAACATATTAAGGCCTTTGGCAAAAAGTAGAAGAAAAAAAAACACGTTAATTAAATCTTACCAGCATGATTTTCTTGTATAATTTGTTGCTGGCTGCTAGTGTTTGCTGCTACTGTGCATTTTTTTCTCGCTTAGTATTTTCTTGGTCTCTTGTTTAATAAAGTATCTTAATTTCCAGTAAAAGTGGCTAAAAAAAAACTGTTGAAAATAAAAATACAAAAAAAATTGTGGCAAACATAAAATTAATTTTGCTATTTTAAATTAATGAAAATATGTCTGCAAATAAGTTTTCAACATTTTACTTTTTACCCCTGTACTGAGGCTGCTGGCGTTTGACTAAATCAGCCGTGTGGAAGCTGCAGTTAATAAAAATTTTATTAATTAAAATTTTGCATTTAAGCTATAGATGATAGCTGTTGATGTTGATGTTGCTGACGACTTGGTCATGCCGAACATTTATAAATACAAACAGACCTACGAAAATACAAATATTATTTAAAAAAAATTCAAAACCTATGCATGCATAAATTTATAATCAGGAATGAATAAATTAATAATTAAGTACTGTGAACAAGAAAACAGCAAGGATACTTTTATATAGGTAGTAGTTGAGTTTGAAACATTGGCTTTTATAAGGGGTGAATAAAACAAATTTATATGATACTAGTTTAACTTTAATAGTAAGGCTCGATATAGTCTTGGTTAAGTTTATATGTTTCTAGTTCAACTGCAATTTTAGGTCTATAAATGGTCTTACATTAACAGCAATCGATGGACTTTTTATGGTTCGAGTTTAACTTAAATCATAAAGTTTATATCGACATTTCAATTCCAAACCATGCTATGTCGACTTAGCATGTTTTTAATTTTTTTGCGTTTTTGAATTTAGATTTTTTCAACTTAAATTCTGTCAAATTTTGATTGTGATTGGCTAGTCCAATCTATAGTTACAAATAACAAAGTTCTACCTCATATGGTTTTTTAGATATCGCCTGTAAACTTTAGGAGCTTTTCCTGCAAAACTCACTTTTTCGACTTAGCATGTTTTGGAATTGAGCTGGCGATATAGTCTCACTTTAACTTCAAAACAATTTTCCATATATAACACCTTTATCAGAGCGAAGTAGAACTTCAATCAATCCACGTTCTTGTTGTTATCTTAGTTTAAATTTCATCAGTTATAGAACGTTTTTAGGGCCTACTTAAACGTCAATCAATCTTTGATATTTTTTCGGTTTTATATGGTCGGTCAACTTTAGTTCGAAGTTTTACTTTAATTTTTTAAGTTTAGGTCTTTATATTGTATATATTTATGTCACTCAATGTTAACTTCAATCGTAGGTCTTTATGTTGTTCAATTGTAGCTTCATCGTACGAGGGCGGTTTGGAAACTGCTGAACCTATCATAGTAAGAGAATAGTTAGTTTTACAAAAACATTTTTATTTTTCACTACAATCTCCTGAAACTTCAATACACTTACTCCAACGCTTAAGGCTCAATTAGCCGACTGTAATGATATGTAACTGCAACAGTAAGAAACAGCTGATGGCTATTGTTATGTGTAAAGTAATGCAAGTGGTTATGGAGATGTAAAGTAACGCAACAGCGTAATGTATGAATCTGTACGAAATGGAATTTCCTTGCATTTTTACGTCATTACACAACATTCCGTTACAGTCGACTAACTGAGGCTTTATGTAGCAAATCTAGCCCTTGATTGAAATAGTTTTCACAAAGGCCTTCAAAATAGTGGTTTACAACGGTAACTTTTTTTTAAATTTGGGAACAGCTAAAAGTCACTGGGAAATAAATCAGGAGAATAAGGTGGGTGGTCAAGTAAGCCAGAACGTTTTTCTCCAATTTTAACATTTAATTGATCCAAAATGTTGCAATAGTACTTTGAATTTATTGTCTTACCCAAAAAAAAACCCGTTGCCATAACCTTACCAGCCTATTGAATTGTTTTTGCCTTCTTTGGGACGCTTCCTCGAGCTTCAGTCCATTGCTTGGATGGTTCTTAGATTGTCTCATCAACAGTTATGAAACGAAGCTTAAACTCCACTTTATTTTTTCTTAAAATAATCCAAACAAGCTTGAGAAATTTTCATTCTTATGCGTTCTTGGTCGCCTATTAATAAATGCAGCACCCATCTTGTAGAAAGCTTTTACATCTGTAGTTCTTCATGCAAAATTAAATGGACTCGATCATTTGCGATGCCCATGATATTGGCTATTTCATGCACTTTTATTCGTCGATCATTTAATACCATCTCATGCACTTTGGCTACAATCTCTGTTATTGTTGCTATTTTTGGGCGTCCACTACATAGTTCATCCTCAATGCTTGTTCGACCACGTTTAAATTCAGCAACCCAATTTTTGACTGTTGCATATGAAGGAGCACTTTCACCTATAACATTCACCATATCATTATGAATTTCTTGTCCCGATAAACCTTTTTTATTTAAATATTTAATGACACCACGAATTTCTAACTTTTTCATTGTAAAAAAATCACAGCTGCTTTTTTTTTAATACCTTTTTACTATATGGAGGTGTTGGCAGATCGAAAAAAAATTTTGCGTGTGTTCATAGTACAGATGGAAGTTTTTAAAACACTTACATAACTTTTTTCTGTTTATACCACACCTTCAGTTCTAAGCTAAGAAGTTTCCGAACCACCCTCGTAGGTCATTAAAATGTACAATTTAACTGCCGTATTCATAAAAAATAAAGTAGGTTTGAAGTGTGCTTTTAGACAAAATTAGCAATAAAAATTTCTTAAAGTACATTTGAAGTCTACTTTAATTTTTTCTGAATAAGACAGTTAGTCTTTATGCTGTTCAATTCTAGCTTCAATCGCAGGCCTTGATGTTTTTAAAATGTTAAATTTTAGTCTTTATGTTGTTCAATTGTAGCTTCAATCGCAGGTCTTTGTGTTGTTCTGTTTTAGCATCAATCTCAGGTCTTTGTGTTGTTCTGTTTTAGCGTCAATCGTATAATATATTTGAATTTAATTTAATTTTCTCTTCATAAAAAACGTTTATATCGTATTAACTTTGATCATAAGCTGTTTAAATCTTGTACTTCAGATGAAGTTGATAAAAAGTATACTTGCCCAAATTCGAAAGAATCAAGTCAGTTCCTCGTATGCGGAAAGTTTTCCTTTACTTCATTTAAAAAAAAAGTGAAGCATACCGATTTCCCACCGAAGACTATGGTTAATACGTACTGTACGAAAGATGATTTGTGTGGCTCAGATGTGGCAATTTTGCCATGGATCACATATATCGACCAGAGCAATCAAACAGTGTTTTAAAATTATGAATTGTGTTCATTACTCACTGAAGATTGCTGTGAAACGCAACAAGAGCTTGCAAAAAAAATTGCAATCTACTGAAGCAGTAATTTCAAAATGTTTTATGAGCTCTAAGATTCTTTCAGGGAAATTGGATAGCGTATATGCTTAAAAAACAGTTTTACATATACGAAATGCTGCTTAAACGCTTTCAAAAGAAATTATGTTTGCTCTAATTACTTTGTATGAAAATTTATCCATTACGATAAACCAAAGCTTAAAAATCCGATGTGAATTACGGTTATCCAGCCAAATAGACGCCAAAGCCAAATATTAGTTGGCACCAAAACGCTCCTATCTATTATGAGCTGCTGAAACCTGACTTGACCAGTCAGACCTGTCAGATCTTGAAGCTTTGCATGGACTGAAAAATTCAATCATGACAACACTCGGCCACATGTTGCAATACTTGTTAAAGACTATTTAGAAAGAAATGGTTGCGAGATTATGTCTTAAATGTCTTATAGTCCATTCGGTGCAACGTCCAACTATTATTTGCTACGAGCGATGCAGAGTGCTCTTTCTGCGATAAGCTTCACCTTAAAACAGTGTATTTAAAATTGGAAATGTGAACTAAAACTAGTTTGCTTAACTATGACTAATGATGGCTTATCTATTAATATTATTATTATATTGATTATCTAGGAACTTTCGGAAAGCGGACACTTTTGTAATATTTTAAATAAGAGCAGTTGTATTCTGGCAAACATTGTATACTATTTTTCAATATTTCAGCCTTTATTTCTGTTAATTTTTTTCAGTTTCAGTTTATGATTTGTAAACAAAATTGTCTTAGAAAATGTAACTTCAGCTTTGTTCTCTTCCACACTGCTGGCACACAGGGAAGTAAATTAAATAAGCAAATAATATATACATACATAGTTTTAGTTATGCAATGTGTTATTATTTTTGCATGTCTGTCTGTGTAGATTTAAATAATGCAATCAAATATTTACAGGAATTATCAAAATTGACAAAATATTTCATACACATAGAAAATCAAACAAAATAAATATAAAAGACATATGCAAACATAAACACAAACATACATACCAGGGATGCCAAACGAAATGGAATTTCAAAACCCGGTATTCGGGATTTTAAAAATATTAATCCTGGGATTCGGGAATTTTTCGGGATTTCGTAATGCTTTTTCTTATTCAAACAAATTGATTTATTTTAATAACAAAAACTATTTACTAAAAAACGTAACTTATATAAACTTTTTTTACTTTTTAATGGACGTAGTCATAGCGCACTATCATCTAGTGGTCCTACACAGAAACCACCACCCCAGGACCACTCCCACATTACTTCGAGGTGGAGTTTGTTTACTGCTAAGTAGTTGTCATCCTTGTCATAATCCTTGTCCTAATCCCCCGTCCAACATACATTTGTATGAGATTAGGTGTTCGGCACATGTGTTTGTTGGCATTTAGATTACTTCATCATTATCTGCTGCATGAAATGGAAGTATTTGCACCAGTTCTCCTTTTTGGCCAACATTGAGTTAACCAATTGCTCCATGGTCGTATTCTCAAATATGTCCTGTAATACGTTGCGCTTATTGTTAATTTAAAAGCAATAGAATATTAATGTTCGAAAATAGTCAGGCTTCTAAAGTAAAGAGAATCTTGATTTAATTTTTTTAAAAATATGTATATGCCGAAAAACATCGTTCAAAATCAACGCAAATGGGCAAAATTGTTAGCAAATTGTGGTATGCTGATTACATTTCTCACCCTCCGAAACATATAACACGGTGCGACAGTCCAAAAAACCAGGGACAGGATATTATTTTTCTTGTAGGACTTCTTACTAGATTTGGAAAGAAGAAACTGAGATCTTTCGAATGATATATAATTTATCTAAGAAAATTTGAGAAATTTGGGTGTTATTGTCGAGTAAACACAAATTTTGTAGATTTTTCAAAAATGTTTCAACTTTGGTTTATTTTTAATCGTAAATCCGGCTTTTTGAGGTGTCCGGCATATTTCACTATTGGAATTTTGTTTTACTCGACAAGCCCTACAAGAAAAATAATATCCGGTATCAGGTTTTTCTATTTCATTCAATTTTGTATCACTGTGTAATTATACATATTTCTTATTCATTATTTGATTCCATACACGCAGAAAAAAAAAATATAGTTATGCATGTTTATCACAACTATTTCAACATTTTTAAATATTATGGTCACTGTAATTATTTATATGATTTCTGCAACCGCGATATGTTTAAGTTACCATTCACATGATTATAGCACTCATATATATGTTTATAGCAATTATGTAATGTTTATGTTGACCAGTTTTATGTTGTTCTCTATCATAAACAAGAAGCAACAAATTATGATAAATAGATTCATCATAAACATGATTGCAACAAATATATATATAGTTATGTTTATATATGATTGTAGTAATCATCTGAATCGTAACTTGACCATATTATATTTACTGCAATCATATAAATAATTACAGTGACCATAATATTGTTGAAAACTTGTAAAAGTTGCTGACATTGTTGTGGTAAACTATTTTTTTTTCTCTGTGCGTATCCTTACAGACATTATAAGGTGTTGTGGGGGGATTGTACCTATTTCAGTTAAATTCATTATTTCACTTGTTTCGCAATCAACATAAATTTCATTTCTAAAACATAGATTTCTATTGCTTTATGAAATTCATTCTTCAATTTTGGATTTTTTTTTTCAAAACATTTTAAGGTTTTGAGTAAATCAACCTTGATTTCTGGTTTTACCAGTTTATCGCTTAATATGCAATCACCTTTTGATGTCTTTTGGAGCTTAAATGCTGGTGAAACATCGGCAGAGATTAATTTCATTAAGGCAAACACCTCCACTGTAACTCGACCGAATTAAAAATTACAACTATTTGTTTAAGCAAAACAAAGAGCGCGTTCGTGTTTGGTAATCCAAAATTAATTTTTATTCTTTCACCTTCATTTCTTTAACATACTTTTCTAAAATTTTAATTTTTGCTAATGACTTTGTAAATAATTTTGAAACATTTCTGAGATTTTCATTTTGTGATTTATTGATCCCGAAAAATTCCTAGATTTTTTAAAACAAATCCCGGGTTATTACGGAATAATGATTGGCATTCCTAATACATACATACATATGTATGAATTAACATATACAACTAACAAATCAGACTACTTGCACTAGAAAGAGTTTTTCAACAAAAACTTTGTTCCCCAACAGGGGCAGCATATTGAAATAAAATGAAGGTTTTGAAGGTTTTTGAAGGTTTTTCACTAAATTCATTGTTAATTTGCCGCCTTGATTAAGTATTGCAACACAACAGGACTAACTTTTGTAGGGTTATATCAAAGGTAGACTCTATACAGAACCAATTAAATTAACTACAGCCTTAAAACTAATATTCGGTGATGTTATTAATGAAATACAACAGCCAATTTAACAAAATGTGCTTAAAAATTTCGATAAAAGCCTCCACATATGTATTTTTGGTCATCAGCTTTGTCAATTTAGAAATTTTAAAACGCAAAAAAATGGAGAAAATAACGCGAAATTTTAAAAAGATACTTGGTGCATCTTATAATTTCTTTTTTCTTTCAAATGTATATTGCATTTTTTTTTTGTAATTTCATAAATTCTATACAAATATTTTTAATAAGAGATCAACAATTAATAGTAAAATTAATAATAGTAAAAGTCTTTTTAAATAAACGAGCCAATAGAGATAAAATAAGCATTTAACAACTTAAAATTTACCTCAGAATAAGCTATTCGAAATTGGTAAAAAACGGCTAATTTCAGTATAAATTTTGTACTTTTTTAATTATTTTTGTTTTCTATTTCAAGTGCATGCATACTTCTATTTGAATTTTTTTATAAAAATTTGTTAGGGCTACACTGGGACTCTAACCATGGTTGTTCGTCTACAGTTCAGTAGACTAAACCATCAGGCCAAATAAGAAATTTTATTTCCAATATTAAAATGTTAATTTTATTTTCAAGCAAAGATTTTCACCTTAACAAAAAGCGCATCACGCACCAACTAAGGAATTTTTCGCACAAAAAAATTCAAAAGCACCAGAAATGGTGCGAAACGCACCAAGTTGACAACGCTGTTGGTAGTGTTGAATATTTGTTCCCTCAAATTTTTCATTTATAATTGCTACACCTTAAAAAATTTTCATATAAATTCACTTTTTGTTATGTTCTTTTGAAAAACAAAGTTCTGTTTGGAAATTAGATGGTATATAGAACAACAACAACAACAACAATAACAAATCTGAAATTGCAAATGAAACAAATCGAAGAAAAAAGAATACTAGTAGACAGACAGAGAGAAATTCTATGATTTATTCATTGTTTACTCCAATTGGCAGAATTCTTGATATGTCATGACAAGCATATACATATGCATATGCAGAAAAACACTTGCACAAATACATGCTTATAAAAGCATATGCCCTCAGATCTATAATCTAAAAACCAGCAGGCAAAAATGCTAGGGTTTCACTTTGTGGGCCTTCTAAAGGGCACGTTTATTTCTGTCGCTCCAATATGTGTATGATGAATATCTATTAAAGTCTATTAGTTTTACATCACTCCAGGTATTTCGTACCACAGCTGCTTTTTTCTTTTCCAGTTGTCTTCTCCAAGTATGATCGTCAGATTGGTCCTGTGGCTTCCACTCAATGGCTGTTGGTGTAAAATCATTTCAGTTTTTACGTAGTATATGTGTGACCTATCTAATTTTACTTGCGTCCTAACATTTCGTTTAGTAATAATGTTAGGTCTGTGTTTGCCCAAAGGACGTGTAGGTTACTAATTTTTCTTAAAAACTTTTCATTATCCTTTTGACAAATACCGCACAGCAGTATTCCAAATTTCGCATCTTTGCAAAAGAGTTGATTTGACTTTTAAATTCTGGGCTTTGGAAACCAAATGAACTGTTGGTAGCACCCAGTATAATGCCAGTGTTGACATCATCGAGCACTCTGCATGTCGCAGTCATGTGTCTTCCAGATGGGTGAGTTTGTGAAAAGCCTCTTCAAAATCTATAAATATTATGTATAAAGCAGTTCTCCAATTCTCTAAAATTACTCTCAAAGTGTTTACATGGTCAATTAAGCTGGATTTACTTCATCTAAAGCTTGCTTACTTAAGGCATAGTTCTCGTCCCAAGTCGTATGTAATGTGAACTATAACCTTATTCACCCTGCCTAGAAGTGTAATTCCACTCCAGTTATTAAACTCCGTCAAATTGCCTTTTTTTTTGGTATTTTAACAATAATTCCCTCTTCAAGTAAAATTCTTCCATTATAGGAATAATTGGTTCTGATTTTAGCACAACTGGCTCAACTTTGACGTTTGCTTTTCGATTAATATTTATACTTTTGGAAATGGCGAGCTTAATGTTGGCAAGGCTTTTGACACACCATGCAAAATTGCTACTGACTATCCATATGTCTGCAAAATAAGGCATTTAGTTAGGCCTCTGCATTGCGTCTTTTTCCCGCTGGGTGCATAAACTCCATACACACACACAAACACACAAATAGACGTTATGTCTTCATACACTCCACTATTTTATGAGTATGTGTCTTTACAAATTTATGATTTTTTGTCCCCATTGCCTTTACTTTTTTTAGTCACCAAAATAACTGATGCTTATCTGAACCCTTTTTACCAGATTTTTGCTGTTTTATACTCCTTCAGCCACCAATGCTATTTATGCATTTACATACCGGCACCTTTCATTAAAAAAAACAAGAGATTGACTAGTGTAAGAGCAAATTGATTTGCATGCGTCTGTCTGTTTGTCAATATGAGTGCTTGAAATTGAGTTTTGCCTTTACTGCAAGCAGTAAAGAGGCCTTCTGACGCCACATTGCTAAATGATTAAATTTTGAACGGTCTAGGAAGTCAATTTCTTGCCCACTAGCTACTTTTTACATGATTCATAGAAGATCTACTTAAGTAGGTCTATTTGAATATGTTGCGTTGAAGACTTGACGCCATATAATGACTACATAAACTCCTATTAAAAGATCTGAAAAAGAATGCCTATTTGAAGGGCTGCTGAATCAAATCTTCTAAGGTATAACATTCTTAATTATTTATATCAAAAGTCAGTGTGACATGAGTATCAAATCTTTTTGATTGTGTAACCGTGCCTTTTATAAGGCCCACAAAACGATGCCTTGGCAATATTTACCATTCGGTTCCGTTATTTGTGGTTTCTGTTTGTATTTGTTTAAATATTTGTTTGTATGAATATGCAAATTATTTCATTTATGTATTTGTGTTTATATGTGTGATTGCTGGCACTTTTTTAGTACGATTCCATAAACTGATTTCCATGTTGATTGCAACTGCATTTCAATGATGTTGTGCTGTATTTGTTCGCTTACGATGTCGTTGTTATATTCATTATTTTATCTAGTAATGATCATTATTTGTACACTCGTAACAAAAAAAAAATTGAAAACAATTTGGCAGAAAGTCAATTAGAAGTGATGCATATAAATTATTTTGAGAACATGTTCATTTAATCAATATTTCATACCAGAAGCTGTTAAGGTTTTACAAGAAGAACTTTTAATTTTCCAAAAAAAAATTTTAACAAAAAATTCTATAAATTTAAATTAATAAAGTTATAAAGTTATAAAGTTATAAAGTTATAAAGTTATAAAGTTATAAAGTTATAAAGTTATAAAGTTATAAAGTTATAAAGTTATAAAGTTATAAAGTTATAAAGTTATAAAGTTATAAAGTTATAAAGTTATAAAGTTATAAAGTTATAAAGTTATAAAGTTATAAAGTTATAAAGTTATAAAGTTATAAAGTTATAAAGTTATAAAGTTATAAAGTTATAAAGTTATAAAGTTATAAAGTTATAAAGTTATAAAGTTATAAAGTTATAAAGTTATAAAGTTATAAAGTTATAAAGTTATAAAGTTATAAAGTTATAAAGTTATAAAGTTATAAAGTTATAAAGTTATAAAGTTATAAAGTTATAAAGTTATAAAGTTATAAAGTTATAAAGTTATAAAGTTATAAAGTTATAAAGTTATAAAGTTATAAAGTTATAAAGTTATAAAGTTATAAAGTTATAAAGTTATAAAGTTATAAAGTTATAAAGTTATAAAGTTATAAAGTTATAAAGTTATAAAGTTATAAAGTTATAAAGTTATAAAGTTATAAAGTTATAAAGTTATAAAGTTATAAAGTTATAAAGTTATAAAGTTATAAAGTTATAAAGTTATAAAGTTATAAAGTTATAAAGTTATAAAGTTATAAAGTTATAAAGTTATAAAGTTATAAAGTTATAAAGTTATAAAGTTATAAAGTTATAAAGTTATAAAGTTATAAAGTTATAAAGTTATAAAGTTATAAAGTTATAAAGTTATAAAGTTATAAAGTTATAAAGTTATAAAGTTATAAAGTTATAAAGTTATAAAGTTATAAAGTTATAAAGTTATAAAGTTATAAAGTTATAAAGTTATAAAGTTATAAAGTTATAAAGTTAGAAAGTTAGAAAGTTAGAAAGTTAGAAAGTTAGAAAGTTAGAAAGTTAGAAAGTTAGAAAGTTAGAAAGTTAGAAAGTTAGAAAGTTATAAAGTTAGAAAGTTAGAAAGTTATAAAGTTAGAAAGTTATTAAGGTTTATCGTATAGTTATAAAGTGGACTATTAATTTCTGGTTTTAAACTTTCAATTAGTTTTTGTTCGTTAATTAAATATTACAACATTTGCATTTTATATTAAATATTTTTCACATGTACTCGTATTTTTAAATTTATATTTTATTTGTTTGTCAACCTCGTATGAATTTGAAAATTCTAAATAATGATTTAAACATAAAACTGGTGATATAATTTATTAATTTCATTTGTAGACATACATTTATAATTGATAAATTTATTGCAATTTATTAAATGAATAATAACACCAAATAAATAATGCAAAAAATGTAGATTAGTTTTGAAACCGGAAAAAATTAAATAAAATAATTATGATTTACAAAATAATTTGCATGTAGTAGGCAGGCATTCATTCACCTTTGCAAAAACGCAAATATTAGAAAGGGTTTTCAGGTAATTTGTTTCACACAAATTGAAGTTTTTTTACAGATTTTTATATAAAAACTTATAAGAAAAAAGCAGTTATGGAAATGGAAGTTATTATATGACAACTGAATATGTACCACCCTACTATTTAAACACATTATGCATAATTTAAATTCATATTCAAATACAATAGACAACATTATAGAATTTCCTTAAAATACAAATTTCTTTTGTGGTTCTTTTAATACACACAACCAATACCATATTACTTCATTTATGCTGCAAAACTTGTATTAGTGCCTTTTTTTTTGAATAGTATTCCTGTTAATCCTTCTTCCTTGCACTTGTTTTTTATGTATTAATTGAACCAACACTATGTCATTGATTTTAATTTCAAGAAATTATTCATATTTGCATTTTACTTAAATCATCAGCAATTTTAATATTTAATGAATGCTTTTTGTAACGTTTATTTATTTTAAAATAACTCTGCGGTTTTCTTTTTGTATCAACAGTAAATATATTTTGTGCAACATTTTTTCCCCTTCTCTCTCTCTCTCTCTCTCTCTGTCTTATAGATAAATATACTCGTACATATGTATATACAGATATATTTTTGTATAGATTGGGTTTTATGGGTGAGTGGCAATTGCTTATTTACTTTTTTGCTCCAGTGCTTTGAAAGTAAATTTAATTGTGGCTTTAAAGCGTACAAATAATGCTACAGTCGCTGTTTGCTGCTGTATATAGAAAAACTATTTATTGTGTAATTTACTTTTAATGTATACAATCATGAATAAACAATTTATTTTTATAGATTTATTTAACTTTCTCCTCACAAAAATCAACAAAAAAAAATTAAAGAATTATTCGATAACGTATATGTATTTAATTAGCCAGAACTACACTCATAAAGAAAATGATGCTTAAAGGACACAAACAAGTGACTTTTTAACAAACTGTTCAACAAGACATTTTTTCTATTATGTCTATAACTTTATAACTTTATAACTTTATAAATTTATAACTTTATAACTTTATAACTTTATAACTTTATAACTTTATAACTTTATAACTTTATAACTTTATAACTTTATAACTTTATAACTTTATAACTTTATAACTTTATAACTTTATAACTTTATAACTTTATAACTTTATAACTTTATAACTTTATAACTTTATAACTTTATAACTTTATAACTTTATAACTTTATAACTTTATAACTTTATAACTTTATAACTTTATAACTTTATAACTTTATAACTTTATAACTTTATAACTTTATAACTTTATAACTTTATAACTTTATAACTTTATAACTTTATAACTTTATAACTTTATAACTTTATAACTTTATAACTTTATAACTTTATAACTTTATAACTTTATAACTTTATAACTTTATAACTTTATAACTTTATAACTTTATAACTTTATAACTTTATAACTTTATAACTTTATAACTTTATAACTTTATAACTTTATAACTTTATAACTTTATAACTTTATAACTTTATAACTTTATAACTTTATAACTTTATAACTTTATAACTTTATAACTTTATAACTTTATAACTTTATAACTTTATAACTTTATAACTTTATAACTTTATAACTTTATAACTTTATAACTTTATAACTTTATAACTTTATAACTTTATAACTTTATAACTTTATAACTTTATAACTTTATAACTTTATAACTTTATAACTTTATAACTTTATAACTTTATAACTTTATAACTTTATAACTTTATAACTTTATAACTTTATAACTTTATAACTTTATAACTTTATAACTTTATAACTTTATAACTTTATAACTTTATAACTTTATAACTTTATAACTTTATAACTTTATAACTTTATAACTTTATAACTTTATAACTTTATAACTTTATAACTTTATAACTTTATAACTTTATAACTTTATAACTTTATAACTTTATAACTTTATAACTTTATAACTTTATAACTTTATAACTTTATAACTTTATAACTTTATAACTTTATAACTTTATAACTTTATAACTTTATAACTTTATAACTTTATAACTTTATAACTTTATAACTTTATAACTTTATAACTTTATAACTTTATAACTTTATAACTTTATAACTTTATAACTTTATAACTTTATAACTTTATAACTTTATAACTTTATAACTTTATAACTTTATAACTTTATAACTTTATAACTTTATAACTTTATAACTTTATAACTTTATAACTTTATAACTTTATAACTTTATAACTTTATAACTTTATAACTTTATAACTTTATAACTTTATAACTTTATAACTTTATAACTTTATAACTTTATAACTTTATAACTTTATAACTTTATAACTTTATAACTTTATAACTTTATAACTTTATAACTTTATAACTTTATAACTTTATATCAGTTTTATAACTTTATAAACAGATTCTAAATATATGTTTATGATTGCTACATATAAAGTTATAGAGCTTACCAATTCTCTATAACGTTTGAGTTATACTTGTACAAAATTTTTGATAATTTTAAAATTTTCTTGAATTAGTTACAGCAAGCCAACTTTATTAAATGAGCAACAGCAGCGACATCAGTTGATTTCCAAACAATACATTAACAATAAATGTATTTACTGATAAACATTAGGTTTTACATGCATAATTAATTTTTGTTTTTTGCTGCATCTAAATATTAGCTGTAATGATGAATTATTAAATTGAAATATACGCTTTAGGTAACATTTAGCAATTGTGGCATTTGGCAAGATATAAAGGGATCGTAGTAAATACGATGAAATTATGAAATTTATTTAGTATTTACTATAAATAAATTTAAAAATTCAAAAAAATTGAGACATTTTTAGCACTGCTGGGTCGAGCCTTAGCACATTGACATTGAGATACTTGATTGCTGCTTGCTTATACCGGAGATCGTATGGCTCCATATTGAATTCTTCGTATTATTTTCACATTCTATAGAAGGCTTTCAAGAGTACTGTAAGACTGTTGGCTATAGATTGAATTCTTGATTTGTTGCTTTGTCAGCATTTTTAACAAAACTCATGTCTCAATACCCATATCAACTAACATGAGTCCAAGTCTCTACAAACATATTTACAATCATGTACACCACGTTGATATTGAGAGACTTATGTAATTGATCCAAAGACTACCAGCCTGGCAGAAGTTTAAATTTACTCAAATGTATTTTGGCTTCAGGCTGTACTTAAAATCTTAACTAAATAGCAAGTATTTTTGCTTAAACATTTCATTTTAAATTTGAAAGTAATTTTTGCATCATTCTCTTAAGATACGGTCAGACTTGCCAAATATTATTTATTAAAAAAAAAAACTTTGTTTATTTAGGACAAGACACAACAAATACCAGTATATTGTTTTAGTTTATTTGATAATGTTTGATCTTGCAAAACTCTTGTAAGAGTAAACAACATTAAACAAATTTATGCTAAAACAAGTGGTTACGCTTTTTTGAGTGAATATTTGCCAAGTGTGACCATACCTTTATATAAATTTATTTTGCAATGTTATGAAAAAAAGTAATATAAATAAATATTTTGCTTAAAATTGTTGATAGCCGTATGAGGTATTTGTTATTAAAACAGATCTAATTTATTTATTTAAATTCACATACTATTACACAAATAAATAAAATCAAGCCATACTCGTACACATACATTCTTACAAATGAATTTAAAACAAATGCTTTTAAGCATTTGCATATTTTGACAAACATTTCATTTTTTGTTTTTTTTTAATTTTTTGCTGTTTTCGATTTATTTCTGACATTTGTATGAATTTTCAATGAAATAAATAATAACAGCAGTAATAAAATCAACAAACAAAAACTGCCCTTTAGGAAATAATTGTTTGCAAAAAAAAGCTATTTATTTGAACATTATTTAAATAAGGAAATAAGTAATAAGTTTCAGTCATAGAGAATATTTTTGTGGCAAATTATTTCCTGCTTTCAATGAGAATTATTAGAATTTATTAGATAAAATTGCCAGGGCTATAAGAAAACAAGAGGTTATTACAATCAGAGAAAGTTTTGTGAGCAAACCAAGAAAGCAAATGGAATTATGTATTCAAAAATATTTTTGTGTTTTGTCTTAACAAGGATTTCGATAGACTTTACTTTCAACATAAAGAATTTTTAAATAAATAATAGATGAAATACAGTGTCTGACAAAAGTCTACATACGATCCTAATTTCTGTCACCCTGCGCTTCCCATAGAATATGGAAAAAAGTAATAATTTATAAAAACAAAAAATTATTTACGAAAAATCCAAAAAAAAAAGGATTGACAAAATTCTACATACGGCCAACATATCCTGATTAATGTTCTGCTTGCTGCAGAATTATTTTTTTAGTTTACTTTTCTACAATGTTTAACATTTTATATCAACTGCATCAATTCTAACTGGTATACCAGCACTGGTCTTGAAGCAGTGTTCTTCGACGCTAGCTCGTCCATTAGCTAACCTTTTCAGCACCTTATACCGTGCCGGTGAATTTCCCATGTGTTGGAAGGTTGCTAATGTAACGCCAATTTCTAAAAAGGGAGAGGCTACAAACCCTGAAAATTATCGCCCAATTGCAATCTGTTCTGCACTTTCCAAAGTCATCTTGTGAAATATCTAGAGTCCAACAATTTACTTAGCGACTGCCAGTACAGCTTCCGTAGAGGACGCTCTACGTGTGACGTACTGGCCTTCCTATCGGAAAAATGGTGGCGTACTATACATCGTTTTGGCGAAAGTAAAGTGGTGGCTCTAGATATTTCTAGGGCGTTCAAAAGAGTCTGGCATGGTGCTCTCTTATCGAAACTCATTGCTTTTGGTGTCGGTGATAACTTCTCTCGATTTATATCGAGTTTCCTCAGAAATCGCACTATACGAGTTGTTATAGATGGGATGTCATCAGACGAGTTCAAGATTAATTCAGGGGTACCGCAAGGCTCCGTTCTTTCTCCCACTTTATTTCTAATCTTTATAAATGACCTTCTTTGTCAAACTTCAAACCCTCAAACTCATTTAACCATAGACCAAACCCTTTGGAGATTGGGGAAATGTGACAAATTATGAATGATACGCTGAACCGAAATCTTGAAACAATCTCTATCCAACTCTATTGATTCATTGGAGCATCGTCGCAATGTGGGTTGTGTTTCACTGTTCTATCGATACTATAATGGTATGTGTTCTGCTGAAATCAGGAAACTTGTTCCTGAAACACGCAGTTTTTTACGTAATACACGTTCTTCAGTCAAGGCTCATCCATTTGTGGTCGACTAGATAGTGGATCGCACAACACACTACAGGGAAAATTCGTTCTTTAGCCGTACTGTCCGTATGTAGAACAAACTAGCAGCAGAAGTATTCCCTGCCACTTTCAATTTAGGAAAATTCAAGTCAAATGTTCACAAACACTACTCTCTCTATTCTCCCTCCCATAACCTAGTTTCCTAGTTCCAACACAATGCATTGCATAAGTAGGGGTCATCCCCTGAGTGCTGGTCCACGAAAAAAAAACTATGGCCACGTGGAAAGAAATTTCAACTGATGTGAGAAACTTAGTTGTGAAACTTAGAAATGAAAATAAATCGTTCGGGGAAATATACAAGCTGTTGAATTTAAGTAAGCAACAGTTCAAACTGTATACAATAATTTCAAAAACACAGGTGCTGTTGAAAATTAACCGCGTAGTGGTCGCCCTAAAAAGCTCAGTCGCAGAAATATCTGAGAAAAGCTAATACAGCGATGAATCCGAAACAATTAGTACCTACTGTTAAGCCTGGTGTTGAAGGTTTGGGAGGTACGCAAGGGAAAGTATAAATGAATTTTCACGTGTCCACCATGTTGGTTCATTATTTATGGTCATGGGTAGCGGGTGTGCTAGCTGTTTAAGTTCTGTGGCAAAGTTTACGCATCTTTTTGTTGTGGAATGTAGCCTATATTTTCTAATTCCATTAAAAGTTTTCTTTTTACCTCTTGAAATAACATTTTGCACGGCAGATAAGAAGTTTTGGAATAAGTTTGTATGTTAGGTGTAAAAAGTCCGATTTGTTAACCTGGGCATGCCGATTTCAGCCAAAGGACTTTGAATGCCGCTAGTGGAAAAGACACCAAATAAAATTGAACTTGAACACATATATGCAAACGGAAATCATGACAACGAATTTTAGAACAGTCCGGTCCATAATTAGTCATAATTCCCATAAATTATTTTAATTTTTTAATAAATAAATTTTAAAAATATAGAATTCTTTTTAGATAGATAGATATTATTTATTCTTCATAGAAATTATTGTTCGTTGTATACTAAATTGACTCTGACTGTATATTTGCTGTAGTATTCCCTTACAATTTCGCCTTTTTTTTCAACAATCATAAACAAATCTTAATTTCCATTTGGGCAACAACTCAATATTGGTTGAGTGTGTAAACACATACATATATAATATTTGCATAAAAATAATAAAAAAAAAAACACAAAAAATTAATTGAAATTGAAAATATAGTTTATTTTTCATAATGAACACACACATACATATACAACAAATATGGCTGGTATTAAACAAACTCACATACTCGTACTTGTAAATTTACAAACAAAATTTATTTTTGTGGTTTTATAAACACACTTGCTACACACTGACACACTTAGACACACATACTCACATATATATAATTATAATAACACCAACAATAAGTTGTATACAATATGTTTAAGTATGTTTTATTTACATACCTACATACATATGTACATGAACTTTTAGCTTCTACAGCTGCGGCTGATGCTGCTGCTGTTGTTATTAGAAGTTTGCAATTAAAATTAATTAAAAAGTTTATATTATTTTTACCTAAAACGATTTTACGATAAATTACTGCCAACAAAAAAAAATACAAAAACTTTAATACACACAAATTATGCATGAGTTTGCTATGGCAAGGAATGTGTCATGAATTTGTGGCCGCTTTCGAAGAGACCAGTTAAAAAATTTTGGATTTTATTATGAAAATATCTTTGCTGGTATTCCAACAGAGCTTTATAGATTAAATAGATGCATTTGCATTGAACTATATTAGCTTAACTTTAAGATCATATCATAAACTAAAAACACAAGAATTTGTTATTAAATTTTTATATTCTAAAACATTTGTTTTATTTATTGATCAGACCTCGAAAATTTATTCAAAGTATTGGCTATTGTTTGCCCATCTTTCTGGCAACATATGGATTCCGCGCCAAAGGAACTGCTAATCGTTTTAGAACAAGAACGAATCAAGCGATATTCGGATACCCAGGTCTGAATTGAACGGTATTCCAGAGAGAGTGTTCTGCATCGCTCGAAATAATTAGTAGTCGAATGGGGCAAGTTTTGGTATATAAGATGATAACAACTTATTTCTAAATAATTTTTGAGAGTAGTTGGAAACATTTCGCCAAGAGTTGCCAAGAGAGCTTTTATATCTGGCCGTATATTTTGTGCTGGCTTCAAACTAATCAGTTGCATTCGGTACAGGTTTCCTGTACTAATCTGGCTCATAATAGATAGGTCCCACCAAATACAGAACATTTTCTTAGCGCCATGAATATTTGGCTTTACTGTCGCTTCGGTGGGTTGGTCACATATAATCTTTCATAGCTAATAATAAATCGTTGCAAAAATGATTTCCTTGTTTAGCGTTTAAATAGCATTTCACAAAATCGTCGGGTTCAATTCATTGCCTCAATTATTTCCCTGCTTTTTTCGTCATTTATTTCCTGCTGCTCGCAAGCGTTTAGAAATTGCTGCTTGAACGTTTAAGTGCGTTTAAGTAGCATTTCACAAAATCGTCGGGTTCAATTCATTCCCTTATTTATTTATTTATTAAGTCAATGGATTAAATTCTTACTGACTTTTTAACAATTATATGAATAATAAACAATTTATTAACAATTAGTATAAAAGATTAATTATTTAATAAACTAATTATTTTATGTTTAATTATATTTGTTGTAAGAGAAATTTCAATTATTTCATATAAATTGTTAAATTCACAATATAATCTTCTTAATTGGTCAGCTTGGGCATAATTAGTTCTAACATGACTAACATACAGTGGCTTGAAATGGTGTGAAAATCTTTCTAACGATAAATAAATAACATTATTTACACGGAAATCGGAGCATACTTCACCATTAATTAAATTGATCATCAATATTGCGTTAAACATAGTTCTTCTACTATACGAGGTCTGATGAAGAATAACCCTTATTTTCAAATTTCCTGAGTTACATATGTTCGATTTTCGCATTTTTTTTCTGTTATGTTGGTACACATGTCTGTTATATATGTTGGTAATATCAGCCATTTTGGATTGTCAGTTTGTTTTTGACAGATAAAAAGTTTAGTTGTGTTTTGGTGTGCTCTTCGATTTTTTAATATTCGAAAAAATGGATCAAAAAAACTGTATTAAGTTTTGTATACGAAATGAAATTAAATGCGCAAGAACATTTGAAATGTTGACTGTGGCGTTTGGCGAGTCTACTATAAGCAGAACACAAGTTAAATTGTGGTATAACCGGTTTAAGGAAGGCCGAGAAAATGTCAATGACGATGCTCGTCCTCGTCTCCCGAGAAACAACGCCGCTTGGACATCGCTCAGGAGCTGTTGAACATCGTCAATGATGAGTCAGATTTTCTCAAAAAGGTCATAACTCGTGACGAATCATGGGTGTATGGCTATGACATTGAAACCAAAGCCCAATCCTCCCAATGGAAAGGTCCAGAAGACCGAAAAAAGCACGTCAAGTTCGGTCAAATGTGAAGACTTTGCTGACTGTTTTCTACGACTGCAATGGCGTGGTGCATCATGAATTCGTGCCACAAGGTCGTACGGTCAATAAGGAGTTGAAGTTATGCGCCGTTTGCGTGAAGCATTTCGTCAGAAACGCACAGAATTGTGGAAAAACCAATCATGGATTTTGCACCATGATAAAGCACCAGCTCACACATCGATGGTTGTGCGTGAGTTTTTGGCCAAAAACAAAACCGTTATCATGCCTCAACCACCGTATTCACTGGACTTAATAATCCTGGCTTTTTTTATTTTTTTATTATTCACTTACGCAAGGACATTAGAGATTTATAATAATTCAATCACAATACTATTCAATTATTAATATTCACTTTAACTGTTACTCCTACAAAAAAAAAAAGAAAATCTTTTATTTGCCAAAAGAGATTTTCCAATTTTATTACGGATTTTTTTTGGGGGGGGGTGGGGTTGTTGGTAAGAAAGAAATCCTATACAAAAATCATAAATTTTTATGACCTAACATGTATAAACAATCATACACATGCATACACCCATACAATTACATTTAATGATAATCAGTATTATTAAATAAAATGAAAAAATAAAATAAAAATAAAAACAAGTAAGAAAGTACAGTCGGTCAAGCCCGACCATATAATACTCTACATCCAGTATATATATAAAACAGTTTTTCAGAAATGGGCGTTATAAGGGAGATATAATCTACTGTGGGCCGCGATCATCCAAAAATTTAGTGTCATGATGTCTGTGAATATAAATATTAAATGTTTTAAACTTTATCTCGATATAAATACTTTTAAACGATTTATGGAGCTTAAAGTGAATTTCGAAAGTGGGCCTTATATGGGAGCTACGAATAATTATGGACCGATCATAATAAAATTGTACCGTATTATTGGTATACATATGAAATATATACGCCTTAAATATTATTTGGATACCAACATTTTTCAGAGTTATGCTTTTTAAAGTGATTTTCGGAAGTGGGCCTTATATGGAAGCTACGAGTAATTATAAACCGATCTGCACCAAACTTGTAGATGTGATTTAGCTTCGTTTATCACTCATTTTTAATGAAATTTGTTTGGATACTTGCATAATTCAAACATTTATGATCAGTAAACCCTAATTTCGGGAGAACATTTGTGTGGGGGCCAAGTAAAATAATGAACCGATTTACACCAGTTTCAAACCCATCCATCCTTGGGCCGAAAAAATATCATGTACCAAAATTGCGATCTGTACTCTGCGCACAAGGTTTACATGGACAGCCAGTCAGCCAGACGGACGGACGGACGGACATCGTTAAATCGACTGAGAAAGTGATTCTAAGTCGATAGGTATACTTTAAGTGGGACCAATATTTCTGGGCGTTACAAACATGAGCACAAATCCAATATACCCTCTCTACTATGGTGGTGTAGGGTATAATAAAGTGTGCAAAATTTCACGATATTAGCTGCATTATATTTGAAGAAAATGGAAAAAAATATCGAGGTTGTCTGAAACTTTGATCTATAACTCGGATCCTACAATATCGATTTTGCCTCTTTTTTATAGGAATGTTTGGTAAAAATTTCATTGTTCTATGTTTTTTTTTTTTGTAAACTCTATCATGTCTTTAGCACGCGGACAGTCAGTCGCACGGACATGGCTAGATCGTCTCGGAATCTTATATATTATATATATATTTTGAGGCTAGATTTACTCTTTTTTAACTTTTTATCCTGGCTTTTTTAGCCTTTAATTTCTAAAATAGAACCTCTTACTTTTACTTACGAAAATTCCAATCAAAATTGTGTTGACGTTTGTATTCTTTTTTCATAGGGATTTATTTTTTCCTGGCGTTTTTTTAATACTCCTAGCAACCCTGATAATTACTATAAAAACAAATATATATACACATCCAATAGAAACAATTGAACAATGAGATTTTTACCAAACATTCTATGATCCACCAAAATGTTTCATATTGCAAATAGGCAAAATCGGTCCAGTAGGATATGAGCTATAGAACCAAGTTTCAGACTACCTCGATATTTTTGAGACATTTTTATTTTTTGCTTCAAATATAGTGCAGATAATATCATGAAATTTTGCACACTATATTTTTAGTTTAGAAGGACAAGTCCTGTAGAAAATGGTAAGAATCGGTCTACTATTTCTCATAGCCCCTATACAAATGTCTTCCCGGAATAGGGCTTTATGGTACATAAATGTCTATAAAAAACCGTATCGAAACAAAATTGTGCAATAATAAGTCTTATATAAAGTGAAATCTTAAAACAATATTTTCTTTGCAGCGGTCCATAATTTTTACAAAGCCCCATAAAAAGATCACTTCCGAAAATCACTTAAATGCACATAAATCTTTTGTAAAAATGACTATCTAGTTGAAATTCAACAAGCGTAATCAAAATATAAATTTAAATCGTGGTATAAAATTTCATTATGATCAGTCCATATTTGACTGTAGTCCCCTTATAAAGCGCATAAATCCTTTACAAAATCCACTATTTAGTTTAAATTCAGCAGAAATAGTCCATATATATATAAAAACATCGTCCATCTCAATATGATGGTGATTGGTCTATATTTGACCGTAGCCCCCATATAAAGTCCAGTTCCGGAAATCGTTTAAAGAAGAACAAACCCCTTATAAAAACCACCAGCAAGTTTAAATTCAGCAGAAATAGTCCATATATATATAAAAATCATCCATCTCAATATGATGATAATTAGTCTATATTTGACCGTAGCCCCCATTTAAATCCTACTTCCGAAAATTAATAAAATTCGTATAAATCTCTTATAAAAACCACTAAGAAGTCGAAATTCTGCACAAGCAATCCGTATATACTCGTACATCTAAAACGTCTTACTAGATTTCATAATAATCGGTCTTAATTTGAGCAATTTGTTGATTTGGTGGTGGGTATATAAGATTCGGCACAGCCGAATATAAAGTCTTACTTGTTACTTGTATTTAATTTTTGAGTGAAATTTAATTAATTGTACAATAACTACTGATATTTTAATAAGTTGGGAAACAAAGTTCCTGTTGAAAATTCCCCTTATTTAAGATAAATGTATTTATGCGGCTGTGTTTACACATTGATTGTATGTAATCAAAAATGTTTGTGATTTTTATGTGAAATAATGTTATTGATAACAAAACAATTTATATGATTTTTTTATTATTATTATTATTATTATATTAGTACATTGCCTTAATATGCTTAATAATAAAATCATCTGTATTTTTATTCACATGTACTGTGTGAGGGAGTGTATACATATGTAGGCCAATGCATTAATAAAATATTATTTTTGCAAGATTTATTATTATCCTATTATAATGATAAGAAGGAAATTATAATTGAAATATGTAGCCTCAAACAATAAATTAAAAAAAAAATAAATAAATCATTGATTATTAGATATAATAAGAAACACACAGAATAAAGTAATTAATAAAAACCAAGTGATTGTCTAACATCTAATTATAAAATGAATTATAGAATTATATTTATATTATAGATATCATAGATAGTGGAGGTGGTGATTGTCTAACATTTAATTATAAAATGAGTAGGAGGAGGAGTAGCTTGTTTTAGATTATAATTGCCTATAGAAAATAATAGTAACTTTAGAATTTTTAAAATTTAATTTGAAAGAAATTTTTTAAAATTAAACAAATTTCAAATCTACCCAGAAAACTATTATAAAGAACCATTATAAACAGCTGTTGCAGCTGGTTTCTTTTTATTTCAGGTATAAGCAAAAGGGATATACTCCTCTATAACTTAAAAAGGCGAGAGTTTTTTTTTTTTAATAGAATAACATATAAAGAATACACACACATTGTAAACGTACGTAAATTTCGTTCTGACTCACAACACGTAAAAAAGAAATATGATAATTCTCGTATTCTATTTCTCAAAAAACGGTGAGTTTAATAGATGATGTTTACAGATTGATAATGGACAATGAAGATTGCTGATGACGCCCTTGGCCAGGTAGAAAAGGCATTCCAATTTGCCAATTCTTTAAAATTCTCGAACTACTAGCCTGAACAAAAACTTTTCTCTTAAAAATAAAATATTAGTTCAATTCCTTCTCTAATTAGCTTTTATATTTAGAAACATTTATACAATATAAGATTATCAAAACTATTGGCCATAGCTGTGATCCCTTTCCATATTTATGTTATCATATGGATTCCATGCTAAAAGAATAACTGCTCATCTTTTCAAGCCAAGTTCGTATCAGCCAATTTGGGTTACTCTGCACTGAAGCAGTGCGTGCCAAACACACACAACGAAATTTCGTACTTTCATGTAACGATTTACATACACTGAACCATTTTCTGATGGGTATTAGTTGTATATTTTGCTTGAAAAATAATATAAATTTTTCCAAAGATCTTTTATATTTTTCTGTCTGTTTTTTGTCCACAAATAAGACATTTTTGATTTGTCTAAAAGATTGGCATTCAATAATGAACCTATTTCCACCAGTTTCGATCCCACTCGTCCTTGGGCCGAAAAAATATCACGTACCAAATTTTATTGAAATATCTTCAAAATTGCGACCTGTACTTTGCGCACAAGCTATACATGGACAGCCAGCCAGCCAGACAGACGGACGGACATCGTTAAATCGACTCAGGAAGTGATTCTAAGTCGATCGGTATACCCACTATTATGGTGTAGGGTATAAATACGTGTATACTTGTACAAAAATATCAAATTTCGAAGTAATAATATTAAATAATTTGTAGTTTGGATTTAAATTTACTTTTTTGAAATATTTGTTCTATATTTGGTTATTAAATCTTTACTCGGAGTCCATTCTTCTAGCTCCTTTTCGAACAAATTAAGAGACGAAAAGTCTCTTTCAGCTGAAGCACTAGTATAAGGCAAAGTAAATATTGGGACACGAATTTATATAAATTTGAATAAATATTTTCGCTTAATCTATTTTGTAATTTTTCAATTTCAACCTAAGTGGCCTCAAATACAATAATAAAAAAAAAACAACATGTATTTTGTTGCTAGACGTGTGTATGTAATTCTATGCAAATATTTGATCATCGTTTGATCATTTTTAAATTGGGTACGCAATTTATTACTGGCAATACTTGTCTCTTCGGCTTCACATGTATAAGAGACTGCCACATAGGTACTGCCCGCGAGCGTTTTAGTGGCAAACACTGCACTAAAGTGAATAGTGAATCCACAGACAGCATTATGCATAGTCCAGAACAAATATTAGACGGACAGGGCAAGTTCTGGTCAATAAGACGTATGAGGCAAAGCTATCCAACCACTACCTTCTAAATTTTTTTTTAACTGGTATTATATGTATATGCTTTCATATCTGGCCGTATATTGTGAAAGTTTTTTCGGCCACTGGTCGCTTCAAACGAATTGATTGCCATTCTGTGATGGTATGGCAAAATTTTAGCAGCCATAATAGATAGAACCCTTTGATCACAACAAATACCAAGCATTACCTTTGCTGTCGATTTGGCTGTTTGGCCGGGGGGGCTTCAAATACGATATCATATGCTTCGGGTTATTATAATAGATTCGTTTTTCATGACAATTAATGAGTCGGTGCAAAACTGATATCCTTTGTCCCAATTTACACGAAGCCGTTTTTATTAAAAATATTGATACAGTTTTTTCGTTAAAGTTTCTTCACTGATCAAACAGCACAATTCTTATTGCTTAAAACGTTCGTATTTTTATTTGAGAGTATACACACACACTTCTATACATATATGTGATACAAATAAGAGAGTAATACGAATTGCAATCAAGTGTGTACTTGTCTTATCTTCCTCTCACCCCTATGTCTACAAGGTAATCAGCTTAGCTTAAACAATTGCTTCATGTAAATTGAGAATTTTATAGCGTTTAAGCAGCATTTAATAGTAGTTTCAAGGTCATTCGGTTTCAATTTACATGAAACCCAATTTCCCTGCTTTTCAAGGAATTCTGTTAATCGCAAACATTTTGAAATTACTGTGTGAGTAGCTAACAACGACTTGGCAAATTTTGGCTGAGTTTTACAACAATCTTCAGGAAGTAATGCCTCCAACTTCCAACTTTTTTTGGCTGCCCGGGCGATCTTTGTCTTCTGTAGCAAAATTATCTTTCTTGAATCGAACAAACCATCTCACGCCATTTTTTACCAAAATGAAACACATTCGCCATATCGCTCAATCGTGGCTTCTTATATGAACTTAGTTTAGTTTTAGTGACTCCCTAAATAGTCTTACTTGTGGTGCCTTTTATGATCCTTGCTTAGCTTCAATCGTGGCTTCTTAACCCTTTAATGCCTAAGACCGTCTATATACGGTCATCAGTTGAGTATTAAAAAAACCGTTTTTTCTCGTTTAGCTACTAAGACCGTCTACAGACTGGCTTCCTTGTTTTTGTCCTGTAGCTTTCCAGGAGTATTTTTTTCTGAATTGGAACTGAAATTCTTAATTAGCTAGAACAAAAATTTATTTCTGCAATTTGAACGTACATACATATTTTCAATTTCAGGTATTTAAGGGTTAAATAGTGTTAATTTAACTTCAACCGTTGCTCTTTTAATAGTTATATTTTAGCTTCAATCGCGGGTCCTTAAATATTCTAAGTTATGGCTGCTAACATATATAATCTTAGTTTAGCTTTAAACGTAGCGCTTTATATAGTCTTTGTTTAGCTGCAATCGTAGATTTTAAGATAGTCTCTTTTAGCTTAAATTTTGGCTCCACGATTGAGCTTTAATCGTGGCTCTTAATATGAACTTAATTTAATTTCAGTCGTGGTTATTTATATATTGTTAGTTTAGCTCCTAACTTGGCTTCTTATATAGTTTAGGTTTAGCTTTTATCTTTTATCTTTTTTATAGTCTTAATTTAATTTATTTATATCGCATCTCTTTGTATACATAGACTATGCAAATGATCACGATTAAAGTTAAACTAAAGCTTTCAACGTTAGCTTTAACTGTGAGTACTTATTAAGTCTTGGTTTAGCTATAATCGTCTGCCTTAATTAAATCTTTGTTTATACTTAACTGTGCGTGCCTTAGTTTTATTCAACCTTAGCTTTTAAAACTCCAGTATAGAAAAATCGATAATTATTATGCCAACTTGCAAGCAAATACACAATTATTTTTAAAAACTGACAATAAAATCTAAAAACCTAAAAAAATATTTTGTTTTTGTTAGTTTTATTGGTGTTGTGAAGTTGTTATATAAAAAAATGCACAAGTGGCAAATATATATAAAATATTAAAAGTGATGGTGTCACAAAAAAAGCAAAAAAAATAAACTATTAAAAAACATTATTGACAACCTAGAACAAGTAGGAGTACAAGTGTTTAAGTATAAGTATGTGTAAATATGTGTATATGTGTGTGTGTGTGTTTGAGTGTGTAGGTATGTGTTAGCTAAAGGCACCTTTTTCAATATCCTTCCTTCGTTAAATATTGTTTTGCCAAAGTTGTATGTTGCCAGCCAATACAGAGAGATACACACACTCCTACATGCTTGCAACAGCAGGTTAAAGTTAGTTAATGTTCAGAGGTTTGGTATGAAAGCAAGTTATGTTTGGAGCATTGTTAACAACAACTACTCAAAAAACAAAACAAAAAAAAAGCAGAATTAAATTGCTTCAAGTCAACCTATTTCCCTTGAGCTTAAGGATTAGTTATACAATGATTAAAATCTACAAAATTGTTATACACTGCAATGAAGGAAAAAAATGAGAAAAAAAATGAAGAAAAATGTCAAGCAAAAAGATTGTATATTAAAAGGATGTCAGAAACAAAATGTTTTCAACTATTACAACTCAAAAACTAAAGAAAATGGAAGTTAAGGAAAAGTAGTTAATATTGAAAAGTTATTTTTTTTTATTTAATATAGGATTTTGTTTACAATTTAACAGGAAGGGTAGCTAAGTTTAAAAGTAGGGATGAAATTATGTAAACAATATAGGAATTTAAAATACAAACAAATGGCGGTAAATATGTTAAAAAATTTGTGTTTAAATTTTAAGTGAAATAGTTGTCAATGGAAACAAGTCAAACTAGTCAATGTGCACAATTAGTTTGAAACAGAAAATTACTTATCTTAATACTTTGTTAAGAAGCTAAGGAATATATTAAAATTTACAGACTTATCTAAGCTGTTTTATGCCAAGTATATGTTTTAACTTATAGCAAAACAATTCCAAATATCCGCATACTTTCCTTTTTCTTCAAGAAAATTATGTTTTTCTTTTTGCCTGAAATTCGTTAGAATATAAGAAAAATAACTGTTTGCACAGAAATAAAAGGAAATGTGCCAAAGCTACTAAATTTTTAACATCCGTTTCTTGTTTCTATTTGCTAAAAAGTTCACCTTTCCCACTTTTCTATTTTGTTCTTCTTTTTTATTCTAGTTAAATTTGTTCAATAAGTATTTTTTTTTTTTTTGTGTGTAACAAAATTTTTACCTACTTCAATTGCGAGTATAACAATGGCCATTAAATTGAAATAATAAGAGCAATTTAATGAATAAAAATTAAAAAGAAATCATTAAATATTGTAAAAGAAAAGGTATTTTTTGACTTGCTAAACGAACATTATTTTTAATGCAGCAATGCACATTATTATTTAGTTAAAAAACTTTTTACAAGAGAAAAAGAAATAGAACACGTAGAAAATTAATTCTTTAGAAAACTAAAACTGTGTAAATAGCCACGTTTAAAGCAAGCTTACACAAGAGACACACGATTGAATCTAAACAAAGACTTAATAACTAACAACGATTAAAATTAAACTAAGCCTAGGACAAACAGACACAAATAATGTTAAACTAATATTAAACTGGGAAATACGACTGAAACTTATATGAGATTATATAAAGACACACCAATCTAAACTCATTATACATAAGTAGCCACATTGAAAGCTTTAGTTTAACTTTAATCGTGTTTATTTGCATAGCCTATATAAAGAGACGCGATAAAAAGATAAAAGCTAAACTCAAACTATATAAGGTGCCACGATTGGAGCTAAAATAATTATTAAGTTCATATAAAGAGCCACGTTTGAAGCTAAACAAAGATTTTATAAGAGGCCACAATTTACAGCATTTAAGGAGCCATAATTTATGCTAAACTAAGACCATCTGAAAAGCCAAGATTGAAGCTAAGCTGAACTTAGAATATTTAAGGACCCGCGATTGTAGCTAAACAAAGACTATATAAAGATCTTATAAGGGGCCACAACTAAGGCTACATAAGGAGTCACGAAACCAAACAAAGACTTAATAAAAAGCCACGATTAAAGCTAAACAAAAACTAGTTATCTAAGGAGCCTTGATCGACAATAAACAAAGACTTTCCAACGAACCATGGTTGACACTTAATAATTACTCTATAAGGAGCCAAAATTTAAAAAGCCACGATTACAGTAAAACAAAGATTTTATAAGCGGCCACAAGTTAGACTATATTAGGAGCCACGATTGAAGCTCAACTTAGTCCCTCTAAGAAGCCTAAATTTAAGCTAAAATAAGACCATCTAAAAAGCCACGATTAAAGTTAAACAAAGGCCACAACTTAGACTATATTAGGAGCCACGATTGAAGCTCAACTTAGTCTTTCTAAGAAGCTAAAATTTAAGCTAAAATAAGACCCTTTACAAAGCTACGATTAAAGCTAAACAAAAACTATCCAAGGAGCCTTAATTGACACCAAACAACGACTATCCAAACACCCATGATTGACACCTAACACAGACTTTATAAACAGCCACAATTGAAACCAAACAAAGGTTTTGTAAGGAGCCACGATTAAATATTATTAAAGGCTATCTAAGGAGCCAAATAAAGGTAGAAATAAGAAGCCGTGATTAAAGCTGAACAAAAAATCCTGTAAGGAAGCGCTGATTGCCACTAAACCAAGAATATCTAAACAGCCACAATTAAAGCTAAACTAAGACTACATAAAGAGCCACAACTTAAGTTAAATTTAGACTATAGATTTAACATTTTACTTGTTGACTTATCAATAGTAAAAACTTTTTAATTTGTATTAACTTTAATTTCGCTTGAAAATAAATTCTCTAAATGAATTAAAAATATGCATTTGTCTAGATGTGCCTACCAACTATATTTAGTCTATTAGTTATTAATGATATGAATATCACCAGCATGTGGCTTCAATAAGACAACAAATTTACAGCAAAGCAAATATCCCGGTAAAAATTTATGTAGCTGTTACTTGGCCATCAAGATCATATGTATGTTGTAACACCAATAAACTATTTTTTGTTAGGCCTAAGCCAATATTATCTGTTCGATATATGTAATTTTTAATTTTCAATACAATAAAAGTTTGAATGCTTTTCAAATAAATTTATTATTTAAGGACAATATTAAAGTTTAGCTAAAGGTATGGTCACACTTGGCAATTATTTGCGGAAAAAGACGTAACCACTAAATAAAATATATTTGAACTCGTTTATTTATGTAAAAAAAAAAAACTTTGTTTATTTAGGACTATAAAAAACAAATATTTAGTTTTAATTTATTTGAAGCTGTTTGATCTTGCGAAACACTTGTAAGAGTAAACAACATCAAACAAATATGTGCCAAAACAAGTGGTTACGCATTTATTTTGTGAGTAAATATTTGTTGTGTGTGACCATAAATTTAGACTAAATAAAGAGCCAATATTACAAGTTAACTAAGACTTAACAAAGACGTCAGATTATAGCTTAACTAAGGTTTTATAAAATTTTATTAAAGCTAAACTAAGATTATTTAAACCCTTGCAATTGAAAATAAAATCTATATATTTAAAAATGAAATGGTCCATGTATGTAATGTCATCACATGAGAACGGCTGGAGCGATTTGGCTGATCTTTTTTTTATTCGATTCGAAATTCTCAGGAGATGGTTTGCAAAGCAAAAAAATTCAAAAATTTTGGGTAAAACTCGAAATGAAATGGTCCATGTACATATGTATTTTTGGCTGATTTTTTTTATTCGATTCGAAATTCTCAGGAGATGGTTTGTAAAGAAAAAAAAAATTCAAAAATTTCGGGTAAAACTCTGAATATTTTTGTTTCAATTGTTGTTGCATACAATAATAATCGAATTTTGAAGAAACTTTTTAAGCAATAATCTGATACAAATTTTTGTTATTTTTTCTTTTACTAAAATTTTTGTGTCTTAATTTTTAATTCTATATGAACAACAATACATTAGTAAATACCGAGCGAAGCCAAGGCGGTCAACTAATAGTAAAGTCATATATTTAACACTAACAAATCAACAAAAATTACTAAAGTCTAAGGGCCGAATTCACAGTCTTTAGTTAGCTAATGACAAAGGCTTAACTAATGATATTTTATTCGCAATGCTTATATTGTCATAAGAATAACAAGTAATAGTTAAACAATAGTTAGTATTTTAGTTTACTAATGGTTAACTAATGACTGAGAATTCAGCCATAAGGCTCATAAATAGTTCTGAATACTACAAATTTGAGATAGCTAAATAGGCAAGATGGCTACAAATATGAAAAATCTAAAGAAGCCGCTATTGCTAGAAGTTTAAGGCTACTTGATTTACTGAAACTACTGCCGCCCCAAATTGAATACTGCTTAGAGAGGCCTGCTCTTTATTAGTAAAATATTTAGTGCTTTATATAAAAATACCCACACATACATACAAATATTTTCTAGAACACTTTCTCCAATTATCCAAATTTATTTTATCACAACCAGAAATGCTCGCTCCCACTGGAAAATTTTCATTAATATTAACTAATAAAAATGAAAGGTTGAGTTGCAAAATAATGCAAAAAAAATACTTTATACTACATCTCTTAGAACTTAATCTCTGTACTTGTTAACAACTGGGTCAAGGATTAAATTGGTAAAGAGAAAACATATAAAAAAAAGCAACAATATTTACTAGAAAAGATACCAACCCTTGCAGAAATAGGGTGGATAAATATCATTAATTTTTGTAATGTCAAATCTTTACCAAAAACAAGTTAAAACTTAAGTGAACAATTTAGTATACAATACTCCAGCAACAGCTACACTTACACTTACACTTACCAACAGCTGTGTTTTTGTCATCATAATAGTGACTGCAACATTTCTTTTTCCACAACATATTTCGAATTTGTGTAAAATGTTTAAATCTAAAGATAGCATACGAAAATGTTGTAAGTTTGAGTATATTGCTGGATGCTTTTAGGATGCCTGATAACGTTGAAATTAATTAACAAACGGAAATTGTGTACACTTCAATGCATTGCACCATTGATTTATAGTCATTAGTAAATTGCTGTGCAACTTTTCAACAGCCATAGCAATAATAACAACAACAACAACAACAGCAACAACAGTTGTTGCAGCAACAAAAACCATTTATAGTAACAAGAAAAAATTAAGGATATAAATGCTTTCGAGTACCTTTTTGTCATAGGCACTCGATACACAGATATAATAAGATGATTTTGCAAAGTATTCTGAGTATGATGATTTAAATCTCAAGAAAATTAATTAAAAGTCATTTAAAACTTACAAACGCACAAACAGTAATCGCAAATTGCAAAAGGGGTAAATGCTTTTTAGGTTAAGCCATCAGTTGTTGTGTGAAAAACTATAATTTCTCAGCAGCAGTAGGAAATATTTATTTAAAGAAATTAAAACTCGTTTAAATATGTCTGCTTGTTAAATGTTTTTTTTTTCAACTAGATCTTAAATATGAACCTGGATTAAAATCTAAACTAACACCTGAACTAGTTCCAAAACTAGAAACTGAATTAGAACCTAAACTATTACTAAAACTGAACTAAAAACTATATCTTAAATTAACTCGAAGCAAAACACTAAACTAGAAACTGAATTCTAGGTCCTGAATTATAACCAAAAGTTGAAACTTAACTATATCCTGGATTAGGAACTGAACTAGAAACTGAACTTAACTCGAAGTAAAAACACCAGATACTAGATTAGAAACTGAAACCTAGATCCTAGATTTTATATCCTGGATTAGGAACTGAACTAGAAACTGAACTTCAATTAATATTTAATAATTTTTAATAAATTTTTAAACTGGATTAGAAGCTGAACTATACCTAGATCCTGAAGTAGAACCAAAAGTAGAACTTGAACTAGATCCTGGATTAGAACCTGAGCTAGAAACTGAACTATAACCTCAAGTAAATCCTCATCTAGATCGTGAAATATAAACTGAACTAGAACCTCAAGTAGATCCTCATCTAGACCTGAACTAGAACTGAACTAGAACCGAACTAGAACTGAACTAGAACTGAACTAGAGCTGAACTAGAACCTCAAGTAGATCCTCATCTAGATCGTGAACTAGAACTGAACTAGAACTGAACTAGAACCTCAAGTAGATCCTCATCTAGATCGTGAACTAGAACTGAACTAGAACTGAACTAGAACCTGAAATAAAACATAAACTAGATCCTGGATTAGCAACTGAACTAGACTCTGAACTAGAACTGAACTAGAACCTGAATTAAAACATAAACTAGATCCTGAATTAGCAACTGAACTAGACTCTGAACTAGAACTCAACTAGAATCTGAACTGCAAACTAAACTAGAAACAAAACTAGAAACTGAACTTAAACCGCAACTAGAATCTACAGAAACTACTTTTCCAAGATCTAGAAATTTTAACCCTTTTCAATGATTTATTATTACTCTTATTACAACGTTTAACAACATATGCTTTAAAGCGTGATCCATTTCAAGGTTCCAGAAAATTCAAATTTAATGGGGAGTGTTTATTATCATTTGAAAGAACTTTCTTTGGCATTTATTTTTTGAAGATTATGTCTATCAAATGTTGGCCGTTGCTACGTCGCAGATGGTCTATCCGTTGAGTTCAATTTTCGATGACTCGTTCGAGCATTTCGACTGGTAACTGGTGAATGACACGCGTGATGTTTTCCTTCAAGGCCTGAATCGGAGCGGGTTTGCCCGCATCAACTTTAGACTTTATATATCGCCACAGGAAAAAGTCTAACGGTGTGATATTATACGATCTTGGTGGCCAATCTACCAGCTCAAAACGTGATATTATGTGCTCACCGAAGTGTTCTCTCACTAAATGCATTGATTGATGTGATGTGTGGGAAGTGGCGTCGTCTTGCTAAAAACAAATGCCGCCGGTTATCATGGCACGATAACAGTCTTCATTGACGTTTACGTTTGCATCGGCATCATTTTTAAAGAAATATGGACCGATGATACCACCGGTGCTGGACGTGGTCTATTTGGTCGAATATTAAGCAATAATGAATGCTGGCTCCCAAAATGGGTGATAGTGTTGAGAATAGTATGCTCAGTAGGCCGATTATGTTGACCATAAGCTGAACGCAGTGCACGAAACACATTTCTCACAGAACGTGAATTTTCGTAATAAAGTTGAACGATTTGTAAACGTTGTTCAGGCGTAAGTCTTTCCATTATGAAATGCCAAACAATACTAAAAAAAAATAAAATGAAATGGCTTTTGAAAAAAGTATCCCTACTTGAACCACCCGTTAGTAAAAACTTATGATCATAGTTAAGTAAATGTATTTTTTAAAAACTAAACAACTTCATAATATCTTAAATTTTGCTTGAACTTAATAACTGCAGTTATCTATTGCAACCCCCTGAACAAAATACAACAATTCATAAAACCCTAATAAATAAATGAAATTTGTAACTACTCCAGCAGATACTTTATTATTTAAAGGAATTACTTAAAAATTATAATGTTGTTAAGAGTTAAAGAAGAGGGATACTAGAATAAAGTATCTACTCTTCAAATAGGGAAATAATATTGTACGAATAAAAATAGTTTTTATATAACCATTAATTTAGTTAGCAAATCCCTTTTCTTATGCTCTAAATACACAATTTTGTTGCCACTGTTTTCATATATTTAAAAATGGTATTTCTTATTTGTGTGTAATTTGCATTTTCTGCTACTACAAGTTTTTTCCTTCTATTTTCTTTTTTGTCTTGTTGCAGATGATGTTTTATTTTCACGACGCGGAAGGATGGGACGCATTGTTAGTCCGCGTCATACACTTCCTCCCAATACAACATGTACATACCATTTTCATGGTTATCCTGGCGACCTAATTTGGTTATCATTCACCAGCTACAATCTACAGATACTGCAGCAAGCCATACACGATAACAATACATTGGGTCGGGTAAGTAACTCTCTAATAGTTGTAGATATTCTGAGTCATGTAAATTATTTATACATATATACATAGGTATGTTGCGAGTTATACAAATACATTAAGTGTGCTGCACATACTTATTAAGTACAGAAAAGGGTGAAAATGTACAAGTTTTAAAATTGAATTGTAGGTACATATATGTAAATGGAAATAACTATTACCAGCAGCGAAAATCCCAGAGAATGTCCTAGACTCATGTAATTAATCTGCAAACCATAGCTACGAATACTGTTAAAGCTTGAGCTTATATGCAAAAACAGCTATCATTAGTATGTAAATTTTAAAGCAAAATAGCTTTATCTGCTTTAGCATAACATATTAAAGAACTTGCTGCCATGTGTTAGGATTATTAAAGGAAATATGTAGCAGGCTTATAGGCAAAAGCAGTTATCAGCAGATTTTTGGAAAATTACTAGCAAAAATTTAATTTTCCATATGTCCTTTAATAATTCTAACACATGGCAGCAAGTTCTTTTATTACTAGCAAAAATTAATTTTCCAAAAATCTGCTGATAACTGCTTTTGCCTATAAGCCTGTTACATATATCCTTTAATAATTCTAACACATGGCAGCAAGTTCTTTTATTACTAGCAAAAATTAATTTTCCAAAAATCTGCTGATAACTGCTTTTGCCTATAAGCCTGCTACATATTTCCTTTAATAATTCTAACACATGGCAGCAAAAAACCACAGAAAAATGAATTACTATTTATATTGCATACAAAACTATAAATATATACACAATGCGTAATGTTCTTTTTGTGGTTGTGTGGCATGTGTAAATGTGCAACAAAATAAGATATATGTGTATATGTATGTGTGAATTAGTTTTTCATAAACATTAACAAGTCATTCCTCTACAAACATTCATTTATATACTTCATAGATTTTTTTCCGGCAAAAATGTTCTACTACTAACACTACTCTCACAAATACAAACACAACAAACAAAAACACTTCTATAGACTTCAGGCATTGTATGTCAAGTAAAATGAATTAATGTGTATGTGCCACAACTTTTTGCAACAGCATAAATGTGTGCTGTGAATGACTTATATTCTATAACTAAATAATGATTTTTATAAAGAGTTTTTACACAAAAGACAAACTTTTTTTGTTACACAAGTATTGGAAAAGCTTCAGTAGAAATATAAATAAGTTTGGTGCACTCTAGTTTTTTTTTCTAATTATCAATACTTTAGTAGCAGTAATTTCCACTTGACAAGTTTAATAAATTGAATATTTTTTACTTATAAAGAAAGTCCTTTAAATTGTGGCTCAAAAAAAAATCTGTTTAATTTCCTAAATTTTCTTAAGCAATGTGCCGCAAATTTCCACCAACATTTAAAGCTGTTGCTGTAAACTATATAAACTGAAAACTCCTCATTTGCTTCATTTGATTTCCTTAAAGAGCAAACAAAAAATATAAAGAATTTTCTAGCAGCAGCAACATTTTAACAATTTTATATGTATATTTGCCACAGCTTTGGCTCGCTATTGTTATGATGCCACTGCTGTTATTTGTTTCGTTTTTTTTACCTTCGCAGAACAACTTAAATATCCTGTAGGCAGAAAAAAAAACATTGTTTATTTATTTAACGGAAAAATAAATATATTTTCGCACATATTTAACTATGTACACATCAGTCATTGTCAACAGTTTGCGGCAAGTTTGTTTCACTGAAAGACAGTGGGAAGAAATGTTTATAAATTTAAGTTGCCTAAAATAATGCAATTATTACTTCTTTGAAGTTTAAGTGAGGCAGGAATAATGCATCATTTGAGTTGCAAATGGATTGACGAATCCTGTTTAATTTGGATTTTTTCATACTTTTCAATTATAAAGATTATCTTTTTATTACATTATTTGATTCGACAGTGTACAGCAACCAGTCTTACTGGCACAACAGGCTTACTGCCTTCTGCACCCACATAGACCGTGGCTTCCTCAATATAACAGTTTCGATTTTAATTATGATGTTTTTATCTGCACTGAAACTTGGCTAAAAGGAAACGTATTCAATTCTGAAATTCTGTGTAATAAATATCAGATTTCCCCGGTGGTATGTTAATTTCTGTTTCATGCCGTTTTATTTCAGAATCTATTACGACCTGCTTTTCTGATAACACTGAGTTCATAATTGATTCATGATGATTAAACTCAAAAATAAAAAAATTTACCTCACCTGTTTATACATTCCTCCAAATTCCAACAAATCAGTTTATCAGCAACACGTTGCTATGAAATCTATTGCTGAACTCGTGGAACCTGATGATTCGTTCTCTGCTTTGGGTGATTTCAATTTGCCATCAATTTCAACAAAATCTGCCAAACAGCCACTTTTCTATGGAAAACTATCCCAAGCAGACAATGTTTTAAAGAAAACTGTCATAAGCAGACACTTTTCTTTAGAGAACTGTCCCAATAAGACACTTTTCTTTAGAGAACCCTCCCAAGAAGACACTTTTCTTTAGAGAACTGTCTCAAGAAGACACTTTTCCTTAGAAAAGTGTCCCAAGCAGACACATTTCCTTAGAAAACTGTCCTGAGCAGACACTTTTCTTTAGAGAACTGTCCCATTCACACACTTTTCTATAGAAAACTGTTCCAGAATTCATCTTTCATGGATGACTTCACATCAAAACACTGTGCTTATAATCACACTGGAGGACTTTAAAACTGGAATTTAAAACTGCTATCTAAACTTAAGATTTAAAAAAATAAACATTATGAAAACTTCCAAAAATCTGGTTTGCTTGTGGATTTTAGTTAATACTCAGTTTGACACACCCCGCATATTCAACTATCCAGACAGCCCTACTTCACTGTTTATATGATTAAATGACACATAATATCATCTGCCTACATGATTATATTTTTCATAAAGTCCAAGCTTTACAATATCATTGATATCATTCAACTCTACATATTGTGTTTTTTTATTTAAGTAGCAGCTTTTAAAAAGTTTCAGTTTCCTGCCCCTAACACCATAAAACAGAATTTTTTGAAGCAGAAATTCGTAGTCAACTAAGTCAAAAGCTTTAGGGAAGTCATAGAAGATTCCTGCAACGCCCTTTTACACCTGATACAAGCCCTGGCATATACTGTTAATAACATTTATGACCGCACTTTTTGTCTCACTGCCTGTTTTAAACACATACTGAAAATCATAAATTAATTTATTTTCCTACAAATATGTTTGAATATTATTTAGCAAAAACTTTTTATTTTATCAAAAGAAAGGTCGAAAAAATCAAAAATTTAATTTAATTTAGCAAAAACCTTATTTATTATTGACAGTGGAAAGCAAAAGTATCCTAATGTTTTTCATTAAGGAATGTGTTTTTGGGTGCGCTCATGAGGCCGGTCAGTTTTGCTTCCCACTGTATATATAAGCTGGTAATGCTTAAGAGGACCAATCAAAAAACTTTCGTAACCAAAACTATATTAACTAAGCTGCACTACAAGTAGAGAGCATTTTGCCAGTAATTACTTTTCTTATATAGAATATTAATTAATGTATATTGATAATTTTAGTTGGTCCCATTTAACTTAATTTATAAAAAAAACACCATATTTAGTTAATACTGTGACAAATTTAACACCGGCTTCCATACACAGTTTTTATTTACTTATCTTCAACAGCAAGACCAGATTCTTTCGGTCTTCGAATATTTGTCACTAAAGGAGCTGCGATTGCCTTAGAATATGGGATGTTAAAGGAGCCACGATTACCTTAAATACAAAAGAAGCCTTGATTACCTTATAATATGTAATACTAAATGTGGGATACTAAATGAGCCATGATTGCCTTAGAATATAAGATACAAAAGGAGCCACGATTTCCTTAAAATATAATATACAAAAGCAACCTTGTTTGCTTTAGACTATTGGATACGAAAGGAATCACGATTTCCTTAGAATATTGGATACAAAAGGAGCCACAATTTCCTTAAATACAAAAGGATCCATGATTGCTTAAGAATATGAAATACTAAAGAGTCACGATTGCCTTAAATATAAAGAAAGGCTTGATTGCCTTAGAATATGGAACACTTATGGAGCCACGATTTCCTTAGAATATAAGATACAAAAGCATCCTTGTTTGCGTTAGAATATTGGTTACTAAAGGACCCACGATTGCCTTAGCTTTAGAATACTAAAAAAGCCACGATTTCCTTAGAATATAAGATACAAAAGCATCCTTGTTTGCTTTAGAATATTGGATACTAAAGGAACCATGATTGCCATCCAATATGGGATACTAAGAGAGCCACCATTTCCTTAGGATTTAAGATACAAAAGCATCCTTGTTTGCTTTAGAATATTGGATACTAAAGGAACCATGATTGCCATCCAATATGGGATACTAAAGGACCCACGATTACCTTAGCTTTAGAATAGTAAAAAAGCCACGATTTCCTTAGAATATACGTTACAAAAGACAGCCTTATTTGCTTTAGAATATTGGTTACTAAAGGACCCACGATTGCCTTAGCTTTAGAATACTAAAAAATCCACGATTTCCTTAGAATATAAGTTACATATAAGTTACGGCTGCCGTGATTGCAGCCGTGGATACTAAAGGAGCCACGATTTCTTTAGAATATAAGATAAAAAAAGCGCCTTTATTGCTTTAGAATATTGGATACTAAAGGAACTACGATTGACTTACAATATGGGATACTATACGAGCCACGCTTTCCTTAAAATATAAAAAACAAAAGGCGGCCTTGATTGCCTTAGAATATTTAATACTAAAGGACCCACGATTGCCTTACCTTTAGGATAATAAGGAAGCCACGTTCTCTTTAAAATATAAGATAAAAGAATGCTTAAATTGCTTTAGAATATGGAATACTAAAGAAGTCCCGAAAATGTCTCTGTATTTTAAATCCCAAATATGTTTACTTTGCCTCACTATGCCACATACATATACAAATCATTCGACACAGGGCCAACAGCATAGACCTCATCATATTCTCAACAACATAAAATGATATGTAGAGTCAGGTGGCAGTCGTTATTGTTATCGTTAGTATAGTGCCAGCAACCTTTATTAATGGTACTTTTTTTTTGCTTTTTGCAACCCTTTAGCTTTTTTATTATTATTATTTTCATATATGTATGTACTTACATTCTTATGTTTATGGGTGTATATGTAAGTATATGGCTGCATATGATTGTCCTCATTTGCTGTACAATTTTTTTTTCTTAATTTTTAGTTGACTTCATCGTCAACATAAACAACATCATGTCCATCATCATCATCAGTATGAAGATGATTATCAGCATATTGTCATGGCTGTTATATGTTACTTCTGCTGCTCCTGCTGATGAAGATAATGATGTTAAACATAAAACGCACTTTTTCATATGCTTTTTGGTTTTGCTTTTGCTGGCTGACTGACTGACTGCTTGACTGCCTGACTACATGACTAGCTAGATGTATGCTACAGCTGGTTTGCTGCAGCTTGCCTTATAGTTTGGATGTTGCAGTACTCTCACTCTTTTATTTATTTACTCACACTTAAATATTTCACATATACATACATACATATGTTAAAGCAAGTTGTAATAATTTTCAGAAATGAACGAGTTTTCTGGTAGTTGTTTCATCTTTCATCTTGTATGCAACGTTTAATATTTCATCAGTTTATTTTATATTTCGTTTTTCTGTTTCTTTAAGTTTTTCTTTTCTTTTTCTGCTCATATATATTTCTTGACCTTTTTCCAGTGTTCTAGTTTTAATTTTTTCTGTGTAATTCGTTTGTAGCCATTTTGTATTATTTATACCCTACAAGGGTGTTTAAAGAGGGTCATAATTTACAAAATATAATTGCTGAGAAAAATAACAGAGTTAGAAGGAAACTGAAATTAAAATTGAAAGTTTAAATTTAAAAGACACAACAATTTTTGCACTTGAGTTGCTAAAGGAGCCAGGTTTCTTCTTTCGTTAGAGCAGCCAAAATCTTCTACAAGCGGACTCGACATCTTCTCTTTTGTCTCCATCTAACTTAATGTCTATCTCTATCCACCTTTTCTTTTCTCTTCTCTACTTTCTTATCTTTACAGGCAACACAAAACCGCCAGTCATATGAACCTAAGTAATCTGTGCGCTGTACGATCACCTGCTTATCTACCTGTAACATTAGAAAACTAATTATTCTTCACTATTCATTGTGCAAACTAATTAATTTTGCTTTTTGAGAGCAGTTTTTCCAAATTTTAATAACACGGCTTATATACATTCCCCAAGTAACATGTTGCTAAAAACATGTTTACAGCAGCAATATTAGCAAACTGATTTATTGACATTCATTGTTAAAACTGTTAATTTTTACGTTTTGTTTAATAAAAACAGAAGTTTTAATTGCAGTTCTTTCCAAATTTTAGTAATACAAATTCTAAATATTATCTAGGCAACATGTTGCCAAAAATATGTTTAATGCTGTAACGTTAGGAAACTCATTGTGCAAACTGTTTAATTTTGCTTTAGAAGTGCAGTTTTTTTTCTTTAGGCAACTGTAGGCAACATGTTGCTGGAAACATGTTTACAGCAACAATATTAGCAAACTAATTTACTACCATTTATTAATTAAGAGTTTTGTTTCAGCAGTTGCAATTGCAGTTCTTTCGAAATTTTTATAATACAGCTTCTTGCTAGGCAACATGTTGCCAAAATATGTTTATTGCAGCAAGCTGATTTGTCCTAAGTCATTATTTTTTAAACTTTTTTTAATATTCAAACAGTGTATTAAAAGTTTGCAAATACATTTACACCTACTGTTTGCGTTGTGTTGAATCAACATTTGATTTAATTTATGATCTTTTTAGCAGGCTCGCAAAGTTTTATTAATAATTCGAACATATGTAAATATTTTAAAATTTTGAAAATTGCAAAACTGTAATAATTAAACATTTATAGCAAAAATATTCAAGTATTTTTCACAATTTTAAGTCATATTTCTATATCTCATCTACCTATAAAATAAAGATTATCATTCAACAGTTTGTGCAACATGCATATTTAATTTCCAATTGAAAATGGTGTAGCTAATAGAAAAATGGTTATAGAAAATAGGAATTTAATTTGATTGGCTTAAATAGGCTTATGGCTGGCTGCTGAATTGTCTAGTATAAATTGTTTAGTGTAACAGGTCCTTACCGCGGTATATTCAATTTGTTAGAGAGCAAATACACTCTTACAAATAAAAATACATGGATATGTTTAAGGATAATGGATCAATTTCATGTATTTTTTTTTTTAGAAAATACCCAAAAAAAACAGCAAATAAACACAACTGGATGGAAAAAGTTAAAAAGAATTTTCTATAATATTAAATTTAAAAAGGTTTTATAGAAAATATATTTAAGTGGACAATTAAAAGTATAAAAGGCAGCAATAAAATGATGATATAGGATTATTTAAGCTGAGAAATGAAATGCAAGACCTTGATTGTAAATACAAGAGCTGGGAAAATAACTAAGAAATTGTTGAAAAATATTTATTAGTTTTATTTATTATAAAATATAACAAATAAAATGATCAAATTTTGATAATTGTTTTGTGTTTTTGACACTTTAAAAAAATTTAAGACGTTCTAGAGAAAAGTTTGTTAACTAAAATTTAGGATTCACCCATATGTTCCGAATAAAAATGTTGTCGGAAGAAAAATTTTTTTTACTGAGAGTTTTTTGCAGCACGATTCGCCCATTTCAACTGATTTTTTTTTTTGTGCTTTGTGTTGGAACTAGGAAAATAGATTATGGGAGGGAGTATAGAGGGAGTAGTGTTTGTGAACATTTGATTTGAATTTTCCTATATTGAGAGTGGCAGGGAATCCTTCTGCTGCTAGTTTATTCCACATACGGACAGTACGGCTAAAGAACGGATTTTCCCTGTAGTGTGTTGTGCGATCCACTGTCCAGTCGACCATTAATGAATGGGCCCTGGCTGAATCAATAGAGTAGCAACCTTCCAACACATGGGAAATTCACCGGCACGGTATAAGGTGCTGAAAAGTTTAGCTAATGGACGAGCTACCGTCGAAGAACACTACTTCAAGACCAGTACTAGTATACCACATGGCCCAGGAGACTGATTTATGTTAAGACCCGCTAACTGCGCGCATCAAAAGAATATATTTGGCATAGTTACTAATTCTTTTTCCAGCATGGGCAGTGTTTGATTGCTTTACGGTAAGTTTGAATTATTGGCAAATAATTCAGCAAAAAGGTTAGCTTTGTCAATCGGGTCAGTGAATGGTTGGAATTGAAGAACTAGCATTATCTTTTATTCTTTTAATGAATGACCAAAAACTTATACTGCCCCGGGGAGCTCGGAGGCGTTGCACGTGTAGAGTCTTTTCATGCCTTAGCATTTTGGCACACGAAGACCGTGCTGTTTTCCGTAGCGAATCAGTTTCGGCGTTCGTGTGAAATGAATAATTTAATTTCACAAACATCCCAGATAGAAATTTAACCTATTGGCAAATCAGTACACTTTTGTCCAGACCAAATATAAAATTTAACCAATTCAAGCTGAGAGTTGTTCGTCAAAAATACGTTTATTTTATTAAAATAATTGATAGAATAAGCCGAAACATGATTTGCGTTAAATATTTATTTGATATAACAAGACATAATTTTTTTTTTTTTAAAGAGAAGTACCACTTTCTTTCTTTGGAAAGGGGAAGAAATAAAAGTGGTGAGTGTGGAAGAAAGATTTTTAAATCACAACACTGCAATTGCGCATTATGTTTGTTTTAGTGCAGAATTGCAGCGCCTCTGGTGGTGAGTAGGCGCATTAATGTTAAAGCTTGATTTTATACCCTTTATTTAATTATTTTACTTCGGTGGCGTTTTAATAATGCTATACCACCGAATGAGGGCGTTGGGATAAATATTAGTTAAGATGGATAGATATATGTATAATAGAGATATTCTAGTATAAAGCTACTTGATGTGAATGCAATTGTAAAAGATATTTATTGATTTTATTTAGCGACACAACCATTATATGTTAAAGTTAGAATTCACACGATTATAGCCATAATTTGTATTATCAAATATTAAGCATATTAAAAGAGCAACATATTATGAACATATATATATGTACATGGGTAATATATTCTGAACTGGCACAGTGTAATTATTTGTATTCCACTTCTGTGGTATGAGTGATATATAATACTAAGTAAATTAGATATTAAGTATACGGAAACGTGAATATGAAAATGTTCTACAGCGCTCAGTGGGAAAGACTTACAATAGGTCTGCATTTTCTGGACTGATTCTAAATGATTCTAATCAAATTTCGTATTTGTAGGTGTGGGAGATTTTTCAAAACAAAATAAAACAAACAGTTTGTTTGAAAATCATTCAACTTTGTATTAAATTGGAAAGAGCAAGGATTGATAATTATAAAATAAATCTGGGAGATGTCTACCACGACCACGCATATAGCTGTCGCTTCTTTTATCATTATCATTTTAATTTACATTTTGCTAAAATGGCGGTTATACAGTTCAACCTTGGTATAACGAATCTTAAGGGGATTATAAAAAAAAAACGTTATACCGAATAATTCGTTACAATGAGGTTCGTTATATCGAGGTGAATAACGAGATAATAAAAAATTTTGTATATTAATCATCATCTGTCATATTATAGCGAACGATTTCCGCTAATAAATCAAAACAACTGCTGCAACAAGCGTACAAGCTCTTGGCAACAATAAATTTTTCTTCGAATATTTCAGTCTAATGCATGCTGCTGTCGACTACGAAAGTTGGTTTGCTGGAGACATTGTCGTTGCAAACATAATAATTGTGTGTGTATCTGTTTCATATAATTTGGATTAATTGATGGAAATCGTTATGCAAAGGGTGTTAGTTGACAGAATTCGTTAAATAGAGGTAAAAAAGTATTTCTATTTCGTTAGTCTATAGTGAATGAATATTCGTTATAACGAGGCTATTGACAAATGTATTCGTAATAGAGAGGTTTATTTTGTATTAAATCTTATGGAGCGTTGTAGGGAATTTCAAAAAAAATCGTTAAATCGAGGAATTCATTATAGTGAGGGTCGTTATATTGAGGTTTGACTGTATAACGTTAATCAATTCACGAATTTTCAGGTTTTAGGCTTTAGTCAATTACGAGTAGTCTCTATCACTAACACATTCTCACCAAAAATAATTCTATGTTAATTAATCGCATGTTAGTGGCCTCCAATTAACGATTAAATACATGAATACAATGATACTTTCAGCATTATACTGCTCTACGAATTTAGAATCAGAAGACCAAATGCGGTAATTTAGCAAATTAAAATAAAGCTTATCTGAGAAAAGATTTTTTCGAGAAAAACAGGCCATTTGTTTCATAAATTAATTTTAAATGTTTGAGTGAAATTAAATTCATTCTAACAATTGTCAAGTCATCTACTACAAGCAAAATGTCAAAACTTTTATGTTATTCCAATATATACCTGTTGCAAAACAAAGTCCTTTTTAAAAATACCAAAAGTAAACGGAAACGAAAATAGAAAAAATGACCAGATGAGTGCATTATAACTTTTTTGCTATAAATCGTTTTGAAAGCGCAAAAATTCTAAAAAAATTTCTACAAAAAAGTGAAAAAAAACCTAAAAAGAATGAAACTGAAATTTCATATGAAAAAAAAATTGTGTGCACAAATATTTTGTTCAGAACGAATAAACTTTAAAACTTAGATGACTTCAAAAGACCTTAGTTTGCAAGAACTGTATTACAAGTTTTATACATACAAATCTTTTTAATTAAAACTGTTACCCTTACTCCTCGCCTCCTTTTTTACTGTGTTAAAAAAAATTATATTGCTTATTTTTCTCAGCTTTTTCCACTAATTAAACCTGCTAGCTATAAATAGATGTACATATGTGTAAATTGCTTACAAAAATCCCATGTTTATTTATATTAAAATCTAAATGTTACATGTTAATAGATGTTAATATTAAATCCCTTAACATCTGACATAGTACCTTTTTTAAATAAACATAAAATACACACTATACATGCGGGCTTACATACATATTTAGCTATATAATGACAGATATACTGACACAATTGGGACTTTCTTTGTTACATGTTAAGGAATATAAACGACAAAAAAAAAAAACATTGCAAACATATGTAGAAAGAAAAACCAAGCTAATCACTCTTTTATAATAAATGAAACTTAACATGAATGTAATTAGTAACATACTCTAAATATGCTTGTGAATCTTTTACATATATAGTGGATTTACAGACATAAACACAGCTGTACTTATAGTGTGAGAAAGAATTTTAACTACAATATGTAAAGGACAAAACTAACAAGCAAATAGGTAAAGTACTTTGAAGTAAAGGGAATTATTTTTTACTTTAACAACTTGTTACCCACTTTTCATTTATCATAATTTGTTGTTCTTTGATTATGATAGAGAAAAACATAATATGGTATAAACTTTCATCATAAAATTGATTACTATAAACATTACATAGTTGCTGTAATCATATATATGATTTCTATAGTCATATAAATCGTAACTTAACCATATTATGGGTGCCGAAATCATATAAATAATTATTTTAAAAAAAAATTTAAAAATATTGAAAAAGTTGTGGTAAACATGCACAACTATATTTTTTCTTTACGTGTAGTAAGCATGCAAGCAGACTCGGACATCCCTACAATAATCACTGCCGGAAGAAAGAAGAAGAAAGAAGAAACAGTGTTTCAGTTTCTGTGTGAATGTCCGGCTCTTCAAAACTCTAGATTCAAATTTTCAACAATCGTATACCTAGGGGGGATATAAAGTATTAAGCTAGATTTACACGATTGAAATTTTCTTCAAAATTGCTCTTCAAAATGCTTCAAACACGTTATTAAATAAATAAATTTGGACAGTATTAAGCCTCTCGTACGGCAGAAGTTGATTGGTGCTGACTATTACCTGTATTTGGAAAGGCCAATTAACCACAAAAATCTCCAAATTATCTTAAATGGATAAGAGCTTGAGATTGGTGACATATTAAGCCCCTTGTGTGCTACTATTTTGTTGCTTCTGCTCATTATTTGTGTATAGAAAGGTGATTAAATCAAAATAACCAATTGCGACTCAGAAACTTATACTTTTATGCCCTTATTCATAAAACTTACAACAGGTTTATAAGAGGTTTATAAAGCAAATTTCCATACAAATTTCCTAGTATAAACATGTTGTAACTTTTTATGAATAAGTGGGTTAATAATTATTTTCATATACAAAAAATTTAAGAATATTTAAATGTTTTGTGAGTCGAATTTTCTATCATAACCTTGCTTATAAAACGCCATATATTCTGTATCTTTTATGCTTTGTTACTCTGTTACGAAAATGCTCCGCACAAATCTACAAATTACTGAAAAACATAATGGTTAATGACTTTGTGTCAAAATCATGCCAGACATACAACAATATATAGAATATGTACCAAAAAAAAATAATACGTACCAAATTAGTTATATGTATACAAGGTATTTGAACAAGAACTTTGTTTTTCACAGCAAAATAAAATAAATAATTTATATTTATAGCATTCAAATTTGTACTTTAGTGGAAAGAGTAAGGTTTGAAAAATATAAATGAAAAATTGTAACAGACAATTGGCTAACACCGTCCGTTTGTAAGCTCTTGTCGTCACCTATATTTATTTAGTTATTAATATCGCTTGTTAACGTAACTTATTCACCATAACCGCATATTCCTGACGAATTTTAGAGAAAAATATTAGCCAATCATGCCTCTAGACCGCATAATGCAGCATACTTTTAAGATTTCGGTATTCCCAGCAATTGCTCTTTAATTTTCCAAAATCCAAATGCAGCCTTAACGCTTGTTTACCTAACCCGACAAATGAAAATGGGCTTCGACTGACAAAAAATACATTTCCAGATAAACATCGGTTTGTTCCTTAATGAATTTTTAATATTTTGCTGCTATTTTCGAAGAAAATTAACAATTTGTCGAAGCTTCTACTACTGATTATATGTTCACAAGTACAATCCCAGTAAAAAAAAATCGTGTTTTCTGAAGCACTTAAGCGAAAAAGAGCATAATCGAGCGCTTAAATAAAAGGCTCTTTTGAAGCAGTAAGTGCTTACGAATAAAATATACAAAAAATATGCTCTTTTAGTTCCGACAACGAAGAAGGTTTCAAAGCGAAGAAACAAAAATTAAATTATAGCCTACAGATTTACGTATGACAACGAAAGTCAATTCCAAACGAATATCGCGCTTCTCAGTTACTATGAATTTTTCCTAAGCAAAAACATTCAGATAGAATTAAAAAAAAATAACTTTAGGAAAGTGCTTTATTTGCATGTTTGATTAGGTTAAAAGAAACGCTTATTGTCAGCAGAAAGTAGTCCTCCAAACCGGAAACACATCATACAAAAATCATGCATCCCATCAGCAAGTTTGAACCGAATTGAGGTATGAATTCATACATAAAACCTGCTCCTTTTGGAGCACATTTTTTACTGGGATGCTAAACTTTCACTTTCATAAAAAACCTACATTGCAAAACAAAGCTCCTGTTGAAAAACCCTTATTTACAAAAATATGTACCAATATTTAAATACAAGTTTGTGCGAATGTGTTTAAATACAGCCTGCATACAATATTTTTATAGGTACATATGTATATGTGTTTAAAGAAACTAGGTTTTTGTTTTTGTTGTATATTTATACTTACAAACATTTACATACTTACATTTTGAAGCAGAAAAAATTGTTAGGGTTTTGCCTTGTAGGCCTTGAAAAAACACGTTTACACATTCCGAAATAATCGATACTTGTTACACACTGTCCTCTTTCAGAATATGTTTTTGAAGGACATTGCAGCTCTTTGTAACAATTATATAATTTAAAAATCAAATAGTACAATGGTTTTGCAATAATTCTAAAAGGTGCCTCTATATTTTAAGACAATACAATTGAATTTATTTCTTAAAAACATAAGTCTTCTATTGGAGTCAGTTTTCTAGAAAAAAGTTGCCTAGGGAGTCAGTTCAATTTTCTTTAGAGTTGTTGTCTCGTTATTAAAGTCAGTTCAATTTTCTATAAAAAATTTTGCCTCCCTATTAAAGTCAGCTTAGTTTTCTATAAAAGATTTGTCTCGTTATAAAAGTCAGTTCAATTTTCTAAAGAAAATTTGTCTCCCTATTGAAGCCAATTCAATTTTCTATACAAATCTCTTGAAATCAGTTCAACTTTCTGTAGACAATTGTGCCTCCCTATTAAATTCAGTTTAATTTTCTCTAGAATATTTTTCTCCCTGTGGGAGTCAGTTTAACTTTATATAGAGAATTTGTCTCTCTATTGAATTCAGTTAAAATTTCTATAGAAAACTGTGCGTCCCTATTAAAGTCAATTAAATGTTTTATAAAAAATTGTGCTCCCTCTTGAAGTCAGTTCAAATTTCTATAGAAAATTGTGCCCCCCCCCCCTATTAAATTCAGTTTAATTTTCTCTAGAATATGTTTCTTCCTGTTGAAGTCAGTTCAATTTTATATAGAAAATTGTGTCTCCCTGTTGAAGTCAGTTCAATATTCTATAAAAAATTTGCTTCCTTATTAAAGTCAGTTCAATTTTCTAAAGAAAATTTGTCTCTCTATTGAGGTCAGTTCAATTTTATATAGAAAATTGTGTCTCCCTCTTGAAATCAGTTCAACTTTCTATAGAAAATTGTGCCTCCCTATTAAAGTAAGTTTAATTTTCTCTAGAATATTTGTCTCCCTGTTGGAGTCAGTTAAATTTTATATAGAAAATTGTGTCTCCCTGTTTAAGTCAGTTCAATTTTCTATAAAAAATTTATCTCATTGTTGGAGTCAATAGCTAAAGTCTTCACTATCAATGAAACGCCCTATTAAATTGAAACGATTTGTCTTTATAACTGCAACATAAGGCCTTGAGGAAGGCCTCTTTACGTCATATTTTACCCTCTGACTAGAGATTTCCTTTGCAAATGTATGTATGTATGTATGTAATTATGTATATAAGCCTGTGTGGGTGTGTGTGTTTGTGAGCTTGTGTAAATATTTCTTTACTAAAGATGTGTTATAAAATATAAATGAATGTTATAAAGACCTAGTTTACTTAACATTTTAACGCCTTAAAATTAACAATTCAAACAGATACAGCACTTACAACAATAACAATAGCAACAGCAATGACAACAATAGCAACAACTACGACTACGACTACCAAGTATGTGACTAAAACAAAAAGTGAATGGAAACAAACAAGTTTCTGCACTTTTACGTCAACACTTTAAACAAAAACAAAATAATAGTAAAAGAGTAGCGCAAAAGAAAGAGTGTTGGGAGCTGAATAAAAGAAAACTTAACTGTCGCTAGAGGGCGTCATAACAAAAACAACAACTACCAGCATGACTACTTACCACTGCAACTACAAAGATGTGACACTGTAAACATATATACACACACACACTCTTTACTTGCTGGCTGTAACTGCTAACTTATACTTGCTCTCATATCCCCACAAATTATTAAGGATATACATATGTATGTTATATTTTAGATTTAACTAACAATGGCTTTAATATTCTATATATTTTTCTCTCATACTCTACAAAAATAAAAGGAATTCTGGTATCCTTTTATTTTTTGCCGCCATTAAGTGAAAGGAAAAAACTTGAGTTCTAAATAGTAGCAGTCCTATATATGAGTTTCTGTTCAAGATGAGAAAAAGAGAAAAAAAAACAATAACATCGGCAACAACAATAAAAGATTTTAATACTTAACACCAACACTATTAACAAACAGACACTCAAAGAAAAATCATTAAAAAAAATCATCAAATTCCATTAGAGTGGTTCGAGAAAAAAGTTGTGTCAGTCACCCAATAGGATTAAAGATAGTGTAAAAACAATTCCAGAAATAATTTTTTTAATTTTTTTTGCCACGCCTACAAATACCACTCTTTTGGTACCTTATTCACTGTGTCGCCATTTTTTTTTCTTAATTTTTTGACAAAAGTTTTCTTGTTGCTGACACCGACTTTGAAATTTTTAACAGTATCTATATACATACATATATATAAAAATTAATGTCTGTCTGTCTGTATGTTTGTGCTTAATAGGAGGCCAAACGCTTGCAACGATCTTAGAAACTTTCACAGCATGTTACTGTGACACTGGAAGGCATAAAAGGCTATATGAAGTTTTGATTGGACCAACTTAAATCGCCAAATTTTGGCATTTTTTTTTTAACCTACGTAGATGATATTTGGTATTTAAAATCGTCATATCTTCGGCATTTTTTGACCAACAGCTGCAGTATTTGCTATATATAGTATTGGCATGAATAGAAATACGTACTAAATAAAAAGTGGGAGGAGCACGCCCCTTTGATTGCGATATATTGGAGGCTGGACCTGCTAAACGATCTGAAATTTTCACAGCGTGCAGCTTTGACTCAGAAATACTTAATGCATGATAATATTTTTCGACCATGTAGACTTCTGCACCTTCTGTTTAACAACGTTTATTAATGGCTTTACCTCAAAGGGGAAATTAACAATTCCACTTTAGAGATAAAGTCATTCTTAATCACACGATATTTTTTTTAAATTAGCATATGTTCAATTGTTAGATATAAAACAAGAATACAATGTATGAGGAATAGAAAGTGTATGTTTAGCTAAAAATACACACTGCCTGCCACTTGAATAAGGAATCAAATTTGTTTTCTTTAATTAAGTATGTCTCAGAAAAAAAAAATTGTTTTGCACAACCAAATGACTGCAATCACTAACAAAACATTCTGGAGGTAGCATTTCCAAATTTGAATGATTTCTTTGAAGCCATACCTTGGACGCACCAACTCCACAACGCTCCGATTCATACCGCCAGAGCAGTAAAACAATGAATAAAACTTTTGGATTGACCACCATATTCAAAATGATTGGGGTTGACTTGCACGAATAGTTTATAAAACAATTTGAGACGATAGAATCCTTAAAGGATGTAATAATGGAATCATGAAGTTCAATTTCGCTAAATTACTTAGAGTAAGTAATTATACATGTCGATGCCAAATCGTATTTTTTAGCTTAAATCTAAAAATGGTGGCAGTATCCATTACTAATTGAATGCCAGAGGATATAAGCTTGCATTTTTGTAACCTAAAATTTAAAAATAAATTACAGTTTGCTTAGTTTTAATCAAGTGACACATGGAAAAGTAGTACAGACATGTATTTCTGTAAATAATAAATGCATAATTTTAGTATAACAAAATATGTATATTTTTTATTTCTTCAGGAAACTAAAGTTAACATCTTGAAATTTGGTTCTGCAAAAAATTTATTTCTTCTGAACTTTAGGTTCTCTCCTAGCCTTAACCTTAAAACTTAATTAAGTGGCAAATAGTGTGAGTTCTAAACTTTTTGACATTTGTCCAAATTAATAAAACATTCAATAAATTTAATGTTTTATGTCTGGCACTTGATCTTTAAAGTTAATGTTTGATGAATGCTTTGGCAATGCTCACAGTATAGTCTATTGTTAGCTTTTATGGCTGTACATAAAATACATAATTTACAATCAGAGTGTTCTACAAAAGATATGTAGCCGTACATACATACGTATACATAATGGAATTTACTATTAGCAAATTGTTACAATAATCATACGTCTAGTGGTACTTTATCTTTAAGGTTTTTCAAATAAACTCAAACTTTTTTTAATGTTTTTTATAGAATCTGCCTTTACTTCATAGGCCTTACAATAAATATTCAAATCTTATACCTAAACCTTAAAAACTGTTTGATCTCAGTTGAGAGAGCCATAATGGAAAAATGGGCCTTAAATTAGTAGAGCTTTATTTCGGTTTGTGTTCTAGTAAGTTTTCTCGCAAGCGGGTTTTGTAATGGTTTTGTAACTTCAATACATATCTCTTACAAATTTTTGTGAATTCATCTTTAAGCCATGGTATTTCTAAGTCTCTATGAAGAGGTCTGAGATGCCATCATTTACAGCAACGTTCCACGCTTCATTTTTTACATTGTGCCTTTAAATAGAACGCCTGTTTTGGACTCTTATGATCACTGCTTAACATACTTTAAACTGTTTAGCTAATAAAAAAAATTAAAGCTTGTCTGTCTTTAATTAAAAAGAATAGGACAAATAGGTGTCTGGTACTTTTTGGAAATTCGAAATTCTAGATGACCAACAGGGATAAAAACGGTAACCGATAACCCTCTGTTGCCCATTTTATCTTCTAAATAAATAAATGTAGAAATATAATTTTTAATGCATGCGGCTGATGTTTTTATTCTTAATATACCATAGTGTTACTGTCATGGTCCTAAGAATTTTCGTTTGGCGTCTCTGTATAAGATCAATACTGGTATTACTTGCAGTTGTCTATTGATTCCATATGTACAAATTGGTTTTAAAACATTGTTATTTAGGCTGACTTTACAATCAAGATTTAATTTAAACTGATCATTAATTAGCTAGTGCAAATTAGAAAATGTTAGTCCCATATGGAGCCTTTTGGCTTCTATCAGACGACGTCAGGTAAGACTCAGATTAGACTGTGGAATATTCACACTGTATAGTGAAACATTTGGAAAATTTTCTCTTCTAAGCGTAAATGTAACATGTCTACTTTTCGTTTCATTTACACGTGTTCTAAAATTGTTTAACCATGTCTCCAATTCTTGAATCCACATGTGAGCTAAGAATGAAAAATATACTTGTGCATGTTTCCCACAACTATTTTAACATTTTTAAACAGTTTTTTAAAATATTATGGTCACTGTGATTATATATGTGATTCCTGCAACCATAATATGGTTAAGTTTACCATTCACATGATTATAACAATCATATATATGATTATAGCAATTATGTGATGTTTATGGTGATCAGCTTTATGATGAAATATTATACCATATTATGATGTTCTCTATCATAATCAAAAGCAACAAATTATGATAAATTCATTCATCATAAACATGATTGCAACAAATATATACATAGGTACTACAATCATATATATGATTATAATAATGATCTGAATCGTAACCTAACCATATTATGGTTACCGCAATCATATAAATAATTACAGTGACCATAACATTGTTGAAAAACTTTGTAGAACATTGCAAAAAATTTGACATTGTTATGGTAAACATGTAGAACTATAATTTTCTCTGTATGTTGAAATGGTTAAATTTTCACTCGTTGGCAAATCAGTGATGTATATCAAGTAAAGTGTTGGTCCGAAATATGTGAAACTCAATTTATTTGATTAGTTTCAAGTAATTTTTTTAAAAGAAAAGTTTCAACTAAATAATAAGCTGATAATATGTTTAACTAATATTTTACTCTGAGTGTAGCCAAATATATTCTTGGATTAAACACAATACTAACTCTGGTATGAAAACAACAGCAGTACAACAACAATATAAAACAAGTCAGAGTGCTATATTCGGCTATGCCGAACCTTATATACCCTTCACCTTTGTTGTGGATGCATGATTATATTATATATTACATATATACATATATTATATTAATACACTTTGTTTGATAGATTTTTTTGATGAAAATTTCAGAGGTTGTCTCGGATTTTTGCTCATATCTCGGTTATTTATGGACGGATTTTGCTGATTTTAAATAGCAAACTTCTCGAAAGCATGACTGACAGAATTATTGAAGATTTGGATCCCGAAGATATCTGGGGACTTAAGAAAATTGATTTCAACAGACAGACGGACATGGCTTAATAGACGCCGCTATCTATAATATTCCAGAATATATTTATAGGTTCGGAAAATTATATTGTGGAAATTACAAACGGACTGACAAGCTTATATATACCGTTCTCATGAAGGCGAAGGGTATAACAACAGCAATTACTAAAGACAAACATTAAATAAAACAGCACAACATCAACATCAACAGCAGCAACATGAATTAAAACAAAAAAAACATAAAAGCTTTAAAACTATAAATAAAAAACTTCTTGTTTTGTTTCGCATCTATGTTGCACAGTGTAACGTATTGAAATTAATATTTCCATAAAAAACCTTTTTCAAAAAAAAAAAACACACATACACACACAAATGAAAAACAGCAACACTAGAGATTCGTAAAGATACCTATGCAAAGAAAAGTATCTTGAGATTTTCTTCTTTGCTTGTAGATTGTTAATTTATGACCTGGTTTGCAAGTATGCTGTAATACCATCTACAGAGTGACTACTATGGGCCAAGGGAGTTAGAAAAACGGGAATTAACACAGTAGAGGTGGGAATTGAGTAAGAAAGTAATTGTTCGGCTTTAAATTAAAGATGCTGTGAAATAGTTCAAATGAAATATTACTAATTTGTTAGTTTAAATTAGAATTTAATTAAGTTTTAAAAGAAAACAAATGTAAGTAAGTATTTAGTATTTAAATATAAATTTATCATTATCCGAAATCATTTTAAGAACTACTGACCTCACACAAACTAAACTTTAATTTCAGTGGGCAAAACCACCCTAATAAACTTAAGTAAACACATACATATGAAAATATATTCTTATACTCGTTTCACCTACTCCAACATATTTATAAATATCCTTTTGGTTTGTTTGCTTTCTTTATCTTCTAGGCTGACTTACCACCCTGGATAACACGTTTGCGTATGTGGGACAGTTATGGCACATATGTGCCAATAAAGCAAACAAGTGTTACAACAGGTCAACCGCCACCACCACCGCCCGTCGCCTCCTCCGCTGATGGTGGCAAACCGACCATATTGGATCAAAGCAGTCATGGCAGCAGCTACTATTACAGTCCCCACAATCCCAAAATGGGCAAGAATTTACGTGTTAACATTGATAATGCCTGGAATCCAGTTGATACGTATATTTACGGCCCCACACAGTCGAGTATATTTAATCAGGAAAATAAATACAGTGGCTACCAGCAATCTGGTGGTGGTGGTGGGTCTGGGTCTGGCTCCTCATCCAAGCATGGCGGTGGCAATAGTTTGAGCTCTGTTAAGGATAGTTTAAATTATATATCGAGCAAGACATCCAAGGATGCCCAGCAGCAGCAGGGTGGCGGCGGCAGTGGTGGTAGTGGCGAAAAAACAGCATTGGCCTTGATGAGCACTAAGGGAAAGCGACGTTTAATGTTGGAAATTTATGATTATGAGACACCTAAATTGTGCGATCATACAGCAATTAGCAGCACTGGCAACACATTGGGTCTTAATCGACTGCGACCATGCAGTCCATTGGAAAGTTATGTTAGCACGGGCAGAGATTTGGTAAGTGGTTTAATGAAAGTAGTTTGTTTCATATTTTTTTTTTTATTTTTAGCATATGCGACTGTAGGGAAAAACAACATGCTAGTAAATATAAGAATGAAAATTATGAAAAATACAGAAAGTGTTGAAATATTACAGTGGCCTAGATAATTTAACATATTGTGTTTAAATTTTCATTTAGATTATGGGAATTATAAACATGTTTAAACAAAAAAAAACAGTTCAAATTTTACTTTACTTTATATCTACAAAAATTAAATAGAAGTTTAAAAATTAAATGCAAATGCACTGGAAACAACCATGAACTTTATAATAACCAAACACTCTTCAATCCCGAAATGTATCAATCAATTACACACAATACCATTGAAAGCTGGCTACAATATTTACACAGCCCAGCTGAATTCGTAAGTGCTTAATAGATAAAGCAGCAATTTGTATCACAGAGAATGTTTACAAAACTTTTAACATTGTCTTTTTATACCGCGTTTCTCTTGAGAATATAGCGAAACATTCATATGTAATCCTCCTCTAAATGTTAGAAACTGAGGGTCATTGAAATAAATATTCTGACGTTCTTATCCGGGGCCCAAATGGAATCTACATAAGGATAAACTACAATTAATAGGGAGTATAAAATTTGGGAGAGAAAATCCTTTTACTTTGAGTTCTAAAAATTTTGGAAATATATGAATAGAGAAAACGAGAATGATAATTGCAGTTAACCAACCCAGATTCCTTCTACCTAACATAATAATAGCTCTTTATTAAGCCTTAGTTTAACTTCAAACGTGGCTCCTTATAGAGTCATAGTATATCTTAAATCCTAGTTCCTTCTAACGTCTTCATTTAGCTTAAATCCTGGCTATTTATAAATTCTTAACTTAGATTCAATCCTGGTTCCTTCTAAAGGCTTAGTTTAGCTTCAATCGTGGGTCCTTATAAACTCTACCTTTTTATTCAATCGTGGCTGCTTATAAAGTCTTAGTTTAGCTTCAATCCTGGCTCTTTATAAATTCTTAGTTTAGCTTCAATTCTGTTTCCTTCTAAAGTCTTTATTTAGCTTCAATCCTGGTTCTTTATGAAATATTAGCTTAGATTCAATCCTGGTTCCTTCTAAAGTCTTAGTTTAGCTTCATAGTGATTCCTTGTAAACTTTGTATTCAATCGTGGGTCCTTCAATTCTGGCTGCTTCTAAAGTCTTAGTTTAGTTTTAATCCTGGCTTGTTCTAAGTCTCAGTTTAGCTTCAATCGTGAGTCCTTATAAACTCTTACTTTGTATTCAATCATGGGTTCTTATAAGGTGTACTTTATATTCAATCGTGGCTCCTTATGAAGTCTTAAATTAACTTCAAACGTGCCTTCTTATAGAGTCATAGTATATCTTTAGTCCTAGTTCCTTTTTAATCTAGTCATAATCTAGTCTTAATAGAGTCATAGTATATCTTTAATCCTCGCTCTTTGTAAGTTCTTAGTATAGCTTCAATCATGGTTCCTTCTAAAGTCTTAGTTTAGCTTTAATCGTGGCTTCTTTCAAAGTCTTGGTTTAGCTTTAATCCTATAAAGTCTTAGTTAAGCATCAGTTTGGGCTCTTTATAAAGTCTCAGTTTAAACTCCTTATAAAGTCATAGTTTAGCTTCATTAATGGTTCTTTACAAAATCTTAGTTTAGCATCAGTCGTGGTGCCTTCTAAAGTTTTAGTTATCTTCATTCATGTCTTTAAACTAATGTCTTAATTTAGCTTTAATCGTGGCTCCTTTTAAGGTCTTGGTTTAGCATCAGTCGTGGCACTTTACAAATCCTGTGTTTAAGTTGCTTATAAAGTCTTAGATTAGCTTTATTAATCGTGGCGTCTTAGTTTAGCATGAATACTGCCTTCTTTTCAAGTCTCAGTTTATGATCCTTTTAAAATCTTAGTTTATCTTGAATTTTGGTTCCATATTAAGTCTTAATTTAGTTTCAATCCTTGTTCTTTATAATGTCTTAGTTTAGCTTCAATCCTGGTTCCTTATAATTTCTTAGTTTAGTTTTTATCCGGAGAACTTTATAATGTCTTAGTTTAGCTTCAATCCTGGTTCCTTATAATTTCTTAGTTTAGTTTTTATCCGCAGAACTTATTGAATCCTAGCTTTACTTGATAGCCCTTCATAGTTTGGCTTCAATCGTTTTGCTTTTCACAGCTTTATCTTAGCTCCAGTCATGGTTCTTTTTTACAGTTTTAGTTTAACTTCAATCTTGTTTAATAAATAATGTTATCCATACCTTTTTTTTAATTACTAAAATACCGCCCCAACAGGAAATTCTTGTTTCTACCAGTTTTTTTTTTTTTTTTTTGTTTATTGAAATTCTTCATGAAAATTGTTAACATTCTTATTTCTGCCCACAATAACACTCTATTGCCAGCACATTATTCTCTTTGTTGCACAATTTTGGTTGAGTGAATGTATAAAATGTATTTATTTCTTTTCATTTTAATTTAACTTTAAATGGAAAGTATTTCCTTCCCTCCATTTAAAGAGCAATATTCCCTTGCAATTTCCAGTTCATAAATTTTCTATATATACAGGGTCATATACCTATGCTTCAACAAAACCCTGTATCTACAATTTTGATTTCTTTTTGCAGCAACAGACTGGTTTAAGCCTCACCGCATTAACATCAGACTACAATACAATTTCCACTTAACCATTAGTCATTTCAGATGGTCATAATCATCAGCAGCAGTATTATCGGCATCAGCTACCGTATAAAAGAAAAAACCTCAAATTGTGTTGTGAACCACAAAAAAGACTATTAAAAATTTTATGACTTAATTTTAATTTTTTTTCATTTTGGAAAACCAAATAATATTATATTGTAGTACGAATATGTTTGGTATGGTATTGCCTGGATTATTAGGGTACTCCGTTTAAAAGGGTATTATATTTAAGCTAGAGGAAATATTATTTAAAATCTATATCTTGCATTTAGTTCTTTTTTATTGGCATAATACAAATGAGGTCAATTTAAATTTTTACCGCTCACCCTTATCTTTAACTGCTGTTCGAGTATATATTTCAGTGTTCCACCTAGTCTCCTGTACCTCTAATGAAAAATTCACATTAAATATGTTCACATACATATATAAATTTTTTTGTGCACTTTGCTCCGAACACTAATGTTTAATAAAAAATTTATTTTCACATTTTATTGTGGTTTAATATGGTATAAAAATATTGTGTAAAATTATTATTATGAAACGTTCATAGTTCAGAGTTGACATTTTTGTTGTTGCTGTTTCTGCTAAAGTTGAAACAAAATATTTTTTAATAATTTAATTGGAAATATAATTGGAATTTCTGTTTTTTTTATTTTTAATTTTGTTGTTGGGTAAATGCATAAAATTTGTAATAGAATTTTTAAATAATGTATGGTATATTATTTATGTATGTATTTCAAGTGTTCTAAAGTTAAATGGGAAACATTGAGGAGAAACGAAAACAAATGTTTTATGAGATATGGAAAAAGAGAACTGCATTTAAAATTAAATGGATATACAACATGGTTATTGTAAGGTCCTTGGCCTAATAGTGAATATTAATTGTAATACATTAACATAAACTTCTTAACTAAGACTCTTTTAAGGAGCCATGTTAGAATATGAAGTAAAAGTTTTTAAGAAACCACGATTAAAGCTTAACTAGGACTTTATAGGGAGCCACGATTTAAGCTAAACTAGGACTTTAGAAGGAGCCAGGATTGAAGCTAAATTAGGACTTTAGAAGGAAACAGAATTGAAGCTAAACTAGGACTTTATAATGAGCCACGATTTAAGCTATACTAGGACTTTATAATGAGCCACGATTTAAGCTAAACTAAGACCTTAGAAGGAGCCACGATTGAAGCTAAACTAGGACTTTAGAAGGAAACAGGATTAAAGCTAAACTAGTACTTTAGAAGGAGCCACGATTTAAGCTAAACTAGGACTTTAGAAGGAAACAGAATTGAAGCTAAACTAGTACTTTAGAAGGAAACAGAATTGAAGCTAAACTAAGACCTTAGAAGGAGTCATGATTAAAGCTAAACTAGGACTTTATAATGAGCCACGATTTAAGCTAAACTAGGACTTTATAATGAGCCACGATTTAAGCTAAACTAGGACTTTAGAAGGAGACAGGATTGAAGCTAAACTAGGACTTTATAATGAGACACGATTTAAGCTAAACTAGGACTTTATAATGAGCCACGATTTAAGCTAAACTAGGACTTTAGAAGGAAACAGAATTGAAGCTAAACTAGTACTTTAGAAGGAGCCATGATTAAAGCTAAACTAGGACTTTATAATGAGCCACGATTTAAGCTAAACTAGGACTTTATAATGAGCCACGATTTAAGCTAAACTAGGACTTTAGAAAAAGACAGGATTGAAGCTAAACTAGTACTTTATAAGGAGCCACGATTTAAGCTAAACTAGGACTTTATAATGAGACACGATTTAAGCTAAACTAGGACTTTATAATGAGCCACGATTTAAGCTAAACTAGTACTTTATAGGGACACATAATTCCAGCCAAACTTAGTATTTTTGATGAGCGAGTATTGAAGATAATCCTAGACTTTATTAAGAGCGGATATTGATGCTTGACTTAGACTTGTAAATGCGCCACGATTAAAGTTAATCTAAGACTTTGTAGAAAGCCACGACTTATACTAAAATAAGGTGTTTTAAGGAGCCACTATTTAAAGCTTATCTAAGATTTTATTAGGAGCCACGATTAAAGACTTTATAAAGAGTCAGATTTAAAGCCAAAGTAATACTTCATAAGGTGCTGCAATTGAAGCTAAACTAAAAATTTATAAGGAGCCACGATTGAAACTAAACTAAGACTCTTTGAGCCATAATTGAAAGCAAATTGCTATATTTATGATGATTGCAATCGCAATTGCTTCTCTATTTTTATACTTAATGTTAATTGCCATCGAATTAAACAAATTCGTTTAAAACAAATTTTCCAACTTACCTCTTACTCTGCCACAACCTCATTAAATTGCCAAATTTTTCATTTTTCAACACCCACTTCAAAACTTACATTCACTTTCATTTCAGATTACTATAACCTCAATTATGTTTAGCAAACACACACAAAAATCATTAACCAACAGCGAAAAAAAAAACTTTTTGGATTAACAAGAAAATTTTAAATTGGTTGCGTCAATTACCACTTGTAAATGCAATTTTCAAAACCAACCGCAAAAAAGAAAGCGAAAACTTAACTTTAGCAACTGAGAATACTGAGGCAAAAACTAATGAAAACCTTGTTGTATAATTTAACATTATAAACCAAGCCATTTGTACTTTAACAAACATTTCAATTTCTTGGCTGTTAATATTGACACACAGAAACATATACAAACGTTGGCTGCTACCAAATGTTAGAAAAATAAACTGCTCTAAAAAAGAGGTAATAACGAGAAAATATGCAAATATTTGCAACAAAAAAAAAAAAGAAACGAAAAAAAAAGAAACAGAAAATCTACAACAAGGATAAAATACTAATGCATTTGAGAGTAAAAAAGAAATTGAAATAATTTCAGAAAGCCTGGCAACATCATCAACACATGCAAACAAAAATAAAAACAAGAATATTTCGTTAAAAGACTTTACATATACATGTTTACCTTTAGAGAAATATAAAGTTGTCCTGCTGAGGATAAAGTCTATAGACAGGTCACAAATAGGCAAACAACCACCAAGACTCGATGTGGCCATGCTCTCATATACACAAATATATGTACATGTAAATATAGATTCATCCCAGCAAGCCATATGAGTCCGAAAAGAGTCTTTTCTGACACCTTTTTCGGAGCGTTAACGCTCTTTATGAGCCCAAAAAACAATCATAATTGCTCCGAAAACCTTCAGAAAAGAGGGTCATTACGTTTGAAAATGGTCCGTCAGAAAGAGCTCTTAGATAATGTCAGAAAAGAGTATTTTATGAGGGTTTTGTTGGGCTCTTAAAGAGCTCTTAGATAATGTCAGAAAAGAGTCTTTGATGAGGGTTTTTTGGGCTCTAAAAGAGCTCTTAGATAATGTCAAAAAAGAGTCTTTTATGAGTTTTTTTTTTTTTGGGCTCTGTGTAATCTTGGTTTGATCATTCTCGTGTGGTACAGCTATGTTTTTTTTTTTTTTGTTCAAAGCAAAATAACAGGACAACAACGCTTTGGTACAGACATAATTAAGTGGAATTAATGAGTCATACTGCGTGCCGACTCAGGATAGTAACAAGCAAATTTTTCTTTCGCTCCGAAAATACTCCTTAGTTGGAATCTTTTCTGACTCCTTTTTCGGAGCGCTTCGAAAATTCTCCTTAGTTGGACTCTTTTCTGACTCCTTTTTCGGAGCGCTCCTAGAATGGTATGCTGGGATGCTGTTGGCATTAATACACATACAATTTTTAGGCTGCTGCATTGCTTGTGCTCCAAAGAGGCAAAGCGCAAAATATATATATATATATACTCGTATATGAAAAAGAAGTACACAACTCAAGAGTCACACTCAACTTTCTAATTAAATTACACGAAGGAGTTTTATACACAGTAATATACTTACGTAGTTTTGTAGTGACTGCTAGCAGTAGCAAACACTGACACTAGAAGTTCTCGCAGATGATGATGAGAATCTGCTGCATTCATTTTGATATGGAAGATTAATGTGACCAACACCAAATAGTGAAATTTGTAAATTATTAAAATGCAATCCAAAGAAACGTCTGCAATATTTTATAAATACACAATCCTAAAACTACTAAAATAAGTAAAAGATAATTAGAATTTGATTTATTTAATAAAATACTAGCTTGTTGAGCCCGGCGTTGTCCGGTGATTTCTGATCTTTTATTCCTAACCACGAATCATTTTATATTTTGAAATTTCCTCTATTTGACATTGATTGATATTCCTAAAAACAATGTTGTTGTGTTATCAAAAATTTAAAAATTTACCGAACGAAATATGCAAAACGTAGAGTGTTAATCAGATTCTTTGACAATTTGTAAACTTGAAATTTTAATAGTTTAAATGGTTCCGTATGAACTTCTTACGTCTTTTGATCAGAATGCGTAAGATCCTAATTGTCACAGAAAATTTTGTGTTAATAAAGAACTCGATATTCAAGATTAAATTAAAAGATATCTACCAGTTACATAAATATGACCAACATAAGAACAAATTAATATTTTTAGGGCTTACCAAATTTAAAAGATCATAATTTGTGTACCATTTGTCAATAAAAGGTTTTTGTTTTTTTGTTTGAAACGAAATTTTTTAACAATAGCATCTATGAAAACGGTACTTAAAAATTTGTTTCAGATTGGTTTCATATTCAATATTAAGAAATATTAAGCTTAATTTCTAATGTAAGCAGAATAAATACTTGTATAATACAATCTTTTAAAAATCTAATTCTATCTCTTTAAAGAAATTGACTAAAAAAGGTACCAAAAAAAAGCACCAAAACTCTTTAAGTATTTTCGATATTTTCGAAAATACTTTCCTAATTAATATTTTTTTGATTGCACACAAACACAAATTTTACAAACAAATAATGAACTAAAACAAGTAAGAAAGTATAGTCCATCAAGCCCGACCATATAATACCCTACACCCAGTATATCAATAAAACAGTTTTAGCAGAAATGGGCGTTATATGGGAGATAAAACATACTGTGGACCGAGATCATCTAAAAATTAATTTTGACCATTAAAGAGATTTTCAGAAGTGGGCCTTATATGGGAGCTACGACTAATTATTGAGCGATCATAATAAAATTGCATGGTATTATTTTTATAAATATGAAATATATTTTTATTAAATATTATTTGGTTACCAACATTTATGAATGAGTTATGCTATTTAAAGTGATTTTCGGAAAAGGGCCTTATATGCGAGCTACGACTAATTATAGACCGATCTTCACAAAATTTTTTGATGTAATTTGGCGCCATTTACTACTCATTTTTGATGAAACTTGTTTGGATACTTGCATAATACAAAGATTTATGATCGGTAAAACCCAATTTCGGGAGGACATTTATATGGGGGCCAGGAGAAATAATGAACCGATTTCCACCAGTTTCAATCCCATCCGTCCTTGGGCGGAAAAAATATCAGGTACCTAATTTTAAAGAAATATCTTCAAAATTGCAACCTGTACTCTGCGCACAAGCTTTACATGGACAGCCAACCAGCCAGCCAGACGGACGGACGCACGGACATAGTTAAATCGACTCAGAAAGTGATTCTGAGCCGATCGGTATACTTTAAAGTGGGTGTTGGACTAATATTTTTGGGCGTTACAAACAACAGTAAAAATCCAATATACCCTCCCCACTATTGTGGTAATGTTGATAATGAGAGCATAATATTTTTTTTCTTCAAATGTTTTTCTTCGATTATATTAACAAGTGTTTTCTTCTTAATCCAAATTTAGGATTCGGAATAAAATTGTTTTCATTTAAAATTGTTAATAACTTGTTCATGAGTATAATGAATAATTTCGTGGCTCGTCTCTTTCTAAACCGTGATTTTCTTAAGTTGCTCACGTTAAAATCTCTTTTTGCAACCGTTTGTCATAAAGATATTCATATTACGCTTTCAATTTCTTGTATTTAAATTTATACACAATTTTTCATTTTCACCGAGAAGATAAAATGCAAATAATATTGTTGAAGTAGTAAGCATAAAAAAGACGGCTGGAAAAACTATATTGTAGGCAAAAGGACTGGGAGGTCATATGAAAGGGTGATGCTATATAAATACCTATACATACAAATTTAGAGAAGAGGAAATGTTTAAATAAGATTTTCTGTTAAATACACATACTCGTACATACATAGCTTTTGGCATTTATTTAGCTAGAAGTAGCTGTGTATTTTTGTGTATTTTCCACACCAAACAGCCAAAAACCATTAGGAAAAAGTCTGTTTTTCTGCAATTTTCTAAGTTAAAATTGGCGTGTTTGTATTGCAACATTTCTTGGCTGCTGTTAACGTTTCTAGTTAGATATTTTGTTCCTTAAGGAGACAACACTATTTCCCTAACAAAAACAAAAAATACTCTCACACACAGCTTTTTTTCTGGCATAGGTACGACTATGCTGCTGGTAATGCGTCCTTAAGTGTCATTTGCTTCATTTTCAAATATATGTTTACGAAAAGCAGAGAACAAAAAAATCTTAGTCATTATTGTATTACGGCTATAGGATGTCTACACGGTATGTTTCCAATTTACGTGTAGCGTATTCTGTCAGGCGTAACGCTGCTACTGCCGTGTTGTATTCATTTATTTTTTATTTGGTTTTGTTTTTGCTACGCTTAGTATTTAAAGTTTTGATTTTGGCAAAGTAAATGTCGCATGTTATGTAATTCCCGGTTCTTGTTATATTGCTTTGGGCCTCAAATCAAGTCAAGTGTTTAAATTTGATTTACGTGCTTAAATTAAAGCTTATACAGCTTTAGTACTTTAACAACATCCATACAGTTACAAAACGAAAAAGAAAAAAAGAAAGAAAACCGTTTGCGCAAACAAATGTTTAAAAAACGTAAATGCTAAAAATCAAGTTGAAAGTAAATACTACAACTTAATAATAAAATTGCAATTTTAACTATTTACACCTTAAGACATCTTCTTAAAGAGGGTGACAAATCACTTGACTGGGCTAAGTTTGCCAAGAAATGTAATGAAATTGTTAGTAAGTAACATTTGTTAAGCAGGGAGAAACTTGGCAATTTGAAGATTAAATATTGCACTGCATTTCGCTTTATATTAAATGCTAAAAGCTACTTTTGGCATTAGTATTAGAAAAGTTCTTTGTACTTTTCAGTTTGCAAACAGTTAGAATTGATATTAATTTTAAACTTGCAACTAAACTTAAATAACAAAAACTTTAGCTCATATATCAGAAAAATTAATGACAGTATGTAAATAAATTATTTAGCTGGAACTGTTTGGGAAACAATCATAAACTTAAATAACATAAACATTTATATGAGAAATTAATAACAAATTTAAGTATATGTAAATAAATTCATCACTTGGATCTGTTTAATTAACAATTTTGTAGTGACCACATCCTACACTTACGGCTGAGAACTTACCAAAGCTTTTCTTACTTCATTAAACAACTATGGTGTCATGAGAACAGTCCTATTTTTCAGTCTCATGTTAAAAACACAACTGGGACGAACGACGAATTTTTGGTGGCGTCGTCAAACAGCTATAAAAATGTCCACGAAAAAACAGAAATATGGTATATAATGGCGCGATTGTAAATTTATCTGGCAAGAATAAATTGAAAAAGTATTATAGTAATGTGTTTCATACGACGAATTTACACAGCGAATTGTCACTAACTAATTCGTTGTGTTAGGCGAAATTTATCGTTCGACACCGTTGTGTTCCTGGCACTAGACATTCGATTGAATTATTATAGAACTTGGCTGAAATATAGTCAGATCTTCAAACATATCAAGTAAAGTTAAGGTAATTTTCTTGGTTTTACATGACCTTTAGTTAAACTATCGTTCGTGATTTTATAAAACCTTTAGTTAATGTGTTATTCGTGGTTTTATAGAACCTTTAGTTAAACTACAATTCGCGGATTTCTAGAACCTTTAGTTAAGCTACCGTTCGTGGTTTTATAGTACCTTTAGTTAAACTACAATTCATTTTATTTTATTTTAGTTAATGTGTTATTCGTGTTTTTCTAGAACCTTTAGTTAAACTACAATTCGTGGTTTTCTAGATCTTTTAGTTAAGCTACCGTCCGTGGTTTCATAAAACCTTTAGTTAATGTGTTATTCGTGGTTTTATAGAACCTTTAGTTAAACTACAATTCGTGGTTTTATAGAACCTTTAGTTAAACTACAGTTCGTGGTTTTCTAGAACCTTTAGTAAAACTACCGTTAATAGTTTTATAAAACCTTTAGTTAATGTAGTATTCGTGGTTTTATAGAACCTTTAGTTAAACTACAATTCGTGGTTTTCTAGATCTTTTAGTTAAGCTACCGTCCATGGTTTAATAAACCCTTTAATTAATGTATTATTCGTGGTTTTATAAAACCGTTAGTTAATGTATTATACGTGGTTTTCTAGAACCTTTAGTTAAACCACTATTCGTCATGTCAATTGAGATGGTAAAAAAGTGTCACACCTTGGAAATAGATAATTTTCGTTAACACTTTGATATACGTTAACTGATGCGAACACGTAAGGTTGTAGAATCCATATGGAGCTCACTTAACAAATAGACTTCATAAAGAGTTCCTGCGTGCATTGCATGTGAAATAGGAAATCAGAGAGTGATTTTAACAAATTTCAAAATACTTCTTTATATTTTAGTTCATTCTGCTGATTATTTGATATTTGCTGATATTTTTTAAATAATTGTTTTTTTGTTACGTTATTCTTTTACTTTCAGAAACTGGAATTTCATACTCACACCGGCACCGCTCTCTTTCCTGCCCAGTTTGCTCTCAACTACGAATTTGTTGATACCGAACAGGGTGGTGAATCATGGCCGGGACGTAGAGGAGAAGAACCCGTACCTCAACTATGCTCAAGAGTATTTCGAAAACGTAAAGGCAATATACAAGTGCCACGTAATGTTTTCCTCTATGGTAGAGGAGGAGCTAAAAATCTCACCTGCCTGTACCGCTTTGAAGCGGGTCCCTCGGAAAGAGTAAGACTGGTTTTGCATAATGTATCGTTTGGTGATGGCACCACCTGTACCACCGACAATGATTTACATACAGGCAGACCGAAATGCAATCAATTGGATCCGGATGGTAGAATTACTGAATTAAAATTATTTGATGTACCCTTTCGGGATGTTAAAATACAAATGGGTTGCTTTTGTGACAACTCCAGTGCTTTGTACAGCAATGCTCCCTTGACATTTGTCTCCAATTCAAGAATAATGGAATTGACTTTTACAGTTACCAGACTAAATATCTCCGAAGATTTTGCCGATGTCAATTTCTTTGCTTCGTATGAGTTTAAGCGGGTATCAGAGTGTCGTAAGCGTTTGAAACTGAAAGGAGCTGGCGGTGAAGATGAGATTAAGTATCCCATGAAATCTCAGGATTCTAGTTGTGAGGGTTTATCTTGGTATATAGAGGCTCAAACATTGGAGAAATCTTTGTTTGTTCAAACTTGGGGCTCATATTTACCAGTGGATCCTACATCGGAAGATGCCATGAGATGTCATACGAAAAATCGTTTAATGATTTATTCGGGAAGGCCTTTAAAGCCTATGAGAGTGGTGTGCCCAGCACAGAGTGGTCCCAGGCCAACATCACTGCATATTTTCTCGGAGGATTGGACTAATGGCCAGCCGTTGTTTACTAATAAGTAAGTACAAATGAAATTAAAACAAATTTGTAATACTTTTCGTGTACATATATTATCAAATGCCTAAAACTATGCTTTTAAATGCTTCAAATTGCAGCCTAAGCTAACACTTTTAAAACAACTTAAATATAAACCTTAAATTAGGCTAAAAAATCAACAAAAATTGCTCTCAGGAGATATATAAAAACTCAAGCGATAATAAGTAAAGCAAACATGGAAAAGCCATAACGTATGCAATTTATTATAAGTACTTTGAATGTAACGCTTGAGCCAAAATACGCCCAAACTGGTCAAATACTAAACACTGCCTTTTGCAGTTGACTCCGTTTGTACAAATTATGTACTTTTTTTTGGCACAGTGTGTCTACGTTAACATTATTAATGCATGAATAAATGAAATTTACAAAAGTCGAAAAGTGTATTTGGTGCGTAATTGAACTGAACAACAACCAACCAAACACGAACTCCAACTATGTAGACTCTGCAGTTTGATAGCAGCCACTATCAACTGCCGAGCATCCCTGCAGGCCTTTTAATACATTTACACACTATGAGTATGTGGATGTATGACCATTCAGTGGTTGTTTTTTTTTTAATGTTTTTCGAAAATTTACTGCTACCAATGGCTTTTGGGTTTAGACGTTTAACCCTAAAGGTAGACACTCATTAAAATCGATAGTATCTTTTATTGTAGGTGTTATAAACATAAAACACCTAAAGAATGTTAAAGTTTGTTTCAAGCAGAGCAAAAAATATTTACGACAATACATACATACATGTTCAAGTGGGGTTTAAGCGGGTGGATTGACACTCTTGTAGTATTTTTTTTTTCAATAGTGCTAAACAAAAGTTTTTAGACACTTTGTAGTTGATTTTAATTTAGCAGACGATGGAAGTTTAATTAAAATTGAAAATTGTTGTTTGATTGCGCTTACAGCATAAACAAATTTTTGAATGAAAATAATGTGTTAATTTTAAAATGAATTAAAACTGTCAGTTTTAATATTGCAAAAATGGCTGATGTTAGAGATTGTTTTTGACATAACAATTTTATTTGGAGACTTATAGAAATTGCTATATTATGGATCATAAAATCATTCACAAAATGTTATGGCTTTAAATATTATAATAGGAAGGCAACTGATATTTGTTAAAGTATGGAAATGAAGCAGTACTGCACAGTAGACAACAGATGTGAATCATAGAGGAAATAAAGGGTCCTCAATACCACATACTGATTACATAAAAAACCACCATTACGTCGAGAAAATACCTCTGGCAACTGATAATACAAAAGGAAGGACAATTTATTTACGGTGTAGCCAGTGCCAAAAAGCAAAGATCCGTAAGAAAACGTCATAAAGGTGCAAAAATTGCCTCAACAAATTTGCTTTACATCCTGGCAAATGTCTTGAAAATTGCCATTCATCTTAAACTTGATTACTTTTGTTTTGATTTAATATTAAATTTTAATGGCATTTTAAGAAATAAATTTTGTGTCATAACTTGTATTTCATTAAGTCTTGATTTCATTTGTGTGATTTTTTTGTCTAAAACTAAAATATCTTTGACAACGTTCTATTTAAGTCCTGACGGTATTTCCCGATCTGTTATATTAGGTAAATTTTAAATAAGCAAGTGGAACATGACGGTAAAAGCCGTCAAGACGGGACTTTTTCGTCGTGTCCTGTGATACCAATTTGTATTTAAGGCTCGAATATGATGGCAATTAACGTCAGAAAAAAATTATTCAAAAACTTAACGTAATATAATTTTATATTTATTTCTGAGAATTTTCCTGCATTCCCGGATTATTTATCTTCAGTAAATTCGAAGATAAAATATGTGACCTACAATAGCGCAAAGCGAAAATTAACTGTCCGCAAATGTGCATAATTGTCATCAATAGAACTTCGAGGCTTTATACAGTCCTGCCTGCTCATAGCGTACTATTGCAGGATTCATAGAACGTTTAGACAAAGTATTATTTAAAGTTTTGTAAAACCTTCAGTTCGAGTACCATTAATGGTTTTATGGATCCTCTACATAAACTACCATTTGGGATTTTATAGAGCTTCTACATTAAGTTCCATTTGGGGCTTTAGAGACCCTCTTCATAAAGTATAATTTGTGTCTGTTTATAAAGTTTGTGGTTTTATAGATCTTTTAGTTAGATACCATACCTGGTTTTAAAAAACTCTAAGTACTTTATCTATTCCTGGTTTATTGTATCTTTACTTAGAATTAATTTCCTTGTTTCAACGAACCTTTAGAGTATCATTTGCGGCTTTAGTTAAAGTACTAGTCGTAGTTTTATAGAGTTTTTAATTAGAGTCCTAGTAGTGACTTTTAGCGCATTTAATTAGAGCACCAGTAGTGGTTTAATAGAACATTAATTTAGACATCCAGTAGGTATTTTATATAACCTTTAGTTAGAGTATCATTCCTACTTTTATTAAGACCTAAGATAAAGTACTATTCCTTTTTTATAGAATCCTTAGTTTTGGACAGAACGAGCATTGGGTTGACGGCACATCAGTTACATTTCCCGACACATCGACAATATTCTTGTTGTATGCCTTTAATGCTTCTATCGTAGTTTTAGAACAAGCTTCAATTGCCGATTTTTATAAGCTTCAATCGTGAATCTGTATAGACTATTGTAAAATCCTGGCTTGCAATAAATTTTAATCGTGTAACTTCAATATTTGATTATTATAAGTTTCAATCCTGGATCTCAAAGTAATTCATAAACTTCAAACCTGGATTTAATTTAATTTAATTAATAATTCATTTAATCTACAGACTTTTTAAACTTTAATCCCGGATCTCAATAAAATGGAAATGTGGATTTTTATCATGGGTCTTTGTAAACATCAATCCTGGGTCTCAATTCAATCTTGGGTCTATAAGCTTCTTTCATGGGTCCTTCATTCCTGAATCTAAATCAAATTCTTGTGTCTCTATAAGCATCAACTGCTTATTAACTTTAATTCTGGATCTCAATCAAATTTAATCGTGGGTTTATAAGCCTACAGTGTGAGTCCTTATTAACTTTAATCCTGGATCTCAATCAAATTTAATCGTGGTTGTTAAAATGACTTCAATCGTTGGTCCTTATTAACTTCAATATTGATCCTTATCACCATCAATCTTGTATGTCAATCAAATTTAATTATAGATCTTTATAAGCTTCAATCGTGTACATTTACAAGTTTCAATCTTAGAACATTATTGGCTTTGATCGCGTATGACTGTATGAGTTTCAGTCGTATACATTTTCAAACTACAATCCCAGATCTGTATTAGCTTCAATAGTGGACCTTTATATGCTTTAATCCCATGATTATTTAATATTTAAGTATTTAACACAACATTTATAAAGATCTACCCAGCATGCCATTCTAGAAGCGCTCCGAAAAAGGAGTCAGAAAATAGTGCAACTAAAAAGCATTTTCGGAGCGAAAGATAAATTTGCTTAAAAAATTGATTTTTTTTTTCATTTTCATATATTTTATTTAAATGAATTCCATTTTATTTTTTTACTGTAAATACAATTTATTTATTTTTTTCCATTTCTAATTTAGTTTATTTATAAATGAATTCCTGTGTTATTTAAGTAAAAACAATTTAAAAAAAAATGTGAATGACTCTTTGCTCACATGATGTAAGAGCTCGTTTCTGAGCCCAAAAAAACTTAATAAAAGACTCTTTTCTGACATAATCTAAGAGCTCTTTCTGATGGATTCGAATGTAATGACCCTCTTTTCTGAAGGTTTTGGGAGCATTAATGATTGTTTTGGGGCTCATAAAGACCATGAACGCTCCGGAAAAGGTGTCAGAAAACACTCTTTTCGGACTCATATGGCTTGCTGGGTAGTAGAATACACTAAAACTGTTTTTTAGCATATACAAATTCTTACAACTAGCCGTTTATTTCTTGCGCTGACTGTACAAACAATATTATCCCACATGAAAATGCCATAAACTTTGTTTTACGATTATTTCGTGTAAATTCTGATGTTCAACTTTCTTTTTGTTGTTGTTCTGCTCATTTTGTTGCTTGTTTTTTTTCATTTGGTCTCATGCTCTAAACTTACTACAAGTAATTTTTTAAAGTACAAAAACATCATGTTAGTCCGAAAACATTGTACCGGACTACAAGAGACTCGTTGGTGTTTTGTAATTGTTTTTTTCTTTGTTTTGCATTTGTTGGCTATAAAATATACATGAAAGTCTTTAAAATCTTCTACATGTATATGAAGTTAGCACACAACATTCATGCATTTAAAGAACCAGCCATTCATTCATTTATTCATGCATGCTCGTACAGTGAATGCATTGGTGTGAATGAGTATGTGCTTGGATGTTAAGTCGATAATTTACTGAACATATACAAACATCATCAACAGCAACTTACGCATGTTGTTTGTATGTATGTATTTAATGTTATTGTGTGCTTGTGCATGTTTGTACATAGATTCAATACAATTACTTATGTAAACATTCATATACATGTATACGCTCTTTATAAACACTCTTACCGTTTGGTCTGTTAAAAGCATGAGAGAAATCCGAAAAGTCCTTTGGATGTCCAGGATGTAAGAAGAAATGTAATAAAACATCTACGGAGACTAAAACAGTGAGCTGAAGAAGATTCCGATAGAGCTCAACTTCCCTTGCAATAGTTGGTTTTTATAAGCTTCAATCGCGTTTCTTGATAAACATCAATCGTGGGTTTCATAGTGGGTCTATCTATATAAGCTCCAATCGTATTTATAAACTTCAATTATGGATCTTTATAAACTTTAATCGTGGATCTTTATAAACTTCAATCGTGGATCTTTATAAACTTAAATCGTGCAAATTTATAAACTTCAATCATTGATCTTTATAAACTTTAATCGTGATTATTTATAAACTTCAATCATGGATATTTGTAAACTTCAATCGTGGATCTTTATAAACTTCAATCATGGATCTTTATAAACTTCAATCGTGGATCTTTATAAACTTCAATCATGGATCTTAATAAACTTCAATCGTGGATCTTTATAAACTTCAATCATGGACCTTTATAAACTTCAATCGTGCATCTTTATAAACTTCAATCATGGACCTTTATAAACTTCAATCGGGAATATTTATAAACTTCAATCGTGAATATTTATAAACTTCAATCATGGATCTTTATAAACTTCAATCGTGAATATTTATAAACTTCAATCATGGATATTTATAAACTTCAATCGTGCATCTTTATAAACTTCAATCATGGATCTTTATAACTTCAATCATGGACCTTTAATCGTTAGGAAACCTTTATCGTATATCCTTATAAGCTTCAGTCTTTGGTTTTTATTACCTTTAATCGCGGGTCCTAAAAAGTTTAAATTCTAATCCTAAATAACTTCAATTGTAGACATTATTAAACTTTTAGGCCTATACTGGTATCAATCTTAGTTCCTTTCAGGAAGTAAGAGTTTTAGCAAAATATATATGAAACATATCAGAAACAAAAATTCGAAGAAGAAACCAATAAATTGTCTATTTTCGAAAAATCTGATAATTCCATTAATTTCCTATTGGACACATTTGGCAGAATTGTAATAATTTCCTGTTTCTAAAATCAAATGACGGTCTCAAGGAACAAAGCACACCGCCCAATTTATAATATATTCCAGATAATTTTATATAGTTCGAAAGAATTTAAATTCCATTAATTTCCTATTGCCACAGTTCCTAGAATTGAAAACATTTCCTGTTTCTAAATTCATATAAAGGTCTCAAGGAACAAAAAACACTACCCATTTCGAAATATATTTGAGACAGTTTTATGTATTTCGAAGAAACCTATTCTATTATATGAATTTCCTTAATTTTCACCAGTATTAGTACCAGTACACTGCTCAGCTTTTCTTTTCTTGTTTCTCTGGCCATTTATTGGTAGAAGTGTTTATGTCAGCAATTGGAAAAATATATTCGACGTGCATGGCACATTTTCAATGTTTGTAAAATTTCAGTATTTTCTTTTTTCTGCCTTTCGATTCACAGTTGTTTCTTTTTTTCATCTCTGTGTTTTTAGGTCGTTAATATTTGTTTATAATTCTTTGACGATAGTATGTATGTAACTATGAATTAGAACCGGTGTCTGTGTATATGTGTGATTGTATTTGATAGTACTTTATTGTATGCGTATGTCCTAAAAGCATTTATTGTCATTTTCGTTCATATCTGTATATTTACATTCACTAAACAAGAACGACATACTCGGTACAGTCCAATGTTGTTTTAATGTTCTCTGGCCAGAGGCGTAATATTGTTTCATTTGGGAAATGGGTAATACATTGAATTGGGTAATTCAATGACTGAAATTGGCAAAGGAAGAGTCTCAAGTGTTTAATAAAAACTATTAGCACTTAAATATTAAATTAGTTTGACAAATTAGTACTGAAATGTAATTAAGTTGATAAAAAAGCATGAATTTGGCAAAGTAAGCAGCTGATATGTTAAGCAATAATGTTGTCAGATTAAGGTAAGACTAATCACTTAATATTTTCTGTATCTACCTCAATTACAAGTCTTTCTAAGCTTCAACCGCAGATTTTTTTTTTGTATTCTTTAATCGTGGGTTTTTCTAACACTAAATGTTTATATCAGGCTGTAAAAGTTGGTCTTTATATGATTTACTCATGGGTATTTAAAGGCTTGCATTGCAGGTTTGTTTTCAAGATTTAAGCTTAGATCTTTAAAAGCTTATGATGGTCTGGTCTTTATAAGATTCATGATGGTCTTTATAAGATTCAATTTTAAAAATGTATCAGCTTCAATACATTGGGTTTACAAGCTTCAATCGTTGTTCTATATGAGCCATAGCCATTAGTTTTTTAAGCTTGAATGTCTTTATTAACTTCAATCGTGGATCTTTATAAGCTTTAATCAAGGGTGTTTCCGACACTCAATTGTGAATCCTTTTAGGCTTTAATCTGGGTCAGTCAATCGTGAATCCTTATAGGCTTCAATCTGGGGTGTTTATGGCACTCAATCGTGGACCTTTAGAAGCTTCAATATGGATGTTTATGAAACTCAATCCCGAGTCTTTATAGACTTTAATCTTGGGTGTTTATGACAGTCAATTGTGAATCCTTTTAGGCTTTAATCTGGGGTGTTATGGCACTCAATCGTGGATCTTTATAAACTTTAAGCTGAAATGTTTATGGCAGTCAATCGTGGATCTTTAGAAGCTTAAATATGGATGTTTATGACACCCAATCCTGTATCTTTATAAGCTTTAATATTTAGTGTTTATGACATTCAATCGTGAATATTTATGGGTGTTTAAGAACCTTTAGAGGCTTCAATCATCAAATTCAATTCTATTGCACCATGAGGAGGGTGTTGTTTGAAGTGTTAGATCTAAAAATTAAAATAAACACGTTTTCGGGCATAGACGGCGGAATGCAGTTTTGATCATAACTGTTGCCGGCAATTATGATTCCATAGTAAGTTTGACATCCCATACAATTTCAACTCGTCGCTGGTTTCATCTGAGTGTTCTCGCTATTTCAATGAAAGATCTTCAAACTAAAAGATTTAAAGTAGCAGATTTGATCTTCAAACTATGTCCGCACATTGTTGCCGCCATGAAGGCCAATAAATATTTTGTGATTTTTTTAAACATGTTGCTAAACATAAAGTATTGAGAACGAGCTTTATCTGTCTTATAGCGGAAAATTAAACCAATATGAAAATTTTGGCATCGTGATTACGATTCCAAAGCAGAAATACCTGCAATACTAACCAACTTAACTAAGAATTTTCAAATTTAAAACTCTTAAAATGTCTTTAATTTTAATCAAGCACGTTCGTCAAGCAAAGCTAATAAGAACTCAAATGACTTTTCAATATTTTTCAAATTATCTATATGTAGTTATTTGCCAATTATATAAATTGGTTCGATGAGTATTGCTCATTGGGTAATATGCCTGAATCTTAATGCAAGCAGACACCAATTCATAATCAAGTTTCTTATTTGTTTGCACTAAAAAAAATCTGGCGACAATGAATGATCTAAAAATATTAATTTTGTTGTAAACGTCTAAAGTAGTTAATTATAAGGGCGATTTCAGAATTCAACATTTCAGCGCAATAAATCCTCCACCATTTGCTTATTATCAGAAATTTTTACCCTCTCATTACAACATTACTTTTGAGGCAAGTAGCCCTTGTTGTCGATGCCTCTGTAAAACATATTTATTGCTCTTTGTTTTTCTTCCTTGACTTGTTTAACAATTTAAATCTTGCATAACCATAAACATGCATGATCCGGCACGTTTTAAAATCTTTAACACATTTTAAAATAAAATTTTGATTTTTAATTTTGCAACTAGAAGCAATAAACAGGAAAAAAACTTCAACAAACCTATAAAGGACACAACACCAGTCCACCCAACTGTTAACCAAAAGGAAGTGTATTAAAGTTATGGCATTTGTACATAATGAACTTTACAAACAAACCTCATACTCCAAGACTGACGTACATACGACTAGCTTTATTTTAATAGCAATAGATAGAGATACCTTATGAAAAACACTTTAAACTTAAATATTTATGAAAATTTGTAATTATTACTAAAATAACCAAAAATTTCAAAAAAAAAACTCATACCAAAAATTGAATCTAAATCATAAAAAGCCCCAGCTTATTTTAAAACCCATTTCACTTTTAAACATCTTTTCTCTTTTCCAGACCGGTCAGCTTAGTTTTGGAACCCATTTTGAAGGAACCCGGTGACATTGCATTTACCTGGCTGGAAATACATCGCACTAAAAACGCTTTACTGCAACAATTTGATTTACAAACAAATGCCAATACGACGGGAACTGGTGGCACAGGATCGTCTGCTGGTGGTGCTGGTGGCAGTGGCATTATAACCACCACAGGTACCAGTGGCAACGACACATTAAGTGATTTTGGATTCTATCCAAAAGAGTCAGACTGTGAATATAAATGTCCTGAAATTGATGCATGCATAGCAGCCATATTGTGGTGTGATGGTGAGTAGTAGTTTATATTACAACATTTTATATTTTGTGCAAAATTTTAAGTGTGCGAGTAGCAGAAAAAAGTTAGTTATTTGTGTTGTTCCAATTTGCTAGAGTACTGCTAGAAGTGTATTGTGTGTATATGATATTTTGGAAATGATTAAACCTTTAAGCGCCAGTGTAGAGAGGAGACTATTTGACGCCTGTATTGAGGCTACTCTACGCCAGTGTTTATTGTAGAAACTACTCAACGCCATTGTTTATTATTTAGTGGCAGGTGTAGAGTAGAGACTACGCCAGTGTAGAGTAGAGATTCATTTATGCCAGTATAGAATAGAGACTACTCTACGCCAGTATAGAGTAGAGACTATTTTACGCCAATGTAGCGTAGATACTACTCTACATCAGTGTAAAGTAGAGAATACTCTACACCAGCGGAGAATAAAAACTACTCTATGCAGGTGTAGAGTAGAGACTACGCCAGTATAGAGTAGAGACTATATTACGCCAATATAGCGTAGAGACTACTCTACACCAGCGGATAATAGAAACTACGCCAGTATAGAGTAGAGACTATATTACGCCAATATAGCGTAGAGACTGCTCTACACCAGCGGATAATAGAAACTACGCCAGTGTAGAGTAGAGATTAATTTGTTCCAGTATAAAGTAGAGACTACTCTGCATCAGTATTAGGTAGAGACTTCTCTGTGCCAGTGTAGAGTAGAGACTAATTTATGCCAATGTAGCGTAGATACTTCTGTACGCCAGAATATAGTAGAGACTACTCCACGCCAGTGTAGATTGAAGTGTAAAGTAGAGACTACGCAACTCCAGGTTTAGTGTATTTAACGCTTTTCTAGTGTTTAGTTTACTCAACTTATCTGTAGAGTAGTTTGCTCTTTATCTTCAAAATGTCCTTTGTCTTCCTAATGGGTTAACCGCAAAGCACTGCATATTTTACAATGTAAACCTTATGTAAGTTGAAGTTGATTTGTTTTATATACCTCATGCTTTGCCATACTTCTTTTTCTGCTGTTATTTTCCAATGGCACCTAAAAAAAAATTATTGTATGTTTTTCTACTCAGCAACTCCTGGTCGTAATCGTAGTATTTGTTCTCGTGGCGGCTGCTGATATTATTGCTCACGTTGTTGTTTGTGTTATTTTAGCTGGGAATTTAGGTTACATCAACTTGTATTCACAATGAAGCATTGTACGTGCTTCTTAGCTAGAAAATTTACGAGGCGTTTAATAATTTATACATCTTAGATTTTAGCAGCTTGTACTGTTATACTTTTTTCGGGTTTTGTTTCACCTTTGTGGAGGTTATTTTTGGGGTATTTTATTACTTTAGACATTAAACGTGTAGATTTTGGTGGAATATTGAGTTGGAATTGTTTTGTAAAACGAAACGTTTTTTCTCTGTATTAGTTTTTGTTTAAACAAAAAGAAAATATGGGTTTTTTTTTTTGTTTTTGTTGTAGAAAAAAATGAAAACTTTTTTTTCCAATTCAGCAGACAAAGTTTGTTTAAGATATTTGTTGTTTAAATATTTAGAGAATTTTATTTACATATTATATTGTTTATTTGTGTTTTTGTTTTATTTATTTATATTAATAAGAACTGTATGTGACCCAATTTTTATATTCTTGTATAACTTGAGGTTTTGTATATGTTTGGCTGTGCATAGATTTCAAAAGTTAATAGAACAAATACTGGTTTAAGAGTCTTTATGCGAGTTATAAAACATTTGTTTTTCGAAAATAAATCATAAGTTGCTAGCATTTCTCTCACTCCCAAAAATATACCTTAGACATTACTCTACGGCAGTGTAAAGTAGAAAAACTACTTTACGCCAGTGTAGACCAGAGCGATCACTCTATGTCAGGGTACAGTAGAGAGATTACTTTACGAGTAAAGAATATTTTATGCCAGTGTAGAATATAAATTACTCTAGAGGGATTATTCTACGCTACTGTAAAGTGCAAAGATTGCTGAAAAATATGCTAAAACTTGAAAAACTAAGTGCTAAAATGTTCTACAGAGGAACAAAAATGTGCTAAATTTTTTCAATGTAACAATACAATTATTATTTCAAATATTACAAATATAAATTATAGTTTTTTCTAATTTTGTTCATAACAATTGTTGACTTGTTTCAATAGATTACATTTCATATATTAATTCAAAAATTTCCGTGTTCATTAACTTACCACACCGAAAGAAATTTAGTTGAAATATTAATAAAAGTTATTTTTTTATTTCTCCAAAAGTATTTTTTGGAGTAAAATAGTAAAAATTTGTTCGAGAAATTTTTTTTTATCAAGCAAATTATGCTAAAAAGCATTTAGCATAATTTTTAAAATACTAATGCATTTTTGAGAAACAAAATGCTACATCTAGCACTGAAAGTGCTAAAATGGCAACACTGATAATACTACTCCATTTTAGTGTTGTGCAGAGACCACTACTCTACTTCAGTTTAGAGTAAAAACTACTACTCTACTTCAGTGTAGTGTAAAAACTACTACTCTACTTCAATATAAAGTAGAGACTATTACGCTACCTCAGTGTAGAGTAAAAACTACTACTCTACTTCAGTGTAGAATAGAAAGAACAACTCTACTTCAGAGTAGTGTAGAGACTACTAATCTACTTTAGTGTAGTGTAGAGAGTACTGCTCTATTTCAATGTAATATAGATACCACTACTCTACTTCAGTGTAGTGTAAAAGCTACTACTCTACTTCAATATAAAGTAGAGACTATTACGCTACCTCAGTGTAGAGTAAAAACTACTACTCTACTTCAGTGTAGAATAGAAAGAACAACTCTACTTCAGAGTAGTGTAGAGACTACTAATCTACTTTAGTGTAGTGTAGAGAGTACTGCTCTATTTCAATGTAATATAGATACCACTACTCTACTTCAGTGTAGTGTAAAAGCTACTACTCTACTTCAATATAAAGTAGAGACTATTACGCTACCTCAGTGTAGAGTAAAAACTACTACTCTACTTCAGTGTAGAATAGAAAGTACAACTCTACTTCAGAGTAGTGTAGAGACTACTACTCTACTTTAGTGTAGTGTAGAGACTACTACTCTATTTCAATGTAATATAGATACCACTACTCTACTTCAATGTAGTGTAAATACCACTACTCTACTTAAATATAGTGTAAAGACCACCATTCTACTTCAGTGTAGTGTAGAGACTACTACTCTACTTTAATGTAGTGTAAAGACCACCATTCTACTTCAGTGTAGTGTAGAGACTACTACTCTACTTTAGTGTAGTGTAGAGACTACTACTCTATTTCAATGTAATATAGATACCACTACTCTACTTCAGTGTAGTGTAAATACCACTACTCTACTTTAATATAGTGTAAAGACCACCATTCTACTTCAGTGTAGAATAGAAAGTACAACTCTACTTCAGAGTAGTGTAGAGACTACTACTCTACTTTAGTGTAGTGTAGAGACTACTAATCTATTTCAGTGTAGTATAGAGAACTACTACTCTACTTCAGTGTAGTGTAAAAACCACTACTCTACTTCAGAGTAGTGTACAGACTACTACACTACATCAGTGCAGTAAAGAGACTTCTACTTTACTTTAGTGTATAGTACAGACTACTACTCTATTTTAAAGTATTCGCTTGCGACCAAGTTTTCACAAAAGTGAAGACCTGCCTTATTATAGATGATGAATGTTATAAAGGACTTGCTTGTTGCGCTATAACATAAAATGCTAGTTTCTGTAGCTTTTGAGGTCCATTTTTTTTTTTTTTTGCCAAAACAAAACAACAGACTGCTATTGCTAAAAATCAATATTTTCTAGAGCCCCCAGTCTACCCTACACAATTATTCATATAAAAAGAAATTTAAATAAATCATTAGTGTTTCACTCATACCACTTATTTTGCTGTAGTACCCTTATTGAAAATAATAAAATACTTCGTTTTCATTTCTCTTTATCTTATTACTCCCTTCCTTTAACATTTTTACTATCACTCTCAGGAACTTTTTATTTTTTTTAAGAGTTTCCTTAACAAAACCACCTAACCGCTTAAACAACAAGATGTGTCCATAAAAGTTTGTTTCTACACTAAAGATACCGGACATAAAACTAATACGATCCATATCAAAACACAAATAAATAGTTTAGAAAAAAAAACTAGGAACTTAAAACCTGTTATAGAAACAGCAATATACTTTTGATAGGTATATCTTTTTATACATTTTTTTACGGCACAATAATAAAAAAAAAAACTAACATACAGACATCTAAGGATCTGTTTAAATAAAGCAAAACAAACATATTCAGTTCTTGCATTTGTTCGTGCACTCATTTAGTCATACCCAACTTAAATCGTTTAAGTGCATTGCATCATTTATTTGTTTCCCATAATATTTTTCTAACATTCTTTTGTTTTGTCGTTGTGTCCTTGTTGCAGCAGTTTCCGAGAAATACAATTTGCGACATGGTTCTGTGGCTGCCACCACAATAAAAATAAAAATTAAATAACAAAAAAAAACCAATAACAACAACTATTGTAGAATATGGTAAACAATATTTTTTTCAGTTTTATTTTATTTTTTCTATTTTTTTAAATATAGAAAAAAAATATTGAATAACAGCAAAAACAAAACTTCTAGCTTTCGTTAGAGATGTTTAGAACATAAAGAATAATCGAATATTTAACTCCTGTTAACTGATATTCGCCCAACTTTAATACAATCTAATAACAAACACAACAATGTTAATATGGAAAAGTTGTGAATACCATCAACAGGTTCGTTAAAATACCAATATTTTAGAATTTAACTAAGAATGACGCAAAGATTTTGAAAAATACTCTTTTAACCATTAATCGAGCTTCGCATCAAATATGATACATTTAGTTTTGATTTCAAAAATTTCTGTGAATGGCACAGAAACATGTAGCACATGTTTTCACAGTTTGTAAATATCGTTATTCCCAGTATTTAAAACATCGTTAACAAACAAAAATTAACCCCCTGGCCCTTCGAAACTGCTAAAAAAAACAATTTTATAAACTTCTTTACCGCCTGGCCCACGATGTCGAACGACGCTTAGATAAGACTTAAGACACAAACTTTTTATGGTATCTATTTTTTTTACTCCATCAAGTTTGTTTATTCCACAATCAAGTTTGTGTCTTAAGTCTTATCTAAGCGAACGTTATTGTTCGGCATCGTGGGCCAGGCGGTAAAGAAGTTTATAAAATTGTCTTTGTAGCAGTTTTGATACATCCCAGCATATCATTCTAGGAGTGCTCCGAAAAAGGAGCCAGAAAAGAGTCCAACAAAAGAGCATTTTTGCTTGTTACTGTCCTAAGTCGGCACGCAGTATGACTCAGAAATTCCACTTAATTATGTTTGTACCAAAGCGTTGTTGTCCTGTTATTTGTGCTTTGAACAAAAAGAAAAAAAAAACATAGCTGTACCACACAAGAATAATAAAAACAAGATTATACAGAGCCCAAAAAACCCCCTCATAAAAGACTCTTTTCTCACATTATCTAAGAGCTCTTTAAGAGCCCAAAAAAACCCACATAAAAAACTATTTTCTCTTTCCGACGGACCATTTTCGAATGTAATAAACCTCTTTTCTGAAGGGTTTCGGAGCAATTATGATTGTTTTTTAGGCTCATAAAGAGCGTTAACGCTCCCAAAAAGTGTCAGAAAAGACTCTTTTCGGACTCATATGGCTTGCTGGAATACTTCAGTTTGGTTGATTTTGTAATAGAACAAGTGTTGTTTTTTTATTTTATTGCTCGTGTTGTGTTGTGTAATTGATCACAATGTCTCGTTTGCGGTTTTTGACCTCGAAAGAACTTGTAAATGATGTACCACCACAAGTGGTGAATGAGGGTATATTACGTTTGTCATTCCATGTAAAACTTATATTCATCTGACACCCAACAAAATACAAATATTCTTGATCCTTATGAAATTCCAAGTCGATTAAGCTATTTCCGTTTGTCTGTCCGTCTGTGTAAAACACTCTCACGTTCAAAATACACAACTTTACTTGACGAAGTTTCCAGAAAAATATTTTTTATTTTATAGGACAGTTTGGTAATGAAAATCAGCCAAATCGGTAAAGTAGAAGCAGAGTTATGGAAAAAAATGTGAAGCAATCTCCATAACAATTAGATATTTTTTATCTACTTTTTAACATTTTTTTTAATATATGTACACTGTCGCACAAAATAAAGTGCGTTTTTAAATATTTCCTGTTTTTTGATTAAAACATATAAAATAAAAATGTTTGTCTTCATTTTTTGTTAACAATTTGTAGCATGATCTAGCACGCGACATATTTTTCAGTGGGCTTAAAGTAAGAATTGTAATAAAAGCTTTGTAATATTTATGAGCATATGAAAAATGTAGTACATATTCACCCTAAAGTAACCATAACTTAACATATCGAAACGCTTCAAATTATTTAACTATTAAAACTCCTACAACACTAGCAAAACAATATAATAAAGATATAAAGGGTGATGCAAAATTTATTTTACCATCTTGTTGAATTATATGAAAGAATTGAGTTATTCTTTAGCGATATTGATCATCAGTAAATTACACTATCTACTTTACCAGGCTTTTTATCGAAGAATATTTGCTGAATGATGCTACCAGCTTAAAACCCACATCAAACAGTAATACTCGTACATACAGCTGTCAAATTCATATTTTTGGGATTGATAATTCCTTATTACAAACAAGTCAAATTCAAAACATACGTGAATTTTCCCACACCCTTTATATGCAGCGTTCTTGTTAAAAAAAACCGTATAGCCAAATAGGATATCACAACATAACAAAAGTGATAAAGTTTAGCATATAACACTTTAGAGTAAATTTAGGAAGTTGTTCTTCATCCCAGCACATGCATATGCAGGCAGAATGAGGGAAAAAATGGATGAATGAGTGCTATAAAGAAACTTGGGGTAACATTATTACTTTAGACAGATATAGATGAACATTACAAAATGTGTGGTGGTAAATGCAACTGCAACTACAGAAGAGTATAGAAAAATAGCAAAACAAATTTCATAATACGAGTACATAACTTAAAAGTTAATAAAAAAAAAAAACGAGAAAACAGCAAAATCAAACAAACAAACAAACGGTTAGGAGCCAGCTTAAAAATTTAAAGAGCAAAAAAAATTTTTGACAATCCGGCTTTAATCTAAGCTTAGTTGATTGTGCTCTTCGAAATCGGACACAAAACTAGCAATTACTTTACTCTGCTGCTTGAATTATCCAAGACCAGCAAACTATTAATTACTTGACATTCACTGTAAGCTTTAATACTGATTTCCATACTACTGTAAACATTGGACTTGCTGTTAGATAACTTTTGGATATCCATCATAGTCAGACTAAATATGGCATTAATACAGCAAATAACTCATAAAATAGCTGCTTAAAAAATCCCCTAATTGAAACATTTTTTTGCACTGCAATTGTCTTGTGTATGCAGATTTGTATGTGTAGCAATTTAAATGACTTGACTAGGTTGAAATGAATTGTAAAGGAGTGCAAACATAGTAGGTACATTAAGATATATCTGCAAAGCCGGCAAATTTTTTTTCTAAAAGACCTTTTAATTAGCACTCCAGCTGAGACCAGCATCCCTTTATATTCTAATGCTTTTGATAAAATGATAGGAGCAGACCATTGATCTAGAATATAGATAGAACCACGTTTCCTATAGAAATGGCTAGAATATAGCCATGTTTTTTATAGATAATTACTCTAGAATATAGCCATGTTCTTTATAGATAATTACTCTGAAATATAGTCATGTTTCCTATAAACATTTTTTATAATTGTTTCACATTTTCTATAGAAAATTACTCTAGAATGAAGCCACGTTTTATATGAAAATTGCTCTAGCATAAAGATTCGTTTCGTATAGAAAATTGCTCTTAAATAGTGCCACGTTTCCTGTAGAAGATTACTACAGAATAGAACCACGTTTCCTTTAGAAAATTGATCTATAATAGAGCCAAGTTTTTTATAGAAAATCCTATATAAAATTAATTAGAAATAGAGTCACGTCTCTTACAGAAAAATACTCAAGAATAGAGCTACGTTTTTTATATAAAATTACTATAGAATAAAGACTCGTTTCGTATAGGAAATTGCTCTTAAATAGGGCCACGTTTCCTGTAGAAGATTACTACAGAATAGAACCACGTTTCCTTTAGAAAATTGTTCTATAATAGAGCCAAGTTTTTTATAGAAAATCCTATATAAAATTAATTAGAAATAGAGTCCCGTCTCTTACAGAAAAATACTCAAGAATAGAGCTACGTTTTTTATAAAAAATTACTCTAGAATAAAGACTCGTTTCGTATAGGAAATTGCTCTTAAATAGGGTCACGTTTTCTATAGAAAATTTCTCCAGAATAGAGCCACGTTTACTATAAAAAATTATTCTAGAGTAAAGACTCGTTTCGTATAGAAAATTGCTCTTAAATAGGGCCACTTTTTCTATAGAAAATTTTTCCAGAATAGAGCCTATAGAAAATTTCTTTATAATAGAACCACGTTTCCTACAAAAAATTGCTTTACAATAGAGCCATGTTTCTTATAGAAAAATGCTCTAGAATAGAGCTAAGTTTTTTATAGAAAATTACTTCAGAATAGGGCCACGTTTTATATAAAAAATTACTCTAGAATAAAGACTCGTTTCGTATAGAAAATTTTTCCAGAATAGAGCCTATAGAAAATTTCTTTATAATAGAACCACATTTCCTACAAAAAATTGCTTTACAATAGAGCCATGTTGCTTATAGAAAAATGCTCTAGAATAGAGAAACTATTCCTATAGAAAATTACTTTAGAATAAAGACTTGTTTCGTATAGCAAAATGCTCTTAAATAGAGTCACGTATTCTATAGAAAATTACTCCAGAATACAGCCACGTTTCTTATAAAAAATTGCTCTAGAACAAAGACTCGTTTCGTATAGAAAATTTTTCCAGAATAGAGCCTATAGAAAATTTCTTTATAATAGAACCACATTTCCTACAAAAAATTGCTTTCCAATAGAGCATGTTGTTTATAGAAAAATGCTCTAGAATAGAGAAACTATTCCTATAGAAAATTACTCTAGAAAAAAGCCACATTTCTTACAGAGAAATGAGCCAAAATTGATTAGAATTAGAACCACATTTTCTACAGCAAATTCCTCTAGAATAGATAAACTTTTCCTATGGAAAAGAACCTATCCTTATTCTGTAAATTATAGAAAAATGCTCTAGAATAGAGAAACTATTCCTATAGAAAATTACTCTAGAATATGGCCACCTTTCTTATAGAAAATTACTCTAGAATAAAGCCACATTTCTTACAGAGAAATGCTAAAGAATAGAGTTACGTTTTGTATAGAAAATTACTCCAGAATAGAGCCAAAATTGATTAAAAATAGAACCACATTTTCTACAGAAAATTTCTCTAGAATAGATAAATTTTGTCTATAGAAAAGTACATATCCGTATTCTGTAAATAAGAACCACTTTTCTTATAGAAAACTCGCTCTAAAATAGATACCAGGTAATTTCTCATGTTGTGTTCTATTAAAAATTCAATTTCTTAACCTCCACTAAACCCTTTTACTCCTTTAAATTACTGCCCAACAACGAACTATAAATATTGTTTGTGTATTTACAGGTATGATTGAGGGTTACTGAACTTGTTAAAGTTTAATGTTGATTTTCATACTTGAAAAAAAATTTCATTTCTTAAGGTTTTGTAGTTTATGATTTGTTGTTGTGTTCTACAATGAATTTAGCGTTTTATTTCAGTTTGTTGTTTTAAATGGCTTACAGGAAAGGTTGATTGTTTTCGTTTATTTCTTTTTCTTTTACAATTTACACGAAGCAATTCTTGCATCAGCCTTGCAATAAAAATTGCTTCGTGTAAATTGGTACTAACTAAACTATCAGAATCTGTTACTATTGACCACATGCGACTAAATTTCTAAACCCAACTGTCGCTTAGCAATTTATTACAAACAGCTTGCAACTACAACATATTGCTTACACTGTACGACTTAATGGGAATCACAGTCTAGCAAGATGATGACGATGATGATAATGTTGATGACGAGTTGAGATGAGAACGTTGTGATATGCTTGCTGTTTGTAGCAAGTAATTGTTGTGCCCTTAATTCTTATGCGGCAAACCGCTTTATACACTATTACTTTGTTATTTTTGTACTTGTTGTTTTGCATTTATTTGTTTCTATCAAAGTTGTTAGAATTTTTAATTTTTTCCTTTTGGCTTTATAGGATTTGCAAAAACGTAAAAAAACAGCTTCTTTTTCATGAATAAATTTTCGGTTGTTGAGGATTACACTAATTTTTTTTCTATCGTTTGCTTTTGGCAGGGAAAGCAGTGTAGTTAGTTGTTCATAAATAATTAAGAGAGTTTTATTAAGTAAAAACCAAATAAAAAATATAAAAATCATAGAAAAGTAGTTTTTGTTTCTTTTAATAAACTAAGTAATAGGATTTTAGATAAAGATTTTTGCTACAACTTTTTATGAAAATAAAAAACTTTTTGCCAAACAAGTTATTTTGGGTTTAGTTGGAGAGTCAGAAGTTAAGCCGCCCCAAGTTTAAAATAAAAACTTTTCTACAGCTGCTGAATAATGTGACATTTACATCAAATTTGCTATTACTTTTAGGCAGGATAGGAAACAAATGTTTTAAAAAAAAGTTAAATATGTAAGTTGTGCGAAAACTCATTTTGTTGTCATAAATATTAAACAAAAATTTTAATGAATTTTCTAAATAATATTTGCAATTTTAAGAAACTAGCAAAAACAAAAAAAGTACTATTTCCATAAAACTTTAAATATTTGTTAAAAAAAACACTATTTTTTAGATAATTGTTGACTTTATTTTTGTTCATAATTGTTGTAAATTCATAAATTTCAGAAAAGTAGTAACAAAAGTACTTTTTATAAAAAATCAAAAATTGGTTTTTGAATCAGGTTTTTAAAGCAGATTGCTATAAAAATGCAGAAATTTGTTTTTTTTTTGCACCGTTTAAAAAAGTACTTTTTTCAGAAAAATAAAAAACTGCTGAAATTTTGTATTCATAAACATGAACTACAATTTTAAAGAATTTAAAAAAAAAAACTGTAGCAAAATTTAACAGCTTTCAAAAGTACTATTTTATAAAATTTTAAAAATTATTCAAAATAATTTTTTTTTTTAAATAATTCTGCAAAATACCTTAATGTAACTTCGGCTAATGTGGACTATGCGTCTAATGTGGACCACCCCCACATTTTAGAAAATGTATGATATATGACAACTCCGGCCTGACGTATGGTTTTCTAATTGATAAGAACAACCATGAGATCAGATTTGTTTCTTAATAACTATTAAAATTTTTGAATTACAAAAGAATTGTCAAAAAAGTACTTTTTTACACAAATAAAAATTTGGTTTTTTAATCAGATTCTTAAAGTAGACAGTTAAAAAAAGTGATAAATTTGACTTTATTTACTTAAAAAAAAACTACTTTAAAAAAATATATAAACAAATGAGAAAAAACACCGAAATTTTGCAATGTAAAAAAAGTAGTAGAAAAGTACTTCTTAATAAATGATTAAAATTTAATAAAAATATAAATATTTTGTATAATAATGTAAACTGCCTTAAATTTTTGTTAAAAATTGCTAAAACTATTTAATATAAAAAAAGTAGTAAAAAAGTACTTTTTTTAAGAACAAAAATTTAGGTTTTTAATAACATTTTTAAAGCATAGTCTTAATAAAGTAATTAATTTGGGTTAACTTAAACTTTTAGAAAAAAGTAGAATCAAATACACAGTAAATTAAAAAAATACAAAATATCGCTTTATATTCAAAATTCAACAATCCTAAAATTTCAGCAATTTTAAATTTTTAAAGAAATAAGGGAAATAAACTTAAATTATAAACAATTTTTAAAAAACCCAAAAAAATTAATTTTGTTAAAAAGTTGTAAAAAAGTACTTTTTACAAAAAATTTAAATACATTTGATTGAGTTCAGTTAGATTTTTTCAAAGAAAGTAGCAAAAGTACCTTTTCATAAATGTAGTAAAAACTGTAATATGGAAAAATAATCAATAAATAATATTCATTCTATGTAAAAAAAAAACTCTAAAATGATGTAGTTCTGAAATATTTGAAAAAATTCTACAATTTTGAAAAAAGTAGTAGAAAAATAGTTTTTTTAAAACTTTTAAATTTGAAAAATAGTAGAAAAAAATATGATGTTTTATATTATATAGAAATTAGAAACCTAAACCTTAACGATTTTTCAACAAATTCTAACATTTTGCAAAACGTAGTAGAAAAGTACTTTTTTCAAAAGTTTTAAATTAGAAAAATTGTAGAACAAATATGATTTTTTATATTATAAAGTAATTATAAAGCTAAAGCTTAACGATTTTGTAGAAATTCTAACATTTTGCAAAACGTAGTAGAAAAGTACTTTTTTCAAAATTTTTAAATAAGAAAAATTGTAGAACAAATATGATTATAAAGAAATCAGAAAGCTAAAGCTTAACGATTTTTCAATAATTGCTATCATTTTGAAAAAAGTAGTAGAAAAATCCTTTTTTAAAAAGTTTTAAATTTTAAAAAATACTAGAAAAAAATATGATGTTTTATATTATAAAGAAATCAGAAAGCTAAACCTTAACGATTTTGAACAAATTCTAACATTTTGCAAAACGTAGTAGGAAAGTACTATTTTGATAAAGTTTTAAATTTAATTATATTCATTTATTCAAAAAGTACCAGAAACTAAAGAGTACGAAATTTAGTTACGTTTTTTTTTCAACTAAAATAAGTCCACAATTTGTAATTATTTTCCATAATTTATTTTTATTACAGGCCATCACAACTGTCCCTCTGGCTTCGATGAATCGGAAGAAGAGTGCGGCACTGCCCGCAAACTACTCGAACTGCCTGGCGGTGTATTTGCTGCCCTGGGCTGCATAGCGGCCGCCATCACTGCCTGCCTGATATTCTGCATATTCGGGCTACTCAGAAAACGCAAGAAAACCGTTTTACAAAAATCCATTATCAATGGTGGTGGTACACTGAAAAAAGATTTCAAAAAAGAGTCCCTTTACATCGATCCGTCTTCCTGACACGGGCTGCAGCCGGTCGAGTACATACATGTCGACCGAGAGACCACAGTGTGATATGTTGTCGAAAAAGAGTGCGGTCTGGATGAAGGACGAAGAATTGTTTTATTAATTTTAGGATATTTGAAGTGTTGTTCTCTGGGAGACTAAATAAAATATTAACAAAGGAAAAACTTAAACTGCAAGTAAGTTGTATACTATTAACACAAACAAAAAAAGAAACAAAACATAAATAAAATAAAATTTAATTGAAGTAAAACCAACAAACATAAAATGATAAACAAGAAAATTTTTCTAAATGCTTGAGAAAAACCCCCTCCCCCCAAAAAAAAACAAAATTCTATTATAGCGTAATATACATACGAGTACATATAAATTAAGCAGTAACTTCTAATTAAAGTTACTTAAACAAACAAAAACAAACAAACAAATTTACTTTAACAAGAATGTCGGGTTTTTTGGGAGTGTGTTATTAAAAATTGTTTTCGTTTTATTTCTGGTTTAGTTTAAGGAAAAACAAAATCAATACAATCACTGCCTTATAACCGAAATAAATTTTATAGAATTTATGTTAAATTTTAACTTTAATTAACTGAGTAATTAAGGGTCAGTTTTTAAGTAACTGTTTAAACATTTATAGATAATAGAAAAGTGTCTTCGTTAGACATATTTCTAAAGAAAAGAGTCTTCTTTAGGAAAATGTTTTCTTTAGACACATTTCTACAGAAAAATCGGTCCTTTAGAAACATTTCTTTAGACATTTCTGCAAAGAAAAGTGTCTTCTTTAAACTCATTACTACAGACACATACTTAAGTTTGTTTAACTAAGGTTTAACTAAACTTTAACACAAATATTAGATAAGTGTGTTATTTAGACATATTTCTAAAGAAAATCGTCGTAGGCACATTTCTGTAAAGAAAAGTGTCTTCTTTAAACTCATTACTACACGCACAGACTTAAGTTTGTTTAACTAAGGTTTAACTAAACATTAACAAAGATAACTGATAATTGTCCTCTTTAGACATATTTCTAAAGAAATCGTCTCCTTTAGACTCGTTTCTAAAGGAAACTGTCTTCTTTAGACACATTTCTGTAAAGAAAAGTGTCTTCTTTAAACCCATTACTACACGCACAGACTTAAGTTTGTTTAAATAAGGTTTAACTAAACTTTAATAGATATAACTGATAATTGTCCTTTTTAGACATATTTCTAAAGAAACTCATCTTTTTTAGACTCGTTTCTATAGGAACATGTTTTCTTTAGACACATTTCTTTAGACACTTCTGTAAAGAAATGTCAGACATAGGCTTAAGTTTGTTTAACTAAGGTTTAACTAAACTTTAACACAAATAATAGATAAGTGTGTTCTTTAAACATATTTCTAAAGAAAATCGTCTCCTTTAGATTCGTTTCTATAGGAACATGATTTCTTTAGACATATTTCTTTAGACCATTCTGTAAAGAAATGTCATACATATACTTAAGTTTGTTTAACTAAGGTTTAACTAAACTTTAACACAAATAATAGATAAGTTTATTCTTTAGACATATTTCTAAAGAAAATTTTTATATTCGTTTCTATAGGAACATGTTGTCTTCAGACACATTTCTTTATACCATTCTATAAAGATATGGCAGACACAGGCTTACGTTTGTTTAACTAAGGTTTAACTAAACTTTAACACAAATAATGGATAAGTGTATTCTTTAGACATATTTCTAAAGAAAATTGTCTTCTTTAGATTCGTTTCTATAGGAACATGATTTCTTTAGACACATTTCTTTAGACACTTCTGTAAAGGAATGTCAGACATAGGCTTAAGTTTGTTTAACTAAGGTTTAACTAAACTTTAACACAAATAATAGATAAGTGTGTTCTTTAGACATATTTCTAAAGAAAATCGTATCCTTTAAACTCGTTTCATAGGAACATGATTTCTTTAGACACATTTCTTTAGACACTTCTGTAAAGAAATGTCAGACACAGGCTTACGTTTGTTTAACTAAGGTTTAAATAAAATTTAACACAAATAATAGATAAGTGTATTCTTTAGACATATTTCTAAAGAAAATTGTCTCCTTTAGATTCGCTTCTATAGGAACATGTTTTCTTCAGACACATTTCTTTGGGCACTTCAGAAAAGAAAAATGTCTTCTTTAAACACATTACTACATGCACAGACTTAAGTTTGTAAGGAAAAGTGTCTTCTTTAAGCACATTACTACAGACACAAACTTAAGAGGGTTTAACTAAAGTTTAACTACACTTTAACAAAATTGTTAAGAAAATGATTTAAGGAGTTTAAACTAGCTTTAAACCACAAACACTTTTAGCAATAACTGGCTGATGTTTTTTAACTAAGGTTAAACTAACTACTGCACTACCAAAACCTTTCATATATAAAATTGTCTTTGTTTAACAAAAACTGGCTCTTAATTACATGGCAATTTAATATTTATTTAATTTTATTGCAACTATTTACGGCAAACAAACTATTTTTTTTTTTAAATATATTAACTTACAAACAAATATTTTCACTAATTTAATTATAATTTAAGTATGAGAAGCAAAAACAATTAAAAAAAATACGCGAAAAAAGATAAACTACTGTGTAAATTAGGTACCTTTATGAAATAATAAATGAAAATATAACGTAATTGTATGTCAAAATATTAGGAGAAGTTGAGTAAAAAATAAACAAAACAAACAATTAAATTAGTATTAAATTAATTTAGAACATAAAAAAAAACTTTAAATATAAATTTACAAAAACAAACAAACAAACAAAAAAAAAAAAAGAAATACTTTATAAATAGCGGCACGAAATTAGTTAAAAAGCACTTATGAAAACAAAAATTAAGTAGTTTAATTTTAAATAAACATAAACTAATATATAAGATAATAAATCTCGAAAGCGTTGTGATGTCGTTTAAAGATTCACATTACATAAAATAAACTACTAAGAGCTAGTTTTTTACTTGTCAGTTAAACTCAGCTTAACACACTGTTATATTAAACCTCAAATATATTTTGCAGGGGTTTAACTACTGATTGTGTTTCTCAGTAGTGGATTATCTGCTGTCAATTTTGTTAGCATTGCCGTACTGTTCAGTCAAAATACATATGGCATTGCTCCTAATTTTTTATATAAATATGGCAATATCTTAAATTTTCGCAAAAAAGCAACAGCGTCAATAACAGTATTTGAAAACTTTAACTTTGACAAAAAAAAAATATAATGACGTGAATAAAACCAATCAAAAAATATCTAACAACTTTGTTCGTATCTTTCTAACAATTGACATATTTAAGTTACTATATGTGTTTGAATCACTTAAATCCTCATCATCACTAGAATAATTCATTTTTTTTTCAATTTTTGTTAAAATGTCGTAAATTTCTTTTCACTTGTTGATTTGTTTATTTTATTTTTCAGCTGTTTGTATTTTGACATTTTATATCTAGGTTTAACTCACCAATGATGCTCAGTTAAACCTAGATTATATATCAAATAAATAATAACTGAGAAACACAATTTTTAGTTTAATCTAGGTTTAAGCGAAAAATTAATCTACATTTTCTCTATCCCAGAAACTAGCTCTAAAAGAAATACATTTCTAAACACATTTTAAATTTTAAACTAATTGTTATAAACCATGTTTATCTTTCATCAAGCATAATTAGTCTTCAGTAATTCATAATTTCCTATAAAATACAAATGCATAATTTTATTTAAAACAACTGCAATTATGTAGGAAGAATAATTCCGTGAATTCTTAACGTCACCCAATTAAACCTTAATTAATGAAAAATTTTCAACGCGTTCATTAATTTTCAACTAAATATCTTTAAGCAACATTGTTTATAACAGTTTCAAAAAATAATCGTTAGCCAAAAGATAGGGAGAAATTATCTTATTCTGATAACATAATTCCATGAATTCTGTTCTTCTGATAACATAATTTCTCGGCAATCGAAGAGTAATGAAAAGCAACTTTTCACTATTCTCACTCCTTAATCAAACTTTTACAATTCTCGAAACCAGTAATTTGCACTCTTGAGGGAAGATGTCTCACCGAGTCCTCCTCTCCGCCATCAATGAAAATTTGTACTGGTGACATTATAATAAACATGCCAAACAAGCTCTCTCCCGGTCCCTATTCCACAAACCAACTTTTTCAACTTTTCACTTTGCAAAACTTAATGTTTCTCAGAATTATGCAATTTGATAAGTGTTAGGTTGAAACTGATGTAGTGTAATGTGCAAAGTTTTTGGAATTTTTATATTTTCTTAGCAATTTCTGTTTCATGTACATACGTTCTCTAGTCAATATTGAAAAGGGTAATTTGCAAAGATTTTGCAAATAATTATGCTGCTTCGTTCCACAAGAACTGTAAATTCTATTTTTAAAAAGCAAATTTTGTTAAATTTGTCGTAAATTTGCAAGGTAAACGTTCGCTTTACAAATTCATATTGTTATAAGTAGCGAAGCTTTCAAAGTGTTAAGACATGAGTTTTTTGTCGACGATAAGATTGAGTTAATTTTTCGGGATTAAAAACTTTAATTTTAAAGAGTGCTTTCGTTTTCATCAAATCCAAGTTGATCCTGATTGTCCTGTCGGTTTGATAATATTAAAACATTTTACACATCCTTATTTCAACTAAGAAATTACTAGGTCCAACCAAAGTCAAATCCATTGCGTCCCTTTTCGTGTCCCTTTCCTACTTAAAAAAACTTTATAAAAGTTCCTTGAAATGACAAGTTTGAGAGAATAATCATCAATATTTTCTGCTATATTCGTGTCCCTTTCCTTTTCAAAAGACTTTATCGTTATACACGCTATCGTTAGCACTGCGCTCGATTTTGGCACTTCTTTTACCGACTAACGAAGCACCTAGTGGATAAAGCTAAATCGATTACGCTGAATCCAGTGGTGCTAACAGTTTTTTTTTAGGTTAGCTTTAGTTTTCGAGATATAGCGTTATTTGAAAAATTGATAAGGTTGCGCAATAAATATTCGCGTAACTCGACAACTGTTTAGTTAATTGAATTAAATAAAAAAAAATGGAAATTCGGCAACAAAATTATCTTTAAGTAGGAATGTTAATAGATCTGACCAATCATGCTAGAAGTAACAGCTTATATTATTATATTCTATTCCTCAGGCTACACTGTCTGGTCAATTAAAACCGTTTGATAGACATTCAATGGAGATTTCCATAAACATCAGAACATATAATAGCAATACTTGCTACTCAGCCTTTAGGCTGAGTTTTGTATTGAAAGAGTTGCTTTAATCTTTTATGGTATGAAAAAAAATATGGCACCATGCTGTGTATAATTAAATAAATCTTTCACTACTGATATATCCAGCGAATATCTCAAGATGTGATTTTGATAAACATCAAAACATCCTCTACCAATATCGATATTTTGAAAACTCCTCTTAGTTTAGGCTGAGCTTTGTACCCAAAGAGCATCTACAAACTATATGTGTCAAGAGAAATGCTGCAACATGCTTTTAATTATTAAAAAGTTCTTTCACTACCAATCAATCAATCTATCGCATAGCTTGAGATATAAAATTACCTAGCAAGCCATATGAGTCCGAAAAGAGTCTTTTCTGACACCTTTTTCGGAGCGTTAACGCTCATAATTGCTCCAAAAACTTTCAGAAAAGAGGTTTATTACATTCGAAAATGGTCCGTCAGAAAGAGCTCTTAGATAATGTCAGAAAAGAGTCTTTTATGACTCTTTTACTGCGTGCCGACTCAGTACAGTAACAAGAAAAATGTTTCTTTCGTTCCGAAAATGCGCTTTTGTTGGAATCTTTTCTGACTCCTTTTTCGGAGCGCTCCTAGAATGGTATGCTGGGTAGTGTTGAAAGCTAGTGCAAAATGCACAATTGCTGGCTTTAAAATTGAAGACATTTAAAAATCTTTGCCTAATATCCTTTGTCTTTTGGTGAACTTTAATACAAATATTCACTTAATTCACAAAAAATAAATTCCGAAATCCCCAAAATAAAACTATAATTTTGTAAATTTTTATTAAATAAAATCGAAAAACCAATTGAGATAGAAACCTAAAAACATATTAAAACCAATGTACGATATGAACATGAAAGGCGCTCTTTACATCTAATTAAGTCTCTATTAACTAGTGTGTAATGCAAAAATAAAATAAAATTTTAAATTAAATTAAATACAGCACTTGTCACATAAAAGATAAAAACCAAAAAAATTAAATTTAAAACAAATAAACCAAATAAATAAATAATAAACACATAAATAAATAAACACCAACATGTCATCTAAATACACACACTCTAAAACACATAAAAATACACACACATACACGCATTAAAAAAACCTAAAATAATTTTAAATTATTTTAACAATTAGTTGTAATAAAATAGTTAAAAATTTCTAATAAATTTTAAGGAGAAACCAAAAAAGCCAACAAATAAACATGTGTTAAGTATTTAATAAACAGCAAATACATGCACAAATCTGCATGTATTTATATGTTTAAAGTTATATAATTAAACTTTATTTTACAGTTTTCAATTAAACTAAAATTCTATTTAATTTACAATATTAATTATTCAACCAATAACCTAAATTAATTATAAATATTTTAAAATTATTTTGTGATCATACCACTGTCTATATAAACTGCCTAAGGGTATGCTTTAAATAAATCATTAACATGACAGATTAATGTAAAGCAATAAGACTTTAAAGAAAAGGTGACCAGCTGGTTTTAAATTACGAAAAACACGCAATATTTGTTTAAGGCAAATTTCAATTTCAACGGAATTAATTCTTGAAATTTTTAAATTACCAGCAAGGCCACCATAATATTAATACTAGCAATTCATTTAACTTGAAATACTTTACAATTTCCAAAACCTAAACAAAATGCCAAAACTAGTAACTAACTAATAACTTAAACACACAAAAATATATGGTTGCATAATTAAAACAACAATCATTATTAAAAATATATAAATAAATAAAAAAAATAATTTAATTAGATTAAAAACAAATTAGGCAATTATAAATATAAACCAAAACAGAAAAAAAAGAAAACAGAATATAAAATACAATTTTATAGAAAACAAATGGAATTTAAATGAAATCAATTTTAAACAAACCCGGCCCCCCCCCCCCCCCCCCCACATAAGAAATTAATATGAAAATAAAATAAATTAAACTAAAAACATGAAAAATAATTAATAATGAAAAAACACCCCTTAACATCAGTCCTTAGCAACAGTTATAAAAAATTATAAAATTAAAAAAATTTATAATAAAATGGCATCAATAAAAAAATAAATATGAAAATAATAATTAAAATTAAACTTAACAAATGTATGATATAAAATAATTGTAAGTTATTAAATAAAACAACACTGTAAATTGTAGTATTTATTGAAAAACAAAAGAAATTATTGAAACATTTTTTTATTTATTTAGATACGCGCACATTATTATAGATATATTTATGTTAGGGATTATTATTAACAAAAAACAAAACAATAAATTGTTAAAATTTTAAGTTTATTAAAAAAAATTTAATTATTGATTTAACTATTTGGAACTAAGATCTATTTAAATTATTTATACTTTACTTTAAAAATATTACACACTATTTATTTTGACTGAAAATGCAGCAACAAGTATCTCAAAAATCTGGAAAAATATTAGCAGCACCGCTGTTAACCCATGCCTTGACGAGACATAATTTTCTGCTCACCAGAACAAAACGTTGGCAGACTTGCGCCCAAAAATTGTTTCATATTCTTCAGTATGGAGAAAACGTGTCAGTGTCTAAGTTCATGTTCTTGGTGTCGGCAGACTTATGGACACAAATGTATTCGTGTTATTTGGGTAGGGGAAAACAAAAACGAATATGTTCATGTTTATTATATGGCGAATTTTTGTCTACAAATTACATATGATGGCAGACATAAAAATGTTATAACAGCAAATTTGTAAGCAACTTTGTCCAGACAAAAAGATTAGCAAGACAATTAGTAGTTTAATCTCCGAATATTGTCATACACACTGTTATGAGCGACAATGTCAGCTAATTAAGAAGAAGGATTTTTTTTGTCAACATGTTCACATGTCTACAAAATATGTATACCAATATTTTTTGTACTGAACTTCTTTGTAGAAATTCTCTTTAATTACTTTGAAGATTAAAGAGTATTTAATTTGTCGTTCAAATAGGCATTGTTGCCCAGCTAGTCGCACAACCAATCAAGACTTGGTCAATTATCTTGTCATCTACAGATCTTAATTTAAGACAAAATTACAACTCTTGTTTTATTAACGCTTGTTCTGTCCGATATTTATTTTCGATTATTATTAAAGTTATCATTGAAGTTTACATTATCAACACAAAAGCTGTCTGTAGTTGACACATTTCTACTCTTGTGAAGAATTCTTTTAAGGGGACAAACTTTGAGTTGCTACAGCTATCGCTGGGTTGATAGACTTTGGAAAAGTTATACCGGTATTATGCCAGTGTAATTGCTATTTGAATAAATCGAAATGATATTTTGGTTATCAGATCGTTATCATGGATGGCAACATCTGATATACCAAATTCACGTTTTAATGTTATATTAGAAATGACTGCAATTCTTGTTTAAGGTGCAGACAATTTAAGATTCTCTTCCACCTTTTTTCCATAAAATAATTTTACAAACGCCATTAAAATGAACATAAAAGCTGTGTATTATAAAAAATCTTTATTTTATTCTATATTAATCCCAATTTACACAAAGCAATTCTTTAAGCTAAGCTGTTAACCTTTTAGACATCGGGGTGTGAGGAAGATAAAACGAATACACACTTGATTATACTAGCAATTCCCCAGCGGGAAAAAGACGCTGTTAAGAAACTGTTTAGAAGGCCTTATTTGGCAGTCACAAGGACTTCCTAAGAGGCCTTCTTTGGCAGTCAAAAGGACTTCTAGCCGCATTGCCAAATAGTTTTAATTTTACATGGCATGACATTGTTAGTCAAGGCCTTGCCTACTCGCTACTGGTTACTTGACTGCTAGTAGGCCTACTTGAGAAGGGCAATTGGAAGGTCTACCAACTAATGCAGCATACAAGACGTAATTAAGAGTCTGCCCTAAATTAACAATTTCATTGAGGAAAGTAAATGAAGGTGGTTTAAATTGATTTAAAAAATCACATGAATATAAAGTACTGCTTCACGCTTACTTTACACCACAAACTTTCATAAAACAGTAAAGATACGGTCTTATTTGGCAAATATTTAATCAAAAAAGCGTAACCACTTGTTTTAGCACAAATTTGTTTGACGTTCCTTACTCTTACAAGAGTTTTGTAAGATCAAACAGCATCAAATAAATTAAAACTAAATATTTGTTTTTTATAGTCCTAAATAAGAAAAGTATTTTTAAATAAATAAACGAATTAAAATATATGTTATTTAGTGGTTACGTCTTTTTCGGCAAATATTTGCCAAATGTGATCGTACCTTAAGTTTAAAGACGCTCTCTTTACTCATTCTTATTACTCGTATAACAAAGTGAAGACGATAATGTCTGTTGTTGTAGTGACGATTTACAGAAATATGAATAATGAAATCATGATTTATTGACATGAGGGAGTTTACAGGCTGCGATTTTACCTGCGACTTTTCTCCTGCGACTCAAGTTTATACTAGATGAAATACGTAGTGGAGGGTACAGGGTAGCTAGTGTTGCAGGTTTTGTGAAACGAAGCCACTAATTTTACATTTCTTCTTTTCTCTTGTATTATTTTTATTTTATTTACCAGCAGTGTTGCCACTATTAAATTTCATTTTATGGCATTACAGAACATTCTTGCCAACACTCTGTAAATTAATAAGAAAACAATTAACTAATTTTAATAATTAAATTTAATTAATTAATTTTAAATAAATAAATACTATGTGGTCAAATAATTTAATAGTAATGTAACTATATCTGCGAATGAGCGTAATAGGAGAAATGAACAATTTAATGTCAAAATGTGGCAAAAATTGTGCAACAAATGTTTCATAATATGAACAGACAATGAATTTATAAGGGACAACAGGGTCAGCAGAGTCGCAACGACAAATCGCAGCATGTGAACCCACTCTTCGAAATACAATTTTGAATGTGTGTGAAACATCTTCTAGAAGGCCTTCTGAGAGAAGGCATTATGGAATGAGTATCGAAACTTTTAGAATGTATAAACAGGTATTCAAATGGAAGCACTTGCAATTTTTCCGGCTGGGTTTTGTTATACTCTTATACGTATTACATATGTATGTGTATAGAAATGTGTGTGTGTGTATACTCTCAAATAAAAATAAGAGCGATTTAAGCAATAAGAATTGTGCTGTGTGAACACCGATGAAATTTCAAGGAAAATATTTAATATAATACATATTTTTAATAAAAATTGTCTTGTGTAAATTGGGACTAAGTACTAATACTATATTTAAATTTCCTAAAAATATTATTTAAAACAGTTTCTTTGTTATACATATTTTTCTATAAAAAAACACACAACTTTTTTTCTATTTTCGGACGATAGAGACATGTGCCAACTGTTTAAACTTGAAATTAGAATCTAAAAACAATTTTTTTAAATTTAGTATTTATTTTAATTTTGCAAAATAGTGTTTACTGTATTTGACATCAATCTTCTGGTTTATGAAAGTGAAAAAAGAACAAATTATTTTTCAATAATTTTTGCTGTTTTGTTAATTTATTTAATAAACACATCTCTTTCAGTTGTGTAAATATTTAACTATAAACTTTTTGTCTTTGTTTTTTTTTTTTTTTTTTTTTTTACTAAATAATCTTAGTTTTGTTAAAATTTCAATTAAAAAAAAAAACGATATAATTTTTTAATTAATATGTATGTATTATTTTACACTCTTGTACTATATTAATTAGTATGTATTTATTATTATAAAATAAAAACGCACTGAATCAAATAGATGAAAAAACAACAAATTATTATTAAAAAAAATTAACAAAAAAAAAAAAATAAATAAAAAAAACTTGTATTAAATTGAAATGATGAAAAAAAAACCGAAAAAAATAACTGAAGAAAACAAAAAACAAATTAAATAATAAATAAAATTTAAATAAATGACAGTGTGTTTAATTTGGATTAAACAAGTCAGGAGGTGGGCTACAAAATGTTTAAATTTTAATTTGAAATGAGGCCAATTGTCTAGAGGAATGCGGCGAATTATATATGTGTTACATATATACACTGTGTTACATTACTATAATTACACTTGATGTTTGCTATTTGTTGGACAGTTACAAAAAGTTTTTTAAAATGTGCAACATTTGCCTAACCCATTAGTGGTCAAATGAAAACTAGATTTAAGATTGTGATTTCAGAATTTTTATTAATAGTATTGAGCATAAAGAAGCACAAAATTAAAGAAAAATTGTATTTTTTTTTTTTTAACGAGTTTGGGTTTTCGATACAAAATTTGTTTTATAAACCTCTTATAAACCTGTTGTAAGTTTTATGAATAAGGGCAAAAGTGTTTTAAAGCATTTTTTTGCTATGCCAATGAACTCTGGAATGGCAAATTACGCACCATTGCTGCTTTTTTTTATCTATTTTACCGGGATAGTGTCCAACTCCATCTTGAGATGGTGACCATAATATTTGACCACTGATTCGTCAACGGAAATATTCTCATGAAAATTTTCCCACTGCATAAAATTGTTCATTAGTAAATCTGTCAATGGTCACACCTTGAACATTTTATTAGTGTAGTCGTAGATACTACATAATTAGCAACCAAATGTATGTTTCCCTTTATGTCTCGAAATCGATGTTTTGAAAGAGCCAATGTCTTCATCCAAGGACCAATACATTGGATCGCGTGTTAATTTATTATAACCGGATAATATCAAAACTCCTAGGAACTTTTTCAAATCACAGTCATTCAAGCGAAATTCGTGTCTGTTGTTCTGTTTTGCGTAAGTTGTCGAATTGGAGATAATCAAGTCTATGATTTTCTCATTAAATAACTTTTCAAATATGTATTTCTACTGGATTAAGATCCTTTAGTTCGTTACGTATTGTATTTCCGCTGTCATAATCTTCAGAGTTCTGCTGAGAAACTGGTCTTGGTGGTGGATGACATTTGTGCCATTGTTGTTTGAAAGCAGGTGTCAAAGCACATGTGATCAATAAATTATAAAAAATGATTTTAAGAGCTTCTGAGAGAGTAAGTTTAACTTCGCTCATTTCCTCTCTGGGATTGATTTAAGATTTTTTTCTTAATTTAAATAAAATAAGTCTTTCGTTTTAAGATTTAACTTCTTGATTTAAGAATTTGAGAGTTTTTCACTTAAATCAAGAACACTATTTTTGTTTTAGGAAAATCTGCGCTTGATTTATCAAATCAATTCCGATTTGTACTTATTTTAAGTACATTATTTTGGCGGCCAATTGAATTTTTGCAAGGTTTTTATGATTGTACGCACATTTGGACGATTAAATTGAATTGAATGCATGATATATATTTTATAAATATGAACGCCCATTTTTATAATAAGCCTGAGTAACTTTAACGCGTTGCTCGATTCTGTATCTTTTCATGATTCAAATTGAGTTAGTCTGAAATTGAGAAATGTCACATGAAATGCAGAAAAAAGACTTGACGTTTAGGTGTGGTTCACAATCAACATCAGCCCTTAAAATTTAGTAGTTTAGTAGTTATGGTAATTTATTTATTTATAATTCAAATTTGAAAAACTTGTACTCATAAAATAATATATGTAAATAACGATGAAATTTAAGTTATTGCCCAAACCATGTTTGGACAAGTATGATTCTTATCCAGAAGTTAGAGGGAGGACCACTTCTTAAATTTACGTGAGAAAATTTTGTTAGTTTTCATAACAATAATTACATTTACGTGAAAAACATAAATGCAATTGTGCAATTTTCTAAAATTTGCTATAAACTGTTGCGTGCAGCGATTTTGTATTGTTTGTTACACTGTAAAATGTTTCCTTTAAAATTACACTTACTCCCCGTTTACACAGGGAAACATTTGGAAGGGAAACATTTTGTTTGGTTAAGATAGACGGTTCTCGGAGAAAAGAGGATTCCAGATGTTTCCTTTTCAAATGTTTCCCTGTGTAAACGGGGACTTATTTATGTTTGAAGTTCCTGTTAGTTTTTATTTTATGGAACTTTAAATAAATAATCTGTGAGCCACTGTATATTCGAATTCATAAAACAAATTGTTTTGCTAACTCTTTTCAAATTAAAATATAAATGAAAATATTGAAGCATTCAATTGTTTGCGGTAAGTCATTTATGAAAAATAAAATTTTTAATTTAACAATTTAAAATTTTTTTGTTTGTTTTTGTGTTAGATTTAAAAATAGCCTCATGGAGTTGTTAACCGTGTATCGCATAACAGTGATAATCATTCTGTTTATCTTAATTTTTATTCTACTGACGTGGAAAATTCTGTTATCGTAAACCGCAAAGTTTTAAAGGATCAAGGTAAGTTTTAATTAAATTAAACATGTCCATTATGAAATACAGCATCAAAAGAATCTACAATAAGTTAAATTTTAATATTATTCAAGTACCAGTATCACAAAGTACCAGTATCACACATAAAGATCTCTTTTTAAAAAATGTTGTTAAATTTATCCAGCCAAGATTTGATAAGGTTTTGGTATTGCTATTAAACTTACTCTGTAATGCCTACTACATACAGTTTGCCTTACTTAGAAGTAGTTTAATAATGACTGGTTTATAATTAGCTAAATAACATTGAATTCGAATTTTATCATATTATATTCACTTACACAAATATTTTAGCTTGGTTGTAATATGAAACAACAATCAAACAAATCTTGCTGCTAACAGTTGCATCCTTGTCAAGTCAACTAATTAATGTCGCAAACTAATCTTAATGTTATACTTTGGAAAAAAGGGCTATTTTTGGTCGTACATTTATTTTTTAATAAAATTTCTGCAGAACGAATTTTAACAATTTATTTTCTATTAATCGCCCACCGCTAAAATCTCTGTAGCTTAAAATCTACTCAAAAAAATATACGTACAAACATCACAATTACATGCTGGAATGTAAAATATCGGTATTGGAAATCTTTTTTTTTTTTTAATATCGAATAGAGTTTTTTTGCAACACCAAATTATAATATTCATCAAACATATTAATTTAACGATACAAAAACCCCATATAATTTGTTGATGTATAATTGGTTGTAATATGAGAACCTTTGCTTTGGCTTTCGTTTTTTTTTTTTTGAGCAAAATTTTTTATACTACAATATTGAAATTAAAGCAGATCCCTATTAGGGTGCAGTTGAAAATGTAATGATAGGAATTTCTTTAGACTTAAATGAAACTTATTGTTCAAGTCTCTTTTGAACTTGTCATTTCATTCACACATGTCAATTCAATTTTTGTAATTTTTAAATGCAAATCAACACGCATAGTAGTAACACGCATATCTTTTATTCTCTTTTCCCTTCTCATCCAAAAATACTTGCCTTGACAAGTCAGAATTGAAGAGTGTGAAAGCAGACCTAAATAAATTCTATTAACAGTTTAACATAATTTATTACACTTTTATAAACTATAATATATAAAGTATATTATTTCCTTAAAAGATAATTTTTTATAAATCATATTCCATGCACAAAAGTAATTTATTTCATACTTTTTGTCAAAAGTAGTATAAATACTACTATTTTGTAATTAAAAAAATAAATATATATTTGAAATTCCCGATTCATATTTAACAAATCGTATTAAAAATTTTACATAATTTTCTACTTTTTGAAAATAGTAGTAGCTAATTTAGTACTTTTTAAAACAAATTATATTAAATATACCATTTCCTTAAGAGTTAAATTTTCAGAAATTATATTCCATACAAAAAAGTAAATGTTTTAACTACATTAAAAAAATTAGTATTTCTACTACTATTTTAAAATTGAAAAATAATTACATTTTTGAAATCATGTATTCATATTTAGCCAATTCTTTAAAAAATTTAATATAATTTACTACTTTTTTTTTAAATAGTAGTTATAAATTTAGTACTTTTTGATGAATTTATATAAAGAATATAATTTTTACAAATTATATTCTATACAAAAAAAAATATGTTTTTCATACTTTTTGTAAAAAGTAGTATCTTTACTACTATTTTAAAATTTAAAAATTTATATAGTTTCGATATCAGTGTTTTATATTAAATAAATTCTTTTAAAAAATTTCACATATTTAACTACTTTTTGTAAAATAGTAGTAACTAATTTAGTACTTTTTGATAAATTCACATAAACTATATTCCAAAAAAAATATGTTTTTCATACTTTTTGTAAAAAGTAGTATTTCTACTATTTTAAAATTTCGATATTATAAAAGTTTCGATATCAGTGTTTTTTTATTAAATAAATTTTACGAATAATTGCACACAGTTAACTACTTTTTCTAAAATAGCAGTAACTAATTCAGTACTTTTTGTAAAATTTTTAATCAAAAATTAGCTTTCCTTAAAATTTAAGTTTTGGTGCATTTTTAGGCATACAAAATAATAATTGTTTTCATACTTTTTATAAATACATAGTATTATTTTTTTACTACTATTTGAAAATTTAAAAAATAATATAATTTTGAAATCACTATTTCATAAATTTTACATAATTTACTACTTTTTGTTAAATAGTAGTAACTGATTTAGTACTTTTTGAAAAACATATGTATATGAAAATATTACTTTTTCTTCTTGATACAATATTGATGCAATAGTTATGTATTCCATAGTTTTTTCAAAAAGTAGTATTTCTAGTACTATTTTAAAATTGAAAAATATTTATATTTTTTAAATCACTGAATCGTGTTATACAAATTCTATGAACAATTTTAGATAACTTAAAACTTTTTGTTAAATAGTAGTAGCTAATATAGTACTTTTTTTAAAATATATATAAAACATAAGCTTTTCTTTAAACATAAATTATGATAAACTTGATAGCATGCAAAAAAATAATTGTTTACATACTTTTTGTAAAAAGTAGTATTTTTACTACTATTTTAAAACTAAAAAGTAAATATATTTTTGAGGCCAGCGTTTTATATTTAATAATTTCTGTAAAAAAAATATTTATAATTAACTAAGTTTTGTAAAATAGTAGTAGCTAATTTAGTACTTTTTAAAACAAATTATATTAAAAATACCATTGCCTTAAAAGTTAAATTTGAGGAGTTATATTTCATACAAAAAATATAACTGTTTTCACTATTTAAAAAAAAAGTAGTATTTCCACTACTTTTTTAAAATTGTAAAATAAATCACCCCTATGGTGAATAAAAATTCCACATGAAATTTGTTACCTTTTCACATATTCCTATTAACATTCATTGTTAAAAAAAATAAAAGGGAACAAATTTCATGTGGAATTTTTATTCACGATAGGGGTGAATATATTTTTGATATCACTATTTCATATTTGAAGATTTTTGTAAATAGTAGTGACAAATTTAGTAGCTCTTTGCAAAACAACAAAATAACAGTGCACTACCCTAATCCTAGAATTTATTAAATATTGTGCATTTATTAATTCTATCTGGATGTGTGTGTATGCAAGCGTTTGTATACAAGTACGATACGACTATAAAACATGATTTGTATTACATTTTGCAGTTTTTTTTAAAAAATTTTTTAATAATTCGTAATTATTGTTACAAACAGATTCGCACACAAACTCGTACACACGTTTAAATTAAAATATCATTTATTGTAAAATTCTTTTTTTTTTTTTTTTTGTTAACTACAACAATTTTTACTATTCTACTATTTACTATTTCGTTTTAATATTGGCCAGTGCATAAATTTAACCATTATTTACATGTGATTTTACAAACGTAAACAATGCAGTTTATTTTAGTTTACAATAAAAAATTTGTTTTTTTTTTTTTTTATTTATTTTTTTCGGCAATTTTTGTTGATTATTGTAAATTTCTGTGACAATAGTAAAAAAAAAACAATGCACATACTCGTAAATGATTGCAATAGTATGTTTTTTTTTTGGTTTTAATTTTAGCTAATAATGCTAAACTGCTTTTAAATTTGAATTTAAATAAGAAGAATTTTAATACATTATTTGAAAAAAGGAACCAAGTTGTTAGAACAATAAGTCAGTTGTTGAAATAAAACTTGGTACAAGAAATAATGGAATTACCAAGTTTTATTATACTAGAATATCAGTCAGTTGAATTTGGCTGCTATTTCTGGGCCTAACAAACCATGCTAAGCGAATAATGGCCGAATTCACAGTCTTTAGTTAGCTAATGGCAAAGGCTTAACTAATGATTCTTTATTCGCAATGCTTAGTTTGCCCTAAGAATATTAAGTAATAGTTAAACAATAGTTAGTATTTTAGTTTGCCAATGGTTAACTAATGACCGAGAATTCGGCCATAAGTGTTCGAGTTATTCGTGAGAGATTAATTAAGATATAATTTTCTGAATGCTTAATTAAGTCTACCTCTATAATTTTTACAAAAATTGTTTTTCAAACATATTCTCCATTAAATTAATGAACTAATTCATGTTAATATGAAAGGATTTTATACAATTCTAATAGTTAGTTAGTGTATATGAAGGTAAATAATTAAATAATGAGTCTACTGATCTGATTTCGGTGGCTTGTAGGTATTAAATTCTCTTCCATAATCTTGAGAATGGAGGTTTCAAAATAACCAATCAATGTAAACGTAAAATTTCTTTGAGCAATAAGTTTAGTAGGAAGTTTCAACGGTGTCCATGTATTCCATCAGTTTCAATGTAAAGCTGTGTTCACATTATGTGTATTTGTCATGTGGACTGTCACTTTTTCGCACGTTAAATTTGTACATATAGTCTGAACACCTTCAAACAATATCATGTGTTATTTCTCTGTGTGCAATACATATGACATTTTTGTATTTAGAACGAGTTCTATATTCAAGTGACAAACCATCTGATATCAGCTGTTTTTTATAACCAAAATTTTGTGGCGGCAAAAATTAATTGAAATTTTAATAAATATAATTCATATCAAATAGGAGTTAACAAAAGTAAGTACATATGTATGTGACATAACCAACATATGAGCATGTAATTTATAAACCGTATGTAAAACTCAGATTTTGACATACACATGAAATCACATATGGGTAGAAAAGTGACATTCCACACGACAAATACACATAATGAGTGATGGTTTGTACGGTTCGGAAGTGGTGATTTTGACACGAAAGTCAAAGGTCAAGCAAAGTAGTTGAAGATCAAGAATTGGAGGTAATGCTTCCAATTAGATTATTGTCAAATGAAAGCTACTCAAGCAGAAGTTTTCAAAACTTTTGTGAGCATTTAACACCTGCTAGCTTATGGAAAAGAAGCTTATAAAATGCTTATATTCAAAAACTTATTTATTTATTAAAATTTGATTTGTGTTAATATAGACCGACATTACCTACATACATACGAGTATGTATGTATGTTTCAAAACACGTGCAATTGAAGTTTCCTTGTTCACATGATTATGGAAAGATGCTTATTACTAATTAATTCACTAAATCTTTATTTAAATTTAATTAATTGAATAGAACATTTTTACCTTTCAAAGACTATTGTTTGGGTAAATAATTGAAATTCAAACTAAACGGCAAACAATAAAAGACACTTGAATAAACAAAATGTTGAAACTAATGAAATAAAGAAGCCAACTATTTTTAAACAAAAATAAAAACTTTTACATTAGGGTGGTGCGGTTTGTGTGGAGATAGAAAAGAAGTTGCTAAATATGTTTAAAACATTGAAAGCACATTGAAATAAAAAACCTTTAATATTATTTCAAGTAAAATTTTCTCTAATAATGAATATCATTAAGAAAATATAGAAAACTCTAAAAATTAATTATTTCAAAACCTGTATTTGGGCTCCCCTAATAATTATATTTTATTTTTAAACTACTAACATGCCTTACATAATACTGAAATCTCTTAACCAAGACTTTTGCTATTAACTGATAACTTAACATTATGCTTTTTTAATCAACCGGTTGTCTAATAATTAATGATTTTAACCACACATTTTGACATCAGCACATCCCAAGAACAAAAACAACTAACAGACAAATGACCGAACGACCGGTCAAGTTCTTTACCTACACATTAATTTAAACGAATGCCTATTTTTTTATTCCGCCAATTCTTAACAAAACCTAAAGAATTTTAAATTAACAACAAGAAATCCTCATAAAAAGGTCTTTGAACTCTTAGAAATATATATGGCTGAATTGAAACTTGTTTATATGAAATTTATTAATTTAAGAATTTTCTTAAAAAACTAAACAACAAGAAAAAATACACCTTAATGGTTTAAGCAACCATTTTGATTTGTTGTTATTGTGTATGATATTTATGGAAAATTTATGTTTATAGAATATATGTATGCATGTATGTATGTATTTGCAAAAATTCTTATCGCACATTTAAAATGAAAGGAAAGTGTAGTAGATAGAGTAAATATATACATATGTATATAAATACATATATATACTTGTGTATATATTAATATAACATTTAGCATTTTTATACCCAACACCAAAAGGATGGTGGGTATATTGCTTTTGTCATTCCGTTTGTAACACATCGAAATAATGGTCGTAGAACCAAAAAATCTATCCTTATAAAATTCTAAGACGATTTAGCTATACCCGTCCGTCTGTTGTTGGCACGATAGATCTTCGAAAAAGAGACATAGACAATGAAATGTTTTGTATTGCAAATGGGCAAAATCGGTCTAGTGGGATCTAAGTTATACCTCGATATTTTTAAGATATTTTTTTCTGTTTTCTTCAAACATATTGCAGAATATATTATGAAAATCTACACACTTTATTTTTATTATAGAACGTCAAGTCCTGTTGAAAATGGTAGGAATAGGTCCACGATTATACCCTGCACCACCATAAGTGCTGAATGAAGTTTTTTAAAAATTAAAAAAGAGGTAAAATTTACCACCACCACAATTAATTTCTCAATAACAATTTTTATTTTCACAATATCAATTTCGATTTCTTAATTTGAATTTACCGTTTTTCAATATCAATTTGATTTTCTAAATTACAATTTTCTTAATATAAATTTGTTATTTCTCAATAGAAATTTGGAATCTCTCAAATTCAACTTGAAAAGGTGTAGTTTACTTCAGCTTCTAGTGCAGTTATACTTTAGTTCTGGTTCAAATTCAAGTTCTAGTTTAGTTACCAGTTTAATTTCCAGTTTCTAGTTCAGGTTTTAGTTCAGATGAAATAAAGATTCTAGTTCAGGTTCAAGTTAAGTTTCTAGTTCAGTTTCTAGTTAAGGTTCAAGTTCTCATACAGAGTTTAGTTCTTGTTAGGGTTTTATAGGTAATTCTATTTTCAAACAACCAAATTTATTTTTTATTTTATTGTACAGATTCAGACTGAGACCTTTCTTCAACAATTTGTTTGTAATTAAATAAATAGATAATCAGATATTCAAAATTTGTTTAAAACATATTTCAATGTTTATACAGTACTTTTCGTTTATAGTCACGTCGCTTATAGTCCATTTAACAAAAAAACACGTTTTTAAAGCCCTCTAGAAGTCAAATTAATGCTAAATATTAACGATATAGTCCATGAGCGATATAAGGACATTTGACATATATGCCACCTATGTATGGTTACTTAAAGCTTACTTGCATGCAAAGTATTGAGGATATTGTCACATACATTTAGGTATATATATTACATAGCAATTTAAGCTACAAACCAATAAAATGTACTAAAAATCAAATGGTAAACTGAATGCCAGCCTATGGCAGGGCGGATAAGTTTTAAACTGCCGGTCAAAAGGTTTTAAACTCTATGCTAAGTCAAACTTTAGTTGGCTGCCGGCCTACGGTCATGCTGAAAGTTTTAAATTTGGTAGTTTTCTATATCCGAACTTTAATGATCCATAACTCTGGAAAAAGGAAGTTAATAATTGGTTAGCGCATTTGATCATTAAGCATGAGTTGGTATTTTTGTAGCCCGAGTTCGATTCCCAGCCGCTGCCACTCACACAACATTAGTTTCTGATAATTATTAGTTTTCTATCCTATAATAACTAATGTTTATCACAGCGCCCTCCTTCGGTGGTATAGCATTGAAACGCCACCGAGGTAAAATAATTAAATAAAGGCTATAAAATCAAACTTTAAAAATAATGTGCCTACTCACCACCAGAGGCGCTGCAATGCTGCACTAAAACAAACATAATGCGCAATTGCAGAGTTGTGATATAAAGCTTTCTTCTACTTTCACCACCTTTACTTCTTCAATCTGTACCCTTCCAAAGAAAGTAACGCAATTGTATATATGCATATTAATTGACTATAATTAATAATTATTGTGATACTAGAAATATATCGATATTAATTGAACGTGTAGCAGTGTCCTATGACACCAAAGCATTTTTTCTTGTCGGTTTTAAACCCAATTCTGACAATATTGGTTTCTGTGACACCCCTGATGAATTGCCTGAGTGTTACTTCTCGTTAAAAAAATTAAAGGCTTAAAGTCTCTACAATAATACATATTATTAATATTTAATATATTATTATACATACATAAATTATTTAATCTGTCATATTTTGAGTAAAGTGACATTTAAAAAAAATATTTTTAATTTTGACCCTAATGAACCCTAAAATTTAAGAATATCTAATATATGTATTATGTAAAAGTTTTTTTAAAACCCTATCAAAAAGTGAATAAAAAATTACAAAAGTACAACATATTAAATATTCGAAATTTGGATGTCCATATCTCAGGAGCTATGGGTCGGTTATAAAAGCAAACTATAACATTATGTTAAGCATAACCTTTAGTAAAAATAACGATTCGGACTGGCGCTCATAAACTAGAATTAAATTTCCTTTAGAACTCTTGGCTGTCCATCTGATATACATAGGTATATTCCAAAAAGTGTTATTATGACTATCTAAATAATTTCAAAACGCTGTTAATAAAATTTAATTATTTTTAAACAATTACCAGTGTGCATTAGCAATTAATTTAAAATTCTATTTAACTAAATCCTTTTAACACCAACAACACAAATGACTTCATTAATAAATACCTTTCGTCTAATAAACGCCCGAATTACTGGCAACTCTGCTCCAGTAGCCAAATAAATCTTTAGTTTCTACGCGTACGTCTCTTAAAACGGTTGTTCTTAATTTCGCTTCGTCTTTTAATGCCTTTTGTATATAGTTAAAGTGTAGTAAATTTTGCAAAATTAAACAAAAAATAAACGTGTTAATGTATCTGAATAATAAAGTTATTAAGTTTTATTAAAATCAGTGTTAAAATCAAGATTTTATTCAAAAAAATCAGTGAAAAAATAGCCATCATCACATATCTACATACATACATAAATCATTGTGTTTGCAATAATTCTCTTGTTTTTGTCGTTGTATTTAACTGTTGTATTCGGTTGTTATTGTTGTTTTTCTATACTAAAGCCCTTTGCACATGATTTTGTGTGTATCTAAAATTGATGTGGCTGTGGCTAATGCTGTGTATTAAAATGTGTTGTTGTTTTGTTTGTTGCTAGTAAAAATATAAAGAGCAAATAAGAGAAAAATCAAAATAATAAAAGCAGAGCAGAGAGCGAAAAAGTAAACTTCATGTAAGAAATGAAGTTATGTTTTTGATATTTCTGCGTGGTAGAGTTGTCAATTATATAAATAGTGTAAATAAAACGGAAATCGGTTCGGGCGTTTAATTTAAAGATATGTAATAAGTTAATTTAATTTGTATTTAAGGTAAGTTTTTTTATGCAATTAAAAGAAAAAATCCTCTTGTTCTAATTCATGGACAATATAATTTTAATTGGTCGCCGATATTAAGTTTGCCCAATTGTGTGAATGTTCAATAGATCCGAAGGAATTTTTTCTTTTCTATTTGCGCATGTACAGTATCATATTAAAGATGCGTATGACCCACGACACATTATTTGCCACCATTGCAATAGTGGCAAGTATACAATTTTGACGTTTCAAAAAGCGAAAATCAGAATTCTAAAGAAGTTTTTATAGATAAAATATTTATTTCTTTTTACAAAAATACCTATAAACAAAAGAGAATAAATATAAAACTCGTGACACCTCTGTATACTTTGTGTCGTTGAGTAAACATCAAAGTGTTCTTAAACTGTAATTTTAGAGTGTTCACTTAATATTAAAATTGTTTTTGTGTACATTTAAATATATAAACTTCTTGACGCTTTTATTTGGCAAGTAAAAGGAATCCAGAAATCATATCAAAAATCAATATTTGGTATGAAAACGTCAATGAAACTAAAATCCTTTATAACTTTGTATAAATGCTGAGTTTTTCAAGAAAATAAGCTCAATCTGTGTTCACTTCTTATTCATATCAAAAATTGATGGTTTTTATGAAAATATCAATAAAAATTAAATCCTTCATATTTTTGATCTTGCTGTGTATTATGTTAGTGTAAAGCAAAAATATGCTAACCCTTTTTGCAAATGCAATGATGCAATACCATTAGCACAAGATTGTGAATTGCGCTATTGTGTATTCAGCAGTTCCATTGCTGTTGTATTTAGCGGTGTTTAGTTTTGGTTTTCTAAAACATGCGTATTAATATTAATTCGCCTTGTTCTAAGTGTTTACACAGCACAATTCTTATTGCTTAAATCGCTGTTATTTTTGTTTGAGAGTATACAGAAATACATATGTATGTAATACGTATAAGAGAATAAAACTAATTGCAAGTACAATCAATTGTGTCTCTTCTTATCTTCCCCTCACTACGATGTCTAGAAAGTATATCTCGTCTTTTCTTCCTCTCCCTTCGATGTCTAAAAAGTAATCAGCGTAGCTTAAATAATTGCTTGGTGTAAATTGGGTCAAAGCATAAGCCTTTAAGATTTTAATTTTTAAACAAGAAATGTTTTTTGCATATTTGTAATCGTATCAGCAAAGCTTTAAGAAAAAGCTAAAAGAAAGTGGTCTTCTGTGAAATATGTACAGTACTTTTCTCTTATAGTCACGTCGTAGTCCATTTAGCGATATAGTCCAAAATATACGTTTTTACATCCCTCTATAAGTCAATTTCATACAAAATATTAACGATATTCGTATTCCACGGATAAATACCTCACCAAAAATGTCCAAATTTGTTGGGTATTTATCCGGGGAAGGTATTTAAACGTCCACTTTTATTTACCTCTCAGAGGCACTTATACGAATACGCTTAATTTTATCTAAGGGATAATAATTGTGCAGCCAGTTGATGTTTTGTTTTTTTCTTGGAATTTGCAAGAGAGATCAATAAAAATGTTTGCTTCATAGATAGGGACGTTTTCTTGGGAGCCATTTCGTTAAATCCTTTTTTAAATTTTATTCATTTCTCTACACTTGTTCACTTATTTTTAAATTTAATATTTTTACCACCAACATTGAATGAAAACAATTAGGTATGAAGTTAACTGGTGTGTATAAAAAGTTCTGGTAAAGTTGTCTAAAAACGGTACTTTGAGAAAAATCCAGGAATATATCAGGGTATTTATACGAAATTTAGAAAGTTGTGTAAAAAAGATTTTGTATTGAGGTAAATAAACGAAGACGAATCAAGGAATATATCAGTGTTGGGAATTTTTTTTGAGGTAATTGCCCGAATTGGGTATTTAAACGAAAGGTATTAAAGCGTATAGTTTTGTTTGAAAAAGTATGAAAAATTTATGGGGATTTACAGTGCGAGGTAAATAAGCGAAAAAGGCAATTAAGCGTCGGGTATTTAGCCGTGGTATACTGTAGTCCATGAAAATTATTGAGGATATTGTCACATACATTTAGGTAATATTACATAGCAATTTAAGCTACAAACCAATAAAATGTACTAAAAGTCAAATGGTAAAATATATAAGTACATACTGCCTTTTGGCGCACAAAGTATTTATGTATTTGTTTACTAAGTGATGTGACTATAAGCGAAAAGTACTGTATTATACATATATGTATTTTAAAACAACAACTATTATTTACACGCTTAATGTAAACAATGTAATCAATTCACAACTCTTTAGTGTAAAACTTTACATTTAAGTAAACAGTTCCAACTATCTTGATGATTTTCTAGTTGAAAAGAGAATTATTACATGAGAAACAAACAAACCGTCAAAAGTAGAAAAAACAATACACAACAAAATCACAGCTACAAAAAAAACCGATCAGTCAACACTGGCTTAAAACAGACAACAAATAAAACCAACTAAAATAAAATAAGCAAAGAAAAAACACAAATACTTGTTGGTAAGACAACCCAACAACAACAACAACAACAATAGAGAAGCAACCACTTTGGTTAAAGAAAATTTTGTATTGGTATGACAGACCAGAGAAATGTTGGCTTGAAGACATAATCCCACTGTTCGTTCGTTTTGTATGTACGCTTTGTCTTTTGACCAAAAGTATTGCAGTCTAAGATTTTTAAATTCAGTTCAAACGCGAACGTTTCAAGATCAAGACGTGTTTAGCTCTCTCGCCTTTTTGCAAACGAAATTTAACAACCTAGAAAAATCGTTTAAAAATTTCTTACAAAAGACTCTAAAGAAAGTAAAATAATAAAAGACAACGTGCTGTAGCTAAGAAAAGACTTAAAGCCGGTCTTATCAGTTTTTTTTTTAGGTTTTCTACTACTACTACTACTACTTGTTGTTGTTGTGGCTCTAAACAGAAGTAACAAAAAACATCAACAACAACAATAACAATAATACGAAAAGTATTAAGAAATTGATGTTGATCAAGAATAATAAAAGAAAAGTAGTCTGTAGTGAGTGAGTGAAGTGACACAATTGTTTGGTTTGTGTGTGATAAAAAAAAATAAAAAATCTCAAAAAAAAAATATTTGAAGAAAAAAAGATAAAATAATTAGGTTAAATATATTTCAAAAAAATTTCTTACTTAAAAACAAATTTGGAAAAGAATCTAAAAAAACCAATAATTAATAAGATTTTTGTGTGTAAATGAGCTTAAGTGCTGAGAAATCATACAAAATGAAGATGCGCGACGTGGAGTCAGTCTTTAAATATAGACGCTTTCCCTATCCCAAAAGGTGAGTTTTGAAAAAAAAAATTGAATAAAATTAAAATAAAAAAGTCTTAGATTTGATAATAACTTGCTTGTTTAAGCTTTGTTTTAACAATGTTAAGCAGATGATACAATAAAATTTAATAAAATTTAAATACAAAGTCCAAAGGTATGGTCACACTTGGCAAATGTTAACTCAAAAAAGCGTAACCAATTGTTTTAGTACAAATTTGTTTGACTTTGTTTACTCTTACAGGAGTTTTGCAAGATCAAACAGTATCAAATAATATAAGAATAAATATTTGTTGTAACTTGTAAATAAACTTAGTTTTTTTTAATAAATAAATGAGTTCAAAAATAATTTATTTTGTGGTTACGTCTTTTTCGATAAATATTTGCCAAGTGTGACCGTAACATTTGTTAACAGCTTGTTAATTAGATGATGCAAATTATAACACATTAAATAATCAAAGGATCGGTTTTATCAAGGACTAATGTCATTCAGGTCTCTACACAAATCTGAGAATAAGTTACAATGTAATCGATAGATTATAATAAGAACAAGCTTTTATTAAAGAATTTAAGAAAAATATATCAAGAATTCCCTTACTTAAGAATTTTATCATGGCTATGCTTCTGCTTAAAGATGCAAACTAGACTTATTTTTCAAATTAAATTAATAATAAATTAATGTTCAAATCGAAAGGCTAAACTGTTATTGATGGATGAAATCGAAATGGAAATATAGTTTATCCTAATTCAAAAAATATCCCTTTTTAACTTTTTTTTTGAAAATTTCCAAAATTTCAATTTTAATTTTTTCAAAATTTTGTTAAACAAATTTTCCAATATTAAAATAATTTCTTGTTTTATTATTAACAACATCTAAGAGAACAAAACGAAAAAGAGATTTACATTCAAAACTTTTTTAATTTAGAAATGGCTGAGTTTTTTTCAAGTGCTTTTGTTAAAACTTTTCAACAATTTTTCAAAATTTTGTTAAAAAAAAAATATTGAAATTTTTAAATCATAAATTGAAATTGAACTGTTTTCAAATAAAATCGAAAATTAAAAACGAACATTTTTTTATAAGATATGATAAAAATCGAACGGTTTTTGATTAATTTTTGTTTCTTTTCAAATTATTACAAGTGAAAATAACAACTTTTATTAAAAAATTAAAATTGTTTTTAATAGAAAAAAATGTATCGAGGTGTTTTTAATTAATAAATATTTCGAATCACAACAAAAAAGATTAAGCGAGTTCGGTTTTATTTGGCTTCTCCAAATCTTTCAAAGGTGGACTTTAACTTCTGAGCGAAAGTTTTCCAACGCCTTTTTACTTCAGCTCTATCGCCTTTCCAATTTTGTTTTGCCAGTTGTGGGTGTTTTTCAATAAAAGTTACCATGAACTTTTCCTGAGAAGTATTTGTACTGAATTTTTATTTTTTATTTATTTTCCAAACATTTGAAATTTGAGCTTAAATTTCGTTTATTTTTCCTCTTCTCGGTTTAAAAACAGTTTAAACAGTGAATTTTCGTTTTTGATTACATTATTTTTAGCTTACATTTTGATAGAAACAAATGGAACATGAAATCGAATTGGTTTTAAAAAAGAAATCGAATTAAAACAGAGTGTTGCCATTTTCATTTTCAGTTCGCTTTTGGAACCATTACATACCTGATACTTTCTGGTATACTTAACAAGATTCTAGGGAACTAAAATCAAAAGAATTTGATTAAATAGCTAGCTAAATTTATCAATGGTTGCTATTTGAGAGGCAGAGGTTTCTACAGCAACTTTTCCAAATTGCAAGTTTAATATTTTTAAAATTTTGTTAAACAAATTTTTCAAATTTCAAGATTTTATTCCTTTATATTAAAGACAAGCTCAGCTGTTACAGAAATTTGAATTCACAGGGGTTTGTTTGTTTTAATTATTCAATATAAATACATAATAAACAATTCTTAATATTTGTTTAAATAAATTTTTCAATTACAAAGATTTTACTTTCTAATATTATAGAAAACAATTAAGACAATGAAATTTTAAAATTTTGCAGTAACTGTAATTTCTTTAGAAAATTTATAAAGATTTTGTTTGAGAAATTTTCAAATTTCAAGCTAAAAATCCTTTATATTATTGACAAGTTCCATGTTATCAAAAATAAAAACAAGTAAGAAAGTCAAGACCGACCATATAAAACCTAACACACAGCATTTGTATAAAACAGTTTTTCAAAAATGGCCGCTATATGGGAGATATGACCTGTTATGGACCGATCAATCAAAAATGTTGTGACATGACTCGTGAATATAAATATTATGTATGTTATACTTTATCTCAATATAAATACTATTAAGAGATTTATGAAGGTTAACGTGAATTTCGAAGAGGGTCTTATATGGAATTTCTGACTAATTATAGACCGACCATTATAAAACAAGGTGTCATCATATCTGTATATATGAAACTTATTTGTGTTCAATTTCATTTAGATGCCAACATTTTTAACAGATTTATGCTCCTTAAAGTCATTTTCGAAAGTGGGCCTTATATGGGAGCTACGATCAATTACAAACCGATCTTCACAAAATTTGTAGATGTAATTTGGCTTTGTTTACTACTTATTTGTGTTGAAATTATTTTAAATACTCACATAATTCAAACATTTATAATCGTTAAACTCCTATTTCGGGAGAACCGATTTCCACCAGTTTCAATCACCTCCGTACTTGGGGCAAAATTGCGACCTACACTCTGCGCACAAGCTTTACATGGACAACCAGAGAGCCAGACGTAAGGACGGACGGACGAATTAACGGACATCGTTCAATCTACTCAGGAAGTGATTCAGAGTCGATTGCGTGTTGGACCATTATTTACGGGCCTTACAAACAACAGCACAAATCCAATATACCCTCCCCACTATTGTGGTGTAGAATATAATAAATACGAACTGTATTTGTACCATATAAAATTTAGCTTTTTCTGATATTGAAATTAACTGATATTTGGTAGGACTTGCGTTTTGAAATATGCCAAGAATTTTTTAAATATTTTTTTTCAAATTTCAAGATTAGTAATTTTAATATTATTGGCAACATCGGAAAGTATAAAAATAAAAAAGATTTGTGGCTGAAGCTTTTCAAATGAAACAGTGGTTAAGATTTCAATTTAGTTTATTTCCAACACACTTTTCAAAATTTAAATTTTTTGACAATTTGTTAAACTGATTTTGAAATTGAAAGATTTTACTTGGTGGTACTGTTAAAAAATAAAAAATAATTAGAAATTTAGCTGTTTTAATTTAGCTCAAGCTGTAATTTGAATTAGTAAGTTTTTGGAGGAAATTTTTCAAATTTATATTTTAAAGTTTTTCAAAATTTTGTTAAACAAATTTCCAAAATTAAAAATTATATTTTACTATATTGTTTGCAAGCTGCAAAATTATGAAAATAAAAAAGATTTAAATTAATAACTTTATAAGTTTAGCATTATTGGTGATTTGATATCAAAGGTTTTCTTAAATACTTTTTAAAATTCCAAGTTAATTTTTTTTTAAATTTTTTCAAACAAATTTTGGAAACTGAAAAATTTTACTTTATGCAATTATTTCTAAGTTCTTAGTGAATAAAAATTAAGTATAATAAGTTTAATAACATTTAAAATTTAGCTCAGGCTATAAAATGTATTAATAGGTTAGTGGTAGAAATTTTCAAAATTGCCATTTCAAATTGTTAAAAATTTTGTTAAGCAAATAAATAAATTTATAAATTATATTTCCTGATATTATTCACAACATCTAAGAAAATTTAAATCAAAAAGATTTGTTTTGGTAGTTAAACAAAATTAACAGTAGCTTTGATTTGAATTCAAATGTTTTCGTGAGCACTTTTCAAAATTTCAAGTTAAAATTTTCTAATATTTTGTTAAACAAATTTGGGAAATTTAAAGATTTTACTTATGCTATATTTGCTAAGATCTAACAAAACAGATTTCTTAAAGAAATATATCACTGGCTTAGCAAATATTGTCTTGTGACTTAGCTTAACATGTTGTGTGGTTTTCCACACATAAGTACTTTCTATGTATTTTGTTGTAAGAACAGTATATTTTGTACACAAATGCGGTTTTTTTTTTTGCTTTTTTAATGAAATAAAATAAAAATGTGTTGAAAACAACACATGAGGTTACTTAATGTAAGTTGTTTTTTGAGATTAATAATGAAAACTAAATTATTTGAGCTTCCATAAAAACCCTGTGGATAACCCTAGTTTTTCTCCAGCCATACCAAAATTTGTTGCTACTGTATAGACAACTATTAAAGCCTCGCTAGCTACCGCTAAGAACTACAGCCATTTAAACCTATAACATGTCTTTTAATATTGCCTCTAAAAAAAAAAATCATAATAAATACTTTTTTTTATTTCAAATCCCCTTCACTTTGATTTTTTCTTAAAAATATACATAAATGCATATAAAAAAAATAAAAAAAAAATACTACATTAGCAGCAATATTATTTTAATAATTCATTACTGTTCATTGCTCGTCATTCATACGTTTACAGCAAAATCTTTAGAGTATGATGGATAAAAGCTACATGCAAAAATTATTGCCAACCTTTTACACTGGTTTTCAAAACAAAAGCTGCAACAAGGCACGACTAGAAAAGAGATAGGAAGACAATTTACATTTTGAGGAGGCCAGGCAAAGTAGACAAACCGTTTGTTGTACTTTAACACGACCCGACAGTTGATAAATCAAGTGTTTTTTTTGCATCTATTTTTCACCACCTTTTTTTGTTGTTTTTTTTGTTATGGTGAAACAGTATTTGCTTAATAGCGAAATTTTTAGTTGTGATGTTCAATAAATGGAAATTACTTTTTTGGTTTTCTTAGCCATAAGTCGATATAAAAAGTAAATGTTTTGTCTTCAATAAATGGTAGAGTAAAACGGAAAATAATTAAGTCCCATAGTCCCCATTTACATGAAGCAAATTCTTAAGCTAAGCTGATTACCTGTTAGGCAACGGGGTGAGGGGCAGATAAGACGAGTACAAACTTGATTGTACTAGCAATCTCTTATGTAGTGTATACAAAAGTGTATGTATACCTACTATCAAATAAAAATACTAGCGATTTAAGCAATAAGAATTGTGCTTCACACAGCACCGATGAAATTTCAAGGAAAAATTGTATCAACATCTTCAATAAAAATTGCTTTGTGTAAATTCTGACATACATATGTATGTAGCTGAAAACATTTGTTAACGTTCTTTAAGAATATAAATTTCAAAAGCAAACTAGATATTTGTCTCTGTAAGAAAGCATTAAGATTTTTAACTGGTAGAGATAGCGACACTAAATATGATTTGTTATTCAGAGCACACATTATTATGTTTTCAAAACTTTCACTTGCTGGTTCCTTAAATTTAAACTTCATATCAGCCTTGTGTGGAAAACCACACAAAAAAAATTCCTTTATATATGTTAATAAAATGATCTTGAATTATTTTGCCGCCTCAATTTAGCCTGGTAAATGCTTTAATTTATTCAAAAATATTTATTGTTAACGAAATATTTAAAAACTGACTTTGTGTGGCTTTCAACACATATGTAATTTCGATGTACTCTGTTTAAATATGTTTAAATGGCTTAAATATATTTTTTCTTAACTAGATATTTCAGAACTGACTTTTTTACTAGTTGTGTGGTTTTCCACACATATGTAATTTATTAGTATTTTGCCTTAGGAACAGTGTTTTTTGTTGTTAAATGGGTTTTATAGATTCAAAAAAACTTTTGATAATGTGATATTTAAAATATTACTTTGAAATTTTGTGTGATTTTCCACAAATATATAATTTCTGTGTATTTTTTAAGGAACAGTATTTTTTGTCTTAAAATATGTTTTATTAATTTCAGAATATTTTTGACTTTGAAATATTGTGTGATTTTCCACACATATGTTATTTCTAAATTGTTTACTTTAGGAACAGTATTTTTTCTATCGTTAAATTTGTTTTGTTGATTCAGAATTATATTTTTATTGATAAAATTTAAAAATTTGCTTAAGAATGTTATGATTTTCCACACATAAGAAATTTCTAAGTATTTTGCATTAGAAACAATATTTTTTGTCAGCGAACTATTTATTAATTCCCAAATATTTTTTATAAAGAGATCTTTAAACAGCAAATTTATTGCTAGTTGTGTGGGTTTTCACACAAAATAATTTATTTTAGGAATTTTCTTTTGACGTTAAATGTGTTTAATTGTTTCAAAAATAATTGTTTTTGCTGATATATCTGAAAAATGTTCTCTAAAATATTGTGAGGTTTTTCACACACATAAAATTTATAAGTATTATGTTTTAAGAACAGTAGTTTTGTTTCACTAAGTCTAATTTTTTTTAACGAGATATTTACAAAGAGATTTGCTTACAACGTTGTGTGGTTTTCCACACATATGAAATTTCAATGGATTTTGTACTAAGAATAGTGTTTATTGACATCAAATATGTTGCATTGATTCCAAAATATTTTTAAGAAAGATATATTTTCAAAGAGAACTTGCTTATCATGTTGTGTGGTTTTTCACACATAGGAAACTTGAGGGGATTTTGTACTGAGAATAGTATTTATTGACAGCAAATATGTTTTATTGATTCCAAAATATTTTTTAAAAAGAGATATTTTAAAAATGACTTTGTTTACCCTGTTGTGTGGTTTTCCACACATATGAAATTTCAATGCATTTTGTACTTAGAATAGTATTTATTGACAGCAAATATGTTTTATTGATTCCAAAATATTTAAAAAAAAAAGAGATATTTCAAAAATTACTTTGTTTACCCTGTTGTGTGGTTTTCCACATATATGTAATATCTATAGATTGTGCACTATTGAGATCAAATGTTTTAGTAACTCACAAATATGTTTAAGAAAGTTATTTCTTCAAAGTGTTTTTGTTCACCTGTTGTGTGGTTTTCCACACATGTGAAATTTACATGTATTTTGCATTAGGAATAGTATTCTTTGTTGCCACATATATTTTTTGTGTCAATTTATGGTAAATACATACATATATAAAAATTTGGGGAAAATAACACATTAGAAGAAACAAGGTAAGTGTTTTGTAATTGAAACCAAAGTTAAATTTCTTCAATTACTTATAAAAGCTTTGCTAATAGCTCTAATTTACTTAAAAACAGTAAACTTTGGCAAGAAATGTATTAACAATTGAAGTTAAATTAAGGTCCTGCGAACACCTACATATAATTTAAGCTGAACTAAGGCCCTACAAATACTTATAATTAAAGCTGAACTAAGGCCCTAAAAAGAACTATAGTTCAAGCTAAACTAAGGGCCATTATTACAACTTGCCTCTAATGTTCTTAATAGTAAAAGGTAACTTTAATTAAAGTGAGGAATAAAGTGACGTTTAAAATTTTTCGTTATTTCAACTTCCTTGTAAAATAAAATAATTTTTTTCTAAAATATGGCAATATTTGTTTGTGAAAAAAAATTGAAATTCAACAGTCTACTTTGAGGCTGATTGTATTCAAAAATATTCTCCAGGTTATTAACCCATTAACCGCCAAAATAAAACCAGAAGTGGCAATTAAAAAAAAAATTAATTTTTTTATTCATTGTACATAAAATTAACATAAAAGTATCCAGGTTATTAATATAAATCAAACGTCTGCTTCCCATTTTTGTTTATCAAATTATTTATTGGCAAAACAAAATTGAAATTAATTTATTTTTCATGTAGCGAACATTTTTTTCAGAACATATGACAACTTCAAATACATAAACCTCACTATAAAATTTAAAAGCAAGATGATCTTTCCTTTAGCTTATAATAACCAAATACTTCTTATCTGTCTGATAACATCATACCTTTAACTATTGCCAAGTTGTAATAATGGGCCTAAGTCTTATTTGAAGATCTATAATAAACGACTTAATAAAGTCAGTTGAAAACATTGTAATATTTTATACCGGAGATTGATGAGTAAATACAATTTATAGTTAACAGGAAGCACTTAATAGCCAAAATAATAAAGCATATATAAACAAATTTAATTAAGTAGTAATGATTAGCTGTCTATAAAATCCTGCCTTTCTCTAAACTAATTGCAATCAATCATCATTTATTTGATAAAGCTTGATCAATTCTTTCTTTTAATTTAATTTTATTTATTTATACAAAATATTCCCTGATTACACTCGTTAAATTTATTTGAGGTCATTTTAGGTTTAGTATTTTACTTTAATTACGGTTTTTTCATTTCTTTTGTACACTTTCTGGTCCAGGAAATAAATTATTTTACTTTTAATGTTTGCTGTAAAGCTAAAGCGTAAAAATTTACAAAATTTGCAAAATTTCCTTTTACTTTTATTTTTCTTAAAAAAACACGATGTTTGCAACGTGTTTGTTGCAATTTGTTACAAGAAAAAGTAGGAAATTGTTGCTATAAAATTAGCTACAATTGAAAACAACACGCCTTAATAAAGTTTTCTAGTTTTTTTTATTCTGCACTATTTCTTTAAACTCTCAACACTTATTTTTTAAAAAGCCTTGGAGACCAAACAGAAAAAAATTAAAAATAAGCTGGGAAAAAATTTGAAATAAAACGACGGACTAAATATAGTTTAAACTAAAAAATTGTTGCTGAACTCAATACCAAAAATAGTGGCTGTGTTATTGGTTACAGCTGAAAAGCAACCACAGCAACAAATATGTAGTTTCTCGATATAATAGGCTGGTTGCAGCTAAAACTAATTTAAAACTGGTCAACAACATTTCAGTAAAAAAAAAACTAAACGCGGTTGAAAATGAAAATCACCCAGTTTTCATTTTTTAATTGAACATTTTATGCAGAAAACTAAAACAACATAAACCGGTATCAATTGTTTTGGTAACAAAACTTTAAAGATACATTTTTTGTTTGTTTCATTACGATACTTGCAGTTGGCAACTTATGCATTCAACTTCATGCCACCAGTCAGACAGCCAACCGGCCAACCAGCCAGGCCTTTTCATGGTTCCATATTGTTTTATTGTTTATTTGCCATACCATGCCAATGTCCATGTGTTAAAGTGGTGGTGGCTGGCTGGCTGGTTGACTATTGGTCTGTCTGACTGTTTATCTGCTTGAATGTTTAAATCAGTTGTTTTTTGTGGTTCAAGCTCTTACTTTTTTGTGTGTGTATCTTTAATGTAGCTATTCTTAAATTCTTAAAAACTACAACAATATCCTAAACAAAAAGTTAACAATTTTAATTTGAGCTGTTTTCGTGTTTTATTTAAGTTTAGTTTAGTTTTGTTTTCGTATGGCTTACACATGACTTTACTGCTTTAGTTTCAAAAAAAAAATAAGCTTAAAATTTCGACTTACTTGGTCAACGCATTAATCAATCGTCAATTGTATCTGCCAGTGAGTTGTTTAAACAAAAAAAAATATATATTTACGATGGCCATTGTAAAATATTTATGACTTAATTTGTCAATTAAATTAACAAAGTAATTGTGTTAATTATTTTTCCTTTTTTTTTTTTGAAGGCGGTAGTCAAACATGCTCAAAGCTTACAAAATACAAAGTTTGGACAGCTAAAATTAACAAAAGAACGAGAACAAATGACAAGGGATATAAATAACTATGAATTTAGCTGCATTCAGAATATGAATAGACCTGCTAGAGCAGCTAAACTAGGACTCTAAAGGTACCTATGATTGCAATTTAACAGCCTTCAAAGGACCTGCAGACCTAAAGCTTAGCCACAATTTTCATAAGAACTTCAACTGATGCTAAACTGCACACAAACAAAAAATATAATTGTAGATGTTTACCACAACAATGACAACATTTTTACAAGTTTTTCAACAATGTTATGGTCGATGTAATTATTTATATGATTGCGCTACCGATTTAGATGATTACCACAATCATACATACGTTTGTAGTAACTATGTATATATTTATTGCAATCATGTTTATGATGAATCCATTTATCATAATTTTTTGTTCTTTGATTATAATAGAGAACAACATAATATGATATAATCATTCATCATAAAACTGATTGCTACAAACATTATATGTTTACCATAATCATATATATGATTATGATAATCATGTGATTGGTAACTTAACCATATCATGGTTGCAGAAATCATATAAATAATTACAGTAACCATAATATTTAAAATTTTTTTTAAAGTAAGTGAGTTAATGTACAATTTATTTTCTAACTAAGACCTTTGCAAATTTAAGAAAACTTTCCAAATAAAAATTTCTTGTCTTACTTTTTCTGAAAATCTTTTTCCCTCACACTTTAAACTTCACTAATGTTGTAACATATTTCTATTATTTTTATGTTCAACTTAATGTGTAATAAAATTCACACAATGCACACACTATTTAAGAGCAAAATTCAAAGTCACGTTCAACTGATTAAACAATGCGCTGTTAATACTAATAAAAATAATAACAACAACTGCAGGTAGTATGTATAGTTTAACAATAGCAACAACAACAACAGTAACATATTTAAGAAAAACCACTAAAACCTCAAAAAACATTAACAATGAAATTTATATCATACCCGTACATCAATCTTTACAAAACACATAGTAATGAACTGTGTAAAAGTTCTTGAGTTTCAAAGAATAACTATTTCGTTAAGCAGAACAGATATTTGCTGTAGTACGGGAAGCTAAGACTTTCACTTGAGTAAAACAAGTTTCTTGAACGTCCCCACAAATGTAGATTGATTTATAAAGTTCTTTAACATACCAACAAATGTAGATAATTTCAAGCTTTACGATCACTTACGATCATGAATCTATGATTGATGATCTACAAATGTAGATCACTCACAATCATGATTCTGTAGCTTTATGTATAGAGTAAGTTTAACCTTTAATCACATAATTTAAACAATCACATAATTTTAACTGTCACAGAAATGCAGATCATACCAAGCTTTACGATTGCTAACGATCATGTTTCAGTACAGAGTAAGTTCACCGTTTAATCATATAATTAAAACAAGAATGTAGATCTTTCACGATAATGATTCATGTGTAAAGTAGTTCACCTTTCAATTACATTATTAAAAGGCGTTTTTTCTTTCCACATAAGTGATCTACATTTTAAGCTTTACTATCGGTTACGTTCATGATTTTGTATTTTTTAATTGTACCTTTCAATTGCGTAATTAAACCTTTTTTAACTTTTATACAAATGAAGATCATTTACGATCGCTCGTGATCATGATTCTAAAGATCGATATATAGAGCAAATTTACTTAGTTCATTACAAACTGACTTTATTTAAATAAGTTCTATCGCTTACGATCATTAGAAGGAAAATTTTCATGTATGCGTTATTTAATAAATTAAAAACTATTATATAAAAAACCAATGTACCTTAAATTAAATCAATCTTAAAGATTGATTGGAGAAAACGTAACTGAATTCTCGGAGTAGATTAAAAAATAACTTGATCGCTTACGATCAATCTTCTTGTAATCATTGAAATTTTAAAACATTATTTAAATACCTGTTATTTGATAGATAAAAACGAGAAATATTAATATTTAATGTTAAAGACTTTGTGAAAATGTTAGCCAATTCTTTGTGTTAATTTAAGAATAACTCAATTTAAACAACTCCGATCGCTTATGATCGCGCGATCATTAAAATCTAATTATCCAAGTATCTTTAGTTTGAAAAATAAAAACAAGATAAACCTATAAGGGATTATGAAAATTTAATTAACTTCTTTGAGTTGAACTTAAAACTACAATTTTCGTTTAATTAAATTTGATCGCTTACGGTCGTTTTGCGATCATTGATATTTTAAGAAATTAACCTAGTATCTGGGTTGATAGAAAAAGTCCATATCAAACTATACTTAGTCTTAAAGAATTGGGAAAAAAGTAAGTGAATTCTTTGCAAAGCAAACTTCATTTAAGAAATCGCTTATGAACTTGCGATCATTGTAATTGAAATGATCTTATACATTTATCTAATATAATTTGTTAGAAAAAAAACGAGAAACAGATAAAAGTAAGTGATTTCCTGAAAGCTTTAAAAAATCAATTGCTTTAGACAGCAATCGAATGCTTACGATTTTCTTGCAAACATTAAAATTGTAAAGAAATTGGCTTTAAAAGTGAATTGCTGATTGGATTAAAAAATCACTGCATTTAAACTATATCGATCGCTTACGATATTCATGCAATTATTGAAATTGTTGCAATCATTGTATCTGTAGTTAGATAAGAACTATATGAACTTAAAAATATATTGAGTTGATTGAAAAAATTGCTTTATTTAAACTACATAGATCGATTACGATCTTCTTAAGCTTATATCTTTGCTTACACTTTGTAATTTGTTTCTTTAGTGGATTGATAAATTGTTTAAGCTTAAACTTGACAGCTTCTATATTTTCTTTATAAAAATAGTAAGCCGGCATTCCCACATGGATTTCTCTGTAAAAGTAAAATAAAATTCCTAAGAAAATCTTATACAGCTACGTGCAAATGATTAAGGACACGATACTAACATGTAAGTTAAAGCAAATAATACGAAAGATTTTATGTCAAACTCAAAATTAATCGTAGTTTAGTTAAGCAAATCAAAGCATTATAGAACCTCGTTCATGCTTCAAAGTGGCGCGAGTGTACTTTGGATCAAATTCTTTCAACTTTGGTCGACGAAATATTTTATTAATTTTTGTTTCGTCCGAAAATATTACTGTTTTCCCTTCTACATCCGTCCAATGGAGGTATTTCTTTGCGAATTCGAGACTTTTCTTTTGGTTACTTTCATACAATAATGGCTTCATGCGTGAAATTCTTCCAAACAGTACAACTTCTCGGAATCGACGTTTTACTGTATTTACACGCAGAGAAATAACATGCATGGACATGATTACGACAACTACACTGTGTTTTTTGGTAACAATACGAGTATATTGTTATGATACACAAATAATTGTTATTTTAATTTGATTTTAACAATAATTTAGTTACTATAAACATTTGTATGTATCGCAATTATAAAATTGAATATGGTTCATTAAAACATGGTTATTTTTAAAAAATGTTTACCACAACTATTGAATGATAACTATTCGAACATATTATGTTATTTACAACTATTTAAACTTACAAATAACCATTAAATGATAAGTTTCTACTAATAAAATCATAATTTGACAAATAGTAAAAATAAAATGATATTAATTTAATATATTATGATAAAGTACTATTATAATATAATTGTTTTAGATCATAATATGATTAATTCAGACTATAATATGATTACTTTAGATCATATTATAATTACTTTAAACTGTATGGTTACCTTGGGTCATAATATGATCATGTATGCCAATTTTATGATTATAATTATATGTTATGATATATGATGTTATAATATCAAATTATGATTAACAAGAAAATATTATGATGAAATATTACGACGATAACTGATTATAATATGATATTTTATGGCACTTATATATTTATCATAATATGTTTTGACAACAATCATAAATTCACAATCATAAGGCCACCTTTTCTGTAGTTGAATGCTTTCTGCAATATTTCCACATTTTTAAAACATTCAAAGTTGTTGTGATTTCTCTAAGCGTTACCCGCCTGATGCATTTGTACAATAATAGTTCTAGTTCTGACATTACAGGATTTGCTTTCACCCATATTAGTAGTAAGAACTTTTCATATACTGAAAAACCACTCTGTGTTAACATAATTAATTTAAACTAACTTTTAAAAATTACCTGAATATGAAAATGTTATTAAATTAATCACTGGCCTTAATTTAGTGCAGGATTAATTTATTTTACAAATTATAAAAAACACCACAAAGAAAGAAATACTTAAATATTAAAATAAAAGTGTTAAATTTTATCAATTTATTTAATAAATATTACCTTTAACATAACTATTTAAATATTGAATACTACTGACCTTAATTAGTTGCTCGCAGCTGTGAATCTTTGTTTCTTTGTTTATAAAAGTCTTTGAGGATTTATGCAACAACTCTAGGTTTTAAAATATATCATTCCAAGGCATCCAAAGCACAAACAGTAAACCTTTTGACAAATTGTCTTTCAAACTCATACAAATATATCTTTAAAGCAGATCACCACTACTCATTCACTTTGTATTGACAAAGATTGCTTGTTACAGATCTTGGTTTTTTTTTTTTTTTGACTGTCACTTTATTTTTCACAAAACCATAGAGTTGACATCATAAATTTTTAAAAATCCAAAAAAAAGCATTTGATTTTACTCCAAATGTTTTACATACTTGCTGCTCATTCATTCGCACTGGCAGGCAGGCGTTCTCATACTTCAAACATCATGTGTTTGAGTCAAAAAGAGTCAGAACAAATTTTTTTTTATGAGATTTTTAACCATGACCAGGTATCAAAACAATTAAACAAGTCAATCACTCACTATACACAACAAAGTGTTTGGAATTTGAGTTTATTTATGTTGTTGTTGTTTTTATTGTTGTTGTGTTACAAACATTTTTCCAGCTCACACTTATGCGAGGTTAGCTAGCTAGCTAGCTGGCTGCACTGTTTAGAACATAAATCTAGTTTATTTTTCGTTGGCTGTATTCTTTTCTATTCTGTTCATTTCATTAAATGAATTTGAGATTTTCGGCATGTTCTTTTTTATAAATACTACGTGCTGCTCCAGATTTGTCAGTGTAAAAATGCTTACACTGAAAACCAAAAAAATAACAAAAAAAAAATAAGTAATAAAGACGAACAAAATGTGTCTAACTGTGGAAAATTCATTTTATAGATCAACATTCAGGCAATATGTTGAATGGAATAGGATTTTAATGCAGATGGCTACGAGCTAAGGCACGTGAAATGAAATCCAAACTGGCTAAATAACCAATAAAGGAAAACTATAATGAATTAATAGAATTAACTACCAATCTAAGGGGTTGGATGTGCATTGTACTGTATTTATAGAATAGTAAACCTAATTCTAATCTAAAGCAATTTTATAAACTCCCTAAAAAGTCTAAAAATAAGTAAGAAAGTATAGTAATACCCTACACCCAAAATAAAATAGTTTTTCAGAAATGAGCGCTATATGGGAGTTAAAACCTATTATGGACCGATAATCCAACAATTTAGTGCCATGACTTCTGTAAATAAAAATATTATGTATGTTATACTTTATCTTGATATAAATATTTTTAAAAGATTTATGGCGGTTAAAAAGAATTACGTAGACGGTCTTATATGTAAGTTTCTACTAATTATGCACCGACAATTATAAAATTAGGTGTCATTATTTCTGTATATATAAAACTTATTTGTGTTGAACTTAATTTGGATGCCAACATTTTTTAAAGAGATTTATGTTCGTTAAAGTGATTTTCTGAAGTAAACTTTATATGTGAGCTATGAATAATTGTGGAACGATCATTATAAATTTGGGCCGTATGATTTTTGTATATGTGAAACATTTTCGTGTTGAATATTATTCGGATACCTAGATTTTTAAGAGAGTTAAAAGTTACTATTTAAAGTGATTTTCGAAAGTTGGCCTTATATGGGAGCTACAGATTTATCATCATAAAATTGTAGCATAATATTTGTATATATACTCAACATATTTGTGTTCAATATGAGGGCGATTTAGAAACTACTTAGCTTAGAACAGAAAGATAATAGTTTTTCAAAAACATTTTTATTTTTCAATTTCACTTAGTCCAACGCTTATCTAGCATTTCTATCCCTTGATTACAATAGTTTTCCTCAAGGCCTTCAAAATAATGGTTTACAATTGTAATTGCATCTTCATTTAAGGTAAAACGCTTGACAGCTAGAATTTTTTTTAGATTTGGGAACAGCTAAAAGTCACTGGGAGCTAAATCGGGAGAATAAGATGAGTGGTCAAGCAACTTGTACTTTAATTCGTTTATTTTAGCCATTGTTAAAACACTCTTGTGCTCAGGTGCATTGTCTTGATGAAAAATTGTGTTTTTTTTTTGTGTTGTAAGCCAGGACGTTGTTCTCGAAGTTTTACATTTAATTGATCCAAAATGTTACAATAGTACTCTGAATTTATTTCTCTACCCTTTTGCAGATAGTCAGTCAATAACATACCTTTAAAGTCCCAAAAACCGTTGCCATAACCTTACCAGACTTATTCCAGCTTCAGTCTATTGCTTGGATTGTTCTTTTGTCTCTGCAGTATAGTGGTGGATCCATGTCTCATCAACAGTTATGAAACGACGTTTAAAATACATTTTATTTTTCTTAAAACGATCCAAACTAGCTTGAGATATTTTCATTCTTATGCGTTCGACTGTTAACAAAATGAGGGTGCTGTAGCTTAATTGGTTAGAGCATTTGATCACTAAGCATGAGTTGGTATTTGTAGCCCGGGTTCGATTCCTAGCCTCTGCCACTCAAACAACATCAGTTTCTGATAATTATTAGTTTTCTTTTCTATCCATCATAATTAAAATTTCTCACAGCGCCCTTCTTCGGTATTATAGCATTCATAATAATTAAATAAAAGCTACAAAATCAAGCTTTAACATTAATGCGCCTACTCACCACTAGAGGTGCTGTAATGTATGTATATATATGCATATTAATTGCCTCAGTGTTACTTCCCTTAAAAAAAAAAAAATGAGGCACCCATCTTGCAAAAAGTATTTTCATCTGTAGTTCTTCATGCAAAATTAAATGGACTGGATAATTTGAGATTAGCTATTTCGCGCACTTTTATTTGTCGATCATTTAACACCATATCGTGCACTTTGGCTACAATCTCTGTTGTTTTTGCTGTTGTTGGACATCCACTACTTGGTTCATCGTAAATACTTGTACGACCACGTTTAAATTCAGCAACCCAAATTTTTTACTGTTGCATATTAAGGAGCACTTTCACCTACCACATTCACCATATCATTATGAATTTCTTTCCCGATAAACCTTTTTTATTTAAATATTTAATGACGCCACGAATTTCTAATTTTCCCATTGTAAAAAAAAATGCGGATGCATCTTTTTTGAACACCTGTTTCTATATGAAGGAGTTGACAGATCAAAAAGAAATTTAACATGTATTCATAGCACAGAAGGAAATTTCTAAAACACTTAACTTTTTTTTGTTTATACCGCGCTTTCTGCTCTAGGCTAAGAAGTTTTCGAAATATTGTAGATGTTAATTGGCTTCAGTTGCCGCTCATTTGTGGTGAAATTCGTTTGGATACTTGCATAAATCAAATATTTATGATCGTTTAATCATATATGTCCTTGGACCGAAAAAATATCATGTACATACTAATTTTTATCGAAATATCTTAATAATTGCGCCCTGTACTCTGCGCATAAGCTTTACATGTTCAACCAACCAGACGGACGAACGTTAAATAAACTCAGGAAGTGATTCTGAGTCGATCGGTATACCAATATTTATGAGTGTTACAAACATCAGCACAAATCCAATATAGCCTCTCCACTATGTAGGTGTAGGGTACAAAAAAACCTTATTTTGCTTTCATTAAATTATAATGCAATTCTAGTTTTTATATTATGCATATTTAAGATTATACTTCTTTTCTTTTGCAATTTTTGCTTTTCAACCCAAATTTATTGACCCATTTGGGCCCGTCACATTCCTACCAATAGGCAGCTGCCTGCCTTAAGAAATTTTATTATAACTTACCATACTTATGTATATGACTGATGTATGACGGTAATGTTGGCTTAATGGTTTTTGAAGTTTTGAATTTTACGAGTACTTAAGTACTATATTAAATGTATGTATGTATGTGTATATTAAATGTATGTACATCTACTGCTTCAGAAAATATGAGCCATTTTTTGGCAAGAACAAACCCACACATTCAAACTCACCCGCTCACATATAAACGCATATTAGCCATAACAAAGTATGCATAGATATATCATTGGAATTGACAATACCCCTCTTCCTTGCTACATAATAAATGATGGTCACAGTAGGTTTAGAAGTTCATAGTATTTAGCTAAGTTAAAGGGGTCGTTATGATGTACGAGCATACATATAGTAATTTTTTCGTCACATTGTAAACGTTTTGCAGGCGGTTATTTTTTGGTCAAATGTTTTTGTTGTTACATAGATACTAAAAGCGTTAGTAGAAAAACCTTTATATAGAAAAATAAATATTACTGTTTGATGTTGTTGTTGCTACTGCTGCTTTAGCTAGAAGTTTGTTTTCAGTTAACAGTGTGTGAGTGACTGAGTGACCAACCATCTAGTGGCATTGCCTTTGGTTGTTTGGGTCAGCAAATAATTCGTAAATTTATTCCGCCGCTTTAACAAATCTAAAGTTCTGTTTTTTTTTTTGATATTGTTTATTGGTGTTTTTAGCCTTTTTGGATTTGAATTTGCTGTATGTACGCTACGCAAAGCAATTTTCATATAAAATAAAATGGATTGGTATTGTCACCTCTTAAATTGTCCCCAGCTTGGCCAATTGAAAAATTTTGAATTATTGTAAAGCAGAGTGGTTTATTAGTTCTTAATAATATTTTTTTTAGCGATTTGTAATGGATAGGCAGCTCAAGGAGATCGCAATTTTGTGTAACCGTAAATACGAACCATAACAATTAAATTTTTAGCTGATTTAAAAAAAATTTTGACTTTAAGGAAATTTTAGAGGTTTTACTAAACTTTTTGGGAATTAAAAAAAACTAACTTTTTTCTGCATTTTCTTATAGTTTATAATGAATCTAAGACAGATTTTAAAATAAAAACGTATATTTTTTTAGATTTACATGTATTAAAAATTAAAGAAATTTTGGGTTTTTTTCTCAAAATTTTTGGGGAATTTGAAAAATTACTAATTTTGCATTTTGTTTACTTCGAAATTAATTGAAGATTTTCATAAGGTTAAAATAATATTTTAAGAAATTTTCTTTCAATGAAATTTTGACAATTTTTTGAAAAGTTTTCGGAAATTTAAAAAAATTTTAATTTTTAAATGAAATTAACACTTTTTTTAGGTAGAAAACTAAATTTTTTAATTGACTTGCTTCTAAGGAAATTTTGAGGATTTCTCCAAAACTCTTTGGGAATTTGAAAAATTAGTTATTTTGCTTTTTTTTACTTCTAAATTAATTAAACACTTTTATTACGGTTAAAATTAAATTTTAAATTGAATTAATTAATTAAAAAATGGTTATTTTGCAAATTGTTTTAATTTTAAATTAATGTAGGACTTTTATAAGGTTAAAACTAAATTTTTTAATTGATTTACTTTTAAGGAAATTTTGAGGATTTCTTCAACACTCTTTGGGAGTTTAGAAAATTATTTATTTTGCATTTTTTTTACTTCTCAATTAATTGAAGACTTTTATTAAGGTTCAAATTAAATTTTTAATTTATTTGATTTCAAGGAAATTTTGGAGATTTTTCCAAAACTTTTTGGGAATTAAAAAAATTTTTTATTCTGCAAGTGTTTTTACTGTTAAATGAATTTTAGAATTTTTGTAGGTATAAAACTAAATTTTAATGATGATTTAAAAATTAATTAGACTTGGTGAAATTGAGGCTTAATCTCATATACCCAAGAATTTGTGTATGAAAGTTTGAAAGTTTTCTTTCTTCACTTAAAATACCCAAACTTATAATAAAACCTCTCAGTAATATAGAAATTTCATCGTGATTAAATTTAAACCTTTTAGTTACGGTTTTCCTTGAACCACTACTGCCAACTCATTCTCACTTTTCTTGGCTTTCGATTGTTGTTGATTTTAGCTGGCTACTAGTATGCACATGTTTGTTTAGTTGAGTTTTTTGTAGCCACTTTTTGTTCAATATTTTGTTGTATTGTATGAAAATACAAAAACAATAACAGACGAAATGCTTTACCAGCATTTTCAACATTCTTAAAACTTGTAAATGTAGTACCCCTGTTCCCTTTTCCTTAAAGTACAAGTACTTTTTTTTTTGCCTGTTTTTGTAGTACTGTTGCCATTGTTTGGTTACTCTTGTTAAGTGTGTATAAAAAATGTTTGTTGTTTAAAATTAAAGTATTACAATTATTGTTGTTGTAGTTGTTGTTGTTTCGGTTTAACATTGAGTACATGAATATTGTGCAATTTTTTCGTGTGTTTTTCAGTTTCTGATTTAGTATTCTTTTCCTGTAGTAGTTTTTTTTTTTGGTTTTCTTTGCAGTTATTTTTTTTTTTGCTTGTTTTGTGTTTGATACTTAAGAAGAAAAACCTCTAGCTTAATAATTTTCTTTATGCCAATTCATGTTGTTGGGAGCTAGTAAATTAAAATTTCAGCCAAAAACACAAAAACAAAATTCTCTTTGTTGTGCTTTTTTTCATTTCAAAAGGAAAATAATTTAATATGTATTTTTGTTGGTAAAACAGCGCGGCAAAAAAAGCGAACATAATTTGTAACCAATAAAATTGAAAAGAAGTAAAATGCTGTAATTTGTTTTCGTTTAATGTTTTAAATACAAAAAAAAAACAGATTCTTTGTAGAAGATATAAAAGATAATAAAGAATATATTGCAACGAAGGAAAAGATATTGTTACACTGACCCTCGGGTACATTTTAATTTTAAATGTGCTCTGAGGGTTAAATCTATTACACAATTTATAATAAAAAATTAAATATTTAAAGCACACATGATTTTGACATATTTTGCCAGCAGATATTTGAAAACATTTTTTTTAGAAAACCAAAAATACTGGCTTGTGTTTCACTAGTAATCAAGTATTCTATAAAAAAAACGATCAAGCAGTGATCTAGTTTTGCATAGAAATCGTGAACACACAGTGATTTACTATTCCAAAGGAATCATGATCACACAGGGATCTAGTCTTCTATAGAAAACATGCTCACACAGTGATCAAGTATTTTTTTTAGAAAACATGATCACACACAAAAAACATGATCAAACAATGATCAAATATTCAAATGTTCCATAGAAAACATCAACTATTCTATAGAAAACATGATCACACAGTGATAAAGTATTCTAGTTAAAACATGATCACGCATCATTTTATAGGAATCATAATCACACAGTGATCTACTATTGTGTTTTCCAAAGAATATTTGTTATTTGTGATCAAGTATTCTATAAGAAACATGATCACACGGTGATCAATTATTCTATAGAACACGCGATCACACAGTGATCAAATATTTAAAGAAAACATGATCACACAGTGATCAAATATTCCATAGAAATTATGATCTCACAGTGATCAAATATTCTATTGAAAACATGAACACACACTGACTAAATATTCTATAGAAAACTTGATCACACAGTGATCGACTATTTTATAGAAAACTTATCACACACTTGAGCAACTATTTCATACCAAACATGATCACACAGTGATCAAATATTCTATAGTGATCACTTGATTACTGTATAATCAAGTATTCTAGATAAAACATGAGCATACTGTATTCTATAGAAATGATGATCACACAGTGATCTAATATTGTGTTTTCTTAAGAATATTTGATATTTGTGATCAAGTATTCTAAAAGAAACATGACCATAGAAACTTACTTTTTAACAAATATGTATGTATGTACATATATTGTAGCATTTGCAAAAGTTTAATATTTTTTAAACAAAGTATAAATAATTAAACTATGTAGTTAATACAACTTACTTTGTGTAGTTTTATAACTCCATCCGTTACAAACCCCTGGCAAGTAAACAAATAATTGGCAACTCATATGTATATCGTTGTAGGAGGCCAATTACAACAACAATGTTGTATTGTAATAATAAACAAATATTAAATAAGCAAAAAAAAAAAACAAAACTAAACTATTGTAAAATGTGTGTTAACTAAACATGTTATAACATGTTACTAAAAATACACAAACAAACTCAATTATTATAAATTATTTAAAAAATTAAAAAAAAAACTAAATCTGCTAAAATAAAATAAATTTGGCCATGATACTGCTAAATAAATTTATTATTTATTTTGGTGGTTTTTCTGATTTCATTGTTTAGATTTCAGTTTAAACATTAAATATTTATTTAATGTTTTTTTTTAATATTGTATTAAAGTTGGCAAGAAAGACTTTCACTTTAATGCATTTATGATTATTAAACTTTTTGTTAGTTTGTTGTTTCAATTTGAAATTTGTTTTCCATTAAAAATTTTAAAAATTTTGTTTTGTAAATTTTTAACGCCACCCGTCAAGTTTTTTATTTCGCTTTTTTTATATATCGTAGATACATATTTTATTTACTGCCATATTTAGTTTTAAATTGTTGTAGCTGTTTAAAGATTTTGCCTTATTTAGCTAACTAGATTAAATTAAGTATTATCAAGCATTATTTAGTAGTATTTTAGTATAAATAATACACTTGGTGAAAAGTGAAATGCTTGAAAAATCTATTGCCACCACAGAAACATGGCAACAATAAAAGTGAAAAATATAAGTCATGCCTTTAATAGTCAATTAGCGTCATTATGTTTAGACATGTTTGATATTTGAACATTTTTAAAATAACATTAACAAAAAAACATAAAACAAAAATAAGGCGAAATTTGTTTTAAATTCAATTTTATAATGAAATTAATCATAAAAAGAAATCTTTAAATCTCGTATTGCATAAAATAAATATATAGTAAACATGTTAATTTAAAGCAAATAGAAAAAAAAACTGTAGATTAACTTTTAGTTATAGGGAGAAATTCAATTGTATTAAAACTACTAAAATATATTTTATTTTATGGCAGCAAATAAGTGATTACTGTGTAATTAAGCTTTATAGAGAATAGATGATCAATGTGTGAACCGATGATCACAGTGCAAATAAGTTTATCACACAGTGATCGAGTTTTGTATAGAATAGTTGATCATTAAGTGTTCGAGTTATCTATAGAATAGTTGACCACTGTGTGAGCGAGTTTTCTATAGAATAGTTGATCACTGTGTAATCGATCACACAGTGATCGAGTTTTGTATAAAATAGTTCATCACTAAGTGATCGAGTTTTCTATAGAATTGTTGACCACTGTGTGATAGAATTTTCTCTAGAATAGTTGATCACTATTTGAGCGAGTTTTCTATAGAATAGTTGATCACTGTGTAATCGATCACACAGTGATCGAGTTTTGTATAAAATAGTTCATCACTAAGTGATCGAGTTTTCTATAGAATTGTTGACCACTGTGTGATACAGTTTTCTATAGAATAGTTTATCACACAGTGATCGAGTTCTCTACAGAATAGTTGATCACTCTATTATCAACCTTTCTATAGAATAGCTGATCACTATGTGATCGAGTTTTTTATAGAATAGTTTATAACTTTGATATTTGTGTAATGGTGTTTTCTATAGAATAGTTGATCACTAAGTGATCGAGTTTTCTATTGAATAGAAGATCAATTATATTAGAGAGTATAGTAGAATAGTTGACCACTGTGCGTTCGAGTTTTCTATAGAATAGAATAGTTTTCCTTAGAATAGTTGATAGATAGTGTGATCGAATTTTCTCTGGATTAGTTAATTACTCTGTGATTAAGTTTTCCATACAGTTTTCTTTAAAATAGTGTGATCAAGCTTTTTGTAAAATACTTGATCACTTATGGAAATTATTTCTTTTCAAATTCTCTATAAAAACTTAAATTAATTGAAGTTAAATTATGTGTAACATAAATTATGCAGTTTATTGTTTGTCCCTCCCCGAAATTGAAAGTTTCTATCTAATCAAAATATTAGCACGTAGAAATCTTGATTAAAATTTAAGTAAGTTTTTTTCAAAAATTTATTTCATTGTCTCTTTGGGTTACGTTTCAATGAGCAGACACCCCTGCCATATTTAGGTGTTAACTACTTGCAAATTAATCTGGACTTTCACCTTAACATAACATCATCACCATTGTTACACTTACTGGCTTAGATACTGGTAATCTGGCGGATGAGTTTTGCAAGTCTTTGATAAGTAATACTGATATGGCAATGAGAGAAATGTTAGATAAACAAATTACCATTAACATAATATAAATTTCAGCTTAAATAATGTGGGAGTTTAGTTTGCAAAGGCATGACTTGACAAATGTTTATGGCTGCTAAAAGTATAAGGAGTGTTTTATGCTTTCTTATACAAATATAGTTTTTACTTATTTGGTTTAAAAGACATTTATATGAGCATTTAAGTAATTAACACTTTTAAAGAAATGGTTTAATTAAAACATTAAAAAAGAGCTACAAAGCAAGTGTTTGTTGGATAGTTTTAGGGCAATCAACTTACACGACATGCAAACATTTTGAAGAAACACATTTGAATTTATAACAAAATTTTAAAAAATTGTTGACTGTAACTTTCCTTATGAATTTAATAGGTTTTTCTACTTGAAATTTTTAATAAACCTTTAGTTTTTTACTTAATTACAGTTTAATTTTATAACAAAAAGCAACTAACAAAATAACACAACATTATAGAGTGTAACAAACAATTAAATCAATTAATTTACAACCGTGTTGCCAAGTTTTGGCAGCCGTCTTGCCTCCCACCGTGCAACAACCAGACACATGTTTGCTCGTTAATTTCTCCCACTTTCTCACCAACTTAAATATAATTTATAACACTAGACAAGTGTAATTTATCATTCAAGCATTATTATGTTTACAACAAATATAATTATTATCAAATGTATTAAAAAAATAACTACAACAATATAGTAAGTAATGTATATTAATGTAAAATATATATTATTCCCTAGCAATTTATTAACAATACACACCTTTTTTAACAATTTATAAAAATAAATTGTCATTAAAATTGTTTAAACAACAACTACGAAAAAGAAAGACTCATAATCTATTTAAATTTGTTTACACACAGTAACAAAACAAATAAAAACTGCAAAAACTGGAAAAAAAAACACACAGCATGAAATGTTAATATTTTTTTTACAACATAAATAATTTAATTAAATCACTATTTGTAACATTTTAATAATACAAATTCATACAACTCAAAAACATACTGACACACTCTCTCACCCACACACAAAGGTGCTGAGACTCAGGGGCAGGGTTGGAAAATAGAATTCCTAAGTACTTAATTAAAAAAAGCTATAAGGGATCAACTATTTTTTTATTAGAAAATAGGATTGCAAAGTGATACACTATCCTATAGAAAACTGGATCACAGTGTGATCAGCAATTCTTTAGAAATCACGATCACACCACAATCAAGTATTCTATAGAAAATTTGATCACACCGAGATCAACTATTCTATAGACAACTTGATCACACCAAGATCAAGTGTTCTATAGAAAACTCGATCATAACGAGATCAACTATTCCATAGAGAACTTGATCATACCCAGATCAACTATTCTACAGTAAACTCAATCAAAACGAGAACAACTATTCTGTAGAAAAGTCAATCACAACAAAAATCAACTACTCTATAGAACTACCTGCAAATCTATATTTGCTATAAACTTTCCTACCCTGTTAACATATTTCAGCATGTACGCTATAATACACTAACAAAATTTATTATATTTTTATTTAAAGAATAATATACTCACACATACTAAACGTTTTTAATGATTTCTTTTTTGTTTTTGTACAACAACTCATAATATGATTATAATTAATTGAATGTCAATAACAGGAGCTAATGAAATATTAATAAATGCAACAACTAACATTATAACATAAAGAAATAAAGACAGGTTTAAAAAATGCTACTTTTCTGAATGTGAACATATTTAAGCATTAAATGTATTAACAAAAAAGCTGGCAGATTAATAAAAAACACACATAAAAATCATAATATTTAAAATAAATTGTAGCACAATCGAGTATAAAACACAATTATAACTGCGGGCGTTAAACCAGACAATGGCCTTACAGTGACAGTTTATTAAATCGTGGGTTATTATAATAATAAATGTTGGCAACACTTACATTTTAAAAAGTACAACAATTGTCAAGGACTAAGGGAGGACGTTATATTAATAAAAACAAATGCTTGTAATTTCATTAATTAAAAAAATATTAAAAGTAATTGACCTCATGCTGTTAAATATATTAAATATGAAAATTAATAACAAAATGATACTAGAGAACACAGAAAAAACATACAGTGATAAACTATTCCATAAAAAACATGATCATTCAATGATCAACTGTTATATGAAAACTTCATCATACAATGATCAATTGTTCTATAGAAAACTTGATCATACAAAGAAAAACTATTCTACACAAAACTTTATCATACAATGATTAACTGTTTTAGAGACAAATAAATCATACAATGATCAAATGTTCGATAGAAAACTTGAACATACAATGATCAACTGTTTTAGAGAAAACTTAATCATACAATGATCAACTATTTTACAGAAATCTTGATCAGAAAATTATCAAATATAGAACACTTAATCATACAATGATCAAATGTTCTATAGAAAACTTTGTCATTCAATGGTCAACAGTTCTATGGAAAACTTGATCATACAGGGATCGGCTTTTCCATAGAAAACTTGATCAAACAATAATCAACTGTTTCATATGTAACTGGATCATACAATGATCAACTATTCTATTGAGAGCAACTATTCTATAGAGAACTTGATCTTGTATAGAAAACTATTCACACTGTGAAATTTTTTATTATACTGAACAATTGTATTTTCATCTCTAAACTCAATACACAAATAATTTTTTTTTCAATATAAATATTACATTATTAGTTGCAGCATAAATTAAATCCATATTTATTTATACCAAATAAAATCAAACATTTATTTACACAAAATGTCAATAAACCCATACGAAAATAGAGTACAGAGAAATTTGCTTTAAAACAGAATTATCTCTTTATTTACATAAAACTTTAGTATGATTGAATATATAATATAATAATATTTATAAATTCATTACAAATAATTGTCCCAGACTGAGTAATAAACTTGCATACATAAATATACTGCGGCAAATAAGAACAATCTTAATTAAATTTTCTTAGAATTGAATTTCATCTTATGCCCCCTCTCACTGTCTAGCAGTCTCTCTCACTCCCTCTCTCTCACTGTCTGTCTCTGTTTAATAATAAACAGCAAATAATGATAATAAAGTTTTAGTTCAAGACATTATTCTACATTTTATTTGATTATTCTTACATAGTTAGTTAAGTTTCTACACCCACAGTCACTTGCTATGTTTGAAATGTTTGGGTTTGTCTCTGCTTTTCTGATGGTCAAAAAAATGAAGTTTGTTTTTGTGAGTAAAAAATTTTTTGTTGCATTTAAGCAAATATTACATCATTTTGTTGCAATATTAAGAAAAAAACTTAAAAACTAAAACAAACATCACATTTTGTCTACATTATATAAAAAATGTATAAAGATTTTTTGTGTTATTTAATGCGAAATAAGAATGAAAATAATTTGCTGTAAATATGTATGGTGGCTGTGTTTGCTTTTTTTTTTTTTTTTTGGGGGGGGGGGGGGGTTTTAGAAGACAAATTATTATCATTTTATGGTTTATAAAACCATAAATCATGTTATTAAATAATAATTTTTATTAAAAGCAATTATTTGTGTATGAAAGTGCTGGAAAAAAACTGTTTCAAGTTTCAACAGAGAAAACAATGAAAAATGGTTCTAAATTTAACGGACTATGTTTGTTTAATTGAAGTTTAAACTTGACTTTAATTTTACAAATTATAGCAAACATTTGCTAATTGTAGTTTAAAGTCAAGTTTAAACTAGATATCTATGACTGAAACTAAACTAATTGAGATTATACCTATAAATAGACAATGCAAGCTAATGCAGAACATTAAAATTATTTGCAACTGATGTTGGACGCCTTCATAAACAGGACTTTCAAAGATCCACGATTAAAGCTATACTAAGAATTTAGAAAGATCCTTGAATGAAGTTAGATTGTATATAAAATAACACTATATAAAGCTCCACAATTAAATTAAAGCTTAACTAAGAACTTACAAAGATCCTGGTGTGAAGTTAGATTGAATCTATATAAAGATCCACGATTGAATTGACTAAGATTTTGAAAAGATCTTCGATAGAAGCTAAAAGGATCTTGGAATGAAGTTAGATTGAAGATAAAATACAACTAAATAAAGATCTACAATTTAATTAAAGCTAAACCAATACTTTATAGAGATCCAAGATTGAAGCTAAACTAAGACTTTATAAAGATCCACGATTGTAGTTTGATTGAAGCTAAGCTAAGACTTTATAAAGATCCACGATTGCAACTTAATTGAAGATCAACTAAGACTTTATAAAGATCCACGATTGAAACTTAATTGAAGACAAACTAAAACTTTATAAAAAACCACGATTGACGTTTGATTGAAGCTGAACTAAGACTTTATAATTATCCACAATTGAAATTTAATTGAAGACAAACTAAGACTTTATAAAGATCCACGATTGACGTTTGATTGAAGCTGAACTAAGACTTTATAATTATCCACAATTGAAATTTAATTGAATATAAATAAGACTTTCAAAAGATCCACGATTGAAGTTTGATTAAAGCTTAACTAAACTTTATAAAGATACACAATTGAAACTTAATTGAAGATAAACTAAGGCTTCATCAAGATCCACGATTGCAGTTCGATTGAAGTTAAACTAAACTTTATAAAGATCTACGATTGAAGTTTGATTGATACTAAACTAAGACTTTATGAAGATCCACGTTTGAAATTTAATTGAAGCTAAACTAAGACTTTATAAAGATCCACGATTGAAGTGTGATTAAAGCTAAGCTAAGACTTTATGAAGATCTACGATTGAAATTTAATTCAAGCTAAACTAAGACTTTCAAAAGATCAATGATTGGTATATAATTAAACGTAAAATAAGACTTTCTAAAGATCCACGATTGAAATTCAATTGAAGATAAACTAAGATTTTCTAAAGATCCACGATTGAAATTTAATTGAAGATAAATTAAGATTTTATAAAGGTCCACGATTGAAGTTTGATTGAAGCTAAACTAAGACTTCCTAAAGCTCTACAATTGAAGTTTGATTAAAGCTAAACTAAACTTTATAAAGATCCAGGATTGAAATTCAATTGAAAATAAACTAAGACTTTATAAAGGAACACAATTGAAGTTTAAAGAATCCATGCAAATTAGGAGTCTAAAAGTTTCTACTACTAAAGCTTAGTTAGCTGTGTTTTAAAATCTGTTACAGTTTCCTTCACTTTTCAAATTATTAACAAACTTTGTTTAACAACATTTAATTATAACTGAAATTTTCCTTAAAGGCCTTTAAATCTAAAAATATAAATTAAATTTAATTTACATTTAACTCATTTTTCACAACAACCATTTACCCAGTTACCAAGTATTAACAAATTTATAGCCAATATAAATCATTATGAATATTTCATAAAATCAGGTCTTATTAAGGAATTTTGCGAAAACATTAAGTTTCATATTTAGGTACGTGCAAAAAAAAAAACCTCCTCAAATTATAAAACACGTAAATGGCAACATATTTGTGGCCATATTTTATTGAAATATTGTAAATATTTATGTGTTACAACTGTATGTATGCCTCCTTGTATGTATATTGAAACGCTTTAGCCAGTTTTCATATACTATATAAATTTTAACGATTTATAGTTGAGATTTATGATTTTCTAAACATAAACATGCTATAAGCGTTATACTATAAAATACCTATTTAACGTATCAATGAATTTAAACCACCAAAATGTGTAACAACCAAACAACTGATTTTATGTTATATATAACTAAAACTTTAATGGCGAACGGTTTTATTGGCATCATTATAATCAAGTTAGTGGCGTTTGAGTTGCAGCAAAAGGGATATAGCTGAATGTTGGAAAGTCTTAAAAAGCCCAGACAGACAGACAGGCCACCATTAAATTTCTTACAGGTAAAAAAAAAAATTCTGTCTAATAACACAGTCCCTAAACGGACACCTAGATGTTGCACACAAATTTATTTTGGGGAAAATAGAAAACACATTAATCATTAAGCTTTGTTGGTAAGCTAAGAAAATAAATTATAAAGTTTTTGCTTTTTAGTTTAAGCACAAAGGCTAAACATCGCCAAACTTTACAAAGTTTTATTACTGGATTAAAACTGTGAAATCAAACAGCTTAGGTTATCATTTAATCAAGACCACATTGTTTAGAACAGTATATGACATAAAGATAATATGAAACATACATATGTATGTTATGCCCTTTAGTTGTCTTCTTTTAGTTTCATCGTGATTTTTTTTTTAGTGTTTTCTTGCAATTTTCTGTAGTGTGTTTAAATGATTAAAGATTTTTTTCTACATGATTTTCAAAAATATTTCATGCCTAAACAAGAAACTGCTAAAGATTTTCCTATTTGCATGTTTAGAATTAAGAAAAATTTAAAACAACTGCAAAGTCTGTTTGAAGATTAAGACCTAAGCAGAAAAGTAATGCTAATTGAGCGGGTTTATCCATCCATCAATTGAAGATAAAATAATGATACAAAAGGACGTAAGAATGAAGCTAAATAAAGACTTTGTAATATTCCACAATATAAATTAATGAAAGACTATATAAAGATCCATTATTGAAGCTAAACTAAGACTTAAAGACATAAAGATCCATGATTGAAGCTAAACTAAGACTTCATAAAGATCAACGTTTGAAACTAAAGCTATGATCCACGACTGAAACTAAACAATGACTTCAGAAAGAATCAGGATTGAAGATAATCAAAGACAATATAAAAATCTGCGATTGAAGTCAATCAAAGCCTTTATAAATATCCTAAAAGGATCCACGACTACAGTTTGATTGTAGCTAAATTAAGACTTTATTAAGATCAACGATTGAAATTCAATTGAAGCTAAGCTATGACTTTATAAACATTCACGATTAAAGTGTGATCGAAGCTAAACTAAGGCTTCATTAAGATCCGCGATTGAAATTTAATTGAAGCTAAACGAGAACCACGATTAAAACTAAACAAAGACTTCAGAAAGAATTAGAATTGAAGCTAATCAAAGACATTATAACGATCTATGATTGCAGCTAATCAAAGTCTTTATAAAGATCCAAAAAGGATCGACGCCTAAAGTGTGAATGTAGTTAAATTAAATCTTTATTAAGGCCCGCGATTGAAGATTGATTAAAGTTATACTAGGACTTTATAAAGATCCAGAATTAAAGTTTGATTGAAGCTAAATTAAGTCTTAATTAAAACCCACAATTGAAGTTTGATGGAAGCTATACTAAGGCTTTATAAGACTCCACGACTGAAGTTTGAATGGAGCTAAATTAAGATTTTATAAAGACCGACGATTGAAGTTTATTAAAGCTAAACTAGGACTTTGGCAATATCCATGATTGAAGCTAAACGAGATTCACGATTGAAACTAAACAAAGACTTCAGAAAGAATCAAGATTAAAGATTAAAATAAGACTTTATTAAGATCCACGATTGAAGTTTGATTGAGGCTATACTAAAGGTACGGTCACATTTGGCAAATATTTGCCGAAAAAGACGTAATGACTAATAAAATAAAAATTTAACTCGTTTATTTATTTAAAGAAACTTTGTTTATTTTGTACAAGACACAACAAATATTTAGTATTCTTTTATTTGATGCTGTTTGATCTTGCAAAACTCATGTAAGAGTAAACAAAGTCAAACAAATTTGTGGTTACGCTTTTTTGAGTAAATATCGTAAGACTTAATAAAAATACAATATTAAAGTTTTATTGATTAAGATTTTATAAAATCTAAGTTTGAAGCTAATCAAAAAAAATAAATTCCTAAAGCAGAGTGTCAAGTTAACAACACACTCCACTATGGTTAACCAAGTGTGAAATTAATAAATGAAAATAAGAAAATTATACATAGAAACAAAAGTTTCATTAACATAGAATTTTTTAAAAAGAAACATATATAAAACAATTTCCACACTATTGAAATATTAACATGCCTGATAGAAATTTTACACTCTACAACATCCATATAAGAAATTGTAGAAAACCGCAAAAATGATATAAACATTTGCAAACAATTTTAGGCAAAAAAGTTTAACAGATTTTGTAGTATTAGTAACTTTCCTTTCAACACAATATTGGCGAAATATAAGTTTTTGTTTTGATTATAGTTGACCCAATATGTGATTTCCTGTTAAAGTTTGTTATGTGATTTTTAGTTAAATTAATAAAATTTTCCAACTGGAATTGAATATATGGCGTGCTCCATTTCGAGGTTCCCTACTTTTTTAAAGAAAAAAACAGAAAATTCAAATTTAATGGGGAATGTTTAATAGTTTCTTTTTACAAGCAATAAGGCCACACATTCCTCACAGAACGTGAATTTTCGTAATAAAGTTGAACGATTTGTAAACGTTGTTCAGGCGTAAGTCTTTCCATTATGAAATGCCAAACAATACTAAACCAAAATAACATGACACGATTCACACGTGATCTGTCAAAAAAGGCTATTGACAAAAGTATCTCTACTTGAATCACCCATTATGTATGTTTTATTTATCTTCCTTGTTATACAATTATGTTACAATTTTATTAATTTATTTATTTATTTATTTTGTATTTCTTTGCAGGTATGTCTGTAATGTTCAACTACATATTAAATTGCCAGCTATTATTTTTAAACGCATGCTGCTTAATAAAAAGACGTAAATATAAAGTGCTTAAATGACAAAGGCAACTGGAAAAAAAAACTAAAAATAGCTTTAGTTGTCATTATTTCAAAAACACCTTGTCAATTTTGTTTGCTATAATAACAATTTTTTCATGTTGTTCTTTAATTTTTTTTTTTCGTTGACAACATATGATGCAGTGTGGCTTTTTTTGCCTTAGCTCAAAAACACTGCAAAGAAAACCAATAAAGTTTAAGAAAAAAAAAATAATAATAATAATAATTTAAAAAAGAAACAGGTAAAAACAAACTCATCATAGTCATTATTGTTGGCTGGCTGGCTGGCTTCAGTAGAAGAAAATAAACAGGCTGCTACTTGCTAGTGTTAGTTGCTACTGCAGCAACTGAAACACAGAAAACACTAATATAATATTTGCAACATACAGCTTAAAAAACCTTAACAGCAGAAGTTTTTACATAGCAAACGCAGCCACAGCTCCACACACATATTAGTCATAGCAGTAATATGTTGAGAAGAAAGTTCTGTCTGTCTTTCTTTCTTCTGCAGTGAGCCTGGTAACCCAGTAAACCACCAACATTACCGCATTTGGTTTGAGAAAGTGGGTCGTTGGCTTCAAAATTCAACATTACGTTCACTGGTTGCAGTCAAGGAGAATTAAGCACATAACATCAAAAACAAATATATGTATGTATATGTATGTATGTATATATAAAGGAACAAAGGAAAACACCGAAATTGTAAATGCTACTTTGTTTTTGCTTGACTAGGAGGGAGGAGAAGAAGGAAGTGGCAAGGCCCTAATTCTCAAAGTCCTCTTTTTTTTAATTAGTAGATTTAAACTAATAGGCAATTTAAATTGACCATGAAATTCAGTGAAACTTTTTTTTTCTTTGTTCTTTCAAAACTTACAAAGATTTTTTTAAATTCTGCCAACAAATATTAAAATTATATTTGTAAAATTGTTTTCTAATTAGAATATTCCGCAAATCATTTTCAATTTTAATTATATTCTAATTATTATTATTATGAATGTAAAAAAGGCTCCTTATAGGGGTTCTCTTATGTTCTAATATCCTCCAGCACAACACATACATCTACACAGCATATTGAGGGGTAAAATAAAACATCACAAAAAATGTACTTACACTTAAAAGAGCATTGAAAAAGTTCTTCTCATACAAAAAAAAAAAAAATTTTAGTCATGATGGTAGGAAACCATATAAATATAAGAAGAAAAAGAACCTGTGGGTTCTGTTGTTTTTAAGAGTTTGAAAAGTATAGATACTAGGGTTATTCACTACGGCCAGTCTAATAACCGAAAAGCCAAGAAAATTTAAGACTGAACCATTCTTCAAGCAGGACTATTCATGCCAGCAGTTGTTCTACAGCAGTTGTTACATGAGTAACTCATACATACATATGTTCAATTCTATAGTATCCTTTAAGTATATTTATTAATAAAAAGAGCCCAGAAAGTTTAAAGGCTCTTCTCCGTGTCAGACAAGGCCAGAGAAATTTAGATATTCTTCAAGTGGTAATCTTTGAAAATCATCCTTGAAATAAACTGTATTCAGAAGACCTTTTGACGTTGTAGTGAAGAGTCTTGACCACTAGATTCGTCGTATATATGATTGTAGTAATCATCTGCATCGTAAATTTAACCATATTATGGTTGCCGCAATCATATAAATAATTACAGTGACCATAATATTTTAAAAATTATTGTAAAAATGTTAAAATAGTTTTAGTAAACATGCTCAACTATATTGTATCTCTGCATGTATTTAAGAAAAAATATAGGTATTTTTTCCGGAAAAAAACGTACAAAATATGGACCTTTATACAGACTACAATTTTGAAGGCGTGTAACTTTTTATAAAGAAGTTATATCTAAAAAAAATAAAAAATAAACCTGTATTTTTCCTGAAATAAAGGATAAAACATACCCATACCTCTAGATAGGTGTATTCTTTTGTAAATCTTCTTAAGGACTATACGGATCATAAATAGATTTTTGACGATTGTTTAACTTTAAGGGTTCACCTACTTTCCCTTCTTTCGCCTGCGATACCAAAAAACTGATCTTGAAAACACCTTAGCTTTAAGCATGTGAAATTTCGCTACGATATCTGTAATAGCTGCCGAGAAACCAAAATAAAAAAAAAAAACATTTCTGAACCAAAGTGCGTTAGTCTTTTTTTTCGAAAATAAAACTATGTCCTCTTTCACACTCTTCAGTTTTAACTGACCAGTTTTTCTCTTTTGAACCTGCCATTTCATTTACACATGTCAATTTAATTTTCGTACTTTTTCATGCAAATCAACAAGTATGAAAGACAAAAATAAAAGGAAATAAGAAAATTTACTAGTACGGTCAAGTTTGTACTTTTCTTTTCCCTTCTCATCTAAAAATACTTGCCTTAACGCATCAGAATTGAAGAGTATGAAAGCGGACTATGTTACACTTCCCAAAAACATTTCAGAATATGTCAAACCTTTCAATAAAATGTTTGCCTACAAAAATCCAAATAAACTTAAAAATTTTGTAACTTTTACTTCTAAATAAATTCTCCTAAATCCTTGATTTTTTAACAAAATTTATAATGACTGAGGTTGTTAACTTTAGTACACTTGACATCTCACTACATGTCAAAAAAGTCTTTCTCTTGATTTCTTATCAAAACTTATACTCAAATTACTTAATGACTTATTTGCTTATTTTTCACTCCTAATTGATCAAAGACTGACTGAGAGAGTTAACTTCACTACACTTTGACATCTCACTAAATGTCAAAAAAGTATTTCCTGTAAAAAAAAAAGTGTTTTCCCTATTGTAATTATTGTAGAAAATCATCATCAACGCAACAGCAACAGAAAAAAAGAGGCATTCAAATAACACTATGTGTAGTGTGTAAAAGCAAATTACTGTTCATGCTTGATCCTTGGGATCCCTTGACATTTCTCACTATTTGAATTTGGAGTTTGGAGTTTTTCTTGCTTTCTAGCATAATCCTGTATAGCTGCTGCTTCTACTACTTTCACACATATGTTTGTGTTTTGTTTCTCTTTTTGCATTTCATTTAGTTAAAGGTGTCAAATTCCTTACATTTACCCGCTTCCTAATACAAGTCTCAAATTAATTAAAATTTGTGCGTTGCTTCATTTTCTCTTCGGTTGGTATTTTGCTAAAATTTTGCAGTTTTTTTAATTTTTGTTAAGTTTCCCTTTTAGTTGGTTATTTTCAGGTTTTATATATTTTTTTGTCTTCCTGTATTTACATTAATTTTGCGTTATGTTGGTGACAGAATGCGTTAGTTTGTAAATTTTTCTAATTTACAATTACTCGGCTGTAATAGTTGCCTTTCTAGCTTTCTTTATTATTTTTTGACTTCTTTTTTCTATAATTCCTGGGTGTTTATTTTTTTTTTGTTCAGTAATGTTGCTGATGTTGTAAAATATTTTGTTAGTTTCGTTTGCCAGCAAATAATCTTGATTTGTTGTAATTTTCATTATAAATTTTTTTTAGTTTTATTTTGTTACTTTGTTGACAAAATGACAAATTTTCAAATTTAACTTCTTTCCGTTAAGTTTAATTTTCAATTACGTTATTTGTCATAGTGTTGGTGTGTATGCACAAATTATTTGTGTGTGTGTGTGTTCGCCATACGCATCACGTTCGTGTACGTTTTTGCGTAGCTGTGCTTAATTAATGAAACTGCAAAATAAGTAATAGTAGTAGTAGTAAAGTCTTTATCCAGCTTTATGTACACTTACAACTACGTGGATAAACCGAGAATACTTTTAAATTTTCTCTATGTTTTCCTTTATTTTACTTATTTTTAAGCACTTTTCCTTAGGTCATCGTTTGAAGTTCTTGTACTTTTATTTGCTCCTCTGGCATTATACCTGGTTTATGATTTTCTTTATGTCTAGTAGTTTTATCTATGATTCTGGTTCTGTGATTGTAGATATATGTGTGTGTTGTATTGTCTTCTTGTGTGCGTGCTGGTTTGATTGTGTGCCAGGAATCATTTGTTTCTTAAACATAGAGAAAACACACAATTTGACAGAGTTGCCGTTGGCTAGCTGGGGAAATTCATTAAGTAAAAGTTATTGGCAGTTGCTGCCAATACAGTAGACGATTGTAGTATTTTAAGGATATCAGTATTTAAATGTTTAGTTAATTTAGCCTGACGTTTAGTTACAGTGTTGCAGCATAGGCCAGGGGTAGTGTAATTGAAAAAGAGTTTTTTTTTTGTTGTTTCTACCACATTTGATCTACTTTAACTGTGAAAGTACTTAAATCTTCCTTTGCTAGAGTTTGAAGATTTTGCAAGTTTCTAATGTAAAGCATCATTTTATCAAACGAATAGTCAACAACTATAGGACTTTTAAGTATTATAATTTAACTTCAATCGCAGGACTTTATTAAGGTTTATTTTAGCTTGTTTTTGAGACCAAGTTTTGCTTTAATCGTAAGTGTTTTCGACTCTTGGTTTAGATTCAATCAAAGATATTTCTGAACTTACACATTTACACATTGCTCTAAGCGTATATATTTTAGGGATCTTAGTGACTTGACTTCAGAGTCAGAGTTTTTTTTTGTTCCAAGTTTATCATTGAATCTGGATAATTTAAGAGTCTTAGCTTATCTTCAATCGTAGTTTCTTTGCTCTGCTTTAATTGTGTATCTTTTAGGAGTTTTTGTATAGCATCAATCGTAGGTGTTTTTGAGTTTAATTTAAGCTTCAATCGCGTATCTTACTTAAGCTTCAATCATAGGCCAATCATAGGCCAGCTTCAATCGGACAACACTGTATTAAACATTTAATTATATTTCTACCCTGAAGATGATCAACAAAGTTGGTGGAAATATTGGAAACTAATAAAATATAATAACAATTAAAAACGAAAAAGAGTTTTTATATTTTAAATAAAAGAGACCTCAAGCCCAATTTATAAAATAAAAAGATTGTTAACAATATAAAAGGTCTGCATAGCACATAAAAAACAATAATTTTTAATAAACTTTGGATTAAAGCTAAACTAAGACTAAATAAACTTAGACTATATTTGAGAGCTAATGTGGTTTCGATTCATTTGGTAATGAAAACAGTTTCCAATGTTATAGGTGACTAGATAAAAGGAAGCAAAGGAATTCATTTTTAATCGGAGAATTTGAGAACTATTTGAAATATTTGAGATTTTAAAAAAACTACTGTTAAGTGTATAACAACTCACATGGGGTTTGACTAGTGAAGGCTCTAGGTAATTCTGGTTCTGATTGCTGAAGCAATAAAATTAATGTGAGATCGTAATTATTACAGAACCTAAGTAAGGAATATCACAATGAAAGCCAAAAAGCAATATAATAGAAATTATTCCTTAATTGAAGTATTTAAGTTCCCAAATGGTATCAAATTTTAAAGCTGACGATTAAAGAAATACATAGAAAATCATGCTTGAGCTGATAATTAGAACTTTAGTTGTACTAATTACTTAAACATTTACCTGCACAAAATCTACCTTTTGGCAACCTCTAATAAAAACTCTCTAAAAACTCCACAACACAAACACACACTAAACAATTGCTAAGTTTTCTATAACAACAAACACCAAAGAAGCAAGTAAAAGAAAAAAATATCTAAAACAAACTTTTACAAAACTTATTCAAATACTACGAATGCAACTACTTTCACAGCAGAGCCAAAGTACAGAAAGATGTGCATTGCATTTGCCAGCTTTTGCTAACAGAGCAAAACTTTATTTACACATAGTGCAGCTTGTTAGTGTTGTAGAGAATCCAAAAGTAAGTTAAGACTGGGAGACTACAGCTAGATTTCTTTCATACTCTTCGTTTTTTTTTTGTGAACAATTTTCTAAAAATTATTTTATATTTTTCCATGTTTTTCATTTGAATGCAACAACAACAACAGTTTTCTGGGGCGGAGGTGGGGAGGGGGGTAAACTAGTTAGACTTCTTTCTAATACTTATGTATGTAGCAGTTCTTTATTATTATTATTATTATTTGTTTTTTCTTGCACAATTCTTATTTTCAAACTAAAGGATTTCAAAATCAGCAATTTCATATGAACATGTGAAAGGAAACTTGTTGGTTGCAGAAGCCAACAAAAATAAATTTGAAAAAAAAGAAACAAGAAAAAAGCAAGAAAAACTTTAACAAAATACACGTTCGTTTCTTGTGAGGAAACAAATTTGTCACAGTTGGTCTTTAGCTGAAATGGTAAAGAGTAGCAGTGCGAAGCAGGGGAAATTTTAGGAGTAAAATATAGTGTTAAGGGATCAATGAATGAAAGACGGTTGTACGTTTGTGTCTAATGCTGCTGATGATGTAGGTGGCTGTAGATAAATTTAATTTGTGTTTAGTTTTTCTTATTCAATCTCTTTAGATTTAGTGTGTTCATGTGTGCGCTTCCTTACTTGTTAGTTGGGAAATGAAAAACTGTTTTAAAGACAAAACTAGCGTAGAGCAAGTAATTGCGGCATTTTCATATCCATTGCCTTGTTTGCCGCATAAAAGTGCGTGCGTGCGAGCGTGCTTGCTTTGCCAATTCATCACGACATCATGTCATTTGTGGTGTTGCAATTAATTTTTCGCATCAAAACTTCTAAACGTACTCCCACATATTTCCACATTTTGTTAGTTGTTGAAAAATGTTTCTTTATACCAGAAAAAAACTCAAATAAAAAACAAAACGAAATTCTTACTTTTTCCGCTTGTGGATTTTTTTTAAAAACCCTAGATTTTTCTTTTAATTTGAAATTAAAAATGTTTTCAAAACTTGTAAAAAAACTCAACACTATTTCAGTCATTATGCTGCTACTTACATTTGTTTATTTACTAGCTATGACATTAGCATTAGTAGCGGCAAATTTGCGTGTAAATGTATGTTAAGCTGTGTGGCAATATTTTAATTTTCTCAAACCTCGTCTCTATAGCAGTAATTGCAAAAATATTTTTTCCAATTTTTTTAATATTTTTTGTTAATAACAATTTGCTGCTAACGTTACACATTACCTTGATAACGTTTCGTTTTTTTTTCTTTCTCTAACGTATGCTACGGTTACAACTTTACATTACAGTAATTCTGTAATTTTGAAGCAAACAATCTTTAAATAGACGAGTGAATACGTTAGGAAGTATTGGAAAGAGAGTGCAAAAAAAAAGTGTACAAATTATTACAACCATGGAAAGTACACCCAAGACAAATGCTTAATGGCACCAGCAAAGACAATGGCGTAAGGTAAAGAACCGCACAAATAGCTGGCAGTTAATATTTAAAGACCTAAAATTAAAACAAAACTACAACACCAATTAAACTTATGATTAAAGCTAAGCTAAGGCTCTAAATCAACTTAAAATTAAAGCTAAGCTAAGCCGCGAAAAAAAACTTAGGATGTAAGCTAAACTAAGACTCAAAATAAACATAAGATTAAAGCTGATCTAAGACTCTAAATGAACTTAAAGTTAAACCTTAACTAAGACTCTAAAAGCCATTATTACAACTTGCCTCTATTGTTCTTAATAGTAAAAGGCAACTTTAATTAAAGTGAGGAATATTACAACTTCCTTATAAAATAAAATAATTTTTTTCTAAAATATGGCAATATACAATAAATATTTGTTAGTGAAAAAAAATTCAAATTCAACAGTCTAATTTGAGGCAAAAATATTATCCAGGTTATTAGTATAAATCAAACGTCTGCTTTCCATTTTTGTTCATCAAATTATTTATTGGCAAAACAAAATTAAAATTAATTTATTTTTTATGAAGTTGACATTTTTTCCAGAACATATGACAACTTCAAATACAAAAACCTCACTATAAAATTTAAAGGCAAGCTGATCTTCCTTATCGGTTATCGGTTGGTTTCAGATTAAAGTAAACTTATAATAATTAAATACTTCTTATCTGTCCAATAACAACATACCTTTAACTATTGCCAAGTTGTAATAATGGGCCTAAATAAGCTTAGGATTAAATTCAAAATACGACTCTAAATTAACTTAGGATTAAAGCTAAACTAAGATTCAAAATAAACATAAGATTAAACCTAAACTAAAACTCCAAATAAACTTAAAGTTAAAGCTAAACTAAGGCGGTTAATAAGCTTGGAATTAAAGTCAAAAATTTTGCTTAGAGCTTAACAAATTCGCCATATAAACTTGGGATTAAAACCAAAATAAGACTCAAAATAAACTTAAAGTTAAAGCTATACAACGGCGATAAAAAAAATTTTGATTAAAGCTTAACAAATTCGCTATATAAACTTGGGATTAAAGCTAAAATAAGACTCAAATTAAACTTAAGATTAAAGCTAAAATGCTACATAAACTTAGGATTAAATTTAAACTACGATTCTAAATTAACTATAGCTAATCTAAGACGCTAAATAGGCTTAGGATTATAACTTAACCAGTACCTTATAAAAAAGAATGATTGAAGCTTAATTTACACTGTAAAAAGAACCACGATTGAAGTTTAATAAAGTCTGTAAAAACAACCACAATTAAAGCTTTATTAAGTCTGTAAAAACAACCACAATTAATGCTTAACTACGACTGTAAAAAGAACTATGAATAAATCACAACTCAGACTATGGAAAGAATCACTATTGAAGATTAACTAAGACTGTGAAAAGAACCATGATAAAATTTTAACGAATACTGCAAAAACAACCGCGATTAAAGCTTATCTAAGACTGTAAAAAGAACCACGGTTAAAACTTAACTAAGAACCACGACTAAATCTTAAATAAGATTCAAAAAAGAACCACGAATGAAGCTTAATTAGGTCTGTAAAAAGAACCATGATTGAATCTTAAATAAGACTACATACAGAGCTACCGATAACTCAAAACTAGAACCATAAAATCTGCAATTGAAACTGGACAGACCCTAAAATCGCTTTCTCCTGCAATTAAGCTATAGCTTATTAACTAATATTTAAACCTGAATTCAACTTAAATTTAAGCATCTTTGATTCGTTGTTAAATTTGTTTGGTTTCCTTGAGTTTTTTTTTTGCTGTTATTTTTCTTCATACATGTATTACGCTAACAAACAAGCATGTTTGTTCATGCTCATGTACGTTCATTACAGTACAAAACTTAAACTTTTTAATATCAGATTTTTTCCCACTTTTATTTTTTTACTGCGAAAACTGACAAATGATAAAACATGACATGAAAAACGTTCACATGAGAAGAAAACCAAAATAATTAACATTTTATTGAAAGAACAAATTTAATCTAAGATAAATAAAAAGGGAATATATACATATGTACATCCATAGTTCCAGCCCTATATGATTTATTTTAGCATAAATTATTAGACTTTTTTATTTACTTTGCTAGTGTGAACAACACCTGCCACCACTGTTTACATCTTATGCGTGGCGGCAGCAAACAAAAATTAATGAAGTTTCTACTTTTGCTTCTTTCACTGCTTCTTTATCATCATCAGTTTGCCTTATTTTTTACAATTCGTTTTTTTTTTTCATTTGCCCCCACAAAAAAAAAACAACTACCTACAACATGTACGGAAAAAAGGAAAGAAAAATTGTTGTATGAAAACTTTTAATGTGTTGCATCTTCCTTCTATTTATACTGTTAGAGCACTTTCATCTTTTGCAATATTAAGTTTACTTGCCTTCTTTTGAGCAGAAGCATGGTGGCCTAAGTGATAGAATGCAACAGCCCATCATCATCATCAACATCAATGTGTTCCACGGATAAAGTTTGAAATGAAAAAGGAGACAAAATAAATGTGTATGAGAACAAATATTATAGGAAAATGTGTATAGATAGATTCTTAATAATTCGGATCCTTGATGTAATTTCAAGGAAATTTTTTCCATTAAATAAAGGGGTTTGAAAAAAGCGAAGTGAAAATGGTAAAAACTTGCAAATTTGTTAAAGACATGTTTGAGGAGTTTAGTGACTAAAGCTAGAACAAGATATATAAAGATCCTAGATTAAAGATATCCAAAGACTATAAAGAAATAAAGAACCGCGATTGAAGATCACCAAGACTATTTATAAAGTCACGTTTAATGATGATCCAAAGCTATTTAAAAAACCAGGATTCAAGCTTATTAAAGGTTATTTAAAAGCCATGATTCAAGACTATTTCAAAAGCCAAAATTGAAGCAGATCCAAGATAATTTCAAAAGTCACTATTGAAGCTAATGCAAGGCAGATTAAAGAGCCAAAATTGATGACGATTCAAGGATATTTAAAGGGTCACAATTGATGATGATTGAAGACTATTTAAGGAGCTGTGATTGAAGCAGACCCAATAATATTTCAAAAGCCACTATTGAAGCAGATTCACATTTTATTTCAAAAGCCAAAATTAAAACAGATCCATGAATATTTCAAAGCTAATCGAAAGCCATTTAAAGAGTCAATTGATGATGATTAAAGACTATTGAAAGAGCCACAATTGAAGCAGACCCAATACTATTTCAAAAGCCACGATTGAAACAGATTCAAGATTATTTAAAAAACCACGATTGAAAGAGATCCTATACTATTTTCAAATGAGTCCTTAGAGTCACCATTGATGCTTATTTGGGACTATTTAAAGGAAACTTAGTCCTTCAATTAAACTCACTGAGACTAATGTTGATTCAAGGCTATTTAAAGAGCTACAATTAAAACTCACAAAGAAAAAAAAATGTTTTTCTCTAATTGTATATAAATATATAATATATATATATAAATAAAATAATTTTTGTATATAATATATAAAAAAAATGTTCGACATAATATTCTCTAAAAATTCAAAAAAAAAAACTCACCAAGCCACGATTTCTGCTGATCTGAGGCCATTTAAAGAGTCCTGATTCAAGCTGATTTAAAAAGACACAGTTAAAGGTGATTTAAGGTTATTTAAATACCACTATTATTGATGATTCAAGGTTATATAAAAAGCCAAGATTAAAGGTAACCAAAGATTAAAGCTAAACTAGGAATCTAAGACTTATAATAAACTTACAGTTTAAGCTAAATTGTGTTTTAAATTTACCATTTATTGATGCCCTACTAAGACTATGAACACATTTATAGTACTAATTTAAAGTGCCTACGATTGAAGCAATATTAAGATTGTAAAATGAACTAGAATTGAAGCTAAACTATGTTTGTAAAAAGAATTGAAACTAAGACTCTAAAAATTCCCATAATTAAAGCTAAACAAATGTTTGATGGAAGCATAACTGAAGCTCTCCAAATAGCAGCAAGGGATACTCTAAAGAATACTACAACCAGACGTTGTAGTTGTTTTAAATAAACAAACAAGTTCAAATATACTGTATTTGGTGGTTACTTCTTTTTCGGCAAATATTTGTCATTAAGTTAAGTGTCTTAAGTTTTAAAATGATTTTACGGTTAATAATGCTAAACCAAACGTCCAAAGAGAATTCTTGGTGTTCGCTAAGATCCTACAATAAGCTACGATTGAAGCTACTATTTAAGATCAATTAAATCTTCAAACAGAACTATGATTGAGGTTTATTTAATCTCAGCACAGACGTATGATTAAAACTCTTCTATGGGTCTAAAATAACCCACCATTTCTGTTAAACTAATAGTCTTAAAAGTCCTAAAATGTGAGCTCAAATATGAGATACCTCAAAACTAGACTAAACTTCATAAAGGGCCACGGTTAAAGCTAGAAAAACGTTAATGACAACCATTTTTGTTATTAATCGAAAACAAGGAAAAAATGTGCTTGAAATTTTAAAGCTAGATTTACACGATTGAAATTTTCTTCAAAATTGCTCTTCAAAATGCTTCAAACTCGTGTAAACAGCAAAAATTCTTCAAAATTTATTTAATAGATAGTAATAGTTGTTAAAGAACTAAATTTTGAAGAAATTTTACTTTTTACACGAGCTTGAAGCATTTTAAAGAGCAATTTTGAAGAAAATTTCAATCGTGTAAATCTAGCTTAATACTAATGGATTGTTTCAATATAAAGATTTTTCAAGCAAATTCACAGAATACTAAAACCAAAGACAAGATCTGAGCCAAAATAATGTTAAAAATAAATTTTGTGTTGCTAAAGATATGGACACATTTGGCAAATATTTACTCAAAAAAGCGTAACCACTTATTTTAGCACAAATTTGTTTGATGTTGTTTGTTTATAAATTAAAATTAAATATTCATTGTGCTTTGTCCTAAAAGAGAAAAGTTTTATTTAAATAAATAAACGAGTTCAAATATATGTTATTTAGTGGTTACATCAAATATTTGCCAAGTGTGACCGTACCTTAAGAATTGGTATAATTGTAGAGATATATTTATTTGGTTCTGATGGCAAACCCTTTTTCCTTTTTATGTTTCACCCTGTTAAAAAGTTTGCTAGTTGAAGTTTCTTTCTTTTCCTTGTAAAAAAAAAACTGGAATTTTTTGGTTTCCTCTTAAATGATTTTTAGTGGAAAGTTTTTCTTCTAAGTTTTTTTTACTTAATTCAATTTTGGTTTATATTTCAAAGTAATGCTTACATTTTAATGGTAAATATTAGTTTGAGATTAAAGTGTTATAAATAAATATTTAAAAATTAAAAGCAATAGGCAATGAAGGTTTTAGAAACCTTATTTGTCGCATTCTTGATAATAGCTAAGACATCATGTATATACATATCTTAAATTGAAACGATTTTTTTTTTGTACATTATAATATTTGTTTTCAAATAATTGAAATTTTAATATCTTTTGATTTATAAAAGCTTAATTTTAATTACATACAATTGAATTCATTTTAATACAAATTTTCAAGTTATAATATTATTTTTAAAATGCTTTTTTTTCATTGCAGGTATGTTTAAAAAATATTTTCTAATTCCCCTAAGAACCAGGTAAATTTTTGTTTATTTTAAAAGAATTTTAGTTTAATTCACAATTTTAGTTAACATTTTTACTTATAGAGATTTTATGAACCTAACAGTTGTCTCTGTTTAAGTACTGTTAACGTTCATTGAATTAGTTAAATTTTGTATCAATACAAGTTTATTTAAGCTATGCATAGACGGTCATCAGATATTAAAACGTTGTCCGAACAATTTTCAGAAAATATCACACGGATGTGAACTTAAAATTTTTGTCTTCCAACATTGCAAGAAAAAGCATTGCAAAACAAAATATTGTCAGACATCTAACATTCGTGTAAACACAAATTTTTGTCATTGTCATTTTTTTATGACAATTGTCAAACACTTTTCATTGTCATATATGCAAAATTTATGCATCTGCCAATGGCAGCATTGTCATAGAAATTATTTCTAAATGCAACTCTGTATATATTTACACAAATAAACAAACAAGTGTGCATTAATAAAATTTTGGAAAAACAATTTCGGTTGACAGATAAATTCATTGTGTGACAATTGTGTGCCAATGAAATTGTTAATTTTCTTACAGTCGTCTAAACTGACAATTTATTGTTTGCTAACAATTTTTCAATGTCAGTACATTGCCAACGTTATAATATTTGACGACCGTATATAGCTTTAAGTTTGTTTTAGACGGTATGTATTTTGCAGTGTACTTGTCAGTTGTACGATACATTTGTAAATGTGCATGTCTGTCAAAATTGGCAATTTACAGGCAGTTTAGAATTTTTTGTTTTCACACGTCGGTTTTTAGTTTCATGTGTCATAATCTACAATAGAAGACAACAGCTGTTTTTATTATGATTATTTTCGCGGGAGTTTTATGTTCTTGCAAATAAAGTGTGAAATATTGGATTCAGAAAATTAAATAATTGTTATTTGCAGCATTATTGCAATAGCAGCTTTTATAAAATATAAAAGTAAAAAAATTAAGGAAGAAAAGTTGAAGAGAAATGGAGCCATATGGTTCCAAGAGAAGAGATAGCTGAGAAAAGATAGTGGACTTGGCTTCGATCTATGGTGATGGACGAGCTGTGCTTGGAAGATGCGAAAGCGTTTCAAATATTTTTTAAAGAAATTATATTTTTAGCTTTAAAAGTTTTCTGCAATAATTTTTTAAAATATAAACTTGAAATGTTTACAAGTACCTTGAAATGTACTATATGCTTTGTAATTGTACTGTACTTTCAGATACTTTTCTTTATTGTAGACCTAAAACAAAAACATTATATAATAAATTATTACTTGTGACATAAATTTTTCACCACAAAATCCATAGCAATTAGTGCCTTTTTCTCTGGTTTTTTCTTAGCAGTTATTCACATAACTTAACACACAATTAAAACTAGATTAAAAGCTGTAATTTAAGATATTGTGATAACAATTTACACGCACTGTAACTCTTACAGTAGGTCACAAAAACAGAAAGCCTGGCTAATAAAAAAAAACACCAGCAGTGGGACAAAATACTAAAAAAATTTAATATTTAAAACTAATTTTTACTTACATTTCTTTCCTTTGTTTTATTTTAAATAAACACACAAAAAAATTTTTCCACATTTCTCTAGCTTCTAAAGAAATTTTAACTGTTGCGCTCTAGTAACGTTTGCTTTAAAAACAATAAATAAACAAAATCTATATTTACAAGCTGGTAATTGTATACTGTACTCTACATACAAAACAAAAACTAAGAAACAATTAAGGGGCGTTGTATTTATGTCACCCACTGTATTTTGTCACACACATATACTTATTGTTAAGTGTAACAGTTCATTACAGTTATCATGATTACAAAGTAATTGTGTAATGCAATTCATATAAATATTTATGTACTTACATACAAAAAAAAAGAAAGGTATTAATTATTATATTACCAACAAATAAAACAATTGTTTTGCTTTTTGCCTAACAACATAATAAATAAATACTTGAACTTGTGAAATAAAATTTTCAACATCATCATTATACACTGCATGCACTCATTCAACCATTCATGATTTCGAAGCTGTGCACAAACTGCTTGGTAGCTTCATTCATCATATTTTACAAAGACACGTTATGTTAGTCATACTAGCTTTAATTATGCACTTCACTTTACCTTAATCAAGCTGCTAAATATTTGTTTAATTTTAACAGCAAAAAGCTGAAGCTACCGAAACAGTTAAACATAAGCAATAAATTGAAAAGAGCAATTATTATTTAAAAATTGTTGAAATGAACAAAAGAAAATAACAAATCTTTAGAAACAAAACTAACAAATTTTCAGTTATTGTAAAATTTTATAAAAAAAAAACATATTGTATAGCGGTACGCCACAGGCCATGATGTTACAACGTTTAAAAAAAGATATACATATGTACATATTTAAATTGAGTTACAGTAAATACCCATTTTTTTTATATACTAAATGTTTGCTAATAATTTTATGCACATAACACTTATTTTCCATCTGTTATTGTTAGTTTAACAATTTTTCCTCTAATGCCGTGTTTACTTTTAGATATTAATGTCTTGCACCATGTTCTCAGAAAAGATTTCTTACCCAATTTCAAAGATACACAATTGACAAAAGAAAAAATTATTATAATTTTCAATAAAGATATAAGCAGTTGATATCTATCGCTATATCTTGTATAAATCCAGATATTTTTATATTAAATACTTTACAGTACTATAATTAATTTAAAATAAAGCCGATTTAAAGAATCGCGATTTACTTAAGATTACACTTAAAAAAAAAAGTCTATTAAAGAAACCAAATCGCATCTACTGAAAATTTGACAATTATTTTAATAAAATGTCTATTAAAAGTACCAAAATAGGCTTTAGAGCAACAATACTCAAAGGACTATAAGTAGTTCTATTAAAAGTACCAAGATTGTTTTAACAAAAAAAATCTATTAAAAGTACCACGATTGCTTTCAAACAAATTCTATTAAAAGGATCCTTTTGACTTATAATAACAGTACCACGATTGCTTATAAATACATTATGTAAAAGAGACCTCATTTAGTTCTATTAAAATTACATTACATTTTTTTAAACAAAGTCAGTAAAAAGGTCCACGTTTTCATCTATTAAAAGTACCACGATTGCTTTAAAACAGAGTCCTTAAAAACAGACATTTTATTCTATTTAAAGCACCAAGATTGCTTAAAATAAGTCCCCATAAAAGAAGCACATTACCTTATATTACAACAATCATGATTGCTTCAAAACAAATTCATAAAAGTGCAACGATTGATTTAAAACAATGTCTATCAAAAAAGCCGCAATTAGTTCTATTAAAAGTACTGCGTTGCTTTTAAAAGAAAGTCTTTAAAAAAGGCCACATTTACTTATATTTCAAGTACCCTGATTATTTTAAACCAAAGTATTTACTTCTGTTAAACGTACCTTTCTGCTTTAAAACTAATTCTATTAAATAGATCATGATTGTTTTAAAAACTGTCTGTAAAAAGGTCCTCATTTACTTCTATGAAAACTACCACGATTGCTTTAAAATAAAGCACCACTATTGATTTAAAATAAAGCTTTTCTTTAAAATATAGTCTATGAAAAGTACCAAGATTTCTTTAAAATAAAGTCTATGAAAAGTGCCAAGATTTCTTTAAAATAAAGTCTACGAAAATTAATTAAGTTTATTACAGGAACCACGATTGCTTTAGAATAAAACCAATAAAAAGTACCACCATTGCTTTAAAATAAAGTCTTTGAAAAGTACCAAAATTGCTTGAAAATAAAGTCTATGAAAAGTGCCAAGATTGCTAGAAAATAAAGTCTTTGAAAGTCTTCAAAACAAAGTCCCTTATCAATTATCCAGTATCAATTTCCAAAATTTTCCTAATTTTTCTTTTTAAAACTACCAAAAATCTGCTGTTTCTATTCGTTTTGATCCATACCTTTTACTATTTTTTTTTAATATTTTGAAGTGTTAAGAAGTATTTAAGACAAACAAATAAAGTACATTTTTATTGTAACAGTTCCAGTGGATTTTTTTTAAACTAACGTAACAATAACGTTATGAAGGTTTATTCATGTTTATCATGTTGTTGGCGATTATTAAACATCATCATTACACTCTGCAAATAAACAATAAGTCCATGAAGAAAGACAAGGAAAAAAAACACGAACCAACCAACTGGTATGAAAATTATAAATGCTTTGGCGGCAATGGCACAAGATAAGGAAAAATCAACAACAGCATTAGAGAAGTAAAAAAAGGAAAAAACAAAACAAAAATAATAAACGTTATAGTTATAGAAAAGACAGGCAGGCAGGCAGGCAGGCAAGTGAAGGCAATTGCAATTTAAACTCAAAGCAAAAAAAATAACTAAAACTTTTTATTTTTGCAAACAAAAATTGCAAGAAAATCGAAAAGAAGAAAAAAATAGTAGAAAAGACAAAACAACAAAACAGCTAGACAACCAACCAACCAGCCAGTCAGCCAAACAGCCATCTAACCAACCTCCATTGCAGTCACAGTCATGGTCGTTGATTAAACGTGTCAATTTAACAATTGTCATATTGGTCGAAAAGTCTTTTCTTCTATTTGTGTTTTTTTAGTATGATGATGACAATCATAAAGCTTTCAATGTTTTTGCTAATATTTTTAAAGAAATCTTACTACTGATCGGTACCACTGTGTAACTGTTGCAGTTGCTGTGAAATGGCTGCATTTGTTTTGTATACGAGTTTCAAATGGCCAAATGTGCTAAAAACAAAGAGAGAACTGAGAAGTAAGAAAGTGTAGAGGGTCAAGACCGTACGTATGTTAACCTACACCAACAAATATTAAATGAATTATTTGCTTCAAATTTCCCCGTTTGCTTTAATATAAAGTTTATTAAAGGAACAACGATTTTTTTTAAATAAATTCTATGATAAGTACCAAGATTGATTAAACATAAAGTCTATTAAAAGTACCTCCATTGCTTTAAAAACTGTCTGTAAAAAGGATCTCATTTACTTCTATGAAAAGTACTACGATTGCCTGAAAATAAAGTCTATGAAAAGCACCACGATTGTTTTAAAATTAAGTCTATGAAAAGTACCAAAATTGCTTGAAAATAAAGTCTATGAAAAGTGCCAAGAATTACGTGCATCAGATTTTCTTGTTTTCTTTAGTATAAAGTTTATTAAAGGTACTACGATAGCTTTAAAATCAAGTCCATTAAATGTACCACGATTGGTTATATTAAAAGTACGAAGATTGATTTAAAATAAAATCTATAAAAGTAACTAGATTGCTTTAAAATAAAGTCTATTAAAGGAACCACGATGGCTTTAAAATAAAGTATATAAAAAGTACTAAGATTGCTTTAAAACAAAATCCATTAAAAGTACGACGTTTACCAAGATTGATTTTGAAATAAAGTAAATAAAAAGTACCACGATTGGTTATATTAAAGGCACCATGATTGGTTATATTAAAAGGACCACGTTTGCTTTAAAATAAAGTCCATTAAAGGGGCCACGATTGCTTAAAAGTAAAGTTCAGAAGAGGAACCACGATTGTTTTAAAATAAAGTCCATTAAAAGTACTTCGATTGCTTTGAAATAAAGTAAATTGAACGTACCACGATTGGTTCTATTGAAAAAAACGACGATTACTTAAAAATAAAGTTTATGAAAAGTACCGATATTGTTTGTATTAAAAGAACAACTATTGCTTTATAATAAAGTCTTTTTAAAATACCACGATTAATTGTATTACGATTGCTTTAAAACTAAGCCTGTAAAAGTTTATTTACATTAAAGGTGACACAGTCATAGGCAAAGAGATGTCTATTGGGTATGAGTGTGCCAATCGCTGCTTTAAAACAAAGTCTAATATTAAAAGTACCACAATTGTTTTAAAACAAAGTGTATTAAAAGGAGCACGAGTACTGCTATTAAAAGCGTTACAATTGCTTTAATATAAAGTCTGTGTAAGAAACCACGTTTAGAGCTAGTAAAAATACCACGAAAAATGCTAGAAAAGTTTAATCTGCCAACCTTAGTTTTAATAAATTAATGAGATATAAATTAAATGAGAACTTAGATGGGTTTTGAGAATACGAGAAAGTTGGTCAATTTGTCTGAAGCTGCTTCACTGTGTTGCTTGTTTATTTGCACAAAAAAACGTTAAAGTAATTGTACAACATACATAGATACTATTGTGAACTAACAAATTTAGTTTTATTATGGATTTTAACTATTTACAGCAAGAGAACTTGCACAGCAAAAGAGCAGGGAAAAGCTAAAATAAATATTTAGAGTATGCAAACAGCAAAATAAAGGACTTAATAAAAGAAGAACACAAGTAAAGAGAAGTGGCAATTTTATTGTATATTTTCATAAAGTTTTTTTTTTTTAAATAAATTAAAACAATAAATTGCTTTATGTTTAAGTTCGAGTGATGAAAAGAGTATTTGAATGAAAATAAGGGGTGGAAAGGGGATTTTAATAAAAAAGAAAAAAGTCTTTTATAAGTAAGTAAATAAGAAAGAAACATAAATCAAATGCTATATCTACAATAGAGTTTAACTATTGCCGATTTAAACTAAACATTTGGTTTAATCAACTTTAACTTTTATATCAAAACCTTAGTACATTGAGTTTAACTAAACAGCTGGTTAAATAAACTATAACTATTCTAGCAAAACGTAAATCTTGCATCACCAAATATAACCAACAATTTACATCAGTTAAATAAAATTTAAGCAAATATTTCTAAAAGGGAGTTCACACGCTGCAACTTTTAAATAGCTACCGCGTACTGCTCACTACGTATTTCATTTATAAACGCGAGTCGCAGGAGAAAAGTTGCAGGTAAAAGTTGCAGCGTGTGAACTCTCTTAAACAAATTTAAAACGTTTCAATTTGTTACATTACTTTAAGAATCCATAAAAACTTTAACAACAGATCCTACAAAAATGCACAAATTTCTTTGAAATTTCTTGCTAACTCTATTGCATTATGCAAGTCATTATAGCTATTTCTTTATAAACATGACTTTAATTAGTTTTTATTTAATAGAGTTATAAAATAATTTATTAACTAACTGATGCATTGTTATGTTTAGCAAATTCCCTGAAGTCTATTAAACTTTTTGTTAAAAGCAACTAGAAACAAAATAAAAGAAATTGTTATATTTACATTAAAAAAAATTATTTCAACGCTTGTCTTTTGTTTAATTTTATAATTTTATTATTTTCTTTATTGCTATTTTCAAGTTTATAGTCAGTCACAGTTTTCTTTTAAGCCATTTTTTTCTTGCATACGTCTGTCTGTCGCCGTATATCTCACTTGATTTGCAACAATGCTTTTTTAAAGCAGCCGCCAAAGTTGGCTTTAAGGCGGATTTAAGAAACATTGTCGAAAAATTGTTGCACACTTACTTACATATAGTACATATGTTTTTTTTTTATTTACAAAAAACAACAACTAATAATGCCACAATTCTTTAACTATACCTACAATTTACTTTCAAGCAACGTTTTAATATTGTTAACACTTCTGTTAATATTGTTTCTTTTTTCCTTTTTTTTTTTTGTGTTCCTATAAAAAAAAAAAAGTTTCAGTCATTTTAACACCATTCCATTGTTTTACATTTATATTTACAACCTAATGTATGTAGAGTAAAACATAAACTCTGTTTAATGTTGCGAGTTACTGTTAAAATCTGTTTCTATTTTTTCTTTTCATTTTACTGTTAAATAAACTGTATTTGTCTGTTTGACTTTGTTAGCGTACGAGTACATTTTGTAGCTGTTCATCATCATCCCATTTATGCAGAAATATGCTAAAGTTTTACTTACCTGCATACCGACACTACAATATGTCGATTTTAGTTTATACTTAATACGAGTCTTTGTAAACTAAGAATAATTGGTGCAGCTTTTGTAATAATTTGTTTTTAACGGATTTTGTATTATCTGCTAAATACGGACCACGTTTACTTAATATATATTAAAAGTGCTACAATTCAGTTAGCACAAAGTTTAGGAAAAGGACAAGGATTTGTCTTATTTAAAGTATCACGATTGGTTCTATAACAATGAAAAGTATCACAATTGCTTTAAAACAAAAGCAATTAAAAGTACCACGATTTCTTAAAAAAAATCGATTAAGAGAACCAGTATTGGTTTTATGAAAAGCATCACGATTGCTTTAAAACAAAGTCTATTAAAAGGGTCCGAATTAGTTATATTGCTTTAACACAAAGTCTATGGAAAGTACCACGATTGCTTTAAAACAATGTCTATAAAAACGACGACGATTGGTTTTATGAAAAGTACCATGATTGCTCTCAAACAAAGTCTATGTAAAATACCACGATTTGTTTTATTAAGCGTGCCACGATTGGTACAAAGTCCATAAAATTAAAAGTACCACTATATCTTCTATTCAAGGTACCACGATTGCTTTAAAACAAAGTCTATAAAAAGTACCGCGGTTGCTTTAAAACAAGTATATTAAAAAGACCACGATTGATTCTATTCAAAGTATCACCATTTATTCTATTCAAGGTACCACGATTGCTTTAAATCAAAGTCTTTAAAAAGTTTCATGATTGCTTTAAAACAAGTCTATTAAAAAGACCACGATTTGTTCTATTAAAAGTACCAAAATTGGTTCTATTAAAAGTACTACGATTTCTTTAATGCAAAGTCTATGAAAAATACCACAATTTGTTCTATTAAAAGTACCAATATTGGTTCTATTTAAGAGTTACGATTGCTTTAAAACAAACTCTATGAAAAGGACTATGATTGATTATATTAAAAGTACCACAATTTATTCTATTCAAGGTACCACGATTGCGTGAAGACAAAGTCTATAAAAAATATCATGATTGCTTTAAAACAAAGTCTATTAAAAGGGTCCGAATTAGTTCTATTGCTTTAACACAAAGTCTATGGAAAGTACCACGATTGCTTTAAAACAATGTCTATAAAAACGACGACGATTGGTTTTATGAAAAGTACCATGATTGCTCTCAAACAAAGTCTATGTAAAATACCACGATTTGTTTTATTAAGTGTGCCATAAAATTAAAAGTACCACTATTTCTTCTATTCAAGGTACCACGATTGCTTTAAAACAAAGTCTATAAAAAGTACCGCGGTTGCTTTAAAACAAGTCTATTAAAAAGACCACGATTGATTCTATTCAAAGTATCACTATTTATTCTATTCAAGGTACCACGATTGCTTTAAAACAAAGTCTTTAAAAAGTTTCATGATTGCTTTAAAACAAGTCTATTAAAAAGACCACGATTTGTTCTATTAAAAGTACCAAAATTGGTTCTATTAAAAGTACTACGATTTCTTTAATGCAAAGTCTATGAAAAATACCACAATTTGTTCTATTAAAAGTACCAATATTGGTTCTATTTAAGAGTTACGATTGCTTTAAAACAAACTCTATGAAAAGGACTATGATTGATTATATTAAAAGTACCACAATTTATTCTATTCAAGGTACCACGATTGCGTTAAGACAAAGTCTATAAAAAATATCATGATTGCTTTAAAACAAAGTCTATAAAAAGTATCATGATTGCTTTAAAACAAAGTCTATTAAAAGGGTCAGAATTGGTTCTATTGCTTTAACACAAAGTCTATGGAAAGTACCACGATTTGTTTTATTAAACGTGCCACGATTGATGCAAAGTCTATAAAATTAAAAGTACCACTATTTATTCTATTCAAGGTACATACCACGATTGCTTTAAAACAAAGTCTTTAAAAAGTTTCATGATTGCTTTAAAACAAACTCTATGAAAAGGACTACGATTTGTTCTATTAAAAGTACCATTATTTATTCTATTTAAGGTACATACCACGATTGCTTTAAAACAAAGTCTTTAAAAAGTTTCATGATTGCTTTAAAACAAACTCTATGAAAAGGACTACGATTTGTTCTATTAAAAGTACCATTATTTATTCTATTTAAGGTACATACCACGATTGCTTTAAAACAAAGTCTATAAAAAGTATCACTATTCGTTCTATTCAAAGTACCACGATTGCTTTAAAACAAAGTGTATAAAAAGTACCACAACTGCTTTAAAACAAGTCTATTAAAAAGATCTCGATTTGTTCTATTAAAAGTACAAAGATTGGTTCTATTAAAAGTACTACTACGATTTCTTTAAAACAACTATGAATAGTACCACTGTTTATTCTATTCCTAGTACAAAGTCCATGAAATTGACCACTTTTAGAGTCTGGTGTATTTTCTGGTCTAGTTTCTATTGTATTCTCTGGTCTCGTCTCAGCTCGTGCCTATTGACTAGTTTCATCTGCTCTTGTTTGTGGTGTAATATCTAATCTCTAATCTAGCCTCTTATCTAGTTCCTGGTTTAGTTTATCATTTCATCCAGTCTCTACTTAAGCGTTTGATTTCTTATCTAATTAATTTTCTGTTGTGTTCCCTGGTCTTGGCTTTAGTCTATTCTCTGACCTACTATATTTTTCTAGTGTCTGTTCTTAGCTTCGATATTGTTTTAAGTTTTCCATTTAGTTTAGTCTTTAGTATTGTCTCTAGTCTAGTCTCTGATAAAGTATCTAATCTCTGACTTAGTATCTGTATCTGGTCTAGTATATGATATATACTCTTGTCTATTATATTATTTAGTCAGTGATTTATTCATAAATTTATTTTCGGATTTAAGATCTGGTTAGTCTCTGGTCTAATCCCTGACTTAGTTTCTGTCTTTGGTTTGATTCTTTTTTTGATTTGCTAATTGATCTTGTTTCCGGTTTTCTCTGATGTAGTCTGCGGTTTAAACTCTCTTTTAATGTCTACTTAAGTCTCTGGTTTTCCCTCTGTTCCATCCTTGGCTTTAGTCTCCAACCTAGTCTCTGGTTTAGACTTTTTTCTAGTCTTTGACTTTTTATCAGTTCCTGTTTCTGTCTATTATATTTCTAGAATATATCAAGTTTGTAACGTTTCTCTTACTCAAACAAATCTGACAACTATTTTATAAAACTCCGTTAAATATTATTTTCCTGGAATCTCCTATCTTTATTTCTCTTGAATTATTGCAAACTTTAAAGAACATTGTATGAATGAACAGGCATCTTCTGTCTGCATGTAATTTAATAGAAGATGAGAAAATAAATTGTATACGAATTGAGATTTCTATATAAAATAGGAATAAAGAAAATATTCAAATTAGCACAGAACACATACATAAATGCAAATAGTTAAACTTAAAACAGAAGTCGAAATTGCAAATCTATTTTAAATAGTAGGGAGGCTATATTTTAGCAAAAAAAAAACAAACAAATTGCAATAAAATTCACGAAAATTTAGAGTTGTTTTCTGAAAGAATCTTAAATAATTTTTTAAGAAAAAAGGAATGTTTTGAAAGAGGAGCACAAAATATTTTTATGAAATATCACTCATCATATTCTATAGCAACCTAATATTTCAATGAAACCTGTACACTTTCACAGACACACAAGTATACCCATAACAGCACAACACAGTCACACGAAAATAATTTGTTTCAATTATGATTGACATAGATTTGGCGTAAAATGCAAAATTTAAATCAATCATTCTCATTCATGCTGATACAAAACATGCTACATATAAAACAGCCAAGGCAAACTGAAAAGGCAGCGAACTTTTCATCTCTCATAACTCGAGTCTGTGTAATTTTGCCATATAACAAATTTATTTTCTTTTTTTGTTGGTATATGAATTTACACAATTTTTAACTAAACGACTTATAACGACTTATAAAAGAACAAATCCTGTACATATGTAGATACAAACATATAAAAATATAATTTGAAAATCAATTTTAACAAATTTCGTTTACAATACTATTGATATTGATATCCTTTAAAATTGTTTAATGGGTTTTTAGTTTGTAAACCAGTGTGTATAGTGTGTGTTTTCCAATAGATTGCAATAACTGAAAAGTTTTATCAAAATATTTTGTAAAAAAAAAAATTATAAGTTTTTTTGTAGTTTAGTTTTATAAAAAGTACTAGTTGAACCCGGTGTGCTTCGCATCACCCCCTGCCTCCTCCCCCTTGAGATAAAGCCATTAATAAACGTAGTAAAAAAAGTAGGTGCAGAAATGTGCATGGTCGAAAAATATTATCATGTAATAAGTATTCCTGAGTCAAAGCTGCACGCTGTGAAAATTTAAGATCAGTTAATAGGTCCAGCCTCCAATATATCGCAAACAAAGGGGTGTAGTCCCACCCACTTTTCTCCTGCTACGTATTCCTAATTATGCCAATATCATGTACCAAATATTATCGACGTACGACAAAAAATGATCAAAATATTGCGATTTAATTTTTATTGTGCCCATTGTGCAAATGTAATGACGATCGGTCCAATACTTAAGACTATATTACGATTTTTAATTTGCCTAAAAAGGGGCATGGTACCACCCACTTTTCTCCTGGTACGTATTCCTAATTCCTAATTATGCCAATAGGTCAAAAAATGCCCAAAATATGGCGATTTCAATTTTTGGTTTATATGGGCGCACTCCCGTCTGTTCAATCAAAACTTCATATAGCCTATTATTCCTTCCAGGGTCACAGTAACATGCTGTGAATATTTCAGGAAGTAGGGTCCAAGGGTTTGGCCTCGTATTAAGCACAAACATACAGGCATATGTGACCCGGCCTATGAAAAGGTGGCTTATGACTAAAAAAAAAACTATTTCAAGTCCTAACTTGCTCAGAAGTGTACTAAAAATGTAGAGAAAGAAGAGCACAAATGCAAGAAAAACAGAATTTTATTGCAAACCCAGAATTTAACAGCTGTGTTTCGCAACTTCTTTTTTTAAGTCATAAGCCACCTTTTCATAGGCCGCGTCACATATAAAGAAAAGATTTCTATTATTAACAATCGAAGCACGAAATCAGTTTACTTAAAATGTTTAAACATTAATTTACAAATGTTTGGAGTTGTAATGTATAAAGAATACGCTACTTAAAAGATCGTATTTTCCGTGAAAATTTTAAACTTTACAAGGGTATGATTTTCAAAAGAAACGTTGGTTCTTTTTCAAACAGTTTCCTATTATGTACAATGTAGGTATTTTTTAAAGAGTGGTTGTTTCTATAGATAGGGATATAGAGTGATATTTTTACACACCAGACACACCACAGACTTACAGAGACCAACGCATAGACCAGAAACTATATCTTAGTGTAAACTCTAAACTAGACAATAGTCTATTGTACACTATTCCACTATTGCCAATTTCATATAGAGTATTTGTTACTTTTTTAAAGAGGCATAGTTTTTATAGAAAAATTAGCTTTTTTCAAAGAGGAATATTTTCTATACACCTAGAATATTTACTAAACGACAAACTATATAATAGCGCAATTCACAATATTGTGTAAATGGTTTTGCATCATTGCAAGTTAACAGTAGCATATGCATTTCGGTATATTTTGTTAGTGTAGAGCAAAAATATTGTGCAAATGCAATGATGCAAGACCATTTACACAAGATTGTGAATTGCGCTAATATTTATATTTCAAATTCATGTTTTCTAGAGGAATATTTTATATACAAAATATTGTTCTTTTCTTTAAAAATGAACATTGAGAGATATTTTCTATACAACAATTGGATAGAACACCAAAGACTACACCAGAGACCATACCATAGACTAGACAAGAGACTTAACCCTTTTTTCTCTTTTTTTTGACTATTTTGACAAGCGATTGATTGTTTGGAAGATTGAGTTTGATTGGAGAATTTAGAGACCTAACCAAAGAAATTATCAGAGACTGGGAAAGATACCATAGCAGATAATAGATCAGAGAGCAAACCAGTGACCAGTGTTATTTAGCTCTTTTAAAGAGCTACATTCTCTTTGCAGCGACACTAAACCACATCCTTATTTGCTTTGTCAAATTAACTCTTTTCGAGACCGATATTTTGCTAAAAAAAAATATTCAGCTCTTTTCAAGAGCGATATTTTTTGGTTTTGTACTTTTAAAGAGCATTATTTGCTACGCAAGATTTAACTCTTTGCAAAAATTATTTAGTTGGAAAAATTAAATCCTTTTCCAAGGTGATATTATGCAAGAAAGTTTTTAAGAGTGATATTTTTTTGGGAATATTTCTCTACATGATATTAATCTGTTTTAAGGAGTTACATTTCCTTTGTCAGATATAGTTCTTTTATTTCACAAGATTTAACTCTTTTTCAATAGCGATAGTTTGTGATCAAATTATTTTAAAGTAATATTTTCTATTATGAACCAAAGGGTAAAAAAATAACTTGAATGGTTCTTTTGTTAACTTTCATAAGTGGCGTTTTTTTAGCTCTTATTTAAAATCGTTTGTAGGGTATACAAATTTAATGGTTCTTTTGCAACCTTTCCAAACATTTTTCGTCTTTCTTTAACACCAAAAACGAATAATTTTTAATGACGCTTCGTCTATTTTTAAAACAAGACTGGTATACCAATAATCATGTCTACACATGGCAGAGGGTTTGGGGGATATAGTTTTTTTTTTTTGTGATGGGTGTTCAATGAAAATTGTACTCACTTTTAAACATTCATGAAAAAGGCTATGAGTAGATGCTGTATAAATGATTGTAATTGTATAATAACATTTCATAACCATATCATAGCTTATAGATTTGCACAGATACTTATATTTATACAGTTATAAAAGACCATATAGATATGGATACATATACATACATTTGTAGTATTATATAGCGTATTCTTTAGTTATCTGTGAGTATCATCTCCTGCTAGTTGTATAAATACATGTATGCATGAATATTTTAAACTCCATTTTATACCACATCCTCAGCCATACATCCATCCATCCATCCATCTATGTATCCATTAATCCAAACAACCTCTCTTTCATTCATGTAGCCAACCATCCATCTAGCCAGCCATGTTTCCAGCCTTATCAAGTAAAAACCATCAGTTATTTCGCTGTTATATTTCACGTATATTTTAGAACGTGATCTCATAAAATAAACCACTTTTTTGTGCAATTTTTTTCTTTTTTACAACATGTTATTTTTTTAGTTTTTGCATTATTTTATTAAACGCGGTTTTTTATTTAGTAAGTTTGGCTAAATTTTTAGGATTTTTTTTCCCCAATTTTTTTTTTTTTTATTTTTGGTTTGTTTTGATAAAATTTTTATGAGTTTAGGAAACAAGATAATGGTCATTTAGGATTTTTTTTATTAGTAATTGTTTAACAAGCTTTTTATTTTTATTGTTATCCTAATGGCAATTTGTTTGTAAACATGGCGAGAATTATAACATTTTAATAGTACTATTGTGACATTAACAACTTTCATCATTAAATCAATAACAGTCAGGGTGGGTAATTTTACTCTTTAAAGGAAATAATACTCCTAGGGAGAAAAATTGTTAACAACTGCCTCTTTTATTTATAAAACTAAAGAAAACTATTAATTACAGAAAAAACAACTCTTTTATATCCAGCGCTTTTTTTTCGAAAAAAAAAAACAGTTCAGTGAACTTTCTTGGTTTTGTATTTTTTTTTTTTTTTATTATCTCAATCTCATTAATATTAATTTATGCTAGATCACTGTTTGACCTAAGGGGTCTAATAATTAAAATTTGAATACAAAAAATGTGAAATCATCCAGCAGTTTTTAAACAATGTTTAGAATATTAAAAACAACCAAAAAAAAAGCTACAAAACTAACACAATCAATATGAATGAAATTGGAAGCATACATTTTTATGTTAACGAGTTCATTCAACTTTTTTTTCTTAAAATCATTATACATCTATTATACAAACAGCCTCTGGCTACTCACTCAACTAATAACAACCATTTTTTGATTTTTAACTAATGCCTGAAAATTAATCTTAAAGATCTGCTTCAAACACACACAAAATTTTTCATTTGCTTTAACTTGTAATTCGTGGAGGTTTAATGTTTTGCAAAAATTTTAATTTTTTGTTTCTTGATTAAATCAATTGGCTGGGTCAAATACATACCTGTTAACTGAAATAAATTTACGCATGTTATTTTTAAACACAAACAACAAGAAACAAAATTGTAGACACCAACTCAACATATACGAGTATGTATGTAAAGTTGTTGTGTGTTTGTTTAAGTTTCTAGAATCTAGATAAATAATTTTTTTATAGTACACTTTAACCAGTTTTAGATTTTGTTTATTTTAAATTTATATTAATAAAAAACGGCTTTAAAGTTCTGGTTTATGTAAATAAGTTTTAAGGTTAAAGTGAAAACTAAAAATCTTAAAACCTTGACAATGTATAGCTAACATTGCGTGCAAAAATATTTATTTGAATATGTCTAAACTTGATTTGCCAGTTCTTTAAATAAAATTCAAAAAAAAAAATGAATTGGAAATACATTCAAAAAAGTTTATGTTTAATCATAATAAGAACTTAATTTTACTAACAAAATATCGCTCTTAAAAAAAGTAATATGAAAATAAATCTATTCAACTAACCAATAAATACATCATTTATTCCTTAAAATACAGCTCTTAATAACAACTATTCTAAAGAAAATATTCTTAGCAAGAGCCAAATACTCTAATAATATAAAATTCCCAGAAAGACCAAAATATTTCAAGGGAAATAATCTTCCTAAGAAAGAGCTAGATCCTGCAAAGAAATTATTGTTTCTCCAAAAAGAAAAAAATATAGATCCTTAATAAAGAGCTGAATTTTCTAAACAATATATCAATTAGCTCTTTCTCAGCTCAGTTAGCTCTTTCTAAATGTGATTATTTGTTAGATATGGAAGTATTAAATTGGTTTTAAAAGATAAATCGTACATAGAAAATATCGATCCTCTAAAAAAATGTAATACTTTTCAAAGAAATTTTTCGATCCTTCAAAATAGCAAAAAAAAAATTTCCAATACAATATCGTTCAAGGAATATTAGCTCTTAACACAAGTGTTATTTTGTTTGTTAGACTTAAAAGTATGAAACTAAGTTTTAAAGATGTAGCTCTTTGTCAATTGAACCTCTTTGCCAGATTTAACTCTTTTGAGATTCTAAATTATCTTTGCCAAATTTTGTTCTTTTAATAGTGTTATTTACTTCGCAAGATTAAGTTCTTTTAAGCAGCGATTAAAAGTATGAAATTAAGTTTGATAGATTTAGCTCTTTGTCAGCTTAACCCCTTTTGAGAAACTACAATTTCTTGTTCAAAATTTTGTTGTTTTATCCGTCAAAAAGAATATTTTTAAGAAAATGAAGCTATTTTTAAAAGTGACAGTTTCTTTTAAGAACTATAGGCTAAAAAATAACGTTAATGGTTTTTTTTACTTTCCTTCAACTTTCTTAAAAACTATTTTAAAGCTTCGACTATTATTTAAACAAGGCTGGGATTTATTAGAAAGTGGTAAATCATCGAAAGAATATACAACTCCCCAAATAAAGTTAAATATGCCTCAAAAAAGTACTAAATCATTCAAAAAAAATATTGCTCTTGAAAAACTTCGCAAACAGAATATTGACCTGGTAAAGAGCTAATTCTTTCAAACAAACTATCGCTTTTAAAAAGAGCTAAATCTTTAAAATCAAATATGGCTGCACTTTCCAAATAAAATATCCCACCTCAACAAACTAGTTACGCTGCTTGCAAATATCTCAATCTTTTTAACAAAATATCGCTTTTAAAAAAACTAAATCTTCCAAACTAATTATCCCTCTTAAAATGAGCTAAATCTTCAAAGCACCCGAATTCAGAAACACGAACGTATACAAATTTTAAATAATTTGTATGAAAAACACACAAATAATATTTTAAAACTGAGTTATTTACATTTTTTTAATAAATTTTCTGTACGTGGTTTTTGTTTCAAGACCTAAAACTGCTTATCGAATTAGTTCTCAAGAGTCAAAAAAAATATACCTCCCTATTCTCTTATCTAGTCTCTAATTAAGTCTTCAGCCTACTCTAGCATTTAGTCTAGTTATAGTCTAACATCTAGTCTAGTCTCATTGTTTCAATTATATTTTCGGCCATTGTCTCACATAGGTTGGTGTTTAATGTTGTCCTCGCTTTTAACTCTTCCACCAAAAAGATACAATTTTCTATAAAAAATATCACTTTTGCACAAAAGAGCTAAAAAAATTTCTTTAAAAAATTTTACTCTTACACAAAAAAGCTAAAAGAAGCTAAAATTGTCTGTAGAAAATTTCCCTCTTAAATAAAAAATAGCTAACATTTCACCTTTCCACAAAAAGAGCTAAAATGTTCTATAGAAAATTTCACTCTTTACAAAAAGAGCAAAAATTTAACTCTTCCACAGAAGAGATAAAATTTTCTATAGAAAATTAAACTCTTACACAAAGGAGCTAAAATGTTCTACAGAAAATTTCACTCTGCCATAAAGTAACTAAAATTGTCTATAGAAAATGTCACGCTGCCACAAAGGAGCAAAAATTGTCTGTAGAAAATTTCACTCTTAAACAAAAAATAGCTAAAATTTCACCTTTCCACAAAAAGAGCTAAAATGTTTTATAGAAAATTTTACTCTTTACAAAAAGAGCTAAAATTTAACTCTTCCACAGAAGAGATAAAATTTTCTATAGAAAATAAAACTCTTACACAAAGGAGCTAAAATTGTCTATAGAAAATTTCACTCTGCCATAAAGGAGCTAAAATTGTCTACAGAAAATTTCACTCTGCCACAAAGGAGCTAAAATTGTCTATAGAAAATTTCACTCTTAAACAAAAAAAGCTAAATTTTCACTCTTTCACAAAAATGTTCTATAAAAAATTTCACTCTGCCACAAAAGAGCTAAAATTTTCTAAAGAAAATTTCACACTTAAAAAAGACGAACTAAAATTTCACTCTTTCACAAAAAGAGCAAAAAGAGTTAACATTTTTGTAAAAACATTTCACTCTTCCACAAAAGAGCTAAAAAATTATCTTTGTAAAAAATCGCTCTTGTGTTTCCAATTACTTTTCTGTTATTACATGTAAATTATATAATTCTAGCTTTAAAATTTTAAAACAGATTAACATTTAAATACTGTGAAAGAAAAAAAAACAAAACAAATACTCGTATTGTAAAATTTCACTTTCTTTCACCTTTTTAACTTAACAACACATTTGTGGCAGATGACAAACCATCATCTTATGTCACATTTAGATGTGCATCAGTGCCATAAATAATTTTTTATATAATTTGTTTCCAAAAACAGAAAATATATTAAATTATCCATATAGCAATCTGTGTAGCAAGCATAACTAACCACAGATTTGCCTGCTTAACTCATGACAGTTTGTATAATGCCTGCATGTATAACTGACAACATTAAATCAACAAACTCCCTACTTATTCTGGGAAAATGGGTGAGGGGGGAAGAGTTTTATGCAAAACAATTGGGAAATATGAGACAATCGAAATAAAAAATAAATAAAATAAATGTAATAATATTTAAATGTTTATTACAGTTGTCTGTACACTCAATTAACATTGTTACTGTTTTGTTAGTTTGTTGCAATACGGTGAAATTGTTTTTAATTTTAAAAGTTAATATTGTGAAATGAAATTATGAAAACAGATTTAGTTGTTTTTATTTAAATATTAGAGGTTTTTTTAAAGATTTTAGGGAATATCTTTTTGTATTTTTGTTTGCATATTTTCACTTAAACATTTAGTAAAAATATAATTATAGCAAGTTTAATCACAATTTTCTTATCATTTTAAAGGATCCTCTACAAATGTAAAACTACAGTTCCCTAAAAGTAACTAGACAGTCACATTCTATTGCGCTATAACTTGCCAAAGATTTCACTTTCTAAGACTTAAAATTTCTTAAGAAAATTAAGCTCTTTTAGGTATGACAGCTATTTAGCTCTTGTTAAATGTTATAGTTGTATTTCTTACAAAAATATTCTCTTTGCTACCAACCCATCCTACAATCAACCATGCCAGCTTTATACTACCATGCAAGATTTACATTTTAAAACAAAATTATTAAATAAAAGCAGTGTACAACATATGTAAAAATTAAATAAACAATTTGAAGGCTTACACACGTTATAATCATATTCAGCAACAAGAACAGCAACGCTTATACACATAGTTTTGCAATCCGAAAAACTACCAACAACGACCATAACCCTACAGTCACCATCACAATCATCATCATTATCATCAGCAACAACAGCATCGTTGATGTTGTTCACATAGCAGTTTTCATATATGTATCTCTGCATATTTGCAGCATATGCACCCATTCGGGCAACATTATAAACATCTCGTTATATGGCCAACATGCAAAACCTTTACAAGTTACAATTATTATATGCGTTCTTATTTTTAGCCATCCAGTTCAGCGTATCTTTCTCTAGCATTGGAACATTGTGGCAGCCAAAGCACGAGAAATTTAATGTGGTATATTTGCAGCAACAAACTACAAAAAAAAAATGGGAAATGCAGTTAATAGCAACGAGTGGGATATAGAGTACGAAGTAGTGTGCTGCTACTTGAAATAGAAATTGGCACAATTTAAATACTGTAACTTTTAAAATCATTTGAATTCTACAACTTTGGAAACAAATAATACGAAGGATACTTCTCAATTCATTTTGGTTTTGAAATTTTGTTATTATTCCAATAATAACAAGAGATATGAAACTCTAAGTATTTTTAAAGTTTTTCTCTCCAAAGGTGTTGTATAGGATTTAAGTCTGGGTATTGTAACGGCCACTCCATAACAAGAACTTTGTTTAGCTTACGCATTTTCATTCTCCATTCTCTATGTTATCGTAACCAGATGAATACTACCACAACGTCGTCCGCATAGGCACGCAAATTTAACAAAATTTTAGATGAAGCACCCATTTGAGTGGTGGCTTTGGTCCATTCCTAATGTTCGTTCGTTGTCGTTCCTTCCCATTTTAGAACGTATGATTCTCTAATTTAAATCGAACAATTGATTGGTTTACCCTAGATCTTGTAGGGCTTATCCTAGTTGTAGACTTTACATTATTAAAGGCTTCTTTTATGTTCAGCAAGGTCACTAGTGTAAAATTGCCGAATTCGATTGAGATCTCAATATTATCTCAATTTCCCCCTCAAGTAGGCATGTTGATATAAAGTAGGATTTATTTAACGCTGATTAGTGTGACGAAACTTATCACTTCGTTGAAAAGAATGTGGCAATTACCCTGGAGTTTGCTATGTCCAAAGCCTATTATGGATGCCCTGATTTTCTTCCTTGTATAGAGAGTGTGCAATTCATTGGTTTTTATCCTATTTGGAAGAGGATTCTCCTTATCAGATTTTATAACAGATACTTATGGTCTGAGCCTCAGAGACTTTCCAGGTCCTTATCATATGCTCATGACTTGCGCTGGCGAAATTTGTACTCTTTTAAATTCAGCCCAATATTCTCGTCATTCTCGTCCCGGTTACGTCCACGTCTTCTAGATCAGATTCTAGCGCATATAGTTCATGTTTAATTTCAGATTTTAGTTCAGATTTTTGTTCAAATTTCAGTTCAGATTCTAATTCAAGTTCGAGTTCAACTTCTAGTTGAGATTCTAGTTTAGATTCTCATGGATGGTTGCTGTTTCAGTTTAGGTATAAGTTCATGTTCTAGCTTATAATCTAGACAAGTATCTAATTCAGTGCTAGTTCAGTTCCTAGTTTAATTTCACTTTCTAGTTCAGGTTGTTGTTCAGGATCTAGTTCTGGTTCTAGTTAAAAGTTCAGTTTAGATTATAGTTGAGGTTCTAGTTCAAATTCTTTTAGATGGTTGAAGTTCTAGTTCAGGTATTAGATCATGATATAGATCAGTTTTTAGTTCAGTTCTAGTTTAGTATTAATTTGGGATTTAAATCAGTTTCTAGTTCATGTTATAATTCAGATTTAAGTTCAGGTTTTAATTTAGTTTTAGTTTACTTTCTAGTTCAGGTTCAAGTTCAGTTTTTAGTCAAGTTCTATTTCAGTTTCAATTTCAGGTTCTAGTTAAGTTTTACTTAAGCTTATATGTATTTGAGGTTCTAATTCAGGTTCTAGTTTAATTGTAATTCTATTCTCATACAGTTCTTCCATGATGTCTTATTATCCCTTTATCATATTTTTCCATTTCACATACAACTTCCTGTAAGTCCCTTAAACTCTTTACCAGTGTTTCCATATTAAATGTTTATCAATCTGCTTTTAAAGTTACAAATCTGCCAGCTATCTTTGATTACATGTTAATGATCCTCACTCTCTGACATTTACCATTAATTAATATGCTTCTCCATGGCATGGTAGAGGACACTTAAAAATTGTAACAACAACCGTCTTATATAATCTTAAAATGCAACTAAAAATATTAAAAACCCCTATACACACAAACTCACGATGACAGCAAATGTGCAACTACAACTAAACAAATAAACATATAAATGTATAGATTATGTGTTGCAACCACTATTTAAGTATGAACAAGTACGAGTATGAGTATGTACAATCTTTGTGGCAGCAGCAACAGCAGTGCTATTGATACTAGTGCTCCATATACAAAACGAAATATACTATACTATATATAAATATTACAATTATATGTAAGTACATGTATATTTGGGCACGATTTACATACGAGGGACAATTTAAAAGTTGTTTACAAAATCTAATTAGTAGAATTTTTATAATTGTTGTAATTGTAACCTTATAAGAGAGTGACAGGATAGCATGATTGTAAAATTCTTAAAACGCAAATCGCAGCTGCAAACCACATAGTAGTTCTTTTGATTATGACTGCATTAGAGTGAAACATGGTTTCATCAAAAGATATCTGGAGATCAACTATTATTCAAATTTACGCTAAGTTTGTTTATAATTCTGAAGCTACTTCTGAGACTAACCTTGTTTTTTTACTAAAATATTTGACTCGTATTCCCTTGTTTTTTTTTTTTTGTATCACCATTCAAAGGTATAAATATGTACATATGTATGGATGTATGTATACATTGCCATTCATACTCTTTTCTACATAATGCCACTGATGATGATTGTAGCACGAGTAGTTGGTTGGCTGGTATTGTTGCATATGCAGCATGCTGATATTGCTGCCACCACACTATACAGCAACTGCTCTTGTTTTTGTTATTGCTGCTGTTATAGTATGTGTTTCATAACCATATTGTTAGTTACATTATATGACATAGTAATATTAAGCTTAAATTGTGCTGGGAATTTCTTTTTTCCTATTTTGCTAAAACGAATTCAGCGCTAAAAAAATTAACAATAATAACAAAAAATTATTTTTATGCCAAATAAAAAGTGCGTGAGAGCACAAGGAATTGGAATGCCAGTAAATATGCAAAATTCACATAAACTCACATAAACTCACCGAAAAAAAACGCGCGTCTAAAGTTGCAGCAACGAAATCATGTTTTTGTTGCCACAATTTAAAAATAAACTACAGGTTTCACTGTTTCACTTTTGTTTTTTTTATTTGATTTGTAAAAGGTGTTTGGTAATACTTTCAATATTTAGTTTTTAATTTTCAATATTACTTGAAAACGTTGTCAGGTATTTAAAGGCTTGAGATAAGCTGGTCAGCCAGGAAAACAACTTCCGGAATTTGTTGCTTTATGTAACAATGTTTATTTTATTTTAAAATTACCTGCAATTAAGATTAAAATGGTTTAAGTTTTAACATAGTACGAATATTTTAAAGAAAAGCTACAATAAAATATCTATACAAATGTATTCATTTAAAGGAAGCTGTAAAGCTAACAAAAATTATATATAAATACATATTTCCATTTCTAGTCGAATTCAGTTAAGTTTCTAGTTCATTTTCTAATTAGGTTTCTAGTCCAAGGTGGAGTACAGGTTCTATTTCAGGTTCTAAGCCAAGGTCTAGTTCAGGTTCCAGTTTAGGTACTAGTTCAGGTTTTAGTCCAAGGTCTAGTTCAGGTTCTACTTCAAGTTCTAGTCCAAGGCCTAGTTCAGGTTTTAGTTCAGGTTCTAGTTTAGTTCTAGTACAGTTTCTATTTCAGTTTCTAGTCCAGGGTCTAGTTCAGGTTCTTGTTCAGGTTCTAGTTGAATTTAGTTCATTTTCTAATTCAGTTTTTAGATCCGGTAGCTCAGGTTCTAGATTCGTTTTTAGTTCAGGTTCTCCTTCAGGTTCTATTCCAGGGTCTTTTTCAGGTTCTACTTCAGGTTCAAGTATAGGGTCTAGTTCAGGTTCTAGTCGATGGTGCAGTTCAGGTGTTAGTTCATTTTCTACTTCAGGTTCTAGTTCAAGTCTCAGGTTCTAGTTCAATTCTAGTTCAGGTTCTAGTTAAGGTTCAAGTTGGGGCTCTTTTCAGGTTCTAGTTCAGTTTCCAGTTGCATTTAGTTCAGTTTCTAGTTCGGCTTCTACTTCACTTTCTAGTCCAAAGTGTAGTTCAGGTTCTACTTCAGGTTCTAGTTCAGGGTCTAGTTCAGGTTTATAGTTTAGGTTGTAGTTAAGGCTCTAGTTCAATTTCTAGTTGAATTCAGTACAGTTTCTAGTTCATTTTCCAATTCAGTTTCTAGTCCAGGGTCTAGTTCAGTTCTAGTTCAGGTTCTACTTCAGGTTCTAGCCCAAGGTCTAGTTCAGGTTCTAGTTCAGGTTTTACTTCAAGTTCTAGTCCAAGGTCTAGTTCAGTTCTTGTTCAGATTCTAGTTCAGGTTCTAGTTTAATTTAAAGTTCAGTTTCTAAGTTTAGTTTCTATTTCAGCTTCCAGTTCAGATTCTAGTTGAGGCTCTAGTTCAGTTCTATTTCAGGTTGTACTTCAAGTTCTAGTCCAAGGTCTAATTCAGGTCTCTTGTTCAGGTTCAAGTTGAGGTTTTACTTCAAGTTCTAGTCCAAGGTGTAGATCAGGTTCTAGTTCAGGTTTTACTTCAAGTTCTAGTTCAGTTCTTTTTCAGATTCTAGTTCAGGTTCTAGTTGATTATCTTATCAGGTTCCAGTTGAGATTCTAGTTTAATTTATAGTTCAGTTTCTAATTGAATTCAGTTTAGTTTCTATTTCAGATTCCAGTTCAGGCTCTAGTTCAGTTCTATTTCAGGTTGTACTTCAAGTTCTAGTCCAAGGTCTAATTCAGGTCTCTTGTTCAGGTTCAAGTTGAGGTTCTAGTTCTGGTTCAAGCTCAGGTTATAGGTTATAGTTAAAGTTCTGAATCAGTTTCAATTTCTATTTCAGATACTAGTTTACTATTTATATTTATAATTACTAAAAATGGGATATGGGATTAACTTTTAATTAAAACACTAAGAATTTCTACGTATGAAACTAATTTAAGATTCTATGGAAAGATACGATTAAAGCTAAACAACGACGTTAAATTGATATACAATTGATGCCAAAGTAGACTTACGTTTAAAGTCAATCTAAGAATCTAGAAGGACCTACAATTGAATCTCATCTTATACTCCAAAAAGTCCTCTTATTAAAGCTAATCTTAGACTCAAAAAAGACCTACGATTGCAGCAAAATAAAGGTTCAAAATTAAACTATGATTCAAGCTGAACTAGACTCAAAAAAGATCAATAATTAAAACTACTCTATGACGCTAAAGCTAATCTAAGACTCTTACAAGTTCTCTAATTGCAGCTAAAAGAGACACTGAATTGGCCTGCGCTTGAAGCTTATCTCAAACTCTAAGGAGACAGACAAATGAACAACGTCAAACAAATTTGTGCTGAAACAAGTGGTTACGCTTTTTTGAGTAAATATTTGCCAAATGTGACCGTATCTTAAGACTATAGAAAGGACTGCCATTGAAGCTAAACTCAGCCGCTAAAAAGAATTACAATTGAAACTAATTTAGGGATCCAAATTGATCCTAATTTATAATTAGGATCTTAATTAAGGCTCTAAAAAGAATAGAGATTTAAGCTAAATTAAGACTCTAAAAGTACAAAAAATAAAATTATTACAATTATTACAATATATATTTTCAGTTTAATATTAATGCTTTCCGAATTATTAATTTGTTATTATTATTTTTCATTGCAGGTATGTTTGTGAAATATTTTTTGATTAATGACACCAATAACAGGATAAGTACTTTAAAACATTTTCATGGTGTAACTATACAAGGTGAGTGCAGTAGCACAGCTGACTGACTTTGTTTATAATTTACTTATGTCAAAAGTAATACTTTTTCAAGTGTTTTTGACAGTAGTACACTATTTTACACAAACAAAATGCCTGTTGTTTCTGTATTGTGTTGTATTTGTTGCCGATTTGTACTCACCTTGTATAGTTACACCATGAACACTTTATTATAAAATAAGTTTTATTTTCCTGAATAAAAACGAATTGACACCAATTAATAAAATTCATTTATTTTCGCTGCTGAAAACTTAAACCACTCTAGATCTTCTAATACTTAGTTGTCAGCCTTTATTAAGCCGCTTTGATATTTGACTCTCAGCTAAGCCATTAAATTTGTGCTGCAGCAACGTGTCATATTTAAAGCTTAAAATTAAAGTAAATAATGCTTAAGAATTGTGAGTGAAAATTACAAATTTTCCACAACTAATTCCCCGCTCAAAGTTAGGGAATATGAATATAAAAAAAAAAACAAGAATCTCTAGACTAAAGAAACGTATACCCAGTACTTAAATGGGATTTACAACAGACTTTGCAGTCACAAGTTTTCTATACCATATTCCTTACTATTATTTTTTTATATATAAGAGCTGCTTTTCCCCCCAGCTTTGCACATTTTTTCTCTTTCTCTTTCTCTTTTTTTATGTTGAACAATAATTTAGCCAAAGCATTTATTTAAGCGAAAAAGTAAATGACAACCATTGGTAGCAAAACGTTTCATAACGCAGAAGACAGCCAACAAACAAACGGACACAAAAATGCCAACATTATTTTCATAACTCCCTCCCGCATACAAGAAAGCGAAAAGAAATGCCCAAAAAAGAACGTATAAAAAAGAAATTCCTAAGAAGCGAGAAAAAAATATTCTATTAAAAAATAACTTTATTTTTTGTGTGTGCTTTACCAGGGGAAAAATACAATATAAAAAGTATAAAGATTTAAAAAGTTTATTTATGAGCAAAAATTTATTTTCCTCTCATTTTCACAGCTGGTCAAGCAAATTCTGTTTTGCACCTAAAAACGCAAACCAAGTTTTAGGTTGGCTGTTAGTTAAGCTCCACATAGCCAACCCAGTAACCAAACAACCTTGCAATCATCATTGTCATATAACCAGGAACCACATAACAAAACTTATGGACACAAAATGCCCACATAAAGATATAGTTATAAAAGAAATAAAGAATTTTATTAAATATATATGAAAAAGGTTTGTTTCTTTATTTTTCCTGTACAAACATACATAGGTACATATTTATTTAGTTTTCCCTGGAAAAGAGCAATAGAAAAGAATCGTTTTTATAACTTAGAAACAACCAAAAAAAATTTTATAAAATAAAACAAGTAAGAAAATATTGTCGGTCCAGCCCGACCATAAAATACCCTACATCCAATATATGTATAAAATAGTTTTTCAGAAATGGGCGTTATATGGGAGATATAACATATTGTGTACCGATCATCCAAAAATTTAGTGTCGTGATGTCTATGAATATAAATATTAAGTATGTTGAACTTTATCTCGATGTAAATAATTTTTAAAGATTTATGGAGCTTAAATTGAATTACGGAGAGGTTTTTATATGGAAATTTCGACTAATTATGGACCGACCATTATAAAATTAGGTGTCATTATTTCTGTATATAAGAAACTTATTTGTGTCAAATTTTATTTGAATACCAACATTTTTAAAAAAATTATGATCGTTAAAGTGAATTTCGAAATTGGGCCTTATATGGGAGCTACGACTCATTATGGACCGATCATAATAAAATTGTACCGTATTATTTGTATACTTATGAAATATATTTGCGTTCAATATTAATTGGATACCAACGTTTTTTAGAGAGTTATGCTCTTTAAAGTGATTTTCGGAAGTGGGCCTTATATGGAAGCTACGAGTAATTACGGACCGATCTGCAAAAAATTTGTAGATGTGATTTGGCATCATTTACCGCTCATTTATGGTGAAAGATTTTTGGATACTTGCCTGATTCAAACATTTATGATCGGTAAACTCCTATTTCGGGAGAACATTCGTATGGGGGCCAGGTGAAATAGTGAACCGATTGCCACCAGTTTCAATCCCATCTGTCGTTATGGCGAAAAAATATCACATACCACATTTTATTGTAATATCTTCAAAACTGCGACCTGTACTCTACGCACAAACTTTACATGGTCAGCCAGCCAGCCAGACGGACGGACATTGTTAAATCGACTCAGGAAGTGATTCTGAGTCGATCGGTATACTTTAATGGGTGTAGGGCCAATATTTCTGGGCGTTACAAACATCAGCACAAATCCAATATAACCACCCCACTATTGTGGTGTAGGGTATATAGAATATTTTTGAATTGAGAACAGTGACACCAACTGGGTAATAACTTTTAGTTGACAAAATCCTAAAGAAATTTTATAATTTAGATCCATTTGTAGGTCTTTTTAGAAACCTAATTTGACTTTAATTACAACTGTTGCAGATTACAACTGTTGCAGAGTCTCCCCACTATTGTGGTGTAGGGTATAAAAAATATTTTTGAATTGAGAACAATGACACCAACTGGGTAATAACTTTTAGTTGACAAAATCCTAAAGAAATTTTATAATTTAGATAAATTTGTAGGTCTTTTTAGAAACCTAATTTGACTTTAATTACAACTGTTGCAGAGTCTTTTAAAATCCTGCTTTAAATGTAATTCGTAGTCTTAGTTGAGCTTAAAATTTAGTTAATTTACAGTATTGGTTTAGACTCAAACAGGCATATTTTTAGAGTCTTGTTTTAAATTTAATATAATAGTAGGTATAATAGTATAATGGTAGGTTTTATTAGATTCTTAGTTCAATTAGTCCTAGTTTATCTTGGAGTCATCGTTAAGATTCAAAAATAGTTTTAGTTACAGTTTAGTTTTAAAAGCTTTTTATTAGCTTTAATTTGGATCTTTTTAAATTTTTAGTTTAATTTGAATATCAGCTATTTTGGGAGTCTTAGTTTAGCGTTAATCTTTTGCTTTTTAAGGATATTCTTTAGTCTTAATTTGGATTTAATCGTAGATCCTTTTAAAGTCTACAATTAGCATCAATTGTAGATTTTTAAAGTCTAAAATCAGCATCAACCGTAGATCTTTTAAAATCGAAGATCAGCATCAATCGTAGATCTTTTAAAGTCGAAGTTTAGCATGAATCGTAGATCTTTTAAAATTTAAGATTAGATCAATCCTAGATCTTTTAAAGTCTAAGACTGACGTTCACCGCATCAATCGTAGATTTTTTTAAAATTTTAAAGTTTAAGATTAGCATCCACCGCAGAACTTTTAAAGTATAAGATTGGCATCAACCGTAGATTTTTTGTAAAATCTATGATTAGCATAAATCTTAGACATATTTAAAGCATTAGAATAACTCTTCCGTCAGCCCTAAAAGTCGTTAAAATGTCGTTATGTCCAATGTGGAGACAACCTTAGTTACCATTATTCCGCATAGTTAAACTTATTAGAGCCCTAGATTAGCTCCATCTCTTGATGTTTTTAAAGTCTTAGTTATGTTGCATTCGAAGGTTTTTAGATTATCTTATGAGTCTTAGTTTAACTCTAAGTTCGGGTCTTTTTAGAGTCCAATCGTTTAGCTGCAATTGTAGGTTTTTATTGACTATTAGTTTAGTCATGATTAAGCTTTAATAGTATGTATTTTTAAAGTTTTAGTTTTGGTGGAATTGCTTCGCATCTTACAGTGTTAATTTTACTTTAATCAGTATTCTTATTAGAGTCTAAGTTTAGCTACAGTCGTAAGACTTTTTGGATATATAGCTAAGCCTTGATGTTTTTATAGTCTTGATTTAGCTTTAATAAATTAAAGCTTTATCTAGAGTCTTGCTTTAATCACAAGTTTTAGTAAATTGTTTTTATAATCTTAGTTCAACTTCAATTTATATAATATCAAAGTTTTAGTTAATCTTTATTCGTTGGTCACTTACAGCCTTAGTTTAGTCCTAATCATAAGTATTTAAGAGCTATAATTCTAGTTGCTTACAGCATTAGTTTCGTTGCAATTACAGGTATATTTGGGGGTCATGGTAAGGCTTCCATTGGGGGTCTTTGGTAGCTAAGTTATGCTTCATCTGTAGGTCTTTGGACGTCTAAGTTTGGCTTCAATTTAGGTATTTTTGGAATCTTAGTTTGGCGTTGAGTTTAAGTGTATTTGAACTCCTATTTAAGCTTTAATCATATGTAGTTTGACTGTCTCAGTTTAGTCTAGAACGGATGATCTTCTTCGAGTCTTAGTTAAGTACATTTTATAGTCTTAGCTTTGGTCATAGTATGGTTTCTTCGAGAGTCTTAGTTTAGCTTTAATCTTAGGTGTTCTTGGACTCCACTTTAAGCTTCAAGCTTAAGAATTTTTACAATTTTAGTTTAGCCTACATCCGATGATCTTTTTCTAGTCTTAGTTACGATATTTTTAATAGTTCAAGTTTTGGTCATATTATAGCTCTTTCTAGAATCTTACTTTAGCTTCAACTGTAGCATTACAGTAATCTTCAATTGCAGGTATTTTCAGAATCTTCTTTCCCATTGAATGCGATTACATTTCTGCCCCGTTTTATGAGAAAACTTAATGCTTTAAAACAAAGTCATTCTTTCAATGGCTGTGGCCAAAAAAAAAAACTTGGCCAACTTGCTAATCCTCTTTCTTTGCTACTACTTCTTCATGTACAATGTAGTCGTATAATTCTATATACACACGATTCTTGCTTTTTTATATATACATATATATATATATATCTATAGAGAAAGAAAAAAAGTATTCTTATGATAGTTATAATAGTTATGGCTGTTATTGTTGTTATTATGGTTATTGTTGTTGTTGTTAGTCCTCACAACTACTTAATCTGTGTGTTTCTTACACGCTGCTTTGCTAATACCATCATTGTCTTTGCCATACACATTTATTGTGTCTATTTGTGTTTAGTTTTTAAACCCTACACTCTACACTATAAAGGGTATAGGGCAGCTTGTTATGCAGTTTGCAACTTGAGAAATATTCTTCTAAGTATCGTCAATATTATATAACATATATATATATTGATCTGCTTGATCTTTGGTTAATTAAGCTAAAATTCATCAGTCTGTTTTTTACACTACAAATACTTGAAGAATGTTAATGATTTTCAAGCAAAAATGTTTAACAGTGTTTTAGTTAATATAATTTTTAAGGAGTTTCCTTCAGGCTAATTTGGTCAAATGTTTGTTTCCAAACATAAATAAAAAACTTGTTCTATTTTTATTTTTTATTTTATTTACCCAACGTTTCGTTAGTTTTATTCTAACTTCTTCAGGGGTCTCGTTCTAGTTAGTTTGGTATTAAAAATCAGCAAAATCGTTTAAGTGTAAAAATAATTATGAACCTGAATGTGGGCAAAACTCCAAAATAAATGTATTTTCTTAAAATAATGTTCTATATTATTATGAAGGTTTAAATTGTTGTTGTTTGGTATTACACTTATTTTTTATATAAAGCAAATATATATTTCAAGGCGAATTTCTACATATGACTACCAAGGTGAATTCAGTCAAATTAAAGCGAATTCATTCATATCTTATGTCTCCATTTAACTTACTGTCTATCTCTATCCAACTTTTCTTTTCTCTTCTCTTTCTTATCGTTTCAGGTAACACAAAAGGACCATTCATATGGACCTAAGTGAGCTATGCACTTTACGGCCGCCTGCTTACCTAACCTAACCTATATATAGGAAGTTTTACAAAAATACTGCATTATAGCAATCACTAGAAATTTAAACTCTTTTTATAAAAAATTAATAAATTCGCTTCAGTTTGATATAATTCGAATTAGTAATCTAGACGAATTAGTGTGCCAAAGCGTATTCAGTCAAATTAAAGCGAAATCATTAATTTCTTATATGTATATAGGGAGTTTGAAAAACAAATACATTATGCTAATTGCGAGAAATTCAAACTCTTTTTGTAAAAAATTTTTAAATTCGCTCTAATTTGATATAATTCGAATTAGCAGTTTAGGCGAATTAGTGTGCCAAAGCGAATTCAATCAAATTGAAGCGACTTCATTAGTTTTTTTTTATATGTATAGGGAGTTTGAAAAAAGCACTAAATTATGACAGTTGCAAGAAATTCAAACTCTTTATCTAAAAAATTAAAAAATTCGCTCCAATTTGATATAATTCAGCTTAATAGTCAAGGCGACTAATGGCCGAATTCTCGGTCATTAGTTAACCATTGGTGAACTAAAATACTAACTGTTGTTTAACTATTACTTGGTATTCTTATGGCTAACTAAGCATTGCGAATAAAGAATCATTAGTTAAGCCTTTGCCATTAGCTAACTAAAGACTGTGAATTTAGCCATTAGTGGGTCAAAGTGAATTTTGTCATATTAAAGTGAATTCCTTTGTTTTGTTAATTTTAAATTTAATCGCAACTTCAATTGATTGCCAAACTCAATAAATAAACAAATAATAAATTCGCTTAAATTTGTCTGACTTCGCTTTAGCAGTCACCTGTGTGTAAATTCGCCTGCTGAGTAACTCTATGGCTAAGTGAGAGTGGGAAAAGTATTAAATATTCGTCACAGCCGTTTATATTATGTATATTGTAACTTGTTTTTTTTTTTTTTTTTTGCTTTGTTGCTCTTCGTTAATATTTTGTTGTAACAAACACATTATTATCATTTTGCTGCTGTTATTGTTGTCGTTCTTGCTTTTTCTGTTACTTTGTTTACTTTAACCATTATACTTGTTTATAACTCTATTTTTCTTCATTTCCTTTTTCAGAGCTGTTTTTTTTTTTTTTGTATTCTTTTTTTTTTTTGGTTTTCTTCTGTTTGGTTTGGTTTTGTTTCTGTCTCCTACTCTTGATTTTGTTCCTGAGACATCTTTAGTTTGTAAAGTTTACTTTGTTTTTAATAGAAAACTTTTACACTGTTTTTTTTTCTGTTGTAAAGGCAAAAAATTAGAAAATTCTTTGTGTTTATTTTGAAAAGAAAAAGCATGCAATTGTTAAACGAAAATGTTGAGCAGTTTATTATTTTGTCTAATTAGTTATTGTTGCGCTGTTTTAATGGTGGTTAAGTTTTGTTGTTGTTTTTCAAGGAAGTTGATAAAAATTGGTGGTTTGTGAAAGAGGCATGAGAAGAAATGTAAATGTAAATCCAAGAGCAATTGTTGAGAAGCCTTTTGCAGGCTAAACTCGTGACCGCTTGCTATATGGTCTGAAGGCGTGCTTGGGTAATTTTTTATTTAAAAATGCGGGCGATGTTAACAACTACATTTTGGCCTATTACTGATGATCACTGACATGTGATGTTAATAGGACAGCGTAGCAAATCGCATAATTTCTCAAAATTCAGCTGTTAATTGGCAGCCCCGATCATGCTATTTAACACCTAGAGTCTATACACAGCCAATCTAAACGAATACAGCCTTAAAATTCTTAATTTAGACGTGATTACAAAGTAGAAATATGATTGAAAATTTTTATTACAAGAATAGACACCTGTATGCTTGTTCGTGGTGGACATCTGTTTAATATAATTTTTCATTAATAACTTATTTGATTTTGAAAGACTAAGTTCTTGATGAAAAATCCTTAACAATCCTTTAATACATTACTTACATAAGCTAATTAGATTAACGAATCTTACTGTAAATTCCATCAGCTTAATTCACCATAACTAATCAACTTTGCCACCTGTTTCCTAGCAAATAAAAATACAGTAAATGACCTTGTGTCTTACGCTAAAAACAAAACTAATAAGAGTAATACATGTTTTTCATTAAAGAATTCTTTGTAATAAGTACAAATACTACAAATATTCTAAAACATTTTATTGAACATTAAGTGTTGCACACATTTCATTTATCTATACGCTTTCCCATAATAAAAGAAAAGAAACAATTGAACAGCCAGTCGCCAGCTAGACAAAACAACAGACATTATATTGAACCTGAAGACCTGCAGCCAGTTATTTGCCATAAATTATTTGTTGCACCTGATGAAACATAAAATTAATCCCAAAGTTTCATATACATACATACATATGTACATACCTACATAAATACGATATTTGCACCAGTTTATTGCTATTACTTATTTCTTTTATTTTTATTTTGCAATTATTGTATTTTATGTATTGTAAAATACCAGTGAATGTTTAAATCTGCATTTAGTTTTATTATTTCTATTAAAAAAATTTGAAAAATAATGCAATTTTTTATAGACATACATATGTACATATGTAGTATGTATGTATATTTTTTCTATTACTAAAGTTTTTCTTTTTTAATTTTTATTGTAGCATCAATATTTTGTAAAAGTTGTTGTTATTTTTTTTTTTTTTGCTATTTTACGCAACAATGCAGTAAATCAAAATAATAAAGTGCATAAAAATAACACAACAAATTTTAGAAAAACTGAAAATTGTGGACTTAAAAAAGCTTAAATAAACTTTAAAAATAAACAAATAAAAATGTATAAACTGAGCGATTAAGGTAAATAAGAGAAAAATGAAAGCAAATACAGCTCACAAAAAAACAACAATTATAAACAAAACAAATCTATTCAAATGCACTGAACAACTAAAGCAACAATAACCAAAAACCATGACTAAATGCATTGTTGCATTTTGTTCAAAAATACCCGAGTAGAAAAATTCATTATACAGTTACACTTACATGCACTTACTCTCTCTCTCTCTCCCTCTCACTCACAAAATTAATCAATCACTTTTTCCCTAAGACTAATGAAAAACAATAACAAAACATTGATATAAAAAAGAAAACAACCACAAATGCAGCGTTGTCCTCTTGGTGTTTTTTTTTTTAATTTTTGTGCGAAAAATCCTTAGTTGGTGCGCGGTGCGCTTTTTTGTTAATTTCGGTGCGTTTTTTTCTTTTTTCCGAAAATGTGTGTTATTTTTACTAATTTTTAATTGCAGTTTTTTAATAAATCATTATCATGAAATCTATACGACGAAAAAGGACCCCATTAAATGCATTTTAAATACGAATTTATTATAAATGAATACATACTATCAAATTCGTCACATGAAGACTATTGCTCAAACTGAATAGGGTAATGTTTGAAAATAAAATTAACGTTTTAAATATGGAAATAAAAATTCTTGTATAGCCTGATGGTTTGGTCTACTGAACTGTAGGTGAATAACCACGGTTAGAGTCCCAGTGGAGCCGTAACAAATTTTATTGAAAAAATTAAAATGGAAGTACTGAAAATAGAAAACAAAAATAATTGAAAAAAGTACGAAATATGTACTTAAATTAGCCCTTTTTACCAATTAGTACAATATATACAATTTATGAAATTAAAAAAATATAAAATGAATTCAATAAACATTTTAAATAAAAAAGAAATTTTAAAGGATTCTGCCATTTGTTATGAACAAAATGAGTAAACTTCAAATTCTAATTCAATTCTAAAGTATGTACATTAATTTAAAGTAACCGCAATTAATTTACACAAAAATTAAACGTATAAATTTGAAGAAAGCTTAACTAACTAAATTTTAGGAATTTGTACAATTGATATTTCTGAGACATATAGTTTCTAAATTATTGAAATCGTGACCATTTCAGAATATCCCGAAATACTTACAACATTACCTAGCCAGCAGATGATACTGGTTGTGACTAGCAAGTACTCAATAATTTACTTTACAATGACTACTTCATACCTTCTGCATTACCTAGAAGTATCTGTATAATTACTTATTCATTATCTGTCGTATATGAGCTTATTGTCTAGTAATGTCCATGATTACATTAATTCTAATTAAAAAAAGTATTACAAACTTAAAGAAATATTTTTAATATAGCTTTTTTAACAGATTTAAATTTTTATTCAGTATAACTCCAACCTTACTTGGTTGTGGGTTCAGTATTACAGTTTTATTAAATTATATTTATAAAAATAAAACCAACAACAAATTTATTTTCCTTTTTTTTTATTTTCCTTACAGATCGGTTGAATTGATTGCCCTGCTGGCCATATCCTGTACATTTTTCCTATTTATGCACACAAATAAACTTAACAGCCGTCTTAAAGAGATGGAAATGAAATTACAGCCATCAGAATTTTCAGCACTTGGTCTGACAGGCAGTAATCATTTGGATTCACCCAGTAAGTTAATGTTTATATACAAATACATATATATATACATATATACATATGTATACTTAAAATTGTTGCTAGCTGGCTGGCTGGCTGGCTAAATGGCAGTTTGCTGATGATGATTTCCTCTATCCTAGTTCCTCTTACTTTATAATGTCCTTACATCAACATTATAATATTTTGTTCTTATGTTAGCACATTGTCCATCAGTTTATATGTTGTGTAGTAGTTGTTGCTTCTGCTTTAATGTGTCATTGTGTACTAAATGTTGTTGCAAAGTGTCGGGTCACATCAGCAGCAGAGAATATTACAGCATATTTGTTTAAACGCATTTTGAATGCAAAATGAAGACAGCAGAAAAACTGAAAAAAAATGCCAACCAACAATGTAGCACAGTTTTGCTTCCTTTTTTTCATAGTAAATAAAATATTTTAAACATGATGAAAACAAACTAAGAGAGAGAGAGAGCGTTTTCACTAGCAGAGAAAATGCAACAATGGCTTTTAGGTTATTTTAGTTGAAAAACCTAGAAAAATTTAAAATTTTGCTCCCAAATTGCTAATTATAGTAAAATTTTCTTCTCAAATTGCTATTTATAGAAAATTTTGTCCTTCAAGTTGCTATTTATAGTAAATTATTCCTCTCAAGTGGTTAATTTTTAGTTAATTTACCTTAAATTCTCCAGATATTACCAATTTTAGTTGAATCTATTTTAACGCCAGTGTGTCCAGTTTAACTATAAAATAACTTAAATTTATATGTAAATAGTCAGCAAAGAAAAAAATATAAAATCAGTTGTAGTGTTTTTCCATGTTATTATGATAAAAATAAACTTAATCAGACTTGTTAAAGATAAAGTGCCAGCCAGTAGTCGTTGCTTTAATACTACTACTGCTTATCCTACTAGTAGATGCAGTCTTTATGGCTGTGGCAGAAACAGTGGCAAGTATTAAAACAACTACGTCATTCATTTATTCAAACATACACACACAATCAGTCAGTCAGTTCAGTCCGTGTATTAAATAGTGTAAATGAAAACAAAACTACAAATATTATATTTTTTAGTTGATTTTATTAATGAAGTATATTAGTTGGTTAGAGAAACGAGGTCATGGTTGGTTATTATTTACAAAAGCACAAAAAAAAAATATATATAATAAAATAATATTTATTTGAGATTTAAGTGTATTTTTAAACTAGATTTATTGTGCTAAATGTTTTCTAAAAAAACATATAGATTAATTATATAGTTATAGCAAAAACAAAAGCAAACGTACATACTTTGGTCAGTACATTAAACAAATAATAAGGAATAAATAATAAATTGAATATCGAAATGAAGTTGGAGATATTTATGTAAAATAGTTAAACAAATTAGTTCATGTGCTAAAGCACTAAAATTAATTTATTTATATGAAATAAGAAAAACGATTAAAATATACAATACAATTATCTTTTATAGTGAATGTTTACAAAATAAGCTATTTATAGAAAATTTTCACAAAATTTTATATTTATAGCAAATTTGCCAACTATAGTAAATTTGTAAACTATAGTAAATTTGCAGCTATAGTAAATATAATATATAGTAAGTTTACCAACTGTAGTAAATTTGCCAACTATAGTAAATTTGTCAACTATAGTAAATTTGCCAACTAGGTATAGTTAATTTTGTAACTATAGTAAAATTTCTATATATAGTAAGTTTCCTACTATAGTAAATTTGGCAACTATAGCAAATTTGTCAATTATAGAAAATTTGCCACCTATAGTAAATTTGCTATCTATAGTAAATTTGCTAGCTATATTAAATTTGCCAATATATGTAGTAAATTTTCCAACTATGTATGTCAAATTAGCCAACTATAGTAAATTTGCCAAAAAAAAAAAAACCTTGCTGCTAAAAAATCACCATTTATTGTACAGTTTCTCTCTATTTGCTATGTACATATTTAAAGACAGTTTCCCAAAATTAACTATTTTAAGTACAATTTTTCAATATTTGTTGTTAGTTCTTTAAAGATATTGATTGGGTTCCAGTATCTGGCCGCTTTGTAAACCTCATATAAAATAATTTTTTTCAAACTTTGTTATAACGAATTATTTGCATAAATTTGTTCTATTATTTTCTGCATTTATTGTTTTTTAATTTCGAATTTTAAATAAACACTCATACTCCGGCATAAATGTGATTTTGTTCCAAAAAATATTTGTACTATTGTTATGATTGCTAGCACATAACTAAAGACTAATCAAGTAAATCTGCTTAAAATATGGGGTGGGGTAAAGAGTAAGTTTTAAAAATTAAAGATATGAAATAAATTATATCAAAGCTTTTGAATTTTTAAGAAATAATGATTGAATATTTTAAGATGTTCAGCATCTACTTGAGAATAGATATACCCCATCTACTTTAAGTGGGCGTTGCTTAAGCATTTATTTATTTTGAAATTGTGGTTTATAGTAAAAGATCTAAAAATTATGAATGGTTTTTTAACACTTCATGGAATCTGTAACCATTATTTATATTTTGTTTGGTGAAACTAAAAAGTACCATATATTTCCTCTGAAAGCCCTTTATTTTCTCTACTCCCCAAGTTTTATACAAGAATTCATAGCCATACAGCTCAAAACTTACCTAGAGTTAAGTTGACTATTTGTTGCTATAAATAAAACGACTGGTTCTATCTATATATTAAGTTTTTCTTGATGTTTTACCAACATAAGTAACTCTAACACCGCTATTGTTATGATAATGATACATATTTTTATAACAATACGCCCAATATATTTCTAGACTTACAGTAGGTCTGATTAAAATATAAAAGTTAATAAACATTTTAATATTTACAACAAATTTTTCATTAAGGAGCATTAATTTGTTGTTTTTCTTTCAATTTACCATGTGTATTTACAGCTTTTAAAATTAACTTTGATTTTCAATTTTGCTTAACTTTGCTGTACTGCAGAGCCTTTTGTTTAGAAATTTCATATATTTTTATATAAAAACTTAACTACTTTTCTGTTAATATGCCAAATTTTGTAATAATCGGTTTAATAGTTAAAAAGTTATGGTTAAATATATTTAATTTAACATAATATTGTAACTCATTGTGTCTTGATTTCCCAAACACACACTCTCTCTTTCGCTCTTACACCTTCTCTCACCCCCTACAAATATGCAATCAATTGTGTGTGCCCAATTTTACTGAATAATCAAATCAAATAATCAAATGTGTGTGCGGATGTGGTTGATATAAAAGAGTAAATAAATAAAATGGAGATGAATTAGTATTGTTAGTGGTAGAAATTGCTGCTGCGCTGCTACTGCATTAGCGAAGTTTATGAAGAAGAGACAAAACAACGGTATTACTGGATAATGTATGAACAGGAGTGTGTGTGTGTGTGTTTGAGTGTAAATATGTATAAATAAGAGTGTTTTATGCATTTGCAATTGCATATCTCACATAAATCACACAATGCACATTATTTGCTTGCAATTTTATTATTTATGATTTGTATTTGTTGTTTACTTATTTTTTTTTTCATAATTTTATTTAATATTTTTTTGCTGTTGTTGTTACTAAATATTTGTATTTGTTTTAGTATTGTGTGAGTAAATGTATTTAAATTCTGAAGTATTTGTTATGCACTTTTCCTTATTAACATTTTTTATTGGGTTGGTATTTTGTTTTTGCAATTTTTTTTTAATTATTACTTTTGATTTTAAAATTTTATTGTGCCTTGCACTTGATAATAGTATGTAATTGAAATATTTTGCATTTGTTGTTTATTACATTGATAAGTTTTATTAAATATTTGCTGATAGATAGTTTTGAAAAGTTTTGCCAAAAATTTGTTTACCTTAGGCAAATATTTTCCAAAAAAAAAAAGAGCGTAACCACTTGTTTTAGTTTGACGTTGTTTACTCTTACAAGAGTTTTGCAAGATCAAACAGCTAAACTAAATATTTGTTGTCCTTTGGCCGAAATAAGAAAAGGTTTCGTAAATAAATAAACGAGTTCAAATATATTTTATTTAGTGGTTACGTCTTTTTCGGCAAATATTTACCAAGTGTGACCTAAACATAGACACTTTTTATATCACATTCTAAATAAAACTGATATTTCTATAAACCTTATTTAGAAAGTTTAACTCCTTTTCCATAGTCACCGTATAATTTTATAAGATCCCATTTGCAGTTTTTTTTTTTGCCATGTCATTAATGTTATTAAAACAACTTTTACTTTAGAAATCCTTATATTAACTTGATTTAAATTTACCTTCACCTGTTTATGCAAGAGTTTATTTTCTATGAAATCTATATAATTACTCTAAATTCTCCGTTAAGTTTTATTACATTTTAAAGCAATTACTATAATTTTCTTTCTATTTTCTTTAACAAATCTTCAGCACTTTTATTTCATTCAAGTTCAATGTTATTCATAAATCATGTTTTAACCACATTAATCTTGAAATATCTACGTTTTACATCATCGTCATCATCATGAACATTTTCCTCTTCATTAACGTGTAACACACATTTTTTTCTGTTTTTTTTTAAACCTCATATAATCGTGTATGTTTACGTTTTGTATACTAAATTTATACTTCTAAGCCCAACAAAAGCACCTTGTATATAAAAGTGATTTCTTCTACGATACTTTGTAATAAATAAAAAATATTAAACTTAACTGTGTAATAAGTGGTTTCGTTGTTGTTTATCAAGTGTTGTTGGATTTATTTTTTCGCAGATATAAAAAAATAAAATAATAATGTGCATCTTCACATTTGTTTTTCTTTATTATAATGAACTTACTTGTAATAATAATAAAAAATCATAAAATATTCATTAAGTAGGGGCGCGTGTGCAAGTGGTTTTTTACAAGAGTTTCAAATCAAATTGTGTGTGTTGAATTTGTATACGATTTGTTGCTAAACGTCAAAAATGTGTTAATATTTAGCGGTTTCTAAAGGTTTTTAACTGTTTTAAGAGAAAATGTCTTTAAGGGAAATTAAAATAGTGTAGGTTATTTTAGGTTATTGTAGGTTATATTTAGTTTACTAGTAATCATGGTACTTTTACTACTCCTACTTTTAAAGCAATCGTGGTTCTTTTACTAATCCAAATTTATAAAAGTAGTCCTGCTTTTAAGGCAATCGTGGTTCTTTTACTAATCATGATTTTAAAGCAATCGTGGTTCTTTTACTAACCCAACTTTTATAAAAGTAGTTGTTCTTTTACCAAACCGACATTTAAACAATCGTGGTTATTTTACTAAACCAACTTTTTAAGCAATCGTGGTTCTTTTACTACACCAACTTTTAAAACAATTAAGGAACTGGTCCTATTTTTGAAGAAATTTTGGTTCTTTTACTAGTCCTAACTTTAAAGCAATTGTGGTTCGTTTACATGTCTATCTTTTAAAGCTATCGTGGTTCTTTTACTACACCAACTTTCAAAGCAATCAAGGAATTCTTATTAGTCCAACTTTTAAAGCAGTCGTAGTTCTTTTACTAGGCCAGCTTTTAAAGCAGTCGTGGTTCTTTTACTAGTCCTGCTTTTAAAGCAATCGTGGTTTGCTAACAAGTCTATTTTTTAAAGCAATCGTGGTTCTTTTACTAGACCAATTTTTAAAGCAATCAAGGGACTCTTAGTAGTCCAACTTTTAAAGCAGTCGTGATTCTTTTACTAGACCTGCTTTTAAAGTAATTGTGGTTATTTTACAAGTCCAATTTTTAAAGAAATTCTGGGTATTTTACTACTCCAACTTTTAAGATAATTGCGGTATTTAAAGAGTCTAACTTTTGGAGCAATTCCGTTTATTTGTCTTCATGTTTAGAATCAGTGCTGTGTTAGTATGGCTCTTTTTCTTTTTTTGAATCGCTACAATCCTCCATTTTATTTTAACATTTCTCATTTTGAACTCTGCAAAAATAACTGCAAAATTTATACAATGTCATGCAATTTATGGTAAAAACAATGTTGGCATATATCTACATTTCAGGGTTAGACAGCACACAGCACATATTTTGATAAGCCAAAAGAAAAAAAAAGCTATTTATCAGCCAAAAATCTATACTAACCAACTTATAACAATACTTCCAGTGTTTTTTTTATAAATTTTTGATTTCCATAATATTTATTTAGCAATTTATTAAATCAACAATAAAAGAACAATACATTTAATAGCAAAATATTGATTTTTAAATAAACAAAAAAAAAATTACAAACAAAATTTATGTTATTTAAAATTTTTCAAAGGTAATTTAAAATATGAACACTGTAGCTGATGAATGTGCAGCAAATAAGTTATACAGCCATGTCACAGAATTTAATTCCGTTCGGAAGTGGAATTAATTCCGTATTTTGCTTGTATAGAAAAAGTAAAACGAAACTTTTTTCGGAATGACACCTAGAAATTCTTAGAATTACAATTCCACATAGCAAATTAAAAGTGGTTTCATTCCGAAAAAATTGTTCGTTTGGCTTTTTCTATAGAAGCAAAATACGGAATTAATTCCACTTCCAAACAGAATTAAATTTTGTGACATGGCCGTAAAATTATTATAAGTTTTAGTTCCCAATTACTTGTTTAAAAATATTGAAAGATTTACTGAATTTAATCTAACGGCTCCTGTAACTATGCTTCAATTATGCATTGTTTACCCAGCAACCTACTTACAAAGCTGTTAACTGGCGTATTTAACATTTAAATACCATGAGATAAGTTGTAAACATTTGCAGGTAAAAGTGCTAGTGAGTACTATTAACTAATTTAATAATATAAAATTTGAATTGTAAATTACTTGGGAAATAGTGTTAAAATATCTCATGCCTTCACTTGAATTTATTATACATTTTACACTACATTTTAGCTTAGTTTTGTTGTTTCATATTTATATTAAGAATTTTTGCAAGTAATTCAAGCATATAGTTTTAAATACCAGGCCACAGACTAAATAAACTAAAGTTTACATTTATTTAAAGAGAAAAATATTGATTTTTTTTTGAAATTTATGGCTAAAATAAGATTATAATAAAGTAAAGTTAAGACCAATGTTATGCACCCTACACTTTTACCAGTTACTATAGTTTAAATAATATAAAATGGTAATTAAAAACTAAGCCACTTATGCATTTTCTGATATTGTGGTTTCTTTACTGTTGTAACATTTAAAACAAGCATGGTTCTTTTACTTGTCTAACGATTAAAGCCATCATAAAACTTTTACCGATACCATTTTTATAGCGACAGTGGTTCCTCTGCTAGACCAACTTTTAAAGCAATCGTGGCTGTACTAATAGTCCAATATTAAGGGCAATCATTTTCGTTTCTTAACCCAACTTTTACAGCAATCATGGTTGTTTTACTGGCCCAACTTTTACACAATTCAAGGCTTATTTACAAAACCAGCTTTTAGAGGAATTGTACGTTTTTTTTTTAGCCCAATTTTTAAAGTAATCGTAGTTCTTTCACTAGCTCAACTTCTAACTCAATCGTAGTTCTTTTATTAATCCGACTTTTAAAGCAACCGTGGTTTTTTAACAAGCCTAAGTTTCACAGCAATTGTGGTTAATTCAATATCTCAACTTTTAAAGCAATCGTAGTACTTTTACTAGTTTAACTTTTAAAGCAATCGTGGTTCTTTTAATTTAAAGTTAAAATTATAAGCATTTGATGTTGCTTCCTCACTTGTTGACCTATATCTTTAGCTAAGTAATAAACAAATTTTCCACACACAAAACACTTTTCCTGTTAATTAAACATTAACCATGTTTTTCATTTTTTTCGTCACTCATTAAACATTATTTTAATGCATTTAACTTCCTACAAAAAAGAAACAAGTTCTTTGAACATATAAAAAATATAACCATTACTTTTCATTGTATACAAATTGTAAGAAAAATTAAAGAGGAACTGAATGGAAGAAATAAACAAATTTGATTTTGTTAATAGTCATTCATACACAAATCCAAGTATGTACTTTGAAGTAATATCACAAGTATGTACTGGGGGAACATGGATTTATAAGAGCCTTCGACTGCCATTATGTTCCACACAATTGAACATTTTCAATGAAAATGTTGGTTGTTTTATTTCCACTTTTTTTTCTCTTCTTTTATTTTGTCTTTGTTTTCATCATTATTTAGATTTAGATTTCTTATAAAAGATAAAATCTATAGAGTTTGTTTTGTTCTCAAAAACACTAGGTAGCTGGAAATAAAGCAGCAAATAATGCAGCTTCTTACAGAGTTCAGTAGCAATCAACTACCAGTAGCCAATAAGAGCGATGTAGTAAAAAAAAGAATCTTAGCTGACAGCCAGCCGTAACTAGCCATCAGCTTTTACAAGTAAGAATTTAACAGCAGTGTTTCTTTTACGAGCACAACTTTTTTTAAATACGCCCAACTTTTGAAGCAATCGTGTTTTTTTTCCTAGCACAACTTCAAAAGCAATCGTGTTCTTTTACTAGCCCAACTTCTAAAGCAATCGTAGTTCTTTTACTCATTCGACTTTTTAAGCAACCGTGGTTTTTTAGCAAGCCTAAGTTTCACAGCAATTGTGTTAATTTAATATCTCAACTTTTAAAGCAATCGTGGTTCTTTTACTAGCACAACTTCAAAAGCAATCGTGTTCTTTTACTAGCCCAACTTCTAAAGCAATCGTGGGTCTTTTACTAGCCCAGCTTCTAAAGCAATCGTGGTTCATTTACTAGCCTAACTTTTAAAGCAATCGTGGTTCTTTTACTAGCCCAGCTTCTAAAGCAATCGTGGTTCATGTACTAGCCAAACTTTTAAAGCAATCGTGGTTATTTTACTAGCCCAACTTCTAAAGAAATCGTGTTTCATTTACTCGTCCAACCTTAAAAGCAATCGTTGTTCTTTTACTAGCCCAACTTTTAAAGCAATCGTGGTTCATTTACTAGCCAAACTTTTTAAGCAATCGTGGTTATTTTACTAGCCCAACTTTTAAACTTTTAAAGCAATCGTGGTTATTTTACTAGCCAAACTTTTTAAGCAATCGTGGTTATTTTACTAGCCCAACTTTTAAACTTTTAAAGCAATCGTGGTTATTTTACTAGCCCAACTTCTAAAGAAATCAAATCTTTTTTGATTTTTGTTTATTTTAGTTTAATGACAACTGTGATACCTAGCATTAAGAGACAATCTACTGTGATATTTCTAATTAATTATTTTTGCATTTATTTCAAATTATATGTTATATGTCGTAATATTTGTGTCGTGAAAAACATCTTTTATTTAAAACTAAATGTAAAACTGAATAAGAAAAGATATATTTAATAAAAATTCATCCCCTGAAGATGTTGGCAAAATACCAACGAAACGTCGGATAGAAAATGCATAAATAAATCAAGTCTTTTATTTACATTTAGGAGGAAAACTGACCTTAAAAGCCTGTTTTAGAAATAATTTCTATTAAAACAAAGAGAAATCGTGTTTCATTTACTCGTCGAACCTTAAAATCAATCGTTGTTCATTTACTAGTTCTACTTTAAAGCAATTGTGGTTCTTTATTAGTTAAATTTTTACCTTATTCAAAGCTCTTTTACAAGTAAAATTTTTAAAGCAATCATGGTTCTTTTACTAGTCAGACTTTGATTTAATTCCACTCATACCTATTTGTATTTTAAAACCTTTTAATAATGAAAGAAAATTTTAAATAAACTTTCATATTTATGCTGTCGTAAATCAAAATCCTTTTCAATATATGTTAATTTTATCATGTCTGTTGTCTGTTTGTCCCTTTGTCTGTCTTTCCGCATCAATTAAATTGTAAAGAACTTACAGTACACCTTTGCCACATAAATTTCATAGACTTTTCAAAAATTACAATGTTAAAATGTCTCGCATAAAATTTGCTTTATATTGAAACATAATTTGATTTACATTATCTTCAGTTTCTGATTTTCAAATGGTCAACTTTCATAATAAAAATAATTTCACAAAGTTTAAAAGTGAAAGGATTTCAGTTAAATGAAAAAAAATTAAAGTTTAAAAAAACATAAGGGGGACTACTTTTGTAGCAAAAATATATGTATGTCATATATTCATATATTTTTTTTATTATAATAAAAGTTTAAAATATTCGACCTTTTCTTTGTAATAAAAGTTTGAAATATTCGACCTTTTCTTTATAGGATCCCAAATATTATAATAAATAACTTTTTATGTGAAAATAAAGTTTTAAATTTTGCACCAGCCTAATATTTATGCTACAATATCTTATATCACTTAAAGATCTCTTTAACAATGAAGAGCAATGAGGAAAATCAATGATGCAACTTGATTATATATTTTTTTTTTTTTTGCGTAAATTAAAGGCCGACATGAACCAAACCACTGGCTTATGAAAATATGTTGTGAATAAAAACTAATATAATAAATTATAAAACCTAGTTAAAGTAAACTAAACAAAGTTAAGCTTAACTAAACTACAATAGGCCTACCAAAAAAGCTAATCAGTTTAGACTATTACCATTAAATGTTGGATAAACAGGAAACAGTTTTCTTAAGTTAAATAAGTTATTGCATAAAAGCTGATTTGTCTTAAGTTCGAAAAGCTGATATAAATGATTTAATTAAAAAGTATTGTACCAAATGTAATTATAAAAGTTACTAGCTTTTACATAATTTACCAGTGATAGTTGATCTTGTTCCTGTTTTCAATTTTGACTATATCATGCTTACAAACAAGGCATAATTAATTATTGATAAGTTTACTCTTTTACTAGTGCAACTTTAAAATTACTATAAGTATTTTAACTAATATAATTTTTACCTTAATCAAAGCCAACTTTCCAGATATTTCAGGTCCTGTTAGAGCAGTCATGGTTATTTTATTTTATTTACAAATTAAATTATTAGATTATTTTAGGCTCTTTTTCTAACGTAACTTTTAATAGTGGTTCTTTTACTAGTGTGACTTTTAAAGTAATCTTAGTACTTTTACTTTAGAGAAATCGTGGTTCTTTTACTACACCACCTTTAAAGCAATCGTGGTTCTTTTACTTGTCTAGCTTTTAAAGTACTAATGGTTCTTTTACTAGTCCCATTTTTTTAAAGAAATCTTGGTTCTTTTACTTGTCTAACTTTTATAGCAATCATAGTTTTTTTATTACACCAATCTGTTACGGTTCTTTTACTAGTCCCATTTTTGAAGAAATTGTGGTTCTTTTACTACACCAACTTTTAAAGCAATCGTGGTTCTTTTACTAGCGCATTTTTTAAAGTAATCTTGGTTCTTTTACTACTAGCCCAACTTCTAAAGCACTCGTGGTTCTTTTACTAGCCCAACTTTCAAAGCAATCGTAGTTATTTTTCCAATCCATCTTTTAAAACAAACGTAGTTATTTTTCCAGTCTATCTTTTAAAACAAAAGTGTTTTATTTACAAGTTTATCTTTTAAAACAAACGTAGTTTTTTTCCAGTCTATCTTTTAAAACAAAAGTGGTTTATTTACTAGTTCATCTTTTAGAACACACGTGGTTTATTTACTAGTTGATTTGTCTTTTAAAACAAACGTAGTATATTTACTAGCTCATCTTTAAAAAAAAAACGTGGTTTATTTACTAGTCCATCTTTTATAGTTAATATTTTATTAAATTCTAACTCTCCCTCTCTCTCTCTCTTTCTGTTTAATTACAGAACAAGAAGATATCAACACTTTACACGGCACCTATCAATACCTCAAAAGTACCGGCCAGGTAAGTTTAACAAATTTTTCCTAAAAACAAATAAATTTCATGGCGCGCATCAAGCATTTAACGCAACATATTCGCAGTGTTCGTAAAACGTTTAACGGCCATTAAACGTTAAACCATTAAGCATCTACATATTTCATTTTCAAAAAAAAAAAAATACAACAAGCGCATTTCATACGGTACGGTTTCTTAGCTCGCAAATTTTCTCTAACTATTTCTCGCTCTTACTCTTTCTCTCTTTCACTCACTATATCGTTCATATAATAACGCTAAATGCATTTATAGTCCTAACGCGTATCAAATGTGAAAATTGGCCATTAAAAATTCAGTGTATTTTTTTTTGCAAGCCATTCAATATTTTCAACAGATGCTCGTAAAATGGTAATGTTGCACTGGTAGCCATATTTAATTTATAATGATTTATTATTTACTATTATTTTTATTATTTTCAATAAAACATATTCATGGTGATTGATATGCATATTATTTGCAGACATTTTTAGACATTTAAGTATATTTTTTCAATTTGAGTTTTATTGTTTTATCATTACTATTTGAATGTGCATGATTTTGAGTAAACCTCAAGAAAATATCACAAGTTTGAAGGAAATTTTTTTGGTGGGAAAAGATACTTTAACACTTACACTTAAACACATTTAGCACTACACTTATCTACATAATTACATTATACCTTCATTATTCAGGAAACTGCGCCTATACTTCCTTATACTTTGTCTGTCTTGAACTCTCGCTATCTTTTAGTTTTTAGTTTAGTATTTTAATTAGTTTACATTGCTCCCATTAAAGCCCATTTTGGCCTTAACTTAATGCCTTTTATCATTTAAAACCATTTTACATGCAAATACTTTGCTCTACTACTGCAATTCAATCTATATCTCTATCTCTGTTCTGTCTACTGTGCATATTCTTTAAACTTTTGAGGTTTTTTAAATCATTTCTAAAATAAAACTATAAACTCTATCTCTTTAATACACTAACCCATATTTTCTCGCTCTGCCTCCTAAATCCATATTCAGAAAGTTTCTATAGAATGAAAACCGCTTAGTTTTCTGCAATAAAAATAGGCGAGATTTTGCTATAAATTCAGAAAATATTCTTAAAGCATTTACATCAAAGGCCCATGAGTTTCCAACCATTCCCTTACAAATAAAAACATTATTACACTTACACGACCACATATACTTAATAAAACTCTTGAAAAAAAACAGCTGAAGTTTGGAATAATTTTTTGTCAAAAGGAACTTGAACTTTACAGAAACATTAGCTGTTTCGATGCTGGTATTTTGGATGTTTCATTAGTTTTTATAGATAAAAATTCACAATATTTTATGTAGACAAATTTTATTTGTAAGTGAGAAAAAAGTTTTTTAGTTCAAGTTTTAGTTAGGTTTCAGTTCAGATTTTGGTTCAAGTTCTAGTTCTTGTTTTAGTTCTAGTTTTTTTCAATTCAGGTTTTAGTTCATTTCTAGTTCAGGTTCTAGTTGGTAATTAAGTTAATTTCTAGTTCAGTTCAAGTTCAGGTTCGAGTTTGATCAACTTCGTTCTAGTTCATATTATATTTGAGGTTCTAGTTCAAGTGTTAATTCAGGTTCTAGTTTAGTTATATTTCAGGTTCATGTTCAGGTTCTAGTTCAAATTCTTTTTTAAGTCCAGTTCAGGTTTTAGTTCAGATTTTAGTTCATGTTCTAGATCAGGTTCGAGTTCTAGTTCAGCTTCTATTTCAGATTCTTGTTCATGTTCTAGTTCTAGTTCAGGTGATACGTCAGGTTCTAGTTTTGTTCTATTTCGGGTTCATGTTCAGGCTCTAGTTCAGGCTAAAATAATATTCAATAAAATTCTTCTTAAAAAAAAAATATTCCAGTTCAAGTTCTAGTTCAGGTTCTAGTTTAGATTTTAGTTCATGTTCTAGTTCAGGTTCAAATTCAGGTTCCGTTCAGAACATGGTCTAGAGGTTCTAAATCAAGTTATTGTTCGAGTTCAAGTTTGTTCTAGTTCTGGTTCTAGTTCAGGTTCTAGTTCAGGTACTAGTTCTTTTTAGTTCAAGTATTAGTTCGTTCTAGTTCAGCTGCTATTTTAGATTCTAGTTTTGTTCTATTTCAGGTTCATGTTCAGGTTCTAGTTCAAGTTTTTGTTCGAGTTCAGGTTCAAGTTTAGATTTTAGTTCATATTCTAGTTCAAGTTCTAGTTCAGGTTATTTTTTAGATTTTAGTTCAGGTTAAAGTTTATTCTAGTTCATGTTCTAGTTCAGGTTCTTCATCAAGTTCACATTCTTGTTCAGGTTCTAGTTCTTTTTAGTTCCAGTATTAGTTCGTTCTAGTTCATGTTCTAGTTCAGGTACTAGTTCTTTTAGTTCAAGTATTAGTTCGTTATAGTTCAGGTTTTAGTTCAGGTTCATTTTCTAGTTCTGGTTCAAGTATCAGTTTGTTTTAGTTGAGGTTATTCTTCAGTTTATATTTAAAGTTAACGTTCTAGTTCAGATTATAGTTCAATTCCATATCAGTTCTATTTCCTATACATATTTTCCACCAACATTTCATAAAAAGACTAGTCAAATTGACTCCCATCGCTTTAAACAAATTAAGTGAAACCCCTTTAACCCACTAGAAACTTTATTTATCAGATTTTAAAGTTTCTCTTCAAAAAAGCAAACAGCTTTTCTAAAATATATTTTTATTAAAAAATATACAAAGCTTAAAAGTTTGTTTAAGTTCAAGTTAATTAAAAAGAAAATTGTGAAGAACAGTTGTCTAGTGCAATTCATTTCTAATTGTTCTGTGTTTGAACTAAGCTTTTTTTAAAAGCCGCTAATTTAAATGTTGAATTTTAAACCGGAAAGCTCTGCAGGTAAGTTATTTTAAAACGGTCTCTTAGTTTATAAGTTTAATGTGTTCTTTTTAAATACGGTTGTAGCTCCAAGGAAGTTTTTATATGGCCCTTGTAATGCACCTGGTTGTAGCTGTAGTTTGTGTTTTATTAATAATAATTTCCTTATTTGTTTGTGTTTGTATAATGTTTCCAAAAAGGGTTTCTAAAAGGTTTCGTAAATTTTATTTAACACAACACGGTTACCAATACAACATTGTCTGGACTGTGACATTAAAAAAAACCATCAATTTAAACCGCAAACTTTTACTCTCTGTCTTTTTTATTATCAACGCTCTTTGCTAAGTAAGTTTTTATAATGGAAACATTTCTTTGTTCAGTTGCATGATTTGACACCCGAGAAATTAAATAATACCTCCAAGGCGGACATAGACATAGTATTCTTTAATCGTGTGCCCAAAGTGGGAAGTCAAACCCTTATGATGCTATTGCAGTTGCTGGCAAAGCGTAATGGCTTCAAGGCCGCACGCGATAAACCCCACAGCACTGAAACCATTATGATGACTCCAAGTTTCGAAATCAGTCTGGTGGAAGAGATCATGGAAAAAGGAGAGGCTGCTTCGTATTCCAAACATGTGGCTTATGTCGATTTCAGGGGCTTGGATTATCCACAGCCCATTTATATTAATATGGTGAGAGACCCGGTGGAACGTATTATTTCCTGGTTTTATTACATTCGTAGCCCCTGGTATATAGCCGAACGTAAGCGTATGTTTCCCCAACAATATAATTTGCCTAGTGTGGCATTTTTAAAAAAAGATTTTTCGGAATGTGTTTTAAAAAACGATCGCGAGTGCACGTTTATACAGAATGAATTGCAGGGCTTAGGCGATCATAGAAGACAAGTGTTATTCTTTTGTGGTCAAGATGCGGAAATTTGCATGTGAGTACATATGAAATGTAGTAAGGAAATTTTGAAATGAATGATTTACTCTCCTTTCTTCTTTGCTTTTGTGTTTATTAGGCCGTTTAACTCTTTCGCTGCCATGCAAAGAGCCAAACAACATGTTGCAACTAAATATGCAGTGGTGGGTTCTTGGGAGGATACCAATATTACTTTATCAGTTTTAGAGAATTATGTGCCACGTTTCTTTAGCGGTGCTGCTGAGGAATACTATAGTAAATATTAGATGTTTGTTTAAAGATATTTTACTTTCTATATTGTGTGTGTTTTTTTTTTTTTTTTGATACTTGCAGAAGCTGAAAATCGTTTGCATAAAATCAATCGTAATTCCTTTAGACCTCCTGTTACACAGGAAGTTCGCAAAATTTTAAGCAAAAATCTTACTAATGAAATTGAATTTTATCAATTTTGCAAACAACATTTGTATAAACAATATTTGGCCATATATTTATTAAATACGCATAATGTGAAAACTTCACAACGTTTAACATTACTTTAAGTTTAATTTGAAATTGAGAAATTTTGTAATTTACTGAAATATTGCAATATACTTAAAAAACTTTTTTAAAAATTCTATTAAATGGAGTAAATTTATTTAATGAAGTCAAGCTTTTAGTTCAGGTTCAGGCTCTAATTCATGTTCTAGTTCTGTTCTGTTCTAGTTCTGTTCTAGTTTTGTTCTAGTTCTATTCTAGTTCTGTTCTAGTTCTGTTCTGTTCTAATTCTGTTCTAGTTCTGTTCTAATTCTGTTCTAATTATGTTCTAGTTCTGTTCTAGTTCTGTTTTGTTCTAGTTCTGTTTTGTTCTAGTTCTGTTCTGGTTCTAGTTCTGTTCCAGTTCTGTTCTAGTTTTATTCTAGTTCTATTCTAGTTCTGTTCTAGTTCTGTTCTAATTCTGTTCTAGTTCTATTTTATGTTATTTTTCACGTTCTATTTCATGTTTTAATTCTGTTCTGGTTCTAGTTCAGTTTCTTATTGTGGTTCTTGTTCAAGTCCATATTCAAATTCCGGTTTTAATTCAGGTTCTAGTTTATATTTAGGTTCTGTGCTAGTTCTGTTCTGCTCTATTCTATTTAAATTCTAGTTCTACTTGACTATTTATGTAACTGCTTAAATTCTTTTTTGATACCTATTATTATATATAATTAAAAAAAGTCTCATCCCTACTCTTAACTTTATTTGAGCAAATCTCCTTTAAAATAATGAGACCTAACTTTGTTGGTTACAAGTTTCTTGCTTACGTTTCCAAAATCATCATCATCTTTATTTATCTCATTATTTTCAATTAATGCGTTAACAAGCGGTAGTAATGTTGCACGCAAAGCTTATGGTGATAAGTGCAGAAAAGTAAAAAAGAAAATCCAACTCAACCAATAAAAAGAAACTCAAATATTCGACAGCGTGTTCCAAGACATAGACGCGGACGTATAGATCGAAATGAAGAAGCTAAAACTGAAGGAGATAAAAAACCGCAACATATCCTCAAAAAACCTAACACAAACGAACAACCTAAATCCAAACACAATCACAAACATAAACACAAAAGTACAGTTGACAAAAAGTATTCTAAATATTATACTGATTATTATGAAGAAGGTGATAGCTTGCAGCTGGATGATGATTATGAAGATGAGTATAAAGAGTATTTAGAGTCAGCAGCCGATGCTTTGAATAACACCAAAAAAGCACAAGTCGATGTGGTCGTCTTCAATCGTGTGCCCAAAGTTGGCTCACAATCTATGATGCAGTTAATTTTAGAATTGGGCAAAGTTAACGGTTTCATACATTCGCGCAATGTGGGCAAGGCTCACGAAACCATTACGCTGAAGCCACCACTACAAAAGGAATTGATAGAGGAGATTTTGAAGAAACCACGTCCTCATATCTATACCCAACATTTGGCCTATGTGAATTTCACACGCTTCCATATGCCCAAACCGATCTACATTAACTTGGTGCGTGATCCCGTGGAACGTATTATATCTTGGCATTATTACATACGAGCTGAGTGGTACTATCGCGACATGAAATTGAAATTGGGTGATGCGGCCCCGCCCAGGCCTGCGGATGAATTTATGAATATGGATTTAGATACATGCGTTCAGAAGAAAGACAAATACTGTCAATTCAATCAAATGGAAATCAAAAACCCGGCCGGTGATCATAGACGTCAGACTTTGTTTTTCTGTGGCCAAAATCAGAAATTATGCATGTAAGAAATAAGTTTAATGTTATTTGTTTAAGCGAGGAAATGATGGTTAGTGTTGGCGTTTTTATTTTTCCAAATTTTCATTCAGGCCTTTCAATTCGGAGGCTGCCATGCAGAAGGCTAAACGTACGGTGGAGGAGGAATATGCTGTAGTGGGCACTTGGGAGGATACAAATATCACTTTGTCGGTTTTAGAGCATTATGTGCCGCGTTTCTTTAGGAATGCCAAAACTGTATATCACTGTAAGAATTTTTTGATCGTTATTTTTTACAATTGAAAGCCCAGTAAACAATTTTTCAATTAGTTAGTTTCTATTTGTTAAAATAGGTTGTTAGGATTTTAAAAATCAAATATAATACTTTAATGGATTTTAAAGAGTTTGAATCTTTGCATCTTTAGTATTTATACAGAAAAAAGGTATTAATTTTCTAAGAATTTTTAAAGTTCCAAAACAGGCTTTTCAATCTTGAATTCATTAGGAATTCAAATTTGTTGGGGGTTTAAAATTTATTTGGTAATCTAATGAGTTTGAATCATTGCATCGCTACTACCTTTACAGGGTGGCCCAAAATTAACGAATGGGTTTGAATTCGTTATAACTTTTATTTTAAGAAATAATTATTAATTTTTTTTAATGCAGTATATAAATGGGGAATATTTTTAGTTTTGTTATGAAAAATAATATCTCGCAAGTGGTGGCCATTTTCTGCTTCGCAAATTCGTGCTTTTTCCAAAACATTTTCTATAACCTTTGGCAAAACTTCAGGTGTTAATGTAGACTTTTCCCTTCAAATAACCCCAAAGAAAATAGTCTGGGGCGGCTAAATTCAGTAAATACGAAGGTCAATTAAAATCACTTGTACGCGAAATAATTCGTTCACCAAAGATGTCCCGAAAAAGAACCATTGTGTCCCTTGCAGTGTGCGCTGTGGCTCCATCTTGTTGTAACCGTACTTGCGGATGGTTTTCCACGGTTGGTCTTAAAAATGTTTCCAACATTGTCCGATATATGACACCATTGACGGAAACGGCGACCCCTTGTTAATTTTCAAAAAAATAAGGACCAATTATCCTTTCCGATGAAACCGTACACTTAGGTGTTTATAATTCCCGCTGTTGAACTACTCTCGGATTTTCGGTAGCCCATATCCTGCAGTTTTGCTTATTAACTTATGATTTTCTTCTGTTTTTTGCCGGAAAATAAAACTACATAATCAAGTAGTTGATGGACAAGCTGAATCTTGTATGGAGAGGCCAAGTTGTGTCGAACGACTCCTGGTTGATGTTTCTCCATCTTCCCGAATACTCCTCTGTACCAGTTTAATATTGTCAGCCGTGTGCACCGTTCGTCCTCTGCCAGCACCAGGAAGTTTCCTTACTGCCTCTTGTTGTCGAAAATTTGCAACCAGACGGTTTATTGTTGTCTCTGAGAGTCCAACCCGCATATTAAAATAACGACGATATGCACGTTGAGTCAAAACAATGGATCGTTGATTTGAAAAATAAAGCCCAATAATTTGGCAACGTTGTTCAATTGAGTACTGCTCAATTTTAAATTCCCCAAGTCTTATTTACAAAATACTGAAAAGAAAAGAAAAAAAAATTATAATAAAAAAGTTATAAGCAATTCAAACCCCTTCGGTAATTTTGGGCCACAAGTGTGACAGACTTGGCAAATATTTGCCGAAAAAGATGTAATCACTAAATAAAATATATTTGAACTCGTTTATTTATTTAAAATAACTTTGTTTATTTAGGAAAAGACACAACAAATATTTAGTTTTATTTTATTTGATGCTGTTTGATCTTGCAAAACTCTTGTAAGAGTAAACAACACCAAACAAATTTGTGCTAAAACAAGTGGTTACGCTTGTTTTAGTAAATATTTGCCAAGTGTGACCGTACCTTTAGAGATATGAAATTTACCATATGAAATTCACCATATGAAATTCACCATAAGACTTAAATACAGTAAAATATTTGACAACGATTGTGAAATAACATGTAATAGATCCCACAACGTTATCGATACAAAATGTTACGCAAACTTCTTTCAAGTATGTTTAGATTAAACTACTGATATATATCGTATGTGGTGGGTATATAAGATTCTGCACAGCTAAATAATATAAACTCCGACTTGTTAAAACTGTTTCTTTTTATTACTTCTATTTTAGAAACGAAAGCTCAATTTAAATGTTAAGATTGTGAAAAAACTTGTTTACTGGGTTTATTTTCTTAAAATTCTTTCTAACTTTGACATTTACACTTCTTTTTCACTCTCTCTCTCTCTCTCTACCGACACCCATTTCCAGTAAAACGTGATCGTTTATCCAAGATTAATAAAAACAATTCCACCCGGCCTGTTAGTGAGTTCACGAAGGAAACTCTACGCAAAAATCTTACCCGTGAAATAGAGTTCTATGAATTTTGCAAACAACGTTTATATCTACAATATGCCGCCATTAATGATGGTGAAGGTGTGGATAATGATGAATATATGTTGATACCCGATCATGAATATGATGATGATGAAAACGAAGAATATGATGATAATTAATAAGCAGAATTTCTATATAAAAATCTTTATTATAACCAGCCAAGAGAAACTAAAGTTTTAATTTAAGGAATTTTTGTGGATTCCATTGAAATAAAATTGTATAATAATATATAATAATAAAAAATTAAATTGTTTGTAAAATATTTGAAACAAACTTTTTAATTATATAGATACAGTAGGCACTTGCAAATTAGAAACACTTTGTTTTTAAGGCAATTCGAATTTCCAAATTTTTGTAATAACTAGACTGTTTTTTATATACAAAAAAAAATGAATCTGTCCATAAAAACAAATTAAAACTACTGTTTGTTTATATTTTAATTCTGACACAACGATATCGTTACGGAGCGCTAAAAGATTTGACAGTTTAGCACCTGTCAAATCACTGTTTTTGCACCACTTTATTAAGTTATTTACAATTTCAAAAAAAAAAAACAAAAAAAAACTCGCTAATTCTAACTTTTATTTAAAATTTACGAGTTTTGAGTGTAGTGAAATTAAAGATTCTTATTTCTGGAAATTCGAATTACTGAGAGTTCTAATTTTTGAGCGTAATAATAAATGACAGTGTAATTTAAAATAGCTACTATGAGCAATTGCAATTTGGGCTTATGGTACATAATTAGCAGTGTTGTCAACTTTGAAATTTCAAAACGCGCCATTTAAAAAAAACTCACCAAGTTTAGAATTTTATTTAAAATGTTTTTTGTTCAATTTCAGTTCAATGTTTTAAGAAAAAAAATAAAACTTAACAAACATAAAAATAAAACTAAACAAATTTGTTTGTATTCCTTTGTACTAGATATTTTTTTTAATTTCATAAATTCTATATAAAACTTTTTTAAAAGAGATCAACGATTAATAGTAAAAGCCTTTTTTAAATAAACGAGCTAATAAAGGTAAAATAAGCATTTAACCACACTTAACTCACAATATACTATTCGAAACTGCAGTAATAATTGGTAAAAAAAAAGCTAATTTCAGTACATATTTGGTACTTTTTATACCCTACACCATCATCGTAGGTATACCTAAAGTGGGTGGTGAACAGTTAAACGCACTTGGACAACGTTTAAGCATAGATTGGGCTTTGCTACACGTTCAATAAATATCGAGATATTTCTAGTATCATGATATTTATTGTATGTGTAGCAGTAACCTATGACACCAAAGCATTTTTTCTTGTCGGTTTTAAAACCATTTCTGACAATATTGGTTTCTATGACACCCCTGATTGTCTAAATTTTTCTATTCTTGCCTTTAAAAAGATTTCTTAACTCACTTATGCTTGGCATGAACTCGCTCATTCCAAAACAAAAATTAATAATTTACCCAAATGCCTAAGCTCGCTAAAATATTTGTTAATTTCTTACCACTCCCACCCCCCAAATAGCTCGATATTCAAAATTCCAAATTACTCAATAACACACAATTTGCCACTAATGACTTTTTGATATTCAATCGTGTACCAAAAGTGGGCAGTGAACAATTGATCGAACTCATACGTCGACTGGCTGAAGTAAATAGTTTCGGTGTAAGTCGTGCTCCCTTTTCTGAACCCATATCGTATCGCTTAAACGATGAAGAACAAGGGAAATTGGCCGAGAAGTTGCATAATATGGGTTCACCTTATGCCTATTCTATGCACTTTAATTATATCAATTTTCGTTCATACGATTTGCCACAACCAATTTATATTAATATGGTACGCGATCCGGTGGAGCGTGTTGTAAGTTGGTTCTATTATCGTCGTACGCCCTGGAATGCCGTGCAGATGTTTAAGATCAATAAGAAATTTCATTCGGAGAAATTCTATAAGAGAAATTTTGAACAATGTGTTTTGGAAAAGGATCCGGAGTGTGTGTATCAGGAGGGTGGAAACTTTGAACAAATCCAGGCCAGTCATATAAGACAATCATTGTATTTTTGTGGCCATGAAGTTGTATGCGAGTAGGTGTTTTGTTTATCTTTAGAAATAAAATATATTGAAATTTATTGTTATTCTTTCCGCTTATTAGACCCTTTAATTCCTATGGAGCTTTACAGCAAGCCAAAGAGAATGTTGAGCATGATTATGCCGTGGTGGGGTCATGGGAAGATGTTAATGTTACCCTGAAAGTTTTGGAATATTATGTGCCCAAGTATTTTAAGGGTGTTACAAAGTTATACTATGGTAATAGTTTTTTTTTTAATTTTCTTAATTACTTTCTAAAACTTTATGTGTTTTTTTTAGATGAAACGCATGGCTTGTCTAAGGAAAAGCGCAACGGCAATTCCTGGAAATCTCCGGTCAGTGAGAAAATCAAAAATATGGTTAAACAGAATTTTTCCCGGGAATATGAATTTTATACTTTTTGCAAGCAACGACTGTATAAACAATATTTTGCTTTGCTAAATTTGGAGTAAATTTGTTTGAAGTGTATAAAGATTTTGACTAAAATTGTGTAAATATGTTTGAAATAATCAAAATTTAAATAAATACTTGGATTATTAAAAAAAAAATGTCTTCGAAAAAGGAATTTCTTGTAAAAAGCTTTATAAAAATGTTAAGCTTTTAACAAGTATAAGCAATAAGTAATAAAATTGTAAATAAATACATAAAATTATTAAAAAAAAATGTACCCGAACAAATAATATCTTGTAAAAAGCTTATAAATAAGACGTAAAGCTTTCTAAAAACTTCTAGTTTCTCTAAGTACATAGTAAGCTTTTGAAAAACTTGTGTACAAGATTTTAAATAAATATGAGAAATTATTTGAAATGTCTCCGAAAAATAAATTTTAACTGCAACTAAACTAGATATTTTAAACTTAAAATGCATTTAATAACAATATTTTAATAAAAAAATATATATATGTACGTATGCGCTTAAAAGCTTTTGCTTAAATTACCCTTAAAACACTTTTAGTGTCAATAATAAAAATTTTAATTGGTTAGTAGGCCTTGCTAATAAAAAAAGCTTTCATTACTCAACAACAGCTTTGTACTCGATTTACTTTTAATTGATTTTTTCGCACAACTCTTCTAAAAGCTCTATAAGCTGCAGCCTGATGATTTCAATAATACAGCTACAGCTGAAAAAGACTGGGTCTTCTTTAATCGTTTAGAAAAGGTGGGCTCTCAAAGTATGATATTGTTGCTGGAAGAACTGGCAAAAGTTAATAATTTTTTTGCACTTAAAAAGAGTAATAATGATAGACGTGTACGCAGCAATTTAACGGAAGAACTGATATTAGCCAAACAATTAGATAAAATCGTAGAGCCAATGTCTTATTCGGAACATACAAATTGGATAGATTTTCCGAAATACAATTTAGCCAAACCGATTTACATAAACCTAATTAGACATCCCATAGAAAGGGTAATGTCGGCCTATTATTATATACGACAACCAAAAATACATGACTACTATAGGAAATACTTCAATCGAACTGTGAATGATGAAGAATATTTCAAAATGTCCTTTAACGATTGCGTTAAACAAGCGAAGCGTTTAGAGTGTCAGTTTGATGATGATACTAAATATAATGCCGACTGGCGTAACGGTGCAATTCGTTTCTGTGGCAATACGAATATGTGCTAGTAGGTTGAAAATTTCTAGAAAATTATTAAATATGAAACAATGTGTTATTTTAAATTTATATTATAAACTAATTCTATAGCCAATTCAATTCACCAATGGCCACACAAATTGCCAAACATAATATAGAACAGGATTATGCTGTGGTGGGCTCCTGGGAAGACACCAATATCACCTTAACCGTGTTGGAGCATTATATACCGCGATTTTTCCGGGGTGTCACTCAAATATATTACAGTAGGTGTCTTAGTTATTTTTTTTTTATTTCCATTTAATTAATAACATTATTATTTTTACTTTGGGAATTTATTAAAGGCTCTAGTAAAAAATTCCATAGAAATGCCACGCCTCATAAAACAGAATTGGAACCGGAAGTGGAGGCAAAATTGAAAATACAATTCGGTTTTGAAATCGAACTGTATCATTTTTGCAAACAGCGTCTTTATAAACAATATATAGCGATTAAAAAGGAGGAACTAATGCAGCAGTTTAGTGAAAAGAAAAGTTTCCCTTTTAATATTTTTAATTAAATCTTAATTTAACACTTTGTAAGCTGTTTAGCAGTAAAAGCTTTCAGCTAAACACTTTATTGAAGTATAAAGCTTAGTTTATTTATTTCAACTAAAGTTAAATTAAATGAACCGTTGCAAATCTCTTGCTAAAATAATTTAATTTTCTATAATACCTACACAATTTATATATTTTATAATTCTTATTATCAGCTATGTCACAGAATTTATTTCCGTTCGGAAGTGGAGGTAAATCGAAGAATTTTTTTCAATTGAATTCCGTTTTTTGCTTTTATACAAAAGGTAAAACGAAGAATTTTTTCGGAATTAAACCTAGAAATTTATTAAAACTACAATTCCACATAGCAAATTAAAAGTGGTTTCATTCCGAAAAAATTGTTGGTTTTGCTTTTTCTATAGAAGCAAAAAACGGAAACAATTCCACTTCCGAACGGCATTAAATTCTGTGACATGGCTGTATAGAAAGCTTTAAGTGTTAATTGGGTGGAGAAGTTTAGGTTTATTTTAAACTTTAAGTAAAGATCTTATTTCTCAATACTCATATTTTTAAAATTCTTATTAAAAACAAACTAAATTTTATAAAAACTTGATATAAAATTTATGAATATACATACATATGTACATATACATACATATGTACATATACATACATATGGACATATTGCATTAAAAATAAAATAATTTAATTTTGCAACAGACTTACCAAAATTTGTTTTATTTTCAATTGGTTGGGTCAAACAAACAACAATAGGATCAATGAAAGAACTATTGAAAAGTTTACCATGTTGGTAAAATAAGCTAATGTTTTCAAATTAGCCTACAGATTATCATCAACTTTGGCAAAATCTTTACAATCTTACTTAGTTTTAATTGTTTAAGAAACAAATTTCTAAAAACTAACCATGAATTTACTCTACACTCTGGAAAAGTTAAGCCGGCCATTCACGTACAGTTTTAACTCAACAGTGACTTAGACTTTGGGGTATATTAAGGCTCATATCTATAGGTACAAGCCCACAACGGTTGACGCACTTAAAGCTAATATTGAAGAATTTATTCGTGAGATACCATGCGATATGTTGGATATGCGAAAATTGAATCCAGCGTATAAACCATTTGAGGCATAGCCGCTCATCTTTAAACATTGAATTATATAGATCGTTCACCCAGCAAGCCATATGAGTCCGAAAAGAGTCTTTTCTAACACCTTTTCCGGAGCGTTCATGCTCTTTATGAGCCCAAAAAACAATCATTATTGCTCCGAAAACCTTCAGAAAAGAGGGTCATTACATTGGAAAATGGTCAGTCAAAAAGAGCTCTTAGATAATGTCAGAAAAGAGTATTTTATGAGGGTTTTTTTGGGCTCTGAAAGAGCTTATAGATAATGTCAGAAAAGAGTCATTTATGAGGGTTTTTGGGCTCAGAAAGACCTCTTACATCATGTCAGAAAAGAGTCATTGCAATTTTAAATACAAAAAATTTAAAGTTCACATTTTTTTTTAAATTTTTTTTACTTAAACAAAAAGGGAATTCATTTATAAATAAACTAAATTAGAAATGAAAAAAAAAATTAAATAAATTGTATTTACAGTAAAAAAAAATAAAATTGAATTCATTTAAATAAAATATATAAAAATGGAAAAAAAAATTATTTTTTAAGCAAATTTTTCTTTCGCTGCTTTTTAGTTGGACTCTTTTCTGACTCCTTTTTTTTTTGGAGCGATCCGAAAATGCTCTTTAGTTGGACTCTTTTTTCGGAGCGCTCCTAGAATGGTATGCTGGGTATCGACTCAAATAAAGAGTTCATACATTTCTCTCAATTTTATGTGTTTGTTTGTTAAATCACATACGAAAGTTCTTCAAAAATCAGCCTTTGCTATTTCAAAATTGCATTTTGAGAAATGTACCTTTTTCTGAAAATAGTACCTTTTTGCAAATATTACTACAAGCAAATGAGAAGTAATGAAAAGTAAGTTTTAAGTTTCAGAGAAGCTATGGTAAAAAAAATGTGTTTTAAAGGAGTATATTTTGAAAATAGTACTTTTCAGTAGACTTTCATTTCGAAAAGAAATTCATTTTGGAAGAAATTTTATACAAATTCATTTTAACATAAAAGCATATTTTAGGAAAAACAAACTTAGTCTAGATAGGGCAAAGAGAGTTCTTTTCAAATAAAAATAATTTAGAAAAAGTAGCAGATTTTAAAAAAGTACTTTTTAAATAGAAGTATCTTTTGGAAAAAGTACTTTTCAGTTGAAAATAATTTTTTTAACGAAGTTCAAAAGCTTGTATTGGAAAGAACTCAGTTTACATAAAGAGAGTTCTATTCGAATAAAAATAATTTTTGAAAAAAAGTTTTTTTACAATTCGAAAAAGCTTTTAAAATAAAGTACTTTTATACTTCCAATCTCTGGGGAAAAAATTCCTTTCAATTAAAGTAACTGTTGAAAAAACTTTTACAAAAAGTACTTTTTTAAATATGTAAAGTATTTTTTAAATAGAACCATCGTCTGGAACCTTTTTTACAGCTCACTCCTCACTCTCTCAGTTTATTGATCTAATGAACCGGAAATTTTCTAGAAATTCGACTGACTTTAAATATAAAATATATAAGGTAGCAGATTAACGTTGTGGGACCTTAAGCTAATATTTTGTTACAAATTTTCATGGCTTTAGATGATTATACCTGAGTTCAGTTTTTCCGATGCAACCATTTGACAAATTGAAAATTTTAGGTGGAACAAAGTCAGTAAATTTGTGAATTATTACAGAAAATAACAAAACATTGAAGTAGTTTAGTACAATTAACCAACTATTGATTTTGAAGTGCGGAAATTTTAAAAAATGTAAGTAAAATTCAATCAGGATTTTTGTTGAAATTTATAATCACTTAAGGACTGCCCCTTTTTGGGCTAGTTTTTTTTTTAATAATCGGTAGTTTTGGCTTTGCAATATACACTTCTTCCGGTATTTCTACTAACCATCTCCTTCCTTGCTTTATCCGCCTTAAAATATTCTCTTTTAAAACAATATGGTTTGTGGTTTCACAACAATTTCATCATCCACAACAGTTTCTTAAAAAAAAAATAAAGAAAAATCTTAAATATGATTGCCCTCACCTTTGTTTTGCCAGCTTTATACCCTCAATGCCGATTTCCTAAATAATACCAAAAAATCTGAAGTGGATATATTATTCTACAATCGTGTACCCAAAACCGGCAGCATGCAATTATTATCGTTAATGCAAATATTAGGTAAAGTGAACGATTATGAGGTAGAAGTAGATCCCAATAATGGCGGCATCAGACCCTCACTGGACGAGCAGGAAGAAGAGAATACCATTGAGAATATTATTAATTTGGACGATGGCATGGCCTTTGTCTCGCACATGAACTATCTAAATTTTACCGATTACGGCCATGAACGTCCCATCTACATTAATATGGTTAGAGATCCGGTGGAAAGAATTATTAGCTGGTATTATTATATACGTTCACCCTGGATTTTTGTGCCCGGTCGTAGGAAAAACAAAAGAAAAATGCCCGATCCCAAATGGGTTAATACGGAATTCGATCAGTGTATTATGAATAAGGAAAAAGCGTGTACTTTTATAGAGGGCGCCGGCTTGGAAAAGGTGGGTGATCATAGAAGACAAACGCTGTTCTTTTGCGGCAACAATGCTAAGAAATGCATGTAAGTGGAGTTTCTTGAATATGTTTTAAGTAACTATTTGATTGTAATTTAAACTATATGTATTGTAGGCCCTTTAATGCTAAGCTACCTTTACAAATGGCTAAGCGCACTGTGGAAAGGGAATATGCAGTGGTGGGTACTTGGGAGGATACCAACATTACCTTAAGTGTTTTAGAAAACTATGTGCCTCGTTATTTTAAAGGTGCCACCAAGATGTATTATAGTAAGCTTTATATTTTCAATACAAAGTTAAATAATGCTTTAACTATATTTCCTAATTTTTAGATGGTCTTAATAACGATATAAAAAACAGTAATCCCTTTAAGCCCCACATTAAAGAGGAGATCAAGCAAATGGTGCGCCAGAATCTTACACGCGAAATTGAGTTCTATCAATTTTGCCGTCAACGTTTGCATAGACAATATTTGGCTTTGAAAAAGAATGATTTAAAGCAGCTAGCCATTAGTAAGGAGCAAGAGAAAATGACATTTTGGAAAAAGGCCTTAATGAATTTACATTAAATTTGAAACAAATAAAAAAAATTTTTTAAAAAATAAACAATTAATTGTTGGTTATTATTTAAAGTAAAAGGCTTTATTGAAATTACATTGATTTTTAAATTAATAAATGCAATGTTTTAAAAAATTAACAATTTTTTGTTGGCTATTATATAAAGTAACGCTTTAACGCCGTTAGTTTAAGTGACGGCGTGTTAAAGCTTTTATTATATTGTCTTTGTAGAGTTGGTAGAAACACAGAGTTGCATTAGAAAAATAAAACAAAAATAAAAAGTTGTGTTAAGGAAAATAAAACCGGTTTGTTATAAGGCCATTTTGCTTTTAAATACTGGCCTTTTAGCAAAAAGCTAGAATTATGATAAATAAATTAATATGATCAAAAGTGATTAAAGTAATAAAAGAAAGGAAAATTATATATTCATAATTAAAACTAAACTAAAGTGAGCAATATTTTGCCAAAAATCACTGGGAGTCATGAATTCATTTGGGCAATAAGATCATTATAGTATTTAAGAGGTCACCAGAACTTTTATCAGTCTGTTAATTATATTTATGGTTATATAAAATGTTTATTAAAAATATCTCATTAATTATAGGTTTGAAAATCTAAAGAATATTTTCTGAATTTTCAAAATCTTTGCCTATAATTTGCTTAGGAAGACCTCTGCTATTATATTAGCTGAATTATGCTTTAGGAAATCAACAAGATTTTAAATATAGATATTTTAAATATAGATAGATCTTAAAGCCAAACAAAGCTTTTTCTTAACGCTTTTTTCCCATATTTACTTGCGATTTAAAACATAAAAAATTTTAAACTAACATCTACGGATTCTATGTATGAACATCATTTTCAAAGCCTTGCAATAATATACCTCTTGTATTAATATCTATGTAATACAAACTACAAATGCAGCTAAAGCGTTTCAACCCACTCCAACTAACCCCTTCCCTCACCTTCTATATAGCTTAAAAACTTAAACGCCTATAGACTTAATAATACTCGCAAAGCTGACATAGACGTTATATTTTTCAATCGCTGTGCCAAAGTTGGCAGCGAAGCTCTACTGGAGCTGTTTGGCATATTAGAAACGTTTAATGATGATTTGAATCTAGAACGCGAGGGTTTACATCGAGCCACTAAGCGACTATTTACCATTAAAGAACAACGTGAACTGGCCGAACAAATTACCGAACTTACCGATGGTTCGATATGGATACAACATGTAAATTGGATAGATTTTCAAGAACTCGATTTACCAAAGCCGATTTATATTAATATGGTACGTGATCCAGTGGAAAGAGTTATATCGTGGTATTTTTATGCTCGCGGTGCTTATAAAAATGCTATCGATTATAACAAAAATCCAAGCAAGCCAATAAGACCCGAGTCATGGTATAAAAAAGATTTCAATCATTGTGTGCGCAGCGGTGATCCCGAGTGTCAATATGTACCGTTTAGTGTTAAGGATATTGTGAGCAATTTCAAACGTCAATCGTTATTCTATTGTGGCCATCATGAAGATTGTGTGTAAGTATGGAATCGAAGGGTGAGAAGAGTGGAATATCTAAAATTTCGTCAACTTGTAGCAGAGCTTTATAGCTGGTATAATCGATGCTTAATTTTAAGCCCTTGAGTATCTTTTTATCCTAGTCTATATTATAATGTTATTGGTCCACTTCTCCAAAAGGGGCACTCGTCTTTGGCTGGTTTTCGTTATAGTTTAAAAATAGGAACTAATTTAGACTCAAATAAGTCCCAATCGTAGGACTTTAAATGGTCTTAGTTTAGCTTCAATCTCAGTTATTTGTCAGGTCTTATTTTATCTTTAATCATAGTTCTCTGTAAGATCTAAGTTTATTTTCAATCGTAGTTTTATTTAAGGTCTTAGTTCAGCATCAATATAGTTTCAAATAAGCTTGAATAGCAAATATTTGTAAAATTCAAATAAGCTTCAAATATAGGTCTATATATAGTTTTAGCTTCATTGATAGTTCTTTATATGGACTTAAATTAGCTTTAATCATAGAACTAAATGTAATCTCAAATTAGCCGAAATCGTAGGTGTTCCATAGTCCTTGTTTAGCTTCAATCATTGTTGTTTGTAAGGTCTGGATTTAGCTTCAATCGCAGCTCTTGGTAAGGTCTTATTTAAGCTTCAATCATAGAATTTTAAATCAGCTTCAATCGCAGTTCTTGAGTAAGGTCTTAGTTAGGCTGCAATCGTATAACTTTAAGTAGACTTAAAACAGCTTTAGTCGTAGAACTTTATATAGCTTCAATCATAGTTTTGTTTTTTTTGTAAGAACTAAATTTATCACTTTAGATAGACTTAGGTTAGCTTTAATCGGAGTACTTCGTAGGTTTTCAAATCGGTTTCAATCGTAAAATCTTTACATAGTTTTTGTTTAGCTTCAATTTCTGCTTTGTAAGATCTTATTTTAGCATCAATATAGTCGAAATCTAAGTTCTTTGTAAAGTCTTAAATTATCTTCAACATAATCTTAAATTAGCATCAGGTGTTGGCCTTTAAATACTCTTAAATTAAAGTTAGTCAGAGTCTTAAATTAGCTTTAATCGTCAGACTTTATACAGGCTTAAATTAACTTCATTGACCGTTTTATAATCATAGAACTTTATACTGTCCCAAAAAAGCTTCAGTCATAAGTCTAATAATAAAATTCCTAATAAAGTCTCAATTTATCTTAGGTTGCTCTTTAAACGATTTACTACTATTGTGAATGGTAGCTTTAAAAAACTTTTATCCAATCACAATAACAAAGGAATTTCTATACTTGAAAGAAAACCAAAAAAACTAAAAAAACTTATCAAACATTTTACCCAAATAGACCCTTCAACTCACCCGCCGCTGTGCAAATGGCTAAAGAGCATGTAGAGCGAGACTATGCGGTAGTGGGCACCTGGGAAGAGACCAATATAACTTTAAGCGTTTTCGAAAAATACATACCAAGATTCTTTAATGGAGCCAAACTTTTATTTGAAAGTAAGTAGAGTAGTTTTTAACGATACCATTTGTTGGTGAAATATTAATTACATATTCTTGGTTTATAACTTTGTTTTCCAGTGAACATCGATAAAGTTACAAATCGTAATAAGAATAAACGTAAACCGAAAATCGATGACGATGTTAAGGCAATGATACGTAAAAATTTCACACATGAATATGATTTTTACTATTTTTGCAAACAGCGTTTATATAAACAATATTTGGCCATCAGTTTAAAGGAGTTGCAGGCCCATAATTTATTGGATTAAGTGGAGCTTTAAAAAAGAAAAAATGCCTCTATATATATATTATAAAATTTACAAAATAAATCACATTAAAAGTAACAATAATTTTAAAAAGTGTTTTATTGGATCTCTTGTTTTTTCATAATATTGCTTGTTTTGTTAATAAATTTGTCTACAAAAGGATTGCTTATACTTTTAATATTTCTATAAAAAAGTTCTTTTTAACTTTTGAAAGCTCTTCTTTACATTAACTAACACTTTCAACTTAATTAACAACTAAATACTTGCAAAAGCTTCCAAAAGCGTTCTTAAATGAAACAATTTATACCCTAAATTTAAACCAATATATTATATTCCCTCTTCCCCAACAAAACAAAAAGCTCTATCGCATGAATCCCTCGCGCTTAAACAACACCAAATATGCCGAGGTGGATGTATTGTTCTTCAATCGTGTCGCCAAAGTTGGCAGTGAATCTCTAATGGAACTTTTACAAAAAATGCAAGACCTCAACAATATGACAGTGATAATCACCAGTCCCGTACAAATAGCAGTTCGTATCAGAACTCCGAAGCAAGAAAGTAAACAAATCCATTGGATAGCCGATCTACAGTCCGGTTCTGTCTACATAGAACATTGCAATTGGTTAAACTTTACCAAATATCAGTTGAGAAAACCCATTTATATAAATCTAGTACGTGATCCTGTAGAACGTATGATTTCTTGGTATTTCTATATTAGAGGTGCCTATAAGAATGCCATCTACTATAGTAAGCATCCGAATGAACCTATAAGGTCCGAGTCATGGTTTAAGAAAAATTTCAATCATTGTGTACGCAGTGGTGATCCAGAGTGTCAATTTGTACCTTATACCGTCATGGATTTTGAGGGTAATTATAAGCGTCAGTCGTTGTTCTTTTGTGGCAATAATGAAGAATGTTTGTAAGTACTCGTACATGGGTTCTCAATCTCTGGCGAACTTTGTAATATTGAATTATCTTTGCATTAGACCTTTTGATTCGCCCTATGCCATACAAATTGCCAAACAAAATGTGGAACGTGATTATGCTGTTGTGGGTTCCTGGGAGGATACTAATGTCACGTTGACGGTATTCGAGCATTATATACCACGTTTCTTTAAAGGGGTCAAGAAAGCGTTTGAAGGTACGCCTTAATTTGAGTCAATATTAATTTTTTTCTTAAAATTTCAATCGTAGTTCTGTTTAGAGTCTGTAGAGGGCTAAAATCTTAGATCTCTCAAGAGTCTGAATGTAGCTTTAATCTTAGAACTTTTTAGTGTCTTAATTCAGCTTCAATTTTAGATGCTTTTAGAAGCTTAATATAGTTTTCATTTTAGTTATTTTGGAAGTCTCAATTTAGCTTCAATCTTGGATATTTTTCGAGTCTTAATTTAGTGTCATTTGTTCATATGTTAGAGTCTTAATTTAGCTTCAATCTTGGATCTTTAGCTTCAATCTAACATCTTATTAGAATCTTAATTTAGCTTCAATCTTGGATATTTTTCGAGTCTTAATTTAGTGTCATTTGTTCATATGTTAGAGTCTTAATTTAGCTTCAATCTTGGATCTTTAGCTTCAATCTAACATCTTATTAGAATCTTAATTTAGCTTCAATCTTGGATATTTTTCGAGTCTTAATTTAGTGTCATTTGTTCATATGTTAGAGTCTTAATTTAGCTTCAATCTTGGATCTTAAACTTCACTCTAACATCTTATTAGAATCTTAATTTAGCTTCAATCTTGGATCTTTTTGGAGTCTTAATTTAGTGTCATTTGTTCATATGTTAGAGTCTTAATTTAGCTTCAATCTTGGATCTTTAGCTTCAATCTAACATCTTATTAGAATCTTAATTTAGCTTCAATCTTGGATATTTTTCGAGTCTTAATTTAGTGTCATTTGTTCATATGTTAGAGTCTTAATTTAGCTTCAATCTTGGATCTTAAACCTCACTCTAACATCTTATTAGAATCTTAATTTAGCTTCAATCTTGGATATTTTTCGAGTTTTAATTTAGTGTCATTTGTTCATATGTTAGAGTCTTAATTTAGCTTCAATCTTGGATCTTTAGCTTCAATCTAACATCTTATTAGAATCTTAATTTAGCTTCAATCTTGGATATTTTTCGAGTCTTAATTTAGTGTCATTTGTTCATATGTTAGAGTCTTAATTTAGCTTCAATCTTGGATCTTTAACTTCACTCTAACATCTTATTAGAATCTTAATTTAGCTTCAATCTTGGATCTTTTTGGAGTCTTAATTTGGTTTTATTTATTAATATTTTAGAGTCTTTTTTAGCTTCAATATCACATCTTATTAGAGTCATAATTTAGCTTCAATCTGACATCTTATTAGAGTCTTAATTTAGCTTCAATCTTGGATCTTTTTGACTTCATTTGTTAATAGTTTAGAGTCATAATTTACCTTTAATTGTGGATCTTTTTAGAGTCTTAATTTAGTGTCATTTATTCATATTTTAGAGTCTTAATTTAGCTTCAATCTAACATCTTATTAGAGTCTTAATTTAGCTTCAATCTTGGATCTTTTTGACTTCATTTGTTAATAGTTTAGAGTCATAATTTACCTTTAATTGTGGATCTTTTTAGAGTCTTAATTTAGTGTCATTTATTCATATTTTAGAGTCTTAATATAGCTTCAATCTAACATCTTATTAGAGTCTTAATTTGGCTTCAATCTTGGATCTTTTTGACTTCATTTGTTAATAGTTTAGAGTCATAATTTACCTTTAATTGTGGATCTTTTTAGAGTCTTAATTTAGTGTCATTTGTTCATATTTGAGAGTCTTAATTTAGCTTCAATCTAACATCTTATTAGAGTCTTAATTTAGTTTCAATCTTACATACGAACTCTTATCTAACTCTTATTTTTTTCTAGAAAATAATAAGGAAGTACGTAACCGTAATCGCAACAATCGAAAACCGAAAATCGATGACGATGTCAAGGCAATGATTAGGAAAAACTTCACCAACGAATATGATTTTTATTATTTCTGTAAACAAAGATTGTATAAACAATATTTGGCTTTAAATGTTGATAAAAATTATCCACATTATTAACATGATACTCATATACTATTTTTAATAAAGAATTACATGTTTTAACTGAAAAACAAATACTTTTTTTAATTTAACAAATGTTAGCCAACAAACAAACAAAAAACAAACATATCAATCACCAGGAATAAGTAAAATATTATCCTTAATTAATATTATTATTATTATTTTTTTTAATTTATTAATAATTCACACTTTTCTTTCAAACTTAGATGCAATCACTTAATGTACGCGATCTCAATAATACTCGCAAGGCTCAACTGGATTTGGTATTCTTCAATCGTGTACCTAAAGTGGGCAGTCAAACGTTTATGGAACTTTTGAGACGTTTATCGGAACGCAACAATTTTCAATTTCACCGCGATGCAGTGCAGAAAGTTGAAACCATACGTTTGGCCGAAGATCAACAGCAAGAGCTGGCCGAAGTTATTAGTGATTTGCCCGAACCCTCGGTGTTCATTAAGCATGTGTGCTACACGAACTTTACCAAATTTAAATTGCCCACACCCATCTATGTAAATGTGGTACGTGATCCGGTGGAACGGGTTATTAGCTGGTTCTACTATGTAAGAGCTCCCTGGTACTTTGTGGAACGTAAAGCGGCCTTTCCCGATTTACCGCTACCCCATCCGGCTTGGCTGAAGAAGGATTTTGAAACGTGTGTTTTGTCGGGCGACCAAGAGTGCACGTACACGCAGGGTGTTACCGTAGAGGGTATTGGTGATCATCGTCGTCAGAGTTTGTTCTTTTGCGGTCATGCTTATGAGTGCACGTGAGTATTAAAGTGGTGATTTTTTGTATGTATGTGATATTAATTGTTAAGGATTTTCACATATGTATTTCTATAGACCTTTTAATACGTTGGGCGCTTTGGAAAGAGCCAAACATGCGGTTGAAAGTCAATACGCTGTAGTAGGAGTTTTAGAGGATCTCAATACCACACTGTCGGTATTTGAAAAGTATATACCGAGATTTTTCCAAGGTGTTCGGGAGATTTATGATAGTAAGTATAAGAATGCGATTGGTACTGAAATATTAAAAAAATTTAAGCCAAATAAAAGTCAAACTAGAAATTAAACAGATTTGCGAATGCAACTAAACTAATACCTTTAAAAAATAACTACGATTAAACCTGAAATATCGCCTAGGTTCTATATTCCACTACGAAGTGAAACTAAAATCATTTTCAATTACACATACACCCCTATCGTGAATAAAAATTTCACATGAAATTTATTCCCTTTTCACATTTTTCCTATTTAAATTCAATGTTAAAAAAATGAAATGGAACAAATTTCATGTGGAATTTTTATTCACGGTAGGGGTGATAGACAATTTCACGGCGTTCTAGAAAACGAGTGAATCCTTTATTCTAGGATGAACCAAACTGAAAAGTCACCCCTATCGTGAATTAAAATTCCACATGAAATTTGTTCCCTATTATTTTTTTAACATTGGATTTTAATAGGAAAAATGTGAAAAGGGAACAAATTTCATGTGGAATTTTTATTCACGATAGGGGTGATTATATTTTACTTTTCAAATAATTTTTATTAAAATTACAAACTTAATGAAAATTTCACTTCCACTTCATAATACAAATGTAAAACCCAGGTGTATATCTCTAAAAAAAGATCGAAATGTGACTCTGAAAATAAGTTTAAAATTTAACTCAATGATGTATACATACCTATGTACGATTAAAAATGACACAAGACTGTAATAAGACCAACCAGTTAAGCTCAACTAAGTCGTTATTAATACTTATGATTCTAAACGGACTTACAATTGAAGCTGAGCTAGGACTCTAAAATTTAACTAAACTAAAAGCTAAAACGTTTGAAGCTTAAATAAGACTCTAAAAAAAGCTAAGATTGGTGTTGACCTAAGACTCTAAGCGGACCTACTTAAAATACTATACAAACACCTACAATTGAAGCTAAACTGAGACTCTCAAGAGAATCGATGTGGCTTAGAAATTGAAGCTAAACACTAAACTAAACTTTAAAAGAGATTAAAGGAAAACTTGGATGATCTTGCAAACTAGATTTCTTAAAAGCTCCAAAAATACTTCCAATTAAAGTTAAAACAAAACTCTAAACGACTTCAAAACAAAACTTATAATTAAAGTTATAAGAAAACTCACGACTATAAAAACACTTTTGATTGGAGCTAAAAAAGACTTTATATTGAAGATAGACCCTGATATAAATTAAGATTGAAGTTTCATTAAGCTAAACTGTGACTAAGAATTTAGCTAGAATTGACACAAAATTAAGACCTTAAACTAAATTAAGACTCGAAAAATTCTCAAAAGACGTTCGATTAAAGCCAGACATAGGGTCGAATTATTCATTCCGTTCCGCAATTCAGCGGAAGGAAATTTTTATATAATAATTTGAAATTATTCATTCCGTTGCTGCGGTATTTTTTTTTTTGCGGTATCATTTCTACACAGACAGTATTGCGGCATGCCACAGGAATGAATAATTACATTTTACATAACGATCGTTATTTCTTTCCGCTTAGTTTTCCTTGCCGTGTGGAATCAATAATACCACTTTATAAATACTAAAAACAATTATGATTGAAGCTAAACTAAGAATCTAAAAAAACATAAGATTGAAGTTGAACTTGGACTCGGACTAAAGGTCTTACAGTTGTTGCTAAAATAAGAAAATAAAAAGAGCTACAATTTAGGCTGAACTATGATTTTATAGAGGCTTTCCTTTAAAGCTGAATTAAAACTCTAAAGAACTACTAAACTCGACTAAGACTCAAAATTGTCCCTGGATTGAAGCTAAACTATGACTCTAAAAACACTTGAAGTAAAGTATGCTATATTGAAGCTAAGAGTCCCACGATTTTATTTGTATTAAGACTGTAAAAACATCTTTGGTTGAAGCTAAAATAAGACCCAAAACTGCAGCTTAATTATGACTCTAAAAACACCTTTAATTCAAACTTAAAAATAACTCATGCCAACTATTGAAACTAAAGCTCTAGTAAAAGCTGTGATTGAAACTACATTAAGCAAAATTTTTAATCATAAATGACCCATAATTGAAGTTGAACTAAAAGCCTAGCAGTACTTGCTTTTGAAGCTTAATTAAAAACTCCAAAAAGACTTTTACTTTGAAACATTGCTCGTACAATTTATTTTAATTTTTAATTATATTTATTCCTTTTTCTTTGCTCTCTCTTTTCCAGCCAGTGCCGAGTACCTGACAAAAATCAACAAAAATAATTTCAAGCCACCCGTCAGTGAAAAGGTCAAAGATATTGTACGACGCAATTTCACCAACGAAATTGAATTCTATCAATTCTGTCGGCAGCGTTTACACAAACAATATCTGGCCGCGAATCTGCCCGATAAAACGTTGGCTCATTTACAGCCTTAAATTTTTAGTATAGTTCTTAAATAAATAAATAAGATGCAATTTTATTTTAAAAGAACAGCAAAACAAAAGGTATTTCAAATAAGATTGTAAATGAAGAAAGACCCTGGAGCTTTTTGTAGAAAGAACTCACGTGGTGCATTGTCCAACCAGTTTAGCTTTTTGTTAGGGCCTTTATGACATTCAGCAGCATTTTCCAAGGTGTGCTAAAGCCACAGTGATTAAAGCCTTAATTGTAAAATATTGTATTTAAAATGTTTTTTAAAATAAGTGATATTTTCATCTGTTTTTATACCTAAATTATTTATGAAAACATAATTATTTGAAAATGTAAAATATAAAATGTTAGTTTCTATTTAATAGTATAAAGAAAACAATAATATAAAGCCTCCTTTTAGGCTAATTAATATAGCAGAGGAATACTTTATTTAACGATTAAAACAACCAACAATTTGAAATCCTATAATGAGAAAAGTTAAAAAAGAAGATTGAAGCCAGTCTTATTAACCTAAAATAGACTTTAGGCCCCGATTACCGTCCACAACACTAAGTACAATTTTGATGTTGTATGTTGTAAACTGCGATTACGATTCACAACACTTAGCGGCTTAATCTTATTAATAACATCATGTTGTGTTGTAGTCGAGATAACACAAAATTTTAGTGTTGTGAGCGATAATCGGGGCTTCAGTTTTTTTTTTTTTTTTTTCGTTAAATTCCTTCTCACTGAATATTTTTTTAATATTTTATTTTGTTTTTATTATTTATTAGTTCTAATTGCATATTTTTAAGCTTTTAATTTTTACTAATTATATTATTACTTGTCTTAATATTGTTGTGTTATTAATTTTGTGTTTATTAGTTAATAATTGTTTTTTTTTTCTTCATATAACTATTATAACTTTATATAATTAAAGTATTAAAACAATTAAAAACCATTAAATATTAGTTATGTTTTGTTTAATCTTAAAAATTAATAATAAGAAATATAATAAAAAAAATATGTATGTGATTCTCTGAAATTATTTAATAAAAAAAACATAGTAAAAAATATATAAAAATACTTTTATATTAAGACTCTAAAAAGAACTACAAATGAATTTAGGCATTTGTAGTTCTTTCTACAAAAGAACTACGATTGATGTTAAATTAAGACTGTGAAAAGAACTACATATGCCCTAACTTTATTTGTAAATCATTCTGCAAGAAACTACGATTGATGTATGGTATGGTCACACTTGGCAAATAATTGCCTAAAAAGACGTAACCTCTAAAGAAAATTTATTTGAACTTTGTTTATTTAGGACAGGACACAACAAATATTTAGTTTTATTTTATTTGATGCTGACTCTTGTAAATGTAGACAACGTCAAACAAATTTGTGCTAAGACAAGTGGTTACGCTTTTACGAGTAAATATTTGCCAAGTGTGACCGTACGTCCCTTAATGCACAACTTCGAAAAACCGTAACGCGGTAAAGTTAGACGACGCCAAGCTTTAACCAATGCAAATCTCTCGAAGACAGCGAAAAAAGGATTGCGATAATGACAATGACGCGCGAGTTTTTGTTCCACCCATAGCTGAATTACGACTGTTAAACATACTTAATAAACCTTTAAATAAGACTTTAAAAGGTCATATGATTGAAGTTAAACTGAGATTCTACAAAGACCCTATGATTTAATCTAAACTTACGATTTAAGTTAAAATATGTATGACTGTAGAAAGGTCTACAATTAAAGCTAAAAATTACCTGTGATTGATTAAATACAATTATCATTTCATTAAATACTTTCTAATGCTAAATAAAATTATACTTTATTTATTAAAATAGAAATTTTTTTCTTAAAAAGAAAAATCTTTATTAAATATTCATATTTTAATATAATATAAAAAGTTAATTGTCAATGTATTTTCGGTGTTAGCATTCTTCTGTGTGCGAAAACATAACATTATAGATAAAAAAATAAACTAAAAGCAACAGTAATACATAAATTAGCGTAAAAATTAAAGTCATTTATATTACGTTTAGTTGTGTTATTACATTGCATAAAGTAATATTTGGTTAAATTATAAAATGGAATGGAAATGATAATATTAAAACGAAAAATTATATTTTAAAATAACAAAACAAAAAAGATAAATTAAACACAAATTTGAACATTTCAAATTAAATGAGCATTTAATTTAAATATTCTGACTATGGTAAGTGACATTTTTCTTAAATAAAATCTAACAAAATTAATAATAAGTTTAAAATTTAAATAATAATGCTGTTTGCTGTTTATTGCAGAGGTACTTTTGTTTTTTCATCTTCATGTTATTGCTTTTAGTATTACCACTTTCATTTTGTGGTAAATTGATTTTCTTCAGTTTATACGTGCTGTACGGTATAATAAACGGTTTGTGTGCTAAGAATTTTAATAATTTATTTAGTTAATTTTGTAAACAAGAAAGCATTTTTGTTTAACATACCTTTGATCGCAATAACAAGCATAAGTTTTTCTAACCTGTGTCGTTTCATCACAAATTACAGGCAGCTTTCTGAAAATTACCAAAGAAAACAAGGTTTAGACTTTTTAAAGAATTTTATGTCTCCACTTTTTTACTCACTTGTTGTCACCATAAAAACAAAATTTTTCTACTTTGGGCATATATTTTCCGACGCTTTCTACTTTAACACCTGCTGAAATGGTCTATAAAATATAAGAAAACAAAATGTATATAAATTTACTACAGCTTTACTTTTAATATTCACACTTACCTCCTTTGAAAGTTCATCAACTAATTGGAATTTTGTTTCATATTGCAAAAATTTATAGAACTCGCTTTTTTCAATTAATTTCATTATGTTAGTATCCGTTAGTTGTAAATACTCCAACCTATTGTGGGCTCTAATATCCTCTACTGAAATATTATTGATTTTAGGTTTAACTTCCCGGATTGCCAAAGTAAGTATGTGATCACATAATATATATTCCGGCAAAGTATATGCATTTATGTGAAAATCATAACGTGCCGCAAATAGATTATAGATTTTATCATAATCTTCATAGCGATACTCAATTTGAGTGCCACACTCAGAGACTCTGGCCTTAAGGAAGACATCATCAAAGTCCACATTTGGTTGACTCAAATGTTGCAAACAGCTATAGTCACGTTTTAGATAATCCCATTTATCAACATCTAATTTTGTACGTTTATTGCTGACAATCTGTTTTAATGCCAAACAAAAATATAAATTAAATTTTAATTTGTTCTTAGGTCAGGTTAGGTCAGCAGGCAGCCATAACTAGTATAGCCCACTTAGGTCCAAGCATTGGTCCTTTTGTGTTGCCTGAAAAGAAATTAATGGAAGAAAACGGAAATTTATAATTTGTTCTTACCTCAAATATAAATTCATACTGTTTGGGTAATTTTGTTTTGTGAATAAATGTATCAATTTTACCCTCTATTAAGGCTTTTATTAATTCAATGCCAAAGTTATTGTCGTTACGCAGTTCGGGAAATAAGTCTTCATCTATTTCCTCAAAGATATAATCAATGCAGGCAAATGCTTCGGTTTCATGTACATAATCGTGTGCTATTTGTTCCCAGGAATGAGAAAACGGTCCATGGGCAATATCATGCAAAAGAGCAGCCACCTTTTTTTTTTTTTGAGGGGGGGAAGGAAATAGTAAATAAACAAGTTAAAGCTTATTTAAATAAAATTTAGATTCAATAGTTAGGGCTTGTTTTTAGTCATATTTAGACTTAAATTTGTCTTCAATTGTAGTTCTTTTTAGAGTCTTAGTTGAGCGTCAATGTAGTTAATTTTAAAGTCTTAGTTTAAGCTTCAATTATTGATTTTTTTTTAGTCTTAGTTTAGCTTCTTTTTCTTTTTAGAGTCTATATCAAGCTTCAATTGCAGATTGCTTTAGTCTTAGGGTCTTGATTATTATAAATAGTAAAAGTAATACCTTAACTTTATACATATGTATTTATATGTATATAATAATATTTCTTAATCTATGACACCATTTTAAAGATTCAATATATTTTATTATTTTTTGAAACACCAACAAAGTGGAGCAAAATGTTAATGGAACACCTAAATAGCAATGTGCTAGCAAAGTACTGACATTGAAAAATTGTTAGCAAAAGGTAAATTGTCAATGCTTTTTCTTACAACGTTGGAAGACAAAAATTCAAAGTTCACACGGTTGTTAGGCATTTTCCGAACATTTTTTGGACAATGTTGTAAGATCTGACAACCGTCTATACAAAGCTTCAGTCTATAATATTATTGCTAAATTACAAAAAATCTATATTCTATAACATGTTAGCAACTTACCTGTACAGTTGTGCGATATACCAGGGGTATTTTATTGTTATTATCTCTTAACCATTTGGTATTTTTGTCCAAAGCATCTAACATTAAAGTGGCAGCATGATAAGTTCTAAAGCAATAAAAAATAGGGAATTATTTCATAATTTAATTAAACTATGTATTCCATTGATTATTTTTAAGTAAGATTAACAACAAAGACATTGAAATTTTCACTGCAAAGATTGTCACCTGTAAGAATATCTGCTGTATCAAACGTTAAATTTCTTAAGGTACGGTCACATTTGCCAAATGTTTACTCTAAAGAGTGTAACCACTTGTTTTAGCAAAAATTTGTTTGACGTTGTTTACTCTTACAAGAATTTTGCAAGATCAAACAGCATTAAATAAATTAAAACTAAATATTTGTTATATATTCACCCCTATCGTGAATAAAAATTCCACATGAAATTTGTTCCCTTTTATTTCTTTAACATTGAATTTTAATAAAAAAAATGTGAAAAGGGAACAAATTTCATGTGGAATTTTTATTCACGATAGGGGTGAATATATATGTTAATGTGACCGAATCTTTACTTAGCAAAGAACTTTCGAACTTTAAACCACAAGAATTTTTAATATTATAATAATAAAACAATTTTTTGTATGAATTGTACACTATGTTGTTAAAAAAAAACTCACCCCAAACAATGAGCATAACGATGATGTTTATGTTCTATACTATTATCAATTTTCAAACTTCCCAATTGTTTAATAGATTTTAGTCGCTGAAATTGTGGTGTTGCAACAATGGCAGCCACATCGGCTGGTACAGAAAATTTACCATAAATAGCATCAATGATTTCCATCTGAAAGAAAAGATAACTTAAGTTATAAAATTAAATATAGAAATAAGTCTTTCTAAATTTTAATAATAATAGCATTAGTTACTACAAATGTACAGTGGTGGACATGAAGTTAGCACACTTGATATCTTTTGCCAATTAATGCTAATATTTTCTGTTGTTCGTTATTTTTTAAAAACTATTAGTTTTCAAACATCTTAAATGTTTTCCTAAGATCAGGCAACTGCAATTTTTGTTTAATAATTTGTTACATTCCGGTGGTTTTCTTTCTAAAATACAATTATCTACACAAAAAAAAACTGGATAGTAATTTAGTACTAAATAAAAATTTTATTCACAAAACCAAAAAAAAAAATAGAATAGAATGAATAAAAAGAAACAAAAATCTTAATTTAAACCCAAAAATTTAATGGTATATCTTTTGCTGCACATCTTCTGGGCATACTCTCCACCAGAGCAATACAGCGCTCTTTTGGAATTGCAGACCAAGCATTTTGGATTTACTTCCACAAATCGTTAAAATCCGGAGATTGAGCTGGCTTTGCATTGGTAAATCTTATTCTGTTCTAAGCGTGTGGTGTGTTTTAGGTCGTTAACGTTCATAAAACGCCACCTAAGTGACATATTGTCATCAGCGTTTGGAATCATTGAATTTAAAAATATTTTTGATAAGCATATTGATCCTTTCGGGCATCGACCTTATTCCCACCACTCTGCTTTTATGGTCTTAGAGGTATATTTCCCGTCATTCAGAAGTCTTTAAATAAACTAATGACGGTATTCCTGCTGAGATTACAGCAGAATTCCCTCCATTCAGAAGTGTTTAAATAAACTAATTATGCTAATTTCTAGAGTTGTGTCGTTCTTGAACCACCTAGTTTAAAAAAATGCAAATATTTATTTCCAAAAGTGGGTGGATGAAATTCTAGGTGATAGTGAAGAGGAAATTTTGTTGGTGGATGACTTTTAGGGTATTCAAGAAGATATAAGCAATGACAACGGTGAAATAGATAAATCTTCTCCACAAGATTGTTGTCACGCGGAGGATGATGAATGTATTCCAGATACTCAAATGAATGAAGATGAATCTGATAAAATTTGGCAAAAGAATATCAAGTCAATACCAACATTTCCATTCAATGAATGGAATTACGTCTGTGGCGAAATTGAAAATGACGCATCTCCGCTAAATGTTTTCCAAAGATTTTTTGATGAAGACATATTGAATTTATTATTTATTATACATATTATACAAAATAAAAATATAAACGGTGTTTTATCCATAACAACAAACATCATGTCTTATCGAAGTATCCAATAGAAGAGGCCAGAAGAAGATTAAACCAATAGACATTGTTGCATATATTGAAGATATGGGAGGAATCGATCGATCCGACCAACTTTTCTCATACTATTACAGTCCAAGAAAAATCATGAGATGGTATAAAAAGGAATTTTTTCATAACCTGGATATGGCTGTGTGGAACTCTTTTTTATTTAGAAAATCTTCCATCCAAAAACCACATTTTTAGACTTTAGAGATGATTTGATAACAAGATTTTCAATATACATATGTACCTGTCCATGTAGCTGAAGGCAAGGATATGGTAAACTTTTAATCATTTAAAGCACGTCCCCTAAAACCTCAAGGAGAATCTTGAATATACTACTGCCTTCAGCACTTCCCATAATAATATAGAAGTTTAGGTAAAAATAAAAGTTACCAAAAGTGAAGCAAGTATTGTACTAAAAATGGAACCAGGAAAGAAACAAGCTTTCAATACAAAATTTTTTGGATAAGCCGGCACTATGCCCAGATGGATGTTTTGAAAAATATCATCTAATATTAGCATAAAGTTATATTTTATAGAATATATCTAGCAGTTTGATTTTTAAAACTGCTTGTTTATTTTCTTCAATATTAATGACGGCGTGTGCCGCAGTTAGAAGCTGGGATCTAAATAAACTATAAAAATTTTAAAATACCGACCTTGCCACTTTTTATACACTGCTTATATCTATCTTCTGTGACTGACTGAGTGACTGACTCATTCATCATCGCCCAGCCCAAACAGCTGAACCTAGAAACTTTAAATTTGGCATGTATGTTCCTTATACAGAGTGTAGATCCACTGACAGGATTTTTGGAAAATCGTAATTTTAGGGGTAAAAAATAGGTCCTAGGAATATCAAATTTGGAACGTAGGTTCCTTTTACGATGCAGACTCGAACCAAAATAAGGATTTTTGGATATTCACATTTTAAGGGGGTAAAATGGGGTTAAAGCGTACCAAAAGGAAATATTTTTAAATAAGGTCCCAGGAGTAGGAAATTTGGAATGTAGGTTCCTTTTGGGACGCAGATTCGAATCAAAGTAAGTATTTTTAGAAATTCGCATTTTTAGGGGGTAAAAAGGGATAAAAACGGCCCAAAAAGGGATATTTTTAAACATGGTCCCAGAAATATGAATTTTCAGGACGTAGACTCTAACCAAAATATAAATTTTTAGAAATTCGCATATTAAGGGGGTAAAAAGGATCTCAGGAATATGAAATTTGGAATGTGTGGTCCTTTTGGAAGGCAGATTCGAACCGAAATAGGGATTCTTAGAAATTCCCGCTTTAAGGAGCTAAAAATGGGAAAATACGGCACAAAAAGGGACATTTTTAAGAAAAAATCGGGTTTTAGGAATATACGTTGGCACCATTCATAATCATACCAGTGACTCGCATCTCTAGGTAATGATTTGCGATTTTCCGCATTTTGATGCTTTCTTTGTAGAACCCGAGGCCAAATCTAATCAAATCTTCAGCATCAACTATACTTTGGTATTCATTATCATCACATGCTCTGGGCGTAATTTAAAACAAAATATATTGCATAATTCATATGTAAGCAAAATACATGTACCTAAATCCTTAACAAAAAACTTCAAAAATATAAAAAATAATATTAAATTTTTACGGAAAAGTATTTACTCTGAAAATTTGACCTAAATTCAGGGTGCGTTTTATGGTCCGATGCGTCTTATCGTCCGGCAAATAGGTACTAATATTGTTTTGTTTTTTTTTTTTTTGAGTTGCTTGATGCATGCGTTCATAATTCCCTATTTCGTTCAGTATTTATGTGTGTTGGTGTTGTCGTTGTCTTCAATTCGGGGATTCACAGAATTCACTTCTTAATGTTATTTATGAGGGTTTCATGAGTAAACTTCTAATAGTCACTTATGGTTTAAAAGTTATTCACCTTTTTAGTTTTGATATGTAACTGTAAATATGCACTACACTTGGTCAATATGGGTACCGTTTGAAAGTGCTCGGAAAGGTATTTCGGATAATATAATATGACATAATCCATTGTGAGCCTAGAACTTGATTGGTTTTTTTCATTTTGAGCTTTCTTACAAAAGTGCTGATATGCATTTTTAGGTTTCTTATATACATACATATCCTTATGTAGTAACATCTGAAAAAAAAAATTGTTATAATCCATTTCTTAGTTTGTTTACAAACAAAACCAGCCAGCTGTTTTTTATGGATTGTTCTTGTCAGTTTTTGTAATTTTTTTGCCTTAACCATTCTTATACAAAAAATGTTGGTAGGTATCCAATCAGAAACACCACCAGAATTATTTTTATATTTTCTTCACTAAAACTTACCTTGCCGGTGTTTTCAAATCGTTCTTTTAGCACTTTTTTAAACTTGCAAATTTATTATACATACACCACTAATATAAATGCAAAACAAAACTTGGGATATTACCAAAATGTTTGTTGCTTAGCTAAGATTTGTTGTTGCACGAATATAAATGACACTTCCAATAAAACGCGCTTGCATTTTTTCCTTATATACCCTTTGGAGACATTTATTTAATTTTCTTTTTTGTTAAAATATTTCTTCAATTAATCACGATACTTTTTTATAACCGTGAATAACTTTGTTATCGGACGATTTTTTTATATACAAAATAAAAATCACTTTTGCCAAGTTTTTAGACATTCACGGGGAATGATTATTCTCTGAGTTGTATATTTAAGGTAGGTACTATTATAATGGGAAAAAATTATGGGAATTAAAAAGTGGGAATTTTGTTGTTTGTATTACGAACAATAGATGGCATGCTTTTTTGTCTAAAAATAGAACCACAAAAATTCCCATATTCTTTTTCTAAAAAAGTTAGCATAAATAGAACATCCGGGGTTATTTTTCAAATCAACCGCAACAACCAACACTACACAAGCAATGCAAAAAGGACGACGACGACGACACCCTAGAAGAAGAAGGAAAAAAAAGGCGACTTGACGGAGAAATTTTAAAAAGAATGGGCCGGACGGACTGACGGATAGGGGGAAAAAAAGTCGACCGACCCTGCACAGAAATTTTTTTCTGTCATGTGGTGAATTAAGAAAGGTGGTGAAAAAATCGTGGTGAGTATAAAAATGGTGGTGAGTTTTTATAAATTCACCACACATACCGTTATTGAAAATTTTCAAGGTCTTTGAAATTTGTCATCCTAAAAGCAGGCAATGGATGTAGTTTACAGTTTTACGGGGTGGTTGCTGAATTAGCTAACAAATAAGAAATTCACCACAAATACCGTTATTCGAAAATGTTCAAGGTTATTGAAATTTGTCATCCTGAAAGTGCTTTTTTACAGTTTTACGGGGTAGTTGTTGGATAGCTGCTAACCAAATAAAGAACGACTTTTTTATCCACCACACCCAAAAGATATAAGTCGTCATTCCGTTTGTATTAGAAATAATGGTCATAGAACCAAAAATAGTGTCTTCTAAGATTCTACGACAATCTAGCCATGTCCGAGCATCTATCTGTGTGTATGTCTGTCCGAAAACACCGAACAATTAAATTTTTACCAAACATTCTTTGATCTACCGAAATGTTTGTTGGTATTGAAAATGGGCTAAATCGGTACAGTAGGATCCGCGTTATAGTTCAAAGTTTCAGACTACCTCGATATTTTTTTGCTATTTTCTAATGCAAATTTACTGCCGTATTCATAAAAAATAAAGTAGGTTTGAAGTGTGCTTTTAGACAAAAATTTCATAAAGTATATTTGAAGTCTACTTTAATTATTCATGAATAAGGGCAATAATCGTGAAATATTTCACACTTTATTTTTATTATAGAAGGACAAGTCCTGTTGAAAATGGTAGGAATCGGTAAACGATTTCTCATAGCACCCATATACATGCATATATAAATATGTTTATAGAAAAGCCATATTCATACAAAATTCTGCAAATAAGTTTAATGGAAAGTGAAATCTCAACACGATATTTTGTTTGCATCGGTTCATATTTTGAAATATCCCCATATAAAATCATTTAAATGCGCATAAAATTCGCTTATCAAAATCACTACCAAGTTGAAATTCAACAAGTATATATTTAAATTGTCGTACCAAATTTCATGATTTGACCGTAACCCTCATATACGAGTATGTATAATCACTTAAATGCGCATATATTTCTTGTCAACATTACTATCAAGTTGGAATTTAGCACAAATAGTCCATACCATATACGAGGTCTGATCAAAAAATAACCGTTATTTTCAAATTTCGTGAGTTACGTATGTTAGATTTTCGCATTTTTTCTGTTATGTTGGTACACATGTCTGTTATATACATATATATATATGTTGGTAATATCAGGTATTTTGGATTGTCAGTTTGCTTTTGACAGATAAAAAGGTTAGTCGTGTTTTGGTGTCGATTTTTTACTATTCGAAAAAAAGGGATCAAAGAAACTGTATTAAGTTTTGTGTTTTGTAAAATTAAATTAAATGTGCAAGGACATTTGAAATGTTGACTGTGGCGTTTGGCGAGTCTACTATGAGCAGAACACAAGTTCAATTGTGGTATAACCGGTTTCGTTCTGGTCGCCCGAGCACGTCAACAACCGATAAAAACATTGAAGCAGTGAAGAAAATGATTTTATATAATCGTCGAATCACTAACAGAGAGGTTGCTGATGATGTTGGTATATCGTTCGGCTCATGCCAAGCAATTTTTACGGATGTTTAGGCATGAAACGTGCGGCAGCGAAGATTGTTCCAAAATTGCTAAATTTTGAGCAAAAACAAAGTCGCATGGACATCGCTTAGGAGCTTTTGAACGATCCAGATTTTCTCAAAAAGGTCATAACTGGTGACGAATCATAGGGGTAGGGCTATAATATTGAAACCAAAGCCCAATCATCCCAATGGAAACGTCGAGAAGAGCCATCACCGAAAACAGCATGCCAAGTTCCAACAAAAAAATATTAATGTTATGCAATGGCCACCTCAGTCACAGGATCTTAATCCGATTGAAAACCTTTGGTCCATTGAAACGCAAAAAATTAATCGTAATAATGTGAAAAATGCCGAAGAATTTTTTAAACGGATCCAAAATGCTTGGTTATAGTATACCACAGGATGTGATAACGAAATAAATAGAGTTCATGCCACAACGATGCCAGGCTGTTATTCAAAATAAGGGATTCGCGACAAAATACTAAAAGAAATTGAAGCCAAATATCAAATTCTATTAGTTGCAATTGTTTTGTCTTACTGAATACTCAATATTCATTGAATTTGTTTTATAAAAAAATATTAAATTTTAAAGAAATCAAGGAAGCGTTAGCCTAATTTTGTTTGTTAAATGTATTTAAGAAAATAAGTAAAAATAAAAAAAAATAATATCACAACTTATATCTTTTGGAAAAAAATTCAGAAATTTTTGTTCCAGTTGCAAATGTTTTGTCCGATACTGTTATAGAAAATTCATGATTGGTTTATTTATATATGATCGCACATAAATAACATAAATAGCATTTTTTTTATACCAAAATAGTAGGTGTGTGTATAATTTATTAAAACAATTAAATTATTTAATATAAAAGAATAACATCACAATTTTAATATACATATGTATGTATGTACATATGTACTAGGGAAGCCAAGCGTGACTGGTTTTTCAAATCCCGGGATTCGGGATTTTATAAATGAATCCCGGGATCGGGATTTTTGTTTCATATTGAAACACATTGGTTTATAAATAATAACAATTTATTTCAAGTTGTATATGTTAAATATAAATTGTTTGAAAACAAAAATTTTAAATTCATTAAAAGTTTTATAAACCATCAATAAATAAAAATATAATAACATTATGTACCTATATTGAAATGTTAGATTGACAAAAACAATATGTCATTTCGCCTTTAATTTCTATATTATTTTAAAAGCAACAGAATATTATCGATCAATAAAGCTTCTTCAAAATATTAAGGTATCTATAGTAAAGAGCATCTTGATTTAATTTTGTTTCTGATGAAAAACATAGTTTACAATTGTAAGCAAATTCTTCAATCCTTTCTCATCCAAAAATATTTAGGGTTTTTTTTAAATTTAAAAGTGTTGAGTAAATCATCCTTCTTTTTATGGTTTCTTTTAAGGAGAGATTTACCAGATTAGTCTTTGATATCTTTTTGAGCATAAAAAAGGGCAACATTAACAGAGACAAAGAGCTTTGTCTGTTACTTTAACCGGATTTAAAGTTACAACTATTTGTTTAAGTATAACAAATTCTTCTTCTCTTGAGTTTTTAACCCTTCTTCGCATAATGGTGGAAATTTCCATTATAACATTGAATGCATTATTTTTTATTTCTATTTAGTAAATTTCCATAATATTGTTTTTTGCTAAATTTATACTATAAAGATATACCTACTAAGATTTTTTAACCTTGATTTATTATACCAATAAAGAAAAAATTATGCAAGGATGGGTTTAACATTAATTTCCAAATTTCAAAAACAAATAGTGCGTTCGAGTTGCTCCCAAAATTAATTTGAATTCTTCCACCTTTATTTGTTCGACAAACGTTTTAAAATTAAAATTTTTGTTGATGACTTTGTAAACAAATATGTACTAGTTTGTTGTTAATCCCGAAAAAACTCAGAATTGGCGTCCCTAATATGTATGTACGTATAGCCATAAGAACAATTCTAATCACTGACTTTGAAATAATGTCAACAGCGTTGTCAACTTTGAAATTTCAAAACGCACCAAAATAGAGAAAAAACGCGCCATTTAAAAAAACGCACCAAATTTAGAATTTCTTTTTTGTTTAAAAAGTTTATTGAAAAAATTTTAAATTTTTTAATTTCATAAATTCTATATAAAACTTTTTATCAACGATTAATAATGAAAGCCTTTTTTTAAATAAAAAAAAATAATAAAGATAAAATAAGCATTTAAATACTCAAAAATATGCTTTTCGGAACTGAAGTTCTAATTGGTAAAAAAGGCTAATTTCAGTACATATTTGGTACTTTTTTAAATTATTATTATTTTATAATTTAAGTACATACCTATTTCTATTTGAATTTTTGCAAACAAATTTGTTAGGGCTCCATGGCTGTTCGTCTTCAGTTCAGTAGACCAAACCATCAGGCTACACAAGAATTTTTATTAACATGTGTAAAATGTTAGTTTTATTTCCAAACAAAGATTTTTATCCTATTCGCCTTTAGCAATAACATTCATAGGTACATTCGTATTTAAAATACATTTTTCCATCGTATAAATTTCATGATAATGAATTATTAAAAAACTGCAATTAAAAATTATTAAAAATAAAGATTTCATCACATTTTCGAAAAATTTAAAAACGCACCGATATTAACAAAAAAGCGTACCGCGCACCAACTAAGAAATTTTTGCACAAAAAAATTTAAAAAAGCACCAAAAATGTTGCGAAACGCACCAAGTTAACAACGCTGAATGTCAATAACTTCTCCACCCAGTTCTAAAAATAATCAAGTTTAACATTTGAACGCTACAACAACAACTAGCTAAATACCATACAAAGATGTGCGCTGCAAAATTAAAAATAAACAATTTTACAGCAAAAAAGCCGGTATACTTAAAGAGTGATGATAGTACGAGAGAGCAAGAATATAAAAACAAAATAAGAAAAATTTGCAAAACAAAAACAGTGGCGTTAGTGAAAACATGTAAAAAACATAGTAAAATATATAAAAATCATTAGCAAAATATAACAAGTAGGAGAGGTATGTTCAATATGTTTGAAAGCTAAAAAAATTAGACCATGAATCAATTCGTTATGAGTTCTTTAATTAATAGAATGGTTAAGAGTTAAAATTTAAATTGAATACCCTTTAACTAAAGAGGTGAAATAACATAGTAAATGAAAAATGTTATGGACTAATTACACAGATATCGAGTCTATTACTATTTAAATTTCCAAACACATTTTGATAAAATGTTGAGTCTATTTCGTTAATCACGGATTTTGAGTTATAAGACTGTAATCGCAGTTCTTTTTACAGTATTAAATTTTGCTTATTTTATTAATATTTTTAGACTTAGTTTAGTTGTTTTTAGAATCTCAATTTAGCTTTAGTTATCTTTGCAGAGTCTGAATGTAGCTAAAAGTGTAGTTCTTTTTATAATTTTATTTATTTTAGAAAATAAAAGCAATTTTTAATTTTAAAAAAGTAAAAATATTCAACTATATTGGTATGTATTTACATAAATTCAAAAACATATTACATATTTTGTAGACGCCCCTGGCTATCTATTTAATGATGCTCTAATAATCAGTCTAATTTAATGGTATGTGACCAGTGTGACCATTTTAGCATTTTTGCGGCTAAATTTAGCTTATTTTATTTTGATTTAGCTGAAAATTTTAGAAAAGTTAGCACTTTTTTTGGTATTTAAAACAATTTTTTTAAACTGAATTAGCCGCTGAGATCTGGTCACACTGTATGTCACAGAGAGAGAGAGAGAGAGATAAAGAGTAAATGCCGAATCAATATAAAAATAACATTAACAACAACAACGAATTTAGCAAATTTATTCAACCAGTTCTGTGAAAATATGCCAGGATTGTGGGTCTTTCGGTGGGTCGTTTGTATAAAAACCCTACATACATACAACTTTCATTAAGATACATAGCAGAAAGAAAATTTAAAAAAACATTACTACAAAATACTTCACAGCGTTTAAATAGATGATAAGAATAAGATAAATACAACACAGCAAAAACTTTAAAAGTTTTCTGCTGTATGCGTAATAATAATAATAATTTAACACAACTAAATAATGCCCAGAACACTAAACCAACAATTTTAAATAAATGCAAGTTTAAAACTACAAAATTTAAGTAAAACAAAAAAAAAACTAATAAAAACATGCTGACAGAAAAAGAAGGACACAGAGGCAGGCAGGCATGGCTGAAGAAAGTAGTAGTATTTGTTGTAAATATTAATCTAAATAATAAATAATAACATTTTTTGACAGCTAAAAACAGATATAAAGTGAAAGTGTATTTTGAAAAAAATGTAAACAAAAAAAGCTAAATTAATAACACTGTAGGTGTTAATATAAAAAACAAAAAAAAATTTGATGCAAAGAGGCACAATTGAACACAATTAATTGAACTTTTATCAAACATTATAGGTACCTAGGTACAACATTTTAAATTATTGCAAAGGTAAGTAACAGTCTTTAAATAATGTAAATATAATAGGTATGTAATATAAAATTTTACTTTAGAATTAAAAAAAGTGCAGTGTTAGGCAAGAACGGATCATGCATACTCTACATAAGATTTTTCGTTTTTTTTTAATTAAATTAGTCAGCATAATGGCGGGTACAGTGGGGTAAACAAGGTTAGCACACTTTAGCACAAATTTTTCTGTTTTCGTATGTGAGGTTTGTTTTAAATAGTTGTTTTGTTTTCAAATATTACTCTGATAAGCATACCGATCCATTTGTGCATCGATCTTATGTACATATGTATACGACAAACACCAGACGCTGCTCAAATCATCAAATTCCACCACCATGCTTTATAAACATTCGCGTAACTCGAAAACTGTTTAGTTTATTGAATTAAATAAAAAAATCGAAATTCGGCAATAAAATTATCCTTAAATTTTTTTTAATCCGAGCAGTCGTTTCGGATATAAAATGTTCGAATCAATTAAAACCTTAAAACTAGAAATACGTGAATGGTTTAACGAAATAGTTTAGCCATTTTGCCAAAATGTTATTAAAAAATTGTTAATGCGAATCTGGTGAAATTGTTAAATATTAAGTGTTATTTGGAATAAATACCAAGGGTTCTTCGACTCATCCGAACTAGTCACTTTTTTTCTTAGATGCCTAATGAACTATACAGTTTATATCAAAACCCTGTAATTTTGAACTTACACTTTGAAACGCGAATACGTATGTACATACATATACCATCTGTATATATAGAATCATGTGCAGAGTTTCTTTCATGCGTAGCGTACAATTTACGGTAAAACTCTAGAAACAGCTGTAACATTCTAATCGACAGCTTTGTTGCTCACTCTTTTTGTATAGTATTTATGTATTTTTTGTTTTTTCAAATTATTACCTACTATGAGTAAATGTCTAAATACAGCCTTGGAAAAAATAATAAGAACGAAATAATAAAATCGGATAACTTTGTTAATTCTTACTGCTGGTTTGTTCCAAAACAAAGCTTTTTCAAGCAATATACAAAAAACTAAAATCCGAGATAAGAGGCAAGAAGCGAAAACCCACGTGATCAGTGTGATCCTTGTTTCATAAGTACGTAAAAGCAAAAGAAGCCCATTTTAGTCATTTGCAGAGCTCAAAATCCAGTTATGAGCATATTTCAATAGTCGCTGAATTATAAATAGGCTTCAGGAAACTAGATTAAAAGCCCGTAGTCCAAGGAAGGTGCCTATATCGAAAAACAGATTCATGAAAATAAGTTTGTTTGATTCTGACGGCAAAAACCTTTAAAGGTCACATAATAAAAAATTTGACTCCAGTTATACCATATTTTTACTTTTTTCAGAATCCGAAAGCTCTCAAATATAAATTGAGCAATATAGTTCTTATTATTTTTACCAACACTGTATATTTAAGTATTAATGAATGATTGTGTGTGGCAACAACTATTAAACTGGTCATAAGAGATGAGTTTAATGGTGGATAAATAGCGGCGGTTTGTAGGGTACATGGATTTTTTAATTTTGGCAGACAAAAGGGAAAGATACACACACAGCATAGCAAATATACCTATGTATGTAGTGTTCGTAGTATCCGTAGAGTCTACGGCGTAGACTGACTACCACGATACAGTCGCTGTGTTAGTATTGATGGATGGATTGTGCTGCGTGTTGTGTTTAAGAAGACGGGCAGTAAGTGACTGAAGACAAAAACAGCTAAAAACAAAAAAGCTGAATGTATAGATGGCAGTAGTAGTACGATAAAAAAAAATTAACAATATACACAGCTCTACGACCTTGCAATGCCCTTGAATGACACTGTTGTGCGCGCAGAAAACAGAACAGAAATGAACTGAACAAAAAACACACAACAGTTCGACTTTACTATACGGGATACTACTACAACATTTGTACGGCGGGCGGCTACGGCAAGACTACAGCCAAACGGTGGATGACAACATTACAAAATAAAAATAAAACACGCAAAATAATAAAAATAAATAAATTTATTACACAAAAATAATAATAATAAAAATGAAACAAAAACAAACATAAATATAAAAAATACCTGTTAATTACAAATTGAAAAAAATTAACTAAAAGGAAACGGAAATTAAAAGCATTGGAAATTATTTTAAATAAAAAGCAATACCTACCTACCTACATACATATGTACATATGTATACATATTGTAATAATATATGTAGGTGTACAAAAATAAGTGTAATTAAAAGAAATAGGTAGGTACATACCTATAAAACGAATTAAACAATAACTTTATAAAAAATAACTTTAAATAAACTGTGTTTAAATAAAAATAAAATTGATTTAAAAAATAACAGCTATTTATAAAGAACTAAAAAAACAATAGGTAATTATTATGCAATCTTATTAAACAAAGAAAATTTAAAAAATACATACATAGGTATTTTGAATTTAAAAAAAAAACGAATTGAATTGAAAATTAAATATTTTATACCTAGGTACCATTTTAAAATTAACATACCTACCTACTTAAAAATATTTAAGAAAATCTACTAGATATCCCCAGAAAAAAGGACAAAGTTAAATAACAAACATACACACTTACCCACAAACATACACTTAACACAATTAATATTTGTCGCCCACTCTCACCCAAAATTTCATTTTTTTTGATTACACGTGTGGTAGTTAATAATAACCGAAACAAAAATTAGCAACAACAACCAAAATAACAAAAGCAAAAGTAGGCAACAACAAAAAGAAAAACAAACACATTTAATACCCTCATTTTTTTAAATCACCCATAAACACGGAAGGCAACAAAAAGCATAAGCATAAACGAAACGTCATCAGTGAGATAAACTTAGTAAAACCAAAGAATAAAAGAGACCAAATATTATAACAATAAATAAAGCCTCATCGCCATCAACCAATAACTACACACAACAACAACAAGTAAAAGGAGTATAACAACTATACAAAAGTAAGTTTACTATTTCTAATTTTCTGTTTTTATTTTGATTCCAATATTCTTGTGTTTCAAAAGAAATGTGTGTATGTACCACATGCATAAATTTACGATAAACGATTACGAACAATCAAGTGTAGGCGAAAATAGAGAATCAAAACAAAATATGCATACATACATATATATGTACACATATCCATGCATACGCATGCATAAGCAAACGTTTTCAAACTTAGTATGTGTGTGCAAAAAACAACAAAATAAACATAAACAAAATTAACTACATACCTATGTAATACATAATAACAAATGGAAACAAATGCATAAATTATGCTGCTAATAAAAAAAGCGTGTATAATAAATTAAGTGCAGAGCTTTAAAGGAGTTTTATTTTTTTGGCTTAAAAAAAAAGAAAACAATTTAGTGTCAATCAAGTGATACCATTAATTGGATTCTGGAAAAACCACAGCTGTTTAAATTGGAATTTGGAATAAATATGTTTTTAATTATATTAACGACTGAAATTTAAAAACGAATGATATTCAACCTTAATGAGCAAGGCTTGGGCGTTTTACGACATCGACAGGGTTTTCCAACTAAAACTTTGTCTTTCAAAAAGAGCATATTGGAATAACATGAATGTTTTGAAACTTTGCTTGTTGACATAACACTAATAGAAGTGTGGACAATTGTTCGATCGAAGATTTACTATGAAAATGGTGGATCTGTAAAAATACATTTCGTAAAATTCGTAATATTTACGGCCAACGTCATTCTGAGACCATTATTAAGAAGTTGTTTGATGAAATTACCGCATTTAAGTTACTAAAAATTTAAGAGCAATTGTTAAAAAGTCTGCAGTTTTTAAGTGTCACTGCATGATAGTCTGCAAGCGTGATTAGGTAATTTTTTCTCCGAATGAATCACGTTATTGAGAGATGTAAGAAACTAAATTTTAGCATATTGTTGATTATCTAGCCAATCATGAATAAAAAATCCGCGGGAGTTTTTTCCCTTTTTATTTTTTTAAAATTGAATTTGAATAGGAAAAATGGGAAAAGGGAAAAAACTCCTGCGGAATTTTTATTCATGATTGGGCTGTATATATGGATATGCCACAGCCATCATCCTTTATTCAAACCAGTCACAAAATTTCTCGAAATTCAGCGGTTAATTTATAAGTGGCTATGGCAATAGAATCGATTAAAGACACAAATTATAAATTTTTTCATTTCTAGTTTTCAAACTTTACTCGTTCCAATACAAGAAACATTTGAATGTTTTCATCTATTGTAAAGAAAAATTTTCCTGGAAAGCCAGTACCGTTTAAAAAACGTATGGATGTCGTAATTTCGGACCCTGAACTAGTAGTAGCCTCAATAAAGCTCAAGTTAAGCAAGGTCTACAACTAGAGATTACGTAAAAGTTTTACCATGAACCTGTTCTATTGCAGAATAAGGAAAACGAAATGAAATAGCAGCCGCGATGAGTAAAAGGCTAAGTTGAGTACATAATTCCAATGGGTGTACCAATTTAAATATGAAAGGTATCTGTACCTAAATACATATCTTAATATGCACTGCATATTCTTATTCTTCTTCATCCAGAAAACTTCTATAATAGTTGTTAATGCGTTTATGGGTAACTCATACGTTCCAACTATGCAGTGCCCAATAATTGAATTTCCACCCAGAGAAGCTTGGCCCTGTGCCAATAAAAAGCTTAGTTCAATAATTTACACTAGTTTTTAGTGGGTAACTCATACGCCCAACTATATAGTGTCGAACAATTTAATTTATACCAAGAGATTCTTGGTTCTTTTCTGGGCTAAAGCATTTTGAATATACTAATCGTATAAAAATGGAACTGTTTGTGTTCATTCAGAGAAATTATGAAAAAAACATTGTTAAGCTTGTAAATAGATTTGAAAGATCGCGGTAGAAGAATCTTGAATTTAAACATTTCAATAAGCCATTTTCCAACAGAAATTGTTCTAGCTGGATATGGAGAAGAAATTGGCTTCAGAAATAAAGATTATACGCGATTAAGCATACATATGTATGTATGTATATCGCAAATGATTTACCATTTTTAAATAAATTGAACTTTTCAACTTTGAATTCTCAATATGAAGGATGATTAATTAAATTATTTTACAAATATGTTGTATACAGTTGTGGTCATATAATTAAAACATTAATCAGAACAGTAACTTATTAAATTAATTTTCTATTTATGAAGTCTGCCTGTTTTTATTTGATTTCCTTAAAACGGGATCATAAATCTTTGAAAAAAAAAATTAAAAGTTAATTGTCATTTACCACTGTTTTATTATTCCTAATAATTTTGTAAGTATGTAAATATAAAACTCAGCTGCTTTTATTAGCGCACCTCAGGGGTTAATAATACACCACAAATCATGTGAATAGCTAAAGAATATAAACAACATCTCGAAAACAATAATAATAATAACAACCCACTGACGGAAAAATTAAAAACATACTCAATTCCAGTTGAATATGTAGGTATTAAAGTTAATTTAAAATATCCAAGACAATTGGCTTGTCAAAAAACCGAAAACAAACATAAAATACAATAAGAGACATGAATATCATTGGCATGACATAAATAAAATTAAGTATTTTTTCTGTTAGCACAAACAAATTCAAATACATATTATACTCAATTAATGTTTGAATAAAAAACTAATAATAAAAATTATTTATATTTTGCATCATTTATTATTATTTTGAATTATTTAACAAACAAACATAAAGTGCCTACAATTGTTATAAACAAGTGAAAGTGTTTTTAATTGAAAAAAAGTTTGAATTAAGGACAACAGATAAATTCGATTTAAATTCAAGTGTAAACAAAGAGAGACAGGATATTGCGTGTTAAAGCAATTTAAGAATTTTGAGAAAGAGAGAAAAAGAGAACATGAAAAGTAGGGTTAGGAAAATCTATGTAGGTACATACATATGTACATATGTATATTATATATCAAATAGAAATACACAAACCAATGACTAAAAAATGTGTTAAAAATTACGTTGTTTTTATTTTGTATGGAAAATTCTGGGTTTTTTTTTTCAAAATTCTGCTAAATTAGGTATTAAATAGTTAGTATGTTGTAAGTAGATACTTTGGCACTTTTACATTTCTTATTTACATAAATGTATTAATTATTACAAAATTTAAAGGATAATAAAAGTAATCGTATACATTTTTAAAATTTTCTGCAGATTTTTATACGGAACACGAGATTTTCAGTAAAGAAATTTATGCTAAACCATAATAATAACGGATAATTTTGAGAGCCTTCTTATTCAATTATAATTTAAATTCATTTAGAAATATTAAAAAAGTTACCCAGCAAAAGTTTAGAGATCTTGTTCAAACATTACTAATTCACAACCATTTTTGATTTTTTAATTACCGCCCAGAAACAAGTGATGACACAATCACTTTTGGAATCAATTCTGTTAAACGCTCTTGGCTTCTAAAATACTTGTACAGGGCTTTCAAGGAACCAGCCAAGTCGAATTTCTAAAAATGGGCGAAGGCATTTTGGATATTATAAGCATTGATTACATCATTTCGGTGTTTACTCATATTCGATACTACAACCAAGGGGTTCATATCTTCCTTTCCTCCCCGCCAAAGTTGCTTCCTGTTTTTTTGCGCTTTCATACTAGCTCGTTAAGGTAATGTCTAAGTTGGCTCAGTGAATAAAAATCGAGCAATGGCTGTTCATGTAGATATCAATATTCGGCGTCTTAAGTTAATTCCCTGCATCAACTAGCGGCTTTATCGATTTCATCTCTTGTAGAGAAACCAAGTTCGTGTAAACAAAATTTCCGAGCCATTGTCACTTTTTATATATGAACCGTTAGTGTAGACAGAGAACCCGACGCTATGAATATAAATAATGATTTTTTAAGAGCTTTCGTATTTGATTTAAAAAACATACAAAATTTGGAGAAATATCTATATGAAATCTTTATTTTATTTTTTAACGATCTACATACATATATAAAAATCAATTTAAAAAAATGATTTCAAGTAAATCTTGATCGCGGCGACTTCTTAAATGGCCCAATTTTGACATACTTACTCGAGCTTTTTTTGTTTCTCATTAATTCGGTATTTAACGAATAAATTATTCAATATAAGCTTCCAGTGCGTCAACCGTTGCGGGCTTGTCGCTATAGATACGAGCCCTAATATAGCCCCACAGATTTGTGCAAGTTTAATATGAGTACACTACTTTTCGGCCTAACCTTTCGGCGCACTTAAAAGCGGGTGAACTCGGCACACCACCGCATTGTACGTGCTGCAAGAACATATTAATGTATGTTTTGCAAAGAGCATACTTGTATGAAACTGCCAGGAACATACAATTCGCAATTTCTCGTACATGACTGGAACGATCAATGCATCTTGCTGAAGAGCTGAGCATCACCCAAAACTATTACTAGAAAAGCAGCAATCAAAACATCGCACTACTGCGCACTATTACTGCGATTGCCACAGACCCTATCGTGGGCGGTTAGTTAGCACACATATGCCATCAAAGCCATAATTCCAGTACATTTCCTAAGCACAGAGAGTCACCACTACTTTCAATAGTTCCGTTGTCTCACCAACAGCACCTAGAGACAAATTGGTGGCCCGAAGTTTGTTGTACAAACAAACATTAGTTTTTTATCCAACTGCCATTCTTCCGGCTCTGGTTATCAACCACATCCACTACATGTACCCCGAAGGGACCTCAATCAATTATCAGTTAGGGGAACAGCAAGGTGAGAGGTGCAAACCCTCAGGCTTCTAACTGAGCCCGTAATTCTAGATAAGACTATAGTAAGCTGAGAGTTTAATTGGGGTGAAACAATCAAATTCTAACCAGTTTCGAGCCCGTGCAAGCTAATGGCATTTTGTTTAGGCAACTTTAAGGTGATGGAATCACACCACTATCTGGTGTTATATGGTACATAACCCCACAAAAAAAATAGTCCAAAGACTATCGCACGATCTAATCGGTCAGTTCCCAATTTGTATGACCCCCTTTGATAATCACATTAATATTTATAAATCTTTTAAAACAGTTTATATAAAGATCAACTTTAACACATAAAATATTTATATGTATGCACAGAAGTCATGCCAAATGCTCCAATGCCCATTTCTGAAAAACTATTTTTACACATATACTGACCGACTATACTTTCTTTCTTGTTCAGTGAGAGAAAGGTCTTCTAGTTAGTTTCACAAACGACTTCTGGTCAGACAACTGTCTTAAACTTAGATAATCGTCTTCTAGCTAGACAACCATCTGGCAAAAAAGGTTTGAAAATCAGCAATCATTGAACCCGACAATTTCGAATTTTTCAGAAATTCGGGCACGATTTTCTTTCTATTTTTGATTAACCCTTGCTCAGTATTCATACAGTTATATTCCGAGTGTTTCGCTTTTTGACAGAATAACAGAAAATGACTGGTTCTTTAAAAAAGCTTCTTTAGTGTCTCCGAATTTTAGGTAAACAATGCTTTAACTCAAACTAAAGGCAAACTGAATTTGAATTTCTCGCAGTGTTCGGACCCATAATTCTTTTTCTCTACATACATATACATAATATATGTGCATACATACATCCATATACATAATATATGTATGTATGTCTTCCATCATCAATTCATTATTAACTTGTTATTGGTGTAGTCTTTATTATTTGCTGTTGTTGTTATATTTTTGTTGCTTTTTATACCCACCACCAAAAAGGTGGGGGTTATATTATGTTTGTCTTTCCGTTTGTAACACATCGTAATAATGTTCCTAGAGCCAAAAAGTCTATATATTCTGGGTCCTTATAACATTCTAAAATTCTAGCCGAAATGATTGGTATTGGAATTGGGTCCAGTAGGATCAAAGTTTCAGACTACTTTGATATTTTTCAGATATTTATTGCTATTTTTTTAAATGCAGATAATATTATGAAATTTTGCACACTTTATTTTGATTACGTTGAAAATAGTAGGAATCGTTCTCATAGCCTCCATACAAACGTCTTCCCGGAATATGGTTTTATGATACATAAATATCCATAGAAAAGCCGTGTTCATACACAATTTTGCAATAATAAGTTTCATGCAAAGTGAAATCTCTAAGCGATATTTTGTTTGCATCAGTCCATATTTTGACCATAGCCCCATACAAAGACCACTTCCGACAATTATTTAAATGCGCTTTAATATTTTATAAAAATCACTATTAAGTTAAAATTCAACACAAATAGTCCATACCAAATTTTATGATGTTCAGTCCATATTTGACCGTAGCCTCCATATAAAGTCCTCTTTAATAAATCCCTTATAAAAACTACTATCAAGTTTAAATTCAACAGAAATAATCCATATATGTATATATATATATATATAAATCGTCGCTCTTAATTTTGTGATTATTGGTCCATATTTAACCACAGCCCCATATAAAGTCCACTTCCGGAAATCGTTTAAATGCGCATAAATCTCTTATAAGCATCAGTAGCAAGTTTTAATTCCACACAAATAGTATATACGTATAATATTCACACCCAGTTTTATGATGATCGGTTCATATTTGACCGTAGTCCCCATATAAAGTTAATTAATATTTTATAAAAATCATTATTACGTTGAAACTCAACACAAATAAACATATAAATTATCCTACAGAATTTCATGATGATTGGCCTGTAATATGTAGGTCATAGTTCCCCTATGAGGACTACTGCCGAAAACTCATGAACCTACATAAACATCCATACCGAACCGAAATTTTACACATATCAGATATGTATGTGTAAGTATGTAAAAACTATGCTATTGACTTTTGTAAACGTTGGTCCATAATTGGTCAAAGTTGTCACTGACAATTTTGACGTTTCAAAAAGCCAAAAGTTTTCTAGGGCTTTTTGGTAGGTACTTAATTAATTGTGTGTTTAAGTTAATTGCTTAATGTTACACGCTGCAAAAATATAAACAAAGTATAAATTCTTGATTATAACTGGAATATGCATAAAATTCTTATAAATATCGTTATTGAGATGAAATTCTACCAAAATAAACCTAAAATAAATATAAATTACTACACAATACTTTATGAAGTTCGCCCCATAATAGGTGATTTGGTAGTGGGTATATAAGATTCGGCACAGCCGATTATAATCTCATATGTTTTGTTTGTTTTTGGTGTTCTTCAATATTGTTTTTGTGGGGGTGAATATGGAGCTAATAAAACGAACGCGTGTCTGTGTACGATTTATATTTGTATGACATTGGATGCCAAAATAAATGTCATGCAGACAAGAACAATTTCTTCGGCTTCGTTTTCTGGTTCTTCTTATTGTTCTTCGTCTACTTACGAGGCAGTGTATAGCCAAAACAAAATCAAACTAAAACAAAATCAAAGAGTAGCAACAACAATAACAAACAAGCAAAGAAAAATATACATAAAACAACAATTTAAGAATAAAAAATAAAATAAAATAACAAACAGACGAACAAATAATAAAATAAAAGCAAAGGAAAATTACCGAAAATTATCTGCAAAGTTTACGTATTTACAGACAAAAACAAACAAAAACGCAAATTGAATAAAAATACATATGTATGTACCTACATAATTTATTTAAACTTTTTAATTTATTGATTATAAAAATGAGAATTATAGGTATTTAATTAAAATTAATATTAACAATTTATGGATTTCTTTATGAAACCTTTTAATGTCAGGTGAAGGAGAAATAGAATTTTAATATTACATAACTACATACCTTTGTATGTATGTACATAATTGCTCCTAATGCAATAATTCTTTAATATTTATTAGTTTATTTTGTCTATTATTTGATAACCATATGGCGTCTCTTGTTGTGCTTCCTGTTTGTCGGTTTTTGACACAAACCCTGCCAACTGTAAATCGCCATTTTGGTTTATGTTTTTGGTTATTGTGAAACTGTTAAGTTTGCAATACAATTTTACAATAGTATTAAAAAAGTTTTGCTTGAGGCCAATTAAACTGTATTTTAAGCATTAAGTTTTAATTATAACAACAAATTGAACATTTATTTGACTAACTAAAGCTAATTTATTTGAATTTGATTGATAAGAAAACACAACTCGAAAGTTAATTTGGCTTTAAATAAATTTCATTTTCCAATCAAGCAAATCAAATGATTTGAATTGGCATGAATATTTATTTATTTTCTTGTTTTTAATATACATACATACATATATAGGTACATGCAGTTCTAAACAATTTAAATAACAAAAGTGATTAAATTTAAAGCAAAATTCAAAGATCTTTAAAGTGTCAGGGTCGAATAAGAATTTCAAAGAAGTTCTTAAAGATAATCAAATAAGAACAACAAATCACAAATCAAAGTGCATAATATGTTATTCATTTAATCCATGCTGCATGCCTACCATTGCTTTAAAGCCTTCAGAATCTGATCGTAGCATTTTTATAAATTGTCTTTGTGTCATAAACGATTTTAATCATAAATCAAAACATTTTCACCTGAAACAATTTCGGGGTTGTCATATAAAATAGGTGTAATGGGTTTTTAAGAGTAAACACATTGAGCATTGTTATAGCCCAAAGTACTGAGACAAACTCTGTAAGTTTTGAAAGGCACAGGCAATTAATTGTGATCGTTCAAAACAACAATCTTTGGTACTTTCTAAACCAGATAAGATTTTTTTTAAAGAATTTCTAGCGATAGCGAAATTTTGTAATTAATCATAGCATATTTTTAGCAAAATTTTTCTTTTTTTTTATACATAAGTACATAAATTTATAACAATTTAATGTAGAAAAAACACTGAGATTATAGGTACATTAACAACTGTTATCACTAAAGAATGATTATGTGGGGGTCTATGTTCTTTATTGTTTAAACTTAAGATAAGAAATACAAATAAATACATACATATTTAAAATGCATTAGAAAGTATAGTCGGTCAAGCCCGACCATATAATACGCTACACCCAGTATATGTATAAAACATTTTTTCAGAAATGGGAGATATTACCTATTATGAACCGATCATCCAAACATTCATATTCACTTCCGTTAATCTCGATGGTCTTATATGGGAGTTTCATCTAATTATAGACCGACCATTATAAAATTAGTTGTCAGCATTTTTGTATATGTATATGAAACTTTTTTTAAGAGATTTATGGTCATTAAAGTGATTTTCAGAAGTTAGCCTTATATGGGAGCTACGACTAATTATGTACCGATAATCATAAAATTCTACCGTATTATTTGAATATATACGAAACATATTTGTGTTCAATATTTTTTGTATACCGACATTTTTAAGAGAGTGATTTTCGGAATTGGCCCTTATATGGGAGCTATAATCAATTTGTAAATGTGATTTTGCTTCATTTACTAATTTGTGGTAAAATTTGTTTGGATACTTGCATAATTCAAACATTTATGATCAATTAACTCCTATTTCGGGAGGACATTTGTATTGGATCCATGTGAAATAATGGACTGATTTCCACCAGTTTTCGTCCTTGGTACGAAAAAATATCACATACCAAATTTGATTCAAATACCTTCAAAATTGCGACCTGTATTCTGCGCACAAGCTTTACATGGACAGCCAGACGAACGGACGGACATCGTTTAATCGATTCAGGAAGTGATTTTGAGTCCATCGATATACTTTAAGGTGGGTGTTGGACCAATATTTATGGGCGTTACAAATCCTCACTATTGTGGTGTAGGGTATAACAATGCTATTTATGTATATTCCGATTCATAGTAATAATAATATAATATGTTTTTAAAGCAAACATCAAATGTTTTTGTTTTTTCATATCCAAATCTTTCATCAATGCATCATATTTTCCATTGAGCACAAATAACTTAGCGACAAATTTGATATTTCTTATTTTCTCTTGTATTATTATACCCTTCACCTTCATGAGAAGGGTATATATAAGTTTGTCATTCCGTTTGTAATTTCCACTATATAAATTATCGACCCTATAAAGTATATATATTCTGGATCCTTATAGATAGCGGAATCTATTAAGCCATGTCCGTCTGTCTGACTGTTGAAATCAATTTTCTGAAGTCCCTAGATATCTTCGGGATCCAAACATCAAATGTTTTTGTTTTTTCATATCCAAATCTTTCATCAATGCATCATATTTTCCATTGAGCACAAATAACTTAAATAAAATTTACGAGTATATTTGCATGATTTAATCTACGTTTTGTGATTGGATATTAAGCTTACAAATATTACTATTGTATTTAACATTATTTGTTTGAGGGGTTCACACGCTACGACTTTTACCTGCGACTTTTCTCCTTCGACTCGAGTTTGTTGATGAAATACGTAATGGAGAGTACGAAGCGACAAATTTGATATTTCTTATTTTCTCTTTTATTATTATACCCTTCACCTTCATGAGAAGGGTATATATAAGTTTGTCATTCCGTTTGTAATTTCCACTATATAAATTTTCGACCCTATAAAGTATATATATTCTGGATCCTTATAGATAGCGGAATCTATTAAGCCATGTCCGTCTGTCTGACTGTTGAAATCAATTTTCTGAAGTCCCTAGATATCTTCGGGATCCAAATCTTCAATACTTCTGTCAGACATGCTTTCGAGAAGTTTGCTATTTAAAATCAGCAAAATCAGTCCATAAATAACGGAGATATGAGCAAACATCCGAGGCAACCTCTGAAAATTTCATCAAAAAAACTATCAAAGAAAGTGTATTAATTTATCAACAGATGGCGTGTTTATCGACATACAACTTGTTTAGCATTTGTAGTAGTTTTGATTTATAAACATTATTGTTATAAACTGTTATAAACATAGCAATGTGGCAACATTGAGTTTTATCGACTTTGGTTGAATATTCTAGACACGAACATTCTAGACTTGCAGTAACGAACATTCTAGTATGTATCTTAGTTTCGAACCTTCCAGAAATTATGATTGCTGTATAAATAGACTAACACGACCAACCAAATGAATCAGTTTATTGTGAGTCATTCTTGTGTAAACATCAAAGTGTTCGAAAACTTTAAGTGTGTTCTAAACCGTAATATAAGTTTGTAAAAAGACAGTCCCGCTTGTTCAAAAACGATTATTAAATTTAACAAACGTTTATTAAGCAAATTTTTATATGCAAATCTGTCTTAATAAACGTTTGTTAAATTTAATAATCGTTTTTGAATAAGGGGCAGTGTGTTTATTTTTAATTGGGTTTGTGTACATTTAAATAAAGACACATTATATTTTCTTCAAACTACTTGACGCTTTTATTTCGCAATTAAAAAGAACCCGGTTTATTTAAAGGAAATAAACCACCGTTTTTAAAAGGTTAAAACGTAACTATATAATATATATATGTATGTATGAATATAATATAATTATGTATATAAGATTCGGCATAGCCGAATATAGCACTCTTACTTGTTTTTATTTCATTTACCAGCAGTGTTGCTACAAAAAAATTTCATTTTATGGGATCAAAAAATTAATAGTGAAATATCAGAATTATGAATACCTGTATAATTTACCTGTAACGTAACTAAGTCCTATATGGCAACACACCTGCGAATGAGCGAAATAGGAGAAATGAACAATTTAATGTAAAAATGTCGCAAGAATGGTGCAAGAAATGCTTCATCATATGAACAGACGATGAATTTAGAAGGAACACCAAAAGAGAACGTCAGCAGAGTCGCGGCGACAAATCGCAGCGTGTAAACATTACACTCTTTGTAAACATTACATGATTCTTAACATATTAGTTTCAAGTGAATGACATTTTCAGAAAGAAGTAAAATAAGTTGGAGACTATTTATTCGTTCCGATATTCCACAGGTTTTGTCTAAAATTAAATTAGGATTAAAGTTTAAATTTAACAACTGAAACACATAGGTTTAAGCTAATATGTGTTAAAATAAATATCTGCGATTGAACTACTTAAAGACCTATGTAGGCTTAAAGCTAATAATTAACCACTTAAACCTCTAAATGAAGACCTAGGATTAAAGCAAAAATTGAACTACTTAAAGACCTAGGATTGAAGCTAAAATGGAACTACAAAAGACTTACGATTGAAGCTAAACTTAAGCTACTTAAAGACATAAGATTGGTGCTAAAATGTAACTACTTAATGACCTATATTAACACCTAGGATTGAAGCCACAATTAAACTACTAAAAACCTAGAATTAAAGCTAATACGAAATTACATAAAGATTGAAGCTAAAATCGAACTAAATAAAAACCTACAATTGAACCCTTACGCTTGAAGCTAAAATTTAACTATGTATGTTGCAATTTTACTCCTGCCTCTTTTTTAACAAATCATCTGTGAAGATCATTTGACATTTCAAACCAAATGGCCTATTTTCTCGTCTAGATTTGTTAGATTTAAGTGGATGTGTTTCATTGTAAGGAACCAAACATTTGCTGGCCTTTTAAATAGACTCCACTGCATGACTAACTAAGGTCCATTAAAAATAAATAAATTTTTTAAACGTGTGCTAAGTTCAATTGGTCTTATCATTTGTCAACAACAACAACAAAAAAATATAAAGATCGTTTTTTTCTATATTGTTTTTAAAAATCTAGTAAACCTGCTTAAATTGTTTGAAATAAATGCAAAAAAATAAAAAATAAAAACGAAACCAAAAAATGTTGTTGACTAGTTAATAATGTTGTTTTTTTATTATCTGCTAATTTGTTATTATTATTGTAGGTATTAAATGCTAAAGATACATTACAATTAACTCCTAAGAATACAATTGTATTTACTCGTATATATCCAAGTGTAAGTGTATCTAAAGATTTTGGGCCGGCCACCACAAAAGTACTGCAACAAAGTTCTCTCTCAGGAAAAACAATACATTCATACATATGTACGTTGTATTCAAAACCGCAGTTTGATGGCGTCAAGTATCTGCAGCTACCCACACTACTAACCAAATGAACAAATACAATTCAATGAACATACAGATGCATCTACGAGTATCTATGTATGCTAGCTATTACAGGCAAACCCTCTGTTTTTATTATGGTTTAGATGTCTATTGCTCTTTTCTACCTTTAGTGTGATTAAATGGTACTAAATAAAATGTACTTTTCTGCTAAATGTTACTTTCGTTGCATCTTATTTTCGTTTGTTTTTTTTTCACGCGACATGCTTTCTGCCTGCCGCTGCTTATCTGTACGCCTGCCCCTACACAACACAATCTGGCAAATTATTTGTCTAAAGCCAGAAAATATTGAAAATACAATACTTTTGTCTTTCAATATCATTGTATATTAAAATCAAAACAAATCAGTGCACATTTAGACACCGGTATAAACAAGATTGTAATTTGTTTTCATTTTTAATTGTCACATTAAAAATATTTATTTTTGTAAATTTTTTTACAAAAAAATTCGAAAGTTTTAAAAACAAATAAGTTAAAAATACAACAAAAAAATATAAAAAAATAATTAAATTTAAAAAAATAAAGCTAAATTAAATAAAGTTTTTATTACAAATTTGTAATAAAGTATATGAACAAAGGTAATTTTTTGCTAAATTACATAATTCTATTAGGTAAATATAGCAAATTATAATTAAAACAGTGAATTTCAATTTTAATTTCTCTTAATGATGAAATAAAATGTGTGAAATAATTAAATAAAATCTGAAAAAAATTGTGAAAATAATATATAGACACTCCCATTTTAAAAAGGGGTGTGAATCTAGAAATCATTTGTGATAAAACAACTTAAATTGTGGCAATTTGAAATCTATAAATAATAAAAATTTCACCATTTTTTTAATAGAAAAATGTTGTATAAATCTAATTTAAAGGTGTTAATTTCTTGTTCTGTTATTTGATATAAAGTTTCCATTTGTTGTGAATTAAGAACGGGTAATGGATTTTATATTTTTTAAAAATAATTATATTTCGGTTGTGTTTATTGTTAATATTTTAACAACCAATTCACTTGTTTGTAAACACACACGACTTTTAACATATCAGTTTCAAGTGAATAGTACTTGCCGGCAAAAAGAAGCAAAATGAATTAAACAAGAAACTATAAATTTCTTTAATTTGAAAGATTGACGATAAGTTTGAGCATTAGTTATTCGAAAGCGAGTCCTATTTTGTAAATTGAAATTGTTGGTTTTTTGAAAGACCAGCAGAGGTTGCTGTATAGAACTATTTTTTTGAATGCTTTTTTATACAAGTTTAAAGGAAGTCTAAATTTGCAAACATAACAAACGGAAGTTGTGGGATTTTAAAGGGCTACCAGAAGTTTTAAGATGAAATCTTTTTATTGTATATTGTATTGCCTTTATTGTTATATTACTTTTGTGAATAGTCATTATTTGTTTGTAAACATTACACGACTTTTAGGATATCAAATTAAAGTGAATGATATCTACAGGAAGAGGCAGCTAAAGAAAAAAACATTACAAACTAGTACATACTTTAGGTTTCAATTGTAATTTCTTAAATGTTAACCTTTTCAGACCGTGATGCATTGATTGTGCTAGTGGGTTTCGGTTTCAATATTTTTGCTTCTGTTAACCCAATTTGAAATAGACTGGCATGCATCGATTTTACTGATTTTTTTTTGTATTTCCTTCTCACATTTAATTTACCGTTACTTGAATTATTGCGAAATTCTTCAGTCACAGTTCAATTTAAGCAAAATTATTTATCGTTTACAAATAATGACATACGAGTATATTAACTAAAAAAAGAATGATAAATTTTAATATTTCAAACTAATTGAAATCGCTTAATGCAATAAAAATGTGTTTTTTAGTTAAAAATATTAATGATAATCGACCGAGATGCAACAAGTGTGCGTGTATTAAAAATCATTGAAGGCTATAAAAATGATCAAATCTAATTATTGATTATATATTCATATGCTGTAGAGATCACATCTTCCAAAAATTATAAAAAAATTCCTGTTAGTTTTACGCCAGCTCTGAAAAGGTTAAGGGAATTTGTTGTATTTCTAATATTTGCTGAATTCACAAATGAGGTTGCAGTTTGTTTACTTAGTGACTCCACAGGATTTAGCTAAAATTTATTTTACATAAAGTGCTAAGATTAAAACTATTCACAAACAAAAGTTACTAACAGTAAAGTTTTCTAAGTATTTAGGTATTTTTCAACATAATTCGACACCATAAGTTGTGAATGAGGGTGTATTACGTTTGTCATTGCTGTGAAACTTTGATAATATTAATCTGAGACCCAACTAAGTATATAAAGTCTTGATCCTTATAAAATTGTAAAATTATTGAGCTATGTCCGCCTGTGTAAAACACTCTCACGTCCAAAATACACACCTTAACTAAACGGAATTTCCACAACATTTTTTTATATTTTGTAGAAAGTTTGGTATTGAAATTTTTTGAAATCGGTTTAGTAGGACCAGAGTTATGGATCAAAATGTGAGGCAACCTCCATATTTTAAATATATTGTAGATAGTACCATGAAATTTTGTACACGTTGTTTCTATGATAAAAGGAAAAACTGTGATGAAAATATAAGGAATCGGTCCATGATGGCTCATAGCCCTGATACAAATATCTTTCCAAAATATTACTTAATGATACATTATATACATAGATAAATTGGAATAGTTTAAATTTATAAAAATTATTTAAAATAATGGTTAAATTTACTTCCGGCTTTATTTTCAAACAGTTTTCTTATTAATAAAAGCCGCTTTGAACAGCTTTTACTGTCTATTGGTTTACTTGTTTATATTTATATTTACATTAACTTTAATCGTGCATATATGGTTCAATGGATTTAAAAATATCATTTTATTTATACATTTAATGGTTTTATTACGTATAATTAATTTCACTATTAACAACAACACAAACAACAAAACATAATAATAAACAAGTGGTGATGAATTTGTTTTATTATATAAAATATTTGAAAAGTATTTGACATATCAAGTGATTTTTAAATGAAAAAAAAACAAAATTTTTGCTGTAACTATTTAGAATGTGGCGTTGAATATTTAATAAAAAATTGTTAGCAATTAATTAAAATTAATCTATAAAACAAAAACAAAGTGTGACTTTTTTAAATAGATTTTAACGCGTTACTTTAACAACTTTCAGTTCAGGCAAAAATCATTTAAAACAATTAAGGAATTAGACATACAAACATATTTGCTTTTTCACATTAATTATAATGTGGTTTAAATAATTTTTAATTTTCATCAGTTTGTCAGTTTTTAATTTAAATTATATATTTCTATAAGTAACCCCTGTATTCTGTGAGAATCTAAAATATATGTGAATTTTTTTTAACATTTTAAAATATAATTTATTAAAATTGAAATGATGCTTTTGTTTTTAATTTATTTGTTTGCTATTTTTTGTATTTTTTTTTAATTTTATTTAATAAATGTATTTTTTTATTATTAAATATGTATATGTATTGTGGTGATATTTTCCATCCTCTTTTCTTTGGCAAATATTTGCCGAAAAAGACGTAATCACTGAACAAAATATTCTTGAACTCGTTTATTTATTAAAAAAAAAAAAAAAACACAATAAATATATATATATATTTTATTTGATGATGTTTGATCTTGCAAAACTCTTGTAACAGTAAACAACGTCAAACAAAAGTGGTTACGCTTTTTTGAGTAAATATTTGCCATGTGTGACCATACTTTAGTTTTATCACATGATTTATACCCCGTGCTTTTTTTTTTTTGTTGATTTTTGATATTTGAAAATAGCACAGACAATTCAAAATACACACCCACTTAAATAAGTATTCTATAGTTGCGTTCTTAATAAACTGATGATTTAGTAAAAAGAAATATTAAAAAAAGTATTTTTAAATATAAATAAATTAAATAATAATATAAACAGCAAAATAATCAATTTAATACTAAATTTTAATCACTTGAACTTTTCAATCCTACAGAAATCTGTCATAGATTAATTTAACTAAATGTACATACCATGTTTATGAGTATCAAATTGATAATGGCAGGAATATCAAAGTCTGACACATGTCTAATGCATAATAGACTTTTGCATATGTATGTATATTATTCATACATACATACATAGTTAGTATACGATTATGTTTTGAACACATAAATATATGTACATATGTATGTATATAGTAAATTTTGTACAATAAGTAAACTATAAAAAGTAATTTATTCCCATTATTTAATTGTGTTTATTTAAAGCTGTTATAAAACTTAAAAAAAAATTGCGACCTTTTGATGTCATTGTTTTCGGCTGTTAATGCAGCAAATGTATGACTAATAAATATACTCGTATGTATCGGGTTTTCCAATAGCTACTTGACAACTCTGAATTTAAATTGTGAACGCACTATTTCACTGATCATCTAATTGTTGCTTTCTTTTTTTTCAGTAAACTTAACATTTTCGTTATGGTAAAGTACACGAAGGAACAACGTTTGGAAATTATAAAAATGTACTACCGAAATTCGGAGTCGGTGACCGCAACTTTAAGAGCGTTAACTCCAATTTTCGGTCGTAATTATCGCCCTAGTAGACAAGCAATAACAAGTTTAGTGCAAAAATTTGAGTCTACATATTCATTGTATGATGCTGTCGTGCCAGTGAGACAACGGCCTGGTCGAAGTTCCGAAAATATCGCTGCCGTTCAGGCGTCCGTAGCAAACGATTCAAATCAGTCGATTCCGCGGCGTTCTCAAGAACTGGGCATCCCCAAGACCACTTTATGGCGAATTTTGCGTAAGGATCTGGGTTTACACCCATACAAGATTAAGCTGACTCAAGAATTGAAGCCGATGGACCATTTGAGTCGACGTACGTTCTCCGATTGGGCTCTGGAGAAGATGCACCAAGATGATGAATTTCATCGCAAAATCATCTTCAGTGACGAAGCTCATTTTTGGCTCAATGGGTTCGTCAATAAGCAAAATATGCGTTATTGGTCTGCTGAAAATCCACATGTGCTTCACGAATCACCACTTCATCCACAAAAAATTACTGTTTGGTGCGCTTTGCATGCCGGCGGCGTCATTGGGCCATATTTTTTCGTCGACAATAACGATCGTCACGTTACTGTGAATGGCGATCGTTATCGCGCAATGATTAGCGATTATTTTTGGCCCGAATTGGAACACATGGACTTGGATGACATGTGGTTTCAACAAGACGGTGCCACAAGCCACACAGCACACGTTACAATCGATTTACTGAAGAGTAAGTTTGACGAGCGTGTTATCTCAAGAAATGGACCAGTCAATTGGCCGCCTCGTTCTTGCGATTTAACGCCTCTAGATTTTTTTCTTTGGGGCTACGTCAAATCATTGGTCTATGCCAACAAGCCGACAACGTTGGAAGAACTTAGAGCCAACATTGAACGCGAAATAGCGGCCATTCCGGCCGAAATGTGTGACCGAGTCATCCAAAATTGGGTCCAACGAATCGACCACTGTCGACGTGGCCGCGGTGCCCATATGAACGAAGTCGAGTTCCATTCATAAATGTTTTGAATGTATTTCAAGTCGGTAATAAAGTTTTGGAAATATCTCAAACGGTTTGCGTTTTATTTAAAAAAAAAGTTGTCAAGTCCTTATTGGAAAACCCTTTACTATTTAATAAATAAATAGAAAAATCCGCACAATTGGAGATAGTACAAACCCATATACATATGCACATATTATTTTATAAATAAATTACTCTACATTTGAAAGTAGAATATGTACGTTCAATTCACAGCTGAAGTGATAGTTCTAATCATGGTGAAATTACTTTACTAGGTGTTGTTAAAGAGCCAGCTGTTTTTTTTATGTCGTTATGTCAAACTTTTATTGTGACATGACTTTCAAAAACAAACATGAAAATTTTAATAAAATTTTTTACAAAAACTGAGAAAACCATTGGCTATCATTTAAACGAATACGTAGAACTAATCATGATACAAAGAGAATAATTTAAACCTTTTTGCAGTCATATTTTATTGCCTAAATTAGTGCTACTGTCACAGAATTTAATTCCGTTCCATGGAATTAATTTGGTTTTTTTGGTACTGTAGAAGAAGCAAAATGAAAAATTCAAATATGTATGTACATACTTATCTGTTCAAAATGAAAGAATATCAAATGAATTTATGAATATGATGATCCGTTTGATAGAACAGTTCATTAGTTTATAGCATCCATAGTATGGATTCCATACCGATGCCATGTTAAATATTTGGTTAAATGTTTTATAAATTAACAAATTTATAAATTATTTTTACTAAAAATATTTATGTATATTGTTAACAGAATCTCATTTATCATCTTGAAATTAAAAAATTGTTTGATTTAACTTTTTTTTTGTAAGAATATTTGTAAACAATAGTCTGTTGTTTTTGACATTACAAACATGAAAACAAAAACAAAAATACCCTATTGTTTCTGTTGCTTTTGCATTGTTGTAATAAAGATATCACCTTGTAAAATAATTTCACCATGGTTCTAAACATTGTAGAGTTATACAAGGTGAGTACAAATCGGCAACAAATAAAATAATGTACTACGGTCAAAAACACTTAACAAAGTATTAGTTTTGACATAACCCTGAAGGAAACCTGGGGACAAGTATCTCCAAATCACCACTTTTGTCTACTATTTTGGTGCCGGTTTGGCGACATTGTCAGCAGCATTGTCACAATGGTTATTATTATACAATTATTTTTTTTCAGTTGTGAGCCCCAACAGACTAGGCGATAGTGTGCCGGAGGGTTGCGAGTTCGATTCCCGCCAAAGACGGGCGTTTTAGAATTTATTTTTAATTAAATATTTTTTAGTATTTTATTTTTTTTTAATAAAACTCCAAAAATTAGCAAAAAATGCAGTTTTATTTTCTATTTCAGAAAAGTACCTAAAGTGTAGACAATATGGTCCCAAAAGAACTACCTTGTCAATAGTACCTACTTATGTCAGTATTGGATTTTCAATGACACGCACATGTTAAATGTCTATAGTAGTTAGCATTGTCTGGGGTATACTAAGTCACTAGTACTGGTGACTGTGTCAATAGTAAATCAGTACAGTTTCACTATCGACATTTCCTGCAGGGAAGCTTTAGTAGTATATGTTTTTGTGACTTTAATATTATTAATTTGAATATCTTTCTGATACTTATTTTGTCTTCAATCCTAGGTCATTTCAAATACTAAGTTTTAAAGTTTAGTTTCAGTTGTAGGTTTTTCTAGAATCTAATGTGAGTTTCAATTGAAGGTTTTTCCAAAGCAATAGTTGTGTTTCAATCGAAGGTTTTTTAAGTATTAGTTGGTTGCCACTAATACATACTTCGAAAAATCACTTAAATGCGCATAAATCGCATTAGTTGATCAACTAATGGAATTGAACACAAATAATTCACATATACCTATGTACATACATGTAAATCGTCATACAGAATTTCATTATGATCGGCCCGTAATAATATGGTAATTATGAGGACTGCAGAAAAAAAAACTTCCATATCGAAATGAAATTTTACATTGATCAGTTATGAGTATGTAAAAATTATAATATTGACTTTTGTGAAAGTTGATCTCCCATACAAGCTCCACTTCACTTAGATTGAAATGATGATGTACTTTTTAAGTAAAGGTAATGAACAAAAATTGCACTTTCCAACCCTGAACTATATATATCAATTTATGCTGAATAATAATTTATAAGAAGAAAAGTTTCATACAACATACTGCAAAAATTGTGAATTGTAGAATTAAATTTTTTTCAGTTTTTTTTTACACTTTATAATTCTATTAATTCTATTCTCTTCTATTGTATTATTTGTTTATAACAATATTCTAATGTAAATTGTAAATAGAAACGAATGCGTCAATTTATATATACCAAAATAAACATAGTTTTCTGCAAAATATTAAAAAATAGTACGTAGATATGTAGAAACATTTTTGGTTTTAAAAATAATTATACACTCACAGGCGATTATGATGTTTTTTTTGCAGATTTTTAAATATTTTAATTGTTAATTCATAAATTTGGTTTTATGCACATATGTTTTTATTCGGTTAAAGAAGAATTATTCATAGAAATGTTGTATTTAAATGGGGTTAAGTTGATATACAGAAATACTTATTAGGGTGGGTAATTTTTTTTTGTAAATTGGCGTATAGCAAAAATGTAATCTACAATAAATTTTTAAATTAAATTTTAGACTCTAAAACATAGGTCGGCATCCTATAGCACAATTGTGCAGAGAGCACTTCACACATACACTTAATCTCTTTCATTCAGCGGATGCTTTTATATTTTTTTTCAGAAATACTTCCCAACAAACATTTCAAATTAATAATGAATTACGAAAAATATTTTATGATTGATAATGCATTAGCAGAAGTTCCGTTTGTATATCAATCTCGTTGTTAATTTCTTATATGTTATGGAAAATATATTGTGAGTGTATGTTTCCTAAGTTGTTTTGTATAATTTATATAATTATGTTTATGTTTGCTGGGTAGTTGGCTCACACACACATAACCTCATTTTACGCTTTGCCTACCTCTGGTCTAAAATCAAAACCTAACTCCTGCCGAGAGACGTAATGGAATCTTGTAAATTGGTTTCAAAAAATAATAATAATAATAACTGAAGACACCGCTCGGTTTCCTGAATGTGCGACGGAATTCCTAGATCTGGCAGTGGTACATCATCTGATTTAATATACTCCAATAGGTGCTCCTGTGTGATGCTTGCATTAAATGGAGGCTCAGATAATATTTTTTCATTATCCAAGTCGACTAAATCCTTTTTATAAGTTCTGAGTTTAGTTGAGTCATACAATTGTTCACGACAATACAAAATTTTGTTAATGGCTTTTTCACGGACAAGTTTCCTTTCGTCGAAAAGCATTGTTAACAATATATTTTCGGGATGGGCGAAAAATGCATTGTTTTGTATCGTTTTGTTTACAATTTCTCGAAGATTTTGTGGCAAAAATTGCGTGCACTTAATAAATTTATAAAAAATCGCACTGCCATGTGCTACTGAATTACATATAAAATTTTACATTAAATTACATCGGTACATAAACTTTTATAATCAAGTTAGCCAATATTTTTAAATTTGTTGAAGGCAAATTAGTTGTAACATATAGTCGCAGCAGTCAGCTGGCTTTTGTTAACCAGCGAGAATGAACAGTAGAAAGATTTTTTTCATCTTAAGCTTACAAATGTGGAGACATATTTCCCAATGAAATCGGTTCAAAATCTGGTAAAGCCTAGAACGAAATATTTGTTCATCAACAATCTAATGGTTTATTATAGCGAAACTTCAAAAATATATTTATTTTTCTTAAAATCCTCTTTCTATTTATCAGTGCAACATTAATTTTTTTTCCCAAATTTCAATTATTTTGTTTGCAATTATCGGAGAAAATCTTGAATACGATTGTTGTATTTTTGATTTTTCTTTTTCGCGTTCACTTAAGAAAAAATAATACTTAAAATATCACGATAACTTGGCAAATTTAATCCACTAAATTCACTTGGCATGACAATTATATTAGCGTTCTGATTAGTCAGAAAATTTAGAGTTAGAGTCAATCGACATCGCTGATGATTCCATAATTTAATGGTTCTTTTTTTTTTTTAAGAAATTAACACGCTTACTTCTTGCAAGTTAAATATCAAGTGCATAAGTCAATCAAAACAAATGTTTAACACCATGTTTTTATAAAATGCATTAACATTTGTTCATATTTATATGTCCAGCGAAAAAGTGAAATATTTTTTGTTTGATATTTTTTTTTATTGGTTTTATAAACAAATATTATTTCTGTTAAAGAATTGAATATGTGTTGAAAATTTTGCGTAGGATTAAATAATTAACAAAAATAGTCATGTTAGTATGCAAACAGTCGTTGTCCCTAAATAACTGACCACCACTATATATGTATGTTTGGCAACTTCCAAACGTTTTCTAACATTTTAAATAAATTTTTTCATATACATACATACATAAATCATTCATTAAATAAAAACTAATCATAATTTTTTTTAGCTACCCTCTTAAATGTTATTACATGATTCATTGGCTAAATAAAATATTTTATTAATTTGCAAATTAAGCAAAAACGTATTTAAATTTCTTTAAAATATTTAATACAAATTAAAAAAATTTAAGGAGTATTTATAGAAACAAATTTAACAATTTGGCACGTGAAATTCCTTTTGTAATTCTTAAAATATTTATAGACATCTGGTTATTGCAGCAATACGAAAAACAAAAAATTGTAATAAAAAGAGGCAAATAAGATTTCAACATTCATTTAAAACTATTATAAAACATAAAATGAAGGCAAGAAAGCAAAAACAAAACAATATATGTACATACATATGTACATATAAATAAATTAAATGTTTGTGGCATAAAAAAAGAAATTGCCAATTAATTAGTAGCCAATGGCCTTGAACTATAGAGAGAAATTAGAAAAAAAATCAAATTAAACAAATATTGGCATTAAAGAGAGGAAGTAGCTAAGTCTAAGATAAACGCTACTACTTGTATAACGTCAGATTTGACAGCTGTTAGAAAGTAAAATTGTTGCCAGTTTAAAGCGAATACGGAAGGAAGTAATAGAAAAACACTTAAGGTATGGTCACATATGGCAAATATTTTTTGCACAAATTTGTTTGACGTTGTTTACTCTTACAAGAGTTTTGCAAGATCAAGCAGCATCCAATAAAATAAAACTAAATGTTTATGGCGTTTTGTTCTAAATAAACGAAGTTTTTTTTTATAAATAAACGATTTCAAATATATTTTATTTAGTGGCTACGTTTTGTTCGGCAAATATTTGCCAAATGTGTTCGTATCTTTAGACTAGAAGTAAATGGGAAAGTTTCGAATTCATTACTTAAATAAATACAAACAATAAATACAACAAACAAAAAAAGAAATATGTATGTTAATTCCCGAATTCTATTTCTCAATAAATGGTGAGTTAAATAGATGATGTTTACAAGTAGATCTTGGATAATAAACATTGCTGATGAAGCCCTTGGCAGGGTAGAAAATGCATTCCAGTGTGCCATTTGTCTAGAAAAATATAAATTTACAATGGTATCCTTCGAGATATTAATGAAAAAATGAACTCAAGCCAAATGAAAATTTTTCTCTAATAATAAATACAAACTTATTTATATTTGTTTAAATTTATTTGCATACGTTTTTCAAAAGTCGCGTTTCCTCGAAATGTTATTATTTATGTATATCGATTTATTTATTACATTCTAGGTATAGCTTTGTATAGACGGTTGTCAGATCTTACAACGTTGTCCGCAACGTGTCTTCCAACGTTGTAAGAAAAAGCATTGACAATTTACCTTTTGCTAGCAACTTTTCAATGTCAGTACATTGCTAGATCTGACAACATTGTATGATCTGACAACCGTCTATACATAGCTTATAGCATTTGAAATTTTTTAATCAACAGTTTTGTTTTCTGTATTTGTATTTTCCTTTTTTTTTGCTTTCTAAAATGGCCCGCATCCAAGAAAACAAAAAAGCGCAGACATTTATATTGAATGCGCTTAAATGTTGTGTTCTTTTCAAATTGTATTAATTTTTTTGTATAGGTACATATATTTTTATATTATTCTTTTTTATTACATTTCTTTGGATGGTATGACGTTCATATAATGTATGTATGTATGTATGTTTATTTTCTTTTTTTCTGCTTGGCTATATTTTTTTGGTGTATTCAAAAACAGATATTTAAAAAACACATAATTTTTCAAAATTTGAAAACAGTGGGTTGAACAGTTTGAAAAGAAAATTATATAAAGTGGAAAAGGAAGGTCACAAGACCATAAAGGGATGGGCGGGTGTCAATGGTTTAAATAATACCAATGTGCTGTTTTTAAACTGATTGATTCCAAGTAATGTTTCTAAACTTTGTGTAGTATTTAAGAGTATCCTTTTCTTGAGTAATTTATGCAAGAATCAACATGCTTAAATTACCTTGATGGTAATATCCTTGACAAAAGTCATGGCTAATCAGAATTTTTAAGGGCAGTCTCGACTCCGCATTTATTCCCAAATCTCTGTAAAGGTGAATTACAACTCCGCATATGGTTAAAGAATAATCAGTCTGTCATCGTTTCTATTGGAAACACTTTAGAGACTGGTTCAAATGCAGTCCAATCTAAGAGTCAACATCTTTACCTGAGGTGCATGAGTTGATAAGTCAAGTTATAAATACTGGTAAACAATTGAACACACCTATTACTCATGCAACACTGGGCGCATCCATTTCGTATTGATTGCGATTTGACAGTCAACATTTATTTTTCATTGCGTCGTAAAAAGTTTTTGACATTAATTGTTTGCAATCATGGAATAAGGCGACATCTAAAATGTATTGTTGTTGTAGTTGGCCTGCTAAAATGCAACATGAAATCACGAGCAATTTTGTGAATAGTGCTGTGAAGTTATTTGAGGATTCTGGTGGAGTACGAGACCGTCAAATATCCAGCCGTCAGTGCACTGTGAGAACTCTAATATCCACCACTGCGAAAATAGAAAATTTATCGCGGGAAATTCAAATTTCGCAAAAATCCATGTCTCGTATTATCAAAGAAGATTTGGGACTCAGCACGTTCAAGCGACACACTTTAAACCTGCTCACGGCCGCATTGAAGGAAAAATTAAAGCGAAAATCGAAAGCGTTACTCGGTCGGTACGCTTACAGATAAATTGTGATTATTGACAAAGAAAATCCTCACCATAGCAGAATTGTTCCATAAACAGAATGATCGTATGTATGCTCGGTCATCCAGAGAAGCATCCCAACTCATCCCGAGGTTTCAGAGTGGCCACCATCCCGCGTCTGTAATGGTATGGTGGAGAATGAGCTACGAAACTTTATTTTTGCGAGAAGGAGTGCAAATCTACCGTCTTGGAACCCATTGTGAAGCCTTCCAACCAATTAATATTCACCAACAATACATGGACTTTCCTTCAAGACTTTGCTCCAGCTCACAGAGCAAAAACGAATCAATTGTGGATCAAAAACAACGTTCCGGACTTCATATCAACGGTATTAGACATTCAAAGTCGTTGTAGCAAGCTCTTGTCCGTGACAATTTCCACATGCATGAAGTGCGTTTCGCGATCGATGAGTGTCCACATCGTCTCAAGTCGTGCTTAAAGGCAAACGAAAGTCATTTCGAATAAGTTGTTCTTAGATATGTAGTCATTAAATAACACCGTGAAAGCAAAAGAAGAACTTTTTAAAATATTAATTTGTTTTCATTTGGCGTCGATTTTTCTGTGTACCAGTATTTACGACTTGACTAGGTATAGAGGATTACTTGACAAAAGGCATAAATTTTATGAATGTGAATATGTATGTCTTCAAAAATTTTATTGTCATAAATTATCCTGAGAAATCAACAACTGGACAGGGAATGTGCTTAAGTTCAGGGCCATAAACTCAACTTTGGTTTTGGATCGTTCAAGATAGGCTGGTGTAAAATTGTTGAGAAATAGTGAGAAGGACATATTGCTTCTTATAAGAGATAAATTTCTTCTCATGCTAAGTGCGCGTGAGAATATGTCAGTTTTGGACATATTATTATTATATAATATACAGACACTGTAGAGAAAATATGCCGTCAGAGAAAAGTCTGCTTGAATTTTAAGTTAGTATCCTCCTTCTGAGTAATATCATTAGGAATTATTACTGATTACCTGATGATTGATATTATCAAGGATATACGCCATAAAAAATAGAATGTTTTTGTCTACTCATGTTGCCACTTTCATTTACGATAAGATTCGTATTTCAGGATCAATGAGAAATTCCGTTATCCTCTGACTTCTTATAAAAGTCATATTATACGAAAAACCTTATATCAAGGAATGGTGAACTTTAGAACATGCAAGAAATGTTTGTGACAAGATGTACTCAGTAGCATGTTTCGTCTTGTGGAACCTTGTCGAAAGTGGAATCTTGTTCAGGCTCAGTGAAAGGGCAACATGATAGTTACATATGCTAATGGGTGGTATTATTGATTCCGCACGGAAAGGAAAACTATCGATATGTAAATTGTAATTATTCATTCCTGCGGCATGTCTGTGTAGAGATGATACCGTAAAAAGGAAAAATACCGCAGAACGGAGTGAATAATTTCAAATTATGTTTCCGCACAAACAATTTCTTTACGTAATCCCGGAACGAAATGAATAATTCAACCAAATATCTTTGCAATCATTATAAAAGTGAAAGTCGCCCAAAACTCATGCTTTACTATGATGGGTCGAAGCGAATTGTCTGGCCGTCAATTGGGGATGCCAAATGGGAATGATTTTTCTAATCCCGGGATCCCGAAAAATTGGTTTATTAATAACAAAAACTATGTATTTCAAGAAAATAATTTGTGTTAAATATAAATATGTTTGAAAACAAACAAATTCTTTCCTCGTAGCTATAATCGCAGTGTAACTATACAAGGTGAGTGCATTAGCACAGCTGACTGACTTTGTTTACAATTTACTTATGTCAAAAGTAATACTTTTTCAAGTGTTTTTGACAGTAGTACATAATTTTACACAAACAAAATACCTGTTGTTTCTGTATTATGTAGTATTTTTTGCCGATTTGCACTCATCTTGTATAGTTACACCATGGCTATAATTTTTAAATTTAAGTTTATAAACCATTAATAATTTCATTTTAATTTAAAAGCTTTCGACCTTAAAAAAGATTTTTACAAATTTTAAGGAATCTAAAGTAAAAAGAATCTTGATTTTATTTTGTTATCAATATATGAAGCTGACACAAATTATCGTTGACATCGTTTGTGGGCAAAATTGTTATCAAATTGTTGTATGTTGATTGCATTAAAAATTCTTTCTCACCCTCCGAAACAAATAATTATATTTCTTATTCAATATTTGATTCCATATTATAACAGACATTATATTTTGTTTTTATATACTATAGATACATATTTTAATTACATTATTTCATTCGATTCGCAATCAACGTTTTTAATTCATTTATAAAAACACACATTTCTATCTTATTATCAAATTCACTCATCAATTTTTTTTTTTTAATTAAAAATATTGAGTAAATTATCTTTCTTTCTTGGTTTCTTTTAGGGAGAGATTTTACCAGATCACTCTTTTAAATCTCTTTAAGCATAAATACAAGTGTAACATCAGCAGAGATTCATATAACTGTGACAAAGGGTTTAATCTGTTACTTTAACCGGACTTAAAATGACAACTATCTGTTAAGGTAAATCAAATTCTTCATGTGCTGAGCTATTAAATCAATTAAAGCTTCTTTTATAGAAATTTCCAATTCCAAAAATCGTAGACACATCAAATAGTACGTTCGAGTTTGGCAATTTGATTCTTTCACCTTTATTTCTTCGAAATGCTTTTGTAGCTTTCGGGATTTATTAATTAAAATTTAAGATTTTGGCCCATCCTTGATTGGACTTTAAGTTTTTTTTCGGCTCTACAAATTTTTCAGTTTGTTTTTTTTTTTTTTTTAGTAAATTTCAATTTATAGCTTAGCTTTCTAGTTTTTATGATCAACTATTATTTAAATTCTTCGATATCTTAAGTGGGAAGTATTATATTATTTTCCTGAATGCACTCTTATATATATAAAAATATCGCCAACGAAAATAATTTCTATCTCATTAATTGCATGGTATTACTCTGAAATTTGGAAAAGTTTTTGAGTTTTTTCTCCGGTCAATGTCATGCGAAACATCCTTTGCGAACTTTACACTTGTAAAAGACTTTCCCATGATATATTGCTAATAAACCCTTGTGCTAAATCAGCTATTAGACTCAAAGAGTCAGGTTGACAAAAGTATGACCATACTGAATGTGGTACTATCCTACAATCTATGGATAGACTGATATAAGAATAAAAGATTATTTTGTATGCTCATAAAATTTTGGCAGAACTTATAAGACAAAATGAAACGTAGTAAAGATGAAAACGACGACTGATTCCCTTAGTTTTATTTTTTTTTATATGATCTTGACCTTAGATAGTCCAATATATGCACTGTTTCTAAGCTAAAATTTACGCCTTGTTTAGAACTCGACATGACCCGATCTAATGAGGGCATCCGTAGGATTAAAATTTCCAACGAATGCGCAAAAACGGGTTTTTCTTGCATGAATCTGAGAAATCAAAAATTCTCTGGTCCAATTTAATAATGGAAGAGACCAGGACTCCTTTGTCTCTTAGTAGGGCCTCGATCGGACTTGTTCCCGACTTATTGGGCATTGTAGGATTAAAAAATTGTTCCGATAGATTGGAAGAATGACTATTCCGCTTTACATGATTTCTTGGCACACTATGATTTCATCATGAACACCGATGAACTCCTTATCATATAGATCAGGATTACCGGAAAGCAAAATAATTTGGGAGCTGATGATTCATGCAACATTATCTACATATTTCTTTCAGATTGCAGCTGAAATTACTAGGGAGGACGTTCACTTTAAAATCCTAAAACATACAAAAGTAGTTTAAATCTCTAAAGAAACACTATTATAAAGTCTGCACAATGTCTCCTACATTATGAGATTTTTGTCGCTTCAATTCTTGTTTTGTAAGCGAGTACGGAAAAACGTATTAAAAGGGGTACACATATGCATGTACTCTCGAAACACGCTATGTTCCATTTTTAAACCTGAAGAAAAATATGGATACGTCCACAAAACCTCGCTGAGACAAAAATCGCACAATGTAAACACAAATGAAATTTTAAAAAAGAAACAACAAAAATTGCAGCGAGAAAAATCTTATAATGAAAACGGAAACTAAGTTGTAAATTTTCTGCTGTCAATAATGGTTTCTATAGGAAAATCATTTAGCGAATTTTAATCTTGGACAACCCACTGTACATTCTCTATATACTCAAACAAAATATATATACATATATATGTATGTACATATAATTAAATAATTTATACAGCTATTTACTTTTATTATCAATATAGTACTATATAGAATTTAATTTTAATAAAAACAAAATAAAAATTCGGTCAAATCTTAAGAAATACAATTTTATATAATTTAATAATTTTTTTTCTTTCATAGCACGAAAGCAAAAGCAAAGAAATATTAATAATTTTCTTCTTTGTCTTATATTTGCAGTTCGGCATAAAATTGAAAAGTCTGACGTAAATGAACGGTCCAGGAGATTTAACAGTAACACATAGTAGTGCCACCCCAGAATCCAAGAACTGCAGTTTAGTCTCTATAATACCCATAGTAGGTATGTCATCATGTAGAGGCCGAGCTGAGGCATTTGCACGCCGTTTATCCTCCAAATTGCGCACGTTAGGCACACAGGTGAGCGGGAATCTGCAAAAGAAATTGTAGTTTCCGTAATTTAATATGTATTGTATGTTGATTTTCTTAAAGGCTGACGATGTGGATGCATCACCGGAGGATGAACCCATCATTAATGGCGGTAATACAAATACTTGGGTCACTTCCGGGGGTGATGGCGGCGAACAAACGGTCACAGATCTTCAACCTTTACGTCACGAATCGGATTCGTTTTTTGACTTCGATTGCGAATTAGAGAGTCCCGGCAGTCCGGTTGATGAATGTGAATATTTAAGACTTATAGAATCTTCTTCTAATACACCTCATAACTCGGCAGCGGAATCGGGATATGCTTGTACCTCCGCTGCCAGTTCACATAGTTCCTCAGATGGCCCCTATTTTGATGTTAATTCCGAAAATGAATCCTGCATGAGTCACTTACCACACCAACGTCAACCACAACATCAGCTACAGACCAAAAAGCACATGTGTAAACCTCACCATCATCAGGCGGCTAAAGATGAAGTTGACTGCAAGCCCAATCAGACAGCAACTGATCAATGCAATGGCTATCAGAATCATCAAAATTTAACACAAACACTGCCCAGCGAAGGACCCGACATTGAAGTGACAAAAAAGCCGGAAAATGACATTGATCATATGGAAAATGCCAAGGAAAACAGTGTACAGGAGGAAATCTTGAAAGAGTTGCATAAACAATCTCAGGATTATATGGAAGAGCAGCAGGATAAAAAGAATTTGGAAGATCAAGAAAACAAAGAAACAGAAATACCAGAAACGAATACGACTAAGGAAACTGCAACGGAATTGGCAACGGAAGAAGTTCAAACAGGAACTCAACAAGTTTTACACATAACTAATGGTCACGTCGAAAACGTTACAGATGTTTTGAAAGTAGAAGTTATGGAAGAACACAAAGTAACCGAAATTGAAGAACAAGAATCCACAGTTGAAAATGACGCGCAGGTTAATGAGCCAGCCATTACAAAAGACTCCAAGGAAAATGAATCATACCAGACAGAAACTGAAAAACCGAAAAGTTCTCATTTGCATATGGACACCACCGATGACGAAGACGACTGTCGACCTCAGAGAGTAAGACGTTGCTCTTCTTTGAAAACAGGTAAAACTCCGCCCGGCACTCCTAGCCGCAAAAAAATAGTACGCTTTGCCGATGTCTTGGGTTTGGATTTGGCGGACATTAAAACTTTCCTGGACGAAATACCCACAATACCCAAGTCAGCCTATGAAGACTTAGAGCTCTTAGAATCGGAACCGCCTGTACAATTGGGTCCTAAATCCGATAAATTACTTATGCCCTTATTCCAGCAGCCCGGAGGTCTACCCAACTACTTGGATATTGTACGCGAAAAGTTGGTTTCCTTGGAAAATGCTGCGGTCACCGATAACATCAACCACACCATAACGGGCAGTGTTAGGGTGCGAAATCTGGATTTCCATAAATCCGTACACATACGTTATTCGTTAGATGGCTGGCGTAGTTTTGCTGATTTGCAGGCAAATTATGTGGAAAACTCATGCGACGGCTTCTCTGACAAATTCACCTTTATTTTATTCGGCAATTCGTTGCACATTGGCCAGCGACTGGAATTCGCTGTACGTTTTCAATGTAAGGGCCAGCAATATTGGGACAACAACTACGGTGCCAACTACTGTTTCCAATGTTTGCCCTCTTCTGCACCCTTCGTAAATACCATTTCAACGGTTCTTCCATCACATCACAGCAATCATATGGTGTCTCTATTAAGTCCTTCTGTTGGAGAATCCTGGTGTACTTCGTTTTATTGAGCAGCAGCCGTAACATTAGCAGCAGTGTAAAAGAACAAGCAAAGTAAAACAAAATGCTAAACTAAGAATTAAGCGAAAGTAATTAAAATTCACAGAATCTATAGAAATTAATGTAAAACATGTGTTATATGTGTGTGTATATATGTATGAATATACATATATAGGATGGCAAGGTTACACTTACATAGAATAATAACAAAAGCTAATTTGCAAAAGCAATAGAAAATTTAGCTAAAATTTTGTTAAAGTAGATGAGTTGAAGGTTTACGTTAATGTTAATTAGGAAAAGTTTGAAAAGTTTGAGAAATTTTAGAAAATAAACAATAGTCGTGGGTTTGACTTGGATATTCAGTGGGTTTTTAGGCAGTTTAAACATAGTTTAAACTAAATGTATACATATAAGTTAAAAAACTATACTTAGAAGATTTGTCAGCTAATTAATTTAAATTAACACAGTAAATGCAAAATAAGGAATTTTGTACAAAGGACCACAAAATTTCTTATTTTGCATTACACATATGTATATATAAGTTTAGACTATAATTAAACCTGAAGCGGAAATGATTTACCACTAATTATCTGAGACTTAGTTGTTCTTTTATAGCCTCTTTTTGACTATACAAACATCCTTTATTAGTCAAGGTTTATACAAAGTTTTTTTTTTTATTTATTATTAATATTATAAGTTTAAACTATAATTGAAACTAAAGCGGAGATGATTTTCTAATAATTAAATGGGACATAGTTGTCCCTTTTTAGCCTCTTGTTGAAAATACAAACACAGTTTCAACTCCCTATTTAACCAAACAAGGTTTAACTATTTATTGATTACTAAAACTATAAGTTTTTATATATAATTAACTGGGACTTAGTTGTCCTTTATTGACTCTTGTCAAAAATACAAACACAGTTTAAACTCCCTATATTAGTCAACCAAACAAGGTTTAACTTTTTTTTGCTTATTAATAATATTATAAGTTAAAACTATAATTAAAACTAAAGCGGAGATGATTTTCTAATAAATAACTGGACTTAGTTGTCCTTTATTGGCTCTTGTCAAAAATACAAACACAGTTTAAACTCCTAATATTAGTCAACCAAACAAGGTTTAACTTTTTTTGCATATTAATAATATTATAAGTTTAAACTATAATTAAATCTAAAGCGGAGATGATTCTTCTTAATTCATATTTAGAAAAGAACAATTGCTAATGAGATTTTCCACTAGAATTTCAGTAAAGAACACTTCAAAATTAGATTTTTTCAATGTGTTTTTGAAAATAACAAATTTTACGCAGCATGTTGAGTAAAGAACAATTGATTAAGATCATGGTGTAACTATGCAATGTGAGTGCAAATCGGCAAAAAAAAAATACAACACAATACAGAAGCAACAGGCATTTTGTTTGTGTAAAATAATGTACTACTGTCAAAACACTTTGAAAAATATTACTTTTGACATAAGTAAATTGTAAACAAAGTCAGCCAGCTGTGGTACTGCACGCACCTTGTATAGTTACACCATGATTAAGATTTTCCATTTGCAATTCAATAACAGAGAAGAATAACTGAAAATTAAGGATTAAATTCTCCACTGAAATCATTGAAAAATTAGCAAATAACTATTTATGTAATTTCAGTAATCTTTAAAACTGATTAAGTAATTTTTGATCAATTGAGAAAATTTAAACGCTGGATGGGGAATTAGGTCAAAATTTCTGAAGAGACAAATTTTAAAAAAATTTTTAAGGTTTTTCTACATTTGGTGTAACCAAATCAACTGATTTTTTAATAGTTTTGAGCAATCTATCACTTTTCAATACTATTGACATAGTATTGTCATGAGTAGTTCTGAAAAAAACCTATTACATTTCAATACTATTGGCATTTAAATGATTTATGCAGTTTTGTTAGCTTTTAAGCAAACGCATGAGAAAGTCAGTAGTTGTCATCATCAAGACGTTAAGTCTATGAATCTTTAACTGGTAAATTTTGGGAATATTGAATTTATAAACTTATTTCTTAATACTTATATTGGAAATTACCACTGTCATTATTTGTAAAAAGTTCCTAATATTACAAAAACATTCGTTTTATTTTTTTATAGAAGCAAAATACGGAATTAATTCCACTTCCGAACGGAATTAAATTCTGTGACATGGCTGTATAAAAATTCAGAAAAAAATAATTGCTCCATTGCAATACTACACAGATTTACAGGAAAATCTAGTTAAATCTTTATATTTTAATAATAATTGTATTTCTTAACAAAAAACTATAACGTATTATTACAAATTTTCATTAAAACACAATTAAATGCTCAAAAAACTTGAACATTTTCAATAACTCGTAATAGTTTTTTCTGCAATCTTGCAAGTATGTACTGAAAAAAGTTTATATGATAAGAAAGCCAGAAAAATATTGTATTTTAATAATCGAACTCTTCAATAACAGAAAACTATTAGGAGTTATTAAAATTTTGTTTTAAAAATTATACAAATTGTCAAAAAACACATGTTTTTTTTTTTATGTTATTGCTTCAATGTAATATTATTAAAATTTTACACAGTCATGTTTTTTTAATTGTTAAAAAAGTACTCTTATTGAAAAGTTGTGTTATTATAAAAAAACTTTGGCAATTTTTAATATAAAATCAAAAATTTATTTAAACCTGCAATCAATTCAATGATTGCATCGATGGCTTTAGCTGCTTTTTCTAGCAGCTGCGATTCACTAAAAACTGTTAGCTTACAACAGCCTGTGAATAACAATAGAATAATTGTTTTGTTCCCAAATACCACTCTTCTTTCCCCTCTCACATACAAACTCAAAAGTTGATCAGCAAAAGTGGCAGTGTGTGACCCGGGACTTTGGAAACAAATGTTTCTATATTTCTATAAATTTATACACATGTACATTTTGTTGCAATTTTGAATTTTTGTAGCAGGCTTAATATAGAAACTACAAATATGTTTTATATTGATTTATAGTCAACTGTACTGTATGTATGTAATTCTATTATTATATTACTAAATAGTTATGCCCTTATTCATAAAACTTACAACAGGTTTATAAGAGGTTTTTAAAGCAAATTTTGTATGGAAATTTGTTTTATATACTTGTTGTGAGTTTTTATGAATAAGGGGGTTATCTTTAGCTTTTCAAACTTTTCTCTAAAAGCTTTCAACTTATTAACTAGGAATTTGATTAGATTTTATTTTCTCGAATTCGGTTAAATTTTTCAACCATTTTATTACGTATCATGTTTAAAGAGATTTCTTTTATTTTGTTTTAAATTAAACCCAGTTTTTAAGAGTTGAAAATTATTAAATATTTTATTATTCCTGTGTAATCTTGGTCCCTATTTATATGTTTATGGTTATAATTGCAGCCTTTTCTTCGTTGTGAACAAAAAAAAAAAAAAAACAAAAAACAATATATTAAATACTTTTTTAATTGTTTGCTTTATTTATTCAAAAACTATATTTTTTATAAAATATTTATACGCTGTTTTAAACACAAGCCCGCCCTATAATAAAAACAATATAAACTACAAAAAAACTCAGGTAAATTTTTTTACAATAATAAATATTAGACTGTTGTTATAACTATAAACCTTTCTTAAAAAAACTAAATTAAAACAAAGGAAAAAATGTTCTTTAAAAAAAAAACATGAAATTATTGTAAAATTATAAACAGTAAAATACAAAAACTATATAGATTTAAAGAATTTATACATTAGAAAATGTTTTGAAAACCAACAATGGCTTAGTGAAAAAAAATTTAAATGAAGCATTGAAGAAGTTTTAACAAGTTAATAATTTATTTAAAAGAGAAATTATTAAATTTATGTCTATATATAAAAACAAAATATAAGTATAGGAAATATTGCATTAGTTTTATATTATTATTTCATTATGTATTTCTTATTTTATTGTTTATTTTTGTTGTTTTTCTTTGTATAAATGTGACTCCTTAGTTATTTTAAAACTAAGTAATTTTCATACAAAATATTTCAGAATTGTATTCCGGTCATGTTTCTGTTTCAAAAACTAAATTTGTTGAGAAATATTACCTACAGTTCCATAATATTGAACGCTACATACATGTTAAGGGAAAATTATATCTGAACATGGTGAGTCTGTTCTCGAAAAACACAGCTTAAAAGATTAAGTTAAAATTTACGGAAAGCTTTAATTGAATTGCATATTTTTTTTTTAATCAGGGCGGTATTGTGTATTTCGATTCGAAAGCAAAAGCTTTCGAAATACAATGTAAAAAGTATACAAATTCGAACGATTTTCTTTTCGAACCGAAATATACAATAGCCCCTCATAACAGATAATTATGCAAACGTTGAATGAACAGAAAACAAACATTTGTCTGAAAGACTTGTTTGTGACTATATTGAGATCCCTAGAGGCAGCTTATAAAGCTAGATAACTTAGAAATACTACAATTATTGTTTTCATAGAAAATAATAAAATAGCTGTATGACTTGATTCAGAAAAACGTGGTTCAAAAACGTTTTTTATAATATTGCTACAAATACTACTGTTTTTCCTGGCTGACGCTTAAAAATCGTTAAGTTTTTATTATAAACTTAAATTAAATAAACATTTAAACATGTTATAAATTTTTTTTTAAATTTCTTTTAAAAACTCACTTTCAAGAATATTTTCTTTTCTTATAATTTTACAACTCTATAACATTTCTTTTGTATTTTTTAGTTTTTTTTTTTATTTTAAAAAAAGTTATAGCAACTTTATTCTCATCTTTATATCAGTTTTAAACTGTGTTAAATTGTCCAATGTATTTTGACGCTTTTATTGTAATTTTTAAAAATCAACAACAAAAAAAACTAAAATCTAAAAACTATGACTTTGTAATTATTTTTAAATACATATTCTCTGTTGTTAATATTATTATTTTGTTGTGTTTCTTTTTTTTAAAAAATGTAATAATAATTGTATTTGTTTATTATGTTTTTTTATTATTATTATTTTTTGTTTCATTTAATTATTTAAGTACACTTTTATTTGATTTTTTACACACTATTATTAATTAAGACCAATTATTTACCTATTTTTATTTAAAAAACTTTTTTTAGTAGTTATAGAAACAATAATAAAATATATATGTATATCAAAAACAAACTCGATTTTATGTTGCTTATTTCTTATTTTATTTTTTATATTTGAGTTTTAATTTTGTTTAAAATTTAAAATTGTAACGGAATCAATTTTCAATCAAATTTTGATCACACAAACAAAATCTTATTTAATAACATGGTACAATGTGAGTGCAAATCGTCAACAAATACAACATAATACAGAAACAACAGGCATTTTGTTTGTGTATAATAATGTACTACTGTCAAAAACACTTGAAAATGTATTACTTTTGACATAAGTAAATTGTAAACAAAGTCAGTCAGCTGTGCTACTGCACCCAGCTTGTATAGTTACACCATATTTAATAGCTTTCAAAACTATTTAAAAGTCGTAACTTCATATTGACAACATGATTATCAGGGTTACTGAGCAACTAAGTAATTCAAAACATTAGCCATATGGCAATGGCACTTATTTTAAAGCTTCAAAATAAACTATAAATTACTACTAAGAAAATAATTTGGAAATTTCATATTTAATACCTAAAATTCTAGATTCATCTATATATTTTATATAATAGGTCACAAGGATCTAGTTAAACTACTAATCTATAATCCAATGGTATAAATATTTTTTGATATATTAAATGATTTAAAACTTTCAGAAGGATTTTAAAAAAGGCGGCTTATCAAATGTATGTACATATATATGTATGTAATTTAAGTTAAAGATTTTGTAACAGAGAAAGGGGAATTTTGGTAAAATTTTAATATGCAGTGGCTCACTGCACGCAGAGAAAAAATATAGTTGTGCATGTTTACCACAACTATTTCAACATTTTTTAAATATTATGGTCACTGTAATTATTTATATGATTTCTGTAACCATGATATGGTTAAGTTTACCATTTACATGATTATATCAATCATATATATAATTACAGCAATTATGTTGTATTGTGTTTATAATAATCAGTTTTATAATTAATGACAATACCATATTATGTTGTTCTCTATCATAATCAAAGAACAACAAATTATGTTGAATAGATTCATCATAAACATGATCGCCACAAATATATACATAGATACTACAATCGTATATATGATTGTAGTAATCATCTGAATCGTAACTTAACTATAAAATGGTTATATAATTACAGTGACCATAACATTGTTGAAAAACTTGTAAAATTGTTGACATTGTTATGATAAACATATACATATGTATGTATAAAAAAAGTATTTAGATTAGCAAAAATAATTTTTTATTTCTAAAACTTAGTTTGGCCTCTTTTTTGATCAATTATAAAAAAAAAACACTTTCGTGTTTGGCAAGTTATTTTTGCCCATTCCTCATTCAGCACAGTTGTAAGGTAATTTTTGTTCGAAATCTGGTGTTTGCAGACATTTTGATCTAAAATTACCCCTAAGCTCTCAACAACATTTAAATATGGGGGGCTATTTTGTAACACGTTTCTAAAATAAAATCGTTCGAATTTCTATACTTTATTGTATATAAATTGTATTTAGAAAACGCTTGCTTTCTAATCGAAATATATAATAACCCTCCAGATGACTGTGCCGGCGGTTACATCAAGTGACGACAATACTAAATTAGTCATGACTGCACAATTGCAATTTTTGTTACGTATCACTATCCTGTTACAACCGCAATTGCTCGCTAATACCCAGTTGTTCAGCACTCTGCAGTAAATTTGGCTTTAAAATGTCAAGGTACATATTTATGTCCATCGTACTTTCAATAAGCTACATGTTTCCTACACCACCTGATAAAATACAAGTCCAAACCATTGACACTGCCACCGCCGTGCTTCATTGTTTGATTTAAGTTTTTATTTTGCAGCTCTGTATTGGTCTTGCGGCAAATGTAAGTTTGACCATCCGAGACTTAGACTCATCCGCAAAAAGTATATATTTTCAAAACGTGGTATTTTGCTGTTACTAAAGGGTCAGGGTTTCGAAGTATACTACGAATAGTACTACTGCACTACATTGTTTGTTAAGCTCACTTTTAACTTGCGCAGCCAATTTTGCTCCCGGGAACTTAGGTTTCTGACTATGTAATGCTCATCAACTTCATTAAAAATTTTATCAAGTACTTTTCTGAAAATCACAAAAAGAATAATCGATTTGTATCTGCGTTCACTGACATATCCGGTCCTATTTGATATATTGAATTGTATTAAGAGATTTTGGGTAGATTAAGAGGTTTTAAACTTAATTAAGGTCTACTTAATTAAATATTGTTTCAAAAACAATAAGCTGTAAAAATTTCAACTAATTTTGAGGTTTAGGTTCTATTATAATTTATTAATTTACATTTAATTAAATATAAACTATTCTATAATCAACATACATATATTTAGTCATAATTTTCAAACATTTGTTTCAAATATTAACATTTTGTTGTTAAATTTATAACTTCATAACTAAATTACACTCACAACTGTTAAACTACCTCACAAAGATTTACATTTTGATAAAATTTTAAATATAAATATTTTTTAACTTTACAGTTTGTAATGTAAATAATAAACTATACTTAAAAATCCTCCAAAATATATACTTGAAAAGTAACTTAAACTACCTCAGTTTAAAATTATTATAGAGTTAAGAAAACTATTTAATTATTAAGTAAATACACCAATAATTAAACAAAAAATCATACTTTATTAAATAATATTAAAAAAACTAAAACGATGACATCATAAAATACATAAACGATTTGCGTAGCAAATTAAATTAATATTGATACGTTTAAAAACAACTTAAAAATTTAAAAAATAAATAAAAAATAATATTACCTAAATGTAATTTAATATTAAATAAATGACATAGAATATTTACATAAAAACCGATATACAGAAAAGTTAAATTTCACTTTTTTTTGGAAAAGGTGAATAAATATATTGGCTAAAGTATGGCGAAATTAATTGGAATTAACAGGTATGCAGTTGAAAATGTTATAGGAAAGCAACTTTAAAATTATATTAATTCTGTTATAAATTTGAATAATTAATTATAAATTTGTTATTGAAAATAAGAAATTTATCACAGAAGTTTAAAGCACTAAAGTGTTTTTGCAGTCTCGATCAAGAACTTTTCTTGCTGAACCTTTCACTGTGAACAATTTTACAGTTTGTAGTTATTTGAATCAAATTCTAGTAATTTAAATATAAAAAATTGATAAATCTTATAAAGAAAATTGTTAAAAATGTAATATGTATATGAGAGTAAGTAGGACGATTGAAATATCGGTTTGTATGTATGTAATTTTAATAACTATACTATATATGTTACAAACTGTTTGCATATTTGATAATTGAATATATTAAAATAAAAAATATAAACGAAATATAAATTCTTTTTTTTTTTATATATATAATTCGATTTGAAAGGTACGTTAGTTTTGCTGAAAATGGTCAGGAATAACACAAACTTTTTTAAACGAGTTGTTGCAGATTTCATTTTTAGTTATTAAAGTTTGTATCGTTTTATTTAATCTATACACAAAAGGTAACTTAAACGATAAAAAATAGATGCCCAATGCACAAGAAGTCATAGCACCAGAAACCGAAATAGTGAAATTGTGACACGAGTCGTTAAGCTAAGGATCTTGTCAACAATAAGCGTGAAAGAAGCGTGAAAGAAAATTTCTATTTAGTATCAATCTTTAAAAAGCAAATACTGGGAATTTTCCAAACAATGTGTCACTCTAAAAATAAATACTACGAAAATCTCTAGCCTGTGCATTAAATTTAAGTTCCCACATATAAGGATATATGTATGTCTGTGATCGTCGATATATCCGTTTCCTACCTCCTGACTCTCCACAAGCCTACATAATGTTCATTCGCGGCTTAAATCACCGTATTCTGAAGTCATTTTACTCACTGATCGTCAGCGAAATTCAGATTTCTAGATAAATTTGCGCAGATGTCTTTATCCCTAAAAAGGATAAAGGACTGAAGAACTTTTAGCTTATCATTATCTCGTTGTTCCTCTTGAAAATCATCAATTCGTTTCTGCACACGTCTACATAAAGTTGAGAATGACTATATTCACAAGTGACAATAATATCATTCAAAGGATATTAATGTCATTCAAGTAAAACCGCAGTCAATCATAATCTTTGGTTGCGTTAGGGAAACACAGAGTGATTCTCACAATGGGGAAATAGGACATCTCCTTTTCTACTACTGCTCCCTAATGGATTGAAAATCAGACTCTCGATATGCAGAAAAGTTAAAATTAACCTTTTTTTGTGTGATTCTCCACAAGCCCACATAAAGTTGAGACTGCATTATGTTCATTCGCGGCATAAATCACCGGGTTCTGAAGGAATTTACAAGTGACATTAATATCATTCAAAGGATATTAATATCATTCAAGTAAAATCACAGTCAATCATAATCTTTGGTTGCTTTAGGGAAACACAAGATAGGGGAATAGTGCAATGCAAAGTAGCTGGGAATCAAACAAGACTCCAAACTATGTATCTGTTTCAGATCACTGGTGATCACAGTTGCACCATAGTTGGCTCTGATCTTAATGATCAAGCTCAGTTAATTCACCAATTTCAAAAGTTTGTTTTAGGTACTTGGACAATAAGATACTACAGTGTATACGGTGAGAATATTCGAACATCTACCGACAGTAAACCTGGTGGTCGACGCAAAATCTAGAGGGTATAATGTTCTAATGTGAAACTATTTTAAGTGGCGCATAATGTTCACATACGAAATGTTGCTAACGAAATTACTAAAACTGTTTTATGTATTCCAGACGAGGAAAATGGAATGATTTTTTGGTGCTCCGCTTCCATACTCTGATCTATATCGATTTTGTAGTCAGTTGATATTACTGAAACGAAAGGCGTAAGTTCATATCTAACACGGGATGAAGTCCAGTAGCTGAATTGACAAGTTATCATGATGAGAACAAGGAGAATGATATATTGACAAGGCACTGTTTGATAGATGCATATGTGAAATCTGAGAACACCTTGGTCAGCTTGTTTTTGCAACTCCTAAGGGATCAATCGGAAAATGGATTTCTATTTATGCTGCCTAAGCCTGAATTACTTAAGATTATACGTATAATGAAACATAGCAGATCTAGTGAAATAAAAATCTCATTCGTTCTAATATTCTCCTGTGTGTTCCTGTGTTCAAAACGCTAAAGGATCCTAATATGTATAGATACATTTTATAGATTTTGGGAAATAAAACACTTTGAAAAGAAACACTTACAATCAAACATATAAAAGCTCTTGTTTTATTATAATAAATTATTGTAAATCGGCATATATATATTATACATAAACTAAAACAAAATTATTATATTTATTTTAAGACTTAAAACCTAAACACAGTTTAGTAAAATAAACCAAATTATCAAATATTAACAAACATCATCAATAGGTTCTTCATCCTCTAAACTGGGGCCAATTTCAATAAAGCCATCTTCAGGCAGATCCGGTCCACTTTCAACTCTGCAAAGAAATGTAAAAGATTTATTTATTTGAAACTACTTTTCTTAACATGTAAGCAATTATAACATTTGCACTAACTGCAATTAAATTAGATTTATATTCAGGCAATGTCGCAAAGATAGAAAAATAAAAATGTATGAATATATGAAAAACATCCAACTTACTTCTCAAAATCACATTGCGGTAATAAACCCTCATCCTTTGAATTATTGCTGAAACGAAAGACCAAACATAAACGCAGCACCGCCAAAAGTATCAGCAAAAGACCAGCCACATAACTTAACCAGAGATTGTGGGGCCACAGCATTAGAGCGGTGCCAACAGCAATATAGGGGAAAGCAAGACGCCAGCTACCAAAGCATTTACAACACGACCAACATTGTAAACATTTTGAATAGTTATCACTGGAAATGGAAAATATGAAAAACAAAAGCAAACAAAGAAAATAAAAGGAGGATTATGTGAAACACAAATACTTAGGGAATTTTATGGCAAATTGAGGGTTTCAAAAAGAAGTGTTATCAAAATAATTCTAAATCTTAGGACTCTGAAAGTGAGTTGAAGAGTCTTTTCATTTAAATTTATTAACACCTCTTTCAAAAACACCCCTTAAAAAATCCCCAGCACTCATCTTGGTTATGAGTGAATGAATACAACATAACGTTGTCTCTATATAACTACCGAAATAAATGCTTACTTGCCAAATATTAATTGTAGGAAAAGAGTTATGACCCATTTGACTTCAAACAACAATATGATTATTGAAGAAATTCTGTAACAAAAAAAAAAAGAAGATGAAGAAAGCAAACACGAAAACATCATAAAAACCAAACGAATTTATTTATTTATTAAGCTAAGATGAAATTTCAATAAATAATCAACTAAAAGAGCATGTTTTTATATATATTTAGTTAATAGTACTTACAATATAAATAGACCAGCTTCATAGCCATGTAAATAGACATCTACACCCACACCACAAATTACTGAAATTCAATCAAAAACATGTTTTTCATATTTAGTAAGAATCCAATACCAGAGTATTATTCTTATATTTATTTAAGATTAATTAAGTACATGTTCAAACATATAAACAAATGTATTTGCAATAATTATATTAGCAAAGAAAAACTAAGGAACTTAACCCTTAGAGGAAATTAAGTTCACTGTAGAACGACTAGAGTAGGAACACTCTAATCAAATTAGAAGAGGATCATTCTAGTTCGATTAAAGTAGAATTAATCAAGTCCGACTAGAGTAGAATCTCTCTAGTTCGACTAGAGTAGGATCTTTCGAGTTCGCCTAGAGTTAAAGAGTCTTTTCACTAGAGTTGGTTTTCCCCACTTTGACTAGAGTAGGATCTCTCTAGTCCGACAAGAGTAAGATCTCTCTAGTCCTACAAGAGTAGGATCTCTCTAGTCCGTAGGATATTTCTAGTACGACTAGAGTAGTACATATCCGGTCCAACTAGTGTAGGATCTCTCCAGTCCGACTCTCTCTCAATCTTAATCTATTTTGACAAGAGTAAATTAAACCTGCTCAGACCACAGTAGATTGAATCTACTTGGACCAGATTCGACTGAATCTATACCGACCAGGGTGGATTGAATCTACTGCGATCAGAATCGACTGAATCTACTCCGACAAGAGTGGTTTAAATCTACTCCGATCAGAGTCGATAAATCTACTCCGACCAGATTCGATTGAATCTATACCGACCAGAGCAGATTAAATTTACTGCGACCAGAGTGTTTTAAATCTACTCCGACCAGAGTCGATTGAATCTACTCCAAATAGGGTCAATTGAATCTACTTTGACCAGATTCGACTGAATTTACATCTACCAGAGTGGATTGAATCTACTGCGATCAGAATCGACTGAATCTACTCCGACCAGAGTGTTTTAAATCTACTTCGACCAGAGTCGATTGAATCTACTACGACCAATTCGATTGAATCTACTCCAAATAGGGTCGATTAAATATGCTCCGAGCAGATTCGATTGAATTTACTCCGACTAGAGTCGATTGAATCTACTTGGAACAGACTCGACTGAATATACACCGACCAGAGTCGATTGGATTAGAGTATATCGGATCTACTCTGACTAGATTTTAGTAAATGTGCTCTACTAGTTTAGGATTATCTATTAAAGTATTTTTACTCTTATCTGACCCGTTCTTAGCATTTTAGGGTTAACATCCAATTTCTGTTTTTGTTTCTATCACTATTCAATTACATTAACTGGATTAATAAACCAGAAACTTTTGCACCCCCCAAAAAAACAAAATTTACAAACAAAGTAAAGCCAAAACAAAAACTCAAATGAAAAACTACTAAAATATGCACAAAACTTAAAGTGAATCTACGTAAAACGTAAAACAACTATAAACAAATAACGCTCTAACCCAAACAAACAACATTCGTACCATTAAGGGAATGGCAAGAGCTGAAAAACAAAACTAACTTACAAAATAATTTTCTTTCTGAAATTCATTTTACGCGTTTCAATACGATTTGATTTTGATTCTGTTGAAACGCAGTCATATTCTCATGACATGTCAACAAAATTGTATGTCAAAAATTTCTTTCCTTTAAATTTGTTATGAGAGAAACAAAAAAGTTCAATATCCTGATTTGTTTTTATGGCTCATAGTTGAATATATTTTATTTTAAATATGTGTTTGGTTGAAATGTTTAAAATTATTAGTTTTTTCGTTTTTGTTTCTGGCGTATGCGTTTTTCTTATTGCTTTAAGTGTGTAGTTATTAGTAGAAGACTAAGAATGAAATAAGGAAATATGGAAGTATGTTAGTAAAGAAATGAATTTGTAAAGTAAATTTATACTGGCGCGCGTACTTATAGGATTATTGTTAGACACATGACAAGAAATTGAATGTGGCTTCAGGGAATGGCAGCGTTGCGTATCCTAACTATCAATAAAACTTGGAAATGTTAACACAAAACAAGGAAAACTTCTGGCTGCTTACAACTTGAGCCCCCTAATGTTATATACGAATACATACATATGTATGTAAGCATACAAATCTCTATTTAAATTAAAGATTGTATGCGCTGAAAAGAATTCCTTAGCAATCACACACATCCTCTAAAGTACAAGCATACATCCTCAGCTGAAACCGTTTACATGACAATAAATTTTCAACAATATCTGGCGCCATTGTTATTGCAAAAACATATTGACATGGTTAAATGCTATTATTGTACTATATATATACATGTATATGTAACTGTGTATGTGTGATTTTTAGGAATAATTTTCATAGGAATCGGTAATCCTTTATGCCTGCCCTCAGCATTTGATTGGATTTCTATCGAGATCTTTATCAGCCAACACATCGATATACTCGTATTTATGGTTGTACAAAGAAACAAATTTTCAAAAGAGCCACACAAAAAACCATAGCAATTTTCTTGGCGTAATTTATACTTTTTGCAGACACCCAAAATAAGAAAGTTGAATAATACATAGAAACAGAATGAAATTTTTAATATTATATAACAATAAACGCTAATGGGAATATCGAAAGAAGTAGGTATCTACTCATATTTGTAAATGCGAATTTTATTATTATTGTGGCTAAAAGCCGGTGTGCTTCGCTACAACCATCGTAATGAAATGAAACTGAAGATATTAATACATATATGTCCGGTTTATTTTTTATGATATGTGAAATACTTCATATCACGCCTAATATCCCAAACTCAGATATAGATGTTATTGTTAGGTAATCTTAAAAATTTAAAGACTCTACTATTTTTATAAAATTTTCAAGATCTACGAATTTCAGAATTTATTTTATATCGCCCACTTTTCTAAACTGAACTGAATATTTATGGTTCAAAAATAGTTGTTATTAATGTAGATACTCGCACAAAATTTCAATATTCTACCTATTGTATTTTTTTTGATATACAAATTTTGTAGTTACTGTGTAAGGGTGGGGATTCACGTCCTTTTTATCAAACTCAACAACTACTTAAGGTGGATTCACCCATTTGTTACGAACAATATATTTGTTAGGACAAAGTTTTTTTTTCATATGGAGTTTGACGTCTCTCTTTTTAAAAGAGAGAAAATATTTTTAATAAGTAATAGAAATTTTTCGGAATGAAACCTAAAATTACAATTCCACATAGCAAATTAAAAATGGCTTCATTCCGAAAAATGTTTCGTTTTACTTTTTCTATAAAAGCAAATTACAGAATTAATTCCACTTCGGAACGGAATTAAATTCTATGAGTGGTCTGAATATCACAAAATTTTATTTTTACAATTCGATTAATTTTTGCCTTAGCGTGCTGAAAGCCGCCGCTGAGATTATAAGTTGAGTTTCAGCACAATTTTATCTGACGTTACATATTTACTCTAACAAGAGTTTTGCAATATCAAACAGCATCAAATAAAATATGACTAAATACTTGTTGTGTCTTGCCCTCAATAAACGAAATTTTCTTTAATAAATAAACGAGTTAAAAAATATTTTATTTAGTGGTTACGTCTTTTTCGGCAAATATTTGCCAAGTGTGACCGTACCTCTAGAGTCAGCCGTTGAGTTTGATCGGCACAGGTGCCGTTGATGACTTTAATCATCTATAATAGGGTCCTTGAATAAATTGGCATTATTACAATGTCATACTATCTTAAGACAAAAACTGAATTATATCTTTACCCTGTCGTTGAGAATATTTTGAAGGCTGAGTCAACTAGAATGTTTCTAAATTAAGTTAAGATTAGGAGTAATACATACATATATGTACATACATACGTCTAATTCTGTTTTTACACGGTTTTTTTTACACGGTTTTGAGTTAACCCGGTTTGAAATATTGCGAAACATGTTCATATCACAAATTTAGGTGATTTTCCTCCTTGTGGTTACAAGCAAATTTACTGATCAGAGCAATTGTAAATAGAACAAATTTGGGGGAATTCCCTTTTAGTGCATACAATCAAACGAACTTGTCAATAACAAGTTGTCATACATTTTTTTACATTACTTTGAAGCTTATGCTGGTTTTAGACGGTATGTATTTTGGTGTACTTGTCAGTTGTACGAGGCATATGTAATTGTGCATGTCTGTCAATATTGGCAATTTACAGGCAATTTATAATTTTTGCTTTCACACGTTGGTTTTTAGCTTTATGTGACATAATCGCGGGAGTTTTGTGTTCTTGCAAACATAGTTTGAAAAGATGGATTAAAAAATTGAATAATTGTTACTTGCAGTATTATTGTAATAATAGCTTCTATAAAATATAAAAATAAAAAAATTAAGCAAGAATCTAAAGAGAAAATGTGCCATGTGGAGCCAAAAATTGTTGTATTTAAGTTAAATAAAAATTAATACATATGTATAAAAACGTTTTTTCAATAAATATTTCAAAACAAATTAATTTTTTTGTTTACTACAATTTTTTGAATATACATTTGCTGAATCACAAACACTATGTTCTTGGCGCCATAAACAATTGACTTGCAAAACAGCTGGTTGCAGGTGCATTGTCAGATAAAAATATAACATGCTCTAATTGAAAAATTTACACTGTAAATGCAGGCTGACATTTGCAGAAGCGTTTTTGTTTGCTTTTACACGACGTGTATGAATTTTGCAGTGAAAATTTGACAAGCACACTGCAAAATACATACCGTCTAAAGGGAGCTTTAGAGTGCATATCTTTTTCTTTTAATAACTATGCTTGTATAAAAACACATTGTATACATTAGTATGTGATTTAATATTATAAATCTGAATAATTGTTCTTAAAAAATCCTTATTTTTTACTAATTTCAATAGTTTTTAGAGATAAGGAACCAATCACCTATTTTGCATATGATCAATGTGTTTTTTACACGGTTTTTTTACATGGGGTTTCCTGTAACCAATTACCGTGTAAAAACAGAATTAGATGTATATACTTTAATTAAAATATGTAATTTTTAATATGTTAATGATGAATTTTTTGGTTTGGTAACCCATTTCTTATGTTATGATGTCTTAAACTGATTTTAACATTTACAACATTTCAGGTTTGACCTTAAGGCAGACACTTGCTGACCTGTCTCAAATAATCTGTTATTAAACAAATTTCCATTTGTAATAAAGTTTCCGTAACAAGAGAACTTAAATTTTAATTCGATCACTAGAGATTTAATAATGCAGTTCAACAATTTGAATTGTTATTAAGTAATAATATTATACGGAAATTCAATAATTTTTTATAAACAACTTAAATAATATTCCTGAAGGCGGAATTAAATTTCAATTAAATTTGCGAAATATATTTAAAAATTTTATTTTTAATAGTGACATTAAGTATCACTGAATTATAAAATAATTGTTATAAAACAATTAGAAATTATATAAATGTACATACATATGTATTTATTTCACAGAGGTTTTAACCCTTACTAGTCAATACTAAAATTAAGGCGATTAACGTATGTTTTTTTTTTAAATAAATATTGACTTTTGATTTAATTACACCAGTTTATTACGCGTTACATACTTTTTTAATACATACTCGTAAGTAAATTAATATGTACCAGGTAGTTAGAGAAACAGAAACAATTTGTGAAATAAACCAAATATTAACAAGTTCGAGTGTGATGACGTTATTTTGTTTGTGTTTAAGTACCTATAATTAAACAATAATTTATATAATGTTAATAATATGACTTAATATTTATTATAATTGTTTTATATGTTCAATTCACAAGTGATGTTGTAATGTCGTAGGAGTTGTACGTCGTATGCTTTCACAATTTTTGTACAAATGTTGTTGGTAATTTCTATATATGTATGTAAATATTTAGTATCACACCTACGACATTTTTACATATGTATGTATATGTTTTTTAAATGTTTTATGAAAGTTTAAGTGTTGCTAAAAGTTAAAATATGTATCTCAACATAAAAATTACTCATTTCAGTTTAAAACAAGTAAGAAAGTATAGTCGGTCAAGCCCGACCATATAATACCCTACACGCAGTATATGTATAAAACAGTTTTTCAGAAATTGGCGTTATATGGGAGAAAAAAATTGTACCGTATTATTTTTAGGCATATGAAATATATTTTTTTGTTAAATATTATTTGGATATAAACATTTTTGAGTGAGTTATGCTCTTTAAAGTGATTTTCGGAAGTTGGCCTTATATGGGAGCTACTACTAATTATGGATTGATCTGCACAAAATTCGTAGATGTGATCGGGCTTTATTTACCACTCATTTGTGATGAAATTTGTTTAGATACTTGCATAGTTCAAACATTTATGATCAGTAAACCCCAATTTCGGAAAGGCATTTGTATGGGGGCCAGGTGAAATAATGGACCGATTTCCACCAGTTTCAATCCCATCCATCCTTGGGCCAAAAAAATATCACGTACCAAATTTTATCGAAATATCTTAAAAATTGCGACCTGTACTCTGCGCACAAGCTTTACATGGACAGCCAGCTAGCCAGACAGACGGACGGACATCGTTAAATCGACTCAGAAATTGATTCTGAGTCGATCGTTATACTTAAGATGGGTGTTGGATCAACATTTCTGGGCGTTCCAAACATCAGCACATATCCAATATACCCTGCCCACTATGGTGGTGTAGGGTATAAAAATAACCAAAAGGTAACACTCAAATCATAAACAGTTTGGAAAATTTAAGACAAGAAAATAAAATTAACAAAAAAAAAATTTTAATAATGGATATTGCTGAAAATACTGCGGTATGTTTCAATTTTGGAAAACATTCATATTTTATGTTTTGTATATTTGTTTTTAAAATATTATTCTTTTGTCAATTTGAAGGTTTGACAACATAAACATACGATTTTGCTCAAAATTGAGTTCACAATCAGATACAATTTACAACATACAACATCACTTGTGAATTGAACAATAGTAAATAAAGAAATCTAACATTTAAATAACATTTTCAAAATCATAGTTTATATTCTCTATAGTGAGATTTCCTATAATATTGTTAAATTTAAGTATTTATCTCATGAAAGATAAACACTTTTTCTTATCAAATTAAGACAAGCTCTTTTAAAAACTATAAAGTTTTAGTGGAATTCATCAAGCATGTTTTTGACAGCTCAGCTGTTTAGTTTGGTCTATAATTTAACCATGAATCGACTTACAAAGGAACAACTCTCGCATATTATTGAATTTTATATATATATATTTATCAAAATTTTAGTATTTTATAGTTAGTTTGGGCGACATTAGTTCCAATTTTCACGAAGCAAGATAAGACGAGAACACACTTGGTTGTACTAGCAATTTGTGTTACTCTCTTATTCATATTACATATGTATGTGTATATAAATGTATCGCAGCTGTATCCACCATACAATGCGGTGGTGAGCCGAGTTCACCCGCGTTTAAGTGCACCGTGAGATTAGGCCGAAAAGGCAGGTACCCACGTTAATCTGAAACACATCTGTGCCATATGTCACACGGCTCGCGAAACAATGGTCGATTTGAAAGATATGTTCGGTGAACAGTGTATTTCACGTTTGGGGCCGAATATTTGGTTGACGCACTGGATGATAATATTGGCCTGTGGTGCTCAAAATTTATACCTTTAAAGACAATGTTCTGAAAGTGCAACTGCTCTTCTATTAAAGTTCCAAGATTCAAAGAAATCTGAGTAGTATTTAAGAAATTAAACATGTATTTTACTTTTTCTAGTTGGCATAGCAATAGCTCAAAACTTCTACATTTATTAACATTTATTTTGCAATATGCCCCACTGTTTTTGTTAAAGTACGAATTTAAATTCAGAGAATTAATATTTAAACCTATTTATATACATATAAATAATACCTTTTAACTTGAACAATAATCAATTATTATTACATTAGAGAGTAAAAATTTCAAGAGTAAGTATTTTTAATCTATTTATAATGATTTAACAAATTTACATATATTCAAGATATACATACATATGTACGAGTATGTATATATTTATGTATATTTAAATTTCATTTACTTACCAAAAGCGGTTATAACACCAAATATCCTTATAAGAGGCTTTAGACAATCGCAAGGTTCACCAAACTGTCGACGACGCCTTTGAAAATGCGACATAATGCCAAGTTTTCAAGGATATTGTTGTAAATGGTTTTGAAAGCGTTAAAGTATGTGTTTGGATATAACTTTTAAATGCACAAACACATACACACTCACTTAGACATTTGACCCTTTTCACTGAAAACAGGCCATTAACATTTTAGACTTTTACAATTTTTTTTATAGTTTTAAGGAAGTAGAATGTATGAGTTTAAAATTGCTTAGGGATTTGTTAAACTGTTATGTTGTTTTATATTATATGTATTTATGTTTGTTTTTTAAAAGTTTTATACTATTTTAGTTAAAGGTAGTCTCCATAGATTTATAATACGATATTGTTAAGGGCAATATAAGTATTTATGTTGTTATTGTTGTCAACAAAAAAAGCGAAATAGATGACACTAGCTAAAAAGAAATGGGAATTATTTTTACTGCAATCGTTTGAGAAGAATCTCATCTCTAAATATGAATTAGATATTTTAGTTTTATTTCATAAAGTTTAGAATTTTTGGCGCTTTCATTGACATATGTCAGAATATGCTAAACAGTGTTCTAGCTTTAGTAGTAGTTCTTTAAGGAGTGCAATTTTATATTCAAATGTAGTTCAATTATGGCTTTAGTGGTAGTTCTTTAAAGTGTGCACTCTAGCTTTAATCATAGTTCATTAGAAAGCTTCAATCGTAGTTAAATTTTGGCTTTAATCATAGTTATTTAAAGAGTGCAATCTTATCTTCAATCCTAGTTCTTAAAAGAGCAAAAATTTTGTTTCAATCGTAGTTCAATGTTGACTTCATTCGTAGTTCTTTAAAAAATGAAATTTTAGCTTCAATCATAGTTCTTTAAAGAGTTCAATTTTAGCTTCAATCATAGTTCTTTAAAGAGTTCAATTTCAGCTTCATTCGTAGTTTTTAAATAGTTCAATTTTAGCTTCAGTCATAGTTCTTTAGAGAGTTCAATTGTGGCTTCAGTCGTAGTATTTAAAGAGTTCAATTTTAGCTTAAATCATAGTTCTTTAAAAAGTGAAATTTTAGCTTCAATCATAGTTCTTTAATGAATTGAATATAAGCTTCAATCATAGTTCTTTAAAAAGTGAAATTTTAGCTTCAATCATAGTTCTTTAAAAAGTGAAATTTTAGCTTCAATCATAATTCTTCAAAGAGTTAAACTTTAGCTTCAATCATAGTTCTTTAAAAAGTGAAATTTTAGCTTCAGTCTAGTTCTTTAGAGAGTTCAATTTTGGCTTCATTCGTAGTTCTTTAAAAAGTGAAATTTCAGCATCAATCATAGTTCTACAAAAAGTGAAATTTTAGTTTCAATCATAGTTCTTAAAGAGTTAAATTTTAGCTTCAATCATAGTTCTTTAAAAAGTGAAATTTTAGCTTCAGTCATAGTTCTTTAGAGAGTTAAATTTTAGCTTCAATCATAGTTCTTTAAAAAGTGAAATTTTAGCTTCAGTCATAGTTCTTTAGAGAGTTAAATTTTGGCTTCATTCGTAGTCTTTAAAGAGTTAAATTTTAGCTTAAGTCATAGTTCGATAAAGAGTTCAATTTTGTATCATATCATAGTTGTATAAATAGTTAAATTTTAGCTTCATTAGTAGTTCTATAAAGTATTAAAGTTTAGCTTCATTTTAGTAGTTCTTTTACAATTTAAATTTTAGCTTCAATCGTAGTCCTTCAAAGGGTACAATTTCAGCTTCAGTCGAAGTTCAATTTTAGTTTTAATCGTGGTTCTGAGGTTTCCTCTTTTTAACAAACATGACAACAAAACTGAATATATGTATGTAACTGCTAATTAAATGGTAGTGAGTATAATGTTAGGAACACAACTGGGACGAACGACGAATTTTCGGTCGCTAATATTGGTCGCTAAAAATAAAACACATTTGTGAATACGCACAAAATACACACTATTTTTATGCCGGCGAACGACCAATAAACAATACGGGGCGACCATGTTTCGTTTTAGTTTGTAATGTTTTAGTAAATAATGTTAATATTTACTTTAATTATTGTTTTATTTTTTTCTTTTTATAATTTAAATTAAATATACAAAATAAATATTTGGCTTTAAAAATTGTTAACCTGTGTTTTTATTAATGTTTATTTTTTATATATATAATCACTATCTATCAGCTGTTATACGAAAATAAAAACATTTTTTTTTTTGCCGTTATTGTGCTGCACACGACAAGTTTACACAGCAAATTGTCACCTACTAGTTCGTTGTGTTGGGCAAAATTCGTCGTTCGTCCCAGTTGTGTTCCTAGCATAACACAAAAAGAGATCCTTATGAGACAACAATATTGTTGTTGATGAGTAGCTGCTGCTACTGTTGCTGCCGTTAAGAGTCGTGTATATTCCCAAAGTGTAAATAATCTTGCGGCAACATATATCAAACTCAACAATAACAACTTGTAATCATTGTTAGCAAAGTAAACAACACCATAGATGAATAGATACATATATTTCCAGACAAGAGTTCTTTTAATACCCAGCATTGTTATTATAAAGCTGGTAGTTTACAAAGAATATCACTTTGCTACTGATACTAACAATGATGCTATTGCTGTTGTTATTGGTGATATAAGGACAAACAAACCTAGCAAAAAAATGAAAACAGAGCAACATGCGTGCATTGCATATAAATCATTATAATTTTACTATTCCTAAAATTATTATTTTATGTTTTCATGTTTTGTATTATTTTTTTTTCGTTTTAGTCGAGTCAAGTCTTGCAACAAAATTGTCTTACACTGTGTTGGCAACTATTCAAAGTTTTTTTTTTGGGTTTTTTTGTTTGTTGTAATGGCCTTATATTCTTGGCCAATGTATTACCAAAAACAAAAACGAAATATCCTTAAAATTCATCTAATATTAAACAATGTTTCTTGTTTTGCTGTTTTCAGTTGTTGTCTTGTTTTGGACAAAATATTTGTAGATAAAATAAGTTTTTTTGTGCTGCTGCTTTGGCTTGTTTGCTATTTAAATCGAAAATCCGGGGGATAAAATGTTTAAAATTCTATCATAAATCATAATTCACTTTAATATTTTCTTTATTTGTTTTTTGCTTTCAAGTAATCCTTAGAAAAGTCTTCTTTTTGTAGCTTTTCTTGCTTTGCAGTAAATATAAACCTTTTAATCCTTAAAAAATCAAAAAAAAAAACTTTTTTCACAAATTTAAAATTTTCTGTTTGTTTTTTGTTTCGCTCATCATGGCGTATACTTAATTAGTAATCTGTGTTATTAATTTTTAAAAGATTTTTTATTTTTCGTAATTATTTCAATTATTTTATTTTTATATTTTTTAATTCACTTGTTTCTCAAGACATTTGCATTTATTTGTTTTTATTATTTTTATTCGGATTATTTGGCAAGTACTGTAAACACGTCCGCATTGGTCTAAAGGCAAAAGTCAAATGTTTTTCTATTTCATACAGTGGCATAGAATTTGTGTTAGCAATTGCTGTTGTACGTATAAATAACGTAGCAACATACGTAGACATGTAGCAGTTGTCGTCATAAAGTCAAGTAAAGTTTTTACGTACTTTTTACATGTTCGAGCTTGTGTGTTCTTGTTTGTTTTCATTTTGATGCTGCTGCTGCTACTCTGCCTGGCTGTCTTTGATGATGAAGTGGCCCCTATAATGAGGTTTATCGTTTGAAGACTTCAAATGGTAATAGTATAAGACAACATTGTAAGTATATATTTTTATGTATTTGCTCTCTGGGTCCATGAAACCGAAATTAATTAATTAAAAGTTCACAGCGAGCTTGTTTAGATAATTAATAAAACATGTAAGAGTTTATATTCGGCTTTGCCGAATCTTGTGTCTTGTTTCATACTCTTCAGTTTTAGCTGACCAGTTTTTCTTCAATTCTCTTTTGAACGAGCCATTTCATTCACACACGTCAATTCATGTTTCGTACCTTTTAATGCAAATCAACATGTATAAAAGAAAAAAAAAACAAAATGAAAAAAGGAAATTGACTAGTACTGTTAAGTTTGTACCCCGTTTTTTTATTCTCTTTTCCCTTCTCATCTAAAAATATTTGCCTTGACGAGTCAGAATTGAAGAGTGTGAAAGCGGTGTTATATACCCACCACCAATATACCAGTAGTGTGATCTATTCATATTAATTTGTGTTACATTTTGTATTTATAACAACATGTAAAGAAAAATTCAACAAGTAAAAATTATAATTAAAATCAGCCGAATATTTTATACTCACCACCATACGAGCATCATTTTAATTTTGGTACTTCGAACCGCCTGCTCGGTGAAAGACTTGTAGGTTATCAAAGGTTTCGTTTCGTTAATTTCCGTTGCTAGAACCGGCTGTCCTATGAAATACTTGTAGGTTATCAAACGTTTCGTTTCGAACCAATCTTTTCTAACAAGTAATTTTTCCTTCAAACTAATACTTTGATTGGTATATGAATATATCAGTATGTGTGTAAAAGTTTGATCACAGAATTGTCAAACAAGCACAACTAAAAATGTACTTTACACATTTGAAACGTATAAAGGGCGATGTAAATACAAGTGTGTTTTTAAAAATTAAATAACACAAGGAACACATTTTTCTTCAAATACGATTTAGGAACAGAATTTCCATTCAATTGGGTCATTATAACTGCACTACGTGAAAAATTATACGAATTGAATATAATTTGAATGTAAAACCTTATAAAATACAACTGGTCCAAGAATTGAAGCCGCACGACCTAGCACAAAGGCTAATATTTTGTGAATGGGCGCTGGCAAAGTTGGATGAAGCTATTATGTTCTGCGCGAAACTCATTTCCATTGAATGAATACGTAAACAAGCAAAATTGTCGTATTTAGTGTGCCATAAGAATTGCAAGAACTCCTGAACTGTATCCCGAAAATTGAACTGTTTGGTGTGGATTATGGGCCGGTGGCATCATTGGACCGTACTTTTTCAAAGACGTCGAAGGCAGGATAGTTACTGTGAATTGTTTGCCCAAACTGAAAAGGCTGGACTTGGCTGCTATGTAGTTTAAAAAAGACGGTGTCACATGCCACACATCATGAAGCAATGGCCTAATTAAGAGAAGAGTTCGTTGAACAGTTTATTTCTCGTTTGTGGCCGGTCAATTGGCCGCCTAGAACGTGCGATTTAAAGACTTTAGATTGCTTAGATATGAGCCTTAACCTTGTTAATAGGGAGAAGCCCGCAACGGTTGACGCACTAGAAACTATTTTTGAAGTACTTATTTGTGAGATACCGGCCGATGTGATAGAGAGAATACCAAAATTGGACCCAACATATAAAATATTTTAGGTGTAACCGCGATTAACGTTTACATGAAATCATCTTTAAACATTGTATTAGTTAGATCGTTCTATCAACTCAAATCAAGATTTCATACATTTCTGTAAATTTTATGTGTTTTTTTAATCAAATCCGAAAGCTGTTAAAAAAAATTCATTCTTTATGTCTGCTTTTAAAGGACATTTTCATACAAAAGACCAAGAATCTTTAAAAATTGCAAAAAAAAACTTTTAACATACAATTCACAACGTTTTTCGCACACAGAAGAATGTGAAATGATTTGATGTCCGTAGTTCGGCCGGCAAAACGATGGCTTGTTCTGAATTAGGTTTATGAAATACAGCTGATATTGGACCACCCTGTACATATTTGTATTACACACTCACACAAATATATACAGCGTGTACTCGTATTTCCTTTATAAAAATTTTACTTTTACCGCCATTTTTGTTCTTCTGTGTTAACAGCCAATTTTAGTTTAAGCGCAATTATGTGTTAAGTACGGTTAGTTCGTTATACTTATGCCTCGATAATGTATTATTACTTACTTACATTGCAGCTAGTTACGTTGTTTTTTTTTTTTTTTTTTTGGGTACTTCTTTCAAAGGAAAACATGGTTTTGCTTACAAATTATGTGTCATAGGGAATTGCAAAACTTTATACAAATTTTATTTTATCTCTGGCATATATGTATGTATTGTATTATTCTATTATTAGTTTAAAAACTTATGTGTTTTCTTTATACAAAATTTTGCAAAAAGAGAGGTAAGAGGTAATAGTGTGGTATTATAATACACTAGTATGTAGTTATTAAATTATCTAAAGTTCAAAGTTTATATTGTTAATAAATGTGTAATAAAGCAACAATAAAATAAAACTTTTTGCAATAATTATAGTTTATTGTTTTACTGTATGTATATTATTTTATAATAGACCTTTGACTTTTATATGTATGTAAATGGTTTTTAAACCAGAGCTTTTATTCCTAAGAGAAACATATTGGAATAATATGAAAGTTTTGATATTTTACTTGTTGACATACTATCAGCGTCAAAATAAAGTAAACACCTAATATATATATATTATGTCCTGTGGTTTCTAGTAGGAACAAAGGGCCGCACCCCTTAACCTAACACCTAATAGTGTTAAAAAAATGTTTTATTATATATACTACAAGTACAAATTTAAAACATATATATGTTGTTGCATAATTCATAAGTAACTTAAGGAAATTATAAATCATTAACAAAAACTAAAAAAATAAGGAACCTGCAGGTATTCCTGGAAAAAAATGATCTTCATATTTGGTTTCAAATTCTTAAATGTTTCGCTCCAAAACTGACATTTTAAATATTTACACTTTATAATTTTTAGCTATTTGTTTTTGAAACATCAGCCATTTCATACATACATAAGTAATATCTTTTTCATTTGCTACTATAATAAATAATAAAATAATTTATACTATGTATTTACATTTTATTCTTTTTTTTTATTCTAAAAACACAAATGTATTAAAGGCTAAAGATTATAATGACACTGGTGATGATGATGAACAAAAAAAAAAAGTAAACTAAAGTCATAGTCGTTGTTAAACCAAGCAGCATTAATTTCCTTAATTGTCTGCACAATATTTCCGAGTCCTTTAAGAATATTAAATTAAATAAAAGAATATAGCACACATTCTGGCAATAAAAAATTATGAAAACGAGTATAATTTAAAAGCTTATTGTCTCAAAAATTTGCATTTGCTAAGGAAAAAAAATGTTTAAAAACACACACACACACACACACACGCACACCCACAAACTGAGAGAAAAAAACAAAAACATTATTATTTATAGCATATTATGTATATTTCTATTAAAACAAAAACAACCAGTTGGAAATTTAAGTTACAAATAAATGACTTGTGTTCTGGCTAATGACAACTGCTGTCATTACAATTTGACATACATATGTAAATACATACATATGTATGTATGTCAATAAAACAAATCTGATAGATTCTGATATGGAATGAAAATCGATCGATGCAATGAATTTCGATCAGATTTCTAGAACTATGAATTATTCTTTCCTAACCAAGTAAATCTCAGGAGGTAAACAACAAATTTAAAAGAAAATATGGAAAACAAATTTAAGACCAAAGAAGTTTAAAACAATAATTTCATATCATTTCCAATAATTTCGTTTTCGTAAACGATTTTCATTACATAAACAATGGTTCACACGAAATCCGGTGACATAAGTGTCTTAATATGAATGAAGCGATTGAATACTTTTGAACCACAAATTTATATTTATTGCTATTTAAGAAAAGCTAAAAGAAACAAGCCAGAATTTATATTTGACTGTGCCGAGTCTATTAAGAGGCGAACGTTATAAAATATTGTGCCGTAATTTCTATTTATTTTAGACTTATTTTGTTTAAATTTCATCTCAATAAATATATTTACAAAAACTTGCATATTCCAGTTATAATTATATAATCTGTCATTAAAATCGACAATTTCAAAATTGCAAGGAATTTGTGCATGATTTCTTTTCCACAAAATCACTGTAAAATGTAAAAGTCTTGTCATCAGGTTTTGTAAAGAAACCTGAACAAATTTATTGTAAACAATGCTTTATCTGCCAAATTCCAACTGGGCTGTCAAAAATATACATTTATAAATATATGATGGTTAAATAATGCCACAAACAACAACAGCAGCTATGAACTATATACATATACATCCTATATACATCCATACATACTTTCATATTTGTAAATTATAGTGTCAAGAGCTAAAAACGAGGAACGTCGAAACCAAATCTATTTAACCGCCTGCTACCCCCTCTAAAGGCTGCCTGCCACGACTCAAAGCATCAGTGCTTGTGTTTTCTATTCAGTTTATTTTCTTTTCACTTTTCTTTAAAATATTTTTTTTTTCGTTTTACCCACAATTTTGTCCTCGTATCCTTTTATAACAGGTTTATTTGTCATTAAATTCTAAACAAATTTCTAAAAATATTTCAACTTTAAATTTTTGTTTGTGATAAATCTGTAACATTATTTTTAGTTTATTTAATATGTTGGTGTTGTGAAAGCAGCTCCTTATTTGTTTACTTTCCATAATTTTTACGTTTCTTCATGATTTTTTGTATGCTGGCAACCATGGCTACTTCCGGCATTGTTAGTTTGGCATCTTCTTGAAAGTCACAGCGACGCGCCAAATGCAACCAAACACGTTCTGGATTTAATGATAGGGGAGTTTGCAGCCATGTTACATACTCAATTCTTAAAGAACCCGTTAATAACTATGTGGGAAGGGATAAATAATTGAAATTTAATACAATTAAAGAGAAGAAAATTTAAATTGGTTTTTGATTGACCTGATCAAAGGGAGTATTATCTATAAAGAACATAGTTTTTAGTAGAGAAGGTTTGGTTTCTTTGATATTTTGACCCTGCACTCCTTGAAATGGACTGGGCTCGTTAGCGCTGGTGCCTAACTGCTCCATTAGCCAGTCTTTGTTGTTTTTCAGGTAGTTGTAACAGACCTGTAATTAAAATATTATTATAAAGAGTTTTTAATAAATTGGATAAAATAGGTTTGGTTAACGTGCTTACAATTTAAAGTTGCGCTTAGTGTTTTTAATGAAATAATAAAAATTGATAATAAATTGATAAAAACCGTTTGGCAATAAATTGGTTAATATGCTAATTATTACACTGTCAACTAAAAATATGGTTTTATAATTCCTTTAGCTATAATTACATTTGTGAGTTTATAAAACCTTAAATTAAAGAACCTTTTGTTCTTTCATAGAACCTTTAGTTAAAGTACCATTTGGGCTTTTATAGAACTTTTAATTAAAGTACCATTTAAGATTTTATAGAACCTTTAGTTAGAGGACCATTGGTGGGTTTTATTGTACTTTTAGGTGAAGTACCATTCATGCTTTTATAGAATCTTTAGTTGGAGTACCATTCATGCTTTTAAAGAAGCTTTAGTTGGAGTAGCATATGGGCTTTTAGTTGGCTTACCATTTGTCTTTTTTAGAACCTTTAGTTAGAGTACCATTAGTGATTTTATAGAACCTTTTGTTAGAGTACCATTAGTGGTTTTATAGTACTTTTAGTTGGAGTACCATTCATGCTATTAAAGAAGCTTTAGTTGGAGTACCATTTGGGCTTTTATAGAACCTTTAGTTGGTTTACCATTTGTCTTTTTTACAACCTTTAGTTGGAGTACCATTTGTGCTTTTATAAAACCTTTAGTTAAAGTACCATTCGTGATTTTTTAGAACCTTTAGTTGGAGTACCATTCATGTTTTTAAAGAACCTTTAGTTATATTAAGATTCGTGGTTTTATAGAACCTTTAGTCAAAGTACCATTCGTGCCTTTATAGATTGTTAGATTGCCATTAGTGGTTTTTATACCCACCACCAAAAAAATTGGGGGGTATATTAAGTTTGTCATTCCGTTTGTAACACATCGAAATTTTAGTCGTAGAACCAAAAAGTCTATATATTCTGGGTTCTTCTAGGAGTCTAAGACGATATAGCCATGTCCGTCCTTTTGTCCGTCTGTTAAAAACACGATAGAGCTTCGAAAAAGTGACCTAGAGCAATAAAATTTGTATCGAACATTCTGTGATTCAACGTAATGTTTGGTATTGAAAATGGGCAAAATCAGTCTAGTAGAATCCTAGCTATAGACACAATTTTTAGACAATCTCGATATTTTAAATATTTGTTGCTACTTTCTTAAAATATAATGCAGATAACATCATGAAATTTTGCACACTTAAGTTTTATTATAGAAGAACAAGTCTGTTGAAAAAGGTAGGAATTGGTCCACGATTTCTCATATCCCCCATACAAATGTCTACCTGGAATATGGCTTTATTGTACATAAATGTATATAGAAAAACCTCATAAAACGTCCACTTCCGAAAATCTTTTATAAAAATAGTCAAGTTGAAATTTTTTGGTATCTATGTAATTTATTGTGCGTGAAAGTAAATCGTTACACGCTGCAAAAATAAAAACTAAGGGCAGTTCTGAAAGAAAGAGATAAAAAAAAAATAAAAATAAAATGTAATAATTTGTGGAATAACTGGAATATGCATAAAATTCTTGTAAATGTTGTTATTGAGATGAAATCTAAACAAAATAAACTTCAAATAAATAGAAATTTCAGTACAACATTTTATGACAATCGCACCATAATAGTTGAGATTACTTATGTAAGGGATCCGCAAAATAAAATAACCAGAATAATTATCATTACTAATACAAATTGTAACAAAAATTAGTTTCAAGTGTTCATAGATCACACTACTGATATTTGATGGTGGGTATATAGGACTCGGCACAGCCGAATATAAACTCTTATTTGTTTAACATGAAAAATGTCCATTAATTGTTAAATTTTTGTTAAATAACTTTAACAAAAACTTCTGAAATATTTTTCATTCTATAATCTTACCTTTAAAGCCTGTTTACCAATATCCGTAGTCAGAACATCACTCGTCAAGACCTCTGCAATGAAATCCGTCATACCAACCTCCAACTCCATGGCATAATTAGCCGGAGGACTGTGGCTCATACGATCTGAATCGGCTGTACCAATTTCATCAATTTTAACCGTGCTCACAGCGCTCATGCCACCCGGTCCCCGTCCCAAAGAACTATAGCTTTCCAAAATGATACTATCCTTAGCCTGCTTCAAAAGTAGCTCTATCTGGTCTGTATGTTTGTCATCCTCATCAATGCAGCAAATAGCCTCGGATATGACATAGCAAATAGAAGCTTTGGACTCATCCTTTAACGTCTCATATTTTTCGGCAGTTTTAATAAGTTCAGTGTAGAGAGCTGCAAACATGACTTGCATTAAGACAGATTCACCTGTTATTACAAAAAATACTGTTCAATACGTTTCTCTTTAATTATATACTAAAACTAACTTAAAGGTCTTGTGGAGACCGGGGTTATATCTTGCAATAGAGATGTAACTTTGTAGAGACCTTCGGGAATACAATCCCACATTTCTGATACACAGGTTAATGCCAAAGACATGGCTTGATACATGCTGGCTCCAGCCTCCACAGCATTTACCAACATTTCCACAATACAATCCAAAACAGGATAAACAAAGTGCATAATGGCTTCCAACCAGGGAGGACGTTTTTGATTCCATACCTAACAAGAATAAAATACATACATACATATATGTATAATTAATAATGCAATTTTTGAATTTTTATTTTTATGGTTTCATTAAATTGTAAATTTTATTTTCACAAACCTGTCTCTTATCCAAGCAGTCACTCCATCCCGGTAAACCCACATCTTCTAATGATTTTATCAAGCATGATTTAATATCGACTGCCTTGCCCAAAGCCACCAATAAATAAGTCAGGGATAAAACAATCTGGCAATTAGTTTGACCCACAGGATCTAGAGTATATGAAAATTTTAATCACTAAAAACTAATTTAAATTTCTCAATAATTTTGTTATATACCCAAATCATCAGCTATCAAATCCGCCACATTAAAGCATTCCCCCCTACATAAAAATCCTTCACACTTTTTGGGCTCATTAATATCATCTATAAAAGAATGTTTGGCTACATTCTTAAAATTTTCACAAGAGGGTAAGTGTTTTAGAAGATGTTTTAAGATAATACCGGTCAAGTGGGCATCTCTCATTAGCAAGACCTGTTTTAAAAGGAAATTAAATATTAAGTATCATATATTTATATATAAAAAAACATATTTGTAATAGTACTAATTAATACCTTAACCAAAAACGGCCAGTCCGCTTCTGGCAAAGACAACAAAACTTTTAGTTCTAAAGACACCGCTGAGCTGGTATTCAAATCTGCAAATTCTGTTACCCATTGACATGACTGATCTTTGGGAAACAGCCGTGGCAAAGCAAATATAATCCAAGCACTGGATAATCCATGGCGAGAGGAAAACATTTCCATATTTTCCAGGCCTTTGCGGAAAACCTAAAACAATAGAAATAGTTATTAGATTTTTTAATCAAATTGAAATTGTCTACTTAGAATTAAAAAATGGACACTAAAATTATTATTTTCTATATCATTCAGAATAGAAAATCGAATTTCTAGTTAGAATAAGCAAAGCAACCTTTGAAAATTAGATTTTCATTCAGAAAAGAACAAATTTTAAGTCAGTATTTATTAATGGTTATTGGGTTTTAACTGCACTTTTCATCATCCTACTTTTGTACAGATCCAGCAGTTGACTTATTTAATTCAAAATGTAATAAATTATTAAATATATGTATTTCATTAAATTTTTTATAATTTCTCTTAATTGCAATTGTTCTTTTCCCCATTTGCTTGAAATCGAATATTCAATTGTGAAATTAAAAATATAAATTTCAGTTCTTATATGGAAAATTTAAATAGAATTTTTTTTACTTAATAGAGAAACTCATTTTCATAATTTTTATATTAAATTGGAAATTTTAATTTGGAAGTCTTCCCTGAAACCGAATTAAAATATCTGATTTTCAATAAGTTTTTTTTTTGAAATACCGGGATGTTAATCTCTGGCCAAGTGATTTCACCTCATATGTTTTAAAATTAAACTGTTTAAATACAATATTCTCACAGCCCAATATTTATGTAGGTATGTATATTGAGAATATTGATTTTAAACTTATTGAAAATCAGATATTTTAATATTTTAACAAAAATATTTCCAAACCTCCTCTTCTAATCAAATGCAGGGCGGTCTAAATTGAAGTTTCGTTTAAATTTGAATATTTAACTAACTTATACTGAAAACTCAACTCATTCTCTAATTATATTTCATAATATAGGTAAAACCGATAACTAACGCTAGGAACACAACTGGTACAAACCTCCGGAAATATTGCTAACTCAATTGACTGAATTGGACCTGTAATTTAACATATTTTTGTGGGGTGCCGTTACAGTCCGATTCTTTGAGGATTTAGGATTGGATTTATTTTAAGCACAAGCCAATAAGACTAGACGAATAAAATAATTCTTCATACACAACAGGAATGTTTATTCTTTCTAACAGTAATATTCCAAGGTGGCAGAAAAATATTTAAGCGATTTTGTTTCACTATAACTTTAAATTAAAAAATTAAAATTTCTTAATTGAATCTAAATGTTTTTTTAGATCTTATATTTTTCTCTATCGCTTTTTGAAGATGCCAAGTAGCCAGAGAGCATTTTAAATGTATCAACCAGATTTCAACGAGTTATAAGTTCTCAGACTCTTTTCGGATACTCGCTTTGAGAACTATAATAGTTTGAGTCTTCTTTATATCGACCAATGGGTTACAAATTTAAAGAAAACCGTCTGCACCAAAATAGTAATTGTATTTTATTGAAAATATAAATTTTTTTAAGGCATATACTCGTATTGTTCAATTGATTGACTTTTTCGATGGCAAAACAAAACCGTTTGCAACGTCGACTTTCCGAAACAAGTTCTTTAATTTGCCTCGCAGCATTCTTTATAGCAAAGATCTCCGTTTTAAAAAGAGTTTAAGATCGCCAGAAACTCTTTCGGATCTTGTGAAGTTTAAGATTGCATTATTACGAATAACAGAACTAACCGCGATTGTGTTAATACGCCCGAATCTTTGAAACGCATGGTCGACTACGGAGATATTACGTCAAAGGGACCTATATCAAAATTGTCTTCCACGCTTTTTAGGACGGAGACATATACGATATGATTATACTTTAAATCTCCCCACTGATACGCAGGGTCGATCGTTTTCAGTCTGGCTTGTAGGACAGCTATCTTTCTTCCTATAGATATCTCTTCTATATTTTGGATTAAAAAAAATTGAGTTTTAATTATTTTATCATTAAAATGCAACTTCTTGTTAGACCAACCAATATTTAAGTAGAGTATTAAATATGTATTTAAATTTTACCAAAATTAATTTAAAATATACATAAGTATAAAAGTATACTACATACATAAGTACATAAGAATATATATTTTTTAACATTCTACATAATAATATAAAGTGTAAACAAACAAACCTTTGAGAGTACTCCAAGCGGTGCACCACGCAACAGAAGGCAATAAAAAAGTTCCCTGCACTTTGCATGTATATCACGTATAATGACACTTTGGTTATTTAACTGTAATCCTGTAAATTTGTACAAGTATACATACAAGTATGAGGGAATGCATATGTAACGGGGTTTTCAACAAGATATTTGTTTTCCAACAGGGGCGCGTGTATTTTAGAATAACAAGAATGTTTTGAAGTTTTATTTGTTGACATATGGATAGTAACTTTGATAATTGTTACAATAAATTAAATTTTTCTTGAAAATAGCATTAGAATATTCAAAAATTCACTATCAAAATGGTTAATTTCTAAAAGCCAATTTGATTTATCTAGATTCGTCAACAAGTAAAATTACCGCATATAGAGTCTACACAGAACCAAACGAATCGGTTACAGCCATTAACCAAGTAGACCCGTCATTTTGCCAAAATGTGATTAAAAATTTTAATAAAAGAATCCACATGCGTTGTCTCAATGGACATATTACGGTGGACCATTATCATTTTTTTTACTAATTGTCAAACTTTAATATTTTAATGACTTTCGTATAAATTCTTTGTTTTATTTTGTTTTTAAACATAAATTTCTTGTTGAAAAACCTTGTATGAATGTGAAGGTATATAAATTCATGTTAATTAGATGCAATTTAAAAACATTAGAAAAACATCAACATCATTAGTATTTTAGAAGACAGAGAAAATGCTCAGTCTACATTATACGCCTCAGTTGTCCATTAAGTGTTTCGTAGACAACAAAATTTTCAACAAGAAAAAAAAAACTAGGAGAACATTAATGTATGTAAATAATAATATGGCAGTAGGAAAGGATGCCATGGCAGGGTGTAGTGTAGTATAATTTAGGTTGCATTCAAAACAAAAACAAAAAAAGCTTAATTAAAACCTACCCACATAAGCCTCACCACTCTCACAAACATGCGGCAATAATTCGGCAATACAAAATAATAAATTGCAAATATCACACAAATGCAGTTGGGCACGAGCTATACTTGTGGTAATTTGTGAATAACGTACAGTCAACACACTCAAGGTTTCATTTAGCATACCGCCAAATATGCGCTGAGCCATTTTGGGTGGCACAGAATTCCATAAATCATCTTTGGTGCCATACATATACAGCCACCACAATTGTATGCAATACGAGCCACGTTCGGACTCGAAAAATGCTTCGGTATCTTCCCAGTGTAAGGCATCTGCATCCTGGACTATGTACAGTAAAAGTAAGCGACAGTGCAAATCTAACAGACGTTCTGCCAGCGCCTCAGATAGCTGGGAGTATTGTTTGAGAGAAATTTTTAAAGCACCTCCCTTTTCTTCTCCCTTAGGCGGACAGATTTTGGTAGTTGCCGCTTGTAGATAAGCATTTAAGCAGTTGCGTACTAGGGCTGCTGCTCCTATAGTGGCTGTTAGTACCGATAGGTCAGCATGATCCAAAGACTCTTGCGATAAAACGTGCAAATGTTCCAATAACAAATCGGCCGATTTTGTCACAAGATTAACAAATTTATCCGGATCGGAACTTTTTACCACAACGGAGGACTGGAAAATATATTAAAAAGTTGTTTATAAAAGTCCAATAAATTAGGAAACCTAATTTATTTGAACATACGCCAATAAAATTAATTCAAGGATTCTCCCAAATCATTAGTTCTAGTTAAATTTGTTTTCAACAAATATCTACTCACAAAATCTCCCTCACTCAACTCCTGTTCCGTATGCAATAAACCCGAATGTTTCCTATATGAAGCAAAATACTCATCTTCCCACCATAAGATAATTTTAATGGCCGCAAATGAAGCGTAACGGGGAAAATCCAATTTACCGCCCACCACGCCGGTACACAAACGTTCTTGCAAAACTCTTTGGTGCGTCTAAAATATATAGAAAAAAATTATTAATAATGGTTTTATAACAAATTATACAAAAAAATATAAACCTGATAATATTGTAAATCTCTTTGCAGTAAAATTGGCACACGGTCCATAAGATTACCCTCTTCCATAACCTCCATTTTGTGATATTTATGTATATTAATTAATTTATATGGTGGATTTATTAGTCGTGTAGTGTTTTAAGTATTTATACTTAAATTATTTTGTCAGTTATTTTAACTATTTTAGTTATCGAAATAACAAAATTATTTAGTTGTTATGGTAGCAAAGATAATACGAGTATGTCTATGTATTGTCATAGAAATTTGATTTAATTGCATAAATACTAAAAATAAATCTATATAAAGAACTAAGATTAATCTAAAACTAAGACTATTTAAAGACCTAAGATTAAAGCTAAACTACGAATAATTACAAACTTTCCTTCTATCTTCTAGTAGTACTTATACCCACCAAATAGTACTTACATTTTTTCGAATTTTTCCTTAATATCTCAAACAACCCACGTATAACATTAAATCCAAGATTAGTTCTTAAAGAAAATCACACATTGAAAACACTGATAAGGATGGTTCTTATAATTTTTTATAAAGATAAATAAAGTGCAATATATTAAACAGCTAAACAAATAAACACTTAAAATACCAACACATTTTCAATTCTTATCAGCAAACGGGCAGATTTGTATTTCTATAAAAAAAAAAGCTCTAACAATAACAATTCGAAAAACGCCGGTTAATTGATAAGAACCCCCCAATTGAATGCTTCGTAAAGTTGGGAATGAATATTCCTAGTACAGAAAAGCGAAAGTCGATTCAGTTGCTAGCGCGTCGTCGTGCTGAGTGGAAGAATTTCGAAAATTTTATCTAATAGAAACTTTTTATTTGTCTAATCAAATCTTATCAATATATAAACTAACAAGTGAGTGAATGGTATATTTTTTAAAGCCTGATACGTGAAGTACTTTACTTTGTTGTTTAATTTAAATAGCAAATTTAGTTTGGTCTTGCGAACAATAGATACATAAATTTGTAAAAGATTTTATTTAATGCAGTAAATTTTTAAAAGATTGTTGTTATAAAATAACAAATGGTTATATGTAATAATAACAAATATATATATGCATATTAAAATGATATCCAATATCTATTAATTTTGAACTAAAATTAAAGTGAATTTAAAATTACGGCCTTTAAGTGTATCAATTATATCGATTATTGTTACTAATCCTATTTATTATTTGGTTTATCTCAATCTTATTAAGAAAAATAATTCAAAACCTTGTTGTTTTTTCTTTTTCTATAAACTAATCTATATATGTATGTATGTATGTATATAAAAATTAAATGGTCCATGTGTGTAATGGCATTACGTGAGAACGGCTGGAGCGATTTGGCTGATTTTTTTTTTATCCGATTCGAAATTCTCAGGAGATGGTTTGTAAAGAAAAAAATCAAATTAAAAATTCCGGGTAAAACTCGGAAATTTTAAGTTTTTAATATATTCAGGTACGTGATGAAAAACGAAAACGAGTGAGTTTTTGAAGACCATTTTAAAGTATTTCTAATCAAATTTTTAAAATTTTTGTTTTAAGATTCTCTTTAATAGCAAATTATCTTTATATTTTGTGGGATAAAACTGTTTCAATACAAAAATATTACGAAAAAATTAACTTCTAAAACTCACTCGTTTTCGTTTTCGATTTCCATCACATACCTGATTGCCTCCTTTTTAATTCTCATTTTTCTTAATAAGAGACATATTTGAGAAAACTTGAAGAACTGGCACCTAAGCCTTCACTTCTCATTTTTTAAGTATGAGACAATTTAATGAAAATCAAAGAACTAAATTTTACTGCCCCATTTTCACTTCTCGTTTTTCTTAATAAGAGGCATTTTTTAAGAAAGTTGAAGAACTGACACCAAAGTTCTTGAAATACAAATCATTAGTAAAAACCGAGCGAAGCCGGGGCGGTTAGCTAGTATGTAAATAAAATATAAGAGTAATTTATTTAATTTTTGATATTTATTTAGTTAGGCTCGAGTTCATTAAATTTAATTTTCATTAAATTATTTTTACTGAAGTAGGAATTGTTTTACAACTTGAAAAATTTTTATTATTAAAATTTTTTTTTTGATAATTTTCTTAGCTGGGATTCGAACCTGGGTTGTTGAATTTACATATGCTTCGAGAAATTTATTTAATTAATTCTGAATCTCAAGCACATTCTCAGTTTATCCCTATTTTTTACTACTAGAGATATGAAAACAATATTACCCACATTTATACCTTGTTATCGTTACAATTAACAGATGTTTGTTATTTTTTTGCGAAACTATTCCATAGAAACAATTTAGAACTTAATAATAAGCATGTTTTTTTTAATATTGTTATTGTTTTCAAAGTAAGAATAACGCATCTAATCTAATAGTTGAGTTTTTTTTATTAGTATGTATGGAGCTGTTATCGGTTTTGTGTATTATCGCTTTCCATAATCATGTTCATGTTTATATTATCAGGGTCTATAAACATGTGTTGTGGAAATGGGTGTGTTATGACCATATATTTTTCAGATCATCCACCAGTTTTGTGATATTGAATGGAATATTGGGTAAGCTGTTTGTAGCGGGGTTAGATTCTGTATTCAATGGGTTGCAACTGCAACAGCTCTGCTGCCATCATAAGTTTTACACTAGGATTGGAACTTACAGTTGATACAGCTGGCGCTAAGTTGATAATATTTGGTCGTGTTGGACTCGAGTCGTTCCGGAGCAAGTTATCGTGGGAACGCTGAACTTGTAATGGATATGGCACTATAAATAGTTTTACATTAGCTTCAGTCATATGTTTATAACCTTCCAGTTAAGCTACCATCGTATGTCTTTAAATAGTCTTAAGGTATGGTTACACACGACAAATATTTACCCAAAAAAGCGTAAAAACATTTTTAAGCACACATTTGTTTGACGCCATTTGATCTAAATAGTGTTTTGTAGGTTCAAACATAATCAAATAATATAAAACTAAATTTGTTTATGTGACTTTTCTTTAACTAAAATAAATTTTTGCAACAAATAAAGGAATTTAAATATATTTTACTTCGTGGTTACGTCTTTTCTGTCAGATATTTGTCATGTGTGACCGTACCTTTAGACTAGCATTAACCATATGTATGTACATATATATGTATGTATGTATGTCTTTTAATAGCATTATATTTATTTTAATCGTAGATCTTTAATTAGTCTTAGTTTAGCTTAAATAGTAGGTATTTAAGTAGTTTAAGTTTAGCTTTATTATATGTCTTTTAATAGTCTTTGTTTAGCGTTAATCATAGATCTTGGTTTTATTTTCTCTCAAAAATCTAAATTCTTGTTGAAAATTCTATTTGTACAACCTAATTTTCTTTGAGCATAGATAACATACTAAATTCATTTAAGTTCTTAACAATTCTAACTTACTTTTCTCCCACTTTCAGTATGTCTCAACTCTGTCGTGCTGTTGTTATTCTCAAGAATATTCCCTTCCAACAAACTCAAAAAATTGCTTCGTTGCATCTCAGTTCAGTAGTGAGGGCCGGCAGCTATTTAATAGATAGTCCTGAATATTCGTTTTTAAAAGACATTGGTTTGGAGCGTGAAAATCCTGGTGTATTTACCGGTTCCTGGAAAGGTTCAGGCGATGTTGTCACTTCCGTTGATCCCGGTACGGGCAAAGCTATTGCCTCAGTACGCACGGGAACCGTACAAGAAATGGAGGAATCCATAAAGGTTGGTGTAGAAGCCTACAAAGAATGGTGTCAAGTGCCAGCTCCAGTCAGAGGTGAAATCGTGCGCCAAATTGGTGATGAGTTGCGTAAATACAAGGAGCCTTTGGGTAAATTGGTAAGTTTGGAAGTGGGCAAAATTTACAGTGAGGGTCAGGGTGAAGTGCAGGAGTTTATTGATATCTGTGATTATGCTGTGGGTTTGTCGCGTATCTATGCTGGTCAAATGATTAATTCGGAAAGAGCTCAGCACACAATTTTGGAGGCCTGGCGTCCCTTGGGTTTGGTGGGTGTTATTTCCGCCTATAACTTCCCCAATGCTGTGTTCGGCTGGAATGCAGCCATTGCTTTGGTTAGTATTTTTTCTTTTGTCAAATAATATTAAATATATTTTTTAATATGTATTTACATATTTTCTTTTAAAGACCTGTGGCAACAGCGTTTTGTGGAAAGGAGCCCCCAGTACTGCTTTAGTTTCCGTTGCCACCACCAAAATTGTAGCTGATGTTTTGAAACGCAACAATTTGCCACCCATTACCACTTTGTGTCAAGGCGGCACTGATGTAGGCAAAAAAATGGTTTCTGACAACCGTGTCAAATTGGTGTCCTTCACCGGCAGTTGCCTAACTGGCCGCGATGTGGGAGTTGAAGTACAAAAACGTTTTGGCAAGGTCATTTTGGAATTGGGCGGTAACAACGCTTTGGTTATTAATGAAGATGCCAATCTTAAAATGGCCTTAGATGCTGCTTTATTCGGTTGCATTGGTACCTCGGGACAACGTTGCACCACCACCAGACGTATTATTGTGCATGAGAAACTTTACGATACATTTGTTAAGGAACTTACCGGCAAATATCAGCAAGTTATTTCCCGTATTGGACACCAATTGGAAACCAACACTTTAGTGGGTCCCGTTCATTCACAACAAAATATTGATGGTTTTAAGAACACCATTGAGGAGGCTGTTAAATTGGGTGGCAAAGTGGCTTTCGGCGGTAAAGTTATACCACGTGAAGGTTTCTTTGTGGAACCCACCATTATCACTGGTTTGGCCCATGATTCTCCCGTAGTACACCGCGAAACTTTCGCCCCCATTGTTTATGTATTGAAGACCAAATCTGTTGAAGAAGCCATTCAATGGAACAACGAAGTTGAACAGGGACTTTCTTCAGCCATTTTCACCGAAAACATGTCCAAGGCCTTCAAATGGATTGGTGCACAAGGTTCGGACTGTGGAATTGTCAATATCAACACCACCACCAACGGTGCCGAGATCGGTGGTGCTTTTGGCGGTGAAAAACACACTGGCGGTGGCCGCGAATCTGGTTCAGATGCCTGGAAACAGTACTGCAAAAGAGCCACTATTACCATTAATCACTCGGGAGAACTGGCTTGCGCCCAAGGTGTAGTGTTCAATGTAGAGTAAACAATTGAATAATTCTAAGATTGTGGTGGTTTAAGTTTAAAAGATGTTAATTAGCTTTGTTTTAAATGCATTCATTATACTTTTATTTTTATGTTTTGTAAATTTTTAAAATGATTTTTTCCTGGAATTACTTATCTATATAAAAAAAACAAAAAATTAAATTATAACTAGATTTCTTTATCGGTCACATCGAAGCGCCAAAAATCTACTTCAATATCTACAGATTTGTTTTTATGAAATTTATAGCTGGCTTCAATGTTGTATTTAAGTTCAGCTACAACTTGTCCCTTGACATTCCAATCTTTTGATTTTTTAAGTATATAATCCCTAGAAGAAATAGGAGAATAGTAAAATGAAAAGCCTATTAATTGAACTGCTCATGCAGTGGTTTACATTTGCCGTGAGAATGATTTATTACACTAACTTACCTTGTTGAGGTTTTATGTAATGAATATACAGCCTTAGTAGCTAAATGCGTGCCAGTTTCTATAAAACGCATATCCATGCCAACATTATTTTTTGTACCAAATGGTGGATTTGTTACTACCGTATCAAAACAATTTTCCCATTTGGTGCCGGGCAGTTGCAGTACATTTGCCTGTATACAATCAATGGCAGGCAATTCCATTTCAGAAACATTGTAACGAAAAACCTAAGGAAATAGTACAATATAAATATAAGTTGTTTTACTAATACAAATATATGCAAATATTTACATCTATTGCTTCCGGATCCAATTCAAAGCCCACCGTTAGCTGGGCTCCCAAGAGAAAAGATCCTATGCTTAACATGCCACAGCCAGCACCAAGATCTCCCACTAATTTACCTTCTAAGTCCTCAAATTGAGCCTGTAATTACAGAACAAAATTAATTAAAATATTTACTACAAATATCTACAAAAATTGTACCTGTATATTATATATAACACAACTAGCTATGTGCGGCGGGGTAGGATATTGTTCCAATTTGATTTTGGGCTTCTCAAAACCATCTACTCCCGATAAATATTCCTCCAATTTTTTCATTCTCATGCGAGCCATATTGAATATTTACACTAAATATTGGATTTTTAAAAAGAAAATTTTCTAGATGTAAGTAATTTAACCCTATTTAGCGGTATGATTGGCTGGAACTGGATCTAATCTGGGCAAGACAGGTATAAATGAGTTGCCGTAATGCGAATCCTGACTAATAAAATAGCCCAAGGTAGTAGCACTGGTGGGATTAAAGACCGAACGTGGTACTGTAATGGCACTGCTGGTCTGCGGAAAATCCGTTGATTGACCCAACAACTGTGTAGTGGGCATCTATTATATGTAGAGTCTGTTATTGATTTCTCAAATATATAAGTTTTGCAAAATAATCATACCTGGTTAAGAGGTGTAGTGAGACCGGTACCAAGATTAATGTCCGCCACTGGATTAACTCCTTTTTGTAAAAGTTGTCGTTTTAGTTGTAAATCTTCCAGAATTTTACGATTTGTTTCTGTGCATAATTATGAGTTAGTGTTTATCAAGATTTTATTACTGCTAACGTTTTATGTTCTATATATGTTATACCTTGTTGTGCTCCTAGTGTAGGAAAAGCCATCAAATATATGTTCAGCACAAATAAATTAACAAAAATTATAAATAAAAAATTTAGTTAAAAGGCACAGCAAACTTACAAACACGCTAATTTTTTAATAATTACAGTGATGGTAATTTAGCGGGTTAAAAAACAGTTGAGCTATTTTCCCATCAAATTAAGTGATTTTTAAATCAATTTAGCGGGGAGAAGTTGTTTTTTTTTTTTATCAATTAGATATAATTCCAGCGAGTTTTTGTTGCTTTCTTTTTAATCAATGTTGACGCGCGCAATTTATTTATTTTCAAATTGTAAATTTGCTAATTTGAATAATTTTTTTATACAAAACTATTTTAACATCTCTAAAACTGTCATTGAAATTGCATAATTTTTGTTTATTGTATATAATTTGTTCTATGGTTTTAACTTTGAACGAGTAAAGTAAGTTTATTATACTTAATATAACTTTAGTACCTACATGTAAATACAAAATTAAACAAAATTAGAATCACGTTAGATTTTTTATAATTAAAATGGTGACAATCGAGATATTTTCATATAATATTTAGCGATTTTCAAACTAATTCAGGGGGACCACATATGATGGAGCTGCAGAAGTTCACATGTTATGCAAAACAAATTAGTTTTTATATAAATTTTGGTATTCTTTTCTACAAACATCTGCACAAATTCAATATACCCATCCCAATATCTTTGTGTAGGGCATAAAAATACATCTGAAAGTATTGGGTAAATGCTTTTGTGTTTTGAATATTCAAAACACTGTTTACTATTGAGTATTCATACCCAACTTTAATATCACTATTTTACTTAACATTAAACCACCCTGTTCGGGCACAGGGCACAGCAATAGCCAATATGGCTACATCTTTCTGTTCTTATTATTTTCAAACTACCCTGTAATACACACAAAGAAAAAACAGCTGTCTTCAAAAAACAAAAAAAAAGGAAAATTTCACAAAAATCTACATACCGTCAATGTGGTGTTAAAAGTTTGTGCAAATTTTCTTTAAACGCAAAAGAATTTCCATCAAATAAAGTATGTCTGCTGACAAAGAATTTCCCAAAATTAAATATAGCGGCAGCTCACCAAAACTTGATAAATCTCAGTTGGAATTTATGAAATTGATTGAACAACAAAACTTGGAGAGGGTTACAAAATTGCAACGCGTTAAACGTAATAATTTATTAACCGCCGGAGCTTTGTTGACCTCTGTGTTGGGTATTTATGCCTATTCCATATTGTCAGTGAAACAAGAGAAATTTTTGGATGACTTTGATGAGCCCAAAAAAGTTTCTAACTAAGGAAGAAATTATTTTATTTTATTAGTTTAAGAGTTATTAAGATTGCAAACGAATTAATATTGTTGTATAATCTTTTAGATAAAAATCAAGTAGGGATTTTTATAGTATTTATTAAGCGAGTTTAAAAACAAGAACAAAATTGAGGTTAGTTTTGTGATTTATATTTTTGTAATCGAAATTAATACTTTGAAATGTATATTTTTTGCTTTATAGAATCATGTCAGAAGCTGCTATGCGTGTACTGAAGACCGGCATGCGTTTGCCGCCTTTGCCTACTCTAAGGGATCTGGTGAAATTGTATAAATTGCAGGCTTTGAAACAATTATCACAGAACTTTTTAATGGATGAGCGTATAACAGATAAAATTGTTAAAAGTGCTGGACGCATAGACTCCCGGGATACGGTTTTGGAAGTAGGCCCTGGCCCGGGCGGTATTACCCGTTCTATTTTAAGAAGACAACCTCAACGTGTAATTTTAGTAGAGAAAGATGCTAGATTTCTACCAACTTTAGAACTTTTACGTGATTGCGCCAAAGTCCTAAATTTACAAGTTGATATTTTCGTTGATGATATTTTACGTTTTGATATAGAACAACATGTGCCCGACACTTCTCACCGTTTACATTTGATAGGTAACTTACCATTTTCAATTTCCACGAGGTTGCTTATCAACTGGTTTGAGGACTTATCCTTAAGACGAAAGGCTTTTCGTCGCAATGACACCTGCATGACTTTAACTTTTCAAAAGGAGGTGGCCGATCGTATATGTGCTCCCTTGGGCCATGAGCAAAGATGTCGTCTCTCTATTATGTCACAAATTTGGACGCAGCCAATACTCAAATTTACCATACCGGGCAAAGCTTTTGTGCCCAAACCAGAAGTCGATGTGGGTGTTGTAAAACTGGTACCTCTTAAACGGCCCAAAACTGATTTGCCATTTTCCTTGGTGGAAAAAGTAATGCGCCATATTTTTAATATGCGTCAAAAATATTGTCGCCGGGGCTATGGCACCCTCTTTCCACCGGAACAACGTGACGAAATGTGTTACGAGTTATTTAAACAGGCTGATGTAGAAAGCACTCTTAGACCATTTGAATTATCTGTAGATGAGTGTATACGTTTGGCCACAGTTTATAAAGAATGTATTGATAAAAGTCCGGATATAGCTTTATATGATTTTCGTGCTCCTAAAAATCCTGGCCAAGTTGATTTTTAATGTGAATTATTACAACAATTTTTCGTGTTGATTTAAATTTTTGTTTAATAAAATAATCTTTATTTGTATAAAACGGTGTATAAAATTTGTGTATAAGTTACAAAAATACGGAATGTTAATATTAATCATACTTCAAAAACAGATATGAGACAGAACGCATAAGGCTTGTTAACAGAAAGAAATAAAAAGAAAAAAGTTTGTTGAATGTAATATATTTGTTTCAAATAATCAAAAACCACTTTTTAACTTTATATAATTAAAACTCTAGCTTTATGCATAATAATTAAATGAGATTCAACGTTTGTAAGATGATACGTTTAATATTTAACTTTAAATGTGAATTGCATCAAATCTCTTATGGAGGAAAACATTGGAATATATTCTGTCTTTTTTCACCTTCTTATCTTAAATTATTGGACGGTTTAGTTTCATTATAGTCTCTTATATCTAAAATTTGTAAACTTTGTAATTGTCTTAACAAAATATACGCTTGTGCGAGCACAAATGTAATATTTGAATAAATAGTTCGCGATCGTGTTTTTTGTTCTCAACACTTTATGTTTGAAAATATGCAGTTGGCAAATATCTATTTTCTTTTTGGCACGAACTATTCATGTAAACACGTATAAATATCGCTATGTATTACATTCTAATATTAAAAATTAAATAAAATTTTGTTTATTACTAATAACACTATACTTAGCATGCCAAATCCTAATACAGCTCTGGACTGTAACAATGTCTCGGCTCCATTGCAGCGATGATCTAAATAGCAAAAACAAAACTGAACATTACTAAAGTAATCACGCTTTACATCATGTTCCTTAATAGTATGATTAACATAGTTGGCCAAATGTACATCTTTGGCAGAGGGACGGCAACCTTCATATTTATCAGCAGGAATATCAGTTCTAAAACTGAGAGAACTTAAACAGTCACGTATAATAGTTCTTTGGGCTAAAGATAAAAACAGTATTAAAATATAAACACATTAAAATAAGCATTTATTGTTGACAGCATTACTACTAACCTCCCCGTTTTTCGGTAACTTTTACACAAATATCATTACTTTCGGAACACTTTTCACCCAAAAATCCGATACCACGCCAATTGAAATCTTCACCACAACCCGGTGTAGCCGAGGTACAACGATAACACCATATAGCCAAACCTATATTTTAAGCCAATTCAACAATACAAATTACATATTTTAATTATGATTAACTTGAACTAATTGTAAACATTATATTTATTTCTGTTTCAACGTACCTTCCTTAAGTGTTATACCAAGAATTATTAATACAATATAAGTGATTTTCATCATTTTAATTAAGTTATATTTTTTATTCTGTTTAATTTGTAATTTTTTTATGAAAATATTTGTAATTCTTTTTTAACAATGTAAAAAACAATACAAAAGCACTGCACAAAACTACGCCCTATTTTGGCAGTTGATGACCAGCGTTGTTAACTTTGAAATTTCAAAACGCACCAACATGGAGCAAAAAAAACGCGCCATTTGAAAAAAATCGCACCAAATTTAGATTTTCTTTTTTATTTATTAAAATAATTTCACATAAAAAATATAATATTACAACAGTCTTCAACAGTTCAGTGTTTTTATAAAAAATAAAAAACAACAAATATAAAAAATAAACTAAACAAATTTGTTTTTTGTACCAGATGTAATTAATTTCTATTTTTGACAGTAGTACATTATTTTACACAAACAAATGCGTGTTGTTTCTTTTGTATTTGTTGTCGATTTGCACTCACCTTGTATATTTGCACCATGATTGCCACTTTAATTATTTCGCTGCGAAAAAATAATGTTGCCAGATACATTTAATATGTTTTTCACAAAATGAACAGAGTACTACATATAAACCTAAAAATAAAGCAATGTGGCGAAGTTTCCAACCAAAAACTTAAAACACTACGCACTTGAAAAAAGAAGGAAAGAGAAGAGATATTTTAAGAAAAAGACTTAAGACACGAGATTTAAACAAAATAATAGGCGGAACTTTAAATTGAAGAACTTACAACACGAACTTGAAAATGAAAAAAATGTAAATGTAAATAAAAAAGATTTGTGACAAAAAAATAAAATAAAACAATATGGGGCTGTTCATAAATTACGCAAAGCTCCTGGGGGAGGGGAGGAGGTATGAGTTTTGTTACGATTTGTTACGTAAAAACAAAATGTGTTTATTATATGCAAAATTTTGATTCATTTATTTGTTTATTAATACAATAAGCGAACGTTTGCAATTCGCCAAAGTAACAAAGTATTGCTCCTAAAAGTATGCCCGATATTTGTTGTGATATTTTTTCAATCTTTTCATAAGCCCTTATACAATGTAAAATTTGGACGAACGTGGACAAACAAAAGACCAAGATTTAGAAAAGCAAAATTTTAAATTTGCAGGCAAGACTCGCAAAAATCTGGAATAACATAATTTTTCATAACTTTTCAATTGTTGATGAATATATCGAACCAGATACATAAATCAGAAATACTTCAGCAAAATATTTTGGTGAGCGATTCGGAATGGTTCTTAAAGCATGTCCAAACGAGTCAGTATTGCAGTCAAATTGTTAAGTGTGATGACCAAATTTGCTGTTTAAAACCCAGAAGCAGTTATTTTAATATAATAAACAAAAATAGATTTTTACCACTACCGATTCCTCTTATTCAAACCGATGTCGGAATAAAAGTTGCAGCCGATAGCAAAAGTAGAGAAATATCAAACTTTTGCCCACTGTCTGCAAAAATAGCGTTACGTAATTTGTGAACAGCCCCTATGGCAGAAATTGCAATTGGTTGATAAACGCAAATTGACACATTTTCTCAGTAAATTTTTTATAAATTTTATTTGCTTTTATTCAAAACATTTTCGGCAACGGATTTTATGTGAACAATGCTTTATAAAATTTGTGTGGAAAATTTGTTAGTAAAGATAAGGAATAGTTTAAGGTCTAATTATTAAACTGTTTTTACTAATCAGTCAGTTTTGTTTAAACTAAAACAGTTCTATTAAATAAATAAAAAAACACATACATTTTTCATATATTATTTTATAAATTTGTTGTTTTTTCAGTTTATTAATATTTTCTTATATCAAAAAAAAAAATGCTTAAAACTAAAGGTTTATTTTTTATTACAAAATTAATAAAGTATGCTAAAAACGCACACAAAGATCATGATTCAGGTTTTCGTTTTGTTAAATAAATTAAAAATTAATACAATTTCTTTTTGTTTGCACAAATTAAATATTAAAAATGATTTAAAAAGAAATAACAAACATACATTTAACGCAAGCACTCATGAGAAAATAATAAAAAATAAAAGCATGTATATACAATTTAAAAAATGAAAAAAAATGTTAAAAATAAAAAAATTGTGGTTATGACACAGAAAAATATAAAGAATAATAAATAATTTAAAACAGAGCAGACAGAAATAATGACAATTCATATGAAATGAGTTATAAAATAAAAGTAAATCATGTATGTATATAACATTCAAACAAAAGGAGTCAATCATACATTTTATATTGAAAAGATTTTTAAATATACATATATATATATATATATACAAACTATAGTAGATATTAATATAATATTTTGTTATTTTAAATAAAAATCACGTAGTTTTGTTGATGTGTTTTAAAGGTTAATGTTTTGTGTTTGTTATTAAGTGGGCATGATGAGAGGTTGGTTGGTTGGTTGGTTGGTTGCTTTGTTATTTAAGAAACTACACTGATACCACAAATTCCTTGCCAGTTTTAAAGTCAGTACATTTAAATTGTGGACAACACTTGGGGAAGGTCCAGGCGGGATTGGTGGGCAATTCTTCACAGCCGGGCATTTCAATGGTGGGACAGGTTTCAACATTAATTATTTGCTGTTCCATGTCACATGTTAAGGCAGCACAAATGCCCTTAGGTCTATATTCCTTGTTCGGCAACATGGCACGTTTGGTGAGTTTATCAAAACATTTACCAGGATGTGCTGAAAATAAACAAGAATTGAAACAAGAGGTCAGTTAAGCGGAAATAAATAAAAGGAAATTAAACAGTAAGTGAAAAATACATACATATGTATGTATGCATAAATTACATTTAATTGGTTTTTCATTTATGAATTATTACACAGAAAATATGGCAAGTTTTTTATGTGTGTTGTTGATTGGTTGGTGTGGTGTAAACAAAATAAGGAAGTTGTATTTTATATAATGAATTATGCATATATTTTATGCAGCTATGAATTAGCAAAAGCACACAAATTTCTGCTTAGCTTACACAAAACAAAAATAAAACCATTTAATGTAGCTTTACTATGTGATGTTATTTACTGGCGCAGTCAGCCACAGCAATTCACTTTTAAAAAATTGCTGCTGTTTGTTATGCTGAAGTTAAGCAGGTCTTATTTTCGTTGTAGTGCTTGCTTGTGTTTTCTTTGTTGTGTCGAATATATGTATATATGTATGGATGTGTGTATGTGTTTTTTTTTATTGATTTTTTTATATTGTGCACACTTTGTACACTACAACGAAAATAAGACTTGCTTTTGCTGTTGCTGTCAAACATTCACAGTTTATAGCTCAGCATAAAAGAAAAAATCAAAAACTGTAAGTTTTAAACAGCAGCAATTTTTTTTACAGTGAATTGCTGTGGCTGACTGCGCCAGTAAATAACATCACATAGTAAAGCTACAGTCAAAAGTTTTATATTTGTTTTTGGACTTTGCGCTCTGCTTTTGCTTGTGTATTTTCTCTTAGTTAAAGTTAAGCACATACGTAGTGCTTGAAACTAGTTAAGCATTTTTAAACCCTGATTTTATGCAATACTTTATCGAAAAAAGAGTTAAAATTCAAAAAAAGAAAAAAAATGATAAATTTAAAACAGAAATCTGTTAAAAAAAGGTAATTTTTGGAAATCAATGATTACGTTTTATGGGAAAATTCTTTTTTAATTAATTAATTTTCATCTTTGAATTTAACAATAATATCACAAATGTTGAAGAAACAAGAATATAAAAGATTTAGGACACAAACCTTACAGCGGATATAAAAAAGACTTAAGACACAAACTTTAAAATACAAAAATATGGCAGAACCCCAACTAAAGAACTTAAAACACGAACTTGAAAAGGAAGAGACTAGAAAAAATATATGTAAACAATAAAAGACTTAAGGCACAAACCTTAAAACAATACAATATGGCTGAGCTTTACACAAAAAAACTGAGAACACGAACTTGTAAAGTGAAAAAAAGAAATGAAAACAAAAAAAGTCTTAAGAAACAATACGGCTGAACTTTCCATAAAGAACTTAGAACACGAACTTAAAAAGTGAAGACGAAAAGGAAAAAGTGAACAAAAAAGACTAAGACACAAACTTTAAAACTAAACCATATTTAGTTGGAAAAAGGCAAACATTAAAGAAATTGTTATTATAAAAAATTAAACATATTTTAAAAACAGTATAAAAGACACATAAATTGTTGTGAAAAAATATCACATATTATTTATAATGTCTAGACATTATTTTTTTAAAACGCAAAAACATTTAATTAAATGTTCGTATAAAATGTAAACAACATTAATTAATAATTAATAATACATATACATATGTATAAATATGTATGTATATTTAAAAAACAAAACACATATACATACATATGTATATATTAAAAGAAACTCAAATATTTTAAAAAGAGCATAAAAAATAACACAACCAATTAGCAATTTATTAAACTAAGTAAACAAAAAAACCCACAGACTTAAAAGTCACACAAATAAAAAATTTTGGAATAAATTAACAATAAAATAACAAAAAAATAAATAACAATAAAAGAAAATAAATTAAGATAAAACAGTTTTGACAAAAAAAAAAACTATAGAAACGACCTTCCCAAAAATCCGCATAGCCATTGTAAATTAATGTTATTATCTTTCTTTTTTTAACTTTTTTTAGTTCATTGTACTAAGCTGTTTTAAACCAGGTATTTTAGCTACCAGCCACAAGACTCTTCTAAAAGACTGGCTAAAATTCTTTAAAGCTGTTCAACTTGTTTTAAACTTTGAGTTGACGTCAATAATTAAGTATTGTTTTTTTAACTTTTTTTATTGTTATTTAATAGAACTAGATTCTTCTTTAATATTTTTTTTTGTGAAACATAAAAATCATAAAACTAATAAATTCCATTAAGTTTGATTAAAAGTTTAACATTGACGTCAAAAGTGTGGCTATAAATTGTTTTTCGTTATTGTTTTTAAATCAGTTCTTTCTTATACATAATATTCAGTAAATATTTGATTTAATCATTTTATTAGTCTGTGTTGTAAGAAATGCGGCTTTTTATTGAAATTTTAAATGCTGTAAGCACCTTTATTGTGTTTAAATTAACAATTTAATTAATTTGTGTTATTACTTTTGTTTGCCCATTAAAGATATTAATATTTCGTAAAAAAATATAAATTAGCTTTTTAATTTCATAAATTAATTACATATTTTCAATGACTTCATTTGTGTTTTATATACAGGCACGTAAATTTACTGGCTTATCTTTAAAGTCGTTATAACTTTTTTATTGTTTTGATTTTAAAACATTTGACAATGAGAGGTCATTTGGAACACGTTTATGGGAATTTTTTTTTTCAATAAAAAATTAATTAAATTTTAGAGTTTTTTTTTGCCAGGTATACAAAGAAAAAAGTAAATAATTATTTGTTAGTTAAAACAATGACAAATGGAATTGTTTGTGATTAAATATTTGGTTTTATTATATATATAAAAAAAAAACAAATGAAAAATTATTAAATTTAAGAAATTTTAAGTTTTTATAAAGAATATTTTTAACAAGAGTGTTAAAAGTATATTAACAATAAAGTAAAAACTTTTGTATAAAGTTTAGGAGATTTGTGAGAGTTTTGTTAAAATTTTAATAAATGTTAAATTAAGAATAAATATTTATACCAAAGTATTAAAACCATTGACAGTTTTTTAATAAAGTCAAGTAAGTATTGTTTTCATAGGAAAACTTGAATTAGTTGGTTTAATCGAGCATAAAATGGAAGGAAATACTTCTGTTTTTGACAAAACTAGTTCCATTAGAAAATTCACTCTTGAATTCCCTCACTATCTCTCTTCCGCAACTAGTAAACTAAAACAGAAATGTTTAGCTAAAAGTAAACAAACCTAAAAAAGCTCTCTTCATTAACTAGTCAACAAATAAACGAGAGAGAAAAACAAAACCGTTAGTTTTGCTTTAAAAACTATATAATAAAGAAGAATTCTCATTGACTCTTGTGCTGAATTAAGAAAGCGAGATGTTGCTGTTTTAGAACATGAAAACAATAAAGTAAGCTCGTTTCCTAAATGTTTTAATTATAAATAATATTCTTAGACATCTGAGTGGGCAAAAGCTGCTTTAGATTAATTATTATTTTTCATAAAATTTCTATTTCATTTTCTAAGAAGTAGTTTTTATTTAAATTTTGCTGTGATTTTATTGTTTTAAATTGCGTATTAAGAAATCACCAAACAAAAAGGCTCGCATATGTTCTATGAATTCATTAAATGTTAAAATTTCTTAACCCTCCTACATTTCTCAAGTCACGTAGTATCTTTTTTTTGCACAAAGAAAATAAACTGCTCTATAAATAAAACGTGAATAAGACTTGCTAGGCAAAATATATAAAAAACTTTAGCAAAATATGTAACTAAAATAGTTAAGATTTGTGGACATTTTTCCAAAAAAAAAAAGTCAATACAATTACAATTAAATATAAAATTGTATTAAAAAATTAAAACTTTAATATATGTTTAATAAAATTCAATAAAAGTCATAAATACTCTTCTTTTAACATGCTATATTAACATTATAATGACAGCTGTAGCAAGCGGAAGTTTTATTTACAATAAAATTTTCTGAAACTCATATGACACTTTTTATTTATTACAAAACCAGTACCAGACTGACAATAACAGGCAGCCAGCCGGCAGCAATAAACTGTCTCCCTGTTAATCAAAACTATTTTTAGTTTTCATTTAAGCTATAAATAACTTCAAATTAATAACAACACTTAATTTCAAAAACCATAAAGCCATGCAAATATGCCACAACTGCTATAATTATAAAGACTTTACAAAAATATATGCGTCATTGCTGAAAAGTGCACAGAAACCTGTATCTTTAACACTCCCTTGGAATTCAAGTCAATTTAAAATTTAATACTCAAATTAAGTAAACAATGACTAAGCTTGAGAAAAATGTTAAAAAAAAACAATAAAATTTTCAACATTAATTTAAAGTTATTTAAATTCTTAATGAAATTCAGAAAAAATACTATTGGTCAAGGCTGTTTAAAGCAGCAGCCATAACAGTAAAGCATGTACTCGTACACAACAGGGCTGGTCAGGAATTTTAAAAGAACTTAAATGGCTACATATATAAATACTTAAAATAAATAACTTTTTAGCAATATACTTGTAAAAAAGGCTTCATAAACAAAATATTTCAAAAGTCAATGACTTTAAAAGAAGAATTTTTATGAAGATAAGACAGAAAATAAAAACAGAAAACAGAAAAAGCTCTAACACAAAGCCACTTGTTAAAAAAAACTTTAATAAAATGTTATTTTTTATTATAAAAAATATTTATTTAATTTAAAGATCACGTTGATACTGCCTGAACTTTTAATTTCTAAAGAAATTAAAATTTGTCATTTGTTTAAATGTGTCAGGTCAGTATTACTTGACTTGTAACAAGATTTATTTATAAAAAAAAGTCAGAAGTTCTAGAAATAGTAATGAATAATAAAAAGGATACTGTAACTCAATACTATTGATGATTGTTTGAAACTCAATATTTTACAAAAGAGTTAAAAATAACTAAAAAGTCTAAATTTTTTATACAAATTAAAGTTTTTTTTTAAGTTTTAAGACCTGTTGGTAAGTTTACAAAAACCTTAAAAAACTTAAATAAATAAATATTTGAAAAACAAGAAAAAGTCTAGCAATTTTTTTTAAATTTCCAGTGAAATGTTTCAAAATATTGAAAGAACAAAGCGAGTTCAACTGTTTAAAAGAGAATAAATATGAGAAACCTGTTTAAAAATTTAAAAGAGAATAAATATGAGAAACCTGTTTAAAAATTTAAATATTGAAAGAATTAAAGTCAATTTAAAAGTTTTGGTTTAATATTTGTTGAACGTTCACAAAATATTTGAAAAACCAGAAATAGCTTTGCAATTTCAGTAAGTTCAAGAATAAAACACTTTAAAATTTAGAAAAATGTTACAATTTTTTAATATAAAGCAAGAGTATTGTGAAAAAAGTCTTTAAAAAGACTAACTGCCGTATTTATAAAAAATAAAGTAGGCTTGAAGTGTGCTTTAAGACAAAATTTTCATACAAAATTTTCCTAAAGTACACTTGAAGTCTGCTTCAATTTTTTACAAATACGGCAGTTAGAATATAAAAATTATTTGAAAAACTGAAAATGTTTTAAAATATTGAAAGAAAAAGAGGGGTTTTAAGAGAACTATTTTCCAAAGTTAAAAAAGCGTCGAAAAATTTAAACATTTCAACATACTACAATTATAAAAACAGTTTGGAAAGTTAAAGCTAAATATTTACTGGGAAGTTTTTGGAAAAACTAATAGTATTTTCAATAAAAAAAAGAAACATTTGTTTACTTGTATTCAACATGAGTTAGATACACTTTCATTTTCAATAATCAGCTAAAATATTAAAAAACAAGTCTTATTTACTTTAAATTGCAATAACCAATATTAGTTAATTATTTTATAAAATCAAGAGATTTATTTAAACTTTTCAAATTATGCGCTTAAAACCAAACAAAATCTTATCTTAACATTTGTATTTGAATGTGTTGCCAAACAAAAAATAAAATATATTTAATTAATATGAATAATGAGTGTCAACATTATTTTGCAATTAAATTTTTTGTCAATTAAATATGCACAATTAACATTCATTAATTATAAAAACAAACAAAGAAATTATTAACAAATTGCAAAAAAAATTAAAAACAAAACATTTCGACAGTTCAATTCCAAACCAGCATGTTTTTAATTTTTTTTTGGGTTTTTGAATTTAGATTTTTTCAACTTAAATTCTGTCAAATTTTGGTTGTGATTGGCTAGTCCAATCAATAGTTATAAACAACAAAGTTCTACCTCATATGGTTTTTAGATATCGCTTGTAAACTTTAGGAGCTTTTCCTGCAAAACTCACTTTTTCGAATTAGCTTGTTTTGGAATTGAGCTGTCGATTTAGGAAAATGTAATTTAAATAAAATAACAAATTAAAAATAAATAAAAAAATACTAACCAGGATGGAATATGGCACGCTGGGAATAGACGGCTGCTTCAGTGGTAGAGGTATTTAAAATCGTCAATAAAACAATTAAAGCCAAAGAGGCCATAGATAAACAACATACTTTTGTATAAGCCATTTTAAGTTTTATAGAATTTGTTATTGTTATTTTATTATAAATTGAGTTTGGAAATTCTCTAGAATCTTGTTTTTTTAAACACTTTATTTGAATTTCTTTTAAGGTCAAACCCAAATGATATTTCACTTTGTTTATATAAAATCTTTTATAGTATTTATATTATTATTGTTTTAAATAATAACTTTGTTTTTGTATTCGTTTGAATATGCTTTAGAAAAATTTAGTTAAATTTTTTCTTGATTTGTTTTAATTTGCTTTTAGCAGTATTTAGCTGATGTTTACACTTTGCTTTAGTCTTAACAACTGATTGTGTCTCTACTCCAGCACTCATATTTAAACAACTTTGTAAAACTTTGCTACCAGCTCAATTTACTACGCTCTCAATAAATTCTCTGCAAATTAAACTGTTTTTTTTTGTGTTTTTTGCAAAACTTTGTTTTTTGTTTTTATTTGTAGACACAATAAAGACCGGTTAAAATGTTTGTTTTTGTTTTGTATTTTGAGTTTTTTATTTCTTATTGTTGAAGTTTTAAATAATTTATTTGACTACTAGGTTTATAGTATCGTTTCGTATACTTTGTATGGCTTTTTGGCTTGTGTTGGCCTATAAATCTTAAATAGTTTTGTTAATTGTTATTAGTTCTCTGTTATAGCCAAAGTGTTTTTCCACTTTAAAGGTAGAAAAACCAAGAGCAAACATAAAGTTTAACAAATTAAAAAATTCAATTTATGTTGTTTATATAGAATATTTTACTATAAGACACCCTACAGCAATGCACATGTTTAGAACTTTTCAACTACAGCCAGCTTTGATTTTTATAAATTTTAGAAATATTGATTGAATATGCAATATGAATGAGAAATGTTGAAGTAATTTGTAAGAGATGTTAAAAGAATTGCAAATACGTCAGGGATTGTCGAATCTTCATCATTAAAACTTAAGAGAAAAAAACAAAGTTTCTAAATTGCCGCTTATGGTGTTTATATAGAATATATTACAATAATGCACCCTACACCACAGAATGCATTGAACTTCTCAACTACTGCTTTGATTTTTGTAAAACTTGGCTTCGTTTTAAAATGAGAAGTTATGTTTTAGAAATATTGACTGTAAAAGTAGCTTAGATAATATAATTTCATATGAATATGTATGACAATTGTTGAAGTCATCTGTAAACGATTTTCATATAATTGAAAATACGTCATGGACTGTCGAATCTTTAACTTTTCGCTTACACTGCAGAAGACTACCAAAAAGAATTTGGAAAAGGGAGGAATAAACAAGGAAAATTAAAGTTTATTTCTTTTAAATTTAGTATAAACTTTCACGAATAACCACTTACGAATAAAAAACGTTGTAAAAAACTAATTTTCCATTTATTTGAAGTTTAATCTTGTACTGGTTAGAGTACAAAGGTGAGCGGATGTATACCATTTCTAGAATTCTGAAACTGACATTTGTCAAATTCCGAATATTGGAATTTTAAAAATCCAGTCCCATAGTTTCCACGGATTTCTTATATTAGTGCTATCAATTATTATGGTCGTCATAAAATATTTTACCGTAATTTCTACTTATTTGCAGGTTATTTTGTTTAAATTTCAGCTCAATATTCCAGTTATTACTCGAACTAAACGGAGGATAATCACATTTCATATTTATCTCTTTCTTTTAGAACTGCCCCTAGTTTATATTTTTGCAACATGTAACGATTTACTTTGACACACAACAAATGAGATATCAAAAAGCCCTAGAAAACTCCTCTGTATACTTTGTGGTTATTCTCGAAAGTGGACGTTGTATAGGAGGCCATGGCCAATTATGAACTAATTTTCACATAAGCCAATAGTTTAAGTGATTTTCGGCAGTGCAATTTATATGGGGGCTACGGTAAAATATGTACCGATAATCATGAAATTTAGGATAATATTTTATATGTATATATGGATTATTTGTGTTGATTTTCAACTTGATACTAATTTTTATAAGAGATTTATCCGCATTTAAGTGATTTGCGGAAGTGGACTAATCATGAGGCTAGGTCAAAATATGGATCGATGCAAACAAAATTTTTTCTGAATTTTGTATGGATACTGCTTTTCTATAGACATTTATGTCATATTGCGGAAAGACATTTGTATGAGGGCTATGATAAGTTTAAAATACTTAATTAAAATAAAGTGTCAAAAATTTCATATTATCTGCATTGAAGAAGAAGACAATTACAAAAAATATCTGTAAAATATCGAGGTTGTTTGAAACTTTGGTCTATAAATAAACATTTTCAATACTAAACATTTTGGTGGAACAAAGAATGTTTGGTAAAAATTTCATTGTTTTATGTCTGTTTTTCGAAACTCTATCGTGCCTTCAACAGACGGACATGGCTAGAACGTGTTAGAATCTTATAAGAACCCAGAATATATAGACTTTTTGATTCTACTACGTATATTGCGATGTGTTACCAACGAAATGACAAACTTAATATACACCCCTTTCTTGGTACTGGGTATAAAAAGAGAAGTTCTCTTAAAAATGAGTTTCCCAATGCAAGATATGTTGATTGCTAGTTTTACTGTAAATCTTATTGTCTATTCTATTGAATTTATTATTTTTAATTAATTTGTTTTTGTGACCAATGTTTATAATTATTATAATTTTTAAGGAGTTTCCTTCAGGCTAATTTGGTAAAATGTTTGTTTCCAAACGTAAATAAAAAACTTGTTCGATTTTTATTTTTATTCATTTTCATAGTTGTCTTTGTAATATTCAAAAATTGCGGTCATTTTGAATGAAAATGATTTTTAATGCCGAGAAAATGTTCTGACAACGTTGTTCAAACAACAACATTTTAAAAACAAGTAAGAAAGTATGGTCGGGCTTGACCCTACACCCAGTATATAAATTAAACAGTTGTTCAGAAATGGCCGCTATATGGGAGTTATTACCTGTTATAGACCGATCATCCAAAAATTTAGTGCCATGACTTCCGTAAATATAAATATTGTGTATGTTATATTTTATCTCAATATAAATAGTATTAAAAGATTTATGGAGGTTAAAGTGAATTACGGAGAGGGTCTTATATGGGAGTTTTGACAAATTATGGACCGAATATGAAACTTATTTTTGTTAAATTAAATTAAATTTTGATTTCTTCGACCTTTTTTTTTTGATAAAATAAAAAAAGTTTTTTCGAGCGATCTTCACAAAATTTGTAGATGTGATTTATCTTCATTTATAAATCATTTGTGGTGAAATTTGTTTGAATACTTTTATAATTCAAACATTTATGATCGTTAACCTCCTATTTCGGGAGGACATTTGAATGGGGGTCAAGTGAAATAATGGACCGATTTCCACCAATTTCAATCCCATACGTCCTTGGGCCGAAAACAAAATCATTTTATTGAAATATTTTTAAAATTGCGACCTGTACTCTGCGCACAAGCTTTACATGGACATCCAGGCAGCCAGACGGACGGACATCGTTAAATCGACTCAGGAAGTGATTCTAAGTCGATCGGTATACTTTGTGTTGGACTAATATTTATGAGCACAAATCCAATATACCCTCTCCACTATTTTGGTGTAGGGTATAACAAACAGAGTAATTAAAAAAGTGCCATATTGAAGGAATATTTTCATTCTATGCGAAAGAAATGTGATTTAGTTTGTGAATGTTGACTTTTTAAAACCGTAAATTGGATTTCCCTATTTTTAATTATTTCTCAGTTGACTTTGAATGATTGACTTTCGTTTGATTTGTTTTTCGTTCGATATCCATATCGAGAAACAGGCTAAAAAGTGATTGATTTTGACATTTTGATATTTGCGTTCGCATAACATCGACTTGCGCACAAGAAAGTTTGCCTTAATAAACAAATTAATGGCTCGTTATTAATTTAATCACAATAACAAGGTACTTTTTGAATTTTAACTTACAATAGTAAGTAAGTGTGTCTATACCTGTTTTAAAATGGGCTACAATAACTGACAAATCATGCCATTAAAACATTCGAAGTTAAATAAACTTTTTCAAACACTTATAAAAATATATTAAACTTTATACAAAAATGTTATTAATAAGTATTTATTTATACTTGGTTGCTTTTAAATTATTGATATTTATTTAGTCGGGCTCGAGTTCATTAAATTTATTTTTCATTAAATTATTTTTACTGAAGGAATGTGGCGATTCTCGAAACATGTAAATTCAACCCAAGTTCAATCCCCAGCTCAGCCAGAAAAATTATCAATAACATTTTAATAGAGATTTCATGTTGTAAAACAATTCCTTCAGTAAAAATAATTGAATGAAAATTAAATTTTGGTTGCTTTTTTTAAAATGTGCAGGGAATATATTATTCGTTCATTTCATTTGAAATCATTACCAATAGTTTTTTTGAGGGTGCCACAAGCGTGGGTTTATAAATAATTGTTTTTTACTATTATTGTTTTTTTAAAATTTTTTTTTTTTTTTGCCATTTTTTAACATTTTCATGTTAAGCTCAGATAAACAACAATTCTGTTTATCTGATCTGGAAACCAACAATAATCATGCAATTATTTAACAAAACTAGTTGTGGGTGTGTTAATAAAAGAGCAACCTTGTATATAACAACAATTTTCTTTTATTTAAGTTTTTATATTAAATAACACAACCTAATACACCTCTTTTTTTTTAAATAAATTTCTTATACAATTAATTTTTTTAAACATTTCAAATAGAAACAAATTTAAAAACTTGCGTAATTAAACGTTTAAACTAGCTGTCTGTACAGGTTGTTAAAAATTAAAAACAATAATTTTAAATTTAATATTTCTTTTAATAAAAAATCAATTAAAAATATATATTTTTTTGTAATTTCCATAAATTTGCCAAAGCAAACACAAAAGATTTAAGACACACACATACCTTGATTTGTTTTTAAAGTTTCTTTAACTAAAATGTAAAAACATTATTTTCATTTTTTTAATAACAGCGGGTATTCTCAATGATTTTAATATTGTATGAAAAAAATATGTTGAAAAAGTTCATCAGATTAAAATCATAGTTTAATATATTGACGTCATTACAGAATGAATCTACATACATACATTAAAGTGGCTTGTTTTCTTTGTACTCTCATGTACTCCTTATGTACTAGAGGACTGATGATGTAAATAAATTCTTAAGCTTGATTATGCTAAACAAGTTTTTAATTTAACATCTTTTTTTTGGCATTTTTTTTTGCCATATAGGAATCACAACAGGAAGATATAGAATTTCTAAAAGGGTCAGAAAACTGACAGTGGTATGTAGAGGTTTTTTTTTTAAATAATAACATCCAAATGAAAATAGCACTAAAATCATTTAAAAACAGGGTAAATAAAAAAATGCTATAGTACTCTATATTGAAGGAATACTTTCATGCGTTTTCTATGCGAAAGAAATGTGAAAAGGAAGGAAAACAAAAGGTACACACTGGAGAGTTTACGCATACAACAAAAAATAAAAACAACAATGAACACGAAAGAAGACAAAGACAACACGAAACTTCAATACTCCTCTGCAATTACTAATTAAATCAGTTCTGTGATATTAGCTTTAAGTTAAACTTGACTTAAGTTTTGTGGTCGTTTATTGTATATTATATTTTTATTAATTATTTGATTATTTATACCAAAATTCTGTTCGTGATGTCCCGTTTTTTAGTATTTTAGTAACTAATTAATAATAAAAATAAATATCCAATGATAAAAAACATTAAAGCTGTAAGTAAAACTATATAATAAGTTAATAAGTTAAAGCTGTGTAATAAAACAATAAATTTTGTCACTAGATTATTTAGAACGAGACCCCTGAAGAAGTTAGAATAAAACTAACGAAACGTTGGGTAAATAAAATAAAAAATAAAAATCGAACAAGTTTTTTATTTACGTTTGGAAACAAACATTTGACCAAATTAGCCTGAAGGAAACTCTTTAAAAATTATAATAATTATAAATATTGGTCACAAAAACAAATTAATTAAATGTGATTTAGTTTGTGACTTTATAAAATCATAAACGTCTCATACAAAATTGGATTTCTCTATTTTTAACTATTTCCCAGTTGACTTCGAATGATTGAATATCGTTTGCGTTCGTAGAGTTGAAAAGAATGAAATTCTTCGAAAATTATATTTCTTCGCTTAATTTTTTCAAATTTTAGCTTTTATTCTGAAACATTTTTTTATTGTCGTTTTTTATTTATTGAATCTTCATATATTAATATGTTCTAACAATAAGTAATCAAATTTTAATCTAATAAATGTGTATGTCCGGCGTGCGCTCTTCTATTTATATAACTGCTGCAGTATCTCTTCTCCTTAGTCGGATATGACCAGCATCATCTAGAACGTTTCGAGCCAGCGTCCTTTTTAAATATATGTATTGTTAAATATGCTTGAATCACAGTTTGAACTGATGGTACATTGAGGTCTTTGTGAATAGTTCGCAAAATAAAATTTTTGGCGCCTTTGAATTTTCTCTATATTGGAGGCCGAGACAGTGCGCCATAGCTGAATACCATAGCACTAGATTTGCTTTAGAACAGCGTTGTAGAGTAGGAGTTTACAGTCCAAACTAAGGACCTGCCAATAATTCAATTAATTTGAGTAACTAAGTTTCAGTTGGGTTAATTTTGCCTCTATATGATTTTTCCATGTTAAGCATCGATCACATTGTATACCGAGATATTTTACATCCGCATGTTGAGGAATTATTTGATTATATATTTTAATTGGAGGGCATGATTCTCTACGTAAAGTAAATGTTATATATGCATATGTTTTTCATTGACTTTTATTTTCCACTAATTTAGCCATATTTCCAATTCAAATATATGATCTTGCAAATGTCAAGATGCTTAATGGCGAATTTGGTGAACGCTTAGAAAAGCTGTATCATCGGCAATAATTGATATTTCGACTAATAACGTTGGCATGTCTGAAGTATATATCAAAAACAATAAAGGCCCCTTTTTTCCCTTTTTTTATCCGTACCAAAAGAACTGCTCATCTTATGAGGCCAAGAATGAATGAAGCCAATTTGGGACACCTTGTTCGCAAGTGAAGCATATCCCAAAAAGAGCATTCTTTGTCGATCGAAACAAATAGTAATCGGACGATGCAAGATTTGAAGCTAATGTCTGGCTAAATTTCAGCAGCTCATAATATTTAGGGCCCTTTTAAGTCTCACCAAATACAGCCTATTACCTTAGCTTCATGGATATTTGGCGTTGGTGTCGATACGGCTGGTTGGCCGGACTTCACTTGCGATTCCTTATGCTTCGCGTTAACGTAATGGATCCATTTTTCATAATTCGATGTACAAACAAATAATATTTATAAGCTAGCATTTCGGACATGCAAAATCGTCTTTTAAATGAATCCTGCTGCTCGCAAACATTTTGGAATTGCTACTTGGATAGCTCCCAATGATTTTGCAAGCTCTTATCTTCGTAGAAGCTTACAATTCTTGGTCTGCAAACTCTTTTGGCTGGCCGTTTTGAAATCACCATTCATGAACCGCACAAACCATCTCTCACATGATGAAACCGACGGAACATATTCATAAGCTTCGATAAGAAATCGGAGTGTTTCTGCGGTGCTTTTTTGTTCTAATTAAAGTACAGTAAAATAAAGCAAAAATTCCCGCATTTGATGCTTTGTGGGCACGAAATTCCACCTTTTTTTAAGCAAAAGCAAACTTTGTTGTTTACACTATAATGTTGAATACTTAGTGAGCACAAATGACATATATGTATCCTACTAAATGACAGTTTAAAGAAAGAAACCACGTTAAAAAGATACGCCAACTGTTATTTTTAAAATATACTTCAAATACTTATATACATATATTACTTCTAGTGAGTAGAATAACTCCTTCTTCGACGACAGTTTATTGTTTATTGTATTAAAGTTATCAGGATTGTAAATAGTGGTCTCTTAGCAGTACATAAATGTCAAATAACTCAATAAATATGAATTATAGTAAATCTCCTGATTGTGAAAATAATCATACCAATTGACTACTCTTCGCTTCGCTTTACCAAGAAACAGTAAAGTGTTCATATAAGTCAGAGAAGTGCCAATTGTTTACATTGTAGGTAACATGGGCACAGTTAAGTGTCAATTTAGCAACATTTAAAGGATTTTTGAATCGAGCTGAACTTTCAGTTATCTACTATTGATTGATTTGTAAAATAAGAACAGTTACCTAAAGGTAACAATATTTTATGTTATTTCGGTAACTGTAGTTGCTGTTACTTTCATTGACTTTATTTTGATGTTAATAACTAATTCGATCTGATCTAAATGGTTAATAAAACTTTCAAATTATATTGTAACGTATTGTATTTTCGATTATTTTGGTAACTATAGTCAACGGTTGCTCTTGCCAAAAAGACTCACAGCTGACACTACTATTTAAATAGATATTACCCGTCTTTGTTCAATTTCTTGTGCGCACATTAATTTGTCTCGTGTGTACCACTCTTGTCGATATAATGTTCCTGTAAGAACAAAAGATATTTGTTCAGCTGAAGTCTTCGCTTTACATATCACTTAAAAACCTTTTCAAATACATATATTACATATAAAATAACAAAAAAATTTATTTAAATCATAATTAAAAACTAAAGGCTTTCAACAATCACGTGGTCAACTTTTCAAGCATTTTTACATAAAAAATGTAAACAAAAACATACAGCAAATCCCTGTATAACAAATCTCGCTTTAACGAATATTCCATATAATGTTTGTTATTGGTTTCTCGACGAAAGGAAACACATAGCTATTATTTCAGTTAATTGAATTGCTTTAAAAAGCCATATATATTCCAAACGAAAATAAAGGTGGATTTATTGCAAGTTATAATACGGCGTAAGACTTCTAAAAGAATCAGGAGAGAGTTTATCATGCCGAGATGATTTAGCGGATGATATTCTCAATGTGCAAAAATCTGGTCTCTATTGAAACATATAAAGCGTTTCTTTCATCTAAAAAACTAGTGAGCCAGACAGAAAGTTATCAAAGTATAGAATAATAAATTTTAATTTTCAATAATGCATCTGAAACAAAGAAAATTAAATCTACTCTACTTGAAAATGCAAATAAACAGAACTGCAAATTATCTTCATTCAAATAAGTCTCTCTCAACAAAGACTTAAATGAATTCTTGTTAATAAAATCTACAAGATCGACTTATTTAAACAATTGCCAAACAGTTTAACTCATTAAAAAATAAATTTGGATATAACGAATTTTTCGTTTTAACTCATCGACTTGACCATATATCATTCGTTATAACGCGATTTGTCTGTACATTACATTACGTATTTAAAGACCCTGATAACCTAAAGGCATTATCTCTACAAAACCAAAAGCATTATATATTCAAGTTCAATAAGAAAGCAATAATTACATTAATAAATTAATATTTCAATTAAATAAATACTAATTTGATAACAAAATAATTTAACAAAATGCCTTCTATGGCTTTACTTTATTTTTTTTTCATTTAATTTTTCTAGTTTTTGTGTTTTGCTAGAAATTTTTCCATAAAATATGCAGAAAAAAACATTCCAGTTTTCTGTTTTATTTAATTATTTATGTCTGAGCAGTTTAAATATAGTTTTTTAGCCATTTAAATTTTTATCATTTTTATTTCAATAAAAACTTCACATATATCATATTAAATTAGTATTATATAGTAAAATCAATTTTTATTTTTGAAAATTAAATTGTTGTTGTTTTTCCAGTTTTCTGTGGCATTTTAATATATTTATATATTTATATTATATATTTATTTGTAACATTAAATATATTAAAGATTTGTATTAATTTAAAATTAATCTTTAATTCAATTAACTTAATGCATAATATGTAAAACTTGACATTGATATTTAATCCCCAGAGCTGTTTACAAATGGTCGTTGAACTATTTTCAGTTTTGATGGTTGTTTTAATAGTGGGAATACATTTTGTTTGGTTTTAACAAATATACATGAAAGTCTGATTTTTTTTTTTTTAATTTGTATGTTTATTCAAAGATTTTAAACAGGAACATAATTTCTGCATATTGTCCACATGAAACACATTCATGGGCCGACAAGAAATTGCTCGTTAAACAAAATGATGGCTTGACAAGACTTAAACAAACCGGCTTGAAAAGCAATCAATTTTAAAATCACATTTTCTTGAATTTTTTAAAAGCTTAAATTTAAAATTCTATTAAATTTTTTTCAAAAATATTTAGGAAATTTCAACGCATAATAACAAATGTTTATTTGCCCTAAAACTCAACTGAAAACTTTTGATTAACTTGTTTTTTATAATTATTAATAATGTTATAGATATTTGAAAGCTAGACACAATTTCCGTCACTTTGATACCTAATATGTCTATTTTATATTGCTTATTATACATACTTAATAATGGCTGCAAAGTTTACAACTCACCGAAATTAGCTTTACCTTTTTGTTTGGTAATGCTGTTCGGTAATGCAGTAGCAGGCAAAGCAGTAACCAACAATTTTAAATTTCCTGTAAAAGGGAGTTCACACGCTGCGAATTTTACCAGCGTTTTTTACCTGCGACTCGAGTTTATAGGTGAAATACGTAGTGGAGAGTACGGGGTAGCTAGTGTCGCAGGGTGTTTTTTGAAACGAAGTGACAAATTTGATATTTCTTCTTTCTATTGTATTTAATTTTATGGGATTATAGAACATTTTTGGCAACACTGCGAATAAACAACTGTAAATTAAAAATAAGAAAACAAATTCTTGTTTCAATTTCAAATAAATATTATGTGGTCAAAAAATTTAATAGTGAAATATCAGGAATATGAATATCTGTATAATGAACCTGTCATGTAACTAAGTCCTATATGTCAAAACATCTGCGAATGAGCAAAATAGGAGAAATGAACAATTTAATGTCAAAATGTCGCATGAATGGTGCAACAAATGTTTCATCATGTGATGAAAGGGACACCAAAAAGAAGCAATATATTCAAAGACGAACTCGGAGCAGCTTTAACGGAAGAATGGTTCAAGATTATCAGAGATGCGACTGAACCTCTTGTAAACTCCATGAAAAGGCGATCAACAAAAATTTTGGTAACATAAAAAAAAATTTTTGATTGTTTCTTGTTTCCTTATATATCAAACTTATATATTTCTTATTATAATAAAAAGCATGCTGTATAATAAATTTTGACTGTGACTGTATATTAAAGCGTAGTAAACTATGTCTTATTTTCAAATATGTATATAATTTTTAATAATTCTAAACTATATGCGAGACTTTTACCAAAACAAACCAAAGATGTCTTTCGTTGAGTTTTTGACAAAGAAACATTTTTTAATAAACTATAAAATTTTTATTTAGGAATGTTTTTGAAGGCAATTTTACATTAATGTAGAAATTTTAAATAAAATCCCACAATACTTAAAAAAAAACTTTAAAAAATCTCAAAAATTTTTGGTAATATTTTATATGTTTAAAGTGGAGCGAAAAATTCATTTTTTTTTTTATTAATTTAAACACTTTGAATATTTTTAATTTAAATTGAACACAATATCAAATGTCCAAAACACGTGCTATTATTGCTATTTTATATCTTTTAGAAATTTCGTTGGTGCCATAGTAATCCTGCACACTCATTTAATGATCTTGCTGAACTAAAAAACAATATTTATAAAATATTTTTATAATCTCGACTATTATGGTAATTCTTTTTTGTGTAAATACTTTTGTGACTTTGATCAAAAACCTCTAAAGAAAAATAACTTACTAAAGAAACGTGTTTTTAGTTAAAACAACCTGCAAACTTTATTCAAAATCTGTTGAAAAAACAAAAAATTTAATGAATTTATTTGTGATTTGAAAAATTTAGAAAGAAATTTAAATAAAACAAGTTAGTGTGCAATATTCGGCTGTGCCGAATTTTAAATACTCTTCACTTAAATATAATAAGAAATATAAAAACTACACTGGTTATAAGACTAGAATATAATTGAGCGTGTGAGTTCCAAAACTCTTTCGTTCCAGAAATTTAAAAATTGAGATAACAAAGGATGCTGATAGATAGTTCTTTTGCTACTTTATAAGGATAAATATCATTTCTTATGTCTTTTTATATCCTAAAATTACAGTTCGTAGCAAAACTCGTTGGTTCCCTGTTTTAAGTGAACCAAACTACCATCGTATGTGTTGAAATTCCAAATGTTTTTATGTATTAATTTTTCCTTATATTACTGTAATTGTTAAGATTATGACTCGCAATTATTAAGATCATTATTGTGATTTGTTGGAAATACAACAACCATTCAAATGACCAGATAACTTTGCAAGGGGAGATTAATTATAAAATGAATTCCTGCGACCCTGAACCAATTTTTAAGGTGAGGAAAGAAAATCAAAGATATTATTCCAAAACTACTTGCCATAAATGTGGCAATTAAACTTGAAAAGAAAAAAGATCTTCAACATCCTTTTGTCCAATCACTTTGGAGAAAATTGGAGACAAAACGAAATATTAGAATTTTATATTTCGATTTTCGACAATTTTAGTCGTGACGTGGAAGAAAACAACGAGGAGTAAACTGAAGATGAAGTACTCTCTTTGTCTGTTTAAAAATTCATATTCTTTATTTTAATTTTTTTTAACAAGTTTCCTTAGTTTTAATAAATTCATATAAATTAAAGTATAGTGAAGCTAAATAATTTATTTTACTGGTGGGTGATTGTAAGTTGCAAAACTCGTTCGTTCCAATATGGAATGTAGCAAAACTCATTTGTTTCGAAAATTCGTAGCAAAACTTGTTCGTTCCAAACTGCAAAACTTAATTTTTCTTTAGTTAAGGAGTATTGATTTTGTAAATTTTAAGGTTTTAATAAAAAATATCCTAATATTTAAGAATTACTAGCTTTTAACTTGTTTGGTTCATTTACTAAGCTGTAGCAAGGTTTTAGCTTTTTACCAAAATTTTGTAAACATGGAACGAACGAGTTTTGCTTCTCACCTCCTCAATTATTTTGTGTTTTTTACTCAGTCTTAGCGCACATTTTATGAACCGAAATTCTCAAAATCCAGCAGTTTGATTTTAGCATATATGTAAATGCACCGTGTAAAATTTTGGATCGATAACGTTATTTATAAGAGATTTATGAATATTAAAGTGATTTTCGGAAGAGGTTTTATATGGGTCCTTATATGGGAGCTATGACCTATTATAGGCCGATCACCATTAAAGTAAGTACAACAATTTGTTTACTTATAAGGTTTATTTATGTCCAATTTTAAGCTGGTAACAATTTTTTACCAGATTTATACGTATTTAAGTGAATTTCAAAAGTAGACTTTATATGGGGTATGATCAAACATGGACCAAACTAAATACAATTTCGTTTTGCGATTTCTTTTTACATGAAATTTTTTTTGCTGAATTTTGTATTGATATTCCAATTTTATAGGAATATCTAGCTTATGTATCATTGAGACATATTTCGGGAAAATATTTTGCTGGGGGCTATGAGAAATCATGAGCTGCTTTCTTATATTTTCATCACAGTTTCTCTTTCATTCACATTGTGTTGCTTGAACTGGTCGGACGTGTTATTTTTAGTGCGGCTGAATTTTCGTAATAGGTGAAAAAAAATAAAAAAAAAAAAAAAAAAAAAAAACTTGTAATAAGTGAAAAAAAAAAATATATATATATATAAAAAAAAGATATCGTAATAGGTGGAAAAATATCTATAGTGGTTTTTCGGTAATTTAAAAATCGCATAACAACTGCATGAGTGTCCCGCTCAGATGTAATTCTGAGAAAGAGCTAAGCTACAGTAGAAAAAATTTATGGATCTCTGAGGAAGAATCCTTAAGAAAATCCGTGGAGTCTCTTCTCACTACAAAAGCCGAAATACGGCGCCGTTCCTGTTCGCCCAATATAGTTATCTCATCCGATGAGAAATCATCATCTTCATCAAATAGTGCAGTCAAACCCAAAAAACAAGTAGGTATGGATAAGTACATCACCGTTCTCAAGCGACAGAGGAGCCCGACATCTCCTCAAATGTCTTCCAATTCTAAAGTTCCTAAGACCGTCAGCAGTGATAAGCCAAATGATCAAAACAGATTTGCTCTACTTCAGACGGATGACCCAGAAATACCGAAAAAGACGTTTAAGCCCCCACCAATTTACCTGAGAGAGCCCACTTCCAATAAACTGGTACAAGGAATTGTTGCTGTAATAGGTGAGAACATGTTTAGCGTAACCTCAATTAAACATGGAAAAATCAGCGAGACAAAGATCCAAGTGAATAGGGAAGATGATTTTCGAAAATTGTCCAACCAGTTGGAGAGGGAGACCAGGGATTTCTATACCTATCAGCTCAAAAGCGCAAAAGGACTCCAAGTCGTTCTAAAGGGTATAGACCCATGTGTTGATCCTGCGGAGATAAAGAACGGATTAATGGACAAAGGGTTCAAAATCAAGAGCGTAGTGAATATTAGAAACCGTGAAAAGATTCCTCAGCCCATGTTCAGGGTAGAATTGGAACCTGGAGATGTTGCCTTAAAGAAAAACGAGTCCCATCCAATTTACAATCTTATTTATCTTCTGCATCGTAGAATTACCGTAGAGGAACCGCATAAGCGTGTTGGACCCGTCCAGTGTCTTAATTGTCAAGAATTTGGTCACACCAAAGCGTATTGTAAATTGCCGTCTGTTTGTGTTGCATGTGGGGAACTACATGCAACTGCTCAATGTAATAAGTCCAAAACGGACTTAAAAATAAAAAAATGCAGTAACTGTGGAGGAAATCATACCGCTAATTATAGAGGTTGTCCAGTTTATACTTATTTGAAGGGCATAAGGACCAATAAGTCGCCAGTATTACCTGACCATCCTCAACAACCTAATTTCACGTCGAGTAAAAATTTTCCTCAAATTGTACGACCAACTACTCACGTAAACGCTCCTAATTCTAGACAAGTTTCTTACGCAAACGTGGTCAAATCTAATATGCCAGGTCTGGAGCAGGAACCTATATCGCAATATTCTGAGCCACATATCAACAATCTAGAGACAACATTGCAGACACTTGTCCAAACTATGAACACTTTTACGACCACCATGACATCCATGATGCAGGAAATGCTGAAAATGCAATCCACTATCTTGCAAGCCATTTTAAAGAAATGATTTATTTAAAAATTTGTTTTTGGAACGCGAACGGCCTCCGCCAACATAAAAACGAACTGGAATACTTCCTGATGGATAAGCAGATTGATGTTATGATGATTGCTGAAACTCACTTGACGTCGACAGGGTACTTCAAAATTAATGGCTACGTGTTGTACGATACTAAAGATCCCCGCGGAAGAGCTTGTGGAGGTTCGGCAATTCTTATAAAGAACAGAATAAAACATTATCTAATGAATAACATAAGTGAGGATTACCTCCAAGCAACAAACATTTGCATTGAATTCTGTCAATACAAATTTGTTTTATCATCGATTTATTCTCCGCCTCGATTCTCAATAAAAGAACACCAATACCATAACTTCTTTAATTCCCTTGGAGCTAGATTTTTAGTTGCTGGCGACTTTAACGCCAAACACACATTTTGGGGTTCACGTCTGGTAACCCCAAAGGGTCGCGTACTCTTCAACACCATTGCTCAAATGGGCTTAGATGTACTCTCAAGCGGACATCCCACCTACTGGCCGACGGACCGACGGAAGATTCCCGATGTTATTGACTTTGGAGTAGTGAAAAATATCCCTGTAGAATGGATGCAAGTGGATCCTTCATTAGACTTGTCCTCAGATCACTCTCCTACTATCATTTCAATGCATTTCCCTCAAGTGTGTGGCTCTCCATTTAGAAACATGACTAAGACCCGAGTAAGCTGGATAAAATACAAAAAGTATTTAAGTTCTCATTGCACGGAAAATATTTTGTTGAGAACTACCGACGATATCGATGAGTCGATTGGCAACTTTACCGAGGACCTTCGACGAGCTGTGCATCACGCTTCCACTTATCACGTTGAATGTAGAAATAGGACAAACAGAACTTATTTATCTGAACTCGAACATCTCCTATCAGAAAAAAGAAGAATGAGAAGAGAGTGGCAACTTCACAGGTCTCCTGAACTGAAAGCTAGGCTACGGGTATGCAGAGATTTACTAAGACATTTTTTAGAAACCCAAAGAACGGCTTCACTTAGATCCTACTTGGAGGGTCTTGATAGTACCCCACAATCTGACTACTCATTATGGAGGGCGGCAAGAGGTTTAAAAAGACCAGTGAGAGGAAAACCTCCTTTGCGAAATCCGACTGGTGACTGGGCTAGAAACGATTCCGAGAAAGGGACATTATTTGTTAACCATTTAAGAAATGTGTTTACTAAAATCAACTCAAATAACGTATCTGATTTGCCACCACTCGTTATTAGACCTCCTGTACCTCTAAGACTCAACTTTGGTGATGTCCAAAGCGCTATTGGTACTCTGAACCTTAGAAAGGCTCCAGGTATGGATAAAATCAGCAATAAAATGCTTGTGGAGTTACCTCGTGTAGCTAGAAGAATTATCCTCTTTATCTTCAACGCTATTTTACGCCTAGAATACTATCCTGCAGATTGGAAGGTGTCTATGATCACTATGATTCCTAAGTCAGGGAAGGATCACACCAAAGTAGAGTCATATAGGCCAATTAGCCTACTGCCGACAATTTCTAAACTGTTCGAAAAATTGTTAATGACTAAGTTGATTCCAATTCTGAACGACACTGAATGCATTCCTAATCATCAATTCGGCTTCAGAGCTAAACACAGCACCATCGAACAAACACACAGATTGGTAAATGTGATAAGAGGGTCGTTTGAAGACAAAAAATACTGCTCCGCCCTTTTCATTGATGTGTCCCAAGCGTTCGACAAAGTTTGGCATGACGGTTTAATGCACAAAATAAAATTAACTCTGCCTGCTAACACCCATAAACTTATGGAAAGCTATTTATACGGTCGCAAATTTAAAATCAAAGAAGGCAATTTTTTAAGCCCCGCTCAGCCAATTGAAACAGGTGTGCCACAGGGTAGCATACTGGGTCCTACTTTATATTTGATTTATGCCTCCGACATGCCGTCAGACCCCAAAATCCACACGTCAACTTTCGCAGACGATACAGCCTTTATCAGCGTTCATAAGGACCACCAAGTAGCATCACAGAATTTGCAGAATTATGTTTATAAACTAGAGAATTGGCTAGAGCTTTGGAAAATCAGGGTTAATGAACAGAAATGTATTCATATCACTTTCACATTGCGAAAAGAAACTTGCTCGTTCATCAAAATAAATAATCAAATTATTCCTCAACATAATGAAGTCAAATACCTCGGCATTCACCTCGACCGCCGTTTAACTTGGAAGTCTCATATTGAAGCGAAACTTACACAGATGAGATTAAAAGCAGTGCAACTTAATTGGCTAATTGGCAGAAATTCTTCACTAAAGTTGGACTGCAAACTATTGTTGTACAATGCAATTCTAAAGCCAATCTGGTGCTATGGAATTCAATTATGGGGTACTGCCTCAGCATCAAACATTGAAAAAATTCAAAGGGGTCAAAATAAAATTCTACGTATAATTACTGCAGCTCCATGGTATGTTAAAAATTCTCGAATTCACAAAGATCTATGCGTGCCAGTAGTAAAAGATGAATTTACAAAACACGCGTCAAAGTATGTCAGCAAACTTGAACACCACCCAAACCCACTTGCACGAGACATCCTTAACTTTAGTGGCCATAATCGGTTGAGAAGGAGGGATACCCTTGCTTTAACTCAAGCGCAACATAGATGACTGGATCAGTTGATGTGAAATTTTTTTAGTATCATAAAATTTTTGTCTAGCACTGGCTGGGCTTATTATTTTCTCTTTAGTATTAAGATTTGAATACTTATTGTCATTTCATTATATGAAGATTCAATAAATAAATAAAGGCTAAAAAAAAAAAAAAAAAAAAAAAAGTTTCTCTTTTTTCTTAGAAATAACGTGTACAACATTTCATGGTAGTACCTACAATATATTTAAAAAAATTGCAAAAAAATGGATGAAAAATATCAAATTTTTATGGAGGTTGGCTCACATTTTGCTCCATAACTTTGGTTCTACTATACCGATTTTGTTTATTTTTAATACAAAAATTTCCTACAAAATAACAAATATTTGTCTGGAAATTTCGTTAAATTAAGTTGTGTATTTTGGACGTGAGAGTGTTTTAAACAGACGGACAGACAGACGGACATAGAATTTCTTAAGGATCAAGAATATACATATATACTTTGTTAGGTCTCAGATGAATATTATTAAAGTTTCACACGGAATGACAAAGGTAATATACCACTTGTAGAGGTGGAGGCTCTAAAAACACAAACGTAAATAAAACCTGCAGGTGTAAAGTTATAAATTGACAGGGGGATTTTCCAAGAAAAATAAAAAATAAAATAATATTAATCTGTGAAAGAAATTAAAAAAAATAAAAGACAAATCAAATTTGAAGTGTAAATGATTAAGTGATGAGTTTAATCATAAACTCAGACATTATTAATAAAATTTAAACGAGTAAGAGTTTATATTCGGCTGTGTCGAATGTTATACATACCGCCAATATGCCAGTAGTATGATTTATTGATACTTGAAAGTAATTTGTGTATCAATAACGACATTTATACGAGTTATTTTATTTTTCGGATTCCTCACATGAAAACTATCACCAAATATTATGGAGCAATCGTCCTGATATATTGTGATATTTATACGCATTTAAGTGATTTTCGGAAGTGGAGTTTATATTGGGACTACGATCAAATATGTACATGGCTAGATCGTCTTAAAATCTTATAAGGACCCAGTATATAATTAGGCTTTTTAATTCTACGGAATGCTAAACTTAATATACCCCCCATCTTTTTGATGGTAGGTATAAAAAAAATATTTAATTAATTTATTCAAACAAAAACATTTTAGTTGGCTTGATAAACAGGTTTTTATCGGCATGAGAAAATTCCTAACCAACTTAGAATAAAACAAAAAAAATCAATAATTAAAAAATAACGCATGAAAGTCATTAAGAACAGAGAATTTAACACGCGTAAACTGCAAATTGGTGGCGAATATGGTTTAAAATTCAAGTTTTTTTTACAGTATTCGCTATGGAATATGTCATAGCTTAAATTTAAAAAAATGTCCAGATAGTTTTGGAAGCAACAATGAATAATATTCATACCTACGAGTAGGCTTGACTAAGGCCTGATATGTCTTTCGTTCTTAATCATAGTTTTTAATAAAACGTTATTATTTTTAGCCCAATCATGAATAAAAATTTCGCGGGAGTTTTTTCTCTTTTCCCATTTTTTCTATTCAAATTCAATGTTAAAAAATAAAAAGGGGAAAAACTCCCGCGGAATTTTTATTCATGATTGGGCTATTTATATATCTGGAAAGAAATGGTCAAGTTTAGAAGTACATAAATCCCCTAAATGGCATCTACCCCTAACAGATCTTTCATATTGTGGATAAAGATGTGACATATCATCACGAATCTCAGATCATCTCCATCCATGCAGTCGAAGAGAAGATTCAGTAACCTAATCTAACATATTGAGTTCTTAACTAAACCATTCAGTCGCACAAACGAATTCCTGAAATATTCGCCATATAATGGAAAAAGAAGAAACCAAATGGCCAGAATCTCAAATGACTCACAACAGCCTACATTGGCGTCCTTGTTATGACAACCTCAATAGAAATCCTGAATTGGAGTACAATTGGAACAATTGTTTCATCCACGGAATGATCGTCATAGTAATCAATCGAATAGAAGTATATTTATTTTGTTGAAAAGGGCTCTGGAAAGTAAATGAAAATCCGTGTATCTCAGTGTGAGTACCGCAGGAAGAATACGTGTGGATGCTAAATATCATAATCACGAATAGTAGTGAATGACTCGTGGTAGTACCACGGTGCCAACTGGGTCTTAAATGTATCAAAAAAGTCCAATTGTACCATGTTTGCCAACATTGATTGGTCTACACATATATAATACGAATAAGAGAGTAAAACGAATTTTTAGTACATCACCTTATCTTCCCCTCAGCCCGATGTCTAAAAGGTAATTAGCTTAGCATAAAGAATTGCTTCGTGTAAATTGGGACTAAGTCATGCTTATAACTCAAATTAACTAAACTAGTAAATGGGCCTTAGTGACCGCTCTACATACCATTGGTAACAAAAGTTTTGCGGTTTCACTAACTTAAAATTAGGAAGTCAAAATGTGTCAGACGTAAAACCGCAAATTAACAAAAAAATCATCGAAAACAAAACACTTCAAAATGCCAAAAACCAATCGTAAACTTTTAATAACTAACAACATACAGAAATACCTAAATGCGTAGCTATAAAGCCAAAAAGAATATACTACATATACATATTTAGCAATTACATTTGTATTTCATTTTAAATACATAAAATGTTTGATTCTAATTTCGTTGTTGAATGTTTTGAAAATAAGCCACAAAAACGTCATTAATAATCTCGGTTAATGCCCATAATAAGTGGACTTTGATACAGGAACTTATGTATGTCAGGTTATTTCATCATGTTAACAAAACATACATTAGTATATTCAAATATTTATATTAACAAATATAAAAATTAGTGTTTAATCTAAAAATATTCGTATGATGAGTAATTTTTGTTGAACTTCTTAATCACTTGAGTTAATTAAAGCGATTATATGACTTTATAAGGAGTTGTGAGCATTTATATTGTATGACAACTGTTTGCCTTTTTAGAGCAACTGTTTGTAGGTGTGTTTTGCCGTATTATTTTCTCAGTTTTATAAGGCATCGATAATTTCACACGATTTTGTGTTTATTTATCTCAATGTGTTAACAGATTTTTATGTCTGTATAAATGTAGTTATTACATTATTTGAGTTGGAAATTTTTGCAAGATTTATCACGATTCTGCATGATACATTGTGTAAAGAGAACATATTATTTGCACTCTTATACAAAGAAAATGGTTTAATATGGTGGTGAAGGAATTTGTGGCCACTTTATTGGCAAACTCAAGTTTAAAAGAGGGGAAAAAGAGTGAAAACTGTCAATCCCAAATACCGGGGTTTGATTTAACCCTTTAACGCCTAAGACCGTCTATAGAGTATTAAAAAACCGGGGATTTCCCGTTTAGCTACTAAGACCGTCTAAGGGCTGTCTTCCTTGTTTTTGTCCTGGAGCTTTCCAGGAGTATTTTTTTCTGAATTGGAACTGAAATTCGTAATTTGCAGATGAAATACATGCTAGAACAAAAATTTAATGCTGCAATTAGTTAGGGGTTAAACAAAACTAGAGTTCCTCAGGATCAATAAATAAACTATTATTCGTTTACAAAGTTATCAAAAAAATTAAAATTTTACAAAAGAAAGTCGAATAAATAAAGGTGAAAGAATTAAAATTAATTTTGGATTGGAATTGAAAATTCCCATAAAAAAGATTTAATTGATTTAAAAGCTCAACAAATGACAGACGAATTACAAATCTCTGCTGATGTTGCACTTTTATTTATGCTTATAAAGATATCAAAAAGTGATTGCATATGATGAAATGAACTGGTGAAATCTCTCCTTAAAAGAAATCCAGAAAGAAGTATGATTTACTCTACACATTTAAATTTTTTGAAAAACAAAAACGAAAATTGAAGAGTGAATTTGATAATGAGATAGAAATGAATTCAATTGAAATATGTTTTCCGGGTTTTGAAAATCCAGTACCGTTTGGCATCCCTAGACAAAACATAGTTTTGATGAGTTTCTTTGTTCTAAATCCAAAAAATATGTATTTATACTATATACCTATATAAGACCTATATAAGAAACTTGATCGGAATTTTGTTTTAACTTGTTCAAACAACAGAAACTTTTAAAACCCCAAAGTCATTATTTTATTAACATCACACCTTTCATCTTTCAAATTAATCTTACAGCGACTTGACTTTTACGAAACTTTTTTTTTTGCATCACTTAAAAACAACGGATATGTGTACTTTAATTGAGTTTATATTAAACAAATATATATGTAAATGTTTAGTTGATTTTGCACATCTAAAATGAATAATTAAATTTATTAATTAAGAACTCATAAACAAGCGGAATAACATTCAGCTCATAGTTTAAAATAGACCTTTTATAATGCAACGAATTATTTATTTAATTTAATTGAAACCAAATTTCATCTACATCACTGTTGTTGATATTGTACAGTGGTTTAAATATATTTTATTATGGAAATATTACGGTAGCTTTTGAATGATAAGAGTTATTTCCATGAACTTTAGCACAGTCAAAGCGGCAGTTTTTCTGAGTTGATCTATTTTTACACCACCATAGTGATCATGTCAATAGTTGATATGTGCCATATAGCGCAGAATTCTGTAAAACAGTTTTGTACTGAGTTTTGGTTATTATATGGTCGGGCTTGACCGACTATACTTTTTAACTTGTAGGGTTTGTATTTGGAATTACTACCAAACTATGCAAATACTAATAAGGTCAGCAATACCTTAGCTTTTATTGTATATAATTTCATGAAGATGTCGTTTATCGTTCACAAGCTACCACAGTGTGTCTCTCGAAACTTTGTTTCTAATAAATTCCCATTCAATTATTTATTCTGTATATTATTAAAGTTCGTGACTTAAGTCTTTTGTATTTGTATTGTTTGTTTATTTTTTTTTGTACTTTTTCTTGTCAAAACAAAAAACTTCAGCAACGAGCAATAAAGAATTTAATTAAAATGAAAGGTTCTTCTTTCCCACTGACTTTATTAACCTCCAGGTAGTTGTACTCAAACAAATATATCCAAGACTCACATCTTTTAAGCTTATAAAACTGGGAAAACCCCAGCTTAACCCCCTATCAATAAAAAAAAAACAACAGCAGTTTGAAACAAACAAAAAAAAAAAAAAAAACGCTCAATAACAAAATTTGATATTTAGACTTTCACAATTTACATACGAAAAGAAAGACGAAATCCTTAATAAAAGGTTAAACAAGCAAACCATTTTAGCAACGTCATGACTGATTTAAATGGTTTATAAATCCAAACACAACACACAACTACGTCAAACATTTGATGTTATTAACAAAACTTCTCAACAAAACTCGAACAATATAAAAAAGTAATATTTATATTTGGCAAATAATTTACGTTTTAATCGTATGGCCAAGACCAAACACACACATTGTTAACATTCAAATACCAAACTAGACAAAAACCACAAACAACAAAAATGTGGCTAAATAAAATTTTCAAACTTTGCACACTAATTTATTTGCTTTTATGGAATTTCCGTTGATATTCAAGATGTATGTGAGATGGAGTAAATGTGTCTTCAACTGATGACTAATGATGATTTGCAATAAAAAAAAACATTAAAAAAACTAACTTTACCTCGAGTCTAATGTTTAAACTTTAAAGCATGCAAATTTGTTGGAGACAATCGTTGTCGTTTTTTTTTATTGGCGTACGCCTAACGTTTTCTTTTATGCCTTTTTTTTGATGTTTTTGGCAAATACTTAAACCATAATAATATTAAACACAATTTAGCTATTGTGTTTAAATTTCTATTGACTTAAAGTCTGTTAAAATTTTTTTTTTACCAAATATGGTTCGTTTTGTTAAAAAAGTGCTTGAAATATTTTTATCAGTTTATTTAAATTGTAGCGGTACTTTTTTTTGTTCAATGTGATTTTTTGAGGGGTGTTAGGTTTCTTATTGTACGTTTTTGTTTGTTAAATAATTATTGATATGCTAATTTAGATGTGGGAACAAATTAATGGGTTTAGAATTCCCCGCATTATATTAAAATTAGCACTTGTTTTTCCTGACTAATAATTAGGACTTAAGATAAAGGGTGTGGAATTTGTAAGTGTTTTTTTTTTAGCAATTTAAATTAAAATATAAATGAAATTATAGAATTTATTAAATTTGGTTTGTAACAGAGATTATAAAGGGTGTTTTTTTAGATGTGTAGAACTTTGAAATTTAATAAAAGAAAGATGATTTCTTTAAATTGACATGAAATATTACGACATTATAATTTAAACATAACTTCTGGCATATGACCGCCACGGCTGGCTCGGGCGTAGTCTAACCTGGTGGTCTAATTTTCAAAGACTTTTTCCAACATTTGCCGTATATTGTCCTCCAAGTGGTCAATCGTTTCGGGATTATCGGCGTAGACTAGCGACTTCACATATTCCCACAGATAATAGTCAAGCGGCGTTAAATCGCACGATCTTAAAGACCAATTCACGGGTCCGAAACGTGAAACTATGTGGTTACCAAACATTTCCTTCAAGAAATCTATTGTGGCATGAGCTTTTTAATTGATGAACGAAAAAGTCATAATTGAACAATCATGATGTGCAGGAGTTGTGGTTTGTTACAACGGCGCGACATCAATAATCATGGCGGTTTTCATTGACTGTAACGTTCTGGCCAGCTTCGTTTTTTAAAGAAGTACGCACCAATTATTCAACAAAATTCGCTTTTGAAAATCGGGTTCAATGGCAATTTTCTTTTGAGCACATTCAACGAATTTTCAAAATAAATTTGCAGAATTTGGAAGCGTTGTTCAGGCATCAGTCTATTCATGTTGATGTGCCAAACCAAACTAAACATAAATCACTTGACAGCGGACAAAATGGCCGCCAGTTAAAAAAGTGTTGCCAACTTTAAGTTATATACATCTAGAAAAACCTCACCCTATATATGACTGTATTTTGTTTATCTATAGATCTTGATCGACTTATGTGCTAATCCTTTAAAATCCATTAGAATGTTTTCAGAAAGTGTAATTTTTTAAAAGCTTTCGGATTTGATTAAAAAAAACTCATAAAATTTAGATAAATACAAATGTTGACAACGGCTACGCCTGGAATGGTTCATACGCTGGGTCAAATTTTGGCATAGTCTCTCAAACATGTCGGCCGGTATCTCACGAATAAATTCTTTAATATTAGCTTCCAGGGCGTCAACCTTTGCGGGCTGTCTCTATATATATAAGCCTTAACATAGCTCCACAAAAAATAGTATAAATTACGCGATCCAGGCGGCCAATTGAACACACCCAACCGTGAAGCAAAGTGTTCACCGAACTCGCCTCTTAATTGGGCCATTGCTGCTCTTCCATTTTGGGCAAAACAAAAATTTGTGCATTTTTCGAAATGCATTGGCAGTTTTTGCAATGCTTCTGACTGCTTTTCACACTAAATACGACAATTTTGCCTGTTTACGTAACCATTCAACCAGATATGAGCTTCGTCGCTGAACACAATTTTCTGATAAAAAATTTCACGATGCACTTTCTTAACCGAACATGAATTTTGATAATAAAAATCAATAATTTGCAAGCATTGCAACACGTTGTTCCTTTAATAATCGATTAATGGTTAAATTATAGGCAAATTAGCTGTAAATAACCACAAGTCCAAAAATATTAATTTTGGATTTTGTTTTATTCTAAAAAATCCTTGGTAAATTCTTATGAAGCAAATGATAGCAAATTTGCGAGATATTGTTTGATTCCATGATTTATTTATGTATGATTTATGCATGTTTCACATGCATTGTTTACCAGTTTTTGTTCAATTCTCTTTTGGACTTTTCGATTCGTTCATACGCGTATCGTCAATTTTCGTACTCTTTACTAAATTTTTACTTTTTCATGCAAATCAAAATGCAAACAACTAAGACGGAATAAGAAGGAGAAAATAAAAAACAAAAACAAAAGGAAATATGAAATATTGACTAGTACCATACTTGCCTTGAAGAGTCAGAATTGCATGGTTCATAAATTAAAGTTATTTGTGTGATATAAATAGCCTATATTTATATGAAATATTTCTATACTATTTTATGATTCAAGCTCTTTTTAATCCTGCAAATCAGCAAATGGTTAAAGATCGACTGCGTCATATTTTTTTCATAAAAAAGTCAAGTTTCTTTTAGTTAATTAATACAAATTTTGGTCACGTATCCCAGTTAAATGTTTAAAAAAATCATTAATTTTTTAAACAAACAAAACGAAGCACTGTGGTGCTAAAATTAATAAAATACAGAGAAAACAGACTAGCGAGAAAATAAATAAAATCATTTTTAATCACCGAGTTTAATAAGTGCATAAATATTAAACATTTCATTCAAAAAAATAAATTTTAGAAATTTTGATATTAAAGATTGGAAAATGTGTTTATTAAATGAGGCTCTTAAATTAATAAAAATCTTTTTACAGCTGAAATACACATCGGCATTTTTATGATTTTTTTTGAAAGCGACTGACTGACATTTGCAAATCTTTTGAAACAAAAATTTACCATTTAAAGTTTTAAGCTACATATAACATATTTATTTCCATTCAGTGCCAATGTGCAACATTCAATATGACGTCAAAAATGCTAAAATTTTACAATATCTAAACAAATTGCAAAAATAAACCAAATACATAATCATGTTCATTTCTCAAATCTTACGTTTTTTGATACACATAATCACAATGTGATAAAGCGATTGAGTGGGATATTATATGTGTGTCAGATATTTGTGTTGACATTCCAGTTTAATATGTTTTGCTACTGAATTTAACGGTATTTTTTACTAGAGGTTTAGTATTCGTGTATTGGGGCTAAAATTATTAAATAAAAAATGATGGAAATTAATCAATATTTAGAGTTTTAATTAAAAGAATTGGTTTTGTTTTACGGCCAGTATTCGTATTTTAATTTATTTTCTGTGTTATATTGTATAATCTATAAAATGAATATTTTTTTGATGTGTATTAATTATATATTGAAGTTAGATGAATTAGAGTAAAATAAAGTAATTCATGTAATATCAATAATTATACACCCCTATAATGAATAAAAATTCCACATGAAATTTGTTCGCTTTTCACATTTTTCCTATTAAAATTCAATTAAAAAAAAATAAAAGGGAACAAATTTCATGTGGAATTTTAATTCACGATAGGGGTGATTAACTCTAACTTTCAGTTAAATATAATAACAAATTGTGTTTTGGTTAAATTTTTGACTGATTATTATAAATTTTTTTTTTATATTTCCTCTAGTAATTTAATTTGATTTATTTTAGTTCGAATTTAAAATTTGTTAAATGGCATCAGAATAAAAATATTGAATCTATAAACTTTGTGGTCGAAGGTATCAGAAATAAAAAATGAACTAATGTTTAATGTTATTTAAAGAATTGCTAGAGGAATATTATCCATTCCGCATTCATCTGCAAATGTGCAAAGGATAGTTTCGTATCAAAATATAATAAAAATCAAAGAGTTGGACAGACTGTTTGTTTCGACTATCTACAATCTAATCTAAACAAAGGATTTTCCGAAGTCATAATTCGTGCTGCTACAATTTAGAAATGAGTAAGAATTTGTTAGCAAGAAGTATGTCATAAATAATACTTTTATATTCAGATCTCAACAACTAATATCCTTTATGTACCTTTTGAAATTAAAACATTATTATTAATTGTTAAGTTTATCTACATATATGTAAGTACTTAGTACGAATGAATTTTAATGTGCTTTTTTATTAATTGTGAAGTTGTTTTACACACATATATATGTACAAATGAATTGTTATGTACGTTTTAAGTTAATTTGAAATAAAAAAATATTAAAAAAAATAAAAGAATTTAGTAGAATTGGTCTGAAAAAAGTACACTTTTTCTTGCATTTGAAGCTTATATTGAACTACGATTTACTTACGATTAAAACATAATTTGAACTGCACAAAACCCTACGATTGAAGCTAAAATTGAATTACAACAATTATCTACATTCTGTGTGTCCTGTCTATAGTCTGTATTATAGTCTTGTCTAAACTCTGTACTATAGTATCAGATTTGATGCATCTGGTCCAGCAACACCGATTCACTATTGTATAACTAAAAATTCACACTAAGCAGATGTTTACAACAGTTTTTATATCAAATATTCAAATAATTTTAAGATTAATTTATATTTGTTTTAAATTCATTTTATTAACGCATATTTAATTGAAAATATTCCACTCGGTGTAATATTTTTATTACTTAATTGGTAAATCGGCATTTACTTGAATGAATTATTGTAAATGAATTGCATTTTATATAAACCGAAGGCAAATTCAAAATGGGCATTGATATGGGTTTCATAGCATTTTTATTGTGACAAGAGAGTTATTTGTATATAGTGGTGGTGGGTTTATCCCCCAAAAATGGCAAGATGAACAGGTTAAATATTAAAACAACAACAATTTAATTAATGCATTTTAAAAGATGCTATAAAAAATTAAATAATACGACTAACAAACACACCTTTAAACTGTATGTATGTCTGCATCTAAAATAGATACAGATTTGGCGCCACAAAGACGCCAAACCAGCACAAATAAAATTTAAATGTTGAAAACAAAAAAATTACTACTTTCTCGTTTTGTATTGGCAGAAATTTGAGACAAATTAAAAAAAAATGTTGGGGCCATAAAAATTCTCTGCGTTTTTAAATGACGTAAGTTTCTACTAACGTTCGAGTAGTGCCAATCGCGAGTTGAGATTTTATGTGTTATACATATACGAGGTCTGATCAAAAAATAACCGTTATTTTCAAATTTTATGAGTTACATATGTTCGATTTTCGCATTTTTTTCTGTTATGTTGGTACACATGGTAGTAATATCAGCCATTTTGGATTGTCAGTTTGTTTTTGACAGATAAAAAGGTTAGTCGTGTTTTGGTGTGCTCTTCGATTTTTTACTATTGGAAAAATGATTTGAATGATTTGAAATAATCGTCGAATCACTAATAGAGAGGTTGCTGATGATGTTGGCATATCGTTCGGCTCATGCCAAGCAATTTTTACGTATGTTTTAAATTGTTCCAAAATTGCTAAATTTTGAGCAAAAACAACGTCGCATGGTCATCGTTCAGGAGCTGTTGAACATCATCAACAATGATCCAGATTTCCTCAAAAAGGTCATAACTGGTGACCAATCATGGATGTATGGCTATGACATTGAAAGCAAAGCCCAATCATCCCAATGGAAACGTCCAGAAAAGTCAAGACCGAAAAAAGTACATCAAGTTCGGTCAAATGTGAAGATTTTGCTCACTGTTTTCTTAGACTGCAATGGAGTGGTGCATCATGAATTCTTGCCACAAGGTCATACGGTCAATAAGGAATACTACCTTGAAGTTATGCACTGTTTGCGCGAAGCAATTAGTCAGAAACGCACAGAATTGTGGAAAAAACAATCATGGATTTTGCACCATGATAACGTACCAGCTCACATATCGATGTTTCTGCGTGAGTTTTTGGTCAAAAACAAAAACGTTATCATGGCCCCCGCTAAGTTTTGAAGAGATATAAGAAAAATCGAAACAGGAGCTGTTGGCGGTACCAAAAAGCGCGTTTCAGAAGTGTTTCGAGGATTGGAAAAAACGCTGGCATAAATATAGATATTGAGGAATAAATAAATACATTTTAAAAAATTTAAAGTAGCGGTTATTTTGTGATCAGAACTCGTATGTACATATGTATGTATATAACTAAAATATTTAAGCAAATGTTATGATTTTGTAGATTTTGTATGTTTTATATGGTGGGAATTTCCCTATTTATAGTTTAGTCTTGTTTTTTTTTTTTGAATATTTCTTTAAAAATAGTTTTGTTTTTTTTTTGTGTTTTTTGGTTTCTTAATAATATATCACTTTGGTATTTCTATTGTTAATGATTATTTACTTGGATTATTTATTAGTTCATTTTAAATTTATGAATTGTTAATTATATTAATTCTTTTATATTTTTGTATGATTTTAAACAAATACAACACAATAACATAGTTTTTGTGGAGCGCTTTTGACATTAACGCGACACAAGATTATTGTTATTATGTTGACTTTAAGGCAAATATATGCTTATAGTTATTATAGAAAAATGCTGTTTGAAACTAGTTAAGGTTTTAAGTCGGCTGAATTAAAACTTGTTTTCACCAAAAGCACTTTGATGGGAAAAACCTGTAGCCATAATTAGGGGACATTCTTTTTTATTTTAAAGATGTAGTTTTTTTTAATTATGTAATTATAGAATATGCTAACTAAATCAATATAGAATTGTTTGTGGTCTCTATATCGTTATTAAATTTTTGGCCTAGGCAGCAAAAATGTTCACTAGCAAGTAAGAACTTAAAATGACTTTAATTCACTATCAAATACCTAACATACACATCTAATACATAACATACTTAACATAAGACAGTTCCTATGGAACAGGAGAAGGGATGTTTTCATATTAAGGCTAATATATAAGAAAGGAGTCAATTTTAGCTTCAAATGTAGGTCTTTTATACAGCCATATAATTAAAGCATAATTCCAATCTCATCCAATTTAAAATTTTTAATATTTCGTGTTTGTTTATACTTTTAAACAATATTTCCAAACAATTTTTCTGTTTTATGTCTTAAGCTCTTAATTATTCAGTTATTTCTCTCTATCTTTAATTTATTTTGTAAAATAATTCGTTATTTAGCGGTAATACGTTTTGCTTTAATTATGTGTCTACCCCCCATAATTAAAGCATTTTTAATTTAGTTTCAATATTAGCTTTATACGAGTGCGGTTCGAACTTTCCGAAGTCTATCACAGGAAGAGAATAGTTCAATGCTTATCTAGGATTTTTAGCCCTTGATTAAAATAGTTTTCCTCAAGGTCTCCTCATTTGAGGAGGTAGGAATTTTTTTAGATTTGGGAACAGTTAAAAGTCACTGGGAGCTAAATCAGGAGAATAAGATGGACAAATGCGGCACCCGTCTTGCAGAAAGCTTTTTCATCTGTAGTTCTTCATGCAAAATTAAATGGACTCGATTATTTGAGATACCCATGATATCGCACTCTAAATACAAAAGGGTCACAATTCAAAATACTAAAAATTTCTGTAGAGACAAAAAACTTCATCGTGCACAAGCAACACACTTAACATAAAAATAGACATAACTGTATTTTTCTAGTTAAAGAAGATATTGGTGTGAAAGAAATTTTTGCAGTAGAGATGTGTACTCTGAATTAATTTATGGAAAAAAGTCAGTTTTGGAAAATTTTGAGTTGTGACCCTTTTGTATTTAGGATGCGATATTATTTTATACCATATCATGTACTTTGGCTACAATTTCTGTTATTGTTGCTGTTTTTGGACATGCATTATGCTTCCTCAATGCTTGTACAACCAAGTTTAAATTCAGCAATATAATTTTTTACTGTTGAATATGAAGGAGCATTTTCATCTAACACATTCACCATATCATTATGAATTTCTTGTCCCGACAAACCTTTTTTTATTAAAATATTTAATGACACCACGAATTTCTAATTTTACCATTTAAAAAAATCGCGTATGCGTCTTTTTTGAACACCTATTTCTATATGAAGGAGTTGCCAAATCGAAAGCAAATTTAACATGTGTTCATAGCAGAGATGGACGTTTCTAAAACACTTAACTTTTTTCTGTTTATACCGAGCTTACTGTTCTAGGCTAAGAAGCTTCCGAAACGGCCTCGTAATAACATATTTTCAAAGTGTGACCCAAAAATATTGTCGGTAAGTATTAAAAAAGTATTTTAATGCAAAATTATTAAGTTTTACATTGTTAGTTATGAATAAAGCACCAACTTGTTCCAAAGAAGAAAAAAACTTATTGATAACTAAAAAGCCTCTGATAAAATCGTATTGCAAAATTCTAATTTGCTTAGTTCCTCCACAGGAAAAGTATACAATTTAAAGTATGAGTATGTATACATTTAAATACAGATATGATATCTACAAATGTTGCAAGAGCTTCCAAACAGCGAAAACCAAAGAAAAGAGTAGATCAAATTGAAAAAATCATCTCTCAACCTGATCCATTTACAGTTTTAAGTGCAGTCATCGCATGGGATTGAACTTTCATCTAGAACAATAAGACGAAAGCTTCATGAAGTTTCTCTTCGTGGCTGCATCGCACAACGCCAACCTTTTGTTTGGAAAAATAATATAAAATTAAAGCTAGAATTGGCAAAAGAAAATTTTAAAAAACCAAAATTTTTTGGAAAAACCTAGTTTGGAGTGATGAATCAAGTTTTGTCGCTTTTGGCGGTGGTAATGCACTGTTTTGGGGTGCGTTTTCTTGATAAGGGATTAGCCCAACAGTCTGAATTTCTTTAAAAATTAAACAACATTTATATAAAACTATATTAGAAAATACGATGATACCATTCGCTGAAGAAAAATTGCCGCTACTATGGAATTTTATGCACGATAATGATCCCAAACTCACTTGATGACTTGTGCGTTGTTGTTTAGAAGAACAAAACATAATTGTTTTAAAATGGCCAGCACAGTTGCTTGATCTCAATTCAATTGAGATCGTGTAAAACAATGATGAAAAGTTTAGAAGGAAAAACAGGAAACCTATACCCATTTCACTTTGCAGCCATTTAGGCGAAAAATTTTAAAATTTGAAAATTATTGCGAATAATCAACACTATCGTCAAAATTTTTCCCTCAAAATGTTTTCCCTTTTCCCCAAATTGCAATCGGGAATAATATTTCCCATGAACTGTTTTCCCCTTTTTTAACAATTCACTGGGGAATGATGTTTGTGAAAAATTTCACATTCGAAGCTTCCCTTACCGTGAAAATATTTTTCTTATTCCCTTCATTTTGTTCACTTTATTTTTGCTGGGGAGTTGAATTCATCATGTTGGTATTTATTAGTTTTTTTTTTACTTCGAAGGAAATAAAAATTTCATGGGAACAGAAATTCCACTTGTTATTCACGATAGGGGTGAATAAAGCAGTGGTGAATGTTTGTATTACACTGTGGAACAAATTCAGGTTTGCAAAAGTTAGGTCGAATCTGAGAGTAAGAGGTAAAAATAGAGGCTAAATTAGAAGGACCCGTATAGCGGCGTTTGTTTATGTTAGTTCGAATCTTTTTTAATCGACCTTCGAACATTGCAGTCAAATGCCGATTTTTTAAATCTGTAAAAGCCAAACTATTGCTAGAGAAGTGTACAATAATTAAAATTATTTTGGCTTTTTTATATACATATACATATAAAAAATTGAATAAGTTACTGTTCTGATGAATGTCTTAATGACCACTACTGTAGTTAAATTTTAGCTTCAATCGAGTACTTTACATAGTTCAATTTCAGCTTTAATCGTAGGGCTTTATATAGTTCAGTCTTAGGTTTTTATATAGTTGAATTTTAGTATCAATCTTAGGTCTGTATATATTTAAATTCTAGCTACAATCGTAGGTTTTTATATAGTTCAATATGAGGTGTTTATGTAGTTTAATTTTTGCTTTATATAGAAAAATTTTGTCTTCAATCGTTGGTCCTAATGTAGTTCAATTATAGCTTCAATAATAGTTCATCATATAGTTCAATTTAAGCTTGAATCGTAGGTCTTTTTATAGTTAACTTTTAACTTCAATATTTTTCCATTCAATGACTTGTCAAGACGTGGAATTAGTTTTAAAATTCTAAAATAATACAACTTGCTGTAGTGTATTTACATACAAATATGTTGTTAATTTACTTTTTGTATTTTGTTGATCAAATTAAAACTAATTTTACTATTATAATTATTCTAAAATTGACTTTGATAAACCGCCAAAGTTTGCCTTCTAAATATTTGTTTTTGATTGTTTATTTCTACAAATCAAAATATAATTAGATATTTTTTGTTGAAATACTGAATTTCAACAAAAATCTAAACGAAATCATTGCTTCTAATCTATACTAATTAAAAACAAAATTTTCTAAAATATTTAAACAAGTTAAAACAACAACAAATTAACTAAATACCATTCAAAATCAAAACTGTATATTTTTTTTAAACCACGTTGTTTTCTGAAACATTTTTGCTAATGTATGTAGTATGTATGTTTATATTTTGTTTTTTTTTTTTTTTTAACAAATATTGTTATTGAAACAAAAAAATACTTTTTAGTTTATTTATAATTTATGCAAGACAAAAAAAATTGTTTTTATATTTTAAGTCCACAATAAAAGAAGACAAACAAAAAAGAAGACAAACAAAAAAGAAGACAAGACTTAACAATAATAGAAAAACCCAAACGCCATAAGTGACGTTTATGTAAATCAATCCCTGACATTATAATCTGAATAAAAGAAACAACATAAATATCAGCAAAATTAAATTAATTAGTTAAACCCACAGCAACTATATAACTGGTTCCAGATAATTTAGAGGGGAATTGAGAATATTGGTATTTGTAGAACAAGAAGTTGTACTTTAAATGTGGAACAGGCATTCTCATTGCGAACATGATTTAAATTAGTTTAATGATTAAACCAATTTCTTGAATTGTGTGACGTACGTTCACATTATTGAAATATTTGGCTAAATAATATGAATAACATGTTTTAGCAGAAGTTTATTTAACAGGCGTGATATTGGCATTCCTCTATTGAGGGGAAAAGAACTTAAATTACCTCATTGATATTTGGGAAAAAGCACCCCTAATAAAATGAGAACATAAAAATCTATTATAATATAGATATGCACAGAATACGATTTGCTATAAATCTGTCAAGTCTCCATCTAAGAAACCTCGGGGTACATACTCAAAGATTGGGAATCTCTTACTACTTCTTCTGTGGTCTGAACATCTTTTTTGTAACTGTCTGCATTGGGCACCTGAAAATTAGAATTCTTGGAAAACAAATAAGATTCACACCTTTATTAAAGCAAAATGATGGCTGGAAAATTACTCCGGTCAAGAAACCGTAGAAAACGTATCAGAAAAGCAGCTACGATTAGATCCAAATGAGCTATGCTTCCGGCTTAAACCTAACAAAAACTGTCATATAAAATCAGCCTTTATATGGAATATTCAAAATGCAATTATACATTTTTATGTAGCATATCTATGACACATAAATGATAAAGTTTAAAGTTAGTCCCATACACAAAAATTACATTTTAGAATCAAACTCAAATGTACTTTCAACTGAGCTTGGCTTTAGAGATATTAACAGTTTGTTTTTCTTGCACGACTTGATTGATTTATCGGAGGTTATAAGAAAGTAAAATTATAGTGTGGTAAGCTAAGGTCTAAACTGGAAAGTTGAGTGAAAGTTTTGACAACAAACGGCCTTGTTGTAGAGTAGCCAACAAAGTTACTTAATGCATAACCATCACTATGATTTAGCATATCTTGGAACGTCTGCTTCAGCTGTAAAGTGAACAAGAAGCAATTCTCTGCTTCGGGTACCAATTGCATTAAAGATACAATTGGTTAATTCTCTAAAGTCGTTTAAGACTGACTTCTTTTGCTTGTTGTTATTACAAAGTTCAAAGAAATTGATATCGTTAGGCTGATCAAAACAAATGATGTTGAAAGAGAATATGCACGTCGTTGATTATCGTAAGTTCGTTGAAGATAAGATCGGTTATTTATCTAAATCCATGTAAGACTGCGAAAATATTGAACCAGTTTGGTTTTGACTATTTAAAATAATATGTTACTTATGTATATCTACAATAATGTTTAAACATTTGGTTCTTCTCAATATAAATTTTTGTTGTGAGCATAATAAATAGTAGTGATATTTTAAGTTTAATAAGTTTTTGTATTAATAATTTATTTTTTTCGTTAAAAAAAAAAAAAACATTCTTAGGTAATAATCTTAAACTTGTTTCATTTGACGTTGTTTATTATGTTCCAAAGAAATTTAATTTTTAATTAATTTCTTTGTCTAGTGTTAGGTGTCAAATTATTTTTTTGTTAGAAGATTAATAATTATGCTCATTAGCAATTAGCATTTTTAAAGCAAAGCTGAAACGGAGTATTTCGATACTTTATTTTCACACAAAAGTATCAAAACTATCTACATATATATTTTGCATATTTTTTATGATATTTTGCTGACGGATATTTATTTAAAAATTTTTTAATATATTTTTTAACTGTTTTTAAATAAAATAAAAAAATAAAATGTAGGAGTACTTGGGTGGACTTTACACTAAATTTGTATGATTTTAATGACTTTTTCTGTATGCCTCAGCCAACGTCAACGGATTCTATATTTGATCCCTTGTCATTGACCTATATTGAAGGATTCTCCTTCAGTAATGTTACTGATCATGAAATATGTATATACCGCTATGACCAAAATAAAATCTCAGGCAATTGGGAACGACGAAATATCACTTAAATTTTTTAAGTTAATATTTCCAGCAATATCAAGTCAATTTACACATCTCATAAAGTTTATTCTAACAACCTCTACAGTACCTGACATCTGGAAGGTTGCTAAAGTTATACCGATTCCCAAGATTAAATATCCAAGAAACACTTCAGATTATAGACCAATAAGTATTCTTCCAGTTTTCTCGAAAATCTTGGTAGTTATTTTGAGGCAGCAAATGTTGACTTATTTAGATACGTCAATAATGATAAATGATTTTCAATCCGGTTTTAGGAAAGGGCACAACACTACTGCAGTGTTACTTGATATAACTGACACCTTAAAAAAAATAAATTTGGATAAAGGAAATGTGAGGGCTTTGACATTTTGAAAGCGTTTGATATAGTGTCGCATGATGTTTTAATATACAAATTAAACTAAATTTACCCGCAAAAACACACAAGCTACTAGAAAGCTGCTTAACTAGTCGAACAATTAAGCTTAAAGAAGGAGACTTTATAAGTTTCGCACAACCTATTGAAGTAGGAGTACCTCAAGCAAAGGATCCTGGGGCCCTTCTTCTACTTGATATATGTATATGTACATCTAATATGCCAACAAACAATCGTACTTGCTTATAATACTGCTATTCTAAGCATTCATAAAAACACTCAAGAAACATCATTTCACTTTCAATGAAATCATATACATATTTAAGTTAGAAAAACTATTAAAGTAATGGAGAATAAATGGAGGATCGATCGTCGCCTTACATGGAAATCCCATAAAGATGCAAAATTTACTCAAATGAAATTAATCCAAATTAATTGGCTCTTTGTTATTGTAGACAGAATTCAAGAACAAGTTTTTTATTTACGTTTGGAAACAAACATTTGACCAAATTAGCCTGAAGGAAACTCCTTAAAAATTATAATTCAAAGACGCCAAAACAAATTACTACGAATGATCACAACATACCCCCTGGTATATAAAAAAATTCGAATAATCATAAAGACCTAAATGGGCCTTTGGTAAAAACTGAGATCCAAAAAAAGAAAAACATAAAAAAGCTGAAAGTACACTCAAACCCATTAGCGGGACTAAGAAGAAGGATACAGCGGATCTGAGCCAAAGACAAGTAGGAAGAAAGCCAACTTATTACATATTAACAACAATGTATAAACAATTTTCGTCCGGCACTGGCTGGACTAAATAATTAAAATTCATTAGCTATAAGATTTGAAACACTTATTGTTAGTTTGTTTTTAATGAAGATACAATAAATAAATAAAAGTAAAAAAAAATTTAGGTGGGAACTAACGGGTCCATCTAACGTTTTTTTTTCAACTGGTGCTTATTTCGTGAATGGTAACACTTAGCTCATGTCTAATTTGACAGATAATTAGTTTTATCCTTCCACTGAACGAATATGGTTGTGTATACGCTTGAACAACGCTGGGAAATATTGCGACATTACTTTCAAAATCATGGTAATGTTGCAGAATGTGTGCGAAAATTGCGTACGGATTTTGGAAGAAGACAAGCACCGTCAGCTCCGTATGTTCGTTATCTTGTGAAAAAAGTGAAAGAAACTGGCATCCTCATCGATAAATCAAAGCGTGAAAAGCCAAAAACAGTGCGTACACCCGAGAATATTGCTGCTGTGGCAGAAAGTGTGCGTGAAGCGCCATCAACATCAATTCACCGTAGTTCTTAACAATTGAACATTTCGGAGACATCATTGAGACGAATTTTGCATAAAGACCTTGGTATGACGCCATACAAAGTCCAATTGGTTTAGGAGTTGAAGCCAACTGACCATCCAATGCGTTTTCGCTTCGCTAAGTGGGCCTGCGATCGACTTACAGAAGATACTGATTTTGCCAAAAAATCATCTTTTCAGATGAAGCTCATTTTGATCTTGGCGGGTATGTAAACAAGCAAAATTGTCGCATTTGGGGCACAGAAAACCCGCACGCATACATTGAAAAGCCGATGCACCCAAAACGAGTCACTGTTTGGTGCGGATTTTGGTCCAGAGACATAATTGGGCCATTTTTCTTCAAAAATGAGCAAGGGGTGGCCGTTACAGTTATCGGGCCATGTTGAACGAAAAAAAAGTTATTTGGCGGACTCTTTATTAATGTCTAACAAAAAAATATTGTTAAATTTTAAAGAATTATTAGTTTCAAAACTACGTTGCAACAAATCTACTTGATTAGTGGTGAGAATCGCAGCATTGTCAGTTACAGTTCGAATTAGATTTGTAAAAGAAAAGGTTCCAATTTGCGAGCTTAATACATTTTTATTCGAAAGTTCTATCTAACCAGTCGAGTTATGGGGCATCCTTCAAGTTCTGTATATGGCTCAATTTGCTAGTTATCCAGCCAATTTAAATTCTAGTTAAGTAAGACACATTCGACACAATGAGACCTTTTTCATTATACTTATTGTAAAAATCATTATTTCTTTATCCTTTAACTCTCTGACAGTTTTTCTTACAAACTGAAAAATAGCTGTTTAAAAATAAATCTGAGTTTATCAACAAAAACATTTTTATAAAAATATTTGTTTGTGTGTTAAATTACCAGCCAAAATGAATGTGCAAATTCAATTCATTATCAAGATCACTAAATTAAAAAAAAATCAACTCACTATTCCTTCAAGAATTAATGTGCCCTGTCATCGAATACTCAAACTGATATCTTTTAAATAACGAATAAAAAAATAAAAAACAACTCTTTCAAAATCAAAAAGAAATTAACAATTTATATACCTTTATACAAAAATAATAATAATGGCTGTATAACAATAAACAAAATTTTTTTTTCTTTTTAAAGAGTCATTAATGGTTAAACCACAAATAGATTTTATACTTTAAAAATACCTTTTCAAATTATTTTTTTTCTCACAATAACTTTTAAAGTTTTTTTTTTTGTTAAATTACTCATAAAACATCTTGAATTGCTTAATTGCTCGTTAATGATTTATGTTCTTTTTTAGTTCAAATTATGGAAAATTTTAGCGGTCATGCTTTAAATTTAAAGAGGTGTCAAAATGTCCCACAGCTATAAGTGGTTGTCTGGTTCAAATCATTTAAAATTGTTATTTAGTGTAAGTTTTAGAAATAATTTGGCAAAGAAGTAATTATATATTTAACATGTTTGGTATTTTTAGCTGTTACTAAGAGGGAGTTGACACGCTGTGAATTTTACCTGTGGCTCGAGTTTATAGATAAAATACGTAGTGGAGAGTAGCTAGTATCGCAGGTTTTGTGAAACGAAGCAACAAATTTGACATTTCTTCTTCTCTGCTGCCACTATGAAATTTAATTTTATGGGATTACAAAAAATGTTTGGCAACACTGCGAATAAATAACTGTAATTCAGAAGAAAACAAATTGTTGTTTTAATTTTAAATAAATAAATACTATGTGGTCAAAAAATTGAATAGAAAATTTAATAGTGAAATATCAGGAATATAAATACCTGTATAAAGTACATAATGTAACTAGGTCCTACATCTGCGAATGAGCGAAATAGGAGAAATGAACAATTTAATGTCAAAATGTCGCAATAATGGTGCATCAAATGTTTCATCATGTGAACAGACGACGAATTTAGAAACGACACCAAAAGAGAACATCGTTCACACTCTAACTAAACTTTTTTAGAATAAAATTTACTTCGAATTATGAGTTTAAAAATAAAGCATAGTTTTAGGCTGTATCAAAAAAAAAACACCCTGTTAGAAATAATCAATGAAAAACTTTCTTCTTTAAACCAAAACTGTAAACTGCTTGTCAAATCATTGACTTTTTATACCATACACCACCATAATGCAGATGGTATATTGGATTTGTGCTGATGTTTGTAAGTCCAACACCAATCAACTCAGAATCACTTCCCAAGTCGATTTGGTAGATCATATTTTTTGGCCTAAGGACGCTTGGGATTGAAATTGTTGAAATCGGTCCATTATTTCACAAATGTCCAACCAAAACAGGAGTTTATCGGTCATAAATGTATGGTTTAGGCACGAACAAATTTCGCCAGAAATAAGTTGAACATGAAGCCTAATCACATCTACAAATTTTGTGCAGATCGGTCCATAATTGACCATAGCTCAGAATTTATTTTAAACCTATTTTTTTTCAAAATTGGCCAAGTTTAGATAAGGCTGGCGAGGGCTATGTCCGCTTAAATTTTATTAAACACGCATTTAGTTTTCTTTTTAGATAATATACAATTTATATAAAGTCGCGAAAAAAATTTGTCTATAAAATAATAAATATAGGGACTTTTTCGGAAAAAACGTTAAATTATGCACCTTTTTTACATGTTCCAACTTTGTATGCTTGTAGATATAAATGCTTGTGAGTTTTTTAATTTTATTTAGAATTTTATCACAAATATAGCTGATATTTTATAAATTTTTTCCGACCCAAAACAGATGTAGCAAAACTTAAAAAATGAACATAATAAACCTATATATCTCTTGAACTAAAAAAGATAACGTATTTTTTGTAGATTTTCACAAAAACAATTTATATATTTTTTATTTAGCTCTTTGGATCATAAATAGATTTTTGGCGGTTTTTTAATGTGAGACCCGCTTACGGTGCCAAAAAACTGTAAATCAATTCAAAACCAATATACAGTGCACTCGGGAAAACGTCAACGCTTGTTTACGTCAACATCCAAAAACGTCAACGCTTTTTTTTTACATTACCTACTCTAAAATTTTATGAAATAAATAGAGAGAAGGTTCTCTTCCAAAAATAACAGATTTTTTTTAAATGCATATGATATAAAAATATGATCTCATTTAAAATGTATTCTCTTGGTTCTAGTTGTCTTCTATGGTTCTAGTCAGGTTGAATGTCTTTTTTGTTACCTTTTTGAAATTGTTATGTTTTATTTTAGTTCATAATCAATAAAAAAGTTTAAAAGCACATTATCGACTTGTTAAACGTCAACACCCGCGTTTTTAATTATTTGACGTTTTCCCGAGTTCACTGTAGTTGCAACCTTCAGAAATTACGTTACAGTATCTGCTCCCCAGATACCGAATTATCTACAAAATAAAACGTTTCTAAAACACTGTCTGTCAGAAATAATGAAAATGGGCTTTGCGTTAAAAATGATTTTTCCAGAAAAACCAGCGGCTTGTTCTCGCATGCAAAGTTCTTGTTGAATAAACAAAAAATCTTGTGTCAGATAAACTGTAAATGTTTCAATCTTTTTAAATGCATGTTTGGCTAAGTTAACTTAACAGAGGATTAGTTTCAAATATTATTTTACCAGAGACATTATGCTGAACAAGATACAAAACTAATTTAAGCAATATCTAATGTATATATTCACATAAAATTTTTTTATAAAAGAAGAAAACCTAAATTAATTTTAAACTAAAAGTGAATTTCGAAATTAGTTAAAGTAAACATCAATATATTTCAAAATAATAAGTTTAAGTAATGTTCTTTGTTGAATGCAGACAAACATATTTGAAAATAACATAAATTTATTGTGTTTAATACAAAAACTTTTTTATTAAATACCAGATTTATTTATGTATTGTTTTTATTATTTGGTACGAAATATACTTATAGAAAATGCAATTTTCTTTAAATCAAGAATTACAACCATAAATATACTTTAAAGGAAAAGAAATTAAAAAAGGATTGGAAATAAAAATGGTCACAAAAATAAAAAAAAAAATTCACTAAACTTAAAAAAACTAAATTAATACAAATGCTTAAAATTAAGGAAAATTTGACAACTGTAATTATTTGAATAAATCATATTAAATCAATAAATCAATTATTTAAAGATTTACTTAAAAACTAACGATATACTTTTTGTTATTTCTATATATGTATGTATATGAAAACAAGTCGAGAATAAGCAAATTAGAAATAGAGATGAGTGGATGATGATGAAGGTAATAATATTTAAGAGGTCTTAAATGATAAAAAAAATTGATTTTACTAATGAGGTGTTTTGTTTCAGATTGTACTAAATGTATATACATAGTTTGTTTGTTCTTTGTTAAAACTAACAGCCATGTGAGACAATGTAAAACCCAGCAAATTGTTAATATTTTTTAAGTTGCTCATAGGTTATAAAGAATATAACATTCCAGGGGCCCATACGCACCCATGTGGGTATGAAACCTTTGTATAAAGCCAAAAATCCCTCATTTCGTACGGTCTACATAGAAGAAAATTATGTTTGTTTAAAATAAAGATAAGATTATATTGGCTGTAAAAACACAATACCTGTATGGCACAATCTAAACTACCCGCATAGATCTTTGTAGATGTTGTAGCAGTTGCTATACCATTAGCTACCGTCACATGTCGTTGATTCATAAGACGGGTACGTATCACATCAATAGGCGTAGAGGCAATGGCACTGCCTAAACTGGCTATAAAACTAGAGCTAAAAAGAAGAAATATCTAACTTTCAATATTTGGCCTTTAAAACACGTTCGTATCCACTAAACTTACATAAAATGATTGGTCATCTGATCACCAAAATACTCCATTAACTGTAGTTTACAGAAATCATAGACTGGCAATTCGACCGAAGCTATTACCACTGCTCTCTGAGCCGTAGGACCCACCCCCCGCCACAATCCCTTAACACCTTCGTATTTGTAAATGTCATGGAAGCAAGACCAAACACTTTTCTGCATGAAACCCTTCCCATGCACCTGCATGCGTACCTTCAATACATCGGTGGGATTTGCTATGGCCGATGATATCGCTCCAGCAGCTGCCGCACACAATACATTACCCCATACTCGTTCTGTCCCCGTGTCCGGATCGATAAGAAGCCCATTTTCACTCACTATACTTTTCAGTGTGTAGTAGGTGCCAAATTTGATGGTGCCATAAGTGGCTTGTCTTAATACTGCCGGCCAAATTCTACACAATTGAGATTGTTGAAAATATGTAGCACCACAAGACAACAAAGAAATGAAAATAAACAAAACAAATAACAAATCAGGTGTTAATGACGTTTCTAAGAGGGTGATTTAGTGGCAAAGTATATGACTGTATAATTGCTCACGTTTATATGGTGTGATAAAGAAATATATGTGGAGATAGTATCTAAATCAAGAACAGAGCGGTGAAATATTAAACAAAAAAAAAAAAAAAAAAGAGGGGGGGTGATAATTTTCAGATTCTGTTTGTATGAAATTAGCACATAATTTTATTTATAAAATTCCAAAAGAAAAATAAGATAAACGTCGATAACGTTAACCTCCGTGCTTGTAATAAATTTGGAGCAATCTTACAGCCGGGAACTCTTTATGCACCTTCTGTATAAACCTTCACCTACTGCATAAACAACTACGATAGAAGTTAAATTGAAACTACCTAAACTTAACTTGTATTGAAGTTAAATTGGTAGTGCATAAAAACCGTTTAATTAAGATAAACTAACGCAAATATTATTGAAACTGGGTCTTTATAAGGCAACACGATCTGGATCTTTAAAAGGAACTACGTTTGAGGATCAACTCACCTAAGACAGATGCTAAACTGGGGTTTTATAAGAAAACACGATTGAAGATCAACTCACCTAAGACAGACGCTAAACTGGATCTTTAAAAGGAACTACGATTGAGGATCAACTCACCTAAGACAGAAGCTAAACTGGGTCTTTATAAGACTGAATCTAAACTGGATCCTTATAAGAAACCACGATTGAAGATCAACTCCACTAAGACAGAAGATAATCTGAGTCTTTTTAAGAAACCACGATTGAAGATCAACCCCACTCGGTTTTTATAAGCAACGTTTGAAGGTTAACTCTTCTAAGACAAAGCTAAACTCGGTTTTTATAAGGAACAACAATTTATCAACAGACCTATGATAGAAGCTAAACTGTGACTAAGACGGACGTGACCACATAAGAAACCACGATTGAATATCAACAGATCTTAGATTGAAATTAAACTACATAAGGAACCATAATTTAAGATCAACAAGCTCAAGATCAAAGCTTTAAGATCAAGAAACTAAATTGTCAATAAGATAGAAACTAATTTGCGACTACATTAAAAAACCACGATTAAAGACCAACTACATAATGAATCAAGAATGCTGAAGAAGAACAGCAGACTTGCGGTTAAAGCTAAGCTCCACGATAGAAGGTAAACGTTACCCACATAATAAATCATGATTGAGGATAAAAAGTTTTACGGTAGAAGTTAAATTTTTAAAGCATTAGGAACCACAAATGGAGATCAACAGACTTACGATTAAAACTCAACTTAGACGGTATAAAGTGCTATTATTTTTGCACAGGTTCGACTTAAAACTCAAATCCATAAAGTTCAGATTTATACGCCATTAAGTCTAAAAAGAACTTCCATATTATTTTTCTTATAGAAGATAACAAAAGATTTTAATATACATATAAAATATTTTAAGTTATTATTTTGGGTCTGAGTCTAGCCAGCTCTGGTATAAATTTACCTTATCAAAATATATATACATACATATGTATATATTAATTGTATATACATATATATAGAAATATTGTCCGGTATATTTGTTGTTCTAAAAATAATCTTATATTTTGCTATATCTTAAATAACAACAAAATAAATTTAAATTATTAAAAAATGTATGTATGTACATATATGTAAAATATTTGTTACACAAAATTATAACAGTCATTCGAAATTCTGAAGTACGTTTACAAAAAATTCATTACAAATGATAATAATGTAGCTTAAAGTGTAACAATAATGGCAAGTTATAAATTTTTATTCAATATTAATGAAATTCTTAACAATTTTACAATAGCAATTATAATATTAAATGTAATTACGAACGTTGGGATTAAAAACGTGATGTAATTGCTGTAAACGAGGGTAAGTGATTTAATTGCAGACAACGGGGATAGCTGGAAAAGTTATTGACCTTTACTGAGATAACGTAAGCAACCACGATTAAAGATCAATAAACCTAAGACAGAAGCTAAACTGAGACAAGGTACGCAACAACGATTAAAGTTTAATAAATCTAAGACAGAAGCTATTTTAAATTTGTTTGACAGAACCTATCTAACCACTGCTCTCTATATACTTCAACATAAAAACATTTTATTTTACATACCATTAAATTAGTTTTCATCAGTTTTCCAAAATAAAGCTGTTAGGAGTGTCATAGAAACCAATATTGTCAGAATTGGTTTTAAAACCGACAAGAAAAAATGTTTTGGTGTCATAGGGCGCTGCTACACGTTCAATAAATATCGAGATATTTCTAGTATTATGATATTTATTGTATGTGTAGCAGTGCCCTATGACATCAAAGCATTTTTTCTTGTCGGTTTTAAAACCAATTCTGACAATATTGGTTTCTATGACACCCCTGTGTATTTTAAATTAAATGTCCGGTGATTAGAAACATTTAAGTCTAATATAATGAAAAATCTTTAGTAAAACAAATACAAATTATCTAGGTAGGTATATTAAATCCATTAATTACCCTACAAAAAAAAGTGTGGATTTATGTTATCAAAAGCAAGTTTTTGGAAAAAAACCTAAGGAAACTGCTTGTTAACAAGTATGACACATTAGAAATATTTGCCTTTAAAATGTGGTTGCTGGTTAGGCAATTAAATAATAATTTAATTTATATAATTTTTCTATTTAAATACTTTAGGGATTATATTTTCTGTTTTTTACTTATATATATATTTATTTATGTATATAAATAAAAATGTCTTTCTATGACAATAATCAGTTTATATTGGCCATTTGCGGTAAGAGCGATATAATTTAAAATTTGTTTTATTTGCATTAAGTTCTACGAAAATCTTCAAGCGATAAAATTTTTCACAGTTTTATGTTAAACTCCTTTTACTTTCTGTATTGTTGTTGTAAAAGTTAAAACTATAAAATTTTCTAATCCAAGGGTTCTGCATCGAGATCCAGACCAGAGAATTGTTCCAGGGAATTTGTGCTGTGCAGTATTATGCGTATTTGCAACAAAGTTATTTAAAGAAGTTTGAAATCTCTTTAAACATTCAAAATCATTTTACTTAAAACTATATAGGTATATTTTGCAAGTTATTACACTTTGTAACAAATGAGCGGTATAATCTGTGTGGTATAGAATTTTTCATAAAAACGTGAATAAATATAAGACACAAATAATGTGTGCGTCATTTAACAATTGCCTTTTATCTGAGAGTCTGAAACGTGTGTTTTAAAAGTGATAAGAAATTGTAGTTTTATGAATATTCATGAGTTTATTGCTTTTCTTTAAGGTAAAATTGTAAAGTACAAATATTTTTACCATTTAAAGTAATTAACTTCAGCATATTAAATAAAAAATTGTGGGAAAACATTGAGGCGGCCTGGAAAGCTATACCTATTTCCCCAATAGTAAAAATTTTTTATCTTTTTATAAATATAAAATAAATTGAAGTTACTGTTCTGATGAATGTTTTAATTATATGACCACCACTATATACCTAGTTGATTAAGGTTTATTGACTCCTTTTAATTTGGATTTTATCAATAGATTTTTTTACATTTTGATGTAAACACTTGTTATTGCGAACACTGCGTATTGATTTAGAAAATGCGGTAAATGTCATTTTTTTGCGAATGTTTTTTTAACACTATTTTTGTTGTATTGGATAGATGTTCGGATACTTAACATATTTTCAACTTTAAATTGAGAATATGAAATTAAAACTGAGAAACTTACAAAACAATTTGAGAATATCAATATTAAATTATCTAAAAATTAAAATTAATCCAAAAATCCAAATGAAATTGAGAATTTTTATTTAAAAATGTGACAATTTCCATTAAAATTGAGAATTTTCTCATTGTTGGTTAAAGTTAATGTTATTTTTATTTTAACTAAACCAATTTTAACTAACAAGAATAAAACCAAACTTAACTACCTACTCATGAAACAATTATTAAAATTATTCACACATTCATCATTCAAACATTTTAACATATTCTCATTCAATTTTAGTAGTACAATTCAATCTATGGATACTTTCTAAACACTCATATAAACAATATATAACAGCCACCTGTTAAGAATCACTGCCGCTGTAGGTAAAACAAATAAATTCACAAATCTACTTACCCAGAATATAACGCTCTTAAACCTTCTTCTTTGCTAATTTTTATAAATGCATCCGTCATGCCACGATATCGTATTTGTGCAAATGCTTGATCAATTTTTTGACCTTGAATCTGGAGGCGGGTTTTTGTTGTATCAATTGGAAAAGTGCCTTTTTAATGAAATTAGAAAATATAGAAAAAAAAACAAAATTAATATCAACAACTAACAACAATCTTCGTGCACATAATCATGTAAACAAATTATATAGTTTATAATAATAAAAACAATACAAAATAGCTTGACTGGCGTAAATAACTAAAACAAACAATTTAAAACGATAAGACTGGCGACCACTATGAGCAACTCAGTAGAATTCGCACTAGGGAGATTTGGTACACACATGTACGTACATATACACAAAGTATTCTATACTACACATGGGCTGTAGAATTGTACGTCGGCTGTTGCTACATACAAAAAATTCCTTTAAAGCCCCCAACGTAGTCAAGTATATTTTTATTTCATTATTAAAGATGACATGATGGTTATTTCTGTTGTTTATTTCTTTTTATTTTATTACATTAATTACAATTCATATTGCATCATGTGTTTTTTCTCTGCTTATGTTAGCATAAACATGTTTGTTTGTATTTTTTTTTTTTACCAAATTCTGCTGTTATTGATGCCAAACCACCATAAATAAATGGCCGTATGTCACGTTTATCCAAGTTTTGTTTCATTTCTGGTTATATTGTTTACCAACTTTGTTAGTCGTTTTTTATGGTTGGTTTTTTAATTTTATATTTTTAACTAATTTTCTTTTATAATTTTAGCAGGGAAAAATCACTCTAAATTTTATAACGCGAGGTTATACCGTATATTTTTTGCAAATAGGTGTTTTTTTTCTGAAAATGGATTCTAACAGCTGGAGCAGAGCTGTGAAAGTAGCAGCTGTTGCCTAAAAAGTGCTAGCAATGGGGGTATGTTCAGTTAAAGTTCATTTGTGTTTTATTTCTTCTAATCGGGCAATGCCTTTCTTTAAAATTTTATAACAAAATACAGAGAGGGCAGCACCTGTTTTAAATGACAAACAAAAATAAAAATTACTTTTAAAGAGTTCCCGTGTTCTTTTTTTAAAAGTTCGCATAATATGTTGTTAGAAAAAATCATAATCAGCAGCCAAGACTACCAACCACCCACAGCCATGACGACGACGACGGCGACAGACGAAAAAATAAAATAAGAAAAAGAGAGAAGAAAAAAAGAGGTGGAGGGAGGATGAAAAAATTTCGCCTTCTCCTCCAGATTCTTTTTTGCTCGTGTGGTGAATTTAAAATAGTGGTGAACAAATCGGTGAGTATAACAATCGTGGTGAGTTTTTGAATTTCACCACAAATACAGATATTCAAAATTCGAAATAATTATAGCAGAGCCATCTAGTGGCCGTTTTGAAGAGGGGTGGAAAACTTTTAAAAGTCAGCACTCTAAAATTCTGCCAATTATAGCATCAGGGACAGGAACCGAAACCAAAAAAAAAAATTCCTAAAACCCTGCACAAAATAGCTTGAAAATAAAATCAATTATAAAAAACAAGTACCGTTAGAAATTAGGGTAAAATTTAAGACTGTTAAAAAACCGTTATATATATATATATATATGTATGTACACATACACGTGATTTGACTGCACTTTTCAACCTTCACTAATTAATGACTTTTAAATGATTTTGTCAAAAAAAAACAAATTTTGTGTTAAATGTTTGTCATAAATCTATATTTATTTATTTATAAAAAAAAAATAAAAAAATATACAAAATCTAATTATATATACATAATGAAATTATAGATAAATTAAAATAATACATATATAAATAAGAGTAAAAAAAATAATATCATTTATATATACATATGTATATACATATGTATATAAATAACCAGTTATTTTGCTAAATTTATTTAAAATTCCTATTATCTTTACTTAACATTCATAAAATATAAAAAACAAACTAAATAAAGAGTATATAATAAAAAAAAAATACTAACAAATTATTGTAAATAATAAATAATTGATTAAAAATTTCTTTCAAAATTGTTCGCTGAGTGAACGAATTGATTGATGGATGGATGGATGATTTTTCAATGTGGTAATGAAAAGTACCACCAGTAGTACCAGTATATTATTACTGTTTTACGATGTTAGGGTCATTTTTCATTCTTTTTAAAATGTAAAATTACCCCAAAGAAAAGAGCATTCATTAAAAACCTCCAAAATATTTAAAAAGGTCCAAACATTTTTCATTTTTTTTTGCCACTTTCGTGGTGGGCCATTATTTGCAGCGCCGATTCATCAAAGCCGAATGTTGCACTTTGACTTGAAGCAAATCTTACAATCTATCTGGAGCATACAACTATTAACTTTAATTTTTAATCATTACATACATTTTACATGCATTACATATTTTCTTTTTTCCTCTTTTGCAGGTTTTAAGTGGATCTCTTTTCATTGTTGGTGGTATACTTTTTATTGGTGGTACATTGCTGTTGCATATTTGAGGGCACAGCTTTTGGCTTACTGCAATTAATTACAGGTATTTGTTACTGGCGCGTAGGTGGCCAGCAAAAATATACGTGGTTGAGTAATGTCAACCGAACATTGTTTTATATGGTTTGGAATACTGCTGCAACTGACATTCACATATATTTGATATGATGGGATTGCGGTTGTATGTTTGGGTATCACAGCCATAATATTGACATTTAAACTACGAGCTGAATCCCCACTGCTGTTGCTGCAGCAACAACGCGATGCAACGACAATTGTGGTAATGAAACGACTGCAGGGAATAAAATTCATGCGCATGCGTGAGGACTATTTGCAGTTGTTGTCCATGGATTCTAACGACAGTTGTTGGTACATATTTCGAAAGTATAACACATACTGCCTCTTATCAAAGTATTTATTCTATGTCTCAGCCTTTTAATCATATTTATTTAAACGCCAGTTGACTGGGATTTGATTGTGACATGAATTGTCTGTACACACTGGCAATAGCCGGGTTGCTGGGCAGTCTACTAGGTGGTCTACTAATCGATCGGTATGGACGACGTCGATTATGTGTTTTAACACTTTTGCCTGCCACCATTTTTATGTTCATTGCGGGTGGCATTATGGACTATCTAACGCAGGCTGAAGTTGCCATCGTACCAATCGAATTTGAAATTGTTTCCATACTCATACTTCTGTATCTATCAGTTTATCATATGTGCTGGTATTTCCAAAACCGCTGCCGTCTATTTATTAGAGGCATTCACCGTAACACAAAACACGAAGTGCATTGACGCTGTATTGATTGGGGAAAATTTACTGTAAATCTTATTGACAGTCATTTCGTTTAAACTGACCGTCAGTGCAACTGCTTTGTATTTCGTAATGGGCGTCCTGTGTCTACAATTGGGATTGTACTTGGTTCTTTGTATGCCGGAAACAAAGGCTTTAACATTGTTCGAGTGTTTACAGGAATTTAGGAGAGTTTCGTTAAGCAAATAGAGGTGAACTAAATTAATTTCGTTTAATATTTCAAAAAAAAATATACGAGTGTTTTTTCATTTATACATATGATGATTCATATTCTGTGCTTGTACAATTATAAAGTTAGTTGTTTTTTTTTAATAAAACAGTTAAATATATGTAATATATGTTTGGCGTTTTGTCTAGTGAAAAAAGATTTCTAAGAATACTTTAAATAAGATATGTAATGTTAAAAATAATAAAATAGGTTATAGTTACTTTTTATACCCACCATCTAAATTATGGGGGTGTATTAAGTTTATAATGCCGTTTGTAACACATCGAAATATTGGTCGTAGAATAAAAAAGTCAACATATTATGGGCACTTATAAGATTCTAATATGATCTAGCCATGTCTGTACGTCACTTGAAGACACGATAGAGCCTCGAAAAAAAGATTTATATTACTTGTTTCACCGAAAACGAATTGATGACTTTTCAATGTGGTAACGAAAAGTAGTGGTTGCACTGTTTTAAATAAAACTAATATTCATATTTTTAATTTTATTTCAATTTTATTTATTTATTTTATGTCTTCTTCTTTCTGTTTTGTATATTTTGTCATTTATTTAAAATTATATGTTATTAGTTACTGCATAATTTTATTTTGTTGTTTTATAATTTAATCATACCATCATTTTAATGCAGTTTTATTTATGGTTTTAAATCATATTTTCTGTTTGTGTTTTGTAAATGTCAATTTGTCATATAGTACCATTACAAAGTTTACTCTATTTTTTCTTCATCTGGTTTTACTTTTAATAATTATTATAATTTAGAGTTTTACATTTAACAGCAAATTTAACACAAAGCTAAAGCATCATTTTTTTTTCATTATTATTATTATTATTATTATTAATACTTATTAATTTTTACTTTTATAATATGTATTTTTCTTTTAATAATCTTTTATTATTAGTATTTATAATAAACAATTATTAAGGATAATTTTTTGGTTTTTGGTTTAATAATTAATAGATACAATTACAAATATATTTGTTTCTTATGTATTTATTTATACGTCAAGTTAAACATTTAAATAATACATACACTGGAAAAATACAATAAAAAATGAAGTGAATTAAATAGAATTGAAAAGTTAAAAGATAGTGAGAGAGAGAGAGAGAGAGCGAGAGTATATTTAATTTCTTTGTTTACTTTGGTTACACTTACAGAAAGAAATACATACATTAATTGTGTGTGTGTATAGTGAGGGGGGGTGGGGGGGTGGTTTGGGTTTTTGATAATTATTTAAATTAAATGCTAATTACTAATATGTTTTCATAACTCTTTTCAATTAAATTTATTCTTTGATATTCTTTGTTTATTTTTGGGTTTTTTACATTATGCCGAAAGTTAGTATTTGTTTAAATATCTCTAAAAACTTTTTACTGCTTTTATTGTTTTATAGATTTTAGTGTTGGTTTTTTTCTGAAAATTTTGTTGTTTATTTTTACTACTTTTGTTGGTTTTATGAAGTGCCTTTTTCTTTTTCTTTATTTTCAATTTGGTTTGTTATTTATTAATTTATTTTATTTTATGTTTTGTGTTAATTCCAAATTTAGGGTTTTATTTAGTTAGTTATCTCTAATATTGACTATTGTAACTGCTCCATATTCAATATTATTTTAAAAATTATTATATTTTATTGTTTATTTTGGTTAAAATACATATGTTGATTAATTGAATTGAATGTTTTTATGTCAAATTGATTGTAGTTTTTCTTTATCGACTTTTTAACTCTAGAATTTTAACAACTTATATATGCATGTTCGATTTTATTATTATTATTTTTCTTTTATTAAGTTTAAATATTTCCAAAACTTAAGTTCAATTTCTATTATATATTTTTGTTAATTTAACATAAAACTAAAGTATTAAAGACTTAGTTGAAAAAATATATGTAAAAGTTTTTAAAATATATATTTTGTTTAAGTTAAATTTTGTTAGTTTTAGTTAAATTCTACTAAATTTCTTTCCACAAATCTAAATTTTTCTCTAATTTATTTTTGTTATCATAAAAATTCTTAAAGTATGTAAATATGCTAGAATTATTTAAGTTTTTTTTTTTTTTTTATAAAAAATCTAACATTTTTGCATACATATGTATTTTACTTACAACACTCAATAACTACATTTACTAATACTCATTCATATTTATAAAAAAATAAGAAAATATTTTATTATAATTGTTAGGTTTTTAATAATTTGTTTGAAAACTCATTTAACTAACATAAATTTTCATTACGTACAGTGGCTTATAGCTTATTTTATGCCGTTTTTCTTTTTTTGTTTTCAATAATCCATTAAACAAACAAAAATAATTTATTGAAAAATGTACAATTTTAATACAAGAAATGCTCGTTTTTTCATGTCACAGCTTATTTTATGCAGTCAATTTCTACTATAACGATAGCTCAATGGAGCGTTGTTGGCTATTCGTTTTTCTACTTCTATCAACATTTTCTGCTGAATTAAGGTTCGATTTTGTAACCTCCAGTGTTCACTTAAAATAGTTCAAATGAGTCCGCGTACAACGATAGAACTACGATAATTGGTTTTAAACATTTCCAAAATGGTCACTCACAGTGAAAAATAGCAGAAATGGTTAACATTAAGTGATTCATCCATGAAAATCGGGTTCATAACAAAGGCAAATGCAAGGCTTTACAACTAGCCTTCGATGTTGAAGTTGAAGCTGACCTTGGCAAACAATGTTGCGTTGAAACTGTTCGTTGTGTCTTGCGCCAACATAGTTTCAATTGCCGAGTTGCAATCAAGTAATCGTTTATAAACTCGAAAAACAGATTGCACAATTTTTGCAAGACATTCAGCATTTTGGTTTAACATATTTAATTCAGATGGCATATGTTTGGTGGAAACCAAATACAGAACACAACAAAGTGTCATAGTTTCGAGCTGTATGTCAGCTGCTGGTACTGAGAATTTAATATTTATTGAAAGAACTATGTACAAGTTTAAGTACTTTTAGATTCTGAAGGACAACTTAGTGGAAAGCGCAAAGATCAGATTTTTGATTTCACTTGGTTAACGATCCGAAGCACAAACCGGGTATTGTGCAAACGTGGCTAATATATAACTGCCCACATTTGATGACACTTTTTTAACATATTTTTTTTTTTAAATAACACCAATTTCTTTTTTAAGTTCCTGTTAGTTTTCTTTTTCTGGAGTTTTCAAACAAAAACTGCACTGCACAAAATAACCTGTGAGCCACTGTCTTCATGTAATTCATTTTTATAGAATTTTATATTAAATGTATAAAATCATTAAGAAATAATTCAGAAAAATTAGCAAAATAAAAAAAAACTCTGTTTCATTACAGGTTTAATTAACTAGAATTTAATAAATGTTTAACCAAAGTTTAATAACAATGATAAAAATGACTAGAAACAGGCTCCCAAATGCAATAGCCGCTGGCACTTGGGTTATGGCTTAAGAAAACTTCTTAGCATATTTATACTCGCATTACCTATGTTGAGTGATATCTAGTGGATACAGCCTTAAGAAACATGCTAAACCATTTGAGGGAGATCGGTCAAAAATTCTGACCAATATTTAAAAAAAAATCAGACCTAGAATGGACAAAATCTCGAAATTTTAATTTTTATCTTAATCGATACAGCGGTATAGAAATGTCACATTTATTTCCAAAAAATTTCGATTCTGCCCCATTGTGTGTGCATGCAATATATATGAAAAACCTTTAAAACTTTTGAAAGAGGGCGGGCAAGGTTTAACGTGCTTCTGAAAAGTAAATATATAAATATATCGTATTGGTGAACAACTGAGGAGTTGAGGATTGATAATTTAGTGAAATTAATTAATGTTATTAATTTTTCTAAGGCCATTTAAAAACTAAAAAAATTAAAATATGCTGATCTTCCTTTAAGAAAAAAATATACAATTTTAAATGAGGCAAAATTTTAAGATATTATAACAGAATTTAAAACTAATAAAGATCTAAGTGTTCTCAAATAAATGGCATTATGATTTTTGCCATTTTTAATTTTCACATACCAAAATTCCTAAAATGGGGCAAATGTCTTTCAAAATCTGAATTTTTTTTATAAAAGTGACGTTATTTATCATGTGTTTAAGTAATATAAGAACTATATACAAATATGGAACCTTTTAGAGGATCGGTACTTTGTGTTATTAGAATTTTGTTCTTAAACCTGTTTTTTTATTTTTTATATTGGCCAAGTTTAAATAGTGCTGGGGAGGGCTATGTCCTCTTAAATTAGTCAAATCTTATTTTACACGCTTTTGCGTGTCTGTATATAAAAATTATATATAGTCCCGAAGAAAATTTGTTTCTATATTAGAAAAAATATAGGAATTTTTTTGGGAAACACTTAAAAAATGTGGACCTTTTTCACAATCCAACTTTGGATGCTTCTAACTTTTTATAGGGAAGAGATAACTGCTTGCAATTTTGTTTTAATTGTATTTAGAATTTTTTCATAAATAAGTGGATATTTTAGAAAAATTTTCGACCATGGGTAGGCCCGCAAACATCCAAAAAAGTTCGAACAAAATTAAACAAATAAACCTATATATGTCTTGAACTGAAGCATATAACAAAACACATGTAAGAGCATTTTTTGTAGATCTGTTTGTATTTCAGCTCATTTAGATCATAAATGGATTTTTGACGATAAAAAAAAAAAAAACAAAAATGTGGGACCTGAAGGGACGAACTTTGAGAAGCCACACACTGACAGCTCTTCTGTCTATGACGCCAAATCAACTTAAAAACACCTCAGCTTCAAACTTTTGAAATTTCATTACGATATCAGTGATACCGAAATATTTTCAAAATAAAACATCTCTAAGCCACTGTGCACTGCCTATAGAAGATGCCGAGAAAAGTTTGCCGCTCTAAAAGTCTTTGTAGCAATAGATAGATGAGGTTTAATAACTTCTGGCCCTCCATAGGCTATTATTGTTCTAATATGTTCTTAGGATCCTTAAAGACACATATACACATATTTAACTATCTAAAGTACTATTTTATTCTTCTAGGATATTCGAATACATAAATCCTTAAACACATAGAACTTTCAAACGAATAAAATCTCATTTCAGCTTCTCGCATTATTTCAGTTTTAAAAGAAGAAAAAATAAGTTTAGTTTCGGGAATTTTAAAAGATTTTTAAATTTTTTGTATGAAAAACAAGTTTTGAATTATTATTTGAAAACTGTATGATTTTCATAAATAAATAATAAATTTTAAAATAAATTTCTGTATGTTTTAGAAAGCTGTACACACCCTAAAACATAATTATTTAAGAAAACTTTAAACAAAAAACAATTTAAGTGTCATTCGTGTGGTGTATTCAATCTACTGTGAGCGTCAATATAAAGTTAACAGAGGTTTTTTTGCATGAGAAAAATTCTACTGTTTAATTAATTAATTGCGTAAAAATTGGTATATTTTAACTGTAAATCATGTAAATTTTTATACGCTTTTGTTATTGTTTCTTTTCTTTTTGTTAATTCAATTCTAATATAAAATTATTTATATTAATATAATTAAGATTTTGTAGTGTTGAATTTATTTTGACTCTCACTGTATGTCAAGTATGTTATATAGTTTCTTTACCAACTAAAATATCTAATTTTAGAAGTAAACGAAAGAATTCATTTAAATATTATTTTAAGCTAAAGTTAATTTCTCCAGACAGCTTTAAGTTTAAAATAAATTATAAATCTAAAAAGAAATTTTAAAAATTTTAGAAATAGAATAATTATTATTTCATAATCGAACTGTGAATTTTTACTTTTTGATAATTTTAGTTAGGCTCGAGTTCATTAAATTTAATTTTCATTAAATTATTTTTACTGAAGTTAGGAATTACAACTTGAAAAATTTATTATTAAAAAATGTTAGATAATTTTTCTTGACTGGGGATCGAACCTGGGTTATCTAACATTTTTTTTAATAATAAATTTTTGAAGTTGTAATTCCTAACTTCAGTAAAAATAATTTAATGAAAATTAAATTTAATGAACTCGAGCCTAACTAAAATTATCAAAAAGTAAATTTTAGAAATTTTAGAATTTTATTGAAAAGTGTCATACAAACAGATCCACATTTAAAAATATTAATTTGTTAAGGGTCACAAATTTCGTTTCATAGTTTTAATAATACATTTTTATTTCTGTGTAAACATCACATCATTTTATATTATTTAGGTTGTGGTTTTTCTTACATTAATTGCTTATTTTTTTCCAGTTTCAAAACTATATTTCATTTTAAATTTCATGTTATTATTGAGTTTGTTTTATATATATTTTACTTATAAACGGCGGGTAGTACTAATTTTCTTTGTTTAATTTAATGTGTAAAAAAAGTTGAGAGAGAGAGAGAGAGAAAAAAAAAACTAATTTTGTTAATTTTGTTTTTAGCTTTAAAGTTGTATGTAGTTAAATTTCGTTATATTTTCAGTTTGCTTTATTTTAGTTTTCTTTACGATCTATAAAATTTTACCTGTTTTTTTTTTGGTTTAATAAGTTTTTCTTTATTTTATTTTAATTATTTTAATTTTCATATAAAAAGTATAAGCAATTAGTAAACATTTTTTTAGTTGTTGTTATTTGTTAAGGTTTTTTTTCTTTTATAAAAATTGTATGTTTGTTTTGTTAATAATTTTCATTGACTACTCGTAGATTTTTAATAAAGTAGAAAAAAAAAATCGAGAAAAAAAATTGTTTGGTTGAAGTTTTTGTTTTGTTTTGGTTTTAATAAATTGTTTTTTTTTTGTATTGTCATTATGTTTTTCCTTAATAATTGTTGTTGTTGTTGTTGTTGGTTTTGTTTTGTGTATATTTAATTTTATCCCTTATATAAATGTAATTATTTGTTGTTTTGTTTATGTAAAAGTCGAGATTGTAATACCTACCGTTTCAAAACATTTTGGTTTTTTAGTTGTTCAATTGACTTGCATTGATTGCTTGCTTTTATATTAACGTCATTTCCATTACATTTTTTTCGGTGTATAAATTTCCCATTACAAAATGGTGTAATGCCAGTGATGTGAATGTGTTTTGTATGAGTATGAGTATTATGTATTATGAGTTGAGCTTTTTTTTTTTCTTTGTTGTGAAAAATAGAAATTGCTTAGAAAGTGTGATTTCGGGCATTTTGTTAGAAATATTTTTGCATTCAAGATGTTTCGTTTGTACTTAAAAAAATCTTAAAATATTCAACGGTATAAATGCTTCAATCGAAAATGTGTTCTGCTGATGTATATTGAAATTTTATAAAATTTCACATAAAGTTTATTATAGTTGCCTACATTTGTTGAACTTAAAGTCCTATTGCTATTTTCAATGGTCTCTATTGAAAAATGCTAGATAAACTAGTGGCTCCAGGAAGAAATTTTTCGAAGTAAAGAGGAACAAAGAAAATTAAACCTTTTTTTCTTGGAATATTTTTGAGACCTTCAAGTTTTCATGCAAATTAATAAAATGCAACAATAACTAAATAAAAATTAAGATTTTTTAAAGTTTTTTTTTTTTTTTTGGGTTTTCTCATGGTGTACCTATACAAGGTGAGTAGTGCAGTAGCACAGCTGACTGACTTTGTTTACAATTTAGGGCTATTGACAGTAGTACATAGCACTGATGGGATTTGTGGTACAAACAAAACTTTATTGGTACGCTGGTACAGTTCATCCCTTTTTGGTACAATTTTTTTTTTAAGGCGAATCCACTTTTCAGGTGTCGTTGAGAGCACAGCTGTTCTACTTTTTTTTTTTCTTACTTAGAGAGAGAAATGTCAAAAGTTGCTTGTGTTTTTGACGTATCGACCAACGAAAGCAACAAGCAAAATTTCAAAAATTGTTTTACATTTTTAAGTTTTCTTTCTGTTATTTTGTTTTTATTGAATAAAAAGTGTTATGAATTCTTACTATATGCTTTTTTATTTAATAGCGAAATTTAGGTACAATTTATGGTAATTTGGTACAATTTTGCCATTGAGACGGTACAATTTAAGAATTGTAAGATCCAAACAGTGGTACATAGTAGTATGTTATACAAACAAAATGCCTGTTGTTTCTGTATTGTGTTGCATTTGTTGCCGTTTTGCACTCACCTTGTATAGTTACACCATGGGTTTTCTATTTAATAGCCACCTTAAAAATTAAACACTTAGAAAAATAACTATGATCATTTAACAAATAAATAACTTTTAGAATACGAGTATATTATTCAAACATTTGTTTTAAAACTCTATGAATTGTAATGAAAAACGGTAAAAATGAATTGATAGCTAGATGAATTTTCTGAGTATAATAAATTAGTGCCGGATGTTGAAGGCATTATCATTTTTTGTAGCTTCATTTTTAAAGCGATTTTATGATGATTTTCAAAAATTTTGTATTGTCAACTATTTACATCCCTTGTTTTTTTTGTTAATATTATATTTTGTTATTTCATTAATAATATTTTTTTTAAGTTTTTATTAATTGTTGTTGTTGTTTCTTAATTTTAAGGAAATATTTTTATTTAAAAAAAAATTCTATAAGTTTTCTGGAGTTTTTGTTTAAGTTTATGGTTTTATTTAAATATTTTATAGTTTATTTTTTTAATTATTTGGAGTTTATATAGTTTAAATTGTTTACAGGCCAAAAATAAATTTGTTTTGTTAAAAAAACGTCTTACAATTTTGTTTAGTATTTTATTTTTTGGAGGGGAGGAAGGTTTTTGGTTTTGTTAAAATTCTTGTTAGGATTTTATTATTATTTTCGGTTTGTTAAATATGGTAGTTTTTAGTTTTCAATATGGAAGTTTTTAAGGTTTACATTTAGTTTTATTTGTTAGTTTTTTTTTTAATTTATTTTCAATAGTTGAGCTTCAATACTGTTTTTTTCCTTTCGTTTTTATTTGGAATTATTGTTGGAATTATAAATGTTTTAGGTTTTACTTTACAGAAACTTAAAAATATATTTGAACTTAGATTTTTTTTGTTTTGTTTTTATTATTCGTTCTGAGTTGGTTTTACAAATCAAATGCAAATGTTTATTATTTTTATTTATTTCAATTAATGATTTTAAGCTTTAGTTTTTTTTTAAGGTTTTAATATTTAATATGTTATAAATGCGTTTTTCTCTAAATAATTTTGTTAAGAATTTAAACTAAAATTTCAATTAAATGGATTCTTAATCAACACAAAAACTTATGGAATATTTTAAGTTTTGAAAAAAAAAATTAATAAGTTAAATAACTTATCGATAAGATAGAAACAAACTACAACAGAACTAGAACAGAACTAGAACAGAACTGGAACAGAACTGGAACAGAACTAGAACAGAACTAGAACAGAACTAGAACAGAACTAGAACAGAACTAGAACAGAACTGGAACAGAACTAGAACAGAACTGGAACATAACTAGAACAGAACTAGAACAGAACTAGAACAGAACTGGAACAGAACTAGAACAGAACTAGAACAGAACTGGAACAGAACTAAAACAGAACTAGAACAGAACTAGAACAGAACAAGAACAGAACTAGAACAGAACTAGAACAGAACTAGAACAGAACTAGAACAGAACTAGAACAGAACTAGAACAGAACTGGAACAGAACTAGAACAGAACTAGAACAGAACTAGAACAGAACTGGAACAGAACTGGAACAGAACTAGAACAGAACTGGAACAGAACTAGAACAGAACTAGAACAGAACTAGAACAGAACTAGAACAGAACTGGAACAGAACTAGAACAGAACTAGAACAGAACTAGAACAGAACTGGAACAGAACTAGAACAGAACTAGAACAGAACTAGAACAGAACTGGAACAGAACTAGAACAGAACTAGAACAGAACTAGAACAGAACTAGAACAGAACTAGAACAGAACTAGAACAGAACTGGAACAGAACTGGAACAGAACTAGAACAGAACTAGAACAGAACTAGAACAGAACTAGAACAGAACTAGAACAGAACTAGAACAGAACTAGAACAGAACTAGAACAGAACTAGAACAGAACTAGAACAGAACTAGAACATAACTAGAACAGAACTGGAACAGAACTGGAACAGAACTAGAACAGAACTAGAACAAAACTTTATTTAATTTTTGTTTAAATTTTCAAGGTTTTATAAATGTCTTTAAATTCTTGCGTTAATCATTAAAATAAAATGTTATTTTTAACAAAAAGTTAATAATATTTCAATTCAATATTTATAAATTATTTACAGTATGAATTAATTTGTTTTGTTAAAATTAGAAAATAATTTTATTTATTTAATTTTTGTTTTATACTAAATGTTGTTTTGTAATTGTTTATTTTTTTTCGTAAGAGATTTGGGTACAGTAAATCTCTTGTTAACACACCCTGCTGGGCGATGTCCACCATAACTTAATAATTGTTGTTATTAAAAAGTTTTTTTTTTTAACAGTCCTGCAAGAAAATAAAAAAAAACTTAATTAATAAAAATTAACACAATTTATTTGAAACGGCTGCCACTCACTTCATTTAATGCTGTGCAAATTTTGTTTAACAAAAATAATTGTAATTTGTTTTGCAATTAGTTTTTGTTATACATTTATTTTTATCATTTTTCTAAGTGTAGATTAAAAATCTAAATTGAAATTCAGTACAATGCAGGAGTCGTAAGAGAAATGTAAGATGATTCTCAAACAAACCATTCATCTTTTTGGGCTGCACCGACGGCATTGGCCGCATTTTGGGCAGCCGCATTGTTGACGGCGATATTGGTTTGGGATAATCCCAGATTATTAACTGAATTTGTATTTAGATCTTGACCTAATTGACGAAATTTGCCAAGCACAAGATGGGACGGACTTTGGTGGCCATCTTCAAGTAATTGCGTTGCATGCGGTGGTACCCGGTGTATGGTCCCGCAGGGTGATGCCAGTTTCCCGACATGGGCGGTAATTGTGTGTGTTCTCTCGTCAATGTACCGCCATGCGTATAGTGCAGATGTTTCGACGAGCCATTTGTCTCAGCCAGATTATGATGTACTGAAAATAAAATTACAATGTTTTATAACATTTATATTAACTGTCCATAAGGTAGGTGTATGGTGTATGGGAGTAGCAAGAAATTTTGTTCACTTACATTGTATGGCCGTATTTTGTTGATTGTTTGTTTCTTCTTGTCGCCGACACACGCATATTGTTATGCCCACAATGGCTGCACTTAATATCAGCAGGATACTAACCACAATCATGACGAACCATGTCACATCCATGCCAAACACTGTACTGGAGGTCTCACCTGCAAAATTTTTTATAAAAAAACAAAATATTGTATATAATGAAAATTAATTGTTTTTGTTATAACAATGTTGCATTGGCTAGAGGTGAGAGCGAGTTTTAATAATTGTTTGCTTTAGAAATGTTTAGAGTTTGAAATGATATATTAATTCTTATATCGACAGTTCAATTCCAAACCATGCTATGATTTGTTTGTTTTTAGCAAAGTGACGATTTGACGAGTTTTTCATTGAAAGTGACGATTTTCTGAATTATTAAAAATGTCTATCATTTGTTTGTTTCATCAATGTATTTGGTACCAAATTCTCCCTTTTTTTTGAGACAACAACTATTTTTCTCATTTAATAGCATAAATATTAAGAAGAACATAACATATTTCAAAAACAAAACTAAGTAATATATAGTAGTGTTTTCTTAATTATTGACATTTGTTAAGTTTGAGTATAATAATTCCAAATAATATTGAGTCAGGATAGTAGAAATTACTTATTTATCTGTAAATATAAAAAAGCAATTTGAAATGCTGAATTCTATGAAGTAAAATTTTTAGAGGAAACAATTTCGGAATTTCAACGTCGAAATTCTCCTATTTTAACAAAACGTCTAGAGAATATTCAGAGAATTTAAATAAGAAAAATAAGGATTTTTTTTTGAAAATAAGTACCTGCATATTATGGATGAATTGGATTATATACTCAAAATGTTATTTAAAACTTAATAAACTAAATTGTTTTGACATTGAAATTTAACCTCAACTGACCTGAACACTCTTCAGTTTTAGCTGATCAGTTTTTATTCAATTCTCTTTAGAATCTGCCATTTCATTTACACACATCAATTCAATTTTTGTACTTTTTAATGCAAATCAACATGAATGAAAAAAAAAAAACAAAAGGAAATAAGACAATTTACTAGTACTGCCAAGTTTGTACCGGTTTTGTTCTCTTTTCCCTTCACATCCAAAAATACTTGCCTTGACGAGTCAATATTGAAAAGTGTGAAAGCGGTCAAAGATTTTTTTAAAAAGTTAAAATTTATGTATTTTGATATGTATTGTACAAGAGACTTGAATTTTTATGATTTCATTTAAATAAAACTTTCAAAATATATATTATAAGAAATAGTGGCTTTCTTTCGATTTTTTGACGATTTTTAAAATTTGAAATGACGATTTTTTTTTCTTTTTTATCGGGATTTTATGTATTTGATATGTATTGTACAAGAGACGTGAATTTTTATGATTTCATTCAAATAAAACTTTCAAAATATATATTATAAGAAATAGTGACTTTCTTTCGATTTTTTGACGATTTTTAAAATTTCAAATGACGATTTTTTTTCTTTTTTATCGGGATTTTAACGATTTTTACCGAAATTCATCTGGCAGCCCTGATTACATCACTTCCAGCAATATACAACAAGTTAATAATCAATTGCATTATAATTTAAACAAAAATGTGCTGATAAACAAAAAATCTCAATACGTGTAATAACAATAATGACAATAATAAATGCAGCAAGTATCAATGTTGATGCCAGTGTGTGTTTGAATGCAAAGCATAAACAAATTTATTAGCGATAATAAATTCATGTATACAACATTTAACACCAAACAAAAACAAAAATAATAATATATAAAATGAAACGAAAAACAAGTGATATCAGAAAAAGTAGCAAACTAAATACAATTACAAAAATTATGCAATATTGAAAAAAAGAAAGAAGAGAAATGAAAATTGCTGGTGATGATGCTGATGTTTGCTACTGCTACCAACTGAAGGTGTAGGCATAAAAAATCTATAAAAACAAATGGGGGAAAAGATATGCACTTGTATTATCTCTGCACTTATGTTAATGTAGTTGAATACTACATTTACTGTTGCTGCTGCTGCTGCTGCAGAGTCTATGATAATGATAAAATATGTTTAACTCACTCACTCACTCACTCAACAATTTACTATCAGTTGTAGCAGTCATTTTCAGTTTTTTTTTATTGTATTGAGGTTCAACTTGTACTTACTTTGGCATAAATTATGCACCGATTCATCGGAATTATCGCTACAATGATTAATACCATCACACAGCAAATCGGGATGTATACAAAAACCATTTGAGCCACAGGTGAAATCCTTACATGTATGTTCTAAAAGAGAGACAAAAAGAGAGAGAGAGAGAAGCAGAGAGATAAGTACACATAATTTAGTTCCGGTAAGGAAAGTGGAAGCAAAAGAAAAAAGTAATATAATATGTAACTAAAATTCAGTGGTTTAGATGTAAATATTTGGCTATAAATTGGCGTTGAAACAAATATATAATTAAATATTGGAGATTGTTTTCAAAAATGTATTATATATTTTGCCTAATTTCTCTTGACTAATATATCTTTTCAATAAGAGCGCTACAAAAGTTTTTTTTTTTAAATAAAATAAAAACGGTTTTGCATATCAATGAAATTCTTTATTCCTGTGAAAGTACGTTCGATGCCATTATGTATGGAACTGGATTTCTTTTGCCCGTACACTTGCAGAAGTCCAGACGCTGAAACCAATTTTCGACGATTTTTAAGCATAAATCGGCCGATACTGCTGCAATTCTTTTGCCCGTACACTTGCAGAAGTCCAGACGCTGAAACCAATTTTCGGCGATTTTTAAGCATAAAACGGCCGATACTGCTGCAATTTCACGTTCGATATGCGTACGAAGTTCATCAATCGAAGTTCGAACTCTCCTTTTAACTGGGTTATTGCTTCGCATGCTCTTGTTAAAACCAATTGTCAGTCAGTCCATCTCTAACATGAATGACGGCCTTCGTGTTTGAAAAAGCACGGTACAATGATGCCAACGGCCCATAATATACAACAGTGCATTTGTCGGGATTGCAATGCTTCTGGCTGCTCTTCACACTAAATACGATAATTTAGCTTGTTTACGTATCCATTTAACCGAAATGAGCTTCGTTGCTGAACATAATTTTCCGATAAAAAGACTTAACCAGCGTCCATTCTCCAAAAAGTTAGCCGTTGTGGTAGGTCGTGTGGCTTTAATTCTATTTTAGCTATTAGCTATTTTAAAAGGTTTTACTTCTGCAAAATTTTCCACGTAGTGGAGTAACAGAGGCTCAATTGCTGCGAACGGCGTCGTATCAATAATTCATGTCATTTACGTAGCAGATACAGCTGAGATATTTTCCCATATCCGCACTCTACGTTTAATGTCCAATAATGTTACTTTTATGCCGAATAGCCACCTCAGATGGTTGCCCAAACTGATCATTAAATGAAAGAAGTTTTGATAATAAATTTCAATAATCTGCAAGCGTTGTGCGTTTGTAAGTCGATTCATGGTTAATTTATAGACCAAACAATGTTACACGGAAACAGTTGAGTTACTAAAATATCAGCCTTTATAATCTGAAATCACTTATATTTCCCAACAAAATATTTTATAGTTTTTTTTTCATAAATTCTAATATGGGCTCTAGATCCTTTACATAACACTACTAAAGGATCTAACTCCTATTCTAGAACTCCAAAAATTTTATCGTTTGTACTTTTAAGAATTTAAGAATTGCCTGTATAAAATATTTATACCAGTTAATTCGTATCAAATCGAATTAAGATAATATTTACATACATATGTATATGAATGGAAGCAAATTTCAAATATTTTTTGTCAATGCATAATTTGTTTCAACTGAATTGAGAGAAATGATTATTGTATTCATTTTTAAACTTATGTATATTAAATTTAGCTGCATTGTGATTTACATAGTCAATAGTACAGTATACCAGCAGTTCTGGGTGACTGTTTTGAACTAGTGATTTTACCTGTCATTTAGGCTAACTACTGGTTAGTATTTCTTACTTCTTAAATAGTTTATTGATGGTATGGTAGTCTATGTATTAAAATTTATATATTTGTTACCGGCTATCTGCATAACTGGTGATTTCACTAGCTATATAACTACTTATATCAACACGTACTATGGCACTAGTGGTGTGTAAAGTAACTAGTGCTTAAATCAGAATATAATTCAGCTTTTAAAATGACTGCAGCTTGATATAACTAGGGACAGTAAATTAATAATACAACTAGCTTTTCAATGAGTCAGCTGTTTATACCCTACACCACCATAGTGGGGAGGGTATATTGGATTTGTACCAATGTTTATAACACCCACCTTAAAGTATACCGATCGATTCAGAATTACTTTCTGAGTCGATTTAACGATGTGCGTCCGTCCGTCCATCTGGCTGGCTGTCCATGTAAAGCTTGTGCGCAGAGTACAGATCGCAATTTTGAAAATATTTCGATAGAGTTTGGTACGTGAAATTTTTTCGGCCCAAGGAAAGATGAGATTGAAACTGGTGGAAATCGGTCCATTATTTCACCTGACCGCTCATAACTGTTTAAATTATGCAAGTATCCAAACAAATTTCATCACAAATGAGTGATAAATTAAGCCAAACCACATCTACGAATTTTGTGCAGATCGGTCCATAATTACTTGTAGCTCCCATATAAGGCGCACTTCCGAAAATCACTTTAAAGAGCATAACTCGCTCAAACATGTTGGTATCCAAATAATATTGAACAAAAATATATTTCATATATCTAAAAATAATACAGTAATACGGTCCATAATTAGTCGAAACTCCCATATAAGACCCTGTTCGTAATTCACTTTAAGCTTCATAAATCGTTTAATAGCATTTATGTATATCGAGATAAAGTGTAACACATATAATACTTATATTCACAGACATCATGACACTAAATTTTTGGATGATCTGTCCACAATAGGTTATATCTCCCATATAACGCCCATTTCTGAAAAACTGTTTTATGGGTTATTATATGGTCGGACTTGACCGTTTATAAACTAAATGAAAATAAAATTAAACAGACTACAGAGTTGTTAGGTGACAATTAACTCTCCAATAGATGACTGCCTTTGGGTCAAATAACTACTTTCTAAAGTGTAGTATAAACAAATACTAAAAGACTGTAAAGTGACAATTGACCTCACGCTAGATTACCAGGGCTATATAAAGTAAACAATTAACTTCACTTTGCAATACAAAGAGCCCAGATATGTCAAATTACATTTAAAAATTAATAGGTATATAAATTGGAGTCAGTCAAGTAAATAAACACTGGTGTAAATGACTATCTACTTGCAAAACTGCTGAAATTATACTCCTAGTTGAAAATAAATATGACTACATACTTTCTTTGCTACAATTCGTAAATACCAACGTATATACTCGTGTTGATATGTCACTGAACAATGTTGTTAGTTTTATTTCTTTTTTTACATTTATTTCGTATTTTGGGTGTAAGAATAAAAAAAAAGAACATAAAAACTTACTTGGATCTTTAACGGATGTTATAACCAATTTGAAACCGTTCGCATCTGTACCCCAATTGTCTGTTACATATTTAAGTGTAACAAAATTGGTACGTGTCAATATTGAACTCACTGTTTGTTTTGTCTGACGACATGATATATCAATCTGTAAATGAAATATATAGAAAAAGAAAAGAGATCAGAAAGGTGAGAAAACAACAATTTTTATTTTAATATAAAATATGTATGTATGTACATATATGTATATGAGTTTGACATTTTTACACATGAGCACAAGAGATAGTTGTAGGTATGAAAGGAATGTAATAAAGGTGTGCAAATGTTGGAAGGTCTTATTGCACAAAAATATATATAAATATATATATATATGTTTTATATGAATATATGTGTAGTAGGGAGGCTTTGTTTGTATGAAGAGAAAATAAGCTGACGAACTTAAATGAAAGTTTAATTTGTTTAAGGCGACCATTTTGGCTACCAGCGTAGAAATGTATATAGTTAAATTTTTGCTTCTATTGTAGGAGTTTATAAAGTTAATTTTTAACTTTTATTATAGTTGTTTATATAGTTTAATTTAAGCTTCAATCGTAGGTCTTTATATAGTTCAATTATAACTTCAAGCGTGTGTCTTTATGTAGTTCAATTTTAGTTTCAATCGTAGGTTTTTATATAGTTCAATTATAACTTCAAGCGTGTGTCTTTATGTAGTTCAATTTTAGTTTCAATCGTAGGGGTTTATATAGTTAAATTTTTGCTTTAATAATAGGACTCTATATAGTTCAAATCATAAGTGTTTATATAGTTAAATATCAGCTTCTATCGTAGGGGTTTATATAGTGAACTTTAAGCTTTTATCGTAGTTGTTTAGCTCAATTTAAGCTTCAATCGTAGGTATTTATATAGTTTAATTTAAGCTTCAATCGTAGGTCTTTATATAGTTCAATTATAAGTTCAAGCGTGTGTCTTTATGTAGTTCAATTTTAGTTTCAATCGTAGGTCTTTATATAGTTCAATTATAACTTCAAGCGTCTGTCTTTATGTAGTTCAATTTTAGTTTCAATCGTAGGTCTTTATATAGTTCAATTATAACTTCAAGCGTCTGTCTTTATGTAGTTCAATTTTAGTTTCAATCGTAGGTCTTTATATAGTTAAATTTTTGCTTTAATAATAGGACTTTATATAGTTCAAATCATAAGTGTTTATATAGTTCAATATCAGCTTCTATCTTAAGAGTTAATATAGTGAACTTTTAGCTTTTATCGTAGTTGTTTATATAGCTCAATTTAAACTTCAATCGTAGGTATTTTTATAGTTTAATTTAAGCTTCAATCGTAGTTCTTTTTGTAGTTCAATTTTAACTTCAACCGTGTGTCTTTATATACAGCCATGCCACAGAATTAACTTCTGTTCGGGAGTGGACTTAATTCCGTTTTTGCAAGCAAACCGAAAATTTTTTTCGGAATGAAATCCCTTTTAATTTGCTATGTGTCTAATGCATTTCTAGGTTTCATTCCGAAAAAAAATTGTTCGTTTTACTTTTTCTATAGCAGCAAAATACGGAATTAATTCCACTTCCGAACGGAATAAAATTCTGTGACATGGGCGATAGTTAAATTTTAGCTTCTATCGTAAAAGTTTTTTATAAGTTTAATATTAGATTTGTGCTTTCTGAATCGATTAAACGATGTCCATTCCTCCGTCCGTCAGTCTGACTGACTGGCTGGCTGTCCATGTCAACCTTGTGTGAACAGTACAGGTCGCAATATTGAATATATTTCAATAACATTTAGTATGAGACTTTTGTTCGGTCCAAAGACGTTTGGAATTGAATTTTGTTGAAATCCGTTCATTATGTTTAATTTATCCACGTCTTCCAACAAATTTCTCCTAGGACCTCTTCCGTAATCCACTTTAATATTAATATTTTTAAGGGTATTTATATCAAGATAACATTTAACACACAAAATATTTATATGCACAAAAGTCATGCCAAAATTTTTTTTTTTATGAACGGTCCATAATAGATCAAAGGAGCAATGATAGCGCCTACTTCTGGAGCACTGTTTTTAAACATATACTGGGTGTAGGATCTTAAATGTTTGGGCTTGACCGACTATACTATCTTACTTTTTATATAGTTAAATTTTAGGATCTACCCTAATATGCAGCTACATATTTGCAAATGTAGGTTGAAGTTGTGTTTATATTGAAAAGAAAAAATGGTGTGATTTAATATATTTTATTGTAAAATATATTGTATAACTATTTCAGTTCGTGACAGTTTTTCAATGGAAATGTTTATGAACTGCTTAAAAACTTAATATTAAATCTACGTAAGATTAACATACCACATCAACTAGGGATGCTAAACGGGACTGGTTTTTCAAAGAAATTCGTAATCCCGGGATACCGGGATTTTTTGGGATTTTGGAATTTTTGTTTCATATTAAAACAAATTGCTTTATTAATAAGTCCACTTTCGTACTCTTCAATTCTGACTTGTCAAGGCAAGTATTTTTGGATGAGAAGGGAAAAGAGAGTAAAAGGGGTACAAATTTGACGCTACTAGTCAATTGTCTTATTTCCTTTTGTTTTTTCTTTCATGCATGTTGATTTGCATGAAAAACTTTAAAAATTGAATTGCCATGTGTGAATGAAATGGAAAGTTCAGAAGAGAATTGAACAAAAACTGGTCAGCTAAAACTAAAGAGTGTGAAACAGGACTAATAAAAACTATTCATGTAAAAAAAAATTAAGTTATGTAGGTTAAATATAAAAATGTTTGCAAACAAATATTTTCTGTGCTTATGGCTATAATTTGTTATTTATTAAAAGTTTATAAAGCATTATATAAAAATGTTGTATTGATAAAAATAATATATCATTTCGCCTTTAGTTTTTATATTATTTTAAAATCAATAGTAATATTCTATGGTTTGATTTTAAAAAAGCTTCCAAAAAATATCAATGCACCTAAATTAAAGTTCATCTTCATTTAATTTTGTTACTAATGTTACGGTCACACTTGACAAATATTTGCCTAAAAAGAAGTAACCACTAATTAAAATATATTTGGACTCATTTTTTTATATATGAAAAAAAAACTTCGTTTGTTTAGGACAGGACACAACAGATATTTAGTTTAATTTTATTTGATGCTGTTTGATCTTGCAAAACTCTTGTAAGAGTAAACAACTTCAAACAAATTTGTGCAAAAACAAGTGGTTACGCTTTTTTAAGTAAATATTTGCCAAGTGGTGACCGTACCTTAACTAACGAAAAGGGCAAAATTGTTTGCATAACAATTGTATGCTGATGCATAAACAATTATATCTCACCCAGCGAAACAAATAATTATATTTCTTATTCAATATTTGATTCCACATCATAACAGACATTATTAGATGATTTACATCTTTCAATTGCATTCACTATTTTAATCGTTTCGCAATCAACATTTCTAATTCAATTCTAATAACAAACATTTCTATCTCATTATCAAACTCACTCTTTTTTTTTTCTTAAAAATGTAAAAGTGTTGAGTAAATCATTTTTCTTTTTGGTTAATAATAATCTTGCATAGTCCCGGTTTATATTATGAAATTTTTGTCGCTGCGATTCCTGCTTTGTAGGCGAGAGCGGTGAGTCGTATTAAAATATGCATATACGACTCACCGCTCTCGCCTACAAAGCAAGAATCGCAGCGACAAAAATTTCGTAATGAAAACCGGGACTAAATATGCCCTCACTCTCTTTGAGCTTTAATAAAAAAATCAGCAGAGATTCATATCACTGCTATCACTGTTAAAATAACAACTATTTGTTTAAGTAAAACAAAATCTTCACCTGTTGAGCTTTTAAATCAATTAAAACTTTTTATAGGGATTACCAATCCCAAAAGCCATAAAAACATCAAATGTTGCCTTCAATTTCGCAATCCAAAATTAATTTTAATTCTTTCATCTTTATTTCTTCAACATACTTTTGTAAAATTTAAATTTTTGTTGATGATTTTATAAATAAATACTAGTTTTGTTTAAACAAATTCGGGGATTTAGTATTTGTCTAATCGGGATTTCGAGATTGGCATACCTACTATCAACATAAAATGACGTTGAAAAATATGGAAATTTTGTCATTATTTTTTAATAAAAACAGTGAAATGAGAATCTTCTTTAATTCCATATATTTCCTTAATTTAGCATTCTTTAGTTCCAATTAATACGGGTAATTCTTTAAGCTAAGCTGATGACCTTTTAGACATCGGTATGAGTGGAAGAAAAGACAAGTACGAGCGTTTTATGCAATAAAAGTGTGCTGTGTAAACTCTGAAGAAATTGCAAGGAAAAAGCTGTCTTAATCTATTCAATAAAAATTGCTTGGTGTAAATTATGTCTAATTATTTGTGTAACACACTCTCTTCCAACTGTGTTTTATTTCTTATGTATATACAAAGTTTAATTTCAATTTACTCGTATACCAGCTGTCTTGCTTTTTCTTCCGTACAAATCAGAAATATCTTCTCTCTTGTTTGCAGGATTATAGGACGATGTTGTCATAAAAAAAGGTTATAAAAATTATTATTTTTAAACCGAAAAAAGATGAAATGATAATCGTAAATAGGGCCAAAATGTAAATCTCATAAAAATCTACAAAAAAAAAAAAAAATGAGAACAAAGCAAATGACACACATCTACAGTATTTGAAATTATGTGGTCATAACAAAATTTGTAGCTTTTGTTATGACAAACAATCATATGAAAACATAAAGAGTTTCTCAACAAGAACTTTGTTTGCCAAGAGGGGCATATTGGATTAACCTAGAATAAAATAAAATGAACTGCTGTAAGACTCTACATAGGAATGTGGTTTACTGCACATATGAAATATATGATATTTTTCATATGTTTTTCAAATAGTATCATGTGGCTGAATGGATTCTAACCCCTGAAGTTGTCTTGAGGTTGTATACTGGCGGCTCTAAGAAGGTTAATAGAGTTGACGGAGGAGTTTTCTTCGAGAATTTCGCGTAAAAAAGGCAGCTCAGGCATATTCGAATAGCTGCTGATATTTTTATAGAAAACACATATACAGGCGGCTGTAACTAGTGTAGTAGGTGTCTACTCGACGTCAGAATGCTGGATGTCTGTGAATGCGTAACATTCTAAAATAACGCTTATGTGGGTCCCTGGCCAATTCAGAGCAACTTTCTAGTTAATAAATTAGTCGGGTGGAGTACAATGATATCTAAGGAAGCGATTGATTCATTTACTGGCATATCTCTTACAAGCTTTATAACGATTGTCCAACAGGAACTATCCCGTATAGCCACTAGTGTTAACGCGAGCTAAATATGGCCTGCATTTGAATTAGGAAGGACACATTTACTCATTAGCTTTCTTGTAGTGAGCAAATTAGGTCAATTGTTTCACGTTAGGCTAACCTAATGTCAGTAGGTTCACCCTATGGTTCAATAAAATGCCATAATAATAAAGAGGAGAAGACAGTGTCTCAAATGCTCTGTCAATGTCCAGCCCTGTCAAATACCAATGAGCCTCTTTGGTGCTTAGTTTTTGGCATGCTTAAAAAAAGCAGTCGAAAAGATATTAAAAACTATCTTAACGTATGGTCACACTAGGCAAATATTTACTGAAAAAAGCATAATCACTTGTTTTAGCACTTTTTGTTTGACGTTGTTTACAAGAGTACTAAAACTAATAAAACTAATTATTTGTTGTGACTTGTCCTAAATAAACGAAGTTTTTTAAGTAAATAAACGCGTTGAAATATATTTTATTAAGTGGTTACGTCTTTTTCGGCAAATACTTGCCAAGTCTGACCGTACCTTTAGACACATCTATTCATTCATAATAGAATTGTGTTAATTGAAAAACTAGTTAGTTGTTAATTTTTCGGCTAACATAATGAAATTAATCTTATATACCCAAGTAAGTTATTTTATGTGAATGGCTGACTATGAAACCTAACCTATGGATCACCTCGGTCATGTAATTTAACACTACAAGATTCTTGTTTACATCGCATCGACTATAGCCTTCAAACTCAAAATCCGTGACTTTATTAACGAAATAGACCCGTAATTTTGTCAAAACGTAATTGAAAATTTGTATAAAAGATTCGACAACTGTATGTTTGGAGGAGGTGGATAATTGTCCATTTTAATTTTTCATTTATAATTGTCATACCTTACTCATTCCAATACAATACAAATTTTAAGGATTTTCAAAGAAAACAAAGTTCCGGTGGAAAATTCTTATATGTGTGTGAGAGCGTCCTCTATAAATAGTACAGTTCAAAGTTTATTGGCTTTTGTAAAAAAAAAGGGAAAATAATAAAAACCAACAACACAAAAATCAAAGAAATGTAATGTTAAATATGTGTGTGTGTGTGCATACAAGTACAAGTATGTGGGTGAGAGTGTAAGTCTGTGTAAAATGCAGCAGTTTTCCTTTATATGCTCTCCTCTTTGCATGGGTCTGTGTCTGTAGCTGTGTGTTTTTTTTCTGTTGGTGTCATTGTCGTGCTTGTTAATTCAAAACGGAAGTTGTCAACAACATTTACACACACATAGACAAATCTTCACATGCATAAGGATTTTGTATTGTAGTATTATGTTCACATTAACATCTTGTGTGTGCAAGTGTTTGTAAGGGAATTTATTGTAATGAACAGAAAAATAAAAGAAAAATAGACCATCATAGCAATATCATCAGCTATCATTATATACATGCATATACATCATTTATATGTGTATGTATTGTTAGTGTGTATGTGTGTGTGTGTGTGAGAGTATGTGTCTGTTTACTGTGTGTTATTTTCACACAAAAGCCAGTTGAAGTCATAAAAAAGTACGACAAATAATAACAATAATAATAATAACAACAACAAAAACACAAACAGGCCATTGTATTGCAAAAAGTACAGCTGGAGAGAAAAGTTTTCATACATTAAATTAGTATTTCATATTCTTTTTCTAAAAAACTGGAAAAACCTTAAGTTTGCTAATAAAAACGTAATTCCCGAAAGTATTAAATTATATTTTGATAGTGTTCTAGGGTTCTTCTTGTGGAACTTTGTTTTTCAAACCATATAGAAGAATATATATGAAAACAATTTTAAAGGTTTGTCAATTATAAGTGAAAAATTATATCGGACAGTTGTCCAACCAGATCACGCATACATGTGTCGATTCTTTTATCAAAATTTTCAATAACTTTTCACAAAATGTTGCATATATTTCGTTAATCACATCACGGATTTTGAGTTGTAAGACTTTAAATGATTTAACATAGCCCTATATAAAATAATATAGTCGTGTTAAATCACTTCATCGGGGCGGCCAAGTTAAGACAGAATTTTTTGAAAATATGGGTTCGATACATTTGACACCATTCTGTGCAAACCACATGCCAGTGATATCCATATAATCAGTAATAGGACAAAATTTAATTATTAACATCTATTGACAACGTTATCCATTCACCGTTACCGCATTTTCAATCAAATTTTGCTTAATCTCGCCTCTATACAATGACTTGTTTAGCTAGCAAATGATTCTCAACAATTGCCCAAAAGCGACAATTTTATGAAACAACTTCTTAATACTCAATTAATTCTTACAAACACGATCTAAATATCACTAAATTTTACAAAATGTAGCTTTTATAGAGCCAACATTTTCATAGTGAATTTTCTAGCAAATTTAAATTCGTTATAACATTTGTCAAAGCTTCTAAAAATGATTTGTCAACAAGCAAAATGTCACAACTTTTATGTTATTCTACCCTGCAACACCGTATTGAAGACTGTATATTGTATTTGTGTTGAATTTTGTAACGCCCATAAATTTTATTTCAACTCAGAATTACTTCCTGGCTCCATTTAACGCTGTCCGTCCGTCCTTTCATCCATCTGGCTGGCTGTACAAAATAGATATTAAATGTAAGAATTTATTTACTATGGCAACTTCATGATTAATAAAGTGAGTATCCTTTTTGTCTGAAGTCATTCGTTAAACAACAATACAGTGTACAATACAATACAGAGTACAGGTGGCATTTTTGAAGATATTTCGATCTAATTTGGTAAGTAAATTTTTTCCGGCCAAAGGAAGTTTGTGATTAAAATTAATTAAAATCAGTTTATTATTTCACCTGGCCCCCATACAAATGTCCTCTCGAAATAGGGGTTTATCGATCATAAATGTTTGGTTTATGCACGTGCTCAAACAAATTTCGCCGCAAATATGTTTTACATAAAGCCTTATCACATCCAAAAATTTTGTGCAGATCGGTCAATAATTAACTTTCGAAAATCACTTTAAAGAACATAACTCTCTTAAAAACGTTGGTATGCAAATAAAATTTAACACAAATTTTTCCTTAACGAAAATTAGTCAAATCTCCCATACAATACCCACGTCTAAAAATCACTAACATGCATAAATCTTTTAAAAGTGTTTATATCAAGATAAAATTTTAAATAAAAATTTTGCCACTAAATTTTTGGATGATCGGTCCCAAATAAGTCGTATTCCCATATAGCGGTTATTTCTGAAACACTTGAGCGACTACATTTTCTTACTTATTCCAATATGTCCTTGTTTTCCTTTAAAATTTCTTTATTTCTGGCTTCAATAAAGTTTTATTTACCAAAAAAACTGAATATAAATGGTGCAACTAAAATAATGCAAATATACGTATGAGTGATATTATTTATATATCTTGTAATAATATCACTCATACTTTATATGGTGTTTGCCAATAATTGGCAAAATTTTATAATAATTTAAACTGATATTATGTGCATTAATAAAATAATAAACAAAATTTATTTTGTAATTACAACTAACAATAAGTTTTTAAGGTCTTTTCCTAAATATATGGTTTATTGAGTATAATTTTCAGGCCGCAACAGCGTAACTTTTCTAATAATGTCTTTACTAAAAACATTTTACAATAAAATATAAATTCTCGGAATTGAAAAATTGTATTTTAAACTATAACCCAATATTGTGGTCCATTGATAGGATCAATAAGATTGATTCTATTGTGTTACTCGAGAGATAAAAAAACTGGTTAATTAATCAATATGTTTTGTCTTCATATCAAACTACTCTGTATCTTTAAAGAATAAAGAGATGTATTTAAGATTCATCCTTAAGAGCTCACCCTCATGTAGATTATCTACAGAGTAAGTGAGACACTGTCTACTTCTCATTATGGAGACTTCTATATACAGTACAGTTCATTCTCCTGGCATGAGTTGCGAAAGTACAGATGAAAGCCAATAATTGAGTTTGATATATCTGATTCCAACACGGCTTTTATTGTCCTCGCAATAGCACAAGTGGGTACGCAAGCTCAAATATTTGTTGCTAGACAGCAATTTAAAAGCTCATTTGGTTAATTAACAGTCATACAGTACCACTGAATATCACTTTATCCATGAACTGATATTATCCTAGCATATCGCGCTCTACCATTCAGAGACGTTCGGCATGCTGTGGTTAACCTAGAGATGTCGAGTATTGTCATACCATTACAGTAAAGATCGCATTGCTATCAGTAAATATGCATATATCATTACATATTTGATAATACCTTAGCGCATTTTATAGCTGAATTATATAGTTTAAAATAAAATTTTATCTCGTTGTGAATCAATGTCAAAATTCATCACCAACTCTGATACTCTTGTTGGAGTGGTCAGAGTAAACCATTCCAGGGGCATAAATTTATTCAACCTTATAGCTCCCATATAGCAACCATTTCAGAGTCCAATTGCAACATTTTAGATCAATTCAAATATTGTAATCAAGGTACAGAATTACTAGATAAGCGCTGGACTAAGTGTATTGAAGTTTCAGGAGATTATATTGAAAAATAAAAATGTTTTTGAAAAACTAACTATTCTCTTTCTGTGCTATAATTGGTGTTATATATTAATCCAATGCAAACTTTTCGAAATTCCTATTAATTGTTCATACTCAGGAAATTATTCACACCACTGCTATTGCCAACAATTTGTCTTTAACTGTATTTATATCGGCATAAATATTCTTATGTATACTTATAATAAAAGTCAGTCTTTGTTAGTGTCCCCGTATATTTGTATTTTTATTATTTCAGAAAAAAGAATAAAAGAGGTTATCAGCGTTATAACAATGAGATTTGGGCTTTCTTTGGGGTTTTGTTTAGTTAGATATATATACATAAATATCTGTTTGTTTGTATATAATATCATTGCATATACATACACATTTCCTCTTTAGTTTTGTTTTTTTTTTCTGATAAACATTGAACAAAAATATTTAGGTTAAGAAGTCAATGCGCAACAAATACTATAGATACTTGTAAATAAACCATGCTATTGTATTTGGATTCTACTACTATCACCACTACAAACCACTACTACTAATACTACTCTATCACAAATACTAAATACAATCTCATGAACAATACATATACACACACACACACACACACACTTGCAAAGCCACAACAATACATTCTTGTTAAATAATAAATGATTTTCTAAAGAGAGTAAAGGATTTTCTATGCCACATAAATACACCCTCATACTCTTACAACATAACACCCATTGTTGTTTATAAAAATCTACAATTTGTTGTCGATTTTTTTTTGCAGCAAATCTTTTAGTGTGTTTTTGTGTGTTTTCTAGATTTTATTTAAAATTAATTGTTTTGAAAATATAGTAAATTGAAATTAATTTCTTTTGTCTTTGGATAAGAAAATTTTAGCAAACCAAAAAGTAGAAATGTCTACAAAAAAAGCAATATTAATAAATCACTTAAATTGATTTAGTAGCTTTAGAGTGCAAAGAGATAATCTTTTAAATGCATTTGTTTAGTGCTGAAAAGTATGCAATAGTTTGTGGGGTTATAATGCACTTAATAAATATATTTCTAAATTCTTTATTTATTTATAGGAATATGTTTAGTTGAGAGAGCAAATGTGTTGAGACCAGGTTTTATGAAAATTTAAATTTTGAGATTGTTTAACAAGTAAGAAAGTCGGTCAAGCCCGACCATATAATTTCCTAAAACAGTTTTTCAGAAATGGCCGTTATATGGGAGATATAAACTATTGTAGACAGATCATCCAAAAATTTAGTGTCATGATGTCTGTGAATATAAATATTATATGTGTTAAACTTTAACTGGATATAAATAGTTTTAACAGATTTATGGAGCTTAAATTGAATTACGGAGAGGGTTTTATATTAGAGTTTCGAATAATAATGGAACGACCATTATAAAATTAAGTGACGCTATAAGTATATGTATAAGAAACTTATTTGTGTCAAATTTTATTTTGATACCAACAGTTTTTTAGAAATTTATGATCGTTAAAGTAAATTTCGAAAGTGGGCCTTATATGGGGGCTACGACTACTTATTAAATTCAACTTGTTACCCCCCAAAACATTCAAGTTTATTGACAATTTCAAATACAACTGTGAGGAATACAAAAACGGTATAAAACTTTTAACATGCCATTGACAAAGAAAGTTTAAACCGCATTTAACAAAGTGTTTTTTTTTGTTAAAAAGGAATTTTTTATTTGACGCACTGTGTGACACCTACGGTTATTGCATCAGTATATTATCTATGTAGGAGTGACAGTGGAAGAAAAAAAACAGTAACAGTAGTAAACTACATTTTATATCAGCAGCAACAATCTAAACTAATCGTCATCTAAATACACATCAACTTCAGTCTTTAGTATAAATAGAAAAAACTGCAAAAAACTAAAAAAAAAATGCATGACAATTGCAGCAATATGCATGCACAACATCACCAGCATCATTATCGTCATAGTCATCAAAATATCACCAGAGCCATCAGCAACCTCATCAGTAACGCCATCACAAATATGGCTGCTTGTGGCATTGCTACCATCATCATCAGTATCAGCAGCCTTGTAATCGTGCAATCGTAATCATCATCATCATCATAATCATAATCATCATTATCAATATTATTATTATTTGCAACTTCATTGCCAGCATCCACTTACCAAGTATGTATATAGCAAATGGTTAGATGTTAGCTGCGTCTATAGCTGTGGATGTGATGAGATTTTTGGCGCAAATAGAGCAGTAAACTAATGTGTGCTATCCAATGTTTGCGTATGTATCATCTCTAGCTAGCATTTGTTTTTGCCTCCATTTTGTGGGTTTGTTTATTTGTTTGCTGCATGCAAATGATAAGATAGAAAATCCCCCACAGGATATATTCTAACCCGTAATGTCATCCACATACAGACGACAACTATTTTGCATGCATTACAATGGCTACGAGTGTAGCAATGTTTAAGTTTGTGTGATACTAAATATTTTCACATTCTCTATTTTATTTTTCTGTGTATATTATTTTTTCTATTTGAATTTCTTTGCCACAAAGTATGTGACGGTATAGTGTACGGTGTGTGGGTGGTTGTGTAAAGGCGGTGGAATAAAGAGGAATTACTTACATCATTAATACACACATAGCACAATGTTGTATGTTGTGTGTAGTATGTGGCAGTGGTATATAAAAATGGCAAAAATAAAAATAATTTAAATATCTTTTTTAAAAAGCCACTATAACAGCAGTGAGGGTGCGTTCAGGAGCACTTGTAGGGTTTTTACAGAAAAAATTTAAGCCTTTTAATAAGATTACATTCTTTTACTATGAACTACGTCGTTTAATAATACTTACAACTTTTACTAAGACTACGTCTTTTATATAGACTAATGTCTGTTAGACAGACTAACATCTTTTAGTCAGACTAATGGCTTTTACTAAGACTACCGCCTTTTATACACAGACTAATGTCTTATACAGTCTTACGTCTTTTACGCAGACTAACGTTTTTTAAATAGACAAACATATTTTACACCGACTGATGTCTTTTTAAGAGACTTACGTCTTTTACACAGACTAATGACTTTAACATAGACTAGCGTCTTTTACACGAACTAATGTCTTTTACGCAGACTAACGTCTTTTAAATAGACAAACACATTTTAAACAGAATAACGTGTTATACTAAGACTAACGTCTTTTACAGAGACTTACGTCTTTTACAGAGACTTACGTCTTTTACACAGACTATCATATTTTACACAGACTAACGACATTAACATAGCCTAGCGTCTTTTACACGAACTAATGTCTTTTACGCAGACTAACGTCTTTTAAATAGACAAACACATTTTAAACAGAATAACGCGTTTTACTAAGACTAACGTCTTTTACAGAGACTTACGTCTTTTACAGAGACTAACGTCTTTTACACTGACTATCATCTTTTACGCAGACTAACGTCTTTATTTTAAACAGAATAACGTGTTTTACTAAGACTAACGTCTTTTACAGAGACTTACGTCTTTTACAGAGACTTACGTCTTTTACACAGACTATCATATTTTACACAGACTAACGACATTAACATAGCCTAGCGTCTTTTACACGAACTAATGTCTTTTACGCAGACTAACGTCTTTTAAATAGACAAACACATTTTAAACAGAATAACGCGTTTTACTAAGACTAACGTCTTTTGCAGAGACTTACGTCTTTTACAGAGACTAACGTCTTTTACACAGACTATCATCTTTTACAGAGACTTACGTCTTTTACAGTGACTAACATCTTTTACACAAAGACTAGCATCTTTTACACAGACTAATGTCTTTTACACAGACTAGTGTCTTTTACACAGTTTAGTATGCAATTAGCGTATTTAAACAAAGACTAGCGTCTTTTACTAAGCCTACTGTCATTTACACAGATATCTCAGCTGCTATGCCCCAACTAATTATTAAAGGTAGCTTTTGACAGCTCATAGACGCTATAATTTCTCGCACAAATGCCGCTATAAAGGAATGTATACAATAAAAATTGTAGCTATAGGAACTGCATTTTTTCATATTGTTACTAATGCATCTTTACATATGCAGATCTACAAATGTATGAATGTAGAAATGATATGATGTATAAGCTGCTGCTGGGTGGCTATGTAAATGCATATTTATGTATACACATTTATTTGGTTGTATAATATGTATACAGATAGACAAAGTTACACTAAAATCCATAACATACATTTGAATATTTATTGTAGGTTCGTTTGTTTATTTGTTGATGAAACTTATTTTCTAAATGTCTGTTTGTCTGTCTGTATGACTGTCACTCTCTGCTTGTCAATCTCTTTTTACATATACATATGTATGTAAGTATGTATATAAGGATTTGTGACTGTTATTTACGCGGAAAAATATTATATATTTAGTATTTTAGCTCCTGCCTGTATTACTGCTGAATATAAGCACACTGGAACTATGACTACCAGCCAAGCAACAAAACAACCAACCACTAGTATTATTCGTAAAAGCATTTTACATTTGTATACCATCGTTTTTTATTAAAATTATTTTTCATCTTCTTATAGAAATAAATGTTTTTAAAGTTAAAGGTTTTAATATCCTGAACGTGGTGGGCTCCCATCACTTCAAGAAATACGTTCGTATTCAAATAATATTTCACAGAAATATGTTCCATTTGTGTATAAATCATTCGGTCTAATTTTATGTTAATCAGTCCATAATTAGTCATAGTCCCATATAATAACCACAAATCTCTTAAAAAAATTATTCAAAGCACCCATTTAAGGCCCCCTTCGAAAATCACTTTAACATGTATAAATATTTTAAAGATAAAATTCAACACATAAAATATTTATGCACAGAAGTCATGCCACTAAATATTTGAATGATTGGTGTAGGGTATGATATGGTCGGGCCTGATCGACTATACTTTTTTGCTTGTTTTTGTGTTGTTTGTAGATTTGTAGTGATGGACAAAATATTGTTTATTCTGTTAAAGTTTACATAAGGTTTAAAAAATGTAGAATTGGTAAAAAAAAATATTGTCGTTCGTCTGTGCAAAATACGTTAGACGGTGTAAAAGACGTATGTCTGTGTGAAAGACGTATGTCTGTGTAACAGACGTAAGATTGTGTAAAAGACGTTAGTCTGTGTAAATAACATTAGACTGTGTAAAAGACGCTGGTCTATGTAAAAGTCGTATGTCTGCGTAGAAGAGGTAAGACTGTGTAAATGACGGTAGTCTGTGAAAAAGACGTTAGCTTGTATGAAAGACGGCAAACTGTAGTATGTGTAAAATTTTGTAGTCTGTGTAAAAGACGGTGTTCTGTGTAAACGACAATATTCTGTGTAAAACACGGTAGTATGTATAAAAGCCGTTAGTCCATGTAAAAACGTAAGTCTGTATTAAAGACAATGTAAAAGACGGTAGTCTGAGTAAAAGACGGCTGGCCTACCGTCTTTTACAATATGTAGTGTAAGTAAAATACGGTATTTTATGTTAAAGAAAGTAGTCCAAGTAAAAAACAGATGGCCTAGTAAAAGACGGCAGGCCAAGTAAAATATGGTGGTTTAAGAAAAAGACGGTAGCTCAAGTTAAAGACGATAGTCCAAGTAAAAAACAGAGGGCCTAGTAAAAGACGGCAGGCCAAGTAAAATATGGTGGTTTAAGAAAAAGATGGTAGTCCAAGTAAAATATGGTGGATCAAATAAAAGAAGCTAGTTCAAGTTAAAGACGCCATTGAAAATAAAATACTCAGGCTTCCACTATCAGAGTTCTCAGCAATTATGCCCATCATTGTAGCCGTAGATATTTACATATGTCTTTATACTTATTACCATATTAGTACATGAATGCATGTCATACCATGATATGTAAATATCTCTGTAAACCCACACCCATACAGATACTTAATCAATGTATGCATGCACTCGTATATGATTGTATGTATGATTGTAGAAATGTGTTTTGCCATTGTTCTAGTATGTGTTTGTTAAGTTTTGTATGTGTGGTGTCTTTTTGTCACAGTTAATGCCAGCAAAGTAATTAATTACACACTCAAATCTTCTTGTCATACTTTCTACTTTCAAGTTTTTTTTTATTCTTCAAAATACTATTGTTGTTTCTGGATCTGTATCTGTTTTTGTTGCTGCTACTGCTGCTGATTTGCTACAGTTTCTTAGTTATTTGTATTATCAATATCTAGTTGTTGATTTGTTGTTGCTGCAGCTGCAATTGTTGGTTGCTACATATATTTTCTTAGTATACTACATATATGATGATATTTATATCAAAGTATATTTTCAATTCATCATATAATTAAGTAGTTTATAACAATTGTATATAAAGTATTGTTTTGTTTGGCATAGTTTTATTGGGAATTTATTTTAACAGTCACAAAAATCTAAATCTACTACCTAAGTTTAGGATTTAGTTAAAAGATTTGAGATTTTATAGCAATACAATTAATTTGAAAATGGTGTTAGAGAAGGATTGTTAAGTAGTTTAAGTAAGTTTAAGAAATACTAAAGGATTAAGCAAATTTAACTTAAATTTTAGTTTCATTTAAATAGGCAGGCTAGAAGGAATTGTGTCTACTAGGCTGTTGTTGATGTGAACAAATTTGGATGTAATTATGTATATCTCAATGATTTTGTAGGTAGCTTTAAGATGGTGATGAATAAGGGATCAATGTATTATATCCTGGAACTAAATGGCCATGGCTATTCAAGATATCTCAAATTGATCTGTTTCTTAGATTAGAGGTATTTTAAAATTAATTAGAAATGGAATTTCCTTGGAATTATTGTAATTTCTTTACAGAAATCTTTAAAGAACATATTCAAAACTTACAAAACACTTAATTTCAAGCTCGATTTTGTATTTTAGAATTAATATAATTTCTTTACAAAAACCTTTAAGGGACATTAAACAATTGTAAGCTCAATTTAATGAAAAAATCCCTCTTTAAATTATGAAGCCTTGTAAAATGTTTTGATTTAACCATTTATAAAGCAAATTTAACTCACAAAGCCTAAAATTTCAAGTAAAATACACATAAATATTTCACTTTAACTTTAATCATGAATCTGGACCAGTTACCAACAACAAATTGTCAGCTGTAATAAACCAACAGCAGCAGCAACAATAACAACAAATTGCAGCAATACAAATTTTCTCTGGTTTATTTTAATCTCTTGTCTTTTAACTTTAAGGTAGGAATTAGAAATAAAATCACAAAAAAAATCAAACAACAGAAACAAAATAATGCCACAACATAACAAAAAAAAAAAAGCAAGAACAAAAATATCCTACAAAAATCCTTCATTGTATCTGAGTTATTTTGTTGTAATTCTTGTTTTATATTTTTTTATACACATTTTTGGAGCACATTTTCAAACAAACTAAAAATGTTGAAAAAAATATACAATTTTACAAACACTAGAGCTTTTGTGTTTTTGTGTTGCCGTTTTAAGATGCTTGGTTGTTGGTATGTTTTTGACAACAAAGCAGGTTGAGTTTTTTTTTTTTTTTTTGTTTGTTTTATTTTTGCTTAAACACAAACACTAACACTAACAACAATATGGCAAAAACAAAATCTTTAATGTAAAATAAAAGAAAATTATTACAAGTACAAGGAGAATTTTTTGTTTTGGCCGAAAAAAAAACAAGAGAAGCGAATGGAACCAAGCAATTTTTATGAAATTTAAATACTGTTACCTATAATAGTTACAAAATAAATATTTATGTATGAGCTAACATTTAAACACGCACAAAAATAAGGACATACAGTGGGATTGATATAAAAATTAATGTTGTTAAATAAAATGTTGGATCTTATAAGCACCGGCTTAAGCCTAGTACTCTGTTCAAATTTGGAAAAAATGTTGAGCAACATTAATTATTTCATACGGAAAATTTGACGTGTAGCTAATGTTGCCTATCACGCGAATTTACATAATTTGACGTTTTTTATAATTGAAAGTACGCCACATTGTTTTACTTATGTAAACAAAACACATATGTTTTGCTTTTTTGTGAATTTAAATCGAAACGAAATAAAAGTTAAAATATTTAAAAATCTGTGTTGAATCGAAATAGTTAAATAAAAATTATGAAAATTCCACGTGAAACAATTGCTACTTTAATTATTTCGCTGTGAAAAAATAATGTTACCAGATACATTTCATATGTTTTTCACAGAATGAACAGAGTAGTACTTCTGCAAAATTTTTTCATGAACATTTCATGTGAATTTTTTTAACATGTATTTTGACAGCATTCCACTTGAAATTTTGAACAGAGTACTAGGCTTTAAAATGTATTTATTTTTAAGGGAATATCAGTATATTTAATTTGTTTCTAATTAAACAGATTCAGATTTCATTTGATTTTAGAAAACAGGTTCAAATTTTATTGGATTCTAAATAATCCGTTTTAAATTTTCTAAATTTTCTAAAGAACTAGTTCACCTTTCGATTCTCTTTGAACCAATAGAAATACCATGCGCTTTTTCTTGAGTCGATTTCAAATACATTTCTTTCTAAATAAACAGAATCAAATATTTTCTATTCTATAAAAATCTACTCAAATTTGATTCTATTGTGTGGCGTCATTAGACCACTTGTCTTTTGGAATATTTGCACAAAACTTTCAAAGTTTTCTATTCGATTTATATGTGTTTTATTTGTTTATGACCTAAAAAAAAACATTAGTTTGATAATAATTTAATTGCAGGTGGTAAACACTTTTTGCAAATTATCCAACATAAAACAAATTATAATACAAATTATATTGAAAAATGAAAAAACTGTCAAGAACCATTGAGAAAAATATCATAGCAATTACTCTAAGTGAGTAATAGCTAAACAGCATAAAATAAGGCAATCAGTTGTCACAAGAGTCCAGAAAGACGTTTTATTGTTCCCAAACCAAAAAAAAAACTATTAACCGATGTGGACGCTCGTCTTGTGATAACACAAATAAAAAAAAGACAAGTGTACAACAGAACGAGATGCTTCTATAGCGTTAGTCGATATTGGCGGCGATATTGGTTACAACTCACTAGTAAAAAATGAAAACCTACATTTTTGATAAAAAGAAATGTTAAGGCACGGCTAAATTTCTCCAGAGAGCACATAAATTGATCTGAAATGACTGAAAATGTGCAATTTTGTCAGACAAAACAAAATTTAATCGTTTTCAAGCCGACTCCGAACAGTGCTGATAATTCCAAGAAACCTTGTTAAGGAAACAAAGAAGCATGATGGGAGGATATGGGGTTGTTTTACATGATCGCTCCTCGGACCACTGCAAAGCATCGAGTCACAAAATAATAATGAGGAAAGATGACTATTTTCCTGTTTTTGTAGATAAGAGCGTCTATCATGTAGATGTAGTTAATTTTCAGCTTTTTTGATGCAGTGGCTAGCAAAAAAGTCCCTAGCTAAATCCGATTGAGAATTTGTGATCAAACGTTGGCACAATACCGAATTAATTAAAAAATCGGTGGAGAGTATGTCAATACGTGTAAAAAGTGTTTTAAAAGCAACGTTCTTCGGACTAAATATTTAAAACGTTAAACATTTGAAATTAACATTTTGAAATACAAATATTTTTTTTTAAATTTCATTGAATTCTATATAAACCGGTTTAACTATAAGAATGAATTCTATATGAGCCGATTTGCAGTTCATTTCAACAACATCACAATTTATATGATCTTAAATTGAATTCATATTTAAAGATACTACGCACCTGTTGGATACTGATTTTAAATTTGGAATACTAAATTCTTTAATTATTTTTCGAGTTTTTATAAAACTGCACATTTCATTAGATTAAAATAATTCTATGAAATTGGTTCATAAATTCATACAAGTCGCTGGAGAAGGAAACATACAACATACAGAGTGTGAAAGGTGCAACATTTTTTATAGTGTGACATTTATAGAAAAGAACACACTACACTTTAGCAGTGTTGGCATTTTTCAGAAAAGAACACAAACAAATTAAAAAAGGGGCGAAATGGGAAAAACGTGTAACATTTTTGCCAGAAAATAAAACGCCATAAATAAACCAGTTCGATCTTTGTGCAATATATAAAAACTTTTAATTTTATACAATTACGCATTTTAATTAATTATTTATAAGACCTCCTCAATCAATTTATTTTAAATACGAACTAATATTTTAATTGTTTCTCTTTCAAATGAAACGTATTTTCTAAGAGAGAGTTTGCATTTAGTTATTTTTAAAAAAACTAATGAATGGTGAATGTAAACTAGTTATTTTTTTTTAATAAATTCAATAAAAATTAAAGAAGTTATATTCCAGTAAAAAAATGTGCTCAAAAAGGAGCAGGTTTTATGTATGAATTCACACCTTAAATCGCTGCAAACCTGCTGATGGGATGCATGATTTTTGTATGAGGTGTTCCCGGTTTGGAGGACTACTTTCTGCTGACAATAAGCGCTTCTTTTAACCTAATCAAACATGTAAATAAAGCACTTTCCTAAAGTGTTTTACATCACTTCGCGCACACCAATCAAAGAACAAATTCTATCTGAATGTTTTTGCTTAAGAAAAATTCATAGCAACTGAGAAGCGCGATATTCGTTTTGTAATTGTCGTTCGTTGTCATACGTAAATCTGTAGGCTATAATTTCATTTTTGTTTTTTCGCTTTAAAACCTTCTTCGTTGTCAGCACTAAAAAAGCATATTTCTTGAATATTTTATTCGTAAGCATTTACTGCTTCAAAAGAGCGCTTTTATGGAAGCGCTCGATTATGCGCTTGTTCTCTTAAGTACTTCAAAAAACACGATTTTTTTTTACTGTGATATTATATACTTGAGGCACTCTATTCGATTCTATAAGAACATTTTATTAATATTTATTAATATTATACGAACTTGTTAGAATTTCAATCAATCGAAAAAACTGAGATTTACGAAATGGTTCATATTTCACTAGCTTCTTTATGAAGTCATTCTCATGCAATCATTTTGAAAAACAAGTTCTTAAGGAAAAGTCCATTCATAAAATCTACTGCTTTTGTCCCATGGTACTTTTCTATAACCAGCATAAAAATAAATATATATTGTATGTTTGTAAAGCAAAGTCCTTGTGTGTTACAATATATGTATAAGCCCAACATTATTCAAAGTTTTATGAAAAAAACCACAAACCTACAAAAAAAAAAAAAAAAACATGAACAACAAACATCGGAAAGTTTGGTAGTTAAAGAAGAGCTTTGTTAAAGTGTGGTTTATATGTAGAACAACAAAAGCAACTATTAAAAATGTAAAATATACAAACTCTCATAAACAACAATCACAAGAACAATAACAACCACCAATCTCTACTAACAAAATAAAACACAACCTGACAAACAAACATATGCACGCACAGCTTTATATTCCAAATGGGGACAAATTATTAAATACAAAAACATACACTTGTTGTTTATCAAAGAGGCCGAATAAAAGCGACCGACCAAACGACCGTACGACCTCAATGTTAAGAGCAACCATTATATGAGTATAATGCAAGAGAAAAAATGAAGAGAAACCATAACCACCTTTAAGTTAACTAAACTAGTAGTTTAAGCTTTGGTTGGGGTTTTTTGCTGTAATTTTTTTTGAATGTGCTTAAGATTTTTATTTATTTTATAAGAGAAGTTGTTTTACCTTAAATATATGTACGTAAGTAATAATATTTTAAAAATTTTTGGCAAAAATTGTGTTTTTTTCCAGTAAATTAAGGGATAAACTAATGGACTATATTAAACAATTTCTATTTATTTTGTGAGTTCATTAGAGGGTTTAAAGTTTATGTACTTTATATAAAGCAATGTTCACATTAAATTCAAGCTCATTTTTAGAAAACACTTCTGTTTATCAGAAAATTAATTCAAATTCTGAAAATACAAATTTATGCGGCCGCACTACAAAGGGGTTTTCCACAAATAACTTTGTTTTCCAATAGGGTAATTTGTTTGTTAGCACATCATTAGTATAAGCTTTGGCCATTGTTGAATGTTATTTAATTTTCCCAATAACTTTGCTGCGAATCTCGCTGAAGTCAACCAAAACAACCGTACGTAGGTTTTCCTGGAAAATAATTTTATCATACAAAGCCAATGTTCATTTGTGTAGATATGTTAACTAGTGTAGTGTATCTATCACACCTGACAAATCTACTTTCTAAAAATCTATAATTTTTAGTAAATAATAATTAGTACAAATAGCTGTAAGAATTTGAAACGTACTTTACACTTACATTATATATCGATCGTGCCTACATTACACATACCTACTTTACATGGCGATCCTGCTATGTTGACGCATTTCAGCTAGGGAAAATCAAAGCTCAGTTACTGAGAAGCTTTTGTCACTGTGTGGTCTACAGGCTTATTCGGGATGTTGCTTGGAAATGCGGTAACTACTTTTAATTTTTGGCTTATTATTTATGATATGAATATCATAGGTATGTGATTTAAACATGTCACACAGCCCACGATACAATGAATTTATTGCAAACAAAATTTCAATATCGCATAATTTTATGAAATTCAATTGCTCAATTTAACAGGCGATTTAATATCACTGAATTATTTTTATTTTGTGGCTCTATGTTAAAAATACAGTTTATACAGAGCCAACCAAATTAGTTACAGTCTTAAAACTCAATATCCGTAATGTGAATAATAAAATAGTGATGCGCTTTTATCAAATTGTAATTGAGAATTTTGTTAAAAGAATCGACAACGCGTGGTAAGCGGGCTTGATATGGACATCTGTCTGATATGAGTTTAAATTTTTGGTATAATTGTTACCTACTTTTTTACTCTTTAGTTGTTACTAGAATAACAAGTAAACAAACAAAATAACCCAGCACTGTGGCTTGTTTTGATAATGATTTATATTAATTTTTTTCTAGAACAAAATATCTAACATTAAACCTATTTTAAACTTTAACCATTTCTTTAGCTTTTTTTGATATTAAATTATTATAACAGGTAAACATATTTGTTTGCTTTATTTCTTATTGTTAATAATATGACTATTTATAAAAGTTGCTAAAAATATACCAAACAACTAAATATCTAAGATACAAATACAAATATTTCATCGAATCAATCTCCTCCTCTTTTAAGCAGCAAGCTTTTTAAGTATGTTAGCTCTAATTATTTTGGTATATTTTCTTGTTTGTATTTTAATTTCTTAATTCCGCTTTCACATTCCTCAATTTTAACTCTTTAAGACAGGTATTTTTGGGTGAGGTACTTGTGGTGGCTGTGGTTGGTACCAAAAGCGGGAAGAATGGCAGTTGGTTAAAAGATTAATGTTTGTTTGATCAACAAACTTCGGGCCACCAATTTGTCTCTTAGTGCTGTTGATGAAACAATAAAGTCATTGAAAGTAGTGGTAACACTTAGATATGTGCTCAGAAAATATACAGAAGTGTGGTTTTCTTGACAGGTAGCTAACGAATCGCCTTTGGATGGGGTTAAATAGCGGCCTATGGCAACCGTAGTAAATTGTAATATCTGTTTTTGGCAGTAGTTATTGATAAGTGCGATGTTGCGTTGCTGCTTTTCCAGTAATTGTCTTGGGTAATGCCAATTGAATAAGCTATGGTTGGCAGGGATTACAAAGCTCTTAATCAAGGTGCTCGTTAAATTGAACGTTGAAGTCATATACGAGAAATTGTAAATTGTATGTTCCTGACAAGTTCATACAAGTATGCTGTTTGCCAGACATACAATAGTATGTTCTTTTAGGACGTACAATGCGGTGGTGAGCCAAGTTTATTCGCGTTTAAATGCGCCGAGAGGTTAGGCTGAAAGTTAGTGTACTTTCGTTAAACTTGAACAAATCTGTTGAAATTTTTATATTTGAGCGTGCGAGTTTCAAAACTCGTTCGTTCCAAAAAAAGAAATGAGATAACAATAGATGCTCATAGTTCTTTTACTATAAATATGAGTATAAATATATGAGTATAAATATACTGCTTGTATCAATTCATATACTTTCCTATTTTTTTTTTATTTTCTAAAATTGCAGTTCGTAGCAAAACTGTTTTGTTTCAATTAACAATCATTGTCAAAATGGTCACGTTGCATATTTCGTAGCAAAACTCGTTGGTTCCCTGTTCGAAGTGAGCCAAAGTACCATCATGTGTGATGAAATTCCATTATTACTCGCAATTATTAAGATCATTACTGTTAGAAATACATCAACCATTAAAACGGTCAGATAACTTTGCAAGGGGAGATTAATTATAGAATGAATTCCTGCGACCCTGATCCATTCTTGAGGCGAGAAAAGAAAGAAAAAAAATTGAAATTTTATAGTTCGATTTTGGACAACGACAATGCTGGTCATGACATGACAGAAAACAACGAGGAGTATACTGAAGATGAATACTTTCTCTGTCTGTTTAAAAATTCATATATTTTATTTTCATTTTTTAAAAAGTGGTGGATTACTGTAAGTTGCAAAACTCGTTCGTTCTAATATGGAATGTAGCAAAATTCGTTATCGTTCGCTGAAAAGTATAAATTTTGGAAAGAGGAGTGGCGTAATGTTTTATTCAGCGATGCAAAAAAAAATTCAACCTTGATGGATCTGATTTCAATATTATTGGAGGGAAAAAGGCGGCGATACACAAACCAGAATAGCACGCAATTTTCAAGGAGGATCTTTGATGACTTGGGTTGCTTTTGGGTATAGAGCACGTTCTTTAATTTGTTTTATTTCTCATAAAATTAATGCGGAGAACTACGCAGAATTACTGGAAATTGTTTTTATTGAATTTGCTGAGAAAAATTATGGAAATAATATTAGTTTTCAGCAGGACAACGCCTGCTGAACTAAAGCATTTTTTAAAGAAACGGATATAGCTGTCTTGGACTGGCCACCTTTTAGCCCTGATCTAAATCCAGTTGAAAACCTCAGGGGCATTTTAAGTGCCGAAATATATACAAATGGAATGACTTATAACTCCTTAAAAGAGCTCAATGAAGCTATAGTAAAAAATGGAAAGAAATTCCCCAAGACGTGTTACAAAAATTAATAAACACTATGCCACTGCGGTTAAATGAAGTAATTAAAAATCGAGGAGGACATTCGTTTTAATAAAAATTTTATTTTAGTTGAATATATTTATTTAGTTTTAGGTTTTGAATTTTTTCTTATTTTGTACCATATAAATATTTCCTATAACACAGAAAAATTAAAATTGATTTTGATAATTGAAAGTAGACCGATGAAGGAATTTGTAGTATCAAGTAAAATATTTTGTAAAAATTTAATTAAAAAATTAATTAAAAAATTAAAATGAATTAAAAATTTAATTGATATGATTAAAAATTTAATTGAAAATCAATTAAGACTCAATTAAAAGTTTAATTAAAATTTGTCGGGCAATAATTTTTTCTGTGAAGAATGTGAATTAATGGTAAAAAGTATTTAATAGAAAATCTGAAAATCTTTTAATTTAAGTTTTTGTTTCTCTCTACTAAACATACAAAATATATAAACATTTACATTACCTTTAAAACCCAAGAGATTTTCTTAGAAAAAACACAAATTTTTTCCTTGGCTGTACTTTAGCGCTAACTAGTACAAATTGTTTTCCTTAACATATTACAAAAAAAAAAGAAAAATCACAAGCATAACAAATCAAAAGAAAATTGAACATTTTCTGTTTTCTGCAAGAAACTCAAATGGGAAAAATAGTAAAGAAATTTCGTAAAGAAAAACAAGTAAATAGTTTGTTATGAAATGAATAAGTAACAAAAATACCGTAAAGAACTATATAAACTTATATAATAATTTTGTATACAAAGAAATCAAAAACTCTTGGAATTAATCACTCAAATATAGTTGCACGCTATAGATTTCTGCTGTGCTAAAAATAGTTTCTTGAAATGCCTCCATTACCTTTAACAGCTCTAATACACCAGTTAGTTATTAGTAGAGTGCACATTAGAAAAATGTTAAGCAGCTATTGCCACAAATATTCAGCTCTGTTGCAAAAAAAGTAACAAAAAAAAGTAGTAGTATATAAGAGAAACTTGTGGAAACAACAACAACAACTACAAAAAGCAAATTTGTACTAAAGTACAACAACTGCAAAGAATACTATTAAAGAATTTACAACTATGGCAACATGCCTTACAAGGCATTAACTCAACAATGGCATAACAATGACAAGAACTGCTAGAAAATAATATATAAAATTTTAAATAAACTAAGTAGCAACAGGTAAATATTTCTATCTATTAAAAAAAATAAGAATAAAATGTATTTGTTGCTTCGAGTTATTATTTCTACTATGGACTAAATTATATACCCAAAAAAAAAAATCAACATATTTACAAATTAGTCTCAAGGCTAACAGCAAATATAAATAGTAACAAGTCAACAAACAGAAAGCCCAGCACAGTGGCTTGTTTTTTAAAGATTTATGTATGTATATTAATTTTTTTCTGCAGCTAACCTTAAATCTATTTTAATCTTTAACCATTACCTTAGCTCTCTGTTGGTATTTAATCTCAAAGTATATATTAAAACACATTTGTCTGCTTTATATCCCATTGTTAGCTAACCTATAAATATGACTATTTATAAAAGTAGCTAAAAATATAGCAAACAATCGAAGCTGTAAGAAACAAATATAAATATTTAATAGAATCAAACGCCTTACTGTCTTGTTTTAAGCAATAAGCTTTTGAAGTATGTAAGCTTTAAATATTTTAGGTTTTCTTGTATTTTATTTTCATTTCTTTTTATGTGTAAAGAAAAGTTATTAGGAACATCATTAATATTGGCAATGTTACAAGAAATATGACAGAAATTATAAACAAATTTGAATAGCAAATATTAATAATTATTTTATCAACCGTAGGTATATTAAGGTAAGTAAGTAAGTAAGTATATTAAAAATGAAGGTTAAAATATTTTTTATTTACTTCTTATTTCTTACAATATTTCGCTACAATAATGTGTAGTATGTGCAGGAAAATTAAACTTATTAACAAATTTATACACAAATGCTACACATAATTGTAGCGAAATATTGTAAAAAATAACAAATAAATAAAGGAAATTTTGACCTTAAACTTGAAGAAAAAATAATAATAATAATAGTTTAGCTTTACTAAAGTGTGTGAAATATATTTTGTTATAAATAAAACTCCATACACACGATGCAACTGAATAGTTCAAGTTATACGTATAAGTAATATTATTTGTTTACGAAGATAAACTTGTAATAATATTACTCATACGCTATCGTTTTTTTTTTTAGTAAACTTTAATGTAAATGCGCCTAAAATTAGGCAATAGCACACACACATTACACAAAAGTAATCTAAACAAATTAGTCTAGACGAGCTAGCGTCTAAGAATACTGCCAGTGCGTTCATACCATATGGCTTAGAAGACTTTTTTATGTCGACACCAACTAACAGCCATACCTAAATACCGACGGAAAGCGGAACGTATTTTTACACTAAGCATTAGCGCTGATACTCCATCCCTAAAAAAAGCGGAAACGTTATGTCAAAACGATAAAAACAGGGTTATCAAACAAATAAATAAAACGACCCTGTTTATTGAAACTGCTGGACATTGTTGTTTTATTTCCCTTTTTTTTTTTTGTTTTGTTTTCTTTTGCAACTAACTTCACTGTGAAACCCTTGTCAAAATCGGATTTTCCAATAGCAAAGCGTTGCCGCCGCGTTGTTTCGGTATGCTCCATATAAAATGTATGAGCATGACAAATTTTGACATTTAAAAAACGCTTTCCGTCGGTATCTAGTTATGGCTGTATGCTATATTAAGTCATTCGAAAGACATGCTTTAATTTAAAGTTTTAATGATTATAGTTTCCTACTACGTAATCAATCTCAATCAAATCTTTACTTTTCTAATGTATGTATTTTATAGAAACACCATTCTCTACATATTGTGTCAACGCTAATGCCTTAGCTATCAAAATAATAATATCGCAGTTAAAAACCACAATGTTGTATAAGAATCGAATTTGTCAATAACTTCATGTTCTCAACCACAATGACCATACGACGAATTTTGCGCAAGGATTTCGATTTGATGCCTTACAACTGCAACTAGTGCTTTAATTAAAAAAAATATCATGCTTAAATTTGAAGCTAAATTAAAATCAAGATTAAATTTTAATTTTAATAAAATCCGCTGTTAAATTTGTAATTCAAATAATACAAAGATTTACTTTAAAGTTTAGGGAAAACAGATATTAAATTTGAAGTTTGCACAAAACCGGCATTAAATTTAAAGTTTATTAAAAACTACGATTAAAATTTATGTTTAAATAGAATCATGATTAAGTTGTTAGTTTGATAAAAACCATGATTAAAATCGATGTTTAAATTGAACCACGATTAAGTTTTTACTTTGATAAAAACCACGATTAAAATTGATGTTTAAATAGAACCACAATTAAGTTTTTAGTTTAGTAAACCCCCCAATTAAAATTGATGTTTAAATATAACAATGATTAAGTTTTTAATTTAGTAAAACTCAAAATAAATTAAATTAAAATTAACCACCACAATTAAGTTTTTAATTTAGTAAAACTCACGATTAAAATTGATGTTTAAATAGAACCACAATTAAGTTTTTAGTTTAGTAAAACCCACGATTCAAATTGATGTTTAAATATAACCATGATTAAGTTTTTAATTTAGTAAAACCCACGATTAAAATCGATGTTTAAATAGAGCCATGATTATGTTTATAGTTTGATAATACCACCATTAAAGTTGATGTTTAAATATAACCATGATTAAGTTTTTAGTTTGATAAAAACCACGATTAAAATTGATGTTTAAATTGAATCCCGATTAAGTTTTCACTTTGATAAAACCACGATAGGACGACGATTAAGTGTTTAGTTTAATAATAACCGCGAATAAAATAGATGTTTGAATAGAGTCATAATTAAGTGTATAGTTTAGTAAAAACCACGATTAAAATCGATGTTTAAATAGACCCATGATTATGTTTATAGTTTGATAAAAACCACGATTAAAATCGATGTTTAAATAGAGCCATGATTAACTTTATGGTTTAATAAAATCCACTATTAAATTTGTAATTCAAAGACAAGCTAAATTAAAATAAATTACATAACAGTTCCCCTGATATTTTTAGAGCTTTTTAAACACAAAAAACCATTCCTTTTCTTTGCATGTTAAAAACTTATTAATTATGAAATTAATATTTTAACTTACGCTGTTAATTTGTAGTTATGAATTATTATATTTTGATTTATAATAAAGCAACATTGCTATTTTTAAGAGTTATTTTTAAAAATATTAATCTCTAAATTCACCAACTTTAGCTGGCAATGAAAAAAATTATTCAAAATTTTCAAATAATGCTATAATTTTCCTCATTATTATATTTCTATATGCTTGCAAATAAATCTGCATAATATTTCATTATTACAATATGTGTTTGTCTTTGTAATTTCTGTGTGTAATATATATAAATATATAAACAGGTGTATATTTTTAAGTTTATGTTTAAGTGGATTTTTTTCTTATATATATATGTGTCTTTGTATGTTAGTGTGTGTACACAAATACATTCATAAAACCACATAAGCTACTTTACATATTTCCATTGTCATCCTAGTTGGTATTGTTTGTTACCTAAACTTTAATACACTAGGGTGGCACAATTATTCTTTTTCATTAAAACAACTAAATGCAAAAGATTTCAGCAATTGAAGTAGTAAACTTTATACAGACTTTGTTTTAAAGCAATCGTGGTATTTTCAATAAAAAAAAAATATGGTCTTTTTTACGGACTTTGTTTTAAAGAAATTGCGGTACTCTTAATAGCAGTAAACGTGGACTTTTTTGCTGACTTTGTTTTAAAGCAATTTTGGTACTTCTAATAGGAGAAAATGTGGTCGGTACTTTTAGTTAAATAAAACGTGGTGCTTTTTACAGTCTTTTTTTTAAAACAATCGTGATTATTTCAATGGAAGTAAACGTGGTCCTATTTATGTAATCTGTCTTAAAGAAATCGTGATAATTTTAATAGAAGTAAGCCTAGTACTTTTTGTAGACTTAGAATCAAAGAATCAAATCGTTCTTTGTTCTTTTAAAATCAAATACTAAAGATTTATGCAATATTAGATGAAATTTGGGACACGTTTTATTTGAAGAAGTAAACGTGTTTCTTTTAAAAAATCGTGGTACTTTTAATAGAAATAAACGTGGTGTCTTTTAAATACCTTGTTTTAAAGCAACCGTGGTAATTTGTATAGACTTTGTTTAAAAGCAATTGCAGTTGTTTTAATAAAAGCAGACTCCTTTTAATGGTCTTTGTTTTGAAAGAATCGCGGTTGCTTTAGTAAAAGTAATCGTGGTTCTTTTGACAGACTTTGTTTAAAGCTCTACTTTATTTTAAAGCAATTGTGGTTGTTTTAATAATATAATATTTGATATTTTTTATAGACTTTGTTTAATGTCATTGTCGTAATTTTAATAAAAGAAAACGTGGTCCTTTTTATAGACATTATTTTAAAGTGGTACTTTGTGCAGACTCTGTTTCTAAGTAATCGTGGTTGCTTTAACAGAAGAAAACTTGGCCCCTTTTCACAGACTTTATTTTAAAGCAATCGTAGTACATTCAATAACAGAAAACCTGGTATTTTGTTTTAAAGCAATTGTAGTAATTTTAATAGAGCTAAACCAGTGACTACTTTTACAGATTTTGGTTTAAAGTAATCATTGTACTTTTAGTGAAAGAAGATGAGGTCTTTTCTGCAGACTTTGTTTTAAAGCAAACGTTGTACTTTTAGTGAAGATAAACGTGGTCCTCTTTACAGACTTTGTTTTAAAGCAATTGTGGTACTTTTAATAGAAGAAAACATTGTCCACTTTACAGACTTTGTTTTAAAGCAATTGTGGTACATTTAATAGAAAAAAATGTGGGCCTTTTTTAAGACTTTGTTTTAAAGAAAAAGTAATCGTAGTAATTTTAATCGAGTAAAACGTGGCCGCTTTTGCAGACATTGGTTTAAAGCAATCATGGTACTTTTAGTGAAGGAAACGTGGTCCTCCGTACAGACTTTGTTTTAAAGCAAACGTGGTACTTTTAATAGAAGAAAACCTTGTCCTCTTTACAGAATTTGTTTGAAAGTAATTGTGGTACTTTTAATAGAAGAAAACATGGGCCTTTTTTAAGACTTTGTTTTAAAGTAAAAGTAATCGTAGTAATTTTAATCCAGTTAAACGTGGCTCCTTTTACATACTTTGATTTAAAGCAATCATGGTACTTTTAGCGAAGGAAAACGTGGTCCTCTTTACAGACTTTGTTTTAAAGCAATTGTGGTACTTTTAATAGAATAAAACGTGGGCCTTTTTAAAGACTTTGTTTTAAAGATATCGCCTGTGTTTTATAGAAGTAAACGTTGTATTTTTTACTGACTTTGTTCTAAAGTAATCGTATTAATTTTAATTGAGTTAAACATGGCCCCTTTTACAGACTTTGGTTTAAAGCAAACGTGGTATTTTTAGTGAAAACAACATGGCCATCTTTACAGACTTTATTTTAAAAATCGTTCATATATAGAGTTTTTTTTAAAGTAATTGACATCAAAAAAAGGTGTTCTTTTTTTAGACATTGGTACTTTGTACAGACTTTGTTTTAAAATAAGAAATTGTATTCCTTTTTATAGACTCGATCTTAAGCAAACGTGGTACTTAAGGACCAACCTAATAAACACACAATCTCTGAGATTTATACTCCTACCTACATTTATAAATAAATAAGTATTTTAAATTTTTTGCTTTACTTTGTGTTGTATCTGCTGCTGTTGCTGGTTTTGTTGTTAATGTAACATGTTTTGTTTGTTTTGAGATTTATAAATATATGTTTTTTTCTACTAAATATTTAGTTAAATATTTTCTACAAAATATTAACTCTTTGCTCTAAATATGAATGAAATATCAGCATAAATATTTGTTACAGCTATCAATGTCAAAAACACTGTAGTTGTTCTATATGCTGCCATAAATATTCTCTACATGAATAGCAAACAATTGTACAGGAGTTATTTTTTAATTAAAGTCTAAGCTAGATTTGTTGCTACAAGCCCTTTAACAAATATGAGTTCCTTAACTTAGTATCTTAAGTTTAACATTTTCTACCAATTTTGTAAGGAATTATTTCCTTAGGTCATTTCTAAATTACATTTCTTCCATCCAGCAGTTGATTTTCTTATTATACTTATTTGATAGTGGAATTTACCTGCAGCCAATTTGAAGCATGCCACACGTATTGTATTAAAGTTAATTAAATTTACAATTAAATTTCACTGTTGTCTTATCACAGTTTTAGTCTTGCATTTATTTTACCCGGCACCCTAATTAACTGTGTTGTGTTGTTTCCTAGCGTATGATTAATATTTTGAGTTTACTTTAAAAACAAAAATATTACACATACGCTTGAACATAACAGCATTAATGCAAACATTTACTTTTCCCATTTAATTTCGTATCATTTGTTTTCTTTAATTTGCTTAAGAAGTTTAAGCTAACAAACACTTGCAACTGTGAAATGTGTTTTAATTACTTTCAATGACTGTACTTTGCAAAATGTGTTTAAAAATGTAATTTACTTTTCATTTAACAAAAATGTGTAAATAATGTAGTGTAAATATATTTTTTGAGGGAATTTGTTAGTGGCATTAAAGAGAAACTGTAAAGATTTATCTAAAACAAATTCTGTAACAAGGACGACGATTACTTCTATTATAGCAACACCAATTGCTTTAAACCAAATTCTGTAAAAAGGATCACATTTTCTTATATTAAAACAAACATGATTTCTTTAAAATAAATAACGTGGCTCCCTCTTTACTAGATTTACTGCTGCAATTATGGTTTCTTTTATATCAAATTTGTTTCACCAATCGTGGCTCGTTTTATGTCAGATTTGTTTCAGCAATCGTGGCTCCTTTTATATCACATTTGCTGCAGCAATCGCGGCTCGTTTTATACCAGATTTGTTTCAGCAATCGTGGCTCCTATTATATCAGATTTGTTTCACCAATCGTGGCTCGTTTTATGTCAGATTTGTTTCAGCAATCGTGGCTCCTTTTATATCACATTTGCTGCAGCAATCGCGGCTCGTTTTATACCAGATTTGTTTCAGCAATCGTGGCTCCTATTATATCAGATTTGCTGCAGTAATCGCAACTAATTTTATACCAGATTTGTTTTAGCAATCGTGGCTCCTATTATACCAGATTTGTTTTAGCAATCGTGGCTCCTATTATATCAGATTTGTTTCACCAATCGTGGCTCGTTTTATGTCAGATTTGTTTCAGCAATCGTGGCTCCTTTTATATCACATTTGCTGCAGCAATCGCGGCTCGTTTTATACCAGATTTGTTTCAGCAATCGTGGCTCCTATTATATCAGATTTGCTGCAGTAATCGCAACTAATTTTATACCAGATTTGTTTTAGCAATCGTGGCTCCTATTATACCAGATTTGTTTTAGCAATCGTGGCTCCTATTATATCAGATTTGTTTCACCAATCGTGGCTCGTTTTATGTCAGATTTGTTTCAGCAATCGTGGCTCCTTTTATATCACATTTGCTGCAGCAATCGCGGCTCGTTTTATACCAGATTTGTTTCAGCAATCGTGGCTCCTATTATATCAGATTTGCTGCAGTAATCGCAACTAATTTTATACCAGATTTGTTTTAGCAATCGTGGCTCCTATTATACCAGATTTGTTTTAGCAATCGTGGCTCCTATTATATCAGATTTGTTTCACCAATCGTGGCTCGTTTTATGTCAGATTTGTTTCAGCAATCGTGGCTCCTTTTATATCACATTTGCTGCAGCAATCGCGGCTCGTTTTATACCAGATTTGTTTCAGCAATCGTGGCTCCTATTATATCAGATTTGTTTCAGCAATCGCAACTAATTTTATACCAGATTTGTTTTAGCAATCGTGGCTCCTATTATATCAGATTTGTTTCACCAATCGTGGCTCGTTTTATACCAGATTTGTTTCAGCAATCGTGGCTCCTATTATATCAGATTTGTTTCAGCAATCGCAACTAATTTTATACCAGATTTGTTTTAGCAATCGTGGCTCCTATTATATCAGATTTGTTTCACCAATCGTGGCTCGTTTTATGTCAGATTTGTTTCAGTAATCGTGGCTCCTTTTATATCACATTTGCTGCAGCAATCGCGGCTCGTTTTATACCAGATTTGTTTCAGCAATCGTGGCTCCTATTATATCAGATTTGCTGCAGCAATCGCAACTAATTTTATACCAGATTTGTTTTAGCAATCGTGGCTCCTATTATATCAGATTTGTTTCAGCAATCGTGGCTCGTTTTATGTCAGATTTGTTTCAGCAATCGTGGCTCCTTTTATATCACATTTGCTGCAGCAATCGCGGCTCGTTTTATACCAGATTTGTTTCAGCAATCGTGGCTCCTATTATATCAGATTTGTTTCAGCAATCGTGGCTCCTTTAATATCAGATTTGCTGCAGCAATCGCGGCTCATTTTATATCAGATTTGTTTCAGCAATCGTGGCTCCTTTTATATCAGATTTGCTGCAGCAATTGTATATCAGATTTACTGCTGCAATCGTGGCATATTTTATATAACATTTGCTGCAGCTATCGTGGCATATTTTATATCAGATTTGTTTCAGCAATCGCTGCTCCTTTTATATCAAATTTACTGCTCCAATCGTAGCTCCATATTCACTACATTTACTGCTGCATTCGTGGCATATTTTACATCGGATTTGCTGCAACAATCCTAGTTTATTATATCGGATTTGCAGTAGAAATCTTTGCTCCTTTCATATCAGATTTACTGCAGATATCGTGGCTTCTTAAATCGTTGTTAACATATTTTCTGTTGAAATTGTTGCTGTTTGTATAAACGTTTTTGTAGAAATTCTGATAATTAATTATATTAATTTGTGTGTATAAAACACTCTCAAGTTCATAATAACAAGTGAAAAGTAATCAGATCTACTCAATATGTTAAATATTGTCCCAGGAGGTTTGTTATTGAAAATCAGCCAAACCGAAGCAATAGAAAAAAAAGTTATTTATCGAAATTATGAAAAGAAAATCTCTTAAGAGGTGAAAAACAAAGTAAAATTTAAACACAGAAATCAGACTTCGTTTGCAATTATTAAGACTTTTCATTCTTAATTGAATATAATAATTAAACGGACATTTTCTACAGATATTCAACAGATGCAGACAAATAAAAAAACAAAACCAGCTTTGAATACACCAATTTAAAATAAAAATTAAATTAAATGCGAAAAATAAGTATTTAATCACATAAAATATTAAAAAAACAGATATTATTAATAAACTGGTGACCACTGCACGAGTGTTCGTTTACTAGAAGGAATACGAGCATAATAAAAGTTTTTCTTTCTTCTTAAAGAAGCAGTAAGACGCAGCTAGAAGAGAAAATATGGAAGACAAACACCACACAAAGTAATAACCTTGTAAGTTATATGTGTAAAAATATACTACAAATACAAACAAAAACATTAAAACAGTTGTGTCAGTAAAGAGTGAAACCAAAAGTTGAATTCAGAAACATTTATAATTTTTAGTTAAATTTCTTGGTCTTCCCTACTTTCAGGCACTCACTGTTAATGTTGGCAGCTCAAGTCTATAATAATATTAAGACTCATTTTACCAGCATCACAAGTATGAATGTGTGCCTGAGTGTTGCATTGATATTCATGCACGTCTTTACATTTTCTACAACCTCCACTCACATTCATATGAACATGAAGTAGCATGTGTTACTTTTATTAAGTTAAAAAATACCGACAAAAACAACAATAAGAAAAAAAAAATAGAAAGCAACAGAGAAAAAAAGTAATAATAAAACCTCATTTACTTTGGTCTACTCCATCTTTTATGAGAGTCTTTCGCAACGTTTAAGGCATTCAAAACTTCAGTTTTACTTTTGTTTTTATTTTTTTTTTATTTGGTGTTAAGTTTGCTTTAAAGTTTGTTTGCATTTCCATTAAATGAGGTACTGTAGGATTTTGGAGAGGAAGTTAAGACTTTTAGGTTTAGACTTTAGATTTTAGGTGTTGGGTAACAAGCGTAGGTCTTTCTGGCTTCTTTTATATCATATTTCCAAAGCCATCGTGACTCCTTTTATTTTAGAATTAAAAGAGCAATCGTGGTTTATTTTATACTAGATTTACAATAGCAATGGTGGCTTCTTTATGTCAAATTTCCGAGAGCAACCGTGGCTCCTTTTATAAAAAAATATCCTTTCTTCTTTTATCCTTTTATATAAAATTTCCGAAAACAATAATATCTACTTTTATATAATATTTACAAGAGCAATCGTGGGTCGTTTTATATCAAATTTCCTAGAGCAATCATAACTCCTTTTTTATTAAAAATTATATTTTTTATAAAAATATAAAAAAATTTCCTTTCTTTTTTATCCTTTTATAAAAATTTTCCAAGAGTAATCGTGGCTCCTTTAATTAAAATTTCCAAGAGAAATTGTGGCTTCTTTATATCAAAATTCTAACAGCAATCTCGGTTTATTCCATATAAAATTTTTAAGAGCAATCTTGGCGCCTTTTATATCAAATTTCCAAAAGCAATTGTGGGTAATTTTATATCAAATTTCCAAGAGCAACCGTGGCTCCTTTTATAAAAAAATATTCTTTCTTCTTTTATCCTTTTATATAAAATTTCCGAAAACAATAATATCTTCTTTTATATAATATTTACAAGAGCAATCGTGGGTCGTTTTATATCAAATTTCCTAGAGCAATCGTAACTCCTTTTTTATTAAAAATTATATTTTTTATAAAAATATAAAAAAATTTCCTTTCTTTTTTATCCTTTTATAAAAATTTTCCAAGAGTAATCGTGGCTCCTTTAATTAAAATTTCCAAGAGAAATTGTGGCTTCTTTATATCAAAATTCTAACAGCAATCTCGGTTTATTCCATATAAATTTTTTAAGAGCAATCTTGGCGCCTTTTATATCAAATTTCCAAAAGCAATTGTGGCTTTCTTAATTCAAATTTCCAAGTGAAATGGTTTCTTCTTTATGTCAAATTTCCTAGAGCAATCGTGGCTTCTTTTATATCAAATTTCCAACATCAATCTTGGCTCCTTCCATACAAAATTTTAAAGAGCAATCGTGGCACATTTTTTTAAATTAAATTTCTAAGAACAATCGTGGTTCCTTTATATACAATTTCCAACAGCAATCGTGGCTCCTTTTACATAAAATTTCTAAGTGCAATCGTGGATCCTTTAATTAAAATTTCCAAGCGAAATGGTGGCTTCTTTATGTCAAATTTCCTAGAGCAATCGTGGCTCCTTTTATAAAAAAATGTCCTTTCTTTTTTTATACTTTTATATAAAATTTCCAAGAACAATGGTGGCTTCTTTTATATCATATTTATAAGAGCAATCGTGGGTCGTTTTATATCAAATTTGCTAGAGCAATCGTAACTCCTTTTTTTTTATTAAATTTCCTAGAGCAATCGTGGCTTCTTTTATATGAAATTTCTAAGAGAAATCGTGGCTCCTTCCATAAAAAATTTTCAAGAGCAATCGTAGAACCTTTTTTTTATTAAATTTCCAAGAACCAATTGTGGCACCTTTTTTTTTATTAAATTTCCAAGAACCAATCGTGGCGCCTTTATATCAAATTTCCAATAGCAATCGTGGCTCCTTTCATATTAAATTTCTAACAGCAATCGTGTCTTCTTTTATATCATATTTCCAACAGCAACTGTGGCTCCTTTTATATTAAATTTCCAAGAGTGTGTTTCCTTTTGTACCAGATTTTCAGCAAAATAACATACGAGTATATAACAGGGCATTCATGTAGGGCATTCAAGTTGGTCACGTTTTGTATGTGTTCTTACACACATTTTAATAATGTAGTAGGTATGTATTTTTATAACAATCTTCTGTTCAAAGTTCTATGCAAAATTTTGTTATAACTCTACAGAGTTTGGTGTCAGTCACGTGTGAAAATATGTGAGAATTATTTACTCATACGACCTGACTATTAAAAATAATAAAAAATAAAAGTAATAACACGAATAATGTAACCAAAACGTATTGGAAACTCTTACAACTGCTGCTTAAACTTATCTCTATGTACAGCGTTTATGAATATGTAATTTTGAATGTACTCCTATAGCTTTAGCTAAGTTTTGATAAAGTTTTTGCTATATTGAAAATGATTTTTTTAAAACTCTACGCCCCAAACCCAAAACAGAAACACAAAATAAGCAAATGTTCATACACATTTGTAATGAAAATTGCACAAAAATAGAAAAATATGCTTAAGTGTGTGGCAGACATATACATTCAAAGACCTTAAATATTTGAATGTGTTAAATTTTGTGCATAAACATGTAGTTTGTATTGAAAAAAAATTGAAGAATCCTGTTTGTTTGCAGTTTGTTACTTACCTTGGGTGTTGCCACAGCATGTGCACCATCGTAAACATACAAATGATCATTACAATCCAATTGCAACATATCGAAGCGTAACATGAATCTTTGTAATATTGAATGCGTTTGAAAGGTGATGATACAGTCGAGATTACGTTCGTTTTGTGACCACAATACGGCACCATCAATTTTACGATACAGTTGTTGGAGAAAATGATTTTTACATAATGATTGCATGTAATCTGTAAATGAAGAGGATAAAAGAAGTGTGGTTAATATAAGTTTAATAGTTAATATGAGTTTCATAGTTAATAAATAGGAAAATATTACAGCTGTAATTAAATCTTAAATTTGAAATATATATAAACCAGTACGTAAGTATAGTCGATCAAGCCCGACCATATAATACCCCTCACTTAGGATATGTGTAAAAACAGTTGTTTTTCAGAAACGAGCACTATATGGGAGCTATGAGCTATTATGCATATAAAAATATTTTTTGTTATACATTTTACCTCGATATAAACACTTTTAAAATATTAAATACATGTTAAGGTGATTTTCGATGGTGGTCTTATATTGTGGACCTGCCGTTTTAAAATTAGGTGTCATGATTTCTGTATATATGAAACATAATTGTATGAATTTTATTTGTGTACTAACTTTTTTAAGAGATTTATGGTGGTTAAAGTGATTTTTGGAAGCGGACCTTACATGAGAGCTTATATGAGAGCACGCCATTCACAATTTCTCATACAGTAATTGCACAGATCGCTGTACAAACACCTTGTTAGAGAGTTGGGGCTATCTAATCTCTTCCATCCGTAGTTTAAGAAGAAGAAAATAAATGATGAAATCAGCAAAGTTCAGCCCTAGCCCGATGCAGCCTCCAATACTTACTGCTCACTAGCCTAGCGATCCCGCCGCAGAGCTTTGTTCATCCCATCACCTCTTCCCAACACTCAGACAATCTGTTGTCACTACCTTCAATAGATTTGTTGATTCGGCAACAGCACCTAGAAATAGTTTGGTGCCACTAGCACAAACATCAGTCTTTTAAACAACTATCTTCTTCCTGCGATTTTAGGTTTAAACCACAGACACCACGGGCTTCCAACTGATCCCGTGGTGCTAGTTATTTATTATTTATTCAATAGGTTTTTAAGCCCCTAGGTACTCACAGTTAAATATTTAAAGATAAATATTTTATAATATGATTACTTTTGAATTTAAAAGTTCTTTCATTTACATCCCCCTACGCAAATGCTAAGAGTAAAAAAAAAACACAAATAAGAACAGACACTTTGGGAATACAGGACAGCAGTCTCAATAAACTTGATAACAAATTTTGGATTTATAAGTTTTCAATTACTATATTCAATTATATTATAACGTGAAATCACTAAAAAATGTTTCCGTGAAGACATACTAAATTAAAACATAGTTCTCAACTATGGCAGACAGCCTATTTATATTATTTTGAATATAAATTATATTAATGAAACCTTGTAAATTATATCCAAGAAGCGATATAACAAAAAGTGTAGTTTGTGTTCTATATTTAAGTCTATAACTGTTGATAGCAATGTTCTAACACTGTAACTGCTGTAAGTCCTTATTAACACATAATGTTAAATGATCAACACCATATCAATTATCACAAACAATCAGCTGTATGTCGCCAGCCTAGACGTAACAGGTACAAAATTTTATCTGTAAGAAAATGTCATTAACGTATATCATAATAAATTGTCACCCCAGCCCTGAGCCATGAGTTATTATCCTAAAAGTTGCTGTGATTTTAAACTCTCTTCCTTGAAACTCAGTAAACTGACTACGATCATTACGAAAATATTTAATTAATGTCTTTCTATTTCATGTGAAATCTGCAACTATTATCTTAATACAAAAGAAAATCCTTAAATTCTCTTATACCTCAAATCATCTTTAAATTTGTCTCCTTTTTTTCAAACCCTATCTAGTCTAAAGTTTGTTACAGGGACGGGAAGTGCTTCAGTGTTTTCTAGTTGTGTAAAGCTTGTGCAAAAGAGTGTTTTCTATAGAAAAACTGGTGTCTAGCAGTATTTTCTATTGAAAAGCAGGCGTATGACAATATTTTTATAGAAAAACTGGTGTATAACAGAGTTTTCTATAGAAAAACTGGTGTATAACAGTATTTTCTATAGAAATGCAGGAGTATAACAGTGTTGTCTATAAAAAACCTGGTTAATAACTGTGTTTTTTTTTATAGAAAAGCAGGTGTTTAACTGTGTTTTCTATAGAAAATCTTATGTATAAAGTCTTTTCTATAAAAGAACTGGTGTATAACAGTGTTGGTGGACAGTGGAAAGCTGGTGTATAACAGTGTTGTCTATAAAAAATATTATGTATAACAGTGTTTCCTGTAGAAAATCGTGTGTATAACAGTGTTTTCTAATGAAAATCTTGTGTGCAACAGTATTTTCTAAAAAAATCTTGTGTATACCAGTGTTTTAAATTTTCTATAGATAATTTTGTGTTTCCGATCAAAAATGTTATTTTCCTTCCCTAATTTCCTAAGTTTAACCAAATTGACACACATTAGTCTTTGTTATTGTTTCTTCACACAAAAACTACAACCACATAAAGTGAACAAAAAAAAACGGCATTTAATCCTTAACAAAACTTATTGCTATATGAAGGATTCGAATATCAACAAAAATGGGATAAAGTAGGAAAACAGCAACTGTAATCACCCTTATGTCAAAGTTATTTTCTTATTTTTTTATCGATTACTTAAGAAAAAACTTCTTCCAACCCCCAAATGTTAGAAAAATGTAAAAGTTTTGTCTCGAGTCTAGAATTTAAAAATAATTTTATTTAAAGGTTTTAGTTTTTTGTGCGAATTTTTAGGAGAATAGCAAACTTTTTTTTATTAGTTTAAAAATGCAACATGTAGATTGGGCTTAATACTGGCTGGAGCAAGAAACTAAAAAGCAAACAAGCTAAATTGTTTAAGAAAATCAAGTAAAACTTAAAAATAAAAATATAATATCAATGGCATAAGAATCATATGAGCAACTAAAATAAAAAATTTTAATTTTTTTTATAACCTCTAGCATTTTCAACCCCATACACATATAATATAAAGTAAGGTAAGTCAAAAACTAATAAAACTATTCTGCTTTTTGGCCATTATGCAGGTACAGCCAACTAACTAAATTATCAGTAATAAAATCGAGAAAAAAAACAACCTTAAATTCATAGATGAATAATTTTGCATAGTAATTTTTTCTTCATATTTCCATTATATTCTATTATCTATAGTTTCATCGTGGGCTTTGTGTTCTTTTCTTTATGACTTCATTTTACTGCGCTTTAAAATCCCGATACAATACATTTATTAACTTCCACGAGTATGAGTTGGGACGAGTATCTAGTAAAAAAAAAACAACCAAAAGTTTTTCTTTTGAAGAAACCATATAAAACAACTTAAAATTTATTAACATTAAGTAACAAAAGGTAAAGTCCTACAGTTTTACAACCATGTGTAAAGCATACTTAGAGCATACTTTAAGGCGCTGTTGAAAAGCTAATATAAAAAAGGATGTGCAAAACAAACTAACTAAATTTTAAACATTTTCTATAGAAAATTTTGCGTATAACAGCATTTTCTACAGAAATTTTAAATTATCTTAAATAAATTTCTAAATGTTTTATGCTGGTTTTGCAGAAATAACCTACAATTAGGCTTCATTACTCTCAACAAACAATTGCTAAAAAATATGCTTTTGTTTTTGTTCCATTTAAATAAAACATATTTTAATGAATATTTATTACAAACTTTGATGAAAATAACAATAAAATATTTCTTATGAAATTATTCTTAATAAAAAATACATAAAATTGAGCTTAATGTTTTTTCTATTATTTGAAGAGGAAAAAATATGAATTTAAAACTTTTTAACTCATTAATTATAACCTGTACTACAACGATTGCCTGTCACAAAATGTAATTAAATTTTATTAAAAATTTTCTGCGAGTATTTAAGAAAAACAGAAAAATTATTCTAAAGTTTTCTTGTTCTGAAGAAATCAGAAGTAGCGAAGAAGTAGGAGTACGAACTTGTGCCTCTTCTTTTAATTCTATATTTTTTTTATGACATTTGCCTACTTAAACTGTCAATCACTTGTTAAAATAAAGTGAAAAACTTTTTCATATAATTCTGCTTTTTTTTTCTTCCAACAACTTCTACGTTTTTTTTTTTGTAATTAAGTGCGAATATACTTTTCTGTTTTGGAAAGTGTGATCCACACCCAAACAACACTGTGTAACTTAAAGGTATAATGTGTTTTTTTTTGGTTTGTTTTCAGTTGTAGCACAATCTAGAAAATAATTTTTTGTTAGTCCTTCCAAGATGTTGGAAAGTATTATTGTTGCTGTTCGTTAGAATTTGTTTGTTACAGCTTCTAGTGAAAATTTTGTTAATGTTGCTGGCGTTGAATCTAAAATTGTTGAGTGAACAAGTCCAAATACAATGAACATTAATTGCCTAAATGACAGTTGCAATGAGTCTCACGAGTATTGAACAATTGCCACTACTATTATTCAACTGATTGTCCAGTTTGCCTGTTGATATGGTTGACGAATACATTGGCCACATTCATTTAATGTGACACCAGCACAACTTTATAATTTTTATTTAAAATTCTTATGTTTATTTTTATTAATATTTTTACTGTAATGTTGCTAAAAGATTATAATAAATTTGTGAACTATTTGAATAATCAGATTGGTGGTTTGGGTTTGTCAATAACAGTTTAGCTTAATTGTTTAATTAGTTAATTTTAGGCCATCCTTAAAAACGTAGTCATTGTATTTGTTAAACAAAGTCTATTCAATCGGACACAGCTTCAGAAAAAGACGATATTCAACTAAGATTATCACTAGATTATGATTGGGCTACTGACTAGGCTACTGAGTACACTAATGACTAGACGAAGACTAAGACTAAGACTAAGACTAAGACTAAGACTAAGACTAAGACTAAGACTAAGACTAAGACTAAGACTAAGACTAAGACTAAGACTAAGACTAAGACTAAGACTAAGACTAAGACTAAGACTAAGACTAAGACTAAGACTAAGACTAAGACTAAGACTAAGACTAAGACTAAGACTAAGACTAAGACTAAGACTAAGACTAAGACTAAGACTAAGACTAAGACTAAGACTAAGACTAAGACTAAGACTAAGACTAAGACTAAGACTAAGACTAAGACTAAGACTAAGACTAAGACTAAGACTAAGACTAAGACTAAGACTAAGACTAAGACTAAGACTAAGACTAAGACTAAGACTAAGACTAAGACTAAGACTAAGACTAAGACTAAGACTAAGACTAAGACTAAGACTAAGACTAAGACTAAGACTAAGACTAAGACTAAGACTAAGACTAAGACTAAGACTAAGACTAAGACTAAGACTAAGACTAAGACTAAGACTAAGACTAAGACTAAGACTAAGACTAAGACTAAGACTAAGACTAAGACTAAGACTAAGACTAAGACTAAGACTAAGACTAAGACTAAGACTAAGACTAAGACTAAGACTAAGACTAAGACTAAGACTAAGACTAAGACTAAGACTAAGACTAAGACTAAGACTAAGACTAAGACTAAGACTAAGACTAAGACTAAGACTAAGACTAAGACTAAGACTAAGACTAAGACTAAGACTAAGACTAAGACTAAGACTAAGACTAAGACTAAGACTAAGACTAAGACTAAGACTAAGACTAAGACTAAGACTAAGACTAAGACTAAGACTAAGACTAAGACTAAGATTAAGATTGGGACTGGAACTAGCAGAGCACAAAACCGAAACAGTACTTATAAGCAGTCGTAAAAAGTAAAAATAAACCTGGTAGTTATGATAGACGGAAACCTAAACTTTAATTAAAAAACACATGGAGTATGCATGCGAAAGCATCAGGAGGCAATGCGCTAGGTACGATTATGCCAAATGTCGGGGTCCGAAACAAAGTCGAAGGATCCTTTTATCACGAGTTACGATGTCTATTTTACTATATGGTGCATGGTGAAAGTAGAAGCACATTTCGGAAACACGTTATGTCTGTATTTCGACAAATTTGGCTTAGGGTTTGTTATGCTTACAGCACTAAATGCCTAGATACAGTTGCTGTAATTGCCGGCATCATCAACTAGATATAACAGATGACGAACTATAAGAGTATATATTGCGAAGGAAGTAAAGATAGATGAACGAAACAAAACCTTGATCACATGGCAAAGGCGATGGAATAACTTCTTTTTTTTTTTTTTTTTTTTTTTTTAACAAACACAAACTGCGAAGCTTTTTGGCTTGTCTGCAGAAAACACCCAGAGTCTTTGGCGGGAATCGAACCCGCAACCCTCTGACTGATAGTCCGGCACACATCGCCTAGTCTATCGGGGCACCCAAAAATGCCAATAAACGCACAGGATTATTCCAAAAAAAAAAATGGTTCGAACGAAATAATGGAGAGGTTGATTATCGTCTCAACCGGTTTTTGGCAGGTCTCTTTAAATGTGGACATGATGACTTACCGAATTGTTTGTGTTTGTTAATAATTAAAAAAAAAATCGTTTTCCTGCAAATTGAAGAAAGGAGAAGGAAGCAAAGAGCAACCAGAACCGAAAGCAAAATAATACTTATATGCAGTTCCATGGGAAGTGACTAATGGGAAGGCGGTATAGTGAGTAGGTGACTGGAATGTTGAATCTCACATAATTAATACCGATTAATAGCTTTAAAGATTCCGAACGTCATTATCCAAAAAAAAGAAGACTACTGGCTATTAAATTCTTGTGTTTTTTTCACCAAAAATCTGTATTATTGTTTTACATTCTCCTGTTATTTTTTGTTTATTTTTGCTTATTTTTTCGTATACCAAAATTCAATTTGATGTAATTGAATTCTAATGTAATTGTAATTGTAAGTTAACATTAAATCGTACAATTTTCAAATTGAAAAATCATTTACGTTTGAATAGATTTCTTTTCTTCATTCCTTTCTTTACCATTATCAAGATATACACAGAATTGTAGTAGAGGAGATGTTGAACATACACGTACAAAGGAGAAACTAATACGACCCCGCAGTTCGTGGAATAGGTAGTGGATCTAATATTTCACTTTTGTTTGTATTGGTTATACAACATTTAGAATATTTAGATTTTGGCACCTGCTGCATTACCAGTATACAGTAAGTGTCGAGGTAAACCCTTAACATGTGACATGTGCATGTATGTCCAGTTGTTAGTTTTTGTTTTAATTTATTTAAATTAATTTAGCGCATAAACAGTTCAATTAAACCCCTCTTGAGCAACCACAAGAAACTAGTTAGTTGCAGTAGTAACACTTCTAAAACTGCAGAGTACAGCTGAACAGACTCTTGCATTCTTCCATATACAAACACATCTGTATATGTTTTCCTATACATATAAGTTTATTAATGTGTGTTGGTATACTAGGATATGTGTAATTGTCTTTGTCTTGTTTCTTATAAAACAATGAGGCTCATTTTGAATCGATTTCCTTTATTTTCCCAGCTATTCTCTTTATATTCGCTGTGAAGCTACATACTTCCGTTTCCGTATTTTTTCCCGTTTCATTTCAAAATTCGTTTGTGCTTTCCGTTAAATTCGTAAATGGCAAAAACTGACAGAAACTAAATGCAATTTCTGACCACACACAGACAAACACTATTTCTGAACACTTGTTTGGTGGAGAAATTGAACGTTGTCCAGTTGCAAAGAAAAAAATGTCAATAAGTATTAAATTGGAAAGAACCTTAAAGTCTTAAAAATGACATAAACATTGGAAGGGAGCGGCTAAAAACGCAAACACAACGGTGGATAACAATAGACAATAATGTTACTATAATTTATCTTGTTAGAAATTGTGTGTGTGTATGAACTCAAAGGGTCTTTGCAATGCACAATTACATTAAATTAAATTAAAAATTACATTGGTTAAAGAAACAAAGACATTGTTTTTAAATATATAAACATACGATCAAAATAAAATTACAGTTTGTTGAAAAAAAATATTATTAATATTAATCGTTAATATAGAAAATATGTATACATAGACTTTTGTATAGAAAGTACTGTTTTACACGAAATGTTCAGATATTGAAATTAACAATAAATACATTTTTTTTAAATTAATATTCGACTAAACAATGATGAGTTTACTTTAAGGAAGTTAAGCGCTAAATATCATGAAGATATCAGATCTTTGCAGTAGTGGCTGGAATAGAGTCTTTATAACTGCTGCACATTAATACAGATTAAAAATAGAAATTATTCTGTTGAATGTTTAAATACAGCAATTAATACTTTTAAATCAAATAAATAAATACCCAACAAGTCGTATGATTAATTTTGAATTCATACATTGAAATACATATTAATCGTATGCAGCATTTCTTATTGAATTCACAAATAACAGAGATCTTTATCGCCAAATATCATGAAAGCCCTTACATCACTGCAGTATATATCTGGCAGAATATTATATGTATATTTCGGTATGAATGACATTTTCTTTATCTTCATGATTGTGAAGAAATCGGAAGCCTCTTTTCTGCTAATGATAACAGCTCTTAAATTGCATTTATCTTTGAAGTATGATTAATATTAAATTCGTACATTGAAATAAATATTAATCATACGCATTATTACTTATACAAATTAACAGCAATTTAAAATTCCTTTAAATATTTATTTGACTTAACAAATATAATTTATACATAATTTATGCCAGCTAAACAATGCAATGATTAAAAAAAAGAATACAAGATCTAATTCGTCAGCGTTTCAGTCTTAAACTTAATTCTGAAAGTGTAAAAACGTTCTTAGTCTAGCACTTAAAAATTCTCCTATAACAAAAACTCAAATAATTTTTGTGTTAAACTGCACAGCAATCGAATTAGTCGGTTTGGCCGCCGTAATAAAAACAAAGAAGACATACATATTTCTATTCAAAAAGAAGACAGAATTATTGCCAGATAAATGCTACTGTCAAGTAAGAGACTTTATGCTATTTAGCAATAAAGAAACTGGTTGTTTGTTAAGTAAAATTTTGAAATTGAGGGAAATTTAAATTGCTGTTAATTTGTATAAGTAATGATGCGTATGATTAATATTTATTTTAATGCACTAATTAAATATGAATCATACGCCTGGTGGTTCTTTATTTAAGGAAAAGTACACTAAAACCAGAGATAACTTCAATTCAAGAGCTGCTGTCGTTAACAAAAAGGAGGTTTTCGATTTTTTCACAGTCATAAAGATAAAGAAAATGTCATTCTTTTGATTTTTATTAAATAATTTGTAAGCTTGAGGTCACTTTTTGTTTTTTATAAAAGATTTTTATTTTTTTTCTTTATTTTTATTTATAATTAACTCAATATTTCGATTTCCTTTGGAAATCTTCTTCAGGAGTTATGTATTTTATTGTAATGTTTAAAATTATACAATTTGACAAGTGATAAGTTCAATAAGTATAATTTGCTATGGTTTTGAAATTTTTATATTCTTTTTGCATATTCTGTTCCATGTACATTCTCTTGTGTAAATTTCACAAAAACTGTAGATTATATTTTTGCAAAGAAAATTTTGATACACATTTCATAGTGGCTATAGACTGAAAAACTAGTTGATACCAACATTACGCCAAATCAATATCAATATCCTGCTGCAGAGATTTTCAATCGTTGATTCAAAAAAATAGTTTTAATTTAATTTAGATTATATGTCATTCTCTTAATAAACAAAAAGATCTCTTATTTAATGCACTAAACGCATCTGATAGTTGCGTTTAGTAGTAACGATATTAAACGCATAGATTATTTCTGAACACTCATTTAGTTTACAAAAATTGAATGCGCATTGTTATTTATTGAACCCCCATTTAGTAATACTAAAATTGAACGCAAATACTATATTTCTGAACATATGTTTACTTTTTCAGTATTCGAACTATACATAATTAAAAACTAAATCAACGTTTATCACAAAACTGAACGATTTATTCGGTTTTCTATTACAAGCATTTATGGTGTAGAAAACGTAACAAATGTTCAAAAAACTGCTTATGTGTTCGATTTTCTATTACGTATTTATTTCTGTTTAGTTTCTTTGCCATTTTTATTTTAACAAGTTTTATTTAGCAATGCAAAGTAAAAATTTATAAGACAGAAATGCAAAGACTTTGCAAACTCACTTTGAAGGAAAGCGCAAAAACTTTACAAATAGGGTAATGTCTTAATAAAGAGAGCAAAGTCTCTGCAAAAATTTTCTTATTGCAAAATTAGATTTACAAAGAATATTGTAGTATCTCTTTGCAATTTGATAAGCGTTTAATGAAAACTTTTTAAATTGTTTGTGGAATAGGGCCCTGTTCTCTATATTAACAGGAAACAAATAGTCTTTAAAGGATTTATTGTAAACGATAATCAGTCTCATGTATACGACAATGAATTGAAGCATTATGTGCTATATAGGGAAATAGGAATTTGAAATTTCTAAACAAATTAAAAAATTTCTTGAATATTATGATTGTAAAACGATTCATTAAATGTCCTTTTTTGTTTGCCCATAAGGATAATTAGTAATAAAAGTTAGTGAGTATGCTTTATCCAACAATGCATTGAATAAATTTGATTTTTGAATATGTTGTGCCCAAATGTACGAGTACAAGTGAGTTGAAATTTCTAAAAAAATATTGTAAATGTTGGCATTTTTGCTTATTTTGATTTGTTTTTTTGATTGGAAAAGACCAGCCAAAGACCAAGAACAAACTATGAATATTTTAGGCAAACTAAGTTTAGTATATATTTTATTTTTTAAATAAAATGTAAATGATTTCATCTTTATTTCTTCTTATTGTCCTTTACTTTGCTTTAATAACTTAGCAAAATTTAAATTCTGGTATTTGTTTTTTTTTTATAATAAACCTGGTTAAAAATTTTTTTACAATCGTTTACTTTTGGAAAGAGAAAAAATTATGCAAAGAAAATTTTTGGTAGGAAAAAAATAGAGGAATACTTTAACAATATAAAATCTGTAGATAGAAGTTAATATAAATCAACTGAAAGGAGTAATGAACTATTTCTCAGCATAGGATTAGATTATGATTGACATTGTTTGTCTCCACAATTAATGTTGTTGCAACATTTAGATATTTAGAAATGCAGAGTTGATAGTGAAATCCATTTATTTATACTGCAGTAGATAATTGGCTTTAATTGGCGCTTCGAGTAACGTTGTTGTCATATTTGGCTAATTGGAAACAAGTTGGAAAGAAACATCGCAAACTATCGATGCCTGTCGTTGCACTTATGCCAATTTAAACAGCCTATTGTCAGCCAGCTGTAAATTAGGTAGCACAGTCTACGCCTTCAAAGTGGTTTTTATTTTCATCTATCTTTGGCAACTAAATATAACAACACACCATAACAGTTTTGCTGTCTTCTACGTTCTCTAGTTATAGTTGAGAGTATATTACCTGTTTTTTGTTTTGCTTAGAATTACAGTTTTCCTTTGTTTGTTTGTATCATTTCACATTATTGACAATAATTGCTTTAAACCATCATTGTTTTTTGTGGCCTGTTGTTTGAATGTATGCCACAAACTACTACTGCACAAATAATACTGGAAAATGAAACTAAAACCTTTTGGATGTCGTTGTCGTTGTTGTCGTCACAATGATTAAATATCAGCAACATTTGGTACAAAAGCCACAATCACCACTAGCAACTCTCAGCCACTATTCTGTTGTAACAATTGGCAATTGATGTTACAAAGGACCTCAAATAAAGCATAAAGCATTAATAGACAGTTAACAGATGGAGAGAAAAATAATATGAAATGGCAAAGTAGGCAAGACTGTATCTTAGAGTAGTATGCAAACTGCAGAAACAAATTTGATTTTGGTGGCAAATAAAGTTTAAAGTAGCCAACCTAAGAAATGTAGAATATATGTAGTGGTAGTTTTGGAAACTGTTTAAAGGAATGGTAATTATCATGTTTTCAATTGCAGAAGATTAATTTCAAATTAAATTTTAAATGACCTTTCGGCATAATTTTGAATTGCAATTGTTGCAGAGTTACATTCAAGAAAGTGGTTATTAAAGGTTTCACCGGGAAAGAGGGTCTAAATAATTAAACAGCATAGACAAAGAGTTGATTTTTTAGCATGTTATTAACAATTGATGGTTCTGCAAATGTCAAAGGTTAATTTCCTAATAGATTTTCATATAGTTTTGAGAACGAATAGTCTCGAATATACAACGGTATAAAGTATTGTAAAGACCAGAACAATTATAATAATTTTCAAAAATAACTTTAACAACAGCTAATGATGCGTGAGAATATTGTCAGTTGTTAAAAAGCCTACAGTTTTCCCCACTACTCAATATTTCTCTAACTAGCATGTTCTTTCCATCTATAGTAACTGTGCTCCTAGTCTAACTTTTGTTAAGCTCAAAGCTTTAACTTTTTCTTTCTAAAAAACTTTAGGAAATTCTTTTGTTTAAAAAATTTTCTTAAGTGGCTTAAGGTGCTGTTAGCTGCCACTACCACTACCACTGTCATGGCTGCTAATGTTGTACTTACATACATACATTTGTTAGAAATTTCTTTATGCTATGCAGCAAAAAATGAATAATAAAAGTGTTTTTGTTTTGTAATATTTTCTGTAATTTGCTTAAAAGGATAATGAGAAAATATTGTTGTTTTTTCTATTTCTTTCTGTTTTCAATTTATCGAAAATACATTTGAACGTTCAAAGCAAAAATTTTCTGTACGTCTCAGTTATGGAAAAATGAAAAATTGAAATGGTACTAACCGTTAACAAAAAGCGTATTTTTTTTAACATTTTGGTACTTTTTTGAAAACATATATTTTTATTCAAAAATAAAATTAAAAATCCATTTAAAAATAATGCAAAAATAATATTAATTCAGTTAAAAAAAAAAAAAAACTATTATAACAACAAACTAAAAATTAATTCATTTTTATGTAAAAATATAGCTTTGAAAAAATTTTATTTGTTTTGGGTTAATCTCAAAAAATCTCAAACAAGAAATGAGATGTACAGAAATGTACGAAACATAAGAAATTTAAAAAATTTATCAAAATAGTACCACAAACAATTTGAATTCTTTATGCGTCTGTTTACTTTTGTAGATTAGCTCATCCCAGATCAACTAAATAACATGAATAACGAATTTATAATGGTGCAACTATACAAGGTGAGTGCAAATCGACAACAAATACAACACAAAACAGAAACAACAGGCATTTTGTTTGTGTAAAATAATGTATTACTGTCAAAAATACTTGAAAAAGTATTACTTTTGACATAAGTAAATTGTAAACAAAGTCAGTCAGCTGGGCTACTGCACTCACCTTGTATAGTTGCACCATGGAATTTATGCATTACTTATCTTCTTGTTTTGAAACAAATGTTGTCAATGATTATAAAAATAGTAACGCTGGATTTCTAAACAGGGAACAAAGTAAAATAAACAAAGAGTACTAAATATGATGTGGGGGTACTGTGGTATTTTTGTTGTGAAAAAGTACTGAAAATAGTACAATAGTATTGAATTTTCCATCACTGGTACGTTTTGTTGTTCTCTCGCTATCTCTCTCTCTCAGTTAGTAAAAACGGTTTAAGAAAAGTAGAACTACCACAGGGTTGGCGCTTTGTTTTAATCTTAAATTTTAAGCGATTTATGAAGTTAAAATCTAAGAATTTATTTAGCAAAATGTTCAACACTTAGCAGAATGTAAGATATTAATATTGTTGAGGAGGCATAAGTGAGGATACATTATCCTATGTTTAGTTATTTATTAAAGAATAAAGTTCAGATTCTCACTTCATCTTATTGGACCATTGCACAATGGTTTTTTTTTTTCGTTTTTTTTTTTTTTTGGCATAAAGTCAATTTTTTGTTTGTTAAGTATTTTAAAATTTTGTTTGTTTTTTAATTTTTAAACACCCTAGTTCGATAAAAACATATTTAACTTTAACATGTGGAGCAACACTATTCTGTTTGCGTACTGTTGAAGTCAGCTGATTATGTACCAGACGTTTTGTGTGAAATTGGCGGGGAAAATTTTGCAACTTTGATTGTTTGTTCTGGCGAAGTTTACACATAAGTGAAAAGGATTAATATGGAAAACGATTGTCCAGGTATGTAAAACTATAGCCTACTAATGTGTGTGTAGTTTTTATGTGTTTTTGTCCAATTGTACCGTGTTTTGTTTATGTGTATTTTTAGAATGAGCCAGTACTTTTACATGGCAAAGCGTTGCAAAATGTTGTTAATGAGAAGTTATTAACCAAAGTGTGCAGATTAATAAGAAACTAACCTTTTTTGTCCGAATCTACACGTTTTCGAAAAAATCAAATTTTTCTAGTACAATATGTGTTTAATCGTGCTGAGCTGGCTGACATTTGGAGCAACAAAAATCGCTCAGGAGACGCCGTACAGCAGCACATATTAGAAAGCATTGCTCAAAAGCTTTTAAATAACAAGAACATTAAGTCAATAAATGGAAAAGAAGTGCAATTTAACTCTGGAAAGAAAATAAAGTGGGTCGCCCAAAATGTGATTACAAAAGTGCTGGTCCTTGTTTAAAAAGAAAATTAGCCGCGGAACTCTCAGAGGAGAATAACAACTTAGCTCCCCTACTCATACATGCTGCCACAATAGGAGATGAATACTGACATTTGAATTTGTATAATTATTATTTTTTTCTTTTCATCAAATATAATAGAAAATTAAATAAAATTATTTTTAATGGAAACGTGAAAAACCTAGTTGCATGCTGGCCATATCGGCTATATAGCAGCTATATGAAGTAGTGCACCAAATCATATGAAACTTGGTAGGTTATTTTGGAAGCATAAAAAATGTACACAAACAAAATTTCAATTCAATAGCTTTAAAATTAGAGTTTGTACCAAAAATAAACGAAAAAAACCATAGTGCATTATGAAAACACTGTATCCTTTAAATCCCTTAATCCTTGTAATCCTTAATACAGAATAAATATGGCCTAACTGGCTGAAATTGAAAAGCTATGCCCATAAGACAATTAGCTATTGCTTTCTTGGTTGGATAGTTAAAGGTAAATAATTATGTCAGATAACTGCCAATAAAAAGGAACAGAATTTTCATCTTCTCAAAAATTTAGTTATAAAACACACAGTTTTCAAAGATTCTAAGAACTAGAACAAGTTTCAATGGGTTGTCGACTGATAAGACAGCAAATGTTGTGTGAAAGGCATTTTTATAGAACAATCTAACGTCTTGGAGGATGGTAGTTTTTAAGTGAGGCTGATATTTCAGATCGACCTGGGAATTTATTACTATTCTTAAGAAATTGTAAAACGCTGATTTCATTATTTTGAACCTCAAGACATAAAAGACCTCATTATGAAGGAAATGTAGCTAGTTATTTTTTTAAAGAAATGTTTTTGGATCTTGATCATATGTCATCTATTGGTAATATTGTTACAAGTTTTCCTTATTATTTTATTCTAGTAATTAGTGTGAGCAGCAAATATTCCGATTATCAGTGATTATCGTATGAATTAAATCCAAAAAGTCATTTGTTTTCTGTTTGATTTAATGAAATTTCACTACTTAGATTTTAGATATACCCAATAGTCTGGTCACTGTTTCTAGTCTATCATGCAGCCATTGCAATAGAACTGTTATATATTTTAGTTTTAAGTATTATTTTCTATTCTAAAACTGTGTAGGACTCAATGATTCTTCTGCAGTCGTAAGTCAAATGATTCCAGTGTCAAACTGTACATCAATCTCATTATGAGAAAAGAAAATTCAAAAGCTGTTTTCATTCTCAGAAACAATGAATTCTAAGGATGTAACATCACTTTGTCTTAAATAATACAGATAAAGTAATTGTCATTATATCCAAGAAGTAGACAGACTTTTTGTCAGTTAATAATGCAGTAATCTAAGAGCACTCATGTTATTTAGGGATAAAAAACCCATTAAAGTCAAATACATCTAATTCTGTTTTTAAACGATCCCTTTGACACTAGTTTTGCGAAGTTGAATAAAACTGTAATGCCTAATCAAACACATTCGTACAACTGAAAAAGAGTTTTCTAAATTAAATTTTGAATGTAGACTTTAACATATACTTTCGAATTGTTCGAGTGATCTATAATCTGTAATTGGAGTTAATGAAACCCATAACGCATAGAATACAAACCAAAACATCGATAGGCAGGCCGAATGCCTAAATAAATTGATTCTGTTAGTTTTTATTGTCCTTAAATTAAGTTAAATTAAAATTATCCAAGTGCGAGTGTATTTTTTTTGTTGTCATAGTTTTTGTTTTTCAATATCAAGCTTCTATTTCGGAATTATTATTGTACAAATAACACTGGTGTATTATAACTTTAGGATCTAAGTGTGTTGATAATTGGGTGCTCCGATAGACTGGTCGATACTATGCTGGACTATCAGTCAGGGGGTTGCGGGTTCGATTGCTGCCAAAGATATTGGGTGTTTTCTGCAGATAAGCCAAACAGCTTTGCAGTTTGTGTTTGTTAATTATATTTAAACAAAGAATAAGTTTTTGTAACACCATAATTCTTCCACCAATCATTCGATTATCTCACAAATATTCGAAAATTTGCCAACTTTCATACAATATCTTTATATATATAATTCTACTGTACGTGTGTTGTGACTGAACTTCTCCTAAACGGCTGGACCGATTTGCATAAATTTTTTTGTATGGGTGGCACTCCGGGTGGTTTAGATTTACAAGTCGGTCCAATTACCCCAAATTAAAGATATATTATTTCTGCTCCTGATAACGGTATTTGAACAAAATTTGGTACGTCGGTTTGGTCTCCAATTTTCCATTCGCTTGGCATTTGCCATTACTATTAATAAGCCACAAGGACAAACTATGTCGATTTTTGGGTTAGATCTAGAAAATCCGGTCGTTTTACATGGCCAATTATAGAAAAAATTAATGTTATTTCAAAATAAAGAAAATGAAATTATTTTATTATTTGTCTTTCATTTCATACTTTGGTTAATATCCTAATCGCTTGAAATATTATGCAGAACGTCTGCCGTGTCAGCTGGATACTATACATTTTTGGTCGAAGTAGGCAATGCCACGCCCCTTTAAAAAAATGGCACTGGTGGCATTTCTTATTATAATAGACCGATTGGCATGAAACCTTTCCAATAAAAATAAAATTTGAAGGCAAAGCAACGTTTGCCGGGCCAGATAGTTCTATATAGAATCTTGTGTATACACAATGTTTGATATAAAAAATCTTGTGTAAAAAAAAAAACTTGTGCATAACACAATGTTTTCTATAGAAAAGCCTCTCATAACTAAGATTTCTCAAAATTTAATCAATCTAACATAAATTTTCCGTGATAAATATTCCTTTTCAACAATATCAAAATAATTTGTAAACACCCACAAAATACTTAAGTATCTATCTCCCACTTCTTAAGATTTTCACAAATATATAGAAATGTATGCATGAACAAATGGAAATATGTGTAAAATGAATTTGTACGTTTCTCTGTTAATATAAAATACACGTATTTGATGCATAAAAGAAATATAAATAATTTTAGACTTATTTTAAGATTTCATATCCTTACAAACTATTTATATATTGATAATAATATTAAAGCAACACCTACCACCCAAAAAATATTTTTTACAAACAAGTATAGTAAATACTTGGCTAAGGAAGGCAATAAGGAAGCAGCGTAACAGAGAAATTAAGAAAGAGAGAAAGAGAAAAAAAAACTAAAATAAAATAACTATAACCATATGACATTTGTAATCATAGAAATTACAACACTTCACTTGTCTATAATAAACCAATGAATTTCCTATTTTACCATGATAATCCTTTAATTTCCTGCCTGAATTTCGTTTTAGTTTTCGTTTTCTGCTTTTATACACACATCACACTTAGATATAGAGTTGGGGAAACGACAACTAGAAGGACACAACTATTATCAAAATATAAATATGTATGTACATATACATATACTTATACATACGAGTACATACATATTGTTGTAGATACAAAAACATATTTAAGAAAATATAACCTAAAACTAACATAATATACACAGTTAGACAAACATGTATACATACAACTACTTGCATACACACAGAGAAAAAATATAGTAGTACATGTTTACCACAACATTTAAAAAAAAATTGTTTTTGATTAAGTTACGATGCACATGATTACTACAACCATATATACGATTGTATATATTTGTGGCAGTCATGTTTATAATGAATTCATTGATCCTAATTCATTGTTTAAGAACAACATAACATGATATAATCTTTCATCATAAAACTGATCACCACAAACATTACGTAATTACTATAATCATGTATATGAGTGCCGCAATCATATAAATAATTACAGTGACCATAATATTTTAAAAATATTTGTAAAAATGGTGCAATAGTTGCGGTAAACAAGCACAACAATATGTGTTCTCTGCGTGTATGCAGCTATTCCAACACAATTTTGTGTAAGTGTAAGGGGAGTTTTATACACAAAATAATAGAAATTGTATTTGTATAGTTTGTTTAAAATTGGAAACTCTTTTAATGTTTTTTATTGTTAATTTTAAACAAAATGTTTGTTATTTTGTTAAGCTATAGTTTTTCACATAATTTTCTTTGTACAGAATATGCCTAACACTGTGGAATAAAATAAAGTGCGGCTTTGTAACCTTCTTCATTCCTTTTGGATATTTTTCTTCTACATGTATTATTTACTATTTATTCACATTAATCGCGTTATTTGTTGGAGTATCTGAATTATTTACATAAACATTGCAATTCTAAATTCTAAAAATATTGAAGTGTACAATAAATCTCCGCGGCAGAAAAAATTCGGTTTTTTTTTAACCTTAAAATAAGAGTTGTAGATCCTTTTTTTGAAATTTGTGGCAAGTTTTTAAAAAATAACAAATTATAGTAAAGTACTTATTTATTTAATTTAATATTACTTAAATATATTCAAAATAAGGTTAGGTCCAGACTTTTTTGAAATGAGAACGTTAAAAGAAAAGGACAAAGATTTGTTGGTACTAGATCGTAAACAGAAAGCTTTGAGTATAAGATATCGCAATCTGCGGTAAGAAAAATAATTTATTTGTACACGCAGAAAAAAATAATTGCTTTGTACACGCAGAGAAAAAATATAGGTGTGCATGTTTACCACAACTATTTCAATATTTTAATTTTTTTTTAATATTGTGATAACACTCATTATTTATATGGTTTCAGCAACCATAATATGATTAGGTTATGATTCACATGATTATAGCAATCACATAAATGATTATAGCAATTATGTAATGTTTATGGTAATCAGTTTTATAATTAAAGATTATACCATATTATGTTGTTCTCTGTCATAATAAAAGAGCAACAAATTATGTTAAATAGATTCATCATAAACATGATCGCCAATCATATATATGGTTGTAGTAATCATCTGAATCGTAACTTAACCTAATTATGGTTAGCGTAATCATATAAATAATTGCATTGTTCAAAAAAAAAAACTTGTAATAATTTTGATACAACTATATTTTTTCTCTGTGTGTATAAAAGAAGAAAGTCAAACAAAAGCCTAAAGAAATTATGTGGCAGAAAACGTACGACCATGAAGCTAGACGATGATCATATTGCAAAAGAAATTATTTTGCAACAGCCCAAGATATAAAGGAGGAACTAAAATTAAATATTTCGACTCGTACTGTCCAAAAAAGACTTAACGAAGCCGGTCTAAAAAGTACGTTCGCTAAGAAAAAGCCTCTTCTACGAGCTGCAAATACAAACAAGCGGTTAGACTTTGCAAAGAAGTACATAAGTTTCAGATAAAATAGTAACTAAATTAAAAATAAAACTATAATTTATAATTATTAGAAAATTACAAATACATGTTTTAATCAAAAAGCAGGAGATATTTGAAACCGCACTTTATTTTGTCTGACAATATATTTACAAACACTGTAATGTATTAATATCATAAATGCAGTGCTGAAAAAAATAATATAAACGGCTTTTTTTTTATTGGGTGTACAACTTAAAAATGCGGTATTCATAACAGCTGGTTGGTCTTTTTAATGCCGGTTTTGTTTTTAGTAACACACATGCCAATTTGAAGGGTACATATCTGTCAGTAATTCTCACTTAGTTATTGTACATTATAGTGTAAACAAAAAATTAATTTTTCTTTCGAAGATGTAGCATTTTATGCCAACAGGCCAACAGTGTGAGGAGTTTTCTTTTACTTCTTTAATTTAATAAAAAGGGCCGATTGCTGAACGAAGCTTATGGTGAATATTTTCCATGGGTTTCAATGAGCGAGAGATAGTTTGTGTGATTCAGAAGTGGTGTTATTGACACAAAAAATAAAGAATGACTAGACCAGCCCATGCAAAAAAGTTTAAAGAATAAGAACTGAAGGCATTACTACATGAAGATTGTTGTCAAACTCAACAAAAGCTTGCAAAATCATTAGGAGCTACTCAAGCAGCAATTCCTGCAGTACGGTTTATTTAAAAGCAGGGAAATTGGGTATCAAATGAATTGTAGACGAGAGACCTAGAAAGACGATTTTCCATGTACGAAATACTGCTGAAACGCCATAAAAGGAAATATTTTTTCCACGGTATCATTACTTGCAATGCAAAATTTATAGTAATGAATAAACGATGTATAAAATATTATATGTGAAGCCCGCCCAACCAGCCGAAAGGAGACTAAAGTAAAGCAAACAATCTATGGCGCTAAAGTACTGCTCTGTATTTGGTGGAAAAAAATGGTCCTATCACTTATGAGCTGTTGAAATCTGGACAGACTATTACAGAGAACTTGTAACGAATGCCACTGATTCGTTTGAAGCAAATATGTATTGACCGAAAAACGCCCAGCATATGCGGTCAAACATGAAAGCGTAATATTCTATTAGAACAATGCTCGGCCATATGTTGCAATATCTGAAAAAATTTATTTAGAAAGAAGAGGTAGAAAAGTTTTGCCTCATCCGCCTTATACTGCAGACCATAACCCGTCTGACTACTATTTATTTCGATCGAACTCTTTCTCTGGTATACTTCTTCACTTTAGAACAGGGTTTTTGAAATTGGCTTGATATGTTATTGGCGTCAAAAAATGAGTAGTTCTATATACGAGGAATCCCTATGTTGGCAGGAAATGGCAAAAGTTCATAGCTAACAATGGCCATTACTTTTGATACATTTTATGGAACAAATTTTTCTAAATAAAAGCTAAACATTTTAAACACCCCTACTTTTAAGTTATACACCCAATATGAAACTGAAAATATCATTCTTATTTCTTTTTTCCCGAGCAATTTTAAATTTTCAATTAAATTTTGTCAATTTTTAGATTTTTTGACATTAAGTACAGATGATGATGTTTCGAAATGAAAAAATCACTGACTTGTAGATTACTAATTTTGGCTTTACAGTTCATCTGTACGTATGAGTAGTATTGAATTATTTAAAAAACACTCATACGTACAGTGAGACTTACAGATGAAAAGTAAAAATGCTTGAATTTTAATTTTACACATTTTTGTTGATTTTATTGTAAAACTAACTTTTTGTACCCAAAATTGCACGGGATATTATTGAGCATTTATTTAACATTTTGGAAATCATTTTTTGGGACTAGCACACAAACGAAGCATATTTGGCGTATTAAGTGGCAGTTAATTCTGTAGAAGAGAAACAAATAAAACTTTAATGCATTAATTCCTTTCCAAACGTATGTATAATTGATCTTAATAATCGTAGATTTTTTTGAAAACTAGTAAACTTACATTTCAAATTTGAATTGAAAATTAAAATAGAGTAAACACTTAAAATTTTGTAAATCTTTTTAATACCTTTTATATTAAATTTTTGTAAAACGATAAAATTTGTGTTTTTAGTATTTAATTTAAACTTTTAAATAAAACCCTTAAAATAAAACTAAATGTGGGAAATTTAATTACTGATGAGATCATGTTGAGACTATGCGATTAATGTAGACTTTCAAGGTTTGGAAGGTGACGTTCACTGAGACTTAAATTAAAAAATATTATTGAAAAGACGACAATTCAAACCATATGTTGCTAGAAATGCGCAATAACACATTATTAATCGTGAGGGTATGTATGAGTATTTAATTATAATTAAATAAAGGCATTAACATTAATGCGCCTACTCACCACCAGAGGCGCTGCAATTCTGCACTAAAAACAAACATAATGCGCAACTGCAGAGTTGAAAAAGCTTTCTTATTTCACCACCATTACTTCTTCAACTATCCCCTTTTCAAAGAAAGTAACGAAAGTATATATAGGCATATTAATTGCCTGAGTGTTACTTCTCTTAAAAAAAAAAAAACAAGATGACAGCATGAGAATATGACATTAGACATGAATGATCTGCAAAAAAAAATACGTATGAAAAAACCTCTAAATTTTTATCACTCGGCGATGATTGCTAATGAACTCAACATAAAAAAATTCTGGAAAAATATTTAAATAAAGTTTCCAGACAAAATATTTTTATATATTTTTCAACAGGGATTCGTTTGTACTGAAATTCCGATCTCTAAACGCTGGTAAGCATTGATGATCTTAAAGTTTTTTTGATGTTATTAATATAAACAGTAGTCTTACATACAAAACTGCTTAATCGGGGAATCTTCCTTTAATGATGAAAAAAGCCTTCATTACCACACAATTATAATCTTAAACATTATGAACAAAGAAATGAAAACAAAGAAGACTATTCAAATTTGAAATATAAGTTTACTAATTTTTAAAAAATCAACGATAAAGGGATGAATGCATGAATGTTTTATTTTTGTTTCGCCTACACAATGAAATGTCACTTTACACATCAAATATACTTTGATTGTTTGCTATTCTTAAAACAGATTCCCAAAATACTAAATGATAAAAAGGTGGAATTTACATATGTAAGGCCAATAGCTTGAAGTTTGATTTAACGCAGATTTTTCTTTAGAAAAAAATAATCATATGAAACTTTATTTCCCCCCGAAGATGTGTAAAAGCTCTTAAATATTTATTTGTTGTCCATTAAGCTTTTTGAGATAATTGCAGAAATTAATATACATTTAAATATGTATTACAGCATTAACAAAACAAATTAAGGCTGACAATCAATGAAATAAAAAACCGATTAAATAAGACATACATTTAATTAATCCTTTCCACAAGAACAGCGAAAGCACAGCAGCAGTTGCTCGAAAAAGAAATAATATCTCAGTTAAAGTTAGCATTAAAATTGTAACAAATACATTTCTAGGGTAAATTCACAAATATCTTTACATTTATTTCTGTGTATGTATATAAAAATTTAATCACACATACAGATCGAGACACAGAAATGCACGTATTTATTTATCCGCCTGAACAATGTAACATTCTTTAACACATTTTCGTTTGGCAAGCAAATTTATTATTAATATTGTACGAGACTGTCTGTATGACTGTCTCTCAGTCTGTCTATTTAGTTGTTTGCTTGTGTTGTCATATTATCTGCTTTATATGTTCTATTGCTGTCTCACTAATGTTTTTACATCTAATACCTCCCTCTACCCCATGTCCTTGTTTTATTTGTCTGCATTTTGTATATTTTTTTTTTAATTTTATACATATGTATTTCAACTCATATGAATGTTTGAGTTTTGTCTTTGTTGGCGAAAAAAATTGTAATAATAATAAAAGAAAACAAATACAAATTGCAACATTGTAATAGTTTGTCACACATGTGTGTTATTAGTAACACTTCAAAGCCACATAGCTACAGTCCACCTCTCGTACTTGTTTTTAATAATAATGGTGGTCCATTTACGCCCTTCTTTTGCTTTTATTGTTTATAGACGAAAACAGAGAATGATTTATAATTAAGTTTATTTCTGAAGTTAAATTTAAGTTTAATTTTAGCTTCAATCGCAGATCTTTATTTAGTTCTGCTTTAGCTTCAATCCTAGGTTTTTGTGGTCCCAGTTTAGCTTGAATTTTAGTCCTTTATTTAGACCCAGTTTAGCTTCAATCGCAGCTCTTTATTTAGAACCTGTTTAGCCTCAATCGCAGGTCTTTATATTGTACCATTTTGGCTTTAATCGTTGTTTTTTATATAGTCCCAATTTAGCTTCAATTGCAGGTCTTTATTTGCCTTAATTTTGTTTCAATGACAGGTCTTTATGTATTCCCAGTTCAGCCTCAATCGTAGAAATTTGCGTAGTCCCAGTTTTGGGTCAATGATAAGTTTTTATATGATCCAAATTAAGCTTGAATAGTAGGTCTTTATTTAATCCCGGTTAAGCTCCAATTGTAGGTCTTCATGTTGTCCAAGTTTAGCCTCAATCGTAGGATATTTTGTAGTTCAAATTTAGGTTCAATCCTAAGATCCCAGTTAAGCTTCAATCGTAGGTCTTTATTTAAACCTAGTTAAGCTTCAATCGTACTTCTCTATGTAGTTCCAGTTCAGCTTCAATCGTAGGTATTTTGTAGTCCCATTTTATTTTCAATCATAAGTATTTATAAAGTCCCAGTGTGACTTTAAGGAGTTATAAGCAGCAGTGCATATCAAGGTTCAACTGTAAAGTATTTTCTTGCTAACAAACTCTCTCTAATTATCAACAACATTAATGTATCATTTTAAATGTACTTATTCTGTTTTATTTTAAAATTTACACTTATTTTCAATAACAAGACATACTTTATTTTTGTCTTGTTTATATTGACTTCAGTTAGAAGTGTCGCACTGACTTTTAAACTGATATCAAACATTAAAAATTTGTCTACATTCACATTAATGCAGCCACTCACTCACTCACTCACTCACTCATTTACAAATAACATGCTAAACATATCGATACTCCAGCAACAAACAGACATACATAAAATGCAATCATTTTAAAAAGTTGTTTTTTTTTTCGAAGAAAACATGTTTCGTACATATTTTATACATTTAAATGGCAACAATGTCTTGAAATTCTTAAACTCGTAACGAACAAAAATGTTTGTTCGAATTTGTATGTGAATGTTTTTTGCAACTTGTATGTAATGTGACAGTTTAACTCCTGATTGTATGCTACATTTTTTTTCTCATTATTTGTCTTGTTTGCATTAGTGTTAAAGTTTTCCCATTTTATTGCAGGACTGTACATGTGTATTCTATTTTGTATACAAGCATAAAAGCCGTATAAGTAAAGTAATGTAAAATATCTAAGAGTTCAAGTTTTTGTTATTATTTCAAACCTATTTGCCAACATACGAGTACATTGGACACATAAATTGTGTCTTTTTAGAAAATACTTTTGCAAGTAGCTGTCAGAAGCTGGAGCAGCAAAGATGAAAAAGATGATTTGTCATGTTTGTATTAGTTGAAAACTGTATTTATTGACAAATAGCATATTGAGTGGATGTGCTGTGTATTTATTTGTTTAGCTAAGAAGACGTAAAAGCCATGTTACCTTAAACTATTGTAAGTTTAATATGTACTGTATATTATTTGCAAATAAATAAACATACTTGCTTTAACTATAAATTTATTATTTTGAATGGATTCTGCACAACTTGCCCTAAACAACTGTTTTGTTAATGGTATTTACCAATTTAAACGAAAAATTCTGAAGTTCAAATAGTTCAATCGATTTTAAGTGTTTTACAAAATTTGATCCTCTTTTAATTTATAATGCACAATAATTGAAGTTAAATTGGGAGAAAATAAACTCCTACTATTGATGGTAGACTGGGACTACATAAAGACCTACGATTAAAACTAAACTAAAATAAAGGTCTGCAATTAAATATAAATATAAACCTGCAAGTGAATCTCAACTAGGACTAAATAAAGACCTACGATTGAAGCTAAGCCGGGACTAAATAAAGACCCGCAAGTGAAACTCAACTGGGACAAAATAAAGACCTGCGATTGAAGCTAAACTGGGACTAAACAAAGACCCGCAATTGAAGCTAAACTGGGACTAAATAAAGGCCTGCAAGTGAAGCTCAACTGGGACTAAATAAAGACCTGCAATCGAACCTAAACTGGGACTAAATAAAGACCTGCAAGTGAAGTTTAACTGGGACTAAATAAAGAACTGCGATTGAAGCTAAGCCGGGACTAAATACATACCTGTAATGCAAGGTAAAATAGGACTAAATAAAGACCTGCTTAACAAGGACTAAATAAATACGTGTGATTAAAACTTAACCGGGACTAAATAAAGACTTGTAGTTATAGCTTAACTAGTACTACATAAACACCTGCAATTAAAGCTAAACTGGGACTAAATAAAGACCTGCAATTGAAAATAAACTGGGACTAAATAAAGACCTACAATTGATGCTAACCTTGGACCACTTAGTGACAAGTGAGTGACGCTAATCTTGAACTACATAAAGACCTTGGGTTTTTTTTTTTCATAAGATTAATGCAAACCAGCGGGATATATCAGATTCCTACTAACTAAAGCACCTCCTTTGTCATCCATACACCCTATGGGATTTTCTAGCAAGGTATTGCATCGAGGGTCAGAAAGGTTTTGTTAGCCTACGTCATGTTTTGTCGCATGTTTTGTATCATACTACATACGGTTTTCCAGTTTTTGCTACTACTTAGTAGAATATCAACAATGTTTTTTGTTCTTAGTTGTTGCCCGACTATTTTTTCCGGCAATTGTATATCTTTGTTGAACCTTAGGCAGTAAACCTCTACGTGTTCTGGGTCATTCACTAAACTTGTGCCTTGGGGACATATTTGTGATTCTTTTAGCCCAAATCTGTGTAAATAACTTATGTTACCTCCATGTCCTTATAGTAACTGTATAAGGTGATAATTTACCTCTCCGTGCTTTCTATTATTCCAGACTTTTATGTTTAGTATGAGTCTAAATGACCACCACTTCAAAACTGGCACAACTCCCTTTCTATGTCTCGAAAATTGTTTGCATTTTGGTCTTCTCTGCTTTTCCGGTCGTACAGATGTTTAGCCTCGTCAGGTAAGATATCTATGGGAATCATTCCTGCTATAAATATGCTGCATATTTTAAGGTATTTCGAAAAGAACAGCATACGCGCAAGGTACATATCCTATACACTGCAAGAACCTTAAGGCAACTTGACCACATTGGAGTGAAGATAAACTGATACTACAGAAAGACCTTTCCTTTATTTAACATACTATTTCCAGGAAGCTGAATATTCTGGTTTCTTTTAATAATATTTTTGTTTTTATTATATTTTAAATTTGCTTAATTTCTTTAACAATTCCAATTTTCTGTTTACACTTGCTTCTCTATTTAAGAAAACTTCCTCTGTGGTACATGTCACAGAAGACATGAAATTGAAAAATAAAAATAAATAATTCACTATATAAACAAACAATAGCAAACAAATATGCCTGGCATGACAAGAAACTTAATAGAAACTCTCTCACACACAGTGTCACAACTAAGAAATACAAATACTTTTTCATTTGATTGTGAAATTTAGTTGCACTAAACTCAACTCTCAATGACAACAAACTAAATATAATAACGAGGCATGTAGTCATACTTATCAACATTAGGTAGGACCCGTTTGTAAAGACCCGTTTGTAAAGAGTACAGAACGTTTTTGATAGAATAAAGTATGTATGTGAAACCAGGACAAATATTTCGAGAAATTAATTGAACTTCCATTTAAGTAAGAAACATCAAAAACTTTTGTTTTGTTCCACCCTAATATATATACAATGAAAAACGCTAATCAGTACCACTGTTTGATTTTCCTGCTAAAACTTAAATTTGTATACCTTTGTTTATTTAAATCGAGTTTATTTTTACGCCTCTGCATAAAAGAGGGTAGTTTTTTTTTATTTAATTCTGGAAAAATAAAGATATAATGTCAAATCTACTGTTTGTATCGCCATGTTCATACAAATATATAAACATTATGCCATAAACATATTTCGGTACAACTGATCCGTAGGTAAAAGCAAACTTAAATAAGTAAAACTGCTAACGATTTGTTGATGTATGGTGTCAACTTGTGTGACAGTTGTACAAGTGTGTTTGAAAGTATAAAAAAGCCAGAGTGCGATTATAAAATCATGCAGACCATGGAATTAGCAATGTTTGGTAAGTAAATCGCGGAGTTTTAGTTAGTCAAATATAGTTAGCAAACGTGGATCATTAGTTAGTACCTTTAGTTAGTCAATCGTGTGTTAAATTTAGATAGCAATCCTGGATCTTTAGTTAGTCAGTCCTGGATCTTTAGTTAGACAATCGTGGATCTTTATTTGATCTTGGATCTGTAGTTAGGCAATCGCTGATAAAATTTGATCGTGGATCAAATTTAGCTAGAAATCCTGAATCTGGAGCTTGTTAATCCTAGATTATTAATTAGTCAATCGCGAATCTTTATTTAGTCAATCGTGTGTTAAATTTAGCTAGAAATCCTGGATTTTGAGCTTGTCAATCCTGGATTATTACTTAGTTAATCGCAGATTTTTATTTAATCAATTGTGGATCAAAATTGGCTGGCAATCATAGATCTTGAGCTTGTCTATATTGGATCTTTAGTTAGTCAATCGTGTGTTAAATTTAGGTAGCAATCCTGGATTTTTAGTTAGTCAGTCCTGGATCTTTAGTTAGTCAATCGTGGATCTTTATTTGATCTTGGATCTGTAGTTAGTCAATCGCTGATAAAATTTGATCGTGGATCAAATTTAGTTAGAAATCCTGAATCTGGAGCTTATTAATCCTAGATTATTAATTAGTCAATCGCGAATCTTTATTTAGTCAATCGTGTGTTAAATTTAGCTAGAAATCCTGGATTTTGAGCTTGTCAATCCTGGATTATTACTTAGTTAATCGCAGATCTTTATTTATTCCATCGTGGATCAAATTTGGCTGGCAATCATAGATCTGAAGCTTATCTATCCTGGATCTTTAGTTAGTCAATCGTGTGTTAAATTTAGGTAGCAATCCTGGATCTTTAGTTAGCCAGTCCTGGATCTTTAGTTAATCAATCGTGGATCTTTATTTGATCTTGGATCTGTAGTTAGTCAATCGCTAATAAAATTTGATCGTGGATCAAATTTAGCTAGAAATCCTGAATCTGGAGCTTGTCAATCCTAGATTATTAATTAGTCAATCGCGAATCTTTATTTAGTTAATCGTGTGTTAAATTTAGCTAGAAATCCTGAATCTGGAGCTTGTCAATCCTAGATTATTAATTAGTCAATCGCGAATCTTTATTTAGTTAATCGTGTGTTAAATTTAGCTAGAAATCCTGGATTTTGAGGTTATCAATCCTGGATTATTACTTAGTTAATCGCAGATTTTTATTTAATCAATTGTGGATCAAATTTGGCTGGCAATCATAGATCTTAAGCTTGTCTATCCTGGATCTTTATTTAGTCAACCGTGAATCAAATTTAGCAAGCAATCCTGGTTCTTGAGTTTGTCAATCTTGGATCTTTAGTTAGTTGCGCATCTTTATTTTGTCAAACGTGGATCATATTTAGCTAGAAATCCTGAATCTTGAGCTTGTCAATCCTAGAACTTTAATTAGTCAATCGCGAATCTTTATTTATTCAATCGTGTGTTAAATTTAGCTAGAAATCCTGGATTTTGAGCTTGTCTATCTTGGATCTTTAGTTAGTCAATATAGGATTATTTAGCCAATCGTTGATCAAATTTAGCAAGCAATCCTAGTTCTTGAGCTTGTCAATCCTGGATCTTTAGTAATTCAATCTCGAATCTTTATTTAATCAATCGTGTGTCAAATTTAGCTAGCAATGCTGGATCTGTAGTTAGTCAGTCCTGGATTTATAGTTTGTCTATCTTTGATCTTTATTTGCTCTTGGATGTGTAGTTAGGCAATGGCTGATAACAATTGATTAGTTAGTCAAATTTTGCTAGCGTGTGATTCAAAAGTTAGAGTATTTAAAAGGAAGAAATTTACAAACTCTCTTTGACACATTGCATGTTGTACTACAAAAATAAACTAAAATGTTATTTATGAATTTGTTTGTGAAACAGAATCATTAAATTGTTATACATTTGACCTTACTATGGTGGAAATAAAAGATGACAATGTGTCATCAACCTAGTTCCTACATCCATAAAGACCTAAAATATTTTATTACCTAACAAATATATGAGCACAAAATAACACACTCATATATCCTCATTTCTCTTTAAACAGGGAAGAGAAAAATCTTCAACACAAATTCCCAATAAAAACCTCTTAAAGGATAAAGAAAAAAAAATGAAATTTAAATTGGCAATGGCCGTCAAATTACTCATACCAATTTTCATCCTCTCTAAAAACACTCGTGTTTATCATTCTCCCTAATGAGGCTGATAATACCAATGTTGATGGCGATGACGATGACGATGATGATAGTGATGTTTGGCAAAATTCTGATGACTGTATTATGTATTTAGTTAACTTTGAAAAAAAACTCTGTTTAGGTTACAAAAAATGTAGATATATTTGCCCTCAGATTTCTCAAAACTATTATCCCTGTATGCGTATGAAAGCTGATTTCATTTTGTACATCAACTATTAAAGATTTTAACACTTATTCGAATAATTTAGCTGCATCTATAAAGATGAGATGGCTTTGGTTTTTTTTTTATTTTTTTTTCTCCCCCTTTATTCCTTATGCTTTAGTATCAGCAGCTTAAAGATACGATATAAAATATGTGTGTGTGTTTTTTTTTTTGTTTTCTCTATCTATTTTGTTCCAACATAAAAACTCACATCAGCTCTAAGTAAACTTTAAGCGATTTTTTGTTTTTTTTTTCGACATTTTCTTTCCTGTTTAATGACGTTGGTATGGGGTAAATATGTTGGGTTGTCCAATACGTTGTATGTTACATTTAACGTTTGACTTTGTCACCGATTATGTTTACTTAGGTGATTTCTCTTTTCATTTTGTTTCGTGCTTTCTTTATGTCTAATATAATTTAACTTTTATTTTGAGCATTAAGGGCAGCTAGGAAATTTTGTGGAGTTTTTTCTTATTAAATTGTACTTTGTTATAAATTTTAATTAGTTACGGTATGACTTAACGACTCTTTCGTCGAAACTTAGTATTATTAATTATTAAGCTCGCCAAGCGAGTTAATCCTTCAAAATATCCAAAGACTCTAATTACTTATTATTTGTATCATTACTTAGTTTTTGTATTATTTTGAATTCCCATACATATAAATTCGTAAAAATTTCCTACAGCTTTTTGTCATTTTTTTTTTCTTACATTTTAATTTGTACGTGTTTTTCTATTATAAAAAAAGTAAAACGTTAAGGAAAAATTACGTTCTACTATTATTTTTTCTTTAATATTTTTTTTGTTGGTTATTTCCTTCAGCATGGACAAACTAAAGAAGCATCTCAAGTGTAAGTTGATGGAATAGAGAGAAATGAAATGATAAAAATGAGCAAAGAATAGAGTTGTTGAGCAAAAAAAAAAAAAGAACCAAGAAATATTGTGAAATGTTTAGTATCTTTTTAATATTACACTAAAGTAAACATAGTTCGACTGTTAGTAAAGAGTATCTATGTAAAGATATATGTGACTGTGATAAGAAATGTAGCAGAGTATATGTAATTCTATATACATATATACATATTTACATACACTTCTGTATAATTTTTTTGAGTTTTTTTTTCACCCTGCAATCAGTCTTATATAATATTGGTTTAGTTTGGGGTTTACCAGAGTGCTGATGTTGATGATGATGATGGTAGTAGTGGTGTTGGTGGTGGTGGTCGTTGCTGATAGTGTTGGTAGCTGTGGGAAATGTATATAGTTTTGTCATCTTAAAGATTTTCTTTATATTCTTCTCATTTAGTTGTTGGCATATTTGAAACCTTAGAAGGTTGAAAAAACCAACTTAGTTGTCTTACTGGTGTAGTAGAAATCAGCTTTAAACATGCGAGGGTCACTTTTTCTTTCAAGTTTTTAGTAGTAAGAAACTAATTAGCTTAAATTTAAAGGTAATTAAAATTTCTTTATATCAACAATCTTTTAAGCATATTTTGTAACTTTTAAATATCTAACTCTAGATTTCTTTAAACCTCTTTTTATTGGACGACTTTTTTTTTGCTAGCAACACTAGTTAGAAATGTTTGCTCTTTTGCAATTTTCTTCATTAACCTCGCAAAGAAAAATTCTTATATTTTCATTTTGTTGCTTCTTTTTTTTTTGTCTTTGCCATCATGTTCACGTATTTTATGTATTTTCTTTTCAATGACATGTAGTCGACTTGTGTCAACAATTGGTAATAGTTTGAAGACAAAATTAAGTTGTAGATCTGTATGTATAATGTAAAGACATTAGCAAGGCCCTCAAAAAAAGTTGGTAATATTCCTAACTGAAATAAAAGTTTCAAAAATGCTTAAAAAAATACAACATTTTTATATTAGGCCGTTTATCAAAAACGTTTTAATATAGAGAAATTTATTTTAAACTATTTTTAAAGAGCCTTAAAAAAGTTAGGCTTTCAAAAATAGTAGTTTTTTAGTACTTTTAAAAATGTTTTAAATCACAGTTTAGGAACTTTTTAAAATAGTAGTACTTTAGTACTTTTTTTAAAAATGCTTAGAAATTACTTTTTATTAATTTTTTTTAAGAAAACAAGTTATGAAAATATTTTTTGTACAAAGAAAAGTATTTAAAACGAAAACAAAACTTATTTAAGGTTCTTTGTAAAAAGTAGTATAGTTGGTACTTTTCTAAGAATTTTCAAAAAGTACTTTTCGTTTCAATTTTATGCAAAAAAGTTATTAACACAATCACGATCTAGTGACTTTTAATAATAGTAGTAGATATTTAAGAACTTTTTTCAAAAAGGCTTCAAAAGTACTTTAAATTACATTTTTAGACAAAAACTGTTTTTATACAGAGACAAGTATTTGAAATTTTAGAATAACAAATTTGCAAAACGTAATTGTTGTTTAAATTTTATAAAAAAAAATTAAAAATGTTTAAAATCACAAATTATAGACTTTAAAAATAGTAGTTATTTTAGTACTTTTTTTTAATTCACTTAAAAATACTTTTTATTACTTTTACATCTTTACTTTAAAAAAAAAACTTGTTTAAGGCTCTTTAGAAATAACAGTATTTTTTGTACTTTCTCAAAAATGTTCAAATGTTTCTAACAAGAAAGAACAGTATATCCTTTGCTCAAGACCTTTTAGAAAAATCAATAATTTTGTAAAAGAATATTTTCTGGTGAGATTAAACAAAGTTTTGTAGGTTTGCATCTGATAAAAAAAAATACGTATGACGTCCCCTAAACATGCAGCATATCCCAAAGTATACTTCTAAGACCATAAAGCATGGTGGTGCGAATTCGAAGCTGTGGTCTGTATTTTCTGGGCATGGTATTGGTCCTATACATAAGATCGATGCACGAATGGATCAGTATGCTTTTAAATACAATAATTGCATACTTTAAGGATTATATGCCACTTAGGTGGAGTTTCATAAACAACTGCGATCCAAAACACAGCTCATGCATTGTAAACAGTTGCGTGTAGCACAAAGGTATTGATGTGCTGAACTGGCCAGCTTAAAATCCGGATTTTAATCCAATTGAGAACCAATTGAATAATGTAGACCTACACATAACGGCAGTCAGACCCAAAAATTAGACGATTTGTAAGAGGAAAGAAATCCGAAATGCTTGGTACGAAATTTCAAAAAAGCTTTGTATGACTCTGGTGGAAAGTATGGCCAGGACATGTGCAGCTGTTAGCAAGAGCAAAGGATATCATACAAATTTTTGGGATTTAAATAAATTTTTTTGTGTTCTTCTTTATCTTGTGAAACATATGTTTATTAATATAACAAAAAGTGGTGTGGAGTGGCGTGATCTTGGGATGACATGAAACAGGTTTGGAAAATAAAATAAATTAAAAAATAACGAACAACAAAAAATATTTGCTTTAATTAACAACAGATACCGAGTGTACTAATATTGTGCCCACCACTGTATGTGTCCTTTGTGAGAATTATGAAACCTTAAAAAAAAGTAACTTTATATATTTTACTAAAACCAAAACACACATTTTTAGAAATAGTGTCATTAACCATTCAAAATTTTGTATTTAGTTGGAAACTTCTTACATACAAACAGGGGCTTTCCTAATACAAATATGCCTCCGTCATCTATATATGTATATATACATGACATCTTTGTATGTATGTAAGTTTGAGTTGTTATTTTTTTATTTTTTTTTTTTTTTGATATTTAACTAACTATACATATGTTTATTATAATTTATATACCAGGGAATTATGTAGTCTAGCTATGGCTGACAAATTAATGAAACGGTATGGGATAATTGTGTACAGCTCTTTCTTTCTTATATAATTATTTAAAGATGCGTAATGAAATTTTTAAATTATGTGTAGATATTTTGTATTGTCTATAAAGTTATTTTGGTTTTTATTTTTTTTATTTGTAAAATATGAAAGAGTTTCTAGCAATTATGAGAATAAATAAAGCAATAGCTGTGGGTACTAAAGCTTTAATGAATTTTGTAAATGGAAAAGTGCTTTTGATTTAAATTTTTTTTTTATTAAAAGTTTTTAGTTTTTTTTTTTAATTTAAAAACATTCAAAACTGTTTATTATAAAGTTTTAATATCCTGTAATGTACATAGAATAAGCAGTGACTGGTGATCACTGAAAGATCATTACGTATTTGTTCACAGTCACAAAACCTTTGTTTTAATATAATCTAGATAATACGCCTTATAACATGGAAACTATAGAACTACATTTGTTTTAGACTAATAGTGCGTGATTTTAAGCATTAGCACACAATATAGTTGGAAAGAAGCCAGACAATTTGACATCCCAAACAAGTCATTAAAATTTTCGTGCGTATGGATTTTTGTTATTAAACATCGATTATCCAAATAATTATAATATTTATTTATAATGATTATAGCTTCAATAACACAAAAATATAATTATTTGTAAAATGTTATAGAGTAACAAAGATTGAAACAACTTTTTTTTCATATTGCTTTTACTTGTAGAAAAAATTTTATTTTAACCAAATTACCCTTGAGACATTTTATAAATTAGAGTTTTTGTTTTTGTTTTCGCACTCACTCTCACACAAAAAAAAAACAAGCACATTATCATGGCTGCATTTTCGCTATCACAAAAATAACTATAATTTTACTATGGAAAAACTATAAAAAAAAAAAATACATGTATATTGAAAAAAGCAATAATAAAACATATAAAACTACCAACAAATCCCGATAGATTTAACCTCAATATTAGAATAGCATATTTGCTTTATTGTTATTATATTTATTTATTTATTTGTAAATAAAAATAAATATATATCTATAAAGAAAACCAAACGAAAAACCTTTAAAATAATTGCAATAATATTTTTATATGTTTTATATGCAACCGATTGTAAAATGTTGTACACATAAAATTCGGCCTGAATTAGCACTATGTCATTGTGTTGGAAATGCACTATATATACATACATTAATATAATACGTAATAGAAAACAAATTCTAACTAGTGTTAACATTTAAATAAGTTCCAATTTACACGTAGCAAATTTTATTGAAAAGATGGATACAATTTTTTTGCTTGAAATTTTTTCGGTGTTCACACAGCACAATTTTTATTGCTTAAATCGCTCCTATTTCTATTTGACAGTAATACTCATTTGTAACATAAATAAGAGAGTAACACGAATTGCTAGTACAATCAAGTGTGTGCTCGTTTTATCTTCCTCTCACCCCGCTGTCTTAAATGTAGTCAGCTTAGCGTAAATAATTGTTCGTGTAAATTGGGACTTACCATTTAAAAAACCCAATAAGTAATATAACAAAAGCTAACTACGGACTTATATAGAATTAAAAAATCACGATTGAAGCCTGATTAAAGCTTATATTGAAACCAAAGAAAAGCTAAAATTTTTCAACATAAAGAACCACGATTGATGCCAGATTGGATGTAAAATGGTTCAACATAAAAAAATCACGACGGATGCGAGATTGGATGTAAAATGGTTCAACATAAAGAACTACGATTAAAGCCAAATTAAAGCTAAATTTGTTCCACATAAAGAACCACAATTGATGCCAGATTGGATGTAAAATGGTTCAACATAAAGAGCCACGACTGAAGCCAGTTTGGATGTAAAATTGTTCAACATAAAGAACCACGATTGAAACCAAATTGCAGCTAAATTGCTCAACATAAAGAACCACAATTGAAGCCAGATTGGATGTAAAATGGTTCAACATAAAAAATCACGATTGATGCGAGATTGGATGTAAAATGGTTCAACACAAAGAACCACGATTGAAGCCAGTTTGGATGTAAAATTGTTCAACACAAAGAACCACGATTGAAGCCAGTTTGGATGTAAAATGGTTCAACATAAAGAGCCACGACTGAAGCCAGTTTGGATGTAAAATTGTTCAACATAAAGAACCACAATTGAAACCAAATTGCAGCTAAATTGTTCAACATAAAGAACCACAATTGAAGCCAGATTGGATGTAAAATGGTTCAACATAAAAAATCACGACTGATGCGAGATTGGATGTAAAATGGTTCAACATAAAGAACTACGATTAAAGCCAGATCGAATGTAAAATTGTTCAACAAAAAGAACCACGACTGAAGCCAGATTGAAGCTAAAATTGTTCAATATAAAGAACAACTATTGAAACCAAATTGAATGTAAAATTGTACAACATAGCGAACCACAACTGATGCGAGATTGAAGCCAGATTGAATGTAAAATTATTCAACACAAATAACCACGACTGAGGTGAGATTGAAGCTAGATTGAAAGTAAAATTCTTCAATATAAACAAACACGATTGAACCTGGATTGAAGCAAAAAAAAAAATAGAAAATGCCATAATACTACTACTAAACTGTGATTTTTTATCATTTTAAATCATAATAACTAAGTAATAAAACGCAATAACTGATTTCAAAAATATTTTAAATCAAATCTAAAATTCAACAACGTTTTTTGTAACTCCTGTAAAATTTGTAAAAACAGACTTAGCACATTTAAACACTCATTTAACACAATTTAACATATTTCCTTTTCATACGCTGATGACATTAACCGGGAAGTGGGTTAAATACATTTTTATTTGTTAATATTTTATTTAAATCTATGTTCGTTCCCATAATCTGTAGTTATTATTAAGTTGAGCAAAAAAAAAAAAACAAGACACATTTTTATACATTTTCTCAAATATTTCTTTCTATATTAAAAAAGGATGTTGGTAAAATTGTAATCATGAATTATGTTCCCCTCTAAAAACTGTTGCTATGTAAGTATTCTACTGCTTAAAACTGAACACAGTGTCTTCCTTACACAACTACGGAAGTTATTTTAAGTAATTTCCCTTTAGTCGTTTTAAGCCAAAAATATGGGAATGTAGAAAAAAAGTTTCATGAGATATTTTTTGTTACTGTCTTGTTACATTTTCGGGTAAACAAGGCAAAGTTGTTATAGAAGATGTATCGAAAAAAAAAAAAAAAAAAAAACACCAAAAATATCTTAAACAACTTTAGAACAAGTTGAGAACAGTGTAACAAATTTGTGTATTTGTAAGTAAGTAACCAGTAAAAAGGGGGAGGGATAAGAGTTTAATACAATAAAGTTCGATTAAAAAAAAAAACCTCTGTAAAATGTTTAAGAACAAAGCAATTATGTTAAAGCAGATTTTTTTAAAAGTACATAAATTTTTAAAACTCAGGTCTCTGTTCCAGAGATTTGAAACCATTTCGCTGTGGTTTTGTTTGTAAAATAGTGTGACAAGAATAATTTTTTTTAATATTCAAAAAACAGTTTTATTTGCTTGACCTTACAATTCTGATCTTTCATACCATTGTTAGTTAATAAATTATAGAGTTTAGTTTTTTTTTGCCTAAAAAGCTTTTGCTTAATGTTTTGTTTGCGTGTTTGATATTTCTTACTGCTTCTTTTAATAAAATGCCTGTACGTGTGTGAAATGGAAATGGAAATGGAAATTATTTCATTATTTGGTTAAGGTAAGTAGAACAAATTGTATCAGATATTAAAACAAGGTTTTTGTTTTGTAAAGTAGTGTATATAATTTTAAGTACATATGAGAAACAATTAATGGAAATGTTAACTAAATATCTGCAAAATTGCGGACTGTTTTAAGAGAAAAAGGTTTACATGTACATTGAGTCTGATGGTTGAAAAGGCGGAAGGACGGACGCCATAAATGAATCTAGGGTTATATGATTTTTCACGTTGTATTATCAATTAAATATTGTGTCTTTAATATTAGGATTTAATCAAAGCCTTAAACTAAATAAAACTATTGGCTTTCTAGTCTTTTGAAACCAAAAGCTCAATTTTAAAAATTTTCGATTTTTTGTATTGAGCCAGTTGGTTAAATAGACGGAAGGACGGACTCCATAAATAAGTCTCTATTAAAGAAATATTTGAATTTGTATATGTAATTAAATTTACATTATGTTTATAATATCATAATATAATCGAACCTTTAAAACAAAATAAAACCACAATTTGCAAAATGTACGATTTTTTTATTAAGCCAGTTGGAAGATAAGACGGAAGGACGGATGCCATATATAAATCTAGGGTTTTATTATTTTTAAATTTTGTATTTGTTGTCAATTACATATTGTGTCTTCAATATCAGAATATAATAAAACCTCTCAACTAACACAAAAATATTGGCTTTATACTCCCTTGAAACCAAAACCGTAATTTGACAATTTTTCATTTTTTTATATTGAGCCAATTGGACAAAAAGACAGAAGGACGGACTCCATAAATAAATCGCTATTAAAGAAATTTTTGAACTTCTATATAATCTAATGTACATTATGTTTATAATATCATAATATAATCGACCTTTTAAAACAAGATAAAACTATAGGCTTTTTTGTCTTTTGAAACCAAAACCACAATTTGAAAATTTTTCGATTTTTTATTTATTTTGAGCCAAAAATAAAGAGGGACGGACTCCACAAATAAATATAGGTTTAAGGCATTTTTAAATTTTGTATATATTGTAAAATATCTGTTGTGTCTGTATAATTACAGTATAATCAAATTCGTATAATAACAAAAAACTATTGGCTTTCTAGTCTTTTGAAACTAAAACCACAATTTGAAAATTTTTCAATTTTTTATTTAGTTTTAGCCAATTGGACAAAAAGACGGAGGGACGGACTCTGTAAACAAATACAAATCTATATTATTTTTAAATTTCTATTAACAATCAAAGAAATATTGTGTTTTTAATATCATAACATAATCAGACTTTTAAAATAATGGAAAACTATTGACTTTATAGTCTTTTGAAAACAAAACCGTAATTTTTTGATTTTTTGTTTTATTGAGCCAGTTGAACAAAGAGACGGAAGGACGGACTCTATAAATAAATTTAAATTAACGTGATTTTTAATATTGTACATATTATCAAATATATATTGCGTCTTTAATATTGTAATATAATCAAACACCTAAATTAATAATAAACTATTGGCTTTATAAATTTTTGAGATCAAAACCTTAATTTTAAAATTTTTGGATTTTTTGTAAACTCTAGTCACACAGAGATAGTCAGTTGATCGGAAAATTTAAGGTTGTTACATAATTAAACCTTCCTCTGTATGATAGTTTAACTAATAGTTAAAAATCTGTTTATTATTTTCTTTAGTTTTGCACAAGAATTGAATATAAATTGTATGTGAACTATCAAAAATGCATTTGTGGTTTGCTTTTAAATTATTAATATCTTATTTATCAACCTAAACATAGTTAAGTTTTTATTTAATTTAATGCAGGTATTTATAAATATTGAGCTTTTTATTGCATTAAACTATTTTGTTATTAATACAAAAAAAATTTAAGTAATTACTTAATTTTTTAAGCGAAACAAAAAATTCCATAAATAACCTTAATTAGTTATTATATTATTTTAATGGGAATATTTCAAATCAGTAAAATGAAATCAAATTAAATTAAAGCACTTTGTTAACAATAAAATCTAGAGGTATAAATGTTTCAAAAGTAATACAGCAAGAAAAGCAATTGTTTATATTTGTAAAACACATGGCGAGTCAATTATTAGGTTTTAGGAAAAGCAAAATGAAGCAGGGATAACTTGGCGGGAGTTATTGTTTTAATGGATCGCATTGACAATGGCACAGCAATTCGATTTGATGGCAGTGGATATTTGGACAATTTCTGGGGACAAGTAAGTAGATTTTAATGTTTTTCTATTAAATAGACCTAGTTTCTTTGATGCTAACTCATGGCAGCTTTTGAATAATGACAGCGAGATAAATTGGGCCAAAATTTTTAGAACCGAGAATTGTAGGCATTACTCCACGAAGATTGTTGTCAAACACAACAATCACTTGCAAAATCATTGAGACGTACTCCAGCAGCAATTGCAAAATATTTACGAGCAGTAGGCTTAAGACAAAAGCAGGAAGAAATCCAGCAGCAATTTCAAAACATTTACGAGCATTAGGACCATCCAAAGACAGACAAATACCAACTCATGCTTAATGCTCAAATACGCTAACCAATTAAGCTGCAGCAGCCTCATTTCTTCTTTATTTAGTTCAACGTAAATTACAAACCCACTTTTCGCAATCTCAGTCAAGGTAAGGTTTAATGACCGCTGCCACATGTCATGAAGTTAGAATTAAACTATAGAAGAAGCCCCCGTACAAATGTCCTTTTGCAATAGGGGTTTCTCAATCATAAATATTTATACCCTACACCACCATAGTGGGGAGGGTATATTGGATTTGTGCTGATGTTTGTAACGCCCAAAAATATTGGTCCAACACCCACTTTAAAGTATACCGATCGACTCAGAATCACTTTCTGATCGACTCAGAATCACTTTCTGAGTCGATTTAGCAATGTCCGTTCGTCCGTCTGGCTGGCTGTCCATGTAAAGCTTGTGCGCAGAGTACAGGTCGAAATTTTGAAGATAATTCAATAAAATTTAGTACGCGATATTTTTTCGGCCCAAGGATGGATGGGATTGAAACTGGTGGCAATCGGTTTATTATTTCCCCTGGCCCCATACAAATGTCCTCCTGAAATTGGGATTCACCGATCATAAATGTTTGAATTATGCAATTATCCAAACAAATTTCATCACAATTTAGTGGTAAATGAAGCCAAATTACATCTACAAATTTTGTGCAGATCGGTCCATAATTACTCGTAGCTCACATATAAGGCCCACTTCCGAAAATCACTTTAAAAAACATAACTCTCAAAAAAATTTTGGTATCCAAATAATATTGAACCCAAATATATTTCATATGTATAAAAATAATACGGCAAAATTTTATTATGATCGATCCATAATAAGTCGTCGCTCCCATATAAGGCCCACTTTCGAAATTCACTTTATCGAAAATAAATTTCTTAAAAATGTTGGTATCCAAATAAAATTTGACACAAATAAATTTCTTATATACAAAAATAGTGACACCTAATTTTATAATGGTCAGTCCATAATTAGTCGTAGCTCACATATAAGGCCCTCTCCGTAATTCAATTTAAGCTCCATAAATCTTTTAAAATATTTATATCGAGATAAAGTTTAATATATATAATATTTATATTCATAGAAATCATGACACTAAATTTTTGGATGATCGGTCCACAATAGTTTATATCTCCCATATAACGCCTATTTCTGAAAAACTGTTTTATACATATACTGGGTGTAGGGTATTATATGGTCGGGCTTGATATTGACTCAGAAGATGATTCTGAGTCGATAGGTATACTTTAAAATGGGTGTCGGACTAACATTAACGAGCATTACAAACATCAGCACAAATCCAATATACCCTCCCCACTATGGTGGTGTAAAGTATAACAATGCTTTAATGCAGCTATTAAACCACAATTAGTAGCTCAAAAATTTGGTGATATGGTCGTTAAATAAATAATAAATTTTAAAGTAACACATATTCCAACAGACATTCAAATATACATACATACATACATAGATACGAGTACACATATACATACTTTTGTATATGTGTAAGTAAATGTTCACATTTATTTCATATAAAACTTTTGTAATTAATTTCAAATAAAATAAAGTATGTAGATGACACTATTATACAATTTACATGAACCAAAACGTAACCCGTTTTATTATTCTTATATTACACCCACTTCTTGCTACTCATTTCACATTTTGTTTTTATCAAACTCTTCGTCGTCGACTTCTTTCACGAAACATTACAAAAGTTTATATTTTGTTTTTTGTAATTTTTTTTCTGTAAAAGTGGTGTTTTTGAAGTACAAGTACTTCATGTATGAGTACAAGTACTTGGTTGTAAGTACCGAATACTGAGTTCTGAGTTGGCTTACTGGTTTTGCTGTAATTTATGGGGAAAGGGGTGGGGGGCGGAGGTTTAATTTTTAGCAATCAGACACACCGTAAAAAACAAGTTTTTTTTTGAAAAACTTTAATTGACAATTATGTGGGATTTGTGTGGATTGGTGTGTCAAGTGAAAAACGTCCAGCAAGAGTTTAGTTAAAATAACTATAATACTTTCAATAAATTTTAATTATGAAACAAGTAGATGTGCCAGCTACAATGATTATCAAAATGATTTATTTTAAGTGCAACTACGAGGGCTCGTCAAGGAGTATTTGTTAAATTATAATAACTCCTGCTACGAGGGCGATCAAAGCGCGGTATAAACAGAAAAAAGTTAAGGGTTTTGGAAACTTTCATCTGTGCTATGAACACATGTTAAATTGACGTTGGTTAAAAGTCGCATCCGCGATTTTTTTAAAATACAAATGTAAGAAATTCATGGTGTCATTAATATTTTTCTAAAAAAGGTTTATCTGGACAAGAAATTCATAATGATAGGTGAATGTGTTAGGTGAAAATGCTCCTTCATATGCAACAGTAAAAAATTGGGTTGCTGAATTTAAACATGGTCGTACAAGCATTGAGGATGAACCACGTAGTGGACGTCCAAAAATAGCAACAAAAACAGAGATTGTAGCCAAATTACATGATATGGTATTAAATGATCGACGAATTAAAGTGCATGAAATAGCTAATATCATGGGCAACTCAAATGATCGAGTCCATTTAATTTTGCATGAAGAACGACAGATGAAAAAGCTTTCTGCAAGATGGGTGCCGCATTTATTTGTTAACAGTCGACCAAAAACGCATAAGAATGAAAATTTCTCAAGCTTATTTAGATCGTTTTAAGAAAAATAATAGGGATTTTAATCGTCCTTTCATAACTGCTGATGAGACATGGATCCTCTACTATATTCCAGAGGCAAACGAACTATCAAAACAATTCAACCGGCTGGTAAGGTTATGGCAACGGTTTTTTGGGACTTCAAAGGTATTTTATTGATTGACTATCTGCAAAAGTGTAAAACAATAAATTAAGAGTACTAGTGCAACATTTTGGATCAATTGAATGTAGAAATTCGTTAAAACAAATAATAGTTTATACTCGGCTGTATTGAAACTTTCTAATAGTGTGATCTTTGAATACTTGAAACTGATTTTTGTTATATTTTGTTTCGATTACGATTAAACATTGTTTATTTTATTTTGTGGATGCCTTACATGAAAACTATTTTTACTATTATAAGCCAATTGTCATTAAATATTGTCTAGTAATTTCTATAAATTTACAGGTTGATATTGTAGAATAAACATTGATGATGAAGACCTTGCCAGGGTAGAAAATGCATTCCAATGTACCAATTGTCTAGAAAATAGAACTTTGCAATGCTGTTCTTTGAATTATTAATAAAAAATTAACTCAAGACGAAATAAAAAGAAATTTCCTCTAATAATAAATATTAAAAGTAGTTTTTCACAAGTAACAAATTATAGTCGGTCAAGCCCGACCATATAATACCCTACACCCACTATATATATAAAACAATTTTTCAGAAATGGCCGTTATATGGGAGATATAACCTATTGTGGACCGATCATCCAAAAATTTAGTGTCATGATTTCTATGAATATAATTATAATATATATTAAACTTTATCTCGATATAAATACTTTTAAAATTTTTATGGAGCTTAAATTGAATGGGAGTTTTGACTGATTATGAACTGACCATTATTAAATTAATTGTCATCATTTCGGTACACAGAAAAAAATAAAAATGAGTTTCAATTCAAATATTTGTGGAATCAATTAAAAATTTAATTAAAATCGGACCTGTAAACAAAATGATAGTATCAATTAAAAAAAAATGTGAGATTCAATTGAAAATATCAGAAAAATCAGAAAAAGTAATTGAATCAATTAAAATTTTAATTGAAAATTATTTTAAAATCAATTAAAGGTTTAATTGAAAAAAAAACATGATTTTTTTTCTGTGTATATACGAGTATGAAACTTATTTGTGTCAAATTTTATTTCGATAACAACTTTTTTAAGGAATTTATGATCGTTAAAGTGATTTGCGGAAGTAGGCCTTATATGAGAGCTACTAGTAATTATGGACCGATCTTCACAAAATTGCGATTTGGCTTTATTTACCACTCATTTGTGATGAAATTTGTTTGGATACTTGCATAATTCAAACATATATGATCGGTAAACACCAATTTCGGAAGGACATTTATATGGGGGCCAGGTGAAATAATGGGCCAATTTTCGCCAGTTTCAGTCCCATCCATCCTTGGGCCGAAAAAATATCACATACCAAATTTTATCGAAATATCTTCAAAATTGCGACCTGTACTCTGCGCACAAGCTTTACATGGACAGCCAGCCAGCCTGACGGACGGACGGACATCATTAAATTGACTCAGAAAGTGATTCTGAGTCGATCGGTATATTTTAAGGTGGTTGTTGGACCAATATTTCTGGGCGTTACAAACATCAGTACAAATCCAATATACCCTCCCGACTATGGTGATGTAGGCTATAAAAATTAAGTTAAATAATATTGGTATTTTTTTTTCGTTTAACATACATACCGATAAACTGTTTTACTTTTTCTTTAACCTACAAAATTGAGCAAACGTTTATGTACTTATAGTTATGCAACTTAGTTTACAAACCAGTTTTAACAATTTTCCAAAATTTCTGATTTTTATCATATGCGAGTATCCTAAACGTATGAGTAATAAATATTATGTAAAAACCAATATTAGGATATTTAATATCACTCATACGCCCAACGAATAACTCTTTTTTCAAACTAAAAACCTTTGTTAATCATATACGAGTACACAAATATATTGTTATTGGTTTCTAAAAATATAATTATTATTCTTTACAATATTCGTTACATACATATGTATGTAAATATGAATTTCTAAGTGTTTATGTTTATTCATTGTTAGCCATAATTTATGGTTATTATAGAAAATTTTTGGTCCAACATAAACACTGTAGAGAATATAAACAAAGTTTTCAATTCGCTGTTTAAGCATTCAAAATTTAAGTGATTTATGGGGTTTATATACGTGTTTTTTTTTTGTTGTTGTAAATCTACTGTTTAAGTAATAAATTTTAACATCACTATAGGAACAACACAAAAAAAAAGCGAAAACTCCATGATAATAATCCCATGGCCTGTAAAAAAAAGTAGCATTAAATAATAACAAAATACACAACATTACATTAGTGAGCAAACAAGCTAAGTACAATTTTAAAGAATATTATGACTTAAAAACAAAACGGTGGAATATGGCAAAATACTGGGAATGCTTAAATAAAATTTACAATTATTAACAACTTTTTCTTGTTGTTATGCCAAGGTGTACAAAATTGTTAAGTCATAAGATGCAATACAACTTCGATTTTATTATTTAAAACAACCTATTTATTATAACCACTGCTTTTTAACTCAAAAGTATGACACTAAATAGCAGCACATACAAAACGCCTTTTGTTAAAATATTAAAAACATATTCAAGGCAAATTTATTTTCAAAATCCCTCCTTGACAACCCCGGCAATAACAAATATCTTTCACATGCAAACTAAAAGGACATTCTTCACCAAAAGCATAACAGAAAAACAAAACTGAAATACACAATATATATGAGCATAAAGCATAAAAGCCAATATATAAAATAATACAACTCGTAACAGCACAAACAGTGGCAAGCAGCAGCATCAGCAGCATCCTTTATGCCACCATTATAAAAACTCAAAAAAAAAAAAAAAAACTTTAGTAAATTATATAAATTTTCCATATATTTATAATGTTCATATCAACCGATTCACTGAGTAGAGTGTGTCTGGGTTTTTGTTTAATTTTTGTTGGTTGTTATGTTTTTGTAGCAAAATGCAAAAAACAAGAGAGAGCCATTATAGTACGATTTACCATGAAACTGTACCGAAAAAAAGAGCAAAAAATACATCTCTATATTAAATAAAAAAAAAATATTAAAAACCCTTCAAAATAAAAGGCAACTGACAAAAATGGTTTTTGTAAAATATTACATACATACATATATAAGCAGATAAATGAGTTACACACAGTCTATAAAACATTTAGGAAAATTTATACTGAATGTAAGTTATTGTTAGAATTTCGAAAATATTGTTTATAAAGTGATTTTTTAAGAGCTTTCGGATTTGATTAATAAAAAAAAAACACATAAAATTAAAAGAAATGTGTGGGTTAAAATTTTTATTTGAAGCGATGGAACGATCTATGTAATTCAATGCAAAAAGAAAATTTTATGTAAATATTGACTGTGGCTATGCCTCAAATGATTCATACGCTGGGTTCAATTTTGGCTTACCCTTTTCAACATGCTGGCCGGTATAAATTCTTCAATATTAGCTTCTAGTAACGACAACCATTACCGGCTTGTTCCACTAGATGTGAGCCATGATATGGCAGCACAAAAAGTAGTCTAAATGTGTCAAATCGTATGATGTAAATGTGGCCGTAAATGTGAAATAAACTTTTGACCGAACTCGTTTCTCAATAAGGCCATTGTTTCCCATGCTGTGTGGTATCTGTGGTAAGTGTTGTTGAAACCACTGTCAGCCAAGTCCAGCTCTTACATTTTGGGCACAAAAAAAATAAATCTTCGCACAGTAAACTTCCTGCCTTCGTTGTCTTTGAAAAAGTATGCTGCAATGTTACCATAGGCCCATAATCCACACCAATCAGTGCAATATTCGCGATGCATTGAAAGTTCTTGAAATATTTTTGGCTGCTCTTAACATCAACTATGACAACTAACGTTTGCCTTCATACGTATCCATTCAACCAAAAAAAAAAAAGACCTGCACGATGCACTATCTTAACCCAACATAAATGTTGACAATAATATTCAATAATCTGCAAGCGCTGTTTGTTTGTAAGTCGAATTATGGTTAAATTATAGACTAAATTATAGATTCTAAATTATTCCAAAAACAGTCTTGCCAAAATGAAAGTTACTAAAAAATCACTCTTTATATTGGTGTTAGATTGAGAAATAAATTATTTTAAATTTGATAAAATGTTTATGTAATAAATAATAAATAATCTTAGGAATTTATTTAAGTATTAGAGAAATAGTGAATAGCCTTTTGAAAGCGAACAGAAATTGCTATTGAAGTTTCCAATTAAAATGATATAGTACTGGTTCAAATAAAATATTATTGAGAATATTCTAGTCAATCAGAAACTTAAGGTTGTAAAATTGTTGTTCATTAAATATGTATGAAATAAGTTAAATGGGGCTAACACTTGAACACTTGGCTCGACTAACAATTTATTAAAAAAAAATCTTCTAGCATCCATATAAAAAGAACAATTTTGTTGCAGTTGATTTAATACCAATAAGATAAAGAACAAGTAAGAGTGCTATATTCGGCTATGCCGAATCTTATATACCCTTCACCTTTGTTGTGGATGCATAATTATATTGTGCATAATTATGTCTATAAACACGCCATCTATTGATGAATTTGTTCGTAACAATATTAATACACTTTGTGTGATCAACGCCATCTGTTGATAAATTTGTTCGTAACAATATTAATACACTTTGTGTGATCAACGTCATCTGTTGATGAATTTGTTCGTAACAATATTAATACACTAAGTTTATTGATGAAATTTTCAAAGGTTGTCTCGGATTTTTGCTCATATCTCCGTTATTTATGCACACATTTTGCTGATTTTAAATAGCGAACTTCTCAAAAGCATGTCTGACAGAATCATTGAAGATTTGGATCCCGAAGATATCTGGGGACTTCAGAAAATTGATTTCAACAGACAGACAGACAGACGGACATGACTTAATAGACTCCGCTATCTATAAGGATCCAGAATATATATACTTTATAGGGTCGGAAAATTATATTGTGGAAATTACAAACGGAATGACAAACTTATATATACCCTTCTCATGAAGGTGAAGGGTATAAAATCAAGGAAGAAAGTATAGTCGGCTTAGTATATGTATGTGTAAAAACCGTGTTTCAGAAATGGGCGCTATATGGATGCTATGACTTATTATGGTCTGATCATACCAAAATTAAGTAGTATTATTTCTCTGCATATAAATATATTTCAGAGTTCACCGAGCATGACGAATTCAGCCGACGCTATTATTGTGTGTATTTTCATATACACAAATGTGTTTTATTTTTGGCGACAAATATTTTCGACTAAAAATTCGTCGTTCGTACCAATTGTGTTTCTTGCATAACACAGCTGGTTTTTCTCCAATTTTATTTTCTGCCTCATTTTGTATTTAGCAAAGCAAAGAGAAAAGTGCTAAGAAAGAAACGCAAAGATGATTAAATGCTTTATGGAACACTTTGCACACTCACTTTGCAGAAGAGCGCAAATACTTTACAAAGAGCGCAAAATCTTAAAAAAGATATAAAAGTCTCTGCAACAATTTTCTTAGTGTATAATGAGATTTGCAAAGAATATTGTGGAACAGAAACACTTATCTCTTTGAAAAATAATGCAATTTGATAAGTGCGAAATGAAAAGTTGATAAACGGTTTGTGGTATAGGGCCCTGTTAAATAGTATGTAGTAAATTAATGAAAAAATAGGCTATTTTAAGTATTTTAAGTTATTTTAATTGCAGTGTATTTATAGTAATGAAACACTAAATATTTTCTTTATTAAAAAATTATATTTTTCACAAGCTTCAAAATCAAAATTTTTATTTATTTCTTTATTGTCTATGGATGTTATTCCTTACAGACATTTACAAAAATTTAAAAATTATATTTTCCAATATTTCGCTACAACAATGTATCACAGGGAAATAAATTTATTAATAAATTTAACAATTTGTTTAACTTTTAAGAGGTAAAAAAATTATATTTTTTTTTGTTAAATATGTTTGTGTTTTTTATCCCAGGTTACTTTTTCCTTAACTAACAAAATGAAGTAAAGTTTTATGTATTTATAGTTATGCAACGCAGTATATGCAGCATTTTATACAGCATATCATTTGATAATTTAACCAACTTATTTATATATTTTAGTAACTATTTAATCTCCTAAACACTTTGCAATTAATTACATAAATCTTATTAAATCTGCTCTAAATCCTTTGTACCAATAATACAAATACTGAATATTTCCACAAATTTTAAATATTTGGATTTAAACTCACTCACTCATAACTCTCAAACTAAATCAACCATAAATCTATTTAATATTTATTATTTGGTAACATATTTTTCATAAAGGTTTTAAATATTTCATTCTTTTTTTTTTTGCAAACTGTTTGTAATTCTAACTAACCAATCGCAAGCCGGTGAGAAAAAATATACAAAATATATAAAAAACAAGTAAAAAAGTATAGTCGGTCAAGCCCGACCATATAATACCCTACACCCAGTATATCAATAAAACAATTTTTCAGATATGGTATTACATATTATTGACTGATCATTCAAAAATTTAGTGCCATGACTTCCGTTAATATAACTTTAACTGTAAACAAGGCTAGAGGTATCCTTGCTTTTATAAAGCGGATCCATCATATGGGATCCTTATTATGAGATTTATAATGAACAGATTGAGTCCATGCAAAAACAATTTTTGCTTTTTTGTTTAAGAAGTTTTCAATGGAAGTACTCTACTTTACCATCTTATACAAGCAGATTGGCTGTAATTTAATTACCCATCTTGATAAGTCATCGTATTATGTTAAATGTATGTTTTATGTTGCATATTGTAAACGGAAATATTAATTGTGAATATCTTTTAAAATCTGTAATATTTAATATTCCACGTCGTAATTCTCGATACTATAAGCCATTGCATGTAAAATTCTGTAGTACAAATTATGCTGATGCAGACCCATTTGTTAGAATATGTAGACAATTTAATGATTTATACCAATTTGTTGATTTTGGTCTCAATTCTAGTATTATTAAATGTAAAATTATTATCTTTCTCAATTGTTAACTTTCTTTTCTTTTTATTTTCATATTTCTAATTTAAGTAAAAATTAGTTTCTGTAAGGATTTATATTCATACACTAAATAAATAAAATAATATAAATAATATGTGTGTTAAACTTTATCTCGATATAAATACTTTTAAAAAATTTATAGAGGTTAAAGTGAATTACGGAGAGGGTCTTATAAGGGAGTTTTGACTAATTATGAACTGACCATTATAAAAATAGATGTCATCATTTCTTTACATAAGAAACTCATTTTTGTTAAGTTTTATACGGATAAAAAAATTTCGAAAAGATTTATGCTCCTTAAAGTGATTTTCGAAAGTGGGCCTTAAATGGAAGCTACGACTAGTTATGGACCGATCATCATAAAATTCTACCATAAAATTCTATATATACATATATAATTATACGAAACATATTTGTGTTCAATATTATTTGGATATCGACATTTTTAAAAGAGTTATGCTCTTTAAAGTGATTTTCGGAAGTGGGCCTTATATGGGAGCTACGACTAATTATGGACCGATCGTCATAAAATTTTAGCACGTTATATGTATATGTACGAAACATATTTATGTTTAATATTATTTGGATATCGACATTTTTAAAAGAGTTATGCTCTTTAAAGTGAAGTAGGCCTAATATGGGAGCTACGACTAATTATGGACCGATATTCACAATATTTGTAGATGTAATTTAGCTTCATTTATTACACATTTGTGGTGAAATTTGTTTGGATACTTTCATAATTCAAACATTTATGATCGTTAAACCCCTATTTCGGGAGGATATTTGTATGGGGGCCAGGTTCAAGCCCATCCGTCCTTGCGCCGAAAAAATATCACGTACCAAATTTTATTGAAATATCTTTAAAATTGCGACCTGTGCTTTGCGCACAAGCTTTACATGGACAGTCGGGCGGACGGACGGACGGACATCGTTATATCGACTCAGAAAGTGATTCTGAGTCGATTGGTATACTTTAAGGTGGGTGTTGGACCAATATTTATGGGCGTTACAAACATCAGCACAAATCCAATATACCCTTACCACTCTTGTTGTGTAGGGTATAACTATTGTGTGTAGTTGAAAAAAACTTTAACGTATCTATATTGTATTATGCATATTTATTGGCGACCATATTAAAAATACTTATAAAAAAAAAAAGATATATGACTATGACAAAACATGATGGGTATTGGGATACATTCAATTACACTCTGGTTTACTTAACCACATATATATGCACACATGTATTTAAAGCTCATATTTTGACTTACATTGTTAGGTATTGGTATGCAGGGTATTTGGTGTATGTGTAAAACAGATACAATGTTACAAATCTATAATAATTTTCAAAGTGTGTTTGCACTTTAGCCCAACAAAGCCGGTTTAAAGAACTTTTATGTTTTGTCAGCAGTTTAAATTTACATTTTTGGTATTTAGTATAGTCTTAGAAATGGGAATAGTATTTAAAAATGGAAATAGTAATTAAATTACATTTTGTCAACTATCGGGGCTCCCAGTGACTTTTACCTGTTAGCAAATCTAAAAAGTTTCTAGCTGGCAAGCGTTTTACCTCAAATGAAGTTGCAAGTATAGTTGTAAACCACTATTTTAAAGGCCCTGAGAAAAACTATTTTAATCAAGGGATAGAATTGCTAAATAAGCGTTGGATTAAGTTTTTTGAAGTTTCAGGAGATTATATTGAAAAATAAAAATGTTTTTGAAAAACTAACTATTCTCTTTCTGTGCTAGGCTAAGAAGTTTTCGAACCGCCCTCGTACTCTGGAGCGATGAATTAAAATGTTGTAGATTCGGATCTGATGGAAAAAGAAGTAAGCAAGCCGTCAAATAAAGGGATGGTTGTCTTCCAAAAATATTAGTGCATTTAATGGCCAGCATGTTCTTCAGATTAGAATCGCAATGAGAATATTTGGAGAATATAAGAAAGCTATAATAGATGTTTGAAGATCTTCATATATCGGAAGATATAAGAATAAGTATGCCTGATCGAATTTTTTACTTTGAATTAAAAAAAAGTAAGCCAAAGACATTATTAAATTCGTAATATTTTGTGAATATTGGTATTTTAGGTTATTTTAATTTCACTGTATTTATAGTTATGAAACACTAATTAATTTCTTTATGCATTTTTAAAAGGTAAACTAACAAAAAATATTTTTGTTTAAATAATATTTGCTTTTTTGTTCGTTTAACATACCTGTACTTTAAACTCATGGTGCAACTATACAAGGTGAGTGCAAATCGACAAAAAATACAACACAAAACAGAAACAACAGGCATTTTGTTTGTGTAAAATAATGTACTACTGTCAAAAATACTTGAAAAAGTATTACTTTTGACATAAGTAAATTGTAAACAAAGTCAGTCAGCTGGGCTACTGCACTCGCCTTGTATAGTTGCACCATGGTTAAACTGTTTTACTTTTTCTTTAACTACAAAATTAAGAAAAGTTTTATGTATTTACAGTTATGCAAAGCAGTGTTCACCAATACCTGAGTTTGGGTCGGGGTTACGTTCCAAAAAAAAAAACACGACGCAGATTTGAAATGACGCAATGTGAATTAAGATTTTATATAGCAAACCATGTAAAAATCGAAGATAGGTTCTAGGGTTACAAAAATACTAAGTCGTCGGCCTGCATTCTTAAAAAAAAACTTGGTCCAATTTTTGCTGAACAGCTTTTTTTTCAACGTAAAATAAATTGCCTTGTAGCAATTGTCTGTATTACTAATACTGGCATTAATTATCGTTGGATAATGCTTTACTTTTTATGTCATCAAAAGAGCTTTTTGCTGTTGTCTGGAATACCATTTTACTTAATGGTATTCACTGCGCAACTTGATTTTCAATCTAAACAGAAAGCAAGGACTCAATTTCGTACTTCTTGTGCGGTTATTGTTTTAGCATCTAATGATATTGCAGAATTTACAAAAATTACAAAATAAAATAAAGCCTCAAACCCAAAACAACCCAACCTCGAAAATCTAACGACGTACAATGAAATTTAGTACTAATTAAGCAGTGACACCACTTCGAAAAAAAAAAACGTAAAACGAAACCACGCAAAGCGAGGCATTGGTGTATTACAATTACCTTTAAGCACCTTAAAGCATTAAATATTTCGTGCTAGTAAATTTATAATCTTTTCCTTTTCTTCATTACAAAAAATCTCTATCAATTTCATAACTTTATATTGAAAATTTATGTTCTCATTTTGTAAATCTATAACAACGAGTCACATATAAAAATTGTCAGCAAATCTTTTCAATTAAATTGTATAATTGTAGTCCTACAATTTTTAAATTTTACATACATACATATTTAAAATGAATAAAAATTGTTAAAGCCATTTTTTTTTACACTTGTCAGGTGTATTTTTTATGATGGCCATATGCAGCATTACAACTGGCTGCAAGTGCAAGTAAAAATCTAGTTTTATCAACTCATTTTTCATTTATGTATAAAAAGCTGTGTGAGAGAAAAACACTGAAAGGGAAAATATCAAAGAAAAACTACAGCATATTGGTTGTCATGGTAAGCTTACAATGGATTTTTATCTCATACGAGTTTATTTCAAGGTAGTTGGTTTGATTTTATTACATTTCATGTTGTTTTTTATATGTACAAGATATTAAAGTTTTTGTTTGTATATATTAAATTGTTCAGGCCTTAAATGTTTATCATTATTAAAACAATTTGCATTACATATGTTATTTAATTAAAAAAAATGCCATAAAATATTTAAAATGTTAAATAAATTTCTAGTTTGATTGAAAGTATTTAAATGTAAAGCGTTAGTTTTTGTAAATAGAAAAAATTTACAATTAAGATGATAAATTTCAAGCTATGTAAAGACGGTCGTCAGATATTACAACATTGTCCGAAAAATTTTTAGAAAATGTCTAACAACCGTGTGAACTTAAAATTTTTATCTTCCAACGTTGTAAGAAAAAGCATTTTCAGTACATTGTAAGACAAAAATATTGTCAGACATCTTACAATCATTTGAACATTTACAATTAAGATGATAACTTTAGAAATTTATAGTTTGACGATGATAAATTTCTAGCTATGTATAGACGGTTGTCAGATATAACAACGTTGTCCGAAAAATGTTCAGAAAATTTCTAACAACCGTGTGAACTTGCAATTTTTGTCTTCCAACGTTGTAAGAAAAAGCATTTTCAGTATATTGCAAGACAAAAATATTGTCAGACATCTAACAATCGTGTAAGCACAATTGTCATTGTTTTAAGACAATTGTCATATGTGTAAAGTTTATGCATCTTGCAATGGCAGCATTGTCATAGAAATTATTTCTTATTATCTTAAAACAATCTTACATTCACAAAAAATGTGTTCGATTGTAAGATGTATGTTTTGTATTTGTAGTGTAAACAAAAGCAGACAAAACGCACTATAACTTTCTTCCCATTTTGTAATGCAGTCGAGGGTATTTTACTGTATAATGATGTGACTGCTTGTAGTTTGGGGAATCTCCAAGTATATTGGATTGTACAATTCGATCCAAAAAGCAAATTGTCATTTGTTGGCATTTCCGTTTAGACGATGTCAATTTAAATGTTTTTTTCTTTAATTTTAGAAATATATACATCATGTTGGTCGTACTGCACGTGGTACTGGCAGTTCTGGTCATGCCTTGTTATTGTTGCGTCCTGAAGAACTTGCTTTCATGGGCCGATTTATACTATTTTCCGCACACTTTCTTCTTTTATCATAAAAACAACGTATACAAAATTGCATGGTATTATCTGCAATATATTTCAAAATATTGCAATAAAATGAACAAAAAATATCAAATTTTTATGGAGGTTGTCTCACATATTGGTCCATAACTCTGGTTGGCCTAAATCGCTTTTGCTAATTTTAAATAGCAAACTTCTCGAAAGCATGTATGACAGAATTATTGAAGATTGGGATCACGAAGATTTCTGGGGACTTCAGAAAACTGATTTCAACAGCCAGACAGATAGACGGACATGGCTTAATAGACTCCGCTATCTATAAGGATCCATTATAGGATCGGAAAATTATATTATGCAAATTACAAATGGAATGACAAACTTATATATACCCTTCACCTTCATGAGAAGGGTATAATAACAAACAACAGCAAATGTTTGCTTTAATTAGAAACATATAGCAAGTATGCTAACCTTATGTCCATCACTGTATTTAAACATGCTACAATTACCCATAATGTTTTAAAAACTTTCACATACTCATATATAGTTATTATTAGCAGCTATTTCTATTTATAGATACCGTCTTTGTTTATAGTGTATACTTCCCTGCTCTATCTTTTCTAGGTGTTTCAACTTTGTTTAATGTTTATCTTTATTATTTTTTGCACTTTTCTTCTCCACTTTTCAACGTACAAATTTAATTTATTTGATAAATTAAGAAAGTTATATTTTTTTCTATCAAACCAAAAACTATGTACAAAAAAATAAGCAAAAACTTATTAAACGAACACAAAGTTTTGATGTTGTTTGTATAATGTACAAGCTACATACATACATACATACATGTTTACACTCAAACATACTTATAAGCCAAATATAAAATGTATAAAGAAATTTATAAATAAACCAAATTAATGACTGATTCTTTAGTTTTTGTAAGATTTTTAAACTAAAAATAGAATTATGTTTGTAGTTTCAGAGAATAACTTTACCTTGGAATATTTTTAATAACAATCAATCTTATTGAATTTAGGCAGACATGTTAACATTTTTCGATATAAGCAACCAGTACAAGTCATTGCTTGAGGAAGTATATTCTAATTATGCCTACAACTGCAAATACGCATCAACAAGTGATACGTTGTGGTTGGATTTACCTTTAGTTAACCATATGAGAGTGCTCTGAAACCCAAGTCTTTCGATTTAGATATTTACTAAGCCAGAAATTTGAAAATTTACTACACCGAGAGAAAATAATTTGTATATGTTTGCGGCAAACATAATATATTAAATACACACAATCATATATATTAAAGTGTGTGTGAAATCCAACAATTTACTTAACGGCCATTTTATAGCAACACAAAAGGGCACATATTCTTTAATTCTTTAATAATGGACCCCATAATGAAACTATATAAAAATTCTAAATTGCAAGGAAACCAGGGTGAACCAGGGTGTGCTGCTGAAATCTTGCAAGAACATCACCTCTGCCGAATGCAACTGATTTGTTTGAAGAGAGCATAGGAACAAAAACTCCCAGAATATGCGGCCAGACATGTAAGTGTAATCTGCCATCAAGTTAATGTTCGAACACTTTTGCAAACTTTTGCTAGAAACAATTATGAAAGAAGTGATTGAGAAGTTCTACTTCATCAGCCTTGTTGCACTTACCGATATCTGTTTCACTTCGGAACAAGGTATTCGAAATTTGCTTGTAACGATTCTGGCGCAGAATCCATATGTTGCCAGAAAGATGGGTTAAGGACACAGCAATAAATTTATATTGCATAATTGTTTAAAATTAAAAAAAAAATCCCGCATTTTTAAGTTTTACAACCAATATTAGAAATTTCTACTATTTCATATTTAATAGATTTAAAAGAAAGTGTTTTTAGTAGGTTCTCAATCAAGCCTAAGATCAAGTTTAGGTACAAGAATTCAAATCACTGACTGAAAAATCAGGTCTGCCTTCTATCTTTCAGCAGCTTCTTAAAATATACCAATAAAATTACAATACCACACATCGTTTTCTTAACATTTAATTTTTTTTTTTCATACAAATTTTATTTGTTTAATCTTAAAACTATGGTTTGTTCATTTAAAATTCAAGTTTCAAAGATATTCTTAAAATATTTCCTTAAAAAATCTATGCCGCCCTAATAACCAATATATGAAGTTTTTCTGACTGATTCCAAGTTGAACAAAAACCCACACGCCAACCATAAGCACAAACAACATGTAGGCTTCCATGCATGACGATATTCCAATAGATAAAAAAAAACTACCCCCCACTGAGTTTTTTTTGCTGTATTTTCTTTTAGAAACTTAATTTTTCTTTCTACAGCAAGATAAAAAATAAAGTAGTACATAATCATCACAAGCCTTTTAAAATTAGTAAAAGGTTTTAACAATATTATGGTCACTATAATTTTGTATATGATTGTGGTAACCAATATATGTTAAAGTAACAATATACATGATTATAGCACACATATATGTATGTGAAAAATTGCAGTCTTCACCATAATATTGTTCAAAAAAAAAATTTATAAAAATCTTAAAATTATTGCGATGATCATGTAAAGCGTAATTTTAATATATTATGATTACCGGAAACATATAAATAACTGCAGTGATCATAATATTGCTAAAAAAAAAGAACCTGTAAATGTTTAAATTACTTTTGTGTTTATTTACAAATAAATTGTTTCTCTCTATGTACTTCAATAATAAATGTAATCTTGATTTTTTCCTTGTAGTAGTTTTTGTTTATTACAGAATTTTATTTTTCACAGAGAAAAAAACATCAACTCTTTTCTAACAAAACTGTAAACTAAAAAGAAAGTATGAGGCAACACAAAAAACGTAATACTTATAATAACTTTAATCAATATTTATTGGTCAATTGTGGAAAAACATAAAAAATTGTTTCCAAAAAAAAGGAAAATAAAAATATAAAAATAAAAAGAAAACTCTAGAAAAACTCAAAGAAAAGAAAAGCTTGTTCCACTTACAGTGTTTGCTCTTTTCAGCTGCCACTTGCTGCGGTGTTTGTGCCAAAATGTTAAAAAGCATTAGAAACATTAAAATCCATTTTATTGAAGTTGTTGTAGCTGTAGTAGATGTTGTAAAGTTACAATAAAACTTATTCAAGTTGTTGGCAACATTTGCTACGGCTACTGTTGCTGCAGTTATGTATTGTTGCGTTGTTGCTGTAGCAGCAGCAATACCAGTACTGGCACAAGTTGTAGATGTAGCAGTATGTATGTTGCTAGTAGGAGTAACAAATTTTGTTGTTGTTGTTGTGATTATTTTTGTTTTCGTGGCTGTTGCAGCTAAAATCGAGGAGTGAGCATAGTTGTTGGAGTCTGTCAATGCTGTGCTAAAAGTAGTGTTTTTCTTTTCTAGATCAAGAGATGTTGTTGCAGTTTTTGTTTTTGTATGTGTTATTGCTGTAGTTTTGTTTAAATATAATTTGATGCTTTTTAAATGGCAGTTATTATTGTTGTTGTTCGTGTTGAATTTTTTAGTTGTTGGTTGTTGATGTCGCTGCTCATTGCTTTTCATTCGCTTTTCATAATCGCCATCATTGCCAATACTGCCAGCATAAACATAATCATTATCGCCATCATCATTAACATCAGCATCATCATCATCATTGTCGTTTGCTACTCTTTTCTCTCTCCTCTGATAGTTTTCCTTCATATTTGTGTTAGGTTTTTCTAATTTTACTCTTGTTTCTTGCTGTTCGTTTTTACGTTTTTGCTTCATTTCGTTTTTAGTTTTATTATTTTTATTATTATTAAATTCAAATGTTTTATCCGGTGGCCCTGGGCCACATGATGTTGGTTGTAACATGTTTTAAGTTTTTCTTCTCTATCTTGTTATTGTTGCTCTGGCTTGTCCTTGTTTCTCTGTGGCTGCTGCTGCAATTGTAGTTTTGTTGTTGTTGTTTGCTTTCTTTTACTTAATTTTTATCTTTTGATATTTTTGCTTGTTTTTATTAGCGCTTCTCTTTTTTTGTAGGTTTCCATTCATTGTTTAGCAATTAAACATGTTTTTTGTATTAGTTTGCTGCAATTATAAAGAAAAAATGGAGAGAATTTCAGTTTTTATATTAAATTTAAGTTTAAAGAAAATTTGTGTTTTTATTTACAGAAGATTTTAAATATTGGTTTAGCTCAGTAAGCAAAAGTATTAAGATTTTTTAAGCCAAACAAAACATATTTGATTGCAACATTTTTGAGATCGTTTAAAGCAGTTTTTTTATTTACATATATAATAAGATTAAAAATTATAAAACCTTTTTTCAAAAAAAAAAAAAAGAAGTTGCCATAAAAATTTTGTATAAACACTGTACACGTACACTGTCGGACAAAACTAAGGTCGCTATATTTTTTGTTTAAAACATGTGTATTAGTTTCTAACAATTATAAACAATAATTAAATGTAATGTGTAATTTTTTAATGTAGAACTTATAAACCAAATGGTAAGCAATTATCGGACCAGAATTTATAAAGAAAGGATTGATGGGTTCCCTCTTGCCGATGGCCACTACAAATGTAAATACCGTTTTAGCAAGCAAATAATGAAGAAAATTGCCATTGAAGTAGACTGCAGGGGTTGTGGAACATTAGTCCCGGATCACACAATGCAACTTTTGCTGCTCAACTTTTGCGTTTGTTGGTGTTAGGGGAAAGAAGAGTGGTCCCCTCTCTCTCTCTTTTCAACTTCAAGTTTTGGTAGCTTTATGTTGCTGAGTAAGAAGGAAAGTAAGTAGAAGTTTTCGGTTGCAGTAAGCTAAAATCAAATTTGCTTATTTTTAGTGGCATGTCAATGCTGGTTATGAGTAGTTGTGAATCGTAAAAAAGCGATTCTTTGCCGATCTTTGCTACAAATGAAGGATCTAATAGATAGTTTCGCAGCAGCTTGTGGGTGTTTCGGGATAACAAAGAGCATATTATATAAAAAATTTGACTTCAAATTAAAATAAAAATCATCTTAAATACAGTGGTAATCTAACACATATAAGCATATCTTTTTTAATAATTTTCAGGTTTTATTTATTTGAAAATGTATATTACATGAGTTTATTAGTATTTTTTGGGTGGCTAAAAACCAGTCCTAAATTCGAACTGCAAACCCCAGTGAATGTAGATCAACACAGTAATACCTCAGCTGTGATTGTGTAAAATTTCATCAAGATATCTCTTGTCTATTGAGAAAAAACTAAAATGTTTTTAAACCTTGAAAAAAATTTGAAATATCTCATATGGTTTATTTTCATATAATTATACATGGTTGTAAACATTAATTAACTGCTATTACCATATAAATTATTTACAATTAACAAATAAACAATAATTTGTTATTGTTATTTTTATCTCTATTTGCTGTTGCTGTCACGATTATTCAATTTTGCCAGACAAACAATAAAGCACATTTCATGAAGAGATGTTTAAATATTATTTTTGCAAAAACATTTGCATTTTATAACAAATATTATTGAAGTGAATAATATAGTGATATGATTTAAATAATTAAATTTTAAAAACATTAAATAACAAGTAAAATACTTAGTAATACTGTTAAATTAAATATGAACATTTAAAAACAGAAACCACAACAAATTGTTTTTTCCTTAGACTGTTACTGTTCAATTTCCTTTATTAAGCTGCCAATGACTCATTAGTCATTTGAAATTACATATATGTTTGTATGTATGAGTATATATGATATACAACTTCCGTTTGCCAAATATTTCTATATCAAATTTATACTTTTCAAGTATTTTATTTATTTACTGCCTCATTTAAACCTTAAAACATTAATCTCTAAAAACCTCATTTGCCAAACACCCATAATCGTTGTCAACATAATGTCTTAATGCTGGTTTTTTGCAAAAATAATGAAGGCATAAGAAAAAAACACAAAAACCCGAAAACCTAAACTAAATTTGAAAATCAATTATATTGAAATTTTAGTTTGTCTGTCGTATTTCCTCATTTAATATTTCAGCAACACCAACTTCAATTGACTTCTTGCTTCTATTTATTTGTATGTTTGCCAGTGCAGTTTGTAAAAACAACATCTAGAAAAACAACAAAAAAAAAAGGAAAATAAAACATGCAAAAGAAAATTGCTTGGATTTTAATTGATTTTTCATTAGATTTTTGTAGACATCAACAAGTTTATGTTGGTTTGTAGTATTTCAGAAAACTACCTCCTGCCACCAGTGCCCTTTTCATGTGCTATAATTTATTTCTCGTTTTCTAGTGAGTGCAAAAATACCATAGATTTTCAATTATCATTGGTAAAATCTATTGACTTGTCTGCAAGTCATTTTATATGTAGATAAACTAGTGTATGGGAAAATGACATCAAATATCTGTTATATACAGTAGACTATCAAAATATTGGATTAAAAATTTTGCTATTGAAATTTTAGTATAAAAGGCACCACGATTGCTATTGAAATTTTAGTATAAAAGAAGCATGATTGTTATTAAAATTTTAGTATAAAAGGAGGAGCGATTATTATTATTAAAAATTATTATTGAAAATTCAGTACGAAACGAGACACGATTGGTATAGAAATTTTGGTATAAAAGGAGCCATGATTGTTATTAAAATTTTAGTATAAAAAAGCTACGTTTGCTACTAAAATCTCAGTATAAAAGGAGCCACGATTGCTATTGAAATTTTAGTATAAAAAAAGCTACGTTTGCTACTAAAATCTCAGTGTAAAAGGAGCCACGAGTGCTATGAAATTTCAATATAAAATGAGTTACGATATCTATTGAAATTTTAGTATAGAAAGCACCATGATTGCTATTGAAATTTTAGTATAAAAGGAACCGCGATTGCTGTTGAGGATTCAATATAAAAGGCACCACGATTTTTATTGATATTTCAATATAAAAAGAGCCACCCTTGCTATTGAAATTTTAGTATAAAAGGCACCACGATTGCTATTGAAATTTTAGTATAAAAAAAAGCTACGTTTGCTACAAAAATTTCAGTATAAAGGAAGCCATGATTGCTATTGAAATTTCAAAATAAAAGGAGCCACCCTTGCTATTGAAATTTTAGTATAAAAGGAGCCATGATTGTTATTAAAATTTTAGTATAAAATAGCTTTTTTGCTACTAAAATTTCAATATAAAAGGAGCCACGATTGCTATTGAAATTTTGGTATAAAAAAGCTACGTTTGCTACTAAAATTTCAGTATAAAAGGAGCCACGATTGCCATTGCAATTTCAATATAAAAGGAGCCACCCTTGCTATTGAAATTTTAGTATAAAAGGCACCATGATTGTTATTGAAATTTTAGTATAAAAAAGCTACGTTTGCTACTAAAATTTCAGTATAAAAGGAGCCACGATTGCTATTGAAATTTCAATATAAAAGGAGCCACCCTTGCTATTGAAATTTTAGTATAAACGGCCACATGATTGCTATTGAAATTCTAGTATAAAAAAGCTACGTTTGCTACTAAAATTTCAGTATAAAAAGTGCCACGTTTGCTATTGAAATTTTAGCATGAAACGGACCACCATTGGTAGTGAAGTTTTAATATAAAATGAGTCACGTTTGTTTTTAAAATTTTGATGAAAAAAAAAAAAATAAACCACGATTGCTATTGAAGTTTTACTATAAAAGGAGTCAGGATTGCTATTAAAATTTCAGTGTAAAAGGAGCCGCAATTGCTATTGAAAATTAAGTATAAAAGAAGCTATAATTTCAACTGAAAATTTTGTATCAAAAAGCCGAGATTGATATTTAAAATTTAGAAAAGAAGGACGATTGCTACAGCAAATCTGTTACAGAGGAGCAACGATTTCTATTGAAAATTATGTATAGAACGTGCCACGATTAAAATTGAAAATTGAGTATAGAGGAGCCGCGAATGTTATAAAAAAATAAATATAGTAGCATGCACGATTGCTAAAGCAAATTAGTTTAAATATCAATTGTTAAATCATTGTGTTACATGTTTATATTTGTAAAGATTATTTTATTTAGGAGGACAGCGTAAAAGGCAATTGGTGTGAGTGATACTAAATGTATACCAACAAAGTGTGTCTATGTCTCTTTGTTCTATGTTTCATTAGTTAACTGCTTTAACTGTTCCATGTTCTCTAGTTTTTTTTTTTTTTTTTTTTGTAAAGCCTCCTGGTCTTGTAGACACAGCTTGGAAATAGCGAAAAGACTCCTTTATAATACTTAAGATCGAGTGTGAGTGTGGCTACTATCATGTGAGTAATAGTGATATTTTAAAGTTTTTATGAAACATTTTTGTTTTGAAGATCGATTGGACACATTTTTCTTTAAAATATTAATCCTTCAGTTTTAAAGTTTTCAATAATAACAAATACTAGTATGTGCTGATTATATCTGTTGCACAGGAATTTCACAAACCTTGATATCTTTTGAAATTTGGTTCTGTTTAATGTTGCGTATGATTAATAATTATTATTGATTATTTTTTTGTAAATATTACTCATACGTTGCAATAATTGTTAAACAAAAGAAATGTATGATTGCGTATGATTTATAATTAATATTGATTTTTTGTAAATATTACTCATACGTTGTAAAATTTGTTAAACAAAAGGAAAGTATTATAACTTTTTAAACATTATTTTTTAGCAAAGTATGTTTGTACCGAAATTACAAACCCTTACAACCCCTCAAGTAGTTTATAAAATCCTACTTTTTCTTGTATTTGTTGCTCTTTCTGTTTGTTTATTCATTTCATTACGCTCTGTTATTTGTATAAATTTTCTGTTGTTTTATTTGTGTTTACATTTTAAAGATATACCTATTTGCCAGGCAGCAGCAATAATATCAAAAGTAAAAGCTTGTAAACCTTTTTATATGCGGTTTATTTATGAAGTGTGATTTTTTTCGAAGCAAGAATTTTTATACATAATTGTAGTTTTATTTACTTAATTAACTTGTAAATATATACTCATGTATGTAGTGTATTTTTTGGGTAAACAGATTTCATATTTTGCGCATTGGTAAAGTAAATTTGCAGATGAGTAAAAAAAAAATTGACTGTCTTGGTTTAATATTGCGTATGAGTATTCATACGCTCGGAGTTGTGTTAATTATAATACTGCAGGAATAATTGCATTACGGGCAGGTTAAACCTCATAATTATTCAACATTTGTAAAACTTATGGGGAAATTTAAAAATTTTAGAGAATTTAACTAAAAATTTTTTACTGTTGCATATGAAGGAGCACTTTCTTTTGCCTAACACATTCACCATATCAGATCAAAAAGAAATTTAACATGTGTTCATAGCACAGATGGAAATTACCAAAACACCTAACTTTTTGCTGTTTATACAACGCTTTCTGTTCTAGACTAAGAAGTTTCCGAACCGCCCTTGTATGTCTTTATGTAGTTCAATTTTAGCTTCAGTTCAAGATATCTATGGAGTTCAATTATAGATTCAATAGTTGGTATTTATGTACTTAAAATTTTGTTGCAATTGAAAATCTGTTTAGCACCAGTTTTAGGTTATGTAGTTCAGTTTAAGCATCAGCCATATGCCTTTATGTATTTTGGCTTCAATCGTTGATCTTTATGTAGTTAAATTTTTACTTCAATCATTTGCCTTTATATAGTTAAATTTCAGCTTTAATAGTGTTAAAGTTCAATTTAAGAATCAATCGTAGTTAAATTTTCTCCTCACCACAAATTTCTACATTATCAAAATTTAAGTTTTCGGAATATTGATCAAAAGCAATTTGTCTTTAAAATATTTATTAACCCTTAAGCAAACACCAAAATGTGTTCACACAAGCGAACTCTAGGGCCTAGCTAAGAGTGTTTATATTTTGTAGGGATTTAAATTAAAAATCTTCAATTTCATTATCAACTTCTAACTCGTTCCATCGTCTTCATTTCCATCAACCTCATTCTGAACTCCGTTTTCTATATCATTGGCAATTGTCTCTGCCAATCTATCAGAATAGTTAGGGTCAGTTTTTGAAACTATTTCAAAGATTTTGTCTACTTCAGTGCTCATTGTAACATTATACACTTGTTAACTGCCAACACAAAAATAAAAAACTAATTTCTAAAACGTACAAGCACTTTGATTCTGCTTTTTATACAAAAAACATAATATATAGTTAGAAATTGGTTTAATCTCTGTCTCTTTTTCTCCTTTGTTTTGATTTTATTTGCTGCATGCTCTACATAATAGTATAGGGCCTGGCTGGGCCCAAGTGTTAAAAAATGTTGAGAGTAATTACCACGCCTACAAATAAAACATTTTACTTTTTTTTAATTTTTTTGTACAAAACACCTTGATTGAGGAATATATAAAAAGCTAAGTGGATCCGCCTAAGATATCTCAGTAAAAAACTATAAAAGTTCTCAAAAATGCCTGGCCAGGCCCTGGTGTTCGCTTAAGGGTTAATAATTTTTCATTTGGTTTAACGTTGCGTATGAGTAATAAATATTAGTATACTCTTGTAATTATTGCTCATACGTTTTGAGTAGCTTTAAAAGTTTCACCAGTAATAGTTTTATAATATACATTTTTACATACATATTTTACTATATAGGGAATAAAATTTAATAATACAAGGTGTATTACCGGATTTTTATTGTCAAGCATTAAGTTTTGTTTGTCATAGACCAATGCCTCCTTTAATATCCTATAATTTCAATCATTGTGATATTTTAAGCCATTTATTAATTAAATACATAAAATCATTGACAAAATTGTTCATTATACTTTTAAAGTATTGAAATTTTAACTTCCACAAAATTTTATACAACATAACTCCCATTTGACCCAAATCTTAATTTTTAAACTTATAAATACATTTACAGGTAATATATAGATATATATAGGCTAACAAAAAAATTTTATAAAAACATAAAACAAAAACCTATTTTTTCATACAACTCAAAGGCTAGAACTAGCTAGTTGCTGGTATTTTCGGTTAAATTACAATGATATATTTGCTCTTTTTGCCATTTATATACACCAACTATTATATCACTGAAAGCCAAATTTCAATTAAAATTAACTACAAAACAATAAAATAGAAACCTGCCAACAAATGCGTTTTTATTCTCTACTATTTTTAACGAATTGTACTACAGCAAAAGCTGAAAATACTACAACCACAACAACAACTATAGTATATGTATATACAAGTAATAATACAAAACATAAACCTAAAAGATCTATATATGAATGAATATAGTGAAGGAATTGTAAATGTAGACACTGTGGTTGAATTAAATAGAGGTAATTTAGCATTTGAGGGAATTAATATAGTCCAAGAACTCCATACGTATCAATACTTTCAACGATTAGCTCGAAATTTTATTTTAAGTAGACAATAAATGTTGTAAAGTGCAACATTAAGTGAAGCATGTCTTTGTCAACAGTCATCCATTAGAATAGTCGGTAATGAAGCTTTTATACTTTCAACAAATCGTGTAGAACTTTGAATATTGCTCAATTATGAAAGTAAATTTACAAAACACACATATGACAGTGTCAACAAAAACAAGTTCAGTAGCGCAAATCGCAATCAAACCCACTAGTGAAGGATTTCCTACGTAGTACTTCTGAGGATAGTTGATTCTGAGAAGTAATCTTATATGGTAAATCGATTTAAATTGAAATGACGATTATGGTTGTGCCCACTTTTGGTATATTGAACCAAACGTAATGTTACAGTGACCAAACCTTCAGAACAATATAAGATTTAATTTATTTAAAATTTAACCATATTATGGTTACCGCAATCATATAAATAATTACAGTGACCATAACATTGTTGAAAAACTTGTAAAAATGTCTCTGTCTGGGTAAATAATACATTTAGAAGAAAAATATCAAAACCACACTTTATTTTGTCCGACAGTGTATCTTCAAAATTGCGACCTGTACTCTGCGCACAAGGTTTACATGCACAGCCAGTCAGACAGACGGATGGAGGGACTTTATTAAAATAAAAAGTATAAGTATATACTTTCCAAAGTGTTTAGCAATTTTTTTTTTTAAGTTCAATTTATGTTTATAAAAAGTTTATTGAAGACAGCTTTTAATAGTTTCCATCACCTTGCTTGCAGCTTTCTAATTCTTAATGACATCAGAAGTTTACTTTTTATCATACCGCAATACCTTTCAATGGAATGACTATTACTATGACTATTTCAACAAAAAAACATAGCACACTCCAGCCCAAAATAATAAAATCTGTTTTGAATTAAAATACACTGATAGTTGTTTCAAATTTTTATAATATGTATATAACAAAAATAATTTTACAAACATAGGTATGATTGTTTTTGATTTATACATACCACTTAGATTGATTCTGAAAATAAAAGAAATTCGTATTAAAAAGATTGTGGGATTTTGAGAAAAAGCAGAATTTTAATTAAATAATCCCTTAGATTAATAAAATTTAATACACTGCATGTATCCGAATGGCCTGCAGTGAAACTTTATACAAAGTTGTTTCAAACATTCAGTCATAGATGTACATATATGTATATACTTCCATATACATTCATTTATTCATTCATTTTGAGTTTATACTCCATGTTGGTTGGCAATTTAATATTGGCTTTCAAATAGACCAACAACAACAACAACAACATCAACAGCAACTACAATAACAATAAAATATAAAATACAACAACACAATAACTAACTACTAAAATAATAAATTTTAAAAGCACGAGTACTTTATACACTATAGAGCACTTTACTTCGTTTTAGTTTAGTTTTTTTTTTACTTCCATTTTTTCTATTATTTTCTAATTTTCTTTATTCTCATATTTTTTAAATCACTCTTTATTTTCAGGAAAATGGCCAACTACAACTAAATGCGGAGCAAAAAAAAAAAGAAAACTAAATTATAAAAAATATCTAAAAATCACTTGATGGCAAGAAACAAAAACTGAAATAAGAAAATAATACAAAAAAGCGCTACAGATATATACAGTGGCTCACAGATTCATAAAATCAAAATGAATTTAAAATAAAAATTGCTGTCATTTAAAAGTAAAACTGTTGAAGTCTCTAACACACAAAAATAATTTATTGCAAAAATGTAAATTTAAATATATTAAAACTAAAAAATATGCTCGTTTTATGACGACACAGCTTATTTTATGCAGGTACGTCTGGGTATCGAAAACTTGAAATTTAAACTGGCAATTACAAGATTTAATATTTGGTGTGATAGCCGATTTAAGGAAATAGTTTTTTGGTACAACTCAGCGAAATATTCGACCACTCCATCAGTAGCGCTAATTTTAAATCGTTCTTTGTTAGAAATTTTGTATTTCCTTAAGCTGAGATCTTAAAATGGCCATAAATTTTCGATAACATAAAAGAAGTGTCATCAAATTTGGGCAGTTATGTATATATTAACCATGTTTGCACAATACACGATTTGTTCTTTGTATCTATATCCTGGTAACAACGAAAATCTAATCTTATACCCAGTCTTTCTGCTTTTTACTACAAATTGTCCTTCAAAATCTAAAGGTACTTAAACTTGTGCATGTTTTTGTTTCAACAAATATTAAATTCCCAGCACCAGCATCTGACCTACAGCCACAAACCATGATACTGCCACCAACATGCTTCACTGTTGCCTTTAGGTTTTGTTTGTTGAGTTCTGTAATTGGTTTTTGTCAAACTTATAGTCATCGGCCAAGATGACCGAATTCCAAAATGCTGAATGTCCTGCATGTTATTTGGCGAAATTTATCCTTCAGAGTCTGTTTTTTCGGGTTTAGAAACGATTTGTCCTTCTTTTTCTTAAAACGTGTCGCTCATCATGCTCACTGAAAAATTTTATTTGGAGCCTTTCTTATGGACCCGATTTTCATTTATTATTTTGTACTGTGGAAGCTTTAATGCCATTTTTCCCTTTTTTAACTGTGAGTGGCCGTTTTGGAAATGATTTAAACCCTATTCTTAATATTCTATCGTTGTACGCGAACTAATTTCAACTAATTTAAATTGACACTTACAATCATATATACATACATACATATATATATATATATTATATTGTTACGTTTTTACCTTTTAAAAACGGTGGTTTATTTCCTTTAAATAAACCGGATTCTTTTTAATTGTAAAATAAAAGCCTCAAGTAGTTTGAAGAAAATATGTTAAACGAGTCTTTATTTATTTAAATGTACACAAACACAATTAAAAAAATTAACACATTGTCTTTTTACACACTTATATTACGGTTTAAGAACACACTTAAACCCTTTGTTTGTTCAGCGCCATCTGTTTATGAAATTATTTGTAACAATATTAATACACTTTGTGTGATTAACGCCATCTGTTGATGAGTTTATTAGTGTTTTTGATGAAATTTTCAGAGGTAGTCTCGGATTTTTGCTCATATCTACGTTATTTGTGGACGGATTTTGCTGATTTTAAATAGAAAACTTCCCGGAAGCATGTCTGACAGAATTATTGAAGATTTGGATCCCGAAGATATCTAGCGACTTCAGAAAATTGATTTCAACAGACAGACAGACAGACGGACATGGCTTAATAGACTTCGCTATCTATAAGGATACAGAATATATATGCTTTATAGGGTCGGAAAATTATATTGTGGAAATTACAAACGGAATGACAAACTTATATATACCCTTCTCATGAAAGTGTAGGGTATAACAAAATAATAAAATAAGCTGTAACGTGAAAAGACGAGTATTTTTTGTTTATTTTTTAAGTTTTAATATATTAAAATGTATATCTACATTTTTGCAACGAATGTTTTTTGTATGTTGGACTAAAACATTTTTTTTCTTTTAAATGACAATTTTCTGGAGCTTTAAAAACAGACAAAAAATGCACTCTATAAAGTAAGCTGTCAGCCACTGTACGTATAAATGTTTTTAAAATAGAAAAAATAATAAACTAATCGGCTTAACGAAAGCTTAATTTTGCTTTCTAGTGAAAAAAAACAATTCCATCTAGAATTTATACGACAAATTTTATTTAAAAAAAAAACTCTACACCAGTTACTTTTAAATCTCTACAAGATGAAATACTCTAAGCGTAATATAAAATAAATAGACATAAATAAAAGATTAGAAGAAAATGAAAATCTTTTTGTTTTTATTGCACCCTCTTCGTTGGTTAAGTAGAAAAGAAATTGTTGATTTAAAACTAAATAAAAAGTGTTTAATGCTGGGCGGGTTTTAAGCTTTTAGTTTGAAACACACAACAAAAAAATTAACAATAATAAGTTATTGAAAAGTGTAAGAAAAGGGATATTTTTATTTAAATTTAAAATTAAAATTGATATAAAATATTCTGTCCATGACTGAACTACCACTTTTGATCGGCTATAGAAGATTGGAATCTGTTTGGGAAATATTCCATTGCTCTACTTGCTACCCTCTACCTTCAACCTACAAACGGACAAACAACTTAATGTTATATACGAGTACATCTAAAAAAAACAAAACCCTTTGCTTTAAAAATGCAAAAATGCAAAAGATTGCGAAAATCTACAATAATATTGCAAATGAACTGACTAAATCCAGTCCTGTAAGTCTGCTTCGAACAGGTGATCTAATATGTCTATATACTTGATGTCTAGGCTAATAGGGGAACTATTTGATTAAAAAACAAGACGTCGTGGAAGCTTTGAGGAGGCTTCCACGTTATCAGCTACTGGTACAGACAGGCCACTATTTGCTGGTTGTTTTTGCAAGATTTTAATGATAAGAACGAGGAGTTATTAGCTAAACTATTAATATACCTTTGGTAAGCTCTATATGGGGTTAAAGAAAGCGATACTTCGTTTTGCTAAATTTGCATATTAATATTCGAAATATGGATTCGTGCATCAAAAACATTTGCCGTAAAAAGGAAATTTTTACTTTTTCTTTAATGTTGCAGATTTATTATTTGCAAGCTTATTTTTTTTAAGAGAAATAACACTCAGGCAATTAATATGCTTATATATACTTGCGTTACTTTCTTTGGAAAGGGGATATATTGAAGAAGTAAAGTTGGTGAAAGAAGAAAACTTTTTATATCATAACTCAATTGCATTATGTTTTTAGTGCAGAATTGCAGCGCCTCTGGTGGTGAGTAGGCGCATTAATGTCAAATATTGATTTTATAGCCTTTATTTAATTATTTTACTTCGGTGGCGTTTGAATGCTATACCACCGAAGGAGGGCACTGTGATAAATATTAGTTATGATGGATAGAAAGAAAACTAATAATTATCAGAAACTGATGTTGTTTAAGTGGTAGCGGATGGGAATCAAACCCGGGCTATAAATACCAACTCATGCTTAATGATCAAATGCGCTAATGTGGAAATAAGCCTAAAATGTTATTAATCAAAATCTGTTGAAACTTGTTTTTCTATGTGGACGAAAGATTAAAAAGATCTCCACTAAAAATCCATTAAAGAGCAGCTACAGCTAGGTTTTGGGACTCGACAGATCGAAGGGACTTAGAGCAAGTTACACCCGATTATAATTGAAAACAATTTTATTGGATTTAAAAGAAAATCAAACAAACCCATAGACTTGTTAATATCGTAAGAAAAACATTTAAAGCAAAAAATATTGTTCTGCTCTTTTTAACGACATTTCTGAAGCGTTTGAAAAAGTGTGTCATGCTGGTTTAATATACAAGTTGAAACTAAATTTATCCGCAAATACGCATAAGCTATTGGAAAGCTACTTAACTGGTCGAATATTTAAGCTTAAAGAAGGATAAGTTCTAAGTTTCGCACAACCTTTTGAAGCAGGGGCCCTTGAGATACCCTTGGCACATTTCCTCTGTTTGATATACACATTTGAAATGCCAACAAACAATCGATCAATTCTAAGCATTCATAAAAACCGTTCAGAAGCATCCTGCTACCTAGAAAATTAAGCCATGAAGGGTGTAAGTTAATCAGATAAAGTGCACACATATAACCTTTACATAGTGCAGAGAATCATACTCTCCTATTTATATCAATGATCAAGCAATATCAAAACAATCCGAAGTTATATACCACGTATACACCACGATTGTCGCCTTATATGGAAATTCCTTATATATGGAAAATTGACTCAAATTAAATTGAAATTAATCCAAATAAATAAACTCTTAATCAGTATTGCTTTTAATATTTTCTAGAAAATTTTAATTTTACATTTAAAAATTTGCCAAATATTTTTGTATTATTTTTAGATTTTAATAATTTATTTTGTATGTCTGTATTTGTTAAGTTTTTTTTTGGTTAACTCTAGCTGTATTATATTATGATTGGCATTTATTTGCTTTTATTATTATCATTTTAGACATTTACTTATTTTAGCTGAGTTGACAATTACATGCAGATTCTTTATGATGACCTGGTATAATATATATTATTTAGTATAAAAACATAAGCCTAAGATGTTAGTGTACAGAATCTGTTAAAACTTTTCTTTTATCTGTGCCAACCGCTTAGTTATAATAAATTTGGTGAATTTAGGCATAATTAATATTAATCATACGCAACCATTAGATACAATTTTAATTTTTATTTAAGGCGAAAACTGCTTCGTTTTTGTAATAAAAATTCATTAGAAATTGTCAATACATATATTTAGATTTCACAAAGACTTAAACATATTGAAATAGTTGTGGTAAACATGCACAGCTATATTTTTTCTCTGTGTGTAGTAATATGCAAGCGTAACCCATAATCAAATAAACAAAACATAACAAAAGCTACATATTTGATAACCCCTGCCTATACTGTTTGTTTGGCGCTAAAACAATAAAGGGTCTGACGAAGAAATTTAAACAAAGAAAACAAAATTTAAACCTTTCTAAAACAATTTGCAACAATATTAATTGAATTCAGCCAACATAAACTCAAAAACACACACGGCAAAAAAAGTGTTGAAATGTTGTGTGTGTAGCATTTACCCCTTTTAAACAAAAGTTGAATAATATAAAAAAACAACAACAACTTCTAGGGAGTTTGGACAAAAAAAAAACAAAAAAAAGATCAAATAGCAAAAAAAAAATTAATATAAAATAAAATAAAATAAAAGAGTTTTAGTGTTAAAGCTTAAGAATATTATCTTTGGAAAAAGAATGAATATAAAACAGCAAAGGAACACATACAAATTGAAATTAACAAATAAAATATTTTAAACTAAAGTATGTATACAGATATATGTATGTACATTGAAGCAACAACAATACAACATAAAACAATAAACTAAAACAAGAACAACAACCACAACAAAAATAAAAACAACATTATTTAAATATAAAACAAAAAATAAAAATTTCCTTCCTAAAACACCCACATTTCAACACGTTTTATTTCGGTTGTTATTGCCGCTTTCTGTTCATTTCCTACGCGATTTTGCAATGGGACGTTTGTATATTTTAAAAGTTTTCTTACTATATTACCAACGTTTTTTGTTGTAAATAAATAGCAAAAATAACAACAGCAACACCAACACCAACAGCAGCAGCAGCAGCAGACATGACGTTAAAGTGTATCGCATAAATTACTCATTTGGAAAAATAGCAACACTACCGGCAAAAATTGTAGCACGCTTACTTACAACACGTAATATCCTATCAGCGACCACTACCAAAAAAAAAACACACACATATACACACAAAAAACAACAACGAAAATTCAACTAAAACCTTCAACCCGTCCAGCCAACAGTTAAAAACCTTCACCCCTCGTCCAAACAACAAATATACATAATATCTCTACAAAATTTGTTTTGTTGTGTGTTTTTTATTTATTTATTTTTTTAGAAATTTCTTTTTTTAAACTGTCTGGTAAAAAAAAACAGCAAAACGAGGGCATATTATTTACATATAAAATTTCGTAAAAACAATACACTTTTATTTCCACACTAATACCCACACAAAAGGTCGCCGCCATTACACACATACACAACTACATATAGAAATGTGTACAAACTCACACAAATACAAATGTTGTAACTGTAACAATGGGACAGAATGTAGAAAATAACAAGTCTAGAAAGAAAGTATGTGTAATATTCTAGAACAATTTTTTGTTTAATTATACATAGATACAGCATAAAATGGTTAAACATTTTTGTATTAATTTTAATAATATACAAAATTATAGATATGCAGCTAATTTTAAATTTTGAAATTTAAATTTTCAAGAAAAATGAAACACAATTCTCTTTAAAACTCATTGATATCTAAATATACACTGGCTCACAGCTTATAGCTTATGCAGTGCATTTGTTATACCCTCCACTACCATAAGTGGTAAATGAGGTTATATATAAGTTTGTCATTCCGTGTGTAACACTGAGAAGTACTCTTCTGATACCCAACAAAGTATATATACATATACATATTATTGATCATTCGAAGTCGATTGAGTTATGTCTGTCTGTCGGTCTGTCTGTGTAAAACACTCTCACCTCCAAAAGATACAACCAAAATTAACAAAGTTTACGAAAAATTGTTTATAATTCTCCTAAGCAGTTTGGTATTGAAAAACAACAAAATCGGTTTAGTAGAACCGGAACAACATGTGCGACAACCTCAATAAAAATTTGATATTTTTAAACATTTTTCTTGCAAATTTTTTAAATATATTGCAGATATTGCCATAAAAAAAGAAACTGTGAGGAAAATAATAAGAATCGGTCTATGATTTCTCATAGCCCCCATACAAATATCTTCCCTAAATATGGCTTAATGATAAATAAATGCCGGTAAAATTGGAATATTAATACAAAATTCGGCAAAAATAAGTACCATGTAAAAAGAAACTGCAAAACAAAATTTTTTTTAGTTCGGTCCATGTTTGACTCACCTAAATACGTATAAATCTGGTACAGGTTAAAATTCGACACAAATAATTCTTATAGATATATAAATCGTTGTACCAAATTTTATTATGGTCGGTCCATAATTGGTCATCCCATATAAGGACCACATCCAAAATAATACATTTTCCTTTATATATATCTTATAAATCGATCGGTATCGATTTAAAATTTTACCCAGACCATTTACATATGAACAAAAATCATATTAAAGAGACTTGTTAATTTCGGTCCCGATCCAAAATTTTACATGGATCATTTACATATATGCCACAGTCTGCTGGATTTTGAAAATATCGGTCCATATTTGACCATAGCCTCCATATAAGGTCCACGTTAATACCTTTATGTATCTTAAATGTACTATTATTATATTGAAATTCAACGTGGGATATCTTCATATATGTATATAAACTTCTGGTCAATGTTAGATCAAATTTCTAAACATTTAAAATGTTTTCCGTAAAATTGTCTTTCAAACAATATATAAAATGTTAAGCTATTAGCATTAAAAAAACGCAGAATAAGGACATTCTAGTCCTATAACCAGTATAGTTTCTGTATTTCTCAGTATATTTAGGTGGAGGGTATTTTAGATTCGGCATAGCCGAATATTAAACTCTAACTTGTTTTGTTTTCAAAGCTTCATAAAAAGAAAACTAACAGGAACTTAAAAAAGGAGTTGGTGTCATTTAAAAGAAAAAAAGTTTTAGTGCAACAAACAAGAAACATTTATTGCAAAAATGTTTTAATATATTAAAATGTCTTAACTTAACGAAATTTAAAAAAGATATTTCTTATTTTGTAGGAAAACTTGGTGTTGAAAATCGGCAAAATCGATATAGTAGAGTCAGAGTTTTGGGCCAAAATGTGAGGCAACCTCCATAAAAATTTGATATTTTTTATTCATTTTTATTTTCGATTTTTTGGAATATAGTGCAGATAATACCACGAAATTTTGTTCAGCTTATTTCTATGATAAAAGGAAGAAACTGTGATGAAAACAATAAGAATCTTTCCATGATTTCCCCAAACAAAAACATAACAACGCTCGGGAAAGTGTAGCAAACTATTTAAAAACAAGTGGTTGAAAAGTTTAGGCTCTCCCTCTCGCAGAACGGGAACTAAATAATCAAAAGAAGAACTAAATTCCTACTCAACGTACCTAGAGATTATTTAGATCTCTAGTCTGATAATTCGATCATCATGTGTTCTCTCATTAAAAAAGACCATAGAGCATATGAGAATATAATGTGCCTATCTAACATTGAGATGATTCAGATAATATGGGTAGACACGATAAAGATAAAAAAGATAGTATTTTAAATTATAACAAACAAAGATGGAGAATGTTAGTGGAAGTCCAGAATAGTTACATTGAATTAAATTTGGACCTTGCCCACATGGAAATTTCAGACAATACAGTAGTTCGGCGTTAGTTCTGTGCAAAGAATAAGTGGTTCCATGTGGATACCAGTGGAAGCTCATAAATTGTAATCTCAAGAATACTATGAGCATTTTTGGCTCAATAATTACTCTTTAGAGTACACAATGGTACAATATACTCGCCTTAAAATGTATGTCTAGAAAATTTTATCATAAACCGACCCACAGTAACTTGTTTTTGCTAAAATGTTGAAACAAAAAAAATGTAGGCAATATACAACTACGTAAGCACAAAAACACACATATATTTAGGTAAGTACGTGTGTATGTGTAGGTATTTAGAATATGCCCCTCACCGGGTAATGACTTGTAGTAGACTGTTTTTGTAATTTCAGTTTCTTTCTCTTTTTTTTCTTTTGTAGCGCTTCTTTTTTTCCTTGTTTGTTTTATATTCTTTTTTTGAAATTTGTGTTGTGCTGTATTGCTGCTGTTGTAGTTACTAGGACAATATGAAAAACAAAAACAATATAATAAAAATGAGGCAAACACAAAAAAAAAATAAGTAACAACAATAGCAACACAATAAGTAACTGTAACATGAAAGCCTATTTGTAATTACGTTTATAATTTTACACCAATTTATTTACATTGTTATTGTCTTTACGCTTTAGCATTTGTAAGAGTGTACGTGTACGTATGTGTTGCAAGTATTTGCTTACATGTGTGTGTGTGTGTGTGTGTGTGTGTGAAGCTAATGTATTTTTTACTTCGGATATGAATAAAAGCTTTGTAATGGCAAAAGCCGTTAGGGGGAACCTATAAGGTAATTTAAAGAATTGTTCACATAAAATCCAATCATCTTTTTAGTTTTAGTACTAGATATTTATGTACTCCAAGTTTAGTTTCATTCGTAGGCCTTTATGTAGCACCAGTTTTGCTTCAAACGTAGGTCTTTATATAATCCCAGTTAAGCTTCAATTGTAGGTCTTTATGATGTCCCAGTTTAGCTTCAATCGTGCGTCTATATGTAGTCCCAGTATGGCTTCAATCATAGGACTTTTTGTAGTTCCATTTTAGGTTGATTCCTAGTTCTTTATATGGTCCCAGTTAATCGCACGTCTATACGCAGTCCCAGTTTGGCCTCAATCATGGGACTTTTTGTAGTCCCAGGTTAGGTTCATTTCTAGTTCTTTATATGATCCCAGTTAAGCTACAATTGTAGGTCTTTATGATGTTGATCTTCAATCGTAGGTCTTTATTTAATACCAGTTAAGCTTTAATTGTAGGTCTTTATGATGTTCCAGTTTAGCTTCAATCGCACGTCTATATGCAGTCCCAGTTTGGCCTCAATCATGGGACTTTTTGTAGTCCCATTTTAGGTTCATTCCTAGTTCTTTATATGGTCCCAGTTAAGCTTCAATCGTAGATCTTTATGATGTCCCAGTTTAGCTTCAATCGTGCGTCTATATGTAGTCCCAGTATGGCTTCAATCATAGGACTTTTTGTAGTCCCATTTTAGGTTCATTCGTAGTTCATTATATGGTCCCAGTTAAGCTCCAATCGTAGGTCTTTATTTAATCCCATTCAACCTTCATTTGTAGGTCTTTGTGATGTCCCAGTTTAGCTTCGATCGTAACTCTTTATAAAGTCACATATATATTATCTTTCTCCCCCCATTTCCTTGCTAATTGTACAGCCCTGTTATTTATTTATATATTTCTTTTTAAAGTTTCAATTAAAAAATATTTACTGTACCCATTAAGGTGTTCATTTGTTTTCAGTCATTAATGTTAATATTTCATGCTAAATGAAAAAAAGGTTAAAATTATATTTATATATATATATATATTTTTATATATATTTATATATATATATATATATATATGGAGTTATGGAAGAATACAGAGACTAACGAAAACAAAATAAAACTGAAATAACTAGTAGTAGTACCTTTACACCAGGTTGCAATAATTATTCTTATTTAAATAGATCTTATTAATGTATTTTTTGTTTGCTTTCAAATTATCTGTCAATAATCAATATAAATTACGTGCTGTAAATATGTTTACAAAAAAGCATTTATCAAACTCCATTAATGTTTAAGGTAATATCCTTTCGAAATATAATTTATATTTATTTTATAAATCACCTACAATTTATGTGCCTTATGTTAAAGGTAAATGAAGCGTTAGTACATTTTGAAAAACTCATTAGGTATTTGAAATTTTATGGTTATGGTAGGTTTATATTGTTTTGAAACATTTGATGAAAGAAACAAATATTCAGCCATATCACACATTCACAATTCCGTTTCGAAGTGGAATTAATTCTGTAATTTGCTTCTATAGAAAAAGTAAAATGAATTTTTTTTCAGAATGAAACCACTTTTAATTTGCTATGTGAAATTGTAATTTTAAGAATTTCTAGGTTTCATTCCGAAAAAAATTTTCGTTTTACTTTTCTATAGAAGTAAAACATGGAGTTAATTCCACTTTCGAACGGAATTAAATTCTGTGACATGACTGATATTTTTGTTCTGGCTTGATTTTTGTACGAGCAAAGTAAGCTTAGCAATATAGCTATTTTAATGTGCCAATAACAAATTTAGCTTATTTTCAAAATACAAGAAAAATAGAATTTTTGAAGAATTCGCAAATGAGATTTCATAATTAAAATAATTCTAGGTGTATGATTAAAATGGAGCAAAACAAGCAAAAATTCAAGTAGCAACTTGCCATACCAAAACAGCGAACAATTTCACACATGAATTTGTCACGTGTAGAGAACTCTTGTCAATGTTATGTTCGCATAACTGAAATTGTCACACAAAAAGGCCGACATTTTAAACAATTACAATAAAGATATAGTGGCGTTTTCCCCACACAGAAGAACATAATTCAGACGACGGTGGTAAATAAAGTGTGTAAGCTCTGAGAATGTTGGAGAGCTGAAGTCAGTGTTTTCTCGTTTAAAATGTATCGTTTATTCTCTGACAACCTAGAAAAGAAATCAGAAAAGAGAACCAATATCAAAAAATAATAATATCGGGCAAACAAAATATTTTTTTAAACAAACACAAACTGCAAAGCCATTTGGCTTGTCTGTAGAAGACACCTATAGTATTAGGCTGACTGGTAGTCCAGCACACTATCGCCTAGTCTATCGAAGCACATAAAGCATGAGTAAAAATTCCTTAAGATTTAATCGTACTTTTGACTTCTGATGCAATTGTTGCCATCCAGGAATTTTGTGGACATGACACTACTCTCTGAGTTTTATTACACATCACAACTTTTCACTTTGCGCTTATGCAATTTTTCTTCAATTTGCAAAACTTTATGTTATTTAGAACTGTACTATTTTTTAAATGATAAGTTGATATTGATAAGTGTAATTTGCAAAGTTTTTAAAATTCTTTTATTCTCTTTGCATTTTCTATTCCATGTTCCACGTTCTCTTGTGCATAGTGCAAAGTTAATACTGAGAACACTAATTTGCAAATAATTATGCGGTTTCGTTTCACAAAAATTAAAAATTCTATTTTTGCAAACCAAACCAAATTTTGATAAGTTTGTCAAACAATTGCAAGGTAAACGATCACTTTACAAATTCATATTATTATAACTAACTTTGAATGTGTTAAGACATGAGTTTTTGTTCCACGATAGTGAAGACGCGGTTATAATAAGAAATTATAGAGACGGAATTAATTTTTCAGGACTACAAAACAATAATTTAAAAGAGTGCTTTCGTTTAAATTAAATCCAGGTTGATTGTATTTTAAATAAAATTAGAGAAAAATAAGAGCAAAATACACTGTTCAGTCATGCTTTGTGGGCTGCAAATTAACTGCTACTTTCCTTGCTGTTGAAAATATTACTCTTCATAATATTATAAACCTGCTACAAAACATACTTTGTATTTATATTAATATTATTGTCATAAATAGTTGTTTTGCATTTTATATAACTATTGAACATTTTAATTTTTCATTCATTAATAAAACTTTGAATCGTTTAGAAACTTTGCATTGGCTCGCAAATGTTTGCCGGTACCATGAAGTTGCAGCTATGCATAGTGTTGCATAATCAACAGTTTGCAGGACCATCCATAGTTTTAGGACTGAAAAAAGTGTCCATATATGGGAGGTGTCTGTAGAAGAGGGTCCACTGTATTAAGTTTTCAATATCAACCCTTACCCCTTACCCTAGTAAATATATAAATACATGTTGATATAAAATTGAAATAGATAGAGAAAGAATTTTTGCCCCTCTCACTCTCAAACCAACCAAAAGTTCGCTTCTGAATATTTTTATATCAAATCAAACCTAAAGCTATCAAAAAAACTCAAACTTTTAATAGGAAATACAAGCGTAAAAACTTTGCCCAGCTCTTTGTGTGTCAAATACTTCTCTGTCACTTTCAGATTTACTTTAACGATGTCTGTATATCTGTACGTCCGTCTGAATATTTGTGCTCAAAGTACCGATAGATATTTTTAACAAAATTTAATAAATGCGATATTCTGCTTATATACTTGTCATCAATTCAGTCTTTACCAGCTACACTTTACTCTTTAAACTAATTATACTAAATTCATTATAATCAACTATTATTTCTTACTATATCAATTAATTTCCACTATAATAAAATTTCTCTATACCCCACTTAATAAAAAGCCACCCACAGCATTTAACAATACTCTACAAACTCATAATTACAACATACTTCAGAGTCAATAACCCTGCCAAGGGTCAATCTACCAACATTGGCCTAAATAGTGTTAAATAAACACAATTTAAAGAAACTGATACTTATACTTACATATATAAAGCATAAATGAACAAAAAAAAAAGCAACTGCTAAAAGAAACAAATACTTTAATTAAGAAAAACTTAACAAAGAAAATACACTATTTACCACCAAAGATTAACATGAACTCAAGAACAATTGCCATCAGAAAAAAAAGCAACTGGAGTAAATTTATATAAAGTGAGACATACATCACAAGCACTTGTATATGAAGAATATGAAATGTATGAAAGAAAAAAATAAATTAACAAACTAAACCCAACAAAGCAGGACAATGATGATGATGATGATGATGATGATGATGATGATGATGATGAAGACTACGACGACGACAGTCTGGCTAAGTTTAATAGAATGACGACGACGACGACATCATATTTAAAAAGGCTATGGTTGTGGCAGACAAGAGTGAAAGCTTTGTAACTGTTCAAAATAAACGTTACTAAATAACTAGTTTATAGTTTTTCCTACACCATCTCATGGTTATAAGTAATGATATAGAAAAAAAGAAACAAGTTAGAGTGGTATATTCGGCTGTGACGAATCTTTAATACCCTTCACCTAAACGTAATAAGAAATACAAAAACTACACTGGTTATAGGAGTAGAATATCCTTATTCCGCGTTTTCTATTCAGTCTAAGTGTAAATTTTATTAGCATTTTATATATTGTTTAAAAGGCAATTTTACGACCAACATAATTTATGTTAAATATTTTTAAATTTTATCTAATTTTGATCATTTATAATTTATGTAATTACCGATTCTTACTATAATTTATAGATTTTCTCTGATATTCATAATATTCATTAGTGTAGTTCAATAAACAGAGTATTAAAAAGGGTAAGATATAACCCTTTAACGCCTAAGACCATCTATAGACGGTCATCAGTTGAATATTAAAAATAAACGGGTTTTTCCCCGTCTACAGACTGTCTTCCTTGTTTTTGTCCTGGACCTTTCCATGAGTATTTTTCCCTGAATTGGAACTGAAATGCGTAATTTGCAGATGAAATACATGCTAGAACAAAAATGTATTTCTGCAATTTGAACGTCTTTTCAATTTCAGGTATTTAAGGGATACACTGAGGCTTTTTTTGTTTGAATTTGGTCTCAATAATATTATTTACAAGAGATTTATGGGTGGCATAGTAGAATTATGGACTGATAGCTTCTAAATCTAGTATCCAGTAATGTGATTTGATTGAATTTCATCTCAATAACGTGATTTACAAGAGTTGTATGGTTGGTTGGTGTGCTCGGAAGTGGACCTAATACGGGAGCTATTGCCCATTATTGTCTGACAGCTACAAAATCCAGTAGCATAATTGCGGTATAACCGATATTAGTATGATTTCTGGATTAAAATTTCTGATCTGTATAAAAATTGGTTCGTTGTCAATATTTATTAGACATTTTTGTGGGTTAAATTTTTTTTCGGAAATGGTTCTTATATGGCAAATCATGGGCAAATCATAACAAATCATCGGCCGATCTTCTTTAATTTTGGAACAGTGAATTTTATGCATATGATGATATCTAACGTCGAATTTCAACATAATAACGGTGTATTTAAGATACATATTAGTACTAACGTGAATTTCGAAAGTGGACCTTATATGGTGGATATAGTCAAATATGGACCGATGTTCTCAAAATCCAGCAGGTTGATTTTGACGTATATGAAAACGATATAAATTATTATACCGATATTAAATTACCATCTCTCCTTTCATATGGGTTCGTATAGAATCATGTTCAAAACACATTCAGAGTCGATTTACCGAGTTCTGTCCCTTTTTTTATTTTTATTTTAATTTCTTTATATTTTCACTTCAAAAGCTGCACGAATGTCGCATTCGCTATCTTAGAAATACCCATATAACTTATATTAATTTCCATAATATTTTGATTCTGCTCTGTGGTGAGTGCTGTTGCTTGGAATGTTGTTGCTTGGAACGTAAATAGTAATATTTTTTTAATCACCCCTTTTATTGGCAATACTGTCATAAGAAATGTTAAAAAAAATCGCCAATATAGTTACACTAATAGTATAGGTACAAAAACAACAGATTAATAAAAAAAATAAACTAAATTTTAACTGCACACAGAAAATACTCTTGTAATTGCACGAAAGCAGGAAAAACTCAGCCATAGACTCAGCACAGATCACAAGAAGAAACATACCCAACAATAAATGACAAAGAGAAAAATCAACACAGTGGACAAAAAACGATACATTTTAAATCGAAAGACATTGTTAAAAACCATAATAAGTGAGTGAATCTGGCACAATGGGGTTTTAAATATATTTACTTTACACACAAACACACACACATACAATGCATGTTGGGCTCTGGCAAAAACCCATATGCAAACATTATCATAAGTATGTATGTATGTATGCATGTATGTATGTATGTATTTCTCTATTCTTTTAGATACTTTCCGTTTTGTTGTTTTCCAATTGGTATTAGAATACGGCATGAATTTATGTGGCACAACCAAGTGTTGCTATTTATTTGGTTGAACTGCTAAATCTAGAATTAAACAAAAGCAAAAGGAAGGAGGAAGCAAAAAGTAAACAGAATAAATACTGCATCAAACATATGGTTAGAGTAAAAGATAATGATGTTTGTAGAGGGGTGGCGGGGGGTGGAAGATGGCGAATTTTATTTTGATGACGACGACAACGAGAGTTGAAGGCGTCTTTGGTTTTTGTGATGAAGTCATAAAATATTCGAGTTATGTTATTGCTTAGTACAGTGATTATAATATAAAGTTAGTAAGTAGCACAATTGCATGTTGGGCGCCAGTTGTACTGGCAGCAATTGACCACAAATTTGAAATTTTTATACTTAAAGTTGTAAGTTGCGAAACAGGGTTTTTTCAAAGAACATTTTTGTTATATTATTAACACAAATTGAAATTCAAATTTTCAAAACTTCTATTTAGTTTAATTTATTCATATTTGACTCTCCTTCAACCATGTTGCCAATTAATCTCGTAGATTGGAGTGTGATCCAAGCCATAATATTTTTGGTTGATAGGGACCGAATTTAAAATATTAAAAAAATCTTATGATATTTTCTAATATTATTAAACAATTTTCAATAATCTATCAATAATAAAATAATCGTGCTTTGGTCGCATGCGTTCTTTTGGTTTTATAACCTATAAATTATTTTAACACAAAATCTAAGTGTTCTAGCTTCCAATATGAAGGTAAAAGTTGAATTGGGACTTACTTAATCGACGGGTAAGTAATTTGAGGGATTAATTCAAAAAAATAATAATAAAAGAAAAAAAACTTAAACGTGACTAAATAAAGTGCGATTAAAGATAAGTTTATTATTGGAATTCGTTCATGTCACGTTTCTGTACCTAAATAATCATTTCTTATCAAGACTTCCGGATCCGGTGGCTCCAAATTTTAACTAAAATCTAAATTTTAAGGATTTAACTAACAAAATTTACTGTATACATTAACTATACCAAACATTTTGTTTTTATGTGTCTCGTTCGCTATCGTTTTTATTATTTAAACATGCCTATATTGTGCTGAAAGAAAGAAAGGCAAAGCATCAGTGCAGTACTTGGGCAAAAATTAACACAGATTCACTACAGTCTATAAGCTACTGAGCAAAATACGATAAATAATTGTAAAATGTAGAAAGAAAAATTCTGCTAAAGAAAACAGAAGTTTGTGACAAAACATACTACTGTAAACAATTAAACGACAACTTTCAAAATTATTAAATTATTATATTTTAATTAAAAAACACACTTTAACAAATTGTGTTCAAATTCGCTGATCTTTTTCATTTTTCTAGAAGCAGTCGAAAAAGAGTAACAGTTTGTTGTATAATTCGTGATCCCAATATTATGACTAATATATTGGCAATCATCTAATATATGTTGCATTTAACATAGTTGAATTTAAAAATTTCTTTATATGTCGCGTTAGGGACAGCAGAAATTCCCATAAAACTTCTTGTTCTATTTAACTTGTCTGTTGAAAACCAGTGGTAAGGAATATCATCTTTCCATTTATATTAGTGAAATTAGAGAGAAAAACAAAATTTATCGTTTGTCTAAAATTTTTCACTTCAAAGGCGAACCATGTCGCGTTCGTGGAAATATCCATATAACAGCTATTCACCTTGTCTGTTGAAAATCAGTGAAACTTTAATAATCTTTAGATTCATATATGGTGTTATGGAACCCAGCTATGGGGAGCAGCCTCAGCTTCAAATGTAGACAGAATTCAAAAACGCCAAAACATAAATCCATACAGACCTAAACGTGCCTTTGGTAAAAACTGAGATCCAAAAAATGCAGAAAAACACTTAAAAATGCTTGAAGTACACCCAAACCCATTAGCCCGCAACATATTAAATAATAGTGGCTATATTCGACTAAGAAGAAAGGATACAGCGGATCTGAGCCAAAGACAAGAAAGAAAACTGCCAACTTAATAAATAAAATAAACAATGGTCACACAATTTTCGTCCGGCATTGGCTGGACTAATAATTTTTTTTTTTTTAAATATAAGATTTGAGATTCAATAAATAAACAATTGAAAAAAAATATTAGAGAAGGAGACTTATCGACAAAACCTACAGTGGCTGACAGTGAAAGTTTTTGTTAGACAAAACTGTGTTTCTATACTGTGAAAAGATTTTTACAGAAATGATTAATTATGAATTTTAAAATGATTTTTGACATATAAACTTGGAAACTGACCTGCGCAAACAATGTTGAGTTTAAACTGTTTGTCGTGTCTTGCGCCAACATGATTTTCATGGCCGAGTTGCACGCAAGAAACTTTTTATAAACCCAGAAAACATACTGTGCAGGCTAAATTTCGCCAAACAATATGTTTGCAAGGAATCTGCAGTTTGGAATTCTGTCATATTCGCCGATGGCTCTAAGTTTAACATATTCGATGCAGATGGCATGTCGTATGTTTGACGGAAACCAAATACAGAACTTAACAAAGAAAACCTAAAGGCAACGGTGAAGCATGGTGGTGGCAGTATCATGGTTTGGGCTAGTATTGAGAATTTAACATTTGTTGAAACAACAATGGAAAAGTTTAAGTGGCTTCAGATTGTGATGGACAATTTGATCGAAAAAGCAAAGAACCTGGGAATAAGAATAGATTTTCGATTTTATCAGAATGACCAAATGCATGCAAATGCATGATCCAAAGCAAATCGGTTATCGTGCAAACGTGGCTAATATATAACTAACACCGCCACCACAGTCGCCAGACCTTAATGTTATCGAAAGTTTATGGTAAATTTTTAACAAAAACAATTAAAAAGCACTTCTAAATTAGTGGTCGAATATTTCGCCGAGTACTGCCCAAGCACTGGTAGCATCGATGACGAATTGCCTTAAATCTCTTGTAGATAATAAAGACTATTACACCAAATATATAAATATAAATCGTTTAATTGCCAGTTTTAATTTCAAGATTTCGAAATCCATACGTGCCTGCATAAAATAAGTTGTGACGTAAAAAAACGACCACATTTTTCAACAATGTTTTTTTTTTAAATGACATCAATTTCTTTTTTAAATTCCTGTTAGTTTTATTTTTATGGAGCTTTCAAAACAAAAAAATCCTCTGCATAAAATAAGCTGTCAGCCACTGTTTGTTTTATTTAAATTAAAAATAACTTTTCAATCTCTTGTTCCCAGCTGAAAACTTTCAATATAACAGACTTTTCAACCAGTCTAAAATTATGAAGTTTAGATGTCAAAATTCATTTTAAAATTCATAATTAATCATTTCTGTAAAATTCTTTTCACAGTATAGAAACACAGTTTTGTCTAACAAAAACTTTCACTGAAATATTGAAGAATTCAATTTTATTTTCAACAAACTTTACAAATTAATAACAGCTCACAATAAGACCAAGTCAAGCATAAAAAAATATATTATATTAAAGCTGCTTAAATCCAACTTTTGCTTAAAAGATTTTAAGTTGCAAAGCAACCACCCTTATTTTTACAACAATTCCTGCCCTTTCCCTTGTTGTTATAAATCAATTTCAGCAGTTTCTTGCAATTTAATATTTGAAAACAAAACTTTCATTATGATAAATTCACTTACATTAAATTTAACGCAATTGAATGCAACATTTACTTGATACGATTTTGAAAACAAAGTTTTCGTTTTTCTTTTTTTAATATTACATTTGACTTTATTTCATATAATTCAACTTGTTTATGAAAGTTAAACTGAGAATTCAAAATTCTGTTTTGTTTTTCATGTGTTTTCCAAAAATAAAATTGTTTTAGAAAACAATTGCTGACCATAAATAACCAACTTCAACTAATTTGTCTTTTACTACAACTAACCGGCATTTTAAAACAATACAAACGATACGAGCACCTAAAACTATATATACCAGCACACACACAGTGAGTGTGAGTAAGTGAGTGAATTAGTAAGTGAGTGGGGTTGGAATACATTTACAAGTTAGTAGTATAGTCATTTACTACAACTGCAAGTTCACCCAGCAAAACCACTCATACTCCCTACCCTGACACACAAACTGCAACAATATAAGATTTGTTTTTGCCAAGATACTTTTACAATTTTTTTTTACATTTTTCCAATTCAATTCAAATTTCAAACCGAAACTTAAACAAAAACCAAACAGGACATGCGTACTGTAAACAAAACATATACAAACATAAAATACACAAACAGTTAAAAAGCTTGCAAATAAGAGAGAGAGAGAAAGACTGCTAAACTGTTACTATTACGTTATGTTAACTTAACAAGTTAAATACAAAATAGACAATTTTAACACACAGGGAGAGAGAGAGCGCAAGAGAGTAATTTAAATAAGCATAAGAGCCATCCCTAAATACCGGCGGTAAGTGCCACGTTTTATTACGCTGAGCATTAACGCTGATACCCCATCCCTAAACAAAAGCGGCAACATTATGTCGAAAAGATTAAAAACAGGGTTATCAAACAAATAAATAAAACGACCCTATTTATTGTAACAGCTAGACATTGTTGTTTTATTTTTAATTTTTTTTTGTTTTGTTTTCTTTTGCAACTAACTTCACTGTGAAATGCCTTGTCAAAATCAGATTTTCCAATAGCAAAGCGTTGCCGCCGCGTTGTTTCGGTATGCTCCATACAAAATGTATGAGCATGAGAAATCTTGACAATAAAAAACGCTTGCCGCCGGTATTTAGGGATGGCTGTAAAGTAAGAATGAGAACTTAACATATTGCAAAATAATGAAATTTAACAGATAGAGAGTGAGAGAGTGAAAATTAAAAGAGAGTAACACTACAGAGCCGTTAATGATAAAGGAGGAACGAACAGCAGTAGATGTGGTATATAAGTGTATGTGGTTTTTTGTATCCATCCGTTTTTGTTGTTGTTGTTGTTCTTGTGTTTGTTTGTTGCAACTGTATAATCAAATAATTTCGTTGGGTTTTATAGTTGAGTAGTGGTTGTTGGTTTTCTTTTGAATTTTGTTTTTTTGTCCAACATACGCAACTACAGGATGATGAATGAGTTTTTTGAATGTAACAGTTTTAATTTGTGTGTGTGTGTGTGTGTGTGTGTAAGTGTAAGTTTTCTTTGTCGTGTATCTTGTCACTCGTTAGTTTTTAGTGCACGTTTGAAACGAGAGTAGAATTTCAGAGTTGTCAAGGTTTTTAATGGTACTTAAACAGCCTTGATTTAATGACACATTTCTGTTATATTTTTTTCTTTATTTCCATTGTTTGTTCTACTCAATATGTTGTAATTAATAGTTTTTTTGAAATAATTAGAAAAACAAAATAAACATTAAATGGAAATTTTTTAAGTGATTTTGGTTTTTCAATAAGTTTTTTAACTATTCTTTAAACAACTCACACATCAACAAATATCCTTCATAGTTTGTTAAGCAGCAGTTTAAGTCTTTTCGAGTTTATTACACATTTAATTAGAAAAACTTTCTTAGATCTATATTTGAGGAATTCATTTCTTTCCAGGCCTCATTAAATTGTTAATTTTTTCCAAGTAGTTTTTGTTCGACCTTTTTATGTATAATAAATAAAAATTCCTTTATTTCAAGCTCGAGGTCAGTTAAATTTTATTTTATTTTATCTGCCGATATTTCGATGCTCTTTGAGTATCATCATCTGGGCTTGTTAAATAAATAATAATTTATATGGACCACGTAAAATTAATGTGCAGATAAAATAAAATAAAATTTAACTGACCTCGAGCTTGAAATAAAGGAATTTTTATTTATTGTTAATTTTTTATACCCTACACCACAATAGTATCGAGTCATTTGGATTTGTGCTAATGTTTGTAACGCCCAGAAATATTTGTCCAACAACCACCTTAAATTATACCGATCGACTCAGAATCACTTTCTGAGTCAATTTAACGATCTCCGTCCGTCCGTCCGTCTGGCTGGCTGTCCATGTAAAGCTTGTGCGCAGAGTACAGGTCGCAATTTTGAAGATATTTCAATGAAATTTGGTACGTGATATTGTTCGGCCCAAGGACGGATTAGATTGAAACCGAATTGTAAATCTAAACCACCCGGGGCTCCACCCAAACACAAACAAAAAAATTTATGCAAATCGGTCCAGCCGTTTAGGAGGAGTTCACTCACAACACACGTACAGTAGAATTATATATATGTATAAAGATATAAAAATTAAATTTATTATAAAGGAAAGGACATTGGGAAAATGAAGGGTATATTAAAGTCTGCATTACCAAGTGCAATACACTCAAGTAATAAATAAATGTCAAAATATCTAACAGCAAAAATTAAAACAAAAACATAAAGAAAATTGCAACTTAACTAAAGTATTTAAATTATTTTTTTTATCTCAATATAAAAAAAATTATTCCCACTTAAATTTTTTTTCCGCTTGGGGGTATCAAGTGCTATTTAAAGCTCTTTAAATAAAGTTTAATAACTTTCACAAACATTATCCAATTAAAAAAAAAACTAAAGTTCAGTTTATTTGTAATAAAATTCTATTTAAAATTTTTTATACAAATATATCTGCTTTTATAGACAAATATATAAAAAAAAGAACTCAAAGTTAAAAAAAAAATAAAAAAATTGCAGATGTTATAACGAAAATTACTACCAATATTTAATTAATATAGTATAAAATGTCTTTCTGAAACCGTTTGAAAATCGGATTAAAATCAATTGAGTTACGTGTTCATAACTACTCGAACCTACCCGAAAACAGTTTTTTCGGAATAACTCCGAAATTTGAGGGTGTTCCCGAACGTTTAAAAATTGATTTATGATCTACTCAATAAGGCCTACAACTTACACTACGTCACTTTCCAAGTATATTTTCACTGCAGCACCGTGTTATTGACAATTGTTAAGTTTAAGTATAATAAAATTGAGTCAGGATAGGAGAAATTACTTATTTATCTGCAAACATAAAAACCAATTTTAAATACTGAATTCCATGAACTAACATTTTTAGAGGAAACAATTTCTGAATATCAACGAGGAAATTCTGCAAAAACTTCTTCTATTTTAATAAAACGTCGAAAGAAATTTGGCTGAATAATAAATTTAAATAACAAAAATATGGAATTCTTTGAAAATAAGTATGTACCTGTATATAATGGATGAATTGGATTCTATACTCAAAATGTTATTTAAAACTTAATGAACTAAATTGTTTTGACATTGTAATTTAACATGAACTAAAAAATTAAGCTAAAATACTGTAACTCTTGTTTCACACTCTTCAGTTTTAGCTGACCAGTTTTTGTTTAATTCCCTTTTGACCTTACCAACTCATTTACACACGTCAATTCAATTTTCGTACTTTTTAATGCAAATCATCATGCATGAAAGAAAAAACAAAGCGAACTAAGATTATTGACTAGTACCGTTTGTACCCCATTTTCCTTCTTATCCAAACATACTTGCCTTGACGGGTCAGAATTGAAAAGTGTGAAAGTACAAATTATATTTTTTGTGATTTCTTATTTAAAAAGTTTAAATTTATGTATTTTAATATGTATTGTACATGAGACTATATAAACCTGGGGGCTAATTCTCGAATACTTACTCGTGAGTTCGAGTTTTTTAACTTTTGGGATTCTATTAGTCATTATAGAATAATATGTATCGAAATTTCTAATGACAGCAGTCGATATCGAGCGAGCGTTCGAATGCAACCTTGTGAGTTTTTAATCGTAAGCAATAAACCTATCGAGAATATAAGTAAATGAAATTATATGTATATGTAAAATTACTGAATGTCTGGAAAATTATATTTTGCCATATTCTTTGCATTCATCACTACTCGTGCTTCTTGGGCTAAACCTATATGAGCTGGCTATATAGATTATGCTCCATCTCATTAACCACTCGCTTCGTTATCTTACAAATGGAGCTGTGATATATTCCGATTAAAAAGTCATTTCCAACTGAATGTTGGAAGCCTCCAGATGCCAGAAGAGTTAAAGGTGCAGCTAATTGAATTTTCGGAGGAACTTTTGTAGAAAGGTGCCCTTCGAACTCCAATTCGCTAAGAACACAATTAAAAGCTTCTTTTGTCAAACGAAAACGTTTTTTAAAGCTGTAAAAGATATGTACATTTGTATGTACGAATGTACTTTTTGATTAAACTTACTCGTTGTTTGACAAACGTAAGGGTAGCATGGGTACATCTTATTTTTTTCGGACATTCGCGTCAGATTTCGAAGCTGACGAGTAAAAAAATAAAGCGTTATCCATTTTAAATTATTTTTTATTGTTTTCCACTTTTTTTTGAATTGTTTAACTGCTTGCAAACATACGTTTTTTGTTTACGATTTCGTAAATTTTTTTCAGTGTTGTAAAACATTTAGTTGAACACTGAAAATAACAACATGTCGATTCGTTTAGTATCGACTGACAGAATTAGAAATAAGAGCACTATCAAATATTCTTTCGAATCGAAAATAATTTCGATCACGACTGCCAGAATTAGCCCCCCGATTTTTTTTTCGTTTAAATAAAAATTTGAATATATTATAAGAAATAGTGACTTTTAATTTCTCCGATTTTTTTGATGATTTTAAAATTCGAAATGATTTTGACGATTTTTTCCGATATTCATCTGGCATCCCTGGTAATGTTACAGACAGAGAGAGAGGCAAAAAGCGGTTTGAATGAGTAATACACACAGAGAAAGAGAGAGTAACATTTTATTGTCCTGCCGTTAAAACAGTTAACATAAATGTTATAGTATTTACAGCACTGTAGTATTTTAAACAACAGGATGTAATGTTTTTTTTTTGGAAAGGGGGGGGGGGGGGTAGTTTGTCTTAAAGCAGATGGAGAAGAGAAGTTAAATTTATTTCGCTGGTTATGATTTGTCAAAGTGTATGTTTGTTTAATATAACAACAATAAACTAAAGCATTGTTCACGTGAAATCTGGTCGCATAAATGATGTAATATTGCTTTAAAAGTTGGACCATTAAATAATGTAAAAGTTTGATTAATAATGTAAATGTTGTACTAGTAAATTAACCACGATTGATTGCTTTAAAAGTTGGAGTTTTAATAATGTAAAAGTTGGACTAGTATATTAACCACGATTGCTTTAAAAGTTGGAGTTCTGAATAATGTAAACATTTGTTTAGTAAATGAAACATGATTGCTTAAAAAGTTGGGGTCTTAAATAATGTAAAAGTTAAACTAGTAAATGAACCACGATTGCTGAAAAAGCTGGAGTCTTGAATAGTTTAAAAGTCGGTTGGTTGGAGTCTTGAATAATGTAAAAGTTGGACTAGTAAATGAACCACGATTGCTTTAAAAATTGGAGTCTTGAATAGTTTAAAAGTTGGTTTAGTAAATGAAACACGATTGCTTAAAAAGTTGGAGTCTTGAATAATGTAAAAGTTGGACTAGTAAATGAATCACGATTGCTTTAAAAGTTGGAGTCTTGAATAGTTTAAAAGTTGGTTTAGTAAATGAAACACGATTGCTTAAAAAGTTGGAGTCTTGAATAATGTAAAAGTTGGACTAGTAAATGAACCACGATTGCTTTAAAAGTTGGATTCTTGAATAGTTTAAAAGTTGGTTTAGTAAATGAAACACGATTGCTTAAAAAGTTGGAGTCTTGAATAATGTAAAAGTTGGGCTAGTAAATTAACCACGATTGATTTTAAGCTTGGAATAATTAAAGAACTATGAATGCTTTAAAACTTGTACTACACAGAAAAAAAATAAAAATATTTGTGGAATCAATTAAAAATTTAATTGAAATCGGACCTGTAAACAAAATGATAGTATCAATTAAAAAAAATGTTAGATTTAATTGAAAATATCAGAAAAAGTAATTGAATCAATTAAAATTTTAATTGAAAATTATTTTAAATTCAATTAAAGGTTTAATTGAAAAAAAAACATGATTTTTTTTTTCTGTGTAGTAAAAAACACCACGATTGATTTAAAAGTTGGGCTAGTAAATGAGTCACAATTGCTTAAAAACTTGTGCTAGTAAAAAAAAACTACGATTGCTTTAAAACTTAGGCTAATTAAAGAACTAACATTGCTTTAAAACTACACAGAAAAAATAAAAATGAGTTTCAATTCAAATATTTGTGGAATCAGTTAAAAATTTAATTGAAATCGGACCTGTAAACAAAATGTTAGTATCAATTAAAAAAAATGTGTGATTTAATGGAAAATATCAGAAAAAGTAATTGAATCAATTAAAATTTTAATTGAAAATTATATTAAAATCAATTAAAGGTTTAATTGAAAAAAAACATGATTTTTTTTCTGTGTAGGGCTAATGAAAGAACCACAATTGCTTTAAATCTTGAGCTAGTAGAAGAGTTTTGATAGAGTAGCTTTAGTTATGTATAGAAAACAAATCCCTAAAAAAAAAACTAACATTAAAAAAATGTGTTGCGTGGCCGAATTTCATGTGAGCAATGTCTTCTAGCAAGGAGTTGAAGGATATGTATATGAAAAAGTAGAAAATGCAATAAATTGGCAAAGTATAAGTGGATTTCATTACATTTGCATTGTATGCAATGGAAATATTTAAAAAAGTAAAATAGAACAATTTGTTAATAGAACATTTTGAAGGAAATAGTTATGATTGATTCCAAAAAAAATTAATTAAATTGCCTTTAGTTTTTGTAGTTACAAGTTCTTTTGGGCACCATAACATTGCGTTTGGTTCATACCACAGCGCCAGTTCTGCTTACCGAAAAAGGCCCACTGGGCACATTATTTTAATATAAATCCAATTAAAGGAAATGTGATTAATATTCTCATGCAGCAGACAGCAGGAATTATACACTAATACACAGTTAAACACTAATTTCCACTTCACTGACTGATAAGAAATATGATTATAAATTTTCTTTTTTTCTCATTATTTTGTTAGCTTTAAATTTTCAGCAATTCCATAAAATTTCTTACACAATTTAAATATAAATATTATTTCATTACACGACGCGTTTGTTTGTTTTATTTAACAATTTAAATTGTTTAACATTTGTTGGGGATTTTAAGGATTCCCAACTAGAAAGTCCGTCAAAACGTTTAATCCATACACAGATTAGATTTCAAATAAGTTTTCTTACCAACTAATAACGAGTACATATATTAGCTATTCGTTACTTATCGTTTAAGAGTTTCTCATTTTTGGTTGGCTTTGTATTAACACTAACTCGCTCTCACGTCACGTTAAATATTCTATACGAGACAAAGTGTAAGAATAATGGCCACAGTAACTCTACAACATAGTTATCGATTATTTTTTTCCTTGGCCTTCGTTATTAGGCTGGAAAGAGACAATCATACTGATAAATTGCAAATTTCTAACGGTAACTAGAAAAGCATAAACGTATACGAGCAATTGGTTGTTAAAATTAACAAAGAAAAAAAAAACAACATTTTTTTTTTTTAAGTTTGACAGCTCCAACAAATGTTTGCCAATGTTTTATTTTTCATTTAAACTTATTCTTAATTATTGTTTTATATTTTATAAACAATTAAGCATATATTTTAAGGCTCTCCCGCCTTTTGTTTTTGTGTAAATTACTCATATTTTCTCTTCACATTTTCACTGGTTTACCGCTTTCAATTCATAATTGTCCTTATTCTTCTAGTTAAACCACCACCTTCGTATACTGCTGCTCTCCGTTAACTAATATGTTTTTTGAAATTTTAAGCTCATGGAGCCATTTCATACATAAATTCTATTTTTGCACCCTCACGATAGTAAATAATTCCATTGTTTTTCGTTCTTTATACTTTTTGACATTTTACGCATATTTTTTGTGACTCCTTTGCTTTATTTTTCTTACGACTGTGTTTTTTTCTATATGTCCTTTTTCTCTTTTTGTTATGCCTTGCTCCTGTCATTTTATTTTTGCTTGCAGTTTGTTACTCCACCTTCTTAAGGTTTAGTTCCAGTGTTATGTGTAATAATTATTATTATATTAAGCGGCAATTCAAACAACCCTTCGTCACTTTTATGCTGACTACAAACAAACAGATAAAAACACCAAAAAAAATTTGTAGTGTTTAATTAAAACTGCCATGTTAAACATTTTATTGGGGTTTGTTACTTTTTCTTATACGTTGTTTTATTTATGTTTTCGAACACGCGTAAGTGAATTTGGTAACCCTTGTCATATTTAACAGAGTTGCTAGTTAACAGATTCTCTGGTTAACAGTAAATTGTAGTAACGGTGTAATGTTAGGATTTTCAAAAAATTGCTTGAATTTGAATTAATAGTAGATACAATATATTTAACAACAAGCTTTCTTATAAACAAAATATTTCACTACGAAAGCTTAAATCTTCTTATTTAAACACAAAAAATCGCATTGAAAAATAATTGTGCTTAATAATCACCTAATAATTGTTGAAATTTGAAGTCTTCAAACAAAATAACTAACACGTTTAGTAGGAGGTTTGGTTTAAATGTTATGGTAGAGTGTTTCGAAAAAGAAAGTTGTGTCAGTCACCTCCTAGGATTACAGAAAATAATTATTTTTAATGTTTTACCACGCCTACATATACCTACCGCCCTTTTAGTATTTTGTTCACTGTGTCGCTATTTTCAGTACAATTATAACATTTTGTATACCGCTGTTCATGGCTCTGTAAAAGCTACATTTCTGTCCTTAATCATTTTTTACCACCAAAAAGTTTCGCCAAACAACGCGGCCCTTTTTTCGTACAAAAATATTTAGCAAGTCATGACTAGAATTTGACGTGGTAGGAAAAAATAATTAAGAACAGAAATGTAGCCCTTACAGAGCCATGAACAGCGGTATATTAAATGTTATGTTGGACTAAAAATAGCGACACAGTGAACACAATACTAAAGGGACGGTATTTGTAGGCGTGGCAAAAAAATAAAAAAAATTATCTCTGGAATTGTTCTTAAATTATCTTCAATCCTGACACAACTTGTTTTGTATGGAAGACGAACCACTCTAATGGTATGGGTCGTAGCATACAAATCCATTTGATTCTGTTTTGAAGAGAACCACATCACTTATTAATATACTGTAAGCGTCAAAATAACGTACACACCACATATTATTAAAGCAGAAGTTTAATTATTATTTATATAAAAAATATCATATTAGCTGTTCAAGTAGAAAAAAATATTTAATTACATAATGTTTTAGGTCTGCAATTAATAAAAGTATCAGCAGTGGCCTTTTAACTACAAAATAAATGGTACATTAAAAAATTATTGAACAAAACATGTTAAAAAAAATTATTTCTTTTTAAAAATTAATTTAATTCTTTATACAGTTTTATATACAAATTATATTGAAATTTAAAAGCTATTTATATTATCAAAAACTATACTTCATTACCTCTCTAGTGATATATAATATGTCTTATAATATAAATTATTAAGCAACCAAATTTTACACGTAAAAACAACTTTCATAAACATTAGCTAATAAATTTTTTATTAACTTTGAGTGCTTACTATGCGCTTCTCATTTTTGCATGTATGTACCGTTTAGGTTTTGCTTTGGTTAATGCTTTACTGTTATTTTTATTTTTCGGGTTTGTTGTTGTTGTAACAGCAGTAATTGCTGAGTTGACAGCCAAACTGTGTCACTAATATTTAGATGAGTTTAAAACTTGAAGAAAAAAATGCGCGTTTCTAATTACGTGGCCAGTTTAAAAAAGCTACACAGCGATCTTATTATATCTAATTAAATATCCTAACCTGAAGTTGAATTAGTCAGGTTAAGATTTTCTTTATAGAGTAACTTCCAGGTAGGCTCAGGTACTATGAATATTCAATGAGTATCAGAAGTTATTAGAATCTTCAAAATCTTATATAATAGAGGCCAAATTTCGGCAATAAAAACTCTTTTGCATGCCTATACAATTTTCAGGTTTGTTTGTCAATCCTGGACTATTTATTAAGATTTTGCGGTAAATATATTTTTATTTATTTTTTATTCATAAAACATCATAATGATTTATAACTTTCGGAGCTCAATAGTTAAAGCGCAGATTACCCGTAATACTGTTGGCATCGCAAAAATATACAAATATATAATTTGTGTATATATTAATCATATATACACAATTAGATTTCATACTATTTTAAAAAATTACCTTTAGTCCTTAGACGCATTGTTGTGTAAGTGAGTCAGACACTTTTATTGTAATATAAAAATTAATAAAATATGTATTTGAGTTGTACATTTCATAATTCGCCTACAAACCAATTCCAAACTCAATCTCATACTCGTTTATATCAAACACGTTCGTTCGCGCTACACTGAACAACAATATAATACCGTAAAGTTAATGACATATTTACAACAAAACACAACAACACTTACAATCGGTCAAATGCATAGAAATGTACTTAATAGGAATGGAAGCACTAAAGTACTTTTGGGTATTAAATATTTATATTTTGGAGTTAAGAAAAAACCAGTTTACTAAATAGTAAATTTTCAAAAACAAAATGGGTTGTAACCACCGATCAACTATCTGCTTTATTCGAAGGTCTTTATGCAGTCCCATTTTGACTTCAATCGTAGATCTTTTGTAAGTCTCATTTCTGCATTTGGAAGTCTCAGTTTAGCTTCAATTGTAGATCTTTTGGCAATCTTAGTTAATCTACGATCGTAGATCTTTTGGAAGTGCCAGCTCAGCTTTAATATTTTAATATCCCAGTTCAGCTTCAATCGTTAATATTTTAATAGTCACAGTTCAACTTCCATCGTAGGTATTTGGAAGTTTATCTTTATTCGTTAATATTTGAAAGTCCTGGTTCAGTTTTAATCGTAGGTATGTCGAAGTTTCAATTTAGCTTCAATTGTTGAACTTTAGGCTATATTAGTTTAGTTACAGTCGTAGATCTTTTGATCCCAGCTCTGCTTCAATCTTTGATATTTGGAAGTCACAATTTAACTTCAGTTGTACATATAGATCTTTATGCCGTCCCAGTTTATCTTCAATCCTAGATCTTTTGAAAATCTCAGTTCATCCTCAATAGTCGGTATTTGAAAGTCCCAATTTAGCTTCAATTGTAGATCTTTATCAAGTTTAGCTTAAATCGTAGATCTTTTAAAAGTCCCAGTTCAGTTTCAATAGTATTTATTTGGAAGTCCCAGTTTAGTTTCAATCTTAGATGTTTTGGAAGTCTCAGTTCAGCTTCAATCGTAGGTATTTGGAAGTCACGGTTTAGTTTCAATCTGAGATGTTTTAGAAGTCCCAGTTCAGCTTCAATCGTAGGTATTTGGAAGTCACAGTTTAGCTTCAATCCTAGATCTTTTGGAAGTCCCAGTTCATCTTCAATAGTCGGTATTTGAAAGTCCCAATTTAACTTCAATCTTAGAGGTTTTGGAAGTCCCAGTTCAGCTTCAATCATTGATTTTTATACAGTCCCAGTTTAGCTTCAATCGTAGGTCTTTGCTGTTTTAGAATGTTCCCAAAAAAAAAAGTACCCAAAATGGTGGGTTGCATTATCATCTCCTTAACAGATATAGACAATTTGCTGCTGTTATTATCCACACTGAAAACGATAAAGCAAACAGCCGTGTACGAGTATACAAGAGTGTGTTTGCCGTGAAATGAACCTTCAAAAAGCTTATCAGATGAAAAGCGTACTATAACGGTCAAAAAAAAAAAATACAACAATCACTAAAAAAAAACGAAAGAAATTTCAAACTCATACACATTTTTACCGCTAAAACAGACAAGGTATTGTAAATAATTGTATTGTGTGTGTGTATGTGTGTGTTTGTGTGGATGGCAGGCAGTGGGTAAACTAAAGAAATGGTAAATGCTTTCATGTCCGTCCCGGCAAATTGTAAAGAAATTGAGTAGACTGAGTAGTCGTAAACGTACGAGTAAGTATTTATGTATGTCTGTATGCAGGCTGTCAGGAATAAGGTGGAAATTATTGACAAAGCCCACAGCAAGAGACAAGAAACTAAAATGAGTTAGGGTAAAATATGGCCTGGGTCAGACACCTTTACCTCATGCTAACTACGATTTGTACGTCTAAATAATAAAGAAGAAAATCGATTTTAAACTAATAAAAAAATAAGTGTAAGGCCAAATAAAAAACTTGCAATTAAAGAGATTTGAAATATAGACATAATAGGAATTAATGGCGGACTTGGGCCTAATTTAAAAACACGTTTGGAAAACAATTTTAAAATGTTTGTTTGAAAACAATGTTAAAAATAATTTTAAAATTAAGTTGGAAAAGGTTGTCCGGCCTTATTATGAATTCTAAGGACTTGTCAATATCAAGAAGTTTTAGTGTTAAAGCTTTTAACGATTCGATGGACTCTATCGATCTCCAGTGGTGTTTAATCGAATGATCAGTGCGATCATTCAACATTGAATGTGAATTTAGCATAAAATTCATTGACTCGTCGGCTGTATGACACGTGACACCATAATGTTTTTTCAGAGATATCCATCATAATTTTAAAATTAAGTTGAAAAAGGTTGTCCGGCCTTATTATGAATTCTAAGGATTTGTCATACCCAATATCAAGAAGTTTTAGTTTTAAAGCTTTAAACGATTCGATGGACTCTATCGATCTCCAGTGGTGTTTAATCGAATGATCAGTGCGATCATTTAACATTTAATATGAATTTAGCATGAAATTCATTGACTCGTCGGCTGTATGACACGTGACACCATAATGTTTTTTCAGAGATATCCATATCATTAATAATAAGCCAATATTTAATTACTAACATTTTTCGATAGCCTGATCCATTTATCAGCCAAGTTTTCCAAAACAAAAAAGTAGCATTTAGTTCTTGAATAACTTTAGATTTTTGAATAAATTCAGATACGCTCGTTGATTTTCGAGCGAAATTGAATTCACTGATACAACTGTAAAAGCTTCTTTTGGAAAACCCCTTAGTTTGTTACTACTGACATCTTTAGGATCATAATCTGTTTTGTTCATTTTAGCTTTCGATATTCTCATAAGATTTCAGTCATTCTTAAATCCGACTGTAGAGTTCTTTCAGTTTTTGTCATGCTCATTAATTAACCTTCCAGGTTGATTTTAATACTAATACTACTAATGATCGTCTGATTTAACCCTACTTATACGTATAAATATGTGTTTGCGTTTTGTTTTTAAACCTCTTCAGACATTTAGTACCCTTTATTATATCTGCCTAAAAGAATCTATGATAATATCTATGAGACTCGCGAATTTCTCTATAGTCAGGTACTAATACAACTTATTAATTAACTGCTTTAACAAGACTGTGTTTTTTGGTTCGAAAAACTCTTTCAAATCAAGAGACTTAAGGTACGGTCACACTTGGCAAATATTTGCCGAAATAGACGTAACCACTAAATAACATATATTTGAACTCGTTTATTTCTTTAAACAACTTTTCTTATTTAGGCCAAAGCACAACAAATATTTAACTATAATTTATTTGATGCTGTTTGAAACAACATCAAACAAATTTATGCTAAAACAATTGGTTACGCTATTTTGAGTAAATATTTGCCAAATGTGACCGTACCTTTACATATAGGAATGTACTAATTCTCAATATTTATTTTTTGAGTGTAACATCATAATAGAAGACCTTAAAAACAAAATTGTTTAACAATACACAATTTTTGAGACAAAATTTAGTCAATGAGTTTGGCAAGTTTTACACGACCATAAATTGAAGTGCTTAACAATTTTTTACACAGTGAACTAAAGCGTTTGCAAAACAAATGATAAAAATATTTAATAATCTTAAGGTAGTTCTTGTTCGTTCATAATTTCTTGCTTGTTTTCTTCTATTTTCTGTTAAATAACCACAATACCTTGGCATTATTTACATTAAGTAATATTGGCACTTATTATATTAAAACATAATAAATATTGTACTCACAATACTTGGCTGATTACTATAATTCTTCTAATAATTAAAACAAAAATTTGTTTACAAAGCAACCAACTTAATCCAAAATAGAAAGACAATAAAAAATATTATAAAACATAATTAGTCGTACAAAGATCTTCATAACTTCTTTACAGTTCCTTAAAGCTTTAAATTAAAGACCTGAATGGTCATGTACCAGTGTTTTGTTTATTAATTGTGTTTTCACTAATACAACCAAACCACTTCCTTTGCCCTGGCACTTACTTCCTGTTTCATTGCTCTCTTTTTGATTCAAGAAGCAGAAACATACATACAAACAAACTACATAGATGATTGATTTCTATGTGAATATAAATTGTATAAGGCTGGCCCACATTTTACAATTTTTGGATTTCGTTGCTACCAAATTAAATGTTAAAAAATTCGATTTTAAAGAATTTTTTAATAAAACATTATTCCTTTAATAAAAAATTATAAATTAAAAATCGTGTAATCGATTAATTTTTGCGAATAACTATTTTTCAATATTAACTTAAAACTTTAATTTTTTTTGAGGAAATTTCAATTTATGGATTTTGAAAAATTATTGGAATAAAATAATCGCTTACAGGATTCACTTGTTCGCATAATTTTCATTCATTATGTTGAAAAATAGTGATTTTAAAGAATTAACGTACATATTAGAAAGGACAATGACAATTTCTTATTTTTGAAAAATTATTTGAATAAAATAACTGATTAATCGATTCACTTATTCGAAAACTTATCTTTGTTAATGTTAAAATATAGTAATTTCAAAGAATTAGTTTAAAGTAAAACACTGTTTCTAATTTATAAAAAATTATACGAATAAAATAATCGATTACGCTTTACTTATTCGAAAATATGTATTTGCCAATTTTAAAATATATGAATTTTAAAGAAATTGACAATTTCTAATATATGAAAAATTATTTGAATAAAATAACTGATTAATCGATTCACTTACTCAAAAACTTATCTTTGTTAATGATAAGATATAGTAATTTTAAAGAATTTGTTTAAAGTAAATCACTGTTTCTAATTTATAAAAAATTATTCGAATAAAATATTCGTTTAATCGGTTTACTTATATGTATTATTTTCTTTGATAATCTGTATTTAAAATGTATTTTTAAAGACTTACTGTTACTTTAAAATATATTCATAAACAATGATTAATCGGTTTATATATCACTTGGATTAATCGATTATTTTATTCGAATAATTTTGAAAAATTACTAAATATTAATTATTTGTAAGCCTCTTTAAAGAACCTGACAATTTATGGTATTTTTTTTATTATTTGAATAAAAGAACCGATTATTTTTCTGAATCTCATCTAATTGATTGGAAATTATTCAAATAAAATAACCGATTAATCGTTTCTCTTATACAAATTAATTTTTTTTGGTAATATTTAAAAAAGCGTAATTTTAAAGAATTATCGTTTATTTTAAAATATATGCATAAAAATAATTACATAATTGATTATTATATACTTGGTTTAATAGATTATTTTATATAAATAATTTTGAAAAATTACTAAATATCTATTATTTATTTATAAGTTTGTTTGAAGAAAATGACATCTTATGATTTTTAAAAAATTAATCGAATAAAAGAATCGATTAATCGATTTATTCTAAAAATGTATCTTTACGAATGTTAAAATAAACTAATTGTAATGAATTCGTTTAAAGAAAATAACAATTTCTAATTTATGAAAAATTATTCGAATAAAAGCTTTCAAATGCCCCACGATTGAAACTAAACTTTACTTACAAAAGACTTACGATTTAAGCTAAACTGAGACTTCTAAAAGATCTACGATTGGAGATAAATCGGGACTTCCAAAAAATTTACGATTGAAGATAAACTAGGACTTCAAAAAGATTGTTGCTAAATTGAGACTTCCAAATCATCTACGAAAGAAACTAAACCAGGGGCCAAATTACCGCATTCGATAGCGAGTAAAATTGATCGTAATTTTCTTATTTGAGATTATGGCATTCGATATCAAGCAAGAAATTTAATACATTTTATCATAATTTCGATATCGAAATCATTTTTCGATACGATAGGTAATTCGATCACGAATGCGGTAATTTGGCCCCAGGACTCCCAAAAGACCTACTATTCAAGCTGAACTGGCACTTCCAAAAGATCTACGATGGAAGCTAAAATTAAAATACATAAAGATGAAAGATTGAAGCTATTGAACTCTTGTACATAAATAAATATGATTGAAGATAAAGAAGATAAACTGGGACTTCCAAATAACCTACGATTGAAGCTAAAATTGACATACGTAAATATGAAAGATTAAAGCCATTGAGCTATTGTAGATAAAGACTATAATTGAATGTCAAATGGAGATACTTAGAGGTGTACGCTTCAATTTAAAGTTTAAATACATAAAGACTAACGATTGAAACTAAAATTTACTTGTTAGGATATTTAAATTTTCGTATTATTTTGTTGTATAAACTCGAAACTTTAAATGGAATGAGTGGCCTCAAAAGCACACTGGGTCAGATACGATTTTTTTTTAGAAATAAATCTGGAATTTCTAAAAGGCCAATCAATGATTGGACCTAACAAATCATTCAGGGCCGGTGTGGTGGTAGCTCATTATAGGGTATCTTTGACATGTAATTTGTTTAAACGCATACAATTTTTTAATTTTTCTGCCCCATTGTGCTCAAATTTTCAGCATTTGTTTTCTAGATATCAGAAAACAATTCTAGAACTTTACAGCACTTTAAAGCACATGAAATCCTAAAAGTGTTAAAATAAGGGCCACTCTAATACCCAAACATACATATCTATATCGTTTTTATTCATTCGTCTTCTCATTCTCTCTATAACATTTGGTGTAGTTTTTTGTTTGTTTTTATTATTTCTTCTTTATTATTTAGTTGTTGTGTTCTCTATCATCTTGATTAATTGTTTTTGTATTTATGCTTTAAAAATAAAAAAATAAAAAATACATACATACATACATACATACATAAAAATATGAGTGCAAACAAACGGGAATTACTAAACAGACAGACATATGTACATCTAAACTCACATATCCTTAAAGAAAATATGTTTTGTCTTAATTTATCCTGCTAAACTCATTAGTTTTTCCAACCACCTCTTATAAAGCTGCTCAGTTTCAGTTGTAGTTTTAGTTCCACTGGCATCTTTTGCGAAGTCTTAAATTTTCTTTAATGCTGTTTTGTGTTCCTTGTAATTTGGAAGGAAACAAAATTTATTTTGTGGTAGTTGAACTTTTTTGTTTCCATTTCTTTCTTTTTTTTTTTTTGTAGACTGTCATCTAATTAAATTTTAATGTGTAAAGTTGTTAGTTTTAAGATTGTTTATTTGCTCATTTGTTTGTGTTTGGATTTCGCGCTTTTCTCAAAAAGTTGTAAAGATTTTTTAAAACTAAGTCGTTATAAGCCAGCATAATACAGCCTACAAATTATAGCAAACTGTGAGCTAAAACTCTTTAGTTTAAAAAATATTTTGAGTTTAAGATATTTTAATTTGTGGCATAAATAATCTCGCAACATGAAATGTTAAGAAAGATATGTTAATGCAGGTCCAGCCAAAAGGATTTGTTTAGGTTCGAATGCAGTGTCTGCCAATTGTTCAGCCTTCGAAATTAGAACAAATAATTTATAAACGATTCTAGATCGAATTCATAAAGATCATTACAAAGTTTTATGGTTGTTAAAGTGATTTGGATGGTTTATGACTAGAGGGAATACTCTAAGATCCCAGAAAAAAAATATTATTCCTTCTTAGGAATAGTTCTAGAACTAGTTCTTACAAAAGTGAGTTTAAACTAGTTCTTCCATTGGTGAGTTTTGTTTGATATTAATTCGTCAGAAATTTTTTTCATAAAGCAGGCGAAAAATTTTATTATATTTATGAATAATTTGTAGAATTAGCGTAGAAAATTAAAGGATCTGAAGAGCTATTTTACAACAAGTTCTGAAAACTTTTCATTGGGAAAATGGCTCTTTCAAATAATCTTCATAACGAGGCTTTTTTTTAACACAACACGGGACATTTACGATTTATTCCGTTTGAACCAGAAGTTTGTTGAATATATTGTTAAATTTTTAAACCCTTTAAACTATGAAAAGTTTCTAAAAATAATTAAAAAACTGATCTGACACTTTGTTAGCTTCAGGTGAAACGCATTATACTTCATTATAATAATGTTTATTCATGATACAATGTCAATATAACATTATTCAAGTGTAAATTCCAGAAATACTAACATGTATTATTACACCTTTTAGTTGTGTTTCAAGTATCGCCTATTTGCAATATGTATGTTAATAGAATACAGTGACTAACAAAAGAATACACGTAAATTTAAAATTTCAACAAATCAATTTTACGTTCAATCATAGGGGTTTATATAGTTTATATAGTTTAGTTCAACTTTAACTTCAACATACATCGCTAAATGTATGGTTACATTTGGCAAATATTGACTCTAAAAAACGTAACCACTTGTTTCAGCACAAACTTGTTTGACGTTTTTTACTCTTACAAGGGTTTTGCAAGCTCAAAGAGCATCAAATAAATTAAAACTAAATATTTGTTGTGCTTTGGCCTAAATAAGAAAAATTTTTGTAAATAAATAAACCAGATCATATAGTATATGTTATTTAGTGGTTAAGTAATTTTCGGCAAATATTTGTCAAGTGTGACCGTACCTTAAGTATCTAAATTTCAAGCATATTCTTTCTGAACAATGGTTACATTTTAGCTTCAATCACATTCCTTATGAACAATAGTTAAATTTTAGTTTCAATCACAATTTAGATCTTTCAGAAGTCCCAGCTTATATTCAATCATCGGTAGTTTGAAAGTCCCACTTTAGCTTTAATTTAGCCTTAATCGTAGGTCTTTTGTAAGTGCCACTTTAGCTTTAACTTTAATTGTAGTTATTTTGGAAGTTCCAGTTTAGTTTTAATCGTTGGTATTTTAAAAATCCTAATTTAGCTTCATTCGTAGGTGCTTTGAAAGTACCAATCTAGCGTCAAATATAGTCCCAGATCAGCTTCAATCGTAGGTCATTTGTAAGTTCCAGTTAAGCTTCAATTGCAGGCCTTTTGGCAGTCTCAATTTTGATTCATTCGTTGGTGTTTTGGTAGTCCTAGTTTGTATTCAATAGTAGGTTGTTTGGAAGTCCCAGTTTAGCTTTAATCGCAGTTCTTTTGCAAGTCACAGTTTAGTTTTAATCGTTGGTCTTTTAAATGTCTCAGTTAAGCCTCAGTCATAGGTGTGTTTGAAGTCCCAGTTCAGCTTCAATCGTAACTATTTTCGATTGTACCAGGTTAGCTCTTTTGGAATTTTCAGTTTAGTTTCATTCGTCAGTGTTTAGTCTCAGTTTAGCTTCAATTGTAGGTCTTTTTAATATCCCAATTTAGCTTCATTCGTAGGTGTTTGGGAGTCCCAATGTAGAGTCAACCACAGGTCTTTATATAGTCCCAAATCAACTTTAATTATAAGCCTTTTGGTAGTCTCAGTTTTGATTCATTCGTTGGCGTTTTGGTAGTCCCAGTTTGGATTCAATAGTAGGTTGTTTGGAAGTTCCAGTTTAGCTTTAATCGCAGTTCTTTTGCAAGTCACAGTTTAGTTTTAATCGTTGTTCTTTTGAAAGTCTCAGTTAAGCCTCAGTCGTAGGTGTGTTTGAAGTCCCAGTTCAGCTTCAATCGTAACTATTTTCGATTGTACCAGGTTAGCTCTTTTGGAATTTTCAGTTTAGTTTCATTCGTCAGTGTTTAGTCTCAGTTTAGTTTCAAACGTAGTTCTTTGGTTGTCCAATGTCTTATGTAGTTAAAAATGTTCCTTGAGTTTTTTTTACCGCATTTTTATGATTGTCAAATTTATTTTCCTAGCATTATTAACACACACTGTATATTCCTGCATATCATATAATAAAATCTATATATACACACGTACCTATATAATGATTACATATTGTTATACAATTTATGCGTATTAGAAAATATGTATAACTATTCATGTTTGTTTGCAAATGAGTAATAATCACAGGGGTATATATATGGGTTAATACCAAACAATAGTCGCAAAACGAAAATAATTCTGAACAGTATGATATTAACATTAAAAATAAATGTTTAGGAATATTACAAAGTTTGGTTGTAAATGAAACCCTTAGCAAAGGTGTTTTTTTTTTAGATTTAAAAAAAAATTAAAAAGTTTGTGAACCATTGCAAAATGAAAATTAAATTTTTTAGAAAGGAGTAACAATTTCCTAGCATTTCTTTTTTAACAAGCTTGATAGACATATTGAGCTGGGGAATTTGTAATAACTCAAACATTTTCCAACCGGTTTCTTTCAATGTATATTAATAAGACATGGTGAAGTCGAAGCTGGTATAGACTGGGAATGAATGCAAGGAGACAATTGTTTTTACTACTTAAAAATTGGGAGCATTGATTGATGCAAGGCGACCCTCGTATGTAAATGTCATTTGTCGACGATTCCACATTAAACTTTCGAAAACTTCTCCCAGCCAAATCGATGGCATAAATCTCCACTTGGAAATGGTACAGTCGTTTTGCAGCATGATAAAAACTGTAAATTCAAATTTATTAAATATAATTTTGGAGCCAGTTCGAGTTTTCATCTTTGAGCTCTCAGTTTCCACTGATAGCGGGCCAGTCTACACATTTTACAGTATAAATGCAAGCGTGTTACGAAGTTAGGCTATATGTAAAAGATTTAACAATAGATGGAGTCCGTTTCCAGATGCTATCACGGTTACGGACTGAAAAACTAGTTGATACCATCATTTCGCCGAAATACTGATCACCCATTGATTCCAAACAAAAATTTTGTCCGGCGAATAAAAAACTTTTCTCTTAAAAAGATAAATATTAGTTCAATTCCTTCTCTAGTTAATGAAAAGTGTTTTTATTGAGATTTTTTTTGCAACTCGCCTATTTCGCGATTCGCCTATTTCGAACGATTTTTCTGGCAAATCAAGGCTGGCATATGTACACAAAATCTATTAGTCATGATGTAATTATACAAGGTGAGTGCATATCGGCAACAAATACAACACAATACAGAAACAACAGGCATTTTGTTTGTGTAAAATAATGTACTACTGTCAAAAACACTTGAAAAAGTATTACGTGTGACATAAATAAATTGTAAACAAAGTCGGTCAGCTGTGCTAATGCACTCACCTTGTAAAGTTACACCATGCTCTTAGTTTTACAAGTGGTAATACTGCGGCCATTTATTTATATTGCTTTGGCTTTTAAGTGTCAAAAAACAAATATGAACTTATTTTAAAATATTGTTTAAAAATAATTTACAAAATTGTTAATGAATAAACGAAATGAATAATTTAATTTCACAAACATTACAGATAGAAATGTAACCTATTGGCAACTCAGTTTATTTTTGTCCAGACAAAATATAAAATAAAACCAATTCAAGCTGAGAGTTGTTCGTAAAATATATTTTCTCTCTCGCTGAAAAAGAGAGGCTTCAAACTTTATATGAAAAAAACTTTGTATGAACAAATATTTTGTTCAGAACGAATGGGTGAATCCCAGCGTTGCCACCAGCTGAACCAAAAAATACACAGACTCATGCCAAAAATAGTTCAAATTCAAATGAAATAGTGCAAACAAATTTTAAGGATAAACATTTTTTATTTTATTATTTTTTAAAATAACATTTAAAATGGAAAAAGAGATCATTTTTTGTACTACACATTATGTTTCTTGTGTATGTAAATAACGATTAACAAAACAAAAATATAACACATTCTCAAAATATCTCAAAAACCAAAATCTTACTTGTTCAAATTTTTAAAACTTTAAACGCATTTTGCCAAGTTAATTTTTTTTTTTTTTTTTGAGATATGACTATGTTGCAATAAAGGAGCGATAAGCATGTACAGAAAATTAACTTTTCCAACTCTTTTTTTATCATTTCAATAGTAGACTCAAAATTTGCATCACAATTTTTTTTCAACACCTTCTTTTGTAAAAGCAATCGATACAACCGTATTGGTTGACAAGTTATATCTGGTATCACTATTTTATTAAGTTTAATTTACTAAAAAGCCTTTCAACACAAGCATTTGAGAATTGTAAAATCAATAGAAATTTTATTATAATTCTTAAATTTGAGAAAAGAATATCACCAGCGCAGTTTTTTAGTTGAAAAATTTTAGACCAGTATTTTTTTCCTAATTCATCGTAAAGATTAATGGCGTTTTCTTTTCTGGCAAAAATGTTACATGTTTTGCCCATTTCGCACCTTTTTTAATTTTTTTGTGTTCTTTTCTGAAAAATGTCAACACTGCTAAAGTGTAGTGTGTTCTTTTCTATAAATATCAGACCAAGGCATATTGATTGTAAGGTAGTGTTGAAGACACAGCTGATTTTTTTTTGTTACTTTTGTATTGTCAAACGTTGTTTATGTTTACAAATTTCTAATTGTCAAAATGCTTATAAGTGTCAAAATGTGTTTATTATTATTGCTGTCGTTTTCTATTTCCATCACATACCTGAATCAGTGATGGAAAATGGGTTTTTGTTTTTCGTACCAACTATATAAATAAAATGTACTTTTTAGACCTCCATGGTACCATTTTTAATATTTGTTAAATAATCATCGAAAATTTGATATATCTTATAGCAACATTATTGCGTTAATTGTCGCGATTATCGAAAAATATTCTTATTTGTGAAGTATCGAGTCATTTGCGAAAAGTTAACCTTGGTAAATATATATTTTTCCAAAATAACTAGAATTATTATTGTAAGAATAAAAGAAATATAAGAGTTAACTTCTAACGATTTTGAAATCCTGATTAACTACATTTTAAGATTTTGTTTTTGAATTCAGCCTCAAAATCATTTAATGTAAATAATATGTCAAAGACTCATATTGTTCGATAATTCAACCAAAAATTTATTGTCGTAATAATCATCTTATAGATGCATATTTAAAGATCAAATTGATATCAGTTCCAAAATGTTCATGAAATTTAATAAAATCTATTTTGCTTGCACTATTACACAAATAGTAACTTATATGATATACAGCCATATTACAGAATTTAATTCCGTTCGAAAGTGGAATTAATTCCATTTTTTGCTTCTATAGAAAAAGCAAAACGAAAAATTTTTTCGGAATGAAACCAATTTTTTTTACGTTTTCTTTAGAAGCAAAATACGGAAATAATTCCACTTCCGAATGGAATTAAATTCTGTGGCATGGCTGATATTTATCTGTTTCATCTGAAATACCAAATTTTTATGCAACAGTATTTTGAAATTGTACCATATGACTCGTGGTAGTACCACGGTACCAACTGTATTTAAAATGTATCAAAAAAAAGTACAAATGTACCATGTTTGCCATCAGTGACCTGAATAAATACAAATAAAAACAACAAATGTTTGTAATTTTCAGTCAGCTGTTTTTGACATCAAAGAAGTCAAAGCAAAAACAAATAACCATGTTGTTTTTGTATTTTTGTACTTGTTGTAATGTGGCTACTACCTTATAATCAATATGCCTTGTGTCAGACTATAAATTTAAAAAATGTTGCACCTTTCACACTCTGCATTTTTAGAGGGGGAGAATCGCACGATAAAACAGCTGACATTTGTTTTGTTTATGAATGTGCATTTGTGTTAAGAAACAATAAAAATATACAAAATGGAAAATATTACTATGGCATGTATGTATATATATTATTTATATACATATGTTTATATCGCACCCAAATTACAAAAGTGGCACAACTCAAAATACTAAAATTTTCAGGAGAAACAAAAAAAGTTCATCGTGCACAAGCAACACACTTAACATAAAAATAGACAAATTTGTATTTTTCCAGTTAAAGATGGCGATGTGAAAGAAATTTTTGCAGTAGTTAAAGATGTGCACTCTGAATTAATTTATGGAAAAAGGTCAGTTTTAGAAAATTTTGAGTTTTGCCACTTTTGTAATTTGGGTGCGATATGTATATTTTTTGTATATTATATTTATATTTTAAAATTTGATTTCTTTGTTGTGAATGAAAAACTAAAGAGGAATGTGTAATTAAACGTCAAAAAAATTCATGATTTGTTGCACGTAAAATTTCATCGTATAAATGCACAACATTTTACGTAGCAATTTTAAAAGAGAATAGAAACAATTGTATACTATTAATTGCATCGTGTTAAGCACCTCAAAGAAATCGTATGTAAAGCCATCCACCTTTACAAACAAAGTTGATGTTGGTATAAAAATTAACTACACAGACACTTTTAACTATTGTCTTTGCTAAATTGATATTATACTAATAATTCAACTCAATAAAAATATAAATTGTTCTAAACTACAATATTCTACCATTGTCTTTGCTAAATTGCAATTTATCCAATCTGTCATCTCCAATACAAATCGATAAAAATGTATCAGCTTAAATATTTATATCTTCTAACAATGTCATCTTTATATTCTTTTCGTTCCTTTTGTTAACATGTCCGGTGATTAAAAGCATACATTGTAATAACTAGCCAAGAGTTAATTGTTAGAAATGTAAGTCAATTGTCAAAAATACCCAAAAATAAAAATGTCTAAGGAAGGAAATGTATAAAATAAAAACCAAAAATAACAACAATTTCTTATGGATGGTATAAAAATGTGCATCAGACTTACGTATCACATGATGCTGTGGTGTATGTATTGTTGTTATTGGAAAAAGAAACAATCAAATAGAGATTAAGTGAAATAAGAGAGCAGCGCTGCAACATGATTTTGCAAGCAAAATCAACAAATGAGACAATTTTGGAAACAAGAAATTATTGAAAATTGTGTTCAACACTAAACAACGAATTAACTTTATGTAAATTGTTTTTCTCTTCAAGATACATAAGTTTTAAATATCGTTTTGATATTTTGTGTGCATTTGTTGTTTTTAGTTCACAAAATTTTAGAATTTTTTTCATTAAAGAACTTAAAAAATCTTCCGATTTATGTTCTGACTTTGTTAAAAACAAATACGTAGTTAATTTCGAATTAAATTAAAAGTAAAATATACCAAGAAAATTAATAATAAATGGAGGAAATTATTCTTTTTTAATTTTTACTACTAAAATAAAGATAAAAATATCGATTTTATTAATACAAATTTTAATTTAAATTATTTTCAGTTTTCCTTAGTAAATAAATCTAAATTTTCCCAGAACTTTTTACAATTTGTATTTAAATATTTTAAATAGTTTAAGGTTGGGTTTTATAAAATTTGTAAAATTTAGTAATAACAAAAATGTTTTATGAAAAATTGAAAAAAGTTTCAAATTTTATATTATAATCAAAAGTTGTATGAATAAAAGTTACATTATATAACCCTGCTTTGAATGATTCTGCTCTTCGCAAACATTTTGATATTGCTAATTGAATAGAACCCAATCTATTCTACCAAACACATGTTGAGATTGACAACAATCTTCATGGAGTAATGCCTCCAATTCTTCATTATCAATTTTTTTTGGCTGACATGGGTGATCAATGTCTTTCGGGTAAAAATCACCACTTCTAAACCTCAAAAAAACAATTTAAACTGATTTGACAGTTTCGAAGGAAAAAAAACTTTTTTGTTTAAACTATAACATTCAATAACTAATGAAAATTACGCATTCTGTTATGAATTTATGAATTTTAAATTATGCAACCAATAATAGTTTTTAAAAAACTATGTTATTGAGTAATAGCAAGTTTTAATGCGAATTTTGAAATACTTTTTATATTAAAGAAAACATTTGAAGAAAATGCTATCTACAATATTAAAATTTACTTCAACAGTTTATTGCCAAAAAAAAAAAAAAACGAAACGAGTATAAATTTCTATTCTATATAATTATTATTGTAAAAATTACTGAAAGGTCTTACCTTTTTAACGGCAGTAGATGAATTTATAGATTTAAAATTTTATTTTTTTATTAACAAAACAAGATTTGCCATTAATTTTCCAATTCAAATATTTTAATTTCCACTAGTATACTTCTTTATTTTCAATAATCATGGCTCATAAAGTGAAACCAACTTAATACATATATTTTCGCACATTATTCATATAATGTTTTATTATTTATATAACAAAATAAGCGATTGTATACTTTTGAAACACAATTTTATTTTCATTTATAAATATTTATGAACAACTACAAGAAGCAACTGTTTCGAATTTGAATGTTTTACATACAAATTTATTTTTCTTGGAAAATTGTTGGCTTTAAGGAACTATTTGAACACTTTAATTTATAATTGAAATAGGAAACTTATTTACATATTTATTATATTATATACCACTATTTTATTTTATTATACAAATTATTTATCACATTTTTTATATTTTTTATTACTCTAATTTTTTATATTTTGGCCAAGCAACACTTGATGCATTTTTTTATTTCCACCAATTGACTTTATTTACTTTTCTTAATTTCAACACATTTCCTCTCATCTTCTTTACTCTCTTTATTAACTTGCAATTTCCTCTTACATACAAAAGCAATAACAACACTCACAAAATACATATTCACAAAACATCCAACAAAAAGAACAAGAACAACAAAATGCTGCCTTCTTTGTGAAAAATTGAACAGTCATTCGTTTAATAAACGCAAATTTTTTGTGCAAACCGATTTTCCCTTTTAAACCTTTATTTTCACATAAATTTTACTTTCATTTGTTAACTTTTTACCACTTAAAACAATTAATTTATTAACGCGTACACCACGAATGTATTATACCGGCGACGATCCCTTTTCAACTAAATAAATTAGTGATGACAAACTGTAGAGTTAATGTTAATGTCATCGTAATTCATCGATACGTATTAATTGTTCTAGTGACACACAGGGGATTTTGGATAAAAGGAAATAAATTTGTAATTTCTAAACTGCAAGTGCAAGAAAGTGTTGTCGAGTTATTCATAAAAAATTAAAGTAGACTTCAAATGTACTTTACGAAAATTTTGTATGAACATTTTGTCTAAAGCATAGTACTCTGTTCAAAATTTCAAGTGGAATGCTGTCAAAATACATGTTAAAAAAATAAACATGAAATTTTCATGAAAAAATGTTGCAGAAATAGTACTCTGTTCATTTTGTGAAAAACATGTGAAATGTGTCTGCCAACATTATTTTTTCACAGCGAAATAATTAAAGTAGCAATTGAACATTAAGAATTAAGAACATATTGGGCCATATAAAATCGGTTATTATTTTTTTATTTTATCGACTATGCGATTTGAGAATATTTGCCCTAAAATTTAATTTTAGTAGTTCAATAACAACATCTCTTAATTTTTTTTCATGTAACATATTTGTTTTAAAGTTCGTTTTCCGGAAATTTTTTAAATAATGTTAAAAGAACAGTTGTAACTTTTTGTGGTAAAAAAATTGCCTATAATAAGATAGTTCACATTTATTAACTTTAAATGCATATATGTACCTCTTGACTCTATGATCATTTTTAAGCAATTCAATTTTGGTTAGGTTTACAAAAGTGTTATTAATCCACAAAACATATTTTGAAAAAATAAGCGGTAAATATTAGAATCCGAAATTAGCAAAAACTAGTCTAGGGTGGCTGCAAAAGTTAAAAATTTAATTTTCATATGCGAATATCTCATAAACTAGTATTCAGCTAGTAGATTTAATATATAGTATAATCTTTGAAATCGGAATTGGGAAAGTATTAAGTGTCACACATGTTTAGGGTTATGAGAAATTAAAGACTTACTGCCGTACTCATAAAAAATAAAGTACTCTGTTCAAATTTGGGAAAAATGTTGAGTAACATTAATTATTTCATACGGAAAATTTGACGTATAGCCAATGTTGCCTATTACGCGAACTTACATAATTTGACGTTTTTTTTTAATTGAAACTACGCCACATTGTTTTACTTGTGTTTTGTTTTTTTGTGAATTTAAATCGAAAATAAATAAAAGTTAAAATATTAAAAAATCTGTGTTGAATCGAAATCTTTAAATAAAAATGAATAAACAAATATTACTAGCCGCTTGTGCAGCAGAACAACAAGTAATAGATATTGTTGTTGCGACAGTAGAGCTTTTGGATAAAAATTCCACGTGAAACAATTGCTACTTTAATTATTTCGCTGTGAAAAAATAATGTTGGCAGATACATTTCACATGTTTTTCACAAAATGAACAGAGTACTACTTCTGCAACTTTTTTTCAGCATTCCACTTGAAATTTTGAACAGAGTACTATGCTTTAGACAAAATTTTCATACAAAATTTTCGTAAAGTACATTTGAAGTCTACTTTAATTTTTTATGAATAACTCGACAACACTTTCTTGCACTTGCAGTTTAGAAATTACAAATTTATTTCCTTTTATCCAAAATCCCCTGTGTGTCACTAGAACAATTAATACGTATCGATGAATTACGATGGCATTAACATTAACTCTACAGTTTGTCATCACTAATTTATTTAGTTGAAAAGGGATCGTCGGCCGGTATAATACATTCGTGGTGTACGCGTTAATAAATTAATTGTTTTAAGTGGTAAAAAATTAACAAATGAAAGTAAAATTTATGTGAAAATAAAGTTTTAAAAGGGAAATTCGGTTTGCACAAAAAATTTGCGTTTATTAAAGTAATGACTGTTCAATTTTTCACAAAGAAGGCAGCATTTTGTTGTTCTTGTTCTTTTTGTTGGATGTTTTGTGAATATGTATTTTGTGAGTGTTGTTATTGCTTTTGTATGTAAGAGGAAATTGCAAGTTAATAAAGAGAGTAAAGAAGATGAGAGGAAATGTGTTGAAATTAAGAAAAATAAATAAAGTCAATTGGTGGAAATAAAAAAATGCAAGTGTTGCTTGGTCAAAATATAAAAAATTAGAGTAATAAAAAATATAAAAAATGTGATAAATAATTTGTATAATAAAATAAAATAGTGGTATATAATATAATAAATATGTAAATAAGTTTCCTATTTCAATTATAAATTAAAGTGTTCAAATAGTTCCTTAAAGCCAACAATTTTCCAAGAAAAATAAATTTGTATGTAAAACATTCAAATTCGAAACAGTTGCTTCTTGTAGTTGTTCATAAATATTTATAAATGAAAATAAAATTGTGTTTCAAAAGTATACAATCGCTTATTTTGTTATATAAATAATAAAACATTATATGAATAATGTGCGAAAATATATGTATTAAGTTGGTTTCACTTTATGAGCCATGATTATTGAAAATAAAGAAGTATACTAGTGGAAATTAAAATATTTGAATTGGAAAATTAATGGCAAATCTTGTTTTGTTAATAAAAAAATAAAATTTTAAATCTATAAATTCATCTACTGCCGTTAAAAAGGTAAGACCTTTCAGTAATTTTTACAATAATAATTATATAGAATAGAAATTTATACTCGTTTCGTTTTTTTTTTTTTTGGCAATAAACTGTTGAAGTAAATTTTAATATTGTAGATAGCATTTTCTTCAAATGTTTTCTTTAATATAAAAAGTATTTCAAAATTCGCATTAAAACTTGCTATTACTCAATAACATAGTTTTTTAAAAACTATTATTGGTTGCATAATTTAAAATTCATAAATTCATAACAGAATGCGTAATTTTCATTAGTTATTGAATGTTATAGTTTAAACAAAAAAGTTTTTTTTCCTTCGAAACTGTCAAATCAGTTTAAATTGTTTTTTTGAGGTTTAGAAGTGGTGATTTTTACCCGAAAGACATTGATCACCCATGTCAGCCAAAAAAAATTGATAATGAAGAATTGGAGGCATTACTCCATGAAGATTGTTGTCAATCTCAACATGTGTTTGGTAGAATAGATTGGGTTCTATTCAATTAGCAATATCAAAATGTTTGCGAAGAGCAGAATCATTCAAAGCAGGGTTATATAATGTAACTTTTATTCATACAACTTTTGATTATAATATAAAATTTGAAACTTTTTTCAATTTTTCATAAAACATTTTTGTTATTACTAAATTTTACAAATTTTATAAAACCCAACCTTAAACTATTTAAAATATTTAAATACAAATTGTAAAAAGTTCTGGGAAAATTTAGATTTATTTACTAAGGAAAACTGAAAATAATTTAAATTAAAATTTGTATTAATAAAATCGATATTTTTATCTTTATTTTAGTAGTAAAAATTAAAAAAGAATAATTTCCTCCATTTATTATTAATTTTCTTGGTATATTTTACTTTTAATTTAATTCGAAATTAACTACGTACCTATTTGTTTTTAACAAAGTCAGAACATAAATCGGAAGATTTTTTAAGTTCTTTAATGAAAAAAATTCTAAAATTTTGTGAACTAAAAACAACAAATGCACACAAAATATCAAAACGATATTTAAAACTTATGTATCTTGAAGAGAAAAACAATTTACATAAAGTTAATTCGTTGTTTAGTGTTGAACACAATTTTCAATAATTTCTTGTTTCCAAAATTGTCTAATTTGCTGATTTTGCTTGCAAAATCATGTTGCAGCGCTGTTCTCTTATTTCACTTAATCTCTATTTGATTGTTTCTTTTTCCAATAACAACAATACATACACCACAGCATCATGTGATACGTAAGTCTGATGCACATTTTTATACCATACACAACAAATTGTTGTTATTTTTGGTTTTTATTTTATACATTTCCTTCCTTAGACATTTTTATTTTTGGGTATTTTTGACAATTGACTTACATTTCTAACAATTAACTCTTGGCTAGTTATTACAATGTATGCTTTTAATAACCGGACATGTTAACAAAAGGAACGAAAAGAATATAAAGATGACATTGTTAGAAGATATAAATATTTAAGCTGATACATTTTTATCGATTTGTATTGGAGATGACAGATTGGGTAAATTGCAATTTAGCAAAGACAATGGTTAAAAGTATCGGTTTAGTTGATTTTTATACCAACATCAACTTTGTCATTTCATTTGTATCACATCGAAATATTATTTTGCGTATTGTTACTTATAAATTTCAAAGACCATCTACCTCCGTCTATTGAAGGCTCGACAGGGCTTTTTTTAATACATCAATTTGTATCCAAAAATTATTTATAAAATAAATCATTTATTTACTCAAAATTGCTTATCGCTAACGTCACTAGAACAATTAATACGTATCGATGAATTACGATGACATTAACATTAACTCTACAGTTTGTCATCACTAATTTATTTAGTTGAAAAGGGATCGTCGCCGGTATAATACATTCGTGGTGTACGCGTTAATAAATTAATTGTTTTAAGTGGTAAAAAGTTAACAAATGAAAGTAAAATTTATGTGAAAATAAAGGTTTAAAAGGGAAAATCGGTTTGCACAAAAAATTTGCGTTTATTAAACGAATGACTGTTCAATTTTTCACAAAGAAGGCAGCATTTTGTTGTTCTTGTTCTTTTTGTTGGATGTTTTGTGAATATGTATTTTGTGAGTGTTGTTATTGCTTTTGTATGTAAGAGGAAATTGCAAGTTAATAAAGAGAGTAAAGAAGATGAGAGGAAATGTGTTGAAATTAAGAAAAGTAAATAAAGTCAATTGGTGGAAATAAAAAAATGCAAGTGTTGCTTGGTCAAAATATAAAAAATTAGAGAAATAAAAAATATAAAAAATGTGATAAATAATTTGTATAATAAAATAAAATAGTGGTATATAATATAATAAATATGTAAATAAGTTTCCTATTTCAATTATAAATTAAAGTGTTCAAATAGTTCCTTAAAGCCAACAATTTTCCAAGAAAAATAAATTTGTATGTAAAACATTCAAATTCGAAACAGTTGCTTCTTGTAGTTGTTCATAAATATTTATAAATGAAAATAAAATTGTGTTTCAAAAGTATACAATCGCTTATTTTGTTATATAAATAATAAAACATTATATGAATAATGTGCGAAAATATATGTATTAAGTTGGTTTCACTTTATGAGCCATGATTATTGAAAATAAAGAAGTATACTAGTGGAAATTAAAATATTTGAATTGGAAAATTAATGGCAAATCTTGTTTTGTTAATAAAAAAATAAAATTTTAAATCTATAAATTCATCTACTGCCGTTAAAAAGGTAAGACCTTTCAGTAATTTTTACAATAATAATTATATAGAATAGAAATTTATACTCGTTTCGTTTTTTTTTTGGCAATAAACTGTTGAAGTAAATTTTAATATTGTAGATAGCATTTTCTTCAAATGTTTTCTTTAATATAAAAGGTATTTCAAAATTCGCATTAAAACTTGCTATTACTCAATAACATAGTTTTTTAAAAACTATTATTGGTTGCATAATTTAAAATTCATAAATTCATAACAGAATGCGTAATTTTCATTAGTTATTGAATGTTATAGTTTAAACAAAAAAGTTTTTTTTCCTTCGAAACTGTCAAATCAGTTTAAATTGTTTTTTTGAGGTTTAGAAGTGGTGATTTTTACCCGAAAGACATTGATCACCCATGTCAGCCAAAAAAAATTGATAATGAAGAATTGGAGGCATTACTCCATGAAGATTGTTGTCAATCTCAACATGTGTTTGGTAGAATAGATTGGGTTCTATTCAATTAGCAATATCAAAATGTTTGCGAAGAGCAGAATCATTCAAAGCAGGGTTATATAATGTAACTTTTATTCATACAACTTTTGATTATAATATAAAATTTGAAACTTTTTTCAATTTTTCATAAAACATTTTTGTTATTACTAAATTTTACAAATTTTATAAAACCCAACCTTAAACTATTTAAAATATTTAAATACAAATTGTAAAAAGTTCTGGGAAAATTTAGATTTATTTACTAAGGAAAACTGAAAATAATTTAAATTAAAATTTGTATTAATAAAATCGATATTTTTATCTTTATTTTAGTAGTAAAAATTAAAAAAGAATAATTTCCTCCATTTATTATTAATTTTCTTGGTATATTTTACTTTTAATTTAATTCGAAATTAACTACGTATTTGTTTTTAACAAAGTCAGAACATAAATCGGAAGATTTTTTAAGTTCTTTAATGAAAAAAATTCTAAAATTTTGTGAACTAAAAACAACAAATGCACACAAAATATCAAAACGATATTTAAAACTTATGTATCTTGAAGAGAAAAACAATTTACATAAAGTTAATTCGTTGTTTAGTGTTGAACACAATTTTCAATAATTTCTTGTTTCCAAAATTGTCTCATTTGTTGATTTTGCTTGCAAAATCATGTTGCAGCGCTGCTCTCTTATTTCACTTAATCTCTATTTGATTGTTTCTTTTTCCAATAACAACAATACATACACCACAGCATCACGTGATACGTAAGTCTGATGCACATTTTTATACCATCCATAAGAAATTGTTGTTATTTTTGGTTTTTATTTTATACATTTCCTTCCTTAGACATTTTTATTTTTGGGTATTTTTGACAATTGACTTACATTTCTAACAATTAACTCTTGGCTAGTTATTACAATGTATGCTTTTAATCACCGGACATGTTAACAAAAGGAACGAAAAGAATATAAAGATGACATTGTTAGAAGATATAAATATTTAAGCTGATACATTTTTATCGATTTGTATTGGAGATAACTTGTTTTTCTTTAAAAAAGTAGGCAACCACGAAATGGATCACGCTTCAATTTAAACTGAAGTAGAAAACAAACAATTAGGCAGAAAACACTATATCGTTATACCATTTATTTGTTTTTATTTATTTGTTTGACGTACGGCACGTTTTTGAATGTTCTATAAGCACACAAACGTGCTTACAGTACGGTACAGTACAGTACGGGTACGTGGACGTTCGGCTAATACTACCTTTATGTCATAAATGAAATAATAAAGGTTACGCATTGCGCAGGTCCGTTATATTTAACAAAAACTGTTGTATTAAACTTAAGAGCAAAATTTATTCTTGTGACGTCACAAGCCAAAAATATTTTTATGTATTTTTATTTTTGCCTAACTTCTATATAAATTTTAATGCAAATAAAAGTTTTAAAATGAAGTGTGCCGTTTTTAATTGTGGAAATGATAAAAACTAACATAAATTGAATATTTTTCTCGATTTCCAAAAGAAAATAAATTAAGAAAACAATGGGCACAATTTTGCCACCTTGATGAAAAAAAAATTAAAAGTGTCTCATAGAGTTTGTATTTAACACTTTAAGGCAGATATAAAAGGAGATATGAAATAAAACATGGGTACCTGAAACGTTTTGCGTTTAATATGTTGTATGCCTACTGACGAATTTGTTTGTCAAATTAAATAGCTGGATTTGCAACGAGTATGTGTCAAGTACTATTGATGCAGATATTAAAGCTAAAACACTTTGTTTGATCGTTTTTTTTTTCAATCTAATCTAATATGTAAATCTAATATGTAAAATACTAAAATATGCTTCACTTTTTTGATGCATTTTAATATGAATTAAATAGTAAATAATTAAATGTTTAATTTTGAATCAAGAAATTTACGAAAAATTAATTTTTATTTAAAAATTGTTAGAAAAAGTTATATTTTATATGTTAATTATACGGAGAAAATAACCTGTGACGTCATGCGCATAGACAGGAAATTTTGTTTACATTCTTTGCGCAATCTTTATTATTTGATTCCTGCAACTATGTCTGCCATTAAATGTTACTTTCACACAAGAAATAATAAAGAAAACTAGGAAAACACAAGAACTTCTAAAAAATTTCTATCTGTAATTCTGCCAAAGTTTTATTTTTGGATGCACCAAAACAAAGGACTTTAACGAGTGGTGGAATTTTTTCCGGAAAAATGTTAAACTTCTACACTCCAAAAAAAAATCGCCTAAACTTTTACCAGCCACCAACTGATCTCACTCGTCCATCCCCCGCCAATATGGCAATCTTTTCACTTAGTCTAACTGTACTGCTATCAGAGATAACGGTTAAACTACAAAAAAAAATCTATTTATAGCTACAATTAGTTGAAAAAAAGCTTTTTATTCTATTAGAATTTGCTTTCTTATCAAAATATTAAAACCATTGTACTGATTCTTATAAAATATTCAGCTGCTATTCTTATCATAACTTGTATGGCTTCGAATGTACCTGAGTCGGGAAATCAAAACATTAGAATTTTATTTCCGTTGGTATTCGAGCCAACAAGTTCGTAGCCGAATTTTCATTTTATCTATTTTTTGGAAATATATTTTTATTGTATCTCAAAAAAATAAAAAACGTTTTTTTTTTCTATTAATTTTGTTAACAATTGCAAGAAACGCCAAGAAGCCAGTAGCAGTAGATTGCCAAAGAAACATTTGCAGCAACAAATATTAGTGTAATCTTGTGTATGCCAGGTTAATTATTCAGTTTTTAAGTGAATGATAAGAAAACGTTAGCTAAATGGTTAATGGAGGTTAAAGTGTGTTAAAGAATGCTAGTAATTAAATAAATTTATGGTAGTAATAAAATAAAAGACTCAGGTTGTATAATTAAGCTATAAAAAGCTGGCTTTTAATTCTTTAAATAACATTAAGTTTTTAAAATGTGTCTGCAAAACTCTTTAAGATGGAGGTAGAAAGAAGTAGGGTATCAAAATTATTTGGTTTACGTTCGAGTAAAATGTATAATTCGAATAAGAGATTTTATTCGAATTATTTGAATAATTTAAAATTTTTAAATAAAATAAATCAAGTCGTATATAATGTAGTAACGTCTTAAGACATCTTTAATAATATCTCTTAAATAAATTTTACTAATTATGTTCTTGATCTATTTCATCATTATCATCAATGTTATCCTCAATATTACTTTCATCAACTTATTAAATATCTCATTCACCAGTTTGCATTTTAAGTTAGGTAACAAGGATGACACTGGCTCAATTAATAACCGGCGTATTTGTAATCAAAGTGGTGCATTATGATTCCTTTTCTGTTATTTATTGTGTGTTGCCTGTATATTCTAGTTATTTGAATTCGATGTATGTATTAATATGTTTTTTCTAATATTTATCATTGTGTTTTTAAAAGCTTCATACTATATTCGTTATTTGTTTTATCCCATAAGTATTTTGTTTGCAATTACTTTCAATACTTGCATTTGCTGTCAATAAGGGGCAAATTAATACATAATTTCGATTTTTCCAATACGAGGGCGGTTCGGAGACTTCTTAGCCTAGCACAGAAAGAAAATAGTTAGTTTTTCATAAACATTTTTATTTTTTAATATAATCTCCTTGGACACTTAGTCCAACGCTTATCTAGCAATTTTATCCCTTGATTAAAATAGTTTTCCTCAGGGCCTTCAAAACAGTGGTTTACAATTGTAATTGCGTCCTCATGTTTTTGGATGTGGTAACAGGTAAAAGTCACTGGGAGCTAAATCAAGAGAATAAGGTGGGTGGTCAAGCAACTCGTACTTTAATTCGTTGATTTTAACCATTGTTAAAACACTCATGTGTTGTAAGCCCGGATGTTTTTATCGAATTTTTAAATTTAATTGGTCCAAAATGTTGCCATAGTACTCTGAATTTATTGTGTCACCCTTTTACAGATATTCAATCAAGAAAATACCTTTGAAGTCCTAAAAAAACGTTGCCAAAACCTTACCAGCCGATTGAATTAGCCTTCTTTGGAGCACTTCCTCCAGCTTCAGTCCATTTTTTGGGTTGTTCTTTTGTCTGTGGCGTATAATGTTAGATCCATGTCTTATCAACAATTATGAAACGACGTTTAAAATAATTTTCTCATTTCTAAAACGATCCAAACAAGCTTGAGAAATTTTCATTCTTATGCGTTTTTGGTCGACCCATCTTGCAAAAAGCTTTTCATCTGTAGTTCTTCATGCATCTTCTTCATGATCGTTATGAATTTCTTGTCCCGATAAACCTTTTTTATTTAAATATTTGTTGGCACTACGATTTTTTTTTTTTTGAACACCTGTTTATATGTGACGGAATTGCTGGCTCGAAAAGAAATTTAACATGTGTTCATAGTACAGATGGAGATTTCCAAAACTTCTTAACTTTTTTCTGTTTATACCACGTTTTCTGTTCTAGGCTATCAAACATATCTTATTTTAAAATAAAACGATACAATATAATATTTATTCAGTTAATTCGATTATTCTTCATAAAATTAATCCAATTATTCATTATTCGAAAATGGTAATTTTGAAATATTTCGAATAATTATTTGTAAGAATTTGCTCGATTATTCGAATGATCATTATTCGAATGGATACCCTAGAGATTTTGTCAAAGTTCTGTGAATTTAAAACTGAAAGCAAAACCTGGCCATTATGGCTAACTTTTAAAAAATCAACACTTAAAATATCAAAATTAACCCTTAAACGCACTTAGGGCCAAAATGACCCAAAACTTTATTGAACCATGAAAAACAATATGCATCCTAGAAGATGTGAAAAATCTAAGAAATCAAAATTCCCCAAAAATTTCATTTAATTAAATTTTAGCTTCTCAGGTTCCTATTTCTTTGGGGGCTGGTAAAATACTTCAAATGTAAATACGAAATATATGAAGGTTTCCATAAATGCTTTCTTTTCTAACTTAAGGATTATAGAACATATGGCAACATATTTGGAAAATTTGCAGATTTTTATATTAAAGTGGTCTCTGTAAGGACACCCTTCATGAAAAAGTTAATTATTGCAAAATTCTTCAGTCACATTTAATAAAAATATTAATAAAAATCCACCGAGATGCATCAAGTGTGCGTGTCTTAAAAATCCTTGAAGAATATAAAAATGATAAAACCTAATCATTGATTATATTTTCGTACGCTATAGAGATCACATATTCCAAAAATAGGAGCTTTGGTCAAATATGGATTCAAACAAAATGCCAGTTTGAGATTTATCTTTAATTGAAACTAAAATTTGCTGAATTATGTATGGATACTGCTCTTCTAAAGACATTTATGTACCATAAAGCCAAATTCCGGGAAGACATTTATATGGGGGTTATGATAATTCGTGGACCGATTATTACCATTATCAACAGAAATTGTCCGTCTATAATAAAAATGAAGTGTACAAAATATCTTGTTATTATCTGCATTATAATTCAAGCAAATAGCAAAAATTATCTGAAAACTGTCGAGGTTTTCTGAAACAATTGTTTATAACTCGCATCCTATTAAACGGATTTCACTCATTTTCGATAAAAACATAGATTTTCCTAAGACTTTTTTCGAAATGCTAGCGTGCCTTCAACAGTATAACAAGTAAGAGTGTTAGGCCCATAGACTCATATTTCGGAAAGACATATATATGGAGGCATTGAGAAATCATGAATCGATTCCTACCATTTTTAACAGGACTCGTCCTTTTATGATAGAAACAATACAAATTTCATGATAATATATGCAACATATTTAAAGAAAACATCAAAACATTTTTCAGAAATATCGAGGTTATCACAAATTTTGGTCCCTAACTATTACTGAACCGGTTAAGCGCATTTTTAATAATATTTGAAACAGCCCAATGGCCCAGTTGAGAGACGAGTTCGTGAACAGTTTTTTCACGATTGGGACAAATCAATTGGCCGCCTAGATTGTGAGATTTAACGCCTGTAAAATATATTTTGTCGTCTCATATCTATGAGGACGAACTGGAACCTAATACCGTATGTACCGATATGTTGGAGAGAATAAGGACAAAGGTGTAACCGCAGTCAACAATGACATGAAATCATCATTATACATTGAATTATATAGTTTGTTCTATAGGCTCAAATAAACATTTCATAGATTTCTCTAAATTTTATATTAAATTAATTTAAATCCAATCCGAAAGCTTTTAAAAAATCACACTTTATCGCTACTGAAATAAGAAGCTTTTTTTCGCAATTATAGAAGTATGTATTCTAAAACTCTGGCAATTAAATAAAAACCCAATTTACAAACGAAATTCTGCTTTTCCTGTATAAAATTCTGCAAAATCTATTAAAACAGAACTTTCCATAACTTTAATATTATCCAACCGATATCTAGAAATATTAATTAGTATAGATTACTATTCCATTATTCCATTATTAATTAATTATCAAAAAGATGTTCGAACCTCAAAGCAAAAGCAGACCTCAGACCATTCCACAATCCAACTTCACAGAAGCGCGATTACAGAAGATGCAAACCTTCCAGTCAATCGTGTATGGCTAAATTAGCGGATATGGCTAAAACTTTAACGGCAAAGCAATTATCACATTATGCCCACTCGTACTTCTAAAACAGCCTAACTGAGATATACGGAAACATATACAAATTAAGACTAAACTTATGTATGTATGTCAAACATAAATATGTTCGTGTATCTGAAATTACTCAATGTCTCCACTTGATTTGTATTAATCACTAATTTGTAATTAAAATTACACCTACGTAATAATGCCTCATTCTCTGAGGGGTAAGGATTGTAATTTGTTATAAAGTTATCATTTTACCACTTAACGCATTAGTTTTACTAAATATAGAATAAGTCATATTTCTTATCTTACATACATATGTGCTCAAAAGTAATAAAAAGTGCATTTTGCAATTGTCGGAAGACGGTGACGTGAAGGAAGTAGGTTTAGTTGTTGTTTTCAATTGATAATCATCATTAAGACCGATTGTTATCGTGTTTGGAATGGTTTCGCTAGCTAATGAGTTGGAGTTCATGCCATTTGAATTAATACTGAAATATAATATAATAAAAAATTGCTAATTTGAATGACATAAGCAGTATCTTAGTTTCGAGACCACTCTAATCCAATGCAAATTTTTTTGAGGTATGCAAATTATAGATTATTAATAAAAATTATTATTTGCTGTTAAGAGTTATTAATTGAGTCATGTTGTTTATTTATGAATTACTGATTTTGAACTTGATCATAAATTGCCCAAATCTTCAATAATGCATTTATCATCTTGATTAGATCATGTATTTCATTAATTCAAACTTTAATATTAATCTCAATCGAGCTACACCACTCAGCAAACCATCATTTTGTTCACTCATCGAACAATTTCTTGTTCGCACTTGAATTTTGCTCGTGTGGACAGCTCTTGTTGATGTTATGTTCTTGTTTGTACATCATTGTCATAACATTTGTTCACACAAAAAGACTGCCATTTTAGAAAATTACAAAGAAACAATAAAAATATTGAACAAATGAAACTACATTGCCACGTTTTCCCCACACAGAAGAGCCTATACAATTGTATGCCCCCAATTCTGCCCAAGAATTGTTATTGTACTCGTGTGCGCAGAATGAAGCTGTGTGGTAACAGTTTAATCTCTTATTCTGTGTCAATTAAAATTTAATTTGTATTTCACATAGATGTAAAAGAAAAAGAATTCAAGCTGAAATTTTTAAGAAGAACAAAAAATTCGCCCTCAGAAGAGGTGCTGTGGTTTTTCAAAATATGTCACTCTAATTGAGAGATGCAAAATGTTTAAAATGCCTGTGAATGATTTGTGGTTTATTTAAAATAAATGATTGTACATAATATATTCTTAAAGCCTTTCATTAGTGCTTAAAAACAGTCTAACATATGCAATATATCTCTTATAGTTAGCGAGTTATATGCATTTAAAAATAAAAAAAAAAAACTTTAAGTTTATCCAGTTTTTTACAATGTCACACACATTTTATAAAAGATTTCATTCAATATTATTCTATTAATTAAACAATAAATACAAAAAACACATTAAATATTTTACGAATTCATAAATATTAGATGTTAAATTATAAAACCGTGAGTTTCGGAAGTAGGCCTTATATGGGAGCTATGAGTAATTATGAACCGATCTGCACAAAAAATTCATAGATGTGATTTAGCTTTATTCACCACTCATTTGTGATGAAATCCATCCTTGGGCGGAAAAAATATCGAAATATCTTCAAAATTGCGACCTGGGGCCAAATTACCGCATTCGATATCGAGTAAAATTGATCGTAATTTTCTTATTTGAGATTATGGCATTCAATATCGAGCAAGAAATTTAGTACATTTCATCATAATTTTGATATCGAAATCATTTCTCGATACGATAGCTCATTCGATCACGAATGCGGTAATTTGGCCCCTGTGCTCTGCGCACATGATTTACATGGACAGCCAGCCAGACGGACATCGTTAAATCGACTCAGAAAATGATTCTGGTGGTGCAGGGTATAATGAACGCTCTGTCTTTTTACACACTTTAAGAAAGGTTTAAGAACACACTTAACTCAAAGTTTGGGAACGCTTGATTTTCACTCAACGATGACTCACAATAAACAGATTAATATGAGTGGCCCTGTTAGTATATTTATACAGCAATCATAATTTCTAGAAGGTTCGGAGCTAAGATACTAAAATGTTCATGACTGCCAGTCTAGAATGTTCGGGTCTAAGATATTCAGCCAATATCGTTAAAATTGAAACTTCTGCAAATGAAAATGTAGATAAACATGTTGTATGTTGATACCGACCGTTAAATTTAAACTGAAATACAATTTCGTAACAATATGTATGTAAGTATTAGTTAATTGTTGATTCATATTAATTGAAATTTTAAAAATTAAAGTAAACCAATAAATAGTTATTTAAAATTATGTCACACCTGAGCTAATTACATTTTAGTTGATAGCTATTTTAATAATTTGTTGTTTAAAATTTATAAATTTTTTCCAGCAACTTGCACTTTTTAATAACAACACTATTGAAAACTAACTAAATTCGTAATGTTAAACATCAAGTACGTATTTAGTAAAATTTTTACTTTTTTCAAAAACTATTACTTAGAACTTTTAATGTAAGCATTTGTATTCAAAACTCGCATTTGTTTAAGCAGATACTTTACGACTTAAAAGGAGCGCTACTGTATTTTGGAAATTATTATGAAAATAAACAGAGATTTAAAAGTATGTTTACATATTATGTTATTTGTAGTAGTAGAAATGTGAATATTTGTATTCAAAACTTGTACTTGTTTAGAATGTTCGACTAAAAAAGGGCTCTAACGTATTTGTAAATTGTTATGAAATTACACAGAGTTTTAAAAGAATGTTTACATATTATTGCTTGAAACATAACTGAAAAGTAATAATTAATGGGTCGATTACGGATGGCAACCGAATCTCAGTAGAGTTGACAGTTGCGAAAAAAAAACACATTACAGATGCCAACTGACAACTATCAGCTGACAACTTTAGTTGCCTAACATGGCAACCAAGAATTTGTGGTTGCTTTGATTTTATTTTAAGAGGTAAATTTTAAATATTAGTAATTTTGTTGTTAAATTATTTATATTCTCGAAATATAAATAAATAGAAAATTCTTGCATATCAGTTTGGTTGCTATACATAATCGTATAGAAATACATTCAAAATATATAGATTGATATTTTAAACACTTGACATTTTCATTCGCAATATGAAACTGAAAAAAAAAATCAGTCGAATCGGTGGAACATATCAAAAGGTAAGCGAAATTATACTATTGAAATCATTCATTCATATTTATAATTTAGAATCAATCAAGTCGGTCAAGCCCGTCAAAATAATACCTACACCTAGTATATGAACCGATCATTATACATATAAATTAGTAGCAACAATCTGTGTTATGGACCCGATCGTTTTAAAATTACCTGGCATGACTTTTCTATATATGAAATTTATTTGTGTTGAATTTTATTTTTATACCCACCAGCAAAAAAAGGAGCAGCATATTAAATTTGTTATTCCATTTGTAACACAACGAAATATTGGTCGATTTTAACGATTTTCAATACCAAACTTACCAACAAAATAAAAAATATATTGCTAGAAACTTCGTTAAGTTGTGTATTTTGGACGTGAAAGTGTTTTACACAGACGGACGGACGGACATAGCTTTAACGACTTATAATTTCATAAAATTAAGGATCTCAGATGAATATTATCAAAGTTTCATACGAAATGACAAACATAACCACCATTCACCACTTGTAGCTGTGGAGAGTATAAAAAGAAACGACAAAAATTGCAGCGACAAAAATCTTATAATAAGGCATGTGATGGAAATCGATATCGAAAACGAATCAGGGGCCAAATCACCGCATTCGATATCGAGTAAAAATGATCGTAATTTTCTTATTTGAGATTATGACATTCGATATCGAGCAAGAAATTTAGTACATTTTATCATAATTTCGATATCAAAATAATTTTTCGATACGATAGCTCATTCGATCACTCTTTAGTAGCCCAATATCTTTATATTGTATGTGATAAAAGTTTTTCAATACAGAAATATTACCAAAAAAATTACTTCTAAAACTCATTCGTTTTCGATATCTATTTCCATCAGATGCCTGAATGTAAATGAGGACTAACTGCATTTATAGTTATGCAACGCAGTGTATACATCTTTTGGTAGACCGTTTGGAATCTAATATTTAGGATCTTAAAATAAACATGTTTAAAACTTATTCAAAAGCTGCAATGTATAGGTGTCGAAGAAATCAGGTCGACGTCCCAGCAAGTCAAATGAGCCCGAAAAAGTCTTTTCTGACACCTTTTGGCTATTTGTGAGCCCAAAGAATTATTGCTCCGAAAACCTTCAGAAAAGAGGGTCATTACATTCGAAAATGGTCCGTCAGAAAGAGCTCTTAGATAATGTCAGAAAAGAGTTTTTTATGAGGGGTTTTTGGGCTCTGAAAGAGCTCTTAGATAATGTCAGAAAAGAGTCTTATGGTGGTTTTTTGGCTCCGAAAGAGCTCTTACATCATGTCAGAAGAGAGTCATGCAATTTTAAATACAAAAAATTAAAAGTTCACATTTTTTTTAATTGTTTTTACTTAAAAAAAAAACAGAATTAATTCATTTACAAATAAACTAAATTAGAAATGGAAAACAATTAAATAAATTGTATTTACAGTACAAAAAATAAAATGGAATTCATTTAAATAAAATATATAGAAATGAAAAAAAAAACAATTTTTTAAGCAAATTCTTCTTTCGCTCCGAAAATGCTTTTTAGTTGCACTCTTTTCTGACTTCTTTTTCGAAGCGCTCCAAAAATGCTCTTTAGTTGGACTCTTTTCTGACTCCTTTTTCGGAGCGTTCCTAGAATGGTATGCTGGGGTAACTCTAAAATAAATATACATATGAACTGTCTCACGTAATTCTTTTTAGCTGCGTTGAACACTATTGAGATATTTTCAAAAATATGTTCTTTTAGCTGTTCATAAATATTGACTAATAAGTATTTATTTGTGTTTTAAAATTATTCAATTGTTTTTTTTTAAGCCAATGGATTTTATGTGAACAATGCTTTACTATGTGCCCTAAAATAAACTTACGAGATGAAGTTTGTCCAAATAGAAAACACTGCACTGCATTTGAGGCGCATATGTGATTAGTTTGCGATGCTGATGCAAATCAGCTGATGCTGATGCGCAGACGAACATAAATGAATTGTTTACAATTACGAACGCGGGAATATTAAAAATGGAGAAATTAATAATAAATTTATTTCTTGACTTAGATGAAACCCAAAATGTTTCAAAACTGTGCAATCAGCAATATAAAAGACGCTTGAAATATAAAAAAAAGACAGGTATTATTAAAACTTTGTGTTCCAAAAGCAGACAAATCCCGAAAGTAGTTAAATATGTTATTATTATAAAGCAATATCCGCCATGCCCAAACGGACTCTCACCAATAGTTTGGAGGAGAATTTTGCATCATTTTCTATTCTAAAAAAAGTATACAAAATCAATTAAAATAAATTATTGAAAAAAATTTGTACAATGCATCAGCCATTTTTGTAATGCATGTTTGCTGTTTTTTTGCGCATCATCTGCTTCAGTGATGCATTTTAGAACACAATGCATTTGCAGTGATGCTACCTTTTGCTTTTCCGAACGTACTGCGCATCAAATGCAGTGCAGTTATGCATTTTCTAACAGCCCCATCATTCCATTTTTTATAATAAATCAAAACAGTTGAGTTATGAAAATTATAATCTCGATTTATTGAAAATGTGTTCAGCTAATTTAAATATACATATATATTTTTTATACAATACTCGTAAAATTGCTTTATATAAACCCTGCGAACTGGTTGAATACATTTATTTATTTTTTTTTTTGGTATTAAACCAATGTTAATACAATTTTGCAATGAACAATGATTAAAGTGAACAATGAATCAGAAAATAAAACTACATACGTGAAAAGTTGAACATAATATTTATGCAATTATTGAGTTTTTTTGTTTGTTTTTGATTTAGTTACATTTGTAAATATAAATTAATAAAATAATTGTGCATTGAAAACAACGAAATATATATATATATATGTATGTATGTATCTAAAGCTTATAAAATATTTGTAGTTTTTTTTTATAAACAAATGAAAATAATAGTTTTAATTAAATAAATTTTGTTGTAAACAATGTTTAAAATAATAATAATTTGGAATGTAACATCTTAAATATATAATATAGTAGCAGTAATATAATACAAATTTTCATAAAATTTATATTACAATTATAAATGTTATATTAGTGGGTATTATTTAATATGTATATTAACAATTCCTTTTAGCATAAATAAATGATTTGTTTTTGTGTGTGTTTTTGTTAATTATTAATGATTTGTTTGCAGTTCGGTTTTTATTGCTGTTGCAATCCCTGTTCATTGTCAGATTTGAGTGTTTTGGCTTAAACATTTATTACACCCATTAGTTCAGTTTTAGCATAGTGTCAGTGCCGCGGCATGTTTCCCAAACGGAACCAATCTATTAATTCTTTGCGTAAATCATATTTACTTAAATCAATTTGAAAGCCTCCTAACAATTCGTTTTCTTGCAGGGTATCGTGTGACCACACAGTTACATGTAGTATACGATTTTGTATAATTTGTAAAGGCATACGATATTCCAGCTAAATAATAAAGTAAAATTAGTAAGAAAACTTTAACAAATTGTTAAAATATTCTAGCCTACCGTTTCCATATAACTTGGCACACAGGTTTTGCGCACAACTTTGGTTTTACGTTTGGTGGCCTTTTTGTCATCTGGTTTCAAATAGCATTTAACATAAGTATTGGGCTCTTGGGTACCCTGCAGCAAGGGCAAACCTTTGGCATGATGTATCTAAAGACAATTAAACAATTAACAATTGAATTTAACAATTTCCTGGTATTATTTTATACTTACCATTACTGTTAATATATCTCTGCGATATTGCATTGATAACTTCAATTGTCCCACTTCATTTGTATGTTCCCTAGATGTCTGAGATTTTACTTCTGTTATAAAAAAAATTAATTATTTTCTTTTTGTTTTAATTTTCATATTAATTGCAAATTTACCTTTTATTTTCGACAAACCTAATTTAGCCTCTTTTTGATCTCTTAGTAATGGATGAAAGAATGTATACACCAAATCGGAATGAGCAATTTCATCGGCCGAATTGAACAGCGATATAAGAAATTCACGTATCTCGGGTAAACGTCTCTCGGCCACAGATTTAACATTGGAACGTCCTACGTGTATACCACTGGGTAAACTAACATAAGAAAAATTAAAAAAAAAATTAATATTTGAAATATTATTTTTTTTAACATTTTAAATTGTTATAGCTTTTATTAATTAATTTCATTTACAAAATTAATTCCATAAATTATGAATTCTCCAGTACTAAAGAATAATGCTAGGAACAAAACTGGGACGAACGACGAATTTTTATTCGCGAATATTCATCTCTAAAAGTAAAACACATTTATGTATATGTATAAAAATAAACATAATGACGGCGTCGCCTGAATTCGTCATATGCGGCGAACTCTGGGGCCAAATTACCGCTTTCGTGATCGAATGAGCTATCGTATCGAAATATGATTTCGATATCGAAATTATGACAAAATGTACTAAATTTCTTGCTTGATATCGAATGCCATAATCTCAAATAAGAAAATTACGATCAATTTTACTCCATATCGAATGCGGTAATTTGGCCCTTGAAATAGAGTCTAATTCTTTCTCCGGCGAACGACAAACAAACAATACGGGATGACCATGTTTTGTTGTAGTTTTTAATGTTTTAGTAAATAATGTTAATTTTTACTTTAATAATTGTTTTATTTTTTACTTTATTTAATTTACAATAAATATACAAAAAAGTAAAATATAAAAATTGTTTTTACCTGTGTATTTGTCAGTGTTTATTTTTTTACATTTTTTACGAAAACAAAAACATAAAATTATTAAAAATTATTTATTATTTTTCGTCGTTATTGTGCTTTATACGACGTATTTACACAGCGAATTGTCATCAACTAATTTATAGTTTCTCCCAGTTGTGTTTCTAGCAGCTCGTTTAAATTAAAGGTTTTGGGCAACTCCGAAGGGAAAAAGGCAGAGGTTCTGGTGTATACATATAGGTAGTAGAGACGTAATTATAATTATGGGATGAATGTAGTGACTTCCAAGCGGTATACTACCGATTTTAAAAGTCATAGATCTTGTGGTGGAAAACGTCACTTGGGGATGACTTTCTGTCTGAATAACTAACTAATTTCTGTATAAAAATTTCTTCTATAGAAACATTTCGGTATAACAGGTTTTACCATTGAAAAATTTCCGTATAACAGTTTCCTCTATAGAAAAATGTCGGTATAACAGTTTTTTTCTATATTTTTTCTATAATTTTTTGTATAATAGTTTTTTGTATTGAAAACTTTCTGTATGAGTGTATAGAAAAATGTCGGTATAACAGTATAGCAGATTTTTTATATGGAAAAATATCCGTAAAACAGTTTTATCTACAGAAATTTTTTGTATAACAGTTTTATCTACAGACATTTTTTGTATAACAGTTTTCTATAGAAAATTTTCTTCATACCCGTTTTTTCTACAGAAAACTTTCAGTATAACAGTTTTTGCTATACAAAACTTTCTCTATAACAGATTTTTCTACAGAAAATTTCGGTAAAAAAAAATAATAAAACCAATTTTTACTACAGAAAACTTTATGTATAACTGTTTTTTTCCATAAAAAATTTACTGTATAACAGCTTTTTCTATTTTTAATTTCAGTATAAAAGTTTTTTTCTATGGGAAAAATATCCGTACTACAGTATTATCTATAGAAAATTTTTGTATAACAGTTTTTTCTACAGACAACTTTTTGTATAACAGTTTTTTCTATAGAAAATGTTCTGTGTAACAGTTTTTTTCTATAGAAAACTTTTTGTGTAACAGTTTTTTCTTTTGGAAAATGTATATAGAAAAATCTATATAAAACTTTCTGTATAACAGTTTATTTATAGCAAATTTTCGGAATAACAGTTTTTTCTATAGAAATTTTTTGTATAATAGTTTTTTGTATTGAAAACTTTCTGTATGAGTGTATAGAAAAATGTCGATATAACAGTATAGCAGATTTTTTTATATGGAAAAATATCCGCAAAACAGTTTTATCTACAGAAATTTTTTGTATAACAGATTTTCTATAGAAAATTTTCTGCATAACAGTTTTTTCTACAGAAAACTTTCAGTTTTTGCTATACAAAACTTTCTCTACAACAGATTTTTCTACAGAAAATTTCGGTAAAAAAAAATAATAAAAACAATTTTTACTACAGATAACTTTATGTATAACAGTTTTTTTCCATAAAAAATTTACTGTATAACAGCTTTTTCTATTTTTAATTTCAGTATAAAAGTTTTTTTCTATGGGAAAAATATCCGTACTACAGTATTATCTATAGAAAATTTTTGTATAACAGTTTTTTCTACAGAAAACTTTTTGTATAACAGTTTTTTCTATAGAAAATGTTCTGTGTAACAGTTTTTTTCTATAGAAAACTTTTTGTATAACAGTTTTTTATTTTGGTAAATGTATATAGAAAAATCTATATAACACTTTCTGTATAACAGTTTATTATACCTTTTTTTTTAATTTCGGTATAACAGTTTTTTCTATTGAAAACTGTGCCACAGTTTTTGCTATACAAAACTTTCTCTATAAAAGTTTTTGCTACAGAAAAATTTCGGTATAACAAGTTTTTTTGTAGACAACTTTTTGTATAACAGTTTTTTCTATAGAAAATGTTCTGTGTAACAGTTTTTTTCTATAGAAAACTTTTTGTATAACAGTTTTTTATTTTGGTAAATGTATATAGAAAAATCTATATAACACTTTCTGTATAACAGTTTATTATACCTTTTTTTTAATTTCGGTATAACAGTTTTTTCTATTGAAAACTGTGCCACAGTTTTTGCTATACAAAACTTTCTCTATAAAAGTTTTTGCTACAGAAAAATTTCGGTATAACAAGTTTTTTTGTAGACAACTTTTTGTATAACAGCTTTTACTACAGAAAAATTTCTGTATAAAAGATTTTACTATAGAAAATTGTCTGTATAAAAATTTTATCTATTTTTAATTTCAGCACAACAGTTTTTTTCTATAGAAAATTTTTCGTATAACAGTTTTTTTTTTCTATTAAAAAATGTCTGTAAAACTTTCTGTAATTTTTTCTATAAAAAACTTTTTGTAAAAATGTGACTGTATAATAGCTTTTTACCAAGACAAATTTCTGTATATTAAATTTTTCCAACAAACTAAATAACTAAATTTGTATAACAAACTAACTTCGTTTCAAAATACTCTAACAAATATTGCAAATAAAATTTAGAAGTTTTATTTGCATAAAAAAGCCTTTAAATTGTACCACTTATGTTTTTGTCTGCGTTTAACGTAAAGCATCATCATCGTTAAGTTAATAAACAAGAAATATTAATCATTAAAGAACAATTGTTTAACCGAAAGAAAAAAAATACCTGCAAATATAGTATGTACTTAGGTATTAACCAGAACTCTAACTAAACACACTATCCACCACAATCAGTGTAAAAAGAGAGAGGCATGATTATAAATATTCGTACATACTTATCAAAAGTTAAATAGAAAACGTTAAAATACACATGCGTTGATATTAAATACTTAAATGTTTTGTGTTTTTTTTTTCACTTTTGCTAACTTGGCCATATTAAGAGAGGACACGTTAAATAAAGAGAAATTTGAATAAAAGTAAAAATATCAAAACTACAAAAAGCTAAAAACAAAAATATTGATAACAAACAGAAAAACACCTTTTTATAATGGTTAAAGCAAAAAACACAATAATTGATAACAAACAAATATTAAATATTTTATAGAGAAGTCATAACAAATACTCCCGCCGTGGCGGTAACAACTGAATACGAGTTTTTATTTTGAAATTATTTTGTTTATTAATTATAGTAAAAGTTTTACACAGACCAACAAAATCAAAAAAAAAAAAAAAATCAGTTGCAAGCGTTACATACGGAATAATAAAATTATAAATAATATTGCGAAAAGTGTAAAACAAAACTCTCATAAAAACAGAAAATAAAATATTAAAAATACATTAAGACAAATTCCTAAGAAATGGCCAAAATTAATTTAACAAATCAACATAATCAAGGTTTGAAAATAACTAAAAGATAATAATGGTGATAATAATGATGATAATTTTGTTACTGATAATGATAAGAAAACTAATTTCTTTAATGACGACAATTGTTTTTTCTTGTGGAAAAATTTCTAAATGTTTCTTTTTATTTTTTTTGTTCCCCCCTCCCCCCAGAAAATCTGGGTGCAGTGGCCTCTTTGGGTGTATTAATGTGCATGGTAGTCACTATAGTAGGCATAAAATTATGGTGGTTTAAACATCGTTTAACATTTGAACAGACCAGCAGCATACAAAATGGTGCTACTGGTGGCACAACACCCGCTGTTATAGTGCCGCGTAGAAGTAAACAACTAAAGTATAAAAAGGATAAAAGATATTCGCAGCAAGTAAGTGCAAATCAATGGATTTTAAGGTGGCAGATTGAAAGGAAAAGGATCGAAAAGTTGATACTATAATGCTTTTTTTATACTATTTCACTAATCAATTGAACTGTAGTATTCTCATGACGCATTTCATACTTTCAAATAATTTCCAGTATTTTATGTAACAGAACAAATTTATACATTTTTATAGTATAACAGTTTCAGTATAACTGTGATTTCTATAGAACATCTTCAGTTTAACTATGTTTTCTATAGAAAAGTTTCAGTATAACAGTTTTTTCTATAAAAAATTTTCAGCATAGCGATTTTTTGTATAAAAAGCTTCTATACAAAAATTTTCTTTTATAGAAAATCTTCATTTTAACCGTGTTTTCTATAGAAAAGTTTCAGTATAACTATGATTTATATAGAAAAGTTTAAGTATAACAGTTTTCTTCTACAACATTCTTCTGTTTAACTGTGTTCTCTATGGAAAAGTTTCTTTGTAACAGTTTCTTCTATTGAAAATCGCCAGTATAACTGTGTTTTCTATAGAAAATTTTCTGTTCAAAGTGTTTTCTATAGAAAAATGTCAGTATAACTGTAATTTATATAGAAAAGTTTAAGTATAACAGTTTTCTACTGTTTAAAGTGCTTTTTATAGAAGTTGCAGTATAAAAGTTTTTTCTATAAAAAAAATTCAGTATAACAGTTTTTTCTATAAAAAGTTTCTCTACAACAATTTTCTGCTATATAAAAATAAAAAATCTTCAGTTTAACTGTGTTTTCTATAGAAAAGTTTCCGTATAACTGTGATTTATATACAAAAGTTTAAGTATAACAGTTTTCTTCTATAAAATTCATCTGTTTAAAGTGTTTTTTATAGAAAAGTTTCTGTATAATAGAAACGTTTCAGTATAAATGTGATCTTTATATAAAAGTTTCTGTATAATAGTTTATTTGTGTAATAGTTTATTCTATTGAAAATCGTCAGTGTAACTGTGTTTTCTATGGAAAATCATCGGTATAACAGTATTTTCTAAAGCAAGTCGTCATTACAATATTACACTAATTCCTTCGTGTATAAGAGAATTTTATAGGAAACTAAACCAATTTTGATTATTTTTTTTAAAAGCCATGCAAGAGATACTTTATATGATCTCTAATTTATCGCAATCGCAATATCGAATATAATAAATAAAGAATTATTCGAGAAAATTTCTTATTATTTTGGCTTGAGTTCTCTACAAATTAATAAATAAAGAATCTTTTTCGGATACTCGCTTTTTTCGCTGGCACATAACTAGTTGAATAAGTGGTTCTTCAGCGATACAGTCGCAGTATTAGTTGCTAAATTGTATTCAAAATTGTACGTGCCATTTTAAGATGAAGTTGTCACTGAGAATGGAAATTAACAACTCTCACACACTCTACTTTATTAAAAAATTGTCTTCATTTTACATATTTAGTTCTGTGAAGTGATATGTCTTTGCGGGACTTGACTTTATAAGAAAGTGAAAACACTTTTCAAAAATAAAAACATGCAGTCTAAGTACTGTCACAAATGCAAATTATTAGCAAATAATAGAGTTAAAGCTGGAGTTCAGACTATTTTTGGAAATAAGATAAAGACACATTTAAATTTAATTAAAATGAAGACCTAGATTTTTTGTCGCCTCTTTTATATTTTCTTAAATATTTAGTTCTGTGAAATGATATGTCTTTGCGGGACTTGACTTTATAAGAAAGTGAAAACACTTTTCAAAAATAAAAACATGCAGTCTAAGTACTGTCACAAATGCAAATTATTAGCAAATAATAGAGTTAAAGCTGGAGTTCAGACTATTTTTGGAAATAAGATAAAGACACATTTAAATTTAATTAAAATGAAGACCTAGATTTTTTGTCGCCTCTTTTATATTTTCTTAAATAAACAGAATGAATGTACATGCATTTGAATAAAAGAATTTTAATTTATTAAAATACAATATCGCATTTCATTTACTCTAAAACAATTCATATCATATTTCTTCCATTGAATGCAATAAGTAATGGAAAATATTATTTCAATCAGGTGTTTCCCTTGCTATTTTCAAATGGAAATATATACGTATAAACATTAATTGAAGAAATCAATTTAGTGTTGATAGAAAATTTATGTACGAGTATATATAAATATATATTTATTTAGAACAATAATAAAATATGGATAGTAAAAACAAAAGAGTAACGACATTTCTAGATAAGATTTTCTGGTTACGTGGATGACACATACATAACATACCTGGCTGTCGCGCTCTTAGGGACTATGTTTGCATACTCTTACTCTTAGATATGACAACTAATTGCTCTATTTATTTAATAAATAAAAAGAAACGATACAAGCTATTAATAAACAAAAAGCAAGATATAGGAAATGTGTTACAAATCAACACAGAAAAAGTTTTAAAAGAAATTTTAAGTCATCACATAGGGTGAATAGGGCAGCAGTTGCGTACTACACCCATCGCAAAGTGGGACTCGAGCCCTACGCTTGTTTAATGGATGTAAACAGCTATAATACGTCCAATACCTATACTGTCTTATGGATCTCTAATTTTGGTGGACTGCAAAAAACAAAAAAGAAATATGTCGTGGACCAACTATTCAGAATCCAGAGATCTGCCTGTTTTGGTATCACAGTTGCACTACGTACTAGTCCTTTAGAGGCTCAGAACACTATTCTGCACCTAACCTAAATATACCTACTCTGAATGGCCATTTCCATAAGCAGTGCGGTGATATTATCTGCCACAGGTTGCTGGAAATCAAGAATATATGGACATACAAAAATCTTGAATTTTCCTTCCCCTTCATTACACCAAACATCCGACTACTCAACACCTCTCATAGACTTTGATAAGATGTTCAAAATCACTATTCCATCCAGAAGTTAATGGAAAGGGGTCATACTATTGACCGATATGACATAAAAATATACACTGCTGGCTCAAAGACGGAGTGTGGCGTCGGATCCGGTGTTTTCTGCAATGAACTCTGTTTAAAACTCTCAATACGCCTTCCAGATAAATCTAGTGTTTTTTTTAGGCTGATATACTAGCGTTTAGGAAAGTTGTAGTATATTAGCGGCAACACTTTTTTGTCAACAGCCAGGCGGCACTCATGTCACTTATATCCAATGCTACAACATCTCTCTAGTCAGACAATGTAAGGAAAAACTATCCAGGGTATTTTGTTTCACATTACTTTAGATTGAGACCCTGCGCATGGGCACTACTACGGAATGGACAGGCAGACGAAGTGTCCAGAGAAGGATCCGCTTTAAATGACTCAACGGCTGTATCAAGCATTACCGCTTGAGACTATTAAAAGTAAAATCTTCAGGCTATACTTTCAAAAGGCTGAAAATAGGCAGCGCAAACTAAACACATGAATAACCACTAAGAAAATATGACCAGCTGATAATGAAAAACACAGTAGGCAGCTCGTGAATATGAAACGAAAGGACATATGGAGAATGATAGCGGTGCTAACTGGTTACTGGATGATTGGTAAAGATGCAAGCAGACTCGGATTTCCTTTCAATGCTTACTGCCGCAATTGGGAGAAAGAAGAAACAATATTTCATCATCTCTGTGAATGCCCAGCTCTTAACAATTCAAAACAACACTTACGTACTAAACAATCTGGCAGAGACATCAAATATCAAATCGGATACCTAAATATCCGGGATTTAGTGCTCTGTAATTACTAGCATCTGGATATGATTTTAGTCCTATTGCCAATCTTATTGAATGTTGTGGTCCTTTTCAAAACGGAATCAAAAGATTATTCTTGAATGCTTGCACGTATTGCCAACCAACTAAGAAACTTTTTTCAAATGTCAAAACATGCTTATTTATAAACTTGTTGCACTTAAAAGTGATTTGAAAGGAGTTTAACAACTTAGAGTAGGACAAGTTAATATTTGAATAGTCATATAAAATCCGAAAGATCTGCTTCCTTCCTAAGGTCCAACATATATCCCACATTCTACTCTGTACATAAATTAAAAATTGTCATGTTTTTATTAATCCCAACAGATCTATGACAGTGTTGAAGTTCATGGCGTTTTCCGACAAAAACGTGAAGATGAATTGGAAATTCAAACGCCCCAACAACTGCCACGTAAGTCCTCTAATCTAACATTTTCAATTAAAACAAACTCGAAATTTTCATTCCCTTACTTTCAGCGGTACGCATACGCCAGTTGTCCGAAAGTACATCATCCCTAATATTACTACCACCACGCAACAAACGTAGAGATCAAGTACATTCCACAGCATTTGAAGATTTGGAAATTGCCACACCACCCTTAACAACCGCCTCATCTTCAGATCTCACAGTAATACATGAGAGTAATACAAAAATATCCCTCACATTTGAAGAATTTGAAAAACAATTTAAATTAAAAGAAATAAAAACCGAAGTTGCCGAATCAAGCAGCTCGCATGAAGTAATTGAAGTACCCGTGCCACCGTTACGTTTAAATCGCAGCAGTTCGGCCATGGTGAAACCGGAAAAGACCCAGCGTTACTTGAAATCTTCTCAATCTATAACCATACCAGAGTTTCATAAAAACATAGAAAGACGGCCCACTGGTTTCTCTAGACCCACAGAAGATTTAACCAAAATCGACGATTACGATGAACCAAAACTATTTGAAACTTTCGGGGAGCGTAGACCTACTGGTTATATCAAGTATGAAGAAGTTGATATTGATTTGCAAGAACAATATGAAAAGGAACTAAACGAAGAGTTAGTTAAGGATGATGATGGTTATTGGGAAAGTCCTAAGGAAATGCCTGCTTTAGATGCTTTAAGAAATGAACGTATTGTTTACAACAATAATTTAAACGAAAGTCCCGATGTACAACAAACAGAAAAGTATAATTTCAATATAAAAACATACAATTTTAATGAATTAGAAGATGTAGAATATAAGGAGGAGGATTTCAGAGATCAAACAACGAATAAAGCGGCTGAAATTAGAGCACTTTCCTCGGTAACGTTCAAGGAATTAGTTACAGAAAATTATGAAAATCCAGAAGTTAAATTGAATGCAGAAGATCACTCAGTAAATGAGCCCACTGTTCGGACGGATGAAGAGGAATTCGTAACTGAGTTTAAAACCGTGAAGGGACGAAGACACACTGAGTTTGTTAAAGATGGTCAGACGGATGAAGAGGAATTCGTAACTGAGTTTAAAACCGTGGAGGGACGAAGACCCACTGAGTTTAGTAAAGATTCTCAGACGGATGAAGAGGAACTTGTAACTGTGTTTAAAACCGTGAGCGGACGAAGACCTACTGATTTTGTTAATGACACTCCAAAAGATGATGAGGAATTTTCATCTGATTTCCGTTCAGTTAGGGAGAGAAGACCTACTGAATTTATTAATGATTCACAAACTACTGAAGAAGAATTCGTCAATAAGATCCGTTACGTTAAGGAACGAAGATCTAATGAGTTTATTAAAGACAACTCTACCGAGTTCCGTTCAATTAAAGAACGAAGACCTACAGAGTTTAATAAAGACACTCCTGATGTTAAAGAGGAATTTAATACACAATTTCGTTCAGTTAAGGAAGAAAGAACGACCGAATTTGTTAATGAACCTATGTTTGATACTTCGAGTTTACCAGAGGATTTCGATAATCAATTTACTAGCTGGCCTCAATTTGAAGAGAAAATCGAAACACCTAAAGTAAATGTAAGAAGGTTTAACAATTCTGATTTTGAGCAGCAAATCAGCTACGAGGAGGCTGATGACTTTACTATCACAAACGTCAAGGAAAAATCTGCTATATCATTTAATATTGCTGAAATGTCCAGCGAAACTAATGAAAAATTCAACCTAAATCAAAGAAGACCTACAGGTTATGAAAGAAACTGGCCCGAATCTCCTGAATTAAGTGAAACAGAAGAATGGCAAGAAATATCCCATAGTAAAAAGAAAGTCTACACACAAGTACGTTCTTTAATAACCACAGAAACGTTCGACCACATAGAACAACATGAGGTAACGTTTGATTCTACCACGGTACAAAATTCTGATAGTGAGGATTACACTAATTCAGCAATAAAACAAAGACGTCCAACTGAATTTGTAAGAAAAGATGAATATACAGTGACATTTAATGATGAAACTGAGGAGGATAAAAAAGATAACCAAGAAAGATCTACTGGTTATGTAAGACGTAATGTAGAAATAGAGGAAATCCAACCACTAAATGTTACATTTGAAGGCAAAGAATTTTCCACTTGGGCGCAAAGTGAAATGGAAAAATTTAATCTTGATCAAAGAAGGTCAATAGAATTTGTAAGAACGGCAAATAATGAAGAAGTCTGGAATGATATCAGCCTGCAGCAAGATCTGCAAGATTTCTCCAAAAACCAAGTGAAATTTGATAAATCTATTGATTTTAAAAATGAGCCAGAAAGATTGGATTCTGAAAGAGATTTCCAAAATTCCCCTATTAAACAAAGACGACCTACTGGCTTTAATAGAGATATAAACTTAGAAGATGAAGAATATACAAAAACTGCTTTGGAAAATAAAGAAATTTCAATTAATCCTACAGTAAGATTCAAGGAAATGGAACAAAGTTTAAGTGATTCTGAAATTAAAAGCGATTCTTTGGTAAAACAAAGAAGGCCCACCGGCTATGTAAGAAAAGAAGAGTCAGATAATTTGGAGAAACAAGTAAACAACAAAGAAAACGAAACAAATTCCAAAAAAAATGAAGCCTTGAATCAAAGAAAGCCAACAGGTTTCCCCAGAAAAGAAGAAGTTACCAAACAAGTAAATTTCGAAATAAAACAAAACTCAGATGATGAAGAGAAAACTGAAGTTGTAAATAAGCAGCTAAGACAAAGAAGACCCACAGGTTTTGTTAGAAAAAAGGAACTTAAGTGTTTAGAAAATCCTGCCCCAATTTACCAACCAGCATTTGACAATCAGCACAACGACTTTGATGATCATTTATGGCGTGAGATGGAAAAGGATGTGGAACAGGATTTCTCTAACAATATTGAAGAGGAATTTGCCAAAATACGTCACAACTATGAACTGAATGAAGGAGATTTCCTAGAAAAATCTCCCCTAAATAGTCCCCAACAACCTTTAGGTTTTGGCAAAAGTATCGATGATGATTGGCTTAATTTCGAAAACTTAAAGCCACCACAAACTAAAGAAACGTTGCAATCACCTCAAGAAATTAAAATTACCTTTAGTGATCCTGAACTGGCAGCTACTACCTCAATACTCAAAGAACACAAATTAGAGGAAGATGTACAAGCTAAGCCGCGCAAAAGTAAAGTAACATTTGATTTTAAGACCGATGAACGTGTTATTCCTTCCAGAAACCACCTAAATGATTTAGAATATGACATTAATTATGATTATTATGATGATGATGTGTATGACAAACCGCCACCGCCTATACCACCACAACCCATGCAACGCTTGTCGAATATAAATTATAATAACGAAACATCAATGACACCTATTGTGGCCATACCCACAACAATATCATTATTTGGTACTCAAATATCTCAGGAAGAAAATGGTGAAGACAGCTGGTCAGCCATACGTAAACATCGCAACTTGACTGTAGAATTCGAAAATCTTTCCTCAAACTCTAAATTGTCTTCACCACCGCCTTGCTTTAATACGCCACCACCTAAACCTTCCTATCGCAATCCTATGGCTCAGCTAGCTATACAACGTGCCAAGGAGGTGCGTGCCGATATGGACGGCTTTAGGTCACGTTCTATAAACGATAAAAAACCGGAGGCCTTAAGGAGGCAAAAAGAAAGAGTTTTAAATTTAAATAATGATGATAATTACGATGGTACTGATGCTTAACTAGGTGGAATTTATAAATGTTAAATTATATTTTAAGATGGTACGAATACATATTTCAGTTAATATACTTTGCTTTAAATAAACTTTTTATGATAAACTATTTTAAAGACTTGGTTTTATTTAAAGAAAATAATCTAATCGGCTCAAAATTAGAGGCGGAGAAAATGTAAATTTTTTCAAAATTAAACATTTTGTTTCTTAGAAGAGTTTATCTAGCTAAGTTTCCAAAATTTATCGAAAACTTGGTTTAAGCTCATATTTCTGATGATTCTAAATTAAAACAAGTTAGAGAGCAATATTCGGCTAAGCCGAATCTTAAAAACAGTTCACCTAAATATAATAGGAAATACAGAAACTACACTGGTTATAGGACTATTATATCATTGTTTGAAAGACAATTTATTTCAAATGTTTTGACATTTTATCTAATTTTATAATTGATGTACATATATTATTACCAATTCTTAGTCGAAACAATTATTTAAATTAAGCTGATTACATCTTAGACATCGGGATGAGGGGAAGATAATACGAGTATACACTTGATTGTACTTTCAATTCAGTTTACTCTCATATTCGTATTACATACAAATGTGTGTGTACTCTCAAATAAAAATACGAGCGATTTAAGCAATAAGAATTAAGCTATGTGAATATCGAAGAAGTTTTAAGGAAAAAATTATAGCAATCTTTTCAGTAAAATGTGCTAAGTGTGAAATTGGGACTTGCCATAATTTACAGAGTTTGTCTGATGATTTTCATAACAATCTTGCGTGTAATTTAACAATCAATAAAATTTAAAAAACAATTTTCCATATTCGCCACAAGTTAAGAAACAGAGTATAAAAAAGGGTAAGATTATAAGGTAAGACTTCTTATGGTTGAATTTGATCTCAATAACTTAATTTACAAGAGATTTATGGGTGGCATAGTATAAGTGGACCAATTATGGACTGATAGCTTCTAAATCCAGTATCCTCTAATGTGATTTCTATTTTATTTTAGGCTTGTTTTGGCTGAATTTCATCACAATAACGTTATTTACAAGAGTTGTATAGCTGGTTGTTATACTCGGAAGCGGACTTAGTTCGGGAGTTATTACCAATTATTAACTGACAGCTACAAAATCCAGTAGCATAATTGATATGCTATGTCGTATAACCGATATTAGCAAGAGTTCTGGATTTAAATTTCTGATCTGTATAAAAGTTGGTTTGATATCGATATTTATTAGACATTTTTTTGGGTTAAATTGTTTTTCGGAAATGGTCCTTATATGGCAGCTTTGACAAATCATGAGCCGATCTCCTTAGATTTCGTAATAGAGAATTTTATGCATATGAGGATATCTCGAATTATCGAATTTTAACATAATAATTAAGGATTAACGTGAATATCGGAAGTGAACCTTATATGAGTGATATAGTCAAATATGGATTGATATTCTCAAAATCCAGCAGTTTGATTTTGGCTTATATGTAAATACTTCGTGTTAAATGTAGCATCGGTACTGTTATTTATAAGGGATTTATGAGTATTGAAGTGGTTTTCGGTAGAGGGATTTAAATGGGAGATATGGTCAAATATGGACTGAAATTCACAAAATTCTGTTCTAATTTTTTTGTGTGTATGTAAATATAAAATCTGCGTAAAGTTTTGAGTTGGTGCCAATTTTTATAAGATATTTAAAAAGATTAATGACTTTTTCGGTTGTGGTCCTTATATTGGAGCTAAAACCAATTATATGCCGACCATTATAAAATTCAGTACAACAATTTAAGTATCAATAAGGATTATTTGTGTCGAATTTTAACCTGGTAACAATATTTATACCAGATTTATACGTATTTAAGTGAATTTTGAAAGTAGACTATATGGGGTCTATGGTCAAATATGGACCGAACAAAACAAAATTTCGTTTTGCGATTTCTTTTTATATAAAACTTATTTTTATTGAGTTTTACATTGATATTTAAATTTTATAGGCATTTATGTATTATTGAGATATATTTCGAGAATATATTTTTATGGGGGCTATGAGAAATCATGGACTGATTCTTACTATTTTTCTCACAGTTCCTTGTTTATAGAAATAACGTGTACACAATTTTATGGTATTATCTGCACTATAATTAAAAAAAAATCCTAAAATTGATAAAAAATAATAATATCTAATCCTTATGGAGATTGCCTCACATTTTGGTCCATAACGCAGGTTTTACTATACTTATTTTGCTGCTTTTCAATATCAAACTTGCCTACAAAATAAAGAATTTTTTTCTGGATATTTCGTTACGTTAAGTTGTGTATTTTGGACATCAGAGTGTTTTACACAGACGGACAGAGCTCAATCGACTTAAAATTTCAAAAGGATCAAGAATTTTGTTGAGTATCAGACGAATTTTGTTAATATTCCATATGGAATGACAAACGTATACCCTCATTCACCACTTGTGGTGATGGAAGGTATAACAACTTGGAATCCAAAGAACTGATATAGCACCATTTAATGGTCTTAATATTAAAAAAAAAAGAAAACAATTGTATTATTTCTTACCTGTGCAATTTAGCTAATGGAAAATGTAAGCATAACTTTTGATGAAATTCGGTGAACTCTTTATAGGAACGAAATAAATGGGTGGGATCTTTTTGACCATGGCGGGTGACAAGTAAAATGTATGTATAAAATTTCTCCATTTCATAGTGTTTCTGACAACGTACCACAGTAACACTTTTTAAGCGGCCATCTTGATGCATTCTATAAAATAATAGAATAATAAAATATATTAAAGCATATGTATATTTAACAAGCACTGGTAGCTTATCTTGCAACTTACGTATATTTTCTAGGAACAAACGACAACAGCTCACCGCTGCCCTCATCATTGCTAAAACGCATCTGTGCTAAATTGTGCAAAAAGAAATTGAACTGTGTAAACCAGCTCTTCAACGAGAACTGTATCATTTTAGCAAATGAGGCAGCTGCTTCCGGATTCGATTGTGATGGTAGTAAAGCTTTACGTACATAAGTAACAGCATCGGCTGTAACGCCTGGTATACCGGCCGTAGCCATAAGCGCCAACATGTGTAACAATAGATCACCATGTTTGCGTATAATATTAAAGGCACGACAGCACAAATCAACAAAATAATGAAAATCTGTAGAGGGTTTATCACCGCCATTAATCACATACGCCATGTCAGAGGTAAGCACGAACGGCGTGCGATCTCTGTAATGAAAATAAATTAATTATTATTGGAGTTTCGTATTTGAAAGACATGTTAACTAACCTTTTAAAATTACCAAACATTTGAGCGTCACCTAAAAATTTACCAAAATCTATGTGAAATAAATGTCCTGAGGTTTTTAACATAATATTGTCATTATGTCTATCACAAATGCCCAAAATATAAGTTGCCACACTATAGCCGGCGCAGGAAACTGAAGATTGGATTAAGAAATAGAAAAAATTTTGAAATTATAAAAAATACTAAACAGATTTGCAGATCTTTGCCCGATACTCAAAATTTCAATATATTTTGTTATTTGTCTGATGAAGTCTGACTATCTTTAAGCCAAAGCTGTCCAGTATTGGAACAAACCATGGGACAGACAATCAAAATTTATGAAAATTTTTCTATTTACAAAAACTTACCCGTAAAATTCTTAACAGCTCGTTGATACTCCAATTGACTGGGATTTTGTTTAGCCAACCACTCTGCTATAGGACGATCCTTAAACGAGCCCGTCAAACCATATTCCACCTGGATTTTTCTTAAAGTTTCAGCATCCGAAACTAATTCAATCATACCCTTCTTAAAGCCAGTAGGAACACAATTAAAGGTGACCATTTTCAAATCTAAACCCTCGGCCAGCCACATTTTATTCATGACACGTATAAGCTGTATCGTCAGCATGTCTTGTTGCAAATCATCACCAGACTGAGAAGCAAAATAATATGTTTATAAAATATATATAAAATATATGAAAAGTTTAAACAATACCTTAAATATGGCTGGCAATATTTCTGCATCGGGACCTACAAAGGAAATTTTCAGGGGCAAAGTATTGGAATTGAAATAACTACAGTTGCGTACATTGACCCCAGCCACTTCCAATTCCGGGCCCAAAGGCAATGAGGTATGTTTGTCTAATAGCTCTTGATTGACAGTATCCATGCCGGCACACAAGAACTTTTGCCTTAAAGACTCTTTGGCCTCCTTCACTGTTTCAGCAATGTTGGCCAAGTTCTGTAATTAATTATATATATATATAGAATTACTTATATTATGTTTAACTGCTTTAACACTTACCCTGCACATTAGATTCTGCAGCAGAAATCTCTTTGACAGCTTTTCACCACATATGGCCAATAAAGCCCTTAGCATCATTTTATTCCGGCGATAGTAACGAGCCTGAGTTATCAAAGCATCATCCATATCAACAGAGTTACCCGATGAAGAATCTATAGAGTTTTGGGGACCATCACCGGGCAAACTGTGCACTAATAGCCAATACATATGATGAGCTATGCGCGGAGATTCCAAAGATTTACACAGTAAAAATCTGGCCATTGAGGAGGCTTCATAAGTATCGTGTTTTAAAGCTTGTATTAGTTGTGGCAAATAGTCTACCAGCTGATCATTGGGTAATTGTGAAATCCATTCTACCGCTTTCTCTCTAACTTTGGCATCGGGATAACGTGGCAATAGCAGTTCTAAAGCCTGCAAAGGTGATAGGGCTGACCACGAATACAGCAATGAGTGTAAATCCATGAGACTAGCATAATCCCAGCTATGGGCAGCATGTAATACTTTGGGTAAGGCATGAGGAATATTTTGCAAATACAAACGTTTCTCCCAGAAAACTTCACGTTTATCGATGGCACCGGGATAGCCCTGTTCGGCGGTATCCAATAGTTCCTGCTGCAGATTGGTGTCCAAGGAGTTGAAGTCGTATCTTTAACAAAACATAAACAAACACTTTTAAATAACTTCCTCTCGGGTTTTATAAAAAGCTAATTTCTTACCTTGGTGCTGGTGGCGGATTTTCCAATGACTCGGGAAATTGTATTTTACCACCATAAGGCGGCACTTCTATGCTCAAAACAGGACAAAAATCTGGCTGAGGATGACAGCCTCTAGCTGGTGCCGGACCCAAAAACTTATCGGCCGTCGCCGGCCACATGGACAGTAAATATGAACCACAAATCATTTCACGTTTATAGTCAAACAATTGTATGGCACACCAACCCAATTCGGTGGTAATTTGTCGTCTCTCAACATTTTCTGCATTATTTTGATCATTTTCCGCCACCTGTGTACCATACAAGACGAAAATCAAACGTGCCTCTCTGGGCAAAGTACAAATGGGATTTTTCTCAAATGTTATCCAAGAAGAGAATTTCAAACGAGGAAACAAACCACCGCTGGTATCATTCGAACATTTTGCTACCACAGGATCCGATATAAAGCGCGAACCATAGTTGATTTGTACACCCAAAGAATAACTGTCGTAACGCCATAAAGGTGGCGGGCGATGTAAACAATTTATGCTGACCACAATCGGCTTGGATACAAAAGAAACATGTATAGGTGCTAAAAATTATAAATGAAATATAGAATTTTATATGGTTTTATTGTGTAGTAACTATTAATACTAACTTATTGAGTAATCCAGTGTTTTAATCGAAAATCCTACCCTAAATACATTAGAATACAATTCGATTAGTTCTTGTACAGCATCTCTTAATTTACTGCATTTCAATTGAATTTGTTCTAAAGTAGAACGCGGCCGTAAACACACTTCAGCATAGTCGCCGCAATCGGTGACAATTTCGGGATTTGTTGAGGAACTAGCATATTTAGGTTGATTATCTTCACAGACTTTTTTTAACTGAGCTACACAGTCGGCTAGTTCCAATGTATCAATGGAACCCAATAAGGCACAGATGGCTTTAACGCCCTGTACAACACCAGAACAGGATAGAACATTACGAGTACTGCTATCGCTGGCAGCTGAATCTAATTTATCAATTTCAGTTTCCAGAGTTTCTAAAATTCAATGCAATTTTTTTTATAAAAATTTAATAATATAATGTACTCGTACATTATGCCTTCACTCACCTAATAATATCATCATGCTTTCATAAGTTATAGTGGTGGCCACTTCGTTGGGCAGCACATCCTCTGGACGCATTTCACACTCATTTTTATCATCTCTCCCGGTGCGTGCTATAACTTTCATATTTTCCTCGGTTTTTAAACACAAACCCAATTGCACATCTTTTTCTAGTTTTAAACTATTGTGTACACATTCCAGTTGGCTGAGTTTTGAAGAATTCAACAGCCATTCCGACATGCCTATAGGCCGTACAGCGTAATCATTGACATGTCCCCTTATTTGACCCTCCAAAGAGTAAAATGCTTGGCTAATAACCATTTCAACAGGAGTATTAACTGAAAAAATAAATTAAATAATACAAATTTCGGCTGTAGAAAAATACTTTCACAAAACTTGCTGTCACAGGTAAATTGTATAGGTGCTCCATAACCCTTAAACTGCCCCTTATTAGGCGCAGCCGATTCACCATCCGGAAACAAGGCATTCAATGCTGGATGTACTAAAATCTTAATACTAGTCTCCATGGGATAATGATAATTGAACTCAGATGCTATAATATGACCCACATTGTGTATTTCATCGTCGTAAGGATAACGTTGTCTCAGTTCTTTTACCATATAATAGAAATCGAGTAGTTCTAGGTCTACGGTACGTTGATCCGTAACAATTTCGTAAAGACGTGCAGAGGTTTTTCGTCTATCCAAGGCGTGACTTGTATGTAATGCTGGTACATATTGCTCGTAATCCCTAGAAAAGCTATTAAATGATGATATGCTGGCTCCATTGCTAATGCCACCACTGTTACGGGGTGGCAGCGGTGGCGGCGGTGAACGGGAACCAGTAGAAGGTGCGGTTAACTCGACTTTTTGGCTAATGTCAGTGATGTGCTCAGGCCGCCAGCTAATGGAGGAAACTGTTGAGGATATGAGAGTTTATACAAAAAACATAAAATCAGTAATTGTCAAATATGAAAGTATTTTAAATAAATTTAAAACAAATATGATTATTTAACGGAAGTATAAAAAAATCTTGAAATCTGAGTTCTTGGCCCCAGTCCACAAAACAACTTATCAAGTTTTTACTTTGCACTTTCTGTCTTTAAGAACAGGTAACACAGCAAATTCTTTTTTAATTTTTATTTTGCGACTAATTTTAACAAGTTGTATTTAGTTGCAAAGATGATTAAATGCTTTATGAAACACTTTGCACACTCACTTTCCAAGAAAAGACAAATTCTTTACAAAGTCAAAGTAAAGAGAGCAAAGTCTCTGCAAAAATGTTCTTAGTGTAAAATGAGATTTGCAAAGAATATTGTGGAACAATTATCTCTTTGCAAAATAAAAAGCAATTTGATAAGTGCGAAATGAAAAATTGATAAATTGTTTGTGGAATAGAGCAAATATTGCTAGATATCATCAAACACTTGTCTGAATATGTAACTGGTGTCCTTTCTCAGTTGTGCCAGAACTGAGTGAACCTATTTTTATTATTATATTCAATGGACCTCATTCTCACAAGTGTTTTAGAGAAACTGTTAATAAAACTACGTTATCTGTAATAACCATGATTTTATTTAATTTATTCCGAATTTTCCCGATCTGTTGCAGTTTTTATTTTGCGTTTTATTTGAAGTTAAAACAGTTTTGTTAGATTTTGTTGCTTTTGTTGCAGTTTAAACTATGCAATTGTCCGGGGATTCTGACTGCTATGTATGAGAACATAATTGATAAACGATCTGCATTCCAATGGATCCTGTACATACCTCTAATTGTTCTTCTCGTACATTTTCCAGACCGCAATGTTTGTCGAGGTTGTAACCGATTGCCATAATAGTGCAAATGAGCACACTTCCACTCTTTATAGAATTTCAGAAAGTTTAGGCCACAGTACACCGCACTTAAAAACACCTTGCCTTTACTCTATGGGGTTTTGACAGAACGAACAAAAGTCTTAATGTTGGGCATTATATGCCAGAAAATGTGACATAGACCTTAGATAAGCTTATAGCCTCAAGAACTGTTCTTTTACATGACCTGGGGGAGGAGTAGAACATCAAGAGTCCTCGCAACAAGTAACATATCGGCCTAAATGATTTTAATTCAGTCGCGTCTTTAAGAATGGAGATGACATTATCCTTAGTCAGGCATTATGAATAATCGGGATTTTTACTAACAGGTTAAAAATCATTATTTATTTTATTTATTTATTTATTTAGGTCAATAGATTTTACATCCTTACTGACTACAAATATAGTAAATGACAAAACAGTAATTAGGTCTATAGATTAAAAAAAAAAAAAAATATTTTCAAACAAATGAATTAATACAAATAACTTAAATAAAGTACATTTAAGAATTTAAATACAAAATAATTTTTCTTTTTACAATATCATTACTATCGGATATATCTATAACATGGTAACATTTGTTGAAGTTTTCACATATACGGCGAAAAGGGTCGTTGTTGGCATAAACGGATCTGTAGTACATTATTCTCAATAATTGAAAGTTGCGTGTTGGTCTAATTGGTACATTAAAATTAATTTTACCAAGCAGAAACTCGGAATTAACATCACCACGAATTAACCCAAGTAGAAATGAAATACCCAACATTACTCGACGACTTCTTAGGGTAGGTAACTTAATTAGATTGAGTCTACTCTCATATGATGGTAGCACGAGTGAGTTCCATCCAAGGTCTCGTAAACAAAATATTAAAAATTGCTTTTGAACAGATTCAATACTATTAATATAAATATTATAGCAAGGATCCCAAATAATTGCTCCATATTCAAGAATGGGACGAACCAATGTAATATATAGTTGTTTTGTGATGTATGGGTCGGAAAATTCCTTGGACCATCGTTTCATAAATCCAAGAACACCATTTGCTTTATTAATAGTTAGCGCGATGTGATCACGAAAGTTTAGCTTGTGATCTAACAATATTCCAAGATCTATAATATTATGAACTTTTTCCAACGTAGTTCCATTTATAAAATAGTTGGAGTCAAATATGTGAATTCTGAAAAATTGCATGTGCTTACACTTATTAATATTTAAATCCATTAAGTTTATTTTACACCATTGAGAAAATTTATCAATATCAGATTGAAGTAGGCGTTGACTATTAGTATTTACCAAAGTATTTAGAATTTTTACATCATCAGCGTACATTAATACTTTAGAATGTAAGATAACATTAGGAAGATCGTTTATAAATAAAGTAAATAGTATTGGACCCAAATGACTCCCCTGCGGAACACCAGAGGTAACATTAATGACTTTAGAAGTAGCGTCTCTGAATTTTACTTGTTGTGTTCTATTCGATAAGTAGGAGAGCAACCACTTTAAAGCACCAAAACTAAAACCCATTTGTGATAATTTATATATCAATATATTATGGTTTACTTTGTCAAATGCTTTACTAAAATCAGTATATATTACATCTGTTTGCATATTGTTTATTAAACCATCATTTATCAGAGTGGTGAGTTCAAGTAAATTTGTTGTTGTGGAACGATGTTTACAGAAGCCATGTTGGCGTGTAGACAGCAATGAAGATGCCTGATGTAATAGGTCGTCGGTTAAGATTTTCTCTAATAGCTTGGGAATTGAATTCAGCTTAGCAATTCCACGATAATTTGATACTTCAAGTTTGCTACCGTTTTTGAACAAAGGGATTATAAACGATGTTTTCCACACGCTTGGTAAATAGCATAACTCAATAGATTTGTTGAAAATAACCGTAAGCGGAAGGAACAAAGTTTCAGCACAATATTTAAGAAGACAACTAGGTATTCCATCAGGCCCTGGATAAAATGAAGGTTTTAATGATTTTAAGTTTGATAACACAGTTTCAGAATGAATAAATGCAAAATGTATATTCGATGAGTTTGTAAGATGAAAAGGGTATGAAGAATTACTATCGTATATAGTTTTAGAATATGTTGTAGCAAAGAAATCGGCGAACATGTTACTGATCGATATATCATCATCGGCGCTACGGGAACCAAACTTTAGATAACTTGGGTAATCGCAAGCTCGACGCTTAGAGTTGATAAATTTATAAAACGATTTAGGGTTAGATTTCAATGTAGATCCCATACGAGTAATGTAGTTATTATATGCCAGTTTATTTATGTTGTTGTATTCAGAACGAGCGATACAATAGTTTTTAAAATCAACTATGGAGCTAGACCTTTTATATTTCTTGTAAAATTTATTTTTTCGATTTTTTGCATTAATTAAATGACCATTATTCCATGGTGGTCCTTTTTTAGTACAATTTAATGTTTTAGGAACAGTTTCCGAAATGAACTGATGGATTATAGAGTAAAATTTAGAAACGATATTATCAAAATTATCTCCAGAAGTCATGGTACTCCAATTGACATTAGAAAGTAAATAATTAAGTTTCAAATAATCTGTACGACGAAAGCAGTAGTTTTTTTTAGGTTTATTTGTGTTGCTACTTGATGATGGTGTTAATTTATTAGAATGGGGATAAATTTGAACTTCAATAGTAGGATGGTGGATATCTTCAGGGGTTGTTAAAGGGGGTGAGTTACGTACAAATACATCTGTCGGCTGATTAACAAAAGCGAGGTCCAAAAGTCTACCATTAGCGTTATAAATAGGATTAATTTGGAATAATCCGCACCCAGTTAAAGATTGAATGAATTCATTTGAGACTGTAGAAATTAAATAATTATGTTCCAAATGTTTGTTCCACAATAAAAATGGAAGGTTAAAATCTCCAAGAGCTAGAAATATATCAGATGGGTTTGATTGTTCTAAAACATAAGCAATTCTCGTAAGATGAGTATCATAAATATCAGAAGAAGAATTCGGAGGAATGTAGGAGCATGTAACGAACAAGAATCTATTTGTAAGCCTGATTTTGACAGCCACAAATTCCATTATATCACAATGGTCAACTCTAATGCATTCACAGGGTAGATAATTTAAAACTGCGATAAGTACTCCTCCACCACGTTTGTGAGATCGATCGTGTCTAAATATTTGGTATGTTGAGGATAATATTTCAGCATTATGAATATTCTTGTTCAGCCAGGTTTCGGTGAAGACAATAATATGATACGTAAAGTTGTAACTATTGGCATAGAGAGACGAAAGTTTTGTGTTAAGGCCACGGACATTTTGATATACAATACTGATTGTGTTATCTGTCGATAAGTGCATTAATTTTTTGGCACGTTGCCATCAGAGGGCAAATAAACAACATCCGAACGGGGGCTATTTCTATATATATATTCATGTATAATAGATTTAGGAGGCCAAAAATCGGTATTAACTAAAATGTCGAATGTGCTAAAGCTCGTCAAGGTAATAGCTTTGGATGTGTTAATGGCCACTAAAACTTCAATTGGCATTCCAAAAATAGAAGATTGTGAAGCTTGCGAACGATCAAGGAGCCAATAAAAAACCAACAAAAATTACGCGTGCACCGTTGTGAGTAGGATATGGAGGTTTTCCGCTTGTTTTCGCAATTAAACTGGAAGATCTTTGCGACATCCATGTCGGTACTTGGGATATCATTACGCTGGTGTGAAAGTTATGCTGATTTTTATGGGATGAGCGGAAATGAAGGCAGCAGCAGGTAACGAAAGATAATTGAAGTTGGATCAATAGATTGTCCGACACTGTGCTTTGTTTTGGTGGATGTAATTACAACGTTCAGAGAGAGTGGAATGAACAAGATAAACTACGGTTCGTCATGTTGCCCAGTTGCTCAGGAAAAACAATCTGTGCGGAGGCACCAACATTCAGGTCCAGAAGGTAGACTCATAAATTTGTTTCGTTATCTCTGGTCTTCCTTTAAACAAGAAATACTTAGCTGAAGTCTGTTAGAAGCCTACACGTATCATCATCAAAAAAGTTACTGATGTCAGAACTTTAGCCTGTTGGACATCTAGCTATTAGCAAAACATAAATAATATAGATCTCTAACCCTTAGTAACCAGAAGATTGTGATGTTTACGAAGAACACTTCGCCTTGTCTCTTTCAGGAAGCTCAATAAAAAATTCAATAAAACTAACTCACCATTGAGAGTAGGATATGGAGCTCTTTCCGCTTGTTACTATTTACTTGCTGTTATAGCAATTAAACTGAGTTATCCGTTATATGTGTTCTGCTGATTCTGGTAGAAAGTATGCGCGCATTAAGAATGAAACCAGCGGCGGGTATCGAAAGATCAATGAACATGTAAATTGTTTCGAAGATGTTGGGATGAAATAGACTAAAGATTTTGTTTAAGCAATAGTGTGCAGTTCATCAGAACTGGCTATTGTGATGTCTGGTGAGCTAGCACAGTTATCCATAATCTATGTAGATGATAATTCAAATTTCTATCTTGATGTCGGGACCTTAGCCTGTTGGGCATCTGGCTAATAGCCCCAAAGCGACTGCAATATCGTAAGCATCAAGGCATTGGTGTCTAGTATCAAGATTGGGAGAAAATGATCTTTATTACACTGTGCTAGGGATGACAAATTAGCTGACTTTAACGTCGCTGTTCTCAGCATTGGTTATCATAACTATCCGATATTTTCCGAAATTATATCCGAAACAATTGCTGACGTGACAATTCCACGGTTCAACAGTTTCATGTAAAACAATCGGTTGTGGTATTCTTTCAATTCTGGCACATATTAATAGAATAGAGTGTAGCTATTCCGGATTATTTGCTGGAATTAACAGTTCAAGACAGAATAGCGCGGTTTATTGAGATGTATAGAAGCAGCTGGGGTGAAAATATCAACATATCATGGGTCAACATGTAGAACAATCGATTTTGCTATGATGTGTAGAAATATAGTATAGAATCTATTTCCCTTCTGGCACATACCAATAGGAAGTGAAATAACTATTCCAGATAATGTTAATACGACAAAGAAAATTGTAAAGATGTAGGTGGTTTTAACAGTTCTAGGTTATCGTGATTGTTCTTTAGATATCGATAAACATTTTAACGTTTGTAAACGGCTTTTTGAGGAGTTCATTATACGGTTTCTGAGAATATGTTTGTCGACAAGTATTTTTATTATCAAATTTGTATTTGAACTTCTAGCAGCGCCTTTTTAAATCATGTTTATAGCAATACATCGTTTTTTTTTTAGCTTTTCTATGCAGGAAAATTGTTTGTTTGATATGAAATCTTAAGGTACGATCACACTTGGCAAATATTTGCCGAAAAAGACGTAACCATTAAATAAAATATATTTGAATTCGTTAGAACAAGACACAACAAATATTTAGTTTTATTTTATTTTATAGTGTTTGATCTGGCAAAACAATGTCAAACAAATTTGTGCTAAAACAAGTGGTTACGCTTTTTTGAGTAAATATTTGCCAAGTGTGACCATAATATTTTTGGTATTAAGTTTAGTTAGAATTATATTTCCCAAGAAATCACTTACAACTTAATTTTTAGATAAACCAAAACTTATTACAAAATTCAAACAAATTTTAACGAATCCATAAAAATTTAATAAAACGTAAGCGAAATTTTCAAAAGTTCGTTTCGCGTCACACACAAAACTACATTAATTTAAGAAACACATTTTGAAATTTTTTTCAAAATTTAAAAAAACTTACCATTCGGACTAACGGCTGCTTTATCCAATTTATTGACAGCTTCATAGACAGGATCTGAATACTGGGTACTGCCACCACTATACAAATAATCGAAAGGATCATACTCCGCATAAAAAGAAGTACAATCCGAGGCATTATCGTTGTCTGAAAAAATTGATTGAAGCATTTAGAATATACATATATTTAGGTACGAGTATATTAAATAAAAATACGCTGCAAAATATAATTATTGCTGTTTTATTTGTTGTTATTGTTATTGTGCTTTTTTGTTTCTATTTATTTATAATTGTTGTGATTAAAATTAGAAAGAATACACAGGCACACAAACACTCAGTTCAATATTTTTCTTCAAATAGTATTTTAATATGCAACAAATAAGACTTATGGATGAAAAATAGAAAAAAAAATAGAAATAAAACATTAAATAAATCGCAAAGAAATCTGTTCCAAGTTGTTGTTTTTTTAAAAACGTTTTATATATAAAATTGTTTATAAAAATAAAACACGACACTATAAAGAAACGCCAAATAACAGACAAAAATTTATAATAATAAAAATAAAGAATTATAACTACATATATATTTATGTGTTTTAATACAGCCATGATGTTGGCTGGTTGGCTACAGTATGATTTCGTCATTTCGCAAAGATCATATGAAAACATTTCTTTTTTAGTCAATTTTAGCCTAAAGATCACCCAGCCAGAACACAGCGACAACGACTACGTCAACATCAACATCAACGATAACACTAAACGCCGTTGATCACAACCGAACAGAATGCATAAATATGTATGTAAATGTTCGGATGAGCTACAGCCGCAGCCCACACTTGTTGTTTGTAGTTATTTACCCATGAATACAACAACACAGCAAAACATGATTTGAAGTATGTATAGGAATTTAATAATAATTAATAATTTTAGTTTTTTTGTTTTTTTTTATCAAAAATAAACAATAATTTTGAGAGATAAAATTGTTTTATTTATTATTAATTAATTAAAATACATATATGAGATTTTGTGCTAATGCAAAACGAGCCACTGAGTCTGAGCGTAAATAAAACTAAATGTTTAAACTATTAGAAGAAAACTGGAAAAACAAATTTAAAACATTAGCAAGTAATATAAACTCCCGGTTAACCACAGCAATGGCTAAATAAATAGCACTTTATGAAATATTTAGCCTAAGAAATATCTATTGGAAAAAAAGTTTTCTAAACACACTAAAGAAAAAATTTAAATTCAGAAATTTAAATGCAGAAATAAATCAACTCAGGATAATTCTCAGAACTTGTTCCAACTAGTTCTAGAACGGCTATACCAGATTCGTAAATAATAACCTTAAAACTAAAGATAACGCAACTACTTCTACAACCTATTCTGAGCAACAATATTATGATTTTTTTAGAAATTCTAAACAATTTTATTTCAACCAGTTATTTAGAACTACTAAAACATTCGTTCTAGACTATTTTTATAAAACACAAACTACTGTAGAAGAAACTTCATGGCTTCGCTACACAGAAAAAAAAATCATGTTTTTTTCAATTAAACCTTTAATTGATTTTAAAATAATTTTCAATTAAAATTTTAATTGATTCAATTACTTTTTCTGATATTTTCAATTAAATCTCACATTTTTTTTTAATTGATACTATCATTTTGTTTACAGGTCCAATTTCAATTAAATTTTTAATTGATTCCACAAATATTTTAATTGAAACTCATTTTTATTTTTTTCTGCGTAAGGCAACAAACTTTAAATGGGTTCAAGAACCATTAACTGCATTTTCTTTATAAACCAATGACAAAAAAAACAAAATTTTCTTAACTGCTTCACGGAACTAATTCATAATTTTTCGTTTGAAAATCAATGAATTAAAGAACTAGTTCTAGAACCTTTCTTAAAAACGGATGTTAGTTTGTTAACGCTTTCGTAGAACTATTTTCAGCAGAAATCAATGTTTCAAAAACTTGTTTTAGAACTGTTCCAAGGAAGCGGTACAGGCATTGTAACAATTTCAAACAAAAAACCATTCATCGCAATTCTAAACTAGAAGGAGTACTGGCTATGTGAAAAGAGCTGACTTTTAATTAGAGGCTGCTAACGTTTCTGCAAGCATGTACTATTTAGTTCTTAATAAAATAACTAGTTTTAGAACCGTTCTTAAAAACGGTTGTTAGTTTCTTAACACTTCCGTAGAATTAGTTCCGAGTTTGAGAATTTTCAGCAGAAATTATTGTTTCAAGAACTGGTTTTAGATCTGTTCCATGAAAGCGGTACGGGCATCGTAATGATTTCAAACAAAAAACCATTCGTTGCAAGGCTAAACTAAAAGCTGTATGAAAAAATCTAACTTTTAATTAGAGGCTGCTAACGTTTCTGCAAGCATGTATTATTTAGTTCTTGATAAAAGAACCAGTTCTAGAGCCGTTCTTAAGAAGGGGGTTTAGAAGAACTAGCTCCGAGGCTGACAATCTCAAGCAGAAGTCATTTCTTGAAGAACTGTTTTCAGAACTGTTCCAATTAAGCGGTACGGTCATATTAACGATTTCAAACAATAAACCATTAGTCACAATGCTAAATTAGAACGAGTACTGACTATATGCAGAGTATTCGCAGGCTTTTATAAAAATATCAAAATTCCTAATAATGCAATCTCATTTGCACAAGATCGTAAATTGCGCTAGCGGTTTTTATAAAAATTTTGGGAAATGGAATTTTTCATTCTCTTCGCGATATTGGTTATATCCCACGAAAAAAATGAAAACCTTCATTGGAGATAAAAAAAATATTAAGGTACGGTTAAAGTTTGCCAGAGAGCACAGAAATTAGACAGTAGATGACTAGAAACGTGTAATCTGGTCAGACGAATCCAAATTTAATCGTTTTCAATACGATAGTTTAGACGAACAGCCCAGAGAGTTGAAAGACACCATGCTAAGGAAACAATGATGCAAGGTGGGAGAAACGTTGTGGGGTTGCTTTACATGGTGGCACCTCGGACCACTAAAAATAATCAAAGAAAAAAAAACAGGAAATAAGACAATCTGCGTATTTTGCAAACTCATCATCCCGATTTTGTAGATGAGAGCGTATATCGTTTGAATGAAGTTACTTTTCAGCTGGATGGCGACCCAAAGCACACTTTAATGCAGTGGCCAGCAAAAGTCCCGACCTCAATCCGATTGAGGATTTGTGGTCAACCGTGAAAAGACAATTGCGACAATACAGATTAACTCCAACTCATTTGGACGAGCTTTGAGAGCGGTTTCAGAGCGAATGAGAGAGCATTCCAAATGGATTGAAAAATTTGTATAGAAGAGAAAGAAAAATTGTATAAAAATTGCCTTTGGACTTAATATTAAAAATATATACATCATTTACTAGTTTTATTTGGTACATGTACTTGTGTGTGTGTATTTAATAGATAATTTCCAACCACAAGAAAAGTTGCCTAAACATAGAGAAAATATGGTTGTACATGTTTACCACAAAAATGTCAACATTTTTATAAGTTTTGTAACAATGTCATGGTCACTGTAATTATTTACGGCAACCATAATATGGTTAAGTTACGATTCAGATGATTACTACGATCATATATACGATTGTAGTAAGTATGTATATATTTGTGGCAATCATGTTTATGATAAATCTATTTATCATAATTTATTGCGCTTTTATTATGATAGAGAACAACATAATATGGTATAATCTTTAATCATGAATCACTGATCACCATAAACATTACATAATTGCTATAATCATATATATGATTGCTGTAATCATGTAAATGGTAACTTAACCATATTATAGTTGCAGAAATCATATAAATAATGACAGTGATCATAATATTTAAAATTTTTTTTTTTTTTAATATTGAAATAGTTGTAATAAACATGCACAACAATATTTTTTCTGTGCGTGTAAATCGATTTAACGCTTTTATTGCAAAATATTTAAATACTAAGAAAAATGTGCTATTTAATTATGCAATGCTGCTTTTAAATATGAATACACAGCATTTAAAATTAGTAATACCCTACGCTAACTATAAAGCATTTAACATAATAGATAAAAGATGTGCCACTAAAACTACGTTCAGATTTCTTGATATTTTTTTATCCATTTGATAAAATTTTTATTAAATCATATCTAAATATAATTATAACTTTCTGTTAGTGTTTGCAATAATATAAACATTTGCTAAAAATACTCTTGCATAAATAATCATGCAAATTTAGTCAGAGGTTTTTACATTCTGAAGTTAATAAATCAAGTATCTAAAATTAAAAATTGAATTTATCAATGAATAATAAAATGTGTAATACGTATACCTACACATACTTAGTTTATATTTTTTATTGTTACATATTTCGAAATATTACAAACATAAAAAGCGAAAATAACGTAACCACTAATTAAAAGTTATTTTAATTCTTGTTATTACATATTTCGAAAATTTATTTTACTAAAAGAAAAAATCACAATAGAAGTTTAGTTTTATTTTATTTGATAACTATTTGCTTGTACAAAACACTCGTAAGATTTAATATCTTCCAACAAAGTTTTACAAAAAATATTGATTACACTTTTTATTTGCCATGTGTGACCGTATCCTAACTATTGTTAATATGCTTTTCAGTTCTAATAAAACAGCTTCTTAAAATCATTATAATGAGTACATGCACTTTTATAACACCATACCACTATTCTGTAGAGCATTTGCTAGTCGTTTCGACTATTTATTCTCTTGGCTTATTAGTTGATAGACAACGTGTGTGTTGTTTTTTTTTTTAATACAATAAAATGTATTTGGTTAATAATTTTTTTTTCGCATTGACTTGGCAATTGTTGTCAAATCTTCATCTAACTGCCACAATGTTTCGTTTTTTTTTTGTTTTATTTGTGTGGAAAATATATGAAACTTCTCGTGTTAAGAGATTTACTACATGTTTGTTCACAATAATCTCAATATATTTGTATAATTACATTTTTATAATATTTATTATATTTTTGTTATTTACTCACATACTCGTATGTATGTATTTAATAGTGTTTCTATTATAACACCAGAATGTTAGTTTTTAAAGTATATTTTAGGGCTTGCCATTTTCAATAAATTGTATCGACATATTGTTTTGTTTTTCAAAATACATATATACATTTATTTATGTATGTTTAATTAAGTTCTTACCAATATCACAATCGACTATTATTTCAACGTTTGCAGTTAATTTTTTAAATGATACTGACATGTTTAGCGACATGCTTAAACAAATAAATACTAAAACCATTATTCAGAAATTACTTATAGCAGCTATAATCTAAAGCGTCATCATTTTAACCACAAGATTTCTAGGGCAGCATCATTATTATTTACTTAAGCTACACTGCAGAAAAAATCTAAGCATACACAATAAAAAGTGAAAAAAATATTTTACTTAAAACCAGTTAAATTAAAATCGAACTACTTTGTTATTTAAATATAAAAGTATAATTAAAAGAGCCTTTTGTATAAAAATATTTATTAGCGACCCTATACTAGTTATAACCAGAGCTGTTAAATTTGGATTAAAATTAATAATCAATTAATTAATTTGTTTTTTTTTTTTTTTAATTTAATCGATTAATTAAAATTGACTTAAGTTTTAAAGATTAATAATCGATTAGGATTAAATTTAGGTAAGGATTAAAGAAGATTTATTTGGATTAATTTATTTTTTAAAAATAATCCTACGATTAATCCATTTAATCTAAAATATTAATCGATTAATATTTTAGATATATTTGGATTGTTTTTTGGCAACTCTATATAATAAGTTTCATCAACTTTCATGTTTGTTTACTTATAATAATTTGTTTAATTATTAATTGTTAATTGTTTAATCCTGAATTGTTAATTTTTTTTTGTTAAATGTACCTGAACTACATGTACCAATTTTTTTTTTTTTTTGATTATAGATTAATCCTGAATTGAATTGTTTAATTATTAATTGTTGAATCCTGAATTGTTAATTTGTTTTGTTAAATGTACCTGAACTACACGTACCAATTTTTTTTTTGATTATAGATTAATCCTGTTTAATCCAAATAAATCTAAAATATTAATCGATTAATATTTTAGATTAAATGTATTAATCGTAGGATTATTTTTAAAAAATAAATTAATCTAAATAAATCCTCTTTAATCCTGACCTAAATTTAATTCTAATTGATTATTAATCCTTAATTTCGATAACTAATCTTAGTTAATCAATTAAAACAGAAACAAAAAAATTTTAATTCGATTACTAATCATTAAGATTATTAAAATCATTAATTAACAGCTCTGCTAATAACTATTTATTCGGTGCGTTTTTTATTTTTTCCGAAAATTTGATGAAATCTTTATTTTCACTAATTTTTAATTGCAGTTTTTTAATAATTCATCATCATGAAATCTATACGATGAAAAAGGACCCCATTAAATGTATTTTAAATACGAATGTGTGATAAATAAATACATACTATCAAATTCGTCACATGAAGGTTATTGCTAAAGGTGAATAGGAGGATGGAAATCTTTATTTGAAAATAAAATTAACATTTTAAACATGGAAATAAAATTTCTTGTATAGCCCGATGGTTTGGGTTAGGGTCCCAGTGGAGCCCTAACAACTTTAATTGAAAAAATTCAAACAGAAGTAATTAAAATAGAAAACAAAAATAATTAAAAAAAAAGTACCAAATATGTACCGAAATTAGCCATTTTTACCAATTAGTACCTCAGTTTCGAATAGCTTGTCATCAGTTGAATTTTGAGTGGTTAAATGTTTATCTTATCTTTATTAGCTCGTTTATTTAAAAAAAAAGGCTTTTACTATTATTACACTTACTAATCGTTGATCTCTTTTTAAAATGTTTTTATGAATGAATTTATGAAATTAAAAAAATTCAATAAACATTTTTAATAAAAGATAAATTCTTAACTTGGTGCGTTTTTTTTAATGGCGCGTTTTTTTCTTCATTTTGGTGCGTTTTGAAATTTCAAAGTTGACAACGCTGCACACAGCAAACGTAACAATGCCCCAATTGAGAGCCGAATTAGGTGGACAGTTTATTTCACGTTTGGGGCCAGTCAATTGACCGCTTAGATAATCTATAGAGACTAGCCCGCAACGGTTGGCGCACTGTAAGCTAATATTGAAGAATTTATTACTGAGATATCAACGGATATATTAGAGAGAGTATTGAGGCGTAGCCGAAGTCAACATTTCCATGACATCATCTTTAAACATTGAATTATATAGATTGTTCTACCGACGCAAATAAAGATTTCATAAATTGTATGTGTTTTTTTTAATCAAATCCGAAAGCTCTTAAAAAATGTCTTTTTAGTTATGCAACGCAGTGTATATTTGTCCAGCTGGGTTTTCTCTTTCCCAAACAAAAACATTGACAAAACCCCACGTTTTATAAGCTAAGGCATAACAAATGACCTTTCAAATATTAGAGATTGAAATTATAAAAAATTTCCGCTAAAATGAACTGTAGCACAAATAGTTGTCTAAAGAAAAGGTCACACATGGCAAATATTTGCTCAAAAAATCGTTACCTCTAAATAAAATGTATTTGAACTCGTTTATTGAAAAAAAAAACTACGTTTATTTAAGACAAGACACAACAAATACTTAATTCCAATTTACATGAAGCAATTCTTATTGCAAAGATTGATACAATTTAGTCCTTGAAATTTCTTCGGTGTTTACACAGCATTATTCTTATTGCTTAAATCGCTCGTATTTTTATTTGAGAGTATACACATATTTGTATACACACATATGTAATACGAATTGCTAGTACAATCAAGTGTGTACTAGACTTATCTTCCCCACACCACGATGTCTAAAAGGCAATCAGCTTAGCTTAAAGAATTGATTCGTATAAATTGGGACAAAGTTTACTGTGTGCTGTAAAAAGTGGTAAATCCATTGAGAAACTTCAACAAATTCAGTGAACTATTCAGATAAAAATTAATTCCATTTATTTCAATTAAATATGTATGTTTGTGTTAAGAGTATTTGGATGAGATCTATTTTTAGCAAAGGATCTAATTAAGAAACAATATTCAACATCTTTAGTTGCTCTTCCGTTTGGAAGAGATGCTCGGTAAGTTTTGAGCATATATCATTCAATTGAGCTTTTTGCTTTAAATTTGCAAACATGTACGTTGTTGACGTCGTTTGTAGTTTTATTCTATTTAATGCTGTTTGATCTTGCAAAACTTTTGTAAGAGTAATTAACGTCAAACAAATATGTGCCAAAAAAAAATTGGTTTCTCTTATTTGAGTAAATATATGCCATGTGTGACCTACCATACCTTAAGTAAGTTAAGAAGAATAAAATGAACTAAGTTAAAATCTAAACTTGAAATGTAGATAAAGGAGTTCATAAGTGTTAAAGCTTTAAAAATGTATACAGTATAAGACAAAACATTTGCAGCTCATATTAAAAAATTAATATCAAGTCTGTACTATAAGCATGTAACTATTTTTAAAAATGTATTTAACATGATCTTGTTTCTTTTTTCCTTCTAAATAAATTACGAAGAAAACAAATATTTTTTTTTTGTCCAGGAGAAAAATTTCTATAGCGCCCTACGTAAAATCATACCATTTCTTGATGAGAAAATACAATTGAACTCTTACATTTCTTATACTTGAGAAGTAAAAATCGTTATACATATTTTCTTTTGTTTTGATTACATTCGCAGTTTTTTTGAGTGATATCAGATTTTTCTTATTAGTCTTATTTTTCTTAAAGTTTTGTAAATTAACAAAAAAACATTTACTAATTTGCTGAAATATAGAAAATTATGGCACCTGAAATATTCGGTAAAGCGATACGAAAGCTTATTGCAGACGCTTTCAACCAGGGAATTTTCCAAAAGGAAATCTCGTATAAATATAAAGTTCACAAGTCTTCAGTTTCACGAATTTTATCACGTTTAAAAAAAATCTTCGGAAGTGATCAGTAAAGGCGGTCGGCCGCGAAAGACTGGCCAAAGAACAGACTCTCTAATGGCCGAATTCTCAGTCATTAGTTAACCATTGGTAAACTAAAATACGAACTATTGTTTAACTATTACTTGGTATTCTTATGGCAAACTAAGCATTGCGAATAAAGACTCATTAGTTAAGCCCTTGACATTAGCTAACTAAAGACTGTGAATTTAGCCATAATAAAGAGAAAGGTCAAGAAGTATACCTTTAAATCGGTTCTGATATTAGTAAATTAATTAAAAATACCTGTAGTGCTAGAATCATTTACAGACGTCTAGTCGATGCTGGTTTGTCATCATATCGGCCAGCTAAAAAACCCTTGATATCTAAGCGTAACCAATTAATCATGAACATGTTAGATGGATGGCTAATCAGTGGAAAAACGTTCTTTTTAATGGATATTTTAATGAAAGTGATGAGATAAATCATGTCAGAAGACCAAATGCAAATCGAGTACAACAAGATTATTGTCGATAAAGCATGGAGGTGGCCATGTTATGGCCTATGTGGTATAATGGATAAGTGGTTCTATAAGGGCATTCTTGAATATGTTATGCTGGCTTATGCTGAGTGGAAAATACCTATATGTTCGACCTTTCAGCAAGATAATGACACCAAGCACACCTCAAAGGTGATGAAAGAATGGTTCCTTAGTCACCGGATCTTAATCCGATTGAAAACCTTTGTGATAAATGCCAAAGAATTTTTTTAAACGGATCCAGGATACTTGGCATAGTATACCATAGGAAGTGATAACCAATTTAATAGAGTCCATGCCAGTACGATGTCAGGCTGTTATTCAAAATAAGAGATGCGCGACAAAATACTAAAAGAAAAGGAAGCCAAATAACAAATTTTATTAATTGCAATTGTTTTGTCTTGCTGAAATATTCAGTATCTTTAATTTGTTTTATAACAAAAAAAAAATATTAAATGATAAAGAAACCAAAGAAATGTTGACCTAATTTTGTTTATTAAATGTATTTAAAAAAATAAGTAATAATAAAAAAAATTATAGCACAACTAATATTTTTTTGGTAAAAATTAAAAAAAAATTTCCAGTTGCAAATGTTTTGTCTGATACTGTAGTATGATTAAAAACATTAAACTTTGTTTATACACAAATAAATTTAACATTATAGAACTTCAGCCTAAACAATAATGCAAAAGTGTTAATAATAATGCAATTAATTGGGTTAAACACAGCTGAGCTGTTTAGAGGGAAAACAAAACAATATGAGCAAAAATGCAGCTGAAGACTAAGGAATAGATATGTATGTGTGTAAAATGTGTGACAATCATAAACAAAATGGGGCTAATGACTGATAAAAATAACAACAAACTAATTGCATTAGCAATATATATATTAACAATATTACTTAGCATTTTTGAGAATTTATAAGGAATAAAACAACAGATTTGAGGTTTTTTTTTTATTAACTTTTGTTTTATTCAAGCACATTTTTATCTGAAATCAAACAGTCTAAATAGGTTTTAAAAAAAAGCCAAGCAGAAAGTTTAATGAGATAAAAATTTGCGAATATAAAATAATTTTTATTAAATTTCTTTGTTTTTTTTTATAATTTTTAACATGATATTCAATACAAAATCAAAGGAGAAAATGTTTTACAATTTTGTATACTGTATGCTTGCATTAGAATAATAAATATGTAGTAATAAATTTAATTGTATTTAATATAGTATAACAGTTTGGCTGCCTTTTGTTTTTTAATTTTATTAAAATGAATAGTTTAAAAAATAAATTAATTTAAATAATTACGATTTAATTTGTTTTGTTTTTAAATTAATTTTTAAGACACACAATAATTAATAAACTAGAAAAAATCGGCAAACAAAATTGTCTTTTATATAAAATAGATTGTATGTAATAAAATGTTTTAATTGTTTTTTAGTTATAAATTTAGTTTGTTTTTTAACTACACAAAAAAAGTAATGCTTTAGTTGTAATATTTTTATCAGACCTTAGCTCAACAGCTGCATCAGAACTCAAAACTTTGTTAACATTTCTATATCAAATTTTAAATTATAACATTCCCAATTCGAAACACAAATAGTGAGACAGAGAGAGAGAGAGAGAGTGAGAAAAATAAAAAAAGCTCTCAAATACTTAGTTTAATTAATTAGAGGTAATGTAATGTTGTTTATTTTTTTTTTAAATTTTTTAAGTTTCGTAGTTCGAATTATATCGAAATGGTTAGGTTTATATTTTCTCTTTTTTGTTCGTTTCGAAGTTCGAATTATATCAAAATGGTTGGGTTTCGTATTTTCTCTATAAATCTCTTTTGGTTTCGTTTTATGTTTGTATATAATATTATTTGTTAAGTCTTTTGGTAACTGAAATATAAGAGAAAGTAAAAAAACATAAAAGTATTTAAAAAACATAATTATTTAGTTGATAAACGAAATTTGTTAGAAACAAAACAGAACAAAACAACAAGGTAACAATTATTATATAAAAAAGTTAATAGCAAAAATGCATTTAACATGTAGCATGCTACTACTAAAAATACTGGCAGCAACTACATAATTGAAAAGAGAGTAATTGTTACACATAGAATTAAAGTAATACAAAATGGAAATGATTCAAATCAGCTACAACTAAAACTTTCACTATTTCGAAAAGTTTTAAATCAACGTAACTACAATCATGCAAATTACTCGTTTATAATCACATAAATTGTATTCGATTCGAATTAAATCGAATTCTATTAAATCGAATTCAAATATTCTTTTCAAATCGAATTACTACTTAAAGCCTAATGCAATTGTTTAGTTACAAAACTCTTTCTCAATAACACTCAGAACTCATAGACAATTCCTTACAACTATGGTTTACGAGTATATTTTGTAGGGCACTGCAACGTTCAGGACAATGAGATGAGATGAATGCAGATGAAGTCGCACGACGGAGTTTTGCATTGACATAATTACATTCGAATAATGATCGTTCGATTATTCGAACAATTTCTTACTAATAATTATTCGAAGAATGTATAAATGACCATTTTCAAATAACGAATCAGTCGATTAATTTTGTACAGAATAATCGAATAAATAAATTTGTTTTAATTTGTCGTTGTTTGTTTTTATATATTTATTTTTTTTTAAATTTTTAAAAGTCTAAAAATTTCGTCTATTGAACCACGATATGAAATTTAAAGAAAATTTTTAAATCCCTATAGACCGATAGCTCTTTTTACAAAAAATAAACGTTACTACAATAACGTATTATTCTAGTTATTTATTCTATTCTTAATTATTTAGTAAAAAAAAGATTGAAAGATTTTATAATGGAAACAGAAAGTTTAAAGTCTACATATGACTGTCATTGGATTGAACTCAAACCGTAGTGGAATGCTGATGCCAATTAAATAATTTTTGTAGTATGTTTTGAAATACATAGTTTTTTATACATTAAAAATTTTCTCTGACTAATAAAATATAGGCCTTAATTTTGTAAATCACTTGCGTTTAACGCATCACCTACGATTTTGCGAACACATCACCAAAAATATGAAATTTTGTAAATCACTGCGTCATTGCGTTTAGCGAACGCAGAAATATTACGTTGTTATAATACTGTCAAATCATTACGTGGTTAATGTTGCCATTGTAAATGTTGATACTGAAATATAAAATAAAAATTTACATAAAGCTACACTTAATTTGCATTGGCAATGCTACAAACCTATCAGCTGTTCAATAATTTTGTTTGGTTATTTATCAAGAAAATATTTCAAAATTTAAAGCTTTATATAAATACAAAGATACTAAGGGGTATAAAAAAATGTTCGCACTTATGGGTATGTCTTCTTCTTCGGATGACGAAGATTCTTCAAGAGTCCTAGGCATTCATATCTATTGGAAAAACCCAATTGCGCTCTACTATCAACATAATGAATTTAACGAGTAAATTACGTTTTAAAGATTTCAGATGAACTTCCGAATGAACAATTGCAATTGCATTCAGGAGTTTCGACGTAGCTTCGCAAACATTTGCCTTTGAACTGCCAAAATTAATTAATTCATTTTAGCTATCAATAATTTAAATTGAGCTGCCGTTGTGGCTACTTTTTCGCCCTAAGAAAAATTTTAGTAGTATTTTATACTAAATGAATATGTTTTGTATATACATATTTACTTACATCGTCTTAATAAAGTACCTAAAAATATTAAATATTAATTTAATTCAACTTTTAAAACTGACGCCAAGAAAATGGAGGCGTTAATTTTGACAACGCAAGTGATAAAAAGTTTAAAATATATAAGCCTATATCTCGTGAACTACTGGGTGTCGGATAATTTATAATACATCAAATTAAAGGTATTAATACCTTTCTAACGATATATATCATGATTATAAAATATGGACCGACTATAGGTTAAGTCCGAAAATAATATTTTTTTTTAATATCTAACAAATTAGAAAAAAGTTTATATAAGTGTTATTTTAGTTTATTAATATAAATAGCCAAGACATTAGGCTTTAATTTAAGGTATGATATGTGTATGTAGGTACTAAAGTGTGGCACAAACACAACAAAAATGTCTTACAAGCATTTCATGAAATTAAAATTAGTGTGTATGTATTAATTGCTCTTTGTAATGGGTGATTTTTTAAAAGCTATAGGAAAGTTTTCCAAAAAAAAAACACATAAAATTTGAAAAATGCATGAAATCTTTATTTTAATCGATAATACGGTCCATATAATTCAATGTTTGAAGATTCTTTCATGCAAATGTTGACCTTGACTGCGCCTCAAATGGTCCATCCGCTTAGTCCAATTTTGGCATACTCTTTCCAACATTTCGGCCGGTATTTCACGAATAAATGCTTCAATGTTGTCTTCCAATGCGTCAATTGAAGCCGGCTTGTCTGTATAGACATGAGCTTTAACATAGCCCCACAAAAAATAGTCTAAAGGCGTTAAATCGCACGATCTAGGCGGCCAATTGACCGGTCCCGCGCGTGCTGTGTGGCATGGGGCGCCGTCTTGTTGAAACCACATGCCATGCAAGTCAAGCTCTTGCATTTTGGGCAAAAAAAAAGTTGGATATCATCTCACGGTAGCGCTCACTATTCACAATTACGTTACGATTCGCATCATTTGAAGAAGTACGGTCCAATGATGCCACCAGCCCAGAAACCGCACCAAACTGTGACTCTTTCTGGATGCATTGGTAGCTCTTGCAATGCTTCTGTCTGATATTCACACCAAAATCGACAATTCTGCTTATTTACGTACCCATTGAGCCAAAAATGAGCTTCGTCGTTGCACACAAAGAAGCGCGCGATGAACTTTCTTAACAGAGCACGCATTTTGATAATAAAATTCAATAACTTGCAAGCGTTGTTCGTTTGTAAGACGATTCATGGTTAAATTATAGACCAAACTGAAAATGCTGTTTAAACCAGTGTTGCCAAAAGGATAATAGCTAAAAAATCACCATTTAAAACACACCTACTATTTCTTTCTGTAAGAAACATTTATTTAATCTTTTGAATCCACATCTAATATTAAAAATAGAATTCATGGTATTTAAAATCATTGTGATTTTTATTTATTTTATTATACCCTACATCACCATAGTAGGGAAGTCATATTAGTTTTATTCTGATGTTTGTAACGCCCAAAAATATTAGTCTAACATCCGCCTTAAATTATACCAATCGACTCAGTAACAGTTTCTGATTCGACTTAATGGCTGTTCACGCAGTTTTGAAGATATTTCGATTGTTGAAATTGGTCCATTATTTCACTTAGGGCTTTATCGATCATAAATGTGTGATTTATAAACGTATACAAATAAATGTTGCCATAAATAAGTAATAGATGAAAGCTAATCACACCTACATACATATTTTGTGCAGATCGGTCAATAATTAGTCAATGCTCCCATATAAAGCTCAATTCCGAAACTCATTTTAACGACCATAAATCTCCTAAGAATGTGCAATTACGAATTAGAAATCATGGCACCAAATTTTATAACGATTGGTCGATAATTTGTCAAAGCTCTTATATAAAAACCACTTCAACATGCATCATAATCGGGATAGACTGACTATACATTCTAACTTAGTTTTTATAGAATTAATTTTACTATATATGTACATCATATATGTTTAACTTCTGAATTACTAAATGGTAAAACTAAAATCTTCATAACAAAAGATGAAAGGCAATTTTCATAAAACGCATTCTTGTTTTCACAAACTTGCTTCCAAAATACTACGGTTGAGTTTTTTATAGAATAGATTGTTCAAACAATTTTAAACATTTAATTTGTTTTTTTTTACAAAGAATAGTAACTTAGAATAGCAATATGTTTTTTCCTTAATAATTACTCTTATATTTGCAATTCAAAAACCGCCTGCAAGATCCTAGTTGTCAACATCAAAATAGTTTTGGGTATTTCTCAATAAATCTGTGTTCACACGTTGCCAATCTTACTGATAAGATTCTAATCATTTTTCTTTGGACTATAGAGGCTTAAATTATGAATAAAAAGCTAAACGAATTTGAAGGGTACTTGCAAAGTTTCTACGGTTTTTTATACCCTTCCCTATTTCGCCCAAAAAAGAGGAAGATTTTCAATAAGACTTGCAACGTGTAAACACAGACTAAAAATCTTTTAAGATTATTTAATTTATGCAAAATGAAGTAATTTTTTATATTTCATTCTTGTTTTGACGTTTAATTTTCATTTCTAATGCTAATTTGTTGTTTTATGCTAAACATATTGAATATATGTAAAAGGTTTGATTATATTATTATGTAGTAAATGTATTGTCAGAAAAAAATGTTCGAAAAATGCCTCAACAACCTTGGAAACTTAAAATTTTTGTCTTCCTACGTTGACAGAAAAAGCATTGTCAATGCATTGTATGACAAAAATATTGTCAGACATTTAACAATCGTGTCAGATTATTGTCACACACTTTTTATTGTCAAAAGGGCAATTGGAAGGTGTACTACGTAATGCTTTATAGATGGCGTAATTAAAGGTCTGCTGAATTAATAATTTATTAAGGAAAGTAAAAGAAAGGATTTTAAATAAAAGAAGAGTTTTTAATTAATTTTAAATTAATTAAAAAACACACATGTATTTTTACATGTATATAAAGTTCTGCTTCACGCATATTTTACACTCCAAACTTTCATAAAAGACTAAATTTATAGACGCTCTCTTTTTTCTCTTTTTTTTAACATTTCTTCTATAAGGCCTACAAATGGAAGCACTTGTAATTTTTCCCGCTGGGTACTTTCTAGTACATATGTACTTATGCAGCGATATTTGTTCCATGACAATACTGACACACACACAGTTTGACAGCGAATGTGCCAATTTTGAAAGCTGTTATAAAGCTGTAATATATTGGTGGTTAGATTTTAAAGATTTTAAAGACAACCGATATCCTGAACATCTATCATTTACTTGAAAATGCGTTACAGGAACTAAATAAATAAAACTTGTATTACTTTTGTTGTTTGCATTTCAGTGACCCTCAATACGAAACTTTATTGTTTTCATTACAAAATGTTATGCGTTGTTATTGTTTATTAATTCTTCTCTCGTTTAAAATCGTCATTCATAAACAGAAAAACAACTTATAGATCAATAACAATAAACCTCGTAACAAGTCCTGATCAATTGTCGATAAAATTTTCCAAAGCAATACCAAATAAAAACCAGGGGGGCTATTTTGTAACTCATTTCGAAAAGAAAATCGTTCGATTTTGTGTACTTTCGAAAACGTATACATTGTATTTCTTCGAATCGAAATACACAGTAACCCCACTAGTTACCAAAAGCACACATATGAAAAAATGAGCTCAATAAACTCCACTTCAATGTATCAAGTATAAAAGAAATAAGTTTTATTACTAAAACAGCAGGCTGAATCAACAGATTCCGTGGCAAGTTTGAAATCATAACCACCAAACTAAAACGACGAATTGAAAGATACTTGCAATTTAGCTACAAGGATAAACACCTTAATAGTGCACAAAATTTCTAAAAATTTTAAAAATATACATATAATACTGACGTTTTCATTACAATCTTGTGACTATATCGAACATTTTTAAAGCAGTATGTATGTGATAATGTTGCCCAGTATTCCTTCACCTGTTTGGATTTCATAATTAATAGAATAGAGCGAATAGAACGACTTCATAAAAGTATAATACGCTTTCCTGCATTAAACCAAAGAGAGCTTTAGTCCAATTAGTTGTTTTATAGATACGGACTTGATAGATTAGAAAGCGTAATACATATCTGCAAATATTTTAAAAAAGCAAATTTCATCAAAAAAATGTAATTTTCTTTTGGCAAAATTATTGCTAAAAGTATTACCAAATGCTTTTGTAACAGTAAACAAGTTAAATATGTATCACAAAATAACTACATATTCATATAAAAGTTACGGAAACGGAATATTAAAGGCAGCGGTAGCCCGTTATTTAAACGAAAACTGTAACATTAAGTAATGGAAGCCCATCTTGTGTAGCCTACATATTAGAGACAGTATTGTCCTTAAAAATTACAAAAATATGCGCCTATGTTCTATATTCCACTACGAAGTGAAACTAAATCGTTTTCAATACCACATGGACAATTTCACGACGTTCTAGAAAACGAGCTGAAACTTTTAACTACGATGAACGAAACTAAGTGATATATTACTTTTCAAATCATTTTCACAACATTTAGAACACAAAATTAATGAAAATTTCACATCCACATCATTTTACAAATGTAGAATCCAGGTGATAAAGAGACAGAAAGCTCCCGTTGCATAGGCCATCAACAATTTGAAGTAAATATTTTGTAAAAAATTTTAAAAAAAAAATTGTGAGAAACGCTCAACTAATTGAACTTATATTTTTGCTCACAAAATTATACTCTTGAAAAATGATAAATGAAATATTGATATTTTTATTTACAAAATTACATGGTTTTGGAAATGTTACACTAGAAAATATAAACATGAAATCACAATATTAACTATTAGATATGAAAAATGATACGCAAAATAAAAAGCAATGGAAATTATAAAAAGCATAATGATTTTTAGTTTCTTGAACAAATAATAAAACATTAACAAACACGATAAATGCAAACAAAAAATTATAGTGCTATATTCGGCTATGCCGAGTCTTATATACCCTTCACCTTTGTTGTGGATGCATAATTATATTAATAATATTAATACACTTTGTTGGATGAAATGTTTAGAGATTGTCTCGGATTTTTGCTCATATCTCCGTTATTTATGGACGAATTTTGCTGATTTTAAATAGCAAACTTCTCGAAAGCATGTCTCACAAAATTATTGAAGATTTGGATCCCGAAGATATCTGGGGATTTCAGAAAATTGATTTCAACAGACAGACAGACATACAGACGGATATGACTTAATAGACTCCGCTATCTATAAGGATCCAAAATATATATATTTTATAGGGTCGGAAATTATATTGTGGAAATCTCACGAAGGTGAAGGGTATAACAAGAACTCTAAACTATTATATACACTAGAACAACCAAAAGAATAATAAACAATAAAAGCAAAATAAAATAGAAACAAAAAAGAAACTGCTAAATAAAGTATAAAACAAAAATCAAGCTTACCATCACCATCTTCATTTAGTAAAGGATCGAAGGCTTCTAAAACACTGACACGGGAACTAAAATAAAAATTGATTGAATAAAGAAATAATTTTTTTTTTTTTAACTCAAGCACCACTTACTCATCTTCATGCGATAAATCAATTAAATCCAAGCCTGCGGCTTTGGGTTTACGGGCTGGTGGCGTCTGACGTCTAAAATTATTTTGTCCATTACTTTGAGTAGATATAGCGGAAGTGTTTGAGGATGTGGAATGTGTATGATTAAAACTAATGCTGCTGGATGATGGTAAATCAGTGGAATTAATTACATGATTGGGTTTGTTATTCATGTTGTGAACGCCAGCAGCCAAAGAGGATGCAGATGATACAAATGATGAGCTCGGCGCTGCCATGTTAGTGGGATAATGGTGGTGGTAATGCTGACTGGGCTGTGCTACCACATTGTATTGGAAACCATAGGGATTTGGATATTGTACTGGGGCAGTGTAAGGCACACCAGCTGCTTGAACCATGACGGGCGGGGTTTGAGGATAGTAAGAGGATGCCGCCTGTATGGGTGCCATAAAGCCCATAGGACGGGCTGCATATACGGGTGCCGTATATGGGGGTTGTGACATACTGTACAGCTTTTGCAATTCATCATGGGTTAATGGTACTTTTTGCTGCTGGGGTGGCGGGTTGAAGGGTACCAATTGCATACCAACAGCACCGGCCGCTGTTGTCACACCATACTGAGCTGGTGGATGTACAGCAGCGGCACTGCCCGCAAACATGGCTACTGCTGGTGTAGCGGTTACTGGGGCATGATAACCCGGATACATGGGTGCTGCTGCTGTAGGACCCAAAGGCACTAATGCTGTTTGTGGATTTGTGGCTTGTAGCTTTTGTAAATCCTCAATTAATTGTTCAAAGGACGAACTCTCCGATTTCTTTGAGGTTGGACTAGCAAAATTGATCAAATCATTTTCCGCGATTGTTGTGGAGGCAGGCGGTGTCTTTGAACGCTCTAAATCCGTTAGCAAAGTAGATGGTGGCATATTAGGTGTTATTTCCGAGTGACGCCGTTGTGGCTGCTGGCTGGAGGGCTGGGGCGGTGGCAATACCACACCATATTGAGAGGAACTTGATGTTTCCGCAGAATCTCTGCGAGCAAAGTGCTGACGTCTAATTTGAGCATAGTTGCGATTTTTGGCCTCCTGCTGCACAGACTGTGTATAGGCGATGCCATATTTTTGGCTACGCTTAAAATCCTCCAAGGCTTGCTGTTCTAAACTTAGAGCGGTCGCCTTGGCCAAATCTTCTTGAAATTGTTTTTCATAATCAATTTCGGCTTGATTAGACATAGTTTGTGGGTTTTACACAATATTGGCTCAATGGTGGTAAAGGTAAGATTCTATATGATAAGAGAAAACAAACAAAACAAACAATGTTAATTAATGTTGTGCTAATGAAAAAAAAGATATCTACTGTTTAACTTATAGTGGCAACCAATTCTTTGTTGGTCTATTTTGCAAATGGCCATTGTAAGGCAGTTTCAATTAAATTTTTATTTCGTTTTCTGGTCTGTTTTTAACTTTATCTACGACCTGGTTTATAGACACCTCAATCAACTTTTTTGTTGGTTATTGTGTATTACTATTGTTCTTGTTGTTGCTGTTTGTTGTGATATCGATAATAAAATAATTTTATCTTTGCTTTGTTGAAAGTGATAATGAAAATGTTGTTATTTGCGTTTTTTTTTTGTTGTTTATACATGCATTTTGATTGCACAAATGAAATTGTAGACTAAAATAAAAAAAAAAAATTATTTAAGTTTATTTTTAACGATTTAGCAGTGAATAGGGAAGGGAGAAAGAAAGTTATTAACGTTCAACGCATGTTCCGGACAAAAGAGCAACTAAAATATTTTTTTAAAAACCTCAAGCTTGAACAATTATATAAAATTTAATAGAAGCATCAATGAGAGAACTAAAAAAACAATGAAATAATAAAATTAATTATTTAATGTCATTATAAACTAGTAGTATGAGTTTTTTTTCAGTATAAAATCATAAAAAACAACAATTCCACTTTAGAAATATAAAGTGGTTTCATTCCGAAAAAAATTAGTTTTTTGTTTTCTAAAGACTCAATTTACGGAATCAAAACCACATTCGATCGGAATTGAGTTCTGTGACATGGCTGAACATGTCACTCTCACGACACTGCTGTTACATCAACAACGTTAACATTTTACAAGAAAACAGCTGTGGGGTATTGTGAATTTCGATTAGAAAGCAAAAGCTTTCGAAATACAATGTAAAAAGTATACAAATTCGAACGATCTTCTTTTCGAATCGAAATACATAATAACCCTGGTGTCCTTGATCTGCTAGTCTTGCCAAAAGAAAAGTTGCTAAAAAAAAATTACCTTTAAAACCAATCTATTACTTTGTGATAATCTTTAAAAAAAATAATTTTTATTTAATTTTATTCATATGTAGGTATAAATTTCAATTGCATTTTGTTAATTAATTAAAAAACATTAGCTTTTAATTTATTAACAAAAATTTGTCTTTGGTAATTAAAAACAGCAGGTACCTTATACATTTACATACACATATCTATTTAGTAGTATTTCTATAAAAATTTTAAAATCACTTATATTTAAGCTTAAGTTCCTCCCTTGCCAACCTCTCCTTCATTTCCAACTCCCGAATCTTTAATTTTTCCTGACTATTTATGGCGTGTATTTTTATTTTTTCTTTGCTGGTCAATTCTCTTTCCTTCAGCAGCAATTTCATCACTTTTATTTTGTCTTTTAAGCGCAACTGTTCCACATTAACACCTAATTCATTACATTTCACGCTGAAATCGGAGTCCATGTGAGAGTGGTTTGAATTATTCAAATCTGGATTAATTTCCATCATTTCAGGCTCAAATGATTTGCTAGTATTGGGTAAATTATCGTCATCGGATTTTTCTGTTGTATTTTCGCTATCAATTACTATTGAGCCAAACAAATTGCTAGTAGGGAGTGAATGTAAACATTCTTCTTTGATGGTAGGAAGTTGCATCATTTGATGGCCAAAAATTTGCTCTAGTTCATAGTAGTAGTTGCACTTTTTTAACACGCTAGCTAAAAATGCATTTACATGCATAAATATGTATATTAAATATTCAGATTGTGTGTAACTAATAAATAAAGTAAAGTACTTTTAGTTTCATCATTATCCGCAAGACTGCTGGTCTCACTTTCAAAAGCCCTAGCTCTGTAGTAGCTATACCTCATATTTTTCACTTTTGAACGCACCGTCTTCCATTGTATATTGAAATTGTTTTCATTGCAAAATCGCAGATAAAATAACTGAGCACTTGGTTTCTAAAAAATATGCTAAAGAATACATTTACATTTTTAGTTGTAATTGTTATAACAAACCTCCGTCTCGCGATTGTTTAACAAAAACTCAATAAGCGCTTTTTCTTCTGCCACAGTCCATTTCTTAATTGGTTTGAGCCTAACGCGCGTTTGTTTTACCTAAAACGTAAAACAACAAACATTTTACTTTGTAAGAGTTAATATTTTATACAACTCAAAGGGATTTACCTGATTTGTATTCATTTTATTTTCCTTTTTAATACAATTTTATTTTTTTGTTAAAAATGCTTTAGAAATTTTCATTTGTTTTCTTTATGGTTATGGTTGTAAATCACTGTGGATTAATATTTTGAAAAATATAACACTTAACAGGTTTAACGAACATAGAACGCATCAAAGTGTTATTGTGTTGTTACCAATAACATTTTAACATTATGTTTAAATGCTTAACAGCTGCAAACAGGTTTTGTGTAAAGAACAACAACAGTTCTTTATTATTTATGTAAACTATGAAATAACATTTCAATTTGTTTGGTGTTAAATTGAATAACACAAGTGGTCTTTTTAATGTGGAATCAAACAAACGTAGCCAGTATATTTCCAAGTTAGGCTTGGTTTTCACTATGTCATTTTTGTTGTCAAATTGTTGGTAATTGTATGAAAACGGGTTGTCATATGGCGTTACCTATGTTTGCAATTGCCAACAATTTGGACAATTTGAAAACAAAAATGACATAGTGAAAACGCGGCCTTAGAAACACAACTACTACAGTAACACTTGCCCTTTGAGCTGACAAAATCAAGACTAAGCTGTTGCGCCGTAATACTGGAAATCGCTACCCTGTTAAAATATTTAATGATATGTATGTATTTGTGTAATTCTTTTTAAGAAATATATACCAGATGAATAAAGTGTTTTGGTGTATTTTAAAGCATTTTTGACATAATAACGCAATTTTGAATTTTGATAAAACTTTGTCGTAAAGAATGCTTGATTAAATTGTGCAATAGTTTTGGAAACGCTAAATTCAACGGTATCAATTCATTACAACTTTTAAACAATGACTAAGGAATGGTGACATCTAACAAGAGGCAGCAAACTTTTCTTTTATATAAATATCCAAAATCTTAGTTAATGAGGTAACAAAAGAGCTCCACTTCACACCACAACCGCAATTTGTCTTTTTTTTTTGTGGCAAATTTATAAATACTTTTGGTGCCGGTAGATGTTTGAGAATCTTGTTTTAACATTTATATATAATAAGGCAATTTGTCGTAAAGAATACGTGCTTTTTATTTCGGGTGCAACATACAATACTGAAACCTGAAGCATTTTCAGAAACTGTCTTAAAGAATGCCTGCCTATTTCATAGCTCTGTTTTCATCATTCTGTTTTGCACTACGTTTTTTATATTTATGCATTTTTAGGTCCTGGTTAGTTATAGGTTCAAATTAAGACTGTAAGTGTGCCCTAGGTGAGTTGTTCAACGTTTGTCTGTTTTGGGCACCAGGTTACTATGATATAATAGGTAATGAAATAGCAGATGAGCTCGCGAGGCATAGTTCGGAACTATACTTGAATGTGGTAAAAGTAACAGTAAAACCATCACTGTGCTATTACCACAGGATAGTATTAGAGGAAGTCATACTAAGTACTGACCGGTCATGGGTAGTAGAACAGGCTGTAGGTTATTAAGAGCCTTATGGCCAAAATTTAATACTTCAGGTACCAGAACATTATTAAGCCTAGATAAAACTAGTTTGTGTGATAGCGGGTTTGATTACGGGTCACAAATAGATGGAATAACAATACTCTGGATCTCTGTAGAATATGCGTATAGCAGTTGAAAACCGTTGAGCATATTATCTACCACTGCCCGGGACTTCAGCATCATAGTTATAGATGGTGAGGTAGCCAATTTATTTATAAGGGAATTAGGATAACAATACATATGTCTTTTAAAAAGGCGGATCTTTAATTTCTCCAGGTGGTCTGTCCTTTACAATCACCTGGGATCATACTTTCCGAACCAAACTTTTTTCTGTAGGAGATTCCCAATGCGCCTTTAGGTCTCCGAGTAAATTATTTAACTTAGAAGGTTTAAAACCAAAATCTCAAGTATTCTTCTTTTCCTAGTATGTTACTGGTTTCTTTATGTTGTTTTTTTTGTTTATCAGCTGTGCATATTGTTTGCTTGTATTGTTTTATAACATTCAAAACATTTTTGGAAGCTTTAGCTCTATTTGCAATCATTGAACCATATAATGTCGGAATTTCAAGGAATTTGTACACCTTACATTTTCTATTTTATTTTTCCATCGCTTAGCATTAATTGTTTAAGATCTTCGCTTCATTTTATTCATACAAGTGGTTTTTTAAAGGCATATTTCACTTTTTGTTATATGTATGTAGATAAATCACTGTTAACTGATACCTTATATAAAATAACACTTTGTATACAGGTATCCCTCGATTTACGCGGTACTTTATTTGCGCGGTTTCGATATAACGCGATTTAATAATAGTGACCATTTTTCTGTATAATTATAATTATTTTTTTAATACGGATTTTCGGTCCCAAATTTAAATTTTGTATATAGCAATTTGCGCGGTTTATTATATTTCTGTTCCCAAAACAGAATTTTGTATTGATAACTAATCTTTATTTACGTGGTTTTGAATTACGCGGGTTTTATTCGGCCCCAACGTACCGCGTAAATCGAGGGATACCTGTACATACATACATATGTATTAAAGAACTTACGTCTTAAGAGATAAACCACAACGTTATTAAGGTACATCTGTTATTTATAACATTTTAACATTATGTATAAATGCTTAACAGACACTTACAGTTAGGCATAATGTTAAGATTTGATGTTTTTTTTTCGATGGTAGTATGTATTGTAATTGTAATATTTTCTTGGTAATAGAAAAGCTTTTACAAACACCTGTCGGCAATACTTTCGTTTAATTTAAACAAAGAAAACTAATAAAATAATTAGGTATAATGTATCCAAAAATCTGCTCACTTTTACTACATAGTGTAAATAAACTTTTGTGTTTTATATGTATGTATGTATGTATGTATGTATGTATGAATGTATGTATGTAAATAGTTGATGATTACAAACAAACAAGAATTTATAAATAAATAACAAATAAAAACTAAGATATTTCAATAAATAATAAGTTGTGGTTGACCGCGTAAACTACATTTCACTTTCGATATGGGAAATGAAAAATTTCTTTATTTATAGTGATTTTTTAACAACTTTCAGTGTTGATAAAAAAATGCAATTTAGAGAAATATATGAAATCTATATAATTTAATGTTTAAAGATGATTTGTAAATGTTGACTGCGGCTACGCTTCAAATGGTTCATTCGCTGAATCCAATTTTGGAGAGAGTACTCCAATATATCGGCCGGTATCTCACGAATAAATAAATTCTTATATTAGCTTCCAGTGCGTCCGGACTATGGGCTTAACATAACCCCACAAAAAATAGTCTAAAGGCGTTAAATAGAACAATCTAGGCGGCCAATTGACCAGCCCGAACGTTAAATAAACGGTTCACCAAACTCGCCTCTCACTTGAGCCCTTGTTCCAAAAAAAAAAAAAAATTGTAATCATCGCACGGCAGTTCTCGCTATTCGAAGTAACGTTAATGCCTTTGTCGTATTTGATAAAGTACTATCCAATGATGCCACGGGCCCAAAATCCACATCAAACAGTGCATTTTTCGGGATGCATTAGGAATTCTTGCAGAGCTTCTGGCTGCTCTTCACACCAAATACATTGCAGAGATCTATTTTAAGTTTTAAACAATCGATATAGGTAAATTCAAAATTTCTAAAATAACAAGTTTAACTCAGAACAACTCAATACAATTTCAACAACAAAGTACCAAATAATTAGTAATTAATTCAAATAATTCCAATTATTAATTAATACCATAGTGGGGAGGGTATATTGGATTTGTGCTGATGTTTGTAACGCCTAAAAATATTAGTCCAACACGTACATTAAATTATACCGATCGATTTAAAATCACTTCCTGAGTCGATTTAACGATGTTTGTCCGTCCTTCTAACTGGCTGTCTATGTAAAGTTTGTGCGTAGAGTACAGATCGCAATTTTAAAGACATTTCAATAAAATTTGGTGTTTGATATTTGTTCTAGTCTAGTCTCCTATTTCAGCTAGCCTGTTCTACCGAAATAGGGCTTTAACGGTCATATACATACATATGTTTGAATTATGAAAGTATCCAAATAAATTTCACCACAATTGCGTGGTAAATGAAGCCAAATCACTTCAACAAATTTTGCACAGATTGGTCCGTAGCTGCCATATAAGACCGACTTTCGAAAATCACTTTAACGACCATAAATCTCTTACAAATATTAATATCCAAATAAAATTAACACAAATATGTTCCATATATACAGAAATAATGACACATTTATGGTCGGTCCATAATATTTCAAAAGTATTTGCATAAAGTTTAACATACGTAATATTTATATTCACAGAAATCAAATTTTAAACTAAATTTTTGGATGATCGGTACATAATAGGTCATATCTCCCATAAAGCACCCCTTTCTGAAAAACTTTTTATAGGTACATACTCGGTGTAGGGTATTATATAGCCGGGTTTGACCGACTTGTTTTTACTTAACTAATTCTATATCAGAACACTGTAACACATTTTCTAACAATATAAACAATAGCTATTTTTAAAAATGTTTGTATATTTTTTGTTTACATTTTCCCATATCGTTTTATTTTAAGTTTATATGAACAACCTTGTTGAAAATTTACCCTTAATCCATTTCTTTTGTAATTGTTGTTGTATGTTTTCAATTTGCTTTTGAAAGACTATATGTATTTGCATTTAGTGTTTAGGAGTGTTTTGTTTTCTTAAATTTCTTTTATTTATGCACCAATTTCCTCTAAACCAAATAATTCGATATTGATTTCTATAAATAACAAAAACAATGATTTTATGACCTTTTATATTTAATGTAAACCAAAATTTTTTATCAATTGCGCTAAATGTGGAGTAAATATTTTATTAGATATGAAGACAAAAATACTTGGAAAATTTTATAGAAAATTAATTAAATCAGCCTAAATATTAGCTGAGAATATTTTTCTTAACACATACGGTTATTATTTTTTGGCAAGTATAATTTGCCAACATTTGTGCAAATATCTCAAGCAATACGTTTTAAATGGATTTTCATAAAAAGAAAACAAAATATACATACTTAAAGAATTCATTTGTAATTTGTTTTTGTTTTTAACTTTTGGTCATATCCAGTTTGTTTGGCTCGTCTTTTTAGAAAACACTCTTAAGAGAAGAAACAGCTTATGTGTAAAACATAACGTTTGGAATTTTTTAATAACAATATTTAGACAAATATGGTTACAAACACGAGATGTTATTTAGAGCTCAAAAAACGCACCCACATGCAATGCTTTATGGTTAGGTTACCTTTCATTTTATTTTTAGTTTTTTGCTTAAACGACCATCAGAGGAGTTGTACCATTAAGCGTACAATGACACAAAATTGTTGAAGCACAGACTCTTGTTGAATCTAGTTATTTTTAGACTTAATCATATAACATATGTACCTGTAAATAACTTGAAAAATTTATGATTTTAAAGATTGCTTCGAAATAGTAAACATTTTTAATAAATAAATGATCCATTAATATGTAACGGCAATATATTTTTCTGTTTTGATTTCAAATAGAGTTTTGAAATGAGAATTTTTAAAAACTAACTAAAATAAAGAATTTGTATAAAGATTCATACGACCACGTAGGTATATATGCCAATTCTTTATCATTTTCATTAACATTTTAACAAAATCGCGGATTTTTAGTTTTTGGAGTTTTTTTTTACATATGTAGCTATAGTTGTGTTAAATCTTTTAATCGGGAACTCTACAATTAGCAGAATTTCTTGAAATTACTTCACTGTTTTGTTGTCTGGGAGACATGTGACAACGTCCTGTGGAAATTACAATATGCCAAAATTTAGTTGATAACGTCACCCAATAGCATGATCCATTCACCGTAACCGCATTGCCAAAATAATTTTCGAACTAAATGGACCAGACCACATAGCACAACATACAGTTCAAGCTTTGCATGTTTTTCAACAATTGCTGTTGGGTTTTCAGCAGTTTTCTTAACAACAGTCTCAAATGGAGAATTTACGTAACAATAATCAAAGCTGCTACCACTGATATAACAACAAGTAAAATGTTAAAACATTCTTGGTATTCCAATATGATACTGTTGCAAAACAAAATTTTTGTTAACAACACCGTTATTAATAAACAAAATATTAATTTATTTTTCAAATGTAGGTATAAAATAGTTTTGTTTGTATTCTACCTACATGCAATGTAGACTTCCATACAGAAAAAGGTTGTGTCAGTCACCACCTAGGATTAAAGATAATGTAAAAACAATTCCAGAAATATTTTTTTTTATTTTTTTTTGCCACGCCTACAAAAACCGCCCTTTTAGTATTTTTTTTTCACTGTGTCGCTATTTTTAGTCCGATCATAACATTTTGTATACCCCTGTTCATGGCTCTGAAAGGGCTACATTTCTGTCCTTAATCATTTTTTACTACCACATCAAATTCTAGTCATGACTTTAAAAAAATAAAAAAATATTTAGCATTATTGTGGGTACCTACGAACCAAGTTTTTAAAAGTCATGACTAGAATTTGACGTGTTATACTATACATACACTGTGTTGCATTACTATATTTACACTTGATGTTTGCTATTTATTGTAAAGTTACAAACAGTTTTTTTAAACGTGTAACATTTATTAACCAAAATATGGGAGACCACTTCATTAATTGAATAGAGAAATTAAGCATAAATATTTTATCAGTGTTTTATAGCCATGTCACAGAATTTAATTCCGTTGGGAAGTGGAATTAATTCCGTATTTTGCTTCTATAGAAAAAGTAAAACCAATTTTGTTTGTAATGAAACCACTTTAAATTTGCTATTTGGAATTTTAATTTTAAGAATTTCTAGGTTTCATTCCAAAAAAAGTGTTCGTTTTACTTTTTCTAAGTATAATGTTGTCTCCAAATTTACATTATACCTAGCTACATTTTTTTTTTTGGTATTTTAATTTCAGTGTATTTATAGTTATGAAACTAATTACTACTAATTGATTACTTTATATATTTTAAAGATATAAAATAAAAAGGAATGACGTTTTTTGTTAAAAAAATACCTATTTGTTTTTTGTTCGTTTCTTTAACTTACACAATTAAAAGTTTTATGTATTTATAGTTATGAAACGCAGTGTACTAAACCATTTCAGTTGTTGGTTTTTATGAGAACAGTGCTCTAAATTACTTATTACAAATATGTATATATTTAATTAATGAAATCAGTTAATACATACCTATATGTAATTAGAAAAAGCAAAACATTAAATGACTTGAGTTTTCGTTCCATGGCACATTCTTTTTTAAAGAAAACGGAAAAAACAATGATTTTTTCCTTATTTGCATTTATCAGCAGCAACCCACTGACTGTAGTAGTCTCATTAAGCAGAGATAAAATAAACAAGTGTACACTACACATGACACAAAGTAGTCACTCAAACTCGTTAGATTATTGTAATCAACAAGAAAAATAACAACAACAAAAAAACAACAACACAAAAGGCAACAAGCGAAAACTTATGATAAAAATAATGTAAAAAAAATCATAAACACAGACCATGAAAAAGAAACAAAAGGAAACATAAGTATTAAATAAAAAATAATAAAGAAAAACCCACTAAAAAGCCGACGAAACAAAGGCCGGCTAAAGCATAAAGTTCAATGAGTGACACTTAGATAAGAGTAAGAAAAAAGGGGGAGGTTGGGGCGTAAGAGTCGTTTGTTCGTTGGTTTGTCCAACTAATTGTTAACTGTATTTAATTATAACAACAACAGCAACAAGAAAATTGTATGTATGTACATAGACAATAAAAGAAAATAAAGAAAATTTAGGAACATGGAAAACTTTAATGAAGTCTAATGACGTCGCAATGGACCAACTTACACCAACAAACACACTTGCTAGGTATTATGAACTGGCTTTTTTATAAAAGCAATGTACGAAAATCAAAGATTGCGTCAATTTTTTGATAAAAATCATTAGAAACTTATAAAAATAGTATGTAACTAATAAATTTTATCGTTAAGTAGTTTTCATACTGCATTTATTATAAACCATATTAACTTACTTAACACTTGAGTTGTTTCCAAAACTGTAAATGTCGAAATTGAATCCAATTCTCAGCAACAATACTAACACTTTTCTTTAAATTATTTTATATGTATATTTTTCGTTTTTTTTACTATTATTTCTCCCAAAAAAAATTCACTTAACTCTTTTTTTTATTGTAATGATTCTTTTGTTATGTTTTACTTGTTATTCCTTCATTTGTTTGTTGTTGTTGCTGAAATACACAAACTTATAAACCCACACACATTCATAGAAGTACTAATACGGCTACTGACGTGACTCCACCAATTTTGTGACACCCAAAAAAAACACAAATTTTTTTTCTTGAAACTTCTTTGTACAATTTTTAACTTTTCTTTTATATTTCACAACATTTTCATTATTTTACCTAATTTGCAATTTAATTATTTACTTTATTATCGTTTCACTTTTATAGAAATTATATTTATTAGTTGCAACAATTTAAGCTAAAATAAAATTCAAATGATTTCCCCGATCAAATTTTTTTGTTGGAATGAAGAAAGAATATCAAAAAGCAAACTGCACAATTAAAATCAGCGTATTGTGTCAACAAAAAAATATTACACTCGGTTGTATTTAAAGAGTACTATTGTTGCCATATTGCAAAGAATTTTGAGATTATCACAAAGAACATTTTGAAAACTATGTAGAGATATTTTATAATATATACAAATATAAACTGGAAGAATAACGTCACTAAGTAGCGCTAGGTTCAGTCAGCTCTTTTTCAATTCGGTACAGGTCTCTAAAAGGTACGGCTAATCGACTAGTGTATAATAGTTAGATTATAACGTTAAAATATAATGTAACCGTAACATCTAAATATAATGAGTTCTTCAACTAGAGGTTTCTCAATCAGGGTCATATTGAATGGTAAATAATAGCTCAATACAAAAAATACCAAAATTTGGTCGAAATTGTCCCATTGATGCGCTAAGTGATCTGTAGATGTGATTGGGTCTTTTTTTTCGAAAATTTGTCTGGAAATTCGGTTACGGTGTATGGATCATGCTATCGAGAGATGTAAATAACTAATTTTTGACGTATTATTGATGATATGGTTATCACTGAAAATTGGGGGTTTCAAATTTCACACGGCTCAGTCGTTAATTGTAAATTTTAAAAAAATAAATAAATTTAATTTTTGCAAAGCAAAAAACAATTTTCTAATTTATAACATATAATAAGCGTATATACGTTTTGTAGTGTTATTTGTAATATTACATATTAATAATTTTATTTAATTATAATAGATTACAAAGTGAATAGTTTCATAATACTTGGTATCACACTTTGTATTATTCATAAAAAAAAAAAAAACTTGGCATCACTAACATCTGCTGTTTATTTTGATTTTATATCACAATAACAACAAGACGGTTGGTGGTTGTTTTTCTGTCAAAAATTTTATAAATAATAATAATGGGTTCAATAAATTTTGAAATTAAATTAAAACGAGAAAACAAAATATATTATGAAGGTGTAAGTAACTTCTTAACTACATATATCCAGGAAAACTAATTTGCTACAAAATTTTTTATTAAAGGAACTTTTAAATGGTTGCGTGCAATTTACTTGTCCCTCAGAGACCAAACATGACGGCATCACTTTGACTCTGGAAGGTGTGGTAAATCTACAGTTAAGTAACAGCAAATCCGTTGGCCTACTTGATGCTTTCTACAATTCCGTTAAACCCATAACACTGTTCAACTCTGTCTATGAGTTGTCTGCTCCAGGGAAAATCTCCGCTGGTGTATCAGAATTTCATTTTGAATTTCCTTTACAATGTAAAAAAGAACCACGCACACTCTATGAAACCTATCATGGAGTTTTCATTAGCATTAATTATCAGCTTAAGTGTGATGTGAAACGTAGTTTTCTGGCCAAATCTTTGCAAAAGACACAACAGTTTTGCATACAATATAAACCGCCAGCAGAGGACAGCATTAAGTTGCCCAGCAAGGAGGTCAATTTCAGTATAAGTCCAGAGAGTTTGCAGAAAAACTCTAAGGAACGCATAACTATGCCACGGTTCCTTATAACCGGCAAATTGGAACGCACAGAATTTTGTATAACACAACCCTTGAGGGGTCAACTGACCATACAACACACTGAGGCGGCCATTAAGTCGATTGAATTGCAATTGGTGCGTCTGGAAACCTGCGGTTGTAATGAAGGTTATTCCAAGGATGCCACAGAAATCCAGACCATACAAATAGCTGACGGTAATATATGTCCAAAATTGGAAATACCAATTTATATGATTTTACCAAGGCTATTTACTTGTCCTACATTGATAACGAAGAATTTTAAAATTGGTAAGTTTAAAATTTATTTTCTTTACTTTATTGCTAATCTTTAAAATTAACTTTATGTTTCAGAATTTGAATTGAATTTGGTAATTGTTTTCAAAGATGACTATATAATAAGTGAATATTTCCCGATTGTTTTAAGAAGATTGCATGCACCACCTGGGCTCAAGGTTCTAAATCGTGGGGCATAAATTTAGAGTATTTTTGTAATTTAAAATATTATTTTTATTTATTAATTTTAAGATATAAATAATTTTATTAACCGAAACCTAAAAATATATATCGTTGATACGCCAATAAGTGGATTATAGATAGGATAGGCGATTTTGTTAGCAAAGAATGTTGTTGTGATCCGTTCAAAATAAGAATTTGCTTAAGATAAATCGTAGACTTGACTGTATACTGAATCTTAATAATAGCTAAAATTCGTATCCTTTAATCAAGGATATCTTGAAATGTTGATAAAATGTATTACAATGGAAACGGCTTCGTATTATAAATATAAATGTCGACTGAGTGAAATTACAGTCAATTCAATAGATATTAGCTGGAACATTTTAAAGATATCTCTGTTCATCCTAACCTATAGGTCGCAAATTTTTATATAATTTGATAAAGTTTACCAATCAACTTTATCAAATTATATAAAAAAAAGAAATCATGGTGAGTACAAAAACTCTTGATGACCGTGGTGAGTTTTTAAAAATTCACCACAAATAATGGTATTCGAACATTTTTAAGGTCATTGAAATTTGTGATTCTAAAAGTAGGCAATGCTTTTTTACAGTTTCATGGGATGGTTGCTGAATTAGCTAAAGACAGAAAGAATAAAAAAGTCCTGTCGTTATTTTTTTGTATGTGGTAAAAATAATTAAAAAAACATAATGATGAATATCGATTAAGAAAATTTTAATATGTAATTCAGAAACGTCACTTTCAAAGAAAAAATCGTCAAAATGACGATAAATCTTGAAATCTGGGAGCTATGGTTATATATACAACAAGATTTAGTTGTTGTTGTTGTAACAGCAGTAATTGCTGAGTTGACAGCCCTTGCGGAGTGATCTCGAGTCATTCCGGTGCGTAGAACCGGCTGTCGTGGGAAGATTTAGTCTTTAAAATCGCTTAAAAATTGTAGAACTTATTTGGCCCTAGTTACATTGATTTACTTTATTTATCTTTTTATATATTGTTAATTAAGTCGCCTTAAACTGTACTATAAGTCATACATTTTTTGAATATATGAAAAGTGTACGTTAATCAGAATAATATTGTTACGAAATTGTATTTAAATTTAACAGGCGGTATCAACACACGGCATGTTTATCAACATACAACTTGTTTAACTTTTGTAGAAGTTTTAATTTATAAACATTATTGAGAACACCCTGTTATAAACACGGCTGAGCAATATGGCAACATTTAGTTTTATTATCTTTGGCTGAATATTCTAGACACGAAAATTCTAGTATCTTAGCTCCGAACCATGCAGAAATCATGATTGGTGTATAAATAGACTAACAGGGCCAATCAAGTTAATCAGTTTATTGTGAGTCATCGTTGAGTAAACATCAAGCGTTCTCAAACTTTAATTGAGGTGTGTTCTTAAACCGTAATATAAGTGTGTAAAAACAGAGTGTTCAGTTGTAATTGTTTTTGTGTATATTTAAATACATAAAGAGTCGTAATATTTTCTAGTTTGTTGGATACTTGACGCTTTTAATTTACAATTAAAAGGAATCCGGTTTATTTAAAGCACGGTTTTTAGGTAAAAACGTAACAATATAAACCTAAGCAGATACTCATAGCAAATGTAATTTGTAATGTAATTTGTTAAGAAGCGATTAAAAAAAACTTAAAAACTAATATCAAAGTTGAGAAACCGAAAATATAAAAAGTATAAATGGGAGTCTTTGCTAAGCCCTTAACAAACAAACCCTTGTTCACATAAAATGCGGTAGCATAAATGTTTCAATATTTATGTAACCAAAAAAGTGTTTGAATACTTTTAAACCACTAACTGATAGTCATGTATTAATTTTAAAGAAAATATGTATGTATATGTAAAGAAAAGAACTAAAATTAATTTTCTCTTATAAAAATCGAAAATATATTTCGTCTGAAGAACAGAACACTGAATATAAAGAAAAAAAATAAAAGTGCGGGCGCACCAGGTATTTAAAAATGCTTCTGTTGTGTGACTGGATTTTATGTATACAGTGATCTATTAACACGTCCTTTGAAATCAGATTCTGTGATTTCAAAACCTAAGCCAATAAGTATTAAACATTTGTTGTTAATAAAAAGTTGAATTTTTCTTACATTTCCTAATTTTTTTTAATTTTACCCTTAAATTTGCTTATATCAGTATTTTTCATATATATTTTGTGTATTTATAAACTATTAAATTTTATTTAAACACAACTAAACCTAAAAAATTATGCAACCATATGTATTTTCTTTATCAGAGAGAAAATATATAAAAAGTCATAATAAACCTTTGACCTTAATTAGCAAACTAACGAACCATTTTCACACACACACACACACATTCATTCATACATATTCACCAACAAACAACACCTTTCCTTTTATGTGTCCCTACTATCTACCATTAGTTTTATACACAAATTGACTTTATTTATTTTATCCCTGTAAATAAAACAAAAAATTAAAGCAAATAAAACTTTCCCACCCGAAAAAAATCAAGAGTGAAATAAAATAAATCATACCAAAACTAGTGAATAATTTCAAGATGAGATAAATAATATTTATGAAGACTTCTTATTTAAGTTGTCTATTATATTGTGGCTTAAAATTTAACTTACTTTTTGTCGTATTATTATAGGTGCCACTGTTAAGCAAATAAATAAAATTTATGCAAAATCATGTTTACTACTAACAAGCATAACAAGCAACACCATGCCACAACAAGCAACTTATCCAAAAAAAAAAAAAAAGAAACAGTCATATGACTAAACAAGGTAAAAATTGCTCCTCAGATTTTGTATATATGATGTATATACATACATACATATATACAAATTTACACCTTGAACAGGTAACATGACTATCACGTCACATTTCAATTTGCACTCCACTTACTGTAGACCAAAAATCATTCACCAAAGTAAGTATGCACCGCATCTCGCTGCCAGTGTAAGGTACATGAAAACATATTTTGTTAAACTAGTTCTAAAAATTTAAGAATTCCAATCACTCAAGTGTGTCTAAGTGGTTGGGGAAGAGAAGCAGAAGCAATTTAAAGTATTCTGTTTAAGAAAGTTGAAATAGGGAAAAGAAGGCAAAAAAAAAAGAAATTTACGATGTTGGCTCTGATCTAACTTAAAAAGATGGTCCAGAAAGATCCAACATCAGTCACGGCAAGATAGAGAGGAATTGTGTCAGGTATCGCAAAATTCGATATCGTCTCTGGCGTATCATAATAAGATGGCCAACAGGATGACCACAACATTCTCGGCAATGTCAGAGTGTCGTAAGATTCAAGAGAATCTACTGTACCATCTCTCCCGGGTTACAGATGAAAACGATAAATGACGCTCTCACAGTTATATACCAGTGGAAGTTGTTAGCGATCACTATCCCTAGCAGTGCTCAAAGGTATACCCCCTTATTCAAAAACGATTATTAAATTTAACAAACGTTTATTACAATAGATTTGCATATAAAAATTTGCTTAATAATCGTTTTTGAATAAGGGGGATAGTGTTTAAAGGCAGTGGAATGCTACTAAACAGAATCAATGACAAGGATCGAAAAAATGTTAACTTTAGTTAAGGGCCCCCCATAAGGAAGTCATTAAAATCTCTAAAAATGGATACAACCAGCTTTCAAACTCTAAAAAGATCAGTAACTCGAAGACCCTGAATTGCTTCGTGTAAATTGGGACTAAGTACGGATAAGATTAATTAAAATGACTGTTAATACTACTCACCAAATTAAATGTGTAAAAAAACGGTTGGAAAAATTTAATCACAGAATAATCGAAAGAGCATATAGGTGTTCATTAACAAACAAACCACTCTCGCTCTCTCTCACACATACACTTGCACGTAAACACATGATTATCTTTCTTTTACACATGCCAAAAAATAACAGTTTATCTGCATACATATGCTCATCACTAATAATGCATGAAGCCAGGTAAATTTCCGGTTCCGTTAAAATAATGCAAAAAACCTTAAGTGTTGCCACATTTAAATACTTACACAAAAAAACTGAGTTGACTGCAGATGACAGTTTATGCATTTGAATGAAAATGAATTTTAATTCAACTTTTATTTGCTGCCAACACAAAATACTTGCACTTACACGTATTTGTGTAAATAAATACGCATTATCATTAAATGTTATCAAGTACGAGTATCTGCTTGTCGGGCAGTTGTTCTATTTATTTATTTTCTTTCTTTTTTTTTTTTTTGGCTGAAATTTCCTTATATTTATATGGATGCATGCACAGCTGCGTGCAACTAATTAAGGACAGTAGTATATAATAACTCATGTATCATTATGTTAAAGGCAATATTTATTAAAAACACGCTGAAATTTAACACGTTTTATTTGTGGTGTTTTTATAGTTTGTGAAATAAATTAATCGTGAGCTAAATTAAGAAAATATCTTAATATAGGGTATTTTTTTTAGATGTATAGAACTTTAATTTGGAAACACTTTTTTAACTGGCGGCCATTTTGTCACCTGTCAAGTGATTTATGTTTAGTTTGGTTTGGCATTTCAACATGAATAGACTGACGCCTGAAAGACGCTTCTAAGTTGTGCAAATTTATTTTGAAAATCATGGTTCTGTGTTTTTTTCTTCTTTAGATTTATAGAACTTTGAAATGGTATAAAACACAGACGAGTTTTGAAATTTACATGAAATTTAATTTATTCGAAAGATAATCTTCTGGCATTATAATTAAAATATGACTTTTGGCATATGACTGGTTCAGACATACTCTAATCTGGAGTTCCAATATATGATGACTTTTTCGAACATTTGTGGCCGTATATCGGCAATAACGCCGAATCTTTTTCCTCAAGTGCTTAACATGGGCAAAAGCAAATCGTGTATAGATTATGATGGAAACACTTATCGGGAAAATCGCAACAGCCTTGAATGTTTCAAAAACAACGGGGTTTCAAGCGGTGAAATATTTCTGAAAGCATTAAGACAGTTCGTGAATAAAAAATCCTTAGAAATAATCAAGTGAGATTCGGATTGCAGTCTCTAACCAAAACGAGGCAAACGTCTGCAGATACAGTAAAACGTCGATTGCGAGAAGTTGGACTGTTTCGAAAAATTTCACGAAAGAAGCCATTATTGTCTGAACGTAACCGAAAGAAGAGACTCGTATTCGCAAAGAATTACCACTATTGGACGGATGTAGAATGGAAAAGAATATTATTTTCTAACGAAACAGAAAAAAAACTTGTAAGAAAGTATATTTGGTCAAGCCCTACCATATAATACCCTACACACAATTTTTCTGAAATGGGCTCTATATAGGAGCTGTGACTTATTATGGACCGATCATTCAAAAATGTAGTAGCATGACTTCTGTGCATATAAATATTCTTTGTGTTAAATTGTATCTCGTTATAAACAGTTTTAAAAGATTTGTAGATTTTAAAGTGATTTTCGAAAAATGGGAGCCATGACTAATCATGTACCGACCGTTATAAAATTAGTTGTCATGATTTCCCTATATATAAAACTTATTTGTGTTCAATTTTATTTGAATACTAGCATTATTAAGAGATTGTTAAAGTGTTTTTGGGTAGTGGACCTTATATGGAAGCTATGACTAATTATGAACCGATCATCACAACATTTTACCAAATGATTTTTATACGAATATATGTGAAAAAACAGGCTCATGTTAAATATGATTTCGATACCAACATTTTAAAGCGAGTTATGCTCTTAAAAGGGCCTATATGGAAGCTATGGTAAATTATGGATCGATCTGCACAACATTTCTTGATTAGGATTCATGCACAACTTATTTGTGAAGAAATTTGTTTATGATTGATAGCCCCCTATTTAGGTAGGACAATTTAACCCGTTTTAATTCCAAGTGTCATTGGGCAAAAAAAAAAAAAATAACAGGTAAAAAAATTTATGGAAATACCTTTAGAATTGCGATCTGTACTCTGGGCACAAAGTTGAAAGAATTTGATCAAAAGTACATCGGCCCCACTTTGAAGCATGGTGCAGGTTCTTTAATGCTTTGGGCTGCTATGTCGTCAAAATTTGGCAAATATGAATCAGTTTCAGTATGCAAGAATTCTAAGCGATACAATGATGCCGTACGCTGATGAGAACAAGTGGCATGGATATTTCAACAAGATAACGTTCCGAAGCATACGGCTCGAAGCATCACTTCAAGCAATTGTTTTTTTTAACAATTTGGTTACTGCTTTTGACTAACCTTCATGCAGTCCTGATCTCAAATCGATTGAGAACTTATGGCAAGTTGTAAAAACCAAAGTAAGCTCTGTAAAAAAAGCAATAAGCAAGAAAAGCTATTCCAAGTAGTGAATATAAAAATTTGGTGCCTTCTATGCCTCGTAGATGTCAAGTTGTTATCAATAACAATAGATTTGCAACAAGATATTGATAAATTCTTGTTTTTGTAAAATTTGTGGTATATCCTTAATTATATGCACCACTGATGTCAATCTTATTTGAAAATATGACACACATATTCAGAAATAATAATTAATTTGACACAATATGCAGTTATTTTCTAGGAGCAAGAGTTAAATTGATTAAACTAAGCCAAATTTTAAGCATATCATCAAACCTTCGGTATTGTTTGCTTCAAACTCACATGTTAGCATCGTGTCCTTAATTAGTTGCACATAGCTGTATGTATGAATGTTTGTATATGCCAGCCATTTTAATTAAAAATGTGCTTGCTCATGTAAAGGATTTACTATGAGTACAGTATTAAAATACATACGGAATGAAATACACTTTTAATGACCATAATCTTTGGCTTGTAATAAATGTAGTGTGTGTGTGTGTGTGTTTTTTTTTTGTTTTTGCATTTTATTTTTATTTTAACATTTGTTCGTTTCCTTCTTTTGGTGTCTGATGTCCTACATAACGAAAGGAAATTGTAGCCATTCAGCTGAGAATGAAATGTTGAATATCTGCGGTTTGCATTTTCCATTTTTTTTTTCATTTTCATTTTGTTAAAAAACAAAATTTGAAGTACATGTTTAAATTGAAAAGGAAACTACATATTTAAATAGGATAGTGAAAGAAAACATGATAAACATTTATTATTGCATATGAATGAAATCAACTGTTGACCTCATTTCTATTTAGGCTATTTGCATATCAGGACGAAAACAGAAACCTTATTTTTTCTTAAAAAAAAAATGGACAAAATTAGTATCATTAATTTTCCATCAAGTTGTTCAAATAAAATAATTCATTCATTATATTGTCTTCATTACAAATGAGCTTCTCAAACTCAACTCGTGGTTATTTAATTTGAGCTCTTGTATATCACTTCATATTTGAGCATTTTAGGCTACCGACTACAATATGTCAAAAATAAAATACACACGTTTATATGTTAATGATTATTTTGACGACAGCCCACAACTGCAGGTTGTTGTCCATGCTGTCAAATTAATCATCTGAGTCGATTTAACGATACCCGTCCGTCCGTCTATCTGGCTGTCCCTGTAAACCTTGTGCGCAGAGTACAGGTCGCATTTTTGAAGATATGTACATATTTCGATAAAATTTGCTACGTGATATTTTTTCGGCCCAAGCATGGACGGGATTGAAACTGGTGGAAATCGGTTCATTATTTCACCTGGCCCCCATACAAATGACCTCCCGAAATTGGGGTTTACTGATAATAAGTTTTTGAATTATGCCAGTATCCAAACAAATTTCATCATAAATGAGTGGTAAAAGAAGCCAAATCATATCTACAAATTTTGTGCAGATCGGTCCATAATTAGTCGTAGCTCCCATATAAGGCCCACTTTCGAAAATCACTTTAAAGAGCATAACTCTCTCAAAAATGTTGGTATCCAAATAATATTGAACGCAAATATATTTCATATGTATGTAAATAATACGGTACAATTTTACTGTGATCGGTTCATAATTAGTCGTAGCTCCCATATAAGGCCGACTTTCGAAAATCACTTTAACGACCATAAATTTCTTAAAAATTTTGATATCCAAATAAAATTCAACACAAATAAGTTGCTTATATACAGAAATAATGACACTCAATTTTATAATGGTCGGTCCATAATTAGTCGTAGCTCCCATATAAGACCCTCTCCGTAATTTACTGTAAGCTCCATAAATCGTTTAAAAGTATTTATGTATATCGAGATAAAGTGTAACACATATAATATTTATATTCACAGACATCATGACACTAAATTTTTGGATGATCGGTCCACAATAGTTTATATCTCCCATATAACGCCCATTTCTGAAAAACTGTTTTATATATATACTGGGTGTAGGGTATTACATGGTCGGGCTTGACCGACTATACTTTCTTACTTGTTTTAAGTTGACATGAAATTTACTTTATTCAAAAGATAATCTGCTGGCATATGACTGGCTCGGATGTAGTCTAATCTGAAGGTCCAATTTTTGATGACTTTTTCCCACATTTGTGGCCGTATAGGGTAATAACGCGGCAAATGTTGTCTTACAAGTAGTCAATCGTTTCGGGCCTATCGTCGTAGACTGGCGACTTCAAACATAAATCACTTGACAGCTTAAAGTTCTATACATTTAAAAACAAAACACTTTATAGAATAGAAAACCCCAAACCAAACTTAAACAAATATTAATTTTTATTTAGTTATTGTTGCATTTCATTAATTTGCATCATTATTTGAAGGTCACAAAAGTATTTTGCATTTTTTAAATTCCTCTTAATTTTGTTTAGTTTTTTTTTTTTAGTATTTTTGTTTTATTTTTTCATTTTATGAATTTTTTTCCTTATTGCCCTCGGCTGCAAATATCATTGTGTAAAATATAGTGAAAGGAAAAGAATTCAACATGTCCAAGAAAAAAGATTTTAAGATTTTTAAGGGTCTCAGGTGCGAGCATTGTGGAGGCAAGTATTTAGTACTGTACAAAACCTAAATTTTAACAACTGAAACTGTCTATTTCGGATTATTACTATAATGTTAAAAATAACAATATTTCTTTGCAGATTAATTTTTCTGCTCTGGAGTTACGATTTGCTTTCGGAATGGCCTTCTGGGCCTTATATGAAAATTTTCTATAGGAAATTTGATGTTTAATGCAATTTTCTATAGGAAATTTGATGTTTAATACAATTATGTATAGAAAAAACTATAAAAAATCTTGTGTATGACACAATTTTCTCTAGAAATTCTTGTGGGTGATACAATTTCCTATAGAAAATCCTGTCTAAAACTATATTTTTCTATAGCAAATAGTTTTATTTCTCAGTTGCTTTCACTGTGTATATTATACAATTGAAATCATATTTAATTAGTCATTTGAAGGGCTATTGATTAGCTATTAATTAAACCACAGAAATTATAATTCATTTAGCAAATTATAGCAGTAACTACCACAACCCATTAGCCATATTCAGTCATATTTAAAGCTCTACAACTTCCGTTTCGTTTCTCTGCACAAATGTGCACATTTGCTACATGTGTGTTGGGTAATTACTATGAGCAATGAATTCCGCTTCCTGTTTCAAAACTAAACTTAAATAAATAATAATTTTAGAAAACAAATAACAACAAAATGCGCTTATAAGAACTTAAACTGTTTGTAGCCGAAAGGGCATTTCCTGGAAAGCATAAAGCGAGAATCATCAACTAAAACATATAGTAAAAATCTGCTTGCATGCTAGTCAGGCAGTGGCATCCAGTACTATACAAATATTTATACAACAATATAAAAATAAATATGTATATAGCAGTAGGTGATGTTCTAATGCAACAAGGTGACACACTCAAACAGTAACTTTAACGCACACAATAAAATACGAATAACGGGAAAAGGAAATATAAACGTACAGAGGAAACAGTAGTGCAACACAACAAGCAGGTTAAAACATGCTTGAGCTGTTACTATTTGTAGGGGTTATTTTTTCTTTTTTTGATAACAATAAAATATTTGTGCAAAAAAGAATTTGTGGCAGAATTTTATGTTTTATTTTTTAAAATTTAAAAGCAACAAAATAATAATAATAATGGCTAGAAATAACGTCTAAGAAGATATAAACTTAATATGCTGCTTAGATGTACAACTTATTGTATTGCAGTTGAGTGCAATAATTAATGGTTTAAGTTAAGAACACGTACGAGGACTTCCTGCATCAACCAACCAAATATACTCATGTACACACATGTCTGCTGTAGCCAAGCATACAAAGCTGGAAAAAACAAAAGCATACAAAAAATGAACTAGTTAAAACATGCATGACTTTACTGCTACATATATGTACATATATGTAAAAGGTTGCCAGCTAAAGCTTAAATTAAACAACATAAATTTCTACGCTTGAAGCTAAAATTGAATTAGAAAAAGACCAAAGATTTAATTTAAAATTCAACTATATAAAATAAAGTTTTGCTTTGAAATATCGTGTGTCTGATGAGCAATTTTATTGTTTAATTAACAAAATAAATTTGATGGAAATCGGTCAAAAATGATGGCCGATATTTTACAAAAAAAAAAAAAAAATCGGACCTGAATTGGGCAACATTTTTTAACCGAGGCTTTTAGAAAATATAAAAATCTTAGGAAATTGATGAAAACCGAAAGAATTACATACGTTTAAACAAATTTCATGACAAAGGTGCCCTAATTTAGACCCCACAGATCCGTTCCTGGAGGGTTTGTGGAATACATCAACAATCTTTAAACATAAATGCTGCTTTGCTACTTTCATGTACAATTGTACGGTTTAGAAATGTCAGATTTATTTCTAATAAATTTCAAATCTGCCCCATTGTATGCAATGAATATGAAAAGAAAGTTCAAATTTGTGAAAGTGGGCAAGGTTTATGGAGCTTCTGAAAAGTAAATATAAGCTTTTTGTAGAAGTATTTGGTATTAGCGAAAAGTTTCGGACTTCACGATTGAGCTAATTTGGCTTAAAAACTAAAAAAACAAGTAATAAATTATAGTCCGTCAAGCCCTACCATATAATACCCTACACCCAGTATATGTATGAAACAGTTTTTTTTTCAGAAATGGGCGTTATATGGGAGATATAAACTATTGTGGACCGATCATCCAAAAATTTAGTGTCATGATGTCTGTGAATATAAATATTATATGTGTTACACTTTATCTCGATATACATAAATACTTTTAAACGATTTATGGAGCTTACAGTAAATTACGGAGAGGGTCGTATATGGGAGCTACGACTATTATGGACCGACCATTATAAAATTAAGTGCCATCATTTCTGTATATAAGAAACTTATTTGTGTTGAATTTTATTTGGATATCAACATTTTTAAGAAATTTATGGTCGTTAAAGTGATTTTCGAAAGTGGGCCTTATATGGGAGCTACGACTAATTATGAACCGATCACAATAATATTGTACCGTATTGTTTGTATTCATATGAAATATATTTTCGTTCAATATTATTTGGATACCAACATTTTTGAGAGAGTTATGTTCTTTAAAGTGATTTTCGAATATGGGCCTTATATGGGAGCTACGAGTAATTATGGACCGATCTGCACAAAATTCGTAGATGTGATTTGGCTTTATTTACCACTCATTTGTGATGAAATTTGTATGGATACTGGCATAATTCAAACATTTATGATCAGTAAAATTCAATTTCGGGAGGTCATTTGTATGGGGGCCAGTTGAAATAATGAACTGATTTCCACCAGTTTCAATCCCATCCATTCATGTGCCGAAAAAATATCACGTACCAAATTTTATTGCAATATCTTCAAAATTGCGACCTGTACTCTGCGCACATGCTTTACATGGACAGTCAGCCAGCCAGCCAGCCAGCCTGATGGACGGAGATCGTTAAATTGACTCAGAAAGTGATTCTGAGTCGATCGGTATACCAATATTTCTGGGCGTTACAAACATCAGCACAAATCCAATATACCCGGGAAGGTTTCCTAGTTGGTATGAACACTCCTACTCTAACGCCCACTTTTTTTAAATTATTACAACGCCTGCCAGGAAGTCCAGAACGCTGGACCGATCTTAATAAAACTTTGACGGGATATAACTAAGACTCCGGCATGACTAAGAATACTTTTTTCGACCGCCTACTTTTTTTCAAAATGAACAAAATCATTAAAATTACTCAAAATGAATTGAATATTTGTGTAATGCCTTTCTTTCAAATTAAATCTTTTTAAGGACTATTTATTTTATTTATTAAATTCAGAGATTACAAGCCTAAATGCCAACTTAGTCTAGAAATCTTATGGCGAAAGAAAACTTTCAAACTATACATACATCTAAATATGATAAAAATATTTATATATATAAACATTTTATGTACTAAAAAAATCCCCCACTTTTGCACCAAAATTAAATTTAAATATATTTTTTTTTTATTTTTTATTATATTTTAAATTTCAGCTTATTCGGATAATAAAAGAATATTTGGCAATTAAAAAAATTTGAGATCCGAGGTAACGAACTTTGAGAAGCCATACACTGGCCCCTCTCCGCCTGTGATACCAAAAAAAACTGTGAATCAACTCAAAAGCCCAACCATGTAAAATAAAGACCTAAGTATAATTGAAGCTAAAATTGAACTACAGGGGCCAAATTACCGCATTCGATATCGAGTAAAATTGATCGTAATTTTCTTATTTTAGAATATTTCATTCGATATCGAGCAAGAAATTTAGTACATTTTATCATAATTTCGATATCGAAATCATTTTTCAATACGATAGCTCATTCGATCACGAATGCGGTAATTTGGTCCCAGGCCTAAAATTTAACGCATAATTGTACAATTTTAACTTTCTACATATTGTCTCCTACATTCCATCTGGCATCCCTGCTGTGGTTTCATCATGTGTGGAAGCCATATAAAATAAAACGCATTTTTAACTCGAATTAGAAATGGCATTAGTTTAGTATACATAGCGTATACAAGCGGGTAAACGTGTTTGTGCATGCATTAGAGTGGTAGTCAGGAAAAAAGCACAAACACAACAACAACTCTACTTCAACAACTTAAAGTTGTTGTTTTCATTGTTTGTGTTGTTTTGCTCTTGTTGAACACAGTCGTTCCTATTTGCTTTTTGTATAGATTCTGGTGTTCATTGGGTCAATGGGTTACCATTGACTTAAATTGTTATGTACAAGTGGAAAACAAGCCAACAATTGTAGTCTTTTTTTGTGTTTGTTAGTTTTTGTAAAAGACTTCAAGCACGGAACTACATATAAAATAAAAGAATGCAGCGACAACGACTTGTAGTTAAATTTTTTGTATAAATTCATTTTTTTTTGCGTAAATTACACTGTGCTCAATTTTGATACTTTTTTTTTTAGCGACAAACGGGGCATCTAGTGGGTAAAGCTAAAGCGAGTAGGATGGGTTAGCTTTAGTTTTCGAGATATAGCGTTATTTAAAAAATGGAGGAGGTTGCTTAATAAATATATTGCATTAAATAATTAAATCGAAATTCTGCAACAAAATTATCTTTAACTAGGACTAATTTTTTTTAATCCCATTCGTCGTTTTGGAAATAATTTTTTTTTTTGCAAAAAAAATTATTTAAAATTATATTAAAGCTGGAAATTTTTATAAATTCTTAATTTTTTTGTGATTTTGTGAAATTAATTTCCAAAACGGAATTGATTTCGTTTGGGGCAATTTTCTTTATATCAGCTGGCAAGAATTGTATACTTTTTAAATTATTTTTATTATTACTAATTTGAAAATATCCATAATATATTCTAGTTAAAAAAGTTAAATAACGTCTTTATTTCTAAAAGTAGGCTGTAAAAAGTACGTTGCAACATGATTTTAATTTACTCTCTTTAACACTTAAACATTTCCCAGCAAGCCATATGAGTCCGAAAAGAGTCTTTTCTGACATCTTTTCCGGAGCGTTCATGCTCTTTATGAACCCCAAATACAATCAGTATTGCTCCGAAAACCTTCAGAAAAGAGGATCATTACATTCGAAAATGGTCCGTCAGAAAGAGCCTTAGATAATGTCAGAAAAGAGTCTTTTATGAGGGTTTTTTTTTGGCTCAGAAACAGCTCTTAGATAATGTCAAAAAAGAGTCATTGCAATTTTAAATACAACAAATTTAAAGGTCGCATTTATTAGATTTTTTGAATTGTTTTTACTTAAACAAAAAGGGAATTCATTTACAAATAAACTAAATTAGAAATGGAAAAAATTAAATAAAGTGTATTTAGAGTAAAAACAAAAATAAAATGGAATTCATTTAAATAAAATATATAAAAATGAAAAAAAAAAAAATAATTTTTTAAGCAAATTTTTCTTTCGCTCCGAAAATGGTTTTTAGTTTGACTTTTTTCTGACTCCTTTTTCGGAGCGCTCCTAGAATGGTATGCTGGGTTTGTTGTGTTCATATCAGTGTTGGCAAACATGGTACAATTTTACTTTTTTTTGGTATATTTTAGAGTCAGTTGGTACCATGGTACTACCACCAGTCATTTGGTACAATTTCAAATTACTGTGGCATTTGCTATTCCCGAAGAAATACATAAATAAATGTATGATTTAATATGTATATATATATATGATATGATATATGTATATGATTTAAGTTAGTTTGCACATTTGTATAGTAGCGCAAGTGGAAGAGATAAGTTTACTCAATTTCATGAACACTTTAAAACTGATATATATGTATATGTATATGATCTTTGAACATGCATCTGTAATATGGTTATCACGACAAGAAACAATGTAGCCTAAGTATACATTTAAATAAATACAGGCAGATACCGAATAAAGATAATTTTCTTTCTTTTTATAATTATTACTCTATCCTTTGACAACTTTCTTCCTGGAACACTAATTGTATATCGTAAACAAACGTTTTATTTGACAGCATTTTCCAATAGAGTTAGATTGTAATTCTGTGAAGAAGTCTTACAGCATATTCCTTTTAATCACCAAATCAATACCAAAGTTTCATTTCCATTACAGTTCGATGATTTTTTGAGACATTCTTGTTATACGAGTACATAAATGTCAATGTTAAAAATTAGGTCGTTCGAGTAGAAAATTATTTAAACAATAGTTATATAAACTAATGTTAAACATTTTGCCAAAACTGACTATATCGAATTATCATTAAAGTGAGTTTCTGGTTAAGTTTTATTATTATTTATCAAATATTAAAAATGGTACCATGGAGGTTCAAAAACTACATTTTATTTATATAGTTGGTGCAAAATCAAAAAAGCCATTTTCCATCTCTGGTTCATACCACTTTTCTAGTTTTGGTTACCGTTATTGTTTTATTATATAGTTTCTCTCTCTCTCTCTCTCTCTCTCGGGATACATATACATAGTGGAGTTGTTGTTTTGTCTTTTAAGTTACGGCATTGTTATTAAGTTGGTACTAAGTAGTCAGTACTCGTACTCGTTTTAAATTTAATTGGCATCTTTGCTGACAGAGTTGTTTTTGCTCTTGTTTTTTTTATGTTTAATGTTGTTGTTGTTAATAGTGTATATTTTACAAATATTATTTTTCTGTAATGGTTTTGTTAGCTGTTTTTGTTCATTGTACAATAATAGTTGTTGCTAAATTAAGTGCAATTGTATGTTGAAAGGAGGTTTAATTTAAAACTAAAACGGAAGTACTTGCATTACACCTACTTGTATGCCGATGTGGTTGTGTATATGTACATTGAACGTTTGTACATTTAAGTTTCTTATTGTAAGTAGTAAAATTTTTTTTCAAGAAGCACTCGTATGTGTAAAGATCTTCTTGTTATTTCGTTAAAAGGAAAGCAAGTGAAAACCAAAAAATACTAAAATTAAATAAACTTCTGAAGGGGCTTAAATGATATGGACTATTAGTGTGGCAATGAATAAATGAGTCCTTTAAATGCAGGAATACATTTTTGTTGTATGTAAATATTAGTTAAATTACTTCTTGATAAATTTAGTTAGGCTCGAGTTCATTAAATTTAATTTTCATTAAATTATTTTTACTGAAGTTAGGAATTACAACTTGAAAAATTTTATTATTAAAAATTTTTTGATAATTTTTCTTGACTGGGGATCGAACCTGGGTTGTTGAATTTACATATGTTTCGAGAAATCCCACTTTCTCTCATTAGAATTCTTTGCGTTCTACCACATTCGATTATGAAATAATAATTATTCCATTAGTTAAATTAATTTGTTTAGTTTCACTTGCACCTTAATTTAAATAAAAACGGGTTTTCAACAAAAGCTTTTAAGAATGAAAATTTTGAATAACTTTATTGTAGTGGCAAGAGCAAGGTTTGAAAATTATAAATGAAATTTTTATATATATGTTCAATTCCAAACCATGCTATGTCGACTTAGCATGTTTTTAATTTTTTTCCGTTTTTGAATTTAGATTTTTTCGACTTTAATTCTGTCAAATTTTGGTTGTGATTGGCTAGTCCAATCAATAGTTATAAACAACAAAGTTCTACCTCATATGGTTTTTTAGATATCGCCTGCAAACTTTAAGAGCTTTTCCTGCGAAACTCACTTTTTCGACTTAGCATGTTTTGGAATTGAGCTGGTGATATATCGGTTATTATTTTTTTAATAAAATTTTGACAAAATGGCCGGGTCTATTTCGTTACTCACCTCAAAAATTGTAAGTTTTAAGGCTGTCACTATCTTTGTCAAAGCTACACAGCAAATATTTCAGTGGTATTAAATCACAAGATACATTTTGTGAAACGTTCAGTAAATTTTGTTAAAGTTTATATCCAATCCTCCTAAATCTAATGGAACCTATAAATTAGTTCTGACTCTGATATTCCCCAGCATGTCTCAGTGTTCCAAGAAAGTGAGAGAAAGTATGTACATACATATTTCGCAAATATAAGAAAACTAAACTCTTCTAAAGGTATGGTCACACATGGCAAATATTTACTCAAAAAGCGTAACCACTTGTTTTAGCACAAATTTGTTTGACGTTGTTTACACTTAGAAGAGTTTAGCAAGATCAAACAGCATCAAATAAAATAAAACTAAACATTTGTTGTGTCTTATCCTAAATAAACGAAGTTTATTTTTAATGAATAAACGAGTTCAAATATATTTTATTTAGTGGTTACGTCTTTTTCAGCAAATATTTGCCAAATGTGACCGTACCATAAGATTCACATGTCAAAATATTTTATTAGGAGAATATATACATATGTACATATTTAAGGCATTTGTGAAGACGCTATTGAAAGCCAATCAGTAGCTTCCTTAGATGCTGCCAAAAAACTAGTAATTTTCAGAAGACTTTTTATATTCACACTCCAATCTACGAACAGTAAAGTTAATGTGAAAGGTAAAGTTAAATAAATTGGATACATTTGTAGTAATCCAGATATAATAATCTTAAGCAACTATCTCCATCACTTCAATAAAGGCTTGACAATAAATATCATGTCGTACCAGATGTCGTACCAGAGTGACCTGATCCTCTTGATGATCGTCAAAATTAAATTATCTGCGATAAGTTCACTGAACGAATTTTTCAATTATAACGGCTATCGTGAATAAAAATTCCACATGAAATGTGTTCCCTTTTCACATTTTTCCTATTTAAATTCAATGTTAAAAAAAAAATAAAAGGGAACAAATTTCATGTGGAATTTTTATTCACGATAGGGGTGATTGAGTTTTGTATGGAAGTTAGGAAGGTATACATATATACACCTAATTCTGTATTTACGCGATTTTGATTGAACACGTCTTGAAAATAAACAAACTTAAATATTTTTTATACGATTTTATTCCATTTAGCACTATTCAAAATCGTTTGGGCTTAATTTTTTTTTTGGTCAAATTTAACATTTACGAATAATGTTCATATCACAAATTTAGGGGAATTCCCTTTTTGTAGATACAAGCAAATTTACTGGTAAAAGCAATTGTAAATAGCACAAATTTAGGGGAATTTACTTTTAGTGCATAGAATCAAATAAACGAATGCCAACTCATGTTTAATGATCAAACGCACCAATCAGTTAAGCTAGGGCACCCTTAGAAATTGAAGTTTAATATCAGTCTAAAATTCTCAATTCTTAAAATTCTTAAATTCTCATAGGTTCTAGTAAGTAACGCCTCATTGCGCAACAAACAATTTATAGAAGTATACAAAAATAAATTGTAGTGTATACAATTGTTTTCAAACCATTTGTATATTTAACTTGAAGTAAAACTTCGAATAAAAAATTTTGTTTTTAAAAATTTCAGAAAAGCCTTTATTGTGCCACACTGTAACTTTAACAAATGTGTGCTTAAAAATTTAAAAACTATTTGAAAATCATGCATTTATGTTATTAATTCCAAAGGTTTATATTATTTAAAGTTTCTTTTATTCATTGTATATAAAGGGTGTTCTTTTTAAATGTATAGAACTTTAAATTGGCAAGACTCTTTTCACTGGCGGCCATTTTGTCAGCTGTCAAATAATTTATATTTATTTTGGTTTAGTATTTCAACATGAATAGACTGACGCCTGAACAACGCTTCCAAATTGTGCAAACTTATTTTGAAAATCATGGTTCTGTGTTTTTTTTTAGAGGTAAGTTCTATACCTTTAAATGGAATAAAACAAAGATAATATTTTTAAATTGACATGAAATTTTTTTTTTTGAAAGATAATCTTCTGTCATAATAAAGAAAATATGATTTCTGGCATATGACTGACTAATGTGGAGGTTAAATTTTCGATGACTTCCTCTAACATTTGTGGCCGTATATCGGAAATAACGCGGTAATGTTGTCCTCCAAGTGGCCAATCTTAGACTTGCAACTTCAAACATAAATCACTTGACAAAATGGCCGCAAATTAAAAAAGTCTTGCCAACTTAAAGTTCTATACATCTAAAAAAAACACCCTTTATAAGTTTTATATAAACTAGTAGGTCACGTTCTTTTCAATGCGTTATTATATGTAGTATTTATTTGCCTGTGTTTGTATTAGGTATAGGTAAATAATATAGTTTTTAGCTTTTCCTCGGGGAATTTACACACGTGTTTAAAGGTAAATGTGTGCAAATGTGGGCTATAAATAAAATATTTTAACTAAAGTATATTTTGCACAACTAAAGCTGCAATCATACATACAAACGTATATTATAGGAACTTCCCAGCGGCAAAAATTGCAAGTGCCTACATTTGTACGCCTTATAGAATATCTCTTTCCACATTATAAAAGTTTCAATACTCAAATCATTATGTCTTATTTTAAGGTGGTGTTCTAGAAGGCCTTTCATACACCTTCAAAATTGCATTTCACAAGAATGTCAAGCAAACACAAACGGGTTTGCAATTATTCCTGTATAGCGTCACTACAACAACAATTATTATTTTGCTCACTTTGTTATAGTGGAAGGCCAATGTAAGCGGCATACAACCGCGAGCGGCATACAACCGCGAGCGGCGTACAACCGCGAGCGGCAACATTATTACCAGTGCATAAAAGTTTAGTTTCTTTACAAAATTCTTCATACAAAACGTTTAGATTATTGTAATTTACTTAATCTGGCAATGTTGTGAAAAGCGGCAGCGCGGCAAAGTAGAATTTTGTTCAATTTTTTAAAACGATGTTAAAAATAATTTTTTTCCATTTTTTTTTAATACTTTGCACATCATGTGCACACTAAAAAAAACGTTTATTTAAGAATTTATTTATGTAAAAAAAAAACAAATCAATTTAATTTTTTGATATTTGCTGCTTTAAATATGCCGCGCACATTTGCCTACCTACAACAAATATAAGCGGCAAAAAGAACAGCTGCCGCTTACATTGGCCTTCCACTATTATACGAGTCATAAAAACGAATTAACAGAGCGTCTATAAATTTAGTCTTTCATGAAAGTATGTGGTGTAAAGTACACGTGAAGCAGTACTTTATATGCATATGACTTTTTCAATTAACTTAAAAACCTTTTTTTATTGCAAAATTTTTTCTTTTATTTTCCTTAATGAAATTATTAATTTAGCGGACTTTCTATGAGCTATTACTTCCAATTTCCCTTCTCAAGTAGACCATCTATCAGACATCGACTCAGTAGCGAGTAGGCAAGGCCTTGATTGCCAATGCCACGCTGTGTAAAACTTAAACGATGCGGCTGAAAGTCCTTGTGATTGCAAGATAAGGCCTTTTGGAAGGCCTCTTTACAGCATCTTTTTCCCGCTGGGTTATTTCACCAGTGTAAATGAGTATGTTTTGTGTTACAGTGCCGATGATTGGAAAACTAATGGTACCATATGGAACAACATATATTCACCAGTCTAAAGGCTTTAATGTTCAAATGGCTAGCCTTATAAGCCTTGGACAATGCCAAATATTTTAAAACATATTCTCAATCCCATTGATTTTTCCGACTAAATGTCCATTAATATACCTAGAAAGATCTTCGGAATACATCTCTCCAATATCGATGACAATAATTTTCTTGACATATTTTATTTTGGACATACTTATCTGTTCTTTTGTATCAGCATCACTTGGTATAATTCAAGTACTTCTTAGAAGTTACCCTATAATAATGAAAATTCGGAGATTTTTATCTCTTGTACTTTCACATCAATATAGAAAATAATTAAGGAAGTTCGATCGCGATCTCATATCTCGGTATATTAAAGTGTACCGGTACCCAACACATCTTTACATTGCACAAACTTAGCAGCTTACGTAGAAAAGTCTTCACTGACTTGGAATTGACTACATGCCACTTCAATGCCTTGAATATCGACCATAGATACACAGCCTGGTTAATGTTTTCTTCAACGTAAAGTCTATGAAAACATTATTATTAAAGAGGAGATTAAGGTTTGTTTTTGGACGCTTGTGGTGCCTAGTGAACCCTAATGGACTAGGGACCACTAGTCTGTAGTGCCTTATTTTCGAAAAATAAACATTTTAGCCGTTGCAAAATCTTTATATGGCCTGTTAACACAAGTTTCTTGTTGCCACTCCAGCTAAAAATATGGTAAAAGGTTGTAGAATAATATCCAAAGGCATCTAATGGAACCAATGATATCAAATGAGGCCCATCTCTGAGCCTTTTGAATGTCTTCCTTGTAGGAATATGTAGTTCGGAGGCATTCATATCTTTTTTTTCTCATCCAAGTACAAAAACTAGTCTATAAAACATGCCATAGTCAGTCTTCTAACTAAGAGACTAATATTTTTTTGATCACCAGTATCACAACATCATCCGCGTAAGGTAATACTTGTGATCTGTGGTTTTAAAAGTACTATTACGTTGATAGTATCCAAAGCAAAGATATGGCATTCCAAAGGTCACTTTTGCTATTCGATTGCACTTCTGTAGTCACGAATTTGTACTTCGTCTATCCAGCAAGCCAACTTTCCAATTCACCAGGAATTCTTGTTGAACGCCAGTCCCATTTTTAACTATATTTCTAAACATTATCTTTTCAACTAGCAGGTCAACCCATTGTGCTTTGCCTAAAACACTCTTTAATTTTGTATATATGTATGTGTTTGTGTATTAGTTAGTGTACTTGTGTAAAAGTATTTCAAAAACCTTTAATGTTTTTTTCTTTCTCTCCAACTGTAGAATATAATGAATGTATTTGAAGCCATTAGGGCCAACAACTAAAGCTTAACGTCAATTAAATGCCAAACGTGTGCGTGTATGTATGTTTGTATGTGCATTTCTAATGGTAAAATTTTTTTAGAATAATGGTACTTGTGATTTATGTATATGTGTATAAGTTTGTATTTTCACAAATAATAAAATTTTAAAATTACAATGAAGAATTTTTTATACTAGCATTATAATAATATATTTTAACTAATAGAAGGATAATTACGTGCTAGAGAATAGGGAAAATACTTATAAAACAATAAAGCTAATGAAGGCTGGCTGTGTAACTATATGTACTTGGATGCTATAATACACCATAACAATACGAAAAGCGAAAAGGCGTGTGAAATTTTCAAGGATTTCGCTTAAATTTAAATGCTTTATGCTTTATGATTGTGTGTATATTTTATTATCAATAGAAATGTATTTTTTCCTTCTATTGGACAAAGGACTTTTTATTGCTGTTATATGTCTTTAAAATTAAAAATGCTTTAATATTGTTAAAACTACTACTAACTATTATACGATTATAATTGTGATAAAATAAGTTTATCACGTATATAAATAATCACAGCAAATATTTCAAGCCAAATATAATTTCTCTACTAAGTAATAGAAAAGTTTTAGCAAACATTTTTTTTAATCACTGTAAGCAACATCCATTGTGTATAACGTATGAGTAATATTTGTAAAATTGTATATTAAGTATACTCCCTACTACTTGTAATTTACACACATTACTCATACGCTAACATGGTCAATATAAAACTAATGAATACAACTAAGAAGAATTATTATTACATACAAGGTGGCGCAAAAGTAAACTTCCGAAGTTTTTTTGCTGTAATTAAAAAAAAAATGAAAAACTTTGATTCTTCCTGTGGATTATTTTTATTTGGTCTTTTAATTTTTTTTTACATCAAGTCGAGAATATGATGTCATGTAAATCGCCGCCGCCACAGTTGATTGTCATTTGAGCCCTTTTTATAGCATTTTCCATCACTTTGGCCAAAACTTCCGGCGATAGGTCCTCACATTCTTGATGGATATTATCTTTAAGAGCTGCAAAGAAGTCTGAAGCGGTCAAATCAGGCGATCTTGCTGGCCAGTGCAAATCGCCAAAACGGGAGATTAGGCGCCAGGGAAATGCATCCTTCAGCATATCGGTTGTGTGCCGTTGCACCGTCCTGTTGGAACCACATGTTTTCCAATCCCAATTCATCAAGTTGTGGCAAAAAGAACTCGCTGTAACCACTTGTTTCAGCATAAATTTGTTTTAAGTTGTTTACTCTTACAAGAGTTTTGCAAGATCAATAATTAATAATCAATAATTAATAAATAAATGAATGCTAATATAGTTTATTTAGTGGGTATGTATTTTTCGGCAAATATTTGTTGCCAAGTGTGACTGTACCTTTTGTCTTTAAATTTTTTTGTTTGGCCTGGTCTAACTTTGTACAAAATTAACACTTTTGAAAGCACAAACCATAAAAACGAAGGAACACATTCATCATAAGCTTGAATGAGTAATCAGTGAACTTCAGCGGCACTTTCTTTTTAAATTAAAGAAGTAGAGCAAAACCTGCCACACATTACGCTTTGTTGGCACAAAGAACAATAATTTCGATATATTCAATTCAAGTGATAATAGATGACAGAGATGTAAACTTTAAAATTGAATGTAAGTTACTTATGACAGAACAATGCACCATCGATACACATACTTGTCCATATTGATCTATCTGTTTGACCAGTTAATTCCCAATAAAGACAATATTCATGTCATCACAGTAAATCAGTCATATTTGAAATATTAAGTGGTTGTCTACCACACATTTTACTAAGTCCGCTTTTACACTCTTCAATTCTGACTCGTCAAGGCAGGTATTTTTGGATGCGAAGGGAAAAGAGAATAAAAAGGGTACAAACTTGTCAATTTTCTTATTTTCTTTTGTTTTGCTCTCTCTTCCATGCCATGTTGAATTAATGTGTGTGAATGAAATGGTAAGTTCAAAAGAGAATTGAAGAAAAACTAGTGTGAAACAAGACTAATAGAAAGAAATCTCCAAACGTACGTTTTTATTGCATATCTTGTGTAATAAAACATGTAATTGTAATTTAAAAACGAACGCCATGAACTTTACAGATTATTAATGTAATACATTTAAATTTTCATTACTTTTCTAATTTTTTTTTTTTTTTTTTTTTTTTTTTTATAATACATTATATTTATTTATTGAATCTTCAGATATTGAAATGACAATAAGTTTTCGAATCTTAATACTAAAAGAAAATAATAAGTCCAGCCAGTGCTAGACAAAATATTATGATACTACAAAAAAATTTACATCCACTGATCCAGTCATCTGTTTTGCGTTTGAGTTAAAGCAAGGGTATCCCTCCTTCTCAACCGAACATGGCCACTAAAGTTAAGGATGTCTCGTGCAAGTGGGTTTGGATGGTGTTCAAGTTTGCTGACATATTTTGAGGCGTATTTTGTAAATTCGTCTTTCACCAAAGGAATGCCTAGATCTTTGTGAATTCGAGAATTTTTAACGTACCATGGAGCTGCAGTAATTATACGTAGAATTTTATTTTGACCTCTTTGAATCTTTTCAATGTTGGATGCTGAGGCAGTACCCCATAATTGAATTCCATAACACCATATTGGCTTTAGAATTGCATTGTACAACAAAAGTTTACAATCCAACTTTAATGTAGAATTTCTGCCGATTAGCCAATTAAGTTGCACTGCTTTTAATCTCATCTGTGTAAGTTTTGCGTCAATATGAGACTTCCAGGTTAAACGACGATCGAGGTGGATTCCGAGGTATTTGACTTCATTGTGTTGCTGAATAATTTGGTTATTTATTCTGATGGACGAGCAGGTATCTTTTCGCAATGTGAAAGTTATATGAATACATTTCTGTTCGTTAACCCTGATTTTCCAAAGCTCAAGCCAATTCTCTAGTTTATAAATATAATTCTGCAAATTCAGTGATGCTATTTGATGGTCCTTATGAACGCTAATAAAGGCTGTATCGTCAGCAAAAGTTGAAGTATGTATATTGGGGTCTGACGGCATATCGGATGCATAAATCAAATATAAAGTAGGACCCAGTATGCTACCCTGGGGTACTCCTGCTTCAATTGGCTGAGCGGGGCTTAAAAAATCGCCTTCTTTGATTGTAAATTTGCGACCATATAAATAACTTTTCATAAGTTTGTGGGTGTTAGCAGGCAGAGCTAATTTTATTTTGTGCATTAAACCTTCATGCCAGACTTTGTCGAACGCTTGGGAAACATCAATGAAAAGCGCGGAACAGTATTTTTTCTCTTCAAACGACCGTCTTATCACATTTACTAATCTGTGTGTTTGTTCGATGGTACTGTGTTTAGCTCTGAACCCGAATTGATGATTTGGAATACATTGAGTGTCGTTCAGAATTGGAATCAACTTAGCCATTAACAATTTTTCAAACAGTTTTGAAATTGTCGGCAGTAGGCTAATTGGCCTATATGACTCTACTTTGGTGAGGTCCTTCCCTGGCTTAGGAATCATGGTAATCATAGATACCTTCCAATCTGCAGGATAGTATTCTAGGCGTAAAATAGCATTGAAGATAAATAGAATAATTCTTCTAGCTACACGAGGTAACTCCACAAGCATTTTGTTGCTGATTTTATCCATACCTGGAGCTTTTTTAAGGTTCAGAGTACCAATAGCGCTTTGAATATCATTAAAGCTAAGTCTTAGAGGTACAGGAGGTCTAATAACGAGTGGTGGCAAATCAGTTGCATTATTTGAGTTGTTTATAGTAAACACATTTCTTAAATGGTTAACAAATAAAGTCCCCTTCTCGGAATCGTTTCTAGCCCAGTCACCAGTCGGATTTCGCAAAGGAGGCTTTCCTCTAACTGGTCTTTTTAAACCTCGTGCCGCCTTCCATAACGAATAGTCAGATTGTGGGGAACTGTCAATTCCCTCCAAGTATGATTTAAGTGAAGCCATTCTTTGGGTTTCTAAGAAATTTCTTAGTATATCTCTGCATTCCCGTAGCCTAGCTTTCAGTTGAGGAGACCTGTGAATTTGCCACTCTCTTCTAACTCTTCTTTTTTCTGTCAGGAGATGTTCGAGTTCAGCGAAATAAGTTCTGTTTGTCCTATTTCTGCATTCAACGTCATATATGGAAGCGTGATGCACAGCTCTTCGTATGTCCTCAGTAAACTTGCCAATCGACCCATCAATATCCTCGGTAGTTCTCAACACTACATTTTCCGTGCAGTGGGAACTTAAATACTTTTTATACTTTATCCAACTTACTCTGGATTTAGACATGTCCCGAAATGGAGAGCCATACCCTTGAAGGAAACGCATTGAAATAATAGAAGGAGAGTGATCTGAAGACAAGTCTAATGAAGGCTCCACTTGTATCGATTCTACAGGGATATTTTTCACTACTCCGAAGTCAATAATATCGGGAATCTTCCGTCGGTCCGTCGGCCAGTAGGTGGGATGCCCGCTTGAGAGTACATCTAAGCCCATTTTGGCAATGGTGTTGAAGAGTTCACGACCCTTCGGGGTCACTAGACGTGAACCCCAAAATGTGTGTTTGGCGTTAAAGTCACCAGCAACCAAAAATCTAGCTCCAAGGGAATTGAAGAAGCTGTAGTATTGATGTTCTTTTATTGAAAATCGAGGCGGCGAATAAATTGATGATAAAACAAAGTTGTATTGACAGAATTCAATACAAATGTTTGTTGCTTGTAGGTAATCCTCACATATGTTGTTCATTAAATAATGTTTTATTCTGTTCTTTATAAGAATTGCCGAACCTCCACATGCTCTTCCGCGGGGATCTTTAGTATCATACAACACGTATCCATTAATTTTGAAGTACCCTGTCGTCGTCAAGTGAGTTTCAGCAATCATCATGACATCAATCTGCTTATCCATCAGGAAGTGTTCCAGTTCGTTTTTATGTTGGCGGAGGCCGTTCGCGTTCCAAAAACAAATTTTTAAACAAATCATTTCTTTAAAATTGCTTGTAAGATAGTGGATTGCATTTTCAGCATTTCCTGCATCATGGATGTCATAGTGGTCGTAAAAGTGTTCATAGTTTGGACAAGTGTCTGCAAAGTAGTCTCTAGAGTGTTAATATTAGGCTCGTAATATTGAGATTTAGGTTCCTGCTCCAAACCTGGCATATTAGATTTAACCACGTTAGCGTAAGAAACTTGTCTAGAACTAGGCGCGTTTTCATGACTAGTGGGCCGTAACAATTGAGGAAAATTGTTACTCGATGCAAAATTAGGCTGTTGAGGATGATTAGGTAATACTGACGTCTTGTTGGTCCTTATGCCTTTCAAATGAGTGTAAACTGGACAACCTCTATAATTTGCGGTATGATTACCTCCGCAGTTACTGCATTTTTTGATTTTTGAGTCGGTTTTCGACTTATCACATTGAGCAGTTGTATGTAGTTCCCCACACGCAACACAAACTGACGGCAATTTACAATACGCTTTAGTGTGACCAAATTCTTGACAATTAAGACACTGGACGGGTCCCTGACGCTTATGCGGTTCTTCCACGGTGATTCTACGATGCAGAAGGTAAATCAGATTGTAGATGGGATGGGACTCGTTTTTCTTTAAGACGATATCTCCAGGTTCCAATTCCACCCTAAACATCGGCTGAGGAATCTTTTCACGGTTTCTAATATTCGTTACGCTCTTAATTTTGAAGCCATTTTCCATTAAACTAGTCTTTATCTCGGCAGGATCAACATCTGGGTCTATACCCTTTAGAACTACTTGGAGTCCTTTTGCGCTTTTCAGCTGGTAGGTATAGAAATCCCTACTCTCCCTCTCCAACTGGTTGGACAATTTTCGAAAATCATCTTCCTTTTTCACTTGAATTTTGGTTTCGCTGATATTTCCATGTTTAATTGAGGTTACGCTAAACATGTTCTCACCTATTACAGCAACAATTCCTTGTACCAGTTTATTGGAAGTGGGCTCTCTCAGGTAAATTGGTGGGGGCTTAAACGTCTTTTTCGGTATTTCTGGGTCATCCGTCTGAAGTAGAGCAAACCTGTTTTGATCATTTGGATTGTCAATACTCACGGTCTTGGGAGCTTTTGAATTTGATGACATTTGAGCAGATGTCGGGCTCCTCTGTCGCTTAATAACTGTGACGTATTTATCCATACCTACTTGTTTTCTAGGTTTGACTGCACTATTTGATGTAGAAGATATTGATGTTTTATCATCTGATGAAATCACTATATTGGGCGAACAGGAACGGCGCCGTTCTACGGCTCTTGTAGTGAGAAGATTCTCCACAGATTTTTTTAATGATTCTTCCTCAGAGATCCATAAAGATTTTCTAGTCGAGCTAAGCTCTTTCTCAGAATTACATCTGAGAGGAACACTCATACAGTTTTTATGCGATTTTTAATGTTTTTTATTATTTTTTTTTTTTTAATGTTTTTTATTTTTTAATGTTTTTTATTTTTTTTTTTTTTTACCGTAGGTATTTTTACCTATTACGAATTATTTTTTAACTTTTTTGTTTTATTTCGACCTATTACACTTTTTCACCTATTACGATTTTTTCACCGAAAATTCAGCCGCACTAAAAATAACACGTCCGAACAGTTCAACAACACTATGTGTTAAAGTAGAAAAATTTACAAACAAAAAAAAAAAAAAAAAAAAAAAACGTTTGTACCCATATTTACCAAAGGCATTTGGGGAAATAAATCTGAATTATAAATAAATAAATTTATGGCAAACAAAGTAAAACGAGAAACAAAAAAAGCAAAGTTACGTGCTTTAATTTATTAAAAAAAAAAGAACAGAAATAATAACAAAGTTAGTGAAATTTCACAAACAAATTATTTTATATCACAGCAATAATAAAACAAAAACAAATAATTATTGCGGTTCATATGACACATTCGTTATTTTTATGTAGGAATGTATTAATTAGCAACCAGCAGTTCTGCATTGACAGAAAAGAAGTCAAACAGTAATTTATATAATGTTTCGGTACTTGGCTGGCTTCAATTTATAAAGTTTTGCTGCAATTGGTTACTTTATACAACCCAGGTAATGTAAAATGAAGTCAGTTGGCAATTTAGTGTCTGAAAGTCATCTAGAGTTTGGACACTCTATGTTATGCAAAGAGAAGTGAATTGGTTACTTTATACAACCCAGGTAATGTAAAATGAAGTCAGTTGGCAATTTAGTGTCTGAAAGTCATCTAGAGTTTGGACACTCTATGTTATGCAAAGAGAAGTGAATTGGTTACTTTATACAACCCAGGTAATGTAAAATGAAGTCAGTTGGCAATTTAGTGTCTGAAAGTCATCTAGAGTTTGGAGACTCTATGTTATGCAAAGAGAAGTGAATTGGTTATTTTATACATCCCAGGTAATGTAAAATCAAGTCAGTTGGCAATTTAGTGTCTGAAAGTCATCTAGAGTTTGGACACTCTATGTTATGCAAAGAGAAGTGAATTGGTTACTTTATACATCCCAGGTAATGTAAAGTAAAGTTGTTCGACACTTTAGTGCCTCTAAGTAAGCTAAGCTGTAGTCACGTTAAAATCTATTGGAGAATTGAATAATTCTGTAACTGGCGCAGATACCAATAATGTAAAAATTCACTAGTTGGATGTACTTAGTTAGAACTGCTGCACATTTAAGCTTCATTACACATGGTATTGTATTTTTGTATTTTCATATGAAATGCAAATTGTGAGGGTTCACGAAATAAACAAATTATATGCGGAAACTCCCCCAAAAACCAAAAAATCACGATTCAACTTAAACAAAGATTTTAAATTGCCATTTTTTTCTACTCTAGCTCCTTCCTTTTAGTTTATTGTTTTGCGGTAATTTTTAATATGCATGAAATCAAAATAAAATTGTAAACAGTGGTACCAATAAAACGCTAAAATGTTAGTAGTAATAACTAGACTATGAAATTGTTTACTACTGCATTAATTAGTGTAAAACTTGAGAGAACAAAAAAGCATTCAGCAAAAAATTATTGGTTTCAAAAAGTATCTAGTTAAAAAGTACAATTCAAATAGTTAAAAGTTTACTCTAATAAGTTTCGTTTTAATTAATAAATCTAATATTTATTGCATTTGTTTTGTTCAATTCGTTACACTGTGCTTTAATACACTGTAACAAGTTTTAGCAAAATGAAGCCAGATTTATGTACAATATAATAGAGCAGGAGAATTACCAATTTGTAAATGAGAATTTGTTGTTATTCAACACAAACTGAAAAAATAAAAAAGTGTTAGCAGAGGCGGAAAATAAGGGAACAACTTTTTTTTAGAAGGTTATTTAATGAAAAACGAAACAACCTTCAACATATACTTAGTTACGCAATCATACTATGATACAGGATAGATCTTTCATTTTCTATAATTCTAAACTCCTAAAAGCTATCACATGATCCAGCACCTTTTGTAAACAATTTAACTAAAGGACAGTTTTCATGACTTTAGAATATCCCAATTAAAACTTGAATTAAACTCAGTTTTAAATCTTTTGGTATTAAAAATTCCATAGTATCATTTTAAATGTAATCACGGATTTCCGATTAAAAATTATGATATTTTTACGAAATTGTATTTTAATTTAATTTTAACGGCCGGTATCAACATACAGCATGTTTATCAACATGCAACATGTTTAATAACACACGGCCTGTTTATCAACATACAACTTGTTTAGCATCATTTGCTTTTGTAGAAGTTTATATTTATAAACATTGTTGATAACACCCCGTTATAAACATACATAGCTAATCAATATGGCAATATTAAGTTTTAACGACTTTGGCTGAACATTCTAGACATTAACATTCTAGTATTGTAGCTTTGAACCATCCAGAAATAATAATTGGTGTATATATAGAGTAACAGAGAAATTGTGGACCGATTCCGACCATTTTTAACATGACTTCTCCTTCTATTATAAAAATAAAGTGTGCAAAACTTCATGATATTATCTGCATTATATTTGAAGAGAACTGAAAAAAATTTGTTATAAACGGAACGACAAACGCAATATTTTTGGTGGTGGGTATAAAAACGTAAGAAATATTTTTTTAAAATAAACTAAATTTTTCAAATGTTTGTGATTTTCTCTCTTAAAACAGAAAGCTCTCTGCTGCTTAACTAATACAAATATAAACATCATAGTATATGTTTGCCCACCACTGCTTTAAACTATCGATAACCAAGATTCACAGTATTATATTGAAGAGGACTGAGCTACATGTCATATTTAATGGTCGTCATATCTTACAGTTACAGTGATCGGAACGCAAAGTCCACAATCACCCGTGTATTGAAGGAGCATCTGCAAAATAGTCATGGAAAAAAGGCCATTTTTAAGTATTTTTATTTTTTTATTTTATTGTTCTTTCACAAATAAGTGGTAGTTCCTCTATCTTGCATAAATGACCAAGTTATTTATAGTCTCTGTTTACCTTTCATCATTTTACTGGCAAAATAATTATAAAATATTTCATATTTAGTTTCTGTTATTTTCGCTATTTTCAATGTAGAAAAAGGTCAAATGTTAAGGCCTAATTACCTTCATTTGTTTTCGGTTCTTTATGCCAGAATAAAGATTACTATGGGTAATAATTTGTTGGTTTTTTGCCATTTGAGGGGCAACAAAACAAAACTCTGCAACAAATTCTAATGAACACATTTAATTTTTGTTAAAGGTTTTTTGTTTCTTTTTTGTTTGTTTTAAATCAAGGTTAAACTTGAATACATGCTTGAATTTATATGTATTTGAAAAAATTTTGAAATAAATTTACAGACTCTGTACAAATAAAATCATACTAGTGTGCCAAACAGTTTAGTATTCAAATCCCTTTTAATGCTTGACTAAAGATTGGCCCTATTTTTATTGAAAGAGGTTTTTTTTATTGTTGCTATTGTAAAACTAAAAACAATAACACTACAATAGGAAATTAAATTTGTTATATAGTTGATGCAGCTATTTGAATAAAGTCTATTACATATTGTGATATACTGCTAAACTATTGCTCAATCGCTTACTGCGGCTTGAATCCAGCTTAAGCAAAATATCATCATTTCATAAATTCTGGTCGATGTCTGACATTTTAGTTTAAATTTAGTTTCTCCTTAAGTAACTCCTTCTATTTATAACTTTAGTAAAACTACTTTCACTTAAAGCAAATCACTTTATTGACCTTTAGTGCAATTGAGCTACCAACTCCAACTCAAACTTATATTATTGCCAGCCGCAAATACTGTTTTGTTGGTTTGTAAAATTCAACCACATTTTCTACAATATTTAAATGCAAATCTATGTCGATATTGTGGTTATCATTTTTTTATATTTGAAAGTTCTTCTTTACCAACAGTCGCTGATAATGGATTAAGGGAAAATACTTCAGAGTGTTATTTACAAAAAAAAAAAAAATATGGGTCAGATTTTTTTCTTCTAAATAAAAAAATCGTAGATTTTAATGAAGTTCAACTTTAGCTTAGCTCTTTATGTAGTTCAATTTTAACTTCAATCGTAGCTCTTTATGTAGTTCAATTTTAGCTTTAATAGTAGGTTTTTCTGTCCTTCAAGTTTAGCTTCAATCGAAGGTTTAATTTAGCTCAATTTTAACTTCAATCATGAGTCTTCATGTAGTTCAATTTTAGCTTCAAGCGTAGGTTTAATTTATTTAAATTTTGACTTCAATCATCAGTCTTCATGTAGTTCAATTTTAGCTTCAATCGTCGTTTAAATAAAGTCCAATTTTAACTTCAATCATGGGTCTTCATGTAGTTTAATTTTAGCTTCAAGCGCAGGTTTCATTTCAATTTTGACTTCAATCATTAGTCTTCATGTAGTTCGATTTTAACTTTAATCGTAGGTTAAATTAAGTACAATTTTAACTGCAATCATGGTCTTCATGTAGTTTAATTTTAGCTTCACTAGTAGATTTTTATGTACTTCAAATTTAGCTTTAATCTTGGGCCTGCATGTGGTTCAATTTTAGCTGCAATCATAGGTTTATTTAGGTTCAATTTTAACTTCAATCATGGGTCTTCATGAAGTTGAATTTTAGCTTTAATCATACGTCTGTATGTATGGTTAAATAAAGTCCAATTTTAACTTCAATCATGGGTCTTTATATAGTTTAAGTTTAGCTTCAAGCGCAGGTTTAATTAATTTCAATTTTGACTTCAATCATTTGTCTTCATATAGTTCGATTTTAGCTTTAATCGTAGGTTAAATAAGTACAGTTTTAGCTTCAATCATGGTCTTTATGTAGTCCAATTTTAGCTTCAGTAGTAGGTTGTGATGTACTTAAATTTTAGCTGTAATCTTGTGCCTTCATGCAGTTCCATTTTAGCTTCAATCTTGGGCATTCATGTAGTTTAATTTTAGCTTCAATCGTAAGTTCAATTAAGTTCAATTTTAACATCAATCATGGTCTTCATGTAGTTCAATTTTAGCTTCAATCATACGTCTTTATATAGTTTAATTTTAACTTCAATCGTATGTTTATTTAAGTTCAACTTTAACTTCAATCATGTTCTCTTATGTAGTTCAATTTTAACTTCAATAGTAGGGCTTCATGTAGGTCTTCATGTAGTTCAATTTCAAATTCAATCATGGGTCTTCATGTAGATAATTTTTAACTTCAATAGTACTTCTTAATGTAGTTAAAATTTAACTTCAATCATGGGTCTTAATGTAGATCAATTTTAGCTTCAGTGGTAGGTTGTGATGTACTTAAATTTTAGCTGTAATCTTGTGCCTTCATGCAGTTCCATTTTAGCTTCAATCTTGGGCATTCATGTAGTTTAATCGTAAGTTTAATTAAGTTCAATTTTAACATCAATCATGGTCTTCATGTAGTTCAATTTTAGCTTCAATCATACGTCTTTATATAGTTTAATTTTAACTTCAATCGTATGTTTATTTAAGTTCAACTTTAACTTCAATCATGTTCTCTTATGTAGTTCAATTTTAACTTCAATAGTAGGGCTTCATGTAGGTCTTCATGTAGTTCAATTTCACATTCAATCATGGGTCTTCATGTAGATAATTTTTAACTTCAATAGTACTTCTTAATGTAGTTAAAATTTAACTTCAATCATGGGTCTTAATGTAGATCAATTTTAGCTTCAATAGTAGGTTGTGATGTACTTAAATTTTAGCTTCAATCTTAGGCCTTCATGAAGTTTAATTTTACTGCAATCGTAGGTTCAATGAAGATCAATTTTAACTTCAATCGTGGGTCTTCATTTAGTTCAATTACAGCTTCAAGCGAACGTCTTTATGTGGTTCAATTTTAGCTTCAATCATACATTTTTATATGTAGGTTAGTTGTAGCTTCAAACTTAAATCTTTTTATAGTTCAGTTTTAGCTTTAATCCTAAATTTTTAAAGACTTAAATTTTTACTTCAATCGTAGCCTTTTTATAGTTCAGTTTTAGTTTCAATCAAGAGTTTTGTTTTATAGTGCAATTCTAGGTTTATTAGGTCATTTTATAGTTAATTTTTATCAGCAATTGTCTTTCATTTATTAGCTATTTCAAAGAAAATTGACCTTACACAAATTATGCTGGATGTTTAACTACACTATTATATTTTGGTAGCCTATAGTAAATTGAAATTGTGTGAAAACTTTTACCATATGCAGCCACATTACCATTACCACCACTAATAGGAAGAACTGCTGCACCAGCACCACTTTTTCACAAAAATACACATACATTCCTACTACAATTGTTGTTTACAGGTATATATAATATATGTAGAATGTATGTATGTAAACAAGTGAGTGTGTATGCATGAGATAATGCTCAATGCAATCTCCAAGTTGTAGAACAAGTATTTTAACACGTGAGCAAGAGAAAGTTTGCATTATTGCAGCTTTGTTACTGTTGCCATTTTTATTAACACTTAAATACTCAACTCCAATATACATAAATACAAGCAAATATATATACGTAAATGTATGTGCAGATATATAGGTATATATATATATATGTAGGTATTCTATGTGTATAAAGGCAGGTAGAATTTATACTATTCTTGTGTGTGATTATTTGTTTATACAAAAATTATTGTTGCTTTTAACAAAGAGTTTTGTACCACAAAACCTCAAAAACACACACATTTTAAACTTTATTTTTGCATACTTTTTGTTTCTCTTCTTTGTTGTTTTTTTTTTGCTATTTTCAAGAGTCATTAAGCATTAAGGTGGCAACACTTTGCAATATGCATAAATGCATATATGCATAACGGAAATTGAAACTATTTTCTCAATGTGTTGTTTGTGTAGGTATGTTTATTTAAGTGTTGCTAAGAGCTGCTAAGTTTTTATAGTCTTTCCTATGCTAATGATGACCCCAAAAAAGGCAGTATAAACACAAACACACAAACATATAGTGTATTGGCAAAACAGTTTAAAGGTTGCCTTGAATATTAAGCTCAATTTATGTGAGAATTGTAGGCAAAGTAAGAAAAGTTTTAAATTGTTTAATTATAGGTATGTTAAATTAAATTTTCGGAAATTCTAGTTTAGGTTCTAATTATGGTTCTAGTTTAAGTTCCGGTTCAGGTTCTAGTTCTGTTCTAGTTCTGTTCTAGTTCTGTTCTAGTTCTGTTCTAATTCTGTTCTAGTTCTGTTCTAGTTCTATTCTAGTTCTGTTCTAATTCTGTTCTAGTTTTGTTCTAGTTCTGTTCTAGTTCTGTTCTAATTCTGTTCTAGTTCTGTTCTAGTTTTGTTCTAGTTCTGTTCTAGTTCTGTTCTAATTCTGTTCTAGTTCTCTTCTAGTTCTGTTCTAATTCTTTTCTAGTTCTGTTCTAGTTCTGTTCTAATTCTGTTCTAATTCAGTTCTAGTTCTGTTCTAGTTCTGTTCTAATTCTGTTCTAGTTCTGTTCTAGTTCTGTTCTAGTTCTGTTCTAGTTCTGTTCTAGTTCTGTTCTAGTTCTGTTCTAGTTCTGTTCTAGTTCTGTTCTAGTTCTGTTCTAGTTCTGTTCTAGTTCTGTTCTAGTTCTCTTCTAGTTCTGTTCTAATTCTTTTCTAGTTCTGTTCTAGTTCTGTTCTAATTCTGTTCTAATTCTGTTCTAATTCTGTTCTAGTTCTGTTCTAATTTGTTCTAGTTCTGTTCTAGTTCTGTTCTAGTTCTGTTCTAGTTCTGTTCTAGTTCTGTTCTAGTTCTGTTCTAGTTCTGTTCTAGTTCTGTTCTAGTTCTCTTCTAATTCTTTTCTAGTTCTGTTCTAGTTCTGTTCTAATTCTGTTCTAATTCTGTTCTAATTCTGTTCTAGTTCTGTTCTAATTCTGTTCTAGTTCTGTTCTAGTTCTGTTCTAGTTCTGTTCTAGTTCTAGTTCTAGTTCTGTTCTAGTTCTGTTCTAGTGCTGTTCTAGTTCTGTTCTAGTTATGTTCTAGTTCTGTTCTAATTCTGTTCTAGTTCTGTTCTAGTTCTGTTTTAGTTCTCTTCAAGTTCTGTTCTAGTTGGGTTCTGGTTCAAGTTGAGGACTAGCTGAGTTCTAGTTCATCAATTGTCATCTAGAGATATTGCCAAACATGAAAAATTTCAACACAATCTTCTGAAATTGTTAAAAAATAATGTTTCGATTGATATATATATATATACATATATAGAAAATAGATTCAACACCTACTTCTTAGCTAGTTGCACAAACTTCTCCATTACCCAAACACCTTGTGTAGCAACAAAACTCATTTATTTACTTATTCACCACGTATCACTAAAGTCATCAGTTTAAATTAAGTCACAATATTATTTATTATTTTATGAGTCTACAGTCATATAATAAAGTATAATTTCGTTCGTATCATTGACCGGTTATATGAAAATTTTGCGCCATTAACTTAATTTTTTTGTGTTTTTCAATTTCATGTGAACATAACATAAATACCAGCAAGCTAATATTATTTTTTGGATTTTGCCTTGGACTTTCTCAAAAAATATAATAAATGAATTGTAATTTAATATGCTTTATTATGACTGTTATTATTGTTATTATTTTTTTTTCATTATAAATATGAATTTAATATGGGTTGCACATTTCCAGCACATGTGACTTTATATGATATTGCAAACAAACCCAGCGTGTCTGGACTTTTATGTGGGTTAATGTATTGCCAGGGCATGTTTGTAGTTTGATATTGATCACATATTATTGGTTTGCTGTGATTTAAATGACTTAGGTTTGTGTCAGTAAACTACATAAAAAACTTATGAAATGTATATAAGAAATTTATACTACAAGTATATAGAAATTTGTTAAATAATGTAAAACTTTTGCTCAGTAATTGGTCTGGTGTTTTCCACATGTTAAAATTATATTTTTTGTTGAAAAATTACCCATGGTATTTCTCTGCTGCAAATAAAATATTTGAGCCTCCTTTAGATTGAATTCGAATTAAACCCGTTTGATATACTGTCACTTTGTCCGGCTAGGTAGTCAAAATGTTAAATTAAACATATTACCAGTCTGAATTTTTCTGTAGTAGTGAATGATTCAAAGACGTCATGTATTACTACAAAAGCGTACAAATTTTGCAATGAAAAGGCTTGCAATTTTTGATTTTTTACTCCGTATCTTAAAAAGGATCTGCGATAAGTAAGTTATTAATTTAGAGAAAAGACAGTAATTTGATAAATTTTGATAAAATTGCAGTTGCGGTGCGAAGAGCATTTCTTTTTTTCAGCTCTTTATTGAGCATATTGTAAATATATTCAATACTGTGTACATAAATACGCTGCCTACTTTTAGGTGTCTGATTTATTTTTTCAAATATTTATAACGGTCACATAAGACATAAGAAGACCCATGAACTGCTGTTTTCGCTTTTATTTTTGCAACAATAACAACTATTACTATATATGAAAAATATATTTTTTTTTTCATGTTTTTTACGCTGGCACATTTAGATACATACATACATATGTACATATTATATTGTCTACTAACACATTATAGAAATAAGTAAACAGATTCTTAAAAAAACAAACATTTATATATATGTACTCGTATATGTATACATATATATGTATGTATGTGTTTACATCACTACTACTTTGTTAAGCATGTGTATAAACAAGAATAAATGCGTGACAACAAATATGTGTATGTTTTGTTGGCGTGTTGGTGTTGGCTTGTAGCTTGTTCAGGATCGGTTAGTTTCTGTATGAAATTTTATGATTTATTTGAAGTTATTCAGCCAACTAAATCCATAAACGTACACGTACATATGTATATATTAATATTATTAGATGTATTTATTGATATTAAATAATTAATATTTATTAACCTGTAGCTCATCTTTGGCACAAAAGACATCAGCATTATAGAATTACAGACAAACAAACTGTTAATGGTTGTTTTGGCCGGCAGTCAATGTGTGTTTAATATTTAAGATACAAGCTAATTAATAAATTCCTATCGTATTAAATGGCTCATTAAATGCGCAAAACAAAGGAAAATTATTTTAAAGTGATGTGGGTAAAGAAATATTAGACAGAGTATTGAATAAATAGTCATTAAATTGATGATTTGAAATAAATTAAAAAAAATCGAATTAGGCAAAAAAAAATGTTAAAATCAAATTAAATATTTTCTCTTGCATGTTTTATTTAAGAAATCAATACGAATTAATTTATAGGCTTCATTACTTAGTACATTAGACGAATTAAATTTATTATTTATACAATTAGTCTTTAATTGAAATCTATTACTGAATAGCTTAAACAATTTACTAGAACTAGAACAGAACTAGAATATAAATAGAAGAGAACTAGAACTAGAACAGAACTAGAGCAGAACTTCAATAGAATTAGAACAAAACTAGAACAGAACTAGAACAGAAATAGAAGAGAACTGGAACTAGAACAGAACTGGAACAGAACTAGAACAGAACTAGAACAGAATTAGAACAGAACTAGAACAGAACTAGAACAGAACTAGAACATAACTAGAACAGAACTAGAACAGAACTAGAACAGAACTGGAACAGAACTAGAACAGAACTAGAACAGAACTAGAACAGAATTAGAACAGAACTAGAACTGAACTAGAACTGAACTAGAACTGAACTAGAACAATAAAAAAAAAAAAAAAAAAAAAAAAGAACTGAACTAGAACTGAACTGGAACAGAACTGGAACAGAACTGGAACAGAACTAGAACAGAACTAGAACAGAACTAGAACAGAACTAGAACAGAACTAGAACAGAACTAGAACAGAACTAGAACAGAACTAGAACAGAACTAGAACAGAACTAGAACAGAACTAGAACAGAACTAGAACAGAACTGGATCAGGATTAGAACAGAACTAGAACAGAACTAGAATAGAACTAGAACAGAACTAGAACAGAACTAGAACAGAAATAGAAGGGAACTGGAACTAGAACAGAACTGGAACAGAACTAGAACAGAACTAGAACAGAATTAGAACAGAACTAGAACAGAACTAGAACAGAACTAGAACAGAACTAGAACAGAACTAGAACAGAACTGGAACAGAACTAGAACAGAACTAGAACAGAACTAGAACAGAATTAGAACAGAACTAGAACTGAACTAGAATTGAACTAGAACTGAACTAGAACTGAACTAGAACTGAACTAGAACAGAACTAGAACAGAACTAGAACAGAACTAGAACAGAACTAGAACAGAACTAGAACAGAACTAGAACAGAACTAGAACAGAACTAGAACAGAACTAGAACAGAACTAGATCAGGATTAGAACAGAACTAGAACAGAGCTAGAACAGAATTAGAACAGAACTAGAACAGCTTGAATCAAAGGTGTTTATTTAGTTAAATTTTGCACTATATGGAGTTATACTATTGAAGCTAGTGTTGAACTATACATAGGCTTTCATTTAAAGTTAAAATTAAACTTTAGAAAGATACTTAATTGAAGCTAAACTTTAACTGCATAAAGACTTTCGTTTAAAGCTAAAATTGACACTTAAAAGACCTGCGATTGAAGCTGAAAATGAACTTTGTAAAGGCCTACGATTGAAGATAAAATGTAGTTATGTACGTTTGAAGCTAAAGTTTAACTTTATAAAGATCTTAAAAATAACTACATAAAGACTTTCGATTGCAGCTGATACTTATCTTTATAAGGACCTAGGAGTGAAGCTAAAACCGAACTGTATAAAGACTTTCCATTGAAGCTAAAATGGAATTATATAAGAGCATACGATTGAAACTAAAATTGAACTACATAAGGACTGCCGATTGAAACTGAAATTAGACTTTATAGAGACCTGCGATTGATAATAAAGTTGAACTATAATATATGAACTATATGAACAGGCTTTTGTTTGGAGCTAAAGTTATAAAGATCTTCGATGAAAGCTAAAATTTAGGTACATTAAGACTTTCGATTGAAGCTGAAATTGAACTTTACAAGATCTACGATTGAAGCTAAAATTGAACAGCATTAAAACTAACGCTTGAAGTAAAAATTGAGATACTGAAAGATATATTATTGAAGTCGATTTGAATTAACAAGAAATTAAACATTGAAAATTTCAGGGAACTATTAGTGAATTCTTTAGCTTATGAACTACTTCAACAATAAATGAATTTTACACAAATGAAGCCTAAAAATGAAGTTAAAAAATGCTATTTGTTAAGTATGGTTTAATATACTGTATAAATTGGATACAAATTATCAGCTTTTTTTAATTCTATGAAAATTTAATTAAGTAGGTTAGTGATAGGGCTATCCAAGATATTCATGAGATAGAAAGGTAGATAAATATCAGAAAAGAGGTAATGATATCGAAGTTAATGGTAATTTGTGTAACCTTTATACGAGTAATTGGTTTTTGTTCATAAGTTCTGTTTATATTTAAAATTTTCCGTATTTCCTATATTAACAAACACTTTTTCATATAAACAAAATTTTATCAATGTCTTGAATTTGAATTTTTGGCATGTGTTTAAATTCAATTTTATACATACATACATGTTATATTTTTTCCCAGCCTTTTTTGTGGACAAACATTTCTCATATAAAAATTAGACCAAAAATACCACAAAAATTATATAAACCATACATAGATAGATATTGTCCAAAACAGAAATAAAACAGAATTTATTTTCAAATTCAAACTCGGAAAATGTAAACACATACACACGCAAGTGTAAGAGAAAAAAGTGTTTGTGAAGCCTCAAATTGTTGGTAAAAATACATGTCAACAAACTTTCTGCTGTTTTGTTACTTAAAAGTTTGGTTTTTTTTTGTATTTTTGTTTTTTGAATGAAACTGAGCCACATTATAAAATATACGTATGTACAGTGAGGAGCAAAAATTGTTTATAAATTAAATGTAAACTACAAAATTTTTATACCCTACACCACTGTAGTGGTGTTGGTAAACAAATAAAATTCGACACAAATAAGTTTCTTATATACAAAAATAATGACAGCTAATTTTGTAATGGTCGGCCCATAATTAGTCGAAACTCCCATTTAACACATATAATATTTATATTCACAGAAATCATGACACTAAATTTTGGTCCAAAATAGGTGATATCTCCCATATAACGCCCACTTCTGAAAAACTGTTTTATACATATACTAGGTGTAGGGTATTATATGGTCGGGCTTGACCGACTATACTTTTTTACTTGTTTTAAATAATTTTTTTTTTGATTATCTTTTCTAGTAAATATAAAATAAACAATAATTAACTTCCTTAAAATTAATAAAACAAAAACGGACGTGTAACTGAAAATCCCCAAAAGTTGCACGTTTGCACACTCACGCAGAGAAAAAAACATAGTTGTGCATGTTTACCACAACTATTTCAACATTTTTAAAATTTTTTTTAAATATTATTTTTAAATATTATATTTATATGATATATGTAACCATAATATGGTTAAGTTTACCATTTACATGATTTAGGCAATCATATATATGATTACAGAAATTACAGAAATATTATACTATATTATGTTGTTCTCTATTATAATCAAAGAACAACAAATTATGCTAAATGAATTCATCATAAACATGATTGCCACAAATACATACATAGTTTTTAAAATCGTAAATATGTTTGTGGTAATCATATGAATCGTAAATTAATCATATTATGTTTACCACAATCATATGAATAATTGTTTGAACATTGTTAAAAAAAAAATTGTAAAAATGTTGACATTGTTGTGGTAAACATGTACAACTATAATTTTTCTCTGTGTGCAGGAATGCTTTTATTTTTCATTGTAGGTCACAAACCTCTAGCTTTTTCGAGTTCTTTGAGTCGGTTTGGAATAGATTCCCAAAGATCTCTTACTCGAGTCCATAGTTCATTTATGCCATTTGGAGGCTCCGTTACTTGGATAGTTTAGCCTTAATGTAGCTCCAAAAGTTGTCGATCGGATTCATAGCCGGCGACTGTGAAGACCACTTTAAAATCGAAAATGCTTGACTTTCTAACCTAGCCGTGTGTTTCGGGTCATTTTCTTGCTGAAACACAATAATTTCAGGAGATAGCGGTTGGTAAATTTCTTTGTAAAATTGTAAGATTTTGTTCTTTCCTCATAATACCTTCAATCTTAACAAGGGAACAAGGGAAAAGTGTAACATTTACTGATCTTCAGTTTGTTGCTACTACTTTCCGTGATTTCCGTAGAAGAATATGATGAGCTGCTTTTAAGATTACATATATAAAAATCCAATAAATTAGAATAATAAAAAAATATGGTATTTGCTTATATGTGCAATTATTTCTGGGCATTGTGTATCATGTGACATTTTTGCTCCTCACTGTACATATGTTTAAATTCGTATAAATTACAATGTTTCATGTTTCATTTTAATAAAAAAAGGGTCAAACTGTAAATAACTGTGGAAATGCTGGTCATACTAACTCTCACACGAGAATAAAAAGGACTAAAAACATGAAATAAAGAATTGTTGGCACAACAGCCCAAAGCAACGTTTGTTTGTTTAGACATGTGAAAAACATATTGGTTTTTGAATTTAACAAAATATGTATGTTCGTTATATGTTGGCTGCCCCAACATTTTGATACAATGTCTTTCCTTTCAATTTTCAGGGCTAGTGCAGAAAATACAAGAGCAGACGTAAGTGTTGTAGGTATCAAATAAACAAAACTTTGCTATAGACTACAAAAAAAAAAAGGAAAGAAATATATAAATAACTAAAGTAACCACATCATCCATATAATAGAAAAATACGTAAAGTAAATATTAGCCAAAAAATAAAACTTTTCTTATCATACTATAAAGTGATTGTAATTTAGGCATCTTGTTTTCCTGACTTGCTTTAGCTTGCTTCATATGTATTTTTTGCTGTTTACAGTTTAAGCTTGTAAATCTAGACATTATTAGACATTTAGTTGACTTAAGGCTTTAATAACATAATAAAACTTTGTTCGTTTTGTTGATTAGATTAGTTGGCGAAAGGAACTTTAGGGAAAATGAACTGAATGTTCTTAGAAAATGGTTTAAAGAAAATTATAAGGGATGTGTATTAAGCTTATTAAAGAGTTTATAAATAAATAAGCAGAAGAGGTTTAGCAAAGCCATCTTTGTATTTAGGGTTTAAAAGAATGTTTGTAGTTGCAAATAAAGTGATGTTAAGTGATAAAGGGATGGAATTGAAAATAAATAGAAACTGAGATAAATAGTTAGTTTCACAACTAGTTCCAAGATAGATGGCTATAGTCAGTATTTATTCGTGTTCTTTTTTTTATAAAGAGAAGTAACACTCAGGCAATTAATATGCCTATATATACTTGTGTTACTTGGAAAGCGGATAGTTGAAGAAGTAAAGGTGGTGAAAGAAGAAAGCTTTTTATAACACAACTTTTGCAACAATTGCGTATTATGTTTGTTTTTAGTGCAGAATTGCAGCGCCTCTGGTGGTGAGTAGGTGCATTATTGTTAAAGCTTGATTTTATAGCCTTTGTATAATTATTTAACTTCGGTGGCGGTGGCGGTAGTTATGATAGATAGAAGAAAATATAATATGTAAATACACATTTTTTATTTTTTTTTGGACACAGAAAAAATTATTGCCGAACAAATTTTAATTAAACTTTTAATTGAGTCTTAATTGATTTTTAATTAAACTTTTAATCATATCAATTAAATTTTTAATTGAAAAACAATTTTCAATTAAATAATATAATATTTTTTTTAATTACAACTACTTTTCATTAAATTTTTACAAAATATTTTAATTGATACTACAAATTCCTTCATCGGTCCACTTTCAATTAAATGTTTAATTAAATATACGAATATTTTAATTGAAAATCAATTTTAATTTTTTCTGTGGAATTTACTAAAATTATAATTTATCTTGAGCTACACATAATGATGTAAATAATTATCTATTGTTAGTCTATCTTGAAATTACAGATATAGTTTTATTTTGAAATCTTTCAATCGTATGAGGCATATGTTTCAATGAGGCATATGTTCAGTGAGAGCATGTTACTCAGAAAAATGATATAGTGCTACCTAATCTATGGTAGTTGAAAGTATCTTTCAAGCATTTCCAATAAAAATAACATAGAATCACGAGGTCTAGTTTTTCAAAGAATCAAGTTATTAAACAAAAATTAGACGCCATCATTATTTTTAACTTTAACCGCCAAGTTTGCAACAGCCTTGATTGCTTATAAGCTCCTCCAACGTGATTTTTCTAACCAAAACAATTTCAATAATATATAAGGGGAGGAAACTAATTCATTACTGAAGCAAATGCAGTTGAGGAACAAAACTAGGAAGGAATTATAATCCGCAGTTAAGGGTTAATTTATATTTTTATATTTGTTGAAAATTCTTTGAAAATCTTTTGTAAATTAATTGTAATTTTCAATATACTTTTTTTTAATAGTCTGTAAGGATTTAATTCATTGACTTAATAATTAAATAAATAAATAAAAAATGAACAAATATACAACATTTGACATATGCCATTTTTTTTTATTTTATCCTTTGTTTTACTAAATAATTTATCTAATGTCCTGTAAGCCATTTTATATTTATCAGTATCGAAAATGATATCAAACAATCGTTCTGATATTTCCGGAATATAAATTATTGATTTGTAAATTTTCGATTCTATTGTGTTTCTTGTATTGTTTTGATTTGTCTTATTAATTTATAAATTAACTGAACTGGGAAATTATTGTCTTCTAATATATTCCTTACCTTTTCCATGTTCTTCTTATGAAATTCCTTGTCACTTATAGTTTATATTCTTTCAATTAAATTTTTAGCTGTATTATTAATAATATGTTTACTATGTTTAGAATAATAATTAATTATTCTACCTGAAGGTGTTGGGTTCTGATACCAATTTATTACCAAATAGTGTCCTATATATATAATAAACTATAATAAGAAATATTAAATACAATGTTTTAACTAATTTTAATATATGTGATTACGTTATTTAACGTTATTTATATAACGCCAAAAATCTGTTAGTTTTCGTTAATTTAGAATTTTTTTTTTATGTTCCTTATTTTTGATTGTTTTATGTAGACCTTTTATATTGTTAGAAATCTTTTACTTTATTAATTCGGCATGAGGTCTCTTTTAATAAAAATATAAAAACTCTTGTTCGTTTTTAATTATACCCTTCACCTTCATAAGAAGGGTATATGTATATAAGTTTGTCATTCCGTTTGTAATTTTCACAATATAATTTTTTGACACTATAAAGTATCCTTATAGATAGCGGAGTCGATTAAGCCATGTCCGTCCGTCTGTCTGTCTGGATGTTGAAATCAGTTTTCTGAAGTCCCCAGATATCTTCGAGATCCAAATCTTCAATAATTCTGTCAGACATGCTTTCGAGAAGTTTGCTATTTAATATCCGCAAAATCGGTTTAGGCCAACCAGAGTTATGGACCAATATGTGAGACAACCTCCATAAAAATTTGATATTTTTTGTTTATTTTATTGCAATATTTTGAAATATATTGCAGATAATACCATGAAATTTTGTGTACGTTGTTTTTGTAATAAAAGAAGAAAGTATGCGATAAATAGTATGAATCGGTCCATTATTTCTCATAGCCCCCATACAAAAATCTTCCCGAAATTTTGCTCAATTATACATAAATGCCTATAAAATTGGAATATCCAGACAAAATTCAGCAAATATAAGTTTTATGCAAAAAGAAATCGCAAAACGAAATTTTTTTTAGTTCGGTCCATGTTTGCCAATAGACCCTATATAAAGTCCACTTCCAAAATTCACTTAAATACGTATAAAACAGATACAAATAATGTTAAACGGCTAAAATTTGACATAAATAATACAGGCCAATTTGCTTCTTTGAATTTATCAACTGATTTTAGTTAATTTGGGTGCGCTGAATTCAAATCTGTAATCAGTTTGTCTCTATAAGTTCTAGTTTTCATGATATAGCTTTTTTATACTCTCCACTTATGACCTCCAATTACGACCGTCTGTCCGTCTGTCAGTTTTTTCAAATTTTTTTTTTCTTCAAAAATAAATTTTTGTACTAAATTTTATGGTGGTCGGCACAGAATTGGTCATAGCTCCCATACAAGTACCATATCTGAAAAAGACTATCGAGAATATCGGTACCGTCTCAAAACTTTTCACAGATCATTTACATATATACAAAAATCATCCCACAAAATTTTGTGAATTTCGGTTTATTTTTAACCATATGCCCCATATAAAGCCCTCTTCCGAAAATCACTTTAATACTCATAAATCTCTTTTAAATTAAGGTACCAATCCAAAATTTTACACGGATCATTTACATACATACCTAAATCATACTGCTGGATTTTAAGAATATCGGTCCATATTTGTCAATATCCCCCATATAAGGTCCACTTCCGAAATCCACGTTAATACTAATATATATCTTAAATATACCGTTATTATGTTGAAATTCAACGTGAAATATATGCATATGCATGAAAATCACTGTTCCAAAATTTAAGAAGATCGGCCCATAATTTGTCATAGCTGCCATATAGGAACCATTTCAAAAAAAAAAAAATAAATAAATTCGGGTCAAAAAATATTCTTTTCGGATTTAACCCATATTCATATCATGATATATATCGTTGGAAAGGTATTTTAATACCTTTTATTTAATGTATTACAAATTATCAGACACCCAGTAGTTCCCGAGATTTAGGCCAACATATTTTCAACTTCACGGGCCCGCCCCCCTCGAAAATAGGCGTGACCGCCAACAAATTTTTTTTTGCTGGTTGTAAAATTGTCCTTCAAACAATATATAAAATAATAATTAAATTTGCACTAAGACTGAATAAAAAACACAGAATAAGGATATTCTAGTCCTATAACAAGTTTAGTTTTTGTATTTCTTAGTACGTTTAGGTGGAGGGTATTTAAGATTCGGCACAGCCGAATATAGCACTCTTCTTGTTTTTATTATCATTTATTAGTTTCCAATATTTCGACCAAGAAGGTAAGAAATATAATCCAAAAAAACATGATTATTATAATTATAACAATTTTCGTAAAATTTATACTTAATGTTTAATACAGTGCTGTCCGATGTTAATGTCTTAAGTTTCTTTCACTCATTGTTGGCTTTTTTGTTCATTATTAATTTTGTATTTGTTCATTGTATGTCTGTATATGTGAGCGCAATTATCAGAGTCTGTTTTGTAGTCTGTTTTGCATATATCGTTTGCTAGTATTATTCTCTTCCACAATTACTCTTACATTATGAAAGTTTGGTCGATGTCCAGTTATTGCACAATGGGCAGGAAGTGCTGGTTTTTGTGAAAGTAGTTTGTCATTTGATTTTAGGTCCGATTTATGTGATGACAATCTAGTTTTAAATTTTGTCTTCGTTGTACCTACGTATATTTTTTGACATAAATCAGTATCGTCGCCGTTACATTTTATTTGGTATACTAGATTTGATTGTTCTAGTTTGTCTAATTTAGATTTCATGTTGTTGCATAATTTTTTCGTCGTATCACTCCAATATATATTTTTCATTGTCATATATATCAGAACACTTCATCCTTTCTGATAATCCAGGTATATATTTAATAGATCTGTAAATTTTAGGTAGTTTCGTTTCCATCATATTGTTGTCAGCTTTTTTCTTATTTATTGTATATTTGACCAAATTGTCTATTGTTATATATGGAAAGTCATTCTTGTGTAAAATATGTCTAATTTTTATTTTATTTTCTTCGTGAAATTCGGTATTGCTCGTACCTAGCTCTCTGTTCATTATTATTCCTCTAGGATGGTTGGAATAATAATTAATAAGTCTGCCAGAAGATACAGGTTTTTGGTACCAGTTTATCTTAATTATATTACCATCCCTGATGACTGGTAATTTGTTATCCATTTCTCTCTCTAATGTAAACTGTATCTGTCTGTTAAATGAGTTCAATGTCTTTAAAGTATTCTCAACTTGATTCATTTTTAAAATTCCAAATAGGTCATCTACATATTTCGTCATTATTCTTGGTCTCATCTCCATTTTGTTAAGAGTTGTGTCTCATAATTCTGCCATAACAATATCGGCAATAATTGGAGAAATGGGAGATCCCATTGGCATACCTTTGTTCTATATGTATTATGCAAAACTTTAAAATATCCATAAACAAATTTTAAGGTATTTTGGTATGTCCTTCTACCATAAACCATTTTTTTCTCAATAATCCGAACAGCCAGGTTAACGGGAATGCTGGAAAATTATTTTATTTTTTTATTATTTTATTATAATTGCTAATAATAAAATAATATTATTATAATTATTTTTCTAGTTTTTGTTAATAACTTACAAATATTTTGCTTAAGTTTCTAACTTGTGTGTGTGTTTTTTTTATTTAAAAAACAAATTAGTTCCCTTTGGACTATTTTAAAGTTTATGATAAATATTACACAATTTCAATGTTGTACTTTATATACTAAAATTTAGTTTCCTTTTCTACTAAGTGTCTGTGTTCATCAACCATTACACCACAACACATTAAGGTGGCTTTTAATTACCGCCAGCTTAATGTGTAAATTTTGAACACATACTTTATATTTCATAAAAATCACTTAAGCAATTAATAACACAAACTCATACAAGAAATACCCCACATCTTTAGCATTTAGCAAACGTAAGATTTGAAATATTGTAATTGCATAATTAAGGATTTCAATATCCTCAAACACAAACACTTACATACTTAATACCCACTCGGTAAGTGCCACAGCAACTCATGCGTATGAGTGATATTTAATTACTTTTTAATTAATGTTACTAATACGTGCCAGAGAACTTAAACATTTAAAGGCTGGCGAAAACTGTTAAACTGTTATACTTAGTTAAGAAATTGTTATTGCAAACATATTAAAGAAAGAGAGTGTAAGTTGAATTTTAATTTAATTAAGATCTTTTTCTTCAGATATATGATTATTTTTATAAAATTTTTACAAATGACCTCATTTTTTTTTTAACCATATTTACTAATGAAATTTTCCTTATCCCTGATGTTTTCTTATTTTCCGTATTATGTATCTTTTTAGATTACAAATTCAAAAGTTTTTTTGTGGGAATTTTACAAATTTTCTTACTATTGTGTATTGTTGTTGCCAAATCTTAAGCAAGCGACACAAACGTACCAGTAACAAAAGAATTTTATTTTCATCAAAATACCAAGAAACTACAACAAAAAAAAAAAAAAAAATTAAATCCTTAAGAAAAACTAAACTATGTTAAGAAAACACCACAAACATTGATGGTTAAGAGTAAAAACTACAAGAAAAAGAAATTTAAATGTAAGACATAGAAAACAAAATTATGAAAAACAGGAATGAAGAAAAGACAAGAATAGAGAAAATGTGATATCATCGTTAAACATGCCAGCACTATTTATGCAAAGGAGAAGTCAAAAAAAGGAAAAAAAATAATAATAATCCTGTTTAAACCAAACATATACAGTGAGCTGCAATGGTGTTTAAAGCAGGAATTTTGTGGCATTTATTTAAAGGAAATACAACATTTAGTTAATTTAGCTCTTATATTGAAACAAATGTATTCAAAGTATTGGCCATTATTGGAAACCATGTAGAACACCTTTTTTTTGTTTTTGCCCTATGCTGCAAAAATGCAGATACAAGTGTCCGGCTAGCTCAATGACAGAATTATGTGTTTACGACCGGTTTTTGTTTTTGGTCCTTCTCCCCGTTTTCTTATTTTGCTGTTTGTTCTTTCTTTTTGTCTATTTACTTTCAATTTCCAATGAGATTTTTAATCTATCTCTGAACTGAAGAAAATCACAGTGGGCCGCACATGAGGTCTCCAAGTGGATGTGTGCATGGTATTGCACATAAACCTTTTCAATCTAACCTAACCGAACCTAACCTTTTTTTTATACGAGGAAAAAATCATTCAACAATACCAGTTGTGCGCGACTTTAGCATGCTACAGCAACCTCATTTCACAAGTCCCTGATCCCTGCGAAACAATCGCAAAAGGTATAAACTACATCTAGTTAAAATTTCTTCTATGAATCACTTCTTGAGTACGCAGGTCCAACAGAACAGTCTCAATGTATTCAGAAACATTTTCTTATTTGTCCAATGACATCAACATAATGTTTAGTATGTTATCTACACAAGCATTTCTTACCAAATTGTCTTTTAAGATTCACTCTCATCAATGCAAATCGTGGACACACAAAGAAAAACATGCTCGGGGTCTTCTATTTCTCCTACACAGCACAGACAAAAGGAAGAAGTATCAAGCCCAAAACAAAATAGAAACCACTCAGGAATTGGGTTAGGTAGTGATTCAAGTGACCATGCCCCCTGCCATACCAAACCTTTATATTAGGTACCAACGTATACGTTGATGTTGACTATCTGCTAATACCATCACTAATATCACTATTATCTCTAGTTGTGCGTTGTGCAGCAACATGATGACGGAGTTTGACAACAGTCTCCAATACTTGGTCTAACAACTTTATAGGCTGGCCTGAGCAATCTTTTTTTGCCGTACAAAATCACCACTTCTGAACCGCACAAAGAATCTCGCACACATTGAAACCAATGGATGATGGCTTCGATAAGCAATCCGTGGCACTTTATCTTTTAAATTAAAGAAGTAAAACCATACTGCCCGCATATCTCTATTACCAGGTGAAGTCTGCCAAAGACATGAATTTTCAATTGCCAACGGTTATATTGGTATGTAAAACAGGTATTTCCTACAACATTTTTGGCAGTCTTCTTTATGTTCTCAACTGTCACACTGTATTGACATGTCTTAACAAAAAGTTGTATGAAAAAAATTCTTAACATTATATGCAAAATACATGAATATATATACATACTCCTATATATATGTATGTATATATAAGAAAATGTAAGAAAGAAAAGTTTTGCATATCATTGCAAACAAAAGTGAAAATAAACAAATAAACTTTCACCCACACTACGAACTGAATAGAATGCATACAAACATACAGTGAAAGCTAACAGAAATGGAACAAAAATGTATGTACTTAAGTTCAGTTGAGTGTGTTTCTATTCAAATGTCTTCAATTCTATATTACAGCGAGGATAAATTCATTGAAATTTGGAATACCTATTTTTTTTTATTTATTTTATTTATTTATTGGTATTTGTATTGTGCCATACACCATATAGAAATTCTTTTAAGAATCCATATCTAGATTAGGTTATGACCCATGGGACCTCCCTCCTTGTGATAGCTGGAAAGAAAAGGTCGTACAGGGGATAGTTCTTCCACAGCTGACCAACTTAGGTCAAAGTGTTTTTAACCAATTCATCCTGATGCACCCACAAAAGCATCTAGGCTGCTGATATCTGACATCTGAAGGTGACTGTAGCTTAATTGTTTAGCGCATTTGATCATTAAGCATGAGTTGGTATTTGTAGCCCGGGTTCGATTCCCAGCCGCTGCCACTCAAACGACATCAGTTTCTGATAATTATTAGTTTTCTTTCTATCCTTAATAACTAATATTTATCACAGCGGCCTCCTTCGGTGGTATAGCATTTAAAAACGCCACCGAAGTAAAATAATTAAATAAAGGCTATAAAATCAAGCTTTAGCATTAATGCGCCTACTCACCACCAGAGGCGCTGCAATTCTGCACTAAAAACAAACATAATGCGCAATTGCAAAGTTGTGATATAAAAAAAGCTTTCTTCTTTCTCCACCCTTACTTCTTCAACTATTCCCTTTCCAAAGAAAGTAACGCAAGTATTTATAGGCATAATAATTGCCTGAGTGTTACTTCTCTTTAAAAAAAAAAGTGATTAGGACCTATTGCTTTGCTAGTGCCTGGCATTGACAAAGGAGGTGCCGTACAGTTTCAGACTTTGCTTCAGCATGACAACTTCTACCGAAGTCATTATAAGGTAGATTTCACCTCCCAGCATGAACACTAATCAGACAGTAATCTGTAATCACTGCTACTACATTTCGTATTCGACCACGTGGAATGTTAACCAGTATTACAGTTCGACGACTATTATAGTTGGATCATATGGCCCATGTTGTCACACTGGTCTGTCTAAAGCGACCATCTAGTTTGGAAAGCGTAATTACAAACATTCGATCAGTTTCCGCCTCTAAGAGTCAATGATTTCGCATTACAGTTCTCTGGGATATTTTGATGTCCCGCTATCCAGAAGACTCCTACTGAGTAAATGCCAGACATATGCTTTTTAGTCCAAAAATTAATGACGTATGGACTCCAGAAACAGTTTTAAGGACAGCCTGGCTATTAGAATAAATTCAATTTCTAAATTGCGGCCCTTCTCAGTGCTGAAATCTCAACCTGAAATCAACTGGTTCGGAATAAAGAAAAAAAAAACTAAATAAAAGCCACCCTCACACCCGTATTCGATTTCGAATCATTAGTGAAGATTTAAAAAGGGTTTTCCCGGAGAGATTGTATCCCTTCGTGAATTCCTTCAGTGATCGGCACATTGAAGCTTCAGTCTAAAAAGCGACTAGGTATGCAATAGTTAATATTGTCCGGGGCATGTCCAAGACAATTAATTATCATTGCAAGTCAAAAACTCCTAAGGTTCCATGCACCAATGTTATCGAATCTAAATGCTTTTGGCCATACGCTCGATTGGGAGCCAGTTTAATATAATGAATAAGGCATTAGATGGGGTGGTGCCGGAGTACATTGAACCCTTTCAACAGAACTGTGGTTAGTGGAGTTGTCAAGAGTCACCATACATTATTATGAAATTAACAATCCATATGTAACTGTGTCTGTTGCAAAATCTCTTTATAGTATCGGTTATTTGCTTTCAGGATTTTATATTTTCTACGAACAAGATCTGGCTATTATGCTTCCGTTACCGTTCTTGACGTGAGTTTAAATCTCTGCGACAGTCAAAAGCAACCAAGTTTCTAAGTGTAATATTTCACATAGGTATATTTGTGGCTTCCACAACAATGTCTCTACCTACACAGACATTTTTCACTGTTTGCAGAGACATTTTTTTACGCTGAATAGTACTTTTTCTGTCGCATTTATTACTCTCTTTATAAGTCAAATATTCTCCTTTCTTCAAGGTTTCTACTGTTTTTGGGTTTTTTAGGGTAACATTGTAATGTACGAGTATGTAAGATATGAAAAGAAATATGTAGCATAATAATAACAAAAAGGACTTATCTTAAAAGTCTGTTTGTATTTGTATGTATTCAGTTATGTATATGTGTGTGTTTTGTGTTAAGCATTTTGTAATAGCACCATGTAATAACATCTTATAATATGGTTATGATGATTTTCCCCATCTCCTACTTTTATTCTACTATATTTTTTAGGTTTGATGATGTGCCAAAAAATGTCTATACAATAAACTGTTGTACAAAAGGATATTCTGTACTAGCAACAACAATAATAAAAGCAAACAAACTAGAAAAGAAAACTTAATAATTGAAAACTTATATAAAAAAAACTAACAAAAGCCTTGAAGTAGACAGTATTTTTTTGGACACATATCAAATACATTGATATGAATGCGAAGCATACATAATTTAATTTGTTATTGTGTAGTGTTAGGAAAAGTGTCCTTTTTATTAGGTATTTTCAAATAGATTATAACAATTTAAGCAAAGGTTTACTAAAGGGTTTTATTTTTATTGTTCTGTTTTAATTTATTGATTTTGAAATCTTAAAATTATATAACACAAAAGTTTATAACAAGAAAATTGGCACATATTTAATGCTAGGAACACAAATGGGACGAACAAAGAATTTTTGGTGGCTAATATTTGTCTCTAAAAATACAACAGTTGTTTGTTTATGAAAATACACACAACAACGGCGTCGGCTGAATTCGTTGTATGCAGCGAACTCTGAAATAAAGTCTATTTTTTTTTAAGATTGAGTTACTTTCCTTGAAAAGAGGATAGATTGAAAAAGTAAAGGTGGTGAAAGTAGAAGAAACTCTGCAATTGCGCATTATGTTTGTTTTAGTGCAGCATTGCAGTGCCTCTGGTGGTGAGTAGGTGCATTATTTTTTAAATGCTTGATTTTATAGCCTTTATGTAATTACTTTACTTCGCTGGCGTTTGAAGGCTGTACCACCGAAGGAGGGCGCTGTGATAAATATTAGTTATGATGGATAGAAATAAAACTAATAATTATCAGAAATTATCAGCGGCTGGGAATCGAACCCGGGTTATAAATACCAACTCCTGCTTAAAGATCAAATACGCACAGTGGTTGAAAATCGTTTTTCATCGGCAAAAAATCTGTAACTTTTGAAGCGATGCAGATATTTTAGTAATTTCTTTTCGTGAAGAGAAAACATCGTGCATTTTTCTCCAATTTTAATTTAATTAAAAGCGGTTCAGTAGTTGATGAGAAATTTAAGGTCAAAGTTGAATTTTTGATTTTTTGTAGCATTTAGCATGAAAAAGCGCGATTTTTGTTTTGTTGAATCTGATTTTATCATAAAAAAAATACATGCAGATTAAAAAACATTTATCAATTCTGCCATAGGTTCCATTATTATTTATTTTGTTTATTTATTTTAATAAAAATAAGGACTACAAATTTTTATTTTTTACTTAAATAACAATAAAAGAAAATTATAATTATTATTCATTCAGTTGGAAAATTGCCTGCAAGTATTGCATATGAAGTTCTGTATTGCTTTTGTCCTCTAGCCGCCCTTTTGCTTCTTCAGCTTCAAGTCCCGATGTTCTATTTTGCATTGATTTTCAATGCTAGAGATGAGCGGATCTTACATTGTCAATAATATATTAAATTGATCTTCATTTGTAAAGTTTTGTGATGTTTTTCTGGTATTGTGCTCTCTATAAAATCTGTAATCTTTATTCCTTTATTCCTGAAAGTACTCTGATAGATCTTCAGGTGGTTTCTCTATTCCGAATAATGCGAAATCTGTGAAGGGGCATATATGTAAGAAGGCTTGCTTTACCCAACAACGACTTCTGCATAAGTTGTCATAACAAAGAAAAGGAGGAAACCTTCTCTCAATCTTCTATGTCAATGTCCAGCAAAGAACATTTCGCATAACATTTTTCTGAAACAAAGATCTATTAATAGTCTATATTTCTGAAATATCAGATATAAAGTTAAATCGTATTGATTCCTTCATCAAAAGAAGTAATTGGCTACCGCGAGAGGATGCATAAGTCCCTGTGGTAGAATTACTTGGACATTAAATTTACTTGTAGTGATTACTCCATTTTTTTTCCTAATCTTACGGACCCGACTTCTTCTCTCTTGCCACCATCTAACTTACTGGCTATCTCTAATCACATTTTTCACTTTTCCTCCTTCTTATCTTTTCAGGCAACACAAAAGGACCAGTCATATGGACCTAAGTGAACTGTGTACTGTACGACCGCCTGCTAACCTAAACTAATCTAACTAGAAAAATTATTTTTATAAATTTTTTTCACACATTTTCCAAAAGTATTAAATTACTAAAAGCTATTTATTATTTTTCATCGTTATTGTGCTTCGTAGAACGAATTAACACAGCGAATTGTCACTAACTAGCTCGTCGTGTTAAGCGAAATTCGTCGTTCATCCCAGTTGTGTTTTTAGCATAACTTCTCATTTTGATTTAAGACTTCAGACTGAATCAAAAATTATACTACATACACATAGAGAAAAAAATATGTTTATCACAACAATGTTATAATTTTTACAAATTTTTTAACAATGTATGGTCACTGTGATTATTCATGTGATTGTGGTAAACATAATATGGTTAATTTACGATTCATATGATTACCACAATCATATATACGATTTTAATATTTTTGTATGTATTTGTGCCAATCATGCTTATGATGAATTTATTTATCATAATATGTTGTTATTCCATTATGATTGAGAACAATATAATATGATCACCACAAACATTACATAATTGCTATAATCATAGATATATATATGATTGCTATAACCATGTAAATCATAAACTTAACCATGTTGTGGTTGCCGCAACCATATAAATAATTACAGTGAACATAATATTAAAAAAAAAATAAAAATGTTAGAATAGTTCCGGTAAGCATGTAACCATGTAAATCATAAACTTAACCATATTGTGGTTGCCGCAACCATATAAATAATTACAGTGAACATAATATTAAAAAAATAAAAATGTTAGAATAGTTCCGGTAAGCATGTAACCATGTAAATCACAAACTTAACCATATTGTGGTTGCCGCAACCATATAAATAATTACAGTGAACATAATATTAAAAAAAAATAAAAATGTTAGAATAGTGCCGGTAAACATGCACAACCATATTTTTTCTCTGCATTTACCGACTAAAGATTAAAGCTAAAATTGAACTATATACACAAACCTGCTATGATTGAAACTAAGGTTGAACTACATAAAAAACTAAGTTTGAAGCTAAAATTGAACTACATAAAGACGTACGATTGTAGCTAAAATTGAAACATAAAAACTTAAGATTCAAGCTAAAATTTAACTACATAAAGGCTGCTATTGAAGTTAAAATTTAACAATATTAAGAATTTGTTTTTTTTTTATTTTAAAAATATTTTCAATATTTCAATAAAAAAAACTAAACCCCTATTTATCTGTATTATATACAAAAGCGAAATAATCTCAAATAATTGTTTATTACCGGAAAAACTTGTCATCAACAGCTCCGGTCAACAATGTTTGTTTTTTGTTTCAGTTATTTTTCTTGTTTTACTAACATCCTGTAACCAATACAGACACATCAGCGGAAACTTGTATAAAAAAAATACAACACTTTTTACCACTTGAAAATTATATAAAAAGCAAATGCAAGTAGAATACAACTCACACATACTGTAGCAAAAAATACAGAGAAAGTTAAATGACTGCACGTTAGCCATGTAATTGTAAGCGCATTAAAATGTTAAATACTTGGGTAACTTACCTTTCCTTTATAACCAACCCACTGCAACTCACATATACAAATATATACATATACATATATATGTATATAAAAATATAAAAACACTCTCTCTTATATTACCTGCAAACAAAATTTTAAAATGCAGACGAGTTTTAGCATTACAACGGATAGAACAGTGCTAGCTAGAACTCATTGGAATACATTACAAAATGCAAAAGTATGTTGCAAACACTCTCCACACCCCTACACAACATGCTAGTGAATGTGTCAGCCAGAGGTGTTTGTGTGTTACATGCATCCGTGCATATATATGACATCTAACTGCTATAATATGACTGTGTTTGCAATTTTGTGCAAGTGCTGAAACTATGTATGTTAAGTACTTGTATCTGAACAAGAGCACCAAAAACAACAAAATGCGTTTGAAAACTTGGGGAAAAAAAATTCATGAATAACAGAAAATTAATTGTAAAATGAGTTGAGCAGCATTTCAACAGATGTTGAAAAAAAAATACTTACTATTGGATGTGTGTAATTAAATAAAACGAAACCAAGAAATCAGGGCGCAATAATGTAGGGTTAAAAGCTTAAGGTTGAAATGAATATTCTATTTTTGAAGTTTTTTTTTTTTGTATGAAATGATTTGCGTGATCTTTATGGTTACAATGTTTACAGGCACAAAAATGTTTCTTTAAAGAGGCAAACAAAAAATGTAACTTTAAAGATAAACATTTTTACGCATTTTTACGTATAGGCTTCAATTATAAATCTGCATGTAGTTGCATTTTAACTTTAAAAATTCGTCTTTATGTTCAATTTAAGTTAAAATTTTTTACATTTTTTTAGATCATATGCAGGTAGCAATCGTAGATGTTTCTGTAGTTAAATTTTAGCTGCAATCGTCGTAGGTCTTTATGTAGGTCAAATTTATCTTTAATCGTACGTCATCTTGAAGTTAAATTTTAAATTCTATCGTAAGTCATCTTGTAGTACAATGCAGTTTAATTTAAACTCTAATACACGCAGAGAAAAAATATACCACAAATTTACCACAACTATTTCAATATTTTTAATTTTTTTTTTATTTGTTAAATAAATTAGGTATAATGAATTAATAATAACTTCTAAAATATTTTAGAAAAACTTAAAAATAATAATAATAATTCATAATAATAATAATAAGCAACCCCATACCATAACATTTCCTCCTCCATGTTTTACTATCTTTTTTGTAAATCCTTTGTGAAATGCGTTTCCTGTCGGACGACGTACATTTCTTTCCGCATCGTTACCAATCAAATTAGGATACAGAGGATATTTCGTCATTTTTAACTATTTTCTAGGCCGCTGCAGCCAATACAAAATTTTTCCTCTTCGACAAATTAGCACTTCTGAGCAAAGGAATCTTTCGAGCTATCGACCTAGGTAGATTAGCATCCACTTATCGTCGGCGGACCGTTCTGTATGCCATAACATTTCCAATTTCATTTGCAATTAGCTTCAAAGTCTTAAAAGGATCTCGTTTAGCTATGGTAACTATGCGTGTATCAGTAACTGGAGAGTTTTTTTTTATTGTCACTCGCTTTTCAATATTTTTTACTGGTTTCAGGGCATTTGTTACAAAGTTTTGAGACCGTCCCAATGATGTGGCAATAAATTTGTACGGTTTTCCTTGCCTACGTAAGTTTTGCACAAGTCTTCTTTCTACGACACTGCAATATTGTCCACGACTCATCTAATGCTTGGTTTTCACTATGTCATTTTTGTTGTCAAATTGTCCAAATTATTGGCAATTGTATGAAAACGGGATGTCATATCATGATTTTCATGATTGCAAATTATTATTCTAAATTAACTAACAACTTACTTCTCTTATCAAATTATCTTAAGAAATATAAATTTAATGACTTTTAACAATTCGCCCCTCTTTCATTGGCCACGCTGAACCGTAACTGTATTAGAAAACTTATCAGCGTTTTTTTATTGCACGCCTTTATTTTGATGGGTTTCCCCTTTTTAAGTTTAAAACGGTGTTGCCATATATTACATTGTATTATTTTGTTTATTAGGGAGACATTTTTTAAATTGCTACATATTTAAAAAAAAAATAAAAATTTTTCTGTCCACATGTGTATATGATTATAGGAATTATGTAATGTTTATAGCAATCAGTTTTATGATTAAAGATTACACCATATTATGTTGTTCTCTATCATAATAAAAACATGATTGCCACAGATATATACATAGTTACTACAATCGTATATATGATTGTAATAATCATCTGAATTGTAACTTAACCTTATTATGGTTACCGCAATCATATAAACAACTACAGTGACCATAACATTGTTAAGAAACTTATAAAAATTTTTACATTTTTGTGGTAAACATGTACGTCTATATATTTTCTCTGTGTGTAGTTATTTTGGTCCTTTTCTTCTCCAATCGTAGGTCTTTGTTTTGCTCAACATTATCAGTTGAAAATTAGCTTAGGTCTTCTTGTAGTTTAATTTTAGCTGCAATCGTTGTAGGTCTTTATATAGTTCAATTTTACCTTCACTCGTTGCTTTTAATAAAGTTCAATTTTAGCTTTAATCGTGCGTCATTTTGAGTTTAATTCAGCTTTAAACACGTGGCCTTATGTAGGTAAAAAAATGTCTCCTTAGTTCTAGATAGAAAATGTGTTTGTAAGCACAGGCGCAAAAAGTCTCTCTGTAGTTGAAGATTAAAAAAATGCAAATTAAAGAAATACTTTTAATTCCCCTTTATGCTGGCTTTTCCATTTAAGTAATTTACTAAATTTTAGCTTTAATTTGTTTCCATTTAAAATGTCTTTAGTTATTTTCCGGCCTACATTGAATTGTTGTAATAATAGTTTACTCTCCAAACAAGCTAAAAATGTGTCGGCTTGAAACTATGAAACTAAAACAAATTGTTAGAAATCTTGTCATTACGCCAGCAATAAATTTCGTTTGTAAAATTTCCACTTGTCACAGCTACAACAGTTACAACATGTAATAAAAGTCTACTCTAAAAAACTCGAAAAATACTGCATGAACAAAAGAAATAAAGCAAGCTCATGTTTACATACGCGCTCTTACTTCCACACCGGAAGCTATTGTCAGACTTCCGTTTTTATATTTGCAGTGTGTTTGTGTTGGAGTTTGTTTAAAAAACTCAACTGAAATTGTCGATGTAGACGTAAAAGGAAACTTTAATTTTTTTTTAAAATAAAGACAGAACAAGGAAACAGTTTGCCTAGTATTTATTGTAGTAGTTGTTATAATTGTGTTCTGTGTTTTTTTTTTGTGTTAAAACTTTTAGTTTGAATGGCATGCAAATGCTCTTGAAGGAAATAATGGTGGCCATAATAATTTGTTATAGTTTTTCTTTATCATACAAAATTTATCAAATGTTTTGATTAGGAATTTTTGCTAGTTTAAATTGTGTCAATTGTTTAAGTTGTTTTTATGAAATAGTTTGGTTAATTGTGTTTGCCCAGGAAATAAAGGTTATGGTCAGCGGAAGTTTTAGGTTTTAATAGAGATGAGCAGTTATCTGTAAAAAGAAATAGGTTTTTTTTTGCCTTAGAAGCTTTAACAAATTATTACAACTTTTTTTTTAAGCTTATCTTTAGTTTTAGCTCTTTGTTTATTTAAATTTAAAAAAGTCTTTTCAATTCAACTGAAAAATTTTGCCACCTTTATGTTGCAAACAAACTATTAATTTATCTTTATTTTGTCACAATAACAATGAACAAAAGTTTATATTAAGACAAAATGTTTATGTTTTTTTTTAAATGCTGTTTTAACAAATTTGTTTATTCTATTGTGTTGTTTTACTTTTTACTTTACGACAAATGCTACAAAACAATAATAGCAAAGTTGAAAAAAAACTAAAGAAAGTAAGAAAAATACGTACAATTTTAAAGAAAAAATAACTAATTTTCCTTTTTTTTTCTTTATCACGCTCTATCAAGATTTAGAATGTATTGTTCTGCTTTATCTATGTTTAGAAAGGTGCAAAATATAATACACTGCACAGTGGTTACGAACTCTTTCAGTGATTATAAGTAGACTTAATTCAAATGACATCGACATATATATTATCCTGCTAAACGAAACGGAAGATAATCAAGTTTTATATTTGTCCCTTTCTTTGAGAAGTGACTTTTTGTTTTCTTTATGTTACTATTTTTATTTATTTTTCTGGCGCAATAAAATTAATTTTCGGTGGTAAAGGTACACAAGCAAGTAAGTTTAGTAATATAAAAAACACCTTAAGCTGGAACAATTATTAAATTAGAATTTAGAAACTTTTATAGAAATCACAAGCATACAAAATTTAAAATTTCAATTAAAATAATCTAACTCAAATTGTTTGTTTTGTTTCTTTTGCTTTGTCCATCAAATTCATGTTGCAGTGAAAAAAAAAATATAGTTGTACATGTTTACCACAACAATATCAACAGTTTTACAGACTTTCTAACAATGTTATGTTCACTGTAATTATTTATATAATTGCGGTAACTATAATATGGTTAAGTTACAATTAATATGATTACAATAATCATATATATTATTGCAGTAACCATGTATATATATATTTGTGGCAATCATATTTATGATAAATCCATTTATCATAATATGGTACAATCTTTAAACTAATCACCAAAACATTCAACTATGTAACAAGTTTAAAGTTTAACTACTTATGTAAAAAGTTTTTCAATATCCATTATTAAGGTTTTAAAAAATAAACTTTTTTGTAATGAATATTACAAAATATAGCACATTCATCTTGCTATCTACACTCGTATACAGACAGTAGCAACATGGAACAAAGTAAATTACAACTACTGACATCAAAAAAAGTAAAGATTAGCAGGTAGTAAAGATTCCAGATAACATGGACAAACAAGCTAATAACAGCAATACAAACAAAGACAGGATCTTAAACTGATAGCAGGTGTAGCTATACAACTAAGAAACCGTTTACACGTTATGATTTTACATGACAAATATTTAAAGTGTTTCAGTAAGAATTTAAATAAAAGTAAAACCAAGTGCGGTGAGAAATGTTTATCTGTTTTTTAAAAATTTCTTTACTTGTGTTTTGCAAAATCTTAATGTGTAAAAGGGCTTTTAAAACAAAGTACTGTGACGTTTTATATAAAATCTTAATATTTACAATTACAAGTAAACAAACAAATACTCTGGCTTTTATTTTAAGGTATTACAGATACAAGATTGCATTTATTTAGAAAAAAATAGAAATAATTTTTAATTAAATTATAAATTTTTAAAATTTTTTTTTTGTATGTATAGATAAGTACTCGTATTTGATAAAACAGCATTAAGAAAAAGAAAGCCAGAATTGTGTAACATTTGTAAGCATATAAATTGTGAATACGTAATAAAAATTATTCAAAATGAAGCAAAAGTATTAAAGTAAATATTTGTGTAATTTATAATAATGATTTATAATAAATCATATGCCACGTGTTGCAGTAACCTTTAACAAGTATGTATAGGTTAGTAAGTATAATACTGTAAAACGAAAAAAAAAGAAAATAAGACGCAGAAACAGTCAGTCAGACGAAAAGTAAAACAGACAGACAGAACATATTTACACTTACAGCTAAATTCAATACATTTCCATGATAGCAACAACAACATGTTACTTCCCATAAGGATATTTATGTGTGTTTTTTGCATGGTCCCTCTTTAACACAAGGTAATATTTGTTGTTATTTTTTTTTGTCAATAAATAAATATTAAAGAAGTGTTCATTAAGCCAGTTCAAAAAAAATGTGTACTTTTGATACCAGCTTATAGAGCTTAAAAAGTACCAACAGCTGGACTAATGTCAACATAATATCTTTATCTAATACTTGCAAAGGAAATTTTATAATATTTTCTTTATTTCTATTATATATACAATATATAATATATATACAGTGGAAAGCAAAACTGTCCAGGTGTTTTGCATTAAGGAAGTTAGGTAATGATGCACTCATGCGCCCTACGCCATTAGACTGGTATCTTTGAAGGTATACTTTGAATTATTAATTAAAATGAACTCAAGCCAAAATAATAAAAAGTTTTCTCTAATATTTTTAAATTTTTAAATACAAAATTTACTTATTCACTAAAAAATCTTTAAAATGCCAGACAGAATATTCAGATATTCAGCTAAATATTAGCAAAGGTTATTGTTATTTTAAATTAGCTTATTATGAAATCATACAATTTATATTGTAGCAGCTTTTTATACACATATTTGTTTATTTCTAGTAAAAAACATAATTTATTAGCTTAATATTCTTTAATTTCCTGTTAGCACACAAACATCCTTGCATAAACTCACAAACTGGCAGCTACCAAATAAATTGCCTACTTTTAGGCTGTATGAAAAACGAACAAATTTAAAAGCTTATTTGCTGTTTTAAAAAGCCTTTTATTTGCGCAACAGACAAACAGAAAACGTTAAGCGTAAAAATCAATCTCATTACAGGATTTTCTATCTAACGAAAATAAACTTATCAACAACAAATAAATAGTCATTTACTTCGAAAAGTTACTTTACTACTTCAAAGTAAACAAGTCATTTGATAAACATCTTTATCTTGTATAACCATCATCAGCAGTATTGTCATAATCAACATCATCATCTACAGCAATCCCATCAATGGCATCATAAAAACTATGCCTTCTTACAGTCTGGCAGTAGTTACATTATTTAGAACACAAACAGCCAACCCTTTTTATTATTGTCGTCACAAAAAAAAAAAAAAAACAAAAATAAAAAAATTTAAAAACTAGTCCAACGTCTACTTCATGAAACAATGAACCTTACACATGTTGAGAAGAAAAAAGTAAAAATGAAATGAAAAAAAAAGTTTAAAAAAGTATTACCATGATATGACCTTTAAAGCGTATTAGATATTATGGTAGTAAAGATAAGGGAATACCAAGTCCCAGCTATTTAATAAAGCCTATATATACATATACAAATTTATACTACTACTACCTCTATTACTAATACCAGCTGAGTCAAAAACACACGTAGACAAATTTCGAAATAATCCTTAAACAAATACATACGCAATATCTCTCTAACTCTATAACATCTATTGAAGATTTTGTCTTTTCTGTTTTTTTTTTTTTATTCTTGTAATGTTTTTAAAGATACCAAGTCAGGATAAACGAAGGATTTTATGCCAATCATCACAAATAACTAAGCTTTCAATGTTTTCTTTTTTCATACTTGTAGGTATGTATATAGTAGACAAAGAGCCAAATTTGTAGCAATTTTTAAATGTGAGAATGTAGTTTTAAAGCCTGGAACAGAATTATAGCAGTCACTGTTTGCCTATATTATTTATGTATATAGTCTCAGAAAGCTTAGGAAATCTCAGACTTAGAAAATCACAGACCAGGCGAGAACCTAAGTGAATAGATGTGTTTTATCCAGCTGTTTGTGCTTTATCTGCATAACATAATGGGGTTCTTGAAATCGGTTATCTTCTAGGATCCCTAGTAAAGTGTCTATAAAAAAAAATAAAGGGTACTATTGCCATCATAAATACACCTCTGCTATTACTGGGGGAATTTTAATACTTGGAATCCCATTTGGGTATCTTTCACGATACTAAAATAAATTGATAGAATATTCAAAGGTTTTCAAAATAATAGTTGTATTTTTTTTGTGCATATTTATTTTTAATATTATTTTATCAAATGCTAGTTTTTCGCTCCCAACTGTAGATATAAGTTTAACAAGTAACGACAAAAGTTTCTTACTAAATACAAAGACAAAAACAACACACACAATTTAAAAAATCCCAATTTTTGTACAAATTCTCTTTGCACTTTTTCAATGGCTGACAATTTTTAAAGGTATTTAGATGACTGGAAATTGCCACAATTTGTAGGGGATTATCACTGAGTTGTAAGAGAGTAGCAAGACAAACACGCACTGCTGCAACATACAATTTCTAAAGAAAATAAACGTAACCAATTCTATTAAATCCTTTGGAAGAACGAAAAAAAAATACAAAAGTTGCTTTAAACTAACAGCTAATGTAATGACTCTTTACTAAAACATTAAACAGGAGCAAATGTAGCAACATTTGTCTGCAGTTGATGCTCTTTTTTGGCTGGAAGCAGTGGAGAAAAAGCTAAATAAATATATAAAGCAAAGTAATAAATAGAAATCCTGTGTTCGCTATGAAGCCATATAATTGTAGCAGGATTTGAATGACTGTGTTACTTGTTTTGTCAAATCCTGTGCAGCTACGAAAATTGTAACGATTTGTAAGTTTATGACTTTTTGGCTTTAGTTTCAACTGTTTCCCTTTTCTCCTGGTTTAAGTAGCAAACTCATTTTATTTAATGGAGGAAATAAGAAATACCTTGTTCTAGATTTAGATTTTTAGGTGGTATTTTTTGTTACTACAAATTTTGCACGATTTTATTTACTTATATTTGAAACAAAATGTTTTATTTTCTTGTTAATGTTACAAATGTTTTACATTCATTTTTTATGTTTACGATTTATATTGTGTAGTTAAAATTTATTACAATTTTGCAGGAGATTTATTGCTAGCTGTAGGTAATTGATTGAATATAATTTTTAAGATATTTTAAAGGCTTTTTTAAAACTGTTGCAAATAAAAAACAAAAAAAACTAAATTTTCATTTCAGAGAAAAACTACAATTCCAAACAACTTTTAAATTAGCAACAAATTACTCCTCATCGCCAGGAACTGGCCGTAACATCATTTCCACAAATTTCAAAGAGTACATATAATTATGCCAGTGATACCAGTTGATGCCTCCCCGGCAGGAGCGTGCTCCTTTCAAGTAAGGACCATTTAAATGACTAGAAAATTAAATCAGTAATAAACTGAATGAAATATTTTTTTTTAATTTTAATTTTACCTCGAATAACAATTATCAAACCACCAACCACCCTTATAATCCTTGGCACAATTCGATGTTGGATTATTATCATTATCTTGATCTTTTGTGGAGAACTTTCTGCCCATATGATAGCTCATTGAATCGCCGGCATCACCACTATACTCGCCCAACTCCACAATGGCGTACTTATTGCCCTCATCACCCACCACAAATTTATCATACTTGGCATACCGTGTTTTATGCTCAAAATCTTCCATTATAATTAACAATTCCTGTGCAGCACTCGATGTCATTTCATGTAAATTCTCCAGACCAATGAAAAATTCTGCTTGTGAATTGCCAAAGCCCTCCTTATACTCATTCCATGTGCGATCGAAATCTTCGGAACCATCTTGTCGTCTTTGTATTACCGTCCAATCGGAATTTTGATTGACGATTTTTATTATAGATTTCTTGATGTAGGCTATATCCTCGGAGAATTGCTTTAGAAAGAGTTCCTGTTGGGTTTGTCTGCAAAGAAATTTTGAAAGTTAAGGACAAAAAGTATTTCATTTTTGAGTGATTATATTTTGAGTTGGAAACTATTTTGTAATGGGGACTAGGAACAATTAGGGGCCGTTCATTGTAAAATTCAGGACTGAGTTCAAGCAAGCGTAATAGGGAATCAAACAGCAAAACTTAATATAGTAATATATGAATATATTAATGAGGTAAAAATACAATAATTTGGCACTACTCAAAAGTTTTGAATTTTCTTAAAATATAAAATATTTCTTATTATAGTTTATTAGACCTTTTCCATTAACATTCCAATAACTGTTAAAGCTTAAGGACTTTTTTTACTAAAATCTTTAGTCTTGATATTTCGTTACTCTCGTACTTTTATTTGAGAGTATGCACACATTTGTGTACATACATATATGTAATACGAATAAGAAAGTAACAAGAATTGCTGGTACACTCGTGTTATCTACCCCACACCCCGCTGTCTAAAAGGTAATCAGCTAAGTTTAAAGAATTGCTTCGTGTAAATTGGGTCTAGTTTTCAAGTTGATCATCATATAATGAGGAGAAATTTCCGTAATAGTTTTTCATAAAGGTTATTAAAAATCCTTGATATAAAATTGATTGTCACAATTGATGAAACAGTTCTTAAGTTCTGTTTGGTCGATTTCTAATTTAGTCTATAGAATTTTGTTTTGCTATAAATTTGATTTATTTTATAAACCTAGACCTAAACCAAAAATATTTTAACAAATGAAACTTTACTCAAAACAAATTTTATAATTTAATTGATATCATATTATGATTACTTTTTATCATATTATGATTACACTTTATCATATTATGATTACTTTGTATCATATTATGATTACTTTAAACTATAATATGATTACTTTTTGTCATATTTTTATATTAGTTTAGTTGATAATCTATGACAATTTTATGATTATATTGGTTTATATTATGATACTATACAGCCATGTCACAGAATTTAATTCCGTTCGGAAGTGGAATTAATTCTGTTTTTTGTTTCATTGCGAAAAAAATTGTTTGTTATAATTTTTTTTTAGAAGCAAAATACGGAATTAATTCCACTTCCAAACGAAATTAAATTCAGTGATATAGCTGACAATATCAAATTATGATTAATAAAAAATATTGTGATGACATATTACGATGATAATTGATCAGAATATGATATTTTTTGATACTAATATTCATCATACTATGTTTTGACATCAATCAAAAATCTTATCATAATATGTTGCTTTTATATTATGTTTACCACAAACATGCTTTGTCTCTGCGTGTATCAATTTACTAAATAGTGATGTTTTCTTTTGAGAAGAAGGAATTCCTGCAAAACTTTCTTTCTTTAACTTTTAACTACAAATACTTTGATAGCTTAGCATAGATACAAAAATTCAGGCTTAATGAATCATGTTCAGGACAGGCCAATCTGGCGGAAAAATAAGTTTATGTTGTACCCACAACGAATTTTGAGAAAACTTTTAAGGCGAATACATCGATGAGAGAAGGCGGCAGTTAAAATTCCTGTCTTTTTTGAAATTACGAATTTACACCGATGTTTTCAAAAACTAAAACCAGCACTGGCCTGGCAAGTTACTAAGATGAATTCGATCCTCAGATTGCCTATATTAAAGAATTAAATTATACATAACTTAAAAAGGTCATAATTATAAAATCAAAAAAAGAAATGGGCGATATTGCCTATTATGGACCGATCATCCAAATATTTAGGGCCATGACTTCCGTGAATATAAATATTATGTATGTTATACTTTATCTCGATATAAATATATACTTTTATATATTTGGATAACAACATTTTTAATAGATTTATGGTCGTTAAAGTGATTTGCGGAAGTGGGCCTTATATGACAGCTACGACTAATTATGGACCGATCATCATAAAATTCTACCATATTATTTGTATATATATACGAAACATATTTGTGTTCAATATTATTTGGATAACGATATTTTTAAGAGAGTCATGCTCTTTAAAGTGATTTTCGGAAGTGGGAAAAATCAAATTATATGGGAGCTATGATCAATTATGGACCGATCTTCACAAAATTTTTGGATGTGATTTGGCTTCATTTGCTACACATTTGTGGTGAAATTTGTTTGGATACTTTACACATTTATGATCGTTAAACTCCTACTTCGAGACTGCATTTGTATGGGAGCCAGGTGAAATAATGGACCGATATCCGTCAGTTTCAATCCTATCCGGCCTTGGGCAAAAGAAAAAAGAAAAAGTACCAATTTTTTATTTAAATCGACTCAGGGAGTGGTTCTGAGTCAATCGGTATAATTAAAAGGTGGGCGTTGGACCAATATTTATGTTCGTTACAAACATCAGCACAAATCCAATATATCCTTCCTACTATTGTAGTGTAGGGTATAACTAGAATTGTGGACCATTGATAGCTAAGTGCCAGAGTTGTTTGAAAATTCGCTTGTAAAAGAACTGGTAAAAATTATTTAAAATTATTTATTTCTATGTGATGCACTACTGGAGGGAATTGAGGGAACACTAATGAATATATTGTAAACGTATGCACAGAATTACCATTACAGCAGCAATTTGAGAGGAGGAAGAATAGGTGTGACTGCTTCGATTTAGAATGATGCAAACGACAATATCCTAGTTCAGATATCATGATCTCGATTGTATCAGGTTAAAGTGACTGGCGTTTTTAAACACATACATCAGGATATCTGATGGTAATCAGTCTTATGCATTAAACTTTTGTTACTTAAATCATATTTAAAGTTATTAAGGTAGGCTCCATTCAGGCCCCCCAAAACTACTGGGAAGATGCATATTATTTAACTTAGAATTGATGGTAATTTGAATTTAATGAAATGAACACTATTCAAGCACTAATGAAGCACATATTTAAAATTATATTTCAAGGTCATTAACACATCCTTTTTTTATGTTTTACAAAGTACCCAGCAATTCCTCATACAACATTTTTGTTTAATTTCATTAACACACATTGAAAATGTTCTTAAAATTAAAGTTAATACCTTTTATTTAAATCACTTATATTTTTCTTTAGTTCAGCATCATCGTAAACCTGCAATAAATTGAATTTTCAATTAAATTATGAAAACTTGAAAGTAAATTTTCTTACTTTTATTTGCACCGGCGTAGCAGGAACAGGAGGAGTAGCTCTCTTTTGCACAGTAGTAGCAACAGTTGCAAGTTGTATGTCTTGTAGATTAAAGTTAGTTGTTTTAGCTTTAACAGTTACTTCAGCATTTGTAGCTGGTGTTGCATTAACGGCAGCAATTTCACTTGATATATATGGAGCTGTTGCCAAAATGAATAAAATTATGAGAAAATTCATCGTTATAATGCTGTCAACTGTTGGTTTAAAACTAATTTCAATTTGGAAAATTGTGTGCATTTTGATGCAGTTTTGTTTACTTTTATTTCAAAGGAATACCTTTAAAAATAAAACAGAAAATCAATTATAAGAAAATCAAACAGTAGCATAACGATTAGTGGGTTCCATAGAAAATAAAAATATGAAAAAACACAGGTTTTGTAAAACGTTTTTTTAATATTATTAACCTAACTTTTCAAAGGTTTTTCAAATAGTTTTGGTAGTTGTTTTATAAATTATTGTTCGAGTTATTGATATTCTACTGTTCTATGTTTATTCAATTTTAGATTTGGCAAAAATTCATGGCTAATGGCAACTAAAGCAAACATCACGCCAACTTTTTCATTAAATGCAAAAACAACTACAGCCAAGGAAAATGCCAAATGACATTGAAGAATAATAAAAGAACACTTTTGAAAAATTGCCACAACTTGCACTTCTATGTACAAGTAAGTAGAGCACACTGACATTGTAAAACAAGTACAAGAGCAAGGCCTTTTTTCAAATTCAAGGAAACCATTTCAATTGAACGGCAATACGGGCACTGCAATAGTGAAGGTAAATACGAAGGCTAATATGAAAGCTAACTGAATAAAGGATTTACCTTGATTACTATTTCAACAGTCAATGTCATACAAAAAAGTCACACAATTTTATTAATTTTCAATAGCCAATGATTATACAGCAGATACCCTTAAAATAGCTGGTCACTCTATGTTAAAGTGTAACTTAAATCGATATTATCAAATACAACTTGCACATTCTCCCATGGCGTACATTGCTTAAGCACATTTTCACAGTATAGTCCCTTAAATAATCCTTTTTCAAATATGTGCTAAATACCCCTGATAATTGGTAATACCATTACCTTAACAATCAGAGTCCTATTGATTGTCTATTGTAAACTATGTGCAACTTGCTACTCTAATATTGTATTTAGTACTCACTCTATTGAAATAAGATGCACCTCATACTAGTTACAAGTTTGTGTCTACTTACTCGTATTCATTTCGTTTTAGTTTACTATTGCTGCAAATGTATTTTGTTTTCTTTTTATAGTCCATTGTTTTTCTAAGCCTTTAAATTGCTGCCACAGATCTCTTGCATGCTCCCTAAATGTGAAACATAATGCCAGGTACTTATTCACATACACAGAAATCCTTTGTCTGTAAACAGCAATGGTAGTAAAGGACATTGGCTAAAGGATTCTAAAAAAGAAAACAGTGAAAGACATTTGTAATGGATAATTTTTAAAATTAAAAAAAAAACAACCAGAATGTAAATCTCACGTTTTCTCTTGGTACCAGCTACATCTGAGACTATGTCAGTAAACAATAAAATATAAATAAATGGCTAATAAAATAAAGCATAGTTCACATAAAATCTGTACTCACAAATTTATTAATATTTATGTAACCTAAAAATACTTTTGTACCACAAATAGACATACCCAGCAAAAATTCTACTTACAAATTAAGTTAAAAAGTAATACGACATTGTCGCCCCGACTGCTTACAAATGTACTAGAAACAAGTAATCCTTTATAATTTTGCCACTTGTAACCAAAAAAAAAAAATAATAACTTATTTTAATACTTAAAAGCATGGTGTAATTATACAAGGTGTACACTCACGACAACAAATAAAACACAATACAGAAACAACAGGCATTTTGTGTGTGTAAAATAATGTACTGCTATCAAAAACACTTGAAAAAGTATTACTTTTGACATAAGTCAGCTGCGGTACTGCACTCACCTTGTATAGTTACACCATGCTTCAGAATGTTTATAACAAAAAACCAAACAATTTGTTTACAAAAATTTTAATCAGCTGTTTTTAAATCACTTTTGTTGGAAACTTTGTGTTTCCTTATGTAGATTTCTAAACTTGACCATAAATATTCGATAACATGAAAATCTTGCGTTTGTGTTGGCCACCCAATTTGTGGTTTAGGTCGTTATCCTGATCAATTCCAAAATCTGATCTTATACTTAGGTTTTCTGCACTTTACAACATGTTGTCCTTTAGAATGGTACTTAATGGTACTTAAACTTGTCCATGGTTGTTTCAACAAATAATGTTAAATTCCAGCAGTACCAGCAGCTGATGTACTGACCCAAGCCATGACTTGTTTGTTAGTCCTGTTTCACACACTTCAGTTTAAGCTGAACAGTTTTTGTGCAATTCTCTTTTGAACTTGCCATTTCATCAATTAAATTTTCGTACTTTTTCATGCAAATCAAGAGCCTAAGAAAATTGACTAGTACTAGTACCATTCTCTTTTCCATTACCACCAAAAACATACTTGATTTGAAGAGTCAGAATTGAAGAGTGTGTAAGCGAACTTAGACTATAAAATCTTTTGTTTTAAATGACATCAATTTCCTTTTTAAGTTCCTGTTAGTTTTTTCTTTATGCAGCTTTGAAAACAAAAGATGTGCTGCATCAAATAAGCTGTGGGCCATTGTTACAGGGTGGCCCAAAATTAATGAAGGCGTTTGCATTCGTTATAACTTTTTATTTAAGAAATACTTTTTTTTAATACAATATATAAATGGGGAATATTTTTAGTTTAATTATGAAAAATAATATCTCGCAAGGTGATGGCTATTGTCTGCTTCACAAATTCGTGCTCTTGCCAACACATTTTCCATAACCTTTCGCAAAACCTCAGGTATCATCTTATTTATTTCGTAGCGTATATTGCCGTTTAATTGCTGGATGGTTCTAGGCTTATTAATGTAGACTTTCCTTTCAAATAACCGCAAAGAAAACAGTCTGGGGCAGTTAAATCCGGTGAACGCATATCACTTGTATGCGAAATAATTCGTTCACCAAAGATGTCCCGTAAAAGAGCCATTGTGTCCCTTGCAGTGTGCGCATTTTGTTGGAACCATACTTGCGGATGTTTTTCTATGGTTGGCCTTAAACATTTTTCCAAAATTATCCGATAGCTGACACTATTGACGGACAGGGCGACCGTGTTCATTTTCAAAAAAATAAGGACCAATTATCCTTTCCGATGAAACACCCCACCAAACCGTACACTTAGGTGGGTGTAATTCTCGTTATTGAATTACTTTTGGATTTAACGTAACCCATATCCTGCAAATTTGCTTATTAACGAAACCACTTAATTGGAAATGGGCTTCGTCGCTCATAATTAAATTATGAATACAATTATGATTTTCTTCTTATTTTTGCCGGAAAAAACTGCATAATCACGTTGTTGCTGGCAATCTTTCAGTTTCAATTCTTGGACAAGCTGTTTCTTGTATGGAAGCATTCCTATTGTAAGCAAAATTCTCAGCAGCGACCCCAACTTGTGTCGAACGTCTCATGGTTGATGTTTCTCCATATTCCCGACTACTCCTCTGTAGCAGTTCAATATTGTCAGCTGTGTGCATTGTACGTCTTCTGCCAGCACCAGGAAGGTTCCTTACTGCCCCTTGTTGTCGAAAACTTGCAACCAGACGGTTTATGGTTGTCTCTGAGGGTTCCATCCACACATTAAAATAACGACGACATGCACTCTGAGTCAAAACAATGGATCGTTGATTTGAAAAATAAAGCTCAACAATTTGGGCACGTTGTTCAATTGAGTACTGCTCCATTTTAAATTCCCCAAGTCTCGTTTACAAAATACTGGAAAGAAAGAAAAAAAGTTATAAGCAATTCAAACCCCCGTCAATAATTTTGGTCCACCCTATACAAATTGAAAGACATGGGACTAATTATTAAAAATACTATCATTATCTAAAGTTTTTGTATGTTTTGTGTGTTGCAAAATGCGGGTGGTTTTCGTTTCGTTTGTAATTTTTCTTAGAACTGAAAGCTTTTAGTTTTGATTTATAAATTATTCTGTTAAATATTAAATATAAAATAAATGCTCCCTAATTATACATTAAATGTAGAATTTTAAAATTATCCAATATTTGTATGCAGTGTGCTAAAAATATGAATGAAGCAAATTGTCTTAAGCTTTGGCCACTGGGCTACTGTCAAAGGAAAAGTAAAACGTGGTGCTGCTTTAGTTCTTGACAATAAAGAAATATTAGTATAAAGCGCAAGTGTATTGAAATATGGTGATACATTTAATGCCATGTTTTTTTTTTTTTTTTTGCTAAATTGACAAGTTTTCAAACAATATGTCGTTTTGTAGGAACATTTACTGTGATTGAACTTTTGAACGTTTGCCTGTTTGTGGGAGTTTGTTATGTTTCTTTGGCATTAAATATTCCCCAAACATTAAACACAACATATGGGCAAATGGTACATTTTAACGACCTTGTTCGTATGGTTTACAAAACCATTGGTAGTAAATAATAAAAAAAACTTCACACCAAAAATATATAACAATACCAAAATATGGTTGTATGCATCACATGTTTTGGGGCTAAAATTCCTTTCTGCTAAATAAGCTGAAAAAGAAAATAAATGTCCTTTAAACAGTTTTTGTTTTTTATACATACATATATGTATATTGTAAAACCCTCAAACCTGGCAGGTGCTTATAGCAGATTGAAGGAAAAATATTTATTTATATGCAAAAATATATATATAAGAAAAAAAAATCGAAACTGTCATACAAGTAATACGTGTAAACGTTACAATTTTTTATGTGATTTATACGATTTCTGCGTTTCACACTATCTCAGTTTTGTATTTGTGCGCTTTATTTATTTCTTATTGCAGTTACGACTTACAAATATAGCAGACATTTCACGTACAGACAGTGAGGCGAAAGAAAAAAAATTAAATAACAATTTTTGCAATATTTGTAGTAGTTAAAAGGGAGAGCAAAACTTAAAACAGAAAGTTGGCAGATAAGGAGGACAAGTTTATTTAACATAAGCAAAAATATCAACGCGCCCACTGTGCTTCCTACCACACGTACTCATACTCCCCTCTACTCACACTCTTGCCAAAAATTCTATGACAGTAAACTTTATTGAACAGTTGCTGTAAAACACACAAAACTGCTATTGTTGTTGTATTTGCTGTCATTTGCTTTCCCTTCCTAGGATTTTTGAACGAAAGAGCATAAAATGAAAAATGACATTCCCCTTGAAACTGTAATCAGTGTTTTATCTGTTACGACAACAAAATGTGCAAACAACAAAAATAAAAACGAAATAACATTTTGAATTACATTTTTTTTTATTCTCTCACACACTTGAACACACATATACCTAGTTGAATTAGTATTAGAGAACAATAGAAAGATAATAGATCTATTTGTGAGAGGTTGAGTCTCAGGGTGGTTTACGAAATTATATTGTTATGGCAAATCGTTTTAGTGTCCCATATATATATAAATATATATATTTTTTATTGTTTTTACTCTTTTATCTAGATAATATCCATAGAAAAGAATTACCCAATCATAAGTAGAAGAGAGGAGGAGAATTTGAAATACTAAAAAGGATTTCTGTAATAAAATTTATAAATAACTATATTGTGGAACTGAGCAGAACTAAACTGTTAATGGTCTCTGGAGAGCGTTTGATAGCTAGTTATTTTAACACACGAATTTGTTGTTGCACACAGAGAAAAAACATGATGGTGGTAAACATATTATGTATGATAAGAGTTATGATTGTAGTCCAAACATATTATGATGAATATCATATTATGATCAATTACCATCGTAATATTTTATCAGAATATTTTCTTATTAATTACACTGTGCGAGTTGAAAACACAAGCGGGACATCCAGTGGTTAAAGCTAAATCGGTGTGGTGTCATAAAGCCATAATGGCTTTATGTCTCAATTCAAACGGGCATAAAGCCATAATTTTGATATGACCTTAAGTCTCATACCAATTTTAGTGAAATGGTACATAAAGCCATTATGGTTTTATGTCCCATTTGATGTTTTACGTTACAAATGCTTTATTTCACTTGATATGTCTAAATCCTAAATTTCTAAGCTCCAGGAATTAAAGGTGCAAACATGTCGTAAAAGGAAAAATTAATAGTTTTCCACTATAATTTTCCCAATTTTTTGGGACTCATTTCAAAATGTAAAAACAAATTCCAATAAAAATGAATTAATGGCAATAATTGTGGTAGGAGTAGCTACAAATAAATATTACAAAAACGTGCAAAGTACCATTAAATCTTTTCTTAGAATTTGTGTGCCTGTGTTGTATTAATCTATTTAATGATTTGAAGTTTTTTTTTTTTTTTTTTAAGAAGTAACACTCAGGCAATTAATATTTGTTTGGAAAGGGGCTAGATAGAAGAAGTAAAGGTGGTGAAAGTAGAAGAAAGCTCTGCAATTGCGCATTATGTTTGTTTTAGTACCGCATTGCAGCGCCTCTGGTGGTGAGTAGGCGCATTATTATTTAAATGCGGAGCTTCATAAATTTTGCACACATTTATTTTTTAAGAATTAAAATTTAAAAAGACGAAGTCTTGACATGAATACGAAAAAACTGAAGAAAAGGGAAAACACAACTATGAATAGAAATTAATAAACAAATGAGAATTACAGCAAAAACTTCGAACTACCAGAACTAACACTGGTTAAAGGATTGATGTTTGTCTGTTGGCTGACCGGCACCGCAGTGGTGCAGGTGGTAGAACGCAAAGAATTCTGATGAGAGAAAGTGGGATTTCTCGAAACATATGTAAATTCAACAACCCAGGTTCGATACCCAGTCAAGAAAAATTATCAAAAATTTTTAATAATAAATTTTTCAAGTTGTAATTCCTAACTTCAGTAAAAATAGTTTAATGAAAATTAAATTTAATGAACTCGAGCCTAACTAAAATTTATCAAAAAGTAAATTTTTTTTTTTTTTACAAAAATACGCCCACTTTTACGCCCACTTCCCATACATCAAGTCAATTTTCATAAAACATTAATATTATAATTTTAGAATGAGCTTCTGAAAATATGAACTTAATCCGCCCACTTTTACGCTCACCTCCCATACAACTTGAATAGAAAATGTGGCATAACTTGCATGATTTTAAATATATCAACTCAATTTTCATAAAACATTAATATTATAATTTTAGAATGAGCTTCTGAAAATATGAACATAATCCGCCCACTTTTACGCCCACCTCCCATACAACTTGAATAGAAAATGTGGCATAACTTGCATGATTTTAAATATATCAACTCAATTTTCATAAAACATTAATATTATAATTGTAGAATGAGCTGCTGAAAATATGAACTTAATCCGCCCACTTTTACGCCCACCTCCCATACAACTCCAATACAAACATTTTGTCAGTTTTACTCTATTTAACAACTTTTTCACATCTTCGTGATATTCTAATTTTTTAAGCTTCAATTTCATTCTAAATTTAAGTTTTTTCTATACAGCACACATGCAATGCAATTTTCGTATTTCTCGCTTCCAAATTGGCACCAGCTACGTACGTGTACGAGTAGCAAAGAAAGAAGGAATGCACAGTTGTTTTTGCACGCGTAAAATAACGCATAACGCATATTTTTTACTGTAAGTTTTTAGTTTTTCATTGTTTTTTCGGCGGCGGGCAAATTGGGGCAGGTTTTTTTTTTCAGTCTGTTAGCTGAGACTCTCAGCTTTAATTTGGCATAGGACTCCATGTGTCGCATGGAGTCCTATGCTTCGCACATAACTAAAAGTCTAATGGAAAATCATAAATGTGTATTTTTTTTGGCGCAAAATATATTGTCAAAGGAATTTTTTTTTTTAAATTTAAATTTTTTTTTTAATTTACATAATGCTTAATGTCTATTTTAAGTGAAAAAAAGATACATTCGTACATTTGAGACTTGTTCACATACTTCAACTTTGCGCTGCTCGGGACAGAAAACTAATAGAGATATTTTCATTTTTCAAATTTTCCACACATGACCTTCAGATAGTTTTTAAACATCTGTGCAAAAATCATCTAAATCGGAGAGCAGGTCCAAATTGATTTATTGCCGCAGTGGATAGAAAGAAAACTAATATTTATCAGAAACTGATGTTGCTTGAATCAAAACCGGGGTACAAATACCAACTCATGCTCAATGATCAAATGCGCGAACCAATTAATTATATTCATAACCTTCAAAAGATAATTATTTGTAGATAAAACGATTTTCTGTAATTTGTTAACTATTTACATTAATGGCAGGCAGGTTACATGATTTCACAAACAGAGTCTGCACAATAAAATGGCATACAAAAAAAAAAAAAAAACAACAACCTTAGCTACCAAGAAAAAAAATTAAAATAACACAGAAAAAGAAATGAACTTAAAGAAAACGTATACGTGTTCAATAAAAAATAAACGTTACAAAAGCAGAAATTTTCAGTGAAATTTGGTAGTGGTATATGTATAAATTTTTTATTGAAATAAGGCGTCAGGATTTGTACATCTTCTACTAAAATGTACATTTCTTGTATATCTTTATGCCTTTATATTATGTATGTACATATACAAGTATATACAGTGTGAATATATTTGATTGTATTTTTCTACCTATAATTTTAACGATGACTGAGTTTGGTAAGGAAAAAAAAAATGGAAATACAGAAATGACATTCACTATAGAAACTGACAAGGAAGTTTCCCTAACGAGTGTTATTGTTATGTAGTGTAGGATTTTGCTTTTATTTATTTATTTATTTATTTTCAACACAAATATATTAAGCGGCTTAAATTTGATATTTTTATCATTTTTATTTTTGCGCGTGCTAAAGATATTTTATATATTTCACGTTATTTTTGCTCTTCTATTAAAGTTAGTATTTGGCAAAAGATTAACAGTTATATTAAGAAAAAATTAAAGTAGACTTCAAATGTACTTTAAGAAAATTTCGTATGAAAATTTTGTCTAAAAGCACACTTCAAACCTACTTTATTTTTTATGAATACGACGGTATGTGTTTTTTTGAGTTGCATGCAGCAGCAATCAAATGATTGTAAAACTGTCAATATAATAAGGATTTGTTTTATTTTTTTTAAAGCAAGTTCATTGTAAAATTTACTTGCATGTTTGCAGAAGTAAATTTTTGTGTAAATCTTAATTAACTTAATGGCTTTATGTCTCAATTCAAACGGGCATAAAGCCATAATTTTGATATGACCTTAAGTCTCATACCAATTTTAGTGAAATGGTACATAAAGCCATTATGGTTTTATGTCCCATTTTATGTTTTGCGTTACAAATGTTTTATTTCACTTGATATGCCTAAATCCTAAAGTTCTAAGCTCCAGGAATTAAAGGTGCAAACATTTCGTAAAAGGAAAAATTAATAGTTTTCCACTATTATTTTCCCAATTTCAAAATGTAAAAATAAATCCCAATACAAATTAACGGCAATACCAGAAATTTGTGCAATGCGCAGACGGTGTTCTGTATACAATGGAGGAGAAAATCCTTCAGCCTGCCGTAGGCCTGCAATACAAGAAATTTGTGCAATGCGAAGCCGATATTCTGTATACCATAGAGGAGAAAATCCTTTCGCCCAAATGAAATAACTCCCAACAAAAAAAAAAAAAAACTGTTGGGACTTATTTCGTTTGGGAGTTATTTCATAAAAAACAGAAACAAAAATTATGAAACAAGTCCCAATCTGTATGGAAAAATGTTTGGCATTTATTTCATTTTTCCATTGGGACTTATTTCATTTGGAAGTTATTTCATAAAAAACAGAACCAAAAATTATTAAACAAGCCCCAATCTGTATGGAAAAATGTTTGGGATTTATTTCATTTTTCCATTGGGACTTATTTCGTTTGGGAGTTATTTCATAAAAAACAGAAACAAAAATTATTAAACAAGTCCCAAACTGTATGGAAAAATGTTGGGATTTATTTAATTTTTCCATTGGGACTTATTTCATTTGGGAGTTATTTAACTCTACCGCATTTTTTACACGAAATAGGGTGACATGCAACATTATCATATGGCTTTATGTCTCATTTTTGGAAAAAATTTATGGCGTTAAGTCCCAATCCATTGAGATTTAATGACATATGCCCTTATGGCTCAATAGAATGAGACTTGACGCCATATGACTTTATGTCCTATGCCTTTATGACACCCCATCGTAATAATACAAATTTTGTTTGTACAATTTGTAAACGTATGTAAATTTCGTTCTAACTCATAAGATGCAAAAGTATATATGTTTAATAATTCCCGAAGTCTATATCTCAATAAATGGTGAGTTAAATATATAATGCTTACAAGTAGATCTTGAAAAACAAACATTGCTGATGACGGCCTTGGCAGGATAGAAAATGCACTCCAATATAACTTTACAATGATGTGCTTTAAATTATTAATTTAAATTAACTCAAGCCGAAATAATAAGAAATTTTCTCTCACAGTAATTTTTAAATACAAACTTTACCTATTCATCGAAAAATCTTTAAAATGTCAGACAGAATAAAGAAGATATTCATCTTTACTTCACAATTGTATACTTTGAATTATTACACTAAAAATGAGCTCAAGCCGCATAAAATAAAAGTTCTCTAATAATACGAGGTCTGATCAAAAAATAACCGTTATTTTAAATGTTTTCAAAAAGTATTTATTTATTCATCAATAACTATCTTGTCGCCTTCCAAGTAATCCCCATTCAGATAAAATACACTAATGCCAGCGTTTTTTCCAATCCTCGAAACACTTCTGAAACGCAGTTTTTGGCATCGCCAACAGCTGCTGTTTCGATTTTTCTTTTATCTCCTTAATTGTAGCAAAAGGCTTTCCTTTCATCGTTGTCTTCAGTCCGGTGAATACGGTGGTTGAGACATTATAATGGATTTGTTTTTGGCCAAAAATTCACGCACATGCATCAATGTGTGAGCTGGTGCGTTATCATGATGCAAAATCCATGATTGGTTTTTCCACAATTCTGTGCGTTTCTGACCAATTGCTTCGCGCAAACCGCGCATAACTTCAAGATAGTATTCCTTATAGACTTTGTGGCAAGAATTCATTATGCATCACGCCATTGCAGTCGAAGAAAACAGTGAGCAAAACCTTTACATTTGACCGAACTTGACCTGATTTTTTCGGTCTTGGCTCTTCTGTACGTTTGCATTGGGATGATTGGGCTTTGGTTTAAATGTCATAGCCGTACAACCATAATTCGTCACCAGTTGTGACCTTTTTGAGGAAATCTGGATCGTCGTTGACGATGTTTAACAGCTCCTGAGCGATGTCCATGCGACGTTGTTTTTGTTTAAAATTTAGACATTTTGGAACCCTCTTCGCTACCGCACATTTCATGCGTGGCATGAGCCGAACGATATGCCAACATCATCACATACCTCTCTGATAGTGATTCGACGATTATCCAAAATCATTTTCTTCACTGCTTCAATGTTTTCATGACGTGCTCGGGCGACCACGACGAGCATCGTCAATGACATCTTCTCGGCCTTTCTTAAATTGGTTATACCACAATTGAACTTGTGTTCTGCTCATAGTCAACATTTAAAATGTTCTTGCTTATATAATTTAATTTTTTACACAAAACTTAATACAGTTTCTTTGATCCATTATTTCGATCAGACCTCGTATGTGCATTTTATTAGTAAGTCTCTATTTTTCATACTGGTTGAGAACCGTAAATGCGGTTGAAGCGCCAAATAGAGATATGCAGCTCATAAAGGGGATGATTAGCTATTTTTATAAAAATATATAAATATACAGTGCTATTGGAATTATCTGTGGAGGCAGTTACACGTTGGTTAAATTAATAAAGATTTTCCCACTTTCAACATCAATTGGAAGTTTGATTATAGATTTTGAATTAGCACTTTCTACATATTTGTTCGATGTTAATGTTAGGTTTCATATGCAAAGGGATAATAATCTTTGGTGTTACTCGGCAATTATTTTTTATAACTTTGTTAGTTTTTAGGTTTTGTAACCCACCGATTTCTAAAAGTCCGTCAAAGTAATTATAGAATTTAAAAATCAGAATTTCCAGATGACCGTCTTCTTTAAATTCTCTGAATATTGGTAAAATAGTTTTTTTTCTTTAAAATATATTTACTTGATATCGTTGTTATGGTTACTGGTTGACAATTTATAGTATTTTCTTGGGATATAAATTTAGGGTTAATAAATGATGATGAAGCTCCTGAGTCAACTAAAAACCGTAGTGGACAATCAAATGGTGATGAGATTAAAATAAATGGTAATATGGATCCGTGCTTATTTTTGTTAAATATCCTGCGGTATTATCGAGGCTGATGCTTGAAAATGTATGGTGTCATCAATGTTATTTAAGTCTGCACTACCATGATTTAAATTACTTTCGATAATTTGATTAATACACAGAAAAAATTAAAATTGATTTTCAATTAAAATATTCGTATATTTAATTAAACATTTAATTGAAAGTGGACCGATGAAGGAATTTGTAGTATCAATTAAAATAGTTTGTAAAAATTTTATAAAAAGTAGTGTTAATTAAAAAAAATATTATATTATTTAATTGAAAATTGTTTATCAATTAAAAATTTAATTGATATGAATAAAACTTTAATTAAAAATCAATTAAGACTCAATTAAAAGTTTAATTAAAATTTATCGAGCAATACTTTTTTCTGTGTATTATGAAAGTTGGTTTGTTTTTTGTTCAAAATTTCGTCTGATTGTATTTGATCTATTAAATGTGTAATTTGTACTAAGTTTGAAATTTGTTCTACTTGAATGATTGTCAATAGGTTCGGGTTTTGGAGGCATTATTACATTTCTGGTAAAAAGGGTTACAATCATGTATTTGATAATTATTGGGGTGATTTGTTGAATATTGTGGTCTATTAAATTCTCTTGGTTTTGTATTCAATTGTCCATAGAGAGGCCCTGGCATTCTGTTTCTAGAGGTTTGATTATACGGGTATTGTCTGTAGAAATTAAATTGGTCTCTTTGATAGGGTTTTAGTTGGTATGGTTTTGGGACCTGTTTAAAGGACATTATATTTTGTTACTTGATACAATAGGAGAGTGCTATAGATAAGTTTTCTGGACGCATAGTATGAATTGTTGACCCTATAGGCTCTCTTAGTCCTGTCTTTGGAGCCAAATGTAGAGTCAGAAAAAAAGAAAAATCTTGTTTTTGCGTTGCAAATGATGGGAAACAAAAACCCTTCTAAAAAATAAATGCAAGCGTTGATAAAATACAATTATTTAATATTATTATTTATTATAATTATTATTATTATTACTATTATTATTCAATTATTTAAACTCTTTTATGACTACCAAAACAAAAATTTTTTTCTCGTTTGGAAATTTGTATGGATTTTTTTTAACTAAGAGCGAAGCATTTTGTAAAGTGGAACAGATCGCCAAATGCATTACTGTTGTAAATGATAACGCCGAAAGAAAAGTCTAACGTGTCTCGCTTGTGAATTTAGCGAGGTTTTTCAAACATATTTCTGTGAAAACGAAGAGAATGATGATGATTTTTGTGCAAAACAGCTTTTTTTTTTGTAAAATCGTTTTTGAAGCGTTCAATCCTGTTTTTAAATTTTTCAATTCCATTTATTATCTTGATTTTGGATTTTCATTAAAATTTAATTTTTCTTTCATTCTCTTTCTCTACATTTTTAGTACACTGCTAAGCAAGTTAGGACTTTCTAGTTTTCAGCACGTGAAAGAGCGTCTCAAAAACTATCGAAACCAAAAAAAAAGTGGAAAATTTTTTTTGAGTCATAGGCCGGGTCACATATATATAGCATTTCTTAATAAAAAAAAAAACATCGATAAAATGCTAAAGACAGTATTTTGGTAAATTTTTAAAATTTTGACCTTTGACCTCATTATTAAAATTTGCTACATCAATTTTGGCATTAAATGACGAGCACATATGTACATATTTTGTTAGTTATCTATAACAATCAGTGAATTTGAATATTATATTATTCAAATAAACTATTTGATTACAGCCTACAGTAAAAATTTGCTCAAATAATTCCCATCTGATATAGTTTTTTTCACACAAACTTTTAAATATTTTATAAAAATCCTGCATGTCTAATATAATAATAGTAATTGTTTATTTAAAATTGTTAGTATCTATTGTAGCTGTAATATTTAAGGCTGCCTATGGCAAATGTATAAATACAGATATGCAGCTGCAAAAATTAAATCAGATTATAAATTTAAATAAATAAATACAGATAAATATATGTAAGTGAATCAATACAATATACATATATGTACATGCATGTGTAAATATATGTTAGAATATGCTCACACTTGCATTCAAATATTTACCTTTACACAAACAAACAAATAAATAATATATCTCTTTCACTACCCTCTGCATACAACTTTAAGCAGCTCAACAAAATGTTTTTTGTTAATGCAAATAAAATAAGAAAGACAAAATTTGTAATTTGTAAATATAACACTTGGCATATCCTTCCATATTTTACTTGACATCATGTGTATGTAAAACCTCAAGTTTTTACTGTGTAAGTAAAAAAAAAAAACTACAAAAATACAAGAAATCAGGTATTGCAAATTCACACACATTTATTCTTGTAGAATTTGCATGATATCCATACGTATACATATTTGCAGATAATACGTACATACGTGAGACTATTTGCATAAGTGGCATAATTGTTAAGTACTATCATAAATTTAACTTTTGGAATTGAAACATTTTACCGGTATGAGATTTTTTTTTTAAATAGGAATAAATAACCTACATAACGTATGAGCAATATTTTTGAATTACATATAACTCATACGCAAAGCAGGTCTTATTAATTATTTAGCCACACTGTAGGGGTAGAATATATTGCGTTTTGGGATGCCAATCTGGTCACCTTATATATGGCTAGCCATATCAAGAGGCTAAAAGGGGAAACACAAACCCAGCTTAAGGTGTCGGAGTTCGGTTGTGACACATCTAATTTCTAAACCTCCGGAGAGAACATTATAGCTTTTTCAAGGATAACTTTTTATTTTTTTTGTACAAAACCCATGGGTATATCTGTTATCCCACTGACCCATTTAAGGAGCGCTTCCAAAAAATTTTTTTTTATTAACTTATGAGGACAGAAAATTTTTGTTTTCAAACACATTTCTATTTAACGTAAGTAAATTTTTTGAAATAACCGGTTTTTATTATTATGAACCAGCTGACCGCCCCGGCTTCGCTCGGTATTTACTAATGTTTTGTATTTCATATAGAATGAAAAGGTGGCTTTGGTGTCAGTTCTTCAAGTTTCTTAAAAAATGCCTATTATTAAGAAAAATGAGAAGTGAAAATGAGGCAGTAAAATTTAGTTCTTTGAGTTTTCATAAAATTGTCTTATACTTAAAAAATGCGAAGTGAAAAGGAGGCTTTATTGCCAGTTCTTCAAGTTTCTTGAAAGATCTCATGATGAGAAGTAAAAATGAGGCAATATATTAAAAACTTAAAATTTCCGGAATTTTTGATTTTTTTTTTCTTTACGAACCATCTCCTGAGAATTTACAATCGAATAAAAAAATCATCCAGCCGTTCTCACGTGATGCCATTACATACATGGAGCATTTAATTTATATATATATATACACACAGCTTCAAAAGTGTGTAAGCAGCAGTGAATTTTTTGATTTTTTTAAGATTATGAAAACCATTATAGTTCTTAATTTTTTTTTTCATAACCGAATCTATTTATTCAACCAAATATCCAACAAAACGAAACTTTTAAATTACAATCGATGGATAGATTTTAGGATTTTCATTATCTTAAAACAATCAAATAATTTGTTGTGTTGACTCACTTTTGAGGCTCATAGTATATATATATATATATATATATATAGATAAAGCAATTTGTTTTAATGTGATTTCGGGATTTTTTTACATTTACATTTAGTTAGATTTATGAAATCCTGAATCTCGAAATATGAAAAGTGTTCCGATGAGTAATGAAAGTAAACAATCTGCTCAGGAACATTTTCCTGAGTCGACTAAGCAATGTTCATGTCCATGTAAACTTTATAATCAAACAATAGTTCGCAATATAAAGGATAATTCAATGAGTACATACTTGATTGTACAAGCAATTTGTAATACATATACCTACATATATGTATAGAAATGTGTGTACGCTCTCAAATAAAAATTCGAGCGATTTAAGCAATAAAAATTGTGCTGTGGGAAAACCTAATAAATTTCAAGGAAACAACTATATCACTCTTTTCAATAAAAATGGCTTCGTGTAAATTGAGACTAAGTGTGAATAAACGACAGATATGTAGCCTTCAAAATGACATAGAATTTACTAAAGACAAAAAACGCGTTCAAAAGTTACGACATGTATTACAAAACACCGTATTTTTAAGTTATACACCCAATATATTTCTACTGATACAATTCTATGTCAGTAAAAGTGTAGCTTTGAATAAAGTAAACAAATGACTGGAAAAGACAAGCACTTTTGCACCACCACTTTGAGCTTGCTTTACAAGGCAAACATTAATTAAGACCAACAAATTTTAACTAATTACCAAACCATCCACTTCTATTTTTAGTATGCAAATGTAGGTATGTATGTGTGTCCATATGTAAATGTAAATAAAAGTGCGTAAGTTAAACATGGCATACATACTCCTTTTAACTACACACAACAGACTCATGCTCGTTATAATAAAAAATAAATATACAAAAAAGTGAAAAAAAAAGAAAAATAAAATCACAAAATAACAAGAATTTCAAAAAATTTCTAAAACTTTTTCTGGTTTAGAAAGACATGAGTAAATGTGTTTGATTTTGATTTTTAAAGGAAGGATTTTTGGCTCAAACACTCACTCGTATACACAGATTGTGTATGTTTTTTTTTTGCTATAAGGATTTCAAGGGGCATAAGTATGCTTATTTAAATGTTTGTATTGACATTTACATACCTCTTGGCAATTCTATTAACTTGGCTTTAAACTGTATGGCTGTGCTGTAGTTTTTAGTAGAGTAGATTGGAAGGGAGAAAAGTAGTATTAATTTGCATGAGTTTCTAAGAGTGTATCTAGCCAGCGGGGAAAAGATGTTGTAAAGAGGCCTTTTAGAAGGCCTTATTTAGCAGTCACAAGGACTGCCAGCCAAATTGCAACACTGCTTCAATTTTAAATGAGGTGTCAGTTTTAGTCAAGGCCTTGCCAAGTCGCTATTGGTTAGATGCCTACTGGAGAAGGACAACAGAAAGATCTAACAAGTTATGCCTCATAGAAGGTGTAGTTAAAGGTCTGCTAAATTAATAATTTCATTGAGTAAAGTAAAAGATGAAGCTTTAAGTAGTAGAAAGGTTTTCAATTAATTTAAAAAATCACATATAACTATGTATATAAAATACTGCTTCACGAGTACTTTGCATCACAAACTTTCATACAAGACTAAATTTGCAGACTCTCTCTTTATTCATTTTTATTACACGTATAACAAATAGACAAATAGAGCAAAATAATGTTTGTTATTGAAGTGACGTTATACAGAGGGTTATTGTGTAATTCGATTCGTTAAGAAAATCGTTTGAATTTGTTTAAAAGCTTTTGTTTTTGAATCGAAATACACAATAATCAACCAGGAATAATTGCAAAACCATTCGTGTTTGTTATTAAAATCATGATTCTTTTAAAATACAATTTTGAATGTGTATTAAAGGCCTTATTTTTTTTAATGTGGTGGTGGTCATAGTGGTCATACACAGGAATCACCACCGTGGGACCGCTTGCACTATCAAAAGCTATCTTTTCTGTATTCCCCACTGATGGCAACTATAGTTGATTTGCTTTTCACAAAACCAAGCTGCATGTGTGAGTAAGGCCTTCCAGAACACCTGCCTTCATAGTGGAATGAATATATATCTTATAAGATGAGATAGTGGAATAAGTATCGAATCTTTTAAAATGTATCGACAGGTCTCCTATAAGGCCTGCGAATGCAAGCACTGACAATTTTCCCCGCTGCGTACATATGTATAAGAATTTCTGGTTTATTTTGTTTGTTTTCTATTGTGTGTGTGTGTTTTTTTCTATCAGTTTCTATTTGTTTTGGTTGATTCACGTTTTTTGCTTGCTTACTAGTTTTTAGATATGTATAGAGCAGTAGTACATTTGTTTGTATTTGTATATCTGCTGACTATATATCTGTGTATATGTAGGTTTGTTTCATGACTTGTTTAGATTGACTTTAATAGTAAAAAAAAACCGATTGAACTTTTAGGAGCTGTTAACATTAGCCATAACAAATTTTATTTCATAAAAACTAAACCAAACTATAAATATACAAAAATGATAAGCAAAGCAATCTGCAGTTACTATTTTGTCTGCTTTGCAACTATGATTTCGGTTAATGAGTTTAAAGTATTTAGCTGTAATCAATTTTAAGCAAATTAAACTGAACTTGTAGTCTCACTGTAAATATATGACAACAGACAACTGCTATATATTTAGTTTGAGTGAAGAAATGTTTTCATAAAAATTCATTGCAAGTGTAAACACTTGCTTTAACATATGGTATATATATCTGTATTCTCTCTCTTTATTCGAATATTTGCAATGATATCTTTACCAAACTATACAACAAAAACATTGTTTATTTTCTCAGATGTTTACAATCATCTGTATGATTGAAAAATTTTATTGTTATCTCAATTTTCTTCAATTGGTTTTGCCTGTATCAGGTAAATTGTTTTAAATTTGAGCCATCATTTAAAAATATTTTAAATTTTGTATTTTCACAAGCACACATTTAAGAATATTTTTTTTTGTATATCGACCACCAAAAAGGTGGGGGTATATTAAGTTTGTCATTCCGTTTGTAGCACATGGAAATATTGGTCGTAAAACCAAAAGACAATCTAGCCATGTCCGTCCGTCTGTCGGTATATTGAAATCACGACAGAGCTTCGAACATTCTTTGATCTATCGAAATGTTTGGTATTGAAAATGGGCAAAATCGCTCCAGTTGGATCCGAGTTATAGATCAAAGTTTCACACAAACTCGATATTTTTTGCTATTTTCTTCAAATATAACGCAGATAATACCCTGATATTCTGCACAATTTATTTTTTATTATAGAACGACAAATCCCATTGAAAATGGAAGGAAGCGGGCCACGATTTCTCATCATTTCAGTCACAAACGTCAATTACATTTTCGTACTTTTCAATGCAAATCAACCTGCATGAAAGAGCAAAACAAGAGGAAATAAGAAAATTGACTAGTTCCGTCAAGTTTTTACCCCCTTTATTCTATTGTCCTTCTCATCCAGAAATACTTGCCTTGAAGAGTCAGAACTGAAAAGTGTGAAAGCGGACATTCTCTATCGATGCACAACTTCGAAGAACCGTAATAAAGCGTAGGTACAGTTAGACGACGCTAAGCAGTCGCAAATCTCTCTAAGGCAGCGAAGAAATTTAGTCCTGTTTCACACTATTCAGTTTTAGCTGACCAGTTTTTGTTCAATTCTCTTTTGAACTTTTCGTTTCATTCGCACACGTCAATTAAATATTCAAACTTTTTAATGCAAATCAACATGCATGAAAGAGAAAACTAAAATGAAATAAGAAAATTGACTAGTACCGACAAGTTTTTACCCACTTTATTTTCTTTCCCTTTCTCACTCAATAATACTTGCCTTGAAGAGTCAGAATTGAAAAGTGTGAAAGCAGACTTATTATTATTATTAACACATTGCTGTTGTTTTGTTGCTTATTAACAAAATTAATGTATGCATCATATTTATGAGTATGAAGCAACTGTATGTGTTTAGCATTTCATAACTAGAAAACTGATGTCCTTTTAATCTGAATATAATTTAAATATCCGAGGTTTAGTAAAATAACCGCATTATTTCTTTAGCGATTTATAATCAAAAGTTGCACTGTCCTATCACGTTTATTTGACTTTCAATAAAGGCTAAAATGCTTTAAAAATTTTTAAACATATTCTGCAATTAATCAGTATTAAATATCCAAAAGAAGATATAATAAATACGTTTTGTTGTGTGAGTGAGAATTTTTTATTGCTATAATCATAAACGAGGCCAAAAATAAGCAATAAATTGGCCTTTTAAAAGGCCTTATTTGGCAGGCAAAAACATACACTTTTGCAACTAACTACATTGCAAAATCATGTCCTTAGGAACAAGGAGTGTTATTAAGAGCAAGTTCTAGTCTACTTGCTGCTGGTTAAATGATTGTTAGAAGGCCTATTAAAGAAGGACAATTAGAAGATATTCTCTTAAAGGCCTAATGAAACCTGTACAAGTAAGGCCTTATAAAAGGCCTGGAAAGAGTATTACAGAACTATTCACGTTTGCTTTTTAAATGAAGATTACTTAAGGTACGGTCACACTTGTCAAATATTTAAGGAAACAGATATAACCATTAAATAACATACATATATTTGAACTCGATTTATTTATTTCAAAAAAACCTCTTCGTTTATTCAGGACAAGACACAACAAATATTTAGTTTCATTTGATCTTGCAAAACTCTTGTAAGAATAAACAAGTAAGAAAGTATAGTCGGTCAATACCGACCATATAATACCCTACACCCAGTATATGTAGTTTTTCAAAAATGGGCGTTATATGGGAGATATAACCTATTGTGGACCGATCATTATTATATGTGTTAAACTTTATCTCGATATAAATACTTTTAAACGATTTATGGAGTTTAAAATGAATTACGGAGAGGGAGTTTCGATTAATTTTGGACTGACCATTATAAAATTGGACCGTATTATTTTTAGACCTATGAAATATATTTGTGTTCAATATTATTTGGGTACCAACATTTTTGAGTGAGTTATGCTCTTTAAAGTGATTTTCGGAAGTTGGCCTTATATGGGAGCTACGACTAATTATGGACCGATCTGCACAAAATTTGTAGATGTGATTTGGTTTCATGTACCACTTATTTGTTTTGAAATTTGGTTGAATACTTGTATAATTAAAAGATTTATGATCGGTAAACCTCAATTTCGGGAGGACATTTGTAGGGGGCCAGCTGAAATAATGGACCGATTTCCACCAGTTTCAATCCCGTCCATCCTTGGGCCGAAAAAATATCACGTACCAAAATTGCGACCTGTACTCTGCGCACAAGCTTTACATGGACAGCCAGCCAACCAGACGGACATCGTTAAATCGACTCAGAAAGCGGTTCTGAGGTGGGTGTTGGACCAATATTTCTGAGCGTTACAAACATCAGCACAAATCAAATATACCCTCCCCACTATGGTGGTGTAGGGTATAACAACGTCCAACAAGTGTGTGCTAAAATAAGTGGTTATGCTTTTTTGTAAAAGGTGACAGTACCTTTAGGCTTTATTTTTTATTGCAATTTTGAATATGATAGAATTGCTGACAACGAAAATGGATTGAGTTTGTTTGAGAAATGTGTCTTTTATTAGGCCCTGAAAGTAAAAATATAGCAATTTTTCCCACCGTGCTTTTCCGTAAGCATGACTGTGCATGACCATAAAATTTTATTATGTTTAATTCTCACGTACTTAATGCATGTACTTTTATCAATGGTTGTATGTTTGAGTGAGAGAGAGAGAGATAGAGAAAGAGTTTTATTTCCATTATTCAAACATGGTTTTGTAGTTCATGATATTATCGATAAGTTTAATTACCTCAATTAATGTTATAATCTACAACCACAGGCGTGCATAAAAAAGCGAACACGTATGTACATTAAACTACACATCCGTTTAAAACGCTCTTTCCCAATAAATTAAAATACATACTCGTATAGATTTCCTTTTATATTTGTGAAAAACTTTATTTTATTCAAACTTCTTTAAAATAATTAATTTCTTGTTGTTTTCGAATTTATTACCTATTTTTATTAAGTTGAAGTATTTAAACAGTTGCTGGTAGGTGGAATGTGAAAAAGTATTGATGGATTAACTAAATTTCAGAATTTTTTAAGGAGAACTATTTTATAAGTATTATAATTGTTAAAGGAAAGTTGAAGCGTAGTGATGCTGTAGTTCTAGACAATACTAAATTGTCAGTGATTTAAATAGGAGCAACAACAACAAGTTGTTTTAAAAGAGGAAATGAAAGGAATTTATCGTATCTCACCAGGGCTCCATTGCACAAAACAACTTTTCAACTTTCCTCTGCGCACTTATGCAATTTTTCGTCAATTTGCTAAACTTTTTATTTCTCAGAACTATAAAATTTGATAAGTTGTAAAATGAAATTGATAAGTATAATTTGCAAAGTTTTTAAATTTTTTTTTTTTTTTTGCAAATATTTGCAATTTCTATTCCTTGTACGTTCTTTTGTGCTAAGAGCAATGTTAATATGGAAAACTGTGAGTTGCAAAGACTTTGCAAATAATTGTGGCCCTTCGTTTCGCAAAAACTTCAAATTTTATTTTTGCAAAGTAAATTTTGATAAGTTGTTGAAAATGTGCAAAGTAAACAATGGCTTTACAAATATATATTCTAGTGAAGCTTTTAAAATGTTCAGACATGAGTGTTTGTTCGACAATAGTGACGATGCGGTTATAAGTACAGTATTACAGAGACTGAATTAATTTGTCAGGACTACAAAAGATTAATTTTAAATCAAATCCAAGTTGATTTAATTAAAAAAAAAAAATTAGAGAAAAATTATAGACCACAATACACAGTGCAGTTATGCTTTGTGGGTTAAAAATCAATTGCTACTTTTCATGCATTGGCTCGGAAATGGTTGCCATCACCATGGAGTTGCAGCTAAGCATGGTGTTGCAAAATTGTTGCAAACTGTTTAAAGGACCATCCCCTACAGTTGTCTACATTACAATAGACGTTTTAGTTTAAAACAAAATCCGCAGACCCGATCACGTCAGTAGTATTGCTGAAAAGTGTTTTTTATGATGTGTGTGTTGGCGTGGATGGTATAATCATTAAAATTGATGCACTTAAATTACACGACAAAGTATATGTGGACCGGCATGTAAATCACTTATTAAATATGATGATGCTATGTGGGCCAGACATACAGTAAAAATGCTAGTATGTTTTTTTCTTCTTGGACCAGCACTCAGGGGACGACCCCTACTTATGCAATGCATTGTGTGGGAACTAGGAAAATAGGTTACTGGAGGGAAGATAGAGGGAGTAGTGTTTGTGAATATTTGACTAGAATTTTCCTATATTGTTTAAGGAATTCGGCTGTAAGTCAAAGATTTGTTAATAAAAGGAGTCCATTTCCGGATGCTGTTGTTTTCGGTGATAGTGGTTACGGACTGAAAAACTAGTTGATATCACCATTGCACCGAAATCCCGTTTACCCTGTTAATATAAATAAACGACGCATAATTGAAAATAGTTTTGGCATTCTTAAAGAAAGATGACCGTGTTTAAATTAAATGATATGCAAACTTTAATATGTCCTGAATATTTACAATAATTTAATAGAAAAATACTTACTTTACAACATGTAACACTGCAGTGTTTTTTCCATATTTATTTTGTGGCACATTTTAACAAATTGCATTTAGCAATGCAAAGTGAAAAGACAGTAACGCAAAGATAATTAAATAATTTGTAGAACTCTTTGCACACTTATTTTACAGGAGAGCGTAAAAACTTTACAAAAACCGCGAAGGCTTAACAAACAGAGCAAAATTTCTGTAAACATTTTCTTAGTGCAAAATGAGGTGGAACAGAAACACTTATCACTTTGCAAAAAAATTAAATTTAATAAGTGTGAAGTGAAAAGTTAATAACTTTTTTTGCGGTATAGGGCCCAGCAGTGGTCTTGATGTTAGCTTGTGCATGAGCGAAACTTTGCAGCATTTTATACTGTGCCGGAGAATTTCCCGGCACAGAATTGCTAATATAACGCCTATTCCTAAAAAGGGAGTGACTACCATCGCTGATAATTACCGCCCAATAGAAATTTATTCTGCGCTTTCTAAAGTTATGGAAAGATGGTAATTCATCTTGTTGAATAACTAAAATCCAAAAAATTACTTAGCGACCGCCAGTACGTCTTCTGTAGGGGACGCTATACAGAAAACTTACCAGCCTTCTTATTGGAATAATAATATTCACCATTTAGGCGTAAGTAAAGCGACGACTCTAAATATTTCCAAGACGTTAGACAAAGTCTGACATAGTGTCATGTTATTGAAACTTATTGCTTTTAATGTTGTTGATAACTTTTCTCGACTTCTATTAAAGCGCACTAGACAACTTGTTCTACATGGCAGGCATCTTGTCTGACGAGTTTACAGTTGAATCAAGGGTACCGCAAATTTCCATTATTTCTTTTCTATTACTTTATTTATTAGCTTTTTTAAGGACCTTTGATAGAAAAATTTGCCATTCATTCAACTATAGACCAAGCCTGTTGAAAACTGGGGCAATGAGTCAAATTATGAATGATACATTTAACCAAGATCTTGTGACAATCTCCGAATAGGGTTGTGCGATTAGATTCGTTTTTACTGCATTTAAGACTCAATAGCGCAATTCATAATCTTGTGCAAAAAGGTTTAGCATATTTTTGCTCTTGCTGTGTATTTTGTTACTGTGGAGCACAAATATCCTAAGCCTTTTTGCAAATGCCATGATGCAATACCATTTGCACCAGATTGTGAATGGCGCTAATGTTGTATGTTAACATACAAACGCACGACATATTATATTGCTTCATTTTTTTTTATGGACGGTGCAAATATTAAGGAATCAGATTCGTTTGATGTTCTAGTCATGAGTACACAGTGTGATGTCCGCTGGACTCAATGCATTTTTCGAAAATCTTAAAGAAGCATTAAAATTACGGAGTTTTTTTTAAATGGTGTAAGAAATTCTTCACTCCATCTGATCTCCTTACTATATTAAGTTTTTGAATAATTTTATTCTATTTTCTTCGACCTTTTTGATTTTTATTAAACAATTTGTTAGCTTGAGGTCACCAGCTTTTTATAAAAGATTTTTTTTATTTTTATTTATAATTAACTCGATATTTCGATTTCCTTTGGAAATCTTTTATAAAAAACTAGTGACCTCAAGCTTACAAATTATTTACCCCCTTATTCAAAAATGATTATTAAATTTAACAAACGTTTCTTAAGCTAATTTTTATATGAAAATCTGTCTTAATAAACGTTTGTTAAATTTAATAATCGTTTTTGAATAAGGGGGTTAATAGTTAATATATTAAGTTCATGGTGCAACTATACAAGGTGAGTGCAGTAGCCCAGCTGACTGACTTTGTTTACAATTTACTTATGTCAAAAGTAATACTTTTTCAAATATTTTTGACAGTAGGACATTAATTACACAAACAAAATGCCTGTTGTTTCTGCTTTGTGTTGTATTTGCTGTCGATTTGCACTCACCTTGTATAGTTGTACCATGTCTAAGTTTTTCTAAAATTTTTTTAAATGATTTGTTTTTTTGTTGAAACAAATATGGAAATATTGAGCAGAAAACATTTTCTTGCATGTTTTATATGGAAATTTTATATAAATTTTCATAATAAAAAAAAGACAATTAAATCTTTGCAGCACAAATATCTTTATTAACTACAAATAATTAAAATATTCACTGATAAATGGCTTTAATAAATACATAACATAAATCATAAAAATATCAAATAAAATTTCTTCCTAAAAAATGTCTCCCTATTTCTCATTAACAACGAAATGAGTTTGAAAACAAATGTTTTAAATCCAAACGTAAGCTACAGCAAATCACGACAAACAAATAAAACTGTCACAAAAGAAAAAGTTATTAATGTTTATAGTTGAATATCATAATAGTTTTTATTGTTATTACACTATTACGCATTTACACAAATAAATATTTAATGAGTGGTATATGCGAAAAACGTGTTGGGGTGTGTTTGAATTGTAATTATGAATTCATTAGGAATTTTATTAACTACAAGTAGTAGACAAAAATTAGAGGTGAATTAATTATTTTTTGGAATAATGTAATTGTTATGATCTGGCTGGAGAATTGTCAGCTAAATAGTATTAATAAATAATGTAATAATTAAATTAAACAGTTTGAACCTTACATTACATATAGTGTACGAGGTTTGATCAAAAATTAACTGTTATTTTCAAATTTCGTGAGTTACGTATGTTATGTTGGTACACATGTCTTGTATATATGTTGGTTATATCAGCCATTTTGGAAAAAGGTTAATCTGTTGCCAATATGTAAAAGGCCAAATATTTTCTGTTATTCGTAATGTTTTCAAATATTTTATTTTCAAACATATTACATGTCATTCTTAGATCACAGCACTTAACTGCTTAAAAAAACTCGGGACAGTAGTTTACCACTATTATTTAAATCCTAATATTTAGTAGCATATCCTTTGTTTTTAATAACATCTGCACATATCCTGCGTATACTCTCCAACAAAGCTATATAGCGTTTTCTGGAAATTACATACTAAACATTTTGGATTTCATTCCACAAATCTGACAAACTCTTGGCACTTACTACTAATTTATATTGCTCCACATCAATCCATTGCTTCTCAATTGTATTGAGTTCCGGAGTTTGGCCTGGCTATTTGAACACATCAATCTTATTTTGCTCCAAGCAACATCTCACAGTGCTTGAGTTGTGCTTTTGATCGTTGTACTGCATGAAATGTCACTTTTGTTTCAGTCTAAGTACACTGTTTCAATCGTGCATAGATTTTATGTATAGTACCAACATTTTTATTTTTTTTTTATTTTTAAGTTGTTCGAATAATTTGATTCAACAAATATAAAATTAATATTTGTGATCGCATTTGTTGAACAAATTAAAATGTCTTATTCAAATTATTCGTTTTATTCAAACTTAAGAAAAATTGAATAATTTTTACAATCCTACAGTTCATACAAAGTATTTGTTCAATGAACGTATAAGTGATATTTAATTAATTTTAAATTAAATATCACTCATACGTACAAAGTTGATGTAATTACACTAAATATATGTAGTTTGTTTCAAAAATTATATATTTTTATATTTAGTATTTTTTTATTATATTATTCCGTATTTTGCTACTACAGATGACATATGTGTTAACGCCTTGTCCACCCCACCTTCGGCCAATTGCACTCTCAAGGGAGACTTACAGAAAAAAATGCCAGCAATTTGCAATAAGTTGAAATATTAATGATAATGCATTTTAGTTTTTATTTTTTCGTTTAACTTGCTTTAAATATTAATAAATGGGTAACAAAAGTATTCAATTGCATTTTTTGCTACATAAATATTAAACATTTTATGCGAACGGATTTTATGTGAACAATGCTCTAGTTAAAGGGATTGCAACACACTAATTTACTCTTAGTTATTTAAAAATCTTTTAAATTTATATATTTTTATGCACCCTCCATCTCTTGTAAAAGTAATTTAAAAGAATTCAAAAAAAAAAAGAGATAAAAAATAAAACCCAACCCCGAACAATGTAATTTAATGATGATGCAGTAAAACAACAGTGAACAACTTGCCACCATATTTTCAGCTTAAAACTGAGTTATCAATAAATGCTGCTGGCAATAACAATACAAACGTACAGGAAAAAAAAAAACTCCCACAACATTTTACATACATTGATTCTTCATAGGGATTTATATTCCATTTCTATAAGATTTTTATTTTACATTGGTTTTTTTTTAGCTTCCACACTCATGTTCCTTAACAGAATTTTTGTGAACTTTTATTTTATTTCATGGAATTGTGTGTTTTGTTTATTTTTTGTTTAACAACAATTTTGCAATTTTTGTGCACCATTTTGCGGGTGTTTATGGTTGCTTTTTTTAAACGTTGTTGAAAAGAGATTTTCACAACCTTTGCCACTCTGTATGCAGTTTTGCACACTCTGTCAGTTGCAGTTCTTAATGTAGCTGCAGAATTCTGGTTTTTTTTTTTTATTTTTCCGTCTATTTTTGTGGTGTTATTCTGTTGCCATTTCATAAGGTGTTGCATTTTGGGGAATATTTAAGGTTTTGTATGTTACTCATGCTTTTGCTACTGGTGTAACAAATGCAATAGCAATAGCAACAGCCATTGCTACAACAATGATAGTTGTTGCTGTTGCGTTATTCATGTTGCTATCTTTAGTGTTGTTGCCATTTTGCTGGCTACATTCTTACTTTTGTGGCAGGTGATTGCTACTGTTACAGGCGTTGTGAGCAGCATGCATTGAAACTAAAATGTGTGAAAAATATTTGACTGCAGCAAGAAAACTTTAACGTGTTCACTTTATTTCTTTTGATTTTGCAGATTTGTATGAAAATATTTTTATATATGAAAAATATATTTCTTTCTTTTTGCTGTTTGCTAAACAAGATTTGTTTTATTTTGTACACTTGGCTGCATTTTATTTTAGTATGAAGTATGTTTTTTTGTTGCTTATGTGTGTTTGGTTTTATTTAAATTTGAATAATTTATTTTGAAAGCAATCAACAATTATTTTATATCTGTGTATGTTTTGTGTTTTTACATTTTGCAAATATTTACTTACATTAGGGGAAAATTATCGAATCATTTTCAAGATGGAAAAGTGGCATTAAAGTGTTTAAATTGGAAAACAAATTGACAACAGATTTGAAATTCATTTAATATTGGTGTTTATGTATCCCCAGTTTAGGTTCGATCGAAGGTCTTAATATGTGCCAAGTTTAGCTTTAATTGTAGGTCTTTATATAGTCTCAGTTTAGCTTTAATCATTGGTCTTTATATTTTCAGGTTAGCTTCAATTATTGGTCTTTATATTGCCCCAGTTTAGCTTAAAATATTGGTCTTTTTGTAGCCCCAATTTATGTTCAATCGGAGGTCTTAATGTAAGCCATGTTTAGCTTTAATTTTAGGTCTTTATATAGTCCCAGTTTAGCTTCAATCATTGGTCTTTATATATTCTCAGTTTAGCTTCAATCATTGGTGTTTGTGTAGTCCTAGTTTAGCTTCCAATATTGCTGTTTATGTAGCCCCAGTTTAGGTTCGATCGGAGGTCTTAATGTGGGCCAAGTTTAGCTTTAATTTTAGGTCTTTATATAGTCCCAGTTGAGCTTCAATAATTGGTCTTTATATATTCTCAGTTTAGCTTCAATCATTGGAGTTTATGTAGTCCCAGTTTAGCTTCCAATATTACTGTTTATGTAGCCCCAGTTTAGGTTCAATCGGAGGTCTTAATGTATGCCATGTTTAGCTTTAATTTTAGGTTTTTATATAGTCCCAGTTTAGCTTCAATCATTGGTCTTTATATATTCTCAGTTTAGCTTCAATCATTGGTGTTTATGTAGTCCCAGTTTAGCTTCCAATATTGCTGTTTTTGTAGCCCCAGTTTAGGTTCAATCAGAGGTCTTAATGTGGGCCAAGTTTAGCTTTAATTTTAGGTCTTTATATAGTCCCAGTTGAGCTTCAATAATTGGTCTTTATATATTCTCAGTTTAGCTTCAATCATTGGTCTTTATATAGTCCCGGTTTAGGTTTCATCATTGCTCTCCATGCATGCAAAAGTGTTCATGTTCCGTAACATCCGTGTAGAGAAACTTTTCAATTAAAATGTGTGGAATTAAACAAAAATGCCACAAATTTAAACAAGCAGCTGTTTTTCTTCCAAAACTGTGTCGCGTAACTTTTTTTGGCCAATAACCGCTGTCACGCATGAAAATAACTTGTCAGTTTACAGAAAAAGTGTGTGTTATGATTTTTTTTTTAATTCTACAAATTGTGATATATTTATAATATTTTGATAATGTAACAATTACCAACATTTGGCTGTAATATATTGGTATATAAAAATAGGAATTATTTCTCTCATTTGTAACAATGCTAGAGATTTGTTTATTTTTTTTTTGCAAATTATTTTGATACTCTCACTCAGTAAGTGCATGTATGTAGTTATGTTTGTATTATTGAGTCTCTAATAATTACACTCATTAAAATCATCAGATTATTATTGTACGAGGTCTGATTAAAAAATAACCGTTATTTTCAATTTTTTCCAAAAGTATTAATTTATTCATCAATAACTATCTTGTCACCTTCAAAATAATCCCCCTCAGATATTATACACTAATGCTAGCGTTTTTTGTAATCCTCGAAACACTTCTGAAACGCGCTTTTTGGTATCGCCAACAGCTCCTGTTTTTCAAGAAACGATGGAATATTTTGTTTCACATCTTTTCTACGTGAGAAGTTTTCACTATAGTTACTGAAGAGGGTCGTAGGTTTTTATATTTGTTGGCGCTACTTATCAATTAGACATATAAATGATAAATTTTCATGAAATTATTGTAATCACTTTTAAGTTTCGGCTACACATTTAAAAACTGTTATCCCATCATCCGTGTGATACATACACATATGTATAAACAATTTTTAATTAAAAATGTACCATTGCCTACTATTAGGAGACATTTTTTATTCATTTTGTTTCCTAAAAAAAATTCTCAAACATCTTTTGTTTTTGATTTCTCATGTTTGTTTAGAGCTCAGCAGCTCATGCATGCATGACATTGAGGCCACTATCAAGTGTTTGTCAAATAATGTAAATGTAAATCAATGTGCATCAGTTTAGCAACATTGGAAAATGATTTTTTTTTTTTTTTCGTTATTCAACTTTTCTGGGCAACTGCAAAGAATAACAAGGAATTTTTTTACATGGTTTGTTTTACAAGCGGAAAAATTTGTAATCGAAATACTATACAAAACATACAGATAGACAACAGACATGCAAACAATGCAAGTTGTTATAACAAGAGGAAGTAGAAAAACTACAAGAGCCAACAAAAACAACCTGTTTTTTAAAATGTTAAAGGAAGCTGTACAAAAAAAAAAAAAAAAAAAAACAAAAAAAAGTTTTCAAATGTGTGTGTGTGCGTAATACTCGTACTATCACAATATTCTCTACTTACAATGAAATATTGAAACAACATTACAAGCAAAACATAACAAAAACATATACGAGGTCTGATTAAAAAATAGCCGTTGTTTTAAAATGTTTCAAAAAGTATTTATTTATTCATTAATAACTATCTTGTCCCCTTCAAATAATCCCTCTCAGCTGTAATATACTTATGCCAGCGTTTTTGCAATCCTCGAAACACTTTTAGACAGCCAACAGCTGCTGTTTTGATTTTTCTTTTATCTCCTCAATCATAGCAAAATGCTTTCCTTTCATCGGTGTCTTCAGTTTTGGGAAGAGGAAAAGTCAGCGGTGGCCAAGTCCGGTGAATACGGTGTTTGAGGCATCATAAGGATTTTGTTTTTGGCCAAAAACTCACGCACATGCATCAATGTGTGAGCTGGTGCGTTATCATGATGCAAAATCCATTATTGGTTTTTCCACAATTCTGTGCGTTTCTGACCAATTGCTTCGCGCAAACCGCGCATAACTTTAAGATAGTATTCCTTACAGACCATACGACTTTGTGGCAAGAATTCATGATGTACCACGCCATTGCAGTGGAAGAAAACAGTGAGCAAAACCTTTACATTTGACCGAACTTGACCTGATTTTTACGGTCTTGGCTCTTCTGTACGTTTGCATTGGGATGATTGGGCTTTGGTTTAAATGTCATAGCCGTACAACCATAATTCGTCACCAGTTGTGACATTTTTGAGGAAATCTGGATCGTCGTTGACGATGTTTAACAGCTCCTGAGCGTTGTCCATGCGACGTTGTTTTTGCTCAAAATTTAGCAATTTTGGAACACTCTTTGCTGCCGCACGTTTTATGCTTAAAAAATCCGTAAAAATTGCTTGGTATGAGCCGTCATCATCTGCAACCTCTCTGATAGTGATTCGACGATTATCCAACCAAAATCATTTTACTGCTTAAATATTTCCATCGGTTGTTGACGTGCTCGGGCGACCAGGACGAGCATCGTCATTGACATCTTCTCGGCCTTCTTTAAACCGGTTATACCACAATTGAACTTGTGTTTTGCTCATAGTAGACTTGCCAAACGCCACAGTCAGCATTTCAAATGTCCTTGCGCATTTAGTTAAATTTTTTACACAAAACTTAAAACAGTTCCTTTGATTCATGTTTTTCGAATAGTAAAAAATCGAAGAGCACACCGAAAAACACGACTAACCTTTTTATCTGTCAAAAACAAACTGACAATCCGAAATGGCTGATATTACCAACATACATATATAAGAGACATGTGTACCAATATAACAGGAAAGACATGCGAAAATCGAACATACGTAACTCAGGAAATTTTAAAATAACGGTTATTTTTTGATCAGACCTCGTACATACATATGTACGTAAAAGCAAAAGGAAACAAGAAAAAAGTAATTGTAAACGTCTAAACAAAAATAGACAAATGACAAACAATCCATTGCAAAAAAAAAAACCCCTATATAAACAATGGTTGAAACGTCAATCTAAACTGAGAAAATAAAACAAAAGAAATGGAATATTTAGCAAAATAAAAATAGGAAAGATACTGGCAGCAAAATCAAAATCTACCCAGTTGAAAACAATCGTTGGTAAAATCTGATATGTTTTGTGCATTCTGAATAATAAAATCTTTAAAAAATGTACATACATAAGTATGTATATTAGACAGGTTCGGTAATATTTTCAAAGAAAAAAAAGGAATATTATATTACACGAATTTGCATTGAAATAGAGAAATTGAATTGTGTTTTTTGTTACATATGTAAATATTGAAACATTTATACTTTTAATATATATATATATATATATATATATATGCAGGCTCATTTCAGTTATATCCTTAATATACACTTGTATCCTGTTAAACTTACATACAGTGGCTTACAGCTTATTTAATGCAGTGCATTTTTTTTTGTTTTCAAAGCTCCATAAATAGAAAACTAAGAGGAACTTAAAACTTAAATTAGTGTCATTTAAGAAAAATTATAGTTTAACAAACAAAAATAATTTATGGTAAAAATGTACATTTTAATGTATTAAAAATAAATAAAAAAATGTTCGTCTTTCATGTGAGAACTTATTCACCCCTATCGTGAATAAAAATTCCACATAAAATTTGTTCGCTTTTCACATTTTTCCTATTAAAATTCATTGTAAAAAAATAAAAGGGAACAAATTTCATGTGGAATTTTTATTCACGATAGGGGTGATTATATGCAGGCACGTAAGGATTTCAAAAGCTTAAAATAAAACTGTTAATTGAAAGACTTAATATTTGGAGTGATAACCTTTAATATCTAAAACAGATTTGAGGCGACCTGGTATAGGAGCGACCAGTTTTTGGAAAATGCTAGGCGAAATATTCGACCACACCGTTAGTTGCGCTGTTTTCAAATAGTTTTTATTACCAACTTTGTATTCCCTTCAGCTGATTTCTAAAATTGACCATAAATATTTCATATCATAAAGGTCTGGCGACTATGGTGGCGTCATCATCAAATGTAGCCAATTTTTAGCCACTTATACCCAGGTTCTCTGCGGTTTCCAACAAGTTGTCCTTCAGATTCTGAATATACTTAAACTTGTCCATGTGGTTGTTTCAACAAATGTTAAATTCCCAGTGTCAGCGGCTGACATACAGGCCCACACCATGACACTGCCACCAATAAGCTTCACTGTTGTCTTTAGGTTTTCTGTGTTGAGTTCTGTATTTGGTTGCCACCAAACAGATGACATGTCATATGAACCGAATATATTAGATAAACTTAGATTCATCACCGTAGATGACCGAATTCAAAAATATAAATTCTTTGCTAGCATGTTCTTTGGCGAAACTTAGCCAGCAACTTGACCATTAAAATCATGTTGTTGCAAGACACGACGAACAGTTTCAATGCAACATTGTTTGATCAGGTCAGCTTTAAATTCGGAGGCCACTTGTGAAACTGATAGCCTTGGATTTGCTCTTATTTTTCATAAAATTAGTCTTTTATAATGCTCAAAGAAAATTATATTTGATGCATTTCTGACTTTGTTGTGGACGTAATTATCATGGACGAAGTGCTCAATGCTTTTATATGCACCGCTAAAAAGATGGGGGGGGGGGGTATATAATGCTTGTCATTCCGTTTGGAACACATCAAAATAATAGTTGTAGAGCCAAAAAGCGTTCTTAAGATTCTAAGACGATCTTGCCATGTCCGTCCGTCTGTTGAAATAACGATAGAACTTTGATTAAACGATATAGAACAATGAAGTTATTATTAAACATTCTTTGATTCACCGAAATGGCAAAATCGGTCCAGTTGGCTCCGAGTTATGGATCAAAGTTTCAGACTACCTCGATATTTTTCAAATATTTTTTGCTGTTTTCTTCAAATATAATGCAGTTAATATTATGAAATTTTGCATACTTTAATTTTGTTATAGAAAGACAAGTCCTGTTGAAAATGGTCGGCATCAGTCCACGATTTCTCATAGCCCCTATACAAATGTCTTCTCGAAATATGGCTTTGTGGGACATAAATGTCTCTATAGAAAACAAAACAAAACAAAATTCTGCAATAATAAGTTTCATGCAAAGTTTGTTTGCATCGGTCCATAATTTTGACATAGCTCCATACAAAGACCACTTGCGAAAATTACTTAAATGCGCATAAACTAATTTAACTAATTTGAACTATTTTTAATTAAAACTTGACGTTACAAAATCTGCTTCACAACTTAACAGACAATATTGATAAAAGTAAAAAAAAAGTAAAACGACGGTACAATAGAAATTGACTGCATAAAATAAGCTGTGACGTGAAAAAACTAAAATTTTTTTGTTTTTTTTTTCAGTAAATAAGCTGTAAGTCACTGTACATAACTATTTTGTCTACAAATGTCGTGGTTTAGTTTTACATTTACAAGTTTCTTTTTTCGGAAAAAAAACATGCTTGGACATGACATAAAATTCAAAAGAATTTAGTTTTTTTTTCAAAGACTGTTGTTTACTTTTTAGCTGGCAGCAGTTTGGTTTTTGAATTTGCTTTTTGATTTCGATTCAGTAAGAGACAATTTTAACTTTTCATAAATCTTGAAATAACACAAATCGAAACTCTTTGTTTTTATAAATACCAAAAAATAATCTTGATTAATTCTTCGGTTTATCGTAATTTTTTTTCGTTCTAAGTGTTTGAGTAGCATTTTAGTCTTGCAAATTGTGTTTCAAGTTTTCACGGCTTTAGTTCGTATGGTAGACAATTTCCCTGCTTGTGGATTAATCCTGCTGCTCGTAAACTTTTTCAAATTGCTTCTTGAGTAGCTTTCAGTGATTATGTAAACGGAGTACTGTCTCCAATTCTTGGACTTTAAATGTATTTGACTGGCCTGGGCGCCTCTGGGTAGGCGCATTATTTTTAAAATGCTTGATTTTATAGCCTTTATATAATTATTTTACTTTGCTGGCGTTTGAATGCTATACCAGCGAAGGAGAACGCTGTGATAAATATTAGTTATGATGGATAGAAAGAAAACTAATAATAATCACAAACTGATGTTGTTTGAGTGACAGCGGCTGGGAAGCGAACCTGGTCTACAAATACCAAGTCATGCTTAATGATTAAATGCGCTAACCATTTAAGCGGCAGCACTAAACATAAATATAAATTTTTGTGATTTTTTTTTTGGTGAAAATTTATTTCCATATTTCCGGCTTACAAAAAAATGTTACTCCTACTTAAAGTTATTTTTGTGGCCGACTTTCGTTTTTTTTTTATTTGTTTCAATAAACTAAATCTTATATAGCGGAAACTGTTTTTTTTCTTTTCATTAAGTTTTCAAATTAAAATTTACAAACTAATTTGATTTAAATTCAAATGGAGTTCATACTCATTCTTCAACAAAACCTAATTTTATATAGGGATCTAGTCATGTGAGATCTCTGATCACATCTTGATGCTAATGACCACAAAACATCCAGAGTCTTTGGCGGGAATCGAACCCGCAACCCTCTGGGGCACCTAAAAAATATTTAATTGTAAAATGAATATTTTTACAAATACTACAACAGTTAGTTAGAACTTTGTAAACTAAATGACATTCAAAATTTCCTATAAGTATTGAATCTATCATAATACATGGTACTCTGTTCAAATTTGCGAAATTTGTTGAGCAACGTCAATTATTTCGTATGAAAATTTTGACAATTAGCAAGTGGTGATAATGCCGCGATTTAGAAGACGATTGTCGTTTTTATTGCCCTTAGGTATGCAACATTGTTTCTTTTATGTAAACAAAAAGCATATGTTTTTGGCAAATTTTTTTAATTTTGGGCTTACATTATTTCACAGTTGGAAAAAAATGTTGCCATATACATTTTTTTTTGTTGAAAAAACATGCTGCCAGAAACATTTCGTAACTTTTCACAATAACCCGGCATTTACACATGCAAGTGCAAGTTCGAAAAACTCAATACACTCACATTTTTGTACTAATACACTCACATTTTTTGCACTTGCAGAGCTACTCGAGTTTTTCGAATAAGTTTTCGTATATAATACGTACACAGCACTCGCATGCAAGTACTTGCATGTGTAAAGGCAGGGTAAGAACAGAGTACAACTTCAGCAGCATTAGTTCGCATTTATTTCGCATCAATTTTTTTTATATGGGCTTTTGATAGTATTTCGCATGCTTAAGAGAGAAAAAAAGTTGTAAATAAGTCAAAATCACAAAAATAAGTGACAATAGCACATTTCCTGATTGGCTGACACTTCGTTCAATTCTGGCATCCGAAGGTTTTAAACACACTGTTGCAAACGATTTTTTAATTATCGCAAGTCAAAAAGCTATATTTGGTTTGGCCAAATACTTTTTGCCAAGTCCGTATGTTTTGCCATAAAGTCGGCCAGAATCTCCTTCTGGATAAAATTTATTTTTGATATTTTTGACCTAAAAGTAATAAAATTATTAATATTATGGTATTTTTTTTAAGTAACAAATTTTTTACTAAAAAAAAAAAAAACGTTATTTCGAATACTTCCTTGCGAGTAAAAACCCGGTAGGTTGCGTTCGTTATCGAAAGCCAACATTAGAAATTTTGATGCATTTTATTCGCTATCGAATAAGTGAAACGCAAATGTTAAAAAATTCGAACGTTCGAATGAGAATTTATTCGCATACGAATGCGAGAATTAGCTCTCTGGATGTGAATGCAGTAATGACTGACCACAATTTTCTATTGGAATAAAATTAATTAATATACAAGGCATACGATAAATAAACGTGTTTAAAAATATTTTATTTAGTGTTTAGAACTTTTTCGGCAAAAATTTGCCATGTGTGATCGTACCTTCAGTCTATACATAAAAACTCAAAGATATTAACGAAATACAGCCGCCAGTTTGTTGAAATGTAATTAAACATTTTCATAAAAGGATTGAAATCTACTGGCATGCTTGACCTCTGTCTGATATAATTTTTCAATTATAAATATAAATCCAACTCTTTCAAATTTAATACAAATTTGCATGATTTTCAATAAATTTTTTTATTTTGAAAAAACCAAGTTATTTTTGAAAATAAAAACACCATCAAACTTGTAAATCATTTTAATAACTTATGATAATATTAGCATAAGGTTTTGAAAACAACTTGTCATTTGTATATAAAAAAATGAATAAAAGATGTGGCTGCTAAAACTGATATTTTAAGCGAACATCTTCTCAATTAACCCTCTCCTTTTGAACATATCATATTCAAATTTATTTCATGTGCATAACAGGGCCTTGTATCAGCATTTTTTTTTTTAATTTTTTTTGTAGCAAAAATTTACATATTTTTAAGAGAAATACTTTTTTCGCCTGTATTTGTGTTTGTTTTTCTTTTATTGTTATTTTGACAAACAGCTAAAGAATTCCTTTGCACAGATACCTACTACATGCATAAATAAAAGGAATTTTAACGTTAATTCACGTATATATGTATATATGTTTTTATGATCCACAGATAAAATGAAATTTTTATGCACAGCCACTCACTCCCAAAGAAATGTTAGTGTAAATAACTGAAATAACGATTTCTGTTTACATGCCTTTAGGGGGTTTATAAATGTTTGTGAATGTGTGTCTGTAGGTGGGCAAACGTAGAAAAATCTTTCAACATACATACATTTTTCAAAATGAGATTTTAGTAAATTTAAAAAAAAAAAATTAAATTAAAGAAAAAAAAATGTTTATTAAAAAATAATTTAATTAATATTGTTTGTTTTTTCATTTAAAATTAATTTTAGACTGGCCCTCTTATAAAAGACTGTAAGCTGACATACAAGGAATATGAATATGTGGGAGTAAACGTGTACAGCAGAAGTTTCCCTGTATAAGAGTATTTCTTTTGCAAATTTGATTTCATTAACACATACACAAACGTACATATTTACTCATACTCTTGCATTTATATATTTCTACAACATTTCCATACGTTTTGCTTTATATATTGTATATAAAAATACATGTGTATGTGAAGAAAACCAAAAACTCAAACATTACAATGAAATCTTTTAAAGTCGTCGTCAGGTGTAAAGTCTTTTTCATCTCATTACTGCCATGCCACCATGGTTTATCTCTACTCTACTACAAAATTATATAAGTATTGTATACTTTTAGGGTGAATTTTCTTGCCAAGGGATCCTTTTCAAAAATTTAATTTTATATTTTTTAGCATTTCTTTTATTTCGTTTTATATTTATTATTTCGCCATACTTGCCATACATACAAGTACAATAGCATTTTATTTTGATTGAATTCTATAAAGATTATGTGATATTTGCTCACACTTCAAACAAAACAACAGAAAAGAAAGTGTAGTAGGGCTTACCCGACTTTATCATAAGCTACACCTGGATGTGGATATAGTAATAATTACTTTTATACTTATACTTAATATAGTTCTATTTTAGTTTCAATGTTATGCAGTTCAAATTTAGCTTTATATTTCTTTATGTATTTGAATGCTAGAATCAAGCGTAGGGCTTATGGAGTTAAATTTCAGCCTCCATCGAAGGTCTTTATGACCTTCAATTTTAACTTCTATTGTAAGTCTTTATGTATTTCAATTTAAGCTTTAGTCGTAGATCTCCATGGAGTTAAACATTAACTTCAATCATGTAGTTCAATTTTAGTCTTCATGAAGTAGTTCAATTTAGGCTTCATTCTTTGGGCTTTATATAATTGAATTTTAGCTTCAATCGTAGATATTAATGTGGGTCAATTTTAGCTTCTATCGTAGAACATTATGCAGTTAAATTGTAGCTTCAATTTTAGCTTCTATCGGAGGTCTTTATAAAGTTCAATTTTACCTTCAATCAAAGATTTTTATGGGCTTCAGTTTTAGCTTCTATCGGAGGTTTTTATGAAGTTTAACTTAAGCTCTTGATCTCTGTGGATCTCGCAGAAAAAAATGCACTGTTTGCCACAAAAATGTCAAAATTTTTACAAGTTTTTTTTTTTTGAACAATCTTTTCACTTTATTAATTCGGCTTGAGGTCTCTTTTATTAAAAATATAAAAACTCTTGTTCGTTTTTAATTTTTATTGTCTTTTATTGATTTCAAATATTTCGACCAACTTTGTTGGTCATCTTCAGGTAAGAATCATAATCCAAAAAAACATGATTATTATAATTATAACAATTTTCGTAAAATTTATACTTAATGTTTAATACAGTGTTGTCCGATGTTAATGTCTTAAGTTTCTTTCACTCTCTGTTGGCTTTTTTGTTCATTATTATTTTTGTATTTGTTCATTGTATGTCTGTATATGTGAGCGCAATTATCAGTGGCTGTTTTGTAGTTCATTCTATTATCCATTGGAGTATTAATTATATGTAATATCTCTTGTATATATCGTTTACTAGTATTATTCTCTTCCACAATTACTCTTACATTATCAAAGTTTGGTCGATGTCCAGTTATTGTACAAGTGCTGTTTTTTGTGAAAGTGGTTTGTCATTTGATTTTAGATCCGATTTATGTGATGGCAATCTAGTCTTCAATTTTGTCTTCGTTGTACCTACGTATATTTTTGAACATATATCAGTATTGTCGCCGTTACATTTTATTTGGTATACTAGATTTGATTTTTGTAGTTTGTTCAATTTTTTTTAACAATGTTATGGTCACTGTTATTATTTACATGATTGCGGTAACCATAATATGTTTAAGTTACGACTCAATTGATTACTACAATCATATATACAATTGTAGTAACGATTGTATAATCTATTTATCATAATTTGTAGCTCTTTTATTATGATAGAGAACAACATAATATGGTACAATCTTTCATCATAAAACTGATTACCATAAACATTACACAGTTGCTATAATCATATGAAACGTAACGAAATCACATAAATATTGACAGTGATCATAATATTTAAAGAAAATGTTTAAAAATATTGAAATGGTTGTGGTAAACATGCACATCTATATTTTTTCTCTGCGTGTATGTTGTTAAATTTAAGCTTCAATCATGTATTTCAATTTCAGTTTTCAATCGTTGGTCTTTATGCAGTTCAATTTTAGCTTCAATCATAGGATTTTATGTTTTTAAATTTTTAACTTCAATCATAGGTAGATTGCGGTTGACGTACATCTGCACAAACCTTAATATACCCTATCCCATTATAATAGTGTTACATATAATAAAACAAGTGCAAAAACAAATTGTTGTAAGTGTTATGAATGTGAGATATAAATACATATTTATCTGTGTTACAAGTAAAATGTGTGTATGTGACTGTTGGCATTTGAGAGGGGTTATTTGAATAGATGTGCGACTTTTAAAGTATCGTAAGTAAATTAAATAGATTTAAGTAGTTGTTGGTATAAATAATAGATTTCGAAACGTAAGGAAATTATTTTTGGTCTTGAAATTAAGAGTAAAAAATACTAAAAATGGTTTGATTCCCAGAATCTATGTAAATTGTATTTTGTTCTTTAACCAAGAGGTAATCAGTATAGCTCTATCAAGCAATATGCAGTTTTGTCATAACGAACTCACCATAAACTCTATTTGATGTTTGGATATAACGGAGATTAATATTTGACAGTTTTTCCGAAAATCGTACTACCTATCATGCATCATCACCTTATATTCGTTGCACTGAATACCCTGTCTTATAACAAATTTGACTAGTAAATCCATAAATATCACCAGATAAGCAGATAATCCACAAATATCACAGTTTTGTGAAAGAAAAACCTTTGATACATTTAATAAAAAAAACCCAAAACATTTTGTAACCCATTCGTTACTGGTCTGGGCTATTTGGCGGGTGAGGCAAACCATACCAACCTTTCCTTTCTAAATATTTTTAGCAGGTTTTGCAACATGTAGCCGAGAGTTGTCATGATCGAATATAACGCTTTCATATCTGACCGCATATTCTGGGCGTTTTAAAACCTATATTTGCTTCAAATAAATTAATTGAACTTGGTACAGGTTTTCTGTACAATATTTAGGGGCCTTCTGGTGCCACCAAATTCAGAGCATCATAAATATTTGGCTTTGGTGTCGATTTGACAAGTTGGCCGAGCTACACATACGCTCTCTTATGCTTCTGGTTCTTTTAAATGGATTAATTATTTATTGCAAGTAATGATTTTAGGCAAAAATGATTTCATTTTATAGTGTTTCAGCAGCATTTGGGACATATAAAATCGACTTACAAGGTCTGTCGGCTTCAATTAATATATGGTATTTAATTTTTCAGTTTTTTATTTGCTGGAAAAATTGTTTGAAATTGCTGGATGAGTAGGTCACAATGATTTTGCAAGCTCTTGTTGAGTGTAACAACAATCTATATAAAGTAATGACCCTTCACTTTGATGAGCAAGCGGTGTGCTTCAGCTGTACTTTTCTCAATTTAAGGTAGCAAAGCAAAACTTCCTGAATTCGACATTATCGAAGCAAAACAATTTATATTCTTTACACTATAATGTTCAATATCTAAGTGAGAATAAATTACAGATAAGTACTTTTCAAAATGACATATAAGCTAGTAAACAAAAAAACAGCTTTTAAAAGATACGCCATCTATTACGAAAACCCCAAATACAATGAATAGTTGCACTAAAAATTCCATTTAATCTCATGTGTAGACAAATTACAACAGTAAAACCTTTTTCATATTTTGCCTTCACAGATTTTACTTTTCATAAATAAAAATTACAAAGAAAGCTTAAGAAACATAAAGAATTTTATCGTCTTAAGTGCCAAATAAACTAACACTTTTAAAAACTTCTTTCAAACAGTATCAACAACAGAAACAAACGAATAAATAATAATATAAAATAGAATGGTAAAGAAAAAAGCAAAAAAAAGCAAAAAAAAAGTGGGTGTTCATGAACACTAAATAGTATAAAAACAGGAAGGAGCGCATAAAAATTGTTAACAATACACAAGAGAGCCGTTGTGCATACAATAGAATAATGACACACAAACGCACACACTCACTTAAACACATTTGCAATAATGTGTTTATACACACATACTTTTACATAAATGTACCGTTGTACTTAATCATCATTCATACGTTGTATGAAACGCATAATTATCACTGGTTTTCATATTGTTTATATGAGTGTGCGTAAGAGTGTTTGTGTAAATGGGAGAGTTTGCAAAATGAGCAGGAGCTAAACAAAACGACAAAGCAATAAAGTCTTAATTTACACAAAGCAATTCTTTAAACTAAACTGATTACTTTTTAGTTGTCGGGGTGAAGGGAAGATAAGACTGATGGTACGAGCAATTAGTGTCACTCTCTTATTTTTATTTGATTTAAACAATTAGAATTGTGCTGTGTGAACAGCGATGAAATTTCAAGGACAAAATTGTAAAGCAATTCTTTAAGCTAAGCTGATTACCTTTTAGAAAATCCCGGTATTTTCGGGATTTGTTTTAAAAAAACCCGGTTTTTTTTATGGTATTAATAAATCCCGGAAATTAGTATTTGTGTAAAAGATCCAGAGCAGTATAATTGTTTTTATCTGCTTTTTTTGGCATACACAAATACAAAAAATATATAAGAAAGAAAAGAAAACTCGCCCAAAATAAGGGAGAGTTCAGAGCAACCGGTGGAGTACGGTTTTCTAAGCATCAAATTAGAGCAGCGAAGAAGCAATTATTCGAATTTGTAGCATTGCGCAATCGGTGAAAGGCGTTGCAATTGGTTTGAAGAAGAGCATCGGCGCTGAGAATGAGCTCACTGTCTCCGCTTTTCACAAGAAGCAACACAAAAAGTTTAAACACAGTAACCACGGGTGAGCGAATAAAATTATTCTTTTTACCTATTCTGAACGCTCTTCCTCTAATAATAAAAATGCAAAAACAGCAGCGTCTTTTTTATTTATTCACTTATAAATTTCTTTATTTTGGCAGTTTAATTAATAAAACACCAATTTTTAATATTTTATTTTAATAAAAACATAAATTTTAATATTTTCAATAAACAAAATGTAAACTGTAAATATTTATACAAACAGAAACAACAGCTGATTCGAACATCGGTTTTATTTGCATTCGAAAATAACAAAACCGACTTGGTTTCTTGACACCAACTAAAACCAATAGTAGTTTGCAAATCTGTCAATCAGGAAAACCAACTTGGGTTCTCCGACACCCCTGAGTATTTTTCTTACGTTTTAAAATCCAATTCCAATAAGATCGTTTTCTATGACACCCCTGAATAACATATGTTTTTTAATTATTTATTTAATTTATAAAATGTTGGTTGTAAAATACAAAATTTGCTATGAGAACAGAAAATCTTTGTTTTCAAACATATTTATACTTAATCCCGAAATCCCAAAAAATCTCAAAACCCCGAAAAATCAAGAGATTCTTAAAAATCATGGAATCACGGGATTTCGCTTTATAAAATCCCAAATCCCGGGATTTGCTAATCCAATCCCTAGTGACCACCGCAGAAATTTCAAAAAAAAAATTGTATCAATCTGTTTCAATAAAAATTGCTTCGTGTAAATTGGCACAAAGTACTTGATTCGACAACTTTTTTGTTGCTTTGATATGTACATATATTTATGTAGGAGAGTAAACAGTAAACTATAGCATGAAACACAAACTAGAATTAGCGTATGTTTTACGAGGGCAGTGAGAAAAAGTATTTCATTTTTATATAAACTAATTTCATAGCAATTTGAACAATAAAAAATGTAATTTTTACAAACAAAATATCTGGATTCTGCAGAGGTAATTTTAATGTTTCAAAAAAGCCAGAAACAGTTGCTCTTTTGGTAACAAAAATACATTTATTGACGTTAGTAATACTTAATATATTCCGTTTCTTTAATTAATTATGTTGCAGGCAGCACTAAACATTTGAAAAAAATTTCTTCTACTGCATGTCACTTTTAAGACTAATCCTCGCTTATTTGCTTGTGCGCTTAAATATGACTGTTGACGGGTACGTATAAGTAATATTATTTCTTTTGTTTCTTAATATTTGTACTGAAGCTTATAAAACAATCTTTTAGCTGTCATAGCTACACATAAATCATAACGTTTTAACGTCTTTAAGCCTTGGGCTTTCTGCCGGTCCGTAAATTGTTTCATCGACAACAAGACACTCTGGCAAATATTTATACAACTGTTATAAATAATAAAGTATCAATATTTATAAGTCGTTAAATATGAGCAAACAAAATAACACATTTTGATTTAATACTTTGCTAAAGTTTTCTCAGACAAAACGGGTATAAATCAAAAATGGAATTTACATTGTTTTATTAACCAGCAATTTTTATGGCTGATTTAAAAAAAAAAACTTAACAAGATATTGGCAAACTAAATTAAATTTAACCCATTGTGGCTGTAGGGAACAATTAATTAAAATATATTAAAAGTTTTAAAAACTTTAGTTTTCTAATACTGAATTCAGGATTTAGAAGCAGCAGTAATTTGCAGTTCCATTCTCTTTTATTAAGGCAGCTTTTAAAAAAACGTTTACAGCTCTAGAGCAATTTTGGCTTCCTGAGTGGAAGACATAATGATCATCACCACATAAACATCATCATGATGTTATAATTGCTGGAGCTTATTCTGCTAAATGAACAAAAAATCGTCAGTTATAAATTGCTAAAATGGGGTTTTTTTTCTTAACTTTTTATTATTTATTCATTGAATCTGCTTTTACTTCATAGGCCTTACAATAAGTATTTAAAACTTATAGCTAAACCTTAAAAACTATTTGTTCTTAGTTGAGAGAGCCATAATGGCCATAATTGGCCTTAAATTACAAGGGTGGTAATTCAGCTTTACGAAGCCTTGTTCACCTGGTTTTGCAGCTTCAACTTCGAATTTTTCTAAATTCATCTTTAACCAATGGTACTTCTAAATCTCTATGGATGTTTTCATTCCTTATATATCATGGTGCTTTCGTCATGGTTCTAAGAATTTTCGTTTAGGCCCTCTGTATAAGATTAATACTGGCATTGGTTGCAGTTTCCCATAATTGAATTAGATATGTCCAAATTCGTTCCAAAACAGCGTTATACAGAATGACTTTACAAAAAAGGCTTAATTTTTTTTATTGCTTGAACTAGCACTCAGGGAACGACCCCTACTCATGCAATGCATTGTGTTGGCACTAGGAAAATAGCTTATGGGAGGGAGGATAGAGGGAGTAGTGTTTGTGAATATTGGATTTGAATTTTACTAAATTGAAAGTGGCAGGGAATACTTCTGCTGGTAGTTTATTTTATCCGTAGTATGTTGTGCGAACCACTGTCCAGTCGACCATTAATGGATGTGCCCTGACTGAAGAGCGTGTATTACGTAAAAAACTACGTGTTTCAGGAACAAGTTCCCTAATTTCAGCAGAACACATTCCATTATAGTATCGATAGTACAGTATATTAGACAACGGTTGAATAGTTGAATATAGGTGTTGTAAATAGTAAGAAGATCAGATGGACACTTCAACGCTTTTTTTGACACTTGAAAAATGTGCTTGGTCCAGCGGCCATCACACTGGATTCTCATTCCTTGATATTTACACCGCCCATAAAAACAGATGAGGCAACATGATTTGTTGTGCGTTTGTGTGTTAATATATAACATTGAGTCTTACGTGGATTAAAACTGACTCTGTTCGCACAACCCCATTCTGAGATTGTATCATTCACCAATCTCCAAAGGTTTTGGTCGATGGTTAAATGAGTATGAATGGCAAATGTTGCTATCAGATGCAAAAGAATGGATAGTATTGGAAGTTTGATATAGGAGATCATTTATAAAAATGATAAATAAAGTAGGGGAAAGGCCGGAGCCTTGCGGTACCCCTGAATTAATCTTGAACTCGTCTGATGAGATTTCATCTATAACAACTCGTATAGTGGAATTTCTGAGGAAACTCGATAAAAATCGAGAGAAGTTATGACCGACATCAAAAGCAATGAGTTTCGATAAGAGAGCACCATGCCAGACTCTGTGGAACGTTTTAGAAATATCTAGAGTAACCATTTTACTTTCGCCAAAACGATATATAGAACGAACGATAGGAAGGCTAGTAAGTCCACCTTTAATTAAGATTGATCGTTAACTAACCAGTGCAGATTATGGCTTCTGTGTGGCTACACCAGGTAAGGCGTCTTTCCATATGTTTACCAAGGTCTGTGACATGATCAGACTGTGGAATATGCAAATTGTTTAGTGAAACAGGTTGAACATTTTCTCTTCTAAGCGTAAACGTAACATGTCTACTTTACGTTCCAGTTTTTTAACCTGACACAATTCTCCAGTTCTCTAAATGCCACACTTAAATCCGCATGTGAGCTAAGAATGGCAGTGTCATCTGCAAATGTAGAAATTATTAAATTTTCACTTGCTAACAAAACAGAAGTCCCTTAGATTTTTATGAATTCCTCACCGTTATGTTAAAAAAAAAACTTATTTTTTTTCTGTAGGCGTGGTAATTACTCTTAACATGTTTGTAACACCAGGGCCCAGCCAGGCCCAATTAATTATGATAGATTGGCGGAGGCAATTGCCAATGATATAGAAAACGAATTTCAGAATGAGCTTGATGGAAATGAAGACGATGCTTCTGATATTGAGAACGAGTTAGATGTTGATAATGAAATTGAAGATTTTTTATTTAAGTCATTCTGGTGTCTGCTAAATAAGCGATCTGATAGGTAAGACTCTAGTAATCTTTGAGGCAAAGACCTGCGCGACAACTATAAAAATAGCCGAACAATATTGTTTAAGCTCAAAACATTTTCTTAGCTCTCCAGTTAAACGATTAATTTGCTGTCTAGAGCCATGTTGTTCACGGAAACCAAATTGGTAAACTGGCATAAAGCTGTGATCATTCAAGAAGTTTATAATTTGAAATACTTTTTTCAAATAGTTTTGACAATCACAATAGTAAGATGGTCTATAAGAGGTTGGCATCGTCATGCTGGCTTTGGTATCATTATAAGTTGAAAAATTTTCCAATCTGTTGGAAAAACGCCTAGTGGGTTTAAAAATTTGTATTTTTTTTTTTTTTTGAAAAATTATAAAGAAGTTTTTGTAGCTGTGACATGGGTTAAAAACAAGGTTCATTAAAAATGGCAATATTTTTGGAGTTAATTAAATTCTAATCAAATATAATACTTAAAGGTGGATTCACCCATTTGTTCTTAACAAAATTTTTTTCCGGAGAAAAATATTTTTACTGAGAGTTTTTTGCAACACGATTCACCCATTTCGAACGATCTTTCTAAAAAATCAAAGCTGCCATATGTAAATAAAATCTATTAGTTTTACAATTGCGGCCATTGATTTATTTTGCTTTGGATTTTAAGTGTCAAAATCACAGATATAAATTCAAAATGATTGCAAAAAAAAGTTGCTTTCGCTAATGGCCATGAAAATACATAATTATTGTTATTTGCATGAAAAAATGCAACCTATTGGCAACTCAATTCATTTTTGTCCAGAAAAAAATATAAAATTAACGCAATTCAAGTTCGGAAAAAATATTTTCGCTCTCTCTAAAAGAGAGACGTCAAACTTCATATAAAAAAAAAATTGTTCGAACAAAATGTTTGTTAAGAACAAATGGGTGAATCCACCTTTAGATTTTTGTTTTGTTTTACTAGCTATAAACACAAATATAGTAAAAAGAAAACCATCTAATCGACTTTTTTTGTTTAAACTACGCAAAAAAAAAAAAAAAAAACTCAAACAATAACTAAGTTACAGCATTTTTTTGTTAGTTAAATTTTGACAAAGAAAATATTTTCCTTTTGCGAACAAAAGTCTATGTTTACAAAATGTTTAATTTATGTAAGTAAACAAGTGTTTGCTTTTAATTTTTTTTTTTTTGTTACTTTACTTTCTGGATTTCTTTGGAAGGGAAAAATTCTCCATTTACCACTTTAACGCTTCAGTTGTGGTAGTTCAAAGTTAAAAATATTTTAATTAAATTTGGCAGAATTTTGTACATATAGTAAAATATATAAGTTTCTTTTCGTACATGCTTGCTTGAAAAAGTACCAAAATGGCTTTAATAGGAGTAAAATTGTGTGTGTGTGTGCGCATTTACAATGTACATACATAATCTAGCACTTTGATAGTTATTTAATAAAATAATTTAATAATAATAGTTATGTGTATGTATGCATTAAATTTGTTATATTTATAATATTACAGCCCAATCATGAATAAAAATTCCGCGGGAGTTTTTTCCCTTTTTTATTTTTTTAATATTGAATTTGAATAGGAAAAATGGGAAAAGGGAAAAAACTTCCGCGGAATTTTTATTTATGATTGGATTGATATTATGTGATTGTTTTCTTTTTTTGTTATATACATATAAACATATTCATATGTATATGCAAATGTGTATTATATAAAACGTGTTGCTCAATTTCCCCAAACATTATAATTAAAAGAAAGTACCAAAAAATAGTGCGAATTTACCCCAATACAATTTAACATACAAACAACCCACCACTGCTGTACAAATGTCACGTAAGAACGTAAGGAATTTCTATTTTATACAGGTTGAGACGTTCCGTCAACATGATATTAATATTCGGCAAGCATTTGCATTGATTTCAAATAACAAAACGGTATCAGCTGTTTCGTTACAGTACAGTACGGAACGTAGACGTTCGGCTAATTCTACCTTAAGACGTACATTTCCAAACGAACATACATATGCTGAAGGATCTATCTGTGATATATGAAACCAGACAGTGTGATATTATAGAATACTTGAACGCAACAGATTGCATCTGTTAATAATGTCGTATTTTATTCACAGCCACCTCCAGTGAGTGGACTGGATTTATACAAATGGAATCATATTGATTTTAGTTGCCAGCTTGTAGCTTGTGGTCTGTGACCAATACCGTATATTTTACTAGACAAATGTATTACATATATATCTTTGTTCATTTTCTGCTTTAAATTTTAACATTCCTTATGAACTGAGTTTTGATGCCAGTGCCAATTTGTCTTCTTTTGTTCGTTTTTATATTCACTGACCATCATTATCAATCCTTAAGATATTTGGTTGTCAATTCATGATGCAACCTTCTTACACATTATGACATTCACTTTGTGGTTTAAATAAATCTATGTTCATATAAATACATATATTCATCAAGTGTATACCAGTATATATTTTATACTTCAAATTTATATGATGGTTTAATATTTATTACATGCTATAGTTGATTTTCTTTACGAACAAAAGTTTTAAAAACTTCAATCAATCTTGTGTTCACTATTTTTTTAACTCATATTTATGCAAACATAATGTACTTTTTCAGTAGTGTTTTACACTCAAAGAAAATTGCGAAAAGTAAACTGGGTAAGAGAATTGTAAGAATAAATAAACGGAAGTGAAGCTTTACGGTGATTATGAAACAGTCAGGCACTTAGTAAAGTTACTCTTGCATATAAATATACAGGGTGTCCCAAAATTAATGAAGGGTTTTGAATACGTTATAACTTTTTATTTAAGAAAAAATTATTAGTTTTTTTTAATACAGTATATAAATGGGGAATATTTTTAATTCAGTTATGAAAAGTAATATCTCGCAAATGGTGGTCATTTTCTGCTTCGCAAAATTTGTGATCTTTCCAATACATTTTCCATAACCTTTCGCAAAACTTCAGGTGTCATGTTGTTTATATCGTAGCGTATATTGCTGTTTAATTGCTGGATGGTTCTAGGCTTATTAATGTAGACTTTTCCTTTCATATAACCGCAAAGAAAACAGTCTGGGGCGGTTAAATCCGGTGAACGCGTAGGCCAATTAGAATCACTTGTAGATGTCCCTTGCAGTGTGCGCATCTTGTTGGAACCATACTTGCGGATGATTTTCCATGGCTGGCTTTAAAATTTTCCAACATTATCCGATATCTGACACCATTGACGGAAACGGCGACCCCGTATTCATTTTCGAAAAAAATAAGAATCAATTATCCTTTCCGATGAAACATCCCACCAAACCGTACACTTAGGTGGGTGTAATTCTCGCTGTTGAATTACTTTTGGATTTTCCGTAGCCCATTACCTGCAGTTTTGCTTAATAACGAACCCACTTAATTGGAAATGGGCTTCGTCGCTCATAATTAAATTATGAATACAATTATGATTTTCTTCTGATTTTTTCCGGAAAAAAACTGCATAATCAAGTCGTTGCTGGCAATTTTTCAGTTTCAATTCTTGGACAAGCTGAATCTTGTATGGAAACATTCCTATTGTAAGCAAAATTCTCTGCAGCGAACACAAGTTGTTTCGAACGTCACCTGGTTGATGTTTATCCATCTTCCCGACTACTCCTCTGTACCAGTTCAATATTGTCAGCCGTGTGCACCGTTCGTCTTCTGCCAGCACCAGGAAGGTTCCTTACTGCCCCTTGTTGAAGAATATTTGCAACCAGCCGGTTTATTTTTGTCTCTGAGGGTCCAATCCGCACCTTAATTTCCCGACGATATGCACGCTGAGTCAAAACAATGGATCGTTGATTTGAAAAATAAAGCTCAACACGTTGTTCAATTGAGTACTGCTCCATTTTAAATTCTCCAAATTTTCTTTACAAAATACTGAAAAGAAAATAAAAAAAAGATTTAAAAAAAAATTTATAAGCAACCTGGGCCACCCTATTGTGCACGTCATGCCATGAAGTATGACTTAAACTTATAAGCACAATCAAACACATCTGTGTTTCTTGCTTTTTCAGTTTTAATTTCAACTACTCTGTGAATTAATTTCAAGTACTGATCTTAGTTTAATAACTAACATATTTTTTTGAGTGTTTAAGTTCATATAAACATTTACCACTGCCTGAATATCATCAGAAAAGTATTGGCATTTTATGAGTTTCTATGGCAAAAATACATTTTATAAACTTTAGCAAAGTAGCAACTGAATTCAACTATAGCTGAGCTCAACTCGCTGTATATTTATACCCTACACCACAATAGTGGAGAGGGTATATTGGATTTGTGCTGCTGTTTGTAACGCACATAAATATTGGTCCAACACCCACCTTAAAGTATACCGATCGCTTCAGAATCGCTTTCTGAGTCGATTTAACGATGTCCGTCTGTCCGTCCGTCTGGCTGGCAGGCTGGTCGCAATTTTGAAGATATTTTAATAAAATTTGGTACGTAATATTTTTTTGGCCCAAGGACGGATGGGATTGAAACTGGTGGAAATTGGTCCATCATTTCACTTGGCCCCCATACAAATGTCCTCCCGAAATAGGAGTAACCAAACAAATTTCTCCACAAATGAGTCCTAAATGAAGATAAATCACATCTACAAATGTTGTCCATATTAGTAAATAATTAGTCGTAGCTCCCATATAAGGCCCACTTCCGAAAATCACTTTAAAGAGCATAACTCTTTTAAAAATGTTGGTATCCAAATAATATTGAACACAAACATGTTTCGTATATATCATAGGTCGGCATCCTATAGCACAATTGTGCAGAGAGCACTTCACACATACACTTAATCTCTTTCATTCAGTCGTCATAGAGACAGCAATGTGTGCACATGCGGCGGATGCTTTTATATTTTTTTCATAAATACTTCCCAACAAACATTTCAAATTAATATTTAGTTCGTTTATTTGACCTTTTTTTAATATTTAATAGTTTCTTTTAACAATTCAAAAATTGTATTATCCCTGAGGAAGCTATCCATTGTGATAGCGAAATATTGGAAATAAATATATAAAAATAAATCAAATATTTTTATATAAAATTAAAATGACCTAATTGCTTGTTAAAAGAAACTATTAAATTTCAAATTAATAATGAATTAGGAAAAATATTTTATGATTGATAATGCATTTGGTAACATGCATGTAATCAGCTTTTGAAATATTAGACGTTCCGTTTGTATATCAATATCGTTGTTAATTTCTTATATGTTACGGAAAATATATTGTGAGTGTATGTTTCCAATCAAAATTGTTTTGTATAATTTATACAAGGTGGCGCAAAAGTAAATATCCAATCAGGCGATCTTGCTGGCCAGTGCAAATCGCCAAAATGGGAGATTAGGCGCCCGGGAAATGCATCCTTCAGCATATCGGTTGTGGCAAGTGCAGTGTGTGCCGTTGCACCGTCCTGTTGAACCCACATGTTTTCCAATCCCAATTCATCAAGTTGCGCAAAATCTATAGCATTTTCTGATAGGAGGATTACTTTTGCGCCACCTTGTATAATTATATTTATGTTTGCTGGGTAGTTCGCTTACACAATCTCATTTAACGCCTTTGCCTACCTCTGGTATATATACATATAATATGGTAGAATTTTATGTTGATCGGTCCATAATTAGCCGTAGCTGCCATATAAGACCCTCTCCGTAATTCACTTTAATCTTTTAAAACTATTTATATCGAGATAAATTATAACATACACAATATTTCTATTCACGGAAGTCATGGCATTAAATTTTTGGATGATCGGTTCATAATAGGTTATATCTCCCATATAGCGCACATTTCTGAAAAACTGTTTAGTTTATATACTGGGTGTAGGGTATTATATGATCAGGCTTGAACGACTATACTTTCTTACTTGTTTTTGAATGAATTTCAAAATCATCATTGCTGTTGCTGTTTCTTTTGGCTGGCGCTAATATTAAAAAGTTAAATGAAATTTCGTTCAGGGCAAAAAATTCATATACGTATGTATGTATGTATGTATGTATGTATGTATGTATGTATGTATGTATGTTTGCAAATAAGTAGGTAAATTTGTATCGATAACAACAGTTCTTAGTTTGCCCTTTTACAGCTTTTTTTGCCAGCATTATTTATTTACTTTATTTACCCATTTATTTATGTATATTCTTATAAAGTTTTGTTGTTATATTTTTTTTATTTATTTATACACCAACATTATTATTTGTAGCTCTTATTTATAACATTTGCAATATTTTATTTTTATGTAGTTGTTGTGTTTTTTTTTGTTTTGACGAATTGTGTAGTAAGGTGGTGGGAGGGGTGGTGATGTTGCCGTGAAGTATCATGGCTGGAATGCTGCAATGTGTTGATGATGATGATTTTTTTATTTTCAAAGTCAAAATAAGTTTTATAGAGAAGGAAAACTGATGATTTATGGCTAAAGTTTATGATGTATGGAATATATTGTTCAGTTTGGGGTTGTACTGTTATAAATTTTTGTACAGAACAATTGCTTAAATATTAAGGATAACTTTAACATACTATTAACATTAGTTGTAAATAAATAAAAAGTTATGTGCAAAAAAAGTTTTCGGAAAATTTAATGAATTAAAAAAACAATAACAAATAAAAAAATTGATGAATATACACAGAAAAAATTAAAATTGATTTTCAATAAAAATATTCGTATATTTAATTAAACATTTAATTGAAAGTGGACCGATGAAGGAATTTGTAGTATCAATTAAAATATTTTGTAAACATTTTATTAAAAGTAGTTTTAATTAAAAAAATATTATATTATTTAATTCAAAATTGTTTTTCAATTAAAAATTTAATTGATATGATTAAAAGTTTAATTAAAAATCAATTAAGAATTAATTAAAAGTTTAATTAAAATTTATCGGGCAATAATTTTTTCTGTGTAATTAATTAAATTATGCGTTATAAAAATTATAATTTAGTAAGTAATTCTATTGACTTCAATTCAATTATATGATTTTGATAAAAATATACATGCTGACGGAAACTCGTGTTAATTGAAGGACTTTATATAGTTAAAAATTTAAGCCATAATTGTGGGTCTTTATGTAGTTTAAATTAAACTTAATAATGGGGCTTTACTTAATTAAATTTCAGTTATGTAGAACAATTTTAGATCTTTATGCAGCTCCATTTTAACTTCAATTATAGGTTTTTACAAACACACAGTTAACAAATATGTTTGTGGTAAATATAATCGAAGAGCAATATTCCAGCATATCATTCTAGGAGCGCTCCAAAAAAGGAGTCAGAATAGAGTCCAACTAAAAAGCATTTTCGGAGCGAAAAAAGAATTTGCTTAAAAAATTTATTTTATTTCCAATTTTATATAAATATTTTTTTTTAAATTAATTCCTTTTAATTTTTACTGTAAATACAATTTATTTATGGCATATTTCCAGATAACAAGTGCATTCTCACGCGAACGATTGGTAAACGGGCGAGTACGTAAACAAATGAGTTTCTATAATACACTCGTCTGACTTATGTTAGTTACCTTGGTAATATTGAGTTGTTAAATTGCATGATTGCCAAATTATTAAAAACAGCTGTGATTTATTTACAAAACAAAAATAATTTATGTAAATTGAAATTGCTATGAATTTTTTTAATTTTGTAATAAATTGAATGAAAAATGTTTCCATTTATCGCAATTAACATTCAAATTGAAAGTTAAGGTAGTGGACAACAGTTTGTGCTGTAGAAATATACGAAATAATATATTTAATATTATTTTATGATGCACACAAGCACTTATTATTACTTGTCTGTAGTAGGACAATTGAAATTGCAATGTAGAAACCATAAAAAAAGATAGTCTTACGTTTTCACTCAAGAGAATTGACATTTGTGTTATAAAATCCCACAACTAATTTTTGTACTCCTTTGTGTTTAAGTAAAAACAATTTAAAAAAAAAATAATAAATGTGAACTTTTAATTTGTTGCATTTAAAATTGCAATGACTCTCTTCTGACATGATGTAAGAGCTCTTTCAGAGTCCAAAAAAACCCTCATAAAAGACTCTTTTCTGACATTATCTAAGACGGACCATGTTCGAATGTAATGACCCTCTTTTCTGAAGGTTTATGATTATGATATGAAGGTTATGATTGTTTTTTGGGCTCATAAAGAACATTAACACTCCGGAAAAGTTGTCAGACAAGACTTTTTTCGGACTCATATGGCTTGCTGGGATATTATGATCAGATTTATGATTGTTGTCAAAACATATTATGATGAATATAAGTGCCATGAAATATCATATTATGATCAATTATCATCTTAATATTTTATTATTATATATATTTCTTGTTAATCATAATTTGATATTAATTATAACATCATATTATAACATAATATATTTATAAAATTGTCATACATGATCATATTATGACCCAACCATATTATAGTTTTAAGTTATCATATCATGTTATATAATAATCATATTATGATCTAAATTAATCATATTATTATACACAATAATCATATTATGATCTAAAGTAATCATAATATGATATCTAATAATCATATTATTTATAAAATTCACATTTATTTTTAGTTATGCTTAATATATTTTTATTTTGTGAAATTTTAAGAGTATTTCTTTTATGTACTTAGGCCATTTGCACTTAAGTCATTTAGGTCTGTAACACTTCTTTATAATTTTAGTACTTTATAGTTGTATTTAGTATATTTTAACCCTTATATATGCATGTTTGGCGTTTTCAGTCAAACTTTTTTCATTGAAATTGATAACTTTTATACCTGAAACTTTTTGAAAACTACTAACTTTCAAATAATTTAGTTTTTTTTTTGCAGCCGTATGCCTTGACTTTTTTTTCGTAATTTGCCTGAGAGACCAATTTACTTTTAACACCCTTTAATGTGCATCAAGGTATCCGGGTACCTTTACGTGTTTTATATGAGAAAGCGGCCATTGCAAGTATATTATTTGAAGTTGTTAGTAGCTTGCAAAGCTTAAGGCGTTAAGAAAAATTATATAAGATATCTCTTAACTACGCTCCAACAAAGTATTTAGTGCGAAAATGATTTTTCATATATGTGGGTAACTTGCAGCGCATTAGAAGGTGTTTTTTTTGCCGCACACATAAGGGTTAAATACGAATTGTTTTATTTTTTTTCAATTATAGAAACATTTTAAGCCAAATAAATTATCCGATATCACGCAGACAAATTACTGAACTGATGCAAAAGCATTCTACAAATGGTAAAAACAAAATACTATTGAAATTAAACATATTTTGTTTGTATTTTAAACATAATATTAGTACAAATATAGAAACTTATCATGGTTATAATAATATGGTTATTTGTATGTTTAAATCGTTCTCAATAATATAATATGTTTGAATAGTTATCAATCAATAGTTGTGGTAAACATATTTTAAAAATAATTATGTTTCAGTGAACCATATTCAATTTTATAATTGCAATAAACATAAAAATTATTTTTAAAATCAAATTAAAATAACAATTATTTGTGTTCTACACAGATATATTGTTACCAGAAATACAGTGTAGTTGTCGTAACCATGTCCAACCAAGTTTTTTTTTTCGTGTATTTAAAATATAACAGGAATCGTAGGTCTTTAGGTCAAATTTTGCTTTTATCGTAGGTGTTTATGTAGATAAATTTTAGCTTCAATCGTATGGCAAGTCATTATGTAGTTCAATTTTAGTTTCTTTATATGTCTGTATTTAATGGCGTTTTCTTTTCTGGCAAAAATGTTACACTTTTTTCCTTTTTTATATGGGAAATGGTTAAAAAGTGTAACATATATGTAACATTTTTACCAGAAAATAAAACGCCATAAGCTTCAGTTGTTGAATTTTTAAAAGCTCAAGAGTTTTCAGAGTTTAATTTTATCTTCAGTCTTTAGGGGTTTATGTAGTTGAACTTTAGCATCATTCGATAGGCTACGTATTACTACATATACATGTAGTTCAATTTTGACTTCAATCGAATTTGTTTATGTTGTTAATTTTTAGCTTCAATTGAAGGTCTGTATGTAGCTCAAATTTAGTTTCAATCGAAGGTCTTTATAATGTTCAAATTTTGCTTCAATCGAAGGTCTTTAGTTTCAATCGAAGATCTCTATGATGTTCAAATTGTGCTTCAATCGTAAGTCTTTATGGAAATAAATTTTGGCATCCAAGTAGGTCTTTATAAAGTTCAATTTTATCTTCAATTGTCTGCCTTTATGTGGTTCAATTTGATCTTCAATCGTTGGTCTTTATGTCTGTAGTTAAATATTTTACTTCAACCATAGGTCCTTATGTAACTGTAGGTCATTGAAAGAGTTTTATTCGTGGTTTAAAAGAAACTTTATTTATAGTACTGTTCGTGTATTTATAGAACCTTTAGTTAGAGTATCATTTGTAATGAATTTTTTCTACATCAACTTTGATTAAGACTTAATGGTCTCTAAGCAACTAAACACTACTACTATTTAAAATTCCTTCCCATTTGTATAACAACCCACATATGTATGTATATCTATACATTTAATTCAAGTCCACACACATTTCTTTCAGTTGTAAATTTGTCCCTTAAGTGCTTTTAACTTAAATGGTATCATGTGAAGTGTAACAACACTAAACAATTGCCATTTGTCAGTTTATTTCATTAAAGAAGAAATGAAAACAAAAAACTAATTTGTTGCTGCTGCGTCACTTCAAATGTCATGTCATATTTTATGCAACATATAAATATGTTTAAAAATTGTACAATAATGTAGTAGTACTAAAGTTTATAACTTTTAAAGGTGAAAAATTTGGTGAGTTTTGTGTTGAATTCTTTAACTTACATTTTAATTTGTTCTTAGAGGTGATTTTGCTTTATAAACATTCAAACAGTCCTACCTCGCCTTCTTGGTGTAGCTCCTTCAAATTTCGTTAAATATATTTAGTTGATTCTTTAAAAGGGCATCATTTCCAGCCTTGAATTGAATTTTAATTTTTAAGTACCTTTTCCATTAGTCCTAATTTGGTATTAAAAATGTTTGTGTGCTTTTAGCAATTCTTATAATTTTTTCTGACTTTTTTTTTTATAAATATCAACCATTTGTCATTGCGCAATTCTAATGTCAAACGTAACACGGTAGTCACTGTTTTTTTTTTTTTTTTTTTTAAATTAGGGATAATGGAAAACCAAATGAGTATTTCCTAAGAACTTTCTAATTATATTTAATTGGCAAAAGGGATGCACATAAATATGTATGACTGCTTCAGTCATTTGCTTGATTATTTTAAAAGATTATTAAAGTTGAGATTTTCAATTATTTTAGTTTAGTTTAATTTGGATCTCATCAGAAGTCTTTATATAGATTAATTTTGGATTGAATCTTAGATCTTTATGAAGTTCAGTTTTAGCTTCAATCAGAATACCTCACATGGTTCAATTTTAGTTTCAATCACAGGTCTTCACATGGTCCAACTTTAGCTTCAATCACATGCCCTTATATAGTTCAATTTTAGATTAAAGCGTAAATCTGTATTAAGCTCAATTGTAGCTTCAATCCGAGCTCTTGATGAAATTTAATTTTAGCTTCAATCAGAGTACTTCACATGGTTCAATTTTAGTTACAATTACAGGTCTTCACATGGTTCAACTTTAGCTTCAATCACATGCCCTTATATAGATTAATTTTAGATTAAAGCGTAAATCTGTATTAAGCTCAATTGTAGCTTCAATCCGAGGTCATGATCATGTTTAATTTTAGCTTCAATCAAAGGCCTTTATGTAGTTTAGTTCTATCTTTAATCAAGGTCTTTAAGTAATTTCGGTTTCAATCGAAGGTCTTAAGTCTTTATTTAGCGTCATTTGGAGGTCTTTGCAGAGTTTAATTTTGGATTGAATCGTTTTATAAAGTTTAATTTCAGCTTCAAGTAGAGGTCTTTATGTAGTTCAATTTTAGCTTTTAGCAGTGATATTTATATAGTCCAATTTTGCCTACAATTATGGTCTTTACATACTACATTTTCGGTCAATCAAATGTCTTTCTTTTGTTCAATTTAGGATTCAATCATAGCTATTTTTGTAGTTGAATTTTAGCTGCAATCAGAGGTATTTACATACATACAGAGCAAAAATATAGTTGTACATGTTTACCACAACAATGACAACATTTTTACAAGTTTTGTTTTAACAATGTTATGGTCACTGTTATTATTTACATGATTGCGGTAACCGTAATATGGATAAGTAATGGTTCAGATGATAACTACAATTATATATACGATTATAGGAACTACGTATATATTTGTTGCAATCATGTTTATGATAAATCCATTTATCATAATTTGTTGTTCTTTGAACAATAAAACTGATTACCATAAACCTTACATAATTGCTATAATCATATATATGATTGATATAATCATGTGAAGTGTAAACTTGATCATATTATGGTTGCAGAAATCATATAAATAATTACAGTGACCATAATATTTAAAAAAAATATTTACAAATTTTTAATATTTATTTATATGTTGAAATAGTTGTGGTAAACATGCGCAACTATATTTTTTGTCTACGTGCAGTTCAGTTTTGGTCTCATTCGCATTGAAATAGTTTAATTTAGTCTTCAATCGTAGGTCCTTTTATAGATATATTTAGGTTTCAATCATAAAAAACTTTTCCACTTCAGTTAGTAGCGTGTCCTTAATAATCTGCTTTACCAAACAGCAGACTGTCAGTATTCTCATTAAATTCTGCGATTCTTTGTTGCACTGCCAACCATATGTAGACTTTTTCAGTTTTACGAAACGGCTGTTTCCGTAACCGTGGCAGTTTATAAAGTCATGTGTTTTCTTTTAGTCATTTTTTTCGCATTTTCCCAGAGTGTGTTCATTTCCGTAGGCAGGACTCAGTAGTCAGAAGTAATGTTGTCATGTAAATATTCGAGTTTCTGTGTTTGCTTTTTTTCTTTTCATTTAGTTTTGTAATTTTGCTGTTCTGTCAGCTGTAGCGTAAATTGTAAAATGTTAATATATTTAATGAGCTGCCTGCTATTTGCCTTCATTATGCATTTATTTAAAAAAAACAACATAAAATTTTACACGGTTTTATTTCGTTCAACCCCGGTTTTTTGCGTTATTTCAAATATTTTCTGTGTGGCCTTTCAGCATTTATTAAAATAAGAAATATGCAGAAAAAGAAGAAATAAAACAATTTTTATTTTTTTATTCCCTTTTTGTTTTTGTGGCCTTTTTTATGTGGTTGTTTGTTTTGAAAACGTTGCCACAAAGTTTTATTTTTTTTTTTTTAATTTTTTTCTGCTGCTGGTTTTTAATTTTGACTGATTGTTTGGGAGTTTGCTGGCTGGGTGAATGGTTTGGCGGTTGGTTGGCTTGTTTGAGGCTTATTTCACCTTTGTTTTCATTCATGCTCTGGTGATTGAGAAAAAAATTATGGTTATAAATTTTCCAGGTTCAGTTTTGTACGCTTTTTGTGTGTGTTTTTTTTTTTTTTTTTTGTAAAACAAATGTAAGACTCATTATGAAAATTAAACTGTACTTTAGTTGTTACTTTTGTCAATTTGTATACCAGTTTGGTTTTATTTGCTGTTTGTGAAAGCAATAGGCTTGTACAAATCTCTGCCGTTACATTTTAGCTTCAAACGTAGGTCTTTCTGTAGTTCAATTTTAGCTTCAATCTTATGTTCCTATATTGCTCAATTTTGTCTTCAATCATAGGTCTTTATATAGTTCAATTTCAACTTTAATCGTAGGTCCTTATGAAGTTCAATTTTAAATTCAATCGTAGGACTTTATGAAGTTCAGTTTGAGCTTCAATCTTATGTTTCTATATTGTTCAATTTTATCTTCAATCATAGGTCTTTATATAGGTACTTAGGAATTCAATTTTAGCTTCAATCGTAGGTCTTTATGTAGTTCAATTTCAGCTTTAATCGTAGGTCCTTATGAAGTTCAATTTTAACTTCAATCATAGGTCTTTATATAGTTCAATTTCAGCTTTTATCTTATGTTCCTTTATTGTTCAATTTTATCTTCAATCGTAGGTCTTTATGTAGTTCAATTTCAGCTTTAATCGTAGGTCCTTATGAAGTTCAATTTTAGCTTCAATTGTAGATCTATATGTAGTTCAATTTTAACTTTAATAGTAGGTACTTATGTAGTTTAATTTTATCTTCAATCATAGGTCTTTATACAGTTCAATTTTAACTTCAATCGTAGGACTTTATGAAGTTATGTTTATGCTTCAATTGTATGTCTTTATTTAGTTAAATTTTAGCTTCAATCGTAGGACTTTATTTAGTTAAATTTTAGCTTCAATCGTAGGACTTTATTTAGTTAAATTTTTGTTTCAGTAATAGGTCTTCGTGTGTTTAAATTTAGACTTAAATCGTTAGTTTTGTGTCACAATCTTCAGTTTAGCTGACCAATTTTTCTTCATAACTCTTTTGAACTTGCCAATTCATTCACACACGTCAATTCAATTTTAGTACTTTTCAATGCAGATATATGTACATGCATGAAAGCAAAAAAAAAAAAACAAAAGGAAATAAGAAAAGTTACTAGTACCATCAAGTTTTTACCAGTTTTATTATCTTTTCCCTTCTCATAGAAAAATACTTGCCTTGACTAGTCAGAATTTGAGAGTGTGAAGGCGAACTAAGTCTTTCTGTTGTTGAATTTGGGCTTCAATCGTATTAATTTCAGTAGACTCGCAATTCATTTGAATTTTTGATCATATAATTTCCTTCCAACACAACCAGTCATCTAAATGTTTGACATAGTAAAACACTTCATTAGGTAGTCATCCTGTATACAAAAATACTTGTTGACCACCCAATACAAACTGGCTTTAAAACAAATATACTTCTACCACCAATTAAACTCAAAATATCAGCTACATATTTAACAACTGAATATGTTGGCAAAAGACAAAATTTTATGTCAGAGACATTTCAATTTATTTCGTTCACTTGTTCATGGCATCCTCCCCAAAGAAACAAAGCAAATTTAAATTGTTGGTTGAACAAAATATGTTTAAAAGAAAATAAATTTTATATGTTAAATTGCATCTGTTGTTTATTTAAACCATTTTGTTATTCCTCTACTTCGTCTTCAACTGCTTTTAGTTGTTGCATTTTTAATTTCCTTCTTTTGTTATGAATTTGTTCCACTTGGTTGTGGTTTTTGCCATTTGTTTCTTCTTTGCTCAAGAACTAAACAACACAACACTGTTACAGTCTTTTGTTATCAGCATCAATTCAGTCTTTGGAGAATGCCTCTGACTGTAAGAGCGGCATGGCATGCAAATGTTGTAAAAATATGTTATAAAAGGAGTTTTTGTGTGTAGGTCTGCATGTGCTTGAATGCTTGTGTTAAAGTATGCATGATAACCTTGTGTCTCAGGCCTTCGGGGGCACAAGAGGTTAGTAGTAGTTGTTTTTGCTACCAGTTACAGTAGAGGGTGAAAAGTAATATTGATCAATGAGGCAGTAGAAAGTCAGGTAAGGATTTAGCATTATAAACACTTATATTTTGTCTTCAATTGTGGTCCTTTATATAGTTCATTGTTGGTTTCTATTGTATGCCTTTATATATTTCAACTTGGGTTTCAATTAATTTGTATATGTATCTGCAACAGTTATCTCATTGTTACGGCACCATTTTGATCTTTACTGTATCCACGATTTGCCTCTAAATATCTTAGCCAGTAATAGAGAGAATGTAGTGAAGACGACAACCAACTAAAATATTAAAGCTGCTAATCCCATTACGACAGCTGGCGTAGTAAAATGTGCACATTGTAACAACAACGCCAACATGCGGCAGCAATATTGATGACAACTTTAAGTTGAGTTTAAATTTAAGTTACACAACAGCAACAAAAAACAAGAAAGAACCTTTTCACTTTGTCGTCAACGTCTTCGATGTCTTGTGTTTTACTTCAACTTGTGCAACTTGTACTTGTTACTGGTTTTTTTACGTTCTTGCAACCGCATGTTGTCGATCTTAATAACATCCGTTTAAGCCACAAGGCTTGTTCTTGCTGCTGCTGCTGTTCGTGTTAGCATTGTGTTGTATACAAAGAATGTTGTTTATAACAAACAAATTGTTGTTGTTGTTGCTACTGCCACAACTACTAAATACTTTTATTTCATTTTATTTTTTATCTTGTGCACTTTTTCAGTTTCTTTTGGGCCAAAAATAACAGAAAAATTTGTTTTAAAATTTAAGCCACAACCGCACAGGCGGCAGGATAAACTAAAAACTAAAGATACTAAAACGTATAAAGAGTGAAAGAGAGAGAGAGAGAGAGAGACGGAGGGAGAAAACAATATATCAGTAATGGCAGCAGCAAAACATCCTCATCATCAACATCATCCTTATCAGTTGTGGCATTAGCATCAGTTGCAACTGATGAAGAACTTTTTCAAGTTGTTTTTTGTATTTAGTTTGTTTGTTGCTGGAAAAATAAAAACCATCACATCATCTCTGAACATTTGTACGATGACTAAAGATAATAAATACACATACATAAATAAGAAATACTCATGGATTTATTTATTTTTTGCCTTCCAATCCAACCAGCCACCAGCCAGTCATTCATTCATACATTCAACCATCCACAAGAAACTCTTTCAATAAGTCTGCCTGATGTCCGTCCTTCTGTTTGTCTGACGGCCTGTATATGTGTCGTTTTTCCTGAGTACTTACTTAATTTCAAAAACTAATGCCGCCAACATATTTTAACTGTTGCTGTTGTAGATGTTGCCTCTATTTCTGCTGTTGATGTTCATTGATGTTGACGATAACGATGATGTGGTAGTTTCTTTATATTTTTTTTGCTTCATCTGGCTGTGTGCGTTTCTTTCTTCCCTTCCAACTTTTAACGCTTTTAGTGTTTTGTTTTTGATGTTGCCATGATTACAACCAAAAAACCTCATTTGTAGTGAAACAATTTTTTTAGTTGTTTGTTTAATTTACTGTATGTTGTGCGCAGCATGCATTTCTTTCATTATGTGTTAAGAATATATAAGTTTTTTATTTATATATTTCGTGTATAATTGTAACAATATTTATTTGTGACTAATTAAATCTAAACCTTAAGATCTAATATTGACGTCAAATTTGAACAATGTAAAGACCAATAATAAAAGCTAAACTTGAACAACATAAAGACCTTCGATTTAAGTAAAAATTTAACTACATAAGGACCTTCGATTGCAACTAAAATTGAACAACATAAAGACCTTTAATTGAAGCTAAAATTGAACAACATGAAGATCTACCATTGAAGCTAAAATTGAACTACATAAAGACCTTCGATTGCAACTAAAATTGGACAACATAAACACCTTCGATTGAAGCAAATATTGAACAACATAAAGAGCTACCATTGAAGCTAAAATTGAACTACATAAAGACCTTCTATTGCAACTAAAATTGAACAACATAAACACCTTCGATTGAAGCAAATATTGAACAACATAAAGAGCTACCATTGAAGCTAAAATTGAACTACATAAAGACCTTCGATTGCAACTAAAATTGAACAACATAAACACCTTCGATTGAAGCTAAAATTGGACAACATAAAGATCTACGATTGAGGCTAAAATTTAATTACATAAAGACCTTCGATTGGAGTTAACATTTAATTACTTAAAGACCTTCGATTGCAACTAAAATTGGCCAACATAAAGACCTTCGATTGCAACTAAAATTGAACAACATAAAGACCTTTAATTGAAGCTAAAATTTAACAACATGAAGATCTACCATTGAAGCTAAAATTGAACTACATAAAGACCTTCGATTGCAACTAAAATTGAACAACATAAAGACCTTTAGTTGAAGCTAAAATTGAACAACATAAAGAGCTACCATTGAAGCTAAAATTGAACTACATAAAGACCTTCGATTGCAACTAAAATTGAACAACATAAACACCTTCGATTGAAGCAAATATTGAACAACATAAAGAGCTACCATTGAAGCTAAAATTGAACTACATAAAGACCTTCGATTGCAACTAAAATTGAACAACATAAACACCTTCGATTGAAGCAAATATTGAACAACATAAAGAGCTACCATTGAAGCTAAAATTGAACTACATAAAGACCTTCGATTGCAACTAAAATTGAACAACATAAACACCTTCGATTGAAGCAAATATTGAACAACATAAAGAGCTACCATTAAAGCTAAAATTGAACTACATAAAGACCTTCGATTGCAACAAAAATTGAACAACATAAACACCGTCGATTGAAGCAAATATTGAACAACATAAAGAGCTACCATTGAAGCTAAAATTGAACTACATAAAGACCTTCGATTGCAACTAAAATTGAACAACATAAACACCTTCGATTGAAGCAAATATTGAACAACATAAAGAGATACCATTGAAGCTAAAATTGGACAACATAAAGATCTACGATTGAGGCTAAAATTTAATTACATAAAGACCTTCGATTAAAGCTAACATTTAATTACTTAAAGACCTTCGATTGCAACTAAAATTGGCCAACATAAAGACCTTCGATTGAAGCCAAAATTGAACAACATAAAGACCTTCGATTGCAACTAAAATTGAACAACATAAAGACCTTTAATTGAAGCTAAAATTGAACAACATGAAGATCTACCATTGAAGCTAAAATTGAGCTACATAAAGACCTTCGATTGCAACTAAAATTGAACAACATAAAGACCTTTAATTGAAGCTAAAATTGAACAACATGAAGATCTACCATTGAAGCTAAAATTGAGCTACATAAAGACCTTCGATTGCAACTAAAATTGAACAACATAAACACCTTCGATTGAAGCAAATATTGAACAACATAAAGAGCTACCATTGAAGCTAAAATTGGACAACATAAAGATCTACGATTGAGGCTAAAATTTAATTACATAAAGACCTTCGATTGAAGCTAACATTTAATTACTTAAAGACCTTCGATTGCAACTAAAATTGGCCAACATAAAGACCTTCGATTGAAGCGAAAATTGAACAACATAAAGACCTTCGATTGCAACTAAAATTGAACAACATAAAGACCTTTAATTGAAGCTAAAATTGAACAACATGAAGATCTACCTTTGAAGCTAAAATTGAGCTACATAAAGACCTTCGATTGCAACTAAAATTGAACAACATAAAGACCTTTAATTGAAGCTAAAATTGAACAACATGAAGATCTACCATTGAAGCTAAAATTGAGCTACATAAAGACCTTCGATTGCAACTAAAATTGAACAACATAAAGACCTTTAATTGAAGCTAAAATTGAACAACATGAAGATCTACCATTGAAGCTAAAATTGAACTACATAAAGACCTTCGATTGAAGCTGAAATTGATACATATAAAGCCTTCGATTGAATCTTCAACTGAATCATAAATATAACTCTATAAAACTCTACTCTTGCAATTAAAATTTAACTACAAAAACCCCTACGTAACTTATGTGTAAAGTTCATACATTCTGATTTTATTGCTTGCTAAGAATATCTAATGATGCAAGGAATGTAATTGTAATGACTTGTTAACATCCGTGTATGTGTAAGTGTTGGTAGTAAGTAGGTATATTGCTACTTATGTCTATACTAAATAAAATAAAAATTTACAGCAGCAAGTAACAAATTATTTATATAGTTTTTCTTTCGATTTTTCTTGTGCCACTTTTTTGCTATTGAAATGATGTAATAGTTACATAAAAATATAAATTCTTTGAAATATAGTTACTCGTATGCAGTTGCACAGTGGGGTGTGAAATGCATTGCAATATTTATAGATTTTCCTAAAGTATTTTTGTAAATACAAGTTTTTAGATGGCCAACCATTACAAAAGCCCAAGAATATTGAATTTATAAATTATTGCATCGACATATACAAAATGCTGTAAGGAGTTTTGCACAGCTAAGTTTGGTTGTTAAACCAATGCAATACATACTTACATTTAAAACTTTATTAGTTAGTTTTGTAGTCTTTGCCCCACCGTGCCTTAATCTCATCATTGTAATTTAGTACTTATACCATCTTTGTTTAGTCCACAAGTACTTGTATTACATACCAACATGTTGCAACATTGAATTGACACTTGCATCTTGTTGCACCGTCCCTGATACAAGATGACATACGATTACTTAATGTAATTGTCGTTGTAATTTTACACAACACGTTAAAATGCATATGTACTCGTGCATACCTACACAAAAAGTATTTCAAAATACTAAAAACTTATTTTTGTTTAATGGCAATAAAGTCATTGCGTTAAATGAATGTCTGTGAGGGGAAAATGATGATGTTTAAAATAAATTCCTGTCTTTGAAAAGGTATGTGTAGTATTTATTTTACATGTAATTGCAATTATAAATTTATGCGAGGGTTGCGAAATAAGTTATTTAGGACAAAGAATCAATGCAAACAATTTTAAAAACTACAAAACTTTTAAAAGCGACAAAAGCAGACAGGATTCATTCATTCAATCATTTTTGATGACTAAAAACTGAATTTATTTTAACTTATCTGTTGAAATTATTCATACCAGCAAGTTAATAACTAAGACCAGAATTTTTAGTAGATTAGTTAGTTTAGATGCTTAGGAGTACTACAATTAGGTAATCATATGTAGAAGAAGTAGGGTTGAGAAGTACAAGGTGGCGTAAAAGTAAACTTCCGATGTTTTTTGGCTGTAATTAAAAAAAAAAAAAAAAAAATTAAAAACTTTGATTCTTCTTGTGGATTATTTTTATTTGATCTTTTATAATTTTTTTTTACATCAAGTCGAGAATATGATGTCATGTAAATGGCCGCCGCCACAGTTGATTGTCATTTGAGCCCTTTTTATGGCATTTTCCATCACTTTGGCCAAAACTTCCGGCGATAGGTCCTCACATTCTTGACGGATATTGTCTTTAAGAGCTGCAAGAAGGTGAGGCTTGCTGACATAAACCCGCGACTTCAAAAAGCCCCACAAATAGAAGTCTGGAGCGGTCAAATCAGGCGATCTTGCTGGCCAGTGCAAATCGCCAAAACGGGATATTAGGCGCCCGGGAAATGCCCGGGATGATATTGGAAAAAACTATTTCCTACTATCAGCGAAATCATGTGACAACACTAGAATATTAGAGATTATGACCAAATGTATTAAACGGGTTGTGCACAAAGATTGTGAGACCAATTCTTACGTTTAGATGAGCTGTATTATGGGAGGCAAAACAAGAATTGAGTGTCTCCAGCAGATACTGACAATAATTCTTCTTTTTATTTGCCATATAAAGATTTTATATTACAACTTTTCCCAAATATTGATTCTTGAAAAACCGGTTTCTTCTAGCTGAAGACCATGCAAAACGACTACCAAAGGACACCCTCGTTCCAGATCCCGTATAAATATGTCTGGAGGACTTTCGGAAAAACACAGAGTTGTACATAGACTCTGAAAATACTGAAGGTTTCGAAATATGGCAGGACCTTAAATTTGTTGATGAAATATTACAAGGTAGGACTGTGCTGAATAGAAAGTTTCTATAAGTCTATTGCTGAAATTATCACTACCAAAAGATAATATTTTAGAAGATTCCTTATAGGACTTAGCAACCAGGAGATGGTTGCTGGGATTTTAACATTATATAGCCCAGGTTTAACTGCTATTTGGATATATGCACACATCATTTTCAAAAAATGTTCAAAAATAACTGAAAACGTTCAAATTTAGCTGGAAATATTTTAGTAACTAATTGATTAATTCCAGGTGGGTGCTGAACTTATATTTTTGGGCGTTACAAACATCAGCACAAATCCATTATACTCTCCCTACTATGGTGGTGTAGGGTATAAACATAAATTTGGGAAATACAAACTAAAAGGGGAAACAATTTGTGTTTTGGTACCTTTTATGTCTGTTGTTTGAACACAACGAAATTTGTGTTGTAGATTTTTGCAAAAACAAAAATAACTTTGTACGAGTAATAACGGGTAAAAAGGAGATGCAGACTTAAAATTTTATAAATAGACTTCTATAATGGAATATAAGTTACCCAGCAACATATATTTGGTAGATTCAAAAAAAGGACTAAAAAGAAATAAATAAATTGTTGGTACTTTCTTTGGCAGCGTTTGATATACTTTGTTCTAAATCGGTAAAAAAAATTATATAGTATGTTATATATGAGTAGGTTTGAACATTTTAGTAAAACAGACAAAATACTTAATAGTTTGGTACTTTTTTTAGTACTTTTAATAATAAATTGCTTCAAAATGATAGAAAGTTATAGTTTTATTTACATTAGAGAATTACGCATATTAATATATAAACGCCAGTTGATGATGCGTATTGACGAACTGAATATGAAAACTATCTGAACTATCACCTTAATGTTTTTTGATATTGGTCATATTTATGCAAAGTGAAGACTTACAGAAGTCATATAAAAAACGTTTTAATCGGGACATATTTTAATGTAATTGAATATCGATTTCAGTGGCAAAAAAGTTTAGATTGCAAGTTTGCAAATTATCAATCAATATGAGTTGCAAACTCTATTGATCACGTGATAGTGTTTAGTAGAACAAAATTTTTTTAGGAATATTAATCTTTGCTAATTAGGGGAAAATTAAAAATATAAATGATCAGCGGTTGGGTATAAAATATATATAACAAACCCGCAGGCAATGCCGTATTTAAAAAGTTAGTTTTCATATAATTTCTGTGTTGAAATTATTTTGAAAAAAGCTCTTGTTGAGTAATCTTATGTGGCAAAGTTATAGCTCTAGTTATAAGTTTCCTCTTAAACAAATTATATTTAAACACTTTGTTCTCTTATCAGGCATATTGTAAATTTTTAAATAAATGTTTTCATAGGTTACTATCTACTTTCCTACAAATATCTACATGAACTTGATAAGGCTGTAATAAATTACTTAACATATTTACAAAATTTGTATACTCAAACTATCTTTCTTCCTCAAATTGACTTTTAAATCCTTTATTATTTGTTTTTCTACAAAAAAAAAACAACAATTTCTCCTTTCAACTTTTAGCCTTTTCCAACGAAAAAAAAACAAAGAAAAAAGAAAATACTTGAAATTTTTCTCACCCATCATGACACTCCCAACAGGTGTATTATGATGGATGAGGCAAGGTGGTATGCTGCTTGAGAAATTGAAAAAAAAAAAACAAATGCACATAAAATCAGCAACATCATCATCCACTTCTTGAGCTAGTGATTCTCATCTAAACAAGTAGTACTTGTGGTAACGAATCACAACTTGGTTTTTTATTTGTTGCTTGCCTTGTTGCTGTGGCAAGTTGTAGTTTTTTTGATTGTTGCGTGTTGTGTGTTTTTCTTTAATTTTTGCATATTGCAGTTTTGTTCAGAGCCAAGTATGACAACTCGTTAAAATGTAAACTCTTTAACCTTTATGCGCCTAGAGGCCATATAGACACTGTGTAAGCATAATTGCATGAGTTTATTTGTATGTTTGTGCATATGTGTTGCAAGTTGCGTGTATGCAATTTAGCAATAACATACAAACAGACATGTAAACAATATGACAACTAGCAAACACTAGGTAAGAGTAACACTTTGTTACCAACACCATAAACAATATTTTATGTTTGTATGTGTATATATATGTATGTATTTGTACATATAGATACATTTGTATGTGTATTTATGTATGTTTTAGTGTGTATAACACCTTCACTTACAAGCACTCTAGAGGAAGTATCAATATAGCAAGTAAGACAAAAAATAAATGTGGAATGGTTGGCAAAAAAAAAAGAAACACAATCAGCCAACACTAGTGCTTGAATACTGCACGACCAAACAGCATACTACATAACCATTAAGGTGGCACCAATATAGTAAATTTTGAGTTTTCCTCATTACCAACGTCTAAAATTGTTGTTTTAATGGGCCTTAGTGAATTTCTCTGAAAATAGCTGCCCATGGAATCCAACCCAACATTTTTTTATAATATAAAGGAGAAACATCTTTAAAGTGCAAAGTAAGTGCCACCTTAATACACATTCTCAAATTACTTGTTTAGTTTATTATTTTTTTTTTCTTGGTTTTAGTTGCGCATTGCTCATGCTAGAAATACAAAGACTTTAAGTCAACTTGACCTTCAACCATGGAGGTCACAAACAATCAATTACAATTTTCCAACTACATACACTTAAACTGACATAGAACTACAGCAGGCTTGGCTTAAAGTAACTAAGCGAACCAACGATTATGGAAAGTAGGAATTTCAATAAGTTTTTTTAGACCAAGTTATGCGAAATTTAAATTTTGCTTTGATTTATTACATTTTAAACAAATAATTAACATGGGCTCGTAGCAAACTAGTTCGCAGCTTCATAGGTATTTATGGCATAGTATTAGGGCGATTCTATTCTAGACAACTTTTAACATCAATTTTCAAATCACACTATTTGATACTTTTTTTGATGCAAATTTAAAGCAAAATATGTATTTATATTTTATAATAATTAATTTTTTTTAGACGTAAGCTTAAATATAAATTTGTTGTGCACTTCGAAGCATTAAGATTCATAGATTTGGCGCGAACAGAAAATTCATTCATGTTGCACCCGTCATGGCTTCAAAAGCAAATTTCTTATTATTGGATTAGATATATTTCTCTACGATGTTTGATTTGATAATCATCGTCTGATATCTCATCTTTCATAATAAAAAAGAATAATACAATAAAAGTTTAAAAATTAACAGAGTTTTGTGTTTTTGTGATATGATCTTATGAAAGTTGGCCAATTTCTTTGCACCCGTTTTGCACTTTAAAGCTCTCTCGTGGCTATTTGGTCGTTTCATATAAATTCTTGTAAATAAATAACAACTGAATTGAAAATGTGTTTGTTTCTATTAGTAAAAGACGTCTAAATGTTGCACCCGTCAGAATAGAATCGCCCAATAGTACTAGTAATTCTCCATAGTGTCAAAAGATTTCAAGCACATGAGATTGTCTCCCGCTTCTCTTTTCATTTGATTCTTGAAGTTTGTGTTATTTTTCCGATTTTCTTCTTTGAACTTATATTATTTCTGTCAGAAGGACAGAGCAATTACGAATGTTTATACACTGTTGATTACTATCCAAGTGGAATATTTTGGATCACCGCTTATTGGCATCAATATTGCAAGATTACGAGATCTGATAAAATAAATAGCCGTTACTTTAAATTTTTTCAAAAAGCATATATTTATTCATCAATAACTATCTTGTCCCCTTTAAAGTAATCCCCCTCAAATATAAAACTATCTTGTCCCCTTTAAAGTAATCCCCCTCAAATATAAAACTATCTTGTCCCCTTTAAAGTAATCCCCCTCAAATATAAAACACAAGCTTATGCCAGCGTTTTTTCCAATCCTCGAAACATCTCTGAAATGAGCTTTTTAGTACCGCCAACAGCTGCTGTTTCGATTTTTCTTTTATCTCCTCAATCGTAGCAAAACGCTTTCCTTTCATCGGTGTCTTCAGTTTTGGGAAGAGGAAAAAGTCAGCGAGGGCCAAGTCCGGTGAATACGGTGGTTGAGGCATCATAAGGGTTTTGTTTTTGGCCAAAAACTCACGCACAAGCATCGATGTGTGATCTGGTGCGTTATCATGGTGCAAAATCCATGATTGGGTTTTCCACAATTCTCTGCGTTTCTGACGAATTGCTTCGCGCAAACGGCGCATAACTTCAAGGTAGTCTTCCTTATTGACCGTACGGCCTTGTGGCAAGAATTCGTGATGAACCACGCCATTGAAGCCTAGAAAACAGTGAGCAAAACCTTCACATTTGACCGAACTTGATGTACTTTTTTCGATCTTGGCTCATCTTGACGTTGCCATTGGGATGATTGGGCTTTGATTTCAATGTCATAGTCATACACCCATGATGCGTCACCAGTTATGACCTTTTTGAGGAAATCTGTATCGTCGTTGACGATGTTCAACAGCTCCTGAGCGATATCCATGCGACGTTGTTTTTGCTCAAAATTTAGCAATTTTGGAACAATCTTCGCTGACGCACCTTTTATGCCTAAAACATCCGTAAAAATTGAAGACACCGATGAAAGGAAAGCGTTTTGCTACGATTGAGGAGATAAAAGAAAAATCGAAACAAATACCAAAAAGCACGTTTCAGAATTGTTTCGAGGATTGGAAAAAACGCTGGCGGGGAGGGGGATTATTTGAAGGGGACAAGATAGTTATTGATGAATAAATAAATACTTTTTGAAAAAATTTAAAATAACGGTTATTTTTTGATCAGACCTCGTATTTTTTTAAATCCAAAGCAAATACATCTAAACATGTCGTGTCTTTAGAGCCTGTACTTCTTTACTAACTGTTGGGCTTCCAATGTGAACAAATCTATGATGAATTTACAAAATGAGGCCTTAACAAGGTGTTCTGCTACAACAGTCAATTTTATATAAGGCTCACGAAATTTATTCTAGACCAATAATGTTCTCTTTCATAAATTAGTTGGTAACGTTTTTCTCTTTGACAAATAAATAAAAAAAAAACAACAACATTGTTATCATAGCAATCTGCTATATTACATTTTGATTTAAACGCAAAGTCTGTCCGCTCTTTAGCTGCAATTCTCCGTTTGCCAGACTATTTTCTACAAGTATTACAGAGTGAAATGAAGGTAGGATGGGAAAGATGGGTTAAGTACACAAAGCGAGCAAAGACCAAGAAGGATGGAGAGAGAGAGAGAGATATTCAACTTAGTTCATTTGTAAAGTTAACATTTATTGTGTTGCTGTAACATTGTTGGTGTGCTGTTAGTTAAACTCTTTTAATGGGTCGCTGCAGGTTAATTTTCCCAACAATATGACAGTTGTATAAACAAGCATTAGTTAGAGAGTTACGAAGTTAAGTAAAGGCCGTTTGGCTGTATAGCAGTCAATTCAACTAAACTAACAAAGAGTCAGACAAAGCAGCGGCTGGTAAGAGCTAAATGGTAAGTATTTAATCCCACAATATCAATAGAATGTGTAAATGTAAGGTGTGTTGCACATTCACTGCCAGTCGTTTTAAATTCATTTTATAATGATTATCACGTGTATGATGATGATGATGATGGTGATGATGGTGATAATGATGATAGCCATGTCTATGGTGGCCTTTTAAGTTTCCATACTTAAGGTCATATTTATGTATTATGTGTCGAAATGTATGTTTGGTTTTTTTTTATATATTTTCTGTCGTTAGGAGTTTGGTTTTGTCTGTGCGTTTGCCAGAGGTCTTCTGGTTAATACCATGTAGTCCAAACATTTAAACAACGAAATTAATTGAAAAAGTTGTAGGATTAAACTTCCTTGCTGGTTTCTCTTTTGCCTTTATCTTGCTTCTTTTTTTCAACTGGCTGCTGCATTTAAATGTTTCAACACTCGAGGAAATGGGTTGGTAAATAGTTAATGAAATAAAACAATATTTTTAAATAAAGTTAACTTTTAGCTTTGGCAGTTTTTATACAATTTCAAAACATAATTAACAGCTTAATTTCACAAAATTTAAAAAAAAAAAATTTAGTTTTTACTGTTTTATAACTTCCAGTGTAACGATATAATGCACTTACTTAGCTTCTTCTGGTTGCGCTTCTTAAGAAGTTGAAAGCCTTGAAAATATATTTTGTTTTTTTCTTTCTTGCTGTTTGTGTCCCTTGGAGATTTGTCAAAGTTGGTAAACTTTTAATTGTCTGCGAGTGTCAAGATTTCGCCTTAAATGCATCGTATGTACAAATGTACAAAGACAAATAAGTTAAAAAGTGTTCAATTGCTAGATTCTTTGAAAAGTTAAGTTGAGCTTACAAACGTACAAAAAATTGTTTCACAAGTTTTTTACGTTTTTGTTTTATGAAACTTAATTATAAGAAAAAAATAATAACTAAAAATATACTATTGTTCAAATCACAAGTGATGTTGTACTTTGTATGCTACAACTATCTGATTGTCAACATGGCTTTGAACAAAGTCGCATAATTATGTTATCAAACCTTCAAAATTTTAAAAGAAATATTGTTTAAAATCAAATATACAAAACATTAAATATGAATGTTTTTCAAAATTAAAACATAACGTAGAATTTTCAATAATATCAATTATTAAAATTTTTTTTGTTTATTAATTTTATTTTCTTATTTTGAATTTGTCAATCAGTTTATGATTTAAGTCATACCGTTTGGTTATTTTTTAAACTTTGACATTACTTAAACTTTCATACAACATACCGACAACAGCTGTACAACTATTGTAAATCCATACGACATACAAATTCTACGACACTAAAACATTGGTTGGTGTGTTGCATAAATAATTAAATTACGAATTGCTTTTCTAGCTAGTTTATTTAAAGTAAGCAAACTTTTTTAAAGAAGAACAAATTGTGAAGACCCTTTGATCATGCAAATATAGATGGTAAAGAGGGACTATTAACTTGATGAAATTCATTAGAGGACTTCAACAATAAGTTATCGCTGTCGATCTTAATGTCTTTGATCAGATTAAACAATATAATATTTGCTTTCAAGTGAGATATTTAACAAATAAAGTCAATTGAGATACTATGAGGACTGCTAAAGTATTCACAGTATCGTAAATGCTACTGAATCATTCCACCGACTTTTTGCTTAAGAAAATAGACTGTATGATGTGTAAACCAGTTCACTAAACTACCTTGTATAAATTGAACATAAACCAGGGTTTGGTTTGCTTCTTACGTTATGTCACTCTCATTGTAGAATAGTTATGTCACAGCTGGATTACATATGATATGCAATCCAGCTGTATTTGCCAATGTGGCAGTCCCAGTCCTGAATACTCACTGGAGGTGTTCATTCCACTGTCTTCTTTTGATCGTTACATATACATATATTTATTTGCAACTATTAAAAAGTGACCTCTCAAAACAACCACCAGAACCTGTAGATGACCTATATCGAGTATTTGGTCTCAGCAGACGCCTAAAGTTATTTCTGTGCAAATGACTTACAGCATAAAACTGGAACACCAACCTCGTCTTGCAGACTAGAGCCAGTTTAAGACAGTTTTTGTAAAATTATTGTCAGTTATGTCAGTATAAAGCACACAGAATTCCTCCAAGCTCAGGTCACATAGAGACACTTAGGCTTTCAGATTCATATGTATGTATATGGATTTAACAAGGTGGCGCAAAAGTAATCCTCCTATCAGAAAATGCTATAAATTTTGCGCAACTTGATGAATTGGGATTGGAAAACATGTGGTTGCAACAGGACGGTGCAACGGCACACACTGCACGTGCCACAACCGATATGCTGAAGGATGCATTTCCCGGTCGCCTAATCTCCTGTTTTGTCGATTTGCACTGGCCAGCAAGATCGCCTAATTGGAAGTTTACTTTTGCGCCACCTTGTATTTATACCACAAAGCCAGATAGCAAGTTTAATTTCCCATCACCTGTCATATTCCCAAAACTACAGTCCCCGGACTATTATCGTTTCAGTTCACTTCCTTTGTTTGTATAGAATTATACATTTTTCAGATTTGGTAAATCTTTTTGAGTTATAACATCATAATTCATATTTTCCAACTAAAATTTTAATTAATATTTTATGTTATAATACTCTTTGTAGCTTTTTATTTGGCATCTTGAAATGAAATATTTATAAAACATAAACTTTGTTGCGTAATAATATACAAAAGAAAAAAAAACAAAAATATTTGCAAATATGTAACTTAGTTGTTAACAGAAGAAAAATTACATATTTGATATGTAATAAATAGATTAGAAGTAGATTTAAAGATTTTCTTAGCAAAATTTATTTAGTTAGAAATATTTGCATTATAAACAAGTAACAGAAATTGTTTGTCAAAGAAAATTATTAAGACTTGTTCATTTCATTTTACGCAACAAAAAACAAAAATGGCTTTTATAAAACCTAAATTAACTAAATTTAAAATGAAGCACAAAAAGAGTATAAAAGGGAAATGCACTTTTAAACAGAACAACAGATTATTCTATACTTAAATTTTAATGTGGCTCTTATATTTACGAGTACGTTTTAACCTTAATCATGGCTGTTTCTTTACTCCAAGTTTTGCCTTAATCGTGGCACTTTCTTTACTTAACTTTTTACCTTAATCGTGGATCTTTCTTTACTTTAAGTTTTACCTTAATCATGGCTCGTTCTTTATTTCAATTTTTACTTTAATCGTGGCTCTTTCTTTACTTTAAGGATTAACTTCATCGCAGCTCTTTTTTTTACTCCAAGTTTTACCTTAATCATGGCTGTTCCTTTACTTCAAGTTTTACCTTAATCATAGCTGTTTCTTTACTTCAGGTTTTACCTTAATTGCAGCTCTTTCTTTACTTCAATTTTTACCTTAATCGTGGCTCTTCCTTTACTTCAAGTTTTACCTTAATCGCACCTCTTTCTTTACTCTAAGTTTTACCTTAATCGTGGCTCTTTCTTTACTTCTTTTTTTACCTTAATCGTGGCTCTTTCTGTACTTTAAGTTTTACCTTAAAAGTGACTCGTTCTTTACTTCAAGTATTACCTTAATCGTGGGTCTTTCTTTACTTCAATTTTTACCTTAATCGTGGCTTTTTCTATACTCCAAGTTTTACCTTAATCGTGGCTCTTTCTTCGCATCAAGTTTACCTTAATCGTGGCTCTTTCTTTACTTCCAGTTTTACCTTAATTGCAGCTCTATGTTTACTTAAATTTTTACCTTAATCGCAGCTCTTTCTGTACTTCAATTTTTACCTTAATCGTGGCTCTTCCTTTACTTCAAGTTTTACCTTAATCGCAGCTCTTTCTTTACTCCAAGTTTTACCTTAATCGTGGCTCTTTCTTCGCATCAAGTTTTACCTTAATCGTGGCTCTTTCTTTACTTCCAGTTTTACCTTAATCGTATCGCTTTCTTTACTTCAATTTTTACCTTAATCGTGGCTTTTTCTATACTCCAAGTTTTACCTTAATCGTGGCTCTTTCTTCGCATCAAGTTTACCTTAATCGTGGCTCTTTCTTTACTTCCAGTTTTACCTTAATTGCAGCTCTTTGTTTACTTTAATTTTTACCTTAATCGCAGCTCTTTCTGTACTTCAATTTTTACCTTAATCGTGGCTCTTCCTTTACTTCAAGTTTTACCTTAATCGCAGCTCTTTCTTTACTCCAAGTTTTACCTTAATCGTGGCTCTTTCTTCGCATCAAGTTTTACCTTAATCGTGGCTCTTTCTTTACTTCTAGTTTTACCTTAATCGTATCGCTTTCTTTACTTCAATTTTTACCTTAATCGTGGCTTTTTCTATACTCCAAGTTTTACCTTAATCGTGGCTCTTTCTTTACTTCCAGTTTTACCTTAATTGCAGCTCTTTGTTTATTTCAATTTTTACCTTAATCGCAGCTCGTTCTGTACTTCAATTTTTACCTTATTTGTGGCTCTTCCTTTACTTAAAGTTTTACCTTAATCGCAGCTCTTTCTTTACTCCAAGTTTTACCTTAATCGTGGCTCTTTCTTTACTTCTATTTTTACCTTAATCGTGGCTCTTCCTTTACTTCAAGTTTTACCTTAATCGCAGCTCTTTCTTTACTCCAAGTTTTACCTTAATCGTGGCTCTTTCTTTACTTCTATTTTTACCTTAATTGTGGCTCTTTCTTTACTTCAAGTTTTACCTTAATCGCAGCTCTTTCTTTACTCCAAGTTTTACCTTAATCGTGGCTCTTTCTTTACTTCTATTTTTACCTTAATCGTGGCTCTTTCTCTACTTAAATGTTTACGTTAACAATTTTTACGTATTTAACTTTTTTCATTTATTTTTTTGCCACATATTTAAATAAATACCTTAGAAAATACACTGTAGCTGTAAAGCAAATAAATTGTTAACAAAATTTCCCTAAGGTGTCTTTTTAAATTTATTTACTTTTTTCTTTCTATTTAATCCTAGTCAACATTTCCACACACACAATTACCAATTGCAGATACTTTTACATGGCCAACTCCAGTGTTGTTATTGTTTTTTTTTTACATTTTCTATTGTTTGCCAATAGATTAGTATGTTAGATATATGACCGCACCTGGTTTCTTAAGAATTTGTTACTAATTTTACCCAACAAAAAAGAAAATGGAAATAAAGAAAACAACAGAAATTGTTGAGATTTAAAAGTATTGATATAAAATAACAACAGCAACAACTAAACTGTTTGGTTTAAAGTTTGTTAAAAATCTGTTGGCTTTGTGCGCTATTTTTCCATTTCATGGGACAAACAATGGTAATAAAAGCTTGTGGAAAAGTTAAAGGAAAATTAAGCCTCTAAGCCAGCTTAGCTATGTTAAAGAGAAAAACAAAATTTAGTATGGGTTTGTATATGTTGCATAAACAACAGAAAAAAATGTGTATTAAATATTATTACTTGAAGCCTTGTTTTAAATTTATTTGTTCTGATTGACTGTGAAAAAATCAAAAAACATCTAAAAAGGACCATTTTATCCTTTGATCCAGCTCACCAAATATTGACCCTAGGACAAAAAAATTGAGAAACTTAAACTTAAAATGAAACAAATTTTCATATTAGTCGGGAACTTTATTTTGGGGCCACCCTAATGTACATATATCAATTTGTAAACTAAATAATAAATCAGCTGTTAAATGAAGAAGTTGTTTATATGTTTTTGACATTTAATAGAGCTACCATACACACTTTTATCATAATTAAATGGCAAACGCAATTTGAGACTGAAAAAAATGAAACCATATTTAAATAAAACTTAAATTTGAGGAAAAATTAACTAATTTCGTATTTAAATATCAAGTTAAAAACTGGCTATTACTTATTGTGATTACCCCATACTAGGGATTTTACTAACCACTGGTGACATTTAAAATTTCTAATATGGTTTTAACCCTACACTTTTCATTTCAATAAACATGTTAGTTCTTTGTTTTTAATAAAAAGTTCTCTTTGATAAACTTAAGTTTAAAAATGCAGTCCTTAAAACAAAATTGTCTTCTTTGTGAGCTTGCAAATACTCGTACTGCCGTCTGTTTATCAGTTTAATTTTGCTCTCCATTAAAATGTTCTCTTGGTACAAAGGAAAAACTGTCTTAAAAGTAGGTACTCCAATAGGTACTTAAATAATTTTAATAAATTTTGTTTCTTTCATTTATATGTATGTGCATATCTTTTATCATTATATATTTTTAAATGATCTCAATTTGCCTTAAAGACACACACGCACATTCAAAGTCAAAGAAGAGTGTCATTTAAACTTTGAATATCTTCAAGTGCAAGACTTTATAAATTATTAAAACTCATAAAGTATAATATATAGAATTTTATTAAAACAAAAAAAAAAAAAAAAAAAAAAAACAGCTTTTATCATGAGCACATAAATATGTATTCATATGTGCATACAAGGTGGCGCAAAAGTAAACTTCCGATGTTTTTTAGCTGTATTTAAAAAAAAAATGAAAAACTTTGATTCTTCTTGTGGATTATTTTTATTTGGTCTTTTAATTTTTTTTACATCATGTCATGTAAATGGCCGCCGCCACAGTTGATTGCCATTTGTGCCCTTTTTATGGCATTTTCCATCACTTTGGCCAAAACTTCCGGCGATAGGTCCTCACATTCTTGACGGATATTGTCTTTAAGAGCTGCAAGAGTCTGAGGCTTGCTGACATAAACCCGCGACTTCAAAAAGCCCCACAAAAAGAAGTCTGGAGCGGTCAAATCAGTGCAAATCCCTAAAACGGGAGATAAGCGGCCGGGAAATGCATCCTTCAGCATATGGGTTGTGGCACGTGCAGTGTGTGCCGTTGCACCGTCCTGTTGGAACCACATGTTTTCCAATCCCAATTCATCAAGTTGCGGCAAAAAGAACCCGTTGATCATTGCTCTGTAGCGCTCACCATTCAAAAAAGTTCCGATGACTCCTCCAGCGAAAACAGCACACCATACAGTGACTTTGAGCGGGTGTACTGGTTCTTCGTGGGTGACACGCGGATTTTCAGTGCCCCAGAAGCGTAAATTTTGCTTATTTATGTACCCGCTAAGATGGAAATGGGCCTCATCACTCATGATTGTTTTTGATGAAAAATCATCTTCCTGTTGGTGGTGCAATATTCCGCGTTCTGGAGCAGTGTCGCGTAACATTGTTTATTAACGTGTATTTCGCATGTGTTTACTACACAAATGTCAAAACAGAACTGACATTAGGGGCCAATCGCAAAATTTATAGCATTTTCTGATAGGAGGATTACTTTTGCGCCACCTTGTATAATATATTCCTTGAATTATATCCTAGAATGTCAAAAGTATATGAATTACATTTCAGCTTTATCAAACTCATGGTCATGAACAAACAGCAAAAAAAAAAAAAAAACACACACACACACACACACACACACACACACACACAAAAGAAAAGAAATACTTAGAGGTTTTGAACTTGAAGTTTATCTGTAACACTTCATCAATAATGTTTGCAGGGTACACAAGCTTAAAGAGAGCACAGCCGTAAAACCTAAAACAGAAATGACTTTAAATCACTGGCTTTACTTTGTGCTAGTGTGTCATGTTTTTTGGTTTACAGTCTTCTTTTATGATTTGTATCATAAATTGTCTATAATGAGTGGATTTCAAATATGATTAATGAGATTTTGTTTCTTTATATTATAAATATGGTCAATTTTAAAAAACCGTATTATGCCTTATATTATATTTTATTGGCCACATTTTTCATCAAGGGCAACAGCAAATTTGTGTAATAAATATCCAAAGCTCATTAATACAAAATTAATGTCTGTAGAAATTATGAAATTATTTAGAACAGATGTTTCTGTGATTGTCTACACCACCATTAGATAAACCAGAAAGTAATATTAATAAATTCTTTGGGTGATTAATTACATAGTCTTGGGAATATCTACCGGGTAGCTATTTTAAAAATGAATGCAATTCATGTGTAAATTAAAAGTAACAGTTTTTAATCGTGACTGTTATTTAAAGAAATTTAAACAAACTAGTGCTGGCAAATTCTACTACTTTCCATTACTCAATAATATTCAATAGTTTTCATTTGGTTATTCAATACTACTCGATACTTTTAACGGATTTTTTGAAATTGTAACGCAGAGTTTTTATCTGCAAATTGAAGTAGTTTCTTTAAAAAAATAAAAATAGATCTTCAACTATTATTGGTTTTGTATGTCTTTTATTATTAAATCAAAAATAAATGTAAAGCTAACTTTTAATTCAAAGTTAACAACAACTTAAGATATAATAGACAGCTTTATTTCGGCGGTTGGTTTAATTTTGTAGCTTACACATTGTTGTCTTTTTATACAGTGATGTATTTTTATGCACTATTTTACCCACTCAACTTGCTTAAAAATACAACTCAGAAAGTATCGAGTAACTATTGAGTATCCAAAGAAAAGGGCAAATACTCGATACTCGGTACCCATTACTCAATACTTTGCCAGCACTAAAACAAACTCTTAATTTAAACCAGCTTCAATATTGATTTCTTACATAAACTAGGCTTAGCTTTACTTTTGACTCTTTATTTAAACTAAGTTTAGCTATAATCCTGAATCTTAATTTAAACTAAGTTTAGCTTTAATATTGATTTTTTACTTAAACTAGGCTTAGCTTTATTTTTGACTCTTTATTTAAACTAAGTTTAGCTATAATCCTGAATCTTAATTTAAACTAAGTTTAGCTTTAATATTGATTTTTTACTTAAACTAGGCTTAGCTTTACTTTTGACTCTTTATTTAAACTAAGTTTAGCTATAATCCTGGCTCTTAATTTAAACTAAGTTTAGCTTTAATATTGATTACTTATTTAATCTAGGTTTAGCTTTAATCTGGACTCTTTATTTAAACTGAGTTTAGCTATAATCCTGACCCTCAATTTAAACTAAGTTTAGCTTTAATATGGATTACTTATTTAAACTAGGCTTAGCTTTACTTTTGACTCTTTATTTAAACTAAGTTTAGCTATAATCCTGAATCTTAATTTAAACTAAGTTTAGCTTTAATATCGATTTTTTACTTAAACTAGGCTTAGCTTTATTTTTGACTCTTTATTTAAACTAAGTTTAGCTATAATCCTGAATCTTAATTTAAACTAAGTTTAGCTTTAATATTGGTTACTTATTTCAACTAGGTTTAGCTATAATCCTGACTCTTAATTTAAACTAAGTTTAGCTTTAATATTGATTACTTATTTAAACTAGGTTTAGCTTTAATCTGGACTCTTTATTTAAACTGAGTTTAGCTATAATCCTGACCCTCAATTTAAACTAAGTTTAGCTTTAATATGGATTACTTATTTAAACTAGGCTTAGCTTTACTTTTGACTCTTTATTTGAACTAAGTTTAGCTATAATCCTGAATCTTGATTTAAACTAAGTTTAGCTTTAATATTGATTACTTATTTAAACTAGGTTTAGCTATAATCCTTTTTTTTATAACTTTTTATTATTTATTGAATCTGCCTTATTTCTTAGGCCTAACAATAAGTATTCAAATCTTAAAACTAAATAAATCTAAATCTCTCCAACAGAGCATTAATTTCTTATTGGCTGTTAAGCTCTACGAAGCCTCGACTCCGTCTGGCTCTGAGCTAGAATTCTAGCCAGCGGATTCGGGTGGGTTTGTAGCTTTTTGATGTAGTTCTCGCTATAATTTATTTACTCTTAATTTAAACTAAGTTTAGTTTTAATATTGATTAATTATTTAAACTAGATTTAGCTTTAATCTGGACTCTATATTTAAACTGAGTTTTGTTTTAATATTGATTACTTGTTTAAACTAGATTTAGCTTTAATCTTGAGTCTTTATTTAAACTAAGTTTAGTTATAATCCTGACCTTCAAATTAAACTAAGTTTAGCTTAATTATTGATTACTTATTAAAACTAGGTTTAGCTTTAATCTTAATTTTTTATTTAAACTAAATTTAACTATAATCCTGAATTTAAACTAAGTTTAGCTCCAACTAAGTTTAGTTGCAATCATGGCTCCATATTTAAGCTAGATTTAGCTTTAATCGTGTTTCTTTGTATAGTCTTAGTTTAGTTTAATTTGTGACTCGTAATTTAAACTAAGTTTAGCTACAAACGCACCTGTATCTCAAAACCAGTGATGTTCAGCCCATAGAACAATTGTTTAAAAAATTTACACACATTGTTATAAAAAGACTGAATTTTTTTATTCTGCATTTTATACAACGGTACTTCTGCAACAATAAGAGCGCACCCAATTATATTTTTGCGCCTTATTATTTAATAGATTATACTAAAGTAATGTGTCAGTGTGTATTTAGTCTATTATTTAAAAAAAAAGATTGATAAATTTGGTAAATTTTAAATATGGTAAAAATTTAAAAAGCAAAAATATGCATTTATGATGAAATATGCAAAAATATGCCATAATAAATAGGGGTTAAATGGGTTTTTTCTAAAATGAATAATTATCTTGTTTGTTTTGTCAATAACATCTCATAGTGAGAATTTTTGATTGCTAGGATAGATGAGTTGTTTAAACAAAACTCTATTTAAATTACACCCTTTATTTTCCATAGATTTTTATCTACAATAATATTAGATTAATTATTAATTAATGACCAGGTTTTTCTCTATCTTTTTTCCTTACTATGTATTAATGAAATTAATTAATGAAATTTTTTATACCACAAAATTAGTTTATACTTGTTGCAATATTTTTTAAGTAAGATCTCGAAAAATGTATTTATTCTAAAAAAATTTAAAATATTTTTAATTGTAAAATAAAAAAAAAAAATATTAATTATTATTGAGGCAAAAAACATTTGAATTGCATGCAGTGGCTCATATTAAATTCTAATTAGGAAAGATCTTCCAGTTGGTTGATCCATAGCCACAAAATTTTGGAAAATTGTTAATCTTCTCCAGTCACAGATATCACTAATTAATAATTTAATACTCTACTACATATAAATACATTATACGAGTATGTACGTAAAAGACATCAATATTATTTGCAATTAAATTAACTTACTTCGTATTAAAGCCCATTGCATATAATATGTTTTAATTAATAATTTAATTACTTTTTTAAATATCTTATAAATTATATTTCAAATTTTGTTAAAGTCATTTTTCTTCTTAAGGTTGCTTTACAAATTTTTCTGAAGCCAAAAACCAATTAATTTACATTTCTTTTGCTTTCAATATGCCTAAAGTGTCACTCAAGTTACCACTTAAATTACATGGGTTAAACACACAAAAAAAAAAGTGATTCATTAATTTTATATAAATATATATTTCACTTTATGACCATGTAAAGCTAATTGTTGTTATAAATTATAACAATATCCATATTTAAATGGACTTAAATTAATTATATTCACTGACATTAATGTCTCCTTGGACTCATATATTTTTGTATTTTATATTTGCCCTGGTTTTCATTCATTTGACAAAATTAACAATGTTTCGCATAAAATTAATAACGACATTAATGTAATCTTGTCTGTTTAAATTAGCCAGACCATATTAATTTGCACAACAAAGATACATTTACAAATGCAAACCAACACACACCCGCACTCTCACATTTAAACAAAAATACAAAAGAATCATACAAAAAAAAAAAAACAGTAAATTATAATCAGTATTAGACTGGACAAATTATAAATTTGATTAATTTTCACACCTACTTTAACACAATTAATTTGTGTTGCCACCACTGTACAGAGAACAAAACAATCGAGTGCTAATTTGTAGTAAAATTAAAAACGATTTATTTTATTTATTATAAATATAATAATTTATTTTATTATTTAAAAAATAAAGTAAACCTGGAAAACGGAAATTAATGCGGAAGAGGCCAGGTAAATAGTCACGATTAAGATTAAACAAAGTCTAAACAAAAACCTCGATTAAGGTAAAACTAAGTCTTTATAAAAAGCCATGAGTAAGATTAAACTGAGACTATATAAATAACCACGTGTAAAGCTATACTTAGTTTAAATAAAAGGCTACAATTAGATTCAAACTAAGATTTTATAAAAAGCCACGATTAAGGCTAAACTTAGACTATATATAAACCAAGATTAAGGTTAAACTAAGACTATATAAAAAGCCACAATTAAGGTTAAAAGAAGACTATTTAAAAAGCCACAATTAATGTTAAACTAAGACTATTTAAAAAGCCACAATTAAGTTAAGCTAAGACAATAAACAAGGTAGGATTAAGATTAAACTAAGACTATTTAAAAACCATAAATAAGATTAAACTAAGACTATTTAAAAAGCCAAAATTAAGGTTAAATTAAGACTTTAAACATGGTAGGATTAAGATTAAACTAAGACTATATCAAGAATCACGAGTAAATCTTATATTAGTTTAAATAAAGGGCCAGGACTAAAGTTAAATTTCTTTAATGTCTTCGGATTCATATTACCTACATGGTTATGTTATACCTTAAATTAAAGCTTAATTTCTTCACTTGAAAATATTGTAATTTATCTACTTACTCATACAGACATCTTCCCAGATTTTTTAGATTTTTTAATAAAATTTCGGATAAAAAAATTATTTTGTGAAATTTATCAATAGGTGGTCCATATAAATAGGTCATGTTACATATCATTGGAAAAATACTTATCATTTGATATATATATATATCGTCTAATAAAAAAGATAGTAAATATATTACAAACTTTGGAGCCCTGCCCGCTCGAAAATAGGCGAGACGGCCCCAATTTTTTTTTATTTTAATCAGAATTTAAAATTCTATTAGTGATAAAGTTTTGATAGTGATTTGGAAAAAGTAACTCAAACCGACTTAAGCTAAAGTTGCTTCGTGTAAATTGAGACTTATATTAAAGAATTTATTCTTGAGATATCGGCCGATATTTTGGAGAGAGTATGCCAAAATTGGAACGAACCGTAGCCAACAGTTACATGAAATTATTTTTTAACGTTTTTTATGTGCTCTAAAGACCTTTATAGTTTTAAAAATCTTTTTATTTTATTAATTCGTCTTGAGGTCTGTTTTATTAAAAATATAAAAACTCTTGTTTGTTTTAAATTTTGAATGTTTATTTCCAATATTTCGACTAAACTTAAATTTGTTTTAAGGTGACCGACAAAGCCAGGGGGTAAAAATTTAAAACAAACACGAGATTTTATATTTTTAATAAAACAGACCTAAAGCCGAATTAATAAAACACAATTCTTTTTAAACATTGAATTATATAGATTGTTTTATAGACTCAAATAAAGATTCCCTAAATTTATCCAAAAGCTTTAAAAAAATCACTGTTTGTGTGACATTAATGATTATTATTTTAAACACCCACCTACATTTCAATCTCAATTAATTTGCGCAATAAAATTAATTTATATAATTTTTTGTTTGCTCTGAAATTTGCATACATTTCCTAAAGTTCAAATTATATTAACAGTGTATTAAAGTAGACAATACTGGAGACCACAGAACTGAATTATTATTTCACATGTAGAACGCATTGACATACATTTAATTTTATTTTAAATATGTTTTATTGTTGATATTTTTTGTAATTGTTTAAATTAAGTTTTTACCCTTTTGTAGGTGCAAATAGTTTGTTGTCCCACATACTATGCGACATTTACTTCATTATTTTTTTCATATGAAATTATAATATGTATCTCTATATCTGGGTTATTTAATCTGAACATTTTATTGTTATTATCAAAAAGAAAAAAAAAACATTGTAATTGTTATTTATTTTTGTTTAAAGCTGTTATTTATTACAATAAGTATAAATGTGCATAAATATTGTTAGACTCGAAAGAAAATTGACAATCGTAAGGCTTTTCAATTTCGAGACTTATTTTATGGCTTTACAAATACTTCTTTGCAAACATCTGTAACTAATTACAACCTAAGGATACAAGAGGACAACAAAATCGCTTATCTCTTTAACAAGCAGATACAGCGCTCAAGTTTAGTTATACATTTGTTTGAGAAGTTTTAATTTTTTAATTTCTTTTCAGCATAAATATTTGCTTTTTAAACTTTCAGATTCTGTTTAACTTTTAACATTTTTCTCGAGCGTACTGTGACACACTTACTCGTAAAATTTCAAAAACTTATTTATTTTCAATCGACTGTGTGCAAAACGTAATGTTGACATAAATTTGCCATAAAATCGAAGTCAAATTAACTGTCTAAATATTGTATTGTACATAATTTAAATTGATAACACTTGTATTGTTTGTATTCCATACTGTTCGCTTTAAATTTGTAATAATTTTTCAACTCAATCTTTGTTTATTGCGTACTGGTAGTGTGTAATTAATGGGACATTTTGTATATTACTGAAACGTGACCATTTTAACTGTGAAATATTTATTTAAATTACATAATTTAATTTAATATAAGTGGGGTATATTGTAATTACATTTGAAATAGGGTTGGCCAAGGATATTTTATAATTGTGAAAGGAAATAAATTAGGGCGATTTGCCACAAATTGAACTTTGAGTAATTAAGTATAAATTGTTCAGTAGAATAAATATATACACCTATGTATATTTATACGCTTCTCTGGTCAACTGAATATGGCTTTATGGTACATAAATGTCTATAGAAAACTCTTATACACACAAAATTCTGTAAAAATAATTGCATGCAAAGTGAAATCTCAAAACAATATTTAATTTGCATCGGTCCATAATTTTGACATAGTCCCATACAAAGACCACTTCCGAAAATTACTTAATTGCGCATAAATCTGTTATAAAAGTCAGTATCAAGTTTCAAGATGATCGGTCCATTTTTCACATAGCCCCCATATAAAGTCCACTTCCGGAAATCACCTAAATACCCATAAATTTTATATAAGCATCAGCAGTAAATTGAATTTGACACAAATACATAATACATACATATAAGAAAATATTCATACTCAATTTTATGACGATCGGTTCATATTTGACCGTAGTGCCCATATAAAGTCCAATTCGAAAAATCACTTAAATGCTCATAAATCTCTTATAAAATTAATTTTTATGTTGAAATTCAACATAAATAATTCACATATACATATGTACATATACGTAAATCGTCGCACAGAATTCTATGATGACTACTGGCCCGTAATAGCTCATAGTTCCTTTATGAAGACTACAGGTTCAGTTAAAAAAATCTTCTTTGTTCCCATTTGAAAAATTTTAAACTAATCGATCTCAAGATATGTATAATTTTTTTTGTTATTTTTTGGGTACTGTTAAATAAAATATGAATTGTTTTTATTATTTATAATAAAAAAAAACTACTTATTTCCAAAAATAAGATTTTTTCCTCAAAAATAAGACTTTTTTTTTTTTTTGGCGAGATTAAGATTTTTTGCTGAAAATTTCTGGCAGCCCTGTGTGTTACAGTACATGGTTTTATGTTAGTACTAATATACAACATTTTAAACAACAAATCCCCTTATTAAATCATAAATTTCATTATAAAGTCCCTTTTCATTTTATATTAAAAATGTACAAACAAACATATGTATACATATTTTACTAATTTCCATCTCTGCTAACATTACATTGCTTTTGTTATGGTTTTAATAAAGTATGTAATAATAACAACAACAATAACAATATCTTGTACTTAGTGCTACTCTCCTCTTCTTTAGATTTCTAGAAATTTTCAAAGCGTCCGGTGGTTTAGTGATTATTTGTCGTATTCAATTTAATCTAGCGCCTTAATTAATCCCCATTATTAAAATATTTTTGCATTAAAATACAAATAATAGTTTGTTTAATAGTTTAATGTAAAAATTTCTATAAAAAGTGTTAAATAATTCAAAGAAAATGCATTAAAAAGTTGGCCAAAAAATGTAAATTAATGCCGGCCGGCCGCCGGTCGTTGTTTTGCTTTTGTTTGTTCGTTCGTTTGTTTAGAAAAAAAAGAACATACCTAAGAAATGAGTACAACAAGTGAGAGTGCAAGTGGGAGAATATAAAGCACAGCATTAATATGTTGTTGTTGTTATAGTTATTGCAAAAAGTGAGTGTTTGTATTAACGATAAATTCAGGTTAAATAGTGTACCGTGGTTAAATGCTAATAAAAAAGTAAACAAAATTATTTAATAAAGATAAGAAATGTTTTTTTTTATATTTTTAATGCAAAATTAATAAATTTAGCAGCAATACTTTAACTACTACATACTAACTAAAGTTAAGTGATTTCTATCTGAAAACTATAATTATGTTTATTAGGATTAGCTTAATGACAGATAATGGAAATAAGTGGTTTTTAAAACACTTTCTACTTTTAGAAAAACTATTCCCAGCTGAATTTGTTTGATTTTTAAGGTCTCCCTTTTACTTTAACAGAAATGTTAAAGAAAAGTCTTGCCAACAAGTAGCAGAAATTTGTAGCAAAAGTGATATGTATATGTATACGAAAGTGTTTATTATTTTTTAAAGTTAGCAGTTTTAGCTGTTTGCAAATTTTCAATAAAATAAAACATAAAAAACAATTACAGGGCTGTAATTTTTGGTACTTTTTAATTTAAAGTACTTGCAACAAGGGTTACACGCATCTTAAATTCAAGTAAGTACATTATGGCCACCTAAAAGTCTTCTATAATTTACTTATGCATTTGACACACTCAAGGCATATTGATTATAAGGTAGTGTTGAAGACACAGCTGATTTTTTTTTTGTTGCTTTGTAATTGTCAAAAAGTTTAAGTGTCAAAATTTGTTTATTATTGTGATTGTGATTTTTAAAAAATAAATAAATTTGTTGTGTTTTTTAAAAACTAAATAAAAGAAATAAAATGAAGTGCAAAATTTGTAGAAAATTGAAAAAATCTGAAAGCGGAAGTTTCTTCTCTGTGTCTAATGACGACCGCAGGCTTAAGTGGAGTAAAATTTGCAACATAGATTTCCACCGCTACGACATTGTGTGTATGGACCACTTTGCTTCATCACACATTGTAACTGCTTTTCTTCATTTGTCACTTCGTCCTCAGCATCTTTCACGTCTTTGGTATAGAAATTTCTGATATCTTGTTTCGGTTTCTCAAATGTCACTAGCAATGTTACTTTTTTGCTTTTGTAAAAACAACGAATGTTTGTAATTTTCAGTCAGCTATTTTTGACAATCAAAAACAAATACCCATGTTGTTGTTGTATTATTGTGCTTGTTGTAATGTTGCTTTTTTCGTTAATTTTTGACAGTTGCTTAAGCTAGCTTATGAACATTATGGTTCGGCCTTTAGTGTTCTTACTCATACTGCTGCAACTTTTTCATAATCTTAGATGGAGATGGCCATTTATACTTCAAATTAAAATCATAAATTGAGATGCTCAAATTGAATGATGGCTTTAAAATTTAAAGTTTAAATCAGTAATGTTCAGCTCATAGAACAATTGTTAAAAAAAATTTGCACGTTGAGCAAGTGATTTGAATACATGCGTATGGGCAGTGTCAATTTTTTCAGGAATTTATTAAGCATTGTTGTTGTTTCTTGTTGGAGTACTTGTGTAAACACACGCGATTCAATTACAATTGAACACGAAAAAAAGTCTCAAAATACATAACTGTTTTAAAATTATTTGTTGATATTAAAACTTGGTATTTAGGGTCTCTGATATTTTTTCCTTTTCTTTAAATTTAAATTGCATTCATTTAATAAGTTGTTTATATCTGGCAAAATCTCTGTCTGAAAAATATAAACAAAGAGCTGTTCTGAACAAAAGAAACAAATATAAATTCTTGATTACAACTGGAATAGCTATGCATAAAATTCTTATAAATATCGTTATTGAGAAGGAATTCAAGTAAAATAAACCTAAAATAAATAAAAATTACGTTACAATATTTTATGTCATTCGCCTCACAGTAGGTGATTTGGTGGTGGGTATATATGATTCGACACAGGCGAATATAAACTCTTACTTGTTATGAATTATAAAAATATAGGATATATGTACATACATATACGAGTATTTTTTTATTATACAATTCATCAATGCATTGATGACACTACTATTAAATTATATAATAAAATAATGTTGTAAAATTGCTGTAATATCACATAAACAGTTGTGGTAAGCTAAATAGCAATACAAAATAGTCGAAGCATATACAATTTTATTTTCTATATGTTATTTAACTTCACATAAGTGTTTTAAAATTTGCGTGTATATTTAATTAAATTAAAATTTATTTAATTGAATTTTATTCAAATTTATATCACGGAACTGTGAGCTATGGTATTTAATGAAGAAAAACACGGATTTTAGTAATAGAAATTGAATTCTAGTTTCACAGTTTAGATTTTCTTAAATATTAATTTCTATATGTACCTAGAGCATTTCTGTGTGTAGTTCAAAGTATTAAATTACTTTTATTGTTATATAAATATTAAAACATATGTACCTATATGCAGCCAGATTTTATGTGAAGAATGGCTAACATTATTACGCTCTAATATGGTGTTCACACATGCATTTTTAATTGACATTTTTTAATTAACGCCTAATTGAATTCAATTATCCATACAAAATTTCAATTAAGATAATTGCTTCATTAAGAGATAATTGTTCTAATAATTGTTAAAATTTAAAATACAACCCTGTGACTAGTAATAACTAAAATGGCAGTTGTTTCGCTTTTAAATTAATAAAGAATATTTTTAGGCTGAATATTATAATATTAGAACCAAATACAGTGCACTCGAGAAAACGTCAACTAATTAAAACCGCGGGTGTTGACGTTTAGCAAATTGTTGACGTTTTAAAAAAAATCTGTAATTTTTTTTCTGCTGTTTTTTTTTCTTTCCAACACTTGGAAGAGAGACTTCTCTCTATTTATTTCATAAAATTTTAGAGTAGGTAATGTAAAAAAAGGGTTGAGGTTTTGGGATGTTGACATAAACGAGCGTTGGCGTTTCCCGAGTGCACTGTAAAAATATTCTTTTTTGTCAGCTGCTGTCAAACGCTAATAAAATTAGCAATATTGAGCATATGTGAACACTTTTTAATTAACCAATAATTGACTCAATTAAAACTGCATGTGTGAACACCATATAAACAACATAATAATGGTGGTGCTATTTGTCTCAATCCGTCTGTATCAAACGTATTTACTTCTAAAACATAAACATCAAACATATAAATACATACATATGTATATGAAAAATATTTTATTTCTAAACCCTAAAGATATGCTTCATATTTTTTTATTGATTTCTCATAGAAAAATCTTTATAAATAAAACAGAACGATAAATAATATAATTAAATTTTATAACAAAACCAGGGCTGCCAGATAAATTTAAAAAAAAAATCGTCAAAATCCCGTCTAAAAAAAATCGTCATTTCAAATTTTAAAAATCGTCAAAAAAAATCGGAAAAATAAAAAGTCACTATTTCCAATAGTACATATTTTGAAATTTTTATTTAAACGAAAACATAAAAATTCAAATTTATATAGTCTTTTGTACAATACATATCAAAATACATACATAAATTTTAACTTTTTAAATAAGAAATCAAAAAAAAAAAATATATAATGTTAAACACAACTTGTGTAATATTTTAACAATATCTTAGTCCGCGTTCACACTTTTCAATTCTGATTTCTCAAGGCAAGTCTTTTTGGATGAGAAGGAATAAGAGAACATAAGGGGTACAAACTTGACGGTACTAGTCAATTTTCCTTTTATTTTTTCTTTCATTTATGTTGATTTGCATTAAAAAGTACGAAAATTTAATTGACGTGTGTGAATGAAATGACAATGATAAATCACAATAGAGAGAAAATCGAGAAAAAAGTATCTTCAAGATAATGTCGGATACATTATCTTATTCAATAATTGCAAAAAAACTAAAGCTTCTGAAAAGTACCTACTGTAAAATAATAGAAACAAATCTTAAGCGCAGATCGTTAACAAAAAGAAATCAAGTATGATATTAACTCTTATTAATTTTTTTTGTAGCAATTTGCAATTGGAACTTCCTGATAAATCCCAACTTTTGATATTTTATTGTATTTAAACGTTTGTAATATTTCAAATTTTGTTTTAATGGTTACTGTAATTATGTATATGATTTCTGGAACCATGATATGGTTAACTTACCATTCACACGATTAAAGCAATCATAGATATGATTATAGTCATTATGTAATGTTTATGGTGATCAGTTTTATGATAAAAGATTTTACCATAATTTGTTGCTCTCTATCATAATCATAGAAAAACAAATTGTGCTAAATGAATTCATCATAAACATGATTTCAACAAATATATACATAGTTACTACAATCATATATATTATTGTGCTAATCATCTGAATCGTAACTTACCCATATTATGGTCACTGCAATCATATAAATGCCTGCGGAAACGTTTGCTGACCCTTATTAAACGTTAACACACTTCAAAAATTGTGACCCCCTATTTAGCTGTCTGTCATTATTCAAAAGGTGCAATGCAATGACAGTAATAATTGTCAAAGAGTTAGGGACTTAAATTTATTTGTTGAGGCCAGCCTAATGTGCGTAAAATCCATGATTGTATTAAAGTTTATTATGACATTTCTGTTTTCGTTATTAATATACAGCCCTGCATTTATGTGTGTATAAATTTCTGTTACTTTTTTATAGTTTTAAATGTTTTTATAACTTAATAAATTCCAATTTTTTTTGTATAAAAACAGACATACTATATGTGAATAATACAGATGTGACTTACAGAAAAAGTTAGAGACATTACAAGTATCATTTTATAATGATATTTTAGTACCCTACTTTGGCAAATATTTACAGTAGTGGACATATAATTATAAATGATGCTTTGATGTAATAAGGTCGCTTTGTAGCTTTTTTAAAGACCTACACTGTAAATTGTTTTCACCGTTATTCAATTAGTAACCAATCAACATTGTTGTTGATGCACAACACGTTGAGTTTTAAGTTAAATTATTTTCACAATTGTTTTTGTTTTTTGTTGGCCACATAATTAGAAACGCGCATTTTTTCTTCAACTTTTAAACTTTTCTAAATATAATTCACAAAGTGAGTATAATTTGTTAAACAATAAATTAACTTGTAATAATTCTGATACGGTTTAGTTTCGAAAATAGGCAAACACAAATCATGTACTCCAGAAATGAGAGGGTTAATTGTGTAGTGTTACCATTGCATAAAAGTTTTCTTGTTGAAAAATGGTATTTGGTGCAATTCACTTGTACAAAAATACAAAGAAGTTTGCAACCCCAGCTAGGAAACCTAGGACACGAAAGGCCACTTTAGGAGAAGATAGAGTTATTTGTAGAACCAGTAAAAGAAATGAATTTTTATATTCGAGCGAAATAAAGGCTGAAATTGGACAGCAAATAAGCGCAGAAATATCCACACGGACAATATGAAGACGCTTAAGTGGGTCAGGACTTCGTGGGTGCATTGCACAAAAAAAACCTCATATCTCAAAAAAGATATCAGGAAGCGGTTGCGGTTTGCAAGAGAAATGCTCAGAAAAGATTCATGTTACTGGAATATAGTTCTCTGAAGCGACGAATCTAAGTTTAACTTGTTCCGATCTGATAAAAAATCATATGTCAGATGTCCTCTAAATAAAGCCTTAGACCCCAGGTACACTGTTAAAATAGTGAAATACGGTGGCGGGTCTACTCGCGGGTCTGGGGTTCCTTTTCTTTTCATAGTGTGGATACAACTGCACAAGTTCAGGGAATAATAGATCAGCATCAATACAAAAACATTTTGGAAAATGTAATGGAACCGTATTGCTTTGAGAATATGCCCGCCAAATACATTTTCCAGCATGATAATGATCCAAAGCACACTTCACGTTTAGAGAAGTGTTGGCTTTTGGAACAAAATATTTATGTTCTTGACTGGTCACTCCTAAGTCCCGATCTTAACCCAATTGAAAACTTATGGGCAGTTGTAAAAAGAGGCCTAAAGTACAAAAATCCACGAAATAATATGAATTGTTTCAGTTGGTGCAACATATCTGGAAAAATATATCTCTGCAAATATGCCAGCGTTTAATTAGGTTTTTACCAAAAACACTGGCGAATGTTGTTAAAAACAAGAGTTATCTAACAAAATATTGCAGAATAAGTCTGTTTTGTTAAACCTCACTAAGGTTTTTTTTTACCTTTTTTTAGTTTCTAATTATGTGACCATTTTGGTATTGCGTTTTTTGCGTTTAAGTTAATTTTGCATTAAATAGTATTGCTGCTGTGAATTTTTTATTTCAAACTTAATAATAATTTGTTACTTTACTATTTCTAGTTATTAGTTTTAATATGTTGATCTAAATTTTTTAAATATATAAACAAATATATATGCTGAAAAGTCGTTTCTAATTATAAGTCCACTATTGAAGCTTAACTAAGACTCTAGAGAGAGCTACGATTGAAGCCAAAAGAGCCACGTAAGAAGCTCATTAGAAAAAGCTAAACTAAGACTCTAGAGAGAGCCAGGATTGAAGCTTAACTAAGACCCTAGAAAGAGCCATCATTGAAGCTAAACTTAGACTCTGGAAAGTGCCATGATATAAGCTAAACTAAGACTCTAGAAAAACCCAAGATTAAAGCTAAACTAAAACTCTAGAAAGGGCCACGAAGAAGCTCATTAGGAAAAGCTAAACTAAGACTCTAAAAAGACCTACGATTGAAGCTTAACAAAGACTCTAGAAAGGCCCAGGATTGAAGCTTAACTAAGACCTTAGAAAGAGCCATGATTAAAGCTGAACTTAGACTCTCGAAAGAGTCACGATTGAAGCTAAACAAAGACTCTAGATAGACTCAAGAAAGGGCTACGATTGAGGCTAAACTTACACATTAGAAAAGTCATGACTGAAGCTAAACAAAGACTCTAGAAAGAGCCACAATTGAAGCTAAACTAAGATTTTAGAAAAGGCCAGGATTGAAGATAAACTAAGACACTAGAAAAAGTCACGATTGATGCCAAACTTAGACTAAATAAAAACCTCGATTGAATAATTGAAGTTCAATTGTGATTGTAGAAATAATAATAATAAAACAGTTTTTACTGCGGACGTCAGATTGATATGTATTCATGCTTACTGTAGGGGTTTCTTTAAGGCAGCCTGCTACACATTTTTTTTATTATTCATGCAGCAATAATTGTTAAATGTTTTAAAATATACATGACATTTTACCAAAATATGTTACGGGCATTTAAAAATGTGTTGTATATATTTCATTATGGAGGTATTTTTGAATAACAAAAAAAAAAACCTTTATATAAATTGTTAATGTTTGGGCTACAAATAATGCAATACAAGATATACATATGTGTAGTAAATCAAATAAGTTTGATTTATTAAATGCAAAAAAAAAGATAAATATTTGAATTTTTTCTTTTGTGATAAAAAAGCTAAAGTTTGAATAAAAATTGTACTTGCAGCAATAGGCAGTATGCTTGTGCAACACAGTATGCATAAATGTGGACATAAATGGTAGGGTTTTTGTATTGGTAAAGACCAAATGTAAAATATTAAATGATTTATATAAAAAAACAAAATTAAACAATTGAATAAAAGCTGAAAAAATAGGACAAATATAAACCGTAATATGACAAGCTACAAATGTAAATAGCAATATTAAGGCTGTTGCACAAGATTTAACAATGTGTTTAATTTTGTAGGAAAAGAATTATAAATTTTATATACTTCTGGGATCACATTTAAGTTAAAGTTTAGATTTGGTTTAACTACATTTACTTAGCAAAATTAAATTGTCTTCCCAAACTGTTATTTATACATATTTGCTAAACTTGGAAATTTGGTTTTCTTAAAGAGTTCAATAAACTGCCGAATTTTTAATCATATTCAGCCTTTTTCCTCTTCTAATACATTTAAATGAAAATAAAGTAAATACTTTTTCGCTGTTTCATTTTCTGGTGTCATCATTGTTTCCAAAATAAAAAAAAAACCATTTGATGAATTTACGATACATTTTGCAGTTTTGTTCAAAATTTATGATGTTTTATTAAACTGTCCAGTGCAAACTAAATGCTCATAAATATCCTGAGTCATTTTGTGTCAAAAGCTCAAACCTCAAACAGAAAATAAAAACTCTTACCAAAAACTGTTTCGTATAAATTTTACATGACACACCATAATGCTACATAATTTGCATAATAATAAGTCTTTTCATCGATTGCAGTTTAAAGCAAAAGGACTAAAAGAAATTAACATATTTACGTTTCAAACAAACAAACTCAAAATTTAAAGTAGTTTACAGTATTGTGTATCTGAGTTACCAAGAAAAATCAATATGCACAGCTAGAAAATAAACATTCCACTCCATTTAAACTGATGACCATTTCAAATGGTATTTTTTAAAGCTTCATGATTCGATGATTTGCTGTTTCTTACTTTTATTATATTTCATTTCATGTTGCATTTATGCAGCAACAAAAAATAAACAAACGTGATAATTACACTGATAATGACCCACAACTCATTTGTGTGTGTGTGTTTTTTTTTTTGTGTATTTGCCAAACAAACACAACAATTTAGTTCTTTTGGGGTTTTTGCATCAGCAAATTTTTAAATTTTTTGCTTGATTTTATGTTTTAAAAATAAAACAAACAACAGCAAAAAGTTCTCATATACAAGTTAAATAAACACTGTTTTTAATTAAAAATTCAAATCATATACAAAAGACGTAACTTTACTTTACTTTTATTTTGTTTTTGTTTTTGTTTTCACCCCAAACTTAACTAGAGTTTAGCTTTGCAGTAAAATGTCGTAGCACTAATAAAGCTATGTATAGACGATTGTCAGATCATACAATGTTTTCAGATCTAGCAATGTACTGACATTGAAAAATTGTTAGCAAAAGGTAAATTATCAATGCTTTTGCTTACAACGTTGGAAGAACAAAAATTTTAAGTTCATTTTCTGAACATTTTTCGGACAACGTTGTCAGATCTGACAACGGTCTGTACAAAGCTTAAGACTGTAGACAGGCAGAGAGTTGGTTGTTAAAGTAAAGGGCGATTATTATTTGGGTAAGAGTGAGGTATTTAGTAAGAAGAACCAACCAAGCATGTTTGAAGCAAAAGTAAAGACTATATACGGAGATCAGTGAAAAAATTATAAAGACTGATGATTGAAGCTAAATGATAAATAAAGCCAAATAAACACTATATAAAGACCCATGATTGAAGCTAAATAAAAGGCCACACTAAAAGCTAAAGCAAGACCATATAAAAAGCCAAGATTAGAGCTGCAATTAAACTATATAAAAGAGCCACAATTGATGCTAATTGAGTACTAAAAAAGACTGATGACTGAAGTTACATGTCAAATATGTAAACACCCCAGATTGAAGCTAAGTGATGACTATATAAAGACTGACGATTTAAGTTAAATGAAACATTTCTAAAGATTCTTCATTGAGGTTAAGTGAATACGATTGAAGTTCAATAAAGACCACAGAAAGACCCACGATTGAAGATAAATTAAGATTATATAAATACCTACATTTGAAGGAGAATGAAGACAATAGACCGATGATTGAAGCTCAATAAATATTATTCAAAGACCGGCTATAACATTTAAATGAAGTATGTATATATAAACAGGGTCTTTATTGAAGCCAAATAAAGACCATATAAAAACACCCACGTTTGAAGCTAAATTAAGATTATATAAATAACCACGATTGAAGGGGTAATGAAGGCAACATAAAGACCGAAGATTGAAGCTCAATAAGGACTATCAATTTAAGTTAGATAAAGAACATACAAAGACCCATGTTTGAAGCTAAATGAAGACTATATAAAGACCTATAATACAAACTCAATAAAGGTGAATGATGAAGGTGAATAAAGATTATATAACGACCGAAGCTTAAAGCTCAATAAAAACTTTAAGAGGACCTGCGATTAAATGATATAATGACTAAAGAGCACCTATTGATACTAAATAAATATCTACGATTGAAGCTAACTGAAGGCAATATAAAGATGCACAAACGAACACTGTTGATTAAAGCTGACTACTTCTAAATAAAGACTGACGATTTAGGATTGATAGATACTCTATAAATAATGATGACTGAAGCTTAAGGAAGATTATATATAAAATAAATGGTTGATGCTAAACAAAAATGAACTTAGTGGCCAATAGGTTACATTTCTATCTGTGGTGTTTGTGAAATTTTCATTTTATTTATATATTAAAAAATTTTGTACATTGTTTTTGAAAAATATGCAAATGCGATTAAAAATGGATCCATTGCGATAACAGATTATATGTTAAGCCCGGACAACCAGCCGAATCGACAACGAGGTATATATCCCAAACGCTAACGTAATACTCTGTATTTGGTGGGACCAAAAGCTTACTCTCTATTATGAACTGATGTAAGCTGGCCACACCATCACATAAAACCTGTACAGAATGAAAGAGATTCATTACATTAGAGAAACGACCAGAATATGTGCCAGACATCGAAGCGTATCATGACAACGCTCAGGCAAATACTTGTTAAAAACTACTTAGAATGAAGTGGTTTGGAAGTTTTGCCTCACCCACCTTATAGTCTTACCGCTTTCAATTGATATTTGTTGCGATCGAAGTAGAACTGACTATGAGCAAAGGTCATAGCTAGCAATACTTTAAATAAATTTAAATTGTACAAATGTTTCAAGATAAAAGTTAAAAGTTAAAAAAATCGGTATGTTAATGTAATACACCAAATATTAAACCAAATCTTAGCCAAATATCTTGTTTACGGCCCACATCCGAAAATCTTTTTAACTAACATAAATGATTTAAAAATATTACATATAAAAATGCCTAATTTTATGCAAATCTAAGGTCCACTTCCGAAATTCAAGTCAACAAGCATAAATATCTTACAAATGTGGGTGCGCAAATAAAATTCAACACAAACATTAGTTGCATCAAATGTGATTATATATAATTTTATAACGATCGATTCTTAATTGGTCGTAGCTCCCATATAAGACCTCCTGCTGAAAAGTACTTTGCTGAAATACTTTGCGCAGTGTTGATATCGAGTTGATATAAAATTTAATGAAAATAAAAAAAATCATGCTTCTAATTTGTATGATAATCGGTGCATAATAGCTCCCATAAGGCGCTATACTCGGTGTAGTGTATTATATAAACGATTTGGCCAACCATACTTTTTTACTTGATATCTACGAGTATGTTTTAACAGAACCCAACTCCTTCACTCTCTCTCTCTCTCACATTGACATTTAGATTTATTTTACATTACAAAATGCTACAGTAACAATTTTTGCTATTGTTACAATACTGCTGTGTAACGAAACAGAAAACATCAGTGTACAACACTATGTTGGAACAATATAATATTTAATGGTTTAATTTAACTTGCAACTGTCAGTACAGGTAGAAATAAAGTGTTAATTTGCACCTACAACTGTTGTATGTCTGCATGCAACAATATGTACGACATAATGCATGTGCAGCATTTAATTGATGTAGTTGTTATTTTTTGGTTTAATTGATTTTTCATTTGTTTTCTTTCAGGGAATGAACGAACGTATAATCAATATTTGAAGGTATGTATATATATGCACATAATTATACGTTAAGATGTACGTGATTAAACGACAAACGAGTAAAATCCCCTGTAACTTTACATACACAAATGCCTCAAGTTATGTAGCCCAGTTTATTAAGAACTAATTTATTTTAGTTGACGTTTGTTAAAATAAATTTCAAAGTTTGAACTGATAATTGTGTAAATGTATTAAAATAAGGGCTAAATAGCGATATAATGCCAGCTATGAAAATTACAATAACTATTTAAGCACTAAAGTAAATTTATAATCGCAGCAGTTTATTAGGAAATAGTGAAAACCGTTTTTGCTAACTTTTTTTTTGCTGTCATTGTTGTAATTGCATAAATGAATACGTCATACAATGTTAATTAATGTTATAAGGATAAAATTAACAACAGCAATTTCTGTCATTCAATGTTAATAACGACAATTAATATAAAACCGATAAATATAATCAACTAAAAACTTTTTGATTAAAGGCAAATATATTTTTAAAATTATTGCATTTAAATTTTTCAATAATTTCTTTCTAATTTTTGTTTTTGAATTAAATAAAATTTTAAAGAACACTTGGCTCTTAATCATACAAATTTAGCTTCAAATCTGAATGTCTATATAAAATCTTTATATTATCATAATTCAGCTTCAATCATGGGTCTTTATAAATTAGTAATTTAGCTTCAATCAAGTGTCTTTACACAATCTTAATTTACGTTTAATCATGGGTCTTTATTTCATCTTAATTAAGCTTCAATCATGGGTCTTTATATAAACTTAATTTAGCTTTAATCATGGCTCTTTATATAATCTTAATTTTGCTTCAATCGCAGATCTTTACACAATATTAATTTAGCTTCAATCATGGCTCTTTACATAATCTTAATTTAGCTTCAATCATGCGTCTTTACAGAATTTTAATTTAGCTTCAATCATGAGTATTTACACAATCTTAATTTAGCTTCAATCGTAGGTCTTTGTATTTTAATTTAGCTTCAATCGTGGATCATTATATAATAAAAGTTTGGTTCAATCATAGGTCTTCATATAATCCTAACTTAGCCCCAATCATGGTCCTTTATATAATCTTAACTTAGCCCCAATCATGGGTCCTTTATATAATCTTAATTTAGCTTCAATCATGGCTCTTTAGCTTTAATTATGGCTCTTTATATAACTTAATTTAGTTTCAATCATGGCTCTTTATATGATCTTAATGTTGCTTTAATGATCATTAATCGCCTGCTTTCAACGCCTCGTAATTTGAGTAACTTAATTTAACGTGTGAATTTTATCGCTTGCAGTGGCAATTGTGTTCGATCTCTTACATTATTTCTAACAAGTATCTGTTACATTTTGATATGTTCAAATTAAAGTCTAAAAATTAATTATTTAGAGAGCGGCAAATTTGGTTAAATGTGTATATGGTTCTGGTTTTGATTTTAGACAGACCGAACGTCATACAGACAGATAAAAACAAAATGCCAAAGAAAGAACAAACATGAATACTAATTTGGAAATATTAAATAAATATATGTATGTATGTATATATAAATGTATTTATATTTATATTGTAAAAAGCAAACAAATTAGACAACTCATCAATTATTGGCAAGGCGTAACGTAGATATAGAACATTATAACGAAAAGTTGCCTTTTATTTATTTTATGCTGTATTTATTCTTTCATTTTCTTGTTTGGAAGATGTCAATGACAACAATAACGATGGTGTCAAAAGGGGCGGTAAAGACAGTTAATCAAATAAAAATGAACTGTTTGTAGAGGGTAAAATTATACGTTTATCTTTTGAAGATAAATTTAGTTGTTTTGTTTACTCAAGAGCAAAATTATATTGACACAACACTCTGCTAAGATTTTTATTTTTCCTTACGAATAATTAATATGAAAGAGGATTAAAATAAATTCATTGGGTTTTATTTAGTTAATGGGAAAATAGCAAAAGTATGTAGAAGAGCAACAGTTAATAGCAACATAGGATAAATAAAAATGCGTGTTATACATTGGTGGTGGATTTCGGTTTTGGTGTATAAATTTATTAATATTAAATTGTATTAAGTTTATAATGACTTTAATTTCAAGTGACACAAATTGACATAGAGAAGACAGTTTATTTTTATAAAACCAAATTGCAGAACATTAAATATTTATGTATAAGTCTTGACAGAAAGAATACGAAAAAACTGAAGAAAAAAAGGAGGCAACATGTAAATAAAAAATTGAAAAAATGATATTTACAGCAAATTTCGAACCACCGGTAACACAGGTTAAAATATTGATGTTTGATTGTTGGCTAGCAGGTACCGCAGTGGTGCAGAGGTTACAACGGAAAGAATTCTGATGAGAGAATGTGGTGATTCTCGAAACATGTAAATTCAACCCAAGTTCAATCCCCAGCTCAGCCAGAGAAAATTATCAATAAAATTTTAATATAGATTTCATGTTGTAAAACAATTCCTTTAGTATATGAGTATAAAAGTAATTTTCGGAAGAGGGCTTTATATGGGGAATACGGTTAAATATGGACCGAAATTCACATAATTCTAAGAAAATACAAAACAGTTTTCTGGAAATTCTGTGAAGTTACGTTGTATATGTTGGACGTGAGAGTGTTTTACACGGACGGACAGAAAGACGGATATGGCTCAGTCGACTTAGAATTTCATAACGATCAAGAATATACATATATACTTTGTTGGATCTCAGGTGAATATTAACAAAGTTTCAGACGAAATGATAAACGTAATATACCCTCATTCACCACTCTTGGTGGTGGAGGGTATAAAAATTAACAACCGCTTGCTTTTAATATGTAGCAGCTCTGTTTTCTCCTCAACATTTTAAATGTTGAACAAATCTTTTGTTTTTTTCTGTTTAAACAATTGTAATTAAAATCCACCAAAAAAACAGAACCACTAGTTCTCAGCCATTGAGCAATGAATTACTTAATTGAAACTTATCATTACAATTTAATCTTGAAATTAATTTTATTGTATAAACCACTTTAATTTGAAACAAATGGAATTTCCAAAATTATTTAGAGAAAAACAATATCAATATTATTTACGCAGCCCGTAAAAGTTTTTTTTATATTATTATTATTATTATTATTTGACCAGTATCGAATGTAATAAATAAAAATTTCATATCATTTACAAAAGACAGCTAAGAGCAGCAGCTCTCTAGACGGTTTAATGATTGCAGCAATGATTTTGTCAAAGCCAAAGTGCACTGATCCATAACTGTCGAGTACTTAAACTCTGTGGCTATAAATTATTGTAACTCATGGGCTCTGGGTTATTATTTTTCATTTAATTGTGCAAGTATTTATTCATTGGTGTGTCAACTTGTTACGCCCCAAAGTGTCAAGTGTGGCAAAGGGTATGGTAAAAGAATTTGTTATTTAATATTTCAAATCATGTTTTGTTGTGCCTGAAATGCTAGTATTCACTAACTTTTGCAAAACCCTTTACTAACATGTGATTTCCTTGTATCAGTTGTTGATATGCAAAAAAAAGAACATCTTGTATTCGGGAATTAAATACCAGCACCAAACTGTGTATGAACAAATCAAAAAACCAGGAATATTTTTTAATTAAAATTGACAAGTTTGGACAGATTGTTTTTCTTTTTTTTTTGGTTTGCGTCTGTGTAAGTTGAAGGTTCCTTCGTTCAGTTCAGTAATACTTACTTTGTGACAGGCAACGCATTATGAATGATGAAAATGTATGCATTAAAACAAAATTACTTGAAGGAAGATTAAATTTTTTGTTGTCTGTTGTTTTGTTTTTAAAGGATCCTCCACCAAGCTCTTGCCACATGTATCTGCTGTAGAAATCTACTTACGAAATTTCATGCATATTACAAAACAAATTTAAGCTCTTACTGAAAGACTATTTTCATGGTATTTATCAGAAATATAATTTGTTTAGAGAGAACACGGAAGACGATTTTAAAGTACAGTGGAGTAATTGCTAGCAAAATCAATTATTGTGGCAGCATATTATTTTGTTGTTGGGTAAGATAAATAACCTTGTAAATATTTACTATTCCCAAGTTTAGGGAAACACAAAACTTGTAAAGCATTGATAGTTGCTTTTCGTTTAAATTAACAAATGCCAGAAGTTGTAATTAGAAAACTCTAAGGTGTTTTGGTATGCAACTTAACTCAAGCACAGTGGGTCAGAATCAAAATATTTTGCAAATATTAACACGAAATTTGACACAGAAGTAGAGGAGAATAATTTGGGTTTAAAATTTGAAGATGGACCCGAGAAATAACTAACAGAAGGAGGGATTAGTTAAGGTTTTAACTGAATATTTAAACAGTATACAAAACAACAATATGGTAGGTACGAGGGTGGTTCGGAAACTTCTTAGCCTAGCACAAATAGAGAATAGTGAGTTTTTCAAAAAGATTTTTATTTTTCTATATAATCTCCTGAAACTGCCATACACTTAGTCCAATGCTTATCTAGCAATTCTATCCCTTGATTAAAAGAGTTTTCCTCAAGCCCTTCAAAATCTTGTTTTATTACTGTCATTGCATCTTCATTTGAGATAAAACGCTTGCCAGCTAGGAATTTTTTTAGATTTGGGAACAGGTAAAAGCCACTGGGAGCTAAATCAGGAAAATAAGGTGGGTGGTCTAGCAACTCGTACTTCGTTGATTTTATTCATTGTTAAAACACTTTTGTGCGCTGATGTGTTGTCTTGATGAAAAATTATTATTTTTTGTTGTAAGCCAGAACGTTTTTTTTTTTCGAATTTTTACATTTAATTAAACCAAAATATTGCAATAGTACTCTGAATTTATTGTTTTACCCTTTTGCAGATAGTCAATCAATGAAATACCTTAGAGGTCACAAATAACAATTGCCATAACCTTACCAGCCGATTGAATTGTGTTTGCCTTTTTTGTGGCACTTCCTCCAGCTTTCATTGCTTGGATTGTACTTTTGTCTCTTGAGTATAGTGGTCGATCCATGTCTCATCAGCAGTTATGAAAGGACGCTTAAAATCCATTTTATTTATTTTTGTTTTTGACAATTTAAACAAGTTTGAGGAATTTTCATTCTTATACGATTTTGATCGACCGTCAACAAATGCGGCACCCATCTTGTAGAAAACTTTTTCGTGTGTAGTTCTTTATGCAAAATTAAATGGACTTGATCATTTGAGATGCCCGTGATATTAGCTCTATAACCGATGAATGGTCATTTAATATCATATCATGTACTTTGGCTACAATTTCTGTTGTTGTTGCGTTTTTTGGACGTCCACTACGTGGTTCATCCTCAATGCTTGTACGACCACGTTTAAATTTACCAAATGACACCAGAAATTTCTAATTTTTCCATTGCAAAAAAAAAAAAATCGCCGATGAACTGTTTCTATACGAAGGAGTTGTCAGATCGAAAAGAAATTTAACATGTGTTCAAAGCACAGATGGAAATTTCCAAAACACTTAACTTGTATATTTACACACAGTGGGACAGAAATAAAATAACACTATCCAAACTTTAGAGATTTAAGATTGAAACTACTGGTGAGTCAGGTGATTCACAGCATTAACAAGTGTACACAAGATAATTACCATAATTAAGCCCGACGTAGGGTACAATATTTCGCTGTTAGAGTACTAAGCTCAAGTGACATTAAATGTTAGAATTAACTAAATTAATTATTATAATAAACAAGTCACTTTAATTATATTTAAAGTCCCTGTATCATTGTCATTGAGTTTTTGAAAGTTTAATGGCAAAGTTGTTTCATTTAAATTATTGTTTAAATAAGATTTACAAGTTTAAGAAGTACATACAAATTCAATTACATTTTCAAGGATATTTATTTTAAATGACATTACAATACTAAGACAATTTATCAATACACAAAGCATTAGCACTTTTTAAAATACAATAGCAATTATGCTATAAATTTAGTCAAACTATAATAAACTTTTATTATTGTCCTGTTTGACCTAAATTCCCCTCAATTAATAAAACTTCAGTGATCCACCTTTTTAATTAAAATCCATTTAAATTTACAATCTCAACGCACTTAAAAACCACTTTAATATACAAATTTGAACAAAATTTCCAACAATATACAAACACATACATATAAATATCCACCCTCTTCTAAAAATGACTTAATTTTGTTGAAACTAGAGCAAGCACACACTCCTCCTCCCACTAATAGCATTTACGACTATTTGCTTTACTCAATTGTAGTTGTAGTCCCTAAAAACTTTATTTAACTTTCAACTGTTACAAATAAAGCCAGTTAAGAGAACCTGTTTTTCCATTTTCCAGCACATGTAGCTATAAAATATTCAAGCAGTATTTTTGTAAAAACCAGAACAAGTCTTACAAATGTAGGACTTTTCTCTTGTTTGGCATTACCGACATACTGAACGATCTGTAACCCCACTTAAATGCAATACTTAAACAATGGTCAAGTGCCACCATATATTATACATACATATGTATGTACGTACATCTACTGCATAAATGTCTGTATATGTTGTGGCTATGTAGGCTTAAAACCTATTGTAAGTCCTTTTTTTCATCATCTCAACCAACAAAATGCAAATGATACCTTTTGCCATGCAAAGATACAAAAGTTAAGTGTGTACGAAGGAAAACAAGTGTAATAAAAGGAGATGAGACTGAAAATTCGTTACACAGTTCATTGAACTAAACTTAAATTTTAGTTTCATGTTAATCAATTTTAATTAAATTTTAGCTTTAAGCATTAAACACATTCGCCGCAGCAGGCTACACGACCATACGACTTTAAATGTCGCTGGCTATAAATGACGCCCTGTAGCCAGCTGCTTCCGAAATCAGCTGATCGGGAAGTCTAACATTTTAATAAAAAATAAATTTGTTGCATACATGTATTATATGTGTCATATTAGTTTAGTTAAAAATAAAATGGAAATGGACGACGAAAAATTAATTGCCGTAGTAAAAAAAATACAAATTATTGCATGAAAAAACTTTAGTACAATATGGGAACAAATATAAAAGGGCAATGGCTTGGGCTGAAGTAAGCGCCGCCATGAAACTAAATTGTAAGGTTTTTGTTTACACACTAAAAAAAACGTTTATTTAGGGATTTATTTATGAAAAAAAAAACAAATCAATTTAATTTGTTGGCATTTGCCGCTTTAAATATGCCGCGCATATTTGCCTACCTACAAAAATTATAAGCGTAAAAAAGAACAGCTGATTGCCGCACGCAGCCGCATGCCGCTTACATCCACTAGCAGTTTTGACAGCGACGAAAAAATCAACATGGACAACCCCCTGCAGTCATCATAATAATCATTCCCATACAAACGTGTGTATTTTTTTTTTTTTATTAAATAATGTAGGTAGTTAAATACACTCCTGAAGAAGTTTTCCAAAGGAAATCGATATATCGAGTAATTTATATATAAACATCAAAAATCTTTTATAAAAAACAAAAAGTGACCTCAAGCTTAAAAATTATTTAATAAAAAATCAAACAAAAAGGTCAAAGAAAATAAAATAAATTTTTTTTTTAATATTTTTGTCGGTAGCCTGCTGTGGCGAAAGTGTTTAATGCTTTAGTCATAGATCTTTGTAGTTCTATTTTAGCTTCAATCTCAGGTTTTATGGTTAAATTTTAGCTTCAATTGCAATGGTTTATGTAGTTGAATTTTAGCTTCAATCTAAGGTCTTAATATAGTTCAAATTTAGCTTAAATTTTAGGTTATTATGCTGGTTAATTTAAGCTTGAATGTAGTCTTTATGTAATTCAATTTATCTTCAATCGTTGGTCTTGTAAATAAGGTTTAGCTTCAATAATTAATTTCAGCTACAACTCTAACTTCAACCATAGGTCTTTATCTGATTCAATGTTACCTACAATCTTGGGTCTTTATATAGTTAAATTTTAGCTTTAATCGTAATTCATTTTTATTTAGCTCCATTTTAAAATCTTTTCCGTTAGCCCTCGTACAAAGGCTTAAGCGTGTACAATTCTTCAAAAACACATACAGGCACACAGGTATTTACATGTGTTTGAGTGTTGACGTGTATATGTATGTGTTTGTGTGTAAATGCGAATATTTGCATATTTGTGTTTTCTGTTTGTTTGACCCAAAAAAAAAATAAAAAACAACACAGAAACAAAACTGGGTAAGTGACACAATATTAAAACGTTTTGGCAAACAAAACAAATGTTAAGTGTTCCTTTTGAAAACAAAAAGGCCAAAACTGGACACTGCATAACAGAAACTATATATAAATATTACTCTTGTACGAAGGTCACACATTAAAAGGAGATAAAACTACAAAAAGATTTAAATTATTTAAGTCTCACAAGCTGTGAGGGATTGTGTGATGAAATGTTGGGATGCTGTAGCTAATATGGTAGCTAATGCAAGAAAATCAAAAATAGATATTCCTCAAACTTTATAAATAATGTTGATACTGACACCTAATATTATATAAAGATATAATTTTCTCTTGGTAAAAATTCCTAAAATAAAATTTAATAAATCCCCAATTTTTTTGTTTATACAGCTAATATTTTGTACTTTTGTTAGCCAGTGTAGTTGGCTTTGTATTGCCAAGATATATGTACATATATCATTCCATCAGCTTTCTAGAAAACTTTACTGTGCTCTTAAATCATACGGACACTTTTGCTCTACTTATAATTACAATTTATGTACATTTCTGGAATTAGTTTCTAACATTAGTACATAACTAATGCTACAATATTCATTAGGGTAATAATTCAAAGAAAGACTTTTAAAATATGTTGGGAGTATTCTAATAGTTTTACATAGGCATTATTGCAGTAATTAATATTTTATCAGAACAAAGAGCATATCTTTGTAGGTAATCATATTTTTGCATAAAAATTAGACATGTGACATATGAAGTTTGCATAACAAACAAAGTTCTATAGAGATTAGGCTTCATGCACAAAATTAACATAAACTTTTTAGAAAGGTTTTGTTAATAAATAAATGATCAAAATTAAGTAATTTTTTGTTAATGAATAAGCTTTGCTTAATATGAGAAAATGGAAATATTTTATATTTTCTCATATTTGGCGTGGGCGTATGATTAATATTAATTTTTATTTAGATTTTTTTAAAAACTTTTTTCTTAGTGATTTTAATAGCCCAGACTTTAAGCTAAATACTATATTACATTTAGTTTTGATTTGTCTCAAATCCAAGGATTTAGATGGCTTTAAATAAAAAACCTTGTTGCCAGAAATAAGATATATAATTGAAAATAGCTCAAATCTAGTGTAAGGAAAAGTAAAATAGAAATTAATAAAGTAATATTTAAAATTCAAGCAAGTTATAGCAAACTTCAATTAAACTTCAAGCTTTCTTTAATACACATTACTTTTAATTTATTAATTGAAATTGTCATTTATTGAATTTTCCTAAAGCATTGACCCTAAATACAATTTTAACAGCTTTAAATTTAAAATTTATAATATTTACCCACCAACCGTAATCATCATTAATCAAAATGTCAATATATCTGTTTGCAACGCCAAAGTTTTGGACCATTTTAAAAACATTTCATTCAAACTGCACGATTATGTTGCTGTAGTAAATAAATATTGCAAAAATTTGTTTTTGCACACGTTCGTCTCATCAAATTTGCTGTCATTAGTATCAGTAAATAATATCAACAGCAAAATCATCAGCCACATCATTATTATCAACATTATCAACAACAGCAGTAGCAGCAGCAATAACAGCGTCATTGTAAACCTAACAGCAACTGCAGACAATGGCAACGAACAAAATTGACAGGTTATCAAAATTAAAAATTATAAAAAAAAAAATCCAAAAATTTTTATGGAAATTTGTTTTTAAAGCCAAAATTAAAGAAGTCAATTTAAATACAATAATATTATTAATGGTTGAGAGTGACCATAAAAGGTGCTATATACATATGTATGTTTAATTGTTAAATGACTGATAGTAGAGAAGGCGTTAAGATAAATGATGTGGTATAAATACAGCTTTATTAAGTTATTGAAATTGAGGAATTCAAAACAATATAGAAACAATTTAAAAATTGAGTATGATGAATTGTTATACTATGTATATAAATAAATATATTTATTTTTTTGGTAAATATTTAATTGACAACTATTCAGCCTTGTACTTTGGAAAAAGATTAAGATATTGCAATATTTTGTCATAACATGACAACAGGTTATCTGACAATATGTAAATTTATTGTCAAATTTTTCTCCTCCTTATAAACGAAAAAATTAAATTCGTTAAAACAATCACAGTAGAGAATCCAAATTTTTGCAAATAAATCTGGCATTTCTATATGACCGGTACGATAGTGATAAAACTTGATACCGTCACAGCCAAGGAGTATTGGAGTTAAAGTCTTGAAGACGAACCCAAAAAACTTCCAAGAGAGGGGGTCTGCAGGTATTTATATGGTTCAATTTTAGCTTCAGTCGTAAACCTTTATGTAGTTCAGTTTTAGCTTTAATCGTTGATTTTATGCAGTACAATTTGAACTTCAATAGAAAGTCTTAATATAATTAAATTTTAGCTTTACTTGTAGGCCTATGTAGATCAATTTTAGCTTCAATCTCAGGTCTTAATGCAGTTCAATTTCAGCTCCAATCATAACTTCAACATTAACGTCTTTAGGCAGTTCATTTTAGCATCAATCGTAAGTCTTTATGTAATTCAATTTTAACTTCAATTGAAAGCTGTTATATAGTTACATTTTCGCTTCAATCATATCCAAATTTTAGCTTCAATTATACTTTCTTATGTACTTAATAAGCTTTTATTTAGTCCTGAATATATTATGAAACTCCTACTTGTAGTTTGGTATAATAAATTCAACATACTTTTAGTTGTAATGTAGTATCGTCATATATTGGTATTTCCCTACGTTTTTATTTGCCCTGGCGTGGTAAACAATATAATAAAATAATGTCTTAAAAACAAGAAATACACAAATTAAATTTTGATTGACACCCAATCGTTCAGAATTTTAACGATTTGTTTTTCTTTACGTTATTGATTATTTTACAGTTTTACTGATATGATGACAGTTTTAAATTTCTGTGAAATTTTCTGGGTGGTATCAATAAAAATCTTACATACTTAATGTGAGTTTAGGGGTTAAGAAAAAAAAAATCGAATGGGTTATACTCAGACAAATTTGGTTTTCAAAATTATTAAAGACATTAATGTGTTTTTATACCCTACACCACCATAGTGGAGATTTAAGAATCTATTATAACTTGAACTATTTTCTTTTATTCGTTTTAGTTACCCGTTTTAGTTCAGAAAGTTGTGTCACTATGAATTGATATTTTATATTTCCCCTCCATATTTCGTTGATAAGAATATTCAGCCTACACCATATTAGTGGGGAGGGCATATTGGATTTGTGCTGATGTTTAAAACGCCCATAAATACTACTTTAACACCCACCTAAAAGTATACCGATCGAGAATCATTTTCTATGGCTGTCCATGTAAGCGTTGTGTGCAAAGTACAGGTCGCAGTTTTAAAGATATTTTTAAAAAATTTGGTACGGTCTATAATAGCTCATAGCTCCATATAGGAGCCCATTTCTTAAAGTCTATTTTTACACACACTCGTATACTGGGTGTAGGGTATTATACGTTCTGGCTTGACCGACAATACTTTCTCTTCGTTGTAAATGTAATTTAAATAAAAACTCAACTCTTTATTGATGTCGCAGAATTAAAAAAAAAAATATTTGTTGGTGATATGTGAGAGATACTGTGAGAGTCAGTATAAAGTAAACAACTAATATTGTTAAAAAAAATATTAAAATTCAAAACATCATCATTTGGTGGGTATATAATTTTGGGCACAGTCGATTATAAACTCTTACTTGTTTATATGAATATAATTAAGCTTTTATTTTAATATTATGTGGTGTTGACTTTATTTTGACGGTCAGAGTATATTCAGGTTTCAATTTTAAGCTTTATAGCTAGAAAATGGAATCGAAAAACGATTTTTCCAATTCATCGATATAACCTGCCTGTGAAAACAAATGTGTTTAAAAAACTACTCCATGTTCAGCTATTTAGTTTAATTGTTGTTGTTAAATTAAAAGCAACATTTAAATGAATAAATTAAACTACATATATTAATTTTAAACAAAAAACATATTTATAAGCATATAATTTGTTTTGTTTTTGCCTAAAAATATTTAACTGAGGCGCAATTATTTGCAGCATATTGTCAAATTCTTAGTATAGGTATATTTTGTTAAATGTGTGTATCATACTGTAGGAAATACGATCACATTCAAAGCAAGATACCGAGAAAATAGTGTCGGAAATCTAAATTTGAAACCTCGAAAGAATAAATGATTTGTACATACAGTGGTTGCCAGCTTAATTTATGCAAGCAATATCAAAATATAAAAATTCCTCAAATTAAATTATTTGCTTAAAAAAAAAAAAAATTATTTCAATTATTTAAAAATGCTTTATTATCAAAATCATAAATTTAATTATAAAATATTATATATTAACTTAAAGAAAAATAAGAAAAACAACAAAAAATTCAAATTCAATGAAAGCAAGATATTAAAAATAATAAAAGGTTCTACTTTTTGATAGAGAACTACTTTTAACCTGTTTTGCATTGAGTCAGCTAGTTTTTGAGTGGTTTCTTCTATTATTTTATTCCGTTTTCTACTAAAGCTTTTTTCAGCGATTCTTTACTTGAAATATGGTGATTGCGAATATTGTTTTCTAAAATCGCTCACAAATTTTCAATAACGTTTAAGTCCGGAAACTGTGCAGGTGGTTCCATTAAATGAGGACAGTTCCATATGAGCCAGGTTTCAACAACATTGGATTTGTGCTTTGGGTCATTATCTTGGTAAGAGCGGAAGTTGCTTCTCAAACTCAATTTTTGCGCACTCTTTTTAACCATATTAGCCTCAATGAAAACTAAATTTCCAACACCCGTTGCCGCCATACAAGCCCAGATCATAACACTACATCCGCCATGTTTAACTGTTATGCGAAGGTTCTTTGTTTGGAGTTGCGTATTTGGCTTTCGCCACACAAAAGACCTTCCATCTGAACCAAAAATGTTAAATTTCTACTCATCTGAAAAAAATTACGGTTCTCCAGAAATCTAAACCTTTTGAAATGTGACTGTTAGCGAACTCTGATCGCAACCTTTTATTTTTTGCGCTTATGGAAAGCTTTTTTAGTCGTACTCCATTACGAAAGTCATGTGATTGTAAGACACGCCGAATCGTCTTTCCAATACCAGTGGCCACTTATCAGTTATATTAATTAAAGTCACAGGTTATTTCGTGTATATTATAAACATAAAAACAACTATTATCTATAAATTAAAAAAAGGTTAATTAATATTTGGTGGGGTAACTTTTTGCCTTATCACACTTCTTAAACGAGAATTTACCAAAAAAACTAATTTTTTTCGTGTTACGTATAACGATTCCGTTTCTACGTTGGATATGTTATAAAGTCTGATTGTTTGTTTCAGGCAGATGCCAGCAATTTTCAATTACATTTATGTCTGGTGATTGGGGTGGCGTTTGGAGCACATGTGGACATTTCAAAATCAACCATGTTTTCACTACACCCGACTTGTGCTTTGGATCGTTGTCTTGATAGAAACTGAAATTATCTTTTATGCTCAATTTTTCCGCACTCTGAAGTAAATTTGCCTGCAAAATATTTAGGTATTGAAATTTATCCATAATCCCTTAAATAAAGTGCAAACTTTCAACTCCTGATGCCGACATGCACCCCCAAACCATTACATGACCCCCGTCATGCTTTACAGTAACACGTAAATTTTGAGTTTGGAGTTCCGTATTTTGTTTCCTCCACACGCAAACCCTTGTATCAGACCCGAATATGTTATATTTACTCTCATCGGAGAAAAAACCGGTGTCCCAGAATGAATCTGACTTTCCAAGGTATTACGTTGCGAACTGTATTGTAAACTTTTTATTCCTGGCACTTATAAAATGTTTATTTCGAGCCATTCGATCGTGAAAATCATTGTTACGAAGAATATTGCGGATGGTTTCAGGGTTGCTCCTTATTCCAATGTACCTTTGCCGCATTCCACAGATAAATAGGGTGAACTTATTTTTGGTCCTGCTTTACTTTTCTTATAATCCACCTATCATCAGCTTCATTGAGCTTTTCTGCCCTTATCTGCAATGCAATTCTAGCTCATATCAACAATTTCAGCATTTTCTTTTGGGTTTTGCCCTCTTTAAAGTGTTTAACCAACCACCATCAAACAAATAATTAACCAATTGATGTAACATTATTATTAATGACAAATTAAGTTAATGAGCAAAACAAATGTTATTAAGACTAAATACTTTTAAAATATTAAAATAATGAAAACAAATAATTTCATGCTTTAAAACTAAATAAAGCCTGATAGCAAACGGAACAATTTTAAATATATTCATATTTTTAATGTTAAACAAAATAATACAAGGATGGGTAAATATTATACAAACATCAGTATTATTGAACAAAATATATAGTTAAATACATATAAATTCTATTTTACAGTTTGTCGATTTTGAAACTTATCATCAGCAGTATGATGCCAATATTGTTAAAACTATGGACTTAAAATTACTGAATATGACAAATTGCAGGGTTATCTCTGGTTTTCTAATATTTAATCAAGATCTGGATCAATTTGATGTTACATTTTTTATTAGCGCCTTTAAGAGAAACGGCAAACCATGGACTTTGCTCAATATCACCATAGATGGTTGTGATTTTGTAGAGAAACCCAAACGTAAGAATGTGTTTTTTCCCTACTTTTTCATGGCAGAAATACGTGCCTCAAATCCAGATTTTCCAACAAAATGTCCCATAAAAAATCTAATGAATACATTGTTTTGTATGTATGTACCTATTCGTATATAAAAAATTAACATTAATGTTTATTTATGTTTTATAAGGATAAAGAAATTTTCATTAGAAATGTTTATTTCAATACCGAAAAAATTTTCTTGGACTTTCCGGAATTAGCTTTTAATGCGGTAATTATGTTGAGAGAACAGCGGGTGCAAGTATTTAAACTTTTCTTTGAAGGTTGGGTGAAAACAAAAAGTTTAATATTAAGTTGTTTTCTTAAAAAATTTAACGCAACTGAAGTCTAAAGTGTAGTTATTTCTAATGGTTTAAGTGAAATGAAACATTAGAAATAAATTAAAGCAAATGAAATTAAAGCACTAATTTTATATACACATTGTGTTCATTAAATATTCTTCAAGCCCAACATTCTTAAACAACAAAGAATACTTGCAGAACATTTTGTTCCCCTAAGTCCTTCAACAGACAGACAGACGGATAGAATATCTCGCAGCCTGGCAAAGTCATATGCTGCTGAAAAAGATGAATTAATTGCGAGACAACACGACACAAAAATAAGCGACAAAATAAGTACAGAGATCGCACATGGTAGCACTTTATCTCCCCTACTATGAATTTTATTCGATTAATGTTTCAAATCCATCTTTTGGGCCGATGGCATAGCGATATTGTTAAAACGAAAAGTTTTAAACATAAAAATAAGCTCTTAACATATCCTAGAAAGGTGTCAGCTTAAGAAGACTAAATATAAACCAGGTCCCTATTCCACAAACTATTCCACAACTTTTCACTTCACACTTATCGAATTGTATATTTTTGTACAGAGATAAGAGTTTCTTAGTCAAAATATTCTTTGCATTTTACACTAAGAAAATGTTTGAAAAACTTTTGTAAAGTTTTTGCTCTCTCCTGCAAAGTGTGTTTGCAAAGAGTTTCACAAATATATAAAGCGTGATCCATTTCGTGTTTCCCTACTTTTGAAAAGATAAAAACACAGACAATTTAAATTTAATGGGGATTGTTTATTATCATTTGAAAACACATTCTTTGGTATTAAATTTTTGAAGATTATTCGATCAAATGTTGGTCGTTCGAGCATTTCGACTGGTAACTGACGAATGACACGCGTGATTTTTTTTCTCCAAAACTTGAATCGAAGCGGGTTTTTCCGCATGAACTTTAGATTTTACATATCCCCACAGGAAAAAATCTAACACACGATCTTGGTGGCCAATCGACCGGTCCAAAACGTGAAATTATGTGCTCACCGAAGTGTTCTGTCAATAAATCAATTGTTTGATGCGATGTGTGGGAAGTGGCGCCGACATGGTCTATTCGGTCGAATATTATCCAATAATGAATGCTGGGTCTCAAAATGGGTGATGGTGTTGCGAATAGTACGCTCAGTACGCCGATTATCTTGACCATAAATTGAGCGAAGTGCACGTAACACATTCCTCACAGAACGTGAATTTTCGTAATAAACGATTTGTAAACGTTGTTCAGGCGTAAGTCTTTCCATTATGAAATGCCAAACAATACTAAACAAAAATAACATGGCAGCATGACACGACTCACACGTGCTCTGTCAAAAAAAAGCCTATTGAAAAAAGTATCTCTACTTGTAACACCCATTACAACTTGTTAAAATGAGCCTAAAAATAAAAATAGAAAAAAACTTGCAGTTACTCCTTATTTCACTTTAACCTCAATAAATCTTTCAAAAGTGTTTATAACGAGATAAAGTTTAACACGCATAATATTTATATGTACAGAAGTCATGGCACTAAATTTCGGTCCATAATAGGCCATATCTCCTGACTGACTATACTGTCTTACTGTTGTTTATTTTATTGAGCTCAAAAATCAAAGTCTTCTAAGGGAAATTATATCCAAATATCTGTTATCTAACACCCACAAATGCCCATTATTTTTTTTTTTTTTAGGAATATTTAAACAGCCTTAAAGTATGCTTTAAATAAAACACTTTTTTATATTATAGTTTATGTATCATAAAACATTTGTTTATTTACTAAAATGTTTAAGATTTTCGTTGCTTAATTTAACTAAAAAACTAAAATAATAATTATTGTTTTATTTCAAAATATGTTTACTGTTACAAAACACAAAATGTTTAACAAGTTAATTATCAAAAAAGTAAAAACTTTTCCTTTAAAGTTTTTATTTCAAAATAAATCGTATGATTTTCGTTTTTGTTAAGTAAAACACTTTAAAACTAAACAAAAAAAAATAATAAAAGTTATAAACATTTAAGAGTTAATGTTAAATAAGTTTCGTTATAAATGTTTATTAAAAGTTAGTAATACAGCATTTGTATATTTATATTTCTATGTGTATATAAAGTATGATATTTAGCTTAAGAAACTATTTAAAATTAGGCTTCATTTCATATAAAGTTCAATTCTTTAAAAATGTTTTGTTTAAACCAACTAAGTACTCACATTAACCTTTTAAGAAAATGAATATTTAGTATGTTGAAAAATTTATCATTTTTAAATTTGTTCCTTGATCACACGCAGCATTTAGCGATGTGCCAGTGTTTTTATAATTAGTTTTAAAATGATAAAGATTGATGAGTGTTAAACTTGACATACACATTCTCTGGCCTCACTTAATAATATATATCACATAAATAATATTTAATTATTTTAAGTTAATATGATTTTGTGTTTTTTTTAATTTGTTTTTACTTTAAAAATTACACAATTTTTTTTTATTAGGTTTAAGTTTGAAAATGTAATATTTTTTTGTAATGCATAAAAATATCGTATAACTTTGTATGGTTTGTTTAAGAAAAAATAAATAATTTCCCAAGAAAAATTTTGCAATTATAAAAGTTTTGCCTAAGTAACCATGTAGTTTATAAAGAGTAACTGTAATTTATATTTATAGTTTTAGTATTTATTTGTAGCTAAAACCAACAAAATATTTAAAACATATGTACATATGTAGTATTCTAAAAGTAAACGGTTACTCTTTTAAAGTAATCGAATTTTTTTAAAAGTAACCATCAAAAAAAAAAAAAAAGATTTCCCAGGAAAAATGTTTGAATTATAAAAGGTTTGCTAAAGAGTAAATGGTTTGTAGCTTTAAACAACAAAATATATAAAACATCGGTAGTATTCTAAAAGTTAATGGTTACTCTTTTAAAGTAATCAAATTTTCTTAAAAGTATGCATCAAAAAAAATGTATCCCTAGAAAAATGTTTCAATACTTAAATGACCATTCAGTTTATATAGAGTAACTGTATTTTCAATAGTTTTAGCATTTATTTGTAGCTAGAACCAATAACATATATAAAACGCAATTTGTTTTTTATAAGTAACCAGTTACTTTTTTTAGTAACCGAATTTTCTTAAAAGTAACCATTACAATCAATGATTTTTTCCCAACGAAAAACAAATATTTTTTTATAACTAAGTATTTATGTTTCGCTTTTCTTTGCCTTTCGTCTTATTGAAGTAGCCACATTTTCTAAAAGTAACCATCAAAACTAAACGAATTTTACTAAAGAAAGATTGGTTTACTGGTGATTGTCAGACTAAATTTGCAAAAGAGTAAGGCTACTATGCAGCCGGTCAAAAATTAGTGTCAAATACATTTCGTAACGGTTTAAATATCTATACAATGCCTTGCATTGTAATTAAGGCGGTTCCCAAAATTCTTATTTTAATGTCAAATACAAATTTTTTGTGTGTGTACTTAGTTTTTTTTGCATTGCAGTTCTTGTTTGTTGTTGATGCGTACGGTTGTGTTTCTTAGCTGCTTCTTAAAAACTACTCTTACATTTATTTTTTTCTTAATAAAATGCTTTAACCTATATACCAATACAAGGGTACCCTTATCAGAAGCGTAAGGGATATTTAACTTTCAGTTACTCCAAAGCCAACCCAAAAAAACAGGAAATCTTAAAATGATGAAAATCTTTAGAAAATTATTAGCTAAAGGAACTTGCGAAACCTCAACTTTGTATCTGTTATTGTTTAAAAGATATTTTACTTTAAAGTTCGTTCGGGTACTGGTGTATCCGTGTCAGGAGGCTTAAACAAATGATTCCCGGAAAAACTGCTTAGTCATCTAGAAGTCAAGTGTTTATCTGTCGGGATATGTCTACGATGGCTATCACATTTATCTGTCTCCTAGTCATAGAAAGTCTGTGTTTATATTCGAATATTGCACTGCTGCAATAATTCCTACAAAAAAGCAACTTTTTTTTTGGCAACTCTTCAGTCTAGCACTAAAGTCTAAGTTTCCAAGACCCTTTCATGACCGCAGCAATGGTTCGAAAAATTCCTATATTAAATAGCTTGAAGACGACAAAATTGAATTACAGGGCAATTGTCAAAGTCAAATCCATCGCACTTAGATCTTATTGATGTTTTGTGATACATACCAGGAATTACTTTTCAAGCAGTAACAGAACTTCAGAAGCAAAGTGAGCTGAATCAAGCAAAAGCTCCAATTCAATGTACGATAGGAGAGAAAGTGCTGTGCAAATGTCACGTAAGAACGTTAGGAAATTCTATTTTATACAGGTTGAGACGTTTCGTCAACGTGATATTTATATACGGTGAGCATTTGCATTGATTTTGTTACGATACAGTACAGGACGTGGACGTGGACGTTCGACTAATTCTACCTTAAATATTTAAGGAATTATTTTGACATGAGGTTTACATTTGTTTGAATACCCGTTTACAAATTATTAAATAAACATTTTTTTTAAGGTCATTTTTAGTTTTGTAATAATGTTATTGGTTATTGATATTAAACAAAAGTAACCGGTTACTTTCATTAAATTAATGAGTTACTTTTTGATAATTTTAAGTATTTGATTAATAAAAATTTAAAGTAATATTTCAAAATTTAACAAAATGAACAAATTATTTAAACTATCATGTTTATAAATAAAAATTTGTAATAATGTTGTTAAATTCTCTTGAATTTTTCTTAGGAAATCATTTACTTTTTTGCTAAATATTTCTTTAATTTAAACTATTATTATTATTATTATTATTTTCATTATTACTGAGGTTTATCTTTAGTTCTTGCCCTATGTTTGTTTGTTAAGCATATTCAACAAAGAAATTAATGAAGCTGGTGGGTTTTTTGTTTTGTTATTTTATCATAAATTTATTTTAAAACTAATAAAAAGAATTTAACTAAAATTTAGGAAAATATTTGTTCAATTCACAAGTGATGTTGTAGTGTCGTAGAGGTTGTAAGTCGTGTGAATTTACATTAGTTGTACAAATGTTGTTGGCTATATAAATATTTTGTACAACACCTAAGACTTGTTTATATTAAATAATGTAATGTTGTAAAATTATACTTAATTTATAAAAAAACGATCCATCATTTTTACTAACTTGACTCAATTGTTAAAATGTCTGCATTATATTTTTCACGCCCAAGCTGAAATTACTGTGTTTTTCACATTTGTATTATTAATTTTTTTAATAATTTAATTTGGACATTTTCTGCCTTGACAACATAAATGTGTAACTATACAAGGTGAGTGCAGTAGCCCAGCTGACTGACTTTGTTTACAATTTCCTTATGTCAAAAGTAATAACTTTTCAAGTGTTTTTGACAGTAGTACATTATTTTACACAAACAAAATGCCTGTTATTTCTGTATAATGTCTGTTATTCTTGTATAATTACATCATGTGTATGACTTTGCTCAATATTGTATTTACAATCAGATAGTTGTATCATACAATGTACAACATACAACATTACTTGTGAATTGAACAATTGAATACTTTTTTGTAATAATTTTTTTTGTGCTATATTTATGTATTTAAATGTAAATTGAATTTGTTTACTTTTTATGTTTTTCACTTTTCAATGCAAAATTTGTTTATAATTTATGTAAATTTTTGTAAGTATTTTGAGATCCTCAGCTAAGCAAAGACTGGTCTAAATATGTTTGAAAATTTTTAAGCAGGTTCTAGTTTTAGGTCTATACTACACTTTACAATTTAGCTTACTTAGACTATTATGGTTGTTGTAGTTTTAATCGTTTAGCTGCTGCTGTGGCCCTGTTAAAGGGTTTTAAACATAATCATTCATTTTCTTAATGTTAGAAGACATACGATTGAAATTGTCATCGAAATTGGAAACAGGTCTATAGGATCTTTGCTTGGCTTTGAGGTGTATATTCCAGGCGGCCAGTATGACCACTATGACGGACAGGCAACCGATAATGGTGTAGAGTAGATTGTTGTGTTGGCTGTAGCGCATGAGCTCGACTACTTGGGGATAGACTTGGTAGGTGGCGGGTACTTCCTGCCGATTGCAGGGTTCGACTGCGGTGCTAGAGCTGGCAGTTGTAGCAAGATTTTCGGTTTTACAGGGTAGGCTAATAGCGGCGGCAGGAGTGGTAGTGGCAGCAGACTTTATAAACTCAGCAGGTATTGAACTAGACATTTCGGCTTTAGTAGGTTTAACAGTTGTGCTGGTAGTAGTAGTAATTATAATGCTGGAATTACTAGTGGTCTTTGTAGACGTAGCATTTGCCATTTCATTTATAGGCTTCAGCTCTATATCGGGCTCAACTTGCTCTTCATTATCATTGTAGTCCTCATTGTTATCATAACGATGGCTGGCTTCAATCTCATTATCATTATGTTCCTCTATATCAGTATCCTCATCATATTCCTCTTCAGCATTGGGCATGGCAAAGCCTTTAGGCCAACAAACCGGACAACAGCTGTCTTTCAATTGCACCTGACGATTTTTCGGGCAATTCAAACCCTTGCAAAAGGTGATCATACAATTGGCCTCACCATTAACACACTCACAATCAGCGCAACCATCACGCCAGCTCTGGCCATGTTCATAGAAAGTATTTAAGTTTTTCGAATGACACATGGCTGGTTTTTTTATGCCCTCATCACAACTTTGATGGCATAATCTCTGGCCACCATAACACTTACAACGTTGGCAATTGGTCAGCCAATAGCTGTCGGTATCTTGTACTTCTGTACAGTTGGGCTCCTTTTGACATTCATATTTGCCGCAACAGTAGCCGGGCATATCAACGGATTCAGGCAAAAGTTCTACCACCACTTCACCATCATTATGACAGTCGGGTATGTGACAGAGTTTACAAATGCATTTCTTATTGAGGCAGCATTGTGAGAAGATCTCTTCTGTAATTTCTGTGGCATTGTTGGAGTTGTGTTGAAATTCTTGTTCGTCTTCAACTGCTATCAAGGGCTCGGCTATAAGTTCACGAATGCTGCTGTCGGCCGGGCAGGATAAATCTGACATAGACGGACATATGACATTGTCACAAGGATGTGGTATGGCGGAGGAGTCTGGAAAGAGAAGATTTTAAAAGAAATTATTAGTTAGCTGGCAAAAATGAATTAGTTTTATTTAAAAATAAGAGACGAATCCAGAAATTTTAGCTTGCATTGTAGCCCTATATGTAAACTTAGTTTAACTTTAATCTTAGGCCTCTTTATGTAGTCGTAGTTTAGCTTTAACAGTAGGTCTTTAAGTAATCTAAGTTTAGCTTTAATCTAAGGTCTTTATGTAGTCTACATTTCGCTTTAATCTTAGACCTTTATGTAGTCTTAGTTTAGCTTTAATCTTAGGGCTTTATGTAGACTTAGTTTAGGTTTAGCCGTAGGTCTTTAACTTCTCTAAGATTAGCTTTAATTTGAAGCCTTTATACAGTTTTAGTTTAGCTTTAATCTTAGGCCTTTATTTAGTCTTAGTGTAACTTTATTTTGAGGTTTTTATGTAGTTTTATTTTAGCTTTAATCGTAAGTCTTTAAATAGTCTTAGTTTAATTTGAATCGCACGTCTTAAACTGGTCTTAGTTTAGTTTTAATCGTAGGTCTTTAAGTAGTCTAAGCTTAGCTTCAATCGTAGGTCTTTATATAGTCTTTTGTAAAGCGTTATTAACCTTTTATAATAGGTTATATAATCTTAGTCATAGCTTACTTACATGAAATGATAAAATTGTTTCCTAACGATTTGAAATTCAAACACGAAATGATAAAATTTTTTTCTAAAGAACAGATATTCAAAACCCTAAATTTTTGTTACAGATACTTATATATTTAATTGAGTTAATTATGATGTAAATTCTCCTTGGGAACTTGGTTTTATAGCAGAGCAGTAAAACGTTATTTATGACTTTTCTTCACTTTTAAGAACCACTTTCATTTATTAACTATTAAATTTCCGAAAAACTCATAAAATCATAAAAAATCAAAACACTTCAAATCATTTGTAGTTTAATACTTGAAGTCATTAACGACATTTATTTTGTGACTAAGTATTTAAAAAAAACCCCATTTGAAAATATATTTCAACATACTGTCCCAAAACAATAAAAACTACAAACAATACACTGAACCACTTAAAAATTACTTAACAAACAAACTCTTGAAATTTTAAAGACAAATTTAATGACTTGCTTTCAAATTAGAAAAATACATAAAACAATGCCAGAATCATAAAAATCTCATACAAAAATTACCACATAGATACTGCAGTCCCCAAAAAAAAAAAATTGTCAAACATTTATGCAGCCACTTTAAATGCATTCATTACATTAAACAGCCAGCCAGTCAGTCAGTTATTCCAGCAATCATTAATAACATTACATTATATTTACACAGCCAGTCGTCACTCAGTCAGTTTCTTAGTTTTTCTTTCGTATGTGGCACAATGACAATTTATTTGGCTAATAGAATTTTCATTACATCAGCTTTTATGAGACAATGCACACCAAACAACCAGCCAAGCAAAACTTCTTTTTCTACACTACACAACACAGTGGAGCACAAATAACAGATTTTGGAATTAAAGGTTCCCTTTATTTGAGATTTAGACCAAATTACATATAATTAGCAGGACTTTAAAAATGTTGTCCGCCTTTAAGACCACATAGCAGTACTCCTGGGGTTTCTGTAAACCTTGCTTCAGCTACCTAAAAATTACAAAATTATTTCCAAAATATATTTTGATTTTGTTCCACTATGCCCTGCTCCTCTACACTCAACGAAATGTATGCATAATTATGTATTCTGGTTTGTTGTTTTTTTTAATATAGTTAAAATGTACTTTTGTATTTGGTGTCTTTTTTATTGTTTTGGGTTTTTTGTGTTTTCTCTTAACACTTGAATGATTTCAATATTCTTGGGATTTCATTGTACTTTTTCTATATTACTTAAGTGCTGCTTGCACATAGAGTAAAGTGTATGATGGCAGTGTAGTTTAGCAGAGTGAAGTAGACTCTTGTACTCCTTTTTCTTCGGGCTGTAGTTATGTGTGTTTAATAGCAGAATGGTTTTGAAGTATGTATGTACAATAATTTCGAAGTCAAAAACAACACTGCCGCAAGTGAGAGTATAAGGGTGGAGCGAGGTATATGAGGGGCTTTATTTGCCCAATTAAAGCTATAATGCTTCAATCATATTTATGTCCTTCAATTTTAGCTCCAATCGAAGATCATTATATTGTTCAATTTTAGCTCCAATCGAGGGTCTTTATGTTGTTCAATTTTAGCTCCAATCGAGGGGGTTTATACTGTTTTATTTAAGCTTCAATTATAGGTCTTGATGTTGATAATTTTAGCTTTAATCATATTCCTTTGTGGTCTTCAATTTAAGCTTCAAACATAGGTGTTCAATTTTAGCTCCAATCGAAAGTCTTTATGTTGTTTAATTTTAGTTTCAATCGAAGGTCTTTATGTTGTTCAATTTTAGCTCCAATCGAAGGTCTTTGTCTTGTTCAATTTAAGCTTTAATCGTAGGGGTTTATACTGTGTAATTTTAGCCTCAATCATATTCCTTTGTGTTCTTCAATTTTAGATTCAAACATAAATCTTTACGTTGTTCAATTTTAGTTTTAAACGAAAGTCTTTATGTTGTTCAATTTAAACTCCAATCGAAGGTCTTTATGTTTTTCAGTTTTAGTTTTAATCGAAGGTCTCTATGTTGTTCAATTTTAATTTCAATCAAAGATCGTTATGTTGTTCAATCATAGGTTTTTGTTTCGTTAAATTTTACCTTCAATCGTAGACCTTTATGTTGTTCAATTTTTACTTCAATCTTATACCTCTCTGTTCAAATTTAGTTTCAATCTAAGGGGTCTATGTAGTTCAATTGTAGATTCAACCGTGTGTCTTTATATAGTTAAATTGTAGCTTCATTTTGAGTTATTTATGTAATGCAATTTTAGCTTGAATCTTATAAATTTGTATAGTTCTTGTTTAATTGCAGGCCTTTATTATAAACAACCTTGCCCTAAAAATTACCCCTTAAAACCTCTAAATAAAAAGTACATACATCACTAACTACAAAGAATTTAGACCAGCCAAAAATCTAATTTCATCAGCAAGTGTTGCTACAATTTTAGCATAATACTTTCAACAAGAACACCAAGAACCATTCCATGGAAAGTTACTTTTCATTGTATACCCACTCTCACTTCTATTTACAATGTACATATTCTTCCATGGCCTTATTAATGGCTACAAACAGACTGCAGAGCTCAACCAAGCTTGAACAATAATGCTCATTAGCATTTTATGACGTTCGACTAACATTTCAATGCTAATGACTAACGGACAAAAATGTTCACAATTTCACATATCTGCAGAAACTTTAGTTATGAAAAGTGTTTCTTAATAGTACATGTCGGAATTGTTTCATTTTCTTTTATAAGAGCTGGCACAGAGACATACAGGCGCTATTTTGGTAATTTCATGATGACGATTTCCAATGATAAATAAATACGAGAATGGAATCTCATTATCATGACGCTGAGATGTAGAAAACTAAACAGAAATATACACATGCTAGCCAGAACTGTTTTGTGAAGCTAAAAGTTTTAAAATTATGCAGAAAAAAACAGTACCCTAAACTTTTTCAATACTACACCACTCTGTACTAATGCCTCTACCCATTCTTCAGTTAGGCTGTCACAGCCAGTTCGTCAAACAATTTATCTGAGAAAGTTTTTAGGCGAGCGTTTGTGCGAAAAATAAATTAATACTTGGACATTTTATTGCTATTTGATGTTTCTGATGATGATGATGATGACAATGACGAGAACGCTGGCTGGCTGGCTGTCTGAATATCCATTATTGCGATAATGATGAAAATTATAGTGGCTAGCAAAATTGTGTTTGATGTGGTGGAAATACAGGGTGGTTTATGAAGAAAGAATGAATTGAACAAACTCTTTCTTCAGAAAAGACGTTTAATTCACAATTCCTATCAACTGATAGAGTCCATAGCAATATATTAATAATTTATTTTCGAAAGCCAATCAGAAGAGCTAGAGATTTCGAGGGTTACAACTTCAAATATTATGGCTCGTTTATTTCTATATCTCAATAATGTTGTAGCATTGACTTTAGTTTGATATAACTTTACTAGAATTTAAATGCAGACTGCTTTTTTATAAGCTTAATTTAAATTAATTTATTTAAAGCTGTTTCAAACATTCTTAGATTATTTATATAACTATTCAAATTCGAGACATTAAATCCTAGGACGATTTCACAATAAAATCTAATTAATAGCTGATTTTAAAATACCACTTTCTGCTCCATCACCCTGTATTGGCAGCATTCATTTAATTATTATGAGGCGCACAGAAATTTATCAAAAGCTTTTTGCTTGATTGAATTGTGAGCACTGAAAATCATTCAAGTACACACAAGTACTTAAAACATTGAAGTATCATGTACAATGTTTTTCCTTTCTTATTCTTTTTCTAACGTCATTATTTTTGTATTGTGTTTGAGGTACTGCAGGCATTAAATCATCATGAGTTTGTAACAATTTAAAGAAATTTGCAATTTGTTAACAAGATAAGGAGAAAGAAAGCTTTTCTTCTGCCTCCTTATATAGAACTGGTTTGCTGAGACTGCCAGTAACTAGTTCGTTGTTAGACCCCATCGTCCCAGTTCAATATCTAAGTGTTTATGTGGTTGTATGATGCTGTTCTGGTTCTAACACTTTATATGAAAAAGGAATGGTCTATTTAAATTCACGTAATTTTTGTAGAAAAAAAATTATTTAAGCTTTTAGTATACAAGAACTTTAAACTGCCTGCTATTGTAGCAAACATAATACTGTACTTCCGTCAATATTCGCTACAAACTACCATTTAGCACACTAACAATGATTGTAAAAACACCATTTAGGACACAATAGGAGTATATCATGATATGCAGTCTCTAATGCAGCTTTTTTTAGAAAAAATATGATAAAAATCAATTTAAAATCAATTTGAATAAAGTCCCAATTTACAGGAAGCAATTTTTATTGAAAAGGTTGATAAAATGTATTCTTCGGTGTTCACACAGCACAATTTTTATTGCTTAGTATAAACACATTTGTATACGCATATTTAATACGAATAAGAAAGTAACAAGTGAAAAAATCTGTGGAGTACGTGGTCCATTGTAGCTAAAATGTAGTGACTACATGATGGTTCTATATAATGAAATAATGGACCATTTCGTTTTCAAAGCAGAAGTTTTTGTTACACGACAATTATTTGTGTTTTAACGACCGTAATCGTTGTCGCAAAACATTTGAAGTAGTTACAAGAAGTAGTTTTTGGACTAGTCTCGTGTTATGCAGTCCTAGCACATCGTAATGTTAAATGGACACTTTTTTTATACAAATGGATTAATTTAGTAGTACTCGTGGTCCATTGTGGAGTAGTAGATACATGCGTATATGGAGTATCCACGTTTTTTGCAGGGTACAATCGTCTTATATTCCCCTCACCACGATGTCTAAAAGGTAATCAGCTTAGCTTAAAGTATTGCTTCGTGTAAATAGGGGCAAAGGAAAGTTTGAAAGAAATTTATGAACGCTTAAATGTTTTGGAAAGTAGGCTGCTAAATTCGGCAGAAAATTGTAAAAATAAAGAAATTGTCTAAAACTTTTATAAAATAATACAATGTTTTGATTTAATATATTGGGTGTATAATTTAAAAATGAGAGATTTTTTCAAATAGACATTTATACAAAATATTTGCTATTGATAATTATGAACTTTTACCATCTTACTGGCAACATATGGATTTCGAGTCGAAAGAACTGCTCATCTTTTGAGATCAAGAAAGCCAATTGCGATCTCGATTATTAGGCGGATGAGACAAAACTTTCCAAACACTTCTTTCTGAAAAGCTTTTAACAGGCATTTCAACATGTTGCCGAGCGTTGTCATGATGAAATATAACGCTTTCATATGTGGTCGCGTATGGTGGTCGCTGTTAGTCCAATGCTGGGCCAAAAGCATCTGCTGTACAGGATTTAGGACTAAATCAATCGATTACTAGGTTTATACTGAATCTACTTGAAAATATAGGTACAGCACAGACCTCGAGATTGACCCAAAGAGGTACCACTCAAGGGGTGTTTTAACTCCACTACTTTGGAACTTCGTTGTAAATATTCTGCTCATAAAATTAGATCTCGCAGCATATAAAAGAATGGCATGGCTCTTGAAACAGTAAGTGGAGCACTAATATTGGTCTAAGTTAAAATCCAGGCAAAACTGAACTAGTATTATTTACGAGAGAATATAAGATTTCTATATTTCAGCTACTTATATTGAATGGTATGGAACTGTCACTCGCAGATAGCACAAAATTTCTGGTCGTCATTTTTGACAATAAACTGTTTTGGAAACCTAATACACTGGCAAGAACAACTAAAGCCATGTCGGCTATAAATGTTTGTAAAAAGGCCATAGATATAATAGAGGAAGCAAACCTCTTTGCATGAGGCGGTCATAAAACCGATACTATTTTATTGGGTCTCTGTGTGGTGGAAAGCAATTAACAAGATTTCAAATTTCCTGATAATAGGAGCCATGTGTACTACTCCAAATAAGTCGCTCTTTACAATACTTAACTGGATTCCATTTAACCTAACAAGCAGGAAACTAGAAGCGTGACAATATGGATATGCTAGTATCATTGGAAGTGTGCAAGTGTACATTGACTATTGCATCACTAGACACATTCTGGAAGGGAACGGAATCAATGGAGGATATCTTGCCTGAAATTATGAGTCTCTCTATATATAGGAATGGCTTAAAAAAGGGGGATCAAGTTGGCGATAGTGTCTACATCCAAGAATTTGGGCTTAGCATGTGTTTTAGAATTCGAAATGGTTTTAGTATTCTTCTGTTTGAAATAACTCTTGTCAGTATATATATGTACGTATAAGAGAGAGTATATACCTTATACGTATATATACTGACAACCAATCTTAGTCCAGAAATGTTGGACATACTTTAAGTGGTTGGCGAGACATTCGTGAGTTGCACTCATATGGGTGCGTGGAGGCATAGAGACATAATGGGTAACTGTGTTGCTGATGATCTGCCAAAGAAAGGTGCCATGCTACCTGAAGGAGTCATGAACCATCCATGCGGCATTCCATTATCAACACACAAGCAGCAAATTAGTAATATTTAACATGAGTTGATTCAAACGAGCCCACCTGTGCAATCACGAGACTGATATGATCTAGGCTAAATAGTGAATGATGCCACAACGATTCCAATTAAGAAACTTAGTGTCGCTGACTACTGGACATTGTAAATTTGACAATCATGCAATAAGGCTAGGACTACCCTACAATGACTTATGTAGAAGCTTTCTCAATGAAGAAGAAGTTGCAACTGTTTCTTATCTTCTATGTAAATGTTTTAGGGCTGTTTTCTCATAAGGCGATTATCTTTTTTCCCCAACGAAAAATTGCCGATTAAAGAAATTTGGTTTTAACAATGTCTCATTTGCTTCTATTCTGTCGTAAAACTAACCAGCCCTCATCTGCCGATTATTCATTTGTTGTACAGATAAATTCAATCAGCTGACTGCTGTTCATATTTTTTATGTGGCAATACCTTGAGTTTTTGTAAAAAACTAAATAGATTTACAAAAAAAAAATGTTTAATAGAGGAATAAACATTAATTTGATGGAGGATGAACTCGAAGAACATGAAAATCCAAGTGAATGTTGAAAGAATTTATCATACCAGACCTAACTACCTGGCAGACATGCATATTATTTATTTTTAAAATATTTGTTTTTTTTTAATTTTATTTTTTTGTTATATTTTCACATTTGGAAAACAGCTGATTTGTGTCAACAACTTGTCACTTGAAGACAGAGTTCCCAATTTTCACATAAATTTTGAGAGGTATTGCCAAATGAAAATAATGTTTCTGTCGGTATATTGAGAAAACCAAAATTGTTAGCGGACATATTATCAGTCTAATAAATTTATGTCGACATTTAGTAACAGGCAATGTGTCGACAAACATTGAGAAAACTGGCCTTAGAATTCAATTTTTTCGTAATATTTCTGTATTGAAAAACTTTTATCACATAAAATATAAAGATATTGTGCTACTAAAGAGAATCTTAAAAGAAAAATTTTAAAAATTAGATTAGAAATGCATTAAAATGTTTTCATTTTCGATTTCCATCACATGCCTGATAGTCATAGCTAAAACGACTGTATATTTAATAAGAACTCAAGAACTCTACTTTATAGGATCTCGCAAGAACATTTCTAGTTTAAGTTTTAAAGGCCAACAATTTAACAAAGTACCACTATAATTATGTCCTTCACTGTAACACATTTACATATAAGCGTTAATTACCTAACGAAATCTAAGGCTTAACAAATGTTTAAAATTTAAATTTATTTACTTTTTACTTAAGTAATCTTACTTGCATATATTTTTAACAGCTTAAAACCAAGTTCTCTAAAAGTCTTTAAATCTATTTTATGCTTCTTTATAAATACGAGTATGTATTACTTATATATTATACTTTTTTGCAGTTCCAGTTGCTAGCAAGATTTATTTTTACTATGAACTCATTAAAATTTATTGTTATTTTAGCATGAATTTAAACTATAACGAGTTTAATATTATTACCCTACTTAAAAAATTGTTCTGTTTTTCGTTTACTTTTTTTATTTTTGTTCTTATAGCTTTTCTAAGCCATAATAACAATTACTAGGAAGAGAACAACAACAACTACAAGAAATGCTTTTATTTTTTTTTTAACGTAAAAAACTTGTACAAATGTTACGAAGGAATATTATACGCGTAAGTAGATGAAGAGGAAACAGAAACAAGAAAACAAAAATTCAATCAAACGTTTTGGGCCAAGTCAACGCAAACCAAGACTGCCAACATTTACTCGCTTAAAAAGCGCAACAACAAAAAAACCAACTTGAGTTTATTACAATGGTCCATTTTCTAGAACACACCAGGGGAGTTATAAGACCATTTAAATACAATGTCTTCGTTTTCGTTTTTGTTTTTTGTTTTAACGCTCTTTTTATAGCCGTCTTAATGCTCAAAACTGTGTTCTAATTCTTGCGACTGGTACCAGCAGCAACAATGCATACAAATAGACTAAAGTTACCTAAGACACCGGGTGTAGAGTTTAACTAAGACAAGTGGCTAGCTGGAGGGTAGAGGGGATATTAGATCAATGCCTGCACAGCAAGTGACTAAACTCAATACGATATAAAAACATATGATTTGCCTAAAGGTCATACAAGAAATCAAATCAAATAGCAAAAAAAAATATAAAGCATTTAGAAAAAACTGTGACAGCTACAGCAGAATTTTAAATATTTTTGGTTAATTCCTTATTTGAAAGTTCAAAAATATTTAAAACATTTTTTCAAATGCTTAAGAATTAAGCACATTTTCATTAATCTCTATCGCTCTTAATTTAAAGTTATTACAAAAACCCAGTGGGAAATTTGCAATGGATACTCTGTACCATGCCATCAAAATGCTTGACATAATCATACATTTTTCCAAATATCTGCTGGATAAGATGATACGACAGGTCATTTGGAAATACCATTTAGAAAATTTAACAATACTAAAACTAGTTACTAGTAATGACTTAAATAATGCATTAATATAATATAATACATAATGAGCTGCTGACTAAAAAGTAAGCACCTGTATTTATAACACATGATAAAGAAGTCATTATATCACTACTTCTATGTAATGCTGAGTGCATGTACAAGTCATTGACATGTAAGTAAGCAATTAGTGCAAGTTATAATCAAGTTTTTCCAACTAACTTAATAATTCATAAAAAAGTCTAACTCAGAATTTACTTTTTATTTCCAACTGCAAAAAAAACTTTGCGGTTTCTTTGTTTTAAGCAAATGTATAAAGTTTTGTTTGCCGTAGTAATTAATTAAATTGTTTTGGGAAATATACAGCCCAGCATTTATTTTTCTTTTTTTTGTGACTTTACCAAGACAAAGGAATGCTAAAACATGATTACGACCATAATTTTTTATATTTTCTTGGCTTTCTTTAAGATCATAAAGAAATATATTGTTGGTAACAAATGTGTGTTTTTCTAATGTTAACATTTGGTAATGATTGCGGGTTTTCAAATGGCTAACCAAACACTTAAGGAAGTAATTTAGTAGTTAAGAGTTTTAAGTGAAATACATTTTTTTTAAAGAAATTATACAATTTCTACTGCAATAAGTAACCGAGTATAGAAGCGGTTTTATAATTAGTATTGAATGTTATCGTTTCTCTTACTATGGCAGATCTCAGCCAACAACATTTTCTGTAAAATATTCGAAAAGTTCTAAAATGTAGACCCAAGACACATTTGCGTAAAAAAATAAATCGAATAATATTTAGAAAAAAATTAAAACAAAAAAAAATATTCGTTCAAAAAAAAAAAAATTCCAACATTTTTATTCGGTGCAAATAATTTTCTTAACAAGATTTTTATTTGTATAAGAATTTTGAATAGAAGAATTTAAAGGAATAAATAATTTTAAAGAAAAAACTCCAACAATTTTTATTTGGTGCAATTAATTTTCTTAAGAATATTTGTATTTGTGTCTTTAATTTGAATTTGGAATATTCGGATAATTTAGTTAAGAAAAATTGTATTTTTTTTTAATAATTTAAATAATTTTAAAGGAAATAAATAATTTTAAAGAAAAGTTTTATTCGAGTAAAATAATCGAATAATTTTTATTCGAAATAATAAAAATTATAATAGTTTTTGTTTAATTTTAATTAAAATTTTCATTCGGTTAATAAAAATACAAAAATTTTTTATTCGGCTAAAACAATCCGAAAATTTTTACTCGAATAATTTTTATTCGGTTAAAATAATTTTCTTAACAAGATTTGTATTTGTGTAATAATTTGGAAACATTTTTATACGAATAAAAATCCGAATAATTTTATTAAGAAAATTGGTATTTGTTTGAATATTCGAATAATTTTTATCGTATTAAAATTTTCTGATGCAAATTTGAATAGTAGTTTTTTTATTGAATTTAAAGCACATTTTTGTTCGGATAAAAAAATCCGAAAATTTTTTTCAAATACTTTTCTTAAGAAAATTTGTATTTTTATAAGAATTTGACAAACATTTTATGCGAATAAAGAATTTAAAAAAAAAACATTTTTATTCGGATAAAATATTCGAATAATTTTCGAATTAAATTTTTATTCGGATAAAAATTCTCAGAATTTTGTATATAAAATTTATATCTTCTTTATACCAATAAATAGTTTTAAAGAATTTTTTTTTATTTGGATAAAAACTATCCAAACATTTTTATTCGAATAATTTTCTTAAAAAAATTTTTATTTTTATGAGAATTTGAAGTATTTAAACAAAACTATTTTATTTGGATAAAATATTCGAATTATTTTCTAATTAAATTTTTATTCAGATAAAAAATTCGAATAATATTGTAAAGAAATAAATTTATTTAAAAAATGTTTTTATTCATATAAAACATTCGAATAAATAATTTAATTCAAATTCGTAATAATTTTCTAATGATAATTATAATAGACATATAATTAAATATGTTTTTGTTTCGACCTTTTTAAATTTTAAATAAATTAGGTAAATAATCAGGCTCGAGGTCTGTGTTATAATCAATTATCTTATTTATTTATTTTTCAATATTTCGCCTACCATTGGTAAGCATCATTAGAAAAATAAAACAATGAGTTACAATCATCAAAAATTAGTACATCAAAGTTTTATAAATTTTTGTAGATGCAATTGTAGACTTGTTCAGCAATAAATAAATATTTGTTTTATTAAGAAAATTTGTCTAAAAAAATTTTTTTTTTTTAGTTTGAAAATTCTTTGATTTATTTATAGCCATACGTTAATAAAGTGATATATTTACAACACTTTAACAGTTCTCCAGACATTTTCCTGTTCATCGCTATTGCTTTCTTGTGTCTCTTTTATGCCTGCAAGTCCTGTCTATAATGACACTCTTATTCATGCTGATAATCATCATTACAAAACACTCTGTGTGAAGACATTATTTTTGCCTCTAGCAGTTTATTGGCTAAAGCGCGTTATAGTTTGATGTGTAGCGATAAGTAATTTCTCTAAAGCGCTTTTGGTGTGCTTAATCTCACTCAGTGCACCTAAGACTTTATAGGATTTGTTTTTTATACTTGTTTTAAGCTAAGTCCAAATACTCTAAGAGATTATTTGTGTAGAAATAATAATTGGAAATTGTTAGTAAAATGTTATGTGGGAAATGGGGTTTGGCTGTTAGAAAGACTGACTGACAGCAATGAAAACAATTCAGTGGTAATATTTTTCTGTTAATTCCTTGATTTACGAGTATGTGCTAGAAAGTAATATGTAAACGTTTTAAGTTAAATTGTAGAGCTGTTGTAAAATATGTGGCTTTTTATGAGCTTTAATTTATATAAAAATTTTAATTTAGAATTTATGTTTTTTGATTTTTTTTATTGTAATATTTGGACCGATTTTTACTGCAGTCAGAGCAGTAAAAAACGCCTGATTTGTTTTCAGCAAACAACATTTGTAACAAAAAACCTTAATGTGATTTAATATAATGATGACCACTAAACTTTAATATGATGGCACATATTTATATTATGATTACAAATAAACAAATATTTAAAACATGAGAATTGATTATGGTCAAATCTGATCATATTATGTTGTTTTATAATGTAGAAGCGAAATCTTTGGTACTATTTAACAAATAATATCATATTGGAAATAAATATTTTATATTCAAAAGAGTCTTTATAATCCTACGATTCATTCGATACTATAAAACCATTGGCAATATTTTATGTTTTGTTCAGTTTCTTTTCATTAGCTTATTTTTAATTTTGTCATATTGGATAAGCTACTAAGAGATCACAAAAACTGATTGCATAGTAAACGATGAATTATAATGATGGCCACAAGACTGTAATATGATGGCACATATTTATATTATGATTACAAATAAACAAATAATTAAAACATGAGAATTGATTATGGTCAACTCTGAGATCATATTATGTTGTTTTATAGTGTGGAAGTGAAATCTTAATGTGATTTATTATAAAGAACCAATGAAATTTAATATGATGGCACATTATTATATTATGATTACCAATAAACAAATAATTCAAACAAGAGATTAAATTATGAATAATTAGTAAAATTATGATCATACTCGTATACCAACCACAATATAATTTGACAGCAACTATAAAACCTGATCTGACGCTATTTAATTATGTTCACTACAACCAAGTTTTTTCTGTACATTTAAGGCTGCCTATAAGCCTCAGATCTAGTTAATATTACTTTCAAATCAAACATTTCAAATCATTTTTATACTAAAAACAATTGCTAACAAAATTCTTTGCTAGTTGAGTTTAGTAAAGGTGTTTGTTATTTAATGTATTAGAAAAGAATAAAAGAGTTTTTGAAATTAAAACCAAAAAAAACAACAGTCAAATGAAGTGCTGCATCATTATGTAGCAGCAATTGCTTTGAAATAGCGAAAAATTAAATAATACTTTTCGGTACTAATTATTCAAGTGTGTATAAATATGTTTGCATTTTTAATTGTTTTCATTCAAACATTATTTAAACTTTTAAGGCGGCTGAAGTTGCAGCTGCACATACAGCAAGCTGGAGAGAGAGAGTACAACAGAAGAGAAGTCTTGCTAAATTAAGTTTGTAGCAAGTTTTTATTTTTTTTTTAATTTTCTTCTTTTATTACTGACATACAGAATAGTTGAAGTTTATTTTAAACATGATAAATGGTTTTGAGAATGGGGTAATAGAACAATGCTGTTTGGTAATAGTATGAAGGAAAAAGTAATTAATTAGAATTTCAACTGATAAGTTATAATAATATATGTAGACCACAAACTGCTGCATTTATTGAATGAAATGCTGGGTGGGGAATGCTAGGTTTGCAACAAAGCTATCATACAAATTTTAAAGCATAAATTCTACAAAATTGCCTAATATATTGTTTTAATTGTAAATAAAGGTTTTGAAATTTCTCTGGGAAGAATAATTATAATAATAATTATTGCTAAAACTCAATATTTTTAGTTATAAAACTTATAATCAGTTTTATAAGCTGCTATTTGTAAAAGTTATTTAAGTAACAATTATTTACTTTATAACTTAAATAAAATTTTATAATACAAACATTGATTTGCTTTGTTTCTTAAAGCGCAATAAATCCCTTATTTTAATAGCTTTTAAAAACAACTAACATTGACTTTATTAGAAAACTTTTTAACAATATATTTGTCTACCATAATTGTTTGAATCCTCTTCCCTTAAACATTTCCTTTTTTTATAGTTCTTTTCCCCAAATTTCAGTTTTTCTATGTCTTTTCAATTGAAATTGTTTTGCCCTTAAACCCTTTTGAACTCATATTTACGAACAAAATGAAAATATTTTTTTTTTTTTGACAAAATAAAACTTTCTTTCCCACTTATGCATGACAAAACTTTGCATTTCAAACTTTCACAGCACATACACAAATTGTTCTTTAATAAAAACAAAAATCTTTTAAATGTTTATTTACAGTCAATCTTACAACCCCTATCTGTAGATGGTTGACTGCTTGTTGGTTGGACAACAAGTACTTGTAAATATTGATGTAGGAACCCAATTTTCTTTTTCGAATTCTTTGAACATGCAAGAGGAAAACCAACATAAAATTGTATTTTTAAGCAATTTTAATTAATAAAGTTTTTGTTTTTCTTAATGTTGTAGCTGATAGTTTTCAACAAACAAGAATTTTCAATGTTTAAAATATCTACAAAACAAATTTGTTTTCATTTTTATGTTTCTTCATGTAATATTTCTTGTTTGATATTTCAGCTCGGCAAAATATCCTTCATTTTTATTGTGTTTGCAACTATAGTTTACTTTACTTGCAACTTGTTCTTAAAACTGACACTTTAGAGAGTGTTTTCTTGGTTAAACCAGGAAAAAAAGTGTTGGAAGGAAACAAATTGAGTGCCCTACAGGCGAGTTAGCAAAGACTTGACTGATCTTGCACAACCCAAAATAAATCAACTAAAGTTATGTGTCTAATAAATATGTATATGAAAATGATACAATTTACATTGAAAAGAAGCACGAAAGAATCCCGATTCTGGTGAAAAGTTCTAAATAAAAAGATTCACGACTCTGGTAAAAAGTTCTAATGAAAAGAACCATGATTCTGGTGAAAAATTCTTGAAACATTTTTTTACGATTCTGGTGCAAAGTTTAAAAAAAACACGATTCTTGTAAAAATTTCTAAGTAAAAGAACCACGATTCTGGTGAAAAGTTCTTAAAAAAAGAACGACGATTCTAGTGAAAAATTCTAAATAAAAGGAACCACGATTCTGGTGAAAATTTCTAAAGAACAATAACGACGATTCTGTTAAAATGTTCTAAGAAAAGAACCACGATTCTGGTGAAAAATTCTAAATAAAAAGATTCACGATTCTGGTGAAAAGTTCTAAATAAAAAGATTCACGACTCTGGTAAAAAGTTCTAATGAAAAGAACCATGATTCTGGTGAAAAATTCTAAATAAAAAGATTCACGATTCTGGTGAAAAGTTCTAAAAAAAAGAACGTCGATTCTAATAAAAATTTTTAAATAAAATGAACCACGATTCTAGTTCAAAATCTAAATAAAAAGAACCACGATTCTCCATAAAATTTCTAGAAAAAAGAACCACGATTCTCGTGAAAAATTATAAATAAAAGGAACCCGATTCTCGTGAGAAATTCTAAATAAAAAGAACCACTATTCTGGTGAAAAGTTCTAAAGCAAATAACCACGATTCTGGTAAAAAATTCTTGAAAAATTTTTTCACGATTCTGGTGCAAAGTTTTAAAAAAACACGATTCTTGTGAAAATTTCTAAGTAAAAGAACCACGATTTTGGTGAAAAGTTCTTAAAAAAAGAACGACGATTCTAGTGAAAAATTCTAAATAAAAGGAACCACGATTCTGGTGAAAATTTCTAAAGAACAATAACGACGATTCTGTTAAAATGTTCTAAGAAAAGAACCACGATTCTGGTGAAAAATTTTAAATAAAAATTTTCACGATTCTGGTGCAAAGTTTAAAAAAAACACGATTTTTGTGAAAAATTCTAAATAAAAAGAACCACGATTCTGGTATAAAGTTCTTAAAAAAAGAACCACGTTTCGAGTGAAAAATTTTAAATAAAAGGAACCACGATTCTACTGAAATTTTCTAAATAAAAAAAAAAACACGATTCTCATGAAAATTTCTAAATAAAAGGAACCACGAATCTGTTGAAAGTTTCTAAATAAAAAGAACCACGATGCTCTAGAAAATTATAAATTAAAAGAACCATGATTATGTTGAAAAGTTCTGTATAAAAGGAAACACGTTTCTGTTGAACCCGATTCTCGTGAAACAGTGAGTGGAAAATTTCTATTTAAAAGGACCACGATTCTAATGAAAAATTATAAATAAAGAGTTCCACGATTCGGATGAAAAATTCTGTATAAAAACACCCAAGATTCTGGTAAATTTTCTAGTATTACGTCTGGACTATTAGTTGCCTGTCTGTCTGGATTAAATCTCCACAAACAACTTTGTGGATTCCCAAACAAATCTTGGACATATTAGTGTTTTACTTTATAAAGTTGTCTTTTCCTATTCAACAATTAAATAACAATAGTTAATTATTCATGATGGATCATGCTATCAGTTCCGAAGTAAAGCTTTAGATAAACTCAGACATTCATAAATAAACAAAAATCGCGAAAAAGTAATATTAAATAAGTTTAAGTAAAAATATGCTACAATTTACTTGGCTTGTTGTCTACAATATTTTGTAATGTCATGTAATGCAAGTGTGTAGAGCACGACATGACAAGACAATGTTTGTTGTGACAATGTTCGCTATGTTAAACAATTAAATTCATGTTTTTAATTAATTTGAATTGTTTGGTTACGGCATTGCTGAAAATGTAAATATATTACTCAGGTAGTTTTCTTTTTAGATAGGTATGTTATGTAATACAAATGTAAAGAGCACGACATGACATGACAATCAGTGTGTAATGTAAAAACGTTCGCCAAACAAAACAATTCAAAACATGTTTACAATTAGTTTTAATTTTGTGGTTTTAGCATTTCTGAAATGATGTTATGATTTGCTTGAGTTGTTTTCGAAATATCCTTGGTAGGTTATGTCATGCAAGTGACATGACATGGCCATGTTGATATCCTTAACAATTAATATTGTTTTTCCAACACGATCTAAAGAGAAATTCTATTTTTTAAACCTCAAGAATAAGTTTTTTCTGAACTTCTTACAAACCCTTAATCAAACCAGATTGACCTATCATACTTTTTGCTTTATTTCACTAAAAGAAACTGTAACATGACATGAATGTACCATAATGTAAAGTACAAAGTAGTAACGTACATAAAGCAGCTTATATTACCACCAGGGAACACTTGAATTCATATTAACAACACTGGACTTTTCAAGGCAAAATTGCTTTTTATTATATAGTTCATAAAAAGGCAAAAGGAACAAAACGGAAAACTCCCTTAAAAGCGATAAACACATTTAAAATGTTGTAAAGAAAAATTACAAACGTTTATTGTTATTTATTTTCTTTAAATGCACTATATTAAAAATGTGGAATGTTGCTTGAAATTATTTGCAACATTTTGCAATAAAGGTTTCTCTTAAGAAGAAAACATCAAGAAATTGCAATCAAGGTCGTAAGGGGGATTAAAGGTGGCACAAGTAATAAATATACGAGTTTATTTATACACATAAAATCTTAAATATAACAGGGGAAATATTAACTTATAAAGTGATTAAGAAAACAACAACTGAAATAAAGTTGGAGATAAAGTAAGTTTAATTTAAATTTGTTTATAAAAAATATCTTTAATTTGTTAAGATTGAGAAGAAGTTGTGCAATGTGCTGGCATTAAGAAACAAAATTTTCAAATGAGATAATAACTCTGTACTATTTTACTATTCACACAATACAAAATTGTTAAAACACAATTTACTCTGCCTAATTCCTTTTAAAAATTCATTTTAATTTGTCTATTTCTTTCTTTTTAAATCATATATCAAAACTATATTCTTATTCTAATTACTAACAAAATGTATTATTTTTTTTGTTATTAAAATTATATTTCATTGCACAACAAATATACATTTTGCAAACATAATTTAATTATATACAGAATATATATCTATTTAGTACTTTTGCCCCACTGTTTCGTGTATATTTTCACCACTTGCGACAAAAAGTCCACAAAGTATCGTATGTTTAGTTACTAGTTACTTTTTGCACACTTGTAGTTCGCGCCAATTCTAATTAAGCTATTTACTTAATACTTTTTCGGAGCATATAAATACTCATTTCGTATGATCACGTTACATTTATTATCCCGTTTTTAAAGAGTCTATACTAAAACTAATACCTAAATGATTGATAAGAAAAGCAAAGTGTGCTTACATTAGTGCAAAATTATATAATTTTAAAATAAAATATAATTTATATTTAAAAGAAAAGGAATTTTTGTTACTGTTTCTTAAATTTTATAAACTGGTTGCATATACGAGTATTTATACTAATAAATCATCTTTGGTGCCAATCTACTTCGACTTGGCACCAAATAATTAATTTACTATTAACAACTCCCGAACGTCCGAGCGCAATACCAAAATTTGGCTCCAATTTTTCTTTGAAAACTTTTGAAAGAAAATTCTTGATCATCAAAAGAAGTCTTAAAAACCCTTATCTTCATATTGCACCTACGTCGTAATATTTCCTAAAGTATCCTTTGGAAGACAATATTTAATATATGTAAAGCATTTACATATCTACACCTGAAAAGAAAAGAAGAACCAAAAGTCGGCACCTACATCATCGGTAAATGCGTTCAACCAGAATAATTAACACTTTTATCGTGTTAATAGAGTAACTTTTATATGATTCAAAAAAAAATTAAATTCAATTTGGTCACCCTATTAGAATAAAATCTAATCATTTTACATTAATTTTTTTAAATTTAGAAATGTATAAGTTTTCTAGTAAATTTTCAAGATAATGTTGATAGACCTCTAGAAACATGTTGCTGTATACATAAATAACATAAAAAGAAGAAAAAACAAAAACATAAATCTCTCATCGATCACATCGAAGTTAAACTATATAATTTGTCTCCCTTCAACATATATAGCATAGCATTGCTGAATGGCCATTCATCGATGGAGAAACCTGTGACAAATGTAAGTTACAAATTTTATTAACTTATACCTTTATATTGATGCATAATTAGTATTTTTCACAACTTCATAAGTAAAGCAAGAAATTTAAAATAAATTTAAAACAAAAAAAAAGGAGAACCTAAAATGTGGAAGTAATATAAATATAATAAGTGGTGAAAAATTCTATATGTATGAAAAATATTATTTACAAATTATAAAGTTTAAAATTGGTGTGAAGAAAATTAGAAGTGAGAATAAAAATTAAACATAGAAAAAGAAAAAGTAAAAATTTTGTGAAGACTAGAAAATAAATTGTATATACAGCAAAACGAAAAAAATGAAGAAATCTAAAGAAAAAGGAATTAAAAAGATTGAAATATAAATTCAACATAAAATATAAGGTAATTTTTATAAAAACTAACTAAATTGCACATGCATTAAATAATTATAATTTATCTACGTTTAATTGTTAGTGATTCGGATTATACCCCCCCTTCAATTAATTTAAACCTACAACTCTGTTCGTCTATAAATTTTCGTATTCCTTCTCTTTTTCATATTCTTCTTAACCTACTTAGTTTGACCCAATTTCGGTATCTTCTATGTCACATTTTCGCAATTATTAAAACGAAATACAGGGTGAAAAGACCAAACTTGAATACACTTATATATTGATTTTCTAATATTTATATAAATTAATTTTTGGGCAAATAGATTGTTTAAAAATATATTTTTTTATTTTAAGAAAATGCTTTTTTGTAGAATGTATTATAAAATGAATTATAACTTAGCTATCGGTTGATATTATTTTATAGAATTTAAAAACAATTATTATAAGATTGAGTATATATGTTTTCAATTGAAATTAAGAAAAAAAATAAAAACATGAATTTCTAAATCTTAAACTTTTGATTCTTGAGGCAAAGTAGAGCTTGGTAGCAATTATATTTGGGATCATCTAATAAATTTAAGAGTGATCTTGTAGATGATCATGGTTGGGAGGGATATGGTTGCTTAATTAACATCTAAATGCAACATAACTTATAGATGCAAAGAATTTCAATAGGATAGTTCAAATTATATTTCACTTTTCGCTGTTGTTGTTTAGCCTCTCTCATCTTTAAATACTTTTATTTCAATTTGCATGCAATTAAAATAAATATTACTATGTGGTCTTAATTACATCCAATGTTAAGTTCAATTACCCCACCCATTTGCCGACGAGCCAGAGCCGGAATAACAAAAGCATGCAAGAACTTAACTACAGCTCATTGCAAGAGGTTTCTCTTCTTTTTGGTTATATGCTACATAGATAATAATAATTTTTGGCGCCCAACGTGGGGCCCACACTGAGCAAAAGACTTAAAACCAAATTTACACCTTAATTATAGTCACAGTGGGTCTTTAGTAATCTCTGGTAATAAAATATCCCAAAAATCTCTCAAAATCTAACATTTTTATCTACAAAATACTATATGTACATATATCTTGGAATTCATTTCTTTGAAATAAAATTTTGATTAATGACCAAGATATAGATTAATATCTTTTTCTTCTTTGTTGTGTTTTCTTTATCTTTTGTTTGGAAGCTTGAAGCTGAATTAATTTGGCTCCATGCCAGCAAAAGAAAACTACTAATATATTTTCTCTGAACTGTATCGGAAATTTGATTTCGTTATTTTAGACTAATTCAAAGCCATCAGATCCATTCTTCTATTTACTTTTTAATTACTTTTCTTTCCTGAGAGATTTCCAATTTCAAAACTCATATTTTGTTTATTATTCTTGCATCTAAATTTAATTTATAGCTACTTAGTTCAAAATATTTTGCCGAAAAGAATCAAAACGCATCATTTTTATTGATTTTTGTGTATATATATGGAATTTTTTTTTCTATTGCTGTTTATTATGTTTTCAAAAACCGTAGATATTATTTAGGCTTTTCTAATAAGGCTTATGTCAGTATTTTTTTTAGTTTTTTTGCTGGTCAACTCATTGACACTATTAACTGAACTTCAAAAAGAGTCTGTTTTGAAATTTAGATTTTTTTTTTTGTTAATGTTAACTAAAACTATACCAATAGATATATCTACTTTTTATTTCGATCATCATTTCTATTAAACACTATCATTATCAATAGCTTTTAGAATAGAACCTAATTATTATTGTAGTACCAGTTGTACTTATTTCAAGTTATTTTGCTGTAAACTCTAACACTTAGTCACAAATAAATCAAAACAAATCGTATAATTAATGAAATTTTCACTTATAAAGATTTCGAACCATTTTAAGCAAATCTCACCTTATTTTACTTCAAACCAACTCATTTACCAGTTTAGCCACGATAGGTTTTTATTTTTACTGAAAAATCCCCAATTTTTGTCCCCAATTAATATAAAGTATATGTGTTTTGGCTTTGTACCTTTAAATACAAATTTAAAATGCCACTCAGACATAGCAATGAGAACTTGGCAGATTGTGCTCCTAATTCTTCATCTCAAGCACTAACAACAGCCCCAATACAAGCAGCAATCCAAACAACAACACAAACACCAAAACAAGCTCCACCCCCCGAAAATTTATTTATTTGTGAAATTTGCAGGAACCATATTTCAATAAAAGCTCAATCTATAAAAACTGTTTGCAATCACCTTTTCCACAAATCATGTTTTACAAAATCTACACATAATAAACCAAATTGTCCAACCTGCAATATTCAAATCACCCTTCCAAGTAATTCAAATCAACAGCCGCATTTAAATTTATCTGCAACTATGATGACTCGTAACAAAGCTCGTAAGCAACAGTTAGATGAAAATCGTGCTGCTAATTTTTCGCAGTATAGACCTCCATCAACTCCGAATTCTACCCATACTAATGAATCTTCTCCTGAAAATACTGAAAACCAGAGACAAATGATACGTAATTTGGTCACGGCCGCTGTAAGGACACAACAAGCGGAAATGTTAGTTTCGCTTAATGAACAGCTATCTCAACTTATTCAGACAAACATTGAAACAGGATTTCGTAGACTAAGTTTAGATCACAATATTCGTGCTGGAAATTATATTGCGAATGTTAATAACAATCGTGTAGATTTTACTACCAATACTCAAAACCAAGGTGTAGAAGGTCAAAGTTTAGATCAACTCTTAGGTCTGCCGGCATCTGGCAATAATAATAATAATATTAATAATAATATTGAAACAGATTTTCATCTCCAACCAAATTCCAATATTTTAAGATTAAATTCAGGTTTCTCTACAGATTTATCTCTTCGCCCTGACAAAATAAGTCAAATTATAAGCAATTGGAAGCTTAAATTTTCCGGTAATTCGTTTGGACTTTCAGTAGATGCATTCCTCTATCGAGTTGAAGCCCTTACAAACCAGACATTAGGCGGAAATTTAGATTTGCTTTGCAAAAATGCATCTGTCCTCTTCGACGGTAAGGCAAGCGACTGGTTCTGGCGCTATCATAAGTCTGTAAGGGAAATAAAATGGCCAGAATTATGTTTATCACTTCGACGACAATTTAAAGACACAAGAACCGACATGGATTACCGTGAGCTTATTAGGGACAGAAAGCAGAAGATAGGAGAAAGTTTTGATACTTTCTATGACTCCATTTTGGAGCTTGTTGATCATTTAGAAGGACCAATACCAGAATTATCAATGATCGAAATTTTGCGAAGAAATCTCTTGCCTGAAATTCAGCATGAGATACTAAATTTGCAGATATTTTCTGTTGCTCATTTGAGAGACATAATTAGAAAACGGGAATATTTCTTACAGGATGTTAAGAAAAGAAATTTTGGAAATAGACCTTTAGTATACCCAAAAAAAAGTATCTGAGTTGTATGAAGACGAGAAGTGTCAGATTTTGGACTCTGCAAATGAAACTGATGTATCTGAATTGAATCTTATCTGCTGGAATTGCAGGAAGCAGGGACACAGATACCAAGACTGCCTCTCTGATCGAAATGTGTTTTGCTACGGATGTGGTACTGCAAATGTTTGTAAGCCCACATGCACAAAGTGTAATCCACAAAAAAACTGCCAAATGAGTGCACTTCCCAGTGCACGCAGACAGAGCCAGATCAAGAAGACCGACAGTTCCACCAGCACGGATTAACTTTTCTTCCCAAAATTACAAATTCTCAACTTCTGAACCCAGACTTACAAAATGACAAACGTAAACTAACTCCAATTATACCTTTCCATATCAGAATGAAAAATTACCAGAAAGTTCGATTAAAGATATTTAATGAAGAAATAACAATGAAACCAAATCGATCTGCTGTACGTATGAGGAAGTTTTGGTTAGCAATTAAACAAAAACAAAGAAATATTATTAATAGCATATTTGAAAAGAAAAACGACTTACGGCCTTACGCCGAAGTTTACCTTTTTGAAGAAAAAGTAAGTGGACTACTCGATACAGGTGCATCAATATCCTGTATTGGTGGCACATTGGCTACAAAATTTTTAGAGTCTGGTAGACCATTTAAAAAAATAAATTCAAATGTTTTAACAGCAGACGGCCTGTCGCAAAAAGTAATTGGTATTGTACATACAACAATAGTTTTTAGATTTGTTGAACACCCTATAGATTTGTATATTATTCCTAGCTTAACACAACCACTATATCTCGGCATTGACTTTTGGAAAAGATTTAATCTTTTGCCAAACAATTTCTTTCAAACCTTAAATGTTTCTGCCATAGAAAGCTCTGACTCTCTTCTTCTTAATGAATGTAATTTGGACGAGAAGGAAAAACAGAAACTGCTCAAAATTGTAAATTTATTCCCATCCTTTTCAAGAGAAGGACTAGGCAAAACGTCTGTAGTTAGTCACGTGATAGATATAGGTGAAGCTAAACCAATTAAGCAACGGCATTATCCCGTATCGCCAGCCATAGAAAAACTAATGTATGACGAGGTTGATAGAATGATTAGTTTAGGCGTGATTGAAGAATCGAATAGTGCGTGGAGCTCACCTTGTGTTCTTGTTCGAAAACCGGGAAAGAACCGCTTATGTTTGGATAGCAGGAAGGTAAACGATGTGACTGTTAAGAATGCATATCCTTTACCTAACATCGACGGTATATTGAGTAGACTTCCGAAGGCTAGGTATATTACAAGTTTGGATCTTAAAGATGCCTTCTGGCAAATTCCTTTAGATCCAAAATCAAGGGACAAAACAGCATTTACAGTCCCTGGACGGCCGCTATACCAATACAAGGTTATGCCGTTCGGACTCTGTAATGCACCCCAAACTATGTCTCGTTTGATGGACAAAGTAATTCCTGCCTATTTACGGAATGAAGTATTCATATACCTAGATGATCTTCTTGTGATTTCAGATGATTTTGACAAACACTTAAATGTTCTAAAAATTGTTGCAGAAAGTTTAAGACAATCCGGACTGACGATTAACGTGGGTAAAAGTAAATTTTGCATGGAAGAGGTAAAATATTTAGGGCATATCATTGGTAAAGGAGTAATTCGGACTGATCCGGACAAAATTTCAGCAATCTTGGACTATCCGACACCGAGATCAGTAAAGGAAGTTAGACGTTTTCTTGGAACGACTGGCTGGTACAGGAAATTTATTGAAAATTATGCGTCTTTATCCTATCCACTAACAGATTTGCTTAAAAATAAAAGAAAATTCTCTTGGAATCAAGAGGCGCAAGGTGCATTTGATAAATTAAAATCTCTTTTAAGTTCAGCTCCTGTATTGCACAGCCCGGATTTTAATAAACCTTTTTTTATCCACTGTGATGCATGCAAGACAGGTATAGGAAGCGTATTGGTCCAGTTAAATGCGGAGGGCGATGAAGTTCCTGTGGCATTTATGTCAAAGAAACTTAACAAAGCCCAACGAAATTACTCAGTGACCGAACAGGAATGTTTAGCTGCAGTAATAAGTGTAAAAAAATTTCGTCCTTACGTGGAGGGGCAGGAGTTCACTATAGTGACAGATCACGCATCACTAAAGTGGCTTATGTCTCAAACCGACTTAAGCTCGAGATTAGCAAGATGGGCACTTAAATTACAAGGCTTTTCATTTAGAATCCAACACAGAAGAGGCACCTTAAATATCGTTCCAGACGCTTTGTCCCGTACCAACTCAGAAATTCTAGATCCGTCCGAAAGCAAGATTGATATGGTTGTGAATAGTCTGTCCGAAGACCATGGAATTTTCATCGACTTAAAGTCACCATATTTTCAAACGGATGAATACAAAAATCTAATTAAAACCATCAATGAAAACCAATCCAAATTCCCCGACATTAAAGTTTTGGACGGTTATGTATATAGGCGAACAGAACATGCAACTGGAGAGCAACTCCATGATGACCTTTGCTGGAAATTGTGGGTTCCACAGGAATTAATCCCAGATGTTCTGTCCAAAGCTCATGACAATCCGTTAGCATCGCACTTTGGAATTAATAAAACACTTGAGCGTTTACGAAGGTATTATTTTTGGCCAGGATTAGTAAATAGTGTCAGAGACTATGTCAATTCATGTATTATTTGTAAATCGACTAAACATCCTAATTTTGTACTCAGACCACCGATGGGACAACCGATCATGACGCAACGTTTATTCCAAAAACTCTACATCGATTTTTTAGGCCCATACCCTAGGTCTAGAAGTGGTCATATTGGCATATTCGTAGTATTGGACCATTTCTCTAAATATCCTTTTTTAAAACCAGTCAAAAAGATGACTACAGATGTTGTTTGCAAATATTTGGAAGAGGACATTTTTCATGTTTTTGGTGTGCCAGAGTGTATTGTGTCTGACAATGGCGTACAATTTAAGTCAAAACCCTTTAAAAAGTTATTAGAAAGTTACAACATTGATCATATACTCACTGCAGTGTATTCACCACAGGCGAATGCATCTGAGCGAGTAAACAGATCCGTTATTACAGCTATAAGGGCATACATCAACTCTGATCAGAAAAACTGGGACGAAGTTTTGAGTAGTATTGCTTGCGCTCTTAGATCTAGCGTTCATTCGTCCATAGGAGTTGCTCCATATTACTTAGCCTTTGGCCAGAATATGATAACACACGCACAAACGTATTCATTGTTAAGAAAATTAGGGACTTTAGAAGATAGAGCAGTTAGCTTTTCAAGAGAAGATTCAATGGAGATCATTAGAAAAAGGGCGATGGAACTAATGGAGAAGCAATTTCTGCGAAATGAAAGGAGGTATAACTTACGTTCGAAGGTAGCAAACTTTAGGGAAGGACAAGAAGTATATAGACGAAATTTCAAACAATCAAGTTTCGAAAAGGGCTATAATGCTAAGCTCGGCAACATATTCGTCAAAGCTAGAATTATAAAGAAGATTGGAAATTGTAATTACGATTTGGAGGATCTGAGTGGTAAATACGTGGGTAAATACCATGCAAAAGATATAAAACCCGGCTGATACTACTGCCAGTTAGATCAAATTTTGTTGTTCTTGTAAAAGAATCCCCAAAATTCGATCTTGTTTGGGGGGCTGTGCAATGTGCTGGCATTAAGAAACAAAATTTTCAAATGAGATAATAACTCTGTACTATTTTACTATTCACACAATACAAAATTGTTAAAACACAATTTACTCTGCCTAATTCCTTTTAAAAATTCATTTTAATTTGTCTATTTCTTTCTTTTTAAATCATATATCAAAACTATATTCTTATTCTAATTACTAACAAAATGTATTATTTTTTTTGTTATTAAAATTATATTTCATTGCACAACAAATATACATTTTGCAAACATAATTTAATTATATACAGAATATATATCTATTTAGTACTTTTGCCCCACTGTTTCGTGTATATTTTCACCACTTGCGACAAAAAGTCCACAAAGTATCGTATGTTTAGTTACTAGTTACTTTTTGCACACTTGTAGTTCGCGCCAATTCTAATTAAGCTATTTACTTAATACTTTTTCGGAGCATATAAATACTCATTTCGTATGATCACGTTACATTTATTATCCCGTTTTTAAAGAGTCTATACTAAAACTAATACCTAAATGATTGATAAGAAAAGCAAAGTGTGCTTACATTAGTGCAAAATTATATAATTTTAAAATAAAATATAATTTATATTTAAAAGAAAAGGAATTTTTGTTACTGTTTCTTAAATTTTATAAACTGGTTGCATATACGAGTATTTATACTAATAAATCATCTTTGGTGCCAATCTACTTCGACTTGGCACCAAATAATTAATTTACTATTAACAACTCCCGAACGTCCGAGCGCAATACCAAAATTTGGCTCCAATTTTTCTTTGAAAACTTTTGAAAGAAAATTCTTGATCATCAAAAGAAGTCTTAAAAACCCTTATCTTCATATTGCACCTACGTCGTAATATTTCCTAAAGTATCCTTTGGAAGACAATATTTAATATATGTAAAGCATTTACATATCTACACCTGAAAAGAAAAGAAGAACCAAAAGTCGGCACCTACATCATCGGTAAATGCGTTCAACCAGAATAATTAACACTTTTATCGTGTTAATAGAGTAACTTTTATATGATTCAAAAAAAAATTAAATTCAATTTGGTCACCCTATTAGAATAAAATCTAATCATTTTACATTAATTTTTTTAAATTTAGAAATGTATAAGTTTTCTAGTAAATTTTCAAGATAATGTTGATAGACCTCTAGAAACATGTTGCTGTATACATAAATAACATAAAAAGAAGAAAAAACAAAAACATAAATCTCTCATCGATCACATCGAAGTTAAACTATATAATTTGTCTCCCTTCAACATATATAGCATAGCATTGCTGAATGGCCATTCATCGATGGAGAAACCTGTGACAAATGTAAGTTACAAATTTTATTAACTTATACCTTTATATTGATGCATAATTAGTATTTTTCACAACTTCATAAGTAAAGCAAGAAATTTAAAATAAATTTAAAACAAAAAAAAAGGAGAACCTAAAATGTGGAAGTAATATAAATATAATAAGTGGTGAAAAATTCTATATGTATGAAAAATATTATTTACAAATTATAAAGTTTAAAATTGGTGTGAAGAAAATTAGAAGTGAGAATAAAAATTAAACATAGAAAAAGAAAAAGTAAAAATTTTGTGAAGACTAGAAAATAAATTGTATATACAGCAAAACGAAAAAAATGAAGAAATCTAAAGAAAAAGGAATTAAAAAGATTGAAATATAAATTCAACATAAAATATAAGGTAATTTTTATAAAAACTAACTAAATTGCACATGCATTAAATAATTATAATTTATCTACGTTTAATTGTTAGTGATTCGGATTATACCCCCCCTTCAATTAATTTAAACCTACAACTCTGTTCGTCTATAAATTTTCGTATTCCTTCTCTTTTTCATATTCTTCTTAACCTACTTAGTTTGACCCAATTTCGGTATCTTCTATGTCACATTTTCGCAATTATTAAAACGAAATACAGGGTGAAAAGACCAAACTTGAATACACTTATATATTGATTTTCTAATATTTATATAAATTAATTTTTGGGCAAATAGATTGTTTAAAAATATATTTTTTTATTTTAAGAAAATGCTTTTTTGTAGAATGTATTATAAAATGAATTATAACTTAGCTATCGGTTGATATTATTTTATAGAATTTAAAAACAATTATTATAAGATTGAGTATATATGTTTTCAATTGAAATTAAGAAAAAAAATAAAAACATGAATTTCTAAATCTTAAACTTTTGATTCTTGAGGCAAAGTAGAGCTTGGTAGCAATTATATTTGGGATCATCTAATAAATTTAAGAGTGATCTTGTAGATGATCATGGTTGGGAGGGATATGGTTGCTTAATTAACATCTAAATGCAACATAACTTATAGATGCAAAGAATTTCAATAGGATAGTTCAAATTATATTTCACTTTTCGCTGTTGTTGTTTAGCCTCTCTCATCTTTAAATACTTTTATTTCAATTTGCATGCAATTAAAATAAATATTACTATGTGGTCTTAATTACATCCAATGTTAAGTTCAATTACCCCACCCATTTGCCGACGAGCCAGAGCCGGAATAACAAAAGCATGCAAGAACTTAACTACAGCTCATTGCAAGAGGTTTCTCTTCTTTTTGGTTATATGCTACAAAGTAAATTGATAAAATCAGTATCTCATTCATCTGTGCAGCAAAATATATTTACACGTGATCAGAACAATCATTTCAACATATTCACAAGTTTTCTTTTTCAATATGGTCACTGTAATCATTTTAATGATTGAGGCAATTATAATATGTTAAAAATACGATTCTCTAGTTTGAATCAGTCATCTGTGCTTTTAAACAATTATATTCTTTGGGTGAAGTTATTAACCATACGACTTCAACCTTATGACATCTCCGAAAGACAATGTAAGAAAAGGTGACACAGAATTATCAATCTTCGCACAATCAGGGACTTGGATTGTCTGAGTTATCCCAATGTATAATACTATTCTTTATCATAACAACTCATCCACATGTTATAATATAGGAGAGTCAGTCTACTAGCAACTAGTAATCAATCACTGCCACCACATTTTGTGGTCTTTCATGCGGAATGTTCATCAGTGTTGCTGATTAATACCTACGCTGTCACATAGGCGGTCTGTCTCCTTTTTGCTCAATCATAGATATAATCGATCCATTGTTTAAACAATGAAAGCGGGTCACTAACTGGTCTACTTGTTCTGGAATGAAAATCCTCGTATTGCAAGTAAATTTGCTACACAGCTTTCAGAAACACTTTTACCTAAACACCACAACTATTGAATGCCTAACTCTCTTTTTACGAGACATCAGGTTTTAGGGTCAAAACCGTATATCATAGGCCGTACTTTAAAAGACACATGTTATACATAATTGTTATACACCTAATTCTGTTTTTACACGGTAATTGGTTCCGGGAAAAATCGTGTAAAAAAAACCATGTAAAAAAAGATATTGATCGTATGCAAAATAGATGATTGGTTCCTTATGTCTAAAACCCATTGAAATTAGTGAAAATAAGAATTTTTTTGAACTATTCAGGTTTATAATATTAAATCACATACAATGTGCTTTTACACAAGCATAGTTATCAAAGAAAAAAATATATGCACTCTAAGCTTAAAAGGAATGTAAAAAATGTATGTATGACAAGTGTATTTGATTGCTCTGACCAGTAAATATGGTTGTATCCACAAAAATTTGTGACGAACATACTCCGCAAAATTAAATTTAACCAACAAAATTTAAGCTCAAAAGATTTTGAATCGTGCTAAATGGAATAAAATCGTGTAAAAAGTGTAAAATTTGTTTATTTTCAAAACGTGTTATATCAAAATGGTGTAAAAACATAATTAGGTGTATAAGTAAAAGCCGGCATCCACTTTCCACTTTAAAAAATCACTGAATATTTTAATTGGCTAATCTACGAGAAGTCCAACCATGATCGATACATTAAAGCACCTGTCGAAAAAGGTCTGGGTGTATAATAGTCTATGTTGTCTGAGAGCTCACTGAGACAGCCCTATGTAGTTGTAGAAATAATATTTCTCTGATCACCTACGGCAGTAGTAACCAGCCAAAAGATCAACGGAAATAATTCAACGTGGTTAAAAGAGCACTGTCATCTGTGACAGGGCACGTCATATACTAAAAAAGAACATTTGTTCAGTCTGCGATACTCTCGCACTGTTCTCTGTACTGTTCTAATTTACAGTTACTTTGCTACGCTGTTGGATAAGGTCAGTTTCATTCTATTTAGATGAAACAGACTCATAGAGTTCACACTAAGACCTTCTATATGATTCTACTTTTGTGTGATCTTTTCCCAGCTTAGGTATCATGGTAACTAGTGACGCCTTCCGTTCTGGTGGATAATATTCAAGGTGTTATATAGCGTTAAAAATTAGAAGATTTAGTTTTATTGCTATACGGGATAGCTCCATAGGATCTTGTTACTGATGTTGTCATTACCAGGTTCTTTCTTAGACTTTAAATCGACAATAGTATTTTTGATCTCTCGAATCTCAAAACGAAGGGGTACATGTGTTACTAAATGCTGTGTGACTGGTGGCAAGTCAAGGGGTAAGCAAGGGTGCTTACTTAAGACAGGTCTTTTAAGACTCTTAGTGGCTCGCTATACTGAGTAATCTGATTGCGGAGTTGCGTCCAGATTTTCTAAATATATATATCCACAAAAAATCTCTGCAACAAAAATCTCACAATGTAGACGCAAATACAATTTTAAAGAAGATACGACAAGAATCGCAGCGACAAAAATTTCATAATGTAAACCGGGACATTATTAAGGAAGACATTTTAGTTTTCTTAAATAATGTGACTAAATATAATTTCACTGCTTCTACAGTGTTTAGTCATTTAAATTTCCTTAAGTAGTGCCACTAAAATTCGTTATAAATTCATTAAATTTAATTTCACTGCTTCTTAAGTGTTTATTTCCTTTTATGTATTTACAATTTTTTAGTTATTTTTCTACTTTATATCAACTAATAAAAAACGGCAAATGTTTTGCTATCTAGCCCTGACCATAACATATCAATTTCATTAACAATCTCCATAAAAGCATACAAATAACCAACCAAACAGCCAAGCCACACCAGCCATTCCAGCTGAAATCCACTTTAAACATTGTCATTTTAGATTTTTTAACTCATTTGTTTATATGTCTGATATAAAAAAAAACAACTTTTGCTGTTTGCTTTTTTTTTTTAACAAAAATAAATATTTGATTATGACATTCAATAGTTTTTTATTATAAAGTCAACAGCAGCAAATTGTTTTTTCACACACTTGAGCCTGAAGATCTGTGATTATGTCCAGAAATAATTGCTTGCAAATGAAAAAAAATATATATAAAAAATTGTATACAGTAGAGTAACCGGTAATGTGATCTGGAGGTAAAGCAATAGGTTTTTTATTCAATAATGTACATACATGCATACATAAGTACATACATATTAAATTTTATGCTGGCCAGACATGTAAGTTATTTATTTTTTTTTAAATCCAGTTTTTACATTTTGTTATTAAATGTTGATTATGGAAACACTATTTGCCAAGTGTGTGTAGATAATTAAAGAAAAGAGGTATTGAACAAATAAAGATTTGAAAGTGATATTCAAATAATATACAACTGAGATTGAACAAGTAAGAGTTTATATTCGGCTGTGCCGAATCTTATATACCCACCACTAAATCGCCTATTATGGGGCCAACTTCATAAATTATTGTACCGTTATTTCTATATAGTTTAGGTTTCTTTTAGATGAATTTCATCAATAATATACACATCCCAGCATACCATTTTAGGAGCGCTCCGAAAAAGGAGTCAGAAAAGAGTGCAACTAAGGAGCATTTTCGAAGAGCTCCGAAAAAAGGAGTCAGAAATGAGTCCAACTAAAGAGCATTTTCGGAGCGAAAGAAATTTGCTTGTTATCTACTGTCCTGAGTCGGCACGCAGTATAACTCAGAAATTCCACTTAATTATGTGTGTACCAAAGCGTTGTTGTCCTGTTATTTTACCAAAAAAAAAAAAAAAAACATAGCTGTACCACACAAGAATAATAAAAACAAGATTACACAGAGCCCAAAAAAAGCTCATAAAAGACTCTTTTTTGACATTATCTAAGAGCTCTTAAGAGTCCAAAAAACCCTCATAAAAGACTCTTTTCTGACATTATCTAAGAGCTCTTTCTGACGGACCATTTTCGAACGTAATGACCCTCTTTTCTGAAGGTTTTCGGAGCAATTATGATTGTTTTTTGGACTCATAAAGAGCGTTAACGCTACGAAAAAGGTGTCAGAAAAGACTCTTTTCGGACTCATATGGCTTGCTGGGTTTGTTTATATTTTTGCAGCGTCAAACATAAAGAGCTTTACTTTAACAAACTATAAATTAAGTACCCTAGGCAACTGACTGATTTTGGCTTCAAAAAATGTCAGCATTGTCAACTCTGTATACTCTGTGGTTCTTCTCGGAAGTGGAACTTGTACGGGAGCTATGCTCAATTATGGACCCACTTTCACAAAAGTCAATAGTATAATTATTATGTAAATTATGTAAAATTTTGGTTCGAAATTGATGTTTATAAAGTTATGTAGGTTAATGAGTTTTCGGGAGTAGTCCTTATATGGGAGGTATGAACTATTACGGGCCGATCGTCATGAAATTCTGTACGTCGCTTTATATGTCATGCTAATTATTTTTGTTGAATTTTAACGTAATAATGTTTTTTATAAGAGCTTTATGCGCTATGGTCAAAATATAGACCTATGCAAACAAAATATCGTTTTGGGATTGCACTTTGCATGAAACTTATTTAATTATAATTTTGTATGGATACGGCTTTTCTATAGACATTTATGTACCATAAAGCCATATACCGGGTAGACATTTGTATGGGGACTATGAGAACTCGTGAACCGATTCTTACCATTTTTAACAGGACTTGTCATTTTATAAAAAAAATAAAGTGTGCAGAATTTCATGGTATGTATTATCTGCATTATATTTAAAGAAAATAACAAAAAATATTTGAAAATTATCGATGAAACTGCGATCTATAACTTGCAATTTTCTGGACCGGTTTTGCCCGTTTTCAATACCAAATATTTCGATAAAATGTAAGGTAAGGATTTCATTGTTCTATGATTTTTTTTCGAAGCTCTATCGTGATTTCAACAGACGGACAGACGGACGGACATGGCTAGATCGTCTTAGAATCTTTTAAGGACCCAGAATGTATAGACTTTTTGGTTCTACGACCATTATGTCGATGTGTTACATATGGAATGACAAACGTGCTATACCCCTATCGTTTTGGTGGTGGGTATAAAAACTGGGTTTAAGTGAATAAGTGGTCGGCATTGAGACATTTCACAGCCTTTTTTTCTCTTCTAAAGCAATCCAGTTTTTTTTCTTTACAGATTTTTGTTTCTAAATTCATAATTTTTCAGATCTTTGTAGACTGGTAAATTACAGTTAATGTGCTCCCCTGGTGGCATTAAATACCCACCACTGTTGTAAATTACACTCTCTAGGCTATAAGTTATTATTTATCTAGCCATCTATTCTGGAACTCCTAAACTGAAACGTATTTCATAATTTTTCATCTAAACAAATAAATTAATATGAAGAACTTAAAAAAAAACTTTATAAACTTGTTTAAATTCTCTTCTCTGCAATTTAAATATGTAAATTTGTTATTTCTGTTTTAAATTTTAATTTTTTCTTTTTTACATTTCCCCATTTGCGGTTTGTCATAAATATTTTTTATTTGTCAAGACTCTTGACACATGACCATTGACATTTCAAGGCATACAGAACACAAAATATAACAACCATTTCAAGTTTTTCACCAACAAAACAAAACAAAACAAAACTAAAAAAACAATATTGTAGATGTCTTTGACATGGATATTTTTCACAATAAATTACTCCTTTTTTTTTTGTTGCATAGACAGTTCGCATAGACATTGACAAAATGTTGACTTGACCTCTTGGGAAATTCTTGGGTAATTGAAAAAAATGGGGAGAAATGTTTGTGGTTTGTAAGGAACAAACAAAGCTGTTAAAAATTGTACAATTCAATTTAAATTCTTGAAATTCTAACAGTCTATCAACCATTTCTTCTATTTTTCGCTGTAAGTGGAAATTTTGGAAATGGTTTAATACCATTTCTTGTTGTTCTTTGGTTACACACGGACTCATTTGAAATATTTTAAATGGACATTTGACCTTAAGAAATCGAACTCATAATGCAATATTGAGCTATCGGTATAGTAGAAATTGACTGCAGAAAATAAGCTGTGATGTGAAAAAATTGGCATTTTTTGCTTTTTTAATTTTAATGAATTAAATTGTGCATTTGCGCATTAATTTTTAATTTTAATGTATTAAATTGTGCATTTTCGCATTAATTTTCTTGCCACAAAATAACGTATAAATCATAACCAAATGTATAAAGTTCTAAGAAAAAATACAAGCGAATCGAAAAATACTTTTACCCCCTTATTCATAAAACTTACAACAGGTTTATAAGAGGTTTATAAAGTAAATTTAATATTTAATTCAAAGGCAAAATTTTTGTTAAACGTTGTAACATACTTTCCGCCAATTTTGCACTTAATTAATTTGGAATACTCTCTCATATGCTCAGAACCCTCTGCCATACCTCGTCCATATGGTTTACAGTTAATCGAAATTTTCCCAGCTGTCTCTTCATGGTTGACCAATAATTCTCAATCGGATTGAGGTCGATACATTTTGCTGTCCACTGCAGCAAAAGAAAACCCTGCTCCATAAGCTATACTTTCACGATTTGAAAGTGTACTATGGGTCACAATTCAGCTGAAAAGTAACTTTATCTACATAATATATTATCTACAAAATCGGGAAGATGAGTTTACAAAATAATCAAATATTCCTTCAATTCCTAATTATTACTTCGATTCTTTGCAGTGCTTCAAAGTGCCACCATGAAAATTAACCCCATATCGTGACGTTCTTTAAACCAAGCTTCATTGTTTCTGTTACATAGTGACTGTTAATTCTCTGGGCTGTTCGGCGCCTGCAATATTTTATACCTTCGAATTGAAAACCTTTAAATTTGGATTTGTCTGTGCAATTTCTGTGGTTTCTGGCAAATTTTAACCGTGCCTAAATTATCGATTATGCATGTTTTCATTTTTTCCATCGACTAATGGGTTTGCCTATTGCTATACAAGCATCTTTTGGTGTTAAACACTTGTCACTTTTCAATTGTGTTATTATGAGACGAGAGTTCTCATTAATTTAACAGCTTTGTGCGACCTTTGATCTAAGGTTTAGGAACAATGTAACGCCTTTTTGGACTCCTATAAAAACTGACTATTTCTCGCTAGAATTGCTTTTTTTATAATTGCTAGAATATTGTCCTAAATGACTCTTGGCAGTTTTTTTTTTATTATTTATTATAATTTCATTTGTGTTGGATAATTTGCTAAAAGTGTTTACCACTTGCAAGTAAATTAATATTAAACTAATGTTCGTTTTTTTAAGTCATAAACAAAGCAAGCTCATATAAATCTAAGGTAAACATTGATATTTTTGTGCAAATAGTTTAATGGACAAACTTGTGCAAAATGGTGGACATGGTAGTTTTTTTTCTACTAATTGTTTATTTGGAAAAAATTTCCTATTTAAATTATTTTGTTTAACATTAGAACTTAATAAAATGACAAAAAACATTTTTAAATTTGTTTATTAGTTTTATTTTTATGCAATATAAATTGGATTAATCATGTTTGCACTCATTTTTGCTCTTCACTGTTAATATATAACTGACTGAGTAATTGTAGAAACATAACAATCTAATTTTGAAACAGTTTGAAGCAACTGAGTTTCAATAATATAAAAAAAAAACAATCATTGTAATCTGTGGCTATCAATCTATTATTATTTTTATTTCCCATATATAAGTGACATTTACAAAATACTCCTTTATTGTTCAAAACTGTTGAAGAATTCAAATTTATAAATTCCTAACAAACATTTTAATAAATAAGAATCTCTGCTAGCTCTTAGAAATGGTGTAATCTTCTTCATTTTATAATTTATTAAACATACCATAAAATACTGTATTAATAATTTATCCATACTTCATGTCCTCTACATTTAAGTGGTACTTATGTGCAAAAAAAAGTAACATTTTATTAAACATAAATTTTCCATTTTGTTGCTTGGTTACTTTTGTTTTTACTCATTTTCCCAATTTCTTTTATGACAAATGAGTTTTTGAATAATTTTCAAAACAACACAAATATTTCCACCTGCCAATAAATCATGGGCGAATGAGAAAAATAAAGAAAAACTTAAGTATTTGTTTGGCTGCGGATATTTTGGGAACTTTTGCAGGTTATTAGGGTGAGCTGGATTTATAAAACATAAAAACTTTCATGCATAATATTTGATTCTTAGTACTGTTGAAAGCAGTGGTCGGCTTTAAAAGCTAACAACATGAATGTCAACGAAGTTTATTAAAATTGTCAAATAAGACACAAACATCACAAGCAATAGTTAAGCTGCTCTATTCCGTCATAGATATCATTATACTCTTAATATAGACGAAAGCAGCGATCGGCACTCATAGCACTAGTATGAATAGCAACCAAGTTCATAGAAATCATTAATTAAGAAATAACAATTTTTTTTTTCAATTATTTATTTATTGTATCTTCATTAAAAAATTAACTAACAATAAGTCTATCAAATCTTATATCTAAAAAATTTTAATTATTAGTTCAGCCAATGCCGGACGAAAATTGTGTGACCATTATTTTATTTATTAAGTTGATACAAACATCACCAACAATAATTGAACTGTTCTATTTCGACTTATATAGCATTTGACTCTTAATACAATCTAAAGCAGTGATGGCCACTCAAATTCCAACGAAGTTTATACAAATTATTAAATAAGAAACAAATTTAAATAGCTGGAACAGAGAAATAAAATGTCATACATATTTATATCTTTTCATCAAATTAACTCAATGCCTGCCACTAAAATTGAACTATACAGCTGCGGTGAAAAAATAGCACTAAAGGCAAAATTCGACGAATTTTTCTTAGATTTAGTTCCCTAATTATTTCCGTGACACATAATTGAAATATGTTAATCATTTATTCTACGTAAAAAAGATTTGTGTAACTTTTATTGATTTTTTTTATGGAAAAGATTTACAATTTCAGGTGAATTATCAAAATTTGGACGGTAACAAAATAACACTATCAGCCATGTCACAGAATTTAATTCCGTTCGGAAGTGGAATTAATTCGGTATTTTGCTTCCATAGCAAAATTAAAACGAACAATTTTTCGGAATGAAGCCTAGAAATGCTTAAAATTACAATTTCATATAGCAATTTATAAGTAGTTTCATTCCGAAATTATATCAACGTAAACATTTTGATCCATTGTTGATTTTATGCAATGTATTGGCCCCACACCGTAATATGAAAAGCATTCCCATACCATAATGCCAGAACCTTCACGCTTTTCCGTTTTAGCAGTGAATTGTGGATTGTATTCTGCATTTTGGGGGATGTCTAACATATGAACGAGAAACTTTTCCACCAAATAAAATGATTTTACTCTCGTTCTGGATAATAAAAATGTAGTATGATCAGATATCAAATAAATGATCGAAGTACTATTATTTTTGTCGGCACTGTACAGCAAGCTATGATTGAAGCAAAAATCTAACTATATTGAAGTTAAAAATTAGCAACATAAAGACCAACGAATAAGGCAAAAATTTAACAGAATAAAATTGAACTACATAATGATCTAAAATTGGAGCTAATATTGAACTACATACAAACCTTCGATTGAAGCTAAAATTGAACTACATAAAGACCTTTAATTGAAGCTAAAATCGACCAATATTAAGACCGGCGATTGAAACTAAACTTAACAACATAAAGAATAAAAAACATTTAACAGCATAATGGTCCATGATTGGAGATCAAATTTAGCAACATAAATACCTACGATTGAAGCCAAAATTGAATCGAAAATTGAATATGAACCTAGTAATGTAGCTAAAATTGAACTCCATAAAGAAGTATGATTGGAAAGCAAATTTAACAATACAAAGACCTACGATTGCTACTAGTCTAAAGGTTTCAATCTATATTACCTAGAATTTTGAAAAAAAATTTTCCATAATTTCTTTAATTTAAAGCATTCTAAATATGCTCTACCCTACTACCAATAATCAGCATTATTTTCCATTAAAAATCAAGACTCTTGTGTTTTATATCTTGTTGTAAATTGTTTTACTTCTTTGTAGCAGCGTTTTTGGTCATGCAATTTATCATTTATTGAAATTGAAGTTTATAATTTCGTTGCTTTAAAAGAAATAAACGAAATGAACAGGCACGAAAGAGAACTATAGTCATAATTCAAAATAGATGTTCATAGATACTTTTTAACAATTTCCTTCTGTTGTAAATTATTGCGTTGAGAATAAAGGAAAGAAATAATAAATACAATTTGAAGTATTAATGATTGTGAAAGAAAAAAAAGAAAAAAAGAGGTACTTTTGGTTGCTTTAAATTTTGGTTTTCTGCATTTTATGATTTGTATGCTTTGATAGCTTCTAACGAGATAATTATTATTATTACACAATTTCATTATAAAAATGTCTTTCTTACTTACATTTTTCCTAAGTATATATTTATAAAGAAAATGTGTTTTTAGTTTTTTTTTAAACAATTGACTACACTTTATGATTTGTATGCTTTAATAGCTTCTAACGAGATAATTGTAATTATTACATATTTTAGTTATAAAAATGTCGTTCTTGGTTTCTGAATTTTTCTTAAATATATACATACTTATGAAGTAGAATTATTATTGGGTTCTTCAACCATTTGGCAATACGTAATGGTTTCTATGCTTTGATAGCTTCTAATCAGCAGATCATTATTGTTGCATATTTTCAACATTAAAATGTCTTACTTTCTTGCTCTGTTTTTAGGTATATACATATTTATTTATAAAGAAACTTATTTTGGTATTTTTTCAAAATGATTGGTATTTTTATGATTTGTATGCTTTAATAGCTTCTAAAGAGCTGCTTTGTATTCTTTTTAAATATCTTGTCTTTAAAAATGTTTTTCATTCTTTCTTTAGTTTAAAATAAATAAACTAAAGAGAAATGATTCGTGTTAGCATTCCAAATTTTTTCATATAAACTTTTCCTACATTTATTAATTAAAACACAATTCTGTGAAGTTTATAATTTTGTTTACTCCTTTGCTGAATTGCAGATTTAGTAAAAACATAAAAACAAAACAGTTTCATACTGTATAACATTTTTTCGCAACGTAAGCAATTTCGCATTGAAATTTTGTCTAAATAACAGAAAATGATATGGTCTCATAATAAACAACACAAATTGAATGTCCTACAAACAAGTTCTATTTTAAAATTTTTATTTCGTATGATTAGTTTTCCACACTTTTCCGTAAATCTCATGAAAACAAAGTCTTCTTGTTTCGTAAGAAATTTAAAACAAAAGTATCACATTGTGTCGCCAAAATAAATGTTTATCTTAACTTTATTTCAAATTACCACAATTCCATATAAATGCCATAATACTAATCGAAATACAATATAGCATAAACAAAACCCAAACCCTTTATACATAATTGTTAAGTAAAATATTTAAACATATTTGTATAACCATGAAACATTAATGGGAGAGAGCAGTAGAGGAAGGAGAATAGAAAACACCCTACAGTGGGCATGGGGTCTTAATATTTTGCAAAATTCATTACGCTTGGGAGCTAATTAGCCGAGCCGATCATGCGATTTAACACTACTATATTTTGGACAATATGACAACAAAAATGACATAGTGAAAACATAGTGAAACGCGGCCTTATAAGTCTTTCATTTGAACCAAGCTTAATTACAATTGAAGCTAAAATAAAACAACATGCAGACCAACGATTAAAGCTAAAACTGAACAACATGCAGACCTACGATTGAAGCTAAAATTGAACAAGATAAAGACCTACTATTAGAACAAAAATTTAACAACATTAACACTTATGATTAAGCCTGAAATCTAATTACAAAAAGAACTAATTTTGAAGCTAAAATTCAACAACATACAGACATACGCTTAAACAACATAAAGAACAACATAAGGACATACGATTGAAACTCAAATTGAACAACATAAAGACCAAAGATTGAAGTTAGAAGTGCTCAAGTTAAAGACTTACGATTGAAGCTAAAATTGAACAAGATAAAGACCTACTATTAGAACAAAAATTGAACAACATTAACACTTATGATTAAAGCCTAGTACTCTGTTCAAATTTGGGAAAAATGTTGAGCAACATTAATTATTTCATACGGAAAATTTGACGTATAGCCAATGTTGCCTATCACGCGAATTTACATAATTTGACGTTTTTTTTAATTGAAGGTACGCCACATTGTTTTACTTATGTAAACAAAACACATACTTATGTTTTGCTTTTTTGTGAATTTAAATCGAAAATAAATAAAAGTTAAAATATTAAAAAATCTGTGTTCCATCGAAATCTTTAAATAAAAATGAATAAACAAATATTACTAGCCGCTTGTGCAGCAGAACAACAAGTAATAGATATTGTTGTTGCGACAGAAGAGCTTTTGGATGAAAATTCCACGTGAAACAATTGCTACTTTAATTATTTCGCTGTGAAAAAATAATGTTGCCAGATACATTTCATATGTTTTTCACAAAATGAACAGAGTACTACGTCTGCAACATTTTTTCATGAAAATTTCATGTGAATTTTTTTTAACATGTATTTTGACAGCATTCCACTTGAAATTTTGAACAGAGTACTATGCTTAAGCCTGAAATCTAATTACAAAAAGAACTAATTTTGAAACTCAAATTGAACAACATAAAGACATACGATTGAAACTCAAATTGAACAACATTAAACTTACGATTGAGTTACATAGAGACCTATAATTTAAAAAAAACTTCTATACAAATTAATATCTAACTTGGTTCTGAACTGTTTTAAATGTGCTTACCCAATGTGGCTTACCTTCCCTTCTTCCTTGTGTAGGGTATTAATAAAAAGTTTAAAAAAGAATTAATAATTTTTTTAGAATCATACATACTAATATACTATATTGCTGACATATAATGAGCTCATATTTCATTTTCAATTCATGCGCAACACTTTTATTCTGTCTTTAGCAAAATTTTAATGCTTTTTTTCTGCTGTTTTCTTATAATTTTTGTACTTTTAAAGCGAGAAAAGAAAACAAATAATGAAACTTAAGCAATAACAATGGCAAATCGTACGAGTAATAGTATTGTATTCTTAACAATGGCTTTTAAGCTTGAAAAGAATTAAAGAATAGAACGAACAGTATTACAGAAAGCAACAATAACAAAAAAAATTTGATAGACTTTATGTCTAACTTTAAAAAAAAAATACCTAATATGTATTAGGTACGTTATGCTTTTCATTTTAGTTCTTTTCTTTTTATTTTTCTGGAAATGCTTTAGTAGAGCATAAAGTGACAAAAAAAAGAAAAGTACTTTTTTTTTTGCTTTGATCAGTTACTCTGCACTTTTAAGAGTTGTCACAGAAAATGGCACAAACAAATAAATTTTAGTTGCAATGTGGTGTGTTTTTTTTTGCTCTTTTTCACTTTAAAGACATTAACAATGGAAAATTCAGCGACAAAAGCAACAGCAAGAGCAATAACAACCACAATAACAATAATAACAGCAATAATAGCTGTTGTAGCTGTTGTTGCCATAATGCAGGCATTTAAACAGTGTTGCTTGAAAGAGTTTGGCTAGGAAGTTTGTTCCCACAACATACATACATATATACTATATACATATTACTAATTGTTATATGTTATAAACAAGGGAGTCGCCTTGGCAGTAAACATCTGTGTGTTGAAATCATGTTCAAGAAGCCCCAATATAACTTCCAGATATGAATGTTATATGCATGTAACAGGTGTAGTCCTAGTTTGATTGATATTTAAAATCTGAATATCTGGAACAATGAAGGCTAAAATTTTACTATATAACGACTTACCCCCTTATTCAAAAACGATTATTAAATTTAACAAACGTTTATTAAGACAGATTTGCATATAAAAATTTGCTTAATAAACATTTGTTAAATTTAATAAACGTTTTTGAATAAGGGGGCTAGGATTTAGACTGAAATTTAGCTGTAGACAGACCTGGGATTGAACCTGAAATTAAACAACATAAAGACCTTCGATGGAAGCTGAAATTGAACCACATAAAGGTGAATCTTATCTTTGCAATGTTAAATATAATTTTAAATATTGATGGCCCTATTCATAAAACTTACAACTTACAATAAATTTTCATACAAAATTTGCTTTATAAACCTGTTATAAACCTGTTGTACGTTTTTATGAATAAGGGGGTGAGTCTTCTATATATATGTACTTCAAATGACACAAAATGCAGCATCATTATTTCCAAATGCCAATAATTTTGATCGACACTGTCAAAGTACTTTAATATGAATGTGCGCTTGTTTGTATGTCATATGAATTTAACTAACGATTATTATAAAAACATGCAATGAGTATAGAAAATATATACATTCATATTTTTGTATTTAATGTTTGTCTGTGCATATTTCCACCAAAGTAAAAGGAAGGCAGACAAAGACAAACATTTCTAATGCACTCAAGGAAAAATCGTGATCAAAACATGTGCACGATAGAAAAACTAAAACTATAGACTCCATGGGAGGCTACATGAAAGGCAGCTTCAAACTTGGAATTGTCAACCCTTGAACTAAGCATCTAAATGTTTACAACAGAGAAGAAATTTCTAAGCAACATGTCAGGCTGCATATCTAATTGTTTATTTTAGTAATTTAGCTGCATTACAGGCTTGATGCAGCTAAACATTCTACAATTTATCACAAATTATCTACTGCTTAAGGGGTTAAATTCTAGCCACTTTAGCTTAACTTGTAACATTCTCTGAGTGTAACGCCATAAACACTCTTAGAGCCAACGAAAGAGCAAAGTATTGTAGTAGTTATAAGGATTAGTGTTGCTTTTTGATATTGTGGTTTTATATTTTATTTATTATTTCTTTGCTATCGTACATGCATATGCATGCATATTTTGTTATGTAGCTTTTGTATGTGCTGTTGTGTTTGTGTCTTAAAAAAAAAGTAAATTTCATGTTAAAAGTAAGTATATCATTTCATTTCTAACAATACTTTACAAATCATACACAATGTACTCTATTGTACATTCACATTCGTTTACTACGTCAGTCACTTTTACCAATTTTTGTGCTGAGTTAAGTCAGTCATTTCCACTAAAAGCATTCACTTTATATCACTGCATTCAGCTAAACAAAAAAATAAGCAAACTTTAAACATTTACTGGCATAAAGATTTTTATGATGACGGCGATAAAAGATATGGGTGCATAAATGTTAAGTGAACAGTTGTGGCGTTTGTAATAGGTACATTTAGTTAATAGCGTTACTGAAGTTCAATTCACTTTAACAATGTCTGTCCGGCTAACCATCAGACCATTTGCTTTGAAAATTTAATTATGAATATGTTCCTAAATAAGTATCTTTATTGAATCATGTAACTGATGTATTAATTTGATCCAGATCCTTATAGATATTTTAAAGCTAAATATTCACAGTTAAAATATATTATAGAGGTATGAGCAGGTCCAATAAAGAAGTATATTATACGAGAGCTGTTCGGAAACTTCTTAGCCTAGCACAGAAAGAGCATAGTTAGTTTTTCAAAAACATTTTTATTTTTCAATATAATCTCTTGAAACTTCAATACACTTAGTCCAACGCTTATCTAGCAATTCTAGCCCTTGATTAAAATAGTTTTCTTCAAGGCCTTCAAAATAGTTTAAAGTAAAACGCTTGACAGCTAGGATTTTTTTTAAATTTGAGAACAGGTAAAAGTTACTGGGAGCTAAATCAGGAGAATTAGGTGCGTGGTCAAGCAATTCGTACTTTAATTCGTTGATTTTATTCATTGTTAAAACACTCTTGTGCGCCGGTGCGTTGTCTTGATGAAAAATTATTTTTTTGTTGTTGTAAGCCAGGACGTTTTTTTCGATTTTTTTAATTTAATTGATCCAAAATGTTGCAATAGTACTCTGAATTTATTGTTTTACTCTTTTGCAGATAGTCAAACAATAAAATATCTTTAAAGTCCCAAAAAACCGTTGCCATAATCTTACCAGCCGATTGAATTGTTTTTACTTCCTTGGGGCATTTCCTCCAGCTTCAGTCCATTCCTTAGATTGTTCTTTTGCCTCTGACCATGATATTAGCTATTACACGCACATTTATTCGTCGATCATTTAATACCATATCATGCACTTTGACTACAATTTCCATTTGTTTCTATATTTCTTTTTTGTTTCTATATGAAGGAGTTGGCAGATAAAAAAAGAAATTTAACATGTGTTTTCAAAGCAATTAATTTGTTTCTGTTTATACCGCGCTTTCTGTGCTAGACTAAGAAGTTTTCGAACCGCCATCGTATGTAAAAATTATGAACAAATTGTAAAAATTATAGTTTATTTTGGTACTTGGCAGAAATCGGAAGGTAGTTTTTCTACCTTAATTTACTGCATTATTTCAGTACTTTTGGAAGCTAAATATTGTAAAAGCTTTAAGGAAGTGAAATAAATTCAACTGCTTCCAAATTTAAAATTTTAAACGCATTTAGAAGGAAACATTTTTTCCATAGAAACGAATTCTATTTTTAATGTAATTACTAACATAGTTCTGTATAGTACTGTTAACAATAGTACTAAAGAAGGTAATGCAATAATATAATTCTACTATTATAAACAATTTTCTAATCCATTTTTATTTAATTAAAATGTCCTTAATATATTGCTAAAATTAAATGACTGACTTAAGAATTGTATTGTAGGTAACCATGTAAAAGTAATTTAAAATCATAAAAATGACTTTAAGTCATTTAATGCTATAAGAAACGACAAATTTAAAAATCCTCCTTCAGACATCACTCACCAAAAATTACGCCAATTGTGGCCAACTGGGTTATGTACTGCTGTCTATGCATGACTTTGTATGTGTGGCCCTTTCTAAACATTTTTTAATAGTTACGATTATTGTTTCTATTTGTTGTTACCAATGTTGTTTATTATTGTTATTATTATTATTTTGTTACCTGACGATATATTTGTTGTACACAATTTTGTCTTGTGTTTGTTATTGTTATACCCTACACATATACCCTACAGATTGTGAGTGCTCACCTAATATTTTTTAAGAAGCTATTTCTGGTAATTAAAATTCTTTTGTGACTTTAATTTAAAATACATATATTCTCAATAACTGTGGTGCTCTTAATGAAAACATTACATTAAAATTTGTTAATAAATATGTATAACAAAACAAAAAATATGTCAAATAAGCCCTTTTTAATAGTAAAAAAATGATATATACAAGCAATAATGAGAATCTCATAGTAGGCAATGTTTAACATAAATAAATAAATAAAGCTAGTAGGTAGGTAGGAGGTTTTCAAGAGTAATGAAGTGCTTAATAGTATTTTTAACTATAAAATAAATATGTATGTGTGTACATAAATATGTCATATTATACTCGTACAAGTATAGTATGTCATTGGAAAGGTAAAGATTAACAGTTTTTGAAAATGTTAACAAACTCTAAGGTTTATATTGATGCTTACAGCAAACAAGCCTTTAAGTGGAATCAATTTAAACGTTTTTAAATAACAAACACTAAAGTTTCTGTAGCACTCATTTAACAATCGTTACAGCCGTATATATGTAGATTCTATAGAAGTATCTAATATGTTTTTGTTTGAAGTATGTATATGTATTGTTTATAAACATAAACAAAAACAACAATACACCAAGAGGCGCTAGTTTTTTTTATAAAATACATACATATCCCAGCATACCATTCTAAGAGCGCTCCGAAAAAGGAGTCAGAAAAGAATGCAACTAAGGATCATTTTCGAAGCGCTCCGAAAAAAGGAGTCAGAAATGAGTCCAACTAAAGAGCATTTTCGGAGCGAAAGAAATTTGCTTGTTATCTACTGTCCTGAGTCGGCACGCAGTATAACTCAGAAATTCCACTTAATTATGTGTGTACCAAAGCGTTGTTGTCTTGTTATTTTACCAAAAAAAAAAAAAAAAACATAGCTGTACCACACAAGAATAATAAAAACAAGATTACACAGAGCCCAAAAAAAGCTCATAAAAGACTCTTTTTTGACATTATCTAAGAGCTCTTTAAGAGTCCAAAAAAACCCTCATAAAAGACTCTTTTCTGACATTATCTAAGAGCTCTTTCTGACGGACCATTTTCGAACGTAATGACCCTCTTTTCTGAAGGCTTTCGGAGCAATTATGATTGTTTTTTGGGCTCATAAAGAGCGTTAACGCTCCGAAAAAGGTGTCAGAAAAGACTCTTTTCGGACTCATATGACTTGCTGGGATGTATGTATGTACATATGTATTCTTTCTCCCTACTTTTTTCTTTACACATTTGTTAACACACGTTTGTTGTTATTACGAGTATATTATTTAAAGCTATTGTTGTTGTTTTGTATTGTAAATCTTTGTTGCTTTATTATGATGACGATAATAGTAATAATAATGACAATGTTGTTGCTGTTGAAGATTTAGTTGATTGTTTTTATTGTTGTTACTTTGAGTTAGTTTTTTCTTTTGTACATAAACCATGCTGCACATAAGTACATGTTTACATACAAGTACATGTATACATATGTATGTACATACCAAGCATGTTAGTGCGTGCATGTCTGTCATTGTATTTATGTACATACATAAGTATTATGTATGTTGTTCTTGTGGTTGCTCACTTTGTTTATAAACATGAATAATACACAATGTTGTCAACTTGGTGCGTTTCCCACCATTTTTGTTGCTTTTTTAAATACATTATGCGAAAAATTTCTTAGTTGTTGCGCGGTGCGCTATTTTGTTAATATCAATGCGTTTTTTAATTTATCCGACAATGTAATGAAATCTTTATTTTTACTGAATACAGTTTCTCAACAATTTATTACGATCAAATATATACGATAAAAAAATGAATCCATTAACTGTATTTTAAAAGCGTATGTATGTATAATAAATGTATAAATAAATGTGTAAATACATGAAAAACATGGAAATAAAAGTGCTTGTGTCGCCTGATGGCTTGGTCTACTTAACTATATACAAACAACCTGGGTTAGAGTTCCAGTGAAGCCATTAAAAATTTTATTGAAAAAATTCAAATAGAAGCACTTAAAATAGAAAACAAAAATAATTAAGAAAAGCAGCAAATATCTACTGAAATTAGTCCTAATTGGTAGTACTTCAGTTGCGAATGGTATATTATAAGTTTTTATTGGGAGTGGTTAAATGCTTGTTTTATCTTAGTTAGCTGGTGTATTTAAAAAACGGCTTGTACTATTAAACGTTGATTTTTGTTAAGTTTTATTTTTTTTTCTTAAAACATTAATCTGTAGCAGATAGTTTTATTGTTATATTTATAATACGAAAATACTTCATATGTAAATAAATATTTTAAATAAAAAACAAATTCTAAACTTGGTGCGTTTTTTTAAATGACGCACTTTTTCTGTATTTCGGTGCGTTTTGAAATTTCAAAGTTGACAACGCTGGTAATAGAGTTCTCTAAAGTGTTCTTGCTCTCTCTCCTAAATTCTGTTAACACTGTTTATACCCTACACCACACTAGAGGGAAGGGTATACTGGATTTGTACCGATATTGGTCCAATGCCCACCTTAGACTATAGCGATCGACTCAGAATCACTTCCTGAGTCGATTTAACGATTTCCGTCCTTCCGTCTGGCTGGCTGGCTGTCCATGTAAAGCTTGTGCGCAGAGTACAGGATGCAATTTTGCAGACATTTCAATAAAACTTTGTACGTGATATTTTTTTCGACCCAAGGACGAACGGGATCGTCGGGGGGTATGGTCCCCATACAAATATCCTCCCGAAATAGGAGTTTAACAATCATAAATGTTTAAATTATGCAAGTATCCAAACAAATTTCACCAGAAATGAGAAGTAAATGAAGCCAAATTACATATACAAATTTTGGGAAAAACGGCCCATAATTGATCATAGCTCCCATAGAAGCCCCACTTCTAAAAATCACTTAAAAGAGCATAACTCTTATAAAAATGGTGGTATTCAAATAATATTGAACACAATATGTTTCGTATATATACAAATAATATGGCAGAATTTTATGATGATCGGTCCATCATTAGTCGTAGCTCCCATATAAGGCACATAGGTAATATCTCCCATATAGCGGCCATTTTTGAAATACTGTTTCACACATATACTGGGTGTAGGGAATTATATCTTCGTCATTGACTGTCTATACTTTCTTGTTATTGTTATTGTTGTTGATGTTGTTATTGTATTGTAGTGTAGTGTAGTTTATTTGTATGCATTTATGTATGACAATCATGTCAAATGCGTTCGTTTAAATTAAATGTTTAACTGTAAAGCAGTGCTATTTAAAAAATATCATTCACTTGCAAAATACAATTTATGTAAATTATTTATTTATTATTTATGATTTTCTATGTGTGCTTATGTATGTGAGTAAAGGTATGGTCACACTTAGAAAATATTTACTCAAATAAGCGTAACCACTTGTTTTAGCACAAATATGTTTGACGTTGTTTACTCTTACAAGAGTTTTGCAAGATCAAACAGCATCAAATAAATTAAAACTAATTAATTTTTGTGATTTGCCCTAAATTAGAAATGGTTATTTAAATTAAATTCAAAAATTATTTAGTGGTTACGGCTTTTTCGGCAAATATTTGCCAAGTGTGACCGTTCCTTAAGTAAAACGCTGAAGACTGTAACAGTTTTAAAATTGTTTTATAATTGTGTTTAAAGTGATTTTTTTTTTGTACATAAAATGCAGTTTTATTTTTATTTATGTATGTAAGTAAGTATGTATGTATGTATGTTTGCATGTACGTGAATAATTTGTTTTAAATGAAAATAAAATAAAAATTTTTATAATTTGAAAATTATTATTTTTATTTGTTGTATTTAACAAAATGACATTTATTATGTTGTATCGTGTATTTAAATAATAATTACTTGGAATTTTTGGTTATAAAGATGAGTGATTGCGAACAATATAATAAATACTAGTATTGTTTATTAAATATGTACGTAAACTTAAAGCATAAACATTTTTCAAATAAAATTAAAGATAAATCAAATTTAACAGCTGCTTAATTATGTAGTTGTGAATTCCTAGAGTTGCACACTTTGTTGGGCTCTTAAATTAACGTTAATGTAGGATGCCTGAAATTATTGGATTACAAAACTCTTAAAACAACGTGCAATGATAAATTGGAATGAAATTTCCTCTAATTGAAAACCACTGGTGCTTCTGCCAAATCTGATAAGATCATCGAAAATCGTGTTTGTAAAAGGCATTGACAAATGGTAAGACAGAAGCTTTAAGGACCTCTAAGGACAAGCCATCGAATACCTTTTACTCACCAATCCATAGTAAACTTTAATATACATACATACATCCCTAGTTTTGGTTTATCATTATAAATATAAAATATCTCAAGATAACTTGACATTTTAACACTTTTCCATTATTTTCATTAATTTACATTTACTTTACTTGACTACATTTCTAAGAACGATTTTACAGCATAATATTTCTTCATTTTAAACTCATTTGGTAGTTGACAATTATAGCTGCTTCCCCACAACCTTTATAGTTTAACCAAGCTCACTGACAAAACATTTAATGATCTTAAAAGGAAATCGAGTTCATTACAATCATTTATTTAATTTTGACCATTTGGAATTGAATTGAATCAAGCTGAGTGCGAAAAATCATTTTTCACTTTCAAAAAGTTGAACAGAATCTATGCTCTTGGCTTCTGTGTAACACACGCACAAACGTAAACAGAAGAGCATAATAAAAGGGATGTTGCACAGTGGGAAATTTGTGAAAAAGAAAACTGAAATCAAAGATTTCATACATGTAGCAAATGTTTGTCTACGAAAATTCTATTAAGATTGAAGCCACAAATATTTAGTTTAAGCAGTTCTGGTTCAGATTCTAGTTTAAGTTCTATTTATATTTCTAGTTGAGGTTCTAGTTCAGGTTTTATTTCAAGTTCTAGTTCAGGTTCTACTTCAGGTTATAGTTTAGGTTCAGGCTATAGTTCAGGATTCATTTCAAGTTCTAGTTTAGGTTCCACTTCAGGTTATAATTCAAGTTTTAGTTCATTTTCTAGTTCTGGTTCTAGCTCAGGTTAAAGTTCAACTTTTAGTTCAGGTTCTAGTTTAAGCTCTAATTCAGGTTATAGTTCAAGTTCAGGGTTCATTTCAAGTTCAAGTTTAGGTTCCACTTCAGGTTATAGTCCAAGTTTTAGTTCAGTTTATAGTTCAGGTTCTGGTTCTAGCTTAGGTTAAAGTTCAAGTTCTAGTTCAGGTTCTAGTTCACTTCTGGTTCAGTTCTAGCTGCAAAAGCAATTTTTTTTATTAAAATTTGTCCAATGTGTTTTACTAAAGTTTCCTTGTCAAAGCTTTAAGTGTAACGAAAATATAAAACATAGTAAATGATTTTGTTGATAGTTGTGGCATAAGAAATAAAAATAAAACCCATTAAATGAAGTTGAAACTATGTTGTGAGCATCATCAACAGTATTTTCTAATACCACCTCCTTTAGTCAACTACATATATAGTCAACATCAGCAGCATAATAGTCATCAGAACTCATGGCATCTACTACAACCAATATAAAGCATTTGTAATTAAAATTGATTACTTTCTAGGGAGAACCACAAAGCCCAGCACACTTTTGCCAAAATCTGGATAAAACTTAAAAAGAAAGATGTGCTTTTTAGTTTGTTTAAAAGCAATAAAGAAAACTAAAAGCAAATTTAAATTATAACGAATATTTTTAACTCAACGATTAAATTTTCCTAAGAATATTTGGTTTTTCAAATTAATACCAAACAATTTCAATTAAAAAAAAACGTATTTTCCTTATAAACATTTTAACTAATACCGCCAGTATTTACTTTTGTAATAGTAATTAAAATTGAAATTTATTCCAGTATTTTGTTTTTCAATTTAATTTCTCTGAAATTTATGAAATCACTACTTGTAAATAGTGGCATAAATTGTAATTAAGATTCACTTATTTGTCATTAAACTACAATTGAAACAAGGCGGCATGTTTATTTTGAACAATCTGGGTTATTTTTTCCCCATTGCAAATTCTTTTCGTTAATTTTATTGTTATTTTTTTGCCAGCAAATAATTGATGACACCATTTGTTGCCATGAAACCAGTGAAAAGTTAATTGAACATGAGTAAAACGTACAAGAAAAAAATATATTTTTTTATTATTAAATCAGAGTGTGTACTTGCAAGGCAAATAGTAAGTAGTGGTGAATGAAAGCTTTGATTGCAGTGTTTAACAAGAATTTCAAGTATTTGTGTAAAAATTCATAATAAATACTTAAAGCTGGTTTAACACAAAAGCGGTATAAATAAATTTAAGCAAGCTTAAATTGTTGGGCAAAAATACTGTAAACAGCTTAACCCTTATACTGTACTTCAAAAATAAAACGCATATGACATTAGTGGATCAAATTTGCCCAATACAAAAAATTTCAGGTTCGAATCCCAGTCAAGAAAAATTATCAAAAATTTTTAATAAAAATTTTTCAAGTTGTAATTCCTAACTTCAGTAAAAATAATTTAATGAAAATTAAATTTAATGAACTCAAGCCTGACTAAAATTATCAAGAAGTAAAAATTCTAATATTTATTAATTTTTTTTATTTATTTTACATTCATTACATACAATATTGGTCTCAGAATGCTTTTTTCAAATAAATTTTTGACATTCGGAACATTTGTTTCAAAAAAATCCGCTAAGTATTCAAAGAATAAATGAACAATAAATACTGTTTGGGCAATTTTGACCCATTAATACAGGATAAGGGTTAAACAGTTTAAACTAGAACTGAACTGGAACTGAAGTGGAACTAAACTGGAACTAAACTGGAACTGAACTGGAACTAAACTGAACTAGAACTGAACTAGAACTGAACTAGAACTGAACTAGAACTGAACTAGAACTGAACTAGAACTGAACTAGAACTGAACTAGAACTGAACTAGAACTGAACTAGAACTGAACTAGAACTGAACTAGAACTGAACTAGAACTGAACTAGAACTGAACTAGAACTGAACTAGAACTGAACTAGAACTGAACTAGAACTGAACTAGAACTGAACTAGAACTGAACTAGAACTGAACTAGAACTGAACTAGAACTGAACTAGAACTGAACTAGAACTGAACTAGAACTGAACTAGAACTGAACTAGAACTGAACTAGAACTGAACTAGAACTGAACTAGAACTGAACTGGAACTGAACTATAACTGAACTAGAACCCGAACTAGAGCCGGAACTAAAACCTAAACTAGAACCTGAACTAGAACTGAACTGACTCTAAATCTGGGTTTTTGTTAGCTGTCTATTGTCAATTGGCATTCCCCGAACACACTAATCTATACTAATCTACAAGAATAACGGAAAGTTTTACTTTACGGGCAGTCAAGTCAACTGCTATGTCGCAAAGTCAGTGCGAATATATTTATATGTTTTATTAACTATTTGCTCCCCACTGTTAGTTTACAAAAACGAACTAATATGAAAGATATCACCTTTCTATTTAATTTCATAATAATTATTTCATTAGACATAAAGTATAGCTGTCTTACTGCTCTAAAAAGCTTTAGTAAGCTTAAGATATGCCAACTTAAAGCTTGTTAATTTCAAAAGTTTAAATATTTCCCGTTTTATGATTCTTTCCTCAATAAACATGATGCATGATAATTTTAAGCGTGCTATCACACACATTTAATCATCTTTGTCAGGCTCATAAAATAAAAAAAGAAACAAAATTACTTTGCGCTAAAATCTGCACACAGCTATGGGAGAAAAACGAACATAAAAATTGAGAAGAAAAATGAAAAAAAAAAGATGACAGATGGTTAACAGAATATGACATTTGGCTACATTCTTAACATACCAAACTGACAGACATTCTTGTTCATTTTATTTTTTCAAACCCATATGTATGTAGATACATATATATGTAGATACAAACATACATATATATAATATATAATTGAAAATTACAAACAGCCACAGCATAAAATTATTACAACTGACTTTGAATAATGACTGACTGCATGACTTTATGTGTTAAATAATAAATGAGCAGGAGTCAAGCACATTGCATGCCACACTTTTAAGCGATTTTACTTGAACATGAAAAACTACTCTACAACCTACTACAGCTGCTGTTGCTGATGCTTCTGTTGCTGCTACCAGTTAAATTTCAAATAAAAATCAGGCAATTTTTTACTTTTTTTTCCACATTTTCTGTTGCATTTTGCATATAATTATTTTTGTTTTTGGCACTACATCAACAATTAATTAATCTAAAATTCACACAGGCACTCACGCATACTCCCAGTCGAACTGTTTTTAATACACAATTGAAGTGTTTTCAATTAAATTTCTTTCAGTTTTTTAATTTATTTGTTTAAATTGATTTAAAATGCGTAAATGTGTGAATATGCAAACAAAAATAAAATAAAATACATAAATTAATAAACAGTATTTGCAGGCATTAATTTTTAAAATGTATAGAACAGTGTGAGACATAGACGCAGAGGCAGACGGACGGCCGGACAAATAGACAGTAGCAAGGACCGACTTTCATATTGCAGTAGCATGTAAAGTTTTCTTACAAAATGTATGTATGTATTTAAATTTTTTTAATTTTTTTTTATATATCATTATTATTTGCTGGTTTGAAATTGTAAGCAATATTTTATTCCGCATTCCATAGTGTAATTCATAAAATGTTGAAAGAATTGAAAATCAAACGTTTAGCACGAATTTTAAATGCTATATTTTAAGTTTAGGGGGGGGGGGGGCGGTAAACTAGGAATATGCAGTTGGAGTTTTAAAAGGTTTTTAGTTCATAAAAAGCTTTTAATAAACTTTAAAGCATTTTGAATTTTTTAGGATGAATTTTAAGTTTGAAGAAAAAGGGCTGCGATTATACATTAGTTTGTCTCTAAACAAACATTTAAAAAAGCTTTCAGCAATAGATCTATTGGTACATGCCGTAACCAATAAGTATTTAAGCTTTAGGGCTGTCAAGATCTTTGACTCTTATAAGATACTGGCTTTGGGAGTCCAATTCTTAATATAATAAGCGGGTCGTTTAAGGTCATGCATTACACCTCAATGAGTCAAAGAAAATGTTATGGCTTCTGCATTTCAAAAGACCTGGTGAAAGCAGAGAATTTATATGATTTTTAATATAACAAGTTTAAGATTACGATAAACAAGAACTGAAATTCTGACCATAAGTTTAAAAACTTGTAAGCCAACTTACACCAAAATTTGTTCTACTTATTCGCCTGCAAATCGAAGCATTTAATTCTTCGAAGTTAGTAACAAACTTGTTATACTTGGAAGCCATTTAACGTGAATAGACTGAACTTTCTTGAACCTGGAAATAAAATAGATCACCTTCATAGCTTTCCTAGCCATAGCTAAGGAGTCGAATAACTATATTCAATAATACGTTAAAAATATAGTTGTAACTCATTTCTTGATAATGATATCCGAAGGATATAAAAATATTGGAAGAAATAATTTAATAAATAATATATATATTTTTTACAAATAATTTGCCTCGAGCTCGAAAAAACTGTTTTATAAAATGTTTACTTTAGATCATATTATGATTACTTTAAACTATAATATGGTTACCTTGGATCATAATATGATCATGTATGACAATTTTATGATTATATTGTATATTGAATAAGAAAATATTATGATGAAATATTACAAAGATAATTGATAATATGGTCGTATTTCATTGCACTTATATTCATCATAATATGTTTTGACTACAACCATAAATCTAATCATAATATGTTGCTCTTAGATATTGTTTACCACAACCATGTTTTTTCGCTGCGTGTATACAGATGTATGTATGATTATACCTAATAAAACCAACCACTGCATCTTAATATGGAAAATTCTTTTAGTAATCCTGATCTATCCTTTATATCTAAAACTCTGTATGAACTGAGTCTTAACTGACAGAGTTTGTACAAAATAAACTCTCAAACTCTAGCATCATTAGGTGTTCAATAGGAGATACAGTTTTCTGCAAAATATGATAGAATACTGTACAAGATGCTGGCTGAAATCAGGTCATCAGTTAACTACTTAAGAGATTCAGATTATTTTATTGTCTGCCATTCAGCTCGTAATTATATCTAGGAACTGTTAAGCGGTACAAATAACTACTGGAATTTGATCTGATGTCTGTGTTGCAAGGCTAGTAAAATGGAACTTAAAAATTTTACCGCGTTTTAATAGGATAGACAAAAAAGGGATATAGTTCGTGAACCAACTATACATAATTCAGAGATCTGCCTGTATTGGTAACACAGCTACATTACGTACTAGTCCCTCTGCACATTATTCTGCAACTAACCTAAATAGAGCTACACTTAAAGGCCATTTCCAAGAGCAGTGTACTGAGATTATCTGCCTCTGGTTGCTGGAGATCAAGAACAAGGACATGCAATAATCATAAATTTGCTTCCGCCTTCATTACACCAAACTTCCAGCTATACAACACCCCTTATAAACTTCGATAAGATGTTTAAAACCACTTTTCCATCCAGCACAGAATGGGAAGGGGGTCATACGGTTGATGGATATGACTTAAGAGTATACCTTAATGATTCAAAGATAGAGCAAGGCGTCGGATCGGGTGTCTTTTGCGATGAACTTAGTTTAAAACTCTCAATACGCTTCCCTGATAAATCCAGTGGCGATTAAAGAAAATTTATTAGAAGAAATCGCAGCAGCACTATAATTTTTTTCGACTGTCAGGCACTCATGTCACTTAAATCCAATACTAAAACATCTATCCTTGTCAGTAAATGTAAGGAACAACTGTCTATTGAAATTGAGTTACATATAATCGTATAACTGGATATCGCAATATAAATATACTGATAGTTAAGCTGTTACCAATTCACATGTAATTCACATGCACATTTGTAATGCAATGCTGGAAGACTTTGAATAATGGCCTGCCATTCAGCAGGATCTTTTATGTAAATGTTCCGATATCATTGGTCAATTGATTACAGTAGGAATTGCACGAAAGAAATATATATTGCATGAAGTTGAAATTGATAATTTTTCTGGCATGACAATAAAAAATTTATAGTTTTTGAAGCCTGACACTCCTGTAGGACAGCTAAACAAAGTATCAAAAGACAGCATTGTTTTTAGTTACTTAAATTAATGATAACAGTTTATCATACCATACTGAACTCAGTTACTAAGACATGATTTTCAAAGGACTTTATTGGTGCTTTAAAATTAGTTTTATATACATAATTTTGTGAAAGAAAGTCTGTTCTTGACTTCCACTGAATATTATAGGTGAATAAAGAGAGTAATCTTCTTTTTAATGGGAGAGTAAAATACGAAAAAAACTAATCCATACTGATCGTAGATAGATTCCATGATGATCAATGAAAAATTATTGATCGATATTTTTCAATAATCTTATTAGAAGTCTGTCTAAGTCTGGATTGGTTGAGTGTTTTGCTTGGTTCGTCATAATCGTTCACAATTGAACTGTTTTGAACGATTTACTTTAGTTCCTTTTAATGGCTTTTCATGTATAAAATACTAACAATTCCGTTTAACTTTCTGACAAAACCCCAGCACTAACACAACACACCCAGCCATTACCCTACATAAAATTTAATAAAGAAAAATTGTGACACACAATACAATTGATATTAATGCTGCTAGCTGGCTGACTGCATCACGTTAACAAGACAATGATGATTGTGCATTACAATGTCATATTGTTGTAATTATTGAAAAGAGAGAACAATTTTGATGTAAACTGTAAAACAACAGCAAAAACAATTACTTAAATGAATACGTGAAGATCCACAGACAAACAGTGACAGACGGGCAAGTAAATGGGGAGAAATAAAAAAACAATATACCGCTTTAATGATTGATAAAGTTATCAAGATTAATTCAATCAATAAATCAACATACAATAAACACACACAATGTAATGCAAACGCCCGACAATAGATCGTATGCATGAAATTCAACAACGGGCCAGGCGGAGAGCAGTGATATTATAATATAAATATTATAAATTAAAACCAGATATAAATTCAATGAACTTGATATGACGAGCTTTAAATCAGTTGACAATGTCAGTTGAAGCAAACGTAAGCATTAATATTGATCGAGAGGCAGGAAGGTAAACAGAAAGGATGGGTGATCTTTTAAGAAAGAGATAATGAATGCTTGATTTAAAAGTGATATGCTGGAATATTAATAGTTTTAGCAGGAGTTTTAAAAACGATATTAACATGTTTTTAAACAATAATTTTAATGACAATAATACAGGTAATAAAACCTTATAGTTTAAGTTAAAATATTAAGCATTACTGAGATATTGTTTAGGTTCAATCATAGGTCTTAATGTCGTTCAATTCAGCTTCAATCGACGGTCCTTAGGTAGTTTAATTTTAGATTCAATTGATTGTAGCTTCAATCAAAGTTCTTTAAGTCGTTCAAGTTTAGCTTCAATCAAAACTCGTTAAGTCGTTAAATTTTAGTTTCAATCGTAGGTCTTAATGTTGTTCAATTTTAGCTTCAGTCGTAGGTCCTTATGTCGTTCAGTTTTAGCTTCAATCAAAGTTCATAAAGTCGTTCAATGTTAGCTTAAATCGAAATTATTAATGTTGCTCAATTTTAGCTTCAATCAAAATTCTTTAAGTCGTTCACTTTTAGCTTCAATCGTAGGTCTTAATGTCGTTCAATTTAGCTTTAATCGAAGGTCCTTAGGTAGTTTAAGTTTAGATTCAATTGATTGTAGCTTCAATCAAAGTTCCTTAAGTCGTGCAAGTTTAGCTTCAATCAAATCTCGTTAAATCATTAAATTTAACCTTAGCTTCATTAGCAGTTCCTTATGCCGTTCAATTTTAGCTTCAACCGAAGTTCTGTAAGTCGTTAAATTTAAGCTTCAATGGAAGGTCCTTATTTAGTTAAATTTTAGCTTCAAGCATAGTTTGTTAAGTCGTTAAATTTTAGCTTATTCGTATTTTTTAATGGTGTTCAATTTTAGTTTAAATCGTGGGCCTTTTTATTGTTAAATTTTGGCTTCACTCGAAAGTCTTTATGTTCGTAAATGGTAGCTTCAATCGGAGGTCCTTATTATAGCTTAATCGGACCCTAATCGTAAGTCTTTATGTCTTTCAATTTATCTAGAATCAAAGTTCTTTATGGCGTTCAATTTGAGCTTCAACCGCAGTTCTGTAAGTCGTTAAATTTTAGCTCCAATCAAAGTTCTTTAAGTCGTTCAAGTTAGCTTCAATCAAAACTCGTTAAATCGTTAAATTTTAGTTTCAATCGTAGGTCTTTATATTGTTTAACCTTAGCTTTATTCGCAGTTCCTTATGCCGTTCAATTTTAGCTTTAACCGAAGTTCTGTAAGTCCTTAAATTTAAGCTTCAATCGAAGGTCCTTATTTAGTTAAATTTTAGCTTCAAGCATAGTTTGTTAAGTTGTTCAATTTCAGCTTCACTCGTTGTTCTTTATATCATTAAAGTTTAGCTTCAATTAAAGTTTATTTTTTTTTATTTAATGTCAGCTTCAATCGTGGGTCCTTATGTAGTGTAATTTAGCTTCAGTCGAATTTTTTGATGTTGTTAATTTTTTTTGTTGAAGAAATGAACAATTTCATTTACTAGCTCGTAAAAGTATTAGTTTTCCGAGCTTAAAGCTGCAATTTATTAAAAGTTTTGTATGCACAATAGAACTAGTTCGAGCTTTCCTAAAATATTAAAATGATCCTACAACAGCTAGTCAAAGAAAATTTCGCCGATTTTATTAAAACTTAAATAGAAAACTAGAAATCTTCTTAGTACCCAACCTAATAACAAAGAAAATTTATTTTTTTTTTTGATTGCCTGCACTAAACTCCTTTATCAGAACTTAGTTATTATGCTCAATTATAGAAATTTCTCAGCAACAAATTCCCATGACTTTACAAGCATTAAGACGTGCGTGTCTTCTATATATTACTTTAAAGATATATATTTAACTGTCAGTCAGTCAGTCACTGAGTGAGGTCTCTTCTATACTGTCCGTCATTATGTTTGTTGTAGTTGTGCCAGTAAATTACCATTAAAATTGATAACTGATGGTGTTGTGTCTTAGTAATTTACCTCAAACCTAGACAGATACAACACACTAAATTACTGTGTATGCCTAGATATACAGGAGGCATTGCAGCTACTGTTAGTTAAATCCTGTTTTTTTTTTGCTTAGCTGTGTTTGCTTCATCTTTGACTTTCACAAACTCCTGGGTAACATTAAATGTGATCAAAAGCCAGGTAGTGGCAGCAAAAACAAAAAAAAATAAATACTAGTAGTTAAATACCACCAGTATTAGTTTAAGTACAACTATACACAGCAAAACAATTTAGTAATTGTATGTTATCTTAGTAAAACCTTACTGGCTACACCTATATTTTACCAGTCTAGTTAACTTTTTTTTTTATTTTTCTAACTAACTTCAAATCATTGAAATTTAAAACGGCGTTTAGATTAGCCATGAATTAACAGAGAAAACTTTGTTAAGGAACTAAAATGTTTAAATTAAAACGGCCGTAGTAAGAAGCTGCAATATGTTTCTGTTTTATTTATTTCTTTTAACCAATATTGTAAAAGTCTAAACTTTAGGGAGCTTATTTTTCAAGTATCATCTTACATTTAATTTTCCGGGGTTATAAAAGGTTTCCTTTTTCTATAATAAATATAATAGTTTAAACTTAAAACACAGGAAATTCAACACCCCTGTTTTTAGAGAATGCTGGGACAAGCAACTCAAAGTAAACAAGGAAATGTTTTATATTAGAGAAGAGCTTTATAATAACAGATTCTAAAAACTAGATTTCCTTTCTTAAAACACCCACAATTTCCTGCTAAACTAAAGCCATGGGATTTATCGATAGCTGCCTAAAATAAGATTTACGACATTTACGAACTTAAAATATGGTAGGACGAGAAATACGATATAAACAGAGAAACAAGAGCTTTGCAATTTCAGATGCTAAAGTTTGATTTCGATTATAAAATTGGTAAAAAATAATCAGAGTAGGTAAAATTTTCGCTCGCGAAGAAATTTCATTAATTTCTTTCTTATAAAAATTGTTTACGTGATTTTTAGTTTTAAATTCGCGAAAAAAAATGTTTATATCAATTCATTGTTTTATTAATTTCTTTCGCAAAAGAAATCACTTGGAGCACTCGCAGTACTCTGATAATAATAAAACTAGCCACAGGGCATCTTAAAAGAGGATTACGAAATATAAGAACTCTAAAAATCTAACCCCCTTATTCAAAAACGATTATTAAATTTAACAAACGTTTATTAAGACAGATTTGCATACAAAAATTTATAAGATAAAATTTATTAATAAACGTTTGTTAAATTTAATAATCGTTTTTGAATAAGAGGGTAAATGCATAACCAAGAATTCTTGTTCACAGATGTGGTTCTAAAGGAAACAAATCTAACAATAACCCTAAAACAATTAGATCTTCGCTACGTAGCGATTCCAGTCCCACTCGTCTAATGATTGTAAAATTAGCAAAAACTGCTGCCACTGGAAATACTTATTCGAGAAAATAACAATGGGAAATCGCATAAAAAAATGAAGATAAGGAAGATATTATTTCTTACTTTCTCTGTTGTTTGCTCTTTGCCCAGCACTAGAAAAACTACACAGCACATATCGGATATAAAGCATCGAAGGCTTTTTTAGTACCAGTAACTGGTAAAAGCTAACAGACATTTAAATCTCTTTGTGAAGATCTGAAACCCGCCTGTCAATTGACTTGTTGCTCGTAATCTGCTCTATCTTAATTTACCTTAACAACTTTTTACTATTTACTAGATCCCAACTTCCCTTTCTCTTTTCATTTCTATCTTTCAAATCATTACATTTTCATTCGGGGTTAGGTTGGGTTAAGTTCCCTGAACAGCCCTTCTCAGAAACAGCTCACTTAAGTTGATCCCATTGTGTATACAACTAGTCGATCACTCAATACTAGTTGCTTTCATTTCAAACCATCCAGATTCCTCAGCGAAAGTATAGATGTGTTTTAAATTCATCCTAGGGTGTCCCAAGTACACGCTCCCTTATTATAGATAGCGCCGGACATTGGCAGAGAAGATGTGTAATTGTCTCTTCCTGCTCCTCATTATGACAGCTCCAGTAGTCATTGTAATATAGACCTAGTCTTCTGGCGTGTGCTTCAAAAACTAAATCGAAACAAAATCTAAATTTCCCTAACATTATATTCTTTAATCCCACTGTTCTCTCAGCATGCCGTGAATTGCATGAAAATCACACAATACATACTGCATGTATAAATTTTATTTAAAATGCATTAGTTAATGTTAAACCGCGTTTAACTTTGCGTTTCTTTACCTTTTTCTTTTATACATTTTTCTGTTTTCTTCAATACAAGCAAAAAATGTACAAAGAAAATAAACTCTGGACACATCAAGTGAAAAGAAACTTTTCAAAAAATAAACTTGATAGCAATATAAAGCAGGAAAAAAATATTCAAACTGAATAACAAACACTGTAATCAAAAACTCGTAATTAAGCGCGATAAAACTGTAATTAAATGAGCTTAAAAGGTAATACTTCTTGTAGATATTTCAGTTTTTTTTTGTTTTTCAAGATTTTGTACAACCAATTTTAGTTGTTATTTCTGGGCTGCTCATACTCGTCTTTGACTGGCTCATGTTGGTTATACAAACCTGTAAAGGAAAAGAAGCAAAAAGAAAAGTTTATAGCAATTGTAATTTAAAAGTTCGTTTTCTTTTATCAAGGTGTTTATTTATTGTTTTTGTTGCTGGTTTAGTTTTTTTTTTGTATTTTTATTTACTGCTTAAAATTTGATATGAAAATCATGGTACAACATTGAGTGGTATCAAGCGGAGAAGTTAAGTGAAGCAAGTTATATATAGTAATGGTTGGTGAATGTAAATATCTATGTAGAATATCTAAAATAGCTGCATTTTTAAGAAGGATATAAAGTAGAGAAAAATACTAATACTGACACATAGAAGGAGTTCACATGCTGCGACTTTTACCTAAAACTTTTCTCCTGCGACTCGAGTTTATAAACGAAATACGTAGCTACCCCATATACTCCACTACGTATTTCATCTATAAACTCGAGTCGCAGTAGAAAAGTTGCAGCTAAAAGTCACAGCTCAAACAATACTGCACAAATAGAGCAAATAAAAGCTTGATAACGAGATCGCAATAAAGAAAAAAACCAACGGATCAAATACCATTACATTTCAACAGAGCAATATCCTGTTGCAAAACGTCCGGACAGTTTTGATGTGAGATATTCTTATATACATAATATTCTCTGCTCCGATATTAAAGAAGAATTTTATAGAAATTTTATAAATTGTTAATTTAATAAATTGTTAATTGTTGTAAATTATGGTAAGAATTTTTAATTACATCAATTATAAATGGTCAAAATTAGCTAAAATTTCAAAACATTTCAAATAAATTATATTGCTCGTAAAATTGTCATTCAAACAATATATAAAATACTAAATAATCTAGTCCTATAACCAGTATAGCTTTTGTATTTCTTATTATATTTAGTTGGAGGATATTTAAGATTCGGCACAGCCGCCTATAGCACTTTAACTTGTTATAGCTCAATTTAAGCTGCAATCATATGACTTTATGTAGTTAAATTTTAGCTTCATTTATTTGGTTCGAAGCTGATAAGAGTCTGATTTCAAACTTATCACTATCTCCGAGGAACCAATCACGTGACTAGCTCTCTGTCAGTTCTCGTAAATCTACGTTTATATCTTATGAAAATAAATACTGGCTGTTTAATCTTCATTTGATTAAAGTATTTCGCTACAGTGTACTATGTACTTCTAATACCTCAATCTTTAAAATATTGTGTATAATTAAACATTTTATAGTTTGAAGCTGATATATAAACGCTCTCAATGCCAGTGCACGAATGAATCTATTTAAGCTGATAACGGTTTGCTTAATATTTGGTTGCTGTTGGCACCAGCTTCAAAAATTTGCTTGCTGTTGCTATTCAGTTTGCTGCATTAATTGTGCAAATAGTAGTTGTTGCTGCTGGTATTAATTCATGTTACCAATTTGTATGTGGTTACGGTCACATACAACCAGACGTAAAATTTTCTGAAGTTTTGTTTGCTGTAGTCAGTCGAACGGTCGCTTGGCTCTGCCTACTGATTTATGTGCGTGCTTAAGTCTAAAGTGAAAATCTTTGATGACAGGCGGCACACTTCAAAGTGGCATGAAAAAAAAACACACACACAAAACTTATACTCATCCCCGGTACTGCGAAATGTGTAAAATATTTGTTTGGTTTGTTTTAAAGTTTTTTTTTATTAATTAATTTATTTTTTTTCCTTTTTTTATATTATTTTGTTTAACGACTTGTTTTATTGTTTAAAAGTGTGTGTTGATAAGCGTAATACTAATGTGCACAAAAAATCATATATTATATTTAGTTTATATGACTTAATTATAAATAATCTTACAAACGAAATTGAATGTTTTTTAATTAAAATCTTTTTTTTTTCGTTTAGTTAAGCACTTTAGTAAGAGACCATGATGTTTTGTCATCATTAAAAATAGATGTTTGTTATATGAAATTATCAAAATTAGCACATAAATTTTGGTACTGTCAAACAAAGTATTAAATATTTAATCAAGTAGCTGAAATTTTTGTTTTTTTTTTGGGGTTTCAACACAAATATTTACAATCAGCAGACAGATAGTAGTCAAGCGTAACGAATTTGAAAACGGAATTTGTTTATTTTGAGAATTTCATTGTGAAAAAAAGAAAAAACAAAATATGGAATTTTTAGAGCCAGATCTTTTGTTTTATATTAATTTTTCAAAGAATTAAATAAATTAAGGCAATAATAGGAAATATTAAAATTGTTAGTAAAACAACAAAATTTGAACTACTTACTTAATGACGATTAAAGCTGAATTTTGACTGCATAAAAAGTTTTGATTGAAGATAAATTTTAACTGAATAAAGACTTTAAATTGAAGCTACATTTTGACTAAATAAGGACTTTTGACTGAAGCTAAATTTTGACTAAATACAGACTTTTGATTGAGGCCAAATTTCGACTACATAAAGACATTTGATTGAAGCTAATTCTTGACCACATAAAAACTTTCAATTGAAGCTAAATTTCGACTAAATAAAGACTTTTGACTGAAGCTAAATTTTGACTAAATAAAGACTTTTGACTGAAGCTAAATTTTGACTAAATAAAGCCTTCAATTAAATCCAAGTTTTGCCTATATACAGATATTTTATTGAAGCTAAATTTTGACTACATAAAAACTTTTGGTTGAAGCTAAATTTCGACTACATACAAATTTTTGATTGAAGCTAAATTTTGACTAAATAAAGACTTTTGACTGAATCAAAGTTTTGCCTATATAAAGATATTTGATTGAAGCTAAATTTTGTCTACATAAAAACTTTTGGTTGAAGCTAAATTTCGACTAAATAACGACTTTTGACTGCAGCTAAATTTTGACTAAATAAAGACTTTTGACTGCAGCTAAATTTTGACTAAATAAAGCCTTAAATTGAATCAAAGTTTTGCCTATATAAAGACATTTGGTTGAAGCTAAATTTTGACTAAATAAAGACTTTTGACTGAAGCTAAATTTTGACTACATACAAATTTTTGATTGAAGCTAAATTTTGACTAAATAAAGACTTTTGACTGTAGCTAAATTTTGACTAAATAAAGCTTTTAATTGAATCAAAGTTTTGCCTATATACAGACATTTAATTGAAGCTAAATTTTGACTAAACAAAGCCTTCAATTAAATCCAAGTTTTGCCTATATACAGACATTTGATTGATGCTAAATTTCGACTACATAAAAACTTTTGGTTGAAGCTAAATATCGACTAAATAAAGACTTTTGATTGAAGCTAAATTTTGACTGCATAAAGACTTTTGATTGAACCTAATTTTAGACTACATAAAGACTTTTCATTGAAGCTAAAGTTTGATAATATAAACCCCTATGATTGAAGCTACACATTTACTAAATTTTAATTTTAACTTTATAAACACGTACGATTTAATAACTTTCTGAGATGATTTAATGATGTCCTTTCACATGACGCTTAAAGTAAAGGACTCAATTTTTCAGCCCAAGGTCTAAGGGTGCGGTCACACTTGGTAAATACTTACTTAAATAGACCTAAACATTTGTCCTTTCGTAAAGGAAGTTCCTCAAATAAACAAAAGATTTTATTTAATGGTTACGTCTTTTTTGTCAAATATTTGCCATGCGTGAATGTAACTCAAGTCCATTGAAATTGTTTTATATCAGTGCATTATATCACGTAACCCTATACAAATGAAAACATTTTAAAAATATGTAATAATTAATCAAGACATAAAACGCCTTCAACATTGCGTCGAATCTGTTAGAAATTTTAATTATATTGTATGTATTGATATTATACATATTGAAACATATAATTGACAGCTTTAATGCATTTAAATTATTTGTTTCCCCAGCTTTAAGATTGTATATATGTATGTATGTATGTATGTATGTATGTATGTATGTATGTATGTATGTATGTGCATACATAAACAGACACTGTTTACAATTTTTCAATATGTAATTATTTAAAAAAAAACATGCTATCTGTCTGATTAATACATCAGCCTGACTGCAGGTCTATGTATTTGAAAACTATTTTTAAAACACAACAAATGTATATACATTGTGTTTTATTTAATTAATTTTCAAATAGTTTATTTAGTTTGCTAAATGTGTCGATCATGTTATCACTTTCATGTTTCATTTTATAATCAATTAAAAATTCAGTTTTACAGCTAAATTTTTTACATGCTGTTTGTGTTTTAGTTTTAGTTTAAATTTAGATTTCGATTTTGTTCGTAGTAAATTTTAGTTTTTATTTTAATATTGTACTAAACAAAAGTTTGTTTTTTGTTGTATAGGTACATTTTATGTCATGCAAATTTTGTTGCTTTTTAATTTATTATGTTCAAAATATTAACAATAAGACACAAACAATGCTTTTAGATCAAGGCCTTGTAGAATTCAGGTTTTTTTTGTTAATGATTTTTTTTTAAATTTAGGCCTAAATTGTTTTGTATTTAAATTAAAAACAAAGTAATGATTGTGAACTTTTTTTTTGTATTTGCTCTCTACTTAATGGTTTTTTTTTTTTGTACATATTTTTGCCAAATCATGTTTAGATTGTTGGCTTTAGACATTTGCGCAGGCGCTGTTTTTTGTTTTTTTTTTGTACTTACTCCAAATGCTTTTGTGCCCTCTTAACAAGCGCCAGTAGGTAGTGAGTGAGTGAGTATGTACTTCAAATGTTGGAAATTTTAAAAATAAACTATTATCTTGAGTGAGTGTGGAGTGGTCAGCTTTATTTCGAAAAAATACCACTTTTAAAAGTTTATACTGTTTGAGCAATTTGCTCTTCAATTTGCTTTCTTGATTTGGCACATGTTTAATTTTAAATTAATTACAATTAACCGCCTTTTCTTATATGTAACTTGTAACAATGTGAAGTGTTTATCTTAAAGAAACTACACCCACGCATTTCGACAGAGCAAACGTTAATGAATGTTGCTGCCAAAAAATAAAAAACAAATTATTTCAGAAAAAATAAACATTAAGCGAATTCAATTCAATTGTATTTCAATAAAACACCTGACAAGGAAAAAATTCAAAAATTTTATAATTCAACTGCTCAAGATTTTAAAGTAAAAAAAAAAATTACGAATTTTATCTATTGAACTGCATGTTTATAAACTTTCATGAAAGGTGCTATCAGACGGGATGTATTTTAAATATGTACTGTCAAATTTTCCATCTGTAAAAGTTGTACACATCATGTACAAGGTGTGATAGTAAAAATTATGAATCGTATGTAAAATGAAAATTTTGACATACATACGGAATTACATATGGGTAAGAAAAGTGACAGTACATATGTAAAATATATCCTGCCTGATAGAACCGCTTTCACACTCTTCAATTCTGACTCGTCAAGACAAATATTTTTGGATGAGAAGGGAAAAGAGAATAAAAGGCATATAAACTTGACTAATACTAGTCAATTTTCTTATTTACTTTTGTTTTTTTTCTTTCATGCATGTTGATTTGCATTAAAAAGTACGCAAATTGAATTGACGTATATGAATGGCATAGCAAGTTCAAAAGAGAATTGAACAAAAACTGGTCAGCTAATACTGAAGAGTGTGAAACAAGACTTAGTAGCTTTAGCTTCAATTGCAAATGTTTATGTATCTATTTATCAATCGTAGGTCTTTATGTACATTAATTTAAGCATCAATCGTAGTGGTTTAGAAACGTTTTATTTTAGAAATAATTCGGTACCTAGGGACAGATATCGTAACGAAATTTCACATGATTAAAGCTGAGGTTTTTTTAGCCCCTGAAAGTTCGACACTTTGTGTCTCGCATTTTTTGAAAAAACCTCTTTTGATCCCAATAAGCTGAAGTTTAAAATATAAATAGTCCCTGAGAGGATCTATGTTTACATGTGTATGTTACCTCTTTTAGTTCAAGAGGTATATAGGTTTATTTTGTTTAATTTTGTTCGATCTTTTTTTTTTAGATATGACGGGCCTACAGAGGGTCCAAAATATATTTCTATGGGTGGCAATTTTGGAAATGGTTTAAAGCCAATTCTCGTTGTTCTAGCATTGTATGCAGACGTATTTGAACTATTTTAAATTAACACCTGATGTTACAAAATCGGACTCACAATTCAACAGAAAATATTGATAGAAGGGAAAAAAAACAAAAAACCAATAAATAATGACTATCGGTGCCGCAGAAATTAACTGCATAAAATAAGCTGTGTTTTTTGTTGTTTTTTTATTTTTATATATTAAAATGTATATTTTTGCAATGAATATTTTGTGTTTGTTAAACATGTTAGACATGTTTGTTAAAAATGTTATACATTTCTTCTTTTAAAAAACAAAAATTTCTTTTCTAATTTCCTGTTTTTTTTATGAAGCTTTTTATGAAAAAAAAAATTAACTGCATAAAATAAGCTGTGAGCCACTGTAATTGAATCGTAGCTTTCATCGTAAGTCTTTATTTAGTTTAATGGCAGCTGCCGCCGTAGGTCTTTCTTTAGTTGTATTTAAGCTTCAATCGTAGGTATTTCTTCAGTGAATTTTTGGCTTTAGTCGGAGGCATTTTTTTGGTTAAATGTTCGCTGCAGCTGTAGTTCTTTATGTAGTTTAATTTCAGCTTCAGCTGAAAATCTTAGCTTTAATTTTAGGACTTTATGTAGTTCAAGTGCAGCTTCAATTGCAGGGCTTTCTTTAGTTAAATCTTAGCTTTATTTTTAGGCCTTTATACAGCTTCAATTGCAGGGCTTTCTTTAGTTAAATTTTAGCTTTAAACGTAAGTCGTTCTGTAGTAAAATTTCAGCTTGAGTCGTAGGTCTTTCTGTAGTGGAATTTTAGCTTAGCAATTGTAAGACTTTCTATAGTTAAATTTTAGCTTCAATCACAGATCTGTATGTAATAAATTTTAGGTGCAGTCGTGGGTTTAAATGGAGTTCAATTTCAGCTTCAATCGTGGGTCTTAATGCAGACCCAGAATAACTTCAGTCATAGGTATTTATATAGATTCAGTTTAGCTTCAATCACACATCTTTGTGTAGTTCAATTTGGGCATCAATCGTTTGTCTTTGTGTAGTCACAGTTTATTTTCATCTTTTCTCTATTTAGATTTTATTAACATACAGTAACAAAACTCGTAACATAATTTAATTTCACCCGAAACTGAGTTATTTGATTAATGTTAATCATAATTAAATTATCACATTGCTGTTGATTTTCACCAAAATTATGTATGTACTTTATTTAATTTAACTGTGTAACTTTCCACCAGCACTTTTCTCACACAATTGTTGGCCTTAAACAAATATTGTCATATTACAACATTAGTCGAGATTATTAAGTTTGTTTTTCTTATTATATTCAAGTCTTTATTTAACAAATGAATTACAGTTTTTGTGTTTTTTTAATTTTTTTACCATGACTGCAACTTAAGTATTTTTGAAGTTTTTCGTTATACACAACGCAGTTAGTTAATTTGTTGATTTTTATGAAAAAAAAAAAAAATGCCAAGAATATGAGAATGAGACTCTGACAACATTTATTTTTAATTTAACACTTTTATGTTTTTTTTTTTTTTTTTTGATTATTCGTTATGGTTTTGTTTGCGGTTTGTGTAACGCAAGTTACTGTTAATATGATTGTTATTTCACTGACGTTTATTTAAGCTTGAGTGAAATGCTTTAACAAATATTGACTTTAAGCAAACAATATTGAGCTCATGACTTGGAAAGTTTTTCGAGAGAAAATAAACAAGAAATTAATGAAACCCAAAAAAGTGTTTTTTTTTTTTTCTTTAATGTGTAAAGAAATTAAGTTTAATATACATTTTTACAAACTGAAAATGTACCAACAAAAAGTGGAAGTTGTTAATTGGGCTGCCATGATTATAAGGGGCTATGATAAAGATAGGGTATGTTTAGAGCCAATCGAATAGATTACAGCCTTAGAATTCGAAAACCAATACATGATTAACACTGTATAGCCTTTGTTTTGCCAAAATGTGATTGAACATGTTAATAAAAGAATCGTTATCTTTATGCTTGGTCTATGAACTGATTCTGCCATTTATTAAAAAAAACCTTTAAGATAAGAAGTTCGGTGTCTATATGTCTTGACAAAATGTTATTGAAAAATTTGATTAAAGAATTGTTATTATGCTTGGTCTATGAACGTCAGTTCTGTGTTAATTTCCCAAGGTTTATACACTTCCTACTTTACTACAAATACAACACTTTTGATGCCCAGTCTAACATTAGTTTTCAAAATTAAAGATTTCATATTAAAATACAAACCTATTTAAAAATTATATCTAAACTCTACTACCTTTCACTAACCAAAAAACAGCTTATTTCCTAAATAGTATATCACCGTAATTGTTATAAATTTATTTAACTACCAGTTAAACCGGAAGTGTGAAATTGGTCACAACTTCACATTAAAGAAACTGGCGTTTTTATTTCTCTATTTTAGTGTTTTTTTATACCCTACATCACGATAGTGGGGATGGTATATTGGATGTGTGCTGATGTTTTTTTTTACTTTTAATCACAAGATTCTTTACTCGCTGTTTTAGTTTTTAATTTAATGTTTAACAGTTTTACCTTAATAAAATCATGTTGCTGTCATGTTTAATTTATAAATGTTTTATTTAATACTACATTTTTGTTGTTGTTTAATGTACTATTGTTATTAGATTGTTGGCTTTTGTAGGTGATTATGTTTAGAAAACGAAATTCTATTTTGTGTGTGATTTTTTTTCTCTTGTTTTTTTTTGTTAAGCGTTTTTTATGGTGTTTTATGGCTTTGTTTGTTTTAATACCTCAGGTTGATTGACATTTTAATTGTTTGTTATGTCAGTGACTGTATAAATTTTGTTATTGTAGTTAAAACTTTTTGTATTTCAAATTAGCAAATTTTTAGCACTAAATTGGTTGAATTTTAAATAAAGTTAAATTCAAATGAATATAGAAAAAAACTTGGCCAGATGTTTAACAAAAACGCTATTTTAATAAAATTTACCCACCAAATTAAGATAAAAAGTAATAGGAAATTGTCAACTAGTAGACTAGTTACAAATCTACTAGAAAAAGTACTCATTTTTTTATACCCTCCACCACCATAAGTGGTGAATGTGGGTATATATAAATATGTCATTCCGTGTGTAACACTGAGCAATACTCATCTGAGACCCAACAAAGTATATATATTCTTGGTCCTTACGAAATTCCAAGTCGACTCAGCCATGTCCGTCTGTCTGTCTGTGTAAAACATTCTCACGTCCACAGGACACAATCGAAATGAACAAAGTTTACAAAAAACCGTTTATAGTTCTCCTAAACAGTTTGGTATTGAAAATCGGTGTAATACAATAAGAGTTGTAAGACAACCTCCATAAAAAATTGATATTTTTAAACATTTTTCTTGCTATTTTTTCAAATATATTGCAGCTAATACCCTAAAATTTTGTATATGTTGTTTTTATGATAAAAGAAGAAAGTGTGAGGAAAATCGAAAGAATAGGTCCATGATTTCTCATAGCCCTCATACAAAAATCTTCCCGAAATTTTGCTCAATGCCTATCAAATTGGAATATCAATACAAAATTCAGCAAAAATAAGTTTCATGCAAAAAGAAATCGTAAAACGAAATTTTTTATATTTTGGTACATGTTTAAACATAGACCCCATATAAAGTTCACTTCCAAAATACACTTAAATACGTATAAAACTGATATAAATAATGTTAAACGGCTAAAATTAGACATAAAGAATCTTTATAGGCAAATAAATTGTTGTACTAAATTTTATGGTGGTCGGCCCATAATTGGTCATAGCTCCCATATAAGGACCACATCCTAAAAAGCCATTTATCTTTATAGACGCCCATACATGATAGTTGTACTCCATTTTCGGTAGAGTATAGGTGGTGTAAATAGTAAGGAAATTAGATGGAGCGAAGTATTTCCTACAAGGTTTTAAATAACCAAGGCACTTGAACGCTTCTTTTGACACTGGAAAAATGTGTTTGGTCCAGTAAACATCACACTGGATTGTCATGCCTAAAACATCAAGAGCTTTTGATTCCTTAATATTTACAATGTCCTTAAAAACAGATGAAGCAACATGATCTGTCAGGCGTTAACGTGTTAACATACAACATTGAGTTTTACGTGCGTTAAAATCGACTCTATTTGCACAAGCCCATTCTGAGATTATCATAAGATCTTGGTTAAGTGTGTTATTCATGTTTTGTCTCATTTCCCTAATTTACAAAAGGATTTAGTCTATGGTTGAGTGAGTATTTCAATATTATTATTAAACTTGCATATACAGGGGTGTCATAGAAACCAATATTGTCAGAATTGGTTTTAAAACCGACAAGAAAAAATGCTTTGGTGTCATAGGGCACTGCTACCCGTTCAATAAATATCGTGATACTAGAGATATCTCGTGCTCTATGACACCAAAGCATTTTTTTTCTCGGTTTTAAAACCAATTCTGACAATACTGAATACTGAAACTAATGGCAAATGGGACTAATAATGATTTATAATCACATAATAACTTCTTCATATCTATTTATTTGAAGTAAATTTCTTGGATTTTATAAGTATGAGCGTGTAAGATGTAAATAAAGAAATAATTTAATATATACTTACCCCCTTATTCAAAAACGATTATTAAATTTAACAAACGTTTATTAAGACAGATTTGCATATAAAAATTTGCTTAACAAACGTTTGTTAAATTTAATAATCGTTATTGAATAAGGGGGTTAGTTATTAAAAAAAGTTGCGAATAAAGCTACAAAATAATGGATTCTGGAAGTCTTTAAAATTAAGAATGTAAATGAAGTTTTTGCTGGGTTATTTAAACAAAACAATATTTTTCCCGTTTAACAGTTTTTGCTTTCAAAACTCACCACAGTTTAATTGCAAAATCAATTGCTATGATTTATTTAAATTTCAACTTTCACTATAAAACTTGAAACTTCTTGCCAAACATTGCCATATTCTATTATTATTTTTTTTTTAAATAAATGTTAATGTAATTTGCAATTAGTGTAACCCCTTATACATTCAAAATGATTTATACCTCCCCCCTCCCATTATTGTGTGCTGCAAAACTTGGTTTTTTCACACACCCACTCTATTCGCTAAACAAATACGGTTTAATTATGGCGCCAATTAATAGATACAATATCTAAAAATATTTGAACATGCACGAATTGTAAAATGAAAAACAGCAAAAAGTGGCAAATAATAATAATAGTATTATTGTTAATATTGTTATTTGCCGCAAAACACATCAATTTATTTTAATAACAAAATGCAAAAGGACACTTGACACTTAGCGGACGTTTTAAATTTCTTTACTTTGAATTACTTTCAACAAAAAGTCATGTAATGGAAGGCATTTTCTGCCCTGCTAAGGGCGTCATCAGCAATGTTTGTTGTCCTACATCTACTTGTAAGTATCGTTTATTTAACTCACTATTATTAAGAAATAGATTTCGGGAATTAAGCATATTTTTTATTACATGTTATGATTTATGCCAATTGTTTAAAAATATTACCTTACAATGATGTCACAGCCCAACACGGAAAATGATGGCTTACATTTTTTTAGTCAATTTGTATACATCTTATATAGGGCTCCAATTCTTCTAACTCATTTTTTTTTTTTTTTTGATCAGCTTTAGTTTGCGAGATTTAATTGTTTTACACGATTTTGAGTAAAATAACTGAAGCACAGTTTAACGAACTTAGTGAAAAGAAAAACCCAAATTTAGCCACAATATTACCTTCATGCTGCCTTAACACAAAATTTATTTCACTCAGTAGTTTTAGAGATATAGACGAATATATACGAAAAAACTCATAAAAAAAACGACATACCCATTCTAGGAGCCAGAAAAGAGTCCAACTAAAAAGCATTTTCGGAGCGGAAGAAGAAATTGCTTAAAAAATTATTTTTTTTCCAATTTTATATATTTTATTTAAATTAATTCCATTTTATTTTTTTTTTTACTGTAAATACAATTTATTTAATATTTTTCCATTTCTAATTTAGTTGATTTGTAAATGAATTAATTCCCTTTTGTGTTTAAGTAAAAACAATTGAAAAAAAATGTGAACTTTTAATTTTTATATTTAAAATTGCAATTACTCTTTACTCACATTATCTAAGAGCTCTTTCAGAGCACAAAAACCCCTCATAAAACACTCTTTTCTGACATTATCTAAGAACTCTTTCTGACGGACAATTTTACCCCCTGGCCCACGAGGTCGAACGATAACGTTCGCTTAGATAAGACTTAAGACACAAACTTGATTGTGGAATAAACAAACTTGATTGATTAAAAAATAGATACGATAAAAAGCTTGTGTCTTAAGTCTTATCTAAGCGCACGTTATCGTTCGACATCGTGGGCCAGGCGGTTAATGTAATGACCCTCTTTTCTGAAGGTTTTCGGAGCAATAATGGTTATAGATATGTCCGGCATAAAATGCAATATTTCCAGTACATATGGGCGCAAGAGCTTTGATTTTCTTATTCATTTCGTGAGACTACATACATCGTGGTTTTTGATTGTTGTTTTACAAAAATTTAAAAACCATCAACACCACTGTGTACTGTTGTATGTATAACAAAGTACTTTGTTTCCAATAAAACCTACAGTTGTGAATGGATTTTAACAATATTTATGACTGAAGGAAAATAATGGAACATTTGTTGTTTTCTCTATTTTTTATAAATTTTTTAAAACTAAAAAAATTGTATAAAAAAAAAAAAATTTTTCAAACCAAAGTTGAGCGATATTTTCAAAAATACTCCATGGAATCCAAATAATATAAATGCAGCATAAAGACAATATTGTAGCCGAATTTCGGGTTTTTATTTTTACTGAATAGAATGAACAGTTTGTTAGTTAAATTACTATAAATCGCGTAACTACGTAGTTTTCTTAAAAAATTAATATCTCGAAAACTGGGATTGATACACAAAAAAAAAGTGAATTATAGGCATTGAAGTCGAATACTAAAAGCATACAAACGGATTAAGAAATCTAAGACACTAAAAAAGTTTTAATTTTGTGGGGCTGTAAGTTATTTGAATTATGAAATTAATGAACTCAACCCATAATAAAATTTTCTCTATTAATAAACAGCAAAAGTTCAACAATTTCTCATTAGGAAGTACAAAACAAAAATCTCTAAAAATTAAGATTACATTACTTGAAATCCTAAATCCGAACAGGCCTACTTTCAGACCCCACTGTGACACTCTTGAGGTGTCGCTAAATTAATGATGATTAATGTTGCTCTGCTTATGTGAAATTTGATCTCAGTCGTATCATCTGTAAGATGATTGTTGAATCAATACCCTGGGATGATATTAAAAAAGCAAAAATTTTCTGCACTGTGGGTCAGATAAATGATAAGTTTTTACTATTTTGTTAAATAGTAAAAATGCAAAATTTTTCTGTATAAATACGTACTAATTAGCTAAATAGAAAAGATACATTTATCTGACCCATCCCAGAGCACTAATCATCTTATAGATGCTAAATATATGATCATCACATACCAATTTCACGATTTCAAATCAACTCAATACTTGAAAGTAGTTCCGTTTTCTTGGACTTATGAGGATACCCTAAACAACAGAAACAAAATTCTGATCGTAAATCAAATTCATGTTGCTCCAAACAGTTTGAAAACTCCATGACATTAACATTTCATATCAACTGAATACTTGAAAACACTTCTATACAGAACAGAGTTGGCAAACAGGTTACACTTTAGACTGAGTTGATACGATAATACTACCATGTACAATTTTTGCCTCAAAAATTTATATTCCAGATGAAATATATAAATAGTGTATATTAAAGTGGTTCGCCTTCCATACAAAAAAATAGTTGTGTCAGTCACCCTCTAGGATTCAAGATAATGCAAAAACAATTCCAGAAATAATTTATTTTTATTTTTTTGCCACGCCTACAAATACCGCCCTTTTAATATTTTGTTTCATTGTGTCGCTATTGTAAGGGCTACATTTCTGTACTTAAACATTTTTTACTACCACGTCAAAATCTAGTCATAACTCGGTATCAGTAAGCTCAATTTCCATTAGTGATCGACGATTATCTTCCTGATATAATTGTCAATGTTATAGATTTGGTGATTCGTTATATCGAATATAAAATTGCTTAAACTTTCATTATATACATATCTATAATATAAAAAATATTAAAATTGGTGCCGTGGAGACTTAAAAAGTACTTTTTATATAGTTGGTACAAAATCCAAAAAAAAGCATTTTTCCATCCCTTGCATTTTTCAAAACAATTTGAAAGAGTTTCACATGATTTTTTTTTAAATCTACTTTGACCGCGTTAAATATTTTGTGAGTTTTTGCTTTTCTATTGAAAAATGTCATTTAAAAAATGTCAAAGCCGCCATTAGAGTACCAGGTTTTTATTTATAATGCAGTAGTTAAAAACAATAGCCATAATCAGGCGTTCGTACGAGTGTTTATAACAAAATCAAAATAATTATACATTTTTTTGTTTGTTACACAAAAGCAAAAATTTTATATAAAATTTAATTTATGGTTTTCTATAAAAATAATCATAATATTTTCAACAATGTATGCTGATTTTCTACAAATTTTATGCGGAAATTTAAAATGAAATAAATGAAATTAAGTTATAATTAAATTAGAAATTTTCAAAATATTTATAGCTCAGCAAATGTTTTTATTGTTGTTTGGGGTTGATAAAAATGACAATTAAAATGAATGAAATGACAGCCAGAGTAATTAAAATGTAAAATGAAATAAATGAGCAGGACACTTTATGAAGAGAGTTGTATAAAGTATTGTAAGCAAAATGTGATTAAATTAAAGAATTTTTTAATAAAGATTATTTTAGAAAGTGGAGCAAGGGGAATAGTAGTGTTTAGTAAAGGGGATAAAAAGTTTCACAAGTATTTAAAATTTACGTTCTTTGTATAATAGATTAGATTGTAAGTAAAAAATTTGTTAATCAAACTATTAGTTTTTAAAACATTGAAAAATCGTAAAACCTCATTTATTATTGTTCTTAAGACTTCGAAGTTTTTTAACATTGTCTCCCTATTTTAACACTTTCTTAATTGTTTATTTATTTAATAAATTTCATACTTATATGATTCACTAAACCAAAAAACAAACTTAAAACTTGATTCTGTATTGACTCATGCAACCGGTTTGATTTTTGACATAAAAGCAAATCCCATAAATTTAATAATTAAACCAAAAAAAAAAAGACACACAAAATTTGTAAAAAAGCGTTAAAAATAATGACGACAAATTTGCATTAAAAAGCCATTTAGACAAACAATATAGACACTAAATCGTGCCGGTTTTTATTTTTAACACACAAATTCTAACACCAGCAACAATTATTTGTTAAAACCAATCACAACGCCACAACAATCAACTGAAAAGTTAAATATAAAATTTAAACAAAAGATTATTTGTTTTGTTTATATACGTTTTTTTTTTTAACAATTTCAAAAATCACGTTGATTAATTATAAACAAATTTGCGCATGCTTACTCTTATATTGTCAAATGGTGTGATTTTTATAATTATTTTATTATTGGGATTTTATTAGGCAACTAGTTTTTTTTACCTTTAACTAAGCGGTTCCATATATGTATGTAAATTTTGTAAAAGAGTAAATTTTTTTATGAGCCGGCAAATAAAAGGCTTTAAGAAACTCATTAAAAATTAAAATAAAAATGTAAGCCTTAGTTTGAAAGCCAGAAAATATGATAAGAAATAAAGTAAATCATAAATTCAAATGACAAAATAATTAGTTTTCCCAATGGATACAGTAAAAATTAAAATTTTAAACAAATTCATCTCCTAAGCGTATGAGTAATATTAATTACCAGTTATTTTACTTAATTAGCAATAACTTTTGTATTTATTAATATATATACAAAATTTAAATTGAATTTAATAGTAGACACCAATAGCTATTGAAATGTTTTATAAACAACACAACTCAAACTTCTAATATTACTAAAAAAAATTCCAATGATTTTTTTTAAATTTATAAATTTTTATCCTTTAACGGCTATAAACGTTCTTTATATTTTGTCAGCTGTAAAATATCAAACGTTGCAATTTTTATAATTGTGCTCATTATTGTGATTTTAATATGAAATAAATTCTTCAGCATTATTTAACCCGTATGTGATGGACAAAATAAAACCTCCATGTTTTTCACATAAGGTACCTCCTTCATATAAATCTTATGAAAAACAATCCATTTTGTAACAAAATTTGAAATCTTATAAACTTTTAAATACAATAAAATATTAGTTAGGAGTTTTCAAAAAGTTTCATAGTTTATAAACATTTTAATTCAAAATTAAAACCGTTAACTTGCGTTTAACACCAAGTAAATATAATAAATATAAAAACACTAAATAAAGTTTAATTACAAATGGAAAACTAATACATTTTTCTAACAATTAATGACAACTTTACAATTTCCTAAAAATAGTTCACTGAAGTGTATGATTAATATTAATTACCACTTACTTTACTTAATTACAAAAACCTTGGTATTTATCAAGAGATTTTAAAAAATTTAAATAAATTTAAACACATTATAAACAATATATAAATCAAACATTTACTATTATCAAAAATATTAATGTAACTTTATTAAATTTCGAGTTGGGTGTTTAACTTTAAAATGACAGATTTTTTCAAATGTTTAGTTTTTAATATGAAAGATTTGTACAACGTAAATTTATATGAACTATTGGCTATTGTTAGCTATGACGTTTACCGTATTTCCGGCAACTATGGATTCCGCCCCTATAGAACTAATCTTCTTTTAAGACCAATAACGAATCAAGCCATTTTCGGATACCCTATTATGAAGTGAAGCGTTTCATTTAAAGAGAGAGAGAGAGAAAGAGAAAGAAAGTGTTTAGCATCTATCGAAAGAAATAGTATTCGGATGGTGCAATGTAAAAACTATAAGGTGCCTGTGACACAACTTCCTAACCACTTCATTTTAAATATTTTTAAACAGACATTGCAGTGTTGTCATGATGAAATAATAACCTAAATTAATAATAAGCTTATAATAGATAATACCCTTATAGTTACATCAAATACAGATTATTACCTTAGCACCACTAGCACATTTGGCTAAGGTGTGGATTTGTCTGGTTGGTGGTCGAGCTTTACATACGTTTTCTTACGCTTCGTGTTTTTGTATTAGATCCATTTTTAATTGCAAGTAATGATACAGTGAAAAAATGATTTGAGTTTTTGCAAAATCGTTTCCCAATTTATCTGGGCTTCAATTCATATGGTAAATTTTACCTCCGATTGGATGGATTCTGCTGCATAACATTATTTTGCAAACACTATAAAATTGCTGCTTGAGTAGCGTAAAATGATTTAACAAGCTCTTATAGAGTTGGACAACAATCTTCATGAAGCAATGTCTGCTATTCTTGGTCTTTAAACGGTTTTGTAGATCATTGTCTTCCATGTATGTACAATGTATATAAGTTAAATTTAAGCATATTTTCTCAAACAAATTAAATATCAAAGAAAACTTACAAATTCCATTAAAGTTTCTAAAATCTTTAAACTTCTTACATATTTTTCCCCTGCGACGTATGATTAATATTAATTCTGACTATATTTACAAAATTAACTATAACTTCATGGTTTTTGCACCAATTTTCTTAATTTATATCTCTAATGAAAGCTAAATTCACAAAATTAAATATGGAGTTACATAGTTCAATTATTTAGCCGAAATCTTAAATTTTATCAAATATTATATAAATAGTTTTGTTCGACACACTTAAACTTTTTTAATTTGAAGATTTATTACTAAATATTTAGAAGAATTTAAATTTATTATAATTTAAAATTACGCTTATTTACTGTAATACATTTAATTTAAACAAAAAATTAAAAATTTCAATTGACTTTTTTAAGTTTTTATATTTTTATTCACATATGATTAATATTAATTATGACTATATTTACAAAACTAACTATAACCATCTTGACTTATATCTGTGATTAGAGCTAAAACTTCAGACTACAAAACTATGAGTCATATGACTGCAGTCTATAATCAAATTTATCAAGTATAATAGTAATAGTTTTTTATGATTAAATGTTTTTTTAAGTTTGTTTTTATAAGCTTTTTTATAAGAATTTAAAATTGTTAAAAGTTGAACATAATGCATTTTTACTGTAACTTAATATAAAAGAGAAAATATAAATTTAATTCAACTTCCTAAAAATGTTCAAGTTTTTTTTAAATATTTTTACCACATGACGTATGATTAAAATTAATTATGACTTTATTTACAAAATTAAGCATAGCTCCAATAATTTTCAATATAATTTCCTAAATTTTAACTTAAATTACTGCTAACATATTGCGTCATAAAACTAAGAGTCATATAGATTAAGTCTTTACTTCTAACCTTTAAATTTATACCTTAATAATAAACATAAATTATTTTATTCATGTTTCTGTAAAAATTATCACTTGTGAACTTTACAAACTTTCTAATTAAAGAAGTAAAGCAAAACTTCTTGCCTATGAAAATTTATTGTCACAAAATTCAACATTTTCGAAGAAAAAATGTTATTTACACTGTAATGTTCAATAACTCAGTGACATTAAATGACAGATATGTAGCCTTCAAAATTACATATAAATCATTAAAGATAAAAATTGCGCTCAAAAGACACATCATCTGTTATAAATACCGCTTTTATTAGCCATAAATTTATTAAAGTTCTTCATTTATTTTATTTATTACCAAGACATATGTACATAATAAGGCGAATTAAAATTTATTTATGATAATAAATGATTTATATGTATACATATGTATAGCATCAATTAGCACAAGAAAATATTCCTAATAATTCATTGGCAAATATATAGAAATAGAAAACAATCATGTAGGATTGATATGCATATACTTTAGAGAAATGGCAGACAATTTTGAGCATTTTGAAAAGAGTTGAAAAATGTACTTATACAAAAATTAATAAAAATGTTTTTTTTTCTTTTGATATGTTTAAGATCTTTGAGATATTTGTTAATTACCTTCATAAGCGTGTAAATATTTGTTAAGTAAATATTACCCTACTGAGAATATATAAAATATTTTCGTTGAAAGCAAATATACATTTGAGATATCGCTATCATTTAAGATTAATTTAATTAATTAATTTAAACTTTTTATATTTGCTGTAGATAATTTAGTGCAACATAAAACTTATAAATTTCATTGGACTTTTTAATAAATTTCAATTTTTTTTTTAATATTTGTACCACATTATGACTTTATATATAAAATTAAATAGAACTTTTTTATTCCTGTGTAGTGTTGAATGTGTCGGAGCTTTTAATAAGAAAAATGTTTGTTTATTTATTTAAATTTCCCTGATGATGGTCAAAGATTTTGACCGTAATATTTGAAAAATAAAGGTAAATAATAGATAAATAAATATAAAGAAAAAGTTTTTTTTGGAATTTTATTTATTGTTTAAATCTGACCTCAAGCGGAAATAAGAAAACAACATTAAATAGAACTTTAACACTTTACAGCAGATTTTCCTGAATTATAACGTAAATTACAGCTAACATAAATTTACAGCCTACAACTGAAGATGGATTCAGCCATTCGTTCTGAACAAATTATTTGTACGGACAAAGTTTTTTTTCATATGAAGGTTGACGTCTCTTTTTTTTTTGAGAGAGAGAAAAAATTTTCTACGAACAACTCTCTGCTTGAATTGGTTTAATTTTATATTTTGTCTGGACAAAAATGAACTCATTTTCCAATAGGTTACATTTCTATCTGTGGTGGTATATTACAAATTTTGTAAATTGTTTATTAAAAAAATATTTTTTATAAAATTTTAAAATAATTTAATATTTGTGTTTTTGACACTTAAGCAAAATAAATCAATGTATAATAGATTTTGTTAACATTTGGCAGCGTTGATGGTCCAGAAAAAAAAACTCGCAGTAAAAAATTTTTCCCTGGACAAAATTTTTGTTCGAAACAAATGGGTAAATCCACTTTAAGAGTCACATACTTACAGCCTATACTCATAATTTCTTATAGTATTGCATAAAATTACAAACCATTGTGTAATAGTTTTTAATAATAAACATAAATAATTTTATTTATAATTTTCTTTTATAAATATTGTTTATATGTTTACATTATTTAAAAAATCTGCGTTAGTATATTTACTTTCTTACACACATGATAACTCTTTCATTTATACAAACAAGTTGAAGTTCATTAGTATAGTAAGCACAAATTTTAATGCCAGCCAACTAGAAACACACAAAAATTAAGAAATTAACACACAAATTTTTAATTTTATGTTTGTTTGTTTCTTGCTTTTTGAATGTTTTGTTTTTATTATATTATTAATAATTTGTTGCCGTTGACTTTGGATCTATAGAATCATGTATGCTGTCTTTTTTTGTTTTTGTTAATTATTGTTTTATTTATAAGATATCAAAACAAAAAATGTTTTAATAAAAATTCTTGAAACAAATAATCCCACGTCTTTAATGAAATAGAAATTAATTCGCAAATGTTTGTAGAAGATTCAGTAACCTAAGGAAAAAAGTTGGAAAATAAAAAATAACACAAACGATTTGCAGCTGGATAAAATACAAAATTTTTGGTTTGTTTTGATGTGTGCTATACATTTAGGGATATACTGAGTTGATTAAGTTGTTTGTTATATTAAATAAAGTTAAAGATTTTTTAAAATAAGCAAAGGTGTAGCAAGCTATTTGTAGGGTATTTGAATAAAATAATGCCTGCAGAAAAGTTTTCTGCCACTTATTAAACGTCACTATTCTTTAGTAAAGTTTTGGTTGAATTAATAACTCATTACTGCAAAGCTGCAAATAATTGTTAACCAAGAAATCACTTCAACGTAATAGAAAAACATTTGAATCGCCTAATTGTATTCGGCTTCTAACATATCAATAATATTGTGCTATTTTTAGAGTAAAGTTAAAGTGAAGTGGTGCTATTGGTCTTGACCAAAAATAAAGAAATGCTAAAAACATTTAGTTATTTAAAAAGCAATGTTCTGCAAAACAAAATCAGGAATTTTTACAAGAGGTAGTAAATTTTAGTTTATTCTGTAAAGCTTTTTCCAAAACGTGATTCTTCACATGTCTTTTCGAATTAAAATCATTAAAACAACTCCTTTGCTACACCAAACGCGACAGTTAGTTGGAAATGTCTTGACTTTGATTCAAAAAAAAAAAAATTATTTTAAATTATTTTAATTTTTGTGTATTTATAGTTATGCAACACTATGTAATTTCGTAATACATTTTTAAAAAGTGAAATAAAATATAATGATACTTCTTTATTAAATAATTTTTGGTTTTTTGTTCGTTTCACATACATATACTAGATTAAACTATTTTACGTTTTATTTAACTTAAGGTAGGTATGTTACAACTTGGCAAATATTTACTTAAAAAATCGTAACTACTTGTTTTAGCACAAATTTCTTTGACATTGTTTACTCTTACAAGCGTTTTGCAAGATCAAACAGCATCAAATAACATAAGACCAAATATTTGTTGTGTCTTGTTGCTGTTTTCGGCAGATATTTGCCAAGTGGCATCGTAACTGTACAAAACTATGAAAAGTTTTATATAAGTTTTATACACCGCAGTTTCGTTTGCATCATCTACCTTCCGTGCAATATATTGTCTATAACATTCGTAAATTTCAGTCTAATTTTTCGTTAAAGGAAGATACGCTACCAAAAATAACACATCCACTCTTGATAGACTTTCAAGACATTGAAGTCGACATTACTTGCGTAATTCTCGAGATATCTGCAGCAAGGCTGGAAAGTATAATTTAAAATTCGAGCTTCAAATCCACCAACCACAACATTTTAATGAAATTATTGTTTAAAAGCAAATGTAAACGATTGTTCTTTTGGGCACTAATAAAGATTCTGATATTTAGTTCTATTTTAAATGTGTTTCATTTAGTAAAAAAATAAGTTTCTATAGAAAATTTGCTTCTATTGAAACATTTATTGATAATTTAACACATGTTCAAAGTTCTCTTAATTAAAGCAAAGGTAGAGAGTAACCCCCTTATTAAAAAACGATTATTATTTAACAAACTTTTATTAAGCAAATTTTTTATATGCAAATCTGTATTAATAAACGTTTGTTAAATTTAATAATAGTTCTTGAATAAGGGAGCAAAGTGTTTTGAATTACCAATTATCTATATTTTAATTATTTATACAGCAACTAAAAGCTAATAACTTCGTTTAAATTGCTCACAAAAACTCACATAAATTGCTTTAAAAAATAAAAAAAAAATATAAAAAATTCACTATTCGGACATTTTTGCACAGTTCATGAAATAGACAAATGTAACAGCATTTAACCCGTTGGTTTTTTTTTTTGTTTGTTGCAATCTCGTTATCAAGCTTTTGCTCTATTTGTGCATTATTGTTTGACCTGTGAAGTGATTCACTTGATTTTTTTTTTATTTATTTTCTTTAAAAATAAGAAAAACGGCAACTGATATTGCAAACAAAGTGATAAATTTGTTGCAAAATAATTATTCATGCCTCAAAATTGCTGAAAAATTAAATTTCAGTAAAGCCACGGTAAATGATATAAAAAAAAACGATCGACCAAGACTGCTTCCTGATGGTGATGCTCGATAGATTGAACGTTTGCTACATAATACGGACATCAAGACCCCGAAACATGCTGCAAAAAGTAGTGGTAAGGATGTCAGTTCCTGGACGGCTAGACGCGCAGTAAATAGAATTGATTTTAATAGCCAGTGTGAAAAAGAAAAAGCCAGCACATTCAGGTAGAAATGTGAAAGAACGCCTTCATTTCTGTAAAACACGCTAAGAATAGTATTGGCATAGGCCGCATCATCCTTAATGAAAAACATCGAGTTTTGCTTCCCACATATTAAAATATTGAAACTTATTAAAGATGTATTTCAACACTTTGATTTACATTTTGTATAATTATAAATAGTAGTGCAAAAATATGAAATTAATGTCAAAAAATATAACAAATGTAACGAAAGGCTATTAATTATTTTGTTAAACTGAAAGATTTTTTAAAGTTTCCTTAATCAAGTTAAATAGAGCGTATGAGTGTTTTTAATTATTACTTTGTTTGTATTTTAATTAATAACTTTAGTAAATTTCAAGTTATTTTAATAATTGCTAAAGCATTTTTGAGCCAAATTCTTGATATGAATAAGTGAATTATTTGCTGTATTTTCTTGATATATTTTAGTCTTACAAAATCTATTCTTGGACCTTTAATTATATTTTAAACAAAACCTTTTAAATTTCATTGGTTTTCTGTAAAGTTATAAATGACTGTGTAAATATATGCTTTTTATAACTACAAATATAAAGAAAGACTTTTAATTTTGTGGTTAAATTAAAAGATTTTCAAAGTTTTCTTTTTTGAGGTAAAGGGTGCGTATGAGTGTTTTTATTTTAGCACTTAATTTTTATTTTAATTAATAACTTTTGTAAAATTGAAGCTATTTAAATAATTAATATAGCATTTAAAAGCTGAAACCTTAAGCTTAATTCCTCTGGTTTACTATTTCAAACTAGGTTGTCTCTGTTTAAGATATTTTAATATCAATTATAATTTATTGATTTAGTAAAGACGAAAAACGAAATTGTCTTTGGTAGTTTAATTAGTTTTTTTATAAAATTAAAAATTGTGGTTTGTACAAATTTAAAGAAAAACCTTTAAGTTTATCGTTTATTAAAAATATTTGCTTTATTAAGTTAAAGGTTGCGTATGAGTGTTTTTAATTGTTACTTATTTTTTATTTTAATTAATAACTTTAGTAATATTTGAGCTATTTTAATAATTATTACAACATTTTAAAGCTGAAACCTTAGCCTGGGTTTGTATTATTAATTTTTTACTAATCTTTTGTATTTTCGATTTTATAAGTTAATCGACCTTCTTTACTAATTATCTTGGTTTTTATAGAAATTATTTCTAACAGGCTTTTAAGGTCAGTTTTCCTCCTAAATGTAAATAAAAGACTTGATTTATTTATGCATTTTCTATCCGACGTTTCGTTAGTATTTTGCCAACATCTTCAGGGGATGAATTTTTATTAAATATATCTTTTCTTATTCAGTTTTACATTTAGTTTTAATTAAAAGATGTTTTTCACGACACAAATAATACGACATATAACATATAATTTGAAATAAATGTAAAAATAATTAATTAGAAATATCACAGTAGATATTCTCTTAATGCTAGGTATCACAGTTGTCTTTAAACTCTTTAAAGACAACGAAACGTCGGATAGAAAATGCATAAATAAATCAAGTCTTTTATTTACATTTTGTATTTTCTTTGAATATTTAACTGCCTAATGAAAAAACAATACAGTAGGGTATTTTAGATTCACATGAACCGAATAACATTTTACAGGACATAATATATTCAGTTGTTGCAGTTAATAGAGTATGATTTTATGGTTATGCAAATGTTTATCTTTTTCAAAATAGACGCATCAAGTCACTAAGCAAACAACACATCAACAGCATTTAGTACAATAACAACATAATGAGTGTTTTAAAGCTCGTGGTTCTCATTAGTGTTGTGAGCAGTTGAGCGAACTAAAAATGCTGCAAATAGCAGCAAACGTGTGTCATGACATACCAGAGTGAGGAAGCCCGCTAGGCCAAACTACACAGCTACAAAACAATAACAAGTTTAATATGGCTACTGTATTTTGGTTTATTTCAATGGTGTTTTAAAAGAGGAGTCCAGATTATGTGAAAAAGAGCAACAAATAGAGTTTAAGGCCAATCTGCCTCGATTGTCGTCATCATATTATCAACATTTATACATTAAATGACAAAGCAGATATTTGGTATTTATTTTCAATTCACAAAATAAAAACATATACATATTAATAGACTGACATAAAATTAAATCGTTAAATACCAAAGCTAGTTAATTTTTAAGCTTCCGTGAAAAGTGCTTGTTTTTATGGTGTTAAATTTAAATGCTGAAGATTTTTAAAATATTTGTTTGTTTTATTTTCGACTGTTTATATTTTAAAAGAACCAGTTTTTGTAGATTTGTTGTTTTTTATTCAAAGATCATTAAGATTTATGTTGCCTTAACAGATCATCAATAAATTTTTTTATAATTTTTATTATTGGTTTATATTTTTAGACATTAAAACTTGTTTTATTAGTTTTTTTCTTCTTATGTTTCCTATGCAAATATGAACAGCAAAGTTTATTTTAATAAAAATTATTTATTTATAACATTTAAATAATTTAACGTTTTGTTTATATTTACTACTAAAATTTAAACGGTTTTGCTTAAAGCAGCAATAAATGTGTTGGCATAAATCTTTTTGGAAATTAATAAATTATAAGTGACAATTAAAATATATGAGGAAAATTAATTATAAGTACAGCTGCGGTAAAAACTATAGCACTTAAGTTAGGTATCGACTGTACATATGAATTTTTCTTCGATTTAGTTCCCTAGTTATTCCCGTGACATATAATTGATATATGTCAAAAAGGTTAGAAAAAAGCAAAACAGTTTAACATACATACATGTCTGTGAAAAGAACAAAATAGCACATAATCAGCCTTATTATGAGTGTCGTTTTCTTTTTACGACAACGACAGTTTCATAATAGATTAAAGGAACAAATTTAATTTTATCTCTTATTTAAATTAAAGCAATTTTGCCTTAAATATAACTAAAATAGTTGAGCAACATTTTTATACACTAAAATAAATAAAGAAAAGGTAAACTGTAATTAACTGATTAGCCTAAGACCTTAGCTTTCATTTGCTATATTAGTTATTAAAATAGCTTGGAAATTACCAAAGATATTAATTAAAATGCAACATAAGAGGTAATTAAAAATACTCATACGCTCCCTCTACCTTAAAACATAAAGCTTTAAAAATAAAGTAAGCAAATAGATTTTAAGTTTTTCATTGCACCTACAGAGATTAATATCATACACTGCCCGTCACTTGAAGAAATCACATCTTTTAATTTTAATTAGCTCAGGAGGAAATAATTCTTTGCACAACCAAATTTCAGGTTGTTGGCTTTAGTTTCCTGAAGAAATAAAAAATAAAAATTTTGTTATAAAAATGTTTGTATTTATTTAAAGTCATGTATTTCTGTGGTACTTTTTCGTGTGTCACTTAAATAAGGTGTTCTTTTACTGCCGTATTTATAAAAATTAAAGTATGCACACTTCAGTGCTTTAAGATAAAATTTGCATACAAAATTTTCTTAAAGTACACTTGAAGTCTTCTTTAATTTTTTATAAATATATATATATATATATATATATATATATATATGTACTACATTTTGTAATTGTACAAATATCAAATTGAAATAGTTTTGCGTAAGTTCCTCAAGAACAAAGGGACGGTTTTGACGGAAAGTCAAATCCGCCAGTAGAACCTTCAGGGGCAACAAAAACACCAGGTTCTCAAAATGGTTATGCTTAATTAAAAAAATTAAAGTCTTGGCATAAATCTTTAAACATGAAAATTAACACAGAAAGTACATTATGTAATTAAATAATTAAAATTGCAATTTAACTTACGATCTTAGCTTTGAAATGCTTTATTAATTACTGAAATAGCTTGAAATTTACTACATTTATTAATTCAAAAACAAATTAAGTGGTAATTAAAAACACACCTTTGAAAATATTTTAAATTGAACAATAAAATTTAAAACTTTTCTTTATATTTCTACAGTTTTATATAATAAACTACAATATATAATTATGCAAAAAACAAATAAAAATCTAAACGATTTTGCTTATAATAAAAATCGAAATGTTGGCATTAAATTTTAAACATTAAAATAAATCAGGTATAATCATTATATAACTAACTAATTAACAATTCAAATTTAGCTTGGGGCTTTAGCTTTAAAATGCTGTATTAGTTATTAAAAAATGCTTGAAATTTACTAAAGTTATAAATTAAAATACAACTTAAGTGTAAATTAAAAACACTCATACGCACCCTTTAACTTAAAAAATAACACTTTGACAATCTTTTCAATTAACAACAAAATCAAAAGCTTTTCTTTATACTTGTTTTATAGTTAGATATTTATAACATATTTTTAAACTAGCTATCATTTATAAGTTAAAAATTTTCATAAAAACTCACTTAACATAAGGGTACCCGGGTACCTTTAGTGTTTTCATTCAAAGTTTTTTGATTGAAATTGATAACGTGTATATCTGCAACTTTTTGAGAACTACTAACTAAGTTACGCCTTGACTTTTTTTTTTTTTTGTAAATTGCCTGAGAGACCGATTTACTTTTAACACTCCTTAATGCGCATCAAGGTACCCGGGCACCTGTACTCGTACGTGTTTTATATGAGAAAGCGGCCATTGCAAGTATATTATTTGAAGTTGTTAGTAGCTTTGCATGAATAAATAAAAGTCTGTATAAATTATAAGCAAAAACAATTTATTACATCTTATTTGGAAACAGAAAAATAAAAATTACAAAATTCAATAAGCAATGAAAACAGAAGAAATAAAATTTGATTGCAAAGTTATCGAACAGTTTGTACATATTGGTCAATATTTTGAGTGTTGATTACAGATTGTCTTGGAGCAGCCAGTACAAGCTTTACGAGTCGTTCTCTGCTTCATATGTAGCACCGAGCACTCGTAACAACTTCCTACTACTGGAATGCAAGCGGATGCGGATGTCTTTTGTTTGTAAAGAAGATGTTGCAGTTTCAAAGTTTTGTATATAAAAAATTTGTATTGTATTGTCGATGATAGCATTAAAAATAGTGATAACGACCATCGTCTTGTTCTCCATTTGCACGTGTATTCAATGTAATAATTCTTCCTGAGTTTTTATACGGGAAAACCACATCTAAAACAGTTTTTCGCCTATTTTAGTTTGGCGCTCACCTTTCGCTGGTTTACCGGTATACAATTGACTATGCAACGGGTAAGAGTTGTGTGCATCTTATACCCGAAATATTTTTGTGTCATACTTTTCGAGTTTTGTAGGCATGTACTGAGTAAAACGAATACGACCGCGGTATCCATACTGCTGCTCACCAATAGTGATATATTCACTAGGTTTATAACTATGAGCCAAATTGGCTAAATATCTCGAAAAGCTGCAGCTTTATCAGACTTTATCAGGCGCTAAAAAGAATTACATAAAATATCTGATAATTAAGCTCCAACAATATATTTAGTACAAAAATGTTTTTTCTCTATTTAACTTTCATATAGGTAACCAGGTGCCTTGCAGCGCATTAGAAGGTGTTTTTTTTTTTGCAACACACATAAGGGTTAAATATAGTGTTTGTAAACTTTTTGTTTAAACAATATTAACCTAGTTAAGTGTCTATACTATAAAATATTATTTAAACAACAACTTTACTTATTTACAACCTGACATAATTCCCTGACATTAACAAATTAAATCAATTTTATACAAAACAAAAACAGAAACTGGGTTAAAGAGTTTAACAATGTTACACACTAGCATTGAGCCAAAATTCCCAATTGCCAAACCGAAATTCTTAAACAAAATAAATCAATTTTATACAATAAAACCATAAGTAAAATAAACCAACAAATATGCCAAAGACATTTAATAGGCCATGGTCAAGAGTTCAACAGCAATAAAAAAATAAAACTCAAACAGACACCTACAAGGTGTGCTGCTCAGTTGTTTTGCCAAAAGTTTTTTTTTAAGGATTGTAGTTTCAATAAAACAGGTAAGAAACTTAAAGAAAAATCTATAGATTTTTTTAAACAGATCGGTTTTACACTTTTACGCATTGACTTTCAAAAGCAACTTGACACTTGATCTGCTGCCAATGTCTGACGTTATACAACTGTTTGAAGTCACGAAAGCGTAAAATCCCGGCAAACATGTGCAAAAATTTGCAAAAAACTAAACTTAAAGACAACATGTCTTAAAACAATAATTGAAATAAATGCGGGTGACTGCAAGTCTGAGTAGTAATGTATCAGTTAGTGCAGCAGTTTTCGCGGACAAGTAAAAGCTAGACAGAGTGTGGAGCTTAAAACCAGCCAGTCACACTTTACTGTGACTGTGACTATGACTGTTGACTGACTTGACGCCTTTATAGTAATTTGAAGAATTTATGGACAAATACCGCCTCAGTTGTATGTTGTTGTAGTTTTTATTTTTTGTCATTGTTGTGGATTTTTTTTTTTTTTTTGCTTGAAGTTGTTATTGTCATACACTTGACCATGTATCCAAATGAATTGTCTTGTCTTTGCAGATTTGTATGTGTAGCAATTTGAATGGCTTGAATAGGTTGAAATGAAATTTAAAGGAGTGTAAACATAGTAGGTATATTGAGATCACTACCTTTTATAGTCTAATACTTTTGATCAAATGATAGGAGAATAACATTGCTCTAGAATATAGGTAGAACCAAATTACTCCAGAAGAGAGCCACGTTTTCTATAAAAACAGACTGTAGAACTGAGCCACGTTTTCTATAGAAAATTGCTTTAGAATCGATCCACGTTTCCTATAGAAAATTGGTTTAGAATCGAGCCACATTTTCTATAGAAATTTGGTTTTAAATCGAGCCACGTTTTCTATAGAAATTTGGTTTTGAATAGAGCCACGTTTTCTATAGAAAATTGGTTTAGAATAGAGCCACGTTTTCTATAGAAAATTGCTTTTGAAGAGAGCCACGTTTTCTATAGAAAATTGATTTGAAGAGAGCCGTTTTCTATACAAAATTGGTTTTGAATCGAGCCACGTTTTCTATACAAATTTGGTTTTGAATCGAGCCACGTTTTCTATAGAAATTTGGTTTTGAATAGAGCCACGTTTTCTATAGAAAATTGCTATAAAATAGAGCCACGTTTTCTATAGAAAATTGCTCTAGAATAAAGACTAGTTTCATATAGAGAATTCCTTTAGAAAAAGCCACGTTTCCTAAAAAATTTATTAATATATTTTTACGTTTTTACCTTTTAAAAACGGTTGTTTATTTTCCTTTGTATATCGATAAACACGCCATCTGTTGATAAGCATGCTGTATGTTGATACCGACCATTAAATTTAAATTGAAATACAATATATCCAAAATTGATTAGTAATAGACCCACATTTTCTACAGAAAATTGCTCTAGAGTAGATCAAGTTTTCCTATTGAAAAGTACCTAAACTTATCTTATAGATAAAAACCACGCTTTTTATATTGAATTTCTCTAGTATAGATATTAGGTAATTGGTCATATAGTGTTCTATTAAAAATCCAAATCCTAACCTCAACTAAACCATTTTACTACTTTAAACCACTGCCCAACAACAAACTGTAAATATTGTTTGCCTGTACACCGCTATGATTGATTGTTACTGAACTTGTCAAAGTTTAATATTGATATTCATACTTGAAAAAAAAAATTGCATTTCTTGAGGTTTTGTAGTTTATGATTTGTTGTTTTCTACAATGACTTTAGCTCTTGGTTTCAGTTTGTTGTTCTAAATGTTTTAGATAAAAGGTTGGTTGTTTTCGTTTATTTCTTTAAATGTTTTTGAATATTTTTTAAAATATTGATGGTGGGTTGACATCAATTATAGATTTAAATATGCATTTAAAGAATGACGTAAATAAATCATAGCATAACACACACAACGCGATTGAAATCATGAGCAAAAATATGAAAAAAAAAACTAAAAAATGTAGTTAATGAAAAAGTTAGCAAATTCTTTGGCCTAGAGAAACTGGAATTGTTGGGAAATTTTTAGACATATACCAAATTATTTTATATTCTATTTTTTTCCGCTTGTTGAACTTTTTGATATTTATTATTACAGAAAATTTTACTTGGCTTGAGTTCATTAGTATTTTATTATTTTATTCTTGGAATTATTAGTTAAATGAACTTAATCTAAAGGTTATCCAATACAAAAATATAGGTTTCAGCAACTCCAAAATGCTATTAACAATATCTTGTAATTCATATAAAATTTAAAACTGTTCAAGTGATAGAAAGCAACTAAAAATTTGCCAAATGTAATAAATGTACTTGAAACTGACCGGCCAATGCACTTTATGAATTACACTCTGCTTTTAGACATAATTTTTCAAAGCAAAATAATTTGCTTTAATAAATTTCTTCTTGCATGGTTTTCTGTTTTCGGGGAAAATGAAAACAAAAAAATTACAGAAATTTTTTAACAAAGAAACAAAAAGCACTTGAAGCCTAAAATGAGTTCAGACGTAAATTGTTGTACAGCAAACGCAAAAACGCAATAATTCACTTGAAAAGTGACCTAATTAAATGGTATGTATTAATAATTTTCACAAAAGTATTTAAACAAATCTAAATCTACAGCTATATTCAAATAGATGAACTGCTGGCTACAAAAACTACACCTGCCACATCTGGCATTGTTTATATTTGCACACAATTAGAATATTCTGTGTTTTCTTTTTTCTTTTTTTGTTCTGTTGGCTTTAATAACAATCATAATAATAATTTGAAAATATATCTAGTCGTAAATTTTCTACATGAATTTGTTGTGGTTGAGATGTACAGCGGTATTTTCTAAAAATAATTTCCAAAATACAGGGTGTTTTTTTTTTAGATGTATAGAACTTTAAGTGAGCAACACTTTTTTAACTGGCGGCCATTTTGTCAGCTGCCAAATGATTTACGTTTAGTTCGGCTTGGCATTTCAACTGGCGCCTGAACAAGGTTCTGTGTGTTTTTAGTTGTATAGAACTTTAAAACAAAGATATTTTTTTTTAAATTAACATTAAATTTACTTTATTCGAAATATACACACAGAGAAAAAACATGGTTGTGGTAAACATAATCTGAAAGCAACATATTATGATAAGATTTATGATTGTAGTCAAAACATATTATGATGAATATTATCAGTATCAAGAAATACCATATTATGAACAATTACCATCGTAATAATTCATCACAATATTTTCTTATTAATCATAATTTGATATTATAATACCATATAATAATCCAATATAATCATAAAATTGTCATACATATATTAAAATCAAAACATTTGCTTGCTCAACAAAAGAGATGCTTTATGTTTAATAAAAATATTTGTAATGCTTAATGATTTAAAAAAGTATGACTATCAGATAAAGAAAATTAGATAAACTTGAAAAACAAATATTTAGATTTAGTTATTCAAGGAAAAGTGACTAATAGAAACAAGCAAAAATATAATTTTTAATATTCGCTGTTTTACAATAAAAATTGGCCAGACAAAATGAGTTTCAGTGAGCAATTGCTGGCAAATCAAATAGTTTTGTTACTGCCACCTAATCCTTAGGTTGAGGTTACTCAAATCACAAAATTACTTTGCAGCAACTAAATTTATTGATTATGTTTATCCAATTGCTTTTCAAGTAACCAATAGCTTTTCATTTAAACCATTCGAAAGCAATCTTTAGCAAATATATGTTTGTTAAGGTACGGTCACACTTAGCAAATATTTACCTAAAACGACGTAACCATTAAATAAAATATTTTTAAACTCTTTTATTTATTAAAAAAAAACTTCGTTTATTTACTGTTTGATCTGGCAAAACTCTTGTAAGAGTAAACAACGTCAAACAAATTTGTGCTAAAACGAGTAGTTACGCTTTTTTAAGTCAATATTTTCATGTGTGATCATACCTTTAAAATCAAGTTTATTTTCTTGTTTCATGATACAACTTGATTGCCCCTCAATTTCCTATACTTAAAATAACAAAATTTTCTTTCCATCAACAATTTCATTAGGTCGCTTTTATGTTGTAAAACACCTTTGAAATATTAATTGCCTCATAAAATTAATTCCTTAAAGACTACAAAGATTAAGAATAAAATATGTATATGTACATATATATATATTTAAAAGATAAATAACAAATAGTGGGTGGAATGACGCTGTCTCTTTATCTCTCATTTCTAAATCAATTCAAATTTTTATGACAATTTTTCTAAATCAGTGTGAAACACAAAAATGTCGTGTCATACACAGAAATATACATATAAATTTTTTCTTTTGCGTTTCATTAATTTAGAAAAAAAAGAAAACAAAAATTTAAATAATGTCTTTAGTGTTTTGTGATGTTTGTTTAATGACTAAAAGTAAAATTTCATTGACTTGGGGAAGGTTAAATACTGTGGCATACGTGTGCTTTATGAATTTAATTTATTGCAGTGTAAAACAACAATAAGAATGAGTGGCGTTAAGTGTTTTTGAAAACTTTTGCAATAAATTAGAAATACTAATGCTCAAATACTAAAGGTCACGCCATCCGTATGTCATTAAAAAAAGTATGTAAGAACACGTATTTTTTATTATTTAGAAAAGCAGATATTTTTTTTTTGGCCAACAAACTATTACCCAAATGCTTGAAAGTAATTTTGTAGGCCGACAAAATTTTTTCTATAGAACAAAATGTAATAGCTTTAATGCAAAAATAATCGTTCTAAATTAAATTTTATTTAAATTTATATTTATATTGTCATGAAAATAATACACTACAATACATTTCCACAATAAATACTCCAAAAATTTTGTAGGACGACAAAAAAAAATTCATTAAAAATAATTTTTGTTTATGATAATGATTATAATTCATCTGAAGAATAAATTTTGTTACAAAAATTCGAATTATTAAAAAAAAAAAATTTGTCGGTCGACAAAAAATTTTTTAAGAAAAAAGAAAATAATTTAAAAAATATGACAAATTAGTTTAAATTTGCTTTAATTTAATTTAAATGATGTTAAAATGTTTATGTTGACTCTAAAAATATATATAATTTTTGTATGGAAACTTGCAAAATTTTAGAGAAATTTGTCGGTTTTTTGTCGGTCGGTTAAAAATACGTTTTTTTTTAAGTTTGTTTGGCATTATGATTTTTAAAATAGAGATTTTAAAACTGCAATAAACTAAATTCCAGTTTAGCTTAATTTAAATATTTTAGGTTTTCGTTATTTAGTTTTGAAATATTTTGCCGGCCGACAATTTTTTTTAATAATTGCGGTTTTCATTAAATACAAATTTTTCTATTAAGGATTCTAAAATATCTAAGAAATTTGTCGGCCGACAAAAAAGCACTAACAGACAAAATTAGATTTGATTCTGTCATATATGTTAACTACAATGGTGACTTTTACACCGTCTTAGTTTAGCTTAAATTTTGATCATGTTTTTCCATTAAAGCTGCAATCGTAAGTCTTTATCTTGTTCAATTGTAGATCTAATCGTTAGTCTTTAGCTTGTTTAATTTTCTCTTTAATCGTAGGTCTAAATGTTGTTGAATTTTGGCTTGAATTGTTGGTCTTTATGTTGTTCACTTTTAGCTTCAATCGCCGGCCTTTATTGTGGTCAATTTTGGCATCAATCCTTGGTCTTCATGTTGTTCTACAATCGCTGGTCTTTATGTTGTTGAATTTTAGCTTCATTCGTAGGACTTTATGTTATTAAATTTTAGGTGCCACCGAAGAGGTTTACGTGGTTAAGTTTTAGCTTCAATCATAGGTTCTTGTGCCATTGTAGCTGCACTTTATTTATCTAAATATTATAAAAATGTTGCGGCCGACAAAGAACTTCTAACAGACATTGTGCTATTTTAATTACAATCGTGGCTCTTTATACAGTCTTAGTTGAGCTTCAAGCGTGTCTCTTTTTCAAGGAATTTGTCGTCCGACAAAAAATTTCTAACAAACAGGATAAAATTTTACAAATGTTTCTGTCACTTAGTTTTTAATACAAGTTAACTGAACTGTCTCCTTGGACAGTTTTTACAATTTCTACAATTAAGTGTTAAAATATTTTGTGGGCCGACAAAATTTTTTCTATTATTCCAGTTACTATTTATGATTTTTATTACTACTTTCAAGAAATACCATTTTTCCTTTAGAAAGTTCAAAAATTATTAAAAAAAATTTGTCGGCCGACAAAATTATTTATAAAAGACAAAATTTGATTTCACAAATTGTTTCTAAAACTTAGTTTCAACCTACATTAGTATGTATATTACAAGTTTTTTTTTGCGCTGCCTAGAAATGTTTAACATTGCCAACATTTTAGTTTTAAAATATTTTGTAGGCATACAAAATTTTTTGAATAGTTCATATTGCCATTAAAACTTGTGTATTTATTATGTATTAAAACAAACTAAGTTATATTTCTCTCAGCAACAAAAACAGTAAAATAAAATTTCTTAAAACTTACCTCCTTTGACTACATATTCACCACTTAGGGCCACTAAAGTAATCAGCCATATCATGTTGATGCACCAATTCTGTTGACTCTGTTGTGTTGGCGGCATTATGAAAACTTTTTATGTTTTTTTTTTGATTTTGAATTGATAAATTTCACTTAATAAACAAATTAGCTTGCTTAAGTGGTAAATATTAATAATAAATAAACAAATTTAACAATAAAGAATTTAATAAATTTTTTTCTTTTATTTTTTATTTATAGAAAAAATTTAAGACAACATATTTTTTTTTTTAAGAAATTTATTAATATGACCTTGCTTTTCTTTATTTCAAATGAAATTCAACAGATTTTTTGAATTTTTTTTTATTTAATTTGTGGCAATTAAATGGCTGATAAAATTTGTTTTATTTTTTGCTTTCTAGAGGACACACATTCACTTATGCGTTGGGTTTTATTTTACTTTTTATTGAAATTTAAATATTAATTTATAATTTTAAATTTATCAATCACGATTTTACACTTTTGCAAATGATTTATGGGAGTTTTGAAGAGGCTGCAAATAAATAAAACAGAGAGAAAAAACAATTTGATTAATTGTTTGCTTATATGTTAAATATAATTTATATGCAAATTAAGCAATTAATTAATTAATGCAATATGCTAAGGAAAATTATATATAGGGGATAATGCATAAGGCTTTTTTAAGGCAGGTTTAAGGAGGAGGGAAGTAAATTTTGTTATTTAAATATTTGCAAAAAAATTTAAACATATTGTAATAAAATTTTTAAATAAATTGATTAACATTTTGAAATTTAAGATATATTTCCATTCAATTTTAAAATTATTTTCAATATGTCTACAAACGTGGTTTTATTACAAAACCCTTTGCAGGATTTTTTTAATATAAAGAGAAATATGCAGCTTCTTAAAAAAGCAAAATTTAATTTTAGGCTTAAATTGTAGGGAGTTTTCATTCAAGCTTTAATCGTTGGTCTTTCTGTTGTTCAATTTCAGCGTCAATCTTTGGTCTTTATGTTGCTCAGTTTTAACTTCTATATGTGGTCTTTCAGTTGCTCAATTTTAGCTTCAATCTTTGGTCTTTATGTTGTTCAATTTTAGCTTCAATCTTTGGTCTTTCAGTTGTTCAATTTAAGCTTCAATCTTTGGTCTTTATGTTGCTCAGTTTTAACTTCTATATGTGGTCTTTCAGTTGTTCAATTTTAGCTTCAATCTTTGGTCATTATACTGTTTAATTTCAGCTTCAATCTTTGGTCTTTCAGTTGTTCAATTTAAGCTTCAATCGTTGGTCTTTATGTTGCTCAGTTTTAACTTCTATATGTGGTCTTTCAGTTGTTCAATTTTAGCTTCAATCTTTGGTCATTATACTGTTTAATTTCAGCTTCAATCTTTGGTCTTTCAGTTGTTCAATTTAAGCTTCAATCTTTGGTCTTTATGTTGCTCAGTTTTAACTACTATATGTGATCTTTCAGTTGTTCAATTTTAGCTTCAATCTTTGGTCTTTATGTTGTTTCATTTTAGCTTCAATCTTTGGTCTTTCAGTTATTCAATTTAAGCTTCAATCGTTGGTCTTTATGTTGCTTAGTTTTAACTTTTATATGTGGTCTTTCAGTTGTTCAATTTTAGCTTCAATCTTTGGTCTTTATGTTGCTCAGTTTTAACTTATGTATGTAGTCATTCTATTGTGCAATTTCAGCGTAAATCTTTGGCCTTTCAGTTGTTCAATTTTAGCTTCCATCTTTATGTTTTTCAATTTTAGCTTCAATCTTTGGTCTTTCAGTTGTTCAATTTTAGCTTCAATCTTTGGTCATTATACTGTTTAATTTTAGTTTCAATCTTTGGTCTTTCAGTTCTTCAATTTAAGCTTCAATCTTTGGTCTTTATGATGCTCAGTTTTAACTTCTATATATGGTCTTTCAGTTGTTCAATTTTAGCTTCAATCTTTGGTCATAATACTGTTTAATTTTAGCTTCAAGCTTTGGTCTTTCAGTTGTTCAATTTAAGCTTCAATCGTTGGTCTTTATGTTGCTCAGTTTTAACTTCTATATGTGGTCTTTCAGTTGTTCAATATTAGCTTCAATCTTTGGTCTTTATGTTGTTCAATTTTAGCATCAATCTTTGGTCTTTCAGTTGTTCAATTTTAGCTTCAATCTTTCGTCTTTATGTTGCTCAATTTTAGTTTTAAGCGTTGGTCTTTCAGTTGTTCAATTTTAGCTTCAATTGAGGTTTTTATATTGTTTAGTTTTGGCTTTAGTCGTGATAGTTCATATTGTCCAATTATAGACATAATTGTGGTTCTGCTTGTTATCCAGTTCAAACTTCAATTGTGATTATGTTTGTATATTGTCTAGTTCTAACTTAAATTGTGGTTCTGTTTGCCTGCACATTGTCTAATTCTAGCTTCAGTCGTGATGTGTTATATAATTCTAAGTTCATGTACTGTAGGTTCTGTGTACTGTCCAATTTAAGTTTCATTCGTGGTCCTATATTATCCAATTCTTGCTTCAGTTGCGGTTCTGTTTTTTGTCCAAGTCTAGTTTCAATTTTGGTTTTATATATTGTCCAATTTTAGGTTCCATTGTGATTCTGTATATTGTCGAATTCATCTTTAAGAGATTGAATTTCAGTTTCAATCGTAGGTCTTTATGTCGTAAACTTTTATCTTCAATCATGTTTCTATATATTTTCCAGTTCTAGCATTAATTGTCCAAATTAAATTGTTATACAATTTTAGCTTCAATTGTGATTCTGTACATTGTCCAATTTAAGCTTAACTCGTTGTATTTTAGGGGTTCCAATTCTCTCATTTGGAGCTCAAAGTCAGTCAAAGTTTTATCAATTTTATTCTATCTCTTTGGTGACAAGTTTTTTACTGTTTATTTCACAAACTATTTAACTTGCTTTTCTTCCACAAATTATTTAAATACAAAATTCAAATATTTAACACAACATTTCGTTATCACAAAAAACGAATTACTATAAATATTTAATAAATACTATTTTTAGCCATGATACCATTAGTTTGATACTTTGCACATCAGCAAAAATTTGCTTAGTAATTGAAAAAAACCTTATCTCCAGAAAAAATAAGTGTTTTTTTACAAACACTAAAACTTAAAAATGAATTTAAGAATTAAAATAAAATTGAGCTGAATAAACACAGCTAAAAATTGATGACTCATATCCAAGAAAGTCACTTAACTGCAAAATTGTTATATAAATAAAACGGCAGTTAAGCTAAATGACATATAACAGTCAACTGCACATGATTTATAATAAATAATGCAAATATGGTGCTACTTAAAAGCAACACTTACTGACTCACTTGCCAATAAATTTAGGTAAATTAATTTATTTTAATAAAATATTTTTAAAACTCTTTTTGTATTTTTTTTTAATTATACCAGCTATTTATTTAAAACTCTCCATTTAGATAGAAATTAAAGATAAACAGACACTTTAAATAACTTTTAAAAACGAGTTGTGTTAATTTATGTATTTTTTTCTCAATTAAGTTTTTCTATCAACTTCTAAATATCACACTTTAGAGCTTGAAAAATACATATTTAGAATATTTGAAATTATTTATTTATTTATTGGTATGTGAACATGTTTGTTCTGAATGCCATAATAAATTTGTTCTTGGTTTGTAGGTTAAAGCTCTTGCTGTTTTTTTAAATTAGAATTTGTTTAATGCAAATATTAGTTAAAGTGGTGTTCACTTTAAATGCATATAAATTGAAAAAAAAAAACATTTAGAATTGAAAAAGAATTGCTCTTAACTAACATATTTTCTAACAGTTAATTTGCATAAAGTAATTTAAATGTATTTAGTAATTTAATATTATGCAGTTTTGAAAATCTTAAAAGGTGAGAAGGAAAATGTATGTTACATGAGTCATCAGACAAATGAAGTCATGATATCATTTATGGAGATCATTTGAAACAAATAAATATTATAAAATATACTTAAAATTATTGTGTTAGCACATAAAAGTTTTGTCAATCCAAAGGGAAGAGTACAAAACTGTATGTACAATGACTCATCCGACAAATGGAGTTAACCGATATTATATAAAAACAAGAGAAATTAAAATGTTTGGGCACACACGTTAACAATATGCATTAAACCACTACTATAAACAGTTAAAACGACAAAATCATACAAAAATGTCGGTCGACAAATGTTGTATGAAATGTCTATGTATGTTAATATTTCTTTTAGTAAAATGTGGCTGGTTTTTCTAATATAGTCTAAATATTGCGTTTAAAATTCTCTTTTCTTTTTACTGCCATTTAAACAGCTTCCTCGAATTGTGCTCTAACTTAACTCCCCTAAACGGTTTGCATTATTCAACACTCTAAATCAAAATAAATTTTTAAGCATCTAAAACAGGGCTACAAAAAACAACGGCACAGCTATGTACATTAGGCTGGCCCCGTTTGTTTGTGTAAGTTTAGTTGGTGTAAAGAGACATCTTAAAATTAGGTTTAATATTGTCCTATTTTAGCTTCAATTGTGGGTTTGTCCAATATTTGCTTCAATCATGATTCAATTTTAGCTTCAATTATGATTCTGCATAGTGTCCAATTTTAGCTTCAGTATTGGTCCAATTTTAGCTCCAATCGTAGTTCAATGATAGCTTCAATCGCAGTTCTATATATTGTTGTCCAATTTTAGCTGCAATCATGGTCCAATTTTAGCTTCAATCATCGTTCGATGTTCACTTCAATCGTGGTTCCGTCTATTGTGCAATTTTAGCTTTTATTGCGGTTCAATGTACAATCTTGGTTCCGATATTGTGAAGACTGAGCTTCAATTGTGTTTCTGTATATTGTCCAATTTTAGCTTCTATTGCGGTTCAATGTACAATCGTTGTTCCGATATTGTCCAGACTGAGCTTCAATTGTGATTTTGTATATTAGCTTCAAACATGGTCCAATTTTAGATTCCCATGGTTCAATATTAGCTGCAATCGTGGTGTCAAATATTGTCCAATTTTAGCTTCAATTGTTATTATGTATATTGTAAAATTTTAGCCTCAGTCATGGTCCAGTTCAAGCTTCAATCGTGGTTCATTGTTAACTTCAATCGTGGTTCCGTTTATTGTCCAATTTTAGCTTCTATTGTTATTCTGTATATTGTCCAATTTTAGCTTCATTTATGGTCTAATTTTAGCTTCAATCGTGGTTCCGTAAATTATCTAATTTGAGTTACAATTGATGTTCAATGTTAGCTTCAATAGTGGTTTTGTATATTGCCAAATTTTCAGACGCATTTTAGACGCCTGTGTCTGACCTCTTTAGAAATGTTGTTATACAATTTTAATACATTTTTATTCACATTATTTGAGACTTTATTTGTTTTGGCCATTCACCGCATTTGACGCCAAATCATTATTCTAAGTGATACCATAAATTGTCACAATATGCTTTTAACACGCAATGACTGGTCAGTAGGGTTGTTCATAAAAGTAAAAATTCGCTAAAAAAACCCCCCCAGCAAAAAAAGTTTAAAATCATGACAAATTTACAAAATTTAATAGGAAATTTAAAAAATCCTATTACTGTTTATGAGTTTAAAGTTCAAATTACATATCGCAAAATTACAGTAACAAATTCTACTTCTGTGGTCCATAAGTTTTTAAGAGAAAAGTCTTAGATATTGATTTATCATACCCTTAAAAACTTAGATAACACTGCTGTCTTTGAACCAACCTATGGCTAGTCAGCACGACTGCTACATGCAGTTGCACACAAAGAAATTTCATGAATAAAAATAAAAATTTTTCAAAAGTAAATATAATCATAACAATTAATTTTAATTTGTTTATAAAAATGGCAAAAACAAATAATAAACATTAAAATGCAAACAGAAAATAAAAGCAGATGAGGTATAGGTACAAATACTAAAAGCAACTTGAAAATTGTTGGAAATACTTAAATACGTACTTAACCGGATTTTTTTTTTTTAAGAGATTTCAACTGGTGAACAAGCAATGATTGAAGCTAAAATTAAACTGCATAAACCGTTGCGATTGAAGCTAAAATTGCACAGAATTAAGACCTGTCATTGAAACTAAAATTGAACTGAATTAAGACCTGCGACTGAAGCTAAAATTGAACTGCAAAAGTACCTGCGATTGAAGCTAAAATGAAATTGAATTAAGACCCGCGATTGAAGCTCAAATTTAATTGCAATAAAATCTGCGATTAAAGTTAAAATTGAACACCATAAAGACCTGCAATTGAAGCCAAAATTGAATTGTATTAAGACCTGCGATTGAAGCCAAAATTGAATTGTATTAAGACCTGCGATTAAAGCTAAGGTTGAGCAGCAAAAAGACCTGTGAATAAAGCTAAAATTTAAGTGCAATAAGACCTGCGAATAAAGCTAAATGTGAACTATGTAAAGACCTAAAATTTAACTGCATAAAGCCATTTCTGCTTCCCCGATCGCCAACAACTTTACTCTGAATTTAATCCGACTTAAGAAATTACTCTAGACCACTTTACTCAAGTATGTGCGAAAAAATTTGTTTCAAATTGAAATGTACAATAAAAAGTAATTCAAATTAAATTATGACTGTAATTTCATACTTCAGCCAGTAAATATATATGTACAGACATATATGTTACTGTCAGTCCATACACTACTCTAATTAAATATGTTAGTGTGTCAGAGAAATTACAACGACAGCCACGACACGATGAATGTACATGAAGAATAAATAAAAATAAAAATAAGGAAATCAACTGGTCTCTTAAAAAGCCATAAATTTTTACAGCGATAAAATATACAAAGCAAAACCAACAAAAAAAAAAACACAAATTGAGTTCTTGTTAAGGAACAGTTTCTGGTTGGCATTTTTCTTAATTAAAAATATTGATTGTGATTTCCTTAACACAAATTTCATGCACATACATACATACGTACGACAATAAATATGTATAGAATGTTTAAGAAAAAATCCATCATAAGTATTTTTTTTTTTTTTTACAAATTATTGCAGTATTAAACATTTATGTCAATTGTGTTGCCATATTTGCATATACGAGTATTCTGTGCAGTTACAAAAACCATGATTCGGGTTTCAATCTACAACCTGTAACGTTCTATTTCGCTTAAATTTTTAGTTGGTTGGATGTTGTACGATGTAACCCAGTGCTTAACTATTTAGATTTTAATATTTTTAGTTGCTGTACATGTAGTTGAGCTAAAATGTACACGAGTGCATGTTGTCATCATAAATGTAATGACAATTTGTAATTGCTGCTATTTCTTCATTTCATAGCAGCCAATGGCAAACCAAATATAAAAATTACCTACGAAAAACACATTGCCGTAGTTGTCGTATTTATTATGGTGAAAATTTTGTTTCTTTTCAGTTTTATGGAACTTTATATGATTGCTATAATTATGTGAATGGTAAACTTAACCATATTTTGGTTACAGAAATCATTTAAATAATTACAGTGATCATAATATTTAAAAAAAAATTTAAAAATGTTAAAATAGTTGTGTTAAACATGCACAACTATATTTTTTCTCTGCGTGTAGAATCACAAGATTCTGGAGCTCTTGACTTTGGTCACGCATTAACTGCAAATATAAAAAAGTTTTGATATATAACTTCTAGAACTATGAACAATTATTATGAGTCTTAATGTGACGCTATTTAATTCTAGACATTCAATATTAGACTAAAGTTTAGAATCCAACCGAAATGGAAAAATAACAGATTTAGAGGGGCATGTTGTGACAGCTGCACTACCCTCGAAAAGCAAACCTTAGACGCACGCTTTCTTAACAAGGTGTCTCCATTAGAGGGTCACACTGCGGAAGTCTTCGATGAATAAGTTCAAGTCATAATTCTTGTAAATAAAGATATACTGAAATTGTTGCAAGTTTTGACCCATACTTCTGTTTATCATGGTCATAAAAACTGATAAATCATTCAAGCATAAAGAATATGCATTAATTGCCTCTAGGATAATAAAGAGGCCTTCAGCAATATGAAACCATAGTTGTTTTTAATGACATTAAAGCAATATAGGGGGACTTCAGACGCATATAGTCATTATGTCTTCTACAGGCACTGCTTCCCATTTCAAAGTAACATCTTGCCCGCCAACTTCTTTCTCTTGCTACTATTACCTTTATATGAGGGCCAAACGGATAATTGTTTGGTTCTGACACTTTCATTTTTGGTACCTCATAAAGTTTGCTCATATAAACCTTCCTTATTTCTTATTTAAAAGCCACCCTTATTTAAGTTGTTTCCATCACTGTTAACATTTATTTCAAATTTATTTGCATTAAAAAAAATAACTTCCAATAATGTTAAAAGCTTACAATTTCTTAATTTGCATTTAAATTTTTTACATACATTACTTTACAAAGTGGTTGTTAATAGTTTAGAAATTAATATGTATAAGCTGGTTTGAAAAACAGAATTCATTTTATAAATTACTAGTACGAGTAGGAATAGCACATCGTATTAACACTAATTATTCCCGCGGCATTAATTTAAAACAAATAACAAACATGCAATTTATGTTGCTAAATAATTGGTTTAAAATGAAACTGGCTACAAGGATTAGAAATAACCAACAGCAGCAGAGGAATTATGTAGTAACAAACACACATACCAATAACAACAAATTGGGCCCAAAAATTGGAAAAAAATTTGTTTTAGAAATTAAAATTATAAATGGTTTTAAAGTTAAAGGCAAAAAAATACAAATGAAAATCCTTTTAGTGGATTTTGTACGGAAGGAATGGGGGATATTTGCAAAATAAGGTTTCAAGGGAACACTATTAAATTAATTTATGTTAAGAAAGAATTTTAAATATGCACCTACGATTGAAGCTAAAATTTAAACACATAAAGACCTGGGATTGAAGTTAAAGTATAAAGACATAAAGACCTGCGATTGATGCTGAAATTGAACTTCATAAAGACGTGGGATGAAATCTAAAATGGAACTCAAGACCTACGATTGAAGCTAATATAGAACAACATAAAGACGTACGAGTGAAACTAAAATTGATCTACATGAAGACATACCCTTGTGGCTGAAATTGAACTACAGAAAGACCTGGAATTGAAGCTTATATTAAACTACATAAAGACGTATGAAAGAAGCTAAAATTGAACTACATGCAGACTTACAATTGAAGCTAAAATTGAACTACGAGGGCGGTTCTGAAACTTTTTAGCCTAGCACAGAAACAGAATAGTTAGTTTTTCAAAAACAGTTTTATTTTTCAATATAATCTCCTGAAACTTTCATCACATAGTTTTCCTCAAGGCTTTAAAAATAGTGGTTTACAACTGTAGTTGCATATTCATTTGAGGTAAAAAGATTGCTAGAAATTTTCTTTAGATTTGGGAACAGCTAAAAGTCACTGGGAGCTAAATCAGGAGAATAAGGTGGGTGGCCAAGCAACCCGTACTTTAATTCCTTGATTTTATTCATTGTTAAAACACTCTTGTGCGCTGGTGCGTTGTCTTGATGTAAAATTATTTTTTTGTGTTGTAAGCCAGGACATTTTTATCGAATTTTTACATTTAATTGATCCAAAATGTTGCAATAGTACTTTGAATTTATTGTTTTACCATTTTGCAGATAGTCAATCAATAAAATACCTTTGAAGTCCCAAAAACACGTTGCCATAACGTTATGAGCCGATTGAATGGTTTCTTTAGGGCACTTCATCCAGCTTCAGCTTATTTTGTTGTTTGGTGGATCTATATCATATGAAGAGTTATGAAACGATGCTTAAAATCCTTTTTATTTTTCTTAAAACGATCAAAACAAACTTGAGAAATTTTCATTCTTATGCGTTTTTGGTCGACTGTTAACAAATGCGGCACCCATTTTGCAAAAAGCGTTTTCATCTGTAGTTCTTTATGCAAAATTAAATGGATTCGATCATTTGAGATGTCCATGATATTGGCTATTTCAAGCACTTTTATTCGTTGATCATTTAATACCACATCATGCATTTTGGCTACAATTTCTGTTGCTGTTGCTGTTTTTGGACGTTCACTACGTGGTTGATCCTCAATGATTGTAGGACCACGTTTAAAGTCAGCAAGCCAATTTTTTACTGTTGCATATTAAGGAGTAGGTACTTTCGTCTGACACATTCACCATATCATTGTGAATTTCTTGTCCCGATAAAACTTTTTTATTTAAATATTTTATGACACCACGAATTTCAAACGGATGCGTATTTTTTGAACACCTATTTTTCTATGAAGGAGTTGTCAGATCGAATAGAAATTTATGTATTCATGGCACAAATGGAACACTTAACCTTTTTCTGTTTAAACCGCTGTATATACTGTTCTAGGCTAAGAAGTTTCCGAACTGCACTCGTACATAAAGACCTGGGACTGATGCTTAAAAAAAATGTTTTTTTTGCCCAGAGGTTTTTCTTTTAAATAAAACAAATTCTCAATATGCAAAACTCTTACTTAACCCTTTTTACTTAATCAGCGTGAGATTTAGTTTACAATTTTTTACCATTTTTTTCCTATTATGCTATTTTCCTAATAAAATCTTTATAATTGCTACATTTCTCTTGAGTTTTGTTTGCAAGTCTTGTAGATTCTTTTAAATGTTTTGCTACAGTTTTAGGCTAAAATTTATTGTCTTAGGTCAGTTGAGTTCGTGGAAGCTTTAATTTCAATTTATTTATTACTTTGTGCAAGAAATTTTGTTTCATTTTTTTTTTTTTGAAATCCAAACCCAAATGCTATAGGAACTGGTGCTGCTGGCTGTTCTATCAAAGGCATTGGCTTAATAAGAATTTTTAGGTGAAGGCGTGAATATTTGCCAAAAACAGCATGTGTTTTATTAAATGGTAATTTTATATTGAAAATGATCTATAATTTATGGTCGTGTGAAGAAAACAGTCAACAAACTTTTAACTGTGTGAAATACTTGTATTTAAAGTTTTTGTTTGCTCTTCTGCCAGTTTTTTTTTTTTTAGTTTTTTTTCTTGATATTTCAACAGTCAACAGATGTTTTTTTCAGCATTTGCCGAGAAGTTTGCCTTTTGTTTGTTTTTGGAGACTGTCAGTCTCTTTAACTTGAAGAGACTTTGTTTTGTTATTGTAAAGATTGTTTATTGAGTTAAAGTTTAAGAGTTAAAACAACAAATGTATTTAGTTTTAAAATAATTCAAAGAATTGATAGATATTTTTGTTAAAGAATTTACTTAAATATTTTTAAAAGTTTAAATATTTGTATTTGGGATTTTCTAGGAAGACATTGAATAACAAAATAATAAAATCAAAAAATAATAAATAAATAACAAATTAGAGATTAGAGATTGCACAGATATTAAACAACTTTTATCATAATGCTAAATAACGTTGATAAATGTTTCAAAATTAACTATAGAAAGAAATACTAAGGCAGCTTAAATTGAGTTACATAAAGATCAACGACTAAAGCTTAAATTTAACAATATAAATTTTGAAGGTAAAGTTGAACAAAGCTAAAATTTAACAACATAAAGACCTACAATTCAAGCTTAAATTGAACGACATGAACCCCTAGAATTAATGATAAAATTTAACAAAACGAACCCCAACGATTGAGGCTAACATTTAACAATATAAAGGCCTACAATTCAAGCTAACATAAAGATCTAAAATAAAAGATAAATTTTACCAATATAAAGGCCTATGATTGAATCACAAACTGAAGCAAAAATTTAGCAGCCAAAAGACCAAGAATTTACTATAAAATTGAGCAACAAAAAGGCCTAGAATTTGGTCTAAGATATAACAACAAAAAGGCCAAGAATTAAATCTCAAAATTGAGAAACATGAAGACCTATTATTGCAATAAAAAGACCCAGAATTGATTCTAAAATTGAGCAACAAGAAGACATAGACAACACAAAGGCCCATAATTGAGTCTAAAATTGAGTAACAACGAGACCTAGAATTGAGTCTAAAATTTAACAGCATAAAGGTCAACAATTAAGTCTAAAATTGAGCAGCAAAAAGTCTTAGTATTATGTCTATTATTGAAGCAGCAAATATACCTAGAATTGAGGCTGAAATTTAACAACAGATAAGCCAACAATTAAGTCCAAAATTGAGAAACATGAAGACCTATTATTGCAATAAAAAGACCCAGAATTGATTCTAAAATTGAGCAACAAGAAGACATAGACAACACAAAGGCCCATAATTGAGTCTAAACTTGAGAGACATGAAGGCCTGTTATTGAAGCTAAAATTGAGCAGGAAATAGACCTAGAATTGAGTCTAAAATTTAACAACATAAAGGACTACAATTCAATCTAAGATTGGGAAACATGAATACCTGTTATTGAAGCTAAAATTAAGCAACCAAGAAACCTAGAATTGAATCTAAAATTGAGCAACAAAAAGACTTAGAATTAAGTCTAAAATTGAAAAACATAAACCCTACAATTGTTGCTAAAACTTAACCACATAAAAGCCTACAATTGCAGCTTAAATTTAACAAAATGAAAACCTACAACTAGGGCTAAAAATTAACAACATAAAGGATTACAATTAAATCTAAAATTGAATAGCAAAAAGATCTGCCAATGAAATAATGAAACTTTGAAGAGACTTACGATTGAAGCTAAAATTGAACTATATAAAGTCGTAGCCAGAAGGATCTGTTATTCACCCCTATCGGAAATAGAAATTCCACATGAAATTTTTCACACTTTTCTTATTAAAATTCAATGTTAAAAAAATAACAGGGAACAAATTTACTAATAATTTACTCGCCATTATTAGGTCCGTTCGTATGCTTAATTAGTCTTATTAATTAATTCTTTAAAGGAAAATAGCTGGTTCTCATTAATCTTAAATGTAGGTGTTTCAATCATAATTGATTACTGCTCATTTAACAATTTCTTTACTAAATTTTTAACAAATATTATAAACTAAATAAAAAATTATATGTTTTATTTATTAATAAAAGTTTGGTTTTGTTAGTTTGTAATAAATTCTTTTTGTGTTTTAATTTTTATTCTTGAACAACCTCATACAACCTTCACATACCACACATAATTATATGCTATAAAACCAGCCAACAAAAAAGAAAAACGTCAAATAAAATTGCAAACGAAACAGAAAAAAATTGTATATCTTGAAATATTTTTATGGTGTTAAAAAATGTATACAAATCATTTTCTTGCCAAATTTGAGGTATTTGATAATTGGTAAATCAAGCATACAAAAATATTAATAATTTTTATATACATACATATAAATTTGTGTACATACATACATTATGCAGCTAAATATTTAGAATTCTTAATTGAAATTATAAATTTTATTTGTTATTTTAGGTGAAAAGGAAATATTTGCAACCAAAGCGTATGATTAATATTAATTAATGGGTTTATTGGAAAATTAATTATAAAAATTTTTATTATTTATAAATTGAAAGATTTTATTATGAAAATTTATGAAGACGATGCTAAATATCTGTTTCAATTTAAGTGTAAGTAAACGTGTAAGCAAACAAATGGTTTTTGGGTTTGAAGTGTGAAATTAAAATACCCTGAGCAATGAGTTCTCCAGATAATTAAAGTATAAAAATGTTGCTATGTTTTTTTTTAACTTACTCCTCCGTCATGCCAGATCTTTTAAGAATTTAACTGTGATTTAAGTAAATTTCTAGTTCAGCTAGGTGTTTGAGTCTCCAGGTACCCTGTACAAATATTGTAAGCTATCGTTTTGTGAAATAAAAAACCTTAAAAAAGCAAAATAAAAACAATTTATGTACACATCACATACGTAGCACATGTAACTGGCCAGATACATTTGTATTTTGTATAAAGAAGAATGTAATCTATTTGCATTTTTATTTTGTTTTATGCGCCTGTTTACTCAAATCAACTGAAACTGCATTAAATTTTTTACTCTGCATTGTTATACCTGTTGTAGAGTTCAGATTTTTGTCTATCGCCCTCGCATAGCAAATGATGAGCAAGTGAAAAACAAAGTTCGCACAGTACATACCATTAAAACCAGCGAAATACGGCATCAAAATCTGGTGGGCTTGCAATTCCGAATCTAAATATCCACTGCAAGAAAAGCTTTATACCGGTGGACAAGAAGGCGAAGAACGAGAAGTGAATCAAGATAAAAATGTTATGCCACAACTCGCAAAGCCGTACAGCAATACTGGTGGTACAATTGTATCTAACAACTTCTTTACCACCTAAGAAGGAGCAAATTGTTTGGACAAAATTGGTCTTGCATTTGTTAATACCATTCGATCCAATAAAAGATGTATCCCTAACGAAATGTGGAAGGATCGTTCTCATGGTGCTGATACTCTACAAAAAAAGAAAAAGTTGTCAGCTTTGTACACAGAAAGACGAAAAAACTCATTCTTTTTGTTGCAAGTGCGGGAATCCGGTATGCCAGCAGCATTCAAAATCATATTACACATGTTTTAGTTGTTTGTCTGAAGCTTTGTAACACGTTTTTAATTTAGAGTTAATTGAAATTTACTTTATAATTTTTTAACTACTAATTTTTAATAAAAATTGATCGAAATAAACTTTAAAGCAATTATTTGAAGTTAAAAAGTAGGGGTATGTGGTTTAGTAGTGTGTCTGGCGTTACTTATGTGACTACAGAGGGAGAGTTAAACATTTTATATTTATGTCTTTAATAAATTTGATTTAACAATGTCTTTTAATGTACCTTAAAATTGTCACCCTCTTTGACAGTTAAAATTGACCCAAATATCTTTATGTTCCTGTACCTGTTGCTGTATTTCTTTAGTAAATTTTAGTCTTGTAAACCAACTCAACACACAACTGTCAAAGTGTTTTTGTCAAACTGTTTGGTATCTGACACATATGTAAGTCATTTTAGTCTGGCAATTGATTTATATTTTCCTCCTGCTTCATACCTGCTCTTAGTTTTTTTTTAATTATTGTATCTGTCGTTGTTGTTACCAGTTATGTCTGCTTTTTTATGTTTAACTTTCTTATTTACTTTTTTCAATTCTTAAAGATCTTAATCAAATATTTTTATGGGTATTTAATAGTCTGCTCTGTTTGTTATTTTGAAACTTTTGTCAGCTGTCACAAATTTTTGTTGCCAAGTTTGTTATGTTTTTGCCGGTTTTACTTTGCCGTGTTTTTTTTTAATAAATATTGCTTGCAATCTCTTTAATTTCAACTAGTTTCGTTTTATTTTGTTTTTTATTTTGTGTGAGGTTTTTGTGGTTTTCTGTTCTGGTTCTTCTGTGTGTTTTTTTGTTTGTTTGCAAAGTGTCATGTTCATGTAGCTTTTTTCTTTGTTGTTTTTACTGGCTTTTATTTTAAAGTTTTAAATAGTATTATATGTTTTTTTATGTGAAAATATATTTATGATAAATTGCAAGACAAGCAGTTATTATGCTCACGACTATTAAATTACATGGGAAAAGAATTGAAATTTTGTGGTTGTTATTTGTTTGCTACAAAAGGTATCAGTTTACCCTAAGCAAAGTTTTAGTTGTCATACCAAATTAAATGGTTATTTGACGTCTCATCAAATTAACTATAAACTTTTTTAAGAAAAATTTAATAAGAATTGGTAATTGTCCATAGTGTAGATTACCAGGGGATTATTTAGTGGCTGGTAACCTTATGCTAGCTTACCGGTGTTATGAAAAGTAACCAATTGTTTGTTTATCTCAGTACTTTACACAAAATATTAATAATACTATCACTATTCCCTTAAAGTTTAGTGCGATTTGCACCATTCAAGTGCGGTTCGGAAACATTTTAGCCTAGCACAGAAAGAGAATAGTTAGTTTTTAAAAAACAGTTTTATTTTTCAACTTAATCTCCTGAAACTTCAATATGTTCAGTCCCACGCTTATCCAGCAATTCTATTCCTTGATTAGAATAGGTTTCCTCAAGGTGATTTACAACTGTAATTCCATCTTCCTTTGAGGTAAAACGCTTGCCAAATCTAAATTTTTTTAGATTAAATTAAATGGATTCGATCATTTGAGATGTCCATGATATTGGCTATTTCACGCACTTTTATTCGTTGATCATTTAATACCACATCATACATTTTGGCTACAATTTCTGTTGCTGTTGCTGTTTTTGGATGTTCAGTACGTGGTTCATCCTCAATGCTTGTACGACCACGTTTAAAGTCAGCAATCCAATTTTTTACTGTTGCATATGAAGGAGTAGGTACTTTCGTCTGACACCTTCACCATATCATTGTGAATTTCTTGTCCCGATGAAACTTTTTTTATTTAAATATTTAATGACACCACGAATTTCAAACGGATGCGTCTTTTTTGAACACCTATTTCTCTATGAAGGAGTTGTCAGATCGAATAGAAATTTAACATCTATTCATGGCACAGATGTAAATTTCGAAACACTTACCCCCTTTTTCAAAAACGATTATTAAATTTAACAAACGTTTATTAAGCAAATTTTTATATGCAAATCTGTCTTAATAAACGCTTGTTAAATTTAATAATGGTTTTTGAATAAGGGGAATAACTTTTTCTGTTTATATATAGACTAAAAAGTTTTCGAATCGCCCTCGAATATTGTAAAATTGAGTACCAGCTGGTTGTCTTCATTACGTTTGAAGTTTTTCTTATAACTTGATTTTTTTTTAGTTTTGATTTATAAATTATTTCTTTAAATATTAAACATAAAACAAATGAGAATTCAGATTTCAAAATTTTCTTTATTAGTTTTATTTTAATGCAATTGCACAAAGTACTAACATGTACTCATTTGTTTATTCTATTTTAAGAGAAAGGGGAACTTTTTCCAATACATTTGTACAATTCACAAGTAATGTTGTAGTGTCGTAGAAGTTGTATATCGTCTGAATTTACAATAGTTGTACAAATGTTGTTGGTAATTTTTATATATAAATATTTTGTACAACACCTACGACATTTGTTTTGCAAATATTATATGCAAGTTTAAAAAAAATTAGCAAACGGTAAAACTCAAATTATAAACTGGTTGACAAATTTAAAACAAGAAAATTAATTTAATAAGCAACAAATTTAAATAATGTTTAATTCCTTAGGCCTAACAATAAGTATTCAAATCTTAAAACTAAAATAAATCTAAGTACTCTCTAACAGAGCATTAATTTCTTGTTGGCTGTTAAGCTGTACGAAGCCTCGACTCCGTATGGTTCTGAGCTAGAATTCTAGCAAGCGGATTCGGGTGGGTTTGTAGGTTTTTGATGTAGCGATGCGAGAATTTAATTTCTGAAAAACGATCCATCATTTTTACTAACTTGACTTAATTGCTAAAGTGTCTGCATGATATTTTTTACGCAATGCAGAAATTATTTTGGTTTTCTCACTCTCTCATTCATTTTTAATTTTTTTAATATTTCGATTTTGTCTTTTTGAAGGCTTGACATCATAAATATACCAACTTTGCTCAAAATTGTGTTCACAATCAGATAATTGTATCATACAATCTACAACATACAACATTACCTGTGAATTGAACAAATACAAATTTAAATGATTTTCATATAAAATCTTTATTTTAGTATGTAATTTGAAAGACCAGCTCTGTTACTCACTTCAAAAGTATTTTTCTTATCTTGCATTACATTTTAAATTTATTAATGTTTTATTTAAAATCAGCTATTTAATTATTTTCACAGCAATTCTAATTGAGTGTATTTATTTACTTAATGTGTAATTATTTTAATTAAAATTAAAATTTATTATCTAAAATTGTTTAACATAAAAAAACTACAATTTTGTTTTAAGCTCATTTTTTATCTAAATTAAAGTAAATAATTTGCTGCTAACTATCAAGAACAGCAACTGGCTTTATGGGAAGTACTTGCATAAGCCCGGCAGGTTTAGAGTTAGCTTTACACAAACTGGCAGTCCATCATTAATTTTATAATGCTTCAAATAATTATTTTCCAATTGTATTGTTAATTATTGGCAATTGACACATTTTTCAAACAATATGGTATGACTTTTAACAGTTGAAAGCTTGCTAAACCAAAATATGTAGTGTACAAATTATTAAAAGATTATTTGTTATAATAAATTTTACCCTAAGTAGATACTTTACTAGCAAATAGTAGTGCACAGGGTATCTAGTAATACAAAAATATTCATTATTCGCTCCAAATGCTTGTTTGTATATTGCACCACTACTAATAATGCTTTTGAGGACAAAATCCCACTGTTATACAAGTTTATAGTTCCCAGGCCTGCAGGTTACCCTGCAGACAATCACACATTTACACATACATATGCAAGTACAAAAATCTACATTGGTATTTAAGCAATAAAAACACAATTTTTATCGTTTATTTGCAATCAAATTTCAATAAATCGATTAATTAACATTTTAAAAATAATTGCTTTAAATGAACCATGAAAATGTGCGTCAACAGTGGGGTGGCGTTTGTTTGTAACAAAAAAAAAAAAAAAGAAACTCAATAAAAATATAAAAAACAAACAAACAAGCAGAGCATGTATCATTTAAAGAACAAAATATCATCCATAAATAAATAAATTTGTTGCATTAAATTGTTTAGAAATAATTTTGTTTCGGCAAACAAACAAATAAGGGGTTAAATGGGACAGTGGGATGCTCTTATTATAAATAGAAACACAGAAGCCCAAGTAAAATACTATTTAGTTCAGTGTTAAGATCACACATGGAAATAAATAAATAAATAGCCCCAACAAGCTTTCAGACAATACATTGCTTTAGACAGTGATACGTTCAGCAAAGATTTCTGGATTATTAGAAATCAAAAGTGGCAATTTTATATACAAAATTCTTAAAAGAGGTCTCAGAACGATTATTGAAGCTAAACTTGAACCAAACAAGTTCAATACAAGACCAATAATTAAAGCTAAAAATAAACTACATGAAGAGCTACAATTAATACTAGAATTGAACTGCGAAAATACCTACGATTAAAGCAAAAATTGAATGACCTACAGGAATAAGATTCAAACCAAAATTAAACTATATACTGGCCTATGGCTAAGGGTAAAATTTTCCTTAATAAAGAGCTACGATTCAAGCAAAAATTGAACCACATAAAGACCAACAATAGAAGCTAAACTTGAACTTTTAAAATACATGCGATTCAAACAAAAATTGAACGAAATAAAGACCAAAGATTGAAGCTAAAATTGAACTAATTAAAGACCAACGATTGAGGCTAAAACTGAACTCCATAAATACCAACGATTGAGGCTAAAACTGAACTAAATAAAGAACTACAATTCAAGCTAAAATTTAACAACATAAAGACCTACAATACAAGCTCAAATTAAACTACATACAGATCTAGAATTAAAGCTAGAATGATACTACATAAAGACCACCGATTGAAGCTAAAATTGAATATTGAAAAGACCTACGATAGAAGCTAAAAATGAACTACACACAGACGTACAATTGAAGTTAAAATATAACGATCGTACATTAAGAGCTACGATACAAGCAACATTTTAATTACATAAACACCTAAAACTGAACATTAAAAAGACCTACGAATGAAGCTAAAATGTAACTATATTAAAAACTACGATTAAAGCGTAACAAATTTCTGCATAATCAAAATTAAAAAAAATGTTGTTTTTCTTCATTTAAACCAGAGCTGATGTCAAAGTGCAGGATTTGGGCGAAATATTGTATACATTTCTAAAAACCAGAAGCAATTTCCTGCACCATGATGCCTAACATTTCGACCCTTTCCTCTCCACATTTTCAATAATTTGTGTCAAATATAACAACACTAAGCCAAATACAATACAAATACAATTGTGACACTTTATGTTATTATCGACTACTATGCGCTTCTCACTCTATAGAGTACCAATGGCTACTGGCTATTTGAATATATTTTATAATAAAATTATCCATTATTTAACTAACCAAACTAATTTTAGGAAAATCGTATAAAAATTCCCTTCGATATTCAAACAAAAACTGGGTGGGAATTTGGCAAAATTTTGAAATTTGAATTTTCAAATTCTAGCCAAAGACTTGCAGAAAATATAAAAATCTTAGAACTTGAATTGATTGACCCCTCACATGAAAAGTTTGTGGAGTCCATCTTCAAAGCTTAAACTCGCATACTCCTTAGCTGCACCCCTGAAAATGTTTATCTCGATTAGAGCAGCCGTTTAAAAATGCAAGATTTGCAAAAATTTCGATTCTTCCCCACTGTTTGCTGATTTTCTACAGAAAAACATGATGCGGTTTTGCACAAATGTTTTTAGAAATATTTCCTTCGATGGTTCAAAATCATTGCTTGGTTGAATAAAAACCATGATTGGCCATAAATTTCTCCTTGAATGTAGTTTTGGCTGCTCATTTGTGACTACTCAAAGAATACTTTAATTTGTATGCTATTTTAAATGCATTCTAAAATTTTAATAAATTTCCTAATAATGAAGTAATTGCGAATACTAAAGATAAATCATGGAACTGACACATTCCCTTTTAATGCTTATGTGATTGAGAAAAAAAAAACTCCCTGTTTTGTACGATAAAGTACCATGGTACCTCCTTCATACAAATCTTATGAAAAACAATCAATTTTGCAATAAAATATCAAAAGTTGTCAGCTCTCAAGAAGTTTCAAGTACGATGGTTTTCAATTTCTAACAGAAAGAAAAATTAGTTTCAAAACCTAAAAGGTACCCGGGTACCTTGTCAGTCACATAATTGTTAAATGCAGAAATTTTTTGAAATTTTTGCACAAAGGCATCCATCATCAATGGCACAAAAAACATGCATAATTTATCTACATATATTGAGCCGCATTATCAGCACTTGTATTTCTGCTTAAACTAAAGGGTGCTTAAACAAGAACTTTGACATCCAACAGGCGCATTTTTGAAGGACAATTTTAGTTTAGTTCTATATGTAGTTAAATTTTAGAATTTTTTAAAGTTCAATTTTCAATCGTCATCTTCAATTGAATTTCAATCTTCAATGTGAACCATTGAATTGATGATCTTCAATGTAAATCATTGAATTGAAGATCTTCCATGGTTTAAATTGAAGATTGAAATTGAATTGCATATCTTCAATTCAATGGTTCAAATTGAAGATTGAAATTGAAATTCAAATTGAATTTAATCATGAATCTTTATGTAGTTCAATTTTTTAGCTTCAATCGTGGGTCTTGATTGAGTGTTTGTTCTAAAATTTGTTATGCATGCAGAGAGGTTTATGATGTGAAAAACATCTGCATATGTATATTTAATTTGGAAAGGATATTTGTAATTGTTTAAACTTTTACTTATTTTGTTGACTAACTGTAACACCCTCAAGTAGAGTATTTGTTTAGCCAAAAAACTCAGATAAAAAGTGACTTTAAACTCTTCACATTCAGTTTAACATTCAGTTTAGTTGACAACTCAGACAGTGAAAAAGTTAGCTTGGTAGATTATTTCCCAATAAATGTTATTCTTTTTACAACCAACAATAAGCCATTACCATTAAGCGATTATTTTATGCTCTTATTACTAAAAAAAATAATGCACAAAAAACGACACTTTAGAAAAAAAAACTATTCATATCGATTATAGCAAATAATCATAAATCAGCCAGAGTCTCATGCTGTTACAACTAAGAATTATAGAATTCAAATAAATGGAATTTAAGTAAAATTGTCTACATTTATTCCTTTCAATAACTCAACAATGATCTGACTGAATGTCTGTCTGTCCGTCTGTCCGTCTGTCCGTCCGTCCGCCTGTCTCTCTTTTGCCTTGAAGTCATATGAAACGCATAAATAACGCCAAGAATATCGTAAGTTATGCAGACATAGACGAAGACTTCAAAAACAAGCAATAACATTCTAAAATGCAGCTGGAATGAAATGGTTGGATAAATGCAGCGCATGCAATATAGCACAATGTTAAGAAGTGAGAGATGAAGATGAGGTTTGTGAGGCTGATGACGGTAGAAGATGATAAAAGGTGGCGGTGGCGGTGGTAGTGCTAATATGTTGCCACTAATATTTCAACATGAATGTTATGCAAAGCGGGATAGAAGGAAAAAATACACCAAAAGAACCGAACAAAATTGAAGCTCAAGAAACTGCCAATCAGAATTTCACAAAAGAAAAAAAACACAATGAGCTTCAAAAAATATAAGTGTTGAATGACGTTTAAAGTGTAGCTAACCATAATACTTAAGCTAAAGTTGAAAATATATGTATGTACATGGTGCAATTATACAAGGTGAGTGCAAATCGACAACAAATACAACACAAAACAGATACAACAGGCATTTTGTTTGTGTAAAATAATGTGTACTACATACTGTCAAAAATACTTGAAAAAGTATTACTTTTGACATAAGTAAATTGTAAACAAAGTCAGTCAGCTGGGCTACTGCACTCACCTTGTATAGTTGCACCATGTATGTACATATATACACACATACATATATATATACATATAAATGTCAGTATAATAAAAGGTAGCTTATGTATCAAACTGATTGAAGAACACAAATATTTTTTTTTTTACTTTTTATATATAGTAATTGCTGACATCAAAATTCTCGCATAATAACATCATTCAGCAAATAAACGAAGAATTACGTTCATTTTTTTATGCTCGCAAAAAATTTATATGATTTTTGTTCAGTTTAAAAATAAAGAAACAGCAAATAGTCAGTTTTAAATAATGGCACAATTTAATTTTTAACTGGAAATCGCAAACTGTTATAGAAATGTTTCATACAGTTACCTTAAAGTATTTATCATTTAATAATAGAAACACCTTAACACTCCTTTCACTAAAATAAATAATAAGACTAAAACGAATTTAATAAATGTTGCATTTGATTTTGATAAAAGTTAAAAATTTTATATGTACATATGTTATAAATATGAGTAGGAGGGTTGTAAGAGAAGTTACAAAAATTTTAAAAAAATATTTTACACATAAAATTTTAATAGAAAATTATGTTTTATGTGAAATTTTTAGCAGAAAATCATGTTTAAGCCTCCGTCACAGTCATGGGTCCGGCCAGACCTTTTCCAATTTATTTTGCACGTGTTTAAACGTGTTTGTAATGGCTATAGATTTTGAATTTTCAGTTACCCTTCTAAAATTTTTTTGGCTTCTGGTGGTAAAAAAACAAACACAAAAGGAGTTAGAAGGATATTTTGAAGCCTATGTCATATTAGTACCACTGTGGGTCTGGCCAGACCCATATATATTTTGTATTAAAAAGAATACTTTTGGTACTTTTTTAAATTTTTTTGTAATAATGGTCATAGCAAGATGAAATTAGTCTCTTATGATACTTGCATAAGTTATAATTCACAAGAGAGTACTCTTGGTAGTTTTTGCTGAAATTAGGCTCTTGTGATTCTTGCATAAGTTTCAGTTCACAAGAGAGTACTCTTGGTACTTTTTGCTAATGATACTTTTTTAATTTAAGATGAAATTAGGCTCTAATAATTCTTTCATAGGTTATAATTCACAAGAAAGTAATCTTGGTTTTTTTTTGCTAATTGTACTTTTTTAATTTAAGATGAAATTAGGCCTTTATAATTCTTGCATAAGTTATAATTCACAAGAAAGTAATTTTGGTACTTTTAGCTAATGATACTTTTTTAATTTAAGATGAAATTATGCTCTTATGATACTTGCATAAATTATAAATCACAAGAGAGTACTCTTGGTACTTTTTGCTAATGGTACTTTTTAAATTAAAGTAAAATTAGGTTCTTATAATTCTTGCATAAGTTATAATTCAATTTTTTAAAAAGTAACTTTTTAGAATAACAAAAAAATGTCATAAAATATTTTCTCATTTACTTACTTAAGAACATTCAAATTTAATTTCAAGTTTTTAGATTTTTTCTTAACAAAAATTCAAAAAGTACCTTTTAACGAAAAAAGTACCAAATTAACCTATTATCATGATATTAGACAAAAGCATTTCTTATGTATAGGGGATTTCTTGTTCATACCATCATAAAACTAATAAATTTATTATTACAGCTGGTAAACCAAAATTGTTGCTAACCCCCTACAACAAATTTTTCACAGAAAATCACATGCATATACATTAAAAATTACTTACGCAAAAGCCACCAAAAATATTTGTCAAATAATTATTACCAAGAAAAAAAATAAAATTCAAAAATTTTTAAAATTTCGAATTTCTAAAATAAACAGACACCAAACAACAACAACGATAAAACAGATCAATCAATTTATTAAAATAAATATTAAAATAAATAAAAAAAAAAAATAAAACAAACAACAACAATTTATATGCAAAAAGGTGAACTTTGATCATTTGGGAACAAAAAAAACTGTGTTCAATCTATAAAAAACCGCAAAAACTTTGAAATTTTGTTGGGTGGGTTTTTAGGCAAGAAAACAAATTCCTATTTAATTTAAAAATTTACAAGTTTTTTTCTCGTTAAATTTGCACAAGTTATATTTTTTTTTCAAATATTTCTTTAATAGTTTTTTTCTGTGTTCAGTTTCGGCGAATATATTTTAGTTTTATTTACACATTAAAAATACAACAAACTTCAAGGTTAAATGCGTAAAAATTTTTATAAATAAACAAAAAAAAAAATCAGAAATCATGTACCAAAAAAAAAAAAAAATATAAACTACCTAAAGTAAACACAAAAAAAAAAGTAGAATGGAATTAAAAAAATTGAATATGTAGCCAAAACTCAATAAAACTGTCTGACGTTTAGGGCAAATAAAATTGTTTCTGTTCCTACAAGCCAAACGAACAACACGCCAAAGAAAACAGAATTAACAACCAACCCCAGGCCCAATAAAACTACACCAATTCCATGTAAAACAACTTCAGTGAAGAAATATATAGAAAATTTCCTTAACGAAAAAATAACAATTAAAAACTTTTTCTAAAAAAAACTTTATTTTAGAAATGGTGTATATAAATCTCATAAAACCAAAAACTAATAAAAATCTTTGCTCCAACTACTCGTACATTGCCAAAGATGTAAGAATTTATCAAGCAAAATAATATCATGATTATTGTATTTGTTTTTTTTTCTGCATAAAGAGAATGACCAATAAGTCTTTTGTGATTTTTTTCTTTAAAATTCTGTATCTTAAGTAATCTAACAACACGCCAACAAGTGATATTCTTCAAAAGAAAACGAGGAAATCACCTTACATTTCATAACATTTAGTAATAAATACAGCCAATGTAAGTGAAGCCAACAAGCGATATTGACCAGACAGTATTAATTCACCCATAATACCCATAATACTAGACTGGACATAACTTATAGGCAAGTGATGAAGAGTTTCAGGCTTCAGCAAATTATGTAAGCACGGGTCGAAGTTTAAAACTTATAAAAATCATGAATCATGAATAAAAATTCCGTGGGAGTTTTCTCCCTTTTCCCATTTTTTCTATTCAAATTCAATGTTAAAAAAATTAAAAGGGGAAAAACTCCCGCGGAATTTTTATTCATGATTGGACTGTATACCTTCTATTAAGTCCTCATATGTTATTCAGTTCCTTTTGTTCACAAAAACTCCGGTCGTGCAGAAGGAACAACTATTGAACTTAAAATTGGATTACATAAAGAACTACGATTGAAGTTAAAATTGATATACATGCATACCGAAGATTGAAGCTAAAAATAAGACTATAGAAAGATGTAAGCTTGAAGAAAAAATTTAACTACATGAAGACATAATATTGAAGCTAAAATTGAATTACATGATGGCCTATTATTGAAGCTAAAATTTTAACTACGTAAAAATTTAAGATTGAACTATATGAAGACCTAAGATTGAAGCCAACATTGAACTACATAAAGACCAAATATTGAGGGTAAAATAGAACTACATAAAGACGTAAGATTTAAGCTAAAATTTAAGTATATAAATAATTACGATTGAAGACAAAAATTAACTACATGAAGGCCTACAATTGAAGCTGAAATTGAATTACATTAAGAATTTTGATTGAAGCTAAAATTAAACTACATAAAGACCAAAGATTGAAGCTAAAATTGAATTACTTGAAGATTTAAGATTGAAGCTAAAATTAAACTACTTAAAGACCTAAGATTAAAGCTAAAAATAAACTACTTAAAGAAAGATTTTTTAACCACAAAATGTTACTTTACTCTAGAAGAAAATGTCCTTAACTGGAAAAACTGACATACATTTATATATACGTATGTATGTAATTTTGAATTGTAAGACTATTTTATGTCCGAAAATAAGTGTTTATTTCTATTTGGGATTTATGGGCGAGTTCTTTGCAGTCTGTGCTATATATCATACAAGTTATTTATAAATGTATTAAAAAATGTTTCAGGATTATTTAGGAATGTTTAAATTAACCAAATATCCCCATAAGCCAAAAAGATTTAAAAAGTGCAAAACGTCAAAGAACAAAGCTTATTTAAAATCCTTATAACTTGTATTACAACCTGCGAATTTTGTTGAAAACATCCAAATATAGATTTAAATCCCTTTCGGTAAATTTTCTTCCAATTTAAACACCCTACAGCTTAACACTTACAATCTATATATTTAATTAACCATAATCTTAAAAAAAGAAAGAAACTGTAAAGTAAAAATATATTTTATGAAAATGTACGAAAAAATATTTCCAATGTATTTCCTTTGCTACTTAAATGTTTGTGCATGTCCCATCCCAATTGCTTTTAGGCTTTTTGAAGTATTTTCGTTCGCTTTTTGTTTTGTTTTTGGTTTTGCATAATAAATAAAATTTTAGCTTTAAATAATAAAAGACTTTTAGCAACACAAAAATTACATTCTAGGAAATATTAATGTATTGTAATAATAATAAAATATTTTTCGTTAGTGTTTTTGGGGGGTGAAGCTTCGCTATTAAAGCGAAAACACAATAATGACCACCAGTTCCGTGATTAGTGTTTAAACAAAATGCTGAATAATAAATTTCACCTTGGGGATTTTTCGTTTCTAGCAAAGTGCAAAGTTTTGTTTTTTGTAAAATGTATTTATGCAATAAAGGAAATATTAAAGAATAATAAAATGTTTAAATTTTAAAATGAATTTAAATTTTAAAGAATTTGTTTACATAAAATTTTTAATATGTTCATAAAAATTCTATTACAAAGACACTTATTACCATTTAAAATTTTAATTTCCTTGAAATTTAAAATTTTTAACAATATGACCTTTGACCTTTATTTAGTAAATTATTAACATTGTTCAAATTTCGTTAAGCAATTTTATTATGACATAAATTTTCATAATTTAAATGAAATATTGCATATTTTTGAATGTGACCTTTCAACTGTTAAAAAATGAAAATGTTTGTAAAATTTTACTAAATTTAAGGCAGTCTCTTTAAAATTATAATTTTTAATAGGAAATTTTAATAAAGTTTTCATATTTCTTATAAATACGGAAGTTTTAGCAATATGAACTATATAAACATTTTGATAATAGTACTTTTTTAGTTTTTAAATCTAAAATTATCATAGAATATTTAGTTTTTAACAATATGACCTTTGACCTTTCTTTGATAATTTGAAAAATTGGTAAAAATATCTGTGAATTTTATTAAAACATAGATTTACTTTATTTAAGACTGAAATTTACAGGAAATTTATTTGTGAGTGAAAATTCCAGGATATGTAAGAGAGTGTAACCTTTGAACTTTTAAAAGAAAACCAATAAAAAAATTTTGAAAAATTTTCAAAACAATACCATCTGAGTCGTTAATATTATAAAATGTAATAAAAATGTTTTATTTATCTTTCATATTCCTTGTTCGTGACCTTTTATTATTTCTTGAACTTTTTTGAAATTATTAATTTTAATTAATATGACCCCTGACCTTTACTTGCTAATTAAAATTGTTTTTAAAATTTCTGCTAAACGATAATGATTTGCTTTATTAACTAATACAATTTTTATGAAATCTTAATATACTTATAGAATGACCTTTGACCTGTTGTCAAACATAAGTTAAATTTTCACAATTTATTGTAATTTTTACTTATTTTATAACTCATTTTACCAAATTCTTTGACATACTATATGTTGTTTTGAGCTAAAAAAAAACCGCTCCTGGTGGTTATGAATGTCAACCACTGCTCTTAAAACCAATACTCTTATGCTCAAGTTTCAACATATTATGTTTCTATAAACTGTGTCCCCTAATGTTATGTTTAATCAAAGCAATTAATATCCTGAAAAAAAAACAAACAGGTAGTAAGGTATGAAGTAAATAACACTTATCAGACATATTGTACGTATGAAAATCATATCATGGCTCACCTGTATACACACACTCAGGCCCTATAAGACAAGTGTCCATTAATGTCTACTTGATATATATAAAATAAATTTGTTTACTTCGTCTTCTGCATATGCAAATTATGAGATTCTCTATGGCAAAGTAGTAATGTATGTATTATTCATGCAGCATACGATTTTTTATGCAAGCAAAAAACATCCATTATAAAGAAGCAGACATCGTTTATTATGTGAATTAAAACAAAAAAAAAAAATTATTAAATCGTATTCATAACATATATGAGACATTACAAAACAGATATAATTACGTTTATAAACCAACTAGCAGAAAAATTAATTTCAAAAGATATCGCAAAATTTGCATAATAAAAAGTTAAGATACAGGGTTCTTAAGAAAATGTGTGGAAATAGTAAACAAAGCGTGATTCAGTTCGAGGTTCCCTAATTTTTTAAAGAAAGAACACAGAAAATTCAAATTTAATGGGGAATGTTTATTATCATTTGAAAGAACATTCTTTGGCATTTATTTTTTGAAGATTATGTTTATGAAATGTTGGCTCGTTCGAGCATTTCGACCGGTAACTGGGGAATGATACGCGTGATGTTTTTTCAAAGGCTTGAATCGAAGCGGGCTTGGCCTTTTGCATATCCCCACAGGAAAAAAGTGTAACGGCCCAATACATGAAATTATGTGCTCACCGAAGTGTTCTCTCAATAAATCCATTGATTTATGCGATGTATGGGAAGTGGCGCCATTTTGCTGAAACCAAATGTCGCCGAGATCACGAGCTTCAATTTCAGGCATCAAATAGTCGATTATCATGGCACGATAACGGTCGCCATTGACGGTTACGTTCGCACCGGCATAATTTTAAAGAAATATGGACCGATGATTCCACGTCTTCACAGCGTGCTCTATTCGGTTGAATATTATCCAATAATGAATGCTGGGTCTCAAAATGGGTGATGGTATTGCGAATAGTAGGCTGATTATGTTGACCATGAATTGAGCAAAGTGCACGAAACACATTCCTCACAGAACGTGTATTTTCGTAATAAAGTTGAACGAATTGTAAACGTTGTTCAGGCGTAAGTAAGGACAGTTTTCCTTAAAAAAAAACAGTCTTGTTTAAAGACGGATTTTTCTTTGAAAAAGAAAAAAACGGAAAAACTGTTCTGTTTCAAAGCGGTTTTCCAATCGAAAAATTGTCTTGTTCAAACAAGGCTTTCCTTTCAAAGACGAATAACGCATGTTACTTCTGTAGAAGAACTGTATTGTTGAAAGACTGTCTTGTTTAGAGACAGTTTTCGTACAAAAACCCTGTCTATTTTTCGTATAGAAAATCTGTCTAGTTTAAACACGGTTTTCGTTTTAAAAAACAGTCTAGTTTAAAGATGATTTTCCTTTAAGAAAACTGACTGGTTTAAAGACGGCTTTTCATTTTTTTCCTAATGAAAGCCGTCCTTAAATAAGCCAGTTTTTCTTTTAGAAAATTTACTGCTGTAAAGGCGATTATCGTTTAAAAAAATGTTTTATTTAAAGGCGCTTTTTGTTTAGAAAACTCTATTATTTAAAGATGGTTTTACTATAGAAAAATTGTCTGGTTTAAGGATACGTTTTCTGTAGAAAAACTGTCCGATTTAAAGAATGTTCTTGTGTCTGTTGGCTTATAGCAAACTGTCTCTGCTTTTATTGTGATTTTTGGTGATTTTTTTTTAGTAATTTTTCTTTTGGAAAGATTGTTTTTTGCGTGCACGATTTACATGAAATCATGTTTAAACATTGAATTATACAGATCGTTCTATCGACTCAGATAAAGATTTCATATATAGATTTCTTTACATTTTTTGTTATTCAAATCTGAAAGCTCTTAAAAAATCACTTTTTATTTATTATTTGAAAAACACCTTCACCTTTCTGTTAATATATTTCAAAATATTTACTAAAACTTACAATTGAACAAACTCAAGTATTTATGTACACAGATTGACAGACAACTTACAATCACATAATTTAACTCGCAACCATAAAAAAAATATATTCAAAACGTATTTAAATTCTCATTTAATTGTATTTTAATTACATACAAAAATAACATGAAGTTCTTCTGCTCAGTTTTAAATTAGAATTCTTTCAACACCAGCCATGATGCCATGATAATTACCCAACAACGCTGTCATCATCATTATAATCATCAATCAAAGGGCAATTTAACTGAACTGATGCCGATGTTTAAAATACAATTTTTCCAATACAATTTATTTTTATAATAAATATTATTTTGAATACTTAGATCAGTATGTAAAGAATACACATAATAATATACATACATACATATGTATATATATAGAAAACTATATAAAAGAATTGAAATCATAATTAATGAAGCATAAAAATATGGTAAATGCGGAACCAATGGCGCACATTTCAATTAAATAGTATGTAAGGTTTTAAAAGAAAAACATTTATTTTATTTTATATTTTTATTGGATTCATAAAAATACACAATTTAATATATTGTATAGCAACGATACAGTGGTTTAGGAAACAGAAAAATAGGGAAAAATAAAAATTTAAGCTATACACAACGTTTTTGAGCTACATATTTCTTTATTGTAAAAATAACAATTTACAATATAAAATACCTGCAGTCAAGCATTCGTAGCAAGAATCCTTAAAATTCCAAATGATATTTGCTCAATTTCACTTCGGGCTTACCTGAAAATACAAGAAAAATAAACAATATTTAATTGTTGAATAAATTTAGTAATATTTAATAACAACTCCTCAGCTCCAAACATGTGAAATTTCTTTGCCATATTTGTAATAGCTTCTCATTCCTCATTCTATAATTAATCACCCCTTGCAAATTTATCTGGCCATTTTAATGGTTGTTGTATTTTTAACAAATTACAATAACAATGATCTTAATAATTGTGAGTAATAATCCTAACAATTACAGTAATATAAGGAAAAATAAGTAAGAAAGTATAGTCGGTCAAGAGCCCGACCATATAATACCCTGTTTGTCAGAAATGAGCGCTATATGGGAGATATTACATATTATGAACCGCTCATCCAAAAATTTAGTGCCATGACTTTCGTGAATATAAATATTATGTATGTTATACTTTCTCTCGATCTAAATACTTTTAAAAGATTTATGGAGGTTAAAGTGAATTATGGGAGTTTTGACTAATTATGGACCGACCATTATAAAACTAGGTGTCATCATTTCTTTGCATATGAAACTTATTTTTGTTAAATTTTATTCGGATAAAAATATTTTTAAGAGATTTATGATCGTTAAAGTAATTTTTCGACAGTGGGCTTTATATGGGAGCTACGACTTATTATGGACCCATCATCATAAAATTCTACCATATTATATATATGGTGCATTTCATGTCAAGTGACCCAATTTTAAAATCGATGTCTTCCGATTTGGATGAAATTTGCACCAAGGTTAGTACTATTGAATAGTAGGCCAGACACAAATTTTTAGCTCTATCATTCAAGAACTGCCGGAGTTAGAGGGGGTCAAAGTTGGACATTTTGGTCATGCAGGGTTTTTTTTAAATGAGTGTAACTTTTCACCTATTGGTCCTAGCAAAAATTGTCCAAAGGACTTTAGATAGCTATTTCTTCAATCATTCCAAAAATATTTTTTTTTAATTTTTAAAAAATTTTTTTTTAAATTTTTTTTTTAAATTTATTTTTTTTTTAAATTTTTTTTCAATTTCGGCCCTTTTTTTTTTCTCAAAAGAAAGCTTATACAATTTACTTTAAGGCCTATATAGTCCCATAATGGGATGCGAGTGGGATATCTATCAAAAAAATTATTTTTTAACTCAAGAATAGAATTTTTCAACATTTGGCGCATGTATAATTTTCATTTTCCCCCATTTTTTTATTTTTTTTTTCAAAATGGAGTTTTTTTTTTATTTTTCCTTAAAAGAAACTTTATACTATTTCCTTTAAGAGCTTTGTGGTCACTTAATGGGATGTAAGTGGGGTATCTATAAAAAAATTTGCAACTCAAAGAAGAAATTATTTAAATTTTTACCATATGCACTATTTTCATATTATTTCCTATTTATTACTTATAATACTAAATTACAATAATAATAATAAATAATTTAATAAAATTAGTATATAAATTTTGAAATTACCAATCTTTCTTCCTTCTTATTTATTGACTTTATTTTTAGATTCTTTTGCCAATCCCTAGATGCCGAAAACTTTTTCAACTGGAGTCTTCCATCGATAAGTGGTATAAAAGCATGGTATTGAGATCTGCCATCAATTGTTACAGCAGCGTCGAATCTGCACTTCAATGTTTTTAATGATCAGCTTTGCTACTAAAAACTACTTCAGTTCTTTACAATGCTTCTTTGCCCATCGGAATATAGCGTTCGCATCTAAGATGCGATCTTGATGAGAGCACTGCAGGCTATACCTCGCTGCATTTCTTTTGATATTTGCTCCAATACCATCACATGCTCCTTTGCCATGTGCAGTTGGATGAAAATGCAATTCAGCTAGAATTCCCAAATCTTTTTCGTGAGCTATACGATTTGCGAAGCTATTTTTGTTTTTAAAATGTTGACGAGCTCCATCCGAAACGTAGTATACCTTCTCCACTCTAAATTTATATTTTAAATAATTTAGATTTATCTTCTGGTATTCATAAACTGTAGCGGTATCATGTTTTAAATCACTTAAAAATGACCATTGCTGTTTGACTAAAAAGTTATGGGTTCTCAAATTTTGCAAACCTTTGCATATTTCTATGTCTGTTAACTTCTATGTCTCCATTTGCTTTATTATAATGCCACCTCATTTGTACTTTGTTATTTTGCCATTATAGGCCCTAATAAAGGATTTTAGACTCTTTCATAAAAACGTACTACCTAAATGATCTTTTGATCGAGCATGTATTGATGAGATAAAATTTGAATCTTGGCTTCAGACTGAAAGATGTACCTTAAAAACAGTAATTTTAAATGTGGATGATTTTGTGGAAGAAATATGCAAAGGTTTGCTACATTTGAGAACCAATGACTTTTTAGTCAAACAGCAATGTCATTTGTGAATGATTTGAAGACAAATTTGAAGTCTGGTCAATTCGTGATTTCATATGATTTCGCAGAGAGCTATAAATATGTTATTCAGGATGCCATACAAGGATTCCACTTCAATAATGACCAAGCAACTATATTCACAGTTGTTATTTACTACATAGAAGATGAAAAACTGGAACACAAAAGTATGGCAATCATATCCGATGATTTAAAACATGATACCGCTATAGTTTATGAATACCAGAAGATAAATCTAAATTATTTAAAATATAAATTTAGAGTGGAGAAGGTATACTACGTTTCGGATGGAGCTCGTCAACATTTTAAAAACAAAAATAGCTTCGCAAATCTTATAGCTCACGAAAAAGATTTGGGAATTCTAGCTGAATTGCATTTTCATCCAACTGCACATGGCAAAGGAGCATGTGATGGTATTGGAGCAAATATCAAAAGAAATGCAGCGAGGTATAGCCTGCAGTGCTCTCATCAAGATCGCATCTTAGATGCGAACGCTATATTCCGATGGGCAAAGAAGCATTGTAAAGAACTGAAGTAGTTTTTAGTAGCAAAGCTGATCATGAGGAAACATTAAAAACATTGAAGTGCAGATTCGACGCTGCTGTAACAATTGATGGCACATCTCAATACCATGCTTTTATACCACTTATCGATGGAAGACTCCAGTTGAAAAAGTTTTCGGCATCTAGGGATTGGCAAAAGAATCTAAAAATAAAGTCAATAAATAAGAAGGAAGAAAGATTGGTAATTTCAAAATTTATATACTAATTTTATTAAATTATTTATTATTATTATTGTAATTTAGTATTATAAGTAATAAATAGGAAATAATATGAAAATAGTGCATATGGTAAAAATTTAAATAATTTCTTCTTTGAGTTGCAAATTTTTTTATAGATACCCCACTTACATCCCATTAAGTGACCACAAAGCTCTTAAAGGAAATAGTATAAAGTTTCTTTTAAGGAAAAATAAAAAAAAAACTCCATTTTGAAAAAAAAATAAAAAAATGGGGGAAAATGAAAATTATACATGCGCCAAATGTTGAAAAATTCTATTCTTGAGTTAAAAAATAATTTTTTTGATAGATATCCCACTCGCATCCCATTATGGGACTATATAGGCCTTAAAGTAAAGCTTCTTTTGAGAAAAAAAAAAAAAAAAAAAAAGGGCCGAAATTGAAAAAAAATTTAAAAAAAAATAAATTTAAAAAAAAAATTTTTTAAAAATTAAAAAAAAATATTTTTGGAATGATTGAAGAAATAGCTATCTAAAGTCCTTTGGACAATTTTTGCTAGGACCAATAGGTGAAAAGTTACACTCATTTAAAAAAAACCCTGCATGACCAAAATGTCCAACTTTGACCCCCTCTAACTCCGGCAGTTCTTGAATGATAGAGCTGAAAATTTGTGTCTGACCTACTACCCAATAGTACTAACCTTGGTGCAAATTTCATCCAAATCGGAAGACATCGATTTTAAAATTGGGTCACTTGACATGAAATGCACCATATATATAAATATAAAATATTTGTGTGCAATATTATTTGGATACCCACATTTTTAAAAGAGTTATGCTTTTTAAAGTGTTTATCGGAAGTGGGTCTTATATGAGAGGTACGACTAATTATGGACCGCTCTTCACAAAATTTGTTGATGTGATTTAGCTTCATTTATTACTCATTTGTGGTGAAATTTGTTTGGATACTTGCATAATTCAAACATGTATGAGCGGTAAACTCCTATTTCGGCAAGACATTTGTATGGGGGCCAGGTGAAATAATGGACCGATTTCCATCAGTTTCAATTCCATCCGTCCTTGGGCCGAAAAAATATCACGTACCAAATTGTATTGAAATATCTTAAAAATTGCGACCTGTAACTTGCACACAAGCTTTACATGCACAGCCAGCCAGCCAGACGGACGGACATCGTTAAATCGACTCAGGGAGTCGATCGATACACTTTAAGGTGTGCGCTAAACCTATATTTATGGGCGTTACAAACATCAGCACAAATCCAATACATAAAAATATTTGCAATTTCAACACACACGATGGTATTTTGGCTCACTTCAAACAGGAAACTAACCAGTTTTGGAACGAAATAGTTTTGCTAGAAATTGCGAATTTTAGGATATAAAAAGCATATGAAAGGATATGAAGTGATACAATCAGTATATTTAACCTTGTAAAGTAGCAAAAGAACTATCAGCATCCATTGTTATCTTATTTTTTAGATATTTGAAACGAACGAGTTTTGTAACTGACACGCTCATATAAATAAATAAAAAAAAAAAAAAACAATAACGGACCAAAATGGTCCTAAACCCAAGATTCGTAATTTTTAATTTTTCTAACTTCCATTTCATTGCTTAGGGTTGAAAGTTTTTCAGAAGTAATAAAATATAAATATATTCCAATAGCAAACGTTTTAAGTTTATATGTTGAAGCATTTCTTAGCCAAAGCAAAAACAAAACAAAATTTGACCCAAATGGTCCTAACCTAACAGCAGCGTTAAATGTTGTCCTAAAAAGCACTTCGCAGTTTAATGTCTAAATCTACTTGTGTTAGTTTGTGCTGATGCTTATAACGTATATGGACTACTGTGCTCTTAAACATTTTCATAATAATTTTATAAAACATTCATAAATTGTATACATTTAACAAATATCAACAAAAGTATTTATAATAAACTATGGTACAATACATATTACATGTACTTTTTTTTTAAATTCTAGATTATAAATTGATTGATTTATAAACCAGAAATGAAGACAAGTAAGAAAGTATAGTCGGTAAAGCCCGACCATCTAATACCCCAACCCCACACCCATTATATGTGTAAAAATAATTTATATTTATAATGTTTTTTATGGTAGCTTTGTTTAATTATAATTATTATAAAAATTCTCACCAACTCATTAATTTTAATTTAGTTAAAATATTATAGTTATTAACAGCAAGTAAGACAGTATAGTGAATCAATCCCGAATTATACCCAGTATATGTTTAAAAAGAAATTTTCAAAAATGGGCTATGACCTATTATGGACCGATCATCTAAAAATGTAGTGGCATGACTTCTGTGCATATAAATATTATTTGTATTAAAATATTTATAGTTGATAAAATGATTTTCGAGTAGTTCCGAAGCAAATGTTTATTTGAAAAGCACTTTAAGTTGGCTGGCCATTTGGAAGAGTTTATCACACTCCCTGAGCCGAAACCAAATCGTTTAGATTACGATATTCGGAACAATTTAACAAACAATATGAAAAAAAAAACTAAAGCAAACAAGGAAATTAACAATTTTTTCTTATTATTTATTAAATTATTTGTACAAAGGATTTCTTACCAGTAGAGGAGAATGAAGTGAACAGATGAACGATTAGTTTGTATCTAGGCGAAAATAAGTATTTACGATGCTTTTAGAACCTTGCCATTTTTTTTTAGTACTTTATGACAAGTGGAAGTATACTGCAACACATAACTTGCTGCATTTATTTTTTGATTTATTTATGTACAAATTTAGTATAATAAAAATTAAAATATATCAAAAGCTAAACGCACTAGCAGTGAAGGCTATCGGCTAATTCTGCATTTATATACATTAAGAAAAATTTGAATTCTTGGGAAAATAAGGAGAATCGCTAAGTGTTGTTTTGTCGTAAACAAAGAGGGCTCTGACTAATTATGAACCGCCAGTTATAAAATTAATTCATATGGTTTCTGTATATATATTTTTATAAAACTATCTGCCATGTTGTAACTATACAAGGTGAGTGCAGTACCACAGCTGACTATTTCTAATAACTAAATAATTTATCTAAAACTATAAAAAGTCATAAATTTAAAAAATTTATTAAATTGTTATAAAGAACCAGTGATATATTTGTTGGCAAATTACAAATATTGTTACTCTCTTTTACAAATTTATGCATGTGATAGAGTTGTTATAAAAGAAGTCGGCATATTTAAATATTTTGTATTGGTTTGTTTTAGTTTTGTTTTCTAAACAAACAGAAATATCAAAATGCTAAATCGAATCAAATCGAACTGAAACAGAAAAATCAATTAAAAATTCCAAACACAATAATAACACGGTTTTAAGCACCTTGCGTCACTTTCATCTACATGTACGAGTGCATGTTTTTTTTGTTTTTTTTTTTGTTTTTGTTATTTATTTTCTATAAGCAATAAAAACAACAAGAACAAGTTGATACATTTAAACATGAGGCATGAAACATGGAACATCAAACGTACAGACTGACAGACAGACAGACAGACAACAAACAGCAACAACACCACCAATACCAGCACCAACAACAACAACCACAACACTAATAAATATTTAACATTCAATCGTACGCATTCAATCAATATGCATAAAACTATTTATGTTGAGGTTGGTTCCAAACTCTCTCACGAACTCAAACCTACACACACACAACCACACACACATGATGAGGTTAGTATACACAAGCGTAGCTAAAGTGATGGTTAAGGCAATAAAGGGAGGTACATTTACAATATTGTGTATTTTATAATTGCCCTTTGGTAGCAGTAGCAACTTGAGCGTAACAAAAAGGGCAACATAAACAGTGGGATAAAGTGAATGAAATGTTGTCAATATTTAATTTTGAACAATTTAAAAATACTTATTTTATATTATAAATCATTGCTGTCTAAAAATCTGCTGGCATAAACGTTTCAATATTTAGGCACAAAAAAAAAATTGAATATTTTTGAGCCACAAAAATGATTTATTAATACTTAAGAAAATCTAATAAGCAACTAAATATCAATAAATATCAATTTACACGAAGCAATTTTTTAAGCAAAGTCGATTACCCTTTAGACATCGGGGTGAGGGAAAGATAAGACATGCACACACTTGATTATACTCGCAATTCGTGTTACTCTCTTATTCGTATTACATATACATATGTACACAAATGTGTGTATACTCATAAATAAAACTACATGCGATTTAAGCAAATTGCTTTGTGTGAACACCAAAGAAATTTCAAGGAAAAAAAAGTATCAATCATTTCAATATATATAAAAAATCTGATTTTGTATTGGTGGTTGGTATTGATTATTGCACAATATTTTAACCCAACTGCCCTGCATATTTATTCCAAGTCGCTAACAGTTTTTTATTGCCAACCTTTCTGTCTCTTAGTTGAAGAGGTGAAGATCAAAATTTCAAATTGCGTCGACCTGATTTCTTTGCTACCAATCAAATGCTGCTCTTAAATAATTACAGAGTCATGACTTCTATTAAGAGTCTGTAAACATTTTTGCAGTCATTTCGTATTTGAATATTTGAAGTAATTGTTGAAGATGTGGTAAAAGAGTTGTTCTTCAGAGCCCAACTGCAAATTACTTGCCAAACCTTGATATTGATATTTATCAATTTTTATATATTTATATTTTGTATCGACATCAATTTCGCTGCTACATAAAACATTGATGCCGATAGTTGTTTGTGATTGATTTATACAAATGTTTCATCATCCAGGCAGTTGCTGAATTCATTTGAAACTTTGTCTTAAGAAATGTTGTCCCGTTTTATAGCTACACTATTTTGCTTTTGGCTACGATTTTAATATTTCAGACAACTGACAGCTAGTCAGACAATCGCAATCTGCTTAGATGTCCGTCTTTCAGTTAGAGAACTGTATTCCTGTCAGACATAAATCCGTTTCGCTCGAAAATTACATTAAGAAATTACAAATTCATTATAAATATGATGAATCTGTAGAAGCTACATTTTTCATTGTCAGTCGAAGACCATTTCCAAATAAGGAGCAAATGTTGTAAAGTCTTTGCATGCTTAATATGTACTATGCGGTGCGCTGTGTGCGCTCCAGACGTGTGAGTGGACTATTTTTTTTTCTACTAAATTTCGATCGTAAATGCAGTGGTGATGCATGAATCTTGCTATAGAAATTTTTTAACAACTAAATTTGAACATATTAGTGGTTTTAACAAGATTCTAAATGTCAAACAAACATCTAACAATGAATTAATGGACAACCAAATTTACCGATCGCATAATCATCTGTTAAATAGACCCCTAATCGCGCGATTTAACACCACTGGATTATTTTTTGTCGGGCTATGTTAAAGATAGAGTACATCCGTATTACAGCTTTAATACGGGTCTATAAAAAATATAAAATATGATTAAATAAAAAATGAATGACTGGTCATTGTGGATATCTGTGCGATATAATTTTTTTTTTTGTATTTGCCACAATTTACCCTTTTCAATAGAATACAAATTTTTTAACCTTAAATGATTCTTTGCTTTATTTGATTTTGAAAATCAGCTGTCTGTCAATTTTACTATCAAATGTGGAAGTTTATTTTCAAACATTTTACTTTTCTCCCTCTCCTAACCCACTGTGGTGGGCTGATGTGCGTTTTAAAATATATTTTATTGTTGCTGTTGTTTATTTTTGTCATTTTGGCGGTACATTTCAAATGAATTGAAAAACAAACAAAAAGAAAAAAGAAGTTACTTAACCAACGATTTTTTTTCAGATACATATTGTTATTAATGTTTTTTTGATTTTATTTTTATTGGCAGTGAGTGAGTGAGTGCTATTGGCCACAGTTATTTAGTGTTGACTGTTTATAAATTTGTCACCTGTTGTTGTAAAACAAATGAGTGTAGTGCTGTTGCTGTTGTTTTATTTATTATTTGTGTGTGTGTTTTTTTTTTGTATTTTTGTTTTAATTTGTTTATTGAGGTCTAAAGTTACGCTCCATTTACAGAAATCAGGCATTGGTAGTAAACCCAGTTATTTATTCATTTAATGTTTTAGTTTTAATTTGTTTATGGTAAATGAAACAAATTTGATTTGTTGTTGAGTGACATTTGCCAATTAGTTTCGTTGAAACATGTCAGGCCTTTAACAGACATCGTTAATTTGGTTTAACGTTTAATCCAACAGTCACATAGACAGCCGGCCAACCAGCCAGCCAGCCAGACAGACTCAATGCCGAGTGTCACATGTAAGTTGCTTTCTTAATTCGATTTTATAATTGCATTCAACTTTTAGCTCAATTTGGTTTTCTAATACGAATTTGATTAAGTCATTTGTCAAAGTAAAATTTATAGTTTTTTATTTATTTATGTTTTTTGTTTGTTTTATTTACTTTTCATTTAATTTGTTGTTCATGCTTCGGTTTTGTTTTTGTATTAAAGGTTTTATGTCAATATCAGCAACAATAGTTGTTTATTGGAAATTGACATCACCGGAAATGAAAGATAGCCAGACTGTGTCTGTGTTGTTGTCCGTTATTGTTTAAATCATAAATAATGACTTGCTTATGCATATATTTTTTTAAAACTTTTGTTATAAAATTTAAAAAGGGATTAAGACAAGCAATGGGTGAAACAAAAAATAAATCAATTATCAACAATAGTGTTGGACAAAAGCATGAAAAAGTGATCTAACGCCCCAGCAATTATTAGTTACTGTTGGTCTTTAAATCTTTTGAGCATTGCTCACATAAAATCTGGCCACACACAAGCTGTTTTTAGAACCCGGTTTGTTTTCTAAACATAATTATCGTTATTCTATCTAATAATCTAATTAGTGCACCAATTCCATGAAAATCCTTGAAAGATTGCAAAAAAATAAAGCTTCCAAAAGGCTATGGTGGATTTCTGTCGTCTATCTAAAATAACATACATATGTAACTATGAAAACATTTATGCTAACGAATTTTATGTGAACCATATTTTATAATATATGTTAAATACTTTTAAAATGTATTTGTTTTGTTAAAATTTAAATCAAAAATCATGAACCCACACGAATGTCATAAGAAATCAAAGAAGATTCAGGAAGTTATTATGGTTTTAGTGTAAAGCTAAAATACTTTTCAGTATTATTGAGAAATCGTAACTCATAATTATATATAATTATATGTTACAAGGTGGTAATATAAGATTATAAATATTTCACGCCATTTTTATACAGCTTGTAAGAATAATATTTAAAGCCTTAAGCTTAGCAAAACGAACACCAGTGGGCGGCACTTATAGCCACCAGGAGGCGAAAAATATTCGGCTTTTTACGAAATATCCCATAGGGAACTAAAATCACAACAATTCACAAATAATGAGATTACAACAGGCAATGAAAGTACATAATTTTCAAATATTTATGTTATTATAACAAGTTAGAGTGCAATATTCGGCTGTACCGAATCTTTAATACCCTCCACTTAAACATAATGAGAAATAAAAAACTACCCTGGTTAGAGGACTAGAATATCCTTGTTCAGTATTTTTTCTACATTTATATATTGCTTGAAAGACAATTTTACCACCAACATAATTTATTTGAAATGTTTTAAAATGTTATCTAATTTTGACCATTTATAATTGATTTAATTACCGATATTTACTATAATTTACAGAGTTTCTCTGATTTTCATAAGATTCTTGAGTGTAATTTAACTATTTATAAAATGAAAACAACATTTTTCCATATTCACAACGAGTTTAGAAACAGAGTATAAAATAGGGTAAGATATAAGATGAGGCTTATTTTGTTTGAATTTGATCTCAATAACATTATTTACAAAAGATTTATGGGTGGCATAGTAGAAGTGGACCAATTATGGACTGATAGCTTTTACAAATTTTGTGCAGATCGGTCCATAATTTATCATATGTAGCTCCCGTATAACGACAGCTCAATTACAAAACATGCTAAGTGGAAAAAGTGAGTTTTGCAGGAAAAACTCCTAAAGTTTACAGATATCTAAAAAACCATATGAGGTACAACTTTGTTGTGTATAACTATTGATTAGACAGACAATCACAACCAAAATTTGACAGAATTTAAGTTGAAAAAATCTAATTTCAAAAACGCAAAAGAATTAAAAACATGCTAAGTCGACATAGCATGGTTTGGAATTGAACTGTCGATAAGACCCACTCCCGAAAATCACTTTAAAGAACATAACTCTTTTAAAAATGTCGGTAGCCAAATAATATTGAACACAAATATATTTCATATATATATACAAATAATACGATACAATTTAATAATGATCGGTCCATAATTAGTCGTAGCTCCCATATAAGGCCCACTTCCGAAAATCACTTTAACCTCTATAAATCTATATATTCACAGAAATCATGACACTAAATATTTGGCTGATCGGTCCATAATAGGTTATATCTTTCATATGGCGCCCATTTCTGAAAAACTGTTTTATACATATACTAGGTAGGGTATTATATGGTCGGGCTTGCCCGACTATACTTTTTTACTTGTTGGCTATGTGGAATTGTAATTCTAAGCATTTCTAGGTTTCATTCCGAACAAATTTTTCTTTTTACTTTTTCTATAAAAGCAAAATACGGCATTACATAATTCTACTTCCGAACGGAATTAAACTCTGTGACATGACTGAAAGTCACTATTTTAACGATTTGAAGTAATACAAATTATAACAAGCACTCATTACTAAGCATACACATAATTGTTACCAACATATAACCCTTAAACTATTCCCCAATACTCAACACAGCATATTAACTAACACATACATTTCAATAAAATTTTTCGTTTACAACAAAGGTCAGTTATTTATTATAATGTTAAATTTAAATAATTTATATAATACAATTTTATCGTTTATTTTTTTTTTTGTATATGCACCACCATTTTTTTTGTATATGCTTCAATAAATAGGCAAATAATAACAGAAATTTCAGGCGAATATAATCAAGGTTATTTTGTTTGTGCTAAAATTTATAACAGCCACTATTAACACAATATTTTATTAATAACATATAATAATACGCACACTATGAATATAATAATAATTATTATAATAAAATTAACAATTTTCAAAAGAAATAAATTGCTCATAATAAAATACATTAAAATGTTTTATTTTGTATAAAACATTTTTGTTTCTCATACACTCTCTAAGACTATTAACCCATATCGTACCGATGTTCGATTTTTCGAACAGTAAATTTCAGGCGTTTTTAAATATTTTTTCCTCTTTTTAGGAAAGACTTAGAACTTTATTTTTTTAACAAAAACATATTGTAGGAGCTTAGCTACAAATATAATAATTAAATCTGGTACCTATGTACACCACTCCCCCTTTTTTGCAAGGGGGAACAAAAAACATGAATTTTAGCATTATTTTAAAAATGTTAAACTATCGTGAATAAAAATTCCACATGAAATTCGTTCCCTTTTCACATTTTTCCTATTAAAATTCAATGTTAAAAAAAATAAAAGGAAACATATTTCATGTGGAATTTTTATTCACGATAGGGGTGTATATGTAAAATAAAGAAAAAATTAAAAAATTAAAATGTAACTTAATTGAAAAACAGTTAAACTTTTAATAATGGTAAATTTTTATTTTATTTTCACTTGTGTTTTTATGATTTCTTTTCAAAAAAAGATAAATCAAACACTGGGCACTAAGTCAGAAAAAGCAAAAGTACAGGCACTGTTCGAGCAAATAGAATCGGGGAAGGAGCTGATCATGATTTCCAGTTTGATAGCAAAAACAAAATATTAATTTGCCGCTGGCAGGACAGTAAAGAAGTTAAATAAATTGGTTTAAGTTAATGAAATAAGTTGTTTTTCTTTATTCAAAATAATTTTAATTTGTTATTTCCTAAAAAGAATTTGTTTCAAAGATTATGTTTTCCTATTTAATTTTCCAATTATAAAAGAATTATTCGATTAATCGAACACCATTCTTCTCAAAAACAGAAAATCTGAAAAAAATATTTTGACTTCAAATTCGTGATTTCTGGTCTCAAATTACAATTACCAAGTTTAATAAATTTATTAATAAAAAATAAACGTTTAGACGATATGGGTTAAAAAAAAACAAGTAAGTGTTTATATTCGGCTGTGCCGAAGCTTATACACCCAACAGCGATACATCAGTAGTGTATTTCGGTCAATTTGTATCGCTTATGATGTTTTAACGAGTTATTGTATTTTTTGGATCCCTTATATGTGTAATGTGTTCCATAGAGCCATATTCCCTATAAGACATTTATATGAGGGCTATGAGAAATCCAGCACTAATTCCTACCATTTTCAACAGAACTTCTCGCTCTATAATAAAAATTAATTGTGCAACATTTCTTGATATTATCTGCATTATATTTAAAGAAAATAGCAAAAAATATCTGTTGTTGTCTAAAACTTTGGTCTGTAATTCGGATCCTACTGCACTGATTTTCCCCATTTTCAATAGCAAACATTTTTAATGAAACAAGGAATGTTTGGAAGAAATTTCAGTGCTCTAAGTATTTTTTTCGAGGCTCCATATTGTGCCTTCAACAGATGGACATAACTAGATCGTCTTAGAATCTTATACGTACGCAGAAGATATAGATTTCTTTTTGGCTCTTCGACCATTATTTCTATGTGTTACTAACGGAATGACAAACTTAATATACCTACACATCAGATAAAATTTATGTTTTTTTTACGCAATAAAATGTTAAGAGTAAAGAATTATTGAATTTTAAATAAAAAAAATTAAAACAGAAATAAACAGCCATGATGACGAAAGTCTTTATAACAGAAAAAAAATATATATTCAAGATAAATAAAGCGCCAATAAGTAAAAAAAACTAAGATTTGTTTGACGAAAATTACTTGAAATTAAGGTTAAGCTCAACAAGGACGAGTACAACTCAGAGGTGTTGTAGGAAACTCGGCACTCTACATTGTTTTTCGTTTGGATTAATTATTGTGATTAGTCAATATGTCGATACCAAACATTTGCTCTCATAATGAATTGGTCAGCATCAATAATATTATCATACCGTTAGCTTTCGAATTTTTTATTTTTTTTTGCAAAGTATAAATGAGGAATTCTTGTGCCAATAAAGCATCATATTAGAGAAGTTTTGGTTTACTTCTTTAACTTGAAAAAAGTGCCGCTGGAGCACAAAGACTGCTCAGTGAAACTTGGTGTATGTGTTTCATTGTTTTAAACGTACTAGAAATGGTTGCCACGGAAGACAAAAGCTAAAACAGTTTGAAGACCACGAATTAGAGCCATTACTCCATGAAAATTTTTTATCAAACTCAACAGGATCTTCAAAAAAATTGAAAGCTAATTAAGCAGAAAATTCAAAATGTGTTGAGCCAAAAGTAGGGAAATTGGGGGGTACAATATGAATTAAAGAGAAGAGACCTTGAAATACAATTTTGCATGTTTGTATTTGCCAAGCAATAAGATACATTACGATAAGCCGAAGTGTATGATATTGCATGTGAAGCCCGGCCAACTAGCCGAAACGACACCAAAGTTAAATATTCATGGTGATAAGGATATATTTATATATGAGCTGCTGATGTACTCGTATGGTCATACCATTACAGGGATTATAGAACGAATGCAATTGAGTCGTTTGAAGCGAGCATTGACCGAAAAAAGCCCCGAATAAGCGGCTAGACATGAAAGCGCAATATTCCATTATAAAAACGAATGGCCACATGTTGCAATACCTGTTAAAAACTATTTAGAAACAAGTGTTTGTAAAGTTTTTGAATATATAATTTTCATCATCCAGCGAGCCCGATTAATAGCACCTATAGTTTTTACTGTTGGATAGGGCTTAGTTCTATAACCCTAAAAAATTAGGCCCAGACGAAGCAATTCTTTATAGTCTTCTCTTGGTCTTTAATAAACGAAGGAATTCACTATAAGTGAAGCTTTACGGCAACTAATTCCAATTCTGTCAAGACTTGCACAAAGCTTTTGCTTTTTTGAGAAAGTTGGAATTTCTCTATAAACCATTTTTTTTTGTTGGTCCATAGATTGAATCGTCCGAACGCTGCAGTTATCCTCGTTTTTCAAAAATTCCGATTTGGTTTTGAGAAGTCTGTTTCGATCTTTAGATTTTTTGAAAGGTGGAGCTTTTTTCCGAACAACCTGTTCATATCGTGCAAGTAGATTGCGCTTATATGCATCGGGTGCAAACAAGCCTTAAAAATGGTATAACTGTGGAAGTTCAAAAATTATTTTCCCTAAATTTTTTAGAATTAATAGATCTTTTCATTTTCATATAAATTTTAAAATTTATAAAACGTTATTTACGAAATGTTTGAAAAATTGTATTGTAGGGTACCTAAATGAGCAAATTTATTCGAAACAAATATAAAGCTTGGACATTTTTCTTTTAAATTGTTTCCTCAAAAGTAAAGAATATCGTGGTGTTCGACAAAGTTATGAAGAAAATTAAAATAAAAAAAAAAACGGCCGGCAATGCCGATTTTTGGCAAAAATTCGGCTTGTGCGACCTTAAAACCTTTTTCGAAAAATCTGAAAAAATTTTAAATTTTGCTTGAGCATCCATGAAAATAAAAAAAGTAGAATTTTCTATAGAATATCTTGCAACTAACACTATTATCTATAAAAAATCTTGTGCAAAACAGTATTATCTATAGAAAATAATCTGTAAAACAATAGTTTCTATAGAAGATATTGTATAAAATAGTAGTTTCTATAGCAAATCTTGTTTAAAACAGTATTTTATTAATTTTCTAAAGAATGTCTACAATGCCAGAAAGATGTAGGTAAAAAAGTCACTGAATTCATCGATAATTTCTACTTAAACTAGCTTTTGAATGGCTTCCCTTTAAAAGTTTATTTGTTCAGTGGGTCGCAGTAAGTGTAAATTAAATTAAAAACTGGGCACACAAATGTTGGTCTTTGGAAGTCAACGAGAAATATCTAGCCATCGGTTATCCATTTATGAAAACCATTCAGTTAAATATGTATAAAAAAAAAACTCTAAACGGTTGACTTTAAATTTACCCCCTGGCCCACGATGTCGAACGATAACGTTTGCTTAGATAAGACTTAAGACACAAACTTGATTGTGGAATAAACAAACTTGATTGAGTAAAAAATAGATACGATAAAAAGTTTGTGTTTTAAGTCTTATCTAAGCGAACGTTATCGTTCGACATCGTTGGCCAGGGGGTTAATTTGTCTTCTTATAAATTCCTTATTAATCACAACTTCTTGAGTTTTATTCCCAATAATATTTAATTTAAATATTTACCAATCGTTTCCAACCCAATATTACATTCAGTGCCTTTTTAATTATTTTCTGTCAAAATATGCCTTTTCTAAAAAAGAATATTTGACTATGTGTTTTGTTGTTTTTTCACTTGTATGTGTTAATTTTATTTAAAAAGTTTATTGCACTCAGAATTGCAAATAAATTTATGCATTTACATATATCCATTTATTTTTTAAGTATTTACATTATTTTTATTTTCTCTCGCCCGGCTTCTTTTGCTGCTGATGTACTGCCAAAAATATATAATATGTATTCGCATTTGCCAAATATACAGTATGTGCTGCTTAAAAAAATATTTTTATACTTTAAATTGTATATGTATGTACATGCAAATAATCTACAAAAATTACGTGTTGAAAATTGCAGGCGTAGAATAAGTTATATTAAGCTAAATTAGAAACAAGACTAAATTGCTTAAAGATTTTCTAAGAAAATTGAGGAATGTAAACGGATTTATGTGGGAAAAATTTAAGGGAATTTGAAGGGAAAGAAGCTGACACATACATACATATTTAATAAGTCATGTGATTGGTTACTTTGTATGAGTCACCCAAAAATAAGTTTTAGTATAATACTTTATATGAAAAGGAATAGTAAATTTAGCACATTGATGGCTTGCTTGCTGCAAATTAATAGTTAAAAAAAATAAACAAATTCATAAAGTAACTAGAAAAACCCAAATTTGATTAAAATGAATTTATAAATTTATGAAAGTTTTTTGTAGAAAAATATATAGTTTTACTTTTGGAAAGAATTCTTTTAATCAGACTATCTTTTTATAGTAAAACCCTGTTTTTTATTTTTTTAAATAAGTTTGTGTTTCTAAACCAGTCTTTAAACAAGACCGATTTTCGCTACACAAACCCGTCCTTAAACAAGACTGTTTTTCTCTAAGAAAATCATCTTTAAACTACACAGTTTTTCTCTAGTAAACCCGTCTGTAAAGACAACTGTTTTCATATAGCAAAACCGTCTTTTAACACATCAGTTATTCTATAAAAAAAACCGACTTTAAACAAGATTGTCTTACACAGGAAACCCGTCTTTAAACAAGACAGTCTTTCTGTACAAAACGTCTTTAAAGAAGGTAGGTTTTTTTTTTAAAAAAACCTTCTGTAAACAAGACTGTTTTTCTCTAAGAGAACTCTCTTTGAATAAGACAGTTTTCTGTAGACTGTTTTTTTTATAGGAAAACGGTCTTTAAACAAGCATGTTTGTCTCTACGAAAAATCGTCTTTAAACAAAATTTTATCTCTAAGAAAACCGTTTTTAAACAAGAATTCTTTTCTGTAAGATACCCGTTTGTAACCAACACTATTTCTTTTGTTTGATGTTTGTTGTTTTTTTCTGAGAAACGCTTCTATAAACAAGACTATTTTTCTCTCAGAAACCCGTCTTTAAACAAAACTGATTTTCTCTAAGAAACCCGTCTTTAAACAAGACTGTTTTTCTCTACAAAAACTGTCTTTACACAAGGGAATTTTGTCCTGAAAACCCGGTTTTAAACAAATCTGTTTTACTCTAACCGTCTGTAAACAAGACAGTTTTTCTGTAGGAAAACCGTCTTTAAACAAGACTGCTTTTTTTATAAGAAAATGGTCTTTAAACAAGACAATTTTTGTCTAAGAAAACCGCCTTTAAATAAGACCTTACTTAAACAACAAGACTATTTTTCTCTAAGAAACCCGGTTTTATACAAGACAGTTTTTCTCTAAGAAAAGCATATTTAAACGAGACAGTTTTTCTCTGAGAAAACCGTCTTTAAACAAGACAGTTATTCTGTAAAAAAAACAGTCTTTAAACAAGACTGCTTTTCTCTGATAAATCCGTATTTAAACAAGACAGGTTTTCTCTAAGAAACTCGTATGTAAACAAGATTGTTTTTCTCTGAGAAAACATTCTATAAACAAGATTGGTTTTCTCTAAGAAAACTCTCTTTAAATAAGACAGTTTTCCGTAGACTGTTTTTTTTAGGAAAACGGTCTTTAAACAAGACTGTTTTTCTCTGCGAAAAATTGTCTTTAAACAAAATTTTTTCTCTAAGAAAACCGTTTTTAAACAAGAATTCTGTTCTGTAAGAAACCCGTTTGTAACCAACACTATTTCTTTTGTTTGATGTTTGTTGTTTTTCTCTGAGAAACGCTTCTATAAACAAGACTATTTTTCTCTAAGAAAACTCTATTTAAATAAGACAGTTTTCTGTAGACTACTTTTATAGGAAAACGGTCTTTAAACAAGACTGTTTTTCTGTTTTGTCTGTAAACAAAATTTTTTCTTTAAGAAACCCGTTTTTAACAAGAATGCTTTTCTATAAGAAACCCGTCTGTAATAAACACTATTTCTGTTTAGGAAACCCTTTTTTAAATAAGACAGTTTTTCTATAGTAAAACCGTCTTTAAGGCAGAAAGTTTTCTATAGGATTTTCATGTCTGTAGTTTTAGGTGTTTCAATCTTTTCGCTTGAAAACGAAGCACTATAACTTAAATTTAATTTAACATGCCGAGAGCTTAACTGCGTAATCAGCGTCCCAGCTGTTTTAATGCGAAGGGATAACATATGCCAGTTCATGACTTCTACAGAAATTGTTACAATGAGAAAAGGTGGTGGGGTTTGGGTATCTGCTCAGCCAGTAACCGGCCTTTGCTTGGAAATCAGAAGTATAAAGAAGTGGTTAAGGACTCGTGGAAAGTTAAAGGTGCTGATTCGGTACTTATATGATAATAAATATTTCCTTTATATAACTTATTTATAAATTGTAGCATTTCATTGCTTTTCAACTTAATAACATTTATCTGTTTCATTTGTATACAGAACAATGTTTAATTTCTGAAAAGCCAATTCATTATTTCCGTATTAAATTCATAATACTCGTACACACAAATTTTTGTTTATTGTATGAATAATATTATTTATTATAAATTTTGTTAACAATGCTAATTAAAAGACTATTATATTGTAAAATTATTCGTAATAACAAGGTGTCTTTAGAATTCTTAATTAAATAAATAAATTGAAAAACACAAACAACAGCAGCAGCAGCAAACAAATAAAACAGACTTTTTTGATGTACTTATGAATACAGGGAACGACGATCTGTAAAATGTGGTTGGTTGTGTTTATTTTTGTATAGAATTAGATGTACAAAAAATAAACATTGACCACAAAGTATTTTTAAACAAAATAATAAAGATGGACTTGTGCGCAGATAATAAATAAATAAAATATTACTAAAACATAAATGTTTTAATAATGTATTGTAGAAATAAATACAAACAAGGGATGTTAAATGATCAATTGTGTATTTAAAAATAAATAATATTACAAAGTTTATAATTATTAATAATAATTATATTAATAGAATATTGAGTAATTAATTTATTAATAATTGTATTAAACTATAAACTTATTATGATACAATTTGCTAGGAACCAAAACGTACGTCAGTACGAAAACTATATTTTAAATCTCTGTGATTAAGATATTCACTTATGACAGGCGGTTGTAAATAATTTTTTTTGTTTGAGCAAAATGGGAGGAAGTTTCCTAATTAACGAGTATAACTTTAATGGCCGAATTCACAGTCTTTAGTTAGCTAATGACAAAGGTTTAACTAATGATTCTTTATTCGCAATGCTTAGTAATTGTAAGTAATTGTTAAACGATAGTTAGTATTTTAGTTTACCAATGGTTAACTAGTGACCGAGAATTCGGTCATAAATGATCTTTACGTTCAGCTTTATCTGTAATAAACTTTAAACCACTTTCTGCTTCTCGTTTCAACAATTTGTTCTCTCCCCAAATAAAAATAGGTTCTAATCAAGGACGTTTGTTCAATGACTTCTGCCTCAAAAGTCTCTTATCTCAAATATTTTTTTTTTTTTCAAATAATTAAATTTAAACTAAAATTTATTAACTCCCAGACAAAAACAACCATTAGTACTATGTTTTAAAAAAAGGTATTCAAGCACAAGACACAAAACCCGCAAAAAATTATCTCCACAAAAAAAAAAAAAAAACACATTAATTTCCCATAAACTTTTGTGCCTGTCAATGATGACATCAGTGGCTAATTTTACACTTGTTGCAGAAATAAAATACTAAAATACAACAACACAAATGAACTAAAAGTCATTAAATTGTTCTCACAAAAACCAAAAAAAAAAAAAAAAAAACAGACACACAAAAGTCTCTACAGATTTTTTCTAAAGAAACAACAACATTTATGTGTTAATGTTTTCGAAAGATATGTATTTTGCGTTTCGAAATTAAAATTGAAAAATAAATTTTTTTTTTGAAATGCAGTAAAACAAGTTGTTTTGCTAAAATGGCATTTAGAGAAACGCCAAAATGTTACAAGCTCCAAGATACTGTACGACAGAGAGAGTGATAAAGAGGTAGCAGGCGTAGAGAAACGTAAAAAACCATTTAAAAAAAGAGGGCGTGTAATTATATGCAATAATTCATTGAAATTCCATAATGAAATCTTTAAAAAGAACAAAACAGACATCAGTTTTTATGGAAATAATTAATTTGTAAAATAATTTTAAATTAAAATGCTGAAACACAAAAGTAATAAATTGCTTTAACAATTTGCCGGCTGTACATAAGACCCACGGAAACAGGAGAAGACTGAGAACTAAAGTCTTACTTTGTTACTGTTTACTTTATTTGCGGAAGACTTCAAATTGAAACTTGGTTTCTTCCTAGAGTCTTAAAATGTAGGTTTCTGTAAGAAAAAATGTGGTCCATAAAAAACCGAACACAATTTTCTATTAAAAAAAAAAAAACAGGGACAGTTTTCTATGAGCACACAGAGACAGGAAGACAGTCTGTAAACCAGACAGTTTTTCTATAGGTAAACCATATTTTAAAATTACAAAACAAACAAAACAATTTTTAATTTTTGATATTTATTTAGTCGGGCTCGAATGCATTAAATTTAATTTTCATTAAATTATTTTTACTGAAGGAATTGTTTTACAACATGAAATCTCTATCAAAATGTTATTGATAATTTTTCTGGCTGAGCTGGGGTTGTACCTGGGTTGAATTTACATGTTTCGAGAATCACCACATTCCCTCATCAGATTTCTTTGCGTTCTAGCCTTTTACTAACAATTTTTAAACAAGTTTTTATATAGGAAACCCATCTTTAAACAAGATAGTTTTTTATACGATAACGGTCTTTAAACAAGACAATTTTCTAAAAGAAAACCTTTCCTAAGGAAAAGCCATCTTTAAAACAGCCAGTTTTCTAAAAAGAAAATCATCATTAAACTAGATTTTTTTTTAAAGCAAAACCATGTTAAAACTAGACAAATTTTCTATACGAAAACTGTCCTTAAAAAGACAGAGTTTCTATAGGAAAACTGTCTTTAAACAAGACAATTGTAGGAAAATGGTCTTTTAACAAGACAGTTTTTCTATAGAAGAACCGTCTTCAAACAACCGTCCGTTAATAATCTTTAAAAGTAAAAGCTGGTTTCTACAAGACGCATTTATTACGATTAAAAAAAAAGCATTAAATCAGGACAGTTTTTCTAGGGAAACCTCGTCTTTAAGCAAGACTGATAGGGAAAACCATGTTTAAACAAGGCACTGTTTCTATAGGAAAACGGTTTTTAAACAAAACAATTTTCCTATAAGAAAATGATCTTTCAGCAACCGTCCGTTACCCGTCTTTAAAAGGAAAACCTTGTTTAAACAAGAAAGTTGTTCGATTGGAAAACCGCTTTGAAACAGAACAGTTTTTCTATAGGAAAACCGTCTTTAAACAAAATCGTTTAAACAAGACTGTTTTTTAAAACAAAAACCGTCTTTAAAAAATACTGTTTTTAAAAAGAAAAATCCGTCTTTTAAAAATACTGTTTTTTAAAAGGAAACCCGTTAAAAAAACAGTTTTCTGAAGGGAAACCCGTGTTTAAACAAGACAGCGTTTTTATAGGAAAACGCTCTTTAAACAAGACAGTTTTTATGTAGGTAAACCGTCTTTAAACAACCGTCCATTAAACGTCTTTAAAAGTAAAACCGCCTTAAAACAGGACGGGAAGGAACACCGTATTTAAACTATACTCTTTTTTAAAAAAATCTTTAAATAAAAAGGATCCTTAAATAAAACAAGGTTTCTATTCTGTGAACAAGACAATCATTTTAAAGAAAACCCGTCTTTAAATAAGACAGATTTTTTAAAGAAATACTGTCTTTGAACAATTTTTCCATCTATCATTTTTCAGGAACCAAGTTTTAAACGTTGTTCTTAGGAAACCATGTTTCAATCGCTGATCCATAGGGAACCAAGTTTATTTGTTTTGTTTCCTAAGAAACCAAGTTTTATTTTAAAAACCAAATTTTAATGATTGTTCTTTCAGGAACCTTGTTCTTAAGAATTATCTGAGCTTTAAGCAACTAAGTTTCAATCATTGTTCTTTAAGAAACCAAGTTTAATTTGTGTGTTTTTAATAAACCGATATTCAAAAGCTCTTCTTTAAGCAACTTAGTAATTATAAATGATGAAAACTTTGGAATAATTTAACCTCCCATTGTAGAAAATCGTTTCAATCTTTCCTATAAGTTTTATATAGTTTTTCTACAGTTTCTACAAAACAGAACTATAATTGAAACTTAGTTTCATTAAGAACAACGTTTAAAACTTTTTGGTAAAGACAAACTATAGAAAGTTTGTGGTAGAAATAAAAATTATTGGAACGCGGTTTGTTAAAGATCAACAACTAACCAGAAGATGTAAAATAATAACCGAGGAGGCAAAAATAGTTGCTCTGAAAGAACTGTTTAGACTTGCTCAAGCAAAGTGTAGTTGAAGTAGTAGTTGGTTCCACAAAGAACTTTGAATTGAATTTGGTCTCTTAACAACATGAATCTTGTTTTTTAAGAAGACTTTGATTGAAACTTTTTTCTTTATAAATGGCCAATAATATTTGGTTTCTTATAAAACTCTGAATGAAACTTGATTCCTTAAAAAAACAACGATACAAACTTGATTTCTTAGGCAAATTTGATATTTAAAGAACTTAGATTTAATCATTGTTTCCTTCTTCAATCGTCAATCATAATAGTGCTTTTTTTATAGAATTATATGTGAAACTTTGCAAAAACCAACTGCTAAAACTTGATTTCCAGTTTGGCTGGTTCATTGAGAATTAAATAAGAAAATATTAAGAAATTGAAATATTAATGCTATCTAACTTCAAAATCCTTTTCCAATTTCCCACTGGGCTTCAAAAGACATCTACCACCACCATATATATAGTTTAAAATCATGCCAATGATTTATGTTTAAATAAGGTTTCGTATATCACGATTTTAAACATCGTAAACGTTTTTAAAAATATTTTTAATACATATTTCAATCTCTGTTGGGTTTTTTTGTTCATTCTTTTTTTTTTGATTTTAACTCAAAAGCTTTCATTTTCATTTCTTTGAAACTCAAAAATGCATCTTTAAAACCCGAAAAAATGACTGTTGCAAAAAATAAAAACAAGCAAACCAAAACTATTGCATTTTTTTATGTTCTTTTTTGTTTGTAAGTGAATTTTGGGTTTTATTTCATAGTGTTGGGCGGGAACAAGGGGTAAACACTGGCTTCAAACCTTAAGAAACACTTCCATACCATTTTTCAACAACTTGCTGTGTCTGCATAATTTGCCGCTTAATGTGTTTCATGACCAGCGGCCTTTTATGTGATTCTGTTTGCTAAGGTTTTTAACATTTATTTCTTTTGTACTCGTTTTTTTGTCTGTGTTTTCTGAGTTTTGAGTCTTTAAATTTTTAATGAAATTTGCTGCATACAATTTTGTTTATTTTTCAGCTGTCTGCAAACATGATAATGAAGTTGAGTTGAGTTTTGGCTGTTTGATGAGGCTGACGATATAAAAACATCACGATTTGCCAAACAACGTGTGTGTTTTTAAACTTATACGTCTGAGGATGTTAGTAAATATTTTATTTAGTTTTGGTTTATGTTTTAGTTGCTTTATTTTATTTTGAGGTAAAAGGGTTTTGTTTTTTTTTTTTGGCTTGTTAATGTGGTTTCTTTTCCTTATGTTGATGTGTTGTTTGTTGGTGATGAAGGTGGTCAATTTATGGCATATTTTAGGGAAACAAACAGCAAAAGATCTTAAAATCAAAGATTATTTCGAGACCAATTGAGAGTTGAAAGATTGTATACAGTTGGAGATAAAAGTTTAGCAAAGTAATCGTTACTGATATTTACTGGGTTTCTTCAAGAAGAATGATTGAAACTAGGTTTCTTATAAATGCAAGATATAAACTTGGTTTGTTAAATATGAACGGTTGAAGCTTGGTTTATTAAAGAACAATGTTTGAAGCTTGGTTCCTTGAAGATCAGCGATCAAAACTTGGTTTCATAGATAACAACATATGAAACTTGGTTTCATAAATAACAACGTTTGAAACGATGGTAATACCGCGGGAAAGGCGCTGGCCCTTGCTGCTGTGCTATCCGTTATCAGACGGCCTGGGATGGCCGTGGCTCCTGCCAAGGAACACCTACCCTATGACACTTCCATCCCTCTAGCCGGGGGATGCTACCTGACGAACTTATCTGCCCCTGATCCTATACCCATATACATCACTGGCAGGTCCCCCTAGAACTTGATTCCTTGAAGATCAAAAATAAAAATTTGGGTTTTGAAGAACAACGTTTGAAACTTGGTTTCTTCAAGAAAAACATTTGAAACTTGGTTTCAGCGATTTAAACTTAAAATCTAGGTTGCTCATATATCAATAATAAAAGCTTGGTTCTTTAAACATCAACTATTGAAACTTGGTTCCTTAAGGAAACTTGATTCCTTAAAGAACAACATTTGAAACTTGGTTTCTTATAGATAAACGATTTAAACTTAGTTTCTTAAAAACAACTTTTAAAACTATGTTGCTCATAGAGCAGTTATTGAAACTTGGTTCTTTAAACATCAAATATTAAAACTTGGCTTCTTAAGAAACAACCTTAGCAACTTTACTGCAAGATCATGTAAGCAAACTTGGTGCCTTGAAGATCAATGATTTAAACTTGGTTTTTTAAATAACAACGATTTACACAAGGTTTCTTAAAAATCAACGATTAAAACTACTTTTGCTAAAGAACAGCAATAGCAACCTGGTTTCTTAAATATTTACGATGTAAACTTGTTTTCTTAAAGAACTACGGTTTAAAATTGGTTTCTTAAGCAACAAAATTTAAAACTTGTTTCATTGAAGATTAACGATTCAAACATGGATACTGAAATATCAACGATTGAAACTGAATTTATTGAAGATCGGCGATTGAAACTTGGTTTACAACGACTGAAACTTGGTTTCTTATAGTACAGCAATTGATACTTGGTTTTTATATACCTATAATATGAATTTAAGCTCAGTTTGTTAAGCATAACATTTAAAACTTGGTTTCTTAAATAAAAACTTTTGAAACTTGTTTTATTAAAGAATGCATTTTTAAACTGGGCTTCTTAAATAACAACGAATTGAATTATTTCTGCCTTTGACTAAACTTTTACAATTTAGTCATTTTATCATATCTTTTATAAACTAAATTGTCATTTTTACAAAACTTTTACATTAAAACTTTTGTGCCCTTCACAAAAGTATTCTGTAAATTAGTCCTTTGTTGAACATATGTACATTTAAACCATAATTTCAAACACTTACTACTGCAGCTTATTAAGTTCTTCCTTACATTTTATGTAAAAATCTCCAATACTTTAATGTTCTACTAATAATTAAGTCTTCACAACTTATATTAAAATTAATTACTTTTGCCTTCAAGAAAATATTAACATTCAGCCAGCCAACAACCAAACAACCAACCAACCAACCAACCAACCAACTAACAAAGCAACAGAAGCATGAAATATTCATATACCAGGTAAAATCAATATATTAAAATTTTTTATTTATAATTTCTTGTTAGTTAAAGTCCACCCATTAACGCCCCTGCCACCCTCTATTTACATATTCAAACTCGTATTTCAATTAAACCAATATTTACCCTTTAATATACATATATAGAAAATATTAGAGTAAAGAAAACAAGAAAAAAGAAATTTAATTTAACTAAATTCAATTTTCGCCTTGTTGCCAACTTTCATCAGTTTGATCAGCAACAATCAATAACAGCAAGAACACATTACTAGTCAGTTGTTACCCATGTTACCTATAAAATGTATACGTATGTAGATATAATTTTACCCTGTAATCTATATCAGTATTATTTCTACTACTTGCCATACAAATATTCAAACAAACTCACACTCACTGCCATGTCTGGGAGTTAAAGAACCTAGACTATGAGGTGACAATAGCGATGGTAATGTGGGTACTTTTTATGCGGACAATTTAAAATGGAAATGTACAAAGAAGAGTTCAAAAACTTACTTTTCTTCAAGAAACTAAGTATCAATAGTTGTTTTTTAAGAAACTTACAGCCATGTCACAGAATTTAATTCCGTTCGGAAGTGGAATTAATTTCGTATTTTGCTTCTATAGAAAAAGTACAAGGAAACCTTTTTTTGGCATGAAACCTAGAAATGCTTAAAATTACAATTCCACATAGCAAATTAAAAGTGGTTTCATTCCGAAAAAAAATTGTTCTTGTCGTTTTTTTATAGAAGCAAAATACAGAATTTGTTCCACTTCCGAACGGAATTAAATTCTGTGACATGGTTGTTAGATTCAATTATCAATCTTTAAGAACCAACTATGGTTATTTGAGTAACCAAGTTCCAGCTGTGGTGCTCTCAATCATTGTTCCTTAAAAATCAAAGCTTTCTTAAGAATCCAATTTTCAAACGTGTGTTTTTTTTTAACTGTATTCCAATCGTTGATCTTTAGGAAACCGATTAATAATCATTATCCTTTGAAAAACAAGCTTCTAGTTCGTTGTGTTTCTTAAAAACCATGTTTCAAACTTTGATTTAAATTAAATAAGTTTCCAAACCAAAATTCAGTCATTGTTCTTTAAGAAATCAAGCTTCAGGTTTTTAAGAAATCAAGTTTCGTTTGTTGGTCTTTGAGCTACCAAGTAGTTTTTTTAAACTAAGTGTCAATTGTAGTTCTTTAGGAGACCAAGTTTAAATTGCAGTTCTTATAGATATCAAATTTAACACGTTTTAATCGTTTATATTTAGAAAACCAAGTTTCAATCGTTGTTTTTTAAGAACACTTAGTTGAAATTGTAGTTCATCAACTAACTGAAACTAAGTTTTCATTGCTGCATTAAAACATGGTTCCTTAAAGAACCAAGTTTCAATTAAAGTTCTTTAGAAAACCAAGTTTCAATTAAAATATTTCTAGAAATGAAATTCCACACGTTAATCTTTAAGTTGGTATCTTATTCATCATCAATCGTTATTTTTTAATATACTAAGTTAAAATTGTAGTTAATTAAGTTTTCATTGTTGTTCTTAAAGAAAACATGTTTTAATTTTCTTTCCTAGAGAACCAAGTTCCAATTATAGTTCAAGGTTCAATTAATATTCTTATGGTATATTTACGATACCAAGTTTTAATCATTGATATTTAGTAAACCAACTTTTAATCGTTGTTTTCTAAGAAACTAAGTTCAAATTGTAGGTGATGAAGAAGCCAAGTTTTCATAGTTGTTCTTTAAGAAACTATGTTTCAATTTTGTTTCTTAAGGAACCAAGTTTCAATTGGAGTTGCTGCAAGTTTTAATTGTAGTTACTTAAGAAAATAAAATCCAGTCGTTGCTTTTCCAGAAACCATTCTTGGAAGCAATGTTCTTTAAGAAACCAAGATTCAATATTTTTTTTAAACCAAGTTTAAATTAAGTTCTTTCAGGAAATAAAATTCAGGCGTTACCATCTTTCAATCACTGTTTAAAAAAACAAATTTCAATATTATTATTTCATAAAGAAACCAAGTTGAAATTATAGCTCTTCTAGAAACCAAGTTTTAATTGTAGCTTTTTAAACAACCAAGTTTCCATTGTGGCTTCTTAAGGAAATTAGTTTTAATTGTAGTTATTTATGAAAAGAAGTCTCAATTGCAGTTCTATAAGAAACCAAGTTTCAGTCGTTATTCTTTCAGGAAACAAGTTTCGATCGTTGCTTTATAAGAAACCAGTAGTTATTTTTTAAGTAACTTAATTTCATTTCAGTCTTTATAAAACCTATTTTAATATTTGAGTTCCTAATGACACCAAGCTTCTGTAGCTGCTCAAGAAATCAAGTATTTATCATTGATCTTTAAGAAACGTTCAGTTTCAGCCACAAGTTTTTCTGTCACACAACAAAACCAAGTTTCGAGTCATTAAGTGAAATGTTGTTACTTTTAAGGCCAAAAGGTATCTTTTATCAAATTTATTAGTACAATTTGTTTTAACACTTTTGCAACTCTGCTTTGCAGTATATATGTATGTATGTATAATTACATACATGTACACATTGAAAGTAGCAGTAGAAGAACGTACAGAAAACAAAAGAAAAAAGAGTGTTAATTAAGTAAAATCGATAAGTTTTCTTAACAAAAATCTATACAGACGCATACTAATGCATTTATGTTTAGAAAAGCATACGTACAAATTACAGTAGTGTAAAGGTAGCAATTCTTGTTAGAACAAAACGTCTAAAAAACAGTAGATGCAATTTCTTCTTGAACAACCATTTAGAGGATGAAACTGGTTGTTTTGAGACTAGAAAACTGGATAATGATTAGGAGGGTAACTGAAGTATTGATTATGAATATTAATTGAACAGCACGACATGTATTGACCGGATGTTATACCATTCTTTTTTTTTTGATATTTTGCCACAATTAATTTTTATTTCTGCAGGGAAGCTTAGAAACCTGTCGCTTTCGCTAGCCCTAAAGATTCTCTATTGGACTAAGGTCAGCACTCTGGCTTGGCCAATAAACAACGTTAAAATTGCGTCCCCGAATCCATGCTTTCACCAATTTGGAGGAGTGTTTCGGTTCATTGACTTGCTGGAATTTCCAAACAAATGGCATATTCTCCTCAGCAGATGGTAATGTACGAGCTCTGATCAAAAAATAACCGTTATTTTCAAATTTCGTGAGTTACGTAAGTTTGATTTTCGCATTTTTTTATTTGTTATGTTGGTACAAAATCAGGTCAAGTTCGGTCAAATGTGAAGGTTTTGCTCACTGTTTTCTTCGACTGCAATGGTGTGGTGCATCATGAATGCTTGCCACAAAGTTTTACGGTCAATAAGGAATACTACCTTGAAGTTATGCATCGTTTTCGCGAAGCAATTCGTCAGAAACGCACAGAATTCTGGAAAAACCAATCATGGATTTTGCACCATGATAACGCACCAGCTCGCACATCGATGCTTGTGCGTCCGTATACAACGGGCTTGGCCCCTGCTGACTTTTTCCTCTTTCCAAAACTGAAGATACCGATGAAAGGAAAGCGTTTTGCTACGATTGAGGAGATAAAAAAAGGCGATACCAAAAAGCGCATTTCAGAAGTGTTTCGAGGATAAGAAGAAAGGCTGAAATAAGTGAGGGGGATTACTTTGAAGGGGACAAGATAGTTATTGATGAATAAATAAATACTTTTGAAAAAAAATTATAACTGTTAATTTTTGATCAGACCTCTTAACCGTCTCTAACAAATTCTTGCATACGAATCTGTCCATTGTGTTTTCTATGAGATATATCGGAGTAAAGGCAGAATTAGTCTGTACTTTCTGTTCCGTTCCGAATCAGCTGACTTGATTCTGTTAAATAGAAAATGTGTAGAAGTCGTTTGTTACTTTTCGTGCCGTTGCGGACGAACCTGTTGAAAACAAAAATTTGCTAAGTAATTGTAAGTGACAGCACAAAACAGCTGACATCCGCACAACAAAAGAAAAATGTTTGGTTTATTACAAAAATTTTCAATTTCTTTGAATTTAATTAAGTTTTTGTATAAAAGTTATAAAAATATAAAAAATAAACGATGGAGGACGAAAAACTCATTACTTTAGTCGAAAGTAATGACATATTGTACAATAAAAAAAACTTTGATTTGAATTTTTTGTTTTATATTCGCGGTATGTGTTGTCGTCTGTTTACCTAAAACAGCTGACACGTTTATACGGAAAAACTAACTACAAAAAATTAACAACAGAACGACACGCTACAGAAAGTAAAGACTAATGAAGCCTTAAGTAAGATGCTTAGAGAGTTCCTGTCCACAAAACCTATATAGTATTTTAACTTGAGCTTTCATATACGACTCCATTTATTTACAGCCCTGTTTGCACACAACACAGTGTACCTTAACATAAAACCTCATATCAAATTCTGTAAAGGTAAAAAAAGAGCCTTGTGCTTCAAACAAAAAAACAAAAAAAAACAAAAAAAAGTGAAAAAAAACAGATAAAACTACAATTTTTTCTTCCACATAGTTTCAACACAAATTGAAGGTAGTGGTGTACAAACCCAGAGTAAATGAATTGTTGTGTAGTAGTGCTAGTGGCAGTAGTAGTAATAAAATAAAAATAAATTTAACTTAAATACACCAAGTTGCTAAAAAAAAAACACACACACACGCTTACTCACTACTCACTCTACCATACCAGAAAACAGTAGAAGAGGCAAAAAAAAAAAGAATAAACTTAAAAAGAAATCATAAACACATGGCAACATACAATAACAACACAATAACACTTTGTTATCAGCAACTAATTTATCAAGACAACAGTAATAACAACACAAACAACAACAAGCAACAGAAAAAGTTACAATTTAACAATAACAAAAGTAAATACATACAATCATAACAACAGTGTGGCAAAATGTTGTTGTAATAAGTTTTAGTTTTTTTTGGGCAAAATTAAAGAACAGCAAAAGAAAACAATTAAGAGCTTATATTAGGCTGGGCCGAATTTTGTATAGATACTCACCACACGCTCATAGGTGCGTCATAAAATACTGTGCCGTAATTTCTATTTATTTTGGGTTTGTTCTGGTTGAATTTCATCTCAATAACGATATTTACAAGAATTTTTGGCATATTTCAGTTATAATCAAGAATTTATATATGCCTCTTTATTTCAGAATTTCACTTTGTTTATATTTTTGCAGCATGCAACATAAACACACAATAAATTATGAAACTGATTTGGGATTTTTTTAAAGTCAAAATTGTCACCTTTTTATACTCTGTCGTTATTCTCGGTAGTGGACGTTGTATGCGAGTCCATGGCCAATTATGCACTAATTTTGACAAAAGTCAATAGTATAATTTTTATATACTTATAACTGATCTGTGTAAAATTTCGGTTCGATATGGATGTTTATGCAGGTTAATGAGTTTTCGGGAGTAGTCTTCATAAGACATATTATGGGCCGATCATCATGAAATTGTCTACAGCGATTTATGTGAATTTTTTATGTTGAATTTCAACTTGATAGTAATATTTGTAAGAGATTTATACGCATTTTAGTTGTTTTCCGAAATTCAGAATCTTTTGGCTTGTCTTTGATAGGAATCGGACCCGCAACCCTCAGACTGATAGTCAATCACACTATAGTCCAGCCTATGGCCATCATGCGAAGCGCCTGAAACTGTATACTCGTTAATAAAAACCAAACAATGAAAATAAGATAAACGACAGTAATATTGAAGATGAAATTAGAAATACACAGAAAAAAATAAAAATGAGTTTCAATTAAAATATTTGTGAAATCAATTAAAATTTTAATTGAAAATTATTTTAAAATCAATTGAAAAAAATTAATTGAAAAAAAACATGATTTTTTTTCTGTGTAGTGATCGATATCGCCATTAGGGACACTAAGAATTTGGAAGCTAACTCTGGCGGATATTAAATTATTCCGTGGCGAGCCATGTTCTTCTATCGTTGTAGCTAAAGTAAAAGAAAAGAGTGAATTTGCATATCTAGAAGATTGTATAAACGGCTCAAAAAGAACCAGATTATTTGAAAATATTGCCACGAAAGTGCTATTACACGAGATATTTTTACCTAAAGCCCAATCTAGCAGCAGAACTTAATGAATGACATGAAGTTCTTTCTTCAGTGACAAATTTTTCCTTATAGCTCGACGGCTAAAAGATCAGCAAGTGGTTCTGATGCTTTGTCTAAATGATTAAATGCTTTAATTTTTACTCTTCTACGAGATGACTTTATTGCTAATGAAGCTATTAAAGATTTGAGAATGGACAGCAGTAGTTAAATATTAATTTAAAATATTTTTGTTGATATTTATTAAAATAAATCTTCAACAGACAAATTTATGTGTGTTATAATTTAAAATTTGTCTGGTAACATTTTTAGAAACATAAGTAAAACAAAGCATTTTATAATTTAAATAGAAATTATTGCTCCAAAATGCAGTTATTTAGACAGATGTATGACAAAAAAAAATGCGAATGCGAATACGTTGTCACTGATATCTTTGCTACTTCATCACTAAACACACATGACTTGACATTTCTGTTTACTGACTGTCTGTCTTGTAGATAAAAATATATAAACTTGAGATAGTACTACTGTTAATGTCTAAGTTGCAAAAAAAAAAATTGAAAGAAAAAATATAGAGATATTTATGCCAAATATTTTCTCAACGAGATAAACTAAACAGAGGAATTTGCTGATAACAATAGCTAAAGATAGGGAATATATACATATGTATATATAATATAAATACATATGTATGTATGCATGTATGCAGTGTGTAGGTACTATCAGTTAAGATTAAATTTAGACACAAAATAATCTTAGTACCAATTTACACGAAGCTATTTTTATTGAAAAGAGACAATTTTTTCCATGGTGTTCACACAGCACAACTCTTATTGCTTAAATCGGTCGTATTTTTATTTGAGAGTTAACACTCATTTGTATATACATACATATGTAATACGAATAAGAAAGTAACAAGAATTGCTAGGAGGGCTGTCAGATATGACGAGTTTTTGCCAAACGTGGCTATTTTTTAGTGCTTGTGGTAACATAAATGACTATTTGGAGACATTCCCACGGCAGCCGGTTCTACGCACTGGAATGACCAGAGATCACTCGGCCAAGGGCTGTTAACTAAGCAATTACTGCTGTTACAACAACAACAACCATTTGGCGACATTGCGACTTCTTTGTAATTTTTAAATGAGATGGCGATTTCGCAATAATTGAAGTAAGTTCTGTGAATACCACATCTTTCATTAAATGCAATTGAGTGTGAAGCTGAGTTTGAAACTCAATTAACTAAACTAAATAGACATGAAAATGGACCAAGTAAATACTAAAAACCAAATTGTTTTATATATAACAAGAGACTTAAAAAAAATATTGAATCAATTGCCGAAAAATATGAAACTCTTGAAAGAGAATTTTCAGTATTAAAATGTTGAAATCCGTTGACACAGGCTAAATTTTCTTTGATACAAAATTCTTTAAAACTTTTACAAGATCCAAAAGTGTTTTTAGGCGAGTATGAACTTCTGTGGTCAAAATTGGCTTATATTAATTGTAAAGATTATTTTCAAGTAGAAAAGCCAACAAACTTACAATACTTCTGGCCGAAAGTTCACAACTACAGTGATGCAGCGGAAACATTACATTTTAAAAACCGCATAAGAATGAAATGAAAATTTCTCAAGCTTGTTTGGATCGTGTTAAGAAAAATAAAATGGATTTTAAGCGTCGCTTTATAACTGTTGATGAGACATGGATCCAGCACTATACTCTAGAGGCAAAAGTACAATCCAAGCAATGGACTGAAGGTGGAGAAACTGGCCCAAAGTAGGCAAAAACAATGCAATCGGCTGGTCAGGTTATGGCAACGCTTCTTCGGGACTTCAAAGGTATTTTATTGATTGACTGTCTGCAGAAGGGTAAAACAATAAATTCAGAGTACTATTGCAACATTGTGGATGAATTAAATGTAAAAATTCGAAAACAACGTTCTGGCTTACAACACTAGAAAATAACTTTTCATCAAGACAACCTACCAGCGCACAACAATGGCTTTTAACAATGGCTAAAATCAACGAATTAAAGTACGAGTTAGTTGACCACCCACCTTATTCTTCTGATTTAGGTCCCAGTGACTTTTAGCTGTTCCTAAATCTAAAAATATTCCTAGCTGGCAAGCTAGGAATTGCATCTTGCAATTACATTTGTAAACCACTATTTTGAAGGCTTTGAGGAAAAGTATTTTAATCAAGGGATAGAATTGCTAGATAAGCGTTGGAGTAAGTGTATTAAAGTTTCAGAAGATTATGTTGGAAAATAAAAATGTTTTTGAAACACTAACTATTCTCTTTCTGTGCTAGGCTAAGAAGTTTCAAAACCGCCCTCGCAGGTGAAAAAAAATCTGACAACCCTGATTCTTAGTACACTCAAGTTTGTCGTCAAAAAGTTAATCAGTTAAGTTTAAGGCACGGTCACACTTGACAAATATTTGCCGAAAAAGACTGTAAGCACTAAATAAAATATGTTTAAACTCGTTTATTTATTAAAAAAAAAAACTTCGTTTATTGAGGGTAAGACACAACAAATATTTAGTTTTATTTTATTTAATGTTGGTTGATCTTGCCAAACTCCTGTAAGAGTAAATAACGTGAAACAAATTTGTGCTGAAACAAGTGGTTACGTTTTTTTGAGTAAATATTTGTCATACCTTTAAAGAATGGCTTCGTGTAAATTGGGACTTACATAAAAATAGATGGGCAAAATACTTTTTTTTTTTTTAAAGGGAAGTACAATTTTTATTTAAAATTAACAATTCTGCTAATAGTTTATTAGATTTTTGTTTAATTTGATTTGATTTGATTTGATTACTTACCTCTTATTGCTCTAACATTTGAGCTAAACGAAATTCAATTTTAAAAAAAGTTTTCGTTTTAAATTTAACGAAGATACGTGGGCTGTATGTCGTTTTAATAATTGTTGATTTTATTTTTATTTTTAAACAATGATTTTTTTTTTTTTCAAAACAATTTTGTTTGCACTTTAACTTTTGTTTAATGGAATTTCTTTTGTTTAATTGTGTTAAACTTTTGTAAAATTATTTTCTTGGCGTTATCTTATCTAGAATAATTTTTTATTATTAAATTTAAACATAAAAACACAGTTTATATCTGAGTAAGTTTATCATATCATATCAGTTGATATCACTATTAGTTACGTTTTGTTTTATTAATTTTCTTGGATTTTTTTGTTATTAATAAATTTCTGAAGGGTTATTAAATTGTTGTAAATTATTTCCTTTCCCAGTACAATAATATGTATGAAATACCTACTATTTGTTGTTTAATTGTTGAGTTGTAGGAATTTTAACTGAAAATAGAAAATAAATGTAAAAAAATATTAGTATTTATAAATAGAGTTATTGAGAATATTGTAAATAAGTTTGTAGTTGGAGTACATTTTTAATTTACAACTACATATATAATATTCATATCAGTTAAGGAGTAGGCAGCACGTCTTTAAAATGTATAAAAAAATTTTACTAAAAGTAAGGAATGTTATTGAAAGCACAATAATTGAATATTTTCGAAAATAGGAATGTTTTTATTTGCAATTAAGTGAAATTCAATTTAAACATACACTGCATTGCATTATTATAAATACATAAATATCTCATTATTGTATTAGGGTACGGTCACACTTAGCAAATATTTGGAAAAAGACGTAACCATTTAAATTCGTTTATTTATTTAAAAAAAACTTCGGTTGTTTTAAAAATACACAACAAATATTTAGTTTTATTTTATGTGTTTCTGTTTGATCTTGCAAAACTCTTATAAGAGTAAACGACGCCAAACTAATTGGTTACGTTTTTTTCAGTAAATATTTGCAAATTGCGACCTTACTTTTAATTAAAGAAAAAGCCAAATAGTTTAACTTACAGTGGCTCACAGCTTAATTTAGGCAAATCATTTTTTGTTTGTTCAAAACTCTATAAAAAAAAACCTTACAGGAACTTAAAAAAGAATTGATGTCATTTAAAAAAAAGAAATGTTAAATTCTAAAGCTGGATTTACGCATTCGTTTAGCACAAACTATTTGTTCGGACAACATTTTTTCAGGGAGAGAGAAAATATTTTTTACGAACAACTCTTAGCTTGAATTGGTTTAATTTTATATTTTGTCTGGACAAAAATGAACTGAGCTGCCAATAGGTTACATTTTCTCATACAAATAATAATGCCTAATGTATTTCCATTGCCATCAGCAGAAGCAACTTTCTTTTTTCATTCATTTTAAATACACAATATTTTAAAATAATTTAATATTTATTTTTTAACACTTTGGGTGAATCGTGCTGCAAAAAAGTCTCAGTAAAAAAACTTTTCTCCGGACAAAATTTTTGTTCGAAACAAATGGGCGAATCCACTTTAACAAACAAATATAATTTATTGCATAAATAAACATTTTAATATATTAAAACTCAACAAACACTTCATAGCTTATTTTTATTTTTATTATAAAATAGTTTATATTAATATATTAAGTTTGTCATTTCGTTTGGAAAACATTGAAATACTGGTCGTAGAACCAAAAAGTCTATATAGTATATTCTGGTTGCTTATAAGATTCTAAGACAATCTAGCCATGTACGTCTATCTGTCCATCTGTTGTTGGCACTAACAGCTTCAAAAAACGACATAGAATAAAGAAATTTTTAACCAACATTCTTTGCTTCACCAAAATATTTGTTATTAAAAATTAGCAAAATCGGTTGCATATAATCCGGGTTATAGACCAAAGTTTGAGACAACCTTGATATTTTTTAGATATTTTTTTTCAATTTTCTTTAAATATAATGCAGATAATATCATGAAATTTTCCAGATTTTATTTTTATTATAGAAGGACAAGTCTCGTTGAAAATGGTAGGAATCGGTTCAGGATTCCTCATACCCCTCATACTGCTCTTAAATGTCTTACCGAAATATGGCTTTATGTTTCAGACAGAAAAGCAGTATCTATAAAAAATTAAGCAAAAATAAGTTTCATGCAACGAGAAATCTCAAAACGGTATTTTGTTTGTATCGGTGCGTATTTTGACAATGCCTCATGGACTTTATCACTTCCAAAAATCACTTAACTTTTAACTACTTAGGTGGTGCTAAATTTGACCTTTATATTTTTATGTTGGTACAGTGTTTTTTTTTTTTAGTTTTAAGAAAAGTGACTCTGAAATAAAATCCTTGTTTGTAATGTGATTACTTTATGAATTTCGAAATGTGTTTTCTTATTCCAATTGAACAGAAATAATGAAAAAAGGAATTTGTTTTTTGGAAAAATTTTTAAAAATTAAAAAGGTATAAAATTTACCACCACCACAATCACTGCGTTCAAATATTTCAACTCGGTAGTTAAAGGTTAAACGCGCATAAATCTCTTATAAAAATGGCTCTCATTTATACATACATACATACATACATATAAATCGTTGTACCGAACAGCTTGAATATCGGTCCATATTTCACCGAAAAATATCACAAATTCAATACAAATCATTCACAGACTTATATATAATAATTACATGCTGAACGGTTCATAATAGGTCATATTTTTTGTCTAAGGCCTTACGAAAAACTCATTGACCTACATAAACAATCAAATCGAACCGTAGTTTTTACACAGATCAGCAAATGTTGTTATTGAGATGAAATTTAAACAAAATAAATAGAAATTTCCGTACAATATTTTATGCATAATGATTGATAGCACTCATGTCAGGTATGCGAAAAATAAAATAACCGGTATAATTATCGTTACCGATACAAAATGTAATAAACAAATGAATATAAACTCTTACTTGTTGCTGCTTATTTGGTATTTTTAGTTTTGATTTATCAATTATTTTGTCAATTTTAAACATAAATTAAATGATAAAAAAACATTTTTTGAATTTTCTTTATTTTACTTCCTATTGTAGTGCCAATTGCAGACTTGAAGTTTATTAGCTTCGTTCAAGACAAAATTCTGCATAAATTTATTCAGGATCAGAACATGATTGATCAACGCTGATTTTAATTTTCAGTAAACTCATTTGAAGTATTATCACGGTTGTAAGTCCCAATTTACACGAAGCAATTTTTTAAGCTTAGCTGATTACCTTTTAGATAACAGGGTGAGGGGAAGATAAGCCGAGTAAACACTTTATTGTACTAGCAATTCTTGTTACTCTCCAATTTGTATTACATATGTATGTGTGTATATATGTGTGTATAATCTCAAATAAACATACGTGCGATTTAAGCAGTAAGAATTTTGCTGTGTAAACACAAAAGAAATTTCAAGAAAACATTTGTAGCAATATTTTCAATAAAATTTGCTTTGTGTAAATTAGGATTAAGATAACCTCCCAAAATTATAAAAAAAAATGCCAAATAAAGCTGACTACCGAAAGTTATCAAGTTGAAATTCCTTATACATATTTATAAAAGTCATCCGAATACTGAATCATAAAGATCGTCCCATATCTGATCATATCTAACATATAAGGGCAACTATCTAATATACATTAATTAATATAAATAACGATTTCGCAGTAAATTTTACATACAGTGGCTCACATTGAAAGTCGGACAAACTGTTTGTAAAATATTACACCCTATTTGATAAAAAGAGAGTTGAGTATTATTTAAATTTTTTTTTCAAAATTAAATAAATTACATATTTATTATAAAACACAAAAACAAATAAATATGATATTCTACCTTTAATATAACACAAACAAAAACACTAAAAGTCCGTCAGGTCATTAAATTCAATTATTTATAAGATATTTAGTATTTTGTTGCATAACCTTTTTGATTCTCGACAGCTTGAAGTCTTTTTGGAATCGATTCCACCAGTTTTATGCACACATCAGGACTTATTTGGTTCCATTATTCCAGTAACGCAGCTCTGAGTTGGTCTTTGCTTATAATCTATTTTGCATCCGACGGCCGATCTCATCCTATATGGACTTAAGACAACTATACAACAACCAGTTCTTCACTATCAGCGATGTGTGCTTCGGGTCATTGTCCTGGTAAAATTTAAATTTACTGGCAATCCCCAATTTATGAGCACTTTGTTTAACATTTGCCTTTAAAATATAAAGATGCATGTTTTTATCCATTATGCCGTCTATAAAATGAAGATTTCCGACACCGGAAGCAGACATGCAAGCCCACACCATCACTGACAAACCCCCGTGCTTTATAGTTTTCTTAATATTTTGAGGGCAAAAGTGTTCATTAGTTTTGCGCCACACATCGGGCCCAAATAAATTGAATATGCTTTTGTCCTTGAAAAGAACCTGTAAGTTTTTAAAGTGCTGATCGATATAGTCCACAAGTGTTCATTGAAAGTAAATTTTTAAAATCATCTTGCCCGACTTTGAATGTGAGTAAGTCACTGTATGTCAGTTATTTGTATTAAAAAAATCTTACGACTGGATTTTGTAACAATTAGTTTATACCTTTTCGAATGCACATACAGTTATTCACGAAAGTATACCTTGTAAGGCGCTATGGCCAATTATACACTGACTGATCGCCACTAAATCCAGTAACATGGTTGGTTATTTGTATATTTGATTATGTCAAATATATATATTTTTCTTTTAAAATTTTCTAAAAATTAATATAAAGTTTAATATAACACAATTATAACTATGTAATCTGTATAAAATCTAAACAAATTTCTTAAATTTAAAGTCATAGCACTAAACACTATATGAAAAAACGTTTTTATATTAGTTTAAGTACATTAGAAAGGGGTCGTTTAACCCTGTTCTCAATGTTTCGCATGGCCAAATTCTTTGCACAAATACATTTATAGCGAAATTTACGTCCGACAATGTTTTGCCTAATGGCACACATATTTGATTTGATGGCGTTTGATGCAAATCATTCGGTCACTGTGCAACATTGAGTTTTATAATTTTAGATTTTGCTGCATTTTAATGAACAATAGTTTCACCTAAATAACTTACATTTTTTCCTTAAACATCTGGGATTGTTGCAAGTAGTAAAAAATAAAAGCTTTCACACAAATAATGCACAGGAGTACGAGAGGCAGAAAAACACTTGTCAATTTTGCACTAATTTATGCAAAGATCAATTAACAAGTTTCAAATTGAATGGCATATTTTGTTGATGGTTTAAGGTGTTTAGATTTGTTGTAAATGTTTTTGTTTTTCGGTCAATGTGTAGATAAATGTAAAAATAAAAATGAACAAGTTTCACAAACAAAAAGCGTAATGAAATATTTATATTAATACAACTTTTCTTCCACTACATACACTTGTTTATTTTTAAAACAACCACTTCCACATTTTGTTTTTTTTTTGGTTTTGTTTCGAAAAAATAACGCAAAATTGATTTTATTTTAATTTTGTTTTTATTTCAAATTTATTTATATTTTTTTACGGTTTGTTGCTACGAAATTTTGTATAATTTTTCAACCAATTAACATAAAACTCTGGCAAGAATTATAACACCAGCCACAAATAACAACAATAATATTAGAAAACAGTAAAGCACACTCTCAATAAAATATTGAATTGAACTGATCTATACAGTTTAGAACCGAAACCGTACCGTATAATATATTTTTATTTATATATATATTTATTTTTGCTGTGTACTTGATTAATTAATTAGCTACAGCATTTAATTAGTTGTATGTTATTAGTAGATTATACAATAATTTAATTTAATTTGTGGTAGCTGTATATTTTGTTTTAAAATTTTCGTTTTTTTTTTCGCACTATTTGTTAAAGCACGTTCGTGTTTAAGAAAAAAAAATCTATTAAAACACTAATCAAACTAATAATGATCTCAATGTTAAACTTATAAGTAACAAACTGAAAAAAACGTCAAAATAAAATAATAAAAAAGAAAACCGCTAATTAAAGACGAAACCGAGCGAAAATGAAATAAAACCGCATTATCGTTCCCTATGGAAAGAAGTTGAAATGAAAACTGACACAAAAGCTGACATGAACAAAAATTTTTAGGTCTAAATTCACACATTGGCTAAAATACAACAACTAAAAGCAACAGCAAGTACACAAGCCCCAACTACAACAAACACAACAACACTATCAACAAGATCTGTGTGTGTAAAAAAAAAACCGAACAGAAAAAACCAACCGATTGTGGACGATAATTTAAGCTCCACACACCAATTCAACAGCAACAACTCAAATACTGTACATATGTTCTGTAAATATGCTCCATAAGCAAAATGAGTTAAATAATAAATACTCTTGAATAGAAAAGCTTTTCTCTAATTCTCACTAACAAAAAAAGACCTACTTAAAGAGTGCAAGAGAGCCAGTGTGAATAAAAATTGAGAGAAAATCAATTTAATCAATGAAAACAAACAAGAGTGTGATTAATAAACAACCTAAATAACAACAACAACCACAATAATAATAAAAACCGGTATTAGGCAATTGCCGGCTTTTAAACAAATATGTACAAAGTATTTCGTAGTAAATAGAAAAAGTAAACACAGATAAAATTCTTTAGTACTAAGTCAAATGCACCAAAATATCTAATAAATAAACATGTGAGTAATAAACGAGGGCTGTAGCAGAAGTCTTTGCTAAGCAATTAAAGAAGGTAATTTAAAAAAATTTGCTAAGATTGTACACATCTGTAGGATGGTAGACTGACTAATGACCAGCATTGTCAACTTGGTGTGTTTCGCACCAAATTCCTTAGTTGGTGTGCGGTGCACTTTTTTTAATTTCGTTGCGTTTTTTAATTTTTCCGAAATGTGATAAAACCCTTCTTTTTAGTAATTTATAATTGCAGTTTTTCATAATTCATTATCATATAATCTTTACAATAAAAACGGACCCTATTAAATTTATTTTAAATACGAATACGTTTCAGTACATACGTCAAATACGTCACATGAAGGTTATTGCTAAAGGTGAATAGGGTGAAAATCTTTGTTTGAAAATAAAATTAACATTTTAAACATGGCAATAAAAAATCATTTGTAGCCTGATGGTTTGGTCTACTGAACTGTAGACGAACAACCATGGTTAGAGTCTTAGTGGAGCCCTAACAAATTTTATTGAAAAAATTAAAATAGAAGTACATACTTAAACGAGAAAACAAAAATAATTTAAAAAAGTACCAAATATGTACTGAAATTATTCTTTTTTTTTACCAATTAGTACTTTATTTCCGAATAGCATTGTGTGAGTTAAATTTTCTTAAATGCTTATTTTATCTTTATTAGTTCGTTAATTTTAATAGCGGCTTTTACTATTATTACATTTAATAGTAATCATTGATTTCTTTTTAAAAAGTTTTATATAGAATTTATGAAATTAAAGAAATTCCATAAACATTTTAAATAAAAAAGAAATTCTACATTTGATGCGCTTTTTGCTTCATTTTGGTGCGTTTTGAAATTTCAAAGTTGACAGCACTGCTAATGACTTTGATTTTGGTAGGTTTGATATGTTCCCTTAAAATTATTTTATTTTTAATGAGAATATTTGAAATATTTATTTACTTCATTGCGAATAAAATTTCCAATAATACAAAAAACAAATCTCAAACATTCCCTCCATCTAAATGAGTATTCAAAAAACTACAGCGATTGTTACATTTTCAAAAACTAAATTTCTTTATCTATCCAGTAATATGTAATATGTCATATATTATATTGTTAATTATAAAGGGTGTTTTTTTTAGATGTATAGAACTCTTTTTTAACTGACGACCATTTTGTCAGCTCTCAAGTGATTTATGTTTAGTTTGATTTGGCATCTCAACGTAAATAGACTGACGCCTGAACAACGCTTCCACAAAACTAAATATTGTGAATTATTATTAAAATGGTAAAAGTATCAATTAACTTAATAATATTGTGAATCATTTCGAAAAAAAAAATGATACAATGAAAGAAAACAAAAGTTTGCTGTCTAGCTTTAAGATCAACACAAAGCACTTCTAATTCTCCTAGCAAAAGAAAAGGGTGAGCAACCAAACTACAATAAGTAAAAAAAAATTACAATTAAGGCAAAGACAGGCGTATATTTAGAACACAACTCAATTAAAGTCCACCACATCGCATGTAATCTGTTCAGACGAATTTGAATTTAATCGTTTTCAATTCGTACAATATTGCTGTCATAAAACAGCCCAGATACTTTAAAGACAACGTGTAAAGGAAATAGTGAAGCACGGTTGGAGGAATGTCTCGATTGCTTTGCATGGTAACATCTCTACCCACTGCAAATAATCGAAGGACTAATTAGGAAAGAAGACTATCTACGTATTTTACTTACTCATCTGCCTGAATTGGCTTAACAATGGAATGGGTTAGCGAGCAGAATTTAGACGAGATTAAGCAGGGGTTTTTCGCGAATGAGTGAGTATTCCAAACGTAGATAGTATGCTAACGGGTTTTGGAGTAAACATTAAAAATATCATTCCCTAAAGTTTTTGTATGGTGCAAAATTAAGTACATATTTGTTTGTTTTGATTCATAAATTATGTTGTTAAATTTAAACACTAAATAAATGACAAAAAACATTTTTCCATAATCTTTATTATTTTCATTTTTGTCCAAAAACAAGTGCACAAAGCATTTCATGTGCTGATTTGTGCTCCCAACTGTATATACATAAATTATACATATACACATATTCTGTCTATCAGACATCTTTAAATCGTTTCTACTATCTACTAGGATTTTCTTTAATTCTCTTTCTACACAATAGGTTGGAAAATTAGCACATGGACAAAAGACCACGTCCAAACTAAATAAAAATACATACATACGGCATTTGTCGCATACTTTGTTCACTTTAAAATCCGACCAAACTGCAGAAGCTTTTTTTTATAAATTTGGTAAGAAGTAATAATTTGTTTCTGAAGAGTATTAACAGGATGTAAAGAATTGTTTGGTACATTAAAAATTAACTTAGTATTGTTACTAATTTTAATTTCTTTAACGACACAATTATGTTTTTTTTCCTTATGTGACTCGTTTTACATTTTGTGTTCAAAGACTTGACTCAATCATTTGCGCGTAATGATCGCATCATTGAGTGTTTTTATTTTGTAGTGAGCTTTTACTCATTGGTATAAAATTGAGCTTTTCAGTTTTATTATTATGAGTACATATGTCTAGCAAAGCTTTTAATGTACATAATAACAATTTTTAAGTTAATATCTCTTTTGATAGTAAATGTTCTCCAACATTTACAATGTATTTTACTGTTTTAAGAGAATTTTTTAAACAATATTTTTTTTAAAGGTAAATTTTAAGTTAAATTTAAAAGTTTTTACATATGGATTTATAAATAAATGTACAAGGAAACCAATTTTTGTTAGCAAATATTGCACAAAATCTGTCGCTAGCTATAAAATTATAATATAATTATTAAAATATTGATTAAAATGTTGCCTCAAAAATGTTTGTATTATCTGTATTTCAAAATTTTATAAAAAAAAGATTTAAAAATCATGTGCTTTAACGCTTTTAGTAACAAAATGCTTTAAATTTTTATTATTTAACTCCTAAAAATATGCTTTAAATTTATGTTCTATTTCAAATATAAAAAATTTTTAATATTTGTAATTTATTTAAAACAATAATTATAAAGTAATTATTTTATGAATTATTCAATTTAAACAGATTTCTACATTTATTTAGTAAAACAATAAAACCCACAAATTAAATAATAATTTAAGTAATTTTCATAAACTATTTGTAATATACCTTTTTATTTAACCAAAAATATAAGAGAAATTTTTCGATTAAAAATGCTTGTGATGTGTCTAAAACTTATAAGGAATTATTACAGCACGTGTTTTGATTCACAAACTTAATTTACATTTTCTAAATTGTTTTATTTTTTTTTCTTTCTTAAAACAAATACTTACTACTTTAACTAGCTGACAAGTAAATAAAGTGTATGAAAGGGAGGAAAACTGTCAAAGTAATCACTCAACTTTAAGACACGAAACAGCAAGAAACAATATAAAGGAAAATTATTTAAAATAAAAATTTAAATTGCCTGAAGGGAACTTATACAGATTTGAATACAATTTGGTGTTTATGATAATTGAGAGTTTTTAATGTGGCATATTTTAGGGAGGTATTTGCGGAAGCAATTCTAAGGAATGCTTGAGGGCAAACATAAGCTAATGTAAATATTTAGGCCAAATGAATATCCGAGAAAAATGTTACAATAAGTTAAAGCCACACGACTATGATGAATAAATGTGCTAGAATTCTTATTTATTAAAAAAAAGAAAGCAATTGAATACTTTTGAACCACAAATACTCATTTATTAATAATAATTTAAATGCCAAAAAAAGAAACAAAAATTCATGTACAGGAAGCTAAATCAAAACATTTCTTCAGACCACAACTGATAATTGCTTGCAAAACCATTGCGTTTTTTACAAAACTTATCCATATTTTATATATTTGTATAAATGTATTCTTTTTGGGTATTTACTTGGTTTATAAGTTTTTGCGGGAACATTGTCGGAACGACTCGGACTTTGCTTTATTGAAGGTAGTATTTTCTTTCTAAGTTCCTTTAAAACCATTTCTCCTTTATTTAGATTCATAATTTGTGCTTAAGATTAGCATGTATCCTTCAGCTTATGTGCGCGATGGTCTACTACTCCATAAAATAGTCTATTACTCCACAGGAAAGTAGATGATGGTCAACTATTCCATAGAAGAGCAGATGGTCTACTACTCCATAAAAGAGTAGAGTGGTAAATACTACTCCATAGGAGGATAGATGGTCTAGTTAGAGGTCTACTACTCCATAGGAGAGTCTACTTCTCCTTAGCAGAGTAGATGTTCTAAATTAATTAAATTAATAGCAAACTGGTTTTTGTTTAAGTCACAAACAAAGCAAACATATAAATATATATCCGATGGTAAATTTTGATATTTTTGTGCAACTGTTTCAAAAGGTACAATTGTGTTTTAGGTGTCACAGTGTGTCTCAGACTGACGCCATATAAATATGATACCTCCCTTTAATATTAAATATTAGAACTAGAACTGGTCATTAACCACAATACACCAGTCACATAACTAGTTCTATGTTCGTTTCCTTTATCTCTGGTATAATAATTGCAACAATTTTATAGACCATATCGAGGCTTCGGTAAACGATTTAGATCCGGTAAGGAATCCAGAAATTAAAAGCGACAAACTTATATGAGAAAATAAAAAATGTATAAAGAAAGCGGCTTAAAATATTTTAAAACAATTGTTTTTTATGATTCAAGAAACTGTTTCAATTTCCTTAATACAACCTTACCACTCATGGGAAAGTGTTTAATGTTATGATTTAATTGATTTATTTTACTTTAAACAAAATCATTTCAAAATCGTTTTAATATTTTCTTTTTATATTATCAATCTGATTGCCAACTTTGTATGTTTTCTTAAGAAATGCATAAATATAATTCATATTTCTGCATTCTTAAGAGCCAGCATTTCCCAGCAAGCATTTTTTAGCTAATGTTTTTGTAAAAAAAAAACATAAAACAATTCAATTAAATTCAAAGTGATACTTATTGCAAGATCAACACCATATAAAATGTCAAAAATGTTAAGTGGTTGTACTCTGCTTTAACTCTAAACTTATTAAATAGTTTGATGGTTTTAATTAAAGAACGTCCTATAATACCAGTGACCGTACCACACATGGCAAATATTTGACGATAAAAACGTAACCACTAAGTAAAATGGATTTTAATCCTTTTATTAATTACAAAAACTTATTTTATTTAGGACAAGTCATACAAACAAATTTAGTTTTATTTGATTTGATGATGTTTGATCTTACCAAATACTTGTAGAAAGTGGCTTAAAATATTTCAAAACAAAATACTTGTAAGATCAAATAGCATCAAATTAAAATATTATTTAAATAATTGTTCCCGCATTTGTATTGTGGGTTAATATGGTTTTGCGTTAAGTGTCAGGCACAAGCTTTAAATAATGACTTAAACAAGGTATTGTTGGGCTATGTCTTGGCTTTGAGCTGTGTCATACAGAATACTAGCTGATGTTCTTAATTGCAGTTTCAATAACATGTGTTGAGTTGTTGTTCACATGGTTTGTTTTCAATATGACTGTGTTTTTAACAAGCAAAAAATTTAGTTTCAAAAAAGTTTGTTGGTTTCAAGTCCATTTAAATTTTTTTGTATAATCAGCTAGAAGCCTTCTTTTCTTTTTTTGAAGACATCTATCTGCAACGACATTTCAGCAAGTTCAATAAAAGTATTAACCCAAATTTTGCATTTTTTATGCATTAAAATCTTCATCAACATCAACGTTATCATGAGTTTTCTTTACAATTCAGGAAACCATTATAAAAAATTGAAATACTGCTACATTTATTACTAGAATGTAGATAATATTTTACTAGCAACAGCAGCACAGCAACCAACAGAGAAATGCACGCTATCATAATACTTTTTGCTACAAAAGTTGCACAAAAAAAAAAAAAAAAAAAACAAATCAAAAATAATAATTTGGACATTGCAAAAAAAAAAAAAGAGAAAACAACAATAATAATTTCCCCTACAGCAATATAACATTACTTGTGCTGTCTTTTCTGTATTATTATTAATAGGGCCATTATAATTTAAATAAATTTGCCAGCTTTGTCTACTGTGCAGCAGCGGGCGTCGCTGTATGAATAAATATATTTCCGTCTGCACATGCATTTCAACAAAAAGCTTTAAGAAAATATTTAAATGAGTTTATTTTAACCAGAAATAAGATAAGATAGAATTGAAATAAATTTATGATTACAATTATTATTTTGTTATTATATTGTTGTTTTTGCAACTTAAGTAAATATTAATATTTTGTTAAAGATTATTAACAATTTGTACAATATATATTTATATTTACTGTCACCAAACATTGCTAGGCACAATGGTCTCATTAAAGAAAGGGTAATACCCCTGCGGCAACTAATGCTAGAGGAGAGGAGCAGGTGGGTTTCTTTGGCATTGGCGTAATTTATCAGCAAATTACACATACATACATATACGAGTAGATTGTGAAATTAAAGTGTAGGAGGATGCATATGAGTGAGTAGTAGTGATACAATAGCTATTTGTATGATGATGACAAATACTTTGTTATCTTATTAAATTTTACTTTTTCAATTTTGTACTAGAAAAGCAAATGGATATTTGGAAAATATGGATTTGTATAAGAAAGTTTAACACCAAACATTGTCACGCTATGCAGTAATCTTTACGATAACTTGTTACCTATTTATATACGAGTAAATATTAAAAAATTTTACCTTTGACCCCCTACGATATGAAATAGACTTTGTAAAAGATATGTCACATTTTTGGTGAAAATAATACTGTAACGCTATATTACGCCTTTAATATTAATCACCAGAATGGAAGGTTTCACTGCTTACCATGATACCAAGGCCGGGAAAAGTAAGTAGAATCATATAGACCCATCAGCCTATTGACAAATATATCGAAGCTATTCGAGAAAATACTCATGAACAAGTTATACCCGATTTTCAGTGAAAACAATTGTATTCCAAATCATCAATTTGGATATAAAAGAAAACACAGTACTATCGAACAAACCCATAGCCTTGTCAATAGCATCAACAAAACATTTGAAGAGAAAAAAATATTGTTTCGATCTATTTATTTAGATTTCTCAAGCGTTTGATAAAGTGTGGCATGATGATCTAATATACAAGTTGAATTTAAATTTACCCGTAAACACACATAAGCTATTGGAAAGCTACTTAACTGGTCGAACATTTAAGCTTAAAGAAGGAGATTTCTTAAGCTCCGCACAATCCCATTTAAGCAGGAGTACCTCAAGGAAATATACTGGGACACTTATTTTATTTGATATATACATCTGATATGCCAACAAACAATCGTACTTACACATCTACATTTGTTGGTGATACTGCTTTTCTTATCTCACTACTTACAAAATCATATATCTGAGTTAGAAAACTGGTTAAAGCAATGATCGATAAAAGTTAATGAGCAGAAAAGCATACACTTAAACTTTACATTGAGCAGAGAATCACGCTCTCCTATTTATAACAATAATTAAGCAATAACATAACAATCCGAAGTTAAATGCCTCGGCATACACTACGATCGCTCCTTACATGGAAATCTCATGTAGATGCAAAATTGACTCAAATGAAATTGAAATTGATCCAAATTAATTGGCTCATTGGCAGAAATTCTAACCTTAGTTTTGATTGCAAACTCTTACTTTATAACTCAATCAATCATAAAACCTATTTCGTGTTACGGAATCCAGCTATGGGGAACAGTCTCAGCTTCAAATGTAGCCAAAATTCAAAGACGCCAAAACAAATTGCTACGAATGATCATAATTGCCCCCTGGTATATAAAAAAATTCGAATATCCATAAAGACCAAAAGGTGTATTTGGTAAAAACTCAGACAAAACCAAAGACAAGAAGAAAGGCTACCAACTTAATTAATAAAATAAGCAATGGTCAAACAATTTTCGTCCGGCACTAGCTAGACTAATAATTCAAATTTTTTAGATATAAGATTTCATAAGTGATTGTTAGTTCGTTTTTAATGAAGATACAATAAATAAATAAAATAACAAAGAAAAAAAAAACATTATCGGTAAATAATTTTTTTTTTTTGATGTCCAACATTTTTAATGACCAGCATTTCCTGTATTTATTTTGGAGATTCCAATTTATTGTATTTCTAGCTCCTGCACAGGCAACGTTTGATGAATATTTGAAAATCATTAAGATTGCTGAAATTTGCATTCCATTTTTCACAGCCCTAGAACGCAACAGACTTTAGGCTGCTGTTAAGGATATTTATCTTTGGCGTTTGGAAATGTATTATAAACTCTATAAAAACTTGAGTTAACTATAGGCTTGTCTGGACTTAGTTCTATGATTTTGTTCTTGCTGTGTATATTGTTAGTGTAGAGCAAAAATATGCTAAACCTTTTTGCAATTGCAATGATGCAATACCAGTTGCACAAGATTGTGAATTGCGCTAATGTGTGAGTTTGCTATTCACAATGTTCTGGTGGCCTTGTTGGTTTGTTATTATTGTGTTTATACTGGCTTGACTAAGGATTTGACCCATATGTCCATATTTGATAGTACACATACATATGTGTACGCTTGTGTAAGTATGTAGATTAATGTTTTTAACTTTGTGTTTGGTTATGTTTTGTCTGCTGTCCATTGGTTTGGTTGGGTTTGGTTTTATTGTTATTGTTATTTTGTGTTTTTTTTTTACTCCGCATGTAGGACCCTTAATATTGTTTAAAGCTGGACAGACAATCGACATTGACCAATATTGTTATAACCTTTTAGCTTTTGCTAATGTATGTTGTTGATTTAAATTTTTTTTTCTTTGTTTTCTGGCTAGTAAACCATTTTAAATGGAGTTTTTTTTTGGCTTAATGCCCTATAACGCAGGATATTAAAAGTTTGTAGCTTTTGTAAATATTTAATTGTAATGCTTTCAAGTTCTAGTTATAAGTTCTTTTGGGGTAAGCAATTAATTTCGCAAAATAATTGTAGTTGTTAAAGGGTGTTTTATGGTTGGCTTTGTTTGACTTTTTTGTACACACATAAATAGTAAATCAATATTTTTTTTGTGGTAGAAGGAAAAATACACTCTCAACATTATGTTAATAAATCTTTGGTGGTCAGAATTTATAGTTACATTTATTGTCACTATATGTTTTATATTTAAACACTTAAAGGGGTAAAACGATACAATAAAGCAGTTGTATAAAGGTTGATTTAATGTCTGCAAGTAAGAGTGTATTGGCAAGAACATAAATGTTGTATAACTGTTATATTTCAAAATATTGACCAGCATGTGTTTGGTGAAATGTATTTAGTATAAGGTGAAGCTACAAAACCAACTACCTTAAAGGACTTCAACATCCTTTTAGCATCGAGTCTTTGGTCGCTAAAAAGGCAGTAAATTAGATTGATGTTAGTGTCGTATGTTGTTTAAGAATAATAAGTAGTTTAAGATTACTGTTTCAGATGCTGACAAGAAGCTTAGTGGAATTTCTCTTTGCCAGTTGTTGTGCAAGGCAACTCAACATCTCCAACAAAGAAGTCTTCACTAGTTGGATCTACAGCTGTAAACTTATAGTCAGTTTTAGTGGAAACCTAGTCGTTGGAAGAGTGGAAGGAAGGAGTAAGACTGTATAATTCCTTTCAAAATATTAATGGCAAAGTGTGAACCCAACTGCAAATCTTATCAAATAAGAGAAGCAAAAGTATAACCTTTCCTAAATGGTGTTCATTTGACGCCAAAACCTCCAAGCTAAATGGTATGAAGATTTTATAATCATAGTATCAGACATAGTGCAACCTCAGTAGAAGATGTTATAGAGTAAGAGAAATGCAAGTGTAGCCACTCCTAGACATGACAAACATAAACGGCCGTCACTTGAAGTCAATGAAAACTATGTACATGAACCAAAGCCACATAGTTAAAAAAAAGAAAGGGAAGGATTACATAATTTTGTCTAGCATAACAATCTGACTTGGTCGAACAGCTTGCAGGTTAAATTACGAGATATTAAAGATCAGTGAAGACAATTTCGTAAATCTAAACGACAGTCATCTCAAGCCTAAAATCTTGGTTACACAACTCCAAGCTAGATCGTGCAAATAAGTGGCGAAAAATCACGCGTAAACTAAATTTTTCGATAATCTCTTGTTCATTTTTATTATTCGTATAACAAAGTGAGCAAAATTAAGTTTATTGTTGTAGTGACGATATACAGGAATTATTTCAAAACCATTCATGTTTGCTATTGAAATCATGATTTGTTGGCATTCTTTTGAAATGCAATTTTGTATGTGTATAAAACGCCTTCTAGAACACCTACTGAGATAAGGCATATTGGAAGGTCTTCTATAAAGCCTGCAAATGCAAGCACTTGCAATTTAGCCTGCTGGGAATACCTCAGCTTCTTATATGTGTGTATATACATATACATATATGTTTGTACATAAGTGGAATATTGCTTAATTTAATTAATTTATCACTACCAGATAGATACAGTGGGAAGCAAAACTGCCAGGATATTTTGCATTAGAAGTGAAGTAATGAAAATAATACAAATATTGGTATATTATCATATACACATACATACATATGTATGTTGTATGTATTTTTTTTTTTAATTGAAAAATTATTCTACATTATAAAGCACAAAAACTCACACAAATGGCCTCAAAAAAAATATAAAAAAATTAAAAAAAAAAAAAAAATTCACTATTCGAACACTTTTGCACAGTGGTATTATCAAGCTTTTATTGCTCTATTTGTGCATTATTGTTTAATCTGTAAAGTGATTAACTTGATTTTGAAATAAAAAATTAAAAGATCTTTAAAAATGAGAAAAACACAAACTGATATTGAAAACAATGTAATAAATTTGTTGCAAAATAATTATTTATGCCGTAAAATTGCTGAAAAATTAAATTTAAGTAAATCCACAATAAATGATGTAACGCAAGTAAAAGTGCTATATTCGGCTATGCCGAATCTTATATACCCATCACCTTCTTTATGGATGCATAATTATGTCGATAAACACGCCATCTGTTGATGAATTTGTTCGTAACAATATTAATACACTTTGTGTGATCAACGCCATCTGTTGATGTATTTGTTCGTAACAATACTAATACACTTTGAGTGATCAACGCCATCTGTTGATGAAATTATTCGTAATAATATTAATACACTTAGTTTTTTTGATGAAATTTTCAGAGGTTGTCTCGGATGCTGATTTTAAATAGCAAATTTCTCGAAATCATGTCTGACAGAATTATTGAAGATTTAGATGCCGAAGACATCTGGGGATTTCAGAAAATTGATTTCAACAGACAGCTTAATAGACTCCGCTATCTATAAGGATCCAGAATATATATACTTTATAGGGTCGGAAAATTATATTGTGGAAATTACAAACGGAATGAAGGTGAAGGGTATAAAAACGACGTAATATAATAATAACCAAGGGGATCGACCAAGACTGCTTTCTGATGTTGATGCCTGGCAGATTGAACGTTTGCTACATAATAAGGACATCAAGACCCCGAAAAATGCTGCAAAAAGTAAAGGTAAGGGTGTCAGTTTCTGGACGGTTAGACGAGCATTAAACAAAATTGGTTTAGTAGGCAGTGTGAAGAAGATAGAAATTCCAATAGAAATGTAAAAAAAAGCATTTATTTCTGTGAAACCAGTAGATGACTAAAAACGGGTTATTTAGAGCGACCAAACGAAGTCAACCAATACCACTCTAATGTAAAAGAATACTATTGGCATAGGCCGCATTAGAGCATCCAAAAACAGCATACTTAATGAAAAACATCCGGACAGTTTTGCTGCCCACTGTATGTATGTATAAGAAAGTTGGAATTATCTTTTTTTGACTCTACCAAACTGTGAAAGGCAATGAGCTGTGACTGTGAAATTACTTACTGGAATGCTTACAAAGAGTCTCTATCAAATACGAGAATTGTGTATGAATTTGTTGAAAAGATGAGAGTAGAAATGCACTCTACGAAGACCTGGAAGAAGGCAATGTAGTTCAGAGTGAACAATTTATTAAAGGCTATAAACAGCCTTTCAGTACAGATCAGAGACCAACAACGCGGAAGTCAAAGAAGTCAACAAAGTCATACTTTTAACAGAGTTTCTGGATATTACACAAGTTATTGGGAATTATTTGAAATTAACAAATAATTGTATAAGACATAGAAAGAGAAACTTAAATGTGTTCAAAAAATAAGCAAAAGTCACTTACAACATTGAAGATAATCCAATCAACAGAATATTCTATTTTAAAGAAACTTATATACAAAATGCGCTAATGCTGTCTCTTAATAACCTGGCTTAAATTTTCAATTATTTAAGCATTATATTTTTTTGTTGTTATATAACACATTAATAACTCTTTATGCTGTTTTGTTTTTTTTTTTTTACTTTTTTTGTTTGTTGTCTGGGTAAGTGTTAAATAGATATTTGTTTGTTCGTGCAGAGCAAGAGAAGAAAACTAATTAAAATCGTATTTTGTCACTATTCAAAACCCACTGAAACCCAAAAACTGCTAAAACAACAAGAAAAGAAATATTTAATTACCTTTTAACTCATGCGACATGCAAAACGTACATTAAATTAATGTTTTACCCTTGTAAAAATGACTCTCCAGAGACTTGACTTGCTATATTCTGGCCCCATTTCTTCTTAGCCTTGCTTATGTTATTGTGGTGTTTGGTGCACAAAGGACAAAATCGATGTTTGCGAACATTTTCGCAAGAATAATGTTATTAAGAATAGAAAAAACAACAAACTAAACGAATAATACAAAGATTATAAGAAAGAAAGTGTGAAATAAAGAAGGTAAGTGAGTAAGGTAAAATTATAAGTAAAACCAAATCCCAAAAGTCAACTTTCTATGGTATAAAACAAAAGATATTGGCTCAAAAGACATTGTTGTTAATGTTGTTGATGGTGGTGTGGTGGCAGTGGCAAATGTGCTTTATTTGTTTCCTTTTCATATTCTTAAGCTGATACAGCTGAGTAGTGTTATATCAAGGTTTCCATCTATGCGGTTTCATGTTGTTCACTGTTTATTTACAATGGCAAACAGGGCTGTATGATAACAGTATTAAAAAAATAGTGGTTGCAAACTGTTATACCCAACGCAGCCAGGCTTTCAAGTGTATAAGTGAATGAAAAGTTAGAGTGACTTTAACATCTTTAAAAGTTGCGTGTTATTATTTACCATAACGGATGTGTCTAATCCAGTCAAAGTGTCTGTGTGTCTGCGAATATTTACAACAAACATAAAGATAGATAAACTTTGACTACAATGTATTGTATGCAATGGAAGTCTTTTTTAAAAAAATAGGCAAATGTGAAAACAAGGCAGTATTGAAGGTATCAAGGACCCATGGGGCCCGACATACAGCTCTATAATGTTTCCCCAGTAATTAATTCACCTACTATCTCGATACTACAGTACTCCTGGTTGGAAACAGTAAATATCTCATATAGAATTCAAACCACCACAGTGATTTTAAATACTTTCAAAACTAAATCAAAAGATTCCACTTGAATGTTTACAGACAGCAGGCAACCACGTAAACCAACCAGAGTACTCTAACACACTGGGGAAACCCAAACCGATTCTAGCTTGGCCGAGCAAATTATTAAGTCCAGTGGCTGTTCCCTTTATATCAGCAGGATGCATTGCAATTACGATGCAACCAATGTAGCGCTCAGGAAATGAGCATGTTGGTAAAAGACGATAGTCGGAAATTATGTTGTGATGATAATTTAGTAACTATAACCTAATCACTGGAGTAGCTATGTTGCTGCCACTGTCAGATCTCCACCTAATGCCACGAAGAAGATTGATAGAGCCACTATACACTTTGCATTTTTCTAATGAAGTTTGCAGAGCTACACTTTCCCCTGATATTTAACTAGATTGCAGAAACTAGAGATACAGCTTAAGTTTTTGAAAATACTAAACTGTTTCGACAAAGTTTAACCTGGGAAACCTCCAAACAGAAGGACCCAAATCGTTTTATCAGCTGTGGCTAAGACACCACCATAGTTAATTAAGTTGCACAAGAGTTGAACTCACAAAAACCACTTGAATATGTTATGCAATTAAACCCATTGAAACCCCATATTCTGGTTATCTCCTGTGCTTAAGAAATTCGTGGCTTTTCCACTTCCCACACTAAGAACAAAATCTTTCAGTATCTTATCACTAGTATGTAATCTCCATAATTAGCAGCTGCACTATAACTGTCCCATTTTTCAATTTCAAAGGCTTCAATCAACAAAATCCTCGTTAAAGATTGATCCTTTTTTTATTGAAATCTCCGCAATCCTAAAAAGTCGTCAGCTGTTTCTTCCAAATAAACTAAGGAGACGGATCATATACTTTTTGCAAGAATATCAGACGTTCATTGAGTCAAGAGAGATCCACGTTAAGAAACGCTCCTTTTGAAATTTGACTCATCGAAAATTAACAATGCCGTCAGTCATGTCAGTCATCATCGAGGATTTATTTTAGTTTTTTCATCCAATCAGTCTGTGAAGATTTTCTAATCCTTTCGAATGCCCAAGATAGCCAAATTATAGTCATCATTAAAGAAGATGCTAAATTGTAACTTGTAAACAAATTGTCACACTTCCACGAAAAAGTTTACAACACAAATCTTGAACGTCTCGTTCACCTTGAGTTTTTTTCCTTTTTCCAGAACGCTCCACACTGTATATATTTGTCTACTCAGAGGATAAGATGTAAGATCATTACAAATCCATCAGACTTTTATCCCATATTTCGCCGGTTTTGAAGGAATATACTATAAAACCTAGTTCCCCACGGAAGGGCGAAAGCTGCTCGTCAACCATAATGTTGCCTCCTGCTAAATAGTTATTTTGTAGGTTTCTGTTTAACATTAGAAATATGTCAGATATGGTAGTTGATTTATTACTTTCTTTGCGGTACTGGCGTGTATTGCCATTCTCAAATATTATCTAACGATCTTTGAATACTCATCGATACACGATACAAGGGATGAGAACTAATTTTTTTTTTATAATATACACATGTTGTAATTGCATTAGTTTGCTGATAAAAATAAAAAATAGTAGGTCAATATAAGCACCGGGTATGACGGTTGTATACATAATGAAAACTTTTTGGTTGTAGACACGATTTAAGCGAAAATTGAACTGCAATAAAGACTTAAGAGCTGCTTTAGGCAGTTAGATCAGAATATTTAACAATTTATTTCTGTAAGTGTTGCAATATAATCACCCTTATCGTGAATAAAAATTCCACATGAAATTTGTTCCCTTTTATTTTTTTAACATTGAATTTTAATAAGACAAATGTGAAAAGGGAACAAATTTCATGTGGAATTTTTATTCACGATTGGGTTGAATATATTTGTCTTTTGCCTTCGATTGTGTCTGTGATTAGCTGTCGATTAAAAAAATTGAACAGGAACTGTGATTGTGACCAGTTTCACGTGTAATGTTTATACGTTTTCCAAAAGATGTCATATACTGTAAGTATAAAATCTTTTTAACGGCCATATAATAAAGCCAACTGTCAATGCTGTGAAGATAACTTTGAAAATATCCCCTAAGGGCCCTTTACACATAAGTTTGATTACATCTTAGTAAATATATACTACACTTGTATTTGTATATTTACCAAGTGTTTAAATAAAGGCAACAGTACAGCTCAGCAGAAAACAAGGTGATTTTATAATACGGAAAACTGAAAGAAAAGAATTCAAAGTACAAACAACAAGCTGAAACAAAAGCCTTAATAGAAACACACACGAACACCTTGTTCAGATACTACATTGGATGGATACTCTGTCGTGATTCTTATTATTGCCATCATAGACAACATTGATAATGATAATGATGATTACGATGACGATGACGTTACTGGTGGCTGTTAATATGGTTGATTTTGATGCTGATGTTTCATGGCTGATAAACAAATGTAAAATATGTACTAAAACATGTAAATATCTATATTCTCACAATGTTCACAAGTTTATTATGCAAATGCTTTTTTTTACCTTTACTCATTCTTCGATACATTTATCCATTCATTCATTCGTTCATTCTTAATGCTGTCTTAACTTTTGAGGTTAATTTCAAAATGTTATAGAGTTTTTCAAAGAAGAATTCGCCAAAAAGTTTGCTGTCAAAATTTAAAAAAATGTTGGTCTTTTATATAATTTTTATTTCGTTGTTTTCTATTTTATGTTATCATTATACCTCATTTAAGACATAACTTTTTGTTTAGAAAATTTATGTTAATTTCTTGTTACTTCAATAACTTTTGCACTCTACAGTAGAGTGCTGGAGTGCAAGAAGAGTTTGTGCCGCTGGTACTTAAAATTCATACCACCAAAGACAATAGTCTCATTGTAAAATTAACTGCATGCAGATATTGAAGCTAGATTTGAGCTATACCTGATTTCACACCGACACTTGTGGTGTATGTGTTCCACCAGTTAAAACGGTCTAGAGATGGTTTGCGAATTGGCGATTTTCAGTCAGAAACTAGTCTTAAGACCAACAAGTTTAGGCTTTGCTCCATGAAAATTGTTGTCAAACTCAAAAGTATTGGCAGCTACTCAAGCAGCAATTTCAAAATGTTTACAAACAGCAGGATTCACTTAAAAGCAGTGAAATTGGAAGTAACATATAAATTAAAGCCGAGTGACCTTGAAAGACGATTCTGCACGTCCGAAATGCTTGTTGAAAGCTATAAAATTAAATCAATTTTGCATCGAATAAACCACACGAATCGACAAAAAGCCAGAGCGCTAAGTTAATGCTCTGTATTTGATGGTAACAAAAGAGTGCTTAAATCTGAAATATGCTGAAAATTAGCCAGAACACCACAGGGAACCATTACCGAACGCGAGCATTGTTGGAAAAAACGTCCAGAATATGTAGCCAGACATACAAGCGTAATGTTCCAGCATGACAACGCTCGGCCTTATGTTGCAATACTTTTTTTAGAAACTATTTAGAAAGTATATAAATGGCACAAATTGCAAGTAGATTCGGAATTCCTTTAAACAGCCACTAACGCAGTTGCCTGGACTGTCAGGAGGTAGAAACTATTTTCACCTTACATTCTAAGAAATACATATTTCAAAATACATATACTATACAATCTAGCAAAGACATCAGTTATAAGATGGTGTGAATGCAACAGGTAGTATATAGTACTCTAAACTCACTAGCATCTGTATCTGATCTAGGTTTACCGCTCTAAATGGTGTGTTCTTCTTCAAAACAAAACCAAAATATTCTACTTGAGTGGTTGAGTGCAGCGAGCAACCATGGTCACCAAACAACACGGACCACACTTATGAATGATGATGCTCTTATCAAAATTTTAAAATATTTCGTAGGTTATTAGTTAAGCGTGCAAAGGCTTTTCAACAAGTCCTCTTGAATTTTCAGAATCCTTTGCTTGTTGACCTGTTAAATTCAGCGAATATACGCGATTTTGGAATGAAATTGAATACATTGTAAAAATCTTCTACGAGGGCGGTTCGGAAACGTCTTAGCGTAGAACAGAAAGCGCGGTATGAACAGAAAAGAGTTAAGTGTTAAGTGGAAACTTCCATCTGTGCTGTATGAATACATGTTAAATTTCTTTTCGATCTGACAACTCCTTCATATAGAAACAGGTGTTCAAAAGAGACGAATTCGCGATTTTTTTACAATGGAAAAATTAGAAATTCATGGTGTCATTAAATATTTAACTAAAACAGATTAATCGAGACAAGAAATTCATAACAATATGATGTTAGGTGAAAGTGTCCTTTCATAAAAACCTAAAAAATTGGGTTGCTGAATTCAAACGTGGTCGTACAAGCATTGAGGATGAACCACGTAGTGGACGTCCAAAAACAGTAACAACAACAGAAATTGTAGCCAAAGTGCATGATATGGTACTAAATGATCGACGAATAAAAGTGCGTGAAATTGCCAATATCATGGACATCTCAAATGATCGAGTCCATTTAAGTTTGCATGAAGAACTACAGATGAAAAAGCTTTCTGCAAAATGGGTGCCACAACGTATATGAATAAAAATTTTTCAAGCTTGTTTAAGAATAATAAACTGGATTTTAAGCGTCGCTTCATGAGACATGGATGGTAAAACAATAAATTCAGAGTACTATTGCAACATTTTGGACCAATTAAATGTACAAATTAGAGAAAAATATCCTGGCTTACAACACAAAAAATAAAATAAATTTTCATCAAGACAACGCACCAGCGCACAAGAGTGTTTTAACAATGAATAAAATCAACGAATTAAAGTACGAGTTGCTTGACCACCCACCTTATTCTCCAGATTTAGCTGTTCCTAAATCTAAAAAAATTCTTAGCTTGCAAACGTTTTACCTCAAATGAGGATGCAATTACAGTTGTAAACCACTATTTCGAAGGCCTTGAGGAAAATTATTTTAAGCAAGGGATAGAATTGCTAGATAAGCGTTGGACTAAGTGTATTGAAGTCTCAGGAGATTATATTGAAAAATGAAAATGTTTTTCAAAAGCTGACTATTCTCTTTCTGTGTGTGCTAGGTTAAAAAGTTTCAGAACCGCCCTCGTACTACTGATATACCAAAAAGTAAAATGGCAAAACCTCCAACATATTTCTTGTTGCAAAAACCTATTAACAGATATACATAACAATCCATTGCGCTTTAAAGACATTAAGTCTATCTAATGGGATAAACATTTGCTCCAGATCGGAGGGTCTGCAGTGATACGTATGTTATTTACAGGTAACACCAAATCTTTTCTGGATCATGAATGAGCTTTACAATTAAAAGGCATTGGCTGTAAATACCCTGCAAATACATAATATTGGTCTACGGGATCCATTTTAGATGAAATGGACTACTTACAATATGGTCCAATGTAAATCAGTCATGGACCATGTCATAGTTAAAAAAGAGTTTGTAGTTAAACGACATGGTTTCGTGTTAACACGATTACATATTGAGTTGTTGTTGTTGTTTAAAACTAACCCTCTTGAGTACTCCATGCCGTAGAAGCATGGAGTAGTTTTGCGACTACTCCGATGGGTTATATGGTACAATCCTAGGACATCGCAATTTTAAATCGACCACCTTTTTTTCATATATTTGGAGTAGTTTTGGAGTACTCCTACTCCTCTTTGGTCTAGTCTTTACATGCATGTATGGACTAGTCGCGTTATTTGCAGGGTATGTAGAGCACTTTAATATCGTATTTGACTATGTATGTATTGTTTCACTTTTGTACTTAATATATTTAGTAGTTAATCGACGTCATTGTCTAATTGAACTCACTTTGGTCCTTCAGCCGCAAAGTTTTACACACAAACTCACAAAGAAACTGACTTAAAGTATTTGAATTAACACCAACATCTTCAAATTACAACGATATACAGAGAATATAAAGCAAAAGCAAACATTTACACATGCAAACAAATGAATAAACATACAGAGACTACATATAACAGACTGATTTTTTTTTTGATTAGGGTATAACTTTTTATTGGAAGAAATTCTATATTAAAAAAAATATCGGACAGCCTATCCAAGTATATCAAAGTGACAACACACTAGATTTCTTAAAAAAAAAAAACTAAAATTAATCTGACTAATTTCATATTAGTTTACCTGGGATGTTATGTATTAAATAACCAATTGACTTCTATCTGCAATATACAGCTCATAGACTTTTCAAATGAACCATAAATTGAATAAAATGAAGTCAGCCAGGTAATAAGATGTGCGTGGAGATAAATTTGAAATTTAACTTCCTAGAAACAAACCACATACGTTAACAGAGTCATGTTAACTATTTAACAGAGACAATGTTAAAGTTTCCAAATTAACACAAAAACAGTCCGAAAAAATTCCAAAAAATCAGAATCTATAAAAAATGTCTCTGAAAATTTAAATAAGTAAAAATATTACACTAAAAAAAATTTTTTATAAAGATTTTTGGAAAAAATAACTGTTGAAATTTGAAAAAGGACTTTGCTGCTTTTCTCACAATTCTTTGAGAAAGTATTGAGAGCGATTCCTGGTATGGTCTAGATAAATGCCTTATACTCAGAAGTTTGTTTTTTTTTTTTTGGAATTTATAAAGGTTTTCCGAAAAAAAGTCACCTTTATTACTGTCTAAAATTCACTACTGCTAGCTTTTTCTACGATATTTTGGCAGAATCTTGATTTTGAGAGTAGCTATTAAAAACATCTTAATGATGACCCATTTAAGATCTGTATATTATACAAGTCCGTAGGTATTGCTATAAAATTTTTTTAATCCAAAAATGTACCACCCTTTTGTAATTGTGTCTGTGTCACAGTTTGTTACTGTGTCTGTCTGTACCTATTTATGTGGTATTTTGTAAATATTTGTCGTTCTTTGTCAGTGTGTATATCTGGATGCGCGTGTGTGTTTACATAAAATGTAAATGTATTTAATGTGTTTTGAGTGGTTATTGTTTTAATTAAATTAAATACTCTATGTCTTAAATATACTAAAAAATTAATTTAAAATTAATTGCATATTATGCCAGGAACACAACTGGGACGAACGACGAATTATAGCGTTTTCACACTTGCAGATGTACATTTAGGAGGAACGCATGAAACATATCGAAAATGTGAAACATACATTCACACTTGCAACATCTAACATCTACCATCAATTAAGTTGACAAAATAAACAAACACCACGCCACAAATATGAAATAATAGAATTAATTATTTGTTTGCAAGAGCAAACCCAGATACTATTGCATTGTATAGAGTTATTAATAGGTTGCATACTGGAGGCCGATGATGATGATTTGTTAAATTCAAATTTCATTTTGTTTGTTAGTTTTTTTTTTTTTGTTGACTATAAATGTCACTTTTGTTGGTGATGTAACTTAAAGTTCATTTTCAATATCAGGGGCGTTACTCTCTATTGCGATGCGAAAGCAAATGCGTACAATTTGTTTTGCTAGTGATGAAACTAAAAATATCGCAAGATGTAAATGGGAACAAAATGTGTTGGGAACATCTTGTGAAGATGTTGAAAGATGTTGATTTTCAGCCCTGTACATTTCTTCGCAAAATTGATGGTAGATGTTGACAAGTGCGAAAAGACTATTAGTCAATGGCAACTCGCTGTGTAAATGCGTCGTATGAAGCACAATTGCGACGTTTGTTGTTTTGTATTGAGACTTCTTTTTTTTCATAATTTAAGATTTATAAATATTAATTATAAGAAAACTTAAAACTATAGCATATTATTTTAATTACAGAAATATTAATTTGGTTGTGCGACAGGCTTATCAAAAATAAAGAAAACTTAATTATATGGAAAATTAATTAGCAATTACTAAATTGAATGTAACAATGTTTGCTGCCGACATTTATATATACTTGCAGACGGTTTATTTACCTTAATAAACTTTAAACTAAATCTTACAAATAATTTAAACCAAAAATAATAAAACTAAATAAAAATAACAAATTAACCCCCTGTGAATTCCAGGAGTTGTGTATGTGTAAACTATGAGTCACCAGGAAAATTATTGTATCATGTACTTTCATCGAAATATCTAAAAAACTGCGACCTGTACTCTACGCACAAGCTTAACATAGTCGTCCAGTAAGACGTATGGACGCACGGACAACGTTAAATCCACTCAGAAAATGATTCTGAGTCGATCGGTGGGTGTTGGACCAATAGTTATGGGCGTTAAAAATATCTGCACAAATCCAATATATCCCCCCACTATGGCGGTGTAGGGTATAATTAACATTATGTTAGTATTAACATTAAAAACTAAAACGAAACAATGTCACCCCGTATTATTTGTTCTTCGTTCGCCAGCGTAAGAAATATACTAAATGTATTACAAATTTCGCTGCGTATGACCAATTCAGGCTACTCCATTATTGTGTACATTTTCATATTTACAAATGTGTCTTATTTTGGGCGACAAATATTCGCGACCAAAAATTCGCCATACGTGCCAGTTGTGTTCCCAGCATTATATGGCAAGCTTTTACAAATAACAATTTCTCATTTCACAGCTGTTGCGTTTATTATTAAACCAAATATATACATTATATACAGACAAATGTAAAATCAAACAAATGTACAGAAAAATACACTTACATATGCATTTACAGCTGATGTTATTAATGGTTTTTAGTGCTGAGAGAAGTTATAGTAAAGTAAACTATCAATATTTTTTATGTTTGTTTGGTTTTGGTTTTATTAACAGAAATAAAGTCAAAGTTACACAAGGTACATTAGGTATTTAAGATGTAAAAAATTGATTTTTAATAGATAAGCCTAAAAGTTGGCAGCAGTTTTTACAAACTTTGTGTACCTACGAAATATGCTATATTAGAGAGATCTAAGTAGATTTGACATTGAACATCAAACCACATATTGTTTTTAGAATATAATTATTTGGTGGTTTTCTTTTAACCTATTACTTAGAATTTTAAATGATTTTCGTGGGGAATTAATTCAACTTTAATTAAACTAGGATAAATAAGGTTTCTTGTTGATGTTACGAAATAAGAAGTAGATATCGTAAACAAATTGAAATTTAAATGTTATTAAAAGAAACTGTCTATTCTGTGAATAGACAGTTCTTAATGTATAATATGTATAATATGACCGAGTTGATTGCTTTATTAGCATTTATTGTATAAAGAAATTTCTTTTGAGAACAAAAACCAAGGTTTTCAATACTGTTTAGTTTTTATATCCAGCTTAATAATTTAATATTGCTGTCAAGTCTATTATCCAAAACCAGCCTTGTTTACTACAATCTGTCGCAATACTGACGCTTGAAACTATTACAAACTATTATCGGCTTAAAATGGAAACAAGCAAGTTTGGTAAAACTAATAAAACTATTACAAGTGAAATTAGTATCTTCAGAGGGCTCAAAATGGAAACACTGTCAAAAAGATTATGGCCTCATACAATGAGAAAACAAGGACAATAAATGTTAATAAATCATTAGCCCATCAATAAACATGCAAGCTGACTATACGTCCTTCAACAATTGCAGTGGTCTGAACCCAGTAAAGAATGAAAGAGTTTCTGAACGATCTGCCTAAAGATCATGAGGTACCAGAGTGTGTATGGTTTCTTCAATCATATTGGTGAAAACGGATGCATAGGACTTTGGTGTATATGTGCAGCAAGCTACTTCGTTTAATCAACCAAACAACACTCTCATGATTGAAAAATTGGGGAACGACTTTTCCTCTGAAACTACGAAAACCCGATAACTTTTTAACCTTTTTTATTGAGGATTTCTATTTGATTCTTTGAAATAGATTTTAGAAATATTGACTTAGACTAGTTTCATCAATTATGCAGTTGACTGGACCATGAAAAGGAGGAAATAGTTTTAGATCATTTTGACGGTGACGGTTTCGATCTTAGACTACTTTTAAAAATCTAATTTAGGGAAATGCGGAAGAAAAACTCGGGAATTTTTGAACAGATTTTATTGAGAATTACTTTCTCAGTCTGTATAATAGATTTGTATAATATTGACTTCGACTTGCTTTACCAATATTGCAGTTGCTTGGACCAAGGAAGAAGCTTTAATTCGGCCATATATCTTCAATTCAAAAATCTTTTCAAATATTGTAATGTTTTATAGTTTAAAGGTCATATTCCTTCGTCCCGAACAAGACAAATTTTCTTCAAAATTTTTCTTCAAAAAATTCAAAAATTTCAAGTCCAAAGTTCTCAGTTCCCAAGACTACATATTTCAGATATACCACTAATACACATCGAACAAGTGCACCTTACACCACTACTTCTGTATAGTGGTCACAATTGTCACAAATCTTCTCCAAAATTTAAAAAAAAGTCTAAATTACTCAGTTCCCAAGATTATTTCAGATATCCCACTACCACACTTAAAACACTAACACCACTATTTCTATATAGAGTAGTATTGGTACAATTCAACCAGTTTTCAACTATTGCATTCGCTCAAACAAATAAAGTAGGAATTCAGGATTGTTAAAAGTTAGAACCTTTGATGTTTGGCAGCAGACTCTTTAAAACCCTATCAAATGTTGCAATATTCTTCTTAGTTCAAAAGGTCAGAATAGTCTACGAGTTTGCGGCAATTACTAAATTATGAGAGTGCCGTACCGTCCTGGGACCAGTAATTGCACTTTAAAACTTTATTTAATATTAAAGTTTTTTTATTGTTATTTTATGTTTTCTTCTTGCACAGTATAAACTTATTTCTCCTTTTCACAGCTAAATACATTACCATTCTACAATATTTCCTTCTAGTAAACCATAAATTGCCCCACAACTATTTAATTTTATCAAAATTTTAAAACTTATTTTACTTCTTGATAATTTTATTTTGATATTGTTATTGAAACCGAAATATGTTAGAAAAAGAAAAGAAACTACTTGCATCCTTTTGTTATGTATCAATATGTTTTCATTTCATTTCGCCATCATTCCATGCATTCATCCGTTTCGTAATACAATTCAATTTACCACCAAAACGTGTTCAATTTTGTGGCAAGTATTCATACTTTAACTGCATGCGTAACAACTACACACAGATGTATAAATGTTCTTCGTACAACTAAAATCTTCAGCAATATTCAATGTTATTGTATGTATAGTATATTGGAGAAAAAAAACTTTGTTATAGTAGTAAAGGGTATTTGTTAGAGTATTAAATATGGGTACAATTCTATTGACGAAAATGAGAAATGCAAAGTTAATGATTAATCGGGGTTTTGAGATAGATTGCTGGTTGCAATTTTATGGACTACTCTTTAGCATCGATCTTTACAAATTTTTTATATGATTTTTAAATTTACAAGGTTAGTAAATGTGCTTTAAATATTAAAAGCAGCTTAGTAGGCAGGCACACGAGCTAACCAGAGAAGGCTTAAGGGCCTGTCATTATAGCAACAAATTTTTATACACTATTTACAGAAGGCTGATAATAAAAGGCGTTTCTTATTACTTGTAAGTTTACAAGTATAGTAAATATGCTTACAATTGTAAACCCATTGCTTAATGAGCAGGCAGACAAGCTTAGCAGAGGAGGATCCAGTTTAAATGTCAGATTTACAGTTACTATTTACAAAAGACTTATATAAGGTGGCGCTTCTTGTTACTTGCAAGTTTACAAGGATAGTAAATATGCTTAGTGAACAGTCAGACAGCTTAGTAGAGCAGGATCTCCTTTAAATGTTTCAGATGCACTGACTGTTGCAATACCGTCAAAACTCCAGTTACTATCTACAAAAGTCTTATAATATAAGTTGGCGTTTCGTGAATGTTCACAAGTTTACAAGTGCAGTAAATATGCCTTAAATATTAAAAATACACTTCTTCAAATATCGACAAACTGACTGTTAAGCTTGGTTTTGTTGCATAATGTTAAATGCTCCTGTTGTCACACCCTGTAAATTTTACACACAATTTTAAGCAGAAACAAACATGAAAGAGAATTTGTGCATGCGTTTTGAAAGTCTGTTAATACAAGCACTTTATAATATAAACGTGATTGGGAAAATCTATTGTAGCCCATAGTTATGGGGTGTATTGTGCTGCGTACTATTTGCTGTATATTTTAAAATAAGTTTTTTTGGCATGCAGGATGTGTAATTCATAACAAAAGGATTTGTTTAAGTGGTTCTAACTATAACATCTCCACGGATTAAATAAATGAATGAATGAGAATGAATGGATATAGTAATTTGTTTTATTTTTTTTTTGGTAACATATAACGAATTTAGCAAAATATTTGGTTGTGTTATATATATTTTTAAAACAAAATTCGTATTAAATATCTATAATGGAAAAAAGTTCTTTTAATGACTAATAATTATTAGCACAAAAATTATTTCCTTAACAATTTCAATTCAAAGTGGTTTTGTTTTTACTTTGTCTTATATTCTTTATGGAATTTTGTAATTTGCTTTTTAAAAACAAATAAAGGGGCCATATGTTCATTCATAAATTATAAACACTTCATTAAACAATTGAATGCGTATTTATGTATTTTGTGTTTTGTTTGTTTTTAATTCGTTTGTAAAAATTATTTTATTCTGCTTAAAACTCATAAATAATGACGTCAAAAATTACTCATTCATGTGTATTGTTTTAAATGAAAACTTTTGAAAATATTTTTTGTTTAATGTTTTCGTTTTTGTGGATTTTATGACGTTCATGTTTTGTTTGTAAATTCCATTCAGAAGCTGCTACTTTAGTTAAAAGTATTTTGTATGGTTTATTGTTTAATTTGTAACATTTTATATACATAAATACCCAGCCAAAAACTTCACTTACAAATTAAGTTAAAAAGTAATAGGAAATTGTATACCAGACTACTTACAAATCTACTACAAAAAGTACTTGGTACTCGTGCGCAAGGTCCCAAAAGTAATCGGTTAGAATTTTGCCACTTTTAACCAAAAAGTTAATAACTTATTTTTATACTTAAAAGCTTTTTGAAAATTGGCAGTTGTAGACTGATTACAACAATATGTTATAACATAAATCAACAAACTTAATAAATATTAACAAAACTTATTGCAAAATGATATTAATAAAGATTTATAACCAAGCTTATTAAGTGCTGTTTCACACGTGTCAGTTTTAGCTGACCAGTTTTTGTTCAAATCTTTTGTGAACCTGGCATTTCGTTCCCAGCGTATTTTCAATTTTCGTGCTCTTTATCTTTAAGTTTCTACTTTTTCATGCAAATCAACATGCAAACAACATTCGTGTAGAAAAGACTCTGAAAATAAAAGCAGAAAACAATAAGAAACTTGAGTAGTACCATCAAGTATGTACCCCCTCTTTTCCCTTCTCCACCAAAAATACTTGGCTTAAAGAGTCAGACTTGAAACATGTAAAAGCGGACTAATTTCCTTAAAAATATTAAGTATATTTTTTGGATTTCATAATTATAAACTTTTTAAGATATACGAGGGTGGTTCGGAAACTTCTTAGCCTAGAACAGAAAGCGCGGTATAAAAAGAAAAAAGTTAAGTGTTTTGAAAACCACCATCTTCCATATATATAAATATTATTGACTTTTTCGGTTGTGGTCTTTATATTATGAACCGGTCATCATGAAATTTAGTACAACAATTTCTATTAAAAAATTGTTTGTGTCGAATTTTAATCTGGTAACAGTATTTATACCAGATTTATGCGTATGTAAGTGAATTTTGGTAGTGGACTTTATATGGGGTCTATGGTCACACACGAACCGCACTAAACAAAATTTCGTTTTGCGATTTCTTTTTACATGCAACATATTTTTGCTCAATCTTGTACTGATATTCAAATTTATCATTGAGCTATTTTTCGGAAAGATATTTGTATGGCGGCTATGAGAAATCATGGACCGAGTGTTACTATTTTCATCACAGTTTCTCCCTCTATCGTATAAATAACGTGTACAAAATTTAATGGCATTATCTGCAATCTATTAAAAAAAAAATGCAAAAAAAAAATGGTTTAAAAATATAAAATTTTTAAGCAGGTTGCCTTATATTTTGGTCCATAACTCTGCTTCTACTATAACGATTTTGCTGATTTTCTATACCAAACTGTCTGACAAAATACAAAACAGTTTTTTCTGGAAGCTCTATGACGTTTAGTTGTGTATTTTGAACGTGAGAGTGTTTTACACCGACAGATGGTCATAAATCAAGCGACTTGTAATTTCGTGAGTAGATTTCGGTAGCTCATAATAGATAGCAACCTTATGGTCCCACCAAATATACAGCTTTATCTTAGCAGAATGAATATATCGATATGCTGTCGATTCGCCCGATTGGCCGAACTTACTCTTCTAGTTAGCGAAATGAATTCAGCTGTTATCGCAAGCAATGATTCATTGCACAAAGTATCTCGGACACACAAAATTATCTTTCAAGATCTAACGACTTCTATTCATAGGGTAACAAATTTCAGTGCTTTTAAAAGAAATCCCACCATGGATATTTACTTAGCGCCATGGATATTTCTCTTTGGTGTCAATCCAGCTGGTTGCCAGGCTTCACATTCCAGGTCCAAATCATCACTTTTGAACCAAGCAAACTATCCTATGCACATGTTCATTAAGTTCATTTGAGAATTGGTGCGATAAGTTAGTTCGTTTAAATCAAATAACGTTTATAGAGTGATAATCATTGTATTAGCTTTATTCCAAAACCTAACTTTTATTTTCAATATTCCCTACTTCATTTAAATGCATTTTATCTTGTGCTAGCAAATGTTTTTATTGCATTTTGATTTTGTTTTGTTTTATTTATATATTTTTGCCATAAACTGCACGTTTTTATGTCACTAAAAAAATGCAGTGACATGTAAATGTCACCAAATATTACGACACACCAGGCACATGTCACAATTGGTGGCTGTGGCAAAACTGAAATTTAAATTATGTTTTACACACACAATATAAGCACATTAGGGTGGCCCCAAAATAAAGTTACGTATGTTCCCGACTAATATGAAAATTTGATTTCTTTTTAAAACTACGTTTCTCAATTTTTTTTTGTCCTGGGGTCAATATTTAGTGAGCTGGATCAAAGGATAAAAAGGTCCTTTTTAGAGGTTTTTTGATTTTTTTCACATTTCTTCCAAAGGAACTTTATGTAAATTTGGTATCATATTAAAGGTCTTTGAGAGGCGCATTTAATGGGTTATCAAAAATTAAAGAAAAAATTTTTTTTTAATTTAAAAATTTTTAAAATTTCAGACAAAATTTTATTTTTTTTTTATTTTTTTCATAGAATTTACTTAAATAAATATTTAAAATTTCTTGATTATAAATATCATGCAATTTAACCCATATGGTTTTTCCCGTTTTTTAGCTTATACAATTTACGTTATTTTAATATCCATTACATTAACGAATTGAGTGAACAGAGATTGTCAGACAGGGAAGAATTTAGGTTTAAAAAAAAATAATAAAAATTTAAATAGATAGAATTTAAAAAAACGGGAAAACCATTTGGGTTAAATTGCATGATGTTTATAATAAAGGAATTTCAACTATTTATTTAAGTAAATTCTATGAAAAAGTAAAAAAAAATAAAATTTTGTCTGAAATTTTCAAAATTTTTGAATTAAAATTTTTTACATATCGTTCCTTTGGAAGAAATGTGAAAAAATCAAAAAACTCTTCAAAAGGACATTTTTATCCTTTGATCCAGCTCACCAAATATTGACCCCAGGACAAAAAAAATTGAGAAACGTAGTCTTAAAATGAATCAAATTTTCATATTAGTCGGGAACATCGATACCTTATTTTTTCTCCATACAAACGGGGCCACCCTAAAGTACATATGTATGTATTTGATGTGCGTATTAAAGTCAAATACAAGTGAAAGATATGAAAAGGCATTAAACAAAATTTAAAAAATAATTTTAAGTGTTAAAAAACTAGAAGTCTGCAGACTTAGAATCTTGGTAGGCCAAGGCTGTTTAAAGAAGACTAAAGAAAATCATGTGGAATGTACGAAGCAATCATAATTACTTCTGTGGAGTTTAAATTTAAATATTTCAGTTATAAAAGTGGTTAAAGTAAATAATTTTGTTTACACTTTGTTGGCTACTTTAAGTTTTTCTCAAATAAAGAAATTCTTAAAAGTGTAATTACTTCACAAGTTTGTGTACTTAACGAACAATCAACTAATAAATTGTTTTAATAAATTATCTGTGAATACCATTAAATGTCAGCTTTTAATTTGATACAAGAACTAAAGACTTTCGTGTGATAAATAGCTTCGTGCTCAAAATTCAATTGTCAAATTATCTTTTATATAAATATATAGCTAAACATTTGATTTCTAAATCCACTTAATTTATTTATACATTTTTGTTTCTAACTTCTGTCTATTTTTTTTTTTTGCTTAGTGCGTTGTAACAAATGTCACATATTTAACTACTGAAACTTTAGCACAAGTTTGACACTGGAACATTTTTGCTGCCAAATATTTTTTGTTCTCACATACTAAACAAACACCTCCCTACAGCTACAAACAAAAATATTTATCTATGTACGTATTTGTACTAAACTTCCGGAAACCATGAAACAAATATGCCGCTTTAGATAACAAACACTAGCAACGAGAAAAATACTACAGTTTTTCTCTTTATTTTTTATGTTTTGTATACAAAAAGTATTACAATACAGATAGTTGCTGGTGTGTATTTAATTTTTTTTATAGTTTTCAGGTCCAACCGAAGAATTGGTCATGTACATATATAAAAAAAAGTTAATTTTTTTACTCTTAAATATTTTGACCAAAAATCCACACAACTTTACTATACATACATATGTATATACTATCTGGCCAAGGGCACTGGCAGCAGTACCAACAGCTTTAGAGCCGAGATAAGTAAATGACATACGGAAGATATTAAGATGGCTAAAGGGCACATTATAGTCAAACTTTTTATACTACGACTGTTTGCAAGAAGTGAGAATAAACCTACAAAAACTGACAAGTATAAGTATTTTAAGTTTATCCTGTATGAAAGTTTTATAGAAGTCATTCTGTTAAAAAAAAAAAAAAAACATACACAGAACACAATATTACTAAAGTGTATTTGGTTTCTTTATTTTAGTTAGGTATACAGAGTGATGCGAGCTGAGCTTCTGTTTCATTGCATTTACAAAACTCGTTAATGTAATATTTGTTTATATGTTGAAGTTGGATTGAAACCTTGGCATAATAACAGTGATATTTTTGCTTAAAAACGGATGCCAAGTCTTATGTCTAGTTTGTCATATATTCTGTTGCCTCGATTGATGTATAGTCTGCCATCTAAATTGTTGTCTAGACTAATGTAGAAACCGATTTTCAATAAGATAAAATCTAGACTAAAGTCTAGGCCGATGTTTACGTTAATGTCAGATTAATGTCTAGACTGCTTTCTACACATAATGTCTAAACTGATATCTAATAAACTGAAGTCTAGAATGATGTCTAGATTAGTGTCTAGATTAATGTCTAAACTAATATCGAAACTAATTACTAAACTGATGTCTAATCAACTAAAGTTTAGACTGATGTCTAGGCTTATGTCCAGATTAATGTCTGCACTAAGGCCTAGAATTATGGATGGACTACTGTCTAGATACCTTGATGTCTAGACTAATTTTTACACTGGTGTTTAGATTAATGTCTGAGACTAATGTATAAATAGATGTCTGACTCCAATGTCTATACTGATATCTGCGACTAATGTCTAGATAGACAGCTAAAATTAATGTCTAGACAGATGTCTGCGACAAATGTCTAGACTGATGTCTGCGACAAATGTCTGAATATGATAAAAAAAGTAACAGTTATTTTAAATTTTTTCAAAAGTATTAATTTATTCATCAATAAATATCTTGTCCCCTCAGATATAATACACTTATGCCAGCGTTTTTTCCAATCCTCGAAACACTTCTGAAATGCGCTTTTTGGTATCGCCAACAGCTCCTGTTTCGAGTTTTCTTTTATCTCCTCAATCGTAGCAAAACGCTTTCCTTTCATCGGTGTCTTCAGTTTTGGGAAGAGGAAAAAGTCAGCGGGGGCCAAGTCCGGTGAATATGGTGGTTGAGGCATGATAACGGTTTTGTTTTTGGCCAAAAACTCATGCACAAGCATCGATTTGTGAGCTGCTGCGTTATCATGGTGCAAAATCCATGATTGGTTTTTCCACAATTCTGCGCATTTCTAACGAATTGCTTCGCGCAAACGGCGCATAGCTTCAAGGTAGTATTTCTTATTGACCTACGACCTTGTGGCAAGAATTCATGATTCACCACGCCATTGCAGTCGAAGAAAACAGTGAGCAAAACCTTCACATTTTACCGAACTTGAGGTGCTTTTTTCGGTCCTGGCTCTTCTGGACGTTTCCATTGGGATGATTGGTCTTTGGTTTCAATGTCATTGCCATACACCCATGATTCGTCACCAGTTTTGGCCTTTTTGGAGGAAATCTGGATCATCGTTGACGATATTCAACAGCTCCTGAGCGATGTCCATGCGACATTGTTTTTGCTCAAAATTTAGTAATTTTGGAACAATCTTCGCTGTCGCATGTTTCATGCCTACAACAACCGTAAAAATAGCTTGGCATGAGTCGAATGATATGCCAACATCATCAGCAACATTTCTGTTACTGATTCAACGATTATCCAAAATCATTTTCTTCACTGCTTCAATGTTTTTATCGGTAGTTGACGTGCTCGGGCGACCAGGACGAGCATCGTCATTGACATCTTATCGGTCTTCCTTAAACCAGTTATACCGCAATTGAACTTATGTTGTGCTCATAGTAGACTCGCCAAACGCCACAGTCAACATTTCAAATGTCATTGCGCATTTAATTTCATTTTTTACACAAAACTATCAGCCATGTCACAGAAATTAATTCCGTTCGGAAGTGGAATTAATTCTGTATTTTGTTACTATAGAAAAAGAACAAGGAAAAAAATTTTCATAATGAAACCACTTTTAATTTGCTGTGTGGAATTATAATTTTAAGAATTTCTAGGTTTCATCCCGAAAAAAGGTTTCCTTGTACTTTTTCTATAGAAGCAAAATACGAAATTAATTCCACTTGCGAACGGAATTAAATTCTGTGACATGGCTGTATATACAGTTTCTTTGATCCATTTTTTCGAATAGTAAAAAATCGAAGATCACACCAAAACACGACTAACGTTTTTATCTGACAGTCCAAAATGGCTAATATTACCCACATATATAACAGACATGTGTACACACATAACAGAAAAAAAGCGAATATCGAAAATACGTAACTCACTACATTTGAAAATAATGGTTATTTTTTGATCACAGCTCGAATATATATACCACTGGGTGTAGGATGTAAAGCTTGACCGGCTATACTTTCTTTTTTGATTCATATAATCAATTCGGCTAATATTTTACCGGAAAAATGTTTGTGTAAATAAATTGTTTTTCAAGTTATACTATAAGTGAGTTACATATATTTCAAAACACTTTATGCTACACCCTGTTTAACATATACATACATACGTATGCCCAGGAATGTAGATTAAGTAGTTTTCTTATGCTTTTATGAATTATCTTGATAATAATGAATTTATTTTAGTTTTTTTTTCTATTTTTTTTTGGTTTTGTGTCTTCAGCTCCCTGATGAGTTTTACTTTTGAAGACTAGTTGCTTTTGCACAACTATTTCATTAAGCAAAAATTTTATTTATATTAAGGATATGTAGTTTTTCTTGAAAATTACAGCAATGATAATGAAGAAGTTAAAGTGGTAAATGCTGGAATGTAAGGGAAGTATGGTTAAGATAATCATAAGTATTTTATGAAGAAAGTTGGTTTATAAATTTCATATATACTAAATACAAATGAGCAAATGAGATAGTTTTGAGTAGATTGGTTAATATTTATAAATACTTAAAAACATTTTTAAAAGCTAGAGTTTTAAGATTTTATAAGGAAAGAAATAATAAGTTATTAATGTTGAACAAAGTTTATATTTAATAACTTGCCAGCTTTATTTATAACATAATTTGTATGCCAAGCTCTACAAAACTTAGTAATTAGTTATTACAATAATTATTAACAAAGTTAAATATATCTGTCATTATAATGTTATTATTATTAATATTTGTACATATTAAAATTAATATAGATGTTTCTTGCTAAGGTCATTACTTTCTGTCACATATTGTTTAATTACATGTACTTGGAAAAATTATATAGAAAACAAAATTAAGTGGTAGTAATTACTAGTTCTGTGTTTTGAAACTTTTTCAATTACTAATGCTAAAATTATAATACAATAAAGCCATCAGACATTAGTCCCTCTAGTAAATAGGTAATAAAAGTTTTACACCATTCGGTTTGATTCTTTGTGTCCAAACATGCTAACGAAAAGTCTACTGTATATGTGCTTTGCAATGTGTTTGTTGGAAAAGCAAATTGTTTTGGTTTATATTAGATTAGCTACTTTTTATTAAATAATGTAGTTTTATCTTGCCAGAAAGTTTTATATTTTGGAGAGAAAGAAAAAAAGGCTAAACAGCAAATTCAAATTACTATTATTAATATTTGTACATATTAAAATTAGTATTGATGTTTCTTATGCTTGGCTTTCACTATGTCATTTTTGTTGTCAAATTGTCCAAATTATTGGCAATTGTATGAAAACGGGTTGTCATATCATGATTGCAAACATAGATGACGCCATATGACAACCCGTTTTCATACAATTGCCAACAATTTTGATAATTTGACAACAAAAATGACATAGTGAAAACGCGGCCTTAGTAATCTTACTTCCTATCACATGTTGTTTAATTACATGTACAATATACATACTTAGAAAAATAATAGAAAACAAAATAAAGTATTAGTAATTATTAATTTGCAAAAGTTTCAAATACTAATGCTAAAATTATAATACAATAAAGCCATCAGACAGTAGTCCCTCTAATAAACGGATAATACAAACTTTACATCATTCTGCTTGATTCTTTGTGTCCAAACATGCTAAGAAAGAGTCTCCTATATACATATGTCCTTTATAATAAGTTTTTAAAAAAAAAACCAACTTATTTTAGTTTATATTACATTAGCTACTTTATATTAAATAGTGTAGTTTTATCTTGCCAGAAACTTTTATTTTTCAGAGTAAAAGAAAAGGGTAGATACTAGAATGCAGCAAATGCAAATTACAGTTAAAAAGAAGTTTATTTCTTTTATAAAATTTTATCTTGCAACAAATGAGCAAACACTCAGCAAATGTTTGACCTTTAATAAAATGTTTGTAACCGCAGGAAATTAAACTTGCAATGATATTTTTTTTGCTTGCACCAGCACTCAGGGGACGATCCCTACTCATGCAATGCATTATGTTGGAACTAGGAAAATATGTTATGGGAAGGAGGATAGAGGAGTTAGTGTTTGTGAACATTTGACTTGAATTTTTCATATATTGAAATTGGCAGAAAATACTTCTGCTGGTAGTCTATTCCATATACGGACAGCACGACTAAAGAACGAATTTTCTCTGTTATTTATTTTGGGATCCACTGTCCAGTCGACCATGAATAGATGGGCCATGACTGAAAAACGTGTATTATGCAAAAAACTACGTGTTTCGGAAACAAGTTCCCTAATTTCAGCAGAACACATTCAATTATAGGATCGATAGAACAGTAAAACACAACCCACATTGCGACGATGCTCCCAAGAATCAATAGAATTGGCCACCCTACTGTCACCGATAAGCATCTACGCGATCGAGTAACTCCAAAATAGACTTCGAAGCATATATGAGAGTTGATGACATTAAATTAAGAAAAAAATATGCCAAATATATAATGAATTAAAACTTTTTATCAATATGTCATGCCACCTAAAATTGGCAGTTATCATTTGTATATGACCAAAAATTTCTTATTTACATACAATAAATAAAAATTAGTTTTGTTACATCCCAAACTTGTAGTTTTCCTTTTTTATGTATTAACAAACTTATCTTTAATTTACTTTATCGTAATATTCCAACAATTCACCTCACATACCTCTAAGTTCATTTAGTCTGTCTAAAAATCACCCTAATAAGTTAAAAATTAATTAAAAAATTATTAAAGAAATTTTACAAACACCAGTAAACTCTTGTATTTATACCTACAAACATACAACCTACAAACAAAATACAACCTTTAAATTTTTACAAACAAACAACTTTTATAATTTTCTTTTAAGCCTAACAGCGTGCTATGGCTTTTAAAATTATTACAGTGAATAGAGCTGCTCAATATGTATGTGTGCTTTACAAAAAAAAAAACTATATTTTGCTTTACATCAAAATATTTTACCTTTAAAACCTCTTACCGACTTAAAAGGTTGAGCGTTTGGGTAAAACATTTCATATTTGCACTGCTGTTGAGATTATGTTACGCCCAAATTGTAACCATTATGAAACCACAACTAATGGCTTGTATTTTATCTTATTGCAGTTTTTTTTTTGTTTTTTCTTTTGTGGTAATTCCATTGCAGCTTGTAATACTTGTAAAAGCAGGCAGGAGAAATATGTAGTTCAAAGGTGTTTTTGAGTGAGGGGTTATGTTAGGAAGGGCTGTCAATTAAAACACTTGTATATAGGCAGTTCAATTTTAGCTTCAATCTTGGATTTTTTTACAACTAAATTTTAGCTTCAATTATAGATCTTTATATAGTTAAATTTTAGTTTCAATCGTTACGTTGTTAAATTTTTGTTTCAATCTCTGGTCTTTATGTTGTTCAATTTTAGCTTCAATTTTAGGTCTTTATGTTGTTCAGTTTTACCTTCAATCGTAGTTGTTTATGTTGTTCAATTTCAACTTCAATCTGAGGTCTTTATATTGTTAAATTTTTGCTTCAATCTCAGGTGTTTATATTGTTCAATTTCAGCTACAATCTCAGGTCGTTATATCGTCTTTATATTGTTCGATTTCAGCTTCCAGCTCAGGTCTTTATATTGTTCAATTTTAGCTTAAATATCAGAACTTTATGTTGTTAAATCTCAGTATTTATTTTAGGTCTTTATGTTGTTTAATTTTTGCTTCAATCGTAGGGGTTTATATGGTGCAATTTTTGCTTCAAACATAGATCTTTGAACAGTTCAATTTCAGCTTCAATCGTAGGTTCTTATGTTGTTCAATTTTTGCTTGAATCTCAGGTCTTTATGTTGTTAAATTTGTGCTTCAAGCTCAGGGGTTTATGTTGTTAAATTTTTTCTAATTTCTGAAATTGACCATACATTTTTGATAACATAAAGATCTGGCGACTGTATAAAGATGTATATAACTTTGATATGTAGCAAAACAAATTTACTTTATTTGAAAGATAATCTTCTGGCTTTATAATTTAATTATGAGTTCTGGCATATGACCTCCATGGCTTGTTTGGACGTAGTCTAATCTGGAGGAGGTTTAATTTCCGATGACTTTTTCAAACATTTATATCGACAATGTTGTCCCCCAAGTCAAGCGTTAAATCGCATGATCTTGAAGCCCAATTGTTTAGGTGTCAGTCTATTTATGTTGAAATGACAAACAAATTGAAACATAAAAACCTTGATAGCTGACAAGAGGTCGCCTATTGAAAAACGTTTTCCCAACTTAAAGTTTTATACGTCTTAAAAAAAACACCCTTTACATTAGCCACGTTGGCGCAAGACACAACAAACACTTTGAATGCAATATTTTTTGCCCAAATCAATTTCAACTTCGGAGTCCAGTTGTGAAGCTGATAGCCTTGGATTTGCTTGACCTGATTTTTTTTTAAATGTGTTGCTCCTCAGGCTTATTGAAAATTTTATTTGATGTCTTTTGGCCTTAGGTATGGACTTGATATTTATGCATGAAACGCTAAACGATTTTTGGGACTGTGGAAATTTGAACTAAATTGACACTTGACTTGACAAAATAAGGCATTTTTTTTCCAATATTCCTTGTAAGTTTCTGCTTATTTTATTTTAACAAAAAATGCTGGGCTGTGCGCCACTGTTACTCAATTTTATATGCTTCCAGTTTCAGTTTTGCCCTAAAGTTTTCTCTGCTCTGCACCATTCATATTGTCTTCTTATGAATTACAAAAAACAAAACTTTGAAGTAACAAATTATTTAAAGAAAAATGTTTGTGTTTATGTTCATTTGTTACTCCCATTCCGGAACCCTTTTAATAATGTTTGTCCCTGTATGCATTACACCCTTACCACAAAAACTACTTACTGTTGTTATTATACTGCCATTAGGAAAGTTGTCTGCCACCACTACACTACAACTCCTATCCACTTGAAATGCCATCACCTCCGCCACTATTACTACTGCTTTGTTTAGTCAAAGAAAGAATTGTCGTCCCTATAAGAAGATTAATTATGTTGAGGTTTTCTTTTTTTTTTCTTTTTGATAAATAGGCTCAAGGTAACCCACTTAAATTGATACTCCTGCAGCAGTAGCAATAAATAAGTGTGTATTTTTAACAGAAATATGTATTTATTGTACTGACCAGTGGTTTTAAGGGTCGCGGTATCCCTTATAGATAGTAAGTTTTATTAATGTTAAATCACTGGAGTGACTAAAATTTACATATTTCTGATTTGTAACGGGTTTTTTGTAGTGCAATGTGTAGTTGGTTGTTTACTTTATACTTTCCAGGTAATCTACATTGAAGTCAATTGCCACTTTAGTGTCCGCCCCGGCGGAAAATATTATAGGTCCTCAATCATCTATATACAATTCCAGTGCTGTGGTAGGGATGGCGCAACTGGTGCCATGAGCTGAACAGAGCTCGAAACTGGGAAGAGTTGATTGTATCACCCCTTCAAAACTCAAAGCTGACTAGAGACTTATCTAGTACCACGGGATCAGTTAGAAGCCGGGGATTCGTCCCTTAACTGATAATTGGTTGCATGTCCCTTCGGACAAAAAAAATATTTTTCATCAAGACAACGCACCAGACCACAAGAGGGTTTTAACGATGGCTAAAATCAACGAATTAAAGTACGAGTTGCTTGGCCACCCACCTTATTCTCCTTTTTTAGCTCCCAGTGACTTTTGTCTGTTCCCAAATCTAAAAAAATTCCTAGCTGGCAAGCGTTTTACCACAAATGAAGATGGAATTACAACTGTAAACTACTATTTTAAAGGCCTTGAGGAAAACTATTTTAATCAAGGAATAGAATTGCTAGATAAGCGTTGGACTAAGTGTATTGAAGTTTCAGGGGATTATATTAAAATATAAAAATGTTTTTAAAAAACAAACTATTCTCTTTCTGTGCTAGGCTAAGATGTTTCCGAACGCAGAGAAAAAATATTGTTATGGATGTTTACTACAGCTATTTCAATATTTTTAAACTTTTTTTTAAATACTATGGTCACTGTAATTATTTGTATGATTTCGGCAATTATAATATGATTAGGATACGAATCATATTACTCTAGTAATTATGTATATGATTATAGTAATTATATAATATTTATGGTTATGGTTACTACAATCGCATATAGGATTGTAGTAATCGCCTGAATTGTAACTTATACAGATTATGGTTACTGCAATCATATAAATAATTACAGTGATCATAACATTGTTAACAAAAACCTTGCAAAAATATTGAATTTTTTGTGGTAAACATGTACAACTATATTTTTTTTCTGTGTGTTGCGGGACAGTTATCCAGAACTACTGGGATGTTTATGCTAGAATTTGTGTATTTGAACACATGCTAACCAGTCTTTTTTTTTTTTTTTTGGTGTTTATTCATCTTCTAGGTTACAAATGTTTTGACATTTTCATTTGTTAACATTTTTTTAATTTGTTTACCTTTCAAGGTAAGATTTGGGAAATGTAAGACAAGCTTAAGTGGACACAATTTATTTCATGTTAATTTGACCCTGTATATTTGCCAGCCTTTATTTTGTAAACAAATGTTAATAGATTTTGAATATTTCTCTACTTTCCAAAAGATTTTAGCTACATATTTATGAATGCTATCAATTTGTCATAGGTTTTTTTTTTATTTGATGTTGTGAAAGTTTGCTGCAAAGAATTCAATGATTTAATACAGTTTCAAGCTCAAACGAGTTTTATACAATTAACAAAGGACAACAAGCAGCTAAGGCCAAGGACTAAAGCTATTTGGAAAAAATACTTTTAGTTCTGTTGAAATTGCATTTTTTCATTTCACTGTAAAAATTTTAATTTCTTTAGTATTTTTTTTTTCTTTCCTTTTTCCAAATATTAATTTACCTCTCAACTAAATTTATATGCATTACAATTGCAATATTGTAGCACTACATGTGGCATAATTAAAAAACTGTCATTTACAGTTGGAAACTTTTGTTCTTTATTATTTAAAACAAAACAAATATATACATACATACATACATACATATGTATGTATTTTTAAATAAAATCTCTGCAAAAGTAATGAATTCTGTAAAAGTTATTAAAACGAAAAGTTTAATATTAATATCTGTATTTTTGCACAAATGTACTCTTTATTGTTTATATTATGTGTATGTATGTAAGTTAGTTTTTTAATACAACTTCCAAATGTTGTTGATGTGACATTAAACGATTAAATGTAAAAGTCGCAATTGTTTTTAATAGCAGAAATGATGATGATTAAGTTACAAAAATCAACGAAGATATTTTGTGGTAATAAAATCCTTTATATTTTACTACTGATTATTGTGCAAAGAGTATAAGATGAAAAGGTAGTAAAATTTTAGCATTAGTCTTAGTATAAGACTTTAGTCTTAGCATAACTTTCGTCTTACACATGAATCTGGCCAGACCTTTTTAAATTTGAAATTTTATTATAAGATATATTTAACACTTTTTAGTTCGCTAGTAATATTTAAAAATTAAATCCTGTAAAGGATATAGAAGGACAATTATTCGAATATTTTACTGCTGACATCACATTTGTAACACATAAGTCTGATCAGACCCATATTTAATTTGTATTGTAAAAACTGCTTTTTTATATTTTTCTTGCTGTTTTTAATTATTTTCTGGCCAGTTATCTATTATTAAATATTTATATCTATTAAACAAGGTTAGGTTAGGTTAATTCGGGAAAAACCAATAAACATATTAACAAGTAACTCCATCTAGTTAATTTATAAGGCGCAAGTTTTATTGAAACTGTCGTTGCACATTTTACAACATCTGCTTTATGTTTTTGTTGATGATAATGGAAGTTGTGATTCCCCTTTTAGCATATGAATATTGAATCATAATTTATTTAAAAATTATAATACATGTACACATACATACATATATGTATTTATATTTATTTAAAAAAAATTGTTTTTTTTCGAATTAAATAAGTAGTCTTGTTTCACACTCTTCAGTTTTAGCTGACCAGTTTTTATTCAATTCTCTTTTGAACTTTCTTGTACTTTTTCATGCAAATCAGCATGCATGAATGATAAAAACAAAAGGAAATAAGACAAGTAAGAGTTTATATTCTGCTGTGCCGAATATCAAATCAACTATTATTGAGATTCATAATGATTTTCGGAAGTAAGCTTTACATGGGGGCTATGGTCAAATATGGACCAATCATCATAAATCTGAAATCGACGATTTTTATATATTTATGGACTATTTGTGTTGAATTCCAACTTGATAGTTGTTTTGATAAGGGCTTTATACGCATTTAAGTGATCCCAGGTCAAATGTATTATTTGATTTGCTTGTCGAATTTCAACTGGATAGTAATTTTCACAAGAGATTTATGTTCATTTAAGTAAATTTCGGAAGTGGTCTTTGTATGGTGCTATGGTCAAAGTTATGGACCGATGCAAACAAAATATTGTTTTGAGATTTCACTTTGCATGAAACTTATTATTGCAGAATTTTGTTTAAATACGGCTTTTCTAAAGACATTTATGTACCATAAAACCATATACCGGGAGAAATCGTAAACCGATTCCTGCCATTTTCAACAGAACTTGTCTTTCTATTACACAATTAAAATGTGCAGAATTTCATGATATTATCTGCATTATATTTAAAGAAAACAGCAAAAAATATTGAGTCAGTCTGAAACTTTGATCTATAACTCGTATATTACGGGACCGATTTTGCTCATGTTTAATAACGAACATTTTGGTGAAGCAAAGAATGTTTGGTAAAAATTTCATTGTTCTATGTCATTTTTTCAAAGCTCTATCGTGAATTCAACAGACGGACTGACGGACGGACATGGCTAGATCGTCTTAGAAACTTATAAGATCCCAGATATTATAGACCTTTTGGCACCACGACCATTTCGATGTGTTATATTTTTAGTGGTGGGTATACAAATTGACTAATACTTGAGGGGTTGTATTTCATTTATTCTCTTTTCACTTCTCATTCAAAAATACTTGCCTTGACGAGTCAGAATTGAAGAGTGTGAAAGCGGACGTACATGATAAACTGAGTGGATCTGAGCAGACGCATGCGCTACGAATGTGAAAAACAAAACACGTGTAAGACGGGGGGATAAAACTAATTTAGTATAAGACAATAATCTTAGTATAAGACTTAAGTTTTAGCATAAGACGTTAGCCTTCGTCTAAGACGTTAATCTTAGTGTTAGACGTTAGTCTAAGTAAATTTCGTTAGTCTAAGTGTAAGACGATGCTAGTCTAAGTATAAGACATTAGTCTTTGTATAAAACGTTTGTTATAGTACACTCTGTACTTTTGTCTACTGCTTTATACTTTTCAATACTTTTTATACAAAATATCTCGTTTTTATTAAGTAACTACATATTTTTTAAAGCACACATTTAACAACCGATTTAAATATCATCGTTATTTGTCTGTGTTTGTTTATTTAATTATTATTTATTAATTCTTTTTGCAGACAGTCCATTTCTACATGAAACTTTTCACACAGTGCCTTAAACTGTTTAATGTCTCTTGATAACTCATGCCTTAATAAATATCTCACTAAATTAAAGCACATGCCTTTGGAAGTATAACGGGTGTAAATTCATTTACACAAACAAACACACACACACACAGACACATTGCTGGTATCTGAGTCTTTGAAATAAAGGATTATTTGGTGTTTTTGAGAGCAGTTGTATTTGTGTTTAACCTGGTATGTATGTATGTATCTATGTGTGTTTGCTTTAATTTCAGTGCTAACTACTTTGCTAAATACCATTCATTTTCAAGTTGACTACATCGAGAATTGAGCTAACAGCAACTTTTCTTAGCAAAATATAACTTTGTCCGTTTCCATAACTGAATGTCTGTTGGTTTGGGTGTCTTTCTTAGCTGGCTTGTATTGTTGTCTGCTTAAAATTTATATTGTTGAAGACATTGCCTCCCTAAAAGTGTTTTTCTTTACAAACTTGCTTTCATGTCTAGATGAAAATTGGGGCTAAAAGCCAGTATTTCTCACTGTAAGAGAAACTTGGAGATGATTCTTAGGAATTATTTAGCAGTTTAGAAAATTATGTTAAATACGAAATTAATTTAAGAAAGTAAAGGTCTGTATGTACTATATATAGGTTCTCTCTCTGTATTTTTAAAGGTATAGTTCAAGTAATGCGAGTATTAAATTTTAGCTACTTCAATTACTTACTTATTTCTTGCAGTTTGAGAATCTCTGTTTTCTCAATGATGTAAATTTAAATTAAACTTTTGTTTCCCTTTATTCCTTTCTTACAATAACTATTATTAGCACAAGATTTCCTCTAACATTTTGGCATTAAAGTTTGCTATCACCAAACTTAAAGTTTGGACTTAAAAATATACGTTATTAAAAGCAGCAAAACTTTTCTGGTTTATTTCTTAATAGCAACACTTTTTGGCTATGCCAGCAGCTTTTATTGTTAAATTCTTATTAAAAACTATAAAATTAAAGAAAATTGAATAGTATTATTCCTCATTTCAATATTAAGTTTCAACCTGTTGCCAAAAATAAATAAATAAATTAATTTAAATAAATTCAATATAGTTTCCTCTGCTCTTGCCTTGCCTATATAACTGCCGTGAGGTCAGGGGCTACATACACGAGCTTTCTGCATCTTTATAGAGCAATTTTTTATTGGCATTATAAATCATTTGGTATACAAAACTTTTGTTGGCAACATTTTGCGGTTGGTAGCATAAGGGTAGGCGTCAAAAGAAAAAAATATATGATGTAGTTTTTTTAGTTTTGCCCATTTGCATTCGTTTACCCCCTTAAAGTTTGCATATGAGCTTGTTGTATGATAAATTACATAATTTTTTTGGCCAGCATAAAACGTGTACAATGAAATGAAAAAAAAATTATGTATGTGCTTTAATGTGTATGACTGTATAAATATTTTGAAGCAAAATGATGTATGACACTGCTAAATATAAAATATAATAAATGACAGTATTTTACAAGAATAATGAAGACAATTTTCAATATACAAGTATATTACAAAGAGAGCAGACAAATCAAAGAGTTGATGAAAATCCAGTAGTCATTGTGTGGATGTAGTGATACATAGTAATATTATTATGATAAATTTCTTTAAATTTTATTAGCAGTCGAAATAACCAAAATTGTCATTAGCAAATTATACTAAGGCTAACGTCTTATATTACTAACACGAATGTCTTTTACTAAGACAAACCCATTGATAGAAAGTTGCTGTAAAGAGACCTTCTAGAAGGCCTTCTTTGGTAGTCACAAGGACTTCCAGCCGCATTGCAAAATCGTTTCAATTAGCCGAGGCCTTGCCTGCTCGCTACTGGTTGCTAGAAGGCCTACTTGAGAAGGGCAATTGAAAGGCATTAGTTTGTAATGCCTCATTTAAGGCGTAATTAAATGTCTATAAATTAATAAATTCTTTGAGTTTATGTAGTTTTAGTAGGCGCCTTAAAGTCCAGAACTGCCCCGTCCTCTCTCTTTGATACGCTACACTTGAGAACAGAGTATCTGAAATTAATATGATTCGTAGTTGGCCCCAACAGACGAGCAGTTCTTTTAGGTTGGGACCCAGTAAAAAAAAATCGTGTTTTTTGAAGCACTTAAGAGAAAAGGCACATAATCGAGCGCTTCAATAGACCCGCTCTTTTAAAGCACTGAATGCTTACGAATAAAATATACAAAAAATATGATTTTTTAGTGCTGACAACGAAGAAGGTTTTAAAGCGCAAAAACACAAATGAAACGAAAGTCAATTACAAAACGAATATTGTGCTTCTCAGTTACTATGAATTTTTCTTAAGCAAAAACATTCAGAAGTACTAAATAATTTAAAAATAAATTACAAAAATGATTGGAAAAAGACGTTTAAACAAATTAATACAAAAAAAAAGGAAAAAAACAAATATGTTGCAATCCTTCCTGTAGAAACAAATTTTGATAGCTGCAATTCCGGAGAAGTCTCTGTTCTTTCTGAAGAAGAAAATATAGTTGCCGGTAACAATAGAACTTTAGCAGAAGACATTAAAGAATGAATATGTTAATATAGTTAGGCCTTAAAAAAACACTTAAGGAAAGCGCTTATTGTTAGCATAAAGTAGTCCTCCAAACCGGGAATACCTCATACAAAAACCATGCATCCCATCAACAGGTTTGAAGCGATTTGAGGTATAAATTCATACATAAAACCTGCTCTTTTTGGAGCACATAATTTACTGGGGAAAAGGTCATAGCTAAAAATTACCAACACTTTGATGAAATTTATAATTTACAAATGTTACAAAATAAAAGCTAAAACTTAAACAAAAATACTCTTTTTTAATTTTTATATCCAAACATAAGAGAAACTCACAAATTTCTCCAGAAATAAGTTGTAGATTAAGCCTAATCTCATCAATAAATTGAGCGCAGATCGGTTCCTAATTAACCATATAAGGCCGGCTGCCAAAATGCAGAGCATAACTCTCTCATAAAAATATTGGTATCCAAATCATATTTAACATAAGCCTGTTTCATTTGGTCCAATTTTGTTACGATCGGTCCATAATATATAATGCCCATATAAGGCCCATCTTCGTTTGTGTACTATTCTTAAAACACATTTCCAAAATGTTAACTGATCACCTGCCAGGAATAAAAGATCAATAATATCCCGGGCAGCGCCGGGCACAAAAAGTTAGTTAAATTTAATTGAAATTTAATAAAATTAATACAAAGAAAATTGTTTTATCAAGTAGCAGCACTCACAGCCCTTAAGAAATATTTTTAAACCTTAGTTTTTTATTGCAATTTGACCATAATGAATATTTGCCGCAGAAAAGCCAGAAAACAAAACTTTACCCAATAACTATTAAAATTACCTAAATTTTTGGTTAAACTACTACTAACATTTGCTATTACCGGTATTTAGTTGTACACATAGAAAAACTACAAGCAAATAAAACTTTGAAAAATCAACACTAAAACTGGCAATTAAAAAAAAAACATCCTCAACGTCAGCATCAGCAATAGTAACATAACATTTAAATTTGAAACAACAAACCTAAAGTAAAGTAGTTTAGAAATGTTTGCCACAAGTTTGTGGCAACACCGAAGTATGCTGAGGTGAACTGTGGAAAAACAAGCTAATTGCAAAGAAAGGTTTGCTAATATTTCAATTGGAGCAAAAACAAATATGCAACACGAATATAAAGTAAGAAAACTGAATGAGTAAATGAGAGAATTTGAATTGTTTATTTTAAATCATGCATTTTACACATCCGTAAACAATCCAAACAAATAGTTTTTACATTTTGTATAAGAAAATCTAGAACTACTATTTGCGTTGCATAAAATACATAACTATTGATTAAAATAACTAAAACTATTTAAGCTATGTATAGACGGTCATCAGACATTACAACATTGTCAGATCTAGCAATGTACTGACATTGAAAAATTGTTAGCAAAAGGTACATTGTCAGTTCAGATGACTGTAAGAAAACTAACAATTTCATTGGCACACAATTGTCACACAATGAATTTATCTGTCAACCGAAATTACTTTTCCAAAATGTTATTAATGCACACTTGTTTGTTTGTTTATGTAAATATATACAGAGTTGCATTTAGAAAAAATTTCCAGCCCGACCATATAATACCATGCACCCAGTATATGTATAAAACAGTTTTTCAGAAATGGGCGTTATATGGGATATATAACCTATTGTGGACCCCGACCATCCAAAAATTTAGTGTCATGATATTTATATATAAATATTATATGCGTTAAACTTTATGTCGATATAAATATTTTTAAAAGATTTAAGTGAATTACGGAGAGGGTCTTATATGGGAATTTCGACTAATTATGGACCGAACGTTATAAAATTGTACCGTGTTATTTGTATACATATGAAATATATTTGCGTTCAATATTATTTGGATACCAACATTTTTGAGAGAGTTATGCTCTTTAAAGTGATTTTCGGAAGTGGACCTTATATGGGAGCTACGAGTAATTATGGACCAATCTGTACACAATTTGTAGATGTGATTTGGCTTCATTTACCACTCATTTTTGAAGAAATTTGTGTGGATACTTGCATAATTTCAACATTTATGATCGGTAAACCTCAATTTCGGGAGGACATTTGTATGAGGGCAAGGTGAAATAATTGACCGATTTCCACCAGTTACAATCCCGTCTGTCAAAAAAAATATTATGTACCAAATTTTATCGCAATATCTTCAAAATTACGACCTGTACTGTGCGCAAAATAAAAAATTTTGTTTAATTTTTTGAAATTACAAACAACATGTGTAAGTGAAACTGTAGAGTAAATTTGAAGCTGATTTAATACCTAATGTTAACAAGCCAGCACTATGAAGATATTAGTGTAACAAATGATTTAGGCAAAAGCTGGATTAAATTTTAAAGACATTCCATTAATAATAAACTCAATACTAAAGCAATATATATTTAAATTTCTCACACAACACCCACACAATTCAATTTAAATAACATCTCATCATCATCGTCACCGTCACCAGCTGTTGTTAAATTATCTGTGATTTCTGTATTTATTTTGTTTAAAATTCAATTAATTAATGTTAATAAGTTAAATTACATGAACAGAAGAAGTCTTATATACAAATGCCTGTAATATAATGCCTGTATATGCATATATATTTCTTGTCCTAGCCTCTACTAGAGTGTCCTTCCTTCCTTCCGTCCATACAACCATCCATTTATGTATATATCCTTCCTTGTCCTTTGCAATTATACACATACATATATGTATATGAATATATAAAGTTTTTAACATTACTGACACAAAGCTCAAAGATTACTTACACTCAGTCTTTTCTCATTGCATCTCTTTTTATTTCCCATTATATTAATATGTAATTTTATACGTAATTAGTTTTCTGTTTCAAGAATTATGTTTTTTTTTGCATTTGTTGCCATATTGTTGATTTTTCTTTTAAATTGTCATCATTGTTATAATTTCATTACTTTTATACGCCTGATGTCATATTTAAGCAGAGTAAGTAAAAAAAAAGCTTCATTACTGTCAAACATTTTTACAGATGTGGCAGACCGAGTGACAATGGTTAGTGGGGGTGGTTGGGCGGTAAGTAAAGAGTGAAATATTTAAGTATATAAAAAAAAAACATATTTCATTTGCCTGAATCGTAAAAATAATCGGTTAGTTATGTTTTTATACAAACTCTATTACCACTTCCTATACATTTACTGTACTGTAACTGAACTCCAATTGTATTTGAAATTTACTTTAACTCTACTCTAACTCTACTCTACTCTTTTTTTGACATGCTGGTGGTTTGGAGTCCTCACGGATGTATTTAGCCCCTACTGAAAAACATGCACGACTCAGCTTAGTAGTAGTAAACTACCTACGTACTTCTAGTGACCTCCTTTCTGTGAATGTGTTTTATTGCGGCCCAACTTCCCCTCCGAAACAGTTGAAATATGTATAATTTAGAAAATGCTATAATTTAGAAAATGAAAACTATGGCCAATTTAAGAATCCTCAGGGTATGGTACCAAAAAAGTTTGTGTTTAATATCTGCTAAATGTTATTTCAAATTGTGTACTATCGCTTGAAAGTCTCATAAACTATGTATTTTTACGCCCTCATAAATGAATTGTCAAAAATTTATTTTCACATAGTCCCCGTTTACACAGGGAAACATTTGAAATGGAAACAGTTTGTTTGGTAGAGAGGGACGGGTGTAGAAAAGAATATGAAATTTGTTTCCCGTTCTCGGAGACACACTTTGTGCTTTCATTCTTATTGTGTACATTAGTAAATCAAATACAGTAGAAATTAAAAAAAAAACAACAACACTGCAATTCGACAAATGTCATAAAAACCAATATAAACTGGAATATTTCCGACAACAATGTTTTCCTGTATGACCGCGAAGGAAAATACAAAAGAGAAATCCAGATGTTTCCCTTCCAAATGTTTCCCGTGTAAACGGAGACATACTGCGTAAGTTTGCCCAACAATTTTGGTTCGCAAAATTTCGTTGTTTAATTGTGCATTTAACTCAACAGCTGATTTTTATTTACTTTTGCAAAAAAGACAACACAGCGTAAGATGGTGCAGGTAAGTTTTGCATAAAGATAGTTGTGATTAAGAAATTGAGTTTCATAAAAAACTTTGTAAGTTTTACTCAAATTTAGAATCGTTTAACAGCCACGACAATTGGCCTGCACAATTTGTTTAAATCTGCTCTCAGCTAAGCTAGGCAGCACATCGAATAGAAAATTGTGTGATTTCGGAACTGTATGATGAACAAATAACATTGCCTAGCGAAAATATTCTTCAGCTGCAAGAACATAAGTGAAATTCTACAAAATCACTTTTTCCGCTCTACGTTGATTATCTATAAACAGCCAATAAAGAAAAGTAAAATAGTAACATACACAAAAGGATTTATGTTTACCGTGATTTTTAACAAGAAATTCAAGTTTTATCAGACCACAATCTGTAACTTCTTCAAATAATCTTTTGACTTTCTTTTGGCATGAAAAATAAATATCTTTAACCCTCTTATGCCCGATGTTATATTTTTAAACATTTTTTTTTAACTTTACACAAAAATATAGCCTCTTGTGTTGTTGAAGCTTACAGCTAATTGTTTGGAAGCCAGCTGTGCATGTGTTCAGTAAGTAGCTATTCATTTTGCAAATAAAAAACATTGTTTTAAAAAAGTGTTAAAAAATATTTATATAAATAATTCATTCTAAAACCAAGTTCAGCAACTAAGTAATGAAAGGTAAGTCAGGAATTTAAAAAAAATCCTACATGAAAATATTATTTAGTTTGTCTATTGTGGTAATTTTCGAAAAATAAAAACTTATGCCCAAAAGGCTGAAAATGAAAAATTTACTAACTTTGATTAGGAGGATTCGTCTGACGGGAAAAATTAACAATTTGGATAACAGAGCTGAAAATATACAAGTTGGTTCGATTGACCAATTTATAGTATTACCACCGAAAATAATGAAGATTTTAGTGAAAATGATAACGTTATACAGGAGGTGATGGAACAAGTTGATTTATAGAGTTTGAGTTTATGAAAAGCGATACCAACTGGAAAAGTAAATTATGCATTAATGCGATGTAAAAACACATCGAATATTTTAGTATTTTATGTGATGAAATGAACTTATATGCCGTTCAAACAAAGGGCATAGAATTGAAATGTACTGTGCCTGAAATAAAAAGATTTGTTAGCATTCTACTATACCTACCAGCTGTGAAAATATCAACATATAAAATGGCGTGGACAGTATATGCCATAAATTTTCAATTGGATGTTGCTACCGAGCTTTTGAACGCAAGTCAAACTACAGTTGTCGCAAAAAAGAGAGGTCGTTATCACTCAGCACTCCTTTTGACAATGTATTCAGGAATTCCATTACCTTCTCCAGCGACTCCGCCATCACCAGCTTCTTCTACGAGTTCTGAATAAAACCCATAAAAAAATTTGTTGCAGAGACTGCAAAATCCCTACGATTTGATGGTTACAGTCATTGACCGGAATGGGGAATGAGGGGCAGATGTAGACTATGCAACACTGGGTCTCCAGGCTGTAAATGTAGCAAATGTAATGTGCACTTGTGCTGCAATCCTCAAAAAAATAAATTGAGATAAATGGCTTTTGAAAAAAAAATCAACTTGTCTTTAAATTTATAATACCATTACCCAATGTGGCATATACGCAACATCCTATAGCTCTTGAACCAGGACACCTAGCCCAGTGAAATTTTTGTCAGTTGATATTAAGGTCAACTCTATCTTATATATGTACATATCTACTCACACCCATTATAATTCGTTCATGAGAGGGTTAAGTTTATTTTATTTTATTTATGTTTGAATTGACGTTTTTCACAAACTGACATAGTTTGCACAAACGACAATTTTAAGCAATATCATTCATGAGTACCCTTACTGTATTTGAATTAAATTTATATAAAGAATGGATGGCCATTAATAAATTTAATTTGAAAGTGTCAATATGATTTGGATTTAGTTGAAGATGGGAATTAGGCTGTACAAAAATATTTTAAAGATCTTAACATCTAACCTAAATTGTATGGTATAGAAATTGCTTTAATTATTACCATAATATTAATTAAAATAGTATGTTGGAATGAGTAAAAATATTTGATTAAAAATGTGTTAATTTGAGCATGTCAAAAGTAAATAAAACAATAAAACCATAAATTAAAGCGAATGAATGTACCAAGTTCATTGACTTGTTTCGAATATAAAAGCTTCATCTAAAATTAACTAAAATTAATTGACTACAATAATAAATTTCAATTATAACATTAACCTTTGGTCTTTGGCACTTTTTTTTTATATTATATCTACTTCTCCATTAAACTCTATGACAAATTACTTAAACCACTTAACCTGCTGCTTGCTGTTCCCTGGCAATAATAATGAATTATATAAAAGATGAAATAGAAAACCGCGAGCACTTAAATAAACTGCAAAAAACGTTAAATCAAATTTATGCGCTGCACAAGAAGGAAACACAATAACAACGTGTCAAAACTCTATTTAAATCAATAAAAGAATGAAGTGAATTCAAAAACAAACAAAAATACTTTCCACGTAACGTACTTGCAGCACACGAAAAAAAATAATGTAATTTTCTTACAACATGCGCTGGAATTGCTTAAGCAAAAATGTACTTTTCGTTTCCTTTTGGGGGAAACTAAATTCATAGCTTTGTATGCTTATGCAGTAAGAAGTGTCAGTTAGGCGAATTGCACACTCTAATGCAGTCTCTCGGTAGCTTAAGAAATGTGTATGTATAGCCCGACTAAAACTACGTTAAAATCGGATTTAATGCGTGACTGGAAATTTTTAAACAGCAGGTACAGTACTGCAACCAAACTGCTTGCTTTGCATTCCTTGTAATTTGATTTTTACTTATGGGTTTGTTTAAATTTTCATTTTTTTTTCTTTTTTTGTCTGTTACTTTTAAGGAAAAGGAAATGCTGGGGAAAATGTAAGAATTAGTCGAACGTAATGAAGTGTAGTAAAGTGTAGCTGCATTGTGAATAACGCTAGAAAATTGATAAGTGTGTTTGTTTGACTGTCAGTTTGTATGCTTGTTTGTTTGTTTCTTAAGCTTATACACTTAAAGAAAAATTTTTAGTAAATAGCGTGGGGGATAACTGTATATAAAATATTTAGATGGATAAAAAAAAATTTAATGGAACATAATTCTTGAATTCTTAAGGATGTTGTATGTTGTACATTGTATGATACACCATGTATATCACAATGTTGAGCAAAGTCGTATGTTTATGTTTTCAAACCTTCAAAATAATAAAAGAAAAATATTTTAAAAGCAAATAAAGAAAATATATTAAATGAATAATTTATTGAATGAGAATTTTTCCTCTTGCGAGTATTTATTGTAAAAATGTTTAATAAAATTTTTTTATTCGAAGTTTACTTCTAGTTAAATATAAAATGTATTTGAAATTTATTTTTGTATATTTCTATTATATGTTCTATATTAGCTTTCCGTTGGAAAGCATAAATGTAAAATCATATAGAAACATACAAAGAGACACTAGCAAAATGTAATGCATTTTCTGGCCCGCTAAAGCTGTCATCAGCATTCTTAGTCTTCTAGCAGCCATTTAACCAGTATCGAGTAGGCAAAGCCATGACTAACATTGACACGCCATGAAGAATTTAAACCATTTGGCAATCTTTCTGGAAATCCCTGTGACTGCCAAAGAAGGCCTCTTTAAGGGTTCTTTGTCCAGCTGAGTTTATGTGTCAGAATCATCATGCCAAACATCAACCATCATACCTTTATCAACATTAGCAGACCGTAAATAAAAGTTTATAAACATGTTGCCGCTACAACTGAAAACAACATTTGTCGTGATTTTAATTTCAATGGAGACGAAATAGCAATTCAAAACGTTTATTACATAAATAGCAGAAGCCCGTCATTAAAAAGATTTCATCTGTTCAAGGAAATTTAAGAAATAGTTGTCTAATAACATATGTATGTATATAAATCGATTAATATTTAAAATACCCTTTCACAAAAAGATATATCCCTTTTGAAAAACTGAACTAGAGAAAGTCTTAAATATTTTCGGGAAAAGAAATTACTGCTAATGATAAAATAATAAAATTTGCAGCCAAGATATTAAAAACTTTCCAACCCACGATTTTCGTTTGAGAATATTCATAAATTTTTTATAGACTGAAGTCTAAACTAATTTTATCTACAGTCTTATTCAGAAAAAATTAAAGTAGACTTCAAATGTACTTTAAGAAACTTTTGTATGAAAATCTTGTCTAAAAGCACAGTTCAAACCTATTTTATTTTTTATGAATACGGCAGTTAATCAATAATTAACTTAAATTTATCTTAATTAAGATGTATTAACCTATGAATATATATTGTAAATAAATACATTTTTCATTGTACACTTAGCGAAATAAAAATCAAGTAAGAAGCTCTTTGCAATAGTACATCAGGTCTGCTGTCAACGCTGGATAAATTTGTGCGAGTTTTTAGTGTGGTTGCCATAATAAGCTCTCAATATTTTAAAATACACTACACTGCATAACAAAAATTAATTTACACTTTATTAAGTTCTTAGCATAATTTAGTTATAACGTTAAAAAACACAATTTTCTTTAAATTATATAATTTTGAATTCTTCATTTCGACGAAAAGTTAGTGAGCAAAAGTTAGGGTTGCAGTTAGGGCTATCAGTTTGATAAGTATATGATAGCAGAGCTGGGAGGGTAGAGAATTTACTAGTTCTAATTTCAAACTGAGTGTTAATTGTTAGTTTGTTTTTATTTCCGCTTAATATTGGTTTAGTTTAGCTAACTTTTTAAATTTAGTTTTTGAACGGTTCTTAAGCAAGGGAAACAAGAAACTCTTCATGGTGACACCATTTAATAATATAACCTGCTTTTTTTGAGTGTAAATTATCATATTTTCGTAATGTCGACACACTCATAAGTAATTGCAGAAAATTTCCTTTATGGTGCTGTTGTGCTCAGTAAGTATGCTAAATACTCCAACCAGTTTCATGCCAAATAGTTTGTAAATCTAATGGCAGCAGGTGCATATAATTTGATTAAATTTTATGTGCTAATGTTCATGAATTTAGCCAAAATTCAAGCTGAAAATTGGCATTTCAAAAACGCAAAAGAAAGCGAAATACGAAATTATGTAAATTAAATGCAAATGAAATTGTAGTAAAAACAGTTTTTTTTTTCGAAAATTGGAAAATTTTCAAGTCAAAAGCTCATTTAAATATACAATGTGATAAACATTGCTGATATTTTGTATTCAGTGAAAGGCAACTAACTGTACAGTTTGTCTGTCCAAGCAACTAAAATATTGAACAGTTTGATTAAGTTATAATAAATTGCATTCGATTCTTTTATTAAAATTTCATTTACATTTTGCCAAAATGTATTAAATACAACGGTACTCGTATATTACAATTAAATAATTTACTTTTAATTTTATGTTTCAATTTAAATTATACATTTTCTAATTTCTTTCTTTAACCTTTATGTCAACAAACAACTACCCGGGTGTGTTTGTTATATTCAATTTAATATATTTTCGCCACCATTTGAGTTATCGTCTTGAATATGTTCCCAAAATATTGTTTTTTAGTTATTTAAAAGACTATTTCAATTTTTTTTTTTTGAAAAAAATCCACAAGCAATTTATGGAAATCATCCTTTACCCGGATAGGCACAAAACAAAACAAGTCAATAAATTTTTGGATTTAAAATGCAAAAAAATGACTAGAATACAGAGATTCATAAATTCATTTTGTTTCATAATTTGTGCATTTAGTTTGAGCACGTGTGGCCAATGATCACGTATTGCATCAGTTTTTTGCATTCTTCGCAAGCTTTTTTCTTGTAGATCTTCTTTTACCACATATGTAGCAATTTTGTTTGTTCTCCTTTTTGTTGTGTATTCTCCAAGGACATGTGTCCATGTTGTCAACTGCTCCTTTGCTTTTGTTGAAATCCAGTATCATTATAGGCTTTTGTTTTACACCTCCAACTTTGATATTATACTCGTAATGAGATGTAGATAGAGCACAACCGATCTGTGTTTTTTTTTTGAATATATGAGAAATATACAAATCCAAAAACTGAAGATTATACTTATCTTCCTTTCGTATTAGAAAATTCAGCTGAAACATATGTTCGCCTTTGGTTCACGGTGCGCAAGATCGACAAGTTATAGTCAACATCAAATAAGATGCTACATTATAACTTGTAAAAAAAATTGGCACATATAATGTTTCTGAAACCTCCACGCTAAAGTTTACAACACAAATCTTGAACGACTCGTTCACCCTGATTTTTTGCTTTTCTCCAGACGGCGCCAACCCTGTATATATTTGTCCACTCAAAAGATGTAAGAGCATCACAAAAACACCAAAAAACTTATTCTATATATCGCAGGTTTTGAAGGAATATACTGTGTAAACCCAGTTTCCACACAGAAGGGCGAAGACTGCTCTTCAACCGAGATCTTTCCTCCTGTAGGTTTCCGCTTAATATTAGAAACATGTCAGATATGGCAGTTGCTTTATCACTTTCTGTACTGGCGTGTATTGTCATTCTCAAATCTTATCTAACGACTTATGGCCCAAAATCGTCAAATACCCATCGATACACGATACAAGGGATGAGAACTAGTTTTTTTTTTTTAAATATACACATGTTGCAAGTGCATCAGTTTGCTGATAAAAATAAAAAATAGTAGGTCAATATAAGCAAATTCACTTGTAAACTATATGATATACCCGGGTATGACGGTTGTATACATTATGAAAACTTTTTGGTTGTAGACACAAAGGTTAAGGTAGAATTATCCGAACGTCCCCGTACTGTACCGTACTGTAAGAAAGTTTTTGTGCTTATAGAACGTGCCGTACGTCAAACAAAAAAAATTCCACTTTATTTGCACTATTAGTCCATTTTCACACTCTTCAATTCTGAATCGTTAAGGCAATTATTTTTGGATGAGAAGAGAAAAGAGAATAAAAGGGGTACAAACTTGATGGTCAATTTTCTTAGTTTCTTTTGGTTTTTTGAAAAAGTACGAAAATTGAATTGACGTGTGTGAAAGAACTGGCAAGTTTAAAAAAGAATTAAACAGTTCAGCTAAAACTGAATAGTGGGAAACAGGACTTAAAATACGAGTACATGCAATGACTAAACAGTCAGCTGTTCGAAACAGTGATGGTCATTGTAAAGTTCCATTTCGTACATGCATGCTTGAAAAAGTACCAAAATGGCTTTAAAAGGAGTAATATTGTGTTATAATACTTATTCACATATACCGAAAATACATTGAAAGAAATTGGACATGAAATCAATGAAATTGATAGGTTACAGTGGTGACGGTTATCGTTTTTGGTACACCAGAAGTAACGAAATTGTGCTTGCAAGAAATGCTTCGTTTTCACTAAACTAGATGAAAATGTCAGTAAAGAAAGTAAGCACCATTCTATAGTAATGGAGATAGAAAGAATATAAACAACTGAAGAGAGCGAGGAAGTAACTACGAAGGTAAGTATTGAGAACATAAATATCTATGAAAATGATGAAAGATGAAGGTGATTTTCTTTTCTCCAACGGCATCGAAGTAAATTCAAAGAAAGACAGACATGAACAAAGGAAATGGAGTCCAATAATTAATGTTTACTGACAAGTGCTGCAAGATCTCACTCACTAGTTCCTTTCATCAATTCTACTGTGAATTTCAGTTCAAGGTTTAGTAAATTCAGTTAATTTAATGATACAGTATCTGTGACTTAACAGTTAGAATATGGAGTGGATTTCGCCTTGTCAGTAACAGACAATAACATGCAATATATTGCCCCTCATGAACATTTTCATAATCTTCTAGAAAAGATGTGATTAAAAAAGTTCCCCAAATGATAATTTAGAGCCTGAGAGATCTAATCTATATACAAATTTGAAGAGCAGTTCTAAACAATTTTCCATTTTTAAATTAATGTTGAGTAGTATGTTCTTTATATGATAATTATTTTGTATAACTAAAGTTACAGTCACACTTGGCAAATATTTGCCGAAAAAGACGTAACCACTAAATAGAATACATTTGAAAAAGCTTCAACAAAAAATTAGTTTTATTTTATTTCATGCTGTCTCATCTTGCAATACTCTTGTAAATATATCAAACAAATTTGTGCTAAAACAAGTGGTTACACTTTTTTGAGTAAATATTTGCCATGTGTGATCATACCTTTAGAAAACAAGAAAGTCAATTATAAAAATGTTTTCTTTTCATTCACTACAAAATTCAAGCTAAATCTTAAATTTATTGTAAAATATAAATTGGTTTTATTGTTTTAAGTGCTATTCCACACTTTGTGCCAACTACTTGGAAGAAAAAAATTTCTTTCAAAGTTTTATAACTTCCGGGCGCCTCTAAACATTACGATAAATTACAACGGAAAAATACCAAAAAAAGAAATAAAAAAATAACTACAATTCTAAGTAAATTTCCTTTTATACTTCCTTTGCTGCTAAAGATTCATCTTAAACTTAATAAACGCCCACATTGGAACAAAATGCTCTTTATTAAATAAGTATTAAACAAAAGAGAAAAAAACAAAAACAAAAATAGACACACAACAATTTAAAAATAAAACAAAAAGAAAAAGAAAAAATAATAAATTTATAGTTGAACAATACAAAGCCAACACCCATTACCAAACCACCAGCGAAATGCCAAACATTTTTTTGGTAATTTGTTGTGGTAGTGTGTCACTGGAAAATAAATAAAGTTAATGTCGTACTTAAAAACCAATAAACAAAGAAATAAGCAAAAGCAAGGGAATAATATGGAGGACAATAAGCTTTTAAATGTGATGGTGGTCTTTATTTTAAGTCTTCAGTTTTCACCGAAACCAGGAACTTAGTTGAGCTGCTGGCATAATAATTTACTTTCTCTAGGCTTAAGTATGTGTCAATTTATTAACTCGTGCTACTATCTATTGGTTTTAAGAGCAATGGAAAAAAGTAGCGGCATTAGGTTAGGCTGCTTCAACACGTCTACTAAATCTGCAATCTAGCAGCTTTAAATTTAACAAAGTTCTTTCTCCATTAGTCTGATAAAAGGGTGTGGTAATATTTAAACAAATTAATTTGAATACTCGTTGTAAAAATCATTCAAATTTACTAATGACTAACAAAACTATAATTAAATTATCACTTAAGCTGATCAAAGTAAACTGGAGTCTTAAATTTATCAAAAACTCTTTCAAAAACACAGCCAAATTTTTGTTTGTTCCATTATGTGATCACAAATTTAAAAATAATTTGCCTGGAGTTATTGTTTGCAAGTTTATACACCAAAAAGAAAAAAACACCTAAACCATATTTCATGACTTTTATTTACATGATTTCTCACACCAAAATGAGATGAGGGTGACATTTCAATACAGTAATAAACGGTAGAGAAATTTCCTTTAGACAATTATTCTCTGACATTTTACTACATATTACTCGTACATCTAAGGATAATAGTTAGCCAAAGGCGTCAACGTCATCATCATTATTATTATAGAAGCAAAACTTCTTTAAGCATTTGCGTAAATACAGCAGTAACTTTTCATTTCATCAATGCACAGTGGGTTAGTAACGTTTTATTTTTAAATAAATAAATTGGTATCTCCCGTTCTATTGCAGATATCGTAACGAAATTTTACTTGGTTAGTCCCGGATCACACAATGCAACTTTTGCTGCTCAACTTTTGAGTTTTTTGGTGAGAGTGGGAAATAGAGAGAGAGAGAGAGAGGGGACAACTCTTCACCAACAAACTCAAAAGTTGAGCAGCAAAAGTTGCATTGTGTGATCCGGGACTTAGAGCTGAAGTACTTAAGGGTTGATTTACATTTTTTTGGCGTCATATACGGACTCACATTTTTAAAAAAATATAATCCGAATGAGCTGAAATTTCATATATAAACTTTCCTTTAGAAGATCAACATGGAAAGAAACTATCATACAATCTGATGAGAAATTTTATTGTATAACTAACCAAATAAATGTAGGAACGGCACAGTATATAACACATGTCAGCGGTAAGAGAGGAAAGGTCAGTGACTGTGGTCAGAATCGAAATGGGCGACTGAAATGGAATTGTCAGAATTGGAATGGATGTATTAAAGACTGGTAACAGACTGACAGAAGAACATTCATTTCATCGACGTTGAGTTGTGTTATTCCATATTGCTCGTATCAGTTTGAATTATTTTATGTTTGATAAGTTAATTATTCTTCTTGTAAATAAATGTGTAGGTACATAGTTTCATTATAACGTGGATTAAAATTCCTGAGTTTTCTTTTGAATGAGCTGACAAGAGGAAAGTAGAGAGTAGTCAGATTCTACAATTGCAGGCTCAATCGCTATATTTGATAATTGAGCTAGAGACGGAAATCTTACATACATTTGTGCAAAAGCACAAATTTATCTAATTTTTTTTATCAATTAATCTTTCATGGATTGGAAAGAATTATCAAATTTAAATTTTAGAATGCTTATAACTCGAAAACTATAGAAAAAAATATTACACACATCTATGTTTTTAAAGACGTAGCCCAGGACTTTTAAAAAGTACAAAAAAGGAATTGGAATTGGATAAAAACCAATACATTTACATACATTTAACTAAATTACATGTCGCAGGTGTTCTATATTGAGGCCCTACAGCTCCGCCCCTAGCGGTAGGGTCCATCATAAAAATTTAAACACAAATATGCCTTCTGCTACTATTATGTTAAACTGTATATCGATCAAAGCAGCGGTTTAGAAATGACTGATATATTTCAAAAAAATAAAAAATAAAAAAAATGTGTGTAAATGCACACAGATAAAAAATATAGTTGAACATGTTTACCACAAAAATTTCAAAATTTTTACAAGTTTTTTAACAATGTTATTGTCACTGTAATTATTTATATAATTGCGGTAACCATAATACGGTTAAGTTACGATTCAGATTATTACTACAACCATATATGCGATTGTAGTAACTATGTCTGTAATTGTGGCAATCATAATTGTTTGCTCTTTTATTATGATAGAGAACAACATAATATGGTAAAATCTTTAATCATGAATCACTGATCACCATAAACATTACATAATTGCTATAATCATATATATGATTGCTATAGTCATATGATTCGTAACCTAACCATATTATGGTTGCCGAAATCACATAAATAATTACAGTGACCGTAGTATTAAAAAAAAAGTTTTAAAACATTGAAATAGTTGTGGTAAACATGCACAACTATATCTTTTTTATGCCTGTAAATATAAGCTTTTTGAATAAGTATTTGGTATTGCTGAAAAGCTTAGGACTTGTAGATTAATAATTAAGCAATTAATTTTATAAAATTTTCGGCTGTCATTTACCTTAAAAAACTAGAAAAATTATAATATACTAATTTTCCTTGAAGAAATTTGAAAAATTTGATTTAATGTAAAATTTTAACAGTTGAATTTATTATAACAAAATTTAAGACTAACAAAGCAACAAATATCTTTAAGCCAATGACATTAAAACGTAGAAAACGTAAATGAAAAAAATTAAAATGAAAAATTTTTCAATTTTAATTTTTTATAAAACTAAATTAAAAAAATTGAAATGAAAAAATTTAAAAAAAATTAAAATTGAAAAATTTTAATTTTTTATAAAATTACCCACTGTGACGGTATTTACCATGTAAATGTAGTAGAAAACTTTCTATGTATTGAAGTAACAGTTATTGTTATACAAATATGGAACCTTTTAGAGGATTAATGCTTTACATATTCAGAATTTTTCACTTAAACATAAGTTTTTTGGAAAGGTCTGGGGAGGGCTTTATGCTTTTAAACTAGTCAAATTTTTTCTCACATGCTTACTCATTAAGTTTTATTTTTGAATCATATATAAATTGTATATAGGTCAAAGAAAATTGTTTTCTACAAACGAAAAATTATATGGACTTTTAAGGAAAAAAACGTACAAAAAAATATGGACCATGTAAAAATGTTTTAACTTTGGATGCTTGTAACTCTTGATGGGAAGGAGATAACTGCTTGCTTGCTTAGTTTTATCTAGAATTTTGTCACAAATATAGTTGATATTTTAGGAATGTTTTAAGCTCTTTATAGATCCGCAATATTTAAAAAAACCCAATAAAGCTCGAGTAAAATTAAAAAATAAAAATAATAAACCTATATATATGTTGATCTTGAAAGAGATAACATATACCTATAAGCATATTTCAACCACAGTTTATATTTTAAATTTCAGCTACTACGGTTTATAAATGGAGTTTTGGCAATTTTTTTTTTTGATGTGCCACGAGCTGACGAACTTTAAGGCAACATTTACTATCTCACCTTTCGCCTACCAATCCAAAAAGATTAGTAAATCAACTTGAAAATACCTCACCTCCATTTTGTAACAATATAACGATAATAGATCTCGAGATGTGGAATTATTTCCAAAACAAAACATTTCTAAACCACTGTGCAATGATAAAATATATAAAAAAAAATCTTTTTTCTCAGTAGGATTTAAAAACATTTTACGTTTGTAGTCAGATAAAAGTTTTTTAATCAATTTCATGGCATTTTCTGGCGAAGATTTTCATTATAAGCATAAATTTAAACTAGAATAGATTGTTTTTGAATAAATCAAAGAAATGAAAAGAAAACTTGAAGTGCTGTGACAAATTTGCAGCAATATGTTTGTATCAGAAATGTTGAAAAAGTTTAGCTTCAAAACTCACTTGTTAACTTTTTGAAAATTTATTTAAAATAATATTATATAAAAGACTTTCTACACAAACACATAACAAATGCTAACAAAAATAAACACAACTTTTATATTTTAGAGACAATATACTCTTTATGTTTAACTTTGGTTAAGCTACTAATGGCTAAATTCTCTTTAGTTAGCTAATGGCAAAGGCTTAACTAATGATTCTTTATTCGCAATGCTTAGTTTGCCATTAGTTAAACCCCCATTACGTTTCTCCATTTAATTTTGAATTGTTTCTCTATAGGCACACTTTAATGTGACCCTCACCAGAGGGTCACTGGGATTTCTGTATGGTTCAAGTAGGTGTTTTGAATTTCCTTTAGTGTTAGATTTACTTAGCTTATGTAAACAAGTTCGATAAAATATTTAATTTTGCCTTACCTAACAGCCAAGATTTGACAAATTCTTTTGATGGTTAAGTCCTACTAGCAACCTTTTTCCAGCGGAATGCCTCCACTCAAATCTGTCATGAGCTGTTCCACCATATTTGGAAATAACGTCCCTGATTATATAAATGATGATAAATACAACAGCAATGAAGGGTTCATATTTAACACACTTCGTTTTTTTATTTTTCCTCTATGGTATAAAGAACGTCGGCTTCGTATAATCAAAATCTGTTGTATTTTTATAGTGAAATGTCATAATCTTTCTTTCATATCTGCGGGTCTATACTAATAACACGGTCATATTATACCTTTAATTAAAGCTTGCTTACTGGAATTTAAAATTTTCTAATTTATTCAGGGTATTTTTCTCGGATTTTTTAGATTACTTAAAATATTTTGTATAAACAAATAATTTTCCCGAAATTGAAATATCTCTAAATAACTACCATTTTATATATAAGAAAGAATTGCAGTTTTAAAGTTTTGAAGTCCTGCCCACTCGAAAATAGGCATAGCCAATAATGGAATCTTCTAATTATATTTTTTCGTTTGGTATTTTGCTAAATTCATTGAATTGTTTGTCGACATCGGGAATAGTTTTCGGAATTTAATCTTGAAATTTATTCAAAGACTTTGATCAGACATTAGAACTTTTTTGGACATTTAAATCACTTTTTTTGAAAGGCATCTTTTATTAATGCAAACAAACAATAAAATTTCCATGCTGTCTTAATTATAAATTTTATGAAAATCAGCTTTAGTTTTTCTCTCCCTACAATTTTTAATTAACTTTTTATACACTTCATTAAAAATCTAGCCAAAAAAATTAAAAGCTTTGCTGTTTTTCACATTTGTTTTTTTTTGCTGTTGTTCCTTCATTTGCTGCAAGTACTGTCCCTACGCTCGTAAGCCATTGAGGTCCCTAATCTAATTTTATACTATTCCATACTCATACAACAACACATTGATACAATGTTCATATAAAACTGTATGTGGAGATTGTAGTCAGTAATGGCAGACTGCATGCTGGGTATTTGTTACATATACACAAAAAAAAATTGTTTATCTACTGGATACTATTTTTTATGTTTTTTGTTCATGTTGTTAATAATAATATTTATTTGTGAGTGTTAGTTTATAACAAAAGGACAATGGAAATTGTTTTGTAGTTGCTGTTGTTGTTAAATGTCCTTAAACATTTTTGTATTATGATGAGACGTGTTGTGTATGTATGCGGTTTAAGCATTTATTTCTGCCACTACTGTTGCATGACTTTATTTAGTTTTTTTTTTTATTTATTTTTATTACTTACTACAACTACTTGCAAACATTTGGTGTCTGAAATGTCCTCGTGAAGTGCTGGTGCGTGTGCAATAGTAAATATTTTACAGGAGTTTGTATACAGGGTTTTTTCAGTAAGAACTTTGTTTGGCAACAGGTCCGTATTAGAATAACCTGAAAGTTTTGACATTTTATGTGTTGCTGTATTGGTAGTAGAAGCTTTAAAAGTTGTTACAAACAATTTAATTTCTCTCGAAAATTCTTTAGTAAATTTTGAATTTTCACAACACAAGAACTTCTGAGACTGGTATTCAGAATTTAGTCAAACAAAACTGTCACATTTTGGCTGCCGAAAATCCAAGAGCAGTGTTTAAGGCGCAATTACTGGTTGCATGTGTCACTGTACAGTGGGACAGAATAAAATGTTTCTGGAAATAAATCTGGCATTTCAAAATGACTAAATCGAGTCAGACAAAATGTAATATGACAAAAGCAAACGGGTATTTGAGTTTAAATTTTAAAGATGAACAGTACAAATCCTCCAGGGATATAGAGCTATAATGCAAAAAAAAGATTATCTCGAAATTTAAAAAAAAATATTTAGCCCTTAGTGTAAAGAAATTAGAACTAGCGCAGAACTTCATTTTCCAATAGGACAATGATCCTAAGCATACCTACAAAATTGTGAAATGGTGGTTGCTCAATCATTTTACAAAACTTTACATCATCCAACGCAGTTCCCAAACCTCAGTCCAATCGAGCACCTGTGAGAATATGTAGACAAACAAATTAGACACAGAAATATTTCTTGCAAGTAATTCTCGTTGATTCTAGGTTTGTGTTGATGATAATGAAAGTTGTGACTCCCCTTTTAACATATGAATATTTATTCAAATTTATTTCAAAATTTAAAAAAATTAAATTAAAACAATTTTTTTTTTTTGGAAATAAGTACATGAAAAACTAAGTGGGTCTGGCGTTATGAATGTGAACTGAGGCTTAAATCATCTTTTGAGGCAAATAAAACCGATTTCAGTTACCCTGTTCTAAAGTGAAGCGTATTCTATAGAGAGCATTCTGTATCGATCAAAATAAAAAGTAGTCAGACTATAAGGCGAGTGAGGCTAAACTTTCCAACCACTTCTTTCGAAAACGTTTTTATCAAGTTTTGAAAGATGTGGGCCAAAGTTGTCATGATGGTATACTAAGCTAGCTTTAAACTAATCAATTTAATTCAGTACATGTTCCCTGCTATGGTTTGGCCATATTTCAGCAGCTTATAATTAAGAAAAAACTTTTGGTCTCACCAAATACGAGTTCGAGGCTTTGGTGTCGAACTTCGAATTATTCGTAATTGCTCCATTTTGCATAGCAAGTAATGATTGGGTAAACAAATTTGTTTCATAGATCTCTCTGTTTCAATTTATATGATAACCAATTTTCCTATTTTTGGATGAATCCTGCTGCTCGAAAATATTTTGAAATTGCAGCTTGAGTAGCTCCATTGTTGAGTTTTACAACAATCTTAATAGAGTAGTGCCTCCAATTCTTAGTCTTCAGACTTTTTTTTGGCTGGACTGGACAAACTTTAACACCACATCTAATAGCACAAACCATTTATCGCACATTGAAGCCGAGGGAACACACTTAACATAAGATTTGGTAAGCAATTGATATGATTCAGTGGCACTTTTTGTTAAAAAACCACAAACATTTTTAATAAAAAAAAAAACCTTTCCAATGTTCAATGACTACGTGAGAATCTGGCGTTTGGCAAGTCTACTATAAGCAGAACACAAGTTCAATTGTTATATAATCGGTTTAAGGAAGGCAGAAAAGATGTCAATAACGATGCTCGTCCTGGTCGCCCGAGCATGTCAACTACCAATAAAAACATTGAGGCAGTGAAGAAAATGATTTTGGATAATCGTCGAATCACTATCATAGAGGTTGCTGATGTTGTTCGCATATCGGTCGGCTCATGCCCAGCAATTTTTACGAATGTTTTACGCATGAAACGTGTGGCAGCGAAGATTGTTCCAAAATTGCTAAATTTTGAGCAGTAACAACGTCGCATGGACATCGCTCAGGAGCTGTTCAACATCGTCAACGACGATCCAGATTTCCTCAAAAAGGTCATAACTGGTGACGAATCATGGGTGTATGGCTATGACATTGACATCAAAGCCCAATCATCCCAATGGCAACGTCAGGATGAGCCAAGACCGAAAAAAGCACGTCAAGATCGGTCAAATCTGAAGGTTTTGCTCACTGTTTTCTTCGACTGCAATGGCGTGGTGCATCATGAATACTTGCCACAAGGTCGTACGGTCAATAAGGAATACTACCTTGAAGTTATGTGCCGTTTGCGCGAAGCAATTCGTCAGAAACGCTCAGAATTGTGGAAAAACTAAACCATGATAACGCACCAACTCACACATCGATACTTGTGCGTGAGTATTTGGCCAAAAACAAAACCAACGTATTCACCGGATTTGGCCCCCACTGACTTTTTTTCTCTTCCCAGAACTGAAGCCACCGATGAACGCAAATTTTGTTTATTTTTATTTAAAATTGCTTTTTGTTCGCTTTTGTTTTACTTTTTATTACAAAAATCATGTATATATATTTTTTTCAGGAATTAACAAAATCGGAATCGAGATAACGCAAAGTAAAAATCATCGGTTTTAAAATACGGAATTTGAAACCCTTCCTATCGAATTATGTGACATGTCTGATAACTATGGAATACGTCCAGACTTCCAAACGTGTTAACTCTATGCCGTTCCTAATTTGAGCTATTTTCTGTGAAAATTTTAACTTTGTTTTTTATGTTCTAAAATTTCTAAGCTATTTTGTAAAACCCTGTACACGTACAATTTAATCTATTGTAGTTTTTCCGTGCGTATGTATGTGTGGTAGTTGATGCGTTTATTTGTATGTTCAAGTATTTTCTATTGTTTGTGCGTGTTACAATTTTTCATATTATCCCCGGTATTTTGAGCCATTATTATGATGGCTTGTTGCTATATATTAAAGCTGTAGTCTTCATACTAGTTTTTGTGTTATTACAGCTGGAATTTTTTGCGTTTGTTTGCTTGTATTTCTATGGTTTCGTTTGATTATATACATAAATATTTTATATATAATTCTTTTTATTTCCAAATACCAAGTGGTCACTATTGTGTGGTTTGTGCTAACAAAATTCCCTATTGACACTTTTTGAAGGAAAAAAAATGTGATGTCATTTCTTGTTTTGAATGAAATACCAACTTTTTGCTGTATAAAATTGTTTTCGGCAGAACCCAGCGAGAAAATAGTGTGTGTATTCTAGTGATGGTATGGTTTAAAGTAAATGTTTTATTTTATTTATTTATTGTTTCTTATAGACCAATTCATAAGCTTTAAAAATAGTATGAGTTTTTAAAATAGTATGAGTTAGTCAAAAGTTATTAGCAAAAATGTTAAAGAACCTGTTAATTAATATTACTCATACGCCACAACAGGCGTTTAATTTAATAATTTAATAAATAAAATAAACAATTATTTTAAAATTTTGCCACCATTGCAAAGTAGTGTTCATCAAAGTTATACAAAAAGACTTAATCTGTTCGAAAATAGTAACTGGCACTATGCAGTTGAAATAATGACTGAGCTATGCAAGGCAAAATTTGAGTCTAAACTTAAACAATATGTTAAATGAGTGATACTTAAAAGCGGTTCCAATTTTGTTTTTTGTATATAATTCGCATAATTTGGAGTAGCTCAATTATATCCAAGCATGTTTGTGCTGGGTTTTGCAATATTGAGCCTGAGTGATTTATTTTGTTAGTACCATAGCGCATCAGAAGACCTAAGTGTATTTGAATGAAGTTTCAAAATGTTTTCTCTTTCCACATTTCACTGGGTTTCTCTATTGCCCTTAAGTATGTGGTACAAACTTAACTTAATAATGATTCCCGTGATCGTTATTGTACATACACAATGTAATAAACATCAGTGTATTTGCAATATAGGAATAATGTGTGTGTGGGTGGATACAAGCTCTTCTTGTTTATTAACACAATGTCTTTAACTTAATTTCTGTACTATTATTTATGATGATTTGTTTATATTCTCTTAAGATTATGTAGCTGTACAAAAAAGTAAATTTGATTAGTTTACTGGCCTTAACTAAAATAAAGTTAATGAACAAGTTTTAAGCATTTGCGTAATCAAACATTTATAACTGCTGGGAGTTGTGTATATTTCTACATAATATAAATATGTACGCAATTTACAATTCAGTTTAATTATAATTTTTGTTTACATTGCTTTTCGTTAATAACTAACATACATATATGTATACTTAAGTATGCTAAGGAGAAATATATTGTAAGATTTTATGGCAGCGTATGAATAATTTAAAAATCGAATTGAGATGAAATTGGAAAATCATAAAATATATGAAATAATTTAAAACAGGTTTAAATTCAACTCAGAATTAGTCAGGCAAATGTTTGTAGCAGCAAACGAATTAGTTGTGAAAATATAACTATTTGTGTAATCAAATTTCTATTTCATTTAATGACGAATATATTTAGATACACAATCAATGATATCAAGCAATTATTTTACTGTGCAACCGGGCAATTAAATTTTTAGTTTTAAATATATTGAAAAATATTTCCCTTAAGATTAAGTCATATCTAACACATTACTTTGAATTAATGTGTTTATTTCATAATGATTCGCCAGAGATTTTGGAAAAATGTATCATAAATAACTTTATTACGAAAATTCATGGAATGTGTTTCGTGCACTTCGCTCAACTTATGGTCAACACAATCGGCCTACTGAGCATACTAGTCGCAACAGCATCACCCTTTTTCAGACCCAGCATTCATTATTGGATAATATTCGACCGAATAGACCATGTCAGCACGCTGTAAAGAAAATATAGCAGCCGTAGCTGAGAGTGTACACGAAGACTGTGGAGAGTCGATTCGGCGCCGTTCGCAGCAACTCGGACTGACGTATGAAACGACGTATGTCGAGATCTTAAATTTAAAGAGCACAAAATATAGCTTGTGCAACAGCTGAAGCGGTTTGTGGGCTGGTGGAATCATCGGTCTATATACATATCATTAAAAATGATGCCGGTGCAAACGTAGCCATAAATGGCGACCATTATCGTGTTATGATAACCGACTATTTGATGCCTAAACTGAAGCTCATGATCTCGGCGACATTTGGTTTCAGTAAGACGGCGCCACTTCCCACACATCGCACCGATCAAGGGATTTATTGATAGAACACTTCGGTGAGCACATAAAGTCTTAAATGTATGCGGACAAACCTGCTTCAATTCAGGCCTTGGAGGAAAACATCACGCGTATCTTTCGCCAGTCGAAGTGCTCGAACGACTTATCGAAAATTGAACCATCTGCGACGTAGCAAAGGCCAACATTTGATAGACATAATCTTCAAAAAATAAATGCCAAAGAATGCTATTTCAAATGATAATAAACATTCCCCATTAAATTTGAATTTTCTGTGTTTTTTTTTTCTTTAGTAATATAGGGAACTTCGAAATGGATCACGCTTTATTACCCTTTACTATGAAATTGTACTTACCCTATGGTCTCAAACTTTGTTTTAGACAGACTATTTTGAGTAAGTTTTTTTTATACTATTTGATAATTGCAGAAAGTTCAAAAATTTCTTAATAAATATTATTATAATAACGCTTCAGTTACAAATACCTTAAAGTTTTGTAATAGAACGTTAAGATTTGTTCGCTATTTGTTTTTTTTTACCTAACGCATATATAAATTGTATCTGCTAATTGCTACAATATATATCTATGATAAACTTAATTCATTGAATTCCTTATGGTTTGTGAGCTAGCGGTCAATATTCTGCATATAAAAATTAATTTAAAACTATTGGAAAAAAATTTTGTCTCAACAGTTTTTCTGTAATTTCTTACATTTAACTGACAATGTAAATATTATCAACATTTCGATTACATTAAAGATTTACATCTTCGTCTAAATTATTTTGCAAAAAAAAGGTCATTAACAAAATTTAATAGAGTGTATAGTATATTAAAGAATTAACCCTCTAGCGCATACAATGCCAGATATGGCTTTTCACTTTAATTGCATCGTTTATTTATAAAAAAGGGATTTTCCTAAAAGAAAAAAACTACTGGTTGCTTTACCGGCTTTGTTTTCTACTGGAATGTAAAGCCAAATAATTTCATAGTAGATTTAAGCCAATAGTTTTTCATAGTTCTTCAAGTATAAGAACAAAAATAAATCTTTTACAATTACAAAACGAATATCGCGCTTCTCAGTTACTATGAATTTTTCTTAAGCAAAAACATTCAGATCGAATTTGTTCTTTGACTGGTGTGCGCGAAGTAACGTAAAACACTTTGTCAGTAAAAAGTAGTCCTTTAAACCCGGAACACCTCATACAAAAATCATGCATCCCATCAGCAGGTTTGAAGCGATTTGAGGTATGAATTCATACATAAAACCTGCTCCTTTTGGAACCCAATTTTTACTGGGTTGAGGCCATATATATGGCTTTTCATGCACTACGAGTAAATGTAAATGTAAAATATGTTTGTGAACGAAATTTTTGATGTGATAATGATTATATGTATGTATATCTGATATGTACGAAGAACATTTTGAAAGTCAACCAAAATGTAAGGAACATGTTTGTGTGCCGCAGACTGATAAGAGCGATAACCCAAACGTCAAATGCAAAATATGCTAAAAAGCCAAGAGCTCCAATTTGAAAGGAAAGTAGTTTGCCCATGTATTCGAAAGAAAATGTCTGTCTTAATCAAAGAACTGGAAACACGAGCGAAAATGTTTACTTTTACATTCACTGACGATTTGGTTAACTTCATTGTAGAACAACCGAATTTAATCGCATTACAAACTAATATAAATAAACCTTGTAATATTGCTTGTAAAGAGATGGACCAGTTTATATGTAAATTTAACTTAGAAGGATTTGTTTGGCATTGTTTAACTTCAAATTGAAAAAAAAAACGAGTACGGCCCATATTCACGCCTTTAAGGTCTCCTTCTACGGAATTGTGAACTTTGTCAATATGACTGTTATTTTCGTTCATACATTTTTTGCGAAAAACGCAACGTATACTTGTATTACAACGATAAAAGAAACTGATTTTCAAGCTTTCATCCTAAATGATGTTTTATTATTTATATAGGTTTAAATGACATATATGGCTCCATTTTTTTTTTTTTTTTACAAAATTTATAATGATTTATTTATATTTTTGTTAAATATATATTTAATTGTCCTAAATAAACACATATTAAAGTGTTTTATTTATTTTTTAATTAAAAACGTTCATGCAGTAGAGGGTTAAGTGGACTCACTAAATATGTAATATAAGACATGCTGACGTATGAGTTATTTGTAATAAGCAGCAAATTAAAAATTCATCACACGTATTGAGCTACCCTACATACACCAACATTTAAATCTGATGACCATATTATTTATGCAGAAACATTATTTTAAACATATATTTATTTTACAAATATTAATTTTGTGAGCAATAACATTTTCTTAGGAATGACGTAAGTGTGCTTTCAAACATATCATCACTTAAACATTATTAAAATAACACTTTATCTTAAGGAACAAATTAAATGAACATATAAAATACATAAATATACAGATAGTAAGCAAATATTTCATATTAAACGTTGAATACAAAACAGGCATGCATGTGCAGGATTGTGTGCAAATGAATTTGCGAGTATTTATGTACATATATGATTTAATCGTAAATGCATTTTACATTCCATGAACAATCTGTCAACTCCGAATATAAATATAAAATATACATATAAATATATATGTACATATATAATTTACTTTGGAAATTATGCAATTTTACAATATTTATGTTGAGATAAATAAGACTGACACACTTAAAGAGCAGATACACTGGAAAAGTTTTGAAGTGATATTAAATTTTAAGTAATTCTTGGCCTTATGCTTGTGCAAAAATACTTTACGCTATTCAATTTTGTATTCAACACTTTGCTTTTATGCATTCCCTCGTACCTCTACCAGTTACTGCAATTTTTACATATGTAAGTATCTTAGCTGAATATATGTAATCTTTTTAAGTTTCTGAGCTGTCAGTCCACCATCTTTATATAAGCTGTAATTTAAAGGAACCACATTTCTTTCATAATTTTTCTCACTGTACATTTACTACTATTTATGAATATGCAGAAGCCTTTAGGTCCCTGTGTGTCATTAAATGTTTTTGAAAGTGTGCTACACTTACACAAACTAAATTTCAAATGTCATTGATAGTAACATTAGCAAATATTTCCTCCTCATGCAAATCCATAAATCACAACTTAATACCTACTATCGGTTTTTTCAATTAGGGTCATGCCAGTTTCTGGCTTACTGTCTGTAAACAAGTGTTAGGTTATAGCAACCACTTGGCAGGTTACTTACAAAACTCTCTAAATTCTAGAACGGCCTTAATAAAGTGCACATAGATTGTTTTGCTGGAGATTTTGGTAATTTGTTGCTAAAGATGTGTGTGTTGTTATGTTACCCTAAGCAACATTTCTAAAGGGTATTTATTTTGGATGATCATTTAATATTTATAATTTAATTGTTTGGGTTATGATAACGCTTAAAATTTTTAGCATTAATTATGAAAAGGGGGGATCATTGGTTGAAGTATAAATTACATAAATTAAACATTAAAAGTGATAAGAGAGATTTCAGCTAGAAGTTTTTTCCACATGCAGAGAGTACTACTAAATAACCAAATTTTCCTGTAGTATGCTGTCCCGTCCACTGGATAAGTACCTATGATTCAATCTTAAATTGAACTAAATAAAGATTTAAGACTGAAGCTAAATTTAAACTATATAAAAACTACGATAAAATCTCAAATTGAAGTTATTAAAGACCTACGATTTAAGTTAAAATTGTAAATTTATGATCCTACGATCAAACTTAGTGCCAATTTACACAAAGCCATTCTTTAAGCTAAACCGATTACCTCTCAGACATTGTGGTAAAGGGAAAATAAGACGAAAACACATTTTATTTTTCATTTTACTCTCGTATACATATTACATATGTATACTCTGAAGCTTCTACATATAACCATCATTTTGTATATAGGTGGGTGAAAGTAATAGAGAAGATTTTAACCTTTTATTCCACAAGTGCTACCAAAAAATACAAAATCACAAAAGGAGATAACAAATCTTAGATATAACTGGGAACCTGATCTTGCTGCAAAGAACTACGAAATATTAAGCTGAGCGATCAAAGTCGATATCTCATCAATGTTTAACTAAACGAATTAAGTAAACGATTCTTTATGCTCTTGCTCTACAGCTTTTTAGAATCGGCATTTTTGAGACGGACTTTAAACGTCCGGTTTTCTTTTCTTAAGATCTGTATTATATTTTTCATACGCTTCTTCTTGAAGAAGTTTAGAACAAAAATCTGTGCAAAAAGCAGACCGTCTTCTAAATAGAAACTAACCATACAAATATCATGTCTTTCCTGCAACTTCCTCAATTTATTTTTGCGATTTTTTTTTTAATATTTAGAATGAAAGCGAAAGTATTTATCATTTTCATTTGATACATTTCTCTTTTAATATAAACTTTTTGGGGGTTTGAAATGTGAAACACCCTTTACAAAATATTTTATACATGGAAACGTAACAAATTATGAACATAACTCATTATGTACTTAGTACGTACATATATCTCATGAGCGCATACATAAATATGTTTGTATGACAACATTTTAGATGTTGTAAATTTATGTTAAAACATAAACTACAAATAAATGTAAATATACAACTACACTGGGTTGCATAACTATAATTACACATGATTTTAATTACTTGTTGTAAAGTTACAAACAGTTGTTTAAAGTGTGTAATATTGTTTAACACATTGACTGCCATGTCGAACATACATATGTATATGTGTGACGCTGCGGTATGTGGTTTATGCCACGTCAAACACAAATGTCCGAAGCGACTATAATTCTCTCTAGCCAAGTCACAGAATAGTAGCTCAAGACAAGTAGGATTTTATTACAGTAATATAATGTCTGGCACCATATACAATTTCTGTAATAATGCTTTCAGTGCAGCTCAAAAATTAATTGGAAAAACAATATAAACAATTTTATCCCCGTTTAGAAAGTTGACATTGTTGGCGCAAATAATATTCACTAAGATTACTTCGAAGTGATTGGCGCAACATTTTTCCTATAAATATTGCTTTTAGACCAGTATGATGGAATACTACCAAGCTGAACAGGACCCATCCATATTAAAAGTCCCTAGAACTGTTTCAGTTCATCGTTATTAGTTAGAGGCCATTTCATCCTTCGACTTTCGCGCTTCAGTCCTTTTGCAGCTATAGCAAAACATTCGTATAAAAATTACTTACAACATTTGTACATTTGTAAATTCAGACGACTTACAACTGCTACGACACTACAACATCAGTTGTGAATTGGGCAAATATTTCTGTTTTTGTTTGTTACTCATTTATGTTAATTAAACTGTTTTACGTTTTTCTTTAACTTACAAAATTGGCTAAAGTTTTATGTATTTATAGTTATGCAACGCAGTGTTTGTAAGAATTTTCATCTGTGTTGCAGATGGACATTACAAAAAATCCACATATGAGTGAAGTTTAGAAAAATAAATCCCATAACAGCAGTTTATAAAGGTTTTTGTTACATGTCCTCATTTTAAATATTTCCGCATCTTTTCTATTAAATTTTTTCATTACTTGTACAAAAAACCAAATATTTAATTTCCAAATGAACGTTAAACAAATAAGAGTTTCATAATATAGAGATGAGCTGTAATTTTCTTAGCAAAGCAATGGCTGTGTATAAATTTCTATTTACTTTACCATAATTAATTTGTGTCTTAGAACAATCTAAATACTTTATTTCCTCCCTCGCACCTTTTTCCTTTTAATTTCCTGCTTTAGTTGAATACTTTTGTTTTGCAAAGTTTATAAACTGCATAAATTCCAACAAATTGTCTTTGTATAAATTAAAGAATAATATATACATATAATTTGAATGGATTTACAATTGCGTTTTTCATCTTTCATATCTAAGATGAAGTGTTGCAGTGAAAGAATGTGTAATAGAATTTATAGAATTAAAATATACCTTTTGTTCGAATGTTATTTTTGAGTTTTTTAGCTGTATTAGTTAGAAATAAACAGCTGAGCATGGAGTGTTTAAAGAAAAGAACAAACTTAAACACTAGCTGCCGTATTTAGAAAATATTAAAGTAGACTTCAAATGTACTTTAAGAAAATTTTGTATGAAAATTTTGTCTAAAAGCACACTTCAAGCCTACTTTATTTTTTTATAAATATGTACATAGAAATCTGTTTTGACAAAGATTTAAATAAATTTAATAAACAAAAATTATAAAAACTTTTAATTAGTATTAATTTTAATTAGGGTTTGAAGTTTAAATTTAAACGTGCTGTTAAAATGTTAAATACTTTTAAAAGTATTTTTTTTTGCAACCGTTTTAAAAGTTATTATAGTCTACTGGTTACGTAAGGAAATCTAGTACCTAATGAAGATATGATAAAAATTGTAACGGGTGATTTTTTAAAAGCTATAGGAAAGTTTTTCAAAACAAAACACATAAAATTCAGAAAAATGCATGAAATCTTTATTTGAATCGATAGTACGGTCCATATAATTTAATGTTTGTAGAATATTTCATGCAAATGTTTACCTTGACTGCGCATTAAATGGTCCATCCGCTTAGTCCAATTTTGGCATACTCTTTCCAACATTTCGGCCGGTATCTCACGAATAAATGCTTTAATGTTGTCTTCTGATGCATCAATGGAAGCGGGCTTGTCTGTATAGACACGAGCTTTAACATAGCCCCACAAAAAATAATCTAAAGGCGTTAAATCGCACAATCTAGGCGGCCAATTTACCGGTCCAGAACGTGAAATAAAATGTTCACCAAACTCGCCTCTCAATAAGCCCATTGTTGCGCGGCTGTGTGGCATGTGGCACCGTCTTGTTGAAACCACATGTCATGCAAGTCAAGCTCTTGCATTTTGGTCAAAAAAAAAGTTGGATATCATCTCACGGTAGCGCTCACCATTCACAGTTACGTTACGATTCGCATCATCTTTGAAGAAGTACGGTCCAATGATGCCACCAGCCCATAAACCGCACCAAACTGTGAATTTTTCTGGATGCATTGGTAGCTCTTGCAATGCTTCTGACTGATATTCACTCCAAAATCGACAATTCTGCTTATTTACGTACCCATTGAACCAAAAATGAGCTTCGTCGCTGCACACAAAGAAGCGCGCGATGAACTCTCTTAACAGAGCACGCATTTTGATAATAAAATTCAATAATTTGCAAGTGTTGTTCGTTTCTAAGACGATTTATGGTTAAATTATAGACCAAACTGAAGATGTTTGATAATGAAAAAAAACACGAAACGTGCGTCAGCTGTTTAAACTAGTGTTGCCAAAAAGATAATAGCTAAAAAATCACCCTTTAGTTATTTTGGTTTTGTCGGAAAATTGTTAGGAAAAGTTCACACATCAGATAGCTCTAAGTGTCTTATCTGCAATAGAGAATACCTAAACGTAATATGTTAACACTACTCATATGATAAAAATAGACCAAGCGCTTTTAAAACGTAATTCTCTTCTGCCAAGTCGCCTCTTAGACTAAAGCCTGATTGTATATCTTAGAAAAGCTAAGGGATTTTATATATTAACTACAAAAAAACTTTTAAGGTTTGATTATCAAAAAAGCAGGACAAATTTTATCCTTCGTAATAATTCCAGCTCAGTTTTTATTTGATCCGATGAACTAGGACTTCTGTCATACTGTCTAAATATTGTAAGATTTAAAATGGATATGGGCTTCTGTCATGCTGTCTAATGAAGATATGGTTTAAGATGAATATTTACACTATTTACGATATGACTGCGAGAAATATTAGGGTGTTTAAATCTACCTGGACATTATTGCATCCTTATTGCATTCCATATACATTCAATTTAAAATTAATTCTCGATTTCAGACGGTGATGACAAGAATTAACTTTTTCAAATATTGTTCAATTGACCGAAGCTGGGGGACAATTTATTCCATAACAATTCAATACACCGTTTGAATGAGAATATGAAGCTGAATCTGCCTTAAATTTTACTAAAGAGTCTAATAGGACTAAGAAAGCGTTACTATCGGCATTCGTTTTTATAAGTAACCGTAGAGGTGACAAAAGTCTGCAAATTGCTTTTATCATATTGCAGCATTATTGTATATTTATGAATTTGATCGGCTTATGGTCTTAATTTAATGGTTTAAAGTTTTATTTCTGTTAATTTACAATTTCTATTTCATGTGGCCAATGTTGTCTATTCCTGCCCAACATTCTTATCTTTTTTATTATTTCTTTTCTATTCTCAAACAAAGTCATTCTATTCAATTTCATTAAAATAAACCTGATCATTTATAAGGCTCTAACAATGAGTATGACAATTTTACAGCTTAATGATAAAAAAAACAAATTTGCTATTTTATTTATTTTTTTGGTAGTTACATTAGATTTTATAAAACCAACCAACAATTATACAAGCAAACAAAGAGCTACTTATTAAATGGCCTATATTCGGTAATAGAAACATTTTGGTCTAAAAAATGTACTTAAAATTTTCTAGATTCCGCCAGATATTTTGTGGAATTTGTTAAACATATTGAACAACCTATAACGATATTTTTCACATCTATTTTAAACACTATGACTTATATATATATATTAAACTACAACCAACTTAATTTAAGTAATTCAATTTATTTTACAATATTTCACATAGTGCACAACTTCAAGTCGATTTAAGTCCAAACATTTCTCTCTAGCAGCAACTGTAACAACTTCGTGACAAATGCAGCAAAAGGTAAATGTCATGATAATATAAAAATAAAACATATTTTCTTTCATACTTTTATGGCGTTTCATAAAAAAATAAATAATATTTTTGTGTAAATGCCAGCAGAGAATTTCCTGCACGTTGACAGTTTAAGAAAGAACAGTAAGAGGAAAGGAAGTGCACAATAGCAAACAAAGAATTGAAAAAAGTTAAAAAAAAAAACATACAGAAATGAAATAAAAACGAGGTGTCAGAAAATTGTGACATTTAATGAAGATAAGGAAATCCTATTTATTATTAAGTTATTTTCATTTGCTAAAAACAATAGACATTTTGCAACGCGTTAAAGGGAAACATAAAGAATTCAAGTTAAAAAAAGACTTTGTTTAAATGTTAATATTTGCAAAGGATTAGGATAATACAAAAGACAAATTGTAGAGCTTTATTGTTTAAATTAATTATGTATGTATGTATGTTTTTTCAACGGGTGCTTAACATATTGAAGACTTGAAAGAACAAAGGAGAACTCACAGGAACTAAATTATTCTTATTAAAGTATTTTAACAATGAAAGCATCCAAACCAATATTTTAAAAGCCAGTTTTAAGTCTTTGCTGAAGGGAATGAATTTATCAGCAATATATAGTAATAACCATTGCCATGGCTATACGAGGATGGTTCAGAAACTTCTTAGCCTAGCACAGAAAGAGAATAGTTAGTTTTTCAAAAACATTATTATTTTTTTCAATATAATCTCCTGAAACTTCAATATCTAGCAATTCTATCCCTTGATTAATATAGTTTTCCTCAAGATCTTCAAAATAGTGGTTTGCAACTGTAATTGCATCTTCATTTGAGGTAAAACGTTCGCCAGCTAGGATTTTTTTTTTAGATTTGGGAACAGCTAACAGTCACTGGGAGCTAAATAAGGAGAATAAGGTGGGTGGTCAAGTAACTCGTACACCACTCTTGTAACCTGGTGCGTTGTCTTGATAAAAAATTATATATTTGTGTTGTAAGAAAGGACGTTTTTCTCCAATTTTAACATTTAATTGATCCAAAATCTTGCAATAGTACTTTGAATTTATTGTTTTATCCTTTTGCAGATAGGCAGTAAATAAAATACGTTTGAAGTCCCAAAAAAACGTTGGCATAACCTTACCAACCGATTGAATTGTTTTTGCCTTCTTTGGGGAACTTCCTCCAGCTTCAGCCTATTGCTTGAATTGCTCTTTTGTCTCTGGAGTATAGTAGTGGATCCTTGTCCCATCAGCAATTATAAAACGACTCTTAAAATCCATTTTATTTTTCTTAAAACGTTCCTAACAATCTTGAGAAATTTTCATTCTTATGCGTTTTTGTTCGACACTTAATAAATGCGGCACCCATTTTGCAGAAAGCTTTTTCATGAGTAGTTCTTCATACAAAATTAAATGGACTTGATCATTTGAGATGCCCGTGATATTAGCTCTATAACCGATGAATGGTCATTTAATATCAAATCATGTACTTTGGCTACAATTTCTGTTCTTGTTGCTGTTTTTGGACGTCCACTACGTGGTTCATCCTTAATGCTTGTACAAACACGTTTAAATTCAGCAACCAAATTTTTTACTGTTGCATATGAAGGAGCACTTTCACCTAACACACTCACCATATCATTATGAATTTCTTGTCCCGATAAACCTTTTTTATTTAAATATTTAATGACATCACGAATTTCTAATTTTACCATTATAAAAAAATCGTGGATTTTTTTTCAACACCTATTCCTAAATGAAGGAGTTGCCAAATCGAAAAGAAATTTAACAGGTGTTCATACAGCACAGATGGAAGTTTCCAAAACACTTAACTCTCTTCTGTTTATACCGCGCTTTCTGTTCTAGGCTAAGAAGTTTGCGAACCGCCCTCGTATGTTTCAGCAAAGCTAGACAGTAACAATGTCTTACTAATTGTTGATATAACTTTTATGACAATGAATTTTCAAATACTGTATGGAAGTTTCAACTCTTTTGAGTGCTATAGTGCTCACTCATATTGAGGGCACATGACCTAAAGATGACCCACATACCACATACGAAATCTTGACTTATGATTTTTCAAAGAAGACTGGGCTATGTCAAAATTATGGACCGATGCAAACAAAATATCGTTTTCAGATTTCACTTTGCATAAAACTTATTATTGCAGAATTTTGCATTGATACAGCTTTTCTATAGATATTTATGTACCATAAAGCCATATTCGGGAAGACATTTTTATGGGGGCTATGAGAAATCGTGAACCGATTCTGTAATAAAAATAAAGTGTGCAAAATTTCGTAATAGATAATATATATTTGAATATATTTGAATAATATATATAGCTCGGATCCGACTGGACCAATTTTACCCATTTTCAACAATAAACATTTTGATGGATCAAAGAATTTTATTGTTCTATGTTTTTTTTTCGAAATTTTATTATGACTTTAACAGACGGACAGACGGGCATACATGCCTAGATCGTCTTAGAATCTGCCAAAGACCGAGAATATGTAGACTTTTTTTCTCTACGATAGTTATTGTAATGTGTTACAAACGGTATGGGAAATGTAATATACTTGGTGGTAGATATAAAAAGTTAAAGCCTAAAATATCTTTATAATCTCAAAATAAATGTTTAAAAATTTCCTAAAACTCAGAAACTCATACCCGTTCCAGCTGCCAGTATTTGCCCAAAGCCATCTGTGTATTCAGTTTAAAAATAAAACTTATTTCCATAAATCTTAAAAATAAAACCGGCGACATATGGTTGTTTGTAAAAGGTTTGCAATTAAATTAATATTAATCATACGCCACCCATCTTAAATAAAACCTAAAATAATAAAAAACAAAATTATTTGAATATAAATAATACATGTTTGTTATACATATGTATGTATATGGTGGGTGCATATATTGCGTTCGGCACAGCCGTATTTAAACTCTTACTTGTTTCTAACTAATTTTAGAAACCAGTGCAAGGAAAATATTTTGTTTGGTGTCTGCTACAAAAATTACTTGAAAAAAGAAAAGTTGCCAAGAAAAACATTTATTATGGTTTCCATTATGTTGTTCATGCCTCGACGCGTTTATTCATGTTCTGTTGTGATGTTTGTTTGAATTCAATAATTTTGACAGATGTTTGGGATTTGTAGGATATTATGCTAAATAAATGTAATATGTATGTAAATGATTTATTAATATTAGCCGTGATTATAGAGAGCCATGTAAATTTGTAGCAAATTCTAAATACTGTCTGTCTGGTTATGTACATATACATATATATACATATATGTACATAACTATTTGTTGTTTTCTGCTCAGTTGTTTGATTTTCGCACTCGTTGGAGCAGCGTATTTAACAACTTTTTAATTAATAATAATAATAAGTTTAATTACTTGTCTGCCTTACAGTCCTGTTTCTAAAGGCAAAACGAAAAGTTTGTCAAACATTTTTGTCGCACAATTGAAATAATTAATTAAATAATATCATTGTAGCAAGAGAGCAAATATTTTTGCTAATTTCATTTGTGTTGTACAAATCTGCTTTAGGAGAAAATAATTAATTTAATATTCACAATATACAATTTGATTAATTTCTAGATAATTTTAATATGTTAATGGAAATTCTCGTATTTAGTTCAAAGGCGGTATAATTTGTTTTAAGTAGGTCATTGAAAAATCAAATTAAATTAAAATAAATTATTACCTATTATTTGGTCTCTTTTGAAACTTATTAAATTTAAATTATGATACAATTCGTTTGAATATAACTTTCTAATTTATTTTTCTTTGATTTTAATATTAAAATGTATCTAATTTATGTTAAAGATGTCCGGCCAGTAAAACACTCATTAAATAACAGTGTGTAGCACAAATGAAAACATGTTAGTACTTTGTATGTTTATTATTGCAAATACTGTGAGCGTCAAAATAAAGTCAATACTACATTTTATTAACAGAACAGCTTAATTATATTAATATAAATAATGTGGTATTAGAAAATTATATTGCGCTTTTAAATACACTTCAATTCTAAATATTCCCAGGGTAATGAGTTCCCTGGGAATTAGTTTTTCCCTGGAATAAAATCCTCCTATTCTTAAAAATTGGGAGAACAATAAAATAGGAGAGGGAATTTTAAATATTCCAAGTCAGCTGTTTTTCTTTTGATTGAAAAATTACAAATAATATTTTAAAAAACATTTTTATGCAATGTTTTATTAAAAAAAGAACAAAAAATACTTCTTTAAAACTTACAGAATTTTAAAATCTTAATATTAAAAAACTACAAAACAAAAGAGCTAGTTATTACTCGCATAGAATAGCTACTTTTTGTCGTTGCTAGAATACTGTCCTCAATGGCTCTTAACAGTTTTTGTAATACATATTATAATATGTATTATAATTTGATTTGTGTCAGATAATTTGCAAAAAGTGTTTACCACACACAATTACTTTAATATAAAACACAGTCATAAACAAAGCATACACATAAAAATGGTAAACTTTGATATATATTTGTGTAAATATTTCAAGGGCAAGACAAACTTATGCAAAATTGAGTACAAGCAAGTTTATTTGATGCTTAGTCCCAATTTACACGAAGCAATTTTTATTGAAAATATTGATACAGTTTTTTTCTAGAAATTTCTTCGGTGTTCACACAGTACAATATAATTGCTCAAATCGCTAGTATTTTTATTTTAGAGTATACACACATTTGTATACACATATGCAATATGAATAAGAGAGTAACAAGAATTGCTAGTACAATCAAGTGTGTACACGTGTTATCTTCCCCTTACCCCATTGTCTAAAGGTAATCAGCTTAGCTTAAAGAACTGCTTCGTGTAAATTTGGGCTTATTGTTTATTTCCCAAAAGCTATTATTTTATTTTGTTAAGCATTTAACCCAAAATACATAAATGGCGAAAAAGATTGTTAAATTTTCTGCAGTATTTAACTTTGAAATTCAGCACTTAAAAATTCACAAGGCACTAACAGGTACACATTTGTGTAAATATTAAAGTATATTGAAGTGAATTACTTTTAAAAAATTTTCATATAACTTAAAAAACTCAAACACGTGTTCTACTTCTATTTCCATTTACATTTTATTTAAATCTGTTTAAAAATTTATTATTTTTTCTAATAATTTTCCTCCTCCGTCATTTTTATGCAAATATTTTCGGACAAACTAATTATTTCTTTTATATTTGGAAAAAACTGTGTATTTATTTATTTTCTAATATTCCCCAAAAATAAATTTGCATACTGTAATTATGAATGAACAGTCGCCAGATGTGCAATACCATGACAACTAAAACAGAATTTTTGTCAGACATTTAATAAATATTTATAAACTAAAAGTCGTCGTTTTATACTCACCATCAAAAAGATGAGGGGTATATTAAGTTTGTCATTCCGTTTGTAACACATTAGAATATAAGTCGTAAAATAAAAAAGTCTATATATTTTGGTTTCTTATAAGATTCTTAGACGATCCAGCCATGTCGGTCCTGCTCTTAAAGGCACGATAGAGCTTTAATATAGATAACATAGAACAATGAAATGTTTCCCATTCTTTTTTTCTCCGAAATGTTTGGTATTGAAAATGGGCACAATTGCTGCTGAGGTTACGAGTTATAGACCAAGTTATAGATTTGGATCAGAAAATGTTTGATAAGAATTTCATTGCTCTATTTTTTTTCGAAGCACTATGTTGCCTTTTACAGACGGACGGACGGACGGACATGTATAAGATAGATAGGTACAGCCACACATTAAAAATATTGACCGAAAACGACGTTGCTCGTTTATTTATTAAAAAAAAACTTCGGCCCTAATTTTGTAAAACGCAACGCCACAATTTTCTAAACGTTGCGTTAAATTACATTTTGCAAATCACGGCGTTCAAGCAAGTGATTGTTTACGTTGTAACAGCTGACTCTTACGTTGTTGTTAATACAGTTGTTTGAAATTGTGTAATTTGTAAAACGCAACGCTGAATTTTATGTCACTTGCGTTGTCAAATTTAACGCCTCCCTTTTCTTGGCGTTAGTTTTGAAAGTAGAATTAAAATATTATTAAAAAACAAAATTATTCAATTATTTTTTGGGAACTATATTAATACGATGTAAGGAAATATATACAAATATATACATAGAGTATAAAATACTAGCAAAATTTTCTTAGTGCAAAAAAGACGCCGCAATGGCAGCTCAATTTGAATTGTTGATAGCTGAAATGGAAAAGCATCCAAATGTGGCTCGTAAAATGACTAATTTTGACAGCTCAAAAGATAAAAATATAAAAATCTTGTAAATCTCCACAGTGTAATTTAACTTACTCATTATTCGTTAAAGTCATGGTGTTGATAGTGGAGCGGAATTGGTTTTTTTTTTAATAGATATGTCTAGGACGCTTAATGAATATTCATCATCCGAAGAAGAAGATATATCCATAAGAAGATATATACCCCTTAGTATATTTGTTTTATAGTTATTTGCTTTAAAAGCTTTTTTCTTCACAATTTGAAATACATATTTTCCTGATAAATAACCAAACAAAATTATCGAACAGCTGATAAGTTGTTTGTAGCATTGCCAATGCAAAATAAGTGTAGATTTATGTAAATTTTTAATTTAAAATTTTAGTATCAAGATTTACAATGGCAACATTAACCATGCAGTGATATGACAGTATTGTAACAACGTAATATTTCTGCGTTCGCTAAACGCTAATGACGCACTGATTTACAAAATTTCATATATTTGATGATGCGTTCGCAAAATCGTACAATAGGCGTTGAACGCAAGCGATTTATCGTTTAAGACAAGACACAACATATATTTAGTCTTATTTTATTTGATGCGAAACAAATTTGTGCTAAATAAGTGGTTACGCTTTTTTGAGTAAATATTTGCCAAGTGCGACCATGCCTTTAGAATATTACCACGACCAATATTTGGATGTGTTACAAACGGAATGACAAACTTAATATACGGTGGTGGTGAATAATAATATATTAAAATATGCATACATATATGTTTGCAATAAATTATTTTTTTTTTGTTGGACAATAATATTTGTTCTATTAAATGACGCCAAAGTCCCTGTAAGTTTTCTTTTTCTGAAAATTTTAACAATTTTAATACTCTTAAATAACTAATTTTCATATAAACAAGAGCTTTACAATTTAACAGCAGATCCTTTTACAGTTTTTAGATATTATTTAGAATATTTATTACATATTTTAAAATTATTTGTTTGCCATATGTTAGTATAAATCGTATTGCTTACATTTGATGGGATATTCATTATTTTCTTGAATAATCAAATTTCATGTTTATTTAATAAACTATAAAAAATTGTAAACAATTTTTAAAATTATTTCGCTCCTAAAAAATATATATAAATAAAAAACACACACATATGAAGGTATATAGACATATGTATATGTTAATAAATATTATGGCATATTCTAAAGCTTTTAATGCTGAAATTAAATTAAAAGTTTACCTCAAGCGTTTGCTTAAATAACTTAAATAAAATAAATGTCAAAGCAGCATATACATACATATTTATATAAGCATATTTATATGTATGTATAATAATGTTTAAAAAAAAAATAAGCACAGCAGTTATCATAAAATAAATGAAGCACACATAGAGGCGTATTTATGAAAAAAATGTAAACTTTAGCATATTTCTAGGAAAAAGAAGTTAAAATAAATGGTATATAATTTAGACTGTTAAGATAAAAAAAACAATTGGAGAGACGAGTAGATGAGTATTTTTAGGCAAATTACTAGTAAATATTTATATGGAACCCTTAAAGTATACAAGGTTAAATAAAATAATTTGTAATTATTACTAATTTTTCGAGCTTGAGGTCTTTTTTTTAAATATAAAAAACTTTTTATCTTTTATTTATATCCAATATTTCGGCACTTCCTTGAGTGCCTTCGTCAGGGTTTTTTTTTTTTTTCTTTCTTAATTTTTTTTTTTGTCAATTTTTAATTTGTCAATTATTATTAAATTTTTTATAATTTGTTAAAAATTGTAAAATTAAGAAAGAAAAAAAAAAAAAAAACCCTGACGAAGGCACTCAAGGAAGTGCCGAAATATTGGATATAATTAAAAGATAAAAAGTTTTTTATATTTAAAAAAAAGACCTCAAGCTCGAAAAATTAGTAATAATTGAAATAATAAAGGTCGAATAAAAATACATATTCATAAAATAATTTGTTTGCAAATAAAAACAAATTAGTGTATAATGTCTGGAAAAACAATAAAATTATAGAATCCAGACATAACGATATCTTATTGAAGTTTAAAAATTACATAAAATATTTTGCTATGCTACAAAAATTTACAATATACCTGAACAAATCTTCTCTAGCTTTTACAAACATTTGAATTTTCATGCTCCATTTACTTAAAATTTTTCAACAATATAGATAGATAGATAAACACACACATACACAATACTTCAGATAATAGTGTTAACACAACAAAACATGCATGTAAATTAAAAAAAAAAACACGAAAAATATTTGTACAAGATCCGGTATCACAGCGATTTACTACCATTTCCATGTTGCCATGTTGTCACTGTCAAGGTAAGTGTGTCGCTTGCCTTATTATATGCAATGTTTAGCAACAAACTTTGCAGTGAACTTTGTAATAGTGTCCTTTCTTATCACCTGGTAAATAACAACAACGTTGCAGTAAACATTTTTTTTTGCTTGGCTTTTAAACATGTAAGAATTGCTGTTGTAACTTAGTCTGTAGTGTTACACTCCATTAAATTATTTAGTTTGTAATTTAAGTTAGTTTTAAATTATGTTGGATTTGAAGCTGACAACGGCTATATTTGAAGTTTGACAACAAAAGCAAGTAAAATATTTTATATTTTTTTAAAGTTTATTATTTAAATTTTTAGTAGTGAAGAATGTTGTAAACTATAGACAAGGATTTTACCTGTTAGGTGTTTTTACTTTGTTAGTTAAATTAAAAAAATTAAACAAAATAAAGCAGCAGGCTGAAGCGTAAGTTATTTTGAGGTAAATGTTCATATTTTTTATTATATTTAGAATAAACTACAAATAGCGCTTATTCTTACAAATGGAAACAAGTGAGAGTTTTACATTCGGTTGTGCCGAGTCTTATATACCTAAATATAATTACGAAAATTTCACTGTTGTTAGGACTAGAATATCATTATCCAGTGTTTCTTATTCAGTTTTAGCATAAATTTTATTAGTATTTAACCCTTCATAATTAATGCAATTACATGCAGAGAAAATATATAGTTGTGCATGTTTACCACAACTATTTCAACATTTTTACAACTTTTTTTAAATATTATGATTAGTGAAATTATTTACATGATTGCGGTAACCATAATAGGGTTAAGTTATGATTCACATGATTATCACAATCATATATATGATTACAGTAATTATGTAATGTTTGTGGTGAGCAGTTTTATGATGACAAATTATACCATATTATGTTGTTCTCAATCATAATAAAAGAGCAATAAATTATGATAAATGGATTCATCAGATACATGATTGCAACAAATTTATATATACATAGTTACTAAAATCGTATATATGATTGTAGTAATCATCCTAATCTCAACTTTACCATATTATGATTACCACAATGATATGAAAACAGTGACCACAATATTGTAAAAAAAATTTTAAAATTCTGACATTGTTGTGATAAACATATACAACTATATTTTTTCTCTTTGTGTAGCAAACAATTATTTACAGAGCCTGTATGATTATCATAAAAATCTTATATGTAATGCAACAATTTATAAAACTAAGAGCCTTCACCCAGTATATGTATAAAACAGATTTTCAGAAATGGGCGTTATATGCGAGATATTACCTATTATGGACCTATCATCCAAAAATTTAATGCAATGACATTGGCAGCCAGTCAGACGGATGGACGGATGTATACTTTTATGTGGGTGTTAGACTGATATTTTTGAGCGTTACAAAATTTAAGCACAAATCCGATTGTTCGTTAGAGTCATATAATAAAGATTCAATAATACTTTACGTGATTTATTTAAAACTAAAACCTCGAAATGAATATAAAATTTTTATTTTCTCAAATATTTGTCTTTGTTTGTAGAAAAACTTTATTTTCTTACAACAATCGGCCTTGACGTTTTATAGAAGTTTAAGTTTATGGAAACATGATACCAGGAGACAACACTGCTGGCAAAGATTTTTCTAAATGTTTTCATGCTCAATATATCAAAGTCTTGTCGTATAATTTATTGTTAGAAAGATTTGAAGCATAGTTATATAAATAAAGGAATCTGATTTTTATGTATATTATTTTTGGTTGTTGAAAATAATATGAAAAGAATTTGAAAGAAAGTTTAGTTTAGTTTACATATTCAAGACATCCAAATATTTATGTTAGACTTTTCTGGAACACAACTTATAAGGTGGTATAATGTGTTTTAGTTTATTAACAACCAATTGATTGTGATACGAAACTAATTCATATATCAATCAAATGTAAACATCAGAAATTTGTAGATAGAGAAGAGCTTTGTTGCCAGATATAGTATTTATATATGTTGAAGTATTTCTAATCAGTTTCAATATTCAAATTAAATCTCAAAGTCCACTCCATTCATCCAAATTACTTAGCTTCAATAAGAATTATCAGCTGACATCCATTACTGGAGAAAAACTCATGCGTGCAGAGAAAGAATATTTTTTTTTACATTAACACCGCAATCACTTCACTTTTATATTATTGTGGCAATAATAAGTATATATGTATATGATTGTGGTAATTAGGAATATGTTTATGGTAATCAAGTTAAAACATATTATATCATAATATTCATATTATCAGCCATATCACAGAATTTAATTCCGTTCGGAAGTGAAATTAATTCCGTATTTTCGGTATGAAACCTATAAATGCTTAAAATTATAATTCCACATAGCAAACTAAAAGTGGTTTCATTCCGAAAAAATTATTCGTTTTACTTTTTCTATAGAAGCAAAATAAGGAATTATTCTATTTCCGAACGGATTTAAATTCTGTGACATGGCTGTATATCATAATATGTTATTTACTGATTATGATTAACGTCAGATTGTTGTTCAGTTCTGGCTCTTTCTATAGTCATAGTTTAGCTGGAAATGTCACTCTTTCTAGAGCCATTGTTTATATTTAATCTCTGCTCTTTCTGGAATCACAGTATAACTTAAATAATTACTCCTTATGTGATTCTCTATCTTCTGTTTATCTTCGATCGTAGCTCTTTATAGATTATTATTATTAGTCAATTATAACCGTTTGTGTGGTTAAGACTTTCTTTCCAAAGTCATTGTTTAGCATTAATAATAAGTGTTCATTTTTTCAGTTGTGGCTCATTATATATTTAGCTTCAATCTTTCTAGTTAAGCTTCAATCGTGGTTTTGTCTAGTGTCTAAGTTCAGCTTCAATCATGGCTTTGTTTAATGTCAAAGTTTAGCTTCAATTTGTCTAGCACCATAATTTAGCTTTAATCGTGGCTTTATCTAGTCCGATATTTTAGCTTCAATCTTGATTTTTATTGAACTCATAAATTTGTTTCAATCCTGGTTTTTACTAAACTCATAAATATGTTTCATTCCTGGGTCTTATTGAATTCATAAATTTTTTTTCAATCCTGGTTTATATTGAATCCCAAGTCTTTGTGAATTCATAAATGCGTTTCAATCCTGGGTCTTACTGAATGCATAAATTTGTTTTAATCCTGGCTCTTATTAAAGCTATAGTTCAGCTTCAATCTTGGCTCTTAGTGAATTCATATATGTGTTTTAATCCTGGTTTTTACTGAACTCATAAATGTGCTTCATTCCTGGGTCTTATTGAATTCATAAATTTGTTTCAATCCTGGGTCTTATTGCATTCATAAATTTGTTTCAATCCTGACTTTTATTGAATTCATAAATTTGTTTAAATCCTGCCAATAATAAGAGCCAAAGTTCAGCTTAAATCTTGGCTCTTATCGAATTCATAAATTTGTTTCCATCATTGCTCGTTTTAAAGTCATGGTGTAGCTTCAATATTGGCATTTATTAAATTAATAAATTTGTTTCAATCATAGATTTTTTTTAAGCCATAACTTAGCTTCAAACTTATCTCTTTCTAGTGTCAAAATTAACTTCGATTATTTGTTAAATTAAAAGTGACATTTATCTAAATAAATACAATAAGCATACATCTAGTACTGACAAACTCAAACTTTCTACTATCAGTATTTAGCATACATTAAGCATACACATACGATACTTAATTAAAAAAAGCCTTTAAATTCTTTAAAACTTTTAGTGAGCTTTTAAAACTTTTACTTGTTTACTTTGTAAAGGTTAGAGCACCTTGATATTTGTTTAATTTTCTATGATACAAAATATAAACGAAAAGAAAATACTTGTAGAAGTTTAGCGAAAATATCTAGGCCAGGCTATCTAGGAAATTTATCAGTCATATGTATAGTATGTATATGTATATACATATGTACATACAGTGGAACTTTTAATTGAATGAAAACAAAAATTCAAAGTCGAACATAAAAGGTTTTTTAACAAGAAATTTGTTTCCGTCTTCAAGCCATTTAGCGCTTTATACAGTGACAGGTTCAGAAAGAGAAGTCTTCCCAACAATTGCTGTAGGTTTTTTAGAAGCACAAAATGAGGCAATTTTGTTAGCCAGACAAATGAAAATTTTCTTTGTCTGAAAACCTGATTTTTCAAGAAAATACAGCGGGCTGTAAATGAATTCAGCTTTATCGGCCAGCTTCAATTCATCATTAGTTGGCACGTAGACTTTGTGTAAAGAGCCGATTGTTGAGAACGTCAAAGAATGATGACTTCTTCAACAAAGGCACATGGATGGAATATTTTTTTAATTCTTCAGAGCGCCGGTTGCCTTAAAATTTATCAATCAAATGCATAATAAAGCTATCAGAAGCACGATTGCTTTTTTATGTTAATTGCTCATTTTTTTTATCGCTGTTTTCTTAGGCCTAACAATAAGTATTACAGCCTTGAACTAAATTTAAAACAAATTGCTCTCTAGCAAGAGCATTCCAAACAAATGTAGCTCATCTTTAAGGGGTGGTAGATTGGCTCTACGAAGCCTTGATATTGTTTGACTATGCGTAAGAAGTCTAGCATGGATTGGATTTGTAGTTTTATAATATATTTTTCACGGACACTTCTGAACTCATCCTTAGAGTTTTTTATCTGTAAGTCCGTGTGAGTGTTGCCATTTCTTATGTACTTTAATGCACCCAAGGACCTGAAAATTTTTAACTGTGACCGCTTTAAAAGTTCATTACTGCATTTGCTGGTGGTTCCTCATAATTAGATTCCATATATCCAAATTAGTTTTAAGATCGTTTTATAGAGGATGACTTTATCAAGCCTCAACTTTGAATGGTTACTGACTAATCAGATAATACTAGATAGAGGCTTTTAACTTTTAGTTGATCGAAAATATCAGAAATTTTAAGAAAAAGTGAACCATTTGCATAATGATTTTTGTAGTGTTTTAATGCGATTTTCGACTCAAGGCCAATTAATATTTTCTCAGATCTCAATTATCACTTCTGACTCTATATATTTACATAACTAATTATAAATTTAGTCCCACCACATTATCTAAAGCCTACATACTTCAACATTGATTTAACAATGAAAAACTTTAGAAATTAAACATTTCTTCACGCTTTCCTAACAATTTATATAGTTTGTGACAAATATCAACAACTTTTTCAAAAAAAAAAAAAAAACGCACAAATTAACTATTCTCTTTGTGTGGGTATATGTAAATGCTCAAAAGTAAAACATTCTAGGTGTTCAGTTTGTAGGCCTTCTAAAAGGCATGTTTATACATTTCACACTGCCTTGTCACAGTAGTTATTGCAGGAGCTATTTGTTTCTCCATCTTCAAAATTTCATTTTTTCGAAATAAAACATGAATGTTTTTGCACGTAAATTTATTTCTTATATGTATGTATGTATAAACACCCCTTTAAGGTTTAATGTGAAATTTATTAAGAACATTATTAATAAAACACGTTTTTAGCAGATGCAGAAGACCTTCCTTTTTCTATCACTTTAATAGGAGTATCTATAAAGTTATGCTATGAAATATTTCATTGCAGGTCTCCTTACAATACTACAAAAGAAGACATTCAACTATCCCTTCTTAAGTGCAGTGGGTCACAACTTTAAATTTGCAGAGCATTTTTTGTTTTCAAAGCTCCATAAAAAGAAAAGTAACAGCAACTTAAAATAAAATTGGTGTCATTTAATAGAAAATATTTTATAGTCTAAAGCATGGTACTCTGTTCATCATTTCGTGCGAAATACTATCAAAAGCCCATTTAAAAAAATTTGATGCGAAATAATGCTGCTGAAGTTGTACTCTGTTCTTATTGTGAAAAGTTACGAAATGTTTCTGGCAGCATGTTTTTTCAACAAAAAAATGTATATGGCAAAATTTTTTTCCAACTGTGAAATAATGTAAGCGGCACTTATTTCGCATGAAATTGAAAAAAACAGCCAAAAAACATATGGTTTTTGTTTACATAAAAGAAACAATGTTGCATACCTAAGGGCAATAAAAACGACAATTTTCTTCTAAATCGCGGCATTGTCACCACTTGCTAATTATCAAAATTTTCAAACGAAATAATTGATGTTGCTCAACAAATTTCGCAAATTTGAACAGAGTACCATGCTTAACAAGCAAAACACATTTATTAGAAAAGTCTACATTTTAATACATTCCAAAAAAAAAAAAACAAAAAAATATAGTTTTTCACGATACAGCTTATTTTATGCAGGCAAATATTGGTATCGAAAACTTGAAATTAAGGCGATTTGTCTTTAATATGACTAGTTCTTGGATAATACTAGTCGAAATATACGACCACTCAATCAGTAGGACTTTTTCGTTTTTGTAAGAAATTTTGTGTTTCCATAAATTTTCGATAAGGTCTGGCGACTGTGGGCTGCGTTTGCACAATACCTGATTTGGGCTTGTGATCGTAATTCTAACTAGGACAATTTAAAATATGATCTTATTACCAGGTGCTCTGTGCTTTCCAACAAGTTGTCCCTCAGAATTTGAAGGTATTTAAACTTGTTCATGGTTGTTTCAACAAATGTTAAATTACCAATACCAAGAAGTGATATAAAGGCACAAACCATGACACAACAAGCAGATATTTCAAGTCTTATATCTAATGAATATTAATTATTTATCCAGAAAAAGGGGAACGAAAATTTTTTGACCATTGTTGATTTCATGTATTAAGTAGACATTTTTCCTTCTTGTCTTCGGCTCAGATTCATTTATTCAATTATCAATATGTTGCGGACTAATGAGTTTGGGTCTACTTCAAGCTTTTTTGAGTATTTTTCTGCATTTTTTTGGATCTCAGTTTTTACCAAAGGCATGTTTGGGTCTAAATATTCGAGTTTTTTATATGGTTACGATTTTTTGAGTAAATATTTGCCATATGTGACCATACCTTTAGTTTTCTTTTTACTGCATAAAATAAGCTGTGAGGCACTGTATGTCTTCTATTATTCATATTCATAGCACTACCAATACTACCAATAATAAGCCGTGGAAAAATTTAAATGATTTTACAATAAATTTTTTTTGCTTGCAAATAAGGCCTCCAAAATGGACTCTTTGCTGCATATATTTCCCGCTGGTTTAGTAAGCTATGTGTGAGTGTTTTAGAAACACATTTTGGCTGTGTGTTCACGTACATATGTATGCGTGTGTGTTGTTTAAAGTTTCTATTTGAATATTAGTGATGATTTTGGTTGATATTTGTTATTTTTGTGTTATATTGTTTTGTGTTTTTCTAAAACATCAACAGAACAGCACAAAACATCAGAAAAACTTTTCTTTCCACAATAACTTTTTGACATTAAACCAGATGTGTTTGGGTTGTATGTATGTATATACGAGTATGTATGTAGTACCACATGAGAGTTTTCACACACACTCATAGCAAAGTCATGTTTATGCATGTTATTAGTGTTTTATATATGTAGAAAGAACAATTTTGTTTTATTTGTGGCGTGTGTAAACTTGTGTTTATACATACATAACTACGACTGTGTTTATTAAGGTTTATGGCAGCTATGACAAATTATGGGCCGATCTTTTTAAATTTTTGAAACAGTGATTTTTATGCATGTGAGGATATTTCACGTCGAATATTAACATTATAATGTTATATTTAAGATACATTCATAAGATAAACGTTATTGGGAGTGGGGGATATATGGACCGATATTCTCATAATCCAGCAGTTTGATTTTGACAATATGTAAATGATCCGTGCAAGATTTTGGAGTGGTGTCGTTATTTGTAAGAGATTTATGAGAATTAAAGTGATTTTCAGAAGAGTAGATACGGTTACAAATGGACCGAAATTCACAAAATTTTGTGGGATGATTTTTGTATATATGTAAATGACGTCTGCGAAGTTTTGAGTCGGTACCGATATTTATACGATATATATAAAGATAAATGGTTTTTTCGTATGTGGTCCTTGTATGGAAGCTATGACCAATTATAGGCCGACCACCATAAAATTTAGTACAACAATTTATTTCTAATGAATATTTCTTTGCAGCCACTAGTAACGGATACACACTAAATTTTCGATATATTTTTATGTCGTAATCAAAACATCATACATTTAAATATAGTAAAAATTTTCTAGTTATTAACAAAAACTAAACCCAAACCAAACAATGTATTATTTTATCTTTCTGCAATAGACCCAAAACAACGACAAATAAGTTTCTAATATTTTGCTAACAAATACACACAACCTCATGCAAACATATTTATAAAATACCCCTGAATGGCAACAAATGTTGATGATATCTATTTGTTAGTTTGGTTCGAATTTTTCTCTAATAATCATTATTGTTGCTATTGTTGTTTTAGTTAGTCAATTCTGTTAACAAAATTGTGGTAAAAAGCAGCTACAGCATATACATACATATATCAAAAATCTATCTATTGTTTTGTTGTTTTGCCAGCTATTAACCAAAAAAGTACAGTGGTTAAAAAGCTGCAAATTTATAAAGAAACACTTAATAAGATATTCATGGAGTACTTATTCAGTAATCCATGAACTGAAATTAAGGATTTAAATTGTGTTTATAAACACTAATTTGGAGCTAAATTTTATATAGAACAAAAACTGCTTTATCTTTAAAATCACATATTTAGAATCAGTTGCGCAATTCACAAGTGATGTTGTATGTTGTACATTGTATGCTACAACTATCTGTTTGTGAACACGATTTTGGGCAAAATCGTATGTTTATGTTGTCAAACCTTCAAAATGACAAAACATAAAATAAGAATATTTTCTAAAATTAAAACATACCGTAGCATTTTCAACAATATCATTTATACAAATTTTTTGTTTATTCATTTTATTTTGTTGTTGTAATTTTGTCAATCAGTTTATGATTTGAGTGTTACCGTTTGGTTATTTTTTTTAACCAAAATGATTAATTTTTATCTTGAAATACATATTTTTGCTTTTGGCAACACTTAAATTTTTATAACACATTCAGAAACCATATGTACATCTTACATATGTACGATATAGTAGGTGTTGTACAAAATATTTATATAGAAAATACCAATAACATTTGTACAATCATTGTAAATTCAGACGAAGTAAAATTCCTACGACACTACAACATGAGCTGTGAATTCCACAAATATGATTACGAACAAAATACACAGCAAGAGCAAAAAAATATGCTAAACCTTTTTGCAAACGCAGTGATGCAATACTATTTGCACAAGATTGTGAATTGCACTATTAACTTGGTCCTTACAAATCGCATACTTAGATTTGTTTTTTAAGACTTCATAACCTTAGGTGTTCGCTTAAGGGTTAACGAAAACACCTTGAACTTGTGCTTACAGAAGGCTTCAACTTGTAGCCATTTCCAACTATTACTCAAAAGTTTCTCTTCCATTGAAGCTAAAAATTGCAAAGTTATGGAATTTAATTTTATAGTCCTTTAAGCCTCCTTTACACACTGTAAACTAAGTAAACTAAACAAACAGACAACAGCATGAATTTATTTCTCCTCTTTTTGGCAGTTTTAATGCTTTTCAGTTGTTTTGTGCTGTTATTGAAAGTTTATGACAAATTATTAACAGGTGTTGGTTTATCAAGTTTCTGCCATCATCATTTGTTGGCCCCCCAAAACACCAAACAAACAAAGGCGGGAAACAAAAAAAAATCAAATTGCAGGAAAATAATTTACTTATTATTATACACAGCCATACGTGGTTAACAAGTTCAAAGCAGTATGATGATGCTAGTGGCTGTTAACTAAAGAATGTGAGAAAATATTTGTTAAATATGGGATATCAAGTTGGGAAACATCAATTATTTTTTATATAAATTTAATGGAGACGATGATTTAAATGGAAAATCAAAGGTATAGTTCTTTAAACAAATGTTGTGTTTTATAACTGTTGCTTAATATGTGTCCAAGGTTGTTGGTTTGTGTAATAATTTACTTGAATATTTATTTCACCACACTATAGTTTTAATAATCTTAAAATCGTTTAGGCCTTTGGTAAATATTTAGCATACAATAAATACCACAGCTAAGAACACAATAAATTAAGTATTTTCATGCTAATATTAAAAACACACAATACCTGATATTAATACTAATTACACTCCTATTTATAGAAATTTTCAAGTAAATACTATTATTTTGTATTTAAATAAATACTCATACGTACATGACTAACATACATTCCCACAAATATAGTTTTGTTTGTTTACTTATAACAAATAATATGTAAATTAAAAGTCTTATAATAAATCCAATTATTATTAAAATTATTTTCCAAATGCTTACACTACAGCTTGTGGCTATTGTAAATAAATACAATAAATGTATGTATTTTATAACAACATAAAATATGCTAAACATTAACATTATATGCAACAGCCTAAATGTATGCTTTAAATGCTACTACAATACATTGTATTTATAGTCGCAACAGCAATATTGCCATAACAGCTGTTGTTAACTATTGTCATTATGATTTTTTTTCAATTTAGAATTATTGATGAAATTACAAGCCATCAAATTTAGCCAAAGACATAAGATGATTAAATCTAATCTTACTATTACTTTCTTAGTTAATTAAACAGAGAAATAGTTTAATACATAGTTACTAACCATAATATAGCTTATGAGTTGTTAACATATGCTATTTGTGTACATATTGTATAACTATTTTCATAACTTGCTTTTGTATTTATATTTGTAGTTAGTTTTGTGTTGCATTTAATTTTTTTTTTGTATAGCAATCATAATTATAGAGTTTTTGTGAAATATATACATTTACTAGTATGTGTTATTGCCAGTAGGGCATACATTATAAACCCATTACAGAGTGGCATAAAATAAGTTATACTTTGAAGTATTTAGGACATCCATTTAATTTAATTTTTGACAACTTTAACTACATCTAATCATTGTAGCTGGAATAAAAAAGCCTATACAGCAATTGTCAACACTGTTCTTAAATTTATATTAACAAACAATTTAAGGTGTGGTCATACATGACAAATATCGTAAGCGTAACCACTTGTTTTAGCCAAAATTTGTTACTTTTTAAATAATATTCTTTTTACCGATGAAAGCAAGTTTGGGATATTTGGAGTAAAAAAACCCCATAATAAGGGGAACTAAGAACAAAGCCCTTAGTTATAAATATGGTAACGAGATGGTAAAGATTGACGGCCGCTCAGTAATGTCCTGGTGTTGTATGTCGGCATCACAGAGAATCTTATATACAATAATAGTTAATAGAATCTACAATGAAAAAGAAAACTTACCCTATTAAAAACATTGTAGCTCGTATTGTAGAGAAATTTGAACTAACGTAGAGCTTGATTATCCAAAAGGACAATGATTCTAAGCATAATTCCGAAATTGTGAAAAAAAGGTTGCTAAAACATTGTTCAAAAACCTTTAGACCATACTCCGCAGTGCCAGGACCTTAATCCAATTAAGCACCTTTGGGACTATTCGGACAAAAAAATTCAGCAAAGAAATATTTCTTGCAAGGACCATCTAAAAGCAGTAATGCATGATAAATGGAACAAAATTTTGCCTCATTGATTCTATGTGTACAAGATTGTTAGCTGTGATAAAGGCAAAAGAACTACAAACAAAATATTACATGCAATGTTTTACCGAATGTTAATGTAAACAAGTATTACTTTATTTAGACATAAAAAATCTGGCACTTTTTCGTTAAAATTGGATTGCTTTTTATGGTCCTTATTTTTCAAGTTTTTTTTTAATGAGTTATATTTTGCTTAAGTTACTAATGAATTATGCCATACATTTTGTTGCAAATTTTAACTTGTAGTTAATATAATAAAACATTTTTTAACCAATATTCGGTGTTTAGTTTATATTGACGCTCACTGCAATATAAAATGTTGACCTGGAGTGTTATTTGAGGTCTATTTTTACATATTGTTACGGAATTGTATATCAATTAAAATTTAACGGCTGATAAAACATACAACATGTCCATTAATATAAGCATTAGTGGAAGTTTCTTTTATCAAGCATTGTTAATAAAATTAAGTTTTAACCACTTTGGCTGAACATTCTAGACATGAACATTCTAGTATCGTAGCTCCGAACCATCCAGAAATTATGGTTAGTGTATAAAAAGCCAAACAGGGCCACTCAAATTTAGTTTAGTTTATTGTGAGTCATTGCGTGAACATTTAAAGGTACGGTCACACTTGGCAAATATATACTCAAAAACCGTAACCACTCTGAATCAATTTTATCTTAATGCATCTGAATCAATGAAAATTAAACCTCTTGTTCTGGGAAAGGCAAAGAAACAGAGCTCGTTCCGTAATAAAATGTTTACTGTAAATTATCTGCATTTGGCATTAGACGGCTATTTCTGAATCTTTAAGAATATTATTTGAGTTAATTATTGCAATTATCTAAAATATTCTTATTTATGAAGTGTCGGGTTAATTGTGAAAAGCTAACCTTGTTAAATATATATGTAATATATACCCTATTTGAGTCGTTTCGATTTGTGTCGCCTTTCTAAATGTGCTTTAATCTGTTTTGCGTCGTTTTGATTCCGCTTTACGTCGACATTGAAATTTTATATTTTTTGGAAGAGACCTTGTAAAAAATAATTTGCAACAGAGACGGAGTAAAAATAACTCAATTTACTAAAATCGCTACATCACTCCAATGTAAACAAGTAACTAACGTAAGAAATTATTTAATGGTTAAAATGAAGTCATTTCTTTTTATTTGGATACAAAATCAAAACAAGCGAAGAATGCATCTGATTAAAAGCAAAGCACTTGCCAGACATAACGACCAACCAAAACATTAAGTTTAAAGTGCTTTTATTATTTTTGCAGATGATTTGCCCGATCATGTCAAAATTATTTTTATGCCGCCCTACACACCCATGGATCAAAGCTTAATATCCAACTTCAAAATGTATTACCTACGGCAGACTTTTCATCCACTTATTGAATCAACCGATAAGAAAGATAAACTGTCCATGAAAGGTTTTTGAAAAAATTACAACATTGTGATGGATTTTGGAAACATAATTTTATTTTGGAAAGAAGTTGAAGCCTCCTATATATAAGGAAGTTAGCGGCAATTATGGTCAGAAAGTATTAATAGAAATGTAGACGACGATAATGAAGTTCCAAACATTTGTAGACAATTGGTTGGTTTTGCTAGAGAAGCTGAATTTGATGGAATGGAGGAACATGTTATTAATGCACTGTTATTTTAGGAAGAGGAGCTTAAAAATGAAAATTTGTTAGTAGTTAATGTTCAGCATGCGTTGGAGGAAAAATTACGTTTTTTATTTAATTTATTTCTTAATAAAAATATGATTTTGTCAGTATATTTCTATAGAAAAAAGTGATTCGATTTGCGTTGCATTTCCCCGGTTAACGGCGCAAATCGTGACTCTAGTGTATATATATATATATTCGTACATCCTTCGATTACATTTCCAACATTACTAAATTTATAATTTCAAGAATAGAAGAAGAAAAAGGTTTAACTTTTAACGATTTTTAAATCATGATGAACTTAATTTTAAGCTATAGTTTTTGGATTTAGCCAGAAAATCATTTATTGTGAATTAATATGTCAAAAGCTCCCATTATCCGATAATTCAACCGGAAATTTCTGGTCGTAAAAATCATCTTATAGATGTATATTTAAAGATCAAATTGATAACTATCAGTTTTAAAATGTTCATGAAATTTAATAAAATCTCTTTGGCTTATATATTTATCTATTTCATCTAAAATACCAAATTTTGATGCAACAGTAGTTTGAAATTATACCAAATGACTCTTGGTAGTACCACGGTACCAACTGTGTCTAAAATATAACAAAAAAAAAAACTACAATTGGGCTGTGTTTGCCAACACTGTTGGAAAGTAAATAAATAATGATTTATAGGTATATTCTTTCAACAATTACTTATTAGATATCAATAATTACTCGTCACTCTTTCAATAAATGTTACTAGTTTATATAAAACTACAATTGTTTTGTTGTTTGAAACACTCTTCTGCTAAAAATTTGCCATACATATATACATATATATTATTTCCATACATTACCATTCATGTCAATACATAAATATGAATAGATGACTGAATGAGTGATTTGTATATGCAACAATATATTTCACAATTATGATATTTCACATTTAACAACTCCTCCTCCCACTTCTGACAATAGTGAAAGCCTGTTAACAATATGGTAAAATTCATACATAATAATATAGAGAGAGAGAATTTGTTAGAAATTTATTTTTCTAAAGAATTGAAGCTACATGAAATAAATACCCTCGACAACATTAATTACAAATATACCTAGAAATTGAAACATAGTTTAGGGAAACTGTTGGAGACCATGAGAATTACGTATGTATTACACAAGTGCTAATAAAATTTATTATAACATCATTAATGTAGATTATTTGAAGGGTTGTTTATTTTTGTAATTTAGATGCAAGTCTTGCTAGGCTGTTGAGAACATTTTACAGAAGGTATTTTGTGTTGAAAAATATTTAGGGTTTGTAGACGTATAAGTAATAAATATGATTTTATTTTCATTAAAAATTGCCGCCTTACATAATCCATAACATTGAATGCTTTAACTAAAGAGTTTATAAATCTCGTAGTTATTTCAACTTCATGCCAGTAAACCTCTAGCGCAATTCACAATCTTGTGCAAATGGTATTGCATCGTAGCATTTGCAAATAGGTTTAGCATATTTGTGGCTCTATTTTTTAGGGTACAGCAAAAATATGTTAAACCTTTTTGCTAATGCAATGATGCAATCCCATTTGCACAAGATTGTGAATTGCGCTTCTATATTATTATTTGCAAATATCTCTTGCAATATTAACCACATAAAAAAACTAAATAATTCCATTACTCCATAGTATAAGCATAAGAATGATAAGTATAATGTCTAAATCAGTTTGGCTCCATTTACTGAAAAAAAACATTAAAATACAAAAATCAACAGCTAAACCAAAATGTCAGTAATAGCAAGTGTTTGTTATTTTTATGGTAATTCAATTTCATTTCATTACCATTTTAAATATAATAAACCTCAAAATGCTGCAATGCTAATGTAGATAATGAACTAACAGTGTGTTAGTTAAACCTCTTTGGTATTTCAGAAAATAATAGCTTTCATTTGTTATCACAAACTCTGACAAGACAAGCTGAACAATAGAAGTGTTGTGGCAGGATGGAAACTTTCTAATAAAATAAAAATTATATTAAAATTGTATTCTATAAATAGATGTAAGCATTGCATGTTGCATATTTTCTTAACAATCATTTTATATAATACAAAATTTATTGCATACTTTTGTGCTTTAATACAGAGTTTTTTTTTTTTGAATTGAAACAGTGGCCTCTAGTTAAAAATGCCAGGTGCCAAAAGCGATCACCAACAATATGTGTTCATAAATGAAGAACGAAAATCTTCATTCTATTAAGATTTGTTTAAGTTTCATAAATTTTCGAGAATTTTGTGCGGTTCTCTTTATACCCACCACTGATTTCTAATATTAGTTTGTACATCTAAGCCTAGATTTTAATATAATTTATATCGACTTTATATTGTACGTGGTTTTAGTAAAATCATTCAGGAAGTTATTTATTTCCAAAATATAAAACTTAATGCCAATTATTTTGTTACATTTTCATTTCAAGTTTGATGGGCGAACTTGATGAAATTTATAAATAATCTGTTCCACTATCATAATCAATTTAATGCATAAGTTAACATTATTTTTTTATGTAAATAGTTTTAAAACCCATTTAATTTGCATCAAGTTATTACTTAAAATACGGCTGGTTTATTAAATTCATATCTAATTTTATTTTTATAGAGTTTTTCATTCATAAAGAATCAGACTACATTGAGTAAAAATTTGTCATGTTATCAATCTAACATATTGCAGATAATGCAAAAGTCCACCTCTTCGTTGTTCTCTTTGTTGTAAAAAGAGAAACCATTTAGTCCCATGCAATCGACACCAGATGCTTCTGGATTGTTGGTTTCATCTTCACATTTATCTATGTATAAAAATATATAAAACATTTTTATATAAAAAATTTATATATAATATTTATTTAGATGATTTTATAAAATTTGAAGTGAAATAAGTCTAGAGAAAGACATCGAAAAATAAGAATATTGTTTTTGTAGAGTAATTGAAAAAAACTATGTTGCCAAAAATCTGCGTAAATGTACATACATATTTGAAAAAAAAAAACAATATTTGTAGGTTAATTTATGAGTTCTTTTTAGTTCCCGCTCTGAGTGAATATTTGTCTGGTTGTTAATATCATGCAATTTTCTTTCAAACACAGTTCGTTTTTTGGCTACATAATTTGGTTGCTGGACAGTTGGGTTACTTCCGACCATTTTCCTTTATATTTTCAAATTCTTGTCTACAAGCCAACTACGAGTATAGTTTCGCCATCCACTATATTTTTTCATTTATTTTAAATACTTACTAACACAGTTAAAAAAAAAATATTTCAAAATAAAATGAAAAACACAAATTACTAGCAAAAAAAATATGATTCACTCAATTCATATTTTGTTCATGGTTCTCCAAATATTGAGAGAGAAAAAGTATAAAAAATCCCCATATTAACATTCATGATGGCAACAAATATAAATTCTACAAAAACAGAATCACTTAAATTTACAACTGCAGTTGCAATTGGAACTAGCAAATAAAGAAATAAACTAGTCAGGGTGATATATTAGATTGTGTCGAATTTCGTATACCCTGCATTTTGGGTTTCAATCGTAGATCATTACATAGTTTAATTTGAGCTTCAACCTTAGATATTTATAAAGCTCAATTTGGGCTTCAAACGTAGAACATTACATAGTTTAATTTGAGCATCAATCATAAATCTTTGTATAGTTCAATTTAGGCTTCAATCTTAGATCTTTATATGATTCAATTTAGGCTTCCTTCCCAGATCTTTATACAGTTAAATTTGGACTTCAATGGGAGAAATTTATATAGTTCAATTTCAGATTCAATTTTAGATCTTTATATAGTTCAATTTGAGCTTTAATTTTAGATTTTTTTTAGCTCAATTTGAGTTTCAATCGTAGATTATTATATAGTTCAGTTTGAGCTTCAATCTTAGATCATTATATAATTAAATTTTAGCTTCAATCGTATATCTTTATATAATCCAATTTGGGCTAATTTCGCAGATCTGTATAAAATTACAAACGGCATGACAAAACAACATTTTTATCATCATTGTAAAGAATATAACAAATTGAAATTTATTCGTTTTATTTTATAAACCAGAACATACTCAAATGCTTTTAAAAGCCAGAAATAAATATCTCTTCTAGCTGTATTTGTTGTGAAATAATATCAAGTGTCTTAAAGTAAATATACGCAAAATATTACAAGTACCATCAGCTTCACTTAAACATTTCAATATTCTGTTATTACTAAGAAATAATATTGACGTTAAAAGTAGTTGAAGAGAATTAAATACCATTGTAATTGCATACGAAATGTAATACTCCCAGCAAATAAGCAATATTTGGAGACAACTCTGTGGTATACTAGCTAACAATGTAGAGCCTTAAATGTGTTTTTTGCAGATCAATAAAGGCGAACAATTTATAAGCGTCGTCTTAAGTACTTCCAATAAACCTTTCAAATGTTAGCCAACTAAAAGTATTCAACAACTTTTTACTTTTTTGTATACCCCAATTTAAGCTTTACACACAATGGGAAGAGCTGCGTAATTGGCCTTCTAAAATATTAAATTTTTTTTACATCGCCCCTTTCTTTATCATTCATTTTTTATGGCCCACTATTGCTTAAATACAGTATTTAGCATTTTGACATTGTTGCTTGGCTTGTTTTTTTTTATTTTTTTTTAAGTGAAAAAAATACAAAAAAAAAAATCAGTCAACCACAAAAACACATACCTAAAATCTGTAATAAAAATTGTTACAAACCAAAGCAAGCAAACACAGTCAGACAGAAATCTCTGAAGGGAGATTAAAATTAGGCCTTTACTTTAAGGGACTTTCTGGCCACTATACGTAATTGCAAGGAAGGTAATGTCCTGCACTAACAAAATAAACACTTATATTATAATTTACTAATGCACAATACTCGAACTAGGTTTACAACCAACAACTTTATTCACGAATTTCAAAATTGTTAAGGAACAAGCCGATTGTTGGAAATTATAACCTCAAACAAGAGCTCAACTTGGTGGTTTCAACCAACTAAGTAATTAATAAAAGTAATATAACTATTATTTTTAGCAATAGATAGGGAGGTTCTAGAAATACTGTTCCATCTCTGATCACAAGTATGTATTTATATCTACTTCTATCTATAAGTCAATGTAGTTTTTCTAAGCAAGAGTAGACTAATTATTAAGTTTACTGACTATAATTTCATCATATACTCAGTTGTGTTACTAAAGATAGGTAATAATGGTGAAATTGTAAAGGAAAGCATGCGGATGTTTAATGAGGCATTGTGACAACTGAGCCATATATAAATCCTCATTTTACGGTTTTCAGAAACTAACTAGGAAGACTAAAAGTCAACTTTAGGATACCTTTGCAATACTGTAAAAATCTCTTCGAAAAATCCAGCACTTTGAAAACAAGTTGGAATCCTTGATAATTTTGGAGACCTAATTGCACCTGCACAAAATAGGTTCTATCAAAACGGACAGCCTACAACATCTTCATTCCTTAATTTTTTAACAAGGTGTACTTCACACTTCAGAAAAATCTGCCTCATAACATTTCTATTCAAAACTTTAGAAGGGATAATATGTGTGTGAAGATAAATTCGAATTTAACTAGCACAGGCAAAAACCATATTTCCTAACTTTGATAATGTTACAGTCAACAGACCACTGTTAAGCACTTAACAGTCAAATTTACTTGCATTTTGAAAAATGTAGCTTTTAGGATGAAATTCTCTAGAAGAATTTGGACAAATATCGAGTTGCAAAGTGTCCTAAATGAGACTACATTAGTCGAATTTCTGAAATAATTTTGGAATTTGAATAAATCAAATTTAAAAAAACTGTATTTTTGAAAAAATTAACTTTTAGGATGAAATTATCTAGAAGAATTTGGACAACTATCGAGTTTCACACGCGGAAGTACTAATTGGTAAAAAAGAGCTAGTTTCAGTACTTATTTGGTACTTTTTTAATTATTTTTGTTTTTTATTTTAAGTACATCTATTTTAATTAAAAATTTTAGGGCTTCACTGTGACTCTAACCTTGGTTGTTCACCTACAGTTCAGTTCACCAAACCATCAGGCTGCACAAGAATTTTTATTTACATTTTTAAAATGTTAATTTTGTTTTCAAATAAAAATTTTCATTCTATTCACCTTTAGCAATTACTTTCATGTGACTAATTTGATAGTATATATTCATTTATCATACATTCGTATTTAAAATACATTCAATTAGGTCCTTTTTCATCGTATAGATTTCATGATAATGAATTAATAAAAAACTGTAATTCAAAATTAGTAAAAATAAAAATTTCATCACATTTTGGGAAAAATTAAAAAACGCACTGAAATTAACAAAAAAAAGCGCACAGCACAGCACAACTAAGGAATTTTTCGCACAAAAAATTTAAAAAAGCACCAAAAATAGTGCGATACTCACTAAGCTGACAACGCTGCTTATGGAGGCTGGCATCAGAGTTTTAATGAGTTCAACTAACTTCACATAAACTTTATATCATTGCCAAGGAAATATCAATGAAACAGATCATTTACATGGAGACCAGATGCATCTGGCATAAAATACAGCTACACAGAACAAGATTTGAAATAAATTAAACTATATTCTATTTACGAAATGTTATTACTGAACATATGATTGATGCTTAAACCGACTACACAATACCACTCCTTGACTTTGAAAGGATGTTCAAAATCACTGAAGATGGAGTAAAATATACAGACGTGAATGGAAGTAGATCCACATAATTGATAATTAAGACATAAGTGTATACACTGATGGTTCAAAGACAGAGTGTGGCGTTTTTTACATCGTCTTCTGCGATGAACTCAGCTTAAAACTCTCAATATGCCTCCCAAAAAAATCTAGTGTATTTCAGGTTGAAATACTAAAGATTAGGGAAGCATTTTTTTGTGAAGGAAAAATTCAGCAGAAAGACACATTTAAATATACAGCACTGTCATTTTTGTCGACAGCCCGACGACCTCATGTCACTTAAATCCCATACTATAACAACTATTCTAGTCAATTCGATGTCTGTCTAGGCTGGGTTGTCTGCATATAGGGACTACTACGGTAACGAGCGGGTGGATAAACTCGCCAGAGAACGATCCGCTTAAAATGCTTCAACTCCTGTTTCAGTTACAATACATTACTTTCAAAAAGCAGGCAATAGGTGGCACAATCTGGACACATGCAGGACCACTAGAAAAATATGGCAAGTATATAACGAGCAACGCAGTATGTAGCTCCTGAATATGAAACGTAATGACATTTCTAGAATTTTAGCAGTACTAGCTGGTCACTGGACGATTGCTAGGCATGCAAGCAGACTCGAACTTCCTTTCAATAAGCACTGTCGCAGTTACGAAAACCGTGAATAAAAGGAAACGATATTTCAACTTCTCTGAAAACTCTAGACTCAAACACTCTTGTCAACACTCATATACTAAACAATCTAGCAGAGACATCAAGTATCAGATGGTTCGCTTTCATTAGATAACTGACTAGGAAATAGTGTGCCGGACAATTCTTTAGGTGTTTTCTGAAGATAAGCCAAAAAGTTTCGTAGCTTGTGTTTGTTAATTATATAGAAAAAATTTAACTCAATGAGTGGTGTGGGATCAAAAAATTTCACTTGATTGCTTGCACATAACAGGAAACCATCTAAACCAACCAACTTGATTCTTAAACCCAACAACTAAATAAGGCCCTCTAAAAAATCTTACGCTCCTTTAATTTACTCTTTGGTTATTCTCATAATCGTAGACACAGCCAAACAAACTCATTTATGATTATGGGTATGTTAACGTTTAAAACATTGTGTAGTGTTTTCATTATTTGTATGTTACCACATTTTTAAACATTCACAAAAACAACATAAAGACAAACAGCTGGAAAAAAATTATGAAAAAGGAAAGACAGACCCAAAAACTATATTCATTCATATATGGTTCTGTGTCATATATTGGTTACATATGTCATATGTTGGTTACACTCATACATACATACGAGTATACATATTAACAAAGGAAAATTCTCACAGAATGTTTGCATATGAAGGCAACCATATGTACATAAGTTTATAAGTACAAACATTTGTATATTAACAGGGCTCTAGTTTCAAAACACAAACAATTATTTTTCGGACTAACATTTAAATTTTCAAACATTATGCTTTTACAGCAGTATCTAAGAACAAAGAAATTGCAAGTTATCATGGATTTTAACAAATCCGCTATTGAACAGAGTTTTATCATATGGCTATTCCAACAGGTCTTCCCTACGTTCCACACAACTGATATCACAACTGACACTCTGCAGGACTGATTTTGGGACTTAACTGTCTCACGCAGAAGTAACGTGAACTGATCACCGAGATGGACTTGACGACATTCCAAACGACTCGCACATCTGGCATTGTTTGACAGCCAGCGTCGATTACGACCAGTGATAATTTTTTTCTGTGTATAAAAAATCACCGAGATGGAGTGATTTAGGTAACATAACTATTTTAATAAGTCACAAACAAACAATGTCCTCAAAGACTACATAACCCGAGCCATCACTCAAATTCATCATGATGCATTGTGCCATTTGAACCATTCTGTACCCTTAAATTAAAAATACTCTAATTTGTTATGAAACTCTCTTATATTTGTAATTAAGCTCTCGTCCGGATCATATTGATCTCTTACAGCTACCCGAAGTTAACTCTCTAGACTGCTTAATTTCTTTAACATCTTTGACTGATAATTTCCAGACCGAACTGTCTTAATAACCTAATTCTGGAGGATCTTGTGATTTTTTGCCTTAAATAGCCTTATTATTCCTCACAAATCCACAGCAGTAATTGGAACTTCTTTCACCTTTCCCGTCCCTATTGGAAACCTATTTTAAGGTCTAGAACATAACATTTTAATTGATTTTGACTTTGAATCATCATCATCGGCCCATTGCCTGGTAAATTTTCCGTCGTTTTACTAATTATAACAACTTTTTCATAACGCATTTTAGAGAGGTTCAAGCTCCTTACGAACCTTTCAAAGAAAATTAAACACACACTCATCACTATTAAATTGGACAAATTATCAAGTGGTATATTAGACAAAATGAATTATTGACCGACAACTGGTTTACTCAGGCTTTGAGGAACATCATATCTACACAGAAGCAGGGTATTCCAATTGAACTATGAATTTAGTGAACTAAAAGTTAAGGTCTTGAAACCTATTCAATTATCAATTATTCTGTAACATCCTACTAGTAGTTAGCCATTACTTTTTATTGTAATCGTACACTGCTTTTTAGGACCAACCTAATATACATTAACAAAGTAAAAATCCCACAGACCAATAAATATTTATGTATGTATGTATGTATGCACACATTCACAAGACGAACAAAAAATCCTTATACATTAATGTATTTTATCATAATATTAAATATAAGAATCATTTAAGTTTTATATATATACATATACGATGGCGGTTCGGAAACTTCTTAGTCTAGAACAGAAAAAGGTAAAGTTAAAAGTTAAACGTGTTCGTACAAGCATTGAGGATGAACCACGTAGTGAATGTCCAAAAACAGCAACAAGAACACAAATTGTAGCCAAAGTACATGATATGGTATTAAATGATCGACGAATAAAAGTGCGTGAAATAGCTAATATAATGGACATCTCAAAGGATCGAGTCCATTTATTTTGGCATGAAGAACTACAGATTAAAAAATTTTCTGCAAGAAGAAAAATAAAATAGAGTTTAAGCGTCGTTTCATAACTTTTCATGAGACATGGATCCACCACTATACTCCAAAAATGAATGAAAGTTTTTAAAAGAGCATAACAAATGTGTGCAACAATTAACAATTGGACATGGACATTTGCTTTATAAATCTCTTATAAACCTGCTATAAGTTTTATGAATAAGGCCATTAAACATTAAATTTAAAAGCTATCATTCAATTTTAGTATCTCAATTTATGATTTGAATTTGAATTATAAATGGCCTAAGATTATGAAAAAGTTCCAGCAGTATGAGTAAGAACACTAAAGGCCCAACCATAATGTTCATAAGCTAGCTTAAGCAACTGTCAAAAATGAACGAAAAGTCTGTCAAATACTCATTTACGCCCGCTGTGCCAATTTGGGAACACTTCAATATTGGCGACATACAACAAAGTTTTTGACATTATTCTATAATGTTTACATTATTGATTAATTTTAAGTTCAGACATTATGTAGGTATAACATATTTCCAAAAAAATATATCTTTTTTAATTCTTTTTTTTTTCTTTATATGTAATGAATTTAATAATAAAATAAAAAAATAGATTTTTTTCCGCTGGTTTTTGTTTGGGCTTAAATGGGTTAAGGAAGACTTTCAGGTGGCCATAATGTACTTACATGAACTTAAGATGCATGTAACACTTGTTGCATATTTGTGCAGTATTTTATATTTTTGCTAGTACTTTAAATTAAAAAGTACCAAAAATTACAGCCCTGTAATTGTTTTTTTATGTTTTATTTTATTGAAAATTTGCAAACAGTAAAAACTGCTGACACTAAAAAACTAATAAACACTTTCATATTAATATCACTTTTGCTACAAATTTCTGCTACTTGTTGGCAAGACTTTTCTTTAACATTTCTGTTAAAGTAAAAGGGAGGCCCCAAAAATCAAACAAATTCAGCTGGGAATAGTTTTTCTAAAAGTAGAAAGTGTTTTAAAAACCACTTATTTTCATTATCTGTCATTAAGCTAATCCTATTAAACATAATTATAGTTTTCAGATAGAAATCACTTACCTTTAGTTAGTATGTAATGCTGCTAAATTTATTCATTTTGCATTAAAAATACAAAAAAAAAACATTTCTTTTATCTTCATTAAATAATTTTATTTACTTTTTTATTAGCATTTAACCACGGTGCACTATTTAACCTGAATTTATAGTTAATACAAACACTCACTTTTTGCAATAACTATAACAACAACAACATATTAATGCTGTGCTTTATATTCTCCCACTTGCACTCTCACTTGTTGTACTCATTTCTCTTGTTCTTTTTTTTCTAAACAAACGAACGAACACACAAAAGCAAAACAACGACCGGCCGGCCGGCATTAATTTACATTTTTTGGCCAACTTTTTAATGCATTTTTCTTTTAATTATTTAACACTTTTTATAGAAATTTTTGCATTAAACTATTAAACAAACTATTATTTGTATTTTAATGAAAAAATATTTTAATAATGGAGATTAATTAAGGCGCTAGATTAAATTGAATACGACAATTATTCACTAAACTACCGGACGCTTTGAAAATTTCTAGACAACTAAAGAAGAGGAGAGTAGCACTAAGTACAAGATATTGTTATTGTTGTTGTTATTATTACTTTATTGAAATCATAACAAAAGCAATGTAATGTTAGCAGAGATGGAAATTAGTAAAATATGTATACATATGTTTGTTTGTACATTTTCAATATAAAATGAAAAGGGACTTTATAATGAAATTTATGATTTAATAAGGGGTTTTGTTGTTTAAAATGTTGTATATTAGTATTATATTTAAACAAATTGCAAAATATAAAATTCTTAACGCATTTAGAACAATTGTTGTAGTGGCCGAAGTAGGAGTAATTTCAGTTTGAAAAGGCAAAAAGGTCCCTAGGGACCTTCTCACTCATCGGAGGGTTAAGCATGGATATTAAAACGACATTATTACCTGAACTAACACCGCTAACCACCAAAAAAAAAACTAGTATCAAAATGTACCATAAAAAACAGCTCTAAATACGTACTTTCTTAAATGCTTATGTAGCACACCAAACCAACGATTTAACCACTTAGGCCCGGTTTACATGATGATTTTTACGACGTCGTATTTTATTAATTTTCTGTTGAAGATGCTACGAAAATTTGTTTGCATTTATACGACGTTGTTTTTTAGACGTCGTTTTTTCACAAATTTTAATTTTTGTTGATTGTTGAGAGTTGATTTTCTTGTTGAATCTTCTTTACTTTATTGTTCATATTAAAAAATGTTCTTTGTCTTTTAAGAAATAATTTTAAATTATGGACACACTAAAAAAATCACACATAAATAAATAAATAATTATAGAAATCCAAACAAAATAATTATTTTTCTTGTTTACAAAAATATTCACCTTATTTATTTATTTTATTTTTACATGTTGCATTTCTAAACAACCCTTTCAATTTAAAATAAAAACAAGAATAAAACGGAACAACAGAAATAGAAATGAGTGTAAAGAGCAGTATGAAAAAAAACATGAAAACAGATATCGTGGCTTTTTTCTACCTCGCTTGCTTGACTACACCGCTCGCCACCAAACCAAAAGCAACGACTAAAAAACGACGTCGTAAAAATCATCATGTAAACCGGGGCTTAGTCAAGGAAAAAGCAACAGCCCTCTTCTCGTATAGGAAGTTGTGTTTTTACACATTTTCAATTAAATTAAAAATATACGCAGATTCCTCATCTATTTCTTGATTTTGCATTTTAATTTTTTTAATGAAATCAAAAAACAGATGATTCCATACGGAAATTGCGTTCAGTTTGGCACTTTGCTTAAGCAAATGACATTTGACGAAACTTGACGTAAAGTTCATTAAGTACAATATAGTTTGTCACATACGTTTTACATGTATTCGCACAGTTGCTTAAGTTGGCTTAAGCTAGTTTATGCACATTATGGTTGGGCTTTGAGAGATTTGTACTGATGATTTTATCATACCTGCCTGAATATAACCTTATACCTTATATGTATATCATACACTGATTATCTCTGGATCTAACTCTCTTTTTATAGCCTCCTTATCCGATGCCTTAGAAGAGCCAACTGGAAGTTATCCAAATATTTTTCTTTTACTATTTTTAAGTTATTATTACTCTTATATCCATAATTCATTCCAAAGAATTCAGAACTTTGACAATGAAGTTTTTGCATTTGCTAAACTAGTAAGTGTTGAAGGTGATAGGATCTACCCAAATCACTGCTTAATACACACAGACAAAAAAAATATAGTTGTACATATTTACTACAACAATGTCAACATTTGTACAAGTTTTTTTTAACCATGTTATGATCACTATAATTATGCATATGATTGCTATAATCATCATATGGTTCTGGCAATCATTACGATTCAGAATATTACTACTATCATATACACGACTATCGTAAATATGTATGTATTTATGGCAATCATTTTCTTGATGAATTCATTTATCATAATATGTTGCTCTTTGATTATGATTTAGAACAACATAATATGGTAAAAGCTTTTACTACACTACTCTACAAACATTATATTATTACTATGATTGCTATAATCATATGAGTCAAAACCACATTATGGTTGTCGCAATCATATAAATAATTACTGTAACCATAATATTTAAAAAAAAAACTGTACAAATGTTGAAATATTTATGGCAAACATGCACAACTATAGTTTTTCTCTCAGTATATATATTCTTTAAATTTTTCTAATCTAAGATCCATTATATCCTGTTTTTTAAATCTTGTGTCTGCATATGCTTTCTCATCCCCAGTACGGATCACGATGTTAATTTTCATGGCAAAACACTTTCAAGGCAACGAACTAAACGGTCTTGCTATATCATGCCTTGTCGATAAGTTTTATTTAATGTAAAATAATACTTTGTGGTAGCTACACCTTGAACATAGCGTTAGAAGAATATTACTCTGACTGTATGTAAAAATCTATATGTTCTAGTCAGAATGCAAAGAGTTACATCCTCCATCGTATGTCTGGCAAATTAAGAAGCTCTCCATCTTCACTCTCCTCTATGTTCACAAGAAAAAGACTCACAGAAGTTTTTCTGAAACCCATAGAGTCACAAAGCGATATACAACTGTCCTCTACTCTATACATTCTCCCCGGCCAATTATATTGTAATTTTTTATGTGTTTTAAAGAACTATTTTGCAGTGAGTCAAGGGAATAACGTTCTTTCATACTCTACGACATATTTAAGTTCAGCCAGTTTCAGCAGTTAAATTTTAGCTTCAATCGTAGGTCTTTATGTTGTTCAATTTTAAATTTCAATTGTAATAGTGTTGTTACGTTTTTACCTTTTATAAACGGTGGTTTATTTCCATCAAATAAACCGGATTCCTATTAATTGCAAAATAAAATCGTCAACGCCTTTACATATCATTTAGGCACATATCTGGCTCTTTCCGAAAGACCCCTTATACTAAATTTTCGTTCTAAAGTTTTTCAATTTAACATTTTACCCATGAATATTAAGTTTTAGTTGTGACTAAAATCTTTTGCTGAATTTACCAAAATTCTTTTATTTAATATCGCGTGTTCAAGACAAGAGATAAAATGAGTGGATTCTATAGAAATATGTTTAAAATAAAGTTCTATTACAGACTAAATTCAGATTAGATTCTGTTGTCTATACCTGATAGAAATGCAAAATCTATAACTTAATCTAAGAGACATTCAATATTTTTCCTCAATACCTATATATTAAAAAATTATAACAACTGTGATATAATCTCTCGAAAAGTATTGAAATCAACCATCACACTATTTGTTAATATTTTTTTTAACTTGTTTTTATGAGTATGAACGAATGGTTTTTCCATTTTTAAATCCAATAAAATTGTAAAGATTCACATTCTATTCAGTTGTATGATGACTAGAAATCAGAAGAAATATGTCACATATTTATACTACATAAAACGCATTAGTATTTGAAAGGTTATAACAGAAATAAAATTCTAACATTTTATTTTTACCAAACATGCATAAGAATACAATGAAAGAGATATACATATGTATGTATGTATTTATGTAAGTATAAATAAAAATGTACTATAAACCTACATGTGTTATTCTTACGACTTGTCCTTTTCTTCCTTTTGCCTCTTGTTATCCTGTGAAATGTAGGCTAAGGATATTTGAAACCAAATAGGAAACAAAGAAAAAAGCAACAAAAAATAAAGATTTAAATGAAAATGGAAATGGAAATATTTAACTTATGCCAAAAATGTTATTTATATGATTTGTTACCAATATACTGCTGGCATTCATACAAACTACATTGAATGGTTTATAAATGGTGAATGTTGACTTTCTTTTAAAGTTTTTAGAGTTTTTCCGTTTTTTTTTTTGTTTTGTTTTGAAAAAAATTTTATCAATACAATGGCAGCATTCAAAAAAAAAAAAAAATAAAAAATCATAATAAGAAATTGTGTCCTTAAATTTTTGCAGATTTGGCATTCGTTTATTGGGTCATTTAAAAATCCAAAATAGATTATATTCTACTTTAAGGCAATTTCTCTAAATATTTTGAGTTGAAATTCAGCTTAAGACAAAATTATGCTAAATATTCTTATGGATTCATTAAAGGCCATAATTTATGGTTTTTCTGAGAACTCATTAACGCAACAGTTTTATGGTTTCAATGAATTATCTCACATTTGCAATTCATAAATATTTATGATAATATCTTTTGTGGTTTAAAGATTTTCTATTTTCAATTCAATTTTCTACAAAAAATTGTTAAAAAATTAAATCGTTAATAACTTTGTTAAAAAGTGACAAGTTATATTTCTGAACAAAACTCGATATTTTCTCTGAAAAGCTCAAAATATATAAAATTGTTAATAACTTTGTTAAAAAGCCTCGATCAGTGATCACTTCTATATCTGATCAAAAATTGTTATTTTCTCTGAAAAACTCAAAATATATAAAATCGTTAATAACTTTGTTAAAAAGCCTCGATCAGTGATCACTTCTATATCTGATCAAAAATTGTTATTTTCTCTGAAAAACTCAAAATATATAAAATCGTTAATAACTTTGTTAAAAAGCCTCGATCACTTCTATATCTGATCAAAAATCGTTATTTTTTCTGAAAAACTCAAAATATATAAAATCGTTAATAACTTTGTTATAAAGTCTCTAATCTGGAAAAGGATCTTGATTTGTGATCAGTTATATTTCTAACTAAAAAACTCAAAATATATAAACTGATAACTTTGTTATAAAGCGTTTATAAAACTGTTTAATCTGAGATCACTCAAATTTCTGACAAAAATCTTTTCTTTCATGTAGTTCAATTAGATCTTTATGTAGTTGAATTTTAGCTTCTATGGCAGGTCTTTATGAAGTTCAATTTTAGCCTCAATCTTAAGACTTTATGCAGTTCAATCGCAGGTATTTATGTACTTCAGTTTTAGGTGTGAGCGTAGATCTTTTTGTAGTTAAATTTTGGGAAGGCACATTTTCGGATTTGTTATGCGTCTTTGTTTTCTTCCTGAAAAGGTGTCGTTATGAACACTAAAATTTACACAAATTTGTCCCAAAGCTATCCTACCACACTCTTCCATATATTCGTGGCTAAAAATCATAATTTTATTTTTAAAATAAAACAATACACCATAAAACATATATAATTCCAACCAAATAAAATATACATCATAACATTTTTTTTTGTGTTTGGTCTATGTTTTAGTTTTATATTAAATTTCTTTTTTATGAGTTTCGTTATGTAAATTCAGAAAACGTAGCATATGTTTATGGTTTTATGTTCTTTATGACAGCAGTCTAAACTTTAATTTATAGCATGCTTATGTTATTAAAATATTATTATGAATTAAAGCATACTTTTTGGGTTTTTTGTTTAAAAGCATATATGTCAAATGTTAACAAAAACCATTGTTTATAAAATGTACAAAAATAGGAGAATAGTTAATTACAACAGAATGGTGCTTGCATGATTAGAATTAATTGTACTAAATATTTGTAATGAAAGACATATTTAAAAATTTATGGGCGTTTTAAAAATTTAATTGTCGTTACAATTTGTAGTCATAATTTAACTAAATACACTGAATTTATGTAACTGTGACTGTTATTTAAGGCAAGAGTTTTATGCTATTTTACAAATTATTTTACCACCCTTACCAGCATAATTTAATAAACTTATGTAACTCGTAAAATCATTAAACAAATATGTATTTGTAAACCTGTAAATAATAGTTCTAATTTTCTTAATTAAAACATAAAAAATATGGTCTACTATGTGGTTAAATGTCTGTCATATTAATTACAGCATACCATTAGGAGTGGCATAAAATTTCATTTCATTATGGCCAGCAACCATATGAACATACACATACATACTCGTATATATAAAGCACGAAACAGCAACAACAATGTCAACAAAATTATAAACATCTAACATTTCATTGAATTTTCTACGTCGTAATATTCAATTTGTTTTCCAACAAATGTAGCATACTTTTAAGCACTTATTGTGTTATTTAAAATGCCAAATTAGAACCACGCAAACAGCTACAAAATTTAACATTGCTATGGCTACAATGAGTAAATATTATAAATTCAAATGTTTGTTCAAATATTCGCATTATAATGCTTCAGTGGTAATTGAATTTAGCGAAATGCATTAATTTTATTATGGCACAAAAATTGTGCCAATTTAGGCGTATGTGTTTGCATGTATACATATTAATTCAGCAAATTAAATAGCATATTTTTCGGTTTGAAATTTTGTAACATAATGCAATTTATTTCATTCTGTAGAAATCATACAAGGACATACAATTATATTGCCACCAACTAAAATCGAAAATTTTATACAATGAGAAATGACGAATTTGGATTTGCAATTTTTTTTAAATCAAATTTTTATATGCAAATCTGTCTTAATAAACGTTTGTTAAATTTAATAATCGTTTTTGAATAAGGGGGTTAATCATTTGCTTGGTTGTTTTTTTTTCGAAATAATTGACATTTTTGCATTATAAGTAAAATGCAATGTACTCTGTAAAATTTAGGATAATAAATATTTTTGAAAAATTTAGTAGAGACTGATCTAGTAAGCAACCTGAAGAGTAATAGTTGCTCTAGTATCATATCATAAGATTAGACATAATAATTTATATTGATTTACAAAATTGACATCAACCGGAAGAAAACAGACAAGCAGGGCTTCAAAGATTTTACCGATGATCATCGAAGACTTTGCGACACGTTTGACGAGTTATCGTCATGTTGACGATGTTTTGTTTCAAAAATAGCAAATTGGTTATATGACGATTTTTTCTTTCAGATTGACGATTTTTGAATTATTAAAACATTAGATTTTGTTAGCAAAAGCTCTACTTTTTTAGACAACAACTATTTTTCTGATTTAAGATCATAAATAGTAAGAATAGCTTGACATATTCCACGAAAAAATCTAAATAATAGTGAAGTTTTTTGTTTAGTTATTGACAATTGTTGAGTTTAGGTATAATAATTCCAAATAATATACAACATTATTATTCCAAACATCCTAAAAGAATAATAATGAACGCTGCTATAAACTTTATCACCAGACTCCTAGGTACGAGTAATACCAAATTTCACGAAGAAAATAAAATAAAAATTAGACATATGTACACAAGAATGATTTTCCATATATAACAATAGACAATTTGACAAAATATACAGTAAATAAGAAAAAATCTGGCAACAATATGATGGAAACGAAACCAGCTGAAACCTGGATTATCAGAAAGGATGAAGTACTCTGATATATATGACAATGAAAAATATATATTGGAGTAATACGACGAAAAAATTATGCAACAACATGAAATCTAAATTGGACAAACTAGAACAATCAAATCTAGTATACCAAATAAAATGTAACGGCGACGATACTGATATATGTCAAAAAATATACGTAGGTACAACGAAGACAAAATTTAAAACTAGATTGCCATCACATAAATCGGACCTAAAATCAAATGACAAACTACTTTCACAAAAACCAGCACTTGCTGCCCATTGTGCAATAAGTGGACATCGACCAAACTTTCATAATGTAAGAGTAATTGTGGAAGAGAATAATACTACGATATATGCAAGAGATATTACATATAATTAATACTGCAATAGATAAGAGAAGAAACTACAAAACAGACACTGATAATTGCGTTCACATATACAGACATAAAATAAACAAATACAAAAATAATAATGAACAAAACAGCCAACAATAAGTGAAAGAAACTTAAGACATTAACATCGGACAACACTGAATTAAACATTAAATTGTTTGTTAATATAATTTTAAGAAAATTGTTATAATTATAATAATCATGTTTTTTAGATTATATTTCTTCCCTGAAGATGATCAACAGTTGGTCGAAATGTTGGAAATTAATAAAAAATAATAAAAATTAAAAACGAACAAGGGTTTTTATATTTTTAGTAAAACAGACCTCAAGCCGAATTAATATAGAAAACATATTTTTAACAATATAAAAGGTCTACATAGCACATAAAAAAAACAATACAAAATATCAAAATTTTGTTATACTATATTTCTACTTTACACATTTATTCATTCAAGTTGTTAATTTGTTTAATAATTTTTAACCACCAACTTCTCAAAGAATACGTGACATATTTAAGCAATCAATAAATTATTTGAGCCTTTCAGAAGGTTCATTACTACATCAATTTAAAAAAAAGTAGAAATATATTTTCAGAAAACCCCCTAAATGTATGTAAATTATCTTTTTAACCTAACAATAAATTGATACATGATAAAGCTAAAGACTATATTAAATATTTATATAACAAACAAAACACATAAAATAAATTCTACTTTCCCTGCATTCTATTAATTATTTAAAACAACATTTAGTTAAACCAAAAAACCCCAAGGGATTTACACATTTAATAAATCAATGCATACTTAAAAACTTTATAAAACGTGGCATACTTTGTGGAGTATACAATTTAAAATATCAATACAGTACAATACAACACAGAGTTATATAAAAGAGTGTTAAATACAAAAAAAAAAAAATAAATATAAACACAAACTCATTAAACAAATTACAAATATGTATTAAAAGGATTTTCCGATGTTTATTACGGTTGCGTATATTTTGCTATAATCCTTATAAAAACTGGAGCATATTTTTAGGATTTAAATTAAACTAATGCTGTGTGGCACAGAATTTAAAATTGCAACATATGTTTAGTTTTGCATTGGCATAACAAATCATATCATTTACGTGTGTTAGTATGCACATATTTCTATTTTTGTGAGAAAAATTTTTTTAAAATAATAAATTTATTTTATTTCATTTTCTAAATTATATTCATATGTTCTTTCCTTTCATTTTTGGAATTGTATTGGAGCTGGCACTGTTCTCTGCCTGCTGCAGCTGAAACTGCTAGCTATCATCGTTTGCGGTGATTGTAGAATTGCTACAAATTTTCCAGTATATTAGTGAAGAAAAACCTCAACACTGTGATAGTGTGATGACTTGTTCAAAATCTCATTATTTTACATGATCTACGTGTTTTATTCGAGTCACATGGCATGCATTATTGGAGTGTTTTTATGTATGTTTGTACTACAATACATTGAACAGTAGGGTGCTGCTATTTGTTAAATATTGTTATTTTCATTTTAAACTGAAAACTTCTAATGCATGCTTGATATTTCAAACTTTATTCGTTTTGGCTCATATTTTCAGCATTTTTGGTTTTAAATCTTGATAGCATCGAAAATTGTAAAATAAGGACCTTCCTATTGTACACACTTGCTCATAGTAGCATACAAACATTTTTGTTTCACTATTTTTGCAACGTTGTATTGGGTTGAGGTTTGTTGCACACTGTAGTTTTATTGAATTTTGGTGCTAAATATCTAAAAATGTTTCGCAACGAATATATATGCAATTTTTTTTTAACTAAGAACATTTGGCTTAACACCATAGATGCAGTATTTGCTGGAGATTTAAGACCATTGAACTAGTTTAATATAAAAGTCTCAAAGAAGTAGTTGTCTCAAATAGAAAACATAAACGAGTTTTAACCAAACGTGGTCATGTTTATTCACTAATCCAAACTCTGCAACTCCTGATCATTTCATATCTCTATCAGTTTCTTTAAACGCACCATTGTATTTAATCTTTAGAAAACCACAACCCACGGTGCTCTCATTGTATTGAATTTAGTAATTTTAAATGGTGTTGGTATTTTCAAATGTATGATGATATGCTCTATTTTTTTCCTTATGCGCTTGTTGAATTTTCTAATATCCTGTAAAAGGAAGTAAGACACACACACGCACTCTCATGCATGCATACATTTGTGTATGTTTGTGTTAGTAACCAACGTGTACACTCATGTAGTCAGTCTAGGAAACCCCTTTTTTCCAAATCAACATTATTTACGATACACACCGTATTTAAAACATAAAAAAAAATATTTGTTTGCTTCACCCTGGTGTTATGCCGCTACTACTAATACTGCTATTGCTGGTACTGCAATATATTTAGATAAATCTAACAAACTGACATACGTATGCTATGGTTGCTGTACTTTAAAAGGGTGAGTAAAACGGAGTAGTTAAAGGAAGGAGACAATCAGTCATGTCGCAGAATTTATTTCTGTTCGGAAGTGGAATTAATTCCGTATTTTGCTTCTGTAGAAAAAGTAAAACGAAACATTTTTTCGAAATGCAAAATATTTTGTTTTCATTATGGCGTACATCGCCTGTGCATTGATAATATCAGACGTAGATATCGCTTAACTAGTGACTCTTTTGCCACCTTCACTTTCTCGAAGAGTATATCCATTTTTAAGATGTACTGCCTGTTTTAAGTCGCCGCCGCTGAAATTTAGCTCTGGGTAATGAACAATCCAGAACATGGAAGGAAAAAATCTTTGATAGGCTTTACCGTCATCATTTCGAAACACGCAAATGCCAGAAACGACAAAATTCTCCTCAACCCACGGAAGTATTACATCATTTAGTATTTCCACGTATTTTTCTAATTTGAACATCTCCTTACCACAATACATCCTTCAAAATGCTTTACTAACCGTGAAAAATAGAGAGGGTTAAATTCTTCATAAATAAGCCTTTCAACATATCTTTGACCATTTGGTGTAATACGATTAATCTTTGTTGCGTTGCTCCAAAACATTCTAACACTCATTATCCATCCAATTCCAGTCTTTAAACTTTATTTAGAAGAGGTTTTTTGCGCGCTGCTCTTCCATGAAGATCATTTTCCAATAAACCGCGCTAAAAGAGTTCACTTAGATAACCTCACATTTAATTTTTCTTGAATTTCGCATTTGACGTCAGTGGCAGATCTTTTTGAATAGACTTTAGGAATCGCATTATTATGCGGTATGGGCTGTTTTTTTTTTTTTTGGGTCTGTAAACGCAGAACGTTGGATACAGTTTCATATGTATTTTTAATGCTTTAAAGCATTAAAACCATTTTTTGTAACATTTGAACTGTTGTCATATATCTTTATAAGACTTTCCAGTAACAGTTTAAATTGTCAAACCCTTGAATTATTTGTTAATTAGGTAAACAAAAAAACGTTATGAAACCAAGTCGTAACAGATGTTTCTGGTGAGGAGGGTTATGCGAGAGATGGGAGAATATTTTTACTTGCAGTTGCAATCTAAATTTTAGCAAAATCTTTTACAAGAACTCAGAAAGTAGTACTGTACGGTACAAATTTAATGATAAAACATTTAATATATGTATAATTTGACTACTGTAACTTCTTTTTGTCTCTTGCCAAATAAAACTCAGCAAGTTTAACTTCACGTAATAAAAACTATTTATTTACATCAACTTAACCACAATAAACAAAATCCATAATTTAAACGAGATGTAACTTATCTCCATTAAGAATATTGTTCAACTAATCATCATCAGTACTGAAAAGTTGTCCTAAACCAAGCCAATTTCTCCATCTACCGTCTCTCTATCGAAGATATCCTTGTCTCCTTTCCACCAGTTCCTACATATATGGTGATTAATTTCGATCTGTCTCTAACTTTATATAAAACAATTGAAATAGTTTTGAATATTGGAATCTTTATTATTATCCGAAAGAACAAGCTTTGACATTTACTTCAAAAGAAAAAATATTATTCAAATATTGGCCTGTAGTTGCTTCATTATGTGAAACCAATTTTCCATTACTCTTTCTAACACTATTACAGGCATTCAGCGAATAACAATTTTTTACTTCACTTAACCTCAATGAAGAAACTAGATGTGTGTTATCATATATTCTAGGCCTCCAGTTGGCAGTTGGGGATTGTGAAATTATTTTCCTATGAACTCAATGCTTATTTCACACATTTCTCACAGAACGCTGACTTAACTAATACATGTGAATAATTTGGGGATGTTGTTGTAATGCCTTTTCATGATGAATTATCTAACAATACTGAGTAAGAACATATCACAGTTATCATTGTCGCTCGCGATCTGTGAAAAAAGAACAAATGAAAAATGTTACAAATGTCATGTTTCACCTATTACAAGTAGAACGTATGGAAATTTGTTTTACATTTCATAAATGAATAAATATTTTCAGCATTTTAAGAGAATCAAATGTTTTTTGTCAAATTTTTTGTCTGCATTCTGGTAGAATTTGGACCATAACAAAACTTGTAGATTTTCTGTTTTAGTCATTAATTTATAATAACTCCCATGAAACTAGCAACATAACACTATTTATTATATTACCCTTTACTGTACACGACCATGCTGAATTTTAACTATATTTTAGAATTGTAAGTATCAGTTACCACTGAATTTATGTGCTCGCTGACGTTGTCAATAAAAATATCAATGTTACAAATAAAATACGAGCGCGAGTTAGCTCCCTCTTTCATTTATCCGCTTATCCATCTGTGACTGTCTGTCTGTCTGTCTGTCTATCTGTCTTGTATGTCTTATTTTACAGTGAACTGTATATGAAAGTTTATAAAATACTGCAATGCAGCTGGGGTTTCATGTTACGTTAATGCAAAAAAGTGTTTTTGTAACTATATATGTATGATATTGTACGTTCCACAACTCTATGTGAATATGTAGACGTATACGTGTAAGTGCAACTGGCAAGTGTAGATGTATGAACATTAGGAAGGTCCTTAATATTGCCTTAAATTCAGCCAGATAAATAATAATGCCAGATAACATGTTTAGCAGAGAAAGTCTACTACAAGTGCCACCCTAATGTTTATATGTATTATTTTAATGTCACAATGTGTTTGTATAAATGATTATGTATACTGTATCTATGCATCTATGTGCATTTGTATTATTTGTTAGATAAATTTTGCACACAATGGTTGCATTCTATAGTTTGTGTTGTTCATTCGTTCGTTCGTTATTATTATTTCCTGTTTTTTTTTTGTAATAATCAAATATACGTGAGTTTTTCTAAAAATAAAACTACTAAAACATCATTAGAGGTTCTTCAACGTTGCGGTTGTGTCACACGAAATATGAAAAAATTAATGTTGCAAATGAAAACAAAAACAGGTGGTTGAACGTTTGATTTTAGCGTTAAGTTTAATTAAATGTAGTTGCTCTTCTAAGTGAAAAACATGTTCTAAATTTAATGTTTTAAGTTTAATAAAGCGTGTAATAATACTTATTATCTATTGTAAATTAAGTACATGAAAATAAAACGCACTACTTAAATACATGGTGACGTATGCGTAATATAAATAAATGGTTTTTAAATTTATAAAAAAATATTTTTGTTAATTTTTATTTATTTAAACTGATGTTGTATTATGTATTTAGACCATCGAATAATTGTTTAAACAAATGACACACATTTGTTATGCTCTTTTAAAAACTTTCATTCAGTCGTCATTGAGCAAGCGTTAAGAACACATGCGGATGATCAGTGACATTTTTATACCCACCACCAAAAAAGATGGGGGGGTATAATAAGTTTGTCATTTCGTTTGTAACACATCAAAGTATAAGCCGCAGAACGATAGTCTATATATTCTGGTTTTTTATAGGATCATAAGACGATCTAGCTTCCTCTGTTCAAGACTGTTGAAGGTTGTAGGCGAAGCGCCAGAGCTTCGAAAAAATCCAGAACAATTTTTACCAAACATTCTTTGAGCCACTGAAATATTTGTTATTGAAAATGGGCATAATTGCTCCAATAAGATCCGAGTTGTAGATAAAAGATAAAAGTCCATAAGAACACCCTCGTACTATACATATTTATGCTTGCACGTACCTATTGTTTGGTCCAATAACAAAACGCATTGCTATTGTTATTGCTGAAACTATTGCTCCTGATATTTTCAATAGCTTTAGCCTACCATTTGCAATTCAATAGTAGTTTGCGAATGTTGAGATTATTTAAAAAATTGTTTTTCTTTTTGTAGGTTTGAGGCTAAAATTAATAATTACCAACATTCCTACTTTTGTTTATTGGTTTTTTTTTTTTCATAAAACTTACAACAGGTTTATAAAGCAAATTTCCATACAAAATTTATAAGTTTTTATGAATAAGGGGGTTATTGTACTTTTACGCCAGTATTTTAAAGTGCTCAAAGCAATTAGTATTTTGCTCAAAAGAGAGTTGTTGTAGTTGTAAAATTTCTCCAGGAATTAATCAAAACTAAAGCTGTTTGGAATTAAAACTCAAAATTTCATATAAAAGTGAATACATGTTTATTTAAATAAACCTTTAACTATATAATATAAAGCTACACTTACTAAATTTAAAATTTAAAATTTAAAAAAAAAAAAGTCAAAAAAAAAACGTTTTGAATTTATTTAATATACTTTTCAACCTTTTCAACTCATCAATGCCAACCAATTTACACGAACCAATTCTTTAAGCTTAGCTGATTACCATTTACACATCGGGGTGAGGGAAAGGTAAAACGATTACATACTTGATTGTACTAGCAATTCGTATTACAAATGTATATACATATATATTTGTTCCAGCAATAAGAATTGTGCTGTGTGAATACTGAAGAAATCTCAAGGAAAAAAAATTCCAATCAATCAAATTGCTTCGTGTAAATTGGGATTTTACAACGTTTGAGCACTTTTGCTAAACCATCGTAATGCCAAGAAATAGCTTTAAATAAACTTGCACTGGAACACTGTATTACTATTTGAACACAAACAAGCAAGTGTTTATATTCGGCTGTGGCGAATCTTATATACCCACCACCAAAATACCAGCAGCGTTATGTTATGTTTGTGGGTAACGATAATTATAATGGTTATTTTATTTTTCGGATCCTTTGAGTGCTATTAACTATTATGGGGCGATAGTCATTAAATATTGTATTTGGTTGAAGTTTATTTTGTTTAAATTTCATCTCAATAACAATATTGGCAAAATGAATGCAACAACAAGAATAAGTAGGTGGTATGAGACGAAAGATATTCACATTTTATATTTATAAATATATGCATATTTATCTCCTTCTTTCAGAAATGTCCTTTATTTACATTTTACAGCCTGTAAGGATTTACTTTGACACCCAATACATTAGATAAAAACACTATAGAAAACTGACTTTGGCTTTTTTGAGACGTCAAAATTTCTCCTTTGTATACTCTGTGTTATTCCCGGAAGTGGAAGTTGTATGGAAGTCTCAGCCCAATTATGGACTAATTTTTGCAAAAGCCAACTGTGCTAGTTTAAAAAACCGAAATCAGGGGCACCTTGTAGATGAAGCTAAATCATAAAGCGCTGAATTCAGTGGTGCTAATTTATTTTAAGTTAGCTCTAGTTTTCGAGATATAGCGTTATATACAAAAAAATTAATTTCCAAAAGTACTGTTCGGATTATAAAAAACGTTTGTCCTATTTAAAGTTAATTTGTTGTCGAATTGCGATTTTTTTATTAAACTATTTTTTGTTTTAATTACTAGCATGAAATTATGTGCGACAATTTATAAGTATCTACCCGTAAGTGGGCTATAAAGAGTCGTTCATCGATTCTTATCATTTTCAACAGGACTTATTCTTCTGTAATACAAATAAAATGTGCAAAATTCATAATATTATGTGCATTACATTTGTTTAAAATATAACTTCCTTTATTATTTAAATTAAATTTAACAACCCTGCTTATATTATTTTGGTTGAATTCATAATCCACAAATTAAAATTGTAGTTTAGTGTATATTTGTAGTTTTAAATAACGAGCCTTTGAAGTTCCGCGCGATATTTATTACCATTAAAAGTCAGTTCGTTAGGACCTCAACTGCTCACATTCCCATCACATATGCAATTTTAATAATAAAATATAAATCACATGAACTTATAAAAAGAAACCTCTTTTCCTCCCTAAGAAGTCTGAGAAGATTTCCATAATAACTTCCATATAACCAATACCCGGTTATACAAGTTTAAACCGATTGCATTGTGTATCTCACACAATTTTCTTTAACCAATATTTTGATAGATATTTTAATTTCTTTTAAAGTGCAATAACATTAGTTACTTCCCAACTAATTCTATTGAATACTATTAAAAGAATAAAGAATGTTTGTTAAAAATTTCATTGTTCTACGTCTTTTTTTTCGAAGCTCTATCGTGACTCCGAGAGACTGACTGGCATGGCTAGATCGTCTTAGGTCTTATAAGCAACCACAATATATACAGCCTAATTTTAAATAACAATTCACTGGGAATTTTTTCCCAATTCCCTGTCCCCGTATTTTAAATAATATCTTCACGGGAAAATTTTCTCATTTCCCTTATTCTAAACGAACTTTGAAAATGGGAATCTCTTCCCCGGGGAAAAAGTAGGTATTATGAATGTCAATAAAGGGAGAATGTGATAACAACTTTTCGGAAAAATTACGCCAAAGTGATGATAAAGGAAATATTAAACAGAATTTGGAGGCGAAATTAAATTCCGCAGAAAAAAATTTTTTCAGGTATGGAGCGCTCGAAAAAAAAATATTTCCGGAAAAAGCCAACACAAAACCTTAAATTTTCTAAAGGATCTGGTGGAGGGCAAAATAACCAACACATTTGAATTGTTGTCTTGCGTTGCATCGAAGCAACGCAAGATGATATGGATGAGAGTGAGAAGGAAATAAAACAACAGCCACCGGCGAAAAAAAAAATAAAAAGTCAACTGCCCATAGAGGTCTGTCCTGGTGACGTCCTTGCAGAGGAGATATCAATTCAAAAACAACTGTGAATAAAAAATTGTTTTGTTGTGTTTAAGATTTCTTAAGTTTTATTGAAGTATTTTTTGTTGTTCTTTTTTTAATCAAATTTATATATCAGACATTTTTTAATATTATAATATTATAATATTTTATTTGTAATTTTTCAGTCAAAAGAAAAACAGCTGACTTCAAATAATTAAAATTTCCTCTCCCATATTATTGTTCTCCCAATTGTTAAGAATAGGAGTATTTTATTCCCGGGCAAAATGAAAGAAAAATACACGAAAGGGAATATTTAGAATTGATTGTTTTTTTTTTTTGGTTCTACGACCAATACTTCGATGTGTTACAAACGGAATGGCAAACTTGTGATGGGTATATAAACACAATTGAAAACAAAAATGATTTGTGGGGACTTACAGACAATAGTAAATACCTACAAAAAAAATACAATACACTTTACCTAGCATATTGAATACGGCATTTCTTTAAACAAGATTTCTACCCCCCATTTCATAGATTTATATAGGGGACCATAGTTAGTGTGTTTATTACACAAAGAGCCGGTATTCTTGTGTAAATATGAATACAAAAAAATGTTAATGCTGCATAAACAAATATGTGTTTATAAGATATTTCTCTTATTGTTTGTAAGACAAAGCTACAGAACTAAATAGTTAAGAACACGAAAACATTAAAATTTGCCTTTGCCAAATGCTAGAAATAAAGCCAACCTAAAAATGTAAATTAGGAACCATAAACTGATATCTATTATGCCAGACAAGGTGTTGATTAAGCCAGATGTACGTGTTTTAGTTCTGTATGTTCTTTTTTTCTGATTTTAGACAACATTTTTCTACTCGTATGCAAATACAGCATCAGAGGATATTTGTTAGGCAAGTTTTTGCTTGCCAATGTTTGGATGAAAACATGGGTTTTTGTAAAGAAAGTTCTACTAAAAACTATCTAAACATATGAGTTCTATATGAGTTAAAGTTGTGACAATTGTCAAGGACAAAATGCATAAATTATGATGATAAGCAAATAAAAGTTTATTGCAATTAAAGTTTATTTATGAAGGTTGCTATAAATAATTATAAATACTTAGAATTGCTAATATGACTTTATGGTTTAAAAATGTTTTTTTTTTATAATTTAGAATGATTATAAAAAATTAGAAGTGTCTGCACTTTTTAATTAAATATGTTAATTTAACTCAAGTAACTACTAGCCGTCTAAGTAAACAGTAAAAAGGTTACATAAATATTAACTAATCAAATGCTACAAGCAAATAAATACATTTAACAAAAGACTATAAATAACAAACACAAACTCCAACAAATAAATCTTCTCAATTTTAAATAGAAAAAAATCCTTATAAAACATCATGTTCACAGTTTTTATGGTCTTCTAACTTTTTCATTTTTAAAGTCCCTACAACTTTAACACTCTCTGCAGTGTTGACTGTTTTTAATTAAGTCAACAACGCGTTTTCACGCACTTGACATTACGTTTGTTAATGTTATACGTTGGCCAAGAAAAACGTGCCAATGGCTACATAAAGTGCAATAGAAAACCATAAACATTACTTTAGAACATGCACATTAGGGTGGTCCTTATTTTAAATAATGTTTTCAAATTTGAAGTTGACAACGTAAGCAAAGACTAAAATCTTATACTATAATAAACCGTCATATACTAAGACCAACACAAATGATCTTACATTAGGACTAACGTCCTATACAAGAACTCACGTCTTATACTAAGACTTGCGTCTTATACTAAGACTAACTAGGACTGATGTCTTATAGTAAGACTTACGTCTTATACTAAGACTTACGTCTTATACTAAGACTTACGTCTTATACTAAGACTTACGTCTTATACTAAGACTAATGTCTTATACTACGATTGGCGTCTTATACAAGGACTCACGTCTGATACTAAGCCTGACGTCATATACTAAGACTACTGTGACTGACGTCGTAGACTAAGACTGACGTCTTGTACTAGGACTGATGTCTTATATTAAGACTAAAGTTTTATACTATACTTAGACTAGGACTGATATCTTATACTACGATTGACGTCTTATACTAGGACTCACGTCTTATACTAGGACTGATGTCATATACTAAGACTACTATGACTGACGTCGTAGACTAAGACTGACGTCTTATATTAGGACTGATGTCTTATATTAAGACTAACGTCTTATACTATACTTAGACTAGGACTGATGTCTTATACTAAGACTAACGTCTTATAATATGACTGACATCTTATACTAGGACTCACGTCTTATACTAAGACTAACGTCTTATACTACGATTGATGTCTTATACTATGACGTCAGTGTTCAACCTAATGCACATATCGCACCCTAAATACAAAAGGGTTCACACCTCAAAATACTAAAATTTTCAAACAAAAAACTGCATCGTGCACAAGCAACACACTTAACATAAAAATAAAGATATAACTGTCTTTTTCCAGTTAAAGGAGATAGTGATGTGAAAGAAATGTTTGCAGTAGTTGTTGATGTCAGAATTAATTTATAGAAAAAAGTCAGTTTTGGAAAATTTTGAGTTGTGACCCTTTTGTATTTAGGGTGCGATATGTTTATGCAAACAACATCTACACATAAAGTTCACATATATTTACAATAAATATAAAGAAAATATTTACTACTGAACACACTTTTAATGACACACTAAAGGCAAACAGCAATTACAATTAATGTGATATCAAGAGAGAAAAACAATGTAATGAAAAACCCAACTATACTGCAATAAACATTTCGCATGCAATTATGAGAAAGAAGAATTGAAAGAGAGAATAACTGAAAAAAAATCTTCTGCCACTGGGTAAGTATTATTTTAAACTTAAACTACCTTGTACATTCAGGCAGACTGGCTCCTTTCATTTGAGCTTGCATTATATACAAAGACACCGAAACCAACACTTTTGTTTTCTATAGCAGACATTTAAAAAAGTATTTGCAACATATAGAGCAATTCCATATGAAAACGATCAAAATTGGCAAATTTTTGGACGACCCCTCTCCGATTTTAAAATAAATAGTCTCAATCGATTGCCCAGCAAAAAATAATGTACCTACATATTTTTTTTTTTTTACAGTGACTGGTTTAGTGGTGGTGTACACCACTGTCATGTGACAAAATTGAAGAATTCTTCATAAGGGACCTCATTGAAAGTTGTTTTAAAAAAAAACTACTAAAGCGATCGCAACGAGTGATAGCTCGTCTAGTCTAATCAATAGTTATAAACAACAAAGTTCAACCTCATATGGTTATTTAGATATCGCCTGTAAACTTTAGGAGCTTTTCCTGCAAAACTTACTTTTCGACTTAGCATGTTTTGGAATTGAGCTGTCGATATAACGAGTCTTTATTTATTTAAATGTAAACAAAAATAATTTAAAGGAACACTTTGTCTTTTACTACTTTTTTACAGTTTACTTAAACACACTTAACTTGCAACTTTAGAACGCTTTGATGTTCACTCAACGATGACTAACAATAAAATCCATTTTGGGTGACCCTGTTTGTTCAGACCGGCAGCTGGAGAAGAAAATCGAAAGCTACTTTCTTTGGCCATTAAAACTTAATGTTGCCTTACTGCTTGTTAATGCCAATGTTGATTGTCATGTTGTATGTTGATAACAGCTGTTACAAACCGTTAAATTTTAATTATCATATAATTCCGTAACAATATAATGGCAGCGGGTTTCTATAGAATAGCATGAAATGGAAACGGTTTCCATAGAATTGCATGAAATGGAAACGGTTTCCATAGAATTGCATGAAATGGAAACGGTTTTCATAGAATTCCATGAAATGGAAACGGTTTTCATAGAATTCCATGAAATGGAAACAGTTTTCATAGAATAGCACGAAATAGAAACGGTTTCCATAGAATAGCATGAAATGGAGACGGTTTTCATAGAATTGCATGAAATGGAAACGGTTTTCATAGAATTCCATGAAATGGAAACGGTTTCCATAGAATAGCATGAAATGGAAACGGTTTACATAGAACTGATTTCTTTCGAACAGCATCAAATAGAAAACGGTTTTCAATAGAATAGCATGAAATGGAATACGATTATTTTCTGAAATCTATAAACCATATGAAGATATTAGCGAAAGTGGATAACGTTTATAGATTGCTAATTTTATTCAAAGTTTCGCATTTTTCAGCCTCTATACATTAGCCAATTTTGCTTAAATTTTCACCATTTGCCTTTTCCGAGTATATAACGGAGATTCTTAATTGAAACATCAAATAGCCCAAAAACGTGCAACCCTAATTAAATTTATGAAGGAAATGTCCATCTTGATGCTTGATGTTGGTATTTTTAATTAATTTATGTCTCAAAATATGTTCTTATAACTTGTTATTAAGACCAAAACCATACATATCTTGACCAAAGCAATAAATAAAACTGTTTTTTTTTTGTATTTTTAGCAATAAATGCAAGAAAACTGGAAAATAAATTTAAATAACAATTTCCATGTCATGACTCTGATGATGAAGATGATGCTGATTCTGTGCAATTGTTGAGAAAATATTATGGAACAATGAATTTAATTTTTTTTTAGCATTAAATAGAAGACATTTAAAGAAACTCTTCAGGTATGTAAGAGAAATATAGAAAAATATCATACATAATTGAATAGAAAATGAAAGAAGCAAATAGGAAATAAATATAGTTTTTAGGATTGTCCAATATTAAGTAGAGAAATGTTAAAGATGTATTTTATGTGAAGTGAAGCAGTAGGTAGAGAAAATATTTTATGAGAAATTTTTATTTCAAAATAAAGCTGTCAGACAATTGCACTAAGAAAGTAAATTTAAAAATGAGACTTGTAGAATTGTAGTCGTCATTTATATATAAATTGCAGCTATAATTCAAAATGGTAGAGAAAATAGCATAAAATGGAAACCGGTTTCTGGGGAATAACATGAAATAGAAACTGGTTTCATTAGAATAGAATGAAAGGTTTCTAGATTATAACATGACATATATAGAAACTATGAAGCTAAAATCTAAAGCACGGAATGAAATAGAAACAGTTTGCTATAGAATGAAATGAATAAGAAACATGTTGTTATAGAATGAAATGCAATAGAAGCAGATTTCTGTAGAATGAAATGAAATAGAAACAGATTTCTGTAGAATGAACTGAAATAGAAATAGGTTGTTATAAAATGAAATGCAATAGAAGTAGATTTCTCTAGAATGAAATGAAATAGAAACAGGTTGCTATAGAATGAAATGAAATAGAAACAGGTTGCTATAGAACGAAATGAATAAGAAACAGTTTGTTATAGAATGAAATGAAATAGAAACAGATTTCTGTAGAATGAACTGAAATAGAAACAGGTTGCTATAGAATGGAATGAAATAGAAAGAGGTTGCTATAGAACGAAATGAATAAGAAACAGTTTGTTATAGAATGAAATGAAATAGAAACAGATTTCTGTAGAATGAACTGAAATAGAAACAGGTTGCTATTACATAAAATGAAATAGAAACAGGTTGCTATAGAATGAAATGAATAAGAAACAGTTTGTTATAGAATGAAATGAATAAGACACAGTTTGTTATAGAATGAACTGAAATAGAAACAGGTTGCTATAACATAAAATGAAATAGAAACAGGTTGCTATAGAACGAAATTAATAAGAAACAGTTTGTTATAGAATGAAATGAAATAGAAACAGATTTCTGTAGAATGAACTGAAATAGAAACAGGTTGCTATAGAATGGAGTGAAATAGAAAGAGGTTGCTATAGAACGAAATGAATAGGAAACAGTTTGTTATAGAATGAAATGAAATAGAAACAGATTTCTGTAGAATGAACTAAAATAGAAACAGGTTGCTATAACATAAAATGAAATAGAAACAGGTTGCTATAGAACGAAATGAATAAGAAACAGTTTGTTATAGAATGAAATGAATAAGACACAGTTTGTTATAGAATGAAATGAAATAAAAACAGATTTCTGTAGAATGAACTGAAATAGAAACAGGTTGCTATAGATTGAAATAAATAAGAAACAGATTTCTGTAGAATGAACTGAAATAGAAACAGGTTGCTATAGAACGAAATGAATAAGAAACAGTTTGTTATAGAATGAAATGAATAAGAAAGAGTTTGTTATAGATTGAAATGAAATAGAAACAGGTTGCTATAACATAAAATGAAATAGAAACAGGTTATTGTAGAATGGAATGAAATAGAAACATGTTTTTGCAGAACGGAATGAAACTGAAAAGTGCTCAATATTTCCAAAATATTTAAGTGTAAAATCTTACATAAACACATACATATTTGCATATAATCTTTAAAACATTTCCAACTACTGATTGCACATAATTCTATTTGTCATTGCCAAATTTATGCTAGTTTTTCATTTGTTTTTTTTTTTTTTTTTTTTGTGGAAAATTGCTTTTCTCCTATTTGCTGATGAGTTAGCAATTCTACACATGTTGCCTTTATTGGCTGCCTGTTCCAATTCTTTGTTTACTAAGAAGATATTATTGTGATTTTGCTTTTTATATTTTAGAAAAAGTTATGACTAACGACTGAGAATGTTTATACATAAATAAAGTTGTAATTTTTTTGTTCAAGTTTTTCTTAGTTAGGTTACATTAGTTGTGTGTCACATAACACCTGTACTGACGTAAAAGTTGATTGGGAAAAATGTTCTGCTTATTTATTTATTTATTTATTTATTTATTTATTATTAATATCAAATTACACTTATGAGAAGATTTGCAGTTTCACTTTATTGCAAAGAAAAAATTCGTTATTAAGCGTTACTTAATAATGGCTACATATATTTGTAAAGACAGAAATGTTATTAATTTTAGCGGTTTGAAAGTTAAAAGGGCTAAAAAAACATTGTACTTTTCTGAAGTCCTCTGATTGAAGCTAAAACTGAACAATAAAAAGTACTACGATTGAAATTAAAATTGAACAATACACAGGCTGACGATTGAAGCTAAATTAACCAATATAAACCTCTATGATTGAAACTTAATTTGAACAACATAAACCACTACGATGAAAGTTAAAATTGAACAACACAAAGACCTACGATTGGATGAAGCCAAAATTTAACCACAGAAGAATTTACGTTTGAAGCTAGAATTGGACAACATAAAGGCCTCGGATTGAAGCTTAAACTGAACAACATCAAGACCTACGATGAAAGTTAAAATTGAACAACACAAACCCCTACGATTGGATGAAGCCAAGATTTAACCACAGAAGAATTTACGTTTGAAGCTAGAATATAACAACATAAAGGCCTTGGATTCAAGCTTAAACTGAACAACATAAAGATCTACGATGAAAGTTAAAATTGAACAACACAAACCCCTACGATTGGATGAAGCCAAGATTTAACCACAGAAGAATTTACGTTTGAAGCTAGAATAGAACAACATAAAGGCCTTGGATTCAAGCTTAAACTGAACAACATAAAGACCTAGGATTGAAACTAAAATTGAACAACATAAACCCCTATGATTGAAAGTTAAAATTGAACAACACAAAGACCTACGATTGGATGAAGCCAAAATTTAACCACAGAAGAATTTACGTTTGAAGCTAGAATTGGACAACATAAAGGCCTCGGATTTAAGCTTAAACTTTAACCACATAAATCCCTAAGATTGTAGCAAATACTGAACAACATAAAGATCTACGATTGAAACTAAAAATTAGCAGCATATAAATTAAAATTGAACAACAAAATTGACATGATATTAAATTGAGTTTGAGATAATAGCATTTAATTATGAATTATTCAAAAATATTTTTATTTAATTCATTAAACAGTCTTTCAGTTTGAATTTAATTTCAGCACTTATCTAATCACATTTATCGATAGTGTCTCTTGTGAGTAGAACTCATACGTATAAATATTTCCACGTAAGTTTATTTTGTGGCAAACATTTAGAAATATAAACCACTATTTTGTTCCTGTTTCTACATCATTAGACATTTCTAATTCAAATGGTCTTTATTTAACAGCAACACTTTTACAATACAATACACCTAAACTCGTGCACGTTTACAAAGCACACGCAGCATACCACACACACACACACACACACACACACACACACACACACACACACACACACACACACACACACACACACACACACACACACACACACACACACACACACACACACACACACACACACACACACACACACACACACACACAAAAACCAACAAATACATACCCGAAAAACACATTTCTCTTACACAATTTCATTAATTTTACAAATAAAGCAGTATCGATCGTCTGCCTATTATTTAATGGAATTTTTGGTTTGACAAATTCGAGCCAATTCAACATCTTTTTAATACAATCACATACACGAGTAGAAATCTGATTTTTCTCTCTCACTCGCAAACATGATGCAATTTTAATTATACGGTTGGTGTTTTGTCTGTCATATAACAAGAGGGCCGGGGAGAAACTAAACAATGGGGGAGGTATTGTTGGTGCCAAAAGCTGGAAGGACAGCAAGTGCATGAGTAATTGGAAAATCAATGTAGAAAGGTGTGCTTATGGGGGTTTTTTCAATAAACCTACTTTTATATCACGTTTAACTCTCAATACAGTCAAGTGATTTTCAATGATATGTTTTTTGAACAAATATTTGGGAGTGTTAATGTACGATAAACTCGAATTTATAACACCTTAGGTGTGTTGTTAATATAAATTTGTTGAATCTATATTATAGCTGTAATCTTATCATAGGCTTGCCAAACATTTTATGATCTGTAATAAGATTAATGATCATTTTTAAGTTTAATAGTTTTTATACAAAAAAAAAAAATATGTATGTATATGTGTAAAATAAATTTAAAACTGAACACGTGATTATATAGAATGCAGGACCTAATCATTTCATATTGTATTCTGACCAGCATATACAGTAGTTACTCTAGTTTAGATTAACAGGCGGTCATCCAATCTTAAAGCTGATTTGGGTCTATTCAGTTAGTTTCTTTGTGTTGCCTAAAAATAAAGAATAGCTGGTGAGATAAAAAAAAATGAGAAAGTTAAGACATACGAGTTTCAAAAAAAAAGGGACAACAAGATATCACCGACAGCCATCTCCTTTTCTGCTTTTTTTCTCCTAGGCAACAGAAACACAGTTAACTTTTATCTCTTTATGTCTTCACGCTCAACTGATTACGACTGTGGATCCCATTTAAGGTTTTGGTTCAGCAATACCTGGCATCCTTAAATACAATCGACAGTAGTAGTAACACAGCCCAACACGACAAAATGGTGCCTTAAACTTTTTAGTCAATTTCTATACATCTTATATAGGGCTTCAATTTCTCTAACTCACTTTTTTTGTATCAGCTATAGTTTTCGAGATATATTTTTTTTTTAAATTACGTTGGTACACGATTTTGAGTAAAAGGAATCTAATGACTCGTATGTAACAAAAAAATCTATTCACAATGTTCGAAAGACCGATACTTGAATATTCATCTGTAATCTCGGACCCGCAATACAATGTTTACATAAAACAGCTGGAATCTATTCAACAAGAATTTCTCATATTTTGCCTTCGGAGTCTTACGTTAGAATCCTGAAATAAACATTTCGCCATACCGAAGTCGCCTGGCACTCATAAAGCTCCCAACATTGAGATACTTTTGATTACGAATATCTTGTTTCTAAAGTTTGCTTCAATGTCCCAAACAGACAACTAAGATCATACACTCTATCTAAGATTCCATATATCGAACTCAACAAATTATACGATTTAATTGATTTTTCTGATACAACTGAGGCCATAAAGAGCAGGGGCCAAATCACCGCATTCGTGATCGAATGAGCTATCGTATCGAAAAATGATTTCGATATCGAAATTATGATAAAATATACTAAATTTCTTACTCGATATCGAATGCCATAATCTCAAATAAGAAAATTACGATAATTTTTACTCGATATCGAATGCGGTCATTTGGCCCCAGACTGGCGTACTACTGGAATTCAAATGAATGAATATACTATATTTGTTTCTGATAGTATTAGTATTGTACTTAAGTTATTATTGCACTTCATATCATGCTCAAATTTTTAAATAAATAAAACATTTAGTGAAAAGAAAAAAAAAACACAGTATTACCTTCATGCTGCTCTAGCATAATATTTTCTCCACTCAATAGTTTTGGAAATATAGCCGAATATATGACGAAAAAATATTACTATCGATTTTTTATTTTTACTGAATAAATCGCGTAACCATACACAGAGAAAGAATATAGCTGTACATATTTACCGCAACAATGTCAACATTTTTACAAATTTTTTAACAATATTATGGTCACTGTAATTATTCATATGATTGCGGTAATCATAATATGGTTGTCACTATATATATATATCACTATACTATTGTAGTAACAGTTTATGGATTTGCGGCAATCATATTTATAATGAATTTATTTCTCATAATATGTTGCTCTTTGATTATGATTGAGAACAAGCAATCAGAAATTTTATCTGCCATGACGGCCGGTTTCTCTAAGCGGTCTTCACTGACGGATAAAATTGCTTTCATTTGAGATGGTAGTCGCTGCATCCACAGTTGTTGTAAAATATCATTCGATACTCTACCTTAAGCTAAGGAACGCATTTAACTTAACAAATCTGATCGTTTTTTGTCCGATAATTCGACTTATCTCAAAAGTTTCTTGAGACGCTTATCTTCAGAGTCCGAGAATGAACTGCTGAGTTTTGCTTTTAAAATTTTATACATGTTAGCAGCCGGAGGGTTGGTTATGATGTCTTGCACTTTCTAGCGAATGTTGCTCTTTATTGATGCCATAATTGTATGAAATTTCGTTACATCTTGAGTACACCAGCCATTATAAACTGCGATTTCATTTGTTTAAACCAAAGCAATGGATCTGAACGCCAAAATGGTGGTGCTTTAACAGCGACTCTTGAAATTCCCATATAAGGGAAATTTGATGGTAGAGATGAAAAATCGTCTTCGGAAGTTGACATCCTTATAGCTTAAAATCTTTAAAATGCGAGGTCACCAATTTGTTGGTATGTGTTTAGTTTAAAAAAAAAATTTCTTTATTCTTTCAAATTCTTAAAACGATTGTTAAATTATTTTTTATTTTGTCATTATTAAAGCAAAGCAAATGTGATTAATTTTAAAAAAGTTTGTTTGTTACAATTTGAGTGTGACAAGTATATTTTTGTAAACAAAGTGTTTGTTTTTGAGGCACCACACTACAATCATACATATATGATTGCTATTATCATGTGAATCATAGCTTAACCATATTATCGTTGACGCAATCATATAAATAATAACAGTGACCATAATATTTAAAAAATTAAAAATGTTGAAATACTTGTGGCACGTAGTTGTCGTAAAAAATTAATATCTGGAAAACTAGAGCTGATACAAAAAACAAAGTGAATTATAGGCATTGCATACAAACTAACTAAGAAATCTAAGGCACCAAAAATAAGTTTTGTCGGGCTGTGTAATAGATAACTGTTTTGCTGTTGACCTGTCAACGTCGTGTATATATGTACCTAGCAAAGACTTTATTGGAGATTAGCTATCGCTTACAAACAAATACCATACCCTGAAAATTAGCCGCTTTTTTATAGGCAATACTTCAGCCTGAAAAATATTACGACCATTTGTAGTCCTAGACGACATCATTCTATCAAAGGTCTTATGTAGTTCAATACCAGCTTCAATCGTAAGTCTTTATAAAGTTGAAAGTTTCCTTCAATCGTTGTTATTTATGTAGCTAAACTTTAGCGTTAATCGTTGGTGTTGATGTAGTTCAATGTTTGTTTCAATGGTGGATCTTATCTAGTTCAATACTAGCTTCAATGGTAAGTCTTTATATAGTTAAATTTTTGCTTAAATCAATACAATCTTGAATCGTAGGTCTTGATCTAGATTAAAGTTTCCTTCAATCATTGTTCTGTATGTAGTTCAATGGTTGCGAATGGCGAATGGTCTTTATGTAGCACAATCGTAGATCGTAGATCTTTATAATAATCTGAACAAGATTGTAGTAACTTTTGCAACCGATTCGCCTATAAAAGAAATATTTCAGTGTTTAAAAAAAAAAATGGTTGGGTGGAAAAAATATTTAAACGCATATAACAGTGCACATGAATGAAAATTTGCAATTCAGCAGAGTTTACTCTACATGGTTGGCTGTATGAGAGCATGAGAAATAAATTTTCAATGGGATTGTAAGTGCGCTTGTATGTGTGCTGATGAATAAATTAATAGACAAACATGTTTATATGTATAAGTGGTTACAGTTGCTAAAGGCTGTGCACAAATTAGATTCCATAATTCTTAAGTATGTACTAATACCCTCAACAAACAATTGAAGCACTTAGAGATACATATAACAATTTGAACAATTTTACAAGAAATTATAAAAAACAATCTAAAACTCAAAATTTTATATTTTAATAATATTTTTCTCATATAATGACTTATAAAGTGTTGGGAAACTGATGCAAAGAAGAAATTTGAACACAATAACTTTGTTATTACTTTTTGTCAAACTATGAAAGGTCTGGCCCAATATTTTATTTAAGAATATTAATTAGCTTGGAAAAACTTGAAAGCAGGATATTTTTAAGTTTGTATTTATGACATTGCTACAAAATTATAAACGCCATAAACATTCGAGCATTACCTTTGCTTATGTAATGTTTACGATTGCAGCAGTTTGTTTGAATGTTGAATCCAGTTGTATGTATGTTTCTGTACAATATGTGTGTTGAATGTTGAAATTGTTTTGTCGACTGTAGACATAAAACATGAATATCCTAAATAGTAGTAGTAGTGAACTAATTTGTAAATGTTTTGATTAAGAAGCTACAAAAATACTACACAGTCACACAGAGCTTATTGGCAACGGAATATTTAAAGGCCAATATTTTAAAGAGAATTGTGCATGAAAATACTTTATTTTAAAAAGGGGATTTTCAATGTTAAGTTTGCAGATTATTATTAATAATATTGTTTAACAAACTCACATTTTTTTTTTGATAATTATATGATAACAGAAATATTATGGTTTGCATGGCTTGTTAGTGTTAGCCTATACCTAATACGTGTTTGTATCTGTGTTCAGGCAGAATTACCCCCTTATTCAAAAACGATTATTAAATTCAACAAACGTTTATTAAGCAAATTTTTATATGCAAATCTGTCTTAATAAACGTTTGTTAAATTTAATAATCATAGTTTTTTAGAAATGGGTGCTATATAGGAGATATGACCTATTACGAACCGATCATCAGTGTACCATACTATTTGTATATATATGAAACATATTTGCGTTCAATATTATTTGCACACTAACATTTTTAATAGAGTTATGCTCTTTAAAGTGATTTTCGAAAGTGAGCCTTCTATTGGACCTACGACCGATCATCCTAAAATTGTACCAAATGATTTGCATATAAATAGTAAAACATATTTTTGTTCATTATTACTTGGCCATTAACATTTTTAAGACAGTTATGCTCTTTAAATTGATTTTCGAAAGTGGGCCTTATATGAGAGCTATGATTAATTACGCTTCGATCTGCACCAAATTTGTAAATGTGATTTTTCTTCATTTACCACTCATTTTTGGTGAAACTTCTTTGGATACTAGCATAAGTCAAACATTTATGATTGTTAAACCCCTATTTCGGGAGGTCATTTGTATAGGGGTCAGGTGAAATAATTAACCGATTTGCACCAGTTTCAATCCCATCCGTCAGGCCGAAAAAAATAAACAGGTACCAAATTTTATAGAAATATTTTCAACATTGCGACCTGTACTCTGCACACAAGTTTTACATGGACCACCAGCCAGACGGCCAGACAGCGTTAAATAATCCTGAGTCGATGGGTATACCTTAAGGTGGGTTTTGGACCAATATTTAGGAGCATTACAAACATCAGCACCAATCAATATACCCTCCCCACTATAATGATGTAGGGTATGACAAGTAAGAAAGTATAGTCAGTCAAGCTCGATCATAAAAAATTTTACTAATTCAAGATTTCCGCGTATAATATAGATAGAAGCTTCATTTACAAAATGAAATTTTACAGTTTTATAGGCCAAGAAGGTGCGGATTGTGTTGTGGAGTGTGATCGTAGTACTTTTTTTAGAAATCCATACAAGTTTAATGTTATTTAAGCAGAGATTTTTGCGATTTTAAAAGTCTTTGTTGATAAAATTCGAACAACATGGCTCGTTAATGTGTTTAGAGATGAAGGTCGATTATTTATATAAATATCCAAAAGGTACCTGGATGGTACCAACCGACCAAACAAAAACGCAGTTCACAATTTTGTGCAAATGGTATTGCATCATTGCATTTGCAAAAGTTTTAGCATATTTTTACTCTACACTAACAACATACATAGCAAGAGCAAAAATATGTTAAACCTTTTTGCAAATGCAATATCATTTGCAGAAGATTGTAAAATTTCCTAAAGTTTTGGTATGATACAAAATTAAGTACATGCGGTTTGTTTTCATTAAGTTTGTCGTTTTTCTTATAACTTGAAACTTGTAGTTTTGATTTACAAATTATTTTGTTCAATATTAGGACAAAAGTTTTTTTTAGTTTTTTTTTTATTAGTTTTATTTTTATGCATTAACAAGTTCACAATGTTCTACTATGTACTTATTTATGCTGCCCACTGTATATCATCAGGAAATATCAGGCTTTGCGTTTTTGGTTTAATATCCACCTTAAATAGTCCTTTATTTGCCAGAGAAGCATTAGCGTATTTAAGGCCTTGAAATAATGATTAAACAACCACTTTAAATGATCCCTTATTTTTCCCTTGTAATTAGGATATTATGACTTCAAAGGCGGCAATGAAATTTGGTAAAACATACATGCCTGTCAAAGAATATATTCTTGAAATTTAATTTATCCTAAAATCTGTTTAAATGTTTATGATTCAATTCAAAATCTACTTATCCTAAAATCAGTTTGATTGTTTATGACTTGGTATAATATGATGCCATCAGTCAGCAGTGAGTCATGTAGCCTCAATATTGTTTTGCATTGACTCCGCACATTTCAGGCGATATCATAAAATTTCTTTGACTTTCTAGAATCTTTAGGCAGATTAGTATTTCTGTAAGACAAAGTTATTGCATAAAAATGTCTTGTTATTAAAATTTTGTCATTCTAACAAATATAAAACCGTCATAAACCTAAAAATATACAACGCAATAGTATTTTTCTATAACTTTATGTCTTCAGCTACATTATTTTAAAAGTATATAATTTGTTAGGTAAATAATATGTTGCTTTAACTTTTTTATAACTATATAAATTAATTTTCTTTTAGCAAACTTTATTTCAAATATTATTTAGCTAATTGTGGGCGGTGTGTTGTCCTTTGAAATTATTTACCTTTAAGAATTATTGTTTACCATGAAAAGAATTACAAAACATATCTGCAATGTTTGAAATAAAAATAAACATTTTATTATTTTTTTACATTTATATTACTTGGCATACTTTTGGGAATTTATTAAGACTAAAATTTGAAGCATACTTTAAGGTTTCTAAAAAAAGTAAGTAATATTGTTTTGTGTGTGCGTGTGTTTTTTTTTTTTTTGGTTTACATGAATAAAAAACAACTTTGTTTTACAATTTTCATTACTTTCATGCTTGTATTTAAAGTCTTGTTGTGTTGGTTTTTTTTTTTGTTTTGTTTTTATACTTGAGTAATGAGTTGTAATTTCTTTATTTCACAGCATATTTTTCAGCTGCAAAATCTAATTATTCATATGAATATACAGTTGTTTTTTTTTTGTTTGGTTTTAATTTGGTTGTGTGGTGGAAACTGAAATTGTTGGAAATATATATTTTTGTTTTTGTATGTTAACAATTTTAATTAACTCAGCTCGTTGTTCACGTTTAGGATTTTCATTGCAATTTTTATTTTATTTTTTGTTTATGTTTTGTAATGAATGCTTTTTTTATTTTTCTTTAATTGTTGAAATAATTTTTTATGTTGATATTATGAATTATTAAAATTTTTAAGAGTTTGTTTCTTTATATTCACTTGCTGTTGGTTTATGCCCGGTATTAGCAGGTGTTTAGCTTAAATGTGTTGCCTTTATATGTTTAAAGGAAAATATGAAATATACAAGCAGTTTTTAATTAAGCAATAATACCAGCACTTGAAATTTAAATTAAGAGCTGTTTAATTTAATTTTACTGCTTTGGCAGACGTTTGGGAGTTGTTAGGAATTTATTATGGTTTCGTTCAAAACAGTATTTTTTATGTTGTAGCTGGGTCATAATTTTGTCGTAAAAATATGTTCTAGTCTATGGTTTATTGCAACAAAGTTGTTCAAGTCTTCAGGAATTTCAGGTATTTCTATGGCTTGTAAATAAAGGGTGATTTTTTAGCTATTTTATTTCTGACAACACTGGTTTAAACAGCTGACGCACGTTTCGTGTTTTGTTTCACTATCAAATATCTTCAGTTTGGTCTATAATTTAACCATGAATCGTCTTAGAAACGAACAACACTTGCAAATTATTGAATTTTATTACCGTGAGCTGATATCCAACTTTTTTTTTGGCCCAAAATGCAAGAGCTTGACTTGCAAGACATGTGGTTTCAACAAGACGGTGCCACATGCCACACAGCACACGCAACAATGGACTTATTGAGAGGCGAATTCGGTGAACATTTTATTTCACGTTCGGGACCGGTCAATTGGCTGCCTAGATCGTGCGATTTAACGCCTTTAGGCTATTTTTGTGGGGCTATGTTAAAGCTCATGTCTATACGGAGAAGCCCGCTTCAATTGACGCATTGGAAGACAACATTGAAGCATTTATACGTTAGATACCGGCCGAAATGTTGGAAAGAGTATGCCAAAATTGGACTAAGCGGATGGACCATTTGATGCGCACTCAAGGTCAACATTTGCTTGAAATATTCTTCACACATTAAATTATATGGACCGTACTATCGATTCAAATAAAGATTTCATGCATTTTTCTGAATTTTCTAATTTTAAAACTTTTAAAAATCACCCTCTAGTAATAATGAGGAAGTAAAGCAGGGGGATTCTATCCACTAGAGATTTAATCACCATTACATATTAATGAAATATCCACAATTTCCTTTACTATAGTATAATCACACCTGCATTCCATTAACTGTACTAATTGCTGCATATTTCTTTTGTAAGCAATCCTTAGGTTGTATAAAATTTCACTGGAACCTATTTTTTTTTGTATTCAAGTGTTTATAAATTTCATTATATTGCACATATTTTTTAAACTTTCTTACTTAAACTCGCATAATTTGCTTAAAAATTTATTACTTTTCTTCTACAAATAACATTAAAACTTTTTGCCCAGAAACTAAGTTGTTTTTTTTTTTTTTTGCAAATTTTAATATGACTTTAAATATTTTATTAAATGGCCCTTCAATACTGCTTCAATAGATTTGGACAGCTGTCGATAAGTACTGTTTCTTGTTTCTTCTTTGGGAAGCAAATAAACAACAACTGGCAGTGGTTCTTAAAGTTGTTAAAGAAGTAAGAACTTACAGCCGTTTTCATGGATAACACAATCCAATTTTTCATCAACTCGACCAATCGCATGCATAATTTCCAAGCATATATTGACTGATCAGCTACAGCTTTCTATAGCAATCTTAGGTCCAATCTCAGCTGCATCAAATCTAGTACTTAAGAAAATTTTTTACTTTAAAGGTGACAAACAATAGCTGTTCATATGAGATAACTAATTGTTGTTGCTACAATTATGCAATTTATAGTAATGTTTACTAAATCACGGACTTCTACACTACTAATCACTGATCAAGTTGACTTTTTGTTATGTTGTACTGCCTGCTGTCTAAACTTTTGGCTCAGTAATACATTATTTTGCAGAGACCAGAATCTATTACCACTTTTACAAACGCCAATAATTTTACAATTTAGACTCACTGCTTTTAAAATTCTACGATACTTATTTTCCTTCCTCTTCAAATCAAATCATCTATAACGAACGAATAGAATATGTAAACGAATTTGTACATGTCTAAGAATGTTATTTATCTAAGCATATTTATGCCTCAGAAAATTCCTCTAATGCATATAAAAACATTATTTATTATGGCAACAGTAACAATAAAAATACGCTTGAAAAACTTAAGGCAAATAAGCGAAAAACACAGCAACCAGTAACTAGAAAACGATAGTGCCAGTACATTTTTTTGCTCCTTTTTTTATTATATAAAACTATTATGTAAAATCCTAAGCTTTAAATTATAAAAAAGTACAGTAGCTACTATTGATTGCTTAACCTTGTTAATATTATGACAAGGAAAACATTTTCATAAATGATACCCAGAAGTTAAGCACGAATAACAATAACAAGCTATAAGAAACGCATGTTACGCTCATCATTTTACAACATAATTGACTTATGCCATGTAATGTATTTTACTTGGTTATAGTTTTCATAGAATTTGTTTAAATACGTATTACAATAAAAAATTGCGTGAGGTTTTTTGGTGTTTTTTTTGTTCATTTTCTAATTTTATTTAAACTACAAAACACAACGAAAGACATATCCAGAGAGACAAGTATAGTAATGTTCAAATGTTAAACTTTTCCAATTAGTGGCAAACAGGCATTAAAATATTGTTGCTTGCCCCTAAATGTAGGCAGCAAGCAATCTAAATAAATATTAAAAACACATTGCCTTGTACTTTGTAGGCCAACAAACGGCCAAGCACTGAAACTAGCTAGAAAGGAATGAAGTGAGTGGCCAATACATATTTAGTAGGAGTGACTGGATGTTATGCTAATAGTGAAAGTTTTTAGTTGAAGTGTAAAAAAAAAAATTGTTTAGTAGTGTAAGCAGCCAACTGTAACTTATTAAAAGATGCCATTAACGAATGTGACTGGGAAAAGCAAAAGTAAAAGTTGTTGAATTATTTATAAGTTTATAAAACAACAGTTGTTAGTTGCTACTTGTTGTAATTATGAGGTCAACAAATAATATAAATTAAATTAAAAGATACAATAAGTTTTGCCAGAAACAATTATGGCTAAATATGTTGATTAAATATTGCAATTATAAACCTAAGTACGTTCTTCTGAAAATAAGCGTAGTTCTATAAATCAGTGAAAAGTTTGTTAATTACTTGGAATACCAGGAATTAAGAGAACAAGTCGTTGTAATGGTCGTAGCTTAGTGGTTATTGATGAGATCAGTTTCTGAGTCGATTTAACGATGTCCGTCTGGCTGGCTGGCTGTCCATATAAAACTTGTACGCAGAGTACAGATCGCAATTTTGATGATATTTCGATATGGATGGAATTGAAACTGGTGGAAATCGGTTCATTATTTCACCTGGCCTCCATACAAATGTCCTCTCGAAATTGGGGTTTACCGATCACAAATGTTTTAATTATGCAAGTATCCAAACAAATTTCAAAAATAAATGAGTAATGTAGGCAAATCACACATCCGTCTATAATTACACGTAGCTCCTATATAAGGCCCACTTCCGAAAATCACTTTAAAAAGCATAACTCTCTCAAAAATGTTGGTATCCAAATAATATTAAACACAAATATATTTTATATGTATACAAATAATAGGGTACAATTTAATTATGATCGGTCCATAATTACTCGTAGCTTCCATATAAGGCCCACTTTTGAAATTCACTTTAACGTTCATAAATTTCTTAAAAATGTTGGTAATCAATTTATTGCTAAACGCTTCGTTTTTGGTTCGCCTTGTTTATGGGGTATTTTTGACTCCAAATATTTCAAACTTACTTTCATCAGCGAAAAGAATATTATTCCAAAAAATTTGAGGCTTGTTTATATATATTTTTTTTTTCAAAATTAAAACATTTGGTTTGGTTGTTCTTTGATATCAAGGGCTTCTTACTTGGTTTTCTAGAGGTTTTCATTCAGCTATTTTTACAGCACTACATGTTGGCTTTGTTCTTAATTCTCTTATTATAGTTCTTTTTTCAGTTTTTATAAGACGCTTGGGTCGTTTTGCAGCAGGCAATTTTCTACGGCATTGTGTTTGGTATACTTGTCTATAATTTGTTTTTATTGCACAGTGACAACTTTCAAAGATTTTACATACTTCACGCAGGTAGTATATTATGATTTGCCGAGTTTAATTGTTATTTTTTTTTAACCCATTGTAAATTTTTCACTACTTAAAGTCACAACCTAATCTTTTTGAATGATAAATTATGAAACTTGCAATAATTTTGATTGACACTTTGAAACAAAGAAAAATTAAAAGAATTGCAACTACTTTTGGAATGTTAGGGACTTTTGTTTTTACTTTATTTTGACGCCTAAAAATTGGTGTATTTTAACAATAAATCAATTAAATTTGACTCGGCTTTTGTTTTTGTTTCTTTTTTTTCTGAATTCAATTCTTCTTAAATAACTATATGTGGTGTTGAATTTATTTTGACGTTCACAGTATTACTTTTTGAAATACCTTATTCAAACATTATTAACATTTACTTCTTTTAAGGAAAACGCTTGCATTTCTTATGCAAATTTTTTAAGAACCACTTCAAACGGCTAACAACCTCAATATTTGCTAATTTGAACAAAGTATTACACAAGATGATTTTTTTTTTTTCTTAAAGAAAAAAACGTAAAAACTTTTTTAATATATTATAATAATGATCATATTTGCCACAACCAACCAGAAAAGACCAAAATAAACTCAAAATCAAGTGGTATTTTAATAACTCTTGTGTTTGTGAGAAAACTTTTTGGGTTTTTCTTATGAAAACGTTAATAATACTTGTAATAATATGACAGTAATATGAACAAAGAGGCACAATAGGATTATTTTTTAAATAAAGTTTATGACACAAGTTCTCATACACTTAAAGTATTTTTTTTTTATAAGAAAAAAAGTATGTTAATGACGAGAGATTTATTTTACTGTGATCTTGAAGGCTGTACTTTCTATATCATGTTAAATTTCAATAAGGTTTAAGTTTAGTTATAAAGAGTGATTTTTTAAGAGCTTCTGAATTAATAAAAACTTTATTTGAGCTGATAAAACAATCTAATAATTCAATGTTTAACGATGGCTCATGTAAATTTTGACCGCGGCTACGCCGCAAATGTTTCATATTCTAGCTCCAATTGCGAATTTTTCGGTATGCATTGGCAATTCATGTAATGCTTCTAGCTGCTCTTCACACCAAATATGACAATTTTTCTTGTTTGCGTATCACTTCCATCCATCGTAATGAGCCATAAAATGAAAGAAGTGCACACTGAACTTTCTTCAAATTCAATAATCTGCAAGCATTGTTCTTTTGTAATCCAATTCATGCACGCAGAGAAAAAATACAGTTGTGCATGTTAAGCACAACCATTTCAACAGTTTTAAAAAAGTTTTTAACATATTAAAGTCATTGCAATTATTTATATGATTTCTGAAACCATAATATGGTTAAGTTTACCATTAACATGATTGTATCAATCATATATATGATTATAGCAATTTTGTAATGTTTATGGTGATCAGTTTTATGATGAAAGATTATACCATTTTATGTTGTTCGCTATCATAATCAAAGAACAGCAAATTATGATAAATGGTTTCATTATAAACATGATTGCAATAGTTACTAAAATCGTATATATGTTTGTAGTAATCATATTATTCGTAACTCAACCATATTATGGTTACCGAAATCATATAAATAATTACAGTGACCATAACATGGTTAAAAAAAATTGTAAAAATGTTGACATTGTTGTGTTAAACATGTACAACTATATATATCTTTTTTAAAGATAAGTAACACTTAGACAATTAATATGCCTATCTAATAATTAATTAATTGTGTTAATTTCTTTGGAAAGGAATTGGTAGAAGAAGAATAGGTGGTGAAAGAAGAGAAAAGCTTTTGATATGACAACACTGTAATTGCGCGTTATGTTTGTTAATAGTACAGTATTGCAGCGCCTCTGGTGGTGAGTAGGCGCATTGAGCAAAGCTTGGTTTATAGCCATTATTTTAATTATTTTACTAAACTAATAATTCTCAGAAACTAATGTTGTTTGAGTGGCAGCGGCTGGGAATCGAACCCAGGCCACAAATACCAACTCATGCTTAATGATCAAACGCGCTAATTAATAAAGCTACAGCACCCTCAATATTAAATAAATAAATAACAAACCAAACTAAATATGTTTAATAGTAACATGTAACACGAAAACAGCTGAGCTGACAAAAACAGTTTTGCTAAAAATAAAGCTTCTAAAAAATCACTCTTTATAATATTTTGTCAAGCTATCCAACTTTCCATTCTATTGCTAAACACTTAAACGCTCAGTTTAAAAACATTACCGCTTGTTTAATAAAATTAAAATATTTGCATTCACCGTCTGGCATTACGTGTAAACCAAGTCCTTTTCCCGCTTCTTAAATCAACTATTAAACAAAAGCGTCTTACAGCCGAAGAGAGATTACAAAATTCATTACATTCTAATGTATGTTAATAAATGTATTTCTTTTGAAATTGTAGCCATCCTTTTCATAAGTATTAACTTGTTTACATAATTCATTCTCTTGAAAAACTTTATGTCTTCCACGGTTTCCTTTTTTGCATTTTGTACACCAATACCTCGCTTTACATAAAACATATACAATTTACTTTTGGTTTACACTATTAAGCTTTAGCATGATTTTTACCCTACACCGTCATAGTGGGCTGGGTATTTTGGATATGTTCTAATAGTTGTAACGTCACTTCCTGAGTCGTTTTAACGAATCCCATTCGTCCATTCGTCTGAATTATTAAACACATTCGCCACAGCAGGCTCTCGAGTACAATATGTCAAAAATGAAATACAAATGTTTATATGAGAAAGATTATATTGATGACAGCAGGCAACATGAACGATACTTTAACGACCATAAATCTCTTAAAACTTTTGGTGGCCAAATAAAATTTAAAACAAATTAGTTTCATATATACAGAAATCATGACAACTAATTTTAAAACGATCGATCCATAACAAGTCCAAGCTACCATTTAAGACTCTATAAATATAATGTTTTTCTACACATATACTAAGTGTAGGGTATTTTATGGACGGTCTTGAACGACTTTAGTTTCTTACTTGTTTTATACACGAGCTATACCAATCATATGAAACTTATTTCAAATTTAATTTACACGATTTTTTTTAGAAATTTTTCCTAGGACTAGATGTCTACACTTTTCATTGTATTTGTTACACAGTTTGTTGTGTGTGTGTGTATTTAGTTTTGTTGTTGATGTTTATATTTATTTTATTTTATGAACAAGAACAGAAAGAAAGTTACTTTGAGTGGGTACTAAAGCGTAAAATTTTGTTGGTGTGTTTTAGTCACTGTCAGTTTCATCACTTCTCTAGACTGCTGTCAAAGTGAAGAAAAAAAAAAGTAAAAGTTTTTGCATTTGATATACAAGTTTGCTTTAAGAGAAAACTAATATTATTTAAATTAAAATTAACATAGAAATTGAAAAGCAAGTTATATACAAAGATACATCATAAAATACTTTTATGGCCAAGTATAATTAGTATTGCGTAATATACAACTACGCAATTAAGTAGTAAAATTTGTCAATTATTATTAACATACTACTCGTAAATAAAATGAATACTACACAAAAAAAAAAACCAAAACTTTAATGAAAATGTTAAATCAAGTGACCAAGAAATAGATTTTCTTCATTAATTAAGGTTTTATGTATTTGCTCAATACTGAAGAAGTTTGGTAAAAGTGCTGTCTGTACTTTCTTAATGAACATTAATAATATTGGAGACTTTTAGCTGGTTTTTTTTTTTAAATACGATAGTATTACAAACTGTTAAGTATGGCAGGGGTTAATAAATCAATAAAGTAAAACTTAAATCAATTTATAGACCAATGACAAGGAATAAATTAAAACAATTAAGAAAGTATAGTCGGTCAAGCCCGACCATATAATAACCTACACCCAGTATATGTATTATATAGTTTTTCAGAAATGAGCGCTATATGGGAGCTATTACCTATTATGGACCAATAATACAAAAATGTATTGTCATGACTTCTGTCAATATAAATATTATGTATGTATTATATACTTTATCGTGATATAAATACTTTTAAAAGATTCATGAAGGTTAAACTGAATTACGGATGCGGTCTTATATGTAAGTTTTGATTAATTATGGACCGACCATTATAAAATTAGTTGTCACCATTATTAAAACTTATTTTTGTTTAATTTTATTTGGATAACAACATTTTTAATAGATTTATGGTCGTTAAAGTGATTTTCCGAAGTGGGTATTATATGGGAGCTACGCCTAATTATGGGCCGATCATATTAAAATTTTACCATATTATTTGTATATATACGAAACATATTTGTAGCAAGAACTACATCAAAAAGCTACAAACCCACCCGAATTCGCTGGCTAGAACTCTAGCTCAGAGCCAGACGGAGTCGAGGCTTCGTGGAGCTTTACAGTCAATAGGAAATTTATGCTCTGTTAGAGAGTAATTAGATTTATTTTAGTTTTAAGATTTAAATATTTATTGTTAGGCCTAAGGAAATAAGGCAGATTCAATAAATAATAAAAAAGTTATAAAAAAAAAAATATTATTTGGATACCGACATTTTTAAAAGAGTTATGCTCTTTAAAGTGATTTTCGGAAATGGGGCTTATATCGGGGCTATGATCAATTATGGACCGATCTTCACAAAATTTGTAGATCTGATTTGGCTTCATTTATTACTCATTTGTGGTGAAATTTATTTGGATACTTGCATAACAATGGCCAGGTAAATTTATATTGTACAAATATTTGAAAGTAAATGCTAAAAAAAAAAATAAAAAGTGCGCATTTGTAAGTTGTGCTGTTGTTCGTTTGTAATTCGATTCATAGTTAAATAATATACTCAACTGAACATGTTTGAAAGTAACAATTTACACAAACACAACTGAATTTCCAAAAGTAGATAGTCTTTCCAAAAATAAAGTTGCTAAAAACTCACCCTTTAGATTTTCTTCAAAAATGTGTAAACGAAAATTAACTCCAAACAACTCTTATTTACTACTCAAGGATTTCAAAGTATTATTATGTTGGAATAGTATTGAGACATGTAGCATTGACATTACTTTCAAACTAGGACAATGTTGTTCGGTCATAAAATTATATCCTGATTGTACTTTTATTTCAACTTTGTGGCTTTTCTTCTACCTACTTATTCAATGTATCATAATCGCCTACTACTTTAAACAAAGTTAATTGTAACTGAAAGTAGTTTTTGCTTAATAATGTAAAGCTTCGTTTAGTTAAAGGCTCGATTCCTCTCCTCCTTATTTTGCATTGTAAATTAATAAAACATTTAAATTTTGGTATGTTTCTCTGCATACTTTTGCTAAAGCTTATTGATTTAAACTTGGCCCTAAAAGCTTTTGAAGATATATAAAATATATACAAAACTTAAAGGCACCATTATAATTAAATCAATAAATATTATAAAATAAAAACATCTACATACATTTGTTTTAAAGATAATCGGACATTTAATGGTTGCGTATGATTAATACGAATTTGCATCAACTTTATAAAAACGACATTTTAACTGTGTTGCAAGTTAAATAAAGTAATGGAATGTTTTACAAATATATTATGAACAAAATAAGGCTTGTCACTAGAAGATTAGCTTAATATGTACAATAAATAATGTGACATTTCTATTTTAGCCTAAAAATATAAGAACTTAAAAACTTATCAACAATTGTTTTAAAAATTTCAATTAAATTTAAAGAAATATTTTCAAAATAAATCAACTTTAACAAGTTTTTTAAACTTATTTTTAATTATCAAACATATAGAAGGCTTTAGCTATTCTTAAACTTTATTAAAAATTATAAAATCTGATTTTGTTTTACATAAAATAGTAAATTTGTAAAATTTGTAATGATTGCGTATGATTAATATTAATATGAACTAATTTTATAAAAACGTAATTTTTACTGCAAATTAATTTAGATAGAGCAATTTAATGTTGCACAAATATGTTTAGAATAAACCAAGGAATATCACCAAATAATTTGTTAGGCCTCTGAAGAAGCTACTCAAAGAGTAGCAAAATATTGAAATAAAATTTAAATATTTTATAAAAAAAAAGACCTTAAGCTTTAATAATTACCAAAAATCTTAATTTGTTAGGCCTATACAAAAATATTTTTAAAACTTATGAATGATTTTCTAAATTTTTTTATTAAAACTTACAAAAAATAATTTCAAAATTAATTCATTTTAACAGGGGTTTCAAACTTATTTCTAAATGTAAATCATTAAAGTACTTTAGTTTTATTTGAAATTGGTAAGACATTGTCAAATCTCTCTTTGTTTTAAAGAAAATCGGAAATTTTTAGCTAATGTTTATTTGGACTAATTTTATAAAAATGAAAATTTAGATAGAGCAATGGAATGTTCTATTTATCTACATTTATATATTTATCAACAAGTTTAAAGCGAAGAGAGTACATAAACATATTTATAACAAAATATTTATTACAAACTCAGCTGTTGGTATTTTACTAAATACAACTAAACTAAAACCTAAATATAGTTTTTATATTTAAAGAATTTTAAGGCAAGACCCAACGAGCTACAAATTCCTTAAAATTTTAAATGCCCTACAAAACAGCAAAAAACACAAGAAACGAAAAATGGAAAATATACCATTATAGTTTTGCATAACAATAAATAACATTAAAAAAACACTATTGTACACCAAAGGTCAGTGCAATACTAAACTAAATGAAAAAAGAATAAATACGAAAAAAATATACACAAAACAAGTGAAATAAAGTTCAAATAAAAATATTTTTACAAGACAAAAACAACTACGGTTTTAAGGCAAACCAAACGAAACCAAACTGAACTGAACTCAACTCTCTGTACTATTGAGTAGGAAGCACACAAAAAAATACAGCATATGTTAAGGCTGTGACAGCAAAATTACAACAACGACCAAAGACATCAAACAACGAAAAAACAAAACCAAGTAACAAACAAAACCTTGGAAACTCTACACAAGACAAAGTCTACACCAAAATAAAGCATGCGCTTTAGAGAAATACTGGCAAAAAATAACGGTTGCCACCAAAGGATATTTGTTTGAGCCAAACAGCCAACAAGGAAAATAATATGAAGCATGTCCTAGCACAACAGAAATTCAGTCTATGATTTTGTAACGCAAAGGAAGGTAGACAAAAGCGCATCAAAAATTTATGAAAATCTATATTGAGAAAATTTCATCAAACTACAACAACAACAATATTAAACAAAAATTTTGTTAAAGTTTTTTTAAAGGGCTGCTTGCTTAAAGCTTAACAGGGGAAAAAATGTAAAGTCTAATTAAAGGCTTCGTGTTGAGAGTTACTTTTAAAAGTGCAGAGAAAATTTTAAATGGTTAAAGGGAAATATACATAAGCAAATTTGCTTGCTTTAAAAAGAAGTGTTAAGCAATGATTGATCGATTGATTGATTATGTGAAAAGTAAAGTTTTTGTACAACGCCTGCTAGTTAACGCCTAAACTTATGCTTCCTGTTTTCTACACAAATCCCAACAGTATAAATATGTTTGTTTGGAATAATGTGACGGGCTGTTAATGTTGTTGTAGTTATTTTGAACATCATTTTGTTGTTGTTAAAGTGACGGTGCAAAACGTGTCTTACGTGTTTAAATTTGACAAATATTATAAACGAGCGACTAGCTGCCTGTTAGTACCTCCTAAAGGTTTTCGAAGCAACAGCAAAAAAAAAGGTTAGCAGGAAAATTTGTGCAAAAAAATCCTAACAATTTTTAAATGTCAATCATTTCTATAAAAGGAAAAATAAAAAATAAATACAAAATAACCTACAAGGCTATCACAAACAAACGCAACACGTTTTATAACACAACAAACTAGGAAAGTTTTTTTTTTTTGTTATAAATTGCAAATCTAACAAAATTTATAAAAATTTTAACTAACACCTAAAAGCATGCTACAAAAAAATATAAACCCTAGTGATATAACATAAAACAAAAACGCAACCAACTAAAATATTAAAATATAAAGCTATAAATAACATAAATTATTAATAAAAATATTACTTTAAGTCCAAAGTTTCTCACAATAAATAATTTAAAAGTTGTAATAAAATATACTGCCTACTTTTAGGCAAATCGCAAAAAAGCTAAGGTGTTCATACCCATAACTACAAAAGTTCGAGAGTTTGTTTAAGTGCGTATGTGTGTGTTGGTGTTTTCCTTTATTTAAAAAAAAAGCAGTTGTAAAATTTTATTGACGGAAATGTTAAATTGATTTGTTTACATTTTGTTTGTTTATTATTTTGTTCTTCACAACGCTTTTAAGCTGGCTGTCATAAAAACAACAAGCAGCAAATCAAGGTAAGGCCATAAATTATATGTACATACGCATATAATGTATATATGTAAATATATATGTATATACTTTTAGGTTTTTATGTTTTTTATTTTTATGAACTTAATGGTAATTTCTGTTAGCTGCGTGTAAAATATAAATGTGTAATTTGTTAACAAATATAAAAGATGTTATAAAACGAAATTTTATAAATACCTTAGGGACCATGCAGAGTTGTTAAAGATGTAAGTGAGGAAGTTTAAAAAAAGAAATGAGAAATCTGTTCATAATTAAATTGAGTAACGATTGAAACAAAATTCATTTTGATTTGCCAAGTGGTTAAACATTTATCAGTGTATTTGGCTAATGTGAACAAAGAAGTACGTTTTAGTGTTCAAAGCTTAAGGTTGAAATCCTTCTTATTTATATAATAAAAAATAAGATATTCATAAATTGGGTTTGAAACTAATATGCATTTTCAGCTTCGACTTCGATAAGCCACATAATTAAAATATGAAAAAACTACATCCTAAGAAAATGTTCAGAACTTATACTTAAATAACTAGTTCTAGAACCACTGTTATCAGAACCATTACAGAACACATCTTTGGTGCTAGTGATGTCGCAATAACTTTTAAAAAGAAACCTGTTGTGTGCATTCTAAGGACTGCCATTGTGATTCTAAATAAAAATCTATTTGATTTTTAAGGAACCAGTTCTTTGGAATTTTATACATGTCTTGCGTGTGTTTATAATAATACAAAATTTTTTTCTGCGGTAATATTTGGAAAGCAAATCTTTGGCAAAATCTTTTTCAATTATTTTCCATTGCATTAAAAGGTTGCTGAATTAATTAATGAATTCAGAAATAAATTCTGTAAATATTTGCTAAGCTAATAAATTAAACATATCAATAATATACATATTTAAACTGTTGCTTTAAACTACAGGAATCTTCATAAAGAACTTTGGTTTTTAATACAAAGAAATAAAAATTTTATATGAAAATAATTAAAATGATTGATGGTGGTGGACCAAGCATACAGATGTGAATTCTTTTACCAAAATTTCCAATTGAATTTTGAAAAAATGAAGCTTCAATTTCATTAAACACATCACGGATTTTTACTTGTTGATAGTATTTGATTATATCTTTAACGTAGATCCAAATATTATATTCCAGTGAAAAGAGTTAAGCTAGATTTATACGATTGAAATTTTCTTCAAAATTGCTCTTCAAAATGCTTCAAACACCTGTAAACAGCAAAATTTCTTCAAAATTTATTTAAATTTAGTTATTAATAGTTATTAAATAAATAAATTTTGAAGAAAAAAACGATTAATAACAATTATAACTATTATTAACTATTAAATAAATAGATTTTGAAGAATTTTTGCTGTTTACATGAGTTTGAAGTATTTTGAACAGCAATTTTGAAGAAAATGTCAAGCGTGTAAATCTAGCTTTAGGTTTGACAATTATACATTGAATAAATCGAAAAAAAAACGAATGTCTACCACGACCAAGCTTACAGATGTAGATTATTTTATCAACATTTTTGTAAAACCGCTGGTTTATTTCATAAATCACTTCAAGGATTTTAAATTTTGAGAGTGTCTTTGTTTCTATTGGCTTCATACAGACTTTACTTTTAACACAGCCCCACAGAAATAAATCTACTGGTTTAAAATACATGATCAAGGCAAACAATTCTAAAACTGAAGTTCGTGTAATTATGCAATCGGGAAGTAAATTCATCTTGGCTGTGTAATGTAATGTCAAGTTTTTGAAAAACCAAGACTAAATCAGGTTTCCGGACCGTATAATTCACCAAACAGTGATATGTTTAGCATGCAAAGGCTTTCAATCAACTGTTTTTGGATTTGCTTGTTGACGTATTCAGACAAAAAATTGGCTTTGTCTGAAAAAGTAATTTTTTTCACAAGAAAACTATAAAAACTATGGTTTGTTCTTCAATAATTTCCAGCAATCCACGACAGAGTGAATAGTCGGCCGGCTACAATTCATGCATCAGTTACACCTTGTAAGGTTTAAATGACAAATCCTTCAAAAATTACACCATGTGTTCGTTATAGCTAGCCCCAATTGTAGAGAACTTTGGTAAATTGAAAAATTTTGATCTTCTTCAACACTACGGCCAACAGTAGCGATATTTTCAATTGAACGACCCAATCGAACACCCTTTTGTGTTATCACAGCCGACTCAAATTTATCGAGCAAATTCAGCAAAGTCGAGCAGTCTCAGAAAGTAGAGTATTGTTTGTAGTATCAGCTGTATACAGCTGTTGACAACTGATTGGAAACACTTTGCAACCCATAAAAGTAATGTTCAAAACAATTTAGTTTTAGCGATTTTTTTTTTATTAATTTTATCATATCTTTTGGTAAATTTAAATTTAAATTTAAATTATTGAATCTTAAATATGTTTTAAACATTTAAATCGATTTTCTTCATGTTGACTGCGACACCTAATTGGAAACGATGACATATCGGTCAAAATTTTAATCAATACTTTGTTGCAAAGCTTATTTGCTCATTACAGAGTCACATCGATTTCGCTTTGATGGTATGACAGGTCGACATCGACTAACATATTTAGACTACCCTGCCACATTCGCTTCCTCGAGGAGAGTATCAATATTAAATATTATATTTTAAAGACTTACTTAACTTTTTCTGTCTCCCCACAAATGTTCCATGGGATTTAGGTCTGGACTGCCATTATAGAATTTTATTGGAATTTGTATGGTATAATTTAGATATCTCTATACTTGTGCTGTTAAATGTTAACATTCTTCAATTCACTAAATTATGTATATCAAAAAAGCAGCATTATTTTGCTGAGTTTTAGTGAGTTTTATGCGAAAGCTGTTTCATTCAAACTATTGTTTAAGTAAGAGATGCAAGTTTAAGAAGCACATATAATTTCCGTATTCAATAATTTACTCCTAGCCAGCATAGCTTAATTTTTGAGCCTCATAAAGTTGGAAAGTCTTATAAAGAAATAGAAGAGCAGCTCAAGTTTTACAAAAATTTGGTTTTTAATGCTTTACATATAACACTGTAGCTAATTTTGTGTAGAATTTTCAAAATCTCATAGGAATTGCTTTGGTGCCATGAAACAAAGATTAATCGCATTGAATCTGATGTTCGAAGGTATGTTAGAAAGCCTATTATAAAATTTTATTATAGATTTTATTCAACATTTAAAATATGTATAGTTCATATTTTAGATTTATTTAGATTTATTAAATCTGTTGAACCTACATAGTGTAAGGTCATAAAATACACATAAAAATGTGTGTTTGCTTTAAAGCAAAAGTTTTTCCTCAATAAACAAAATATTTTCTTATATTTTTCTATTAGCATACTTATGAAAGTACCCTGCAGGAAATGTCAATAGTGAAACTAGTGACTTAGTATACCCCAGATAATGTTAATTACTATAGACATTTAACATGTGCGTGTCATTGGAAATCCACTACTGACATAGGTATTATTGACAAGGTAGTTCTTTAGGGGCCACATTGTCTACACTTTTGGTACTTTTCTGCAATAGAAAATAAAAATGCATTTTTTTTTTTGCTAATTTTTGAAGTTTTATTAAAAACAAAAATAAAATACTGAAAACTATTTAATTAAAAATAAATTCGAAAACACCCAGAGTCTTTGGCGGGAATCGAACTCGCAACCCTCTGAATGATAGTCCGGCAAACTATCGCCTAGTCTATCGGGGCTCACAATTGAAAAAAAAGTAATTGTATAATAATAACCATTATGACACAATGCTGTTAACAATGTCGCCAAACTGTTACCAAAAAAGTAGACAAAACTGGTGACTTGGAGACACTTGTGCCCAAGTTTCCTTCAGCGTAGTAAGTAGATATACATATGTATATGTTTGAATATATGTGTTTTTTTAAATGTATTAGTATTAATTGTATTTTCACTTAAATATACCTTTTGAATAATTCATTAACTCAAAATTGTTTTTCACATTTCCATGTAATTTTAAGAACCTTTCGAAGTTGGGCAGGGGAGGTTGCTGTGGAGTTTTTAGTATTGTAAAACCTTTTGTCTGTCATATGCAAGTATGACAATGACAAATATTTTCTTTACACTTCTGGGTTTGTTTTCTTAGGAGTGTTCTACTTCTTGCTTGTTTACGTCTTATGATATTGTATTTCACATATACATATATGTACATTCATACATACTTAAGTTTTTATAGAAATGTTGATTTTTGTAAGTGCGTGTGTGTGTGTGTTTTGTATTTGTTAGAGTTTTATGTGTAAAAATAAATATATTTTATTTTATCCTTTTAAATAGCAAACAAATGTATCTTTTGGGTATTTTTGTATGTTAGATCTTCTGTTTATTTTATTATTTTTTTTTTGTGTGCAGGTTTGTTATTCTATTTATATTGTGCTATGTGAAGCAGCCTTTGAGCTATGCTCTGTATAAAAAAAGTTTATATAAAGTAAACTTGAGACCTTTTATTCACATTCACAATAAAAAAAAATAATAAAAATAATAATAACGACACAATAAAGTAGAAAAACACTTAAGGTATCATGTAGTCTATAGTCTAGTATTACCCCTCAACAACCCAGCAAAATATTTAGGTAGAAATTTTATTTAAAACAAATCGTTTAATTAAGATTTAGATAATAAAATTTCTTTAAGCTCAAATAGAGTGATAACAATTTGTTTATATTCCAGGTCTTAAAAAACCCTGCAAGATTTAATTTCTATAGATGAATATTTCTCCAATATCAAATGCGACATCCGTACGCATTAAAAGTAAAAAAAAATTATATGTCAAAACATTTTTTATGCTGACAAAAGGCAAAACTTAAGGTGGATTCACCCATTCGTTTTTAACAAAAAATTTGTTCGAACAATTTTTTTTATATTAAGTTTGACGTCTCTCATTTTGAGAGAGAGAAAATATTTTTTCCGAACTTGAATTGGTTTAATTTTATATTTTTTCTGGTCTAAGATGAATTGAGTTGCCCATACGTTGTATTTTTTTTCATACAAATAAAAATGCCTTATGTATTTCCATGGCCATCAGCAAAAGCAACGTTCTTTTTTCATAAATTTTGAATTTATATCTGTAATTTTGAAAACACACAATACTTTAAAATTAGTTTTTTAACACTTAAACCCAAAGCAAAACAAATCAATGGCCGCACTTGTAAAACTAATAGATTTTGTTTACATGCGGCAGCTTTGATTTTTCAGAAAAATCGTTCGAAATGGGTGCTGCAAAAAACTATCAGTAAAAAAATTTTTCTCTGGAAAAAGTGGTTTGGAAACTTATATCTGTGCTATGATCACATGTTAATGTTCTTTTCGATCTGCCAACTTCCTCATAGGTACAGAAAAAGATCTATCGGGAGAAGAAATTCTTAACGATATGGTGAATGTGTCAGGTGAAAGTACTCCTTCATATGAAACATTAAAATGTTGGGATGCTGAATTTAAACGTGGTTGCACAAGCATTGAGGATGAACCACGTAGTGGACGTCCAAAAACAGCAACACCAACAGAAATTGTAGCCAAAGTACATGAAATGGTATTAAATGATCGACGAATAAAAGAGTCTCAAATAGCTAATACCATGGGCATCTCAAATGATCGAGTCCATTTAATTTTGCATGAAGAACTACAGACGAAAAATTTGTTAATAGTCAACCAAAAACGCATAAGAAAGAAAATTTCTTAAGATTGTTTGGATCGTTTTAGGAATAAGAAAATTATTTTTAACGTCGTTTCATAATTGTTAATGAGATATGGATCCACCACTATACTCCAGAGACAAAAGAGCAACCCAAACAATGGACTGAAGCTGGAGGAAGTGCCCCAAAGTTGGCAAAAATACTTCAATCGGCTGGTAAGGTTTTCGAAAAATTTTTTTTGGACTTCAAAGGTATTTTTATTGATTGACTATCTGCAAAAGGGTAAAACAATATATTCAGAGTACTATTGCAACATTTCAATTAAATGTAAAACTTCGAGAAAAACGTCAATACAACAGCGCACAAGAGTGTTTTAACAGTGGCTAAAATTATCGAATTGAACTACGAATTGCTTGACCACCCTCCTTATTTTTCTATTTTAGCTCCCAGTGAATTTTACTTGCTCCCAAATTTAAAAAAAATTCCTAGCAATTACAGTTGTAAACCAAGACTTTTAAGGCCTTGGGGAAAACTATTTTAATCATGAGATAGAATTGCTAGATAAGCGTTTTACTAAGTGTATTGAAGTTTCAGGAAATTATGTTGAATAATAAAAGTGTTTTTGAAAAACTAACTATTCTGTTTTGTGTGTGCTAGTCTAAAAAGTTTCCGAACTGCCCTCGTACAATTAAAGATATTTTTAGAAAAAATTATTTTGAATTTATACATTTTACTCATGCAATGTTGCACGCTACAAACTTTGTAAAACAGAGCAGAGCGAAAACAATATTTTTTATTCAATTTGCAATAAAAATTTCTGTTTGTTATTAATATTTGATGTGGCTTGTAAAAATACCTTAGACTCAGTGAAAACAAATGTTCTTTTTTCAATGCTGCACGCTACATCGAAATATACGGTGATTTAGAATAAATTTGGCAGAAACTAATCGTACTCCATTTGATTTTGCTGAAGGGGAATCTGAATTATTATCAGGATTTAATGTGGAATATACAATTAAACGTAATTGGCAATCGGATTGTTCCTTTTATATTTTTATTATATTTTCTAAATATAAACCGATCTTTGAAAGAGCAAATATCAATGAAATCTAATAGAAATGTTTAAAACAGAACTTTCAAAATGTGTTATGAATAAATATAAATTTTGTTTACATTAGTAAAATTTTATAGATTCTCTACAAAATTATGTTCAAACAACAAACTTTTATAGACCTTGATTTTTTTTGGCTACGATATATTAATTTAGGTAAAAAGTTCATTGGGTTATTTATTTTAAAAGTCCACATTTGTTTCATTGACACCCTATTATGTATGTAAGTTGTATGTGTGTTATGTGACCTTGAGTATATTTAAAAACACACAACTGAATATTTAAAATTCTCACACGAAATATAAAATATTAAGTCGCATTATTTATTTCCAAAAAAAAAAAATACAAGAAATCTGATATTTTTAAAAGTGAATACAAATGATGAACATAATATGATTAATATAAATGTTAAAATCACCTGTACGTATGATTAATATCATTGTTGTGAAAATAGGAAAGGTGAAACTTTAAGTATACTTTTAGGCGTTGAATGAAAAAACTCTCACATTTTTCAGTTAAATGGACGGTTGTGTTAGAATAACTAATAATTCAATTCTGACTCTTCAAGGTAAGCTTTTTTTGGGTGAGGAGGGAAAAGAAAATAAAAGGGTTACAAACTTGAGGTAGTGATCAATTTTCTTATTCCCTTTTGTTTTTTTTTTTTTTTGTTTATTTCGTGCATGTTGATTTGCGTGATAAAGTAAGAAAATTAAATTGACGTGTGTAAATCAAATTGCAAGTTCTAAAGAGAATTGAACAAAACCTGGCCAGCTAAAACTGAAGCGTGTGAAACAGGACTTAGTTTCATGTTGAATTTAAATGTTAAATTCACAATCTTGTGCAAATGGTATTGCATCATTGCATTTGCAAAAAGGTTTAACAAATTTTTGCTCTTACTGTGTATTTTGTTAGTGTAGTGCAAATGCAATGATGCAATGACATAAGCACAAGATTGTGAATTGCGCTAATTTAACATAATTATTACAATTAAATGTCTATTGTTTTGTACTTCATTGTTCTTGTTGTTGTTGCAACAGCCGTGGTTGCTAAGTTGACAGTCCTTGGCTGAGTGATCTAGGGCCATTACGCACAGTGGTTCAGCTTCATATGAGACATGGTTGACTCTTAAATTTGGTTACAGACTAATATTGGGTTGTGATCAGAAATGGGAATAGTGCACTATATTTTTAGTGCACTAACAATTTCACTACAAATATTCACTTAGTGGTAGTGCAATTTTCTTTTTCACTATCACTAAATGGTTAGTTGTAGTGCAATTTGATGTTTCACTACCACTAGCATTTAGTGGTAGTGAAATTTTAATAGCACTACCACTAATTATTTGATTTTTAGTGCACTAAAAATCTAGTGCAATATGCCCATTTCCGGTTGTGATAAACAAATACTGCCAATACGAAAAAAATCCGAGCATAATCACGCCTACTTTCCATACAACACAAAAGTTAAAAATCATCGTAGAGTCACAATATTTTGCTAATTCCAATTTTATGATAATATTAATTAATGGTGAAAAATAAGCAAAATAAGCAAAAAAAAAAAAAGTAATAAAGATATAAGCCTAATATTTTTGGTACATGATAACTAGATTGTTTGTTGCAAATTAGGTAAATCAGAAGACATGAAGAAATGAATTAATGCCATTCTCGAACCAATGTGTTACGTTGAGTAGAACCAGCTGTTGTGGGCATGTTGTACATACTTGTAATTAGTATTGGTCAACCAATATGTATATCTATTGAAACCACTATTAACAAATATTTATATATGTTTGTCTATAGCTACTGATGTAATTTTTGTATTTAAGACAATCTGTTTTGTTAAACTGAATGTTTGTAGGAGAAATTAAAAGAATTTCCCAATAATAAACGACTGTTACCAGTAAGTAAACTGTTAGAGGTGAAGATATTTCTGTTAATATTGAGTTACGATTTACATTTCTGAATATGGCCTTTTCTTATAAAGTTTATCTCTATCCCTAGGATCCGCTGTTCGGTATATGGGTTAACCAGGAAATATGATATCTTTGACATTTCTACCATATATTAGAACTTTGTAAAGCTGTATAACACTAGGATTCACTAATATTGAATCAAAGTCTGTATGTTTTGCATTATAATCATCACAAGCCAAGTACTGTTAATAAATATACTATTGTCCAAACGTTACCAATACCCTTCAGTAAAATGATTTACCACGCTGTAATTTTTCAAGCTGCATAATTTATTACATCAAAGAGAAGCACGCATTTTTATTACAAAAATTGAATTTAAAAAGTATTAAATTGCTTTTTTTTACTACTTAAATATAAAAACATTTATTACCACCGGATTTAATGAGTGTAACCCTACGCTCCTACCCTTATACAAATAACAAATTTATGCGAATTTTTTTTAATGAAAATTCCGCCTTACATGATGTTGGTGGGTGGAGATTTGTTAAGAAACAACCAACAACTTTAATTATACAAAAATACGACCAATATTGTTGTGAACATGATCCACAAAGACAACAACATGATAAGAACTGGACTGAAGCACACTCATGTAGTAGCTGATGCAACAACAACAACAACACCAACCAATGTCAGCAGTGGTGTTGATGATGATAAAATAACCATCAGCAGCAACGAACATTTTTTTTAACTTTTTTTTTTTTACTAAAAAGAGACTTTATTTTATCATTTACAAAATATCATTGTTTATACAATGGCGGGTATTTATTTGCTGCTTGTTTTTTGTTTATAAAATGTGTGTATTTGAAGGATAAGTAAAAAGGACATGCATGTATGTATGTGAATTAAGGAGGATTTAATACAGAATGTATGCAAACGTATGTATGCATACACAAAAGTACCCAAATATACGAAATTTAAAATAAACATGAGTACACACAGATGTATGTATGTATGTATAATAAGATGGAGCCATTTGTGTGTCAACTTAAATATTTGACATCAAATTGTTTTTTATTACACGTTAGACGAACCACATGAAATATAAACTATTATATAAATTCTGTTTTGCTACAATATAAAATATTGGTACCGGTAGCCGTTTGCAGTTAATTTTTACGCATTTGCACCATAGTTATGAAGATAACTTTGTAATAAATTCTAACAACTGACAATTATAACACTCAAAATTTAACATCTAACAATTACTGCAAAATATGTTGAGAGTTGTCCGTCATCATAGAAATTTACATATTTTCTCTTTGCTATAAATCCTTTGCTTTAAAAATGAATTTCGCTTGAAAACAATTACTGCAAATATTTGTATACGTATGTAACTATGAATTATTTTCACTCAAAATCCATTTAGTTTATAAACTAACCTAAAATAAAAATAACAAAATAAATAAAATAAAGTAACAACATCAAATGTTGGCAAATAAAAAAAAAAACTATTAGTTTTCGTTTTAAAATAAAACTTTTATTTAAATATACTCATGCGGACGAATACAAACAGATCCATCATAGTTAATGGTAACACTTGTAGCAAAAGCACCAGAGATGGCCGAGCACTTGAGTGATGGGATAGGAAACTGTGTTAAAATCTAGAAATCACATATGTGGTGTACAACCACACCATGGCTCTATAGTTCGTAATTCAAATCCGGGTAAACAGAATTATATGGCGTCTTTTTTATGTGGTTTTGGGATCTAAAAATAACAAGAATCATTTATTATTTTCTAAATTAAAAAAATATATATATTTTTTTACTGTCAACATTTCGGACAGAAGTTCAAAATTATAGGCTTGTCAAACAAAACATAATTATACCGTACAACTCATTTAAATAGACATTTTTAGATAAATTTTCTACAAAGTCATTTCGATTAAAATTTCGGAATTATTCACCCCTATCGTGAATAAAAATTCCACATGAAATTTGTTCCCTTTTCACATTTTCCTGTTAAAATTCAATGTTAAAAAAACAAAAGGGGTGCCCCGATAGACTAGGCGATAGTGTGCCGGACTATCAGTCAGAGGGTTGCGGGTTCGATTCCCGCCAAAGACTCTGGGTGTTTTCGGCAGACAAGCCAAAAAGCTTCGCAGTTTGTGTTTGTTAATTATCAAAAAAAAAATCAAAATTTGCCAACAGTTGTTATACAAATTATTTCAGCTGTGGTATTTACATTATTCTGAAATAGCTGGCGTATACTTTTTATTTTATTATTAAATATTAAGTATACGCCACCAGTACTGCGCTAACGAGTCAAGTACTAAAAATAGTCTATTACACAGACACCTTGCAGCTGTCATCTGGTTAAATATTAGACTTTGTTTTCTAGACAGACTGGTTTTGGTTACTTCGCTTTTGACTGCAGCACATTTTAGATTCAATTTTAGATTATTTTAGCTTATTTTAGATTCACTGCTAAACAAAATCAGTCCAATCTGGAATAAAAAAAATCCCTTTTCATATTTTTCCTATTCAAATAAAAAGGGAAGAAACTCCCGCAGATTTTTTATTCATGATTGGGCCGAATAATTTACAATACAAAATAGAAAATAAAATTTTCGGAATATAAAGAATAAGTACCAAAAAAAAAACTTGCATGCACTTAATTTTGCACAAATGGATATTTTGAAATATTTGCACAAACATTTTAAAATTTACTGTTGGATTTGTAGGTGTTTGCTTTGTTTATGACTTAAAACTCAACATTCGTTTAATATTAATTTAATTACATGTGGTAAACACTTTTTGCAAATCATCCAATACAAATGAAATTACAATACAATTTATAATAAATAATAAAGAAACTTTTAACAGCCATTTAGGGCAATATTGCAGCTATGACAAAAAGTAGCTATTCTATGCGAGTTATAGCTAAGCAGCTTAAATTAAGTTCAGTAAGTGGTCACAAGAGTCCAAAGAAGGCATTTTATTGTTCCTAAAACAAAAACCAGAGATCGAAAAAAGCCTATTAACGTATAAGAACGCACATCTCGTGATAACACAAATGACGAGCATCGCGATATTTATTACATCTTAGCAGTAAAAGAATTAAAATCTGAATTGTCGGTTTAAACTGTTAAAGTCTAGTGAAAGTTTGCCAGACAGTTCACAGAAGTTACAAAGTAAATGACTGAAGAGTGTAATCTGGTAAGACAAATCCAAGTTTATTCCCTTTTAAATCCAAGGTAAATAATAAAATGGGATCTGGGATTACTTTACTTGTCGGCTCCTAGGACTACTGCAAAGAATCGACGGAATAATGAGACTACTATAAAAAAGACTACCTGCGTATTTTGCAAACTTTTCTTACTGATTTTGTAGTTAAGAGCATTTATCATGTGTATGAGTATAAAGTTACATTTCAGCTGGATAGTGACCCAAAGCACTTCCAAATCCTTGAAAGAATGACTTAGAGAGTAGAATTTTTTTTAATGCAGGGACCACAGAAAAGTCCCGACCTCAATTTTATACAAAATTTGTGGTCATTGGCGAAGAGTATGAGTATAGAATTTTTAAATGTATTTTAGAATGTATAAACAGGTGTCCCAAAAAGGCCTACAAATGGAAGCACTTGTAATTTTTCCCGCTGGAAAGTGTATGCACATGAATATAGTATTTGTGTATTTAGGAGAAAATGTTGATGTGTGCGTGTATAGTAATTTATGAAGTGCAAAAAACTGGCACTTAAAATAAAATGCAACTCTTTTAGCCTTGTAATACTTTATAAGGTTTCATTACTATTTTTTATGGTTGTATAGTATACTTCTATACAAAACAAAAAACTATATGTATACATATTGGCTAAGAGAGAAAGTGATTTCTTTTTAATTGTTTTTAAATAGATTATGTATATTTTAAAGAAAATTTAAAACTAAACAAAGAAAAAGTAAGCAAAACTGATAAGTTTATGGAATATGTAATAAGAAATATTTTAATTGGCTAACTAAAAATTAGAAGAATAACATACTTTTCATTTGTTGTGTTCGTTGCTAACGAATTGACTTTTTCAACCTCCCTTAGCTAAAGTTTGTATGTATACACAAGTATTGCTGCATCATCATCGTCATCAACAATTTTTCCATTAGTTTTGTTTAGGTTTATTTTTTTTTATTTTCATTTTTTATATATTCACTTTTAAACTACTTTTTTTTTTTTTTTGAAAAATATTTTTTTGTGTGTTGAACTAACAAGAGCTGCAACATTGCAACAAAGCTTAACAAAAAATGTTGCATGTGTACAAATATGAAACCATAGATATTGAAAAGTAAATAAAATTTAATATAAAGGGATTTAAAAAAGACAAAGTACAATTTGATAATGTTACTGAAGTATCAAAAAATAATTATGGCATAATTAATTTATAATATGGGGAAGACCCATAATATTTATTAAATGAACTTATAAAACTATTTACAAATAAAAATAATTTAATGCTTAAATTTTGTTTTGAAACAGATACAAGACTTAAATATTATCCCTCTTATTCATAAAAACTTACAACAGATTTGTAACAGGTTTATAAATCAAAAAACCTCTTATAAACCTGTTGAAAATTTTATGAATACGGACATAAATCATTATCATTATATCACCATGTAAAGGGTGGTTAAATTAGAATGGCCAATGTTGATTTTGAATAAAACACAAATTATTTAGGAAACTATTGTCATTTATTTTTATTATGATAATATGTTATGGTTCTATTATTTATGCAACAAAATATTGGCCAAATGACCGATACGGCCTTGACGGTACACCTTTATCCGATGGTCCAAATTTTCGATGATGCTGAGGCATAATTGAGGTTCTATGCCGGTAAAGTGCCGAATTATCTCATTCTTTAGCTCTTGAATGGCTGCTGGGTTTTCGATGTACATCTTTACTTTTAAAATAAACCCATAGATAAAAGTCCACCGGTGTCAAATCACATCATCTTGGCGGCCAATTGAAATCTCCACTACGATTTTTTCCGATTGCAGGCACAATTTACCAAGAAACTACGAAGTGCACGATATATATTTTAATTTGATAGTGTATCTTTCCATGATTCAAATTCAGTTAGTCCGAAATTGAGAAATGTCAAATGAAATGCAGCAAACACTTGACGTTTAGGTATGGTTTACATTCAACTACGGCCCTTAAAATTTTTTTATGTAGTAGGTACTGGTTTCAGGTAAACACAAGTTCTGATTACTATGATTCTACCATAATGTGGTAACCATCTTTGCTGGACAGCAAAAGATATTCGATGGTGTTCATAAAATGGTTCTTTTTTTCTATCACTTTTATTATTTGAAATTTTCAATATTTTTCAAATATATGTTATATTGGAATTACTCGGAAAAATCAATAGAATTTATTTCAAAATATTAAATTTTTTATAACAGTGGTGGGCATTAGGTTAGCTTACTTCATATATACCGTTTTTAAAAGTACTTTTCTTTTATAGGATTATAAATATTAACTGCAAGTTTTGTACACTGATGTACGCTATGGTGTAATTAGTATCATTTAGTGATTAGTCCTTTTATTCTTTATTGCGTTCTTCTATTTGTGGTTCATTGCAGTTAATAGGCATTCTGAGCTGGACAGTAATTAAGAACATGAAATTAAATTTATAAATTTTGTTAAATTTTCGCCGTTAGTTTGTAGGCATTAATGAGTTCTGAAATTGTGTTATGTGCACAGAGAAACAGTGTAATTTAATTCACAAAATTAACTCTATAGGTATCATGACTGGACGGATTGCAAGTATTTTAATTTGCTCCAGAAAGATGGTCTACAACACATTAGAAAAATTATTCACTTAGCTAAAGCAGCCCCTACACGTTTCAATTCAATTGGCAACTGAGTCGGTTGTTGTGCAAATCAAAGCGTGTATGGCTTTGTCATTTGATTAGTTTTGCAGTTGACGAGTTGGTTGAAGAAAATCAGAAGATTTTGATTTTTTCAAGTTGACTTTAACCCTCCGATCAGTGACAGTTCTGAACTTCACGGCCGTGTGAAAAGGTCCCTACGGACCTTTTTTGTAAATCATGTTTTTTTGCATATAAAAAATTTGTTTTTGATTTTTTTTTGTTTTAATTGTTTACAACTAAATTCTACATAGAAAAATAATTTTTTAAATTTTTTTAACTCAACGACATTAGGGAAGATGATAAAAACAAAAAATTCTAGTGGCCAAAGTAGGAGTAATTTCAGTTTGAAAAGGCAAAAAGGTCCCTAGGGACCGTCTCACTCATCGGAGGGTTAAGTTTGTAGTTGTCTTGAATTGAGTTGAATTAAATTGAATTGAATTGAATTGAATTGAATTGAATTGAATTGAATTGAATTGAATTGAATTGAATTGAATTGAATTGAATTGACTTGAATTGAATTGAATTGAATTGAATTGAATTGAATTGAATTGAATTGAATTGAATTGAATTGAATTGAATTGAATTGAATTGAATTGAATTGACTTGAATTGAATTGAATTGTATTGAATTGAATTGAATTGAATTGAATGGAATGGAATTGAATTGAATTGAGTTGAATGAGTGGCATTATGTGACACGTTTGAAAAATAATAGGTAATTATTGTATGATTTGATCTAATTTGGGTAGAAAAGTATGATCTACCAACGTAATCACTGCTGAAAACTTCGCTTCATTGAAGTGAAGGACAGAACTCCTTAAAGTATACAAATTCTTAGCTGTTTTGTTTAAGCAATCAAGTCTCTGCTTTACCGACAAAATTAATGCTTTATTAACAAATTATGCGCCAATTAAAACTTCTTTCTTTAGTACATTTTACGCAGTTCAAATTTTTGTTGTAATCATGTAATCATGGCATTACAAAAACCTTGTATTTTAATCTTGTCACTAACAAGCTCTTTGCTTACATTTTAATTATGTGTCAGTAGCAAGTATTTATTTAAAAAAAAACAACAACAAAAATAACAAATTATATTCATATGTATATGTATATGACACACAAAGAGCGATAATGATAGCATGTGTTTTAAAATACACATAAAGACATGAAAATTACAGACACATATGAATATAATTGTAGCCTTTGGTAAATAAAAAAAAACATGTAGGGAATGAACAAGGCTTATATTTATTCCTAACTACTGCTAGTTAGTTATTTAAATTTGTTTGCTGTATTGGGAGCAATTGTTTTTACTATAAGCAATGAGAGAAACACAATAAATTCAAAAAATTAAGTGAAATTAACTAAGTAACTTAAATAGTCTTATCTATCTTTAGAACTTTGAGATAATTTAAAATCATTTTTACCTTTGCTGTGAAAATTGAACTACTTATGGCCGAATTCTCGGTCATTAGTTAACCATTGGTAAACTAAAATACTAACTATTGTTTAACTATTACATACTACTAGGACGGTGAATTTAGCCATTACTCAAATTCGTAAGACATATTTACAAGTTGTCGCTGAAAACAATTGTAAACTTTATTTTCATAGCAACAGCTGTTATCTGACTAATAGTTAACCAACAACGTTTAGGGGTTTAACTAATGGCAAACTAAGTATTGCGAATAAAGAATCATTGGTTAAGCCTTTGCCAATAGCTAACTAAAGACTGTGAATTTAGCCATTAAAGACCTACAATTGTAAGCGAAAATTGAACTACATAAAGACTTACGATTGAAACTAAAATTTCGCTTTGAAAAACACTACAATCGAAGCTAAAATTTAACTACATAGAAAACAAAATTGAACTACGCTTGAAGCTAAAAATTAACTCTGAACAGACTCATAATTGAAGCTGTAATTGAACTACATAAAGACCTATGATTGAAAATAAAATTTAACTTAATAAAGACTTACTATTGAAGCTGATATTTAACTAATTAAAGACCAACAATTTAAGCTAAAATTAACTTAGAACTATCCAAAAATTTATATTAAAATTGGTCCACAAAAGAACTACGGTTGACGCTAAAATTTAACTAAATAATGGTCTACGACAGAAGCTGACATTTAACTTAATAAAGATCAGCAATGGAAGCTGAAAGTGATCAACAAAATACCTACGGTTGAAGCCACTACAACACTTACGATTGAAACTAAAATTGAACTCTATAAAGACCTATAATTGAAGCTAAAATTAAACTATATAGATCTACGATTGAGCAACATAAGGACATACAATTAAACCTAAAATTTGGCTAAATAAAAATCAGAAATTGAAGAAAAAATTTAGCTTTGAAAAGACGTACGATTGAAGCCTATAATTAAGAAAGGCTTGCTATTGAGTAATCAGATTGAAGCTTAAATTAAACTATATCAGTGATGTTCTAAAATAAAAATGGAGATGTATTGGTGAGAGATTTTGCCCAGCAAACATAATGTCAAACGCTTAAAATTAGAAAAACAAGACAGAGTTTTTGCCAGTTCTTTAAATTTTAAGAAAAAGAAGGAATACAAACTGAAGAAAAAGGAGACAACATGTAAAATAAATTGAAAAAGAAAAATGATAATTACAGCAAATTTCGAACCACCAGTGTCACTGGTTAAAGATTGATGTTTGACTGTTGGCTAGCAGGCACCGCAGTGGTGCAGAGGATAGAACGCAAAGAATTCTGATGAGAGAATGTGGTGATTTAACTTAATAAAGATCAGCAATGGAAGCTGAAAGTGATCAACAAAATACCTACGGTTGAAGCCACTACAACACTTACGATTGAAACTAAAATTGAACTCTATAAAGACCTATAATTGAAGCTAAAATTAAACTATATAGATCTACGATTGAGCAACATAAGGACATACAATTAAACCTAAAATTTGGCTAAATAAAAATCAGAAATTGAAGAAAAAATTTAGCTTTGAAAAGACATACGATTGAAGCCTATAATTAAGAAAGGCTTGCTATTGAGTAATCAGATTGAAGCTTAAATTAAACTATATCAGTGATGTTCTAAAATAAAAATGAAGATGTATTGGTGAGAGATTTTGCCCAGCAAACATAATTTCAAACGCTTAAAATTAGAAAAACAAGACAGAGTTTTTGCCAGTTCTTTAAATTTTAAGAAAGAGAAGGAATACAAACTGAAGAAAAAGGAGACAACATGTAAAATAAATTGAAAAAGAAAAATGATAATTACAGCAAATTTCGAACCACCAGTGTCACTGGTTAAAGATTGATGTTTGACTGTTGGCTAGCAGGCACCGCAGTGGTGCAGAGGATAGAACGCAAAGAATTCTGATGAGAGAATGTGGTGATTCTCGCAACATGTAAATGCAACCCAGGTTCTATCCCCAGCTTAGCCAAGAAAATTATCAATAAACATTTTAATAATAAAAATTTTTTCATGTTGTAAAAACAATTCTTACCTTCAGTTAATTTAATGAAAATTAAATTTAATGAACTCATGCCTAACTAAATAAATATATCAAAAAGAAAAAATATCAGAGACTGTAAATAACAATTATCAATATCAAAAAATTATTTTTGATTTGGGTATCAACTTTGATAGAAAACTGAACATTACGGAAACTTCTTACCATAGCACAGAAAGAGAATAGTTAGTTTCAAAAACATTTTTATTTCTCAACTTCAATGCACTTAGTCCAATGTTTATGTAGCAATTCTATCTTTTGATTAAAATAGTTTTCCCCAAGGCCTTGTACAACTGTAATTGCATCTTCATTTGAGGTAAAATGCTTGGAATTTTTTTTCGATTTGGGAACTGGTAAAAGTCACTGGGAGCTAAACCAGAAGAAGAAGGTGGGTGGTCAAGCAATTCGTACTTAAATTCCTTGGTTTTAGCCATTGTTAAAACTCTCTTGTGGGCTGGTGCGTTGTCTTGATGAAAAATTATTTTTTGGTGTTGTAAGCCATGACGTTTTTCTCGTAATTTTACATTTAATTGTAAAATAATCTGTACTCTGAATTTATTGTTTCATCCTTTTCAAGATAGTCAATCAATAAAAAAAAAAAAAAAACCATTGTCATACCCTTACCAGCCGATTGAATTGTTTTTGCCTTCTTTGGGGCACTGCCCACAGTTTCAGTCCATTACTTGGATTGTACTTTTGTCTCTGGAGTATAGAGGTGGAGTCATGTCTCATCAACAGTTATGAGACTGTAGCAACTACTACTCTACCATAAAATACTTGTTGTACAAAATAAAATATAAAAATAGTTTCATTGAATTCATTAACAACTTTTTGTAGAAAATATAAAAAAATAAATATTTTTTTAGTCTTAAAAAATATACACCCCTATTGTGAATAAAAATTCCACATGAAATTTGTTCCCTTTTATTTTTTTTACATTGAATTTTAATAGGAAAATGTGAAAACGGAACAAATTTCATGTGGAATTTTTATTCACGATAGGGGTGATAAAGAAGAAAAAACATTGTTTTAAAAGACATTTTATTTTACTTCAAACGATCCAAACAAGCTTGAGAAATGTTCATTCTTATGCGTTTTTAACAAATGTGGCAACCATCTTGCAGAAAGTTTTTTCATCTGTAGTTCTTCATGCAATATTAAATGGACTCGATCATTTGAGATACCCATGTTATTAACTATTTCATGCACTTTTAATCGTCGATTATTTAATACTATTTCATGTACTTTGGCTACAATTTCTGTTGTTCCTGCTGTTTTTGGACGTCCACTATGTGGTTCATCTCCAATGCTTGTACGACCACGTTTAATATTTTACTGTTGCATATGAAGGAGCACTTTCGTCTAACACATTCACCATATCGTTATGAATTTCTTTTCCCGATAAATCTTTTTTATTTAAATTTTTAATAACACCACGAATTTATAATTTTTCTATTGTAAATAAATCGCAGATGCATCTTTTTTGAACACCTGTTTTTATATGAGAAAGTTGTCAAATCGAATAGGAATTTAACACATGTTCAGAGCAGAGATGGATGTTTCCAAAACACTTAACTTTTTTTCTGTTTATACCGCGCTTCCTGTTTTAGGCTAAGAAGCTTCCGAATCGCCCTCGTATTTTAGCTTATTTTTAAACTGTTTTAGCTGCTTAACTTTTTGAGATCTGGTCACACCACTGTACTATATACATAGAGGGCATTAATTATAGTAACAAAAAAAGTGTACTTTAACAGTTAAAAAGTTGACTTTTGTTAAAAGTACACTTTACTTTAACTGCAGACTTTAACCACTAAAACGTACTTTTAATTTAAAACCGGTTGAGGTGTTTTTAAATAATTTAACATCACTGTAAAATCAACCAGCTGTTTATGCAAAGAACAAAAAGAAAGGCAAACAAAATCTTATACAGCCCAATCATGAATAAAAATTCCTTGGGAGTTTTTTCCCTTTTCCTATTTTTCCTACACAGAAAAAAAAAATGAGTTTCAATTAAAATATTTGTGGAATCAATTAAAAATTTAATTGAAATCGGACCAGTAAACAAAATGATAGTATCAATTAAAAAAAATGTGAGATTTAATTGAAAATATCAGAAAAAGTAATTGAATCAATTAAAATTTTAATTGAAAATTATTTTAAAATCAATTAAAGGTTTAATTGAAAAAAAAACATGATTTTTTTTCTGTGTATTCAAATTCAATGTTAAAAAAATAAAAAGGGAAAAAACTCCTGCAGAATTTTTATTCATGATTGGGCTGATACTCTCTATCTCTTAGTTTTTTTTGTTCCTGTAAAGAGTTATCAAAAAATTTAGGCCAACATAGCCAAGTTATGATATTAATCCTACCTTCTCTATTTTTCCAACGCAAACACTTTTCTTAAATTTCCCGCTTAATTTTATTACTTTGCCGATTTTTGTTTTTTTTTTTTTTAATTTTCAATGACAGCTGTTTAAGGCTGCCAATGGCTTATTTTTCTTTACAGTTTGTATGAAATAATTTTCTACATAGGAGGTGGCACGCAGTTAAAGACGGTTTAACTTAAAACGACCTTAAAATTTGACTATAGTTACAAAATAATTAAAAGTAGGTGTTAAGTTTAAAGTTGTTTTTAAAAAGAACCGACGTTGGTGTTTGTCTATGGTTATGGCCCAGAGACTTTCGATTGGAGTTTAAATTTAGCTACATAAGGACATACGATTGTAACTAGACTTGAAGTACTTGTTAGTAGAAGTTTAAGTTTTAACATAGACCTGCATTTTCTTAAGTTTTTTTATCACTCTTTCTGTAACGATTTATATACGCTGTTGTTCAAACCAAAAAATTAACTTTTACTTATTAATAAACTGCAATTATGCATTTAGTAATAAAACTGCTGTAAATTTCTTTCAATTACTTTAGTTACACATTTCTACCTGCTCTTAATTTGTTAACTTGTTACCACAAGCCTTTAAAATTATTCCCGCAATTCAGTTGCTTGCTTGCTATAAAATGTTAAGAATTAAAAATAACTCATTAAAATTAAATATATAAAAATATACATACACGCCACTTTAACTTAAAACTCTTATTAATGAGAATTTTTGCTTATATGGGCGTCATATTCAAACATCATTGTTAAAGGCTTTAAAACTGCAACTCTTCAGAAAAATTTACTAAGTAAATGTTGATTTAAGCAGTCAACATTTACTTAGTAATTTTTTTGTTCAAAAATTAAAATGCAAGAATGAATGAAAACCCCAGAATTGTAATTTAATGTTGAAATAAGAGTTTATTTTTATGTGATTTACAGATATCATTAAAAACACATTTGTCAATGTTGTTTATTCTTGTCCACATACACTCACATGTTAACAGCAGGTAAGTAGTGGTGTATAAAATGAGAGTTGTCGATATTAACAGTGGGGTCTTTTTAGCGGAAATTTTTATTTACTGTTTTCCTGGTACCTGTATAAAAAGCATTTTCCAACTGGCACTTAGCACTTAGTAGGGGAAATCACAAACCTTAAGAGAAAAAATATCACAAACAAGATTTTAATCTTTGCACTCATAGTATCTACCCGGGTAGATATTTCGGTTTTGATATGTTAATAACTTTTCGAGTTTTTAATAAATTTAAAAATGTTCTCAGCTTTGTTATCAACTTGTTATTGTTTTTCAGGAAATAACATCAGAAATATGTTAAAAGTAGTTTTTCACAACCTTTTTCAAAATTTGTTTTTTTGTATACATGGATGTATCATTAATATCTACCGTGGTAGATACATACGAACTTTTATGAACACATGGAACCTTTTTTAATTTTTATAAAAAAATAGTTTAGGACAACAAAAGAAAATATTATCTATGACCGTAAGCTGCGTTTTTTTGAAGTTGTACCATGATAACAATCTTGACACTTGGTTTGCTTGAGGCAGTGTTGAGCGCATATTGGGTTTTTGTATGTGATGCATTCTTGACGAGTAGCTCTTTTCTTTTTGGTTGATGCGTCCTGTTGAATCTCTATCTGGCTCACAGTTGGCCTCAAAATCATCACCACAGTCGAGTGCAGAGATCGATTCATAAATATTAGTTTGAGCAAAAAATTGTCAAAGGTGTTCATACCTAAAACAAAGGATTTGCTGATTACCAGTCGATTCTGGGCTCGAATTCTAAGATTTGTTCCCAAAAAGTTTATGAATAGTCTACGTCGCGCATTCTTTACGGTACGTTGACATGGCTGCAATGTCAACAAATTGAAAAATATGGCCAGGGGCCAACGTGTTGTCGCTCTTTTTTTCAAATATTCCATCACCATTTTATCCATTGTGTCCACACTGCCTTTTGTCGCATTGTAATATAAAATAATTTCAGGTTTCTTTTTTATGTCAGACACAACCGAAAGACGATGCATCGATGAAAGCAACACAACTGCTTTGCCTTTTTCTGGGACGTAAGTTGTCATCGTTGCGCTTGGTCCAAACCGGAATTTGCTGCACAAAACTTTTCTATTTTTGGTAACTTTGAACTCTTCGGACACGTACCGCTTATTTTTCTTTAATGTATATTGTCGATATTCCATTTCAAGAGTTCTTCTAGCAACGGCAGCGAAGTGAAAAAATTATCTACCGTAATATTCCGGCCAGAGTTTTTGTAAGGAGCCACCAGATCTTTCACTACTCGCTCACCTTGGTTCACGTTTCTGGAATTGCCTTCTTTTCCGGTATAAATTTGCCCATTTAAGGGGTATCGCAAACCCACCAAATTTTTATTTCATATTTTGCGGGTTTTGATGGTATGCACTGCGTAAACTTGGTACAACCTCCATATCCATACAACTGCTAGTCTACAATTATGCACTCATAAGGCTTGAAGTGCGCTTTCAAATTTAAGTTTACCATTTCGAGTATATCTCTTATTGGTGCGGCTTTATTTCCTAACTGGCGAGCAGCTCTTGTAACATGATTGTCAAAACGAATAAAACGTAAAAGCTGTTGAAAACGATTGATAGGCATAGTCGCACGATAAAGTAGAAAGGCGTTTTGCTTCCAAAGCTCGCTCAGCTCTTCTTGTGACGATTTTTGTGTTCCCATCACAAGTAATAAAACATTTTCTTGCTCAAGCATAAAAAGCCCCATATAATTATATGAAAATGTTTTTTATCTACCCGGGTAGATACTATGAGCCCGTGCACAAAAAAATCTTCATGAGGGCGAAGTTTAAAAAGGTGTTACTGATAACTTCTTTTTTCGAAAATTTTGCAAAAATAATAAAGTTGTACCACTCCCTTAAATCCGTAAACATTTATCGCCAACAAAACGTGTACCTACTAATGCTAATTCCTATACTTCAAAAATCGATTACAACTTGCTCACCTGTAAACCTGCACTATAATACAGTCCTTGGGGGCATTTGTTCAAAAAGGCAACACCGCGATTACATTTGTAGAATACACCGCAACTGGTTGGTGCAGGAAACTGTATAACCAATGAATCATCCGGCTGTTCGACAGGACACACAATTTCGGCTTGGCCGTATTGCAGCAAGGCCAACAACAAACAGTGGCAGTAAGTGGCAGAAACCAAAAAAGTATTGAATTTCATTTTTATTTAATTTTTTTTTTACTATTTCTGTCTTTAAAAAAAAAACCCCCCAACGTGCAAGTAAAACTGGCGCAGTTTAGAAAATGCTGATGGTTGTGCCACATTTTATATTATTTTTATAAAAAAAAAATATTTTTTTCTTTGATTTTTCTATTATTCGTTATCTTGATTGTTTGTTTTAGCTGTTGTTTTTTTCTGTTGCCGTTTTGTTTTTGTGTTCTCAGTTAATTGAATTTGATAGTTTTATGTTTGTACAATTTGTTAGCATATGTTTTTTAAGGAAGATGTTGATAAAGAGCATGAGCAAAACTTGATAAGTTTCCTTTAAAACGTATTTCCAATCTACTAGTTTTTTTTTACTTACAGGGAAACTACTAACCCTGCGTTTACACATGCAAGTACTTGCATGCGAGTGCTGTGTACGTATTATATACGAAAACTTATTCGAAAAACTCGAATCATTTGCAAGTAGCATTACTGTTTACACAGGACAGTGAGATTTCATTTTCAAAATGCTGTCAAAGTGTAAACTTCTACCGTCAGCTCCATTTGATTTGCAATTGCTTCGAAGGCCTTTGAATTTATCACTCATATTCCACAGAAGAGGATGGGAACGATATAAATTAGTTAATTTTATTATATTTTTTAAATTTAATTTTACTTCCATTTTTGTTTTAATTGAAAAATAGAGTTGCCGACTTGATCACATAAAAATTTTCCATGAGGGAAAATTTTCATTAACAATAATTATTATGATTTTAATGATATTTATTCTTCTCTCAATATTATTTGAAAGAAATTTGTTAACATTCACTCATAAAACAAACTAAAATTTCAATTATAAATATTATATTATCCAGGGTGCCTCGATAGACTAGGCGATAGTGTGCCGGACTATCAGTCAGAGGGTTGCGGGTTCGATTCCTGCCAAAGACTCTGGGTGTTTTTTGCAGACAAGCCAAAAAGCTTCGCAGTTTGTGTTTGTTACTTAGAAAAAAAAATAGTTTGTTCTAACCATAAATTGTACATTGAAGACTCTTTTTATTATTATATTATATTATCCACTTTCTATTCATTGGAAAATATACATGGCAACATTATTTTTTTATTTGACGTTTACTGGCATGAGAGTGTCAAATATTCACTCGTATGTAAATTTAGCTGCGAGTAGCTCTGCAAGTGCGAAAAATGTGAGTGTATTAGTAAAAAATGTGAGTGCATTGAGGTTTTCGAACTGTTACCCGCGTATGTAAACGCAAGGTAAAATAAACAATCAATTGCAATTGCGCAACGTAATTGTTTTTGAAAATGTTTGCAAAAGGGTCGAGCAACTACAAAAATGTAATTAAACTGAGATAAAAATCACACAATGTCACAATCACTATAACACTAAAAAATAATCTAACATGACTAGCTGCCAATAGTAAGATTTTGACTGAAAATACAGTCGAATGTGCTCAAAAGAACTTTGAAAATGACGTGTTATACCTGCTTCTGCTGATGGTATATTAACATTTATTTTATAAAGTCACTTCAAATAGTATCAAATAAATATAGGACACATATTTAACATTCTGCAATTTGTTTGAAATTTAAAATTGTTCTTTACTTTATTAAGCTTATGTAACATAGTTTAAATATTACTTTCCACAACATACAGTGAGGAGCACAAATGAGTACATATTAGTTGTGTTAATAACAATAGAGGTTTTGTTTTGGGTAAAAATTTGATTCGTTTGCGAAACACAATTAAAATTCAAACGTGGTTCTTGTTGCTCCTTTTAGCCCCAATTTAGCATCAATCGTGGTTTTTTTGAGTCCGAACTTGATTATTTTTTAAGTAAGAATTTGGTTTCTTTTTCTAGTCCCAATTTACCATCATTCGTGGTTCTTTTTAAGCTCGATTTTGTTGCTTTTTTTTAGTCCCAATTTAGCATCATTTTCTGTCCTTTTTTAAGTAAAAATTTGGTTCCTTTTTTAATTCTAATTTAGTATCAATCGTGGCTATTTTTAAGTCTGAATTTGATTCTTTTTTGAGTAAGAATTTGGTTCATTTTTCTACTTCCAATTTAACGTCATTCGTGGTTCGTTTTTGAGTAAGAATTTGGTTCCTATTTCTAGTCCCAATTTAGCATCAATCGTCCTCTTTTTATAATCCGATTTTGGTTCTTTTTTGAGTAAGAATTTGGTTTATTTTTCTAGTCCCAATTTACCATCATTCGTGGTTCTTTTTAAGCTCGATTTTGTTGCTTTTTTTTAGTCCCAATTTAGCATCATTTTCTGTCCTTTTTTAAGTAAAAATTTGGTTCCTTTTTTAATTCTAATTTAGTATCAATCGTGGCTATTTTTAAGTCTGAATTTGATTCTTTTTTGAGTAAGAATTTGGTTCATTTTTCTACTTCCAATTCGTCATTCGTGGATCGTTTTTGAGTAAGAATTTGGTTCCTATTTCTAGTCCCAATTTAGCAACAATCGTCCTCTTTTTATAATCCGATTTTGGTTCTTTTTTGAGTAAGAATTTGGTTTATTTTTCTAGTCCCAATTTACCATCATTCGTGGTTCTTTTTAAGCTCGATTTTGTTGCTTTTTTTTAGTCCCAATTTAGCATCATTTTCTGTCCTTTTTTAAGTAAAAATTTGGTTCCTTTTTTAATTCTAATTTAGCATCAATTGTGACTATGTTTGAGTCCGAATTTGATTCTTTTTCGAGTAAAAATTTGCTTCCTTTTCCCAGTTCCAATTTAACGCCATTATTGTCGTAGTTCTTTTTTAATTTCGAATTTGTTTCTTTTTCATGTCCCAATTTGTCATCAATCGTTGTTCTTTTTGGAGTGCGAATTTAATTATTTTTTGATTACCAATTAAGCATTAATCGTGGTAAGTCAGAATTTGGTTTCTTTTACAAGTTCTAATTAAACATCAATCGTGGTTCTTTCTTTAAAGTCTAAATTTGGTTCCTTTTTCAAGTCCCAATTTACCATCATTCGTGGTTCCTTTTTGAGTTCGAATTTGATTATTTTTTGAGTCCCAATTTAACATCAATCTTGGTTCTTTTTGAGTTCGATTTTTATAATTTCAATTCAACATTATTGCTTGAAAAAATTATGTTGCAATGACTATTGTTTATGTTGCAATTAAAATTGTTCTAGATGCATTCTATGTTTTGTTGTATTTTGGATCCCATGTTTATTGGTAATTTATTGGAACAAACAAAACCTATATTTTATTGAAAAATGGAGTTATATTCTGCATAAAAATTGTTCAGTTAAATTTTGTATTTTGAAGGTGAATTAATACAAACAATATTCTTGTGTTTAATTATGATTCAAACTTATTCACCATAGTATATTTTAGTCGTCAAACAAACTTTCACTCTCTTGTTTGTCTGTCTCTGTCTCTTCACCCAAATCCACTAAATAAAGACCTTGTCTGTTGTAAAGTTATTTGTAGATACCACTCGTAGTTATTTTTTTACATATGTCTATGTTGTTTTGTTACTACAACACATTATTTAGTAGATTGCCAAAAGTATGCTTAATATTATAAAATATAACCAGTTTTTACACCAAGTTCAGTAGCTAATTTTATGATTATTGCCTTTTTACACTAAAATGGAAGAACTAAAGACCACAGAAAAAGTCGTAAACTACTTAATGCCAGTAATAAAGTGCAACAAAATGTAACTACAACCCAGCAGTACAAGAACTAACAACAACAATATTTACCTGGGTATGTATAAACCTGGGTATGTATGTATAAACAAAGCGCTATAACAAATCACAATCATTAAATATTATTATGTCTAAATATTTTGCAGTAGTATCGGTACGATTTTGTTCTGTGTAATACAGAACAAACAAAAACATGATGTATTTAGCCACAAATACACAGACATTTATACACGAAATTGCAAACACGAGCTCGCTTTCTCTCTCCCTCTCTCTTTCTGTCTTAACAGAGTTAAAAGACTAGAAAGTATCTAGCCAGAGTATTGTAATCGGCTGTTAAAAATCTTTAATACTTCAATACCAGTAAAAAAAAACTAAAGAAAATACGCAAACTATGCGCATAAAGACCTTTGTCAAGCAAAATAGACTGAAAAAGGTAAACAGAATATCACTTTAACGGAAATCCAATTAACATGAAGCAAACCTACGATTGAGGTGAAAATGTAACTTCAAAATGATCTATGATTGAAGGCAAAATTTGACTTTGAACAGACCTTCATAAATAACTGCGAATAAAACTAAAATTTAACTATGAAAAGATTCACGACTGAAGTTACAATTTAACTTTGCAATATAAGGACCCACAATTGAAGGTAATATTTGACTTTGAAGAGGCCAACGATTGAAGGTGAAATTTAGCTTTGCAACGACCAACGACTAATGGAAAAATGTAACTTTAAAAATACCTTTATAAAGACCTACGATTGGAGTTACATTTTAACTTTACAAAGACAAATGATTAAAGGAAGAATTTTACTTTGAAAAGACCTTTATAAAAACCTTCGATTGAAGTTACAATTTAACTTTGCAATATAAGGACCTACACTTGAATCTAATATTTGATTTTGAAGAGGCCAACGATTGAAGGTGAAATTTAGCTTTGAAACGACCCACGACTAATTAAAAAAATTTAACTATAAAAATACCTTTATAAAGACCTACGATTGGAGTTACATTTTAACTTTACAAAGACAAATAATTAAAGGAAGAATTTTACTTTGAAAAGACCTTTATAAAAACCTTCGATTGAAGTTACAATTTAACTTTGCAAATACCAATAATTGAAGCTATAATTTAACTTTGAAAGTTCCTTCATAAAGGCCATCAAATGAAGCCAAAATTTAACTATGAAAATACCTAAGTTTGAAGCTAAAATTTAAATTGAAAAACTCCTATGATTGAACCAAAAATTAAACTACATAAAGATCTATATTTTTAGCACAAAAAAGGGGAACAGTAAAGTTTTTTAAGGTATTTTTTTATATATCAAACATGAACTGTGAATCGTTTTAGCGGATTTTACTGCGGGAATATTGTAGAAAGTATTTTGAACAGAACTGTGTGTTAAACATTTAATTTGTTTTTAAATTTAAATTTTTAGCTGTACGCCTTTTTTATTAACCAAATTTTCATTTAATGTAAATCTCTATGAAATCTTTACACATTTGCAAATGTTTCACAAAAAGGTTTACACATTTGTCCAAATTTATCATCAACTTTAACCCACTGTAGTGCCATTTTTACCCAAAACTCATGCTTTTCAAGTCATTATTATGTTTTTCTCTATGTACATTCTAGACTAAAAAGAATTTAACAAGTTATGTAAAATTTACTTACTCTGCCATTTGAGTAACATGTCTAATTTCGAGGTTATTTCACATTTTGGTGTGTAACTTGTTTGTTATTAACCAAATATGACTGATTTCTAATAGCAAAATAACTAAGACAACAATTAGTATTTCATTGCAAATTTCATTAATATATGTTAAATATTTTAAACGTGAGCATGTTTTACACACACAGATATATGCACCTAATGAATTAAAAGAATTTTTCTATTAATTTCATATGGCCACCTGCCACCCAATAAGCTAAAATCTTCTACCTTAAAAGACAATAAATACTCCTAAAGTTTGGTTTATATTCTATTGATGTTCCCAGTTTAACAAAAAGACAGCAAATATTTTAAGAGTTTGAAATTCATTATTTTTTTGGCATACTACATTGAGCTTGGCCAACAGTTGGGTTAATAAGTTTTTTTCTTTTAGAACAGTAATGCTGATTTTTAATAACAAACTGCTTTGGATAATGATAAATATTTTTTTGTGAATCTGATTTACTTCGCTTGTGGATTTTGGGTGTTAGCCTGTTTTACACACACAGAAAGAAAAAAATCGATTTTATAAATGGTTTTTGACGATTTTTTTTTATTAAAATTTATATAGTAATGGAGCAATTAAACAAATTTTTTTTGAGAAATAATAGTTGTGATAGATCTGGGTCTGCAGAATATTCAAAATATGTTAAATATGTGAGTTTAAAACTCAGTTATTTATGGAATGAATTCGGTAAGGCTTCGGAAGCATAAACATAATTCTTCAATAGATTTGAACACGACTGCCTTAGCTGTTGTAATGTAATGCAGAATATACAGATTTTAAACTCGCTAATTTGATTTGCATAAAATACAAATTGAAGGACCAAGGAAAGGGAAGGTTATACAAAAAAAAAAAAAAAAACTCAATTACTATTAAAGAGTTTTCTTTATGTTGCCAGTACTTTGCGAAAGAGTTGGAAATTTGCATTGAAAATACTTGTATATTTTGTTGTTGCATTATTGAAAACCACACAAATAGCCATAAAATATGAATGCAAATATTACATTGAAATTATCTCAAGCTTTATGTAATACAAAATAAAAATTATTTCTACAATTTTGTTTGCTGCACAAAAGGAAACTTGAAAATGGTTGTGCCAGTGATAAATGTTGTGTAAAATTACAAACTCTTCAGTAAAATAAGTATTAAGGCTAATCAAACTTTTGCAAACAATTTGTTTTCTACAAAAGTAGAAAATTATTATAAATGAAATTGCCCACAATTTGGAAATACTTGAATAAATCCAAAAAAAAAACACAACTTCTGTTTAAACACATTATTGTTACAAGGGCTTTTGGTAATTTGTACAAACAAAACAAAACTTGGTTAAATATATGAGTATTGCAAAAGTTGTATGTTATAAAAAGAAATGGTAAAGTTAAGACCTTAATTGAAAGGCTACAAAATTTTGGACATTTAAATTTTACTATTAAAGTTATTTAATATGAAATTGTTTAATTGTTTTTATACATATGCAGCTAACAGCTAAAAGTTAAAACTTGACTTTTTTTTAAGGCTATTACCTAAATTTCCATTAAAACACCATAATCCAATTGCTATATTGAAACCTTTTTTTCTGCAAACAAAAAACTCATTTAAATAACGAAATATATGCAGAAAGTACACAAAGTCTAGCAAATGTGAAAATTGCATTTGCGGTTATACACATTAAACATTTAGTTTGTGGCAAACAAAATGCTTTAAATATAATTTCTAATGCAGTCATCGTAAGTTAAATATAAATGTTGTTAAATAAATTATTGGATTTAAAGTTTAATAACATACAGACAACAACTAAAACAGAACTAAAACTGAACGCACAATTTTACATACATAAATATTTACTGGTATCTATGTAAAACTTTGTTTAAGGCTTTAAATACTTTTAAAACAGCAAAACAAATACATTTCGAAAACTTTATTTATTTTGGTATTGTATGATAAAATGTATGTATGTATGTATGTATGTATGTATTTGTTTTCTGTACATAATCCCTCAGAGCTTACAAATTTCTAAATGTTTTTGTTGTGTTGTAGCAAAAATTTTAGATCAAAAACCCAATTTTTGCTTGTCTAACATAAAAATATTTATTAATTATTTAAAATTCACCAGACACCACAAAGAAAAACACGAAAAAAAAAATATTTTAAAATTTGTTTCCATACAAAAAGTTAAAAGCGTATGAGTGTATATGTATGTATATACATATGTATATATTTATATATATCTATATAAATAAGGTTTGTTAGAAATATAGCAACACAAATGTGAATATGTACTTTGAATAAATTAATTTCCAAAACATACATTCTTCAACAGGGACGCGTTAAATTTCTACTTTTATAGCTCTTACAACTTTTGTTCACCGTAGTGCCACCAGTGCTTAAAATTAAAGACAGAATTCTAAACGTCAAGCTCCTGCTCTTTATAAATTCCAAGTTTTAAAGTAACAAGTGTAAGCTGAAATTACCCATTCATACCGAACAAAATATTTCTTAGAACAAAGTTTTTTTCATATGAATATTTTCGCTCTCTTGAAAAGAGAGGCTTCAAACTTCGTATGAAAACAACTTTGTCCGAACAATGATTTCATTCGTAACAAACAAGTTACAATAAATCAAATTTGTTTGAGGTAATCTGAATTTTTAATTCAGATGATAACTTTTGGCCAATAGCCAACAGTTACCAATATATTTCAGATGAGTATTTTCGACGTGATCGTATATTACACACACATACAGACGTATGCAATAAAAAAATTGATTTTAAAAAATACACTTATGAACAGAGCCGTGTTAAATGTCAATATAAATTTTAAAAAATATATATTTTTCTTTTACAATAATTTTATACTTGTCTAAAAATATTACTTTACAAGGGTATTCTTTGAATTATTAAATTAATCAACTCCATTACATTATAATATATGAAAACGTCACCAAAGTTGAAAATTTTTTAAAAAATCTACAAAATTTGTGTTTGCTCGACAATAACACCCAAATTTCTTAAGTTCTTTTTAGATAAATTATCGAAAGATCTCAGTTCTTCTTGACAAATCTAGTATGACATTGCAAATCGGATCATTATCAACAGAATTATAGGCTTATAAGTGCGCAAAGGTAGAAAAACCGGTGTTTTAACCGTAAATCCGTATTTTGGAGGTGTGCGGCATATTTCACTATTGGAGTCTTGTTTTACTCGACAAGCCCTACAAGCAAAATAATATCCGGTACCAGGTTTATTGGACTTTTGCACCGTGTTATGTTTTAATTTTAACTTGAAATGTATCCAAATTCAGGTATTAAATTAAATAAACAATATGTATATTTAACTTGAAGTAAAACTTCGAATAAAAATTTTTTTAAAAATTAATCTTTAATTTGATTTTTTACGGATATGATATGAAGCAGGAATAGTACATTATTGGGTTTTGGCATAATTACCCTATGCTAAATAGCCCCAAAACATCAAGAGTGTCCAAGATATATTTCTGTTGGTAGTTTGTGTTAATTAGCTTCGCTTGTTTTAAACATCACTGAATAAATAGAGGCAAGGCCGACAATAACGCACGTAAAAACAGACAAGTCTTAAACAAGATGCTTCTATGGCAATAGACATAACCAGCAAAACGAACCCTTCGCTATATTAGTGTCCACTCAGTAATAAGAAATTTGAAACCTGCCTTGTCGTTAGAATATGTTAAGGCACGGTTAAAGTTTGCCAGAGAGCACGGACGTTGGTCAATAGATGACTGTAAACATGTAATCTGGTCCGACGAATCCAAATTTAAGCATTTTCAATTCGATTGTTAAGTTAACAATATTGCTGGCGCCAAAAAGTCTACAGTATTAAAAGACATCATGTAGAGTTGATTTACGTGGTGGCTTCTCGGACCAACGCAGGAGTAATGACGAAAGATGACTATTTAAGTATTTTGCAAACTCATCTTTTCGGTTTTGTAGTTAAGAAAATTAAAGTTAGTTTTCAGCTGGCTGGTGACCAAAAGCACACTTTCAAAATATAAAATATTATGATATAAGTACAAAACAGTATGTGAGTTAAGTTTATGTAGAAGACAAGAACCCAGCCCAAAAGACTGAAAGCTAGCAGTGCAAAAGCTCCTAAAACGTCGATCTTCATGTCCCATAGAATGAATGTATTTAATAAACCAAAACGCTCACATACACATAACATCCTTTAAGTTTATTGAGTTGATACGCCATTGGCATGGTGATTCATTTGCCCACTGTAGAGAGGTTGTGTTTTGTACATTACAGGTTAACTGATAAATAAGTGCAATACAGTCTTAATTCGTTAACTGATTGATTATGATTAAAAAGACTATCTCATCTAGTTACTTAATTACAATGCACTCATTAGTGATACTGACAAAACGGTATAAAGAACGCGTATTTAGATTTCATTAATATCAAAAATAGAGCTAAAAGTTCGCATATAAGTCAACAATATGGTAAAACATTTAGTTTGAAATGTTATCAAATCATTGAAGAGTGTTGACATCTAATAAAAGTTAGCAAACGTTGTATTTTTATTGTAAATATAGGAAATCATAGTTGAAAAGCTGAAACAACTAGTGATACTTATACCCTTCAAATACTTTAGCAAATAATACGATACATTTTTTTTTTTTTGTACTTTTCCAGAAGTTATAAAACATGACCCCAGTACTCCTGCACGCCTCTGGCCTTAACATGTTATATGCTAGACTTTGTTTTATTCAATTCACCTTATGAACGACTTTTGTTAATATTTTGTTAAAATGTTTATTTTATATGATTTATGACTTTCCCTATATGCCTTTATGAGTAAAATACTACTCATTGTGAAATTTTTTCTGAGTCAGCAAACATTTGCTATGTATCTGCACACTCTTATAACTGCCCAATTTTTCACATTTGTTCATTCAGTTTCATTCTGCTGTTCAAGGCGAATGAGACTTTGTTGAATAAATGTTATTTTTTTTTTGTAGAAATAATAAAAAGTCATAAATTATCGAATAAAGAAAATATTTTTATAAATTTAAACACGTTTTAATAGGATTTTTTTTTGTGGTGGGGGAGGGGAGAGTTCGGCAAAAAAATTTTAATCTAGTTATAGTGTTATGAAATGAATAAAGGTGTTGTTGTTGAAACAAAACAAATTCTCAGGAAAACGGATACAATTGAGTTGAGCTTAAAAAAACAAGATTAATTGTGAGTGTATACAAAAAGCCAAAAAGATTTAATAGTGTTTATTAATAAACATGCAGGTTTACGCTTTTTTTTAGGGATTTTTCTTAAAGGATTCAATAAAATGACACATTCTGTTTATTATAGTGGAGTCAAGGATTTACCCACTTATTCAAAAACGATTATTAAATTTAACAAACGTTTATTAAGCAAATTTTTATATGCAAATCTGTCTTAAGGGGGGTAATATTTAAAATATTCGTGTTTTGTTATTTCGCGATATCAGATGATGGTTTATTTTTGGATCGGTGTAGGCTACTGCTTTTCTGAGACCTTAGCGACTAGAAAAGTTTCATATGTCTTTATGAGGTGCAAAGCATTAAATTTTTTTTTTTGGAACACTAGAACTGGTCTTATATTTCTTTGTAAGACTTCCTAGCTTAAAGAAGCTCAAGTACAGCTTTTGTGTGTTTCCATTATCAATCTTAAAAATAATTATATTAAATTGCTTATGCATTAAACTAAAAATATTTCTTATTAAAGATGCTACACAAAGAAGTAGCGAAATATCGATAATAAGGATTTTATTTAGAAAAGACCTTAAGCTTAAAAAAGGAGACAACATGTAAATAAATTGAAAAAAATGATACAGCAAATTTCGAACCACCAGTGTCACTGTTTAAAAGATTGATGTTTGACTGTTGGCTAGCAGGCACCGCAGTTTAGTTAGAACGCAAAGAATTCTGCTGAGAGAATGTGGTGATTCTCGAAACATGTAAATTCAACCCAGGTTCGATCCCCAGCTCAGCCAAGAGAAATTATCAATAAAAATTTTGAATAAAAAATTTCATGTTGTTAAACAATTCCTAACTTTAGTTAATTTAATGAAAATTAAATTTAATGAACTCATGCCTAACTAATAAATATATTAAAAATATTGAAATATTAAATTAAAAATAATATTTACCGAAAATTAACCAAATTTTTATAAAAATAACACTTACCTTAAACTATTTTTTTTTAATAATTATGCTTCAACTAATTGAAAGGTTATTTTTTTCATGTAGTCTTTGTAAAAATTTAACTAAAGTGAAAATTGAAAAGCCAGTAAGAAATAACAGTTTCTTTTGTAAGACAATGTCTGTATCATAGTTTTTTCTACAGAGAACTTTGTTACAGTACTCCTGCACACCTCTGGTCTTCACATGTTGTATGCTATATTTTTTCCCATATACATGCCTTTATAAGTAAACTACTACTCATTGTGAAATTCTTTCTCAGTCAGCAAACATTTTTGTTTTTGATATCTTCGCTCTCTTATAACTGCCCAATTTTTAACATATTATTTAGCTTTGTTCATTCAGTTTCATTCTGTTGTTCAAGGCGAAAGAGACTTTGGCTATACATATACAAATTAAAAGAATTATTGTTTGTATTTTTGAGTTGCTGCTTATCAGCTTGAGTCTTTATTTAAAACTGAAACTTACAAAACTAACTTAAAGTAAAGTAGCCAACGACTACTGCATTCAGAGCTGACACTGCACTTGGTGTGACGATCAACTTACATGAAAAATATCACGTCCGCTGCAGCAGACGCAAGCTAAGCATAATTGTAGTGGAAAATAAACAGACTCGCCACAATACGAGTGCAGTTAAGAAATTAGTCTATCGCGTTAACTTACATATTACAAATATTAATTAGGAATAAATTTATTAAAGTTAAAGTGTATGAGCGAATGAGTATTATTTTATTAACAAGCTAAATAAAATATTATTCATACGTTCAGTTGTCCTTATTTATTAAAGTCATCCTAAAAATAGGCCACACAAAACACTAGTTCATTTGTTTTGATTACCCCAGTTCACCGATACGTATGATTGCTATTCAATAAATTTGAAATAAAATATTAATCATACGTACATATGTATCTACATATACACATATAGTATGTATTTAAAAATAAGTGTACATTTTAATTGTCACTCCATAACTCGAGAACGGCTAGATCGATTTGCCTGGAATTTTTTGTTACTAGTTTTGAAAATTCTAGGAGATGGTTTATATGAAAAAAAAAATCCTAAAAAGAGGACCACTAGGGGTATAATTTTTGTCTCTCTGAAACTATCTGCTCAATTTTAATGAATTTTAAAACATAGATAGATCTGAGTTTGGAAGGACACAAAGGTTATATATTTTTTCAAAACTAGGACCACGGTAAACGGCAATTTTTTCCTCTCTGAAACTATTTACCTAATTCTAATCAAATTTAAAACATAGATAGTTGTGAGCCTCGAAGGACACAAAGGCCATGTTTTTTTCAAAAATATGACCACGAGGGAGTAATCTGTATTTATAAAAGAGTAACGTGACTGATTCATTCATCATCGCACAGCCCAAACCGCTAAAGCTAGAAACCAGAAATTCGGGTAATGGGTTCCTTTTACAACACGTTGATCCACTAAGAAGGGATTTTTGGAAATTTGGTCGCTAAGGGGGACAAATGGCGCAAAAATGGGTAAAACTAGTACCTCTATGTCTGCAAAACAAATAAACTTAGAAATAATATTTTAATCAAAAAAAGTGCCAACAGGTGTCTGGTACTTTTTTGAAATTCGAAATTCAAGTGACCATATGGGGTAAAAATAGTCCCCGTAGAACGCTTCGTTAACATGTATATATCCTACATAAATAAACATAGAAATATTATATTAAATGCAGCTGGCTCACATCAATAAAGACTAGACATTTTTTTGTACTTTTTTGAAATTCGAATTCCTATGGCCTAAAAATTGTATTCTTTTTTGGTGCTTTTTTATCAAAATGTATTTTCTCTCTAAAAAATTCCATGAACTTTGTGTAATGTCTTTCTTTCAAATTAATTTCAATTGGTGGCGTAGCAACGTGAGCAAATGCCATATAGTAATATTATAAATGTTAAAGTTTGTATCTTTGTGAATTTGTTAGTTTGTAACGCAATCATGCTAAAACGGCTTAACGGATTTGGATGAACTTTAGTAGACGGATAGCATATGGCCCAGATTAAAAAATAGGGTAATCTGTAAGGGGTAAAAACGGGTAAAAATTTTTACTTTTAATACTTTTTAAAAACAGGCTTTGTAACGGAACCAGACTTTCAATGAAAATAAAATTTGAAGGCAGAAGAACGTTTGTCGGGTCAGCTAGTATTTATATAAAACTTTAACAAACCCCATTTACATATAAATAGTATTGCTAATATATTTTTGTGTAGAATTTCTCTTTCTGATTATAAACCCTTTAGTGCCATAATACCGCTTGCTTTCATGTTATACTTCAACTAATTTCAGTTACAAAAAAAAAAGAAAAACAACAACACATCACGTCCTACCAACTAACAAATTAACGTGATTAACACTTGCAAACGAGTCGAAAATACATGCATACATATACACAACAAAATAAAGAATATTTAGAGAATTTATCTTGAAAATCTCAAACTCACGTTTAAGCCAAACTACAAGTACCACAACAGCTACAGCTACTACTCTCTTCAGCTCTTTCCAGACATGCTAGCAAAGTATGATATTTATAGAAAAAATTAAGCAGCTAAAAGGAAACAAAAATAAGAAGAATAAAAACGAAAACAACAAAAAAAAATGAAATTGCTATGACCACATCTACTATTTAAAGGAACACATTAAAAAAGGGAAGATTCAAAACAAAATATGTACACAAAATAAAATGTATAACAGCGACTCACTCCATGTTCGCTGCTTAACAACATGGCCAATATTAAAGCATTCATTCAGGCACATCTTTATTTCCCTTTCCCGTTCTATCATCAATTCAGTCATTACTTACATTTGGCTAGATAGTGAAAACAAAAAAGATAAGCTATTTTTTGATATTACCAGCAATTCTACAGCTGGGTATAAATAAAATTAAAACAAAAAACGATAACGAAATCGTACCAAACAAAAAAGAACTGACATAACAAAAGGAAATAAGATAAAAGGAAATATGCTGGAAAATTTATACAGTGGAAATATAATTTAAACATTGAGTTAATTATGTCACGTGCCAGTGAATTAACATTTTAAACAACTTGGTGGTTCTCTTTATTTTTTTACGTTTAATGAATATTTTTCATAATTATCGAGCTTTAAAGCGAGAAGAGTATGATAAAAACTAATTATCGGTATTAAAATTGGTGGTGAAATCCGTGAAACATGCTGGAGATTAATTTTAATGGCTTTCTTAAAAATTAAAGAATACACGCCAAGGATGTATGTTTTATAAGTAAACATTTCATTAATAAATTGTGGTGGTACTTCTTTAGAGTAAACTGTCTACTATATTTATAAAAGTTATAGTGTTTTTCAAATGAAAAAAAAACTAGCCAGCTTCTCAAATTATTTAGCTTGCAAAAATTTTGATAAAATTTCTCTTTACTTTAAGGCATTTTTTACCATTACTTTTAGTCAAACATTGCGAGAAGCTGCAGAAAAGAAAGATAAATGTATTAAATTCTAAATTCAAAATACTCATTGCTGAGTATATTCATAATTTGCCTTTTTAATTTGATGTACAAAATTCAAACCTGCTGTTAATAGACTCAAACCCAACATAATTATTTTTTTAACATGCAGTTCTAATGTCAGAATCTAAACAAATTCTGCAAATTTATTACAATATAAACCGACTACATACAACGTAAATATTTACCCTAACTTGGTTTCAGTAGAATCTTTTGATTCCGTTGTGATAACGACCGCACCACTTAGTGATATAGGAGAAGAGACTAGATCAGATCCAGAGTTCAAGATAAAATCACACCATCGTATAACTAAAGTATCTAAGAGATTGTTTAGTATATGTGTATTGAATATTTTTTTGTCTAATGGCGTTTCCTTTTCTGGCAAAAATGTTACACTTTTTTCCTTTTTTATATGGGAAATGGGTAAAAAGTGTAACAAATATATAATATTTTTGCCAGAAAAGAAAACGCGATCCTGGCAACTACTGCTGAAAGGAAAACCCAGTCTGCTTGCTAACGTCCAAATTAAAGAGTTTTAATTCACATCCATACAAAATATTTAAAGTCTCACCTAGGCGCTGGGGTTGGCTTATGTGAACACATTTTGGTCTTTGCTTAAGGGTTAATATTGTTTATTTCACCTTTAAGGTTTCTTAATAAAATTGAGTTGCTGTCGAAACTACAAAATAACGGTGGGGTGTCACAATGCCATGGAACATAAAACCATAATGGCTTTATGTCTCAATACAAACGGACATAAAGCCATAATTGGGCTATGGCCTTAAGTCTCATACCAATTTTAGTGAAATGAGCCATAAAGCCATTATGTGAATCCGTACTATGCGAAGCCGGTGTTCTGTATACCATGGATGAGAAAATCCTTCCGCCCGGCCGTAGGGAGAATACCGGCTTCGCAGTGTACAAATTTCTTGTATTGCCGGCCTATGGCCGGGAGGAAGGATTTTCTCACCGGCTTCGCATAGTACGGATTCCCTGTATTGTCGGCCTACGGCAATGAATTTTTTACATGAAATAGACACGCAATATTATTAAAAATATGGGCATATGCCTTTAAGTCTCAATTGAATGGGACCTAACGCTATATGGTTTTATGCCCCATGGCATTGTGACACCCTACCAAAATACCTCGTTTTGACAAATAGCATGTAAAGGATTGTTTTAAAAATATAAAAAATACTATTTACAAACTTTTTTAGTTATTTCTTTAAATTCTAGCTTCCACAATTTTAACATTTTAAAAAAAAAGTTACTTGGTGTTCTTCTGATATTCTAAATGAAAAATTCAAAAAATTTTTAATAAGATTTTTGCTTTTGCAATTAAAAATTTTAGATGTATAAAACTTTGAAATGGAATAAAACAAAGATGGTTTTTTTTTAAATTGACCTGAAATTTACTATATTCGCACTATAATCTTCTGGCATTCCAATTTAAATACCACCTGTGGCATATGACCACCATGGCTGGCTGATCTAATTTTCGAAGAATTTTTTTCAATATTTGTGGCCATATAACGGCAATAATGTGGGGAATGTTGTACTCCAAGTGTGCAGTCGTGTCGGGCTTATCGGCGTACACTAACAACTTTACATATCCCCACAGAAAATAGTCTAGCGGCATTAAATAACAGGAACTTGGCGGCTTACAAAACGTTTGCTTCGATATATCAATTGTGGCATGAGTTGTTATTAAAACCACAATTTCTGCACATCAATTGATGAACGAAAAACTCCGTAATCATGGCTCTATAGCGATCAACATTAACATTCAATGTGACGTTCTGGCCAGCTTCAGACCAATTATACCACCAGCCCATAAAGTACACCAAACAGTCAAATTTACTGGCTGTAACAGTGTCTCAACATATACTCTTAATATGTCAAATTGGTTTATTGACGTAACCATTCAACCGGAAGTAAGCTTCATCGCTAAATAAAATTCGCTTATGAAAATTGGGATTTCGTATTTTGAACACAACCATGATTTTCAATATAAATTGGCACAATTTGAAAGCATTGTTCAGGCATCAGTCTATTCATGTTAAAATGCCAAATCAAACTAAACATAAAACACTTGACAGCTGGCAAAATGGCCGCCAGTTTAAAGTGTTGTCAATTTAAAGTACTAAACATCTAAAAAAAAACCATCCTTTATAAATTTCTTGAAAATGTTTAATTAATATTATGCAGCCAATAAATCCTTAAATATTTTAAAAACTCTCATCATTTTCATCTAAATTACTCATAATTCTTAACAATAAATTTCAATTCAAATTGTTATGCAAACAACTTTTCCTAAAAACAAATGAAAAAGAAGGCAAAGCTAAAACTGAAACACTATCATAAATGTTATACGTTCATTTTGTTTTTAATTCTAGGAACTTTTAATGTCTATCAAAATGAAAATCTTTATAAATGTTTTGAAATAAAACTTTCAACCATAAAAAATACACTTATAGAGAGATTTTTTAAACAAACTTCCTACACAAACTTTGTGATTTTTTTATTATTTTTTTTTAATAAATACAATATTTTAATAGTATTTTCTTTTTGCTATTTCTTTATTGCAGCTCTTAGTATAAAAAGAGGAAAAACAAAGAAAACCAACAACTAAAAATCAAGCATTTGAATAAAATCTACAGCAAAATGCATACCGCAATACTAGTACCAAAAGACCACCTGCATCTTGCTGGACATAAATCTTATTTAAGATAAAACTTTAAAAAAAAAAACTAAAAGAAACAACATACAGCAGCAGCAGCAACAACAACATAATTTCTTCATACAGTTTGTCGTTCATTTATACATTTCTGCTTTCATACATGCTGTGCATAATACAACACAGACAATTGTTATATTTTGTAACATAAAATTCGGAATAACACAGTGACACTTGCTTTTAAAACAAGCAACGAAGGCACGTAGATAGAGAGAAAGAGAGAAAGAGAGCCAGACAGAGAAAGTGCTGTACATTGTAGCCGGATATAGTAGAAAAGTTTGCAAGCAGAAACAAAATTTTGCTAGGTTTTGCTATTTTTAAATACGGTGTAGTTATAAACGTCTGCAACCACCACCATAGAAACAACGAACGGAAACACAATTGGAAAAAATGTGTTCAAAAACACAGTTTTGTTTTTTAAATTTACGCACATATTTAATATATTTATGCTGTTATTTGCTCATCATGGTAGCAGCTGGTTCCCGGGTGGTCAATGGTTTGAAATGTTACTGTAATCCCAAAGAATGTGATGTTCTACGTGCACTGGATTGTCCGGGCAAGGGTTTAATGCTGTGGGATCCCTGCAAGTAAGTAAAAAAGAATGGTTGCATGTGTTATGCTTAAATGTAAATTTAGTAAAGCAACGAATACGCAAATATAAATAAAATAAAATTTTAAGTTTAACCCATATTTGTCCAAAATAATTTTTTTCTCAAATTTGGAAACTAAATTATTTTTCCTCCTTCTTAATGTACGTCAAATTAATAGCTTTTGAAAGAATTAAAAAAATATATATATAAAACGAGTGATTTTGGGCACGGGCGCACAGAAACATTGAAATGAACAAAATAAAATACTGAACAGTGCAATTGCAAAATGTAGCAATATTGGAACACCAGGAAAAAATTTAAAAAAAGTGCTGAATTCTTTTTATTTATCCCTTTTGTTGGAAACAAAAGAACAAAATTTAGTAGACATTTACTATAAAATCAAACATCTTCTTATACATATTACATTGAGTTTTTCATGAAAAACATTCATCTCTAACTTAAATCTTCTTCAATTTAGTATTTTTGTAGTTCCCGAAAAGTATTTTTATTCAGGACCCTTAAACCATTTCCGGTCAAGAAAATTCAAACTATAATTTTTAAGTTAATTTTTAATCCTCCGTAACCAAATCAGCTGTCAGTTTGGCTCTATCTTGTCCATGTGACAGTCAGTTGTCAGTTTGACATAAACAAGTTTGTGTGCATATGTATATGTATGTATAAAAAAAATTTTAAAATCAAAATAATAACAACTGAGAAATATTTCAAAATCAAATTCAAATTGTTAAGTCCATGTTGTAACTATACAAGGTGAGTGCATTAGCACAGCTGATTGCGTTTCTTTACAATTTACTTAATGTCAAAAGTAATAATTTGTCAAGTGTTTTTGACAGTAGTATATTATTTTACACAAACAAAATGCCTGTTATTTCTGTATTATGTTGAATTTGTTGACGATGTGCACTCACCTTGTATAGTTACACCATGATGGTTACGCCTTTTTGAGTAAATATTTTCCTTGAGAACACTTTGATATTTACTCAACGACTTCTCACATTAAACTAAACTAAATTGAATTCTTGAAATATAAAAAGTCATTATATACATACAAATCGTCCTACAAAATTTCATGCTAATCGGTTCAAATTTGATCGTAGCCCATACAAATTGCACTTCCTTAAATCACTTAAATGTGGTAGAAATAGATAAAATAATGGCCCAATTCCAAACGTCACTGGGCCAAAGCAAATATTATTTAACAAATTTTCTCGAAATATTTTCAAAATTGCGCAGATTGCAATTTTGTTCACAAGCTTTACATAGACAACCAGCCAGATGAACGTACTGACAGCGTTAAATCAATTCGCGTAGTGATTATGAGTCTATCGAAAATATGAACACCCCGAAATACGAATACATTTTCTCTGCCATTATTTTGATCTTAATGCCATTTAAACCTCGCTATTTTACTTACCTTAGTGTGGCTATTCTTCCATCATTGTCCATCTGTTTTGAATCTTGATACCAGAAGTATGAGTTTGATCATAATTGTTCAAGCTATAAGTATGAGGATAAGTTGTAAAAACTTTTAATTTCTTATTAAGGCCAACTACTTTAAACTCTATAGTTGCTCCTTTAGATTTTCCTATCCAACGCTCCTGCATTGTTTTGACTTTTTCTGGCCAATTCTTCAAACTTTGCAGGCACTTGAGTAAATCTTCAGCGAAATCAGAAATCTTTAAAAACCATTGGGACAACTTACGTTTTTCAACAACTGCATCTGATCGCCATCTTTTTCCATCAACCACCTGTTCATTTGCTAGCACTGTTTGAACTGTATGAACTGTGTTTCAAAAAAAAAACAATTTATTAAGTTTTGGTATATACTTATCTAATTGCTTTTGTTTTTGCTAAGTGATAAGTTTTTCTTTGCAAATCTCAACTTATAGTAAGCTAATTTTTGCAAAGACTTTGCACTCTTTGTAAAGTCTCTTGTACCTGTCTTACCACTTTTCACTATAAATTCAACTTGTTAAACGTAACCACAATCACCCATAACAACAGCATGCGCAAATATTCTCCCATTCACTACCAAATATTTGACTTACAGCCGAATTCCGTAGCACTCTCTTTTTATAATGATTGCTACTAATTGTTTAAGTTATGGTTACCTTTTTTATTATTATTCCCTAAACATTTGAATTTTCCCAAATCCAAGTCCAAGTCGATAAGGGAATCTTCATGTTATATTAGGTGTCTGGCTTACATTGGGCAATAATGTGTGAATGAATTGCTCAGCACTGTTGCTCTTATAAATAGATTAACATGAAATTGTATTACAATAATAATTCAGTGCACAATTATTGTATTTATTTTACTTAAATAACCAAAATAAAAAACCTCATAAACTTTACACCATATTAAGCCAATTAAACTATTTTTCTATAACATTTAGATGCTGCCGTATATGCGCCAAAACCTTAGGTGAAACCTGCGGTGGACCAGGTGATTTTTCGGGACAATGTGAGCCACCACTTAAATGTGTAACAAAACTGCCCATATCAAGTGGTTTAGGTGTTTGCATGGGTAAGTTGAAATTTTTCTTTATTTACGTACTTCTCCCTTCAGTATTAATTTACCTTGATGTTTTTTGGCCATAAAAAAATTTACGGTTAAATACCAGTGCATGGCTGGTATTATTTGCGGATAATCTTTGGCATTTATGGTGTAATTACGGACATAATAAAGTTTATGCTGAAATATATAAAGCGTAGCGTAATTTATCTTTTACATGCTAAAATAATAAATATATACCGCTAATACAGGGCATTTCCTGGGTAAATTACTGGTTCTCAATAACTCTGTCATCATCAGCTTTATGGCAGCTTTATTGGAATAGGCCGATTCTAACACTTTACAGCCATCCACTTCATAATTTACGAGATTCATATTGCGATTGTCTTTTCTGATTATATCAATTATTAATTTCATACTGAATTCGTTAACAGTTTGGTTCAACATTTTATCGTGCTGCTGAGTAGAAGAAATGTCATATTTGTAATAAATTATTAAGCAATTCTCTATTTATATAACTTACTTTATTTTTGGCTGCTATTGCATAAATTAAACAACAATTTATAAAAATTATTAAACGCCAATATATTCCATACATTTTATGTGGTACAAACTTATTTTGTTATTTACAACAACTGAACACGTTTTACTAAATTTATAACAAAATCATAAATTCTAAGCACATATTCTGTTAACTATTAAAATGAAATTAACAAACATTAAATATTTAACTGAGTTTAGCAATAGTTTAAAAAATTTATGCGTAACTTAATTAGTGTATTACACTCACAGTGGAACAATAATTGTCATGCGTTAAGTAATTTCCTAAATAATAACATAATTTAAAATAGATTAATTAGTACAAAGTTGAACTAATTTCTGTAAACAAATGTTAAGCTAGATTTACACGATTCAAAATTTTCTTCAAAATTGCTCTTCAAAATGCTTCAAACTCGTGTAAACAGCAAGATTTCTTCAAAATTTATTTACTTAATAACTAGTAATAACTATTAAATAAAAAAATTTTAAAGAATTTATAATAACTATTAATAAATATTAGATAAATCAATTTTAAATAACTTTTGCTGTTTAAACGAGTTTGAAGTATTTTGAAGAGCAACTTTGCAGAAAATTTCAATCGTGTAAATCTAGCTTTAGGCGTCGCATATACGCAAAAGAATAATAAGATTTGCTGCAAATATGTATTTAAAACATTAAATATAAGCCATATTGAAATGAGCAGTTAAGAGGCAAATTAAGATCTATGACCAGCTCAGCTATTGGTTATAGGTTCTTAACCCAGTTTCCTTATGCTTAACATACAATATACTCCTTTGCCAAAAAATTACCAGAGAGTATATCTAAATATTTAAGTAAATTTTAAATGTAACTTAATAACGAAAAATGATGGCAAAATGTTGTGCCATTTGGGGTACATTTCCCCCCCCCCCCCCCCCTACTTGACTATGAAACTGTCGAACGCCTTGACAGAATTTGTACCCTATATTTTATTTCTATCCCTAATAGTGATATGCTTACTTCTTTAAAGATCATTTTCATTAGGCTGTCCTTCCCTTTTTGATACCATATTAAAACTGCATTATGATTTTATCTTTTACAAAAAAAAATTTCAATTTTGTTATTGTTTCCCTGAAGATGCTACACATTGTGTAGCGAAATATTGGAAAAAATAAAACTGACCTTAATCTCGAAAACGAATATCATAATAAAATCATAATAAAATAAATTCATTCATAAATGAAAGAAAATAAGTTCAATAAAAAATATTGTAAAGAATAAATAAAAAAACTGAATGAGAGAATGACATGGAACGATCAAAAAAAAACAAAATAACACTAAAGCTATGTATAGACGGTTGTCAGATCATACAATGTTGTCAGATCTAGCAATGTACTGACATTAAAAATTGTTAGCAAAAGTTAAATTGTCTATGCTTTTTCTTGCAACGTCTTCCAACAAAAATTTTAAGTTCACACGGTTGTTAGACATTTTCTGAATATTTTTCGGACCACGTTGTAAGATCCGACAACCGTCTATACAAAGCTTAAGAGTAATATATAAATAATTACAAAAAAAATCAATTTGGTTTACACAACAAATGACGCTTGTTCTATTTCTCGATGTTTCGACTGGCCCAGTCAATACATGATAATGTTGTCAAAAAAAATCATTTAAAATAAATCGGAAAAATAAAAAGTCTCTATTTCTAAAATTATTTTTAAATTATGATTTAAACGAAAACAAAAAAAAAATTCAAGTTAATATAGTCTCTTGTACAATGCATAAATTTTAACTTTTTTAAGAAGAAATCACAAAAAATTCAAATTGTGTAATATTTTTTACACTTTTCAATGCTGACTCATCAAGGCAAGTATTTTTGGCTGAGAAGTGAAAAGAGCACAAAAGAGTTACAAACTTGAAGGTAATAATTAATTTTCTTAGTCCTGTTTCACACTCTTCAGTTTTAGCTGAGCAGTTTTTGTTCAATTCTCTTTTGAACTTGCCATTTCATTCACACACGTTAATTCAATTTTCGTACTATTTAATGCAAAACAACATGCATTAAAGAAAAAAGCAAAGGAAATAAGAATCTTGACTAGTACCGTCAAGTTTGTTCCCCTTTTGTTCTGTTTTCCCTTCTCATCCAAAAATACTTCTCCAGACGAGTCTGAAGTAAAGAGTGTGAAAGCGCACATATTTCCTTTTGTACTTATTTACTTACTTATTTTCAAACAATGCCGTATTTTTGTTATTTAAATTTATTTTTGTGAATATTCTTTCAACGTTTTGTTAAAACAGGAGAAGTTTTTTGTAGAATTTCCCCGTTGAAATTCATAAACTGTTTCCTCTAAAAATTTTAGTTCATAGAATTCAGCATTTAAAATTGCTTTTTATGTAGGAAATTTAAAAATCATGTTTCAATTTAATTTTGTTTATTTTAAATTATTTAGTTTTTAATTGTTAAATTAATTTTTTTTTATTTATTTATTGTATTTTTATATTTGTTTAACATTAAATATTTTATACTTTTAAATTTTTACATATTTTCAAAAATAGGTTAATAAGATTTTAAACTTTAGGTATTGACTTTTAATTTATACAATTATTATAGCTGTGATCAGAATTGTTGAGAAATATAAAATTAGGTTAGATTAATCAAAAAATTATATTTAATAATTATGACTACATATGGCCAAAGATGTCGAACAATAACGTTCCCTTAGATAAGACTTAAGACACAAACTTTTTATCGTATCAATTTTTTACTTAATCAAGTTTGTTTATTCCACAATCAAGTTTGTGTCTTAAGTCTTATCTAAGGGAACGTTATCGTTAAAAAAGTAATATTGGCTAGAAATGTCTAATTATGTACTTTTATACGATTAATGCGATCATTTAGAATTGTAGGTCTTTTTATCACTAGTAACACTATCATTATGAAATGAGTTAAGCTGTTAGAATGGAATTTTAGTTTGGTCATACTGGGAATGATTGAAGTAAAGGCTTTGATCATTCTAAAATATTTGATACTGACAAGAGAAAATAATATTTTTGATTGCAAGATTTAGCTTACTCCTTTAACTAAAATGTATTGTTGTTACAAAAATATTAAAAAATTTACTCACTGACGATCTAATCTAACTTATTGTTAGATACAAAGCGAAGGGTGGAGTATCGCTTGGACACCTTGGTAAATCTCTGCCCTCTACACTTGGTGAATTTGTGTCTTGTAATATAATATTTTGTCACTACCTAAAATAAACTCAGTTATGTTACATTACTTACAAATATCCACATGAGTATGTTGTTTTTTAATATTTCCAAAAAAATAAATCCACTATTACATATTTAAATCTTTACAATTCATTTATTAAAATAATCTATACCTCGTTTTCAATACTTTTAAAAATCTATTAAGTACAATTTTATATCGCAATCGTACATTTTAAGTATAAAATTAAATTGTTTTGCGATTAGTAAAGATTTTATATAATTTCTGATATTTTATTTTTAGTCGGGCTCGAGTTCATTAAATTTAATTTTCACTAAATTATTTTTACTGATGGTAGGAATTGTTTTTACAACTAGAAAAAATTTTTATTATTAAAATTTTTAATGATAATTTTCATGGCTGGGATTCGAACCTGGGTTGTTGAATTTACATATGTTTCGAGAAACACCACTTTCTCTTATCAGAATGCTTTGCGTTCTAACCCTCTGCACCACTTGCGGTGCCTGCTAGCCAACAGACAAACATCAATCTTTTAACTAGTGTAATGGTGGTTCGAAGTTTTCTGTAATTATCATTTTTTTATTTATTAATTTCTATTTTCATGTTGCCTCCTTTTTCTTCAGTTTTTTTCGTATTCATGTCACGACTAAAAATAAAATATCAGAAATTTAAAATTAACAGTTCGAATAAAAAATTATAAATTGATTTTAAATAATAATAAACTCACATTGAATGTTCCTTATGCAACGTTTTGGTCTAAAAAAATAAGATCAATTTTCTTTACCAGGCTTGCATTTACTTATAAAATTCGTACGATGTATTGGACGCAATTTATTCGCTTGATGTTCTTGTAATTTGTTTTATCAATAAAATCATTAATATTTTTAAAATAAAATTAATATAATAATTAGTTGCCAGCCGACATTAGCCGATTAGTTACAAATCTTGACATTAGTTTCTTTTTTTCAATACTTTGGGAGCTTTGTAAATAATTTATTTCATAAATTCAAACATGCTAAATAATTATTGTTAATCGTTTAATAAGTAATATACATTATGGCTTTTTCAACTTACAGCAAATAATTTTTAAGGTTTGTATACTTATTGTAAGGCCAATGAAGTAAAGGCAGATTCAATAAATAAATAATAAAAAGTTAAAAAAGATTGTCGGATTATTTTGTATTAATCTTGCTGGCATCATTTTATAACTTCCTGTACAGTGCTTGATGAAGGCTGAAGCATTTCAGCCAACCATGAAGAATGCTTAAGGAATTTTTGCACAAATTTAATTCTATTGCTTAGTACTAGTACGCATATATGTACTTCCTAAATAAAGATAGCTATGTTTCATAAACAAATCACTAAAAACAACCGGCAGTCTTGATACCAGCTTCCTCAAAATAGTTATACCCTACACCACAATAGTGGGGAGGGTATATTGGATTTGTGCTGATATTTGTAACGCCCAGAAATATTGGTCCAACATCCATCTTAAAGTATACCAATCGGCTTAGAATCACTTCCTTAGTCGATTTAACGATGTCCGTCCGTCCGTCTGGCTGGCTGGCAGGCTGTAAAGCTTGTGCGCAGAGTACAGGTCGCAATTTTGAAGATATTTCGATAATATTTGGTGGGTGATATTATTTTGGCCCAAGGATGGACGGGATTGAAACTGGTGAAAATCGGTCCATTCTTTCACCTGGCCCCCATACAAATGTCCTCCCGAAATTGGGGTTTACCGATCATAAATCTTTCAATTATGCAAGTATGCAAACAAATTTCACCAAAAATGAGTAATAAAGCTAAATCACATCTAAAAATTTCTTGAAGATGGGTCCATAACTAGTCGTAGCTCCCATATAAAGCCTACTTCCGAAAATAACTTTAAAGACTCTTTTAAAAATGTTGGAATCCGAATAAAATTTAACAAAAATGAGTTTCTTATGTACAAATAGGATGACACCTAATTTTATAATAGTCAGTTCATAAATAGTCAAAACTCTTATATAAGACCCTCTTCGTAATACACTTTAACCTCCATAAATCTTTTAAACGTATTTATATCGAGATAAGGTTCAACACATATAATATTTATATTCACGGAAGTCATGGCACTAAATTTTTGGATGATATAATAGATAATATAAATAGATAATATCTCCCATATAGCGCCCATATCTGAAATATTGTTTTATTGATATACTGGGTGTAGGGTATTATATGGTCGGGCTTGACCGACTATACTTTCTGACTTGTTTATTTTTTTTTTTTGGGTTAGCGAATTTTTTCTGAACAGTGCTTTATTAATTAGAAATCAATAAATTCAGACATAGAAATTTTAAAATGTTTCTTGTTTTTAATATTTCAAACACAACTAAATTTAAAGCTTTCTTATTCTACCTTTCAGCACCAAACTACCTTGGTATTGTTTATCAAAATAAAAATCCGTAAATGTTTGAAACGCCATAGTTGGTGCAAACTTGGGATAATCTTCTTCGTTAACTGTATAATTGCGTATATAATATAATTTGTTCTGAAAAATAGCAACACAATTAATATAAAAATTATGTTCTTTATAAAATCTAAAAAAAAAAAAAAACAGCATTCAACTTACCGGTTGCAAAGGACAACTCTTGGGTAAATTACCACGGCGAAGAATTTCCTTAGTTGTGGTTGCTATTAGTGGCAATGAATAGGCCGACTCCAAACACTTACAACCATCAATATTTATGTTCAAAAGATTAATGCGCTTGTTGTCCTTCTTCAATATATCAAATTTATACTTAAGCTCCATTTCAGATACAAAACGATTGAGCATAAATTCAAATGTAATAAATTTATGGCGTAACAATTTATAATTGTAAGTTTTCACAGAGATGGCAGAGATGTTACTGAAACGGTATTCCATAATTTCTATGACATAATCACGCTGTAAAAAAGTGTTTTAATAATTTCTTAGTTTTTTTTTTTTTTTGTCCTTATAGTAATTGTATTTCTGCTTACTTTAGCTTCAGCATAAAAAGTTGTTGTGCATATTAACAGCATTACGATAAGCCACATCATTTCTTTTGGCCAGACAGTTGCTTTGAAACTAAATATTTGTATTAGTTGCTGCTGCTCGCTTGCCATGACAAATACTGTTGGCTGGTTGATAATTTGTTTTGCCTTTATGCCATTTGTTTCTGTTGCGGTCAATGGTGCTGGTAATTTCATTTATTATTAACACTCATTAAATGTAGATTAATAACTTTATGAAACTAAACTAAAAACAGTGTGTTTAATTAAACTGTCGCTAATATACAAAAATTATTTTAAACATTAGCAAAGCCTTCAATTAAAACTTAGTTCATATGAAAACCGTCTACACAACACTATAAAAACGTTACAAGCACTTACCCAGCAGGCATAGCAAAACCCTAGTTAATAATACAAGGGGGCAAATAGGGGTTTTTTTTGCCAATCTAGCCGAACATTACTTTTTGTTTTAGCTTAAATTGCTTCTTAAAAGTTATTGAGTGCCCCTAGATCGATAAAACTTTACAGAAATGTGTGCTATTGTCATAGGCAGGTACCCCTTAAAAATAAATAAAATCGGAACAAGGAAGAAAGAGTTCTCCCTAGAAGAACTAATCAAACCTCTGAAAAATTAAATTTTTTTTAAGTATTTCCATAATTTTGTTAAAAAAATTTAAAAAACCTAAAATTAGACCCAGGAGATCGTAAAATTACACTTTTCGACCCCGCCCTATTTTGTGGGCGGTTACATAAAATAGTATTTTAAAAACAGATGTAAATATTAAAAACAAATATATTACTAACGCCTTAATACTATAAAAATTAAATTTTTTATCTTTTATGTGCAGGGGGAGGTATTCCTCTAAGCCCACACCCCGGAACGACCTTGTCAAAAAAATTTTTTTTTTCAAATTTCCAAAAAAAAAAAATTAATTTTTAGGATTTTATGTTCATGGCATTTAATTTATCTGAAAATAATTAATTTATTCGTAATTAGAACTTATTTATAATAGTAACAACAAATTTTATTTAAAATAATAACAACTAATTTATTTTAAATAGCTTCTCTTTTGCACTAAGATGATGCTGAGTTCTATGGTTCTTCAAAATCCTCTTTCGAATCTAAACTCTCTTCAGATCCAAGTACAGGTGGAAGCATGACTTTTTTTGGAACAAAAAATTTGTTTTTTTTTACTTTCGAACGAATTTTTTCGTTTTTTTTAATTTCGAACGAATTTTTTTATCATAAAAATTTCTAAAAATTTGTATAAGTAGCTGGTAATATAGTCCTTCCCAGAAAAAACTCAATGTAAAATCTTTATTCGTTTACTCACAAAAAACATATATTGTAAACCTCCCAAAAACGTAAAAAGTCAATGAACACGCATGCAATTTAATCAACTTTCCTAACCTTGACAGTGTCCCAAAATCACAAATCTCAAGAAAACGACATGAAAATTCAATATACGATACAGAACTTTGTTGTCTGTCGAGCTGCGTACTTAGATTTTTACATTTACATAATCTCCTGAAAATTCAATACACTTAGTCCAACGCTTATCTAGCAATTCTATCCCTTGATTAAAATAGTTTTCCTCAAGGCCTTCAAAATAGTGGTTTGCAACTGTAATTGTATCTTTCTTTGAGGTAAAACGCTTGGAAATGTTTTAGATCTAGAAACAGGTAAAAGTCATTTGGAGCTAAATCAGGAGAATAAAGTGGGTGGTCAAGCAACTCGTACTTTAATTCGTTGATTTTAGCCATTATTAAAACACTCTTGTGAGCTGGTGCGTTGTCTTGATGAAAAATATTTTTTTTTTGTTGTCAGCCAGGACGTTTTTACATTTAATTGATCCAAACTGTTGCAATAGTACTTTGACTTTATTGTTTTTTGCAGATAGTCAATCAATAAAATACCTTTGAAGTCCCAAAAAAAAAACCGGGGCACTGCCTTCAACTTCCATTGCTTGTAGTGTTCTTTTGTCTCTGAAGTATAATGATGGATCTATGTCTCATCAACAGTTATAAAACGATGCTTAAAATCTATTTTAGTTTTCTAAAACGATCCAAACAAGCTTGAGAAATTTTCATTCTTATGCGTTTTTGGTCGACTGTTAACAAATGCGGCACCCATCTTGCGGAAAGCTTTTTCATCTGTAGTTATTCATGCAAAATTAAATGGACTCGATTATTTGAGATGCACATTATATTAGCTATTCCAAGCTCTTTTATTCGTCCATCATTTATTACTATTTCATGTACTTTGGCTACAATTTCTGTTGTTGTTGCTGTTTTTGGACATCCACTACATGGTTCATCTCCAATACTTGTACGATTACGTTTAAATTCAGCAACTCAATTTTTTACTGTGTATATGAAGGAGCACTTTCACCTAACACATTCACCATATCATTATAAATTTCTTGTCCCGATAAACCTTTTTTATTTAAATATTTAATGACATCACGAATTTCTAATTTTTCCATTGTAAAAAAAATCGCAGATGCGTCTTTTTTGAACACGTAAAGGAATTGTCAGATCGAAAAGAAATTTAACACGTGTTCATAGCACAGATGGAAGTTTCCAAAACACTTAACTTTTTTCCGTGTATATCGCGCTTTCTGTTCTAGGTTAAGAACTTTCCGAACCGCTCTCGTACAGATTGATTAACATTTGAAAAGATAACTAACATTATATGGAAGTTGAAAGATGGAAGTTTCCAAAACACTTAACTTTTTTCCGTGTATATCGCGCTTTCTGTTCTAGGTTAAGAACTTTCCGAACCGCTCTCGTACAGATTGATTAACATTTGAAAAGATAACTAACATTATATGGAAGTTGAAAGATGGAAGTTTGCAAAACACTTGGTTAAGAACTTTCCGAACCGCTCTCGTACAGATTGATTAACATTTTAAAAGATAACTAACATTACGCAAAGCGTTTAGGTTTTTTAAAATTTAAAGACTGTTACTATTTTTCTTAACAAAAAAAACTGTCTTTTTACATCTTCTTTAAACAAACATCATTTTAATTTTATAATCCAAACCACTCATGAATTCTTATTTAAAGATCAAGGCCATTATTTATGTATATTTTTTATGTTACCATTATTGTTGTTACTGCTGTTAACATTATCTCGTCTGCAGCTACCCAGCTTTGCTCTCACACACATTTACATAATAATTTTCTGTTTTAAACTCTTTACACGAATTATGAAAAATGTTCATCAAGCTGAAAATGAAACCCTTTTTCTATGATTGAAATTTTCCAGCAATAAAAGCTTAGACCAACCGAAACAATTTGTTTTTGTTTTTTACATCTACAAAGTTTTATTTGACTTGTACTGACTTGGCTGCACATCTACTTTACTCCCAATTTCCCCAAGCGTTTACGACCATGATAAATTTGTATAAAGTTTAAGCACGAAAACAAACTCAAACTATTGTACTCGTATACAGCTTTAAAATTTGAAACAGAAAGAGAAAAATTTTACAAATGATTTTCATTATAATGTTGCAGAAACAAAAGCATGTTTTTTTGTTTCTTCAATTTTACGACTTTTTATATGTCTTAACTCATCTAAAACTGATTATGTTACACATTTGTAAGACGATATACATATATACCGAAATGTGGCAAACAAAGGGTAGACAAATAAGCGGTATATTTTTGTTTTGAATATGTATATCGCTGGTAAGACCTGGCAATGAAGCTAAAGGTAAACTACATCAACCCTAATATTGTAGTTAGAACTTTATAAAGAACTAAATTAAAAATTAAACTACATAAAGACCTAAGATTCAAGATTCCAGATTCAAAACAAAATTTAACTTTAAATAGAGCTACGAAAGAAACTAAAATCGAAAAACTTACAATTGAAATTAAATTTAACTTCGAAACTAAAATTTAACACTCACGTACACTCAGTAGCACTCTGGCAATGTTTCAGTTTTAGCAAAATGAGCCGTGAGAGTAAATAAGTGTCTTTAATAACAAAAAAAAAATTATAAATTTTAACATTTTAACATTTAAAAATATTAATTAATCGACCAAGATTCATCAATTGTACGTGTCCTGAAAATCCTTGTAGGATATAGATATGAAAAAACCTAATCATTGTTAATATTTTCATACGCTGTAGAGATCACATATTCCAAAATTATAAAAATATTCCTGGTAGTTTTGCGTCAGGTTTGAAAGGGATATAAGATCTAAAAATTAAGCTAATATTTAACTTTGAAAATACACAGGATTGAAGGTAACATTTACCTAAACAAAGACCTACGATTGGTGATAAATTTGAACGTGGAAAGACCTGCTATTGAAGATAATAAATAAATAAATAATTGCAGCTAAACTTAAAGTTTCAAAAGACCTACAATTAAAGCTAAAACTAAACTTGAAAATAAACTGAAATTCTTTGGAAATTGATTGAGGAAATGAGACATAACATGAATGACACACTTAACCAAGATCTTATGACAATCTCAGAATGGGCTTGTGCAAATAGAGTCGATTTTAACGCACGTAAGACTCAATGTTGTATGTTAACACATAAACGCACAATAACAATATGTTGCTTCATCTGTTTTTATGGGCGGTGTAAATATTTAGCAATCGGACACTCTTGAGGTTCTAGGCATTAGAATCCAGTGTGATGTCCGCTTAGCCAAACACATTTTTCAAGTGCCAAAAGAAACGTTCAAGTTTGTTTGTTCTATAAAAACGATGCAGGAAATACTTCACTGCATCTGAGCTCCTTACTATATATACCATCTATATTCGACCGAAAATGAAATACGACTCTTATGTATGGACCGGTGCTGCAAAGTATATTTTGGAGTTAAACGAACGCGTATAGGAGCGGGCGAAGATGCTTATCGGTGACAGTAGTATATCCAACTCTATTGATTTACTGGAGCATCGCTGAATATGGGTTGTGTTTCAGTGTTCTGTCAATACTATAATGGAATGTGTTCTGCTGAAATTAGAAAACTTGTTCCCGAAACAGGTAGTTTTTTGTGTGACACACGCTCTTCAGTCAGAGCTTATTCGTTCATGGTCCACTAGATAGTGGATCGCACAACACATTACAGGGTAAATTCATTATTTAGCCGTACTGTCCTTATGTGGAATAAACTACCTACAGAAGTAGTCTCTGTCAGTTTCAATATAGGAAAATTCAAATCAAAGGTTCACAAACACTACTCCCTCTATCTTCCCTTCCATAACCTATTTTCGTGATTCTAACACAATGCATTGCATCTGCAGGGGTCGTTCCCTGGGTGCTGGTGCAATAAAAAAAAATTGCTTAGAAGAGACTTATTATTACAGCTAAAATTCAACTACTTAAATTCAACTATATACAATTGATCTAAGAAAGACCCGCAACTGAAGCTAAAATGAAACTACATAAAGACATATGATGGAAGTTAAAATTGAACTTTAAAAAATGCAATCGTTGCAGCTTAAATTGAAAGGACCTACGGCTACAGCCTATAATTGCTGTTAATATTGGACTAACTCAAGCTAAACTGGACCAAAATGAAGCCCTAGGATTGAAACTCTAACATAATTTTGAAAAGACCTACACCAGACCTGTGATAGCTGTTAAATTTTAACTTTGAAAAGACCTACGATTGGAGCTCAAATTGAAGTTTGAAAAGTCCCCTGACTGAAATTAAAATTGAACCACTAAATACCTACAATTGAAGCTGAAATTGAACATTGAGAAGTTCTATGAATCAAGCTAAATTAAAGACTTAAGGTACGGTCACACTTGGCAAATATTTGCCGAAAAAGACGTAACCACTAAATAACATATATGTGAATTCGTTTGCTTATTTATTTAAAAAAAAAACTTCGTTTATTTAGGACAAGACACAACAAATATTTATTTTTGTTTTATTTGAAGCTGTTTGATCCTGCAAAACTCTTGTAAGAGTAAACAGCGTCAAAAAAATTTGTGCTAAAATAAGTGATTACGCTTGTTTGAGTAAATATTTGCCGTACCTTTTCGATTGAAGCTGAAATTGATGAGCATATGATTGAAACTAAAGACCTTCGATTGATGCTAAAATTGACGAATATAAAGGCCTACGATTGTTGCTAATGAACCTCTGTTTGTTTTACGCTTTACTTTAAAGCAACCACAAATAAATAAAATACCAAAATTATTAAAATAATGTCAACATATTTCTACGCAATAAAAACACAAAACAATTTTGCCAAAAAACACTAAAACCGTTCACATGCCAATTTATTTGTATATTTATTTTACTACATTTTTCCTGTCTCTTTTTTTGGTAAGAGTTTTTACAGCCCTAAAAAAACATATTTTTCTTACTGAGGCTATATGTGGTTATGATTACCACAGAAAGCCATAATGAAAACCCTGTTTTTCACTAGCATTGTAATGGCATGTCAAGCGTAGAACTAAGAGGAGGGTTTAGCAGATTTGTCAATTTGTTTGCCACACCACAAACTGTTGGTTGGTAAAAATGGTAACAAGAACAGACAGAGTGAGAGATATTAAATTATAAAGTTGAAAAGTAAGTGTAATTTGGTTTTTGAATTGACTCATTAGTTTGATATATGATGTAAGTATATAAAGCAGTTAAAATACGAAAACATATTTTGCTTAAATAAAAGTACTCATACTGTTGCATAGTGGCTTTAACATTCGTGGTCTACTTTTGGTCTTTTTCTAGCCAAATTTCTTCTACATTCTATCTATTACACACATAACATTTACAATTTCCGTTCACCCCGTTTTTTTTTTTGCGTTCTGTATGGCAAATCACACCCTTAAGGATATTTTGTTAAAATTATCATTGACATATGCATTGCTATTTATACACAGCCCCGTTCTGTCTCATAAACATTTATATAATACATTTTATAACTTTATAGAAGATTGTCATTCATTTCATATTTTCGTTTTATTTTTTTCCATTCTACCCTTCATGTTTATTTGTTATTTGGTCATAACTTTAGGCAGTTTTCATTCTGAGCAAGTGTGAGCTTGTAAGTTTGTGCATGTTTTCCCTGACATTTATAGTAGGCGTTGGTTGAAAATTGGTTTCCTCTCCCTTATGACATCTAAATTTATAATAATTTATAAAATACATACATACATACATACAAACATATATTTTTTTTCTTTTCACTAAAAATGATCATACATACTTTATGTGTGTTGGTGTGAAATGAAGATTCAACAAATTATAGGAAGAAAATTGTGAAAATTTAATCATATTTTTGTTTCAACTTATTTGCATGTCTATAACAAATTGGAAAATATTATATGTATGTATATGTGTGTATATGTTTCAAAGAGTTTTAAATATACATAATATATTTACATATGCAACAAAAATAGCAATTCCATACCTTTGAAACACAAAATGATGAAATAAAAGTAATTCCTTCTTATGAGAATCCTTGTTTTTATTTCCTTGGATTGTATTTCGATCAACCTACGCAGCTAACTTATTCCAAATCGCTAAAATGGTTCTATTTTAAGTAACTACAGTAAAACTCTTTAACTGGGCTTTTACTAAAGAGTGCAGATGCACAGTGGGAGAATTTGATAAAAAAAAAAAAAACGGCAACAAATACAAGTGCATATGAATGTGTACAAATTATACATAAAACTTGTACAGAGCAATAACAAACGCTTTGGAATTAATGACGTAGTTTTTTGTTCTGATCAATTAATTGCATTTAGCTGTAAAAAATTATAAGTGAATGTAAGAAAATAAAAAATAAACTACATATATTATTAAATACGTACAGGTCGTAATTTTGAAGATATTTCGATAAAATTTGGTACGTGAAATTATTTTCGGCCCAAGGCCGGATGGGGTTAAAACTGGTGGAAATCTGTCCTTTATTTTACCTGGCCCCCATATGTTTAAAGATCATAAATGTTTGAAGTATGCAACTATCCAAACAAAGTTCATCACAAATGCATAGTAAATGAAGCCAAATCACATCTGCAAATTTTGTGCAGATCGGTCCATCATTTATCATAGCTCCCATATAAGGCCCACTTTCGACAATCACTTTAACAACCATAAATTTCTTCAAAATTTTGGTATCTAAATAAAATTCAACACAAATAAACAGAAATTATGACACCTAATTTTATAATGAACGGTCCATATTATATGAGACCATAATTTACTTTAGCTTCCATAATTCTTTTAAAAGTATTTACATCGAGATAATGTATAACATACACAGAAATCATGACACTAAATGTTTGTATGATCGGTCCATAATAGGTTATATCTCCCATATAGCACCCATTTCTGAAAAACTTTTTATACATATACTAGGTGTATACCACGGTCGGGCTGGATCGACTATACTTTTTTACTTGTTTACTTTACTTGTTTAGTCAAAGATTTTTATTTAAATAGAGAAAATTTCCTATCCATTGTTATTTTAATATGTCTATATTGTATATTCCACCTAACAAATTAATTTGGGAAAAGTTAAAAAATTTTAGTGAAATAACTTAACAGGTGATAGTTACACTTTAGGCATGTACATTTTTATAGCAGTCGGCCTTACAGTTTTAAAAATTACTGATTTGTTTTCCATTTTTCCGAATTCTTATACTGTGCAACGTCTAATAAGAAGCAGGTAAAATATTATTCGTCTTTCAATTTTAGCATAATGTTAGATTTTATATTATTCTTTATATCAAGTTTGTACTGTATTTTGAGTTTTCCTTCTCTGAAAAGTTATTAAAAATTTATATTTAATATTTCCAATGTATATTATTCATACTCCTAGTTGCACTGTAAATTTCATCCCAAAAGTATGCTACACATTTGCCGGCCTACATATATTGTTTGCTTTTAATACGACGTCTACTTATTTTTGCAATTAAATATTAATCATACGTAAAGTGTTTCTGTTAATAAAAAGTCAAGTATGTAGTTTTGAGCGATTTTTGAATTTAGTTCATAAGCATAGCTGCCAGATTTGACGATTTATCATCATTTTGACGATTGTTTGTTTCAAAAACAGCCCAGTGACGATTTTCTGAATTATTAAAATTGTCTATCATTTGTTATAATTATATTAATGTTTTTGATACCAAATTCTATTTGTTTTCTGAGACAACAACTAGATTTCTCACTTAATATCATAAATATTAAAAAGAACATGACATATTTCAAAAATAAAAGTAAACGAAATAATGCTTTCATAATTACTGGCAATTGTTAAGTTTAAGTATAAGAATTCGAAATAATAATATGAGTCAGGATAGTAGAAATTACTTATTTATTGGTAAACATGAAAAGCATTTTTAAATTTTAAATTCTATGAACTAAAAATTATAGAGGAAACAATTTCTACATTTTACCAGGAAAAACCTACAGATATTTCTTTTATTTTAGCATAACATAACAAAAGTACAAATAAGTTCCTGTATATATTGGATCAGCTCGAAACTGGGAAGAAACTCGAAGCTGACTAGAGACTTATCTGGCACCACGGGATCAGTTAGAAGCCCGGGAATTCGTCCCTTAACTGATAATTGGGTGCAGGTCTCTTCAGGGTACACGTGGTGGCTGTGGTTTAAATCTAAAATCGCAGGAAGACAATAGTTGGTTTAAAAACTGATGTTTGTGTTAGTAGAAAATTTCGGGCCAGCAAATTATCTCTAAGTACTATTGCCAAATCAACAGAGCCATTTACTGATAGTGGTGGCAATTAACTATATGTTTAGAAATATCCTGGGCTAGGCTGATTGACTAAGCTATGGATGGCGGAGATTAGATAGCCCGAACTCTTTAACAAGGTGTTTGTACTGTGGTCTGTGCAATTGCTGTATGAGAAGTTGTGAATTGTGTGTCTTGCAAGACATGCAGTATTGTATGTCCTTGCAAGGCATGCCATGCGTTGGTTGGCTGTTCGTCAACCCGGTGTGAAGAACACCATGTGGTCATGTCATTATATGACGATACTGCATGTAAAACCCCTGAACTCTGGACTCTGTAGACTGGTGACTTTTAGTATCCGCCGACATTATTTTACATAAATGTTCATAGTAATAGTTGATAGTACTCTAGTTCATCAATATCAAGATTAATAATTTGATTGCAAATATCATTATCTTAGTCTTTACTGGATTCAGATTTTTTATTGCAAATATCACAATAGACTATAATATTTGCTGGGTTGTTTGCACAAGTACAATATATTTACATTCCCCATAAATACTAATATCATTCCAATATATACAAACATCCACATTTATACCCTCAAACTTGTACTAAAAATACTCATACTCCACCATCAACCACTAAAAAAAACATAAATAACTTACTTCCAAACAAATGTGAAAATTCTGTTTATTTTAATTTTATTTTATGCTTTTGTTAGTATTAGCGTTAGCGTAAGAACTATAGTTAACGTACACAAACAAATTAATATTTAGCAATAATAAATACACGTATTTACAATAAAAACTTTCACATCCATATAAATGAAAACCCAAAGAACTCACTCCCACCTCTAGTTTTCGTTTCTACACTATTACAATCAGTCTTGGATTTTTACTAATAATACATACACACTTTAGTCTCAGTATCGTATATACACTCATAAAAGCTTAAATAAAAATACCAACAACTTTAAGCTAGAGAAATAGTATTCTTCTTACATAACATCAACAAAAACTTCAATAGCAACAATCATATAAATAATCATTAAATAATAGCGACATAAGCCAGGGTAGCCGAAAAGTATGCTAATGTAATTTTGCTGTTAAATATATACAGGCATGTCACAGAATTCCAATGGAATGGTTTCAATTCCTTATTCGCAAATCGATCGTTTTTACTTTGCGTTCTCTAGATTTCGATCGATTTTGTTTATTCCCAAAAAAAAATTTAAATCTCGGTTTTTAACTTAAATATGATAACGTTGTGTGACCAAGACAAAAAAATATGATTTTTGTAATAAAAAGTATAACAAAAGCGAACAGAAAGAGCCTCAAAGCCTGGTAGTTTAGCATCACATCGTCTTAGCTTAGAGATAATTCATCCATTTAATTGTTTTAACAAGATTTCGTTCTTTTCTGCGAAATTTTGATTTCCCTGAACATCATAATCATTAACTTTCCCATGAAAATTAAGCAGATGATAATGATGACGTGAAATGTCTATTTATCTTGAGTTGGTTTTGTAGAAACTTTTTTTTTTTTGTTGTTATTGTTAGTGTTGGTCTTTCTCTTATACACAAGAAAGATAATGTTGATAACAAGTAAACATTATGTAATAAACATTCATACATTTTGTATTTATAGCATTGTATGTAAGTTTGTGTACTTAAGTAGTAATTCGTACTAAACAACACTAAACAAGTACTAATATGTTGAAGAGATCATAGGAAAACGGGCACTCTGTTGCAACATTATACCAAAATCGACAAGTACGAATATACATATATTATAAACAAAAGTCGTATAGTCATATTTGTATACACTATTAAATATACAGACATTCAAACAAACACGCATTTCCTGGGTAACAAGAGCTAAGTTTCGAGTTTATCTTTTTATGTACTTGTACATAATAATAAGACAGAATATTGTGTAAGCAAAATAAACATAAACATATTTATATGTATGTATGTTAATAACAACTACAGTAATACAGTCAATTGTGTGATTATTGGGTAATATTTGACAGTGTAAATGGAAAGTTAATTATGTATGTAGAAATCAGGCTCATGATGTAGATAAGATACTTGTAACAAAACAATTTCACTGGAAATGTTTGTTATACTTGTAGATAGTGTAGTATTAAAAAGCAACAAAAAGCAATCATTGAAAATTATGTTACACACAAAAAAGTGACACAAACTCTTACAATTTTTTTAAGAGTTTTTACAATATAATTTTCAACATTGTTTTTTTTTCATTTCAGTTTTCATTTCAATTGTGTAATTACTGGGCAATATCTGGAAATCTATAGTGCTTTGGTTATTTCTGTCTGTCAGTATGTACACAGCAAGCTAATAACCCAAATGTCCAAATAAAATAGAAAATGGATATGCGAAATGTTTGTTATTCCCTTAAACAGTTTAGTATTAAAAATCCAGCAAAACCAGTTCAGTTAAAAATATGTTATAAAGCAAACTATGTCACAATGTTTTAAGAAGTTTTTTAAAATAATTTCCAACTTTGTTACGCTTTAAAGTTTTCACTGTTTCCTCATTTCCTTGTCTCAGGGATAATAACAACTTACATTTCAACTGTAAAATTTTATCTAGAGCACAACAAGTGTATAAAAACAACAAATTGTGTTATTTTTAATGAGTGTATGATTCCGTCCGTTTATCACTCTACCCATCCTTCTCTTCCCATGTGTGGATACTAAAAACACTACCCAGCAATCTTTGAAAAGTGTTAGCAAATGTGTATTAGAAACAGTGTTAATGGTAAATGTATTAGTGTTAGTTTCATACACATATGTCACAAGTTAGTTGTTGTTAGTTTTTTCCTTTATTTTTCTATACAAAAAAAAAAACCAACATATATACAAAGTTTTTATGTCTTAAAGCATCTAAGTAGTTTTTATTGCTTTTCTCCCTCGAAACTTTGTAGCATTTTATGTAGTTCGTTGACATTTTTCTGCCATATGCTTGAAAACTAGAAAAAAAAACAGATCTTTTTCCTCATGCATATGAAGCATTTTTTTATGAAACACTTTTTGTTTATCTTTATTTCTTGCTAACATTCTTTTGAAATTTTTTATTTTGCTATGTTACGCTTTTTTTTTTTTTGTTGTGCCATAATTATTTTGCCTTGTAATAAAGTCAAACATTTCAAAAAAGATTGTTTGTTTAAGTAACGAAAATAAAAATATAAAGAAAACTACATACATACATACATACATACATACATATGTACGTACATAAGTATGTGCTAAGGAAAGTTGACTTTATGTTTTACTTGTCAAAAGAAAAATAAATGTCAGAAGTAATTTAGTTTTTTGTTTTATCATTTGCAGAAAAAATAATTTTCTTTTTTATGGAAAAGTTGATATGAATGTAGCAGCTAAAAAGATATATTTGTCTTAAGTAGGCCTAATTAGTTATTAAAAGTTATGTAAAAGCAATGTGAAGAAATTATTATGAAAACATTATTTTCTGCCAACAGAAAAGTTTTCATAACTTATTTATTATTAAGAAATCATACGTCATACGTTAAAGTTATAGCACCAATAAAAGCGTATTATCAAACAAAAAATAACGATTGAAAATTACTAACAATGCGACAGCGAGACACAGTAAAACAAACATAAAGAAATATGATTGAAGCCAAAAATTTAACTGCATAAAGAGCTACGATTACAGCTAAAATATGATTGGAGGTAAGAGTAAACAACAGAAAAATCCAAGACTGAAGCTAAATAAGGCAAAATTCTTGAATATAAAGATCTACGATTGACGCTATATTCGAACTATATAAAAACCTACAATTGAAACTAAAATTGAACAACATAACGACATAAGATTGAAGACAAAATTGGACAATACAAAAACCCAAGATTGAAGCTAAAATTAATGAACAATACGACATACAGCTGAAGCTTTAACTGAACTACATAAAGACTTATGATAGAATCAAATACTAGCGAACAAAAAGGTCTATGATTGAAGCAACATACAGACCTGCGACTGACGATAAAATCGAGCTATATAAAAATCTACAATTGAAGGCAAAATTGAACAACATAAAGACCCAATATTGAAACAAAAATAGATGAACAATGCGACATACGATTGAAGATATATTTGAACTACATAAAGACTTACAATTGCTGCAAATATTAAGGAACACAAAGGCCCATGATTGAAGCTAGAACTAAACAACATACAGACCTGCAACTGACGTTAAAATTCAACTTAAAAACCCAAGATTGAAGCTAAAGCTATAATTGAAGCTATAATTGATCTACATGAAGACTTATGATTGAAGCTATAATTGATCTACATGAAGACTTATGATTGAAGCAAAGATTAACGAACAAAAAGGCTAATGATTGAAGCTAAAACTAAACAACATATAGACCTGCAACTGACGTTAAAATCAAACTATATAAAAACCAGCAACTAAATACAAAATTGAACAACACGAAGACCTACTATTGAAAAGAAAATTGAACAACATAAAGAACTACGATTGAAGACACAATTGACTATATGAAAACTTATGATTGAAGCAAAGATTAACGAACAAAAAGGCCAATGATTGAAGCTAAAACTAAACAACATATAGACCTGCGACAGACGCTAAAATCGAACTATATGAAAACCTACAATTGAGGGCAAAATTTAATAACATAAAGACTTACGACAAAATTGCACAACATAAAAATACAAGATTAGGGCAAAAAATTACAAAAAATGCGACATACGACTAGAGTTATAAATGCACTACATAACGACTGAGATTGAAGCCAAAATCTATAAACATAAAACCTACAATTTCAGCTAAAGCTGATGAACACAAAAACACTTAAGATTGAAGCTTTAAGTTCATCACTTAAAGACTTACGATTGAAGGCAAATTTGACGAACAAGAGGACCTATGATTGAAGCTAAAATTAAACCTAAGAATGCAGCCAAGATTAAACTTTAAAAAGTTCTACAATTGAAGCTATCCTTTAAACATAAACACACATTTTATCCTAATTAAAGAAACATTTCCATTCCGGAAACTCCCAAAATAATTCCTAACTTAGCAACTTACACACAACAGTTTTTTAAACTAAAAAATTTTAAGATTTCCTTTCGAAATAAAATTTAACAAAACATCTGTTAACTTCCTGCAATTTTGTTTTTCATTTTCCGTTACTTTTTTTTACAAGACAGTTTAAAGTCTGTCCCTCAAAAAAGATGAAATTTAAACCAGCAAATAACTCTAAGTTTTAAATGCTCAACCTACACAACATGTGATCTCCAGGCATGATGCAAGCCGTCTGAGGAAAAAAAGGCCAACATATGTGTGTTTTTTGAATAAGATTTGTTTTTTTTATTTTTTGCCAAGTTAGCACTACCAGTGTTTAAGATTTTTTTTCTTTTTTCCTCTTAATTCTTTTAATGCTACTTTAGCTACAACAGAACAAAGTAACACAAAAAGGCAAAAAATAGATTTAATTTCTGTTGTTGTGAGAGTATACGAAATGTAGAAAAAAGAAAAAAAAATCAAATAAACGAAATCAAAAAGCATACTTTAAAACAACCATATGCATGTGTGGCACTTTTTTAACCTGAAATTAATGAAACCAACTGGCAAAGTTAAATATTAATTTTTACCAACTGTTGTGGATATAATTTAATTTAAATTTCCTAAATTACTTTAATATTTCTACAGCAATTTTTATTATTATATTACAAATATTACAATATTACAAACTGATTCGTTGGTCCCATTATTTTTTACCTAGCTCCCAAAAAGTATGCTATAAAATTTTGTATATCCTTTTATTTGCTGCAGAAATATTTTTCATTGTAGGAGTCTAATGTATTGTCTTGGGCTATGGTTTTATTTTTATTATTTGGCAAAAAATTCTCATCCTGGCACAACAACAAAAGAATAATAAAATATTTTATTGTTGTTGCTATTGCTATCGTCTTTGTTGTTTTGTCGCATTTTATGTTGTTACATTAAAATGATACTTATTGTTGTTGCTGCTGCTATTGTATATTGTAGGGAATAAAACAACAACAATAAAAAAATAGCAACAACAAGAAAAATAGAACTATTAAATAAAACTTTATTTAAAAGTTAATTTCAAGGGTTTTTTGTTCCGCCCCATAAATTTTAGTTTAAATTTGAATAAGAAATAATCATAAAATGTAATAAATCAGGAAACTAATGATTGAAGTTAAACTGACAAAGCTTAGCTACATAAAGACCTGTAGTTGCAGCTAAACTTAGACACTGTATAAAAGTTTAACTGCATAAAAACCTTGGATTAAAGCTAAAATAAAGCGATATAAATACCCAACGATTGAAGCTAAAGGTGAGCTGCATAAATATCTACGATCGAAGTTAAAATTTAATTTAACTTCATACAGACCTACGATTAAACCTTAAACTAAAAAATATAAAGACGCATGATTAAAGTTAAAATTTTACTTTAACAAGACCTTCGATTGCACCACATTAAGTCTACTATTATATCTTAACCCTTAAAAGTGCACAGTCTTGTGTCTTTAGCAAAAAAAATATACTTTAGGTAAATAAGCACAAAATTAAAAAGTGCGTTTTTATTTTTTAAATTTTTTGTTTTTTTTTTTTTTTTGTAATTTTATTAAGGAAAAACTAGTTGTATCTTATAAGATACACTGCGCATTTAAGGGTTAAATTGAATTTTGAAAAGACCCATGTTATCAATCAATCTTTTCAAAAACCTACAATTAAAACTAAAATTTAGCTTTAAAACAATATAAACAATATTAAAAAAATTAATTATTTTTCTTTTTATTATTTTTGTTTGTTTCCGTTTGTGTTTTCTCTTTCATTCGCTGGCAGTTAATTAAATTATCTTATTCGAAAAAAACCTTCGCGATCAAAGAAAAGTGTTTTAGCTTTAATAGCCGCATTAATAGTACTTGACTCATTTACATATATGCTTTTTTAAATACTATTTGCAAAATCAAGAGATTTTCACTATTCAAAAGTTTGAATACAGCTGCCAGATTTTTAATTTGAAATGCAAATTCTTCAGTAGGCTTTGATAGCCTAATATAAGGTAGCTACATATCTTAAACGCAAAACGTTTCAGTTACCCATTGTTAATTTTAATATGTCCTTTTATATCATCTGCTTTAAAGTGTTTAATACAAATTCTATGATTTAATTTAATTTTAATTTTTTTTTTCATCAAGGTGGCTAATTTGTGCCCATTGTTTGTTTTTAATTTATTTACTTTTGGAAATCGAAAAAAATTCAATATAATATTTCCACAATTAAGAAAGGCACACTTCATTTTAAAACTTTTATTTGTATTAAAATTTATATAGAAGTTAAGCAAACATAAAAATATTTTTGACTTGTGATGACACAAGAAGACATTTTACTCTCAATTCTACTGTCACAGTTATTGTGAAATATAATGGACCTGCGCAATGCGTAATGTTTATTATTTTATTCATGGGTAAAATTGAACTTTACAGTGATTAAGCTTTACTATGATTGAAGATGAAATTTAAATTTATAAAGACCGACGACTGAAGCTGACATTGAACGGCATAAAGACTTGCGATTGAAGCTAAAATAGAACTACTTGAAGACCTAAGATTGAAGCTAAAATTAAACTTTACAAAAACTTACAATTAAGTCTGAAAATAAACTATATAACGATGTACGATGGAAACTAAAATTCAACTCCTGAAAAACCTAAAATTCAAGCTTAAATTTAAATACATAAATACCTAAAATTGCAGCTACAGTTGAACTTTAAAAGAATCTGCTATTGATGCCAAATTTAGACAATTTAGACTACATGGACCTTTGATTCCTCATGTTTTAATATCACAATTACTTGATACTTATTTGAACTCTATTAAAAAATGTTAACCTACACTTTGTGATACGTTTGTTCTGTATATAAAAAAAAACCTGCAGGAAGTCTTTGATTTTCTATATTTGTATGCGTCTAAAGAAAACCGAAACCCTTAAGGTAGGCTTTGATTTTAAATTTCAATTGATGTTGTTTTTACAATTAAGCTTTAATTGTAGTATACTACGCTCAAGGCAATGGCTGCATTTTGTTTTGCATTTAAAAAATAAACAGATTTTAAACAAATGTATTAATTTTAAGTTTTTTACTTTCTTATTTAAGAAATAAAGTAAAATACATATAGTACGAGTATATATTCTATGGTTTTTTTAATGGCTTCTATTCTAGTTTAGTAGTTCTATTAAATACTTTCTGTTCTGTTAACAATGACTCTTTGTTCAATATACTATGTATTCTTTTATTTTTTATATTCTTGTTTTCATATAAAATTTAATAGTATTGTACTTGTACTTGTGTGATTTTTTTTATATTTTATATATGTATATAGTTTTTTGAAATATAAAAGTTTTTGTTTGTAAAACTGTTCTTGAAATGTCTGGTTGTAGTTTTTTTTTTTATTTATTCATTTTTTGTTCTCATTTTATGTTCAACATTGATTGAGTAACTTTATCATCGTCAGCATTCACATCGGCATCATCAACAGCATATACTGTATGGTCCTTTGATCAAGTTGTTTGATTTGCTATGGTTTTTGTTAAAGAGTTGTCTGGTTATACATGTAATTTTTTTTTTGTTTTCGTTTTTAAGTTTTTCTTTGCAAGTCAAACTTGTAAACTTACTGCTGGTTTAGATTTTCTCAGTTATTTGTTTGCTTTCGATATCATTTCTGTTGTTGTTTTTGCTGTGTTTCAATAGATTTCCCTTATATTTGTGCAATTTTTGTCATACAAAGGTCATAAAGTTTTTATGTTCATTTCATCTTGACAAATTCATTTTCAAGCATTTTTGTCTGTATAGATTGCTGTTTATTGTTTGATAGATTGCTAGAATTTAGTGTAGTTTTTAAAGAATTTGGTAAAGCGTTAGACTTGTTCAAGTCTTCAAAAAAAAGAAATATTTTTCAGTTAAAAAGTTTACACTTTAAGTGTAAATATTTCAAATAGTTTTTTAAGATTTTAATGAACATTGTGTATTTAAGAAAGTAATAAATTTCTTCAGATGCGACGAACTAAAATATTGAACAATTAATTCAACATAAAATCTAGCAGTTCATCATTTTTTAATACCACCCACTTCAAACTACTTAGTACTTGCTACTATACCTTTGCTACTCTTAGTTTCATCAACTCACACAACTTACCTAATATTACTTAAATATTATTTTCCATTTACTTACCATAAATTTCCCCAGATTTTCCTTTTCATTTTTTTTTTTTTTGCTAATCTTTTAATATGATTCCATTTCATGCTCCTAAGCCTTCATTAAATAACCGATTTATAGCAACAACAACAAAAAAAGCAGACCATTAGAAAAAAACTACATTTTGTTAACATAAACTTCCACAAAATCCACTTGAAAATGTAGTACCATAGAAAACTACACAAAATATGTTTTTGCGGCAGTAAATTCTATGAACCGTAAAGCAGAGTGCTGTGTTTATTTAACTAAATATTAGACATAGGTACAAAGTAAATTCTAACCAATATAAACCTCCTGCTATATACTAATATACAAAAATCCTTTTTTCGGTTTTTCTACAAAAACCTTTCTTTCATTAAATAATTTACAATCATTCTACTTATATAAGTAAGTGAGAAAAAACCTTTTATTTTTATGTTAGCAAAGCAATGTTTTGCTTTTGCTATTTATTTTTAGGTTTTGCTAAAGTTCTATAGTCTATTTTAAGGCGCCCTTAAAATTGTCAATTATTAACATAAATTCCAAGTACACGAAAAGTCCTTTACTTTCTATTTTAGCTTATAAATAAAACTTATTTCTTTGGGTGAAGCAGGCTATTTGACTTCCCTTATCACTGTGGCAAGGTTGCAAAGTGAAGGGTTTACATGAATTAAGCAGTACAGGAATGTCAAGTCTTGAATAGGAACCATTTTTTTTTTTTTTTGGTTAAAGCAAGCAGTAACAAAATAATATAAATTAAATATACAAAAGCATATTTAAGAGCCAATTTTAATACTTGACTTTTAATGGTTGACTAAAGTATATCAAACAAAGGGTAATAAGTACCAGTTGGGTGCTGAAAAAAGCCTAAGAAAATTTAAGGATATTTAAAGTAGATAAATTGAAGCACTAAACAACTTTCGAAATTTCTTTGTTGGTCTTTATATTGTTCAATTTTAGCCACATTTGTAGGTATTTGTAGGTATTTGTAGGTATTTGTTTTGTTTAGCTTCAAACATAGACATTTCTGTACTTTAATTTTGGCTTCCATCGTAGATCCTCATGCATTTAATTTTAACTTCAATCATAGATCTTTATGTTCATCAATTCTACCTTCAATCAGAGGTATTTACGTGGTTCAATTTTAGCTCAAGTCGTAGGTCTGCATGTTGTTTAATTTTAGCTTCAAGCGCAGATTTGTATGTTCTATAATTTTACCTTCAACCAGAGGTCCTTCTGTTGTTCAATTTTTACTTCAGACATAGGTCCTTTTGTAGATTAATTGTAGCTGAAATCGTAGGTTACTCTGTAGTTCAATGGTAGCTTCACTCGTTTGGTGTTCAAATTTAGCTTCATTTGTCATCATTGGTCTTAGTGTAGTCAGATTATCGCTTCAATCGTAAGTATTTATGTTGTTCAATTTTACCTTTCTTTGTAGGTCTTTTTATTATTAAAATTTATATTCATTCTCAGGTCTTTATGCTGTTAAATTTTAGCGTCAAACGTAGGTTTTTATGTTGCTCAATTTTAGCTTCATTTGTAGATCTTTCTTCGAGTTTTTCCCTATTCGTAAGTGTTGATGTCGTTCAGTTTTAGCTTCAGTCGTAGGTCTGCATGTTGTTTAGTTTTAGCTTTAAACGCGGATCTATTGTTCTTCAGTGTTACCTTCAACCAGAGGTCTTTATGTTGCTCAATTTTGACTTCAGTCGGAGGACCTTTTGTGTATTAATTGTAGCCTCATTTGTAGATCCTTAAATTCTTCAAGTTTATCTCCATTCGTATGTATTGATGTCGTTCAATTGTAGCTGCTTTCTTAGGTCTTTATGTTGTTAGTGTTTTGTTTTGAAGGTTGGTCTATATGTTATTCAATTGTAGCTTTATTTGTAGATCTTTTTGTTGTTCAATTTTAGCTTCATTGCTAGATCTTTCTATTGTTTAATTTGACATATATTCTTATGTCTTTATGCTGTTGAATTATATCTTCATTATTAGTTCTTTATGTTGTTCAATCTTGGATTTAATTTCAGGTCTTTATATTGTTGAATTTTAGCTTCAACCGTATGTACAAACATTGCTAAATTTTTGCTTAATTTGTAGATCTTTGTGTTGCTCAAGATTATCTACAAATATAAATCTATCTGTTGTTCAAATTTAACTTCAAGCGCAAGTCTTTATGTTGTTAAATTTTAGCTTCAATATCAAGTCTGTCTGTTATTCAATTTTAGCTTCAATCACAGGTCTTTATGTTGTTCAAGTTTAGCTTCAATCACAGGTCTTCATGTTGTTCAGTTTTAGCTTCAATCGCAGGTCTTTATGTAATTAAATTTTAGATTAATTCGTAGGTCTTTGCACATTTCAATTTTAGCTTCAATATCAGGTCTTTATATTGTTAATTTCTAACTTTGTTCGTGGGTGTTTATGTTGCTCAGTTTTAGCTTTATTTGTACTTGAAAAAAAAATTAAAATAACTCATCTAAAAAGTCTATAAATTTGTCATCTAAAATCTTCCCTTTTTCTAATTAATACAAACCTTCATTCTACTAAAGTTCCCAAATTTCCAAAACATTTCCACAATTTCAATTTCAAGGGTTTTTAGTTTCTAGTAATCATGGCATAAATAAAATTTTCTGTTTATGTTGCCTTTCTTTTAACAAATTGAGTTGTAGATAAATAAAATTCATATAAATTTTCAGCACTTTTGAACACCAATACTATAAGAATCTCTATTTAATACTTTTCCTTTATCATCCATTAAAAGATTCCTTTTCATGACTTAAATAACCTTTTTTTTTGCATTTTATGTAATACATTTTCCATTCTTTGTTTCGTTCTTTAAGGAAGAAAGAACGAAATGAATTTGCTTAGACAACAGGAAACCAGGAACAATTGTTGAAAAAAACTATAAACCAAAATGTGTTTTTTATATAAAAAGTAAAGCACAGACCTATTATTGCCATAAAAACATAATAAAAGAACAATTGTACAATGGAAACACTTGAAAACAAAGGACTGCTTATGGGGTTTCTTGCGTATGTCTGCCTATTTTATGTTAAAATTTTAAATGAGAAAGTATTAAGTTTTGTTGTTCATAAATCATGACATTTATTCTCAAGAATCATGGAAATTTTTAATTTTTACAAATATTAAAACTTCTGCAAATTAGACGAATCATGATCTATACAACAGCAATTATTAAACTATTTTTGATTTACTTTCTAGTATTTCACTTTTCAGAAATATATGTCCATGAACCTGCAAAATATAAACCCAATTAAAAATTTAATATAATATTTGTTTTATGTATATTTTGTTTAATATTTTATTTTTTTGAATTTTTTAAATTTATTAAATTTCCTTTTTCAATTAAATGACTTTTACATGAATATTTACTTATTTTCTGGCTTTTCCTTAATTACTGGTCTAATTGTTTAATATCTAGTTGAACAATTACAAACATCAACAATATATTTTTTTTAAATAAAACACAGCTATGTACAACTTAGTTTTGTATTAAACATTTCTGCTTTAATAAACAATTTTAACTTTTCAAAATTATAGTTGTTTGTTAATTTTCTGTTTAATACAAAATATTTTTCAGAATTTTTTAGTCAAATTGTCATTACATACATATAAATAATAAAGCATAACAAAACAAAATACATATGCATATATGCATATAAAAACAATAAAATATTTAAACAAAAATATCAACAATCGTTGACAAATGTTGCTGAAATAACAATGCAATAACCATAAATATAAAAAATGTATTTAAAACAAATATACAACAATATATTTATTTGTTTGCTTTATATTTGCTGTACAAAAATTAACTCAATTCGTTTGTTATTAACGAACAACTAGACGTATGATGAATATTTATTTATCATTTGCATAACAATATTACTCATATGTACAGTAGGCCGAATGGAAAGTTATACAAATATCTGCAACAACTGTCAAGTACTTTTCAATTTAAAAATATCTTAAATTAAACAAGAATTTGATGATCATTTATCTCAATAATTTAGCAACATTTTATTTGGAAATACTTCAAATTCTCAATGAAATCTTTGGTATTTTTGATGTGACTTTCTTTCTTATTGTCAAACAATTGTTTAACGATATCAGTTAAAATTCTCAAAGAATTCTCTCTAATATACTTGCAATTTTTATATGGCTTTCTAGTCCCTATAAAAAGTTACATGCATACAAATTCGGTATATGCATAATGGTTTTTCTCAAAAATGGCGTATAACTTAAAAATTAGATATACTTAACATGAGGGATTTATATTTTAAATACTACAAAAATTAATAAAGAATCTACATTGTAAATAAAAACTACCTATTTTAAGAAAAATTATAGATTTATTGCTTAAAAGATTTTTTTAATCTACAAAAATTCTATGTTTTAATACAATATCTATAAATATCAGTTTCAGAATTTATGCAAATTGAGCAAACGCATTAAATTTCCGACTAAAACTTAAAATATACACGGCCAATGCTGACAAACTAGAGCAATGATTTCATTCGGGATCCCATCCCATCAAGGCCCTGGTACCTTTTTTTCTTTAGAGTACCGCATGTGTCAATTATTTCATTGTGAGAGAAAGTATCGCATTCATTTTTACCTTGGTTGTTTCTTGTACTTTCGGTTTCGAGGAAAATATGGTCACTATGGTGTATGCCCAATTAGGATTCTTATTCCTGGTATTTTGTATCGGTTTCCAAGTTTTTTCTTTATTATCCGATAAGAAAGGCCCCGGGTCTTTATTTATTTCCTCACATAATAATTCTTAAGCCTTTTTTAGAGTTTTTGATTGTAATTAATTGCAATAAGGTAACATTCCCTACGTGTAGCTACATGTTTAGTTTTGAGACATTCTGCTATTAAATGAACAATGTCTTGATTCCACTAGTAGGCATATTTTCTAAATTGACCACGTATTTTAGGCTTGCTCATTCTAACATTACAGATCCCTGTAAGGATGTCTATAAACTGTCCAGTAGCGATATCTGTGTGCAAATTGTCGCTAAGTTGTATTACAGATTTGATCTCCATAAGTTTTTCTACGCAGCTTTCCTTATTTTATTCATGACGGGTTTGCTGCTACATTGGTTTATGAAAGATCTAGGAAAGTCTTCTAGCACGTGTTTTGCTTTCTATGGATGGTATATCTATAATTGAACTTGAGTCTGTTTGCCTAAAAGTTGGAGATCTTCCCCTGATCAGAACAATCACGCCCAGAGATGCAATCATTTCACTTACAGATATCCTCTTTTTTCTGTTCTTCCTGATTGCCATTCAGACGACTTACTGTTAAAATCTGCCTCTCTAGTTCTGGCATATTGTTCATTTATAAGCGCAAGACTAAGACTAAGACTAAGACTAAGACTAAGACTAAGACTAAGACTAAGACTAAGACTAAGACTAAGACTAAGACTAAGACTAAGACTAAGACTAAGACTAAGACTAAGACTAAGACTAAGACTAAGACTAAGACTAAGACTAAGACTAAGACTAAGACTAAGACTAAGACTAAGACTAAGACTAAGACTAAGACTAAGACTAAGACTAAGACTAAGACTAAGACTAAGACTAAGACTAAGACTAAGACTAAGACTAAGACTAAGACTAAGACTAAGACTAAGACTAAGACTAAGACTAAGACTAAGACTAAGACTAAGACTAAGACTAAGACTAAGACTAAGACTAAGACTAAGACTAAGACTAAGACTAAGACTAAGACTAAGACTAAGACTAAGACTAAGACTAAGACTAAGACTAAGACTAAGACTAAGACTAAGACTAAGACTAAGACTAAGACTAAGACTAAGACTAAGACTAAGACTAAGACTAAGACTAAGACTAAGACTAAGACTAAGACTAAGACTAAGACTAAGACTAAGACTAAGACTAAGACTAAGACTAAGACTAAGACTAAGACTAAGACTAAGACTAAGACTAAGACTAAGACTAAGACTAAGACTAAGACTAAGACTAAGACTAAGACTAAGACTAAGACTAAGACTAAGACTAAGACTAAGACTAAGACTAAGACTAAGACTAAGACTAAGACTAAGACTAAGACTAAGACTAAGACTAAGACTAAGACTAAGACTAAGACTAAGACTAAGACTAAGACTAAGACTAAGACTAAGACTAAGACTAAGACTAAGACTAAGACTAAGACTAAGACTAAGACTAAGACTAAGACTAAGACTAAGACTAAGACTAAGACTAAGACTAAGACTAAGACTAAGACTAAGACTAAGACTAAGACTAAGACTAAGACTAAGACTAAGACTAAGACTAAGACTAAGACTAAGACTAAGACTAAGACTAAGACTAAGACTAAGACTAAGACTAAGACTAAGACTAAGACTAAGACTAAGACTAAGACTAAGACTAAGACTAAGACTAAGACTAAGACTAAGACTAAGACTAAGACTAAGACTAAGACTAAGACTAAGACTACGACTAAGATTAAGACTAAGAATGGAGATTTAAGGCATTAGACAAAAAAGGACTGGAGAGCTGCTTGTTAAACTTAAAAAAGGCGAAGGGCAAGCTGAAAAGTTTAAAAGTAAAACAGGTAACACGATCAAAGCTTTACCAGGAACCAAATCAGAGACATGGATGAATCGACTGATGACACTGATGGGGGTAACAAAAGTAGAGTAGCCAACGATGTTGAAAATACTAAACAAAAATAACGTCGATACTACTTAATTAAGGAAAACTCAGTGTATGATAGGTCATGTACAGTCTGAGGATGAAAGCATGTACAACACAATGTTTAACGCAACCCAGTTACGGCTCTGGTATAAGTACTTAATGCCTAAGGTGATGTCAAGACACAAGTCTAAAGAAAGCAATGCGGAGATTAGATATTTAATAAGCCATGAAAAGCGTTAAATATTCATATTTATATTGGAAGCACTGCAAGCGCAAACAATAGATGAAATTAAGGTTTTTAAATATCAACCTCGAGGTGGATATTTTCTATCTCTTAAATAGAGAGGCGTCAAACTTCATATGAAAAAAACTTTGTCCGAATAAATATTTTGTTCGGAACAAATGGGTAAGTTGCCATAATTTCGGTTGTCGTTTATATTTAATTCTATATTTATTCTTCATAATGTGCATACAATAGATCTATATCCATCTATGTATGTGAAATCATTAGCAGAATACTTTGATCGAGCACTGGTCTTGGTTTCTTAAAGTGTACAAATTTTGCGTTTCGAAAATAAAAAACATTTATGTTAAAAGACTGTCATACGTTTATTCAAATGGTCAAGATAAACCACTGTTAATTTTTTTCTATATTGCTATTCAATGTGTTATGCAAATTCTTTTAAATACATATCAATTGCAGACAAATTTATTACAAATTTTATGGAAAAAAGTTAAATATATTTTTGCTATTGCAAAACAAAAATAAGGAAATTTTCTTTTGCATAAAACAACAATAATATACAAATATAGAATATATAGAATTAAAAGGATTCTCTAGAAATTACGTACTTATCATTGAACTTTGCATGAAGTAGTACACAAGATGTAAACATGCATATTCTGAGTATTTGGGTTTGTCTTTTCTAATTCGATTGTTTCTATTTAATTCTGTTAAGTCAATAAAGTTTTTAATGTCATTATTAAAGCTGTTTTTATATCCTGCACAATCATAGAGGGACGGATTTGTCGTGATGTGTTTAACGTTAAAAAATATTAGTCCAACACCCAACTTGAAGTATAACGATCGACTCAGAACCACTTTCTGGGCCGATTAAACAATGCTCGTTCGTCCGTTTTTTTTCACCCCCAAAGACGATTAAATTTAGTTTTAAACGGTCTATTATTTCACCTAGACCCCATAAAAATGCTCTCCCGAAATAGGTTTTAGCTGTCATAAATGTTTGATTTATGCATAAATCCAAACAAATTTCGCCACAAATAAGTTGTACATGAAGCCTATTTACACCTTGAAATTGCAAATAATCTTAAAATTTTTGTTTGAAAAAAGATATTTATATTTAAAAATGCCTAAAGAAAACCAAAACACTAAATTATTCAGTTTATTTGAAGAACTTACCGTTTGTGATAGATGTAAATGCACAACTGACAACTCAAGTTCACGAGCCAAATTTACGAAGTATAAGTAAATAATTTTTTATATAATTTTTGACAATAACGATAACATGAAAACCATTATATTGTTTAAAAATCTTAATGTTTTTTATACAAACTTAAAATTTGTCCATGATAATTTGTAATAATACGTCATAGTTTTTTCCCACTAAGCACTAATTTTATTAGTCGAATATGCTTATTTTATATTCTATTTTAAATTTCCTTGATTGCTGTAAATGTTTTAAAGTTATAAAGAAAAAATTAAAATTACATCTTATTTAATATTAATCATACGCCATCAGTGACAATAATAGAAAATAATTTTAATAATTACAAAAACTTTTCAACTATTGCTCCAACAAAAAAACTTTGCAAGCAAAAGTTTTAGAGTAAGTCCCAAACTTTCTAATAATTTTTATTACAAGCAGCTTGTATATGTTAAGGCTTAACTATTGTTACACAAAGTTAACCATGTTGAAATTAAAAACAAAAATTTATTTGTAATTTTATTTATTATAGTCTAATTGAAAAATTGTTTATAGGACTAAACTAAAAAATTAATTACTTTGTGTATATATTAGTTTTTTTTTTTCAAATAATTAAAAATTTGACCAAACCCCCCAAATTTCTGATGATGTTAATCATATGCCAAAAAAATTATCATCTACTTAGGTGTTATAAAATCTACCCATAATTTAGTTCTTAGTGACTTAATTATTATCAATATCAGCTATTGAAATTTATTAAAGCTTAAATAATTTAAAATTTGTACCTTTTAACATTTCATATATATAAAAGTACATGACGTATTTATCCTCCAGCCTATGCTGGTCAATTAACAACGGCCCAAACGCTACGAAAAAAGCACAACTTTCAAGAGCAATTACATTAAAGGTTTTTTACTGAATTAAAAAAAAACATAAATAAAAGAGAGCTTTTTAAATTTTTAATAATAACAACGCTGCTTTAAAAAAAATAAGTGATTAATTGCATAACTGTTAGATTTTTGCCTTTCAGTTACAAACAATGAATGGATGTCTGCAACTGGTTTAATGAAATGTTGGTGCTGTTTTCATGTTTTTAGTTTTTTTATGAATAATAATCATTTTGTTTTCCCTCGTTATCCTTTTTTTGATTGAGGTAATTTAATATTAAAGTAAACACTCGTCAAATTTACACACTACAATGTGTGTGTCAGTTTAAGTGTGTGTATTAGGGTTGTGCTTATTTTGTATGTTTATCAGATTTTGTATATTTACTTAGATCTAAAATTTTTTGCCGTCGAACAAACACCAACTGCGAAAACTTTTTAAATCCAAAATTTTTAATTTTCACAATTTTTTTCAAGCTAAATTTCAAACATTTAAATAATTATAATGTTATATATAGTCAATGTGCAGGCCGATTTGAAATAGGAAATGTTATAGAAATCTTTATTTTTCACTCACATATTGCTGAGCATTGTTGATAATCAATGCGGCATTGGCTGGATTAATAAATAATTTTTTTTTAGATATAAGATTTTATATACTTATTGCAAGTTCATTTTTAATGAAGATACATTAATAAACCAAAATACAAAAAAAAAAACAAAGAGTTAAAACTGAGCGTCACCCTAATGTGTCTACAAGTATTGTGAATTTCTCTTCTTTCAGCTCTGCCACTCTTTTGTTTCTGCTGTTATTCGTTTAACTTATTTAAGCATGAATAAGTTTATTAAGCACTTATACATTTACATTAATGTATGTTCATGTATATGAAAATAGCTGAGTATGTATGTGAGCCTGCAGCCATTTACATATTATCAATAATTTTTGAATAAAATGTTTCTGTTCTTTCTTTTACTTTGTCTGTTTTATTCTCACAATCGACTACACATTACAAATATTGTGTAGGAATAGTTCAGGTATGGGAAGGTCTTAATATAATCTAAAACTTCATAGTTTTTGATCAGTTTACAAAGAAGAATAATTGTTCTACATACATTGAAAAAGGAAAAGGAAAAGAGGAAAATCAAAGATTTCGGAGACCATTGGAGTTAAAATTTAGCTATATAAAAAATTACGATTGAAGCTACAATTTAACTACAGAAATAACCAAGAAGCTAAGAAGACCTATGAAATTTAACAATTGCAGCTAAACTGAACTTAGAAACGACCTACAATTGAATCTAAAATACAACTACATTATGTCCTATGATTAGAGCTAAAATTAAACTTTGAAACTATCTACGATTTAAGCTAGAATTGAACTACTATTTAGGCTAAAATTCAACCTTGCAAAGACCTACGATTGAAACTAAAATTAAATTTTGAACGACGATGGAAGCCAAAAATTTCATATACCATAATTTTTTGCAATTTGCTGAATTACTTTTCAGCAGTTTGTCAGTCAAATAAGTTGTTTTAAACTGAACAAGATGAGCAGCCATAAAAGAGTTAGTTGCGATGTAAAAAATCTTGTTAGTAAAAACACAAAAAAGTAAAATCTTATCACGCAATTAGTAGACTGTTTAAAACAAACATTTTGCTGCAGTTCAGAGCATTATAAAAAACTTTAAAAAATCTGGCTCTGTAGAAAATAAGCCAAGACCAGGACACCCAAAGAATCTTTCCCAGCGAGATGTCAGTCTTAGTTATTTTAAGAGATGTGGCAAAAAATTCTAGAATTTCAGCGCCGAAAAGAAACGAAAATTCTACGCATACAAAATTCATCCAAGAACTATTCAAATAGCATTACGGAATCAAGGGTGTGCAATCCGAATTCCCGCAGAAAACCCTTTTTAGATAATTGAAGTCTTCGGCTCAAATTTGGAATTGACTTTTTGAATCAAGTTTTACTTACTGATTATTCATGTAGTAGTTAAAATGAATTGAATGTTTTCTCTGGGTACTCTTTAATTAAGGAAAATATGAAATTTTGGGTATGGGTTAGGGACTTAAGTCCCTAACTGTACGTTTTTAGCTAAAATTTAACTCTGAAAAAATCTACGATTAAAGCCAGATATTTATCTATGAATTTAAGCTAAAATCAAACTATACAAAGGCCCATGATTGAAGATAAAATTTAACCTTGAAAGACCTACGACTAAAGCTAAAATTTTAATTAACAAAGACAAACGACTAAAGCCAAAATTAAACTACATAAAGAGCCATGTAGGAAGCTAAAAATTTAATTACATACAAACCTACGATTGAAACTAAAATTGAATTTTTAAAAGCCCTATAATTTAAGATAAAACAAGTAAGAATGTATAGTCGGTCAAGCCCTACCATATAATATCCTACACCCAGTATATGCATAAACAAGTTTTTCAGAAATGTGCACTATATGAGAGATATGACCTATTATGGACCAATCATCCAAAAATTTAGTGTCATGATTTTTGTGAATATAAATATTGTGTATGTTAAACTTTTAAAAGATTTATGGAGGTTAAAGTTAATTACGGGGAGGGTCTTATATGGGAGTTTCGACTAATTACGGACCGACCATTATAAAATTAGGTGCCATCATTTCTGTATATTATTTGTGTCGAATTTTATTTAATTACCAACATTCTTAAGAAATTTATGATCGTTAAAGTGATTTTGGGAAGTGGGCCATTTATGGGAGCTACGACTAATTATGGACCGATCTGCACAAAATTTGTAGATGTGATTTGGCTTCATTTACCACTTATTTGCGATGAAATTTGTTTGTTTCCTTGCACAATTCAAACATTATAAAATATCACTTACCAAATTTTATTAAAATATCTTCAAAATTGCGACCTGTACTCTGCGCACAAGCTTTGCATGGACAGCCAGCCAGACGGACGGACGGATGGACATCGTTAAATCGACTCAGAAAGTGATTCTGAGTCGATCGGTATAATTTAAGGTAGGTTTTGGACCAATATTTCTGGGCGTTACAAACATCAGCACAAATCCAATATCCACTATGGTGGTGTAGGGTATAATTAAACTATAAAAAGACCTACGATTGAAGCTAAAATTAATATTTGCAAGAGTAAAATGTAACTTTTAAACTACCAACAATTGAAAGAAAATAAAAGACCTTAATACAAACCATCGAAAGAATATGAAAATGTAACTATGAAAAGACCTACGATTGAAGCAAACATTAAATTACATAAAAATCTATGATTGAAACTTAAATTGAACTTTGAAAGGACTTATTATTTAAGCAAAATTTGAATTTTGAAAAGAACTATTATTTAAGCAAACACTTTACTTTAAAAGACCTCAGCTTGAAGCTAAAATTGATCTTTGCAAAGATTACCGATTGAAGATGCTGTTAGGTTTGAACCATTTTGGTCAATATTTGTTTTGGGTTTGCTTTGTCAACTTAAAACGTTTGGTATTTGGGTATTTTTATATTTCAAGCCTAAGTAATGAAATGGGAGATAGAATAATAAAAAAAAATACGAATCTTGGATTTAGGATCATTTTGGCCCGTTATTGTTTTTTTTTTTTTTTTAATTTATTTATATGAAGGTAAGTTAAAAATCGTAGATTTTCTATTGTTTTAGCAAAGTAAACAAGTCAGACACTGAATATAAACTGACTATATATATGTATATTTCGACATTTTAATAGGCTTACTTATGAAATTTGACCTTTCTTATAAATAATATTTTTGTTTGTTTTTATTTTATTGTTCTTTATTTCAAAACAAATTTACAATTGGTTGCAAAAAACATATGGAAAATTGCTGCATTCCTTTTAAGATTATTATCACAAGCAAAAAAAAATATTTTCGTGCACTTTTTACATAAAAAAAATAAGACTACCATGGACCAAAATGATCCTATACTAATGATTCGTAGTTTTTGTTTAACTTAACAACAGCTTTAAAAAGATCAATGCTAAAATTAAAAACTGAACTAACCCAGTAAAAAATGTGCTTCAAAAGGAGCAGGTTTTATGTATGAATTCATACCTGAAATCGCTTCAAACCTGCTGATGGCATGTATGATTTTTGTATGAGTTGTTCCCGGTTTGGAGGACTACTTTCTCCTAAAAATAAACGCTTCTTTTAACCTAATCAAACATGCAAGTGCTTTACTTTCCTAAAGTGTTTTACGTCACTTTGCGCACACCAATCAAAGAACAAATTCTAGCTGAATGTTTTTGCTTAAGAAAAATTCATAGTAACTGAGTACCGCGATATTCGTTTTGTAATTGACTTTCGTTGTCATACGTAAATCTGTAGGCTATAATTTCATTTTTGTTTTTTCGCTTTAAAACCTTTTTCGTTGTCAGCAATAAAAAAACAACTTTTTTGTATTTTATTGAAGCGCTCGATTATGCGCTTTTTCTCTTAAGTGCTTCAAAAAACTCGAATTTTTTTACTGGGAAATAAAGACCTACAATAGAGGCTAAAATTTTACTTTATAAAGGTCTATTATTCTTAACCATTTTATAATTATTAGGAAATATTATTTTAAATATTGTTAATAAATCGGTATGTACTACTTTGTACCCGCTCTCATTATACAAAGTTAAAACCCCTCTTATTAGCTTTTCTTTTTATAACACTAATGGCGTTTTCTTTTCTGGCAAAAATGTTACACTTTTTTCCTTTTTTATATAGGAAATGGGTAAAAAATGTAACATATATGTAACATTTTTGCCAGAAAATTAAACGCCATAAGCTTTAAATATTTTTAGCACACAAATACCCCATCTCGGTATTTTATTTTAAACGTATAAAAAGTACTTTATCTACTGACTGTGCATAATCAGTTACTAATATACATACATATATATGTATGTACATATGTATGTAGGTATAAATATAAGTTAGGCTTTTCTCAGCTCAAATGAACAGCCTGCAAAGAAAAAACAGTTAAACACATACATTTATACACGTGCAAAAACTCACCTTAGTTCAGCTATATTCACACAATGGAAAGCTTTAGTAACAACAATAACAACAACCACAACATTATCAATAACAAGAACAACAATAATACCCCTAATCCATTTAATTTATTGGAGAAGAATACATGATTATGTATGCAAGCACATGCTTGCTTAAACAAAACAAAAACAAAAAAAAAACTAAAAAGAAAATAGTGCAAACAGAGGCAAAGGGAGAGGAATTATAAGAAACTGAGCTGTATTAAATAGACAGGGTATAAGAGCTGGAAAACAGAGGGCATTTTAATGTTCAATTGTTAGCATAACACAAACTGACATGAATATGTCAATAACCCTTAACATGCCAAATTGAATTTTGAATATGTTTAGTCAAGTTTTAGCATGATTGCAAAAATACATATAAAGATTTTCGAAGGATGCTTAAGTTGTGTGTGCCTTTAAGCATATTTTATGTTTTTGGTTTTTGTGTATTTTTTTCTTCGTTTATTTCTTGAGCGCAAATTTGTGTCAGACACTACAATAGAACTTAAACAAATTGTTATGGAGGCTTGATAAGCAAAATTGTTAGTATATAATTTCGTTAATATTGGCACAAGACAATGCGACACAAGAACAAAGACCCAGACTTTAGTCTTACACAAATTAAATTATCAATTGTCAATATTGTTAGGTTGGAATAGAAAAAGTCAAATAATCTTTTGTAATGAAATGTTGGAACTTTTTTCTTAAATTAATATTTTATTAAGGTTTTGTGTTGCTTATTTACGTTTTGTTAGAAAAATTTACAGAATTTTAAAAAATCTAGCTTTTTTTCAAAGTTTTTTTTTTTAATTAATTTCCAAACTCTTTAAGCAGCCAGCTAAATTCTATCAGAAAAAAACCAAGCAAGTTAAGCAAAACTAACTTAACACGCTCATCTCAAACATTCCTGGCATATTGTTGATTATTGTGCTGCTAGCAGAGTCTAGTGCGTATGAGTGTTATTAATTAATTCCTAGCACGTGTACATACGTCCGTAAGACTTTTTAAGAGTAATTTTATAAAATTTATGCATGTAGTCGTATTTAAACACAATTTAACTTAGTTCTTTAGCATTTTTCCTTCCTTTTAAAAGAAGTACACATGCCCAGCCTTAACTATGATATAAAAGCACTTCCTGTTTTGTATTACAAAAAAATATAAACAAAATACGCTATAAAAGCCTACAAGAGCTGGATTTGTTTAGCAAAAGATAAAAAAAAGTTAATTAATGATTTAGGGAAGCAAAAATATATGCAATAAAAAAACACTTTTCATTCGTAATAGCAGTGAATAAGGAAAACAAATATTTATTATGTAAATTATTTAAAGAATAGAATAAAGCAGCAGAATTAATTAATTAGTTTGTTGTAGGCTATTTATCTGCAAACTTATTTATTAAGTTGCGTACCATGAATATCGAAGGCTAAACTTCCATATGGCTATTGGCCGTTTGTAAACACATTTTTTTTTTACTTGTTATTATGTTTATTTTATTACAAGTGAATTTAATTTGTTGTAATTATTTTCAGATTTACCCTTCTCATCAGCATCTTCAACATATCATTTACATACAAATTGTACAAAAGCAGAGACAATACGAATAGAATCGGGTTGCGAAATTACCAATAAACGCTGCCAGTGTTGGCCCACACTGAAAGTGTGTCGCAATCAATTGGATAGTGGTGTGGGGACGACGGATATACGATGGCATTTTAAAACATTAGAGGTGAGTCTACATTTATTAGTAAAAAACAGAAAATAGCTGTTAAAATGTACTCCTAACTTGCAAAAGGAGTCCCTTCGTGTGTCTATGTTTTAAAATTTTTACATTAAATTACTGGTTTGACTTTATAAGTAACACTTCTAATAAGCCGTGTCAAAAACTCAACTTTAATTCTTCCAATATTTTATTTTATATCTGCGGTACTTTTGTGAATCAGTTTAAGAATCTAATTTTTGTAAAATTAGCTTTTGTTTTGAGCATTTTTCCATATTTGTATTTCTTTTACAAATTTTACTATTAACGTGCTTTAACATTTTACCATTTACTTCATAACTACCCTGCAGTTTTACAATTAGATCCGCGATGAAGATTGGAAAATATGAACTAAGAGATCCACGAACGAAACAGGAACGAAAACTAAGAATAAAAATATCCACGATCAATTATAATAACTGAGAATGAATAAATGTATTCACGATTAATAAAATAAAATCTAAGAATAAAAACATCCACCATTAAGGGTGAAAACTGAGAATAAAATGATCATCGATAATGGCGAAAACTTTGAACACAATTAAGGATAGAAATGGAGAATAAACAAATCCACGATTAAGGTTGAAAACTCAGAATAATAAGATTCACGATGAAGGATGGAAATTAAGAATAAAAACATCCACGCTTAAGGATGAAATCCAACAATAAAAAGATCCACGATTAAGGATAAAAACTCAGAATAAAAAAAATCCTAGGTTTAGGCGAAGACTTTGAATAAAGAGGTCCATGATTAAGGATTTAAACCAAGAATAAACATGTCCACGATTAAAGATGGAAATTAAGAATTAAAATATCCACGATTAAGGATGAAAACTAAGAAAAAAATCCACGATTAAGGAAGGAAATTAAGAATAAAAATATACACGACTAAAGATGAAAAATCAGAATAAAGAGTTACACAAATAAGGATGAAAGGTAAGAATAGTAAAACATCCACGATTAATGATTAAACGTATGAAAAAAATCCATGATGAGGACTGAAATCTGAGTGTTAAAACTCTGCATAAAGATATTAATGATTAAGCATTAAAACTCTGTATAAAGAGGTTCACGATTTAAGATAAGGTATCTGTATAAAAGATCCCAAATACAGGAAGAAAACTCAGTACAAAGAAATCCATGATTCAGAATTAAAACTCAGTATAAACATATATAAAATTGAGGATTGAAACTCCAGGACTCCAGAATTTGATGATGAAAACTCTGTATAGATAGATCTACGATTGAGGATGAAACTATGTATAAAAATAGCCGCGATAAAAACTCTTTATAAAGAGTTTCTCAATTTTGTTATAAAACTCTGTGTAAAGAGATCCCCGAACTTCACGATTGAGCAGGAAACTCTGTAAAAAAAGCTACGATTGAGTATGAAAACGCCATGATTGAGTATGGAAATTCTGTATAAATACAGTCACAAATGACGACGAAAACTCTGTATAAAAAGAGGAATGACTGTTAGCGAAAAGTCTGTCAAACAACAATTAAGCTGAATGATTGTTAAAATCACTAGCTCCAGACTTTCCGCCAGATTTGCAGGGGCTATTCACACAATCCCTAACAAACAGACGCCAAAAACAATCTCTCTATAATCATGCAAACAATATAAAATAAAGATTGTGTGAAAAAGTTAAGGACACAAAAACATATACGAATCTCAAGTGCATGCGTGTAAGTGACTGGCGGAGTGTGTTTGATAAAAATGTATGTGATAGTAATAAGTATAAAGTACATCTCTATTGTTAGCATCAGCTTGCTGTGACATCTTACAATGCTAGTGCTGCTACTGCTTCCAGCTATCTTTTTTTCACTTAATACCATCTCACAGCATCACATATTGTCATGACGTCAGCATAATTCAATATACTCGTATATGTGTAATGTGTAATACGTACTGATGTGTATTTTTATTGCCGTTGCAAGGACCCATAGCTGCAACATTTGTTATAGATCTTTGTTAAGCGCTGACATCTACCACAAATTGCAGACATTTAATCAATGTCTTAACTGCTGTGCTACTATTGCCCGCCCCATTGTACTAACATTACTATAGAGATTTTCTTGACAATTTCTATTACTAACGTATAATTTTACTACTGCTGCTGCTGTTTGATGCTGCCTCATTCTTGTGTTTTCTTTTGGATTTTTTATGACTGACTTTTAATTTAACAAAATTTGTATGACAATATAGACAATCAGTTGATTGTGTGTACGCGTTTTCAAAAATGTTTATAACCTGAACTTCAGTTGTTTTAATAAATTGCGTGCTTTTTTTTCTTCTTTCATTTTAGGACTGCCAATTAAATTTACAAAATTTAATAAAACTCGAAATGGAATTTGATGAGGACTATACAATCTCACCGAGCACATTTACATATAAAAAATTGAGAAGAAGGAGAAAACGATCATTAAGTAGAAAGACGTAAGTAGTTCAAAAAAGAAGATAATATTTATAAAAATGTAAATTAAATTGAAAGAATACTTTTATGTTTTAAAGCTGAAGCAGTTTTTTGTTTAGGTATTTTAGAATTAATTATAAAATTGGACAAGGCTTTTTAAGCAAACTTAATTTAATTCGAATATTTAAACTAGTTTTCAAATACTAAAATTTATTTTGATTTACTGATTTGATTTAATGTGTAAAAACACAAGCAGTTATAAAAGTTTGTTTAATTTGCAAGTCGAGGATTTAAAAACATCTGCATAAAGAATCCACAACTGAGAAAGAAAACTCAGTATAATGGATCTACGATGGCGAAAGAAAACGTTGCATCAAAAGATTCACGATTGAGGAAGAAAACTCTGTATAAACGATCCACGGTTGGGAAAGAAAACTCTGTATAAAGGATGTACGATTCCACGGTATCTACGTTGTATAAAAAGACCTACAATTGAGGAAGAAACCTCTGTATAAAGCATGCACGATTGAGGAAGAAAACTGCGTATAAACGATCCGCGATTGAGGAAGAAAACTCTGTAAAGGATCTACAATTGAGAAAGAAAACTTTGTAGTAAAAGATCAACGAATGAGGAAGAAAACTCTGAATAAAGGATCCATGATTGAGGAAAAAAACTTAGTAAAAAAAGCGCCAAGAATGAGGAAGAAAAGTTTGTATACAGAGATCTACGATTGAGGAAGAAACCTACGTATAAAGGATCCACGATTGAGGAAGAAATCTCTGTATAAAAGATGCTCGATTGAGGAAGAAAACTGTATATAAACGATCCACGATTGAGGAAGAAAACTATGTAAAGGATCTACAATTGAGAAAGAAAACTTTGTAGTAAAAGATCAACGAATGAGGAAGAAACCTACGTATAAAGGATCCACGATTGAGGAAGAAACTGTGTATAAACGATCCACGATTTAGGAAGAAAACTCTGTAAAGGATCTACAATTGAGAGAGAAAACTTTATAGTAAAAGATCAACGAATGAGGAAGAAAACTCTGAATAAAAGATCCATGATTGAGGAAGAAAACTTAGTAAAAAAAAAGCGTCACGAATGAGGAAGAAACCTACGTATAAAGGATCCACGATTGAGGAAGAAACTGTGTATAAACGATCCACGATTTAGGAAGAAAACTCTGTAAAGGATCTACAATTGAGAGAGAAAACTTTATAGTAAAAGATCAACGAATGAGGAAGAAAACTTTGAATAAAAGATCCATGATTGAGGAAGAAAACTTAGTAAAAAAAAAGCGTCACGAATGAGGAACAAAACTTTGTATAAAAAGATCCACGATTGAGGAAGAAATCTTTGTATAAACGATCCACGATTGAGGAAGAAATCTTTGAATAGAGGATCTACAATTGAGGCAGAAAATCTTGTAGAAAAAGATCCACGAATGAGGAAGAAAACTCTGAATAAAGGATCCATGATTGAGGAAGAAAATTTAGTAAAAAAGAAAGCTTCACGAATGTGAAGAAAACGTTGTATAAAAAGATCCACGATTGAGGAAGAAACCTACGTATGAAGGGTCCACGATTGAGGAAGAAACCTCTGTATAAAGCATGCACGATTGAGGAAAAAAACTGTGTATAAACGATCTACAATTGAGGTAGAAAACCTTGTAGAAAAAGATCCACGAATGAGGAAGAAAACTCTGAATAAAGGATCCATGATTGAGGAAGAAAATTTAGTAAAAAAGAACGCTTCACGAATGTGAAGAAAACTTTGTATAAAAAGATCCACGATTGAGGAAGAAACCTACGTATGAAGGATCCACGATTGAGGAAGAAACCTCTGTATAAAGCATGCACGATTGAGGTAGAAAACCTTGTAGAAAAAGATCCACGAATGAGGAACTCTGAGTGAAGGGTCCCTGATTTAGGAAGAAAACTAAAAAAGCTTCACGAATGTGGAAGAAAACTCAGCATAAAATATCCACAATTGAAGAAAACTCCATATAAATGATCTACTATTCCACGATATCCCTGATATATAGAAAGATCCACGATTGAGGAAGACAACTCTTTATAGGAAAAGATCCACGATTGAGGAAGAAAACTTTGTATAAAAATGTCCACGAATGAGAAAGAAAATTCTGTATAAAAGATCCACGTTTGCAGAAGAAACTGAGCGCTTTATTTGTTCTGGGCATAATTCATGGTGATGTTGATTCGGAGTTCCTGCTTAGTCAACTAAACTTCAATGTTCCTGTTAGACCAACCCGCAATTTTGAACTTTTAGCATGAAAATACTACCGTTCTGTATATGGTAATAATGACTTTTTTTCGTCGTGCATGGATATATCTGAAAGTAATGACGTACTGAAGAGAAATATTACTTTATATTCAAATTGTTGAACTAATTATTTATACATATTACTGTTTTTGTCATTTATATTTAGTCAGTAAGGATGTAAAATCTATTGAACTACATAAATAAATAAAAGATCCACGATTTAGCATGAAAACTTTGTATAAAAGAATCCCTGATTGATTATAAAAACTTTGTGTAAAACCACACCAAAATTATTTCAAATATTTTTTCTTACAAACTGCATGTAATTGTTAAATATTATTTAAATCAAAGTATTGATTACTTTATACAATAAAAATATTGTCAAGTTTATAAATATAACTTTATATTTCTTTTAGAATTTCAAAAAAAAAAAAAAATTCCCACAATTTCCTGTTTGAAAAAAGTTGTTCTCATTTACCATAATCTAAAACAGAAAGTTTGTTTCGGTGTGTATTTCCCACAACTTTTTCCATTTTCATTTGTAATAGAAAATTGTTGTCGTTGCTGTTCATAGTTGTTGTTTTCTCCTGCTCTTAAAGTTATGAAAACAACATTGACCACGAAAATGTATTCGTATAACTTTTCAATATTCTTGTTAAGTGAAAACTTTGAAAACAAAACATTTGTTTTGGTTACAAAAATTCTACAGAAATTTTAGTGAAAATATGTTTATTCATCAGTTTTGATTATCTTGGCAGAAAAGTAAAGAAAAACTTATGAGAGGAATAAAGAAAACTTTGTAAAGAATGTTGTTATATACTAAAACACTTCATAAGAAACCAAAGTTGCTGGAAAAACTTATCAATTTGACATAAATCAAATAAATTTTGTGTTAACACAAACAATCAACAAATCAAATTACTAGTGCTACTACTACTGAAATTTTAAACACAACTGTAGTTGCTTAAAAGGAAGTATATATTAGATAGACTTTCAAGAGACATACAACAAATACAAAGTACACATGCTACTGTATGTAGTTATAAAAAGTACCAGTTGGCCAAATCCTACTAGACAACATTATCTTAAACTATTAGGAATTGATGCCATAACGAGTGACAAAAGTCAAGTTGTTGTCCCACATCTAATTCTGTTTTTCGTACATGATTTTCTCAACATTTGTTGACGTTGACGCTGTTCTTCATATGTACGTCCTGCAGACGTGGTCAACTGGGCTATTTATATTACAAACTTTAAAACGATATCACCACTATTACTGCTGCTAGCAATATTTTTAACATAATGCAGTAGACACGTGAGCAGAAACTTTAAATTTGTGTTTGTTATTTCTAATTTACTTTTTTCGTTGTAACTTTTCCAAACAGGAAGTAATATTGCAAAAATAGGCATAATATACAATTTGCAATGCTAACAAAAACTGCAATGTTTATTTTTTCTTTCAAACACAATTGCAATATGCTGTTTTGGATAATTTACTGACACATAATAAACTAATTTTATCATAATTCAGCAATTTGCTGTTTTCGAAAATATTTAAGTTACTTAAATATTTTAAATTAAATTCTTTTTGTTATAATTAAAAAAACATGTTGAAATAGTTGATTATTATTCACTATTTATGAAGTTACTTTCAGTATGTTTCAGGAACAAGAACTCAAGAATGCGACATTTGCAATTCTATACTGTATGTGAGCAATATCAGACTAAGAACGCATCATAGAATTCCTGTTTGTTTCCTGTTGGTCTTAGGCTTACATATCTTGAATAAGTCTTGGCTGTATATGATCAATTCTACAGTCAACAACGCGACATTTGTAAATTTTCTATGTGTTGCAGAAATGTAAATTACTCAAAAAAAAAAATTTTTTTTAATTATGAAAGATTTTAAAATAGTTCATTATTTATGTAGTTACTTCCAGTATAATTCAGGGACAAGAACTAACGAACGCGACATTTGCACGACTGTATATGGGCAATATCAGGCTAAGAACGCATCATACATTTCCTGTTTGTTTTCTGTTGATCTTAGACTCACACATCTTTAATAATTTTTCGACATTTGTAAATTTTTTCTTATTTCATGTTATTCTTAGAGTATATATTTCACGAATATAATGTGTCATAGATATAGACGGCACTGCGAATTGTGGCCCCAAATGACCCATATTGTGGGGTCACATTTCATTACGAATTTTAGTCATAATATTTTTTTACTTGAGGTAATTGAAGTTTGAAATGAAAGTTGGCCACAAATGTTCGTGCAATTTTTGGTGCTGTGATAAATTAACCCAGGAAAAATGCCCCAAGAAAACAAAGAAAAGGCTCAAATTTTGGGGTCACATTTCAGTATTAAATTTAGCCCTAATTCTTTTATGAAAACTCACCCCAAAAGGTTATGAAAAATTGTCCGCAGGTTACAATGAAAGGTGGCCGCAAATGTTGGGACATTTTTCGTAACGAAAAATTGCCGCAAATATGTAAATGAATTTTTAGCCCAAAATTTTATATGTAATTACAGTGGGAAATAAAGAAAATAGTAAGTAACAATTTTAAGATTATATATTCAGGTTTTTCTTAGCATATTTTACAATACTAATGAATGAAATATAGCCTAAAACAACAAAAACCAAATATCCTACAGATCCCCAAGATATTTGGTTTTTGTTGTTTTTTTTCACTTTACGATTTTGGGGTAATTTTTCATTTCTCTTCAAATGCAAAAAAATTCATAAGAAATGCAAGCGCTTTCCTTAAAAGAAGTAAATGTTAATAATGTTTGAATAAGGTATTTCAAAAAGTAATACTGTGAACGTCAGAATAAATTCAACACTACATAAATTTATTTAAAAATAATTGAATTCAGAAAAAAAGAAACAAAAGCCGCTACAAATTTAATTGATCTATTGTTAAAATATACCAATTTTTATGCGTCAAAATAAAGTAAAAACAAAAGTCCCTAACATTCCAAAAGTAGTGGCAATTCTTTTAATTATTCTTTGTTTCAAAGTGTCATTCAAAATTATTGCAAGTTTCATAATTTATCATTCAAAAAGATTAAGTTGTGACTTTAAGTAGTGAAAAATTTACAATGGGTTAAAAAAATAACAATTAAAACTTGGAAAATCATAATATACTCCCTGTGTGAAATATATAAAATCTTTGAAAGTTATCACTGTGCAATAAAAACAAATTATAGACAAGTATACCAAACACAATGCCGTAGAAAATTTGCCTGGTGCAAAACGACCCAAGCGTCTTATAAAAACTGAAATAAAAACTATAGTACGAGAATTAAGAGCAAAGCCAACATGTAGTGCTGTAAAAATAGCTGAATGAAAACCTCTAGAAAACATATAAACCCTGGTGCGACTATAAGATCTTTGCATAAAAACGGCCTATATTTAGAGTTCCAAGTAAGAAGCCCTTTATATCAAAGGACAACCAAACCAAATGTTTTAATTATGCAAAAAAATATATATAAACGAGCCTCAAATTTTTTGGAATAATATTTTTTTCACTGCTGAAAGTAAGTTTAAAATATTTGGAGTCAAAAATACCCCATAAACAAGGCGAACCAATAACGAAGCATTTAGCAATATAAAGGGCGTTATGAACCCAGCACTAAAGAAAAAAAGTTCAAAAATTGTCGTGTTTTTGTAAGCAGTAGAATTTAGTAAAATGTAATCAATGAAATTTTTTTAATTCAAATTGAAATATAGAAAGTAGTAATTTGCAGTTTGAAGATTTTTGTATTCAGTTTATAAAATAATGAAACAATGTTTTAAAAGAAAAAAACATATACATATATTGCTTTTGTATTAAAATATTTGGCTTTTAATTCTATCAAATATGATTATTTAAACAATTCTTAATGTACACATAAGCATCTAAATCATAACATGTAATAAGAAATCTGTTTAATTCCCGAACTCTATTTCTCAATAAATTGTGAGTTAGATAGATGATGTTTAGAAGTAGATCTTGGACAATAAACATTGCTGATGACGCCCTTAGCAGGGTAGAAAATGCATTCCAGTGTGCCATTTGTCTAGAAAAATATAGTTTCACAATGGTATTCTTCGAGTTATTAATTAAAAAATATAAACTCAAGCCAAATAAAAAATGTTCTCTAATAATTTTTTTTAAATATCATCTTATTTAGAGAACATTTTGAAATGTATAATAAAGTATTTAAAAAAAATAGGAAATATGGATATTAGGAAAATGAATAAATTCAATCGTGTACCGGGTCATGCAAACATCCTGTTAGGGTGACAAAAATACGATATTTTGAGAAACCCGTTAATGGACACAATTAAACGATATTTCACTGGAAGATCTTAAATATTAAAGCAGGACATACATTTTTGTTATAAACAAAATATTAGTAAACACACAGGCCGTTGGGATTTTTATAATACAATCCACCAGTGGAAAGTTTCTTAATTTGTGAGGCTGAAAATTAATGGTTCCAGAATCACCTTAAATTACCCCAATCCATTTTGTCTCTGAATGCACTGAACGAGGTCAAATGTTTTAAATAATTCATCTGGTTAGCTTGTTCTCGGTTCCTTGTTTCTCTCAAGCTGTAGTGGTGACACTTTAGCCAGCACAGAAAATATTAAAAGGTTATTTAAAAAATTAATTTAATTTCTTATGAAAACATAAAACAAATTTCCTTTATTTTTCATACAAACAATGTTTTTTTGAAAACGTTAAAATATAGTTTTGTTCTTTTATTTGCAGCAAAATAATTAAAAGCTATTTTTACATAAGAAATCCTAATACAAAGCAAAATGTTTTAACTCCCATATAATAACCTAGGTGATTTTGGCTAAGCTTGTTGTACGAAACAAAAAGAAATGACAGAATAGATATTAATATTTAAAATAAATAAAAACTTTAAAAATCATTTCTGTTATAAATAAAAATATTTTTACTTGCTACATTAAATAACAAAGGTTTTTGGAAGAAAGTAAACAAATTATGTCAGGTAACTTAATATTGGTTTAAAAAATGCCCTGAAATAGACATTGATTTTTTTAAGCCCAAAGATATGCTCTAAGAAAAAACGAAATTGAATATATCTCAAGAGTTATTTACAAATTGCTAATGCTTCCTTTAAATTAGCATTTAAAATTTACCTTGAATTGTACCTTGTCTAAAATAAATTTTATTTTCTACCAAGCCTACATAACTTTGCTATAAAACACTTAGTAGCCATTAAAATTTAGAAATGTTGTAAGTGCAGCTTTTACCTATCATCCCAGATGTATTATGCTTTAGATGCCATACAAATGAAATATCCTTGAATTTTTAAATAAATATTTTTTTAATTTGTTACTTGTCTTAAATGTATTTTGCCCAGAGACAATTATACTGCCTACTACTTATGTATGCTTTTATTACAATATTTTCAGGCTAAATGTTTACTTTAATTTAACTGAAATTGTCAACTATTATTAACAGCACAGTGGTGGTTGCATAGAAACATTTATGATGGTTAATTGTAATATTTATTAATGAAACACTCGCATTTTAAATTATTTGTTTGTAGGAAATTGAATCTATTATGTGTTATAGTTTTAGGCATATTATTTTAACATTACCATAGTTTACTTTGGCAAGTAGATGAAATGAAAAACATTGTAGATTTTGTAAAGAAATTTAGCTTTATTGTTGATTTAGGTGACTTAATTTCAGTCACTGTAACTTATCTTGAGCTGGAGTATTTATTTAGTTAGATAAACCTAAGTGTATGCTTTAGTCTTATAAGACAATTTTTCAAATATTAAAGAAATCTCAAATTAATCATTTAGGTGATGTTGAAAATCTTCAGGACAAGTATTACACCTAATTTTGTTTTTACACGGTTTTTGTTTATATAGTTTTTTTTTTACACGATTTTACTCCATTGAACTTGATTCAAAGTCTTTTGGGCTGAAACTTTTTGTTGGTTAAATTTAATTTTTGCAAAATATATTTATAACACAAATTTCGGGGTATTCCCATTTTGTGGATACAAGCGAATTTACTGGTAACAGCAATAGCAGATAGCACAACTTTAGGCGAATTCCCTTTTAGTGAATACAATGAACTGGCATATTTTACATTTAAGTTTAGAGTGCTTATCGTTATTTTCCTTTTATGCTTGTGTAAAAACACATTGTACCTACATATATAAGATTTAATATTATAAATCTAAACAGTTGTTCTGAAAAAATTTTTGTTTTTTTTGCTAATTCCAAACGCTTTTAGAGATTAGAAACCTATCACTAACTTTGCATACGATCAATGTCTTTTTTACACGTTTTTTTACACGCAGTTTCCCGGAACAAATTACCGTGTAAAAACAGAATTAGATGTATTATGGTTGCATATAAAATATTTGCATATTTTAGGGCATTTCTAGTATAACTATAAATTTTAATTTAAAATAGCAATAGTTTATTAAACAGTATATCCAGTAGTACCTTACACTGATACATTAATTTACTGAATTTTGTTAAACTTTAAAATAAGATCCTGGCGTAAAATTTGCTAAGTGAAAAACGCGCTTCGCACAACGATAAAACGTTTGGTTACGTTTTTCATTCACTTTCTCCATTGGTCCTTAAATGTTTTGGATTTTGTATAGCTTTATATCGTAATCCTGTGATTAAATTCGGCAAAAGTTACAAGAAAATTGTTACTGGTTACTTTACATTCTAAAGAGACTTGTATACACAATTCAAGATGCTGATTTCTGTTTTTGGTTCTTACATATACTTACAGTTCTCCTTACTACGGGCTACGATTATTCAATCCATACTTTGCTCGAAGTGCATTAAACGCATTTCTTACATAAAATAGATTTTCTTAATGCATATTCGTCTTTCCATGACGAATAGTTCTTAGTAAAAAAAAAGATGACTGAGATGACACCAGTCAGGCATGATCTTTGAAAAAAACCCTCTAAATTAATCACTTTTTATAAGAACAGAAAATTAAATATATGAGCATTATCAGCCACAACTTGGTAAAGAAAATTGTTACTGGTTGCTTAACATTCTATAAATATTTGTTTACATTATCAAATATGTATGTGAGAATTATTATATTTTTTTAAATTCAAGTTTTATAATCTAATACTGTTTATTTATGCCAATTTGATAAGGCAAATAAAACACAACATAAACACAACAAATCTTAAAAGTATGCTTTAGTTTATGAAGCTAAAATATTAGCCTCAAGTTATGTATTTACCTAAATATGAAAACATATGAATAATTAATTTACTGAAATATGCAACACAGCAATGAAGCAGCCTATATTTAAAGGCAATACTTCCATAAATAACATAAACTATTTAGAAAAACATTATCAAAATATTAAAAAAAAATGTTAAACTTAAATATATTTTTTCTCTTGCTGGAAAAGGCAAACAAATAATATCCAAGAAAAGAAAATTATTGCCTAATTTTAGGCATTAAATATTCACTGTCTGCTCTAAGTATGTAACTGTCAAATATGTATGTTGTTTTTTTTTAATTTAAAATCACAATCTAAAAAAAGACCCCATAAGAAAATTTAAAATATGTATTACAACTTAAAATATTTATAAATCAAAAAATATATACAGTTTAAGCAACATCACACTAAAAACCTACATAATAGAATCAACATTTAAGAATCCCGGACAACATTGATTGCTGCTCTTTATGAATTTATATATGTTGTATGTAATATTTGTATGTGTATAAATATTGAGCCTAAACTTTAAGTTAAGCATGAGTATGTGTAAATCCTAATGTATCAAAACAACCCAAGGCTCAACACCCTACAGTGCCCAAACGTAATTCGGTTTTTGCTTAACTTGTCATTTTTTTTGTTTTTGTTTCTTACCTACATATACATACATATGTAGTATATATTCAATTTTCTTATAGCCACATAAACCCGGTTGTAGTATATAATATATTCGATATAAATACTTACATATATTATTTTCACACACACAAGCATTATACTTTATTTATATAAAACCCTCATTATGTATTAAAAAATGCCAACCCTGATGCTATTAGCAACATCTTACAGATTGGTTTTTTTCGTTATTTCTTTCTTGCTTTTATTCTGGTTATTCTGGTGCCATTCAAACTTTCAAAACAACAACCTGACAACTTGTTGCTCAAATAATTTTGTTGGTAGACCAGCAAAAAAAATTGAGTGCTATATTCGGCTGTGCCGTATCCTAAATACCATCCACCTAAATACTAGTATAATAAGAAATACAAAACTATATTTCCCTTTTTTTTTATTCAGTCTTAGCTCAAAAGCTATTAGAATTTATACCCAAAACCACCATAGAGGGCAAGGTATATTGGATTTGTGCTGATATGTGTAACACCCGTAAATATTGGTCTAACACCGAAAAGTATACCGATCGACACAGAAGCACGTCCTGAGTCGATTTGTCGATGTCCGCCCGTCCGTCTAGCTGGCTGTCTATGTAAAGCTTGTGCCCGGGTCGCAATTTTCAAGATATTTCGATAAAATTTGGTACATGATATTTTTCGACCCAAGGATGCATGGGATTAAGTCTGGCGGAAATAGGTCCATTATTTCACCTAGCCTCATACAAATTTCCTCCCGAACTAGGGGTTTAACAATCATAAATGTTTGAATTATGCAAGTAACCAAACAAATTTCAATAGAAATGATTGGTAAATCAAGCCAAATACATCAACAAATTTTGTGCAGATCGGTTCATAATTGAACATAGCTCCTATATAAGGCCCACTTTAAAGAGCATAACTCTCTAAAAATGTTAGTATCCAAATAATATTGGACAGAAATATGTTTCATATATATAAAAATAATATGGTACGATTTTATGATGATCGGCCCATAATTAATCATAGTTCCCATATAACGCCTACATCAGTTTAAAGAGCATAAGTCTCTTAAAAACGTCGGCATCCAAATAAGAAATGATGACACCTAATTTTATAATGGTCGGTCCATAATTAGTCGAAACTCACATATAGGATGATCGCTCCATAATAGGTCATGTCTCCCATAGAGCACCCATTTCTGAAAATTGTTTTATACATATACTGGGCGTAGGGTATTATTCTTCTTTGTTTTTATACTTGTTGTCGTTTGTTTATATTGTCAAACCTTCAAAATAACAAAAGAACAATTTTTTAAAGGCAACTATACAAAACATAATATATAAATATTTTTGAAAATTAAAACATACAGTAGTTTAAAAGCAAAAATATAATTCGTTAAGTATTGCTAATTATTGACTGGCGCATAATAGACGTTAGTGTGTGTTCTGGATTTAAATTTCTAATTTGTATAAAAGTTGATATCGATTATCGATTCAGTAGACATTTTTGTGGGTTAAATTATTTTTTTTTAATGGTGCTTGTATGTCAGCTTTGACAAATTATGGGCTGATTTTCTTAAATTTCGAAACAGAGAATCTCAACGTAATAACAGTATATTTAAGATATATATTAGTATTAAAGTGAATTTCGTAAGTGGACCTTATGTAGGCGATATAGTCATATATGGACCGATATTCTCAAAACGAAACTGTTTGATTTTGGCATATATATAAATGTTCTATGTAAAATTTTGAATCGGTACCATTATTTATAAGAGCTTTATGAAGTATTGAAGTGATTTTCGAAAGTGGACTTTATATGAGAGATATGGTCAAATATGGACCGGAGTTCATAAAATTCTGTAGTATTATTTTTGTGTATATCTGAAAGATCTATTTATAGGCCGATCACAAAATTCAGTAGAACAATTTATTTACTTATAAGGAATATTTATGTCAAATTTTAACCTGGCAACAACATTTGTACCAGTTTTATACGTATTTAAGTGAATTTTGGAAGTGGACTTTATATTGGGTCTATGGCCAAACATGGACCGAACTAAACAAAATTTCGTTTTGTGATTTCTTTTTACATGACACTTATTTTTGCTGAATTTTGTATTCATATTCCAATTTTATAGTAATTTGTGTCTAATTGAGCCGTATTTCGGGAAGACATACGTATGGGGGCTATGAGAAATTATTGACCGATTCTTACTATTTTTCTCACAGTTTATTTTTTTATCATAAAAATAATGTGAAAAAAAATTCATGGTATTATCTGCAATACATATATTTATAAAAATTGCAAAAAAAAAAATAATAAAAAATATAAAAGAGGTTGCTTAACATTTTGGTCCATAACTGCAGATCTAATATAGCGATGTTGCTGATTTTCAATACCAAACTTTCCTACAAAATTAGAAATATTTTTCTGGAAATTTTGTTAAGTTAAGTTGTGTATTTTCAATGTGAGAGTGTTTTACACAGACAGAATTTTACAAGTATGTTGGGTAACAGATAAATATTAACAAAGTTTCACACGGAATGTTAAACGTATATATACCCTCATTCATCACTTGTGGTGGTGGAGGGTATAAAAACGGAATAAAAATAAAATAAAATTAACTTTTATTTAAGACTACATATTGTAAATATGTTGCAATATGTGCCTGTACATTTAATATTATTATTTAGTTGAAATATTTTATATTAAAGAAATGTTCTCATAAATACTAATATAGGTTATACAAAGGAGAGCAGAAATATATTAGTGTCAAAATATGAACATAAATAAAATACTGCAAAACAAAATAACTAACTCGTGTTAACTTTTTCAACGAGAATTTTATTTTTTAAAATAAAATAAACTTATTTAAAATAAAATGAACTTATTTTTAAAATTTTTATTATATGTATTAGAAGGAGTTTTGTTTGTCAATTAACTTTCTTGAATGACCTCCTCTGTCCACACATGCTTTTTTATAAAAGCCATGATTTAATTTTATTTTACTATGTATTTGTTCTCTGCTGTTTTCTTTTGTACATATAATGTATGAAAATTAAAATATTCATTTATCCGTCCTTTGATTATTATTATTATGAAGCTTATTATGTTTAAGAATTATTACAGTTCTTGCTTTGTTCTTTATAAAAAGCTTTTTTTTATTAATTTTCTTTTCCAAGATCTTATGCATTTCGTATTAGCTTTAAGAAGGTCGTTGAGTATAGTATGAAATATAGATTATTGTGGCAATGAGATATTTTCCAATGTATTTCAAAACAGTTTAAAATGGCAGTTTAACTTAAATAATTGTATGTATAAACAAAAAATCTTAGAAAACTTTTAAACTAAAATTTAACTAGACAAAGGCGTATGATTGAAGCTAAAATGCAACTTCACAAAGACCCATGTCTCAAGCTAAAAATTAACTATAAAAAGACCTATTATAAAAACACAAGTTAAACTACATTAATTAAGATTTACTCATGAATCTATAATTGAACTACAAAAAGTCCTTAGTTTGAAACTAAATTTGAGCTACATAATTTTTTAAAGCAATTCAGTTGTTTATATTGTTTAAAATATATATATAAAGCATACTTTCAGGCTCCAAAATATTTACTATATTGCTTAAAGCTTAAATATATAAAAATTCCTATACTTTACTACTTTAACTAAACAATAATAAATGATTCCCTTAATCACTAATACATATTTAGTAAACATTTTGTTTCACATAAAATCCATAGCATACCTTCAGGTGCTCTATGCTAAAAAAAAAAAAAAAAAAAAAAAAAAAAAAAAAAGAATAGTTTAATAACCCCTTGGCTGCTACAAAAAAATATAAAAAAATATTACCAGCCTTCATCAGACCATTTGCTTACGGGACATTCAATATTCTCCTGTCTACTTACAAACATTTCATCTGCATTATCTTTTATTATATTATTTTTGCTTTATTAAATTTTTTTTCTTACATTTCTATATATATGTAAATATTATCTAAAATGTAATGTTGTATGATGTCCTTTATATAATTTTATTTCACTTCATTTTACTCCTGCTCGTACATACTTGTCTCTTTAATATTTAATGTCATTTGTTATATTGTCTTGTTCTATTAGATTTTATGTGATTACCAGATATCCTGTGCCATCAACGGAGAAAAATTATAGCAAAAATGTGCGAAAACAACAACAACAAAAAAACGGTCTCAAAGAACTGAAAGTGCGGATAGGCAACAGAAATGAATTGTGGTTCTTGTACGTTGTAGAAATATTTATTTGAGTTGGTTTTATCAAAGACAGTTAGTTAGACTTATTAGTGTTGAAATTAATTTCCATTTAAATAACACAGGAAATGTTGTGTAATAGCACAAAAACCAAACAAATGAACTATGATTTATATGAATTATAATCATAATATTAAAGTTCCTTTGAACAACTTAAAAACTAAAGTGGCTTTAATAACTTATAAGTAACTTATATTAAACATAGAACTTTTTGAACACATATTCATTTACAACAATCAACAATTTATTAATTTGTTGTTTAAAAAATACCCCAAAACTAGACTGTAGTAAACTCTAATACCTGACAATTATACTTTTCAAAATTAGGAAACTTTTGCAATTTCAATTTCATTGTATCTATTTAAAACACATTAATATAAGTAATTCCAAATACAGTCTGACCTTGTTTCTCCAATCAACTTATCTTATTATTATCATTTTTAAATAAAAAAAAGTCTATTACAACCCTTAATTATTGCTACAAATACAATTTGAAATTATGCCTTAATGTATGCCAGCATTATTCGTAAGTATTTTTCAAAACTTTTCTTTAACATTATTAAATTTGCATAAAATTTCAAAGGTCTTAAGCAGACGACGACTGGCTGACCTTCAAACATGCTCAAGTGAATAAAAATATATTTTTTGTTCTTTTTTTTTCTTCTTTACCAAATGTTATAAAAAGTAAATAATGTGCGTATAATAACATGTCTGAGAAACATGCCATAAGTAAAAGAAATTGTATATTAAACGTAATAATGGCAATAATAATAATAAAAGAAAAGTTTAAGCCAAAAAATAAAAGTAAAGAAAACAAGTAAGAAAGTATAGTCGGTCAAGCCCGACCACATAATACCCTACACCCAGTATATGTATGAAACAGTTTTTCAGAAATAGGCACTGTATGGCAGACATGACCTATTATGGACCGAACATTTGAAAATGTATTGCCATGACTTCTGTTGATATAAATATTATGTATGTTAAACTCTATCTTGATATAAATACTTTTAAGAGATTTGTGTAGGTTAAAGTGAATATTGGAGAAGATCTTATGTGGGCGTTTCGACTAATTATTATAAAATTAGGTGTCATCATTTCTGTGTATATGAAACTTATTTGTGTTGAATTTTATTTGGCTATAACCAATGTTTTTAAGAGAGTTATGCTCTTTGCTTACAAACAGTGATTTTCGGAAGTGGGCCTTATGTGGAAGCAATAATCAACTATAGACCAATCTGCACAAAATTTGTAGCTGTGATTTAGCTTCATTTACCACTCATTTTTGGTGAAATTTGTCTGGATACTTGCCTAATGCAAACATTTATGATCGTTAAACCCCAATTTTGGGAAGACATTTGTATGGGGGTCAGGTGAAATAATGGAACGATTTCCATCAGTTTCAATCTCATCCGTCCTTGGGTGGAAAAAAATATCACGTACTAAATTTTATCCAAATATCTTCAAAATTGCGATCTGTACTCTGCGCACAAGCTTTACAAGGACAGCCAGCCAGACGGATGGACGGCTTACGGACATCGTTAAATTGACTCATTATGCGATTCTGAGTCGATCGATATACTTTAAGGTGGGTGTGACAAACATCAGCACAAATCCAATATACCCTCCTCATTATGGTGATGTAGGGTATAAATACATATGTATGGCCCTAAATATAAACATGGTAATAAAGCAAACAATTCAAAATTTTGTAAAAAAAAAACAGTTATTAAATATAAATTCAAATAAATATCGAGATTATTTATGACGATTTAAGCTAAAAGTCTGAAATTTTTCTTCATACACTTGGTTATTATTTTAGAAAAATAATAATAATCATATGCCCTTATTCATAAAAAATTAAAGTAGACTTCAAATGTACTTAATGAAAATTTTGTCTAAAATTACTCTTCAAACCTACTTTATTTTTTATGAATACGGCATATAGTATTTGCTAGGAAAAAGGGAAATTAAGTTTAAATTCAATTGTCATACGTACGTCTGCTAATACAGGTGTAGCGGTTAAGAAGTGGCCTGTTTAAAGCGAGCAATTGCTGTTGTGACAGTTTCAGCGAAAACCTTCCCGACACATCTAAAGATTGCGGACGGTGATTAAATATGCAGTTGGTAAATATCTAAAACCCCTGTACTCTGCTTTCTTCTGGTTAAAAATGTGAGGCGCTCAAAAATAATTTCTTCGACCAAGGGATAAGTATGGGATATAAAGCTTTCCTCTACTTTCACCACCTTTACTTCTTCAACCCAAAAAAGTAACGCAATATATAGACATATTAATTATTTGGGAGTTACTTCTCTTTAAAAAAAAATTAACCTTTAGCCCGACAAGATGCACAGTTGATCAAGTCAATCAATTGTTATATTGTGAACTGTTGCAATCACCCATAATTAATAAATAGGATTCATCAAACTGTTTCAGCAACGCAATAACTCCCTGGAGTACCAGAGCTCATTGAGGTATTCCAAAATAAAATGAAAATTGATTATGTCAAGACGGCAGCCGCATTGAAAGTTGTCTGCAGGTGGAGCCCATACATTATAGGACTCTAATAATATATCTCCTCTCCTGAGGTATTGGAAATGCCTTGAAACACTAGATATTGATTATTAAAATCTAAAGGAAGGTTGCTTTCGATAATGAAAGTCATATTTCGTTTCCTCTGGTGCGGTGTTATCAAATTGTTTTGGTTAAACTGAAATTATGCTTTTTAGGCAATTTCAGTTGAACCACAAGATGGAGATGACGTCAAGTCTACGATACGTAATCTGAAGAGTTAGATAAGATGGATGATAAAGTTTTTTTCTGCTAGTTTTATTTCAATGAAGAGGATTATTTATGACGGCATCGTAGCACAATTGATTTACTTTTCCTCCCATAGCCCCCGAGTTCCAATGGAAACTAATCACGATAAAACTATCCTCTATGTATTGCTTCAAATTACAAACAAATATTACATCTTAGTTATGCCAGAGGCTTTGTCACACAGTTCGGAATCAAGGTGCGGGGTCTGGTTAATTTCCAGCTCTTAAAAATCATTGTCTGAATACATCTGCTATACAACAGAGTATATTAAGAACCTGTAATCTAAACATTTCTACTAAAATTTCGTTCGAAAACAGTTGTTGTTAAATGGGTAACAGAAATGTTGAAAAGAATAGCAAGAGTCATCAGAGTCGTGAGAGCGTTTTTAACGATCGTTTATAGTCCTTGTAAACTTTATCTCTCCTCTTTTATCCACTTCATTAAATTTAAGGTGCTAAAGTTAAGCAGGCCTTTTACTAAGTACTTTCATGACGGATATCATGACGGATAACTGAAATTACTGGTCCTAACCAGCTCAATAACAGAACAAATTCGATATTTATATGATGAAATAGAAACAATATAGCATGACTCAAATTATTTATATATTTTACAGTCAATGCGTATTATAAATAAACTGAATTAATAACACATTGTTAAATTGTTTTATCTAAATCTGTTTAAGAATATTCGCTAAATTCTAAAAAGAGATAAATGCTCTTGTTTAGTATTCAAAACTTTCCCGGAAAATAACTATGAACATAATTTGCCAACAAATTTAAATCTGCGAATTTAACTATAACCTCAAGCAAATTAAAAAATCAAACTTGTCAAACTGAAACGAAATTTTATAAATCTTCTTAAATTCTTAAACTAATATTGCAACTTTTCTCTCTGTGACACACTTAAAATAAACGTACAATGCGAAAAAATAAAATCAAAACACTAACAAATATGCGAAAACTTATTATCCTATTGTGTATACCTTCTATATTTCCTTTAAACTAAACCTAAAAGTATGCTACAAGTTTTGTGCATTAAACTATAGAGCGATAAACAACACAGGCAAAACTACAAACTAAGATTGTTGAATAAACTCCTGCTGTTGTCTAGCTACAAAATATTTGCTGTTGAACAGTTAGACAATCCTCAAAAGTATGCTATAGAAATAAAGCTTAAATGCTAAATAACTGGGTAGGATGTTGTATTGATATTGAAAAATTTTATGTTTTTTTCTTTAGAATTTTTTAAACTTTTACTATAAACAAAGTAATTATTAGAAGGTGAAATGTGAAAAAATATTTTGGCTATTTCGAATTGCTTATTTTTGTGAAACTTTTGTATATAAATTGAGTTTACTAAGCCATTGCCAGGAAAAAATATTTAGTTTTATGCGAGACAATTTTATGGAAATAAAAAACATTGTTTTGGGCTTAAGCATTAAAAATGTTTTTATTCTAATAAAATGATTTCCAATAGCCCCTAAATGTATGCATTTTCTGCTGCAATCCCTTAATCTATGTGTTTTGCTATATTTATTTGTTAACTCTATAAAATTGTGTGAAATTAAATGAAAATGTATTTTTAGCTAGTATTTTTTGCAGGCATTTCAATGGAAAATTTATTTAAATACAGAAACAATTTTTATATAAATATTTTCACTATTTGTGTTTTTGTTAAAATGTAAATTATATGCCACAGATTTTAGGCCGGAAATTTATTAGAAATCAAAAACAAATGTTAAGCAAAATATATTTTAAAACCCGCATAAAAGTATGCTCCACTTTTACCACAGTATTTTAATTAAAATGTACAACATTATATAAAAGCATAATTTATTTAGATTATGTAACACTTGAAATGTATTGACTAATTTTCCAATAAAAACTATCGATTATTTTCTTCCATTACATTTTTTTCTCTACTCACTTAATAAAACATTAAGTGAAATCTATTGTGCTTAATAAATTCACTTTAACAATAGCTAGTTTTCAGTCTATAACTGCCATGAGCTAGTTTTTTATATACCAAAACTCTTAATTAAATTTTTATGCAAATTCTCTACTAACAAAAAAGCTTGGCCATTAGCAATATTGAGAAAAAAAAATCTATCATTCCACTTCAGGTAAAACTAAAATTATTTACACTTGAAAACACTGAGTAGACAGTTTAAAACTATGCTACACATTTCAATTAAACGTAATCCCTAAAGTGTAGGCAGCAAAAATATACACGCAATACGAGACAAATACAAATTTAAATTTTAATTCTACTAAAATTAAAGAAGTTTTAATAACTAAACAAGCTTTTTGGGACAAGATGAAAGGATGTTTAAGTATAATAGATAGTTAAAGGTTAACATAAACATGCCCTAGCTATTTTTATAGAATAATTCTTATTTATTCTGGCTGGCCGGCACCGCAGTGGTGCATGTGGTAGAACGCAAAGAATTCTGATGAGAGAAAGTGGGATTTCTCGAAACATATGTAAATTCAACAACCCAGGTTCGATCCCCAGTCAAGAAAAATTATCAAAATTTTTAATTATAAAATTTGTCAAGTTGTAATTCCTAACTTCAGTAAAAATAATTTAATGAAAATTAAATTGAATGAACTCGAGCCTAACTAAAAATTGTCAAGAAATTTTTATTTTATTTTTGTTTGTTAACAACTACTAAATCACGTTTTTACCTTGAACTATGTTTTCTTTTAAAAAAAAAAGTATTATTAACTCTCATTGCGTCAATAGGCTTGTGAATTAAAAACTAAGTATAAATATGTATAAAATGTCAAAGGGGAAAAAATTGAATAACTGAAAAAATATTTAGCAGTATAAAGTAAAGCCAAGCAATACAATGGTCATTAGCGGCTAACGTCAACTAACTTTTTTTGCTATTTTTTTTTAATAAACCCTGGCAATTAAATATGACACAGTTGGGGATTAAGCTAATGGAACGTTGGAATAAAATTTGGCAAGGTTTTGTTAATCTGAATTACTGTTCAAGTAATTATGTACACGTATTATGTTTTTTAAGTCTTCAGGCCATTTTATATCTGGCTCAAAATTATATATAGTTAGCACAAAAATGGTCACAAAAAGAATTTATGATGGAATGCCTGATATGGTATATGGACAATTTGTTATAATAAAAGTTAGCAAACGATGACTTATGTGAAGCTTTGAAATTGCGTAGACATTTATTTATATACATTTTCCAAAAAAAAAAAATTAGAAACTTATAGAAGATATTGGCAATAAATTACTCTACACGATGTGTATACTATAAAGCTAGATTTACACGATTGAAATTTTCTTCAAAATTGCTCTTCAAAATGCTTTAAACTCGTGTAAGCAGCAAAAATTCTTCAAAATTAATTTATTAAATTGTTATTAATAGTTGTTGCAGACTCATTCCACTTTATACACATATTTCAGTTGATATTGGTTGGTTGGTTGGTTTACGTGGTAGTTCACTACATGCGAACACTTAAGTAGAGTCGAAGGGACCCCGTTTTAAAAGACCACACCACTCGTCAGATTTAATGTCGTATACAACATACTCTAGCTAATATGTGTACAAAAAGTCGTGTTTTGCTAGGCCCAACCTGTAGCTGTGAGATATCTCAGTCAGGTCATTGAGTTTGAGTTTTGACCCGGCTACCTCACCAAGGTTGTTCAATGTATAGTTTCCCAATAATTTATGTCTCCTGATACTCAGGGCTGGGTATTCGCAGAGAAGGTGGAAAATCGTTTCCTCTTTTCCCTATCCCTATCCGATTTGCGTGCTTGCCTAACGTCCAGTGTCCCGTTAATACTGTCAACAAACTTGATATATCCTTCCTATTCCGGGTTATCAGTTGTGCATAGTGCGTTTCTCGTTAAAAGATGGCCACATATTAATGTGCAAAGTTTATTTAGTTGCTTACTTTATACAATAGAGGCACAATTTAAGCTGGACAGAGAATTATGGCATTTTCCTTGATCTCATACAATAATGTGAATTTTAATAAGATGATTCCATTTGTGTGGTGAAATGTCTTACCTGACTCTTACTTTGTTTGCTTCACATCTACGAGATATACTTTCTTTTAACTTTTTGCATCTCTCCGAAAGAATAGAGTTCCTTTCGGAGTTTTTAAATTTTTTTTAAGCTTGCCATTGTTCCATAAATTTGTTATGGGGTTAAGGTCGGCACGTTGCACGGGGGCCAATCAAGGACTGAAATTTTTTTTAGTGGAGACCAATTTTTTGTGTCGTTGTCATGCATGAATTATTAGTTCACAGACATGAACTCAAAGCAGTATAGCTCCTTATGTTCTTCAATATATTAAGTTAAAAGTGCTTATCCATTTTTCCATTTATCGTTTCTATCGATTCCACTTTTGTTTTTTTTCACGACGTTTAAACGTTTTTCCTACGAAACAAATCAGTTTAATTTTCTAGTCAATTATTGTCTTTAGTGTCTCTAAGTAATTTAAATACTTCAAACTAGTATTTGGAAAAGTCATATATTGCCAACAGTAATATATTGCTTAGACAATTGTCTCCTCCATTAATTCACTAGCAAATTCTTAACAGTCACTCAGAATTGCTGGGTATTAATGCAACTACACAAATATGTACGTATTTGTTTTGAGCGAGAAAACTGGCAAGTGATTCCATTTGCAGGCCTTTTAGATTCTAAAATTTAGAAGACCTGGGGCCAAATTACCGCATTCGATATCGTGTAAAATTGATCGTAATTTTCTTATTTGCGATTATGGCATTCGATATCGAGCAAGAAATTTAGTACATTTTATTATAATTTCGATATCGAAATCATTTTTCGATACGAATGCGGTAATTTGGCCCCTGTTTACACATTCTAAAATATTCGATACACATTACATTATGCCTTCTTTCAGAAGATGTTCTAGAAGGTGTTTCATACACATTCAAAATTGTATTTCAAAAAAATGTCAACAAATGATGATTTCAAGAGCCAACACGAATGGTTTTGCAATTATTCCTGTATAGCGGCACTACAACAACAAAATATTATTTAGCTGGCTTTGTTATACGAGTAATAAAAATGAATAAAGAGAGCGTCTTAATTTATACGAAGCAATTCTTTAAGCTAAACCATTTAGATATTGGGGTGAGGGGAAGATAAGACGAGTACGCACTTGCTTGTACCAGCAATTCGTGTTACACTTTTATTATTATTACATATGTGTATACTCTGAAATAAAAATATGAGCGATTTAAGCAATAAAATTGTGCTGTGTGAACACCGAAGAAATTTCAAGAAAAAAATTGTATCAATCTTTTCAATAAAAATTGCTTCGTGTAAATTGTGACTTTTATGAAAGTTTGTGGTGTAAAGTGTACATGTAATTTCTTAAAGTAATTTAAATTTAAAACCTTTCTGTTACTTTCCTCAACAAAATCATTAATTTAGCACAACTTTCCTTGGCAGATCTTTCAATTGCCCTTCGCAAGTAGGTCTTTTAGCAGGCATCTAACCAGCTGCGAGTAGGCAAGACTTTAATAGCCAATGACACGCCGTGTAAAATTGTAACGATTTGTCAATGCATCTGGAAGTCCTTGTGACTGCAAAATAATGCCTTGTAAAAGGCCTCTTTAGAGCAACTTTTTCCCCCTGGGTTCATTTGCATTTAATTTAAAGGTAAACTAATACAATAGCAAAAAGCACTACAAACAACAAAAACTGCTTCTGTCTTTCACTCGACTATGGCCTAAAAATATCAAAAATGGCGTATTGGTTTCCAACTGTTACAAATTTTTTTTGTTTTTGTTTTGTTTTAATGCCTTTTCATTGGAGTTGTTGTTGTTGTTTTTGTAGTTGTTGTTGTTGTTATTGTTATCCCTGCAGCTTATTTGTTTTTCATTTTGAGTGAATTTTAGTGATTGTATTTATTTGTGTAATTGATCTTCTTAATGGTCATAGTTCAATGAAGAGTAGAGTTTTTATTTGAACATTTATACAACAATTTGCCAACCACTAAATGATATGGGTTGAATTGTATTGAATGTCGATGTTGTCGATGTTGTTATTTGTTAGTATCAAAACAAGAAAATTTAATTGTAGCAAAAAAAAAACAGCAAAAGAGAAATATAAATAATAAAACAACTTAAATGCAGAAGTGGCAGAAATAAAAGCAGTAGTTGATGAGAGGCGGGGGGGGAGCAGAACTAGAGCAAAGGTATTTGGAATTGTTAATCAATTTTTGTACTGGACAGGAGGGCTAAGGAAAACAATTGTTTAGGTTTTTTTAAGTTGAAAATAAGGTCAATAATAAATAATAAACCATTAGACGAATAAAATTAGGTTTGAATAAAAGTTTATAAACATCATTTCATATATTTTTTGAAAAATTTTTTTTTTTTTTTTTTGACAAAAACATTTAATATTTTGTACTTATTTGGTCTAAAGTACTAGACTAGTACTAACAAAAACTTTTATTTAAATATTACAAATAAAATAATATAATATATTCTATTAAATGAATAAAAAGTTATTCGTAATATAGAATATGTTTTCAAAAATTTAGCGCATATGATAATTAAGAGAAATTCTAAAATTTAGATTTTAACAAAAAATACTTGAAGAATAAAAATATTATTCAAAATTAAATATTGAGTTAAATCTCAGGTCTTTTTAAAGTAGCATTTTATTCAATCCAAGGTTTTCTGCAACAAAGTTAAATTTTAGCTATAATTATATGTCTCATTTCAGTGAAATTGCAGCTTCAATCGCATGTCCTTATGTTGTTCAATTTTAACTTGAAACATAGCTCTTTATGTAGTTCAAATTTAGCTTCAATCGTAGGTCTCTATAGACTTCAATTTTAATTGCCAACTGAAGTCTCTAGAGACTTAAATTTTAGACTTAATTATAGGTATCTATTCACTGAAATTGTAGCTTCAACCGCTGGTCCTTATGTCTTTCAATATTTGCTTGAAACATAGATGTATATGTAGTTTCAATTTAGCTTCAATTTTAGGTCTCTATAGACTTCAATTTTAATTGCCAATGGAAGTCTCTAGAGAATTTAATTTTCGCCTTAATTATAGGCATCTATTCACTGAAATTGTAGCTTCAACCGTTGGTCCTTATGTCGTTCAATATTTGCTTGAAACATAGATGTAGTTTAAATTTAGCTTCAATCTTAGGTTCAATTTTAATTTCAAAGTCTTAATCACCGGCATCTATTGAGTGAAATTTCAGCTTTAATTGAAGGTCGTTATGTTGTCTTTATTTATCTTTTATTTAGTTCAAATTTAGCTTCAATGGTAAGTCTCCATAGAGTTCAATTTAAATTGCCAACGGGCGTCTCTAGATACTTAAATTTCATGCTTAATCACAGGCATCTATTCAGTGAACTTGGTGCTTTAATCGAGGGTCTTTATGCTGTTTAATTTTAGCTTGAAATAAAGCTCATTATCTAGTTCAAATTTAGCTTCAAGCATAGGTCTCTATAGAGTTCCATTTTAACTGCAAACATAAGTCTCTATATAATTAAATTTTACCTTTAATCTTAGGTCTCTATTGCAGCTCAATTTTGGCTTGAATTGTAGGTTAATATGTACTTCAATTTTGTCTTCAATCATATGTTTTAATGTAGTTAAATTAATGCTTGTATGGTAGGGGTTTATGTCGTTCCATTTTAGCTGCAATATTAAGTCTGTATTTAAGTAAATTTAGACTCAAACGTAGGTTCCTACAGAGTTAAATTTTAGCTTCAAACGGAAGTCTTAATCACAGGTCTCTATTCAAAGAATTTGCAGCTGCAATCGTAGGCCCTTATGTTGTTCAATTTTAGTTTGAAACATAGCTCTTTATGTAGCTCATTTTTAGCTTGAAGTGTAGTTCAATTTTCATATAATATTCAAATAAAGGTCATATAAAGTTCAGCTACTATATTTTTTGTTTTAATTGTATAAGCTTTTATTGTTTAAATTTCAACAAAAATATGTATGTCAACAGCAGATGAAAAAAAGTCCAGACTAAATATCGATTGCTTGCATAATAGCTGGGGCTATTTTGCTAACACAACTAAAGCATACTCTTAGGCAAGGAAATATTTGCAACATATAATTTAAATACTAACTAAAGTTTCTTTGGAAAACTGCTACTAAATAAACAAAATTATAGCTGACAAATTAAATTTGTGTTTTTTTTTTTAACAGCTAACGTCGTTAAAATGAGTTTTGTTCAAACTCATTTTACCTTGAAATATTTTGTTACATTTATCGACTTTTTCAACTCAGTGTTTGTTTATTTCCTTTCATTTCCACCCTTCCAGCACGAGCAGACAACAGTCATTACAAAATATTGTAATATTTCTAGTGAAATGAAAATGAAGAAAAAAAAACCAAAAATATATATCTGCACATTGACTCAGAAATATACTACCAAGCAGCTTTGGTTATTTTTAAACATACTTCATCCACCTTATAAATGTCTTCTTCAATAAATAAAGGTTATAAATTTTATTTCCTTCAAGTAGTACCAGGAGTACAACAAAGTGTGCAAACACTTGTTGGTGTCACATCTGCACCCCGAAAAACATTAATAATTTTGCACACGGACCTACAGCAAATGTATAAAATTCACAAAACTTACGTTTTTTTTTTTAGTATGTTTGGTACACTTCTAAGTGTAGGCATACATATTTGAGATATTTATGTACTGAGTATGTTTAAAGTATTTTTTTTTTATATGTATATACTTGTATAAATATTGCAAGTAGAAACTTCAAAGGTGTAGCCTTAAGTTTCACTTAGAAAATAAACATACTATTGCACGCAGCTAAAGTAAGGACACTAAATGTCCTTTAGAGAACACATTATTATGCAATTGAAGTGACACAATTTTTCATACACACTTTTCTTTTTTAATGAAATATTTATATACTTTAACATTGATGCTTAACACAAAGACTTTAGAAAATGAGAAAAACTTTGTGAAAATATATGAATACTTTCTTAAAGAAAATTTGTAAATAAATTTAAAGCATTGTTCACATAAAATCTGATCACATTTAAAAACGATTAATTTTGTAACAATTGCTGTCAAGAATTTAATCAACTGGAGTAAATTTGTACGAATGCTGAGCAATGGAATTTCATAACAAAAAGAATATAGTGCAATAATTCGTTGAAAATCCGGTAGTGTGGAGTTCAATGATTGCAAAAAACACTTTCAAAAACAATTTCTATATATGTTGCATTAAAATCATTTGCATATTTGAGTTTAGATTTTCAAAATACAAAAAAAAAATAATTAAATAAATAAATAAAATATTACAGCCATATGTTGTTTATAATACTGAATTCAGAAATGTTCCTAAATATATATATTAAATATAGTTAAGGTAAAAATATAAATAATAAAAATATAAAGCATTGTTCACATAAAAACCGTTCATAACTAAAACGATGATTGAATACTTTTGTAACAGATATTAATAATTATTCATTATTATTTGAGAAGAATTAAAAAATAAAGATATACATATACGAGGTTTGATCAAAAAATAATCGTTATTTTCAATTTTTTCAAATAGTATTTATTTATTCATCAATAACTTTCTTGTCCCCTTCAAAGTAATTTCCTTCAGATATAATACACTTATGCCAGCGTTTTTTCCAACCTTTGAAACACTTCTGCAACGCGCTTTTTGGTATCATCAATAGCTCCTATTTCGATTTTTTTTTATCTCCTCAATCGTAGCAAAACGCTTTCCTTTCATCGGTGTCTTTAGTTTTGGGTATAGAGAAAAAAATCAGCGGGTGCCAAATCCGCTGAATACGTTGGTTGAGGCATAATAACGGTTTTGTTATTGACCAAAAACTCACGCACGAGCATCCATGTGCGAGCTGGTGCGTTATCATGGTGCGAAATCTATGATTGGTTCAAGGTATTATTCCTTATTGACCGTACGACCTTGTAGCAAGAATTCATGATGCGCCACGGCATTTCAGTCGAAGAAAACATGGAGTAAAACCTTCACATTTGACCGAACTTGACGTGCTTTTTACGGTCTTGGGTCTTCTGGACGTTTCCATTTAGCAAGCCACCTTTTCATAGACCGGCTCACATATATAAAACGTATTTGTGTGCAATATTATTCGGAAACCAGCATTTGTAAGAGAGTTATGCTCTTTAAAGTGATTTTCGGCAGTGGGCCTTATATGGGAGCTATGACCAAAAATGGACCGATCTGCACAAAATTCGACATTATTTATCACTGATTTGTGGATAAACTTGTTTGGACACTCACTTAATTCAAACATTTATGATCGTTAAACCCCTATTTTGGGCAGGTTATTTGTATGGGTGGTGCGAGGTGAAATAATTGCCCAATTTATACCAATTCCAATTCCAACCGGGATTGGACCAAATTTTATCGAAATAGTGTCTTTAAAATTGTAATCTCTGCGCACTAGCTTTACATAGACAGCCAGCCAGACGGCCGGACGGCAACGTTAAATCGTCTCAGGAAGTAATACTGATTCTTTAAAATTTTTAAAATTTTTTTAAAATTTCTGCAGTGTTACTGGATTTTATTCAATATAAATTTTTTGTTGTTTTACTTGATAAACTTGATAAACTTTTTTATATGTAATATGAAAAATTAAGGTCAGCAATTGTATGATTTTTTTTTCAGTATCATACGTATATATTTGTAGTATATTGATTTAATTAAAAAGAAATTATTTTTACACTTGACCTATTTGTGTTATTTTATAGAAAAATGTTATTATATATGTGCATAAGGAGGGATGTTGGAATTGTAGGGCAATTACAATTGGTTTGTTATTGAGGTATATTTCTTAAATTCTTATGGTTTAGTTTGAATTGGTAAAATTTAGTAGTTGCTTACAACTAAAATATATAAGGCTATTTTGAATCATAGGGTTAAATTTTAATTAAACTTACGAAATGAAAAAACAAAACTTAATTACGGCAAATTAAAAGATTTGAAATTAGTTATTAAAAACCAATTCTCAAAAGCTTTTGTAGTTATAGGTTGCTATATTTAGTAACAAATTATATTTTCCTAGTTATTAGCCATTATTTTCTATCATTACAGCTTTACAATTTCCTTAATTGCATATCAAAATCCTCTAACATTGCCACAAAATAAAGCAATTAATTTTCTTAGAAAGAATATTATTAAAAAATTAAATGAAATTTTAAACAAGCCTTAACTACAACCACCAACACATGTAGTTTTAGTGTTAAAACTTTAATTTTCCTTTTGAAAAGTTTTATATATACACATAAATTAATTCCAGCAAACATATCAGAAATTTTTACATGACTGCTTAAAGCTGCAGTTTTATACATTTTTATTATATTTAATATTTATGTAAATAAACAAAAATTCTTTTATAGAATATATATTATATGCAGACGAATGTTAGTATTTTTACCTAGAAAAACTATCTACCGGATGTATATGTGTTACAAGACAAACACCGCACCTATTGTATATACAGCAGTGTTCGGCATAAAGAGAGAGAGAGACAAATTTTCTCTGTAATTTAAACTGACCGGCTATTTTTTTGTTTGTTTTATTTTTAATATGGGAATTTGTTGCATTCCTTTATTTATTTCCAGGACAGGCACCCTGCTGTCTTTGTTAGGCAGGCGATCACTGATTTATAGATATTTAGGTAAAATATTAAACAGATATACATACATATTTTCAAACAATAAAAGCTTTTCATAAGAGAATAACTCTAACCCTTAAATGCCATTTAACCCTTAAGCGAACACCAGAGCCTGGCCAGGCATTTTTAAACATTTTTATATGTAGGTTTTTACTTAAGCTAGATTTACACGATTGAAATTTTCTTCAAAATTACTCTTCAAAATGCTTCAAACTCGTATAAAAAGCAAAACTTCTTTAAAATTTATTTATTTAATATTTATTAATAGTTATTATAAATTCTTCAAAATTTATTTATTTAATAGTTATTAATAGTTGTTAAATAAATAAATTTTGCAGAAATTTTGCTGTTTACACGAGTTTGAAGCATTTTGAAGAGAAATTTTGAAGAAAATTTAAATCGTGTAAATCTAGCTTTAGATATCTTAGGTGGAGCCCCTTAGCTTTTTATAAATAACTCAATTAAGGTCTTTTGTACAAAAAAAAATTATAAAAAAAAAACTTTAAATTGTTTATCTGTAGGCGTGGTAATTACTCTCAACATGTTTGTAACACCAGGACCCATCCAGACCCTATAATATTATGTAGAGAATGCAGCAGTTAACAAATGTATAGTGCTACAATGAGCCCTGAGGTAGACAAAATCTTTGAAACAGTTGCAAAATCTGACACTAACTATGTTTTTGATATTGGCCACGAGTTAGAAGTTGATAATGAAATTGAAGATTTTTAATTTAAGTCCATACAAAATATAAGAAGTCCCAGCTAGGCCCTGCGGTTCGATTATGTGCACACATTTTGGTGTTTGCTTAAGGGTTAAAATGAAGTGAATGTAATAGTAAACTTTCAAACGAAATTTTACTCTTTAGTCTCCTTCTTACAGACTATTTTCCTAGCTGCAACATATTGTCTCCATTGACAATTTCATTGAGCTGCCTCTGTCTTTTATGTTGTATCCTAATAAATAAAATACAAGTATATAATTTGAATATGAAATTTAAATTTAGCAAGGATTTATTATAAATAATACACATGCTGGTAACATGCAGTACAAAAATATACATAAATATTTTTTGGAAAAATATTCTTGCACCAAAACATATACTAAAAGGATTAAAAACATGTGAGAAATTTGAGAAATATGTTATGGAAAATTCCAGTTAATTTTGAGTGAAATTAATGTTTTGTTTTTTGAATATAAAACAACTCTCGGAATAAAGAATACTGACAGAAAATACGAGGTATGTATCAACTGGCATATCCTGTAATTTAAACATATTTAGCATTAGCATAGAAATTACCCATAATGAGAATATTGCTGACATGGACATCAACTAGTCTTCTTAATGATATCAATAAAAATGAATCGCCCATATGTCGTGTCCTATACAATCTTTCAATCGCTACCAAAATAAATATGTTCTTTAATCAAATGTTTCTAATGCTTGGTTTTCACTATTTAATTTTCTTGTCATTTTTGTTGTCAAATTGTCCAAATTGTTTTCAATTGTATGAAAACGGGTTGTCATATGGCGTCATCTATGTTTGCAATCATGATTGCAATCTCATTAGACGCCATAGATAACCCGTTTTCATACAATTGCCAATAATTTGAACAATTTGACAACAAAAATGACATAGTGAAATCTAAGCATTAATAATATATCTTGGCAACTATCTTGCAAAGTCTGAAAAAAAAGTAGAGATATATTCATATAATCACAACTTTCCACGAGACTTGCCCAATGGTTGATGTCTACAGAATTTGACATTCGATATCGAATAACACATATCGTAATTTGAGATGATGTTATTCGATATCTAATAATCAACTAAGTTACATCACTCGTGATATTATTCGATATGTACTTTTTCAAGCAAATCAACATGCATGAAAGAAAAAAAAACAAAAGGAACCCAGAAAGTGGACTAGTACCGTCAAGTCTATAACCCCTTTATTCTCTTTTTCCTTCCAACCCAAAACTATTTGTCTAGAAGTGTCAGGAGTGAAGAGTGTGAAAGCGGACTTAGAATTTATCAAAAATTACGATTCGATACATATTGATTGCAGTAATGAGCTGACACGACTCGTATCATAATATTCAGCCTTATTATGACTGTCGTTTTCTTTTTACGACAACGACACTTTCGTAATAGATTAAAGATAAAATTAAATTTGTTTCTTTAATCTGTTACGAAACAGTTGTTGTCGTAAAAAGAAAACGACACTCATAATAAGGCTGATTATTTGATACGATAGTCTATACGCTTTCAAATGCCGCATTTTGGCCTTAGGACTATTGGAACTACATACTTCTAGAAAAGTTTCTTATGGTTTTACTAAAATATAATCTGCTATTACTAAACTACTTCTATGTAATACAGCAAGTATGTAGTTGTCATTATAAAGACTTGCAACACGTAGTGACAAGTTTTTGCTAAGAAATCTTTTCCGTTATCTTGATCTTTTATAAACAAAAACTTCTTAATATAATAAATAACTATTCCAACAACAGTTCTTACTGGTCATCCTTATTTCCACAAATATTGCATTAGTGTGAACATAACTTGGCTACCGTTTATAAATTAAGCTAAATTTCTTACATTTATTGTTACTTTATTTAGAGTTTTGCTAAAAATACTTATTTAGTTGTCAAGTCATTTTCTATTTTCATACATACATACAGTGGGAAGCAAAACTGTCCGGATGTTTTGCATTAAGAAAGTACTTTTGCGCCTATGCCAATAGTATTCTTTTGCATTAGACTGGTATCTGCTGACTTTCATTTCATCGCTCCAAATAACCCGTTTTCAGTCATCTACTGTCCAATTTTTGTGGTTTTTCCAGAAATGAAGTCGTTCTTTACATTTCTATCGGAAAGTGGTGGTTTTTTATTTTTCACACTGGCTCCTAAACCAATTATGTCTAATGCTCGTCTAAACGTCAAGCAACTGACTTCCTTACCAATACTTTTAGCAGCATTTTTCGGGGTCTTGATGTCCTTATTCTGTAGCAAACGTTTAATCCGCCGGTCATCACCATCAGAAAGCAGTCTTGTTCGACCCCCTTGATTATTATTGCAAGCTACGGCATGAATAAATATTTTGCAATAAATTTTTCACATTGTTTTCAATGTCAGTTGACGTTTTGCTCATTTTTATTTAAAAATCAAGTTAATCACTTCACAGGTCTAACAATAATGCACAAAAACAGCAATAAAAGCTTGATAACGAGATGGCAACAAACAAACAAAACCAACGTGTTTATGTGTACATATATATGATACTATCTTTAATGCAAGACATCCGGACAGTTTTGCTTCCCACTGTATGTATATCCTGTAAATGGCCAACATGTGTCTGTATATTAAATGATTTCCTTACGCTTGTTATGTGTTTATCAGGAGGCAAATTAAAAGCTTTCTTATTAACAACATTCCTCTAAACTATATTTAGATTTTTAGCAAACTTATTTAACCATTTAGCCTTTCTTGCTGATAAAAAAGAAACACATTTAATCATACAATAAATTTCCTACTAAATTAATTAATCTACTACTCCTTAACTTGGCAAGCCAAACTCTTGATTCTTAGTTTTTCCTTTGGTTAAAAACATGTTTTTTATGGTTAGGGGAGTAGGGAAATATCTACTAAGATAAAATCATATTAATTTATTGTAGGTCAATGTTGAGAAATTTTGCTGTTTTTTACCTTTGCTTTTGAGAGAAAGTAATAAAAAAAAGAAACCCCCTAAAATTATGCAATAAGTTGTGTTTGCTTAAAAAAATATTTTCACAAGGCAACAACACATTAAGATCAAAATCAGTAATATGGCTAGAAATGGAAATAGGTAAATAAATGGGTCTTATAAAGTAATTAAGTAAATTTTAGCACACACACACACACACACCCTTTTTATTGGAAATTGTGACAAATCCGGTTTAAATAAATTGCAAAGAAATAAAACAGAAAATTAATTAATTTTAGAAGAATATTTAAGGCTTGAAGTGTGATTAATAATTAAAGGATTTTTTATGAGTCCAAGAGGCAAAGAGATAAAAGAAATGGAGTCTAGTTTTAGTTGCTGATAGTAGAAGTAAAAACTAAAGCATATTTAGGGGGGTTAAGATGTTTTTTATATTTTGCAATAAAATTATAAGTATTAAATAGTGCAGGAAGATTATTTATAGTGTTTGCATACATTTTTATTTAATGAAGTTCTAAGACTATATATTACAAGGTTTTCTTTGTGTAGATAATATGTTTTACAACAAATGAAGGAGATGTTTCTACAAAGTTTATCATACTGCTATTGACAATTTATGGCAAATACTTTACAAATCATAAAATAAGTAACCAAAACATTTTAGTTTTAAACAATTTCCAATTATTATATCATATTTTTGTTAGTATATTAACAAGTTAACACAGGCATAAAAGTTACTTAAGAAATTATTCAACCTTAATTATATTTCAATCATTTAAATCAATTTACTTTAACTTGTCAGAGACATATAATTGGAAACTAGTGCACTTTTGTTAAAATTATTAACAATATTTCTTTGCAAAACCTCTTTGCTTCATTACAGCCTTACATCGAATATATAAGACTACGACATCGCTTAACATCGCCACCTTCACTACCTGTCAAAAATAACCATATTGGTTATATATTTAAGAAGGGTTTGGGTCTAAATTGGGTTTTAATCATTCCAAAACATTGATGAAATTGTCCGTAAAAAACTTTGTTTGTCTTCCTTCTTTGTCCATGGCAGCATTACATTATGTGGGGCCAACACCATTCTAGGAGTAACATTCTCATACCAAAATAGAAGTTCCACCATGCTTCACTGCCCGTGAAACACTGAGAGGTTTAAATTCTGGATTAATTGCCCTTCTATTATACCTTTGATCATCATCAATTAATTTTTGTTGCAACGTTTCAAAGCAAATACTTCCACTGATTTTGCACAAAGTTTTCAATGAACTTCAGTTAGAAGAGGCTTATGCTTCCATGAAGCCCATCTTACAACAAGTTGCATCGTGACATTTAATTAATCTTAAATGATTTTTTTGGGTTGACTTTAGAGATTCGCCTTTTCAGGCGGACGGTGTGGTTCGGGTTTTTTGAACTCTTCTCTTTTATTCTTTATAAGACTTACCAGCTTATGAAGCTTAAAAATGGTGCTTTTTTGGTCAGGGTACAGCTTTTGCCTGTTTCCATTATTAGTTTAAAAAAAAAAAAACTTAAAATACTTCTTTCAAAATAATCGAACGTTTTCACAGGTCAAGTCTGTTTTAGCTACGAGTGACTTTTACCTGTTCTAAAAAAAATTCCTAGCTGAAGATGCAATGACAGTTGTAAACCACTATTTTGAAGGCCTTGAAGAAAACTATTTTAATCAAGGAATAGAATTCCTAGATAAGTGTTGGACTAAGTGTATTGAAGTTTCAGAAAAATAAATTTTTTTTTTTGAAAAACTAACTATTCTCTTTCTCCGCTAGGCTAAGAAGTTTCCGAACCGGCTTCGTAGTCTACGTTTTTTCAATTAACTGTTGTTTAGGGTGGACACTTTTAATTTTACCATAACAAACGGATTAGTTGAAAAATTTGTTACTTTTACAATGTGATCGGATATTTTTTTTTTTTGCAATTGCTTGAAAGCTTAAGCCACTTTTTATGTAAATTGAAATGTGTCTCTTTTCAAAATCATTAAGGTACAAAACTCTCGTTATTTTACAGAAAATTGTTGAGAATTACTTAAAAAGGATAAATAAGAGTTATACTTTTGTTTTATAGTATCCTTGTTTGCTTAGCATAAAATGTAATTATAGTTGTGAAACACTAACCAAATATTATTGCACAATTTCTCTCTTAAAATAATAAAGTGATCTATAAAATTTTGCATAGAAAGAGATCATTAACCATAGTCTTAAAAAATGTTAACGTTTTAAAAAAACTGTTTGTAGCTTTACAACAAATAGCAAATATCAAGTGTAATTATAGTAATGCAACACAGTGTATTTAAATGGCTATAGAATATTAAAAACTGCTAAAGCTTTTGCAAGACTTTGAATTAATTTAGCGTTTCTTAATCTCTCTCTCTCTCTCTCTCTCTGTTTCTTTCCAGCAAATTTATTCTACACTAATGCTTTTGGGGTTTATAAAGCTTTTGCCATAAAGCTTTTGTTATAAACATTTAGAAAATAAGCCAAATAACAACCACCACTCATTCCTAAGAAAAGAAGCCGAATAACAACAACAAACAAAAGAACAACCAAACTAAAAAGTTTATAATTAAAACAAAACAAAACCCACAAAATACTTTTTTTGTATAAATGTATTGTAAATGCTTGCCTAGTGAATAAACAAAATATAATTAACTAAATTAAAAATAAACTAAATAAAACTGCTAAATAAATTATTTATAAATTAATTGTATTTATACCTAAAATATTTATATAAATAATAAAAACTAAACTAAATATAAAATCACTAACATATAATTGAAAATAACAAAATAAATGTGTGTTATTGATACAAAAAAATTTCAAAAAAACAAAAAGCTTTTTATGTTTTCAAAGCTTTAACACCAAATTACAAAAGCTTAAATATTAAGAAAACATTTTTTTGTAAAAAACTAACATCAATTTGTAAAAATATTAGATGACAATTACAAATATAGTCATATAACTAAATATATATATATATATATAAAAAAGACAGTATACAAATGTTAAAATAATGTTTAATAGTAATAACAACAATAAATAATCTTAAATATTTAACAGCAACTAAATAAAGAGAAAGGGAAGCTTTTTTTTCAAAAACAAAAATATGTTGCAAGTATAGAACATTCTGAAATAAAATTCAAAAATCGAACATTTCAACAAGACAATAGTTTCAATAAGCTGTTTAAGAATTAACAATTGAAATACATTTAGCCAACAACTAAGAAATTAAAAGCTAAAAAGAGTTATTTTTATAAATTTTTGAAAAGCTGCTCTAACAAGTTTTCTTTAGAAAACTTTTAGAACAGTTTTGCAGGGTTTAAAAACAACTGTTTGACAAAAATCTGAATTGAAAATTTTAAGGACAGTTTTGCCTATAAAACTTTTAAATGAGTTTTGTATCAAAAAGAATAAGGCTCTCTTTATATAGAAAATTTTAGACTAAAAAAGCTTTTGGGCGAAAAAACTTTTTCACTTTTCAATATAAATTTTATAACAGGGTTTTCCACAAACACTTTATTTCTCCAACAGTAGTACAGTAGAATAACGAGCAAATTTTTAAATTTTTCCTGCTGACATATAAGTCTGCTTTCACACTCTTTAATTCTGACTCGTCAAGACAAGTATTTTTGGGTGAGAAAATGGAAAAGAGTATCAATGGGGTACAAACATGACGGTACAGTCAATTTTTTCCCCTCATTATTAATTCCTTTTGTTTGTGTTGTTTGTACAAAAATGTAATTGATGTGTGTAAATGAAATGGCAAGTTCAAAAGAGAGTTGAACAAAAACTGGTTGGCTAAAATTGAAGAGTGTAAAATAGGACTAAATAGTAGAAGGTTTTTATTTCGATCAATTATTATTTTTGGTCAATATAATTGTAGTTCTGAGACTGTGTTTAAGAATTTGGTGGATAAATATGACGCATTTGGGCACTGGAAGGGAAACCTAAGTATAAAGGCCTACAAATGAAGATTATATTGAACAATGTAAAGAACCTACGCACAGTGGTTTAGAAACGTTTTTTTTTCTAGTTAATTTTGTATTTTGGGAGCTATTAAAGATATAATAACTAAATTTAAATTAGTTGGAGCTGGATTATTAAAGTGGGTTCACATGCTGCGATTTGTCGCCTTTATTTGTGTCGTTTATAATTTAAATCAGTGAACGTCACTCATAGACGCCAGAGGCCGATGGCTAGGTATAGATGTATAATAAGAATGTAAGACAACCTCGTTATAATCATCAAAATTCAATAGAAAATTGGAGATTTTGCATTAATTAACTCATTTTAGAATATACTACAATAAATTTACTAATGCAGCCGCTTCTCTTGCAGCCGACCACTGCTTTAAATCCTTTCCTAACTCTTTTTAGCTTTTAGTTTTAAAATCAACAATAAGATAATTTCTTTTTTTATATTAATATATATAATAAACAAAATTTATTTAGACAAAAAATTAAACAAAATTATATACATATTTGTCTATACATATATTATATATTAGCGCTCGTATATACATATAATAAAATAACTATTTATAAAACATTTCTTATATAAAAACATATTAAACAAATAAAATAAAATTTAAATTTAATTGTTGATATAAATAATTGATTTATTTTACCATATGTATATAAATATTTATAAAAAAAACAAACAAAAGTATCAACCAAAATAAAAAAAAAAAAAAATATTTACTTATAAATGTTAAACAAGGAATACATAATTAAATTTAAGTTAATAATTATATAAATGAAAGAATTATTGTATAAGATAAATAAAACAAATAAAAGAAATTACAAAAGAAAAAAATAAAACAAATAACAAATAAACAAGAAACAAAATTCAATAAAAAGCTAAAAATTAAAAAAAAAAAAAAATACAAATTGACAAAGTAAGTTTTAATTCTTTGAATGAAAAAATGGTTTGTACTAGAATTTCTTATTTTGGTTGCGAAATAATGAAGTGTTGGCCTTATTAAATTGATTCCTAAAACGAAGTGACCAAACAAAGTTCTTAATAATTTACCAAAGATTAAAAAGAAAGGAAATATCACGGTAAATTTTAGTTTTCTAGTAAACATGATCGAAACGTAACATACGAGGGCGGTTTGGAAACTTCTTAGCCTAGCATTCGTGATTTTTTTATAATGGAAAAATTAAAAATTCGTGGTGTCGTTAAATATTTAAATAAAAAAGGTTTATTGGGACAAGAAATTCATAATGATGTGGTGAATGTGTTAGACGAAAGTGCTCCTTTAAAAAATCAAAAATTGGGTTGCTGAATTTAAACGTGATCGTACAAGCATTGAGAATGAACCATATAGTAGACGTCCAACAACAGCAACAACATAAATTGAAGCCAATGTGCATGATATGGTATTAAATAATCGACAAATAAAAGTGCGTGAAATAGCTAATATAATGGGCATCTCAAATAATCGAGTCCATATAATTTTGCATGAAGAACTACAAATGAAAAAGCTTTCTGCAAGATGGGTGCCGCATTTGTTAACAGTCGACCAAAAACGCATAAGAATGAAAAATTCTCAAGCTTGTTTGGATCGTTTGAAGAAAAATAAAATGTATTTTAAGCGTCGTTTCATAACTGTTTATGAGACATGGATCCACCACTGTACTCCAGAGACAAAAGAACACTCCAAGCAATGGAAGTTGAAGGCAGTGCCCCGGTTTTTTTTTTTTTGGAACTTCAACGGTATTTTATTGATTGACTATCTGCAAAAGAGTAAAACAATAAATTCAGAGTACTATTGCAACATTTTGGTTCAATTAAATATAAAAATTCGAGCAAACCACCCTGGCTTACAATACAAAAAAATAATTTTTCATCAAAACAACGCTCCAGCGCACAAGAGTGTTTTAACAATAGCTAAAACCAAGGAATTTAAGTACGACTTGCTTGGCCACCCACCCTATTCGCCTGATTTAGTTCCCAGTGAGTTTTACCTGTTCCCAAACCAAAAAAAAAAAAAATCCGAGCCGGCATGAAGATGAAATGAAGATGCAATTACAGTTGTAAAGCACTATTTTGAAGGCCTTGAGGAAAACTATTTTTATCATGTGATAGAATTGCTAGATAAGCGTTGGACTTAGTGTATTGAAGCTTCAGGAGATTGGAATAAAAATGTTTTTGAAAAACTAACTATTTTATTTCTGTGCTAGGCTAAGAAGTTTCCGCATCGCCCTCGTGTTATCAGTTTCGTCTGTAGCCATATTATGAACTGGAGCGCAACCTGAGCAATGAGTGTCAAGTAGCAATTCGAGGGTCTCCTTACTACTCAAGGTCCAACTATCGCAGGATTTCTGATTGTAGCAATGATTCATTAACACGGATTATTTTCCAACAATTTGTTAAAAAAAAATTTTAAATTTTGAATTTAAAAAGCCACACTTTAGTACATGCAAGTCTTTATTGTACTTATTATTTTCTATTTTGTATTGTAAATTATTTTGTTTAGCATTAAACCTAAAATAAATGACAAACAACATTCTTCAATTTTCTTTATTAGTTTTATTTTTGTACAATAAAAAGTGCAAAAGGCCCAAACATATACCAAAATGTGTTTCCCACTGTACATGAGCTTTGCGTGAGTAGTATTTTAATAAAATAACTCCATTTGTTCAAAAGCTAAAACATTATTACCAAAACAAAATTCTTACACATCATTGCATCATTGTAAAGTTTAAAACTAAAATTTAAATTTGTTAGTTCTCATTCGTAATTCCCGCTTTTTAACAAATTTATATTATAAAAGCTTTGGTGCATAAGACCAGTAAATAAATAACGCTAGCTAAAGCTTTTTCTGTATTTCTCTTTAAAGATCTTTAAAGCTTTATATATAATGCTCTTTCAAATATAAATTTTTTATAAAAAAGCTTCTTTTTCGTGTTCTCTTTTTAAGTTGATTTAAGTTAGAGTTTACCAGTGTTACCAGAAAATGAATTTCAAAATATGCTAAAACTTGAAAAACTAAGTGCTAAAGTGTTCTACAGAAGAAAAAAAAAAGTGCTAACTTTTTTCAATGTAACAATACAATTTTTATTTCAAATAACATAACAATTGTTGACTTATTTTAATAGATTTCATATATTAATTCAAAAATATTCCGTGTTCATTTACTTACCACAACGAAAGATATTCAGTTAAAATATTAATAAAATTTATTTTTTATTTCTCCAAAAGTATTTTTTTAGGTTAAATTGCAAAAAGTTTTTCGAGAAAAAATTTTTTTTATCGAAATGCATTTTCGAGAAACAAAGTGCTAAATCTAGCACTGAAAGTGCTAAAATGACAACACTGGAATTTACTGATATTATTTAAATACTGAATTGCTCTTTCATATTTTCTCCTTTCACATTTAATTTTAACTTTTTTTAACTTTTAGATTTAACCCTTCTTTAGTATTTATGTGTGTGTTTTATTATCATTGATTACCTATAAACATTTTACAGACCATAAATTTGTTGTGTGTTTTAATAACTTAATTAGTTTACCCTGTCCTTTTTTAGTGAGCGGTGGGGGGAGTATGTAGTTTTCCAATAAAGTAAATCAGTTTTCTATTTTTATGGACTTTTTACATGTTTAAAATCTATAACAGAGGGAAATTTAGTAATAGACTTAAAAATAAGAAAAATAATGAAAGAAATATGCCGTGATGATTTAACCCTTTATTAGTTGTTCTCAAGGTGGTGGCAAAATTTTGTTTTTGTGGTTATTTTCTTTTGAGACAAAGAAAAGGAAAAGTACATGGGAAACAATTTGTTTGTCATAAAACATAAAAATAGCTTGAGAAATTGAAACTGTAAGACAAGTTTTTATCTTCCTAGACTCTATCTGAATAAAGTTCGTTAGAAAAGTTCGTTCGTTTGTCATAGAACATAAAAATAGCTTGAAAAATTTAAATTCTAAGACAAATTTTCATCTTCCTAGTCTCTATCTAATTAAAGTTCGTTCGTCGTTAAAAATTTCTAAGACCTTATGTTAGCCTCTCGTAAGTGATCTGCCGTTGAGTCTAAATTGTCAGTCGCGAAATGTCTACCTAAGGCCCTTGATTTTTACTGTTTCAAATCTTTTCTCTCAGTGCATTCTCAACTTTCTTAGCACATCGTTTCTATTGACCTCTACTGTGTGTTTTGTTTGCCTTTACTGAAAGAACCCTCAAACAGTTTTTGCATAAAAAACGAATTTCTTTTGAAACCAATATTCAAGGTCAATTATTAGGTCATCCATAATTAAGTACCTGTATTAAATAAATAAAAAAAATAATAAGAATACCATAAAATAAATAAAATGGCTTAATCATCAAATAGACCTAAAATTTTATTTCAATTTATACTAAATATATAATGAAATGTTCCAAAAAAGCTGATATTCAAATACCTGACAATAAAAGTGACTAATATATTAACAACTTATCAAAATCAGATTTTTTTTTTGTAAATTACCTAAAACCACAATAATTTATGGTCCAATTAATTAACGCATTAAATGCTTATTCTAACAAACAGCTAATCATCTGAAGAGGTATTTACATTGAGGGTAAATATAGCTCTCTTTATTTAACTCTTAAAACTTTTTGAAAGCTCGCTCTTTTATCAGCTGCTTTAGTTTTTAAGAGTTACATTTTTGATAACGTTTGAAGTTTTTCTCTTAGCAGCTTATTTAATTTAATTCTACGTAGTAAAATTTTAATCGATTGTTTATTTGAAAATACAGAAAAATCTTTTCAAATATATCTATCATACAGAACAAAATGGCAAGTGAAATATCTCTTTTATTTAGTCTTTTATGAGAATCGCAATGATATTTGTCACTAGCGAATAGTATTGTCATTCTCCAGATGACAATTGTCGATTTAATATTCCCTTCCATTTCTTCCATTTCGCGGTAAATGCACACGGACAACAAGAAGACGCTTAAATGAGTCAGGACTTCGTGGGAGCATTGCAGAAAAAAAACTCATTTTGCAAGAAAAATGCTCAGAAAAGATCCACGTTACTCGAATAGAGTTCTCTGGAGCGACAGATGTAAGTTAAACTTGTTCCAATCTGATAGAAAATCGTATGTTAGACCTCCTACAAATATAGCCTTAGATCCCAGGTACACTGTTAAAACAGTGAAACACGGTGGCGGGGCCAATTGAACGAGTTCAGGGAATAATGAATGCTGATTATATTAACACATTTTAGAAAATGTAATGGAACCGTATCGCGTTGAGAATATGCCCATCCAATATATTTTCCAGCTTGACAATGGCCCAAAGCACACTTCACGGTTAGTGAAGTGTTGGCTTTTAAATCAAAGTATTTATATATGTTCTTGACTGGCCACCCAAAAGTCCTGATGTTAACCCATTTGAAAACTTATGGCCAATTGTAAAAAGAGACCTAAAGGAAAAAATCCACGAAATAATGATGAATTGTTGCAGTTGGTGCAACAAAGAGTTTACCAAAAAGACTGGCGAATGTTGTCATAAACAAGGGTTATCCAACAAAATGTTAAAGTATAAGTCCGTTTTGTTAAACCTCACTAATGTTTTTTACATATACATATATTTTTAGTTTCTAATTATGTGACCAATTTGATATTGCGTTTTGTTTTTGGTGTTTAAATTAATTTTCTTCAAATAGTATTGATGCTGTGATTTTTTTTTAATTTAAACTTAATATTAATTTGTTACTTTACTATTTCTAGTTATTATTTTTAATATGTTGAACTAAATTTTTAAATTATATGAACAAATATTCATATATGCTTAAAAGTCGTTTCTAATTATAAGTCCACCATTGTGTATATTTAACACTACATTTCTTTACATATTTTATTATGTACATATATATTTGAAACTTTCTATTTATTTTACTCTTGATCTTCACTAAATATGCAATTTATTTCAGCATGTTATAATCAACTTTTTAACACCTGATAATTAATTTCTGACATACAGAAATGTCTGTTCTGTTTGGTCAAACATTAAATGACATGATTTTTTTTGTAACCCTTCAAAACAATCATTATTAATAAAAACATAAAGATAATAATAATAATAATAATGCCAGACGTATAATAAAAATATAAATTCCTGAAAACTATTACAAAAATTCCAAGCCTATTTTGATTTCTTTATCTATTATTGACCAGTGTTTTCTATGATCATTTCCGACGAATCAAGAAGAGAATTTCGGACATGCAAATTCAATTTCCAAGATCTCTCGGCTGTAATTCATATGGTAATCCCCAATTTCCGTGACTTTTGATGAATCCTGCTACTCGCAAAAGCCACTCTCTAATTAGTGTTTAAACTAGGAAATTAAGTTTCACTTATAATGACTTCCAAAGAAATTGTAATGATGGAGCAGAGAACAAAGCTGTACAGCATCGCCGTTCTCAATGTTGGGAATGGAAGTCAGAAGGCTAGACTTTTAAAAGCTATGTGCATCAATTTAATTTCAAGTTATCTACGTTCCCCGTGCTGTATGTAGCAACGTCTTGTTGAAACCACATGTCGGTCAAGTCCTGCTCTTCCATTTTGGGCAAAACAAAATTTGTAATATTTGCACGGTAGCGCTCGCTATTCCCAGTAACTGGCTTCGTTGTCTTTGAAAAAGTACAATCCAATGATATCACCACACACCATCCACAACAAACAGTGCATTTTTTGGTATGCATTGGCAGTTCTTCTGGCTGCTCTTCACACCAAATACGAAAATTTTGCTTGTTTATGTATTCATTTAACCAGAATGATAAAAAATGGATAAGATGCAATAATCTGCAAGTTTTGTTTATTTGTAAGTCGATTCATGGTTAAATTATGCACCAAACTGAACATTTTTAACAGTAACATGTTAAACGAAAAACAGTCCTGCCAAAAAGAAAGTTGCTAAAAAAAATCACCCTTTATACATACATATGTATGTATTTGCCATATTTAGCAAGGCCAACTAGATGATGCAGTTTTATACAAATTTCCATATAACTGGGTACGGCTAACCCATTTAAAGCCTCTGCCTACTCTGGCATACATAAAACTATCTCCATTTAATATTAATTAAAAAATAATAATGACCAAATTTATCATACTCTCCTCTGCCAATATAGCCCCACATTAGCCATTTAACCAAATAATAAATCCCATTATCTGGCCACACTCATACCCACAGAGCCAACAAACAAAATGTTCCATTTGCCAAACATACCACACCAAACACTACTCTCTCTCTCTACTCTACTCTCCTCAAACTATCTTACAACCAGCGTTACCACAACCAAAAAAAAAAAATTTGTAACCAACATTGAAATAAAAAATAACCAAATTGGAGAAAAATTAACCAAATTTTTTTTATTCATTTATTTATAACAAATTCAAGTTTTAATAAAAAAGAAACATATAAACATTGCTAAAAACAATAGGTTTGTTTAGTGACTAAAAACTTTTACAAATTTGTAGAAATTGTTACAAATATTTTTGAAATTTGTTACAAAAAACTTCTATTATATATAGGTACAATACGTTAAAAAATGTCTTCAAAATTTAATTTTAAAACTTGCCATGCTAATTTGATATTTACTAAATAAAATATTCTTACATTTTTTATTATCAATAAAAATAACCAAAATGAAAAAAAATACACACTGAAAAAAAAATTAACCAAAACGGCAACGCTGCATACAACTCTTTATATTAGTGCACGTGTTCGTGTGTGAGTTCTCAAAAATGATGAGTGATATTTATGCTCTTTAATTAAGCTTTATTTAGTGTAGTAGTTTCTTAATAATATTTTACAGCAAAACCATTATAATAAATTGACTCTTCTCTTACAGAGTGCGTTTGTCACTCTCACACCACTTTAACTCAGGCTAGTGTAGCATGATGGAGGGTCCCCAATATTTTTTCGTTGCTCATTTTTAAACAAAAACCAACAACCACATTAAAAGAAAAAAATACAACAAAAACATAATAAAACAAACAAATAAAAAAAGTTGATTTTAAGAATATCGCAGTGTCTTGTACAAATCAGTATTCATTTAAAAGCGAACTAAAGAAGACGGTGCGAAGTTTTTTTTTTCGAAATAAACAAGAAAAAGAATTTGTGAAAATTTCAGTAAAAATTTATAAATTTACGTAAAAATACCAATATATTTGTACGAAAATAAACGTAAATATTTTGGGAAAGATTTACAAATAAAAAAATATAGTGAGTTTTGTGGAAATAAATTAAACCTTTAGAAAAGTTTTAAAATTAAACAAACGTTAATATACAAGTTGATAAGTAACAAAATAATTTACTTTGAAGTCATTGGCGGAAAATGTGTTCAAATTAAAATGTACGTGTAAGAAAATAAGTGTGTAATTTAATGTTTGCACTAAAAAAAAATCAATTATTGTATATACATAATTTTAGTGTTGTGCGTAAAGAGAGTTAAACGATTCAAAAATTTCAGGTTTGAAAACTAACAAAAATATTTAACAGAACGTCAAAAAAAATTATATTAAATGATAGTGTTAAAAAGTAACAGCCTAGGGCTATTAAACGATTAGCTAGAATATGTTTTTAAAAATTTGTTTGTGTGAAATAAATTTTAAAAACTTCTAGACCAAAGCAGCATTTTTTAAAAATTTAAATTAGTTTTTAAACGTTTGTTTGGATAATTAAATTAAATTTGTTTAATATTTTCAAAACAGTTTTTATGATTTTTTTTAATGAAATTAATCGATTCATTTAATTTTTAACAACACACGATTAATTACATAAGACTTTTTTTTTTACAAAATTAAGCTTGAATTATAAATGTTTTATATTGAGCCTTAATTTTTTATAAATTCAGCTTTAAATTGTCATTTGTATAGCGACTGACCAAAAACATTATTTAAAAAAAAAAATTAACAAGTTGTTGTAAAACGGCAACAAAATTAGATATTTGCTGTTATTACACTCTGAACTGTTTGATAATTTAATCGAATAATCGACAACATAATTTGATAAAATTTTATTCCTTCAACGAATAAACAAATAATTGCAGAATTTTCAATCAAATAATGATTAAATATTGTACAGAGAAGTAGATGCAATTTTATGTGAATAATAGATTAAGTTTTATGCGAATATTCTAAATCGAATAAACGCATATTTTAAATTTTGCTGGCAAATAAATAAGATTTTTTTTCGAATAATCTGTTAAATTTTATTCAATTAAATAAAATTTTAAATTAAATGTTATTTATGCGAATAAAAAATAATCGATTAAAATTGATAAAATTTTAACCCTTTAACGCCTAAGACCGTTTATTAAGACAGATTTGCATATAAAAATTTGCTTAATAAACGTTTGTTAAATTTAATAATTTTGAATAAGGGGGTAAGTTTTTTTTCGAGTTTTTGTGAAATTTTACATACATATGTATGTACATACATATGTATAACTTTTAATATTCAGGCGCTAGCAGCTGAAGTAAACTACACCTTTTCAAGGTGAAATTCAGAAATTCCAAATTTATATTGAGTAATAACAAATTGTACCTTAGAAAAGCAAATCATTGATATTGAGAAATAACAAATTCAAGTTGAGAAAGCTTTAAGTTTTTTTCTAAATTTTTCGATTTTTTGTGAAATTTTACATATAATTATATAATTTTTATATTCAGGCATCATTGATTTGCATCAAATGAACTTTTACCATTTATTTTTCAAGTCCGAATATAACAGTTATAACCTGACCTTAACAAAAAATTTTATTATAAATCACTCAACTTGATTATTTCCGTTGTTTTCTTTTCTCTTTCTCTCAATCAAAACCTAAAATGTGTTCTTATAAATCACTCTTTTAGTGATATAACAAAAAAAATATATTTAAATGGTAAATGGTACCAATTAACCACTAAAATTAAAGTGTGTCTGTTATTTTCGGTCTCTTGTAAAAAGATAATTTTTCTCAGTGAAAGACTCATTTGCTTTATCAAACAATGTGGCATGTGTTTTCTTTAAATTTTCCCATTTTATAAAAAATTGGTTGGAATTGAAGTTTAATTTTAAATTCTTTATTTATGACAGTGGTTTTTATAGAAACTCTTGTGTACAACACTATTTTCTGAAGAAAATCTTGCGCTTAACAGTTTTTTCTATAGTAAATCTTGCGTATAACAGTAATTTCTATAAAAAATCTTACGCATAACAGTATTTTCTAAAGCAAATCTTGTGCATAACCTTATTTTCTATAGAAAATTTTGTGTATAACAGTTTTTTCTGTAGAAAATCTTGTGTATAACAGTTTGTTCTGTAGAAAATCCTGCGCTTAACAGTATTTTCTATAGAAGATCTTGCGTATAACAGTATTTTCTATAGAAAATCTTGCGTATAACAGTATTTTCTATAGACTATCTTGTGTATAACAGTATTTTCTATAAAAAATCTTGTGTATTTTATGTAGAAAATCTTGTGTATTTTCAATAGAAAATCTTGTGTATACACAGTATTGTAACTGTATATTCTGATTATTGTAAGCTCACGACAATATGCCAATTTATACATATTTCCTTTAGTTTTTTTTCGTTTGTTTTTACATTTATGTACCTATTACATCTTTCAAATTAAACTTATCATTCTAACAAAAAACTTAATGAGCAACAATTCCCATGGATAACCAACATACATATTTGATTAAACATGTCTGTCTCTTTTCCTAACACCTTTACTGTGTTTCCCAACACTAATTACACACTATTGGTGTTTTGTTTTTCTTGTTGTTGCTGTAGGTTTAGTGAGAGTATTTTTGTTGTTGCTGCTGGTATTGTGCACATTGTCTTGTGTGAGTACATAAATTTCTATGCTTTTTACTTGTAATTGTTTGGAATACATTCATACATCGATTTTTTGTTTATTTTTTTACCTTTTTTGTTTTTTACAAAACAAAACAACATTTCTTGTCTCTCTCTCCTACATTGTATTGTGTGTGAGTGACATTTATTTGGTGGCTTTTTTGTTGTTATTATTATTCTTTCCTTTGCTGTTGTTATTGTTTTTTTTGAATGGTTGTAGTGGTGTTAAAGCTTTTCCTACTTTTAGGTTTTTGAAGGTTTTGCTTGAAAAAAATATACAAACAAACAAAAGAAAAAACTACTTGAACTTAAAGTAGTGCCGCAGTACATTTGAATTTTCATAATGTTTATTGGTTTTTTGATAAGAGTTGTAATTTTTTTCTTATGCATTAAAGTCTGTTAGTTTTGGTAGGGTGCAGGGGGATTTAGAGATTGGTTAAGTCAAGTGTTTGTAACAACTCTGTATGTATATTTAAATTTCGTTTCAATTTTCTCTAGAAAAGTGAGTTATGCACAAGATTTTCTCCCTTAAATTCTGTTACACACAAAATTTTCGTTACAAAATTCTTTTACACACACAATTTTTTTTTTATAAAATTTAAAAATTTTCTTTAGGAAATTCTGTTATATACAAGATTTTCTCCATAAAATTCTTTTATACACAAAATTTTCTTTACAAAATTCTTTTGTAAACTCTTGTTATACACAATAATTTATCCATAACATTCTGTTATACACAAAATTTTCTTTAGAAAATTCTGTTATACACAAGAATTTTTCCATAAAATTCTGTAATACACAAGATTTTCTTTATAAAATTCTGTTATACACAAGATTTTCGCCATAAAATTCTGTTATATACAAGATTTCTCCTAAAATTCTGTTATAGGCAAGATTTTCTCCATAAAATTCTGTTATACACAAGATTTTTGTCCTGAAATTCTGTTATACACAAAAGATTCTGTTCCATAAAATTCTATTATACACAAGATTTTCACCATAAAATTTTAATATACACATGATTTTCTCCCTAAAATTCTTTTATACACAAAATTTCCTTTACAAAATTCTTTTACTCACAATTTACTTGAGTCAATTGTTTTTCTACATGTTTTGTTTACACAAACAACAACAAAACAAAAATAATGAGAAGCGCATAGTAAGCAATAGTTAACGTTAACAAAGCTTGTAGGGAATTTTTCAAACAATGTAATGTGCTAAGTAGTATTTTAAACGATAGAAAATCATAAAATATGTCTTATTATTTATATATCACTGGAAAGATAAAGAAGGGTAGTTTCTGAAAATGTAATAAACAATGTAGTTTGTGCTAATTTCATTTACTAAAGAGTATTTAAATGAGCCACATGCAAATATTGTTTAGACGTGGTGTTGTTTTTTAATTGTAGTTCTTATTGTTTTTATTGTGCACTCTACATATTTAGCCTAACCTACATAAAGCTAGGAACACAACAGAGACGAAAAACGAATTTTTGGTTGGGAATATTCGCCTCTAAAAACAGTTTTGTGTGTATGAAAATACACACATTAACGGCGTCGGTTGAATTCGTCATATGCGGCGCACTTTGCAATATAGTATATATCTGTTTCTTACGCCGCCGACCGATGAACAAACAATATGGGGTGACCATGTTTGGTTTTAGATTTAAATGTTTTAGTAAATAATGTTAAAATAATTTTAAATAAATATACAAAATATTTAACTTGTGTTTTTGTAAATGTTTATTTTTATAAATATGGTCACACTATTTATCAGCTGTTTTACGAAAACAAAGACTATAAATTATTAAAAATTATTTATTATTTTTCATCGTTATTGTACTTCATAAGATGAATTGTCGGCAACTAGTTCGTCATGTTGGGCGAAATTCGTCGTTCGTACCAGTTGTGTTCCTAGCATAATGCGTGTTTTGTGCTCTTTTTTGGAGTTATTGTTGGTATATGTCACAAAAAAAAACTCAAAAAAAATGTTATTGTTACTTTTGTTTTTATTATACCTAAATAGAGAAATTACTCTATTTACAAGAATTATCTTGAGTAACATTTTTTACCGTTATGCTCCGAATTAATTGCGAAGTGAGAGAGAAAAGTTATAGGTAGAACTTGAATTATTTATTTTCTTTCTTTTTTTGGGAAGATAATAAATTTGTTTGTTATTACAAACATTGATACACTTATTAACCAAACTGTATTGTTATGAAATACTCAAATATTTTTCCATTATTGGTTTTTTTGTTTTTTAATTTGAAAAGTATACATATGTACATATGTACATACATACTGTTACATATTGTTATTGATTAAATATCTTTGAATATTGTGGAACAGATTTTGCCAGTCAGTCAAAAAAAAAAAAAACTATTTAATAATAAAATAATATAACAAAACAGAAATAATTTAAATACATTTTGTTTAACCACAAACAGCTAACTAAGCTCAAGAATTTCGTGTGTTTTTGTAATGGTTTTAAAATTTAAAAAGGGGGTTAAATGTTAATAATGCCAATAGTTTTCTCGTAAGTTTATTATTTCATTCAATTAAATTTCGTCATGTTATGTACAGTAGAACGACTAATAGAAAAAATTGTTTTTTAACACAACTGAAAATTAGACTAGTGTTTTTTAAGATATTTGCCAACATACGAGTACCTACATATAGTATGTAGAATGGAAAGTCCGCTTATATGTAGTTGAAGTAGATTTTTCAAATTGTTGAAAAATTTTGTGAGCTATAGTCTAATTTTGTTTACTAATTGCTCCAACTGTTATTTTGATATTTTAGCACCTGTTACTCAATATTGAAAGAAAAAAAAGCGCACAAATACTTCTCACTCGAAGTTTATAGGAATTGAATTTCCTTATACCGAAAACCTTTGTTCAACGGAGAAAGGGTTAAAATATTAGAAACCGCATTTATGTTTTTCTTTAAATTTTAATGGTTACTCGTTAATTTTTAAAGTGGTTACTGGCAAAATATTATAACTTTATACTTAATAACAAATTAATTTATATTAATTATATATAAAAACATGTATATACTTCGCACAATTTTTAAGATTAGCTACCTACTTGTTATTTTTACAAGTGGTTATCCGAATAAAATAAAATTCCGAACTTATTGTTAACAAAATGTATTCCTTGCAATTCATGTATATTGAAATTACAATTCAAAGCTGCAATTCTTTTATAATTTTGGTGGTTATTTGTTAATTTTTTAAGTGGTTACTTGCATAAAAAGTAAGAAATTATAGCATTTGTCTGTCCAATGAAATTGTAACAAATTTATAAAAATTTTATACAAAAATATTTATTTATAAATTTCTATGGTTACTTGTTTTTTTACATTCGATTATATTAAAGTTTATAAATATTAAAATTCAAATTCTTTCATAAATTAAAATGGTTACTCGTTAATTGTTTAAATTATATAAAATTTTAATATTATATATGTATAAAATCAATTGCTTGTTATTTTGAAATTATTTCCATATAGAAACATTAAAATTTTTTCATAAATGTTTATGTTTACTCGTTATTTTTTCAAGTTCAGAAAATTAAATATTTACACATGCATTTTATAAATATTAAAATCTAATTTAATAATTCAAATTCTTTCAAAAAATTTAATGTTTAGTAGTTAATTGTTAAAGTGGGTACTATAAAATTTTAATTTTATATATGAAATCAATTCTTTGTTATTTTTAAATTATAGAAACATATAGTAAGATTTAAATATTTTCGTAAATATTTGGGTTACTCGTTAAGTTTGCTAATGGTTTCCCGACTAATCTAAATTTTGGAGTTCAATATTTAGAAAATATTACACATGCATTTTATAGATATTAAATTAAAACTCAAATTCTTTGAAAATTCATATGGTTACTCATTAATTTTAAAGTGATTACTTGCTTAAAATGTAAATTTGAAATCATTCGCTGTTATTTTTAATGAATTTTCTATATTAATATTTAATTATTTATTACGATTTGTACATTTGCTGGTTATTTTTAAAAGTGGTTAACTGATTAAATAAAAGTTTCGAAGTCAATATTTACAAAATTTTGCACTTGCATTTAATAGATATTAAAAAGATATCGTTAAGAAAAAACAGAAACCCCTAGAAATTAATTAAAACTTTATATAAAAACCTAAATCCTTCAATAATTCTTATGGTTACTTGTTAATTACACGGAGGGTATATTGAATTTGTACTGATGTTTGTAACGCCCATAAATGTTTGTCCCGAACCCACCCTAAAGTATAACGTATTCAATATTAAAGGCTCTACGTATTTCCGTACGTATTCTGAAGAGTTCTTTATTCCACCAAGATGTTTGGGGACAAGAAATTTCAAAGACCTTTACAATTGCCCTACTTAGAATGTTCTCGTCCCTTTCAAGACCCGCTGTCGTATCTTTGACTAATTTGTGTCCGAATACTATGGAACTTAAACCAATCAGCTCTTTTGGATTCCTAAAACATGTTTTTGGCTCCTGGTGTAGACCTATCTGAGAAACCTAAGTAACAAATTGTGGTTTGAAAAAGACTTCTTATTCGATACTCTCCATTAATTGGCCGCTAGATAAGCCTTATTATTAATAAGTTTAATAACCGAAACCTATTCCCAAAGTCGACTTAACGATGTTTTGCCTGGCTGAGTGATGACTGTCCATATAAAATTTGTGTGCAAAGTACAGGTTATAATTTTGAAGATATTTCGATAAAATTTCGTACATGATATTATTTCGGCCCAGGGACGGTTATGATTTAACTTGACTGAAAATTGGTGCATTATTTCATCTAACCCCCATACAAATGTCCTTCCAAATTAAGGGTTAAGCTATCATTAATGTTTGATTTATGCACATATTCAACACAAATTTCGCCACAAATAAGTTGTATATGAATATTAATCATATCTACAAATTTTTTGTAGATCGGCCTATAATTGAACATAGCTCCCATATAAGGCCCACTTCCGAAAGTTACTTTAATGATCATAAAGCTCTTAAAAATGTTGATATCTAAATAATTTTTCACACAAATATGTTTCATATATTCACAAATTATTCGGTCTAATTTTATGATGATCGGTACATAATTAGTCATAGCAACCATATAAGGCCTACTTCCGAAAAATCTTTCAAAAATGTTGGTATCCAAATAAAATTCATCACAAATAAGTTTCATATATAAAGAAATTATGATACTTAAATTTTGTAACGGTCGGTCCGTAATTAGCCTAAGCTCCCATATAAGTCGCCCTCCATATTTCTTTAAAAATCTCTAATATCTGATACTAAAAAATCTTAAATAGCTTCTGCATGAATGGAGGTGTCTCATAATGTTTGAGGGATAAATCCATTAAATGAATAAAATTTCCCATTAAATTTTTTTTATCTGGCAGTAGGTTTTAATGTAAATTACTATTATAAAGAAACCCCCGAGGGGACTATAGCCTTTGAATTCCCACTTTTAATTTTAAAACTCAACTTTCATCGCTTATTTGTAATTTACTATTTCTAATAAGAAACATTTTTACACTACCGACCCTTCTTAAATGAAAAAGCCCCAGAGGGGGACTTTATACCGCTTTAACCTTTACCTGAACATACGTATAAAAGACTTATGACCCAAAAACTATTTTACAAATTAATGTAGAATCATACGCCTCCATTTTAAAACCAATCAACAAACGAGCAATTAATTAGTTTATGTCACTGTAATTTATGTTAAACGATTTGTAATACAAACCTTAAAATATTCAAATCAAATTACAACACATTACAATAGAGATTTAATTAAACAACAACCAAAAAACCATAAAATGCTTCTAAAGATTAATGAGCAAACAGATCATAAATTTAAATGTTAATTTGAAATTTTTAACGTTAAACTAAACACATACACAGTTATTTAGAACAAAGCTAAATGACGTTATCTATTACTATAAATGTACATTTCATATATCATTTCACACTTTAGAATTTGTTGCAACCTTCAATATATTTCTGTTTTTTGTTTTTTATTTTGTTAAATATTTTTCAAGTTACTTACAACACAACAAAAAGCTAAAGTTTTGAAAAACAATTAATTGTTTGAAAAATAATACAAAAGCAATTATGTAAATTATTTTGTTCAGCAGCTTTCTCAATTCACTCACTTGCTAATGAAGCGATAATCGTAAAATCAATAAATTTTATTACAAACATTGAGAGTCTTTCAAATTGGAATGAAGTCCGTTTAAAATAGTAGAGGGAAATATACAAACATCATTATTTTTTACACAGCCATATACATATTTCAAAAGTAAATAATTAAATGTAATTGAAGAGGGGCGGCTACAGAAAAAGATTTTTATTAAATACTTTATTTTTGGCTCTAGTGCAAATGGGAGGGTTATATAATAAATTAGTGGTCAATTATAAAATGTGTTTTTTTTATACAAAACCAAGGTCTGAAGAAGCACAATTATTTTAAACAATTTCCCATCTACATTTCTACTGCTGTGACTATTAAAGGTGCGGCCATATTTGGAAAATAGCTATTTACTCAAAAAAGCGTAACCACTTGCTTTAGCACAAATTTGTTTGACTTTGTTTACTCTTACAAGAGTTTTGCAAGATCAAACAGCATCAAATAAAATAAAACTAAATATTTGTTGTGTCTTGTCCTAATTAAACAAATTTTTTTTAAATAAATAAACGAGTTCAAATATATGTTATTTAGTGGTTACGTCTTTTTCGGCAAATATTTGCCAAATGTGACCGTACTTTAAGTAACAATAATTTCTACATAAAGACGTAAGATTGATTTTTAAATTAAACTACATAAAAAACTACGATTGATGCTAAAATTTGTCCCAATTTACACGAAGCAATTTTTATTGAAAAGATTGAGGCGTCTATTATGAGCTGCATTCGACAATCGACTTTCGAATGTAAAATTTATATTATTAGTTGGCTTCACTATCGAAAATTTCGTTGTTCAACGAATTTTTTATCGAAATTAAAAATGTAATTATTTGTTTTGTTTTTATTTTGGTCAACCAAATACTACTTGTAAATTACTATTGTTAATATCCTGCAGGTCTAAGGACGTAAGTATAAAACAGCAATTGGAGAAGCTCGTTTCTCTCAGGGAAGAAGATCAGAAAACTGTTGCCAATTTTAATACGCTTGGGATGATTATGCCCTTTGAGCATTTTTGCAGCAGTTTATCAGTAATGGACAGCAAATCCACAAATGCTTCTTTACAGAGTAGAAATTTTTTTATAAATCTGTAAATAAAACCCCATCCAAAAATATACTCAAGTGGTAGAATCCATCTCCAAAATATTGCAAGCATCTCTTAGCCTTTTTCTGCTTCTGTCCAGTTCATCTTCATCAGATGAATCATCCAACCATAATTTCGTGGTGTTCATTTTTCTTTAAGAATTGGTAAATAAATATAACGCCAGCTGAAAGCTATGTACTATTGTGAATAACCCAAAAAGGGTGATTTTCATAAAAGTGTTTTTTCTTCGAATGTACACCGTAATACCAAGTGAAAATTCGTTCGATAAACATTTTCAAACATAGTCAAAATTCGAATTTTGCTCATAATAGGCATCCGATAGAATTTTTTCCTCGAAATTTCTACTACAGCAAGCATTTGACTTTGAAAAGACTTGCAATTGAAAATAAAATTTGACTTTGGAAATACCTGCAAATGGAGCTAAAATTGCACTACTTAATTCAATTTTGTTGGAGCAAAAATTGAACAACAGAAAGACATACGATTGAAGTTAAAATTGAAGTAAATAAAGTCCTACGATTCAAGCCAATATTTAACTTTGAAAAGACCTGTAATTAAAACTAAAATTTGACTTTGGAAATACCTGCAATTGGAGTTGAAATTGAACTATATAATTCAATTTTATTGAAGCTAAAATTGAACAGCAAAAAGACTTACGATTGAAGCTAAAATTGAATTACATAAAGACCTAAGATACAAGCTATAATTGAACTAAGATTGAAACTAAAATTTAACTTTGAAAACACCTACAATTGAAGCTAAAATTGAATTTTAAATAATCTACAATTGATGCTAAATTAAACCTTATAAAGACTTGAGATCAAGCTAAAATTTAATTATGAAAAGGTCTATAATTGAATCGAAAATTAAACCTTTAAAAGACCAACGATTAAAACTAAAAGTTAACATTTAAAGGATATCTGATATTGAAAGACTGAAGTTACGGTAACACTTGGCAAATATTTGCCGAAAAAGACGTAACCACTAAATAAAATATATTTGAACGCGTTTATATATTCAACAAAACTTCGCTTATGTAGGACTAGATATAACAAATGTTTAGTTTTATTTTATTTGATGCTGTTTGATCTTGCAAAACTCTTGTAAGAGTAAACAACGTCAAACAAATTTGTGCTAAAACAAGTGGTTACGTTTTTTTGAGTAAATATTTGACATGTTGCCATGTTGAGTAATGTTTACGATTAAAACTGAAATTGAAATACATAAACACCAGCTAAAATTGAGCTACTCAGTTGTTTATTCTTCTTTCTAGGTCGAGAAACACTTTTGTAAATTTTCAATTAAAAAACATTTTATATGGACAAACAATTAAAAAACTCTAACAAATCAAAATAAAACTCAATCAAATTAAAATAAGAAATATGACCATACTGCAGCTGTTTTGTATAAGAGATTGATCAAAATTAAACCACAAAATTAAACAACTTTTTTGCAGAGACACAGTAGCACAAAAGGAAGGAAAAAATATTAGAAAACCCGCAGCACAGCCAATCAATGAAAAACGTTAATAATAGTTAAATGCTGTCACATCTTAATTCGCCCAATTATTAAGTTCAAATTATAATAAAAACAAAAATTTTAAATACACACACTCTATTTCCCCATAAGTAATGAGAATCTAAACTGAATTAAATAAATAATTTAAAAATGCCAACACAAACACATCAAATACAAATTATATACAAATTATAACTTATAAATTAAATACTTTGCTTTTATGGGAGGGAGGGGATAGAAAATAGAAAAGAATTTGAAAATGGAACTTGAGTAGCATAGAAATATGTGAAGAAATCAAATCATCTGAAAGTGCTAAGTAATGAAATCAAATATCAAACACACACACAAAAAATGTTTATTTATCTATCAATAAATTGTATGTACATTAGAAATATTTTTATTAATTGGCTTCTAAGTAGCGTAAGTTGGAAAGAACTTAAACTATCTGCTACACAAAGTAATAGAATGATATTTAGAAAAAAAGAAAAAACAAAAACATGAGAGAGGAAAACAAATACTTAATTTAATAATAAAAACGAATTTATGATGATGAGTTGGTATAAAAAAATAAATCCAAGCAACAGTAATTGAATTGAAATCAAGTGTAATTGTAAAGTAATTTAGGAAATAATAATGAATAGACAAAGATAAACGAGGGTAGGTAAATAAGTTTTAGACAAAAACCTTGAATTTATATAAATATTTTAGAAATGTCTCTTGCTAGTTAAGATCACTTTTATCGAGTGACCTCAGGTCTTGGGGCTCTCCACGAGAAAGCGTTGCTTTTGTTGCCTATACAGATCTATTTTGGACATGCAGAAATATACGTTTAGCAAATAAAAATCTTAAAATAAAACTCAAACCATTAATAACCATCTATCTTAAGACAGACAGTTTTTCTTGGCAATGTTTTGCGTCAACACTTATTAACACGCTTCAAGTATACCCAGGAATTTCTTTCAGTCATTAAATAGTTAGTGACTTGTCAAATTAATATTTAACAGTACCCTTGCTTGCTTGCTTGCTTTAGCACTCAGGTTTCTTTGTCAAAAAAACTAACCACAAGTTGAAGGAACTTCAGTTAAGTATTTAATTTACGCTTTCTAATAATTTTCCTTTAAATTTGCTGATAAACACTTTAATGATTTAACTAATTTGCCAGTCAGCCAGCTAAGCTTATTTTGAAATTTCCAACCACATTAATTTCTTAGGTAAATTTTGTAGGTTTTTTTTTTTTTTTTTTTGATTTACCAAATCAATTGCGTTTTATTTTCTTTTCCTTTTGCACCTTCGCTTTACTTAATGATAATCTGGTTTTTATCGTTATTTTCTTTCAATTTTGTAAAATTTATTTAAAAAAATTTATATTCAATATCAGCTTATTTGCCGCCTTTTATTTGTTTAAGAATTTAACATTATAGCTGGCGTGAGGAGGCTGTAAACAAGAAAAAAAATTGTGTCGTTTTCTGGCAAAGAAAGTTGGTTTATTTTTGACTTTTTTGCAGAGATAATATAAATCCACAACATTTATAACCCAGCAAAATATGGCAATGTTTCATGACAAAAAAGAAAAAAAAAATTATTGATTGTATAAATAAAATTTAATTTTAATGCATACAACCATTTCAAAATGAAAGAGTACTCCACAAAAATTTTAAAAAGAATTCTAGTTTTTAACTCAAGTTTTATTATAAATTAATACCAGGAAATTAAATTTTGTAAAAAAAATTAAATTTAGTTTAGTTTAGTCGGTTAACCACTTAAAAATATCAAGTAACCATACAAATTGTAAAAAATATACACAATTTTCCTTTTACAATTAACTTAGAAACAATAAATAATCTATTTATACTGGTTGTAGGGTATTTTATCGTCGGACTTGACCGACTATACTTTCTTACTCATTTTTTTTTTGCAATTGCTTGAAAACAGAAGCAACTTTTTACTTAAACTGAAATTTGAACTTTCAGTTATAGTTTTGTTTTTCCAGTATTCTACATTGTTTTTCTAGTAAATGTAAATGTAATTATAGTTATGAAACACTAACAAAATATAACTGCACTATTGCTCACTGAAATTAATGAAGTGGTCTAGCAAATCTTAGATAAACAGAAATAATGTTACACGTTTTAAAAAACTGTTTGCAACTTTACAACAAATCGCAGACATCAAGTGTAATTATAGTAATGCAACATATTGGAAATAACGATTTATACATTCAAATAAATTATGTGTAAAATAAGTTAGTTTAGGCAGGCAACCATTTAAAAAATGAAAGAGTAACCTTTAAAATCTGAAGAGAATTCTTTAAAGTTTTCATATTATTCATATTTGATACTTAGTGGAGGGCTTTCATGTAATTTGTCTTGGAAATCTTACAAGTTTGTGAAAAATAATACAGTTCCTCTGGTTTAACTGGGGAAACGAGTTTAATAACATTGACTTTATGACTCTTTTTGAATATTTAACTATTATATATTAATTGTAAATATACGCTACATGGTTTTTCAGAAATAACCACAATTAAGTGGAAAGTTTTCTTGGTTCTTATCTGTCTTATTAATAGGTCTTCTTTAAAGATATCTGTATTATCTCAGACAGGCCTGTTCTAATTTTCAGAAAAGTGTTTGACAGTCAAGGTTTGCTTCAACTGAATTCTATTCTCAAGCAAGTTAAAACCTGTATAACTCAATACATTACTTTAACGGTTACCGGTGGACTCTAAGGTAACTAGTCATTAATAAAACTAGCTTCAGGAATTTCGTTTTTTGAGATTTGCTTGTCTTTTTAAACTTTTTCAGAAAAGTGAAGCAAAATTATTCTCTGGGTTATAATTTCTTTAAATTGTTTATGTTGTATATTAAACAAATTAATGTTTTAAATATTTCTTTTCAGTCGTTTATTTTCAAATGTGGGAGTGTGTGATATTTATGTTGTTTTTTTCACATTTCATTTCGCCAATTTCATTATTATAATAATTTTTTCATTTTATTATTATTATTTTTTGAGAATTATTAATAAGAAACATATACGCGTTTTGTATTTGTTTTTTATATATTTTTGTCATCAAATGATATGCGCATTTTTCAACTTTATGGTATTGCCTAGATAAATATTAATAAAAAGCTTGTTTTTTGTTGTAATCGATTAATAATAACGGAGATTATAAGTAGAGCTGAAATTCATTCCAAACAAAAAAATATTTTTTTTTGTCAATTTGAAATAAAAGTTGGTTTAAAGTGTGTAAAAGAAGTGGGTGTACCATAAGCAAGTATAATAGAAAGGGGACAAATGTTGTCGCAAATGAATGGTAAAATAACAAAAGAGTAACAGATTTGTTAAAATTAATCATAATATGTTTATTATAAAAGAAAAAGAAAGGAAAGTTTAAAATATTAATGTTAGTCTAGAGCCAGATTGCCATAAAAAGAACATGATCAGATCTATTGCATGTGATTTGTGTTGTTTACAGATAAATTTCGGCCCTTGTTGGCCATGCGTTCAAAGCACTGGCTTTTAAAATACTTCTGTAGGTTTGTAAGAACTAATAGAGAGAATATAATTCACACAATAGGTTATTTACAGTGAGGAACACAAATGAGTACATGTTGCTATTTTGTACACAAAATTAGAAAATCTTTTCCTCATATATTTTATGTTTAATACTTACCACTACAATAATAACTTATGTTGCCAGCAACATGTTTATATTAACTAATGCTGCTAGCAAAACTAATATTGTCAGCAATATGTTAAAGTAACTAATGTTGCCAGCAACATGATTATAGTAACTAATGTTGCCAGAAAAGTGTTGTTTTACATGTTTATAGAGACAAATGATGCAGCAACTTGTTTCTAGCAACAAATTTTGAATTACTTGTTCAAAATTGCAAGTGGAATGCTGTGAAAATACATGTTAAAAAAATTCACATGAAATTTTCATGAACAAATGTTGCAGAAGTAGTACTCTGTTCATTTTGTGAAAAACATTATTTTTTCGCAGCGAAATAATTAAAGTAGCAATTGTTTCACGTGTAATTTTCATCCAAAAGCTCTCCTGTCGCAACAACAATATCTATTACTTGTTGTGCTGCAGCACAAGCGGCCAGTAATATTGTTTATTCATTTTTATTTAACGATTTTGATTCAACACAGATTTTTAAATATTTTAACTTTTATTTATTTTCGATTTAAATTCACAAAAAAGCAAAACATATGTGTTTTGTTTACAAAAGTACATTAGCTACACGTCAAATTTTCCGTATGAAATAATTAATGTTGCTCTACATTTTCCCCAAATTTGAACAGAGTACTAAGCTTAATAGGAAGAAATTTGGCAACAAATGTTGCAGCAACATGTTCATATTAAAAATATTGCACGACATACACATTTGTGTGATTCCCTGTTCCAAGAATTGTATTTTACCTAAACAATTGTAAAAATCTACAACAACATATACTTGATTTTGCACAAAACAAAAAAACTTTAGGCAATGATAGTATTATTCATATAAAGTCCAAAGTCCATTATTTTGTAAAACTGCTTTTATATCTTTTGGCATACACTCTATCAATAGTTCAACTGAATAATTTGGAAGACTCTCTCATTCGCGCTGAATCCGCTGCCGAAGCTAGTCAAAATGATTTGGGATTAATGGGTATTATCCCAAATGCCTCTTGACAATTGACCAGAAATTCTCAAATGAATTGAGTTCGGGACTTTTTGCTGGCCTCAGCACTAAAAGAAAATTCTGCCTAGTAACCAATTATTTCACAATTTTCTTAGTGCGCTTTGGTTCACCGCCCAGCTGAAAAGTAAATTTATTTACATTCTAGACGCTCTTATCTACAAAATCGGGAATATGAGTTTAAAAAATACTCCGAATGTCTTTATTTCTCATTACTCTTACGATTCTTAGCATTGATCCGAGGTGCTAGCATGTAAAGCAATCCCATATCATATCATCCCACCGTGCTTCATTGTTTCCTTAACATGGTGTCTTCGGTTGTCTCTGGGCTGTTCGGAGCCAGCAATATAGTCTGTCTACCTGCGGATTGAAAATGCTTTATTAATTTGGATTCATCTGACCAGAATATTTGTTTCCAGTCATCTACAGTCCAATTTCTGTGCTCTCTGGCAAACAGTTTTTTCATCGACAATGCAGGTTTTAATTTTTTACTGCTAATAGGTAACCAATATAACGAAGAGCTCGTCTTGCTGTACATCGACTAAAAGGTCTGCCTTTTGCTATAGAAACACCTTGTGGTGTTAAACACTTGTCTCTTTTCATTTGTATTATCATGAAACGTGTGTCCTTATACGTTAATAGCTTTTGGCGCCCTCTGATTTGTGGCTTGGGAACAGTAGAATATCTACTTTGGAGTCTTATGACTACTGATTGACATACTTTAAGCTGTTGAACTATTATTGGAGTAGAATAGCTACTTTTTTCAATGCTAGAATTTTTTCTTCATTGGCTCTTCTGGCAGTTCCTTCATTAAGTATTATAATTTGATTTGTGTTGTATAATTTGCAAAAAGTGTTTACCACTTCCAATTAAATTAATATGAAACTATCGTTTTTTTACAATCATAAACAAAGCAGAAACACATAAATCTTATGGTAAACTTTTGTGCAAATATCTCAAAAGACATACTTGTGCAAAACTAAGTACATGTAAGTGTGTTTTGTATTAATTATTCATTGCAGAACAGCTAAAAAAAATGTCAAAAAACATTTTTAATTTTTCTTTATTAGCCCATATCGGACTGAACTAAGATTCCATCGAGTTACAATGAAGAGAGTTTTAGAAAATGTTTATTTATGTCCGACTAAGAAAAAAAAATTTTTTTGGTCCAAATTGAATCACTGGGCGTGGCGCCAGCCCTTGTTGCGAAAATGCAACACCCACATTATCCTGTACCAGGACAATAGGCGTTGTGTTTTTTGGTTCCAAATCTTATATAAATGCATAGATATATGTATAATCTTCATACTATCACAGCTGTCCGTCGATATATTAAATATTATTACTAATTTTATAACAATTCATAAAAAATCGAAAAAAGTTGGAAAAATTCTTTTTTTTGTGATCTGATTTCAATACGAAAAAATCATTTCTGAGGAAAATCTCAATTCATGTTGCTTAGATATTTAATCAAATTTACATATTGCACATCGGGTTTAAGAAAAAGGTAGCCAAACTGAGAATCACACATCCCTAAAGTGAGTGTTGCGTTTTCGCAACCATAGTTCGATATGGGTTAGTTTTAATTTTTATGCAATAAAAAGTAAACAAGTAACAAGAATATAGTAATTTGTGATCTGCAGCGACACACGTAAACATTACTTGAACCTAGTTTCCGGCTTATTGAATCCTTCAAACTTTTTCATTGTGATTCGAATTATTTATTATTAAAAACGACCTTGATCAATTTTTTTTTTATTTTAAAAACAACTTTGATTCTTTAACAAAAGTTGTTATTTTCACTTGAAACATTTTGAAGAGAAACAAAAATGGAAAATAAAACCGTTCGATTTTGATCATAGCTTACAATAAAACGTTCGTTTTTAATTTTCGATTTTATTTTAAAACTGATAACTGATAGTCTTAAAAACGTACCCATTAAAAAAAAAACTGTTTGCAATTATACAAAAATAGCATACATCCAGTGTAATTATAGTAATGCAACACAGTGTACTTTTAAAATCAATAGCTATGGGCGATGAGAGCTGAGAAAGAAAGTGTCTAACTTTTTATTTAAATATCATGTTCTGTTTCTAGTGGTTGGAACTGAGACATTTTCTTTTAACTTTATTTAAATTTTATTTTAAATTTTATTCTAAATATTGTTTTAATTATTAAACATAACACTTCATTATCTATATAAATTTGTCGTAAAAACCTTTGCAATTAATTAACAATTTTTTTCTGCATTTTTCTATTTCCAGGATCTCATTGGTTTATTACAACTAATATTAACTAAAAGTGCAAATTTTCTATAACAAAAAAAAAACTTAAATTATAATAAATAAATAATTGTTTAACATTAATGCTATGGTTAAAATAAATTAGTTTAACATGGCTTTAAATTAATTACAATCATTTCAAATATTAGTATAAAGAAGAAAAAATCCAAAATCAATTATAAATAAATGAAATAATACTCGTACATACATACATAGTATATACATATGTAGTTTAAATAAATCTTTTTAAATACCAGCAAATAATGTTGTCATCAAATAAGCAAATATTGAAAGTAGAAAAAAAAAATTAAATAAATTTTAGGCCAAAAAAGATATGCATACATAAATCAATGATGAAAAAAAATTGTAACTCATTAATTATTAATATAATGTGTAATTAAAATATATTGTTAAATTTAAATAAATGTTTAATTTGTGTAAAAACAACCGTTTCTCACAACAATATTAAAACACATCAATAACAATAAAGAGTTGTTGAAAAAATTTAACAGGTTAGTAAAACATTATAAAAAATTTATTAAACAAATACTGTAAAAAATAGATGTTAGTTTTATTAATTATTATAATTAATTAATAATAAATTAATTATGGCATATCATTAAGTTTTTGTGTTAAAACGTATTGTTAAAACATGTCATTAAATAAAGACAAATGTATTTAGTTAATCAGTTTAGTTATACCCTCCGCCATCACAAGTGCTGAATGAAGGTATATTAGGTTTGTCATTCCGTGTGAAACTTTCTGTATATTATAGGTATTTCAATATAAAGTATTTTGTATGCAATCACTTTCAATATCATTTTCTTTGAAGCTATCAATTAGCTGCACATACATACTTATATAGCATAGTCTGTGTAAAACACTCTCCCGTTTCAAATACACAACTCAACTTAACAAAGTTTTCAGAAAAATATTTTTTATTTTGTAGGAAAGTTTGGTATTGAAAATCAAAAAAATGGGTATAGTAGAACCAGAGTTATGGACTAAAATGTAAGGCGACTTCCATTAATATTTGATATTTTTTATAAATTTTCTTTGCATTTTTTTAAATAAGAGATGAAAGTATGAGGAAAATAGTAAGAATAGGTCCATGATTTCTTATAGCCCCCATACAAAAATCTTCTTGAAATATTGCTCAATTACACATAAATGCCTATAAAATTGAAATATCAATACAAAATTCAGCAGGAAAAAGTTTCATGCAAAAAGAAATCGCAAACTGATTTTTTTTTACTTCGCTTCATGTTTGACCATAGACCCCATATAAAGTCCACTTCTAAAATTCACTTAAAAACGTTTAAATCTGGTATAAATATTGTTACCAGGTTAACACAGGTTCGACATAAATAATCCCAATAGGTAAAAAAAAATCTTGTAATCAATTTTATAATCTTCGGTTCATAATTGCTCAAAGCTCTCATATAAACACCACATCCGATAAAGTCATTAATATATAGAGAAATCTTATTAAAATCTCTAGACTCAAAAATTTATACCAATCATTTAATATACACAAAAATCATTTCGCAGAATTTTGTAAATTTTGGTCCATATTTGACCGTATCCCCCATATAAAACCTTTTTCCGAAAATCACTTCAATACTTACAAATCTCTTATAAATAACGGTACCGATTCAAAATTTTACATAAAGCATTTACATGAAGACAACATCAAACTGCTAGGTTTTGTGAATATCAGTCCATACTTGACCATATCCTCCATAAAGGTCCATTTCCGAAATTAACGTTAATACTAATATGTCTCTCAAATATATCTTTATTATGTTGACATTCAATGTGTGATATCCTTATATATAAGAGACTGTTTGGAAAATTTAAATAGATCGGCCCATGATTTGTCATAGCTGGCATATAAGAACCATTGCCGAAAAACAATTTAACCTACAAAAATGTCTAATAAATGTCCATATCAAACCAACTTTTATATAGATTAGAAATTTTAATCCAGAAATTTACTAATATCGGTTATACGGCAATTATGCTATTGGAATTTGTAGCTGTCAGTCAATAATTGGCAATAGCTCCCGAAATAATTCCACTTCTGAGCATAACAACCAACCATACAGCTCTTGTACCTAATGTTATTGAGATGAAATTCAACCAAAATAAGCCTCAAATACGTAGAAACCACATTAGTAGATACTGGATTTAGAAGCTATCAGTCCATAATTTGTCCACAAATCTCTTGTAAATAAAGTAGTGTAGTGTAGTGTAGTGTAGTTTTTGTTTCCTATTATATTTAGGTGGAGAGTATGTAAGATACAGCACAGCCAAATAACAATAACAAGTGCACAAACTACTAATATGAACTCATTTGTGCTCCCCACTTTATTGATATATGCATGTTACCCATAGCATAACAGGTCCTTTATACACAACGTCATTCACAATCCTGTGCAAATGGTATTGCAGCATTGCATTTGCAAAAAAGGTTACGAATGATTTTGCTCTTGCTGTGTATTTTGTTAGTGTAGAGCAAAAATATGCTATAACTTTTTGCAATTACAATGATGCAATACCCTTTGCACAAGTTTGTGAATTGGGCTATTAAAATAAGTTAGAATATAATTTGCAATTGTAACGAACAATACAAGTACTCGTATATTAAATTTTATATTTTTTATTTATATTTTTTCAGCTCAACAACAACAACCTATTTATCAAAAGAGCCAATAATCAGCAAATTGAAATAAAATATTCTACAAAAAGGAATTGAAGTTTTGAACATTTTAAATCTTGAATTAAAAAAGTGCCTTAAAAAGTATTCAAAAATTATATTAAAAATTAACAAACAAAAATTGTGATTAAAAATTAAAAGAAATTTTAAATTGTGTAAATTTGTTTAAGCAAATTTGTCTAAAAGTTTAAAATATTTTGTTAAACATTGTAAAAACGGTTTTAAATTCAAAATCATAAAAATCATAAATTATTAAAAAGATTAAAAGCTAGAAAGAAAATAAATAATATTTTCAAATAAATTGTATTGTATTAAAACCAAGGCCTTCAATATGAATCATAAAATTAGCTTGGATTACATCATTTACTGGAGCAGCATACTCACATTTTTGGTACTCAGCCATAAAGCTAATGGAATATTAACAGGTACAGAAAGTATTTAAAATTTGAAATTTTTTATTTAATAATTAAGCAAAAGACATAAAATAAATTAGAACTGTCATACATGTGTCATACGAATAATTAATTTGTGGCCTAAGTAAACAAAACAAGTGGTTTTGCCAAACGTTTTCAAAATTCATATTTCAATTAGTTTAAAATTAATTTTTTGAAATAAACAAATATGTATTTTAAGGGTTACAGAAATGACAGTTCTATTGAAATGTTGAATAGACAAATATTGCAAGAAATTTGAAATCAAAATTTAACGATATTTCTGGCACAAAATGTTCGAACAACATTACTCAAACAAGAATATAACATGGACGAAAATGGTCCTTACGAGAAAAATTCTTAATCTAATAAATACATACAAGTATTCGGGCTATTAATTATATATATTTATGGGAAACTTACAATACAGTGCAGAGCACAAATGAGTACATCATTGTGCCTTGTGTTTTTTTTGTTGTAATTTATTGCATAAAACTAATAACAAAAATTGTTTTTGTTATATACATATTTAAGGTTGAAAATAATTTATAATACAAAATGGCAAACAATCACCCCTATCGTGAATAAAAATTCCACATGAAATTTGTTCCCTTTTCACATTTATCATATTAAAATTCAATGTTAAACAAAATAAAAGGTAACAAATTTCATGTGGAATTTTTATTCCTGATAGGGGTGAATATTTTTTTGGAAATAAACATTAAGTACAAAACTAATTTGCAAGTTTGCACAAGTTTGTCTTTTTGAAATATTTGCACAAAAATAATAAAGTTCCTTGTTAAATTTGTAAGTATAGCGTGATCCATTTCGATGTTCCCTACTTTTTCAAAAATAATGGGAAATGTTTATTATCATTTAAAAGAACATTGGGCGTTGCTAGTCGTAGACGATCTATCCGTTGAGTCCAATTTTCGATGACTCGTTTGAGAATTTCCACTGGTAACTGGCGAATAACACGTGTTATGTTTGTCTCCAAGACCTGAATCGAAGCGGGTTTGTCTGCATAAACTTTAGACTTTACATATCCCCACAGGAAAAAGTCTAACGGTGTGATATCACACGTTCTATGTGGCCAATCAACCGGCCCAAAACGTGAAATTTTGTGCTCGTCAAAGTGTTCTCTCAATAAATCCATTGATTGATGCGATGTGTGGGTAGTGGCGCCGTCTTTACGCTTTCAATTTAAGATCTCGTTCCATACGTCAGTCCATGTTGCTGCGAACGGCGCCAAATCGACTATCTACGGTCTTTGTGTACACTCTCAGCTACGGCCGCTATATTTTCTTCACAGCGTGCTGGATGTGGTATATTTGGTCGAATATTATCACCTAATGAATGCTGGGTCTCAAAATGGATGATGGTGTTGCAAATAGTAAGCTCAGTAGGCCGATTATGTTGCCCATAAGTTGAGCGGAGTGTACGAAACACATTCCTCACTAACCGTGAATTTTCGTAATAATGTTGAACGATTTGTAAACGCTGTTCTGGCGTAAGTCTTTCCATTATGAAATGCCAAGCAATACTAAACAAAAAAAATTATGACACAACTCACACGTGATCTGTAAAAAAAGTATCTCTAGTTGAATCACCCTCTATTTCCGTTGCTTACTAATTTGTGACCTAAACAAACATTGGTTTAATATTAATTTAAATGCATAAGGTAAACACTTTTTGCAAATTATCCAACACAAATCAAATTATACTGAATAATGTAGAAACTGTGAAGAGCTATTGAAGACAATATGCTATTCTACGCGACTAATAGCTAAACAATTAAAATTGAGTCAATCAGTGATCATAAGAGTCAAAAAAATCCAGAATTGTTTCCAAACCACAAATCAGAGCTCGCAAAAACGTAGTCTCAAGAAAAGTTCTAATGCCTTGGTTTTTTTTTTTTAAGGCGCAGAAAATACTTCACTGCATCTGAGCTCCTTACTATTTACACCACCTATATTCGACCGAAAATGGAATACAACTATCAAAGTCTATTTTGGAGTTTCTCGAACGCGTACAGGAGCGGGCGCAGATGCTTATCGGTGACAGTAGGGTATCCAACTCTATTGATTCATTGAAGCATCGTCGCAATGTGGGTTGTGTTTCACTGTTCTATCGATCCTATAATGGAATGTGTTCTGCTGAAATTAGGGAACTTGTTCCCGAAACACGTTGTTTTTTACGTAATACACGTTCTTCAGTCAGGGCCCATCGTCGACTGGACAGTGGAAAATTCGTTCTTTAGCCGTACTGTCCGTATGTGGAATAAACTACCAACAAAAGTATTCCCTGCCACTTTCAATATAGGAAAAGTTCAAATCAAATGTTCACAAACACTACTCCCTCTAACCTCCCTCCCATAACCTATTTTCCCAAAAACAAAAATAAAAAAAATGGTAACACAAATGAAAAGAGACAAGTGTTTAACATCAAAAGCTGTTTCTATAGCAATAGGCAAATTCAGTAGTAGATGGACAGTAAGGTGAGCCCTTCGCGTTATAGATTACATGTCAGCATTAAATCAAATAAACCTGCATTGTCGATCAAATAATGTTAAGGCGTGGTTAAAAATGGCCAAACAGCAACTAAATTTGACAGTAGATGACTGGGAATGTGTAATTTGGTCAGACGAATCCAAATTTAATTGTCGTCAATACGAAGGTAAATAATATTGCGGTAGCCGGACAGACCCAACAATTCAAAGACACTCCATGTTGAGGAAACAGTGATAGAAGCAAGGTGCATAGTGGGGAAATTTGGAAAAACTTGTAAACGGTAATACCTTAATAATACTATTCTGAGACATACATATGAGACATTTCTGAATTCATTTTCTTTGCAAACTGACATTGACAATGTAAAATGGAATCTATTTTAATTTAAATTCCAGTTGTCTTAACTTTTTGTAAAATTTCTTTATTACTTTCAAGAAATATTAATAAAACTAACTATCAGTTAAAAACTTTCAACTTGTGTATTGCATTACAAAGAAAATTTATTTAATATAATTTCTCTGACGTCTTAAAATATTCAAGTATCCCCTCTTTTATTTGAAAATATTTCAGGAATGTCTTGTTTAAATATTGAAATAATAAATAATAAAAGTGCTTGAAAACACACACACACACACACACAAAAAACAAAACATTTGTTTATTTAGCACAATCAAAATAAACAAATGAGGGAGAAAATGACAATATAATGTTGAAAACTAAAACAACAACAATAGCAGCAATAATAACAAATTCTTTTGTTTAATAAAATTCATTTATTTATTTATTATTTAACAATGAAATGACTGATTGACTTATAAAAACTAAGATAAAAGCCAGATAGTTGTTATTAAAATGACATTTTATTAATGAATTCTAAGTTAATTTAAATGTTTTTTTTTTATATCCACAAACAACAACAACAGATTTTCTAAGAACAATATTTTCTCTGCAAAACAACAACAAAAAATTGTTTTTAAATATACGTAAACTCTAAAAATAACAAATTAAACCAAATTAAGCAGCAAACAAAAAAGTATGTATGTAGTAGTATATTTAAAAAAAAAAACAAGAAAAATTTAACAAAAAAGAATATAAGGTGAAATTATTTGCTAAAGACAAATAATAACAGAGAAGCAAAAACAAAGGCAATAAAAACAACATTATGCCAAATTGTTTATATGCTACAACAGCATTATAAAATGTTATCCAAAAGTAAAATTTAGATAAACGCCTGCAAAAACACCCTCCACATCTCTCAAGTTGTTGAGAGTTATTCTGATACACTGCGAATCTGCAATATTTTAAATTGTTTTTTGTTTTACAAATCAGCAAGGTTTCCAGTGATATTTGTCTATGTTTTGGCCATCTACACTGTCACTATTGAACTTAGTTGCAACTCATAGGCACGTATCACCTTAAACTTCGTTTGTTGACATTTTTGACTCCTACAAGAATTTTGTAAGATCAAACAACATCAAATAAAATAAAATAAAATAAAGGTGTTGCATTATTTTCACGTAACCAAGCTAAAGGTCACAGTAATGTTGCAGTTGATCCAGTTGTAAATGAATTTGGGTTAGACTTGAAACTGAGCTGTTCTTAATGTGGAGTAAAGACACTTTAAACAAACAACCATGGTGGCACGCTTAACTGCACAAAAACAACGATTTGTTACAAATTTAAAAAGTATATTGCAGTTTATTTTATTCTATAACCTGTGCTATAAAGAACCAAAGAAAATTTATACACATTAATAAAGAAAAATATGGCTAACGGAAAGACAAACTTATAATGTTAACACTTTGATGTAGGGTATCCAAATATATTTGAGAAAAAACGTAAATAAATAAATCAAAAATAAATAACACAAATAGTTTGCATTAAAGAAGCCAACAAAAAAATAGTGGGAGGGGGGGGGGGTGGTGTTTTGAGTTCAAATCACACAAGTGCATCATGCAGGTGTTCACACTTGCAGCCACAAATGAAATTTGGCATTAATTTTAAAGCGTAGTAGGAGGGGGAGGGAAGGTTGTGGCATAAAAAGTAAATTTTTTAAGAATTTAACTTAAGAATGGACTAATGTAGACAAATCTTATTCTAGTGAAAGGGAAGGACTTGAACTTTAATAATTTAAACAAAAAAATTAATGACGTTAAATATCTATTAACAAACTAAAATTTTCCATTATTAGTAGAGAATTTTTTTTTTGCTTCATTGCATTTAATTAATAATTTAAAGAATACCATTGTAAAGTTTTACTTTCTAGACAATTGGCACATTGGAATGCATTTTCTGCCCTGCCAAAGGCTACATCAGCTATGTTTGTTGTCCAGGATCTACTTGTAAACATCATCTATTTGACTCACCATTTTCTATTATTTGTTCTTATTTCTCCAGTTGAACGGTTAACGTGCTTTAGAGTTGCATGTTGTTCACGCAAACCAATTGGTGAACTGGGAAGTTTATAATTTTAGTGTGAAATACTTTCTCAAATAGTTTTGACAAAAAAGATAATAAGCTAATTGGTCTATAAGAAGATGGTAACGCCAAATTGTTGCCTGGCTTTCGTATCATTATAATTTGGGAAATTTTCCATCTTTTATTTATTTTCTAAAAAATTATTGCTGTAAAACATGTTGTTTTATTTTTGCCTAATTGCTTAAATAAATATTGCTCTTGCTAAACACATAGCGCCAGTTATAATAAAATAAAGAAGCTACATACGTCTACATATGGGCATCCCACATAATTGAATTAATTATACAAGCAATAGTGACGCTTATTAGAGCAAAAAATTTTAAAAATAAAACAGAAAATTTTCAAAATACAAACAAACAAACAGTATTAAAACAATAATAATTGTATTTATGAATGAAATTTTTGTGTGGTCTAGAAACAAAAAAAAAACTACAGAAAACTGCCTCAGCCACAATGCCCGCATTCAGAATAAAATGAATTTAATGGAAATACTATGCTAAACAAATTAATAAAAAAACACAATATTTTCAAAATGATTTAATTAAAAACGATGGCAGAGGCAAAGAAAATTAACAAGCAAGGCAGATCAATAAAATTTATTATTACTTTTTTTTTTGATTAAAAATATCCTGTCTTTAGTTGCAAATTATATTTGTTTTGGAGTATGTATGTATCTTTATTAAAAATAGCAGCTTTCCAAGTGTTATTGAAAGTACAATCCTTCCGGTTTATAACAGAAAATAATTTCATTCAAATGGCTGCCTCGGCTGGCCATGCAGTTGCCTACACGATCGGTCCAATTTTTAAGCACATTATCGATTATGTGCAGCTGTATTTCACCAATGGCTTCACGAATATTGTCCTTTAAAGCGTCAATTGTCTCTGGCTTGTCGGCGTAACACTTATCTTTGACGGCACCCCACAAATAATAGTCCAACGGTGTCAAATCGCTGCTCCGAGGTGGCCAAACGACATCAGCTCTACGGCTGATAATGCGATCTTCAAAAACAGGGCGCAAAACATCGAGTGTTGTGTGGCACGTAGCGCCGTCCTGATGAAACCAAATATTGCCAATATCATCCTCTTCAATTTTTGTGAACAAAAATTCGTTCAACATGGCCCGATAACTGTAACGGCCACTCCTTGCTCATTTTCGAAGAAAAATGGCCCAATTATGCCTCTGGACCAAAATCCGCCCCAAACAGTGACTCGTTTTGGTTGCATCGGTTTTTTTGTGTTTTTTGTGCCCCAAATGCGACAATTTTGCTTGTTTACATTCCCGCCATGATCAAAATGAGCAATACTAAAATCCGTACGCAATTTTCGCACACATTCTGCAACATTACCATGATTTTCAAAGTAATGTCGCAATATTTCCCAGCGTTGTTCAGGCATATACAAAACCATATTTGTTCAGCGGAAGGATAAAACTAAATATCTGTCAAATCAGACATGAGTTACCATTCACGAAATAAGGACTAGTTGAAAAAAAAACGTTAGATGGCGGACCCGTTATAAAGCTGATAGTTACCAAGATGTAGAACTACTAGTTATCATTTGGATCAAACCAAACAATGCACAGTGGTTTAAAAATTTGTTTTTGTAAATAATTCGAAATCTCAGACGCTAAGTTCCAATGTACACGAAGCAATTCTTATTAAAAAGATTGTTATAAGTCTTTCCTTGAAATTTCTTTGGTATTCACACAGCACAATTTTATTAGTTAAATCGCTCGTATTTTTATGTGACAGCATACACACATTTTTATACACATACATATGCATACATATTACATACACAAAGAATTAGCGAAATATCGAAAATAGTTTTATTTTAATTAAAAATAATACCTTAAGCTTCAACAATTACTGAAATAGTAATGAAAAAGGTCAAATAAACTATCAAATTAGTTAGAGCTTGTCGCACATTGTGGTCCCTAACTTTTTTTATATAAAACTTATTAAACTGATTTTAAATACCAAACTGTCTAGGTACCTGATGATTAAGTAATGGGTTAAACCCTATAGTTTGGGAAACTATTTAAGACAAGAGTGTAATTTACACTGACTGTCAGAAGGATAATGCAAAATCTATTGAGTATTATAAGAAAATTTATACTTGTTGGGGTCTAGAAAAATTAAAATTTTTTACTGTATTATTTATAGAATGTAAAACTCACACACATACCAGCACTACAAAATTTAGAAATAATCTTAAAACTTAAGAAGTAACAATAGAAAAATGTCTTTAAATATTAATAATGTATTTCCATTAAAGAATTTTCCACTTTCTTTACAAAACAAAACATCGTAATGCAAAATTTAACACTTCCCTATAAAACATCCTGTTGAAAAACGTGTTCATTTAACTCTGTGGTTCAGTATATTGAAACATACTTCCGTTTCCTGCATTCCACTAAATCTTAAACGTTATCGCTTAAAAAAATTCTTAACACTTTTTGGCAATAATACTAAAGAAAAAAAATATATTTATAATTCTCAACAGCAACAGCTTATTACTTGAAACCGCAACATACAATTTACAAAAACAAAACTACACCAAAAAATTTAAATAGTAACGCTCTACTTAACGTAATTTTTAAGCATTTTTTTTTTATTATTATCAATTTCCCTTTCCTTTAAAAGGCGAAGAAGCTGAAGTAACATACTCGTATAAAAACAAATCGTATAAACAGTGTGTTTTTGTTACACATTTTTCGCGTTTATTATTGTTGCTGTTGTTGCTCCCCTACACACCCACACGCGTGTTTTGAATATCAAATAGCGTTATTTGACATACATTTGAGTAGTAAGTTTTTTTTTTCTGTTGTTGCTGTTTTTTTTTGCTGCTTTCATTATTATTTCATTAAATTTTTTATTAAAATTTAATTTGATTTTCTGCTGTTTTGTTTTATTTATTTACTCTTATATTACTTAACGAAAGAAAAATGCTCGTAAAAAAAACTACATCAATGCAGACTGGTAATAATAATAATGTTGCACAGTGGGAGGGAGTGAGAAATAAAGAGGAAATAAATATTGAACTCTAAATGTAAGATCACATGATTTATGCACCAATCATGTGAACTCCGAATTTATTGGTTCATGCGGCAACCTTCGACAATATTTGTTTCAATTAAATGCAACCGTGGTTCTCTGTTCGCAGTGCTGCCGTATATTGTAACAATCGTCTGACTGGCAATTATAGTCGCCTTATCATTGTACAACAATTTTCGGCAAACAAATTTATGAAATTTTGGGCAATCGACCGTGTAACTGCAAAGACTTTAATTGGAGGAATTATTTAATTGTCCTAGAAATTAGCACAATTAAAATTATTGCAAATGGGCGTATTGCGGCAATCGTGTGATCTTAACTTAAGAAATAAATACATAAATTACAGAGGATCTGGTAAGCTTTCACGAAATAGTACTATAAACTAATTTGTTTTAGTAAAGGCAGAATTCCAGGATGTATAAGTTTAAAATTTTGTATACAAAATCATTTTTAGGGGCCAACATTTGCTCAGGCTCATTAGACTTTGCAAAAGCTCTTCTGCTAATGACTAAAAAGCTCCTTATGTTGAACTGATTAGTATCACTGTTTGTTGTTACATTATTAATATAATGTTAAGCTAAACATATTAATTGCTCTACTTTGCATTGCCTTTCTCCAATATAATTGCCAGTTATCTACAATACGAGTAGTTGAGGAATAACAAAATCAATAACGAATAACGTATTCTATGCCTTTGTTCCGTAACTTTGGTGAAAAATTCTCGCGTCGAAAAAATGTTAAAGAAAAGATTCCATCGTTTCTTGAAAAGCGAGAAAAAAATGTGTTTGTAACTTATGTCGAAAACTATCAAAAGGAATTACGGAGTTACGCTAGAAATGCCAAAATATACAATTCAAAATTAATGTGAAATTTCAGTGTTTGAAATCGTTGTTGACGGGGAACAAAATTTACCAAGTCTGCCCTAGCACTCTTCAATTCTGACTCGTCAAGGCAAGTATTTTTGGTTGAGAAGGGAAAAAGAAAATGGGTACAAACTTGACGGTACTAGTCAATTTTCTTATTTCCTTTTTTTCTTTCTTTTATGCATTTTGATTTGCATTAAAAAGTATGAAAACTGAATTGACGTGTATGAATGAAATGGCAAGTTCAAAAGAGAATTGAACAAAAACTGGTCAGCTAAAACTGGACTAATATTTTATTTTTGAGTACATTTGACAGTTCGAAGCGGAAACGTTTCTCACAAAAATTTTACAGACACTTTTTTTTGAGAGAAATTACTCCCCAAAGTAACAGACACAATTTTGTGAGAAAAACAGCTGTTTGTTGCAATTTATGGCATTTTTGTTTCATTGCACACATTTTAATCGAACAGTTTCTCGACCTAGTAATTACATAACATGACTACTGGTTACAATTTTGTTGCATTTTCTTTAAAATAGTAAAACAGAAACAAACTTAGTTGACACAATAATGTTGCAAATTATTTTGTGAAAATAAATTAAATTTTTCTAAAGGTTATCTCACATTTTGAGCTATAACATTTTTTCTACTGAATTTATTTTGCTGATTTTCAATAGAAAACTGCTTAGGATAGTGCTAAAGATTTTGTGTAAAACTCAATTATTATAGTTGTGTATTACCAACATGAGCGTGTTTTACACAGACAGCCAATACGAGGACGGTTCGAAAACTTCTTAGTTTAGTGTTTTGAAAACTTCAATCTGTGCTATGAGCACATGTTAAATTTCTTTTCGATCTGACAACTCCTTAAAATAGAAACAGGTGTTCCAAAAAGAAGTTTTTTTATGGGTTTGTTTGTCAATTGCATATAAAAAACGTTTTTTCAGCTGTATTTTTTTCTAGTGACATATCCTTTAAAATAAACTTGCTTTTCATTTGTTTTGATTTGTCAATGTCAGCTGTTCGATGTTGGCCACCCTTTTAAGTGTGTAACGGTAACCTAAAATTTACGACTACATTGATTCTAATTTTTTGACAGTTGTTTAGAACGCGAGTAACGCGTAAACGCTTGGTAAGGACTTTCAGCTTAATGGTGGCCAATTAAGCTATTTTTTTAGTCATTGTTTCCTTAAACTGTACCACTGTGCTTTATTGTTAGTATTTTAAATATTTCTATTTTTCTGTATATCATTTTATTATGTTTTTGCTCTGTTTTTTTTAGCATATCAACAGTAAAAAACAATAAAATACACTTTTTCTAATTCGTAGCAACAAACACCAGTTGTGTTAAAAAAAAAAAATGGTTGTTGCGAATTGCGATTTTGTTTATAATTTTTTGTGCAAACCACCACTCGTCCCAACTCTACCAATATATTTGCTAGTACTTCCTTATCAGTATTTAACCGGCAAAGACCAAAAACCACACTTCATACATATATAATAGAAACTACAAAAAAGAAGAAGCACTTGAAAACAAAAACAAAAAAGAAGCAACCAAAATTAAACAAAAAAAAAACAACGTTGACTACGAAATGCTGGCTACATTAGTCACTCCTCACTCACACACTTTTTTTATCATCATACATTCAAATACTTTGTTGTATGAATGTAATTTTGCAAAAACAAAAGCAACATGCTTGGCAACACTGTTCAACAGTAGTCATTTTTGGCAGATTGTTTTTTGTTTGTTTAAAAAGTAGCATAACATTTTGACAGGCAGTAGTAGTAAGTAAAGTGGTTTGCTCCAATTTTTAACATTAAACATTCACATAAAATTTTATTACAAATATTTTGCTTGGCTTTTAATTTAAAATCTCTTTGGTGATGAGCAAGAAAAAAAAACATATGGTGGGGTATGCAAACATACGTAAGAGTTTTTAAGGAAACTGATTTAAGTTCAAGTTTCACACTAGAAGTTAAAATTGAAATACATAAAGACCTAAGGTTGAAGCTAAAAAAAATTAAAGAACTACGATTGAAGCTAAAATTTAACTATACGAGGGCGGTTCGGAAACTTCTTAACCTAACACAGAAATAGAATAGTTAGTTTTCAAAAAACATTTTTATTTTTCAATATAATTTCCTGAAACTTCAATACACTCAGTCTAACGCTTATCCAGCAATTTTACTCCTTGATTAAAATAGTTTTTCTCAAGGCCTTCAAAATAGTGGTTTACAACTGTAATTGCATCTTCATTTGAGGTAAAACGCTTGCCAGCTATTATTTTAGATCTAGAAACAGGTAAAAGTCACTGGGAGCCAAATCAGGAGAATAAGGTGGGTGGTCAAGCAACTCGTTGATTTTAGCCATTGTTAAAACACTCTTGTGCGCTAGAACGTTGTCTTTATGAAAAATTAATTTTTTTGTATTGTAAGCCAGGGTGTTTTGCTCGAATTTTTATATTTAATTGAACCAAAATGTTGCAATAGTACTCAGGATTTATTGTTTTACCCTTTTGCAGATAGTCAATCAATAAAATACCTTTGAAGTCCCAAAAAATCATTGCCATAACTTTACCAGTCGATTGAATTGTTTTTGTCTTTTTTGGGGCACTTCCTCCAGCATAAGTCCAATGCTTAGATTGTTCTTTTGCCTCTGGTATACCACGTCTCATTCACAAGCTTGAGAAATTTTCATTCTTATGCGTTTTTGGTTGACTGTTAACAAATGCGGCACCCATCTTGCAGAAAGCACTTTCATCTATAGTTCTTCATGTCAAAATAAATGGACTCGATTATTTGAGATGCCCATTATATTAGCTATTCCAAGCTCTTTTATTCGTCCATCATTTAATATCATTTCATGTACTTTGGCTACAATTTCTGTTGTTGTTGCTGTTTTTGGACGTCTACTACGTGGTTCATCCTCAATGCTTGTACGATCACGTTTAAATTCAGTAACCCAATTTTTTACTGTTGCATATGAAGGAGCACTTTTACCTAACACATTCACCATATCATTATGAATTTCTTGGGCCGATAAACCTTTTTTATTTAAATATTTATTGACGCCACGAATTACTAATTTTTTCCATTTTAAAAAAATCGCGGATGTTTTTTTTTTCAACACCTGTTTCTATATGAAGGAGTTGATAGATCGAAGCTTAGATGGAAGTTTCCACAACACTTAATTTTTTCTGTTTATGTCGCGCTTTCTGTTCTAGGCTAAGAAGCTTCTGAACCTTCCTCGTATTTTTCTCAGGTTTCTACATAAGTATAACGAATTTTGAACCACGATGAATTGTAAACCGTAGGAAAATTTTTAATTCTAAAGCCGGGATTCCAAAATAGTATTTAAGTGTTACATATAGGAATGTATAATTTTTAAAAATTTCACTGAGACAAAAATGGTTGTTTTTAAACTTAACTTGCGTGAATTTTTTAACGAACCAAATAAATCATAAATTTTTTATTAATAAGTTTTAATATTCCGTTTTTGATATTTGAAAAAAGTGTTAAAAAGTTATAGCCCCAAATCTACCTTTAATTGAGGGAAACTCCTTATATTAGTTTCGAATTTTTTTACAGACTTTACGTATTAATAATTTATCATAATTCTTTGCTATAAATAACAAATTAAACAAACAAAGAAATAAAGAATGCAGAACAAACGATTTGAAATACGTAGTGTATATGTAAGACGATTTGTATAATAAACAAAATACCTTTTGAATGATAACCAGATATGAAAATATGTAAGTGCACGAGTACTAAAACTGTGCTACTTTCTACACTATCAAAACATTGCTTAAGAATGTTAGCAAATGATTAGCAAAAGTGCACGGTTTCACAGTGCTTATGTTTAGCTGTGCGAGATCAATGACTTTAAATAACTGCATAAAAATGGTATTAAATAGGAAAGCAATTCTGTTCTACGAAACGAAAAAGTTAAAATTAAACTACTGTTGTTCAATTTTAGCTTCAATCGTAGGGTTTTATGTTGTTCAATTTTAGCTTCAATCGTAGGTCTTTATATCGTTCAATTTTAGCTTCAATTGCAAGTCTTTATGTTGTTCAATTTTAGCTTCAATCGAGGTGTTAATGTCGTTCAATTTTAGCTTCACTCGCAAGTCTTTATGTTGTTCAATTTTAGCTTCAATCGCAAGTCTTTATGATGTTAAATTTTAGCTTCAATCGCAGGTCTTTATATCGTTCAATTTTAGCTTCAATCGCAGGTCTTTATATCGTTCAATTTTAGCTTTAATCGCAGGTCTTTATGTTTTTTGTTTATAATATGAGAACACGAATGTGACTGGGTTGCATGTAAGCAACTTTAAACAACCTCTGCTGATTATTAAATAGTATAAAAGTGTTTAATGTAAATATTTGTTTATCACATTCTCTAACAAATATTCGTTAGCAAGCAAAAAACTTGCAAATAACCCCAAAATACTTTATGGTAAAATTAAGCAAGTGGACAGGCAAGAAGGTTTTAAATTTTCTTGCAAATAGAAGGTCATTTTTAAATTAAAAACAAGCAAAGAAATTCCTTAAATATTTCACTTTATAAATATTTAAAAACGAACAAAATAACAAACTTTCATAAACTATTTAAAGAAAAAAAAATAATAACAAAATAATACTAACATTAAGGTGGCACTTAAATTCCAACAGGAAATTAATTCGAATTTTAAAATTTTTATTAATATTATTATTCATTCGTTATTGCACCCCCGCACACATGTGTGCCGCCATAATGACCCTGCAATAACAAAAAATTCTACTGTTTTACGGAAAAACAACATACCTGTAACATCTGTCAGTTCTAGTTTCATGTACAAACATTTATTTTCAGTTTATCGTTCTCACGAAAATAAAGAATATTTTAGCATTTGTTGTTTGTTCTTTCGTTCGATATTTTTGGCACAAATAAATTACAATTTAAAGTACAAGTGTTATGGAGTACAAATGTGTTTTTTAGTTTTTTTTTTTTTGTTTTGTGAAATTTCACAATAATAGAAGTCTATAAATTTATAGAATCTGTTCGCTGTATAAAGGAAGCAGCATATGAATGTTTAATTTTTTTTAGCAAAATTAAATCGCTCATACAAATGATTTCATTCAGTATTGACTGAAATGCAAGCCTGGCCGTCCCGTCATGTGAACGGAAAATGATTCATCGGTTTTTAGTTTGAAAAAAAAGTTTAGATTTTTTATTGTAGTTTATTTGTTGTTGCTTTGTTCAGTTTTTTTTATTAAGGTATTTAGAAATATGCAAAATTTTGTATTTTAATTGAAATATGTTTAGGAGTTGTTGGTAGTCTCTATGGAAACTATAAAATTTAAAACAAAAGTCGAAGTTTCAGACATTTTAGAATTTGGAAAAGTGTTTTTCTATAGAAAAGTGTTTTCTCCAGACAATATGCCCTTGATAGTTATCTAATGAAAAGTCTCTGCGCTTGACATTTTTCTATAGCGAAATGTCCGCCATAGACAGTTTTCTATAGAATAGTGTTTTCTCCAGACAATTTTCGTAAGAAACGTGTCTTCTCTAGAACATTTTCTAAAGAAAAATGTCTTCTCTAGAACGTTTTCTAAAGAAAAATATCTTCTCTAGGCAATTTTCTAAATAAAAGTGCCTTCTCCAGACAAATTTCTAAAGCAAAGTGTCTTCTCCAGACAATTTTCTTAAGAAAAGTGTTTCCTCCAGACAATTTTCTAAAGAAGAATGTGTCTTCTCCAGACAGTTTTCTAAAGAAAAGTGTCATCTTTAGACAAGTTTCTAAAAAAAAGTGTGTTCTCCAGACAATTTTGGAAAGAAAAATTTTTTCTCTAGACAATTTTCTAAAGAAAAGTGGTTTCCCCAAACAATTTTCTAAAGAAAATTGTATTCTCAAGACAATTTTCCAAAGAAAAGCGTCTTTGCAAGCCAATGTTCTAAAGAAAACAATCTTCTACAGACAATTTTCTAAAGAAAAGCGTTTTCTCCAGACAATTTTCTAAAAAAAAGTGTCTTCACTAGACAATTTTCTTAAGAAAAGTGTCTTCTCCAGACAATTTTTCTGTAGAAAAGTACCTGCCCTATAAAGTTTCTGCCCGAGAGAGTTTTTCTATAGAAAATTGTCTGCCGTGAAGAGTTTTTCTATAGAAAAGTGTTTGCCCTAGGCAATTTTCTACAGAAAAGTACCTGCCTTAGACAGTTTTTCTGTAGAAAAGTGTCTGCCCTAGAGAGTTTTTCTATAGATAATTGTCTGCCCTGGAGAGATTTTCTATATAAAAGTGTGTGACAGTTTTTCTATAGTTAGTTTTTTATACAAAAGTTTCTTTAATAATAATCAATTAATATGTTTTAAAGTTTTTAATTTATCTATAGAAAACTTTTTATTTGTTAACCAAGGTCAACAAAAATTTATTTTCTCTGTAGTCTTTGCTGGAATACAAGTTAATTCCGAACTACTTCTTACTAGATTACTGCAGTATCTTGTATAACTGTTGCTGTACATTTCATTTTCACATGTATGATTCATATTTTTTTTTATAAATGATTCCCTTAATTACACTAGTACATTGTTTTTAAATGTTTAAACACTTAAATTAAAATATCCGTTTTTTGTTTTTCAATTCAAAACAATTGCATTTAATTATGCATGTATTTGCATTTGGGTTTTTTTGTGCGCTTTTCTTTCTCTTAAATAATAATTTATTTAAAAATAAAATTTTATTATGAGCCACGGCTGTTTAGCTGCCAGTATTGTGTAAATAAATTTACGTCTAGTCATTTCACTTTCTTTCGGAATTAAAAACAACAACACTTGCAAGCCCAAAAAAAAATATTTTAAAGATGAGTAATTGTGTAGGCAAACATATGTAGATACATACATACTTTTGGCAAAGTGCGAGTACATGTTGATAGTGGTCAACAATGATGAAATTGAATTTAGCTGTATTAAGACAAGTGTTAATAATTAAAAATGTTGACACATTGTCATGTAAGTAACAACTATACACCAATGATTGGCATAAAGAGCATGTAAAATATATATTAATTAAAATAATCTGCTTCTTTCTATCAGTTCCTTGAATATGATTTTTTTTTATTTATTTGATATTTTTATAAACTACGTTGGCATTGGTGTTGTTTTCAGGTGAATAATTAATCATGTTAGGTCCTTGGTGGCTACGAAAGCCGACCACTGATATACATAAAAGCGAGAAAACAGAGATAAGGCAATGTGTTGCAGATTGCAGAATTATATTTGTTATAGTTGTCTTAATCAAGCTAAGCTAAGAGTGTATAAAGAACCAATATTAAAGCTAAACTGAGACTATAGAAAAAGCCAAGAATGAAGAAAAAGCCAAGATTGAAGCTAAACTAAGACTGTATAGAAAGCCAAGATTGAAGCTAAACTAAAACTGTCGAAAGAGCCAAAATTGAACCTAAACTAAGACTGCATAAAAAGCCAAGATTAAAGCTAAATTAAGACTGCATAAACAGCCAAGATTGAACCTAAGCTAAGAGTGTATAAAGAGAAACGATTGAAACTAAACTAAGACTGTATAAAGAGAAACGATTGAAGTTAAACTAAAACTGTATAAAGACAAACGATTGAAGTTAAACTAAGACTGTATAAAAAGCCAAGATTGAAGCTAAACTAAGACCGTATAAAGAGCCAAGATTAAAGCTAAACTAAGACTGTATAAAGCGATAAGATTGAAGCTAAACTAAGACTGTATAAAAAGCCAAGATTGAAGCTAAATTGAGACTATATAAAGAGACAAGATTAAAGCTAAACTAAGACTGTATATAGCGAAACGATTGAAGCTAAACTAAGACTGTATAAAGAGCCAAGATTAAAGCTAAACTAAGACTGTATAAAGCGCCAAGATTGAAGCTAAACTAAGACTGTATAAAAAGCCAAGATTGAAGCTAAATTAAGACTATATAAAGAGACAAGATTAAAGCTAAACTAAGACTGTATATAGCGAAACGATTGAAGCTAAAGACTGTATAAAAAGCTAAGATTAAAGATAAACTCTTGCCGTATAAAGATCCGCTATTAAAGCTAAACTAAAACTGTATAAAGAGCCAAGATTGAAGCAAAACAAAGACAATATAAAGAGTCACGATAGAAGCTGATTAAAGACTATAACAAGAGCTTCGATTAAATCTAACCTAAGACTGAAGCAAGAGCCACGATTGAAGTTAAACTAAGACGTAAAAAGTTTTTAATTAACGTTTTTTTTCAATACCTTTTGTATTTCAAAAAATCTTAAACATTTTTAAAAAACATATCAAACTCATGATTCATAGATCACTAGTATCAATGAACTTCAAACTAATTAATAATTAAAATCATAATTTCTTTATTATTTTAATAATAGCGCCATAAAACAAAATTTTTGTTTGTTTGGAAATAATTAAACTTTTTTTATTATATTTTTTCTATACACATACATAACCTCCTCTAATTCACATGTGTTAATTTATAGCTATTCATAAGCTCTTTTTTCTTTGTACTTTATCTTTTTTTTCTGGTCTGTGTGTTTGCTGGTTTCTGCTGATCTTCTTTCAATTTCAATACCACCCACGTCACGTGAATTTTAAACAAATTTCGGCGTCATCATAGATACGCTCACTCACTGAAAATATTTCTATTATTGTTATTGTTATTTTTTTTTTGAAGATCAGGGTGATCATAAATAATAATTATAGTCGTATGTATTTACATATATACAATATTGTTTGTATTTAATGATTTTTCGTGTGTGTGTGTGTGTGTTAGTGTGGGGATGTCGGAAAGTATGTATGTGTGTTTAATGTATTCGCGTAATTTTTTTTAAACAAATTATTTAAAACACATCGTGGAGCAGCTTATTAAAGCTTCTGTGTTACGCTACAGAGTGTTTATTGATTTGTATTTGCTAAATCGTATTTTTCTTGCCACCAAAATCACTACCAATGCCACATTGCAAAATTTTAATGAACATCTTTTATTTAATACTATTTCTGTATAAACAGCCACGGTTGAAGCTAAACTCAGAGTGTAGACGTCACGATTAAAATATAAAAATCCAAGATTGAAGATACTAAGACTGTATAAATAGCCAAGATTGGAGCTAAATTAAGACTGTATAAAAGGCACAATTGAGGTTAAGCTAGGACTTTATAAAGAGCAATGACCGCAGCTTAATTAAGACTGTATAAAGAACCACGATTAAAGCTTAACTTAGACTGTAGAAAGAGCCAAGATTAAAGATAAACTAAGACTGTATAAAGAGAAACGATTGAAGCTAAACTAAGGCTGTAAAAAGAGACACGATTAATGCTAAACTTAGACTGTAGAAAGAGCCAAGATTAGAAATAAGCTAAGACTGTATAAATAAAAACTATTGAAGCTAAACTAAGACTGTATAAAGAGCCACGATTAAAGCTTAACCAAGACTGTATAAAATTTTTATAAATATAATGTTCTTTCCAACGCTACCAAATACCCAGCAAGCCATATGATTCCGAAAAGAGTCTCTTCTGACACCTTTTCCTTTTCAGAAAAGAGTCCAACTAAAGAACATTTTCAGAGCACTCCAAAAAAAAATGAGTGAGAAAAGAGTCCAACTTAAAAGCAGTTTCGGAGCGAAGGAAAAATTTGCTTAAAAAATTCATTTTTTTTCCATGTTTATATATTTTATTTAAATGAATTCCATTTTATTTTTTTTACTGTAAATACAATTTATTTAATTTTTTTCAATTTCTAATTTAGTTTATTTGTAAATGAATTCCCTTTTCGTTTAAGTAAAAACAATTAAAAAAAAGGGAACTTTTAATTTTTTGTATTTAAAATTGCAATGACTCTTTTCTGACGTAGTGTAAGAGCTCTTTATGAGCCCAAAAAACAATCATTATTGCTCCGAAAACGTTCAGAGAACAGGTTCATTTCATTCGAAAATGGTCCGTCAGAAAGAGCTCTTAGATAATTTGAGAAAAGAGTCTTTTTTGAGTGTTTTTTGGGCTCAGAAAGAGCTCTTACACTACGTCAGAAAAGAGTCATTGCAATTTTAAATACAAAAAATTAAAAGTTTTTTTGTTTTTACTTAAACGAAAAGGGAATTCATTTACAAATAAACTAAATTAGAAATTGAAAAAAAATTAAATAAATTGTATTTACAGTAAAAAAAATAAAATGGAATTCATTTAAATAAAATATATAAACATGGAAAAAAAAATGAATTTTTTAAGCAAATTTTTCCTTCGTTCCGAAACTGCTTTTAAGTTGGACTCTTTTCTCACTCATTTTTTTTTTGGAGTGCTCTGAAAATGTTCTTTAGTTGGACTCTTTTCTGACTCCTTTTTTGGAGCGCTCCTAGAATGGTATGCTGGGTACAAGCATATCAATTACGTTCCACCCATTTGCCATTTATATCTTGATGATTAAAGTATGCTTTTTGTATCCAATGTAAATGTAATGGTAAATAAGCAATCCTAAAACCACTTCTAGGTAATATGATAGATATGTTTTAGTATGATAATCAATTGTTAAAACTACAGGTAATTTATGTTACAATTTAAATATAATTAAATAATATCTATGAACTAAAATAAAAAAGTTATCAAGGAAAACATTTATTTCAAAGAGATTTTTTCTTAATATTTACGTCTTAATTATTATTAGTTTTTGTTTCTGTTTATATATTATGTATATCTTCTAATTTATGTAGTTGCAGTTTCTTTTATGTGAAAAAATTTATACACAACAAAATGAAAGAAAAGCTAAAGATAAAAAATTAAATAAAACTAAGCAAAAATAAGCGTTGTTCGCTTTCTTCATTATGTTCAAATTACTGCTGCGTCTCTTATTGAAGTCTTTTTTAATTCCGTCGTGATGGTAATTTAAGACAAATTAAATTGGCTTTAGCAGAAACAGTGTAATGCTACAAAAAATGTAGCTAAATTAGATTTTTATCAGCACAATTAAATTCATAATTAAATTAAATTTTATCTAAGTGGTCCATGTTCCCCTGGTGTTAACAGTACCCATTTCACAGTAGCTTTTGATTTCGAATAACATTCCTATAATTTAAGACTTAGCACCCTTGCCTTTTACATCTTAAGCTAGATTGAAATTTTCTTCAAAATTGCTCTTTAAAATGCTGCAAACTCGTGTAAACAGCAAAATTTCTTGAAAATTTATTTATTTATTAATAATTTTGAAGAATTTTCGCTGTTTACACGAGTTTGAAGCATTTTGAAGAAAATTTCAATCGTGTAAATCTAGCTTTAGACATGTTTAACTCTATAATGTAAAACGTAGCTCAGTTCCTTCTTAATCTCAGAAACGTTTTACTACATGTACCATGTTCCTCTGGGGTTAACAGTAGACATTTTTAAGATGCTTTTAATTTCGAATAAAATTCCTATAATTAAGACGTGCTAAGTCCTTTCCTTTTACATCTTAAAAAAGTTTAACTCCATGGTCCATGTCCCCCTCAGGATTACAATAGCATAGACACTGGCACAGTTTCCATCTAAATCTCATAAACATTTAACTGCATGAACCATGCCCCCCTCAGGATTACAATAGCCATTTTACAGACGCAAATCTCACAAATGTTTATCTAAAACACTGCACCAGTTGACCCCAATGTAGGGCATCTCAAATGGTTAAAGTAGTGTTTAAATTAGCTAAATTAGTTTATTTGAACGTATAAATCAAGCTTTACTTTCATGTTGTATCTTTCTTTGTTTTTGTTTATAATTTTGGCCAAAATCACACACAAATAAACAAGAGACGAAATAAAAGTAAAATATATTTCCTGCGATATTTTATGGGGTAGAACACAGAAATAAACCCAAAAAAAAGAAACATTTTTTCAAAATAAATTTTAAACAAAAACTTTCGGGTTTTTCATTATTCTACCATAGTTGGTGTGACTGGCAACCTTTGCTCTTGAGCATCATTAAAGCCAGCTTGAGGGCATTTACCTTTACTTTTTTGTTATGTGCCAGTGATTTTAATTTAGTTTATTTTTTTTTCTTTTGTTAAATTAAGCGTTTGGTACTGTCTTTTTTTAAGTTTTTTTTTCTATATATGTTTGTTACTTTTTGTTACCAAATTAAAAAACGGAGAGAAAAGAATTTATATAACAAAATTAAAATTAGTCATTGCGTTTTGTTGTACACTTTTCGCTTAATTTAAAATTATTTATATAGTTGTGAGTTTGCTTAAAAATTAATCTATTAAAAGCGTTATTAAAAAAAAACAAACAAAATAAACAAAGATACCAGCCACTCTTGAGGAAGTTCTGCTTCAAAGGATTAGCTACAATGTTGGCTTTAATTGTGGGTCTTTAGAAATTAAAGTTTTAGTCTTAATGTTGTTAATTTTTAGACTTAATCATTGGTATATATGCTGCTGAATTTTAAGTGGTAAATTTTAGCATCAAAATTAGGTTTATGTTGCTTTTTATGTTGTTCATATTCACTTTCAGTCGTAGTTCTAATAGTGTATATGTTGTTTAATTTTTTGCTTATCCTGCAGGATCGCCAGATCTTTCTGTTGTTCAAGTTTAGTCTCAATCGTAGGTCTTGCTTTTGTTCAATTTTAGCTTAAATCAACGATTTATATGTTGTTTAATTTTAGCTTCAATCGAAGGTTTTTATTTGTTCTGTCGTACATCTAATCGTAGGTGTCTATGTTGCTAATTTTTTACATATTCTGCAGGTCAATTTTTGCTTAAACTGGAGGTCTTTATGTTGCTCAATTATTGCTTCAGTCATAGGTTTCTGTGTTGTTCAATTTTAGCTTCAATTGTAAGTTTTCAATGTGTTCAATTTCGTATTCAGACGTTGGTCATTATGTTGTGCTCTTTTAGCTTCAATCGTAGGTATTTCTGCTGTTCAAATTTGGCTTCAATTTGTTGTCTTTCTGTTGTTCAATTTTTGTTTCAATCGTAAGTCTTGATGTTGTTTAATTTTACCTTCAATCATTTGTCTTTATGTTGTTCAATTTTAGCTTTAATTATTTGGCTTTATGTTGTTCAATTTTAGCTTCAGTCGTAGTTCTTTATTTTGTTCAAGTTTTGCTTCAACTGTAGGTCTTTCTGCTGTTCAAATTTGGCTTCAATTTTTTGTCTTTCTGTTGTTCAATTTTTGTTTCAATCGTAAGTCTTGATGTTGTTCAATTTTAGCTTCAATCATTTGTCTTTATGTTGTTCAATTTTAGCTTCAATCATTTGGCTTTATGTTGTTCAATTTTAGCTTCAGTCGTAGTTCTTTATTTTGTTCAATTTTTGCTTCAATTGTAGGTCTTTCTGCTGTTCAAATTGGGCTTCAATTTTTTGTCTTTCTGTTGTTCAATTTTTGTTTCAATCGTAAGTCTTGATGTTGTTCAATTTTAGCTTCAATCATTTGTCTTTATGTTGTTCAATTTTAGCTTCAGTCGTAGTTCTTTATTTTGTTCAAGTTTTGCTTCAATTGTAGGTCTGTCTGCTGTTCAACTTTGGCTTCAATTGTTTATCTCTCTGTTATTAAATTTTTGTTTCAATCGTAAGTCTTGGTGTTTTTCAGTTTTAGCTTCAATCACTGGGGCTTATATTATTAAATTTTAGCTTCAATGGTTCTTTATTTTATTTAATGTTTGCTTCAATCATAGGTCTTTCAATTTGTCGTTCTGTTTTCCAATTTTTGTTTCAAGCGTAATTCTTGATGTTGTTCAATTTTAACTACAATCATTTGCTTTTTGTTGTTCAATTCTTTATATTGTTCGATACAAAGAGATAAACGATTGTAGTCTTCTTGTTATTCAATTTTAGTTTCAATCGTAGGTCTTTATGTTGTTCATTTCTTCCTATAACCGTATGCCCTGAAGTAGCTTAATTTTTATTTTAGACGTAGGTTTTTATGTTGTTCAATTTGGTCAATTTAACCAGTTTCTTTGTAAGTATTTCATAAAAAATTCCAAAGGTTGTCCCTATTTGATCTAAAGCTATTTGTTCAGAATTAGTAGGCGCTTCACATAACTAATGCAACAAATATGCGTTTGTATTTCTGTATTAAACGTCATTAATGGTTCCAGTTACTTAATTATTTATGATATTGATGGTACCTTGACAAAACTAAACAGTGTCGACTAAAATTATATGATAATTTTAAGAATTATATATAACAAACTCAAGTTATACAAATAAAACTTTATTAATTATAAAAGTAAACATTTTTAAATTTAAATTTTAAACTATAGGTCCAAAATTAAAATATGACAAGCAAGTTAAAATTGTGTGCCATAAATACTTGAGACTGAAAATAAAATTGGGCATTCCCATGAGCTGCAATTCAAATTTTTACATCAAAAAGACCCATAATTGAAGCACAATTCTGACAACAAACTGGTCTACGTTGCTGGTTAATCTTTGTTATAATAAAAACTTAAGACTGGGGATAAAATTTGGCAAGAGAAATCTAGTAGCTCTTTAAGACTAAAATCTATGTACATACATAAAGAGGGACCTTTATTGAAGATAAAATTTAACTTTGAAAAGATCTACTAATGAAACCAAAGTTAAACTACATTAACAATAAAATTCTCCTCAATTTTGCCCTGCACTGTAGCTCATCATATACGCATACATACTTATATTTTTTTTTTATTTTTTTTATTATATATTTTTATTTCCATTTAAATAATTTTCTGTTTTTACTGATAAGCGGCTAATAGGCAGAAAATTATTCAACTTGTAGTTATAAATGTTATTTATTTATTTATTTATTTATTTATTTATTTATTTATTTACACACAACTTAAAGATGAACTAAATTGTTTATGCATAAACTTAATAAAGTGATATAGTAGATAAAAGGCAATAAAAACATAAATAAACCACTAACACCATTTGTATTTAATATAGGTATATTAAATATAAATTTTGTTATGAATAAATGTAAGAACAAGTGATATTTTTGTTTTTTGTTTTTTTGTTTGTTAAAGAGACAAATTATGTTAATGACAATTCATGAGATTGAGTCACTTGTAAAGACAATAAAATAAATTAACATAATTAGAATCAAAAATCAAACATTTATTATACGAACATTTGTAATTTCATAAAGATAAACAAGAAATGTAAATATGTACGAGTATTTACACCTTCATTAATATGTACAATAAACTTATGTAAGTTGTTGGTAATTTACCATACAACTTCAGTTATCTAGATATTGATAAGAGACGTGTTTATATGTATTTATGCTGAAATTTGGAATATCTAGTATTTTTTACATTTATGTAAGAGTTTATTTCAATGTTAGTTCCAATTTCATTATAATGTTGGCCATGGCTTGACTATAGATAACCCTGCTCCTTCGTATGGGGCCATGTAGTGATGGTTTCTACGGCATATATAATATGTAATATATACTCGTACGTTATATATGTATATGAAAACGTTTTCTTGTTCATTCGTAAAGGTATGTGTCCGCGATCGTCAGATATTACAACGTTGTCAGAAAAATGTGCATAAATTGTCTAACAACCGTGTAAACTTAAAACTTTTGTCTTCCAACGTTGTAAGAAAAAGCATTTTCAGTACATTGGAAGACAAAAATATTGTCACACATCTAACAATCGTGTAAACACACAATTTTGGTATTGTCATTGTTTTAAGACAATTGTCAAACACTTTTCATTGTCATATGTGCAAAGTTTATGCATCTGCCAATGGCAGCATTGTCATAGAAATTATTTCTAAATGCTACTCCGTATATACATAAATAAACAAACAAGTGTGTATAAATAAAATTTTTGAAAAAAATGGAAGAAAATTAAAGAATTAAAATAAAATGTGCATTAATAAAATTTTTCAAAAAAGTGGAAGAAAATTAAAGAAAATAAAAAATGGATAGCGACATATTTTTTGATGAATCCTGTTTAATAGAGTGCAGATAAAATGGTACCAATTGCTCTTTTTTGTTCCATGACAATATTTAAAATTTTTAAACACACACACAGAGCTGCAAAACGAATTTGACAATGCCACACAACAATCTGACAACCGTGTAAACTTACAATTTCAGCTGACAGATAAATTCATTATGTGACAATTGTGTGCAAATGAAATTGTTAGTTTTCTTACAGTTGTGTAAACTGACAATTTACCTTTTGCTAAAAAATTTTCAATGTCACTACATTGCTAGCACATTGGTAGATATGACAACGTTGTAATATCTGACGACCGTAGACATATAGCTTTAGTTCATTTGAAATCTTTAAAAAGTAAATTGAAAATATTGTAAATCTCCACAGTGTTATTTAACTTACTCATTATCCGTTAAATTCCTGATGTTGATAGTAGAGCGCAATTGTGGTTTTTCAATAGATATGTCTAGGACCCTTGAAGAATCTTCATCGTCGGAAAAAGAACACATATCCATAAGTGCGAAAATTTTGTATACCCCTTATGGCCGAATTCTCGGTCATTAGTTAACCATTGGTAAATTAAAATACTAACCTAACTAAGCCTTTGCCATTAGCTAACTAAAGACTGTGAATTTAGCCAGTAGTATTTTGGTATTTATTTCACAATTTGAAATATTTTCTTGATAAATAACGAAACAAAGTTATCGAACAGCTGATAGGTTTGTAGCATTGCCAATGCAAAATAAGTGTAGTTTTATGTAAATTTTTATTTTAATCAGTATCAAGATTTACAATGGCAATATTGAACATAACCGTACTGACAACTTTTTTATAGTTACGTTGACTCCTGACAAGGATATCGTTAATTTATCCATTAGGGTTTAAATATCTATGCTATACCTTGCATTGTAATTAAGGGGGATCCCAAAAATCTTATTTTAATGTAAAATACAAATTGTTTGCATTATGAGTTCTTGTTTGTTGTTGATGCGTACGGTTGTGTTTTTTTTAGCTGTTTCTTAAAAACTACTCTTATCTTTAGTTTTTCTTAATAAAATGCTTTAACTTATATACGAGTACCCGGATAACCTTATCAGGAGGGTAAGGGATATTTGACTTTCAGTAGATTTCAGTTTGGTTACCGGGGTACCCGTGTCATGAGGATTAGGGTTAACCACGCAATGATTTGACAACATTGTAACAACGTAATATTTCTGCGTTCGCTAAACGCAATGACGCAGTGATTTACAAAATTTCATATTTTTGGTAATGCGTTCGCAAAAGCGTAGGTGATGAGTTAAACGCAATTGATTTACAATATTAGGGCCTAAGTCTTGAGTCATATCGGGCTTATCAACGAAGTTTTCAGACTTCAAAGAACACAGCTGGCACGAAATTAGCTGCTCACCAAAATGATTTCTCAATAAAGACATATCGTCACCTAAAATGCCCAAAGACGTAATCCTCATTATCATAATTTTACAGGAGAAGCATTAAACATTATAAAATGTTATAAACTAAAAACTGTTTAATTGAAAATCGCATTTAATCGAAAGCAATATTCTCCTTACTGCGAAATGGTTGTAGTCTATTTGGTCGCATGACATTGAATTACGTATATAGTGAGTAAAATTTGCGTATGAAATTAATTTTAAGAGTACACAAAGCTGATTTTCTTAATACAGCTGGATATTATGGAGGCATTATTGGGGTGTTGGATAAAACTTTGAGCTAAAAATATTGAAAATATCCTCAATTGAAACTGAAATCAAATAACATAAATACTCATAAATTAAGTAAAGTCAGTCAGTCACCCCTATCGTGAATAAAAATTCCACATGAAATTTGTTCCCTTTTATTTTTTGACATTGAATTTAAATTGGAAAAATGTAAAAAGGGAACAAATTTCATGTGCAATTTATATTCACGATAGGGGTGAATAAGTACCAATTATTAATGCTAAAATTTGATATTAAAGCTACGATTGAAGCTTTAAACCGACATCATAAATATCTATGATTGCAGCTAAAATTTATATCGTACAGCCCTATGATTGAAGGTGCAATTTGACATTGTAAAGATCAACAAATGAAGCTTAAATTTGACGTCGAAAATACCTACGATTGACGCTACAATTCAAGACTAAAATAAATATAAAATTTAGTTTGTTAGTTAGATAGATAGCGTCGCCCCAGGGGCCATGTAGTTTGATTTCATCAACTTATCAAGGCTTGTCAACCAAGTTTACAGACTTCAAAGAACACAGCTGACAGTTTTGGAATGCGAAATTAGCTGCTCAACATTAAATAAATAAATATTGCTTTCAAATTGAATTCCTGTAGCACTGTGTCATCACAAGTCTACTAGAAGGTGTAAATTTTGATTTTATTGCCTGTTAATTTTTGTACTTTTTTAGTTTGAAGTTTTCTAATAATTGTTTATTTGCATGTTTTTATGATATCTTTAATAATTTTTTTTTGCTTAAAAAGCAGATTTTTGTATTCATTTTATTTTCTTCTTTACGCAACGTTTAGTTAATTTGCCGCTAAATTTAATAAAATCAGCAATTTTTTATTTATATATTAAATATTTTTTAATATATACTTTTAGCGAAAAGTTCAATGACTTTAAATAAAATTTATTGAGTTCACAATTGGTTTTTGCACAACATTGTAAAAGTTTTTAAACTTTAACAAATATAAGTTGCTGCAGAATTAAATAAAAATTGTGTACAGTGTTGAGTGTAATAAGAGCGGCCATAGTTTTGTTTAAATATTAAAATAAACAAAACTTTAGGAAAAACTCATTAATTTTTAGTTTCATTTATGGAATTGTAAGGCTTGTTTTACAACAAAACTTAGCGTTCGGCACTCATGGCTGCCAGGGGCCATGTAAACAACACGAATGTCAACAGGCAGAGAAAAAACATGGTTGTACATGGTTACGACAACTACATTGTATTTTTGGTAACAATATATTGTTGTGGTACACAAATAATTGTTATTTTAATTTGATTTTAAAAATAATTTAGTTACTATAAATATTTTTATGTTTATTGCAATTATAAATTATTTTCTAAATAATAAAAAAATGTTTACCACAACTATTGCATGATAACTATTCAAACATATTATGTTATTTACAACTATTTAAACTTACAAATAACCATTAAATGATAAGTTTCTATATTTGTACTTTTATTATGTTTAAAATGCAAATAAAATATGTTTAATTTTAATAATATTTTGTTTTTACCATTTGTATAATGCTTTTGCATCAAGTTAGTAGTTTGTCTGCGTGATATCGAATTATTTGAATTTGGACTTAAATGTTTTAATAATTGAAAAAAAAAACAATTCGTATTTAAAATATACTAAATATAACTACAAAGTAATAAGTGTAAAAGACCCAAATAAAGTGTATATACGAGTAAAAGAATTAATCTTAAATTTTACAAAATAAAAATCTATTAAGCATACTTAAAAATAAATTAAATTTTATAAATAATATAATTATTATATATAATATTATGATTAATTTAGATCATAATATGATTAATTTAGATCATAATATGATTAATTTAAATCATAATATGATTAATTTAGATCATAATATGATTATTATATATCATAATGTGATTATTATATATCATTATATGATTAGGTACTTGACATCATAATATGATTATTTAATATCATAATATGATTATTAAATATCACAATATGATTATTAAATATCATAATATGATTATTAAATATCATAATATGATTATTAAATATCATAATATGATTATTAAATATCATTATATGATTACCTTAAACTATAATATGATTACCTTGGATTATAATATGATCATGTAAAACAATTTTATGATTATATTAGGTTATAATATCAAATTATGATTAACAAGAAAATATTATGATGAAATATTACGATGATAATTGATCATAATATGATATTTTATGGCACTTATATTCATCATAATATGTTTTGATTACAATCATTAATCTTATCATAATATGTTGCTCTTAGATTATATTTATCACAACCATATTTTTTCTATGCGTGTGAAATCTCAGTATATAGCTTTTTTTCCTGCCACTGAGATTATTGTTTATATTACATGTTCTCTTTGTGCCAAGCACTGCTTTAGAATATGTTTTTTACATTTCAGTCTTTAGTTTTTGTTTTCGTGTAGCCACCCCTTTTTTTTATTAATGTCTAAAGTATTTTGTTTTAATTGTCTCTGAAAGTTCAAAATCCATTTTTTTCTTATCTCTAACAGAATAAAACCATAAACGTTTAAAAGCCACATTTATTGCCCCATCTAGAGAGTGTGTTTTGCTTTGTTTTTTTGGTCAAAACAAATTGTAGACAGTTTTTAACAACATTCTCTCTTTTAAAGGTTTTGACTGGAAATATATGTCTTCTAAATATTGTTGTTAGTTTGGCTTTTGCTGGCAGCGCATATCGTTTGCTCCATTTATAATATACAACTGACCTCATCCATCAAAATACGAGTGACTGCCACAAGTTGTGCAAAAAAATTGTTGGGTTTTGTGGTAGTAACTAACTAAAAATCTGCTTTTTGTTCCAAATATTAAAACAATGACCCACGATTATGTTGTTATATTTATTTTTACTCTATGGTAAATTTTAGTTATTTTTTGCCACTTCACTTCATGTGTAACTCATACTTGTTTTATTGTTTTTATCGTTTTTGTTTATAGAGTTTAATATTTTTTTTTTTTTTTTTTGTGTGTATGTTTTTTTTTTCTTTGTTTTGCTTTTCAAATTTCTCTTCAGGCGTCAATGTTTTGCTTTGTGCTTTTATTGTTTTAGTTTAGTTAATAAGCCAGACGTCTGCGGCGATTTGGTTTTTTTTTTTTGTGTAGTTGTTGCTATTGTTTGTTTTATTGACCAATAATGCCACTACATTAATAACAATTTGTTGTTACTTAGTTGCCACTTTAAAATAGAAAACAAATATTTCAAACCATAAATGGCCAAAATGGAAAGAAATTTATAAAAAACCAAAAACAAAAACTGACGAATAAAGCCAATAATAGCAAAAATAATCATTAATATATTAGCGCAATTCACAATCTTGTGCAAATATGTAGTAATGCATCATTGCATTTGCAAAAAGTTTTAGCATATTTTTGCTCTACACTAACAAAATACACAGCAACAGCAAAATAATGCTTAACCTGTTTGCACATGCAATGATGCAATACCATTTGCACAAGATTGTGAGTTGCGCTATTAAGTTTTTTTTTTTTTTAAATATGGCTATGGAGTTTGATAATTCATAGCTCAGTTATTTATGGACCAAATATGTTGATTATTTTATAGATTTTTTAACAATGTTATGTTCAGCATAATTATTTATATAATTGCGGTAACCATAACATGATTAAGCTTCAATTCATATGTTTACTATAATCATTTATATTCTTGTAGTAACCATGTACATTTATATTTGTGGCAATCATACGTCTATTTATGACGAATCCATTTTTCATACAATGTTGCTCTTTGATTATGACACACAACATCATAATATGATATAATCTTTCATCATAAAACTGATCACCGCAAATATTATATAATTTCTATAACCATATACATATATAATTACTATAATCATGTGTATCTTAATATGGTTATATTATGGTTGCAGCAATTATGTAAATAATTACAGTGGCCATAATATTTTTAAAAAATGTTAAAAATGTTGAAATAGTTGTGGTAAAAATGCACAACTATATTTTTTCCCGTATTTGGAAGAAATACACAATGGTGGTGTAGGGTATAAATACAATAGTTATATCCTAATTTGAAAGCGGTAAACCTATTTGTTTCTGTCAGTGTAAAACGCTGGTTGAATATATACAACCGATATAAATGAGTTTTACACAAAACATGTATCTTTCATTGTCCTACCGTGTAAGCTATTGAATATCAGTAATAAAATTCGAGTAGAAAAGAAGTTGTACAACTATATAGAAGACAACCGCGAACAAGATTTGTAATTGGGGGTGAGATGTGTAAGAAAAAAGAGTAATAAGAACCAATATTACTCAAAATAATACCTGCAGATATAGTATGCGCTGTAAAGGAGGATTCACCCATTCGTTCCGAACAAAATATTTGTTCGGACAAAGTTTTTTTCAAATGAATATTTTCTCTCTCTGAAAAAGAGAGGCATCAAACTTCATATAAAAAACTTTGTTCGAACAAATATTGTGTTCGGAACGAATAGGTGAATTCACCTTAAGCAAAACTAAGTAAACAAAAACGGATAATTGTTCTATGTAAACAACAAAATTTGTTGCCATATTAAACTAAAAGACATTTACTGATATGTTCTACCGAAACACTTTTATTATTGAGTGACTGTGAGTCGGTGGCACACATGTTAGCCGATAGCTTCAGTGGTGTGGCGAGGTTTTTGACAACTGTTAAACAAAACAGCATTACCTATTATTATTCGTAAAGAGTCCCGGATGTAGGGTGATGCTTACGAATATGAATATATGGACAGGTTATTAACTACAGATTCCCCAAAACAAAATTAATATAAATAAAACAAGCTTTAGATTATTAAAAATGAATAATATCAATTTAGTAACTAGGGTAATGATGCAATTATTTCGCTCTCAAACCCCTCCCAAACCATTTTTCTTTCAAAAACGCAACTTTATTTTAAGAAGGACCCGAAAAATTCTTTTTTTATTGTAATACATTGTCTTGAACTGAATAATTTCATAAAAATATGTTATATAGTTCCCAAGTGCGTTTTAATTAATTTACCTTTAATTTTAAAATTCACATTGGTTAACTATAAAAAATTGCATTTAAAATATTACACAAGATAAAAATAAATTAAATACAAGAAGTTCAATTAAACTTCAAGCCCAAACATTATGGCAGTAACATAATGTTACTTGTACTCCCGCAACACACAATGATTAATGATCATTTTGTTAATTCCTTAAAAAGAAAAAAGATTTGACAAGAAAGACTTGTCGGTTTAATTAAGTAAGCAACAAAAAAAAAAAAAACGAAATTATTTCAAACTTCTTTTGGTGTTACCGTGAGCACTAATAAACAAGCAATGTAATTATATTTTTTTTTTGAGGAATTTAAATCAAACAATCAAAGTAAGTGGAAACAGCAGCAGCAGCAGCAGCAAAGAGGTGTATTCATAAAAATCTAAAGGTTTTAGATCTTAATTATGAATATTATTTACACCAGCAAACACAATTATAAATAATACTCAGATTGAAATTGTTGTTAAATTTAATGTGTTTTAAACTGGTAAATAAATTATGTACATACATCAAAACTAAAGGTATGGGTCACACATGGCAAATATTTACTCAAAAAAGCGTAACCACTTATTTTAGCATAATATTTTAGTTGGTGGTTACGTCTTTTTCGGCAAATATTTGCCAAGTATGACCGAACCTTTAGACTTTTGAAAGACCTACGACTAAAGAAACTAAAGCTTGTTTCCGTTTTTCTGTAATTGCAAATCATTGCTAAGTTTTCGCTGTAATAATTTGCTATATTTTACGGCTTATACATATTAGATCATCCATTAAAACCTCTTTTTTTATTTTCTTTTCAGGTAAATTTTCCCGTCTTAACAAGCAAACGCCCTAAGTAAATAATTAAGTAAGTTGTATAATTTTGTAATGTTCATAAACAGCTGTTAATACTTTGACTCATCCACTCTGTTATAATATAACTTTTGTAATTTATTTAAACAACTGTTTAAAGAATTAATTTGCACAAATAATTACAACAAAGAAATTTATTTCTAAAGTGAAAATTTTCCTAGAAATTTCTGTACTAAAAAACTTTGTTAATCATAATTGTTAAGAAATGCACACGTTTCCGCATAATATAAGTCTTTTTATAAATAAAAAAAGCAACAAATTCTTTTAGTAAATATTTGATGAGAAAAAAAAGGTTTCATACGTAAAATAATTAAACAAAAGATGTTTATTTCAAGATAATTACAATAATAATAAATTTTCAAACCCTCAGTTAAATTTAAGTTGTAAGTAGGACTGCCAGATGAATATCGAAAAAAAAATAATCAAAAGCTCGAGTTTTAAACATCGGAAAAATAGAAAGGCATTATTTCTAATAGTATTTTTAAATATTTATTGGTAAACATAATCTAAGAGCAACATATTATGATAAGGTTTATGATTGTAGTCAAAACATATTATGATGAATATAAGTGAAATGAAATATCATATTATGATCAATTATCATCGTAATATTTTATCATAATATTTTCCTGTTAATCATAATTTGATATTATAACCTAATATAATCATCAAATTGTCATACATGATCATATCATGACCCAAGGTAACCATATTATAGTTTAAAGTAATCATATTATGATCTAAATTAATTATATTATGATCTAAATTACTTATATTATGATCTAAAGTAATCATAATATGGTATGTAATAGTCATGTTATGATCTAAAGAAATCATATTATGAGCTAAAGTCATGTTATTATGATCTAAAGTAATCATGTTATGACCCAATGTAACCATAATATTGTCTGAAATAATCATATTATGATCTAAATTAATTCTATTATGATCTAAAGTAATCATAATATGGTATATAATAGTCATATTATGATCTAAATAAATCATATTATGATCTAAAGTAATCATATTATGATCTAAAGTAATCATATTATGATCTAAAGTAATCATATTATGACCCAAGGTAACCATATTATAATTTAAAGTAATCATTTTATGATACAAAATAATCATATTATGATCTAAAGTAATCATAATATGATCTAAATTAATTATATTATGATACAACTATGAATATAAATTAAAATGATAATTACAGCAAAAACTTCGAACTACCAGAACTAACACTGGTTAAAGGATTGATGCTTGTCTGTTGACTGGCCGGCACCGCAGTGGTGTATGTGGTTAGAACGCAAAGAATTCTGATGAGAGAAAGTGGGATTTCTCGAAACATATGGAAATTCAACAACCCAGGTTCGAATCCCAGTCAAGAAAAATTATCAACAATTTTTAATAATAAAATTTTTCAAGTTGTAATTCCTAACTTCAGTAAAAATAATTTTATGAAAATTAAATTTAATGAACTCAAGCCTGACTAAAATTATCAAGAAGTAAAATTAACAGTTCAATTATGAAATAATAATTATTCTATAATGATACAAAATAATTATATTATGATCTATAGTAATCATAATATGGTATATAATAGGCATACTATGATCTAAACTAATCATATTATGATCTAAAGTAATCATATTATGACCCAATGTAACCATAATATAGTCTAAAGTAATCATATTATGATACAAAATAAACATATTATGATCTAAAGTAATGGTATATAATAATCATATTATAATAATCATTATTATTTATAAAATTTACATTTATTTTTAGATATGCTTAATAGATTTTTATTTTGTAAAATTTAAGATTATTTCTTTTACTCGTATGTACACTTTGTTTAGGTCTTTTACACTTCTTTGTAATTTTAGTACTTTGTAGTAATATTTAGCATATTTTAAAGACGAATTGTTTCTTTTTTCAATTATAGAAACATTTAAATCTAAACAAATAATCCGATACCACGCATACAAACTACTGAAGTGATGCAAAACCAAATGGTAAAAACAAAATATTATTAAAACAAACATATTCTGCTTGCCTATCATTTAATGGTTATTTGTAAGTTTAAATAGCTGTAAATAACATAATATGTTTGAATAGTTATCATGCAATAGTTGTGGTAAACATTTTTTAAAAACAATTATGTTTAAGGGAACCAAATTCAATATTATAATTGCGATTAACATAAAATTGTTTCTAGTTACTAAATTATTTTTAAAATCAAATTAAAATAACAATTATTTGTATACCACAACAATATATTGTTACCAAAAATACAATGTAGTTGTCGTAACCATGTACAACCATGTTTTTTCTCTGCTCGTACGAGACAGAATTTCGTATTTTTGTTTTATTTAAATTTATTTGGCTGAATATTCTCGCGGCGTTATGTTAAAATGGAAGAAGTAGAATTTCTGTAGAATTTCCCTGTTGAAACTCAGTAATTGTTCCCTCTAAAAATTAGAATTCACGGAATTCAGCATCTAAAATTGCTTTTTATGTTTACCAATAAATAAGTCATTTATATTACCTGACGCAATATTATTTTGAATTATTATACTTAAACTTAACAATTGTCAATAATTAAGAAAATATAATTATTATTTAGATTTGTTTTTTGAAATATGTCCTGTTCTTCTTAACATTTATGATATTAAATAAGAAAAATAGTTGTTAGTCTCAACAAAAAAAAGAAAGAATTTGGTACCAAAATTATTAATAAAAAAAAAAACAAATGATAGAAAATTTGAATAATTCAAGAAATCGTCACTTTCAATGAAAAAATCGTAAAATCGTCACTTGAAATAAAAGATCGTCAAAATGATAAAAAATCATATAAATATAAATATACTTTGATATAAATATCATCATATATATATACTAAGAATCATCAATGACGATAAATCGTCATATCTTTCAGCTATGGATGTATGGTCTCTTTCAGACTTTTTTCTATAATACTTAAACTATGTATAAACAGTTGTCACATCATAAAACATTGTCAGATCTAGCAATGTACTGACGTTGAAAATTGTAAATTTTTCTTACAACGTTGGAAGACAAACATTTTAAGTTCACACGGTTGCTATATATTTTCTGAACATTTTTCGGACAACGTTGTAAGATCTGACAACCGTCTATACAAAGCTTTATACGTTGTTTTTTAATATTTATTTATAATTCCCAACAGCCTATCGTTAGAAAAAAACTCTTAAAATCGTTAGAATAAAATACAACAAATTTAAAATAGAAAAATGTAATAAACAATAAATTGTTTTGATTTATTGAGAAGCCCAATACACTACAAAACAAACACAAAAAAACAATATAAAATAAAAGTAAAACGGAAATCAAACATCAAATATTGGTGATGATGATAAAAAAACAAGTGCCAAACCTGCCAATAAAATAATCAAACTCTGAAGGCTTTTATGTACAAAAATACAATATAATTTTTTCTATTTTATTTTATTTTATTTTATTTTATACAAGTTTATTACAACAGTATCACTGAGGGGAATCTATGGCAACATGTAGGGAAAAGTGAATGCTTGCAGTTTATATAAATACAAACAAAAAAAAAATTGGTAACGTTAGACTGTGGCAAACACAGACATATGGGTATTCACTGTTATAGACAAAACTCCCTGGTGAAATGTTCACCTAGTTTGTTTGTGTAAATGCACTGTTACCATTTTCAACTGACATGGTAGCACTTATAATTTGTTAAAACCACTTTATTGCGATAAAACAAAACTTTACGTTATACTCCAGGAAACAGTGTAACCATTCTACTCTGGGTAATTCTTTTTTTTTTTTTTGTGTTTTGATTTCTACTGTAACACATGCTCCTACACTTACGCCCCTCGTTTTCTTCTACTGACAACTGTGTATCTATCAAGTTATTGGCAAATGTTTTGGTTGTTGTTCCCGATTACCATTGATTGTAACAATCTGAGAACGCTATATGTATGTCAGATGTTTATGTTTAGGCTGTGAAATTAATGGTTAATGAATTTCTGGTTGTTTGAAGTTTATTACAGTAATATGATATTGGTAGGTTGAAAACAATCTAATTAAAATGTCTATTTACCTTTGGCAAAAACAAAAAAAAAACAGCAATATATCTACATTCGCGTAGATAATCATTAAAATATTAAAGAACGCAGATATAAACAAACACAAACTCCCACGCTTCAAACTAATGTTACAAATAATAAAAAACACCAAAAGGTTTTTAATATATTTTTTATATATTAATGGGGAGGCAAAACAGTAGCAAGTGTTGGCAGTTAGATTAAAGTTAGCTATTTTGAATTTGAGTTTTTATGGAGCTCACAAACATATTGTAATATATGGGCAATATTTAATAGGATTTTTTTCAATTTGGCGCCATTCTGTTAAAGAAGACAAGAAATTAATTTGAAAGCTTTCATTTTAATATACAATAGTTAGTTATGCATTATAAATAAGTAAAATTTGTTGTGTGTTCAACAATCTGCAATGGGTTTCTAAAATATGTTTATTAATAACTAAAGGTAAGGTTACACTTGGCAAAAATTTACTTAAAAAAACGTAACCACTTATTTTAGCATAAATTTGTTTGACGTTGTTTACTCTTATAAGATCAAACAGCATCAACTAAAATAAGACTAAATATTTGTTGCGTGTTGTCCTAAATAAACGAAGTTTTTTTTTTAATAAATTAACGAGTTAGAAATATTTTAATTAGTGGTTACGTCTTTTTTGGCAAATATTTGCCAAGTGTGCCCGTACCTTAAGTTTTATTTTTCGTTTTTTTTTCATTCAACTTTATTGTTAAAAGCTAAATTGTCTGGCGGTTGGCTGGCGTTGATTTTGGTTTAAAAAAAATTGCTGAAATTATTTAATATTGTTGATCAAAATTTGTGATATTTATGATATTGTTTAAATATTTTGCGGGATACTCACAGTTTAATAATTCTACACATGCTATGTCAACAAATTATAATAAAATGTAAAGTCTAGTTTTAGGCAATACAAAATGTTAACTTTAAACAACTAAGCAAATTTAAATTGCTTAAATATCAACATCTTACTTCATATATGCATCAACTAAAGCACCTCAATTTTAACTTCAATCGTAGGTTTTAATTTTATACAATTTTAGCTTCAATCTTTAAACTTTGTGTTGTTCAATGTTAGCTTCAATGGTGGGTCTTTATGTTGATCAAATTTAGGTTAATCTTTAGGTAAATCTCTATGTACTTCCATTCTAGCTGCAATTGTAGGCTTCAATTGTGTGTTTAGAAATTTTAGCTTCAATCGGAGGTCTTTATGTTGTTCGAATTTCGCTCTAATTGTAGGTCTTTATGTAAGTCTAAAATATAGATCAGTCTGAAATATCGGCTATAAAAAGAGCAGCTAACTGGCTCAGTTATAATAGAATGTCAGTAAGGGATATTAGTATATATACTGCTAGTCAAGCTGCAATAAAGTCTCTGACAGCTGTATACTATATCAATTTTGGTCCAGGAATGCCGGACATCCTAGAATAGGATGACGAGTAATTCAACAGTTACACTCATATGGGTGCGTGAACATGGAGACATAACAGGCAACTGTGCTGCTGAAGATTTGGCAAAGAAAGGCTCCATGCCATCTGATGGTGACATTGACCATCTATGCGGTATTCCACTATCAATATGCAAGCAACAAATCAGTAACTCTTACTATAAGCGTGCTCACACTAGGTGGGCGAATGAACACACCTGACAATCACACGATTGGACTAGGCTAAATATGGAATGCACGTTGTAACTTGGTGCCAGTTATCACAGGACACTGTAAATTCGGCAACCATCCAAGAAGACTAGCTGCCGTAATAAAGTAGGCTTGAAGTGTGCTTTTAGACAAAATTTTCTTAAAGTACATTTGAAGTCTACTTTAATTTTTTCTGCATAAGAAGTTGTAATAAGGAAGAAGATGAGGAAACCGTCACTAATCTTATGTGTCAATGCCCAGCAATGAGTACTTCACGTGACATCTTTCAGGGTCAATCCTTGAATATTTATTTGAAATATCCGGCTTTATTATTAAAACTATTCCCTCGTAAATGACTCGGACTGATTACTCCATCTATTTTCTTTAGACACTTATAAACTTCACAACTTCTCCCTGTATACATCTACTTTAACCTGTTTCACACTCATCAGTTCTGACTGATAAAGTTAAATATCTTTTTCCTTCTCATTGAAAAATATTTGACTTGACAGTCAGAATTGATTAGTGTGAAACGGGACTTTCTTCTATCTCTATCCATCTCCTTTACTTTTCTTCTCTCTTTATCTTTTTCAGGCAACACAAAAGGACCAGCGAAATGGGCCTAAGTGAGCTAAATTATATCTTCAATTGTATTTCATTATGTAGTTCAAATCCAGCTAAAATCGTTGGGATTTATATTCTTCAATTTTTGTTTCATTCGTTGGCCTTTATGTTGCTAAATTTTAACTTTAATTATATAGGGTATTTTAAAAAAAAGTGTAGAGAACTTTAAGTTTGCAAATTTTTTTTAATTAGCGGTCATTTTGTCCCATTTATATTCAGTTTGGTTTTTCATTTCAACATGAATAAACTGATGCCTGAACAAAGCATTCAAATTTCAAATTGTGCAAATTGATTTTAAAATCATTGTTCTGTGTGTGTGTGTTTTTGTTTTTTTTTTTTTTTTGATGTGTAGAACATTAAAATAGAATAAAAGAAAGACGATTTTCATGGTGTAACTATACAAGGTGAGTGTAGTAGCATATCTGACTTACTTTGTTTACAATTTACTTATGTCAAAAGTAATACTTTTTAAAGTGTTTTTGACAGCAGTACATTATTTTACACCAACAAAATACCTGTTGTTTCTGTATTGTGTTGTGTTTGTTGCCGATTTGCGCTCACCTTGTATAGTTACACCATGATGATTTTCTTAAATTGGCCTGAAATTTACTTTATTCGAAAGATCAAAGAAAGATGGCAATATTATTTAAATAAGACTTTTTTTTACAACTTCTAATGTTATCGTTATTGGTGTAGACTAGCGACTTCAAACATAAAATGGCCAACAGTTAAAAAAGTTTTGGCAACTTAAAGTTGTATGCATCTAAAAAAAACCCTTTATAGCTTTATAAACAAGATTTTGAAAAACCCAAAGTTATTCCATATGATTTTCTTCTTCATACTGTGAACTGCCTGCCTGTCAAAGATCTTTCAATTTTAATTACAATTTAAATACAAAATTTATAATTAACTACCAGTGTTTTAGAGTTTTAGTTTTGTTGCTCTTTTTATATAATCTGACAGCTAGATTTCTATAATTAAACGTGATTATCATTTAATTGGCGGTTTAGTAGTGTATTATAATAAAGACCAAATACACATGCAGAGAAATGTTTATAAATTTTAAATCCTCTATAATGAACACAAAACACCAAATAAATTTTTAACAAAATTTTACTCATAATACAAATAATAAATAGTGTGTATTTTAGGTGAACAGTTAATGTAAATTCAGAATTTAAAACATTGTAGATACTTTTTGTTTATTCTTTAGTATCAGTTTAAAATATTAATAATAATAATAATTTATTTGAGTTGAAATTTTATAAAATACTGTATTATAGCGGAATATAATATGAGTCATTATGATTTTTGTTGACTTTATTATCGATAATTTTGTGATCAGTGTCATACAAACAGTTTTAGTATCCAAAATAGAACAAGTTTTTTAGGTTTATTTATTAGCCAAAGGGTCTAATTGGTGTCAATTTAACCCGATTTAGGTTTATATTTACTCCACGAAATGAGTGCATATGATAAAAATTTAAACACTTTATTTTTTGAGTTGCGAGTGGATCCCATTAAGTTACCAGAAAGCTCTTAAAGGAAAAGAACTAAGCTTTCTTTGAGCAAAAAAACATCCATAAAAAAAAGAAAAAAAAATTTAGTGCATATGGTAAAATTCAAAAACTTTGTTTTTTAAGTTAAAATATTTTTTTATAGATATGCCTCTTGCTACTAAGTGACCACAAAGCTCTTAAAAGAAATGGTCAAACGTTTCTTTTGAGGAAAAATAAAAAAAAACTCCATTTTGAAAAAAATAAATAAAAAAAATGGGGGAAAATGACAATGATACATGTGCCTAATATTGAAAAATCCTATTCTTGAGTTAAAAAATAATTTTTTTGATACTCTGGCAAAACTATTGTAAGAGAAAACAATGTAAGTAATGCCCCTATTGCCGTTCTCAACTCAACTAAGTTTGGTCGTCTGTCAGTCAACCCGACTTTAACTCAACCAAATTATTTTTTGGTATTGTGTAACACAACGATTTTTAGTTGTAATTGTTATGGCGTTGCCGACATGAAATGTCGACATTACATTTCCTGATTATTTTCCGATTGTTACTCCCGCACTGAAGTCTAGCTGTGTTGGTGTTTTAAATAATTCTGGCTTGACCCTCGGTCTTGTACTAAACACAAGCCTATTCAAATTTATGGTTTTGTTTTTCACACAAATTATGCCAAAATCATTAAATCTACAAATTAACTTTATCTCATTTATTAAACACTTCATGACTTTTTTTGTAAATTGTCTGTAAAACAAATTGTTATACTTTACCAACATTTGTGTGGCTTTTAATTGATTTTGAGCTCAAATATTCGTAGGCTGTTCAATTCCATTTAAACAATTTCGTTTAAATGATATCAATGATGACATGTGCGTCATTATTTTATGATTCCGTTTAATTGTTTTCAGTTCTGTTTTTTTTCCTCATAAATAATTTTTTTATTGTTAAATTAAAACCATAATTTCCTGTAATTTAAAAAAAATTCTCTTTTTTTGTTGAAATGTTTTACACGTTGTTTAACATGAATTGCAAGCATTAAAAAAATATCAAGATTGTTTTCTTCAAACGATTGAAGTCTTTGAACTTTTTTGTTGGTTAATTTGGCACGTTTGTGTGTGGTTTAAAATTAGGAAGCATTTACCAAAGAAAAATTAACAGGAAGAAATTAAATTATGGTCAAATAAATAAAAAATTAATAAAAACAAGTAAGATATTCAGCTGTGTTGAATTATAATTATAAACAAATATTGTCCTGTCCTGTAATTTCTATTTATTTTAGGGTTATTTTGGTTGAATTTCATCTCAATAACGATATTTAAAAGAACTTTATGCATATTCCAGTTATAATCAAGTATTTATACTTGTCACTTTCACACACACAATAAATTAAATACCAAAAACACTAGAGAACGGATTTTGGCTTTTTGAAACGTCTAAATTGTCACCTCTTTATACTTTGTAGTTATTCTCGGTAGTGGACGCTGTATGCGAGTCCATGGCCAATTATGATCTAATTTTCACAAAAGCCAATAGTATAATTTCTACATACTTATAACTGATCTGTTAAAATTTCGGTTCGATATGGATGTTGGTGTAGGTTAATGAGTTTTCGGGAGTAGTCTTTCATTGATTCTCTGAACGAATAAGCCGAGATTCCGCTGAATATTATCAAAAGACTCTACTGAAACTGGAGCTGACTTTGAATGGCATCTTGCTTTAATAAATTCTAGCCGTTCTTTTGGTGGTACACTTTCCCGATTGTAAGGATCTAGAGACTAGAATTGTGATCAATATTCTCAATACAGACCTAGTGGAAAACGAAAGAATAATTGAAGACATTGTTAGCACGGATAAGGTAACGTGGGTAGTGAAAATATTCAAAGCATATACTTATATGGGTCGGTAGTGCCTTCATTGCTAATCTATAGAACATCCCGGATCAAGGTCTCTGTTATCTAGTAAATTTATATAGGAGAAGCCTAATCTTGGACTACTTGCCGAAGTGTTGGAGTGTGGTTAAGGTAATCTTCTTAAACTCAATACACTTACAGTTTTTTTGCCAACACAATCATATTTTTCGCACTAACAGCTCAACTTGCAAGATAATTGGCGTAAGTAGAATGCCAAATATATTCAACAGTGCTACCAGTGTTAAAATAAAAGTTATGTTTATAACAAATTTACGAAGTTTTACAATAAATTATAAAGAAAAAAGAACAAAACTATTGCAAAATAGTATTTTTAAATATAAATTTCATACATTTATTAAAAAAAATTGTAAATTAAATTTTTTTTCTTTTGTTAATACGGCAATACTGGAAATTAAATTGAAAATTAACCGAATTTTATGAAAATATTTAGTTTGAAGTTTCTTTGTTGACGACATTTAAAAAATGAACTTGCACTTGCTAGTGTAGCCACTAAAACAAATATTGTTATTTTTCGTAGATAATATGTATAATTACTTGCCTGTGGCAAGGGGGGTAACAAAGGCTGGTGGGACAAGTCACTTACCATTGAAATATTTCACAAGAATCTGACTATCTTGCTTTCTATTGACAACACTGAATTGACTGATTGATCTGTATTTGAGAAGTAATATTGATAGGCGCTTCATTAGTGCTGTTGAACATGCCTACTTCAAGGGTGAATCTGTTAAGAGTGGTTTCATGACGTGCCTGGGGTTGCACCACTGGGAATTTACTCCCGGAGCATACATTAAGGCAGCTTTTAATACTACTGAAATTGTAGCGATTAAAGAGTTATTCGAGGGACTTGCAGTCCGAGAGTTCCTGATAGATTGGATTGCAATTTCAATATTTTGGAAATAGATTTTAGGAAAATGTTTACCAGAAGATCTCCATAAGATGGTGTCTTATAACATCTACTGTGATTGTTAGTGGTTATTGGTATTCTCAGACCTTTCGAATTTAGGCAATAATAACAATAATTTTTAATACATACATACATATGTAGGTACTTTATTTCACCTAATCCCGCTAATAACAACCATATTATATTATAAGTTTTAGATACGCTGATTTTTAAATTGAGATTCTTTTTTCATAATTCTAGCTACCATATTACCATAAATGATATGCTTTTTAATTATAAATAAATTAATGGTGGTGGTAAAATTCATTTCCGGTGTATAGCCAGGAAAATAATCGGGATTCAAAGCAAAGTGGGCCATAGTGTAAGTGAAATTCTGAAAAGAAATCAGTTTAAAATAAGATAAACATTTCTATGAAAGCATATCTACTTACTGCTTGTAGAGGACAATTTTTGGGAAAGTTATCACCCTTAGCCAGATGTTTGAAAAACGCTGCCACCATGGGATTTTTACTCTGAAAGCTGCCCACTTTGCAGGCATCTGTGCGAAATTTTAAAATACTTATGCTTTTATGTTTAGTTTTTTGCGGTATACTGACAGTAATCTCTATCACAATATTACTGAGATTCTGTTTGGGCATAAAGTGTACCTGCAAATAATTGCCACGATTTTTCGGCATCTCCTTAATAGGACACTCAAAGAAACTCATCCAGTCAACATTTATAATGGTACAGTTCGTTTTGGTCCAGCGTATTTCAAATGAACGCTAAAAGTAGAGTTATATTGAAAGTTTTGTGTAAAGTTAGGAAATAAATTTAACTTACAGAAGATTTCGATTCCTTGAAATTGGTATAAATAATATATAAAAGTAGTAAATATGTTTTGGAATTCATTTTGTTGTTGCTGATATTTTAGCTTTATTGGTTTCATTTGAAATATTGTTTTGTGAAATTGTTTAATTACGATTAGGCTTAATTTTTGTAATGAGTGGTTTTGCGCAGACAATTGAATTTTAATTGTGCGATTAAGTCAATTAGTTAAAATTAAACTCATGTAATAATTTTAAACGTTAAGGTATTGATGTTATATATTGTATGAACATATAGATAGTATAGTATATGTATGTATTTGTTAGACTTTGTTTAACTCCGAAAATTTAATTTTGCTTTAATGTGGTTTCTAAATAAAAGATGACGCTACTAAAGTTTAATTGAAATGAATTTGTTTCAATTTTATTCGGCTGATATGGTTTTTATTCGAACTTCCGATTATTTTAGTCGAATATTTCAGTATTATTACTCGATTAGTCGAAAAAATGTCTTCAATATTAAATTTCTGTGTTAATAGATATTGAATATACTATATTTCTAACCTGAGCTATGTATAGACGCTTGTCAGATCATACAATATTGTCAGATCTAGCAATGTGCTAGCAACGTAATGACATTGAAAATTTATTAGCAAAAAATAAATTGTCAGTTCAGACGTCTGAGAGAAAACCTTACAATTTCATTGGCACACAATTGTCACACAATGAATTTATCTGTCAACCGAAATTGTCAGTTCACACGATTGTCGGATTGTGTGTGTTTAAATATTTTAAATATTGTCATGGAACCAAAAACAGCAATTGCAACAACTTTATTTGCATATGCCCGAGAATGAAGCGAGCATGAAGACAAAATAACAAAAAAACGCCGCTATCAAGTTTTTATTTTCTTTAATTTAATTCTTTAATTTTCTTCCACAAATTGGTTTATTTATAATACAAACTATGTATTTGTTTCATAGTCGTCTAACGCGACAATACATACGGGCTGATTTCAAGTGCATTTCTTCTGGCCAGTGATTGAAGCAGCCATGCAGCCATGGCTGGTACGCTCGACGTTACCTTTTTGGTTGTTAAACAGTTTCAATCCCATTATTTTCAGATTCAGAGCTTTACTCCATGTTGTTAGTTTTTTGAATGGCCACCAACGCTTCAACTAATGCAAGTCGAAAACCTTTTTCCCGACAAGCTTTCCGGTATTCCATCCAAGCATTGCAACATGCCAAATCTATAAAATTAGCGATGACTTTTAATGTCCATTTTCGTATTCAATTAGTTAGTGGCAAATGTCGACATATTATATTTGGATAGGTGACGTTGATAATTTTTTTTCTTGTTTGTACCATTGACGAAAATATTTTTTAAACTAATCCCGGGATTCAGGATTGCTATCCCCAGGTAAATCAATAAAATAGTTGGTTTTAAACGTTATACAAATTTATTTCTTTTATAGATTTTGCTGATTGAAAATTTGCTGCTGTTGCTGTTTGACACAAAAACTGAATATGGCACTGAGACAGATTGTTAGGACATAAATTTTCAACTTTCAATTTAGTGTAAATTATTTTAGGCAATGCTAAGGGCCACAATTAAAAGATAGGCTCCATATCGATGCCAAGAAACTCGTCATTATCGTTAATGTCGACGGTGTCTGCTCGGGCCTCAACACTTAAAGTTTATTCAAATGATCGATTATATTCTAATTATATTTTTTCTAATTTATAATTTTTATTCGAATAATGGTCAAATAATTAAATATTAAACGATTTAGAAGGCTCTTCTAGTCAGTTAGTTAGTTATTTAGTTCAAAGTAAAGCACCAATTACCAAATTTCTTTATATTTACCTTAATATATCGAACAGTAATTGGTTACAAAGTTTATTTGGATCAGCCTGGACATGGGCCTGGACTTAACAGGTGATATTTGCAAAAGTGCTGCCTAATCCTTCAATTTAACGCAATTTATTATCAAGATATCTGAAGAGAAATATAAAACTCTGTACTACAAAAGCATTCCATTTTACCCAGCTAAATGTATGGTCACACATGACAAATATTTACTCAAAAAAGCGTGACCACTTGTTAGTACAAATTTGCTTGACGTTGTTTACTCTTACAAGAGTTTTGCAAGATCAAACAGCTTCAAATAAAACATAAATAAATATTTGTTGTGTCTTGTCCTAAATAAACGAAGTTTTTTTTTTTAATAAATAAACGAGTTCAAAAATAGTTTATTTAGTGGTTACGTCTTTGTCAGTAAATATTTGCCAAGTGTGACCGTACCTTAAGAAAAATTGTTTATTTCGCATACAAATCACTTCTTGTTTATAATACTGGCCATTAGATGGGCAGACAACAAATGTATTCTATTCGTAAACATACTAAATTTTAAAGAAAAATTCATTTCTGGTGTATAGCCGGGAAAAAAGTCGGGATTCAAAGATAAATTGTTCACATTATAGGTATTATTCTGAAAACACACAATTTTAAACAACATTAACATTTTAAACAATAATACAATTTACAGAAACCTACAGCTTTCAGAGGACAGTCACTTGGAAAATTTGCCGACTGATACAATTGCTTTAAAAAAGCAGTGATTATCGGATTGGCCGACTTACGTTTAGACATAGTACAGCCATCCGAACGAAAATTTATTAAATCCACATCCTTATCCTTTTTACGTCTGCCCGGCATGGAGACCTTAAAATCCAATAAAACTCTTTCAATATCCCGGGTAAATTGTATATGAGCTGAAACATAATCGCCACGATTTCGAGGATATTCATGCATAGAACAATTAAAGTAACCAAAGTAGGGTTTGGAAAGAGCCTTACAGGAGACACTATGCCAGCGTATAACAAAATTGCGCTGTAAGAGGAATTGTAAAGGATTTTTTATATTTCTGTATGATACAAAAACTTACCAGGCAGTAACTGTTTTTAGACTTTAATACAAGTAGTAAAATTATTACAATGTTTTTTAATAAAGCCATTATAGATGTCTGTCATAAATGGAATATTAGTTTAAATTGTTTACTATTGTTTATTTAGTAATTTAACGTTTGTTTTAGATGCTTTTTTAAACTGATTAAAATACAATTGAATTTTAATTGACATTTGTTTTTTTTAGATAAATAAACAGACTTGGCAAATAGTTTTATAATTGCTGTAAAATGATAATGGTTTTTTTTTAATTGGATGGGATATCCCTTAATTTGTTTTTATGATTTTCAGCACATAATTTGGCTGTTTTATATAGACATACTTTTTATATTTTTCAATTTCAAACTTATGTTAGCAGTAAATGTTTATTTGCCAACCCATAAAGTTTGTGTAATTTATAATCTTATTCGTTTTAGAGCTGTGTGTAGAAATCATGTTTTCAAAGCCCCTATATAACATAAGCAAATAAGTTATATATCAATACAACGGCTAGAGTCTAGCTTAGTTTGCTATTCAAATTGGAATAAATCAGTCTATATGTTTTTGAAAAAACTTTAATTTTATTAAACCAATTCTTCCAATAATCAACAACTACAGCCATTTATAAGCAGTATATAAGAAAAACTTTAAAACTCAGTTTTCTAATAAACGAAAACCATAAAGAGCTTTATTGTTCTCGTGAATTTTAACACTTCCCCTCACCAAATGCAAGTAAAAGGATGATAGAGCTCATTTGCTACCATCGAATTAGAAATTTGATCAAATCTATTGCTTTGTTATCCTGAGAGTAGTAGCAGGGATGCAAAAGTTGGTACAATTGTACTTTTTTAGCACTATTTGAGACTCAAAAGTACAATAACACACCAATGACTAATTTAGCACTACTATTTAAAATGTTTTCCCATTGCATTGTACCATTAATATTAAAAATGTTTCCTAATGACTCATACTTCAACTTTGCGCTGCTCGGAACAGAAAACCAATGGAGATATTTGCATTAAATTTTGCACACTTGGCCTTTAGATAGATTTTAACCATCTGTGCAAAAATCATCAAAATCGGAGAGCAGCTAAATTTGATTTATTGCCGCAGTGGACACACTGTGGGGCGTCATCAGCAATGGTTGTTTTCGAAGATCTACTTGTAATTATCATCTATTTAACTCACCATTATTGAGAAATAGTTTTCGGCAATTAATCAGATTTCTTATTACATGTTCTAATAGAGTTAGAACGAAATTTACACATGTTTACAATGTGTGCGCATACTTCTTTATTATTATTATTACAAATTTTATATTACCACAAATTTGTTGTTACTTTTATTAATTTAAAATTTTATTAACTAAATCTCTCTACATTTAACCTAATGCCCTAATGTGGGCCATAAAACAACAAACGGTTGGCATGTTTGTTTTCCAGTTATGTAAACAAAAATAAAATCTAAAGGTCAAATGCGCCAATTTTATGGCTTTTAATAAGTTTCATATATCCCTTGAATAAAAACAACTTTATTGTTTTTGAGCGTAGTAATACTGAAGCTGATCATTTGTTTTGTATTTGTTTCATTTCATATATTTTTTGATATTTTTTTTTTTTTGTTAATTGTGTCAATTGTTTTCCGTGGCTGTGTTTATTATTTTTATTGAAAATTGAATTATAATGACATGGCTAACTTACAAATTATTATAATTAATATATAATTACAATTAACGATGCGAACAATTGTAAATTTCAATTTTGAAATAAAATAAACAATTGAAAATAAAGTCATTGAATAGATTGTGTAGTTTTTGTTTAAATTATAAACTGAAATCAATAGAGAGGGATGATTAAAATTTGAGGTTTTAGCAAGTGTGTGTGAGAGAGAGAGATAATAAGAAAACCATATGTCTTAAATTTAAATTTTATTAAATTTTATCTTTATGTGGTTCTCTTTTAACTTTATTTACTTTAATCTAATCTTGGAGACATAGTCAGAAGACATAAGAACAAAAGAAGAATACACTTTATTAAGCGGACAGAACAGCCAAAAAAATTGACTGGGAGGCTAAAATTAAGCCATGCTAAAGTGCACGCAAGTTAGTCACTGAGGTTTTTGATGAGTTTCAGTTAACAGTATCTGAATCCACCATCCGAAAAACCATAAAGCAAACAGTTTTCCATGATCGAGTAGCACGTCGTAAGCCACTGGTACGCAACCGAAAATTTCGTTTGAGTTTTGCCAGGGAGTACCTTGGCAAGCCTGAAACTTGGTGGGACTATGTGATTTTTGCAGACGAGAGGAAATATCAGTTATTTGGATGCGAACGTCAGGTAATGGTGTGGCGGAAACTGTAAAATTTATGACCAACCGTAAAGTATGGGAGCTAAACATTGGAAAATTAGTTTTATTGACGGAACTATGAACGAGGAGTCATATTTAAATATACTTCGTCAATATTCAAAAGAGACTGCCAATGAGCTGGGCGTTTGAAGTCTTTCAAATTCTACCAAGATAACGATTTAAAACATAAGTCGCGTTTAATTCAAGAATGGCTACTTTATAAGTGTCCTAAGGTTCTCTAATCAACTGCTCAGTCCCCAGACCAATCAATCCGATTGAGAATTTGTGGGAAGAGTTGGACCCGCGTATCCGCAAACACACAATAAAATCAGTATTTGAGTTGAAATCGAGACTTCAAGAAGAATGGGACCGAATTCCTGTAGCCTGTAGTGAAAAACATGTCAAACTGTGAACTGAGATGTACACACACGTGCAGTTTGATACTTCAGTTTTTAACATGGATTCGGTTTTTGGTAATTAAAAAAAGTAAACAGTATAAACAGTGGTGCAAGAAGTGGTTATTAAAATGAAATTTATCTTTCCACATTAGTTTATTAAAAGAATTAAGTGAAGAACCATCAGATTTCCTCAATTATTTACACATGATGCTACAGACTTCATTAATGCCTCAAGTTTCATTGTTTCTTTGAGAAAAGCGTATCTTAAGCTGTTTATTTTTGACAAAACATATTTCTTTTCCGCGTCAGGTTCTACTTCTTGTAAATTCTTCGCCAGCTTGCTGTAGGCAGCATCTGCTTTTGGCGCGAGCATCGCTATATTTAACTTGTCATAGGCAAGGTTCAGATCTATAGTATATATTACAATAAAATCAACTATCACTTGGTTTTGTTTACGCGGTACAGTTGAATCCCCACATATGTTCACTTCAGTTGAAACTGTCAGTTAAAAAAATAAAAATTGAGTTGAACTGTCAGTTATTACCCACATACATACATACAGTTTTAACTGACAGTTTTAACTGAACAGTTGAAACTGGGAGTTAAATCTGTAGATGAACTATAGATTATCAACTGAAATCAATAGAGGAAGCTGATTAAAAGTTGAGGTTTTAGCAAGGTTGAAGAGTGAGAGAAAGGTAATAAGAAAAGGACAATTTTAGCTTTAATCATATGTCCTTATGTACTTTAATTTCATCTTTATGTGATTCACTGTTAACTTTATTTACTTTAATCTAACTTTTACATTTTAAATATTTCATGTGTTATTTTTAACACTTTATTAAAAACATCTTTAAAGTTTGTTATAATCTCTTGGTTTCATTGAACAGATTTTTATCAAGCTTTCCGGCTGACAGCCTCACTTTCTTCATAAGACAGCAAAATTCCCTTAAAATGTTATTAAATATTAATAAATTGTATTAAACAAATATACAGTTGGCAAATGACAAACTGTAAAAATCCAGAAGACAAATAAAAAAAACTGAGAAAAATCTCTGCTTAAGAAAAAAAGAAAAACCTGAACAGTGTCTTGTTGATTTTCTTGCTTAATTTTTTTTTATCATTTATTTCACTTGACTGCATAATAATATTTACAATGTTTTATGCTTTTTAATGCTTATTTTATATTCCCTTTATGGGAATCGCCAACAAAGCAACAACACACGCCATTATGCCACCATTCAAGCCTTATGTCTGGTCATACGACAAATGCATTAAGGATGTACGGAAGGACGAATGTATATTGTTATTATTACTATAATAGTCAGTCAAACAAGCAAGCATTACACTCAATAGTCAAACCAAACAGTCCTTTGGATCCAGCAACTTACCGACCAGCCAGTTTAAAGAGTCTGTGACACAGCAGGAAGTCTGCAAAAAAAAAAAATACTTTGCAAAAATAATAAAAAATTTTATATATAAATTTTTTTTTTATTAATAGAACAAATCGCTCAGTTTCTATATAAAGACAGCAACAAACATAAGGAAGGATATCATAGAGATGACGTTTGCTATTCAATTTACTTACAAACTGCTCTGGCATTTAATGCAAATGTCAACCATTCATTCATTCATTCTTTATATTTAGTTTCTATTTTATTTTCTGTGCGCTAATAAATGCTAACAGAACATAATTTCATTTTGATGACTATATATACAAAAATATAGAAAGGATATATGAAAGCAACTAAAAGAAATTAAGTGAATCCTGAAAAGTTTAGCTACTGTAAAAACTGTATAAGAAGCAGGGAAATCCATAAGTATGTTGTCAGAAAAACTTTTAAACAAGTAATAAATATTGAGTTAGCAAAAGCTAGAAATTGTTTAAATTTAAGGGCGGCAGGCTGAAAAGTTTTTGAAAGTTTTGCTAGCAAATATATAGATAAATTTATAAAAAAAAACGGTGTAAAGAAAATATAAAGAAACAAACCAATAAAAAGTAAAAAAATAATAAACAGCTTAGGTGACAGACTTAAATAGTTAGTATAGGGTGTTTTTTTTTTAGATGTATAGAACTTTGAAATGGAATAAAACAATGATGATTTTTTGTAAATTGACATGAAATTTACTTTCTTCTAAAGATAATCTTCTGGCATTATAATTTAAATATGACTTCTGGCATATGACCTCGGCTCGGACGTATACCTGTCTGGAGGTCCAATTATCGATGATTTTTTCCAATATTTATGCTGCCGGTCCCTCAATCAGTAACACTACCTGTTTCTGAACGGTTCGTTGTCAAATCAAATTGGTGCTCCATTTAACGTATCTATCTCCCAATAGATATATAAAGACATCGAGCAGCCGATTATCCGGCCTCCCACTCAATAGTTCTCTTTACTCGTCTAAGGTCCGATACCAAACCTACTGGATATATGAATGTACGTTAAAGTGGTTCGAAAGAAAAGTTGTATCAGTCATCGCCTAGAATTAAAGATAATGTGAAAACACTTTCAGAAATAATGTTTTTTATTTTTTTGCCACGCCTACAAATTCCAACCGTTTAGTATTTTGTTCACTGTGTCGCTATTTTTAGTCCGATCATAACAATTGGTATACCGGTGTTCATGGCTCTGTAACGTCTGCATTTCTGCCTTTAACTCTTTTTTACTACCACATCAAATTCTATTCATAACTTTTAAAAATTCGTGCAAGTATATTTTGCAAAATTGTGGGTATGTACCGAATTTTTAAAAGCTTCACTGTAGAACACTTAGCCAAAGTGAAATATGCAGTCTCAAAAAGCTTTCACAATATGGAAAACATAACAATATGAACAATTAATTGAAATCAATCAGTAGGTCTCTTCGCATTGCTGAAGAGAACCAACTTTAGATAGTCATTATAAATTCAATATATAATGACTCGTAATCTTCTTAATACCAAAAAGCCATTAATAAACCAATTTAGATGACTTCCAAGAAAGCTATATAATAGCAGATTTACTATCGAAGGAAGTACCATTATTTTAATCGTGCTCAGCATAGATGACAATGTTTCCGAAAACGGGAAATGTAAAGGCCACCTCGTTTCATAAAGTAAGAATTGTGTCCATTAATGTGTCATCGTGAGAGAATACATGTCTTTGAAATTTGTGAATCGTCTGTGAAGTTACATCTCACAATTATCTGATTTCTAATAAAAAAAAATTTATATGAAGGCCCCTAATCTTACCCAGCATTGGCTAATTGAAGGATATTGAGCTATTTTCAAAGCAAAAATACAGTTTCTATGAGAGAAAATTAATTTATTTTTTTTCTTTTAGCTTTTTTTAAATATTATCAATCTGTGATAAAAAAAAAACTTTAAACTGACGGATTTTATTTGAACAATGCTTTGCTTGCTTTAAATATATATTTTAACGTTTAAATCAAAACATAAGTAGTAACCTTTTTATTCTTATTGTTTGCATGAACACAACTACTTCCCTTGTCACACCTTCCCTGCCTATAACAAACGATTGTTCTGCAAAAGAAATACTTTTTGATAAATTTCAAAAGAAAAATTTAATTGGCCTTTTAAATGTTAGAAAAATGCCAAATAATTGACAGTTACTTTTTGCCTTTTTTGTGTAAAAAAATCTTTAAAGCATCAAATAACTTTTTAAATAAATACAACTCTTTTTTTTAAAATGTTTCAATTTTTCGTGGCTTTCAAAAAGCAAAACAGCATTTTTGTTATAAAGGTAAATACGAATAAATGTTTGTTGTTTTGGGGGAATTGTAGATCTCTTATCGCTCATGATGATTGTGATGGGTTCATGTGTTTGTCTTAAACCAAACTAAGCAAGAGTAATGGCTAAATTCACAGTCTTTAGTTAGCTAATGGCAAAGACTTAACTAATGATTCTTTATTCGCAATACTTAGTTTGTCATTAGTTAAACCCCCGAACGTCGTTGGTTAACTATTAGTCAGATAACAGCTGTTGCTACGAAAATAAAGTTTACAATTGTTTTCGGCGAGAATTTGTAAATATGTCTTACGAATTTGAATAATGGCTAAATTCACCGTCTTAATAGTAATAGTTAAACAATAGTTAGTATTTTAGTTTACCAATGGTTAACTACTGACCGAGAATTCGGCCATAAATGATATAAAAAAGTGAGTTTGATAAAAATCTTTTATAATGGTTAGAGTGTGGCAACAAAACACTAACAGTTAAATATTTTAAGAAAAACATGGTGTTAAAGTTTTAAGTTGATTTAAACATCAATGGAAAGTAAATAAATATTGGCATTTTTATAAAACAAAAGTAAGTAAAGTAAAGTAAAGTTTAAGAGACTAACTGACGTATTCATAAAAAATAAAGTAGGTTTGAAGTGTGCTTTTAGACAAAATTTTCATACAAAATTTTCTTAAAGTACATTTGAAGTCTACTTTAATTTTTTATGAATAAGGGCATAAAGCTTTGTACATACGATTGTGAGATCTTACAACGTTGTCCGAAATTTTTGTCTTCCAGCGTTGTAAGCAAAAGCATTTTTAGTACACCGTAAGACCAAAATATTGTCAGACATCTAAGAATTGTGTGAACACATTTTTTTTGTTGTCATTGTAAGATTGTTTTAAGACAATTGTTAAACACTTTTAATTGTCATGTATGCAAAGTTTATGCATTTGCCCTTTTTTGTTCCTTGACAATACTTAAAATTTTTAAACACACACACAATGCCACACACAACGAATTTGACAATCTTTGCCACACAATAATCTGGCAACCGTGTGAACTGACAATTTCGGTTGACAGATATATTCATTGTATGACAATTGTGTGCCAAAGAAATTGTAAGGTTTTCTTACAGTCATCTGAACTGAAAATTCATCTTTTGCTAACAATTTTTCAACACCAGTACATTGCTAGATCTGACAACATTTTACGATCTGACAATCGTCTATACATAGCTTAGTTTAGCAAGTTAGTAAAACTAAGATTTAACAGTTTGTTAATGTTTTCAATAATAAAACGTTTAATATAAAAGCCTTTAATATTAAAAACTTGAAACTAAAAACTTTCTACTTAAAAGTTTTCAATACAAAAGCTTTTAGCAAATTATATTAATTATAAAAGCTTGCATTAATAAAGATTTTAATATAAAAGCTGTTGCAAAGTTCGTATTGAATATTTTACAGTTAAATTACTAAAGGTTTTTACTTTATAAATTTCTTTATTGTAAACGATAATAATGTAGAAGTTTACAATTTAAACTAAAAATTTAAATTTAAGTTTTATCAACAAATATTTATAATGAGATTTTTTAACACAAAATCTATTAAAATAAAAACTTTTAATAAAAAAGCTTTTTAAGTAAAACTTTAAATATAAAAGATTTGAAGGTCTGAAATTTTCAATAAATTAGCTTTTAGAGCATATTTAATAGAAATGTATTAAAACTCTTAACGAGTCATTTAAAGTTTTAAAAGTTTGCAATTTACAAAACTTTTAAAATAAAAGCCCTTCTGTGGATTTCTCGTAATTAATAATTGTTTTTAAAAGCAAAGTTAAAACAAAAGTTGCAATTTAATTTAAAATATTCAGATGAAGTGATCATTATCAATATCGCTCCTTAAATACAAAAGCACCACAAGTCAAAATAAGCAAATAATTATTTTATGATTTTTACTACAAAACAAAACTAACGGCAAGTAAATTATGTGTTGAAACAATAAAAAAATTATAATGATGCCCAAAAACATGCATTTATTAGTGAAATTCAGTACAAGGTCCATACGGACCTATTCACACGTCCGCGTACTATTCTCACTAAAACGTCAATAACTCCTAAGGTAATGATCCGATCGGCTTGATTTTTTTTCCAAAAGATGCGCAACAAAATACTCTTGGAACACAGAGTAACTTTGGAGGTGGTTGTAGTGGCCGAAGTAGGAGTAATTTCAGTTTGAAAAGGCAAAATGGTCCCTAGGGACCTTCTCACTCATCGGAGGGTTAAGAAGTATTTTATGCAAAATAATAATTTTTGATATATTTTGAAATGTGTGACTTTTGTATTTAAGGAGCGATATGTTTATAACATATTTATTCAATTCACAAGTGATGTTGTAGTGTCGTTGGAGTTGTACGTCGTCTGAATTTACAATACATTTAGTGGGTAATTTCTATATAAATATCTTATACAAAATCTGTGACATTTTTACATTGTGTTTTTCAAATTTTTATACAACTTTATACAACGGTTAAGTGTTGCCAAATGTTAAAATATGTATATCAACATAAAAATTACTTTTTTCAGTTTAAACAAATAACCAAACGGTAACACGCAAATCATAAACTGATTGACAAATTTAAAATTAGAAAATAAAATTATTAAACAAAAAAAATTTATAATAAATATTGTCAAAAGCACTGGGGTTTGTTTTAAGTTTGATAAATATTCATATTTAATGCTTTTCATTGCTCAAAATTGTGTTCACAATCATGTATGTTGTAAATTGTATGATACAACTATACAATGTACAACATACAACGTCACTTGTGAAATGTACAATTGTATCACTAGTTACAGATCCATATAAATTGTATAGATATTAAGCTATATAATCCACGTCTTGTCAAACTAGATAAGTTTATGAAGAGCCCTTTAGATCATCAAGAGAGAAGGAACACTCTTTGTATATAGACAGTGTATGGCTAGAAAGTAGAGAATAAAATATAGTTGTGCATGTTTACCAAAAGTATTTCAAGATTTTTACGATTTTTTTTAAATAATAATTTAATAGATTTAAACATAATATGGTTAACTTATGCTTCGCATGATTATAACAATCATTTATATGATTATAGTAAGTATGTAATGTTTCTGGTGTACAGTTTTTGGGATCAACAATCATAATCAAAGAGCAACATATTATGATAAATGAATTCATCATGAACATTATTGCTACAACTACATACATAGCTACTACAATCGTATATATGATTGTAGGGATCATGAGAATCGTAACTTAATCATATTATGATTACCGCAATCATATGAATAATAACAGTGACCATAACATTGTTGATACATTTGTAAAAATGTTAACACTGTTGTGATAAAAATGTGCAACTATATTTTTTCTTTGTGTGTGCTTATAGCAAGCAGTACTTCATGGTCTTCACTACTCATCTATACTTTTCTACTTGTTCCTGGCTTTTCACTCACAATTTAATGCAAAAACCTATTGATGTCTGCCTTTTAACACATTTCACGTAGTATTTCAAACCAATAATTTATTGCACATTTGTTCTTTATTGTTCAAACATCAACAGCAGAAAAGGTTTTCAATATTTTGATAAAGTTTTGTTTTTTTTTTTTTGTTTTGTTGTTTGTTATTTTTATTATTATTTTGATTTTATGTGTGTTTCTTCAGCTTCGCGGCAGCCATACAGAAAAACACCCAACAGTAGCATGTAGCCAGTAGTCAAAACAGTTTTAGTTTTAAACTTGTGATTTATTACTTTGCCGTTTTGTTTAAGGGTGGATTGTAATTTTGCCAGAAATAAGAGACGCTTCAGATATTTGAGTTATAACAAAACTATTTGTAGTTTTTATTTTAGTATTCGTTATTATAGCTATTTTTAAAATTTAATTGCATTATGTTAAGTCCAAAGTTCTTTTAGAGTCCGGTGACACTTTTATGAAAATGTCATTAAACAGTGTTTAGGTAAGCAGGTTTAGAATTACTGATTTTGTGGAGGTTTGTGTTTGTTTGCCATTTTATTGTGTTTCTTTTTTTAGTAATAAATATAGGTGCTATATTTTTTATGAAATCAACACTTTTTGGTTTTGTTTAAATTTTTAATAAATCAGCATTATATTTTGTTGAAAATAAAGAAAAGCGAAGTAAATTATGTATGCATATGTTTGCATACCTATTTTAACATTTATATAACAAGAAAAGCAACCGCTTACTTTTGAACCACAAATATTTACACATATTTTTTATATGCGTGAAAATAAATACGAAGTTAACTAGCACAGACAAAAACCAAATTTTTTAACATTGATAATGTTACAGTCAACAGACCACTTTTAAGCTCTTAACAGTCATATTGAATTATTGAAAAAAGTAACTTTTAAAATGAACTTCTCTAGAAGAATTTGGATAAATATGAAATTTCACACGTATCCCACTACACAGAAAAAAATCATGTTTATTTTCAATTAAACCTTTAATTGATTTTAAAATAATTTTCAATTAAAATTTTAATTGATTCAATTACTTTTTCTGAGATTTTCAATTAAATATCAAATTTTTTTAATTGATACTATAATTTTGTTTACAGGTCCGATTTCAATTAAAATTTTAATTGATTCCACAAATATTTTAATTGAAACTCATTTTTATAGAGAGGGTAGTGAAGAAGCCCCTGGAATGAAACTACATTAGTCGAATTTTTGAAATAATTTTGGAATTTGTAAATTTTTTTTAATGTCAAGATTTATAAATCCAACTTCGCTTTAAAATTTATTTTAAAATAGCCCTATATTTCCCATAACTTTTTAATCTATCAGCACAGCATACTCATTCGAAATCTATAACATTTTCGGCTTAAACTTTCTTTTGACATTAGTCTAATGTTGTTCAATTGGCAGAAACTGCAGACAATTAGAGGTGTTCACATATTTGTCTATTACATTGAACTGATTTCGTTGATATTAATCTAATTACAGCTTTTGATTAATAACAGAGAGCTAAATAAGCCCAAATCATTACTGAATGAAAAAACCAAAGTCAAAATCTAAAACTGCAAATTTCATACCACAACTTTGAATTGCTTGTCATACTATTGCATTTTTATAAACCTCTATTCATTTCTGAATATTAATATTTTTAGTTGGCATCCTGTCGTATTTCTGTTTATAACCTACACCACCATTGTTGCATAAATATTAGTCAAACACCCACCTTAAATTATACCGAGCACTTCCTTAGTCGCTTTAACGTTGTCCTGACTGGCCATTTAAAGCTTGTGCGCAAAGTACAGGTCACAATTTTGAAGATATTTCGATAAAATTTGGTACATAATAATTGTTCGGTCCAAGCACGATGAATACTTAAAATTGTTGAAATGGGTCCATTATCTTACCTAGACCTAGACCTAGACAAATGTCCTACCGAAATGTCAATTCCAAAGTTACTTGCAAAATAGGAAATATTTTTTCTGGAAATTTCGTTGTGTTATGTTGAATAGTTTGGACGTGAGAGTGTTTTACGCAGACGAACAGACAGACGGGCATGGCTGAGTCGACTTAGAATTTCATAAGGATCAAAAAATATATACTTTGTTGGGTCTCAGGTAAATATTAAAAAAGTTTCACACGGAATGACAAACGTAATATACCCTCATACACCACTCTTGATGGTGGAGGGTATAAAAACGACAAATATGTATTTTAGAACTATTTGTACAACAAATAATGAGAAGCACATAGTAAGCAATTTAACATTTACAAACCTCCCTGATGTTCGTACAAGTATTTTAAACTATAATAATGGAAAGGTTTAGTTACTAAATAAATAGTTAACACTGAACTGTTACCCTCAGTAGCGGGAGGGTATTTCAGATTATGCACATTATAATAGATCGTGAGCTTTCTCCGTAGTCAATATTTAGTGTATTTTTTCGGTAAATAGAGGCTCTAGAGCCTGAAGCACAAAAATCGGCGATCAGTTTTATTTTTAAAAATTCTTCCATTTTTCTCAGTAAATAGTGACCCTGGAGCCTAAAGGACAAAATCACTTTTTTTCGAAAAATTCGTCTATTTTGAGAGAATTCTTATATTTTAAGTGAAGATATAAAAGTCAATTTTCTTGGTATATGGAGGCCCAAGAGCCTAAAGGACGAAAATAGGTGATCATTTTTATATTGAAAAATTCTTCAATTTTAAAAGAAAATATAAAAATTTTTTTCTCAGTAAATAGAGGCCCTAAAAGCACAAAAATCGTTGATCAAAATTTGTATATTTTGAGAGAATTCATGTATTTTGAGCAAAAAAATATAAAGGTCAATTTTTACGGTAAATAGAGGCCCTAAAGCCTAAACAACAAAAATCAGTTATGACTTTTATTTCCCAAAAATTTTTTTTTTTTTGGTGTAAAAATATAAAACTCCATTTGCTCGGTAAATGGAAGCCCTACACTCTAAAAGACAAAATTCGGTGTGATCAGTTTTATTTAAAAAAATTTGTCTATTTTGATATTTTGAGTGAAAATATTAAGATCTATTTTCTCGGTAAATAAAGGCTTTAGAACCTAAAGGACAAAATTCGGTGATCAGTTTTATGTAAAAAAAATTTGTCTATTTTGATATTTTGAGTGAAAATATTAAGATCTATTTTCTCGGTAAATAGAGGCTGTAGAACCTAAAGGACAAAAATCGTTGATCACTCTTATTTCCAAAAATTCATGTACGAATATTTTGAGTACAACTATAAAAGTAAATTTTTCTCGGTAAATAGAGTTTGTTTTCTGTATCTGAGTATTGTAGCTATGGTATCTGCTTAAACATTTCAAATAAAATTATTTTAATAATCATTACAAAAATGTATGTAATAAAATTATATTAGTGCAATTCACAATCTTGTGCAAATGGTATTGCATCGATGCATTTGCAAACAGGCTTAGCATATTTTTGCTCTACACTAACAAAATATTTTTGCAAATGCAATGATGCCATACCATTTGCACAGCATTGTGAATTGTGCAATTGATTTAAATTTAAGATTTAGTTTATAATTAATAATATAAATAATATTTTTCTCTTTTTAGGTAAGATTTAATACAAGAAGACTTCTTGTCCACGAGCTAAAACTAATTATTTTAGTAGCAAAAGATTTTAAAACTTTTTAATTGAAATTGTTTTTCCCGAAACTCAGACGAGACAAACTTTTGCAATCATGCATAGATTTAGATTCTTTCAAATTAAACTATTATACTTTGTGAGTGTAAAATATTTTAAATATTTTTTAAAACTTTATTTAATGAACCATTAATTGCTATTGATTTGCTTAATATTTTTACTTTAGATTTGCTTAGCAAATATTAAATAAAACCTCAAACGTCAATAAAATGAATAATTGTTCACAGATATTTCATTTATTTATTTGAAATGCAAAATCTACAAAAAAAAACAAAACAACAAAACAATATACAACTAATAATAAATAAATAAATAAACAAACAAATAAACAACTTACAAAAAAAAAAGAAAAACAAATAGGAAAAGTCTACAAAGTCCGGCTTACCACTGATGATAATAATAAATGGCGGCGGCGCCAACATTGTGCTTAACTATTATTTGGCGCTTGTCAAGTTCAGCTCAGTTGATTTTGGTTTATTTTGTTTTCGCTTTCAATTTATTATTAAAACAACCACAGCAATAAGATAGCATGTATTTATTTACATAAATAATTTTAACAACAAATTGCATTAACAGGTCTGTTAAGAATTTATTTAAAGTTTAAATTTGTTAAACAAACAAATAAATAGCATGAAAATCACTAATTAAAAACCACAAAAAGTTATGAACAACATACTTGACAAACTGAATGAATGACCAAACAAACACCTACACTTGTTATTTTGAAAATATAAATTCAAATAAAATGAACAAACTAAATACTGTAATAAAAACTTAAAACCACAAAGTTTTTTAATTTCATTTGAGTGTTTTTTGTCTGTTTTGTTAAAAAACACAATAGCGCATTTCACAATCTTGTGCAAACGATATTGCATCATTGTAATTGCAAAAAGTTTTAGCATATTTTTGCTCTACATTAACAAAATACAAAGCAAAAGCAAAAATATGCCTAACCTGTTTGCACATGCAATGATGCAATACCATTTGCACAAGATTGTGAAATGCGCTAATGTATTTGAAAAAAAAATTAGTTAATAGTTTTTAATAACTAAACCACAATGATAAAAATGAAAAATTATTGGGAAGTTAAAAATTGTTGACACATAAGTGAACCCAGAAAGTTTATGTTAAAATAAACATTTAAATCATATTCTGTAAAGCAACACATTTTTACATGCATTAAAAATGCGTTAGAAGTTTACATTCACATCTAATTTCAAATATTGTTTAGGCTTTGTTTACATCATGTAAATTGTTAAAATTTTGTTAACATCAGTTTGATAATTATACATTTAATTTATGGAAACATTACCGTTGTACCAACTTACTAGACATGATAATTTTCATTATTTGCCTAAATTTTACATCATGTAAATTATGTTTCATTTGTCCATACATGTTTATATGTATAAACAAATTGTTATTGATCAACCGTAAATAATTTTAAGAAAAGGAGGCAACATGAAAATAGAAATTAATAAATAAAAATGATAATTACAGAAAATTTCGAACCACCAGGTAACACTGGTTAAAAGATTGAAGTTTGTCTGTTGGCTAGCAGGCACCGCAGTGGTGCAGAGGGTTAAAACGCAAAGAATTCTGATGAGAGAAAGTGGTGTTTCTCGAAACATATGTAAATTCAACAACCCAGGTTCGAATCCCAGACAAGAAAATTATCAAAAAAAAAAATTTTTAATAATAAAAAGTTGTAAAACAATTCCTACTTCAGTAAAATAATTTAATGAAAATTAAATTTAATGAACTCGAGCCTAACTAAATAAATATCAAAAATTAAAAATTAACAGTTCAAATAACATAATAATTGTTCTTTTATATAAAATTATTATTCTAAATATTGTTTACTTACTCATTTAACTAAATTTTATTTCATGTAACTAATGTAATATTGTTCAACAAACGTTTAATCACATATATATTTAAACAGTTTTTACTACTAAAGTAATTGTTGACACATTTATTACATCATGTAAACAACAACTATTTGTTTATAAATACAATATTTAAACAATTTTGTAGTAGGCTTTTACTTTAAATATTGTTTACCTACAATTTACCTAGACATGTAATAAAAGAACCTACAATACGATAAACTAACATTTGTATACAATTTTTGATTAACTATTACCTAAAAACGCAGTTTACCTCTAATTTATATAGGTCAATGAGAGCTTAATTATAAAAATAATGTAAAATGTACCACTACATGTTTATATACATAAATTGTTATTTCTACATACAGTTTTTACTGCCACAGATATTTTATTTACATAATGTAAATATTAGTGTTTTTATTACAATACTCATTATTATTTATGTAGTTCTATTCAACATTCTTTATGTAGTTCAATATTAGCTCCAATCGGAGGTCTTTAAGTTGTTCAATTTTAGTTTCAATCGTAGATGTTTATATTTTTTAATTTTAGCTCCAATCGTAGGTGTTTCTGTTGTTCAATTTTAGCTTCAATCGCAGGTCTTCATGTGGCTCAATTTTAGTTTCAATAATTGGTATTTATATTGGTCAATTTTAGCTTGAATCACAGACCATTGTGTTGTTCAATCTCGTAGATCTTTCTGTTGTACAATTTAAACTCCAATGAGCAGTGGGAAACACAAATGAGCACATATTTTTGCCCTGTTCAGTTTTTATTGCAAACAAATAATACTAATAAAGTAAATTTAAAACTGTTTTTATGATTTATTTTTGTTTCAATGCTAAACAAAATACTCGCAGGTTATAATAAGTAATGGAAAACAAATAATTAAGAGCAATGAAACTTGCATATGCTAAACACTTTTTGCAAATTATCCAATACAAATCAGATTATAACATAAATTATAATGAAAATATCAATTGAGCAATTGAGAACCATATTCTTGCACTGACGAAAAGAGGCTATTCTAAACGATTAATAGCTAAACAGCTTAAACTAAGTTAATAAATGGTCATAAAAGTCCAAAAATGCATTATATTGTCCCGTAAATTACAAATCTAAGGTCGTAAAGTGCTATTAACTAAAGCCGACAATAACACAAGTAAAAACAGACAAGTCTTAAACAATATGCTTATATGGCAATAGACATACCCAGCAAAACGAGCCCTTCTCTATATTAGGGCCCACTCAGTAATAAGAAATTTGAAACCTGCCTTGTCGTTAGAATATGTTAAGGCACGGTTAAAGTTTGCCAGAGAGCACGGACTTTGGTCAATAGATGACTGTAAACATGTTATCTGGTCCGACGAATCCAAATTTAAGCATTTTCAATCCGATTGTTAAGTTAACAATATTGCTGGCGCCAAAAAGTCTACAGTATTAAAAGACATCATGTAGAATTGATTTACATGGTGGCTGCTCGGACCATCGCAGGAATAATGACTAACGAATACTATTTAAGTATTTCGCAAACTCATCTTTTCGGTTTTGTAGTTAAGAAAGTTAAAGTTAGTTTTCAGCTGGCTGGTGACCAAAAGCACACTTTCAAAATTGTTAAACCGAACTGGGAACAGTATTTTCATTTGCTGCAATGACCAGCTAAAAGTTCCGAGCTCAATCAAGAGGACAGTTGGGACGAGCTTTTATCGTGTTTTCTAAACACCTTTACCCACATTTAAAAAGTTTAATTCTGACTCCATTAATTATTTACATGTATTTTACACCATGTAAATTACATATTTACATTATTTTGATAAACCTTACAGTTAATATACAAGGTATTGCGAGCAACAAAAATGTTTTACATTATTTAACTTTATTTACCTTATGTAAACAATTGAAAATAGCACAGTTTAATTTAAAGTAAATAGAAAAATTCATTGCAGTATAATACTAAAGCTTTCAAAAATTTAAATTTTAGTTAAACTGCAATATTTTGAATTGTTTACATAAAAATCAACAATTAAAAATTATCTGCCTAAAAGTTTTAATTTTCTAAAGAAAACTTGCTAAATCTACAAACTTTAAAGTGTTCATAAACATTTTTATGACAAACATATTGTTTATTCAACTTGTTATGTAAATAATAAAAAAACATGTACATAATATCTGTAATTAGTGGTCATTTTTTTACTAATAGCAATAAGTTACATCTATATTTTATTAAAGGTTCTCTACATTTTACAAATTTACAAAAATGTCAGTTGTTTATCTTAAGTATACAATTTAACCCATTAGTGCACGAAGTTCCCTGGCCACTTTCCTCAAATAATTTTCACCAATTATTAATAAAAATTATCTGATTAATTCGTTTTAAAAACATTTTATTCAAAAAAATATATAGTTTTGAAGTTATGGACCGTCTCTTATAAGGGACACTGCGCCTACTGTGTACCTACTACACATTTGTTGCAAATGAAATTTGTTGTTTTCCGCAATGTCCACATTGTTTGAAATATTCAATAAGATGGTTTCTGCCACCGTATCGTGTATTTTTCATCATTTTGTTAGTGCTTAGATGGGCTATCATACTAAGTACTTTGGGGTACCATACGTTTCAAGATAGGATGTAGCAAGATTTCGGCGAAAAATAAGAAGAGACGCACATACCGAATCATTGGGATGTAACTTCTTCATCAGCAGCCATGCATTAACAACCGATGCATCAAGGACTTGTGCAAATGTTACACACCACCACCTTTGCTGTGTGATTCGCGAGCGGTAGACTGCCCATATTATATCGATGAAAAACTTTTGGTTAGGACTTTTGGTACAGCACCTCTTCCTTTAGCGAATCGTTGGCACGATCCCATTTCGTTGACATCAAAATTCCTTGCAATTGTGACAACACTATTATCTTTCCATCGTATGAGCAATATGTTTCCATTATTTATATGTAAATCTCGGGTTTACAGATCCCCTTTCTTCTTTTTTCATTAACGGTATTGAGGGAAGAGGACATTTTTCTTTTATCTAGGGGTTCATCATCACTGTCATCCCATTGACTATCTGCCTGCATTACTTCACATTTGGTAGATAATAATTTTGAACCGAGATGATTAAGATTCGCCTCATGCTCATCATCGTTTTTATCGGTATCTTGATCAGTGTCGGCTCCATCCATTGTGTAAATTACAATGCTATGCTCATTGTTTTCAAGGGCATCTAGTTCATCCAATATTTCACAAACTGTAAGTCTACATACGTATGAAAAGTATGTACTCAATCATCGTATCACAATTGTACCATAGACGCAGTGTCCCTTTTAGGGGACGTTGCATTCAAAGTCACTGTATGCACCTGGTATAGCATTATGTCATAACTTTTTTACAACAATTGAATCATTGTACTTCAGACAAAAATAACTAATATTCAGAAAATATTTAATATATTCCAATTTTTCACAGCCAGCTCGAGATTTTTGTTTTTTCGCCATTTGCTTTTCCATATTTTCCAAATCACAATATTTTAAACAAACGAAATAAAACACGCTTTGTTGGAATGTCAGTTACTGCATAGCTGTAATTAAATTTTTCAAAATTGCTACAGTAGAAAATTTGAGAGTCCCTTATAAAGGACTCTGCGCACTAATGGGTTAAAGTTAGTTTAAAACAACAGCATTTTGCCATTTAAAATTAAATATTATATATTATTGTATTTACTTAATACTTTGCATCATGTACACATGCATTTTAAAACATATTTTAAATATTTCTACAAAATTAGATTAAATTTATTTTATAATTGAAATTGCTGCCAGTTTGTTAAATATTTATTTTAGTTATATTGTAACAACAAGAAATCCTATTATTATCACCACCATTTTAATGATAAATTTCCAATTTATTTACAAATCCATTCATATATTCTAATATTCATTTCATTTACTTTACTACTCGTACATGCCATATTTTAAATCCCTGCTTTTTTTCTGTATCTGCTGCAACTATTGTTATTGTCACAAATAAGTGTGGTAAAATCAATATTTACATTTTGGTATTTAATGTGTTAATTGCATATTGACACTACTAGTTGCAGCCATCACTATGCTGCAGCACTAGCAACACAATGCCACATAACTAAAGCCACAATTATAATACTTGTTACAAAACATGTGTTTATTGTACCTTATACATATATTTACATATATTTTCGGGTCTAGTACAATGCAAACGTAGTCATGTGTTTATATGTTTACACGTGTAAATAAAGGACTTTTGACATTATAATACTGGTGAGTTTGTAACAGATTGACAAAGAGAGCAGGAGTAAACAGGAAAATGATATTTTTATATTTGCATGTAATACACAATATTTGTATTAAACATTTTGTAAATATTTATTTATTTAATTTATATTATGATCAATGAATATTAAATACCAGTAAATAATAAACTCTCATGGTGACTGAATGCTGAACATAGGTTGAAGATAGCAACGGTTGCTTATTATACCTGTTCAGTGCAAAATGGCGCTTGAGACCTATCCTATGCTCGTTAATATACAGCCATAATTCGTCCAATACTGCCTTATGGATCGCTAGTGCGGTGGACTGCAACAAAAACGAAATATGTCGTAGATCAACTATACAGAATTCAGCGATCCGCCTGCATTGGTGTTACAGGTGCTTCAGAAACTCTGAATACTATTCTGCACCTAACACCAAGAGATATACAATTAATGGCCATTTCCACAAGTAGTGCGGTGAGACTATCTGCCTCTAGTTGCTGGAAATCAAGAACGTATGGACATGCAAAGATTCTACATTTGCTTCCCCCTTCACTACATCAAAAATCTGACTACACAACCCCCCTAATAGACTTTGATAAGAGGTTCAAAATCACTATTCCATCCAGACGCGTATGGCAAGGGGGTCACATGACTGATGGTTTCGGCACAAAAGTATTTATTTAAATATACAAGGTGAGTGCAGTAGGACAACTGGCTGGCTTTGTTTACAATTTACTTATGTCAAAAGTAATATTTTTTCAAGTATTTTTGACAGTAGTGTATTATTTTACACAAACAAAACGCCTGTTGTTTCTGTATTGTGTTGTATTTGGTGCCGATTTGCACTCATCTTGTAAAATTACACCATGACCTTGTATTTACATTGTTTACGGCCGACCAGAGACGGAAAATACTCGATTTACGTGTTAAGGGTGCCACCACTAAACGTTATAGAAATTTATTTTTGAAAACTTATTTAAATGTCAAGGAAAATCAATATACAGCAAAGAAGAGCAGTCAAGGCTAGGTCGTCTAACTGACATTACTCTAGTTTGGGTCCCTGCGCATAGGGACTGCTACGGTAATGAGAGGATCCGCTTTAAATGTCTTAACTGGTTTTTTAGTCGCGACACCACTTGGAGCTATTAAAAGTGAAAAATTCAGACACTACTTTCAAAAGGCTGGCATTAGGTGGCGTAATCTGGACACCTGCAGGAACACTACAAATATGTGGCCAGCATACAATGAGAAGCGCAGTTTAGCTCCTGACTGTGAAACGAGAGGACATCTCGAGAATCATAGCGATGCTAACCGCTTACTGGACAATTGGTAAGCATGCGAGCAGACTCGGAATTCCCTTCAATGATCACTGCCACAGTTGCCAGGACCGGGAGCAGACTGTGAATGTGCGGCTCCTCAAAACTCTAGACACAAATTTTTCAGCAATCATATACTAAACAACCTAGCATATACATCAAGTATTAGATGTTGCGATTTCATCGGATACGTGAACGCATCATCTTTTCAACGAGTGGTGTGGGAGTTTTCAAAACGGAATCAAAAGATTCCACTAGAATACTTGCAGGCAGCAGGCAACCACGTAAACCAACCAACCAACCATACTAATATTGAATCGTAGGGGTTTATCTTGTTAAATATTAACATTACTAGCAGTTCCTTTTAGTTTATTTTACTGGTCTTTTTAGCTTGAAACGTGGGTGCTTATCTTGTTCAATTTTAGCATGAATCGTAGGTTTTTCTCTTGCTAAATTTAACCTTCAATCGAAAGTCTTTAAGATGTTCAATTTTAACTTCAGTCATTTGTCTGCTTGGCTTCAATCGTTAGGGGTTTATGTTGATAAATTTTAGTTTCAATCTTTGGTCTCTCCATCTTGTTAAAGTTTAACTTCACTCATATGTATTTTTGGCTTCAATCTTGGGTCTTAATGTTGCTCCATTTTAGCTTTAATCGTAGTTCTTTATATTGTTCAGTTTAAGCTTTAATCCTGGGTTTTACTCTTGTTCAATTTTAGCTTCGATCGCAATGCTTTATGATGTTCAATTTCAACTTTAATCGTTTGTGTTTTTGGCTGCAATTGTGGAGTACATATGTTGCTCAATTTTAGCTTCAATCTTCAGTGTTAGCTTCAATCGTAGGTCTTTGTCTTGTTAAAATTTAACTTCAATCATATGTCTTTTTGGCATCAATCTTGGGTGTTAATGTTGCTCCATTTTAGCTTCAATCGTAGGTCTTTACATTGTTCAATTTTAGCTTCAATCGTCTTTATGGTGTTCAGTTTAAACTTTTATATTGGGGGGGATTCTCTTGTTCAATTTTCTTTATGTGTTAAATTTTTGCTTCGATTGTAGCTTTAAATGATGTTCACTTTAAGTTTCAATCGTAGGTGCGTATCTTGTTCAATTTTAGCATTAATTTTAGGCCTTTATCTCGTTAAATTATAACTTCAATCATATGTCTTTTTGGCATCAATATTGAGTCGTTATATTGCTCAATTTCAGCTTCAATCGTAGGTCTTCATGTTGTTTAATTTAAGCTTGGAGCGTGGATCTTTATCTTGTTCAATTTTATCTTCATTCGTAGCACTAACTATTTGTTGTTAAATGCTAGAATCAATCAATTAATTCTTTTTAAGTTTAAGTTTATTTTAACAGCACAGTATTTTTGACACCTTATACTCCCATTGTGCGTCATTCTTTCTTGATTGCTTTATTATTTGTTTTTAGTTAGTTGTTTTTATAATTAATTTTATTTTTTTCTCTTTCTACACTTCAAGTGAGCATTTAGTAAATAGTTTTTTCTGTTTCTTAACCAATAATAATATTTATAAATCACTTTATTAACGTCCTTTTGTATGAAGTAAACAAACACTTAAACTATTCGTATAAAATATTAAACAATTGATTTGCATACAAACCATTCGTATGTTTATAGAGTGCATAAATTGAAATGTAAAATATTTTTATTCAAATTTTTTATAAACCATAAACAATCAACTGGTAAAGAGTATTTAACAAAATGAATCTAAAGTAAACAATATAATGCAATGTTAAAAATTCCTTAAATGCCAGATACCAGAAATAAGAAGATAAAAAATCAATTTCAACTTGTTTTCAACAGCAAACGTGGCTGCTGCTAATGATGAGTAAATAAATACAAATTTAAAGAAAACAAAAAAAAAAATAACCTTGATTAAGATTTTTGTATAAAATTTTAAAAGGAATTTGAAATATTTAAAAAAAGTTTTTCGTACTTATGATAAACGTATGTAAGTGCAAAAAAAAATTGAATTAATTTGAATTGTATTGCTGAAATTAAAAACAAAGAAAAGATGTAAACAATTTCTTTTATAGAAATTACGTCAGTAAGAATGTATTTACAGGAAATTCAAATAAAATAAATAATAAAATTATTTGTTGTATATTGATTTTCCTTGACATTTCAATAAGTTTTCAAAAATAAATTTCTATAACGTTTAGTGGTGGCACCCTTAACACGTACATCGAGTATTTTCCGTCTCTGGTCGGCCGTAAACAATGTAAATACAAGGTCATGGTGTAATTTTACAAGATGAGTGCAAATCGGCAACAAATACAACACAATACAGAAACAACAGGCGTTTTGTTTGTGTAAAATAATATACTACTGTCAAAAATACTTGAAAAAATATTACGTTTGACATAAGTAAATTGTAAACAAAGCCAGTCAGCTGTCCTACTGCACTCACCTTGTATATTTACACCATGTACAATGTGAAATTTAAAATTTTGCAAAGGAAAATGTTGGCTGTTTACCTCGACGTAATCCAAACCATATGTTTAGTTCTGGAAGCAAAAAATACAAGGAAATGTAAATAAAAATATTGCCAATAATTCTTTGCAAAAAAATTGATTTCAACTAACCTTTTCTTTTGCGGAAATCTAGCTTTTAAGGCCAGTTTTGATATGGTTTATTTGTTAAAGGCTACTTTCAATATCTGGCAGGCATATGGCATCTTTTAAGTCCATTGCACGCAATTGTTGTTTGTCAGGTTTTTCAAAAAGTAATGAAAATTGCTTAGAAAGTTTTCGGCAAAGGTACAGATGCCATTGATAAGTTTACGTAATTAACATTGCACCAAATATAACTATACAACCATCTTAATATATAGTTGTTAAAGTCGAAGACCTACAAAGATACATACAGGATCCACTGGATCAAAAGTCGTATGTAGCAGCTTTGAACAACATTCACAGAGACGCCATCAACACCACAGTCGCAAGAAGATACTGCATGAATATCGTACTTGGAGGTCACCCACCACCCATTGCAGAAACCGAAAAAACAACTGCCGCGGAAAACAAGAGTAGTTCTGACACAACTGAGATCGAGATGGAGCAATAGGCTTAAAGCCTAATTTATGCCCAGCATGTGGCCAGGGTCCGTCCTCATGACAGCCATCACATCTTCAATTGCCCATACTTCACTTTACCTTATTGTAGAACCCCTGATTAAAACTTATTTAGTTTAGCTATTACAATGCTATTACATGTGGGGCAGAATTTTCTTTAGACAAACCTCGGTAGCGAAATCGTGCAGGACTATGTCAACTAAGAGCTGTAGAGAACAATATTTAATTAATTGTATTTAAATGATTTTCTGAAAGATTTTATACAAATATGTGTAAAATTACATATCAAGGGTGGCCTATTTTGAGCCTCCACAGCTACGTCCCTGAAGAAGTTTTATGGTCCATAATCAAATTTTAAACGCGAATACACTTTTGCTACCCTGCTGTAAAATTATATCTAATACGGAGTGGCCCACTGGGCACATTATATCACAACCACAACCTTCATACCAAGAAAGGTGAGGTTCTTACCCATTTAAAGTTTGAGAATAGGTTAAGATCGTTTCGACCCTAAGGCCTCTAATCATTCGCTTTACCAGATAAGATTATTTTACATAATTTTTAAATGCACCAAAAATTTCGATTCCATACATAAAATATATGAAAAAGCGTTAAGATTTTTGAAAGTGGCAAAGTTGGTAAAGCTTGTGAAAGCAAAATTTAAGTTTTTTATATAAATATTATGACTTGAAGACAGATTTTTAAGGGAAATTAAATAATTTTATACTTTTTTCGGACAACATTTAACTTAAAAATTAAAAAATTATAATATGCCGATTTTTCATGAAGAAATATATAAAATTTTAATTAATGTGAAATTTTAATGTTTAGAGATGCTGTTAAATCAATGGCTTAATAATATTAATAATATTTCAAATAAACCTTTTGTTTTAGACGGTCTTTTCTTACATGGTTTTCATATATGTAACACGGTTTGAAAATAAACAAATTTTAAACTTTTTACACGATTTTATTCCATTTAGCACGATCCAAAATCTTTTGGGCTTAATGGCCAGTTTTAATTTTAAAATTAAAGGGTTTTTAAACTTAACTGTTTAAATACCAAATTCGTTTCTATAGATCATATTTAAATATAACTTAAATCACTGACTACGTTCATTTAAATACAATTTAAGTTGTTCGTACTACCATATGATTTTGACTGTTCTGCAAATTATGAAAATTGCGCCTTGAAGTTTTTTTTTTATTTGATAAAAATATTCAATAAATAAACTCGCCGCGAATAAGTACATTGTGCTATTTTGTTATTTATACCACTAAAGCAATGAATTCAGATGAAGAGGATATTAAGAATGCAGCTTTTGTCCATTTAGTTTACAACAATTTGTAAACTAAATAGTAAATCAACTGTTAACCCTTATGTGTGCACCAAGATACCCGGGTACCTTTGGCGTTTTTTGTCAAAGTTTTTTCATTGAAATTGATAACTTGTGTATCTGAAACTTTTTGAGAACTACTAACTTTTAAATAATTTAGTTTTTTTGCAGCCGAGCTGCCTTGACTTTTTTTTGTAATTTGCCTGAGAGACCAATTTACTTTTAACACCCTTTAAGGTTGATCAAGGTACCCGGTTAGCTTTACGTGTTTTATATGATAAAGCGGCCATTGCAATTACATATATTTACCCCTATCGTGAATAAAAATTCCACATGAAATTTGTTCCCTTTTATTTTTTTAACATTGAATTTTAATAGGAAAATGTGAAAAGGGAACAAATTTCATGGGGAAAATATCTGAAAAATAACTCAGATCGTATTGGACCGATTTTTGGCCATTTTCAATACCAAACATTTCGATAGATCAGAGAATGTTTGGTAAAAATGTCATTGTTCTATGTCTTTTTTTTAAGCTCTATCCTACCAACAATACACGGACAGACCTACAGAGACGTCTTAGAATTTTATAAGTACCCGGAATATATAGACTTCTTGGTTTCACGACCATTATTTCGATGTGTTACAAACGGAATGACAAACGCAATATAGACTCCATCTTTTTGGTGGTGGGAATAAAAACTTTTTTCAAATAAATGAAGGTTTAATGGAACCACATCTTGCAGTATTATCTGTCAAAAGCCATATACCCTCCATCTTTTTGGTGGTGGGAATAAAAACTTTTTTCAAATAAATGAATGTTCAATGGAACCACATCTTGCAGGATTGTCTGTCTATGCTGTCTTATAGTCTTTAAAAAATATCTGTTAAAATATATATCTTTTTAACTTGCGATTCTGTTCTAAATTTAAAAATTAATAAAGTACAAATATTTAGCAACTTTTCTTAGGCATTTTAGCTTTATTGCAAGCACATTTATGTAAATGAATCATTACTAAGTTTTTTGAAAAATTTTTTTACTGCTAGAACGTTTCGTGGACCCCTTCAGACTAATGTAAAGAATTTTGCTTTTCTTATCGGATCTATAAAGTGTTACAGCGATAATAAACTTTAAGTTGGGCAAAGGAAATTGTGGTATATCAAACACATAGTTCTCCAAAGAATAAGTTTTTTTCTAAAAAAAAAAGCAAATGATAAATAATATAAATTGGAAATTTGAACAGCTGATAATCTAAGCCACAACTTACCGCTTCTATAGGACAACGGTTCACAAAATTCTTCTGTTTTCTCAACTCTTTCAATACTAGTTTGGGTATTTTTAATTTATTGTATGAACCATTGAGAAACCTACACACATCTATCATTACATCCAATATTTCGATGCGGGTCTTGTCGGGCCTTTCAAAATTCAGCGTAAATTGCATGTACGTATTCGGTATGACTTGATTGTACTGAAAGAAACCGTTTATGACACGACGGCCCTGCCATGTTACAAAATGGACATCGAATAGTGTGACAATATCTTTGGCATAGTTTTCGGTGTGAATATCGTTAAGGACAATCTCAACAAGGGCCTAGAGAGTAGAAATTTAAGAAAATTAGTAGTATATGTGGATAAATATTTTAAAAACAACTTAAACATAAAATTTTTGAATAATTTCTTAGTACTAAAACTACCCAACACTTAAAGATCAATTGTTAATTATAAAGGGTGATTTTTTAAGCAACTTTCTTTTTGGCTGTTTTTGTAAAATATGTTACTATTAAATATGTTCAGTTTGATCTATAATTCAATCATGAATTGATTTACAAACTAACACTTGCAGATTATTGAATTTTATCATTAAAATTCATGGTGGATTAAGTTGACTGAAGGTCCAATTTTTTTATAGAAAAATTACGTTCTGCACCAAGGCTTATTTTTGGTTGAATAGATACAAAAAAATGTTAAATTGTTGTATTTGTTGTTAAGAGCAGTCAGAAGCATTAAAAAAAGTGAAAAATTGAGTGATTTTATTTTTTCGAAATTATTCCTTTTTTTTACTATATGCCATCAAATTTAAATGTTTTTCCAATGTTTTTTGGAAAGTTTTTTAAATTATTTCATTTAAAAGTTGGGCACTATGAAAAATTCAAATAAAAGACAAACCGAATTAAATTTTTACTATTTGCCCATGGTGAAATTACTTTACAAGGTAATATCAATATTACAACAATGCAAAAGCAACAGAAACAACAGGATATTTTTGTTTTTGCTTTCATGTTTGTAATGTCAAAAATAACTGACTATTGTTTACAAACATTCTAAAAAAAAAAATACAAAAAAATAATTTTTTTTTACAATAAAAATATTTTCAATAAAAATAATTTATAGATTTGTTAATTTATGAAACATTGAACATGGCATTCTATAAAATAATGAACTGTTCTAACAAACGGTTTAACTGGTGTTGCATCATATTCATAAATTCATCTGATATTTTTACATTGTGAACACAAATTTGAACTTTAAGTACCAATCTTTTTTATTTTAACAAAAAGTGCACAAAAACTTTGATTTTAAATGTTGATAAAGAAAAATCTACAAAGGGAATACAATAAAAATGTATATTCATGAGAGACAAACTGAAGGGAGTTCGCCGGAAACATCAGCAACTTATTAAATCGTTTAAAAATGAGAGTATGCAGACAATACACAAAGAAAAGGAAATACGCAAATAAAGCCAATCCAGATTTCAGTCATCCTTGAATAAAATCACTTAGTCTTTGATTAAAAATAATGATGAGAATAATAAATTACGTGATCATAATATAGTAGCACTAATTTAGGCAATAAAATATCACTCCAAAAAGTTTTAAATGATTCTCTTTGTATCATGATTAGTTGTATGTATTCATTCAAATGATGGCCAATTCTTTGCTCACTTTTTGTTAAAATTTGTATTTAAGTTTTTTATTAAAATTTTTTTGTTCTTTTTTGAATACAAGCAAAAAAAAGTTGGACATAACGAACATGGCTAAAAAAAACCAGCTGGCTCTTCAACACCACCTTGTAAAGTAATTTCACCATGTATTTGCTATAAAAATATCCCAAGCATATTGACAATTGCAATAATGCTTGACAATTCGAAATTTTTTAATTATTGTACAACTAAAATAATTATTTACAGTAATTTAAAGGAATTCATTCATTTTATAATAATTAAAATTTTAATAAATTCATTTTAATAATGACGAAATACCGGCCGCATTGAAGGACCAACGGTCTTTAAAGCAGTGGCAGTAGCAAAAGTTTGCAATGACTACAAATTTGTTTGCCCAAAATGTAAGAGCTGGATTTGTTTAACATGTGGTTTCAACAAGACGGTGCCACAAGCCACACAGCACGCCAAATAACTAATGGCCCAATTTAGAGGCAAGTTGGGTGTACAGTAGAGTGGTTCGAAAAAAAAAGTTGTGTCAGTCACCCCTTTAGGACTAAAGAGAATGTAAAAACAATACCAGAAATAATTTTTTTAGTTTTTTGCCACGCCTACAAATACCGACCGTTTAGTATTTTGTTCACTGTGTCGCTATTTTTAGTCCTATTATAACAATTTGTATACCGGTGTTCATGACTCTGTAACGGCTACATTTTTGTCTTTAATAATTTTTACTACCACATCAAATTCTAGTAATAACTTTTAAAAAATCGTACAAATAATTTAGCATTATTGTGGGTACGAACATTGTTTTTACATTAGCTTTAATCTTAAGGGGTGACTGACGCGTTTTTAGTGCGATTTAACGTCTTTAGTCTTTAGTGCGATTTAACGTCATTAGTCTTTTTTTTTTGTAGGACTATGTTAAGGTTCATATTTGTAGGGACAAGCTAGCAGTGGCTAATGCACTGAAAGCTAATATTGAATAATTTATTCGTGAGATACAGGCCGATATCGTGGAGAGAGTACACCAAAATTGTACCCAGCATATGAACCATTTGAGGCGAGGCCGCGGTCAACATTTACATGAAATCAACTTTTAACATTAAATAGTATAGATTGTTCTCAAAGACTTCAGACATTTAGAGGCGAGGCCATGGTCAACATTTACATGAAGTCAACTTTAAACATTGAATAATATAGATTGTTCTCAAATTGACTCAAATAAAGACTTCATACATTTCCCAAAATTGTATCACCTGGGTTTGCAAAATAAAGTGAAAGTGAAATTTCCATTACGTTTGTGTGCTTAATTTTGTGAAAATGATTTGAAAAGTAAAATATAGTTTTCAGTTTGGTATATGGTAGAATAAAAGTTTCACTTGTTTTCTAGAACTCCTTGGAATTGTCTATGTGGAATTAAAAACGAGTTCAGTTGCACTTTGTAGTGGAATATAGAACTTAGGCGTATGTGTTTTTTGTTAATCAAATCCAAAAGCTCTTTAAAAGTTAAAACTCCAAATTTTTTTTTGAAACACTTCAACTTACATTTGACTGTTTGGCGGCCAACAACACTTGGTAACAAATTAAAATTAAACAAAAAATTTTACACATTTTTTGTTTTAGATCCCTTCAATGTGTGTTATTACCAGCAACTAAACATCTACTACTATAATATTTTTTATATTTTATTTAGAAAGAAAATTGTGCCCTAAAAAATTCTAAAATGTTAATTGCCTTTTAATTTATATTAAATTATAATGAAGTTATTATTCTAAACATTTTAATTACACAAATAGTAATTCCATTTAAATAACATTTTAATTTATGTATTTCAAAAACAAAAATTTTAAAAATTATTCTACATACCTACAAACATATATTAATAATTAAATTCCCTTTAGTTTTAAAACCTAAAGCTCTTAACAGCTTTTTTGGTTGTAGATTATTAAATAGCAATACGTAGTCACTTTTACTCATGCACTGAAGACTACAGCAGCAAACTGCCAACCATGATTCTATTGCGCTTTTAAATGCCATTCGTTTCGTCAGTTGGCTGTAAATGTCATTTAAAATGTCCCTAAAATAAAAGCTTTATTTTGTCTTTAAAAGTGTTTACCCTTGAGTAGGTGCAAGTGTTGTCACTTTGTCTCCAACTGTGCTGGTTTGCTTTACTGTTCGTTGTTTCTTACTTTTTCTTTAGCTGAAGTTCTACCATAATAAATTAAAATTCTCTTAAGAGACTTAAATTAACAGCAAAAGTGTCGTTTTGTTGTACAGTTTTCTTTCTTTTTTGTTTGGTTTTTTCCCGTTTTGCTTATTTTCTGTAGAAAATTAATTGTACTTTATTCTACATAAGCAATTTAGTTGAAAATTGTGCTTAATTTAATGTTCATTAGAAAACAGAAAGAGAAGAAAAAAGCACACCAAAACCATACTGCATCTTAAAATACCCTCCCTCAAAATAAGAGTTACAGAAGCTACAGTATTTGTTACATTATTAGTAACTACACTTCTTTATCTTTCCATTGATATATAATATGTCTTATTTTATTGTTTATTATTGTTTAAAATGTTACTACAAACACCCCTCCTCTTTGAAAATTCCCTACTAGCTTTGTTAATATTAAACATTGCTTTCTATGCGCTTCTCATTATTTCTTGTCCCAACAGCTCTTAAGGTAGTATCAACCACACGTCCACGTACCCGTACTAACGTTAACGTTAACTTTTAACCCTTTCTAATCGTTAGGCAATCTTGGGTTTTCATTCATTTTTCTCATATATTAAAATTTCCCAAAACAGTTTTAGTTTATCGGTGATTTTTGTAGGCAAAGCAAATATTTACTCAAAAAAACGCAACCAATATTTTTTGTACAAATTTGTTTAACGATGTTTAATCTTACCAGTGTTTTGTAAAAACAAATAAGATCAAATAAAATAAAACTTAACTGCTATGGTGATTTTTCTTTAAAGAAATAGATTTTCTAAATAAAAACAAAAATTAAAAAAAAAAAAACTTTTTTATAAAGGTTACCTCATTTTCGTCAAATATTTGCCATGTGTGACCGTACCTTATCTTTAATACTAAACTTTTTTTTGCCCTTGTTTCAACATTTTCCACGTTTTATATTGTAAAATTTCATATAATTGATAGCTATGAATCGTTGTCGAATACTCCTTGACTACTTCCAAAGTTCTGCTTAGTCGTGCTCAGTTTAAAATGTTCTCTTTTTTTAATCTTCCACCACATAATTGAATATGCAATTCATTCAAGTTTAAATTTCTTTTCTATTTACAACATTATTACCAGAGTAACATGCAGTCATTACAACTTGTCAATAGACACACAAATCAGCATAAATTTTGTGCACCCCAGGAAGTGTCTCTCAATGTAAGTGCGTTCAAACAACATGGTTTTCAACAAGAACTTTGTTCTCCGATAGTAGCTTATTTAAATAACATGAAAGTTTTGAAATTTAATAGTGATTTGATAGTGAAAAAGGTGGATATGTAGAAGCCACGTTTCCTTAAATTAAAGATATTTTATGTCAACCTAGAGACCGGTATTAAGAAGTTTATTGCAAATCCCATAGCAATGGTTGAGAAACCTTTATTTGCTGAACGTGTTATTATGTAATTCCAAGTTAGCTGCAATTATAGATGTTAATGTTGCTTAATATTAGCTTAAATTTTTGCATTTAAATTTTAACTCCAATCACAGGGGTATATGTTTTTCAATTTTAGCTTCAATCACAGGTCTTTAAGTTGTTCAATTTTAGCTTAATCACAGGTTTTTATGTTGTTCAGTTTTTGCTTCAAAAGCAGGCCTTTATGTTGTTCAATTTTAGTTTCAAACGCAGGCCTTTATGTTGTTCAATTTTAGCCTCAAACGCAGGCCTTTGTGTTGCTTAATTTTAGCTTCAATCACAGGTCTTTATGTCGTTCAATTTTAGCTTCAATCGCAGGTCTTTATGTTCTTCAATTTTAGCTTCAATCACTGGTCTTTATGTTGTTCAATTTTTGCTTCAAAAGCAGGCCTTTATGTTGTTCAATTTTAGTTTCAAACGCAGGCCTTTATGTTGTTCAATTTTAGCCTCAAACGCAGGACTTTATGTTGTTCAATTTTAGCCTCAAACGCAGGCCTTTGTGTTGCTTAATTTTAGCTTCAATCACAGGTCTTTATGTCGTTCAATTTTAGCTTCAATCGCAGGTCTTTATGTTCTTCAATTTTAGCTTCAATCACTGGTCTTTATGTTGTTCAATTTTTGCTTCAAAAGCAGGCCTTTATGTTGTTCAATTTTAGTTTCAAACGCAGGCCTTTATGTTGTTCAATTTTAGCCTCAAACGCAGGCCTTTGTGTTGCTTAATTTTAGCTTCAATCACAGGTCTTTATGTCGTTCAATTTTAGCTTCAATCGCAGGTCTTTATGTTCTTCAATTTTAGCTTCAATCACTGGTCTTTATGTTGCTCAATTTTTGCTTCAAAAGCAGGCCTTTATGTTGTTCAATTTTAGTTTCAAACGCAGGCCTTTATGTTGTTCAATTTTAGCCTCAAACGCAGGACTTTATGTCGTTCAATTTTAGCTACAATCGAAGGTCTTTATGTCCTTTAATTTTAGCTTCAATCGAAGGTCTTTATGTTCTTCAATTTTAGCTTCAATCACAGGTCTTTATGTTGTTCAATTTTTGCTTTAAAAGCAGTTCTTTAGGTTGTTCAATTTTAGCTTGAATCACAGGTCTTTATGTTCTTCAATTTTAGCTTCAATCACAGGTCTTTATGTTGTTCAATTTTTGCTTCAAAAGCAGGTCTTTAGGTTGTTCAATTTTAGCTTGAATCACAGGTCTTTATGTTGTTCAATTTTAGCTTAATCACAGGTCTTTATGTTGTTCACTTTTAGTTTCAAACGCAGGCCTTTATGTTGTTCAATTTTAGTTTCAAACGCAGGCCTTTATGTTGTTCAATTTTAGCCTCAAACGCAGGACTTTATGTTGTTTAATTTTAGCTTCAATCACAAGTCTTTATGTCGTTCAATTTTAGCTTCAATCACAGGTCTTTAAGTTGTTCAATTTTAGTTTCAAACGCAGGCCTTTATGTTGTTCAATTTTAGCTTCAATCACAGGTCTTTATGTTGTTCAATTTTTGCTTCAAAAGCAGGTCTTTAGGTTGTTCAATTTTAGCTTGAATCATGGGCCTTTATGTTGTTCAATTTTAGCATCAATCACAGATCTTTACGTTTTTCAATTTTAGCTTCAATCACAGGTCTTTATGTTGTTCAGTTTTAGCTTCAATCACAGGTCTTTATGTTGTTCAATGTTAGCTTCAAACACAGGTCTTTATGTTGTTCAATTTTAGCTTTAATCACAGGTCTTTTTGTTGTTCAATATCAGCTTCAATCGAATATCTTTATGAGCTTTAATTTTATTTCAATCCCAGGTATTTATGTATATCAACTTAATCTTCAATCGGAGGTCTTTATGTTCTTCAATTTTAACTTTAATATTAGGTATTTGTTAAGTTTAATTTAGGCTTCAATCAAAAGTCTTTAAGTTGTTAGATTTGAGCTTCAATCGTTGGTCTTTGCAAAGTTCAATTTCAGCTTTAATCGTAGGTATTTTTTGGATCTTTGATCTTTAAGATAGTAAATTTTAGCTTCAATCACAGGTCTTTATGTTGTTCAATTTTTGCTTCAAAAGCAGGCCTTTATGTTGTTCAATTTTAGTTTCAAACGCAGGCCTTTATGTTGTTCACTTTTAGTTTCAAACGCAGGCCTTTATGTTGTTTAATTTTAGTTTCAAACGCAGGCCTTTAAGTTGTTCAATTTTAGCCTCAAACGCAGGCCTTTATGTTGTTTAATTTTAGCTTCTATCACAAGTCTTTATGTCGTTCAATTTTTGCTTCAAAAGCAGGTCTTTAGGTTGTTCTATTTTAGCTTGAATCACAGGTCTTTATGTTGTTCAATTTTAGCTTAATCACAGGTCTTTATGTTGTTCACTTTTAGTTTCAAACGCAGGCCTTTATGTTGTTTAATTTTAGTTTCAAACGCAGGCCTTTAAGTTGTTCAATTGTAGCCTCAAACGCAGGCCTTTATGTTGTTTAATTTTAGCTTCTATCACATGTCTTTATGTCGTTCAATTTTAACTTCAATCGCAGGTCTTTATGTTGCTTTAATTTTAATCGCAGGTCTTTTTTGTTGTTCAATTTTAGCTTAATCACAGGTCTTTATGTTGTTCAATTTTGGCTTCAAAAGCAGGTCTTTAGGTTGTTCTATTTTAGCTTGAATCACAGGTCTTTATGTTGTTCAATTTTAGCTTAATCACAGGTCTTTATGTTGTTCACTTTTAGTTTCAAACGCAGGCCTTTATGTTGTTTAATTTAGTTTCAGGCAGGCAGGCCTTTAAGTTGTTCAATTTTAGCCTCAAACGCAGGCCTTTATGTTGTTTAATTTTAGCTTCAATCACAAGTCTTTATGTCGTTCAATTTTAACTTCAATCGCAGGTCTTTATGTTGCTTTAATTTTATTTTAATCGCAGGTCTTTATGTTATTCAGTTTTAGCTTCAATCGCAGGTCTTTATGTTGTTCAATGTTAGCTTCAAACACAGGTCTTTATGTTGTTCAATTTTAGCTTTAATCACAGGTCTTTTTGTTGTTCAATATCAGCTTCAATCGAATATCTTTGTGAGCTTTAATTTTATTTCAATCCCAGGTATTTATGTATATCAACTTAATCTTCAATCGGAGGTCTTTATGTTCTTCAATTTTAACTTTAATATTAGGTATTTGTTTAGTCTAATTTAGGCTTCAATCGAAAGTCTTTAAGTTGTTAGATTTGAGCTTCAATCGTTGGTCAATTTCAGCTTTAATCGTAGGTATTTTTTGGTTCAACTTTAGCTTCGATCTTTGATCTTTAAGATAGTAAATTTCAGTTTCAATCATAAGTCATTTTGTTGTGCAATTTTAATTTCAACCTTAACACAGTTCTTGCCGAAAACTCCTGTATGTATGCATGCATAGACTGTATATACTTGTGTGTCTTTCGTTATATGAGTGTATTTATGTCAAAATAACTTTATTGTAACGAGGCTACAATGCAACACTGCAAAGTCATATTTTCGCTACAACATACAACAAACAGTAACATTAAATGTCAAGCATTAGAACTGACACGGCACAAACAAATGAACATACGAAAGCACATACAGTGAGTGTAAGTTTTGAACATGTGGTACATTTGACAGTTACACAAAAGTGTGTATTAACATTTAAGAGGACAGTCAGAAAAGTATGATTTCTATGGCATAAAACATTTCTGTTAGTTGCCAAGAGTTTAAACCATATCATAGATTGTATAAATTTTCCAAATGTACTTATCAGATAACCCTCTTTAGTGGCTGCTTAAATTTATGTGCATTCAAGTGTTTATGTGTGCGTACGTAAGTTATTAGAACAATAAGGTTGCAAGTGCACTTGATGCATTGTACGAGCTGAATGTACATATATACTCGTATGTAGTTATGTAGTTATTGTAAATAAGCATACGCACAATATTATTATTAACCTGGCCATTAATTACCTGTAGGTAATTACAAACAAAATTGGGACAAAATTAACATGTGAATTTCTATCTAGCACTGGTCAATGGTAGTGTTTTGAAATATTCCTTAAGTAGAAAATTTTAAACAAACCAGCATTTATTTGTAGTTAAGATTTAACGTTTAACTTTGATTATATTTAGTTATAAAGCGTGATCCATTTAGAGGTTTCCTACGTGTTTAAAGAAAAAAATACAGAAAATTCAAACTTGAAGGGGAATGTTTATTATCATTTGAAAGAACATTTTTTGGCATTTATTTTTTTAAAGATTATATCTATCAAATGTTTGCCGTTGCTACTTCGCAGATGATCTATACGTTGAGTCCAATTTTCGATGACTCGTTCGAGCATTTCGACTAGTAACTGGCGAATGGCACGCGTGATGTTTTCCTCCAAGGCCTGAATCGAAGCTGGTTTGTCCGCATAAACTTTAGACTTTGCACATCCCCACAGGAAACAGTCTAACGGGGTGATATCATACGATTTTGGTGGCCAATCGACCGGCCGATAACGTGAAATTATGTGCTCACCAAAGTGTTATCTCAATAAATCCATTGATTGATACGACGTATGGCTTCAGTTGTTGCACAAGCTGTATTTTGTACGCTTTCAATTTAATATCTCGACGTACAGTGCGCCAAGTCGTTTCATATGTCAGTCCAACTAGCTGCGAATGACGCCAAATCAACTGTCCACAGTCTTTGTTTATACTCTCATATACGGCCGCTGTATTTTTTTCACAGCATGCTGGACATGGTCTATTCAGTCGAATATTATCCAATGATGAATGCTGAGTCTCAAAATGGGTGATGGTGTTGCGAATAGTACGCTGAGTAGGCCGATTATGTTGACCATAAGTTGAGCGAATTGCATGAAACACATTACTCACAGAACGTGAAGTTTCGTAGTAAAGTTGAACGATTTGTAAACGTTGTTGAGGCGTAAGCGTTTCCATTATGAAATGCCAAACAATGCTAAACAAAAATAACATGACAGCATGACATGACTCACACGGGATCTGTAAAAAAAGGCTATTGAAAAAAGAATCTATACTTGAATCACCCATTGCAATACAAAGCGTTTAATTAAGTTACATTTTTAAACAATTTTTGCATTTTCTGTCATTTTATTTATCTTTAAAAAGTTTCATTTCGCTCAGAAATACATTTTTTGCTTAAACATCATAATGAAGAAATTTAAGAAACTTTTATTTTCAGCTGACACTTAAAAATAATGTTAAAATACTTCAAGTCATTAACCTGGTTTTTTTTCTGTTTTTAGATGTGTGAACGCTACAGTTTGCTATTTAACATATAAATTGTTGAAGAGTTGGTTGGTTAGGAAATATTATAATATAATGTGCGATACTAAAGGTCCGGTCACAATTGGCAAATATTGGCCTAAAAAAAAACATAACCACTGAATAAAATATATTTGAACTCATTTATTTATCAAAAAAAAAAAACTTCGTTCATTTAGGACAAAACACAACAATATTTAATTTTATTTGATTTGATGCTGTTTGATCTTGCAAAACTCTTGTAAGAGTAAAACAAGTGATTAAGTGGCTTTTTTGAGTAAATATCAGCGAGGTGTGACCGTATCTTAAGACTGCTTAAATCTGAACCTAAGAACTCGATTTAAAGAGACAAATAAAGCATTTAATAATTATGTAATTATTTTCATCTACGGGTATAAGTTTCGAAGTTTCAAGGAGATTTAAGAAGGAACATTTTATAAGGTCCTGTGTTAAAAATGTGTAATACGTAGATTTTTGAAAACCTCTATCTCTGTGGCTTTGGATGGATTATATATTGTCTTTAGGAATAGTGAACATCAAGTATAGTATCTTTGTTTTTTCTTTATGAATAGTGTACATCAACAAGTATAGTAGATAACTTTATTCCCAATTTATTATTATATTATCGCCATAAACCTCTAGAAAGAATTACACAAAATAAACTTCTGAAAAGTAAATTAAATCAGCAAATTATTTATAAATATCATATATTACTAGTATGTACTTGTCAATATAATAAAATATACAAAAATAGACTAACTAAATAACATATTCGTTTAGCTACCAAATGTAAACTACAAAAACAAAAAACCGAAAGTCATGACAATAACAGCACAAAAAAAAACTCCAAGATACTTTACAACCAAACAAAAATCTATTTGAAGTGTCATCCAGGCATGGAGCAATGAGTTGTATATCTGCCTCAGCCAGCCAGTCTTATTATGCTGGCTTTGGACGGTCAGTCTCATGATTTTGGCAGACAATTTTGGGTTTCTTCTCTTGCTGTTTTTTTTTTTTTTTTGTTAATATTTTGCCCAAAAAATTGTATTTTAGCCATCATGACAGCAACAACTTACTATAACAACAATGAACAAAAACTTATTATTATTTGCTGTTTGTTGTTTTATTAACAATGACGCGGCACAAGTGACACACAAGTGGGTTTTTTTCTCTAGCATTTTTTCTCCCTGTGTAGTTTGACAACAATTTCAAGTGTTTATGAATTGCTTTTTAAATAGAATTGAGAGTTTTTAGAAAATAAAGTTTTTGAAAAAAAAGTCATCAGAAGTAGTTGACAACTTTTGGTTGTGTATACAAAAAAAAAAAATATGCAGAAAGAAAAATATTAAATACAAAATTAATTAAAAGTTTTTATTATTATTTTTTATTAATTACAAAAAAAAACTTGTCTATTGTATAAAAGTGTATAAAAATTGCTAGGAAACTTTTTTTAAAAATAGTGTTGCACAAATGTTTTTAAAATTAAAATTAGCTTCAATCATAAGTCACACTACAGTTTAGCCTCAATCATAGTGTTTGTGTAGTTTGTGCTGTTATAGTAGTGTTAATTTTATTCAATTGTAGTTTTTTAAAGCTCAATTGTAGCTTCAATCATAGGTCTTTATGTTGTGCAATTTTTGCTTCAATCGTAGGTCTTATCAAATTAAAATTTTAGCTTTAATCGAAGGTCTCTATGTAATTAATTGGTAGCTTCAATCATATTTGAAGCTTTATGTTGTTCAATTTTTGCCTTCAATCACAGGAGTTTATTGTTTTCAATTTTGCCTTCAATCGCAGTCTTTATGTTGTTAAATTTTAGCTTCAATATCAGGAGTTTATGGTGCACAATTTTAGCTTCAATTGCAGATATTTTTGGTGTTTAATTTTAGCTTCAATCGTACGTCGTTATCTTGTTCAATTTTAGCTACAATATTAGGTTGTTGAGTTTTAGCTTCTACCGCAGGTCTTTATGTTGTTCAATTTTAGCTTCAATCAAAGGCCTTTATGTTGTTAAATTTTAGCTTCAATCGAAGGTCTTTATGTTGTTTAATTTTCGATTCTACCGCAGGTCTTTATGTTGTTCAATTTTAGATTCATTATCAAGTCTTTATATTTTTCAATTTTAGCTTTCATCGAAGGTCTCAATGTAGTTAAATTTTAGCTTCAATCAAAGGTTTTTGTGTTGTTCAATTTTAGCTTCAATCGCAGGTCTTTATGTTGTTCAATTTTTGCCTCAAAAGCAGGTCTTTAGGTTGTTCAATTTTAGCTTGAATCGCAGGGGTTTATGTTGTTCAATTTTTGGTTCCAAAGCAGGTCTTTAGGTTGTTTAATTTTAGCTTCTATCACAGGTCTTTATGTTGTTCAGTTTTAGCTTCAATCACAGGTCTTTATGTTGTTCAATATCAGCTTCAATCGAATATCTTTATGGGCTTTAATTTTATTTTAATCGCAGGTATTTATGTATATCAACTTAAGTTTCAATCGCAGGTCTTTATGTTGTTCAATGTTAGATTCATTATCAAGTCTTTATATTTTTCAATTTTAGCTTTCATCGAAGGTATTTATGTAGTTTAATTTTAGCTTCAATCGAAGGGCTTTATGTAGTTCAATTGTAACTTTAATCGAGGATCTTTACGTGGTTCAATTTTAGCTTGACTCGAAGGTCTTTATAATGCTCAAGTTCGGCTTTAATCGGAGATCTTTATGTGGTTCAATTTTAGCTTCAATCAAAGGTTTTTATGTTGTTCAATTTTAGCTTCAAATTTTAGCAGTTTAAAATTTTAGATTTTTCAAACTAATTATTCTAAATAAAGAATTAATGAAATAATTTAATTTAATATTATTATTTAATTATTATTACATCTTTGTATTTTATTAATTCGGCTTGAGGTCTGTTTTATTAAAAATATAAACACTCTTTTTCGTTTTTAATTTTTATTGTTTATTTCCTATTATGTAGTAATTTAATATTCTATTTCATTACAGGTATTTACTTCAACCCGCCTCCTAAAGATATTTAAATTTAGTAAGTGTTCTTAAATTGCAATATTTTATAATAATTTAATTGCTTGTTTTATTGTCTAATGATGTAATTGAGAATCGAATCGCTTGTAAACTCAATACTGATGCACTATAACAATATTTATTTGCATTTATGACTTAATTGTTCTCAAGGTTCCCATCGCCACATGTAACAATGCAAGTGACTTACAACTTTTTTTTTAAATATATTTTTGAGTCATATAAAAACCACCTCAAATTAGTGTCACATTTTACACTTTTGCACAGCGGCATCATAATGATTTCATCTAGTGACTTTCAAATGTGTGTTTTTTTTTTGCTCACAAGCTAAGTCTAATGTTGCACTAACAAATTTACTCATAAAATGTCAAATAAATTTATTTACGTTGCATGTTTTTGTTTTTGTATAATTATTTTAACAAGCAGTATTAAATAACATTTGTTCAGGTTCTCGGTTATAAACTGTCATTTGTGTTGATGTTTAACTAATTCACACAGTTGTTGAGGACAGCAGACAGGGCGACACTTGAAGGTGATTTCTTTCTTATAGCTTAGAAATGTTCTTAAGAGGGATACTACACCTTGAAATGAATTTTCCTACACTAAACAGTTCACAAGATGTATTTCTTGAGATTTCAAGAATTATAAACAGTGGGAAGTAAAGTGATAAAGTTTTGAATAACAATTCAAGTTTATGCAGTTTGGTAGGTCATTATGTTGTATAATTTTAGAGTCAGTCGTAGGCCTTTATGTTTTTAAACTTTTGGCTTAAATCAGAGGCCTTTATGTTGTTCAATTGTAACTTCAATCGTAGGTCTTTTTGTTGTTTAATTTTGGCTTTAATCGTAGGTCTTTATGTTGTTCAATTTTGACTTTAATCCTGGTTCTTCTTGTTGTTAAATTTTACTTTTGATCGTAGGCCTTTCTGTTGTTCAGTTTTAGCTTTAATCGTACGCCTTTATAATGCTCTAGTTCGGCTTTAATTGTAGGTATTTCTGTTGCTTATTTTTATTTTCAAGCATATGCCTTTATGTTGTTCAATTTATCTTCAACAATTGTTCGTTATGTTGTTCAATTTTCGCTTCAATTAGAGGCCTTTTGGTTGTTCAATGTTAGCTTTAGACGTTGCCCTTTATATTGTAAAATTTTAGCATTAATCTTAGGTCTTCCTGTTGTTCAATTTTGGTTTCACTTTAAGCAAATTTAAAGTTTAATGCTTTTTTCTATAAATTCTTACTAATAAACATTTATTTATTTATTTACAACAGCATTTCACCCTTAAGCTTTTAATCACCCCCTTTGTGTTTTAAATATGACATCTATTAAGATTAATTATTTCACATAATAAATACATCCCCTCCCTTCGTTAAATTACTTTTTGCGCCCACTGTATTCGTGGTGGCATATGAGACTTGCTTGTTGACACGAAAATCATACAGTTTTTTCAAAAATGACATGAGATCTTCTTTACCTTTAGAAAATTGTGTTGTATGGTGACATTTAATGTGAATTTCCAGTGAATTTATTTTAACACATGTCTGCAAATTTTGTGTTCTTCACATTCTATTCTTTTTTCTTTCTGTTGTTGTTGTTGTTGTTGTTTAACTACATGTTGGTTGTTTAATGTTTATTCTCTTAAAATGGCAACAGCAACAACAACAGTAAAGGCCCAAAAGTGGAACCGAACCAAAGACAAAAACCAAAAAAAAAAATGATGATTACTGCTTAAGGCTGTTTGTATGGTGCTAGCTGTATCAGAACTATGGCCCAGCTCAGTGTAGTAGTAGGGAAAGAAGACAAGCATACAGACACAAAAAGAGTTCCTTAAGTAATTTACCACTTGAATTATTTCATCAACGAAATAAAAATAAATCTTGGTAAAAAAAAAAAAAAATAACAAAAACAACAAGTACAACCCACATTCAAACATACATACATATATACATACATACTTATAATATGCACAGACGCATTTCATAAAAATAAAAATCATACACAATACCCAGCAGTAAAAATGTTAATGGCTTTACGTGGAAACAGGTCCGTAGTGTATAAAAAAGCTTAGCCCAACAACATAAAAGCTTAAAAGGTACGTACATCTATATCATCATTCCGCAAGCTTCAGTGAACTTTAAATGTCTTGTCTTGCCTGTAGAACTACAGTGGCAATAAAAAAGTTATAAAATGTCTTTATTATCAACTCAGTTAGCGGAGGGTGTTTGTGTGAGAAAATTTCTGTCAATTAAAATTCAAACTAAATTTAATCTAAAGGCGTGAGATGTGTGAAAAGTTTGTTGGTAAAGGGATTAAAAGGAAACGGTTAGTGAGTAAATATACATACATATGTTGTGTTTTCTTGAGTTAAAAGCTGTCCACCAGAGACCCGCGCCGACCAAATATGACGGCGGCGGCTGCGGCTCTAATTCGGCTGTCAGCCGGCTAAAAATTTGCATGTAACATGAAATTTCAATAAGTACTAAATTGTTATAAATTGCTATTTACATCAACATTGTTATAACAGTATCGACACAGAAAAAAAAATTATGTTTTTTGTTCAATTAAACCTGTAATTGATTTTAAAATAATTTTCAATTAAAATTTTAATTGATTCAATAACTTTTTCTGATTTTTCTGATATTTTCAATTACATATCAAATTTTTTTTAATTGATACTATCATTTTGTTTACAGGTTCGATTTCAATTAAATTTTTAATTGATTCCACAAATATTTTAATTGAAACTTATTTTTATTTTTTTCTGTAGACCAATGCTTTGTATGTGCGTATTATGAAGAACGTATTAAATTTACTGCCGATGGTAATGACAAGTTGGGTATAATTGCTTTCATATACACCCCTATCGTGAATAAAAATTCCACATGAAATTTGTTCCCTTTTCACATTTACCTATTAAAATTCAATGTTTAAAAAAATAATAGCGAACAAAAATCATGTGAAATTTTTATTCACGATAGGGGTGATAATCTATATATTAAATAGCCGCAAATCTCTGCAGCACATCTGGACAAGCAAACGTGCATTAGAAAATTTTTTCATTTCAAATCTTTCTAACATACTTGCATTTCCGGACAGAATTGATTTTGTCTTGGAACGAACAGATTGCATATTTTTCTCGCTTCGCAAATGATAGCTGAGGTTCGACGTCAAAGTAGAATTGGCAAATCCAGAATCCATTCCAAAACATGATTTCAATACAATTTGCAACAGATATATTGAATGTTTCCATGAAATTATTGTCTTTGACTGAAAACCTTTTCCTGTTCAGAGTTATAATGTCTTGAATACTGAAAAACAGCAAAGCTCAAAAAAAGTGCACTTTAAAATTGTACTTCTTTAATTTATATATTTTTTTTTAATATTTGCTTTTGATATGTGTATGTATTATAAATGTCTGCATATCAAAAAGCTAAATGAATTAAAACACTTACTTATTTTTTTTTTTTTTGGTTTTTGATTCGAAAAGGCGCAATATTGAATTACAATGGATAAATTAACAATAATACAACAGATTTCCGTTTTTAGATGGAACCTGGTTGAAATTTTGTATAATTATAATTCAATAACAAATTCATTACCCCTTTAGACGCATAGGAGTCGCCTTAAAACAAACTTTACATATAACATAATTTTTCAAAACAGGTCTCTTTAAAATAAGTATTTGGCCAAAATAGTTGCAATCGCAAGACTCTGCCGAAAATTTCTTATTAAGGACAATTTTGGTTTTTTTCTTTATTTGGCTTTTAACTTTGATATTTTTTCGTTTTCAAGACAGGTCGCTGTCAGAGTCAGATTCCTTGTTTAAATTATTTCCATTGCCTGAAATTTGAAAGAAATTTTGTAACTTTATATTTTGTAAAATAACCTACAATTGAAATTGTACTCAAATGTTAAAAGCCTAAAAATGTTTCGGCGGTTACTACATTTTGTCGGCGGCTCTTGCTCAGCCGGCTGTCAGCCGATCGGCGCAGCTAAAAATTTCTGGCTTTCTTACAAAAACCATTATCGGTAAAAACAGAATGACTTTAAAATAACAGATAATAAATAAGTCATTATACGACAACATCTAAGTCATGCAGGCAGTATGTACTTGTCATTGAGTAGTAAGTTTTAAAGTAATAGTAATTTTTGTGCTGGGACCTAATTACCGCATTCGATATCGAGTAAAATTGATCGTAATTTTCTTATTTGAGATTATGGCATTCGATATCGAGCAAGAAATTTAGTACATTTTATCATAATTTCGATATCGAAATCATATTTCGATACGTTAGCTCATTCGATCACGAATGCGGTAATTTGGCCCCTGACTATTGTAAGTTTTTAAGCATTATCTCTGTAAATTTGTAAATGTTTTACAAATTCTTCTGTAACAGACAGGTCCTATTTCTTTTTAGAGGAACCAGCAGTAATAGTTAAATGCTCCCCCTTTTCTTGGAACTCTAAAATAAAATATTTGTCAAATTATTTGTTAGGTGTCATTATGTAAGTTTGTCACCATTTGTAAAACAAAAAATTGAACAGTTAGGCATCTGACAGTTTTGGAAACTGCAGAATAACAAGACAGAATAACGTTTTAAAAATAATAAAATTTAAATTTGTTTGGATACTTGCATAATCAAATATTTATCGGTAAATCGGTAAACCGCAATTTCGGCAGGACATTTGTATGGGGGCCAGGTGAAATAATGGACCGATGTCTACCAGTTTCAATCCCATCCATCCTTGGGCCATAAAAATATCACCTACCAAATTTTATCGAAATATCTTCAAAATTGCCGCCTGTACTCTACGCACAAGCTTTATATGGAAAGCCAGCCAGCCAGACGGACGGACATCGTTAAATCGACTCAGAAACTGATTCTGATTCGAGTCGATCAGTATACTTTAAGGTGGGAGTTGGACCAATATTTCTGGGCGTTACAAACATCAGCACAAATCCAATACAGGGTGTATTGGTGGTGTAGGGTATAAATAGAGTAAAGAAAAAAATCAATAATTCTGTTCCTCGAATAGGAAAGAGTGCAAATTTTAATATCGCAGTAGTACTTTAAAATGAGTGAAAAATCAATTCCGAAACCTGGACAAACTTTCAAGAAGCTCTTTGCAGCGTAAACTCACTGAATATCAGCGTGTCCATTGCGAAGTTCAAGCAACACAACAACAGAAAAATTGACCTTGGCACAGCAAATATAAGTAGTTCGTTGAATGAATTATTGAATATCAAAAGGTGGATGATGATTTTTCAAGCTAAATATTCGTAAGCGATGAAACAGAAAAGGCAGAAGAAAATGATTTTAGCACAATTTGTTATGCATCAAAAATTACGCATGTCTTAAGTCTTGCTTAAAGAATCGTAAAACATGATGTCAGGAATCTTTTAAGATTAAAATATTTACGCGCTCCTGTTTGATTTTCCCTTCGGCGTATATAATGTTAATATGTTTGTATGTACGAGTACAAATAAATGCTAAAATAATTATCAGTCATTTAATAAACTAGATTTATTTTCATATCTTTAAAATTTATTTCATGTTTAAGTCTGACGAACATTATGTGTCTTTTGGTTTTTTGTAGCTTTTATCTTGAGAGCATTGTTGGACTGTAATTTAGATTTAAAAATGTTGATGATCATTGTCAGCTTCAGCGTCATCATACCGTAACAACAACACCGTAATCATTATCATTATTATTATTATTATTATCATCATTGTCATTATTATAACTTATGAGCTGCTTAACATCATTATTGTCAGCAGGCATTATTAAAACACATTATATTCGTAGTAATATCATTAGGTTTTTGAAAAGCTAAAGCTGCCAACTCTTAGATATATGTATGTATGTATGTATACATTCCTTCATATTCATGTCTACATGTTTCTTATTTTCGTCTTTATAATTTTTTAATTATTTACACTTTTTTGATAAACAGCAAACCATAAAACAAAAAGGTACTTTGAAGTGTAACTTAACTCACCATGGAGTTTGTAGTTGAGATATCAATGATTTATAATCAGCTTCTGGCGGCATTGATCTTTATTTTTTTTTATATAACTCAAACTGAAAACTGTGAAATATTTATGGCTTAAAGCTGTTAAAAGCGTGCCGGATGGATTAAATAAAAAATACTTATACAGAAAGAGAAAAAATATGTGAACAAATTTTAAAATGTATAAAAAAAACAGTAATAAATCAATCTTAAATCAAACTGGAGGGGAAATTAATATATAAAGAGATATGTAAACACATGATGAATTAAAAGACGATTGAAGCTAAAATTTAACTATTTAAAAACCCACGATTGAAGCTAAAATCGAACTATAAAAAGACACACCATTGCAACTAAAATTTAACTATAAAAAGACACACGATTGCAGCTAAAATTTAACTATAAAAAGACGCACGATTGAAACTACAATTTAACTATAAAAAGACCCGTGATTCAAGCTTAAATTGAACATAATAAAGACCCACGATTGAAGTTAAAATTTAACAATATAAACCCAGGTTTTAAGCTAAAATTTAACTATAAAAAGGCACACGATTGAAGATTATATTTAACTATAAAAAGACCCATGATTGAAGCTAAAATTTAACAATATAAAGACCTACGATTGAAGCTAAAATTTAACTATAAAAAGGCCCACGATTGAAGATAATATTTAACTATAAAAGGACCCATGATTCAAGCTTAAATTGAACATAATAAAGACCTACGATTGAAGCTAAAATTGAACTATAAAAAGGCCCACGATTGAAGATAATATTTAACTATAAGAATGCCCATGATTGAAGCTGAAATTGAACAATATAAAGACCCATGATTGAAGCTAAAATTGAGCAATATAAAGACCCAGGATTGAAGCCTCATTTTACCCAGATAAAGACTCACGATTGAAGCTAAAATTGAACTATAAAAAGACTCATGATTGAAGCTAATATTGAACAATATTAAGACCCATGATTGAAGCTAAAATTGAGCAATATAGAGACCCACGATTGAAGCCTCATTTTACTTAGATAAAGACTCACGATTGAAGCTAAAATTGAACTATAAAAAGACCTATCATTGAAGCTAATACTGAACTACATAAAGACCTATGATTGAAGCTTAAACTAACCTAGAAGCTAAAATTTAAATACATAAATACTTAAATTTAGCAAATATGCATTTAAGGATATATGTATCTGTAATACTAAGTTCTGAAGACACACAATATATACATATATAGCTAATGAAAATTATTGCAAAAAACTTATCTAAGCGTCTGTTAAAGTCCTCGTTTATCCATTTGAACTTTGTCTGTGCCTAATTATTTATTGTTTACAGCCATCATTACAAACAAACACAGTCTTTGTGAATTGTTATTTAGTTTGGTATCTTTTGTCTGGTGTTTTTCATTATAAAATTCTGAACTGCCAAATAACAATTACATTTGTTTTTTTTTTCATAATTTCATTAACTTTATAAAAAAAAATCATAACGAAAACTTGTTTTGTTTTTATCATTGTTAAAAGGGGTAGACACTTTTAACAGACCCTTTCAAAAATTAATTTTTAGTATAAAACTACAGGCCGATAAGGAAAAAAAAAACTAAAACAGTAATCGTGTAATTCTGAAAATAAAACAAGTTAGAATGCAATATGCGGTTGTGCCGCAACTAAAATACCCTCCACGTAAATGTAATAAGAAATACAAAAACTACACTGGTTATAAATACCAAATTTTTATGGAGGTTGTCTCACATTTTGGTCCATAACTATGGTTCTACCCAAACGATTTTGCTGATTTTCAATACCAAACTTTCCTAAAAAATAGAAAATATTTGCATAGAAATTATGTTAAGCTAAATTAAGTTATTTGGACGTGAGAGTGTTTTACACAGACTGACTCAATCGACTTAGAATTTTTTTAAGGATTAAGAATATACATATATACTCTGTCGGAATCTAAGTTGATTATCAACAAAGTGTCATACGAAATGACAAACGTAATATCACCTCATTAACCACTTGTGTTCGATGGAGGGTATAAAGAAGACAACAACTAATAATAGATATTGAAAACATACATACATATATGTATGTATGTATGTATGTATGTATGTATCAACCAGAACAGCAGAAAACATTTAGCATTTTATTTACAATATTCCACAACATGTTTTGTCGCCAATTAAATTTCAATGTCAATGTCAAGTTTAAGGCTGTCATGACAAATGCTGTCCGTACTTTAAAATATACGTACTTACTTACTTTTTTATTTTGCTGCTGCTGCTACGCTCTGTTGCCACACATTTTAGTTGAATTGAGTTTCTTTATTTTGTTTGTGTTTTTTTTTTTTTTTCTTCTGTACTTTTGTTTCTTTGAGTGTTTTTAATTCATTACTGGCTGTTGTTTGTCTTGGGAGTATTTTGTCAGAGTGGTAAATGTTCTTTCTTTCAAGTGTTTTGCACTAAGTCCACAATATTAAGTTAAATTGTTTTTGCTTGTATTGATTTTCTTTTTTACTTTTCTCAGGTTTTTGTCAATATAATTAGGAAATTTTAATTGCACTTAAACCTACTTTAATGAAATTAGCAAAATTCTTGATAATACAAAAATTAAGCGATAATTATGTACAAACATTTTTATGTCATCATCAGACGCTTAGGATTAGATTCATTAAATTGTTTTAAAATCTGATTACAGATTTGTTTTTAACGCCAACAATTTCATATGATGTGATTTTTAACAACAACCAAGTGATGTACAAATTCCGATTAGCAATCACCATAATGAATCTGAAATTTTTAAAAATTTATGTGAGATTCTTAAATTAGTGCTGTATATACAAAAGCTTAAGCTAGATTTACACGATTGAAATTTTCTTTAAAATTGCTCTTCAAAATGCTTCAAACTCGTGTAAACAGCAAAATTTCTTCAAATACATATGTGTATAAAAATTCGAGTGATTTAAGCAATAAGAATTGTGCTGTATGAAAACCGAAGAAATTTCAAGGAAAAAATTGCTTCAGTCTTTTCAACAAAAATTGCTTCGTATAATTTAGGGCTTGTATATTTTTTGGCGCAAATTGAACGTTTGGTTTAGTTGTTGTTTGATATAAAGCGCTTCTTACGTGGCGCTCTGTCATTCAGACCATTATGATGCAAAGGTTAAAGGTTTACCAGAAGTTATCGTAACATTTCAGCTATTTTTACGGCACCAGTTGTTGGGTTTGCTATAGCTCTTAAATCAGTTTTTGTAAAATGCATTTTTAGGGTATACTGGTCTATATTTTTTTATTTATAAGTTCAGTGTGATGCGTTCAAACGATTTTATCTATTTCACGCAGGGATTTACCGGTTCTATTTAAGTCTATTGTGATTTGTCAAGGCTCATATGACGTTTGTTACTCCTTTGTAAACTTTTCACCACTTATTATATTTTCAAACAAACAAATATTAAAAGAACTGCCACTACTTTTGATCTATTTAAATAATTTAAATTTATATACGCTTTTGTTTTTGTTTATTTATTTTGTGATTTCAGTTTATTGCTATTTATTTAATTAGAATTGCAGTACAATTTTCTAATATAATATTGTTTGTATTAATATATGTATGTAATTAGCCTCTCCCTTTAATAATATGTGGTGTTGACTTTATTTTTGAGGCTTACAGTATGTATTTCAGATTGTATGTTCTTAACATAGACAATATGTACACCAAATAAAAGGTATTTGACATGGCTCTTCAATGCATCTATAATAATAGCTCTAAATTAGTTGCTTTAACCCTGCACCTGCGTGTTTTTTTTTTGAGCTGCTACTTTTTTTGTTTTCAAATGTCTATCAGTCTTATAACATAATTTATGTTTTTACTTAAAATATTCAATTTTTTCCTATTCCATCTTGTATTTGTTTTGTGTTTGGTGCTAAGTAATTGAGTCAAGTTAATAGGGCCTTTTATGCACTGAAATTAGTTTCAAAATTTAACTCTTCTTTGTGATTTTGAGCGGTGCCTTTTAAAACAAAATATAAAACTTTGTCCAAAAATCAATATCGAAGATCTATTTGGCATTTCCAGGTGTTTCCATTAGTTTCATACACTGGTGAAAAAATTTGAAATGTTCCCTTGTTTGCCGCCGTCTTTAGAGCTCCCATTACCATAGTCGTCATCGTTCTCATTATACGTTCGAGTATGTCCTCTTCATAGTCACGCATAGTATTTAATCACTTTCAGTGTGCTTTTTGCATCAGTTATTCCTCCTCAAGAATATATATTTACATTCCAGTTTTTTTTTTTTTTGCTTTCCAATATTAGTCCAGTGAATTTGTGTCATTATATCACCTTTCTAGGTCACTGTCATAACAACCCAAAACTCAATAGTTAGCCCAAAGAATGATTAAAGATTGGTTGAAATTTCTAATAGAATGACAAAGATAACTTAATTCAATATTCTTAACTCTCATAAAGAGGTATGTAAAATCTGCCACTAACATTATACTTATCAAAATTTCCAGTACCATAATTTCGACGTATGTATTTCTAAATCTAATATTATATCAAATAAGTAAAACAAGCCTAAACATTGTAACAAAATTTAGTGAATTATACCATTTACCCATTAAAATATGTATTTCAATAAATCATACAATCATTTTTTAAGCCACCCCTTTATCTTGCAAAATTGTGCAATACGCCTGATGTTAGGCAACAATTGTTGTTTTGCTATTACAGCCTTAAGCTATGCAATTAGAATAATAAATGGAATTATACATTTAATAAATATTAAATTATTTGTTTACACTTGTATGTATATTTTTGTTTTCATTTGTAAATTAGATTTCTTTTGCAGCTGTAAGTATTTATTGTGTATAAATATAATTAGATAAACATTTGATATTTCACTAAAAACTTCTTTACACTGTTTTGGTTTTATGCTTGAGTAAATGGCAAATGATAATATTTACTTACGAAATTGTAAATAAATACATAAAATATAATTTATCTCTAAATGAAATCAAACATACAGATTTCTAGTTTTCTACTGAATTAAAAACGATTTATTATGTAATTAAGTAAACAACAATGACGACGACGTGGACGATGATGGCGTTGAGAAAAAAATCGTGACTTACATTTATCTTGCAGCAATTGTTATGAGTTTAAATTTAAATTTTTTTTTAAACTTTAAAATAACAACTTTTAAACAAAACAAAAAAAAGCAATATAAATTGTCTCAATTTGTTGGATATGGTTTTATTTTTCTGCTAACATTTTGCTATGTGTGTGAAGTTAGCTCCGTCAGTTAGCTCCGTTTTTAACATTACCTATGTTAATGTATAAATTAACATACTTACTACTCATCGACTGTAAAGTTAACAGAGCTGCATTTTTTCATCTCAGTTATCATTTTATTATTAAAAACTAACAAAAAACGTCAGTACCGATTATTCAGATAATATATAGAAACTTTTAGATATTAAATAAAAATAAATTTTTTTATGAAGAGTAACTGCTTGTACAGAATTGTCTTAGTAAAAAAGTGGTACATGAAAATGTTCAAAAAACTACCAAAACTAGAAATTGTGCTCGATCTGTGCTATATAGGGTGGAAAGCCATTACTTCAGAGATATCAGAACTGTATAGCTTATATTCAGAATGTATATCAGATCAGAGATATATAATTTTCAAAATGGAGAAATTTAACATTTTGCCAAAAGTGGTATATGAAAATGTTCAAAAAACTACCAAAACTAGAAATTGTGCTCGATCTGTGCTATATAGGGTGGAAAGCCATCACTTCAGAGATATCAGAACTGTATAGCTTATATTCAGAATGTATATCAGATCGGAGATATATAATTTTCAAAATGGAGAAATTTAACATTTTGCCAAAAGTGGTATATGAAAATGTTCAAAAAACTACCAAAACTAGAAATTGTGCTCGATCTGTGCTATATAGGCTGGAAAGCCATTACTTCAGAGACATCAGAACTGTATAGCTTATATTCAGAATGTATATCAGATCGGAGATATATAATTTTCAAAATGGAGAAATTTAACATTTTGCCAAAAGTGGTATATGAAAATGTTCAAAAAACTACCAAAACTAGAAATTGTGCTCGATCTGTGCTATATAGGGTGGAAAGCCATTACCTCAGAGATATCAGAACTGTATAGCTTATATTCAGAATGTATATCAGATCAGAGATATATAATTTTCAAAATGGAGAAATTTAACATTTTGCCAAAAGTGGTATATGAAAATGTTCAAAAAACTACCAAAACTAGAAATTGTGCTCGATCTGTGCTATATAGGCTGGAAAGCCATTACTTCAGAGACATCAGAACTGTATAGCTTATATTCAGAATGTATATCAGATCGGAGATATATAATTTTCAAAATGGAGAAATTTAACATTTTGCCAAAAGTGGTATATGAAAATGTTCAAAAAACTACCAAAACTAGAAATTGTGCTCGATCTGTGCTATATAGGGTGGAAAGCCATTACCTCAGAGATATCAGAACTGTATAGCTTATATTCAGAATGTATATCAGATCAGAGATATATAATTTTCAAAATGGAGAAATTTAACATTTTGCCAAAAGTGGTATATGAAAATGTTCAAAAAACTACCAAAACTAGAAATTGTGCTCGATCTATGCTATATAGGGTGGAAAGCCATCACTTCAGAGATATCAGAACTGTATAGCTTATATTCAGAATGTATATCAGATCGGAGATATATAATTTTCAAAATGGAGAAATTTAACATTTTGCCAAAAGTGGTATATGAAAATGTTCAAAAAACTACCAAAACTAGAAATTGTGCTCGATCTGTGCTATATAGGGTGGAAAGCCATTACCTCAGAGATATCAGAACTGTATAGCTTATATTCAGAATGTATATCAGATCGGAGATATATAATTTTCAAAATGGAGAAATTTAACATTTTGCCAAAAGTGGTATATGAAAATGTTCAAAAAACTACCAAAACTAGAAATTGTGCTCGATCTGTGCTATATAGGGTGGAAAGCCATTACCTCAGAGATATCAGAACTGTATAGCTTATATTCAGAATGTATATCAGATCGGAGATATATAATTTTCAAAATGGAGAAATTTAACATTTTGCCAAAAGTGGTATATGAAAATCTTCAAAAAACTACCAAAACTAGAAATTGTGCTCGATCTGTGCTATATAGGCTGGAAAGCCATCACCACAGAGATGTCTAGTTTTGGTAGTTTTTTGAACATTTTCATATACCACTTTTGGCAAAATGTTAAATTTCTCCATTTTGAAAATTATATATCTCCGATCTGATATACATTCTGAATATAAGCTATACAGTTCTGATATCTCTGAAGTAATGGCTTTCCACCCTATATAGCACAGATCGAGCACAATTTCTAGTTTTGGTAGTTTTTTGAACATTTTCATATACCACTTTTGGCAAAATGTTAAATTTCTCCATTTTGAAAATTATATATCTCCGATCTGATATACATTCTGAATATAAGCTATACAGTTCTGATATCTCTGAGGTAATGGCTTTCCACCCTATATAGCACAGATCGAGCACAATTTCTAGTTTTGGTAGTTTTTTGAAGATTTTCATATACCACTTTTGGCAAAATGTTAAATTTCTCCATTTTGAAAATTATATATCTCCGATCTGATATACATTCTGAATATAAGCTATACAGTTCTGATGTCTCTGAAGTAATGGCTTTCCAGCCTATATAGCACAGATCGAGCACAATTTCTAGTTTTGGTAGTTTTTTGAACATTTTCATATACCACTTTTGGCAAAATGTTAAATTTCTCCATTTTGAAAATTATATATCTCCGATCTGATATACATTCTGAATATAAGCTATACAGTTCTGATATCTCTGAAGTGATGGCTTTCCACCCTATATAGCATAGATCGAGCACAATTTCTAGTTTTGGTAGTTTTTTGAACATTTTCATATACCACTTTTGGCAAAATGTTAAATTTCTCCATTTTGAAAATTATATATCTCCGATCTGATATACATTCTGAATATAAGCTATACAGTTCTGATATCTCTGAAGTGATGGCTTTCCACCCTATATAGCACAGATCGAGCACAATTTCTAGTTTTGGTAGTTTTTTGAACATTTTCATATACCACTTTTGGCAAAATGTTAAATTTCTCCATTTTGAAAATTATATATCTCTGATCTGATATACATTCTGAATATAAGCTATACAGTTCTGATGTCTCTGAAGTAATGGCTTTCCAGCCTATATAGCACAGATCGAGCACAATTTCTAGTTTTGGTAGTTTTTTGAACATTTTCATATACCACTTTTGGCAAAATGTTAAATTTCTCCATTTTGAAAATTATATATCTCTGATCTGATATACATTCTGAATATAAGCTATACAGTTCTGATATCTCTGAGGTAATGGCTTTCCACCCTATATAGCACAGATGGAGCACAATTTCTAGTTTTGGTAGTTTTTTGAACATTTTCATATACCACTTTTGGCAAAATGTTAAATTTCTCCATTTTGAAAATTATATATCTCCGATCTGATATACATTCTGAATATAAGCTATACAGTTCTGATGTCTCTGAAGTAATGGCTTTCCAGCCTATATAGCACAGATCGAGCACAATTTCTAGTTTTGGTAGTTTTTTGAACATTTTCATATACCACTTTTGGCAAAATGTTAAATTTCTCCATTTTGAAAATTATATATCTCCGATCTGATATACATTCTGAATATAAGCTATACAGTTCTGATATCTCTGAGGTAATGGCTTTCCACCCTATATAGCACAGATCGAGCACAATTTCTAGTTTTGGTAGTTTTTTGAACATTTTCATATACCACTTTTGGCAAAATGTTAAATTTCTCCATTTTGAAAATTATATATCTCCGATCTGATATACATTCTGAATATAAGCTATACAGTTCTGATATCTCTGAAGTGATGGCTTTCCACCCTATATAGCACAGATCGAGCACAATTTCTAGTTTTGGTAGTTTTTTGAACATTTTCATGTACCACTTTTTTACTAAGACAATTCTGTACAAGCAGTTACTCTTCATAAAAAAATTTATTTTTATTTAATATCTAAAAGTTTCTATATATTATCTGAATAATCGGTACTGACGTTTTTTGTTAGTTTTTAATAATAAAATGATAACTGAGATGAAAAAATGCAGCTCTGTTAACTTTACAGTCGATGAGTAGTAAGTATGTTAATTTATACATTAACATAGGTAATGTTAAAAACGGAGCTAACTGACGGAGCTAACTTCACACACATCATTTTGCTAAAGTTTAAGAAATTTCAATTGTAACGACACACAGTGTTTTAAAAACGTTTTATTTTGGAAATAATTCGGTATTTCAAATTTCTCACTGGAGCTGCGGTGTTTTCGAGCTGAGAACTTTCAAGAAATTAAAAAGCTTGAGATTTGGATAAAAATAAATTAACCCACAGCTCCGCCCCTGGGTGGTTGGTGAAGTTCATCATAAAACTTTAAAAACGAATGCTCTTACTACTCCCATATAAAATATTATCTCGACCGGAACAGCGGTTATTTTCAATAAATTTTGATTCTGCCCCATTGTGTGAACATGAATTTTTCATGCAATATATGAAAAAACGTTAAAATTTATGAAAATGCTCAAGGTTTGGGCAGCTTCTAAAGAGTAAATGTAAAATTTGTATAAAAATATGTGAGCGCCATTCACAATCTTGTGCAAATGTTATTGCATCATTGTATTTGCAAAAAGGTTTAGCATATTTCTGCTCTACACTAACAAAATACACAGCAAGAGCACAAATATGCTAAACCTCTTTGCAAATGCAAAGTGCATTGCAATGGTGAAAACGTTAGGACTTGAAGATTGATATTTTTAAATAAATTTTTCGAACGTCGTTTAATTTAAAAACTAAAAAAATTGTAATAAGGGTCCTCATGATAAAGTTTAAAAGTCTCGCAAACTATGCAAACTGTGTTTTACGCTCTCGTAAATGAATTGTCAAAAACTACATGAAAAATTCTTTACACATACTTCGCCCAACAATTTTTGGCTCGTAAACTTGCGTTGTTCAATTGTGCATTTAACTTAACAGCTGATTTTTATTTACTTTTGGAGAAAAGACATCACAGAGTAAAATGGCGGAGGTAAGTTCTGTCTAAATAAAGAAATGTTCTGTCTGATAAAGAAATAGCTTGCAGGAATGAGGTCCAGGAAAAACTTCGTCATTTTTAATTAAATTTAGAATTGGGTTTCAACCATGCCCAATTTGTTTTTTTTTTTTTTGCTCTCATCTAAACTAGGCAACAGGTGCAAGAACGTAAGTGAAATCTTCCAAAATCCATTTTTTTCCAGATAAAATATAAAATTAAACCAATTCAAGCTGAGAGTTATTCATAGAAAATATTTTCTATCTCTCAAAAAGAAAGACGTCAAATTTCATATGAAAAAACTTTTTCCAAACAAATATTTTGTTCAGAACGAATGGGTGAAGCCACCTTTAGAATGTACAAAACTTAAAAAGGGGCTTCAAGAAACAAGTCTCGTAAGTTTGCCCAATTGCAAAAACGGCAATTTTAAGCAATATCATGAGTACCCTTAATATGCTGATTTTCCATGAAGAAAAATATATTAATGTGAAATTTTAACGATTAAAGATATCATAAACAAATTTACCTCTGATATAATTCCAAATGTTTTTAAATTAATGGCATGGCGAAAAGAAATTTTTGTTTTTGATTTCTAAAGAAGCAAAAAACGGAAATAATTCCACTTCCGAACGGAATTAAATAATGTGACATGGCTGATATTTCAAATTTTATTTCACCGGATTTTATTTCAATGGATTTCTGCCGATTTTTTTTTTGAGACCGACCTCGCCAAAAAAAATACCCCAGCTGTGAAAACATGTGCGCCAAGTTAAATTTCGTCACGATAACTGTAAGATCTCAGGAGATGCCAAAGTTGCAATTAGATAATTCATTTATATGTTTCATAACTTAAATTTCATAGTCTATAATAAAATAAAAAATGTATTCCATGTAATTTAATTTATACACATATTATATTCCCCTGAAGAAGTCAACAAAAAATTGACGAAACGTTGGGAAAAAATTGTAATTAAAAGCGTTTTTAATTTACAATAAAATAATTTAGGCCCAATTAGCATACCAAATAATATCCAAAATAAAACGTTTTTATACCACTGTTTGTCAAAAGCAGCAAGTATTAACTGACTTGTGGTTTGTCGCTTTAATTATAATTCTTGCAGTAATTTGTGGTAAACACCACTATTTACTTTTATTTCATTTAACTTATTATTATTATTATTATTTGTTTTGTACTTTATTTAATACAATTCATTTTATTATTTTACTTGTTTGCGAATTTCTGTGTACTTTTATGTTTCGCCTTTTAAAGCAAATATTTATTTGTTGAAACAAAAAATTATTGCAAAAACGAAGACTTAACAGCAAAAAATTATGTACATATGTACATTTATGACCTACTTTTTCAATTAGTGGGTTGTATATTTTTGTTTTATTATTGTTTTGCGGCAAACCGACTCAGTCACAAAAAGAGTCTTTTTGTTAAGATCAAAAAGAAAAATAAAACTGAATGTTTTTAGAAATTGATACTTTAAGCAAAAATATACAAAGATTTTGTAAACAAAATATTAGTGTTTGTAAACACTTTTGGTTATTTGTTTTGTTTCCTTATAAATATTTTTAAGCTCTTCTGACATCTTTTTGTTGGGCAGTTATTATTTGTTGTTCTTCAGAGTACTTTAAAAATAAATATGAATCACACTGCTGATATGCTGATATATTTGTTAAAACATAGTGGGAACGCTTTTGTTTTTTTTTCCAACGATTTGTTTTTTATCTACCATTATTCTGTCTAAAAATTTAAGCAATGGAATATCAAAATCTACAAATTCCTAGAAAATCTGAAAAGTTTCCAAAAAGTATTGTAAATGATGTTACAAAACGTTACCAGCAAATATTCAGCTCAGATGCTGCATAAAATTACAATTAGGAACTTACAACGAATAAAACAAAATCCAAGTATTTCTGACCATTACCCCAATTCATGATGAACCATAGTTCTGTGCGCACAAGAACAAAACGACACCAGAGTTACGCACACAAACTGGTGCATGTTCTTCGGTGTGGGGAAAATATGTGGTTGCTCATGTCTAAAATTTTCTGTGTAAATTTTTGATACGTATTTTGTGAGAAAATTACAACGATTGACAACGTTGTTTCAACAAAAACATAACATCGACGAAAGTTGTCCACACGAGACAAATTCATGCGCAGACAATACATTTTTCGCTAAATGACCTAAGACGCAAAACATATCTTGCAAATAAATATTCAAATATTGGTTTGAAGCAGAATCGAGTCAATATAAAACGGGCCTACAATTATTGGATTTTAAGTTTAAACAAAATTCCACAGCTGGCATATTATAACTAGATAAAGAAACATATGCTAAAATGAATTTCAAACAGCTACCAATTTATATTGAAGCGACACGAGGGAATATAAATACACAACAGAGAAAATATTTGGTGAAAAGGCATTTGCCAAACCAAGCACTTTGCAATTGTGTTCTGAAGAGTAGTTGTCACTTCTTCATTTTGAGTATGATACTTCCCTGTACATATCGCACCCTAAATACAAAAAGGTCACAACTCAAAATAATAAAATTTTCAGGAGATTCAAAAAAAAATCGTGCACAAGGAACACACTTAACATAAAAATAGATATAACTATATTTTTCCAGTTCAAGAATATAGTGATGTAAAAGAAATTTTTGCAGTAGCTAGATAGTATGTGTTCTCTGAATTAATTTATGGAAAAAAGTCAGTTTTGGAAAATTTTCAGTTGTGATCTTTTTGTATTTAGGGTGCGATATATAAAGAAACGCTTGCGGAAACGTTAGATTATTAGACGTTCCTACACTTCAGTAAACTCCAACCCCTCATTAATGCCCTCAACTATTTTTACTAATTGTTAAATGTTCAAACTTTAAAACAATGTAAAAGAATTTTTAAAATTTCTAAACTTAAGAAAGAATTTATGTTTGCAAAAAAAAAATTAATTTTTGGGGAAAAATTTTAACAAACAGACAGACAGAAATATTTCTTACAAGGATAACCTAAGAAAATATTTTGCCTAATTTTTTTTTTTGGTCCAGACATTCCCACAGGTGCCCAATTGGATTGAGGTCTGCGTTTAAAAGTTTTTGTATAAAGATTAAGCAACCACTTTATTACAATTTTGAAGGTTTGCTTAACCTGCTGAAAAATAAAGTTCTGAGTTAGTTGCAATTGCTCTACACTAGAGTTTAATTTTTTTTAGAAGGTCGAGTTAATCTTACTTTTTTATTGTAGATTCTATAAATGTAAGATTAACGACCTCAACAATTACTGAACCGTCTTTGTAAAATATTTATTACTAAAGGCTTCGTTCTTGCTTCACAATATTTTTGGTTAGTTTTTGACTCCAAAAACCTCAAACTTTTTTCAATGGTGAAAAGAATATTCAAAAAAATAAAACTGAGGCACGTTTTTTATTTTTCGTTGCTAAATTTAAACGTTTAGTTTAGTTGTTCTTTAGTACAAAGGACTTCTTACGTGGCACTCTTTAATCATCTTTTAATCGTACTCGCGCTTACAGGTTTTTCAAAAGTTTTCGTAAAATTTTGTAGCTATTTTTACAGCACTAGATGTGGTGTTTACTCTTACTTACTTACTAACTCTTACCCTTACTCTTACTTCAGTTTTTGTAAGATTCTTCTGGACGTTTTGCACCAGTCAAATTTTCTACGCTATTACGTTTGGTATACACATCTACAATTCTTATACCTGTTACCACCATAGGTTGTGAATGTGGGTATAAGTTTATCATTCCGTTTGTAAAACTGAGAAATATTCATCTACGACCTACAAAATACAATATATCATATATATTTTGCTTATTGACGAAGCTATTCAGCCAGAAATGAGCCTCATTGCTGAAGATGATTTTTCGATGAAAATCCGCCCAATTCACGAACATACGAAGCTTCTGGTGGTCAAGCGGCTTCAGTTCTTGCGTCAATTTGATCTTGTAAGGATGTAGGCCAAGATCTTTTCGCAAAAATCGCCACAACGACGTCACAGAGATGCCCAACACTTGCGGCCACTGACTTCGAATTTTGGTAGTAAATTTTAAAAATTTCGACTCGTTGTTGGCTCCATCATGAAATGGCAAACCTTACTGAAGAGAAATGTCAAAAGAGTTGCAAAAAATATGGCGTCGTTTGCTATCCCTATCGTTCTACTTTTGTAGCGGCGCTGTTGAAAAACGATTTATATTATTGATCCTTATGGAATTCTCAATCCATAAAACTATGTTCGTTTGTCTGTCTGTGTAAAACACTCTCACGTCCAAAATATGTAACCAAAGTCAGCAAAGTTTACAACAAACTATTTATAAGACTCGTAGACGATTTGGTATTAAAAATCATCAAAAGCGATTCAGGCGAACCAGAGTTATGGACCAAAATGTGTAACAAACTCCATCAAAATGCGTTTATTTTTAAAAAGCTTTTTGCTATTTTGGTTAAATATATTGCAGATAATACCACGAAATTTCATACACGTTACTCCTCTGATGGAAGGCTAAACTGTAATGAAAAGGTTAAGAAACGGTGTAGATTTCTCATAGCACCCATATATATTTCTTCCCGAAATATGGCTCAATGTTACATAAATGGCTATAAAATTTCAATATCGATACAAAATTCAGCAAAAATATGTTTTATATGAAAATAATTTATAAAACAAAAATCTGATTTGTTCCGTCCATGTTTGATCATTCACTTCCAAAAAAACCTAAATACTTATAAATCAGTTATAAATAATGGTAGCGATTTAAAATTTTTCTATTTTAACAATCAGCCTTATTATGAGTGTCGTTTTCTTTTTACGACAACGACTGTTTCGTAATAGATTAATGAAACAAATTTAATTTTATCTTTAATCTATTACGAAAGAGTCGTTGTTGTAAAAAGAAAACGACACTTATAAAAAGGCTGAATAAGTCATTTAAAATTGCATGCGCTTTTGCTTTTTGAATTGAATTCTACTTAAAACAAAACTGCAATATCATTTTTTAAACCCATTATTTATATTAATTTAATTAAGCTTTTTTGCATAATAATTGGATATTAACTTTATTTTGACGCTCGCAGTATGTCAATAATATTTTCTATTTATGTTTATGCAGATATTTTTTTTTTTTTTTGAAGCAAACTCAGTTTTTTACATTATTTTGTCCAGTAAAATGAAGTTGTTACAAACACTTTTGCTAACTTATTGACGATACATACATATGTACTCGCACTTAAGCGCATACATATACAACTTTACTCACAAGACCCAAACAAAAACTTGAAATATTTTGACAGCTGTCATTTACATAAACAATGTAATTTAATGTGCTTTTTTCTTAACATACTACGTTTTACAAGTATTTATCATACAATTTACATTCAACAAGATTATCATCTTGATTTTATTTTTCATGTTTTTATGTTTTTTTTTTAAGCTACCAAAAGCAATATGAGTAAGTAGTTATTTCTGTTAAACATTTTAATTGTAAGTTGTGAATATAAGCAGCTGAAAGTTGAGTGTTTGAGAAAACTTCCTTAAAACTATTTTGTTAAAAATATTCATGTGTATTTGTATTACCCTACCCCACCATATATATTGGATTTGTGCTGATGTTTGCAATGCCCAGAAATATTGGTTCAACACCCACCTCAAAGTATACCGATCGACTTAGAATCACTTTTTGAGTCGATTTAACGATGTCCGTCCATCCGTCCATCTGGCTGGCTGGTTGGCTGGCTGTCCATGTAAAGCTTTTGCGCAGAGAATCTGTACTAATTTTAAAGATATTTCGATAAAATTTGCTACGAGAAATTTTTTCGATTTCAAGGACGGATATGATTGAAACTGGTGGAAATCGGCCCATTATTTCGCCTGGCCCCCATACAAATGTCCTCCCGAAATTGGGGTTTACTGAACATAAATGTTTGAATTATGCAAGTATCCAAACAAATTTCATCAAAAATTAGTGGTAAATGAAGCCCAATCACATCTAGAAATTTTGTTCGGATCGGTCCATAATTTATGATAGCTCCCGTATAAGGCCCACTCCCGAAAATCACTTTAAAGAGCATAACTCTCTGCAAAATGTTGGTATCCAAATAATAATTGCGTGCCCCGATGGACTAGGCGATAGTGTGCCGGACTATCAGTCAGAGGTTTGCGGGTTCGATTCCCGCCAAACACTCTGGGTGTTTGCTGCAGATAAGCCAAAAAGCTTAGCAGTTTGTGTTTGTTAATTATAAAAAAAAAAAATAGTGAATACAAACATATTTCATATATATATACAAATAATACCGTACAATTTTATACTGATCGCTTCATAATTAATTGTAGCTCCCATATAAGGCCCACTTCCGAAAATCACATTAATGACCATAAATTTCTTAAAAATGTTGGTATCCAAATAAAATTCGATACAAAAAAGTTTCTTATATACAGAAATGCTGACATCTAATTTTATACTGGTCAGTCCATAATTAGTCGCAACTGCCATATAAGACCCTCTCCGTAATTCACTTTAACCTCCATAAATCTTTTAAACGTATTTATATCGAGATAAAGTTTAACACATATAATATTTATATTCATAGAAATCATGACACTAAATTTTTGGATTATCGCTCCATATTAGGTTATATATCCCATATAACGCCCATTTCTGAAAAACTGGTTTATACATATACTAGAAGTAGGGTATTATATAATCGGGCATGACCGACTATACTTTCTTACTTGTTTTTATTTATGTTTGAAGAACCTTTAAAATGTGTCATACTACCACTGTGATTGCTGGAGCAGTGGACGTGTTATGTGCCCACAGTGGTGGGAAGAGATTTTCTAGTAACAGCAGCTCCCCCAGTAGCAGTATTACAGATTGACAAGAATTTTAAATGTATAAAAAAAACTTAAGTGATATCATCAGTTTGTCATATCATTTGTAGTTACAAAAATGTTATTTAATTTGTTGATACCCTACACTAGAGGTAAAGAATCTACTATGTGTTTATGCGGATGTAAATACTAATCCAATATTTAACATATAACTCAGTATTACTTTATTTTTCATTAGTTCTAACAATAGCCGCCAAATTAACAAACTACACTTTTACAAATGCAAACTTAATTTGATTCTGGCTACTTTAAAGTCCCAATAAGTAATAAGTAGCACTATTGCTCTACTGCTATTAATCATTATTTTGTTAAGATTTGTTACACTAAACTCACTCCACTTCCATTTTAGTAATCTCCCTTTGAATATCTCTTCAATCCTTCAACAATTTGTAACTGTTGTGTCTACGAACTTTATAACATGACTCCAGCTGTCATATTAAACAAATTGTTTATTTGTAAGTAAGTAAATCATAAAGAATCTTTTGCTACAATTCATAATACTTTGTATTTTATATATTTTTTTTATTAATGTCCAAAAAAATACAAAAAACAAACAACAAAACATTACATTACATTTTGTTTAAATGACTTAAAGTTGTAAATTCTGCATGCGAGTTGGGTTTTTTTTCGCATTGTTGGAACGGTGGTAATTCAGTCACATATATGACACGTGCCAAGATTAAATGACATGGATACGACTATGAAGGGATTACAATTGCTGAGTTTCCACTCTGTTGGTTTATTTTTGGCATAAGTAAATGGTATAAAATAAAATTAATAGCAATCGTACAAAATTAAAGCTGATAATTTATTTTTAATAACTATTAAACCGATTAAATGTATTTATGTGAATGAATGAAGCAATAAGGAAAATAAAATAAAAACTGTCATTTATAGAGAAAAAAAAATTAGAGTATACTGTAGCGGTTATAATAAAGACAGAAGATTCAAGTTAATATCGAACAACACAAACAACAACAATTGAAGTTTAAATTAAACAACATAAACCCTTACGATTGAAACTAAAATTGAACAACATTAAGACCTACTATTAAGGCTAAAATTCTATAACATAAACAACTACGATTGAAGCTAAAATTTAACAACACAAACAAAACCAATTGAAGCTAAAATTGAACAACATAAACAAACAAAATTTAAGCTATATTTTAACAACATAAACAACTTCTATTAAGGCCAAAATTGAACAACATAAACAACTATGATTTAAGCCTAAATTGAACAACATAAAGGAGCAACATAAACCCCAACGATTGCAACTAAAATTGGACAACATTAAGACCTGGGATTGAAGCTAAATTTTACTAACATAAACAACTATGATTGAAACCAAAATTGAACAAGATAAAGGAATAACATTACCATTGCAACTGAAATTAATTAATACCTAGAATTGAAGCTAAAATGCAGTAATATAGACAACTTACAGCTAGAACTGAGCAATATACAGACATACGATTGAAGTTAAAACGAACAATATAAAGACAAATGATTTTAGTTAAAATTAAACTAAATAAACTCCAACGATTGAAACTAAAATTGAACAACATAAAGATAAACAAAATTGTACAGCAGAAAGACCTACGATTGAAGCCAAAATTGAACAACATAAACAATTTCGATTATAGCTGGAACTGAGCAACATACAGACATACGATTTAAGTTAAAATTGAACAATATTAAGACCTACTATTGAACAACATAAACCCCAACGATTGAAACTTAAATTGAACAACATAAAAATACACAATTGAGGCTAAAATGGGACAACATATACCCCTCCGATTAAAACTTAAATTGAACAACATTTAAACCTACGATTGAAGCTAAAATTTAACAACATAAACAACTTCGAATGCAGCTAAAATTGAACAACATTTAAACCTACAATTGAAGCTAAAATTGAACAACATAAACAACTTTGATGGCAGCTAGAATTGAAGAACATACAGACATACGATTTAAGTTAAAATTGCACTACATAAAGTGCCATGATTAAAGCTAAAATTAAGCAATATAAACAACCACAATTGAAACTAAAATCGAACAACATTAAGAACTACGATTTAAGTTACAATTGAACAACATAAAAATCTACAATTTCTTGCAGCATATGCATAAATATTAGGACGTCTTTTCGACATATTTATTTTAAACAGATTTCATACTGATACTACTTCACCTGGCCTTTCAAAAAGAAACTATTGGTTAAAAACAACTTTACACATGTAGACATTAACATGTAACAATTTTACAAAGATGTTAATCAAAATTAAATTTAATTCAACTCATGGTAATAACAATAACATAAACTTCCTGTTAGAAAACATATAGCTAGCAGAACAAAGAACAACAGCCAACCCAGCAACCAAAATCCTCCTACCAAACAACCAACCTCAGTCAACAAATTCATGCTTGATTATGCATTATTTCTTTAACAATATTTATTGCAAATAAGGCGGACAAACCAAAAAAATAGATTTGCTATAATGCCTTTAATACTTCTACAATATATGGATGTAAATAAATTCTAAACTGGCTTAAATCTCTATTGCTTACAAACCATCTCACTTTGCCATTAATACCTACACTAGAATTTGTGTGCGTTTTAAATTCTACCTTCATTCAATTCTATCCACACTTTAAACTGCACTTCTAGTTGAGCGTAGAAAATTGCATTTTAACGGCAATTGCTTCTATAACAAACTGACCGACTGATCGGATTAAAAACCAGGCGATTGTCAAAACTATTTGGCCAATCTGTTTATATTTTTTTTTCTTTTGTATGGTTTTAGCATTTAAATACTAAACAGCTTTAAACTAACAAATTTTAAATATGATTGGCAGCTATTAAAAATGGTTTACAGTTCAAATTTATATTGAACTGATTTGATTGGATTCAATACAAAATCTATAGGGAAAATTGCCAACAACTTTGTATTTTTTGAACAGGAATTTTATGGTTAAAAAGCAAAGTCTAGCGAAGAGTTTCTAATTTGAAAGCATTGATACTTAATATAGTATATCGTTAACTTAATACGCAAAAGGCCCCAACTCATAATTTTTCGAAATCGATATTTTTACATATTTCGATCAGATGAATTCGGAAAAAAATACCGAAGTTATAGCCTAAAAAAGAAAAGCCCTAACTAAAATTTTGTATTTAGTTTTTTTCTCCTCCTGTAAACTATGAAAAACATGAGTTAGGGCCTTTTCGTATTAAGTTAGCGATATGCAATTCAGAATTTGAGGACACTTAAGATATTTATGTTTTTAATTTGTAAAATCGAAAATCACTATTGAAATAACAGCTGGCTCCTATTCCACAAAACAACTTATCAACTTTTCACTTTGAACTTATGCAATATTTAGTTAATAAGCAAAACTTTATGTTCCTCAGAACTTTAAATTTTGATAAGTGATAAGTTGAAATTATTAAGTGTAATTTGCAAAGTTTTTGCAATTTTTTATTCTCTTGGCAATTTCTGCGCCACGTACGTTTTTTTATGCAAAGGGCAAAGTGCAAATAATTATGCTGTTTCGTTCCACAAAAACTGGAAATTCTATTTTTGCGAGGCAAATTTTAATAAGTTTGTCAAAAATTTGCAAGGTAAACGATCGCTTTAAAAATGTCAACTCATAAGTCTTTGTTCGACAGTAATGAAGATACTTCCGGACTACAAAACTTTAATTTTAAAGAGTTGATTTCATTTCATTTTAAATATAATTAGAGAATGCTTTGTCGGCTGAAAATCAACTGCACTTGCATTGACTCGGAAATGGTTACCATGGAGTTACAGCTATGCATGGTGATGAAAAATCAACATTTTGCAGATTCATCAAAACGTTTTAATAGAAGTTTGATTCCAAAACACAATGTCTTGGCCCGAAGACGTCAGTATTATTAATGAAAAGTTTTGTATAATGGCTGAATTGTCTTGTGTGTGTGGTATACAAGGGAGGATAAGGGAGGATATGTATATCGGCATGGAAAGTACTCATTAAATGTGATGACGGGCTAAACAACGGAATGCGGCTGTAAGTCAAAGATTTCACATTGGATTGAGTCCATTTCCGGATGCTGTTGTTTTGAGTGATAGTGATTACGAACTGAAAAACTAGTTCATACCAGCATTACCCTGACAACCACGATAACCCTGCTGATTAGGCTTTCAATCGTTATTGAAAATTGATTTGGCATTCTTAAAGAACGATTCCCGCGTCTAAATTAAATGAAATGTAAATTTTTAATGTTCTAAATATTTATAATAATTTTATAAAAAAAATAATTATATTATTGTTTTGAAAACTAGCAAGTTCTTGTCCATTTTTATTTTGCAGCTCATTTTAACCAGTTATAAATTTGGCAATGCAAAGTTATAAGACAGAAATAAAAGCATGACTAAATGCTTTGAGGAACACTTTGCACAATAATTTTTTAGAGAGCGCAAAGACATCACAAAGAATGCAAAGTCTTTATAAAAAGTACAACGTATTTGCAAAAATTAGTTTAGTGCAAAGTGAGACTTTGGAACAGAAAAACTTATTACTTTACCAAACACAAATGCAATTTGATAAGTTTTATTAGAAACATACAGTCAAAGTCAAAATTTAGTTTACAGCGAACAATATTTTTTGTGAAAAATAATATCTTTAATAGATATATTTTTCTATATTTTTAAAATATATTTATATAAAAATGCTTCAGATAATCTAACTTTTATTAAACAGTTGCATATCTTTTGAATACTGTTTTCTGTTACTGAAAGATAAATATGTTATAACAGTTTTGTCTAACAAAAGAGAAAATGTTCTAAAAAGGCAGTCAATATTTTGTATGCAGGACGTTAAAATAGAATAAAATATGTAAGCACTTTTTTAATGAAATTATATGTAACATTAGTAATAATTTTCTAAGTTGAGAGTTAAGAATTTATTTAAGAAACCGAATGACAAATACCAGTAAAGGTATCAGATTTAATAGTGCTGCATCGAAGCACCGGAAAATCTCTTGCAGATATTGCTAAAATTGTGAACAAAAGCCTGTTAAACATACCGGCCGACCATGCTCTCTAGTTGAGAATGTGATGCGCAAAATAGTCAGAGAGGTCAAGAAAACTCCATAGAGTAGAACAGCGAAAATAGCTGAAGACATTTCTAAGATACGCAGTTACCCAGTCAGCGCCTATACATTTAGAAGAGGGCTCAATAGCTATGGACTTCAAGGAAGACGACCTAGAAAAAACCGCATGTTTCTGCAGTAAACCGTAGTATCCACAGAACCTTAGTGCTACAGTAAACCTTTGAGGGTTTGGGGTTGTATGCCAGCTACAGAACCAGGTAATCTTGTATTTATTAAAAGAACAATAAATAGCCGCGACTACTTACAAATTTTAAAGGACAATTTGATATTAGGTGCTAAAAATTTAGGTCTTGAATGCACCGCTAGAATTGTCAAGGAGTACCTATTTTATAACGTGCCTTAACCCTCCTTCCCTCTTAGAGCATCTGTCGGAACATTAGAAAAAGAAGTAATTTATCCAAAGCCGAACTCCGATTATTAGAGATGTAACTGAACCTGAAAAGATGATGAGATGTGGCTGAAAAGTCGAACAGCTGTTGATTTTAAGCTGTATGGACAACCAACTAAATAATCACCCCTATCGTGAATAAAACTTTCATATGAAATTTGTTCCCTTTTTACATTTTTCCCATTCAATAAATTCAATGTTAAAAAAATAAAAGGGAACAAATTTCACGTGGAATTTTGGTAATATAAAATAGGTTGTTATCTTTCAACTGTATACTAATTGTTCACTGTTTCTCGCACGAACTCATTTCTTCTTTCGACAAAATTTTCAATCAATCAATTTGAATTTTAATAATTTTTTTTTAAATAAGAATTAAATTAAACCTGAAATTAAATTTTAAGTTGATTCAAGTTTCATACATATTTCTTATAATAATAAAATTATTTTACTTCATAGATGTAAAAGCGTGCTGTATACTTAATTATGACACTGACTGTATTAATAATCATTTAGTAAAAATTAGTATTTTTCTAGTTCAAGTTTAGGTTTTAGTTTATGTTTTAGTTGAAGTTCTAGTTCAGGTTCTAGTTCAGGTTTAGTTCACATTTTAGTTTATGTTCTAGTTAAATTTTAGATTAGGTTCTAGTTCATATTCTCGTTTAGGTTTTTGTTCATGTTTTAACTAATATTTTAGTTCAAGTTCAAGTTCTAGATTAGGATCTAGTTCAGGTTCAAGTTCAGATTCTAGTTCACATTTTGGGGTATATTCTAGTTCAATTTTCAGATTAGGTTCTAGTTCATATTCTAGTTCAGGTTCTAGTTCGTGTTTTAGTTCTTATTTTAGTTCATGTTGTAGCTCAAGTTCTAGATTAGGATCTAGTTCAGGTTCTAGTTCAGGTTTAGTTCACATTTTAGGGTATGTTCTAGTTCAAATTCTAGTTCATGTTCTAGTTCAGGTTCCAATACAGAGTCTTGTTTATATTATATTTCAAGTTCTAGTTCATGTTCTAGTTCAGGTTATAGTTCATGTTTTTTTATTTTTTTTTTTAAAGGAAGAATTTTATTGAATATTAATTTAATAAATTACATTTCATTTAGTTCACATTTTAGGGTATGTTCTAGTTCAAGTTTTAGATTAGGTTCTAGTTTAGATTCTAGTTCATGTTTTAGTTCTTATTTTAGTTCATGTTCTAGCTCATGTTGTAGTTCAGGTTCCAGTACAGATTCTAGTTTATATTCTAGTTCAGGTTCTAGTTCCGTTTCTAATTCAGGTCTAGTTCAGTTTCTAGGTCAGGTTTTAATTCAGGCCCATTAAAATTCAATCTGCTTTATGCAGCTTACATTGATTTGTCATTAAAAAAAATTGTATTACTAGTAGGAGTTAGTTATGCCATTTCTATGATTTATTAAGTCTAGTCTAATGTTTGTAAAAACTGTCTGTTTTGCTATTTTATTATAAATTTTAATTTATTTATATGTATGTATATATTTTATTGATTTATCTACATACATATATTTATGTATATTATATTTAATGAGTTCTTTCACACGTTTTGTAAATATATTTATTTGATTTGAAACTGTTTTCATTTGATTTTTAATGTTCAAACGCGTGCCGCTTGGCTGTGTATTTTGAGTTTTTTTTTTCGAATGAAATTTCAAACAACAAAAACTGTCCATAATTAATCCTCTTTAAGTAGCCATAAAATGATTTAACATGTATATTTAATTTTATTGTTTTTCTATGCCAAAAAAAAAATAATAATAAGACACAACCAATGTTCTGTGTATTATTGAGTTTTAACACTTTGTTGCTGTTTGCTGCTGTTGTTGCTTGCTGTGATTTATAAGTTATAAACAAATTGTTAAACAAATTTCAAATTGTATTCATTGTGTATTCAGCAGCAGACACTTGCATTTGAATTCATTATAAAGCAGGGCTTAGTTAAAAGTAACCCAGTGAATAGTTGTGGTTTTGAAATTGTTTTTACTTTATATATTTTGGGAAAATTTTAAAAAGTGTTGAAAAAGGTTAATTCTTATAATTAACTATATTATTCTTTGTTTGTTATTTAATACAAATAATTGACAGGTTTCCCTTAACTAATCAGCATTTCAATATGTTTAACATTTTTGTTTAGGTTTGTAAGATCTTAGTTTTGAGTTGCCCCCTTCCCTCTTAATTGTATTAACTTTCCTTAATGTCAAGTTTTTCTTTTACAAAAATGTTCTTTTTTTCTATGTCATTCTCAACACTTTCCGCTTGAAATCTAATAAAACTCATTTAGACATTCTTCAATACATGTCTAGCTTTTGCAAAAACAAAAAAAAAAGCCGCCTTGTTCAACAAAATATATTTATTATGCACAGCGTGTATTAAAAATGTTGTTGTTCCCCACCAACAGCAACACGAGTTTTTGTTGCTGCTGCTGTTCTTTTCTTTCTGTGTATTAAATGCAAGTTGTATAATTTGTATATTTATAATATATTATATACTTTGCTGTTGCTATTTTATCACGTGACTAATTTTGAAAGCAGCGACATTTATGCATATTTTACAAAAACATTTCACAGCAACACACTCGTATTTATTTATTCAAACATTCAAATTGTACCTTAAACTAAAATTGTTTGACTAATTTAATATTTAACGATTTTATTTTATTTGCAGGTATGTTGCCAACAATTTTCTTTGCAAGCACGTAAAGTTTTAAACTTTTTAGTTGTTGTTAAAATAAAGCTAAAACTTAAAGAGGTAAGAAATCAAATCTTATTTTAGTGCAAAAAGAAAAAATATAAAATAACTAAAATTGTTATTGTTACAATGTCTAATTGGATTGTGTAATAGTTGAAAAGTATAACAGTCTGCTGTATGTTATAAAAATTATAAAAGTTGTTTTGTAAAAACGACCAGTGTCATATACGACTCGAGAGGAATATTTAAATAAAAAGTCAACATATGAATACTTGATGTAAATATATATTAGCGCAATTCACAATCTTGTGCAAATGGTATTGCATTATTGCATTTGTAATAATGTTATTTAATGTTTAATATTTAACAAAATAGTTTATAAATCGAAACTAAAAGTATCAAGTTATAAGAAACAAGCCAGCGTTTGTATTCGTCTGGGCCCACCACCTACATTTATATATACAGGGTGGCCCAAAATTAACGAAGGGATTTGAATTCTTTATAACTTTTTATTTAAGAAATAATTATTAAATTTTTTTTAATACAGTATATAAATGGGGAATATTTTTAGTTTAATTATAAAAAATAATATCTCGCAAGTGGTGGCCATTTTTTGCTTTGCAAATTCGTGCTCTTTTCAACAAATTGTCCATAACCTTTCGCAAAGCTTCTTTATTTTGTTGCGTATATCGCTTTTTAATCGCTGGATGGTTCTAATGTAGACTTTTCATTTCAAATAACCCCAAAAAAACAGCCTGGGGCGGTGAAATCCGATGAACGCCAAGGCCAATTAAAATCACTTGTACGTGAAATAATTCGCTCAACAAATATGTTCCGTTAAAGAGCCATTGTGTCCCTTGCAGTGTGCACTGTGGCTTCATCTTGTTGGAACCATACTTGCGGATGGTTTTCCACGGCTGGCCTTAAAAATTGACAAAAACGGCGACACCGTGTTCATTTTCAAAAAAATTAAGACCAATTATCCTTTCCGATGAAACACCGCACCAAACCGTACACTTAAGTGCGTGTAATTCTCGCTGTTGAACTACTCTCGGATTTTCCATATCCTGCAGTTTTGCTTATTAACGAACGCACTTAATTGGAAATAGACTTCGTCGCTCATAATTAAATTATGAATAAAAATTTTATTTTTGTCTGCTTTTTGCCGAAAAAAAAGTCGTTGCTGGCAACCTGTCTGTTTCAATTCTTGGACAAGCTGAATCTTGTCTGGAAACATTCCTATTGTATGCAAAATTCTCTGCAGCGACGCTCGTGAGATGCCAAGTTGTGTGGAATGTCACCTGGTTGACGTTTCTCCATCTTTCCGAATACTCCTCTGTACCAGTTCAATATTGTCCGCCGTGTGTCCCGTTCGTCTTCTGCCAGCACAAGAAAGGTTCCTTACTGCCCCATGTTGTTCAAAATTTGCAACCAATCGGTTTATTGTTGTCTCTGAGGGTCCAACTAGCACATTAAAATAACGACGATATGCACGCTGAGACAAAACAATGGATCGTTGATTTGAAAAATAAAGCTCAACAATTTGGGCACGTTGTTCAATTGATTAGTGCTCTATTTTAAATTCCCCAAGTCTTCTGTACAAAATACTGAAAAGAAAAAAACTTATAAGCAATTCAAACCCTTTCGGCAATTTTGGCCACCCTGTATATGAGTAGTGTGATCTTTAAATACTTGAAAGAAATTTGTTTAATATTTTGTATTGATAACGATGTTTTTACGAGTTCTTTGATTTTTTTAATCCCTTCTATGAGATCTATTATATATTATGGGACGACTGTCATAAAATATTTTACTGTATTTGAGTCTTATAATGAATTTCATAACTTAATAACGATATATTTTAGAGTTATATTTAGAAATTAAAATTATATGAGAACCAATATAATCGCAAATATAATCGAAACGACAACTGGGAGAGTTTGCAAAATACACAGATAGGCTGCTTTCGTCGTTATTTCTTTGATCTTTGCAGGTGTTTAAAGTGCCACCATGTAAAGCAACCCCATTAATAACGTTCCTCTCAGCGTGCTTCATTGTTAGCTTTACATGGTGGTTTTGAATTTTCTGGGCTGTTCGGTGCCAACAAAATTATGTGCCTTGGGATTGAAAATGTTAAAATTTAGATTCTTCTGTCTAGTTTACATGTTTCCAGTCATTTACTCTTCAATTTCTGTGCTCTCTGGCAAGCTTTAACCGTGTCTTAACATTTTTTTTGACAATGCAGGTCTTAATTTATTTTTATTGCTGGGATGTAACTAATGTCGCGAGGGGCTAAAGTCTAGATGAACAGCAAGTCTAGCCACTAGATTTACTTTCCATCGACTAACGGGTATTCCTAATGGTATAGAAGCATCTATTGATGTTATAAACTTGTTTCTTTTCATTTGTGTTTTCACAAGTCGTGAGTACATATTCGTTAATAGCTTTTTGTGAACTCTGATCTGTGGTTTAGGAACAATAGAACGCATTTTTTGGAATCTTATGACCACCACAAAAGGACCTAAGTGAGATGTACTAACTATGGCTGCCTGCTGACCTATGACCACTGATTGACATATTATTAGCTTTTTAGCTATTGCTCACGCATAATATGTCTCTTGATAGTTTCTTTGTTATTTATTATAACTTGTATTGCATTTGTGTTGGATAATTTGCAAAAAGTGTTTACCACTTGCAATTAAATTAATATCAAACTAATTAATGTCAAGTCATAAACAAAGCAAGCACATACAAATCTTACGATACAATTTGATAATTTTGTGCACATATATAAAAAACACACTTGCGCAACTTTCAACTGTTTTTTTTTTTTTTGTAATAATTGTTTAATTGCCGATAATTATTATTTAATTTTTGTATTGTAAATTATTTTGTTTAGCAATAAACCTAACTTTAATAAAAAAAAAACATTTTTAAATTGTCGTAATAAAATCTGCGCAAGGCACAAACATATACTAATTTTTGCTCCCCACTGTAAATATAATAGCTTCGTACCACCATGTGCTAAATTTTATATCTTATCGCAAATGTTCTACTTTATGTAAATTTCATATGTAACAGTTTTCACAATATAATATTTAAAATTGCTATTTTCCCCTCACCATTTATGTCAGCTTCCGTTTAATTAATGAAACATAGAAGTCTTATCAATAACAACCATCTTAAAATTTACTACAAATTAACAATTTTGTTAAACACACACACACACATGTGTCGTCGTATTGTTAAGTTTTGTTTGCAACAGAATACTATTTCTAATATTTTAATTTTGAAATGCTAAACAATCAAAACTAATTTAAAATTCAAACAATTTATATTGTAATTATCTTATCTAATGTTTAAACACTCACAATTTTCAACGACAACCAGCCACTTCAATTTATTTATTTCCAATATTAAACTACAAAATAATTTACTAAATTAACTTTACATGTTCTGGATAAAAAAAACACATACATAGACAATTCACAATGCTGTGCAAATGGTATTGCACCATTGCATTTGGAAAATGGTTTAGCATATTTTTGCTCTTGCTGTGTATTTTGTTAGTGTAGAGCAAAAATATACTAAACCTTTTTGCATATGCAATGATGCAATAACATTTGCACAACATTGTAAATTGTGCTAATAACTAAAAAACAAGTTGCACTTGTACAACAGCAAAAACAAAACAGCAGACATTTTAAATAAATTAATTTTTGTTACTATAATAAAAAGCGGCCTGAAACCGACAACTTAAAACAATAACGCAGAATTTCAATTCAAAATTGGTGAGAAGTTAGGTTAGCTGATTGCTTTGGATTGCCTTTCCCTTTGGAGTTTCCTTGAAATTTCTAAAATAAAAATGTCATTGAAGTAATTCAATCTCCCCCAACAACTTATTTTAAAAACATATTTCCTTTAACAAATTCATTTTAATACTTTTTATTTCCTTTTTAAAACAAACATCATAAAAATATACCCTTAACTCAAAACAATTTATTTTAATTATAATTTCATTATTAAATAAGATTTATTAATTACCAATAAAGCAAACCGTCATTTAAAATTTTTTTTTAATGAAGTGCTAAAAGGGCATCAGTCAACCAACCAACCAACCAACCAACCAGTAACAACACTTCTATTGTTTGATTTTACGCTGTAATTTTTAAGACAAATTTATTACAGTGCGTTGTAAAAACACTAAAAACAAATAACTAATTAAAAAAAAGAAATACCCAAACACCCTTTTTTAATGATTTTGTCATCAAGATACTCATTTAATGGTTGTTAAGTTTTAAAGGTTGTCTTAAAGGCGGTAAAAATATACATGCCCTTTAAATCGACATAAAGATTGCATGTAAATGCTGGGTGAATAAAAGAAAGAAAGAATGTTTTAATTAAAAATATATTTCAAAAGATAAAACGTAGATAAATATTTAATTTCTTATTAATCGTGATACCTTGTAGGTCTTTATGTTTTTCATTTTTAGCTTTAATAGTAGGTCTTTATGTAGATAAAAGTTAGCTTCAATCGTAAGTCCTAATACAGTTAAATTTTAGCTTAACTCAAACATATTTATAAAGTTCAATTTTAGCTTTCATCCGAGTTGTATATATTCTTTAATTTCAGCTGTAATCATAGACTTTATTTAGTTAAATTTTTGCTCCAAAAGTAGAGGCTAAAAGAGTTGAATTTTAGCTTCAATCATACATCTTTATGTAGTTTAATTTTAGTATCAATCGTAGATCTTTATGTAGTTAAATTTTAAATTCAATCTTTATATATATAGACACGTGCTTTAATCATATGTCTTTATGTGGTTCACTATTAATTTTCTTTGCAATAGAAAGTGTCTTTTCAAGACAAATTTCTATATAAAACTGTTTTGTTGTTTAAACACATTTATTTATGAAAGCGTCTTGCGAAGTTATTTATGAAAGTTTCATTGCATGACACTTTTCTATATGAAAATGTCTTTGAAAGTGTTTTTACAAGACACTTTTCTATATGAAAGTTTGTTTGCAAGTGACTTTTCTATATGAAAGTTAATTTGATAGGCACTTTTCTATACGAAAGTTTCTTTGCAAGTGACTTTTTTATATGAAAGTGTCTTTTCGAGCGACCTTTCTATATGAAAGTGTCATTTAAAGACACTTTTCTATGTGAACGTGTTTTTACAAGACACTTTTCTATATGAAAGTGTCATTGAAAGAGACTTTTCTATACATATAGAAAATGAAAGTGTCTTTCAAAGACACTTTTCTATATGAAAGTTTCTTTGCAAGTGACTTTTCTATATAAAAGTGTCATTGAAAGATACTTTTCTATATGAAAGTGTCTTTGAAAGGCACTTTTCTATATGTTTTTACAAGACAATTTTCTATATAAAAGTCTCTATGAAAGACACTTTTCTATATGAAAGATTCTTTGCCAGTGACTTTTCTATATGAAAGTTTGTGTGCAAATGACCTTTCTATATGAATGTTTATTTGAAAGACACTTTTCTGTATTAAAGTTTGTTTGCAAGTGACTTTTGTTTATGAAAGTGTCTTTGCAAGCGACCTTTCTATATGAAAGTGTCATTGAAAGATACTTTTCTATATGAAAGTGTCTTTGAAAGGCACTTTTCTATATGTTTTTACAAGACAATTTTCTATATAAAAGTCTCTATGAAAGACACTTTTCTATATGAAAGATTCTTTGCAAGTGACTTTTCTATATGAAAGTTTGTTTGCAAATGACCTTTCTATATTAATGTTTATTTGAAAGACACTTTTCTGTATTAAAGTTTGTTTGCAAGTGACTTTTGTATATGAAAGTGTCTTTGCAAGCGACCTTTCTATATGAAAGTGTCATTGAAGGATACTTTTCTATATGAAAGTGTCATTGAAAGATACTTTTCTATATGAAAGTGTCTTTGAAAGGCACTTTTCTATATGTTTTTACAAGACAATTTTCTATATAAAAGTCTCTATGAAAGACACTTTTCTATATGAAAGTGTTTTTACAAGACACTTTTCTATATGAAAGTTTGTTTGCAAGTGACCTTTCTATATGAACGTTTATTTGAAAGACACTTTTCTATATAAAAGTGTTTTTACAAGACACTTTTCTATATCAAAGTTTGTTTGCAAGTGACTTTTCTATATGAACGTTTCTTTGAAAGACACTTTTCTATATTAAAGTTTGTTTCGAAAACAGATTTCCTTACGAAAGTGTCACTTTTATATATAAAAGTCTCAAGACACATTTCTATTCCCACAAAGAATAACTATCCACTATGAAACCATATTACTAACAAAATAAATTATCGTTATGAATTATTATCACTTACAGTACTTATTAGCTACTTACGTCCCTTTTACAACATTTTAAATTGTCTGACTAATTTGTATGCTAGAAGAAACAAACATTGCCAAGGACTGTCAAACAAATTAAGAAATGACAACAAATCGTTGTCGTTGCTTTTTTTTTGGCTGAACTAGTTGTAAAGTTATGAACAAAAATTAACATTTTCCTTTAAAGAAAACAAAGACAAACCGGACAAAGGCCGCAAAATACAGGACAAAAAAAACTATAAACGGTTTTTGGGGCTTTTTATTTTTTATTGTTTAAGCAATGACGGGCTTTTAGCTGGTTTTAAATAAATGAAAAAAGGAACAAGTATTAAAATGAAAAGAAACCTTTAACAAATAATACAAAAACAAAAGGACTGCCGGGCAATATTTCCCTGACTAAAAAGGATATTGACAATTTCTTCTAAACGTTGAAGGGTTAGTTTGTTGGCAGAATAGAACAAACAAAAAGGTGTGTAACCATGCAACCATAAAATTAACTTTTAATAAATTTTATTAAACTTTTTTAAATGGTTAAACATGCATAGTTTTGTTTGTCATAGAAACAAATTTAGTTAGCTTGAATTTCTTGGACATATATTTAAAACATTTTCATATCTGCTGTCCAATGCATAAGTTTAAGGCCTGCAATATGACTCATGCGATGCAAAAAAAGTGATGGCATAACATTTTAAAGGCCTAATTTTTTTTAAAATTTATTTTCCTTTTTTTTAATGTATGGACACACTTGGTAACTATTAGCCGAAAAATACCACTAAATAACATACACCCATATGAACTTAAACTATTTAGGCCATAGTACAACAGATATTTAGTTTTAATTTATTGGATGCTGTTAGATCTTGCAAAACTCTTGTAAGAGTAAACAACATCAAACAAATTTGTGCTAAAACAAGTGGTTACGGTTTTTTGAGTAAATATTTGCCAAATTTGAACGTAGCTTTAGTATTTTCACTTATTATCATTAAATATTTGAACGAAAAACAAAAGATAATAAAAGAAATCATAGAGTAAATGATGTTTTAAAGCGTGACTTCAAAGTGTCTTTTCTTGACAAGACACTTTCTATATAGAAATGTATATTGAGAAGGAAATTTTATATAAAAATATTTGTAATACGTAACATTTTTCTAAAAAGTTATTAATATTAATTGCAGAATTATTTTTTTATTGTTGTTATTACATTTTTATTTTCATCTGCCACATATTTGTGTGCAGAAATATATATACTTTATATATGTATATGTGTACATCTTTACTATGCATTGACAAATCCCACATATTTCTATAAATTATTAATAACGCTATATCATACTCAACAAAATCCTCAGTAGCAGTGTATAAAACGTCACCATCATCATGACCAGCAATAATAAGTGCAACACCATCATTATAGGCTTTCATAACACACAACAGTTGTTGTATTTTACCAATTGACCAACGACCAACCAACTCCACATCCAATACAGCATTCATAGCTGACCAACAGCAATCATATGAATAAACCTAGCGACCAATATCATTACCATCAGCAGCAACAGCAGTATTACGTTAAAGCAGCAACATTATTAATGTTGCACGAGAGCAAGAAAACCAACCAAATGTATTGAACATACATACATATGTACATATGTACTCGTATATAAAATAAATCGATGTTCAAACAGTAGCAGACACTGCAATTATTATCAACATCATCATTATTATTATTATTATTATTATTATGACATATTGTTAAACATGCTATGTATGTACAATTGTTCAGCATAAATGCAAGTACATACATATGTACCTTATTTTGGTACAATGACGCTCTGTAGTAAAATTACACTCTCTGATACCTGAAATTTGTGATAGATTAATATATAGTATATATGTGTGTACATATGCATGTGTGTTGCAAAATGTTTGCTTAAAACAGTCAAGAGCCGGGCATTCATGGAGAAGATGAAATACTGTTTCGTCCTTCTCATGATTCTGGCAACTGCGGCAGTGACTATTGAAAGGAAGTCCGAGTCTGCTTGCAGGTTTACCCATCGTCCAGTGGCCAGTTTCTATAAAAGTCTTTGATTTTTATTATCTCTCGACTAATTTATAAAATTAGCACTTTTTATAGGTTTTTGTTATTTTAGTTGGTAAAATTTTTATTAGCGATTTTTATAGAGATTGTTTTTGATTTTTGTTGAATACCTAAATTTTGATTTGCATTAAATACTTGATTTTTTATTTATTTCCGAAAGAACAAACAATAATATAAAATGTATAAGTTTTCGGTTTTCCTTAAAAATACTTTTGTAAAACTTTCCCATTTAAATCATACGCTCAGTGATAAAACACAATATTTCGATCGGTTCAAGCTTAAAGTCTTGTTTAATAAAATCTTTATATCATACAATGGTTATCAATAAAAAACAAGTAACAACGTATAGTCGTTCCAGCCCGACTATATAATACCCTACACCCAGTATATTTATAATACATATTTTCAGAAATGGGCGCTATATGGTCATCCAAAAATTTAGTGCCATGACTTCTGTGAATATAAATATTATGTATGTTAAACGATATAAATACTTTTAAAAAATTTATGGAGGAATTACGGAGAGGGTCTTATATGGAAGATTTGACTAATTATGTACCGACCATAATAAAATTAGGTGTCCTTATTTCTGTATATATAAAACTTATTTGTGTTCAATATTATTTGGATGCCACATATCACTTGTGTGGATACTTGCATAATTCAAACATGTATGATCGTTAAACTCCTATTTCGGATATTTGTGTGAGGGCCAGGTGAAATAATGGACCGATTTCCACCAGTTTTAATCCCATCCGTCCTTTGGCCGATAAAATATAAGGTACCAAATTTTATCGAAATATCTTGCATATTGCGACCTGTACTCTGCGCATAAGCTTTACATGGACAGCCAGCCAGACGGACGGACGGACGGATGAACATCGTTAAATGGACTCAGGAAGTGATTCTTAGTCGATCGGTATACTTTAAGATGAGTGTTGAACCAATTTTTATGACCGTTACAAACATCAGCACTAATCCAATATACCCACCCCAAGAATTGGAGACACTACGCCATGAGGATTGTTGTCAAACTTAACAAGAGCTTGCAATTTCAAAGCTTTTGCGAGGAGCAGAATTTTCCCAAAAGCAAGGCCATTGAAGCCGAAAAAGACGATTTGGCATGTCCAAAATATGCTATAAAAGGAAATAATTTTTACGAAACATGGTTCCATTACGATATACAAAAGCGTCAGAGATCGTATGTAACGCTAGCCGTATCCCTGGCACTAACGTAATGATCTGTATTTGATGGAACCAAAAGTGTACTATATATTATGAGTTGCTGATATTTGGTCAGAGCATCGCAGGGAACAGGTGTCGAATGACAGTGATTCATTTAAAGCTAGCCTTGGCCGAAAAACGCCCAGAATATGCGGCCAGACATGAAAGCGTAATATTACATCATAACTCGGCCACGTGTTGCAATAACTGTTAAAAACTATTAAGAAAGAAGTGGTTGCCTCATTCAGCCTATATTCTAGATCATGCCCCCTTCGAATACTATTTGCTACCATCGATCGATCGCTCTTTCTGGGATACGCTTCACTTTAGAACAGGGTACGCGAAATTGACTTCCTGGCCTAAAAAGATAAGGAGTTCTTTTGGCGATGAATCCTTATGTCGCCAGAAAGGTGACAACAGCTCATAGCTAACACCGGTCAATATTTTGAAAAAAATTATTTTGTACAAATGTTTCAAAATAAAAGCTTACAATTTTAAATAATACCACATTTTTAAGTTATACACTCAAAAAAAAGAAAAATTAATACCGACCTCAATCCTATTGCAAACTTTCATTGGAATGCTTTGGTTTCCAATCTGCTAATCAAATCTCGATAACACTTTCTGTAGCCACACCCTGTTAATTTCAAAACTCTTTTAACACACACTGTCAAGTTTATGTATATTCTATGTTCATACAACAGAAACGAGCATAATATGAAAATAAAATCCAAAGTGCATCTAGTGAAAATACTGGCCACATAAACGCATAGAGGCATGTGGCATACAAGCATTACGTATGTAAAACACAACACAGCAAAATCGAGTTAAAGCAAAAAAATTAAAAAAAAAACAAACTACACCAACAATTATTGTCCTAGTAGTTGCAGTTGTTACTTGCTGTTGTTTTGTTGCTTTAGCTGCTGTTGTCCAGTAGTTGTTGTAACTTTAATGTATATTTTATGGTTTTAATTGAGGCGCATTTAAAAGTATTAATTTCAATACACGATTCAGTTGTTTCTCTTTTTTTGCTTTCTTTCTTTCTATCTACTCACACACCAAATACCAAGAGCAGGGTATTACCAGTAAACTGAAGAGGAGGGGGGGGGGCGTGTTTTTATATTTACGGCTGCAAAAAGATAAAGTTTTAACTCACGCATACTGGCTTGCAGCTTGTATGTGAAAGTCCTCAGTGGCAGTAAACATCTTCCATTTTTTGTGTTAAATTTAAATTTATTTTAATCTTTACGATTGTCTAGTGTACAATACAAGGTGATTGGTTTTCAGAAAACAAAAAAATCCCTGTGAGTTGTTTTTGTTGGATAAAGTTAATTTTTTTTTTTGTTTATTGCTTTTCTACTTATCCATGTTGGTCTTTTGATTTGCTGCATGTATGAAGTTTTATTCGTGTATTCGTTGCATTCGATACGTCTTTTTGAGGTTGTTTTTTTTATTATAAACTTCTTTTGACCATAATTATTTTTATATTTCTTTTACCTTTTTTCTTAGTTATTTTTTCGTTACTTTTTCTTAATTGCATGTAGGATAAAAAGGAAATATGGTTAAAGATTTTGTCATTAAAATGAGGAAAGTTGAGATTCTTGAAAGAAATTAGGTCAGTTTAAGTGAATGTTAACAAAAAAAATAACAATAAGTAATTTTGTTAGTATAGCTTTAATTGAACTTTATTGATAGGAACTATACTTATAACTTTATATTTAGCAAAGTGTAACTGTTTATTCCATCAATTTATTGTAAAAGGTTTAAAAATAAAGTACTGCAAATTGCATATTATTTCTAGCAGTGTAAAAATAATTAAAATTTATTAAGTTTTACTAATTTACAGCCAGTATTAAAAATTGTGTGTTTTTTTTTTTTTTTTTTTTTTGAGAATTTTCTTCAAAAACAATTGTTTTAATAAAATTTTTGACATTATATTAAAATATGAAAAACATGTTTTTTATTATATAAATATTCTACTTAAAGTTAATTAACATTTGACATTTTAGAATTTTGAATTAATTTTTACCAAATATTTCAATACAAATAAATAAATAAATTACTGATCGTGATTAATCTCTAGCTTAGTTCATTTTATATTTGACTTATATTATCTAATGACCTAATTTGGTATATTTAGAAAAACAAATAACTTAATGAAACGCTTGAGTAATTCATTTTCACTTTAGTATTTTGTAGCATTATAATTGAAATTTTTATGTTTCTTTGATTAATTAGTTTTACTTTGTTTTAATACTGTCAAAATCTATAACATGCGATGTCATTTACTAAGGCGCTTATTTGTTCAAAATATATTGTTTTTGTTGATAATTTTCAGCCATATGGTAAAATTTATTTAAATATTTGCGTAATGCTGAAACTGTCGCAGCATGAATTCACCCCTTCTAAATGCAATAAGTTGAACAAATAGAGCAAAACAACACAACACAACACAATTTTTTTACACAGTAAAGTGACGACAGAAACGTAAGTAAATAGATTTATTATATTAGAAGCTGAAAAAAATAATGGTTTCACAATAAAACCTTGAAAATGAAACAGCTGTCAATCATTTGGCATGCAATGCGTTTTTTTTAAAAACAGTATATTTCTGGTGGATTTACGTATTTATTTTGGCCGAAAAATGACCCTGAAAACAAATTAGTTTATTGTCAAAGAACATACAATATATAAATGTTTGTGTGTTTAAATGAATTTGGTCATGTAAATAATTGTTTTAAAATTTCAGTATTTGTTCTTGTTACTATATAATTAATCATATAAAAGTTTTGACAAACTATGGGGAATAAATGTTTAAATTTAAATAAAGTTTTTAAAAATATGGAAGCTTAACAACATCTACTGCGTTGTAAAAGTTTAGTTTTTTATAATTAAAAAATTTCTTAAATTATTTTCAAAAGTTCTAAAAGAAAATTATACAAACACATTATTTCTTCGAGCAATATATTTTGGTAATTGTTGTTAAACAAGATTGTATTTTTATTGTATTTAAAGCTTTGATTTTTAGCTTTAATAGCCTTCCTTTCCTGTTTCCTTATAACGTTTAATTTTCAAGTTATTTCACATTTATAACGTTAGCCCTTGAATTAATATTAATCATACGCTTCTTTAAAAAAAATTATTAAAATTACTGTAAAACTGTTAAAAAAACTAATGACAGTTAATAAAAGTAAGTTATAGTTGTGCCAACTAAACCTTTTCAACAAAATGTTGGATATGAAATTGTTTAGCTAAATTATTTTTGATAATATTGCTTATTTTAATAACATTAGATCCTTGTGTGTTTTCTTTAATTTCTTATATTTTCAAACCCTCTAGTCCATTTAATTTTCAGCTTATTTGCACATACCCCGTGAATTAATATCAATTATACGCCTCAAGTGATTTTTTTTTTATTAAAATTCCTGAAATAGCGACAAAAAGAGATTTTAGCCATACGTTTTAGTAAATTCTTATAAAAATCTATAAACATTTGCTAACAAGGTTATTTGAAATAACAAAAATATTATAGAAATATTTTCTTTTAAATCTAAACTAAATGAGTTTATTTTTTAAAATTTACTTCATTACCATCTAAGCCTTAATTATTTGCTTTATTTTTTAGTCTTTTTGAAATCCCTTACCCATTTATTTCTCCACATATTTTTATAAATCTCTTTTAACCCCTGAATTAATATTAATCATACGGCTCAAATGTTATTTTTATTAAAATTCCAAAAGTATCTACAAAATTGGTTTCAAGCCGTAAGTTTTTGTAAATTTTTATAAATATGTATAAATATTTTCTAACATAATTTTAAATTTTTTTCAGCTAAATAAATTTTGCTGTAAATATTTAGATTACTACCATAAAAGCCTAATTTTTTTGCTTTATTTTTTTATCTTTTTCAACTCTCTAACCCATTTATATCTCAGATCTTTGCATAAACCTCTTTAAACCCCTGATTCAATAACAATCATACGACTTAAGTGATATTTTTATTAAAAGTCCTAAAATATCTACAAAAATTGATTTTAAATTTTAAGTTTTAATAAAGTTTTATAAACATGTGTTAAATGCTAACTTAAGCTTTTTCAATGAACATTTTTCGAAATAACAAAAATTTTTCAGAAATATTTTTCTTTAATTATTTAGTTCTTTTATTCGACCTTTTCGCTATCACAATGGATAGCTGTCCCTGAAGAAGCTATCTATTGTAATAGCGAAATATTGGATATTAAAATATATAAATATATATATTTATATAAATATTAAAAGTGACCTAATTGCTTGAAAAAATAAATTATAGAATATTTTTCTTTAATATAAATTTTTTTTAACAATATGAGTTTTGATGGAAAAATCCTTTTTTTCACATAAAATCCTTAATTGTTTGCTTTAATTTCCTATACTTTTGAGCTCTCTTCCTTTTTGAGTTCTCAAATTATTTGCTCAAACCTCTTTTAACTCCTATATTAATATTAAGCATACGCCTCAAGTAATATTTTCATTAAAAATTCTTAAACATAACAAATATGCAAATTTTCAAACATTCTTTAAGTAAGCTTTAAAACATTTTTGTAAGCCAAATTTTTCTTATAAAATTTACAATTTTGGGAACATTTTTAAAATCCGCAAGAAATTTGTTTAACCTAATTTCTTTTCAATAAATTAGTTAGTACATATCTAATAAAGTCTAATATTTTGTGTTTTATTGTTCTTGATCCTTCCCTCTTTAATCTTTAAAACTGGGAATATAAGAATTTATAAAAGAAATATATTTATGTTGAAATATGCATAAAATATTATTTAAATATTGTATTTTTTATAAATATGTCTCTTTCTTTCTTAAATCTTAAACCGTTTAAATTTTAAGTTATTTTCAAATTATTGTTTCAAACTCTGAAATAATATCAATCATACGCAGATGTTACAAATTTCATTAAAGTTACAGGAAACTTTATACAGAAATTACTATAATGTTGAAAGATATCTTTATATTAATAAGGGACTTTAAATAAGATCTCATATTAACTCAAAAGTTTACGAATTTTACAAAGATGTTCAACATTAACAAATGTTTTGACGAATTTTTTGCATTTTGTTTAAAAATTTCTTAACTAACAAAACCTTTATATGCTCATAAATAAATCCCTATATGTTTGCCATTACAACCCCTTTCTCTTTCTCCTCTACCCCTTTAGTTTCTTAATTATTTATAATTTACTATTTTTAACTCTGAATTAATATTAATCATACGCACTGTTTAAATTTTTATTAAAATTGTTGTAATATATCTCAGTTAGTTTAATTTTACATTTCTCAATCAATTTTTTTTTAAATATTTGTTTATTTTTCATCATTTATTCTGTATTTAGTTTGTATATATCAACTTCTATTTTCATACAAATAAATCATCATAAGCAAGATATATTATATTCTTGTTGCCAAAGGTAAATAATAGATTTGTATGCTGTATTTAACAGTAAATCATCATTATAGAACTGTCATATGCATAAGACAAATTTACAACGGAGTTGAAATGTACGATATAAAAAAAAGAAATAAATATAAAGGAGTACAAAGCTTTGCTTCTATATTTTCACTTAAAAAAATCGTCATTTGTTGTTGAATTGCAACTGAGGAAAGTAAATGCAAATATAGGTACATTAAGGACATGATAGGCAGCTGAATCAGAAAATTACTTAATATACTGCGTTACATAAATATAATTACATACAAATTTTTTCAATTTTGTAATTTAAAGAAAAAGTTAAACAGCTTAACCTACAAAAAAAACAAATATTATTTAACAAACAAAAACCAACCAACTCATTTTTAATTTTACCTTCTAAAAATGTGCACAGAAATTAATTAATGTTTCACATTGAAATTTAATAAAAAAAAAACTTAAAATAAAAATCTTCACACAAAATTTCGGCTTTAATAAACTGTTAGGCCACTATTTTTTTTAATCAACTGACAAATTCGTTTAGACATACTATTCACTAGATTCATTTTTATATCTTCAGAAGTAGGTCTCCAACCAGCTGTAACAGTTTCCATAAGATATAATTGCTTTCATATTGTCGGTTTCAGCACAAACTCGACAGCTTAATATTCTCCAAATATTCTCAATGGGATTCTGATCTGGATTGAAAAACGTTAATATTTTTCAAATACAACCTTTGTTTGACGACTTACATTTATAGGTGCGTTAACTTGTTGAAAAATAATTTATATTTTTGGTATTATTTTCTAAAATGCCTGTAATTTCTCATCTAGTAATTCAGTTTTAGTGCTTGGAAACCATCACCGCCTCCGAAATTTCTTGTTGAGAAATATATTGGTTTCTTCTGTAGATCTCTGCAATAGCTGTTGAAACTCAGATGGTTTCCATAAAGTTTTCTCATCGGAAAAAATCACCTTAAACAATATACTATGAGCCTCAAAAGTGAGTAAACACAACAAATTATTTGATTTTTTTAAGATAATGAATATCCTAAAATCTAACCATCGATTGAAATTTAAAAGTTTGGTTTTGTTGGATATTTGGTTGAATAATTGATTCGGTTATGAAAAAAAAAATTAAGTTGAACTATAATGCTTTTCATAATCTTCAAAAATCAAAAAATTCACTGGTGCTTACACACTTTTGAAGCTGTGTGTATGTATATTATGATATTTGTGTAAATTTGTGGCGGAGTAATAGCCTTGGCACAGGCAACAGCTTTATCGAGTAATAGTCTGGGATTTTTTTAATAGTCTACCTACTAGACACACATTTACCTCCTGACCTCGGTTTATAATACTGTCACTGTAACGTTCAGAAAGATTTTTTCGGGCCGCCAGTTTTATCATAACAATCCGGATCAGTTTAACAATTTGTTATTACAACATGTGACCGGTTGATTTTTTGGCAATAGCTCTTTTTACTTAAGCCTAAATTTGGCCTGCTTCAAAATCAGTAAAGTACAAACCACGCAGAAATTTATAGCAAAATATTAATGCACAATTTCACTCTTACATTAATGAAATGATTTTCCAAAATTTGCATAAAAAGTGGTTCTTAACTATGCTCTTAAAATATGTTACACTTAAAAAAAAACTGTTTGTTACTTTACAAACATTAAGTGTAATTAAAGTAATGCAACACAGTGTATATTTCTTTCTTAAAGGAGCTTTGCATTGGCTGCAATATCAAGTTTGCACAATAAGTTTAGTATCTTGGATTTTTTTCTTAGGCTTTTAAAATTTATATAAATTTACATTTTATTTTTGTATAAACAATTGGAAAAAAAAACTTTCAGTTTCTTATTTTAAATAAGTTTTTTGGAATTTCAACTAAATATCTTTAAATTTAATTCTGTGTTGTATGGAGCGTATGATTAATATTAATTCAGGTGATATTTACAAAACTCAGGATGACATCAGAACTCCAGATCATGTTTTTCCTGTAATTTTCTGATTAAAATTTAAATCATCACTGGATAAATACGGAGACAAAAACACCTTTCCTTCATCACTGGATAAGTACGGAGACAAAAAAGCTAGTGATTCTGTAGGGTTTCAGGTCCTTTTATAACAAAGACCAACCAAACCAAACTTTGTAATTTCGCAAAGAAATATATAAACGAGCTTTAAATTTTTTTCAATGATATTTTTTTTATCCATGGATGTAAGTTTGAGATATTTGACGTCAAAAACTCCACAAAAATATGGCCAATCAAGAACGAATTTATTACTAAAGGATAAATACGTTACCAAGGGGGGCAATAGGGGTAGTTAATAGAATCTACAATGAAAAAGGTAGATTATCTCGACATTGTAAAAACAATATAGTTTCTAGTATAGAGAAATTAAAATTAGACCAGAATTGGATTTTCCAACAGGACAAAGATCCTAAGCATGCCTACAAAATTATAAAGGAGTTGTTGGTAAAGCATTGCCCAACTGGAAAAAATCATCTGCAGTCCCCACAGAACTCAATCCAATTTCGGACCTGTGAGAATATCTGGACAAAAAAAAAAATAGGCATAAAATTATTTATTGCAAGGATAACCTTAAGGCAATGAAGAATGAATGGAACAAAATTTCGTATGATTTTAGTAAAAAAAGCTTATTGATTCCATGTGTAGAAGATTATGAACTGTGCTAAAGGCAAAAGGATACAATGTTTTACATAATTTTACTTGACCTGTTTGATACTAAAAATTATTTTTTCTATGTTCCTTATTTTTCTTGTTTTTGGTAATGAGTTATATTTTGCTCAAGTTACTTATAAATAATGTAATATATTTTATTTAAAATTTTCACTTGTTGTATACATTATAATAAAACATTTTATTTTAATAGTATTAAGTGTTTACTTTATATTAACGCCTACAGTATTTACTTGTGCTTTACTTTGTATACAACACTTGAATTAAACTTATCACATTTCATAATTATTACTCCTTATTTCTCTATATTTTTCGAAAAGAATCCTTCTTCCTTATTACTGCCTTTCAAGTCCCTGATGTAACTAAACATTGAAGCCATTCATAGTAATAACAAGTAAGAGTTTATATACGTATATACCGAATCTTATATACCCACCACTAAATCATCTCTTATGGGGCGAACGTCACAAAATATTGTACTGTAATTTCTATTTATTTTAGGTTTGATTTGGTTGCATATTTACAAATATTTCATGCATATTCCAGTCATAATCAAGAATTTATATTTGTCTCCTTCTTTTAGAACTGCACTTTGTTTATATTTTTGCAGGATTTACTTTAACACAAAATAAATTACACACAAAAAAGCCCTAGAAAACTGATTTTAGCTTTTTAAAATTCTCACATCTGTATAATCTGTGTTTAGTCTCGGAAGTGGAGCTGGTATGGGAGTCCATGGTCTAATTTGCACAGGAGCCAATAGCATAATTTTTACATACTTATAACTGATCTGTGTAAAATTTCGGTTCGATATGGAAGCTATAACCTACTACGGGCAATCATCATGTAATTCTGTACGACGATTTATATGTATACACGCAGAGAAAAAATATAGTTGTGCCTGCTTACCACAACTATTTCAGCAATTTTAATGCTTTTTTTAATATTATGGTTACTGTAATTATTCATATGAATGCAGCAACCATAATATAGTTAAGTTATGATTTTATCAATCATATATATGATTATAATTAATTATATAATGTTTGTAGTGGTCAGTTTTATGATGAAAGATCTCAATCAAAGGGTACCCATTGTAGTTACTACAATGGTATATATGATTGTAGGGATCATGTGAATCTTAACTTAACAATATTATGGTTACAGCAAAAATATAAATAATTACAGTGACCATAATATTGTTAAAATACTTTTAAAAATGTTGACATTGTTGTGATAAGCATGTACAACGATATTTTTTTCTATGTATCTAATTAGTTGGCTAAATTTCAACTTAATAGTGATTTTTATAAGAGATTTAAAGATATTTTCGAAGTGGACTTTATACGGAAGCTACGTTGAAGTATGAACAGATCATCATAGAATTTGTTACGACTTTCTGGAAAATTTTAATATGATGTAATTTTTATAAAAAATTTATGCACATTTAAGTGGTTTTCGGTAATGGACTTTGTATGAGACTAAGTCAAAATATGGATCGATGAAAACAAAATATCGTTTTGAGATTTCACTTTGCATGAAATATATTTTTGCAAAATTTTCTTTTTTGATATTATTTGCATTATATATTTAGAGACTACCAAAAAATATTTAAAAAATATCAAAATTGTCTGAAACTTTGGTATATAATTCAGATCCTACCAGACCGATTTTTCCCATTTTCAATATTAAACATTTCGATGAATCAGAGAATGATGGCTCAAAATTTCATTGTTCTAATTTGTTTTTGTGAAGCTCTATTGTGCCTTCTAAAGACGGATAGACGGACGGACATGGCTAGATCATCTTAGAATCTTATAAGCAACCACATTATATAGAATTTTTGGTTGTACGACCAATATTTCGATGTGTTACAAACAGAATAACAAACTTAGTACACCCCCTAACTTTTTTAGTGATGGGTATAACATCATATGTGTTTATTTTTAAATCCCCATTCGCCCTTTTTCTGTGCACACATTTACTTTTACTTGTTTTCATAACAAAAGGGGAGAGATATTTCTTTTATATATTTATTGTGTGCAACTCCTTTGCATTTTTTCTTTATTTTTTGAAATTTGTTTCTAAACAAATAAATATTACAAATATTTACCTTAAGGTTGTAAAATAACAATAACTTGCTATTAAACCAAAATGTTATATAAGGGAGTTCAAAGCAAACAAAAAATATATATACAATTTATTTTGGCGAAAGTTGATGAAGAGCAGTGACGTTCATTTGACCGCCATTTCTGACAGATATATCGGTCATCTCGTAGACCAAAGTTTCTATCATTTTCTTAAGGCCAATATGAAAAAAATGATGGAAACTTTTGTGTACGTGTGATCTTGCATCCCTGTCTAACTAGCAAGTTTTACCGTACGTAGAACATATGTTAGAACTGCTCACTCTAATGCTATTTACTGATCAGGTTTGATAGAAATATTAGTCAGATTTGCTTAAACAACAATGACGGATATATTGGTTACCGCTGACATATCAAACTTAACGGATATATCGGTCACAGCTGACATATCAAACTCGATGGATATATCGGTCACAGCTGACATAGCAAACTTGATGGATATATCGGTCACAGCTGACATATCACACTTGATGGATATATCGGTCACCGCTGACATACCAAACTTGACGGTTATATCGGTCACAGCTGACATATCAAACTTGACGGATATATCGGTCACAGCCATCTGTTGATGAATTTGTTTGTAACAATATTAATACACTTTGTTTGATCAACGCCATCTGTTGATGAATTTGTTCGTAACAATATTAATACACTTAGTTTTTTTGATGAAATTTTCAGAGGTTGTCTCGAATTTTTGCTACTTATGGACGGATTTGCTGATTTTAAATAGCAAACTTCTCGAAAGCATGTCTGACAGAATTATTGAAGATTTGGATCCCGAAGATATCTGGGCACTTCAGAAAATTGATTTCAACAGACAGACGGACATGGCTTAATAGACTCCGCTATCTATAAGGATCCAGAATATATATACTTTATAGGGTTGGAAAATTATATTGTGGAAATTACAAACGGAATGACAAACTTATATATACACTTCTCATGAAGGTGAAGGATATAAAAATATTACGCTTAGAAACGTTTAAACTTATCAGAAGTTTCTTGAATTTTAATTTCTTGAATCTTCAAAAGTTATGGAGCATTCAAAAAGTTATCACCTGGTGCGTATGATTATTATTATTAATTTGTGTGTAGTTTTACAAAATTTAACATAACTCCTAATTTGTTCTAACAAATTTACAATTCTGTAACAAATTTAAAAGCTAACACTTTAATTTTTTGCCACATACACAAACAACACATAATCTAAAAAAAAGAAAGCAGACGTCAAAAACAACTAAACGAAAACTATGTAAGTACAAAAACTTAATTTTGTTTACAAAGTTTCAATATTTTCCCACTTTTATAGATTACTTTCTTAAAAACTTAACCTTAATTGGTTGGCCTTACAACTATCTATTACTTTTACATTTTGTAATATCAATGATTTCAGCCAATTGCATTAGCTACTAAAACTGCCTTCTCTTTTAACTGCATTCAACAACAAACGAATTAGTAAAACATTCTTATGAAAGAAGAAAAAAATGGATTTTTAATATAAAAATAACATTAATCGTAACCTGGCGTCATTTAAACTAAATGATTGTATGTGTCTATTTTAACTGTCTCGTCTCGTTGAAACAAAGAAAAAAAACACAAATATTGGCAAAAAAAAAATAGCATTTGAAAAAAACTCAACTGACAGATAATAAATCCCCTTGCAACTGACCAAAAAAAAAATAAATAAATGCTTAAAATATTTAATAGACAAAAAGCGTTTGAAAAAAAATAACAAACCAAAACCACGTCATATGCAATTTAATGCAAACAAACAAATGTTACTTACAACTAAAACTATAAAAGTTTTTTTGTTTTTACGTACTTACATATATTTGAAATTTATGATCTCATAATGGGGTTTTAAGCTTAAACATTTGAAACGTTAAATAGTAAAAAAAAACTATACATAAACTTATAGTAGTGATTTTGATCTTAAAGTAATTGATCGTAAACAATAAAGTAGATTTATTTAAACAAAAACTTATAAATAAATTTACTACAGAAAAAAAAACGTTAATATTACTTTATAAAAAATTGCATTTACATAAGATTTAAATTAAATAAAAAGATAAACAAATGGAAAAAAATATTCATAAAAGTAAAGCCGCCAAATGAAACGCATTTATCATAGAAACAGTGGTTAAAATGAAACGAAATTAAAAAAAAAAATATTTCGTAAGTTTGAATTATGTTACAAACTATTTTTCTATATAAATTAAATTTATAACAAAAAGTTGGTTTAAATTATATGTCCTTAAATTGTCTTAAAATTACAGCATTATACGGTTTTTAGTTAAGAAGTTATAAGTGTCTTAATATATTGTCCCCTTAGGCGTATGATTATTATTATTTTTTTTTGTGACTTTTTTACAAAATCTTTCACAACTCGGGCAATAAACAACTAATTTCTATTTTAAGAACAATTTGAAAAGCTAATTTATTAAGCAAATATATTGTAAATAATAAACATCTAAAATTAGGCTTTATTTATTATATTCAAAATCTGTAACTAGATAACAATTTTTAAAGATGAAAGCACTCTAAATGCAAGTATTTAACAACAATTATGTTAGACTAAAAATATTAGTATTTTAAAACCCAATAAAAGTATTACTCTTTACATTAAAATCACTATGTTTTTGCTAGAGAATTTTAGCTCAGCTGATAATTTAGTTGAAAAGTTATAAGTCTTCAAAGAAAATGTTATCAAGGCGTATGATTAATATTAATTTATGTCTATTTTTATAAAATTTGTCATAACTCGCTTAATTTTTAACCAAATTTAAATTAATATAACAATTTGAAAAGATAAAAGATTAGGCTTTAATTGTCTTATAAATGAACTTTAACTTGCTAACAATTTTTTATACAAAAAAGCAAGTAAATTCCAAAAAAAATATTTAAATACAAATTTGTTTTTATACATTTATTCAATAAAAATTTCAACAATCTAAATATTAATTTAGTTTTGTTTGAATAAACATAAAACATGTCGTTTTCCAACTTGATTTCTGATTTACAAAAACACTGTCTGCTGCAGTGTTGACCATGTGTATTTGATATTTGTATTAAAGTGTACGCATTCAATACTACCACCACCTTTGTTTAAATATTTTTTAAGCCATCATTTATAAATATATATTTTACAGTTTTTTGTTTTCGTTGCTGTTGCAAACAAGTATTATCTTTGGCCATTATTTTAATAACAATAATAATAGTTAATTGTAAAACTTAATATTTAAGTGCTGACAGGCTAGTAAATTTTAATGCATGATAAATGTATAATTATTAACTATTATCTTTTAGTGTTTGTAAAATTATTTAAATGAAATCACAGTAAGTTTTTCAAAATACTTATGAATTTTGAAAAAAAAAAGATTTTTAAAGTTTAGTAAAACTTAAAGTTTAAACATTAATTAAACATATTTTGAAATCAAAACGCCTAAGTTAAGATAATGGAAAGTAGGGGAAAATCTTGCTTTTGTGGCAGGAAATTTTAAAATATTTTACAGTACAATTACTATTAGTGAAATATTTATTAGCTACTTGCACTTAATTGTTTAAAAACATTTAACAAATTATGTTAACCTTGCTTGTCATTTAAAACAAAGTAATTTTCACATTGATGTTTTGTTGGCAATACAAAATTTAATATCTTATTTTTTATTTGTCAGCAATAAGCGTTCAATTTGTGCACAAATATAACACAACTAGAAACCAAAATTGCAAATTCCCATAACGCTTTAGCACATGACATTATTTAATATATTTTAACAAAAATATTTATACGAAATAAAATAACAAAAAACTAAAATGTGAACAAGAGTTTTTAATTAAAACAAAATAAAATAAATAAACTAATGCAATTATTTTCAAACACGCAAGTTTTTTTCTTTATATTTTATTATTATTTTTTTAATTAATGTTTATTTGCTAACATTAAAAATATACAGCACAAAAAACAAACACAAAAATTGATAATAAACACAAACAAAAAAAATGTGATATCAAGGCTATTTAGTATTTTGACAGAAAAAAATGAACAATAGTTTTATTTTTCAACTAAATGAAATAAACCACACAATTTTAATTACAATATTTACATATTGTACATATTTGTGTAAATAAATTTTATAATAACTAACATTTTTTGTGAAGCGTATTTCAAAATTAACTGCCATTGCAATACAAACTTAATTATTGAAATATTTTTCTATATATAGACAACAAATAAAGTACGTTTGCTACTCTGCACATCCTTCCTGTCCTTCCTGTCCTTTATCGTTTTAAAATTTGTATTTTGCATTGTTAAATTTTTTAAAAAATTTCTTTAAAAAAAAAATCTTAAACTCATTCTTCCTTTCCTTAAAATCACTTATTGATTGTCAAAAAAGTTCAGCTTAGTTGTTTAAGTTAATCAAAAGTTACAAGTATTTCCAGAAATGTTCACACCCTGCGTATGATTAATATTAATTAGTGTTTAATTTTATAAAATTGACCATAACTTTGCCCATACTCAAACAATTTTATATTTTTAAAGCAATTTGAAAAGCTAATAGTTACAGCTTTTATTAGAAATATAAATAACATATCAACAGCAAATAATTTTGAACATATAAATCAGCAACAAATTTAATCTAGTTGCAGTAATTTTAATTTTTTTTATTTCTCTCAAAATTTATTAAATAAATCTTAGCAGTTTAAATATTATGAAAGATGTAGTAATACAATTCTAAGTATGTGCCAGCAATTTTTAAGGAGTAAGAAACAAAAAAGTATAAACATATTTCTATTGCCTCTGAACAGCACTAATGCATTAGTGTTGGCAAACATGGTAAAATTGTACTTTTTCGATACATTTTAGACACAGTTGGTACCGTGGTACAACCACGAGTCATTTGATACAATTTCAAAACACTGTTGCATTTGGAATTCCAAATGAAATATATAGAAAAATATATGATTTAAATTACCATTTGTATATTAGTGCAAGTACAAGAGATAATTTGATTCAATTTCATGAACATTTTGGAATTGTTATTCATATGATTATTAAATATAAATCTATAATATGGTTAGATATCACGAAAAGAAATTGTTGATTGAATTAGCGAACAATGAAAAACTCTAAAATATTATTCACATTAAATGATTTTGAGGCTAAATTCGAAAACTACAGCTTAGTATTTAGTTAATCAGAATTTAAAAAACATTAGAAGTTAACCTTTCTATTTCTTTAATATATTCTTGAAATAAAACAATTTTGTAATTTTGAAATCTAATCAAAGTATGTACGAATATATATCTCGATAGTTCATTAATAAGAATGTTATAGATAAGCATGATAATAAATGAAAATAATATTCTTTATGAAGAAGGACATGCCAACGCTCCCACACCTAACGAATAGGAGAAAACTTGTCGTTGCTTCGCATTTGTCTTCGACTTGCAACATTATCAAAGCGGATTTTGTTATTAATTATTTCATTTTATTGGATCTTTCTTAACGAAATTTACAATAAGTATTCAAATCTTAATCATAATTGTTATTTATTAGATATTACCAATGTAATAACTAATTTACTGTATTCAAATCTTAATATTCTAAATAAAGATTAAAAATTATTAGGAGAACCATCTCACTAGGCTCAAAGTGTCGGTTCTTTGAAAGTAACTTCAGACATTATTGTACGGAAAATTAGGCAACCAAAATTTCTAACAAATAGGCCATGATCTCCTTATTTTAACTGTCTTGTACAAATTTTACATACAATAATGTTACTAAAGAAATGATCTAAGATTGTACATACCGATATACTTTACTTATAAGCATTCGCAAATAGGATTAAATTCTTATGAACATAATTTGAACCAAAGGGTCTCTTAATACAGGATTTGCATATTTTTTTTTTTATTTAACAGCAGGATTAAAAAACAAATTTAAATTTTAAATGTTGGTTTATAGCAGCGTATGATTAATATTAATTCAGGAGTAATTTTTTCAATACTTTTAAACCAAGAGTTACAGCAAACAAATTTGTAAAAAGATTTACTATAAATAAATAAAATAATTGCATACAAAACAAAATAATTATTTTCATTAACCCTTATGTGTGCGGCAAAAAAAACACCTTCTAATGCGCTGCAAGATACCTGGGTACCTACATATATGAAAAAGCATTTTCGCACTAAATACATTGTTGGAGCGTAGTGAAGAGATATTTTATATAATTTTTCTTAACGCCTTAAGGTGTGCAAACTACTAACAACTTTAAATAATATACTTGCAATGGCCGCTTTCTCATATAAAACACGTACAGGTACCCGGGTACCTTGATGCGCATTAAAGGATGTTAAAAGTAAATTGGTCTCTCAGACAAATTACAAAAAAAAAAGTCAAGGTATACTGCTGTAAAAAAACTAAATTATTTCAAAGTTAGTAGTTCTCAAAATGTTTCAGGTATATAAGTTATCAAATTTAATGAAAAAACTTTGACTGAAAACGCCAAAGGTAACCCAGGTACACGGTGCACACATAAGGGTTAATAATAACATAAATAAAATATTTGTAGCAACAATTTGCCTGATTTTATTCATGTTTATTAAAAGCTTAACTGCTTATTTATCTATACCAAACCATTATAAATTTCAGCTATAGTAGATTGTTTTCTGCACTTGTTATTATAATATCACATTAATGTGTCAATAATACCACTAAGCTCAACTTAACTTAGCTACACTTTGCATTTATGCTTTTATGTTTACAGTATCTAAATATGATATTTAAGACTTTATCTACTTTAAATTCTCTTTTCTACTTTTATGGTTTAACTGCAGCCTTGACTTACAACATTATTAGGGTATTAAAAGTGCATCATCGTTTATGTATGTCAATTACATACTGCCATCTTTCCTTGATATTCCAGCAAGCTTTGTATACCTCTTGATTTCTGTCTATTTTTTGTAGTTGTTTGTGTTTTTTTCCCCCCTATTGTAACACTGACAAATTGAATTACGCGCTCTTAAGGTTTCGTTCACACTGTTAAAAATTACTTAAGAGTGAATTAAATTAAAATGCGGTAAATGTTGCTGCAATTTAATGGGTTTTTTTTTGCATCATCATACCTAAAGCCTTTTTTTGTTAGCTGTTGTTTTATTTCTAAGTTCTTAGTTTTCTGTTTTGTATTTTCTGTGCATTTGTCTGCTGGTGGTTTGGCTGTCTTTTTTGTTGTTTAACTTGATTAGCTAATGTTACTCAACTTCATGTTGTTTAAGATTAAAATGTTTATTTAGTTTCTTTCAATACCTTTTTTTACTTACTAAGAACTTTTTCTTCGATTTGTTGCTGTATAATTAGAGCAAAGTATTGTTAGGAATAATAATAAATGATAATTAAATTCATTAAAAATGTAAAAAAGAAAAAGTGCAAGAATAAACGTCATGAGTTGAAATAAGACACAATAAAATTCAGGAAATTAATTAAAGAAAAAACTCAGCATAACAATTTATATCAATTTTTATTTAGCTCAAAAGTTATGAATCAAACTATAAAAACGCCCTATAATTAATATCAATCATACGCCCCATATGGCAAAATATTTAAAATTTACATTTGACAGCATTTAGAATTAAAAGTAAATAAGTAAGTTTCCCTGAAAATTAAGAAATCATAAATCTAGTCAATTTTAACAAGAACTACAATATGGTATCAATAATAGCTTTTGGCAACAAACTTATTTTAGCGGAGAAGCTATTTCTTCAAGGCTTTATTTTACTGAATAGTTGAAACTCATCCAACTGAAAGCTTTAAACTAAAATTCAGCTAAATAAAGAAAAATGATTGAAGATAAATTTAAACTTCATTTAAACTTCGGATTAAAGTGAAATTGTACAACAAAAACATTAGCGTTTAAAGCAAAAACTTATTCTCTATTGAAGCTAAAACTGAACCACATAAATAGATTCGAGTGAAGCAAAAATTTATAAGTCGTATGATTAAAAATAAAATTAAACTAAATGAGGACCTACTACTGAAACTAAAATTAGTGACCTACGATTGAGGCTAAAATTTAACATAAGAAGATTGATGTGATTGAAGCTGAAATTAAACTTGAGAAAGACCTGATTGAAGCTTAAACTGCACAACATAAAGACTTACGATTGCAGCTAAAATTCAACTATAGACAGACCAACAACTGAAACTAAAAGTGATGAATTTAAAGATCTACGATTGAAGCTAAAATTTAACACGATAAAGACCCAAGATTGAGGCTAGAATTGAACTTTAGAAAGACCTACTGTTTTTTTTTTTATTTAAAGACCTACGATTGAAGTTAACATTAAAACACACTAAGATTTAAGCTAAAATTGGACTAGAGAAAGACCCATGATTGAAGATAAAATTTAACAACTTGAAGACCTATGATGAAAGATTAAATTTAGCAACATAAAGACCAACTTGAATTGAACAACATAAAGATCAATAATTGACGCTAAATCTGAACTTGTAGAAAACCTCTAATTGAAGCTAAAACTGAACAATATAGAGACCTACGATTAAATAAGACAACTTAAAGACCTACGATTAAAGATAAAATTGAACTTCGTAAAGATCTACAATTGAAGCTAAAATGGTTGAATTTCAATACCTACGACTAAGGTTAAAGTTGAATTTCATAAAGATCTACAATTGAAGCTAAAATGGCTGAATTTCAAGACCTATTATATTTAACAAAATGAAGACCTACGATTAAAGCTAAAGTTGAACTTGAGAAAGACCTTCGATTGAAGCTGAAATTGGACAACTTAAAGAACTATGATTAAAGATAACAATAAACAACTTAAAGACCTACGATTAAAGATAAAATTGAACTTCGTAAAGATCTAAAATTGAAGCTAAAAGGATTGAATTTCAATACCTACGACTAAGGATAAAGTTGAATTTCATAAAGATCTACAATTGAAGCTAAAATGGCTGAATTTCAAGACCTATTAATGAAGCTAAAATTTAACAAAATGAAGACCTACGATTAAAGCTAAAGTTGAACTTGAGAAAGACCTTCGATTGAATTGGACAACTTAAAGAACTATGATTAAAGATAACAATAAACAACATAAAGACCAACGATTGAAGATAAAATTGAATTTTTGAAAGACCTACGTTTGCAGCTAAAAGCGATGAATTTAAAGATCTATTATTGAAGCTAAAATTGAACAACATAAAGACCCACGATTGTAGCTAGATTAGGTTAGGTAAGCAGGCGGCGCTAAAGCACACAGCTCACTTAGGTCTAATATCACTGGCCCTTTTCTGTTGCCTGAAAAGATAAAGAGAGATGAATAGTGATAGACAGAAAGTAAATGTATACAAGAGAGAAGGTGTCGGTTCCATAAGTATGTATAGACATAGATGGAGTAATCACTCTGAGTCATTTAACGAACAAATAGTTTTACCAGAACTGATTTAAATATCAATCCGTGGTAGCCAGTTACTGCTTCTAATGACACATCAATTTTCTCTAATTTCATATTGGATATTTCAGATAGACTATGGACATTGACACAGCAGACGAGAGACGCTTTCCCTCGTCTTCTTCATTATTACAACTTCTGCAGAAGTCGTTGTAGGGTATACCTAGTCTTCTTGCATGGTTGCAAAGGATCACAGTATTCTGTGATCACTGACACCAAGTTACTTAATTGTGATCGCTGACCTTTTAGTAGGTACAACGTATTATTGAAAAAATAGTGCAATACAAAGACAGAAAATTAAATTTAAATTGTGTAAGACCTAGATTGAAGCTGGAATTTAAATTGATAAAATCCTACAACTGAAGCTAAAATTTAACTAACAAACCTGTAATTAAAGTTAAAAAATTAAACCATAGAAAGACCTACAACTTAAGCTAAAATTTAATTACATAAAGACCTGTGATTGAATCTAAATCTAGACTTTTTAAAAACCTACGATTAAAGCTAAAATTTATATATGAATGAACGAATTTCTTGACGTTTTAACTCAGGGTTTTTTAAATCCATTATTAATGTACAGCCTTGGAAACAACATTGCTTAAACAAACCTCTAAAATTTCATTGCACGCAGTAGTTATTAAGAGAAATCTGAAATGATCCATAATTAAATATTAATCATACGCACCCGACAACAAAATATGGAAATATTTAATAAAAAGGTGGTATAATAGAAAACAAATAATATTTAAAAATTTAAATAGTAAACGGATACCAGATAAATATATTATTAAAATCCAGACAATGATTTTGTCTAATTTAAAGATCAAACAATTTTATTTTGCAATTTGAATTGTTAATAAAATAAAACTTAAGACTAATCATAACGTCACTATTATGAATTTATAATATATGTAATTCATATAACATTAAAACAAATTAGAAAAACTTAATTGGTTAACAGTAAAATATATTTAAAATAAATTAAATATAACACTGCTGCGTACTACAATATATGTTTGTATGTATATAATGCGTGATCTATTTCGAGGCTCCCTACATATTTTAAGAAAAAAAAAAACACAGAGAATTCAAATGTAATGGGAAAAGTTTATTATCATTTAAAAGAACATTCTTTGGCATTTATTTTTTGAACATTATGTCTATCAAATGTTGGCCGTTGTCATGTCGTAGATGGTCTATCCGTTGAGTCCCATTTTCGATGACTTTTCGAGCATTTCTAATGGTAACTGGCGAATGGCACGCGTGATGTTTTCCTCCAAGGTCTGAATCGAAGCGGGTTTGTACGCATAAACTTTAGACTTTACATATCCCCACAGTAAAAACTCTAACGCTGTGATATTACACCATCTTGGTGGCCAATCGAGCGGCCCAAAACCTGAAATTATGTGCTCACCGAAGTGTTCTCTCAATAAATCCATTGATTAATGCGATGTGTGGCAAGTGCTGCCGTCTTGCTAAAACCAAATGTCGCTGAGGTCACGAGCTTCAATTTCAGGCATTAAAGAGTCGGTTATCATGGCACGATAACGGTCTCCGTTGACGGTTACGTTCGCACGGGCATCATTTTTAAAGAAATATGGACCGATGATTCCTCGTCTTGACAGCATGCTGGACCTGGTATATTCAATAAAATATTATCCAATAATAAATGCTGGGTCTCAAAATAGGTGATGGTGTTGCGAATAGTATGCTGAGTAGGCCAATTATGTTGACCATAAGTTAAGCGAAGTTTACGAAACACATTCAGGCATGTGATGGAAATCGATATCGAAAACTCACATAAATTTGCGTAATAAAGTTGAGCGATTTGTAAACGTTATTCAGGCGTAAATCTTTCCATTATGAAATGCCAAACAATACTAAATAAAATTAACATGACAGCACACACGTGATCCGTCAAAAAAAGGCTATTGAAAAAATCATCTCTACTTGAATCACCCTTTACAAATAATTCATATTAATTTCTAAATTAAAATTTTCACCCTCTTTAAACACAAATTTAAATAAACTCTTGCATAAAAACTTGTTTTCTTTATGCAAGTATAAAGAAAAATTTCACTGATGACTAAACAGTGTTGACTGTTTGCGACTGTGTACCAAAGGCTTACAAAAAAAAACCTCTGCAACATCTACCACTAATGCAACTTAAGCTCATCATGTTTCATTTGCTTTAACATTTCTTAGTTTCCCATTTAATTTCGTCTTCCACAAACTGCTTTTCTTTTGCAGCATCACCGAGAGTTTATTAAAAAACGGGGTAAATGCAAAAAACTAAAACAAGCAACTAGAACAACAAGTTAATGCTAATGTTATTTTAAGACTTATTAAGCTCTTTTGCAGCATTTTTTGCTTCAATGGTGTACGAGTATAAAACAGCCAGTAATTTCTTTATCATAGAGCTGCAATGAAATTTTAATATATTTTTAAATTCATTACAGAAATTATCAGAAATTTATTGCAGGAACAAAATATAATACTAAATTAAATATTATTTAATATAAAAAGCAAGAAATTAAATAACATTTAAGTTATCTAATACATAATTTTTAAACTATATAGCTTAACTTAAAAGTTATTAATAAAACTATAACAAAACCGTTTAATTAATATTAATCATACGCTACCTAAACACAAAATATTAAATATTGAAATTTTTAGCTTGTTTTGATATAATTTAATATTTATTCCCTTAAACAATAAATAAATGCTGTAAATTTAAAACATTTACGAACACTTTTCCTAAAATTTAAACTCGCTTAAATTTTCCTCTTTCTCTATTTCTGCACAAACATTATTTTCTTATTGACTTTCTTCTCATTTTAACACAATTTATAGGTTTTTGTCTTACTAAAAAATTGTATATAAAAACATTTTAATGTTTTTTCAAACACCTTCAGGCAACATTCATTATAAAAGTGCCGGCAAAGTAACGCGTGCAAGTCTACGTGCACGAGAGCATTAACACGACAACATTTATAAAATATCAGACAAAAAACACATAAATACTAATTTCTATATAACAAATTACTTTCAAATACTTATTGGCAATGAAAACCAAGAAAATAATATTGTATTATTTATGCTAAACACATCTGGGCGTCTAAGACTTTTTCCATAAAATGTTCAATGTTTGTGTGTACTCAGTAATTAATATTAATGTCATTGCTAAAGCGGCTCGGTGTATAAATTCTTATTAAATTGTTACAAATGTGGGAATGGGAAATATTATTTGCCTAAAGTTTACAATAGCTACTTTCATTGTTAAAATATAAATTGTAGGAAAAGTGAATTAAACCAACAATGCTATAAATAAAGACAAATAAGCCAAATCAATAAGTGATGTAGGCTGGAAATTGCTGACAGGAATACACTGGCAAATCACAAATTATCTATCGAAAATAAATAACGATAAGAGATATATAACACTTAACAACAACACTATTACAATCGACTCTAAAGACCAACGATGGAAGCCAAAATTGAACTGCAAAAAGATCTATGATCAAAGCTAAAATTGACCTAAAAACAAACTCTTGACTAAAGCTAAAATTTAACTGTCCAAAGATCTACTGACTGACGCTGAAATTACATTACATAAAAACCTACAATTAGAGCTAAGATTTAACTATATGACGGGGAATTCGAAAACTTCTTAGCCTAGAACAGAAAGCAGAGTATAAACAGATAAAAGTGAAGTGTTTTGCAAACTTCCATCAGTGCTATGAATACATGTTCAAATTATTTTCGATCTGACAACTCCTTCATAAAGAAACAGGTGTTCAAAAAAGACGCATCCGCGATTTTTTTACAATGGCAAAATTAGAAATTCGTGGTGTCATTAAATATTTAAATAAAAAAAGGTTTATTGGGACAAGAAATTCATAACGATATCTTAGGTGAAAGTGTTCTTTCACAGGCAAAAGTAAAACATTGAGTTGCTGAATCCAAAAGTGGTCGTACAACGTGTCAAAATACAAAGCCTTCGTTGGCTACGACATGTTGTGCGAATGAATGAAGATGTTCCAGCAAAAAAGGTGGTCGCATATGATCCTGTAGGCAGGCGAAAATGGGGACGACCGAAACTCCGCTGGAAGGATCAAGTCCAGGAAGGCATTTCCAAACTCAATGTTAGAAATTGAAGAAGAAGCGCAGAAGACCGAAGCGAATGACAAACTATTTTAAGTTCGGCCAATGACCCAAAAGGGTTGTTATAAAAGGCCAGTTAAGTAAGTAAGTGAGTGTACAAGCATTGAGCATGAGCCACGTAGTGGACGTCCAAAAACAGCAACAACAACAGAAATTGTAGCCAAAGTGAACGAATAAAAGTGTGTGAAAATGCCAATATCTTGGGCATCTCAAATAATCGAATCCATATAATTTAGCATTAAGAACTACAGATGAAAAAGCTTTCTGCAAGATGGGTGCCGCATTTGTTAACAGTCGACCAAAAGCGCATAAAAATGAAAATTTCTCAAGCTTGCTTGGATCGTTTTAAGAAAAACAAAATAGATTTCAATCGTCGTTTCATAACTGTGGATGAGACATGGATCCACCACTATACTCCAGAGACTAAAGAACAATCCAAGAAATGGACTGAAGCTGAAGGAACTGCCCAAAAGAAGGCAACAACAATTCAATCGGCTGGCAAGGTTATGGCAACGGTTTTTTGGGACTTCAAAGGTATTTTATTGATTGACTATCTTGAAAAGGGTAAAACAATAAATTCAGAGTACTATTGCAACATTTTGGATCAATTAAGTGTAAAAATTCGAGAAAAACGCCCTGGCTTACAAGACAAAAAAAAGTATTTTTCATCAAGACAACGCTTTAGCGCACAAGAGTGTTTTAACAATGGCTAAAATCAACGAATTAAAGTACGAGTTGCTTGACCACCCACCTTATTCTCCTGAGTTGGCTCCCAGTGACTTTTACCTGTTCCCAATTCTAAAAAAAAAATCCGAGATGTCATTACCTCAAATGAAGATGCAATTACAGTTGCAAACCACTATTTTGAAGGCCTTGAGGAAAACTATTTTAATCAAGGGATAGAATTGCTAGATAAGCTTTGGACTAAGTATATTGAAGTTTCAGGAGATGCTACTGAAAAATCAGAATGTTTTTTAACAACTAACTATTCTCTTTCTGTGCTAGGCTAAGAAGTTTCCGAACAGCCCTCGTAAAATTCCTAAGAACAAACTGCAGTTATTTTAGTTTTAATATTTTATGTTTAAGTGATTCAATCATTATTGAAATGAAGGTTTTGGCAGGTAATTTTAACTCATGACTTTACCACTCCTTTAACGCTGTTATATGCGGTGTATAAAATCCTTTCGAACTAAATAATTTCCATATACATAAGTACGTACATACGTTTATTTAATGACCATAACACTTTCAACCTTACAGCAAATAAATGGTCCTTGAAATTTAAACATTTAATAAACGTAATTTAATTCAATTACTATATTATAATTGAAAATCACTATTGTCAAGTGTCATTTAAATTGCAACAAATTTTGCTAAAAATATTTTAAAAAAGTAATTCATATATATGGAGGCACTTAAATAAAATGGCAGAATTTAACATGTAGAAACAAACATACAAGTAAAACCAGCGGCCATATTTAACAATGTTTAAATGCTATTTTGTAACATGCATACAAACGTATTTTCTATAGAGTACCTACTGTAGCTTAATATAAAGCCTTAGTTCTATACTGTAAATTTTTATTCTTTTAAGTACTGCACTACATTGCTGTAATTTATATTATATTTCTAGTTACTATTTTTTTTAACAAATAAACGTTCACCTCATTTAACCGACAACAAATCCTCTTAATTGGCTTATAAAAAGTCTATAACAACAAACAGCCAAACATAAATTTTAAGACAAACTGTTTTTTATATATTTTTATTTCTATCTAAAACAATTTTTATTTTTTTGAGCAAAATAATTTTTTGCTCCTTGGTGTGTGTTTTTGGTGGTGTAGCCTAAATTGCGTGACAGTTGACAGTTTATAATGTTTTGAGACGCACTTTGTTTTCAATAAAAATAAATTCACTACAAAACAGTCAATGGCAACTAACAGCTATTTAAAGGAGTAAAATGCAGACTGCTTAATGTGGAGCAATAAAATTGGCAAGAATTGTTGAGCAATTTATACTTTTAGTTTATTTTGGTACTAAAACGCAACGCATTTATGATTAAATCGCTAAAGAAAATTCTTAATTGAAATGTTAAATAGATACATACATATGTAAATGAAATAAATATTTTTATACTTGTGGTTTAATTAATTCCGTATTTCGTTATAAGACTAAATAACTAAAGAAATAATTATATTTTTAGCTATATGCCACAGTACATAAATAGAAATATTTATATTATAAATATTGAAGGAATGAACTTTGGATAAAAAAAATATGTCGACGAATATATCTAAAAAATATATTATCTAGATATATTTCTTGAGCTTTGAAGGGAGAGAATGCGAGAATTATACACAAATGTTTTTCTAAAGATAAATTTTTGCTTTAATCGCACTAGTACGTAGTTTAGCCTAAATCATAGGTCTTCAATATTAGCTTTCAATAAGTTTTAAGTAGTTCAATTCTATCTTCAGTCTTAAGCACGATGGCCACGTATCAAACTGATTTGACAAATAATATGTATGTATTGGTAATATTTAGTTTGCAGTAGTGGCGGCAGTGAAATCTAAATTGTTTTGATTTTCGTCAAACTCACATCAACATATATGTGTGAGATTTTTTCACTAACACAATCAAAAAAAACTAAGTTTGTTAAATCAAACTTAGTGCTTAGTGCCATCGTGCTTTAAGTATTTATATTGCTCAACTTCAGCTTTAATCGTGGACGTGTAGTTCCATTTAAGCTTCAATCATAGTTCTTTATGTTTTTTAAATAAAGCTTTAATCGAAGCTTCTTATGTAGTTCAATTCTATCTTCAATCTTTAGTCTTTATGTTGTTCAATTTTGGCTTTAAGTTGATCAGTTTTCGCTTAAATCATAGGTTTTTATTTTGCAGAACTTAAGCTTAAAACGTGAAATTTTAGCCTTAATTGCAGGAGTGTACGTAGATGAAAATCTTAAATGGCTAACACATATAAACTACCTCAGAAAAAAGCTTAGCCAAACTGCATATAGCCTATTTAATTTAGGCAATTGTGCTACTTTTTAAGTTTTGAAACAACCCTACTTCTCTTTAGCTGAATCATATATTAGACATGGTATCACAGCTTGGGGCCGGTCTAAAAATTGTAAAAGCTTACAGCAAACACAAAATCAAATTTTCAAAATATTATTAAAAAATTACGAACACAACAAACAACTACTGCAATACGAATAAATCTATGGCAACATTAACAAAACAAAATCAAACAACAACAATATACGAAAACAACACGAATATTAACAACTCAAATCTCCAAACAAACCTCAACAACACAAATCTTAACAACATTCATCATAACAGAAATTTCAACAACTCAAATCTAATTAACATTATCAACCCAACAACACAAATTTCAACAATAGAAACGCAAACAACACCAATACAAATGTTATACAAAACAACAGCACTCACATTAATATTACTTCGTACATAAACACTAATAGTAACAACTTTACATCCTCAACACTAACAACAACACAAAAGTACACACCACAAACATCACCAATACAACCATATCCACAATACTACAGGCATCAGCATAAACATTAATACCAACAACTCAAACAAAAGCCACAGAACTACCATTCACACCAATAACAGAGCCAACACAGCAAACAACATACTTAGCTACCAAACTACAAATATTCATTAAACATCACAAGCATATACAGCACCATCCTGATCAAAGTATTTTACAACGATCCCAGATTACTTAAACCTATCGATCACTTGTACAATACAAGACGTCGAGCAAAAGGAAGATACAAAGTAGAACGCCAAAGAAGTACCTACGGCAAAAATTCCCTAAATGTGAATATAGCAAACACATTTAATAATATATCCATCCATAAGTATTCTAAACATACATAATACTCACAGAAGAAAAAAACAATTGAAACTACATTTTATAAATTCGCAATGAAAAGATAAAAAATTATAATTTATTTACTATTTTTTAACAAATAACTATATCCTGCCAAAGGCTTGTCTGCAGAATCAGATTTAAGAAAACTTTAAATTAATTCCAAATTAATAATAATAAAGAATAATAAATAATAAAATTTATCTCTATATAGTTAAATTTTGGATTCAGTCGCATGTTTTTATGTTGACTAATTTATTCCCAATTTTAGGTTTTTAAGGCGTTCAAATTAATCGTCAACCATGGGTCTTTATGTAGTTAAATTTGCGCTTTAGTCTTATGCCCATATGTAGTTCCTATAAAGCTCCAATCATAAGTTTTTTTTTTTAAAGGCGTTTATATTGTTCAATTTAACCCTCAATGTTAGCTCTTTATTTAGTTCAAATATAGCTTCAATCCTAGGTCCTTATGTTGTTTAATTTTAGCTTCCAGTTTATGCCGTTAAGTAGTTCAAAATAATCGTAGGCCTTTATTTAGTTCAAGTTTAGCTTTAAATTTGTGCGTTTAATTAGCTGAAATTTATCATCAATGATAGGATTTATTTAATTTAATTTTAGCTTCAATGTTATGCCTTTAAATAAAGGGTGCTTCAAATAGATATACTTTTTTGAATAGCCTTTTTTTGACAGATCACGTATGAGTCGTGTGATGCTGTCATGTTATTTTTGTTTAGTATTGTTTGGCATTTCATAATGGAAACGCTTACGCCTGAACAACGTTTACAAATCAACATAATCGGCCAACTGAGCGTACTATACGCAACACCATCGCCCATTTTGAGACCCAGCATTCATTATTGGATAATATTTGACCGAATAGACCAGGTCCAGCATGCTGTCAAGACTTGGAATCATCGGTCCATTTTTCTTTAAAAATGCTGCCGGTGTGAACGTAACCGTCAATGGCGATCGTTACCATGCCATGACAACTGACTATTTGATGCCGGAAATGGAAGCTCGTGATCTCCGCGACATTTGGTTTCAGCAAGACGGCGCCACTTCCCACACATCGCATTAATCAATGGATTTATTGAGATAACACTTCGGTGAGCACATACTTTCACGTTTTGGGCCGGTCGATTGGCCACCAATATCGTGTAATATCACACCGTTAGACTTTTTTCTGTGGGGATGTGTAAAGTCTAAAGTTTATGTGGACAAACCCGCTTCGATTCAGGCCTTAGAGGAAAACATCAATGCTCGAATGGGTCATCGAAAATGGTACTCAACGGAGAGACGTAGCAACGGCCAATATTTGATAGACTAATCTTCAAAAAATAAATGCCAAAGAATGTTCTTTCAAATGATAATAAACATTTCCCATTATTTTTGAATTTTCTGTGTTTTTTCTTAAAAAAAAGTAGGGAACCTCAAAATGGATCATGCTCTCCAATTAGTATTTAAGTAGTTCAAATTTATCGTCAATCTAAGGTCTTGGAGTAGTTAAACTTTAACGTCAATCTTAGGTCTTTATATTGTTCAATTTTGATTTCTGTCTATAACCTTTATGTAGTTCAGCTTTGGCTTCAATCTTTATATGCAGTTTAATTATAGCTTCAATATTTGGCCTTTGTGTAACTTAATTTTAGCGAAAGTCATTTAGTTCGTATAAAAAATGTAACATACATAACTCCTCATTTGCAAAATATTGCCTTTAAACTATCAAATTATCTGCTAAAGCAATTACAAAGTCATTAATATTTAAATAAATTCCACGAAAAAAAAATGAGACTGCCTCAGCATTAGTTATAAACCTCAACATAATTTGAAATATTAAACCAAACAAAATTCTAATTACAAATAAAATCCACTTAAATGCATGCAATCTTAGTAAATCTCATTAAGATTTAAGCAGATCATTATTGAGACACAGAGAGGCATATCAAAAACCACAACAAGTCAACAAGCAAGTGGTAACATAGACACTCTAATAAGAAAAAACGTTTAGAAAAATTATGTAACAAATAATGGCATAACTAACCATATATGTATGTATGCCAACAACATATGCCAGCATATTACCCACTTGTTTTTGCTAACCAGATTCACCAAATACAAAAATAACCAATAAACCCTTAAGGCATGTTATTAAAATTAACATGGGTTCAAAATAGGAAGGCGTCAACAGCAACTAAACAGAAATCGTTAAGAAAAAGCAGCAGCAAAAAAAAACTGTTTGAACAAAATAAAAACAATTTTCAAAGCTGTCAAATATTTAAACTCATAAACACACTTGTACTCACATGCTAACACTCTAACGATCCAGCAGTTCTGGGTGGCTGTCCCCAAATAGTCTGTCTCTAATTGCAAAATATTATAATGCAATAAAAATTGAATGTTACTTCTTTATACAAAGATACTGTACAGTGATAATTGACTTTTAGCTAGATTACCTGGGTGCACTGCAAGGAGCTCATAAGTACCAAATCAAACAAAAATATATACAGCCATGGACAGTTAAATAGCGCACTTTAATGTTTTAATAGTGTAACAGAGATTAAATTCATGATTTTTTCCCCATTTTTCCATCAGGACCAATCAGATTAATTTTGGTTTCATCTGTGAAAAGCACTCTTTTCCTTATTCCGGTGTAGTTTTACAAAAGACAATTGTGTATTTATACTATTTTTTTACAAGAGTGGTTTGTTTCTGATTTTCTTTGTAAACATGTATCCCAAAGTTACTCATTTATTTCATACATAATTGTTTTCGATGACAGGATCTAGCTTACTTTTTTTACTATCGAATTATTCTTACGTAGTGCTGGTCTTTTGCGGTGGTTTATTCCGAATTTTCTTTACATTAGCAAATTAGCATCTGGTTTAACACATTTTTTCTCAAGTCTTGAGTGCGAGCCTCTTCGCATTTTGATTGGCAAAATTAATGATAAACAATATTTTTGTTAAATTACACAATAATTTACCACCGAAATTAACATCAACTATATTTGTTTAAAATTGAAACTGTGTGCTATTTCATTGTCCAACCAAAAAAAAACTCAATTTCTAATAAAATATAAAGCAAAAAATTCCCTGTTATTATCATTCCATTTTCAATATAAAACGTTTTGCAATTCATAGAACATTAATGGGCTATTTCTCTGTCCACAGCTATGAACTGGCTTCAGTCTAGAGATTAGGCATTTTTTTTAAAATTCTTGTCTCTTAGGTAAACATTGACCACTTCTAAAACTACTGGACACAGTTTATACAAAATCTGATATTTTATGTAAGTACGACGAAGAACAAAAAATAGCTGAACAAAATTAATGAAAACACAAATTGATTGAAAAAATATTAACAAAACACATGCGCTTATACAAAAATTTAGTTTAATTTTTCTTTTTTTCTAAAGTAAAATACTTCACCATGAAATACGTTTACAAATTGGCTCTTTCTAGGGGGTCTCTAGTGGTTGCTCGCTAAACAGATACTTAAAAAAAGTGTCAAAAACATGCACAGATATTTACATAGTTATAGTGAAATAATTTACATACATGTGATAAGCATGTATTCAGCCCAAAGACTGTTAAACAGGCAGACTGGCAGACAGACCCAGCAGGTTTTTTTTTTTGCACAATTTTTTACAGTCTTAACACCAAAGTCTTAACTCAAAAAAAAAATAAAATCGAAAACTGCCAAAAAAGAAGAATTTGCAAACTGTTTAAAACTGTCAATTGCAAATAAAATGGTAAGATAAATATTTACAATAATAATGAAGCAGCTATTAATAAAGGGCGATTTATTTAGAGCTTTTTAATTTTAAATATGACTCCAAAGAACAATCTCTGGTATTTACTTTTCAATGAGAAATCGTAAGTTAATTTTCTATCACTCTTTTTTAATATTTCTACCAATGTTTCTCTAAAAGCATAAAACTTATGGCTCTCATGTCTGGATTTGTAGCTGGCTTAACCAGGAACCCTTTTGACTTCACATAACCCCAAAGACATAACTTGATCTAGGCGGCATGTTGACAACTACGAAAATGAAAATTAGCTGCTTTTCAAAACGATTTCTTAATAAATGAAATGATTTCCGTTAAGTTTTGGATATTATCCCTACGGGCTAATTTCGGTCAATTATATTTTCTTCTTTAAATGATGTAAATGAAACAATTTACTTCATCAATTTGCTCTACGTTTCGTCGATGTGATTTCCAATTGTCCAAAAAAATATTACTTTACAATGTAATTCTTTAAATTATTAAATTAATAAACTCAGGCCAAATAAAATTTCTCTAACAATAAATATTAAAAAAAAAAGTTCAACAATTTTTCGTTAAGAAAAAAAAAACAGAAAACTCTAACAAAATACGCAAGAAACGGTGTAAAAAGTTGTCATTCCATCTCCGAAGTTTTGTAGTCTGCAAAAAATAGAATCTACCAGAAAGCAAAAATGACAACAATAACATGCATTGCTGATATTGTCAACCAACCGTAGACGCAGCAATAAATATGACAACAAATTTTTAATAATAATTAAAAGAATACACACACATTGCAAACGTATGTAGACTTCGTTCTACCTCTATAACATGTAAAAAGAAATATGATTAATTCCCGAAAACTTTTTCTCAATAATGGTGAGTTAAATAGATGTTGTACTTGTATATCTTGGACAACAAACATTGCTGGGTAAACATTGGCAGGATTGAAAATGCATTCCGATGTGCCAATTGTGTAGAAAATATTACTTTACGGAATTATAAATTAAAATGAACTCAAGCCAAATAAAATTTCTCTAATAATAAATTTCCATAATATTAATATCTCCATAAATACATATTTCCCTGATATACGAGTATTGTCAAACAATAAAGAATAAAGAGTGATTTTTTAAGAACTTTTCGATTTTGATAAAAAAAACAAGTAAGAGTTTATATATGCGGCTATGCCGAATCTTATAAACCCACAACCAAATCACCTATTATGGAGATACAGGTGTACGCACTCTACGTATGCGTATTGGTTGTTTAATGTTCAATAATGTAAATTTGCTGCGAAATTTAGTCACAAGATTCCGAATAGATGGCCTCAGATGTTCACCCAACCTGACCATAAAATGGAAGAATTTGCACGATACACTTTTTTAACCAATCATTAGTTTTGATAATAAAATTCAACAATCTTTAACCAAAACATGTTAGATGAATTCACATGTTTAACAGTAACATGTTGCATGTTAAATGTTGAACAGTAACATGTTACACTAAAACAACTGGGACCAAATTACCGCATTCGATATCGAGTAAAATTTATCATAATTTTCTTATTTGAGATTATGGCATTCGATATCGAGCAAGAAATTTAGTACATTTTATCATAATTTCGATATCGAAATCATATTTCGATACGATAGCTCATTCGATCACGAATGCGGTAATTTGGCCCCTGAGCTGTCAAAACCAAAAAGAAAAAAAAATCACCTTTTATTACCCAACTGTTCATGAATTCCAAACGAAAAAATCGTCTAGAAATTTTAAAGAGTTTTCTGGTAATTTTCCAACAAATTTCTAAACGTCACAATGCGTCTTCTCAACGCATTGTGAATTTCTCTGTATAGTGTAAATTGTATTCGGTTTCGTTTGACTATTACTTACGCTCAGCTTTACCGCAGTACATTAATAAACTACCTGCATGTGTATTTGTGTTATTTTTCTAACAACATTTGCCTGTCTATCAATTAGCAACTTTTTTAACATTAGCGAAAGCTTTTAATGGCAAAAGTAAACACACATATTTACATATACTTTTTCATAATTAACCGTTACAAGTTTTCACCACCACATATAGATTTGTAAACACATGTGTTGGTTTAAGCTAAAACGGGCCTAACTCAACATTTAATTGGTTTTCATTAAATGCAAAAAACTAGGATCATAAGGGCTACAATCTAAAGATTATAGCCAGCGAAAAGGTTCCCTCAACATTTATGGTTAATGTTGAAAAAATTCTACCAAATATGTATGTTAACAACTAAATTTAAACAAAACTGACATAAGCCCTTTCTATCTAAAGCCATTGATATACATATTTATTATTACACTTTAAAAAAAAAAGTTACATGAAACATATGTTATTAGTTAAGACATTTTTAAAGTATATTTAATCTTAATTAGATAAATACTGATGATTTAGACAACATTTTGTTTAACTTTGACCAAAGTCTTACACACAGCTTCAAAAGTGCATAAGCACCAGTGAATTTTGTGATTTTTTTAAGATTATGAAAAGCATTATAGTTCAACTTAATTTTTTTTTCATAACCGAATCTATTATTCAACCAAATATCCAACAAAACGAAACTTTTAAATTTCAATCGATGGATAGATTTTAGGATTTTCATTATCTTAAAAAAATCAAATAATTTGTTGTGTTTACTCACTTTTGAGGCTCATAGTATTTCAATTATAAACTATATTATTTCTGGAAGTGTATTTCTCATATTTCCCCGCAGTTTTATAAGTACTCAAAGTATTCTAATTATCTATATTGTATAGTTATTTGAATCTGTCTGTAAATTATATATTTTCAGGCCATTTAAGAAATATGTGCTGTTTGTAATGCATTCAAAAGTCAATTGGTTACTTTATACATCAGAGGTAATCGAGAGGGAAGTCAATTGACCTTGTAAAATCTCCGCGATTGTCATTAGTTTCATGTCCTGTAAGTTTAATTCTCTGCTCGATGTTGTGATCGGACTGCTAATACCTGTTGGATGTGCCATGCGATTCCTTCAACGTTTTTGTTTTCTCTGTGTTGTTTGCTGGGTTGTATATTACTATGTACATAATATTTAAATTTAGCCACATATTTCTTGTACTATTTATTGGTGTGTTTAAATTCTCACAGTATTTTTGCTGCAAAAAATCTACACTTTGGAAACAAACGCATTTACTCCCAGCATTAGACAAACACAAATATTTACTAACATAATAAATACATAGTTTGCATATTTGCAAGTAATTGCGTAAATATTTATTATTAACAATATGTTTGATTTTAAATATACTATAATAATAGAAATACAAATATTATTATGCAAATATACACATTAAAAACAGAAGCCTGTTTTACCAGAATTCACAAACACGTAATTATAGTTTTAGATAGACCGATTTTAAGTTCATTTAATTTCACTACTGAATTTGTTGTATTCTACATGTGTACATAACGTAAAGATGACATACAAACATATTTAGCATACAAGTGTGAAAATTATGCTAAAAATACGTTTTAACAATTAATTAGCAACAATTATAATATTGTTGCAACATATTCATTTCTATCATAATATGTTTATCTATGTATTATATATTATAACTACACATCTAATATTTACCATGTGAAAGTAATATTACATAATAAAAATTGTGCTGAAATATAAATTCGCGAGAACTGCAAGGTGTGTGTTTTATACTCGAAAATAATTATCGATGCATAGCCATTAAATAGTTAGTAATTATATGCAGATTTTGGCCTTTTGTATTTATGTATTTAAATTAATTATAACAGATTTATTTCAAACTAAATTAGCTCAAGTATTATATTTGTTAATTAAAATATTGTGCAATTTTAATAATTATTTTGTAAAATATGTACATGTATTTATGCAAACACAAATTTATGTATACCTATGTATACGAGGACGGTTCGGAAACTTCTCAGCCTAGCACAGTTAATTGTTCAAAAACATTTTGATCTCCTTAAACTTCAATATACTTAGTCCAACGCTTATCTAGCAATAGGCCTTCAAAATAGTGGTTTACAACTGTAATTGCTAGGGATTTGTTTAGATTTGGGAACAGGCAAATGTCACTGGGAGCTAAGTCAGGTAAATAAGGTGGGTGGTCAAGCAATTCGTACTTTAATTCGTTGATTTTAGCCATTGTTAAAACACTTTTGTGCGCTAATGCGTTGTCTTGATGAAAAATAATTTTTTTGTCTTGTAAGCCAGGACGTTTTTCTCGAATTTTTAAATTTATTTGGTCCAAAATGTTGCAATAGTACTCTGAATTTATAGTTTTACTCTTTTGCAGATAGTCAATCAATATGATGTCTTTGATGTCCCAAAAAAAAACCGTTGCCATAACCTTGCCAGCCGATTGAATTGTTTTTGCCTTCTTTTGGACAGTTCCTTCAGCTTCAGTCCATTGCTTGAATTGCTCTTTTGTATCTGGAGTATAGTGGTGGATCCATGTCTCATCCACAGTTATGAAACGACGCTTAAAATCTATTTTGTTTCTTATGCGCTTTTGGTCGACTGTTAACAAATGCGGCACCCATCTTGCAGAAAGCTTTTTCATTTGTAGTTCTTCATGCAAAATTATATGGACACGATTATTTGAGATGCCCATGTTATTAACTATTTCTGCTAACACATTCATCATATCATTGTTAATTTCTTGTCTCGATTAAGCTTTTTTATTTAAATATTTAATGACACCACGAATTTCTAATTTTGCCATTGTAAAAAAATCGCGGATGCATCTTTTTTGAATACCTGTTTCTTTATGAAGGAGTTGTCAGATCGAAAAGAAATTTAACATGTGTTCATAGCACAGATGGAAGTTTGCAAAACACTTTACTTTTTTCTGTTTATACCGCAAAGAAGTTTCCGAACCGCCCTCATATGTACACACATATCGGGTAAATTAATGGATAAACGTACTAAGTCCACTTTTTATGAAAACTGGAATTTATTTAAGCAACTTTAGCTTTAATTGTAATTCTTAATGTTGCTCAATTTCAGCTGCAATCATAGAACTTGATGTTGTTATATTTTAGCTTTAGTCGTAGGACTTTATGTTTTTCAAATTTAGCTTTAATCTTAGGACCCCATGTTGCTCCATTTTATTGTTGGTCTATATGCAGCGCAATTTTAGCTTCAATCGTAGGTTTTTATGTTGGTCACATGTAGCTATAACCGTAGATCTTTTTGAAGTTTAATTTCAGCTTCGATCCGTGTCTTTATGAAGTTCAATTTTAGCTAAATTCAACATTAGGGTTAATGTTGTTAAATTTTAACTTCAATCGTAGATCTTTATGTAGTTTAATTTTTGCTACAATCGAAGGTCTTTGTGTAGTTCTAATTTACATTTAATTATGTTGTTGTATATTCTTAGGCCTGGTTATTAAGTTTTAATATGTAGTTCGATTTTTGCTTTAATAACTATTAATCAAGCCAAATAATTAAATAAACTAATTTTGCGGATTTTATAAATAAAGAAAATAGTTTTAGAAAATTCTTTGTGGCTTTTGTAAAGTTTATACAAATAGACTTATGACATTTACTCACTTAGAAAATAATATATTCGTGCATATACAACATACATCTAGATATTTTATTAGTTGTAATTAAAATGATTAATGTATTTTCTCTTTTCTATTTCAGGTAAACAAAAACAAACAAAATATGTTTATTAATTTTATTAATATTATAAGTAAGTATTTACAACAAACTTGATGAAGCTAATTAATGAACAGGATACATTCACTCTAAAGTCCCAATTTACACGTAGCAATACTTATTGAAAAGATTGATACAACTTTTTCCTTGAAATTTATTCAGTGTTTACACAGCACAATTCGTATTGCTTAAATAGTTCGTATTTTTATTTAGTTCGTATTTTTATTTGTCTAAACATATGCAATAAGAATAAGAGAGTAACACGAGCTGCTAGTACAATCAAGTATTATTTTCCCCGCACCACAATGTCTAAATGTTAATATAAATCCATATCAATTTAATAGTAATAATAAAGAGTAATATTCAGCTGAAAAAAAAATCAGCTTAGCTTAAAGAATTGCTTCGTGTAAATTGGGACAAAGGAAAGGAAGTCTACACGAAAGTCGCTTAAACATGTAGTCTCACGTTGATTAAAAAAATGTACATATTTTAGACACTTTGTAACAAGTTTGTAAACTAAACTAAGAGAAAGACTTTCTTTCTGGAAAATATTTCAAATTTTGGATTAAAATTTTTTTTTATTTACGAACTTATACCGTTGAAAATCAAATATATAATGGGAGTGTCAAAATTCAAACAAATTTTGAATTAGTGGCAATTTGTGCATTAAAGTTTTGTCAACTAAAATGTCGAAAATAATAAAAGTTTATCGGTCAAAGTTCGAGTATTTTCACCTTGATGGTTTGATTCTTAATCTTCGAAATTGACTTATTGACACAGAACAAAAGAATACACAGCTAAATGCTAAAACCATCACTGCAGAATAGTTTTTCGAAAGTGTTTACGTTATTTTTGGTAAAGACATGTGAACGGCTTTTATTTTCAACAAGATGGTGGTGTCTCATTTTAATTTCCGTGAAACATCAAATATTGTTTGATACCTAAACTTGTCTTGGCTATTCGCTTTTTGATATTCAGAATTGACCCTCTAGATCCTTCTATATAACACCACTGTATATCCGTTTATGGAGTTATTTAAAGCTAATAAACCCACAAATGCCGAAACATTTGTGAAAATTGTTCATGGACAATTTGATAGTCGAATGGAGGACGTCTACTCAGAGTTCAAATTTAATAGTAAATGAATACAGCAATAATTTCCGCATGATTACAGAATATTCAATAATATTATGTTCACTGTAGTTTCTGCAATCATGTAAATCGTAGCTGTTAAATATAATGATTTATGAAACCATATAAATAATTGCAGCAGTCATAATATTGATACGAATTTATAGGGATTTGAAATAACGTAATAGAGCGTAACATCTTAGCAACTCCTTAGTTTCACTGATTTGTGAGTAATTTGCTTTTTAATATGTCACAATATTATTGTATAAGAAACAAAATCGTTTACAAATTCCTCAAAAATCTGACCGTGTCTGGTACAATGATTGCAAACAATGTTAAGCTTCCAAAAACTACTGAAAATTATGTTTTAAAACTATACAAGCCAACCTCTACTTAGATTACATATAATAAGTTGGAAGAAAAAAAACTGCGTTCAATAAGGCCCCATATATTCTTCTTTAAATATAATTCCAATATAAAATTGTTTTTCTAAACTGCTGCCCTCATTTATATTTTATATTCCATCCTATAGTATAATCTCGTTCCATTTGATCACGGTATTTCATGTGTCAGTTTCGGAGTTAACTTAATTTTATATATTTCTCTCAGTGCAGCTTAACCATGCAAAAATTTGGTTTTACATTTAAATAATTTAAACATTTTGGTGCAAAAAAATGCCAAATTAAATTAACATGTACTTTAGTTTATTTATTGTAAATAGACAAAATCGTGTTTAACATATTAACAAAATAATTTACACAATTTGCATGGATATGTCTAGTTTGCACTTTATACGTTAAACAAAGTAAAAATTGTAGCAGATAAAAAACGTATATATGTGAGAATTTATAACAAAATAAACAACAACAAGTTATTTTAATTTAAAAGAAATCTTTTTTTTTATTTTATACCTGTAAAATTTATGAAATTGGATTTATCACATTTGCTTATCAAGCAACTTTAAGTTAAAGTTTAGTTGCTTTTAATTCTGTCAAAATTCATTTGTCACAACTAACTGTGAGTTGCCCTAATTATTATAAATATTAACAAATACGTAGCTATTTATTATATGGAAATTATAGTTTCAAATAATCAGTAAATTTTCCCTTTTAATATTTATACGAGATACTAATGAAGTATAAGTCTTTATTTCTTTCATTCCCTTTTAACGTTAAAAAGGATTATCAAAATGTGTTTTTATCAAACATTTACTTTTATGAAATTATTTCTGTATATCTTAACATGTAATTAATATCTAATTAAATATTAATTAATAAAGTAATAAATTAATATTTAAAACATTGTTCATAAATAATTTAGCTACACTACAGAAGCTTTCTTTTAAAAGCCTGATAGACACACTTTTAATATTAGCAGCAATCGTAGGTCTTTATGTTATTCAATTTTAGCTTCAATCAGAGTACTTTATGTTGCTCAATTTTAGGTTCAATTGAAATTCTTTATGTTGTTCAAACGTAGGAATTTATATTATTCAATTCCTGCTTCAATTATAGGTCTTTATGTTGTTAAATTTTACATTTAATCAGAGGTATTTATTTTGTTAAATTTTATCCTCAATCTTAGATCCTTATGTTGTTCAATTTTAGCTGCAATTAGAGGTCTTTATGTTGTTCATTTTTATCTTCAATTAGAGGTCTTTGTGTTGTTCAAATTTAACTTCAATTAGAGGTATTTATGTTGTTCAAATTTAACTTCGATCGTAGATCTTTATGTTGTAAAATTTTAGCTTAATTCGTAGGTCTTTATGGTGTTCATCTTTTTCTTCAATCAGAGGTCGTTAATTTGTTCAATTTTAGCTTCAGTCGTAGGTCTTTTTGTTGTTAAAATTTACATCCAAACAGAGGTCTTGATGTTGTCCAATTTTAGCTTCATTCGTAGGTCTCTTTGTTGTTCAATATAACCTTCAATTAGAGGTCTTTATGTTGTTCAAATTTAACTTCAATTAGAGGTATTTATGTTGTTCAAATTTAACTTCGATCGTAGATCTTTATGTTGTAAAATTTTAGCTTAATTCGTAGGTCTTTATGTTGTTCATCTTTTTCTTCAATCAGAGGTCTTTATGTTGTTCAATTTTAGCTTCAGTCGTAGGTCTTTTTGTTGTTCAAATTTACCTCCAAACAGAGGTCTTGATGTTGTTCGATTTTAGCTTCATTCGTAAGTTTCTTTTTTGTTAATTTTTATCTTCAATTAGAGGTCTTTATGTAGTTCTATTTTAGCTTCAGTCGCCGATCCTTATGTTGTTCAATTTTAGCTTCAGTCGTTTGTCTTTATGTTGTTCATCTTTTTCTTCAATCAGAGTTCTTTATGTTGTTCAATTTTAGCTTGTGTCGTAGGTCTTTTTATTGTTCAAATTTACCTTCAGTCAGAGGTTTTTATATTATTTAAATTTATCTTCATTCGCTGGCCTTTATGTTGTTCAATTTTTTCCTCAATCATAGATCCAAATATTATTCAATATTACCTTCAATAATAGGATTTTATTTTGTTCAATATTACCTTCAATTAGAGGTCTTTATGTTGTTCAAATTTATCTTCAATCATAGAAATGTATGTTGTTCAATTTTAGCTTCAGTCGTAGATCTTTTTATCATTCAAATTTACCTTCAAACAGAGGTTTTGATGTTGTTCAATTATAGCTTCAGTCGTAGGTCTTTTTGTTGTTCAAATTTACCTCCAAACAGAGGTATTTATGTTGTTTATTTTTATCTTCAATCAGAGGTTTTTATATTGTTAGGTCTTTATTTCGTTAAAGTTTAGCTTAAATCGTAGGTTTTTCTGTTGTTCAATTTAACTTTAATCATAGATTTATATATAAACTTATATATAACTTTCTTTAAAACCTAAAAATACTTTAATATAGCTTATCCCCTGGTCTACTATTACCTGATACACAGCACCTCCACCAGCACCAGCCAACCACAACCCACTCTAAATACTATTTAAAGACTTCAAAGACATTAGGTAAATAAATAAAAACCAACAAATAAACAGAAAATTGTCTCCAACACATGCATTTTTTCAGTCATTTCTTCAGTCTGTCTGCATAATTGCATTTAAAGACCGTCTAAAAACCATAAATTATCATTTAAGAGCAAACAGCAAATCGCCCTGTTCGTTCGTTTAAGGAAATATCATGTCAATTGTCATTGATTACAAATGTAACAATAATTTTTTACATAAATTACAACATATTTGGCTAAAACTTCACACACAACTGCTGCTATTTATAACCTTAACAACAATAATAACAAACACTTTTAAGAAAACTTTCAAGCATAAACAGGAAACTGCAACTATTTGCTACAAGTTGCAAACAACCAACGTTTAACTAACAAATGTTAACGTTAGTAGCCACAAAACTGACATTTTTGGTAATAAAAAAAAGACAAAAAAAAATATATTATAAATAGATATATGCAGATTACAATGGTTGGGCAGCAACATAGAGTAGTAAAGATAAACAAACTGACAACAATGGAAATATTTAAGGTCACTAACCTAACACCACAAATAACATAAGTTATGTTAACAAAGTCGGCATGGTGCATGCATGGTTTATAAATGTAAATAGTTTTTTAATAAAATAAAATGTGTTAATCATGGTATTAGATTGTGAAACCAAGTTAGAGACAAATTGGTTAAAGAGTTTAAAGGTTTGACTAAAAATATATCCAATGATTTTGCTTAAAGAACAACTCCAGATCCGCGAAAGCTTTTCCTACACTCAAAAAAAAGACATGTACTAAATTTAATGAAAAAAAATTCCTTAAAAATAGTTTAAAAAATTCCCTAAATTTGAGTAAAATTTAACTAAAATTAAGGAAATTTTATTAAAATGTTATAAAAATGACTAAATCTGAGTAAAAAAGCAAATAGTTCATAAACTTGAAATTAGTTTCTTATTTTCTATAGATAAATTACTTGATTGTAGGAAAATATTATTAACCGCAAAATAATATTTACTAGAAATTAATAATTTTTTCCTAAACTTAAGGGAATTACATCATAAAATTAAGTAATTTTGCTTTTAGTTCAAAAAACTGAGTTCAGTAAATGGTTTACTCCAAAATAGTTCATAATTTATAATATACTTAAAACTTGTTAATGGTTTTCTTTGACATTAGTTAAAATTTTCCTAAATACTGAGAATTTTATATTGCATTTTAATACATATTTATTAAACTTCTACTTCGAGTTTATTGCTTACTAATTATTAAGAAATGCTTTCAAGAATCTAGTTCAGATAAATTAAGAAGCAAAGCAATATATTATTTCCTACCATTGAATAAAAGATGTCTTACTTCTTAAAAAGTAACAAACTGATATTTAGGAATATCTTCCTTAAAAAAAGTACAGATAATTTTTAAACAATTGTATAATTGAAAATCGTAACTGGTACAATTGTGCTTTGATTTTAGAACATAATTAACTAAATATTACTTAAAATGTAAAAAAAATATAGTAAAAATTTACTTGTATTTAGTATATATTTTCTTGAAACAGGTAAGTTAAATTCATAAACAAATAATGTAGATAATTTAAAAAATAATGAAAAATTTTACTAATTTGAAGTAAAAATTTCTTACAAAAATATTGAACATAAAGTCGTTTTCTTGAAAAAAAAATAGTTTTTGAAAACTTTTTTATAAGTAAATATTTACTAAATTTTAGAAAATAATTTACTTAATTTTGAAATATTTTGAACTTAAACGTAGAACATTTTATAACAGATATGACAATACCAAACTTGAAATTAAGGTGATAAGTAATGCTAAAGTACTGGTTTTTACCTCTAAAAATGATGAACCTGTTTTTTATTAAGTTTTAATAATATATTAATTAAGTACCAAACTATAATATATTAATTAAGCAACAAACAATTTACACATTTTCATTGATTTAATTTTATAAAAAATGTCTTTAATTATTTAATTATCAAATCTTCATTATTAAAATTCTACATAATATATTTATAAGAGTTGACACTACTATTAATGTACCAAATACATATAAGGGTTATTTAAATGAAGAAGAGAGCGAGAGAAAGAGATCTATAAATAGTGCTGATAAATCTTACCATTTACATAGATACTTAAATAATCGTATCATATTATTTGGTTAATCAATGTAAAAACAACGCTCTTTTTATACATTATATAAATGCATAATATTGTTACAATTTGAACCAGGGGAAATTGTTTAAAATTGCATTTTTATTAATAAATCTTAACCATATATATATATTTATGTGATAACAAACTAAATAAATAAACCGAATACCTAAACTAAATACGATTAGGTAAATTGCAAAATTAAGCAGCACTTGCGTAATATTGGAATGTTGAAAGTAACTGTTTTAGTTATACAAAAAACACACATACTAGTTTTCTTTTGATTTTAGTTTTATTCTGAACGAGTTGTAGTTGAAAACAGTCGATTGAAATATAAAAATATAAACTGTGTATTAACACTTAAAATAAAAGTGAAAAATTAAAAATATAACAATTAAATTTTAAATACAATTATTAACAAAAATATAAAAAGGAAAGTGGTAAGTATTTATTGTCAACTATAGAATATGTACTATGTACATACATACATACATTGCCGTGTTTAAGTTATACAAGTGTCAATTTACAATATTAAAAAGTGAAAAGTTAGTTTATGAAGAGTTAGTTTATGTATGTAATGTATGTACGTAATTTGACAAAAGTTTCGTAACATTGTTTTTGTATTTATAAGCATATTTGTGCATGCACATTCTTTTTGATTATTTGTTGTTGCTTCATTTGTTAGTGTTTAAATGCGCCAACGTCGTCTGATGAATTGAAATGTTATAATAATGGAATCCGCAGACACTTTAAAATATGTATTAACACTACTCAAGGGAGATGAATTTTTGGAAATTTTTAAAGGTATTTTTTGTTGTTTTTATCATGTTTTTTTTTATTAGCCATAATTACATTTTGTTTTTTTTTAGACCATAACATTGATACAAATGCATTAAAATATATGACACCAAGCCGTTTAGATGTTATAGTTCCCAAACCATTATTCGGTGTAAGAATAATATTATTCGAGCATCACCTCAAAACATGGCAAAATGAGATGTCGTCGTCCTTTAATGATTCAAAACAATCATCAATAAACTCATAATTAGAACATGAAGAAGTAAGTTTATTTTTCGGTCTTTTTCTAATATATTTACAAAATTTATCCGAAATAGTTTAGTATTGAAGCAGTATTAAAATAGTCTATATCCGGGAAATCGATTTTAACTTATTATGACATCAATATATTTGCATATTCTTGAAAATAACTCGGAAAACTTTGAAAATATAGAACTGATATGTGTGTTACAAATATATATACTTAAACAATTTTCTTTAAAACAAGGTTTTCAATTTTTAAATTTGAGCTTTTACGTAATTATTGTTTGTTTCCTTAAATTCAAAAAGTGCATCTGTATTCAAATTTCATATTTTCCAATGAATATTTAATTATTTGTAACTCCAAATATATGATGCGCTATTTGTATTTTTGTAACGACTGCCTTGGAATAGTATAATTTGGAAGACTAAGGACCTTCAGTGTTCCATAGCCAAAGAAGCAGTGTGTCACAAAGAGTGTCCCTTCCACGTAGTTCTTCTGAAAAGAACCATAATTTAACTATGAAAAGGCTCTGAATTTTCTCACAATTTATCACGTAGCAGTTAATTCTGAAGTACATTTTTTTAAATTGTTTTCCTTGTTTAAACAGAATCCTTAAGTATACATATAATATAAAATTAGATCTGTAATTTACTGCATCTAAAATTCAAGAAATTTATGAAGTTAATTAATTTATATATTTCTATTTTTTCAAATTATTAAAATTTTATCATATGTGAAAATATTTTCATCATATTATGTTAGCCCTGAGTTATTAGAATATAAAATACTACCAGCAACATCCATAAAGTCACCTCCAATTCATATTCATGAATTAAACTGTAACTGCTATTTAAGACCTATTAAATACTTGGTAATTATAAAGAAATAATAAAATTAAATTTAAATCCTGCACAAATATTATATTGTAATTTAAAAATATATCTTCAAAACTATAATTAAATCAAATATTAATCTAAATTTCAAACAAAAATTAAAAATACTTTTTATATAAAAAAAAATTAAATTTAAATCCTGTAAAAATATTCTATTGTAATTTAAAAATATATCTTCAAAACTATAATTAAATCAAATATTAACCTAAATTTTAAGTACTTTTTTTGTTATTCCTACATTGTAAAATATTTTAATAATAAATAAACCTTTTAAAGAACCTATTCGTATACGTTTATTTCTAGATAAAGCAATATTTAGCATCTAGGAAAATAATATTAAAATTAAGTAAATATACTACTCCTAAATTGGGAAAAATGTAATTGTATTTAGTACTTTTATTCTAGTAAGCTAGAAAAAATTGGTTACTACTTGGTACATTTATTCCTTAAAATAATGAATAAATGTACTAGATAGTAACATATTTTTTATTTTATTAGAGTAAATGTATTTAATAAGTAACAGTACATTTCTTCCTATTTTCTGGGAGTAATTTACTCTGTTTTAGTATTTTTTTCCGTTAATTTTAGTCAATTTTTTTCTACTGGGGTGGATGCGCTTACTCAATTTCAGTTCTTATTTGCAGATTTTTTTCCTTGTTTTAAGGCTTAAATGTACTCTTTTTTTACATATATTGTATCCAATTTTGGGAAAAAATTAACCTAAATTCATAACTTTTTTATAAGTTTTTGGTAACATATTTATTAAATCGAAGTAAATTTTTACTCAGAACTATTACATGCTGTCATAATTTTAAATAAAAAAGATTTATCTTTTTAACTAAAATAGAGGAAAAATTTCCTAATTTTTATTGTTCTCTCAAATTTATCTGAACTATATTCTTGTAAATATTAACTAAAATGAAGGAATGTTTCAGATAATTTATGAACTAGTGTAAAAATAATTTTTTCCACTATTCTAGTTAAAATTTACTATAATTTAGGAAAATTTTGTATAAAAGTAGGAATTTCGGACTAATATTAAGTAAATTTTTTTTCCCAATATTAAGGAAATTTTTTACTGACTTGTAATAAAAAATGTCTTTGGCGCCATACGACAACCATTACGTCCTTAAAATAAGTAAAATTTCCTAACTTCTAGTTCATTATTTTTTTGAGTGTAGTAAAGAATCCTGCTTTTTTAAACGAAAAAATAGTTCAAAAATATTTTGTAAACTACTGTAAGCCTCTTTAAGGTTGTCTGTGAAAATTTCGCTTTTATTATTCCCAAGTGGTATGGCGACCGATACTACACTCAAAAAAATAATGAACTAGAAGTTAGGAAATTTTACTTATTTTGAGGACGTAATGGTTGTCGTATGGCGCCAAAGACATTTTTTATTACAAGTCAGTATAAAATTTCCTTAATATTGGGGGAAAAAATTTACTTAATATTAGTCCGAAATTCCTACTTTTATACAAAATTTTCCTAAATTATAGTAAATTTTAACTAGAATAGTGGAAAAAATAATTTTTACACTAGTTCATAAATTATCTGAAACATTCCTTCATTTTAGTTAATATTTACAAGAATATAGTTCAGATAAATTTGAGAGAACAATAAAAATTAGGAAATTTTTCGTCTATTTTAGTTAAAAAGATAAATTTTTTTTATTTAAAGTTACGACAGCATGTAAGAGTTCTGAGTAAAAATTTACTTCGATTTAATAAATATGTTACCAAAAACGTATAAAAAAGTTATGAATTTAGGTTAATTTTTTCCCAAAATTGGATACAATATATGTTAAAAAGAGTACATTTAAGCCTTAAAACAAGGAAAAAAAATCTGCAAATAAGAACTGAAATTGAGTAAGCGCATCCACCCCAGTAGAAAAAAATTGACTAAAATTAACGGAAAAAAATACTAAAACAGAGTAAATTACTCCCAGAAAATAGGAAGAAATGTACTGTAACTTATTAAATACATTTACTCTAATAAAATAAAAAATATGTTACTAGCTAGTACATTTATTCATTATTTTAAGGAATAAATGTACCAAGTAGTAACCTATTTTTTCTAGCTTACTAGAATAAAAGTACTAAATACAATTACATTTTTCCCAATTTAGGAGTAGTATATTTACTTAATTTTAATATTATTTTCCTAGATGCTAAATATTGCTTTATCTAGAAATAAACGTATACGAATAGGTTCTTTAAAAGGTTTATTTATTATTAAAATATTTTACAATGTAGGAATAACAAAAAAAGTATTTAAAATTTAGGTTAATATTTAATTTAATTATAGTTTTGAAGATATATTTTTAAATTACAATAGAATATTTTTACAGGATTTAAATTTAATTTTTTTTATATAAAAAGTATTTTTAATTTTTGTTTGAAATTTAGATTAATATTTGATTTAATTATAGTTTTGAAGATATATTTTTAAATTATAATATAATATTTGTACAGGATTTAAATTTAATTTTATTATTTCTTTATAATTACCAAGTATTTAATAGGTCTTAAATATCAGTTACAGTTTAATTCATGAATATGAATTGGAGGTGACTTTATGGATGTTGCTGGTAGTATTTTATATTCTAAGAACTCAGGGCTAACAGAATATGATGAAAATACTTTCACATATGATAAAATTTTAATAATTTGACAAAATAGAAATATATTACCATTAACTTCATAAATTTCTTGAATTTTAGATGCAGTAAAGTTTGGGTCATAACCATAAATTACAGATCCAATTTTATATAGTTCAAATATGTATACTTAAGGATTCTGTTTAAACAAGGAAAACAATTTAAAAAAATGTACTTCAGAATTTACTGCTACGTGATAAATTGTGAGAAAATTCAGAGCCTTTTCATAGTTAAATTATGGTTCTTTTCAGAAGAACTACGTGGAAGGGACACTCTTTGTGACACACTGCTTCTTTGGCTATGGAACACTGAAGGTCCTTAGTCTTCCTAATTATACTATTCCAAGGCAATCGTTACAAAAATACAAATAGCGCATCATATATTTGGAGTTACAAATAATTAAATATTCATTGGAAAATATGAAATTTGAATACAGATGCACTTTTTGAATTTAAGGAAACAAACAATAATTACGTAAAAGCTCAAATTTAAAAATTGAAAACCTTGTTTTAAAGAAAATTGTTTAAGTATATATATTTGTAGCACACATATCAGTTCTATATTTTCAAAGTTTTCCGAGTTATTTTCAAGAATATGCAAATATATTGTTGTCATAATAAGTTAAAATCGATTTCCCGGATATATACGATTTTAATACTGCTTCAATACTAAACTATTTCGGATAAATTTTGTAAATATATTAGAAAAAGACCGAAAAATAAACTTACTTCTTCATGTTCTAATTATGAGTTTATTGATGATTGTTTTGAATCATTAAAGGACGACGACATCTCATTTTGCCATGTTTTAAGGTGATGCTCGAATAATATTATTCTTACACCGAATAATGGTTTGGGAACTATAACATCTAAACGGCTTGGTGTCATATATTTTAATGCATTTGTATCAATGTTATGGTCTAAAAAAAAACAAAATGTAGTTATTAGCCATGGTTTAAAAAATATGATAAAAACAACAAAAAATACCTTTAAAAATTTCCAAAAATTCATCTCCCTTGAGTAGTGTTAATACATATTTTAAAGTGTCTTCGGATTCCATTATTATAACATTTCAATTCATCAGACGACGTTGGCGCATTTAAACACTAACAAATGAAGCAACAACAAATAATCAAAAAGAATGTGCATGCACAAATATGCTTATAAATAAATACAAAAACAATGTTACGAAACTTTTGTCAAATTACGTACATACATTACATACATAAACTAACTCTTCATAAACTAACGTAATTAACTTTTCACTTTTTAATATTGTAAATTGAAAAGTATTTTCAATTGTATAACTTAAACACGGCAATGTATGTATGTATGTACATAGTACATATTCTATAGTTGACAAGAAATACTTACCACTTTCCTTTTTATATTTTTGTTAATAATTGTAGGTATTTAAAATTTAATTGTTATATTTTTAATTTTTCACTTTTATTTTATTTTAAGTGTTAATACACAGTTTATATTTTTATATTTCAATCGACTGTTTTCAACTACAACTCGTTCAGAATAAAACTAAAATCAAAAGAAAACTGGTATGTGTGTTTTTTGTATAACTAAAACAGTTACTTTCAACATTCCAATATTACGCAAGTGCTGCTTAATTTTGCAATTTACCTAATCGTATTTAGTTTAGGTATTCGGTTTATTTATTTAGTTTGTTATCACATAAATATATATATATGGTTAAGATTTATTAATAAAAATGCAATTTTAAACAATTTCTCCTGGTTCAAATTGTAACAATATTATGCATTTATATAATGTATAAAAAGAGCGTTGTTTTTACATTGATTAACCAAATAATATGATACGATTATTTAAGTATCTATGTAAATAGTAAGATTTATCAGCACTATTTATAGATCTCTTTCTCTCGCTCTCTTCTTCATTTAAATAACCCTTATATGTATTTGGTACATTAATAGTAGTGTCAACTCTTTTAAATATATTATGTAGAATTTTAATAATGAAGATTTGATAATTAAATAATTAAAGACATTTTTTATAAAACTTCGAATATTAGCAATTAAATCAATGAAAATGTGTAAATTGTTTGTTACTTAATTAATATATTATAGTTTGGTACTTAATTAATATATTATTAAAACTTAAAAAAAACAGGTTCATCATTTTTAGAGGTAAAAACCAGTACTTTAGCATTACTTATTACCTTAATTTCAATTTTGGTATTGTCATATCTTCTATAAAATGTTCTACGTTTAAGTTCAAAATTTATCAAAATTAAGTAAATTATTTTCTAAAATTTAGTAAATATTTACTTATAAAAAAGTTTTCAAAAACTATTTTTATTTTCAAGAAAACGACTTTATGTTCAATATTTTTGTAAGAAATTTTTACTTCAAATTAGTAAAAATTTTCATTATTTTTTAAATTATCTACATTATTTGTTTAGGAATTTAACTTACCTGTTTCAAGAAAATATATACTAAATACAAATAAATTTTTACTATATTTTTTCTACATTTTAAGTAATATTTAGTTAATTGTGTTCTAAAATCAAGCACAGTTGTACCAGTTACGATTTTCAATTATACAATTGTTTAAAATTTATCTGTACTTTTTTTAAGGAAGACATTCCTAAATATTAGTTTGTTACTTTTTAAGAAGTAAGACATCTTTTATTCAATGGTAGGAAATAATATATTGCTTTGCTTCTTAATTTATCTGAACTAGATTCTTGAAAGCATTTTTTAATAATTAGTAAGCAATAAACTCGAAGTAGAAGTTTAATAAATATGTATTAAAATGCAATATAAAATTCTCAGTATTTAGGAAAATTTTAACTAATGTCAAAGAAAACCATTAACAAGTTTTAAGTATATTATAAATTATGAACTATTTTGGAGTAAACCATTTACTGAACTCAGTTTTTTGAACTAAAAGCAAAATTACTTAATTTTATGATGTAATTCCCTTAAGTCTAGGAAAAAATTATTAATTTCTAGTAAATATTATTTTGCGGTTAATAATATTTTCCTACAATCAAGTAATTTATCTATAGAAAATAATAAACTAATTTCAAGTTTATGAAATATTTGCTTTTTTACTCAGATTTAGTCATTTTTATAACATTTTAATAAAATTTCCTTAATTTTAGTTAAATTTTACTCAAATTTAGGGAATTTTTTAAACTATTTTTAAGGAATTTTTTTTCATTAAATTTAGTACATGTCTTTTTTTTGAGTGTACATTTCATCGGATGCCTTTAAAAGAACAAACACAAACTACGAAGTTCTGCCCAGAGTCTTTGTCGAGAATGAAAATCGCAAGCCTCAATTTGATAGTCAAGTCATCTAGTTTACCAGAGATTACTATAAGTCAACTAATTGACTATTTTGAGGCCACCACAAATAGATTCAAAATGACTAGTTGCGGTAGCCATTTAATTCACACTAACTTTATGTCCCATAATTAAGAGACATTGTCACAGCAACAGTGTCCCAGAAACTTAATACGTAGACTGTCCAATGCTTGAGAGTGACAGAGAAGATGAGGAATAATTTGCTCGTCTTATTCATTGTCAGAACTTTTGCGGAAGTCGTCTCAAGCTTTCATGACATTCGTAGACTATAAGGAGACAAGTGTTCCTTTGGTCAGGCAGCATAATATGTTCTTTTTTTCATTCATTATTTATTGCAGTTCTTAAGCTATGTACAGTCGGTTGTCAGATCATACAATGTTGTCAGATCTGGCAATGTTCCGGCAGTGAAAAATTGTTATTAAAAGGTAAATTGTCAGTTAAGAAAACCTTACAATTTCATTGGTACACAATTGTTACACAATAAACTTATCTGTCTAATAAAATTGTCAGTTCACTCGTGTCAGATTGTTATATGGCAAAAATTGCCAAATTCGTTGTCAGGCATTGGCAGAATTGTTTGTTATGTTATGTTAAATATTGTCATGGCAATTGAAACAATTTTAGCAACACTTTTTTAACTGGCTGCCACTTTGTCAGCTGTGAAGTTATTTATGTTTGCATAAACATGCGCCCCTATGTGTTTTTAATTTTCTTATAATATCATGTATGTACTTCTTCTTTTGATAAGTTATAATATCATTAAGCTTTTATTTTGTGTTGCCTCTTTAAATCCAATATTGGATATAATTTGATCCAGCAATACAAAATATTAATCAATAATTATAATATCATATTTATTAAGAATTGTTTCAACATTATTATTAAAATTGTTGACGAATTTCTTTGCAATGCGTAGTAAATTGTTACTTTTGAATTTTTTTTTTCTTGAAAAGACAAATCACACCTGACCAATTACACCAACCTCTCAGACAAGGAACAATTTTCTTTAGAAACTTCTCAGAAATCGCTGTAGTAAATGATGATTTTTGAAGCTAATAAGATCTGTCAATGCAACAGGGTCCTGAACTTTATAAATTGTTGTTTTTATATAACATTAACCCCCTGGCTCACGATGTCGAAGGATAACGTTCGCTTAGATAAGACTTAAGACGCAAACTTTTTGTCGTATGTATTTTTTACTCAATCAAGTTTGTTTATTCCACAATCACGTTTGTGTCTTAAGTTTTATCTAAGCGAATGTTATCGTTTGACATCGTGGGCCAGGGGGTAAATTAGAGTTTTATTCGTGGTTTTGTAAAACCTTTATTAGGAATTCCATTTGTGTTTTTAAAGAACCTTTAGAAAGAGTTGCCTTCGTAGTTTAATAGAACCTTTGCAAAGCTTTGGATAGAGATTCCTTCGTGGTTTAATAGAACCTTTAATTTGAGTTTCATTCGTTGTTTTATAGAACCTTTAGTTAGTGTTTTATTCGTGGTTTTATAGAACCTTTAATTTGAGTTTCATTAGTAGTTTTATAGAATCTTTAATTAGAGATTCATTCGTTCATACAGAAAGTTTATTACTATATTTATTACCACCGCTAAATTATCCCCAAATACCCAAAAGCGAACATTATTTTTTAATTATACACTTTTAAAAAATCATAAAACAAAATTATTTACAACCTCAAACAAGATTATACCTTATTTAGGTCTGTATAACATAATGTTACTTCAAGAACATTATAATTTCCCTATTGTTAATTTTTATCTATAATTTATGATACTTTATGTCCGACCAAAACAAGCAATAAAGAAATAAAAGAAAGAAAGAAAAAAGGAACAAACAGAGAAATAAACAAAATCTTTACACAATTACCTTCCATTACAATGGCATTGAAGAGGCCTTTTTTAGCTGTTTTTTTTTGTACTTTTTTGTTTTGATTTTCAAACATTCTTCGTTTTTTTTTTTAGTTTTTATTCGTGTTTTGTCTGTGTAAAATATTACCTTTCTTCTGATTTCTCTAACTTTCTTTTTTGTTTGGAAAAAATTGCAAGTGTAACAGACAAAAGGAGATCATCAGTGGCAATACCAAGGGAAACATTAAAAAAAACACCTCCTGTTCATTTATAAAGGCTCTAGATTTATTTTAAAAATAGACACCTCTACAATCAGCTTAATACAGTTATAATGGCCACAGTTGTGCTGAAATTCAGAGCAGTGTGGGGAAATATTTATAACATACAGTATATATATATATTCGTTACCAGCCCTTTTGACTTTCAGCACTTCTGCAATAGCTAAATAAAAAGTTTTATAGAACAACTGTTCTAAAATAACAAACTAAATATTTGCGTGGATCTAAAAATTACCTTTCCTCCCTCCCTACATTCGCCCAATTAACAACTCATATTTAAATAACTCAAATACTTTTTTTGGAAATTCCAAGCTTTCTACAGATCTACCCGTCCAATCCTCTGATATGCCAAACTCTAGCCACTAGTTTAATAAATTATTACACAATACCAATTACTTTCCGTACCACTGTGCAACTGCACATCTGTCATTAAACACCGTTATACAAACACTAAGTATCTATGCTGTAAAGTTTCACCGCCAGTTCTAATATTGGCACATATCAAAACATTTAAATGCATTTAGTAAGAATTTTCAATTAAAAACTGATGCAAAAAATTAAATGTAGCTGGCTGGCTGGCTGGCACTTGCCAAGTAAAAATCCATTAGAAATTGTGCTAAAAGTAAAAAGTCTAGCATAAATAAATACTTACATATATGATTAAAGCTAAAAGCCGACACTATAACTGTCACTCAAAGTCAAAGTCCACATTAGACAGATACATTTCAGAGAAAGCGAAAAAAGATTTAAATCTTTAAAAGACATTTTATGCATTTAAAATATTTGAATTAAAAATGTAACGCAAAGACAGTAGGTGTACTAGAAACTGGATATTTAAAACAAATAATGAATTAAAGATTCTATTTAAAATAAAGTCAATTTAAGAATAATAATAAATAATAATTTTCGGCAAATAAACAACAAATATAACAAGTGTGTCTTTTGAAATATTGACACAAAAATAGCAAAGCTCACCATTAGATTTGTATGTGTTTGCTTTGAAAAAATACATTAATTTGATATTAATTTAATTGCATAAGGTAAACACTTTTTGCAAATTATCCAACACAAATCAAATAATAGTGGAAATTAGAATAAATAATAAAAAAAACTCTCAAGATTATTTGTAATTCACTTAAGCTGTTATTTACTTCAATCCTAGGTCAATTAATTAAACAATTCCCTTTTTTCTAAGGTATTTTACTTATTCAATTACTAAATAACTTATTTACGTAAACGAAATAAACAACTTATTATTCTTGATGCGCCAAGTATTTTACACACTACTAAAGAAAAAATTTATTCAATAATTGATAATTGTTGGTGAAAAGAAGAGCATTAATGTTGGCAAAAGTTTAAAATTGAATTACATAAAGAGCAACGATTGAAGCTAAAATTTCACTTTGGAAAGACCTACAATTAACACTAAACCTAAGTTAAAAATCACTTTGAACAGAACTGCAATGGAACCCGAAATTTAACTTTGAAAAGGCCTTAGATTGAAGCTAAAATTTCACTTTGGAAAAACCTTAGATTGAAGCCAAAATATAACTTTGGCGAGACCTCAAACTGAAGCTAAAATTTAACTTTGGGAAGACCTACAATTGAAGTTAAAATTTTACTTTGGAAAGTCCTACATTTAAAGCTAAAATTTAACTTTGGAGAAACCTAAAACCAAAGTTAAAATTTCACTTTGGAAAGACCTGCAATGGAAGCTAAAATTAAACTTTGAACATACCTAGATTGAAGCTAAAATTTCACTTTGGAAAGACCTCAAACTGAAGCTAAAATTTCACTTTGGAAAGACCTCAAACTGAAGCTAGAATTTAACTTTGGGCAGACCTACAATTGAAGTTAAAATTTCACTTTGGACAGATCTCAAACTGAAGTTAAAATTTCACTTCGGAAAGATCTGCGGCTGAAGCCATAATTTTACTTTGAAAATACCTACGATTGAAGCTTAAATTTAACTTTGGAAAGTCCAGCGATTGAAGGTAAATTTAAACCTTGGAGAGACCTAGGATTTAAGCTAAAATTATACTTTGGAAAGATTGAAGCTAAGATTAAACTTTGTAAAGACCAACTACTAAAACTAAAATTTAAATTTGGAAAACCCTACGATTAAAGCTAAAATTTAACTTTGGAATCAAAATATCATTGTCGAGAAAACGATTAAGGTTTGCCAGAGAAATTGAACAGAAGATGTATGTAAACGTACAATCTGGTCAGACGAATTCAATTTTAATTGTTTGCAATCCAAACCTATATTGCTGGTGTCAATCAGTCCAGAGAATTCAAAGACACCATGTTAACTGACTATCTGCGTATTTTGTAGATAAGAGAGTCCATCAGCTGAATGAAGTTACTTTTTAGCGTAAAAGAATGGCTTAGAGAGCAGAATTTTATTTTGCTGCAATGACCAGCTAAAAGTTCAAACCTCAATCCGATTGAGAATTTGTGGTCAATCGTGAAGAGTCAGTTGGTGGAATAGCGATTATCTCCAACCCATTTTGACGAGCCTTGGCAGCGGCTCCAACTCGAATGATAGATTGGTCCTAAACGTGTTGTTTTCGTTTCGTTTATGTTTTTCTTACAACTTGATACTTTTAGTTTTATTTTATAAATTATATTGTTATATGTATATTAAACATAAATTAAATGAAAAAAAAAACTGCGCAAAGTATAAACATGTTACCGTTTGTGTCTATTATATGCCTAGTATATGTCCCTTTTCTTTAGCTTTTACTGTCGCGGAAAACCCAAACAGAAAACAATTAGAACTACACATCAGATGTGCAGTTTTATTTATTGCTAAATAAAATTACTAAAAAAAAATAATAAAAACGGCAAAATACAAAACAAAATAAACTATTACATCTAATATACCCGACATTCTCTAGCACATCACCACAGCCACCACTAGCCAGCCACCAGTAACCACCAGCATCATCCATAATCAATGAGACGTCAAAACGGCTGGTTGTGGCGTGTGTGTGAGTTTTATTTTTGGCATTTTTTCCGCTAAACCACTAACTATTCCAATTGGGTAACCCATGAGATGAGAGGCTATCACATGAGGTAAGAGGGGTTTTTGAAAAAAAATCATAGAAATAAATAAATAATACTGTCTATGCAGTTATTTTAAATATTTACTACGTAATAAAATAGACAGTTTACAATGTGAAGACCAACCCAGCAAGACATTTTTCATATATTTGAAAAGATAAAGAAATTTATTGTGAAACAAATAAGCCATATTAGTTTAAGTACGATAATGAAATACATATTAATTTATTATTTTAGATTACAAATAACTTAAAAGCGAGACGTATTTTTAATTCAGTATATTAAACTTAATAATTACTACAAGCACCAATAATTTCGCTGGTTTATTTTTAATGAAAATTTGTATTTTTAATTAAAAACCCCATTATGAACTCACAAAATCGTGTTGAACATGATTAAGTATGAATGCGCATGCAATGAAGAACAAAAAAAAACACAGACCTCAAAATTTAAAATAATAATGAATGATAATTGAAAATTACATATTGCAGATTAAATATTTTGATTTCGTCTTGTGCAAATAAATTGATTGAAAATGCTCAATAATATTTTGTTGTTGTTTAAACAAATTTTAAATTGTTATAAAGTTGATAAAGGGAATATATTTTAATATTGAACTGGCTAAGAGGGGGAAGTGTTAAATTTGTATTTGCTTCAAGTATTTACACAGTGTGTTGAGCGACTATTGTTGATATAAAATTTATCAATTAAATTGTTGTTACTATTATAAAAGTTTTAAATTATTTGTTTTTTGTTTCTTGCATTTGTAATTTATTAATAAACTAAAATTAAATTGAATTAATAAAGTGTGCTCATATTTATTGTAATATAATGTAATGTGCTGTGTTGTTGTGTTGTGCTGCGTTGTGTTTGTATGAGTTAAGTATCTACTCAGGAAATAACAAATTAATTTTTTTGTATACATTTGGATATTTGCAATTAATGAGATAATGAGAATTTTAATTACAAAAAAAAAAAAAAAAAAACTAAAAAATTCTTAATACTAAAAATGGTAAATAGTTTTATCGTTTAAATTGTTAAAATCAACCAAAAGTTATTGTAATTAATATGAGAAATTAGTGTGTTACCAAAATGCGAAGCAAAATGAGAGTAATTTTTATATTCTAGTAAATAAATAATTTGTAATATCACGAAAACTTTTATTCATTTGAACCCTAGGTCAATAAATTAAAAATTGAATTTTTATTAAATTTTATTCAATTGCTAAATAACTTATTTACGGAAACGACATAAACTACTTATTGTCTATGATGCAAGGAATATTTTACATCCTACACCTCAGTATACTTAAGGAAAAATTTGAATTTAAAATTTTACTTTAGAAGAACTTAAATTGAAGCCGAAATTAATTTTTGGAACCATCAACGATTGTAGCTGAAATTTAACTTAGAAAAGATCTGAGATTGAAGCCAAAATTTAACTTTGGGGAGACCTCAAACTGAAGCTACACTTTCACCTTGGAAAGACCTGTAATTGCAGAAAGATCTACGCTTAAATTTAACTTTGGAAGACCTATAATTTAAACCGAAATTTAACTTTGAAAAGACCTTAGATTAAACTTTTGAAAGACCAACGATTGAAGTTAAAATTTATTTTTGGAAACTAAAATGTTACTTTGAAAAGACCAACGATTGAAACTACAATTCGACTTTAGAAACACCAACGATTGAAGCTAAAATTCAACTTTGAAAAGATCTTCGATTGAAGCTGAAATTTACCTTTGGAAAGATCATCTATTGAAACTAAAATTTAACTTTAAAAAGACCAACAATTGAAACTAAAATTTTTCTTTGCCAAAATCTACGTTTGAGGCTAAAATTTAACTTTGGAAGTTCTTAAATTAAATTGATTGAAGCTAAAATTTAACTTTGGAAAGAACAGCGATTAAAGTTAACATTTAGCTACTTATAGAGCTACGATTAAACTCAACATTTAACTTTGGAAAGACCTGCAATTGAAACTAAAATTTAACATTGGAAAGACCTTTGTAACCAAAATTTAACTACATGGCAAACTCATATTTAAATATAACACTCATAATGTAGGGTATCACAAAAATAACAACACACCAAATTCAATTGTCAGCAAAAAAAAAATACAAAAATAAAAAATTATTTCTAAAGTATACGTACTTTGAATGTAATCCATATACCGCTATGAAAAGTCTGTAAAACATAAACAAAAGTCACATGTAACATGCAACATAAAGCGACATATGTGGCAAGTCAATTGTGTAAACATACTTGTAGAAAATCAACAACTAAAAACTATTTTACAAAGGCACCAAACAACTCAGATAAAAGAAGCACTCTGGGCATAGCCATGCCAATTTAGCAGGCAAACAGGGAAAACATCCACTCAGTCAGTCAGAATTTTACTGACAGAGAAGCCAAACAGGCAACCAGCCAGCATTTAGTTACAAAGTAACAATTTCGCCCACTGACACATTAAATATAACCGAACGAAGTATTAAATAAAATTCATCATATGAAAATTACAATGCTACATTGTTTGCAGCAGACACTTATGCACATACATACATTTATAAATACATAAAAGCAGGCTGTCAGCTACGCTTGGTGTATGACAGCCAGTAAACCAACCATCTAAATAGTCAAGCCAGCAATCGAATCAAGCAGCCAACCAACCAACATGCACATAAGTAATTGCCCTTATTTACGTTAACAAGATCAATTTACGCCTCATTGATCGTTTTCGTTTGATTGTTTGTTTGTTAGTTTTGTTGTTTATTTATTTAGTTTCTTTAGAGCTCCAAAAAAACACACTCATGCCCACCACACAACCCAACCAAACATCAGCACCACCACAAACGTCAAAACAAAAAAAAACTAAACGAGTTGAGCTGAACTGAAGGGAATCATGTCTTTATATATAAGTAAGTGTGCTTGTGCTTTAAGTAGTGTCTAAACGCTGTGTCGTTCAAAGTCTTTTCAAAAGTACAATAATGTTTTTATTGTTTCTTAAATGATTTCAATAAGAAGCCATATAAAGATTGGTGCAGCATGACATGACTATGTGATACAGAGAGTTTTATAATGATGTGGCAACAGATTTTTAGAAGACTTCCAAAATATAAAGATTTCTGAACTCCCAAAGATCTTTATCGCTTTAACCAAATGTTTATCTCCCAAAGTTCAAAAAAAGAAATCTGTATAATGTTTTGTCAAATACGCTAGAGGGTTCGATTATGGACCAGTGTGTAATACTAATACTTGTATACTAAACTATTTGTTTATTTTTAGTTGAATTTGTTATTAATTGATTAATAAATAAACTTATAAAAAAAAAAACAAGTATTCCTATCATTTTGGAGGCAGAGTCTTGTAATTCATGAAATGTCATCAGGGTTAATTAACACAAGTGCTTCGTCGCTGAAATGATTCATAATATTCAATATCAGTCCATTTTTCTATGTCCGATGGACTAAAGCCTTTTCTTATTCATATTTTCATTGGTCTCAAGTTAAAAATTCGCCATCACTTTACATTTCAAACAATCCTGTTGAAAAATCTTTTGAAATACCTTTTATTTGCTTTACATACTCGTATTGTCTATGTACAAGTTATCCGAGACATATAAAATAAATATTTCCAAAAATTGAGGATGTCATGATATTTTGATCAAATTTCAGCCATTTCAAAGTCGCTTTTACTGATTTTCAATAGCAAAATTCTCGTACGTATATCGAATAAATTTATACAAGATTTGTGACTGTCATATATTTGTGGCCTTCGGAAATTTGATTTCCACTAACATAAAAACAGATAAACAGGTGAACTTTTCGATTTATAAAGATCAATAATAATACTTTGTAACAATATACTGGTTAATTGCATTCCTATTTCCTATATTGGATACATATAGTATCGATCTCTAACATTTACCCAAGGCCAAGGTCAACATCTTTCTTTTAATTTAATATATATTGCAACGATCTCCAAAATATATGTATATGTGGTACGGTATTCCCTTTAAAAATTGGCATTAATTTTTTTTTAATCTACAGATAATCCTTTAATACCGGCTTCGCGAGTCCAAAGGCAACCACTTTCATTATCAACTTCAAATCTCTTCACACAATATTTGTATCTTTTTAATCCTTTTTAATTACTGTAAGCGTTTTTATTGTTATAACACCTCGTTTTAAAGTCCTCTATTCACATGCAACACTGACTTATTTAAAGTAAAAAGTTATTATGATCACAAAATCTAAGATATTGATTAAAATAAAATTTACATTGAAATGAAGTCGTAGAAGTGCAAATTAAAATGCCATAATGTTCGCAAATGAGAACAAATATAAGTGGGTTTTAATAAAGCACGTGCCATAAATACTTAAAGTAATTCAATCTCACTATTTTTAAAGAAAATCTTATGTCAAAGAAATTGGTAACATAACAAATTGTGAAATAAAACAGATGATCTACAACGATGATCTATGTATATAATATAAATTCTAATGAAAATAAAAATTTTAAAATGAAGTGTGCCGTTTTTAATTGTGGAAATATTTAGAAAATAACATAAATTTAATTTTTTTTAGATTTTCAAAAGAATATAAATTAAAAAATAAATAATGGGCACAATTTTGCCACCTTGATGAAAAAATTTTAAAAGTGTCTCATAGAGTTTGTATTGAATACTTTAAGGCAAATAATATAAAAGGAAATATGAGATTAAAAATCGGCAAACGAAACGTTTTGCGTTTAAGATACCTTATGTTAGGTTATCAAAGCCTACTGAAGAATTTGTGTGTCAACTTAAAAATTTGAAAGCTGTATTAAAATCTTTGAATGCCGAAAAACTCTTGATATGCAACGAGTATTTCTAAAAGCATATAAATCAGTGAAGTACTATTAATGGGGATATTAAAGCTAAAACACTTTTTTTCTATCAAGAATGTTGTTTTTCAAATAAGAAAACTAAATCAACTCCTAGCAAATGAGACAAAAAAACACAAACGGAAACAAACAAAAATAATAAATTGATAACACAGTACAACACATGATTTCGGGACTCAATTCTGATAATTGTTTATGAAAGTAGCCCCAAAAAGAAGAACTTCTGCATCATTCGTTTGCAGCAAAAATTTGCTCGAGATATGCACAAAATTCTTTTAAAAAGCGGAGAAAAATTAACTTGTACATTTTAATGTGTTTAAAATAGTAAATAATTAAATGTTTTATTTCGAATCAAAATAATTACAAACATTTTTTTTTAAATATTGTTAAAAAAAAAAAAAGTTACTTTTAAAAGTTGATTAACGGAAAAAATAACCTGTGACGTCATGCGCAGAGAGAGGTATTTTTTTTACATTCTTTTCGCAATTTTTGTTATTTGCTTCATGGATCCAACCGAATCGATTACAACCTTATAAGTCAAAATTCGTAACGTGGTTAACGTGAAATAGACTTTATTTTGACAAAGTTGTATTGAAAGTTTTGTTAAAAAAAATCGCCATTTACATACTTGGTCGTGGTAGTCGCCCAATATAATCTTTCATTTATAATTGTCAAACTTTGTTTTCTCCAAAACAATACAAATTTGAATGAGTTTCACATACAGTTTGTTTTTTTTAACCCCATAATAACTTCGTACTTGTTTTTACAGATGAAAACTTAAAAATTCAGTTAGATATAATTGTTTATATTTGCACTTGCGCCTTTTTAATTATATGTTATCATTTTCCTGAAAATCACCTACTAAACAAATCGATTACTCCACAGTCTAGTTCTAAAAATACCCAACAAAGTAAACATTTGTGAAAATTAAAACAGTTTCGAAAGGTTTTCTTTGCCATGTTTAATTGAATTTTAATTATTTATGTGACAAAAATAAAAAACATTAGCATCCCACAAAATAAATTTAAATTGTTTTCTAGTACCTCCACTCTTTTTCTCAAACAAAAACAAACTGTATGTAGTAGCAGACAATCATTAAGCACGTGTTTGCTGTCAACATTTACACCACATTGTATGTTCAAACTTACATTTATACGCATTTAGTGTGTAGTGTTTACAATTAAATTTTGTTGTTCATTTTTTGTTTGTGTATGACTTTTTTTTTTGCTGGTTTTCCATAAAAAATTTAAGTCATTAGAGACATTATTGTCCAATAACGACTACTGACTGCTACTTGTTAAAACATCAATTTGTTATGCTACGTTTTTGGAATACAAAAGTTTTGTTTTTTTAGCGGCATTTTTTTCATTTCTCAGTTTTCATCTTTAAAGTGTATGTATGTACATATATATATATATATAAAGTACATACACCATGGCCCAGGGTTTTCTTTGCTGTATTGTTGTTGTTTCGTTTGTTTTTTACATGAAAATAAATGAAGCCTCTTTTCTTGTTATTGTTGTTGGTGTTTAAGTAGAGCATCATCATTTACTCAATTGTTTCGATTAGTTTACAGTTCGATTTGTACAGAGAGTGCAAGTATATGTATGTGTTTGCCTGATTGCTGTTGTTTTGGTTTTTATTGTTATAGTTATTGCTTTTATAGCAAATACGTAGCATAAACAAAAATTCATTGTAGCGGTTTCTTATTATTGTTTTTCTTTGTTCTGTTTTTTTTTCTCTTTTAGTGTTTGTTTGTGTGTTAGATCGTGTTTAGAGAGCACAATTTATTTGACATTATTTAATGGATTGATTTCTCAATATTGATTACATAGTTATTTTTGTATTGAAATTTTTGTTGTTTACTTACGTTTGCCTGGTTGTTGCTGTTTTTAATTTGTTATAACCTACACAACCATAGTGGGGAGGGTATATTGGATTTGTGCTGATGTTTGTAACGGCCAGAAATATTACTTAAATTATACCGATCGACTCAGAATCACTTCCTGAATCGATTTCCGTCTGGCTGGCTGGCTGTCTATGTAAAGATGGTGCACAGAGTACAGGTCGCAATTTTGAAGATATTTCGATAAAATTTGGTACGTAATTCGGATAGATGTGATTGAAACTGGTAGAAATCGGTCCATTATTTCACCTCGCGCCCATACAAATGTCCTCCCGAAATTGGGGTGTACCGATCACAAATGTTTGAATTATGCAAGTATCCAGACAAATTTCACCTCAAATGAGTTTTAATGGAAGCCAAATCAGATCGACAAATTTTGTGCAGATCGGTTCATAATTTATCATAGCTCTCATATAAGCCCCACTCCCGAAGATCACTTTAAATAGCATAACTCCCTCAAAAATGTTGGTGTTCAAATAATTTTAAACATAAGTACATATATTTCATATATGTATGTATATACAAATAATACGGTACAATTTTCTTACGAAGGCCCACTATTGCAAATCACTTTAACGAACATAAATTTCTTAAAAACGTTGGTATCTAAATAAAATTTCACACAAATAAGTTTCATACATATATACAGAAATGATGACACCTAATTATATACTGGTCGGTGTATAATTAGTCGAAACTCCCATATAAGAACCTTTCCGTAGTTCACTTTAACCTCCAAAAATATTTTGAAAGTATTTATATTGAGTTAAAGTTTAACACTGAAATCATGACACTAAATTTTTGGACGATCGGTCCATAATAGGTTATATCTGCCATATAGCGCCCATTTCTGAAAAACTTTTTTATACATATACATACTGGGTGTAGGGTATTATCTGGTCGTGCTTGACCGACTAAACTTTTTACTTGTTTTTTTATAGTATTTCATTTAATTTTGTTTATTAAACGATTTGTTTTTATTTAAAAATTTTAGTTTTGTGTTTTATTTCGTGTTTTTTTTTAAATTACTGACCTAGTGTGTTGTTTATTTTATTAAACCATTTAATGTTGATGGTATGTTTGTTAGAAAACAAAACATTAGGAAAAAAGTATTTGAAAAATTTATTTATGTACATACATATATTCTAAACATTTATGACATAATTTTCCAAATTTGGAAACATTTTCAAAATGTATTTAAGCTTATGACTGTTTCTTAAAGAATTGATTTTATTGATTTATAACAATTTCAACTTTTTAGACACTGCCCTTAGCAAATTTAAAATTTTTGTTAGCTAAATTCTAAAAATGTTCTAATCAAATTTTTTTTAGGTCAACTTTAATTTACGTTTTCCCTAAAATTGTTGAAGCATATTTATGTAGTTTTCCTTCAGCATAAAACAAAACAACACAATAAAATTGCAATTTATCTGCATAAAATAAATAGTACGCGCATTTTTCTTCAAATGTTTAGACTCTCGCAAACACACATGTGAAATACATGAAAGCATTTCTAACACTTTCTAGCAACAACTTAAATTTATGAGACCATGATATATTAGATGTTATTTGGTCATAAATCTTCAATATACTTAAAGAAAATTTACAAAAAATATGGAAAAAATCTACGAAACAACTACAACAAGAGCAAAAGCCAAGAAAAAACCACAAGGAAAGTAAAATCGGTTTAACCAGAACATATAATACCCTACAAAAAAAGAACTACGATTGAAGCTAAAATTGAACAACATAAAGACTTATAATTGAAGCTGAAATTGAAGGACATAAGGACCTACAACTGAAGTTAAACTTGGCGAACATTAAGACCTTATATTGGAGCTAAAATTGAATAACAGAACGGCTTGCGATTCAGACTTAAATTAAACAACATAAAGACCAACGATTAAAGCCAATATTGAACAACATAAACCCTTGTGATTGAATCTAAAACTAATTAACATGAACACCTACAATTAAAGATAAAATTTATCCAAATAAAGAGCTACGTTTTCAGCTATACAAAGTTACACCACTACTGTATATTGCTGTAGTGTACCATCAATGCAAAAAACTATAGCAGACAATGTTGTTGTTCTTGGCCTGTGCTAAGCAACATTCAACAAGAAATATTCAATTTCATATGAACATCTGTGTCTACTTTTATTTAAAAGTTTTTTTGATCTTGCTCTCACTCAATTCATTTGGGAAAAATATTTCTTTACATAAAATTTGTTCAAAAATTGGCAGCCGCCTTAAATTTTTCAATAATACATAAATTTTGCACATAAACAAAATGGCAACCTGTTTAACCAAATAAAAAATTTTAAATAAATAAATTTCAGAAAAAAACTTATTTAAAGAGAAATGTTTATTTATTACAGAATATAAATGCAGACACAAAAAAAAATTGGCCTAAATGAAAAATAAGCCTTAAGGTAAAAAAATCAATAATACGAAAGACAAAATAAAAAAAAATAGAAATAAAGAAAATATTTTTAAGCGTTATTTTGGCATTTTAATGGGAAATTGTTAAAAATTTGTGTAAAGTTTAAGAAAATGACAGTGGAGCTGGGTTGAAATGGACAAAAAAAACAATTTAAGTTTAAAATCAAAAACATTTTACTTAAAAAATAGAATTTGTGCATAATATTCTTTAAATTTCAAGTTTTTATTGCTCAATAGTCGTACATATTTTGTGACATGACAACGCACACTGGAGCAAAATGAAAATGTTTTGGTAATTATTCTAGAATTGTTAAACGTCTAGTCCGTTTGAGCTAAATTTTTGCTTGATCAGAGTCAAGGAGTATTTGACTTTAAGTTTTGAAGATGGGCCCCTCAAAGATTACATGGACATAGTTTGTTTAAACGGCTGCAATTTGTTTGTGTTTCATCAGATGTCTAAAGGTATGGTCACATTTGACAAATATTTACTCAAAAAAGTGTCAAGTCAAGTCAGAGCACAAATTTGTTTGACGTTGTTTACTCTTACAAGAGATTTGCAATATCAAACAACATCAATTAATGTTCGGCTAGTTAAAAAACATGCGGACATATGTTTTTTTTCACAAGCACTCTCCGGCGTTTTGTTAAATATCGTGCAGAATTGTTTACCAATTTTCCTCCAATTTATTTTCTTAATTTAACATTAAAATTTTCCATCACAAAATAATTTAAAGTAAAGTAACTTTTCTAGGTCCACAAAAAACAAATTTCAATTAGAAAGTTGAATTAAAAGTTGTATTAACTAAAAAAAAAAACTATTTTTAACAATATATAACAAACTAGTAAAAACTCGGTGTGCTTTACTAATCGCAGCGTAATGAAATGAAATTTAAGTTTAAGTTCAAAAATATATTATTTTTTAATTATTATTACTGACTTATAAGTTTCTAGCTTTCGAGGTTTGGTCTGTTCAATGATAAGTGAAACAGTAAGTCAGTCACGTTACTCTTTTATATACATATGTATGTATATAGATTCATTTTTCTGAAGGCTATCTTTGCATAGATCATTTTAGTACTAAAAATATGTGCAATTTTTCAAATATCTTGACCATATGCCATTTCGAAATCGTGATATTTTTTATCAAAATTTTAATTTTCGGCCTGATGTTTTAAAATTCCACAGCAAAGATTACAAAAAAGAAAGCTGTTACGGAAAACTTCATGTATTTCTTGTTTATCCTTAAAGTACCAGTCCCTATATAATTGAGGAATTTATAAGCAACATTTTTATGTGATTTTATGGATTTTTATGTGTGTTTTTGGAATTGAGGGATTTTTTTTTGTACTTTTGGTAATTATATCTACCCTAAACCACCATAGTGGGGAGGGTATATTGGATTAGTGCTGATGTTTGTAACGCCCATAAATTTGATCCAACACTCACCTTAAAGTATATCGATCGACTAAGAAACACTTCCTGAGTCCATTTAACGATGTCCTACCGTCCGTCTGTCTGGCTGGCTGTCCATGTATAGCTTGTGCGCAGAATACAGATTGCAATTTTGAAGATATTTCCATAAAATTTGGTACGTAAACTCGAACGGATGGGATTGAAACCAGTGGTAATCGGTCTATTATTTTAACTGGCCCCCATACAAATGTCCTCCTGAAATGGGGGTTTAACGATCATAAATGTTTGAATTATGCAAGATTCCAAACAAATTTTATCACGAATGAGCAGTAAATGACAATCAATGCCATCTACAAATTTTGTAAAGATCGGTTCATAATTGATCATATTTTGCTCCCATAAGGCCCACTTTCGAAAATCACTTTTAAAAGCAAAACCTTCTTAAAAAAATCGTTATCCAAATAATATTGAACGCAAATATATTTTCTGTATACACAAATCACTTGGCGTAATTTTATGATGATCGGTCCATAATTAGACATAGCTCCCTTTCGAAAATCACTTTAAAAAGCAAAACCTTTTTAAAAATATGTTCATATATATATACACTAATCATTCGGTGCAATTTTATGATGATCGTTTCACAATTAGTCATAGCTGCCATATAAGTCCTATTTCCGAAAATCACTTTAGCGACCATAAATCTCATAAAAATGTTGTTATCCAAATAAAATTCAACACAAGTAATTGTCATGTATACAGAAATGATGGCACCTAATTTTATACTGGTCGGTCTATAATTAGTCGAAACTCCCATATAAGATCCTCTTCGTAATTCACTTTAACCTGCATAAATCTTTTAAAAGTATTTATATCGAGATACAGTAAAACATACATAATATTTATATGTATTCACAAAAGCCATGGCACTAAGTTTTTGGATGATCGGTCCATAGTATGTCAAATCTCTCATAGAGCTCCCATTTCTAAAAAAAAAAAAACTGTTTTATACATATACTTGGTGTAGGGTATTATATGGTCGGACTTGAGCGATTATACTAAATATACTTTTTTACTGGTTTTTACAATTTAGCATTGTGTTAATAAATAAAGATTTTATTAAATATTGTATATTTGCAGAATCTCTAAAACACACTTTGATAAATTTTCCAATATGGGGGGAAACAATTTTATCCAAATTTTTGCTACACTGAATTGTTTTATTTAGTAATAAATAAATGCTGATCGTAACCAAAAGCAGTCAAATTAATCAGCCTTATTATGAGTGTCGTTGTCGTAAAAAGAAAACGACACTCATAATAAGGCTGATTTAGTTTCCAAAATATACCACTTTAAAGCTTGTGCATCCTTTACCGAATGCTGCTACTGTAATCCATAGTTTGTGTTTGGCCTCATTTATTGCATGATCTTAATGGTGGTGGTGGTGTGAAGAGTAGGAGATTTTAAATTATCTTGGTGCCTCAACTAATTGCGAGCGCCACATATTTATAATGCCAGGCTTTAAAGAAGAATAAAGCAAAAAAAGAGGAAAAAATAAATAAAAATATGTTGCATGCTTGTTGCATGTTAAGTTTATTTAGCTGTTATTGCTACTTCTGCTTTAGACTAAAATTCTACGATTTAAATAAGTAGTTGTAGTTGGTAATACAGGCTACCAGGTTTTGTTGCTGCTGCTGCCTAAGGAAGCTGGCGGTAACATATAAATTATATGCAAAAATAAAAAAAGAAACAATGTTAACAGTAGTGGCAACAGTTTGTTGCCTATTTTGTATTTATGTATATGGATGTTTTAGTTCTTTTCTTAACTAGCTGTCATTTCATTTGGCAGCACTCTATATTTAAACTTAAATTTATAAGTAGATTGTTTATGATCATGTATGAAATTAATTAAAAAAAAAAAAACTTTTTTTTGTTTTGTAGAAATTTATCTCGTACTTGAAATCAAACATGCAAAGCAGCATTTTTTTTTTTTTTTTTTGCTAGTAACATAAATATTTCTTTACGTTTAACAGGCTGTCTGCTAGATTTTGTTTGTCAGCCAAAGTAATATTTCCTGTATGTAGATACAAACAATATGGTAATAGTGAAACCCGGCCTGGCGGCTGGTTTGCAAGTGATGTGTTATCAGTAGTAATTGCTTTCAAGGTGTGTTATTTGTTTCTTGGCATTTTCTCTCTAGAGGACAACTTGTCTGTTTTCTTTAATTTATTTTTGTTTTGAGCTGCATCTGCTATTGCTGTTTTCCAGTGTTTGCTACACGCAGAGAAATGCATGTTTACCACAACTATTTTAACATTTCTAAACAATTTTTTTTTATAAAATATTATGGTGACTGTAATTATTTATATAGTTTCTGTAACCATATTATGGTTAAGTTACCATTCACTAGATTAAAGCAATCATACATATGATTACAGCAATTATGTAATGTTTATGGTTATCAGTTTTATGATAAACAAATTAGAGTGAAATATTTGGCTGGGCCGAATCTTTAATACCCTCCACCTAATAATACAAGGTGGCGCAAAAGTAATCCTCCTATTTGTTTTTTATAAACAAACACAAACTGCGAAGCCTTTTGGCTTGTCTGCAGAAAACACCCAGAGTCTTTGGCGGGAATCGAACCCGCAACCCTCTGACTGATAGTCCGGCTCACTATCACCTAGTCTATCGGGGCACCCAAAATGCTATAAATTTTGCGCAACTTGATGAATTGGGATTGGCAAGCATGTGGTTTCAACAGGACGAAACACAATTCACGTGCCACAACCGATATGCTGAAGGATGCATTTCCCGGGCGCCTAATCTCCTGTTTTGGCGATTTGCACTGGCCAGCAAGATTGCCTGATTGGAAGTTTACTTTTGCGCCACCTTATATTATAGGAATAGGAATGGTTATAGGAATGGAATTCTGTGTGTTCCATTCAGACTTAATGCAAATTTTATTGGTATTTTTTATATTGTTTGAAAAACAATATTACAACCTGTTGGTCGTAAATCATTAATGTGATTTTATTTTAAATACTTTGAAATTTTATCTAATTTTGACCATTTATAATTGGTGTAATTGCCAATGATCACCATAATTTCCAGAGTTTGTCTGATTTGTTTAATAATGTCGAGTATAGTTTAACAATTTATAAAATTAAAAGAATATTTTTCTATATTCACAACAAGTTAAGAAACAGAGTATAAAAAAGGGTAAGATTATTAGGTGAGGTTTCTTTTAGTTGAATTTGATCTCAAGAATTTTATTTACAAGTGGACCAATTATGGACTGAAAGAGTCTAAATCCAGTATCCACTAATGTGATTTCTACACAGAAAAAAATAAAAATGAGTTTCAATTAAAATATTTGTGGAATCAATTAAAAATTTAATTGAAATCGGACCTGTAAACAAAATGATAGTATCAATTAAAAAAAATGTGTGATTAATTGAAAATATCAGAAAAAGTAATTGAATCAATTAAAATTTTAATTGAAAATTATTTTAAAATCAATTAAAGGTTTAATTGAAAAAAAAACATGATTTTTTTTTCTGTGTACGTATTTGAGGTTTATTTTGATTGAATTTCATCTCAGTAATGTTATTTACAAGAGTTGTATGATTGGTTGTTATGCTCGGAAGTGGACTTCAGGAGCTATTACTGTCTGACAGCTACAAAATCATGTAGAATAATTGCCGTATAATCGATTAATATGATTGCTGCATTAAAATTTTGATTCGATATCGATATTTATTAGACATAAATTGTTTTTCGGAAATGGCCCTTATATGGCAGCTATGACAAATCATTGGCCGATGAGGATATCTCAGGTCGAATTTCAACGGAATAATGGTATATTGAAGATACATATTAGTATTAAAGTTAATTTCGGAAGTAGACCTTATATGGGGGACATGGTCAAATATGGCCCGATATTCTCAAAATCCAGCATTTTGATTTTGGCATGTATGTAAATGATTCGTGTAAAATTTTAGATCAGTACAATTATTTATAAAAGACTTATGAGAATTGAAGTGATTTTTAGAAGAGGGCTCAAATATGGACCGAAATCCACAAATTTTTGTGGAATATTTAAATGATATATATCAAGTACCGATATTTATATCAAGTACCGATATATATATAAAGATTAATGACTTTTTCGGATGTGGTCGGATGGGCCGACGATCATAAAATTTAGTACAACAATTGATATATCTATAAGAATTATTTTTGTCGAATTTTAACCCGGTAACTGTATTTGTACCAGATTTATATATGTGGACTTTATATGGGGTCTATGGTCAAACATGGACCGAACTAAATTAAATTTCGTTTTCCGATTTCTTTTTACATGACACTTATTTTTGCCGAATTTTGTATTAATATTCCAATTTAACAGGCCATATTTCGGGAAGATATTTGTATTGGGGCTATGAGAAATCATAGACCGAGTCATACTATTTTCTTCACAGTTTCTTCTTTTATCATAAAAATAACGTATACAAAATTGCATGGCCATAACTGCAATATATTTCAAAAAATTTTAAGAAAAATTTTTAAAAACATCAAATTTTTATAGAGGCTGTCTCACATTTTGGTCCACAACTCTGGTTCTGCTATACCGATTTTGCTGATTTTCAATACCAAATTGTTTAGGAGAATTATAAACGGGTTTATGTAAACTCCGTTGATTTTGGTTGTGTCTTTCAGACGTGAGAGTGGTTTACACAGACAGTCAAACAGACAGACGTACGGAATTCCAATAAGGATCAATAATATATAACTTTTGAATATTTATCAGTGTTACACACGGAATGACAATCTTGGTGGTTATCATAATCAAAGAGCAACAAATTATTATAAATGAATTCATCATAAACATGATTGCAACAAAAATATACACAGCTATTACAATCGTATATATGATTGTAGTGATCGTCTGAATTGTAACTTAACCATATTATGATTATCTTAATCATATGAATAATTACAGTGACCATAACATTGTTGGAAAATATGTTAAAACGTTGGCATTGTTGTGGTAAACATGTACAACTATATTTTTTCTCTGTGTGTGGTTACTGTTGATCTTTATAACGAGTTGTTGGCAGCAGTCAAGTGGTTGTCATGTTGTAACTGATTTTCGTTTCAGTTTTTTTTCTGCAGCATTTTCTGTTGCATTTTAATTTGAGGCTGTTGTCTTTATTTGTTTTGATTATCAATTTTATTAAAAGGCTTGTTGTGTAGTAAGAAATCTATAGATTAATTGTGGCCATCATTGTTATTTGCATAAATTGCAATTACATTTGCATACTTGTATAATTGATTTATTGTGCTGGAAAGTAGCCGGTTAGTTTGGTTATTTGTGGTATGTATGAAGGGTTAGGCTTAGATACAGTTCTAAAGCTTTAAAGTCTCTGCGAAAACTATAATGTTAAACTATGGTTACTAGACGCAGCTGGTGTTAGTTAATATGCCAAATGCCCATTCAGAACTAGTTAGTAGAAAGGCAAGAAGGAACTTTGCTGGAAGGCTTGAAAGCGAAACACTATATTATGTTCTAGAATACTCGATTACCTAAAAAAAAATAGCAAGAATTTCTGATTCTTGGTCAGGAGAATTGGAAATAGTAATGGAGCATCAATTTCACTTGTTCTGAGAGAAACACCTTTTAACTTTATGAAGGAAATTTTTTTATTAAATTCTAATATTTGCTTTGGCAATCACTCAGTACAGCAGTCGAGATGTTCTGTCTAAACTAATTGTTAGCATATACCTAGCAGCGGATGTCTATGGATGTATTCTAGAAACTCAATAACCTAAAAAACAGCAAGCATTTCCGGTTCTTGATCAAAAGAATTTTATATAGTATCAGTGCATTAATTTCACTACATCTGATTGGAAAAATTTCAAACTTTATAACGAAAATTTGTTTATCATCTTTCCTATTGCAATCACTTAGTACAGCAGTCGAGATGTTCTATCCTAACTAAATTGTAACAAATACCCAATAGCAGATGACGCTGACATGTCCAATTAGTAATTTTCTATTTCACTTATATTTCATATCATTCTGGTATTTTCCTTTATTGTTGGAAGTATGCTATTGTCCAATCAACTTACAAAAAAGGAAATCTCTTTTACCCGATTCGTAGTTCTCTCTGTTCTCTCAAAAGTTAAGCAGAGAATATTAATTTTATAATTAAATAAATATTTAATTACAGACAATATGAATTTTACAGTGGTTGTTGCGCTGGAATATAAAGGCTTTTCTATCGGAAAACTGATTCAATTCCTTATACTAAAAGGTAGTCAGTCACACTGTTGTCATACTGAAACATGGCACATGATGTGAATAATGCAAAACTTTTCTCGTTTTCTATGTGGATGCACTATGAAGGCAGAAATAGATGTCGTTAATTCTGAGAGCTTTTTATATAGACCTTCGAAACTTCTTAAAGCTCTGAAATAAGATCTTCCTTCATAAACAATCATTTCAATACAAATGTATTATTCGTTGTTATTACGGCAGCTTTGATGTGGCGAAAAAAAACATTTAGGAGCAGGAGTTTCTTCAGACGTTGCCGCACATACTTCTCCTCTTCCCAATGACTTTGACAAAAAATTAAATATAATTTCCATATCTGGTGCTGGATCGTTTTGAAAGACATCTGGAGGATCTTGTAGAGAACGAAAGTGTTACTCAATTTCTGGTCTGCTTATCGTTATAGTTCCCTAAAAACAACTTCGTATGAGAGGAATAATGACCAGTTTTCACCAAATAAAAATTGTTTTACACAAATAACAACTAAAAAAAAAACAAAAGAAATGTCAAACGTGGTTTATAAAATACCATGCATGGTGTAATTATACAAGGTTAGTGCAGTAGCACAGCTGACTGACTTTGTTTACAATTTGCTTATGTCAAAAGTAATTGTTTTTGACAGTAGTACCTTATTTTACACAAACAAAATGCCAGTTGTTTCTGTATTTTGTTGTATTTGTTGCCGATTTACACTGAATTGAAAAAAAAAAAACATAATTTAAATCTTACGTAGATAATTATGAAACTTTCATAAAAAAATTACTTGAAACAATTACCTGACCAATTGTTGGTGATAAAAAAATGTCTTAAATTCTATAAACACTATAATTTTTTTTAAATTTTTTCTCCCACACAATTTGTCAGTTTCTAAACAAATTATTTTCTAACTTCCGACTGTATCTCTCTGTCACTGTTGTAGTGTCAGTTTCTTTCTAAATTCGAAATTGGTCATATTGACACTCTAATGCTACTAAGAACATTTATAAGCCACATGAATGGTTGGCTAATGAAGTGGCTGGCCATCTAAGCAACAAGCACACAAACACTTACGACTACAAACTCACAAACAATCGGGCATCATAGGTTTAGAAACCACACAGGAAATACTGTGTAGTTGGACTTTAAAAAATGTTGTACAAAACAACATCATGTTGCTGCTGAATTGTATAGGGAGCTGTAGAATAAAAACTAGAATATTTAAAACAACAAACAAATTGAAATGCTCCAGAGAGAAAATGGTTAGCAAAGGAACTGAAACAAAACAAACTGTAAATATTAAAGTAACATGCAACCTAACAGGTTTCTACACTACACGGAAGTGGGTGGTGGCCCATGTAGGGAGAAAAGTTTTTGGCTTCTATGTAGTTTTGGTTTTTAGAGCTACAAAACAAAAACAACTTGTGGTTAATAAGGTACTAAGTACAGAATTCTGTAAAAACTAAAAATGTTTCCTAAATAGCAGTTAATAAAATTTTAAATTTAATTTTTAAATTATTTCGAAAATAATTGTCTGGTTGTTCTGTACTAGACTTATCTGAATTTTGTCTAACACTGGCCAATAACCAGTCTGTTATACAGCCAGTACACAGCCTTTGTTTAGAGATATGCACATCAAAGTGAAAAAAAAATATCCACTTTGCCACAACGGATGCATTTTATTAATACATCTAAACGCCTGTGGCAATTATACACTGCTGTTGTTACGGACACGTTAAAAGCAAATTCATCTACAGCACACAAAAAATAACAACAAAAACAAAACTGCAACTGCTGCTGCTGCTAATACAACAAACACCACGTTAAAATGATACATGATGTATGTATGCAAACGTTTGTATTTCTATGACTGTGCAACATGAACATGCCAGCATCACTTTGCATGGGTACACGAGTACTGTTGTTTAAATGTTCAACATTGTATTTAATGCATGTCCACATAAATATTTTTACTTTGCTGTTGTTGTTGTTGTCGCTGTTTCACTCTCCCTCTGATGTTGCACATACTTGTATATTGACATACAATACACTGTTGTTAGATACAATTAAGTGTCTAGAAACACATGTTTCACAAAACGTGCAATGAAAATTAAGAAGCCAATAGTATATTTAGAAAACAAAACAAAAATATGGAAACAAAAATAAATTTTCTCCTAAAAAAAATATGTCTGTTGCAATGAAATTTAAGGGAATAAGCCTGGAATTTATGCGAATTTGTTATACTCTATAATGGTCAAAGATTTGTGAACGATTTCTATATACCAATTGAATGCAAATATAATATTTATTAAATTTTAAGGATATTTTCTATCTCTGCTGCTCAACTCTTCTATAGAAATGATCATCGGAGTCTGCTGATCAACTTTTCTTTAGAAAATTTTATTGGACTCTGTTGCTTAAAACTTTTCTATAGAAAAGTACATCTGCTGCTCAAAACTTTCCTATAGAAAATATCTGCAGAGTCAGCTGATCAACTTTTCAAAATTTTCCTCTTGAAAGGATCATCAGAGTTTGCTACTCAACTTTTCCATAGAAGAGATCATTAGAGTCTGTTACTCAAAACTTTCCTGTAGAAAATATTATCAGAGTCTGCTGCTCGAAACGTTAGCAAAGCTCATTATATCCTACTGCTCAAAACTTTCCTACAGAAAAGATCATTAAAGTCTGCTGCTCAAAACGTTCCTATAGAAAAGATCTTCAAAGTCTGCTGCTCAACTTTTCCATAAAAAAGATCATCAGAGTCTGCTGCTCAATTTTTCTATAAAAAAGATCATTGGAGCCTGCTGCTCAAAACTTTTCTGTAGAAAAGATCTTCAGAGTCTGCTACTCAACTTTTCTATAGAAAACATCTTCAGAGTCTGCTGCTCAACTTTTCTTTAGAAAAGGTCATCAGAGTCTACTGCTCATAAGGTTCCTATAGAAAAGATCTTCAGGGTCTGCTGTTTAAAACTTTTCTATAGAAAAGATCATTGGAGCCTGCTGCTCAAAACTTTTCTATAGAAAAGATCTTCAGAGTCTGCTGCTCAACTTTTCTTTAGAAAAGATCATTAGAGTCTGCTGTTCAAAACTTTTCTATAGAAAAAATCGTTGGAGCCTGCTGCTCAAAACTTTTCTATAGAAAAGATCTTCAGAGTCTGTTAATCAACTTTTCTTTAGTAAAGGTCATCTGAGTCTGCTGCTCAAAAAGTTCCTATAGAAAAGATATTCAGAGTCTGCTGTTCAACTTTTATAAAGAAAGATTATCAGAATCTACTGCTGAAAAGTTTTTTATAGAAAGATTATCAGAGTCTGCTGCTCAAAACTATTCTATAAATAAGATCATCAAAGTCTGCTGCTCAACTTTTATGTTTTTGTGCGGTCATTGTCGGAGAGATCCAGACTTTGCTTTAGTGAACGCAGTATTTCTTTATATGTTTATGGATTCTTTAAATAACGTTTTTGCTATCATTTTTTGTTTACGATAGGAGCCCTGTGTATGATTGTTATTAATTAAAAAGTAATCACATAAAAACTAAAAAATATTTTTTGGCTACTGAAAAATTTTTATTCATTTAAGGTAAAGTCAGGAGAAGACATTTCTGCTTTTTAGAAATACTAGCATATACTTTTTTGTTATTATAGTTAGACACTGATTTTTGTTCTAAATAAATCTAGGTGAAAATTTTAAAATCTTTTAAAAAAAATTATTAATAGCAGCTGTTGTTATAATTTATATATCCTATAATTTCCTATTACCTGATAAAGTTTCTAAACAATGCTTTTTATATGACCATCTTGTTTAAAAATTTTGCATTTGATTTTATGAAAAGTCTCTTCCTTCCATAAACTAATTTTAAGGCTACACAAACCTAGAAAAATGTATGTTAATTAAAACTAAATTAAACTTATAAATAGCTATAACAATCTTTAAAATTTTTTGTAGCAATGAGTTATTTTTTCCTAAAACTATTTCATATTTTCTATGTCAAAAGTTTCTATGAAGAATATGTAAATTTCTGTTGCTAATTTTAACAAAACTATATATTTTGGTTTAGTTTATTTTTCATACTGCCACTACTACTACTGCCGTTGCATAATTTTTCTGTAATTCTAAGAAAATGCTCAAGGATTTATAATGTTTGTGTATATTTTACCATTACATGTGTGTAGGAGGTAGTAAATTTCCATATCCTTTTGAACACATGCATGCTTTTATACACATAAATACTAGTATACAATTTACAAAATGTAACACCATAATAAAATGTATTTTATTCTTAAAAATAGTCTTGCATTTTAATATACTTTCTTTATGTAGAGTCGTACGTACTCTGCTGCACTCTCATGCCGCACAGGCATAATGAATTGTTTTAAAACTGGAAAATCTTGAAAACAGAATAAAAAAAACTTTTTACTTAAAAAGGATGTATAAAGATATAATATATCCGGCTGTGTTTGTATATTTTTATATATTGTATGTAATACATAGAAAAGTGTATATAGCTTGGTTGTTGTATGCAAATATCTAAAGTTACAATATGGGTAAACGCATTTGTAAGCATGAAATTAGAATAAGTAAAGAAAATGCATTTTAAATATTAAAAAATCTTTTTGAGAGTAAATTTAAAAGGAAATATATTAAAAAAAACTTAAATATCAAAAAAATTTTAATAATTAAAATATTTAAATTATACAAAAGAAAATATCACAACAGTCTGATCAATTTTTCTATGGAATAGATCATCACAGTCTGATAAACTTTTCTATAGAACAGATCATCACAGTCTGATAAACTTTTCTATAGAAAAGATCATCACAGTCTAATCAACATTTCTATAAAAAAGATCATTACAGTCTGATCAAATTTTCTATAAAAAAGATCATCACAGTCTGATCAACTTTTCTTTAAGAAAACACCATCACAGTTTACTAAACTTTTCTATAGAAAAGATCATTACAGTCTGATCAAATTTTCTATAAAATAGATCATCACAGTCTTATCAACTTTTCTATGGAAATTATCATCACAGTCTGATCAACTTTTCTATAAAAAAGATCATCACAGTCTTATCAACTTTTCTATGGAAATTATCATCACAGTCTGATAAACTTTTCTATAGAAAAGATCATCACAGTCTAATCAACATTTCTATAGAAAAGATCATTACAGTCTGATCAAATTTTCTATAAAATAGATCATCACAGTCTGATCAACTTTTCTTTAGAAAAGATCATCACAGTCTTATCAACTTTTCTATGGAAATTATCATCACAGTCTGATCAATTTTTCTATGGAATATATCATCACAGTCTGATAAACTTTTCTATAGAACAGATCATCACAGTCTGATAAACTTTACTATAAAAAATATCATCACAGTCTGATCAACATTTCTATAGAAAACATCATCACATTCTAATCAACATTTCTATAGAAATTATCACTACAGTCTGATCAGCTTCTCTATAGAAAAAAACATCACAGTCTGATCAACTTTTCTATATAAAAAAAATCATCACAGTCTGATCAACTTTTCCCTAAAAAATATCATCACAGTCTGATCAACTTTTCTATAAGAAAATACTTCACAGTCTACTAAACTTTTTTATAGAAAAGATCATCACACTCTCATCAACATTTCTATAGAAAAGGTCATCACAGTCTGATCAACCATCACAGTCTACTAAACTTTTCTATAGAAAAGATCATCACAACTGATCAACTTTTCCATAAAAAATATCACCACAGTCTACTAAACTTTTCTATAGAAAATATTATCGCAGATCATCATAGTCTGACTAAAGTGTTTGTAAGTAGGCGTATGATTTATATTAATTCAGAGTTACGTTGGTTAGAGTTACTTTTTAAAAACTTTAATTATATTAGTACTTTAAAAGCTTAACAAAAGTCCCTCCCTTAAGCTGTTTTCCCATACAACTTATTTAAACCATATAACACTTACTTTTAATAAAAAATGTTGTAGAAAAGGAATTTTCTCAAAGTAATTTCTAACTTATGGACTTACCCATATATATTTCTCATTTAAACTACTTCAGTTGTATTGTGCAATTGTTTTATAGACATTATTCATGACTGCATAAATGAAAATAGCAAAATAAAATAATAAGAAACTGCATACAAACATACGCCCTTTTCTCGCAAATTCAAAAGTCTAATTTAAAATTTTGCTAAAAAAAACACTGCAACAGCTACTAGAGTCTTATAGTTATAAGTTAAGTTATACAATATGAATGTATGCTAAAAACATACATCATTTAAACGTACATATTTACCTAGATATACAAATTCATTAACATAATTTTTATATATCACACCAAACCCCAGCCCCTCTCAAGCCTCGCATACTTATTTGTGCTTATAAATTTGCCTGGATTATTCATTTAGTAGTCGCTACTTTATTTGTGCTAGTATATACAGAAATTTATAAACTTCTTTTAAAATACGGAAATAAAATGCATTAAAAAGTTTTTAAACAAATGAAATTAAAATGAAATTTCTAATTTTTGTTTACGTTAAATTTTGTTAATTGTTATTTGCTTAAATTAATTTCATTACAAATAATTGCAAAATATTAAAAATTTTTTGAAATTTCAAATTAAAATTCTTAGCTGAAGAAATATTTGCTTTGAAAACTAAAGGCAGCACATTGCACATTAACTTAGAAGTTGAGTCTTTTTAATATAAAAATATTTGAAATAACAGCAGCCAACTTTTAGTTTGCAACTTGAGAAAGTTTTAAATTACAAAATAAATGCAGGCGTATGATTAATATTAATTCAAGAGAATGACACTAAAAGTTTAATAAGGTTTTTGTTTTCCAAGTTATGGGAATAGTTTGAAGTTTGAGGAATAAACTTGATTTTAAGAAAGGTAATGATAATTGTTAGGCATTTATGAAGCAAAATTTAATATTTGCAAGTCAGGAAGCTTCTAGCCCTGGTTGATTTCATATTTTGGATTCTTGAGATTGTAAGAATATTTAAATTGTTGCTGCTAGTGTTTTCTATGTTCGCGGATCTTTTTGGCTGGTGTGTAATAGGGACAGCAATGTTTGGGAATGCATGATTTACAGGGCAATTCGCTTTGAGTTAAGTTCATTTTCAGGGCATGCTACTGAAGTTTAAGTACGGAAAGGTTAGATGCCCCAACCGATTCCATATTGTAGTTTTTTAAAACTTATGTGAACAATTAACATGTTGCTGCTGGCGATTTTAATGTTCTTGGTTTTCTCATTAAGTAACCAACTTGCGCAATAATTGAATGAAAGCATATTTGTTTTGCTGAAGAGCATGAATACTCTCAACATTTAGCTCACATCACTACCTGACCTCCATATAATCATATTCTGCATATTCCTCCAAGGCATCATAATCATAAAATAGTTTTAAAATTTTGTTACAGATGACGTATGATTAATATTAATTTATTCGTAGTTTAAGGAAAATCTTTATAACTTTTTTATTTGTTTAAGAATTTAAGAAATTTAAAATGAAAATGAAAACCTATACTCAAGAGCCAGTGCTTTTATCAATAAAGCAGCTAAATATGGACAGATTTTTAAAATTTTTATGGCATATAAAAGCTAAAACATTCCGCAGGTTCAGCTTACAAAAATTTTTAATATAAGTTTTGTTGCGCATTCAGAATTTGTTTTAAAATTTTGTGAAATCATATTATTTAAAAATCTATAATATTTAAAAAATGTTGAGTTAAATTAACTAATTATTTAAACTTGGCTTTCATCTGGCATTGAAATTATTCTAATCCGTTCATAATTCACCAAGTTGTGAGCAATTTTCCAAACTAACCTCTAAATAAATATTAATCATACGCCTAATAGGGCACAGATTTTTCTTTTATCAATAAAGGAGCCAAATATGGACAGATTTTGAAAATTTGAATGGCATATAAAAGCTAAAACATACGACTAGATTTAACTTGCAGAAATTTTTAATATAAGTTTTGCTGCACATTGACAATCATATTATTTAAAAAATCTAACTAATTATTTAAATTTGTATTTTATAACCTGAAGGCTTGGCTTTCATCTGACAATGAAATTGTTTGCATGCGTTCACAATTGGCTAAGTTGTGGGCAATTTCCCAACCTAACCTCTAAATAAATGTTAATAACACGTCTAGTAGGACACATATTTTTCTTTTATCAATAAAGAAGTCAAATAAGGATAGATTTTTATATGTTTTTTCAAACCGTAAATTTACTTTAAGAAATTTTGACATAGAATTTAGGAATTTAACGTATGATTATTTTTTAGTAGTTTAAAGAAATTCATTAAGTTTCTTTGTTTATATAGAAACTAAGACATTTAATTAGAAAACGAAAGCTAAGACGCCAATTATTATTCAAAACACCATGACCAGAATATAACATTTGTATTGAGAAAAGAGTGTTTTTTAAACATATTAATATTTAGTTTATTTATGAACTAAGTTTGCTAGTTTCATATATTTAAACAGACAATTAAGAATTTCTTTTAAAAAATTTAAACATAATCAAAATTACAGGAAAGTTCTTTGTTTGCACCCCCTATTAGATACCTTTATACGCTCTAAATATTCCTTTTAATTACAAAATATTACTCTTAAATTGAATTAAAATTCTAAAATGCTTCCAATTTAACACAGATTTTCCATTTCACATCAATTTGCATTTCAGTTCATAACACTTAACTATTTGTTTTAGTACGTAATGTAAATAAATAATAAATTGTCATATGGTGGCTCTAAACTGCAATTTAAATGAAATTTCTTTTGATAAATATAAAATAAATAAATTAAATAACGTAAAACAAAAGAGCTTTGTATTCAAAGCACATTTTATCTATTTAAATAAAGATACAGAGCAACTGCAACAAACGAATATAAATGAACGAATGAATGAATGAATGAATGTTTAAATGAAAACAGCGCCTCTTATGATTAATTCATGTCACATAGACATTTGTATGTTAAGTTGTTTAGTTGTTTTTGGCTTTTTGCAGTAGAAAAATGACATATTTTCAATTCATAAATATACATGCTTTGAAGTTGGTGTTTTAATGTGGTTTCAATAAAATAAAAACGTTATTAATACCAGGCCAAATATTTGTGCGGTATTTGTTTAACAGTTACATGTCAACCACGCATATTAATTCATATCATACGGCAATAAGTGCAAAAAATTGATTAAACTATTTGCAAATGTGTGGTATAAGAAAGAAATATATTACACTTTACTTTAGCCCACTACTTACAACAGGTGTTGTCCAGTCAACGGCTTTAAATTTATTGTTTATGCAAATGCTAAACAGCAGAATCTGGTTTGTTTGCTGGTTATTTAATTTGTCCGCATGTGTAATAAAGGTAAAGTAAAAACTATAAAAACTATAGATTACAGAAAAAAAATGCTTGAAAAAGGCTTGTACGAATTGAAAATGCCCTTGTATGTAGCATTGTGCTTAAATTTTTAATTTACAACTGTCGTATTACATTTTATTTTTGCAAATATCCTTTTAATTGTGGCTGACTGTCCCAAACTAAAGACTTTTACCAGTTTGTAACCTGTTCTTATGAATCAGCTACAAATATGCAAAATTCTATTATTATTTTCTTCAGGTAACATACGATTAATATTAATTCTTTATTAGTTAAAACAAAATCTTTGTAGTTTTTTTCTTATAAATTTTATACCAAATGAAAGCCTAAATTATGAACCTGTTCTTATGAATCAGGTAAAAATACGAAAAATTCTAGCTTATATGCATATACAGTTTTAATACATTACTCAGGTGACGTATGATTAATATTAATTTATTTTTTTTAATAATATTAATAATTTTTATAGGAAATGAAATCCTAAATTCAAAAATTTCTAAAGTCATTATGAATTTTCTAAAAATTGTAATAGTTTGAAGCCTATTCTCAGCAATCATGCGCAAATTCTAGCTTATATATACAGTTTTAACATTTTCCTCAGATGGCGTATGATTAATATTAATTTTTTAGTAGTTTAACTCTTTTTCCTTTTGTAACAATCTAATACATTTTAATGCCAAATGAAAGCCTTAATTCAAGAGTTTCTAACAGCATTATGAGTTTTCTCAAAAATACAAATTTCTTTAAGAAATTCTTACATAGAACTCTGAAGTTTTCTTAGGTGGCGTATGATTAATATTAATTTAAAGGAAACCCGTTATAAATTTTTACATTTTTAAGGCAGCCAACCAGTTTATATAGATAATGAAAGCATAAATTTAAGATTTTTTAACAGCATTATAGAATTTCCCTAAAAATAATAATGTCATAGAATTTATTTCCGTTCGGAAATGGAATTAGAAAAGCGACACAACATTTTTTTTCGGTTGAAACCACTTATAACTTTCAATATAGAACGAAATGCAATCAAATACAAGTAACAAATATGTAAGTATTTGCAGTCTAATTCATAAAAACTTATCAAGGGTTTATAACAGGCTTATAAAGCAAATATCCATACAAAATTTGCTTGATAAGCCTGTTATAAACCTTTGAAAAGTTTTATGAATAAGGGGGTTAATTTATAAAGCAGTTTTAAAATTGTTCTTAGGTTGCGTATGATTAATATTAAATCATTACATATATAAGGAAAATCTTTCTAACTTTTTAGAATTACAAGACATTAAAGAAACTAAAAAGATAATGAAATCATGAATGGAAAAGTCATGATATTTTAATAAACATAATTTTTCTTTAAGAAAATATTCCAAAAACCCTATACTACAGATGGGTTTTACTAAAATATTCTTCAAAATATTTGTGTGAATTATGTTTACAAATATGCAATAGTTTAGTTTTAACACTTTTCTTAGGTAGCGTATGATTAATATTAATTCACTACAAGTTTGAGAAAAATCTCTAATACAAAATGAAAGCTTAAATTCTAGAGTTGTAACAGCAATAAAAATTGCCGCGTATATATATTTTTCTTTAACATTATACATTTTATACAATTTAACACAAAATTCAATATTAAATTAAAAATTTTAGGCAGCTGTGTTGTACTAAAATCTTGTTTGCAATATTCTTTTCAATCATATTCAAATATGATTTACAAATACGTAAAAACGTTTAAAAACTTTCTTTACGTGGCGTGATTAATATGAATTCAAAAAAAGTCTCTATAACTTATTTGATTTCTTCGAACAAATGGAAGCAGAAAATTAAAACTACAACTCAAGCTTTTCCACAGCATGTTGTTTTCAAATGTAAATTTTCTTTATAGAATTGTTACATATGATGTAGCATATTGTGTAATGAACAAATAATTTATATTTTATGCATTTGAGTTGTACTAAAATCTTGCTCGTTATATTTTTGTGAATCACATTAAAATCTTAATTGCAAATATGCTAAATTTAAGCTTATATAAGCAGTTTTAACACTTTTCTTACTTGACGTATGATTAATATTAATTCAGTACAAGTTTAAAAAAATCGCTATGATTTTTTTGATTTTTAAGATATTGCACAAAAATAAAACAGAGTACGAAAGCTTAAACTTAAGTGTTTATAGCCTCATTATAAGTTTTGTCCAACTATAATTTTTCTTTAAGAAAATTTTACATGGAATCAAGCAATTTATTCTATAATATATGAATAATGCACAATATTTACAAGTGTGTTGTATTAAAATCTTGCTTGAAATATATTTCTTAATCACAAGCGAATATAAATTACAATAAGGTATATAAACTGTCCTATAAGCAGTTTTAAAATGTTTCTTTGGAGGAGTATGATTAATATTAATTCATTACAAATTCAAGGAAAATCTCTATAACTTTTTCAATATTGAAGAAATTTAAGGAATATAAAAATAAGTTCTTAGCTTAAAATCAAAAACGTTTAACCACATATAAAGTTTTTAAAACAAAACAGTTTTCTTTAAAAAAAAACTTTGTAAAGAAAATTTTGTATAAATTAAAATATTATTTAAAAATTACCAAAAACTCTCTAAATTCTGGTTTAGTTTAGTTTTACAACATCTTATTTTTATTATTGTAAATTTCAAAAAAAAATATCAATAATACATTAGTTATACAACCACTGTGGCATCTGATGGCTTGTAAAATGTCATATTTTTGTGTTATAAAACATCATTGGCATTCAATAAAAATTGTTTGTGTTTATTGTTAAAAAAAATATTGTGTTGTTATCGTTTTTATTTCTCTAAAAAGAGAACAATAATAAAAATGTGTTATTAATTTGTTTATACTGCCTAGAATTATTTAGACATTATACTTAATATTACCTGGCAGGTATAAAGTAACCAACTTTATTAATTTTACTTAAACAAATTTGAGGCTTTGTTTAACAATTTTTAAATTTTAGGCAAGCTAGTAAAAAAGTTAGAGCTTGATTAATTGTAAAACTGAGGGGGTATTTTTTTAAACTTCTTACAATATTGTAAGTACGATTCATATAATGGTAAATCGTCTGTTGTTAATTCAAGAACAATTAGTTTAAATTAAGTGATTGTCTCTAGTTGTGATAATTTTAGTACTTTTTATTAAATATAAAAATCATAGAAATTCTGTGTAAATACTTTGTACGATTTGCCTCTACTTTCTTATTCTTTACACAATTTCAATGTTATGTTGAACTAAATTCACCATCTCTCATCATAGTAGGTAGCTTCAAGAAAAACTTTATTCATTTATATTCTTCCTACGTACTTTAAATGTGTAGACATATAAATATTTTTCCGTCTAGCAAAATTGCTTCCTAAACACTAACTGGAATTTTTAATTGAAAAGACCAACAAACAAAAACAAATAATTATGAAAATGAAGTAATATTGATAAGTATAAACAAGAGGCTCTGACGAATCTTACATGCTCTTTCACTTAATATGAACTACAGCTCTCAAAGCTTTGAAGAGAAATGATAAACTAAATTTCACTCCTGATTAGAGATTTTATATTACCCACCAAATACAGAAAAACAGTTTGCGAGCTGGCCCTTAAGGTTTAGTAAATATGGAATATTACATGATAGCACCAGGAGTTTTCAATCTTGAACAATATGTAAATATACAGTTTATATAAGCAGTTTTAGTGGCGTCTTAAGTGGCGTATGATTAATATTAATTCGTTTGTTCTTGAAGAAAAATCTTCATAACTTTTTTGTGTTTTGAAAGATTTTAAACAATTTAAAAGCTAAATAAAAGCCTTAAGTCAAGGCCTTAAAACCACATAAACAGTTTTTTAAGAAATTATTTTTCTTCAATTTTGTTTTCACTAAAATTATATCTTATATTAAGCTTAATAATAAATTTTAATATTTTTCTTTAAGAAAACCTGAGCTTTTTGACATAAAGCGCCAATTGATCATTCAATAACTACAAGTAACTTAAATGTACAAATATTTTTAAACTTACAAACAACCTAACAAAATAATATAAAGCCTAACTCATGGTAAAGTGCACATAAAATTGTAGGCATTTTATTTAGTTATTTTGTGTTTTTTTTTTTTGCTTTTACACAAATCTTTGCCTGTCTACTGCATCATTTAAATGGTGTTGAAATTTAGTTTCAAACAAAGATAAACTAAATTGCGTGTGCGCAACTAGCAGACCAAAAAATATACGTATATACCAAACTAAGCGTGGTTTAGAGGAATTTTAGATTAGATTCAATAGATAGTTTAAAAGAAAAAGGAAACATTTATTTTTGATATATGGCTGTCCACAAGAATAAAGTGGTCAGCTATGTCTGACAAGACTACCCACCATGTTTTGGAGATTAAAAAGTAACATTCTTATGCCAATAAATTTAAAAAAGACAGATTTATTATATTGTCTTATATGGTTTTAGTTTTGTTTAAAGCAAACGAGTTTGTTGCACTTTAGAACTTTTAGTGGAAAGAAAAGGCAGGCTAAGTTTTAAGACAATTTTAATAGAAACATTGTGGGTATACTTAAACAAGTATATTTGATAATGTTTTCTTAAGCAGGCGCATGATTAATATAAATTAAGCATAAATTATAAAGAAATCCCTCTAACACTTTTGTTTCTACGCGATTCAAGAAAATCAAAATGCCTGTTAAAGTGTTAATCAAATCAAATTTACTTTAGTAATAATAAGTCTTAACAAATATTAATATTTTTTGCAGATAATATTGCATGGAGTTTAATTTAAGACACTATATTCCAAGAATTAAGTAATGCAGTTAATGCAGCAAAGTTATGCTAAAATGTAGCTTGAAATATCGTCAATAATCATGTACATACTACGTTGTGCTAATATGCATATATGGATACATTTTCTATTGGCATTTTCCAAAATTTCTAAAGATGGCGTATGATTAATATTAATTTAGCAAAAATCTCTAACTCTAACTCTTTTGTTTTTTCAGCAATTAAAGAAAATCAATCAATGATAAATAATAATAAATTTGCTTTAGTAATCATAAGTCTTAGAAAATATTGATTTTTCTTTAAGATAATATTGCATAGAGTTTAATTTAGGACACTATAGTACAACAATTAAGCAGTACTGTCAATAATCATGTACAAAATGCGTTGTGCTAATATGCATATAAAAATTTTCAATAGGTATTTTCAAAAATTTTTAAAGGTGGTGTATAATCAATATTAATTTTGAAGCAGTTTCAGGAAAATCTCTATAACTTTTTTCAGTTTTGAGAATTTAAGGAATTTCAAAAAGGTAATAAAAGCTAAAATAGTTTCATAAGCAATTGTCTTAATTTTATATAACTAAAATGTATCACGTCTTGTTAGAAATATTCTAAATAATCGGCAACAAGCATGGTTTACAACTAGTTTTTATAGACAATTTTAACACTTTTTATAGGTGGCGTATGATTATTATTAATTAAGCAGTAACTACAGAAAAGTCTCTATAACTTTTTGCAGTTTTTGAAAATTAAAGAAACTTTAAAAGCAAATGAAATCATAATATCAGGTGTTTCTAATAGCATAACAAATTTTCACAAAACGTATTTTTTGTTTAACAAAATTTTTCATCAAAAATAAAAAAAACTATATTACAACAATTATATAAATTTTATGCAGCAAATTTTATGTTTGTATCTTATGTTTGTATCTTGGCAGTTATAACACTTTTTCTAGGTGACGTATGATTAATATTAATTCAGTAGTAATTTAAGTACCTTTAATTTGGTAGAAAAAGACGCAACCACTAAACAAAATATACTTGAACTCGTTTATTTATTAAAAAAAAAACTTTGTTTATTTATGACAGGACAGATCTTGCAAAACTCTTGCAAGAGTAAATAACGCCAAAAAATTGTCATGTTTGGATTCAAAGCAATTAAATTAATTTTAAAAGCAAATGGAAGCATAAAATTAAGAACTTGAAACAGCATAAAAAGTTTTCATAAAACATTATTTTTCTTTAAAAAAAATATTCTATCAAAAATAAAAAACACTCTATATTTCATCAATTATATAAATTTCATGCAGCTGTTTTGCTAAAATACAGTTCAAAATATTTTTGTGAATCTTATATATACGGTTTACAAATAAGCAATATCTCAGTTTCTATACGCTTTTCTTAGGTTGCGTATGATTAATATTAATTCATTAGTAGTAAAAAAAAATCTCTAATAAAAATTCGTTTCAAGGAATCTAACAAACTTAAATAGAAAATTAATGCTTAAGCTCAAGAGTTTGTAATAGCATTCTAATTTTTCCCGACATGTAAACTATATTTAAAAAATTGTTACATATCACTTAAAACATAATTGTTTATTACACAAATAATTTATATTTTATGCGTTTGTGTTGCACTAAAACAGTTTTAATACTTTTCTTAGTTGGTGTATGATTAATATTAATTCATTACATGTTTAAAAGACAGCTCTATAACTTTTTTTTGATTTTTAAGGTATCGAACGAATTGAAACAGAAAACGAAAGCTAAATGTCAAGTGTTTAGCGTCGCGTTGTAAGTTTTTTCCAACTATAATTTCACTTTAAGAAATTTTTAAATAGAAATGGATACATTATTATAAAATATTGTACTTCAATATTGCTTGAAATATTATTCGTAATCACATTTAAATATTTTTATGTGGCGCATGATTAATATTAATTCATAAGCAGTTTAAACAAAATCTTTTTCATATTTTTTTAATTATAAGATATCGAAAAAGTTGTTACATAAAATGAAAGTTCAAACTCAAGTGTTTAGTTTCGCATTATGAGTTTTGTTCAACTATATTTTTTTAAGAAATGTTTAAATAGAATTAAACACATTATTCTAAAATATATGAATAATTCGTATTTTATGCCGCTGTGTTATATTAAAATCTTGCTTGTAATATTTTTCATAATCACATTCAAAATTCTTCCTTAGGTGGCGTATAATTAATATTAATTAATTACAAATTCAAGGAAACTCTTTATTACTTACTTTTTTTTTTAAAATCTAAGAAATTTGAAGAGAAACTGAAAGGTTAAAATCAAGACCTTTAAAACGCATATAAAATTTTTTTAAATAAAGCATTTTTCTTTAAGAAAATTTTTCAAAGAAAATTGTATATAATTCTAATATTTTTCAAAAGCAGTAAAAAGTTTATAATTTATAAATTATTGTTTAGTTTTATTTACAACATCTATTACATTGTTATAAATTTCAAATAAATTTCAAATAAAAAAATTTCAAATAAATTTCAAAGAAATACATAAGTTATACAACCAATGTGGTATCTGATGGCTTGTCAATCGCCAAATGATTGCGATATAAAAATCATTGGCATTCAATTAAAATTGCTAGTGTTTATTATTATAAAAAATGTTGTGTATTTTTTTTGCTGTGTTCGTTCTTATTTCTGTAACAAGAGAGCGGTAATAAAAATTTGTTTTATATTTGTTGCGTCAATGCAAATAGGAAAAAACAAATAATGTCAAAAATAACACGACATCTATTTGTTTATGATGCCACATCTGGTCTCAAATCAATGTAAATATAAATAAATAAAATAGAAACCATAAAAAAAAATTTTTTAAATAAATTTACGTTTTCAATTTGGTCGGCATTTAGTAAAAATTCCTCACTACGGTAACAAAAAATATACTGAAGCGTATGAAACCATAACACAATTATTGGCCGCATCCAAAAACAAAAAATTACAAATTAAAATAATAAATACAAACAAACACCTTTAAATAATTTACACAGCTGTAAAGGCAATTACATAAAATGTTAAACAGAATATTGTCAAAATATTTATAGAACACAAGCAATGAAATGGCAAAACAAGGTTGCAAAATTTAAATAAATAAAATAAGAAATTTCAGAGAAGCTTTTATATAAAAATGAAATCCTTTACTAAACATTTGTTAGTAAATCAAAAGCCAGAATAGGGGGAAATATATAATATATAATATTTCCCCCTATTCTGGCTTTTTGAGTTTCTTTTAACATAGAGAAACACACACAAATACAAACAAACTTTAATAAATATGTAATTAATGACTAATTAAAACTGACAAATTAATATAAATGAATAATTTATGAAAAGTGAAATTTGTTTTCTTTTAAAATTTTTTTTTAAAATTTAGTATAGTTTTGCAGAGATAGAAAGTAAGAAGAAGTCAATGACTGTTTAGCTCAATGATAAGATCAAGTATAAAGAGTCATACCAGAATAGGGGGAAATATTATATATTATTCATTTCTATTAATTTGTCAGTTTTAATTAGTCATTAATGACATATTTATTAAAGTTTGTTTGTATTTGTGTGTGTTTTTCTATGGTAAAAGAAACTCAAATATAAATTAAACTTAAACTTAATTCTATTACTGACAGACCGGGGGAAAAACGTATTTAAACGTAAAACAAATGCGTATTTAATTATTTTCCTGACTGTGGCGTATAAGTAATATTAATTATGAAGTTTATTTGAAATGTGTGTAGTAACTTGTTTAATTAAAAGAGAAAATTAAAATTAAATGAACTTTTAATTCAAATACATAATAAGCTTTTAAGTCAAATATATTTATTAATATTAATAAAATTTAATTTCATGTTTAGACGTTAAATAGAGTATTATATTTGTAATAGTACTACAATATTTTCAATATCATTGTCTTAAATAAACATACTTAGTTATACTTCATTTATTGAACAAGACACTAGTCACATTAGACATTGTTAAGAACTCATTATAACGATATTGTGAAGGACAATCTCACATATTAAAACCGTAATCTTGATGGTAAGAGATGGACATGTACGTCTCAAAGAAGGAGACTGGTGAATAATGTGGTAATCTCTGCCAGAACATAGTTATTAGAAAAAATTCCATATTGAATGTAAAATGACAGAAACATTCAGACCTGTAAGTGTGTAATAATGATTCTTATATTATCACATAGCCATTCCTGTCAAAAGCGTTGATATAGATCATGAAATTGCAGACGCAACAGAGCGAGCCGCTGCGTATCTAGAGTTGAAAAAATTTTTGTACTGAACTTGACGTGATTGATTTAAAAATTAAAAATCTTACGATAATACCACATTTAGGAAATTATTGGGGATGCATTATCACTTTAGACACTGAACTGAAAAGTTTTTGGAAGAAAATATAATATGCAGAAACGGAGTTAAAGGGATTTTTGTACTGAACTTGACTTTCTATATTTAAACTTAAGGAACAAATTTAAAATATTGACAGATAGATTTTGGTTGTATGGAAATCGTGCACAGGATTTAAGAAATTATTGGGGATGAATTTTTACTTTAGATAATGAACTGAGAAGTTTTCTGAAGAAAACAGTTTTAAGCCTTGATAATACTGTAATAAACACTAGAGCTAGTTACACTTTTTTCAAAGAATGTCTTGCATTAAACAAGTGTAATAGCTCATCATGAGTACTGCATACTACCTTATATTAAGCATCGTCTTTCGTATACCATCCTCTGGTTATAAATATCTTATATCTTATCCTCATCTATAAACCCATTTATAGTCTCGTCTCAAGTCTTGTCTCTAACCTTGTTTTTAGTCTTGTTTCTCGTCTTGTCTCTAGTTTTGCCTCTAATATTGTCTTTAGTATTGTGACTTGTCTTGTCTATAGCGCACTATCTCAAATTATGCCTCTATTCCTGCCTCAATTCTTGTCTGCAGTCGTGTCTCTAGTCTTTGCTCTATTATGTCTCATTTAGTCTTGACTCTAATTATGTCGCTAATCTTATCTCTAATCCTGCATCTAGTCTTTTATCTAGTATTGTCTCTTGTCTTGTCTCTAATCTTGCCTCTAATCTTCTTTTTAGTCTTGTTTCTAGTTGTGTCTCTAGTTTTGCCTCTAATCTTGTCTCTAGTACTGTATATTGTCTTGTCTCTAGCACTATCTCTAATTTTACCTCTTGTCTTGTCTCTAGTCTTGTCTATAGTTTTGTATTTAGTCTTGACTCTAATTATGTCACTAATCTTATCTCTAATCCTGCATCTAGTCTTTTATCTAATATTGTCTCTTGTCTTGTCTCTAATCTTGCCTCTAATCTTGTCTCTAGTACTGTATCTTGTCTTGTCTCTAGCACTATCTCTAATTTTACCTCTTGTCTTGTCTCTAGTCTTGTCTATAGTTTTGTATTATGCCTTGACTCATGTCTCTAGTCTTGTCTTGTATCTAGTATTGTCTCTTATCTTGTCTCCAATCTTTAGTCTGATTTTAATCACATCTCTAATCTTGTATCTAGTCCAGCCTCAAGTCTTGTCTCTAGTTTTGTATATTGTCTTGTATCTAGCCTTGACTCTAATCATGTCTAAAATCCTGTGTTAAATCCTGCCTCTAGTCTTGTACCAAATATTGTCTCTAGTCTGATCTCTAATCTTGTCTCTACACTCAGAGAAAAAATATAGGTGTACATGTTTAACATTTTTACAAATTTTTCAATTTTGCAATTATTCATATGATTGAGGTAATCATAATATGGTTAAGTTACGATTCACATGATCACTATAATTATATATACGATTGTAGTAACTATGTATGGATTTTTAGCAATCATGTTTATGATAAATTCATTTATCCTAATATGTTGCTTTTTGATTATGATTGAGAACAACATAATATGGTATAATTTTTCATAATAAAACTGATCACCACAAACATTACATAATTACCATAATCATATATATGATTGTTATAATCATTTGAATCATAACTTGACCATATTATGGTGGCCGCAATCATATAAATAATTACATTGACAATAATATATAAAAAAAAAATGTAAAAATTGTGGAATAGTTGTGGTAAACATGCACAACTATATTTTTTGTAGTCTTTACTTTTATCTAGCCTCTAGTTTGCCTCTTGTCTTGTCCCTATTCTTGTCTCAAGTCTGGTCTCTAATCTTGGCTCTAGTCTGGACTTTAATGTAGCCTCTACATTAGTGTTTATTATCTTGTTCCTAATGTTATCCATAGTCTAGTATATAGCCTCGACTTTAGTCTCCACATCAATATATTGGTCCTAACTCGTCAACAGCTACAGTTATAGTCTTCTCTAGAGTTTTTTCTATAGTATCGTTTAGTCTTGTCTATAGTTCCATCTATAGTCTTGTCTGAAGTCTCATTAAAGTCTTGTCAAGTCTCATTAGAAGTCTGAATTTAAGACTCATTTATAGTTTCATATTATATAAAGTCTACAGGTCGCATTTGCAGTCTCATTTGTAGTCTGATTTATGCTGCTTTAAATAGTTTAATTAATTGGTTTATTGTCTTATCTTTAATTTGGTCTATAGTCTAGTCTTTGAACTAATTTGTAATCTGAATTGCAGCTTCTCCTTTGGTCTACTCTCTATATAAAGTAAAAACTATACATATTATATATTTCTCTTACTAATATTAACAAAGTTTTGTGAGTTTAAAACAATTTCTTGAAATTTAAATTATTTAAAAAGCATTTTTTAATGCATAGCTCTATAACCCCATTTCCTATAAAAATATTAAAATATAAAAGAAATACTTTAACAATACTTCGGGGTAATTTAATTTCCACTCTTCCACTAAAATTACATTTTAAATTATAAAACATATTGAGGCCATTAAATTACAGATTTTCATGCACACAATTAAGTTCTTACAGAAATACAGAAAAACGCATAGCCGGAAAAAAACGAGAAAATATATATAAAATATTACCCAATATCAACAATAACTATAGACTTTGTATAGAGATAGGGAAAAAGCGTTAACATGATTTACAGTTTGTAACCAAAAAGTGCACAAAACAACAACATTAATATAACAAAAAGAAAACTAAAATATGTTTGTATGTACTCGTATAAAAAACTAAACAAAAGATAAATAATAGACAAACAACAAACAAAACATTTAACAAATAAAAGCAATTAATAACAAATACACACAAAATATTTTACAATACTTTTGTATTTTACTTTTAGGGATTTTGTTGTTATAAATAACAACCAATACATACATACAAACATACAGCTTTAAATAATAGAATAAGGAAGTTTATTAATACACAATTCATTTTGGTTAAACTAATTGCTGTTAAAATAAATCATTGAACGATAAACAAAATATTTATGCCAAAATAAATACACTAAAATTGGAGAAAAAAAAAAGAGGAAGTAAATAAACAAATTATGGTATTTTGTTGTGAACAATGACTCACATAAAATGCAAATTTGTTTAAGGTATAAAAGGCAGTGTTTTTTTCATGTAATAAATTACTAGAAAAAACTAGCTGGATTTAATGGCAAATAAATTACTATATATGTATGTATGTTTGGGTAGAGTTTGGGGCGGCGTATGAGTGCTGTTAATTGAGAAGGTTGTTTACAAAAAACTGTACAACTCTTTTATGGCTGTGTATAGATTTGTTTAATAATAAAAGAACTGGTAACTATAGACGAGACTCTGTAGAGACTGTAGACATGACTATAGGCGATAATATAGGTCTATAAACCTGACTAGAGGTGATAACAAAGACGAGGCTAAAGACTATGGAATGACTAGAAACTAGATTACTGACGAGGCTGTACTCACGACTATAGACTTGATTGTTGCTTAGTGGCACAAGAAGCTGTACAAGAAACTTTAACAGGGACGCTAAAGAGTCTACAATCCATACTCGTTTTTTACCGCAGAGCAGAGACAAATCAGGAGACAAGATAAGAGACAAGACTAAAGAGAATTAGACGAAACTAAAGACAAGACTTAAAACGAGACTAGATACGAGACTAATGACAACACTATCGATGAGACTAAAAACGAGACGAGAGACAAGACTAGAGACGAGAGTAGAGACGAGACTGTACGAGATTATAAACTGTAAAAAATGATAGGTTGTTAAGACTACAGATAAGGCTATTGACGAAACTAAAGACGACACTAGATAGTAGACTAGAGACAAGACTATGAACAAGATTGTAAATGGACTCTACTCTAGACTACATGAATACGAGACTATATTCCAGAACTTTAGCCTATAATTGAGACTATACAATGAGAAAAAAACTAATGGCAAGACTATTGATGAGACTTAAAATGAGACGAGAGACAAGACTAGAGACGAGAGACAAGACTAGAGACGAGACAATAGATGAAACTTAAAACGAGATATGACAATATTATAGCCGTACAAGAGTCAAGACTAAAGACGAGACTAGATTCGAGACTAATGACAAGACTATAGACAAGACAAGAGACGAGACTAATGACAAGACTATCGATGAGACTTATGACGAGACGAGACAATAGATGAGACTAAAGACGAGACTAATGACAAGACTATAGCCGTACAAGAGACGAGACTGAAGTTAAAACTAGAGACGAGACTAGAGACAATTTATGAGAATTATGACGGGACTAATGACAAGGCTATAGATGAGACTAGAGACAAGACTAGACACGAGACTGAAGACAAAACTAGAGACGAGACTAAAGACAAGACTAGAGACGAGACTATAAAAGAAACTAGAGACCGAACTAGAGACAAGAATGTAGATGAAACTTAAGACGACACTAGATACAAGAGACGAGACTGGAGACGATGCTAGAGACGAGACTGTATGAGACTATAAACTGGAAATAATAATAGATTGTTAAGACTACATATAAGGCTATTGATGAAACTAAAGACGAGGCTAGATAGTAGAGATAGTGAGACTAGAGACAATACTATGAACGAGACTGTAAATGGACTCTACTCTAGACTACATACGACATTATAACTGAGACTTGATATGGTAACAGAGATAAAATCAGAGACAGAACTATAGAGAAGACTGGATACGAGACTATATTCCAGACTTTAGCATATAATTGAGACTATAGAATGAGAAAGAGACTAAAGACGAGACTAAAGATGAGACTGTATTAGACTATGAACTGTAAATGATAATAGGTAGTTAAGCTAAGAATACAGCTAAGGCTATTGGCTAGACCAAAGGCGAGGCTAGATACTAGACTAGTGACTAGACTAGACTATGGACGAGACTTTGAGGGGACACTACTCCAGACTACGAGATTATTACTGATACTTAAGACAGTAACAGCGATAAAACCAGATACAGAGACAGGACTATAGAGCAGACTGGATACGATATAATACCCCAGATTTTGGCCTATAACTGAGACTATAGAATGACTGTAAGAAGAACAGATACTATACTACATATCAGACTATAGACGAGACTACAAATGATAGCATAGACAATACTAAAAATAAGACTATAGATTAAACTATAGGCGAGACTTTAGGCAAAACTAAAGACGAGACTAGTTTACATAGTGTCGTCTCTTAAATAGTCTTCGTTTATTGTCGAATTAATAACCTAAATGTTGTGGTGTTAAGTATTTTTCCTTAATAAATTAAATAAAAACAACAAAAATACCAAAAACAAGCTATTTTCATTAAAAAAAATGCTACATTTTAAAACTATTTTAATAAACTTGTGCCAAACAAAAAAAACGCCCCATTAATGCCCCATTAGTTGTTATTTATTTATTTGAAATATTTTTCTTTTCTTGTATTTGCAGGTAATTCAAATTGTTTTGAAAAATACACATATCTGTCAACACTTTGTAACGCCACAAAAAATGCATGTAAATAAGTAAGTTTTTGTTTTCAAGACTAAAATTAAAATCTAATTAATTACACTAAATTAACACACCCTTTAGAAACTAGCCGAACAGTCTAATTGGCAACCACAAAAAAACTAAATCACATCCCACACAAAAAAAAAACTTATAAAATTGTCTTAATTTCACAGAACATGGCTGTCTTCTTCAAAATGTTTAAAAAATTAAATGAAATCTAAGAAAATGTACAACCACAATATAATTATTTAAATAATTGTGTGACACTAAAACAAAAAAGACGACAAATGAGCGTGTGACCTTTAAATGGACTCAATCAATTAAAATGCACAACAAATTGACAGGCCATTAAATGAGCAAAAAAAAATTAATCGAAGAAATAAAAAAACTATGTAAATGAAATAAATCATTTAAATATGTATGTATTTTACAGTTTAAAGGCAATATAAATAAAATAAAAATTTAAAATTTTAAGTTTTTAAATGATTTATGGTGGTCATTAAATTTTAATGTTTATTGTAAAAAAAACGTATGAATAATATTAAAATAAATTAAAGAAATTAATATTAATCATACGTATTAATAAATCACCAATACGAAATCTTAATAAATTATAGATATTAAAAAATTCTGTAGTTTTTAATGTGTTGCAAATTGCAATTAACAAAAAGTAATCAAATTTAATGACAGTTTTAATAAGTGGAAAAATTAGTAAAAGATGGAAATATTTTATGAAAATTTTTTAAAAATTTCAAAAATTTGTTTAATTTTTTACATGGAAGCTAAAATTTAACAACATAAAGACATACGATTTAAGCTAAAACTGACTTACAGGGGTTTCTGTATGTTTGAAACTTACTACAGAACTAGTTACTACTGAAGCTAAACTTAATGTATATAAATACCCATGATTGAAGCTAAAATTTAATAACAAAAGGGCCTACGACTGAAGCTAAAATTTAACTTTATAAAGACCCAAGACTGAAATTAAAATTTAACTACATAAAAACGCACGATTGAAGCTTAAATTAAAGAAAATATAGTCCTACGATTGCAGTTAAAATTGAACTACATAAAGACCCAAGATTGAAGCTTACATTGTACTTTATAAAAACCCACGGTTGATGCTAAAAATTAACTTTATAAAGATCCATGATTGATACTAAAATTTAAGAAACAAAAGATAAAATTTAATCACAAAGCGAACCCATGATTGAAGCAAAAATTTTAATACATACACGCAGAGAAAAAATATAGTTGTGCATGTTTATCAACAACATTTAAAAAATTTTTATAAAATAATTATTTATATGATTTCTGCAGCCATAATATCGCTAAGTTACCATTGACATGATTATAGCAATCACATATATGATTATAGCAGTTATGTAAGTTTATGCTGATCAGTTTTATGATGAAAAATTATACCATATTATGTTGTTTTCTATCATAATCAAAGAGCAACAAATTATGATAAATGGATTCATCATAAACATGATTGCATCAAATATATACATAATTAATACAATCATATATATGATTATAGTAATCATCATCTAATATTATGGTTACCACAATCACAAAAATAATACAGTAACCATAATATTGTTGAAAACATGTAAAACTCTATTTTTGTTCTGTGTGTAAAGACTCACGATTGAAGCTAAAGTTGAACAATACAAAAACCTGCGATTACAGCCAAAATTTAATAACATAAGGAACACACAATTAAGGCTAAAATTTAACAATATAAAGGCCAATGATTTCAGCTAAAATGTAATCACATAAGGAGCATGTGACTGAAGCTAATAATAAACTTTATGCAGACCTACGATTGAAGCTAAAATTGGACTTTAAAGAACACGAGATTGAAGCTAAACTTTAACTATAGAAAGACTCACGATTGAAGATCAAACTGAACTTTTTCAAGACCCGTGATTAAAGATAAAATTTAACTTTTTAAAGACCCATGATTAAAGCTAAAATTTAACAATATAAAGACCAATTATTAAAGCTGAAATTTAATCACATAAGGAATTATGATTGAAGCATAAATTTAGCTTTATAAAGACTATTAGCTAAAGTTGAACTTTAAAAACACCTGAAATTGAAGCTCAAATTTAAGTATATAAAGATCCATGTTTTAAGCAAAAATTTAACTTTGTAAAACCCAATATTGAAATTGAAATTGCATTTCATAAAAACCCACGAGCAAAGTTAAAATTTAACTTAAAATATGCCTATGATTGAAGTTAAAATTTAGCTTTCTAAGGACCTAAGATTGAAACTAAAAGGCCCTTGGTTGAAGCTTGAATTGAACTACATAACAAATTAACCCTTATAACGACGTAAGAGTGAAGTTTGTTATAAGTTTATTTAAGTGAATGTTGCTTCCTTTTGGTATTCTTTATTTTCCTTATATTTATTTTCCCAATCAAATTTCGTATTATTTCAAACCCTTTTCTAAGTAGTAAAATCTTAAGCAAATGGTACGTAAAACATACAATTTCAATTTACATTTTCCCCTAAAAAAAAACACTCACTCACGCATACAAAAACTCTGTCTTTTGGCAATTGATAAGAGTGTGTTTTTATGCTTGAACACATGCATATATACATATGTATGTACATATTTTACTCAAACTAATATTAGTTTTTTACTTATGTATATATAAGTGTATACTTATACATATGCATATTCATTCACTTATATATTAACATGTGTTTGTAATCTATATGTAAAACTACTACCATGTATAATTTTCCCAAGTACTTGTGCATGAAACTAAAATGTAAAATTCAATTTGTCTGCTAGAAAATATTCTGCATTACACAGTAAAAATTAAAGAATGCTGCTGCAAAGAAAAACAAAGTAAAATAGCTATTTTTTTACACACAATCATTTATTTTTAATATACTTAACATGATCTTGTTAAAAAAGAAGGAAAACATTATTACACTAAACGTGGAAAAGGGAATTTTTAAATGTTATAAAAATCGTTAACGCTTTTTTCTTTCAAACATACGTTGCCTTTGATTCTTATAGTTTTTTTTTTCGTTATTTACCATTCATTTATGTTATACTTCAAGGGGATTTACATGTAAGAGTGGTAAATGAATGCAACAACAAAAAATGAGAAAATATTATGGTTGGTAGTAGTAAAATGCATAACTTATGGTTTCCGGCACTTGGCTACAAATTGCATTTTAAAATATATAAAAAGGATATTATACACTTTATTCATTTAAACAAAACTGATTTCATTTGCAGGTTTTTTATCTTACATATGATTTTGTGCATATAAGAAATTCTGTAGTTTAAGAAAATTAAAAGATAATTAAACGATATAATGAAGCAAAAATTGAGGTTATAGAACACAGATTATATATGAGATTTAAGACAAGAATACTATGAAAGAGAAGACTACTGAACTGCAAGCGAGAGTTTAACTTAAATCATAGGTTTCTTTATTGTTAAATTTTAGCTTTAATCAAAGGTCTTTTTCTAATTCTATTCTATTCATTCGTAAGCATTTTTGCTAGTTACATTTTGGCTTCAATCGTAGGTCAATCGCTCAATAGAACGTCCTTTTCAATTTTACCTTCAAGCATATATAATTTCTAATTCAATTTTAGCTTCAATTATACATATTTCGCTGGTTTAATTTAAGCTCTAATCGTATGTCATTCGCTAACTGAATTTCGACTTCAATGATTCTCTGTTTAATTTTCGCTTCAATCGAAAGTTATTCTGTAGTTAAATTTTAGTCGTACTTTTCCTAGTTCAATTTCAGCTTTAATCCTTGGCCATTCTTGAGTTCAATTTTAGCCCTAATCTTAGGTATTCTTTGCGTTCAATTTTAGCTCCAGTCGTAGGTTATGTCTTCTAGTTAAATTTCAGCTTCAATTGTAGGTGCTTAATTAGATCAATTTTGGATTTAATCGAGAGTTTTTTTTTCTAGTTAACTTTTACCTTTAAGCATTGGTAATTTTCTAGTTCAATTCTAGCTTGAATCCAAGTTCTTTTCCTGGGTTAATTTTAGCTCCAATCGTACGTCATTCTCTAGCTTCAATAGAAGGTCATTTTCTAGTATAATTTCTAATTCAATTTTAGCTTAATTTGCAGATCTTTTACTGGTTCTATTTAAGCTCCAATCGTATATTATTTGCTGGTTCAATTTAAAATTCAATTTAAGCGTCAGTCGTAGGTAATTCTCAAGGTTAATTTCAGCTTCATTCGTAGGTCATTCTCTACATCAATTTTAGTTTTTATCGAGAGTCCTTTTTTAGTTCAATTTTACTTTCAAGCACAGGTAATTTTTCTAGTTCAATTTTAGCTTGAATCCAAGATATTTTCCTGGTTCAATTTAAGCTCCAATCGTAAGTTATTGTCATGTTTAATTTTAGCTTCAATTATAGATCATTCTCTGTTTAATTTTTGCTTCAATGGAAGTGAATTCTCTAGTTAAATTTTAGTCCGCTTTCACACTCTTAAATTCGGACCCATCAAAGCAAGTCTTTTTGGATGAGAAGGACAAAGAGAATAAAAGGGATACAAACTTGACGGTACTAGTCAATTTTCCTTTTGTTTTTTTCTTTCATGCATATTGATTTGCAATAAAAAATACGAAAATTTAATTGACGTGTTTGAATAAAATGGCAAGTTCAAAATAGAATTGAACAAAAACTGAGCAGCTAAAACTGAAAAATTTCTGAAACAGGACTTAGCTTAAATCGTCGTTCTTTTCCTAGTTTAATTTTAGTTGCAATCGTAAAACATTCTCTAGTTCAATTTCAGCTTCAATCATTGGCTTCAATCCTTTATTTCAATTTCAGCTCCAATCAAAGATCATTCTCCAGTTCAATTTTATTATCAATCAAATATATTTTTCTAATTCCATTTTAAATTCGATTGTAAGTAATTCTGTAGTTCAATATAAGCTCCAATCGTAGGTCATTTTCTAGTTAGATTAAGCTTCACTGGAATGCCTTTTTCTAGTTTAATTTTACTTTCAAGCTATATTATTTCTCGTTAGATTTTAGCTTAATTTGCAGATCTTTTGCTGGTTTAATTTAAGTTCCAATCGTATGTCATTTGCTAGTTCAATTTAAAATTCAATTTAAGCGTCAGTCGTAGGTTATTCTCGAGTTCAATTTCAGCATCAATCGTAGATCATTCTCTATATCAATTTTAGTTTTAATGAAATGTCTTTTTCAAGTTCAATTTTACCTTCAAGCATAGTTAATTTTGTAGTTCAATTTTAGCTTGAATCCAAGAAGTTTTTCTAGTTTAATTTTAGCTCCAATCATAGAAAATTTTCTATTTTATTTCTGATTCAATCGAAAGTAACACTATGCTTTCACTATGTCATTTTTATTGTCAAATTGTCCAAATTGTTGGCAATTGTATGAAAACGGATTGTCATGATTGCAAACATAGATGACGCCATATGACAACCCGTTTTCATACAATTGCCAATAATTTGGACAATTTGACAACAAAAATGACATAGTAAAAACCAAGCATAAGTATCTAGTTAAATTTCAGTTTGAGTCGTCGTTCCTTTCCTAGTTTTAGCTTCAATCGTAAACCATTCTCTGGTTCAATTTCAACTTCAATCGTTGGACATTGTCTAGTTCAATTTAATATTTCAACGTAGTTATTTTTTCTGTTAAATTTAAACTTCTTTGGTAGGTCATTCTCTAGTTGTAGCTTCTATTTAAATTATTAATTCCTGTTCTATTTTCTCTTCCTTACACTTTCCACAACTTTCTTTCTTTTGTATGCCAGTTAATCCTCAAATATTACCATATCCATTCCATAATTCTCTTCAATAGAGTTATAAAGTTTTCTTTAACATAACAAAATATTTGTTTACTACAATAACTCTACAAAAATTTATATGCAAACTGTTGTTGTTCCACACATACTCGTACATACTTTTTCTCTAAACATTTTTATTTTATTATCAAAAAAAAAAAAACTAAACAAATTCACAAAATAAATACGAAATAAATCAAAAAAAAAAAAAACACACACCATCGAATGAAAGTAAATCAAAATGAAAAAGAAAGCCAAGCAAAACAAATATTAGACTTTGCACTGTCAATAACAAGTTGTTGTCAAAATTGTAGATTTTTGGGGAAGGGGTATATTTTTTTCAATTTTTTGTTTATTGAGATAAATTTCAAGTGTGTGCACCAGAAAGTGTTACTTTTATTTGAGTTCTTTTTTTTAAATATACTTTTATGAACATGATAATGATGATGTAGACAGTTGTTGATGATGATAAGCTTGACAATGATGATGTTATTGATAATAATGTTGTTTTGTATAAATTTTTATTTATTTCAGCTTTCAACAACAACAAACCATTAATTTTGGTATTTAAATTGTCATAAAAATCTTTTTTTTTTTTTGTTTAATTTGCTTTTTTTTATTTCGTTTTTAAATGTTCGTTAAAAATTTATGTTTGAAAATAAAATTGAGAAACAGCACATACATATACATACATATGTACATGCATACATTTTTTGTAAACGGCTACAGAAATTCTTTAGGTAAATGAAGCTTTAATTGTATCATTAATAAATATAGGTCAATCAATTATGATCTTCAATTGAATGAAATCAATATGTTAAATGGGAAAAGATAACCGAAATAAATATTTTCAATAAAATATTGAAAGCATGTTTGCTAGAAAATTAATTTCAAACTGACTTAGCTTAAAGAAATTGTTAGAATTTGCTGAGAAATTTAATTATATGTATGTACATGTAGTTAAATTAACACTAATTATAGTTACAAGGAAACAGTCAATCTAAAATTAAATGTTTTTAAGATTTAAAGGACCCGAATTCATCATCTCTCTGAAGCCTCTAAATAACTCAGGAACATGTTTGCTTTATGAGCATAACGGCTACATTCACTGTCACTATAATTATTTATATGATTTCTGCAACCATATAATATGGTTAACTTACCCCTGACATGATTATGGCAATCATATATATGATTATATCAATTATGTAAGTTTATGTTGATCTGTTTTATGATGAAAGATTATACCATTTTATGTTGTTCTCTATCATTATCAAAGAGCAGCAAATTCTGATAAATGAATTCATCATAAACATGATTGCATCAAATATATACATAGTTACTACAATAATATGTATGATTGTAGAAGTCATCTTAATCGTAACTTAACCATAGATATTATCATATAAATAATTACAGTGACTATAACATTATTAAAATACTTGTATAACTTTTAACATTGTTGTGGTAAACATGTACAACTATATTTTTACACTGTGTGTAGTAAAACATGATCCGTAGGTACTTATGTCGTTCAATTTTAGGTTGAATCCTTTGTCTTTATGTAGCTCAAATTTATCTTCAACAGTAGGGTGTATATTGTTCAATTTTAGCTTCAATCATAAGTATATGTGGTTAAATATTAGCTTCAATCGTAGTTCTTCACGTAGTTCAATTTAAGCTTCAATCGCAGCACTTTATGGAGTTCAATTTTAGCTTCACCGGAAAGTCTTTATGTAGTTCAATTTTAGATTCAATTTCGGCTACAATTTTAGCTTCAATTGTAGGACTTTATGTAGTTCAATTTTAGCTTCAATCGCAGCACTTTATGAAGTTAAATTTTAGCTTCAAATTTAGCTTCAGTTTTAGCTTCAATCGCCGGACTTTATGGAGTTCAATTTAAGTTTTAACGGAAAGTCTTTATGTAGTTCAATTTTAGCTTAAATTTCAGCTTCAATTTTAGCTTCAATTTGTAGGACTTTATGGAGTTTAATTTTAGCTTCAACGCAAAATCTTTATGTAGTTCATAGGTCTTTATTGAGTTTATTTTTAGCTTCAATTTCAGCTTTAATTTTATCTTCAATCATAGGGTTTTATGGAGTTAATTTTTAGCTTCAATTTCAGCTTCAGTTTTAGCTTCAATCGCAGGACTTATATGGTTTAATTTTAGCTTCAATCCTAGGTCTTTATTTAGGTAAATTGCAGCATAAGTCCAATATCTTTAAGTAGTTCAATTTCTTCATAAATTTTAGCTCCAATCGAAGCTATTGCTGTATTCAAAATTAAATTTCTATTATAGATCTTTAAACAGTCCAGGTTTATAATTAAGCCTTGGTTTTTAAATTTTTAAAGTTTACTTCATTTCCATTTCATTAAATAGTCCAAATTTAGTTCAGTTCTTCAGTTTAGTTCTTTCAATAGTTCAAGTGTAGTTCCAATCGTAGTTGTATTACTAGCCAAATTATAACTTTAATCATAGTTCTTTTAATAGTAAATTTTTAACCTTAATCTTTGTTGTATTAATAATTCAAGTTTAGCTTTATGTAGTTAAATTTTAAATTCAGTCTTAAGTTTTCAAATAGTACATACAAAGTTAAAGTATTTTATTATAAACTAAAGAAATGTTTATTGTTTTGGCAGATAAACATTTTAAGCTCTGTAATTGTATAAAAATTTAATTAAGTATTATATAACAAAAGTGGCCCCCACTGAAGGCCTTATTTTTGGGGTCTATACATGGGAAAAATATTAAAAAAGTAACAGTTAACATTATAAATCTTCTAACAGTGGCTAACAATACTAAGGAGTTATTTATAGCAATTTATCTAAGAATATAATTTATCTTAGCTAAAAGTGACAACCTAAGATTAAAAAAAAATGTAATTTTCAATTTCTTTGATAAATTTCCAGTTATTTAAGAAATTAATAATTTAGATTTTGTTAGCGTTTATTTTTTAAATGATTTAAATTTTTGGAATTTGCATTTTATTGTAAAATTTACAAGTTTTCTTAAAATTTTTGAGTATTTGTCAAATATTTTGCTTTAAATTGAAAACACTTTTGTTACTGTTACACTGTTAATGTAAGCTTAAACACAAAGTGACAAACATCTTTCCAACACTCAGAAGCACACATACATACATACATGCATTTAAAAACTCACATACAAGTTTGACGTTATTGTTGACTCCATTTCCGTTTTAACACCTTCTTCTGGTTATCCTTTTGTGCAAGCATTCATGTATATACATATCTAGCAGGTATCTGTACTCCATCTGCATAGAACCCTGCAGTTTTAGAGGTGGTAAATGCTAATTTATTAAATCTTGTACATATCATCAAGGAGAACTAACTAGGATTAACTTACGAGTTACTTTTCCAATATAAAATGAAAGTAAGATTAATTATTTGGATATTACAAACATTAAGACAAGCGTATATATATATATTTATACACAACACCCCTTATTCATAAAACTTGTCAAAGGTTTATAACAGGCTTATAAAGCAAATTTTGTATGGATATTTGCTTTATAAACCCTTGATAAGTATTTATGAATTAGACTGAAAGTCTCTACTAGTTACCTTTTGCATTACGCTTCCACCACAAAGTCGATAGTTAACAAAGAAATGTAGGCGTATGTAGTAAATATAAAATGTTCAAAAGACCATATTAAATTCTCCAGCTAAAAGATTTACATGCTGGTTGCTGTACAACCAGTGATGACTTGTAGTAACTCAGAATATTTCAAATTATTTTTCAAAAACTACAGAATGCATTTACTATATATGAGTATATTTTAATAGTGCTGCTGTACAAACTAAACTGCATACTATTCCCTTATATGTCCACACACATTTGTACTTCTTCCCATACTAGAGACTATTGCGTTTATACTTACTTCTTCGCCTCTACGCTTTTTATGATGACACTTTAATGGCATTAATGCTTTAAACGTTTAATAAATTATACATTTGTATGCAATAGTATCACATTTTAAGGCAGTATTAGTTGGTAGTGCAAACTAAAGTACCTATACAAGTTGTATGTTGCATTGTTTAGCGTAAATAATAGTTGAAATAGAGTAAAGTAGCGCCATGAGCTTGAAGTGTGCTGCGTTTGTAAGCCAAACTGCAGACAAGTAAAGCTCAGCATGCTTCACGTTAATTTTACACACATTTGTGTGTAGAAGAGTAAAGAGTTACAGTTTTGTTATCATAAATAACAACTTTACAGTTTATTGTATTTTATTGTATATTGAGCAGTTCGTTTGATAACTAAAGTATCATAGGAAGCTGGTTAGAAATCAGCGGGATTATTGCAGTTAATAGGTTTGAGGTTCAAAGGAAATTTAAAGACATGTACGATTAATGACTAAATTCATAGCCTTTAATTAGCTAATGGCAAAGGCTTAACTAATGATTCTTTATTCGGAATGCTTAGTTTGCCATAAGAATATCAAGAAATAGTTAAACAATTTATGGCCGCATTCACAGTCTTTAATTAGCTAATGACAAAGGCTTAAATCTTAAGTAAGGTCTTTATAAAATTAAATTTTAGCTACAATCATAAGTCTTGAATTTGTTTAATTCTAGTTTCAATCATTGGTCTTCAAGTTTTTCAATTTTGCCTTCTGTCTTAAGTCTTAAATTGGATCAATTTTAGTTTTAATGGCAGGTCTTTATATAGGTTAATTTTAGCTGTAATATTTGTAGTTAGATTTTAGGTAAATTGTAGGTCTTTATAAAATACAATTTTAGCTTCAATCATAGAACTTTATAAAGTTTAAACTTTGTTTAAATTAATGGCCTTCAAGTTGTTCAATTGTAGCTTGAATCATATAAATCTGCCAGTCATAAAATGTTACCTTAAATTATCTTTATAAAGTGCAATTTTATTTTCAGTCATTTATAAAATTTAATTTTAACTTCAATCATTGGTCCTCAAGTTTTTGAATTTTGACTGCTGTCAAGTGGTTTAATTTTAGCTAAAATCATTGGTCTTCAAGCTTTTTTTAAAGCTCAATTAGTTTCAGTCTTAAATAAGGTCTTATTAAAGTTAATCATAAGTCTTTAATATGTTGAATATTTTTGATTCAATTTTAGTTTTTTTAGTTAAATTTTAGCTGAATTGTAGGTCTTTATAAAATACAATTTTAGCTTCAATCATAAAACTTTATAAAGTTGAAACTTTGTTTAAATTAATGGCCTTCAAGTTGTTCAATTGTAGCTTGAATCATATAAATCTGCCAGTCATAAAATGTTACCTTAAATTATCTTTATAAAGTGCAATTTTATTTTCAGTCATTTATAAAATTTAATTTTAACTTCAATCATTGGTCCTCAAGTTTTTGAATTTTGACTGCTGTCAAGTGGTTTAATTTTAGCTAAAATCATTGGTCTTCAAGCTTTTTTTAAAGCTCAATTAGTTTCAGTCTTAAATAAGGTCTTATTAAAGTTAATCATAAGTCTTTAATATGTTGAATATTTTTGATTCAATTTTAGTTTTTTTAGTTAAATTTTAGCTGAATTGTAGGTCTTTATAAAATACAATTTTAGCTTCAATCATAAAACTTTATAAAGTTGAAACTTTGTTTCAATCAATGGCCTTCAAGTTGTTCAATTGTAGCTTCAATCATTGGTCTTCAAGTTGCTCAATTTTGACTTCAGTCATAAGTATTTAAATTGTTAAATTTTAGCTTTAATCATTGGTCTGCAAGGTTTTTATAAAGTCCAATTAGCTTCAATCTTAAGTAAGAGCTTATAAAGATAAATTTTAGCTTCAATCCTTATGGTTGAATATCATAATAATGATATCAGGTCTTCTACTTGTTTCAGTTGTCTTTCAGTTGTTCAGTTGCCTTCTAATTAGGTCTTTATTGTTTATTTTTAGCTTCAATCATAGACCATCAATTTGTTGAATTTTTGCTTCAATTATAGGTCTTTGTAGGTCTTTAAAAAGTTAAATTTTTACTTTAAACTTAGCTCTTCAGATTCAGATTCTCATAATATACAAACATATATATATATATATACATATATTTAAATTAAAAAGTATTTATGAAACAATTTGTTCGTTAGAAAATTCTATGAAAATTTTAATTCACATTGTATATTACTTTTCTTTAAGTTCTCAAAGTCACCTTTAATTATTGAACAAAATCTGTAATTTTATTTAGCATTTCATTTCATTTACTTTCATCCTTACCACTTATACCTAATCGTACATACATACATTTACAATATATTTGAAATATTTTCTAATTTTTTTTTGTATTTATATTTCACTACTACAAATTCTTAGTTAAGTGTACCGTCATTAATTTTAAGCTTTTCTGCTCTTAATATTAACTTTGTATAAATTAAAATAAAGTCAAATGAATAAAATATACACTTACATTAAAAAAAACAAAACATTCAAATATCTCCCAGTCATAAAGAACGATAATGAAAAATATTATTTAAAAAACTAAACTTTAAATTAATTTAATCTAAAACGTAAGGGAAAAGGCAGCTTACAGATGTTCAATTTGTAATTATTGGTAAAAACTTAAAAAGTAAATGAAAAATTCATTTATTTAAAAAAAAACTTTTTTAATTTAAATTCATAACTAACTAACCAACTAAATTTTGATATTTTTATAACTATAGATCGAAAGGTGACTGAAACATTTTCATTAACGTTGTTTAAGCTGGTATTTTTTTGAAATATTAAAGCAGAATTATTGATTTCTATTAACTAGATTTCATATTTTCCACATAAAAGAAGTAATTCTTACTGGTATTTAAAACTAATTAGAAATTACAGATAAAAATTTAAATGTTATATTATTATTAGACATTGTTATATCACTAATAATGTTGCTGGATATGCATTATTTTTTACACAATCATGAGAACTATGTTTTCGCACAAAGAAATGCTGTGTATTTCAATTCTAAAGCAAACATTTTCGAAATACAATGAATAAAGCATACAAATTCGAACGAGTTTTCTTTCGAATTGATTTACAAAATAACCTAACCCTCCCCCTCTAAAAAGACGTAATTATTACAGATATTTATTCGATAGTTTTCTTATAAAAATAACACTTTTCTTAAAGCAAATTTGCAGGCTTTATTACTCTTATTTTGATACTTTTGAATTAATTTGTATCAGATTTCTTGCCCCATTTTACTGTAATATGTATTGTCAGGACTGTGATAAATAGATTCAAAATGGTGTGATAAATTTCGAACGTTTTAAAGCATAGGTGAGCAAACACATACTATGATGTTTATATTTGTGTTGTTTAAGCAACACAGAGTTTTGTGTATTAAGAGAAAAATCATAAACATTTAAAAAATTGCGTAGCGAGACCTTGCTTGCACAAGCGCTAACTAGCAACCCCAGAGTATACAGAGGTGACAATATTGACGCTCCAAAAGAGCTATAATCAATTGGTAGTATGTTGGTAATGTGAAAAAGCAAAGAACTATACATATACAACAAGTATTTTGTGTACAAAGCAAAATAAACAAAACAATTTAAGTTAGAATATTTAAATCGAAATTCTGTTTATAAGCTTGTGATTTTAATAAACGTTACTAAATTGTATTTCAATAATTATTATACTTTGTGGTATGCATTGTGGAGTTTGTGCATTTGTTAGATGATGTAAACGCAATTTTTTATGATGGTATCAAACAATACAAAAAATACTCTGTGCACCGAAAATAAAGTTAACTTCCTTTATCTCACTTTACCAAAAAATATATTTTAAGTTGACTCCAACTGTCCACTAATTAAAAAACGGCATTTAAAATATTTTATAATTTATTATGATTAACACTCGTCCGAATCCCAAGTAAGACTAGTCTAAATAACGATTGTGAAATACTTAAATAATAAAATCATGATTACTAATCATTTTCCATTCCCACATTAGTTACAAATTGCCAGACGAAATATGATCCTACATTGAGTTTCCATAATATTGCGCGTGTGCAGCGTTAGCATTAATTTGGGGACATGAGTTTAGCTGATGTATACTTCATGGTGTTAACTCCTCTTGCGTCCCGCAGATTGATATTTCGGAACTGTGATGTTCGTGCTCTGTAACGGGGGAAGGCACACATTTGAGATTTTAGTTTCAATTATAGATCTTCAAGTTAATAAAATTGACTTCAATCTTAAGAATTTTACCATCTCTAGTGTAGTGCTAAAAATCTAAGAATATTGTCATCCCAACTTCGAGCCACCACCAAATTTAAAAACCCTCAAAAATTTCCTTTGAAATTCCCTTCTATTTCCCCACAAATTCACTTAATTAAACAATCATGAAAAAAAGCTAATTGTAATTACTGCAAAAACTGTATTTATTTTTTTGTCTAAAGCATTTAAATATTAATTAATATTATATTATACTTTCACAACAATTAATAGCTACTTTAATAATTATATTATTTACACTTTTATTTTTGTGTTTTCCAGGTAATTTCAAGCTAAAATCCTTTATAATTTTACAACCATGAACAGAGTGAGTTTGTTTTTTTTTATCTTGCAATTATATTTAATTTCGTTTAAAAGGGGACATTTAGTATACATTGTGCAATTTTTTGAGGGTAGTCAGTTTTTACACAATTATTACATTATTATAAATAAGAAATAAAATCTGTATACAGAATTTATAGAAATTCAGGTGACTATTAATTTAAATGTACACACAAACAATTTTAAAAGAACTTATATTACGGTTTAAGAACACACTCAACTTAAAGTTTGAGAACTCTTGATGTTCACACAACGATCACTCACAATAAACTAACCCACTTCAGTGGTCCTGCTAGTCCCGGATCACACACTGCCACTTTTGCTGCTCAACTTTTGAGTTTGTGGGTGAAGAGCGTTTCTTTCTTTCCCACAAACTCAAAAGTTGAGCAGCAAAAGTGGCAGTGTGTGACCCGGGACTTAGTCTATTTATACAGCAAACATAATTTCTGGTAGGTTCGGGGCTAAGATACTAGAATGTGTATGACTGCAAGTCTAGAATGTTCGTGTCTATAATATTCAGTCTAAAGCATGGTACTCTGTTCAACATTTCGTACGAAATACTATCAAAAGCCCATATACAAAAAAATTGTTGCGAAATAAATGCGAACTAATGCTGCTGAAGTTGTACTCTGTTCTTATTGTGAAAAGTTACGAAATGTTTCTGGCAGCATGTTTTTTCAACAAAAAAATGTATATGGCAAAATTTTTTTCCAACTGTGAAATAATGTAAGCCGCACTTATTTCGCACGAAATTGAAAAAAACAGCTAAAAACATATGGTTTTTGTTTATATAAAAGAAACAATGTTGCATACCTAAGGGCAATAAAAACGACAATTTTCTTCTAAATCGCGGCATTGTCACCACTTGGTAATTGTCAAAATTTTAAAACGAAATAATTGATGTTGCTCAACAAATTTCGCAAATTTTAACAGAGTACCATGCTAAAGCCGTTAAAACTTAATGTTGCCATATTGCTCAGCTATGTTTATAACAGGGTGTTATCAATAATGTTTATAAATTGAAACTGCTACAAATGCAAATGTTGCTAAACAAGTTGTATGTTGTTAAACATGCAGTATGTTGATAAGGATGTTTATATTGATACCGGCCGTTAATTTTAAACTGAAATACAATTTCGTTACAATACTATCAAACAGTCATGGGCGTCTTAAGGACAACTGGCAATAAAATAGATTATATACAAGCATTATATGGCACCATAAGTTTTCTAGAAACTTTAGCAAATATTTTTAATAAACATACTGTGATATTTAACCCTGTACAAGCGTTCAAATTATACAAAATATTCTGCCATATTCTGCTTCTGAGAGGCCATTATTCTGAAAATTACAAACTTATTTAAGCCATTTGTAAGCAAGCCCAAATAAGTAAGTAGTGTGGTTATATTCAACAAAATTGCCTTGGCTATTGGTATTTTTGTCAGTTATAATATGTCATTATTGTTAATTATTATTAATCGTTAACAAAATAATTGCTTTTCTTTTATTAATTTTCCCCTACTAATCTTATTAACAACTTATCTCTGTACTTATAAATTCTCGACAACAATTGCCAATTAAAAATATTACAAATACAATTAAAATATAAATTATTTTCTGCTATAAGTACAAATTTTTTATTAAAACGAAAATTTGTTTGCCATTTACAACCAATAGTAATACTATTTACATTCCTTAGCTTTCACTCTATATATGTTTATTGAATTGTGCTGCAGCATTTTAAGTTTTCAAGGATATTGTCGCAGTGTATGCATTTAACGAATACATAAAATAAACAGCAATTTTAAATAAACCTGACAAATTATATTGTTATTTATGGAGATCCCAGCATACAATAGTTTATATTGGCATATACATTTGGCAAATGGAGTTATAAACTCTACTCGTATTAATCATCAATGACAATAAGCGTTTATACACCAAGAGAAAAATATTATTTAATGTTAATTACAAATTTGCTAATAATATTATGATTACTATAATTATGTATACAATTCAGTCAACCATAATATGTTAAATTTGCTTTGCGTCTATACACCAAGAGAAAAATATTATTTAATGTTAATTACAAATTTGTTAATAATATTATGATTACTATAATTATGTATACAATTCAGGCAACCATAATATGTTAAATTTGCTTTGCACAAAGTAAAACAGGGTTGAGTATATATTTGTGCATTGTGCACTTTTTATTGCATTAAAATACAACCAATTTATTTTAGGTTTAATGCTAAACAAAATAATTTATAATACAAAATGGACAAGCAATATTTCTTTTAAAAACTATTTGTACAAAAAAATTACAGCTTTCTATGTATCATTAGATTAATACTAATTTAATTGCATGTGCTAAACACTTTTTGCAAATTATCCGATACAAAAACAAATTATTATAAATAATGTAGAAATTGTTAAGAGCCATTGAGAAAACTATTGTAGTAATTATCAAAAGTAGCTAATCTAAGCAAATAATAGCTAAACAGCTTAAAGTAAGTCCATCAATTACCATATGAGTTGAAAAAAGGGGAATAAAACGGCCAACAATGGTTAAAAATGATAATTGTGTATTTCTAAACCTAAAGAAGCTAAAATAAAAATTTTAATTTTGTCTGACTTTAATCAAAAAAAAAACTAGAGGGCAGGTGTTTGGCATTTTTTGGAAATTCGAAATTCTAGACAATCAAAACGGGTAAAAAAGGTAACTGATAAGCTTTTTTTAGCCTTTGTATTTTCTACATAAATAAACATAGAAATAAAATTTAAAATGCAGCCGGCTTAAATCAATAGGCAGCAGAAATCTTTTTGGTACTTTTTTTTTAAATATTAAAAGGATTTCGTTGATTAGCTACATTTATATTTATATTTTTTCTTCGAGTGTAGCAGCAATCTCAAAAAATGTGTTAAACATTAAATTTAATTTCAACAAACATTATAATGCAACAATGAAGAGGAAAAACTGCATTTAATGAATGCAATTATCAATCGAATATTTACAGTGACAAAAACATAATAACAAGGTTTTATAATAAATTGGTAATAAATAGAATAATAAATTGAAAGAATTTTATGAATCCATCTTTTCAGATCTTAATAATAAACAAATTCTGTCTAAATTTAAACTTTTTTAAGAATGTTCTATACACTAGCAATAGTTTGCAATTAAAACTCTTTGCTTTAAGTTTTTAAATTCTGTAGTTACTGTTAAGGAATCATGAAAGCATTTAAACTCAGCCTATGAACTAGTTCTTCTTATTTATGCAACATAATATGACTACCACTGTAATACCGACTATCACCACACAACACATACAATTCAATTGAACTGCAATGAAATTGTTGAAATAAAAAAAAAACTGAACATTAAAAATTACTATTATCCTGGGAAGGATAACGTAAAAAACAACTAAGTGGAAATAATACAATAATAAAAGTTGAAGCATGTAAGTTGATCATGTTGTTTATTATAGAAATTAATTAATTTTATAACATAATTAGGATGGCGCTAACTAATTAAGGAAACTTATTAAAAAAAAAGCTAATGAAAAAACTGTTAACTCGGCAATTTTCTCAACCAATTTTTTAATATCGTTGTCAGAAGAACGATTATATTGACCGAGAATATAATGGATTTTTCAGAAATGTCGTAATGAATTTTCTAGTGAAATTGAATGTACTGCAAAGCTTCTACTATTGATAGGTCAACAAGTGAAATGACAAATCCTGTTGAAAACCGAAGTTCCTATTAAAAGGTCCTGTAGAATTGTTGCAATGACTCTAACTGTGTCATTTATAAAACAATTATATTTATGTATCGTAAATTTCTTGACTTATGAAATATGATTCCAATAGACAGACGGATGGCAGGATTATTAACAATACATCGATAAGAAATTTCTGTTTATTTTCATATATTTCTATTCATGATGTTATATGCCAAGAAAAGCACAGCATCATCATAGCAACAATGTACAATTAAGCACCCTCTTAATATCAACTTAAATTAATTTGTATAACCAACTTGTTCGTATATTTTTTGTCTGCCTGAAATTGAAATAAATCTATACAGTGTTAAACGTATTAAACTTATATTGCAAAAAAAAAAAAACACATGTATAGCATGGCCATTAAATGACATTCACACACTGGAACATGTGCGTTGATTGGCATGGCTTTATTAACAAGTGTGTATATGGAGTCTTAGGGGAGATTCTGTGGAGCATTTGCGGAAATTTAACACAGTTAAATGTGAAACTCGCATACCGAGTAGTAGAATCATAATAAATTATACTGTTGTGCTAATTTGAGAAGATGAACGCAACCAGTAAAATCATGGTGATGCAGTGATATTACTGATTAATAACTTAATTAGTGAAGAGAGATTTTTTAGCAACTTCGTTTTAGACAAGATTGTTTTTGGCAGTTTAGCTGTTTTCGTGTAACTTATTCAGTTTGGTCTGTAATTTAACCATGACAAACGAACAACGCTTGCAGATTATTGAACATTATTTTAAAAATTCATGCTCGGTTAAGAAAGTGTATCGGGCACGTTTTCCATTGATAAATGTGTTCAGCGACGAAGCTAAATTGGTTGAATTTATTTCGCAATTAAGAGGCGAGTTTGGTGAACAGTTTATTTCACGTTTGTGGCTGGTCAATTGACCGTCTATATTGTGCGGTTTATTACATTTTGACTATTTTTGTGGGCCTTTGTTAAAGGCTCATATCTATAGACTCAAGCGGGCAATGGCTCTGACGTACTGGAAGCTAATATTAAAGACATTAAAGCCACAGGTATCTTTTTAGCCACAATTTCAATTGTTTTGTTGAGAATTTTTGGCAATACGTTCTCATTCGAGAGCGAAAGCATACGGCCCGTTTTAACAATAATTTAAATAGTGTAGAAAATACAACAATAAAACTATAATAACTTGCTGATTACACATTATACTCAAACAAACAATGTAAGTGCAAGCTAAGCATTACTGTTGCTTAAAAGTTAGACTGTTGCCATTATGAAAATTACACCTTTTATTTTGCTCTATAAATTATGTTTCACTTGTACGATTTTGCTGATTTTCAATACCAACCTGGTCAGATCTATGAGCAATATACCATAAGAATTATATTAATTTAGCTTTTGTATTTTGAACGTGGCAGTGTTTTACACACACACACAACCAGTAGAATATAACAAAACCAGCTTGGCATTTTAAGAAACATTCACACTATAACTCTTAAACATAGAAAAACAAAACTATACTTAAGATCCATATAATATACGAGTAGAACCTTAGAGCTACAAGTATAAATTATAAACAAAAAATCAGAAAACAATGAATTTTAAACAAACTTTGTGAAACTATATATATAGAAATAATGATGCTATTTCGTAATAATAAAGTAAACAAATTGTATGAAAAAAGTACTATTTTACTAACCTTTTTAAAAAAATGCTTAAACTAATTAACTTTCAAAAAAGTACTAATTTACGACTCTTTTTAAAGTTAAAAACGTTGAATTTTTTAATATAACTGCATGCTTAGGCAACATTTCCATACATTGACAAATATGGCATATATTTATTTTGAAATTTCCAACTGGCGTTCTTTATGTATAACCAACTACGTTTGTGTCTCAGAATGAAAAAAACATTCTTATACATTTAACAGCAACATACTTTAACAAAAACAATAAAAACCAAAAATAACAATCATTATGCCACAAGTAAATTTAATTACAATTTATGTTCATTTTATGTATACCAGTATAAATGTTTGTATAACAGTATTATTTGTGTGCTTGCTTGTATTTAAACACAATTTCTGAAAACAAACAGAACATGAACTTTCGTTTTGCCAGAACTTGTATGAATTTAATTGATATCAGCAGAAAAACAACTAAAATAAATTTGTGCATAAAATAGCACAATGACATTTTAAAAACTAACATAAATAAAAATAAAATGCAATTTTTAAGGCGTTAACGAATTTGAAAGTAACTACATACTTAGGGGATACTTAAGGAACTTTATTATATATATGAATTTAATTTAAATTAAGTCGTATTCTATATAAAAAAGTCCAAGTCCATAATCAGTAAGTTTAATTAAACACTTTTTTTAATTTAGGGCGTATGATTATTATTTAATTAAAATAATAATATGCATACGTAACCAATTAAAACATAATTGATCATAAAAATATTTCAAACTATTAGATTTAGTTAAAAATATTGTATACAAAACTTAAAGACCAGGACTTAGGCTTTTATAAAATGGTAACTAAGATTTCTTGTATAAAGCCACAAAGCGTCAAAGTTAGCCACCAGAGATGTGAAAAACTTTTTTTAAACTTTTACATATCTCTATTTTTTTTTTTTTTAATTTTAACATTTTGTTAAGCAGATATAAAGATTTAAAAGCAGACATAATCTGTACAAAATAACACCATATTCAGTAAGTTTTATTAATAATTTGCTCTTAACTAAGTCGTTTGATTATTATTTATTTGAAATAATATTAATCATACGCAACCACTTGCAAATACAAATGACTTTAAACACTTATATAACTTCTTATCTAAAAGTTTTATAAAAAAAATACTTTATATAAAACTTATAGACAAGGAGTTAAGCTTTCAGAAAATGATACCAACAATAATTTTCTATAATGGGAAGAAAATTACAAAGCCTCAAACTTGGTTACCTCATGTGTTAAAAAAAATTAAAAAGCTCATAACTTTTAGAAATCTCTAGGTAAAAATCACAACTCTAAATATTTTGTAAAGTAGATATAAAGATAATTTAACTGAAGTCTTGTCCTGAACAATAAAAGTTCTAGTTCAATAATTCCAATTAAACTGGGCCATATAATAATTATTAGTTGAAATAATATTACTCATACGCACCCAAATGAAAAACAATTTTTATCAAACTCAAATATATCTTCTAAACTACCAGTCCTGGCAAGGGCGTAAGCTTTAAAAACCTAGTATTTATAACTACTTGGTTGTAATACAACTCCAGTAACTTAGTTTCAAAGTTCACACCTCATATATAAGAAAAAAAAAACTTATCCTAACTTACAAATCGGAAATAATTTTTAGGCATTTTAGCAGTGTGTAAAACAAATATTTAGCAAGCTTAAATAAATTATTTTATAAGTCAAAAATGTAATATAATGTGAAAATGCTCTTATGATGTATTCAAAATACTTTTAATTTCAAGCATATGAACTTATTTTAATTTTTAAAGCTATTTTGTCGCGCTAATTTAATAAATTTATTTGCAGTTTTCTATTTAGATTTTAATTTAAACATCAACAACAAAATGCAAAAAAATAAACGAAGTACGATTTTGCTTGTTTTATAAAATATTTTTTATTATTTTGGCAGTTATTTTTTAGAGCACCTTCTGCTCAATTACTTTAACTAGAAGAAAAAACATTAAGTATTCAAACACACACAAGAAACAAAAAATGTCGAAAAAAACATATTCATACATTCCAACTCATACACACTTTGTTTTTGCAACTAAACTTTTTTTGTGGCACACAAACTTTTATTTCTCAGTTGTTTTTTTCCGCCATTAAAGTGATAGCGCAGAGCACTTTTTCTTCATCGTATTATTTAGCATGGATTCAGTTTCAGCAAACAAATATTTCACAAACATACTGCACTGCTAGTGAAATGAAAATGAAAGAACAAAAAAAAACTGTACTTCATTTGCTGTTGATGCCTCACTTTTGTAACCACACTTGAAATTCATTAGCACAGTTTGTGCAACAGCCGGCAGAAACAGCAAAACATCAATGCTGTTCGTAAGTTAAGTCTAGTTCTTTTTTTTTCTCCGGATATTTCTATGAATTCCGTGAGTGTGTTTGTTGCCTCAGCAGACAAAATTTTGTGCCCCAAAAACAAATACTCTTTTATACACATGGTGGCAAACAAGAAATATAGAAAAAAATAAGTTGAAAATTCAAACCTCTTGTTTGATTTTTTCCTGGGTTTTTACTTAACTTTGCCACTAACAATGAATTGCAATTAAAAAAGTTTTTTTTTTATAAAGTCATAACATTGTTTTATAGTTTAGCCTCAAAAAACCAACAGAAAATATTAAAGTAATATTTAAATAATAGTAATACTAATAAAAAAAAAAGTGTGGTCATAAATGGCAGTTGTTACATAAGTTGGCATAAACCGGGGCCTATGATTGTCAATGAATGCAAATAATATTAATCATACGTATACAAATGCTAAATAAAGGGTAATAACAATATACATATTACCATATACACAGGCTGAGTGGCAAAGTTCATTACCAAACAAATTAAAAAAAATTAAGCTCCAAGCGTAGGTCTTTATTTCGTTCCATTTCAGCTTCAATTGTAGATCTTTACCTTGTTAAATTTTAGCTTCAATCCTAAGTCTTTATGTGGATCAATTTTAGGTGTTCTCTATGAAACAATCATAGATCTTTATGTTGTTCAATTTGAGCTTCAATCGTAGGCCTTTATGTTGTTAAATTTTATCTTATGTTGTCTTTACGTTGTTCAATTTTAGTTTCAATCGTAGGTCTTTTTTACCTTCAATCAGAGATCATTATGTAGTTCAATCAATGGTCTTTCTGTGCTTCTTTAAATGCTTCATATTATACAAACTAAGCTATAGTCTACCAAAGTTGAACAAACTTGCATGAGAAAAAATATTTAAATACTTCATGGATTTTACAAATCTGCGACATTTTATTGTAAGTTACAGTTTTTGTAAACAGTAACGTTATTAAAATTAAGTCCGGCTTGTTCTTTTAAGCTTAATTTCATAAATCATAATATTCACAATTATATTTCACTGAATCGCAAGTTGAAAGTGTGTTCCAAATCCATTGTTCCATCGTTTTTTATATAAACTGTATTTACTTACTCCTCTTGTATATCTCAATATATTTTACTGAAAGTTTTCTTTGACCTAGAATGTATGATTATTATTTAATTTAATAAATCCTTTGAATATCTTCCAAGACTATCAGTCTAATATACAAAAACAATGCAATCAATAATTTTAAATATGAAGAAATTTACTTTTCAGAATATACATATCAAATGTAATAATAATAATTATGCAAGTATATACAGTCTGAGCTACAGTTTGTCAAAATTGTAAGACTTTAGTGTGATAATCCTTTACTTAAGATCTGTTACAAACTGTTACAAATCTCCTTGAATAATATTACATTACATTTATTGCACATTTCCTCATCACTTTGTATTGCCCAAAAATAATAAGCTCTCTTCGAAAGTATTAAATGTCTCTGGCAGCATACTTAAGCACTCAAGTACAGAAACACTTTTACTATTTCTATTTTACTTATTATTATAATGAAATATTTACATTCATTTACACACATTTTATTATTTTCCTTTTCATTATTATTATTATTATGTTATTTTAGCTTTATGTCCTTGTAATGTTAAGGATTTCCTTCAATGTACTTAAAGACACACGTGTCAAGGTATTTTTCACTGTTTGTGTAAAATAGACTAAATATTCAGTTTGACATCATTTAAGTTACGTGAAAATATGTTGATATATTTGTACTTTTAAGAGAGTGTTAAATTAATGTTAATGTTTTTGGCCAAAGTAAAAGTAAATGTATAAATTTGCTATTTATGTAGCTATTTAAATATTGTGTTCCCCATGAAACATTTATGAAGAGTTAACTGCAGAAAATGATCTTTGGTTTTTCAAATTAATTGAAGTCTCATTGTGTTAAACTCTTCTAATTTGTTTGAAAAGATCTTGTGTTAATGAGAAACTTAAAATGTGTGAAGCAATTATATATATAATTCAAATATTATTAATCATATGCAACCAATTGCAAAATTTGATCTTTGGTTTTTCAAATTAATTGAAGTCTCATTGTGTTAAACTCTTCTAATTTGTTTGAAAAGATCTTGTGTTAATAAAAAACTTAAAATGTGTGAAGCAATTATATGGAAACCTTTTGAATATGTATTCAAAACTAACAGTTTTTCATAAAATATTTGTCTACTAACATTTCTTTCAACTATCCGAATGTTTTATTTAATATTGAGCGTATGATTATTATTTAATTCAAATATTATTAATCATACGCTATCAATTGCAAAATATGTATGGGGAATACATGAAACTTTTTACATTTATGAAGAAACTACTGCAGAGAATGATCTTTGGTTTTTCAAATTAATTGAAGTCTCATTGTGTTAAACTCGTCTAATTTGTTTGAAAAGATCTTAAAGCGTGTAAAGCAATTATATGAAAATTATTTCAAAATTTTTTCGAAATTAACAGTTTTTTAAAAAATTTGTGCAATTTTTATTCAACATTTTCTTTTATCTAGAGCTAACAGTTTTTCATAAAATATTTGTCTACTAACATTTCTTTCAACTACTAATGCTAATGAAAACTATTGCATTTAAGGATAATAGAAAATGACCTAAGCTTTCAGAAAATATAGCGTTATCATACCCTGCTATAAAACAGGCTTTGCTATAGGCTGGCAAAGTTGACCATCTCAAGTATTTAAACAGATGTTACACATCTGTATAATTTCTTGAGATTTTTCACTTTTTGTAAAGTAAACAGTTGGGATATTTAAATGTAGACAAGCTAAGACCTTCAAACTTGTTTTTTAGTTCAAAATATTAACGCATTGAAATTGCAAACAAATTATATGGAACACATTCGAAAATGATTTTTAATTTAAAAGTTTTTCATAAAATATTTGTCTACAAACATTCGTTTCAACTATTTAAAAGTTTTATTCAACATTTTCTTTAATCTAGAGCGTATGATTATTATTTAATTCAAATATATTAATCATACACAATCAATTTGCAAAATATATTGTAACAAATAAATGTATATATCTTCTAAACTAAATAGAATAATAGAAAAAGACCTAAGCTTTCTGAAAAATATAAGCTATAATAATAATACCAGCTGAACCACAAACTTCAAAAGTGAAGCAACCTAAAATTTTCTTTAAATTTAACATTTCCATAATACTTTAGAACTTGCTAGAAATTGGGTAATTTTAAAAGGTCTTTTAATCTCGGCAAAAACTACTTAATTATACTAACAACTTTTATACAAATTTCAAAACTTCTCTGTTATATAACAGTTTCTAAGACTCTTTTTTTTCAATTGACAATATAAAAAAAACCTTCTTACTTGTGTCTTTGACATCATCATTTCTTGTCTTGTCCAAAAAAAATACAAAAATACTTTTTAATCTTTCCCTTTTAAGTTAACTTTATTCTAACATTCTTTCAAATATATATTTATTTATGATAGCAAATTGTTTTTTTTTCTTTTTCATTTATCTTTTACCTTTTGTTTTACTTTCTTCACCTAAATGCAAGCTTTTTGTTGTTCAGTGTCCTGTTTTTGTCATCAAATAAAGTTGATATATTCTTTTTGAAAACCTTCCAACTTCAAACAAATAAGTGTGTTGTTTCATAAGTAATACTTAAGGCAATGAACCTACATAACGTATAACTGACTTTCTGTGTGTGTAAAACACTGTTGATTCTTAACAACAACAGCGTATTTATTTAGATTCACTTTAAATGTTTGTCCTTGCCTTAAGATTTTTGTTATTAAAAAGCAACCAAATCAGTTAAGTAGAAAAAAAGTTATAAGGCAAAATGTGAGAGACAACCTCAAAAAAAAAAGATATATTTTTTATTGTGGTTACTGTAAATTAGATAGTTGTTCTATAGCCTTTATGTGTTGTTTAAGTTGTTGTAGTTATTACTTGTTGTTTGCATTGTTGTTTAAAAATGTATTAAAAAGAATATCAAGCGTATGATTATTATTTAATTGAAAAAATAATAATCATACGTACCCAATTGCTATATATTTTGCAAATTACAAATATGTGTATAACTTCTAAGCTATTAATTGTGTTAAAAAACATTGTAGTTAAGGATAATAGAAAAGGACCTAGGCTTTCGAGAAACATGACCTAAAATAGACCTTTTAAAATGCAGGCTAAATTTCAGACTGTGAAAGTAGATCACCTCAATTGTTAATTAAAGTTAGTGTAAGCACGTTTTACTTTTATTTGTAAAACATTTAAAATTATTTAAAACATTTTTAAGTTTCATAAAATGGGTTTTGAAATTAATACAACACACATCTAGTAACCCTGCTAAATTAAATTCCAATTTTAAATATTTTCTTTTAACCCTCTTACGTATTTGTACCAGGACAAGGAAAATTCTAACATAAACAACATAAAAATTTGTTAATGGAGTAAAGCACTAAAAAAAACTAGAAAAAATTTACTTTTTTACATAAATCTACAGTTAAAGAAATCACTAACAAATAGAAAAGTCTCCATAGTTTAACACTAAGGTTACTCTAGAGATTTAAAGAGACAACTAGAATGATTTAAAGAATGATTGTAGCTGTTATTTAGCTTAATAACAGCTTTGGTAGAAGTAGTGTTAAAAACATCTGTGAAAATAAAAAAGCTAAACAAAATTGTAAACTTGAAACTATAAAATTCTTTACTTTTTCTTAGTAATTTTTTGTGTTGCTTTAATACCTAAGAGTTCGACAATAAATATACAAAACATCATTAAAATGTTCTTAACATTTTTATTGTTATTATTATTATTATTGAAAATAAAAACTACAAATAAATTCAGATTTTTCCGCTGCAAACAAATAAATTCAACAAACATACGAATAATACGAATTTAAATAACAATGAATTTGAATAGCAATATAAATTTATTATGAAAATATGTATTAGATGTAAAAATTTCAAAGTTGACTTGAGTAAGTAACATGATCATACGCAGCACTTTAATATTCAATAACAATGAAGTAAAGTGTCAGATTTTGCCACTTATTTACAAGCAGATTCTATATCATGTCAAATTATTAATGATGATTAATAAAAAAAAAAATACAATAACATATTTGATAAAAAAAAGGATTATCCCTACAAATCGCACTATACAAGCTATTATAGATAATTGAATCAGGGGCAACGCAAGGCTCTGTACTTTGTTATTCTTTATTTCTTGCTAAATAACCTTCTACATCAAACCTTCAGCCCTATTTAGTATTTTGAAGATGATAACAGCATTTGCTATTCATATTTATTCAACCATAGACCAAACCCTTTAGAGATTGGGTCAATAAGGCAGAACATGAGTAATTCACGTAATTATAGCGCTTACTTAAGTTTTTGTAAGACACTGTGGTTTGGCTATAATTTTTTTATTATACAGTGATGCCTTCCAACGATTTTAGCAATTTAACACAGGGATTTACCTTTTCTATGTAAGTCTATTATGACTTGCCGAGTCTCAATTGTTGTTTGTCTTAAAAATACTTAATAATTTTGTAATATAATATTATTTATATTAATATAATTAAGCTTTGTTTTAATAATATGTGGTGTTGATTTTATTTTGACGCTCACAGTATATCGTAATATTCAGTCGGAAAGCTTTGTTTTAATAATATGTGTTGTTGACTTTATTTTGAGGCTCACAGTATACCTTAAGTTTTTAACGTTATTTGGCAGGGTCAAAATCAAGCCGTTGCCTGGAATTGATGGTGTGACTGAAGAGTTTGTGTAAAAGTACTTGGAAATACACACCGGAACATTTTTGAAAGCTACTTTCCTTGCACTAAGAAATATGCTAGATTTGTCATTCTTCATCTGCCGATGGTTTAAGAGTGATCCATGCTCACATCAGGGAATCAGTCTGCTGTAAAAATTTATTGTGCAGAAAAGAATAATGGTGTATTGGCTGAGAGAGAGAGAGAGAGCGTTAGTGGGAGTCCTTTTCGATTCCAGTCATAAAGCAAAAAACACGGATTTTCATAAGAGAAAGTTTATTTTAAATACTTCTTTAAGCATTTCTTAAATATTAAGAAATTAGTTATAATTTCTGATTCAAAAGTATTCAACCGCTTTTTTTCTTACATAAATATTAAAACATTTATGCGTCCAGATTTTATGTGAAGAATGTTTTAGTTTTACTCAAATCTATTTGACTTAGACAATACATTTGCAGTCTCAATAAAACAACGGGTGTATGCAAAACCAATATGGGGACTTAGTACTTTTTCACACTAAAGTAATAACATAATAATTGTGGCACCATTCTGTATGAAGCACATAGCAGTGCTACCTATATTCTCAATAATAGATCAACATTTAGTTGTAACATCTCTTGATAATAAGAAGAAAGTATTGTGTCCTTCATACCACATTTCATATTATTTCAATATACTCCTCTTGTAGGGTTCTTGTTGGAAACCCCTTTATTTATTCCAATGCTTCGTATTAAAATCCAAAGTTTTCCAAAACAGAGTACTTAGCACTTTTGCTCACTAAGTAACCTGTTTTATACAATTGTCTTCCTTTCAATTGTAAAAGTAGACTTTATCATAAAGTTCCTCTAGTCTTTTCTGTTTTCTATGAACTCTAGGCTCTTAAAATGTCTATTGATATTTAAATAATTTTACACTTGTAAATATTTCTGTTTATACCTTACAAATCGTAGATATATGGTGGCGTCATAAGAGTTTTCTTTTTTTAGGCTTGAATGAACAAATATGTTAATGTCTGTATTTTGTAAGTATTCAGTATTGTATTCGTATTATTTAACTGCTGAATGTACATGCTCGTATGTGGATGTGGTAGGTGTTGACAATTTATTTACCATGTTGCTTACGTTGACATTTATAATGATAATCATTGTCAGTGGATGTATTGTGTAAAGAGAATGAACAAGGATGTTTTTGTATACATACGTACTTTGGCATGTACATATATATGTATATGTATATACATACTTGCACTGACTCTATTGTGTCTAAACTTATACCTCATCAGCTTTTTTGTTTAGCTGGATAAAGGTACCCAGCAGTTCATAGATGACTACAAAAGAAGTCAATGTATGTAATCAGTAATTTGCACTAATAACTTTAATTCATATATATTTAGCTCATTTGATACATTTGTCTTTTTTATAATGCATTTGGTTACTTTAAACATCTCAGGTAATCTAGAGTAAAGTCAATTATCACTTTATTGTCTCCAAGTAATCTAGGGTGTAGTCACTTTAAAAATTTTTGTACTGCTCTTTAGAAAGTATGTAGTTATTTTATCCACCATAAGCAGTGTATTGGAGAGGCAATTATTATTAAATCTCCTGTTTTCAACTAGCGTAAAGTCAATCGACACTTTAGTGTCTCTAAGTAGTCTAAGATGTAAACACTTTAAACTTTTTTATAGTTTAGAAATTATTTTATATACTCGATATTATATATTTTATATATAATGTGTATATATAAATGCAGTTGAAGTCAATTGGTTACTTTAAACATTCGATATAATTTAGAGTGAAGTCAATTATCACTTTAGTGTCTCCAAGTAATCTAGGGTGTAGTCACTTTAAAAATTTTTGTACTGCTCTTTAGAAAGTATGTAGTTATTTTATCCACCATAAGCAGTGTATTGAAGAGTAAATTGCTTCTAAATTTCCTTTTTTCAACTAGCCTGAAGTAAATCGTTACTTTAGTGTCTCTAAGTAATCTAAGGTGTAAACACTTTAAACATTTTTTCTACTATACTTTAGAAATTCTTTATTTTATATATAATATATATTTTATATATACATGCAGTTGAAGAAAATTTTTTACTTTAAACATTCGATATAATTTAGAGTGAAGTCAATTGTCACTTTAGTGTCTCCAAGTAATCTAGGGTGTAGTCACTTTAAAAATTTTTGAACTGCTCTTTAGTATTTAGTTATTTTATCCACCATAAGCAGTGTATTGAAGAGTAAATTGTTTCTAAATTTCCTTTTTTCAACTAGCCTGAAGTTAATCGTTATTTTAGTGTCTCTAAGTAATCTAAGGTATAAACACTTTAATTTTTTTTACTATACTTTATTATACTATGCATTTATTTACCCACCAGAAGTAATCTATTCAAGAGTCATTTTGTATTGTGGAGTTTAAACCTTTTAATTTAGGCAGAATCAATCGACATCCGCCTAGGAAACGCTTATAGTTAAATAACTAATCATTAGTGTTGACTCCACCGCTAGCTAAAATCACTACTGTGTGACTTTAATCCAAAACTACTGGGTCAGTTTGAATACGTAAGTAAGTATTTGCTTGTACTCAAACAGATGTATGTGCTGGGTATGTAAACTTCTGCTATGAAGCATCATTCAAAATATTGTACGACGACATCTGTCAAAGTGTAATTTACATTGTCGAGATCATTTCAAAAAAAAATATATGTATATACATCTTTGCACCTTCTTTTCTTACATTCTTTCCGTTACGTTGCATGCGTTGGTGTTGGTTTTGTGTGTTGTGCTGTTGATATTATTATTTAATTTGCAGTTGATGAATGACTTTAAAATGTCAAGTTTATTGAAATATATAATTGAGAATTTTCAATAATAAATGAAAAAATGTTGTATGTGTTTAAAATTTATTTAAAAATATTAGATAATAAATTGAAGATATTTATTTAGATTTCTGTAAATTAAGTTAGATGGAAAAATATAGGTACATCTTTGGCTGATGTATATCCCACTCCTCAATAATTTATTTTTCTATAGAAAAAAAAAAAACATTTTGTGTATGAAATAAGCCATTTTTGTCTGTAGAAATATTGCTAAAAACATGATATTACCGATCATGGTGACACTTGAAAAAGTTATACTTTTGACATAAGAAAAGTCAGTCAGCTGTGCTACTGCATGCACTTACCTTATGTAGTTTCACCATGTTACCGATTAACATAATTATGACTACTTCATACTTCTGGCATTACTTTGGCCTCAATTGATGTTAAAGTTAAACTAACTTTAATCTAAACATTCAATTAGTTTAACTTTAATTGAATAACTAGTCATATTTTAATTTTAATCTAAGATTTTTATATACATACTCGTATGTAGTTCCAGTTCAGCTTCAATTGTATTTCTTATATTGTCTAAGTTAAGCTCAAATAATAGGTATTTATATTGTACAAGTCTAGCTTGAATAGTAGGTAGTATCTGCCATTTTTCCATTTTTAATCAAACCTATAGCTTACAGGATTTGTGAAACTATATAAAAGATTCAAACTTTTTAAAAATAGTTTTTTGAATCCTTATAAACCCAACTGTTGTCTTGACTATATTTTTTTTATTTTTTTTTTTTGGTTTTTGTTTACAATGAAACCAACTCATACAAAATATCGCATTTTCTTTCGTTTAATCAAAACAATTTAAAATTTTCATTTATTTTTATTCTCTGGGGATAATTTGTCAAAAATGTCTTTGAACAAAATGTTGGCATTACTTTTACGTTTTTTTTTTTTTATGGCATTGTCCACGAAAAATTGTTACTATAAAAAGAAAACAAAATACTTATTAACAAAAAAAAGAAAAACAAAATTGTTGCTTTTTAGACAAAATACACATACAATTTGTACACAACAAAAGGCAGAACTAGCAACTTAAAAACAGTAACACCCTGCAGTTATTATGGCCACTCTATTTTATCAACTAACAACTTGGAGATAAGTTTTTCCTAAAAGAAATACAATTAATACCACATAGTCTCTTTGTAGACTGTATGGTAACAGGATCAAATGGACAATATTAAATTAAACTTTAAATCATTCTTTTTTTTCACTAAAAATAAATCCAAATTGCAGATTAAAATATTAAAACATTAAAAACAATCAAAGTTTTTATATTTCAAGCAAATTAATAGAATACGAAGATTTTTTATTTTGAAAAATTTTAATAAAATAATAATATTTTAGCCAGTGCAAAACTTTCCGTATCTACCTTTTAAACTACAGGGTAGCGCACATTTTTGTGTCCTTTAAGAATTCTGTTTAAAATATGTGTCTCAGTGTAAGTAAGTAAATATTTTGCCATATTGCCCACGGTCTTCTTACAGCCTGTTGTATTTTTGTATCAGACTTAAGCTAAATATTTAATAAGTTTTCACTTAAATTTAATTTTGTTAAATTTTATATTTAAAACCCAAAATAAGAGGAGTATGTTGATTTAGTCAGCCTGTTGGTAGCACAGACTCTATTTAGTTAAATTTCAACTTTTTTTATCTAGTTCAATTTTAGCTGTAATTGTAGGTCTTTAGAGAGCTAAATCGTTTAAGGTTTTATGATGTTCAGTATTGGTCTTTATATAGTTCAATTGTGGCTCCAATTTTAAATTGTTATATAGCTCAATATTGGCTTTAATAGCAGGTCTATATATAGTTAAATTTTGGCTTCAGTCTTAGGTTCTAATACAGTTCAATTTTAGCCTCAATCGTATGGGGGTTTATATAGTTCAATAGTGGCTTTAAACGTAGGTCTTAATGAAGCCAAATTTTAGTCTCAGTCGTAGGTCCTTATTTAGTTAAATTTCTTCTTAGGTGCTTATACAGTTCAATTTTAGCCTCAATCGTATGGGGTTTTATATAGTTCAATATTGGCTTTAAACGAAGGTCTTTATGATGCTAAATTTAAGTCTCAGTCGTAGGTCCTTATTTAGTTAAATTTCTTCTTAGGTGCTTATACAGTTCAATTTTAGCCTCAATCGTATGGGGTTTTATATAGTTCAATATTGGCTTTAAACGTAGGTCTTTATGAAGCTAAATTTTAGTCTCAGTCGTAGGTCCTTAGTTAGTTAAATTTCTTCTTAGGTGCTTATACAGTTCAATTTTAGCCTCAATCGTATGGGGGTTTATATAGTTCAATATTGGCTTTAAACGTAGGTCTTTATGAAGCTAAATTTTAGTCTCAGTCGTAGGTCCTTAGTTAGTTAAATTTCTTCTTAGGTCCTTATACAGCTTCAATCATATGGGGGTTTATATAGTTCAATATTGGCTTTAAACGAAGGTCTTTATGATGCCAAATTTTAGTCTTAGTCGTAGGTCCTTATTTAGTTAAATTTTGGCTTCAAACTTAGATCCTAATACAGTTAAATTTTAGCTTCAATTGTAGGTCTTTATATAGTTCAATATTGGCTTTAATCGTACAACTTTATATGATTAAATATTGGCTTTAATCTTGGGCTTTTTATAGTTTAATACTAGCCTCAATCTTAGGTATTTATACATTTAAATTTTAGCTTCAATCGTAAGTTTTTATATAGTTTAATATTGGCTTTAATCATAGGTCTTTATAAATTTAAATTATGTCTTCAATCGTAGTTCTATATATATACTTCAATTTTGGCTTCAATCTTAGGTCTTTATATATAGCTCAATATTGCATTCAACCTAAGGTCTTTATATAATTCAATTTTGACTTCAATGTAGGGGTTATATATTGTTCAATATTGCCTTCTAAGGTCTTTATATAGTTTAATTTTAGCTTCAATCGTAAGTATTTGTATTACTTTTTTCGGTTATATATGTTCCTATCTAGGGTAACCATTCAAATAATCATCTTTCGAATAATCGAACAATTTCTTACAAATAATAAATCGAAGAATTACAAACTTACGATTGTCGAATAACGAATAATGCGATAAATTTTATTTAATAAGAAGAATTTTTTATAATTGTGTAAAAAAGGTAAAAATTTAAACCCATTATTTTGCAATATAAATTAAATTATTATTAATTATTAATTAAACTTTAGTTTTGGATGATGACATTTTCGAATTTCAAAAATCTAAAAATCAGTCTGTTGAAAAACTAAAATATTAAATTATATTAAATAACAATTTTTAATATAAACGAAAGTTAAATAATGTTTTTCAATCACTATAAATGAGTGCTGTAAAAGTAAATTAATTGCAATAATTCTAAACACAAATATTTAATATTTAGTAAAAAAAAATAGAGCAAAAGTTTGCATATTGTTGAGTTTGCATATTGTTTTTTTTACATTTATTTCATTAAAAATGAACTAACAATACATTTTTCATATCTTATATTTAAAAAATGTCAATTATTAGTCCAGCCATTATAAATTTTATTTATTAAGTTGGCATTATTCCTTCTTGTCTTCGGCTCAGATCCGCTGTATTCCTTCTTCTTAGTTGAATATAGCCACTATTATTTAATATGTTGCGTGCTAATGGGTTTGGGTGTATTATTAAGTTTTATCTGCATTTTTTGATCTCAGTTTTTACCAAAGGCACGTTTAAATCTTTATGGATATACGATTTTTTTATATACCAGGCGGCATTTGTGATCTTTCGTAGCAATTTGTTTTGAAGTCTTTGAATTCTGTCTACATTTGCAGCTGAGGCTGTTCCCCATAGCTGGATTCCATAAGCAAGACTTGGCAAGCTAAACTTAACTTAGAGTTTTTGCCAATGAACCAATTTATTTCGATTAATTTCAATTTCATTTGAGTCAATTTTGATCTATATGGGATTTTCATGTAAGGCGTCGATTCAGGCGTATACTGCTGGAAGAAAATTGTTTAACCATTATAAATTTTATTTATTAAGTTGGCATTATTCCTTCTTGTCTTCGGCTCAGATCCGCTGTATTCCTTCTTCTTAGTCGAATATAGCCACTATTATTTAATATGTTGCGTGCTAATGGGTTTGGGTGTATTATTAAGTTTTATCTGCATTTTTTGATCTCAGTTTTTACCAAAGGCACCTTTAAATCTTTATGGATATACGAATTTTTTATATACCAGGCGGCATTTGTGATCTTTCGTAGCAATTTGTTTTGAAGTCTTTGAATTCTGTCTACATTTGCAGCTGAGGCTGTTCCCCATAGCTGGATTCCATAAGCAAGACTTGGCAAGCTAAACTTAACTTAGAGTTTTTGCCAATGAACCAATTTATTTCGATTAATTTCAATTTCATTTGAGTCAATTTTGCATCTATATGGGATTTTCATGTAAGGCGTCGATTCAGGCGTATACCGAGGTATTTAACTTCTGATTGTTGTGTTAAAAAGTTATGTTACTGCTCACTAACTTTTATCCTCCATTGCTGTAACCAGTTTTCTAATTTAGATATATGATATTGTAGGTAGCGACATGTTTCTTGAGAGTTTTCATGAAGTATCAGACGAGCAACAATATTTTTTTTCTTCGCATGACGATATTGAGAAGTCTATGGGTCTGTTCGATAGTACTGTGTTTTCTTCTAAATCCAAATTGATGATTCGGAATACAATTGTTTTCACTTAAAATCGGGTATAACTGGTTCATGAACATTTTCTTGAATAGCTTTGATATATTTGACATTAGGTTGATTCTACTTTTGTGTGATATTTTCCCGGCTCTGGTATCATGGTAACCAGTGAAACCTTCCATTCTGGCGGATAATATTGAAGGCGTCGAAAATAAAAAGTATTATTTTTATTGCTATCCGGGGTAGCTCCATAAGCAACTTGCTACTGATTTTGTCAAAACCTTAGAATTTAAATCAATAATAGCCTTTTCGATCTCTCGAATCTCAAAACGTAGGGGTACAGCTGGTCCTAAATGGTGTATGACTGGTGGCAAATACTTTTTTCAAATGATTCGCAAATAGATTGTCTTTTTCAGTGTCATTTCTTGCCCAATCACCACTTAAGGGGGGCTTACATATCTCAGGTCTTTTAAGATTTTTAGCCGATTGCCGTAGTAAGTAATCTGATTGCGGAGTTGCGTTCAGACTTTCCAAGTTTTTATTTAGTGATTCAATTTTAGCTTAGATTTGAGTTGGGGCGATCTATGCAATTACCACTCTCTTCGAGTTCTTCATTTTACAGTTAAGAGCCGTCGGACATCTGCAGAACAAATTCTGTTATATTTAGTTAGTCGGGGAGTTTGGGCATCAAGTTGCGCAGCCAGTTTAAGATCATTATTTGATAATTTGATAAGAGAGTAATTGCTATTTTCTGGTGTTCTTAGCGGTATATTTTCAGAACAATGTGTAGAAAGGTATTTTCTATATTTAACCCAATTTCCACATGTGATGGCGAAATATTAGCAAAATTTTAAATTATGTATTAATTACGCTATATATTATTGAAAGCTTCAAATAAAGTATTTTAAAGTAATTGTAAACAAAATACTTTTGGATGTGAAAAAGAAATTTAACCCCACTCAATATTTTGTTCCGACAAAGTTTTTTTCAAATGAAGTGTGAAGCCTGTCTTTTTAAGAGAGAGAAAATATTCATAAGAAAAACTTTTGTTCGAAGAAACATTTTGTTCGGAATGCATGGGTGAATCTACTTTAAGAAACTCTTGAAAATACGACGATATAACTAAAAAATATTAATTCATCGAATTCAAATACTTAGAATATACAGGAAAACACAATAAGTAATAGAAAGGGAATCATAATAGTCCACTTTGGTTTTTTTATACACCGATTCTAATTAAATTCGTATCCCATCCTTATAACGTAACCTAAAATGGTGATGGATGAGAGATTGAAGAGAGTTTAATGTAGGATAACATTGATAATGAAATGTTTAAATAGACTTATTATTAAAGACTGATTAGGGAAATCGATTTTCATTTGAATTTATTTCAAAATTTTTAATTATTCGTAAAATTCGATTAATATTAAATATATGATCGAATTATTCGAACAAGTTAAAATCTCATATTTGAATTATTCATTTTATTGGAACAAAATAAAAATCGAATAATTTGGACACCCTAGTCCCTATTGTTAATCTTAAGATTGTCGCATAAACCAACATGAATTCCGTCAGAAGACATGTGTCTTATATTTCAGGCGTTATTAAATATTGCGTGACACGCATTGTAATGCCAAACATTAAATAGAACAAATAATTATAAACTGTTTCATGAATTTAATAATGTTTCAAGCAAACAAGGAAGTAAAGTGAGTCTTTTGGGTATTTCTTCCATTTTCTATCATCTCATAATAGTTTTAAGGCAGCTTATAATATACAAATAAAAATAAATATTATTTAAAAGATAAAGAATTAGCCAGGAAAGACAACACATTTGAAAGAATTAAGAAAAAATTGTCAATAAGTATAAAAACTTTAATTAAATTGTTAACAACTCTGCAGAAAGATTGCCATACAAACACGCCAGGCTCGAACGTGTTCGCTTAAACAAAAATAACAACAAAATTGTTTAAAATGAAATTAGCCACAAAAATCGCTATAAAAATCTGGTCAGCTAAAAACTTAAAAAGAAATTGCAGCTTTCAGTTATTATAATATTTCTAAAACAAGTTAAAATTGTGACACTTTCAAATCTTTTCTGTATTCAAAATACCGAAAATTATGCATCTGCTTGCTAAAACTAAACTGAAGCTCTTAAATGAAATTATAAATGAATAAAGTTAAAATTTTAACAAACTTCATTTAAGCATCTTTGTAATGAATGTATTCATGACAATAATTATGATGATATTAAGGGTAATGAACACAATACCTACTACTAACAGCGGCAACAGCAGCAACAGCAATTGGCTTTAAAGTATGTAGCTGTATGTATAACTCTTAAATAACTGAATATATGACGAGAATGTCGCAAATTAACAGACACAACTTTAAAGCATGGATAGTAAAATACGAAAACTTTTAAGCAAAAGAAACCAAAATTAACATAAAGACATACATATGGCTGAAGCTGAAATTTAATTTTGGAAAGACCTACGATTGCAGCTAAAATTTAACTTTCAAAAAAACTTAAGATTGAATCTAAAATTTAACTTCTAAAAGACCTACGACCGAAGCTATTATTTAACTTTGTAAACACCTTCGAGTGCAGCTAAAATTTATAAACATTGAGACCTTTAAATGAAGCTAAAATTGATGAATAGCCTTTCCCAGCACATTTTACTGTCTTCATTTCATCTACATAAATTATTAAAACATACGTTTATGTATTATACATATACACATATGAGCAGCATTGGGCTGGTCCATTTTTGCAATTTTTCCATTTAAGAACTGAAAATTTAGCTCTTAAAAGCATTGCAAAGGCAGAAGTTGTATAATAAGAGCCGCCCTAATGTAAATACACAGAAATATGCACCTACTTCATGCATATGCAAGTATGATTGTGTATTGTCTTGCATATTTTAAAATTGTGCCAGCAAACAAACAGCACACACATACATACATACATATGTACTAAATTCACAGCAATAACATGTGTACCAAAAACATGTGTACGAAAATCGTATCGTATCGTTTTATTTCGTTTCTTGTTTATTATTTTTGTTGTGTTCGTTTGTATCGCATTGTACGTCTGTTGTTTCCGTATCCGTTTCCTTTCCAATTGTTATTGTCTTTGATGTTGTTAATGGTATAGTTGTTGTTATTTTGTACCCATATGAATGCAAATAAAAATTATGCTTATATAAAATATTCCCTGTACATTTGTACAAATGCATGTATTTATGAATGTATACATAACTCATCAACTTGTTGTTGATTGTATGTATGTACAACTGTATGTATCTGAAGGTGTGTTTGTATATTTGTATATAAATAATATTCATCAGAAAATATATAAGCAATATGGTTGTTTGAGAGTGTATATGTTTTTTATTTACATATTTATGTCTGTGTAGTTTGTATGACAGTTTTTTAAATGAATCTTATTTTTTATGTTCACTGTTATTTGCAGTTGTATTGGCTGATACTTGCAATATTCATGCAGTGAAAGAAATATTAATTCTGTTCTGTTTTTGTTCTGCTCTAGTTCTGTTCTAGTTTTGTTCTAGTTCTGTTCTAGTTCTGTTCTTGTTCTGTTTTAGTTCTGTTCTAGTTCTGTTCTGGTTCTGTTCTAGTACTGTTCTAGTTCTGTTCTAGTTCTGTTCTAGTTCTGTTCTAGTTCTGTTCTAGTTCAGTTCTAGTTCAGTTCCAGTTCTGTTCTAGTTCTGTTCTGTTCTAGTTTTGTTCTAGTACTGTTCTAGTTCTGTTCTAGTTCTGTTCTAGTTTTGTTCTAGTTCTGTTCTAGTTCTGTTCTAGTTCTGTTCTAGTTCAGTTCCAGTTCTGTTCTAGTTCTGTTCTGTTCTAGTTTTGTTCTAGTACTGTTCTAGTTCTGTTCTAGTTCTGTTCTAGTTCTGTTCCAGTTCTGTTCTAGTTCTGTTTTGTTTCTGTTCTAGTTATGTTCTGTTCTAATTCTCGTCTAGTTCTGTTCTAGTTTTGTTCTAGTTCTGTTCTAGTTTTGTTTTAGTTCTGTTCTAGTTCTATTCTAGTTCTGTTCTAGTTCTGTTTCAGTTCTGTTCTAGTTCTGTTCTATTTCAGTTCTAGTTCTGTTCTGTTCTAGTTTTGTTCTAGTTTTGTTCTAGTTTTGTTCTAGTTCTTTTTTAGTTCTGTTCTAGTTCTGTTCTAGTTCTGTTCTAGTACTGTTCTAGTTCTGTTCTAGTTCTGTTCTAGTTCTGTTCCAGTTCTGTTCAATGTCTGTTCTAGTTCTGTTCTGTTCTAATTTTGTTCTAGTTCTGTTCTAGTTTTTTTTTTAGTTCTGTTCTATTTCTGTTCTTGTTCTGTTTTATTTCTGTTCTAATTTTGTTCTAGTTATGTTCTGGTTATGTTCCAAAGTCCCTTAAAATATTGCTATTATTTTTTTCCAGTGCCTGTTCATAAACCCAATATTTTATCATGCATTATAACTTTGTCGCAATATCCGTTCTGTTAAAAATATTTCCTTTTTACATGTGGTTACTGTATGCTTCCATCATCCTGCTTAAATCAGTTCATACGACAAAAATGTAAAAATAAAAATATATTTTTATGATAGATTCCTTTCAGTCCAGTCAAGTTTTGCATTAAATTAAAAGGACTTCATGTTTGCAGTTCGGTTTACGCTTTTAATGCTGCTGCTGCAGCATAAAAATCCATATAAGAAATATAAATACAAGCTTGATGTAAAGGCGTACATCTCCGAAGAGATACAAGGCAGTAGGGAAAATATTATTTGAGCAATAAAAATATATAAAATATATTTTATTATTTTCTTTAATATCATCTTAATATTTATGTTATATTTTATTTGCGTAAAAACTAAACAATAGTTTTTTAAGTACTTGTAAATCACAACTATTTGCTATATCTTCGAAGTAGTCACTTACAAATTGGTCATATGTGGCCAAGTTTTCAAAAAAATCTTAACTTTTGTTTTCAGAAACTTATTGCAAAAACTTTTCATGTATGCATGATTTTTAAGACACTCTCACGATGAATGCAATGTCCCCAAGAAACTAAGTTCATTGTCATTTTCAAGATGAAGCGAACGTGACATTACAACATCCCTTTCTTCGTTTGTGTGTTAGAATGAACACAAAACAAACAAAATAGAAACTCAAACTAAAAATAAGAAATATTTTGTTAAACTTCTTCCGCCAGTAAATTGAAAACCGATGTAAAAGTAACCAATGCTTCACAGAATAAAAAAAGAAATTCAAAACTTTTTTTCTGTATTTTGCAATTGTTCTTTTTACAACCCTCTACAGCAACAACATGTACATTAATGTCATAATAAATGTAACCATTTTAAGAAGAATCCCCAATTCCAGCCAAGCAAAAAACCAACCAAACAGTTAAGCCAACCTTTGAGAACACATACACAAATATTTATACACTTATATTTGTAAAATAAATATATACAATCAGAAGAAAAATATGAACATTTCTTGTTATTTTACAAAAGCGGAAATACATTTCAGATAGAGATGTAAGAGAAAAGAGGAGTACTGAGAAGAAAGAAATAATCCATAATAAATACTGAGAAATTGTTAACAAAAAATATACAACTACAAACGAATTTCAAATATCACAAAATAATGGACATAAAACAGAACTAGAATGAAACTAGAACAGAACTAGAACAGAACTAGAACAGATCTAGAACAGATCTAGAACATAACTAGAACAGATCTAGAACAGAACTAGAACAGAACTTGAACACAAGTATGTGTTGCTTCTTTTTCCAGCCATTTTTTTAATATCCCTCGCATATACATATGTACATCAAAATAAATAAAATAAAGTACTTTATAATATTGCTTATAATGCTGTTGTTAAATTATAAGGTTTTGATTTTAAAGGTTGTAGTTGCTGCAAAAAAAAAATGGATAATACATATGTATTATTTTCTATATAATAGTGGTCTCTGCGTCATATTATTGTTGTTGTTATTGTCAGTGTAATTGTAGTTGTATTAAATATTGTTGCCATTTACATTGAAAAGATTGTAGAAAACTGAAAAAAATAAAAAGGAAATAACAGCCCAGCTAAAAAGAAACTAAATTGATATAAAAATGAAATTATAGCATTTCAGGCATTTATTTAGTTTATTTCTATTTCTTGCTTCGTTCCACAACAATTGCAAATAAATTTGAACAAAAAAAAATGTAAAGAAAAATAAAAACTCCTTGAAAATAAAACAATTTTTACGTGACCAAAAAGTATGACCACAATAATAAAACAAAAACTACCAAAAAAATATGTTTTTATGGCCAGCCAAGCAACAAAAAAAATGGGAAGAAAAACCAAATAAAAATATTAACAGAAAGCTAAAATATATTGTACATAAGTATGTATGTATTTTAAATTGCAAGGTTACTATATACTCGAACTAATACGAAAGTGTTAGGTGAGGGAAGAAAGTAATAATACTAAAAAATAAACAAATTATATTTTCAATTAACAAAAATCCAAAAACTTTTAAATAATTTTGTAATTTGTTTTTGCGATATTAACTAACCAAAGTTTTTGTTATATCTTTTTAGGTAAATTTAAAATGGCGTTTTAACTGGTATACACCTAATTCTGTTTTTACGCGATAGATACGTTCCTCGAAAACTCGCGTAAAAAAAACGCGTACAAAAAGATAGAGTATCCATATTAAATTAGGGAATTGGTTCCACGTATGAAATATCAGGTAAAATAAGATAAATAATTCAAACTCATGTTGCTTTATACACAAACATATTTTATTTAAACAAAAAACAATAGAAAAGAGAGTTCATTTAGAAAAGTACACATGCAATATCTTTTCGTCTTTAACACTTAAATTTGACTGAATTCTTACACTCTTACTTTCAACTAAATTTATTTGAAATAAACAAGGGAAATCTCCTGTTTCGATAGTGTTGTTTTTCGTACCAGACGATTTTTGGTGCTGGCAACTATGTGTTTAATTTAAATTTCTCCAAAACCAGTGCAAACAACGTTTTCTGGTAAAAATACATACATTTTTAGATCGCGTTAAATCAAATCTAGTCGCATAAAAACAGAATGAAATATTTATTTGGAAACGCGTTAAATCAAATTCGCGTAAAAAAAAACTCGTGTAAAAAAAACTCGCGTAAAAACAGAATTAGGTGTACTCGGTATGTTTATAAAGTTTCTATTGTAGCAAGATAGACCTAAATTGCACTGACGTAGAACCTGAACAAGAACAGAAATAGAACAGAACTAGAATGAAACTAGAGCAGAAATAGAACAGAACTAGAACAGAACTTAGATTCACAGTGAAATTCTGTATTAAGAAAGTAAACAATCATAAAATACTTACATATATAAAAACAAAAAATATTAAATCAAAAAGAATTCTTCACACAAAACAACTGCCAAAATAGAATAAAAAAATAAACATAATTAAGTAAGAGTGCTATATTCGGCTATGCCGAATCTTATATACCCTTCACCTACATACATACATATGTATATAATATATATATGTTATATTAATACACTTTGTTTGATAGTTTTTTTGATGAAATTTTCAGAGGTTGTCTGGGATTTATGCTCATATCTCCGTTATTTATGGACGGATTTTGCTGATTTTAAATAGCAAACTTCTCGAAAGCATGTCTGACTGAATTATTAAAGATTTGGATCCCGAAGATATCTGGGGACTTCAGAAAATTGATTTCAACAAACAGACGGACATGGCTTAATAGACTCCGCTATCTATAAGGATCCAGAATATATATACTTTATAGGGTCGGAAAATTATATTGTGGAAATTACAAACGGAACGACAAACTTATATATACCCTTCTCATAAAGGTGAGGGGTATAAAAATAAAAACAAAAAACAATTACAATAACAAAATAAATGTTTACATACAAACTGAGAAGCCAAAGCAAAGATATTACGTTTGAAAAAGAAAATAATAACCAACAAGAACAAAAACAACAGGAACAACATGAGTCAATAATGTCTATTAGCGCGCAAATTAGATTAAGAGAGTTTACACAAAACTCTTTAATTGGAAATACGCCTGAAACCAAGAATGATAAAATAAAGATTACACCAACGCGCATAAAATTTTAAATTTGTTCTGCGCATTTTGGAACTGTGACGTCACACGTTCTGTGTTTCTATTGGCTAATTTTTTCTCACTTGTTTTTTTACTGTCGTTTTGCTTGCATTTGGTCACTGCACACTTCATGTTTATAGTTTTTGTTGTTTTTTTTTTTTTTTTTGTTTGTTTTTCTTTTTTAACCCTTTCGGTACGAGCGGTACACATATGTACCATTATGTTTTACACATCTCTAAAATTTATAGTATTTATATTTTTTTATTTGTAACCATATTTGGTACAATGGTGTATTAGTCCCTCCTGAGTGTTCCCACTATAGGAGCGCCACATTTCCTTGCCAGAATATTTCGAAACTATGCCTTTCACACATTGAATACAAAAATTTCATTATAATATTGCTTTTCGAAAGCCGTCCCCAAAGGGTTAAACAGCTTTTATTTTAGAACTCTCAGAGAGATTTCAATTTCAAGGTTGCCATACATACATTTTACGCAAGAAATTTTAATTCTAACACATGTAACATAACTTGGTAACCCTTAGAATGGAACTTCTACGTCACATAACGGGAAATCATGCGCATGGCGTAATCTTTATTTTATCATTCTTGCCTAAAACTCTGCGTGTTTCAGATATCGAATCTCTTCGTTTCTCTACTGATTCGCCCTTTAAGTCTATTCAAATATTGGATAAGAGATTTGACAAATTCGCTGATAAATTAACTGAAAAACTTTAATCAAGGATACAAACGATTTTGCATGAATCGCCTCTTAAGTGAAATTGACAAGAGGTTAAATGCTACTAATTGTGAGCTTAAATGATGAAACAGAACACGACCGCAACTTCTAGCAAGAACGACTCTCAGAGAAAACGACGGCTGCAGCTTCACGAACTGTCATTTAATATTTTTATATTTCTACTGTGTGCCAACCTGTAATGCCGACAGCTTTTCCAATTTTTTTCCACAACTCTTGTTTTAAATAAAAATTTATGTACAATGGCGACTGCAAATTATGTATGCAATCATGCTTTTGTACTTCTTCAATTAATTTTTCTATAATATCACTTATTTTTTTTTTAATTACAAAATCTCACTTTTAAACGTTTCGTTTGATTTTCTTTTGTGTTTATTTTTCTTGCGCCAAAGCTTCAAAAACACATGGTTTTGTTGAGAGCATTTGTGTTTTAAAGTGAGAGCATAGGAAAATATTTTCACGACCGCATTCTCTGGCAAAATTTTATGTCAAACAGTATGGAAAACAGCGTTCAGCCCCAGTTCTGTTTCATCATTAATAATGTAATTGAAAGAGTGTCATAAATTGAATCAGCTGTGCAATATATTAACAATACTGCAAAGAATAAAATTGTTGAACTAACAAATGAAACAGATAAAAACAGATAAATTAAGAAAGGAAATAATGTTGTTAAAAAATCACGTCAAGAAACAAGAAAATTCTATGGTGGCAAGTGATATTCGTTTAAAAGGTATAATGGTTTGATAAAAACGGTATACCATTTTTACCACCATCCCCCCCCCCCCCCCAAATATTAAAGCTGCTTTTCGGGTAAAAAGAACTAGAACAGAACTAAAAAAGAACTAGAACAGAACCAGAGCAGAATTAGAACAGAACTAGAATCTGAATTTAAACTAAAACCTGAACTAGCATTAGATCTTGTATTAAAAGCTGAACTAGAACTGCACTTAATTGATTTGCATCTAAATTTTTGTTCTACCCCAATCTTTATTTGTAAAGCAATTTATAAAGTTTTTATTTAAATATTGTTGTTTAACATTTTCTTTTCAAAAGATCAGTAACTACACTGTACTTCCCTCACAATCTTAAATAAAAATCTAAGAATTTTATGCGTTTTTTTTTTTTTTGTAAGTTAAATTTTGGTCATTCGAGAAAAAAGGTCAACATATTTAGTTTGTTTAAAAAAAAACACAGTTTGTTCTTAGCCTGGTTACTTATTTTGGTTGTATGGCATGTTTTATGTTCTAAACAGAGGAGGTAAAAAAGAGCATTAAAATTACTGCACTCTGTATATTTTCCATGGCATGAAATGTGTATGACAAAGTTTTGTGACCTGGAAAATATGAAAACGTGATTGTAATAAATGTACTTTTGGTAGATGGAATGGTAGTGGATTCTTTTCATAACACAGTAACATACGATGCTGGTTAGGTGAGGTTTTGAGTAAATGGTTATTTGTTGTTTTAAAGGTAACATTTCATTTACTTTTGCAAATAAGTTTTCAACTAAATACGCTTTAAATTAATATTTTTTTCTAGAAATTTTTGTTAAGGAATTTAGTATCAACAACATTTGTTTGTTCAATATATTATAATTTGTTTAAATTTAATTTAAATTGGTATATTGCAAATAATTTGTATTAATTTCTCAATTTATCTGGGGATTTTATTTGCATATTTTGCTTTTGTTTGTTTGTTTAATTGTTGACATAACATTTTATTTAATTTAACAATAATTGCAAGTATGTTTTATTGATTGCAAAAAACTAATTTATGCATTTCATTGTAACCAAACCGCCAATGTGGCGTATGAGTGTTATAAATTAATTAAATTTCTGCCAGTAAATTTGTAAGCCAGGCATATTCCAATGAAATATTATTCATATTAATCAGTAAACATTATGATATAATGCAATTAATTTAAGTTTACATGTTTAATACGAGTTCTTTTACTTCAGCTTTAAATTGTAACTTCAATCTTAATACAGCGTTAACAGAAATTGAAATTGAATAATTTTGCTTTTCGCGCAGAAGGAAGGCATATGTAAAAATTTCTTAACTCCTGAATTGTAGTCATCGTGTTATACAAAACTTTTTGAAGAATTGTTCTGGACATAATACTAATACAAAACGGTCTGGGACATGAAAGAAACTTACTGAGCGCCAGGAGAGGCATATCGTAAATAAAGTTGGTAACAAATGTATTAGCTGAAACGAACTGCGATCGCTATGTGTGCCAACAGTGAGCAAATCTTTTGTGTGTAACATTTTAAAGCGTTCAAAAAACATTGAACATCAAAGAATAAAACGTACGCAGTAGCTAATAAAGTGTCACATTGATGCTTGATTAAAGTTTGCATGTGATAATTTGAACACAATTACACCAAATATTTGTGTTTTTATCTAATTAAAATTTCTAATGATCTGACATTAATAGGTAATTTCTTTTTGACGAGAAAAATGGAACCTTTTTGGATCATATTGCAATTAAGGTTATTGGCGTGATTTACGTTTTACATCCAGTAATTTCGATAGTGGCGGCTAATGGTGTGGAGAACATTTTCCATAAATGGTTGTTTGGAATTAGTTTAAATTTCTATGATCCTACATTAATAGGTAATTTCTTTTTGACGAGAAAAATGGAACCTTTTTGGATCATATGGCAATTAAGGTTATTGGCGTGATTCACGTAAAGATCCCCTACGTTTTACATCCAGTAATTTCGATGGTGGCGGCTAATAGTATGGGGAACATTTTCCATAAATGGTTGTTTGGAATTAGTTTAAATTTCTATGATCCTACATTAATAGCTATTTTTTTTACGAGAAAAATTGAAACTTTTTGGACCATACTGCAATTACGTTTTACATCCAGTAATGAAGTTATGCGCCGTTTGCGCAAAGCAATTCGTCAGAAACGCACAGAATTGTGGAAAAATCAATAATGGATTTTGCACCATGATAACGCACCAGCTCACACATGGATGCTTGTGCATGAGTTTTTGGCCAAAAACAAAACCGTTATCATGCCTCAACTACCATATTCACCGGACTTGGCCCCCGCTGACTTTTTCCTCTTCCCAAAACTGAAGACACCGATGAAAGAAAAGCGTTTTGCTACAATTTAGCAAATAAAAGAAAACCCGAAACAGGAGCTGTTGGCGATAACAAAAAGCGCGTTTCAGAAGTGTTTCGAGGATGGGAAAAAACACTGACATAAGTGCAATATATCTGAGGGGGATTACTTTGAAGGGGACAAGATAGTTATTGATGAATAAATAAATACTTTTTGAAACAATCTAAAATAACGTTTAGTTTTTGATCAGACCTCGTCTACATGTTTATTTAATGCAAGTTAATATCCATAAATTCCTTGTTATTAAACTTACCTTTAAATACATATGGTTGCATATTATTTTCTTTAATATTACCATTCAGAAAAATGTGTTCATAAAATATTTACTTGCAACTATTTTTTCGCAATTTTTGTTCATTCTTTAGTTTTTGGTAAAATTCCAGACAAAGTGAAAGAAATGCTGTAAAATGAAAATAATACAATATTAATGTTTATAATATGAGTGTATGAGGAAAATATATTTTTAGTTGTTGCTATTCAAAAAAAAAAACAATTTCTTTTACATCTTTCATACATTTGTCTATTCAAGACAGATGATGATGATGATAATGATGATGATGTTGATGATGTACTACTTAACTCCCCCACTCCATTATTTTTTTATATCTGGAAATGTAACAATATAAGCCGGTTGACTAGATTTGCTTAATTTTTTAGTTAAATTTGTTACTTTGTTTAGTGTTTGCCTGCTGTTGGTTTAGTATAGAAGAATTTCCAAATCAAATAAACCCACCAGATGTTTTTGTTTGTATTGGGATGTTGCAAATAACAACGTTGTATGTGTGTATTGCAACCTGTACTTATTCTACTGCCATTTCCATTTCTACTTCTGCACTTTCCCAAATTTAACTACTAAATTAAGTTTCACTTCGTACGAGGGCAGCATGTTTATAGCAACATGCTCCTACTGCAAGGTGGTTTTAAATTTACATGCGAACAATCCGTCAGATTAATTTCGTATATATGCCACTAACTTCTAAAAACAAACTTGGTGCAGGAAAAGCTTAGCATTAAACAAGTAAAAGCTTATATTCAGCTGTGCCGACACTAAGTTACTTATTATGGGACGATCGATATAAAATATTGTACCTTAATTTATATTTATTTTTAAGATTTATTTTGGTTGAATTTCAGCTCAATAACGATAATTTATAAGAATTATATTCCAGTTATAATCAAAAATTATATTTGTCTCTTTATTATATATTTTTTAGCGTGTAATATAAAGCGATTAACTTGAACACACAATAAATTAGTTACCAAAAAGCTCTAGGAAACTGATTTTGGCTTGTTGAAATGTCAAAATTGTCCCCACTCTATATACTCTGTGGTTATTTTCAGAAATGGACGTTTTATGGGCCAGTTATGGACCAACTTTCATAGAAGCCATCAATATAATTTTTACATACGAGTACTTTTAACTAATCTATGCAAAATTTCGGGTCGAAATGGATGTTTCTGTAGGATAATGGGTATTCGCGAGTAGACCTCATAAGACAGCAATTTATATAGCGTGATCCACTTCGTGGTTCCCTACTTCTTTAAAGAAAAAAAAATGGGTATTCGCGAGTAGACCTCATAAGACAGCGATTTATATAGCGTGATCCACTTCGTGGTTCCCTACTTCTTTAAAGAAAAAAAAACACAGAAAATTCAAATTTAATGGGAAATATTTATTAACATTTGAAAGAACATTCTTTGGCATTTATTTTTTTAAAAATTATGTCTATCAAATGTTGGCCGTTGCTACGTCGCAGATGGTCCACCCGTTGAATCCATTTCGACCGGTAACTGCGGAATGACACACCTGATGTTTTATTCCAAGACTTGAATCGAAGCAGGTTTGTCCGCATAAAATTTAGACTTAACATATCCCCACAGGAAAAAGTCTAACGGTGTAATATCACACGATCTTGGTGGCCAATTGACCGGCTCAAAACGTGAAATTATGTGCTCACCGAAGTGTTCTCTCAATAAATCCATCGATTTATGCGATGTGTGGCAAGTGGCGCCGTCTTGCTGTCGCCGAGATCACAAGCTTCAATTTTTTCAGACATCAAATAGTCGTTTATCATGGCATGGCGACCGGTAACCATTGACGGTTATATTCGCATCAGCATCATTTCTAAAGAAATATGGACCGGTTGCTCTTCGGCAATTTTGTTTGTTTACATACCAATTGATGATTTTTCCAATACGGTCCGATCAAATATGGACCGATCATTGTGAAACTAGGTATGAATATTTAAAGATATGGACTGCTTGTGTCGAATTTAATTTTGCTGCTGATGTTTACAAGAGAGTTATGCGCAATTAAGTTATTTCCGGAAATGGATCGATCATCATGAAATTTGGTACGACAATTGAAATGTATATTTGGATTATTTTTGTTGAATTTCAACTTGATAGTTCTTTTTATAAAAGATTTATATGCGTTTAAGTAGTTTTAATAGTAGACTTTATTAACGGTCAACCTTGTACCGATCGTCAGTAAATTAGGTACGTCAATTTATGTATATTTTTATTATATGTTTGTTGAATTTCAACTTGACACAAATATTTATAAAAGATTTATGCGGAAGTGGTCTTTGTATGGAGCTATGGTCAAAATATGGACCGATGCAAACAAAATATCGTTTTGAGATTTTACATTGCCTGAAATTTATTTATAATTTATATGTTAGACATTTATGGACCATAAAGCCATATTCTGGGACAACATTTATATGGGGGCTAGAAGAAATCGTGGACTGATTCTAACCATTTTCAACAGGACTTGTTTTTCTATATCGAGTGGATCAAAGAATGCTCTATGTTTTTCTTTCGAAGCTCTTTCGTGCATTCAACAGACGGACGGACATGGCTAGATCGTCTTAGAATCTTATAACCACCCAGTATAGTTAGACTTTTTCGTTTTACAACCAATATTTCGTTATGTTACAAACGAAATGACAAACTGAAGTGAATATAAAAATTAACAACATTTCCCAAAGTTATAACCACCCTCGTTTTGCTGCTACTCCCTGCAAAGCTACATCTGCCTGTACCTCCACTTTCACTGGCTCTTCTATGGCACTTTTAGAAATTCAACATCCGTAACCGTTTCTTTTCCACAATGTTTTCAAAACTAGTATTCACATCCTCGTTCTATTGTTTTTGTATGTGCGTCGTTGACGTAGCAAGCGATGGTATGGATTTGTGTGTTTGAAAGTTTTTTTTTTTTATTCTGGTATCTGTGTATGATGCTTGTTCTACTTCACCAAAAATGTTTTGCATGCATTTAGAACAACAGCAACGGGAAAATTTTATTTTCAGCTATCAAATGTGTAGCTTGTTGATGCTGTTGGTTTTTCTTTCATTTTCGTGGAAATTTTGTGTTGTACATATTGTTTCATTGTAATTTCTATACATTTTCTTTCACTCCTTTAGCTTGCTACTGCTACTCATATTTTTTGCCTGCTTCAAAAGACTGTAATCAGTGAAACTTGCGCGCAGGAATACCAAACAAATTAGCTTTTATGTTTTATTACACTCCTTTTAACTTGTGTAATTCCTTACAACCGTATTGTACATTTGTTTGTTTGTTTGCTGCATGGCAAATTTTGTGCCACAAATGTTGGTGTGTAGTAGTATGCCAGTGTATGCATATGTACTTTTGTATTACCATTAGTAAGTGCTTTTGTATAAGTGTTTGCAAGTAGTTGTTGCAGTTGGCTTAAGTATTTTTGCTTAATGCCAGATATTTTTATACCTGTTTAACTTTAACAAAATGTTGTAAAGACTTTTTCAAACATTTATATCACACAAGTGAAATTGAAAAACTTAAGCTTAAAGATTTCATGCATTATTTAAATAAAAAGTTGCAAACTTTTTTTTTTGCTCTTATTTACTAAGACAATCAATTTGTATTGCAAATTAATGTGATTTTGAATAATAGCTTATGCCCTTATTCATAAAACTTACAATAGGTTTATAAGAGGTTTATAAAGCAAATTTCCATACAAAATTTTCTTACAAAATTTGCTTTATACCTGTTGTAAGTTTTTATGAATAAGGGAGTTAATATGTAAGCAATTTGTTAATGGAATTTTAAGTAAATTGATCAAGAAGTCTCAGAGTTATTTAGAGTTTTGTATAAAATGTCGATAATTAATATTAAGCATACGTCACCTTATTCCAAAATTATAAAAACTGCACAAACTTAAGCATAAATTGCAATCTCTTAAAGTCAAGTAACAGACTAGAAATTTAAACGGCAATAAAGTTATAAAATTTAAAAGTTTCAGTGTAAGATGTTATACTGTTTTTTTTATATATTTTCATGTTGGTTTCAATTATTTAAGTTGAATTCTAAATTCGTTAAACTTGGTATTCCATACTAAAGAGAGAGTCCTACAGCAACAGGTTTTGTATGAATTATAATTAGCTGAAATTGTTTAAAATCTGTGGATTTTATGAAAGTTTTGGTAATATTAGACGCAATTAATATTACTCATACGCTGTAGTCTGCATAAATGGAAAACGTTAAAATTTTCTAGTAAAAAAATAAAAATTTAAAAAACTTGATTTATATTTATAAAACTAAAGATAATATATTATATAAAACATATAAAGAAATAAAAAATTCTTGAGTTACTACTATATATTTAAAGCCGTTTCTATTAAAACAATGTTAGACTAGAGCCAAATAATAGATTTTTTTGCAGCTTTATAACTTCTGTTCACACAAAGTTGAAGTACTTACTGTATTTGTATTATTTCCATAGAATAGTGTAAGCCTCAAATTAATATATTTGCTTTTTCCTGTTATTGTTTTAAATAGCCAAATATTTCTTCTTTTTTTACTCTTCCTAAACATTCAAACCCTTTTCCATTATTTTTTTGTTTGCCTGCAGTTTAGCGATAGTGTCACTATTGCTGGGAAAAAAAAACACAAATAATATTATTACCGGAAGTCATCAAGTTTTTATGCGTGTGTGCTGTTTTTGCATATGCGATTGCTGGTGCATTTTGTAAAACAAAAACATAAATGAAACGTAAAATACTTATACCCTCTACACAACACAATACCACAAATATAAATGGCAATTTTATATGTACACACATGAATATTGTGGCATATACATACATATATGTCTATGCATGCATATGTTTGTATATGTGTAAATAATAAAAATTATTTTTTGTTGAATATACACAAGTGTATGTAAATAAAAGAATGTACAAACACATTTATGTAAATAATTCAATATACATATGTATGTATGTACATAGTTTACGCACACATGTGGACACACGAGCAGCGGAAGCAGCTAACCTTTACAGCAGATATGATACTTTTTGGTACTTTTTGTAGCAACTAAAATTAACTGTAGTAACAATTTTTATATGCACTGTAAATGGTCGAAATTGTGGATTTTAGCAAGGTTTTTGTAGTACTAACCGTAAAAAATATTTATCGTACGCTCTAGATTACATAAATTTATAAAAATTATAGTGTATACAATTGTTTTCAAAATTTTTTAAAAATGTTCAAATACTCGCAAGAGGAATAATTCTCATTTAATTAAAATATTTTAAATAAAATATTTTAAATAAATAATATTTTAAAGAAGAAAAAAAAAATTATATATTATATAGGGTGTTTTTTAAATCGCTTAACAGCTGGCAAAATGGCCGCCAGTTAAAAAAGTGTTGCCAACGTTAAATTATATACATCTAAAAAAATACCCTATATTAACAAACCTAGGGCTAACAAGTAAAAAAATATAGTCGGTCAAGCCCGACCATATAATACCCTATACCCAGTATATGTATAAAACAGATTTTCTGAAATGGGCGCTATATGGGATATATAACCTATTATGGATCAATCATCCAAAAATTTATGATTTCTGTGTTAAACTTTATCTCGATATAAACTTTTAAAAGATTTATGGTGGTTAAAGTGAATTACGGAAGTGGGTCATTTATTATTTGGATACCAATATTTTTGACGGCCTTTAAAGTGATTTTCAAAAGTGGGCTTTATATGGGAGCTACGAGTAATTATGGATCGACCATTATAAAATTGTACCCTATTACTTGTATACATATGAAATATATTTGCGTTCAATATTATTTAGATACCAACTTTTTTGAGGGAGTTATGTTCTTTAAAGTGATTTTCGAAAGTGGGCCTTATATGGGAGCTATGACTAATTATGGACCGATCATCATAAAATTGTACCATGACCTGAATATTGTTGCTAATGAGCCACTGATGAGCTTTTCTACATGTATGTTTTGGATCTTTGTCATGGCATAGGGAAGCATAATATTATTTAGTATATGTATCAACGTAAACATGTTGATCTATTGTTGATTTTATGCAATGTTTTGGTCCCATTTCGTAATATGAAAATTACCGTCTTAGATGTGAATTGTGGTTTGTATTCTGCATTTGGGGGACGTCTAGCATATGAACGGGAACCTGTTCCATAAAATTTACCGCCATTTACTATTTACCATTTACTTCAAATAATGGAGTAGGGTTAAAGTTTCTTTCTATTTATTCGAATTTTTAAACCACTTTTTCTATACTAGCATGAACTGTAATACCAGCTTGAATTTGAACTATAAATAGCAGAAATTGTTGAAAATCTGTTGATTTCATTAAGATTTTTTTAAAATAATCCAAAATTAATATTAATCATACGCTCTAGATTACATAAATGAAAAAATTTCAAATTTTCTAAAATAAAAACAAAAGTGTAAATAAAAACATTAATATTTACAAATCTAAAGCCATTAACTAAAATTGAAATATGAGTAGAAAATAAAATCTCTTTAGCTAAAGGTTTAGACTGGTTGTTTAAAGTGGTTTATGTCAAAATAAATATTGAGTAAAATTTTAATTATTTGTGCTTAGTTTTCAATTCTTTAAAACAGATTTTCTATACTAATAGCTTATATTAGTAATAACGACTTTTATTTAAATTATAATTAGCTGGAATTGTTAAATATCTGTGCATTTTATTGTAAGTTTTGTAATATTAACCGAAATTAATATTACTCATACGCTGTAGTTTATATACCATGAAAATGTTTATATTTTTATGAATTTTTTTTAAATTTTCTAAGGTACTATTTATTAGAATTTAGTTCGTTCATACGCATTAGTACATTTTCTTACATTTGTTAGTAATTTAATACATACAGAGTATGCCTGAATGTCTGTATGTAGGTTCAATTTGTATTGTGTATAAACAGAAAACTTTTTCATTTTATGTTTTCCATTATACATACATACATACATATGTACATACATACAAACATATATATAAATAGTGCTTGCCTAGCTATTTGTATGCGATAAAAAAGTATGCAGTTTGAGCTTATAGAAAAAGTTTGTATGCAAAAATACAAAACCGTAAAAAATACTATATATATATATGTATGTATGTATGTATATTTTTGCAGCATGATGTTGTTGAAAACAAAACCATCATAACGACAACCACAAAAACCATAACAATTTGTCGTTTGTTGTTATAAACAGGAGTTATTCACAGACAGCAAATAAAAAACAGAAAATATTCTGCAAAAAAAAAGCTTTACCTCTATATATGTATGTAAGTTTATAAGCATATGCCATAATTTTTCATATGTATATACTCGTACATATGTATATATTTCAATAAATGAAATCTAAAAAAAAAAAAAAGGGATTGAAACAGAAAAATTAAATTAATTTTTTGTTTCGGTATTGTCATACAACCTGATGTTGTTAATGATATTAACTACAAAATGTTATTGTTGGCAAATGCATAACGTAGTTAACAAATTAACAGGATAAAGTTTTTTTTTTATAAACCTACAGCATAATAGTTGCAATTCGTTTGTGATTTTAACAATATTAGTGTAAAAAAAACATGTTTAAAGTTGTACTGGGGAAAACAGAAATATTTTGCCATTTAAAACAACTATATTAATAGTAGGAATACTTCCCAGCAATTCACAGTAGTTTTTTATCTAAAAAAATACTACATTTTGTCCTTGAGTGCTAGCATAAGCCTTTCTTTACTTTAAAAGATTTTCAAGTTTATTTGTTATAGCAATGTGGCTTTGTAAATATAAATTTAGTTTTTTCAATTACAGATTTCTTGTCACTTAATTTTTACTTTTTTAATGTATATAACCTAGAGCGTATGATTAATATTAATTCCGGGTATTTTAACAAAAATCATAATAAAAGCCACATTTTTAAAACAAAATCACAAATTCATAATTCATATGAAAGCTGTTTAAATAGTTCCTGATAATACACAAAACTTGCTTAACAAAAGTTAAGTACTATAAACAAATTATTGCTATTAAAATGAAAATATATTTTGGAGTATAAATTTATTTCCTGGTTTAATAAATTTTAATTACAATAACTAATCATTTAAAACAAAATTATATTACTTATACTTGATTTAAGCTATGAAAAAATCACTGAATAACATATACTATATAATTATAAGATTTAACTGTTCTTAACATCATTTTTCATATTTAATATTTAATTTACATGAAAAGCATAAAATAGACTTTAATTCGTTTTATTAAGCAATTTCATTGCATTCGTTTACACTGCATTAAATTATAATTTGACCAAAAGTATTGCACTTATGCTGTAGCATTAGCTTTAACAGATTTTTTTATTATCTTTTACCCTTAAAAAGCAAACGCATATAAAAATATAATTTCAAACACTCAGTTAAACATAAACACATGTTGATAAATACAGCGGTGGACCTATAATTAGAAACGACTTTTAAGTATATATATATATGTTCATATATTTTAAAAATTTATTTAAACATATTAAAATTATTAACTAGAAATAGTAAAGTAAGAAATTATTATCAAGTTTAAAATAAAAAAAATCACAGCATCAATACTATTTTAAGGAACATTAACTTAAATGCCAAAAAACGCAATATCAATTGGTCATATAGTTAGAAACTAAAAAAATATATGCAAAAAACCTTAGTGAGGTTTAACAAAACGGACTCAGCCTTTAATATTTTGTTGACTAACCCTTTTTTTTGCCAACATTCGCCAGTCTCTTAATTAAACGCTGCCATGTTTTCAGAGATATGTCTCTCCGGCTTTGTTGCACCAACTGAAGCAATTCATCATTATTTCGTGGATTTTTGTCATTTAGGTCTCTTTTTACAATTGCCCATAAGTATTCAATTGGGTTAAGATCAGGACTTTGGGGTGCCAAGTCAAGAACATGAAGATTTTGATCCAAAAGCCAATATTTCACTAACAGTGCAGTGTGCTTTGGCTCATTATCATGCTGGAAAATGTATTGGACGGGCATATTCTCTAAGCAATATAGTTCCATTACATTTTCCAAAATGCTTTTATTTTGTTGCTGATCCATTATTCGCTGAACTCGTGCAATTGAACCCACACCACGCCAAGAAAAGGCATCCCCAGACCATAATAGACCTGCCACCGTGTTTCACTGTTTCAACAGTGTACCTGGGGTCCAAGGCTTTATTTTGGAGGACATCTAACATATGATTTTCCATCAGATTGGAACAAGTTAAACTTAGATTCGTCGCTCCAGAGAACTCTTTTTGAGCATTTCTTTTACAAACCGCAACCGCTCCATATTTTTTTTATATTTTTTTTTTTGGCACAAAGTCCTTACTCATTTAAGCGTCTTCTTATTGTCCGTGAATATATTTCTGCAGTTATTTGCTGTCCAATTTCAGCCTTTATTTCGCGCGAAGATAAAAATTGATTTTTTTACTGGCTTTACAAATAACTCTATCTTCTGCTAAAGTGGTCTTTCGTGTCCTAGGTTTCCTAGCTAGGGTTGCAAACTTCTTTGTATTTTTGTACAAGTCAATTGCACCAAATACCATTTTTTGAGCAAGAAAACTTTTGTGCAATAGCCGACATTGAAAGTTTTTCATTTTGGCAACACTTAACCTTCTCATTTTTGAAGCACATGACTTGTTTTTGGCGCATTTTCGAAACTAAATCGTATCAAAATTATTACAAGTTAATTTATTGTTTAACAAATTATGCATTCTTTGTCACTAATATTTAGAAAAGTGTAAAGTTAAAGAAAAAAATGAGTGTTTCTAATTACGTGGCCAGCAAAAAAAAGCAATTGTGAAAATAACATTAGAACTCAACATGTTGTGCATCAACAACAATGTTGATTGTTTACTCATTAAATAACGGTAAAAACAATTTACAGTGCAGGTCTCTAAAGAAGCTACACAGCGATCAAATCATAATTTCTAATTATATTTCCACTACTGTATGTTTGTTTGTGTGATCTTATATACATATATTCAGTTCCACTAAACCAGCAGTTCTGGTTGCTAAATAGAATTAAGTTTAAAAAATATGATAAATGAGGAGTGATATATACATGTTATTAAGGGTCAAAGGGTGATATATACATTTTATAAAGGGTCCTAGAATACCAGAAATACAACTGACCGCTTATTTATTGCAAAGATACAGTCTGTAGTTAAATTTTAGCTTCAGTCGCAGGTACTTATAAGTTCAAGAAACTGAATACATTCTAAATAACTTAGATACCATAAAATGACAATTAATTCCTAGCTGACTCCATTAATATTAACAATTTGCCCAATTGACCAAAAAAAATACAAATTGTAATCAACCAAATACAATGCATACTTTAGCACAACCGAATCTAAAGGATTTACTTTTACAATACATACATATTCCAAGAAAATAAAGGAATTAATTAAAATAACTCATACGCTCTGTTGCACATATTTCAAATATATTTTATGTATGTTTGTACTTGCAACAATTACAAACAATTTAGCGCAGGAAATTAAGGCACAATGCGTATGTATGAACCAGCCAAAGAACGCAAAATATGTTGGCGTTTTTCTTTGCCTGCTTTAATGGGCTTGAAAAGGCAACAGTATATAAAGTCATAAAAAGCAGAATAATAAAAAATAAATTATGTATTTCTAGCAATTCATGGTAGTTATACTTATTGCTGAAATAGATATATGTACGAGTATTTATTTGATTCTTGGAGTCATATGTGAGGCACTAAAGATGATTTTTTTAAATTCACTATATTTACCAAATGTGTTAGGTTAACTTGATATGCAGCTTAAGGTCGCTAAAGTTTACTGAATTTTATGCTTTAGATCCTGTGAAATTAGCACACAAGTTCAACTCTTTAAAAGAAATAAAAATTTGCTAAATTAGTTGTCATAACTTTACATAAAACTAAAAGTCTCTAGTCTTCACAGAAATTAAAAATGATATCAATTCAACGTACTAAAACTAAGAGGCTTGATATAAAGCTAAAACTCTATAACTTTCACAAGTTAAACACTGTCCTAAGTCCTTACTATAAAATAATTTTTTGATATCTTTTAAATCAATTTGAAAACTAAAAATATTTAACCTTCTCTGGAGACTACTTGTAAGCAATAGCCAGCAATAATATTTTGTAAAGCAATACAAAATACTCCAAACTATTCGAGTACCTCTTTCTATGAAACTACTTCGACTTTCATTAAGCATAAGTTATAATGTGAAAATCGAAGTTTGATTTATACTACCGGCTTAAAATCTTATACTATATCTTCAACTCAAAATTTTTTATTCTACTAAAGGTTTTTATATCGCTATTATCTTTAGTTTTATAAATCATGAATAATTTTTTAACATTTTTGTTTTCTTCTTCGAAAATTTTAACTTTTTTAATTTATGTAAACTAGAGCGTATGGGTAATATTAATTGCTACTAATATTGCGAAAATCTCAATAAAATCCTAAGATTTTAAACAATTTCAGCTATTTATAATTTACATAAAAGCTACTCATACCGGTCATATTAATATAGAAAAACTGATTTAAATAGTTCAAAATTTTAGACGTAATTTTCAAGGAAAAATTGACAATCAGCTTGATAAAAACATCTAGTTTTTTTTCATATTTTAGAAAAAAAAAATACCATAACAATAATGTTTTCAAGAATCAACTTAAACAACCCCTATGACCACTGTTACCTGCCTACACATATATACATAAACTCTGATTACACATGCCACCATTGAAAGAAAAAACCACAAAAGACTTTGGACGCCAAGTTACAGGTTTAAACTGAAATAAGAAGGTCATAAAGAGCCAGTTCGCGTAAAGCCAAACTAACAACTAACCTGTTATATCAACTACCAACTGACATCCCTATGATAAAGAAATAACAACAAAAACAAGCTTTAACTCTCAACGAATATAACTGCAAAAAAAAAAGACCTTCACTTTCCACAATATGCGTAAGTATCCGTGTGTCTGCATGTAATCTCATGTAGATGAAAGTTCATGTGAAACCGCATAATAACATAAAAATAGCGGTTAACTGTTGTCATTTCCGTTTCCTGTGTAAAATGCAAATGCTGTTTTTAAAGCCTATAAATGTATGCGTGCAGAATTTATTTTCTACTAAGAGAATATTTACATGTGTCTATGAGTTTGCTTTTGCATTTATGTGCGTGTTTTGGTCAAATGTATGTGTTCAATGTGTAGATGAATTTATAACCAACATCATTACAACTTTATTGTTGCCGTTTATATGTTTAGATTTTAGTTTTCTAGTTTTTTCTTTGGCTCAAACTAAACGAGAAAAGTGCTCTATAGTGTTATTGTCATAGAGCTGGGAATATTCATATACATACATATGTTTTGAAAGGTTAAAACAAAAAGTGATAATTTAAAATAATCGCAAAACTTCAATCGTATGTCTTTATGTTGTTCAATTTTAGCTTCAATCGTAGGTATTTCTGTTATTAAATTTTAGCTTTAATAGCAGATCGTTTTGTTGTTCAACTTTAGGTTCGTAGGGTTTTATGTTGTTCAATTGTAGCTTCAATCATAGACCTTTATATAGTTCAAGTTTATCTTCAATCGCCTTTATGTTGTTTAATGTTATATTTAATCATAGGTCTTTATATAGTTAAATTTTAGCTTCAACCATTTGTCTTCAAATTGTTTAATTCAATCGCAGGTCTTTTTATATTTTTTAGTTATGTAGTTATATAGTTTTAGCTTTAATTAGTTGCTCTAATGTTTAAAACCAAAAGTTCTATTTAAATTTGTGTTTGTCATCGTAGAAAATTATAAAGCTTTCAGTTTACTTATTTACCCTAGAGCGTATGATTAATATTAATTGTTTGTAATATTAGAAAAACTTTAATAAAATGGTGAGTTTTTAAACAATTTTATTAATTTAAACAGCAAATTATAGTTATTGTTAGAGGTCATGTTAATAAGAAGAACATTATTGAAAATTTTTAAAATTAATAGCAAATAATTGTAATTAAAAATAAAAGAATATTAAAGAAATTTTTTTGCAATATTTACCTGCAGATATTCTTAAGTTTAATTGGCAAATTATTTATTCGTTTTTCTTCATAGAAAATAATGATATTTTCAATTTACTTAACCTAGAGCGTATGATTAATATTAATTATGTGAAATTTTACTAAAACATTTATAAAATGGCCAGATTTAAAATAACTTTAGTTAGTTAAAAAAATATTAAGTTGGTGTTAATAAGACAAGTAAAAATATTCTATTTTTTTTTTTCTTAAAGTCTTAAATTTCAGCACTTTTCAACAAGCCCTTTGCTACAATAATTATTACGCCTTGACTATGGCCACTAGGCCATACACACAAATAGTGGGGTTTATAATGTTTAGTTTGAACTCCCTTGTCCATGGTACAGACAGACAACAATGCAGCCGCATATATAAACCGGCAACAACAAAAAAAACACAATAAGTCTTATGCAATTTGTATGTTGTCCATGCAATGTTGAACGCAAATGCATGACTGACAACATTAGATTGTAGTTTTGTGCAAAATGACAAAATGCAAAAATTACAAAAAAAAAAAAAAAAAACAAAACACGACAACCAAATAGGCAGGCAACATGTTGTATAAAACAGCAAGGAATCGTAATGTAACTGGCGTTAATATGTCGGAAATTAGAAATAAATATAGCCATACAATTTTTAAAAAATACCACCAATATTATTTAAAGAGCGTTATGCTCTAAATATTATCTAGCTGCGATTAGTTTATAAAGCACAGAGAGAAATAATTTAAAGAATTTAAAAAAAAAATAAGAAATAACTGCAAAACATATGTTGGAAAAATGTATGGTCCTACTGGATCCACTATTCAAAATCAGAGTGGCAAACCTAAAGATCAAACCAAATATGCTCCCCAATATTGCTTTACAGTTTATAACAAGGGGAAAAAAAGACAGCTGAGAATAAAAAAAAAACAACGAAAATTCAAAGGATGAAATTTCAACTTGATTTAAAATTGAGTTTCAATGACATGGCCGGATGAATGAAGGCATGAACGAATGGACAAGAATGAGATGAGAAATGCGAACTTTAGAAATTGGTGTTTATTTTTTTGGCAGAAAACATGAGTTGTTGCCAACGTTCAGTCGAGTGATAAATGTATTGTAGTTCACTTTTGGATATAAAGGAAAAGAATAAGTGATGGTTACAAAAAGTGACTAAAATGAGAGAAATGAAAAAAAAAATATGGGCGAAAATATGATGAACGAGTCTTTAAATATTGAATTATGAAATAGATTTTGTAAAGAAACACAATAGCTTTGAATGCAAGAAACAACAGCTTTAGCAAAGCTTTTCATTTCGAAAAATTTATTTAGTTGGCTTTGAGGCTCCTTTGATAATTCTTTCTCTCTTAAATATTGCTTAAAGCTTTTTAGTTAGCTTTTTAAAAACTTTATTTATAGAATTCATTAACACATACTCCTAACAGTTTAAAACATTTAGTTAATTTAAACTAAACTATATTTCTAACAAATTTTCAAAAAAATCAAAATGTTTTTGGTGCAATTTGTAAATATTATAAAAACCCTTGCCGCCAATCAACATTTTAAAATTTTGCTACACAAAAAGCACTTTATACTACGAAATTTATTTCAAACAAAAATTCACTTTACAATGTTTCCAAAAACCTCTCTAATACATTTTGCACTCAAATGCAAATAATTTTAAAATTTATTTGTTAGTTTTGTCTTATTTTGCCAAGCAAAAAGCTTTAGCTTTGATGTAGAACCAACAAAAAAAAAAAAACAACTCACAAAGTAAATATTTTCCACAAACCATATTTAACTACAAATGGATATAGATAGATGATGCACGAGAAATCCATCATAAACATCACAAGCATTTATCCACTAAAATATCATACAAATATTTGATAAACCATTTTCAAGCCATTTTCAAAAATAAAACATACAAAAAAAAACAACAAGCAGAAAAAAACAAATATTGTCATAACATGCAGTGGGCAAAATTCACTGCTGCAACCGCATCACTTACTGCAAATGTCAATTTGTTCCAACCAAAAAGCTGTAAAGTGTGAGTATGCAAAAATATATAAAGCATATAGAATGACAGCAACGTCAATAGAATCGGCGTAAACAGTGGCTGTATGTAGAGTAGCAAACACTAAATTTGTCGCATTGATGAAAATGGCAATTATGAGGATGATGATAGACATTGATGATTGTCAGCATTTAAATCATCATCATTGTTGTCGTCTTTGTCATCATCGCCGCGGCGATGATTTCCATGTTCATCATGTTATTATTGAGGCTGCGGCTGTAGCAAAGCAAGCAACATATTCCTAAAATAAATATGTATTTCCTGTTAATATGTTAGCGCAAAATTTTATCAAAACACACTCTTTTTACTCCTGCTCTAGCTACTGCTACCCTTTAGTTTTGCTGTCTCATTGCCCGCCTGTCTGCATCCAACCATCCTTACACCAACACTTTCGCTTCATGTTAATTTTCAATTTTTACAATTTTGTATATTTATGGTAATAGTAAAAATGCTGATAGCTTTTATACCCTACACCGGAGCCTAATCTGCCAGGTCCTTCATGATATAAATTATAGGTAAAACTACTGTCTAAGACCAAGACTTAGACTAAGACTTCTGCTTTTTGCCGGAAAAAAAAACTGCATAATCAAATCGTTGCTGGCAATCTGTTTCAATTCTTGGACAAGCTGAATCTTCTATGGCAACATTCCTGCGCAAAGTCAAAGATCTGACTAAGACTAAGTCTAAGACTAAGGCTAATGCTAAGGCTAAGTCTAAGACTAAGACTAAGACTAAGACTAAGACTAAGACTAAGACTAAGACTAAGACTAAGACTAAGACTAAGACTAAGACTAAGACTAAGACTAAGACTAAGACTAAGACTAAGACTAAGACTAAGACTAAGACTAAGACTAAGACTAAGACTAAGACTAAGACTAAGACTAAGACTAAGACTAAGACTAAGACTAAGACTAAGACTAAGACTAAGACTAAGACTAAGACTAAGACTAAGACTAAGACTAAGACTAAGACTAAGACTAAGACTAAGACTAAGACTAAGACTAAGACTAAGACTAAGACTAAGACTAAGACTAAGACTAAGACTAAGACTAAGACTAAGACTAAGACTAAGACTAAGACTAAGACTAAGACTAAGACTAAGACTAAGACTAAGACTAAGACTAAGACTAAGACTAAGACTAAGACTAAGACTAAGACTAAGACTAAGACTAAGACTAAGACTAAGACTAAGACTAAGACTAAGACTAAGACTAAGACTAAGACTAAGACTAAGACTAAGACTAAGACTAAGACTAAGACTAAGACTAAGACTAAGACTAAGACTAAGACTAAGACTAAGACTAAGACTAAGACTAAGACTAAGACTAAGACTAAGACTAAGACTAAGACTAAGACTAAGGCTAAGACTAAGACTAAGACTAAGGCTAAGACTAAGACTAAGACTAAGACTAAGACTAAGACTCAGACTAAGACTAAGACTAAGGCTAAGACTAAGCCTAAGACTAAGTCTAAGACTAAGACTAGAAACTCTGTACTAAGATGCAGGGTATTTAAAAATCGATACAGTCTAACGTCTTTATACAGCAATTTTATTTTATGATTCTGTGTCAATATACTGTGAGCGTCAATATAAATTAAACACCTAATATTTTTTAAAGAAATATTTAAATATACATATATGTATGTATATGTAGGAACGTACAGTATACGACATATGACAAAGATAAGAGGGAAATGGACAGTGACTGTACTGGAATGGGTGTATATAAGACTGGTAACAGACTGACAGAAGGACATTCATTTCATGGACGATGAGTTGATAGTTGGGAGTTGAACGGTGTTAATAGCGCATTGAAGTTCTATTGTTTAGTTAAATCAATGGATTTTGTTTTTAATTTAAGTGTGCAAATAAATGTAAATACATATTATAACGTTGATGGTTGTGTTTCATTTTCTGGCGAAGAGTGAGGTAGTCAAAAATCTACATTTGGTGGCTCAACCGAGATATTTGATAATTGAGCTAGAAACGGAAATCTTACATGTATGTCTGTATACTACAGGTAAAAATTTAAAACAAACTAAAGTAACTTAAGCAATATAAAGTTTATTAAGAAAAGCTAGAAAAATAAGGAACATAAAAAATAGTTACATTTTAACGGAAAAGTACCAAATTTTTCGCTTCAAAATAAAATTGCAAGAAATGTTTCTTTGCCTAATTTTCTGCCCAGATATTCTAACAGCTGCTCAATTGGATTGAGGTCTGGGGTCTGCGGAGTATGATTGTAAGTTTTTGAGCAATGATTGAGCAGGCACTCTTTCACAATTTTGGAGGTATATTTAGGATCAGTGTTCTGTTGGAAAATCCAGTTCTGCGCTAGCTGTAACTTTTCTACACTATAGGCTACATTGTTTTTTTTTAATGTCCAGATAATCGACCCCTGATGCTGCCATACCACCCCAGACCATTACTGAGCCGAAGCCATGTTTTACCTTCTTACTAAAGTCTTTGGTCTTGGTTGGCCATATTTTTGGGGGGTTTTTGACGCCAAATATCTGAAACTTGCTTTCATCGGTGAAAAGAATATTATTCCAACAAAATTTGAGGCTCGTTTATATATATTTTTTTTTAAATATCGGTCCAGTAAGACCCGAGTTATAGACCAAAGTTTCGAACAACCTCGATATTTTTCTGATATTTTTTGCTATTTTCATTAAATATAATGCAGATAATATCACGAAATTTTGCACACTTTATTTCTATTATAGACAACCAAGTTCTGTTGAAAATAGAAACGGAAACGGTCCAAGATAGTATACAGAGGATACAATTTTGACGTTTCAAAAAGCCAAAATCAGTTTTATATGGCTTTTGGGTATATAATAATTAATAAGTATATCGATGGTATCATGTAGAAAGGCACTAACTCGTATATTTAAAACTTTACAGGAGAAGGTAAAAACATAATAGAAACTGTAATATTCAACATGCAACTTTTTTGTACAACTGCTTATAAAAGCGTTATTTTTTACACTATTGCAATAAATTTTTGTGAGGAGGTGTATTTGCGTTAAATGCATTGGAATCGCAAAAAAAAGCTAATTTCGAAAAAATAGCGAGTTAGGGCCTTTCTACATGAGACCAACGATATAATAATTTATTGTGTGTCAAAGTAAATCGCTGCAAAAATTTAAACAAAGGGCAGTTCTAAAAGAAAGAGATAAATATAAAATGTGATTATCATCCGTCTCTTGACTTTCTTTCAAGTATTCATAGATCACACTACTGGTACTTGGTGGTTGATATATTACATTCGTCACAGCCAAATATAAACTCTTACTTGTTTCTGTTTCTTTTTTTTTTTTTTTGTGAATTCAAAAATGCAATATAATTTTCTTATATAACCTTTTGATGTTGACTTTATTTTGACGTTCACTGTATATCTGTGGCATGGTATATGTGTTTATTTTTATGTCGCTATCTATGCTCTCTGTTTAAGTTGCGGCATTTTGTAGCTTTAAATGCCTTTAAGCTTTTTGGATTGCAGATCCTTTTTTTTTCTTCTATGCTATATACTCGTACATACATACATATACATATCAAATACTTATACACTCTCGGCAGCTACTTCCTGCTGCTGTTTGTTTGCAGTAGCATACATATGTAGCCAGTCACTCCAAATTATGATTGCTGTTTACTGCATTATGGGTTAAATGCCATTTAGTTGTTGACATTAATGTGGGAAAATTTCTGATGACATTTGATGTTCTAAACACACACAGACATAATTATGACTCAAAGGCATATTGATTTTTGTTTGTGTGTAATCTGATTGCCGATATATTTATATAAATTTTGTGGTTAATAATAATTGCATTAGAGAGAGTTTAGCAGCAGCTATAGAATACAAACACATTAACGAAAGTTTAATTTTTGGCTATGATTAAAGTTTTAAGGGGTTTGAAAACAAGTGGCATGTGAAAGTTAAAATGATTTGATTTGAAATAAACCAAAAAAAAGGAAGCCAAGCAGAATTCATGTTCACACTTAACGACTTCTGAGATTTACAAAATTATTAAGATGTAATTTCGATATTTTAATAAATTTTCTAACAATTTGTCTAACCTCTTTTTTCCAGATTCCAATGATCTACACTGCACACATATACAATGTCCCACAAAATGTCCAGCGGACAGTTACCTCAAATCTACACTCGACGATGAGGAAGATGACTTTGAAGACTATGAGGATGAGCAGTTAGGCCATGATTCCTACATAGAAGAAATTGGCCATTTTGAGGAACTACCACCCGAAGTCGAACTGCATGACTTACACTCGCCTCAACACACTCTAAAAGAGAGACAGAAACGAGAGGTGTTCTTTCAAGAGGAAATCGAAAGATGCTGTGATGACCAGAAATGTGTTTGCAATAAATGTGAAAGTGTGCCCAAATGTGCTGAAGGTCATATGGCCATAGAAGTCCACGAGGGCCAGGGAGTGCCGGGCAATTGTTGCTCCATCTATAAGTGTGTCAAAAAAGAAGAATGCAAATTGGGTGTTAAACAGTCATGGTGGACAAGTAAGTGCACCAAATGTTCCTGTTTTGGCGAGACTGAAATGTGCACTCTAATTTGTCCCGAAGAGGAGATATTGCAAAACTGTTACTCCGAGTACTGGCAAAAGCCCATGATGAACGGAGCATTTTGGAAAGAAGGCAGCTGTACTAGTTGTTCCTGCGAACAGGGCGATAGAAGATGTTTAACACCCGTTTGTCCCAAGTTGGCTTGTAAACACACCATAACGTTTGAGGATGAATGTTGTCCCAGGTGTTTAGACAATGATGAAACAGATGAGAGACCAGAGATTATACACAATAATGAGGAGGATATAGAAGATGTGTCAGAGGAATATGCCACAGAATCTACCACCATTGAGACGCCCGTAATAAACCTAAACGAAGTTCATAATAACACAATCTTTATAGACAATTCCAATTACCCGGTGGTCGATGAATCAGTATTAAATGAAAGCCAAACCAATTCTGCTGTTAATGAAGCAAGGGATTCTTCTTCAACTGTATTATTTAGTCATGAGACTTTGAAAGAAGTTTCATCTACTTTTAAACCCGAAACTGAAGATTTATTTGTGGCAAATAAAATTAAAACAGAGAATACCACTTTGGTATCTGTATCAGTACCAGAACCAATAATAAACACCACCTTGACTGCAGCTTTTGAAAACGTGGCTTCTTTTAAAACCTCCACAGAAGAGCCAAAATCTGTAGAAGAACATAAACTATATGACTCGCTTGAGAGCTCCAACGAACAGCCTAAATCTATAGATGAAGTTACCTCCACAGAACAGCCCAAATCTATAGTTGAGGTAGAATTAGATTCAGATTTAGCTACTAATATCTCAACTACAGAAGTTGTCCAACCCGTAGAGGAACTTGATGAAGATTATACCACATTAGCCACAATTACAGAAGAGCCTAAATTTACTGCTATTATGGATCTAGAACAAAGTACTTCCTCAAGCATTAGTACTACAGAAGAAGTGTCTAGTGTAACCAAAACCACAACAGAAACTTCACAAGAATTTGCCGCAGAAGTAACAACAACCCCTCAAAGTTCTATAGCAAATGTAACAGAAGAAAATTTAACCACAACTTCAGCTAACTATAACAAAGAATCATCTAGCGTAGTGCAGGATATGCTTTCATCAACAGTTTCTACCACTGCTACTCCTGTCGATATCCAAACTACTATAGCCTGGGGTTACTCTTCGCAGAACAGCCATATTTCTAGCACTGTTCAAACACCAGAAACCACTGAGGCTACTTCAGTTCCTTACGCAACTTCTGCTGCCACTGAATCCTCTGAGTCTGCAGAATCTAGCAGCAGCACCTCTCAAACGATCTCAACTTCTACATTATCTAGGACAAGCACCACCCTCACCACAAATAATCCATTAGACTCGACTTCTGAAATATCCTCAACATCCTCGTCAACCTCAACAACTTCTTCACCCTTTTCGAGTACCGAAGACCACCCTACAACTACAGCAGCATCATCCTATATTGAAGAGGTATCAACCTCCAGCTCAACCACCACAGCACCCGAACCTCTAAAGCCCCTATACCAATCTTATGGTGACTTCAACACCGAACAACGTGCACCCAGTAGCCAAAATAAAATGCGCATTATATTCAATAAAATCGACTATATGATCATGATTGCATTATTTATAGGTTCCATCTTGTGCATTGCCCTGGGTTTGATTATACGTCATACCAAAAATCGCAAGAAGATGTACTCGAGCATACCAAATTCGGAGACAAGTTTAAGTCAAAATTCAACTAATACCGTAATGACGGTGTAAGATGTGATATGTCTAACTGGCAACTGGTATTTGGATTTGGATTTAAACGGATATAAATCTTGAAATAGACAGAGCCGCGAAGAGACGAAAAGCGAAAGATATTAGGCAAGAGATTTTAGGTGTAAAGTGATTAGGATGGGGTTAAAAAGAGGGAAATATTAGAACAGTTTAAGATTTAAGCTAGGTTAAGATAATAGAAATTTTTATAACTAGTTTTTAGATTGTTATGAACTTGTTTTAAACTAATTTATTAAATGTTATAAACTTGCTTAAAACTTGTTTTAAAACTAGTTTTAAAATTGTTTTAGACTAGGTTTAAGCTTGTTTATAAACCGGGTTTAAACATGTTTATAAACTTATTATAAACTTGTTAGAAACTAGTTTATAAACTTGTTGATACACTTATTTATAAGCTTGTAATAAACATGTTTATAAACTTGTTATAAATTTGTTTATAAATTTGTTTATAAACTTGTTTATGAACTTGTTTATAAACTTGTTTATAAACTTGTTTATAAACTTGTTTTTAACTTATTTATAAACATGTTTAAAAACTTTTTGTAAACTTGTTTATAAATTCTTTTCTAAACGTGTTACAAGCTTGTTTATAAACTTGTTAATGAACTTGTTATAAACATATTTACAAACTTGCTATAAACATGTTTATTAACTTGTTATTAACTTGCTATAAACATGTTTATTAACTTGTTATAAACTTGTTATGAACTTTTTAATAAACTTGTTATAATTAAACTTGTTTATAAACTGTTTAAAACTTGTTATGAACTTTTTATAAACTTGTTTATAAACTCGTTTCTAAATTTGTTAAAAAACTTGTTTATAAACTTGTTTACGAACTTGTTTATAAACTTGTTCTCAACTTGTTATAAACTTGTATATATACTTGTTTATAAACTTGTAAAAATTTTTATAAACTTATTATAAAGTAGTTTATAAACTTGTTTATAAAATGTTATAAATTTGTTTAAAGGTTTGTTTTTATTCCTACTTATAAAGAAGTTTATAAACATGTTCGTAAACTTGTATTAAATCCTAACTTATTTATAAACTTTCTGAACTGTTATAAACTTATGTTTTATCTGTTTTAAACTTATTTAAATCCTTACACTGTTATACTTTTTTGCCTTAATTGTTAACTTCATTTTAATCACTTTACCAGAAATTTAGTAGAACAAACATTATTTTTTTTAGTTGATAGAATTTTATTTTCCCCCCTTAATATTATTTTAATCTATTTATTTGCAAAATTATTTTTTATTATTTTATTGCGGTATAAACATAATCTACATAATTATTATTCCATTGTTTATCCTATGTTTTTTATTTATTTGCCCCATTTTTTTATAATTATTATTTAAAAAATAAAAATACCAAATTTTACTGCGAAATTGTAGGCGTATTATTTAAACATGTAATTGTGCTATAAACATTAAAAAGCAATTAATTATTAAACAATGATAATTGTTTACTTAATACAAAAAAAACAACTAATATAAATACAATATGAAGGAAAGTATTAAACAAAAGTTAATACAAATTTAATATAAAAATGTAGAAAAAAAAAACAAATAAAAACATTTAAGTAATTGGATTAATATAACAAATAAATTGTTTAATTAACATTGATTTTTAAAATAATTTGTAAAACAAACTTTATAATTAAAGAAGATAGTATATAGACAAATTAATAAGCAAACGTTGTTTAAATTAAGAAAACTATTTGCAATTTTCTAATTGTTACTTGCTCTTTTTATAAATATTTTCTTATTTTTTTTTTAATATATTCAACTCATATTTTTATGTTTATTAATTTATTATATTTTATTGTTTTATTTAGCATTACAATTGTGATAATTTTTTATTAATTCTATAAAAAAAAGCAACAAGATATTTAGTTTAGTTGTATAAGTTTATTATAATTTTAAAACATAAATTGAATTTTAATTACTTAAGCTTAAAGAAAACTAAACAATTTTTGTAGAAATAAATAAACCAACTAAAAATATAATAATATTAAACTTTTAATAAGAAGTATTATAGAAAATCTTATGTATTATTTAAACTCTTTAAAAATTATGCACTTAAAAAACACAAAAAAAACAAACGAAACACCTTAATTTTAAAACTTTTTTAATATTCCACACAAAAATACAAAAATTCAGCTTACTTTCATTTAGAAAAACCAAAATTCACAAACACCCCTATCGTTTCCACATGAAATTTGTTCCCTTTTCACATTTTTCCTATTAATATTCAATGTTAAAAAAATAAAAGGGAACAAATTTCATGTGGAATTTTTATTCACGATAGGAGTGAATATCTGGGTATTATTTTAAGAATTTTTCCAAACACAAACACACAAAAAAGAAAATTTCAAATAAACTTTAAATTTTAGTTTTAGTTAAAATTTAAAACTTTATTTAGCCTAAAAGTAAAATAAAACTGGGGGCTAACACTCGCATTCGTATGCGAATAAATTTTCATTCGAACGTTCGATTTCTTTGACATTTGGGATTCCCTCATTCGATAGCGAGTAAAATGTATCGAACGCGACCTTGCGAGTTTTTACTCATTTTTTTTAACAAACAAAAGAAAAGAAAGGAAAATGTTTGTAAAAAATTTGTTACTTACTTTAAAAAATATCATAATATTAATAAATTTATTACTTTTAGGTAAAAATATCAAAAATAAATTCTACCTATGCTTCCTTTGTGAGCCTAAAACTTCTTTTGAGTCTAGAAAAACACATACATACATACATTAATACATATGTATGTATGTACGAGTATGTACTTATTTATACTTACTCATTGTTTGTCAATTTTAAGGGGTCGGAGGTGTTACTTATTTGTTTCCTTATGTCATTAATGTTTTCAATCTCGTCAGAATCAGCAGACGATGAGTAAAAAAACAAAACATTATTTTTTGCAGAACCATATGTTTTTTGTTTAAATTTTATTTTATTTTATTTTATTTAGTGTTGTAATACGTACTTATTTCAGTTTTCTACAACACAGAAGCAATGAATCGATTCGATTCATATCATTAAAAAAATTTGCACTGTCGAAATAAATTTCGACTCGAAAACAATTTCGATCACGACTGCCAGAATTAGCCCCCTGTATACAAAATATTTTAAATACAACAAAAAGTAGAAACTAATAGTTATAATTTAATTATATATAATTTTAATTAGCTTTCAACTCTACGAAACGAAGTTTAAGAAATTTCCAACAAAATTTTTAACAAAACACCCCCCCTACCACTGAAAAGCAAAAACTCCAATAAAGCGAACCTATTTTATATGATGATTATTTTTATGTTAATTTTATGACTTTTAAAATTATGACTGAAATTCATTGCAGACCTTTTTGTTTGTAACTTGAAATTTGTTAGAAAATGTCTGAAATAAAATTCAAACAAAATTATCAATTCTTTTATAAACTTTACGAAACTTATAAACTATTTTAACTTTTAACTTTAAACAAAAAAAACAATTAAAATTAAAATTAAAACAATTTTGTAAATATTTTTATTTAGTTTAATTTTATATTAATTAAAACCTATAATTTTAAATTTTTAAATAAATTATATATTGAATATTCCTATAAAAAAAAACAAAGCAAAAAAACTAAAATTTGTGTTTTTATTTAGTCTTGTTTGCAACTCTTCAGTTTTAGCTGACCAGTTGTTGTTCAATTTAAACTCTTTTAAACTTGCCATTTCATTCACACACGTCAGTTCTATTTTCAAATCAGCAAATCAGCATGCATGACAGAAAAAACAAAAGGAAATAAGAAAATTGACTAGTACCGTCAAGTTTGTAACCCTTTTGTTGTCTTATCCCTTCTAAACCAAAAATACTTGCCTTGACTAGTCACAATTGAAGAGTGTGAAAGTGGAAAAGAAAAGGCGACAAAAATGCTTTCTTGACCTTAAAATTAATTTTTGTATTTACTTTAACAAATATGTAATGTTTGTTAAACATTTGCTAGATAATAATACTACTACTACATATAAATATAATAAATAACAATAAAATAAACATTTTATTTACATTAAAAAGTGATTTACATTAAAAAGTGATAAGGTTAGTTTGTTTACATTTGGCCATTCAAACATAATTGCTTTTATCTTATCAGTCAACAAGTTTTGTTAAAAACCCAAACATAAAAAGGTAAACAATAGAAATCACAACAATGTTTCTTGATTTTTAATTAACCATTACATGTGAATGTGCCATATTTTGAAGTAAATATGACAATGTTTTTAAATAAATAATAAAAAACCCAACAAACACACTTTATGACTTGACTAGGTATGTTAGAGAAATATCGATTTGCTATTCTTTAATTGTGGCTGAACTTGTCTATACAAATTGACACATAAGATTCTTTAACAAGTTAATTTTAGTGAATTGTCTTGTTCCAACAACAATTTTTTAATATACATACATACATAATTTATTAAAATCAATTTCATATAAAATTTATTAATTCATCAATAAAATGCCACCCAAAAGAAAACAAAAATCACGCTTAAATTCTTTCGTTGATATTAAACCAACCAAGGAAAGTTTGCCAAAAACTATTAGCAAAACCTCAAAACTCTCAACAATGGGAGAAAAATCCATAGGAGATGAAGCAGAAGGAATATGTGAAACGGAAGGTTGTGAAGAATTATTTGATGAATCCCAAAATGAATTAAAAACAGCACTATCAAGGTAATCAAATGAAAAAGTTTTTTAAATTCAAGATTTTTACAAGCAAACACGTATACTTTTGGTGTAGAACCTCTCTATTGATTCAGGATTATCTGCAATTTAAGGCGGCACGCTGTGTGCAACGCTTTGTACGCGGTTGGTTGCAACGCACAAAATATAGACGTCAACGTCTGGCAGCCATTACCATACAATGTGTATGGCGTAGATTTTATTGCCAGCGCATGTACTTTCGCAAAGTAGAAGAGGTTTTGCAGCGGAGTATAGAACAACATTATTATCGTGCTGCCCAAAAGATACAGGCTCTGTGGCGTGGTTGGTGGGTACGTCATTACATACACGATCATACACGTTTGATGCGTTTACAATTGCTGGCGGGAGAAGATTTACTTTATTGTGTGGCCTTTAAGCTGCATCATTTGTTAAGGACCCATCAGATACCGGGAGTGTATTCTTTAAGAAATAGCAGGTTCGATTGGTTTTATTACCAAAACTACTTGATCTTCCTTATTCCTAAACCTTATAGCGCCCTTTCCAAAGTGGAACAACTCTTAGCCGCTTTAACATTCAAAACCTGCAATCAACGTTCTGTGCAAGCCAAGGAGCAGCGACGCTATGATATTGAGGCAGCTCGAAAAGAACACAAGAAATCCGCTTATGGCACTAAAGTACCCTTTTCAGGCCCTGATATACACAATCTATGTGCACCGAAATGTGCTCCACTCTATAATGCAAAAGATGCCGATATGAGAATGTCCAAAATTTTGCAATTGTATGAAGAGGCAACTCGAGAATATTCGAAACCCAAGGAATTGAGAAAGAAATCAGGTAAACATACATATAAGAGATAAATGTTTGAATCTAGAAAAACTAAATTTTTCAAGAATTTTCGTGATAGCATTTACCAAACAGTTTGAAGCTGAGGCTTTTCTAACCAAACCTTCGTCATTTTGTGGTGATGTAGTGAATAGCATGAAAAAATGGAAAATTATTAAGGAAAATAATCTCAATGTGGATTCAAATGTTTTCAAAAAACCTCAAAATGTGGAGAATTTCCTTAAAGAAATTGAATCCAAAATGAGTCTGCTGCAGGGCAATTGTTATTGTAGGCGAGAATTTCTGGAGGAATTAAATAAAGAAAAGGCCAAGCTTCAAATTAAACAAGCAACAAACAATAGCTACAAATCTTCTATAGCTAGTGAGAGCATGCAATCTTCGGCATTCACTTCAGCAGGCAGTTTAGTTGAACGTTCTATGGTTTCCCGACCTAATAAAGAATCACAATCTAATTTAAAAAATCTGGTAACTGATAATCCAACCCAAAGTTTCAAATATAACGCTCAATTGAAAAGGATCACTATAAAAAATGCCAGTGAAGAAAGCCTAGGAGCTGGCGATACAATTTGAAATTAATTAAATTACTCTTTTATATGTATATTGAAATCTTAAAATATGAGGATCATTTTATCATATTTAAGGAAAATTTTTTAGACAGAACAACATTTGGAACATGTGGAGCTTTTCCACAAATCGGTTTGAAATGAAAAATATTTGAATTAACAGTAGTAACAGTAGGTTTTCTATTACATTTATAAAGATTCTCATTTGAATCATATTACGAAGTATGTATGATGGCAGCCATACATACAAAATATCGCCTAGACTTATAGTTATGTTCATGGTGCATTAGGATTATATTTACGTCACACTCAAAAAGTGAATAATACAAGGAACACCAACCAGAATATTTGTTATATTCGATTTTTATTTATGAATATTTGTTTAGCTATTTGTTGTAGACTTCCTTACTCTTACTCAAATTGTATATTAAACATATTTAAATTGAGGTCCTAAAATGTTCCAGCTGCACTTTTATCAAACATATGCAGCGTGTAGGACATGGGGACATGAATATGCGTATGCGTACGAGTAATTATGCACCGATCTGCACAAAATTCGTAGATGTAATTTGGCTTTATTTACCACTCATTTGTGATGAAATTTGTGTGGATACTTGCAAATCCAAACATTTATGATCAATAAACCCCAATTTCGGGAGGACATTTGTATGGGGGTCATGTGAAATAATGGACCGATTTCTACCAGTTTCAATCCCATCCATCCTTGAACCGAAAAAATATCACGTACCAAATTTTATCATAATATCTTCAAAATTGCGACCTGTACTTTGCGCACAAGCTTTACATGGACAGCAAGCCAAACGGACGGACAGACGGACATCGTCTATATTAAATTTTAAAAAGTGCCAAGTTTATACCTATTAATTTGCCCACATAAACCAACCAACCAATTGTATGTGAATTCAACGACCTTTTAAACTATGTTGTTTCCCTAGTAATTTATGATAAAATTTTACTAGACAATAAAACACTTTCTCCTGGTACTAGTGCAGTGCTCTGAAATTACCAAAGTGGAAAATTGTTTAACCTTTTTCCACTTGTTTTCTTTCGAACAATAAAAGCACATACTGCGTACCTGCAGTGTATTGCAAACTGCACTTGTGTTTGTTATTTAGCATGTTTTGTCATGCTTGAAAGTAACAACAAAAGTGCAATTTCAACAAGTACTAGTAACAACGAACTACAAAAATAAAGATGTAAAATGGAAATTACAAATACAGGTAAGAAATTTGGAAATTCTATAACGTCACCTAAAATGCCCAAAGACAGGGTTACGTCTTTATCATAATTTTACAGGAGAAGCAAAAAACATTATAAAATGAAAACTGTTTAATTGAAAATCGCGATTTCTTCACATCTTGTCTTAATATATTATATACATATGTATGTATATAGACGACAAACTTATTTCTGTAAAAAAAATGTGGGTTAAGTCTTTTGTGTTTTATGAAAACGTTCAAATGATGTTACGTCTTTTTCCATTTCTTGAATAAAATCGTTAGTTTAGAACGTAGAAGCTTAAAATCAAAAAACGAATTTAGATTTTTTGAGGGTTACGTCTTTGGGCATTTCAGGTGACGATATGTCACACGAAAATTGTTCTTCTTAAACGCTAAATTTTAGTACCAACAAAAGTACTTTTGCACAAAATTCTTAAATCCCCTAACCACATTGCTATTTCATACAATTCTTAACAACTTTACCACTTATGACAATTTATTTCACTCTTTATTTCTGCAGTCATTCATACCACTTGAACACTTACTTTATCATCTTTGTTGCAACTTGCAATTGTTGCTGTATTGCTGTACAAGTATCCTAACTATGCGATTTGCTTAAAATATTAAATGTACTCGCATGTAGATGATGTAAAAGATATCTTTCTTTTAACCAACTGCAGCAGCATCAGCTTCCCAACTCTGCTTTTAATCTTTTTTTTTGCATGTAAAACTTTCTACTACTTCTACTTGTCATAGTTTTTGTCATGATGTATTGCTGCCACTTTATAGTAAACTACAACTATACAACGTATAGTATATAGTAGTAGTACTTGTAGTAAAATAACTTTAAAGTTTTGTATTTTGTGGTTTATGCAGTTTTTTTTTCTACTTGTAAATACTTAGTGTGTCACACAGTTTGTTGTGCAATGAAAAAAGCAGTTGAAGAAAAACTATCATCTGTCATACATTTAAACATTTAGCAAATGTCTTTTAACACCATTAGGGAAGAGGAAATTTAAGGATTCTGGTTGGCATTGGTAGGTCTGTGGAAGCTGTACTATATGGGTTTTTAATAGTCTTAGTTTAGGATCATGCATTGCTTTTTAGATACTCTTGATTTAGCTTCAATAGTGGGTCTTTAAACAGACTTGATTTAGCCTCAATCAGGGATCATGGATCTTTTAATAGTCTGAGTTTAGATCCATCGTGAATTTTTAAATAGTCTTGGTTTAGCTTTACTTGTGGGCAAGCGTTGTTCGTTTTTATATAAGCATGGTTAAATTATAAACCAAACTGCAATCTTCGAGTAGCTTCAATCGTGGGATTTTAAACTGTATTGGTTTTTCTTCACTTGTGATTCTAAACCAAGACAGCTTCAATCGTGGCTATTTAAACAGTCTTGGTATAGCTTCACTTGTGGTTCTTAACCAAAACTTTTGGTTTAGCTTCAACTGTGGATCTTTAAATAGTCTTCAAGCTAATCATCTATATCTATTCTCTCTGTATGTCTCCAATCATGTACACGAACCTTGTATTCCTTAACATACCTAAAGCAGTCTACATATCAAAACTTAAAAAGTAAAATATCACTAGAAAAAGTTTGAAAGGAAAAATTTTTTGAAAGGATTACACTTTCAGCAATTTAAGATACATATTTAACAGGTTTTTTTTCATCAAACAAAAGCAATTGCTCAATGAGACAACCAGGCGTCTGTATGCTGTTTATCATGTTGAAAGGTTTTTAAGAGGTTTTATTCTTTGGCATTATTGTTACGGCTTATTGTCGTTTGTATACGAAAGATTTGAGGTACAAAAATCAAGCGTAAAGAGTATTGAGACATTTTTCTTACTGAGTGGAATACTAATTTCAGTAGTTTTGCATTGAACAAGTAGTGATTTTACTTCTATATACAAATTTTCGAATACAAATTGAACCTACAGATTTAGATTCCTATAATTATGAAAAGTTTAGAAAAACTTGACCTTCAGTTAATAATCTTATCTGTATAACTCAGTTGTAAAGTAAATTCTGATAAGTTTCAAAACTATTTATATATTTACAAAGTTTTTAATATATGTGTTTAGATAAATAGATGAACTTTATAGCAAACAAGATTATTTTAACTAAAGTGAACTTGGGGGAATGCAGTCATATAAATTTATAAAACATCTTTGTTATCAACACATTCCACAGTTGTGATTAGTTTAAAGAGATAGTAAATTAAATTGTTAAACTTTTAAAGATAAAGCTTTGTTTTCCCTGTAAAAACAGAATTTACAAAAAACTTTTCTTATTGAGAACAAAATTAAACTGTCGCTTACAAAGCTAAACAACACTTTACACTAAATAATACTTCACAATTATTTACATTCCATAACCGAAACCGAACTTAATTTATGTTTATTTTTTTGGCAATATACCAATCAATGGTAAAAAAAATAAAATTTTTGCTTTTAAAAATAAAAATAACGAACAAATACAGTACAAAATTAAATGTTTATAAGCTGAAAATAATAAGATATAATCTATTTGCTAAACAACAAAGGAAAACATTTTGACAGGACATTCTTACGCAATTTCTCTAACAAACCTTTTAAGCCTTAAAATTATCCTTTTCCTTGCGTAAACTACCCATTGTGCGTATGGGTTCAGATTCATTGGCATGTTTTTGTACAGTGGCTTCATGTACGCGCATAAATGGATTCCATGACTTTTCCTCGGCAATGGTAGAAGGCACAGTAGGCGATTGGGTAGCACGTTTAAGTTTGGCCCATTCAATTCTCCTTAAAATATTATCATTTTGAGGCTCTACATGACGGGCATAGGACATGTTCTGTAAGGTATATTCATGGCCACAAAATACCTTAGTATCATCGGGTAGGGCGGACAATTTCTCCACCAAAGCAGCATACATTTGTTCAGCAGTGCCTTCGAAGAAACGGCCACAGCCACCCTGGAATAGAGTGTCACCGGTAAAGACACACTTATCACCATTGGGTGCCTCAACAAAGTAGCATATATGACCAGTGGTGTGACAAGGTGTAAACAAACAGGTCACATTTAAATCACCGATTTTCAAACGATCATCTTGTGTGACTTTATGATTAAGAGCTCCAATGCGTTCATCGCCACCATAAACATCTAGAGGTTTGTTAAATAGTTTCACCAGTTTCTCGTTGCCACCAGCATGATCCCAATGATGGTGGGTGGTTAAGACTTTAGTCAAATTCACACTTTCCTGTTTAACGGCGTTTATGACAGCCTCAGGATCTACTGGATCGACAATGGCAGCCTCCCGAGTATTGCTGCAAATAATCTAAGGGATAGAAGACAATATTGTTTAAATAAAAAATGATATTTACATACATATATTTTTTGTTGGGTTTTTTATTTGAGAGCATTTTTCTGGAGAACAATTTGCAATTTTTCTATCATTCATAGGTCTTTATGTAGTTCGATTTGAACTTCCATGGAAGTTATTTATGTAGTTCAATTTTAGTTTATATCGTAGGTCTTTGCGTAGTTCAATTTTAGCTTTAATCGGAGGTCTTTATGTAGTTATATTTGAGCTTCAGTGGAAGGTCTTTATGCAGTTAGATTTTCCTTATGTAGTACAATTTTAGCTTATATGGAAGGTTTTTATGTAGTTTAATTTTACGTTCAATCGTAGGTCTTTATGTAGGTTAATTTTAGCTTCAATCTTAGGTCTTTATGTAGTTCAATTTCAGCTGTAATCTAGGGTCTTCACAGTCAGGGTCAAAATTTAGTATAATATTAAACACATTCACTACAGCAGGCTACCGGCTACAATATTTCAAAAATAAACTACACACGTTTATATGTGATTGAGTATTTTGCCCTGTTGTCGTATAAACGTGACATGTTGTAGTTGGTAGCCTGCTGTGGCAAATGTGTTCAATGGTTAAGAGAAAAAGATAACTGTTAAATAAAAAAAAATTTAATATAGACTTCTTTTAAAGATATTATTCTTCACAGAAATTATTGTTCGCTGTATACTAAATTTTGACTCTGACTGTAGTTAAAATTTAGCTTCAATCTTAGTTCTTTATATAGTTCAATTTTAGCTTCAATCGAATGTATTACAATGTAGTTCCAAAAATTTAATTACTTACCATGTACATATAATTGTCCTGAAGAGCCGGCAATATCTTAATTTGCATGGTAGCCATTTTTAAATCTTCTATGGAACTATGCATGCCTCTAAATCCAACTTTGTGTAGTTTTTGTACTAGAAATTTAAAAAACGCAACAATAAAGTTTAAGTATCGAAAAATAAGTTTTAAAATCTAAAATTTTTAACAAATTTATATTTAAAAAAAATGTTAGCGCCATCTACATCACAATAACAACAAGTCCTGTTTGAATGAGCTAAGACAGCAACCGAAAACAAATAAACTAAATTAAATACAACGCGATGATGAAGAAACAAAAGCAACAAACAGCTGTTGCTTCACACCGAATTAAAAAAAAAAACGAACAAAGCAAAACACAAGAAAACACAAAACAAACAAAGGGAATAAAAAGCTAAAAAAATAGGAAATTGGCACAAAATTAAATAAATGTCATACTGGAATAGTAAATTTTCACACAAATATGGTAAAAAAAAAATGCCATACATAATATATGCATGAATGTAGATTTTAAAACAATAATTACAAATTTGCGTATTGTTTATATTAAATACGCGTGTAATAAAATATCCATTGCCCGGCACCATTAACAAACAAATACCACCTGTCACCAACTTATTACGAGATACTGTTGGCCACCAACATCTTTGCAATGCAAGTGACCTATACGCCACATTGTGGCTGGCGCTGACAACAAACAAACCTCGAAAATATGTTGCGGTTAAATTTTGTAAAACCCCGTATTTAAAACGTGACCAAAATGGAAGCATTTAATTGATTTTAGCAATAGTTTTTTTTTAATTATAAAATAAATGTAAAAACACACAAACAACGCTAAAGTTTGATAACACTTGTAGTTTTTTTTTTCAAATTTTCTTTATACACGTTTTCTTATCTGCAGTTTTTCTATTATTGTCTATATACATACATATGTATGTACGTATAATATTTTTCCACTTTCTTTTGTCGTTTTTTTTTTTTTTTTTTGAGTCGATTAAATTTATTTTTATTATTGATTTTTGCTTTGTTTGTTTCTAATACAGCTATTGATTTGGTTGTTCTTAAGGTTTGTAAATAAAAAGCTTTAACTAAAAAAGTATTAAGAAATGTTTATTCTAAATTATTTATTGTGCGCTCACTATAGAAAATAAATGTTGAAAAATTCTTTTACACTGACTTACTGCGTACGAACGAGTGAATGCTATGAAAAGATAAGAATCTTCAAACAGCTGTGCCAGTGTGTGACAACTACCAGCTGTCACAGTGTTTTGCAGTCATCCCCAGTTAACGTTTTCATAAACTCCTCAACAAAATTAGCAAAGCCCACTGGGATTTGTGTAGGAATTATAACCAATTTTGTCAATATAAGCACGATTTTCATAAAAATGGGAAGTACGATTCAAGTTTTTATAAATAAATTGATTTTCTACAGAAAATCTTCTGTATAAAAGTATTTTCTAGAGAAAGTCTTCTGTACAACAGTATTTATTTTAAAAAATCTTCTGTATAACTCTATTTTCTATCGAAAATCTTCTGTATAACAGTATTTTCTATATAAAATCTTCAGTATAACACACTTTTCTATAGAAAATTTTCTGTATAACACTATTTTATATAGAAAAACTTTCGTATAACTCTATTTTCTATAGAAAATCCTTTATAGAATAGAGTTTTCTAGAGTAAATCTTCGGTATTACAATGGGTGGTATTATTGATACCGCACGAAAAGGAAAAATAAGCGGAAAGAAATATCGATCGATATGTAAAATGTAATTATTCATTCCTGTGGTATGCCGCAATAACGCAAAAAGGAAAAATATCGCACGGAATGAATAATTTCAAATTATGCTTCCGCGTAAAAAATTTCTTTACGCAATCGCGAAACGGAATGAATAAATTTGACCCAATTTTTTTTTTTTGTTATCTGAAATAAATTTGTTACATTCTTAACATTTCTGTTTTGTTTACTTGAGATTTTGCTTTGTGCGTTTTAATTCGGTTTGTTTGTTGTTTTATTGTCACCCTGTTGTATTTTATTGTTTATGTGTTTTAGTGCTTGCCTTAGCTAATCCAATTTCTTATTGTTATTGAGATATAGATGACGCTAATAAATTCAGCTAAAAATTACACGGGACTTGATTTTTTTCTTTTTCACATATAGAAAATGTTATATGTATTTAAAATGAACGAGGTTTTTCTTTGATATAAAGGGCTTCTAACGTGGCACGCTACCATTTACTGCACTAGATGTTGGGTTTGCTCTTACTTCTAATACTTTTGCGCTTACTTCAATTTTTATAAGACACTTTGCACCAAGAAAATTTTCCGCGTTTCAACGATTTTACCTATTTACGGATTCACCTTTTTATGTTAGTTTGTTATGATTTATTTTATGATCTTTGGAAAGTGGATAGTTGAAGAAGTAAAGGTGGTGAAAGAAGAAAACTTTTTTTTTACATCACAACTCTGCAATTGCGCATTATGTTTGTTTTTAGTGCAGAATTGCAACGCCTCTGGTGGTGAGTAGGCGCATTAATGTTAAAGCTTGCTTTTATAGCCTTTATTTAATTATTTTACTTCGGTGGCGTTTGAATGCTATACTACCGAAGGAGGGCGCTGTGATAAATATTAGTTATGATAGATAGAAGAAAACTAATAATTATCAGAAACTGATGTTGTTTGAGTGGCAGCGGCTGAGAATCGAACCCGGGCTACAAATACCAACTCATGCTTAATGATCAAATGCGCTAAACAATTAAACTACAGCAATTAATTTACCGGAAATTATAAATTATTAAAATTTTTAACGGCACTTTACCGTTATACATTCAAACAAAAAAAAAATCAAAAGTATTCTCACTAATTTTGGAATTACACGGATTTTTTGCAAAAGGATGATGCCATTGTTTACTTTATTACTTTATTTAACAATAAATCAATTAAATTTGTATACGCTTCTGTTTTTGTTTCTTTCTTTTAATTAAATTTCACTTTAATAACTTTATAAAAGGGCAATATCATATTCTAATATAATATTATTCATATTAATATAAATTATGTTTTTCTTTTAATAATGACTTAATGACGTTTGAAAAATTTTTATTTGTGACATGTTTGCTTGCACTTTGACCCACCACTGCGTATATAAATCGTTGGGGTTCCCAATGGTAATAAATGTATCTTCATCGATGATACTTTTATAACAGGGAGTTTTTCGTTTTCTGGGATATCACTGATGGAGATAGAATGCTTGTTTTTCACTATGTCATTTTTGTTGTCAAATTGTCCAAATTGTTGGCAATTGTATGAAAACGGGTTGCAAACTGGTATGAAAACGGGTTGCAATCATGATTGCAAACATAGATGACGCCATATGACAGCACGTTTTCATACAATTGCCAACAATTTGGACAATTTGACAACAAAAATGACATAGTGAAAACGCGGCCTAAGATTTTTAGGAAAATATACCTAACAAAACATGTAAATCGGGTTGTGAAGCCACAAAATTTCTTCCTGAAAGTTGTGAAGCCACAAAATTTCTTCTATAGAAAAATGTTGAAATAGTTTGACAGATAAACCTGGCGTCTTCTATTTTCTATTGATAACAACTAATGGGTCTATAGATTTTAAAAGAATTTAATTTGCCTTGCATGTTTTATTTAGGAACCTTAAATTTTAGTAGTGAAAAATCTTACACCCATAAAAAATCGTGGATCTTTAGTTTTATATAGAAAAAACATTGGGTCTGCAAACTTTAATAAAGCCCAGAACTTGAAGTTTCTCTTTATAAAAACATTGGGCACCAAGGTTTTCTATATAAAAAGATTGGACCCATCGTTTTTCTATAAATACAGCACAACTTTTTTGATATAGAACATTGAGTCTAACTTTTTCTACAAAATTTAAATAAACTTCTCCGCTTCACATTTTTTAAATTTTAGCAACTTTGCTTATAGGGAATTACCATTGTGTAACTATAAAAGGTGAGTACAGTAGCACAGCTGACTGACTTTGTTTACAATTTACTTATGTCAAAAGAAATACTTTTTCAAGTATTTTTGATAGTAGTACATTATTTTACACAAACAGAATGCCTGTTGTTTCTGTATTCTGTTGTATTTGTTGACGATTTGCACTCACCTTGTATAGTTACACCATGGGAATTACCGTGTCTTTATGTTCCCAATTCTAAACAAATTGAATTTAATTTTGAAATTAATTCAAAATAATTTATCACTTAAAAATAAATACATATTATATTTACATATTCAACATTAGTAATCAAATATTAAAAATGTCCGATACACCTGCAGAACACAACTCGAATTCAAAATCGAATCTGATAGAGGTCCAGCATGTGGGTGTAACGGCTAAGTTGCAATCACCCTTAAAAAGCCTTATGCTGAGCTATAGTTCTTCAACGGATACGGAAAACAATCAAACCCTGTATAGAGGCAGTCATCACAGCAAGACAAAGTATAATAAGTTCCTCAACGAAGCCACGAATGGAACGGACACCAGCCTAACGGAAAGTTCAAAAATACTCTATGAAATGAAATCTGTTTCGCAAGAATTGAAAAGGAGATCCAGTAATAAATTGACACCCTCGAAAATCGAATTTCAATTGTATACCAAACCTAAAAAGAGGCTACAAAAGAATAAAAGCTGTAATATAGATGGAAATAAGAAACTCAAAAGGCAACTTTTTGAAGATGTTAGGCACAATGAAACTGAAAACTTGCCAACGAAACAGAAAACCATATTTCAACGTTTGAAATATTCCTTAAATAAAATGAAGTACTCTAAAAGCCAATCACAGCCGAAGGCAAAAAACATATTTGCTGATTTGACGGAACCGGTGAATTTTACTCAAAACACTTGCCAGGAAATAAAAATTGGCATTTATCCTTTTGAGCATGGCTGTGCTGATTATCTAAAGACACACGATTGTCCACCGCAAATACTTTCCTTAGTTTTAGCAGAAAGAGCTACACATTATGCCACACGATTTTGGGCTGAAGTATTTGGCAGTTTACAAATTGCTGTCGCTTTTATAGTGACCTTTCTATTGCAATCATATCGTTTTCTTTTGTATTCTGTGGTTAATATTTTTGTGGTGGAGTTTTTACACATGACCTCAGATTATCTAGTGAAACCTTTGCTTACTGTTTTGTTCAATGGTTTTCTGCAGCCTCCCTTGATATTTTGTTTTAATATTTTATCCTCGTTACGTGATATTTTGGAACCGATAGCTGATACCTTAAATAATTTCATGAAACCAGTGGCCACAGTCGGTGGTAGTATACGTTTGATACATGCTACCTATAATAAAAAGAATATGGCTAAAACTGTTTAATATTAGTTATGGAAAATTGTTTTATGTTATTATTATTTGTAAATTTTAATTATTAATTTAATAAAACATATTTTATAGAAAATTTGTAGTTTTTTATTGAATATTGCTAAAAATTTCTCAGATCTTTTGTTACACATTGGCAAAATGTTTAAGCAGTTCTCAAAAATTCGTACATATTTCTTTTAAAAACCAAATTTTTTAATTCCTTGTAAATATTGTACCTACTTCCTTTTGGTATTAAAAACTAACCAGAATATTAAATAATTTTGCATAATCTCAACTGTTTAACTTACTTTATGTCTTAGTTTTATGTTAATCTGTTTAAGCTTTGTTTTTTTTCTCAATAAAGTACTTTTCCTCAAACTCATCATTAGACAACATAAACTGCAGTGGACAAAAATAAAGAAAGAAATATTTTTATAATCCGTCGCAATCACCTCTCGAAAATGGAGCAAAACAATGGTTAATGTTTTGTAAACAAATACTTAATATGTGTGTTAATCTCTTAACTACTCAATCATTCAGTGTTCTCGCAACCTTGCCTTTAAACAAACAAAAAAACAACAACAATGCTGTAAGTGAAAGAAAACATAATAACAGTTTAACAAAAATGTCAGGTTGTGTCGCGTCATAGGAATGACTGTCATTGTTAATGCGAGTGTTGGCAACACAACATGAACAAAAACTCTTCTTTTCTTTGTTTTTGTTGTTTTTTTTTTTTTGCCAAACAATAGCAAGAACACAATTTTACAAAATTTTCGCACCTTTTTTCAACCAAAATCACATTTTTCTCTTTACAGTAGTTACAACAGATTTATTATTTGCTTTTTCCCACTTTACACAATGGCTGTTTGTGTATGTGTAACTTTTCTTCTCTTGACATTGTAAATATCATTTATATTTCATTGTTATTTTATACCTGTCATCATTATTATATTTATTCTTTTGTTAACTATCAAATGGTAAATATTTGCCAAAGTATGTTTCTAAATGTAGTAGTTTGCGTAAAATACAAAAATTTTCAAACCATTACACAATTATTAAAGGTCTTTATCCCAAAATTTAGAGGTTTGAAGTACCATTTAGTGAAGGGGTGCTGTTTTCGATTAGATTTTCATATTTAAGTATTGAATTACATATTGAGGTTATGTCTGTGTAATTTTTTGAAAAAAGGGATAATCAAAAACTCATTAGAGGTACGTATTTTAGAAACAGGATCTTTTAATTTACTTGGCGTCCAATAAAAGTTTCTTAAGCGCTACATTAAACTCAAATTTCAGCTCTCGTTAACGATGGTATTAAATCAAAATGTTCGTATTTAATATTGGAATGTAATTGCACAGCTCTGCAAAATCGCAGACTATAAACTGGACTGTTTGAGGAAAGTGTCATTGATGGATTTGATCAGATTCTTATTCACAATCTGGACTGTCTTAAGGAAGTTTTTGTTACAGGTTTGCAGTTTTTTAAAGATCTTCTTTGGGGAAAACCCTTCCGGTTGGTACAGCTGTCGCTGAGATGACAATCTTTAGCAAAATGAGACTTGAGTCGTTTCGAAGCGAAGATTCAATTGTTGTGGGAAAATCTTGGGGAAGTGTTTCCAATTAATCTAAATCCCAAAATCGAATTGTCTTAAATAATAAAAATATTTTATAAGTACAAAGACTATCGAAGGAAAGAAATAATGTGTACAAAACCGACAACGTCATTGTAGCGCTCTATAAAAGAACAATCTGAGTTGTTATCCATATCTATCATATATATGTATACATACTGTTTCAGGAAAGTGTCACCGTTGGATGTTATCAGATTTTTCTGAAGAGTTTTGAACGCAAGCTACAATATTATGAGTTGTACTATTTTACGGGAGTGTTCCTAATGGATATAAATCCTAATTGCCTAAAATATAGGAAATAGTTTATGGCTTTAAATACTATCAACTAAGTTATATAGGATCCTGCCTGATATTAAAAAAAACGCAAACCCTGACAAAATTTTTGAAATTTTAATTTTCAAATACGTATAACTCTAAAGATTATAGCACATGAAAACATGTTTTTAAGATCTAGCCGAGTATTATCATTTCATTAAGTTTTAAAGCTAAAAGCTCCAGATTCTGATATGAGTTCTTAAATTTAGGGATAAACATATAAGTTATGCATAACAGTGATTTGAACAGAAACTTAAAGCAATGTAAAGATATTTGAAGAATATTGGTACCTCAATATCCTAATTTTTAATTATTTATACTTAGCATTAAGATTTTCCTAACTAAACATTAGTCAAATAGTCTCATAATTAGCCTTTAATAAATGCCTTAAACAAAGAAAAACAATGTTCAATCATGCTTAACATCATTTTTCAAAATATGGTGTCAAATTTTCCTCGGCTGCCAAACATTATAAATGTGGACAACTAAGACAAAGTAACATATCCCAGCAGTTCTGAGTGAATGTTCCAGAGAAGTTGTTTTATATAGTAATTAGTGCCAGCACTAGTTACTTGTGTGTGGAAGTCTTTTAGCCTTATATATATTATAAGAGACTGTCTGATATGTACAACCTACTAAGAGACAGTAAGGTATACCCTTGACTACATAAAAACTGCTGGGCACTAAACTATACATATGTTTTCATAGGTAATTTTGTGGTACATTTCGTTTAATTTTTTTATAACTTCGACATTTTTCAACTAATTGCTTGGATTTTTGTTGCTGCCATTAGTTTTTCTTAGTTACAAGTTAGAGCACGCGTTTACACGCCCATATGCTCTAAAAAAAAAGAAATAAGTGAAAGGGGTTTGTTCATTCGTTGGTGACGTTTCTTATGTAGTACATGACAACCAAATGTTGTGTACAATTTGTACTGGTACTTAAAATGAAACATACAGACATAAATTGTGTTTTTAGAACGTTAATTTGGAGAGACTATGTAAAATGATGCCTAGATAAAGTTTTTTTGGCTGTTGCTTGCATATATAAAGTTGCCGGACATCTAGAAGAAAATAGAAGGGGAATATCCTTTAATTATTGTATTTAAAGTAGTGTCTGAGGTTTGACGTCTAGTAGTGCAGAAGGCTATTCAATGATCCACCTTTAACTTTCGATCGAATTCAAAGGACATATTGGGATAACTTTATTGAAGATTAAATAATGATTTCAAACAATCTTTATTTAAATGCCAAAGAAAGATGAGAAAGAGAATCTAATTGCAAGGAGATTAGACAATGGGACTACAGTTGAATAAAAGTATAAATCGTAGCTCTTTGGGTACTTCAATTTCTGTTTCAATCGTAGTTTTTGCAACATTTTTAGCATCAATTCAAAACTATTTATGTTTGTCAATTTCGTAGATCTTTAGTTCAGTTCAATTTCATTTTCAATATAAGCCTTTATATAGTTCAAATTTAGTTTAAATCAAACCTCTTTAAATACTTAAATTTCAGCTTCAGTCATAGTTCTTAAGCCATTACCGGCCATTGTATTATAAATAGTACACAGTCGAAGTAAAAATTATATAATGCTGTTTTTCGCTCTGGCAATGCTTTTTGTAAATCATAGTTGAAAAATAACAGTAAGGGAAATCCCAGTTTTGACTAGCGATTTATTTCTTGTTGGATTTCGAGTGCTTATTTAGATTATTTCACATCATTTGAAAAGCGTTGAAAAGGATTTTATATATTTGATAACACCATATTCTAATAAGATCAAAATAAAACGGTTTAGTTCGTATAGAATTTTTTGATCTGTAACATACTAAGTGCTACTGTATTAACTTTAGTACACTGGGCGTTCAAGGTAAGATAAAGATACGGTGAAGACATTTTTATTTTGGCACTGTGCTTTAGAGTTGAAGTTTTTGCTGTTTTCATCTGTTTTTTTATTACCGCCATGTTATTAACATTATTAAAATAATTTATAATGGGTAAACCTGTGCGATATGGATATCATAATTGGGCATTGACCAGCTTCGGCGGTTATTGTTATACATTTGATGTATGTAAATTGTGGGAAAATTTCCGAGGCTACCATTGATCTTGGCACTCGTGTTTTAAAGAGTGTTTTCATAAACGCAGTATGCAATGCAACACTGCATTGCATAGAGTTCATAAACATCATTGTCTTTTTTTGACAATGCCGTAAATTCATTAATGCATGACAACGCTTTTGAATGCGCAACAGTTGTCAAATTTATGCAGTGTTTTTATTTGTGATGCTTTATGATTTTCAACAATTGAAATGACCGACATATTAACGTAATTTTAAATTTAACATAATTTTTATTCAATGAATGTACACATATAAATTTATGAGATTCATATAACAATTATTTTTATAAAATACCCGAAAAAAACATACGAAAAGCAGTATTAGCATTCATAAACGTTTCAAAATGTAATTGCATTATTTGACAACGCAGTGTTGACATGAAGTATTGCTTTGCATTGTAAACGCATTTGTTTGCAGTGTTGCATTGCATACTGCGTTTATGAAAACAGCCTTTGCTTGCAAAAGCGCCAACGATATTTTTTTCGAATTACTATCTTCTTGTAAATCTGAAGAGCCTGAATTCTTGTGCGAAAACAGTACTAACAGATGTCTATTGGTTTAATGAAAGGATAGGACTAGAGCTGAATATGATTATAGCTTTGATAAAACAAACGAAATTCTTAAGTTAAAAGATGGTGTCCGATAAAGAAGCAGTCTATAAGAATGTACCGAATTGCTGTGAAAAGCAAGATGGTGGTGGGTTTTGTTTACTTACATATTGGATATGCCTATTTCAAATGCATGGAGGTTATATGTATTACAAACCCTGATAATCGTCTTGACCAATTATGGTTTCGCAGACATATAGCATGAACGTATCTAAGCGACAAAAGAGAAAATAAATTTAGTCAAACATCTTCTAGAATTAAAGAAGACAGGAAATATAATGACCACAACCATCAAAAATTACCAAGTCAACTTAGATGTGTTATGCGCTCAAATCGAGTTAAAACGTCATATAAAAAATGCCTGAAAACGCTATATTTGGAAAGAGGCTGTTTTGCAAAATACCACTCATAAGCGCCCATTGTACTAAACTTAGTAGTTTAGTTTCAACTAAATGGTCTCTATACATTTAAATTTTAGCTTAGAAATACCCAGATTACAGTCACCTTAAACTGAAGCAATTTCTTTTCATCTGGCAACTGTTTTTAGCTTTTCTCAGGGGAAGTTAACAAACCAAATAATGACTTATTATTTTTGGTTTGTTAGGTGTCCATTTACTTGTCTTATTGCTGCTGCTGAATCTACTAAAACACACTGGATTTGACTGCTAAGGGTGACAAAAATAAATAAATAAAAATTTAACAAAATTTATTAAGTCTCTAAGGCATCAAATTTTAAGTGTGAAGTTGGTAATTAATTAAATATTCACGGGATAATATTACAACTAAAACAAAAATCGCTAAATTTAGGGCAAAAATCTTGAAAACTAAACAAATTTATTTAAAAAAAAAAAACTACAAACAAACAAGTTTTAAAGATTTTTTGTAAGTGCTCTAAATATTTTCCCTAAAAAATATTAAGATCTTAACCCAAGAAGCAAAATATTACAACAATTGTTAAATATTTCTGGCAATTGTCATTTGTATTGATTTGGTTTAGAGATTTTCCTAGATAGATTATTTAAATTTTTAAAACATCCGGAAGATTAAGAGCCAGACACTTTGCACAGATAACAATCTAATATTAATACAACACACAATATACATTTTTAAGGAAAAGAAAGTGTTATAAAATATACAACCATTCAAATCCATTTAATGAAAATTCCTTTTGGAAAAATATATCAGTTTTTAATATAAAAACTAGTTTTTTTTATTTAATAAATCTCTTTTTAACTCCCCAAAGATTTAATTAGTAGAAAATTATACCAATTTAAACATATGTTTTCTTTCTGTACTCATCATACTCAACAGCATCATTATAATCGTGTTTATGCCCAAGTGGTGTAAAAATGAAGTGAACAATTTAAACCGAATGTTTGTAAATTAAATTTACCTCGATTTGGGTTTTCCTCTTTTTGCCCCTGTTTATTTTATAGCCCTTAAATGGGGAGGTTTTTCCCAACTTTTATTCATTCATAGATTTTACTCACTAACAGATTTTTTCCTGTTCTTCTTATACTCTTGTCAATTGTCCTCTTGTTTGTCTGAACACAACAATAACAAACACCAAACAAAAATGTGTAAAAAATCTTTATATGATTTAATTGTAATTTGATATGCTTTGTTGGATTTGCTCGTTTTTGTTTTATTTGTGAATTTCTTCTTGTTGTTTTTGTTAAATTTTTAGTAATGTCACTATTACAACAACATCTTATGCAATGTTCATTTATTACATTTTGTTGTGTGTTAATCTCTCTTGTGTACATTTCATTGTTTGTTTATTTTAGCTTGATCCTGTTGCATACTTTGTGTTGCTAGAACGATTGTGTATGTCTAGTGTAAAACTCCTCCTACTTTTATGCGAACAGGAACGCAGAGAAACTGAAACAGTTTAATAAAGAAATTTGTTTAATATTTAATTTTAAATTGCTTTTACTACACATACATACGGTTACTTAAGACTTGATTTTTAAACGCTATAAATAGGTTTTCACAAGAACTTGTTTTTAAACCGTGAAATATTGGACTAACACGAAAGTGTTGAGATTATACTCTTTGAAATATGTACATATGCATAGTAGAAGCTTTGACTATTGTACAAATCAGAGAATCTGATATTCGTGCTATTTTCGGTCAATATTATAGGGTGATTTTTTAGCAACTTTCTTTTTGGCAACTCAATTGTTTTTTGTGTAACATATTACTGTTAAACATGTCCGGTTGGTCTATAATTCAACCATAAATCGACTTACATAAAGACAAACGAAACGGTTACAGATTATTAAATATTATTATCAAAATTCTTGCGCGATTAAAAAAGAAGTGCATTGTGCGCTTCTCTCATTTTATCGCCAGTCTGGGCAACTATCTGAGGCGACTATTCAGAATCTTGTGACTTAATTTCGCATCAAACTTACATTATTGGGCATTAAACCACCAACACTTTTAGGTGTAAAACCTTTTTAAATACAGCTGGTGCAAGAATTTAAGCCACACGACCTACCACAACGGCTAACTTTTTTTGAATAGGCGGTGGCAAAGTTTGATGAAGATCCACTTTTTTTTATCGGAAAATTGTGTTCAGCGACGAAGCTCATTTCATCTCAACCAACAGGAGTCATAGCGAAATAACACATAAAGGGAGAGAAAATTTCTCCCTGCGGAATACTACTACTCGCCAATGCTCTTGTTGGGACTAAGACATCGTGGTTCAAATGTTTCTTTAATCGATATTTTTATTATATCATATTTTTGAGAATACTTAATTGATTAGACAAAGATCGCACAGGTCAGTCAAAACATTTGAGGACCAGGAATTTGAGGCAATATTCCATGAAGGTTGTTGTTAAACTCAACAAAAAGCTTGCAAATACATTGGAAGCAATTCAAGTAGCAATTAAAAAAACATTTGAAGCAGCAGCATTCATTCAAAAGCAGGGTAAATACCATTAGAATTTAAAACGAGAGACCTCGAAGGCTATAAAAGGAAATTATTTTTGCACCGAACTATTACTTGCGATAAAAATTGCATCCATTACGATAACCCGAAGCATAAGAGATCGTATATGAAGCCCACCGAATCAGCCGAATCGACACTAAGACAAATATCCATGATAATGCTCCGTATTTAGCGGAAACAAAAGGGTCCTATCTATTATGAGCTGCTTAATTCTGATCAGACTATCACAGGAGAACTGTATCGAATGCAACAGATTCGTTTGAAGTGAGCGTTGGCCGAAAAACGTCTAGAGTATGCAGCCAGACATGAAAGCGTAATAGGAAAGACCTGGTCCGTCCAATTACTATTTCTTTCTATTATTTCTTTGCGGAAAAGAACTGGATTTACTAAAAATTTTACTAGTCAGTTCTTTTGTGATTCTACTCTAAAATGGTCTATATTTTCGATTGGATTTCTGAAATTTCTCCGGATGTTAAAGAAATCTAAACAAAGTGAATTAGGATATATCTTTATGGGCCGTGCTGATAAATGCATAGTGTCTATTAATTCTGTATATTAGCAATTTTTCTGTAGCGAAAAAGAGCGGAACAAACTGAAGTTTTACTTGTCAGTTCTTTTGCGATTTTAGACTATTCTAAACAAATTATTTAAGTTAATGATGGCATATATTCCATTCGAAAGATGTTGGCTACCGTTACTGCATTGCAGCTAACTTTGGAAACCCGTTAACGTTATTCTAAATTATGAAAATATCATTCTTTCCGCAATTGAGCTTATTGAAATCTAGGGAATTTATAAATGTAATAATAAAGCTTATTATAAATTTTGCAAAATTTGGAAATGAAATTACCGTTGATTTAAAAACTGTTTGCGAAATAATTGTAAATACCGTTACCGTTATCCACAAAAGCTAAAATGCCGTTACCACTAAATATGTACATCACCGTTACCGCAATTAACTAAATAAACCTCATCAATTGGTATCATTGGCTAATATTGCAACAAAAATGTCATACAATTTCTTACATACAATTACCTTACAACTAAATATTGTTTATAATTTGTTAATTAATGAATTAATAATTTTTATTTACAATTACGAAAATTTCATTCAAAATCTAGATTTCACCTGATATCACAAGATAAATAAACAAAATTACATACTTTAAACACACATTATAATGCATTCAAACACATTATTTCAATCATAATAAATAACAAGTATTAAACTTTTATTTACATAAATATATATTTTTGTTTACAAAAAAGTTCGTAGAATTTACTAAAGCAGAAAAAAAAAACATTTTGTTTATTTAAACATAGCGCGGTGAAGGGTTTTCATTTAGATGTTGTAGTTTTTTTAATTGTATGAGTATTATGTTTAAAATGTTTTGATTTAGCAAAGTTTGTTATAATTTGGGTGCCCTACCTACTAACTATTACGACTATTAGTTACACAAACTACATACATATGTACATATATTGTTATATTTTGGAATTGTTTGTTCAAAAAACTTTCTGTAATTGTCCTTCTGTTCATAAAATAATGTTTTTACTGTTGAGTTTTTTAGCAGAATATTTACATCTTGAAAAACTATAAACTGTACTTTCAATTCGCCTATAACGTTAAGAATATTTTCCTTCTGTAAATTTGACACCCAACTATGACAGACAACGTCAAAATATGTATTTGTTTAAAATATACAAACATATTAGTACAATACATATTTACACACATTCGTATATATGTATATATGTAAATACACTTAGAGTCAAAATTTAGTATACAGCACGCTTTTTCACTTATGAAGCAAAATATTATTATTATAATAAGAAATACATACCTATATAAGTTTAAGGAAATTTTGTGAAAAGAAGAATTAAGAACCTGAGAGAAACAATCATAAAAAATTAGTAGGTATACAGTCAAAAGAAAGATAACCCTATTTTATATTACCAAAATCCAACAATTAAAAGTTAATATTTTGTTGGCTTAATTGTTCAGCTTAATTACAGCCTAGAGTCGCCTTTTCTGGGAATTTACAAGAAGTTCAGTCACATCTCTAGTAATCTTGTCCCACTCTTCCGTTAAAGCTATTCGGAGTTAGTCTTTGGATAAATTGCTTATTTTTCTGATTTTCCTGTCCAAAATTTTCCTGCTCTATGTGTTAAGTCTAGAGATTGTGGAGGTGACTTTAATTGCTTAGGCACGTTGTACAGTAGCCACTCCTTGACAATTCTGACGGTGTGTTTTGGATAGTTGTCTTGCTGAAATATCCATGGCGTTTCAAGACATAAATTTTCAGCACTTACTTTCAAATTCTCTTTTAAAATTTGTAAGTTGCCTCGGCTATTCATTGTATTTTCAATAAATACAAACAAGATTACTTGCTGACACACAACCCCAAACCCAATGCCGGTTTTACTGTAGCACTAAAGTTCTGTGGAAGCAGCTCACTATTTCTTGTTTCTCTTTAATTTTGACCCACAAATCTCAAATTTACTTTCATCGGTAAAGGTAGTTTTAGACGGTATGTATTTTGCAATGTGCTTGTCAATTTTTCCACTATAAGCAGGGTAAAATTTTCAATTAGAGCATGTTCTATTTTTATCTGATAAAGCACCCGCAACCAGCTGTTTTGCAAGTCAATTGTTTATGGCGCCAAGAACATAGTGTTTGAGATTTCAGCAAATGTATATAAAAAAAATTGTATTAAACAAAACAATAAATTTGTATTAAAATATTTATTGAAAAAATGTTTTTAATTCATACTTATTTTTATTTAACTTAAATAGATACAATTAAAAGTGAATATTGTTTGTTATAGACATACGACAACTGCCCATAATTTGATCCGGTAGCCAAAAACCGTAATGTTAAAAGTAATCTAAACAAAAGAAGAATAATAGACATTATTGCACACAAATCCTTGGCAGAAACCACCTTGCAGAAATCGCTTCACGCATGTTAGTATTTTGTCTTGAAATAATCGGGGATATTTTTTCAAGCAATACACAAAACGTCTTATAATTCATCCGTGAAAATTTTTGGAACGCTTTCGCATCTTCCAAGATCAGCTCGTCCATAACCTTTGAAGCGAAGCCAAGTCCACTATCTTTTCTCAGCAACCATATTTGGCTCCATATGGCTCGATTTCTCTTTCTTGCTTTTCTTGCTTAATTTTTTTTATTTTATATTTTATAAAAGCTGCTATTGCTATAATCCATTATTTTAAACTTTATTTGCAAGAACACAAAACTCCCGCGAAAATAATCATAACAAAAACAGCTGTTGTCTTCTATTGTAGATTATCTCACATGAAACTAAAAACCTACGTGTGAAAGCAAAAATTATAAAATGCCTGTAAATTGTCAATTTTGATAGACAACTGACAAGTACACTGCAAAATACATATCGTCTAAAACCAGCTTAAATATTACAATACATATTCCAAAAAAGATAGCGGAGAGGTTAAGTAAGCTGTTGCAAAATATTTACGTTTAGTACGGTTTACTGTAAAAATATACGGTTTTTTCTAGGCCATTTTTCTTTCATGAAATCCATGGTTATTCAGCTGGATTCTAATTGTCGATGCGATTACCGCATCGCGTGTCTTAGAAATGTCTTCAGCTATTTTGACTGCGCTAGACTTTGGAGTCTTCTTGATCTTTTTGGCTATTTTGTGCACCACATTACATATCAATTAAAGAGCGTGGTCGAGGAAGTATGTTTTGCAGTTTTGGTGTTTGGTGAACTTTACTTCTTTCAATAACTTTTTGAACAGTTTTGAACATTTTCAACAATATCTTCGAGAGATTTTCCGTTGCTTCGGTGCAACACTATTAAATATATAACCTCCACTGGTAAATCTTTGCAACGTACCATTCAGTTCCTTAAATAATTCTGTACTTACAAAATAATTACTTATTTTATTTATAAAAAAGTGCTTAAAATAACTCATAACGGTAGTTATTGTATTCTATTTTAACGTTCTGTACACTAAATATTGACTGCATTTTTAAGAGCATTTTCTCTTTTGTTAGATAAAACTTATAACATATCAGTAAGAGAAAAAGATAACTGTTTAATAAAAGTTAGCCTATCCATAACATTTTTATAAACTAAATAATTTTAAAAATATACCCCCTTATTCATAAACGATTATTAAATTTAACAAACGTTTATTAAGACAGATTTGCATATAAAAATTTGCTTAATAAACGTTTGTTAAATTTAATAATCGTTTATGAATAAGGGGATAGACTTCTTTTAAAGATATTATTCTTCACAGATAATATTGTTCGCTGTATACTAAATTTTGACTTTGACTGTACATTTATTTATTTATTGTATTTTTAAGCATATTTTGTTTTCTTTATTTATTTATTGCACAAAAAAATATATATTTTTATGCTGATTTGAGCAGATAATAAAAGTGTGGGAACCAAACTAACTCAAGAAGACAATAAACATTTGTAACGAACTTTTTTAAGGTTGACTATATCAAAACAAAGAAAATTTTTAAATTAAAGTAAAATAAACGTTAACAATAAAATTTAAAAAAACAGTAGTTTATCTTATAGGAAGGATTTAACATTTAAGCCTTTTGTAAACTTGCGGTCAATTTGACGCATGTTTAAAATAAAGAACATAATCAAAGTAAAAATTCATTTTGAAAACAAACAAAAAATAAATCCTGAACTTGTTGTCTTTAAGCCTTGACACGCAGCCAATTAGCTATAATAAAAATACAAATTTGTATAAATGAATTTTCTCCTTTTTTTGTTACCAAAGGGTGTTGCTATTGGCAACTCGGGGGGAGGAGAGCTTTACGTGTGGAAGTGTGTAAAGCTTGTTAACAAATGAAAAGGATTATTGTTTTTGCAACCCTTGCTATGATTTGTACCTGCTAGATTTGTGCGAAAGAATTTTATTTATTTTATTTTAAACCATTTCAAAGTTTTTTTTTGTAGATATAACTTACTGTTAACCAGGTTTGACGGATGGTATATTAGTAATTTGAGGAAACTTAAAGTTTTGGGGCATGATGTTTAATTTTAAAATGTTTCCGATAATTCATGGAGCAATTGGTTTAGCCTTAAATTGTTTTTTTGACAATGAAGACACCAAATTGCCAAGCTATTAATTTCTTCAATAGGCGAACAATTTCTTGTGAATTTGTCTCGTGTGGACAACTCTAGTCCTTATTACTTGATGGTATTAAAGAAAACTGTGAACAAGGAAATCTACATAAATTCTGTAATTCTGCTGACGTTCTGATCTTGAGCGCACAAAACGATGGCTTGCTAAAGTTACGGTCAAACTTGAAAAATATTTGCCGAAAAATAAAATATATTTGAACTCGTTTATTTATTAAAAACAACTTCGTTCATTTAGGACAGGACACAACAAATATTTAGTTTTATTTTCTTTGATGCTGTTTGATATTGCAAAACTCTTGTAAGAGTAAACAACGTCAAACAGTTTAAGCTCTTTATCGTAACCATGATCAAGAAAATGTGCTACTTGTAATAGAGAATCATTATGATCAATCGCTTTCGCCGATTATGATAATTTTCTGGGTTCTTTGATTTAATACAACTCTTTATTGGTTTTGTGGTCCTACCTGTGGACATTTGCAAAGAAAACCTTTTCTTTTAGGTAGAATATGTTGGTTTTGTCTAACCTAACTACGATCAGTTATTCTAGGCGCAGGACTACTCGTTTCCACATTTAAACCACTGCTTTGCGAAATTGACATTAATTTATCATGTTATCGAATAGCTTCCTCATCAATATCGCTGGATTCCCCTTCCACTAACTGAATATTTTGCAGTCGTCAATATTATGTAGTTATAGTATACTGTTACTTTAATCATTCGAGAAGCCTCTTAATTCAGGAATATCTTTGTCTTTATTGCTACTCTGGGAAATGGTTGGTTTGGTTTGTTTTATTGCTCTTTAAAGCTTTTCCGAATTATCTGCCAATGAATTATCTTGAGTTGACCCCAGGCTCAGATATTTTGATCTGTGTTCTTCTTAACACTATTACTATAGCGGAAGCCAAGTTGCCAGCGATTGGTAGCCTGTTTTAAAAGAACCGCTAGCTGCCGGTAACCTTCTGCACCGTTACTTCCGTAACACCATAATTTCTGCTTTATCCTTACAATGTGTCTGGATTTTGATGTGAGTTCTTTCTTCAATTTTCCATGTGACGCATTATCTAGACATCTATGGACAACTAACTATTAGTAAAGATTATGATATCCCTTTCTTATGTCCCTTAATACTTGAAATGCTGGCATTACATCGGACTATAACAATGATCCGGGACAGTCTCAGATTGCTGATTATCAATTATTTGTAACTATTCCGAAAGGTTACTCTCCAAACAGACAAAGAAAATCTAATTATCTGAACCACCTTAGAAATAACTAAGGATATTATATGTATATATGTTATACTTTTAATTTTCTTCGATAAATCCAAAAGAACATTCAATATTGCTTGTTTTTATCACTCTTTAAACAAAATCTTTTCACTAAACATGGAAAAGACATCAAAATTTTGGAAAATTTCTTTAATTAAGGGTTGACAAGCTCGGTTATATTTCTAATTCTAAGACTCTACAAATTTCAAATTTTTCTGATTTCATTAATCGAAAATCTTACATAATCCTCTGACGAAATAATCTTCTTCACACTAATTAAACATTTTTCAATTTGTCAATTGTGTTTCTTTAACATTCTATTTACTATTAAATATATTAACATTTATATCCTGACAATCATTATTAACAATAGCTCCATCTCTTTTCCACTCGCATTTCCCAGCTAAAAATCAATACAGTAGCATTCATATTATTACACCACCACTACGAAAACAAATTCAATTGACAATATTTTGTTTATTTTATAAAATCTGTACAATAAAGTTGAAATCTTTGATTCGTTCAGCTTGTTCAAACCACTGAATGAATTGGAATTGGGAAAAAATCCCTGTATTTATCTCCAACTGAAATTTGACGCTACTAGGTAACAGACGAATACAACAACATAAAAAAACAGACAGCAGTTGAAGCAGCAACATCAATAACAGCAGCAACATAGAACTAAAGAGAATGTACAAAAACAAAGGAGTCTCATATTGCAATTGTCAGCATTAAGCTAAACTGTCACTAACTAACATACACAGATAATAGAATAAAAAAATAGATTCCTGGATTTTTCTTGTAATTTATTTTAAATATTTTAAGATTTAATCAAACACAATTATTAGACGTCTTTTTTTGGTGATTAATTGATAAAGATAAGTTGGGTTTTAGAGTATTAAATGGATTTAACCAGCTCTCTGGAAAATTTGAACTGATTTTTAATAGTCTCTATAGATTTAATCCAAAGTTAAAATTCAAATACATTCAGAGTCAAAATTTAGTAGGTATACAGCGAACAATATTTTCTGTGAAGAATTACATATTTAAAAGAAGTCTATATTTGTAAAAAAAATGTATACCTATATATAAAAATGTTTCAGATATTAAACATATATTTTTCTCTAACTGAAAGTTTTATCTAACAAATGAGAAAATGCTCTTCTTCAAATACAGTCAATATTTAGTATACAGAAAGTTGAGATAGAAAAAAAGATACCATTATGAGTAGACATTATTACATTAAGCACTCTTTAATGCAATTTAAAATAAAATTAGTAATAATTTTGGAAGTACAGAGTTATTTAAGGAACCAAATGTCAAGTGTCCCAGTGGAGGTTAGCGATTTAATAGTGTTGCATCGTAGCAACGGAAAATCTCTCGCATATGTATGTATATTGTTATCCGAACAGCTTAACGAAAGAGTGGGGCAAAATTACTAGAGATGTGACTGAACCTCTTGTTAACTCCATAAAAAGGCAACTAGAGGCTGTAATTAACTTTAAATATTATTTCTTCTTCCCACAAAATGTCCATGAAATCAATTTTGATTTCAAAAATTTTTTAAAATAAGACAACATTGAACCTTTAATTAAATCTTATATGTATATTTTATATTATAATAAAAATATTTTGCTTCATAAATGAAAAAGCGTTCTGTACCTATATACCTACATATGTATATAAAATTGAATGTGTGTTTATTTGTTTATGGGTACCTTACAGGAGACCAAACCTCTGGACCGATATTTTTGAAATTTTCACAGCATTTAACTAGGACTCTGGTATGATTAATAGGGTACTTTCTTTTGTCCACGCCCACTTTTATGTCCACTCTTTTAAAATATTGTAATTGGAGACCAAACGTCTGGACCGATATTTTTGAAATTTTCACAGCATTTAACTAGGACTCTGGTATGATTAATAGGGTACTTTTTTTGTCCACGCCCACTTTTTTAAAATTATGTAATTGCTCCCATATAGTTTTTAACAGATTTACTTCAAATTGTATACACGTTAATATACTCCAGGCGAGGTAGAAATAAACATTTCTTACGCCACGCCTTCTTTCACGCCCCTTTTAATGCGAAATTTTGTTTGAAAGTTTTAAACTTTTTGTTCTCTATACAAATTTGTTCCTTCCAACGTATTTTTTCTATTTGGTAGTATATTGCTCTTAATACTGTTAACGTCGCCATATAACTTCACCGCCCACTTTTTTCAAATTCAGATACTTACTTATACCACTAACAATGTTTGCTACACAAAATACTTTTTTTGTAAAATGTATTTACCAAAGTTGTATATACTTTTTATCTACAGATAACGTAGTCATAAATTTTTTATTACCAAATCCCCCTTTTTCGCTCCCTTTTACCTAATATAAAAATAAATTTGTGCCTGTATGTTTGTGCTTAATAAGAGGCCAAACCCTTGGACCGATCTGCCTGAAATTTTCACGAAGGAATAATAGGCTATATGAAGTTTTGATTGTACAAACGGGGCTGGCACCGCCCATATAACCCAAAAATTTAAATCGCCATATTTTGGGCATTTTTTGACTTACGTCAATGATATGTGGTACATATGGTATTGGCAGAATTAGGAATACGTACCAGGAGAAAAGTGGGTGGGAACACGCCCCTTTTTAGGGGCATTCCAATGCTACCAACAGATTTACCATTCGATTTTAAACAATTTTTTCCTGTTCGGTTAGCGTTTGCGATGACTGTTAACAAAGCTTAAGGTTTATATCCCGTGTATACATATGTATACACTGATGGGCAAACTAAAAATATTGTATATCCTAAAGCATTGCAATAAATACATTAAAATTAAATAAATAAATGCTTGTAAATATATAAATACGTTTTATTTTATCTTATAACGAGGGTGGGTAGCGAAGCACACCGAGTTTAACTAGTATATAATAAATTTTGACTGTGACGTTGTTCATGAACGATTTCTTTTACTTTACCGATTGACAGACACAAAAACCGCAGCTCATAGCTGATCCTTTAATTAATTGTTTTAGTATTTTCGACCAAAAAAACTATCCTGCATTAACCTTTATTTAACATTATTCTTTATTTAAGCTTACCTCTGTTTCCATAATATTCTTAAACAGTTTTGTTAATACATACATACATACACTAATAATTTGAAAAATAATTTATGCTACTTATTTTATTATTTACTTCAACGAAATAAATCTTCAAAAACAATACTTTCAAGAATTTCAACAAAATAGAGCAAAAATTTGTAATTCCCTAGAATTTTTTGGTATATTTGATACTTTGAATGGCAATTGCATTAAAACACAACAACAAATACATCAAGCATGCAAAAACAAAATAAGCAAAAGATAAACAAATAACAATAGACAATATACTGTCAAAATAACTGTACTGTATTAATTGACAAATAAACAAATGGTCGCAAAATGATGCAACAATTCTTAAATAAAATGACAACTAAAACGAGATTGACAGCGTTTACAATATCTAAATTGTTTTTATTTAAGAACAGGATTTTAAAGTTTTAATGAAAATAAAATCAATAATTTATTTTGAACTAAATCATTAAATTAGTTTTTTATAAAACTAGGTCAAGGTTAGTTTATGACAAAAAACAAAATAATTTTCGAAAAATATCAAATTATTCGCAAGCAAAAAAAAATATATAAAATTTCTAAAGAAAAAAATATTTAAACCGGAATTAAAAACAATATCATCTGTTAGAGAATATGAAACCATGAGGTAACATTGAATGTATTATTCATTTAGGAGCAAGGGATACAGCAACAAAAACTAACCTGTTCCTGTTAAAACAAACAGCTAGCGACTTAAAAAAATGGCGACTACTAAAGCAATAATAAAATAATAACATCAACAGCAACGCCCCCTGATAAAACGGGATATGTGCCCAGGAATATGTTTATTTATGTGAAAATTGAAAACAACCCTTAAATTAAATGTTTCAATTCCATAAAGTTCTTATTTCACATGTTAATATTTGTGTGTTTTCTACACAAACTCGCTTTACAATTCGTCCGTTTTTTCGTACAGAACTAGCACACACACACACACTTGATTATAAATGTAGTTGTGTTTGTCTTGCATTCCTCCATTCTTCATTGTTTCTGTTTTATTTTCATTTGTCGCCCCTGCATAATATTATTTTGAGCAATTTGTCAGTTCAATTAGAACTTCGCAGGCGTGCGGTTGTTTGTCAATTTATTTATGTAACGGTAACGTTTTACTAACGGTTAATTATTAAAATAATATTAAGTGTGTACTAAAAACACGTTAAATACAAATCAACATTTAAAATATTTAATAAAATTATCTTTAAATATTATAAAGTGATAAATGTTCTGCAGTTTTCTGTGTGTTTAAATGTTTGTTAAAAATATGGATACTACCCTGTCGTCATCTATGAATGGTGGTGATTTAGATTCAACTAGTTCCGGCGGTGCCTCATCTGATAATTCCACCGTTAATCAGGATAATATGCATTCGCCTTTATCGTATGGTACACTGTTTCTGCCAAATTCGGGTAAGTTGTTTAAGGGACAAGTTGTAGGGGAGGAAATAAAGTAAATTGGTAAAAAAAATAATAGGCTTTTCCCTTAGGCAGGACGGCTAACGACAGACGGTTTTTTAAATTTTAATTAAAGAGAATTTTTGAAAAATATTACATCGTTTTTATACAGTGAATACAAAAGAAATAAATAAAGAACTAAATCCTATTACTTCTTATTTAAACGAACTAACTCACTTTCCAGTTGGGGTTTTTTCAATAAGAACTTGGTTTTTCAAAACAATAGAAAACAAAGAATTGATATTAACATCATTCAAATATTAATTGTATTGGAGAGTTATTATAAATGAGAAATGATATCGGACTGATGTCTATGTTTAAATCAACTTAAAATTTAATTTTAATTTAATTTCTTATTTAAAAAAAATTAAATTAAAATTGATTTCATGGAAATTTTGTGGGGAGAAGAAATAAGTGCCTGAGAGAAACAATCAAAAATTAGTACTCGTATACAGTTGTATACATATTACCAAAATCTAAAATAAAATTAAATATTCTGTTTTTGGTCATCCATTCAGCTTAATTGCAGCCTCTAGTCACTTTTTCTTCGAATTTACAAGAAGCTCAGTCACATCTCTAGTAATCTTGCACCACTCTTCTGTTAAAGCTCGGAGTTCGTCTGTGTTCGACTTTGGATAAATTGTTTCTTTTTCTGATGATCCTGTGCCATAGCCACTCTTTGACAATTATGGTGGTGTGTTTTGGGTAGTTGTCTTGCCGAAAGACTTATAGCGTATCAAGACCTAAATTTTCATTATTTACTTTTATATTGTCCTTTCAAATTTGTAAGTAGTCTCGGCTATTCATTGTACTTTCAATTAGTATAAGATTACCTGATCCTGTAGCTGTCATACAACCCCACCATCAAAGACCCACCACTGTGTTTTACTTTAACACTAATTTCTTTGACGTTGTTTACTCTTACAAGAGTTTTGCAAGATCAAACCGCATCTAATACAGTATTTATCGCTTATATGCACGTCATTTATAAGCATTTCCCGCTTTTATGCATCTAATATTGTGCAATTTCAGGTCGTTATTTAAAATATATGTAAACATTTCTTCTATAAGCATTTCACTTATATGCATTTTTCGCTTTTATGCACCACAATTTTAATACAATTTGAATAAATTACATAAGAAAATATCTTTTATAGCATCATTCACAATTTTTCAAAAATGTTACCAAAATCGTTTCAACATAAATGAATAAACGCTATCGAAAATGAGTGCTAAGAAAAGAATATGCTTGTATGTAAAGCAAAAGCTTTCAATTATAAATTAAATTAAAGATTTTTTTAAACAAGTTATTTGTAAAACGTATCGATGTTCAATCGACACCGTAATCCGTATTCTAAGAAACGAAAATTCTATTTTTCAATGCAGCAAAACATGCAATAATATATCGCGAAAAAAAGATCGGGTCGGAAAATTAAAAAAAATTGGATAAAGCATTATCAAAATGGTTTGATCAAATGAGGTTGTCTGGCGCTGTGGTGTCAATCATTATGTTAATACAAAAGGCGAAACAATTTTCCATTGCCCTAAAAGAAAATGTTGATCCTACTCCGGGCTGGTTATACCGATGGCAACGGAAGGAGGGAATTAGTTTAAAAAAGATTAATGGTGAAATTTGACCGCTAGATACGAGCCAAGCGACATATTTATTGACGATAAAACGGGTCTACTTTCCAAAGCATTGCCTTCATCAACACTCAATAGGGGTAGTTTTAAAATTTCTGGTATGAAGTCACCAAAACAGCCCCGATGTTTTAAAAACTTGCGAAATGACTTCGCAAGTATTGTAACTGCTGGAACAATTCTACTTAGCAATAAATTTTTATTTTCTTGTTATTAATCTAATTCACTGATCTCAGTAAAATGCTACTTGTAGTACAAACTTCTAAACATGGTGCAACTATACAAGGCGAGTGCAAATCGACAACAAATACAACACAAAACAGAAACAACAGGCATTTTGTTTGTGTAAAATAATGTACTACTGTCAAAAATACTTGAAAATATATTACTTTTGACATAAGTTAATTGTAAACAAAGTCAGTCAGCTGGGCTACTGCACTCACCTTGTATAGTTGCACCATGCTTCTAAATGTACAACATTATTTTATGACATTGAATTTAATGATTTTTGTTTTCGTTTATAAAAAGTTTTTTATTAATAAAAACTAATGCATACATACTTATGTATAAAAATTTCTAAAATTTTTGTCTACTTTTTGTTTATATGTATGTGCATATAAACGAGGTTTTATATTTGCATTTCCCGCTTATATGCACAGAAAGTTCTGCATTTTCAGAAATACATATTACCGATAAATGCTGTAAATTAAATAAACGAGTTCAAATATATGTTATATAGTTATGTCTTTTTCGGCAAATATTTGCCAAGTGTGACCGTACCTTTAGAAATGTCTCAGCTATTTTGACTGCGCCAGACTTTAGAGTTTTCTTGACCTCTCTGACTATTTTGCGCACCACATTATGTAGGTACTTATGTTTTCTCGAGCTTTACTTTTTTGAATAACTTTTGGAATAGTTGACCGGCTTTTGTTTACATTTTCAACAATATCTTCGAGAGATTTTCCGTTGCTTCGATGCAACACTCTTAAATATATAACCTCCACTGGTAAATCTCTGGCACGTGCTATGAGGTTCCTTAAATAATCTCCTAATACTGTACTTACAAAATTATTAAAAATTTTTTTATTATTGCATTAAAAAAAGTGATTAATAAAAGATCTACTCATAACGGTACTTATTTTATTCAACGTTCTGTATACTAAATATTGACTGCATTTTTAAGAGCATTTTCTCTTTTGTTAGATAAAACTTTCAGTAAGAGAAAAAGATATTTGTTTAATAAAAGATGGCCTATGCGAAAAAACTTGATATAAACAAACTTTAACAAGTTAGAGTGCTATATTCGGCTGTGCCGAATCTTAAATACCATCCACCTAAATATAATGAGAAATACAAATACTACACTGGTTATAGGACTAGAATATCCTTATTCAGTATTTTTTATTCAGTTTTAGCCCAAATATTATTAGTATTTTATATTTTGTTTGATAGACAAGTTTACACACAATATAATTTATTTCAAATGGTTTTTCAATTTTATCTAATTTTAACCATTTATAATTAATGTAACTACACATTCTTACCATTATTTACAGAGTTATTATATTTATCATAACAATCTGATATGTATGTAACATATTTTTATAAAACTAAAAATAAATTCAACATTTATCCATATTCACCAGGTTGAGGAAAAGAGTATAAAAAGGGTAAAATGATAAGGTGAGGCTTAAATCATCTCAATAAAGTTATTAACAAAAGTTTATAGGTGTTATAATGGACTCATATCTTTAAAATCCAGAATTCGTGATTTCTATGTGTTTGAGTCTTATTTAGGTAGAATTTCATATCAATAACGTAGTTTACAAATAGTTTAATAGTTTATAATAATACTCGGAAGTTTACTTTATTTGAGAGCTATGTATTGCCAAATATAGACTGACAACTAAAAAATTTAGTAGCATAATTGTCATATGACCGATATTAGTATGATTTCTGGATTAAAATTAAAGATCGGCATTAAATGTTAGTTTGATATCGATATTTATTATTAGACATTTTTCTGGGTTAACTTTATTTTCGGAATTGGTTCTTATACTCGTATGGTAGCTATGACCAATTATGTACCGATATTCATAAAATTCGGTAGAGAGAATTTTATATATGTATGTATATATGTATGTATATATGTATGTATGTATGTATATGAGGTATCATGTATCATGTCGAATTTAAACAAAATATTGTTATTCAAGTTTTTAAGAGAGATATGAGTAAGTAATTTTCGGAAGTAGACCTTATATGGAGAATATATATACTTGTACATGATCTGAGAATAATTATTTATAACAGATTTATAAGTATTTTCGGATGTGGACTTTGTATGACAGAAATGTTCAAACATGGACCGAACTAATCAATTTTTTGTTTTGTGATTTACTTTCATAAATATATTTTTGCTGAATTTTGTATTGACATTGCACTTTTATAGAAACGTATGTAACATTGAGCCATATTTCGGAATGAAATTTGTATGGGGACTATGAGATATCATGGACCGATTTTTAGTAGATATTTTTATCACAGTTTGTCCTTCCATCGTAGAAATAATGTGTACAAAATTTTAAACAAAACAGCAAAAACTGTTTCAAAATATAATACTTTGATGGTCTACAATCGAACTAAATAAAGGAATGGAGATTATTTACAACAATTGTTTACAAGAACTTCTAGCTGAATATCTCGAAACAAATATGTTTGAGCAATTTTTACTGATTCCAGAATAACTGGCAGAAATATATACAAAATATTTATAGCTTATATTATTTATTGCAATTGATTAGTTCAGTGAACTCTATGGGGTATTTAATTACTTTTTATTTAAGCTTTAATCCTGTATTCTTGTGGTCATGTGAGTTAAAACTCCACCAATTTGGTATTAATTACTAATTATTAAAGTGTTTAATGCCCTTAAAACTTTTAATTTATGTGTTTAAATATGCATTTATATCGTGAAGCGTCATAATGACGCTATAATTTTTCTTTTATCATATTCACCAAAAAACTATTCACCAACTAAGCACATTTTTCAGGAGTAATATTACTAAAAATTAATACGCTACTTGTTGAGAAAACATACAAAATACAACACAATAAGGAACAAACAATTAAACAAACTCTAGGAATGTTTTTATTTAGTTAAACACAAATCATTATTAAACTACATTTGCTTAAAACAAGACGGCCAGCAATTGTTTTCAAATAAAATTTTATTAAAAATCATTTAATTGCAGGTTATCGTGGCAACATCTCCTGTAAAACAGTTTTACATTTGGATAAATTCTCACCGTATGCCACAGACAAGGAGTTGGATCGTAGATTTCATGATATAACCAATGATTATGATAAATCACCGCCACCTACAGCCACCGCTTCGCCCATTTATCCCAGTCTAAATGGTATAATATTTGACAGTGGTGTGGGTGTTAGTTCACTGTCTAGTGATCTCAATGGTAATACGAAAAATCTAAACAGCAACACCATGAATGTGGGCTCAATGTCATTGGGCAATAACCAGCATTCAGGAACAGATGCTTTGGTTAATTTAAATCGTACGGCAGCGAGTTTAAATGGTTCGGGTTTATTGACCAACATAACGGGATCACATAATAATGTGGGAAATATACAAATGGATCGTAAATTCTTGCAATTTACCACAGATCAGGTAAGTGTTTTCCTTGGAAATGGTTTATTAATAAATTTTAATTTCTTAACCTTATTGCTCTTTTTTTCTCTAGATACAATGCATGTGTGAGGCGCTGCAACAAAAGGGCGACATTGATAAACTCACTACATTTCTGTGCAATCTACCCGCCTCGGAGCTATTTAAAAACAACGAAAGCGTTTTACGAGCACGCGCCATTGTAGCCTACCATCGCGGCCAGTATCATGAACTCTATAAACTATTGGAATCCCATTGTTTTTCCATGAAACATCATGCTGATTTACAAAATTTATGGTTCAAAGCACACTACAAAGAGGCTGAAAATGTCAGAGGTCGCCCACTGGGCGCTGTGGATAAATATCGTTTACGTAAGAAATATCCTTTACCCAAAACCATTTGGGATGGCGAGGAGACGGTGTACTGTTTCAAGGAGAAGAGTCGTAATGCTTTAAAGGATTGCTATCATACAAATCGTTATCCTACGCCAGATGAGAAGAAAACTTTGGCAAAAAAGACCGGCTTAACGCTGACACAAGTATCGAATTGGTTTAAGAATCGAAGGCAAAGGGATCGGACTCCTCAACAGAGACCGTAAGTAAAAAGATTTTTTTAAGATTTGGAAAAACGTTGCAATAAACTGAGAGTATCGAATTGATTTAAGAATCGTAAGCAAAGAGGTAGGACGACATCAACAAAGAGCGTAAGTAAAAAAAATTCTAAGATTTGGAAAATTGTTGTAGCAAATAGAGAGATAGTTTTTTATGTTGTTTAAAATATTAACAATAGGGCATTCTAAACAGCCGACGGCGCAGCTGGCTCGTGCTATATCACAAAGTTGTAAAGCTATACTTTCGGTCAAAGATCAGCTATTAATATATTTTGAATTGAAAGTTTTATGTTTCATTTTAAATGTATTTAAATAAACTTTCAATCAAGGCGTAAAGCTGAAAGTCCATACCAAGCGTTTACGCGTTTCTCGCGTTCTAAGAAACTGTCAAAAAGTAGAATCAATGTCGTTTTAAGTTACACACTTAAAAGCGTAGGAAGCGTTGACGCTTGAAAAGCGAAAAGTTCGTTTACTTTCTGCTTTTGAAAGCGTCGCAACCGTCGAACAGCCGACATCGACAAATGAAAAGCACACATTTATTTTAAAGGTGATGTCACTAGAACAAATGTCAGTTCAAAAACATTTTTTATATGAAATTGACAAACAAATCGATACAAAACTTCATATAAAAAAAATCAGCTGAACTTATGACATCACCTCCGAAAGTACATTGCCGCGAAAAATATTCACATGTAACTTGAAATACTTGACACTTAAAACGTTTAGAAAGCTATAAACGCGAGTTGTGGACCTCCAGCTTATTAATAAGGTGTATGCGAGACGGCAACAAATAAAACAATCTAAAAATAACAGGCATTTTGTTTTTGGTAATGTCATGGTGTAACTTTACAAGGTGAGTGCATAGCACAGCTGACTGACTTTTACTTATGTCAAAATTAATATATTTTCAAGTGTTTTTGACAGTACACCAATACCTCACTTTGCGTCGGGGTTAATTAAGATTTTCTATAGCAAACCATGTAATGATCGAAGATAGGTTTTAGGGTTACGAAAATACTAAGTCATCGGCTTTCTTTAACAAAAAATTGCTCCAATGTTTAATGAACAGCTTTTTTTTCAACGTAAAATAAATTTCCTTGTAGGTATTGTCTGTATTACTACCACTAGTATTATCGTTGGACAATGCTTAAATTTTTATGTCATCAAATAAGCTTTTTGCTTTTGTCTCAATTACCATTTTACTTAGTGGTATTCTCTGCGCAACTTGATTTCCAATCCAAATAGAAAGCAAGGACTCCATTTCGATCATCAAAGTACTTGTATGGGACATCGTGTTAACTGATGTTGCAGATTTTGCAAAATTTTCAAGAAAAAAACTAGATTCGAACCCAAAACAACGCAACCTCGAAAATCTTACGACGCACAGTGAAAATTAGTACTAATTAAGCAGCGACGTAACTTCGAAAAAAAAAACGAAAAAAGAAACGACGCCAAGCGAGGTATTGGTGTAGTACATTATTTTACACAATCAAAATGCCTGTTGTTTCTGTATTGTGTTGTATTTGTTGCCGATTTGCACTCACTTTGTATAATTACACCATGGGTAATATGTTGTATGTGAAATGTCAAAATCCAGGCGAATTGAAATGTAAACAAAATAAATTTTATTTGTTTTCAGTTTTGTTTTTTAACCAAAACAACAATTTATTTATTTTACTTTTCAGGCTCTTAAATAATTTTATTTTTCTTTACTTTGTTTTTTTTTTAAGTAACAAATGTAACCAAAACTATGTTTGACAGAAGGATACACTATTTCACAGCGAATTAATATTCAGCTGATCTGTTGCATACACCTTTTTAATACGCCTTGCTTTCAATCATATTTTCAATGACAACAAATGTCCAAGAGATAAATATAAATTTAGAATTTCGAAATTTATAAACTAAAACTAAAAGTTCGATTGAAAAACAAAAGGTCCCCGCAGGTTCTTTGTATTCCAAAAGTCAACGATTTGTTCGGTGTGTCTGTAATGTTTTGAATCTTATGAATTGTTCTTTTTAGATTTACAGAATGGACTTAATTATTTCCATTTGTTCAAACTTGTAGAAATAGTTGTTTTAATTTTATTTATTTACATACAGTGAGCATCAAAATAAAGTCTTCACCATATAATATTAACAGAAAATCTTAATTATATTAATATAAATAATAATAGAAAATATAATTGAATTTTTATATAGTTTTTGAAGTAAAATTGAATTGACAAGAAATAAAAGAATTGAATTGAATAGATTAAATCATTTTTTCGCTGTGATTTGCGGCTCACTCTTGCATTTGTTAATGCTTGGCGTCGTCTAACTGTACCTGTGAATTAGATACACGAGTTCGTTTTGGTTGTATAACCTATAAATTGTTTAATACAAAATTTAAGCGTTCCAGCTTCCTATATGATCTTGAGCTTCCTATATCCTTAAATTTGAGGAATTAATTTTCCGCCAATTTAGTTTATACTAAAAAAAACTTAAAATAGATTAAGTTGTGACGTTAAGTAGTGAAAAACTTACAATGGGAAGCATTTCGTAAAAAAATGTATACGAGTATATAAACGAGCCTCAAATTTTTTGGAATTATATTTTCATCTACGAAGGTAAGTTTAAGATATTTGGAGTCACAACCAAGAACGAAGCTTGTAGAAATAAATATGTTACCAATACAGTAAAACATGGCGGCGGCTTAGTAATGGTCTGGGGTTGTATGGCGGCATCAGCGAGTTTTATAAAGAAACTAGAACTAGCGCAAAACTGGATTTTGCAACAGGACAATGATCCTAAAAAAAATTGTGAAAGAGTGTTTGCCCAATTATATAATTGAGCACCTGTGGGAATATCTGGAAAAAAAATAAGGCTAAGAAATATTTCTTACAAGGATAACATTAAGGCAGTAATACAGGTTGAATGGAACAAAATGTTGCATGATTTTGCTAAAAACTAGTTGATTCTATATCTAGAAGAGTGTCAGCTGTGATAGAGGCAAAAGGACTACAAACAAAATATGAAATACAATGTTTTACATAATTTTAATATACCTGTCTACTTTATTTTGACGTGAAAAAATTGGAGTTAAAAGTTAATTATTTTAATATGTTCATTATTTTTCGAGTTTTTATTAATGAGTTATACATACATATTTTGCTTAAGTTGCTTATGAATTATGCATTAAATATATTTTTTAAACTTTATATTGGCGCTCACTGTAAAAAGATTAAAGGTCACGACCCATAAAAGCACCCGTTTGCAACGTACGGTAAGAGGCTTAGTATTCTAAAAGTTAAGATGATTTGTTCAACTAATTAATGTACGAGTATGTAATGTTTTAAAATTTCTTACCATAGAAAGAACAATTATTATTTTTTATTCGAACTGTTAGTTTTTAAATTTTTTTTGATATTTATTTAGTCGGGCTCAGCTCAGCCAAGAAAAATTATCAATAAATTTTAATATAGATTTCATATTGTAAAACAATTCTTTCAGTAAAAATAATTTAATGAAAATTAAATTTAATGAACTCGAGCCCGACTAAATAAATATCAAAAAAAATTCTTACCATATTTATTCGAGTATGTTCAATCTTAGTATGTTTTAATTTTGTTAAAAATTTTTTATTAGAATTTTCCAAATTGGGCTTTCAAGGTCAGGTATTTTTTTAAAAAATAAATAAAAGACTAGTTCATTTCTTTTTCTCCAATCCTACGTTTCGTCGGTATTTTTCCGACCTCCTCAGGGATTAATTTTATTGAATCTGGCAATCATATAAATATATAAAGGAAAATAACAATAGTAATAACAAACAACCATCATTTTAACAATAAAATAATTACACTTACATATAGTCTTCTCGTCAATTTTGCATTACTTTTAAATATATTACACCTTTTTTGTACAACATTTAACATATGATACAAACAAAGTGTCAATTAATAAAAAATATAGATGCAAAATAATTAAATTAAAATATCACTGCAATTATCCTATCGCTAATATCACAGTTGAAGTTAAACTAAATTAAATTATTGCTGTTATGTAGTTAGAGTTAGCGCCGTATGTTTTATTTTTTTATATTTACAAAATGAACCTATTTATATCGATGTGTTAAAACTGTTAGAAATAGTTGTTTTAATTCTATTAATATGATATACATATTTAAATACATACATCTGTCTAATCATAATTCAATTATTTAGTATTTAATTTCTATGAATATCTTTGCACTTGCATGAAATGTGAAAATTTATGATTATTTCCACATAAACTCCAAGGAGACCCTTTAAAAATCATAACAATTTTAAAACTGAATACATAAATATCAAATTTCATAATCCAATTAAAGAAACTGGAAAAAAAAATTACAAGAAACTGTTGCTAAAATAATTTTCATTTAACACAAAATCAAACACTATTTTTAAAATCAAGTGATTTGAAGGAAATAAAAACTGCATAAATAGCTCACTTAAAGGCAGCACTTAAAATAAAATCTGGACAAAAATTCCCCATAACTCATAAAAAGTACACTTTAGTACATATGGAAAGAAAAAAATAAATATAAACAGCTAGTTTTTTGTTTCTTTTTGGGATGAAATTGGCATTAAAATACAATAAAAAATGACCATTAAAATAGGCACGTACACTAAACAGCTAGCAAGCAAGCATATAAATCCAACACTAAGTGCCACACAATTGCATACAACACATTAAAAGTAACTAGTTACCCCTGATAATTAAATACAAATCCCTACACAACACATTGTGCAGCGGCCACCACACACTTCAATGAGTTTTATGTGTAAAAAATCATTTAAAAAGAACTCAAAACTAAAATGAACAATTATAAATGCTTTAAATATTAAAACTCTACAACAATTTAAATAAAATTAGACTAAAGGACGCCTACGTAGTTGCAGCAAAATGAATGAATTGTGCCAGGCATACATACTCGTACATAAGTACGGCATGTGCAACAGATTGTTTTAGTTAAAGGGAACAAAAACACACAAAAAAGAAAGACTCCACAGGAGGGCGTGAATAATTTATAAAGGACAAGTGCCATTTTATTTAACACACATGTGTAATTTCTCTCTTAAATACACAAAAAACTATGTACTTACGATTTTTCTTTAAATTTTAAAAAGTGTACATACATACACATACCTACATATATTTATTAATTGGCTTTAATATTTCTTTTCAGTGACATTATGTCTGTTCTGCCTGTTCAACAACTGGATCCTAATGGTTTTCCTCGTATGTTTAATGCTCCAAGTTATTATCCCGAGACAATATTTAATGGTCAATAACATTAGTTGTTAGATGTAAATTTATTTAACTTTTAAGTTTCTTTATTTTTTTGTTTTGTTATGATGACACACAAACATTTCCCCTGCCCGCATAGTTTATTGTTGTGACATTTATGAAATGTTGTTTTCTACCGATCAAGGCGAATTAATAAGGTGAATGGCATCAAATCAGCTAAGTGTAAATGCGCTGTGTTGGTTTGGTTAAAAAAATCTATTTTCACAGTTTTTTCTTTAACGAAATGGCTATTGTTTTTGGACTATTTTATTTATTACCGTGACGCACTCACCTAATTAATTCGCCTTGTTACCGATGTTATAACATAAACTGTGACACCCCTTAATTGTTTTATTATGTAAATATTAGTTAAAAGTCATAAAATGACTATTAAACAAATTAGTAATGTAAATTGTATGTTTGTTTTTATGAAATAAATAGATAATAACGTTTAAGTTTAATTTGCAATAAATATAGTTTTAAGAAAAATCAATAAATGTAATAAATACGTAAATAAAATTATAATGAAAAAAAAACCAAATTTTTTAAACTGACAATAACATGACTTTTGTCCTACTCGGAAGATAATGTTATACAGAAGATTATATAAATACTGTTATACAGAAGATTTTCTATAGCAAATACTATTATACAGAAGATTTTCTATAGAAAATACTGTTTTACAGCAGATTATCTATAGGAAATACTGTTATACAGAAGATTTTCTATAGAAAATACTGTTATACAGAAGATTTTCTATACAAAATATTGTTATACATACGATTTTCTATAGAAAATATTGTGATATAGAAGAAGATTTTTTATAGATAATACTGTTATACAGAAAATTTTCTGTAGAAAATAATAATTTATCATTATTGTTGATAATATATGTTTTAGTTCTTTTAAGAGGTTCATGAATTTAATGTTTTAACTCAACTGCAGTTAAGTATAATATACAAGATGTGAAAGACTTACCTTGTTTCACCTGTAAACGACCACGACTGCTACAAACCTTTGGAAAGTTTATACTACTAACTTCATCGTACTTCATCTCCAACTACAGATTTGTGGTCCCTGATAACATAAAAATATTGCTTCAATATTATTTATGTACACGAAAACGCAAGGAATACAGTGCATATTCATACTCTATCTTGATTTCTAATCATATACATGCATATGTATTTATGTATGTAAATACTAATGGCACCATGGTGAAATAACTTTACAAGGTGATATCAAGATTACAACAATGCAAAAGCAACAGAAAAAATAGGGTAATTTTTTTTTGCTTTCATGTTTGTAATGTCAAAAACAACTGACTATTGTTTACAAACATTCTAAAAAAAATAGTAAAGTATGTACATGTACATATATATAAAAATATTTTCAATAAAAATAATTTAAAAATTTGTTAATTTGGAAAACATTTAACCAAATATTTAACATGGATCAGTATAATAGCTCTAAAATAATGAACTGTTCTAACAAACGGTTTAACTGGTTTGCATCATATTCATAAATTCATTCTTGCATTTTGAACACATAGGTATGTATTTGAATTTTAAGTACCAATCTTAAAAAAATATTTTTATTTTAACAAAAAGTGCACAAAATCTCGAATTTTAAAAGTTGATATACAGCCATGTCACAGAATTCCGTTCAGAAGTGAAATTAATTCCGCATTTTGCTTCTATAGGAAAAGTAACACAAAAAATATTTCGAAATGAAATATTATATATAGCAAATTAAAAGTGTTTTCATTCCGAAAAAATTTTCGTTTTGCTTCTTCTATAGAAGCAAAAAACCGAATTAATTCCACTTCTGTTACATGGCTGATAGTAGCACTAATTTAGGCAATAAAATATGACTTACATGTGAGTTTCGTCTTACATGTGAGTTTCGACTAATTATGGACCGATCATTATAAAATTAGGTGTCATCATTTCTGTATATATGAAACTTATTTGTATTGAATTTTATTTGGATACCAACATTTTTAAGAAATTTATGGTCGTTAAAGGGATTTTCGAAAGTGGGCTTTATATGGGAGTTATAACTAATTATGGACCGATCATCATAAAATTCTACCATATTATATGTATGTATACGAAACATATTTATGTTCAATATTATTTGGATACCAACAGTTTTAAAGTGATTTTCGGACAACTTTTTATGTACCGATCTTGACAAAATTTGTAGATGTGATTTAGCTTCATTTATTACTCATTTGTGGTAGAAATTGTTTGCATACTTGCATAATTCAAAGATTTATGAGCGGTAAACCCCAATTTCGGGAGGACATTTGTATGGGGCCAGGTGAAATAATGGACGGATTTTCACCAGTTTCAATCCCATCTATCCTTGGGCCGAAAAAGTATTATGTACCAAATTTTATCCAAATATCTTGCGACCTGTACTCTGCGCACAAGCTTTACATGTACAACCAGCCAGCCAGACGGACGGACATCGTTAAATCGGCTCAGGAAGTGGTTCTGAGTCGATCGCCCAATATTTCTGGACGTTATAAACATCAGAACAAATTCAATATACCCTCCCCACTATGGTGGTGTAGAGTACAAAAAGTTTGACATAACGAGCTGCTTTTTCAACACCACGTTGTAAAGTAATTTCACCATGAAAGGCACCGTGCACAATCTACTTCATACCACTCCGTAATACTTTCCATATCTCCATTACTTGCCAATTCGAAATTCTTTGATTACGCTTTAATAGTAGAATTTGTATTAAAAGTGATGCTCCAATTGCATTTTAAATCATTCTTGATACGGTTGATTTTTTCTGATATTGTTTTAAACAAATAATTTTTACAACAACAATAAATAATTACTTTTATTTCACTACAAATTTTTTTTATTCACAACGATGTTTTAAATTCACGACACTAAAGAAATATTAAAAAATTAAATTTTAGCCATTGGCGCCGTCAGCTGCTAATTTAGTAACTTTGAACTTTTTTTAGTGCTAGCTATGTTAGCATCTTTTCCCGCAAATTTTCCAGTTTTTAAAGTATTGCAAAAAAGTAATCTTTATTCGATTTTTTCTAACCATTTTGAATGAACCAATAACCTACTATTCTGAAATCCTGTCTGAGCTAAATAATAATCTATGAAAATAGGAACTTTCATAGATTATTTATTTGTTAGGTATTTAAAAATGTCCATTTCTTGTGCATTTTTACCATTCCTTTTTTGCGATTTTCACACTAACTTTTGACGCTATCTTGGCCACACCTGCCGCAAAATATCATTGAAGTAAAACAGCTGACGTCTGTGAACTATTGTGTGTTTACAAAAAAAGAAGAGGGGAGAAATACAATAAAGAAAACCAGAAAATTTTCATATTTTTAACAAAGATAATTTTTATTTGCCATGGAAAATAAAGCGAATAACGCAGGACCCAGTTTAAGTCAATATTTTGCCAATGATCCACCCAGCTTTTTTGATGAGCTAGCTGGGTCTCACGAAAACCAAGGTAACCATTTCGATTCAATATTGGAAGCAATAACACACCAATAATTACTTTTTTCCAATTGGTTTATAGAAAATAATACGAAACAAATACCTTTGGCGTCACAAAAAGCAACTGCAACTTCAATTAATCCTTTGCAAACTACAATGCCTACCACTATCCCTTCATCGCCAGCTGGTTTATGCAGCACAGGCAACTTGACATCAAATACATTCAACGGAGGGTTTAAACCACCTGATTACATAGAGAATCCTGCAGAATTGGAAGAAGACTTGAAGATAATTGATGATGTGAGAAACTTTTGGGAGCCACAACACACAGAACCCGGGGTGCCACCTCTGCTGACTATGCCAGGCATACAAACCGCTAATGATTTGGTATTAAAAAAGTATAGAAATGTTTTAAAATTAATAAATATGAGATTGTTAATTTAATTGGCAGCCTGATTTGATAGCTATGGCTGTCTCCAAACATTTGGGTGAAACCGAACTGGCGCAACGTAAAATTTTGGGCGTAGATAATGTTACACAGGACGAACGAGGTCTGAGATCACTAATAGTAGCTGGCTGCTATAGGGCAGCTGTAAATCTTACGGGACGTTTACTAACAATTTATGGTCAGGGCTATGGACGTGCTGGTCAACCAGCCAAACACTCTCCACATTCATTACAACTATGGTTTACACGTTTAGCTCTGCTTGCCAAGCTGGGAGAATTCGAAATACTGCAGCAAGAGGCCGAACCTTTTGAACAACTAAATAAACCAGATGTATACTATGAGGTTAGCTTAAAATATATACATAATTGTAAATAAAAATAAAATATTCTCAAATGTTCAACTTTCAGTTTTACCCAGAAATGTATCCTGGCAAAACTGGCTCTATAGCTTGCTTTTCATTTCGTTTACTACTAGCAGAATTGCCTATATACTTGGGAAATCCTCAATTAGCCTTGGATCGTCTTTCCGAACTATATGTTATTTCTAATGAAATTAAACAATTTTATGCGGGCAAACAACCAAACGAAGCTCTAGATTTTTGGAAAAGGCGAGAACTACGGGTATTGCATGCCATAGTGAATTGTGCAATTATAGTAAGATTTTAGTTTGCCTTGTAAAAAATGTGAAACCCTTAAAATAATATTCTATTTACAGCTTAAAAAGTATAATCTCATAGATGATGTCATACGTAGCATGATTGTAGAACGTTCGGACTTAGATAAAGAAGAGCGCAGAGCTTTATTTTCAGCATGGGGCAGAATATATTTACAAATTGGTGATATTTTTGGGGCAGAACAAAAATTTGCTGAAGCACGCCGCTTGAGAAAGATGTAACATTAATTAGTTCTTTTGTTTACATGTTAACATAATTTATTTATTTACTGTAGAGGCTCCCAACCTGATATACGTGACTTGGTGGACAAAGGTCTTATAACTGTGGCGAAAAATGATTTCCCTGAAGCTTATGCCACCTTCCAAAAAGCTCTCCATTTAGAGACTGGAAATACTATGATTTTAAACAATATGGGTGTTTGTCTTCTATATGCTGGCAAACTTAAAGATGCAATTAATCTCTTTGAGCGAGCCATCAATTTGAATCCTCAAAAATCTTTAAATGAAAGCCTTTTAGTTAATCTCTCTACTTTATATGAGTTAGAGTCGAATAATTCTAAGAACAAAAAACTTAATTTATTGAGATTAATTAATCGTTATAAGCCCGATTTGAATATTAGTTTAGAAATTTGTTTGAAATTGCAAACACCCAATTAATTATTAAATTATAAAACATTATTATTTTAAATTTATTAGAAAAAAGACATTTCCAACAAGTATTTAGTTTTGCCCTCCACTGTGTATACAATACCTTTTTATGCATATTTTATAACAAGCAAATATTTATGGTTTCTGTTTAAATAAAAAATATAATTTATTAAAAACAAGTATTAAGCCGTTACTATGTTAAAAAAAATACAAATTTTTTTATTCACCCCTATCGTGAATAAAAATTCCGCATGAAATTTGTTCCCTTTTTTATATTTTTCCTATTAAAATACAATGTTAAAAAAATAAAAGTGAACAAATTTCATGTGGAATTTTTATTCACGATAGGGGTGATTGAGAAAATTCAAATTTGTACATTTCAAAAATATTTTTAAGGCTTGGGATCAATGCAATATATCGTCGTTAGAGTGATTGTGTGCGGTGTGACGGTTTTTGCAATGTTAAATACGATATGGGTCATCAATAGACGTAAACGTAGTAGCAGTGTTAAAAAAAAAACGTATGTTTGTTTTTATGTGATAGCGGTCACACGGCTAAAGCCAAATGTTTTAATTATAAAAATGATTGGCAATGCGGTAACATATAACAGCAATAAATGTTTTTTGTTAAAATATTTAAAATTAATTTGATTTAAGGATGACTTAAGTTATGGCAACATTTTACATCCATTGTTACGAAAAGATTTATTGAGACTTATTTTTAACAACAATCAAAACAATAGTTAAATAACTATGAAGTAAATTTAAGCATAAATTTTTTTAAACAGTCGTTTATTGCTTTTCGTATAAACAGTACTTTATTACAGAGATGTTACTAATGACTATTAGGTTGGCAATACCGTTAAGATTATAATTTATTTTCTATTATATATAAGTAAAATCAATTATAAGATTAAATAACTGTTTATTAAATATAAAAATTTAATTCAAAGGAATTACTTTTCTTTTTAAATAATTATATATTAAAAAAAAGTAATACTTTGTAACCGTAACAGAAAACAGAGATGTTATCTTGTAATTCAAACACAAATTGGCTACACTATTATATCATAAAAAAACTTGTTTTTTTTATAAAAACAATGCAAAATTCTATGTTTATATTTTAAAATTATGTTTTTAATTATAATCGATCATTTATTGCTTAAACTCTATTATTTCAAACGATTATCTTATCAATATCTGCCTTTACATAAACATCAATTCTGTGTTATACCTCTAACATGTCACAAATTAATACAGCCCTGCTTTTGTAATACAACACTTCGTTTAATCATCGCCATTTTCTTTTCTAATTCCTCGAAGAAGAAATACCACAAAACGAAATCAAACTTCGGCACGAACGGATGGAAAAAATTTCTGTGTGAAAAATTTTTTAATAACACGCCAAAAATTATTCACGTAAATTTTTTGTTGTTTTTGTTTATCAAAACAGCACTTGATGCCTTCATTAACAAGTGTTGCGCGTAATTTACAAAGAAAATTAAATAATACAATTATAACCAAAACGAAACAAAACACGGTGAGTTGTGCTGCCACCAGAAAAAGTAGTAAAAAAATACGAAGGAAATTTTTTCTTTACACCAGAAAAAAAAAATTATATGACGAAGTTAGCACAATACAAAATGAATAATAACTATGAAAACTCAAGTACAATTGCTGCAATACTTAAAAAAATTAAGCAACAACATGATTTTTAACAATTTTTATAAAAGTGTTTTAGACAATTTAGCAAATGAAAATTAAAGCCTATATAAAGTTTTTTCTTCTACAAATATTGACTTCCTATGGCCAGGCCCTGTGTGTGTACACCGTACTTCTGTAGAGCGAAAAAGAAAGTGTAGAGAAATTTTTGTAAAATATAGTGGCGGTTTTTTCTATTCTATTGCAACTTCTAAGGATTTGATGTCGAAAAATCCTAGAATTAATTAACAAAAATATGTTTAATTTATGAATTGTTCAGGGGAATTGCGGTGAAACAATTATCTTGCATATCTTATAGACTTTAGTGCTTTCGTTAAAAAGCGCGCAATTATGTGACGTAGACATTTAACACCTTTTATACTCAATGGGGTCTTTTGAGGGCAGTGATTGTTTTATTCTCTATTTGTGAGCTAAAAAAGCAAATTATGTATTTTATTTGCATTGGTTGGATTTTCATAAATATTTATTATTTCCTTTGGAGAATTTAATTAGATTCTAAATGTTTGTTTTTTTTATTATTATTTACAGAGTACTGTTTCGTCAAAACATTTTTTGTTTTCATTTTATTCGGTGTATTTTTGTTTTTATTATAGTTTTTTTTGCATTTATTTTTGTTCTTTAACTTCTCTTTAAAGTTATTTAACTACAAAAAACATTTTGACACAATTTTCTCTCTTAATAGGTCTCTTAATATTTGTTTGTATGGCTTCCCTTATTTTCTTTTTCTGCTTTTTTTTTTTTTTTTTTTTTTGTTTTCTCTTTAGATTCAACTTGTTGATTTTAGAGATTTCTGATTTTTGAACAGGTAAAATAAATAAATCGTGCATAAGAAAATGCTACTTCTTTTTACTATTTCTTGTTTGTACTTTAGCTGTGTTCAATATTGATCTTATTTATATTTAGATAAAATTTTTATTTTTCTGTTGTACACAATTTAACCACATTAATTAAATTAACAGACAAATTTTAAATTAACTCGAATTTTTATTTATTATTAATGTAATATAGGTACAACAATTTATAAAACTAATACACTTGTAATTTCTTGTGTTCATTTATATATTGTAAAATCCGATAATATCATGGTGCAACTATACAAGGTGAGTGCAGTAGACCAGCTGACTGACTTTGTTTACAATTTACTTATGTCAAAAGTAATACTTTTCAAGTCTTTTTGACAGTAGTACATTATTTTACACAAACAAAATGCCTGTTGTTTCTGTTTTGTGTCTATTTGTTGTCGATTTGCACTCACCTTGTATCGTTGCACCATGGATAATATAATGTACATATTTATAAAAAATAAACTAGGCTTGAAGTGTGCTTTTAGACAAAATTTTCTTAAAGTGCATTTGAAGTATACTTTGATTTTTTATGAATAAGGGGGTTAATAATTACCAAAATCTAATATAAATCTATAAATATAATTCGACAACAAATACATTACAATACAGAAACAACAAGCATTTTATTTATGTAAAATAATGTACTCCTGTTAAAAACGCTTGAAAAAGTACAGTACATAGTAAATTGTAAACAAAGTCAGCCAGCTGTGCTTGTGTAGTTACGCTATGACTTATAACATTAAAAATAAGGATTTAAAAGTCAGAAATATTTTAATTTTTTTTTTTTTGTGTACTAAACATTTTCTATGTTTAATTTTTATTTTACTATATACATACATTCAAAAGTAATTATAGCAATGGTCTGCACTAATATATACCTACCAGGGGCTGAAAATTGCCGTAATTTTACCTGTAAATAATGCGAATGACCGCCAAACTTTAGCTGATAAACTATTTCAAGAATAGTTTATCATTACTTGATGTAGCCCCATTTTCATCAACTATAGTTAGTTTTTAACTTAAAGTTATATACCTAGTCTGTTAAAATATTTGTTAATAAAAAAATTATTTTAACTGTCAGTCAGGTTAAAAAATAAGTAGACTTGGCAAAAATGTTGGTTAGTTCTATATTCGAAAGTACCGCAGTATTCCCTCGAATGATTTGATACTTTGAAATAATTTTTAATATGTTAAAAGACAAATTTACACATTTTTATAGGCTCAAAATTATTTACTATTCAATGTTAAACATGATCATTCATATCGTAATTTTTTTTTTTTAATTTCACCATATTGAAAAGCAAATGTAAAAACCTACTACATATTACAAAGAAGTTGAAGAAATGAGGTGACTATTTTTCGAGATATTTAGTTGGGATTAGGACAAAAATCGTGTTTCGGCTAAATTATTTATATTCAAATCATTGTTAATAGCGAATATTTTAACAAGTTTTTTTATCTTTGAAAATAACGGAAACTAATGAAAGAAAAGAACATTTGCGTCTAAAATAATGTTTGAAAGCAACTACCATTACCAGAAAACAAGAATCCCAAGATAGCCGGTTCTTCGCACCGGAATGACCCGAGAGATCACTCTACCAAGGGCAGTCAACTCAGCAATAACAACAACCAGGAAATTATATTCCCATGACAGTGACCCAATATCACTTGGCCAAAGGCTATTCAGCAACCACTGCTGGTACAACAAAAACCACGAAATAACCGTTAACAAAATAATACAAATTAGAATCACCTTTTTCGTAGTCAACATTGAATATTAGAAATCTGTTTTTTTTTTTTATTTAAAATTTCCAGTCAGTCGCAAAATAGGTCTGGCTCACTCGTCATTGTCATTATTTCTTAAAGGCAAAAAACGAAAACGAGTTTTTGGCTTCGCCAATTTTGTATCTCGCTTTGTTAAAGTGATTTCCGGAAGTGGGCTAAGGCCCACATTGACTAATTATGAACCGATTATCATAAAATTAGACCTAATGACTTGAGTATACTCGTATACGAAATATGATTGTGTTAAATTTTGTTTGAATACCTACATTTTTATAAGATATTTATGGTCGTTAAAATAATTTTCGGATGTTGGAATAATATGGAAGATTTATTCTAATTTCGACCGATCCGCAAACACATTTTAAACTTAATTTATTTTTTGTATTAAACTTATTTCTAGCTAAATTTGTTGGGATATCTATAGATATATAAAACAGATATTTATGATCGACAAACTCATATTTCTTAAGAAAATGTGTATGGGGGCTAGGTAAAATAATGGACCGATTTCAACCAACTATTCTTGGGCTAAACAAATTTAATGTACCAAATTTTATCGAAATATCTTAAAATTACGACCTGTATTTGCGTACAAAGTTTACATCGACACTCAAACGGACGGACAGACATTGTTAAATCGACTCAGGAAGTGATTCTGATTATTTATGGGCGTTACAAACATCGGCACAAATCCAATATACCTTTCCCACTATGGTGGTGTAGAGTATACAAATAAACCTTTTGAAAATAACAAGTGTTGCCAGGATTTAAAAAAAAATTTTGCATTGTGGCCGCACTTTATGTGAACAATACTTTAGGTATTGATTTGTTATAACGTTAATAGTTGATTTTCCAAAGGCCTCCATCTTAGACACCCCTATATTGCATCAATATATTAGAGCTCACCATAGAAAATCATTATTTATTTACCAACAAATCATTTTTTTCCGCCAACATTTTATTTTTGTCTAATTTTTCATTTAACCTATAAAATGTCTCTAGTGTTTTTTAAATTATATCAATTATTAAGTTGCTTTAATAATTTATTTATTATAAACTATTTTCTCTTTTACTTTTAAGGTTTAAAGAAGTCTTAATTCATTATTATTGAATACAATTTTTTAAGAAAGAAAATTTTAAAATGACATTTTATGGCATATTTTATTTTTTAGATAAATCTATAATTAGACTTTAAAGCAAGACGAAAGAGCATCATGTATATATGATCATTTGTATATACATATATGTATGTATTTGTTATTACAATTATTAAAAAAAAATTCAAATAAATAGGTATGTAGTAGAGAATTTTGGAAAGAAATGCGTTTTAGCTAAAAACATTTTACTGTTTACTAAACTTACATACCTATTTAATATTATTATGAACTTGTTTGTAACTTTTATTTTACAATTTTTCTGCAAATAAACTATTATTAAAATTTTTAACAAAATGTGTTGTTTTTATTTCAATTCTTACAAAAAAAAATAATTTGTTTCACTTTGCTGTTGCTAATTTTTTTTAATTGTTTTTGTTGCTTTAACTTAATTCTATGCAAACCCCGTTTAATTGAATTTTTAAAACTTAATAAACGTAGTACACCCTCCGTTAACAACGAATTCTAAAAGACATCTAAAATCGCTCGCTAGTGTATCAATGATTATAGACTTCTTTTTTGTTTAAAATGAAAATAAAAAACAAAAACAAACGTAAAAAAGTATAAAAAAAACACAAACACACGCAGCCACTCAAACATGGTGAAATAACTTTACAAGGTAGTGTTGAAACGCCAGCTGTTTTTTTTTTTAGTCATGTTCGTTATGTCAAACTTTATATACATATGTATGTATGTATGCTCAAGTTGTGTTAAAAAAATAGCAAACGTATCGTTATACAAAAAAAGTGAAAAAAACAATTGTCAATAAATTAAATGTTTCATAAATTAACAAATTTATAAATTATTTTTATTTTCATCTTGAAATTAAAAAAATTGTATGTATGTATGTATTTATTTTTCCTGCAAAAATGTTTGTAAACAATAACCAGTTGTTTTTGATATTACAAACATGAAAGCAAAAACAAAAATACCACGTTGTTTCTGTTGCTTTTGTATTGTTGTAATATTGCCATCACCTTGTAGAGTTATTTCACCATGCACTCAAACCTACAAGAGTATTTATTTAGTTTTTTGTGTAAACGAAAAGAAACGAAATAGGTACTAAATGCTCACATTTTATTTTTGAAATGTAATAAAAAAAGAGTGCATTTAATGCGAGAGTATTTAAACGGTTCTGGCGATGGTTGTTGGTTAAAGTGCTCGAATACTCAAGAAAAAATATCATGTGAAAAGTAAACAAACTTTTTTCCAACAAATTTGTAGAAAACTTAGATTTATACATACAAAGTATAAACTTACATATGCTTAATTAACAATTAATTTTAGACTATTATTATTACAATTCTTTGTTTAATTATCTAACTTGAACTTTATCACTGTTCTTTACGCTTAACGTTAGTGTCTGTATGTTTTTCAGTTGCCTGCTTATTTATGACTGTATGTATTCTCATTTCTATGAATATGTTCTTTATTTTCGTAGGTATTGGTTCTGGTTTTTCGCAGAGGTCGTCAGTTTTTGTTGTTTAAACATCATCCTCATTCGGTTTTTTTTTTGTTATTGTAGTTTAATTAGTTTGTTTTTGTTTTTAGCAGTTTTAAGCTTGTTTATATTCTGTTTGTATGTACATATGTATATATATTGTCGTGCTGTCGTCGTGTTCTTGTTGTTAATTTGAAAACAAATTTAATATTTGCCCATAGCTGTTGTTGTATTTGTAGTGTTTTCTCATATTACTCTATCGCCAACAAAATTTGACAGCTGATATGTAGAATTAGTAATAGGCAATGTTTGTATTTTTAATGTTTATTATGTAGTTATAAGAAGAGAGTTTGTATTTAGCTTATGCTTACACACATAAGTATGTTAAAATATATGTATGTAGGTATGTACTTAAAATATATGTATGTTTGTTTGTATTAAGTTATTTTACAAATATTCAAAAATTAAAAAGGAAACTTCTTTTAAACATTTGGTCCTTCGAGCCAGATTCTTCGCGTAGAGCTATTTCTTCTGCTTAATTGATTTTATTCAAATGTTCCGACACCATTCTCGAGTTCTGCATCTTCTTGTTCAAGTGTATATGTACTCGGTTTATTCGTGTAAGCAGCTTCTTCTGCTTCCGCAAATTGACTTGTGAAATCATTATCTAAATTAAAATGCATTATTTACATTTCAGTATAATTTTCATCACGTAGATCATCGTCTACCTCCTGCTCTTCTTGGTTTTGGTTGCTTGAGTACCTAGGTATAATCTTTATGTGATTGTGCCTCAACACTTTGTATTTTTTGTATTGTAGGTAGTGCTTGTAGAAAACTTTGGGGTACTTATATTTGGCTTGTCGTATGTATAGTTTGTCGACTGCACTCAAAAACGGCAACCTTCTATTCTCAGATCTATTTTTGGGAATTGTCCATTCAGCTTCGTAGTTTTCATCTGTCCCGTGTAAATGATGTATCAATCTACCAAGTTCACTTTTTAGTTTCCTCTTTGGCCTAAATAGTTTTTATAAATTTGCAATTGATTTATTCGAATTCGCAACCTTTCGAAATAAATCGTGAAACGACGGCCACTCAGCAAGCATACCACTAAAAAACTGGAAATTTTATCCGCTCATCAGCTGTTGCCGCCAATTCTGTCGTTATCGCGCAGAAATCTTCCTTAACTGCTTTAAATTCGACCTTCATAATCATAATCTGGATGATCTAAGGCATTATACAACTTTTAGAGGTCTTCAAAATGTTTGTTCTCAAAACCTTTCTTGACCTCTATCACCGACTGTGACGATTACATCGAGATTTTTTTTTAATGAATTTATGCGTTTATCTAGCTCATTTATATTTCTATAAAATCGCTTCTTCTACATTTCTTCGAACATTTAAATGAAAATAAAATACATATTCCGTTTAACAATTTTTTTGAAAATGATTCGTTTTCTGCCAAAGAATCTGTTTGAAAAAGCATAGAAATTTGAGGATTTCTAGTGGATCGTGACATTTATATTTCTTGCTCTGGAATTTCTAACGCTTTCCTTAAACAATAAAACTATTCTTAATAAGATTTTCTACCGTTTATTTTCAGATTTAACCACGTCATCATGGCAGCTAATAACAATATACACAACATGCATCATGGTCTGCCGCCACAACAGATCAACCTAATTCCAATGACAAGTGGCGTAATGCCACAAAGTGTTATTGCCTCCACGGGTACGGTTAGTCCCATGGTACCACACATGAATATGCCACAGCAAAATAATATCACAAACAATCAGCAGACAGCATGGGATCAATTAACAGCAAATACAAATAACAACACAAACATCAATACTTCACTAATAATCGGAGGAGGCGGTGGCATCGGCGGCGCTGGTATGGTAGGACCTAACATTATCTCATCAACTGCAGCTCCAACAGCATCCATACTACACGATCCAAATGCTCCGGGTTCCACAAATATAATGACGTCTTTAATAACCGGAGCCAATTCACCAGCTGGTCCAACTTGCTCCTCACCGTCGACACCTACAAAGTCGGGGCCTTCTCCCATGGAACATATGATGGCTCATACACCACAGGGCGGACCACCACCAATGTATACAGCTGGTGGCGGCTATGGCGAAGAGCTAACGGCAGAGTTGGTAAATCAGGGTTGGCGTAAATTTTGGTCTAAAAGAGAAAACCGTCCTTATTATTGGAATAAAATTACCGGAGAATCATTGTGGGAAATGCCCGGTGCAAGACCTTTTGATCCTTTAACCGATCCTTTGGGTATATCTCATCCCGGTGGTCACATTCCGCCACCCATGCACCATGCCCATTCACACATGCAGCAACATCATCATCTAAAACGGCGTCCATCCGATGATATGCACATGCATCCTCATGGTCATCAGCCACCGCCAATGAAGAAATTCATATTGTCCGGTCCGTGGGATCTTGAGGTGTGCACCAATGCTGTCATTGTGGAAAGACCGCCAACTCTATTGCCTCAACCTCATCCCGAAATAGAAGCGCTGCGCGCTGCTTATACCATGAAATTGGTAAAAACTTATGAAGATCTCTGTATGAGGCGAGAGAACATAAAGTCTCCTAAGGACTCCTTTAATCGCTGGTTAATCGAACGCAAAGTTATCGATACCGGATGCGATCCTCTATTGCCCAGCAATTGCATACCCGAGATTTCATCAGCCATGTATCGCGAAATCATGAACGATATACCGATTAAGATTGTTAAGCCGAAATTTACCGGAGATGCTAGAAAACAATTGTCTCGTTATGCCGAAGCGGCAAAAAATATTATAGAATCGAGATCTTCACCATCAGAATCGAAAAAGGTGGTGAAATGGAATGTTGAAGATACATTCCAATGGCTAAGGCGTACGGTGGGTGCTAGCTATGAAGATTTCCAAGATCGCTTGACTCACTTAAGACGACAATGTGAACCACATTTAACAGAGACAGTCAAAAGCTCCGTAGAGGCATTGTGTGCAAAAATCTATCATTTATCCGCGGAACATGCACGCAAAATACGAGAACGTCACATGCAATTGTTAAAGGAGCATGGTATACCCGAGCCCACGCCCCCGCCACCACCACCACACCTCAAAAAGGTCTGGTGTTATCCCATTCAGTTTGCCGTGCCCTCTCCCCGTATGCCCGCCATAGAATATATTCAGGATCGCGATCACATGATTATTAAATACACACCGACAGCTTTAAATCAACCAGATGCTCAATATATAAATCTAACACATTTACAAAAGCTGGAACAGCTGTATCGTCACAATTGTTTCGATGACAAGAAATTCGATTTGTTTATTGGTCGTGTGTGGTGTCTGTTGAAACGTTATCAAACATTTTTGGGCAATGTTTTGAATTCTTCACAAGAAGCTGAACTAACACAGGCTTCATTGCCCACACCGGTATTCGAGTGTTTGCACCGGCATTTCGGTGTGACCTTCGAGTGTTTTGCATCACCATTTAATTCATATTTTCGTCAATATTGTTCAGCATTTGCTGATACCGATGCTTATTTCGGCTCAAGAGGGTAAGTGTGATGTGAATGGGGATATGTTGGGTTATTTCTAATGTATAAATTTATTTGATACTTTTTACAGACCCTTTTTGGATTTCAAACCAGTTTCGGGTTCATTTCAAGTTAACCCTCCTCATTGTGAGGAATTAATAGATGCATCTCTTTTGCATATTGATAAATTGCTTTCAGAAACTATGGAACCTTTAAGGTAGGTTTTCTGTTTGGTGGTCAAATGGGGAATAAACCTCAGTATGGAAGTAAATAATTGTTTTATATTCTAAACTTGATATTTAATAAATAGCTGTACAAAATGTATTAAAAGTATTCTGTATTCTAACTAAATAACTGTTTCTGTTATAACAGAAGTATACAAAAATAAATTGTAGTGTATACAATTGTTTTCAAATAATTTGTATATTTAACTTGAAGTAAAACTTCGAATAAAATTTTTTTTTTAAATTTTCAAATACGAGGAATAATTCTCATTTAATAAATAACTGTTATTTTTAAAAATTTACATAAAAAAATCACACATAAAAAATGATCGTAGAAAATTTTGGATCTTATCATTATGATACATAGGTGATGTACATGCAAATTTTTGGATGACTTAAATTTGTGCCTTTTTTGATAAAAGCCTAAAAATAACTTTTAATTTTATTTTTGACTTTATTTTTTAAGGCAAAAAATAAAAGTTATTTTTGACAAAAAAATAAAAGTTATTTTTGACAAAAAAATAAAAGTTATTTTTGACAAAAAAATAAAAGTTATTTTTGACTTAACTTTTTTGTTTTGACCTTTCCGATAAAAGTCGTAACAGTTACGGTCCTGGTGTAAACATTATCAACAAAGCAAGTATAACAAAACATGACTCTCACTGAAACAAAAACATGCACCATTCGAAAAGTGCATCTCTATAGTTTTTTGTGTTCTCTGTTTTATGTTCAATGTTTTGATCGTGAAACCCAAGAAATATTTTCGGAATGTATATGGTCTGCATTGAGCAAGTAATACATACATACACACTAATTTCAATTTCATGAAATGCTTGTAAGACATTTGTGTTGTGTTTGTGCCACACTTTAATATTTAAAATAAGACATTGAAGTATTTAAAAGTCATTTGGCCGCCAGTTGAATTATTAAAGGTCAAAAAACAAAATATACAAACATACAAAACATACAGTGTATCGCAAAAATATTTTGCCTACTCATTTTGTACTCATCAAGTAAAAAAATTAATTTTATTGTAATTTATAATAAATATGTAGAATTATAAAATTTAATTAGTTATTGTTCAATTTAATTAATTTTCATTATAATTTGAAGATAACAAAAATATTTACCTTTTTTATTCCTGTTAGTTTTTTTAAATTTTCATGGATTTTTTTTATTTATTTTGTTAAAAAGATACGTGTTATACATATTTCAATTGTTATTACATAGTAATAATTTTTTTCTTATCCATTGGTATTAGTCTTTTCTTCCCTGTATTCAACGATTTTGGGCAACTATTACGTGGTGATTGCTTGACAATATGTACTAAATGCATCACAAATATTTTTGATTTATTTGCTCTAGTTTGAAAGATGTTAATTAATTTTTCCTTCGGAAATGTTAAATTATTTCACCTTCGGCATTTCTGGGATTTCCAATTGGAAATTACTTTTGTGACCTGCAATTTATGATGTAAAGTAATAAAATGCAACAACAACTAAACTAAAAAGGACATTGTTAAAATGTTTGTAATGCAAAAAAGAAAAAATATGTTTACCTGTTTTTTACAATTTTATGTTTGAATGAAAAACGTAATTTGTCTTGAAAATGAGTAGGCAATTTAATTGCGTGACACACTGTACATACATTGTTTGTCTAATGTTACTGCTTAGTTATAAAAAACGAAATATGTATATAATTAATTTGTTTGTTTTAGCTTTATTGTCTTTTTGCCGGAATGGAAAAGTATTTCCAAATTAGAGGAGAACATTTATAAACGTCGTTCCATGGTCGTTTTGGGTATGGCCCATGAATATCGTCATGGCTATCAGCATATTCTAGCAAAGTATGTTTTAAATATCAATCTTCTTAGAATGGCGCACAATTATTAAAACTTTCTTTACAGAAATGATGTCAATGTCAAATGTATGCAGGGCACACAAGTGGTATGGCTGCAAAATAGTGCCGGCCATGCATGCTGGGGACCCAATGAAAACCGTGTTGAATCTCTACGCGAAGCATTCCGACCACAAAGAGATCGAGAGCGTGAACGTGAGCGACAAGCAGCAGCTGCATCCTCATCAGCATCATCAAACGTATCACAGCCATCAACATCAACACAAGCCTCTGTAAACACCACAACAATAGGTCAGACTTCATCCTCAATATCAGCAACTACCACAACTTCGATGGGAGGAGGAGGCGGAGGCGGTTCAACGCCACAACATCAACAAATTTACACAACTAGTATGGGCTTTTCACCCTCACCATCGACCATAACAACTACCACACCAACATGTCTGGCATCGCCATCGGGAGCCTCAACATCCAGTGGCATATCATCAATTAGTTCATATGGTGGTAATCCCGGTATGTCACCTTCTCCTTTATCACCTCATACACCACCATCTAATTATCATGCTTCAGCTTCACCAGCTCTAAGTCTACAAAGTGATTGTTCTTCACCCACATCATCTACAACTTCGCTGTCGCCAGCTCCCCTCTTGGACATTGGTAATACCACAACATCGGCAAATGTTTCCATAACAGCTACGGCCACAACATCGGGAACCTCTGCAGCTGCCGCAGCGGCGTTTGCCTCTTTGGTAGCCAGTGGTAATGGTGGAGTTAATACCGCAACATTAGCACCAGGTGCTATAACTACTACAGCTCAACAAACTGTTATTAATTCAGCAGTTTAAAGAACTCCCTTCCCCAAAACAAACACAAAACATTATTTTGAGGTTAGTTTTAACAATGTTTTTTTAAATACAAGTAGAGTTTAGATTTATTTACAGTTTATTTTTTTCGTTCTAATTGTTTTTATATTTTGTATAGGTATAACTTTCTTTTTTAAGTCTTTTAGAATTTAAGTTTACAAAAAAAGTTTATGAAAAAAACTTAAAAAACACACACAACATTTATACATACATATGTACATAATTATAAATCACTTTTTTGACTTTCTTGTCACATTTACAGGTTTTAGCTAGCAAAAGAAGATATTGTAAAGAAGTTTTTTTTAACAAGTATACTTTTCAGAATATACCGTTAAGAAACCTGTAAATCTGACTGCTATCAGAGAAGAGCATATATTTTATGGGTGTGTTAAAGTTAAATTTGAAATTATTGTGAGAAATCGTAAAGCTACATTTGTGTATTTAGAATGTTATTTAGTCCCGTATACACCAATTGATCTCGAAAAATTTTTTTAAAATCTAAACCGGAGGTGAACTTTGTATGTGAGTTAAATTTGTTCCAAAACTGTTTTAAACTCCTGTTATTAATTTGTTTTCAGGTATAAAAAAGATTAAACTAAAAATGTATTGAATAATTCCACAACATAGATTCCCTTGGTTCCGTAGCAGGTTTAAACTCACAACTGATGTCGTAGTTGTATCATACAATGATGATTGTGAACACAATTTTGAGCAAAGTTGTATGTTGTATGAGCAGCTATATCGTATATATAATTAAAGACGACGAAAATTTTAATACAAGATGGTTTTAGACGTAACTTCCAACTCAGCTGCAGTTGCCCTTGGTTTAATATTGGTTCAATATATAGATGCGAACTTTTGACAATCCTTAAACTTTCATACAACTTTTGAAAAACATACATATGAAGAAATGTCGTAGGTGTTGTACAACACATTTAAATAGGAATAACCTTAAACATTTATACAACTATTGTAAATTCAGACGACGAGTTGTACTCCTACGACACTACAACATCAATTGTGAAGTGAAAAAATTTGTTTTCGGCTATAAAAAAGATTGAACTCACAATATATGTAATAATTTAACAATTTAAATTCGTTTAAGTTTCATCTAAATTCATTGGCAATACTGTTGTTAAATTGCTAGATGAGAAAAGGTCGGATTAGGAAAGGTTCATACAAATTTCATTAATAAATTATACTAAAAATTAAGCATATACATATGTTTTCAAAGTTACATTTAATAATTATCAACGTACTTCAAACGGAGAATATGGGTTAATAGAGAGAAATGTCAATGAAGAAATGGGTTATATATTCTCCAGTTTTTTTGAAGGCTCATTCCGCCTAGATTTTATAACCCGCTTTTTAAATCAAAATACCACTTTTTACTGTTTTAGTTCTTTTTGCTAATTTTAAAGAAAATATAAAATTTAAAAACTATGATAACATTTCAACTTTTTTTAACAGTTGAATTTAATTTGCTTTATTTTCCTGTCAATGACATTATTATTGTTAAAACACAAAGAAAATCTAGTAATTTTAAAAAAATGGAACGAAATTCACAGAAATGTTTTTTTTTTTACAAATGGTAACTATTGGAAATTTTACTATTTAAGTTTTGTTTGCTTTTTTATGCTTTAGCTCAAAAACTTAAATTTTTTCTAAATTTCACCAAGCAAGCAATTGGTAACTTTGATGAATTTTACACCGATACAATATAAATATACAGCTAAACTTTAATTTTGCAAAATTCTTATTTATTCTGTCATGTATCCAAATGATTTTAAACTAGGTATTGGTTTGCTTAAACCTTTTTTAAGAGACTTTTTTTTAAGAATACCAGTCGATATGCAATTTTTGGTTTAATCTGAAACCAAGTATTCGTTTGAACTTGCTGTAGATGTAGAGCACAATTCGTTTTCAATCACTTTTACACACCACAAATTTTTTTGCTTTGTTAAAAGACTATCATTAAATATTCTGCAGTGATTCTGATTTAACTAGTTCTAGAATTAATGTATTAACCATCTTATCCTGTAAGAGCACCGTCGCAATCCACTTGATATTTAATTTTAGGTAGGTAGGTAGAACGGCTGGTGTGAGTCACCTCACACCTTCACCCAGTGACCAATATGGTCCATTGTGATGCCTTAAATATAAAATATACCTGACCAAAGAACCCATTTAGACATGCATATGTCCTCCAATGATAATGCCCATCATGGTTCTTACGCAGACCCTACTCCTGCCCAATAGCGATTCCGAATCGGACTTTCTAAGCACCGGCCACAGCGTCCGTGACACTTGGCAGTCCGTCCGGTCCCCCCAGGCTTGATTGGTCGCACTTATGATCCATTCCCTAATTCTTCCGTAATAGAAGCCTATTGGAGGTCCCACTACCTCCATACGGTTATTCCCCTCTATGTCTGAGCCCATTCTTGCCATTTCATTGCCGACGATGTCTGAGTGACCCGGTACCCAGCACAGCCTAACCATATACCACCCTAAGGCTCCCTCTAGAACCCTCCTACAACTATCAACTAGCTTGGAGTTCACATAACAGCCCCGTATGACCAAAAGGGCCGCCTGGCTGTCCACGTATATCGTGACCTCCGAACCTCTGTCAATGTTCTCCTTCATTAGTTCCGCGGCCTTCAAGATTGCCAGAACTTCCGCCTGAAAAACACTACAGTCGAAAGGAAGACTATATGACATTCTGATGTTCAGATCCTCAATATAGACCCCCTCGCCCGTACCGCTCATCTTAGAGCCGTCCGTGAATATAGCAAATCCATCATATAATTTGCCCCTTCCCGACCAGCTCTCCCTTGACGGTAATATCACCTCCGGCATCCGCCAGGTGGTACACGGGCCTAGATAAACTGGCGGGTGTGTGTGAACTATTTGCGACTCCTACCTGGGGGACGCCACGCATATAATTCGTGAGTGACCCTAGGTCACTGGATACATTACGACACGATTGTAACGTGGATGGCGTGTTTGGAAACATGTTCGGGTTATTCAAATTCATATTTGCAAATCGATTATTATGTAGCTTGTTATAACTTTGAGATGTAACACGTTTATTCATTATTAGGACTTAATTCTATTTGGGTGGTTCAGTTTATCGACGTGTCCAGGTCTATCAACTTTCTTTTGTTAAGATAGAAAGGATGAAGCAAGTAGCAAACAAAATCATCCCTATACCGAGTCCAACCAAAGGCTGGACTATACTGCGCTACTTAAAACTGTGACGCCTTTCCCCCCTCCCAGGCAACATGGGCCGTACTAGGTCCAGAGATCTTTAAGCAAATCAATGGCTGTCCTATTTCTAGTGACCCGGACGTCTTAACCATCCGCTGGCGCCCCAAGCCCTGCTGTTTCCAGTGGATCTAGTCCAGGCAAGGTGCCATCACAGGTTCAGCGGTGAGCGTCAGCATGCCAGCAACTCCCATAAGTTACACATATGCTTGAACCCCACTCCCTACGATGAGTGGTTCCCCAGATGTTGGGAACTCAGAACTAACTTAAAGCTATATTAGTAATTTTTACTGCTCCTACAGAGAACACCTTCCATATACTGCCAGGGAACTTCTTTTGGCAATGCATAGGACTTTTACTCTAGCCCTACTATAAGTAACATTGTTCTGCTATGCACCACAAGTATATTTTAGGATCTTCCTAAGGGCCTAACCGACGTTAGGTTTTTGGACTCGATGGTCACTATTTTAATTCTATCCGAAAAACAAGGGGAAGTCAAGGGACGTTCCGGTCGTACCACAGGGCCCTGGCAAAAACCTCACAATTGGTTTTAAATTTAATATGTACTACTTTTACATTCTCAACAAATTTTTATTAATTTCAAACGAAACTATAAGCAACGAAACTGGCTATTCTTATTTTTTTTATAAATTTTTTGTTACATTCTTATGAGGTTTGACAAGACCTAATCCTATGGAGGTCAACAAATACAAATAAACAGCCCAATCATTAATAAAAATTCCGAGGGAGTTTTCTACCTATTCCCATTTTTCCTATTCATATTCAATGTTTAAAAAAATAAAAAGGGAAAAAAACTCCCGCGATATTTTTATTAATGATTGGGCCGAAAATGTAGAAAGTAGGGATATTGTATCTTTTTTATAAAACAGTGAAAGTGAACGATTTGCCACGAAAATGTGGCACGTGATTGCAATCACTAGAAATAATTGTTTTAATTATCGTATGTAGTTACGTAATGTCTAAATTAAAAAAAAAAAATTGGATAAAAAAAAATTCGACAGGAATTGGGTCCAAATGTATTAATAAATTGCGATGTTTAATATCTCATTTAAAAGACATTTCAAAAAGCTATCAAACGATATAAAAACTACATATTTCGTCACCATAACAAATAATAAAGATATAATACAATTTGAGTGTCATCTTCAGAGAGCCAGAAATCGGAGAACATGGACTAGCGACAAACAATTTTTATTTCCTATTTCAAGGTTATTGTTTCTTTTGTTTTTTTCCGCCCATAAACTAGATTTGTTCCTTGATTTACAGAGAGGGATGATTAGCTAACGTTGTAACGTTATACATATATTGATTGTATTCATTTGCCTGTTAGGTGTTCAAAAAGCATATTACTTGTAATGCAAACGTTTTCCAATGATGCCAGTCATACTTATAAAACCATATTTTTCTTCAGTGTAAAATCTTACTGTGTAAAACCACTTTTTAAATTGTGTAAATGGAAAATATATAAAATATGCTTTCTACGATACATCGTAAGATTGTATAAGATCTTGCAAATAAATGCAATAGACTGAATTCCCTACTTATACATTTGTTTAAAAATTAATTAAACTTGTCTAACTTTTCGAATTCAAATTTAACTTTAACCCACCTAAATTACAAATAAGGACAAAGTAAAACAATATATTTTTCGTGGCAATTTTAATGCTTTAAGTCTTTTATTATAGATTATTTTATTTTTTATTATTATTATTTATAAAATATTTCTTTATAAATTTAATTTATATATATATATAATATATTTAAAAAAAAAATCACAATTAAATGTAGGCAAACATAAAACATTTCATGATTAACAAAATATTATTAGAAAAAAAAAATCAGCTCATTTTGAATGTACAAAAATATTAACAAAAAAGCAAAACACCGCCCTGAATTGTTAGGAGAATAAATAAAACCTCTCTTTCCTCTTTCCTGGAATTCAATATTTACAAATTTATTAAAATCTGAATTAAAATAAAATTTCACAAAAACTTAAGACAAGTTCATTTAAATAATAGTTACTTACTATTTCAAATTGTAAAGCAACTCAATATTTATGTCATTATATTAACAAACAAAAATCCAATTTATTAGACAAATTGTAAAAAAAACAAATATTTAATAATTACAAAATGAAATTAATATTAAAAAAATCTATTTAGCAAGAAAAATTTAGATATATAACAGTAAATATAACCCAAAATTCCTCCTCTCCCCCTCCCCAAAATAAACTTTCTTCATTGAGCTTTAAAAAGCTTTTAGCAAAATAACTGGAAATACAAGAAAACAAAATATCACCTCTAATATTAAATGCATAAATACATAATTAAATATTAACACAACAATATAAAAATAATTGTTCTTGAAAAAAAAAAAAAAGAAAAACAATTTTAACCATAATAAAAACACCACATAATTCCTATTTAAGCTAAATAATTATAAACAAAACTCACAATTCATAATGTTAATTGTACTACTTCCTCTCCCACAAACATCATTAGTTTTTTTTTTTTTTTACAAATATATTTCCTACAGCAATAAAAAATATTCAAAACATTTATTTTTTAATAACAAACAACCTGTTGGTCTTTTTATTTATTTTGTTCAAAGTTTTTTATTTAATCTTTACTTAAATACAACAGAAAGACACCTTTATAATTAATTCAACTATATTCTAGACCAAATTTTAGCAAACAAATTTTGAATATCATTAAAAAAAATCTGTTGTGGAGCCCTTATAATTGCATAGAAAGAAATAAATTATTACTATTTGTTAAAAAAAAAAAACAAACGTAAATCTAATAAACGAAATTGTATTTAACTTATAAAAGAAAATATAATAACAAAAATAAAAGGTGTAGTTCTAATCGAATTGTTTTAAAAATGTTGTTTTATTATTTAAGGGTTATTTGATGAATCTAAGACGTATAAGTTTTTCAACAAAAACTTTCTTTTCAAAAACAGTTTATTTTGGAATAACGTAATAGTTTTGACATTTTACTTGTTGAGATATTGTACCAATTGTAGAAGTTTAGGCAAATGCTACAATGAATTAAATTTCGCCGCATATTCGCTGAATTCATTGAAGAACAAACGAAACCATTTTCAACAAGCAAAACTGCTGTTTGAATTGTTTGGAAAATTCGTCTGGAAATACGGATTTTAACAACTAAATTTTTACCAATTATTGTTGATATAAATATCACTGGCCTGTGGTTTAAAAAGGACGATGCCACGGCTTCCGTAATAATGAATTTATTGCAAACATCATTTCCCCAACGCATAATTTCACAAAATCCAACTTTTAATTGACCGCCCGATTTAACACCACTGGATTTCTATTTGTTGTTGTTATAATAGATTTGCTGTCGTCGAAAGTTGTTCCCTAAATTCTAATTACTTATGTTAGTGCCATTAAGTGGTAATGGGTGCTGGGTAAATCTTGAAACCTCAGTCGGTCTTAACCATAATGGCCTATTGGGCCATAAATAAGGGCTTTGAAGGCAGGCAGGGCAACAATTTATAGTGCCGGACACAATTCGTTCACGGTAAAAGTTAAGAATACTGCACCAACCGGCTCTCAATTGTGCCAGAATTGATCGAGTTTGCGTAAGTACTATCCGAAATCACGGGTGGATTTTCATTGAAGATTTTATTGGGTGCCCAGATAGACTAAGCGATAGTGTGCCAGACTATACAATCAGTCAGAGGGTTGCGGGTTCGATTCCCGTCAAAGACTGGGTTTTTTCTGCAGATAAGCCAAAAACCTCCGCAGTTTGTGTTTGTTAATTATCTGTATCCATCGCCATTAATGCAATACATTCTGAGCGTTAGCCAGTGACAATCGGTCGACGTCAGATGGGATGACGTCCTGGAGTAACGCCCCAAGACGTTATTGTGCATTTCGATTCGAAAAGAAAATCGTTCGAATTTGTATACTTTTTACACTGTATTCGAAAGCTTTTGCTTTCGAATCGAAACACACAGTAACCCCCCAGGACTTTATTTTTTTGAATTTCACTTTATGGTTGATGTAAGTGGCGTACCCGAGGATTTCGGGTTCTGTACAGTGGGAATACGGTTGCTTTCAATTGAGATGTTAATTTCGATTCCTATTTCCTTAGTCCATAAAGTGAAAAATTACACTGCCGACTTTGAGGTTGATAACTTTAGTTTACGTTCCTGCAAATGATCAGCAATGGTGGCCAGGTAGTGGGATATTTTGGCACTTATGTCGTCTATGTTAACACCAGGGGGGTTACTCTCTATTGCGATGCGTAAGAGTATCAATTTGTACGCTTATCGCATCGCAATAGAGAGTAACACCCCAGATATGAATATATGCAATAATCAGCATACGACACTATTGTGACATCTTGGAAAGATATAGATGATAATACTCCTTGACTCAAAAAAACAGATAATTGGCAATTCAGCGTTTGACATCGTTAGGTAGAATAGAGTTCGTGATGTCATTTATTAGAATAGAGCTATTAACGATCTATGAGATTCTCTAAAGCCGTGTTGGTGAGCGACGAGAGAGAAATTCTCCTTCAGGGATGATAGTAATAGTGATTCTAATACATTTGCCACTGGTGATGAAAGGGAAATACATTTGTGAAACTATGTACATAATGTAGATAAAGTCTATACAGATCCCATCGAATCGATTACAGCATTGAAACTCAAAATCCCTGACTTGATTAACGAAATAGACTCTAATTTACTTAAAGGATGACGATAGCAATCCATCATTTTAATTGACGAATGTGTTTTTTGCCGCATTTCCCAAAAATTCTAACATATCCCAAAGCTTCCAAAATGAAAACATTATGACTTTTAAAGTTGTATTCCTTTATTATTATTTAAAGTCAATTAGCCAATATTTTTCCATAACAAATACTAAGAAAATAACTAAACTTAATAAAGAAAATGAAATTAATTCTTAAGAGCAAACTAAAATTGTATGACTAAAAAATATATAATAAAAAATTTGTAGTTATAAACAAAAGCATCAAACTCAGAATTCACTTAATAGATTTTGAATAAATACAAAATTAACAAAACGCAAAGCCAAACATGATTAGATTACTAAGAGTGTGTGCTAAAGTATTAACACAAATCTTATCGCTTGGAATAGAACACAAAATTAGGAAACACACATACAAAGGTATTATAAACAATACTACAGCAACTATATTAGATTGTTTACTAAGCTGCCGGACTAAAATTGTTCAGATATATTTCTGTATGTATACTTTATTTACTATTTGTTTATGACTTATATGTTTAAGTAAGAGGCATGCAGATTTTTTACATAATTTCTAAACTGGAATCACTGTTTTTGGTAACGACCTCTGTTTCAGATGAACCCGAACCAGAGCCCGTATCGTTAACAATTTCATTATCATCCGATTGACTATTTCGTAATATACGACGGGGTGATGATGAAGATAGCTGCCAAGCGGGTATAGAGGGGGCACCCACAGACGCTGTTAAAGGCAAGGGAAATTGTTTGCGGTTTAATAGTAAACCTTTAATAGCTTCTAGGTCACTTTTAAATTGATTAAATTCACGCATAATTTTTTGGGTTTGATCACGTTGTTCGCGAGCCAAGCTTTCCTTGACCTGAGTCAGTTCTGTCTTTACTTCTGTGATGCGTGTATCGACTTTTTTGTCGATATCCGTTAAGGCATCATCAACGGATTTCTTCCTTTTGCCACCAAATAAGAATGTTTGCAGGAATTTCTGTTAATTATATATTGAATAATAATTTTAGACTATATTAAACTTGTTTAATAATATCTTAGATACTCACCTTCCAAAACATGAAAATGGCATAGGCCACTCCGCCTAATAAAGCCATGGAGTGTAGTATTTCTTTTAAACGCCCTAAAGCTGTAAGCTTTGGCTGCTGCAAAGCCAACTGGGCATGTGTTTGTGAAGCGTTTATGCCCATATTAATGACTGTTGGTAAATTTGGATCCTGACTAAAGACACCAGCCCTTTCACAGGCCATTTGTATCTCGGTCGCTGTTAGACCTTTGGACCGTAGAAACTGTTGTTTTTGCAGCAAAGTGGTATGGCGTACTTTGGCATTATTTAGAAAATTCACAGCAGTTGTTATCTGCAAATAAGTTAAACAAATTATATTAAAGAAAACAATGTACATCCAACTTACCAATGACTCACGTGGTGCTGGTTCATCTTGTGTCATTTGTATGGCCAACTGTCCTTCCCTCAGTACATTGTTGTCCATGCTCTGTTGTAGTCCTGTAGTTGTATTTACCGTGTCACCGGTATCAGTATTGCTTGACATTCTTAATTCGACTGCAATTTTAATTTTAACTTATTTTTTTATGTTCTAATCTCATAAAAGTTTTCTTGTTTTTTTTTCAAAAAAATAGTTCTTTAGTTGGCGTCTGTTATTGTAATTTCCCGTATTTGCATAAAATTAAAAAAAAATTAATAAAATGCTGATGAATTAAGAGACTGAAAGAGATTGTAGTTGATTTGTCAATTTTATGTCTCTGCATATAATGAAAAATTAAACAGAGTTGTAAACTAAGGTACTTGGAACAATTTAAAAAATAAATTTAAATGCAACGTTATCTTTTTAAAATTATCTAATAAATCGAAAAATATTATTCAATTAAATGGCATAAATCAAGATTCTGATAAAAGTTTGTATTTTAATATTTTTTTTTATTAAAAGCATAAAAACAAGCCCGCTCTGTCTTAATTTTGTTGTTGTAGGAATTTAAAGTCTTTATATATAATAGCATATATATCTTATAGTTAATAAATTATCTGAATAATATGGGTTTCATTGAATAGTAAGAATATTAACACAAAAAAATTATTAAATATACATAAAGTATTTAGTGGACAGACGTTTTATCACAATTTTATCAGAAAAACTATTATTTAGCAACTTCATATATGAATTTTTGTATTTTGTATTACTATTTTTATTATACATCTCTGATTTCACTAACAATTGGCAACTTCTTTATAAACAGCTGTTCTGTTAAAAAGAGCACACTGTATATACAATTTCATTGATATTCCGTACAACAAGTGAAATAGCTAGATAAAAAATTGTGACGAATAAGAAAAAATAATTTTCCGGAGTCGAACGCATAATTTCACAAATCAATCAAGTTTTTAAATTTCTAATGCAATAAAATCTAACAAAGCCGCAGGAAAACGCACAAAAATAGTGAATGAATTATTGAAGTTTGAGAATATATAGAAGTTATTGTGAACAAATAAAAGTAGCTTCCAGAAAAACTCTCCAAAAACCACAATTGAAAAACTAACCTACCAAGTTCCAAGCAATTGCATTTTCACTCAACACACACACACATAAACTGACAAAAAAACTAGCCTTCATTCCAAGTAACATTTGTGGCTGTGCATTGTTGAGATAGAAAACCTTAAAAAGTGAAATTTCATGGCTTGTGCAGCAACAGCTGCAGGTAAAGATGCCAATACAGGAAGCACAAATTCGGGTTTAGTAGCCGCTGCTACTGGTGGAGCAAATGCATCTACTTCTAGCTCAGCCGCAGCAGGTGGTGCTGTTGGTGGTGTAGGCTCATCATCAGCTGCAGCCGTTGTTGCTGGAACTTCACAATCCAACGGCGGTGGTGTTATGAATCGTCAAGCACGTTTTGCTATGGAGGGTGTAGGCGCCCGTGTTATAAGAGGTCCCGATTGGAAATGGGGTAAACAGGTAGGTGTGTTTTTATTACAGGAGATTGGTGGTAGTAGAGTGTTTAATTATAATTGTTAATGTTAATTTGGTTGTTGCACTGGAATGTGTGTAGAATAATACTGTGTGACAACATTATGCCAATGCTTGTATTCATTTATTGTCATTGACCTTTTATTTGACTTTTTGGTTTTGTCGTTGATTGAATATAATTTAATTTATTATTGTAATGATTCTTGTTTGGATTTTCGATTTGAAAAAATTATTTCTTATAAAAATAATCAATATGAATTTGTTAAGTGTGTAAATGGTAGGATAAAAAATCTTTAGAGGTTTAGAAATAGGTATAATCTGTTAATTTTAAAGACTTACGATTGAGGCTAAAATTGAACTATGTAAAAAACATACTTTTAAAGCTAAAATTGAATTACCTGCGTTTAAGCTAATTTTCTAATTCTAAAAATTGTATAGGTATTTATTTGTCAAACTGAGAAATTCTGAATGACTTTGGGGCTGATTTTAGAAAACGAAGTAACAAACGTTTGTTGTATGAGAAAAAATAAAATAAAAAAGTTTTATCGAGCTCGAGGCCAATTATTTGTAAAAAATGTGTATATTATTTATTAAATTATTTCTTCCAATATTTCGATATCCTTCGGATATCATTATCAATGGGTTCATTATTGAAGGTGGAGACAATAATACGTCTCTTATAAAAATATAATTGTAACTCATTCCTTGATAATGATATCCGAAGGATATCGAAATATTGGAAGAAATAATTTAATAAATAATATACACATTTTTTACAAATAATTGGCCTCGAGCTCGAAAAAACTTTTTTATTTTATCAAAAGAAAAGTCGAACAAAAATCAAAATTTAATTTAAGAAAAAATAAAATTTTAAACATTTTCCCAGTAATCTTCTAACAATTCAAGACTTTATCAATACGTATAAAAAATTTCTTCAAAATAGGTATGTAAATTTATAAAATGAGCTTTCATAAAAAATAAATTTGAATATTTTCATTCTATTTATCTATCCTCTATTTAGAATGATTTGACTTCAAAATATTATATGTAAATTTTTGTATTTTTCATGAGTATGGTTTCTTACACTTATTGTTTTGATTTAAAATAACAAACAAAAAACAAAAAGTCGCAATACATTATCAATTAATTTTTAATTGCACGTTTATAAAAAAAAGCCTGTCTTTCAAAGCTAAAATCGATAAGCAAGGTTTATTTTTAAATAAACTGTACAAACATTAAAGCGAAAAAATTAATAAAATTTATTTTATAAACAACTTGTTTCTAGTGATAGTAACTGTAAAATGCATTTCAATAATAAAACACGTTTTAATTATCGTGTTCTAATCAAAGTATTTAAACTTAACATACATATATACAAATAAATAGTAAAATAAACTAAATTATATTTACATATTCTTTTACCATAGGATGGTGGGGAAGGTCACGTTGGCACTGTGAGAAATTTCGAATCTTCCGAAGAAGTCGTTGTTGTTTGGGATAATGGTACAGCTGCTAATTATCGTTGCGCCGGCGCTTACGATTTACGTATACTGGATAGTGCACCCACTGGCATTAAGCATGATGGAACCATGTGCGATACCTGCCGTCAACAGCCCATCTTCGGTATACGTTGGAAATGTGCCGAGTGTGTTAATTATGATTTGTGCTCGATTTGTTATCATGGCGATAAGCATCATTTGCGACATCGTTTCTATCGTATTGCCACACCAGGCGGTGAACGTACCATGATTGAACCACGACGTAAATCGAAAAAAGTGGCAGTACGTGGTATATTTCCGGGAGCACGTGTGGTACGCGGTGTCGATTGGCAGTGGGAGGATCAGGATGGTGGCGTGGGACGCCGGGGCAAAGTTAACGAAATACAGGATTGGTCTTCGGCCTCGCCACGTTCTGCCGCTTATGTTGTGTGGGATAACGGTGCGAAGAATCTGTATCGTGTTGGTTTTGAAGGAATGGCTGATTTGAAGGTACATAAGTTGGATTATTTTGTTAAAGAGAATACATACATATATTTTTGGTAGCGAATGTTTAATATATTTTCAGACTAAGATATTGTAGGGCACATTAGTATTTTACCCTGTATATCATTACAGTGTAATGTTTGCCTAAATACTATAGTATCTAAATTATTAAATTTTTCTTTAGTTCGAATATCACGAATAAATCGAATTATTCAAATATTTACATTCAACATTTTCTTTATACTCTCTTCAGGTCGTCAACGATGCCAAAGGCAATACAGTTTATCGCGATCATCTTCCGCTATTGGGAGAAAATGGACCGGGTAAGGGACCACATGGCTTTCAAATTGGCGACAAAGTTACCGTCGATTTGGACTTGGAAATTGTACAATCTTTGCAACATGGCCATGGCGGTTGGACAGACGGTATGTTTGAGTGTCTTAATAATGTTGGTTTGGTCGTTGGTATCGATGAGGATCACGACATTGTGGTTGGTTACAATTCCGGTAATCGTTGGACCTTTAATCCGGCCGTGCTTACAAAGGTGGCCTCACAAATAACAGCACCACCAGAGTTTCAAGTGGGCGATATTGTCAAGATATGCTCGGACGTAGAGAGTATTAAACAATTGCAAAGGGGCCACGGTGAATGGGCTGATGCCATGCAATTGACATTGGGAAAAGTTGGTAGAGTGCAACAAGTGTATCATGATAATGATCTGAAAGTAGAGGTGGGTAATACATCGTGGACGTATAATCCTTTGGCAGTAACTAAAGTAGCTTCCGCCAATGCAGATGGCAGTTGTGTGCCGGTAATATCAAGTGGTGAACGTTTGTCGGCTATATTAAAGAAATTGTTTGAGCCCAGTGTTTCAGGTGATGCCACGGAGGAGTTTGTCAAGGCAGCAGCTAATGGTTATGCGGTAGGTTTTAATAATTAAAGTATGCCTTTATATAAAAATATACCTATATATACATATATTTATATTAAATTTTATATTACAGGCCCGTTGTGAGGAATACTTAACTGGTGCGGTACAAGCTTCCAGCAGTTCATCTTCAGCTGCTGCTGGCCATTCATCAGCTGTTGCCTCCCAGTCTGTTAATACCATAGCAGATGTTAATGGTGTCTTTGCTGGTCATACTGCTTTACAGGCAGCTAGCCAAAATGGTCACATTGAAGTTATACAAGTCTTACTCTGCCATAACGTGGATGTTGAAATCGAAGATAAAGATGGTGACCGAGCAGTACACCATGCCGCCTTTGGCGATGAACCAACTGTTATTGAATTACTCTCTAAGGCTGGGGCAGATCTTAATGCTCGCAATAAACGCAGACAAACTGCTTTGCATATAGCCGTAAATAAGGGCCATTTGAATGTGGTGAAAACATTATTAAGCTTGGGTTGCCATCCTAGCTTGCAGGATTCCGAGGGTGATACTCCTCTGCACGATGCCATCTCCAAAGAACACGATGAAATGCTAAGCTTATTATTGGACTATGGCGCTGATATAACTCTTACCAATAACAATGGTTTCAATGCCTTGCATCATGCTTCTCTTAAGGGCAATCCTAGTGCTATGAAGATTTTATTAACAAAAACCAATCGACCCTGGATTGTGGAAGAAAAGAAAGATGATGGTTATACCGCCTTACATTTGGCCGCTTTAAATAATCATGTTGAAATTGCTGAATTACTGGTACACATGGGCAAGGCCAATATGGACAGACAAAATGTTAATCTACAGACTGCTTTACATTTAGCCGTAGAACGTCAGCATGTACAGATTGTTAAACTTTTGGTACAGGAGGGTGCCAATCTTAACATTCCCGATAAGGACGGTGATACGCCACTACACGAAGCCTTAAGACACCATACTCTATCACAGCTGAAACAATTGCAAGATGTTGAAGGTTTTGGCAAACTATTGATGGGTCTTAGAAATCCGAATAACAAAAAGGCATCTGCCTCTATAGCCTGTTTTCTGGCTGCCAATGGAGCAGATTTAACCCTTAAGAATCGTAAATTGCAAACACCTTTAGATTTATGTCCAGATCCGAATCTATGCAAGACTTTGGTCAAATGCTACAACGAACGTAAAACCGATGATTCGGATTTGCCGGGTAATGTTGCTGGTACCAGTACAAGAGCTAAAGCTTTGGCCCATACTTCCGTATCAGCCAATCCTAGACCTTTGTCAGCAGTGGCTGCCGGTCCATCTTCTATTAATACAGCGGTTCCACCTAATATACCACTACTTGCGGTATCCACGGGTTCAGTTAATGGTGGCCTTAACACTTTGGCACAGGATCTAACACAATCTTTACATATATCTTCCTCAGCCACCGATACAACAAATGCTTCTACTTTGGAGGAATGTTTCTTATGCTCAGACTATAAACGTGATACGGTATTTAAAGTAAGTTCTTTAGTTACATATATTGTAAGAATCCTAATGATTTATATATATTTTTTTATTGTTTAGCCTTGTGGCCATGTTTGCTGCTGCGACAATTGTGCACCTCGTGTTAAGAAATGTTTGATTTGTCGGGAGGCTGTATCCTCGCGTGAAAAAATCGATGAGTGTTTGGTTTGCTCGGATCGCCGCGCCGCTGTTTTCTTTAAACCCTGCGGCCATATGGTAGCTTGTGAGAATTGTTCCAGTTTAATGAAGAAGTGTGTATTGTGTCGTACACAGATAGAAGAAATCATGCCTTATTCATTGTGTTGTGGTGGGGAAGGAAGCATAGAAAAGGTATATGTTTATTCGCATTTGAAAAATTATATTAGACTAAGTGGTTTTTATTAGTATTTATACTTGTTGCAGGTGCAAAATCCCAATATGCATAATGAAAATGAGAAGCCTCAGGCTATGCTGCCCACTGGTGGTGGTATAAATACTTCCGGTCATGGTGTAGCCATGAATAATACCTTAACAACTACACCCAATGGCAATGCTGCCCAACAAGTTCAGTCGCAAAATAATCTATTGGTAGCCGCAGCAGCAGCAAATAATGCTAGTAACAGTGTTATGGTAGCACCATCCAATGTTAACAATTTCCAAATGGATGATGTACAAAAGCTCAAACAGCAATTACAGGATATTAAAGAACAGGTAAGTGTTGGCTTAAATAATACCTAGGCAAATAACTTTACAATCTTTCTAGGTTACACATAATTTAAACTGTACATTTAAAACTTAGTTTAACTAAGCAGCTTTGTGTGTTTTTAACCATGCTTACAATCCTCTTAAATATTTATTCATTTTATCAATTTTTTTCATTTCAGACCATGTGTCCTGTTTGTTTTGATCGCATGAAAAATATGGTTTTTTTATGTGGTCATGGTACTTGTCAAAATTGTGGTGATCAAATTGACGGTTGTCCAATATGCCGCAAAACCGTCGAAAAGCGTATTTTATTATTTTAATCATAAACTTTTTAAATAGTCTCCTACTATTTATATTTCCAAAAGTATACATCCACATTAATACAACACACTAAATCCCTGCCTTATTAACACACTATTATTATTTATTTTCATACATTTAACTCTTAGTTGCACCGAAAATAGCATTTTAAAAGCTCTTTTTATCTCATTAATTTTATATCATGATATTGAAAATTTTCAAAGAAAATTGTGTTAAAAACTACTTATGATTGACTCTAACAATTTAAATATTTCACTTGAGTTTTATTCGTATTTCATTGATGTTTTTTATTCGTCTTAATCTTTATTTGTTCCACTTATTTCTTATATAATTTATAAATAAATTTCTTATATTAGATTTCAACTTTTTTTTTCTTAGATACGTACATGATTTTTACAAATAACAAATTTTATAATTTTGCGTAATAATCCCCATAATATTATATACATACAATATATATTTTATATACATTAAAAATAATTACCAAGAATTTATTTTATAGCAAATGTTTGTGAAAGTGCTGTAAATTTAGCTTAAATGACCGGTGGAGGTAAGTTAGAAAAGCGATTTAGAGAAATTAAATTTTGTTCTTAATAAAGAAGATCATTTTAGCTCATTAGCAATTGCAATCACGTATGCGGACGACTGCATTTTCGTGACAATGGGCCAAACGTTGATTAGCTTTGCGGACTCGAAGAAGTCCACAATTTTTTCGCTAATCGTATCAAATGTGCTGTAAATTTAGCTTAAACCTCGGAGAAAGTAAGTTAAATAGGTGGAATTAAATTTTGTTCTTAATAAAATGATGAATTTTAACTAATCATCAAAAGCAACATGTAGGTAATCATCTACATGGACGACTGCACTATTATGGCTACGGGCCGCAAGGTTGATCAGCTTTGCGGTATATGGTCCTCTCGAGAAAATCCACAATTTATTCATTTCACAGGCATCGGAACGACTCATGTTCACTTAGACAAAGCACACACTGTTGTTGCAACCTGTAGTTATAACCAACAAAGTCATCACCGTCGATTGAAGGTCACTGCCTGTACGAAGGACGGCAGTAAATCCATAAATTGTGGATGATATATTTGATACCTTTTCATGCATAACTTACGAAATAGGAACAAGGTTCTCGAAACCCAGACGACAATGGTTAAAGAAACCTTGCTGGATATCTTACAATTGTACGTCCAATGGTCAGCTGTGTTGCTCACCAGCTTCTGCTGGTCAAGGAAAAAACGTCACAGTTACTTCTGGTATGTCGCAGCAGAACGGTTTGTTAAATTATTATAATGGGAACTACATAGAATTATTTAAGTGTATTAATGCAGGATGTATTCAAATAACCTATCAACATTATCTGAAGAAAACAGTTTCCACAGTTTATGCCGTGGTGAAATTTGATAAACGTAGAAATCATACAATTGAATGCTCTTCTCATTATGTATGAGAACATTATACATTGGTATGAGCTGGATCCAGTTAATAGCAGCCTAAAGTAGACGCCAGAAAGATGAGATGGAGCCAACAAACCTAGAAATATATCAATTCCTGGCTCTCCATGGTTATTTACGAGGTTAGCATGCAGAGGTATTTTGAATCATTTGATAGCATCTGGAGCGGAAAACAATAACTCTTTTGATACATCTGAGATGAGAATGGACCAACAATCTTAATGCTTAATATCCTTCCTTTAAAGCTTTTGGTTACAGTTTCTTAAAATCACAAGGCTAAAGGATTTGAATTCAAAGTGCATTTTTGTAAGGAATTCAAAAAATAAATTGGTGTACTTTAAAAGAAAAAATTTTATAGTCGTTTTTGTAACGTCAAGTGTCAATTTAAAATAGTAGTTTAAACAATTTCCAAAATGGCCACTCATTTAATTTCATTAAAGCTTCCACAGTCAAATAAATCATTTTCAATGAGCATGATGAGCGACCCAAGGCTATCAGCTTCACAACAGGTCTCCAAATTTGAAGCTGATCTGCGCAAACAATGTTGCGTTTAATCTGTTTGCTGTGTCTTGCGCCAACATGATTTTAATGGCCGAGTTGCATGCAAAAAACCGTTTACAAACCCGAAAAACAGACTGCGCAGGCTAAAATTCGCCAAAGAACATTTTTACAAAGAATCTGCACTTTGGAATTCGATCATATTCGCCGATGAATCTAAGTTTACCATATTCGATTCAGATGGCATGTCGTATGTTTGGCGGAAACCAAATACAGAAAAAAAAACCTAATGCCAACAGTGAAGCATGGTGTTGGCAGTGTCATGGTTTGGGCCTGTATATCAGGTGCTGATACTGAAAATTTAACATTTGTTGAAACAACCATGGACATATTCTGAAGGACAACTTGTTGGAAAGCGCATAGAAACTGTATAAAAGATCAGACTTTAGGTTTTACCAGGATAACGATCCAAAGCACAAATCGGGTGTTGTGCAAACGTGGCCACATTTGATGATACCGCCACCATCGTCAAAATTTAATATGTATTATCGAAAAATGTTGGTCAATTTTAGAAATTAGCATAATAAAACATAAAATTTTTAACAAAAACGATTTAGAAAGCGTGCAATAAATTATTTTTGTTTGTTAGACTATAACATCTTTTCTTTTAAATAACATCAATTTCTTTTTTAAGTTCCTGTTAGTTTTCTTTTTATGGAGCTTTGAAAACAAAAAAATTCACTACATAAAAAGACTGAACCACTGTAGATACATATGTACATATCGTCATATTAAATGCAAACTGACGTAACTACACAAAATATAGAAATTGAGTTTTTTTTTTATCGATTATGGTTCGTTTTATTAAAATACATGCTCGTGCAAAATTTTAGATTCCTACCATCAAAAATGGCGATTTTATTAACGAAATTCAAACGGACGTAACTAAATGCAAAAAGACGTAACTACACATTTATATGAAAATAGGGATGCCAATCCTTATATCTCGATCCTGAAAATAATATGATTTTCGGGATTTACGAAATCCCAAATCCCAGGATTTGCCAAAAAGTAATCCTTGCATTTTCCGATTAACGGAAAATCATGAAATTTTTCGGAATTTTGCCGATATTATTATGTATTAGTCGTAAGTAAGAAATTATAATTTTGTAGTTTATAATTTAATAATTATATAATTTTTTAATTCATAAATTATTTATAATTTCAAAATCCCGAATCCCATGATTCCCCAAAAAAAATCCCTATTGGTAACACTGATTGTTGGCTAACGGTACATTTTTTCTTTTTTGTTTTCTATGTTCGTTCATTCACAAAATTCATAATAAAAAAGTTAAAAAAAGGAAACGTATTTTAATTCAAAAGTGTAAACAATTTAAAATGGTAAAATTCAAAACAATAGATAAGGTTTTTTAAATATCTCTTAAACTGTAAGAGACTAAAATACTAGTATATAGTGAGTATGTTTTTTCTTAACCTTTTCAAGTAGTTTTCGAAAATTCAAATTTATTTTTAATCGGAAAGTTATACGGACCAATAGATTTTACATACCCGATTGTCAATTTTGTTCCACTGTGCTAGAAATACACAAGAACTAAAACATCGCTTTGAAAGTCTAACATCTGTTACGCGCCGTTAAATACTTTCAAAGAAAATTTAAATAACGATCCAAATGACCGGTTAAGGGGGTATAAAAGCTGGCCCGCTAGTTCATTAAGCAAAGTTTATCTCAACCAGGGTTTGGCACGTAAGCATATAACATACTTCACACCCCAGGAAGTATGTTTAAAATATCGAAAAGGAATCTCAAAAAAAAAAAAAGAAGCACCTAAGGAAAAGGAAGGACTGATTATATTAATATGGCCAGATGGTTGCCATATAGGGGTACACTGGTCCCATCCCCAACCTATGACTGGTGAAGTACCCTGAATTTAACCTGTCCCGTTTACAAAACAAACGTAAAAATAAATTACGCGTACCATAGCCCCTTTCTTCCTAGCATCCATTTTAAAAAAAGGTTTAGCAAATCATTTTCAAAAAAGTCTCAATACAATTTTATTTAGTTCAAATGTAATAATCATAGCAATAATAATACTTAAAAATAATAGTACTAAAAATAATTATTACTAATAATAATAATAACACTACTAATAATATACTTAAATGCCTTTAGGGGGTTGAAACGACGTTGTTGTTGATTACGTTGTTGTAGCTCATTTGTTGTATCGCATGTTGTTGTGGCTCTTGTTGTTGCAGCGCATGCTGTTGTAGCGCATGTTGTCGTGGCTCTTGTTGTTGTAGTGCATCTTGTTGTTGTTGTATTTATTGTAGTTCACGTAGTAAATTGCACTAGCAAACTTTTAATTGTTCTTTTCTTATTTATTTAAAATTTTTATTTTTTTTATATTTGTTCTTTGTTTTTCCATCTCGGATTTTAGTTTTAAAGATTTCTATTATTGTCTCCCTTTTTTTTTTATTTGTATTTTCTTGCGTGTTGAACAAAACGTTGAGGATTTATTTGTTTATTTGTTGTTTCGAGTTCTTAAATTATTATGTTAATTATTTTATTTACTTCAAGTATTTTCTTTGATTTTTTTTATAAATTTTTATTATAAATTTTACCGTTTCTAACCGTTATGTTTTTAAGCTCTTTTTTTAATATTGTTTTTACTAATTTAGTTAATTCTTAAATTATTATATTTTTTTGTTTCACAGTCTCCTCTGTTAATTTTAATTTTAAAATGTGTTTAAATTATTATTTATGCATATACCTAGTTTACATTTATTGTTGTTTGTTTGGATTTCTTTTATATATATTTATATTCATAATTTATCAAGAGTTATTTTATTATTAATTATAATATTCACATTTATCACGTTTACTTTACATTATGTTTAAATAAGATTTTAATTTTGTTAGATTTCATTTAAGAAAATATTTAGTTCTTTGTAATTGATTAAAATATATTTTTTTTTAAATTAGTTTTTTTTATTTTTATTTGCTTTTTTAAAAAAAATGCTGAGGTTTCCTTTTCTTAGTTTTACTTTGTATTACATTTCTTCTTCTTCCTTTTAAATCTTTATCACTTTTCTCATATTGTTTTGTTAAAAAGTTTCTGATTATTTCACTAAATTTTGTTACATACATTTCCATAGTTTTACAATATAGTATAAATAGTTAGTTTCAGGTTGTTGGTTTTCCTTTTTTTATGATTTATTTAGCAAAATTCAACTTTTCCGTCCATTGTATAAGGCTTTAGGTTTCACTTGAATTCAATGTTCACGTTTGTTACTAAATTATTTAAAGCCAAATACGTACATCGATACTCCTAAGATTTAGTATTAATGTGTCATTATACTATTCTTATTAGGTTTATAATATTTTTATGTTTGTAATTCTTAGTTGTAAGAATATTTATGTTTTGGGATATAAAATAGGACATACGTCCTTGGACTTTTAGATTGTTAATTGCCCCTTTTCAAAAATTCTGGGTTTTGGAAATTTTTTTTTTATATTTTTGAGGTCCTTTTACACACACCTTATTATCCATCATTCATACGCGCTTTTCGCACATCACTTTTCCGGTTTTACAAGAAAAATCAAGGAAATGTTATTTTTACTTAATAGAGTTACACGCACAGATTGAAACATGTTTTTCTTTTTTTAAATTTCTTAAGGATATTAAAATGTATTTGCTTGTATAATTTGAAAAATTACAATTTCCTTTCTTTTCCCAAACTTTTATGAAATAACAATAAACTCTTTAACACGTCCACTATTAACAATATTTTCACTGGATGCTCAAATTGTCCTCGTTATTTTACTGCGCTTTTAATTACTTGCGACAATAAAATTCTTATATAATTTTTTCCGTACACGACTGGACTCTTAGACTGTTTTTAACCAACTAACTTTTTCAACTTACGATGATGCCTGTACAACTTTACCAAAAATGCCAATTCGCAATAACAACCAAAAAAAACTAACTGTTTTCCACATTCTTTGCATTTTTGGCATTCCACTGTAAGAATGTGTGTGTGTATCAACAAGGCTGATGAAAAAAAAAATCTCTACACAATGCATGTTAAGTGCACGACGCAATTATGAGAGTGTATGTTTGTGGGTGAGAAAGAACGAGAAAGAAACAACATATGAGTGCGCACGACAATCACGTTACATTTTCTTTCTAGAACGTTCTTTTTGTTTACTCAGTTTTAAATACGTAACTAACAATCCCTAGCAACGAGAAAGAGAGTTGTTACTAACAAAAAAAAACTGAGGAATTTCAAATATGTCGTTGGTATGTGCAAACAAGTGGAAGAAGGCAAGGTGTACAAGTATGTATGTACATATATGGACATAAAAGAATTGAAATCTGATGGTACCGTAATATGGTATGATGTATTGGGTATGGTAGAAATCACTAAGTTTAACATGAACAGTGACTGTAAAAAAAATCCGTAACAAACCTGCTTCAAATCGACATCTAAGATAATTGGTTTGAACAGGCAGGATTTCGGCGCGATCAGAATATGAAAAAGAATATGTACAAACATACGTGTGGCACGACCCACGAAGCCGGGCAACACTAAACTGAGCGTTGAGCGTTCAGGCACGAATGTCAGAGGCGTGATATTTGCCAATATACCTACCCTGCAGGTCTTCGATGTCGTACAAGGCATTGCCTATCCTTTTCCTTATTCGGCATTTTACAAATTTAGGGTTAAATTTAGCATTTATTCCTCTTTTGAACTTGCTTTGGGAGTGATTCCGGCGAAAAACTTCTTGACCTTCAATAAAATTCACGGGTTTGGATCTCATATTATATGTTCTTGAGGCTTTCTCATGGGCGATATTAAGGTTTTGACTTATCTTTTCCCTTATATGTTGAAGTTTATCGGAATGTTTCACCACAGTATCATCAGACATGATATTTAATTTTTCCAACAGTTGGTACGAGGATCCATGTAGGATCATATTTTGGCCAAAAACGGCAAAGTAGGGCGAACATTGGGTAGCTGTATGAAAATCACTACGTACAATTGACAGTATCTTATGAATGTCCCTGTCCCAATTTGTATGATCTGACTCGTCTTTGACAAAATAACGAATTTTGGAAATAATTTCCCTGTTAGCTCTCTCGGATGCGTTCGCCTGAGGTGAATAAAATCCGGTTGTTATGTGAGTAATACCGTAAACTTCAAAGAATTCCCTAATTTCCTTAGACGTGAATTGTTTGGCATTGTCGCTATGGACATATTGCGGTACCCCGTAGGTACAAAAGATCTCCTTCTGGAAAAACTCAATAACATTACTTGCCGTAGCCGATTTCATAGGTTTTAAAAACAAAAATTTGCTGAGGTGATCGATAACTATGAACATTTGACAGTTTTTTGATTTTGTGCAAGGATAGGGTCCCAAAAAATCGCAGTATAACCTCTGAAAAGGTCGGGTCGTTATAATTTGGTTTCCCATAGGTGGACGTAGGGTCTGATTTGAAGGTTTTATTATTTTGCATTCGTTGCAATTCTTGACATACATTTTGACGTCACGTGCCATCTGAGGCCAGAAATATTTTTGTCGGATGCGGTACAGTGTCTTATTATACCCGCCGTGACAGCCTTCACTATGAGCAGACTTTATAACGTCAGCAGTTAAGGTTTTGGGTAACCACAACCTCCAAGGACTTTCTTCGTTATCATCGCCGTTTCGAAATTTTACTCGTTTGTAAATATGGTCTTCTATGACATCTAAGTCGGGTAATCGGTCCTTATTTCTAATTATTTCCTCCCTTATTCTTTCATATTCTGGGTCATTAAATTCCGGTGATTTCGGGTCTATTTCAGGAGCTGATTCACAAACTTGTATTTCGTCCACGTCAAATCGTGATAAGGTGTCTGGCACTACGTTCATTGAACCCTTACGATGTTCAATAGTGAAAACGAAATTTTGGAGTTTTAGACTCCATCGAGCTAATCTGCCATTTAAATCTTTCTGGCTCATAAGCCAACGTAAGCTCGAATGGTCTGTGATGATTTTAAATGGGAGTCCCTCCACATATTGTCTGAATCTCTTTACACAAATCACAGCCGCCAAACATTCTAATTCGGTCACAGTATAGTTACGCTGTGCCTTGTTCAATTTCTGGGACACGAACGCAATTGGGTGTTCCCTACCGTCGTCGTCTAATTGGAATAGAACTCCGCCGACGCCAATTCGTGACGCATCGCACTGAATCGTAAACTCTTTAGAAAAATTTGGTTGGGCCAAGACGGGGGCACATGATAGAGCAGATTTTAAACTATTGAAGGAATTAATAGCTTCTGGACTCAGTCGAAACGGTTTTACGGATTTACGTAGGCAGTCGGTAAGTGGACCTGCTAGATCTGAGAAGTTCTTAATAAACGCACGATACCAATTTGCCATGCCTATGAAACGTCGAACTTGGCGAGGGGTTTTGGGTATAGGAAATTGGACCATCGAGGCCACTTTCTCTGGGTCGACTTTGAGAGTGCCGCCACCAATTCTATATCCGAGATATTTGATCTCGCGTTGGCAAAATTTGCTTTTCCCTACATTTATTGTGAGGCCGGCCGATTTTAAGCACTGTGAAACTTCAAATAATATGCGCATGTGGCTATCAAAATCCTGACTACATATAAGGAGGTCGTCTAGGTATATGAAGACGTTGTCCCTTAACCTGGATGGAATGGTTTTATCCATCAGTCGACTCATCGTTTGTGGACCATTGCAAACACCGAATGGCATAACTCGGTACTGATAAAGTGCCCTACCAGGCACGGCAAACGCAGTCTTTTCTTTAGAACTCTCTGACAATTTAATTTGAAAGTACGCATCCTTTAAGTCTACCCCGCTAATAAAATGGGTGTCTTTAAGACGGCTTAGTAGTCCGTTAATATGCGGGAGCGGATAGGAATCCTTTTTCGTCAGTTCGTTAAGTTTGCGACAATCTAGACATATTCTTATTTTGCCTGGTTTACGTACGGTAACAATGGGGCTACACCAGGGAGAGTTCGATTCCTCTATTACGCCTAATTCTAGTAGTCTATCCAGTTCTTCAAATACTTCAGCCTGCTTTGGAGGGGACAATGGGTAGTGTTTTGCCTTTACAGGAGTGGCGTCACCTGTGTTTATATCGTGTTCTAGCAGATGGGTGCAACCGAGTCCTAATTTTTCGTATGATGGAAAGTTCAGAATAACGTTTTCAAGTCTAAGCTTTTGTTCCGGATTTAAATCATGATAAATTGCCTCTGTTTTGCTATTGTTTGCCTCTATGCACTCGATTTTGGGAAATATTTGTGGGGCGATAGCGTAAGCGCGCCAAAAATTGACTCCAAGGTATCCTTCTTGAGATAGAGTCGGCACTATATAAAATATTATCGATTTGATAACTCCTTTAAAATTCACAGGGAGTGAACAATAACCTAAAACTTGATTTTTGGAACCGTTTGCAGTTGAAATACTTGACCTAACTTGTTTCACGTCGATGTTGTATTTTTTTACGAATTCTAAGCTTCCTTTCCCTAGGACTGTCACGTTTGCTCCAGAATCTAAGAGGCAAGTTAGTTCACTGTCAAAAATTTGGATTTTAGCATAGGGCCTACCATCATCAGAGTTTGTCAAATAAGTTGTTTCCAGGGTCTTTCTAAAAGTTTTCCTAAGAGCATAACGAGATCTACATTTAATGATTTGCCGAGAAACTTTTGTGTTGAATAGTTTGCAAGAGTCAAAGTTGTTTGGGGTCGAGTAGAATCGAGAATGGGTTTGTAAGTCAGGTTTACAAAAATCAAAGTTACTTGTTGCTGGGTAAATTCGAGGAGGTGCTTGTAATTCAGGGTTGTGAAAGTCAAAATTGTTGGTTGCTCGGTGTGATCGAGGTGATTGAACGTCAGGGTTTGGACGGGGACCGGAGAGTGAATCCCCCTGTGAGGGTTTACTCTCAAGGTCTAAGCAAATTTCGGGATCTAACTCGTGGAACGAGCACTCCCGATCGCTTGCTCGCTCCGACGTCTGTTTCCCGGATGAGCATTGTTGCACTCCGGAGTCGTAGTGCCTCTCTGTCCACATTTGAAACAGAAGAGTGAGCGTGTGGTTTCGGGACAATAGATGTAGCTATGTCCTGTTTTCAGACAGTTCCAACATTTAATTTTGGAATAGTCCCCCTTAACGTATTGCTTATTAAGTCTTAACGTTTCTATTTGTGGATCGAATTCTTCGTCTACCTCATCACAACTTGTCGATTCACCTACTGGTTCCATCGTAATCTCCTCAACTTGTCGAGGTCGATTTGTTGGGTACCTGAGCGCATTATTTGCAATTAGTGATCTTTCAGCTTCCCTAAGTAAGTCTCGGTACGAATCCAAATCATTGGGTCGAGACACGAAAGTCATATTTAAAAGTTCGGGTCTGATATTTTTCCTTATTATTTTAATTAAGGAGTCGTCATCTAAGGGTCTCTCTAACTTTAGGTTCATTTTAACCAATGCTGAATGAAAGTCATCATAGCTTTCCTTCAGATGTTGTTTCCTAGCGGAAATCTTCATTAAAATGTCGAAATCACTTTCTAGGGTACCGAATTGTTTAATAATGGCCCTTTTTAAAACCGGGTAGGTTGCCCTAGAATTCTGCTTTATGTATGTCCAGAACCAGGTTTCAGCTTTTCCTTTTAGGAAAATATGAAAATTTGCCATTAGGTAATCTTCTGGGCACTGGCTGCGTTCAGTGAGTGTGTCAATTTTAAATAAAAAATCTGATACATCTTCATCTCCACTAAATGAGACATTCCAGTCTTTTAGTTTTATGAAGAAGGAAGCCGAGGAGGCGTTTGAATGAACATTTGAAGCTTGGGAGTTTATACCAGGGGATTGTTGTGTACCTCGATTTTCACGTGACTGACCTAAGTTTCTCCTAATGTCTTCCATCTCTCTCCTAAACTCTTCTTGTGTGTTTCTCATGGTATCCCTTACGTACGCTATCAGAGTGTCCATGGCATCGCTATTCGGTGAGGACGAAATTGGCTGCGGCGGTGGAAGACCAGTATTGTCTTGTGTCGCCATTATTATGCTGGTATTTAAACCCTCTTGTGTCGTGTCTCGCAAGGATGTGTTAGAGAGCTCACTAGATTCTAGAGATCTCGGAACAGAGGAGGTCCTTATTGCTTTAGTACTGGTATCAGACTTTGAAGTCCCTAGACTAATTGTGCTACTCGACCTATTACCTAACGAAGTTCGACCACGACCCGTAACTACTGTAATCTGTTTAATGTCCTGCGTTCCTGTGGAAATCCTACCTCTCCCACTAGAAGTTGCCTGATTCGGGTTGGTATTTCGTGTAACCGGTTTCTTTTTATCGCTTTTATCTGTGCCTGATCGCGTGTTATATTTGTGCATAATGCACTAGTCAACTACAGAAGAAAAGCGGGGCTACTTCTAACCAATAATTTTTCAAGCAAAAAAAAAAAATTGTTGCAGGGGGCAAATATATACCGAATTGAGTTACGAGTGGAGCGAAGTGAACGATGAGAAAAAAAAATTTTGAAACAAAATGCTCAAGGTGTTTAAGTTGTACAGGTACGCGAAGCAGAAAAGAATTTACTAGGCGCTTTTAATTTAATTAACCGTAACCCGAGGTTTAACAAATTCAACAAAATAAAGGGAAATGTTCGAATTTTAGGACGTAAGTGTTAAAATGTGAGAAGTGTTACAAAAATGCTCGGAAGAATGATTTGAAAGAAAATAGGAGAAATTTGGAAACCGTACTATATTTAAAAGTTGTTCTTTTCCAAGTTTTTCCTTTTTTCTTTTGAACAATATTAATAAATTTTGTCTCTTTTATAGGTACATTAATAAAATTCAATTCTAATGAAAAAATGTCTTATTTATTTTAATGTTTTCAGCTAAGATTGAATTTTTGGATTTCTTGTCATATATGTTCTAATGTTTTAGATTCTATACGATATCTTATATTATGATGAAGTATTTTAATGATGTTTTATGTATGTGTATGAATTCATGAAATTTTTTGGATGCTAGGAAGAAACAATGCAGTGGTACATGTGTCGATTGTTTTGTAAGGAAATAAATTTAAATTGTTCGTAAACGAAAAAAAAATCTGTGAAATATGCGTATGGAGGCTATGATACTCTTGGGTGTCATGTCTCTCCATACTCCGTTGGCTAATCAAATCTGTTTCTGTGACAGAATAGGATGTCTCAACGTCATTCCCAAAATTTTTATTTTTTTTTTGTTTTTTTGTAAGCATTTAAAAAAACTATGTTTGTTACTATATGATTCCAACCCTTGATTATCTAGCAACATGCCTACCATTTTTAAAGGAGATAGTCAGGCATGGACTTAGACAATTAAGGTTGGTGCAACATTAAGTCCCACGAGCACAGCATTTTTGCCGCAGTAATACTGACCTCTACGGGGAATCAGTACCAGTCTTGCAATAATCCTTATGATCAGGAACAAAATTTAGGTAGGAAAACTCAGCAACAAAATTTTCAGTGCTTATCATGGTTTTCATAGCAGTTGAATCCGGTTTAGAAGATTCCAGACTTCAAGTCTTATGCAACCGATAGCTAGTTAAATGCTTAAAAAAAAATTAAATTACGAATTTGTAAAAGAAAATATAATCAATTCGTTTTCCTTAAAGTGCTTTCCTAGGTTTATATAAAAAAAGAATTATTGTCACCCTACGGGTGGCTTTCCGTTGGGCGCCATATATGTTACGGCGACCACGTTGCCTTCTACGTTGGTTAATTTTGCTTTGCGTTGGGCGCCATATATGTTACGGCGACCACGTTGCCTTCTACGTTGGTTAATTTTGCTTTTCGTTGGGCGCCATATATGTTACGCGCCGTTAAATACTTTCAAAGAAAATTTAAATAACGATCCAAATGACCGGTTAAGGGGGTATAAAAGCTGGCCCGCTAGTTCATTAAGCAAAGTTTATCTCAACCAGGGTTTGGCACGTAAGCATATAACATACTTCACACCCCAGGAAGTATGTTTAAAATATCGAAAAGGAATCTCAAAAAAAAAAAAAGAAGCACCTAAGGAAAAGGAAGGACTGATTATATTAATATGGCCAGATGGTTGCCATATAGGGGTACACTGGTCCCATCCCCAACCTATGACTGGTGAAGTACCCTGAATTTAACCTGTCCCGTTTACAAAACAAACGTAAAAATAAATTACGCGTACCATAGCCCCTTTCTTCCTAGCATCCATTTTAAAAAAAGGTTTAGCAAATCATTTTCAAAAAAGTCTCAATACAATTTTATTTAGTTCAAATGTAATAATCATAGCAATAATAATACTTAAAAATAATAGTACTAAAAATAATTATTACTAATAATAATAATAACACTACTAATAATATACTTAAATGCCTTTAGGGGGTTGAAACGACGTTGTTGTTGATTACGTTGTTGTAGCTCATTTGTTGTATCGCATGTTGTTGTGGCTCTTGTTGTTGCAGCGCATGCTGTTGTAGCGCATGTTGTCGTGGCTCTTGTTGTTGTAGTGCATCTTGTTGTTGTTGTATTTATTGTAGTTCACGTAGTAAATTGCACTAGCAAACTTTTAATTGTTCTTTTCTTATTTATTTAAAATTTTTATTTTTTTTATATTTGTTCTTTGTTTTTCCATCTCGGATTTTAGTTTTAAAGATTTCTATTATTGTCTCCCTTTTTTTTTTATTTGTATTTTCTTGCGTGTTGAACAAAACGTTGAGGATTTATTTGTTTATTTGTTGTTTCGAGTTCTTAAATTATTATGTTAATTATTTTATTTACTTCAAGTATTTTCTTTGATTTTTTTTATAAATTTTTATTATAAATTTTACCGTTTCTAACCGTTATGTTTTTAAGCTCTTTTTTTAATATTGTTTTTACTAATTTAGTTAATTCTTAAATTATTATATTTTTTTGTTTCACAGTCTCCTCTGTTAATTTTAATTTTAAAATGTGTTTAAATTATTATTTATGCATATACCTAGTTTACATTTATTGTTGTTTGTTTGGATTTCTTTTATATATATTTATATTCATAATTTATCAAGAGTTATTTTATTATTAATTATAATATTCACATTTATCACGTTTACTTTACATTATGTTTAAATAAGATTTTAATTTTGTTAGATTTCATTTAAGAAAATATTTAGTTCTTTGTAATTGATTAAAATATATTTTTTTTTAAATTAGTTTTTTTTATTTTTATTTGCTTTTTTAAAAAAAATGCTGAGGTTTCCTTTTCTTAGTTTTACTTTGTATTACATTTCTTCTTCTTCCTTTTAAATCTTTATCACTTTTCTCATATTGTTTTGTTAAAAAGTTTCTGATTATTTCACTAAATTTTGTTACATACATTTCCATAGTTTTACAATATAGTATAAATAGTTAGTTTCAGGTTGTTGGTTTTCCTTTTTTTATGATTTATTTAGCAAAATTCAACTTTTCCGTCCATTGTATAAGGCTTTAGGTTTCACTTGAATTCAATGTTCACGTTTGTTACTAAATTATTTAAAGCCAAATACGTACATCGATACTCCTAAGATTTAGTATTAATGTGTCATTATACTATTCTTATTAGGTTTATAATATTTTTATGTTTGTAATTCTTAGTTGTAAGAATATTTATGTTTTGGGATATAAAATAGGACATACGTCCTTGGACTTTTAGATTGTTAATTGCCCCTTTTCAAAAATTCTGGGTTTTGGAAATTTTTTTTTTATATTTTTGAGGTCCTTTTACACACACCTTATTATCCATCATTCATACGCGCTTTTCGCACATCACTTTTCCGGTTTTACAAGAAAAATCAAGGAAATGTTATTTTTACTTAATAGAGTTACACGCACAGATTGAAACATGTTTTTCTTTTTTTAAATTTCTTAAGGATATTAAAATGTATTTGCTTGTATAATTTGAAAAATTACAATTTCCTTTCTTTTCCCAAACTTTTATGAAATAACAATAAACTCTTTAACACGTCCACTATTAACAATATTTTCACTGGATGCTCAAATTGTCCTCGTTATTTTACTGCGCTTTTAATTACTTGCGACAATAAAATTCTTATATAATTTTTTCCGTACACGACTGGACTCTTAGACTGTTTTTAACCAACTAACTTTTTCAACTTACGATGATGCCTGTACAACTTTACCAAAAATGCCAATTCGCAATAACAACCAAAAAAAACTAACTGTTTTCCACATTCTTTGCATTTTTGGCATTCCACTGTAAGAATGTGTGTGTGTATCAACAAGGCTGATGAAAAAAAAAATCTCTACACAATGCATGTTAAGTGCACGACGCAATTATGAGAGTGTATGTTTGTGGGTGAGAAAGAACGAGAAAGAAACAACATATGAGTGCGCACGACAATCACGTTACATTTTCTTTCTAGAACGTTCTTTTTGTTTACTCAGTTTTAAATACGTAACTAACAATCCCTAGCAACGAGAAAGAGAGTTGTTACTAACAAAAAAAAACTGAGGAATTTCAAATATGTCGTTGGTATGTGCAAACAAGTGGAAGAAGGCAAGGTGTACAAGTATGTATGTACATATATGGACATAAAAGAATTGAAATCTGATGGTACCGTAATATGGTATGATGTATTGGGTATGGTAGAAATCACTAAGTTTAACATGAACAGTGACTGTAAAAAAAATCCGTAACACATCTCTTCTGCTGAGTCTTCAAATTTCGTCAAAATCTGTTCAGAAGTTTAGAAATTAATGTATTAATACCAAAAAGAAAACTTTTTACCCACTACTGCGACTTTTTGCAGTTACGTCTTTTTGTTTAAAAAAAGTGGAAAGTCAAAAGAACGCAACTAACATAAAAACTTAAATGTTCAAAAAAAAATAAAAATATCTTCACCAATAAATAAATCTCCACAATTTAAGTACAATTTACAAAAATTGCAAAGAAACCATAATATTTGTTGATTTTAGAAGGTTTTTTGCTTCTCCTGTAAAAAAATAAAAAGTGTAGTTACGTTCGTTTGCATTTAATATGACGATATGTATGTATGTATGTACATAATTAAATTTTTGTTTGATATACTTTTCAAATCGATAAAAATATTTTTATTTGAAATTTAATAAAACTTTCACAAATTTTAAACTGCTTAATCTACATATGATATTCCTCATATATTTTAAAATAATAAAATAAAAAATGGCAACTACCTCAAAGACGCATTTAAATAAACCTAAACTGGAATATTCAAAAAAATCTCAATCCGCAGATTCAACAACTAATTCCGATACAAAACCGACAACTACAACAACGAAATATCAAACCACAAGACAAAACAGAATATCCGAGCAGACTTTGTCTATACATAATCTCAAATTTCCAGAATCAATTAGTTGTAATAAGTCCGCAATATATAAGGTAAAATGTCAGAAAAATGTGCCAAAACGTCCCGAATCAAATTCAACAACTCCAGTCAAAGAGCGTGGTTACGATTTTACTAGTTCTACAAACTCATATTATGCCCAAATGCTCGTAACAGTGCCGAAAAAATTTCGAGACAATTGTTCTTTAAGCTCCTCTAATGCTAAGATCGGAAACAAACAGTCTTCGGAAACTGTGAAAACTTTAAAACAAACCAGCCAACAACATACAACCATTTCACAGGAAATGATCGATAGCAAACATAAGGGCTCCCAGAAACCAAATAATTTTCATGGAGCCGAATGGCGGATACCTTGTAAAGAGAGCTTTGTAGCCGGAGCTCCACGCAAATACACGGGGACATGTCCACCAAACTATGAGCAATTATCCAAAATGTCTAAATCAAGACAAAAATTCTTTCTAACTCAGGATCCTCGGAAAGTCCATTGTCTGGTAAATCCGGCAGTTTTAAGCACAAAAGAGTACTCGAAGAAAAAAGAATTTAATGCTCTAACAAAAATGGTTAAACATGCTCAAAATGTTTGTGCCGCCAGCGCCTCCGAATCATCGGAGGACTTCATTTGTGAGGTAATAGATTTGGAGAATCCTTTACAATTGGATTTTCAGGGTCTGGACTATAGCAATACCTATCAGAAAGATGAGCAGGATTTTCAAAATCAGCGTAACTATCGTAGAGTTTGTCGCTACATGGAGCGCAGAAGGGTTAAGGCTGAAACGCAAAGAAATGTTGAGGAAGAAATACACGAGGAAATGATAAATGTAAGAAGAATGTTATCTACTATAAAACTTAATCTCACTTACAATGACATTTAGATACCCAAACTTTTTAATATACGAGATCGCAATGAACCCTTGAAGATTATTCCACCTGAAAATCCCCTTCTACTAGGTAAACTATATCGTTCAATCGACAAGCCTTACAATCAAAAATTGATAAACATGGAAAAAGAACGTCGTCGCGAAAGGTACAAGAATTTATACTTGCGCAAAAAAGAACGACAAGAGCAGAAAAAACAAGTAAACAAAATTCGTAAAAATGTTGTGTCGGAAAACCTAGCCCTGACTCTAGCTGATGCAAACCTTAAGAAACTTACGGCAAACATTGATGAATCTATTGAAAGATGTGCAGGAAAAGAATTAAATTTTAAAAAACCTCAAACCGTTAGACGTTCCTTTCCGCATACTATGCAGGAGACTAAACATTTCAAAAGTGTTTTAAAGCATATAAATTTAATAAAACGAGATAAGGCCAGAGTCGCTAAAGAGTTCTTCTTGGAACGTAAAGGCAAATCAAAAGAATTTCCAGCTGCCGACTTGGAAGTAAGTTCCGATACTGTCGGTCGCAGTGACAAAGGCTCTATACTTACGGAACAATCTACAGACGATGAGGATAACATGGAAGTGGGTAAGCAGGAAAGCAAATTCAAGCTCAGGGGGTTTCAATTCAAATTGGGCTCCAACTTGAGGGGAAAACTCACTCAACATGAATGGTTACAGAGCACTCGTAAAGAAAAGAACTGCATGACAAGAGATCAATGGTTAAAGGAGTTGGCTCCAAAAAAACAACAGATTAAATTGGACATGGAAATGGGTATACAAAAGTTTCGCATACCAGACGATCCTCAATTGGTGTTGTTTCCACCACCATTTGGTTATAAGCCACCGGCAGCACAATACTCTACTATAAGAGAGTATGTAAATAAACCCTTGGGCCGCCATTACGATCGTGTTAGGCGTAAAATTTTAAAATTTGCTAAACCTCGCTTACGCTATAATGTCAAGAAGTTCAACCTGATCAGTTATCGTTTCGGCGATACCGCCAAAAGATTTTCACAGCTTGATCCTTCAGCCGACGTGCAAATTTTGAAACTTAAAAGCACTAACGAGTTTATGGCAGCCAAAGCTCTTAAGGAGAAACGCCGGAAAGAGGAAATTAAACAAAAGCGACTAAAACTTTTGGGTATTCCGTGTAGATCAGTGAAAAAGTCTCGTTTGCAAACAAAATGTGAAAATTCCTCAAGCAGCTCGGAATCGGACTGGGTGCCACAGCAGGAGCCTCTAGAAGAAGATATAGAGGCGAATAGATATCACCACATTGAAAAACAAATAAGACCTTTAAGAATGCGCTGTAATATGCCGGCTCCTAAATACCGAGAACCCACACTACGCGAACATCCTCGAAATCCCAGAAATTATAACAATCAAAGAGTTCCTTCGGAAATGTTCGATCAAATAGTTTTGACTACTAACATGCCTTATATGCAGAAATTAGACAAGGATAAGTTAGAATTTGCTAATGTTGAGCAGAAAAAGCGGCCCTATACCGATAAATTTGAGTCCCGTCATCATCATGATCACTGGAAGGCCACCCAGGTCAAGCAGGTTGATATTCACTACCAACCTCATTTGGTTAAACCTGAAATAACGAAAGTTAAGAAAAAATCGGATCGCCTTGTAATGGAAAACTTTCGTCTGGCTAATCCACCGTGTAACCAGTTTGTTGATATGGATCTCAGTTTGCCGCAATATGACTTCGAAGAAATGATAAAAGATCATAATATTAAGGCCTCTAAAACTAAAACTAAGACTAAGGAAATCGCAGAAATAAAGTCCCAAAATTTTTACAAGCAAAAAGATTTTAAGCTACAATCTCGTGATCCAAAAGAGTTGGAAGATCTTGATTATCCAGGCCGTCAGAAATATTTACAATTACTTAAAGATGTGCGTGAATCATTTAGGGAAACTACACATGAGCAAACAGAAGAAAAACTTTGCGTAAATAAATCAGAGCTAATCAAAGAGTTGGAAGAGGATTTAAAAAGTATAGAAAGTTGTTTAACATCCTTAAGTAGTTCCCAATGTACAAATCTCACCAATGACAGTGGCAGTTATTTGCTAATGGAAGGCAAAGAAAAGATACCTTTAGATTTTATACGCAAATCTATAGTACCCTTTGAAGAATTGCAGAGGTCACGTTTCCAGGCCATACCTATTAATGTGGACAAAGAGCAAGCCAATCCCTTCCAGGTAATGCCCTTTGCCGGCCAAAAGAAAGCCCAACTAGAATTAAACAGTGCACAAGACAGTTTTTTCACTTTTAGCACACGACTTAAAAACGGTCTGCGTCTGCGCCTGGAAGTACCTGTAGAAGATGTTAGAGAAAAGTTATTAGGCCCCGGAAAAATTCAACACAAAGGTGTGGTCACCACCGATATAGATGAGAACTATGTGGAAGAGTTAAAAACTTGTCCACCCATAAAATTTATTAAATTCAAATCGGGCCAATCATATATCAAAGATGCTCTACGCCTGAAGTTTGAATCGATGTTAATACAAGGTCAAATGGTACGCACCAAAATATACGATCGCCTTAACGAGCAGCATTGGAGCGACATGCAAAGGGTTAAAGAACTCTTTGAAAAAATGTTTGCCAAATGGGAGAAACGGGAATATGATGCAGCCATGGCGGTGGTATATAAAGTGAAAGACTTTTTTGACGAAACCGATCGATTAAAAACAACCCTGAAAAAATTAGAACGTGACATGGTCATGCTGAATATGGACATTGTTTTCATAGAGGGCCATTGGGTGCGTTGTGTTATGTTGCAAAATTTCCACTACTTACTGGGAGATTTAGAGTGGCGTTTACAAAACGACTGGATTCATCGTCTGGTTAATACAGAAGATGAATTGGAAAATTTTGAAGACTCCATAGCGAAACGTTCCACAATGAACATACGTAAACGGGAGAAAGACGATGCTTGGGCTATAAAGTTTTACTACGAAGAGGAGTATTTACGAAATAAACACGAAAATCTTATTGTATTTCCAAATTCTGAAAGCTTCCTAGACGGCTTGGAGAATTTAAAAAGAAAAACCTTTATTTTACTACTGGAAATGCATTTTACTTTGGCCATACAAACCGAATTACAGCGCAAGCTGGATACCTTTGTGGACTGGTGTGAAAAAGATTTGCATGAAAAAGAACAGTACGTTGACAGAAAATGTGCAAAATTATATTTTATGACCGATAGAGCTAAATGGTTAAGTCAGAGTACTTTGCGTTTCCTCAAATATCCAATAGAAGAGTGCTTCAATGACGAATTGTTCCACAGAGATCGTGCTATTATAGTGAAAGCTTGGCGTCGGATTGTACCCGCCAATTTAAGAGCATCAAGTGAACAAGAATTGTATACCACCGATATGGTAGCCATGATGGTGGAAGTAGTGATGGATCTTATAGGTAAGCCTATTTAAATATTTATTTTTTAATAAGTTTATTAACATTTCAAAACTTACAATTGAATTTCTAATTGTACTACATTAATTTGTTTCAAGCTAAATTTGAAATAATACCCATGGATATTACCCGCCAAATTGAAAATAAATTGCGAGCACAAAGGGCTTATTTACGTAAGCAATCCCATCAGGCCTATCATATCGAACGAAGAATCGACCAGGAAATGAAAAAGGTGGTTAAAAATCTTGAACCACCTTATCAGAAACCTAAACGCTGTACGAAATTGATACGTTACTTCATTAGCAAGCGTACAAAAACGGTTAAAATCGAAGAGAAGAAAGTTTCAGAACGTGCTAAATTATTTTTCCGGGCATTCAACGAGGAAGGTCTTACTGTGGCAACTGCCGATATTAAAGACAGTTTCTCACAAGTGGATACCACACAAGAACAAATAGTGCCCTTCTATTTTGATCATTTTCTAAAATTAAACGGTTATACACCAAATTATAATTTCAAAACACAAATCGAAATGAGAGATGGTTTGGAAATCGACCGTTTGCAGGTCAAATCGGTTATACCTGAAATACAGGAGCGTATGGAGCAGTGGGAGAATATGAAGAAAAAAATTATTGAAGAAAATATTGCTCAAAATCCCCAGATGTATGTTAATGTAATGACTTAGTTTTTTTTTATTTGTGTTTCACGTGTTTTCCAAATCTTTTTAAAACTGGCTATAACAAATATATATGTATATAAAATTATAATTATTTATCTTTAAATATAATAGATTTAAATTGGCTAGGGTGTTGTAAAAATGTATTGATATAAAGTTCAGTATACACATGTAATGGGTTAAAAATAATTTGCCCCTCAACTGGTTAAATAATACGAAAAAATGCAAACCTATAAGAAAACATATGTTTGACATCTTGTAGTGGTAGTCAAAAATACTGTTGGTTACTTCATAGGAATTTTCATGTAACTGATTGAAAATTATTAACTATTTTTTAATTAAAAATAACAAAACGAAATGTTATATTTACGTAAAACCCAAGAGTTAGTCGTTAGGTAAGTAACTTATTAAAAATCGTCTCCAAAACTTATTAATATAACCAGTTTTTTTTTTTTAATAGACATGTAGCAGCACGTTTATTGGCTGGTGGAAATCGTTACTATAGCAAAGATTATGCCTCATCAGATGACGAAAAGGAACATAAAAAGTCTGCAGTTAAGAAACAAAAAGTCGAAAAACCTTTATCCAGCCAGGATGCTAGCAGTTCAAATGAAGAATCTGCTTCGGCCAAGTTAAATCGTTTGTTGGCGTCCATGCAAACGGCTAATGATCAAATAAATTTCGCTAAACGTTCGGATGTGGTAACTAAGCCGGGTGAGGCTAATAAGAGGAAAAAGTTGCAACAGAAACAAGAAGTAGAGTCGAAAGATATTTTTGCAGCTGCCAAAAATGTGGCTTCAGTGTTGGGTGATGAGAAGCAGCAGCAGCAAATTGAATCGGAATTGTTGACCAGATTATTGGGAGGTAAACCAACAATAACCTCTACGACATCAGATGAACAAAAATCAGCAGCGTCATCCTCTACTGACAACGATATTAGCTTAAGTGAACTTATTGTGGGCATGAAGATCGATCGTAGTCAGCCACAAAAGAAACCCACTACCACACGCAGTGATTATGTTAGACGTAGCATAGCAGGTAAACAGCAATATAATAAAAAGCAAGACTATCGGAATGAAAGAGGTACCACACAACGCAAACGTGAAGCTGAAATTTATACGGGCAGTGTAAATCTCTTTGGCGGTGAGCGCTTAGGCATTTTTACAGATTCCTCTACCTTAAAGGATTCAAGCGATTTGTTGCCCACTTGGTCATATCTACAAGAGCAAGCTCTTAAGTTACAGGTTTCACATCCACCTTCGAATTATTTCGACAAATTAGCCAACTGGACGGAGCAGGGTAAAATCTGGCGTTTTCCCATAGACAACGAACAGGATTGGTTGGACGAAAAGGATGTAGACTTTTCGGAGCATATATTCCTGGAACAACATTTGGAAGGTTGGTGTCCCAATCGTGGTCCAGTGCGCCACTTTATGGAGTTGGTATGTGTAGGTTTATCCAAGAATCCCTATATCACAGCTAAGGAGAAAAAAGATCACATTATTTGGTATAAAGAGTATTTTGAATCCAAGAAGAATATTTTAAGGGAATTAATGGATATAGATCCTAAAGGAACGAAAAATGTTGCTAGTCAGCAACAGAAAAAAGTTGAGGCTTAGGTCAAAATTAGTGGGGCATTTCTAGTTAAATGTTATAATATTTGTTAAAAGTTGGATAATAAAACTTAATGATAGAAAAAACAATTTGAAAAAAGTTACAGTGTATATTTTCGTAGAAAATTTAACGATAGTGGTAAGTTAAACATTTATGTGTGATTTTGCCAGACTTTGTGAAAGAGTTATATCGCAGTAAAATGTCTACATAACTGATCAACAGCATCAATTTATGTTTTCAATAAACCAAGTTAATAAAATAATCAAAGAACTATTACTGAGGAATTCACTTCAAAAAGAAATATAAATTTATAATCAACTCTAATATACCCTCTAGTACTTCGGTAGTTGACTTGGCCGTTGCAAAATATTTATACAAACTCATGTCTACCATACTCTTGCAAATAAGGCCCCTGTTATGTAATTAGAGTGATTTGAAGTACGATAATTTAATATTTTTCTTACTGGAATTGGTTTTACTGGTTGACATATAATTTCTAGGCAAATTGCCCACTCTCGCTTCTAGACAACATAGCGCACCATATAGTCTCAGAAAATATTATGGATTTTATAAGATTTAGCTTTACAGATTTATTGCAACAAAAAGGAAGACCTTTGACACAAAATTTCTTGTTTAATGTCAAGGTTGCTACTAGTTTACATTTACTCGAAACTTCTATAAAATAAGTTAGAAGCAGTATGGTTACTGGATCACTTCCTCCATCTTCTCCCCAGCACCCGCCACTGCATTCACGCACAAATTGTGAAATAGGAACAAGGTCCTCAAAGGGCTAGCCGGCAACACTTGGGATATGGATAAAGAAACCTTGCTTGCTACTTGCAAGACGATTGGTCGGTCAGTGGTTAACTACGCTGCTCCAGTGTGGTCACCTTCGTCGGATGATACCCAGTGGAGAAATATTCAAAACTGAAAATGCAGTCTTAAGAACCTTTACAGGCCGCCTTCAAATAACCTCCGAATACCACCTTTACGAGATAACTAAGGTTCTTCCGCTCAAGAACACAACGTCATGTTGACTAAACAGTTCCCTTTGCGATGTCACCGGAGGAGTCATCCAAACTTCCCCGAGACATGTCAGACAGGACCTTCGTATATACGAGGAGAACACACTGAGGTATGTGCAGGATCCATTTGATCGCAGCTTGTATATGACAGCTTTAAACGACATTCATGAAAACGCCACCAATTCCGCGGCAGCAGGATACTGCATTCATGTCGTACTTAGAGGTAGCCTATCGCCGATAGCAGACATCGAGAAAACTCTGCCGCGTAAAACAAGAGCACAACTCAGATCTGGGTGGAACAACAGGCTTAAAGCCTTCTGGTTCCGCATAGACCGTGCCGTCCTCAATATATGCCCAGTATGTTGTCAAGGTCCTCATGACACTCTCCATATATTCAACTGTTCAGCCAGCCCTACTTCACTTTGTATAACTTTGTGATGTTTTAGCTGCTACAACAACAACAACCAGAAAATTTAATTTGGAATTTAAATTTATTTTTCTTTTTTTACTTTTTAGATATCATTTGATATCAATATTTAGCGCTTAATAATGTGCGACAAAAATAGTTGTCATCACTGTTACTTTGAAAGTTTTGCTCTTTACCAGAAAGTGTATCACTCATAATATCAGAATTTAGTTAAGTGAGTTTTTTTAAATACTACTGCATATTTTTACAACACTGTTAGAGTTACCAGTTCGAAATCTTCCGCTTTTATATCAAATATATATTTTATATTAGAAATAAAACTAATTATTACTAAAGGAGTTTTTTAAGAAAATTTGGTTATAGATATCCCAAAGTTCATTTTAAATGTTATTAAGTAGAATTGATATTAAACTTAGAAACAAAATCCTTAAGAAAGTTTTGCTAAAAAATAAGCGTTTTTTAAACACTATTAAGACAGCACTACTGCTACTTGGTGGTTCGTAAAAAGAAGAAGAATTTATAACAGTGTTGATTTGACATTACGAGTAGTTAAACGTGTTGGAAAGCGAGCGGTCGCAATTTTAGAAATACACGATAAAAATAAATTTTACATTTTTATATTAATTTCTGAGATTTGTGTGTTTATACGATAGACAACAAACACTAGAAAATAAACAGCATTAAACGATTTAAGATTAATTTCATTATAAATTAAAGGATACAACTTAACAATACATGTGAAAACTAAAAAAATATAATTTATTTTGTACGACAAAATACAAAAATAAAATTTTTCGAACTGTTGCGCACACACCTTTTAAACCACATACATATATATAAAGGCAAATAAAAAAACAAAAGTAAATACGATAAAAATATATATATGTATGTAAAAAAAGCCAAGTCGCGTAAAGTGAACGTATATAAAATTATAAAAAAATAGAAGAAAGATAAGAAAACACACAATAAGAAAAGAAAACAACAAAAAAAGTCGTGAATGAGCTCACACAAAGTTTTGGCAAAAAATAACAGCATAAAAGCAAAACAAAACAAACAAAAATACAATAACAAAGTAAAGGAACAAAAATCTAAACCGCAACAAAAAACGTAAAAAATCCAAAACTATTTTTAACGCAAAAAAAATATAAAAGATAAAAGAAAAAATAATACAAAAAAATTACGTGTTGCCTGAAATATTTCTGTTGAGTGAATTTGCTTTGTTGAATAAAGTTGAGCCATAATATAGTGTGGAAAAGAGAGCAGAAATTATTAAGTATAAAAGAGTGAAGTCAATGAGTGAGTTTAATTAAAGAAAAAAGTGCATTGCTGATAATAAGAAGAAGAATTAATAAAAAAAACATCACTACATACGGCAAAACTACGAGTCATCAATTAAATTTGTGTTTTCTTAATTTTTTTTTGTTGAATTGAAAGTTTAGTTTAATTTTGCTTGTTTTTTTTTCTCTGAAATAGTGTTAGTTTTTCTATACTCTCACAACCTGTGCAATACTTCTATATAAATAAAAAACAAAAGATTTTACAAACAAAATTAATGGTTAACATTTAGAAAAAAAAAGTAAGTGAAAGTTACGAAAACATACTTATGTACTTTATTAAGATGATAGATGTAGAGTTATTATTATTATTTCAAATATATTATTTATGAAATTTGAAGATTTACTTGCATAAAATTATTAATAAAATTACTATTGCTTGCAATTTTTTGTATAGCTTTTCATTTCTTATTTATCTTTTATACATTTTACTAATATGATACGAATGAGGTTTTCAAAACGTAATTGAAAAATTCCGTTGTTATTGTCAACGTCTACAGAGACGCCGGCAGAGGCCGCATAAAGTGTTTTCTGTTTTTGTTGTTGTAGTTGTTTATTGTTTTTACAACTGGGTTTGTGTTTATATATATGTATATGTATTGTGTTAATGTTTCCCAGCTAGCATTTTTAATCGTAGAGGACACTTCTGCGATCGGAGCTGGCGATTAAATTAATCGTCCGCGATGTCGTATTTCGATCACGGAAGTTTAGTGCAACGTGAGAAACTGTGTTAAGACGGCGACTCTTCCATATGAGTCGTCTGCGATGCGATGAAAGTATCATTTTGAAGAGCTAACTACGATCGTTGACTGCAAACAATATTCCAATGCTCGCCAAAATGCTTAAACGACGATTCACTCGTCCAACAAACGTCGATATGACTCGCAATAGCACCGTTTGGAAGCGAAAAATATAAATCTACTCTAACAATCGTCTGAACGATTAAAAAAAGAGTCGCAAAATGATCTCGCTCGTCAAACAATCATCCAAATGCTAGCTGGGTTAAATGACGTCGGATTTTTTTAAATGTATGAGGTTTTGTTGTCTTTGCTTTTAACACCGCAGACACTCAAAAGCGCGACGCACAGACAAACAAAACAATAAAAATAATAAGTAAATTGTAAATAAATATGTACTGAAATAAAGTATGTATAAAAAATTGCAATTTACGTTCAGAGAAAAAAGAATGTTAACAGAATAAATAAAATAAATGTGTGTACAATTGAAAAAAAATTATTAATGAAACGTGATCTTAGGTAACCAATTAATTGATGCAGATATGTATATTTAAATTGTTTTCAGAATTTATTTTAACAAAACTATGTGACAAATATAGTATTTATTGTTGCTGTGTTGACAGAACGTAGAACAAGCTGTCGTGGAAATACAGATTGTATGAGTGCATACAGAGGTATGTGCAGGATCCAATTGATCGCAACGCGTATATGATAGCTTAGAATGAAATTTAGAGACAACAACAATTTTGCGGTAGCAGGATACCGCTTGAATGTCGTACTTAAAGATCGCCCCCCGCCAATAGTAGGCACCGACAAAACTCTGCCGCGTAATACAATAATCGTTCTGGCACAACTTAGATCTGGATGGAGCATTAGGCTTACCGCCTTCTTAATATATGCCCAGCATGTGGTTAGGGTCCTCATGACACTCTTCACATAGGTATTCAAATATCCAGCCAGCCCTTTCTTATATATATATAAAAGAGAAGAAACACTCAGGCAGTTAATATGCCTATATATAATTGCGTTACTTTCTTTGGAAAGGGGATCGATTGAAGAAGTAAAGGTGGTGAAAGTAGAAGAAAGTTTTATATCACAACTCTGCAATTGCGCATTATCAGCCATGTCACAGAGTTTATTTCCGTTCGGAAGTGAAATTAATTCCGTAATTTGCTTCTATAGAAAAAGTAAAACGAAACATTTTTTCGAAATGAAACCACTTTTAATTTGCTATGAGGAATTGTAATTTTAAGCATTTCTAGGTTTCATTCCTAAAACTTTTTCATTTTATCTTTTCTAAAGAAGCAAAATACGGAATTAATTCCACTTCCGAACGGAATTTAATTCGGTGTCGGCTGTATGTTTGTTTTAGTTCAGCATTGCACCGCCTCTGGTGGTGAGTAGGCGCATTATTTTTAAAGCTTTATTTTATAGCCATTATTTAATTATTTTACTTCGGTGGCGTTTGAATCAGAGATGGGCATATTGCACTATATTTTTAGTGCACTAAAAATCAAATAATTAGTGGTAGTGATATTAAAATTTCACCCCTTTAGTGGTAGTAGTAAAAAAGAAAATTGCACTACCACTTACCATTTAGTGGTACATATTTAAAAAAGAATTGCACTACCACAAAATTTTAGTGTTACATATTTATTTTAAGACCTCATTTGTAAAAATTATATTATATTAATTTGTCAATGATATTTTTGTTTGTTCTACTTTTTGGTAACTAAAAAAATAAATTATGACATGTGAAGATTTTAGAAAATTTTTAGAATTAATTAAAAATATTTTTACAAACAATATTAATTCCTCCAAAATGTTCTTCTCTTTTCAGTTTTCTTTTACCACATACCGCCCAGTGTTTTTTTTTCGCAATATTTTTTGTTTTATTCACAAAATCTCTTTTTTTTAAATCACGTCTACAAAAAGAAATTATATTTTCTTAAAAATAAAATATAATACTATTAAAGTGCATTTTTTGTGATTTTTTTTAATATATATGTAACTAATTTATATTTAAAATATTATTTCTATTAACAAATCTTGATTTGTTTAAATCATCTATCTATCTTTAACAATTTCGACCATTAGAAGATAGAGCATTTTTGTGTTTATTATTTATTTATATATTCTGTACAACAACGTTTTATGCTTAAATGGATGCAACATCTATAATCACACAAGTCGCCCGCGATGATGAACAATTGAATGTTTATCCCAATGAAAAAGGTAAGTGTAAGCTACATAAAAACATACTGTTAGCGTCAACATAAAGTAAACACCTAATATTATATATAAAAAAGCGTTTTATTACTTATGCTGCAAGTACAAATTTAAAACAAAATATATAACAGGCGAAATTTGGTTCCATTCATCCTGTAGTACTTTTAGGTTCTTTGCCTATTTTTTTGTCAAGATATTCCCACAGTTAATCAATTCGTTTGTGGTCTTAGGATTGCGGAGGATGATGTAAAGTGCTTTATGCATAAGGCCGCCACTGTTTACTTTATTTCGACGTGTACAAGTATATATAATAATATTTATTCTAATATAATTAAGCTTTTTTTAATAGTAGGTATGTGGTGTTGACTTTATTTTGAATTTCAAAGTATATTATTATAAGTATTTTTTTTTAGAAAAGTTGTTACTCTTGTATTTTAGAAAGGTTGTTACTCTACAAAAAATTGATTTACAGTTGACAAAATTAACAAGGTTACCATAAAACTATATGTACAAACATATACATACATATGTATGTAGGTATGTATACATCTGTCAAAATGTTAACTAGATTATTTAAAGTATTGTTTAATAAACACCACTGACCTTTAATAAATATATGTATGTATATAGAGAATGCATTAAATCAAATGCTTAATTTTTATTGTTGTTTTTGCCATAAATGTGATAAGGTGTTAGTTGTTATTATTGTATTTCAATTTATTTATTGAGCCTACACATAAAGCCTACATAAGGTTTTTTTTTAATAAATTTTTAAACCTTTAAAGCAAATTTCAAGTGTATGAAGTCATTATGTTTAGTAGTAGATTGGGAATGCATTAAATATATTTAATTTCGCTTCGGCGCCTGTAATAAAAAACAAATTAATTAGAAGTTAATGGATAAGCGAAACATATAAAATGTGACTAATTCATCTAAATTCTGTTTGGATGAAATTTTTATGCTGCGAAATCTGACCTTTTCTGTAGTTATTGTTTTAATGAAAGTTACTTTTATAATAGACCTATACTAAACACTAAGTACAAAATCGATTTCATTATTTGTAAACCAAGATAGTTTAACATCTTAACAAAAGTTGGGAGCAAACGCAGCTCCCTGGGGTCAAAGCTGACCGTCCAGTCGTCCAATATGGGAAATGCTAATGGATCTGACCTAAATGCACAAGCATAATTAGAGGAAAATATTTTGATGAAAACGTCTATTAGCCATTGGTGGATCAAAGTAAGCCTCCGCATAGCGACAAATATGACTAAACGTAGTAAACATAACTTATTCGTTATTAACACGTATACATCGAAATGCCAAATAGGAAATTTTAATAATTATGTTAAAAAATATACAAAAGCACATAATCAAATCATAATAATAAACAAATTACATAAATTTTTTATGTGCATACAAACTGTAGGAAAATTGGTTTAAATTTGTTAATTTCAGCTTTGAAGACTATTCCTTTATGAAAAATTTAAAACTTATATATTCAACTTTGTACTACCAAATAAATGTATTTTATAATAAAATCATTAATTTTCAATTCCTCACTACTATTACTTACTACTACTCCCAGAGCTGCATTAGTTGACACTTAAATCAACCGTTATTTCAAAATATGTAACTCAAAATATAAAAAAAAAATGCAAAAAGTAAACAACAGACTTTCCACTAGACAATTATTTTACATTTTTGTTTAAAAATGAGAACTTTATTTATTATTTTTAAAAGATAAAAATTTTAATAATGTATCACTGAAAACCTACTTAAAAAATAATCCTACATAATTCTTTGAAAAATGCTTACATACTTTATACACATGTACACATACACATGTATAAGTATTAACCCTTTAAAATCCACTTAAAATCTTTTTTTATTTATTACTCGCACAATACGTCATTATGTTTTTGTTGTTATACCCTACACCACCATAGTTGGGAGGGTATATTGGATTTGTGGTGATGTTTGTAACGCCCAGAAATATTGGTCCCACACCCACCTTAAAGTATACCGATCGGCTCAGAATCACTTTCTGAGTCGATTTAACGATGTCCGTCCTTCCGTCCGTCTGGCTGGCTGGCTGTCCATGTAAAGCTTGTGCGCAGAGTACAGGTCGCAATTTTGAAGATATTTCGATAAAATTTGGTACGTGATATTTTTTCGGCCCAAGGACGGATGCGATTGAAACTAGTGGAAATCGGTCCATTATTTCACCTGGCCCCCATACAAATGCCCTCCCGAAATTGGGGTTTACCGATCATAAATGTTTGAATTATGCAAGCATTCAAATAAATTTCACTACAAATGAGTAGTAAATGGAGCTAAATCACATCTAAAAATTTTGTGAAGATCGGTCTATAATTAGTCGTAGCTCCCATATAAGGCCCACTTACGAAAATCACTTTGAAGAGCATAACTCACTTAAAAATGTTGGTATCCAAATAATATTCAACAAAAATATATTTCATATACATATAATACGGTACAATTTTATTGTGATCGGTCCATAATTAGTCGTAGCTCCCATATAAGGCCCACTTCTGAAAATCACTTTAAAGAGCATAACTCATTCAAAAATGTTGGTATCCAAATAATATTTAACGCAAATATATTTTATATGTGTACAAATAATATGGTACAATTTTATTATGATCGGTCCGTAATTAGTCGTAGCTCCCATATAAGGCCCACTTCTGAAAATGTCTTTAACGATCATACATTTCTTAAAATGTTGGTAATCAAATAAAATTCGACACAAATAAGTTTCTTATATACAAAAATAATGACACCTAACCTCCATAAATCTTTTAAAACTATTTATATCGAGATAAATTATAACATACACAATATTTATATTCACGGAAGTCATGGGTCATTAAATTTTTGGATGATCTGGGTGTAGGGTATTATATGGTCGGGCTTGACCGACTATACTTTCTTACTTGTTTTTATTTTTTTTAGTTTTATTGACTGGTTAGTTGCGGATGAATCATTCTGCAGCAGACTTTACAAGTTTTTCCTTTTTTCGATATTGATTGTGAGTGTGTTTTTTTGTTTACATACATATTTCTTAAGCCGGTTATTTTATAGATTTGTTTTTTTTCCTATAGATGTATGTATGTATGTATTATAATAATTATCTCATATGAATGTATGTTTATATGTATGTATGTATTTTAAGTCATATGCAATGGCAAGTGTGAGATTTTTATATATAGGACATATATATGTATGTACATATGTAGGTATATGATTTAAATACATATGGGTGTTTCCATGGTTATGCACGCGACATTTGTACACGTTTAATTGTCTTTGAATATTGTGAAAATGGAAATGGATTGGAATTTTAGAATGGAATTATAGAATCGTTCATTGTATGTGATGAGACTTTTCAAAAAGTATATATATTGGAAAATTGAGCACTGGGTACTCAAGTTCCATGCAACCAAAGTTGACTTACGCACGTGCCTTTTAGAGCCGTAAGAAAAAGTGCGAAATTAAGCGAATTGTAGGAAATTTTTATTTCGGAAAAAATGTTTTTATAAAGATTAATAATGGACCTTTATAATCATGCTTTGTTCAAAAACAACTATGCATAAATTTGCTAAGAAAAAAATAATTTGTTGATTACGCACGTTACATTACGCACGTGACACTTTTTACTTTCATACATATATTAGTAATTTTATATACATATATGTATGTATATATATTTTTTTTACCAAAAAATTAAACTTTTATTCAAAAATGAAAAATAAAAACATACTACAATTAATCTAATTTAATTTTTTCCGAGCGTTGTGATTTTTTAAGTCACGGTGGAAATACCCATATAGTATTTTAATGGCTGACCTTTATTGCTTATATTTTTTCTTATATGCATAAAGAATGTGAAAGTTATTATTTAGTTATATTTTTATTCATACTTTTAATATTATTTGTATATGTTTATATTTGCCTTGTTTTCTTTTTTGCATGTCTTTTCTCATAATCTTATTAAACAAAAATTTCTTTTTCATTTCCTAAACAAAGTATGCAAAATAAAATAATTTATGCTTTAAGCAAATTAGTAACATAGTTTTTTATTTTTTTATTCGCAATGCTTAGTTTGCTATAAGAATACCAAGTAACAGTTAAACAATAGTTAGTATTTTAGTTTACCAATTGTTAACTAATGACCGAGAATTCGGCCATGAAATTTCAACGAAATATTATTAAAATAAAATAATTATGTTATTAAATAAATAATATTATATTAGATAATTATATTGCATTTTTATATTTATTTAAGTAGAATTGACAAATTTAATTAATTTATTATTAAAAAAGCCAAATTCCATGTCATTCCAAAAGAAGTCGCAATTCTTTTAATGCTTCTTTGTTTGAAAGTATAACAGTAAAGTACCGTTCAAAATAATTGCAGGTTTCATAATTTATCATTTAAAGAGGTTGAGTTGAGTTGAGTAGTGAAAAATTAACTCGGCAAATCCTAATAGACTTACATAGAAAAGGTAGATCCCTGCGAGAAATGTGTAAAATCGTTGGAAGGCATCACTGTACAATACAAACAAATTATAGACAAGTAGGTATACCAAACACAATGCCGTAAAAAATCAAATTTTTGAATTTATATTCTTTTAACCGATGAAAGTAAGTTTGAGATATTTGGAGGTAAATAACCCCCAAAAATATGGCGAACCAAGAACCAAGGCTTTAGTAATAAATGAAAAATGCTTTTATGATTTTGCACCAACTATGTATTTTGAACTTTTTAGACCTTCACGGTACCATTTTTATTATTTGTTAAATAATAATAAACTTAACCACAAATTTACTTTATTATCACGATTATCTACAATATTTTAATTTTCGAAGTATCGGGTTAATTGCAAAACATAACCTTTTTAAAAATATATATGTATGTATATTCGTACATTATATTTCCAAAATTACTAGGTTTATTATTTTAAGAATATATTGAAGAACGAAGAGTTAACTTCTCACGTTTTCAAAATACTAATTAACTAAATTTTAAGCTTTAGTTTTTGGATTCAGCCTCAAAATCATTTAATGTGAATTAATATTTCAGAATGTTGCAAAATGTTGATTGCATTCAATAAAATCATCCTTTTATCTTGCTTCAATTACAAATGGTAAATTAAATAATTAGGTATATTTATTTATTTTATCTGAAACATTATTTTGAAATGTAGGTACCAGATGACTCGTGGAAGTACCACAGTACCAACTGGATCTAAAATGTATCAAAAAAAAGTAGAATTGTACCATATTTGCAAACCCTGATCTACAATAAAAAGATCTCCCCTAGTGTAAAGCACTATTAGCACTAGTGTAGAGCAGGTTCTTTCAACAGGACTGTGGTCCTAAGCATACCTCCAAAATTGTGAAAGAGTGGTTGCTGAATCATTGTCGAAAAACTTTAGATTATCCTCTGTCACCTCCTCAAGACCTCAATCCAATTGAGCACCTGTGGGAATATCTGGGCAAAAAGCAGGATGAATGGAAAAAATTTCTCCTGATTTGTTTATTAATTGTGTAAAAGATTGTCAGCTTTGATTAAGGACTACAATATTAAATACAATGTTTTACATACATCTTGATATATGTACCTGTTTACTTTATTTTAATGCAAAAATCGGGTATTTTTCCTTTAAAATTTAATAATTTTTTTATGTTCCTTATTTTTCTAGTTTTTGTTAATAAGTTATATTTTGCTTAAGTTACTTATAAATTTTGCAATATATTTTGTTTTATATTTGTACTTGTAGTTGGTTGGTTGGTTGGTTGGTTGGTTGGTTGGTTGGTTGGTTGGTTGGTTGGTTGGTTGGTTTACGTGGTAGTTTACTACGTGCGAACACTTAAGTAAAGACCACACCACTCGTCAGATTTTATGTCGTTTTCATCATAATGTTGCTAAAGTAGGTCATTGAGTTTTGACCCGGCTACCTTACCAAGGTTGTTTAATGTATAGTTTCCCTTGAATTTATGTCTTATGACACTCAGGGCTGGGTATTCGCAGAGAAGGTGGAAAATCGTTTCCTCTTTTTTCCTATCCTTACAACTACGACAATGGTCGTTAAAAGGGAGTCCCAGGCGATTAGCGTGCTTGCCTAACGTCCAGTGTCCGGTTAATACTGCCAGCAACCTTGATATATCCTTTATATTCCGGGTTATCAGCTGCATAGTACGTTTCACGTTAAAAGATGGCCACATCAACTGGGCTACCCTACATGTGTCTAAATTACGCCATCTATACTCAGCTTTTGTAAGAAAATGTCTGAAGTTGATACCTTTGATAGTCCCCAGTGGAATTGCTACCGAGACCGCATCGGAGTTATCTAAGGCAGATCCCATTCTGGCTAGTTCGTCTGCCCGTTCATTGCCGTAGTGGTCCCTGTTCGCAGGTACCCAAACCAAAGTAATATCAGATAGACGACCTAGCCTTGACAGAGAATTCCTACATTGCCTAACTAGTGAAGATGAAATTGTGTAGGCATTCAGTGAGAGGAGTGCCGCCTGATTGTCGACAGGCATGTAGTATATATAATAAAACATTTTTTTAAACTATATTAGGCGTTTACTTTATATTGACGCTTACAGTATATGTAACAGTGATTTTTAGTAAAATAATAAATTTATGTTAGTAAAGCATTGACTCCTTTAACAACTGTAAACTATCAGCCATGTAACAGAATTTTATTCCGTTCGGAAGTGGAATTAATTCCATTTTTTGCTTCTATAGAAAAAGCAAAACGAAATTTTTTTCGGAATGAAACCACTTTTAATTTGCCATGTAAAATTGTAATTTTAAGCATTTATAGGTTTCATTCCGAAAAAATTGTTCGTTTTACTTTTTCTATAGAAACAAAATACGGAATTAATTCCACTTCCGAACGGAATTAAATTCTGTGACATGGCTGTATAGTTCAATTTTGTACAAACTTGGATTTCATTTTAAATAATTTATAGGTTTTATGGTTTTGATAATTTCGCATTTTGTATACATTATTGTAAAATTATCTTATTTGTTGTCTGCAATGAACCCAAAAATTTTGGAATTTTTATTTTAAAGCACATTATGTTTATATATCATCATCATGTTTGGTTTTGTATATATTTAATTTAATTTTTTCTTCTGTAATTTTAAAATTGTTGAAGGTAATTCAAAGTTTATTGAACTTGAAATACAAATAAAGAAGTATGTATGTAAAAATAAGTATACAAGTCTACTGAACAGCGGCATAAACTCTTTTTTGATTTTTAAAACTGAAAGTCAATGTAGTGAACTGAGGCAATGTGTTGCAAAGACTTTTTTTATTTTTTTCGTTTTCGTAATTTTATTTTATTTTGTTTATTCTTTTTTGCTTTCTGTTTAAATGAGTGCATTTCTTATTTATTTAATTTGTTGTAGGTATATAAATTTTAATTTAATCGTTATAAATTTGTTTAGATTAAATGTAAAACATTGAACGATTTTTTTACATTTACATTTGCAATTTAATTGAAATTTTAAATTAAATTGAATTTATAGTATATGATTTATTAGTTTTTCCATTTAACGAGATTTTAACCTTAATTAAAATGTTATTTATTGAATATTTGTTTTTTAAAATTATGGTGTATGTGAAAAATCGATTTTGCTTTGTTCATATAAAATCCCATCTTAATATTTATAAATCAAAAATCACTGGAAGCATAAACTACTTGGTATATATTGGTTTTAAGTAATTAAATACCACAGATTAGATGACATTCCCAACTGCATTTAATTGTTTCAAATTATTCTTAATTTTTATTCTATTGTTCAAAGATTTCTCAGATTCTCTTTGACAATTTTGAAATCTAATTTCTATAAATTATATTTTTTTATCTATGACATTCTTATTTCTTCAGCTTGTTGCTTCCTAAATTAAAAATTGTTTTGAAATATAATTACATATTGTCATTAGAGCTCTCATGCGAATGTCTAACTAAAATTATAACCTATTTTACAACAGATTGTTTTTTATTATTTCAAGCCAACATAATTATGTAAATAAAATCAAAAAAAGAATTAAATCATAATAAAATAATTAGAAGGATAGTAGAATTATTGTGAATTTGGGGACATCATACCAAAGTCATAATACAAATCTTACATACCTAAGCATCGTTGATCGCAGCTACTTTACGCACACCCTGGTGTGGTGATTTCAAGGCGCTCTTTGAAATACTAGACATTGGCCAAAAGTAGAGACTAGAGGATTTTGGATTACATGGGTCCATTGGAAACTCTATGATTGTGAAAGAAAAATGTATGAAATTCACCTATACATATATTTATAGAGGCAGCATTAAGTTCACTAAGTAATTGGAGTATATCGTGTGGTCTGTCTGTATTAATTATTTTAAGACGGAACTATTATTATTCACAAGGAGGTATAAATCCACCGAAACTGAATGATATTAGACTGAAGATGCGGATAGTTCTAAATATTTGTTCATTATCCTGGACAGAACATTATGCTGGAATCTAAATGTACAGAATAGGATTAACAGGGTCAATTCAATTTTCTTTCGGCTCAGCTGTGAGGCTAAAAGCTGGATACTCAGAGTTGGTGGGAGATTCTTTATTAGGGAGTATGGAGATAAAATCCTATTTTAGGCTTTCAAATTCCTGCTCTATTCTTCCAGCAAAAATCTCCGCCATAAAGAGAGCTGCAAATTGGCTAATGTATTATGGAATATCTGGGGATATATGTATATTTACTGTTAGCAAAGCGGCCGTTTTTATTACAGCAGGTGTCTACTCGACATCTCGGTTAATCTCTGACATTGTAGAATAAATGAGCGAGGAATTAATTGGTATTCAGCAAAAACTGTTTGGACTTGCTCAGACAATGTGCTTTAATGAAATCACTTGTTGTGCTGCGAGGTCAATTTGAGCCGTATTTGAAAAAGGCAGGACATTGATTAGCTTTCGTCGTGACCAAATTAGGCAAATTGTTTCATTAGCACTGCACTTTCAGAACACACGCCAGGAGAAAAGCTCTACGGTACTGTGGAAGCTGTCACAACGAGGAGGAGACAATAACTCACCTACTGTCAATCACGAAGGAGCGTATATTTGGGGTCTCTACCCTATCGTGCTTCAAGGAGATATCAAGGATAAACATGAGACACATCCACACTTTCGCCAAGGATTCAGGATGGTTTGAAATGATTGATCGGCCAATTGTTAGCCTAAGGGGTATCACAATGGAATTAACTTAATGGACCCAAGTGAGCTGAGCTTGAGAATGGCTGCCCACGAAACCTAAACACCTTACATATATTGATAAGCTTAAAGCGGAACCTTTAAAAAGAGTTTTTGTAATTAGTTTCATACATTATTAGTTTTATGTAGTGAATTTTAAGATATTTTTTAATTAATTAATTGTTCCGCCATTTTTTCCTCAAATAACTACTGTTTTTGTTAATTTCATATCAGACAAACCTATATAGCAAGTAATCATCTGTTTTGACGTGTTTTTGTTGTTGTAAATACAAACAAATAAAGCAACAGTGATGACAACTGTTTTAAAAAAAATACTGCGAACACTTGGGAAAGGCGTTAAAATTATTAATTAATGATGTTATATGCTTTAAAAAGATTTTTTAGGTATTTTTTCAAGAAGTTGGTAAAATAAATAAAATATTTTTGTCTTAGAACTTAATAGTAAAGAAAATCATTAATTTTTAAATGAATATTTTACATTTTTTAACCCTGTGAGGTTAAATAACCAGGAAATATTTAAGGTTTTCATTATTAATAAATAAAATCAATGACTGTATTCAAAAATATTTATTTTTCGACAAACAGCCTATAAAGAATCTTGCGAAAAGCACTAACTTGTACTCACTAAATTAGTAACTGAAATGAATTCTATTCAACTCAATTCAAGATACATTTTTTTAATAAATAGATTGTTGTATACATACATATGTATGTATGTATTTCTTCATTTTTTTTAATTTTGTATTAAATAATGAAACGCAATTGTTGCTAATTTTTTTTGTTTGTGTTCAGCTTGAAAAGAAGCTGTAAAAATATTACTATATTTCTAATACACAAAAACTGGTTTAACAACTTTTTAAAGTTGTATACGTTTGCTAATTTTTTTGTTATAAAGTACATTTTTTAAAGTTGATTTTTGTTACTAGTATTTATTTTTTTTGTTATTTTGCATTTTATTCTGCAGTTAGTAGAGTGAATTTTGTTTTGTACATTTTGATATTTCAAATAATGTAAACTAAAACCTACACAGTTTGTGATTTTTTTCTATGTTTTCAAGTTTTATTTTATTTCCGTTTTTTTTTCTTCTAATCATGTTTTTATTTGATTTGCTCTCATTTTATTTACCCCTCTTCCCCACTGTAAGATGAGATAAAGTTTGGTTGTTGTTGCTTTTGCTTATTTGACGCATACGGCGTCAAGTTAACATCTTGTTTTTAGTTGTTTTAGGTTGGTAGCCATTGAAAAATGAGCCAGCAAGTCATGTGCATATAAAATTTAAGAAAACATACATTTTATATTTTGACCTAAACTGATAAGTGTTAATAATTAGAATTTTAGACACAAATTTAGTAAGTTTAAATAATTATTAATTAATTAGATTAAAGAATAAAATTTGAAAACTAAATCTTTAAAGTTATTTTTAAACAGAAATGTTAAAATTTGCACAAATGCCGTTATAAGAAATTATTAAATATAACAAATTATCAACAAATATTATGTCACATTTAAAATTGATAATTGAAATTCATACATTCACCCATTTGTGAATGTTTATTTTTGTTAAATTCTCTTGTCTTTCTTTTTGCTTTTATTTTAATCAAACTTGTTTGTATTTGTTATTATTATATTTGATACTTTTGTTAAATTTAAACAAAAAAATAACTTGAAATCTACTTGTTAACATATATTTCTTTAAAGTTTAACTGCCGTATTCATAAAAAATAAAGTAGGCTTGAAGTGTGCTTTTAGACAAAATTTTCATACAAAATTTTCTTAAAGTACATTTGAAGTCTACTTTAATTTTTTCTGAATAAGACTGTAATACTTTATATCATGTTGCTGTTAAATTTTCATTATGTTTTGATATGAAAATCAAGCTATCTTTTTTGTATATTTTAATATAATATCATTTATTTGTGTATACAAGATATTTTTATTATTATAACACACATTTTTTATTGTGCTCCTCTTATTTGTGGGGCAAAATTTTGCTGTTTTATATTTCAAAGACTTTTGGTATTTTTTAGACGATTTTTTTACTTTTCAAGGTCTAAATTTATGTGAATTTTGTTTTTGTTTTTAATTTATTTATTCATTTATAGCTATTGTTGTTGTTGTGGCGTTTGTAGTCCAATTGTCTGTCCAGTTTGAAAAAAAAGAGAAAGAAATTATGAGATGAATGATTTTTTAAACAGATTTTGTTTAGTCTTTCAAAATTTGCTTAATGGTTTTCATATTGTTTTATATTAATGTTTGGAAAGTAATATTTTCACATTATTTTTATTTCTTAACGTAACACAGTGGTTTAGAAACGTTTTATTTTGGAAATAATTCGGTGTCTCAATTTCAAAATGATTATAAATCAAAAAATATAAAAGATATATGTAGAGGTACATAGCACACGCATGCATGGCTTTTAAAGACCTAGAGGAGAACTTCAGAAAATATAAGAATCTTAGGATTTGGATGAAATACAAAAAAATTTCAAAAATTTCACACAACAACAACATTACTGTTAGAATCCTTTGAAAACCGATATATTAACAAAATAAAAAGCTTTACAAATCGTATTAGTTGCAGCAATTTTTAATCAGAGTTAGCGTTACATGTCAAATGTATTCTATTTTTGACCACACAGCTTCGCCACTGGAGGGTTACAAATTTTAACACGAATACTCCTTTGCTACTCTCATGTAAAATTGTATCTCGTTCCGAACAGTGGTTTAGAAATTTATATATACATACATATATCCAATAATTTTGCATGCAATATGTGAAAAACCGTTAAAGTTTTTGAAAAAGGTTAAGGTTTTGTGGAGCTTCTGAACAGAAAATATAATTATTTTGTATAAGCATTTGGTATTAGTGAAAAGCTTAGCATTGAAGATTGATAATTTAGTAAATTTTTTGTTTACCATTTTTTTTATTTTTAAATACCGAAATTTCTTATACAGGGAAAATGAGTTCCAAAATTTACCCTGTGATAGTAAAAAAATGTTCTGTGTATTTTAGAATTTTTTACCTAAACCTAAATTTTTTGTTCAAAATTGGCCATAAGGCTGGGTAGTGCTATGGCCGCTTAAATGAGTTAAATTGTATATTACACGCTTGTGTAATATGTTATTTTTCTGATCATATAAACATTTATATAGTCCCAAAGAAAATGTTTTTCTATAAAAGGAAAATTATGGGGACTTTTTTGGGAAAAAACTTAAAAAATATTAACCTTTTTAAATGTTCCTACATTGGATGCATGTAACTCTTTATATGGAAGATATTACTGCTTGCAAGTTTTTTTTTAATTTGATTTAGAATTTAATCACAAATATAGCTGATATTTTAGAAACAATTTTCAACCCTCCAAAGGCCCGCAATATGTAAAAAACCAAAAAAAGATCGAGCAAAATTGAAAAAAATAATTCTATACATATATGTATGTCTTGAACTAAAAAGGATGGCATGTAAACGTATTTTTTGTGGATCTCCACAAGGACTATTTATATTTTAAATTTCAGCTCATTCTGATCATAAATTAATTTTTGGCAATTTTTTTTTAAATGAGACACCCGACGTGACGAACTTTAAGAAGTCTCTCACTGCCGCCCCAACATTTCGCCTACGCAGCCATATCAACTCGAAAACAACTCAGCTTCTACCATGTGAAATTTGGTTATTATATCGGTAATAGCTTCCGTTTCCAAACCACTGTGCTTGTCACTTTATGGAATAAAGAATGGTCAGTTAGAGAGGAAACAACAATGAGACTATATTTCAAAAAAATATTTAGAATTTAAACATTTTCGGACAATTTTCTAAAATTTGTTAACAAAAATATTTTTTTTACTGTTATAAATTCTTTTTAAAACACGGAATTTATTTTTATATTTGTATGTATTTTTAGACAAATTTCTAATGCCAAAATGAATTTCCATTTAAATTCTTTTTAATGAATTTTAAATTTAAATGGAATTTCTTAATAAAAATTTTGACTAATATCAAAATGAAAAGAAGAATTATTAATTTAAATTTTTGCATACCATTATTTATTTTGATTATTTTTTTGTTTAATTGATTATTATTTCTGGTTTTGTACTGCGAACACAACCAACAAGTGTGAATTAAATTTTATTGAAAACACATTTGTCTACAATTAACATGGGTATGTGATAATAGAACGAATACGAAGCCAATAGACAGCATTTTCTAACATTCCCTACTCACTTTCATATAAAAACCACAATTGATATTAGTAACATCATCATCATTATAATCATAATTGTTGTATAAACGAGTCAAGTATTCATTCAAAGCTTAAACATGACACACCAACAAAGTGTGCTTTTGTTTAATTTTTTGGATTTTTTTCCATTCATACTTAATAAATTAAATTAAATTTTAATTTGGGTTTTTTTGGGATTTTAATTTGGGCTTTTGTACAAGTATGTAGGCAAATATATTTGGTTAAGGGTAAAGACAAACAAATATTTATTTAATTTAAGGAATGTCAACAAAAAACTCCATCAAAATATTAAGTGTTGATGACTTTAATACGAAAATAAATTAAAAATTGGCATAAATATATTAGATATTAATAAAATAAATAAGATATATGTTAATTAATAAAAATCACAAATAAATATTGAAAAAAACAAATCAACAACTTCAATTTAACCTAATTTATTGTTTACATGTCAATAATGATGTCATTTCAAACAGCTGACTCACACATATCCCTAAGTGTGGCTACAATAACAATCTACACAATTGAAATGTGGCCACAAACATGTAAAAAAGGGAAATGTCAGCAAAACTTTATATAGTTTTATAGTTCCTTTTTTTATAAAACTGAAACCATATTTGTAAATAACTAAAAGTTATTTTTAAGTCACGATTTTCCTGTCTAATTTTAACACATTTTTTTTCGAATTTTCAAACATTCTTTCGTGTAGACTGCTTGTTTTCTTCTTTTTTTTCGTTATTTTCAATTTCAATCAAATAACACGCTTGTGTCTTGACATAAAAGGGGTTAATAACCATATAATAAAATAATAAAAATGTACAAATTTAATTTATAAATTAAAACCGCACTGGAGCTCAATTGGATTTTTTCAAAGCGTTTTTTAAAGGAAAAATATTAAAATTCAATCAATAACTATAAATCTGAACCAATGTTTTAAGAAATTGTGGAACTTTAGGCAGATGAATTCAGCTCATATCTTGGATTGTTTCTCAATTGCAAATTGAATAAACCCATAATTAACAAAAACAATAAATATCAATATTGTTCCTTTTATGGTATTGGTCAGGGAATTTTTCTAAAATATTTTTACAAAAATTCATTCAAATTCAGATTTAAAGTTCAAAAAATTTAACTTTACATAAAACTACGGTTGAAGCTAAAATTTAACTCACAAAGTACTACATTTCAAGCTAAAATATAAAATTACATAAAAACCAGACCAAAATATGACTTTTGTGTGATTTAAAAGTAATACATTTTTACAACAAAAGCGAAAAATTGTCAACGATGTGTCAAAGCAGCTCAAAGATTCTTTTTCTTCGAAATAATCATTCGCAGCGAATGACAACGGCGTTGGTAAATGGTAAAAATAAAACTTAAACCATTATTTGTATTTGTTTATAATAAAGTTTACTTTTAAATATATAATCTTAATTCCACTTGCTTACTTAATAAAACTCTGCTGCATGTGTATCAGCCTGTTTGTCTACCTTTAATGTATCTTTGTTTGTCTTAATTATTATTTTCATACAATTTAAACGAAAATTTATTTATGCAGTCAGTTTTTTTCTTGCCAACACGAAGCGTGTGTGTTAATTTGGTCAATAACATTGCATTTTAATTACAATTATCGGGATAATGGATAAAATGTGACACAAAGAACACCAGCAAAACAAAACAGTTTGTTAAGTTGCTTCTACGGCTGTCATTTTTACTTATAAATAAGAGTCACTCTCACTCAAAGTTCGTTAAAAAATTTTTTAATTATTTTCTGTTAATTTGCACGTATAATAAAAATAAAGTCTTAATTATTGCTTCAACTATTGAAACAGTTGAGAAGATGGCCAATCGGAGGCATATTCACTACGTTATTTCATTTCAAAGAAAACTATAGAATTTCAATGTTTTCAAACATTTAAAGAGTTCATTTTTTGTATACTGTAATAATTTGTGTTAAAGTAAGGCATACATCAAATATTAGGATAAACTTATACTTTTCTTAATAAATAAATAAATAAACAGTGTCCTGCTAAAGATGTTACAGTTGAGTTATGAGACTTCTTATTTTTTGTTTAAGGATTTTATTATTGCACTTGATTTAAATTTTTGTATTATCATTATTTTTTGTTTGCTCTTCTAAACTATTCATGTATGATGATGTAGTTGGTGGTCATTGTCCTAAGGTCATTGCTATTTAGCAGTTCAGCAGTTTACCAAATAATTATTACTTCGCTGTCTGCTTGTTTTGTTAATTTTTGATGGACAACTTTGAGACACAACACATAAATTATAAATGCTGATTTCATATTTTTTGTGAATTCAAGAAGGGGAAGAAGCATTGTTCACATAAAACCCGCTCGCTTAAACGTTTTAATAATTATGTAACAAAAAAAAAAAACTTGAATACTTTTGAACCACACAATTGTTACTCGGTAATTAATATTTAGGAAGAGCTGAAAAAACGACTCGGATTTTGCTTTATTGTAAGTCTTCTTTTAATACCATTTCTGTTTTTGTTTAAGCTTCAATCGTTGTTCAATATTAGCTTCAATCGTAAGTTTTTATGTAGTTAATTTTAACTTCAATCCTAAGTCTTTATGTTGTTTAGTTTTTGCTTCAGTCGTTGGTCTTTATATTTTTAAATTTTAGCTTTAGTCGATGGTCTTTATATAATTTTATTTTAGCTTAAATCGTTGGTTCTAATGTTAATAAGTTTTAGCTTTAGGTTTCCTTGTATCTTTTTATAAAATCATTTACAGTACTTTTAGGAAACTTTAACGTTTTTGCAATCATTGAGCTGGACAATTTTGGATTTTCAGACAAATTGTGCATTATTTTGATTTTTCATGGTTCAGAACTTATACAAATTCTGTGAGCGTCAATATAAAGTAAACACCTAATATAGTTTCAAAATATATTCAATATTTCATTAGTAATTTAGGCAAAATATAACACATTAACAATAATTAAAAAAATAAGGAACGTAAAAATAATTTAATAATTGAATGTTTGGTTTACTTGTCTATATTTTTTTTTTATTGTACAGTGGATTCACCCATTTGTTTCAAACACAACAATTGTGCGTACAAAGTTTTTTTCATATGACGTTTGATGCCTCAAGAGAGAGAAAATATTTTTTGTACTAATTTATTTTAAAAGTTGTCATCCCATCTTCGGTGTTTCATAGTTACAGAACAACAAAGAATCTACCATAAATGAGAAATGACAATAAACATTGCTGATGACGCCCTTAGCAGGGCAGAAAATGCATTTCAGTGTGCCATTTGTCTAGAAAAATATAATTTTCACAATGGTATTCTTCGAGTTATTAATTAAATAAATGAACTTAAGCCAAAATTCTCTAATATAATAAATATTTTTTACTAACAACTCTCAGCTTGAATTGGTTTGATTTTATATTTTGTCTGTACAAAAATTAACTGAGTTGCCAATAGGTTACATTTTTTCATACAAGTAATAATACCTTATGTATTTCAATGGCTATCAGTAAAAGCAACTTTATTTTTTCATTCATTTTCAATACATAATATTTTAAAATAATTTTATATTTGTTTTTTGTCACTTAAAAACCAAAGCAAAATAAATCAATGGCCGCACTTGTAAAAGTAATAGATTTTGTTTACATATGGCGGTTTTGATTTTCCAGACAAATCGTTCGAAATGGGTGAATCGTGTTGCAAAAAACTCTCAGTAAAAAATTTTTGTCTAGACAATTATTTTAAATAGCAGTTTACCGTTATACTTTCAAACAAAGAAAAATTAAAAGAATTGCCACTACTTTTAGAATGACATAAGGATGCCACCGTTTACTTTGAATACACTTTCTTTATTTTTATGTGAATACAATTCTACTTATCGTAAATAACTATATAAAAATTCAATATGATTTCCTAATATATTATTATTTATATTAATATAATTATGCTTTTCCTTTAAAAATATGTGGTGTTGACTGTATTTTGACGCTGACAGTGTATACCGACTGAATAATAGTAGTTGTAGTTAAAAAACAAAAGTTTTGTCAACAAATTTAGAAAAAAAGCAGCTGTATTTATATTTCCGGATTTTATGTAAACATGCTTTATTTACTGCCACATTCACAATAACAAAAAAAAAAACTCAAAATATTTAGAAAAAAATTAAAAGTTTTACATAAAGATTGTGTTTAGTTTACCTTTCTTTCAAAATTAAGAAGAAACTTGCAGCTTAGATTTCAAAAATTGTGACTTAAAAATTTGCCCAGTTTTTCATGTTTTTTATAACATAAAATCCTTGTAAAAATTTAAATTTAAGCTATTTTAAGAGCATCATATCTATATACATATTATTTTAAAGTATACCTTTGGTTTTACTAAGCGAACTGTTATAATTTACTAATTTCATTTTCATTTTGAGAAAATCCAACAAAATAATAATAACCCACTGCTATAGTAGTTAATTGCCTCGTGGTTTGTTCATTTCATTTTCTCAACTAAAAACTCTGACAAATTCGCCTTATTGTTTTGTCAATTACAACAGATTTTTCTTATTTTCCTTCGTTTACAAATTTAAACAATTGTTTTCTTTATACACTGTTTTTTTATTTTTCTTGTTATTTCATTTTACTAGCCCTAAGGCTTTTAAAACAAATTTTAGTTTTGTATTTTGCACACAAAATTTATCATCTAGCGAATTGTTTATGACAAATACTACCACTACTTTTTTAACAACAGTGACAGATTAGTAATTAAAGTATGTTTGGCTGTGTTTGTCTCTTTTCAAAATGTCAACACAGGTGATGCCACACGTATTATTCTTTTAGTTTTTTACTTTTGTTCAGTTTATTATTTTAAGAAATTCATAACTTAAATCCCTATAAATGCAATGTTAAGTTTAAGTTTGTATAAAAATAATTCCACTGTTAACAAAGGAAGTTTAGGTCACTGAACTTTTTGTGTGTTGTGTATATTATATTTGCCTTTATTGCAATTTGTTTTTGTTTTTTTTATACTTTTTTATTTTTAAGGGTTTGCCATAAAAAACGCGTGCTAATATAGGGTTTTCTAATAGCTACTTGACAACTCTGAATTTAAATTGTGAACGCACTATTTCACTGATCATCTAATTGTTGCTTTCTTTTTTTTCAGTAAACTTAACATTTTCGTTATGGTAAAGTACACGAAGGAACAACGTTTGGAAATTATAAAAATGTACTACCGAAATTCGGAGTCGGTGACCGCAACTTTAAGAGCGTTAACTCCAATTTTCGGTCGTAATTATCGCCCTAGTAGACAAGCAATAACAAGTTTAGTGCAAAAATTTGAGTCTACATATTCATTGTGTGATGCTGTCGTGCCAGTGAGACAACGGCCTGGTCGAAGTTCCGAAAATATCGCTGCCGTTCAGGCGTCCGTAGCAAACGATTCAAATCAGTCGATTCCGCGGCGTTCTCAAGAACTGGGCATCCCCAAGACCACTTTATGGCGAATTTTGCGTAAGGATCTGGGTTTACACCCATACAAGATTAAGCTGACTCAAGAATTGAAGCCGATGGACCATTTGAGTCGACGTACGTTCTCCGATTGGGCTCTGGAGAAGATGCACCAAGATGATGAATTTCATCGCAAAATCATCTTCAGTGACGAAGCTCATTTTTGGCTCAATGGGTTCGTCAATAAGCAAAATATGCGTTATTGGTCTGCTGAAAATCCACATGTGCTTCACGAATCACCACTTCATCCACAAAAAATTACTGTTTGGTGCGCTTTGCATGCCGGCGGCGTCATTGGGCCATATTTTTTCGTCGACAATAACGATCGTCACGTTACTGTGAATGGCGATCGTTATCGCGCAATGATTAGCGATTATTTTTGGCCCGAATTGGAACACATGGACTTGGATGACATGTGGTTTCAACAAGACGGTGCCACAAGCCACACAGCACACGTTACAATCGATTTACTGAAGAGTAAGTTTGAGTTGTCAAGTCCTTATTGGAAAACCCTATATTAGTACGTACGAACATGTTGGTACTCTCGTGCTGTTTTCAAGACGCTGCTGCTGCCTGTGCTTTATTCTTGTAACAACATGTGTTTGTAATTGTTGTTTTTTTTTATGATTTACCCACCACCTGTGTGGCGTTCGACTCTCTGTCTGTCTGTCTGTGGTTATTTTATTATATTTTTGGGTTATTTTGTCTGTGCAAAAATTGTTGACTAAATTTCTGTGTGTGTTTTCCATTGCCAGCAAACAACTTTCACTATCTTTTGTAATTATGTATTACCAAAAAAAGGGTTTGTGTAGTTAGTTAGAAAATTATTTTCTCCCATGTGCCATAAATATAAAGTACTTTTAAATTTAGTGGTTCTGGGAAAAGGTTGTTTTCTAAAAAAAAAATATTGTGTTTCTTGCTACACCAACAAAATTTACGTTAATTAATATTTAATTTTCATGTTAAGAACAAATTACACTTACACTAGTCTCTTCCCAAACAACTGATATTTGAAAAAAACAAGGTTTGTTATTGAGCAATAGCAGTGTAATAGATATATTTCTTGGCAAAAATGTATTTTCTTCAATTTGAACTGTCTCACTTAATTGCTCTCAGTACTCGAATTCTGTATGCTTTGCTTAAACAATCGACAATCCTAAATATTCTTGTCGCTACTCAGTGCACTTTATACACATTTACTTGGATTTACTATTGTTTCCGGACAGAAATCTATTCGTTTTTAATTTAAAAATGATTAACTTTATTTTCTTATACATATCTATTATTTGTTCCCACTGTTAGCCTGTAAATTCATTTTATGCACTTGCAAGTCTGCCACCTTTTTTCATCTTGTACGTTTTTTGTTTGCATTTTGCTATAATACGTATTCTTTTATTGTTGTGTATGTGTACCAGGAAAGCAACAACAAAAACCAACAAATTGCACACAAAAAAACAGACACTCAGTAAGTTATACACGAACGGACGGACGGCCAGACAGACAGACATAAGGACATACAATCATATATACACACAGTCAGACAGTCGGAGACTTTTTTCTACTGAAATTCTCAAACCTTTACTGTTGTCTGCAGCTATTTATTCATTCTCCCATTCTATTTATTTGGGTTCTGGGGTTCTTTTTTGGTTTGTTTATTCTTTGTTTTACTCATTTTCATAACAGAATTGCAGCGCGTGCTACAATGTTGCTGCAAACACACACCGAGTTATCGAAAAACTTGAATGGTGTTCTAAGAATGAAAACTCAGATATTACCCAGCAATTCTAGCTCAGTATCCTAAAATAGTGATTTTACTTATAATTTAAAACATACCGGTTACATAGAGGCAGTTACTTGACTAGCTATATAACTAGTCATTTTAACATGTACACATTAGGGCTATAACCAAATTTTTGACATAGTACCACGGATTAGCCAATAATGTTTTAGTAATGAAAACACCTGTCTCCCGTCATTTTTGAAAAAAGACTCAAGCAGGGAAGCAAATTTCTAAAACCTTCCAAGAAATTCTTTTTAGAAACATTTTTTATTATTAATTTTTTTGTATTTATACAATATTCATTTATTAATAAACTTTGAGTTTAATGTTCGCGATGATTTACACAGTGAATATAGTATATCTTGTACAACTTTTAGTGCTCTCTCTGCACCTATATTACTCCTTAGTTGCAAAGAAATTGCTGAAGTTTCGTTTACATAGTGTCTTTCAAAACACGCCTTTGCTTTTTGAAATCGGGTAAATATTGTTTTAAGTATTTGTAATTTTCTACATTGAGCACTGATCCGAAAACCAAATCTCGTACAATTTTCACATATAAATTTGCAAATTAGATATAGTTTAGTTCGGTATTTTGGAATAAGAATAAAAGCTAAAATAGCAAGAATTGAATTCCATCCAGCATTTGCTAAGTGGCGGTATGCTTTTAAACTTTAATTTCTAAAACTTCTCAAAATTTATAATGCGAAAATTGTTCTTAAAGAATATTATAACTATTTATTAGAAACACAATTTAAAAAGATTTTTATCTTTTTTTTTATTTAAAATCGAGTTTTTTTTTAGTAATTTGTGGATTAATTAAATAATTTAAAAACGGATGCCTTCGTAAATACAGTAATTCTGTTTGCAAAAATGTGTGGCATCACTGCCAACCAATTGCCAAATAACCATATGACGTAAACCAGTGATGACAAATACAATAAGTTTAAACTGTTGCTATACCGCAGTGATGCTTGCTTACTGCATTTTCAATTATACCCGATCTTCATGACCAATGTATATTTAAAATGATTTCGTCCAAACTATAAAATGTTTGTTAAAGATCTTAAATTTTTAAAAATCTTTTTTTATCTTAATATTATTGTACCAATTTACCTGAGTGGTGCGTACATATGCAAAGAACTTAAAGTCAATTCAAATCTTAACAACTTAACGCATCTGGCAAGTTTAACTAAAAATAACTTTTTGAAATTACACATTGTATATGATAATGATGTTAAATTTTAAAACAAAAATTGGGGAGGGAACACAGATATATTTAGGGCACAGATGTACTATAGCAATAAAGTAAAGGTGGTTGTTTTCAAGTGGGGTTGACAATTTCCATTGTAACAAAACTTAGGAAATTAAGACTAAAACAAAAATCAATATTAATCTTCTGTAGAAATATTTATACACCTAAAATAGATGCTGAATGATGATGATGTAAAATGTATTTTTAATATAGACATTTGTTCAAATCTATTTTGGTCTTTTCAAGAAAACAAAATTGTGTTAAATATTATAATTTCATTAACGGCCCCCAGCAAGTATCTCTTGTTGTTTTATTTTGGGGAACGTATATACTTCACAACATTTGTTGAACAATGTTTTGGTTTAATGGTTTTCGGATTTAAGAAAAAATCATTGAATTTTAAAGAAACTAAAAATATCATTACAATTGTTTCAAAATGTTAAAATAGAATGTCATGAGTGGCTTGATAAGGGATGTTAGACAGGGCAAATAAACAGACTTAAATTTCAATGTTTTGAAAAAAAAAGATATCATAGCAATAAAGGAATTGGACAACTGGGCGAATTGTATATATAATTAGGGCGAAATAAATGAAATTTGACTGACATTTGTTTGAGTGTTACCGGATCTTTAAAGTATGTAAGTTTAAATGAAAGCTATTGTGTCGATTTTAAGTAAAAAATAGTAGTACATTGGCACTAGTAGCTCTTTATTTAACACCGTTTAATAAAACTGAAAATTTCTGAATATTTTTACTTTATTTTCTGTGTTAAAATGTCTGGTAGTTTTGGTTGTTTTTTCGTTCTTTCTTCGTTCTTCAGAATATTTCAACATGTGTTTGGTTGGGTTTTAAGTACACGATGTTATATTTGTATTAAAATTTTAATGTAACATAAATTGAAAAAAAAAGAAAAAATATTTCACTCTATGGGTGCATCACTTACACATGTGTTTATGTATTTCATGTACATATAATATATATATACTCGTATATATTTGTACATACATTTTGCCACACACATTTCCGCTTGACATAAATTTTGACAAAAAAATAAAACGTATCACCAACGTATGTGTAGTTAAAAAAAACAGAAACCCATAAAATTGTTATAGGTTGTCTCCTAAATAAAACAGACAGATAGATTAAAGGGAAAAATTAATTAAATTTGAAAAAATGTAGATTAAATAAACAACATTTATAAATCTTGTTAAAAGTTTTAATCTTTACTGATCACTTCAATATTTGCACAAAAGTTAAAAAGAAAAAACGATAATCTTTTTTCAATTTAAATCTTCTCTTTTAAATAATTACGAATATTTTTACTATTAATTATCATATTTGAATAAATGTTTTAGAGAAAAACATTTAAAATTGATGCAAAATGTATATTTTTTAATACAAAAAAAAAACCTTTTCTACTTTTAAAGGCCAGCAAAAGGCAACGCCAACATGTGGCAACACTATTCCTTTAACTACTATTATTGTTTACTATTGACAGCAGGGTTGTAAATGTTAGTACATACTTTTGCCAGGGATGTAATTGTCAGTGTTTACCAAGTACGCACAATGAATTAAATGGTTAAATGGCTGTAAAAATATAACAAACGTTTACTGGATTTTACTTTCTTAACATAGTGCAATAATAATATTTTATTTTTCAACTACAAGGCAAAAAAACTAGTTTACACAAATGTATTTTTTGCAATGTAAATATATCTCTAAACATTATTCATTATATACATGCAGTGCTGTTTTTAAAAGTATTTCTCTTTTATATGATTATAGTTACTAACTGCAATTTTTGTCCATTGGTGTAACCTAGGAAGCGTTCAGTATGTCCCGTTATTTTTAATTGCATTCTTTCTAAATACTTCTATTATATATTATATATACATATATGTATTGTTAATTGCAATAAACATGTAATTTGAGCTGGTTTTTAATTTGTTTGTTTTTGTAGTAAGTTTTTAGGAATTAATAAGTTCTGAAAATATGTATGTTATGAGACAAAAAAGCTATGGTTCCAAGACGTAGAAAAACAACAAATATGACTTTTTAATTTACAAAGTCTCAATGATAGTTTCATTTAAGTGCTCCACCGCAATTCTAAGAGATATTTCAGCTAAATTCGCTATTGTTATAGTTCCTCTAGAACTATAAGAATTCTCAATAAAAAAAATGAGAGGATGCATTCTTTAGCATAAGCCACATCTTTAAAAAAACTTAATGTCCCAAATTTATTTTGTCCATTAGCATTTAGAAAAATCAATAAGTTTTTGGAAGAAAACCCTCTCCATCAACGCAAGTTTGTGAGGATGTGATGGAAAAATATACCTATAGAGTCCTTCAAACATGCCGCACAACCCAAAGTATACTTCTAAGATCATAAAGAATCGTCCAAAAGACACCAGGATAATATTGATGTGGTGAAATGGCCAGCCCAATCTAGGGATTTCAATCTAATTGAGAACGTATGGAATGATTTGCAGCAACATATAACGGCAGTAATCTGTATGTCTCTGGTGAAGAGTATGCCCAGGAGATGCGCAACCATTATAGGATATAACACTAAAGATTAGGATTTAAATGAAATTTTTTGTTTTGTATATCTTATGAGTATAAAAACTTCATTTAGTGCTAAATTACTGTCCAGATTTTGTTTCGAAAAGAAAAACAACCGAAACGCAACAAATTAATAAAACAAAAAGTGGTGTGGTTTGATCTTAGGGTGACATGTAACACGTTTAAAAAATAAATTAAAAAATTGTTTTTATTATAAAATATTTGGTTTAATTAACAACAGATATCAAGTGTGATGTATGTGTCCAACACTGTATATTCAGATTATATAAGTATGTATTTAGTTTTCTCTAGAAAAAATTATCGATAACTTTAGTTTTCTCTGGAAAAGTTATCAATATCTTTATTATTTTCAAAAAAGCTTTTTATATTTTTTTATTACAAAGAAAATGTATCGATAAGCATGCAAAAAAAAATCTGGGGATAAAAACAAAAAATTATCTAAAGACAAGCCTTCAAGGTCATTAATTTAATGTAAATAAATTATGAATTATTTAGTTTCAATTAAATCCCACAATTCCTAGGCATTATTTTTAGCATCTTCTTTACTAAGCAATTTCTATTTTGTTTGCTCTTTACTTATTTAAATTTTCTCTTATAAATTTTATTTTCGCCATTTGCTATCGATCAAACCGTATAATTAAAATGTATAATACTAATTACAAAAAAAACTTATTATAATTGTTGTAACTTACAAACTCGTGACCACAAATATAATTTATTACTAACTATAATCATTATATAAACGTCAACATCATTATTATCTTCATTATCGTCATCATCATCAGCAAAAATACAGAATAAGCAAAAAAAAATTTCAATAACTGTCTGTCTGTATCCACCTCTATTAAAAAGCTCCAGTTCCCCTGTCCCTGTCTTCATTTATTAGTACCCTTTAACAATAACAACAACAACAACAACAATTCACTTATTGTTTACAACTTTATTAGTACATTTTCTCCTCCATTATACTGTAACAATAATACACACAAACACACATAAATTGTTTGATTACTGTTTTTATTTGTTTGTTTGTTACAATAAGCATTATAGTAAAAAGTTTTTGTTGTAGTTTTTAATTGCTATTTAATCTTCTATGGATTGACGTCAGTCAGTATTTTGTCTATACATACATATGTATGTATGTATGTATATGTTTTTTATTATTATTTTGTTTTTTATTATTATTTTGCTTTTGTTGTGTACTGCACAAATTTTTTTTTTTTTTTTTTGGTATAGACAATTTTTAATTGGTTGCCTTGTACATAAATAGTGAGAAGAAGAGTAATGACCTTTAATATTTTGCATAACGTAATTGTGGCAACGTTGGTGGGGTGTTTGTTGAGCAGCCAGATTGTTTATAATCTCAGAGTCAATCTGTGTATGTCAATTTATTAAGGATTCTTTGATTGGACAGTTTATTTTTGGGTTAAAAAAAAATTTGGATATATTTTTTTGTTAGAGAATGTATTAATTGTGTATTATGTTGTTTTTGTGCTAAACAAATGATATGTATAGAAAATGAGAACGTAAGTTCGAAAATACAAATATTTTGCGCAAAGCATTCAAAATTATAGGAAACTAATACAAAAATGTGTTTTCAAGGACCTCTAACACGAGGGCTAAGGAATGAAAGATCGAATTAGCAAATAGGAAAGAAAGAAAGTTATCGACAACAACTAAAGGGTGATTTTTTTAGCAACTTTTTACTTGACAAAATTTTTTTTTGTCAGCTCAGCACTTTTCGTTTGGTCTATAATTTAACCATTAATCGACTTACAAAAGAACAACGTCGTGCACTTTTTTTATCCGAAAATTTGGTTAGCAACGAAGCTCGTTTCTGGTTGACTAGATACGTTTTTGTACGGTAAGCTAATATTGAAGAATTTATTTGTGAGATACCGGCCGGTATGTTGGAGAGAATATGCCAAAATTGAACCCACCGTATGAACCATTTGAGGCGTAGCCACGGTCATGAAATCATCTTTAAACATTGAAATATACTTAAATAAAGATTTCATACATTTCTTTGAATCTTATATGTTTTTTTAATCAAATACGAAAGCTCTTAAATGTAAATTTTTATAACTTTATCTCCAGAAAAGTCATACTTTTTTGAAATAAGCTACATATGTATGTAAAAATACCTACGAAAATACGTGTAACTGAAGACATTTTTACTCTTAATCATCATTTACTCCAGTCATATTTTATTTAGCTATTTACTATCTTCATCATCTCTTTCAACAAAACCCTCCTCAACCGTTTTAGATTGCCATTGTATTTTACTATTACATCATTTCACGTAGACTATAACTTATTTGTTCAGAAATAAATAAAAAAAAAACAAAAATGTTATACATTATTTTTCAATATCCGTTTTGTTATTGTGTTCGCTTCAGTTTAGTTTACATAAATAAGTATTTATTTATTTATTTAATTGTTTATGTTTCTTATCTTGTTAATTCATTTTAGATTTATGTATTTTATTTTGCTAACTTGTTTATTTTTTGTAATTTCTGTAGTTAGTTTCAGCCATTATGTTTTCTTTTTCTTTCGGTGTATTTAATGGCGATTTTCTCATTCGTGTCCTCTATCTCTCCCTCTCATGCTTAATTCGTTTGTTTACAATTGTTTTGTTTTTGTGTGTATTTTATACCTTTGTTTTTGCTTATTGTTGTTGTTTATTAAGACAATTTGATTGAAGTGGCTGATGTTTTTGTTGTTTTTTATTTATTTATTTTTATTTAACCTGCACATCAGCTTAATTATGTTTTAAATTGCATATAATTTGTGATAAATGTGATTACAATCACAATCATAGATGCACCATTAAACTGAATTGAGTTAGTAAATTAATGGTTAATGTATATTTTTTGCTCTTTAAAGGGGAGGGGTTTTGGAAATAAAATGGCCTTTTTGGTTTTGTTTAAAACAACTGTAATTACGTTCAAATTTTCTATGTTGGTAGGGTATATTTAATTCTGGTTAAATGACACAGAGCATAACTGTTACTGTGGCACAGAGTTAATTAGTAAATATTGATTCATATTTGAGTATGTTTCACTCTTGTTCTTAGTATACGTCATTGTATAGACAATTAAGGAGGTTTTACCAAATATTTTAAATTAGATTTTCATTATAACTTATAAATAAATTAGTGGTCGACACTCTCAACTCCTAGGAGCCAAAGTAGACGGGATGTTTTCCTGTAAACAACACGAAAGCCTACAATGTTTCAAAAATTATTAAAATAGAAACTATAATCTTTTAGATTAGAACAGAAGAATAGTGTTTATTACATTATCGATCACTGATCTACAAAAGTTTTGCTGTTATAAAAATTATATTATTTTACTAATGGTTCATTATTTTCTTTTTTAATTTCAGGTACGTACGAGTTTTAAAGTCGTATAATATATTTTTTGCCTTTGTTTATACTTAAATGGGGATTTTTATTTTGTTTTAAAAGCAAGTAAGTCATTAATTAATTAGATGATCATTATAAACAAGTAGTAATACCTACTAATTTAATAAAAGCATTGTTATAAAAAAATTTGTCATGCAACTTTTTTGAACAGCAATATATTTAAAGTAATTTTAATACGTATTATAATTTTAATAAATACATACAACGGTTGACAACACAATTTTGTTTATGTTTTTTTTTGCTCCAAGTCATAATGAAGTTTTATATGGCTCTTAATTTAAATTTAAGCATAAATCAAGAAGGATTTCGTTGAAAAAATCAAACAACCGTTATGGTTAATTTTAATGGAAATATTAGGTATTTATTTCATTTTTACCTTTTTAAATGTTTGAAATAGGTATTCCTTTAAAATCACGAAAAATATATTAAAATAGCTTTAACTTGATATATATAACATTTTCTTGGTTGTCCTATTTGTTACCTTAAAGTTTAAAGTTTAATTTAAGGCTTAAACTCTTAAAAGTACTGAAAAAACAACCCTGTTATCGTTCTCTCTTTAGTGCATGTACAGTGTAGTCATATTACAGTTTTCTTTTTACATACAAGCGTTTAACATATTTGCTTTTTATTACAAAAATTTTAACAAAGTTTCACCTAAAACTATTACTATTGTCGCCAAAACTTATATACATATGTATATTGTTGCCTCAATCACCTTCTCTTCTATTTTTAGCCACTCTTATTTTATTAAGTGAAATTTTTTTGTCGCAAAATTTTTTTATAGCTTTGTTTTTTGTTTTATTATAATTATGTCATTAAAAAGAAATGTAAAAACATGGTTTTCATTTTTATAGATATTTTTCTTTACTTTTGGTTTGACATTTCATGTTTCAACGTCAACCATGACCTCTTCCTTTTGTCTTTATATTGTTCATAGCCGTATACGAATATAGTTTTATATATTTATATTATGTACATATTTTTAATAAAGCGCCAAATATGTATATAAATATATGAGTAAGTTTTTTTTATGACAATTTTGTGGTTCTAGATGTAAAAGTTAAATTTTTGTTAACACAATTCGTTCATTTTATGATTCTTAGTAAAAAAAGTATAAGTTTTATGTCAAATTGTATTTGGAGTCAGTCGTCTTTAAGAGATTACTCCCTTTTCTATTGTAAAGGTTACTACAAAGATTATGTAGATTAAAAGAAATAATAAATATTTGTAATATATGTAAATATATATAGTTTTGTAGATCATGAAAGTAAAAGTTAAACAAAAACACACCTTTTTTATATATGTATAAATATACCATAATAAATAATAATAATGAGGGTGAAAGGTTAAAGTTTATTTTCTTAAAGAAGTAAGCAAAATGTTGTAATATGGCAAGAAACTAAAGAAAATGTATACGAGTATATATGTATACGAAAATGTATCCATGATTGGTTTTTCCACAATTCTGTGCGTTTCTGACGAATTGCTTCGCGCAAACGGCGCATTCTTCTAGGTAGTATTCCTTATTGACCGTACGACCTTGGGGCAAGAATTCATGATGCACCACGCCATTGCAGTCGAAGAAAACAGTGAGCAAAACCTTCACATTTGACCGAACTTCACGTGCTTTTTTCGGTCTTGGCTCTTTTGGACGTTTCCATTGGGATAATTGGGCTTTGGTTTCAATGTCACAGCCATACACCCATGATTCGGCACCAGTTATGACCTTTTTGAGGAAATTAGGATCGTCGTTGACGATGTTTAACAGCTCCTAGTGATGTCCATGCGACGTTGATTTTGCTCAAATTTTTAGCAATTTTGGAACAATCTTCCCTGCCGCACGTTTCATGCCTAAAACATCCGTAAAAATTGCTTGACATGAGCCGAACGACATGCCAATATCATCAGCAACCTTTCTGATACTGATTCGACGATTATCCAAAATCATTTTCTTCACAGCTGATTGCAATTTTAATAAATAAATTTTTTGTTTTTTCTTTATTACTTTCTGGTGTCATCATTTTTTGTGTTGTGTTCTTTCTTTTCTATAAATAATAATAATAATCCAAGTTAAAAAGCATTAAATAAATTTACATATGTAAATATGTATGTTGTTTTCTTGACAATATTTTGATTTCATTAAAAACGTAAAAAATATATTAGAAATTTATTGTTATACAAAACCTATAGAAATAACAAATTTTATTTTAATTCCAAACAAGTTAACTGAGATTAACAATAGTTTAATTGACATTGTAAAAACGACCTTGAAAATATTGGATTTTAGCCATATTTACATATATTATTTGTAATTTATAACATACAAACTGCTACTTTCCCTTGGATTCAAATTAAACTATTTTATAGATGGATTAAAATTAAACTTTTCATATTTCATAGGAAGTTGCAGTTCTGTTTAAGTATAATTCTTAATATATAAATGTCTTTGGCATATATAACACAAAAAATAACAATCTCCACAATAAATAAAACATATAAATTATGGGTATTTGTTTATAGAATATCTTTTGTAATTTAAAAATAGAAAAATAATCATTCAATTGTTCTAGCTAAATTGTAAAATTTTTGAGAAATTTCCCAAAAAAACATAAAATCGACAAAAAAAAAATTTGTTTGAAAGCATGAATAATAAAACAATGTTTTCATTGAAATATAGGTTTTGATTTAATGTTTTTGATTAGAGTTTTCTTTCAGCTTTAAAATAACAATTAAATTCTGTCTTCGAAAAACGTCATATTGGTAACACTATAACAAATGTGAACATTTCACGGCAAAAGTAGTTAGGTACTTGATTATCAAAATAATGTAAACCAATTTTATTTTATTTCGTTATTTCTTTTTGACTTTGCAACATTTCGTTAAATAAAACATTCTTAACATCAATTAGATACAAAATTCTTGGCGTTTTTTTCATGATTTTTGTTCACATTTTATGTGTAATTTGCCCAAGGTTGTCTGTGTCTGCTCATTTATACTTGTGACAATGACTAAACTTTTGTTTTTTTTTTGAAGATTTATTTAAATTGATTTGGTTTTTTAGATTTCTGTTGATACTCATTTAATATACAAAAATAAATTTATAAAAAAACTCGCCGTAGAAAGTTTATATTATGACCTAGAAAGTTTATAAATATTCGTTTAGATTTTCTCATAAAATATCTCTCTTTTTGCACTCTAATGCAATTTTTTATACACGAATAAACAAATATTTTCACATTGAAAGGGATACTAATAATGCCAGTTTTTATAGTGTGGAAATAAATTATGCCAATGCTGATAATTGTAGTAGTAAGTTGTTACGTTTAAAAACTTGAGTTATATATAATAATTATAAACATATTTTAAACTTTTTTTTGCAAAACATTGTATTTAAAATACATTTATTTCTAAATAACAAAAATTATATTTATTTTGTTTTGTTTTGTCTACATACGAGAAGCCGCCACATTTTTTAATTTATCTCGCGCTTTTATTATTTTATTTACATTTAGGCCCATTATTACAACTTGGCAATAGTTAAAGGTATGATGTTATCGGACAGATAAGAAGTATTTGGTTATTATAAGTTTACTTTAATCTAAAACCGACCGATAAGCTAAAGGGAAGATCATCTTGCCTTTAAATTTTATAGTGAGGTTTATGTATTTAAAGTTGCCATATGTTCTGGAAAAATGTCAACTTCATGAAAAATAAATTAATTTTAATTTTGTTTTGCCAATAAATAATTTGATAAACAAAAATGGAAAGCAGATGTTTGATTTGTATTTTTTAACAAACAAATATTTTCACAAACACAAACAATTTACTGTTTCTTGTCAGTAATTTGTCAAAAGTAATCGGGTTTTCACTGGTATTGCCATATTTTAGAAAAAAAAAATCATTTTATTTTACAAGGAAGTTGTAATAACTATTATCTTTTACTATTAAGAACATTAGAGGCAAGTTGTAATAATAGCCCTTAGAGTTTCTCGTTTAATTTCGTTAGTTCTTCTTAATAAAAAGTAAATGCCTTCAATCTTTCTTGAAAAATGCAATGAGAAATGCGAAAGAGAAATGTCAAATTTGTCGCTTTGTTTCGCAATACCTGTGACACTAGCTACCCCGTACTATTCACTACGTATTTCATCTATAAACTCGAGTCGCAGGAGAAATGCCGCAGGAAAAAGTTGCGGCGTGTGAACCCACTCTAAGTTGTAAACTTTTTACTGATTTATAATTGATGAATATTTTTCTCGAAATTTAACAGAACATTGTCCTTTTTAATGAATTAATCTTTTCACCACACATTTTATGCAATTTTTGTTTTCCAAATGCCATCCACTTTTTAAAGATTTATTACTTTTATAACTGATGAATATTTTTCTTGACAATTAGTTTTGATCAGTCCAAAATAATGTAATTGTCATTGTGACATCAAAAAATTGTATGTAATTACTTTTCGTTTAAGCAAACAGATTGTTTAATAAGTTTAAATGTAAAATAAAATAACATTGAATTCCCATTTCTCTCAATAATAAGTATGACTGCCCTTCTCTAAATGAATCGTAAGCTATAGTTAGTTTTCAACCAACAAAAAACTACTTTAACCATTTTGACATTATTTATTTAGATCGCAGTCGTCTCATTCATATTCATTAGAGGCAAACCCAAGCCTAAAACTACTTTGTCATGTCACTTATGCTGCAGTATTAAATATACGAAAGTTCATATTTTACTGTCATTGCTGATGTTTTTTGTACCTCCCATTTTTTGTTAACAAAAAAACATGCAAATATAAAAAAAGCGCTAAAAAGTTATAAACAACTGTATAAGTTGTTACAACGAAATATTAGCGCCATTTTTAACACTCTTATACACAATAATTTATATGCAAAAATACTAAAAGAACAAAAAGAGGAAGAAATGTGAAAACTAATTCCGATTTCCTTTGTAAACACTTTTGTACTCGTTTTAAGCACACATAAACATTGTCACAAATTGTAACTGTATATACGGCCATATTGTTAAGATGAGTGTTATAATAATTTGACATATTCGTTGCTGTTGGTTATAGCTTTCTTTTAATGCTGTTCTGATAGTTATGTAGCTGATGTTTGTGTGCATAATTACATGAACTGATTTTTGTGCAACATGGTTGAAAAAAGAGAGTGAGAGAGGGCGGGGTAAATGTGAAAACGGTTTTTATAAGTTATACAGTTTTACAAATATTTATTGTATAACTCGTCCCTATGTGAAAATTACAACTTATTTTAACATATCACAAAAAAATCACTCAAAATAATAAGTATTTTAGCTTTAGTTAAAACAATATTATAGGTATTAAAAATTATAAAATAAGAAAAAAATGTTGTGAAATGTTAAATTTGTTTATTGCTTTTTACTTTGCAAACTTGGTAAAACTGCCAAACAATTGTGATTTTGCTCAGTCTTCTACGTAATCTAATTAAAAAAATAAGGAGGAGATGATGATGGACTCCAAAGAATGATTTTAAAGAGCTTGCGCAATTGATTTAAAAAAACATACAATTTCGAGAAATGTATCAATTCTTTATTTAAGCGATTTGAACGATCTATATTAATACAATGCTTTAAGATGATTTTATATACATAAATGCCTCAATTGGTTCATAGGCAAAAAAAGTACGGTCCAATTATACCACCGGCTCATAATATATACCAAACAGTGCATTTTTCGGTATGCATTAGCAGTTCTTGCAATGCTTCTGGCTACTCTTCACATGAAATACGACAATTTTGCTTGTTAACGTATCCGTTCAGCTAAAAACGAGCTTCATCACTTTCTTAAACGAACATGAATTTTGATAATAAAATTTAACAATCTGCACTGTTTTTTTTTGTTGATTAATTGTTAAATTATAGATCAAACTGAACATATTTAACAGTAACATGTTACACGAAAGAAAGTTGCTAAAAAATTACCAAAACATTGGTAAAACAAAATTAAAATTAATTTATTTTTCATAATAATTGCGTACAAACCGCGATAGAATATAGATTAGTTTGCATGCTAGAGATTAAATTTACCTTATAATGACTTCTGTAAAAGCTCTCATTATATAGCAGAAGACAAGACTGATCTATCAATGCCCTGCTCTGATAAGCCGGAGATAATCTGTTATTATTCTAAACGAATTTTTGTACAATTTTTCGATGCCCTCTTGTTTGGCAATGGACAATTGTCTTTTTGCACATTAAAAATAATGTTATTGAATGCAAAAACAAAATAACAAAAGAGCGAGAAAAATTAACAAATATGACGGCCTCTTTTTCGGCAGTGTTGCATTTTAAGGGTTTACAAGTGCAATATAAAACGCTACAACTAAGAACTTATTTAGGAACAAGATTTCTTCTTTTTAAATATTCTAAGGACTATGTTTTTGTAAATTTTGCATTTTCTTAAAGTTTTTTTTTTGTAAATTTTTTTCTAACAAAGCAGGACACTAAATTTATAAAATAGATTAGACAAATATTTAAACTTGTTTTAAATTAGTATTTTTTTTTTATATAAAACCTCGTTATAAAATAAAATAAAACGTATTTATACACAGAAAAAAATAAAAATGAGTTTCAATTAAAATATTTGTGGAATCAATTAAAAATTTATTTGAAATCGTACCTGTAAACAAAATGATAATATCAATTAATAAAAAATGTGAGATTTAATTGAAAATATCAGAAAAAGTAATTGAATCAATTAAAATTTTAATTGAAAATTATTTTAAAATCAATTAAAAGTTTAATTAAAAAAAACATGATTTTTTTCTGTGTATATTTACAAATATTTATTTATTTAATTTTAATGTATTTATTGCAATGCTTTAGGTTTAGTTTGTCCATCAGGGGCATACACATATTAACCTTTAGCTTTGTTAACAGTCATCGCAAACGATAACCGAACAGGAAAAATTGTTTAAAATCGAATGCTAAATCTGTTTGTAGCATTGGAATGCGTAGCAAAAGTACATCTGTACCTTTATATTTTCCTGTTATAATGGTCGCTTCTACTAAATTATTTCTCAGTTTTTTTACTGCAAGTCGAGTGCCATTGCAAAGCCTTGGTGATCGATATTACGCAGTAAAATAATTGGCACTCCAATTTTAAGTTGTAGCACATGTGTTGGAAAGCCTGGCACATCGAGTGAATTTAAGAACTCAACAGGATAATAAACGGCCTTACGGGTTGCTTGATTGATTTGACGCATTTCAAATTGATATCCATCTTCTACATATGGAAAAATAATAGGATACTGAAGCGCGTCATACGAGCGATGCATTTCAGTGGGCGAGGCCATGCCCCTTTGTCCACTTAGTCAAGAATTTATTATTTCGTAAGAATATCCTATTGTGAAAATTTAATGACGATCGGTCCAGTAGTTAAGACTATATTACGATTTTTAATTTTCCTAAAAAGGGGCGTGGACCCACCCACTTTTCTCCTGGTACGTATTCCTAATTATGCCAATACCATATATTATTGACGTAGGTCAAAAAATGCCTAAAATATGGCGATATAAATTTTTGGGTTATATGGGCGGTGCCACCCCGTTTGTACAATCAAAATTTCATATAGCCAATTATTCCTTCCGGAGTCACAGTAACATGCTGTAAAAATTTCATCAAAATCGTTTTGGAGTCCATACGTTACATACATACATCCTATTTTATATACATACATATATAGATTTTACATTGTTTTCTTAATACTGCATTATTTGTGTTAAAGAAATAGTGTATATGTACATATGTAGTATATATACATATATTTAAATTTATGAATATATACCACTTACTTAAAATGAGCTATTTACAATGAACAATGTACGAACGCATAAATAAATGAGTAGACTAAATGTGAATATTATTTTATACATATTTTATATTGTGTACATTAATACAAGTGTATATTTCATTATGAAAATAAAATAAGTTGACACATGCCAGGGATGGTAAACGGGGTACAATATGTATAATAAAATATAAGCCAGAGATTTTTGGAATAAAAGTGAATAGTAGAAACTAAGAGTTAAGCTAGTTTTTTTGGAATTCAATTATTAACTAAAACATTTTTTTGAAACTTAAGCCCAAACTTTTGCTTTCCAAATTTTTATGATACATTTTTTTTAAATTCACATTTTGCATTCCTGACACTCGCCATGATAATGGGGTCATATTATATACGCACTAGCACCCAGTTCTTTAACGTATTATTCTATATGAGTGTTCTTGTATGTACATACTTATAAACGACCTAAGCCCCAGTACACACTTGTACGAGTACGCGTCATATTCTCCATGGAATAGTAGTAGTTAGTATATGTTAAAGCAAAGCATACAAAAGTTTGTGTATTGCCTACATAGTTTGTAAGTAAGAGTTGTGGGTTCAAATTGAGGTCGTCATTAGTTTGTTTAACTTGTGTATGAACGAAATAGAAAATGAAATAAAAACGCGTTTGGTGTTTTTGAACATTCTTTTAAAAGCGTGTGTATAAAGCATATTTTTTTATAATTGAGGTTAGTGTGTGATAGAGATACTTATGTACAACTAATTTTATGTGTTTTTTATATTTTTCTGCATTATTTCTTGTTTTTATTTTCTGCTTGAGTAGCTCTATAGAAATAAAAATTCACACAAAATAAAGCCTAGAAAAATTTGCTAGTAAGAAATAGTAAGAAGTCTTTGAATTTCAAATTTGAGGTTAACCATCATTCATTAATTGTGGCAACACTGATTATCAAACAATAACAACACTCACACGCACTCTTATTATACTCGCCATCAGCAAAAATGTAAACAAACAAATCATCAAAAAAAAAAAAGAACAGATGTACACACACACACACACACGCACACTAAAAACCGTCACTATTTTAAAGCCTTTCAAATGTACTTGGTTTGTTCACTACTTTTCTTTATAATAATTATTATATAATAATAACACAAGTATACACGGTTTTCGAGCTAAGCAACCAAAAGCTGTTTCTAAGGTTATTTGGGGCTCTGAATCCAAATCTGCACTCCGTTTTTTTAAATTGGTTCTAGTTTTCGAGATATTAAATAAACACGCATTAAAGTCCAACAGTAGTCGCTCATCATGCCCTCGTCCCAAAATCCTTGGTATCGTTTTTCGATTTTCGCCAAATCATGGTGTAGTCGCTCTCCTTGCTCGTCGCTTGTATCACCCAAGTTTTCAGGAAAAAATTCGAGATGGGAATGAAGAAAATGTATTTCAAAAGACATTCGAGCTCCAATCTTGCAATAATTTTGCAACAAAGTGTCGATTATCTCCTCGAAATCCGGGGATTTGCGATTACCGAGAAAGTTGTTAACAACATCTGCTTCTTCATTGGGGGTTAAACACTTTGTCGGCCATTCATTTTGGATTCAACAAAAAAACTTAAAAAAAAAATTAAATAACGTTTGTAGCGACGCCAACAGCTGACTGTAATTATGATAGCGCAGTGCTGCCAACATGCGCGAACTCATAAACTACAACCAATTTTGGAAAACGAAACCAGTGTTGCCAGAAAATGAATTTCCAAATATGCTAAAACTTGAAAAACTAAGTGCTAAAATGTTCTACAGAAGAAAAAAAAAGTGCTAAATTTTGTAATGTAACAATACAATTTTCATTTCAAATGTTACAAATATAAATTATAGTTTTTTCTAATTTTGTTCATAACAATTGTTGACTTGTTTTAATAGATTACATTTCATATATTCATTCAAAAATTTCCGTGTTCATTTACTTACCACACCGTCAGAAATTTAGTTGAAATATGTATTAATAAAAGTTATTTTTTTATTTCTCCAAAAGTTTTTTTGGAGTAAAATAGTAAAAAATTTTTCAAAAAAAAAAATTTTTTTTCAAAGCAAGCAAATTATGCTAAATTTTTAAAAATTTCAATACATTTTCGAGAAACAAAATGCTAAATCTAGCACTGAAAGTGCTAAAATGCAACACTGAACGAAAGCCGGATTTGAATTCAGCATCTCAACTAACGTCAAGATTTGTTCTCATCTGCTCTGATCCAAAAGTTGACCGGAATTTGTAAACTTGTGTAATTATAATAATTAATTATAATTAAATGCTTATTTTTTGGGTATTTATTAATGCTAACTATTAAAAGTAATGATGTCATTATTCATAGTAATTTTTGCTAGCCAAATCTTTGAATAAGTAATACACAATTTATAGTCAATTGTCAAGTGTGTTCATAATTATTTTTTTTTTGTTTAAAATGTTAAATTTAATTTATTATTTATTTAAGCATATGTATTTATAATCTTTTAAAACTTTCTGCAGTTTGTTTATCAGTGCCTTTAAATAATTTTTAAACATACATATGTACAACATTACTTTGACATTTCAAGTGTTAACAAGACATTTTTATTATTGTTGTTGTTAGAATTTACAGTTGGTTTGACATTTAACATAAAAACCAAAACTAATAAAAAAAACAGTTAAAAATGAAAGCCTTGTTCATATAAAAACCGGTAGCATAAATGTTTTAATGTTTATGTAACAGAAATTAACGATTGAATTCTTTTGAATCTCAAATTGTTTTTCTTTAAAGGTGCTATCAGACGAGATGTATTTTACATATGTACTGTCAAATTTTCCATCTATAAAAGTTGTACACATCGTGTGATACATATGAAACTTTGCATGTGTAAAATACATGTGGAAATACATATGTAATTTTTTTCGATTAGAACACGCTATATTTTCCTGTGACAAACTTAAACAAAACAGCTGGTTTGTTTTGTAACAAAATTGTTTGAAAAAACATATTGTAAAGAAAAATTAAAGAAAATGGATAATGAACATGGAAAAATAAGTATTTTTCGATTTTTAATAAATTAAATTATGTTTATTATATTTATTTCAGTAAGATTGATCAAAAGACGCAATTCTTGAAATTTATACACGTTAAAAAGACAGCGTTTGTTTACATTTATAGGTTATGTCATACGGAAAAACATAAGCAGGTGTGATAGCAAAAATTATGAATCGTATGTAAAATATAAATTTTGACATACATACGGAATTACATATGGGTAAGAAAAGTGACAGTACATATGTAAAATACATCCCGTCTGATAGCAGCTTTATTAGTATATATTCCTTTAAAACTTTGATTGTTGAATGAACCACGATTGCTTTAAAACGAGGACTGTTAAAACAACCTCGAAAGCTTAAAAATAATTAACAATTAATTTTGATATGAAGGATAATAAAGACTGAGTCTGTCAGTCACTATTTTTAATAAACCACTGTATACAAAATTCCATTTTATAAAAAAAACGTCAAAAACTTCTGATAAAAATTGCTTCCGAATTATATTAACATACATATTTATTAATCCGCTCAATAACAAAAATAAAAGCATTTTAAAATGTATTTAAAACGTGTAATTTTTAACCAAGTCAAAAATTTGCTACTCGTTTAAACAACCCTGTTATTTATTAGTAGATATGTTGCTATATTTGGGAAAAATGTGTTTTTGCCTATATAGCCGTAATAGTACCAAAAATTAAACAAAAAAAAAAAAAAAGAATTAAAAGCTTTATGCTACAGTACCAATTGCAATGCAAGGGCCCACATTAAGTTTATTTTTAAAGGTTGTTAGTCATAAATTGAATCTTATTCCAAAAGATAATATTCAGTGAAAAAAAAAACACTTTAAAAACATGAAGTCAACTTTTTTTAATTAATTTTTAACTGAATTATCGATTTAATATGCAATTACTTGTAAATCTAATAAATTACATTACTTTTTTCTAATAACTCATACCATTTGCATTCAATTAAATTTAAATTCACTACCTATTAATAGAAAACAAAAAAAACATTTCAACAATTTTAATTATGACATTATAACGCGTGCGAATTTTTTCTAAACATCTTGCAAAAATTTTCATTTCATTTTATTTGTTTCTGCTATGAGGAGAGAGGAACTCTCGTTAAATATTGACTCCTTAACATTGAGTAAATAAAATTTTTTTGAGAAAATAATTAGAAAAGTTAAGCAAAACAAAAGTAGCTAAAAACAAGAGTAAGTTTTATAAAAGTGATAAATAAATTCTGCTTTAATCTCTTTGGGTAAATCTCTTAATAATTTGTATAGAAATTATTGTTACTGACAAACAACAGAATTAATGAAATATTCACAGATAAAAGTGGAAAAGAAAAAGAGTAATTACACCACACAACATTTTTAATTAGAAAATTTAGTAGAGGTTGGGCTTAAGTTAAATACTGAATGAAAATATAAAAAATTTTATATAAGTTTTTGTGGTGTTAATTATTTTTTGAACAGAAATAATTAAATAACCCAGCAATATTTTTTTAAAAGAAATTTCAATCTTGGTAATGATTTCTTAGATAATCGAGTTCTAGAGGTACACGAGTATGTTAATTAGTGAGAGAAAACCGTGCCAATCTAACAAATACTTATCCCCTTATTCATAAAAACTTACAACAGGTTTATAACAGGCTTATAAAACAATTAGGAAAACATTAATGCCCTTATTCATAAAACTTACAACAGGTTTATAACAGGCTTATAAAACAAATTTCCATACAAAATTTGCTTTATAAACCTGTTGTAAGTTTTATAATAAGAGCATTAATGTTTTCCTAATTGTTACATAAATTCGTGTTTTTTTTGTAAATACAGAAATATTGCATCACTGTTGTATAATTAAAGCATGGCATCACTTATAGATCAAAATGTGAATTAATTTGATAATTCAAAATAAACATATACAGGGTTGGGAGTACTTAACTTGTAAATAAAATGTTTAAAAATGATTTTAAACGCTTTTTAAAGGAATTTCTTGGTTATTAGTATTATATGTATATACATTTTATATATATACATTTTTTATTTTAATTAAATTGACTCTTGTTCTCAGGACATGTCGTTATAAAGACCATATTTGTCGAATTTGGTAAAATAAATAAACAGAAATAAAAAATTAAATTATTGCGAATTATTAAAAATGTATTTAGAGTTAAGGTATTTTTTATATACCTAATATTTTGTTGTTTTCTTCTTACATTGTGACTCATAAACCAGGTTTATGTATTTTTATTTGCTCATAAAAGAATTTAATAAACTTTTTTTGGACAACTAATGGTAAAATATCGAAAATATTAAAATGTTCACATACAAACAAACAGTCATAGAGCGAAGTTAAAAATACTTGTTACAGAAAATGTCACATAAAGCAACAGTGCAACTTGTACGTTGCAATGACAAACAAAAATCCTTTGTCCTTATATTAAAAGCCAAAAGGGGGAACAATATAAATAGGAGACTTGATGATATAAAACTCTAATAACAAAAACGGATATTTTTCTGAAAGGCAAATTACTGAATTTAAAACCTTTGTAAATTCTATAACTTTGTTTGTCTTTGAAACTTGTTTTCGTTTTTAGCAATGAAATAATGATTTATTTGAAAAAAAAATTGCATTTAAAAATCCTTCTTTTTAATTATAACTCCATTAACAACAACACATTACCAGCCCTGAAGTTATTTAATGTGAATTATTAAATTAGTAATTACTGCTAAATTAGTATTTGGTGCCTCTGAACTGTATTGAGTTGAAAAATTTTGCATGTGATAATTAAATTATACTTTTTTGCATTAAAAATTATTTAAAATATTTATATTTAACTGTTTTAGTAAATTAAGTATGCCCAACTTTGGAGTTATTTATTGTGAATTATTAAATAAACTCACAGTTTGTGTTGCAAAGTGCTATTAAACCTCAATTACAAGAGTTTAAATATATTTTGGGAAGAGCTTAAGTATTTTTATATTTTAATATTGTAAAACTTAGGACAGGCTTAAGTATTTCTGTACTTCCCTTTTGGTTTCCGAGTGTTTGTAGACATAAAGAAAATATACGCTACAAATATTTTCTTCTGTATATTTTTAATTTTCTTTCTTTTTTTGATTTTTTTTTTGTTGGCGATATAAACAATATCAAAGCTTTAGTGTCATATTAAAAAGAAAATATACATACGAGTACGTACAGATTTTCCAATGTTTTTCTTTTCCTTTTTTTAATATTTTTTGGTAGAAACATAACACAATATACTTTGTTTGTATGGCAATGACACGATAAATAAAAATGTAAAAACTACATAAAAAAGGAAAGAAAACACACAAATAACACAATATTGAATAAATTTTTATGTTCACAACCAGGATTAATCATTATTTACTATTAGAATTAAATAAATGTTCTTAAAGGATATAAAATATATGGAATAAATTAAAAAGTCATATAGAATAAAACTATAATTTGGGCCAAGGCAAAATAAATTTGTTGTTTATGACATTTAAAATTGAAAACAACAGTATAATTATTTATAATTTAAAATGCTTTCGCTATTCTCAGTAAATGATGACGACCTTCTTAAACTAACTAGTATTATAAACGTCTAAAAGGTGTTATTGATTTTTTTTAGTTTTTGATATGAGTAGTCATTTTTATAGGTCAACAAAAATGTATGGTTGTTTGTAAAACACTATAGTAGCATAATATTTAACATAAATTACTGTACATTGTACTAAACAGTATTAAAATTCTGTTTGAAATGTGAGATTTATAACCAAGTTGTAATGTTCCAACTTAAACCAGCCCTGTAATTAACGGCAGTTTAAACAACCCTGTCTTTTATAAGCAGATATGTTGCATCATATGGGAAAAATTGTGTTGCCACACAGTGGGAACAATTTAAATGCCATATGGACTCATGAGCTTATTTTTTATAAAAAAAGTAAATATTAGCAATTCTAGAGGGTTTTTTTTTCGAATATTTGAACATAATAATTTAGAAAACGCATAGATTCCAGTATAATAAAAAATATATAAAAATATATTGAACTATAATAAAAAACAAACTGGAAATCGCCCTAAACGAAATCAGTTGTTTTTGTCGTCCCTATGTTATCTGTGACGAACTAAGTGAAATTTCCAAACAACTGAACTGAAATTAATTTAAATAATGACTACTACTACAGCTATTTTTAGTATATTTATTTATGCAAATATTGTTACATACTATTTAAGTTTTTTTTTAACTGTACACACAACAAACCAAATATAATTATTGACCTTCACCTTTATGGGGCGATTTTTTTATATATGTTTTGGCTACAAATATATAAAACAAATGAATTTATTTATTTGATGTTATAAAAAAGTTGTGATTACTACAAGTAAATGTCATTACCAGTTGTTACACTTAAAGAATTAAATGCAATTATTTGTTTAATGAACCAAATTCTAACTGTTTTAAAGTTAAGATTAATGTAGTTAAATTTTAGCTGCATTCGAAGGTCTTTATTTAGTCCAATTTTAGATTGAATTGTAGGGTATATTTACTGAAATTTTTGTTTCAATCGTAGGCCTTTATTTAGTTCAATTTTAACATCATTCCTAGATCCTGCAATTTTAGTTTTAATCGTAGGTCTTTGTTTAATTTAATTTTATCTTCAATCGTTTGTCTTTACTTACTTACGCTTTATTGAACGTAAAAATTTCTTTGTAATGTCCTGGTTTATTTTAATAACATTTTATTCCTGTAGTATGGCTGGATTTTAGATGAACAATGATTTAGTTTACAAAAAAAAAATAGGTTTTTTCCATTATTAAAATATATCTCCAAGCATTTGATTTATATTACTAGAAATTGATTTCTTTGTCATAATTATAACAAAATATAGTAATATACATGTGTAAATATATTAATGTTGAAAAATATATGTTTTCAGCATAAATTTAAACTAAACCCTCTTGGCAGCACTGTTTTCTGATGATGTATTGCGACCCCAGCGCAATGAACTATTGGAAATGTAAAAAGTAAAGAAAACATTGCTTTTTTAATTTTTTAAAATAAGTAAAAAGCACACAAATTAGAAAAAATATGGTATTATGAAGAGAAATTTTGACATCTTCGTTTTATAAATAGTCATTCAGTATAAATTGATAGGTCATACAGGGATGGAAAGATGAAAACTTTGTTTTGCATACTCGTACACAGCATTAAAAGGAACCCAGACATTTTTCATAAAATTTAAAAATTTTTTTAAGTGTATTTTTAAAAATGTTGACCTTTATTTAAACATATTTATTTTTATTATTCTAAAAACAATCTTATCATTTTTGGGGGAAAATGTTTTGTTGTTAATATTGCATTATATTATTTTATTTGTTATTTGTTTTTTATGTGAATTTAAACGATTTTGTTGTTATTGTTTTTTATACTCCAAAATTTATTATTAAATTCGTTTTCCCCTTTCTTTGATATTTCATATCACGTGTATAAAATGATATGTATACGTTTTTAAAGTTAACAATTTTTTTTTTTACATTAATTTTTTTGAAAAATTAGCATTTATGATATCATCTCTAGCAATTTTGAACGTCAAATAATACAACTTTTTTTTGGGGAGAGCAAAAATATTTGCTATTAAATCCAGTACTTGCGAGAACTGAAAGCTAGAATAATGATTTTGTTTGTGATTTTTATTTATTCTATTATATTTTGTATGTTTTAGATTTTATTTATAAAGTGTTGGTTGGTTGGTGTTTGGTTTACGTGGTTACCTGTTGCCTGCAAGCATTCAAGTGAAATCTTTTGATTCCGTGTTGAAAACGACCACACCACTTGTTGAGGAAATGATGGGACTATATATTATCCACATGCTAGTATATAATGGGTACTATATCCAGTTGCGTGACTGGCCACATATTTCTAGTGTCCTGCAGGTGTCCAAATTACACTACCTAATTCCAGCTCTTTGAAAGTAGTGTCTATAGATTTCACTTTTAATAGACCCAAGTGGCATTGCATTCATAGCGAATCTTTCTTTGGCTAGTTCATCCGCCCTCTCAATACCGTGTAGTCCCTATTCGCAGGGGGCCAAATTAGAGTAATGTCAGTTAGATGATCTAGTCTTGACAGCTTTTCTTTGCATTGCCTGACTAGAATAGATATTTTAGTATGGAATTTAAGTGACAAAAGTGTCGCTTAGCTGTCGACAAAAATGGCTGTGATGCCGCGAATATTTTTTCACATAAAATTCTACATGCTTCCCTATTTAAAAAGTGTAGTATTTATTTATTTGTTTGTCATCATTATTTTTTATTTTGTAGCCAGTATTTTATGAGTTTAGATAATAATAATTAATAATAATTTGTGTTATAAAAGTATTATTTGTGTAATAAAATTTTAAAGAGGTTTGTTGTTTATACTGAAATGTGTAAAAAGTTAGGTATTACAAATTAAGAGATATACAAAGTAAAGGTTAAATAATGATAAAGATTGTTAACGCCGGCAACTAGGCAATACAGTAGTTTCGTTTGTTTACACCAAATACCACAATTTTTTCTTATAATAATAGATATTGTTTTCTTTTTCTTTTTAGGTAATTTTTAATCTCTTTTACAAATTTATATTGAAAGTATTTGCATTTATATACATACATTTGTTTTAAATATAGCATCAATGATGCTGGCGTACAATGGTTCCTGTCTAGACTTGAAGAATCAACTCTTTTTATTTATAAATCCTGCTTAGGCGCTTATTTTTATATCAATAACAATTGGCTAATAAGCTTCAAAACATTTCAAAAAGTTTAATGAATTTTGTTTTATTTATTTTTTATTTTAGAACTTTTTATTAATTTCCAGCTGTGATAGTAGTAATTAGTCGTTTTTTATACTTTTGGTTGTATGGCGCACCTTTTATAACTAATTTATGTTTATAAAGCATATTTTAAGGCTTTCCTTATTTATTTCAAACAAACTTTCATTTTTATGTATCTCATCTTATAGTTTTGTTGTTGTGGTTGTTATTTTCTTTTCTGTGGTAAATGAATTACATATAGTGTAATTAATTATTGTTCAATGTCAAATGTATTTGACAAACTGTAACTCAGCACATCAAACTATTGTGTTGTATGGCAAAAAGCTAAAAATATAGGTAAAAGTAATAAGAGGTGAAAAATTTAGAAAACGTAAAGAAAGTTTGAAAATAGTATGGTACATATTTTGAAATTTTGTTTATAGAAAAATTTGGGCTTAAAATTTTTTTCTATAGAAAAATTTTCTCTATAACAGTTTTTTCTATATAAAAACTTGTTTGTATCAGTTTTTTCTATTGAAAAACTTGTGTATAACAGTTTTTGCTGTAGAAAAACTTATGTATAACACGTTTTTCTATAGAAAAATTTGTGTATAACAGTTTTATATATTGAAAAACTTGTGTATAACAGTTTTTTATGAAAAATGTTTACTTAACAGTTTTTTTTTTATAGAAAATTATTTGTTTAACAGTTTTTTCTATAGAACATGTTGTGTATAACAGTTTGTAGGAAAATCCCCTGTACCTTTACTCACTGGCTGTGTTTCGTAACCATTTGTCATGCATTGTTTACAAGAACTGTCAGTTAAGTTTTAAATTTTTTTTTTGTTTATTCTTCAAAGCCCACAAATAAAAACCCTCTATATATGATTATTGCAACAAAATGTGTCATCATTGTCTGGTTGACTTTGCAACATATTGTGGTTACTGCTGCTAATGATGTTGACAATCTTGATGGTGTAGCTAAATATGATGACGATGATTTTTATTTGAAAGACCAGTAGTAGAATGATGACGCTGGTAAGACTACAATATGGATGGGAGAGAGCATAAAGTTGAAGATATTGCTGCAGACATTTAAAAAGTCAGCACAATTGTTGTAACTTTAGTTGTATTTTACTTGTCGTACTGGCAATTTAAAGATTCTAGTTAAAACAAGACACGCACAGACTGACAATGACAGGGAATGTACTTATACAAGTGTAAAATTGAGGAAATTAGCAAAAAAAAAAACTAATACAATTGTGGTAATGTTTACAACAATCGTTATAATAAAGTTGATTTGTTTTGCGAGAAGACCACAGTGGACACTCTGTGAGCTTTATGTTTTGATAGGGTGCCCCGATAGACTAGGCGATAGTGTGCCGGACTATCAGTCAGAGGGTTGCGGGTTCGATTCCCGCCAAAGACTCTGGGTGTTTTCTGCAGACAAGCCAAAAAGCTTCGCAGTTTGTGTTTGTTAAAAAAAAAAAAAAAGATTGGAAAAATATAATACAGTTTAACAGTTAAATTTATTATTTTTAAGCCAATTTTTTTATATAAAACACTTCACACTTGTTAGGTTGTAAAAAATATCAATAATTTGCATAATATTTAGGAAAATTCGTGAAATTAAGAAATGGTGACAGAGTTTTCAGAATTTTTTTTTTTGCTTAATTGCTGCCATTTAATTTACTGCAATGGCATCCCTGTTAAAGAAAAGAGTTGCTACCATTTAAATCAACACAATGACATCTCTATTAAAATACAGAGATGATATCAATCAAATCACCACAATTACATCTATATTTAATCCCAATTACAATTATGCTTATTCAAAAGTAAAGTTCCCCTTATTTTTATAGTGATTTTTTTTTTAAATGTTTAGTTGTATTCATATGATTTTTAATAAATTTTAGTTTCTGATTAAACCTTGTAACAAAAAACTAACGATTAATTATATAACGAAAAAATTAGTAACAAAAATGCAAAACATTTTGCCGCTTCAACTCTTTAACTAACATAGGTATGCAGTGTAGTGTAACATAGTCTTCTTAAATATACTTACTTACATACTCATTGAAAAACATTGTGCTACAAGACGTGACACAAGTACTAGTTGTTTTTACTTGCGCCTCTCTGACTTCATCAAGCAGTGGTGTATTAAAAACATACTTTTATCACTGCACTCACAGCAATTGTTAACCTTTGCATACATTTTATTTAAATAAATTTAATATTTTTTCTTTTTGTTAGTACATGCTGTCTAGAAAGGTTAAATGTAAATAGCAGTTTTGGGCGACTGTTCAGAACTAGCCATTTTATCTAGCATTTATAGCATATAACGTGACTAGTGCAAGTTCTTTCGTGCGTAGACTTTCTGTGTGTAACCAATAGGCCTCTCGTTGCACTACAGAGAAACATACTAAACTTCAGGGACACTAAGCGACAATTGACGTTAATAAATTATTTCTCGTACTCGTACCAATGCAGTACAAAAAAAATAAGTTTAAAGTGATTACATCTTAGATTACTTAGAGACAGTAAAGTGATAAAGTAACCAATAGACTTCCGGTGGCATATGTCACTATGACTCCAAAATCTATAAATTGTAGTGTTTTATCAGACATTAGTATAAATTAGTGTCTGTAAGGGATACATTGATTGCTTATAAAACCGCTGGTTATTTTATAGTTGCTGTATTGTACATATAGTTTTTGGATATATGAACGTGTATGTTATTTTAATTTCATAAAGCTGAAGTTTTCCTACAAAGACAATATTATTTTTTATTGTAATTATTATAAGAAAAAGAAAACTTTGCTTATGCAGAACAAATTAAATTTAAGATATATAACAAGAAATGACACACAGGGTGCTGGAAAATTTTAAATTTTAAACTGTATAACAATTTAAATTAACTAATTTATATTGAACTAAATGTACACTAAATCATTACTTAATTTCATATATTGCCCATGAACAGAAACTTATTTATTATAACATTTTTTACATGTTTTAATGTCAATTGCCACCCTGTACTTTTTCTTACTGACTGAGAAGTATGTAGGGCATTCATATTTGCCCCATACTTGAGTTTCTCCTTAACCGGTGTCTAACAAAATATGCTACGACAAACATGATTGTAATAATGATGACGAAGTTGTTCAACATCATTGTTATCAGGGCTGTGACTTTCATGAAGAGTCATGATTTATGTTATATAAACACATAAACAACTAGTATTGAAGATAAAATAAACTACATAAAGACCTTTCATTGAAGCTAAAATTGAACTAAAGTCCTTTGTATTAAAACTGAAATTGAACTACATAAAGGCATGCGCTTGAAACCAAAACTGGCTATTTTTCAAACAAATCACAGCCCTGGCCTCATCACCATCATCGTCATATTTATGCAATTGTACATACATACATATATTTTACGTATTTCAAGTTAAAAGCAACAACATCAAAAACACAAGTTAAGTCGCGCATTATTTGTTCGAAAAACTGCTATTACTGACTGCTGCAGCTGACACTTTAGCATTTTGCTGCAACAAATAAATACAAAATATAATACAAATAATAAAACATTTTTACATTGTGTTAATGACTGGTGGGTGGGTGTGCCTTTGTTGTGTTGTTATTTTTATTAAATTGTTGTTGTTTTTATACCCTACACCACAATAGTGGGAGGGTATATTGAATTTGTGCCGATGTTTGTAACGCCCGTAAATATTGGTCCAACACCCACCTCAAAGTACCGATCGACTCAGAATCACTTCCTGAGTTGATTTAACGATGTCCGTCCGTCTGGACAGTCAGTCCATGTAAAGCTTGTGCGGAGAGTACATGTCTCAATTTTGAAGATATTTCAACAAAATTTGGTACGATATATTTTTTCGGTCCATAATTAGTCAAATAACTTATAGAAGACTGTCCGTAATTCACTTTAACCTTCATAAATCCTTTAAAAGTATTTATATCGATACATAATATTTATATTGACGAAAGTCATGGCAATTTATTTTTGGATGATCGGTCCATAATATGTAATATCTCCCATATAGCGCTCATTTCTGAAAAACTGTATTATACATATACTGGGTGTAGGGTATTATATGATCGGGCTTGACCGACTATACTTTCTTTATTGTTTTATTACAGAATTCTTCTAGTTGTATAGAAATAAATTGTCAAATAAAAAAGGCGTTTTTTATAATATTGTTTAGTGCAAAAAATAAAAAGAAATGGAAATTATACACATGAATAAAACGTATTATTCATGTGCGATGTGTTTTATCTTTTTATTTTTAGTTTAATTTAATATTTAACAAAGATTTTTGTAGTTTGTGTAAGAAAGACCAATAATTATTTTAGATTAAGTTCCTGTTTAAGCTTACTACAAATGATGGAAATCGAAAACGAATGAGTTTTAGAAATCTATTTTTTCGTAATATTTCTGTCTTGAAAAACTTTTATCACATAAAATATAAAGATATTGGGCTACTAAAGAGAATCTTAAAACAAAAATTTTAAAAATTAGATTATAAATGCATTAAAATGTATTTTCAAAATTGATTCGTTTTCGATTTCCATCACATACCTGTATATCTTTATAGATATTGATATTTATAAAGATTCGTCAGATTTTGCCATAAATACCCAAATTATTAAGGTTTCAATAGCAAATTATGTTTTTTTGTGTGATAAATATATTTCAACATCATATCTATTTGGCGCCATCTTCAAAAAAATGTAAACAAACAACAGCTGTCTTGCCAACAATAACGGCCAACAAAAAAACGCCAAATAAATCAATCAATAAACTTCCACATTTTTCTAAAAATGCTATTAAAATACAAAAATTCTCCTATTTTACTAAATCGCTAATATCTAACTAGCATTTCAGGCCAAAATATCATGGCAAAAATCATGTTACAAAAAATCTTTAATTATTTAGGAATCATAAATTTGGCTTAATTGTTTTAAAATACATGATCGAGTTATTTTCGATGTACGATTTAACCCATTATTTTCTTTTTCAATTCTTTTCTTTTACTTTTCTCTAAGCATTTAACTTATTTTAATTTAAATTTAAGCATAAGTTCAAGAAAACAGTTTTACATAGCAGTTATTATAAGAAACATTATCTTTAATCTGCCTTTATTTTGTGTTTTATTGAGCTTAAGCAATAATGTTTGGTTTTATTATAAAACAGAAACGCAATCCTTCTTGATTTGAACTCGGATAAATCATCATTGACAAAGAGAACAGGCTGTAAAACAAATGAAGTAGTAAGAATTAAGTGAAGCCTAAAAATATACTTAGGGTTGTATTTGTTAAATATGTGTGCAGTAGGCTAAATCTTTTGGAAATATGATATAAACAATTATTACATGCTGGAAAATAGCCTTAAAGTAGACTATGATTTAAATAAATAAAATTTGTTATTTTAGAGACCAGTATATATGTATGTATCTGTTCTATGTTTCTCCTTTGCTTTAGCGTTTATTTTGCGGCTTAAGGGAAAATTAATAACTCTGTACATAATAAATTCATAGACATATATTACTGGCCATTGCTTTGGCACAGCAAAGTCTCATAAATTAATTATTTATACGGTCTTTAATTAATTTTTAATTATTGCTAAATAGAATTTGGTTATTTTATGGTTTTCGTGTGTATCGCAGCTCGGTATGCAGCTGTGTAAAAAACACGTGCTATTTATTTTTAATTAAATTATTTTTACACTACAGGGATTTTTAAAACAAAATTCAATTTATAATAATAATGTTAAGAGAAATGGAATTTGTAAACACTCAGATAAATTATTTTATATAGAGTTTGTGGTTTTGTGTTGCTGCCAAGAACTTTTAAGCAACTTCAACTGGACAAAGTTTAATTACAATATTATATGATTTGGAAAAGTTAATGTTCAAATAGAAATTTTTTAATGAAAAAGTTTCTATAGTTTCTAATGTATTGCTTGTAATTAGCATTAAATGGTTTTTTAATTGTTTAGAAGTTTTCTGAATTTAATTAAACACTTATTTATATCAAAATAACTGTAAAATTTAAGAAAATACTATTGTATATTTATTGTTAGCGATTTATCACTACAAACTACATACATTGACTTGGCAGCACTGTACAATTACACATGTTTTTCAGAAAAATGTAAACAAAGCAACTTAAGCAAAAGCTGAGAGATTAAAGGTTAACAAAGCTTAAGTTGTTAATTTTATTATTTAGGTGTTTGTAGGTGTAGGTGTTTGTATTTTGCTTGTTAGATTATCATTTAAAAGCATAAATTTAATATTAAAATCAGGAATAATCATAAATTTAATATGTATGTATGTACACAGAAAAAAATAAAAATGAGTTTCAATTAAAACATTTGTGGAATCAATTAAAAATTTAATTGAAATCGGACCTGTAAACAAAATGATAGTATCAATTAAAAAAAATGTGAGATTTAATTGAAAATATCAGAAAAAGTAATTGAATCAATTAAAATTTTAATTGAAAATTATTTTAAAATCAATTAAAGGTTTAATTGAAAAAAAACATGATCTTTTTTTCTGTGTATCTTTTGAAATTTTTAAAAAGCAAACATATGCTCTTTATGTCTTAATTTCTTAATTCATATTTCTAGGAAAAAAATAAATTTTAATTCGCAGCCAAGGTGCTAAACTTTTATACAACATTTTGTCATTTCTACCACCTTAACTGTTAATAATTGTTGTAGTCATTGTTGTGATAAAACAACGTCAGATGTATTTTATTATTTTTAATTTAATTTAAAGTAATTTTGCTCGTGTTTTGCTATTATCAGAAAGACCTTCACTATTTTTCTTTTCTTTTTCGTTTATTCACTATTTGTTTTATTTACTGTATATAATAAGTTATAATTAATATCTTATCTTGAAAAATTCTTTGAGTAAAAATAAAGAAACAAGAAATAACAATAAATTTTCTTATAAAATAAACATATGTATATGTACATACATACTTTAGTTTAAATATACATAAAGTATAAATCACATACAATCCGGCAATACTAAAAAAGCTGTTTTTATAAAAACCTCTACGATGGAAGCAAAATACATAACTACATAAATAACTTCGATATAAGCTAAAATAGAACTACATAAAGACCTACGATTGAAGCTAAATTATAGATATAGGTAGTCGTATATAATTTTTAACAGGTATTTTGAGGAATTTGTATATTTGGGCCCGTTTTCGTTTTTTGCAAAAAAATAAAAATATATATAATAATACCTTGGTACGGTATATAGTACATATGGGTGGTGATGACATTGTATGTATATATTATTTTTTTTTTATTAAATTTGTTTATGATCTTGAACAAAAAAATTTCTAAAGAATTAATTCATATAATTTATATGTGTGTGTATTTTGGCTTTTTGTGTGGCCCCCAAAAAATTAAAGGAAATACATATGTAATTTTGAAAATACTTTTAGCAAAAATTTTTCTGTTTTTTTTCTGTTAAAGGCAAAATACTCATTTATCAAAGAAATTAAAAATTATTTTTAAATATCAAAACAAAATACTATGATTAATAGTTATTATTGAAAGATATTTACAAGTTTTATTAACACTTAATCGAATTATTTAATTTCTTTAAAATTTATTGTTTAAAATGAAAGTGTTAATACTAGCTAATTAATTTTCTAAATGCTTAAGTTGTGCCCTATAATTTTTTAAATGCAACATTTTTGATTAACTTTAATGTTTAGCAGTTATTTATGTAGAACTATTAAGTTTAAAATCAGCCTTAGTGTGGTTGGTCGCCCGTGGTTGCTATTGTAAACGGACTCTTAATAAATTGCTACGCCATTTTAAAGGGGTTGCCGTATCATATCTAATCCCTCTCTCACTCTCTTTTTTTTGTATTTGTTTTGGTTTCTTATTATTTTTTGTAAAGCTGAAAAATATCCCTATAACTTACACTTTAATCTTAATAAATAAAAAAAAATAACTAAAATATTTACTTTTTCTATTAAATATGTATATAAGTAAAAGCAAGGTGTAGTTTCTTTTTCTTGATTATGATTTGATTTATTTGCTTCTAAATGACTTTAAGTGTTAAAATAAAGTATAGAAAGAAAAGTAAACCCACCAAAGACAAGCCAAGAAGAAAATGTCATGTAATGAAAATAGAAAAAAATAAATTATGCGTTACTAATGGTCTTTACTTAAGGCAAAAAAATACTAAGCATATACATATATACTCTACTCTAACCACGTCAACGGAAATGATAATTTTTCATACAATAGAAGGAATGAAAAATGTAAAGGTCATGTTAGAAAAATTGGTTTTTTATTAAGCAAAAGAAAGAAAATCAGTGGGAAAAATCTAAAGCAAATACCTGCTGAGTTAATGTTATTGAATAGTTAAATATTGTTGGAAGGGGGAGGTATGTACCTCCTTTTCCATTTACTTCAAGTTAACTTTAAGTAAAACATGACAAATTCCTACTTTACCTAGTTTAGATTTTGTTGGTGTTTTTGTATTGTTTTTATTCAAATTCTGCTTAAAATATTTCTCTGCTGTTATAAAGTATGCTGCTGATAAAAGTTTTAAATACCGCCTAATAGTATGCTTGCTTTATGGCTTAAATAAAAATAGCACTGAAACCAGCTACCTACACTTAAACAAAATTGACATTTTTACTCTAAATGTAGAAGAGGATAGAGGAGTGTTAATATCCTACATTAGGCATGCACATTAAGGGATAGACTAGGCAATAGTGTTCCGGACTATCAGTTGCAAGTTAGTTTCCCGTCAAAGACTTTGGATGCTTTCTGCAGATAAGCCAAAAGCTTCGCAGTGTGTGTTTGTTAATTATATTTAAAAAAAATTAAGTTGCAGACTTGAACTACATAAATATTTATGATTGAAGCTATAGATCTACGATTGATCTACTACAAAAAGAAGTACGTTTAAAACAAAATTTGAGCTTTAAAAAGACCAATGATTATAGCTAAAACTGAATTGTTTGTGGAAATACAAAAATTAATTGATTTATACATTTTTGAATTTAAAACAGTATATTTTTGGACAAAGGAGATATGTCGCTTTGAAAAGTTTTGTGTTTGATGAGTAATTTTTTTACTTAACTAAGAAAACATATTTGATGGCAATCGGTTAAAAATTCTGACCGATATTTTACAAAAATCGGTCCTGGAATGGACAACATTTTTGAATTTTAATTAAAAAAAACTCGAAAACTACAAATGATGAATATTACACACATGTATTATTTTTAAAAAACTAGACGTAGCCTTTTAGAAAATAGTAAAAATATTAGAAATAGTCCCCTTTTCTATTATTGAAAAAATATATAGGTAATTTTTCTGGAAAAAAACTTAAATAATACCTTTTTACATGTTCCAACTTTAAATGCATGTAACTTTTTATAGGGAAAAGATAACTAGTTGCAAGTTTCTTTAATTTTATTTAGAATTTTATCACAAATACTGATATTAAATTAAAAGAAAAAAAAATAAACCTATGTCTATCTATCTCAACTAAAAAAAGATAACATACACTTGTAAGCGTATTTTTGTAGATCTTCTTATGGACTATTTATATTTTATATTTCAGCTCTTTCGAATCATAAATAGATTTTTGGTGATTTTTTAAGAAATGTGAGACCCGAGGTGACGAATATTTTGGGGGCCACCCACTGGCCCCTCTTCCACCTACGATGCAAAAAAAAAACTGTAAATTAACTCAAAAACACCTCAGCTCCAACCATTTGAAGTTTCGTTACAATATCTGCAATATCTCGCGAGATACCGAATTATTTCCAAAATAAAATGTTTCTAAACCACTGTGCTACGATTGAAGCTAAAACTGAACTACATAAATACCTAAGATTGAAGCAAAAATTTAAATAGTATGTGAACAATACTTAAATATTATTTTGTTTTAACATTTAGTCTACCATAATCGTTTTTAAATATTGCTTTATACTCTTTATTTTCCTTTGTTTTTTGTGGGTCTCTACTCTTATGCCTTACTAATGGTTTGAATAGTACTTAAAAATACATTTACGTTTTGTGGCTTGTTGACGTTACGTCAAAATATGTCAACTGTCAAATTGAGCACAGAAAAAAAACAAGAAATATTATTTTCTTATGCATAAGTACTTGCCACATTCATACAATTCATACTACTACTACTCGACATTTACTACTTTCAAAAATCATAAAAAATAGAAATGGTTGTTCATGAAAACATGCATAAAGAAAAGAATTAAAAAAAAATAATAATTTATAGAATTTTACAAATGTTTAATAAAAATCCTTTAGTCAAATATAAAAATGTATTTATTGTTTAAATTTGTTTATCTTTTACTAAAAATCTATTAGTTTATTAATTTATTACCTTTTTCTTATCTCTTTACAGGTAATAATAATAATACTGTTGCTTTATAAACTTTTATATAAAAAAAATAAATTTAATTAAATTGTTTGTTGCAACAATATTAAATGAGTTTGTTAAAAACCTGGCGTCTACATATTTGAAGGTATTTAATATAAGATTTAATAATAATGCTGTAATGTGTTATATTTGTGCAATGTCTGTGACAATATAATCATATAAAAATGTCAATATGTTGGGAAAATCATGAGCCTTTTAATGCACTTATTGGCGGAACACCATTTCTTGTAAAATTTAATAATAATAGAAGTTAGAAAGCACCAGCACAAGACCACAGTTAGGTTTGAACGGCCAATTTTGAAAGTAATTAAGGCACTATGTTTTAGATAAAATTCTTAATATATAATTTTATTTAAACTTCATAAACAAATGGTCCTTCGAACTTCAAATTATTAGCAAGCCAAAGAAATTGCATGGCTGTAGAACACAATTAATGTCAGCGGTTGTTTAATATATAATTATATCTTTATAATAAGATTTATTTCAATAACTAAGAAACCTTCTCAATAGGTTCAGGAATGGCCCTTATTCCACAGTGATTTAATTTAGAATTTTCAATTTTAAATGTTTATAACTCGAAAACTACAAAAGATAATTATCATACGCAAGCAAAACGAGAAAATATAAAAAAGGGATTGGTTGAAAACCGAAAGTATTACATACGTTTCAAAAATTCTATGCCAAAGACCACTCAGCTCCGCACCACGAGGGTTTTTGGATTTTAATTAATGAGGCTTCTTTAGTACTGTGGCATAATTATATTATAATATTTAGAAATATGTTTGCTTTAAATACTTTGCTAAAAATACCTTTTTATTATGAAATATTTTTAATCATAATATCTTTGAATTTAAAATTAATATTTTTCTTACGTTTGAAAAATAATTTTAATTGTAATAGTTTTGTGCATTTGAAAACCTTCATTTTATTTGTAATTTTTTTAATAAATTATTTTTTATAAAAAACTTCCAAATAAAACGTTTCTAAACCACTGTGCATTCTTGAAATTAATGTTTAAATTACTTTTTCATGAAATGTTCCTTAAAAAATCTTAGATACCTTAATAATGGCCTATAAACAAAATTTTCACTATCTTAGTATTGCAGTTCTGTGAAATTTTAACAGCTTTTTTTGCTAGATGCGGTGTTCTTTGTAAAATTATCACACTTAAATGAATTTTAATATGTAGTGAAATATTAAAATCTTTTTGCACTAATTGTTAAATAGGGTGTAGTTTAGTTCACAACGCCCTTTATGCCACAGACATTCAGTAATACATTTTTAATTTACTAAAGAAAAAAAATAGCAACAAATTGACATGATAATAATTAATTTTAATAAACATGTTAGGGTGAGAGAAAATTTATATGTATACGAGTACATAAATGTATAGAGGCGTATGAGTAACATCATTATTATAACTGTATAATTAATAATAATCATACGCAATGTTAATTGTTTAATATCCATTCATCATAATAATGATTAATGGCTTTAACTGTTATTGTTAAGTATATTTTAAAATATATAACATTTATGCTAAACTTTTACGTTTGAAGTTAAAGCACAACATAGTTTTGTTCTTATGGAAAATCACTTTAAAAATAAAAAATCTCAAAGTGGCTTAAATGTTTTGTGTGTTTGTCTGAATATTTATTAAATGTTTTTGTTCTTTCGTCTCATTTTGTTGCTAAACAACATATTAAAATGAAAGCACATTCAATACGTTGTAAAGCCAACAAAGAACAGCAGCAAACAACAAACCACCTTCCCCAACACCCACCATCAGCCATTTGCATTTAAACATTTTATTCACTACAGTGTTTAAACAAACATAGAATTTGTTTTCTTTTCTTGTTTTCTATACAACTTGCATTTATATATACATATATGTATATATATTTTTTGTTGAAAAAAGAAAATAATGTAAAACGTGTATGTCTTTTTTTCGTAAGTTTGTGTTTACAAAATTATTGCACTGTGGGTTGAAATAAAGAGAAATGTTTAAAAAATTAAAATTTTTTCTGAAAAAATTATTTTTACAGAAAAACTAGTGGGTTGTTCTTGAATGAACGTCGTACCCAATGAAACTTGAAGATGGATAGAGTCTCCATTTAGGATCACGGGTATTGGTTATAAGCCCGGGGACTTGTTCTCTAACAGGGCATTAGGGTGCTTGTAGGGCATTAAAAGTTGTGCTGACACTTGACTCTATGCTCAGGAAATGTATTAAAATTGTGGCTTCCATGTCATATGTGGTGAAGATCTGCCCTATGGCTTATGGAAACGCCAGTGCAACCGCCGTACGAAGAGTTGCGAATTGTGTGCCTTGTGAGACATGCACTATTGTATGTTCTCGCAAGTCATGCAATGCATTGGGTGGTCCTTCGTCAAATCAACGTGAAGAATGATAATGTCCTCACGGACATTTGTGCATGTAAAACCCTGGATTCTGTTTAGAACTTTTAAAAATTTGGATGTTCTTTAACACTGCGAATTATGGCTAAAATATTTTCACTTGAACAACCCGGTGGAACACGTGTTGATGATGATATTTGAAATCAGTCGACGGAAATTTATCAACCAAATTATTTATAGAGGTTTCAAAAGAACGATTATATTGACCGAAAATTTCACGAATTTTACAAATTGTTAGTTTTTAACAGATCCATCATAGTGAATTTCTAGGTTAATAAATTCAATAATTCATTGTAGCAATTGCCAGAAATTATACATTATACAAATTATAATAAGTCAACAAGTAAAATTCAAAAGTTTCCTGTACCTCTCTTGCAAAAAAATAATGGTCTTTTTGGAAAACCCTTAACAAAATTTAGAAAAACCATTTGCGGTTTCATAACGTTTTCATATCATAGCAAAATGTTTTGATATCTTATTTTTTTTATTAAAAATTCTTTTTAATCCCTTCCATAGTGCTTTTATGCCACTTCTAAGTTTAGTAGCCTCAAGGCAGACAAGCCTCATTTGTAATTTGTGTTTTTATTTTTTACTATTTCTTGTTTTATACCACTCTCTTCTACAGCTTTTTGCTTTGACTTTGTAAGTTTTTGTTGTATAGCTTTTTATATGTTCCTTAACAACAACATTCAACAAGTGTGTGTAAGCACCAACAGCAGCAAAAATAACTTAGACTCCAAAGAAAATAAAAAAAATTATATAAAACAAAAATTTTGCAAAATAAATACCTACAAACAAAAGAAAAACAACAACAATAAACTAAAAAGTCTCTCTGGTTCTTTCATTCATTGCTGTATGTAAAAAAAATACAAAAAAAAAATATTATTTTGTTGTTGTTGTTTTGGTATGGATTTTATGGCCACAGACGCCGACAAAGGCCATGTAAGTCATAATTTACGTTTGCGGTTTAAGAAAAAGAAAATGGCTATAACAACTACAACATCTACTGCTAACAAAAATCAAAACATATTTGCAATCACACTTGCATAAAAAAGTAGTTACAAACATACATGCTTAAATACGTAGTAGTAGGTATTAGTATTTTTACAGAGATGTTGGCGGTATAGTGTATCTCTAACAAGATTATTTTTTACCTGTCTTATAAATTGTGTTAAAAAATAATGTTTGTTTTTTTGTTTGTTTAGTATTCTTATAATAAAATCTCATGCATGTAATTCTAATATTATTATTTTCTTTATCAAATTATGGTTGCTCTTTTTGTTTAGTTTTATTGGCCATGATTATTTTTGTTTTCTTATTTCTCTTAATAAATTACCATCGTGGGAATAGTTTAAAAGCAAAAGTTAAAGGCAATCGATTAGATAGATGGTGTTGCTGGCGATTTAGGTATAGAAAATATTAATATGACAAGACAATGTTTATATATTTAATAGAGATGTAACAAATTATTCTAGCATAATATGATTTATGTAAATGTGTTAAAAGCTATTTAATATAGCTTCAGAGTTTGGATAGCAAAACCTTAGGCCATGCTAGATAAAGTTATTAAAAATATCAAGTAAAGTTTTTTAAAAGAACTAATATATTTCGTATTCTACATTCTAAAGTGCAGTAGTGCATCTTCGACTAATTTTGTGTTTTCAAATATTTTCAGAGTTTGATATTCGAACTATGTAGCTACTACTTTTTTGTTTTCTTTTAATTTCGTCATATTAAAAACGGGATAATCAGAAAACTTACCGATTGCACAGAAGAAGAAAATTTCAGTTAGTTTTAAAATCAAGACTATAGGGTTGACTAGAGTATAGTCTAGACTAGTGACTAGACTAGAGATTAGATTAGATACTAGCTAGAGGCTAGTGAACATTTTGTGTTTAATATGTGTCATTAACTTATTAACTTAATAACATTTTCAACAGCGCATATTGGAATAAAATTTTCCACATTTTGGCTTCTAAAAAACTAAGAGCAATTGTTGGGAATCCTTTGCTGGTATAGTTGGGCCACGCTATCAACAAAATATCTATGATTATCTGATTAACAAAATACAGCTGCCACTTTGCCAAAATGTGATTGAAAGTTTGATTAAAAGCAACGACATTGGTATGCTTGTTGGTGATGGACATCTCTGTCTAATATAATTTTTCATTTATTTATAATTGTTAAACCTTTCTCTTTGTTTCCAATAGAATAAAGATTTAATGATTTTCACATAAATTCTTTATTTTATTTAGTTTTGGTTTAAAAAACAAAGTTAAGTTCTTGTTGAAAACCTCGTTATATTCTTCAAAGTTATACAAAATATATACAAAAGTATTCAAATTTACTTTAAGTATAATTTAAGAATAAATTAAATACATTTTTCTTCACAAAGAACTTTTGTTTAACAACTCTCCGCTTCTTAAGAAAATGTGTTAATATTTTACCGCTCATCCAATTTAAAAATAACTTACGAGTGGCTGCAGTTAATAATTAAAATTACCCTGCTTACCCTAAATAATTATTTTTCTGTTTGAAATTCACAGCTTGTGTTCAACAAACAATTTTAAAAGTTACAAGAATCTCCTTAAGTTATTAAAAAAAATGTTTTATGTTCAAGGGAAAGCACATCTTACTTAAAGAGTTGGCCATCTTACAAATTTTCCAGTAAGTTGCGTTTTTTTCCTTCACGTGGGGGATAAAATAATGCCACCCTTCACTCCATTTTCTTATTTTTTGCTACTTTATTTTACTACTCTTCAAAACTTACATACACTTTAAGTATACGTACAAACATATATACATACATATGTATGTATGTAAATGAGGTGTCAATTTTTGTGTACAAAGACTAAGAAAAACAACAACAAAAGTAGCAGCAGCAGTAGCAACAAACCTAGGAGGATAATAAACTCTTTAGTGCATGTAAAATAAGTAAATTTCGCTCTTTATTCTTTCCTTTAGTTATAAATTTTTTTTGTTTTGTTGTTGGTCCTTTGTTTTTAAAAACTTCCTACATACATATGTAGTTACTACTCCTTGTTTATTAGAGTCCTTTAAACTCTGTTGCTTGAAAAAAGAAATATGTAAAGACATCTAGGCCTGGAATGACTTGTATGAAGTATTTTTAATAAGTTTCTACTTACATATATTAAACTTTCGATATTTTTTTAAAATATCGTTTGCTGTTCTTAGTAAAGCCATTTTAAAAGTCAAACGTTTATATCGCCAGCATAATTATTAGAATTTTAAGCAATAAGGGTGCTGTAGCTTAATTGGTTAGCGTAGTTGATCATTAAGCATGAGTTGGTATTTGTAGCCCGGGTTCGATTCCCAGCCGCTGCCACTCAAACAACATCAGTTTCTGATAATTATTAGTTTTCTACTATCTATCATAACTAATATTTATCACAGCGCCCTCCTTCAGTGGTATAGCATTCAAACGCCACCGAAGAAAAATAATTAAATAAAGGCTATAAAATCAAGCTAAAAATAATGCGCCTACTCGCCACCAGAGGCGCTGCAATGCTGCACTAAAAACAAACATAATGCGCAATTGCAGAGTTGTGATATAAAAAGCTTTCTTCTTTCACCACCTTTACGTTCTCAACTAGACCCTTTCCAAAGAAAGTAACGCAAATATATAGGCATATTAATTGCCTGAGTGTTACTTCTCTTTAAAAAAAAAATTACCAAAATACTTGCATTTTTTATGCAGAAGATTTTATATAAAGAATTTGATCTTTCAGAGACTAGACAAATCGATTATTGTGCTAAAATGACATCAGAATATTGCCTATTACGAACCATTCTTCCGAATTTATTTAAAAACTTTTAAATTCTATTTGATTTAAAATTTTGTTTTATTTTGAGAGCTTTGTGTAAATATTTATACAAATATTACAACTTTAACAAATTGTAACATTTAAGGTTACTTTGTTCATTCATCATACATATATGTATATGTATCTCTGTTTATATGGTTAGCTGAAGTGTTACAAGTATAATTTAACGTTTAAATAAAAAATAAGTTTTCTAAAATTAAGCGAAAAGCCAATAGCGCAGTGCAAAAATATGTGGCATCACTGTCAACTATCAACCATTTGCATTAAACACCATTTGACATAAAGAAGTAATGCCAACTATGTATACTTTTTCTCTCTCTTTTTTGTATTAAGCTGGAAAACACAGATGCTTTATTTTAGTAGTTTGATGCCAATAGATTAATATTAATTAATTATAAAAAAACTTATATTAAAGTACGATCGCTATATATCAATAAATTATTAATATAACTTTAAAGAACGCTGTTTTCGTTTTAGACTTATTCCAAATCAATTGTTATTTGCCAGTCAAACAAGTTATGATTGATAATTTGCATATTAATTAAATTCTCATTAATTGCATTTTTATAATTACTATATTTATTAACAAGATTAAACAATTTTTTGTATGTTTCTTTATTTAAAATACAAAGTATTTTCATTTTATTAAGAGACATGAATGAACTTCTTTTAATAACCCCAGTAAAATATATTACTTTTTGAACTTTTTAAAGATTGTTTTGTCAAAGAAAATATTATATAAAATATCATTCAAGCTTACGATATATAATACTATGTTATACATATATTGTAGTTAACACTCTAAAAGATTTCTGTTTATTACCTAAAATAACCCAACAAACATGTTTAAAGAGAATTGTATAATATTGATAATTAAATAAGATATGGCTGTAGTAAGTGTGAGTTGTTCCAGAAGTTGTTGTTGTTCTAAATCCAAATTAAATTTATATGTTATATTCCAACCTGTATTTAAGATTGAGCAAACTGGAAAAGTTACATTTCATACCAAATTTGGAATAATACTATTTTGCCAAAGTTTGAATTTTATGTTGTCTGGGTATATAGTCTATAGTTATATAAGATATAAAGTTATATGTATGTTTACAGGGTATTTAAACAAGATGCGACAATAAAAAAGTATAAACTACATAAATGACATATAAACAAAGTCGCAAAGTAACAATGTTTTTTTTTTTAATTTTAAATAAAAACATTGTTACTTTTTAAGATAAATACACTGTGAGCATCAAACTAAAGTTAACACCTCATGTTATTAAAAGAAAAACTTAATTATAATGTAGTTATTTAAGTAAAAATGAATTCACAAAAAAAAGAAACAAAAACAAGAGCTTATATTAATTTAATGGTAAATATAGACAAATTTGTATGCATCAAAATAAAGTAAACAGATAAGTTTGCAAAAAAAGCACTGTCATTTCAAAAGAAGACACAATTCTTTAAATTTTTCTTAGCTTGAAAGTATAATGGTAAAGTCGTTGGAATAAAGCACTGTACAATAAAAAAAATTATAGACAAGTATACCAAACACAACACCGTAGATAATTTACCTGGTGCAAAACAACCAAAGCTTCTTAATAATATTGAAGAGCTGTAGTAAGAAAAGTAAGAGCAAACCCAACATCTAGTGCTGTAAAAATAGCTGGAAATGTTGCGAAAACTTCTAGCAAACCTTTAAGCGCGAGTACAATATAGTGCCACGTAAGAAGCCCTTTTTATATAACAGAACAACCAAGCCAAACGTTTGAATTCCGCAATAAACTATATAAACGAGCCACAAATTTTTTGGAATAATATTCTTTTCACCGATGAAACTAAATTTGAGATATGTATTTAGAGTCAAAAATCCTCTCAAAATAATGCGTACCATGAACGAAACCTTTAGTAAGAAATATGTTACCAATACGGTAAAACATAGCGGCGCATCAGTATTAGTCTGGGGTTGTATGGCGGCATCAGGAGCCGGTAATCTTACATTTATAGAATCTGTAATGAAAAAGGATTTAAAAAAACAACGTAGCGGCTAGTGTAGAACAAATAGAACTAGTGCAGAAATGGATTTTCCAAAAAAGGATGAATGGAACAAAATTTCGCCTGATTTCACTAAAAAAAACTCGTTGTGCTATGCCTAAAAGATTGTCAGCTGCGATAAAGACAAAAGGACTAGAAACAAAATGTTAAATATTTACAATGGCTTACATAATTTTAAATTATTACTTTATTTGACGCGAAAAATCTGGTACTTTTCCGTTAAAATTGAGTTATTTTTTTATGTTTCTTATTTTTCTAGTTTTTGTTATGAATTATACAATATATTTTGTTTTAAATTTGTACTTGTATAAATAATAAAAAAAAAATTAACAATATTATTATTAACAAAGTATTATTTCAAACTTATTAAAATGTATATTGTTTTAACGTCCTTAGTTTCTTCTTTAAACATATATTATTAGCTTGTTTGCCTTTTTTATTTATCATTAAAAATACGCATTGACGGTATAAAAAGCTACGCAATTTTGCAACTGTGTATGCATTCTGCTTTCAACATATGGCAAGGCTACATCTTGAAAATATTATGAGAGGATTGCTAGAGAGATAAAATGAATCATGTTTTTTAGTATTAAAATAATAAACAAATATTGTGAAATGCAATTTATAAAAGCCAAAAGTATAACGACTGGGAAAATTTAGTTTATAACTTCAAATTATTTTCTAAATATTACGCTTAAAACAAATATAAGCCTATTTTTAACAAAATATTTAAATTAATAGTAATATTTAGGGATTTCTAGCGCTTTTGGAGTTAATGAACGCGTTTATTTACAAATAATTGGCATTACTGCTCAAGTGGGTTCAACTTCTTTCCTAAAAGGGGTTGCCTGCTCCGCTCTTTTTAATATTAAAAGATATCTAAATAAAAGCAGTTAAATACGATTGGAACGGTCATGCTTCTTTAGTATCATTCTAAGTCTACAGTACTGTGCAAATTTGACTTTTTACGTAAAATATTTTGTATACATTTTTGAAAGTAGATATTAAGTAAGTCGCAAGAGTACGACAATGGTAACATATCTGTCATCTGATTTAAACAAAGTCACTTTTGTTAGACCCTGTTTTTTACTTAAAGTTATTGAAGTATGCCTTACTTAACTTTAACTATAACTTTTTTTCTTGTTCCTTTTCACTCACAAAACGACAACAATATTATTTTCTATTATTCTTATTTCTGTTTAGCAATACAAGTACCTTGTAGTAGTAGGAGATGTGTAAGTAGTCATACTCGTAAAGTAAGAGAAGTATAATGGCTTGTAGTACTTACAGGGAATTATATGTACGAGTATTATGATGATTATGATATGTATTTTGAAGTATGTTGTATAATATAATAAACTCTATGTACATATCGTCATCTAAAATGCCCAAAGACGTAACCCTCATTATCATAATTTTACAGGAGAAGCAAAAAACGTTATAAAATGGAAACAGTTTAATTGAAAATCGCAATATGTACATATCGTCACCAGAAGTTTGTCGTCTATCTTAAGACAAGATGTTAAGAAATCGCGATTTTCAATTAAACAGTTTTCATGTTATAACGTTTTTTGCTTCTCCTGTAAAATTATTTTAATGAGGGTTACGTCTTTGGACATTTTAGGTGACGATATATGAATAAATGTTGAGGGTAATAATGTAGCAAACTAATCCAAAAATAAATAAATAAATGTTAATATAGAATATATAAATAAATGTTAATACATATAGGTTTGTATAAATATTGAGTTTAATAAATCAATTTTTGTTCAAATTGTTTTGATTTTTTAATTGTTTAAAAACCATTTGTGTTTCCCCTTATATTTTAATTTTTTTTTTGCTTCCATTTCAATTTATTTCAAATTTTCATTTGATTAAATCGCTTTCACGTTTGAGCTCTTTTTGGTTGACAATATAAATTTATTTTATTTCAGTTTAACAATCTTTTTAGAATGATATTAGTTATTTGATTACATATTATTTCACCATTTAAAATCCTTTTTGAATTTATGTGTTTGATCTATTTATTGTTTTTTGTCATTGTCTTTTGGGGTTTTTTTTGTGTTGTTTGCATTGACGATTATGTTGGGAATGCTAAAAATAAAAGAAAAATTCCAATTACTTTATGTTTTGTTTGAAAATTGTTGCCAGATTTGATATAAATTCTAAATTGAGAATTTGTTTAGCAATCATTTAAAAAAAATTTAAAAAAAATAACAAAGTTGATTTAATAATTTAAAATTATAATTAATTTGTTTTCCTGTTTAAATTGTTGAGATTTTTTAGATACCCCTGAAAATTGTGTTTATATTGTTTAAAGTAATTAAAATTGCAAGTTTAATTCTTTATTAGTTTATTTAAATTAACGTCGTCATCTTGTTTGACCAATTTCGCCTACCTATCTCTGACTGGCAACAATGTCGAGCCCTAATTTTTATGTTTATATTCAAACGCTGCTTTACCTCAATATTCGTGTAGTGAATGTATACGGGTGTGAGTATGTGTTTAAGGCATTTATAGAGGGAGAGAGAGTGTTTGTTTTATTCCCATTTTTTGTTTGAACCTACACACTCACTAATAAAAAAAAATGTAGTACCTGGCCAATGTCAATGTTATTTGAAATTTTACACCGTCTGTGATTTATAGAGCATTCAAATTTAAAATATTTATTTGTCCATTTTATTTATGGGTTATTTTTTTTAATAAAATGAATTAAAGTGGTATACACTGTAAAATAGTAAAGCAATGGAAAATATTTTGTAGCTTGAAATAAACATTTAATAATTGTTAAAGAAAACTTTCAAAAGGACGTGATAATTAAGTAAATGTAATATAATTAGTCAAAAAATTATTTTAACCCCATTGTTTTTACAAAATTTATGAATTGCTAACAAAATTAAAAAAAAAAATAGCATGTCCACAAAATATGTCTAATTTACATGCTACACAGACACACATAATGTCTTATACTTGAATATGCAATCATTTACACTCTACTTGTAAATTACTCCTAAAAAAGACCTTCAACAAGTATTTTTGTTTTCACTCCTATGCTTTGCTGACAAAAAAAAACATATATTTTCCTAAAATATTTCACAAAACCATAAATTAACATATTTTTGAGGAAATAGCCCAAGAAATAGCAAAATTGTTTAAGAATATTACATAAGTTTAAATGTGATAAAGATGCTAAGCATTTGTATATATGTATGTACATAAAAAAAAAATTAAAAAGAAATTATAAGACTTACAGGACATACATACATATATTTGCAAGGATATGTATGTGTAAAAATAAACATTTATTCAATTTATTCAAGATGCACATTTATTGGTCTATGTATGTAAATATGTACTGAAATTTGCAATAGGGGTTGTAAAAATAGAGAAGATACTTAGTCAATCACTGTTTAGAAGTACATACTATTGCTATTACATAGAGATCCGAAATTGAAGCTAAAATTGAACTAAATAAATATCCAATATTGAAGTTAAAATTTAACTATTAAAAGATCCAAGACTGAAACTAAAATTGAACTACGTAAAGATACAAGATTGAAGCTAAAATTTAAAGACCATTGATTGAAGCTAAAATTGAACTATTTAAAGATCCAATATTGAAGCTAAAATTTAACTAAATAAAGATCCAAGATTGAAGTGAAAAATGGACGACAGAAATATTCGAGACTAAAGTAAAAATTGAACTACATAAAGATCCACTATTGCTTAAAAATTCAATATTGAAGCTAAAATTGAGCAACATAAAGATCCAAGATTGCAACTAAAATAAGTTCAAATGTTTCTCCTCCAAAAAGTACAATTTAGTTTTATATTTCTTACTTTTCGCCACACACCCCAAATAGTTTCTTTGTGTATCTAACAAATGATAATTTTTTAAATTGTTCTTGATAAAGATAAAAACATTCCAAAAAACATTCGAATTTTTTTCTTGTTATTCATATATTTAGCTAATAAAATGTAGAGAGCACTGAACTTGAAAAGTTTTATTATTATAGTTTTTTTTTTTTTTTTTTGAGGGGATCGATTGTGTAAAATATAAAAAAGTGTAGTATTTTTAAAAAGCTAAGAAATTTCCATTTAAATGCACTTAAACTTAATAATATTGGCAAGCGAAAAGTTTATGAAAAATATGAGATTTGTACGTGTAAAAAGTTGTTAATTTTTTTTAGAAATACAGTTAAATGAAATAAAAGGAACTTGGACGGATGGGTGTTGTAGTAGTAGAATGTTATAAAGTGTATTTAAATGGCTACATAAGGTTACACTTACAAATTTGCTTTGTTCGTTACAAAAAATATACATTTAAAAAGGATGTTTAACTAAGTTAGATATATTGTTAGGAAAAGAGAAAAATTGTGAAAAAAGGAATTGGGTTTTTGTAAAACAAAGGCTACTTAAGAGAAAAGAAAAATTATGGAATTGCAATAATTAGTAAATTAAGTTTAAGGGTAAGTAGGAGAAAGAAATAAAATAATATTGCAAGAAAATTATAGAGTATAGTTTAGTTTAATGTATAAAAGCAGATTCATTTATTAAACTAGTTAAAGATTTAAACTTGGTTAACAGCAAAGATAAACTTAAAGTTAAGTTTTGTAAACAATTAAAAACTTGTTAATAATTTGTAACGTCTAAAAAGTTGTTATCTTTATGACTAATTTATTATAAAGGTAAAAACTATTGCATACATTTAAGGCTGTTTAATTTGAATTGCGGATATCCCTTAGCAAAAACACGCAATAATACGCCTTAACAATATAAAATGCGCAGTATTTTTTTCTTATAATAAAACCTAAAGTAAAAAATATTTATGTTTAAAAAAACGGCAACTAATGTAAGATGACTGATTTTAATTAAAACAAAATAAACAGTGTACTTTAAGGCTTAAAATAATAAACGCAATAAAGTGGTTTGTAAACAAAATAAAATGAAACACTTTAAAACTTGTTTTAAAACCTAAATTAACAAATTTAAAAAGTTTTTTTTTTTGTTTAATAAAAATTTACAGAAATTGATAGCTTTCCTACCGAATTGTCAAATATGTATCCTTCATGTCAAGTTAGTAGTTTATGGTTTATAGTCTGATTTTAGTTGTTTTAAATTTTATTTACTATGCTCACTCTGTCAAGAAAGATATCCCATCAATGTCAACTGGCATTTTCCTGTCTCTTCATCTGGGTTGGGCAAAAAAACACATTCAAACATTGCTGGAACCGGCTTAAGCGTTAGTCTGTATGACTAATGTTAAACAAAACACAAACTTTTTCATAAAAACTAAACGTAGTAACAAAAAAATTTAGTACGTTTTAGTTTTTTGTTTCGAAATTTTCATTTGTTCTAACATGTGTGAGCACAGGGTGTTTGGATAGTTAAGAAAAATTCTGGCATTAATGCTTAAAGAACTTCGAGGTAATGGTTGTATTTGACGGTAACAAATGGCACAGAATAAATAGTACTTAATTTTGCAACCATGTGTTATATTTTTATATAGTTTTACAGCGACTTTATTTAATTAATATAAAATATGGTGAACACATACTGCAACATAAAATTAATGGAATTTTAAGTAATATATTTTTGATAACAATCCTTAATCATTTTTTTTTTATTTGAGAAATAATTTAAATATTATTTGAGAAATATAAGAAATATCTAGATTAGTATCAACCAAAATAACGATCAAAATTGTCTTAAACATTATTGCTACAAAAGTTAGTTATAAACAACATTAAGCAAAACCTTTTAAAATTTTATATAGAAATGGATAACTAAGACCTAGGACAGAAAATTAAATTGAACTACATAAAGATCTATGAAGCTAATTTTGAACTACATAAAGCTAAAATTTATGTTAAAATAGAACTACATAATGACCTAAAATTGAAGCTAATATTAAACAATATAAATATATACTAAGAATGAAGCTAACTTTGAACTATACAAAGACCTACAATTGAAACTAAAATTTAACTATATAAAGAAGCTATAATTGAACTTCAGGAAGACCTACGATTGAAGTTAAAATTTAACTTTAGGAAGACCTATAATTGAAGCTAAAATTTATCTTCAGGAAAACCTACGATTGGAGCTAAAATTGAACTTCAGGAAGACACAACGACTGAAGCTAGAATTGAACTTAAGGAAGAGATATGATTGAAGCTAAAATTTAATTTCAGGAAAACCTAAGTTTGAAGCTAAAATTCATCTCTTTTTAGATTAACTTCATCTAGTTTTTATTCACGTTCTTTATTTTAAAGTCTTTAGTTTCCAAGCTGTTCTTTATTTCCTGGGGTTTTGGGTATAGCTCCCGTTTTACGGTTAATAGTAGTACTCGCGTCGTTTGAGTTATTGGCCATACTTTTATGGATATTGAAAATTTCAGTTTTGTTTAATTAAGAATTAAATTTCTCATCTGTTGGTGACAGATTTGAGTTTGTTGTTATTTGTTTACAAACATAGCAGGGAAACAAGAACGTGCGCGGTTAATAAATTTGGAGGTTAAAAATGTGCTATCATCAATTCTTTTATTTTAATTTCCATTATATAAAAAGACCTGCGATTAAACTTAAATCGAACTATATAAAGACCTACAATTGAAGTCAAAAATTGAGAAAAATATGTGGCATCACTGCCAAACATTTACAAACACACATGTTTCGTTTGACATGATGTCTACTGATGTCTGATTTTTCGATCACTATGCTTTTGTTATGTTACAGTGATGCATTATTACGCCATTTAATAACGTCTACCAACAAGTTTTTTTATGTTTGTACAAAAGTGTGTGAATTGGAGCTAAACATAATTAAGAATTAATAAAAATTATGTTTTTATTTAGCTTGAAATAAATGTCGATCAAGTTTGAAACAAACATCCATTAATTTGTTTAACATTGTGATTTATATTATATACAATATAAATCTATACAGAAACTTTGCTGCGCAAATATAATGTGCCACAGGCTGGCCGTTAATTAAAAATTTATCTAAATCATTATTATTTTTTTATTTTATGTATATATTTTTCTGGATTTAATGCATAATGGTAAAAATAATTTTCATACACAAGCATATTAATGTTGTATATATATAAGTTTTATTGGGTTTTTTATCTTTAGCTTGACCTATTTGCTTTTTTAAATAAATAGGTGCATATGTATTTAGTGATCTTTTATATGATTTTTGTTTGTATATTCAACTAGAAATTCATACATTTTTCGCATACTTTTTGGCAAATTTCCAAATTACGTAGGCGATTTCTACTTTTACGAGTATTTTGTATATTTGATTTTATATATACGAGCGTAAAAATACTAAAAAATATTTTAATTATAGTACATGTGTGATCATTATATTCATTATGATCTTACAGCTGATGATCACACAATTTGTAGCTGTGACCGTTAAACAATTTTTATTTTAATTATTATTATTATAAGTATTGTATTTTTTTTGTTTGTGTAAATGATAAAGAATATAAAATATTTTTTTAATTGTATATTTTCATTGCTAGGCCAAGTTTTATAATAATTCTTATTTGATAAAAATATTTAAAATGATAATTTAATGTATCTTTAGGAAATAAAATTGTTTAATTAACATATCACCAGATGTACGTCTATATGTGAAAATGTGTTTGTTTGATAATGAGAGAGAGTGTTAATTAAAATCATGATGAAATATAATTGTAAATTATAAATTTAAGAAAAAAAGCCATAATAATTATTATAAGGAATAAATAAATAAATCAAATATTTTTATATAAAATTAAAATGACCTAATTGCTTGTAAAAAGAAACTATTAAATATTATAAGGAATGTTTTTTATTATAATTTATAATAAATAATTGGAAAAGCTTTTGTTGGGTAATAGACTATTATAAAATGCAAAAAATAATTATTATTGTATTGTGATCATTACATTTTTAAAGCACAATATGTATGTATATATATTGAAGAATAAACAAAAAAACAAATACTCCTCAAATGCGGTGGTGGGTTAGAGTGGCATCCTCAAAATTGTTTTTAATGGTCACCTAAAATACTTTAATGGCCAATTTTTAACTTGATATTTAAATACGAAATTAGTTAGTTAGACCGCAGTAGGACACTCTGAAATAAGAGAAAGGCAATTTTGGAAATTTATTTTTATTATTTTAATTTTACAATTGTCTTCTTCTTCTTTTACAATAGTATACAATTTGATAACATATGATTGATTGTCTAACCTAATGCGCATTAGGATGGGGATAATTCACGAGTTAATTTGAATTAAGACTGCTAATGCAAATTCACTGTGTCGTCTGTCTACGCTATTAATGAAGATAAATTTTAGCTTCAATCGTAACTGTTTATGTAGTTTAATTTTAGCTTCAATCTTATGTGTTCATTTAGTTCATGTTTATATTCAATTTTATTTTTTTATATATTTAAAATTTAGCTTTAGTCATAGGTATTAATGTAGTTCAATTTAATCTTTAAATATAGTTCAATTGTAAGACTTTCTGAGGTTCAGTCTTTGGTTTGTATGTAGTTCAATTTTACAATCAATTATAGGTCTTTCTGTAGTTCAATTTTAGCTTCAATCGCTACTCGTTTAGCTTCAATCTTAGGTCTTTATATACATTAATTTTAGCTTCAATCGAAAGTTTTTATGTGGGTCTCTATGTAGTTCAATTTCAACATACTATTTTTTAAGAAATATTTAGATGACTGTATTGCATATTATTATAAAATACAATATTATTGTATAAAATACTATAGGGTTTCTTTTTCAATAAGCCTTAATGCTAAGAACACAACTGGGATGAATGACGAATTTCCCCAACACGACAAATTAGTCGCTGTAAATTCGTCGTATGCAGCACAATAACTACAAAAAATAATAAATATTAATAAAAATTCGTATAACAGCTGGTAGAAAGTGTGACCGTATTTAAAAAACATTATATTAAAACATAAACATTAACTAAAACAACTGTAAAAACAATTTTTAAAGTTAACTATTTTGTATATTTATTTTAAATTACGTAAAATTAAAAATGAAACAATAATTTAAGTAAAAATTAAAAACATTAAAAACTAACACGAAACATGGTAACCACGTATTGTTTGTTCGTTGTTCGCCGGCGTAAGTAATAACGGGTCCGCCATCTAACGTTGTTTTTTTTTCAACTAGTGCTTATTTCGTGAATGGTAACACTTAGCTCATGTCTGATTTTTATCCTTCCGCTGAACGAATATGGTTGTGTATACGCTTGAACAACGCTGGGAAATATTGCGACATTACTTTGAAAATCATGGTAATGTTGCAAAATGTGTGCGAAAATTGCGTACGCAGTTTGGAAGTAGAGAAGCACCGTCAGCTCCGTATGTTCGTTATCTTTTGAAAAAAGTGAAAGAAACTGGATAAAAATTCCACATGAAATTTGTTCCCTTTTTACATTTTGCTATTAAAATTCAATGTTAACAAAATAAAAGGGAACAAATTTCATGTGGAATTTTTATTCACGATAGGGGTGATTGGGTTTTCATGTAATAATATTGCTTTATTTTTTGTTAAAGCTATTGTTGACAAATAATAGCCTTAATATATTTTATTATTGTTCTCAAAAATACCTAGAATTATGCTTCAATTTTTTAACAATTTAAATTTCTAGAGGCTAAAATATTGCACACACTTTATTTAAATCTTGTTAACAAGAAATTTAAATTTAATAATTGGAAACATTTAACAATGTTACTCCTAAGAAAAATGAAATTTTGGTAATTTTTTGTTGTCTACTTTATAATCTTGATCAAATCCCTGACAGGATGTTAAATTTGCTAAATTTTTAATATTGCCTTTCTTCCTGAAAGTATGCTGTTTTTTTTTATCTCAAATCAAAATATTCTGTTTGTTTCATTTCTTATTGTCTTGTTTTATTTTTATGCTGTTTTATTATTCTAGTTTAAATTGTTGTTTAGCCAAAGCTTTTGTTTCTACTTTCGAAATTGTCATATGTATTCAGTACGTCTGGTCACAATAGCAGCCATTATGTAGCCATTAATCAAATACTTTTTTACTTACATGCTTTCAATGATGCACATATTTTTTGCCTTGTCTACATTTCTGTTAAATACATTTTATTTTATGCTACAGAAACATTTTGTTTGCAACACCTAAATGTATGTATGTATGCACAAGATTTTCCTTTATTAACAAAAGAAAATATAAAAATTTCATAAATTTGTGCTTTGGAGACAAAAGACAAATTTTCTACGTGTTAGGAATTGTTTATGGTGTTTTTATGCAGACAATTGCGGCTCATTCAAAATGCTCATACTCGTACACTCATACACTCTACTCTAGAGTTTTAGCTGATGCTAGTGTAGCGTTGTGTTATGCAATGTTTTCTTATTTTTTGATAATATTTGTAATAAAATAGAAAAACGAAAACGTGTCATGTTTAATTTAGTTTTTATAATTTTTTTTATATTATTTAACCTGCCTTTAGCTATTTATTTGTACAGATGTAGCTACATTTAAGTAATACAAATAAATTTATATAATTTTCATGTGATAACCATAAAAATAAACTTTATTTTATTTTTATTTAGCAATTTAGGAATATGGTTTATAGGTATTATGTTTCATATAATAATAAATACAATAAATTAACCGATTAAGTATGTAAACAAAGAAATTTTGCCTAGAAGTATACTATAGTTTATGTTTATATTTAATATAAACTACTTAAACAATTTAATTATTTAAAAATCGTTAAAAATTTTGTTTTTGTACTTTTCCTTAATGAAAAAGCCTTTAAACTTATAATTCTTTAATTTTAATTTCTCGTAAATTGTTCTCTTAATAAACTTGGCGCTATTGTGTTTATTGTAAATTAATTGTAATCCCTGTAACAAGCTTTTATTTTCACTCCTGTGTGTAAAGCCTCCTAAATGTTTGCTTTCAGTTGTAGCAATAACTTATATTGTTTTGTTTGTTTGTTAAATATTCCCTGGAAAGTATGCTTTAAAAATAAATATTTTAATTTGCTTAGAAACCGTTATGCATTTAATTCTAATAAATCCCTTGATATTTTTTTATAAACAAAAGCAAAACAACAAGTGTTTTTTCCTTTTTACCTTATTTTCAATGGAAACTTTTGAAATAATAAAAACAGTTTAAGAGATTTTTTTTGTGGGTTTTTAAATCTAACAAAGTTTGCGTGTTCATGGTCTATTCTAATGTTAGATTACCTGCTGTTAATATAAATGATTAAATTACACAACAAAAGTTTCCGTGTTTTAATAAAATTTCTAACAAAATGTTATTATTGTTAGCTAAGGGCTGGTAACAAAATTTTAATTTATTTAATATTTTAAAATAAAATTAGTTAAAATACTACTTCTATAAACAAGGTAAAAATAACAAATTAGCTAAAAAATTTAAACACAATTTCCTACAACGCCCTAAAGTATGCTTTACATTTTGGCAAACATTTAACAATAATGCAAAAATATTGTTTGACATATGTACATATATTAGCTATAATATTAAATAAAGATAGTAAATATTAATTAGAACGAGTTACACTTTCCAACAAAATTGTATTTTGAAGGGTTATTTATTAGCAACTTTCTGTTTGGCAAGACTGTTTTTGGCAGCTCAGCTGTTTTCGTCTAACATGCTACCGTTAAACATGTTTAGTTTGATCTATAATTTAAACGAAAAACGCTTGCAGAATATTGAATTGTACTATCAAAATGCATGATCATACATAATACACTTCTTCCATTTTATGATCAATTTGGGCGACCATTTGAGGCGTCTGTTCGGTATCTTATGACTAAATTTAACACCAAATTTCCGTTTACGCCTTAAGACTATTTTTTGTGGGGCTATATCTATATCTCTCGTGTGACACCGGCCGATATGTTGGAGACAGTAAATTAAAATTTGACCCATCGTATAAACCGCGGTCAACATTTACATGAAATCATCTTTAAACATTGCATTATGAAGATCGTTCTATCGACTTAGATAAATCAAATCCAAAAGCTCTTAAAAACAAAACAAAAAACAATTGTCTACTTTTAGGCTTGATATACAAACGTAAAATATCTCCCTACTGATTTGTCTACTTTTAGGCTTGATATACAAACATAAAATATCTCCCTACTGATTTTATTTCTCTTTTTATATATATTTGTACATATTCTACAATTAAATTTTTGTTAAGCTTTGTTATTCTATTTTGCTTTATTTAGTACTAAATAAAACTGTTGTCTGCTTCTAATGGCCGAATTCTCAGTCATTAGTTAACCATTGGCAAACTAAAATACTAACTATTGTTTAACTATTACTTGTTGTTCTTATGGCAAACTAAGCATTGTGAATAACGACTCATTAGTTAAGCCTTTGTAATTAGCTAACTAAAGACTGTGAATTCGGCCATAAGTGTCTAACAAAGTACAATTTCTATTTGTTTAACAATTACCAGCAATTAATTTCTACAACCTGTTCTTGTTTTATTTTGCACAAAGTCGTTGTCCTTTACTGCTAGTATTGACAAGTTAACAAAAATACATATACATATATATATATAGCACTAAAATTCAATCAACGCCTAACAATGATATTAATTTGTTTAAAGCCATGATGTTCTTGTTTTCTGTTCTTTTTTTTTGTCACATAAATTTTATCATCCCCTAGAACATGGCTAAAGAATACTCTCTCTCGTCCAATGATTGTAAATAATAACATCATGTCGACATCATAGTCATAGTCATATTTTGTGATTTTTTTATAACAATATCTAGGAAATTCTAAAGGATGAGGATGTGTAGAGACAATTTTAAATGTTAGGGTTTGACAGTTTGGAAAAAATAACATAATTTGTTTTATCGCTTCCTTTACCGATATTTTTTTTGCTCCTCAATTTATAATTTGCTTTGATGAAAAATAAAATTATGCTTTATATGTTTGTGTATATTAAAGGCTATAAGTAGGGTATATACGAGTATTTTGAGTGTTATCTCTAAGGCTTAAAATAAAGTGAGAAAGCTTAAAAATACTATTTTTTGACAATTTATATGTATAATATAATATGTTTTCAGACATTTGTGTATCTGTGATCAATTTGAAACTTGTTCTATGTCCAATCTATGTTTAGTTTATTTTTTGGTTTATTAAAATATGGACGCCTTACTTTAGGTATCGGCTTTAAATATATACTATATATACTATATATAGTATACATACACATATATATATATATTTGTTTCTTTAACAAAACACTTCCTTGTTGTATAAAAAATTATCCCCAGATTTATTTACAGTACTTAAGGTAAGGTCAGACTTCGCTAATATTTGACAGCGAGATGTTTCATTGTTTGACCAAAACAACATAAAATAATTAATATTGTCTAATTATTTACCATAATTGTTTAATCAAACAGCAAAGAAAACAACAAACACGAAGGGTAAAACAATTTGTCTGGTGGTGTTATTTATGCCAATATTTTTCCTAAATAATTTGTTAATAAAGCAGCGAAAAAATATCAATTTATTTTTTTTAGTTTTAGAGCGTAATCGTTTAAAATTGATTTTGCTATACAACAAGCATTTTGAAATTTCATGAAAGTAATTTAAACCTCAATTATTTTTTGTTTCTAGTTGGAACATAAAATATAAACAAAACAGCTGATTATCGTCAAACAAATTTGTTTGCCGACAAGTAAAATGTTTCTAACATGACCAATGTGTGAACACTAAACAGCAAATATTTTTCTCCATTTTTTTATTTGATCATGCAAGTTATATGCAAATTATTCTACGGACAAGACAAAGAAATATTTTTTTTTTTTGTTTTTGAACTATGTATTTGATCAGACAATTATTTCATAAAACTTTTTGTCATAATGTCACTATATGGCAAATATATTCTGCTTACTATTCGCAGCAGTTTGATCAAATAAAAAGAACAAATGTAGTCACATTAGGAAAATATTTTGTATGTCGACAAATAATTTTGTGTTTAATAATAAAATTGTTGTGTTTTTTTTCTAAATCAAATCCGAAAGCTCTTAAGAAATCACTTTGTTATAATAAACCTTTCTTCGATGTTAGTATTACTTACATAGATATTTATTTCATGGTTGTATAAGGTCAGTAGTCCGAAATAATAAAACACCTTCTAATATTTTCATTTTACTTCCTTGGCACGTCGCTATAGTTTTAGTTTTACCTTTGTATGGTTTTTATTTTAGTTTTGTTTTTTCCTGTTTCTTGTAATTAATTATTTACTGCATGGAAATCTTACAAGTTTTTGTAACAAAATGACACATTGCAAGTGACTCTAAAATGATGAGTAAAATGTAAACTATTCCATTCAAAATGTTAATTTCAAATTCTGTTTGTTACAAATTGTTAGTTATACTGGAGAATAATTTTCTTGTAAGTTGAAGATCAAGCAAACCAAGGAAATGGTTTTTTGCTTGTTAAATTTTTGACTTAATTTAGAATTATTTAATATAAGATCATTTAAAATAATCATATAAAAGTATTTTACAAAATTGTTTAAATTTTTTCAGTTTCTCTTCCAGTTAAAGAATAGATCAGTGATACATTTTTGTTAATATTTATTTTATTATCCTTGACACTGTATGCTAGTTTAACTGTTCTCAGTCCGTAATCTTAAAATTATATACACAGTTATATTACTGCAAAATACTATAGCTTAAGGGTTGGCGGTTTTACTAGTATAAATGTCAACGTTTTTAAAAGTAAACACCATTTTTAAATGTAACAAACAAGTAAATATACATACGTATGTATATAGATATGTTTGTGTATATTTGTTGTGTGTTTATATTCTTTTTCTTCTATTTACCTTTTTATATTATTACCGTTATTTTGTTATTTTGTATATGCTGCTTCTTATACACGTAATAAAAGAATGGTAGCGTGAGAGAGAGAGCGAGAGTGAGTTGGTGTGGGGAAATTGGGGTAAGGAGTAACTAACTGTCTCGTGGTTTTTGCTTGCACAAAAATTGTAGTTTACATTAGATACATTGACGTAGTCATACGGTTAGACCTGTGTGACCAGATCTTAAAAAGTTAAGGGGCTAAATCAGTTTAAAAATAAGCTAAAATATGATAAAACTTATTTTAAAATACCAAAAAAATTTGCTAAATTTTTTTAAATAATTTTTTGCAATTTGATTAAAAAATATACTTTTTATAGGTATAAATAATACAGCTTTTAACTCGAGAACAAAACTAATTAAGAGGCGTTAAAGATGACTCAGTTGTTTTTTGACTAATTTTCATACATATTTTCATAATTGTTTTTACTGTATCAGGTCTTAATTAAGTCTTCTGTAATTTAAAAAAATTTTAATAGAATTCATGGTACATATTTAAAATGATTATGTTTCTTATTTTATTATACCTACTATACATCACCATAGTATGGAGAGTATATTGGCTTTGTTCTGATGTTTGTAAGGTCCACTTTCGAAAATCAATTTAACGGGCATAACTCTCTTAAAATTAATAATATTCAATGCAAATAACTTGCATATATAGTATATAGAAATCATGATACCTAGTTTTATAAAGATTTTTTCATATTTAGTCATTAAACCGCAATTCCGAAAATCACTTAAACGACTATAAATCTCCTAAAAATATTGGTATCCAAATGCAATTAAGGATTAGAAATCATAGAAAATAATTTTATAACGATTGGTCGATAATTAGTCATAGTCTCACTTCTGAAATTCACTTTACTACGCATACATTTTTTTAAAGTTTTTATATCGAGATACAATTTATCACAAACTATATTTCTATTCTCAGAAGTCATGCCACAAATTTTTTAATGATCGGTCCATAATATAAAGCCCATTTCTAAAAAACTGTTATTGCACATATACTGGGTGTAGGATATTATATACCCGGACTTGACCGACTATACTTTCTTACTTGGTTTTTATAGAATTCACTCCACTTTCGAGCTTCTTTCAACAGAAAAAAATTTGTATTTTTAAAATGTTAAAAGGCTAAAAAAATGTTAAACATATTTTTAAAAATGCTAAAGAAAACGCCAAATGCTAAATGCAAAATTTTGCAGCTAAATCACAATAAAATAAGCTAAATTTAGCCGCAAAAATGCTAAAATGGTCACACTGGTTTAGACATAATTGTGTTTTGTATAGAAAGGTATAGTATAGATTTTACACTTAATATGTGTGTCTAATAAGGTTTACAAGTATATTGTTAAGTATTATATGCTGTTGTTGTTATTGTTGTCTTATTTATTGCAAGTATATAATGTAATTTCCGTTGAAAATAAAATTGTTTGTAATTTAATTTTATTTTGTTGCACAAAAGAAAGGGAAACTTGTTTTTTCTGTTGTATATTGTTAAAACTATTGTTTTTAATGGGGTTATTAAAGGTATTATCGATTGAAATAAAAGAAAACGAAATTATAATAATTATTGCTGCTATTTTTGCTAGGCTGTTTTTATAATGAACAATTAAATGTGTGTGTGGTTGATATTGTTAAGTTAACTAGGTCATTAAGAAACATAAAATGTAACATAAAGGTTTTATGACGTGAAACCGTTTTGAATTTTTAAAAACAGCAACTAAAAATTAAAAAAATATTAATTTGAACCACTACGTTTTCTTTTTTAGAAACGTTAAGTTGTCATAATTAAAATGAATTTTAGTTTTATAGCTACTCTTTTCTTTATTCCTTCATTTTCTTTAAATCTCCTAGCTGAGTTGGCTTATACTTTGTATTTTATATATATTCTCTATATTTGTCTTTTTTAGCTTATCCTTCTTTTACTTCCCCATCAAAACACCTTCACACACTTCACATTTTAACTTAATTTATGTGTCTCTGTGCTATCATTACGGAATTTTCTCAAACTTTTCCTTAATCCTTAAAATATTCTTTAAAATTCTTTTGCAACACATGTTCTTAATAATATCAATTGTTTCAAAATCACTCTTGTATTGCACCCTGCAACATGGAAATGAAAAGTGTTATAAACTTAATACTTAACATTCTAATATACCACATGAAATTTGTTTAATACCATTTAAATTTTAGTCACCAAAAAAGTATGCTTTACACTTAAACTTTTACTTTTAAGCCTTAAAATATGCTTAAAATTTCAATGTGCGCCTGTGTTGACAAACAAGACTTGGGTTTTTAAATAATATACTTGACTTTGAAATCCCTAAAGTATGCTTTAATTTTGAGCCCTAAAGTAAAACCTTAAAGTAAACCTAAATCCAATACGTATATTAAAAACACAAATTTAACATTTTCTGTTTAAAGTTTAACTATGTTAAAATTTGTTATTAAATTTTAATATTAAATATGGATTTGTCTGCTTACAGCTTAATTTCATTAAAAAAATAAACGTAACGCAAATTAATTTTGAAATGCTTTTAATGTTTTACACATTTTTACAATTTCCAATGAGAATATTCGTTCGTTTTAATGTAATTTCTGATGTGTGTGAAGATAAATTCGAATTTGAGTAGCAAAGACAAAAACCATATTTGCTAACATTGATAATGTTACAGTCAACAGACCACTGTTAAGCACTTAACAGTCAAATTTACTTACATTTTACAAAATGTAGCTTTTAGGATGAAATTCTTTAGAAGAATTTGGACAAATATCGAGTTGCACACGTATCCCACTATATAGAAAGGGTAGTCCAAAGGGTCCTAAATGAGACTACATTAGTCGAATTTCTGAAATAATTTTGGAATTTGAATAAATCGAATTTGAAAAAAATGTATTTTTGAAAAAATTAACTTTTAGGATGAAATTCTCTAGAAGAATTTGGACAAATATCGAGTTGCACACGTATCCCACTATATAGAAAGGGTAGTCCAAAGGGTCCTAAATGAGACTACATTAGTCGAATTTCTGAAATAATTTTGGAATTTGAATAAATCGAATTTGAAAAAAATGTATTTTTGGAAAAATTAACTTTTAGGATGAAATTCTCTAGAAGAATTTGGACAAATATCGAGTTGCACACGTATCCCACTATATAGAAAGGGTAGTCCAAAGGGTCCTAAATGAGACTACATTAGTCGAATTTCTGAAATAATTTTGGAATTTGAATAAATCGAATTTGAAAAAAATGTATTTTTGGAAAAATTAACTTTTAGGATGAAATTCTCTAGAAGAATTTGGACAAATATCGAGTTGCACACGTATCCCACTATATAGAAAGGGTAGTCCAAAGGGTCCTAAATGAGACTACATTAGTCGAATTTCTGAAATAATTTTGGAATTTTAATAAATCGAATTTGAAAAAAATGTATTTTTGAAAAAATCAACTTTTAGGATGAAATTCTCTAGAAGAATTTGGACAAATATCGAGTTGCACACGTATCCCACTATATAGAAAGGGTAGTCCAAAGGGTCCTAAATGAGACTACATTAGTCGAATTTCTGAAATAATTTTGGAATTTGAATAAATCGACCCTTTGGACTACCCTTTCTATATAGTGGGATACGTGTGCAACTCGATATTTGTCCAAATTCTTCTAGAGAATTTCATCCTAAAAGTTAATTTTTTCAAAAATACATTTTTTTCAAATTCGATTTATTCAAATTCCAAAATTATTTCAGAAATTCGACTAATGTAGTCTCATTTAGGACCCTTTGGACTACCCTTTCTATATAGTGGGATACGTGTGCAACTCGATATTTGTCCAAATTCTTCTAGAGAATTTCATCCTAAAAGTTGATTTTTTCAAAAATACATTTTTTTCAAATTCGATTTATTAAAATTCCAAAATTATTTCAGAAATTCGACTAATGTAGTCTCATTTAGGACCCTTTGGACTACCCTTTCTATATAGTGGGATACGTGTGCAACTCGATATTTGTCCAAATTCTTCTAGAGAATTTCATCCTAAAAGTTAATTTTTCCAAAAATACATTTTTTTCAAATTCGATTTATTCAAATTCCAAAATTATTTCAGAAATTCGACTAATGTAGTCTCATTTAGGACCCTTTGGACTACCCTTTCTATATAGTGGGATACGTGTGCAACTCGATATTTGTCCAAATTCTTCTAGAGAATTTCATCCTAAAAGTTAATTTTTCCAAAAATACATTTTTTTCAAATTCGATTTATTCAAATTCCAAAATTATTTCAGAAATTCGACTAATGTAGTCTCATTTAGGACCCTTTGGACTACCCTTTCTATATAGTGGGATACGTGTGCAACTCGATATTTGTCCAAATTCTTCTAGAGAATTTCATCCTAAAAGTTAATTTTTCCAAAAATACATTTTTTTCAAATTCGATTTATTCAAATTCCAAAATTATTTCAGAAATTCGACTAATGTACTCTCATTTAGGACCCTTTGGACTACCCTTTCTATATAGTGGGATACGTGTGCAACTCGATATTTGTCCAAATTCTTCTAAAGAATTTCATCCTAAAAGCTACATTTTGTAAAATGCAAGTAAATTTGACTGTTAAGTGCTTAACAGTGGTCTGTTGACTGTAACATTATCAATGTTAGCAAATATGGTTTTTGTCTTTGCTACTCAAATTCGAATTTATCTTCACACACATTAATTTCTGCTGCTCAACTCAAATTAACTCAAACTGTGTTTTAAGTATTAAGTAAGAAAAAACCACAGTAAATAAATTGAGATATTGTGTTTGTTTTTTCGACAAATAATTTCATCTCAATGCTGACTGTTGCCAGAGCAATGGAGACGATAAAGAGAAGTGTGTAAATCATGTTAAATGAAAACAAAAGTTGTAAAGTTTATAAATATTTTTTTAATGCTAAGCAATTTAAACATTTTGCAAAAATTTAAGAAAATTAATTACAATTTTATTTAATGTAAAATCTGAAGCTTAACTAAGACTATATAAAAAGCTACGATTAAAGCTAAACTAAGGTGCCGATATAGATGGAATCAGGAATAGAGATATAAAATATATTGCTGAACATCTTACACATGTAGTTGCTACGCTAATAAACTTAAGCATTAGTAATGCAACTATACCAGCTCAATTAAATTGCGCAATAATACGACTAATATACAAAAATAGTAAAAAAGCGACTTTAATAACTATAGGCCAATAGCCATATTACCTGCAATTGAAAAAATTCTAGAAAAAATAACAGTCAGATGACAATATGAATTCCTGAGAAAATATAAAATTGTAAATGAAAACCAATATGGATTCCAGAATACACTTTCGCATTCTAACCTTTAAGAAATACTAGAAAAAAATGGGATAAGAGGCAGATGCTTACAATGTTTGAAACAATATCTAGAACTTAGAACTTACAGGGTCAAAATCGGCAACACTTTGAGCAATGAAACATCTTCAAAATGCAATGGCATTCCACAAGGCTCAATACTTGGTCCCATACTCTACCTTATATACTCAAACGATATGATAAAGAAAGCTAAGTATTGACCTATGCGGATGACACTGCAATTATAGTCTCTAATAATGGAAGACGAAAACAGAGTCATGCAAAACGAGCTAAACAAAATAACAAAGTGGCCATGTAATCAACGCAAAAAAAAACAAAAATTTTACACATCAAACTATGTCTTCATAATGCCAACGCATGTAATGCAAACACATGTAACACATCTATAGAATCGGTAAAAACATATATGTACATACATATGTATGTAAATACCTCATAGTGTACGTATATGAAAATTTTAAATGGTACTTGACAAATATTTACTGAAAAATGCGTAACCACTTGTTTTAGCACAAAATTGTTTGACGTTGTTTACTCTTGCAAGAGTTTTGCAAAATCAAACATTATCAAATAAAATAGGTCCAAAAATTTTTTGTGTCTTGTTCTAAATAAATGAAGTTTTTTTTAATAAATAAACGTATTCAAATATATTTTATTTAGTGATTACGTCTTGACCGTCCTTAACGCTTATAAACTACCTTAGAAAAAAAAAAACTTAGACAAACTGCATATCACCTATTCTATTTAAACAACCTATTCTATTTAAACAACTGTGCTACTACTCAAATTTTGCAATAAACCTTCTTCTCCCTAGCAGAATCATACAATAGGCATGTTATCACTGCTTGAGGCAACTTCTCATAATGCAAAAGTTTACAGCAGACACAAAATCAAATTTTAAAAATTCTTTTAAAAAATTAAGAACACAACAAACAACCACTGCAATGTGTACTAATCTATGGCAACACTAACAACACAAATGCAAACAACACCAATCCAAACAACAACAACAGCATCACAAATATCTACAACATATACGAAAACAACACTAATCTCAACACAAACCTCAGCGACACAAATCTTAACAACATAAATCTTAAGAACACAAATTTTAACAATAAAAACCACAACAATAGAAACGAAAACAACACTGACACCAAGCCAAATTTTATAAATGACGTCAACGCAAACATCAACTGCATATCATATCATATCAACAGTACTACTCCCATACGAGTAAACACTAGTTTAAATAACTTTTTAATCTCAAACATCAGCTACAAAAACAATAAAACATAAAATATACACACATATCCACAACACAACAACCCTGCAGGAAATGTCAATAGTAAAATTATACTGATTACCTATTGACGATGTCACCATTACTATTGACGAATTATACCCTTACTAATGCCATCTACTATTGACATTTAGCACAGGCTTGTCCTACGAAATCTACCAGTAGACTGCGTCAATACTGACTAATGCTTGGTTTTCCCTATGTCATTTTTGTTGTCAAATTGTCGAAATTGTTGGCAATTGTATGAAAACGGGTTGTCATATTATGATTTTCATGATTGGTTTGCTGAGGATGAACCACTTAGTGGACGTTCAAAAACAGCAACAACAACAGAAATTGTATGATATGGTATTAAATGATCGACGAATAAAGGTGCTTGAAATAGCTAATATAATGGGCATCTCAATTGATCGAATGCATTTAATATTGCAGGAAGAACTACAGATGAAAAAGCTTTCTGCAAGATAGGTGCCGCATTTGTTAACAGTCGACCAAAAACGCACAAGAAGCACATTTCTCAAGCTTGTTTGGATAGTTTTAAGAAAAACAAAATAGATTTAAAGCATCGTTTCATAACTGTTGATGAGACATGAATCCACCACTATACTCCAGAGAAAAAAGAACAATCCAAGCAATGGACTGAAGCTAGGAAGTTCCCCAAAGAAGGCAAAAACAATGCAATCGGCTTGTAAGGTTATGGCCACGGGTTTTTGGGACTTCAAAGGTATTTTATTGATTGACTATCTTGAAAAGGGTAAAACAATAAATTCAGACTACTATTGCAACATTTTGGATAAATTAAATATAAAAATTAAAACACACAAAACTGATTTTTTCATCAAGTCAACGCACCAGCGCACAAGAGTGTTTTAACAATGGCTAAAATCAACGAATTTAAGTCTAAGAGTTGCTTATTCTCCATTTTACCTGTTCCTAAATCTCAAAAAAAATCCTAGCTGGCAAGCGTTTTACCTCAAATGAAGATGCAATTACAGTTGTAAACCACTATTTTGAAGGCCTTTTAATCAAGGAATAGAATTACTCGATAAGCGTATTAAAGTTTCAGGAGATTATATTTAAAAATAAAAATGTTTTTGAAAAACTAACTATTTTATTTCTGTTCTAGGCTAAGAAGCGGTTCGGGCCGCCCTCGTATCTTAAACATATCAAATACTTATAGGAACAAATTTTAAAGCAATATTTTATATATTCGCAATGAAAAGGAAAAAATGTATAATCTATTTACTATTTTTTAAGTAATAGATCCTACAGAAAAGCCAAAGGCTTCGTGGGATTAGAATTAAGAAAAATGTCCATTTGAAATAAACAATAAATTATGGCCCTAATTTTGTAAATCACTTGCATTCAACACATTACCTATCTACGCTTCTGCGAACGCATCACCAAAAATGTGAAAATCACTGCGTCATTGCGTTTAGCGAACGCAGAAATATTACGTTGTTACATTGCGTGGTTAATGTTACCAGTATTAACGTTGACGTTACACTTATTTTGCATTGGCAATTCTACAAACCTATCAGCTGTTCAATAATTTTGTTTGGTTATTCATTAAGAAAATATTTCAAATTGTGAAGAAAAAATCTTTTAAAGCAAATAACTATAAATACAAAGTTACAAAGATACTTCTTCGAATGATGAAGATTCTTTAAGCGTCCTAGACATATCTATTGAAAAAACCTAATTGAGTTCTACTATGAACATCATGAATTTAACGAAGTAAAATAACACTGTGGAGATTTACAATATTTTTATATTTTGAGCTGTCATTTCAGCTATCAACATTCCAAATTGAGCTGCCGTTGTGGTTTTTTCGCCCTAAGAAAAATTTTAGTAGTATGTTTGTATATACTTATTTACTTACATCGTATTAATAATGTTCCTATAAAATATTAAATTAATTGAATAATTTTGTTTTTTTAATAATATTTTAATTCAACTTTTAAAACTAACGCCAAGAAAATGGAGGTGTTAAATTTAACAACGCAAGTGATAAAAAATTCAGCATTGCTGTTTTACAAAATACACAATTTCAAACATTTGTTTTAACAACAACATAAGAATCAGCTGGGATAAAGCAAGCAATCATTGTTTGAACGTAGTGATTTGCAAAATGTAATGTAACGCAACGCTTAGAAAATTGTGACGCTGCGTTTTACAAAATTAGGACCCAAAGCTAAAAGAAAAAAGACTATATAAAGATCTACGATTAAAGCTAAACTAAGACTATATAAAGATCAACGATTAAAGCTAAACTAAGACATCGTAGGTAAAGCTAAACTAAAATTATACAAAGATTTACGATTAAATATATTTTAGTTTTAAAGCTGAACAATGGCCAGTTTTTAACTTAAAAATTAAAGTGTTTTTATACCCTTCACCTTCATGAGAAGGGTATATATAAGTTTGTCATTCCGTTTGTAATTTCTACAATATAATTTTCCGACCCTATAAAGTATATATATTCTGGATCCTTATAGATAGCGGAGTCTATTAAGCCATGTCCGTCTGTCTGTCTGGATGTTGAAATCAATTTTCTGAAGTCCCCAGATATCTTCGGGATCCAAATCTTCAATAATTCTTTCAGACATGCTTTCAAGAAGTTTGCTATTTAAAATCAGCAAAATCCGTCTATAAATAACGGAGATATGAGCAAAAATCCTAGACAACCTCTGAAAATTTCATAAAAAAAAAACTAATAAACTCATCAACAGATGGCGTGTTCGAAAACTTTAAGTGTGTTCTTAAACCGTAATATAAGTGTGTAAAAAGACAGTGTGTTCATTTTTAATTGGGTTTGTGTACATTTAAATAAATAAAGACTCACAACAAAGGTGAAGGGTATATAAGATTCGGCATAGCCGAATATATTACTCTTACTTGTTAAACTTAAGTTCTTTTTAAATACCAAATTCGTTTTTATAGATCATATTTAAATATAACTTAAATCACTGACTACGTCCATTTAAATATAGCTTAAGTTGTTCATATTACCATATGATTTTAACAGTTCTGCAAATTGTGAAAATTGCGCATTGAAGTTTTTTTTATTATTTGATAAAAATATTCAATAAATAAACTCGACGCGAATAAAAACATTGTGCTATTGTGTCATTAAAATCGACTAAAACAATGAATTCAGATGAAGAGGATATGAATGATGCAACTTTTGTCCGCTTAGTTTACAACAATTTGTAAACTAAATAGTAAATCAGCTGTTAAACGTAGAAGTTGTTTATATTTTTTTGACATTTAATAGTTCTACCATACTTCTATCATAATTAAATACCAAACGCAATTTGAGACTGAAAAAATGAAACCATATTTAAATAAAACTTAAATTTAAGGATAAATTAACTAATTTCGTATTTAAATATTAAGTTAAAAACTGGCCATAATACTATACAAAGGCCTATGATTAATATATAATGACTTAGGACCTACTAAGACAAATGGCTTCGCAATAGTTCGTGACATTTGTGGTCGTTCGAGAGGAGTTTATAGACCATTTGGATTACAATTTCATTTGTGGATTACAAGTTAACTCTCCTTTTCTTTTGAATATTTATATTATACGTATACTTTTATAGAGGGTAAATGATTTAAATTGATAACAGTTTAAACATCAATTACCTAATTAAATTGTTATTGAAATGACTCTAAATGCCGAACCTGATTTTGATACTTGTATATTTTATTAAACTGATTTCATCAAGTGGAAATAAAAGAATCATTAAAATTTTTTATTAAAAAATAAAGAATCTACTAACCTTTTTATACATTATGAAATTAAAAAAAATATAACAACTTAATTGTTTGGGTAACCATGGTTTTGACATTTGTTGTAAAAATTTTATTTGCTTGATTTCCTTTAATTTCAACTGTAAAAGTTTGCCATACGCATACAAAATTTTTTATTTTCACGTTGTATGTTTATTTGTGTGTTTGTGTGTAATGCTGCGCTTTAGATCAGCTTTAAGTTAATGCTTTCATAAATAGTATAAATTGAACTACATATTAAGGTAAAATGTTCAACTTAATTAAAGTTGTTTGTTTTATACAATTTCCGTTAAAAGTCATTTAACGCATAATTGAGACTTTGCCAACATAAATTTCAACATAAAAAACACAACAAATATTTTTTAAACTCGTACATACTCTTTGCTTTATAAGGCTAATTAAATTAATTCATGTTTTCATATATTTTTTTTTATAAAACAAACCCTTTAAAAGCCTGTTTAAAAAAATGTAGCTTAAACGTCAAACTTTTAACATTAAATGAAATTTGTTGTGTGAACTTTAACTTTGGACACGTAACGGAAATTAAACCATTTTCGTACACGTTTGTTATAAAACAAAAAACGCATTCCCTTACTTTTTCATAGTATGACCTGTATTAACAATTAAATTGTTGTTATTTTTTATTTAAATTAATGCCCTAAAAGTAGGTTTTTATTTAAATTAGTGAATGTCAAATTGAATTTAATTATTAAAGGTAAAATATGTTAAATGGGTTTTAAAATTAGTGTAAATGAAAGTTAATTTCAGTTAAATACAATTTTTGTTTAAAACCTACTGACATAAAAGGGTAATTTTATTGCTAAATATTTATTTAATTTATTAATATTGAAATTATTGTTTTTTTTTTTTTTTTGATTGCGTCACTTCAAGACCTATACAACTAATGGTTTTGTAGAGAATTGTTAATAGTTCTTGATTTAATACAAAGTTCTTATTTTAACCTAAGTACTTTTAAACTTTATTTATTTTATTAACATTTCTCTCTAATCTTTATTTTTTACAGATGACGTGGAACGTTTAAAACCACAAAAACGCGGTTTCTTTCAATCAATTTTATGCTGTTGGCGGCGTAATCGTACAAAAACAAATCAAAATGGCACACCCATTGACGGTTCAACAACGCCGCCACCTTTACCGGACCAACAAAGGTACCTACTACCTCAGGTTAGGCATTCGGATATGCACAAAAAATGTATGGTTATCGATTTGGATGAGACATTAGTGCACAGTAGTTTTAAGGTAAGTTTTTTCATTTTGTCAAAAGCATTAATTTTTCGAAAAAAGATTTTAAAACAACACAATAGTTTCTTTCATTTAGGTTTTTAAAAATTACGAACAACAGAAAATATTTGCATAATTTGGCAACAGATATCAAGTGTGCTAAACTTGTGTTCTCCACTTATTTCTGGTGATAATGTGGCCCACAAAGAGATTTTGCATACAAAACTCAGTGTTGGCCAATTGTAATCAGGCATCAGTGGTGCATATAATTATCGTTATCCTTGTACACAATTTTAAATTTTTAAAGCTAAACGAAATAATGACCTATCAAGAAATATAAATTTGTTATATACATATATTCTTAAAGTTTCTTTTTAATAAAAAAAAGTGGTCTGACACTTTTTTGTCCAAAACTCTATCATTTTTTCAACTTTCAAATTGAAAATCGTTTATTTTTAGCAAAGATATTGTGCTTTCATAATGAAATGCCTAAATAGTTGTAAAAAGAAGTAGGTCTCACATAATTACAATTTGTCACCCACTCTTTTATTAAATTGCTACTTTTTGCATCGGAAAATATTGTGTTGGTTGCAAAGACGTGTATTAAATAACAGTGATGACTAATATGCAATTTTAAACGCTAAACTTTTATTATGGCGTTTTCTAACATAATCAATATTTAGCTTGTTGTCCTGTGTATAAATGTACAAACTTAAAATACCATTTCTAATATTGCTTTTAAAAGGACATAAAAGCAATTCAAAACTACATATAATCGCATTTCAGAGATTAGCGTAAAATGTCATTTATTTTTTTTTACTCATTGGCTTAAAACAACACATTCTTTAGAAATTAAAAACATACAGCTCCTCGTGTGTGTTAATAATGTTTTGTGGCTAATAAATAAATACTGCTGCTCTTCTCTTTGTTATTTTGTTGTTTACACATGAAATTTCCTTGAATTCTATAAATACTACTCGTATGCTTTTATGTTCATCAACAGCACACATTCGCGCATATTTCATAGTTTGTGTCGTTTGTTTTTAGTGTACCCTTGTTTAAAATATCTTTGAAGAGCAGTTTATACTCTTCCTGCTTGCTTCCTGCTGACGTCTGTTGTTCTTTTCAAGGATATTGTAATTTATTTTTCTATTAAAAAAAAAGAATAAAAAACTTATTAAATTTTAATACTTTGTTTAGGATTTAAATGCTTTATTTTGCTATTTGTATATAAGATTTTTTTTAAAAAGTTGGGAATACATATTTTAGGGGCTGCATTGCGATATTATCTTTTCATTTTTGGTATAAACATTCATATTTTGTTAATAATATTAATACAGTAATAACATGTTTGTCGTCATAACTAAATTCCCTCAATAAACATTTTAATCAGTCAAATTATAGTTGAAGCTATTACCAAACTACTTCTAATTAATACAGATTGTACGAAGTAGTCATTGATTACCAAAATTTTGCTGGTTCAATCAACTAAAGTCATGTTGTATGAACTTTTATTTCATTAAAAATATCAGTTGTTAATCTTGCCTACAAATCATTTAATATATTATTGAAATCATAAACAACTTCTTTAAAATCCGCTGATAAAAGTCTGTTTAACCTCCACTTCCCAATCTTTCTTATGACGTACTTTATATCTTAATTCTCTTTTAATATTTTTACGTATATTCCAGTGAAATTAAAATTTATTTTTAAAAGTTTTTATTATTCACAATGCATAGACAATTTTTAAAAATATATATGTACCTACTTATGAAAAAACCCCAACATGTCCAAAATAAATTGTGTATCATTGTGCTTATTTATAGTATTTCCGAATTTTGTTGCATACTTTGAGGTATCTATAAATACTATATACATGCATACATATATACTATGAGCGTCAATATATAGTAAACACCTAATATACAAATTTAAACCAAAATACATATATTGTATAATTCATAGGTAACTTAAGCAAAATATAACTCGTTAACAAAAACTAGAAAAAAAACGGAAATTTAATAAAAAATTTTGTTTGCGCTCCGTTTGCCTTTATCACAGCTGGTTATCTTCTAGACATAGAATCAACGAGTTTTTTAGTGAAATCAGGCGAAATTGTTCCAGTCATTCTGTATTACTGTTCTGAGCTTGTTTGAATTTCTTTACACTAGTGGCTAAATCGTGTTTAAAATCTTTTTCATTGTAAATTCTATAATTGTAAGATTACCGACCACTCATGCCGCCATACAACCCCAGACCAATACTGAGCCGCTGCCAAGTTTTACCGTCTTAGTAACATATTTATTAATTTGTTCTTGGTTCTCCATATTTATGGGAGATTTCTGACTCCAAATATCTCAAACTTTTTTTCATCGGTAAAAAAAATATTCAAAACAATTTTAAGCTCGTTTATATATTTATTTTTGGTTTGGTTGTTCTTCGATATAATGGGCTTCTTACGTAGCACTCTACCGTGTAGATTATTAAAATATTTAAAATCAATTAAAGGTTTAATTGAAAAAAAAACATGATTTTTTTTTCTGTGCAGAAGTATTTGTAACATTTTCAGCTATTTTTACAGCACTAAATTTTGGGTTTGATTTTACTTTTCTTACTGTAACTTTTACTTTAGTTTCAATTTAAAATTTTCCAACGTGGGTCCCGTTGTGATACCTGAAAAGAGAAGGTTAGAGAGCAGATAATCAACTCAAGGACTGACCAATTTTACGTTGCACTTATTGCACGTATAAAGTCATTTAGCCTTCTGAGGTCTATTTTAGATAGATCTAATAATCTAATCTTTGTTTCACAAGGGCAGGATAATGACAGAAAAGATGACGTACAGTATCATCACCTGTCTCATCATGACAAATTCTACAGAAGTCATTATAGGGGAGATTTAGTCTCCTGGCATGAACTGAAGACAGTGTCTGATCATTGTCACCACATTCCGTCTGCAACCACTTGGAATGTTTATCAGTGCTGCAGTTCTGCGACGGTCATATTTGGTCCAAATCGTCCTTGCTGTCGCACAGGTTGTCTGAAGCAGCCACCTAGTTTGAGCACATTTTTAGAGTTCATCTTTTAATCCCGACGTTTATACGACAAAAGCGGCATTCCTACCAATTACCAGTTTCCTCTGCTGGGACTGGCGCTCCTGTCTTGGCTAATGAGTCCGAAATGCAGTTCCCCGAGATATTTTAATGTCCCGGTATCCAGAAGTGTCCTATGTCGCCATCTCATTAAAAAATGCCCGGCATTATAGAACTAAGTTGGTTGTCGTCGATTTCGAGTCATCTATTAAGATCTCCAAGAGGTTACTCAAAAGAGATTTTATCCACTAAACGAGGTCGCCATACATTAGTATGGGCTTGTTTAATTCTACTTAAATAACTATATAAAAATGCAATATAATTATCTAATATAATATTATTTATATTAATTTAATTAAGCTTTTATTATACATAATATATGGTGTTGACTTTATGTTGATGTTCACAGTATATACAGAATTTTATTGCATACTCTGAGGGTATTATTTGGTAAATTACTTTTACGTAGTAAATTTTTTGTTACATTTATTTTGTTATTGTTATCATTGTTATTGACGTTTCGGTTTTCTTTTTTTTTTATATATGGCCATTTAATTGTGCATGAAAAAAGAGAAATAAGTTTACACTGTAAAATTTTGACTGCAAATATCAACAACAATATGATTGGAGTAAAATTTTTCTGTGGTTTTAATGTTGTTGAAGTGTTTCAATGTTAAATGTGACAGACTGTAAAAACAGTTTGTCAGCATAGTCTGTGCTTTCCAATTGGTTTCCAAGGGAGTATAAAAAATCTTAATATTTTTTTTTTTTGGCAACCATCAATGAGTCATCCCTTTTAAGTATTTATACACAAATTGTAGCAAAAAGGTTTATGATTCATTTTTGGCAAGTTTGTAAAGTTTCATTTTATTTCTTTTGTTAAACTTTGCTTTTTATAAATAATGTTATATTACATTAAATATGTATTTTTTTTTTGTGTTTCATTTTTAGCCAATTCCAAATGCTGATTTTATTGTACCAGTTGAAATTGATGGCACCATTCATCAGGTGTACGTTCTAAAACGGCCCTATGTTGATGAATTCCTACGAAAAATGGGCGAATTATATGAATGTGTATTATTTACAGCATCACTAGCCAAATATGCAGATCCTGTTGCCGATCTGTTAGATAAGTAAGTACTTGTTTTTTAACTTTTGCAATTTCAAATATTTTTCCTTAAAAATTAACAAGTATCAATAAAATGAATTCCTACATATAAAGAAAAATACTTTATGAAGAATTTAAGTATAAGTGTTCGTTGATCTTGTAACACCCCATCCTGTGCAGAATTTCTTTGAATTAATTAATAATTCGGCGTTGACAACTCTTGTCGATGTTATATACCGATGGCTTAACATAAAAAAAGCCTTTCTTCGATACCTTCATTAAAACCAAAATAAAAAAATTAAATAAGAAATAAAATGTGTTGCTTTTTTATTAAAAATTGTATTAATATATTTGTTGTATCTAAAATTTTACGGATTTTATTAAGTTTTTTCCTTCGTCAGTAAAGTAACAAAAAATCGAGTTAGGCTTTTTTTATATTAAGCCATCGATATATTCTTTTTGGAACAACGTTACCTCTCCTGTTGAAATTAAAACAATTTGTTCACTCGGCGAAAAATTTCTTTTCCGCACATAAGTTTGATGATGTATTGTTCTTATTAGAAAAACGTTTTCAGAAAAATAGTTCGCCTGCCATCAAATGTAATATTCACACAATAAGACAGTTATTAAAAAAAAAAAACAAGAAACATTTGTAATATGAACATTTTAACAAATATGTACAAATTTGTGCCTGTAATTCTACGTTTTGTTTTTGTGCGCACAAAACGATGACTTGTCAAGACGTGGACTTATATGCAATTTACACACAAATAGAATGCTATTTCAATTATAAATATGAACACCGACATAAAAAAACGATAGACGAGCATAGTAAAAGTTTGTATAATTGATATCACTGCTTTATGTCAAACCTTGTTAAATGCAAGTATGGAAAGTTTAGTTGTTATGTACTTTTATTAGTACATTTTGATATCGTAAAAAATACCAGTATTAGAAAAAATTACATTAAATATTTGTTTGTAATTATTTACTTCAAAAAGCAGTACTTACCTACTAAAACATTACACAGTAATGCAATAAATTTATTTGTAAACTAAGAACTTTCCATCCTACCCTTTTTGGGCAGAAGTTTCGATGTGACGACAGCGATACAATCACTTCAGGAGAACCTTTTCAGAGATCTAAACAGATGGCTCGAAATCGAACGCAGTCTCATTTAGACTATCGGATCAGTGCCGGTGTCTATACGACATCCAACTTGGTCCCAAAATTCAGGGCATCTCTTAATGAGATGGCGAGACATTCCTCAGTACGACTCTTTTGGATACCGGGACATAAAAATATCCCAGGGAACTATATTGCGGATACATTGGACAAGACAGGATGCTCACTTTCAGTAGAGGAAACTGATAAATTTGTTGGAATTCCATTTACGTCGTTCAAACGTTGGTTTCATGATGAACTCTACAAATGCACTTGAAAGCTGTTTCTACTTGTAACTGTAATCGACCAGGCTCATCCCGTAAGAGTTATCTTAATGAAAGTTGAACTAAATAGCAGCCGTTCACCCTGCCTACTTTGGCATTAAAATCCGCAAGAACAATTTTAAAGTTATGGACTGGATAGGGGCCTTACGTTTTCTAAGTCTCTTTGTTCTTCTCTTTCGTCGACGCGAAAGCACAAATTAAATTTCAGTATCATTTCAAAATTACAATTTTCCATGCCTGGCTTAATGCAAATGGCCGACAGTAATGTCAACGCGTCTTTTTTTCTTGTGCTAAAAGTTGCAGATCTCTGCTGTAGTACGAATTTAGTGCTCTCAATAGTTTCATTATAATACTCAAGGAAACCAAATTGAATTGGAATTGGATAATGTTACAATTATACAAAAACTCTTCAGAAATATGTACTTGAATAGCTACCATATACCAGAATATAGTTTAGTAGGTCTATAAGAACATGTTTCGGCAAAATCTGTACCTAGTTTTGGTATCATTATTATTATTTGAAAAGCTTTACAATTTTGTATTTCTTTAACGCAATTAAAACTTTGTAGCAATATAAGAATGTTTTTATTATAAATCTTTTTTAATTAATTAATTTTATTTTTTCTTTATGCAGATGGAATGTTTTTCGTGCAAGACTGTTTAGGGAATCATGCGTTTATTACAGGGGTAATTATATTAAGGATTTAAATCGCCTAGGTCGCGATTTACAAAAAATTGTTATTGTTGATAATTCACCAGCTAGTTATATATTTCATCCAGATAATGCGGTAAGTAAAATTTCATAATTATTAATAATTAAATAAAAATTAAACTCTTTAGATTTTGTTTGGACTATTATAGAACATTGTAACGTGTTTTTTTCTTTTAGCTAATTTAATGTTGAATTTCAAATTTCTTTTTTAAATCTGTTTACAGGTTCCTGTGAAATCATGGTTTGATGATACCAGTGATTGTGAACTATTGGAGCTGATACCTTTGTTTGAGAAATTAAGCAAAGTCGATTCTGTATATAGTGTTTTGTGCAATTCAAATAATCCTTTAAACAATCACAATCAACAGCAACAACAACAGCAGCAGCAGCAACAAACCCAGAACCAACAGCAACTGCAGCCAACACCACAACATCAAATCAATCAACAGCAGCAGCAGCAACAACAGACTATAACAGCAACAACTATTATAACTCAAGCATCAACATTATCCACGCCAACAATATTAACGTCACAGCAACAGCAGCAACAACAACCAGGAAGTCCGCCCAATTCAAATGATTTAAACAATAAAACGTAACATCAGTGGGAATTAATGTTTATAAATATTTAATTTTCAAAAATTAAGCAAACTCATTATTTTTTGTTTATAAATACAAAGAAAAAAAGTGAAAAATTAAAAAAAAAAAACAAAAAAAATTTAAAATAATGCATATTATAATATATATATATACATATATATTTTTAAAAATAATTTATTTTTTAAGATTTTATTTGTTGAAAAAGATTCAATTATCTTTAACATTTTTTTTTATGATTTCTTAAGTTGTTTTTGTATAATTTTTCTTTATAAATTGACAGTTTTAATTCACAGCAGCAATATTAAGAAAATTTCAAGAAATAACGGTAAATTTGAAAGTTTGAAAACTTATGGATTACAGCAATTTGTTTCTAAATTGTTATTTAGGAAAACAATTACGATTTAATAGAGAAAACAAAGAAAATTAACAAAAAAAAAAAAAAAAAAAAACAAACCCCCAGCAATTTATAAGTAAATGAAATTTTTAAATTGGAACATATGACACTCAAAAATTATTTGATATTAAAAAAAATGTAAATATAGCAATTTCAAACTAAAATACTTTAATAAAAAACAAAGTAAATTCTTAAGCGAAACAATGTAATTGTTAAGTATTTTGAGATATTAAAGAAAACAAATTAAACATTTTTATAAATTTGTAATCTAAACAACTTCTTATTCAAAACTATATTTTAAAGCAATTAATTTTTCTGCGAAAATAATAAATTTAAATGAACAGCATTTAAAAACCTTAATAACATTAAAAAACTACGTTTTTTTTAAATACTAATAAAATTCTGACAACAACTTACAGCAATTGAAACTTATTCAAAATTATATAAAGTATTTAGAAATTTCTGTTATTTCGTTTGGACATAAGAAAACAATTGAAAAATTACATAATTTATAATAAAATAATGTAAACAACTTGAGGCAATTCGTTCTTATTGAACAATATATTTTAAAGCAATTGAAATTCGAAAGTAATTTCCATCAGCATTTAAAAACCTTTTTAACATTAAAACATTTACGTTGTCCTACAAAAGTACTAATAAAAGCATGATAACAACTTGGAGCAATTGGTTCTTATTCAAATTTATATGTATAGTGGCTCGCAGCTAATTTTATGCAGTGCATTTTTTTCCAAAGCTACATAAAAAGAATACTAACAGGAACTTAAAAATGAAATTTGTGTCATATAAAAGAAAGAATGTTATAGTCTAACAAACAAAAAACAATTGTTGCAAAAATGTACATTCTAATATATTAAATCAAAAAATTCTAGTTTTTTCACGTCACAGATTATTTTATGTAATTAATTTCTTCCATACCGGTAGCTCAATGCAGCGTTGTTGGTTTTTCATCTTTCTTTTTTTTCTTTTCAATATCAACATTTTCTGTTGAATTGTGAGTCTGATGACACTTGACGATACAAGCCAATTTGAAATAGTTCAAATGAGCCCACAACGATAAAACAACGTAAATTGGTTTCAAACCATTTCCAAAATAGCCACTCGCAGAGAAAAATAGCAGAAATGCACATGCCATAAAAGCTTCCACAGTCAAAAAATTATTGAGCGTTTCATCCATGAAAATCGGGTTCTTAACAAAGGCAGAAAGGCATTAAATAAAATGTTCAGTAAGCATGATCAGTGACACATTTTATGAAAAATAAAGGCAAATCTATAGCTATCAGCTTTACAACTGGCCTTCGAAGTTGAAGCTGACCTGGACAAACAATGTTGCGTTAAGTTACATGCAAAGAACCGTTTAACAGACTGTACAGGATTTCGCAAAAGAAAATGTTTGCAAGGAATTTTTATTTTGGAAATCGGTTATCTTCGCCGACGAATTTAAGTTTAACAATAATTTGATATCAATCGCCAGATCTTAATGATATCGAAAATTTATGGTCAATTTTAGAAATTAGCATAAAGTTAACACCCGCAGGAGTGAATAATTACATTTTACATATCGATCGATATTTCATTCCGTTTATTTTTTTTTTTGTTAGACTATAACATTGTTTCTTTTAAATTATACCAATTTCTTTTTTAAGTTCCTGTTAGATTTCTTTATATGGAGATTTAAAAACAAAAAAAAAATGCACTGCATAAAATTAGCTGTGAGCCACTGTATTTAGATAAAATGGAAACCAACATCTGTTTTTATATCCTACACCAACATAGTAATGGGTATATTGGATTTGTGCTGATGTTTGTAACGCCCATTAATTTTTGTCCAATACGCAGCTTAAAATATACTGATCGACTCAGATTCACTTCCTGAGCCGATTTAACGATGTCTGTCTGTCCGTCTGGCTGGCAGGAAGTTCATGTAAACCTTGTGCACAAAGAACAGGTCGTAATTTTAAAGACATAAAAAAATATATAAAATTTGATACATTATTTTTATTTAGCCCAAGGACGGTTTTGATTGAAATTGGTAGAAATCGGTCTATTATTTCGCCTGGCCCCCATACAATTTACCTCTCGAAATATGACTCTATCGGTCATAAATGTTTGGTTTATACACATATCCACACAAATTTCGCCACAAATAAGTTTCACATTAAGCCTAATCACAATTAGTTCCAATTTACACGAACCAATTCTTTAAGCTTAGCTGATTACTTTTTGGCCAATGGGGGTGAGGGGAAAATAAGACTTGATTGTACTAACAATTCGTGCTATTCTCTTATTTGTATTACATATGTGTATACAAATGTGTCAAATAAAAATTCGAGTGATTTTAGCAATTATGTATACTCGTATTGCACTGTGTGAACACAGAAGAAATTTCCAGGAAAAAATTGTATCAATATTTTCAATAAAAATTGCTTCGTGTAAAATGAGACTTACAAATCTTGTGCAGATCGATACATAATTTACCATTCCTCCTATATAAGGCAAACTGCCGAAAATCACTTAAAGGAGCATTACTCTCGGTATCCAAATTATATTCAACATAAATAAAATGCTAATGGCGCCCATTTCTGAAAAACTCCACATATACTGGGTGTAAGGTATTATATGATTGGACTTGACCGACTATGCTTGCTAATTTACAAGATTTATTGCTTTTATTACAAATTCTGTTCATGATAACCATTTTTTGCAGATGCATATTTAAAGATGTTATGAATATCAGTTCAAAAATGTTTAATAAAATCATATCCTCAGTTTTCACTATTACACAAATGGTAACTTGAATCATCTACATATATATGTATGTATTTAATTGTTTTCGAATACCAATTTTTGATGCAGCAATATTTTGAAATTTTACCTCGTGGTAGTACCACGGTATCAACTGAGTCTAAAATGTTTGTTCATGTTTGCCAACACCGGCTTAAAACAATATAAAAACTCTTACTCTGGGGCAACCGACGAATTAGTCATTCTTAGTCTCGTTTTAGTTTTATAACCAAAAAAAATTTTAATGCAAGATTTAAGCCTTAAAGCTTCCTGGGAATTTAAGGGATTTATGTAAAAAAAATAAAAGAAATTTCCTAATGTTGTGTATTTAAACTTTTATCAGCTGATGACACTTTATAATGCATGAATTTAATTAAAACTTTCATGCTACAGTCCTGGGGAGTTACAATTCACGTTTAAAACATTGTAAATTAATGGTGTTTTATTTGAAATCAAATTTTGCAGTAATTTATTGAATTTCCAAACTTTTTTTCTTAACAATGTTTATAAATAACACATTATAAATTAAATTCATGTTAAATACATGGAAGTAACATGTATTTAACATGTTAACATTTCCCAATTTTATTTTTGTTTAAAATATTATCTACCTTAATGGTTTGACAAACTTTCAAATTTACCATTTTTGCTTTAAATGCTATAATTTTTATAATATATTAAAGAATTTTATTTTAATTAAACATAAAACCAAACTCTAAAAAATAAATTTTTTTCTACATGTATTTAAATATTAAATAACAAACTTTATAGGTATAAACATATGTATAAAGCAGTAAAGATAAAACCACAACAAACTATTTATTTGTATACAAAATATATACATATGTATATATAGTATATATATATATATATAAATACAAACATACTAATTTATATATTAAATTAATTAACCAAAACCCTTTAATTTTATAACAAACAAAAAACATAAGCAAAAATCTATATATTTGCAAAAAAAAAAGAATAAAATTATTAATACAAAACAAAAAAATCAAATCAAATATTTATATATTTTTTAATAAATATCTAAAAAAAATATATATGTATAATAAATGAAAAAACCACATATTTTTTAATACAATCTTAAATATAAAGAAAATATATATAAACAAACAACAACAACAAAACTACTAAATACTACTTCCCTGCCCTCATTCACATATTAACTAATAAATACCAGAAACAATTATAAAAGTAAAATAAAATATAACCCACAAATACCCAACAGAAATCCTTAATTATAATTTCAAAACCCGCCTAAAAGTATAAGAGCGTTTTCTTTTAAATTTATCTTAATTTACAACCAATAATTTCAATAATTATGTTTGCAGCCTTTAAAAAAAGCTTCAAAATAAAAAAGAGTCTTTAATATATATATATTTAATAATATTTAATCCTTTTTGTTTTAACACACTTTGAATAAAGAAAACGTGTGTGTGTATTTAAAGTTAATTAACAATTAACCTTTAATTTAATTTTGTTTATTAATTCTTAAATTATCTACATTATTTTATAACTTATATGATTTTTTCTTTTAATTTATCTAAATATATTTTATAATTTAGTTAAAAATTGAATAATAAACAAAAAGTAATATTAAGTTTTAAGCTTAAACACGAAAAAAAAACAACAAATTTAGAAAATCAAAATGATAATAAAGTTTTAAATTACCACCAATGTTTTGTTTTTTTTTTTTATTTTTATAAATTTATTTTATTTTTTCATGTGAAGTTTTGTGTTGAAACCAATATAATTTTTAAACTTTTATTGAAGACAAGTGTTACTCTATCCTATGAATCAAATAATGAATAAATTGTCCCTCTCTCTGACGTCACAGGTTATTTTTCCGTATAATTAACATGTAAAATCTAAAATTTTCTAACAATTAAAAAAAAATAATTTTTCGTAAATTTTTTGATTCAAAATAAAACATTTATATTTTAGTATTTTATATATTATATTTTTGTATTATCAATTTATTATTTTTATTTGTGTTTTTTTTGTCTCTCCGCTAGGCTTATAATTATATATCTTTTTTTATATCATCTGTCTTAAAGTGTTCAATACAAACTCTATGAGACACTTTTTTATTTTTTTTTTCATCAAGGTTGCCACCTTTCCACAAACGTGTGTATTTTATTTTTGACATATTGTAGTCGGTAGCCTGCTGTGGCGAATGTGTTTAATGCTTTAAGCAAACATAAAAATATTTTTGACTTGTGACGTCACAAGAAGAAATTTTACTCTCAGAGTTTTTGTCAAATATAACGGACCTGCACAATGCGTAATCTTTATTATTTGATTCATGACTGTAGCCTGGAATACAGTGTCAGGTAATTGAATTATGGTAATAATACTAAAATGCAATAATGAATTTAAACCACCTGGGGGAAAGCAAACGTTTTCGAAATACATACATTGTAAAAAGTATAAAAATTCAAACGATTTGCTTTCCGATACGAATGAAAAGTAGTGCCGTCTAATACAGGGGGCCAGCATACATTTTTGCATTTATTTTTTTATATACATACATACATAAATACTAGAAGTTATAGTTGAAGAGGTGATAAAATTAAGGGCCGGATTATCATTCACAACACTAAAATGTTGTGCTGTCTCAACTACAACACAACATGCATTTTTACACGTTTAGACTACGCCGTTACATGTTGTGAATCGTAATCGCAGCTTACAATATACAACATCAAAATACTTACTGCCATATTTATAAAAAATTAAAGTAGACTTTAAGAAAATTTTGTATGAAAATTTTGTCTTAAAGCACACTTCAAGCCTACTTTATTTTTTATAAATACGGCAGTTAGTGTTGTGAGCGGTAACTGGGGTCTAATTTTCTCTGCATGGCAACAACGCTTTATTTTAAACAGTAAAGTTTCCATGGAAAAAAATAATTTAAAAAACGTTGAAACCTTTTTCAGGCTCCCAAATAACATATACTTTTTATCCGTCCAGAGATTCTATAACCTCAAAAAACCAATAGAATTAACACTCGAATACTTTCGTTAACACAAGTACCAATACAACTTTTTATACGCTTTTTAACACCTTCAAGTTTCCAATTTTAGATTCTAACTACAATTTCTAACTACAGTTACTTAACTTACTCTTTTTACATGTTATACAATATGATGGAAGATCCGCCTGGCTGTCGAAATTACACCAATGCTTAGTAGATCGTGTCGATCTTTAAATGTCTTCCTGCCCGCTAAGCGAACTGTGAGCGACTGTGATTACAATGGCAGCTGATTTTTATTGATCTAACAACTTTTAAAATCAATTCTATGGAACAATAATACAAAAATGTATGTTGTACATTGTATGATACACAATGCTTTATTAACCGCCGCTAACCGAAAGAACATATACATATATAAAATTGTTGGTTTATAAATGTGATCATGCTTTCAAATAGCCATGTGGCAAACATTTATTTTGTTGTTAGCGGCATCACTGTTAGGAATTAGCATTACATTGACAACATTTCAATCAAATCACTTCGAAAATCATTCGATGGGTCAGTAAAATTGTTGAACTATAAATGTGATCGTAGAACACTCCTTAAGGCCAGTGTTGATAAGCCAACTGATACAGGAAAACGTTGTGCGAAAAATGAAAGTAATTTTTGCTTAACTTAATTCGAGAGACTTAATGACTACTGAACGCTCATAGGCCATGACGTTTTCAAATTATGACCAGCTCATAGGCAGGGTCTCCATGTCAATTATCCTGCCAAACCCAATGAATTCGCTTAGACCTCTACGCAGATACTCGTATTAGAAAGTTGTATTATTTTAGCTATTACAAGAATTTATACTTAGATGTTAAGACCCACTAACACCTTTTAAAAGCCAAGAGCTCGAAATAATATACTTTGCGAGAAATAGTTACAGATACTCTTTCGATATTCTTTGCTTTTATAATAGAGGACTTTTGTATACGACATTTCAAAATAACTTATTAGTAATGATTGAAAACAACAAAATATTTGTTTCTTTTAACTTTTTAAACTATTTTCTTTTTTATTTCACGGTATTAGTTACATGTTAATTTAACATTTCTGTAAACCCTCTTAGTACTACAGCAGTTTACAGGGCTTTGAAAACCAAACCCAAAAAATAAAACCCCAAATTAATATAAGCTTCATTAGCCTGACATAAACTACATACATAAAAATGCTTTAAAAGTACTTTAATTATTTTGAGAATATAAATTAAAAAAAGACCAAGCTTTGACAAATTATAACTGTAGATAAATATAAATATTTATATTAAATTATTTTTGCTAAATAATACAATATAATAAGAAACACACAAACAAAATGATAATTAAAAAAAATAAAGAAAAAGTCGGTCATTAATCGACTTAAATATTCTACATCTATATTAATAAAGAAGACATGTATTATATCACATAAAACAAGCATCCAAATATAAAGTGAGCGTCAAAATAAAGTCAACATCACATATTATTAAAAGAAAAGCTTATTTACATTAATATAAATAATATTATATATTACATTTTTATATAGTTATTTAAATACAATTTAATTCACAAAAAACAAAAACAAAAGTGTATACAAATTTAATTGATTTATTCTTAAAATAGATATTTTCACGTCAAATTCAAGTAAACAGTGGCATCATACTTATGCAAAAGAAAATCCTTATTAATCGAAAAGTAGTGGCAACTCTTTTAATTTGTCTTTGTTTGAAAGTATAACGGTAAAGTGCCGTTGAAAATAATTGCAAGTTTCATAATTTATCATTAAAAGAGAGTTGTGACATCAGCAGTGAAAAATTTACAATGGGAAGACAAACATTAATTGAGACTCGTCAAATCATAATAGAATTACTTAGTTTTAAATGTTTTAGTAAATAATGTTAATTTTTTAATTTAATTTTTAAATAGGTATGTGCTTCATACGACGAATTTACACAGCGAACTAATTTTTTTACACCGACTAATTCGGCGTGTTGAGCGAAATTCGACGTTTGAATTTTTTATGTTGCTTATTTTTCTAGTTTTTTGTAATAAGTAGTTACTTATAAATTCTGCAATATACACATTTTGTTTTAAATTTGTGTTGTATATATCTGCCCAATCATAAATAAAAAATACGCAGGAGTTTTTCCCTTTTTAATTTTTTTAACATTGAATTTTAATAGGAAAAATGGGAAAAGGAAAAAAACTTCCGCGGAATTTTTATTCATGATTGGGCTGTATGTATATACTGCAAGTACTCGTATATATGTACATACATATATAACATATTTTTTTTAAACAATATCAGCTGTTTACTTTATATTGACGCTCACAGTATGTATAAAATTGGTATCAACTTTAAAGCAATAAAAATACGAACTATCTTCATACCTAGATATCAAAAAATACATTTCAAAAACTGAAGTTGAGCTTGAAAAATTTAAATATTAATAACAACTTCTCTTAAAAGACTAGACTACTGGTTCAAAAAAAATATGAATTTACTTTATAATCCCCAGAAGTTGCCTTAATATTAGAAATAAATTTCAACTATTCTACCAAATCTAAAAATATATTTCCTCGAAAATCTCCTGACAGACAACCTTACCTAACAGATCCCAATTTATATCTTGGGTGTAGAATATTTCATCAATAAAAATAAACCCACCTATATAAAAATATACATAAATCATTAAAAAAAAAAACTATGTACATCATTGAAAAGCTCTGTAAACTGTTAAATAATATACATAATAACAATTTATTAGCTGCAAATTATGTTCTCGTATACCAAAACGTAAAACCATAATTTGTATTTTTTTTTTTAATAAAAACCAAAAACGTTATAAAAGGCTAAAGAACTTTTTTGATAAACATATTTTAAAATTAATGCTAAATATAAAAACAAAGTATATATCATAGGCTTAAATTTAATTTTAAGTATCACAAAATTTAACAAAAAGAAAACTATATTTGTATTAAACTAAGTACTACTTCTACTCCCTTTTTTAAAACCGAAAAATAATTTTAAGTTTGGCTTTATTTTATTATAAACTATTCTACATATAAACTATTTTTTTTTATATAAAATATCTGGGAAAAATCATTTTTTAATTTTTATTTGTGTATTTGTAATAATATCAAAATTTATTAAAGAAAATAAATAAAAATTAATTGAAATACTTGGAAAATGGAATACATTAATATATATAATAAACTGTGTTTTATTTCCATTAAAAATTTGAAGAAAGTGGTTAATAATCGGGAAAATTTTACCAGTTATATTTTTGTTAGAAATTTCGGAAACGTTTATCGGCTTATTTCGTGAATTTTTTTATAAATTTTCTTCTTCAAATATCAGATTAAACAAATTCGTTGTAATATGTTACAATCGAATGGGTTAGTTTAAACACACGTGGGTTCTCCATGGGTCTCGTTGTGATATCTGTAAAGGAAAGGACAGAGAGAAAAATTATCAGCAAAACTGACCTACATATATCAAATAAAATTATTTTTAACCAAACCATCCAGTTGCACGTTTAATGGCATTTACAATTCTGACGTTCATCCCGACAGATCCCTTAGGAGACATAAATCAAGTATGATATTTGGAAAGAAAAGGTTAAAGAGAAAGATAATCAGCAAAACTGATCAAATTAACTAAACCATCCTGATGCACGTATAAAGGCATCCTTACACATTTCCTTAATAGATCAGTGAAGTCGTGCAATTCCAGGTCTTGCTCGCTCCAGGGGGGTTGTTGTGTATTTAGATTCGAAAAGAAACCCGTTCGAATTTGTATACTTTTAACATTGTATTTCAAAAGCTTTTGCTTTCGAATCAAAATACACAATAACCCCAGGTCCAACCACTGCTTCATCATGACAGTTCCTTGCATGAACACTATTCAAACAATGACCTGTGATCGCTGCTATCATATCATCGATCGCATGGAATGTATATCAGTGTTGAAGTTCTGCGACAATCTTATGGGTAGATTACGGATGGCAACCGAACCTCAGTGGAGTTGACAGTTGCCAAAAATATATTACATATGGCAAATGACAACTGTAATCTGTTAACTTCAATTGCCGAACATGGCAACCGAGAATTTGTGGTTGCTTTCATTTTTATTTTAAGTGGTAAATTTTAAATATTAGTTATTTTGTTGTTAAACTATTTATATTTTTAACAAATAAATGTTTGTTTTCTACTCGAAAATTCTAAAAAAAAGATGAAAGTTGCCTTACATAATAACAACTTGCATATCAGTTGCGTTGCCTATTTGCAACCCCACTCCAGTTTGGTTGGTATACATAAACGACCCATTAACTAAACCATATGGCCCTTTTGTCGTACTGTATGTAGTCTCAAGCTACCGTTTTGAATAGATCGTTCTATCTGACTCATTTTAGACTCTTAAAAGTTGACATTACAAGAATCAGGGGAATGTATTATGCTCTAGTCCCTTTATTAGAAAGTTAGCTTAACAAACAATGGGTAAATGATCTTATTTATCTATCTTAGATCGAACTGATTAAATGCGTTCATGGGTTCGTCATGTTGGTGCATGAGGGTATCTGATTAAGACAACTAAAGAAATCATTTGAATACTGAAGAGTTCCAATATTGTAATGTCTTATAGAACTGGGCCACTCATAATAATTTTTAATACATAAATAAAAATGCTTTGAATTTAATAATTTTTATTGAAGTTTTTTGTTTGTTTTCATTTTTTTATTTTATATCGTTAATCATCGAATTTTGTTTGTTTGTTTTTTTTTTGTGTTTTTGATCTTTGATTTTATAATATGTATTCATATACTAATTGTTAATAATTTAATAAGTGGTTTAATGTCTTTTGTTTTTAAATAATTATGTTCGATTACGTTTAATTTTAGAATTTTGTCTAATTTCTTTATAGTTCTGGGTTTTCATTTATACATTTTCGTTACTTATAAATTTTATTTTATTTTTTGTTTAGTTTATAATGACATTTACACACAAATAGTACATAGAAAGATATTTTTTGTTTGTTGTTTATTATTAAGATTAATTAAACAATTCTTTAATCATTATGTGCTAATGATTTTTTGTATTATTGTATTTACTTTTAAAGGTAAGATACCTAATTATAGCTTATTTTTATTATTAATAAATACCACACAAAAATAAAAAATTTATACAAATAAATTTTTATATAAAACTATAAAAAGGCTTTTGAGGTAATTAATGCAAAAAACATTTAGAGCAACATTTTTACAATATAAATTTTCAAGAATTTTTGCAACATTTATTTTGTTTTCATTTATTTTATTTGTTTATGGACTTGATAAGTTTCATTTACGGAATATTGTGAATATAATAATTTATTATTAGTTTTTTTGTTCATATAAGCATAAAATGGAATAATTACTAAAATTAAAAATAAATTATTTTGTAATTTGTAAAAAAAGAAATATGTACATATACATATGAATAAAAATATAAAACGTCTAAAACATTTTCTCGTTTGACGTTTATCTTATCCCGTTTTGCTAAATATAATCAAAAAGTTGCGCACAATAGAAAAATGTTTAAAAATACCACAAGTTTCTTTAATTTATTTTTGTCTTTAGAAAAAGACTAATAATAATTTGGCAAATAAATATTTTGCTTTGCAATATTATTAAACTTTAAAGTAGGCTTGAGAATGACAGCTAATTAGGGGTTATAAGGACGTTCAATAAGGGCTTTGAGAATGGCAATTAATTATGTAGGTTCAATAAATTAAACAATAAGCAGTTATAAAAGACAATTAATTGATCAAGTGATGCAGAGTGCTTGTAAACACTTGTTTCTAGTCATTGAGGACATACAATATAAATAAAGAATTTAAAAATACAGTGGCTCACAGCTTATTTTATATATTACACCAAATATTACATTGTGTAATTGCCTTCATGTGTAATTAATTTCAAGTTTTCAAAAATGTACATTTTTGCAATAATTATTTTTGTTTGTTAGACTGTAACATTTTTTCTTTTAAATGACACCAATTTCTTTTTTAAGTTCCTCTTAGTTTTCTTTAGCGTTGAAAATAAAAAAATGCACTGCATAAAATAAACTGTGATCCACTGTATATCTAAAAGGTTATTTTCTCTACAAAATCTTGTTGTTAATTAGATTTATTTATACTGTAAGCGTCAATATAAAGTAAGAACCTGGTCATGGTGTAATTATATGATGCAAATCGGCAACAAATACAGCACAATACAGAAACAACATGCGTTTTGTTTGTGTAAAATAATATACTACTGTCAAAAATACCTGAAAAAGTATTACTTTTGACATAAGTAAATTGTAAAAAAAGTCAGTCAGATGTGTTACTGCACTCACCTTTTATAATTACACCATGCACCTGGTATTGTTAAAAAAATATTTTATTATATAATTTATAGGTAACTTAACCAAAATATTACTGAATGACAAAAATTAGAAAAATAAGGAACTTAAAATAAATAATTCAATTTTAACGGAGAAGTACCAGATTTGTTCAGATATATTAAAGGGTGAAACGTAAGACACTCTATCATGTGGGTCAATTTTGATCTTCTAATCGTACTCGCGCTCACAATTTTTGTAGAACATTTTCAGCACTAGATATAGGGTTCACTCTTATTTCCCTTACTGTAGCTCTTACTTCAGTTTTTGTAAGACGCTTTTGTCGTTTTGCACCAGGCAAATTTCCTATGTTATTGTGCTAGCTATGCTTAGGATCAATGTCTTTAACATTGTTCTTAACAATAGGGGCTACATTGTTTTTCAAATGTCAAGATACTCGGCCTTTTTCATCGTAAATTCTATAAATGCAAGATTACCGACCACTGATGCCGCCATACAACCCCAGACTATTACTGAGCCGCCGTCATGTTTTGATATTGGGTCGAATTATTCATTCCGTTCCGCGATTAGGGAAAGAAATTTTTTGTGCAGAAACATAATACGAAATTATTAATTATTTTCTCGGTATCATCTTTACACAGACAGTATTGCGGCATGCCGCAGGAATTAGTAATTGCATTTTACATATCGATCGATATTTCTTTCAACTTAGTTTTCCTTTCCGTTCAGAATCAATAATATCACCCATTACAAATTATTCATTCATACAATCATAATAAACGGGTCTGTAACCTGTTGTAGGTAATTCTAGCTAAGGCTGGACTGTATCAATTTACTTTAAGTACAGGATACATATTAGAAGCTTGGAAATAACTTTATTAGAATTCTGCTAGCAATATTAAAAAATTAACTAACATAACCCTGTTAAGCACTTATAAAATTAAAAAAAAATAACTACTACATACTTTATTGTTAAAAGACTTAAGTGAAAATTTTGTTTATAATTTGAAATCATTTTGTTTATACATACATTTGGTTTATTTAAGTTATATAATTACAATTATTACTCGTATTAATTAATTTGTTGTATTATTAAATGCAATTTTAAGTAACATTTTCCTTTATTTAACTTATTTATTTCTGGGTTTCTTTCAGATATATATATAAACAATTATATAAGGTAATTTGTTTTGAATTGAATTTATTTATGTTGTTTTTATTACGCTTAAAGTCGCTTGGTAAAAAATAAAGTATTAAAAAACTGGTGTGTGCTGTTGTAGTTTTAGTATAATTTAAATTAATTATTAATATTAAAGTTATGACTAGACTTAAGTGCAAAAAATTATTATTTGTTTTCAAATACTTTTAACTTATTCACTTTTAAATGAATTTTTATTAATTGTTCTGTTTTTTATTATTTACAAAAAACGTTTTCGTTATATTTTTGTAACAATTTTGTTTAAAAAAAAAGAAAAATTTTGTAATATTTGGTGTTTAATTTCGATTTTTTGTTTTGTTTTGTTTTGTTTTTATTTTATAAACATTATAAAATTTGTTTAGTTAACATGAGAAAAAATTGTGTAAGTGAAATTTAATTTAATTTATATAATTAAATATATAATTATGAGCTGTTATATTTAAATATATATGTTCTTTAAGGGAGTATAATATTAGGATTAGAGTTAATTACACAGTAAGCTCTTTGTATAGAAATTTGAGTTGAGCAAGGTTTATTTAAAATTAAAATAAAATTTATTTATTAAATGATGCCCTCTAGATTTAAATTTTTTGTGTTCGATAAAAATAACTTGAAATTTTTAAGTTTTTATTTGTATTTACAGAAAATTAGTAAAACAAACTCTAAACAACTCAAATTTCTTTTGTTTGTTCTTTTTATTTATTATCTTGGCAAATTTAGCTTTGTTAATCCACCAACAAATTCATGTTTAACGTTTAATTCTTTAAGCAAAGAATTATAATAACATTTCGGGTTTTTAATCTTATTAATGTTTTACTTAAAAACTAAAAAGAAAATAATTTACATGTCTTTTTTTAAATATAAATTTCTTTAAAAGTAATGTGGAAGTGTTAGTAAAACGTAAACAAAATTTTGCAAATGTTATCTATAAAAATTATTTTAAAAACTTCTTTATGCCTATAGTTTAACGAATCGGTTTGCGATGACGTTTATTTTATTAAATTTTTTAATGTTTACAAAAAAATTTCTTCTGTATTCTTAAGGTTTCTTTTTTTAATATTGAATTTTTCATATGTTTTTTTATAAGGTGGTTTAAATTACATTTACAACATAAAAATATGGCTTTTTTTCTTCCTAAATATTAAGTAAACAAACAAATTATAATAATAATAAAAGAAACTAAACAAAAACTTAAATAAAACAATATCGGAAAATATTAGCAAATATTAATTAATACTCTATAAATAAATACTTATATTTTGTGTATAAAAAAAGTTTTTTTGTTATTATTATTTTATAGTTTAAGTTTAAGTTTAGTGTAATAAAGTAGAGAAAAATAAATACATACATACATATACCTAATTTAGTACGCTTAAAATTATATACTACGCGTAAAAAATAAACTATAAATAAAATTATTGTAAAATAATATAAAAAATAACTCAATATTACCTTGGTTTAATGTGTTTGTTTGGTTTTCTTTGATTTAAACATTAGCTATGGGTGCTTTGCGCGTCATCGCATCCCGATTCGACTTGTCCTACACATACTGGTAATTATGCCCAGCCGCCGAGGACTCCTCACCATTGCGCAGCAATGGTTCATGTTCTATAGTCTTATTGGCCTGCACATCATAATCATAGTAGTTCATCCAATCTATACGTTTCGGTTTTAGCAAACCGAAGCATGTACATTCCAAGAAATCCACTAGGTTATTGAAAGCACCACGGGTAAAAGGTGACTGGCCATTGCGTGCCTGAAAATGTCGATATCTTCCACGATTCATGCGTTCGTTAGTGGTCATGCCTAAACATATAACCTGATATGTTTGACATATGGTAAGTAGTATGACCCAAGACATGTGCAGCAGAGCATTGACCATCACCCAGCCAATCCAGGCATTACAATCACCAATGGCACGTAATGCGGCAAGAAAATCTTTATTGTAAAATAAATAAGTATGTAAATTATTACAACAATTAGGGTAATTAAAAACAGTCAGTTCCTAATAGAAATAAAAAAAACTACTATTACAACTGAAAAATAATGTTTTGGATATTGAAAATCCTTTGTGGTAGTACCTCTAGAAAGCGCTAAAAATGCTGAATATTTCTTTCAAATGAGATTTTTGACAAACGATTGCGTTATACATATTTGAATTAACAGAAATATTGAAAAAAATGTTCCCCTGATTTGATCATTTCCAAATTTCTTCAAAGTTTCGAGTATACAGTGAGCGCCAATATAAAGTAAACATCTAATATTGTTTAAAAAAATGTTTTATTATATACATAGACAGAGAAATAACGCACTTATTAGCAGTAATATTGAGAACGGGAATTTAATTATTGGTGTTGTTCTGTACGATGTACGAACGTTTTTTCCGTCAGGTCGAACCAGTTGTTCCGGAGTAGTTTTGCAAAAGATTATCGTGCCTTTATATTCTTTTTTGACAGAAGGGTTTTTTTCTACTTACACGAACATAAAGCTGATTTTCATTGAGTCGTCTTCGTACAAGTCTACTGGAAACATTTAACCAAAATTCCTCATTTATTTCAACCATTATTTTTCTCGATGGGTTGAAAAGATCTAGCTTACTTTTTAAACTATTACCTTATCCTCACGAACTCTTATTTTTTTATCTTCTGATCTTTCTTTACATTAAGCAAATTTGCATGTGATTTAACACATTTAATGACATGGTTTATAATGTCTTTCGAGAACATCCAATTATTTCAGCTATTTTTGTTTGTTTTGTTTTTTTTTTTCCAATTATTGGTTGATAAAATTAAAGATAAAAAATATTTTTGTTAAATTGCACAAGAATTTGTTTAAAATCGAAAAAACTGTGCGCTATTTCATTGTCTAACCAAAAACCTTAATTTTTAACAAAATATGACAAAATAAAGAACGTGCAAAAGTTAACATGACATTTCTAACGAATTTTTGGAAAAGCAGAGTGGAGCAACAGAATAGCATAGAATTCCATGTTATTATCATTCCATTTTTCAATATAATACGTTTGGCACTGCATAGAATATTGGTGCGCTAATTCACTGTCCATAGCTGTATATTAGAAGTACAAATTTAAAATAAAATGTGTTGCATAATTCATAAGTAACTTAAGTAATATAAAACTCATTAACAAAAACTATTAAAATAAGGAACATAAAAAAATAATTCAATTTTAATATTTTTGGTTTGTATATCAACAAGTTTTTTAGTAAAATCAAGAGAAATTTTCATCATGTATTACTGCCTTTAGGTTATCCTTGCAAGAAATATTTCTTTGCCTAATTTTTTGGTCCAGATATTCCCACAGCTGCTCAATTGGATTGAGGTCTGGGACTTTCCTGTTGGAAAATCCAGTTTAGCGCTAGTTCTAATTTCTCTACACTAGGGGCTACATTTTTTTTAAAATGTCGAGATAATCTACAATTCTCATTGTAGATTCTATAAATGTAATAATGGAGCCATGTTTTACTGTTTAATGGCCGAATTCTGTCATTAGTTAACCATTGGTAAACTAAAATACTATTGTTTAACTATTACTTGTTATTCTTATGGCAAACTAAGCATGGCGAATAAAGAATCATTAGTTAAGCCTTTGTCATTAGCTAACTAAAGACTGTGAATTCGGCCATTATTGACATATTTATTACTTAAAGCAATTAAAAGAATTGCCACTACTTTTGGAATGACAAGGGTTGTTTTGCATAAGGATGATGCCCCGTGACGCGTAAACATTTGTGTATTTTAACAATAAATCAATTAAAATTGTATACGCTTTGTTTTTGTTTCTTTTTTATTTGTGAATTCAATTATACTTAGAGCTAGTTTTTTACTTGTCAGTTAAACTCAGCTTAACACACTGTTATATTAAACCTCAAATATATTTTGCCGGGATTTAACTACTGATTGTGTTTCTCAGTAGTGGATTACCTTCTGTCAATTTTGTTAGCATTGCCGTACTGTTCAGTCAAAATACATATGGCATTCCTCCTAATTTTTTATATAAATATGGCAATATCTTAAATTTTCGCAAAAAATCAAACCAACGTATCCTAAAGAATTCTAAAAATTACAATTTGCAATTGTTAGAAATGAATTATTATTTAGTTTTTTAGAGAATTTTTGTTTTTTTTAAATAAATTAGTTTGTTAAGCGAAATCTTTGAAAGAATTCGGCGTCGGTATAAATGCAGAAATGATTTGGACGTGTCCTTATTGTTCGTATCTTTCTAACAATTGACATATTATTGTGTTTGAATCACTTAAATCCTAATCATCACTAGAATAATCCATTTTTTTTTTTTTGAATTTTTGTTAAAATGTCGTAAATTTCTTTTTACTTGTTAAATTGTTTATTTTATTTTTCAGCTGTTTATATTTTGACATTTTATATCTAGGTTTAACTCACCAATGATGCTCAGTTAAACCTAGATTATATATCAAATAAATAATAACTGAGAAACACAATTTTTAGTTTAATCTAGGTTTAAGCGAAAAATGTAGATTATCTTTATCCCAGAAACTAGCTCTTAAATAACTATATAAAAATGCAATACAGTTTTCTTATATAACATTATTTATATAAATATATATAAGCTTTTCTTTAATTAATATATGGTGTTGACTTTATTTTGACGCTCACAGTATATTAACAAGTCACAAATGTATATGTTGCATGTAGATTATTGAAGAAAAATAATTTTTAATGCTTTTAAAAAGATTGGATAAGGTCTTGAGGAGAATGGCGATCACGATAGCAGGAGCCCTGAGTACGACTCCAACAAAACAGCTTTTTACATTACTTAACTGGTAAAGAAATTTTCCCTAAACACGGCCGTCAGGCTAAGCACTATTGGCGCTTGGCAGCATGGATCGTTTTGACGTGCAAGTATTATGGAAAGTATACAAAACCTTCCAGACACTCTCAGAACATTCTATATAAGAAACTTACGTTTTTTAATTTCAAACGACATGGAATCAATGGATGGTCCCCCCTTTACACAGCTCCGTATGCACAGGCGGTTTCAAAAAAAGTTGAGCGATTTAGTGGAGGAGTCTACATCCATTTATTTTGGATAAGGATGTCGTTCAGGATTCCAAGAGTGTTGTATGCTTCAGGCTAAAATATCGGTTATTAAAAGAGTGGCTTATCACTTATAATTAGAAATCTGATAGTAATGCTTCTCGGCAGTTATTTATAACAGATCATTTGAACTGATCCTAATTAATTTGTGAGGTGAAGATTTTGTTACGAATTGTGTACGTAAAACAGCTGAATGTTACAATAACATACTACAACAAAATTACCTTCCATTGAATAAATTCTATAAGATTTCATGACTACAAACTACTAATCTAATCAAAAAATCAAAACGAGTTACAACAATGTATAAAGTACGCAACTAAAACTTTTCTAAAATATATTTACTAATCAATACATTATTAATAGACTATTATAATCAGTTATTACTCACCATTAAAATTAACATTACAACTGTTCATATAATAGTAAGAGCCACCATAAACCATCCAAGCACACATAACCAAAAGCATCCACAGAAAACCCATAAAGTAGGTATGATTCTTTAAGCCAATACAATTGCCAACCCAGGGGCAATGGTGATCGAAACGGGCCACACAACGATCGCAAACACTGCAATGTTTTGAACGTATAGGACGTCTAACTAAACAGCCAGAACAAAATGAGGAGGGTTCAAATCCAATCCCACCACGTTCTGATAACTCCACAATGGTCTGTTAAAAAAGGGAAAATAAAATTAAATGATAACCAATTATTAATATAAATTTTATAGACAAACCTTAAATCGTTGTTCCTGTGTTGGTTGTATTATGCCCGGATCACCCTTCCAAGACTTAAGAAAACATAACCATAAACCACCCGAACATATTAAAAACAGCACCGTTGTACCAAACGATACCGCATCCACAATGTACACAAACCATGTGATATAAAACCAGGCTTTTGTAGCACAATACACACTCAGTGGCAGTAAAGCCATTAAATGGTCATCGAATAATGCTTTCCCTAATGTATGAAATACCGCATAAAGACAACCCAATAAAAAGAACTTTATAATGTACAGTGTATTTAAGGTGAATATAACACCGGCCAAATAAAAGGCAGTAAAGGGGCATGCTACCATTGACCACCAACGCAAACGTTTGTCATGTTTGATACGAGTTATCAGAGATCTGCGTTGTTGTGACGATAAAGCGGCATCCTTAATACGTTCCATAACTTTTGCACTTATCCAAACGGCGCCGGATTGCGACTCGAGCATTGTCAGTGGCGTTTCGCCCCGTAAATTGGGCACATCTAAGGAAGCTTTGGATTTTAAGACTAAAGTATTAATCGCTGTAGCATTACGCGCCAATATAGCCCAGTGTAATGCAGTATTGCCATGTGTATAGTCAACCATGGCGGGATTAGCACCGAGGGTGAGAAGTAAACGTACGGGATCTAGAGCACAGACCTGAAAAAAGTGTATAATGTATAATGATTTGTGAAGTTGGAATATAAAAAGTTGTATAATGTTAGAGTGAAACGTTTTTATTTATAATTTTTGTTAATGGTCTTTAATAAAAAAAAAATTGGAGAACAACACATTCCATTTAACAAGTTAACAAATTCCAAAAAGACGAATTCGAAATAATTTTTCATAAATAAGTCAAATTAATGCTTAGACCATGGTGCAACTATACAAGGTGAGTGCAGTAGCCCAGCTGGCTGACTTTTTTTACAATTTACATACTTATGTCAAAAGTAATACTTTTTCAAGTATTTTTGACAGTAGTACATTATTTTACACAAACAAAATGCCTGTTGTTTCTGTTTTGTGTTGTATTTGTTGTCGATTTGCACTCACCTTGTATATTTGCACCATGGTTTAGACAGTGACTAAAAATGTACTTAAATAAGACTAAAGTAAACATTGTTTATTTTTTTAATTAACATTCTAGCAGTATATTTATTTTAACTCTATGTATTTGACAATTTAATTACTTAACTGAAAAAAGTTTTTCTTTATTTGATTATTCAGTTTTTGAACTGAAAGGAGTTTTACACCTATCACTAAATTGCCATTTTTAAACATAATCTTAAAATAAAATAATCTTAATTTGAAAAATATTTCTTTGTTTTTTGAATTTAAAAAATTTTTTAATTTGTCAATTATTATTAAATTTGTTATAATTTGTTAAAAATTGTAAAATTAAAAAAGAAAAGAAAAAAAAAAAAAAACCCTGACGAAGGCACTCAAGGAAGTGCCGAAATATTGGTTTTAAATAAAAGATAAAAAGTTTTTTATATATCAAGCTTAAAAAATTAGTAATAATTGAATACTTAAAAGATTTCTTTTAAATACTGGAAGTAAGTCAATTTCACAACTGACATTTAAAAAAATTGATTTATTGGAATTTTTCAAAAATTTAAACCTTTATTAGGTAAACTCTCACATATGATTTAAAAATTATTTTAAATTAAATTAACCACTTACCTTCCAAGCAGCCCACATTAATGCTGTCATACCACCACGATCCTGTAAGTCAGGATCAACACCTTTGGCTATAAAATACGCCACCAGTGCTGTATGTGCAAATTGTGCTGCAATATGTATGCACGAGCATCCCTCCGCATCGCGTATACGTGGATCAGCTCCGGCAGCCATTAGGAGTACAACAGCACCCAAATGACCTTGTCTTGTGGCCCAATGCAGAGGTGTTGCATTAAGTTCACCACCCAAGGCATCAACTACAGCACCTTTTTCCAAAAAATATTTTATAATATCACGGCGATTATTGATTGCTGCCCAATGCAATAAAGTCACCGTTTCACTGTCCGGCTGATTAACATCCCAGCCGGATTCCACTAACTCTCTGACTCTTGCTGTAGCCCCATACTGAGTGGCTTTGACAATGTCAAAACCACTGTAGTCAGGTTCTATGGGTGCACTTGGTGGCTGTTGAGCCATTAAGGCATCCTGCCGTTCGGCTTCGCGTTCTGCCTCTGTGTTGGGGGCACAAGACCCGGTCGTCGCTGCATTGCAAGCACTTTGATACATGTTTTGCGGTTTCTTAAACATTTTATTGCTTTTTGTGATTTTTTTTAATTTTCTTCGTTTTGATTATTCAATAGTCACAAAAAAAAAACTTTTTTGCAACTCGTTTAGAGGATATTTTATGGTGCAAGTGGTGATTCACCCACCTCCTCTTTTTATTTATTACGTACCCTTGCACGATTTTCTCGGTTTAAAACATTTTTGTGTTTAATGATTTTAGCTCTTAACTACAATTCACACTTTTCCTTTAGGGTGTGCTTATTTTTTTTGAGATTTTCTATAGATTTGTGTTGATTTTTTCACAAAAATTAGTTTTTTTTATCGCCCCGAAGAAAACCCTATTCATAAAGCAGTAAATTTTCTTAATATGACAATTGTGGCGACATTAGAATCTTAATGACAATTTGTCTAGTTGAGAAAAATGACAACAGATGGAGCAGATTATGAATAGTGTTGTTAAATTAGCGAATTTATATTTATGTATTATAATAAAAAACTTTTAATATTAAATATTTATACAATATATTAGAAAAAAGTATTTCAATATTTTAAATAAATATTATATATTAAATAGCTTAATTTCGTGAAATTTGGTTTGCAATAAATTCATTGTTTCAGTACATGAGTGACATGTGGTACCGTCCGCCAACTTTTAGCTCTTATCATCTCTCGATAGCACACCATATACTATAAGTGGCACGTTCAACATTCAAACAATATTTTCTGGACTTGTAGAAATCCAAATGCGGCAATTTTTATATATCTTGACGTATTTTTATAAATCGCTAATTTTGTTTTGGGCATCAAAGTGATACCAAGTTTTACATTAAAAACATATGTTTTCATAAAACAGAGCTGTTACAAAGCAACAATTTCCCAAGTTTTAACCGCGCAAAAAAAAAAACTATATTTTTATGCAGTTTGTAATTTGATAAACTTAGGTAAAGGGTTTTACAAATACAACAAGCTACAAAGAAATGTATTAAAAACTAAGCAAACATAAATAAATTAAAAAATATTGTAAAACAAAATGAATAACTTTGGTAACAAAAGAAAAGTTGGAGCAGCTGCTGCTACCTATACAAATGGCCAGCCTAAAAAACCAAGGTAAGCTTAACATATTAAATTACATTGGAGTTTATTAAATACTTACATTTTCCAGAAATTACGATGACGACGATGATGATATGGCTGGTGGTTTTGAAGTCGATTTTAACAACGATGACATGGACATGAGCCAACTGATGGGCGAGGGTCCTGAAAATCAACAAACCTCGGTTAAATGGTCCCGTGTAGACCCACCAGAATTGGATTGTGCCACCGATGCTTTAATATTTCAACAAATAGATATTGAAAATTATATAGGTGCCCCTTTGCCCGGCATGCCAGGTGCACTTCTGGGTCCAGTGCCTGTTATACGCATGTATGGTATAACCATGGAGGGCAATTCAGTGTGTTGTCATGTTCATGGCTTTTGTCCATACTTTTATTTGGCTGCTCCCAAAGGCTTCGAGCAAAGACATTGCCACGATTTGAGAGCCGCTTTGGATAAAAAAGTGTTAGCCGACATTCGCGGCGGCAATAGGGATAATGTGCAGGAGGCGGTTTTAAGCGTGGAATTAATAGAACGCTTAAATATTTATGGATATCAGGGAGATCATAAGCAAAAGTATATTAAGATAATTTTGTCAATGCCAAAGTTTGTGGCAGCTGCTTCCAGATTGTTGAAAAAAGAAGTTATATATAATGAATTTGATTTTCAAGACTGCCGTACATTTGAGAATAACATAGATTTTGATATACGCTTTATGGTGGATTGTGATGTGGTGGGCTGTAATTGGATTGAATTGCCTGCGGGTACTTGGCGCAAAAGAGGTCGAAATTCAAAACCCTTGCCCGAAAGTCGTTGCCAGTTGGAAGTAGATGTGGCTTATGATAAATTTATTTCGCACGAGCCCGAAGGTGAGTGGAGTAAAGTGGCTCCTTTTCGTATTTTGTCTTTTGACATAGAATGCGCTGGCCGCAAGGGAATCTTTCCCGAGCCAAAAATGGATCCTGTTATACAGATCGCTAATATGGTAATAAGACAAGGCGACCCGGAACCATTCGTACGCAATGTTTTTACTTTGAAAACTTGTGCTCCCATAGTGGGCAGTCAGGTTTTATGTTTCGATACGGAAAAAGAACTACTCGATAAATGGTCCAGTTTTGTGCGTGAGGTGGATCCAGATATTTTAACGGGCTATAATATAAATAATTTCGACGTTCCTTATCTGCTAAATCGAGCCGCCCATCTAAAAGTTAAAAACTTTGAATATTTGGGTAGAATTAAAAATATACGCTCGGTTATAAAAGATCAAGTTTTACAGTCCAAACAAATGGGCCGCAGAGAAAATAAATATGTAAATTTTGAGGGCAGAGTGCCATTTGATTTGCTCTTTGTCTTACTGAGAGATTATAAGTTAAGGTCTTACACTTTAAATGCTGTGAGTTATCAATTTTTACAAGAACAAAAAGATGATGTCCACCACAGCATCATCACTGATTTGCAGAATGGCGATGAGCAAACTCGGCGACGTTTAGCCATGTATTGCCTGAAGGATGCCTATTTACCGCTCAGACTGCTCGATAAACTTATGTCTATTGTCAATTATATGGAAATGGCCAGGGTAACTGGAGTTACTTTAGAATCTCTGCTTACTAGAGGACAACAGATTAAAGTGTTGTCTCAATTGCTGCGCAAGGCTAAAACAAAAGGTTTCATAATGCCTTCGTATTCCTCTCAAGGCACGGACGAACAGTATGAGGGTGCTACGGTTATTGAACCAAAACGTGGCTACTATGCCGATCCCATATCAACGCTTGATTTTGCTTCTCTATATCCTAGTATAATGATGGCTCATAACCTATGTTATACCACACTATTGCAACCTGGCATGAAAGATAAATTGGGTTTGGGTGATGACGATTTGGAGAAAACACCCTCAAATAATACCTTTGTCAAAGCCAGTGTGCGCAAAGGTTTGTTACCAGAAATTCTGGAATCTTTGCTGGGTGCTCGTAAACGTGCCAAAAATGATTTAAAAGTGGAGACTGATCCCTTTAAACGCAAAGTGTTAGATGGTCGTCAATTGGCTTTGAAGATCTCTGCAAATTCAGTGTATGGTTTTACAGGAGCCCAAGTAGGTAAGCTGCCTTGTTTGGAAATTTCGGGATCGGTAACCTCGTATGGTCGCACCATGATTGAACTAACCAAAAACGAAGTAGAATCTCATTATACTCGGGCTAATGGTTATGAAAATGATGCTGTAGTCATTTATGGTGATACCGATTCTGTAATGGTCAACTTCGGCGTTAAATCTCTAGAGAGAAGTATGGAATTGGGAAAAGAAGCAGCCGATTTAGTTTCGGCGAAATTTGTTAGTCCCATAAAACTGGAATTCGAAAAGGTTTACTACCCCTATTTGCTCATTAATAAGAAACGATATGCTGGTCTTTACTTTACTCGGCCAGAAACCTACGACAAAATGGATTGTAAAGGTATTGAAACAGTGCGTCGTGATAATTCTCCTTTGGTTTCTAATCTAATGAACACTTGTTTGCAAAAACTACTCATCGAAAGAAATCCCGACGGCGCTGTTGAATATGTTAAACAAGTTATATCCGATTTGTTGTGTAATCGTATTGATATCTCACAGTTAGTTATAACAAAAGAATTGGCCAAAACAGACTATGCGGCTAAACAGGCTCATGTTGAGCTGGCGGCCAAAATGAAGAAAAGAGATCCTGGTACAGCGCCTAAATTAGGAGATCGTGTTCCCTATGTTATATGCGCTGCAGCCAAAAATACTCCAGCCTATGCTAAAGCCGAAGATCCCTTATATGTGTTAGAGAACAGTGTACCCATAGATGCAAATTATTATTTGGAACAACAGTTATCCAAACCACTACTAAGAATATTCGAACCTATTTTAGGAGACAAAGCTGAATCGATTTTATTAAGTAAGTGCCTTATAACTAGATCTATACACAATCTTTTTATTTAATACATATTTTCCAGAGGGCGAACATACACGTACACGCACTGTGGTGACCTCAAAGGTAGGCGGTCTGGCTGGTTTTATGACGAAAAAATCTTCCTGTTTGGGTTGTAAATCTCTAATGCCTAAAGGCTATGAAAATAAGCCATTATGTCCACATTGTGAACCTAAAATGGGTGAATTGTATATGAAGGAAGTGGTAGCCAAGCGACAGATGGAAGAGAAATTTGCACGTTTATGGACGGAATGCCAAAGATGTCAGGGATCGTTGCATGAAGAAGTCTTATGTTCCAATCGTGATTGTCCCATATTCTATATGAGACAAAAGATACGAATGGACTTGGATACGCAAGAGAAGCGTGTAAGACGTTTTGGTTTGCCCGAGTGGTGAAAGAAGGTATTGTAAAATGTTTAGTTTATAAGAATGGAAGGAATTGAATGATTTTTCTTTTTGTTACTTTTGAACTGTGTCGTCTTTGTAGTGCGCCTCAAAATAAAAGGATATGTTTATTTGTTTATTGTATACTAAAAAAACAACAGCTTTGGTTGGTTAAAATTTAATGATATGCTTTGAAATAATTATGAAAATGATTTTCTTCAAACAAGTTTCAGTGAGAGGTAAGTAATTAATAATTGGGTTCCGTAAAATTTCTTCAATGGTGTGTTGCTTCAAGAAACAAATAAAATTAAATCAAAATAAAAAAATCATGGTATTATCAGTTTTTTGTTTGCTAATTGTTAGGTTTTTCATCAAGAATAGCAGAAAGTTTTCACATTTTACTTGTTGACTTATGAGTAGTAAAAACTTTGACAACTGTTACAATTAATTTAATTTTGCTCCAAAATTGAAGTAGATTCGCTGAATTCATTAAAGAAACAAACCGCTGGTTTTTCTGAAAAAAATTTTCGAGTCGAACACCATTTTCATTAGCCTCCAGATTTCCGGTCTAATGATTCCGGCCGCTCTGTTTTTGGTTGCAAGGTTTTAAGTTGCAAGATATACAGGCATGTCACAGAAATCGATCGGAATGGTTTCAATTCCGTATTCGCAAATCGATCGTTTTTACTTTGCGTTCTCTAGATTCCGATCATTTTGTTTATTCCCAAAAAAAATTTTAAATCTCGTAACGTTGTGTAACCAAAACAAAAAAAATATGATTTTTGTAATAAAAAGTATAACAAAATCAGAAAGAGCACTAACAAAGAAATTTTAAATAAAAGTGAACAAAATTTTTCAAAAATCCCCGAAATTTAAATTGTTGCTCTTTTAAATGAATAAAGACATCAAAACGGACTTGAAAAGTTACAAAGAAGAAATTTAAGGGATGCATCTGAAAACGACAAAAGTTTTCTTGTTGCTGATACCAACTTTGAAATTTTTCACATTTTATTTAAATATCAATGAGAGAACTAAAAAAACAATGAAATAATAAAATTAATTGTTTAATTGTTATTATAAATTAGTAGTATGAGTTTTTTTCAGTATAAAATAATAAAAAATAACAATTCCACTTTAGAAATCTAAAGTGGTTTCATTCCGAAAAAAAATTCGTTTTTCGTTTTCTAAAGACTCAATTTACGGAATCAAAACCACTTTCGATCGGAATTGAGTTCTGCGACATGGCTGATAGTCTGTATAGAGCCAATAGAATATTTTATAGCCTTAAAACTCAAAATCCTTGTCATGATTAAGGAAAGCAACCTGTCCTTTCGACAAAATGTTATATACATACATGCTGGACATCTGTCGGATATATTTAATTTATAATTATCAAATCTTACGCTTTCCAATGCGATAAACTTTTGAATGACTCAAATAAATGATTTATTTTGATTTGAAAAACAAATATGTAATTATTCAATTTTTTTTAAATAAAATTTCATATACCTATTTAAATTATGCGAATAATAAATTATTCGTAAGAAATGGTTGGATTATTTTCAAGGATACTCTAATATCTAATGAAAGTCATTTCAAACATCTTTCCAAGGACCTATATAACGCCTTCGCGAAAAATATTCTTCAATTCTATATTTTTTTTGTGGTACAAAGGATGTACAGAAAACATAATAGAGTATTATTTTCAACAGATAACATTAATATTGCCTTTAAGCTTACAGTTACATCCACTTGAAAGTAATTGTTTCTATCAATTGATTAGATTTCCATACTAAAAATTGTCTTTAATTAAATTGAAAACATACATTATATTTCCTATTTACAAACACACTATAGTTAGCTAAACGTATGTATAATATAAAATTACTCCATAAAAACCCTTGCAAAACTTTTTATAATTACTCTAATATTACATTTATTGTATTATTTTTTCTTTACTAAATTTAAATATAAAAAAATTCTATGACATACTAAAATCTTAAAAGGGGTGGAGGATATAAGAGCTTTCTGCGTGTATCTGTTTCGCTATAACAGAAAGGACACAAGACAAATAATAGCTTTGTTATAAACTTGTTTATGTTTTTGTTTTTACTTGCATATTTATAATTACTTAAAATTACAAACGAAAAAAGAAGGAATCGTTCAGTAGGAGGGGATACAAATTAAACAAATAAAATATTTCTTTGACATAATTGAATAAGAAAGGTATTGGTTGGTATATTTTGGGGTTGTATGGGAGAAAAAGATGTAGTAGGTTAAGTAAATACGACTATTTACGACTTTGTAAAGTATTAGAAAGCCAATCCATAGCTTGATCAAGACCTTCACCCTTGGTCGCAGATGTTTTGAATATTTGGAAAGTACGATTCTTTAGATTTTCCAAACCTAAGGCATGATGTACTTCAGCCACAGTCATACAACCTTCCATATCTTGTTTGTTGGCTAATACTACCAAAACGGCACCGGCAAGTTCTTCTTCCTACAAATTGAAGAAATTGAAAATGCGAATTCTATTACCATTACTTTGCTTACTTACCCTTAACATGTATAAAAGCTCATCTTTGGAAATGCCTATTCTATCACGATCTGCGGAATCTACTACATATATTATGGCATCTGTATTGCTATAATAACAACGCCAGTAAGGTCTAAATAAAAAATGTACCTATATGGTATTATTTGCATTTAATTATAAATTGTTGTTTTTACCTTATACTAGTTTGTCCACCTAAATCCCATACTTGGAATTTTAAATTTTTATATGTCACCTGTTCCACATTAAAACCAATAGTTGGTATAGTGGTTACCACTTCTCCCACTTGTAGTCTATACAATATTGTTGTTTTGCCAGCACCATCCAAGCCCAGTATTAATATACGCATTTCACGAGATCCCAGTAAACCACGAAAATAACTTAGTACTCCTCCTATTAATTGCATAGAAAAACAAGAAAACAAAAAATTTATCCTTTTTGCCTAAATGTTGACTCACTATGCCACTTTTTCTATGTTGTGTTTGTATTTTTTCTATTATGTTTATTTTAATTAGAACATTTTTTTACTAACCCATGTTTTCTTAATATTAAATATTTTAGTTCTGGTTGAAATATATTTTTTTTAGTTTCTATACTTTTACAGTATTTTTTTTTATTAATTTTTCTTTAAAAATATGCAAAAAAATTTATCGGCTGTCCAATATATTTTCCTATTTTTTGTCGTTTTAATAAACTGTCAATTGAAACGGTTAAGAAAAAGGGGAGAAATGTCATGACTAGAAAAAATAACAACAAATCGAAAGAGGGGAAATTATTAAACGGCTATGACGTGTCGGGATATCTGCAAAACTGCCAGATAAATGGAATTTTATAGAGAAGTATTTAGGATTTAATGTTTACTTGATTGAGGACTTTTTAAATATAATTTTTTAAAGAAAACATTGGTTACGTTTTAAATACTCTAGTTATATATGTATATATTATGCTGCGCAATTTGTAAAATGTTTTGCATTATTTTCCATCTTTTATATCAAAGCGAAAAAAATTATACTTAATTAGAATTTTTTTTAATGAAGTTCCTTATTCTATTAAAATATTTATATTTCTTAATTTTGATATAAATTATAAAATGTTTACACCATTTTTGGTGCGAAAATTCTTTAGTTAGTGCGCGGTGCGCTTTTTTGTCTATTTTGGTGCGTATTGAAAGTGACAACGCTGGTCATCTCTAACAAACGAAATAATAATTCCCATATTATTTTTTTTAAAGTTCGCTATATATACAACGAACCCGGTTTTCTTCTGAGAATTTCACACAAACAACAACCGCCGGAAGAAGAATATTATGAGAGGGGTGAGGAGGAAGGAGAGAGAGCGAGATAGAGGAAGAAGAGAAGAAAACAAGGTGTTTGTGTAGTTAAAAAAGGTAGTAGCGGAAAATTTTTCTTTACTCGTAGTGAATGAATTTAAAAATGTGAAAATATCGTGGTGAGTAAAACATCGTGGTGAGTATAAAAATCGTGAGTATAAAAATAGTAATGAGTAAAAAAAAATCGTGGTGAGTTTTTAGAAATTCACCACAAATACCGTTATTCCAAATTTTTCAAGGTTATTGAAAATTTGTCATCATAAAAGTAGGCAATGTGCTTTTTTAAGAAAGTTTCTATAGCATAATGTCAAAAATATTTGAGTCAACCTGTAGCCAAAAAATAAAAAAGTGATCCAATATAATGTTAACAGTGTTGTCAATTCCGAATAGCATATATTAGTATTTTTATTATTAATAGGTGTTCAGACATGCATTTTTAATTGAGTCAATTATTGGTTAATTAAAAAGTGTTCACACATTTTCAATATTGCTAATTTAATTAGCGTTTGAGAGCATCTGACTTTTCATTTTAGTTTATAATCAATAAAAACGTTTAAAAGCACGTTATCGATGTTTTTTATTTAAAAATTTTACATTCGTAAACGTCAACACCCACGGTTTTAATTAGTTGATGCTTTCCCGAGTATACTGTATTTGGTTCTAATATTATAATTTTCAGCCTAAAAATATTCTTTATTTATTTAAAAGCGAAACAACTGACATTTTAGTTATTACTTGTCACAGGGTTGTATTTTTAATTTTAACAATTATTTTAACTCTTAATGAAGCAAATAAAATTACCTTAATTGAAATTTTGTATGAATAATTGAATTCAATTAGGGCGTTAATTAAAAAATGTCAATTAAAAATGTATGTCTGAACACCAATTTTTTAAGTTTTTTTTAACAATATTATAGTCACACTGCCGCAAACATAATATGATAAAGTTACGATACACATGGTATGATTTAAATAATTAGGCAATGTTTGTGGAATTTTAAATTACTGTTCAGATCAGCGTTGTCAGTTTAGGGAATTTATCCCCAAATTGGGGATTTTTTTTCGTGATTTGGGATAAAAATTTCCTCTTAGGGATCCGAAATTTGTTGGGGATGACAACAATTTTATGGGACTTTTTAAGGATTTTATTAGAAGAAATATTTTAAAAAAATATATTTTTTACTGTTTAAAATGGCTGCAAAAATACTAATTTTATTAAAAAATATCATAATATTTCTTGGGAAAGCGAAGATTGGCAAAAGGTTTGAAATTACATGAGTATGTTTTTAAAGTGTAGCACGCTTGCGTTGAATGAACATCAGAAAAAGTATAATTATGAAGAATTGCATCCACAACCAAAGGTGAGTATATAATTCGGCATAGCCGAATATAGCACTCTTACTTGTTTTTTTTTTTTACTCTAAAAAAGTTCTATTAATTTTATGTTGTTTGTATGTATATGGTAAAAAAACGACAGGATCTAAAAAGTCCTTTCTTGCTTTCTTTATTTGTTAACTAATTCAGAACCTCATTGTAAAACTGTAAAAAAAGAAATGCACATTGCCTACTTTTAGGATGACAAATTTTCAATGACCTTGAACAATTTCGAATAACGGTATATTTATGGTGAATTTTTTATTTGTTAGCTAATTCAGCAACCACCCCGTAAAACTGTAAACTGCACATCCATTGCCTGCTTTTAGGATGACAAATTTTCAATTTCGAATAACGGTATTCGTGGTGAATTTATAAAAACTCACCACTATTTTATGCTCACCACGATTCTTTATACTCACCACGATTTTTTCACCTCCTTTTTGAAATTCACCACATGGCAGAAAAAAATTTCTGTGCGGTCGGTCGACTTTTTTTCCTTCCCCTCCCTCCCCTCAATCTCCGTCAGACCGACCGACCGACCCACTCTTTTTAAAATTTCTCCGTAAGTGCTCTCTCCCTTCGTCGTAATTAAAATGTCGTCATCGTCGCCATCATCGCCGTCGTCGTCGACGGATGTTATTTATGCGAACTTTTTTAGAAAAAAGAATATGGGAATTTTTGTTGTTCTATTTTTAGACAAAAAATCATGCCATCTATTGTTCGTAATACAAACAACAACATCAAAAATCCGTATGATGGCTCTATGTTGTGTTTTTTTTAGCGGTTTTTGTGGAATCGAACAAAACTACACTTTTTACAACTATGGCGGCCTGCCACTCAGTCGTTCTCTGCAGCAAACTACTGAAGCAGCAATTACTTAAAATTGTTCTTCAAACCAACTCAATGTTATTTTCATTAAAAGTTTGAAGTCTGCAAAGAAACTCTAGCTTCAAAACTACATCAAACACCTAATAAATATATGTTTTTGTGTAATTTAAAATGTAAAAGACTTTTACGTCGACTGCGCTGCTGCATCGTGTCATGTTTATTATTTTTTCACCGCCATTGCCAGAGTATTTTTTTGTGAGAGTGTGCGTCGCGTCGTGTGAAAAGTGTTAATCTTTTTGCATTTTAGTGAAAATTATAAATTTTCAATAAAAAAAACTAAATATAACGCAACAAATTTGATACAATATTAAATCTGGTGAAGAAATAATATTGTTTGAAAAGAATTTTCCATAAATTTTATGAAATAAACACAAACAATTAGTATTAAAGTGGTGGTTGTGTGTGCGTGCTACAAAGTGTATAACACGAAAAATTTTTCCAGAAAAACATTTTTTTTTTCATAGAAAATTTACAAGTTTAAACAATAAGAAAAAGTAAAAAAATGACTTCGCCTTCACCGGCGAATAGTCCCATGCCCCCGCCACAGGCTCCGAGCCCTATGGGACCACCATCTCAAAGTCCGGCACCGTCACCCTCACCACACAGCCCTTATCCGCATCCAGGGCCACAGCAGGGCCCTGGTGGTCCACCCGGTCAGGGAGTACCCACGGGACCACCTGGTCCACAGGGTCATCAAAGTCAACCACATGGTCCGCCTCATATGCAAGGTCCACCGCCAGGAGCCGGTCAACATGGTCCACCACCTCCTGGCCATCCAGGAACGCCCTATGGTCATCCTATGCAACATGGACCTCCACACGGTCCCCCTCACGGTGGTCCTCAGCATGGTCCCATGCCAACACAGCAACATGGAGTGGTAACACAGCATGGACCACCACCACCAGGTCAACATGGCCCACCTGGGCAACAGGGTGTGCCACCAAGTGGACCTCCTATGGGCCATGGACCACCACCTCATGGTGGACCGCCTCATGGTATGCCTCAACAACAACCTGGATCACAAGGTGGTCCACCGCCACATTTGAATGGCCCTCCAGGCCAGGTACCACCTGGTCCTCAAGGACATCATATGCCTCCACATCATCAGGGCATGGGTAAATACTTGAAATCTTATTTTGTATTTAGTGAATTTTATATTTAACAAACGTTTTAAAAATTTCCAGCTCCTCACATGAGTATGCAAATGCCTCCACAAGGACCCAATATGCCACCAATGGGATTTCAAACACATGGCATGCCACCCAATGTAAGTCGAGTTTTTAATTTATTTATTAAGCTTAATTTGAATTCTGCCCATATTTTTGTATTTTGCACAATAATAATCTAGAAAATTACATTTTCCTAAAAAACTCAGATTTTTGAAAAATTGTTTGTCGCTGACGGTTTTCGGTTTTTTTGTACGCCAAAGTAAATTCCAAACAATATTTACATAGTAGTTCTACGTAAACACATAATTATTATGATATTAAATGTGTTCCATTTATTGTTATTACTACATTTCAAACACTAACATAAATTTCAAACATGTTATTTAAATTCAAAGTCAGTTAGGGCATCGGCTTCCTCAATTAGCTGTTTAACTTCCTTTAGCAGATCCTCAGTTGAGGCACAAATCAAATCCGGTTTCATGATATTAAAAGGAGCCCCACTTGTATGGGTTATAACACCTCCTGCTTCGGTCAATATTAGCGCACCGGCAGCAATATCCCAGGGTTGTAAATCCTCTACATGAAAGCACTGGAAACTACCTTTGGCCACATAACACAAAGTCAAAGCAGCACTGCCACAACCACGAGTGCTAAAGTAGTTACAAATATGTTTTTAGTTAAAAATTTTAGTTAGTGTTATGAACAACTTACCCGGTACCATTTGAAGCCAATTTGCACAAACGTTTAACATTTTTATCTCTAACAGCAGGAACATGTATCAAGGAGATTTCATAGCCAACCACGGCGTTTTTAATCTGCAATAGAAACATGTTGAATATTAGAAAGTTTCTAATTTAGTATATATTTAGTTGCTATTCTATTCTACTACGGTTGTACTCATGCACTAAATTTGCATAGTTTTATCCAAAAAGCAAACTTTTTTTGTATTGTCTAGAAACTCGGCTGTTTTATGGCCTCTGGTTGCAAATCAAAAAGTACCAAATTAAATAAAATGTTATATTTATATTTACAAACCGTCATATTTATATGACCCGTAGGTATATTCCAAACTATAGCAATAACTAAAATATGGGAAATGAATAGAGTTTGACAAAATATACAGTTTCGTCTTTGAGAAAAATTGAGTTTCGCTTGAGTTTGTTAGAATACCGATATTTTTACATATAAAGAAAAAACTTAGATTAAAGCAGAAACAATCTTGGAATATCATAACATAACTATCCACTAAAAGTTTTTTTTTTTAAGAAAATGGAAAATCAAAATCGAAAAATAATCGTGCAAAAATTTCTTGTAAATCCGAAATTGTCTGGACTAATTTTTGCAAAGCAACAAGCAAATGTTTACCACATATCGTAAACCAATTATTTAAAGGCGGTAATAAATTAGTTTCGAAAAAATTAGGTCGGCGTAATAGATATATGGATCAACCCTAATTGTCAGCAGCTTTAGCATATTGAACAAAATTGGGCTGTTAACAAGGGAAAGTTAAAACGGATTGGTACTGTAGTTCTTGACAATAATTTTTTATATCGAAATGTTGTTCCATCCATCAAAACAAAAACACAGATTTTTTAAGATTAAATTTCTTCTTTTAGTATTTTTTAAATAATGATAAGTTGGTATCAGCTTGTGATTTATGTAAAACATTGTATTTAATATGTATGTATATATTTGTAGTCCTTCTGCCATTATCACAGCTGACAATATTCTAAACATAGAATCCACGAAATTTTGTACCATTCATGATGTATTACTACTGCCTTTATGTTATTTATTTCAAAGTTATTTTCTAAATAAAACATACAACATAAATTATAGTAATATATAAATACATAATTTCGAAAGCTGAAAAAGATAGCAAGATTTAACTAATACTAGAAAAATACATTAAGAGTTTCAATCGAAAGGCATTGTTAGAGTAAGAAAAAATACGAAGATCCAAAGGAAATAAATTCCACATTCTCGCCACTTTTACAATAAGAGAACGCTCAAATGAACTGCGCCTGATCTTAGGTATATTAATCTGAGGATGTTATGAGGTAACTCATATCGAATAACCACTATAACATTAATTTACGGATATCAACAACCTCCCAAAAAAGTATTCCGAAATATTCAGAAATCTTCTATAAATAAAAGATTACCGACACCTAATGCCGTCATACAACCCCAGACCGTAACTGAAACTCTGCCATGTTTTTACCATCTTGGTACTAAAGGCTTCGTTCTTGGTTCGCCCTACTTTGGGCGATTTTTGACACTAAATATCTCAAATTTACTTTCTTTTTTTTGTGAAATTCAAACGTTTGGTTTTGTTGTACTTCATACGTGATTGCAAAGATTTCCAGAAATTTTCGTAACATTTTCAGCTATTTTTACAGCACAACATCTTGGGTTTGCAGTTACTTCTTTTACTTCAGTTTTTGTTAGACGCTTTGGTGGTTTTGCACTAGGCAAATTTTCTGCAGTATTGTGTTTGGTATACTTGTCTATAATTTGTTTTATTTTACAATGATGTCTTCTAACGATTTTATTTCACGCAGGGATTTAATTTTCTAAGTAAGTCTATTATAATTTGCCGAGCCTCAATTGATGTTTGTCTTCCCATTGTAAACTTTTCACAACATAACGTCACAACTTAATCTCTTTTAATAATAAATTGTGAAACTTGCAATTATTTTTAACGGCACTTTACCGTTATACTTCAAACAAAGAAAAATTAAAAGAATTACCACTACTTTTCGAATGACAGGGTTTTTTTCATAAGGATGATGCCACTGTTTACTTTATTTTGACGCGTAAAAATTGGCCTATTTTAACAATAAATGAATCAAATTTGTATACGCTTTTGTTTCTGTTTCTTTTTTTGTGAATATAATTCTACTTAATTAATTATATAAAAATATATTATAATTTTGTAATATAATATTATTTATAATTAAGATTTTCTTTTAATAATGTATGGTCTTGACTTTATTTTGACGCTCACAGTCCGTGATGCTTTTTTTAGCCTTTAAACCATATACATACATACATATTTAAATAAAAAATTGCTGCTTAGCTTAGTTTTATTAACATAGTCTAGTTACTTGATGCAAAATGTGTACAATCTTTGTTGATATTTAAGTGGCTGATACCTACATACATACATATACATATGTATGCAATAAAAAAACCAAATAAACTAAATAATAAAAGTTGGTTTACTGCATGATTTAACAATGGAAATAATGAAATCTATTACACTTACTGTACATACCTACATACCTATGTATGTATATGTATTTACTTTTAAACACTCTATTCTTATACAAATGATTATAAGAAACAAAATCTTTATCAATTGTCAAAAAACACACACACAAAAACGATAAGACAACTTACGAGAACACAAACACCCAGAAAGAAGCAAGCACACTTTAACTTAACTAACCTTCAAACCACTTACCGTAGTGCATTTTTTAGACACCTCTATATGCTGACCATTCAAATATGCACCATGACCCTTCCAGGCCGAATACAGTTCATTGGCAATGGGATTGTAAACAACACCCACAACCAATTCCTTATTGATGGTCAGACCCACAGATATACAGCAATGCGGTATGCGATTGATAAAATTCGTAGTACCATCTATGGGATCAATAATCCAGGTTGGCGCATCAGTTAACTCAGCTAGACGTTTATTGGCGGCCGATTCTTCTTCGCCTATAACTTTTGATTCTGGAAAAACATCCTGTAAACCCTTTATTAATAGATCTTCTATCTGTTTATCGTACACGGTAACTAAATCGTAAAAGGCTGATTTTACTTCAAAAGTAGATTCTGTCTTTAGGTAGCCCTCACGCATTATGGGGCCACATTTCATTACCAAGTTTAAGGCAACATCGTAGTATTTTTTCAACTCTTCTTTGGTTGGAGAGGACATTTTAATTAGAATTCAATTGTTGTATTGTAGTTTTTTGAATATATTTAATTGTTTTTAGTTTTGTGGAGATGATGAATTTGTCGTTACGTATCTCAGTGTTGATTAGACGAGTATTTTGTATAAACTAAAAAAATAAACTAATGAGTATTTATGTATTCGAACGCAAGAGAATGAGTATATACATATAAGTAAATACTTGCCCATACTCGTACTTTAGATAATATTTTGTTTTGTTGTTGTTACTGAAACAGAGTTGCCAATTTGTTTTATATAGGTTGATATGGGGGAACATTGAAAATACTTCGATTTAATTGTATTTAAACTAGCATTAATCTTGTCATTTTTTTATTAAAATTGTTAAAATATAATATTAAAGCTATTTAATGAAACTTTCAATACTTAAGTGTTATTGGTTATAAGGTTATTTTAAAATGTCCATTGTTGATACAATTTTCCGAATTAGGGATTTTTTATGTTGCTGGAAAGGCTTATCAGGCATGTGATGGAAATCGAAAACGAATCAGCTTTGGAAATACATTTTAACGCATTTATAATCTAATTTTTAAAATTTTTGTTTTAAGATTCTCTTTAGTAGCCCAATATCTTTATATTTTATGTGATAAAAGTTTTTCAATACAGAAATATTACGAAAAAATTGACTTCTAAAACTCATTCGTTTTCGATTTCCATCACATGCCTGTATGAAATGTCTTAGTTGTCGAAATATATCGCTTACATGTCTAAAATTTGTGGGTCGAAACGATTTACTTCACCCAGAACCGTTTTACGCGTTTATCATATTCTTTGCAACTCATCATGCATGGGGAAATTGTTCACTGCACGGACAACGGCTTAAGCTTGCTAATCAGTCCTGGACTAATTGACACCCTTATCGCAATTTTCCAAGAAAAGGTGTATGAGAGCGAAATAATTAATGCTATCTGGAACCATACTTTGCTCCAATCGTATTGAGCCTGAAGGCTGTGTACATCGACAATTTCCTGGTCTTAAGAAGCACCGTGATATAGTTTAGTGTCGTATTAAATGACTTTGTTAGAGCCTTAAGTCTGCTGTTATCAGGATTGTCGTCTCCGCAAAACATTTGTAAAGAGCATATAGCCATTTCATGTACCGTTGATGTCAATAGTTTAATTAAATTTAAAAAAAATTAGAAAATATTCTCCTAAGACATAATAAATGTTATTAATTTATCTTAAACAAGATAAAGTGAGTAACAAACTTTTTTACCAATTTTTTCAATTTCTGTCATTTTCAGTTTAGAAGATATAAATGTAATAATTTATCTCGATTTTATTGATTTAATCACGTGACTCCGTAGTAGATCTGTAAGATACATAAATCTTAACATTTAAGGCAAAATTCATTCAATTAACAAAGTACGGTTCGGACACTAAACATCGTTAATGACTGCACTTGCTTAAAATTGTTAAGACAACATATTTTAGTAGTGCTTCAAACTAAAAATATTTGTTTCGGTTTCTTGATGAAGTGACTGAAGTATAAATAAAACAGTACAGAACACTTCATTCTTAGTTCTGGAAAAACTTTTGGAATTTTTTTAACGGAATTCTCTTTTATGTATGCTTCAAGAAATCAGTTCTAAAGGTGACACTTTAAAACAACCACCACTGATGGAAGAACTAGTTCAAGAATTGTTTCTAAGAATGTGTCAGCTTTGTAAATCAAATTATTAATTTAGAATCATTCCTGTATTTGCACATTTCAAACAAATCTTGATCTGGATCTTTATATGGGTTCAAGAACTAGCCGTGGTATTAACAGTTTTTATCTGAGTTGTTTTGAATTAAAACATCTGCATGGGATTTTTTTTTTATTATTTAATTTTTTTTTTTCAAATGGCCTAAATTTTTGCTATATCTTTTTACCACAATATGTAAACTCTTTAGCATTCGGCAACCCTATTCAAGAGAAAGAAATATAAAAAAAAAACAAAAAATAACTGAGTTCTTTTTCTCTCATATAAAGCTCTCTTAAACTGCACTAAATAAAAGCTTTTTTTTTCTGCACCGAAAATTCCGACAGTCAAACACAGTCTAAATAACAACAATATAAAAATTTAGTATTAAAACTTTTCTAAATAGAATTTTATTATAATATAGAATCAAATTTTATTAAACAAACACCAAAAAAGTTAAATAATGTACACTACTATTAAAATTTCATATGAACAACAGCAGGTAATAGTAATAAAACAAATAAATTTAAAGTACAATTAAATCAATCAAACAAAAACTCTAAAATATTTTACAAAAAGCAAATATTTGTTTAAAAATTAAAATCAAATTTCCTCGCCACCAACTGACTTTTGTTGATCTGCCTTGCGTATCAATGTTTCTATCTCGAGACGTAATTTCTCGGTACCAGCACATATAAGATCTGGTTTCATTATATCAAATTTACCACCATAGGGATGTTTTACCACGCCACCGGCCTCTCTGATAAGTAAATAGCCAGCGGCACAATCCCAGGGATACATGTCTTCGATGTGAAATGCATCTAAATTACCAGCAGCTACCATACATAGGGCATCGACAACACATGAATAAGATAGTAATCTGTAATGAAAAATAATTAAAAATGTAAATATAATTCAGTTTATTTTATTCGTTTTATTATGGAATGACATACATATGTATGTATGTACGTACATATGATGAAATAAGCGAGCAAGTGAATAGTAGCTATAAATTAATTTTATAACTGACACACTTAACTATAAATAGGCTTTATTTTGATTAATGGCAATCATATAAATATTAGATAACTTGGAGGGTTAACGATCAAATTTTGCCTCTTAAATTTAATACTCTCACACGGTTTCACTAATACATTTATGCTTTTAAAATTTGATACAATTTTGCTTTCAAATTCTCGTTCCAATTCTGTTCTTCAAATTACAGGCAAGAAAACAGCTGATTGCAATTTTAATAAACACATTTTTTGGGTTTTCTTTATAAACATTCTGGCGTCATATTTTTTGGGTTGTTCCTTTTTTATAAATTATAATAATTATTATTTATAAATATAATAATCCACCAAATTAAAAAGCACTAATAAAAGTTAAATAATAAATATGTTGTTTTCTTTACATTTAAAAAAAAATGCTTTAAATTTGCGTGCAGCCTACGTCACAGCTTTCAATTTTTAGAAAGCTTTCAGTTTTAAGGAGTAGGTGTAAAAAATTGGAAAGCAAAACTTGAACGTGTAACTGCAGAGTAATAGAGGATTAATTTGTTAGATTTTTTTAATAATAAAACGTAATGAGTCCTAAGATAATGCATTTTCAGTAGTCTGCCTTTTAAAGAATTTAGATTGTTTCAGTTACATTTTATATCCACCACCACCAAAATTGGTGGCTATATGTTTGTAATTCGATATGTTACGAGTACATTAAGAAATATTTATCAGAAACCCAACAAATTTTATATTAACTTATAAATGAATGCCCGCTTGTGTGTCTAACGTTAAATGGGCTCATGTCGAAAAACAGTACCACAAATAACACGATTTCCTAAAATAGTTAATACATACTTTTCAAATTTATTTTGTTATTTTATTTAAATATTGTACATAATACCATTAAATTTCACACGCTTTATTCCTATGGTAAAAAAAACAAAATATGTATAATGAAAATAGTAAGAATCGGCCCATAATTCCTCATTGCTCCTATACAAATGTCTTTCCGAATATGTCCGAATATGAATATATTGCAAATGCCCATTAAGTGGCAATATCCATACAAAATTCACTAAATATATATATGTATATGTAGGTGCATATACCAAGAAATCTCGAGACTATTTTTTATGCCTCAAAAAAGAAAAATATTTTGCCAAACTGAATTTTGTGAACATGCATCTATAAATGACCATAGGATCACTTCTGAAAAACACACAAACTTACATGTGGTGGTAAACATGAAGTTAGCACTCAGTATCTAAATCTCAATCCAATTGAAAATCTATGGAACCATGTGGAGCAACATAACGGCAAAAATTGGTCTAGTGGAAGGAAATCCAAAATGCTTAATACGGAACTCCAAAAGAGCGCTGTGTGGCCCCGAAGATGCGCAGCTGTTATTAAAAACAAAGGATATCCTACTAAATATTATAATTTAAATTACTGCACAGTTTTTTTATGGTTGTTGTATTATGGAAAGAACACCATCGAAATGGAACAATTTAATAAAACAAAAAGTGGAGTGGCGTGATCTTAGGGTGACATGTAACACGTTTGAAGAATAAAGGTTAAATAATAAAAATAACGAACAATAGAAAATATTTGATTTTATTGGCAACTGATATGAAGTGTGCTCACCTCATGTTCACCACTGTACCTATTACATTAAAATTTTATAGAATAATATTTATATATGGTCCCATAAATTCATTAATATTCATAAATATTTTATAAATATCGTCACCGATCAATATGTTAATGTATACATGTATAAATATCGGTATGTAAATATTGGTTCACAATTGTACCTATACACAGTTCTAAATGAAGACCAGTTCAGAAAATCCTAAATTAATAGAGAACAAATTCAACACAAAATTTGTTTTATTAATGTATAAATTTTATAGCTATCAGCCACCTAATAGCACTATAACGTACAACTAAAATAAACCTTAAATATATAAAAATTAATTTTACAATATTTTATGGAGATTAAATGCATAAATATCGATAAAAATTAAAAAAAAGTAATTTTATGTATACAGAAATAATAATGGATTTTGTGGCAATCGGACAATAATATATATATTTTTAACACGAGTATATCGAGTATTTTTTACTGTTAAGGCCGAAATGTTATGATATAACTTATTTTTATATGCGAAATAAATTTAAAACTAACTTACGTTTGAAGTTAGTCCAAATATATAGTACATATATTTGTATTTTCCTTTTATAATATTTTCCTTATGTCGTTGTAAATAAAGAAATATGCACAGTCAAACGGGTAATTTAAACCAATTCTTAATTACATTAAAATGCTTCTGACTCGTCGTATGCAAACAAGAGTATTCCCCGCTTTCATGTTTATTATATTGTATGTATGAAGATGAAGTTAATAAAAAAAATTCTGCCATCACGGATAATATAGGTAATCCCGGTTAATCGCAGCAAACAATTTGAAAACATTGCAAATAAAAAACAATATACTGATACTTTTCCATCACGGTTTATCGGGGTTACCGGATAACCGAATCACGGATAATCGAGGCCCGACTGTATTAATAGGCCGAAACTTAATGAACCTAATATTTGCCCAAAAATCATTATTCGGCCTAACGAACTGAAACTTTATCTACTACCAATTCCAGAAAAAATTATCACCCCTATCGTGAATAAAAATTCCACATTTTTATTTTTTTAACATTTTTAACATTTTAATAGGAAAAATGTGAAAAGGGAACAAATTTCATGTGTAATTTTTATTCACGATAGGGGTGTATATTTTATTTTTATAACATGTTTCAGCTCATTTTTAAGTGCCATGCAGCTACCACTTTAATGAGTAATTGTTTGTTTGCTTAAATCTTTATAATTATCTCGTGTATTTATACTCTATACCACCATAGAGGTGAGAGTATATAGGATTTTTGCAGATGTATTGTAACGCTCAAAAATATTAGTCCAACACCCACCGTAAAGTATACCGAATTAGAATCACTTTCTGTCCGAAAAAAATCCCACAAAGAAGTTATATTAAAAAACTAAGCAGATCTAAAAAATTTGAGCAGATCGATCAATAATTATAGCTGACATATAAGGCCCATTTGCGAAGATCACTTAAATATGTATAAATCTTTGCTACTAAATTGTATGATAATCGGTCCATAATAGGTCATAGCAACGATTTTTGAAAAACTGTTTTTATCCATATATTCGGTGTAGGTTATTATATAGTCAGGCTTGACCGATTACACTTTCTTATTTATTGTAATAATATTTAAACCATAGAGAAATATACATATAGTAGAAATTCAGCTGTCAGAAACTTAACAAGACAGAAACTTGTCAATAACCAAAGTGGTATTAATGTATTATTAAAAAAAGTTACAAAAACAAATCAAACTGATGTTTGATTTTTTAACATTTTTTTTTGTGTTTGAGTTATTTTCTAGTTTCTGCTCTATGTGTATTTCCTTATGATTTAAACATTACAAACAAATAACTTTACAATTCTAATTATTAAGTTGAAAAATAATGGATTTCGAAACTAATCGAAATGTATATAACTTTGCTAGGCCGTCTACAACATCACTATTTACCATAAAACATTTAGCAATTTAAAATTTTGCTCACAAGTTTGTTTATTGTCTTAATAAAGGCAGTAACTTGTTTTTAATAACAAAAAATGTATAGCCAAACAATGCATAACAATAGGCTTTTAAAATAATATTTAAATAACTCACCGTCTTGCTTGAGCAGCTATATAATATATACGTTTAATATGTTTATTACGTATTTTTTTGGCATGCAATAATGATACCTCATAGCTCACATTGGCATCATTCATCTGTTTAAATATTATGGAAAATTAATATTTTAATTAACTTAATATTTAATATTTATTTCTACATTACCTTTTCACATTTGCTGACTGAAATAGGGTTTCCATTGCAGAATGCTCCTTGTCCTAGTTTAGTGGTATAGATTTTATTTTGTGGCGCCACATTTACAACTCCCAAAACAATTTCCTTGTTAATGGCCAAGCCAATTGAAACACAAGTATGCGGTATTTTGGCTATAAAATTAGAAGTACCGTCTATGGGATCTATTATCCAAGTTGGAGCATTTGTTAGCTCTTTTGTTACGTTATTATTTTTGGCCGTATCTTCTTCGCCAATAAATTTATGCTCAGGATATTTTTTCAAAATTTCCGACCATAGGAAATCCTCAATACGATTATCGTAATCGGTGACAACATCATAGAAATCTGATTTAATATCCACTTTTTTCGTATTCAAATTATAGCCTTCCATTAAGATTTCTCCAGCTTTTAAGGCCAGCGGATAAATGAAATCGTACAATTCATTTATAAGTTCTTTGGAGGCCATGTTTAAATTATTATACTGTCATAAAATTTAATAATTAAATATCAATTGATTATTAATTTAAAGTTTATTAACATAAATAGTCGAGTTTAATTTTTCAAAAATTTTTTGTTCATTAATTAAACTCACTTGATTTTTATAATTGCTACTGTTATTGTCAGATGTTTTGTAAACACTGACAAGTTTTCAATTTAAAAAATTTATTTTTTTTATTGTTTATTTCTTAGCCTCAAAACGAGTTTATTAACATGATATTCTGTTTTTTTTCTGTCTTCGTACAGACGACTTTTCTACTCAGTGGCAATGTCTATACTCTTCTCTTGCTTGACTATTTTATATGTAGAACTGTTGTTGAGATTACAGAGAAGAAATAATATTTTTTTCTGAACAGAGGCGTATTTAGCTAATATTGTACAAAATAGCATCAAAGTAAATGTTTTTGTAACTGTGTTGCTGGGTGTTCAAAGGTCACCAGGGTTAAAAGATTTGATAAGCCCTGGTTAATGTCCTGTAATTGCATTCACTACAATCCTAACATTGACCATATGTCCCTTGATAAACTACAGTCCGTCCTGTTCCACTAGAATCGGTTGCTCCCATACAGTTTGACATTATTTATTTCAAAGTAATATAAAAGAGTCTTTTAAACCAAAAAAAAAATTATTAAGCTTTTATTGATCCAGCAATACAAAATATTAATAAAAAAAAAAATAACTATATTACAAAGTTATATCCTGAATAAAACATACAACATAAATTAAAATCAATATACAGCAGTAAATCACTTTGCGTCGGTGTTACGTTCGAAAAAATACTACACAAATTGAAACGACGCAAAGTAAATTAAGATTTTCTATAGCAAACCATGTAAAGAACGAAGACAGTTACTTAAACGACGACTTTGTCGGCTTTCTTTTACATAAAATTGGTCCAATGTTTGCTGAGCAGCTTTTTTTTAACGTAAAATAAATTTCCTTGTAGCAATTGTCTGTATTAGGTAGGTAGGTAGGTAATAAGGCTGGTGTGAGTCACCTCACACCTTCACCCAGAGACCAATATGGCCCATTGCGATGCCTTGATAGAGGAAGTAATAGAAATAGGAAGTAAAGAAAAGAAGAGGAGGAGGAATATTAGATTTTTAGAATAGAGAGAAGAAGAAGAAGAAGAAGACCTGACCAAAACCTACTCAGACGTATGTCCTCCATTTATGAGACCCGCACTCCGTATATTGGTATGTAACCAGGCCATTCCCATTACGAATCCTATCAGACTCTCAAGCCCACAGCTCGAGACATCCCCTAATTCGCTCAAGAATCCATTACCCAGCCATCTCATTCTACTGCCCTGTAACCTGGGACAGTGGCACAGAATGTGCTCAACTGTCTCCAGTTCTTCCGGGTCCTCGCATAGCCTGCACATATCCGACAATTCGGATGCCATTCTCACCGCCATCCTGCCTATCATGCAGTGGCCCGTGATAATGCCAATCATGGTCCTAACGCAGATCCTACTTCTGCCCAACAGCAGTTCCGACTCAGACCTCCTAAGCACCGGCCATAACGTCCGTGAGACTTGGCAGTCTGTTCGGTTCCCCCAGGCTTGATTGGTTGCGTTTACAATCCATTCCTTAATCTTTCCGTAATAGAAGCCTATTGGAGGCCCGACTACCTCCATACGGTCATCCATCTCTGTGCTTGAGCCCAATCTTGCCAACTCATCGGCCACCTCATTACCGGCGATGCCAGAGTGACCCGGTACCCAGCACAGCCTGACCGTATAACACCCTAAGGCTGCCTCTAGAGCCCTCCTACAACTGTCGACTAGCTTGGAGTTCACATAACAGCCCCTTATGGCCAAAAGGGCCGCCTGGCTGTCCACATATATCGTGACCTCCGAGCCTCTGTCGATGTTGTCCCTCATCAGTTCCACGGCCCTCAAGATCCCTAGAACTTCCGCCTGAAAGACACTACAGTCGTCAGACAGCCTATATGACATTCTGATGTCCAGATCCTCAATATAGACCCCTGCGCCCGTGCCGTTCATCTTTGAGCCGTCCGTGAAAATGGCAAATCCGTCATACAGTTTGCCCCTTCCAGACCAGCTCTCCCTAGACGGCAATGTCACCTCCGGCAACCGCCTAATTGTCTGTATTACTACCACTAGCATTATCGTTGGATAATGCTTTACTTTTTATGTCATCAAATAAGCTTTTTGCTTTTGTCTGAAATACCATTTTACTCTGCGCAACTTGATTTTCAATCCATTTCGATTATCAAAGCACTTCTTGTACGGGTCATTGTTATTGCAAAATTTCAAAAAAATTAAGGACTCGAACCCAAAACAACGCAACCTCGAAAATCTAACAATGTACTGTGAAAATTAGTACTAATTAAGCAGTGACGCAATTACGATAAAAACGCTAAACGAAACGACGCAAAGGGAGGCATTGGTGTATAAATACATATGCTCAATTCACAAGTGATGTTGTGTTGTCGTAGGAGTACGTCATCTGAATTGTTAGGAATTTCTATATAAATATTTTGTACAACACCTACGACATTTTTACATATGTTTTACAAATGTTGCAAGAAAGTTTAAGTGTTGTAAAAAGTTAAAATACATGTACTATGTATCTCAACATAAAAATTACTCATTTTAGTTTTTAAAAAACCAAACGGTAACACTTAAATTATTTTTTTTTGTCATTTTGAATGTTTGACAATATAAACATACAACTTTGCTCAAAATTGCGTTCACAATCTGATAGTATTATCATACAATGTACAACATACAACATCACATGTAAATTGAACAATAATTACATACATAAATTTCACTAAATAGCCCCTAACCAAATAAATAATTAAACATAAATTGTTTAGTTAAGATAAAAATAAATAAAAATTAAAATAATATAAATTATTATTTATTTATTTATTTCAAGTAATAAGCCAATATATTACATATAAATTAACTAAGAGTAAATATATAAATACAAAATTATATACATACTAAATAGCCTCCCAACCAAATAAATAATCGAAATCAATTATTTAATTAAAATAACATAAAATAAATGTCCCAGGTAGTAAGAAAAAGAAAAAATATAATCCTAGGAATAAAATAAATTAGTAACCTCATTAAAAAGATATAAAACGAATGCTAAAAAATATTGCAAGACTTAACTAATGCCCCTAAACTATTAAGTTTAGCCAATATACAAGTCACAATGCCAGACGCTACATTAAACCCATAAAATATATTCGGCATTAAGAAAGCATAAGCTAATTTATATCTTATCTGACGAGATAAATATACGTTGTTAGAATAAATTTGGCGCAATATACCAAAGACTTTAGGATCAAACATGACACTTAGGCCTAATTTTCGGTCATTAGTTAACCCTTGGTAAACTAAAATACTAACTATTGTTTAACTATTACTTGTTATTCTTATGGCAAACTAAGCATTGCGAATAAAGAATCATTAGTTAAGCCTTTGACATTAGCTAACTAAAGACTGTGAATTCGGCTATTAAAGTTAAGTCGATTATCTAAATATACTCCTACCCATTTAACATTTTATCAACGGAGGTAATTCTAGAATTACCAAAAAGTATTGCCTTAGTTTTAGAAAGATTAACCAACAAAGTATTACAACAATACCACTGTAGAAAACGTACTAGGCCATTAATAATATTAGATTCCAAGACATCGGCATTGTCCCTATGAGATTTAAACATTAAAAAACGTCATCAGCAAATAGAGTAAAAGATCTACATAAACTAGAATCTATGTGAAAAGATATGTTTTTGACGTACATAATAAAAGAGGTGTTCCAAACATGGATCCCTGAGGAACACCAGCAAATAAGAGAAGTGTAACCGAGTAAACACCACCAACATTCACAAATTGACATCTCCGAAACAAATATGAATGGATTAACATACAGGCTGATCTAGAAAAGTTAAAAATATTAGTCTATGTAATTTCATTAAATAATTTCTTTTCTTCAAAATTTTTTTAAAACTTTTTTTGTACGTCTCTGTTGTCAATTTTAAATATTTCTTATCTACACCATGTTTGCTGCTCCATAGATAATTTTAAAAACAAGCATCTATTTTGTTTTGTGTACGAACAAAATATTCTAATTCTTTTTATAGTTATCATTTTTTAATCGTTATAGAACAATATGAAATATGTAAGTTATACAATTTTGAGTTTTTAAATGTTTAAAAGTTGAACGTGTTATGTAAACAGTGTAAAAGTCTAGCTAAAGCTATACAAATGCAAAGATTTGTTTGTTAAAAAAAAGAATTAGGGTTTAATTATATAATATTTAATTACATACAGTAGCTCACATCATATTTTATGTAGTGCATTTTTTTGTTTCAAGGTTCCATAAAAAGCGAGCTGCTTACAGGAACCTAAAAACAAAATTTGTGTCATTTAAAAGAAAAAATGTTATAACAAAAATAATTTATTGCAAAAATGTACATTTTAATATATTAAAACTAAAAATACAAAAAAAGCTCATTTTTCACGTCACAGCTTATTTTATGCTGGTACGTATGGGTTTCGTAAACTTTTAATTACACGATTTAATATTTGGTGTGATATCGTTTATTAAATACAACAAATTTAATGCGATTAGGCATAAATGCTACCAGTTTTTGGGTAATACTGGGCAAAATATTCTACCACTCCGTCAATAGCGCTTTTTTTTAAATCGTTTTTGTTAGAAATTTTGTGTTTCCAAATGTCACCACATTTGCACAATACTCGATTTAAACTTTGAATCGTTATCCTGGTAAAATCGAAAATCTTATATAAAATCTTATACCCAGGTTCTCTGCGCTTGCCAACAAGTTTTCCTTCAGAACCTGAAGGTACTTAATTTGTCCATGGTTGTTTCAACAAATGTTAAATTCTCAGTAACAAAAGCTGATATACAGTCCCCAAATCATGACACTGCCATCATCATGATTCACTGTTGCCTTTAGGTTTTCTTTTTTGAGTTCTATATTTGGTTTTCGCTAAACATACAACATGCCATCTAAACCGAATATGTTAAAGTTAATTGTTAAACCGAATTCCAAAATGCAGCTTCCTTGCAAAAATGTTCTTTGGTGAAATTTTTGGGTTTATAAACTCAAAGCAACATTATTTACCCAGGTCAGCTTCAATTTTGGAGGCCAGATTTGCTCTTATTTTTCTTAAAATGTGTTGCTCATCATGCTTATTGAAAATTGAATTTGGTGCCTTTCTGCCTTTATTATGGACCGGATCATGGAAGAAGCACTTAATAACTTTTTGGATTGTGGAAGCTTTAATGTTAACCATTTCTGCTACTTTTCGCTGTGGCCATTTTGGAAATGGATTAAAAACCAATTCTCGTTGCACGCGGACTTATTTGAACTATTTTAAATTGAGACTTGACGTTACAAAATTGGACTCATAATTCAACAGAAAATAAAGAAAAGGAAAAACGAAACCCCAATAACGCTGCATTGAGCTATCGGTACAGTATAAATTGACTGTATAAAAAAAGCTGTGACCTGAAAAAACGTTTTTTTTTTGTTTTTTAGTTTTAATATCTTAAAATGTATATTTTTGCAATAAATGTTTTTGTTTTCCTTTAAATGACACCAATTTAAGTTCCTGTTAATTTTCTTTTTATGGAGCTTTGAAAATGAAAAATACACTGCATAAAATAAGCTGTGAGCCACTGTACGTTTAAAAAAATTTTAATGGAAACTGTTTCAATATTTCATATACAAAATGAGGCCCTTGAACTCTATTATATTATATTGTATTGTAAAAAAAGGATTAAAAAGAAATTTACGATATTTTTGTATCAACGATATTTATACTATATCTAATTAGAAGAAAATTAGTCTCGAGTCAGAAAAAATATAAATGATAAGCAGAATTTTAGAAAAAAACACATTTTATTGCTGTATGTTTATTATTTATTTATTTAGTCTATGAATATAAATCCTTACAGACTATTAACAAAACTTATTAACTTAAACTTATTTTTACTTAAATTAGAAATATGCAAATAAAAAAGAAAAGAAACAACAATTGAGGAATACAATAATTTTACATTTAATAATATTAGAATTGACACCAATATCAACAAATTGGTATAAATTATTAAATTGTCTACATATTCTAACAAATGGGTCTGCATCAGCATAATTTGTACTACAGAATTTTACATGCAAAGGCTTATAGTATCGAGAATTACGACGTGGAACATTAAATTTTACAAATTTTAAAAGATATTCACAATTAATATTTCCATTTACAATATTCAACATAAAACATACATTTAACATAATACGTCGACTTTTCAAGGTGGGTAATTTAATTAAAGCCAATCTGCTCGTATAAGTTGGTAAATTAGAGTAATTCCATTGAAAACTTCTTAAACAAAAAAGCAAAAATTGTTTTTGCACGGACTCAAATTGTTCATTATAATAAGGATCCCATATGATGGATCCATATTCCCGAATGGGCCTAACTAGCGATACATACAGTTGTTTAGTTATGTATGGATCACAAAATTCCTTAGACCAACGCTTTATAAAAGCAAGGACACCTCTAGCCTTGTTTACAATATATATATATATGTAGTTTCTTCAGGATTTACATCAGTCATGGGCGAAATTAAAATTTTCCAGCACATGTGTTAGTTTCTAGATTTGTTGTGATCTCACAGATAAAACTTAAATCAGTTGCTGGGACAAAGTATACAAAGGTGACAATATTGACGTTTCAAAAGTGCTTTAATCAGCTGATAAGGCAGTTCTCTTAAAAAGACGAAGAAAAAAATATTTTGTGGTAGTATATTGGTACTGTGAAGAAGTACTACATATAAACAATAATGAAAGTTGGTTCCCTGAGCCAGTTCATATAGAAAGTGGTTTACATAAATGATGTTATAATACCATAAAATCAAAGGCACAGATTGTAAACAAAACAGAAAGCAAAAAATGGTATTAAAGAAATCAGGAACCAGCAACAAAGAATATATGGACCTCAAAAGGTTATTGGGTCTAAAATTTTAAGTTACAGCAAAACGAAGGGACATAACAAAAAATTTATAAATTTGGTAAAGAGCCAATGATTTGACAAACAATTTGCAATTGTAGTTTGAAAAGCAGCTGTTTTGCCAACTCTTCAACAATAACTTCGCATTTTATATAAAAGAATGCCGGCAAAAACTTGTGCTACCCCTTAATAGACGTCACTAATTCTTAATAAAACTCTAACCCTGTAGTTATAAAAAGCTGCAATGGGTTGGTATTGGGGTATGCACTCGAATAATGATTGTTTAAATAATTGAACAATTTCTTACGAATAATAATTTGAAGAATTTCAAAATGAACATTTTCGAATAACGAATAATTCGATTAATTTTATGTAAAATAATCGAATAAAACAAATAAATATTTTAATTTAAAATTTTGTGAAACAACAAGCAAAAACCACGATGCATCCCATATAAGGACGGGATAAAAGTAGAAGGTGTTATCGTATATGAATAAAAATTGGCATGCTGGTTTTATTTGTCAAAATTAGAAAAAAACGAATTTTTGAAAAAATTGGTGCAAGGACACTCATACCTTCCATACATCCTAACCTTAAAATTTTGAATAAAATCTACAATTCGGCTTTTAACGACTTAGAAACTTGATATAGTTCTAGATATATATAACGTAATAACAATTTCTGTTAAATTTTGTTTAAATTGCTGCAATGACTCGTTTTGCTGTCATATATCCTTTTTCTTAAAAGCGCAAATACGCTCTGAAAACCATCCAATTGTCAAAATTTTTATTTTTCTTCAGTACAAACTAAAAAAAACTCCATATCGGCACAAGACCATTCATACCTGTCGTACATCCTGAATCTTAAACGTTGGGTAAAACAAATGTATAAAAAAACATAAATGTTTTTTGTTTACATTTGTTGAAAAAGGAAAAGAAAGAAATATTGATCAAATTTGAAAATATAAACTTTTAAGTACATATGTATAACTTTTTTCAATTTCGTTTTCCAATATTGCGTTCTACAAATTTTTTTAATACATATATTTTGTTATCAGAATTTTTAATTAAAGAACCCATTATAAAATTAATTTACACGATTTTCGTTCAATTTAAATTAAATATTGTTAAACATGGCACTTAAACAATTGAGAAATTTAAATTGACTTTATTTTTTCACTTTTATTATTGTAAAAAGTAACGGTAATGACTGGTTTTAAGAATGTAAGGAATGACGATGAAAGTAATAGAAATTTAAAGAAATAAATAATAAAAAGTTATTGTTGTAAATCAAGATTTTTGTTTTGTAATTTAACTGTTGTTGTAATTTATTTATTTTTTTAGCCTGTTGCCAATTTAGCACTTTTCTGTTAGTAATATAATTAAAAAACTTTAATTAACCATTAATTATTACTTCAAGAGTTTGTTTCAAATTCTTTTAATTTTTTTTATTTTGTTTTTTATTTAATTTTGTCTATTCAAATCATTAAAGAAAATTAAGTTTTTGACCTTTTTACATACTACACAAATTTTCAATAAACCATCATACATGTAATTAGCAGAACGTGGATTTAGACATTAAAAATTGTACATATATATTAACAAATACATATTTATTTATATTTAAAATATAAAAAAATATATTTTTTTCTAATCAAATTACTCATAAGTATCAAAAAAAAAAAAAAAAAAAAAACATAAAAAATCAAACAGCAGATAAAACTTCTTGTACAACATATAGGATATAAAAGTGAATTATATAGGCGTTAACATTTAATTATTTTTTTTTTATAGTTGTCATCAAAATGGGCAACTTCTGTTTTTTTCCCCTAATAGGAGAAAGTCTAGGCACTTAAAAAAAATAAAATTAAAGAAATCAATTAACACTATTTTTTTTAAAAAATTTTTTAAGAAATTTTTCCAATTTCAACAAAAAATTTATGTAATTCTCGACTTGTAAACAAAAAAGGGTTTTTAGCTAAAGTTTTTTTTTTTAATTTTTGAAGAATGCTTATCTATTTTCAAGTATTTCTGCAAAAAAAAATAACAAATTAATGAAAAAAAACAAAAGTTAGGGCCTTTTCCGCAAACCATTTAATTTAAAATTACCAAAACATGATTTTAGACATTTCTAAAAAAAATAAAAAAAATTGTTGTAGGTGAAAGTTAAAGATTCTAAAAGCAAAAGGTATAAACTTCAAATTAAAAAAATATTACGAAAATTTGTTAACACTATTTTTTTTAGAACTCCACCAAACTTTTTGATTTTTAAAAGTTTTACAAAGTACATATAATCGAAATATTTAACTTCAATATTTTTTGCTTATTGGGAATGTTTTGAGTAATTAACAAAATAAAAAAGTTAGTGATATCTCAAAAAATGAATTTTTGACAACTATTTTTGTAAACCTAAAACCCATGCCTAAAACATTTCTTTTTTTAATTTTATTTACGAGTATATTGAAAAATACTTGACTTTAGCGACCCCTAATGACGAGAAAATATGTTATATCAGCGTGGTCGTTCTTATACGAATGAGTTAACTAAGTACCTTTAAAAAATACTAATTTCATTTACAATGGTGATAAATTTTTTTTTTATTTTTGTGTATTGGACAAAGTACTGTGCGATGTAGTTTCACAAAATTAACAATAAAATCAAAACTATTGCGGACTTATCTGCCTATAAGGCTATAGAAAAATATTGGAACTTTTGTTATTACATATCTCTATTTTTTATGAATTTTTTAAAAACAAAAAAATTTAAATACATAATATTTTTCTGTCATACATATCCATATTCGAAAAAAAGAATAATGGAATAAAGAAAGAAAAAGAAAAATAAGTTGGTATCAAAGAAATCAGTTTTAACTAAATTCAACAACTGCCTTATTGTGAAATATAAACCATGTTTAAAAATTAACCTCACTCAGCTCAAACCAAAATATAAAAGGGGATAAATGTGGTAAAAATACACTTGTTCTCCTCTATTTAGTCTCCTCTTCAATTATAACTTCAGATATTTATATAAAAGAATGCTTGCAAAAATGTTTGCTGCCTGTTATTAGACTTTCTATCTCTTCAGAAAAGAAAAGATTTTGCCCGCTATCTGCCATTATTTAAAAGCTGCTATGGATTAGTATCATCTTCCCTAATTGTCCCCAACTTTGGCTAATTGAATCATATTATGCCATTGTCAAAGAAAACTTAAAGCGGATTCGTGCTGTAGTTCTTGACAATAAAAAAATAGATTTTTATAGACAGGAAATAAATTTTAACTTTTCTTAAAAATATTATCAAATGAGTATCAATTTGTGGTTCGAAAGTATTCAATCGCTTTTATTTTATATGAATATATGTACATAAGTAGGTAATGCTTAGTTAACTCACGTTGATTTTTAAATTGTAAATTATTCTCGTATGATGTATGAAACATTCGAAGCTGATTCATTTGTTTGACTTTCAATTTAAAAAATATATACATTCAGCATTCTGATAGTTAGTGCTTTCATGAGCTTTGTAATCATCAGTGTAATTGTTTAATATAGCTACATTTTAATTAAAAATTTCTTAAATTCTTTATTTTTAATATTTTCTATAATCTAACCTCTATATATATATATTATTCCTTTTCAGGGCCCTCCAACTGGTCCAGGACAAGGTCCACCAGGTCCTCCCGAACGTGCTGGACAGGAGAACCTACATGCTTTGCAACGTGCTATTGACACCATGGAAGAGAAAGGTCTGCAAGAGGATCCTCGATACACTCAACTTCTCGCCATACGAGCCACCTCAAAACACCAACATTTAACCAGCAATCAAATAAATATGTTGAGAACACAAATAACAGCATATCGTCTATTAGCACGTAATAAACCCATTTCCATGCAAATGCAACAAGCATTTCAACAGGCAGCCCAACAACAGCAGCAACAACAGGGGCCACCTGGACCTACTATACCGGGACACCCGGGTGTACCCGGACCAGCACCAGGTCCTCCGGGACCACAACAGCCTGGTCAGACAGGTACACCACCGCAATGCCCAACACCGCCAGCGTCGCCGTATGGTCAGCCACCGGGACCAGGCAAAATGCAACCACCACCTCATGTGCAACAGCAACAACAGCAAATGCCACCTGGTCAACTTGGACAGATAGGTGGACCCGGTCAACCTGGACCTCCACCTATCCCACAAGATATGCATCAAATGCCCAATGGCGGTAAACCATCAGGACCAGGACCTATGATGGGTGGTGGACAGCCACCCATATCATCTCCCATGCCCGCCACCATGGCAGCTCAAGGTGTACGTCCTTCAGGACCAGCTGGTATGCCTCCACAAGCAGTACCCAAGCAAGGTGCACCACCACCACAACAGCCCATGCCTAAACCAAATCGCATTACAACGATGGCCAAACCACAAGGTTTGGATCCCATCGTTTTATTGCAAGAACGAGAAAATCGTATTGCTTCTCGTATCGCTTTACGTATGCAGGAACTGCAGCGTTTACCCGCCACTATGCCGGAAGATTTAAGACTGCAGGCGGCTATTGAATTAAGAGCATTACGTGTGCTAAACTTTCAAAGACAATTGAGGACTGAAATAGTCCAATGCACCAGACGTGACACTACTCTAGAAACGGCTGTAAATATTAAAGCCTATAAGAGAACTAAACGACAAGGTTTGCGTGAAGCGCGTGCTACCGAAAAACTGGAGAAACAACAAAAACTGGAAGCGGAACGTAAACGTCGGCAAAAACATCAAGAATTTCTGGCGGCCGTTTTACAACATGGCAAAGATTTCAAGGAATATCATCGTAACAATAAGGCTCAATTAGCCAGAATGAATAAGGCCATTATGAACCATCACGCCAATGCTGAGCGTGAACAAAAGAAGGAACAAGAACGCATTGAAAAAGAACGTATGCGTCGTCTGATGGCCGAAGATGAAGAGGGTTATCGTAAACTTATCGATCAAAAGAAAGATAAACGTCTTGCATTCCTGCTCTCGCAAACCGATGAGTACATTAGTAATCTCACACAGATGGTAAAGCAACACAAAGACGATCAAATGAAGAAAAAGGAAGAAGAACACAAACGTTTGCTGCAATACAAGAAGGAATTGTTAATGAGTGGCGAATATATAAATATCGATGACAATAGTGTAGCGGCAGATTTGCATGTCGCCGTTATGGAACAAAGCACTGGTAAGAAATTGACCGGAGATGATGGTCCTTTGCTTAAACATTTGCACAGATGGCTAGAACAACATCCCGGCTGGGATTGGATGGAAGACGATGACATCTCCAACATGGAGGAAGAAGAAGCCAAGCACAAAGAACAAAAGGAAAGAGAAGAGGAGGGAGAAGCAAAATTGAAAGAGGAAGAAGAAAAGAATGAAGAAAACTCCACGATTGAGGATCCATCCGGGTTTTTGAAAAAGGTTAAAGTTGAAGATGATGAGTACCGCACAGAAGAGCAAACCTATTACAGTATTGCCCATACTATACACGAAAAAGTCACAGAACAGTCCAGTATTTTGGTTAATGGTAAATTGAAGGAGTACCAATTGAAGGGTTTGGAATGGTTGGTGTCTTTGTATAACAATAACTTAAATGGCATCTTAGCCGATGAAATGGGTTTGGGAAAAACAATTCAAACCATTTCCTTGGTAACATATTTAATGGATCGCAAGAAGGTCATGGGTCCATTTTTAATTATTGTGCCACTTTCTACATTGCCGAATTGGGTTTTGGAATTTGAAAAATGGGCTCCCTCAGTTTGTGTAGTCAGCTATAAGGGTTCTCCCCAGGGTCGCAGACTCTTGCAAAATCAAATGCGCGCCACTAAATTTAATGTTTTACTTACCACATATGAATATGTTATTAAAGATAAAGCAGTATTGGCCAAGATCCAATGGAAATACATGATTATTGATGAAGGTCATCGTATGAAAAATCATCACTGCAAACTTACACAGGTTTTAAATACCCACTATATAGCTCCCTATCGTTTACTGTTGACCGGTACTCCATTGCAAAACAAGCTACCCGAGCTGTGGGCTTTATTGAATTTCTTGCTACCCTCAATTTTCAAATCGTGCTCTACATTTGAGCAATGGTTTAATGCTCCCTTCGCCACCACTGGCGAGAAGGTCGAACTAAATGAAGAAGAAACTATTTTGATTATCAGACGTTTGCACAAGGTGTTGCGTCCCTTCTTGCTTAGACGTCTGAAAAAGGAAGTCGAACATCAATTACCCGACAAAGTTGAATACATCATCAAGTGTGACATGTCTGGCTTGCAGAGAGTGCTCTACAAACACATGCAAAGCAAGGGAGTATTGCTTACAGATGGCTCAGAGAAGGGTAAACAGGGCAAGGGTGGTGCCAAGGCTCTTATGAACACCATTGTGCAATTGCGTAAGCTTTGCAATCATCCATTTATGTTCCAGCATATTGAAGAAAAGTTTAGCGATCATACCGGAGTTCACGGCATGGTTTCCGGACCGGATCTTTACAGAGTATCGGGTAAATTTGAACTGCTCGATCGTATCTTACCCAAACTCAAAGCCACCAATCATAGAGTTTTGCTATTCTGTCAAATGACCCAATGCATGACAATTATTGAGGACTACTTGGGCTGGCGACAATTTGGTTACTTACGTTTGGATGGTACCACCAAGGCCGAAGATCGTGGTGAACTTTTGCGGAAATTTAATGCCAAGGATTCAGACTATTTTGTTTTCCTTCTGTCAACTCGAGCCGGTGGTTTAGGTTTGAATTTACAAACAGCCGATACTGTGGTAATTTTCGATTCCGATTGGAATCCTCATCAGGATTTACAAGCTCAAGATCGTGCCCATCGTATTGGTCAACGGAATGAGGTGCGTGTCTTGCGTCTAATGACGGTGAATTCGGTAGAAGAGCGTATTTTGGCAGCGGCACGTTACAAGCTGAATATGGATGAAAAGGTTATTCAGGCGGGTATGTTCGATCAAAAGTCAACGGGCAGTGAACGTCAGCAATTTCTGCAGACCATTCTACATGCCGACGATGCCGATGAGGAAGAAGAAAACGAGGTGCCCGACGATGAAATGGTCAATATGATGATTGGTCGTAGTGAAGAGGAAATTGAGTTGTTCAAAAAGATGGACGTCGAGCGTAAGAAAGAGGATGAGCGTTTACATCCAGGCAGAGAACGTTTAATAGATGAATCTGAATTACCTGATTGGTTGACCAAGGATGACGATGAAGTGGAACGTTGGCATACCTATGAGGAGGATATTATTTTGGGTAAGTGGGCATCAGTTTAAAAAATATATTATTCTGAACTAGTTTTCGCAAACTTTATACCAATAACTAACAGTTCGCGAATTTTTCGTTTACATAATAATATTTGTTTTCCTTTTTATAGGTCGTGGTTCCCGTCAGCGCAAGGAAGTCGATTATACTGATAGTCTTACCGAAAAGGAACTATTACGAGCCATCGATGATGGGGCTGAATTTGAAGACGAAGACGAAGAGGAAGAAGCTAAACGCAAGCGACGTAAACGTAAAAACCGTAAAGATGATTCGGATGATGAATCTGTGGTGGGTCACTCGATTAAACGCAGACGTCGTCAAAACATTGACAAAAAACTTAAGAAGCAAATGGGTAAAATAATGTCGGCTGTTATTAAATACACGCATGAAGATGGGCGCATCATATCGGAACCTTTTATGAAGCTTCCTTCCAGGCAACGTTTGCCAGACTATTATGAAATAATTAAACGGCCGGTAGACATAAAGAAAATCCTTCAACGTATAGAAGATTGTAAATATGCAGATTTGGATGATTTACAAAAAGATTTTGTGCAACTTTGTCAAAATGCTCAAATTTACAATGAGGAAAATTCTTTAATCTATTTAGACTCCATAGAACTGGAGAAAGTGTTTGTGAATGCCAAACAACGCATACAAGCACAATCTTCACAAAATTCCTCCACCACTGGAGAAGGTGGCAATCTATCGGATAATTCAGATAACGATGACAATTCCGGGCAAGATAATTCAGATGATGAGGAGATTGCCTCAACATCAGCGGCCGCGGTTAAAATGAAATTAAAACTTAACAAAACTATAGCTAGCACACCCACCACTCCAACACCCTCAGCGTCGTCAGCTGCTCCTCCAGTTAGTGCTTCGACCAGTAAAAAGCAAACAAGACGTAAACGTTCCCAGAAGAAATATACCATATCGGACGACGATGACGACGATATGGATTAGCTACCACTTGGAGTGGTATTCTCTTTGCAACAACAGCAACCAACTCATAATGAATAAAAATAAAAAAACTTGAGCGGAATGATACAAAACACCATTCTCTATAAACAATTTTAAACATTGGTTTTTCGGTTTGATTTAGTTGTTAATATTTTTGCTTGTCCTTACTTTTTTTAATATATTTATTCTTATAATTGGTTTAAAATTTTATTCACTCTTATAGATTTTGTAAAATTTTGTTCAATAATTTGCTTTTAATCAATTCTTTTTTAAGTATGTCTTTTGTTTCGAAACACATTGTACGTATTTATTTTAGTTTACTTTTATTATAGACGCAAATAAAAAATATAATATATAAAATATACAATTTGCGAACGATGAAAATAAAAATTCATCATAATTAGATTTCAAAAGAAAATTGAAAAAAAAATGTAATTCAAAATTATTCTAACATACATTTATTAAAGAAAATATTCAATATAAAATAAAAATACTTACATAAAACAATATTAATATTTCAATTTTATTGTGTGTATGGACCATGATTTGTTGAACAAATGAAATACAAGCAATTGCAAAAATATACATTAAAAACTTACATTTGAAATTGTATCAAACGTTTCACTGTGGTGGGTGTCTGACTCCAAGAACTCAATTTTTATATGGAATTCTAAAACAGACTATAGATCTTTTAAAAGTGGTCTAAATTGAAAAGTGCTAAATCTGGCGTTTTTCCCCTTTTTATTTTTTTAACATTGAATTTGAATAGGAAAATGAGAACAGGGAAAAAGCTCCCGCGGAATTTTTATTCATGATTGCGCTGAATATCTTTAAACATAAACGCATGGTGTAATTAACAAGGTGAGTGCAGAAGCACTGACTTTGTTTACAATTTACTTTTGTCAATATTAATACTTTGTATTTGTTGCCGATTTGAACTCACCTTGTTAATTACATCATGCATAAATGGTATTAATTAATGCCAAATATCAAATAAAATATAATTGAGATTCTGCCAATAGTTCGTCAACATATTATAAAATTACGGTCGCCCCATCGATCGTATGTGGAGCCTTCTCCTTATGTTCTCACAGTATCATTTATACATATGCATGTACAAGGAGCTATCGGACCACTCAGTTACAGTGATTAAATAATCTCTTTATCTTTAATTATTTTCCGGATTTAATCTTTTAGTTCAAAATAAAAATTATCAATATAGTTTCATATTATAGTTTCTCTAGACTACTGATATTTAAAAATGCCATCAACCAATTTGAAATTTGGAAAAAATTATACATTTTAACAATTATTTTTATTCGATTATATTAAATAAATTTATTCGTCATTCGAACGCACATTATTCGAATGTATAGCGTAGTATTTACATACGGTGGTGGTCATTAGGTTATATGCTGTTTGTTGTATTGCACTCTTTCCTAAACATTTCTTCTATTTATGGTTAATTGCAGTTAATAGGCAATTTGAGCTGGACAATAATTTGAAACGTGAAAGTAAATTTATACGTTTTGTTAGTTTTTTTTTTAGTAAATTTATTTATTTTGTTAATTTTTCGCGGTTAGTTTGTTTGAATTAATAAGTTTTGAAAACATATTTATGAAACAAAAGATTAAATGTCAAAAAATACTTTTTAGGCATGGATAAAAATGGCCAGCTCAATCTACGGATATCAATCCAATTGAAAACCTATGGAATGGTGTAGAGAGCTACAGCTGCGTGCTACTAATTAAGGACAGTAGTGTTCAATTTTAAAATTTTTCTCGGCAAAACTTTCCATCACTTCAAAGTACGGTTTTCCAAATTTTCTTATTTAAAACTTTAGCCTTATGCAAAAGGTTTGCGTTGTGCGATGCAGCCACAAAGAGAAACTTCATTAAGCTTTCGTCCCATCCGATGTATTTGTCTGAAAGTTTTAAAGTCTTTTGTTTGTTTTTCGCTGTTTGGGACCTCTTGCAACATTTGTAGTCATCCCATGTGTATTTAAGTGATTGATGGCGTTGTATAATTTTCCTTCGGAGCAACCAAGCAAATTAGAAATTTGTAATACAGTTTTACCAGAGGTTTTTAGGTTATTAATAAGTGCTTTACCCATACCTAAAACTTTATAATTTGCATTAATGCTCTTTTAATACTTACCGACAATATTTTTGGGATACAATTTGAAAATATGCTTAAAATAACGCACTATTTTACAAAATAAATTAATGATAGAAATAAATGAGGAATTAAGATCATAAAACATAAAACAGAAAATTATTGTGCAAAATATGTACCTTTAAAATTCCAAAGAAACATTTAAAATTTTAAATTAGGTGAGATTAAAATTATGTTTTAATTATATGGCTATCACTGTATGTAATAACCACACTGTAGTTATTTTATTCTCTCTTAATACTAAATATTTTTAGTAATATATTTAGTGTTAAGAGAGAATAAGAAGGAATTTCTTCCGCGTTATACAAAGGAATTTACTCAAACAGGTAGTAATATAAAATTAGGCGATTTAACATACATACATATAGATTTTAACGTAAACATACTTAGATTAAATAACGGTTTACACTACCCACTCTACCTCTGTGTGACTAACAGGTGTTTATAAATAAAATGTTGCCTGTCATAACAACACTTTGTCATACTCTTTTAAGAGTAACTGCAGTAATTTTGTAATATAAAAGAGAAATTGTGTATAAAAAAGGTTACTTGATTTACAACATACTCGTAAGAGTACAAATACTTGCACAATAACAAAAACCACACCAAACATGAATATAGGTTAAAAATCCCATTATATACACGCATACGGCTATTTAGAGAAAAGCTGAATACAACCTGATTCATAAAAACATTAACAAAATACAAAACATGAAATAGAAACAACTAACAGAAAAAACCACATTCCATACATGGTAAGACCAGGTGAAAGACGTGCAATACAGGCTATTTGGCAGCATTTAGTAGAACAACTCTAAATATTAAAAGAAAAAATAACGTATTAAGGACATACATACTTATTTAATAAAATGACAAAGAACAAATAGAATTAAAAGTTAACCAGCCGCAAAAACAAAACATTTGCACAATTTTTATTGAATTGAGAGTTTACTTTAAGAGATGAGGGAAAAATCAATGTCTTAAGTTTTAGAGATTTAAGAGGAGAACAGCGTGTGTACGACCATTTGAATAAAAAAAGTTTGTGGTATGAATGGTTTAGTATCAAACCATTAAGACGTGGCGTTGGATGGCAGAATTTTAATAAAGAAACGAATTTTACAAAAAATAAATAATACCTATTAAAACCAATGCATTAATATTAACAAATAACTTAAATAAACAAGTTTATATCTAAATAAAAGCATAAATATTAAACCAACAACAAATTTATGTAAAGTAGTGAAAGTGTAAAAGAAATTTCAAGTTATTTTTAACAAAAAAAAAATGTGTCAATTTAAATTTGCACAATTTATCGACAAATGATTACGAAATTAACTTGGATTACATTAAAAAAGTGCTAATTTTATAAAGTAACAAACATCATGTCTGCAAACACAAATAATACATTACAACGACGCAAAGCGTCTAAAAACAAATCAAAACATTTTAATGACAAAGATCAGTTAATAACCGCTGTCGCAGAGGCCCCAGCAACCATTCAAACTGATAAACACGAAAGACTTCAATCGGGCAGAGAAAGCAACAAACTTGAAAATAAGAAAAACAACTACAACACAGTGAACTGTTCAGATACAGCCACAGCTGCGGTAGCGGCAGCAACAACAACATTTACCACCACAATACACAACTTATGCAATGGAAATATTACACCAATAGTAAATTGTTGTCGTGATATAAACTGTTGCTTAAATGCAACAACCACAGCCGCATTAGCCACTTGCCAGCCACTACTAAGAGACTCCACCACAACAATATCGAAAGAGTCTAGCCTAAGACGTTCCATATCCAGCTCTCGGTCATTTTTAGCCAGTGATATAGAGCCCAGACCAGTATCACCCGAAAAACAGCCTGCACTGGCTAACACTTTGCAGCCGGATAAGTTTGTTTTGCAAATAAATTTAGATCTATTTGCTTGGACTCTATTTGTGTTGGGCTTTTTAACGCGCTTCTATAAACTATCCTATCCGCGCAATGTGGTCTTTGATGAACTGCACTATGGCAAATTTATTAGCCATTACATAAGAAATATATTCTTTTTCGATCAGCATCCACCTCTAGGCAAACAGATTATTGGTTCGGTGGCACAATTTATAGGTTTTAATGGTAATTTTTCGGTATCACGTATTGGCTCGGAATATAATGAGAATATACCTATATTTTGGTTACGTTTTGTGCCGGCCCTGTGCGGCAGCCTCTTGCCCAGTACTGTCTATCATCTGCTGCTGGAGGTTGGCATTTCGAAATGGTGCTCTTTATTGGGCGGCCTTTTGATTGTTTTTGACAATGCTCTGCTCACCCAGTCACGTTTTGTTCTAATGGAATCTATGCTGCTGCTGTTCTGTTCGGTTGGTTTATATTTTTTGTTGAAATTTCAAAAATCCCAATTTCCCCAAATAAGTTGGTTGCTGTATGGTGTAGCAGCGTCCTGCCTGCTGACCTGTGCCATGTGTGTGAAATATGTGGGATTTTTAACGTTTTGTTTGGCTGGCTATTTGATCTTACACTACTTTTGGAATTTGATATACGATGCCACTAAAACGAGTAAGTAAAATTTTTAATTTATTATACATACACATGTGTATGTACAGTCGTAATTCAGCTTTCAAGAGATTTGCGGCTCTTCTTCTTTCACTCTGGGCGTCGTCTAACTGTACCGCGTTACGGTTTCTCGAAGTTGTGCATTGGTCATATGCGTTCGTTTTGGCTTTATAACCTATAAATTATTTTAATACTTTAAGCGTTTCAGCTTCTTATATGAAGGTATAGGTCGACTTGGGACTTACTTAAATCGACGTGAAATAACCTAGAACCGTTCCATATTAAAATTAATTTAAAATTATTTTATTCGTGATCTTCACAAAATTATCATTTTATTTTTTTATGCAAGCAACTTGTTAATTAGTTTCCAGCAAATATTTTAAACTTTATAGATTTTTAATATGACATTAAATGAATTTTAAAAAATGTTATATTGTAGAGTCCTCTCGGTTTCTAAAAACAAAAAACGAAATATGTAGTGCTATATACGGCTATGGCGAATCTTAAATAATCTTCACTTAAATATAATAAGAATTACACATCCTTATTTATTTTTTGCTAGGGTTTTGGATCCGGGAATTTTGAAATTTTATCTAATTTTAAACATTTATAATTAACTATCTACTATTAACGATCATGTAATAAGTACTCCTGAGTCAAAGCTGCACGATGTGAAACTTTAAGATCGGTTAACATGTCCTCTAATATATCACAAACACTTTTGCTTTGGTACGCATTTCTATTCATGCCAATACCATATATAGCAAATACTGCCGCTGTTGTTCTAAAAATAAATAAATAATAAAATCGTTATATTTTGGGTTATATGGGCGGTGCCACGCCCATTTGTCCACTCACCCTTTCTATAGTCAAGAATTTATTATTTCGTAAGAATATCCTATTATGAACATTTAATGACGATCAGTTCAGTAATTAAGACTATATTACGATTTTTAATTTCCTAAAAAGGGACGTGGTTCCACCCACTTTTCTCCTGGTATGTATTCCTAATTATGCCAATGTATCACTAATTATTGACATAGGTCAAAAAATGCCCAAAATATGGCGATTTAAATTTTTGTGTTATACATGTGTTTGTACAATCAAAACTTCATATAACCTATTATTCCTTCTAGAGTCACAGTAACATGCTGTGAAAATTTCAGGAAGATCGGTCCAAGGGTTTGGCCTCATATTAAGCACAAACATACAGACCGACAGACAGACATTCATTTTTATATATATGTATAGAAGATAGATGTAATTATCAATTCTTACCATAATTTACAGATTCCGTCTATTCATCATGAGGCTTATTTTAGCTGAATTTCATCTTAATAACGTTAGTTTAATGGTTTTTATAATGATACTCGGGAGTTAAGTTTATTTGGGAGCTATTGCCAATTATGTACTGACAACTACAAAATCCTGTAGTATAATATACATATATACAAGATCTATGAATAATCGGTACCGTTATTTATAAGAGATTTATACGTACTTAGTGATTATGGCAAGTGAACTTTGCATGGGGCCTATAGCCAAACATGTACCAAACCGAAACAAATATCGTGCTGATATTTTTTTTTTGGATTTTGTATTGATATGTCATTTTAACGGCAGTTACCTGTTATTAAGCCATATTTCGGAAAGAAACTTGTAATTGGTCAATGATAAATCATGGACCGGTTCTTACAATTTTTATAATAGTTTTATTATAAAAATAACTTGCGGACAAATATCTATGTATTTAAAAATATGTGAAAAATATAAATTTTTTTTGGAAGTTGTTCTACAGGATCGATTTTTACTAATTTTTAATACCAAACTGCTTAGAAGAATTATAAATATTCTTTTGTAAACTTTGTATGTATTTTGAAAGTGTTTTGTTATTTATGTATTTTGAAAGTGAAAGTGTTTTATATAGACAGTCGGGGATAGCTCTATCGACTGAGTATTTCATAAGTATCAAGAATATATATATACTTTGTTGGACAGCATATTTCTTAATGTTTCACACGGAATGACAAACTTATATATTCAACACTTGTGGTGGTGATGGTTTTAAAAAGCATTCAGAAAAACTGTTCCCTCAAAGAAAACTTTTCCTATGTAGGATAAACAAACAAGATTAATGGAGTACACCTAAAAATTAGCAGAAACATGGTATACAATTTTAATAATTACATTATTTCGGAAATTAATAGAAGATTTAAAAAGTTTCATTTTCGGATTGAAACGAATAATGAAAAATCTTAAAACGATAAAAAGTTTACATTGGCAATTTTGTACGGAATAATTGCTTGATATATGTATTTAAATATGAGGATTTACTATATTTTTAAAAATAGGCCCAAATTATATCTAAAAATATTAGATATAGAAATAATATGAAATAATAACGAATTGCAGAATTGTAGCCTTTCAACTGTTCTGACCAAAAACCGTAAAAACTTGTGTAATTCGATATTAAACATTCACCAAGAAAATAAATTTGCTTGAAAACCTTTGATCTAAACTGTTTGTACTATATTTGAAATAATTTCCCAGATTCTAATTAAATTATAGTCGTAAATTGTCTGTGGCAATAATTTTATCATCTCGAAGCTCCTAACTCCGAAATAATCTTTAAAATTTGGCACTCACTGTTAAAGACTAGACTACCCACTAAATGTCTTCCAAGAACTGCGTTTTAAAAATATAAACCTTTATGATTCCGACAATTAGTAGGAGTGATTTACCATCCACTTCAAAAACTAAACTTTGTTCCTTCAGAATTCAAGTTTGGGAGTTTGTACGTTAATCTTACATTTTACACTACATATTCAATCAATCCAAAAAAAAATCAATTTTTACTGAAAATTTTTATAAAAAACTTAAATCATCAACTAGACCGTAATTAACTGATTTGTAAATTTTAAAATAAAAAACTGTCCAACACAAAATTTGATACCGAATAATGAGTCCAATTTCATAGTAATAATTACACATCCAAGAATAAGAGTAAGATTAAGCTTTATAGAAATATAAGTAAATATACATATACATACAGTAAAATATTTATTACAGAAAACCAACAATACTAATCTCAAAAAATCTTTCTATTTTTCAGCATTTCACATACTTCTACAAACTGCCGTACAATTTTTCATATTCACCATCATACCGATTTGTATCTATTTGGGTATATTCTATATACATTTGAACACTCTTTACCGTGCTGGACCGCATGACAGTGTTATGACGAGTGCTTTTCAGGCTTCGCTAGAAGGCGGTTTAGCATCCATAACAAAAGGTCAGCCCATACAAGTGGCACATGGTTCACAAATTACCCTGCGGCATACACATGGTCGCACCTGTTGGTTACATTCACATGCTCACGTTTACCCAGTGCGTTATCCCGACAAACGTGGTTCATCTCATCAACAACAGGTGACATGTTACTCCTTTAAAGATGTCAACAATTGGTGGATTGTAAAAAGGCCGGAACGTGATGACTTGGTAGTGGGTGACGAACCCGATGCTATACGTCATGGTGATATAATACAGCTAGTGCATGGTATAACGAGTAGGGCGTTAAATTCTCATGATGTGGCAGCACCAATAACACCACAGTGTCAAGAAGTTTCTTGTTATATAGACTATGAAATCAATATGGAGGGAGAGATTTTGTGGAAAGTTGATATTCTCAATAAGGAGGCGGTAATAGATTAATTTTGGTTTAAGATAAATGCAGTGTCATGTTAATGTTTATTTTTCTTTGGTGTAACTAGGAGGGACCTATTTGGCATGCTATTAAATCTGAAGTACGTTTAATACATGTTTCAACCAGAGCTGCTTTAAGATACACCGGACGTCTGTTACCTGATTGGGGTTTTAATCAACATGAAATTGCTGCCGATCGTGTTATAGATCATAAGGATTCCATATGGAATGTTGAAGAGCATCGTTATACGAAAGGTAATTATTTTGTTTGTTCATTTTGTTAAGTATAATTGAACTAAAAACAAATTACTTTGACTTTAACTTGAACTTGTTCAATCCTTTCAATTTTTACCTAGAATATAAAATGTTTGTTAAACAAATATAATTTCAAATGAGTGAACTGAAGGGGTAATGACTTAACACCATCTGGAAAGTATTTATCCATATAAAATAGAAACGCATATCTTTACAAACATACTATAGGCCAGGTTTTATTTAAATAGAAGTAGTATTATATATCTTTTTATTGCATTTTATTAATATGCATCACAAATTGCAGATCACAAAGTAATTTGCATTTGAAAATTCCAGTTAATTTTGTTGGATTTTTTTTTGGTTTTTTCTTAATTGTTCTTGGAATTTGTTAATGTTTTTTTGTTAAAACGATGCGTGTTATGTATTTTCCAGTTATTATTAGTAATAATATTGTCCTTGTTGTGCGAAGATCTTTGTGTTGAAAATGCCGGAGGTAAAATAATTTAAAATTTCCGAAGAAAAAATTTTACAGCTTTAAAACTATGGCAAATAAATTAAAAACATTTGCGACATGTTTAGTAGATGTTGTCAAGATAAATTGGTCTATAGTCGGAATGGTTGTCTAAAATTGTTGAAAGCGGGAGAGGAAAGAGCGCTAAACATACATTTGTCCCGCCCAGAATTTAACGACCACCTAAGAAGAACACTATATACAAAATGTGAACAACTAAAGATTCCGCAGGGTGCTGAATCGTTTGGCTGGATGAAAACCATTTGTTTTGAAAATTAACAGATTGATGTTCATAAAATTACAAATTTTACATGGTTCAGGTGGATCTACTTGAAGCCAAATAAATAAAGCCTTAAGTATAATAATACAAAATAAACGGTTAATTATGATGGCGGTTTTATAGTAATAATGAGCTGCATTTCTGCCAATGGAGTTGGTAATTTTGTATATACTGATGATATTATGGACCATCATGAATATTGGCCCATTCAAAAATCAAATCGCAACTCAGAGCCGAAAAATGGATCTATAAAGAAATATTGTTACTTTTTACATTATGATGAGCCGAAATACATGGTTTTAGATATTAAAATTTAGCTTTATATAAAATTCAAGTGACCTTATTGCTTGTAAAAAGAAACTATTAAATATTAAAAAAAAGGTCAAATAAACGAACTAAATATAGTACATAATTATTATGTATACATAATAACTATTATAAATTCCAAAAAAAAAAATACGTTTTTACTTTATTTTTACAATTTTATGTATGAATAAAAAACAATTTTCCCCTAAAAATAAGTAGGCAAAATCGTTTTGTGATATTTTTTATTTGTGGATTACAAGAGAGTTTCGTTACAGCTTATTGCGTGTGTTTTAATTGAGAATGATAGAGATTAAGAAGGCAAGAAACGTAAGTGCAGAAAATTCCATATTACAGATTACCCGCAGAATAATAAAATAACAGTCTTCTCAATATCTGACATAATTATCTACCATAAAGCCACGATAATCTCCTAATGAATCCAAAGATTTTCTCTTGCTACAGACCCATTTTCAAGATCCACATGGAATTGACGACCTAACCATCTAAACCTATTGTTCTTCTGTGCAGGACGTTGACTGATAATATGCTCCTCAGTTTTCAGCTCTTCTTTATCTTTACATATGCAATAGAAGACCTCAGTGTCATTGTCAAGCTTATTCGCTTTAGTCCTTACTGGACAGTGACCCGTTATACACAGCAGAAGCTTGATGTCTAATGTATTCAATTTGGCACCAATTTGAGACCTGGAGATCCTGTAGTCAAATCTACACCTCCAATATAGGTTAAAACTACTCACTCTCGTGGAATTGCTTCGAGTTTTGTCTTGCAAAATTGTCAGCAATCTCGTTACCTTCCATGTCTCAGTGTCCTGGCATTACCCCTTTTAAGGCTTGTTTAAAGTAGTTTACCAAAGTTAAATCATGACGGAAATTTAATCTGGCTTAATTATGAGTTAATATGCAAAAATCGCTTAAAATTAAATTGCCCTGGCCAATTAATAATAGTCAAATTGAGAAAGCGGTGTGTACTCTGCCCGCATCTCTTTCGAAAACACGGCCGAAACCTGGGGCCTTATTTGAAATGCGACTATTTATATTAAACTTTTTCAAAAACGAGCTGTTCAGTAAATTTAACAAGATTGGATTTAAAAATCAACATATCCTATTCAAAATTGATGGCAACAAGTTTGACATTCCCCCAATATATCGAATTCAACATAGTTGAGATTTACCATTAACATAAAACTTTGAAAAAGAAACTTACAAACCTGTAATAACTTCAAATATTCTTCTTTCCAGCTCACGATGAACGCGAACGAGAAAAACAACTACTGGCCGCTGAGATGTTGCCCACGAAACCGACTTCGCTCACCTTTGTCGAAAAGTTTTTCGAGCTCCAATCGAAAATGCTTTGGCATGGCCCACAAATTCAAGCCCATATGTATAGTTCAGAACCAATGGAATGGCCGCTACTGTCTAAGGGTATAGCCTATTGGCTGGATACTAAATCCAATGGACAAATACATTTACTAGGCAACATACTTATTTGGTATACCAGCACTATTAGTGTTTTTGTCTACATTATATTGGGTTTATTTTATATTTTACGTCGTCGTCGTCTGTGTTACGATATCGATCAGTCGGAATGGCAGAAATTTTTATCTGTGGCTCATATATTTTTTGCTGGCTATTTAATACATTTTCTACCCTATTTTTTTATGGAACGCACCCTGTTTCTGCATCATTATTTTCCAGCATTTTTATTTAAACTTCAACTACTATGCTATGTCATCGAACATATAGACTATTTGTTGCGGCGCTATTGTGGTTCTGCTTTATGGATGGTAAGATCTTATCGTTTGGGTGTTATTAGCTGGTTTGTGGCCATTGTCTCGGTTTACATACGTTTCTTGCCATTGAGTTATGGCTTGCAGAAGCTAACGGCCGAGGAAGTGACTAAATTACGTTGGAAAGATACATGGGATTTCGTTATACAAAGGAATACTGTAGTGCATTGATATCGTTGATGATTTATGACAATTAAATTATGTAGTATGTATAGGCCGGAAAATAAAAATAAATTGTATTTAATATTTGTTATTTATATTAAAATATTAGTTTAAGTAAAAATTTATACACAAATATATAATTATATAAATACATACAAAAATAAACATAAATTGAAGTTATTTTCCATGATTATTAAAATATTTTGTTTTTCCAATCAACGTTAGTTAACTTCACCAAAATATGTATATTTCATCGTTTTAGCATATTATAAAGAGCTTTTAAACAAGAACCTCCAACAGAGGCATATTGGAATAACATGGAAGCTTTATTAATTTACCTGTTATTCAAATATTTTAACAAGATAACGATCCGAAGTATACGGCTTATAACGTCAGGCAATGGTTTTTTTTAACAATTTGGTTACTGTTCTTGACTTACCATCATGCAGTCCTGATCTCATCATGATTGGAATCTTATGGCTAGTTGTAAAACTAATGAAAGTTTTGTAAAAATAAGCAATTTTAATGATTTGGCTGATTTTTGATTGATTTCTTTTTGTGAATATAATTTTTATTTAGTGCTAAATTACATTCCAGAGTTTTTTTTTAGGTAGTTGTATTTAATAAAACAAAAAGTGGAGTGACGTCATCTTAGGGTGGCATGTAACACGTTTGAAAAATAAAGGGTTTTATAAAATAACAAACAACAGAAAATATTTGCTTTAATTTGCAGCAGATACCAAGTGTGCTAACCTCACCTCCATCACTGTATATGCAATAGCTACCGGACCGACCACTCATTTAAAGTGAGGCAAAGAGTTTCATTATCTTTAATACCGGAATTTGGGAAAAATAGAATATTTAAATATAATCAATATAATTTCATATTAAAGCTTCTCTAGACGGCATTTTTAGCCTCTGAAATTTAAAAATGACATCATTCAATTTATAATTATTAAAATTGTGAAAAAAGTATCAATGTTTACTTTTATTCGTTTATTCTACATAAAATATTTAAATTATTCGTCATTCGAAAATAGTCTTATTTGGTTGGATGCTCTAATAATTACATAGGTTCTTAGTTAAAATGGGGTCTACTGAAAAGTTTCCGAAAGTCTAAAAAATTAAAAATAAAATCACCAAAAATTTAGTTTTTTTGCTAGTGTCGTAATTTGTTTTTTTTTTAAATATCGGTTAAATTTATGATTACCTTCTTAAAACGTCTGTTATATTTCTGATATCATTTTAAATAAAATAGAAAAACATCATACAAATATTTGTAGAAAAAAAACGTAACCACTAAATAACATATATTTAAATTACTTAGGACAAATCAAGTTTCATATTAGCATTTATTTAATTCGAATCTGTTTGTTCCTACAGAATACACCAAATAATTGAATATACTTGTGTACAAATTCAAAAAATATACATACATACCTTGGTATCTTTTAAAATTGAAATATTATTGGTTATTTTGTACGTTTTAATAAAAACATATTAGCATTTTATTTATTTTATGTATTGTTTTTTTTTCAAAAATAGAAAGAAAAACCACGTTGAACATAACTTAAGCCTATATCGGAGCCAGGTGGAAAATCATTACGCAACTGCAAGTACTTTTGAGAAGTCCAAAAGGTAAAATTCTGAAAATGAATAATAATATTAAGATATAATTAGTATTTTTAGTGATAGAAAAAAAGCAATTTAAAAAATCGTAAGTTTGAAAAAACCTTTAAAGTGCATTTTATACACTGAAAAATTAATTAAATACCTAAAAACATGTTTAATTAATAACGAAAAATTTTCAAATTCTAATTAAAGGATGACTATCTACATATAAAACACTAGAACGCCGAAAATAATGATTTCAAAATGGTTTGTCATGTAATTGCTTTTTCTAGTACTTTGTTTAAAAATGAAAACAGATAAAGGTTTTGTCGCGGTAGTAAAAGGTATTTTAAAATACTTTTGAAAGCAACAAATAAAATTTAAATCTATCATTTATCACATTAATATCCACAAAGCTCGTCTTATAAACGAACAGTAATAATCCAAAAATAGATATTCAACTTACTTTCTCAATTTCATCCTCCAAACCCGACATCCGATAATATACACAAAGCGATGATGAACGTTTTTCCTTTTGCAAAAATTTCGCAAGAGAATTTAGCAATGATGCATCCAAATTCAGGCAATAACTAATATCCAAATGTTTTAGTTTAGGGCATAAATGTAAAATATCCAATATCATTAAAGCCTGCAAATTTTGGGCATGTCTGAGGCATAGAATTTCCAAGCAATTGAAAGGGCAACAGAAACATTCTTCGTGTGATTTAAAATCATAATTACACAAAGCCAACAATTTCAGATTCGAAGGATTTAAATAGTGAAAGTCAGAGATCCAAGTTTCGCTGACGGGCAAAAAATGAAAGTCAATGGCTAAACCCTGTAAACTTGAGCCCTTTTCGCGTAAAATGTGATAATATTCTTTAGTTTCGTAGATTTTATAATCAAATGTATCAATATTTTGTATGTGTGATACATCAATATCCTGATCCAGCAGTACTTGTAGATGTTTAAGTTTAGGCAATTTTAGTACGTTTTCCAGCATGGGCTTAAGAGAATTTAAATTCAATTTGAGTTCTTGCAAATTAAGACATTCTGAAATTTCTGGCATTAGCTGTAAATGTGATACTTCAAATGTACGCATATCTAAAACTTTCAGATATTTAAGATTCAATAAAATATCTTTGAGATATGTTTCCTGTATTTCGTAGACTTTTGTCTGCTCATCGTACAAATGTAACTCTTCCAAATATTTTAAATTTGTCAAGTAGTGGCCGGTGATGGGCACTGTAATGTGAAGATATTTCAAATTAGGCACTAATTTCGTTAATGATTCCATATCCTCATCCTGGGGATAACAATCCATAATATCATCTTGAAATTCGCAGCGTTCTATGGCAGTAAAACAATCAATACTGCACTCTTCCATTTCCTTGAGAAAAACATTTAAACACTCATCGATTATCCTTAAAGTGTGGAACTCTGATTTCATAGCTTTTAGAAAATATTCAAAATCATCATAGTTTGGTAACACAGTTGGCAGTTCGTTAAAGGCTAAAGTTTTATATTCAGGTTGACGTTTCCACAGACCCACTATAATATTGCGAAAACGTCTGCAGCTTTTGGCAATTTGTATTTGGTTGGGTAAGTCATGTATTCTTTCGAATATACACTCTAAACAATCATCATTTAAGTCTGTAATATCTGCCGAACCATTATTAATTATTGTATCTTCTGGAAGTACCAAGATAGCCAAATTCATTCTGTTCAGTTTTACCAACAAAATAATGCACATATCACGAAGTCACTCACCTTTATTTTTTTGTTCCTCCATTGTCTTTTTATTTAGACGTAAAATTAAAAAATAAAAATTATTAATTTATTTACAAAATAAATCCACTTTCAAGGCGTTTTATGCTTTTTTATAGCAGTGTTCATCAAATTTTTCTGCTTGGCAAAATCTGTATGCAATCGCAGCTGTTCTTTGTTTAGAAAGGGGATGTAAAAATAAATGTCAATGAAGATAGTAAAAGCAAAAATTGGGAAATATTTTGAATACAGCTCTGTAGCAGTAAAGTTCTTAGTGGAGATAATGAAACATAGAGGGCACTATGCAAAAAAGTGTTGCCGTGTGAAGAAAAATTAAAGGCTTGCCAAAAGCCCGAAATACAGAAACGGTTAGTTATTATTTAAATTAAATGTAGGTCATCGCTAGTACACAATTTGTAAGAGGGTCCTCCATTTTTCTCCAAAACAACAAACACTGAAACTGCAAATAAACATAGTATTTGAGTTAGTTTTTAAAGCTTATTATTATTATCAACAACGCCCGTAAGGACTTTAGGACAGGGGTATATATAATTCAGTACTATTGAGCCTTATACAGAGCCTTTGATTTAAACAAACTAATAATTATATAGTACATATATCGTGATTTTCGGCAATAGAAATGGAGTAATTGTTACTTGTTAGTAGTACCCTCTTCACAAATCTTTAGGATTTCTTGTTAAAATACAACCTCGCAACCGTTAAATTCGAAATAGTATTGTTTTTCTAAAACTAGGTATAAAATGTTAGGTATATGTACATATATAGTATACATATGTATAAATTTAACGAAATCGACGACGATATCAATAAGCAAACTAGCCTTTTAGAAGACATAGTCATAGAAGAGAAACGATCTACAAGAATAAATATACAAAAATAAGTTTAGTAATAAATTGAAAACTGAAGTGTTAAGGAGTCCGATCTAGGCAATCAAAATATACAAATAAAAAAGTAATAAAATATTAAAAATCATAACATAAATTAAAAAAATTATAAATCGTTTGTGTTTATGAATTATATATATGTATATATAGGTACTATTAATTATGAATAACTTATTAAAAATGTTTAATTTATTTGTGATAATACTAAAATTGTTTAAAATATAGTGATTACCTAATTAAATAAAAAAAGTAAAAATACATACACGTTTGCTTTGTGTAAAGTGTCAAAAAAGATGCACATACATACATATATTTATTTATTTATTAGCAGATGTATCTTTCTTTACCTTTATTTTTCATTATATGTAGATATAAAAATAAATATTTTTCACTTTCTTTTTAGATATTTAAGAACAAAAAATCAAACAAAACACGCATTTATCTATTGAATGCAATTAATTAATTCAACAACAAAATTTTAACAAAAGTGGTGGTTCTCTTAATAAATATGAACTAAACCTTCACTTCTCTAATAAAAAAAATTTTATAAAAAGCTCTTTTTTGTTTTGACAGCAAGTTTGTTGTTTAAAACAAGTGTGTGAGCGCGTGTGTGTAAATTTGTAGAAATTTTTTCTTTGTTCTCAGTTTTTATAAAATCTTCGAACTGGCAGTCGACGGTTCTGGCATTTACGATATGCTGAAATTTTTGGTAAGTTTTCTACTATACTTCGTCTGATTTAATAATTAAATGTAAGAAATGTGTAAAATACCAACAAATTCAGTAAAAAAAACGTGTAATGTAAATTGCAAGTGCCATTGTTCTTGTTTTTTCTCTCACTTTCCTTTTTTTTTATTTATCATTTGACGTTTTGGTTTTATGATTTCATTATTTTCATTTAATAATTCACATCTGTCCTTAGGTTTTTGTTGTTTTTTTTGTCTTTGTCTTCTTGAAAAATTAATCAACACCAAAATTTTTTATTTGCTATGTGGAAAAAAATGATTTAATTAATTATATAATTTTTCTTTAGTTACAAATTTTTACAGATATTCTTTTGAAATGATAAAAATCATGTGCTATCTTTGATAAATTTATTATTTGTACCTATTTATTTTTCCCACACGATTATAGTTGAAAGGGAAAATGGCAATTGGAAAAGAATGGCCAACCATATGTACCTACATATTTCAAATATAAATATTTCTATATTTGAGGATATTTTATCTCTTAAATTAAAATTGGAGCTTTGTTTTGAAAATATTTGTTAAACTCGTACATAAACTATCAAACATTGCAGTAGTTGACAGAAAGCATTGTTGTTTTAACAAGTCTGCAGTTGTTGAAAGTTCTATTGGAAAAATAAATTTCAGTACATACAGCTGGCAATTGGTGAAGTGTGACTCGGGCTTATTTCAAAGTGAAAATTGTTATGAGTTACATAAGGAACGGTCACATTTGGCAAACTTTTCTTATATCGGCCAAATCACAACAAATATTTAGTTTTATTTTTTTTTGATGCTATTTGATATTGCAAAACTCTTGTAAGAGTAAACAACGTCAAACAAATTTGTGTTAAAACAAGTGGTTACGCTTTTTTGAGTAAATATTTGCCAAATGTGACCGTACCTTTAGACATTTGGTTCATATCATGATCCTCAGCGGGGTCAAAGTAAAACAAACATTGTTATGAGCTACTTGGATTTTTAGATTTAATCTAGAACCCCGGAATTTTTTTAATTAAATGTTTTTTTGAATTATAGGTATAATGGCTTGTTTTATTATGAATAAAGAGATGTTTAAATTGTTGTAGGCACTCTCAAAGTTTAAGAGCTATATGCAGTGAAAATTTCGAAATATAATTATAAATATCTCCCATATCTACGAGTTTCACCAATTGTTTTCGACAGCGAAAATTTAAAATACATGGGCACCTACCAAGTATTTTAAATACAAAACATTGCATTTCATCTCATCTCTCTTATCTTAAATCATCTAAATTAAAGACGTTCTAAAACCATTATGCTGATTATTAAACAAATAATTTTTGATTGCTGTAATAGTTTCAAATACAAGATTTTACAGGAAACTATAACTAAAAAATATTTATCAGTACAGTGAGTTAATTTGTATAATAGACCTTGACTATCTGATAACGTCTTCGAAAGGATAGAAAGTGCATTTCCATTTGCTAATTGTTGAAATTACGTTGTATACAATATACGTATACGTTGTATACAATGTATTCTTCAAATTATTAATTAGTATAAAATGAACCAGATATCTAAACTAAAAACTTTTAATTTCAAAGTATTAAATTAATAAATTTTATAATTTTATTTACAGTTTACGTTTAGTGCTGGTATTTACACCGGTATCTACATCAGCCAAAACTATGAGGTAATTAATATAAACAATCGTAATATATATATGTATATTGTTCTTTTTTAACACTTTTTTCATAATATTCTAGGTTCCACGCGTTGATGAACCCGGCAAAATAATTGACAAAATTAAGGAGTTGGCTGATGAGCATCGGAAAAAGTAATAAATAATTTACACATATAATTGTTAAATTAAAAACAAAAACAACATTATTGTTTCAATCTCTAACTTTTCTGTTTTATTTTGTTTTCCATTACTTTATAACTTTAAGAAATGTACTTTCTAAGGTCTTTATAAAAACAAGTTTTAAACAAAACATACCTACGTTCTTTTAATATTTATTGATTATTTATTTAATTATTATTTCTTATATATTTTCGGCAAGTTGAGACAATTTAGCTAAACAAATTTCAAATAACCACAAAGAAAAATATACATCAGCATGACAAAATTTAAAAAAGCAAGAGTTTTGGGAATTCAAAAATTAGTATTTCAGTGCAAAGCTAAATTCAATTGGAAGAGTTTATGGAAATTATTTAGTATATCAGTTTATAATGTAAATTTACATAATTAATGCAAAATTTAAACGTGTTAATAAATTTTTGGAACGTATTATAATTCTAATATTTTCTTTGTAATAAAGTAAGAAATTTAAAAGTGCGAACATTCACACAATCATAACCATGTATATGTATGTTTGTTGTGAGTGTACCAAATATCGCAAGGGTAAAACTTGGAGAATGACCCTAATATATTTTACAAAGATCACGATATCCTTATAAATAAAAAATCAATACCCACAGCACGTAATTACTTTACAAAGAAGTGTTTAAAGCAGTGGTTAATCAGGCGGGAGTTTTTATTATGGCGTTGGAGATCATGTGTTTATTCAAGCATTTGAATATAAGGATATCCATTCGAATTAGAGCATAGAATGCAATTTGTGTTACATTACACATACAACATATGTATGTATGTACATATGTATATAAAATTTTAGGCTAATATGTATATTAAAATCCTCATTTAAAATTAATTTTAGGAGTATTTTTAATTCATTTTATATCGTCGTGGTGAATGTAAAAGGCTGTATGTCAAAAAAAAATTAATTTGGTTTGATTGTAGTGCTGTAACCAAAATTGGGACTGCAATTTATCTTATGCCGTTCAGGCAACTAGAAGAGAGCTTTTGCGCGCTATTGCAATATGACGAATGTTCAGTATGTTTCAATTTTTCTCAGAAATATTCAGTTTTTTGTCTCCTGCAAAAGTATGATTTTGTGACATACAGCCTATTACAATCACCACGATGATATATACATATTAGATTGAAGTGAAATATGTAATAAAACACCCTGATATGTTATAAAAACGTCATTGTTAAATTCATTTTATATATGTATGTATATTCACTGACTTAAATCAAATTTTAAAAGCTTAGCAGTTTTATAACAAGTGCCACACTGTTTCTTTGTAATAAATTATATTCCTCACCGCATTCGTGATCAAATGAGCTATCGTATCGAAAAATGATTTCGATATCAAAATTATGATAAAATGTACTAAATTTCTTGCTCGATATCGAATTTTTTTACTCGATATCGAATGCGGTGATTTGGCCCCTGTAAATATAGTAATATTATTTATTATTGAATGTGGATTATAGTATATAATTAAAGCTCCATTTAAATGCTTATCAACTTTTTCTTTTATACGAATGCTAGGAATATCACCATGGTGGTAATTGTATATATGGTCAACTCTTTTTGAGTTGTATTTTGAGTTTAAAATAGTAAGTATTGTTTTTTCAATGGCTTGTCCATTTTCCTTTTATTTATGATGGAATAAAATTGCAAATCTGTCCGTATAAATAGTTTTAGCGAAATCTAACCACTTGGAATTTCACTTGAATACAAATATAATTATGTTTTAATCTTAAAAAACTAAATATTTTTCAAACATAATGAATAATGGAATAATGATATTGATATAAAGTGTAATAAAATTATAAATCAATTGCTTGACCCGGGATTTGAGTCTGAGTTTTCGACTTGAATTTTGAAATAGAAAAAAAATTATTATTTTTTATTAAACAATCTGAAGAACTATTCAATTTTGAATTGAAAAGTATATTTGGTAAACATAAGACTTCTAAGGCTAATATATAAATTGAACAAAGAAACAATAAAAATGCCTCATCTTCTCGAAATTAGTTAATAATGCGACAATTTCAAATCACTGAAAGAAGAATTATAGTTCTAGAACTGGTCCTAAGAATATGTAATTGTTTCGTAAAGCTTTCTACTACTAGTTCCGAGCGTAACAATTTGAAACAAAAATCATTGATTGATCTAAATAACACTTCTGTAGGTGAAATTTGTACTTTGAATGTCCATTCGGTCAAATGTTACAATTCAGTAACAGCTTTATCAAACTAAATTTCTTCCGCCAAAAAAAAATGTGAAAGCAAAAACACATGGGTCAGTATTTTTTAAATCTAACTCTTTTAAGCCCGATTTTCAAAAGGTGTGGTTATATAAAAACTGGCGTCATAACTTTGTCAAAAAATGACTGTGAATTATCAATTAATTACTGCAAATGATGTAAATTATTAATTAATTGTTTATATTTCCAATTAGAATTTAAAAAAAATTGTAGTATAAAAGGTAACAAAAAAAAAAAGAATCAAAAGTAAGAAAAGTTAAATACGTTTTAATTAAATATTAAAATGAGAGAAGTTTGTTATGTTAACATAAAGTTTATAACGTAATATAATACCTTTATTAAGTCCATAAATCGCTATCCCATCATCGGAATTAAAATATAAAAAAACTGGTTTAAAAAGACCTTTAAGTAACATTTTCTTAAATAATATTTAAAACTTATAAAACCTACTTTAATATAAACTATAATTTATATTTTTACAGAAATTCTGCCGAGCAGCTATTGTACGATGTTAAGAAAGGCGCCAAGAAGATTATAGATTAAATATACTTCATTTAATGCTTGCTGGAGGCATTATTTTTTAATGTTTATATTTCACATTTAAAAAAGCAATATAATTTTATGTTCTTAAACTTATACATATATTTTTTAATTGAATTTGAATATTTTTTTGTATAGTACTTTTGGTGTTTTGTTTTTGGAAGGTTATAATTTATTTTGGTAATAACATCACAAAATAGCCCTATTTATTTATTATTTCAATATTATTACAATACAAAATACTGAATTTATTAAAGAATATGAAATACTTACAAGTGGAAACTTTATGTTATTGCGAAAGTTAAGAAACAAACAAATTCAATACTTTCCAAAATCGTTATTGTTACAATTTCTTTTATATATATATTTATATATTTTATTAAACATTATATAGACCCTTTTATTTTATTAAATTTAAATACTAAATGATTATTTTGTTTAAATAAATGATACACCACCCCCATAATATTCAATGCGCGTTTGAGGCTCCACAAAGGCCAGCCAATCGGATGCATGCGTTGGCAACAGGCCCATACTATTGCACTTATACAGAGCCACAGCAACATTAGCTAAATTGCCTAAGAAATATACTAGCCTCTGACCGGTACCTTGTGCTCCCTCGGCCATTTTGGAGGTAACTTGTGTGGAGAACATAGCCTTAATGGGTCGTATTAACATCATGCCAATCATCATAATGGGGAAAATAGAAATAGTATTGCCGGACATGTACATTATAAATAAATTCATTGGTATCTTAATTTGGAAAGAAAAAATTAATAGAATTTATACATTTACAACTCCACTAAGGTAATAACTAACTTGTTTTAGAGGGCCCAATGCCAAATCCCAGGATTTCTTAATAACCAAACGTTGATCTCTCACAATTTCGGTTTGGTTGACCAGAGCATTAGCATTATAACCTGGAGGTGCGGGTAAATCATTGGATTTACTTAGTTAAAGAAATTGAAAAAGTAAATATAGTGTTATAGTTCTTGGTTTATGAATCGTTAAGTGTGAAACTTTAACTTACTTGGTATTAAAGTCCAAAGACCATTTACTTTTCTTGGAGGCTTGTTTAGCTGACATTTTTGGTATTTCTTTTCAGTATTATTTACTAATAGTTTACTAATTAAAATTAATTTTTATGAAATTTTTTAGTAAAAAATTTATTGTGGTAAAAATACACGCACTGCAAGTGAAAAAAAAATTCACCACGATAATGACAGCAGATGACAATAGTATATAAACTGTCAGTGCAGCGTATGTTCAGTAATGGATACTGACTGTTTTTGTTTCATCCACTTTATTGTAAATAATTAAATAACGTTATGTTTTAGATTTAAAATTCGTATCTATTTTAATTTTAGGGTGTTGTAATAAACATTTTTATTATTATTCTCAATCCGTAGTGTGGAATATGAAAATAAAATCAAATATTTCTGTATTAATAGCAAATACCGCTACCAAAATAATAGTTACAAATCTCTCTTCAAGCCTGTTTTTACGTCCAGAACATTTTTAACATGAATATTATCTTCAGATGTGTTGAGTGAAGAAACGTAGATTTAAAAAAATCTATCAGGCATGTGATGGAAATCGATATAGAAAACGATTCAGTTTTGAAAATACATTTTAATGCATTTATAATCTAATTTTTAAAATTTTCGTTTTAAGATTCTCTTTACTAGCCCAATATATTTATATTTTATGTGATAAAAGTTTTTCAATACAGAAATATTACGAAAAAATTGACTTCTAAAACTCATTCGTTCTCGACATCGATTTCCATCACATGCCTGAATGATTATACATATACGTCTATGTTCTATATTTTACTACGAAGTAAAACTAAATCGTTTTCAATTCCACATGGATAAATTAGCGGCGTTCTAAAAAACGAGGTGAAACTTTTAACTATGATGAACGAAACTAAAAGTGATATTTTACTTTTCGAATCATTTTCACAAAATTTAGAACACAAAATTAATGAAAATTTCACTTCCACTTAATTTTACAATTGTGGAACCCAGTTGATAGTAATTCTAAAAATTTTGTGTGTAAAAAAATATTACGTATCTACAACATAAAACCTCAATATTACAACACTTTCATGCGACATTAGTATCATGGGCTTATCCACTTTTATTGTCTTTAAAAATCGGTTGAAATACGGATTGCGTTCAGCAAAGAAACTACTTTTTAGTCAGATGAACCTACTATATCTCTGCAGCATGGTACAATGACAGAATATTGGTGTTCTGCAAATTGTACAATTTTGTTTACTCAAGAAAAAAATTAAATGGATTCGATTTACAAAATATGTGAATTCTTTTAAAAACGAACACACTTCTCCATTTAAAGAACAGAGACGAACAAGTTGCGAACTGCTTCAGTGATACACAAATTGAATACATTCACCACTATCGCGAATAAAAATTCTACATGAAATTTGTTCCCTTTTCACATTTTTCCTATTAAAAATCAATGTTAAAAAATAAAATGGAACAAATTTCATGCGGAATTTTTATTCACAATAGGGGTGATTATTTTAAAAACGCAACTTATTCTTTCGCAAATAACTAAAATTTCAATAGTTGTAATTGAGTACTAGAAATAAAATTTGATGTTTTTTATTACACAGTATTTTTTTTTATTTAAATTTTTCTTTTTTTTATTTTTAATTATATTTAAATATAAAGTATGTGTTGTAGTAGTTGGTTGGTTGTAGAATGTTGTTTGATGTTATTTTATTATTTCTTGTTTTTTCTTTTTTTGTTTGTAGCAAATACAAATTATTGTTTAATACATTTTGCCAATTGTTTAAAGAAAAAAACCAATACTTAAATATTGCCATTGACAAATAATAATTGTGTGAACAGAAAACAAAGAATGGAGCACAAACAACACTAATGAAGGAGGTTAAAGCAAAAAAATAAAAGACAAAACATAATAAAATATTTTTTAAGAAAAAAATATTACATTATTTAAAAATATATATATGTATATTTAAATTAGAAAAATTAAATATAGAGCATAAAATTATATTTAGAAAAGTGTGGGTAGGTTTTTTAATTCCGTATTCTTTATAGTTATATGGATTTTTCTTTAATTTATATTGTTTTAACATACAATTCTTTTAATTTCTTATTTTGTTGTAAACATTAATTGTTTTTATTAAAAAGACGACGGTTTTTCTGTTTTTTTTTGTTTTCATTTGTCTTCTCTTTCTTTTCTTGTGGATGTTGTTTTTGTTGTAGCCTAAAAATAGAAAGAGTTTTTGTTTAAGCTTACTTTTTTACAACTGCTTAGAGAAATTTTTCGGTTTGTTGTTAAAAAGTTTTCTCTACTAATTTAATTTGATAGAAATGTGCTTGTGTTTTTTTGATGGTTGGTTTGGTTTTTATTTTTTGTCTTATTAACTTTATTTTGTTTTCTGGGGTTTCCTTTTTATTATATTTAAATCAAAATTATTACTTATGTTTTGTATGTTATATTTGAATTATTATTATTATTATTTTGTTGTTGTTGTTGATTTTTTGTGGTTCATTTTTCTTTATTTTTTCATAATTTGTTTTAAATTTATTTTACTGCTGCGGATTCTAAGTTAAAGAAAATATACGACGACGACATTTTTGTTTATTTAGCGATTAGCATTCTTAAGTTGATTGGACAACCAATCAAGACCCTCATAGAGACCATCGCCGCTGGTTGCACACGTCGCCTGAATATACCAATTGCGGTTTCTTAGTGAGTGAAGACCGAGTTTGTCAGTGATTTCGGCTGCATTCATTGCATTTGGCAGATCCTAAAATGAGATTTTACAAGATTTTTAAATATTAATAAATTATTTGAACAATAATAATAACGGTAATTTTGGTGGGGGGCAAAATAAACGTATTCGACGAAGTTTATATGCCCCATACATATACATATTTTTTTTAAACTACGGACCTGTATTTAATTAGATTGATTTCCAAACCTATAATTGACAAATTGACAGTCATGTTATGTAAATCGAGTGATTTTAAAAACGAATAATTCGCTCATGTTTTGCAAATCTAGTAATTTTAAAAGATTTTCAAAAACGAATATTCGTCAAATTGGTTGATATTTCAGTAAACCCTTAGGTGACAAGCACAACAGCAAACTGTTTGCCAAATTATTGCGTTTTTACATACACAATTATGTAATTGTTGAACTATGTTAAAACATTGTCGTAAAGAATGCATGCCTGTTTGATAACAATGTTATTCTGCTTTTTATTACGCTTGGGATATTTAATATCATGATAAGTTTACACAAGTATTCATCTTACGGAACTTAAGGTACGGTCACACTTAGCAAATATTTGCCTAAAAAAACGTAACCACTAAATAAAATATATTTGAACTCGTTCATTTATAAAAATTTTTGGTTTATTTAGGACCGGACACAACAAATATTTAGATTTATTTTATTTGATGCTGTTTGATATTGCAAAACTCTTGGTTTGGTCTATAATTTAACCATGAATCGTAAAACTTACAAACGAACATCGCTTACAGATTATTGAATTTAATTATCAAAAGCTGTTCAGCGACGAAGTATATTGCTGGTTAAATGGATACGTAAAGAAACAAAATTGTCGTATTTGGTGTGAAGAGCAGTCAGAAGTATTGCAAAAACTTCATCCCGCAGAATGCACTTTTTGGTGTGGATTATGGGCCGCTGGCATCATTGTACCTTATTTGTTCAAAGGCGTAATGGTAGAGCTAGAATTAGCTGACATGTGGTTCCAACAAGACGGTACCACATACCACACATCACGCAAAATTCAGAGGCGAATACGGTGAAAAGTTCATTTCACGTTTGGGACGGTCAATTAGCTTCCTAGGTCGTGCGATTTAACATTTTTAGACTATTTTTTGTGGGACTATCTTAAGGCTCATATCATATCAAGCCCGTAGCGGTAGACGCACTGGAAGCTAACATTGAATTATTTATTTGCGAGATACCGGCCGATATGTTGAAGAGTATGCCAAAACTAGTCCCAATTTACACAAAGCAATTTTTATTAAAAACATTGATACAATTTCTTCCTTGAAATTTCTTCGGTGTTCACACTTCTTTTCTTATTGTATAAATCGCTCGTATTTTCATTTGAGAGTATACAAACATTTGTATACACATATGTAATACGAATAAGATAGTAACACGAAAGTGTGTACTCGTCTTATTTTACCTTCACCCCGATGTCTAAAAGAGGTTAGCTTAAAGAATTGCTTTGTGTAAACTGGGACTTAGCTTATGAACAGTAACATGAAATCATCTTTAAACATTGAATTATAAAGATCGTTTCATCGACTTAAATAAATATTTCATACATTTCTCCAAATTTTACGTGTTTTTTAATCAAATCCGAAAGTTCTTGAAAAATCTCTCTTTATAACATAATTTACAGTACTTTTTGCAAGCTTTGTGTTTTTCCAAACCATTAAAATCGACAACATCGGATGTTCAAGGAATTTTTGTAAGAATTTGTACTGTAGCCACTTTAATATAACACATTTATTTAAAACCTAATATGTATGTCTTCGTTATAGACTAGTTATAAAAAAAAAAACTCAAACAAACAACCAACATTATTATTATTTTCCTTGTAAAGTATTACGTGAAAACCAATTGAAGTGAAAACATTTAAATTTGAACTTTAGCCATTATACCATTTTTATGTAGTTTGCTTATCTATGAAAAAACCTTATCAATTAGATGAAAAAACAAAAACTAACATTGTCAAAGCGATAAAATCGAATAAAGGTAAAAAAAATATTTAAACTAATTCAAGAGATAAAAAAAGTTAAAAAAGAAAAAAAGTTAATGTTGGGGCCATATTCAATATTCGCCAGGAAATTTGTTTAAAATTAAAGGAAAAGTAATAAAGGCTTCGACATACCTGTTTGTTAGCGAATATAAGTAAAACAGCATCTCTGAGCTCATCTTCAGCCAACATACGCATCAGTTCTTCTCTCGCTTCGCCAATACGTTCTCTGTCATTGCTGTCAACGACGAAAATGAGACCCTGAAAATTTATAATAAAAACACAAATAATTATACTAAGTAAACAAATGTAATGTTAACAAATTAATTACCTATTAATTTAATAATTAATAAGTAAAACTTTTTACTGAAAATTCTTTAAACAAAGCTTTTATTTCATACTCACTTGTGTATTTTGGAAGTAATGCCTCCACAATGGACGAATTTTGTCTTGACCGCCCACATCCCACACTGTAAAGCTAATATTCTTGTATTCTACAGTCTCGACGTTGAAACCTTAAACGAAAGAATGAAAAAAAAAAAATATAAAACATTCATATTGTTATTTGTTTTTATTTATTCTATATCATTGATTTATTCAATGCTAACTCACCAATGGTAGGTATCGTTGTTACAATTTCGCCTAATTTAAGTTTGTACAAAATTGTGGTTTTACCAGCAGCATCTAAACCGACCATCAATATTCTCATTTCCTTTTTGCCAAAGAGACCTTTGAATAAATTTGCAAATACATTCCCCATATTTACGTCTGCTGTTGTTTTAGTTTTGTAGTCGAGTGTAATGTAGTGTTTTCTTATTTATTATATATAGATGTAAAAAAGATACGTTAAACTTTTATTGGAATTATTATTCAAGCCAGTTATTCAAATTACCAGGGAGTATATTATTATTATTCGGTAATTTGAGCTCTACCCGATTCTATTTTATCTGGAATTAAAAATAAATATATAGGTATACCTATAAGTTAAAAATGTGTTCAAAAAATTAATATTTAAGGATATTTAATTGTTTTATTAATTTTATGCTTCTATCGTAGGTGTTTATGTACTTTAATTTAGCTTAAATCAATGGTCTTTAATATTTTTCAAGCTTAATTTTCTGTGTGTAGTTTAATTTTTGTGTATTTAATTATATTTACAAATACATATTATCATAAATTTCTGTAATAAAATTTCCAAATTGTAATTTCCTGGAGTCTCTTCTTGAATGTAGCTTTTAACTTGTTAGGATAGCATAATGCGATTTTTTCCTTCATCTATTTGCGGAATGCCAAGACTGTAGTTCTGTGAACAAATGTTCGTACAATGTTGTTTGAATAAGAATAAAACATCAACAAAAGTTGTACACACGAAACAAATTCATATCCGGCGAAGAATTTATTGATTTCGCTTCAAAACACAATCATTGCTTAAAGGCCAGATAATTTTATTTTAGGTTCAAGTTAACAGTGTACGTATTAAGATACGAGTATGTTGAAATAACAAGTAAAAAAAAAAAGATCAATTTTGAGCTTAAATGCGGGTTGATAATATAAATTTGTTCATAGTTTTGTTACAATGCCTAGTGAATATAAAACCATAATTGTACGTGTAATTTTTTTTTATTTTGAGTTTCTTTTTCGTTTCACGAGTATGTGCATTTCTTATGAAACTGTCTTTTTGCCGCAATTTCTAAATGTCTGTTCAGTGTTAATATAATTTTGTGTATGAAAACTGTCAGTACATGTGTAACGTTACAATTAAAAATTAGCAGACATTGAGATAATTAATTTTTAATTCTTTTTATTAATTTTTTTTGCTCCTAAATTCCCTAAAATATAATATTTATACATATAACTTCTTTTCCATTTAAATGGGCCACAGCAAATTGCTACTATAATCACGACACAAAACGATGCTGAAAACCAAAAAACATAATACATAGGTACATTGTTTAAAGAAGCCGGAAAAAAGAGCAAAGGAGTCAAAAAATTGTGTCATACAAAATACAAAGTGTGTGTATGAATAAATGTTGTGTATGCTAAATAAGTGTAAAAAGGGAGGGAAAACTAAGTACTACACTCGCTGCTTTAAAAGATAAAAATCATAACCATATACCTATGTAGTATGTATAAAGATAAGGTTTAGCTTTAACTAAATATCACAGTTTTTATTACTTTCAGCTTTAACAAACATGAATCATAGGCAATTTAATCTATATATCAAAGAAATATATATAAATCAATGAAATCAAAAACAAATTTTCTTTAACATACAGAAATCTATATTTTTTATTTAAATAAATGCACATATGTAACTGTTTTGAGCTAATCAACAAAAACTATTATTTACCCTATTAATGGTTTGTTTATGTATTATTTTCGCTAGAAGTATGTACGTACCTACATAGTCAGAATTTTGTTTTATTCAATTAACCATATGTCAGTGTTTATTCTGCTACACTGGTTGTTAAACTTAAATTAAGTGTATTTATTTATCCAGTTAATGGTCAGCCATTCATACATTTCTAGTGGCTTTAATGAAGCTGTTTGTTATAAACTTTTAATTGCACAAGAGCAAATTTATAAATATTATGAATGTTTATTATCCTTGCTTTTATGTACATATTTACAAAAGAACGTTTGAGCGTTATAATTTTGGGTTTAAAAATATGCTTTTATTATGCATAGACATCACCAACAAAAATGTTTAGGGTATGTATACGCGAATTTACTGATGTAATTAAGTATTTATATAACACAAACGCTTAAATTTGCAACCATCCACCCAAAAGAGCCCTGTCACTATTAATATGAAAATTATAATGATGAATGCACACAAAAGAAAAGTTATGACTGACCATATGTGTATTTTCTTAAAGTTTTAAGGAATGGCTTCGATCGGAAGAACTGTTCTTATTATATGAAATTTTCTTCAGACTATGTTAATTTATAAGTATTGACACATACATATTTATATATTCCCATGACAATTGGATCTACAACAACATCTCATGTACCTATATGTACTTCAGTATAAAATTATTTTCCATAGTAAATTTTCAATACACTATTTTACAAAGAAAATCAGTATATCTTTTATAGAAAATCTTCAGTATAACAGTATTGTCTATACAAAAAAATCTTCTATATAACAGTATTTTCTATTGAAAATCTTCAATACAACATTATTTTCTATAGAGAATATTCGGTATACTAATACTTATCATAGAAAATATGCCATAACAATATTTTTTCATAAAAAATCTTCAGTGTAATACCATTTTTAATAGGAAATATTATCTAAAACTTAAACTGTTTTAAATACTTTTCTTTTATTATTATATTAATTCTTGCTGTCAATACCATTAATGAGCAAGGCCAGACAGTTGCAAGTTTTTTGTTTTCGATTTCAAAGAAAATAATTGACAGCAGCAACTTTTAATGCAATTGTATTTATGGTTTCTGTTACTATGCTCCAATAATTCTACGTTTTGAATTGAAAAGTGGAAAAAAGGAAAATGATAATAAACTTTTAATTATCTTGCAAAATGTATAGTGTGTTTAATGAATAAGCTGAATTGTTGATTTAAAAGGGTGGCCAAGAAAAATATGTTATTTTAAGCCATTAAGTGACTAGTAAAACTTGGTAGATAGAACAAATTGTTAAGTTTCATTTTATGCTAAAAACATTTAATTTATTTGTATATCAAATCGCAATATTAATAGTTACTCAGTTTTCAGTTGTCTATTTATATTCATACCTATGTTTGTATAAACGATATCTTTTTCACAAAAATTAAAAGTGGCGCCTAAATGCTCAATATAAAAAATACATCCATATATTCCAAAAAGAAAACTAGACTATGAACTCTGAAACTACATTCAAGAATGACAGATTATTTAATGTTTGATAAGATTATTGATTTTATTTTGCTCTTAAAGAGGGAAGCAAAAAATGTAAACAACAAAATAATAATAATTTAAACTTTTTTCAAAAGGAACAACATAATAAAATGAATGTGATAAAACGTGGGAAAAATAAATAAAAAAAAAACGAAAATAATATACAGATTTATCAAGATAATACAGATTTATCAAGATAATATCCAAAGACAATGACGTTGAATATACCTAATAAGAAAATAACATTTGCACAATATGATACAAGTGAATACATTAACGAGTAGGAATAAGGGAGAGGGAAGTAATAAAAAAGGGGGTTATTCGAAAGAATACTAGTGAAATGTGTTAAAGTGAGTCAGCAGTGTGGCGTTGAAAATAATAAATGATTAATACTTAAGATATTAATTTTTGCTAAAATAATTAAGTAATTTTTAATAAATTATTTTTTTTTTGACAATATTAGTTAAAAACACTGTTTTTGTCAAGAGTTTGTTGCTTGCGTAGCTTGTACTAAAAAAAAACTCAACATAGACGACGCCGCCACCTTAATTTAATTGAAATATTCTTAAAACACTTTAAGGCAATTAATTACCTATTTTATAAAGTTTTATATCCACATTACTGCTTGTTCAAATAGTAATACCTATAACTTAAAACTAAAACAACAGTTTTCTATTAATTTAAAATAATTTTTTTTTTTGCCAACAGCACCACCCTACGTCACACGAATACGAAAAAGAAACTTTACTTAATAGTGGTGAAAAAATTAGTAAAACGGAGATTAAAAAAAAGTTTTACGACAATACAACAAGAACAACAATGTTACTAAAGAAAATTTATAATTCACCACATTTATGATGACGGCGACGTAATTTTTTTACTCTTTTTTTAAGGATTATTTCTTGTACAGAAAGCCCTAGTCCATAACTTTATCTAAAATATGTTTTCACTTAGTAAAAGCACCAGCAGCAATAAATTGAAAGTTTTGTTAAACAACAAAACACACAGAAAATATAAAAAAAATCTTTAATTCAATAAACGCCTCCACAAAATTTAGTTTTGCTTATATTTTCGTATATACACGTTTTACTTAAATGTTTAACAAATTAAAATTACTTAATTCTTATTTTTAATAAGTTATTACTTGTTTTCTTTAAATAATTAAGTTTTCACAACTTTTTCTCCAATATTAACTTTTTCTTTCTGCTATCAGGAAACAATGGTGAGAATAAGTGACAACGAATAGAAAGAAAAAATTAATGCATCAATAAACAGAGATGCCACATTAAAAACTAATTTAAAAAAAAAAAAAATCCTAGTCATTTTTTGATTTTATCTCTAACACATACATATACAATAAATAACAGATTAATGACAATCTAAAAAAAATTCAAATTAATTAATTTGCACCTGCTAAATTTACAAATAAAGTTTCAATTGGATTATAAACAATGTGGCATCATTTAATTTTTTTCTACAACACTGAATTGTAAAATCGCTTTTCACCAAAAAAAAAGAGAAAACAATAGTGGACTCTACTAAAATGAAAAAGCAAAAGTAATAATGAAGTAAAAATTCACCACATGCCGTCAATGCTGCATAATAATCACAAAAAAATTGCCATGTTTTTTCAATAATTTACACTTTCTAACTAAACAAATCATAAAAACAATTAACACTCATACGCACCAATTAATTCAATAAAATTTAAACAAATTTGTGCAGAATAATTACGAAAAACTGCTGGAAATTAATTAAAAAACAGGAGAGCAACGATTTAACTTGTACAATGACAAGAAATTAGCAAACCGACAATGACAAAAGAACATTGCACTCATAGATAAAATGTATATTCCTTGCAAAAATCACGGGAGAAAAAGAGATGATTAGATAAACCTAATATGAAAATCAAAATAAAAAGCTGCCACGTCGTGTTTCAACAGTAAATGCAAAAACGCAACAACTATATAAACATTTTTTAGTGCTACCAGATTTCTTTTTAACATACACCGGTATGTTGTTGTGCGAAAAGGTGAATTTAAAGGAAAAAATAAATATGGCGTCTTTTGGAAAAAATTCCTTTTGTTTCTATTCTTTTCTGTTATACAGGTTACACACTCTTATACACCATCAAAAAATATGTTTTATCCAAAATCACCTTTTTTGCGTTATCCACTTGTTGAATCACAACTTTGCAAAGGGAATGTAAGTATTTTGTTCGTTTTTAAAAGTTTTTGCAAACTTTTCTTGTTATAAACAAAAGTTTTTATTTAATTTTTGCTTGAGTTTTCTTTGGACGTGGAAAGTGTAATGTTTTCTTTCCGTAAAACAATGCAACACACCACGATATGACAAGAAAAATGTCAGTACAATAGAAAACGTAATAAATGTTAAAGCAAAAGAAACAATGAATAATAACAAACAGGGTTGTATGTTATATAGAATGAAAACGAAATCGTGAACGTAACAAGAGCCGTTTGATAAAATTAAAAACTTTTTTGAAATAAAAATATTATTATGGAAACTTAATTATATATGTATATAATAATTTCAGTTCAGTTTATTAGAAGATTTGTTGGCATGGCTTTGCCGTACACCTACCAATACCACATATCGTGTAAATCTCCTAACATACTCAACAGAATCATTTAAATGTGAAGTTGAAACAATTTTAAAACAACGTTATAAACAACCTCCAAAAATTTACACTTTTCCTGATTTACCAGAACTATTATATATAGGACCTACAGAAATATCGCCTAAGCCCAATGAACAACAAAAAGAAATCATTGTGGATTCTTGCTGCGGTGCGTCTGTACTTAGAGGAGCGCATATTTATGCAATTGGAGTCTTGGCCATGGAGTCTGGTACTAAAGAGGGTGATTTGGTGAATGTTTACGCAGATTTATCACAAAAATGTAAAAAAGGTTTAAATATACGCTTTGAATCTAATGAGAAGGTATATTTAGGTCAAGATAAAGTTTTAATGCAACGGTTTCAAATATATAGAGCCGAAGGACCTCTACAGGGTATAGCGGTTGAAATGATTAATACCATAGCCGGAGTTCCCTCTATAGGAGATTTAAGTAATTCTTGTGTTTTACTACAAAATCTGCCCTCTATTGTATGTAGCAGAGTGCTAGATCCACAAAAAGATGATATCATACTTGATATGTGTTCAGCACCTGGCAATAAAACTACCCATTTAGCAGAATTGATAAATGATCAAGGGTGTATAATAGCTTTAGATAAAACTGAAAACAAAATAAAACTTGTTAAAGATAAAATTGCAAGAAACCAACTACAGTCTATCAAAGCTTATGCATTTGATTCCACAAAATCCTATGCTAAAGATTTGTCATGTAATAGTGAAGATTTAAATCCTCCCTTTAAATCGCAAACGTTTGATCGTATTTTATTAGACGCTCCTTGCAGTGCTTTAGGCAATAGACCAATGTTGTCTAGTAATATGACACCAAAAATGCTAGAATCTTATGCCAAAGTTCAAAAGAAACTATTTGCGAATGCAGTACCATTACTAAAGACAGGTGGTACACTGGTTTATAGTACTTGCACAGTAAATATTTCCGAAAATGAGGAAATGGTGGTATGGGCTTTAGAAAAGTTTCCTGAATTGACTTTACAACCCGCCACACCAGTATATGGTGGATCTGCTTGGTCCTGTAAAGGTTTAAGCGAATCTAACCGTTCTATGTTACAACGTTTTGGTCCAGCTGATAATAAAATGGATGCGGTTGGATTTTTTATAGCAAAATTTTTTAAAAGATAAATAAAAAAATTGAATTGTTATGTGTTCAAAATTATGGTTGTGTTTTAATGAAGTGGAATAAGACAAACAAAAGGTTTTTTGGTCCTGTAAAGGTTTAAGCCAATTCAACAGTCATCACACAACACAGTCATCAATCACAAAGCAACGTCATAACGACGTGCAGGAATTACTTGTATTTTTCGTTATATTTTGAAAACTTTTTTATTAGCTTTTAGTTTTAATCATAATAATTCAAATTTGATATTTAATTGGTTTTTGTTTCAGTTTAAATCTATTTATATATATGTATATTTTGTTTTAATTTTAAATTAATATTCTTTCATTAAAAATAATATTTAAAAAATATTTTAACTTAAAAATTAAGTGTGTTTATTTTACTTTATGTATTAATTTACTTTTTTTTATAAACTGTGTATGTTATTTTAATAAATATAAAGTTAAACCAAATTTTTGTAGTTTGTTTTTGTTTTATTATATTTAATTAGGTTTTGACATTATTATATTTAATTAATTATTGATAATATATCCATTGAATTGGATAATAATAATGGTAAATAACTACTGATAGTAAGTGTTTCAAATATATTTTTTAAAAATTAAGTATTTAAAAACTAAAAGGAAAAAATAACTTAACAAAACGAAAAAATAAAAAGAATAATTTACAAATTGATTTCTGTTGTGTCTAAATAAAAAGTAAACCAATAATGGATTAATTAAACGTTTACGTTTTTATTTTTAATTCTAAATATTTGTTTTTTTTTTGCATCTATGTATATCGTAAAGTATTAATTAATTAAATTACATTGTCTGCCATGTATAGAATATTTAAAGCGAGGGTTTTTTGTTTTATTTAATTTCCTTAATTTGTTTTTTTTTTTTTTGTAAAGTGGATGAAAAAATTCGTTTACACATACGTTATTATTAGCCTTAAGCCGCAATATTCAGAGCCTTAAATTCATCATCATGCATTTCTGTCATCATAAATGTACCATCTTGCAGTAGTAAAACAACGCGACGGGTACCACCTTAAAGAGATTACAAAAAAGATATTAAATAAAAATATGATTGTAAAAAAAGAATAAGGTCTCACACTAGCTATGTAATGTATACAAATTACAAATGTATTCCCTACAATATATGGTATATATTCATTAAACTTACCCGGCGATGGCAAATCAGCCTGTACGACTTCTGCGGGTATATTTGCCTCCTGACCATCGGAGCCATCACCCGTTTGTATGCATAATTGACTGGTGGCGCCGGGCTGAGCATTGGCTGCTTGCACTGCAATTTGTTGCTGTTGCTGTTGGGCTGCAGCCAATGCCTGGTGCTGGGCTAGTTCAGCTTCTGTCATGGTCACCACTTGTGTGGTGCCGTCTTCTTGTGTGGTCTTAACCAAATATTGACCACCACTGCCGTCACCCGCTGCCGCTGCCAGAGCTTCAGCTTGTTGTTCGGCTGGTAATTGAGCTACCGCTTCCGCAACAGCATTGTCTAGTGTAAGTACTTGGTTATCATTTTCACCTTCAGCGGCAGCCACATAAGCAAACTGTTGTTCACCATCAGGACCTTGTGTTACGAGTATTGTTTGACCCTCGGCATTTTTGCCGGCTACCTGATAGACGGTGCCATCTTCTCCGGTGACCAATAGAGGCGTGCCGTCTTCGTTGGTTAGCATTTGATCTTGGGTGAGCAACAGGTTAGGATCGATATCATGTAATTGTTGCTGCTGTTGTTGTTGTTGCTGATGATGTTGTTGCTGCTGCTCTTGATGCAGTAAATTATGTAGTTGTTGTTGTTGATGATGTTCCGTTACCAATTGTGTTTGTAAAACGCCAACAGTTTGTTGTTGTTGTTGCTGATCTTCTTGGCCGATTATATTGCCTGTAATAGGACACAATTGGGCTTGATGCTGGGGCTCTTCTTCCTGTTGTTGCACTATTTGTTGCTGTACATGCTGCACCGTTTGTTTTCTTTGAGCTATGGCCACACTGCTGCGCTGAGCTGGACCTGTTAGCTGCTGAACCTTTTGTATGTGCACTTGGGACTGTTGCCTTTGTCGTTGCTGTTGTTGCTGCTGATGTTGTTGTCTTTGGGCTACAACATCATCCCGGGTCATAACCTTCTTGGTGACCTTTAAGTCTCCCGACTTGGATAGCTGCAGAATTTTCTGTTCTGGAGTAACTACTTTGCTTTGTTGAGCAACTCGTTGTTGGTTGTTGCTAGCTACGTTGGCTGAATTCTGTCGCGGTATAATCATACGCCCTGAAGAGGGTGATGTTTGGGTTACAGTGCGTGATGGCATGCCAGAACGCTGTACTGGTGCGGATGCCCCCACTGGCACGGTTTTGCGTTGTATTGTTGTACCACTCGGTGTGCGTACGATTTGTTGCTGCACCACTTGCCGACCGGACTGAGTGGGTGTTGAACGTCCGCCAGCCGGGGTACTAATAGTACGAACATGTTGTGTTCTTGTTTGAATTTGTGGTTTTGGCTCTGCCACTACGGCAGCTAAAGCTGGCTGTGTGATGGGCGTTGGCGAAGGTGTAGCACTGCTTTCGTTGGCCGAACCTACGCGCACAATGCCCGAATTTGAAACAGCAGATTCACCTTTGGACAAAACGCGTATTTGAGCTTCAGCTTTTTGGTTCTGTAAGTAAAAGAATTTGATTTTTATTATATCGGGAAAGTAGTGTTTAAAATAAAAATGTTTACATATGCTGCTCTTAATTGTTTTATTCTAAACAATAAATATATGTACATACACTGGAATTCAATTTATAAAGCTTGATTTTATTAATTTTGTTAAATTTTAATAGGAACATTTTTCTGTGTTGAAATTATAAATATTCTAAGTTTCCTCAACTGAAAAATCTCAATTTACAAATTCTCTGGATTGGCTACTTTTAAACGTTTCAGAATATTATAGATGAGAGCGTTAATATATTTGCTTGTGTTTTTTGAAGCCTTTTAATATAGCTTACCATAGAACTGCCATTAAATCCTGGTTTCTTAACAACACCGGAAGCATTTGAATCTTGTGTTATAATAACCTCAGCTGAATTTAGTAGGCCTTCAGTGCGTCCAGGGGCCGTGCCATTGACTTTGATTTGTTTATTCTGTAAACAAGAATAAAGAGTTTTTATAGCTCGGTAAAATTGGGTTTAAAAAGACTAAAATTATATGAAATAGAAACAATGAGCTGAAAATTGGCATAGACCCAACAGCTTGATGCTCTGGTTAAAAGGTGAATTTAAAATTTGAAACATATGTACATATATTGTTTTCATAACCTTCGACAGGAAGATAAGAATGTCATTACGATTGTGCTTTGGATTGGACGATATCCGTCATATAACTTACGGACATGTGCAATCAATACATCAATATATTGGTTATGGTCCCTAGAATTTTGTAATTAAAAATCAGCAAAAATAGCTGAGTTATGAGCAAATTTCTAGAGAGACCAATTAGAAAGATCTTTACAACATGTTTAAAAAAACAACATTACAAACGCATTGGAGTAGTAACACAAGTAAGCTTGCAGGTTAGAATGCGTTTGTTTTTATACTTATATGCAGTAGTTTTGATAACTTAAAATGCACAAAATTAATATTTATATGTCTGTGTTCACACGTTGTAATTAGTCATACTTATAGCGTGTGAACATGACTGTTATTTTGTTTGCAATTTCGCTAAAGTTCTTATCTTTCCATTTTCTCTTTCACTTGGAGTAGACATGCTTTTCTTATATTTTTGGAACAAAAACTGTATTTTAAACATCTTGTAAATACCACGGAGAAAAAAAGAGAAAACAACTCTCAGATAATACGATTTATATACTATAACAAGATACTATTTTGAAACAAAGTCAGTATATATAAGCAATAATGGGCAATAATAACTATTGTTGAAAAGGCTTTGCATGCTAAACTTGGCACCTTATGTGGTGGTCTATTTATTCTGGAGACTAACTTCCGTATTTATAAAAAATTAAAGTAGACTCCAAGTGTACTTTAAGAAAATTTTGTCTTAAAGTACACTTCAAGCCTACTTTATTTTCTATAAATACGGCAGTTAATCAGATCAGTATTTAAGAAAATACGGTTGGAAATGCGGTTACGGTGAATGAATCACGCTTTCGGGAGATTTTAACAACTAAATGTAGGCCTATTATTTATGAAAATGATTTGTGTTTTTAACGGGACGGTGCCACATATTACACAGTCACCAGAATTATGAATTTATTGCAAGCCAAATTTACCGCTCCGATCATACTATATAACACCACTAAATTATTTGTTGTGGGTTAAAGGTAGAGTCTTTAAAGGAGTGAATTATTTCCTACCCACAATAACTGATTTTATTTTATTATTGAGTATTTTTGTTACAATAACAAAACTCCTGTCAAAATTTCACTCAAACTAATAACTTGGTATGTAGAAATTGGTACAAAATTTAAAATAATTTCCCAGAAATTCTACTTACATTATCAATTTTCGTTTTAACTTCCACAGACACTGCATTGCCATATTTCATTTTCTTTAGAGTGTTAAGCGGAATTAGGTTCTCTTCAAAATCTTCCATGGTATTGGTGGTTGAGGGTGGCACATCACTGGCATTTGAATCATTATAATCCGAGTCATCTAGTTTACGTTTAATGCCACCAGCTGCAGGACGATTGGAACCGGTGCTGGTGTTCATAGACCAATCTTTTTCATTTTCCTGATGCTGAGTTAACTCGGAACTGGGGGAATTTGCGGCCGAACTATTGGTGCCGGCCACCCATTGTTTAACTTGATCCATGGCCTTGGTTTTGGATGAGCGTTGTGGTCTCTCGGAGGGGGAGGCCAATTGTGGCTTATTGGCTTCTAGAAATAAAAAATTATAATTTCTAATTGGTGTTAGGGTTTTAGCAATAAATAATGGTACCTGTTTCTAAATTTTTATTGACTTCTAAAGGTTTGGGCGCATTAGCGGCAGCTGCAGCAGCCTGTTGTTTGGCCTGCAATGCGGCTCGAGTTTCCTTTTGTCGGGCCAATTGTTTTTCAAATGTTTCCAAAAGATGAGGCACATTTTCTAAATGAGAGGCGGGTTCCCAAGTATTTTGTTCCAAACTGCGATTTTCCCATTTAACTAAATATTCATGCATTCGTCGTCGCGGATTGAAACGTTTGGCCACAATTTTCTCAACATTTTCTTCTACTACATCCTCGCTGTTGGGTATGGAACGTTTGGCACGACGTCTGCAAATTTGATAACAAAAAATAATTGTGTATTTTTGCAGAATTAAATAAATAAGCTATACTAACGTTAAAGGTTTAGCTGGTGTATTTGCTGCTGTTGGTGTTGTTGTAGCTGCTAAAGGTTTGTTAGTGGGAAGTTGAGACGCTGTTATGGGCTTTTTGGTGATTTTTTGGGTGACATTACTTGCTAAAGGAGATTTCATAGGCGATGATTCATTTTCCGAATCTGCTGCTATGGAATTATTGCTGGATGGTAGAATTTTATTAGGAGGTTTTAAATTTGCAACTTGTGGTTTTGTTTGAGCTAAAGGTTCTGCAATTAAATAACAATGTTTAAGTTTAGTTTTTTTTTTTTTTTTTTTTTTTTAATATTTATAACTTTTTTCTAAACACTTACTTCTGCCTGGTGAAGTTCCATCGGCAGTGTTATTCACCACAGTTTTTGTTATTTTCACAGGCATTTCCTGTAGATTTCCTTGAGATACTTTAGCAAATGACTGTATGGTACGACCGGCTACTATCCAGGTCTCTCTTAAAGTTTCCTCCATTTTAACCCAGGTCTGATAGAGAGCCCACGAATTTGGACTTGATACATTGTTATCTTTGTTATTATTCAACTGCGTAGCCTTCCATAGTAAGAAGGCCCAAATTTTCGGTTTTGTATCATTGCATTCACGCACATTATTGTTTTCCTTAAAGCAGGGTTTTAGCTTATGTTGTTTAAACTCCTCCACAAAGTGGAAAACTGTTAAACAACGTCCACACACTAAAACGTCTATGGTGGCCATTTCCTCTTGGGCATCTGTATAAAATTTTATAATTGATAAGTTGTTTTAACAACACTAAATAAAAATTGTACTTACTTTTTATTAATTTAGAGTGTTTGCCGATTTCGGTAGGAGTTATTTCTCGCCCAACCATGCTTGACAAATTTTGTTATGACTAAAATCACAATTAATCAGTAAAAATATTTAACCATTTTTATAAATTGATTCAAAATTAACTATTTTTGTTATTTACTTAATAAGAATCGCTAAAATCACAATCATATTGTAAACACTACTTTGGGCCCGTTACATTAAAAAAACCCGTTCTCAATTGTAAACAATTTACAGTGAACACTAGACGGCAATAAGAAGCTCAATATCACAACAAAAATTTTGGTACAGTACTGTAGGATTGCAACTCTGGGGTTAGTTTTTTTTTTCTTCTCATTTTCTTTTAACCTCCATTTTCTATGCAAAAATTAAGAACATGATAGAAATGCAGCAGAAAAGGAAACTAATAGAATATAAGAAAACACAATAAACTTAAAAAATACAACATAGAGAAATAAGAATAAAGCATGTTGTATAGAGAATACGAGAAAATTGTGCATAAACCACTTACAGGGAGCTCCTAGTAAAAAAGCGGCGCCAAAATTGTTAAAAACAAGATTAAGCCAGATATTTTCAATAAGAATTTACTATCGTAATTAACAAATACTTTAAAACTATAACACAAATGAAGTAAATGTAATTCACTTAAAAGAAACTGCATACATATTTAGATTAAAGCGAATTTTTCTCTGAATCAAATTTTTAAGGCGCTTGTCTTATTAGCTTCCAATCCTAGCTTACAGCTTTTGTTTAATTATTATAAAAAATTACCTTTAAATATTTGCAATTGCTTTAAACAATGTATTTTGAAATAAAATTTCGTTTAGAAGCTAAAATTCTTTTCAGCGTTTTTTTACTCCTGCAAGACACTTTCCTTTCTTGTGTTTTTATTTTAAACGATTTCTTTGGTGAAATTTTTGCTTATACGACTTTTATCAGCGACTTGCTAGTATTTCCGTAATGCTGCTTTATGTTTTATTAGTTATTGCATTTTAATTTTGTGGTATTATGTTAGAAAATCACTGTATTTATTTTAATTCTTGAGCTAAAATGCAAAGAACTACACACAACGAAAGCAAATGAACAAATCTTCCGTTCGCCTCAAAATGAAAGCAGTTTTTTGGCCAATCAGCTAACGAGTTGTAGTTAGGCAATAAATTCGTGTTAACTCACCTCTGATTAGCAGGGTTGTGTTTAAGGCTTTGTTTAAGTGTTATCAATTTATGAGCATACTTAGTATAAACTAGAAGAATATACAAACACTTTTTTAACTGCAGGTCAATAGTTTCAGAATTTTCTTTTATTTTTTTACTTAATCAATCTGAAATTTCATCAAAATGGAACATGGTGAGGAGGAAGATCCAAAAGAATACCGCTGGGAAACCGGCTATGAAAAAACTTGGTAAATTTTGTTTTTTTAACATAGAAGAAAATAAACTAACCTAAAATTTTTGTTTGCCTATAAAATCCTTTTAGGGAGGCCATTAAGGAAGACGATGATGGTCTTTTGGACTCAGCTATTGCTGAGCTTATACAAAAAGCGAAACGCAAAAGACAACATCAAAAATCCATGCAAAATAAATTGGGCATGATGCGCCATATGTATTTGATATTAGACTGTTCGGAGTCCATGTCAGTGCCGGATTTAAAACCCACTCGTTTATTATGCACTCTCAAGGTAATATATATATATATATATATATATACCTATGTTTATATAACTTTCCCATATTAAATAATTATTAAAATTAATTTTATATTAAAGCTGCTGGAGATATTCATTGAGGAATTTTTTGATCAAAATCCCATAAGTCAAATGGGTTTAATAGTGTTGAAAAGTAAACGGGCAGAAAAGGTTACTGATTTGACGGGAACAGCTAAGCTGCATCTTAAAGCTTTGGAGGGGTACTTAATTATACAAAAAATATAAAATGAATACTAATAGAAAGTTTTTTTTAAATTTGTTTTTAGACTAAAAAAAATTAATCTGTCGGGCGAACCTTCTTTACAAAATGGCCTGGATTTGGCTTTAAAAACCTTAAAAGTGGTACCTTCACATGCTTCTCGAGAAATTTTAATCATTATGGGTTCTTTAACTACCTGCGATCCCATTGATATTACCCAAACCATAGAAACCCTTAAGCAAGAAGGTATTAGATGTTCTGTCATTTCCCTATCGGCCGAAATTCATGTCTGCCGCTATTTAACTTCACAAACAAATGGCACGTATGGCGCCGTTTTAGATGACAGCCACTATCGCGATCAACTTTTATCACATGTAGATCCCCCGCCAGCTGCACAGATGCAAGAAAATTCTCTCATCAAAATGGGCTTTCCTCATGCCAAGCAAGATGAAGGCAAAGATCCACCACTTTCTATGTGCATGTGTCACATAGAAAATACCGAAGACCCTAGCAAACTTACCTCAGTGGGTTTTCATTGTCCGCAGTGTTTTAGTAAATACTGTGAATTGCCGGTCGAGTGCCAAACTTGTGGTCTAACCTTAGTTTCTGCACCGCATTTGGCCCGTTCATACCATCATCTCTTTCCTGTACAACATTTCACTGAATTGATATATAATGGTCAGGCTGCCGTTTGTTATGCCTGTCAAAAGCCCTTAACAGAAGCCTCCGATAAAAATGTCTATCGCTGTGAGTCTTGTTCGCAAATTTATTGCATTGATTGTGATATTTTTATACATGAGACTTTACATATCTGTGTGGGCTGTAACACTATACCGGGAGTGGCTGCACAAGTGCATGCTAGGAAACCTCAGGCACCACCGCCGGGTATGATGATGGTTGGCTCATCGTTGGGTCAACGTTTTTAAGGAAACAAACAGCTTGAATAAAAATCAGATAAAAAAAGGTAATAAAGAAATTAGTTGTAAACAAAATAAGAAGTATTAATGAGAGGCAAGCATTTTTTGTTTTCCAATAAAATGTTTTTATAGGGCCTATTGTAAATTTTGTTATGGAAACATTTATGGAACTGTCAAATTCCCAATATGCCTTCAAATAAATTGGAGTGTTTTGTAAGAAAGAGTAAGTGACATAAAATTAAAATGAAACGTAATTTTATTTAGTTATTACGTCTCTTTTGGTCAAATATTTGCCATGTGTAAACGTACCTTAAGAGGTAAAGCATAAAATTTTAATACTTTCGAACCACTAATTAATACTCATTTATTAATATTTAAGAAAAAATCCAAAATTTATATCCTTTTATAAAATTTATTTCTTGGCTCGAAGGATCTCATTAACTGTGGCATAACATTTTTAGCACCGGTGCTGCATAGTTATTAAATATCTCTAACAATTTTTTAATGTCAAGAATTACAGTACCAATCAGCTTTACCATGCCTTTGACTTAATATTATTAAAATTACCGAATTTTTATATCAAGTTTTGGTCTTGATTGCTGTTTGATGTTCAATTTATTAAGTGTTACAACATTGCCGCAAGAATTGCGTTCCGTTTTTTAGCAACACTATTTCGATTTTCAATGCGCTTTGGATATTTATTTAAAAGCAGCATCACACGTCTTCTTGCGGTACTTACAAATATGGTATAATTTTTTTGTTACGCAATGGTTTCTTTAAACAATATTATTGCTTTCTTGTACCATTAAGTTGGCCCCTACTTACAGCACATATGGAAAGCTAAGAAATGGAGTGAGGTAGATAGTTGAAATGTGAAGATGACGAGAAACGAGCGAAATTGAGAAATAGAAGTTAGTGCAGTTTAAGAGTTAATATTGAAAGCTTCAGAAGATGATGTAAATTTCAAACTCCAAGTCATTTGACGTATTTGAGATCAGCCGAGGAGAACCATAAGTCTTATCACTGTAATCAGTTGCTGTTTCTCGTTAAGTTTTAACTATGTATACTTTCATATCCTATAGTTCAGAGTGACTGCCATAAAAACGGTGCCACAGAATCATATTTCGTAGTGACGTGCAGTGGCAAAGAACGTGATACAGTATAACCGCCATCAAGGTGCTCATATAGAACAGCCCTTGGCCGAGTAATCTCGGGTCAATTTGGTGCGTAGAACCGGCTGTCGTGGAAATGAAGCTGATAACATTCTTATGATCATGTTTTCAATGCCCCATTTTATCATGTGGGTAACGGAATGTCGCAGTAACACAGTTGTCTAATATATCTGTGTCCACACACCCATAGTTGTAAAACTGTTAAATTTGTCTCGCCACGCGATTAAGAATACGTGACATTCCTGAACCAAGCTCGATATCGAGTTTTCTGGTAATAATGGGTGGTATTATTGATTCCACTCGGAAAGGAAAACTAAGGGGAAAGAAATATCGATCGATATGTAAAATGTAATTATTCATTCCTGCGGCATGTTACTCTACTGTCTGGGTACAGATGATACCGCAAAAAGGAAAAATACCGCAGCAACGGAATGAATAATTTGAAATTATGCTTCCGCAAAAGAATTTCTTCACGCAACCGCGGAACGGAATGAATAATTCGACCCAATATTTCTGTAAAAATTAAACAGAAAACTTTTGATTCTATTACGAGTTTTTTTTTCTGGCAACTATGCTTTACACGATTAAAAGTCAAAGCATATTTTTAGGCAGAAAATAAAAATATGTATAAACCAATAGTTTGTATGTGCAGCAGTAGACAGCTGCAAAATCCAACGGAGAAAAAAAATGTTAAGTAAAAGATTTAAATTTTATTATATTGTGTTTTGGTAAAAGCGTAACTCAACAAAATTTAAAGAAAGTATTCATGTTGTAGCCGCACAGTGGGGAGATTTCGAAATATGTAGTCCGAATTTGATAAAATTGATTTTTACTATCGATAAAGGGGTTTTCCGAGCTACTCTACCATTAAAATCGTGGTTGCGAAGTTTTGTTAAGTTCATTTTTAACATTTTTGGAACCGACAACTTAGGGTTCTGGCTTATTTTTCTGACAATGAACGCTCATCAACTCCAATATCGTATTCATTTTAAATCACATTTTCTAAAATCTTTGACTAAAAAATTTATTCGATTTTTCTGTTATTTCAAATTGTTTAATGTGTTACTCATTATCTATAGTATCATTTTGGTAACCGAAGTTAATTTACTAAGTTTTAATTAAACGCGTTAGTCTGTCCGTATATTTAAACATTTTATTTTAATTTGCATTCAAAACACATTCGCTTGTCATAATGTCAGTTAAAAAAAGTATATAGACGGAGAGCTTTTTATACCCTGCACCACAATAGTGGGGAGGGTATTTGTGCTGATATGTGTAACGTATCGAGTTATCGAGGTTTGTAGAGCTTCGGAAGAGTAAATATAAACTTTTTGTATAAGAATTTGTTATTGAGCTTAGGAATTAATAATTGATAATTTAGTGAAATGTATTAATTTTATACATTTTTAAGATGTCTTTTACCTTAAAAACTAAACAAATTATAAAATGATTTTTCTTGAAGAAAAATATGAAATTTAAATTAATGTTAAGTAGAAATGGTTGAAGATATAGTAACAAAAATAACAAAGTAAGAAATAACAGATCCAAATGTCCTTAAATCAATGGAATTATAATCTTTGCCATATTTTATTTTTAAATACCGAATTCCAAAATTTTATTTTTTATATAATTGTTTCTATAAAAGAAAAACTATAGGAACTTTTTCGGGGAAAAACGTAAAAAATATGCAACTTTTTACATGTTTCAACTTTGGATGCGTGTAACTTTTTATGTGGAAGAAATAACTGCTTGCAAATTTTTAATTTTATTTAGAATTTTATCATCAATATAGCGGATATTTTAGTAAAATTTGTTGACACTCCGTAGGCCCGCCATTTAAGAAAAACCAAAAAAAGATCAAGCAAAATTAAAAAAGTAAACCTATACATAAGCGTTTTTTTATTGTTGATATTCTCAAAGTATATTTATATTTAAAATTTCAGTTCCTTCACATCGTAAATCGATTTAAGGCAATTTTTAAAAAATGTGTAACCCGAGGTGACCAACTTTGAAGGGCCACCCACTGGCCAATCTTCCGCCTACAAATCCGAAAATTTGTAAATCAACTCTCAGCTCCAACAATGAGAAATTTCGTTACGATATCTGTAATAGCTTCGGTGATACCAAATTATTTCAAAAAAACAAAAAAAAAAAAAAATAAACGTTTCTAAACCACTGTGCGAGAGCCAACAAATGAAAATGAGTAGTAGTATCTCAGCTTATTACTGATCTACAAAAGTTCAACTTTTGTTATTATTTCTATGACCTTTAACGATTTAAAGCTTTCGTTGTTTTTTTTTCAAGAGAGCTCTATAAACAAAAGTTTATTTATTTCTTTTTGTAAATTAAAAATTTTAAAGTACATGCATTAATTTTGCATGTTATTGTTTTATTTGCGTGGTATATATTCAGTTACCTTTCTGAAAGCCAAGTTTAAAAAAGTGTTTTCAACAAACGTCTTATTAACTTATGTTTACGTACCAGTTTTGAATACACAAGCGTCGAACAAATATTAATCATTAAAAAAAATAAAAAATTATTGAAAAAATTGTTAAATTCAAAGATATTAAAGAAAACAGTGTAAGCCAAACATATATTGACCTTAAAGTAAAACAAGTTAGAGTGAAATATTCGGCTGTGCCGAATCATAAATACCCTCCACCTAAACGTAATAAGAAATACAAACGACTAAAATATACGTATTCTGTGTTTTTTATTAAGTCTTAAGCATTAATAATATAAAACTACAACAAGTTGCGTAATATATGGAAGACATATGCAGAAGAAAATAAAACTAGATTTAGTTCTCTACAGATCCGGTTTTCTATTCCAGTTGGCACTAATACAGAACATTTTCTAAAGATATGTGTTGCTTTATTTTTCTTCTAAAAGGGAGTTGTGTCTAAGAATTTCTATATATACTCTATGAAATGTTTAAAAATTCTTTATGAATTTTATTGACAATAATCTGCAAAAACATGAACATGGCGTAACTATACAAGGTGAGTGCAGTAGCACAGCTGACTGACTTTGTTTACAATTTACTTATGTCAAAAGTAATATTTTGTAAAGTGTTTTTGACAGTAGTACATTTTTTTACACAAATAAAATGCCTGTTGTTTCTGTCTTATGTTGTATTTGTTGCCGATTTGCGCTCACCTTGTATAGTTACACCATGAACATGAAGCTTAAGTTTTTAAAATCAATTCAACAGTTCCTTTGGTTGAATTTGATCTCAATAACTTTATTTACAAAAGATTTATGGGTGGCATAGTAGAACTTGACCAATTATGGACTAATAACTTTTAAATTCAGTATTCACTAACGTGATTTCTATGTACTTATTTTGCTTATTTTGGCTGAATTTCATCTCGTTATTGACAAAAGTTGTTATAAACGGATGTAGACTTAATTCGGGAGTTTTTGCCAATTATTTCTGGATTCAAATTTCTGATCTGTATAAAAATTGGTTCGAACTCGATATTTATTAGACATTTTTGTGGGTTAAATTGTTTTTCGAAAATATTCCTATATGGCAGATATGACAAATCATGGAATTTTAACATAATATGGTATATTTAAGATACATACATATAAGTATTAAATGGATTTTGAAAGTAGAAAGTAGTAATAAGAGGGTCAAATATGGCATGTACATATGTAAATAATCCGTGTAAAATGTTGGATTTATGAGTATTAAAGTGATTTTCGAAGAGGGCTTTATATGGGGGATACGGTCAAAAATATACCGAAATTCACAAAATTCTGTAGAATTTTTTTGTATACATGTATATGTTCTAAGTAAAGTTTTAAGTCGGTACCGATATTACTATTATATGTATAAAGATTAATGATTTTTTAGATGTGGTCCTTATGAGTTCTTTTTTAGTCGCCTTTTGGGCCGACCAAATTTAGTACAACAATTTAGTTACCTATAAGGATTATTTATGTCGAATTTTAACCTGGTAACAATATTTATACCGGATTTATACGTATTGAAGTGAATTTTGGAAGTGTACTGTATATAAGGTCTATGGTCAGAAATGAATATTATAAAAGTTTCACATGGAATGACAAACGTAATATACCGCCATTCAACACTTGTGGCGTTAAATGTGACTGGTTACAGAACTTAACTATTTTGAAAAGGAACAAATATAAATTTACTCATACATATGGATTTCTAATTATAAGTTCCAAAATAACTTGTTTTTATTTTTAGTCTTTTGTTGCTCTAGGTGAGACTCTATTTTTAAAAATATTTAAATAGACTTCCACATTTATTGCGCGTTATAATTATTAAAATGATTTATTATATATTTAACCAGTTTTAAAATGTATTACTGCCACATACAATACGATTTTATTGATAACAAGTAAAAGTGTGATATTCAGTCTACCAATATTATATTGGCTCAGATTTGTTGTTCGATATTTTTATTTGATTTGCCAGCTATATTGTTTACATTATTGACATACTAGTCTGTAGAATTGAATATTTCAAAAATACAGTATCAATCTTCAAAATATCGTATCTGCAAAATAATAATCTTAATGGTCTTAAATAAATACTTCACCTGCGATTTCAAATAATTCTCGATCATATTCTATTTCCTTCCATTTAAATATTGACCGCCACTACGCTATGGTCCCTTGGAAATGTCCAATTTTCGTTAACTCTTTCGATAATTGCTACCGATAACTCGCGAATTACTAATCTTTTCAGCTTTGCTGTCGGTATCTTTCGAATAACTTTTGACTTCACTTAACCTCAAAGAGAAGAACCAGAATTGTGGTATCAAAAGTTCTAGGCTGCTAGCTGACAGTTGCAGATCGCGAAATTAGCTAACAGTATGACACCAGTCACGTGTGATCTGTGATAAAAACAATTGAAAAGTTTCTAAATTTTTATAGTCGTCTCAATATAGAAATTCTCTTTCAAACTACATATGTACTTCATTATAAAATAATGGCATAAACTATTTAAATTTGTTTACTATCTTTCAGGAAAGATCACAGCGAAAACTTCGATGCGAAATGAAACTCAGTTAAATTTTATATACATTTTGTTTCATATAACAACTTACGAGGTCTGATTAAAAAAATAACCGTTATTTAAAAGTATTTATTCATCAATAACTATCTTGTCCCCTTCAAAGTAATCCCCCTCAGATATAATACACTTATGCCAGCGTTTTTTCCAATCCTCGAAACACTTCTGAAACGCGCTTTTTAGTATCGCCAACAGCTCCTGTTTCGGTTTTTCTCCTCAATCGTATCAAAACGCTTTCCTTTCATCGGTGTCTTCAGTTTTGGGAAGAGGAAACAGTCAGCGGGGGCCAAGTCCGGTAAATACGGTGGTTGATGCATGATAACGGTTTTGTTCTTGGCCGAAACCTCAAGCACAAGCATCTATGTTGAGCTGGTGCATTATCATGGTGCAAAATTCATGATTGGTTTTTCCACAATTCTGTGCGTTTTTGGCGAATTGCTTCGCGCAAACGGCGCATAACTTCAAGGTAGTATTCCTTATTGACCGTACGACCTTGTGGCAAAAATTCATGATGCACCACGCTTAGTGCTGTAAGTTGAAGATTCATCTGACTCACATTGGCTTATTCGATTTGAGGAAAATAGTCTTGGTTTTAGGGTTTATGGAGACGGTATAAAACATTTTCCTTTGTAATGCAAATATAAGTCAATTGATTCTTTTATACATACCAGGTAACTTAGCGTAGAATTCTTTACCTGCATAGTGTCTCGAAGCACTCTAAAAGAAATGGCAATTTTTAGCACTAGATGTAATCTATAATATTCTAGGTTGTATTCATACATGGAAGAAGGGTGGTTTTAATAGAGACAATGCTTCCTTTTTATACTTTTCGATTTTACCCTTTATAATGCAAATAATTGTAAACAAAGGTACGGTCACACTTGACAAATATTTGCCGAAAAAGACATAACCACTAAATGAAATATATTTGAACTCGTTTATTTATTTCAGAAAACTTCGTATAAAATAAAAAAGGTCGAAGAAATCAAAATTTAATTTAAAACTTCGTTTATTTAGGACAAGACACAACAAATATTTAGATTTATTTTATTTGATGCTGTTTGATCTTACAAAACTCTTGTAAGAGTAAACAACGTCAAACAAATTTGTGCTAATATAAGTGGTTACGCTTTTTTGAGTAAATATTTGCCAAGTGTATATACGTAGTATCTCGAAGTAATATAAAATGGAAACAGTTCTTTATATTACACTGACAGAAATAACAATTTTTACCCCTAAAAGTAATCTACAGTATTTTATATAGAGGAGTAATAAAATGTGAATTTTAGGGTTATTTATTCGTATCGTAAACCATAATTTAGTCTCAGATTAGATTTAATCATAGCTCTATATTTTGTTAAAGGTTATCTTTAATTCTAGGTCATTCTATTCGTATCTGAAGACAGTTTTAGATTAGCCTCAATCATAGGTCTTTGTCTAGTCCGAGTTTAGCTTCAATAGTAGATTTCTTATTTCTTATTTTGTCTTTATTATGTCTCAGTTTCGCTTCAATCGTAGGACTTTATTTTACTCCAATTTCGCTTCATTTGTAGGCCTTTAGATAGTTTTAGATTAGCCTCAAGCTTTCTTTTCTGCTTGAAACGTAGGACATTGTTTTTTCAAAGTTTCGCGTTATTCGTGGAAATTTATGTTGGCTTAGATTATCTTCAGGACTTTATATAAGTTCACATTAGATTTTACTTGAAGAAAAATATTACATTTTAAATAAAGTAACATTTTTTAAAATTTTTATTGTATCAAAATCTAAAACTTACATATATTTAGATCCAAATATTTTTAAATCAATGGCATTAAATTGTTTGTTGTTTTTTATTTTAAAATACCGAAATTACTTAGATTATCTTTAGGACTTTATGGAAGTTCACATTTGGTCCGTGCTAGAAAAGCATTTAAAACTGCTGCTCGTTTTGGCATCCCAATTTGGGAACTTTTAAAATTAAAAAACAAGTAAAAAAGTATAGTCGGTCAAGCCCGACCATTTACATGGAGAGCCAGACGGACGGACGGACGGACATCGTTAAATCGACTCAGAAAGTGATTCTGAGCCGATCGGTATACTTTAAGGTGGCTGTTTCTTAGCGTTAGAAACATCAACACAAATCCAATATACCCTCCCCACTAGGATGGTGTACGATATATAATGTAGGGTATAAAAACCCAAATAGATCATAATATGATCATTATATATCATAATATGACTGCTTATAATATTGTTATCTTGGGTAATAATATGACCATGTATGACAATTTTATGATTATATTAGGTTATAATATGATGTTATAATATCAAATTATGATTAACAAGAAAATATTATGATGAAATATTATGATGATATTTGATCATAATATGATATGTCATGGCACTTATATTTATTATAATATCAAAACATATATACAATCATAAATCTTATCATAATATGTTGCTCTTAGATTATTTTTACCACAACCATGCTTTTTTCTCCGCGTGTACATAGTTAATTCCAGTTTAAATTTAAATCATTTCAAATTCATTTCACTTTAATTATTATTTATACGAGTAGATTTAAAAAATGTACCATTTTTATTTCCTCAAATACGTTATATTTAAATTTTACTCGTATTAAATGTTCATGTTTGTTAGTTTCCTAATTCTTTTGTCTGATTCAAAAGCAGTCCAGTAGCCGTTTAAATTTAAATAATTTTTGAATTATGTATGTAAGTTTGCTCATATTTTTTTTTTGTGAATTTTTGTTGTCTACAGCTTACAGCAGCAGGTGCCAGATGGTAGTACTCTCGTATTTAGTAGACTTGTAAATTTTTTTTCGTCATCATCGTTTTTGTGTTTTAATTAGCATTTTTTTTTCATGAAACTTGAACAAAATTTCTTTGCTAAAAATAATGTTTATTATCATATGTACGTTAAAATTGTGCAAAAGATGAGGAAATCTCGCAACGGCCACACAGACGAATACAAACTAATTTAAATATGACAAATTAAGAAACCGTTAAAAAAACAAGCAAACAATTTGGAGGTGTGACACATTTAAATTTAGACAATTACTCAAATTAATTTGTTGCTACTGAAGAACATAATGTAAAAATGACTGTGTTATTGTGATGTTTGAAATGTGGTGATTTGGGTTGATGTAGTTCAATTTTAGCTTCATTCGTAGGTCATAATGTAGCGCAATTAACAAGAGTATTGCTAAAAACTATTATATTTCCGAGCTTCAACATTTTACTGCAGACAATTGACATAAATTATGAAAAGTCCAGGTTAACACGGGTAGCCTTTATTTATTATATGACTCCAGGTGCAAAAATCAGTAAGAAGCAATTAATGCAGCTGTAGCAGTTACAATATAAGTACGTGTATATGCACATAAATCATTTTTTGTGGTTAACCAGCCGTTAACTAGTCTCTCAGTAATGTATGAGGTGGCTGGTGCCACTGTTTTCAAACGGTAATTAACCTTGACAGTGATTTCTATATAATGAGGGACGAAATTCAAAACATCTGCTACAACTTGTAAACAAACTGAAATAGTAAATTTTTAAAATATTCAACAACATAGTTTAACTTCTTGGTATTGCCATAAAATCACAATTAATCATTTATTGTCATTAAAAAGTTCGCTCATTTAAGCTTAAATTTAACTATTATACATGAAGAGCTAAGATTGAAGCCAAAATTGAATTACATAAAGACTTACTGCCGTATTTATAAAAAATTAAAGTAGACTTTAAGAAAATGTTGTCTTAAAGCATACTTTAAGCCTACTTTATTTTTTATAAATACGGCAGTTAAGATTGAAGCTAAATTTGCTAAGCTAAAATTAACTACAGTCCTATGATTGAAACTAATTTTGAACTACAAGCATATGATCGAAGCTAAATTTAAACTAACTAAAAAACTAAGATTGAAACTAAAATATAACTATGTACATAAATCCCAACGATTGAAGCTAATATTTACCTACAAAAACCCCTACGATTGAAGCTAAAATTGAACTCTGATCTGAAAAGAGAACTTAATATATAAACGTGTGTAATAAAATTTGAAGTATTTAAGCAGACATAGACAACCTATACAAACTTGGCCAATTTTAAAAAAAAAATTGTTTTAATAATATTTTAGTAATTGTTCAAGCTTAAGGTAATAAACGTAGCAAAATATCGAAAATAAACTTGATAAGCTTGAATAATTAATAAAATATTAATAAAAAAATGGTCAAATAAACTATAATAACAAATTCGTTTTAACTAAAAAATTCTAAAAATGCAAAGCACCGATTCCCTAAAAAGTTCCATATTTGTATAAATCGAAAGTTATTTTACTATCACACTGTAAATAATGTCACAGTGAGCACTTTATAAAAAAAATTAAAATTTTGAAACACATTTTCTGTGTTTAAGGAATTTTGGTATTTTAAAATAAAACAAGTAAGAGTGATATATTCGGCTATGCCGAATCTTATATACCCTTCAACTTTGTTCTGGATGCATAATTATATATATACATATATGTATTATATTGTTACGTTTCTACCTTTTAAAAACGGTGGTTTATTTCCTTTAAATAAACCGGATTCTTTTTAATTGCAAAATAAAAGCGTCAAGTAGTTTGAAGAAAATATAACGAGTCTTTATTTAAATTAGTGTTGTTTTTATCCGACCTTTCAGTTATAATTTTTAAGAAATAAAATTGTTTGAGCTCGAGGTCTTTATTTATTTAAATGTACACAAACACAATTAAAAATGAACACACTGTCTTTTTACACACTTATATTACGGTTTAAGAACACACTTAAAGTTTTCGAACACTTTGATGTTAAACACCATCTGTTGATGAATTTGGTCGTAACAATATTAATACACTTTGTGTGATTAACGCCATCTGTTGATGAGTTTATTAGTTTTGTTGATGAAATTTTCAGAGGTTATCTCGGATTTTTGCGTATATCTCCGCTATTTATGGACGGATTTTGCTGATTTTAAATAGCAAACTTCTCGAAAGCATATCTCACAGAATTATTGAAGATTTGGATCACGAAGATATCTGGGGACTTCAGAAAATTGATTTGAACAGTCAGACGGACATGGCTTAATAGACTCCGCTATCTATAAGGATCCAGAATATATATACTTTATGGGGTCGGAAAATTATATTGTGGAAATTACAAACATATGGGTATATATGAAAGTGAAGGGTATAAAAATGGCAAAAATTATAATGCCATTGATTTAAGAATATTTGTATCTATATAAAAGTTTTAGGTTTTGATATGATATATTTAACCTTTAAAATTTTACATTATTTAAAGTTTTATATTTTTCTTCAAGTAAAATCTGCATGTTATAATATTTATATATTTAAGGTAAAATAAATCCGCAGAAATATCAATCCTCAAATCCTAAGCTTTTTAACAATACCAAATATTTAATGTTTCGTGTTTCAAGTTTAATGAAACAAACCCTCTAGGAGCAGAGCTGTGGGATCTAAAAATAGACCACAATTGAAATTTAAAAAATTTAACCAATCCAGGTCCGATTTATGTTTTATTATTTATTTATTTTTTTACCAATTTTCCTCAAACTATTTTTCTAGTTAAACAATAAAATTGCTCATCTGACACAACACGTTTTTTAAGCAATATCTAATATAGTATAATGCCCATGGTGTAATTATACAAGGTGAGTGCAAATCGGCAACAAATACAACACAATGCAGAAACAACAGGCATTTTCTTTGTGTAAAATAATGTAATACTGTAAAAAAACACTTGAAAAAGTATTACTTTTGACATAAGTATGTAAATTGTAAACAAAGTCAGTCAGCTGTGCTACTGCACTCACCTTGTATTGTTGCGCCTAACGCCGTAAATAAACTATTTTGAATTGTGGAAGAGAAAAAAATAATTGATTTATGAATATTTCAATTGAAAATTGTTTATTTTTGGATATAGAAAAAAGTTGTTAACTACATTTTGTAATTAAATTTAGGCTTTTGCAACCCACTATAAAACGTTTAAAACACCCATTTATAACCAATAAATTCATTTGCACATATAAATATATTCCAGCATCAAATACCTAAATACATCATCTCTAATTTATAACTAATTTGTTATTTTAGTTCATTCAGTTGGCTTTTAACAAAAATTTACGATTTACAACTAAAGGAGAACTTTATTACTCCAACACAAGATTTATAGATAATTTGCATAGTGTTGGTAATTTAAATATTGTACTTAAAACAAGCTTATCAAGTTTATTTTCGATATTTTGCTACGTTTATTACCTTAAGCTTGAACAATTACTAAAATATTATTAAAACAATTTTTTTTTTAAAATTGGCCAAGTTTGTATAGGTTGTCTATGTCTGCTTAAATACTTCAAATTTTATTACACACGTTTATATATTAAGTTCTCTTTTCAGATCAGAGTTCAATTTTAGCTTCAATCGTAGGGGTTTTTGTAGGTAAATATTAGCTTCAATCGTTGGGATTTATGTACATAGTTATATTTTAGTTTCAATCTTAGTTTTTTAGTTAGTTTAAATTTAGCTTCGATCATATGCTTGTAGTTCAAAATTAGTTTCAATCATAGGACTGTAGTTAATTTTAGCTTAGCAAATTTAGCTTCAATCTTAACTGCCGTATTTATAAAAAATAAAGTAGGCTTAAAGTATGCTTTAAGACAACATTTTCTTAAAGTCTACTTTAATTTTTTATAAATACGGCAGTAAGTCTTTATGTAATTCAATTTTGGCTTCAATCTTAGCTCTTCATGTATAATAGTTAAATTTAAGCTTTAATTTTAATTCATTATTTCGTTCAATTTTAGCTTCAATCGTAGGTCTTTCCAAAATTCAAATTTAGCTTTATATAGGTAGCATTTAGCTTTAATCGTAGGGGTTTATGTAGTTATATTTAATTTCAATCTTAGTATTTTAGTTAGTTTAAATTTAGCTTCGATCATATGCTTGTAGTTCAAAATTTGCTTCAATCATAGGACTGTAGTTAATTTTAGATTCTTTATGTAGTTCAAATTTAGCTTTAGTCTTAAGTCTTTATGTAGTTCAATTTTGGCTTCAATCTTCGTTTAAAATTTGCTTAAATCTTAGATCTTAATGTTGTTTAATTAACTTTATGCAGTGGCTATTTATGTTTTTAAAATAAAGACAGTGTACTGGTTATATATTGACTATTACTTGTATTTGTGTACATTATGATTTTTATTTAGAATATTTATTTCATTACAAATTTAAAACGTTTGCTGCTTGTCTACTTATTTACCCAGCAAAATTAGAAATTAAGTTAAAAAGTAATAAGAATTCGTAGACCAGACTACTTACAAATCTACTAGAAAAAGTATTTATTTTTGTTCGTAATATCCCAAAAGTAATCCGTTATAATTTTGCCACTTTTAACCAAAAAGTTAATAATTTATTTTTATACTGAAAAGCTTTTTAAAAATATATACATACATATATATATATATAGTAATTTTTAATACATAATTAGTAATACAGAAAGTGGCGAATAAAGCTACGAAATAATGAATTCTAGAAGTCATTTAAATTAAGAATGTAAGCAAAGTTTTTGCTGGGATATGTATGTTGATGATTGTTTAACATCCCTTTTAATTAAAAATTCTATGCATTAGTTGAATGATTGTTATCAATAAAACTAAACCACAAAATCATGATTTTTGTTTTTACAATTATTTATTAAATCACTATATTTTTTTGCTGTTTTTAGTTGGACAATTTGTTTGTCATAATTTATAACATGTTATTTACCCGTAAATATGTCTCATTTGGAAAAACGTTGACGTTTGATAGCAATTTTGATTTGACATTTGTATGTATGTATGTATAGAGAGGGTGACAAACCGCTGGATAATAATTGAAGTATTAAATTAAAAAAAAACAAATTGAATGTGTGGCTATTTTCCATATAAAAATAATAACAAATTCTATAATAACTTTGGTTTTATTTGGTATAAAAAGGTAATAAATTGATCTATAAGTTTGGTTAGAATAATAAATAGGAAAATGAAAACAGAATACAATGCAGGATTTTAAACGTTTTTTAATATCTATTAATAAAATTGAATTACAATATAAAGAGAGTAGAGATGATTTATTTGCAATGGAATTCTTAACCCGCCATCTTGAAAAGCCATAAATTTTCCGCACATGATTTTTTTTTCATGTAAACAACTCTTGTAATGTTATGTTCTTGTTCGTACAACTATGTCTGCCATAAAATGGCGGTATTTGCATCCAAAAATACCTCCGTTTTTAAATATTAGAGGAAAAACTATTAAGAACGTGAACAAATTTGTATTGAGTTTGTTTGCTTTTAGAAAAATCATGTAAAATAAACAATTACTGAAAACATTGTTGTTACATATTGCATCAACAATTTCTATTTAGTATAAATAAAAGCAGCATGGTAACAAAATGGTTAATTGTTTTATCAATTCATTATTTTTCTTAAATGTTGTTTTCGACAATTACCTATGTATAGTAAAAAATTTTATGATAGAACACAGTTCAATCATCATGTTAATGTGGATTGATTAGATTTAGAAAAACATCGTGCCAATAAACACGTACTCGTACATACTCGTATGTAGTGTCTTTAAATCGTTGTTTTCTAAACATTTTTTTCCAGCTGTCAAATTAATAACTGTCAAACTGTTAAAAAAAAATTGCAATCTTTTTTGCAATATCAAACTTTGAATCTTGTTATCTTGAAGACTTAAAGCGACAATTTAAAGCAACTCAAAACAAATGTTTTAAACAAATTTTAATTTCTATGGAAACGAGCGATTTTTTCAATTTCTCTCTCACCTGCTTTACATTCTTTTTTTTATTGTTTGTTAATTTTAAAAATTATGTTTTTATAACATTTTAGCTGTTTTTTTAGTTCTATAATTACAGCAAAGAAATACATTTGTTTTATTAATACGTACAAGTGTTTATTGTTTAATCAAATGTTTCAATTAAATTTATTTATATCTAAATGCAACCACAAAATATTGTTTACATAAAAAAGTATCAAATATTTATACAAACATTTTATACTACAATCTATATACATATGTGTGAATATTTTTACATACATACTCGCATGTACATATGTATGTAAATACAATTATATTTAATGATTTATTTGCTTTACAAAATCAACACATTAACCGCAAATTCTACCATTTTGTTGGTGTCTGTTGCTTTTTAAATTATTATTTTAATTTTGGTTTTTTTATTTATGGAAATTTATTAAATCCGGTTTTAATTAAAACTCTAAATCGCTGAGGGATAAATAACATTGATGTTTTTTTAATTAGATCTTAATTTATAAATTTAAGTAGCTGCATAACGAAATATTAATACGTATTTTTAGAACTTGTGGTTTTAAATGAAATTCTAAAGTAAAAATGCAAAGTTTATTTTAAACATTTTTATTCTCATTAAATTTACCAACTAATCTAAATAAGTGTCACCTTTATAATTAAATTTTGAAATCTATCTTCCAAGTAAACTAGACTTACAAACCTTTTAAGTCTAGCAAAACTACTACAGTTTGCAAGACCACTAAAATTTTTTGACATAACTTGGTAATTAACTTGCCAACAGACAAGGTTATTCAACATGAACATAACATCGATAAAAGTTGCTTACACGGGACAAATTCATGAGCAGTTAAGAAATTCTTCGTTAAGTAAAAAAATTGATGTCTTATAAAGTCAGTGACGGACCCGAATGACATGAAATTTCACATAATCATAGCAGAAGGGTATTCAAGTTTTAATGTTGAAGAAGGACTCCGCGCTCTCTTTAGAAGCGACACTTTGGTCCTATGAGACCTATAGGTTCCCCACAAATGCACAATTTTTTTAAATGCTTGCGATTGTGGTTTGTCCAAAATTAACGATTTTAATATAGTTTTAAAGCCCTTGAAAAGGTATACATGCTATATGGATCAGCGGCGCTTTGTGGTCTTGAAGTAATGCACCTTAGATTAGTAACATTTTTAGCGTTTCTGAATTAGTTTGTGGTTCGTCCAAATCAAAGATATATTCTATATATTCTTAAAGATCTAGTTGAGGTTTTCAGAAAATGCGTACCATCATTTTCTATATTTAGCGAGTTATACATACATACGTATTTGAAAATTCAAATTAAGTTATACTTTTGTGAAATCTAGTACATTCTTGTTAATTCAGGAACATATTTGAATAATTTCATATTTCCAAGTTCATTATAATAAAAAATTAAGAAAGTACCATTAATAGAAAGAAAAGGCGCCTTTTTAAGTACACAACGAAGAATAAGCAACAATTTAAATACCCGTAAAGCTTGAATTTTCACAATACTGCAAGTATAAAAAAGGCAACTTCTTTGTTATAATTAGTAGACAAAAAAGTACTAATAGTAGAAGAAAAAATGCTTCCTTTTTTTAGCACCATTACATTAAAAAGTACCTATTTCCAGTTTACCCCCATGAATAGCCAAAAGGCTTGCATTTTCCTAATAATCCAAGAATAAAAAGGCACATTTAATTGTTACCATTAGTAGAAACAAGTATCAATTTCAAGTTTCCAGAATATTTCAACGTTTTGGAGAAAGTTTGTCCAAAACAGATTTGAAACAATGTATATTTGGGTTAATTTTCTCAATAAAAATTATGTTTAGCAGAATTTACACTAACGCTGTACTCGAGTTCTAAATAACAACATCTTAATTACTTTTTGAATGACAGAAGCTTTTCTTCTTAAATACCCGTCAAACTTGAACTTTCAGAATACTACAAGTGGAAGATAAATAAGTACTAAAGAAGAAAAAATATTGAGTTTTTTGATACCATTAGAGGAAAAAAGTATCAATTTTCAATTTACCTTATTGAATACCAGTCAAGTTTAATTTCTCCTAATAATCCCAGAAAAAAGACACCATTTTTTGTAATATTAGATGAAAAAGGTAACAATTTCCAGTTTTCAGAATACTCCAAAATTTTGGCGGAAGATTGTGCGAATAAGATTTGAAACATTGTAAATCTGCGTTTTTTTCTAAATAAAACTGTTTAGCAAAATTTGCCACTCGAGTTCCAAATAAAAACATGTTACATAGTTACTTTTTGCGCGACCGAATGAACCCTTATTTGTCATCAAAATGTATTTTAAATGATTTTTGTTTCCGTATTAGTTTAGGAAAATGTACATATTTTTATCCGAATATTTCTTTTTAGTAAATCTATTTGAAAGGAGACAAATTTCATGTTTCTAACTTCAGGATTTAGGGCTGGGCGGTGATAAATCATCAGTTAGTAACATGACTCTTTTATAACGAGACATAAAAACATAGTCCAGCGATTACTCAACTACTTCTAAGTCATGCAGATGGTATGTATATAAAGCATATAATTATTAATTGTTTATTACCAAAGCAGTTTTAAAAAAAATGTATACTCAAGCGTACTTCATTCATCTTAAAAAAAGTTGTAATTATCTGTTGCTTAACTTTTTATTTGTGTTTCAAAACACCTGCTAATGTTTACCTGCTGGTGTTTATGTTTATTTTTCTCTGAAAAACATGAATTGCATTAAAAATTGTTATTATAATTTGTGTTTAGATAATGTACTTGAATTGTCTTATTACAACATTTAACTAAATTTTCTAAAGTTAATTTTAAAACAAATATTTAACACTACCACTGCATTCCCATTCCCACAACCTTAACCTAGTTTACCTTGATTCAATACAAATGTGACTGACTAATAAAACGCCAAGTTTTAGAAATGGAAAATAAAAATTCCCTGGTTATAAAATAATCTCTATAGAGGAACAAGTTAAGCGGAAAAAACACAATTAGCTGCAATTTATTAAATAATATTGTTTTTAATGAGAAGTTTAAGTGAAATGTATTAAAAATGTTGTACATATATTTGTGTAGTGTTTTGTTTCTATAAATTCTATAATAATGAATAAATTAGTTTATTTTAGAACGTATAGCAATGTTATTAGTACAGGTAACCCTCCTACAACACTGTAGATATGTTCCTAGAAAACGCCGTGTTGTAGGAAAACGTGTTATATGAGGCTAGGAGACAGTGTAAAATATAATTTTTTTTTTAAATTAAATATTTTCTACAAATTCATTGTTTTTATTAGAAATATGTACATACATACAAAATTAGTACTTTTGTTATATTTTGGTATGATTTCAATAACTCAATCATGATAAAGTTGCAATTCCATTTTATCGTGTTAGAATGAAACCGTGTTGTAGATGAGGAGGGTTTCCGCAAATTTTTTTTCGTGTAAGATCGAAATCCTTTTGTAGGAAGCCGTCTTATAGGAGGGTTACCTGTAGTGAAAAGTAAATAGCTTTAATTAAATTTCACATTTACATGTGTAGCTGTCTGACATTTGCAAATGCTATATGACAGCGTAAGGTTGAGTCATGTCTGCGGTATATAGCTAAATATTATACCCTGGGGAGCAATTATAGCTTAAATTCTCCCTCATACGTTTCAGCTAAGTTCCATTACTTGCTTAGCTTGCCAAGTTTGAAAATTTTATTTTTATTATTTGTTTAACATATACTTTTTCTTTAAGTGTAGCTTGTAATATTCCTTTGTTTTTTCATCCATTGCAATTAATCTTCTAAAATTTTTGTATTTACTTTGCTTTTAGTTTAAATACAACTCTAGTAATTCTTATTTACAGTTATTTTCTTCTTTTAGAAATCTTTTATTCTCTCTTTTTGTTTTGTTCTAAATCGTAACTATAATTTGTGTAAACTTTAAGTGTTTGATTTTTATTATTAGCTTTTATTTTTTAAAAATTAATTTAAATAAATATTAAAAACAGTTTTAAATTTTAATAAGGAAGCTATCCATACGGAGATTACAATTTTTAGTGCAATTTATAAAAGAATTAAGAAATGTTGGCAAATTAATTAAAGTTTATACAGAAAGCAAAAGCTGCAAAATAAATAATTTAAAAGCACTTGAATTTTAGTAAGTATATTTATACCCTACATCAACATATTGGGGAGGGTATATTGGATTTGTGCTGATGTTTGTAACGCACTTTTAAAGATAGATAAAAAGATATTTCTATAAAATTTAGTATGAGCAATTTGTTCTTCCCGATCCATTATTTCACCTAGCCCCCATACAAATGTCCCCCCGAACTAGGGTTTATCAGACATAAATGATTGATTTATGCAAGTATCCAATATAAATTTCGCCACAAATAAGTTGTACAAGAAGCCTAATCACACCTGGAAATTTTGTGCAGATCAGTCCATAATTGATCAGAAAATTACTTTAAGAAGCATAACTCTCTTGTTGGTATTCAAACAATATTCAACACAAATATGTTTCATATATACACAAATCATTCGGTCAACACAAATAAGTTTCATACATAAAGAATCCATGACCCCTAATTTTATAACGATCGGTTAATAATTAGTCAGCTCCCATATAAGACGCTTTTCTGAAAATCTCTTTAATATGCATAAATCCTTTACAAGTGTTGATATCGAGGTAAAATTTAATGCAACTAATGATGAAATAAGAACAGAAGTCACGCACTCTTTTTTTCTGAAATCTGTTTTCTGTCGCATACTCGGTGTAGGGTATTATATGGAAGGGCTTGACCGACTCTACTTTCTTACTTGTTTGTTCTTATAATATGTCATTTTTGCACTTGATTAGATAAAATGTTTCATAATAAAGTTATTAGTAGACTAAAAACCTATAATTCACTATATTACTATAAATTACATACATATTTATTTAAAAATTATGACCTTCAATTAATTGTAATATTATTGTCTATCTATATTCTATTGAATATATTAGCTATTCAAAATTGTATATGCAGTTGTTTTAGACAGTAGGATTTTTGTTTATTTTTATACAAAAATAAAATTTTAATCATTAGAATTCATTGAAATAAAATTTTATCTCACCAACTATGACTGTCTTAAGGTAATTTGTAATAATAAAACCCGGGTTTGGCAAATAATCGTCTATATTTGCTGTAGTTTTAAAGAAAAATATGTTTGTATATCTACCATATAAGTTAAAATCAATTTTTAACTCAAAACTCCAAAAATTATAGACGAGTTTTCAAACGAATAAAAACCAGGTTTGCGAATAATCGTTTAAATTCGCTGTAATTGTTGAAAATCAAACATATTTAGTTTATAATTTTAGTTTAAAACAAATTGTAGCCGAAAATACATAAATTTTGAGCGATTATTTGAACAAATAATAAACCAGTTTGGCGATTAATCGTTTTTATTCGTCATAATTTTAAAGAAAATCAACGTTTTAATCTATTAATATTGTTGGTGCCACTTGTCACATAGCCATCGAAAACTTAACTGTTAATTGGTTAATCATGTGATATAATAACACAGAGTAAATCGAATCGATTACAGCCGTAAAATTCAAAATTCGTGACATAATTAACAAAACAGAGCTAAAATTTTAACTAAAGTTTTTTTTTAAACTTTTCAAACGGATCACTATAAAGTCTCACTGACTTTGCAATGGAAATTTGACCCAAAAATACTTGAATTAATATTTTTATTTAATTGTTTTTATTACCTTTTCCTTAGAGCTTTCAGTTGCCTCAGCATTTATATAAATATTTAAATATTTAAAAAAGGTTTTGAAAAAAGCAATATCATTATAGGTATAGCTGCTACAATAAACACAATTTCTTAATCTTTATTTACTTAAAGTAAACGCATTTGATTCTATAATGGCTTTGTTTAAGTAAAATATATATTTAAGAAATTATTTAATACATTAAAATAACTACCCCATATTGCTAAAAGCTTTTACTATTTGTTAAGAAGAGAAAAACAAATGGCGGGAAAATACACAGTTTTTACGTTAAACGACTTTCTTTTAAATTTTTTCTAATTTTTTTGTATTTGTTGGCGGAAAGATTTTTAAGAAAATAAAATAAAACAATAACAATTAGTTGAACTAAAAAAAAAATAAAACAAAATTTAAATACGCTCTTTTGAGTGTGCAATGTTGCCTATAAAATGCAATAACTGCCAAAAGGAGTCACAACACTTGAGTGCACACAGTGCACAGTTGTTGTTTTTGTTGTTGTTGCTGCTGCTGTTGTTTAAAGAATTATTTTTCAATGAGTTCAAGCAAAAGTACAGTGGCATTTTATTGAGACATTTTTTTTCATCCAGTTTTGCTATCACGTACCCAGCAACCTCCCCCAACTATGCTTATGCCCTGTCGTAGAAAACAACAGCAACTAACAACAATATTTCATCAACAATTTCATTTATTTGTACTGAACTCAATGCAAGCTACTGCCCCATTCACTAGGCTGCTGAAGTGGCTGGTTAACACAGTGTTACGTATAGGTGTATAAAATGTTTGTATTTGTTATGAAATTAAAGAAATTTCAAGTTTTTGAACAATTTAAATCTTGTAGTATTTATGTTATTTAAAACCTGAATTCGTTACACTGTAAAACTTTTACTATTGTTGCACAATATAAGGATTTAAAACAAATGCAACAAAAATCATGAAACTGGCAAAAAAACACTTTGTGTAATTACAACAAAATGTTCACAGTCTTGTTGCAAATGAAGAGGGTTGAGTTCCAATTGTCGTCTACTGGGCTCACAGGCTTTTTACTTTGTATTACTTATATTAAAGGTTTTCTATTAAATCATTAATTTTATTTAAATATAATCCTTTTATTTATTAAAATCCTAAGCTATTTAAATTATTTAACGATCTCGCCAAAAATTTATATTGAAAAGTAATAATAAGTAATAGTGCTAATATAATTGTTACTTATACATTGGACTTTTAACTCATTTAGCTTTAATAGTTGTTACATTTTGGCTTCAGCCGTATTATTTAATTTAGTTCAAATTTAGCCTCAAACGTAGCTCTTTATCTCGTTCAAATTTAGCTTTAATCGTTGGGCTTATCTAGTTCAAATTTAGCCTCAAAAATAGCTCCTTATCTAATTCAAATTTAGCTTCTTCGTAGCTCATTATGTAGATCAAATTTAGTTTCAATCCTAGGTCTTTAAATAGTTTCAAATTAGCTTTAATCGTAGCTCTTAATGTAGTTAAAATTTAGCTTCAATCGTAGCCTTTTATCTGGCTTAAATCGTAGCTCTTTATCAAGTTTATCAATTTAATGTGCTACATATTTTTACAAATTAAGAGACAATTCATTACTACGTTCACCTACAAATAGGGACTTAAATAAGTTATTTTTATACCCACCACGAAAATGATGGGTTATATATTAAGTTTGTAACACTTTTGAGATTCTAAGATGATCGATCTAGCCATGTGCGCCTGTCTGTCCGTCTGTTGAGATCACGATAAAGCTTGGAAAACAGACATAGAACAATGAAATTTTTACCAAACATTCTTTCGAAATGTGCAAAATTGGTAGCAGTAGCATACGAGTTATAGACCAAAGTTTCACCTTAATATTTTTGCAATTTTCTTAAAATATAATGCAAATAATATGAAATTTTGCCTAATTTATTTTTATTATTAAAGGACAATTCCCGTTTAAAATGGTAAGAATCGGTCCATGACTTCTTATAGCCTCCGTACAAATGTGTTCCCGGAATATGGCTTTATTGCTTTATACATATAAATCGTCATACAGAATTTCATACTGAACGGTTTAAAATAGGCCATAGCTTATGACCTTAAGAGGGTTTCTCATTAACCTCTATAAACATTCATACTGAACTAAAATTTTACACAAAACAGTTATAAGTATGTAAAAATTATACTATTGGCCACAATTGGCCATTGTGGACTAATTTCCGTTTCCGAGAATAACCACCAGTTTTGAATTTTCAAAAAGCCAAAATCAGTAAATCGTTTCACGCTGCAAAAACATAAACAAAGGGCAGTTCTAAAAGAAAGAGATAAATATAAAATGTGATTGTCTGCCGTCTCGTGACACCTCTGTATACTTTGTGGAATAACTGGAATACATACTGGTATCTCTGGTAAATATTGCACTTAATAAAGTCTTCATTAAAAGGCACGTTACTTTTTTAAATACCTTTATATACCAAAAAATTTATCAGATACTTCTTACATTGAAACATTTAAATACAACTACTAATTTAATTGCTATTGTAAATTTAAGTATGTGAATAATTGTTGATAAGATTATATTAAAAAAAAAAACTCTACAAACTGTCTACAATTTCGTACTAAAGGGTGACTCAAGTAGAGATACTTTTTTCAATAGCCTTTTTGACAGATTACGTGTGAGTCGTGTCATGCTGTCATGTTATTTTTGTTTAGCATTGTTTGGCATTTCATAATGGAAAGACTTACGTCTGAACAACGTTTACAAATCGTTCAACTTTATCACGAACATTAACGTTCTGTGATGAATGTGTTTCATGCACTTCGCTCAACTTGTGATCAATATTATCGGCCTACTGAGCTTACTATTCGCAACACCATCACCCATTTTGAGACCCAGCATTCATTATTGGATAATATTCGACCGAATATACCACGAATCAATGGTCCCAAAACATGTTGCCGGTGCAAACGTAACCGTCATGATAACTGATTATTTGATGCCTGAAATTGAAGCTTGTGATGTCGGCGACATTTGATTTCAGCAAGACGGCGCCACTTTCCACACATCGCATCAATCAATGGATTTATTGAGAGAACACTTCGGTGAGCACATAATTTCACGTTTTGGGCCGGTCGATTGGCCACCAAGATCGTGTGATATCACACCGTTAGACTTTTTCCTGTGGGGATATGTAATGTCTAAAGTTTATGCGGACAAACCCGCTTCGTATCAGACCTTCATTCATTTGACAAATGCTCGAACGAGTCATCGAAAATTAGACTCAAAAAATAAACGCTAAAGAATGTTCTTTCAAATGTTACTAAACATTCCCCATTAAATTTTAACTTTCTGTGTTTTTTTTTTGTTTAAAAATGTAGGGAACCTCGAAATGAATTACGCTTTATTATCGTACTATTAATAGTATCATACATAATATTGTAAATCCTAACCAGCCGACATCAGCGCATGTGGGAGTAAGGGTATTTTTTAAACTAAAACTATTTGGAAAAATCTATATATGACTCATACGAAAAACAATTACCTGTAAATTTTCAAAATTATACATAATATAATTTTATGTAGATATTAAACATAGAATTTTAAAAACAAACACTAGGTTTGAGTTAAAAATTTTACTTTATTACAGTTGAAGGGTATAATAACTATGTATGTACATAATTACATTCTTTATCTAAAAATGTGTAGCATATTTTGAAAATCTAAATTAACAAACTCTTAACATAAATACTATCTTAATTATTGGGGTATTAAATTTGAATTAGTTCCTATGTAAAAAGTTAAAATTTTTATCAAACTCAATAATTTACGTCACATTTTGAAAAGAACTAAAAAATTTGTTTAAAGCATCAATCAAACAATATGCTTAAACAATCTAATCGAAGTCTGTTTAATTGATTAGATTTTGCCAATTCTTTGGTTATATATTATTTACCCAATGTAGTGGCAAATTGGGCCTGTCAATAAAATATGTTGAAATACTTGTTAATATTAAATAATCATACCTTGAAATTATTATCTTGGTTACTCTTTTTCCCCGAACAAAAATGTCAAGTTGTCACAATGCAAATGTTAATAAGTTGAAAAAATGTGTTGATAGGAATTTAAGTTTTACTCGTAAATAGCACAATGGCACAGAACGAAAATATTTTAGAAATACATCTGGGGCTAATTCTGGCAGTCGTGATCGAAATTGTTTTCGAATCGAAATTTATTTCGACAGTGCAAAATTTTCTAATGATGGTACTCGATACGAATCGAATCGATTCATTGCTTCATTGTTGTAAAAACTTAAATAAGTACGTATTACAACACTGAATAAAATAAAAGAAAATGTAAACAAAAAAACACATGGTTCTGCAAAAAATTACTTGAGCAAAATGTTTGAAAAAAATTATTCTAAATCAAAAATATTTTTTTACTCATTGTCTTCTGATTCTGACGATATTGAAAACATTAATGACATAAGAAACACCTCCGACCCCTTAAAAGTACATATGTACATACATACATATATACATATGTATTAATGTATGTATGTGTGTATGTGTTTTTCTAGATTGAAAAGACGTTTTAGGCTCATAAAGGAAGCATGGGTAAAATTATTTTTGATATTTTTGACGTAAAAGTAATAAAATTATTAATATTATGATATTTTTTTAAAGTAAGTAACAATTTTTTCACTTACATTTTCTTTTTTTCTGTTCGCAAGGTTGCGTTCGAATGATCATTCGTGATAATATTAATGAGTACGAACTCATTAATTTTATGAACTTTAGGGATAATATAAAGACATTTTGGATGGATTTTAATTTTTTAGGACTTGTTTTGTTTGTTTCCTATAAGTGTTATTAAAAATAACTCGAAAATCGAATCGAAATTTTTGTGATTTTGAAAAAAAACATTATTTTTGCAAAAAAAAATTTATTTTCAAAACGACTGCTCGGATTAAAAAAAATTAAAGATAATTTTGTTGCCGAATTTCGATTTTTTTATTTAATTTAAAAACTAAACAGTTTTTGAGATACGCGAATATTTATTGCGCAACCTCCCCCATTTAATAAATAAATAACGTTATGTCTCGAAAACTAGACCTAACCTAAAAAAAAAAATGGTTAGCACCACTGGATTCAGCGTACTCGATGTAGCTAGGTGTCGATAAAAAAGTAAAATTAAACCCACAAAGATTGAAGCTAAAATTGAACTACGTAAAGACTGGGATATCCTTTCGAATAATGATCGTTCGAATAAGCGAACAATTTCTTACGAATAATTATTCAAAGAATTTCAAAATAAACATTTTTGAATAACAAATAATTCGATTAGTTTTACTCAGAATAATGGAATAAAATGAATAAATATGTTTATGTAAATTTGTCGTTTCTGTTTAAATTTTTTTATAATTTTATAATTAAAAAAGTCATAATTTAACACTGTATACCATGGAGGAGAAAATCTTTCCGCACGGCCGTAGGCCGGCAATACAGGAAATTTGTACAATGCGAAGCCGGTATTATATATACATACATATGTATGTACATATTTTAAAGTGTTACTTACATTTTCATTTAAATATTTTCCAAATATTTGAAATTTAAGCTTAAATTTCCTTTTTTTCTTTAAAACGTGCACAATTATCTTCTTGGTTTAAAAACAGTTTAAACAGTGAATTTTCGTTTTTGAACACATTCTTTTTAGTTTACATTTTGATAGAAACAAATGGAACATGAAATCGAATTCGTTTTTAAAAAGAAATCGAATTAAAAACTAAACGAAAGATAATCATCACACCTGTTTTCCTTTTTAGCTGGCTTTTGGAACGAAATCGATTTCCATCACATACCTGTATAATGCCATACGACTGAAACTATACTTGAACTATGTACATAAAGACCTACTATTAAAACTCGAATTGAACTTTGGAAAGACCTTCAATTGAAGCTAAAATCTAAAATTATAATGACATGCGATTGAAACTAAAATCAAACTTCGATTAAAGCTAAAATTTAACTATATAAACCCCTTCATTTGAAGCTGAAATTAAACTGCACAAAGACCTACGAAGGTCTAGCTATGAAGCTAAAATTGAACTACATAAAGATCCATTATTCAATCTAAAATTTAACTGCATTAAGTCCTGCGATTGGAGCTAAATTTAACTACACAAAGACCTTCATTAAAGCTAAAATTTAACTATATAAAGACCTACGATTGAAGCTAATATTGTACTACATAAAGGGCTAGAATTATAGTAATATACTCTTTAGTTACGATCTTAATGAAATTAATCACAGTTTGTTAGCAGCTCAATCGAATTTTTGAACCATCCAGAAGATTGATTCATGTTTTTTTACTTAAACATTACAAAAACAAAATTTTTTTAAAATTTTCCATTCGTAAACAAAGTTGTTATAAAACTTGAATTGATTTTTCAAAATAGCAAAAAATAAAACCAACTTAGTCTCAACAATTCTATTAAAACTGGCCTTAAACAAGATCAATGACTTCTTAAAAGCAAACGTAATTTAAAAGTATATTTAAAAATACACTTAAACTTTTTGTGTACAAATAAAACATAATAAAATAGTTAAAAGCAATAGAATACAAATAACTACATACACACTACACCATTTCAAGTTGGTGTAGAGAAAATGCAAATTGTAATTAAGACATTAGCGCAATTCACAATCTTGTGCAAATGGTTACAAAAATTTTTGCTTAACACTAACAAAATACACAGCAAGAGCACAAATATGCTAAACCTATTTGCAAATACAATGATGCAATACCATTTGCACAAGATTGTGAATTGCGCTATTGTAATTAATGTAAAGCGACAAACAAAACTGGAATTCTGTATAACCAGTAAATGAATATTAAATAAAAACAAGTAAGAGTGCTATATTAGGCTATGCCGAATCTTATATACCCCTTCACCTTTGTTGTGGATGCATAATTATATTACATATATACATACATATATATATTATATCAATACACTTTGTTTGATAGTTTTTTTGATGAAATTTTCAGAGGTTGTCTCGGATTTTTGCTCATATTTCCGTTATTTATGGACGGATTTGGGTGATTTTAAATAGCAAATTTCTCGAAAGCATGTCCAAGAGACAGACAGACAGACGGACAGACGGACATGGCTTAATAGACTCCGCTATCTATAATGATCCAGAATATATATACTTTATAGGGTCGGAAAATTATATTGTGGAAATTACAAATAGAATGACAAACTTATATATACCCTTCTCATGAAGGTGAAGGATATAAAAATTGAAAAACAAAATTCAGATTGAAATTGAAATCTGATTTTTTATTAAAAAAATTGCAATTGCAAATGAAAAATCAAAATTAATATTTAGAAAATTGAAATTGAATTTAATTTCTTATATTCAGTTTATATTTACTCAATATTAATTAGCAGTTTCTAAATTTCAATTACTTTTTTCCCAATATAAGTTTCGTTTTGCTGCTTGAAATGGTGTAGACATTTTACTAGTATAATTTGAAAATAACAGCAAAAAAACTAACTACAAAATCTATGTATTTATCTACATAGAACAAAAAGTATCTATAAGTAAATAAATTTAAAAAATGTTAAACTCCGATCACGTGAGATTTGACCAACATAAAATAAAATGTGTTTTTAAAAATTATGTTCAAATACACGCTAAAACAAACAAATAAATAAACGAATAAAAAGATTTGTGCATTAGCATTAAATGCACTAAAACTAGCAATAAACCAAACAACAAATAGAAGCAATAATAATATTTAGTTTGATGTTTGAAGTTAACAGTGTCACTAGAAATAATAAAAACCAAATTTATGTCAATTTAAATAATAATAATTTTTAGGTAATTCATGGTCTATAAGGAAATTTGTTTTAAAGTTTTAAATAAATAATACATACATATATACAATATACGTACCTGCACAATATCACACTAAGAGGGACTTCACACGCTGCGACTTTTATCTGCGACTTTTCTCCTGCGACTCAAGTTTATAGATGAAATACATAGCGAAGACTACGGGTTAGCTAGTGTCGCAGGTTTTGTTAAACGTAGCGACAAATTTGACATTTCTTCTTTTCTTTTATCTTGTATTATTTTTATTTTATTTACCAGCATTTTTGCCACGATTACAGAATATTTTTGGCAACACTGCGAATAAATAATTGTAAATTAAAAAGAAAACAAATTGTTATTTTGATTTTAAATAAATAAATAAATACTATGCGGTCAACAAATTTAATAGAAAATTTAATAGTGAAATATCAGGAACATGAATACCTGTAGAAGGTACCTGTAATGTAACTAGCTTCTATATGGCAACACATCTGCGAATGAACGAAATAGGAGAAATTAACAATTTGATGTCAAAGTGTTTCGAGAATCGTGCAACAAATGTTTCGTAATGTGAACAGGCGATTAATTTAGAAGGGACAACAAAAGAGAACGTCAGCAGAGTCGCGGCGACACATCGCAGCATGTCAACCCACTCTAACTAAACACACATAAATTATCATTGCCAGTGTAAACGTACATACACATACATACATATGTACATATGCATATGTTTTATTTATTAAAAAACAAATAGAAAATAGGGAATAAACAAAAAAAAAAAATAAAGCATTTAGATTTGTTGTCTAACAAAATCATTCATTAATTGTTTGTAAATAATAATAATAGACAACAACATATTAAATGTTTATTTGTATTTATTGATTTATGAAGATTTTAACACCAGTAGCCAGAAATATAAATATTTGCTAAATATTAGACGTCAAATATACGTATATATGTTCAACCACACCCCCCCCACACATCAAAATAATGTAAATAAAACTAAACAAATTAATTAAATAAATATTATTTTAAGCTTCAATTGTTTACCACAGCAAACAGATTTCATGAACTCAACTCTTGCCAAAATGAAGACGTACTCGTATAGTATTTATTTGAGTTTTTAATAAAGTTTACTATTGTTAAGCTTGTTAACATGTAGTTAATTACACATATTATTATTTGTGTTAATAGAACTAAGTATGTAAATAAATAAACACTAATTGAAACATTTGTTAAATGTTTTAAAGTATGAACTACATAAAGTCCTACGATTGAAGTTACAATTAGTTGATGCACATTATAATGCTCCAAACATATACAATTGCGAATTTTGACCGCCCCAGCCCTAGAATTGTTCAATGGATTGTAGGAACACGTTGTGAAAAATATTGCGACGTTAATTGGCGCAGAGCTGATATTAAAGCTAACATTTAACTGCATAAAGACCTGCGATTGAAGTTAAAATTGAGCTCCAAAAGGACCTTCGATAGGAGCTTAATTTGAACTACATAATGATCTACGATTGAAGCTAAAATTGAACAATGCAAAGAATTACGATTGATGTACTTACATAAATACCTACGCTTGATGTTAAAATTGAACTACAGAAAGACGCATAATTGAAGCTTTAATTGAACTACATAAAGATCTACAATTAAACTACATAAAGACCTGCGATAGAAGCTACAATTGATGTACTTAAAGAAATGTGATTGAAGCTAAAATTGCACTACATAAATACCTACGAATGGCAGATTCTGTAATATTCACCCCTATCGTGAATAAAAATTCCACATGAAATTTGTTCCATTTTCACATTTTTCCTATTAAAATTCAATGTTAAAAAAATAAAAGCGAACAAATTTCATGTGGAATTTTTATTCACGATAGGCGTGATTATTTTGTAAGTCACATTTCGTGTATAACGGTTAGCTTTAATTTCAAAACGTTTTCGTAAAACTTTTTATACCCTCCACTACCATAAGTGGTGGATGAGGGTTTGTCATTCCGTGTGAAACTTTTTTAATGTTCATCTGAGACCCAACAAAGTATATATTTTCTTGATTCTTATAAAATTCTAAGTCGATGTCCGTCTGTCTGTAAAACTCTATCACGTCCAAACTACACAACTTAAATAAACAAAGTTCTTATTTTGCAGGTAACTTTGGTATTGAAAATCAGCAAAATCTGTTAGGTTCAACCAGAGTTATAGACCAAAATGTGAGACAACCTTAATAAAAATTTAATATTTTTTTTATTGCAATATTTTGCAGATATTACAATGAAATTTTGTATACGTTATTTTTATGACAAAAGATGAAAGTGTGAGGAAAATAGTAAGAATCGGTCTATGATTTCTCATAGCCCCATACAAAAATCTTTCCAAAATATTGCTCCATTATACATAAATGCCTATAAAATTAGAGTATCAATACAAAATTCAGCAAAAATAAGTTTCATGCAAAAATAAATCGCAAAACGAATTTTTTTTAAGTTCGGTCCATGTTTGACCATAGACCCCATATAAAGTCCACTTCCAAAATTCACTTAAATACGTATAAAATTGGTATGAATAATGTTAAAAGGTGAAAATTTGACATAAATAATCCTTATAGGTAAATAAGTTGTTGTACTAAATTTTATGATGGTGGACCCATAATTGGTCATAGCTAAGGACCACATCCGAAAAAGCCATTTATCTTTATATATATATCTTATAAATATCGGTACCGACTCAAAACTTTGAACAGATCATTTACATATACACAAAATCATTCTGCAGAAAATTTTGTGAATTTCGGACCATATTTGACCGTATCCCCCATATATGGCCCTCTTCCGAAAATCACTTCAATACACACAAAAATCTTATAAATAGTGGTACCGATCCAAAATTTTACACGGATCATTTACAGACATGCCGAAATGAAACTGCTGGATTTTGAGAATATCGGTCCATATTTGACTATATCCCCCTAAAAGGTCCACTTCCGAAATTCACTTTAATACTACTATGTATCTTAAATATACCGGTGTTATATTAAAATTCGACGTGAGATATCCTCATTTGCATAGAATTCACTGTTATAAAATTTAAGAAGATAGGCCCATAATTTTTTTATAATTTAATTTTATGTCTAATCGATATCGAACCAACTTTTATACAGATGAAAAATATCGGTTATACTGGAAATATGCTACTGGATTTTGTAGCTGGCAGTCAATAATTGGCAATAGCTCCCGAAGTAAGACCACTTCCGAGCACACCAACTAACCATACAACTTTTGTAAATAACGTTATTGAAATGAATTTCAACCAAATCACATTACTGGATACTGGATTTAGAAGCTATCAGTTTATAATTGGTCCACTTCTATTATGCCACCCATAATTCTCTTGTAAATAATGTTATTGAGACCAAAATCAAATAAAAAAGCCTCACTTTATATCTTACCCTTTTTTTAAACTCTGTTTTATACTCTGAATGTTAAATTACGCTCTAGATTATTATGAATATCAGACAAACTCTGTAAATTATAGTAAGAATCGGTAATTAAATCAATTATATTACAAAATTAGATAAAATGCAAAACATTTAAAATAAATTATGTTGGTCGTAAAATTGTCTTTCAAACAATATATAAAATACTAATAACACTGAATAGAAAACACAGAATTAGGATATGCTAGTCCTAAAGCAAGTGCAGTTTTTTTTATTTCTTATTACGTTTAGGTGGAGGGTATTAAAGGGGTATTGTTCTATATTTAACAGTATTCATTTAGTTTGATTACAAATTCCGCATATCTGTCATAAATTTTGTACTCGTATATGAAACAAAAAATTTGCGATTATTTTTGTGACTGTAAATGATTGTTTTTAAATTATTATTTTACAAGTTAATGCGATTAGAAATTCGTTTATTATCATAATCTAATTAAAATTCAATTGAAATTATTTATGAAATCCTAACACACATTATAAAGTAATTATTTACTATTTCAACAAAAGCAAAATCGAAATCGAACGAATCTTAATCGTTAAGCTAGTTGTTTGCTAAATAAAATATATTTAAACTCGCTTATCTATTAAAAAAAACTTCATTTATTTAAGACAGGACACAACAAATATTTAGTTTTATTTTATTTGATGCTGTTTGATCTTGCAAAACTCTTGTAAGAGTAAACAGTGTTCAACAAATTTATGCTAAAACAAGTGGTTACGCTTTTTTGAGTAAATATTTGCCAAATGTGACCGTACCTTAACACTTATACAAATACTTATTTATATCTTATGGATTGTGCCTTTAATGCCTTTAATTTGTTAATAGTTATGTAGGAAAGCGATCGTAAAATTGCACGTCTTGGTGACATGCACATTATGCCGCTAAACTCATTAAATATCAGACTAATTGTTTACAAATTTCTAGTCATTTATAATTATATACTATGATAAAAATATTGATATTTTGTTGCTGAAGTAAATTCGTCTTCTTCTGGTCTAGTGTATCTATTTATATCCGACATGATTAAGACTCTGTTCGATTAATGTTACTTCCAATTATACAAACTATAGTTTAGTAATTTTGTAAATCGTTAAAACTATGTTAAGTCGCTATATTGGCTACATGATTGAGGCAACTATATTAATAATTAATTAATTAATGTTACTTCCAATTATATAAACTATAGTTTAGTAATTTTGTTAATCGTTGCAACTATGGATGTTAAGTCGTTGAAACTAGTGTTAGTTAAGTTGGAATTTGTTATCAGGTAGAACTCTTTAGGTTTGGGTTTGTCGATAGGACGTCGATCGTTCTGTCGACTGTAGAGTTCTGCCTGTTTCTAATATCGTCAATCATTGACCACTTCTCTAGGTTAACCTCAAATGTTAGGAAAAGTTTGGAATTTGTATGTATGTCGAGTTGATACAGTAAAATTGTTGGCCTATTTACGTTCAGAATATTCTTCGTCTCTTTAGGTTTACATTTACCGAATGTAGAATTCTCCCAGTTTCTAATATCCTCAAAAATTGCCATTTTTTTAAACCATCCTTATACATTGGGAATGCTTTGACATTTTGAAGGGAACTCCCTACGATAGATCTACTGCTCTTGCTAAACTATTCCACATTTTGCGCGGAAATTATTAATTATCAAATGTATCTTATACTTTGGTTTGTAATGTAATGGTTTATATATGTAGAATATGGGCACCATTTGGGAAACTTAAATAAAACTTAAATGTCATGGTTATATTGTCACATATGAAGGAACTGCGGTAGAATTCTAGAGAATACTGCATTAGTTTAGTGAATGACGCTTGGAAAATACACCTACTAAGGGATTACTGAGAATACCGTCATACGATTATATGTTGATGTGTCTCTAATTGACACATTTACAACCTTCCCTAACAGAAGATTTTCTGCATCGAACACGCACGTGAAACCTTCGATTAAGTATGAGTTCTGTTTGGATAACACGTTCGATTTCTAAAAATATGAATCTATAAAGTATACGAGTTTGAGGCTTGGGTGGGTGATGTGTTTTACACTCACCTCTTTCGTAAACTGCAGTATCAATGTAACTTTATACAAGCTGAAGTACTACAAAATATATAGTGGGAATGTCGGTATATGTATGACATAAAACCTATGATTGCATCTATCTCTGACATTTAGGTTGGTAAATGAAACCCTAATGTCTCTTAGTCAGCTAAAGAGCGAGAACTCGGCATCCTTGAAACGTTTGACATTCCACTTTAATGTAGAAGACCATCTATGTATCGGGAACTTTATGCTGATATATCAGGTAATAATGTTACTGGCAAATCGGCGAAATTTAGTCATATATACTGATTCATATAGGTCACTGATTGATAGTCGGGCCAAGTTCGGGCATTTGATTTCTGTATGAACTAAAGTTATGGTCACAATTGGTAAATTTTTTCCGAAATTTTGTGCTAAATATTTGCCAAATATGACCGTATCAGAGACTGATATTTGGAAGACATATTTTATTTATCGTGCTTCTGGAACGTTTGTCATCGAACAGTACAGGAATTCAAAGATCTCTGAATGCTCAGGTAGTCAGGCTTTCAGACTGTGCACAGTATCTAGGCATTTAAACGTCGACTGCATCTTTAAACCTGGGTGATAATATACCTCCTTATTCATAAAAACTTACAACAAGTTTATAACAGGTTTATAAAGCAAATTTCCATACAAAATTCCATATAAAATTTGCTTTATAAACCTCTTATAAACCTGTTGTAAGTTTTATGAATAAGGGGGATAGAATATAAAAAACGAACTAAGCGATTTTTAAAATTACAATTGTTTTCTGTTCTAATGATCACGGTTCAATGCTTTTCGGGTAACACAATGGTTCCTTCTATTTCTGGCTATCACAGACTGGCTGCCGTTTTAACCTAACATGACATAAAGTGGTGGCTAGATCTAAATATCTACATTTCATTAAATATGACTAAATTAAAAGCTATTGCAAGGTTCCGTATGTCAACCTATAATTATATCTGAATCAGGATCTAGATAACGTTTATTAAAGCTGAAACTTAGCCCAGTTTTTTTTTTATTAATTATCAGCCATGTCACAGAACTCCATTCCGATCGAAAGTGGTTTTGATTCCGTAAATTGAGTCTTTAGAAAACGAAAAACGAATTTTTTTTTCGAAATGAAACCACTTTAGATTTCTAAAATGGAATTGTTATTTTTTATTATTTTATACTAAAAAAAACTCATACTACTAATTTATAATAACAATTAAACAATTACTTTTATTATTTCATTATTGTTTTAGTTATCTCATTGATATTTAAATAAAATGTTAAAAATTTCAAAGTTGGTGTCAGCAACAAGAAAACTTTTGTCGTTTTCAGATGCATCCCTTAAATTTCTTCTTTGTAGCTTTTTAACTGCGTTTTGATGTCTTTGGTAATATAAAACAGCAACAATTTAAATTTCGGGCATTTTTGAAAAATTTTGTTCTCTTTTATTTAAAATTTCTTTGTTAGCGCTCTTTCTGTTCGCTTTTGTTATACTTTTTATTACAAAAATCATATTTTTTTTGTTTTGGTTACACAACATTACCATATTTAAGTTAAAAAACAAGATTTAAAATTTTTTTGGGAATAAACAAAATCGATCGGAATCTAGAGAACGCAAAGTAAAAACGATCGATTTGCGAATACGGAATTGAAACCATTCCGATTGATTTCTGTGACATGCCTGTATATGAGGATCAGTATAAAATGAATTCAATATCCTTGATAGGATAGAGATTCGTCTTAAGTTATCTCTATTTTTATATTCTAAAAAACCTTTTATGTCAATCAGAATCTAGTGGATACTGCTTTTTTACAGACATTTATCTACCATAAAGCCATATACCATATTCCGTGAAGACATATATGTATGGGAGCTATGAGAAGTCGTGGACCGATTCTTAGCATTTTCAACAGGACTTGTTTTTCTAAATAGAAAGACATGTCTGCATTAAAGGAAATTGCTAAAAAATATCTGAAAATATCGAGCTTGTCTAAAACATTGGACTATAACTCGGAACCTACAGGACCGATTTTGCCTATTTTTAATACCTAACATTTCAATGGTTAAAAAAATGTTTCGTAAAAATTAAATTGTTTTATGAAGCTCTATCGTGCCTTCAACAGACGTACGGACATGGCTAGAACGTCTTTGAATATATAGACTTTTTGATTCTACGAGCAATATTTCGATGTGTTACAAACGGAGTGACAAACTTAATATATCCCCTATCATATTGGTGGTGGGTATAAATACTGTCAAGAAATACAATTCATACTTAATGGTTTTTCTGTAATTATAAATGTTGTTGTTTTATAATATTACCACAATAAAAAAAAAACAACAGCAACGCAAATTAAGTTAATAACTTTAAAACATTTGTATTATCAGACAAACTCTCATACTTACTTAAACACTCTCAGACGCCGACGCTCTTCTCTTAATTATGTATTTATAATACACTTGTATGTATACTTATTTGTATTATATTTTGTCATTTGTTGTTAATATCAGTTAGCAAAAATAAAAAATAAATAATCGAGCATTATTGGTAATAAACAGAAACGTAGATTTTGTTAACGGTTTTCTGTTGAGAGATTCAGTTTTTTAAGCTTTAATGTTGACGGATACATTTTGGTGGCGATCAGAACAAGTTTAGATCGTGTCGCGTGCGGTACGGTTACTGTTGCTTACTTAGTTTGAATTTAAATACGTTATTTTTTTTTTTTTTGATATTAATTAAATAGAAACGAAGTCTTTTTAATAAAAGAGACCTCAAGCCAAATTAATAAAATAAAAATATTTTTAACAATATAAAACACATAAAAAAACAATCAGAAAAGAAAATTTAATACTACGCAGCTATATTTTTTAGAACAGAAAATAAATTTTGTGGTTTTAAAGGTGATCGTTTTTTAAAATATGAATATATATACAATTTTGTTATTGAAATTGAGAAGGAAAACCCTTTAAAAATATAAAAAAGTTGGTTTCGTTACAAAAAGAGAAACTTTTATTAAAAGTGGAAAATAATAAAAATAACCAATTTAGTATAAAGATATAAAATAAAAAAGTGTGTTTTTTATAAAACAAAAATACATATGAAACAATAATAACCTTTTAAATATAAATTTAAATAAATTGAGTTTTGTTAAAAAACAAGATTTTGGCAACGTTTTAAATAATACTTAAACAAGTGTTAGTTTAATTTGAAATATTAAAGCTACATTTACACGATTGAAATTTTCTTCAAAATTGCTCTTCAAAATGCTTCAAACTCGTGTAAACAGCAAGATTTATTTATTTAATAACTATCAATAACTATATAATAAATAAATTTTGAAGAAATTTTGCTGTTTACACGAATTTGAAGCATTTTGAAGAGCAATTTTGAAGAAAATTTCAATCGTGTAAATGTAGCTTAACAGTGTATAAAGCTATTTTGAAATGATTTTTTAATTTATATTTTTATTGATCTTCATTTGCACAGCAAGTATTTATTACGATTTTTCTAATAATTTTACTACTTAAAAGTCCCTTTTTAAACAGTTTTATTAGGAAAAAACGTGCATCACGTTTACAAGACTCTAAAACAATTAATAGATTTTCAAAGAAATAATCATCATGTTGTTTATAATACACATGTATGTACATTATAATTTTCAGTATAAAAACTGTTGTAATTACAAACTATGAAAACATGGTGAAAGTGGGAACAGGAAAATATATATATATTATTTGATACGATATGATCAGCTGTGACACGCTATAATGTTCGCTGTGTTTTTATAGACCATAGTGGGAAGGTATATTGAATTTGTGCTGATGTTTGTAAAGCCCATAAATATTGGCCCAACACCCACTTTAAAGTATACCGATCGATTCAGTGTCACTTTCTGAGTCGATTTAACGATGTCCGTCCGTCTGGCTAGCTGTCCATATAAAGCTTGTGCGCAGAGTACAGGTAGAAATTTTCAAGATGTTTCGATAAAATTTGGTACATGATATTTTTTCGGCCCAAGGACGGATGGAATTGAAACAGGTGGAAATCGTTCCATTATTTCACCTGCCCTCATATAATTGTCCTCCCGAAATAGGGGTTTACCGATCATAAATGTTTGAATTATGCAAGTAACCAAACAAATTTTACCACAAATTAGTGGTAAATTAAGAAAAATCATATCTACAAAATTTGTATAGATCGGTCCATAATTGATCATCAAATCCCTTTTCGAAAATCATTTTAAAGAGCATAACTCTCTTAAAAATGTCTGTATCCAAATAATATTGAACACATATATGTACATATGTTTTATATAGATATATAAATAATTTGATACAATTTTATGATGATCGGTCCATAATTAGTTGTAGCTCTCATATAAAAATGTCCGAATAAAAAACCAATAGAAATAAGTTTGATATATACAGAAATGATGACACCTCATTTTATAATGATCGGTCCATAATTAGTCGAAACTTTCTTACTTGTTTCTTACACTTTGCTGCTAATATTACATGTGTAGACACTTAACTCTCTAAGATTCGTTTTTTTTTAACGTGAAACGTGTTTTCAAACCAATAAAACATTTAATAGTTTTTCAAAGAAATTTTATATTGCAAACTATTGTAATTACAACCTATGAAAGCATGGTGAAAGTGTGAACAATAATAAATATGATTATTTATTAAATTACCCGATTGTTTATTAATCTGATATGATCAGTCTAAAGTCACGTCGAAATATGCGGCATATAGACCAACCGATTTCATTCAGTTCAGGTACACAGTACCTTTTCGCTTACTTCTTTATCTCCAGCCTTCAATTCTAGAAGAAGATTTCCTTTCTGAGTTCTACGAACTTTGTTCACTTGTTCTCCTAGTTCTTTAAAGGCAGGATCTGCTTAATTCTCTTTAGAATATTAGCGTATGAGATATCCTCTTTTGCTGATATTATCATTGTATCCGGCCTAGGTTCTCTGGATCAGGTTTTCATTTGATAAGGCTACTGGTGCCTTAGTAATGCTGAACTTGGAGTAAAGAAGATTACCAAGTCGCTGCTCGGACGTATATTGGTTTATTCTTAATTTTTAATGTCAGTTTTATTTTTAGTTGAAAGACTCATTGTTTTACTGGGTCGTAAATCAAAGCCATTATTTCCGTTCGAATGTAGTTTTGTTACGCGGTTCCATGTTTATCTATGCAAGCAGGGAGGTCATGCGAGGGTAAACGCTGGGTCCTCATGAGACCAGACCCGTACTAGGACAAAGCCAACTAAACCATCAACATAACGGCAACGAACATTGATTGCACCATGAGATTTGTCAGGTTTTAACGCGACGATATTGACTCAAAAGATATTTCTGTCGGGTTTCACTAAAGTTCCGAAATAACGACGTCAGCAGGCCAAAGATTCACACGAAACATATCCATATGTTCCAGTAGACCATAATTAAGATCTTACTGGCCTAGAGACGTATCGTTGTGAGTACTGGGTCTGACGCTTCTGGATTTTTTTAATGGGGATGCTATAAAGGCATCACTCGCCTAATTGAGCCGTTCTTGCGGAGTGGGTGGATATAGATAGTATTGTCTATAGTCTGCTATATAGTCTCTTTTGTAATCTTGTCGTATTTATAATCTCATCTCGACTATAATTTCGTCTATAGTTCATCTATTGTCCGGTCTAATCTAAAATACAGTTATACTGAATATTTTGTATAGAAATTATTGTTATACTGAAGATTTTCTATAGAAAATACTGTTATACTAAAGTTTGCAAAATAAATTACTGTAATGGTGAAAATGTTCCATAGAAAATAATGCCATACTAAAGATCTTTTATATCAAATACTGGTATACAAAAGATTTTCTAAAAAATACTGTTATACTGAAGATTTTCCATAGAAAATACTGTTATACTGATATGTTTTATTAAAAATAAATAAAACGCTTCAAATATTTAACACATTTTCACATCCTCTTTATGGCTTTCAGAATTTAAATGAGACACGTTTTTAGATAATTCAAATTCCATAAACTATTGAAAGTTCAAAGTACTGGGAATGAAAGTGCTGCCTTTAACTATCAAATGTTTGAAATCAACTTGTATTTATTACGGGATTATAAATTTAAAAATTAATTGAAAGTAATTTAACTAAAATACTTTTTTTGGTTTAAATATTTTTAGGTACGTATTAAGTATTAAAATAGTTAAATTAATATTAACTGATTAGGAATGTTTTTTTTTTTAACAAATTCAATTAGGTACATAAATTATGAAGTATTTATCGCTTTGTCGTATTAACTAAACAGAAAACATTGATAAGAATGTCAATTTATGTCAGACATATATTAGATTTGTTGTTTGTATTTGTATTGCAATTTATTCTGATAATTTAGAGATTACAAAACTAGTTAAATATATATTAAATTTAAAAGAGGCATAGATATATACGAGGGCGGTTCGGAAACTTCTTAGCCTAGCATAGAAAGAGAATAGTTAGTTTTTCAAAAACGTTTTTATTTTTCAATATAATCTCCTGTGACTTCAATACACTTAGTCCAGCGCTTATCTAGCAATTCTATCCCTTGATTAAAATAGGTTTTCTCAAGGCCTTGAAAATAGTGTTTTACAAATGTAATTGCATCTTCATTTGAGGTAAAACGCTTGCCAGCTAGGAATTTTTTTAAATTTGGGAACAGGTAAAAGTCACTTGGAGCTAAATCAGGAGAATAAGGGGGTGGTCAAGCAGCTCTTAAACTTAAATTCGTTAAAAAACTCTTGTTCGCTAATGCGTTGTCTTGATAAAAATTATTTTTTTGTGTTGTAAGCCAGAACGTTTTTCTCAAATTTTTGATCCAAAATGTTGCAATAGTACTCCGAATTTATTGTTTTACCCTTTTGCAGATAGTCAGTCAATAAAATACCTTTGAAGTGTCAAATACCTTACCATCCTATTGAATTGTTTTTGCCTTCTTTGGGGCACTCCCTACAGCTTCAGTCCATTGCTTGGATTGTTCTCTTGTCTCTGTAGTATAGAGGTAAATTAATGTTTCATCAACAGTTATGAAACGACGCTTAAAATCTATTTTATTTTTCTTAAAACGATCCAAACAAGCTTGAGAAATTTTCCTTCGTATGCGTTTTTGGTTAAATGTACTCGATCATTTGAGATGCCCATGATATTAGATATTTCACGCACTTTTATTCGTCGACCATTTAATATCATATCATGCACTTTGGCTACAATTTCTATTGTTGTTGCTGTTTTTGGACTTCCACTACGTGGTTCATCCTCAATGCTTGTACAACCACGTTTAAATTCAGCAAACCAATTTTTTACTGTTGCATATTAAGGAGCACTTTCACTTAACACATTCACCATATTATTACGAATTTCTTGTCCCGATAAACCTTTTTTATTTAAATATTTAATGACACCATGAATGAGTAAATTTAACATGTGTTCATAGCACAGATAGAGGTTTCCAAAAACCTAACCTTTTTTCTGTTTATATCTAGGCTAAGAAGTTTCCGAACCGCCCTCGTAGTATGCCGGCTATTCCTTAACCATTTGCCTACTTACTTAAAGAGGGGGCAAATCGTTTGATATAAGGCATTTTTAAAAAGCAGTTTCAGATGGTTAAAGTTTCACCACCATATTAAAATTATAATTAAAGTAAACAAAGTTTTTATATATAAACCAAAGAGTTTAAGAAACTCTTACTAACTTTAATAATAGCTTTAAAAGAACATGTTAAATCTTGAACCAGAAGATTTAAGCTCTCCTTAATTAACCGTAAACTGATCACTCATTAGTTAACTATGTATATCCAGATCAAATCTCGAATTTTATCTCTCATTTTAAATTTAATAAAAGTGTTAAACAATTTATGACAAAACTAATTATTTATAGCTTTATTAAATTATACGAGTAGGGCAGGAAATTTATAAAAATGAATTAGAAATTCAAAATTAAGTGCGTTATTTTTCTGGCAGATCATGCAATTAAAATATTTGCAAAATTATCAATATTATTTATAACAAAAGCATAAACTTTATCACAAAAAATGTTATTTATGAATTTTTGTTATTTAATTTGCTCACACACGAAGCGTATTAATCATAAATGGTTAAATTACGATAATGGAACTATTTCATACAATTCTTAAAGAATATTTTTCCAGCGAATTTCGCTAATTTATGGTCAATATAAACCTGTTAAAAAAAACTTTCATTTTATTACAAGTTTTGTTTGAAACGTCATTGAACCGTGTGCAATTTATTTTTATTCCAATTAATTTGGATTTTCCAATGCTTTTTTTAAGTGGCTTGTGGTTAACGAGGCTTATTTTCAAAGTTTAAGCTTAAGTCAGTTTAACTGCAGCTTTTAACTGTTTTAGCTTGTTTTTTAATAACTTGACAATATTTAACAGTGTTTTATTTATTAGCAATTAAACATTGTTTGTGCTAACGACCTTTATTTTTTTTTATCATTTTTATTGACAGCTACATTTTTGCACTTGTTAATTGTTAAACAATTTAAACCAGTTGAATATGTTATAATGTTATTTATTCTAGATTAACTCAATAAAATGTTTTGTATTATTACATATCATAAATATGTGTCTGGTTTTAATGGAATTTAAGCACGTTTATAGACATTATTCTGTAATAATCAGTTTACGCTCAAAATAAAACTACAATTGTAATGCGTCTGATTCATGTAGGTGGTTTTTAAATGGCTTTTTTACTTTTTTAGGCCAATGATGTCATTCTGTTAAATGATGTCAGATAAACATTAACTAAGATTACATTTCAAGTTAAATTTTCAACTCATTGAATTTTAACTTTTATTTAAGATAGAATTACAAATCAAATATTAACGGTTTTACATTTTTGAAGTAAGAAAGTGTAGTCGGTCAAGCCGGACCCTACACCCATATATAGCAGCTATGACCTATTATAGATCTATTCTGTGCTTATATGTAGGCATTTATTTTCTTAAATTTTATCTCGATATAAACACTTTAAAGTGATTTTCGTAGGGTGTCTTATATGAGACTGACTGTCATAAAATTAGGTGTCATGGTTTTTGTATTTATGAAAATTATTTGTATTTATGGTCATTAAAGTAATTTTCAGAAATGGAACTTATATGGGAACTATGAATAATTATGAATCGATCTGCTTAAACTGTGTAGTTGTGATTAGTCTTCATTTAGAACATATTTGTTGCGATTTTTTTGGATACGTGCACAAATCAAATATTTATGACCGAGAAACCTCTATTTGGGGAGGAGATTTGTATGGGGGCTACGTGAAATACTGCACCCATTTTAATCAATTTCAAACCCAACATTCCTTGGTCCAAAAAATTTTATATGCCAAATTTTATCGAAATATCTTAAACATTTACCCTGTACTTTACGCACAAGCTTTACATAGACAGCCAGCACGCCAGTCAGCCAGACGGATGGACGGACATCGTTAAATCAATACAGAAAGTGAGTCGATTGGTATACTTTAAGGTGGGCGTTGGACAAATATCTATGGACGTTACAAACATCAACATAAATCCAATATACCCTCTCCACTAGGATGGTGTACGATATAATAAATCAAAGACTTATAATTGAAGCTAAGGTGAAACTACATAAGGAACAATGATTGAAGCTAAAATTGAACTACATAAACTCCTACGATTGAAGCTACATAAAGATCCACTATTGAAGCTATATTTGAACTTCATAAAGACCCAAAATTAAGGCTTAAATTGAACTACATAAAGACCCACGATTGAAACTATAATTGAACTACATAAAGTTGAAAAATTGAGGCTTAAATTTAACTTCATAAAGACTTACGATTGAAGCTAAAATTGAACTACATAAAGAATGAAGCGGAAATTGAACTACATAAAGACCTACAATTAAAGCGGAAATTGAACTATATAAAGAACTATATAAATTGGACTATAACGTTCAAACGAATGAAGCTCAATTTAAACTACGGTTGAGATAAAATTTAACTTCGGAAAGACCTAAGATTGAAATAAAGACTCATAATTTAAGCTAAAATTGAACTACCTAAGAATAATAATATTAGTTTATTTTAAGAATTTGATGTTAAAATATAATAATTTTATCATTTAGTATTTTGCTTTTAAAATTATGTAGACTCTTTTATATCATCAAAAGGTTTCCGATTTCTGGCAAAGAACTTTAACTTTTTGTAAAGAACTTTTGTAAACAATATCCACACTTTAAAAGTCTTGCTTAACAGAAACTTAAGCAAAGTTTAAACCACCATTCAACAAACATTTTAAATTTTTTGTATAGAACTTTTCTAAGAAAAGTGATAATTTTATTTTAAACTAAAACAAAGCTTAAACCATCATTTAACCATTAATTACATTGTTTTGTAAAGAACTTTTGTGAACAATGTCATCAATTTAATAACCTAATTTAACTACAACTTAAACAAAGTTTAACAGTCTTTAAATCAATAAACTTAACTTTTCAGTTTTTCTCCAACTAATTAACTAACTCCTAACTTGAACTTTCTTCCTTCCACAGTTTAACTAAAACCAACTCTGATTACACACAAATATGGCCAAATTTTGGAATGCTTTAACTCGGCGGAAAACCGATGATGTTTTAGAAGCTGAATCGAAATTGGCCCGTGTCTTAAATCTATTCGATTTAACTGCTCTTGGTGTGGGTAGTACTTTGGGTTTGGGTGTTTATGTGCTGGCCGGTTCAGTGGCCTACAATATAGCTGGTCCTGCCGTTACACTATCCTTTCTTATAGCAGCTATTGCCTCGGCCTTTGCCGGCATATGTTATGCGGAATTTGCTGCCCGAGTACCCAAAGCGGGCAGTGCTTATGTTTATAGTTATGTCACCGTAGGAGAATTTGTGGCCTTTACCATAGGCTGGAATTTGGTGTTGGAATATGTGATAGGTAGGCTTCCTTTAATTAAATTCCTTTTAAATAGCTTTCAATTAATTTAAATTGTCTTTGACAGGTACTGCTTCTGTGGCCAGAGGCTTAAGTGGTTACTTTGATTCTTTAATCGATAAGAATATGTCGAAAGCCTTATCCGAGGCAGTGCCCATAAATGTGAGTTTCTTGGGTGATTATCCCGACTTTTTGGCCTTTGGCATGGTTTTGCTGTTAACAGGTTTATTAGCCTTTGGTGTTAAGGAATCTAGTTTTCTTAATAATATTTTTACCTGTGTTAATATCATAACTATATTAATTGTCATCGTAGCCGGCAGTATTAATGGTAAGTTTTTTTTTTAATTTTTGAATATTTTAGTTATTCTTTTTAATTTTGAAATTTTTTTCCTTTAGCTAATACCGAGAACTGGTCTATACCTCAAGACAAAGTTCCTCCCGGCTTTGGTACTGGCGGTTTTATGCCTTTCGGGTTTGCCGGTGTTATGGCTGGTGCCGCCAAATGTTTCTATGGTTTTGTGGGTTTCGATTGTATTGCCACCACTGGCGAAGAAGCCATTAATCCTAAACGCAATATTCCCTTGGCCATTGTTATATCCCTGATCATTATCTTCTTGTCGTATTTTGGCGTTTCTACCGTTTTAACCATGATGATTCCCTATTTTGAACAAGATCATGATGCTCCTTTCCCGGCCGCTTTCGATGCTATTAACTGGTTCACGGTTAAATGGATTGTGACAATTGGTGCCATTTTTGCCTTGTGTACCAGTTTGTTGGGCGCTATGTTTCCCTTGCCTCGTGTTTTGTATGCCATGGGCAATGATGGCATTCTGTTTAAGGGATTGTCCAAGGTCAACGATTATACACAGACGCCTTTGATAGCCACCATTATATCGGGCTTATTTGCTGGTGAGTAAACGCACAGTTTGCTATACAAGAATGAGACATTATAAAGTTTCTAATATGTAAAGATAAAATGTATCACAGGTTTCTATAATTTTCTATAAAAAATTGTCACATTTGTGTCATTGTTTTCCTTATGAAATTGTAACACAATGTGTCATTGTTTCCCTTAGGAAATTGTGACATAATGTGTCATTATTTCCAATAGGAAATTGTGACACAATGTGTCATTGTTTCCCATAGGAAATTGTAACACAATATGTGATTGTTTCCCATAGGAAATTGTGACACAATGTGTCATTGTTTCTCTTAGGAAATTGTGACACAATGTCTCGTTGTTTCCCATACTAATAAACAACTTATCTCTTTTCTAGCTCTCATGGCTTTAATATTTGACTTGGATCAATTGATCGACATGATGTCCATTGGTACTCTGTTGGCCTACAGTATTGTGGCCATTTGCGTATTAGTTCTACGTTATCAGGATGAGGATATGGAGAAAATGATTACCGTTAGCGTGCCCACGGTCATTAAGCAATTTTTTAATTGCAATTCTTATCGTGTGCCAAATGTTTTATCATCTGCCATTACGAAAATCGGTGTGGTACTCTTTGGTGTTATCAGTGTTTTATGGTGCAGTTTGGATAAAACATTCGATTTCGGTTCCAGCGATAGTATTATAGCTCTTAGTGTCGTGGGAGTCGTTCTAATTATAATTGTAGTCATTATTGGCTGTCAACCAGTGTCCACTTTAGAGTTGACCTTTAAAGTACCACTGGTACCTGTTATACCCTGTCTTAGTGTATTTGCCAATTTATACTTAATGTTTCAACTGGATTTAAATACCTGGATTAGATTTATGATATGGGTAGCCATTGGTTATTTGATTTATTTCGGGTATGGCATATGGCATTCTACCCAGATCTCTAGAAATAAAAATCATGCTGAGGCAGCCATGAGAATGCAACGTACAAATGCGGCCTACGAACCGGATTGGAAGGTGGAAAATGGTAAAACAGAAAAGTTGTAAGTTGTTGGTGATAAAATCATAAATAATTACATTATAATATGTTATTTAGACCTGCAATATACTATAACTATGGATTTCTATAACTGCTAGTGTAAGATTTTTATTAATTTTAGTTAATTTTACTGCAGTTTTTCTCAGTTTTAAGCTTTAGCATTATTAATTTTAGTCAAATATTTAATTTTTATATTTATATTGTTAATTTTTTTATTTATAAAAAAACCTAGTATTAAACCATTTCCCTTTTAGTATTTTTTTGTTTGTTTTTTTTTTTATGACATTTGCTGTTTCCTCCATCTGTCATTAGAGATTAAATAATTTTTATACACATTTAAACTGTCATTAATTGTTAAACATTTAAAAATAATATTATTTTTATTAATGCTGGCCATATTTACAAAACAGTGACAGTTATTTAATTTAATTAAAAAAGTTATGTTTTGCCTTTTTTTGCATTAAAAATAAAATTAACATTAAAAAATATGTATGTCATTTGAGAAGACATAATAATGAAAACAAACAATTATGTTTTAAAACTAAAATAAATGCAGGGGAAAGGATAAATTATACAATCGAGATGAATTTTATTTAGAATTTTGCAGTAAATTCTTTTGCAGAAGCAACAATTAAGCTCTATGTTATGAAGATTTTTTTCTGTAGAAAAATGCTTTATTCTATAGAAAAATTCTTAACTTTGTGAAGTTTTTTTCTGTAGAATAATGCTTCATTTTGTGAAGCTTTTTTCTGTAGAAAAATGCTTAATTTTGTGATGCTCTTTTCTATTGAAAATGCTTTTTTTCTGTAGAAAAATGCAGAAAAATGTAGAAAATTGTTTCATTTTGTGAAGCTTTGTTCTGTTGAAAAATGTTTCATTTTTTGAAGCTTTTTTCTGTAGAAAACTGTTAAATTTTGTAAAGCTTTTTTTTGTGTAGAAAAATGCTTCATATTGTGAAGGTGTTAATTTTACTACTTCATATTGTGAAGCTTTTTGCTGTAGAAAATTGTTTCTCTTTGTGAAGCTGTTTTCTTTAGAAAAATTCTCCATTTTATGAGGCTGTTTTTCTCTAGAAAAAAGCTTTATTTTGATAAGCATTAGTTTTCTGTGGAAAAGATAATGTGATAAGGGTTTTTGAAACAAGTTATCCTTCCCCCTAAAATATAATTAAAAAACAATTTTTCCAAATGTATATACATAAACCGTCAAACTTTGTTTTATTAACTTAATATAAATACTTTTTATGATTATAAAATAACTTTTAAAAATACAAAATATAATTCTAAGCAATACCATGTCAATTTTGCACCCAAACTAAAATGAGATGTTTAAATTTCAATACGTCACCAAATGTACCAGTTTTCATGGCCTTACTTTATGTAAAATATAAAATATGTTTTTAAAGTTTTTAGTTTTAGTGTTTAATTAAATAATTACCATTGTGATATTTAAAAAAATATTTTATAAATATAATTTTTATTGCAGTTTTTATGTCACAATTTGTTAAAAATTTTAGAAAGTTTACAAGTTTAATCTTTGTTAGTTTTTAGGACTTTAAAAGACTAGTGTAAAAAGTTTTATATTAATGTATTAAATAATTAGTTGTAATTACTGTAAAAATACTTGTTAATTTTAAATTTTTACAAATTTATGTAACGATAAATAAAAATTAAATAAAAAAAAACATTATTCAGTTTTAAATTTTAATTAGATTTGTTTAAAATAATTATGTTTTATGTAAAGCTTTATTTTTAAACTATTGCTCAAGAATTTCCTCTTAAATTTCGTATGACAATTGATTTTTGTTTTATTTTTGACCCTTTAACAAAAAGTTCTTACGACTTTTCAACCATGTGAAAAATCTAAGTTCAGTTTTATACGTTATTGTTTCATGTTGCTGCTTTTTCTAAGCCAAAGAGTAGCCTTTCATCTTTAGCCTTTAATTTATGCATTTCGCTTGATATCACTATCAAAATGGCTAATAAGTCCTTTTTTCGAAATCACCCCCTCAAAAAAAAAAAAAAATAACTACTATACAATAAAAGGAAAGACACACAAAGAAAAAAAGACGAACAGTATGATGAATGTGTGTCTACAAATCCATTAACAAAAGATGAAGCTAAAAGTGTATTTAAACATAAAGGAGCTGGAAATAAGCGAATATTATTTTAGAAAACGGAAATGTAAAATATCGTTGCGAAAACATCAGACAGAAAAAATAAAAATGCATTTCTTGTTTTAACACATATGTGAAAGACCTAAAATATTCACACGTCCTTTTCAACATCATCGTCATCCTATAAATAAAGCAGCAACTAGAGATACTTAAATGACAACTCGTTATTTTAAGGTTCAGGGATTCTTTTATAGTGACAAAAAGAAAAGCTGTTTATTGCTAAAATATATACAGTGACTCCAACTTATAATCGGAGTGATCTAAATATGCTCTGAACAAAGTAAAAATCTATTTAAAATTTTACCTACTAAAGTTTTATAACAATGAAACAAAATTTTAATACTAAATTAAAAAATTTTAATAATATTAAAATTTTGTTTTTAATACTGTATATGTAGATATTTAATGTTAAAACAGTTTTAAAAATTAGTATAATACTAGGAATTGAAAAAAAAGAATTCTTTGAAAGAACTGACAAGTTTTAAATAGAACTCTTTAGAAATATTTTATTCCAGATTATAGAGCTATATTTAACAAAAACCCATTTGGTGAAGAAGAAGTTTTCCTGAGCTTCCATCATAAGTTTTTCAATTGTAAGTCTTTATTTAGTTTAATTTTAGCTTCAACCGTTGGTCTTTATGAAGTTTAACTTTAGCTACAACCGAAGGTCTTTATGTCCTTTATTTTAGCTTCAATCGTAGGTCTTTCTGTAGTTCAGTTATAGCTTCAATAGTTGGTCTTCATGAGGTACAATTTTTTAACAAATAAAATTATTCACATTTACTTTGTTTTAAGAATTACAAATAAAAAATATTTTTTTAATCGTTTTTAATATTTATAAAATATAAAAAAATATATATTGTTGGTCTTTTTATTAAAAAAAAACTAAAAAGAAAGAGAAAATAAAGATTTTAAGTTATAAGGATGTCAACTTCCGAAGAAGATTTTTTATCTTTCACATCAAATTCTTCTCATATGGAAATTTCAAGAGTCGCTGTTAAAGCACCAACATTTTGACATTCAGATCTATTGCTTTGGTTTAAACAAATGGAATCGCAGTTCATAATGACTGGTGTTACTCAAGTTGCAACGAAATTTCACACAATTGCGGCATCAATAGAGAGCAACATCCTAGAAAAAGTGCAAGACAGAAAACCATCAGATTTGTTAAGTCAAATGCGTTCTTTAGCTCAAGGTAGAGTAACGGATGATATTTTAAAATAACTTTGGATGCAGTGGCTACCATCTCAAATGAAAGCAATTTTATCCGTCAGTGAATACCGTTTGGAGAAACTGGCCACAATGGCCGCAGATAAAGTTTGTGATTGCTCAGATAGAGAACTCCATACGATTTTCACGTATTCACAAAACCGCTCGATAATATTGAACATCAGCTGAAAAGTCTGTGCAACAGAAGAGAAGTAAGAGAGAGAGAGAGAGAGAGTAAGAGAAATATGAGCAAGCCAACAGATAAACGTAGTCGTTCCAAGTCAGTTTCAAAAAAAGATAAAACATTGTGTTGTCCCTTGCAATTTCAACCAATCGAAGCGGAAAAACTAATCGGAGCTTCATCTTGGGTGACGGATGGGAGTAACCAAGAGCTACGTGCCTGTTTATTTGAGATATTAAATCGAAATACAGGTGTTTAGTTGATTCTGGAGCAAACGTTTCAATAATTCCATTATCATCATTACAACAAAAGCACTAACCTAGTTCTCTAACTTTATATGCTGCAAATAAATCGACAATTCGTACTTTTGAAACAAAAACACTTACTATCGATGGGATTTAGTTATTGCTGATATAGATTAGCCTATTATTGAATCAGATTTTTTGGGTAATTATGGCCTACTCATCGACGTTAGAAACAATTGCCTAATCGATCCCAAATCCAAAAACAAATAGAATGACTGCTTCTATACAGATAAAGATTTCAAGGTTTATGCAGTTTTATACTGACTATTAAAATGAATTCAATACAATTCTTTTCTTGAATTATGCTGCTCTACTGTATATGCATTATAGTCTTTGGTAAATTGCTTTATTCAACATTTATTTTAATTAATTGAAAATATATATGTACATTGAAAATATGTATAATGTTGAGTCTTTTTCTGGTTACAATTGTTACATATTTTGTAAAATGTTACTATTCTATGAATGAAAATTTGCAACCTTTATAAAATTTTCTAGCAATTGTACTTGCATGGTCGTTCAGGCGTAACTGAACATTTTATTTTAACAAGTCTGACTTTTATTGACGTAAAATAATATCTCATATTTTGTATTCATGTTATTTACAATTGTTATTTATATATGCTGTATGTTTATGGTAAAACATAAGACACAAAGGATCATGTGTATCTGTAAATGCAGGATATTAAAAATATAACTCAGCTAAACATGCGTTTAAAATGTTGTTAGTATTTTATAAGTGTATTTACCATGCTTTTAATGTAATGAGTTATATTAACATAATAATGACAATAACATCGACAACAACCCATCTCCACAAAACATAATCAAAGGACCCAGAACTTAACAAAAGAGTGGCAGGATACGAGCGAACCAGCAAACACATCATAATCATTTTAAACAACATAAACATCATTAAATGTCATCATAGTTTTACTCATAATTATGTTGAGTAACATCATCGTCAGCATCATCATCAACGTCCGCAGTAACGTTATTGTCATTATCGTTATCATCATAATCAATTTAATTTCATATAGAAGCAATTAAGTGTCTCTACGAGGTTGGAGGCATGTTTCATCATACACTTAAGTATTGTACATATAATTAAGGGTGTACCTGGCTATAAGAAGTTGAAGTTATTATAAATTTGTTTTTGAACATTAATAAAGTTGATTCTAACTTTGATCAATTATTATGTGACGTTGTGGTATTATACATTTACACGATTTGTTTATCGGAAGTCTTTAGATAAATAAAGAAAATTAATTGGGAAATATGAAGTATTCTTACACCAAGACAGTGCAAACTCTCAGGCATTATTCATTCAAAATATTGGAAGGAATCCGCCTTTGTAGGGACTCCCTATTCTACTGCACACACTGCAGCACACTTTTACTAACTACATTAGCTCTTGAGTTTGAATGAAGTTTCAATTTGGAAATTATTACTTATTATCTTTGTTTAGCATCTCAAAAGCTATAAAAGAATCTAAAATTTACTTCCTTTCAAGCATTTAATTGTATTAAAGTCAAAATCATATTTTTATTACGAGTATATGAGTAAAATGGTCATTTATTCAATTAAAAACATCATGTTCGTATATAAATATGCAAAAATGTTGCTTAAATGTAAATGTGGGCATTTTGAGGGTTTTTAATATTTTGTTTATGGGTTTTTTTGTTGTTGTAAAAACAACCTCAATTTAATTTTATACCCAAATAGTTGTTTTGTAAAATTGTAATTAAAATATTTTGTTTTTAATTTTCGAGTGAAAACAAGAGGTTAGTTAGGAAAAATGTCAGAAAATAAAACTAAAAATAGTTTATCTAAAGGTATGGTCGCACTTGGCTAATATTTACCGAATAAGACGCAACCACTAAATAAAATATATTTGAACTCGTTTATTTATTTAAAAAAAAAAAACTTCTTTTATTTAAGACAGGACACAACTAAAACATATTTAGTTTTATTTATTTATTTAAAAAAAAAAAAAAACTTCTTTTATTTAAGACAGGACACAACTAAAACATATTTAGTTTTATTTTATTTCATGCTGTTTGATCTTGCAAACTTTTGTAAGCGTAAACAACGTCAAACAAATTTGTGATAAAACAAGTGGTAACGCTTTTTTGAGTAAATATTAGCCAAGTGTGACCGCATCTGAAGTTTAACACATATTTAGCTTCAATTATAGATCTTTCTGTTGTACAATTTTTGGTTCAATCGTAGCTCTTTATATTATTAAATTTTAGCTTTAATCGGAGGTCATTATTTAGTTTAATTTTAGCTTAAGTAGTAGTTAAATTTTAACCTGCATGTTAGGTCTTTATGTAGTTCAGTTTTAGCTTCAATCGAAGGTCATTCCAAAGTCCACATTTAGCTTCAATCGTAGGTCTTTTTAAATATTGATTTTATTTTTAAACTCTCAAAAGTTCAGTTTTAGCTTCAATCGTAGGTCTTTATGTGGTGCAATTTAAGCTTTAATCGTAGGTCTTTGCAAAGTTTAATTTTAAGCTTCAATCGTTGGTCTTTTCAAAGATTAATTTTAGCTTCGATCGAAAGTTAATTCAATTCAATCGTACAACATTCTAAAGTTCTTTGGTTTTTATGTAGTTCAATTTAAGCACAATCGTAGGTCTTTCCATAGTTCAATTTTAGCTTCAATTGTAGTTCTTTTCAAACTTTAATTTTAGCTTCAATCGTACAACTTTCCCAAGTTAATCTTCAGCTTCAATCTGTGGTCAATTTAAGCTTCATCCGTATATCTTTCCGAAGTTAAGTTCAATTTTAGCTTTATCGTAGGTCTTTTTAGAGATTAATTTTAATCGTACAACTTTACAAAGTTCAAATTTAGCTTCAATCATAGGTCTACATATATGTGGTTCAAATTTAGCTTCAATTAGAGGTCTTACTAAAGTTCAATATTAGCTTCAATAAGTACATTAATTTTAGCTTGAATTGTAGGTCTTAATGTTGTCAAATTTTAGTTACAATCACAGGTCTTTATGTAGTTTAATTTTACTTTAAGCATTTATGTATTGTATATTTACTTGATTTTTCCCTACAGTCTCATTATTTGCATTTGGGGTTTACTATGTATTGTATTTAAAGTTTCTCATTTCACACAGCATAACATAATTGCAATGGAAATAATTTTAAAATAAAAACCTGTAAAAACCGCAAATGCTTGTTAGTGTTGAAATTTCAACAATCAACCACAATTTAATAGTTTTGCTAATATTAAACAACAAAAAAATAAACATAAATAATAAATAAATATAATAAATAATAAATATACATATATACACACATCCAACTAAATACAGAGTAAAGAGACTAAGAAGGACATCAATAAGTAAATATCAGTGTCTATTCATAGAAACTTTAAAATTCATTTTGATAATTGCACTGAATTCTCCAACCCTGCCATACTCGTACACTAATCACACACTAATAAGAAATGAAACTACCACCATTTTGATATAGACAATATTTTATACAGCATGCTTTTAGGAGGTTTTAAATGTGATTATATTTAACAGCACTGATTGTTACAGTTAATTAAATTTAACATAATAATTAATTTTATAAATCAAATAAAATCTCAAACAAGCAACCTTGGATTTTTGATTGCTTTCAGCCCTCAGAATCTCAAATAAATAAATAAATCAATAACTCAATAAATAGATTCCACCTGAATAATCTTTAAATGTAATATTTAGGCATTTGCTATTAAGAGAATTTTCATTAAAAATATTTATTTCTATTAATTATAGTTCAATAAATTTCATAATAAATTCAACTTGAACAAATGCAAAAATAAATCATCGAAAAACACCTTTTAATTATGTTTAATGCACTAATGTAACTAATGCTTTATGAAAACACTATAATAAATAAAACCATACTAAAACTAAAATAAATATTTTGCATAAAAAAAAGTTGCCAGTGAACATGAGTCTAGTAGTATCTACATATACATATGTACTAGAGCATTATAAGTACATAGATATGTACATATGTATATTTATGTTCCACATAGCGAACTCAATTATTAAATTGATTGGAAATTTTGTGGATGTTTGCAAAAAAAAAAAATTAAATGAAATGAAAGCAAAGCAAAAAACACACTAATTCATAATTAATAATCTGCGAACATGTTTACAGATTAATGTTTATTCCACATGCTATAACATCCCTTCAAAAAATATTCTATTCTACTACATACATACATATTTATGCAATATTATTTTGGTTTTGAACTCCCAAATGTATCATGATGTAATTGGTAATAATAAAAACTGAACAAAAGTGATAGTAAATACTGGAAAAAATTATAAATACATATGTAAAAAAGTTAGTCTAACAACGATTGTGAGATTGTTGTGTAACAGTATTTATTGAGTTGAAGTGAAACTAGAATTCACCTTCAGCATTTAAAGACCGATTTAGGTTAACTAGCATTATATTGTTTGGATTAAAGATGAACACACCTTCATGGAGTATAAGTGTCGGTCTTCTCTTTAAAGTAAAGTGAACGGGAATTTTAAAAATTAGATACTCTGATACCAGAGGAAATACTAACCAGCTTATGTCAAACAGTCTCAGTTAATCTACTTCTAATATATATGTAGCTGCTGATGAATAGACCTCAGACTTGGATTAATAATTTTGCACAAATAATAACTTTTATTCTCCTCATAGTTCTTAGAAGAAAATATGATGGGCTTGAAATGTTTTGGGAGTTTTCGTCATGAAGAAAGTTTGCATGTCTCCCTTGCAATCACAGTTATACGATACCTTCGGATGACTTGTATTGAAGTTTCCAAATGCCTAGAGCAAAACAACTTCTAAACGGAACTGAAAGAGATGGATGTTTTAAGAATTCGTTTGTGATGGAGTTGAAAAAAAACCTGTACAAGAAATATCTTGCAGGTTGACTTACCTAAGAAGTTACATTGTTAGTCTTTAGATACATGATCGTCAATTAGCTCCGATCTTGTCCACCCATGAATTGGTTTCGTATGGACAACTCTTGTCGATGTTATATTGATGTTTAAACAACGCTTTTGTTCACCATCAAATTATTATGTTAAAACTGGCGTTTATAACATTTGCCCCACATATTTGTACTGTCGTCTTCTTCTTGGTGGGACTCCTGTAGCTGCGTGAAAGTTTCCTCTGAGACTAATAGACAAATTCTAGCAATCTCACATACAATCAGAAACCCTGCTCTAGCTGGGCCTTAAGTAGTAAGGAGACCATTAAGGTCTTACGAAACACTAATTTCTAAGGTTATATCATTGAAATACCACCAGAGTCTTTGCCTAAAACTTAGCTTCATACAAATCTACATTCGCTAGTAGACGTTACTGTGGAGTCGGTAATTCATGAGGATTATACCATCTTAAAACGTTGATACGAGATGATTTTAACCGACCGAATATGAATGGTACTTTGGTATAATCTTGGATTGAAGACTATGTTGAAACCTAAATACTATATTTGGAATATATGATGGGGCATTAGACCAAAGGGCACTATAAATATTATAAATATTCATTAGCTTAATTATTCAATTTGATATAGTAAATATAACTCTACAATTTCTCAATCTCTTTCTCATCAGATATTGTTGGTAAAAGAAAAACCAGACGAAATATTTAAAGGTTTTTTCAAAGGTATGAATGCCAATAACTATTGAAACAAAAATGCACTATTTCTGTCAAGGAGATTATATTAACAAATAATAGTGATTTTAAATACAAATCTTGTAGTGCCTTTATGGTTAAAGAATATATGCCACATTACAAAAATATCACAGAAAGTAGTATTAACCATAATTTCGAGGTCCTCTTTTGATACGTTGCAATTCTAAGGGGAGTTAATGAATATTGTAGAATACACATGTAACTAGGTAGGATGTGGGAGTGTAATTAAAAACTCAACACAACAAATGTACATACTAACACACATTTAAAATATGTAATATTCTATCGAATTCAGCAACTACCATCATCCATCCTGCACATTAAAATTGTGTACATTCACTGTTTGTTTTGTTTTTTTTTTTTTTTTGAAATCCCTTTGGGTTTTGATTGTACGAGTATGTACTTGTGTTGCAAGTATTCGTATATATGTAAGGATAAATTTGCAACATTTATAAGTGTGTTTGTATTGCGACAATAGAAACATTTTAAATATATTTTATAATGGCCCATCATCACTGCATTGAGTAAGCAGTAACTTTCAATCGTAACAATTCATATTGTTGTGTATGTGTTGAGTAAAAATTTGTGTTCTACCACGATTGACTATTAGTAGGGACGAGGGCAGGCAGATAAGTTATTCCAAAATTTAAATTTAAAAAGACCTACGATTGAAACTAAAATTTAACTTTGGAAAGATCTAGCTAAAAAACTTTGGAAGGATTGAAGCTAAAATTGAACTTTGGAAAGACCTACAATTAAGCTATATTTGAACTATATAAAGCCCTACGATTGAAGCTAAAATTTAACTTTCGAAAGATATACTATTAAAGCTAAAATTTAACTTCCAAAAGACGTGCGATTGAAATTAAAAGGCTTTGGAAAGACCTGCGATTGAAGCTACAATTGAATTTTGATAATACCTACGATTGAAGATAGAATTGAACTTTGGAAAGTCCTACGATTGAAGCTAAAATTGAACTTTGGAAAGTCCTATGGTTGAAGATAAAATTGAACTTTGGAAAAACCTACGATTGAAGCTAAAATTTAACTTTGGAAAGTCCTACGATTGAAGATAAAATTAAACTTCGGGAAGTTCTACGTTTGAAGATATAATTGAACTTTGGAAAGATTTACGATTGAAGCTGAAATTGAACTTTGGAAAGACCTACGATTGAAGCTAAAAAACTTTGGCAAGATTGAAGCTAAAAGTGGTTCGAAAAACCTACGACTGAAATTAAAAAGCTTTGGAATGACCTACGATCGATGCTAAATTTGAACTTTGGAATTACCTTTGTAATACCTTGAAGCTAAAATTGAACTTTGGAAACACCTACAATTAAAGCTAAAATTGTACTTTGAAAATATCTACGATTGAAGTTAAAATTGAACTTTGATAAGATCTGCAATTGAAGCTATAATTGAACTACATAAAGACCTACGATTGAAGCTAAAATTGAACTTTGGAAAGTCCTACGATTGAAGATAAAATAGAACTTTGGAAAGACTTACGATTGAAATTAAAAAGCTTTGGAATGACCTACGATTGAAGCTAAAATTGAACTTTAAAAATACCTGCGATTGATGCTCAAATTGAACTTTGGAAATAGCTACAATTAAAGCTAAAATTGTACTTTGAAAATTGAAGCTAAAATTGAACTTTGATAAGATCTGCAATTGAATCTAAAATTGAACTACATAAAGACCTACAATTCAAGCAAAAATTTATACAATATTTAGATTTTCGGAGTTTCAAACTGTATAAAAATCTAAAATTTTCATTTCCAATTTTTAAAGGACTTTTCAGATATCCTTTGCACTGTGCCAGCTACAAGAATTCAAGTATATGTGCGGCAATACTTGTCTGTGTTTTAAATACGCATTTTGAAATGTTTAACGAAGTGTTGATAATGTGAAAATCACAAATCATCATCCGATACATAAATAATTAAAAAGTGATGATGATTGTTAAAAATGTATTTTGTAGTAAATGAATAAATATCATTATTATTTATGTTGAAGTCTTTGTTTTTATGATGTCATCCAATTTATTATTGTTATTATTAAGTATTCATTAACTTTTTGTTCCTTATTGAACATCTAATGGTGGATTATTTAATTATGCTGATGTAATTAAATTCATTTCAATTAGAAATAGAACACACAAACGATACCATGTCTATGAAGGAAAATGAGCGGGTAAAATTTGTGAAATTAAAATATCTTTACAATGATGATGTCGGCAAAGTTGATAATATAGCAAGGACATTTGAAAGGGAAAATATCAAGTAATTAAAGTATAAGGCAGTGGTTTTGACTAACAATGAGAACAATAAATTGGTAATTAGATAAAGAGGAAATTCTCAATTGTACAATTCATCCTCATAGCATAGCCAAAAGATAATGTAAGAAGATACCTTCAGAAATATATTAGAATAAGACTTGGACAAGTTTGTGCCACCCATTGTTTGTTAAAATTTTTGTAAATTTAACATTTTCGAAAACTGCCATTTTTTAAATTCTAGTAATCAGATTCCAACAAATTTAACAGTTTAATAACGTAGACTTCTTTACCTTTTCCCTGATATATAATCATATCATATTTTAAAATACTACTGCACTAATAACAACTTGTGAAAAAAATCCTTCATATCTTTGTTTATGTTCAATATAGCCTACTATGCGCTTCTCATTATTTCTAATGCTGTAAGCTCTTAAGCAATTGTCTGATATTATTGTTGTTTTTGTTAGTGATCATGATTTTTGAATTTTTTTTTTTGCAACTGAAATTTTATGACATTATGAATGATGTTGAAAGTGACAATAATTCTATTTCTTATGAAAAATTCGTTTATTTATGAAAAATTGATTTTTGATTGCATTGTCGGCTAGATACTTGTTGCTAAAATGTTGTTTTAGTAAAAATTATTTGCTGTCATTTGATTACTTTATATTCTACCAAAAATAACAAAATATCAAAACTAAATAAATATTAAGGATCCTCATGATATCGTTTAAAGGTCTCACAAACTGTGCAAAATGTGCATTTTTACGCCCTCGTAAATAAATTGTCAAAAATTGCATGAGAAATTATTTACACGTACTTTGTAAATTTGCCCAACAATTTTGGCTCGCAAACTTGCATTGTTCAATTGTGCAGACGATTTTTATTAACTTTTGGAAAAAAGACATTTGAAAAAGAAAATTGTGTGATTTCGGGACTGAATGATACATAAATGACATTGCATAGCGAAAATATTCTCCAGCTGCAAGAACATATGTATGTCAGTGAAAGAATCTCTTCTTCCGCCTTACGTTGATTATCTTTAAACAACCAGAAAAACATGGACAAAAGGATTTCTGCTTACCATTATTTTTACCAAAAAATTCAAATTTTAACATACCACACACGGTAACTTCTTCAAATAATCTGATTAATTTAGGCTTTCTTTACGCATTTTTAAAAATACATATCTTTTTTAAAAGAAAAATTTTAATTATGTTTTATTTATTGTTGTTGTTAGATTGCCCAAAACTTAAAAAGGTGCTTCATGGAACAAGTCTCGCAAGTTTGCCCAATTGCACAAACGGCAATTTTAACACAATATCATGAGTACCCTTATTGTTTAAATTTCTTTCAATTGATATACTTACATATTGAGATTTTTTATTAATTACACCTAAATCTGTTTTTACACGGTTGTGATTTATCACGGTGAAAATAAACAAATTTAAATTTTTTTACATGCTTTTATTCCACTTAGCACAATTCAATATCTTTTGGGCACAAATTTAGGTTAATTCCCGTTTTGTGGATACAAGCACATTTACTTGCTAGAGCAGTTGTAAATAGCACAAATTTAGGGGAATTCCCTTTTAGTGCATACAATCAAATGAACTTGTCTTACATTTTATTACATTACTTTTATGCTTATAGTGCATATCTTTTTTTTCTTTAATAACTATGCTTGTGTAAAAACACATTGTATTCCATTACATATACTATGTGATTTAATATTATAAACTTGAATAGTTGTTTTTAAAAAAATTCCTGGTTTTTCACTAATTTCAATAGGTTTTAGAGGTTTTTTACACGGTTTTTTTTACACGAGGTTTCCTGGAATCAATTACCGTGTAAAAACAGAATTAGGTGTAATGAAATTTTTTAGTATTCTTAGCTTTATATTGATATTATCCCAACACTCCCTGGTACTATTCAGTTAAGTTGAAGCAAACAATAAACTCAGAGTTTTACTAAAGTCCAACTATAGCTTTAATCTTAGTTTTGTATACACCAATACCTCACTTTGCGTTGGGATTACGTTTCAAAATAACACGATGCAAATTGAAACGACAAAAAGTGAATTAAGATTTTCTATAGCAAACCATGTAAAGCTCGAAGATATATTCCAGGGTTATGAAAATACTAAGTCATCAGCTTTCTTTCACAAACAATTTTTCCAATGTTTGCTGAACAGCTTTTTTTTATCAATGTAAAATAAATTTCCTTGTTTCATTATCGTTGGATAATGCTTTACTTTTTATGTCATCAAATAAACTTTTTTTGCTTTTGTCTGAAATACCATTTTTTTTTATATAATTAACAAACACAAACTTGGAAGCTTTTTGGCTTATCTGCAGAAAACACCCAGTCTTTGGTGGGAATCGAACCCGCAACCCTCTGACTGATAGTTCGGCACCCAAATGGTATTATCTGCGCAACATGATTTTCAATCCAAATAGAAAGCAAGGACTCCATTTCGATCATCAAAGAATTTCTTGTACGGGTCATCGTTTTAGCATCTAATGTTGTTGCAGATTTTGCAAAAATTTCAAAAAAAAAAAAAAACTTAAAGACTCGAACCCAAAACAATGCAACATCTAACGATGCACGGTGAAAATTAGTATTAATTAAGCAGCGACGCAACTTTGACAAAAAACGCAAAACGAAACGAAACGACGCAAAGCGAGGTATTGGTGTATTGTCCAATTTTAGCTTCGTAGTACTGAAAACTCTTGGCTGGTTTTAAACATTTAAATTTATATTTTTACACATTTACACATTACATTTACATATGCATGTATTCTTAAAGATTTGTTTATCCAAATCCATATTTAGTTTATCAATCAATACTGACATAATAATCTGATTTAATTTCTTAAATAACAAAACAAATAATTTGTTAATAACAAAAACCAAAAAACAAATACTACAGTTTAATTATAAAAAAAAACTTTACTTTAAGTGTAAACAGATTGCTGCCAAATAAAAAAAGTTCAAGTGGCTTTTAGAGAAGAAAATAGAATCATTTAAAAATTAAACGAATGAATAAAACTTATGATATAAAGGGTGTTTTGTTTTTGATGTATATAATTTTAAGTTGGCAACACTTATTAACTCGCGGCCATTTTGTCCGCTGTCAAGTAATTTATGTTGACTACCTGTAAGTATGCTTACAAATTGTATAAAATGATTTGGAAAATCAAGGTTCTGTTTGAAATACGTATCGCGCACTACGTTCATTTTACGGTCAACATCATCATTGCAATTAATTCGATTAACTCTGAAACGTTTTTGCACCACGTATACTCTAAATTATAACTTGCATCCAGAGAGAGATACTAAAGCGCATGCAGAAGAAGTCAGAAGAAGAAGCAGAAGAAGTCAAGAAGTCATGGTGCGCAGGAATTGGATATGTGTGCATCCACTTTATGAAAGATTTTGAGAAAAAATCTTGGTTTGCGTGCTTACAAAATCCAACGCATTTAAGAATTGAAACCATACGATCATCTAGTACGGTGTAGATTCGGTGAATGGGTCCAAAACAAGATTTTCGTTGCGGCCGATTTACATAAGCGAATTTTGCAGTGTTGTCAACTTGTAGCGTGTTGCACCATTTTTGTTGCGTAAAATTCCTTTATGACTTTATGGGCTGGTGAAATAATTGGTCGGTAGTTCTTTAAAAACGAAGCTGGCCAGAACGTTACAGTCAATGAGCCATGATTACAGACTTTTTCGTTTATCAATTGAACAATCGTGATGTGCAGAAGTTGCGGTTTCAACAAGACAACGCAACATGTCAGACAGTACGTGCCACAATTGATTTATTAAAGAAAACGTTTGGTAACCGCATAGTTTTACTTTTCGGACCCGTGAATTGGCCCCGAGGATCTTGAGATTTAAGGCCGCTTCACTACATTCTGTGAAGATATGTGAAGTCGCTAGTCTACAACGATAAGCTCGAAACGATAGACCATTTCGAGGACAACAATTAACAAATGTTGGCAAAATATTAGACTACGTCCGAGCCAGCCGTGTCGGTCATATGCCAGAAGTGATATCTAAATTATAATGCCAGAAGATTATCTTTCGCATAAATTAAATTTCGTGTCAATTTAAAAAAAAAATCATCTTTGTTTTATTCCATTTAAAAGTTCTATACATCTAAAAAAAAACACCCTTTACTATACCAAGTAATTTTTGTTGTTATTTTTAAGCAGCTGCAAAAAAATTATACAAATTTTAAATATTTGAAATGTAACTCAAGTTTGGCTTTCGTTTTGTGGTGGAACCAGAACTACAAATAAAAAGAGTAAAAACCTAAAGAAGATACAATATAAAAATAAAGTACTTGAACATTTTATAAAGTGTTTGGTAACCCACTTATAATTTTATATGAGAGTAAATAGCAAAAAAATAAAAACTAAGAATCAGTCTATGTAGTTAACAAAATGGTTAGAAATTTGTTTGGTATAAATACTGTTAACAAACTCAAATAAAACATCATTGGCCTAAAAGTCAAACAGTAGATGAGTGAATAAGTATACGAGTACATATATATTTTCTACACACATTACAAATCCTTTACCAAAAAAACAAAAAAAAAAAAAAGATGGTAAGTTAAATATTTAATTCAAGCAAAAGTTCTGCAGCAAATTTTTGCTTTTGATTTTTTTTTTTTAATTTGTTTGTAGAAAAATAAAAGCTTTTTGGCAAAGTTTAAATAAGTTGTTGGTAAATAATAATTGTAAACATTTAGATGATTTTAATTAAGGCAAATAATATTAGAAAATATCTAGAGGAACAGATGGGTTTTAAAAGCATAGTACTAAAAATTAAAATAAAAACTTGAAATTAATGTTATCAAGGATATTACTTAAATTTTTTATTAATAATATGTTTCTCTCCCCAGAAACTATTTGTAGCTGTTGTAGCTTTAGGCTTGACAATCTTAGTCTCCGCTCAATCGAATAGCCTTGATGCCAGCCAACCCTCCAACGAATACTTACCCCCATCATCCGATGAAGAGGAATCGGCCAAACTCACCGATGATGGCTACCGCTATAAGACCGTGCGCAAACTGAAATATCGTACTCGCCATAGACGTGATATCTTTCAGGAATATCTGCCACCCGTACAAGAACCCACACAAGAATATTTACCGCCCGCCGATGAGAAAGCCGACACCAAATTAGCCCATGACGGCTATCGTTACAAGACCGTGCGTAAATTGAAATTCCGTTCGCGTCATCGTCGTGATGTTAGCGAAATTGAACAGCCTAGCACAGATTACTTGCCACCCGTTAATGTGGAATTGGCCCCTGATCTAAAGACAATTTTGGGTGATGATGGTTATCGCTACAAGACCGTAAGACGTTTAAAGTTCAGACGCCATAGACGTGAGGCTAATGATACTGCTCTGGCTAATGAATATTTACCACCTGCTGATGAAGACTCCATTAATGTGGGAGCCGCTGATTCGATTGTGGTTAAAAGTGCTGATTTGGCTGATGATGGTTATCGTTATAAGACTGTGCGCAGAATTAAATATCGTGCTCGTCATTAAAAAGAAGTTGTTTTTGAACCCGGTCCCTATTGATAATTTCGATTATTGCTTATGTATAGTTTTTAATTTTTCTTTTTTATGTAATAAAGCAAAGGAATAAATAATTTTCCAAAAAAAAAAGCAGTGCTTCAAGTCTCCAACCCTACAATCGTTTTATGGAGAGTAGAAACACGTTCTGAAAAATATTAGGATGATAGGATAACGCTGCATCAGCTCTGAAGTTTGGTGCATTTTCAAGGGGCATTTTTTATGCATATTTGATTAAAGATACGATCACATTTGGCAAACATTTATTCAAAAAAGCGCAGCCACTTGTTTTAGCACAAATTTGTTTCACGTTGTTTACGCTTACAAGAGTTTTGCAAGATCAAACAGAAACAAATAAATTAAAACTAAACATTTGTTGTGTCTTGTTCTAAATAAGAAAAGGGGATTTATATAAATAAACAAGTTCAAATATATATTATAGAGTGGTTACGTCCTTTTCGACAAATATTTGTGTGACCGAACCTTAAGTAATTATTTTTGCATTTTAATGTAAAAGAATCTAAGATTTAAAAGATAATTTAGTAATAATTATAAAGTTATTAAATTCCTCAAGCCACTTGAATAAGAAATGTAAACAACAAATTTTGAGAAATTAATTTCGTATTTTAGTTTGTGGTCCCTTTCAAGAGAAGTAATATTAATGATAACCAAAATTCAGGTTATCTAATCATGAAAATCTTCATCTCCCGAAAATTTCTGTAGAAAATACTGTCAAACTAAAGATTTTCTTTTAAAAAATAATAGTTATACTGAAGACATTCTATACAAAATTCTATTATAATGAAGATTATTTGTAGAAACTACTGTTATACAAAGGATTTTCTGTAGAAAATACTGTCAAACTAAAGATTTACTTTTAAAAAATAATAGTTATACTGAAGACATTCTATACAAAATTCTATTATAATGAAGATTATTTGTAGAAAATACTGTCAAACTAAAGATTTTCTCTAAAAAAATAATAATTATACTGAAGTCATTCTATATAAAATTCTATTATACTGAAGATTTTCTGTAGAAAATACTGTTATACACAGGATTTTCTGTAGAAAATACTGTTAAGCTGAAGATTTTCTGTAGAAAATATTGTTATACACAAGATTTTCTCTAAAAAAAACAATAATAATACTGAAGACATATACAAAATTCTGTTATACTAAAGATTTTCTATAGAAAATAGTGTTAAACTGGAGATTTTCTGTAGAAAATACTATTATACTAAATAAATAAGAAGTAAGAATTTTGGACTCTTTTCGTTATACAGTTCTCGTATATCTAGTTATAGGTCGGTATTTCGATGATTACTTATCCTAATCGTATTTACGTACTGCCGTATTCATTAAAAATAAAGTAGGTTTGAAGTGTGCTTTTAGACAAAATTTTCCTAAAGTACATTTGAAGTCTACTTTAATTTTTTATGAATAAGGGCATTAGACTACTTATATTTAAAATTCGCATTAAATGTTTATAAAAAAATCAAATAGTATTTCTAAAGTTCACTTTAGTGTATATGGATAACTTTAATAAACAAAAATTTTAAGTTATGAAATAAAAGTAATTCAGCCCACAGGAATGTTGTAAATTATAAACCCAATTAAGGCCGGCTACTAGTTTTATTATAAGAAAAAGCTTTCTGCAAAAAAAGTTCAAATTAATCGTAATCGCTGACCTTTAATGCTTTAGACAATTTTGGCTTATCTTTTTGCTCTTCCATTCATAAATCTAAAAGATAATTTCAACATTATTTTAATTCATAATAGAAATCAGTGGAAATCTACTTACTTTCTTTGAAGCATATTACGAATTTTAGAACGTCCAATTAAATTTAAAAATATATACACACCCTGTAATTATAAAAGAGTTAGTTTAGCTTTTAGATCAGTTTGTACCAAGGTGGGCCAACGATTTGAAAATATTAAAGGATAAAGTAACTTTATTACGGTTACGATATTTAAGTCGAGTTGAAAGGATATTTTGCTTAAAAAAAACCATATCCTACCTTGGTATTAACGCTTAGATTTTGCAATAGATTTTTGTTAAATCATTCATAGAAGAGAAATCATGAATAAGTACCTACCTGCAGTGAATTGATATAATCCATTATCCCGGATCCAGTCGGAAATTCCATCATATGACATATATATGATAGAATGTCTAAAAACCATGATATGCCCATTATTAAAAATAAACGGAAAAAGACAGCATAACTGTAAATGTAAACTAATAATTTAATATTGTAATAGTTAATTTGTATATTATAGCTACAGCAAATATTGCTTTATTGAAGATTTTTAATAGAAAATGCTGTTATAGTAAAGAATTTTCATAAAAAAATGTTATACACAAGCTATAAATATTGTTATACTGATGATTTTCTATAGAAAATACTGTTATACTTAAGATTTTCTATAGAAAAAATATTATACTGAAGATTTTCTGTAAGAAATACTTTTATGCTGGAGATCTTTTATAGGAAAATACTGTATTCTAAAGTTTTTCTGTGGAAAATACTGTTATACAAAATATTTTATGTAGAAAATACTGTTATACAAAATATTATTATACACAAGATATAACTGTTATACTGGAGATTTTCTATGGGAAATGCTGTTATACAAAATATTTGCTATAGAAAATACTGTTATATAAAATATTTTATGTAGAAAATATTATTATACACAAGATATTACTGTTATAGGGGAGATTTTTTATAAAAAGTACTTTTATACTAAAGATATTCTATAGGAAAATACTGTATACTAAAGTTTTTCTGAAGATTTTCTATGGAAAATAATGTTATACTGCAGATTTTATGCAGAAAATATCATAGTGTTTTATTCAGCTGTGCCGAATCTTAAATACCCTCCAAACAAATATAATGAGAAATACAATAACTACACTGGTTATAGGTGTAAAATATTCTTATTCAGTATTAGTGCAAATTTTATTAGTATTTTGTATATTGTTTGAAAGACAAATTTTGAAATTTTATCTAATTTTGACCATTCATAACTGACGTTTACCAATTCTTACCATAATTTACAGAGTTTGTCTGATTTTCATAACAATCTTGAGTGTAATTTACAGTTTATAAAATTAAATAATTTTTGCATATTCACCGAAAACGTGTACGATTATAAAGATGAATTTGATCTCAATAAGTTTATTTACAAAAGATTTATGGATGGTATAGTAGAAGTGATCAATTATGTACAGATAGCTTCAAAATCGCCAAGCATTAACCAATGCAAGAGTGAGACGAAAATCTCTCGAAGGCCTGATTGCCCTTAAGCGATAATGACAATGACGCGCGAGTTCTTCCTCCACCCAGAGCTGAATTATAACTGATTGCCAATTATTGACTGACAGCTACAGCATAACTGCTGTATAACCGATATTATTATAAGGTCTGGATTAAAATTTCTGTGATGTATAAGAATTGGTTATTAGACATTTTATGGGCTTAATTGTTTTTCGGAAATAGTCCTAATATGGCAGCTATGACAAATTAGGAGACGATCATCTTAAATTTCGAAACAGAGAATTTTCTGCATATAAGGATATCTCTTAATAATGGTTATTTAAGATACATATTAGTAATAACATGAATTTCGGAAGTGGATCTCATATGGTGGATATGGTCAAATATGGACCGAAATTCATAAAATTCAGTAGTATGATTTCTGTGTATAGGTAAATGATCTGTGAAAAGTGTTGAGTTGGAACCGATATTTATAAAGATTAATGACTGTTTCAGATGTTTCCTTATGCAGGAACTGTGAGTAATTGTAACAATTTATATATATATATATATATATATATATATATATATATATATATATAAGGATTACTTATGTCGAATTTTAATCTGGTAAAAATATTTATACCAAACGTATTCAGTACTTGTGGTGGTGGAGGGTATAATAAACTGGGTATAATAAACTGCGACTTGCTAGTACATGGTGTACTTGTCTTATCTTCCCCTCAACCCGATGTCTAAAAGGTAATCAACTTAGCTAAAAGAATTGCTTCGTGTAAATTGAGACTTTAGCTATAAGCTGCTTATCAAACCCTTTTTATATGGTAATATTCAGGGATTCAAGTGGCTAGACTCATTATGGTATCACTCTGTAGTTATTATCAATAAAATTATTTTTAAAGTGACGGTAATCAAATTTGTTTGACTGTGATCTATGGTACAAACGATCTATGAGCAATTACGGTAGCGGTTACTTGACTTTGCCAAAATAAAAATCATGATTATTTATGTCACAATTATTAAAGTTTTGGTTTTGTAAAAAAAATTCTTGCAAAATCGATTAATCATAACGACTGCTGTAAAACTCTATTCATACACATGTATTTAAAAATAATCCAAAAAGGGGAGGACGGGAAACAAAGAACCCTAACCGCAATAAAAGCGTAATTGCATAATAACGAAGTTTACAGCAGCAGCATTTTACTACTTGTAAAGAGTACAAAACTTTAGAAAGAGTAAGGTTTCATATAAGTTCTTTGTTTGAATTTGCTTTGCAAAACAAACTTCTCATTTAAAACTACGTTATTTAAACTTAATAATTATTTGCGTCTTACCGTCTTTGCGAATAATATGAATTATAATTCACACACGATTCCTTGACTTCTCTATCATTTGTTTTAATATGCCTTGAGGTTAAAATAAAGCATATTAAACAAATAATCAAAATAATTAAACAGGGACCATATAGGTAAATAGCAGCGGCCCATTTAAAAACTGTAATATAGGGACTCAAGTGATAACAAATTAAAATCTTAAGGTACGGTCACATTTGGCAAATATTTATTCAAAAAAGCCTAACCACTTGTTTTAGCACAAATTTGTTTGTTGTTGTTTACTCTTACAAGATCAAACAGCATCAAATAAAATAAAACTAAATATTTGTTGAGTTTTCTCCTAAATAAGAAAATCTTTTTTAAATAAATAAGCTATTGCAAATATGTGCTATTTAGTGGTTACTTTTTTTTCGCAAATATTTGCCAAGTGTGACCGCACCTTCAGTCTCTGCACTTACCATCCAAACCACATCTGTCTGCACTAATACCCGGTATCAAATCATCATTTGTGATTAGATTTTCGGCTAGCCATGTCAAAAGTGTCATCACAAATGGCAAGGGATAACCAAACATTGCATAACGAAGATATGAACATTTATAGTTGGGATCTTTAATTGTTTGACAAATATCGTAGCATATAATGCCCAACCAAGTGTAGTGAGCTACTTGAAGATAATAATTTGAATAAGCTAAACAATAAAAATACAAATACAATTAATATTTTAATGAAAATATGTTTAAGAGTATTATTGATTTAGGTACCAAAACCACTTACCCATTATTAAACAGGGCACAGGATCAAAGGTTATTTGTGAGAGTTTTATGAAAGCAAAAATAGCAAAGGACAACATTAAAGTGCCCACATAAGACATTAAACATTTACCATGCACGTTTAGTAGTTCGGGTAGACATAAATAGACAATCATGATTAAAAGTAAAAATATTATCGAAAGGACTTGGGCTAAAATCGAAAACATTTTCAATAACTAACCATACTAGCTGTAATTTCAGTTAAATCACAATACTCACTCCAGTAATTGAACTCCTCTAAAAGACTCAAGGTTTTTTTAACTTCAGCACAGATCAGGGGATTTATTAAATGATATTTCTCGTTATTAATTTCGACTTCAGCTAAATCAAAGCAATATGCACTCCTTTTCAATTGCATGCCATCACTTTCCAGCAATAAAGAGCCATTCTACAATTAAATACAGGGACATATGTATTTTTAAGAATTTTCAAATATTAAAACAAATTTCATAATTTTTAAACTACCTCGAACAAAGTCCACTTGGAATCAATATCATTTTCTGGTATAAGCATATAAGACACTTCACAATACTCTTGCATTACAATGCCAGCAAAATCTTGGGCAATATTCTTTATAACCACACTACCATTAGCTAGAGTCATGTCAATAAGAAATATATCCAAGGCATCAAACATAGCATTATCCACAACATATTGAAAGGTTTGCGCGATGTTTTTGGAACACACAGAGATGCAGGGTTTCAGTTGACAGATACAGGCTCGTTGATGTTGTGGCACTTGACGTCGGCTGCCATTATATAAAATTTCATAATCATAATTGCCCACCAGTTGGGGAGGTATAATAGTTTGGTTATCGTATATATAAGAGCCATTTGCCAAGACTTTTGCATTCTGGGTGATGTTAATTGTTTGGTCGTAGGAACAATTAAAGATTCCTCTTACATGGTCCGAAGAAAAGAAATATAAATCGCTAATACTTTCAATAGCGGATTGATAACGTTGTTGTTGTTGTTGTTGTTCTTTAGATGTTGAGGAATTCCAATAAATATTGGAATTAATTGCCCTTAGTGTTCTTTTATTAATATATCTATATTGATGTGGTTGCTGCTGTGTTTGTATTTTACTACCAGGACCCTGCAAATCATTTAAAAATGTTCCTTTCCAAACTGTGTTGCCTGCACAACATTTCATATGTTTTCTTATGAAAATAATCACAATTATTAATATCAACTTTTTTAAATACATATTCTATTTTTAATGACCATTTAATATTATTACGCAGAATTAATCATTTTAATAAACACGTTTGTGCTAGTTGCAAACACGCTATATAATAAAAGTATACTAAAGATTTGCTGAGTTTTGAAAACAGTTTTATAACAACAGCAGTCTATTTCTAAACCACAATCAGGGCTGGGCAGTATTTGAAATAAATGTACACCTGTCCCTCGATTTACACGATAGATGCGTTCCTGAAAAAATTGTATAAATTGAAATAGAAAATTTTTGTATGATAAATCGTGTAAATCGAGAAAAGACCCAAATACGAATGAATTTAAAATTTTGTTTAAAAAATTCATTTATTTTAAAGTATATATGTATATGTATATAAAAAATAATTAAAATCAATACATACATTGTACATACATATTTACATTGCATTAATAAAACAAAATAAATGGAACTCATCAAAAATATTACATGTCAGTATGTACACTAAAAGTTATCACTTTCAAATAATTCTTCACCACTGTCGGCCTAATTCAAGCCCTTCATGAATATTTTTTTTTGTTGTCAGTGCTACTGATTTCGTAACTTATTCATCGGAATCGTTGTCGTTTGTTTCGACCACTGTATTTACTAAATCTTCAACATATATAATTGTTTAATTATCATCAGTTCTTCAACATTATCTGCACAAAAGTCATCAAAACCTTTTCCTTCTACTGTATGGGCCAACTGAACTATCTCAGACATTTCATGCTCCAAGAATTCACAAGGTAGTATAATATTTTCTTCTACATCTGGTCACAAATTTTTCCAACAGCCTTTGAGCGTTGATTGATTGCAACATGCTTTACACAATCTAATATTGTAAATTTTTTCCATGCATTCTTTACTGTTAAGATTTATCATTTTCGATTTGTTCTAAAATATACCTGAACGTTTGCTTGCTATACAATGCTTTAAAAGTCGAAATTATTCCCTGGTCTAAGGTTTGCAACAAAGAAGTCGTATTTTTTGGTAGAAATATAACTTGCACATTCTCATGTTGCAAGCCTTGTGGATGTCCAGGAGCATTGTCAATTTCTAGAAGCACTTTTAATGGCAATTCCTTTTTGTTTAAATATCGCTTTGCGTCTGGAACAAATATACATACATATGTATGTACATTAGGGTGGCCCCAAAATAAAGTTGCGTATGTTCCCGACTAATATGAAAATTTGATTCATTTTAAGACTACGTTTCTCAATTTTTTTTTTGTCCTGGGGTCAATATTTGGTGAGCTGGATCAAAGGCTAAAAAGGTCATTTTTAGAGGTTTTTTGATTTTTTTTCACATTTCTTCCATGGGTTAGTAGAATTCATTATTCGGCAGTTGGCAAGTTAACTTTATTATGGAATATGTCTAGAAGGCCCAAATCGGCAGAAATCATAAAAGATTGCCTTGGTCATCAATTAATATATCCTTGCCCCACAAGATAGAACTCTCTGTATGTTTCTATAGCACAACTTATGAAAAGTAAACCCAAATTAAATGAATTACATATTTGGTAAGCTAAGTAAGGTGAGCACTTTCGCGGCTATAGAACTGAAATACTTAGAGGAATTCATTGTAGTTTTGAAACCAATTGCCACTGCTTTAGATTACCTTCAGGGTAACAACTGTTATTACGGAAAACTTTTGCCGACTTTAATGTCTGTTAGAACAAGATTAAATCGGTTGAATGGAAACAATTTAAGACATTTATGTCCTCTTATACAACTACTAAAAAAAAATAGCTTGGAAAAAAGATTCGATAAGTTTTTTAAATTATCAGCGGAAATAAATAGAGCTATTTTGGCCTCCTGTTATCATCGTGATTATAAGATGCGTTGGCTGCCAGAAAACATCACGACTGAAGAAAGGCAAAGAATTCAAAATCTTGCAATTTATACTCTGGAGGAAAATTACAAAAAACTTAAAATGACACCTGGAAATATCAGCAGTAGAAGCACCAGTAAAGAAGACGACGATTTTGTTGTTTTCGTAGATAGTGATGATGGTGAATCTAGGACATCAAATTTGGAGTTGGAATTTATCAGTCTTCTCAGTGACAAGAGCAAAGACACTATCACTCTTGACAGCTTTCCAAATATAAAAAGAGTATTCATAGAATTTAATACAAGTTTGTGCTCATCAGGACCTATAGAAAGATTATTTTCTTCAGCAGGTTTTATTTATTCTCCAACAAGAAACTGTGTGTCTGTTGCTACATTAAAAAAATCTGATATTTATGAAAGGAAACAGTTGTGTTGTTAATTAGTTTTATGTAATGTATTTTTTGGTTTGAATAAAAATGGCGTATTTCGTATTTTAAATACATGTGTACATGTACATGACGTGGAAGTATTTTGTGTTTGAAATACATGACCAGCAATTATTTTGTGTTTTAAATACCGCAAACCATGTATTTTGCCCAACACTGACCACAATAAATAATTTATTCTGGGCTTTATATACGAGTAGGTGATTGAGAAATATGACGTAGCATTTTTATAGAAAATATTATCATAATTATGCAAGTTTAATAGTTTGAGCAGCTGTATTTCTCAAAAGATTTAACGTATTACATGCTTGTAATCGAAATAAAAATCGAATTATTAGCAAAATCGAAATAAATCTGTTATCTTTAAATGATTTATGCAATTTTATTAAAAAATTATGCAAAAACAAATCACTAAAAAAAAAACAAGCAAAGGTACGGTCACACTTGGCAAATATTTACTCAAACAAGTTAGAATGCAATATTCGGCTGTGCCGAATATTTAATACCCTCCAGCTAAATGTAATAAGAAATACAAAAGCTACACCGGCTATAGGACTAGAATACATATCTTATTCTTTGTTTTCTATTCAGTTTTAGTGCAAATGTTATTAGTATTTTATATATTGTTTGAAAGACAATTTTACGACCAACATAATTTATTTGAAATGTTTTGCTTTTTATCTAATTTTGTAAGATAATTGATTTAATTACCGATTTTTACCATAATTTACAGAGTTGGTCTGATTTTCATGATACACTTGAGTGCAATTTAACAATTTATAAAATTAAAAGAACATTTTTCCATATTCACAACAAAATAAGAAACAGTGGGGACGGAATATTGAATTTGTGCTGATGTTTGTAACGTCCAAAAATATTAGTTTTAAAGTATACCGATCGACTCAGAATCGCTTTCTGAGTCGTTTAAACGATTTCCATCGGTCTAGCTGGCTGGCTGTCCATGTAAACCTTGTGCGCAGAGTATAGATCGCAATTTTGAAGATATTTCGATAAAATTTAGTATGCTAACTTTGTTCGATCCAAAGACGGTTGGGATTGAATTTGACTTCAATCGGTCCATTATTTCAATTCACCTCCATACAAAATTCCTCAGGAAATGAAGTTTATCGGTCAGTAATATTTAATTTATGCACGTATCCGAACAAATTTTGCCACAAATAAGTTACATGAAGCCTAATCACACCTATAAATTTTGTGTAGGTTGTTCCACGACCATAAATGTCTTAAGAATATTGCTAGCCAAGTAAAATTCAACACAAATATGTTTCGTATATACAGACATTTTTTGGTGAAATTGTATGATGATCGGTTCATAATTAGTCATAGCTCCCATAGAATATCCTCTTCTGAAAATCACTTTAACATGCATAAATCTTTTACAAATCATTGTTTGTATATGGACAGAATTCACATTACTATGGGTCCTCTCATTTCTGAAAAACTGTTTTTACTCACATAATCGTTGTAGGTTATTATATGGTCGGGCTTGACCGACTATACTTTCTTACTTGTTTTATTACACAAATACAATATTAACGAATTGGATTTTCTGACTTTAAGTTTAAAGGTAAAAATAATAAAATCAACAATATAATCGTCAAACACAGTTTTCGTGCCAGAATTGTGGTCGATATTCGACTCTAAACTTGAACCATTATTAATTAAAACATACTAATTTTTTAATACAAATTTATCAATAAATTTTTATCAAATATGTAGTAATATAATTTATTGTTTAAATTTGTTATTCACACTTAATAAATATTTGTTTGAACATTTATTATATTTCAGTTTCCAATGAAGCACACGTTTTTAACTCCCCCGATGACTTCTTACGCCAAACCTAGAAAAATAATGATACATTTTTTTTTTTAATGAAAATCAATTTTTAAATATTTTTTCTTCTTATTACATTGCAGAGTTCTGGCTGTAAAATGAATGACAGCAATATAAAGACAGCCTGAAAATTATTAGATAGTTAAGTAAATTTAGTATTTATTAAATGTTTTAACAGTATATTTCAATAAACCAACCTGTGTTGCAGTAACATAATCCCATAATGCAGGTGAATCGAACAACATACATAAATACGATAAAAGGTCAAATAACCAGCAAAGGACCAATATCAGACATGGTTGAAAACAGCAGGAAGCACTAAAATCGTTTTGAAATTAGGTAAATAAGTGTGAAATTGTACAGAGCAATCAATTTTGTTATAACAATCGAGTTTTTTGTCGTTACAAACATTAAATTACAGCAACTGTCACTTCTGTCACAATAACAGAAACATTAAATTAAAATAACTCAACAGTTCGTTTGGCAACAAATTACTAGAATTATAAGCATTAACTTAAAATTATTATAAACTTACTCAGATTTTTTATATTCTATGTTTGAATTATTTAGTTCAGTGTCCTTCTTATTATGGCCTGTTGGTTTTAACTTTGAGGTTAACATAAATTTCATTAAACAATATACTAAAAGTATTAAACAGCTGCCATATATAAATATGGAGACGGCCCATTTATTAACTAAAAAGAAAATATTTAAAAAAACAAACAATACAGATTTGTACACCAAGTGGGCGCTGCGAATAATGGCCCCAGGAGAAATGGCAAAAAAATAAAAAAAAAACGAAAAAGGCCTAATTTTTAGGTCACACTTCATTATGAAATTTGGTCTTAATTTTTTTTCAGAAAAATCACCCCAAAGGTTATAAAAAAATACCCAAAGTTTAAAATGAAAGGTATGCTCAAATGTTGGGGCCATTTTTCATAGCGTAAAATTGTCCCAATTTATAAATAAATTTTCACCCAAATTGTGTAATTTTTATAAAATATTTCTAAATATGTAGTAATAATGAAAACCCCAAAATTTTGCATGAGATTTTTTGGGGTAATTTTTTCTTATTATATTTTTATATTTCACGATATTAACGTACGATATTTAGTCCCAAAATAAAAAACAAAATTTCTGTTTTCTTTTTGATTTCAATTTTCTTTTTTCATTCTACGATTTTGAGGTAATTTTTCATTCCTCTTAAAATGCAAAATTACCCCAAAGAAAAAGTGCATTTAACCCCAATAAAAATGAAAAAAAAACAACAAAAATTACGTGGTTTTGTAGTCAGTTATTTTTTTGGGGCCATTTTTTCTGGGGCCATTATTCCCTGCGCCCACCAAATGCATGCACTAGTATCACAAATGGATTGATTAAACCTAAAAGTTTCTATGCTTGGTAACCAACTTTGGAAGTTATTGGCTTAACTCTCAGCTATTCAATGTAGAATTTCATAAAAGCAGTTTTATAAACAAAATAAAACCACTGTCTGTCTTATAACCAATGCAATGAATATTTTAGGTTTTGATCGTACCAACTGTTTAGAAATGACAAATTGATTATCATAACATTTTGATTCTGCCTCATTGTTCAACGTATTGTCATAACCAATCGTGATCAAATCAAAAGTTTCGAGTTTTTTTTAAACTACATAAATACCAACGATGGAAAGAAATGTGATTGAAGTTTAAATTGAATTAAATAAGGACGCTTGAGGCTAAAATTTAACTACATAGAGACCTACGATTGAAGCTTTAATTTAATAACAAAAAGACAAAAGATTAAAGCTAAAAATGAACTACAGAAGGACCTACGGTTAAAGCTAAAATTTAACTACTAGAATTGAACTTCCAATTACTGCTAAGATTGAACTATATAAAGACAATGATTGTAGCTAAAATTCAACAACGCAAATACCTACAACTAAAGCTAAAATTTAACTTCATTACGACTAGCGATTGAAGCTAAAATTTTACTACATAAAGATCTAAGATTGAAGCTAAAATTGAACTACATCAAAATCTACAATTAAAGGTGAAATTGAATCTACAATTAAAGCTAAAATTGAACAACATAAAGACAACGATTGAAGCTAAAATTTAACAATATAAAGACAAAAGATTGAAGCTAAAATTCACTACAGAAGGAACTATTTAACTGTGTAACGACTAAAAATGTAAGCTAAAATGTAACTACATAAAGACAACGATTGATAAAGACCAAAGATAGAAGCCAAAAATTAACTACAGTAAGACCTGCGGTTGAAGCTAAATTTTAACTACGTAACGACTAAAGATTGAAGCTAAAATTGAGTTACATAAAGACCTACGATTGAAGCAAAAATGGAAGTTGAACTTCTTCTGAGAGTATTACGTGGCTTTTAATCCATTATGTTTATGCAAAAAAATATCACTTGGGAATTATGTGTGATGCTCAATCATATAAAAGCAATTTGCTGTATATTATATGTGATGCTCAGGACAGGGATCATTAGTCGATTATTGAAAACAATATTGCTAGATTATAGTTTAGAAACCATCCCGATGTCTATCAACTACGAAGATGTGTTTCTAATGTATTATACGCTTATTATACGAATATTCTATATTCTATATTCTTTTAAACAACAATCGTTTACTATTCGACTTGTTAAGAATAGTATATGGATGTCTTTATTGTCAAATGAAGCAGAGTGTAATAGAAAACCTGACAAGCTGGGAAATACCGCTACTGGAGAAGAAAATCGTTGCACAAGAGTAACCTAATTCTGAAAGTAAACGATAATTGAAAAAATACTGGTGGCGAATTCAAATCGATCAGATCAACAGATCTTAGGTGAGAATTTTTCATTGTCTATTTCAAGGCGTTAGCAGCCTTATAGTTGTATTGATTATTTGTAATATAATTGATATTATTTCACCACTCAAATGTCTATTAAGCCCACTTACCCTCTGGTTTCAAAAACTCGTTTACATTTATACATCGTGCTACCGCCGTCAAAAGTGTCATCAGAAACGGTAATAGAAATCCACACCTGGCATACGTGAAATATAAATAATTGTTGTTAGATACACAACAAATAATAGCCAACCAGGTGTAGTGAAACAATAGAAAATAATGCTCTAGATATGCTGCAAATAGTTATTTACACATTATACTTTGACGAGATATATTTTGTGTTGAACAATCCACTCACCCATAAGCGTATAAGGCATAATATGCGAATTTATTTGCCAGCTTTTGGTAAAACAAATAATACCAAAGAACAACACTAAACTGCAGACATAGGTCAGAAAGCATTTAACTTGTAGTGTTTGGAGTTCAGGTAGACAGCAATAGGCGATCAAGTAAAGTAAAATGATTAAAAGTAAACATATTATCGCAAACAATTGGACTGAAATAGAAAAAAAAATATTTTATTACACATTTGTAAACTCTTAACTACTTTACTGCACGTTTTGACAAGGCAACGTATTGTTCGTACAAGAAGAATATGACGTCAGAATTACGCACACAAATTTGTTTATGTTTTTCAGCATATGGGTAAAATGTGTTGACGTCACTCTTCATAGTTTCCTTTGTCATTGTTGTTGGAACTAATGTTATGACAACGTTGTTACAACATAAACTTAACATCGACAATAGTGGACCACATGAAACAAATTCAGGTGCTTACAAAAAATAGTACGCCGAGCAAACAAAGTGATGTCATGTCAAGAGCAGAGGTTGATCTAAACTTAACTTTATTTAAATTTGCTACTTACCGCCATAATTTAACTTCCCTAGCAGGATTGAACCTTCTTGCTTACTTGCACAGATCCTGGGATTTATTGAAACGAAATTATTATTATCATTTTGATATATATCGAAACAATATTCCGTTCTATTCAATTGCGCCTCATCACTGTGACGCAATAAGGTACCATTCTAGAATTAATTAAAAGTTTTTGAATATGACAATAAAAAACCACAAGTACAATTATAAAACTCTTGTCTCACCTCAAACAAAGTCCAATGTAATGTTATATCCTGTTCTGGTGAAAGCATATTAGACGCCTCACAAAAGTCCTTCAACAGAATTGGTTCAAAGTCTACAACAATGTTTCTCGTTACAACACTTCCATTAGTTAGAGTCATTTCAATGGAAAATATATCCAACTCATCATATATACCAGTATTTATATAATGCTGATAGGTGTCCAAGATGTCATTGGAACACACAGATATACAGGGTTTCACCTGGCAGATACAGGCACGCTTATGCTGTGGCACTTTACGTCTGGTGCCATTATATAAAATTTCATAATCATAATTGCCCACCAGTTGGGGAGGTATAAGAGTTTCACTATTGTAAATATATTTGCCATTTTGCAGGACTTCTGCATTCTGAGTGATGTTAATTGTTTGGTCGTAGGAACAATTCGAAATTCCCATTACATCATACAAATCATTGAACATATTTCCATTTGAGTTTATTTTATTGCTCTTGCCAATAGTGGGCTGTGAGAAGTCATGAGGAACTTTGGCATAACATTGTAGGTGTTTTCTTATTACAATTCCATAAATTATAATAATCAACTGTTTTAAATTCATATTCTGTTTCGAATGTATGAAATTAATTATGATAAATTCTATGTATAATTTGCTGGATCTTAACACAATATCAGTTAAAAGTGTACTGAAGATTTGTTGAGCTATTCTAGTACCTTTATATTAATCACAAGTTGCAGTGTTAGATTCGGCTGTACCGATTCTTAAAGACCCTTCATCATACAGTTAAGGTTGCAGATTACCCTGATCGTCTATACTATACTATCTTATCTATAAGCGAGACTATGAACTCAACTATAAGCGAGGCTATGATTTAGTCTATAGGCGAAACTATGATCTCGTCTATAGATGACTCTGTGATCTCATTTATAGGTGAGCCTATATCTACTATGATCTCGTCTATAGATGATTTCATCTATAGGTGAGCATATGATCTTGTCTATTGGCGAGACTAATTATCTTGTCTACAGGCGAGACTATGACCTCGTCGAGAATACTCTCTTACCTATAGGCGACACTATGATCTTGTCGAGTCTACGATCTCACCTATTGGCGAGACAATGATCTCGTCTATAGGCGAGACTAGCTTTGCTAAATTCAATATTCTTATATTTGTGGTCTTTTCTATTTTAAAGCTATTCTTGTTATTTTTTTGTTTGTAAATCTCTTTAATTTCAGCCATAATAGTTGGATCGTAACTAAATATTTCTGAGTGTTACACATACTATGACAAACTAATATATACCCTTATTCAGTAGTTTTATTGGTAGAGGTAATAAAAATATATTTTTTAACCACAATGTAAAACTTATTCTGAGTTCATAAGTCTCAAGCCTGGCGATAAATTTTCATTATAAATATTTTTCTTTTATAGAAAATTGTTCAGAAGGATAAGTGTCATCATAAAAAAATCATAATTGCGTTAAACTTGATCACTATCAATACTTAGTAAAACTTTTTTGAAACACGTTACATTCAAGTAAATTAAATAAATAACTTACTGATCACAGGAAGAAATCGAATGGAATCGAATCAATAAAAATAATAATAATAAGGGTATTAGATGAAGAACATAAAAGCAACTGGATTTAAGAGTAATCAAAAACTAACTGATCGCAGGTAAAGATCGTATGATATTGTAAGCAAACTCGATAATTTAGGAAAGTATTTTGCCGACATGATAAATTTGGAAACAAGATTTGGTATATAAGATGAAAAAACTAGAAGATGAACATATCTAACTTTCTAATAAATGAAATGAATCGTGCTGATGTTGTTATTATTATTATTATTATTATAAAATATTACTAATGTTAATTATACTTCTTGTTGATAATGTGGGCTAGATATTGAAATATTCATCATCACTATTGCACTTGAGTAAGTAAAAAGTTTGCGGTTTTTGTTATAAACCTGCTGATCAGAGATGCGAATGAATAAATTTATCACGTCAATAATGATTTAATATTAAAGAAAATATTGCCAAACAACAATGTAAAATGCAATGTTGCTTTCCATTGTCGATTATGCTTAAAATTATTCTTACGACTAAAACTTGGTAAATCATCATCAGAGACAGCTTGTTCTTTAGTAATTTTTTAACTTTAAACTATTTCATCACCACTGTTTACCAGTCTTTCCAAAACCCTACTAAGCTCATTGTCATTGTTCTCAACATTGTCTACATCCATATCGTCATCAGTTTCAATATCAGAGACTTTGCTATTTTCATTTGGGATTTCTTTCAATATTGCTAAAATATCTTTATTAACTATCAAGAACTTTACGACGAATTCCAGACATTTTATTCTAAAAATACAAATCCGTTACGAATAAGTTGCACAAAATACAAGGTCTGATCAAAAAATAACCGTTATTTTGAATTTTTTTTCAAAAATTATTTATTCATCAATAACTATCTTGTCCCCTTCAAAGTAATCCCCTTCAGATTATAATACACTTATGCCAAAGTTTTTTCCAATCCTCGAAACACTTTTGAAATGCGCTTTTTGGTATTGCCAACAGCTCCTGTTTCGATTTTTCTTTTATCTCCTCAATCGTGTGTCTTCATCGGTGTCTTCAGTTTTGGGAAGAGGAAAAAGACAGCGGGGGCCAAGTTCGATGATTACGGTGGTTGAGGCATGGTAACGGTTTTGTTTTTGGGCAAAAACTCACGCACAAGCATCGATGTGTGAGCTGGTGCGTTATCATAAAGAACAATTCATGATTGGTTTTTACACAATTCTGTGCGTTTCTGACGAATTGCTTCGAGCAAACGGCGCATTGTAGTCAAAGAAAAACAGTGAGCAAAACTTTCACATTTGACCGAGCTTGACGTGCTTTTTCTTTTGCTCTTGGCTCTTCTGGACGTTTCCATTGGGATGATTAGGCTTTGGTTCCAATGTCATAGCCATACACCCATGATTCGTCACCAGTTATGACCTTTTTCAGAAAATCTGGATCGTCGTTGACGATGTTCAACAGCTCCTAAGCGATGTCAATGCGACGTTGTTTTTGCTCAAAATTTAGCAATTTTGGAATAATCTTCGCTGCCGCTCGTTTCATACCTAAAACATCCGTAAAAATTGCTTGGCATGAGCCGAACGATATGCCAACATCATCAGCAATCTCTTTGATAGTGATTCGACGATTATCCTAACTCATTTTCTTCACTGCTTCAATGTTTTCATTGGTTCTTGACGTGCTCGGGCGACCACGACGAGCATCGCCATAGACATCTTCTCGGCCTTCCTTAAACCGGTTATACCACAATTGAACTTGTGTTCTGCTCATAGTAGACTCGCCAAACGCCACAGTCAAATTTTAAATGTCCTGGCGCATTTAATTTAATTTTTTACACAAAACTTAATACACTGTCTTTGATCCATTTATTCGAATAGTAAAAAATCGAAGAGCACACCAAAACACGACTAACCTTTTTATCTGGCTGATATTACCTTTCTTTGTTTTAAATTCGTACTTTATGTAGTTAAATTTCAGCTGCAATTGTAGATCTTTATTTAGTTCAATTTTGGCTGTTTAGAAAAAGGCATAATTTGAAATTTAAAAAATTTTATTAACATTTTAAAATATCCTTAAATTATAACTTACAAAATTCTTATTCTAACTATAAATATGTTACATCTTTTACTGAATTACACTCTAATTCCCTTAAACTTGATCTCCTTTTGTCGCCAAATCTAAAGAAAAATAATGAACGTGTTTTTCATTTGATAATGGAAATTCATAAATCTAAATACTGTACATACATTTTTTGTTTTATTGCTCCTCGTAAAATAAAATTAACAAATATATACAATCCCTGAAATAACAATGAAATGTTAAAAATGTAAATGTTTTATCCATGGTGTAATTATGCAAGGTGAGTCCAAATCGGCAATAATACTGAAACAACAGGCCTTTTGTTTGTGTTAAATAATGTACTACTGTCAAAAATACTTGACAAAATATTACTTTTGACATAAGTAAATTGTAAACAAAGTCAGTCAGCTGTGCTACTGCACTCACCTTGTATAGTTACAGCATGGTTTTATCCATATCGTTAAATGAACTAACCTGCAATGCATTAACTGAGTCCAGTAGTGAAGATACAATCTTTAAGTCTAACAAATTAAATAAATATGATAGTACATCGAAAAACCAGGATAGGCCCATTATTAAAAAAAGACGGAAATAGAGAGTGAAGCTGAAATGGCAAATGTTGCAAGTAAGTATTTAAGTAAAATCTTGTTTAAATAGCTTCTTGTAATATGTTTGCAGGGAAATAGTTTCTTTATATGGTTACGAAATTGCTGCCCCGTCGGAAAATAGTATGGGTGCTCAATCATCTATACACAATTGAAATGCCGGGGTAGAGATGGCGAAACTGGTGCCATGAGAGTACAGGTCGCAATTTTGAAGATATATATTTTGATAAAATTTGGTGCATGATATTTTTTCGGCCCAAGGATGGATGGATTTGAAATTGGTGAAAGCGGTCCTTTATTTCACCTTGCCCCCATACAAACAGCCTACCGAAATTGCGATTTACCGATCATAAATGTTTGAATTATGCAAATATCCACACACATTTCATCAGAAAGGAGTGGTAAATGAAGGCAAATCACATCACACAACTATTGTGCAGATTGGTCTATAATTACTCGTAGCTCGCATATACGGCCCACTTCCGAAAATCACTTTAAAGAGCATAACTCTCTCAAAAATGTTAGCATCCAAATAATATTGAACGGAAATATATCTCATAATTAGACGTAGCTCCCAAATAAGGCCTACTTCCGAAAATCACTTTAAAGACCATAAATCTCTCAAAAATTTTGGTATTCAAATAAAATTTTACACAACTAAGTATTTAGAGAAATAATGATACCTTATTTTATAATGGTCGATCCATAATTAGTCGAAACTCCCATATAAGACCCTGTCTTTTAAAAGTATTTATATCGAGATAAAGTTTAACATACACAATATTTATAGTCACAGACATCATGACACTAAATTTTTGGATGCTCGGTCCACAATAGGTTATATCTCCCATATATATATTTATGAAACAGAAAAAACTGTTTTATAAATATGGTCAGGCTTGACAGACTATACTTTCTTACTTGTTAAAATGGTTTTTGTGCACCAGGGATGCAAAATAAGATTTTACAAACTGTACTACATTTCAAGAAGAAGTGTAATTGTACTAAATTCTTTTCTTATTTTTTTTAATATTTTTTATTAAAAATTAACTAAAAATGTGCATAACAATTCATTTATGTATGAAAAAAACTTCACAATTAATAAAAAAGCACATTAAAATTCATTCGTACTAAGTACTTACATAGACAAACTTAACAATTGATATTAATGTTTTAATTTCAAAAGGTACATAAAGACTACTAGTTGTTGAGATCTGTATTTAAAAGTATTATTTCTGGTTAACAAATTCTTAATCATTACTAAATTGTAGCAGCACGAATTAGATGACTTCAGCAAATCCTTTGTTTGGATTTGATTGGAGTCAGTCGAAACAAAGAGTCTGTTCCTCTTTTTGGTTTTTATTTTATTTTTGATACGAAAATATCCTTTCCACATTTGCAGATGAATGTGGATTTGATAATATTTCTTTAGCAATTCTTCAAATATCAGTTAACATTAGTTCATTTAGTTCTTTTCTGATATTGTCGTTAAAAAAAAAATTTAAAAATTTCTGTATCTGCCAGCGCTTGAAACTGGTTGTTTATAGATTCAATATTTTTATTCTCATTAGGAAACATTTTTAGTATTAATGTTTAAAGTTTAAATAGAAAAAAATAAAAATAAATTTAAAATAGTGCTAAATCTCAAATAGTGCTAAAATAAGTACAATTGTACCAACTTTTGCATCCCTGTTGTCTACATTTAAATAAATAAAGACTCGTTATATTTTCTTTAAACTACTTGACGCTTTTATTTTGCAATTGAAAAGAAACCGGTTTATTTAAAGAAAATACACCACCGTTTTTAAAAGGTAAAAACGTAGGAATATCAATAAAATTTATAGCCTCATATTGCCTCACATTTCTACAACTGTCTGTCTACAACTAAAAAGTTAAATTAAAACAACTCAATCGTTCGTCATTTGCTACAAGAAAGCTTTAAAATATAACTTCTAGATATTTCATTTAAAACTTACCAAACTTTGCCAGATTCTCTTGTTGTCGGCCTCAGTTTAATCACATCCTTTTTGGTTTGTGTAATTATTTTTGAAGTTAAAATAAATAAAATTAAACAATAAACCAAAATTATTAAACAGGGACCATAAAGATATATAGAAGCCGCCAATTTTTTAACTGTAATATAAAAGAAAATATGGTAAGTAAGTGTATACATGCATTAGTCTCACAAACGATAAAAAACAACATAGCTTTCTATATTCAGCTGTACCGAATATCAGACACCCTCCACCTAAATAGCATAAGAAATGCAAAAACTCCACTGGTTCTAAAACTAGAATATCCTTATTCCGTGTTTTTTATTCAGTCTTAGCGCAAATTTTATTAGTATTTTATAAACTTGGGCGGTTCAGAAACTTTTTAGCCTCAATCAACCATTCGACCATTTAGTAACATATCATACACTTTGGCTGCAATTTCTGTTGTTGTTGTTGTTGCTGTTTTTGGACTTCCACTACGTGGTGTCTTAAGTCTTATCTAAGCGAACGTTATCGTTCGATATCGTGGGCCAGGGGGTTAATTGCAATTCAAAGTAAACCATTAACACTCATACGTAGAGCGAGTGGAACAGCGGTAAATATCGCAGCTGTATTTGCCAGTGTTGTGATTTATCAATTCGGCGCCGTTTTGCAGCAATTGGGCCTCTATTTGGATTTGGGTGTAAAACCTTTAAAAATACAGCTAGTCACAAGACCTACCTATATCAGTAAATTGTGTTCAGCGGCGAAGCTGGATACGTAAGCAAGCAAAATTCGTGTATTGGTGTGAAGAGCAGCCAAAAGAATTATAAGAACTGCCAATGCATCCCGAAAAATGCATTGTTTGGTGTGGATTATGAGCCGGTAGCACCATTGGATCGTAGTTTTTAAAATCTGATGAAGTCAGTAATGTTACTGTAAAAGGCGAGCGCTACCGTGTAATGATTAGAAATTTTTTAAAACAAAACTGGAAGAGCTGAACTTGACTGACATGTGGTTTCAACAAGACGGTGTCACATGCCCTACAGCACGCCAACAAATGGCCTAATTGAGAGGCGAGATCTGTGAGCAGTTAATTTTATGTTTATTGGCAGCCTAGATCGCGCGATTTAACGCTTTACACTTGTTTTTGTGGGGTATTTTTAAGTCTCATATATATTCTATGTGAACAAGCCAGCAACGGTTGACGCTTTGGAAGCTTATATTGAGGAATTTATTCGTAAGATAACGGGCGATATGTTACTAGAGAGCGTATATACCATTTGAGCCATGGCCGCGTTCATTTTTGACATAAAATTATCTTTAAACATTGAATTATTTCGATCATTCTTTAGACTCGAAAAAAGATTTCATACATTGCTATGCGTTTTTTTAAATCGAATCCGATATTATTAAAAAATCACTCTTCATAACTTTTATACTTTATTTAAAAATGTAGTGCATTAAGCATGCTTACCATTCAAACCACATCGATCACTAGAGATACCAGGCTGCAAAGTCTCGTCTATACCTATGGATTGTGCTGCAGCTGTCAATAGTGTCATAAGAAACGGAAAAGGATAACCAAACATGGCATACTTGCAATACGAATAGTGCCTTTTATTAGAGATGGTCATCCAGGTATCAAAACAAATAATACCCAACCAAGTGTAATGAGACAATTGCAAAAAATGATTTAAATAACCTAATAAGTGTATAGATGTTTTAGAAGTGTATCAGATATATATATTAATATTCCACTCACCCAATACCAAACAGGTCACGATATCAAACCGTTTGCCTGAGAGATTTATATAACTAAAAATAGCAAATGACATCATTAAACTGCAGACATAGGTAAGGAAACATTTATCATGGACCGACCAGGGTAGACAGCAATAGGTGATAATGGTGAAAAGTAAAAACATTACCGATAACACATGAACTAAATAAATAAAAATATTACGAATCTACTTAGTAAATTAAAATATAAGGAGTTATTTGTCAACAGATCTTACAACATTGCCAGAAAAATCTGCAGAAAATGTCTAAACGTCATGAAACTTAAAATTTTTGCCTTCCTAGGTTGTCACAAAAAGCATTGTCAGTGCATTGTAAGGCAGAAATATTGCAAGGCATCTTACAAGCATATGTACTCATTTTTGCCATTGTAAGATAGTTGTAAGATAATTGCCAAACACTTTTTATTGTCAGATGTGCAAAGTTTATGCATCTAACAATATCAACATGGTGAGAGAAAAATATTTCTGTTTGTAACTTTATAAATAAACAAACAAAAGTGTGTATCAATAATTTAGAAAAAAAAATGTGAAAGAAAATTGAAGAATTCAATTAAAGAAAAAAAAAATGAATAGCGACATTTCAATTAATGAACTCAGCATCATAGAGTGGAGCTATTTGCCTATAGAATTGAATTTTGCTATTCAGTCGCGAACAAGCTCTGGAGACAACAAGAAATCAAGATCGAAACAATAGTCCTACCGCAAATAGGTAGAATCCGTGTGGTTACACGGCGAAGTTTATGGGAAGCTGGTTGCGTTGAATAAAATCTTTTCAAAGATTTTATGCCAAGAAGTTGCAAATTCTATACAGTTCTTTCTGCCAAACTTTACGGTTTTTTTTATTTTGTCTTCATCCTTCATCTAGTACATATATATATACATATGCACATATGGAGCTAAAACTGTTTCAATTGCCTTTTTTTAAATTCTTAAACGCACACACAATTCTGACAAAAAAGTTGACAATTTTTACCATTCAACAATCTGACAACCGTGTGAACTGGCAATTGTGTGTCAAAAAATTTGAAAGGTTTTCTTACAGTCATCTAAACTGACAATTTAACTTTTGCTAACAATTTTTCAATGTCAGTAAATTACTAGCTAATTGCCAGATATGACAATATTGTTTGATGTGACAACTGTCTGCACATAACTTTATTTACTTATTCAAATCTTTGTTTATTTGGTAGTTATTTTGTTTTACTACTTAAATTCATCTAAATAATAAATTTAGCGCGAGCTGAAGATAATTTCTCGATAAATTCTTTATTGAGTATTTCGAATTACCACTTACTGTAATAATTGATACGCTCTATCCCCGTCAAATCGTTTTTCTTTCGAGAGCAGATCATGGGATTTATTACATTATACGTTTCATTGTCAATTATTGCATCATGCAATTCGAAACAATATTCCGTTCTTTTGAATAGCACGTGATCACTGTGTCGCAATAAAGAGCCATTCTAGAAGTAAATAAGTCATTTTGAATAGTAAAATCAAGCTACTTAGTATAGATTTTAAAACTTTTTTCCACCTCAAATAAAGACCAGTTAGAATTTTTCCTTGTTTCTGGTGACAGCATGTAAGACGATTTACAATATTCCCTCAAAACAATGGGTACAAAGTGTTCGACAATGTTTGTCTGGACAACCGTTGTATTTGCCAGGGTCAAATCAAGAAGAAATATTTCTAAGGTATCAATTAAATTTTTATTTATAGCATATTGATAGTTGTTCATGATATCATTGGAACACACAGAGATGCAGGGTTTCAGTTGGCAGATACAGGCGCGTTTATGTCGTGGCACCTTACGTCGGCTGCCGTTGTAAACGATTTCATAATCATAAACTCCCACTAGTTGCGGTGGTATTATGGTTTCATTCTTGTAAATATAGGAACCGTTTGCTAAGACTGCTGCATTGTGGGTAATGTTAATTGTTTGCTCGTAGGAACAATTCGAAATTTCTTTAATATCGTATGAAGGGAAGTTATATAACTCGGCAATGCTTTCAGCTGTCAATGGATAATGTTGTTTTGAATTTGTTGAATTTCCACTCCTTTTTGAAGAAGTTTTTATTTTACATTTATTGTCGACAGTATTTGAAATGTTACTAAATCCCAAATTACTTTCCTTTATAACAGTCGGCATATAGTCAGCAACTATATCTGCTATATTTTTAATTTTTGTTTTATCTTTTGCATAACATTTAATGCGTTTTCTTATTGTTATAAATAGTATTATAAATAGCAACTGTTTTAAATACATGTTTCGCGTAGTTACAAATTCTAAATAAATCTAATGGTGATAAATGATTTCTAATGCAAACACAACGCTAGTCAGAAGTAAACTAAAGATTTTCTGAACAATAGTTAGTTACAAAAATCTTAAAGCGTAACAATTACTCATAATAAGTATTTTGTTTGTATATATAAATAAATATACTAGGATGGTTTTATTGGGAATTTCCATTAGCGCGGTTTATTTTATAGTTTGAGCCACATCATATTAAGCATTGTGTGTAATTTGTGTTCTTTAAAGCAGGTTTTCCGTTATTTATTACTTTGTGCCATGATCTCGCGAATACCCATAATATTGATTATAAAATATACTTTGAATCTAGATCACTATTTACAAACGTCTACACACTCATCCACGACGAGATATGAGACAAAAATTAATCCATTATAATGACGTCCAATAATAAATAGTGATTTTTTAAGAGCCTTCGGATTTGATTTAAATCAAAACAAAAAACACATAAAATTTAAAGAAACAATTGCCAACAATTTGACAACAAAAATGACATAGTGAAAACACGTCCTTAGGGTCCTCATGATATCGTTTAAAAGTCTCGCAAACTGTGCATTTTTACGCCCTCGTTAAGATATTGTTAAAAATTGCATGAAACATTATTTACACATACTTTGTAAATTTGCCCAACAATTTTGGCTCGTAAACATGCATTGTTCAATTGCGCATTTAACTTAACAACTAATTTTTGTTTACTTTTGAAAAAAAGACATTTGAAAAAGAAAATTGTGTGATTTCGGGACTGAATGATACATAAATGACATTGCATAGCGAAAATATTCTCCAGCTCCAAAAACATATGTATGTCAGTGAAAGAATCTCTTCTTCCGCCTTACGTTGATTATCTTAAAACAACCAAAAAAACATGGACAAAAGGATTTCTGCTTACCATTATTTTTACCAAAAAATTCAAATTTTAACATACCACACACGGTAACTTCTTCAAATAATCTGAGTAATTTAGGCTTTCTTTACGCATTTTTAAAAATAAATATCTTTTTTAAAAGAAAAATTTTAAGTTTATTTTATTTATTGCTGTTGTTAGATTGCACAAAACTTAAAAAGGGGCTTCATGAAACAAGTCTCGCAAGTTTCCCCAATTGCACAAACGGCAATTTTAAGTAATATCATGACTACCCTTAGTGTAGTTCTCTGGATGTATTGGGTGTTTTTTTTTTGGATTTATAGAACTTTAAGTTGACAGCATTTTTTTTACTGGCGGCCATTTTGTCAGCTGCCAAGTGATTTACATACTTCTGTTTAGTTTGGTTTGGTATTTCAACTGAATAATGCTTACAAATTGTGCAAATTTATTTTAAAAATTATGGTTTTGTGTTTTTTCGATAGAACTTTAAAATGGATTAAAAAAATATGATTTGTTTTTAAATGACATAAAATATACTTTATTAGAAAGATAACCTGCTGGCATTATAATTGAAATATGGCCTCTGGTATATGGCTGGCTCGGACGTAGTTTAATCTAGAGGTCCAATTTTCGATGACTTTTTCCATTATTTGATCTCCAAGTGGTTAATCGTTTCCGTCTTATTGGCTTAGACTAGCTACTTCAAACATAAAGCACTTGACAACTGACATAATGACCTCCAGTTAAAAAGTATTGCCATCCTAAAGTTGTTCTTTGGGTACACCTTAGAATAGTTTACACAAAAAGTGATGATTCCTGTTGAAAACACTGTAAGACTCATTGACTCACATATAACTTGGGCTTCTTTGAGGTGTAATTGGCTAAAGATGTCATGAGTGTACAAAATACTTATTTTCATCAATCTTTCTTGCAACTGTCTTCACATATTCAACGTGCTTTAGTAGATCTAGATGTTGAAACATCAAGTTGAAGCAAGTTGAACCCCATCAAGGAGGGGTGCTCTGTCCTCTGCTATAGCCACTGGTCAACATTTACCTGAAATCTTCTGTAAACATTGAATTAAGTAGATGGATGGTTCTATCGACTCAAATAATTACTTCATACATGCGCATCTGTGATTAGTTTGCGATTCTGAAGCAAATCAGCTGATGCTGATGTTCAGTTTTATGATGCTAGCTTTCATGTTGTTTGCGCATCAGCTGCTTCACTATTGCATTTTAGAACAAAATAGATTTTCAGTGATGCCAATTGTTCAATTGTTGCTTTTCCGTACTGCGCTTCAGATGCAGCACAGTAATGCATTTTCAAAGGCCCTATATTTTTATTTTTAAATCAAATTCGAAAGCTCTTAAAAAATCATTATTGATGTATGTATATTATTTCATTACTGTTACTTTATAAAATATTTTTAATTAAACAATAGTTTTAAAATAAAGAAAATTTTTTAGATCTACATACTTCATACATTTAACTTTTTTAATATACACAAAAACATTAAGGCCATCTGCATTTGATCCTACTGATCCTAAAACAAATATAAATATTATTTAATAATTTAACTTACATTAATTAGCTCAAATAATACCTTTCAGTTATAATATGACGAACTCTCTGGCGTCCAATAAAGTTTACAAATATATATAGACCCTAGAAAATATATAAAGAAAATAATACACATTAGCGCAATTCACAATCCTGTGCAAATGGTATTGCATCATTACATGTGCAAAAAGGTTTAGCACTTTTTTTCTCTATACTAACAAAATACACAGCAAGAGTAAAAATATGCTAAACCTTTTTGCAAATGCAATGATGTAATACCATTTGCACAAGATTGTGAATTGCACTATTGTAAGCAAATTAAATTGTATAAACCTGTAGCGCATTAATACAGTCAATTTTATCAGATACACTCCTCATATCGAACATATTAAATAAATATGATACAACATCTAAAAACCAGGATAAGCCCATGATAAGAAATAAACGTAAGTAGAGGAAATAACTGAAAGTATAAAAGAAGATTGTTGATTATGTTTGAGCAAAGTAGCTTAGAAGTTTGCATAACTTACCGAGCTTTGGGACTTTCGTAATGCAATTCATTTGTTTTGATTTTAAAAACTTCTCTATCATTTGATTTGATTATTCTGGAGGTTAAAATGAATGCCATCAAACAGCAAATCAAAATAATCAAACAGGGCCCGAATAGGTAAATAGAAGCAGCCCATCTATTGACTGAAATAGATGTAAGCATGTATGTACATAAATGTTAACAACTAATTCATTGAAATCCATAAATTGTGCACTTACCCTCTAAACCACATTTGTATTCAGTTATACCCGGTTTCCAGTTATCGTCTATTTTAGATTTTTGCGCAACATATGTCAGCAGTGTCATCAGAAATGGCAGTTGATAACCATACAGGGCATATGTGCTATATGAAGACTTATAGTTATTATCACTAAATGACCGCCAGGTATCATAGCCAATAATACCCAACCAAGTGTAGTAAGACAATTGCATATAATGATTTAAATAGCCTGTGCAAAAATTGTAACAAAATTTTGTTATAATTCAAATTAATTTGCTGGTACTCACCCATTAGTAAACAAGGCACTGGATCAAGTTTAGTTTGCCAGAGATTTATGTAGCTTAAGAGACCATATGACAATGATACACTGGTCAAATAGGACATGAAACATTTACCGTGAGCATTACGAAGTTCGGCTAGACAACAGTAGGCTATGATGGTTAAAAGGAAAAACGGTATCGAAACCACTTGGGCTGAAAAGATAGGAAAACGAAATGAATGTTAAGCATGATTTGGTGTTTGTAGCCTGGGTTCGATTCGCAGCCGCTGCCACTCAAACAACATTAGTTTCTGATAATTATTAGATTTATATCCATTATAACTAATATTTATCACAGCGCCCTCTTTCGGTGGTGAGCTGTGCACTGTACGGCCGTCTGCTTGCCTAAGAGTTTATATTCGATTGTACCAAATCTTATATACCCACCACCAATTTATCAGTAGTGTGATTTATTTATACTTGAAATTAATTTGTGTCTCGAGGTATGTATTTTATTTTTCGGATGCCTCACGTGGAAACTGTCACCTATTATGCGGCAATTGTCATTTTGGTTGAATTTCATCTCAATAATGTTATATACATACATACATACATATATGTATATATATATATTATAGGTATTACAGTTATTCTCGTAGGTGGATCTCATATGAGAGCTATGCTCAAATATAGTTTATGTATATTAAATCATTGCAGAATTTTGGTTCGATATCCATATTTATGAGATATTTACGCACGTTATTGAGTGTTTTGGAAGCACTCCTCAGTACTCCTGGGAGCTATGATCTTTTATAGGCCGATCACAATGCAATTCAGTAAAAGACGATTTATATATATATATATATATATATATATGTGGGTTAATTGTGTTTAATTTAGAGTTTTCTTGGGCTATTTTTGTGTCCCTAAGAAGAATATAACTGAAGAATATCATTCAGAAATGCCCGGCATTTTAAGATCAGATATGATATCATGTAGATCGCCAGTATAAATTTGAATATCCGAAACTTATACTCGGTGAATTTAATGCCCTAACCAAGGCTGAAACATCAGCTTAAATTGCACGGAAAGACACACATTTATACATGTATATACCAGTCTGTAAGATATAAAAGCCCACATTCGATTTTGGGTCATCAGTGAAGATCTCAAATGGCTTCTCCTGAATGGATGGATTGTAACTCATCTAAAATGGTTTGAATTGTAACCCTTCCAAAATTGTAACAACCCAAAATGGTCTATGAGTGCAGTCGTCCGTTAGACTTCCATTGTATTAAATTGCTTAATTCGTGCATAAAATAACTTATTTCAAAAATAACTTACTCCAATAATTAAATATCTCTATCGGTTTCAATCCCTCTCTCTTTTTCGCACAGTTGAAGGGGTTGATCAGATAAAATGTGTCATTGAAAAATGTATCCTGATACAATTCAAAACAATATTCGTTCGTATTCAGTAACACTTGATCACTGTGACGCAATAAAGTGCCATTCTAAAGAAAAATTAGAAAATTAAAACAAATTAATAAAAACAAGCAATTCATGAAACACATTCACCCCTCTCGTGAATAAAAATTCCACATGAAATTTGTTCCCTTTTATTTTTTTAACATTGAATTTTATTAGGAAAAATGTGAAAAGGGTACAAATTTCATGGGGAATTTTTATTCACGATAGGGGTGATTGACTTTACTCACCTCAAAAAGAGTCCAGCCCAAACGTTTATCCTTTTCGGGGGAGAGTTTGTAGAACGGTATACAAAACTCATCCAAAATAATATGTTCAAAATCTACGGCAATATTTTGTGTAACAACAGTTTTGTTAGCCAGTGTCATTTTAATAGAAAACATATTCAAATCATCATTATCTACACCGTCATTTACAACATTCTTATAGTATTGTATAATACTATTGGAGCACAAGGTGATGCAGTGCTTCAGGTGGCAAATACAGGCACGTTTATGTATTGGCACTATATGTTTGCTGCCATTGTGTAATATTTTATAATCATAATTGCCCACAAGTTGGGGCGGTATAAGTGTATGATTTTTGTAGATATATGAGCCATTTGCCAAAACTGAGTAGTTGCTGATTTCGACTGTATGATCGTAGGAGCAATTATATATGCCTATTATCGGGGGCGTAGAGAAGTAATATAACTCAGCTAAACTAGCAATTATAGATGGTTTGTGGAGTTGTAAATTCGTCTTGTAGAAGTTGGAGAAATTCAAATTTTTTGTTACTAACGAAGTTTTAATAATAGCTTTTGTGTGTTGGAGAGCTTGGGTTTTATGTGTCTGAACATTTTGGCTAATATTTGTGGTTTTCACTGTGGGAATTATATTTGCTTTATCTGCCTTTGCAGTTTCCGTTTGTACTCGTATATGTGATGTAGTATGATTATCCGAGACTTTAGAAACATTTGACTTTGCAAATAAATATAAATCAGCTATATTTCCTATTTCATCAAGTTTAGTTTGCTTAAGTTGCGTTTGTTCGTTTTTGCTGATCGCTGTCTGTTGGAGAGCTTGGGGTTTATGTGTCTGAACATTTTGGCTAATATTTGTGGTTTTCACTGTGGGAATAATATTTGCTTTATCTGCCTTTGCAGTTTCCGTTTGTACTCGTATATGTGATGTAGTATGATTATCCGAGACTTTAGAAACATTTGACTTTGCAAATAAATATAAATCAGCTATATTTCCTATTTCATCAAGTTTAGTTTGCTTAAGTTGCGTTTGTTTACTTTTGCTGATATTTGTAACTGCTTCTTTCATCACTGCTTTGGGGAAATTGTATAATTCTGCTAAATTTTCTATTTCAGTTTGGTTTTCTGCATAATTTTGTTTAGGTTTTCTTATTATTATTAACAGAACTATGAGCAGCAATTGTTTGCAAATCATGTTTTATTTTCAAAAACCATATAAACGTCATGGAATGATTAATATATATATATATACATATGTATGTACGTAAATTGTATATACAACACGCGTTAGTTAGTGTGGTGAGTGATAGAGTACATGCGTTAGTAGATCTTAACAGGGCTGTTGTTGAAAGTGAACTGAGTATTTTTATAAAATTAAAATTCTTTTTTTTATTTTATTAAACGTTTAATAAATCGAAAACCATGTAAGCCAATTGTGCTAAAGAGTTGAATAAATAATCGAATCAAAATTTCAACTAATAATTGTTTCGATATGGTAATTATTAGGTAGTATAATTATATTCAAAACTTTGCCTTATCTCTCCATTAGGAGATAGACCGATGCAAACGAAATGTTCGTGTGCATTGAAACAGAAAACATTTGACGCTATATGAAGGCTAACAGAATGCGAATAGTAGTGAATCTGTTGAAACTCTATAACTGGCCGTAGACTACAACTTTCAGCGACCATCTAGTTTTCGCGCAATTAAAGAGTTTCTCATAAACCAAAAATATGGAATAAAAAGTTCGTGTACATTGAAACTGGAAACAACTGGCAAACAAAGCGCGGATAGTGTGAATTGTAGTTAATCTCTTGAGAACGTTATAACGGTGGCATAATGACAGTTGCCTCAAGCGACCAGCTAGTATTCACGCAATTGTAGAGTTTCTTTTAAATCCAAATTGCTTGCACGATGTAAGCGAAGTTCCAACCAATCAATACCCGCAAACCCTCTTACTGATAGTCCGGTACACTATCGCCTAGTCTATCGGGACAAGCAATCACTCTCCTCATCAGAGGGTGAGGCTCCAGTCTTGGCCAATGAATCAGCAAAATAGTTTCCTAAGATATTTTTGTGTTTCAGTATCCTAAAGAGCCCAACTGAAAAATATTTCGTCATCTCATTTAGAGATCCCCGTCATTTTAGTACCAGATTAGATGTTGCTTAGACACCTGAATTCTTATGGCGCGCCATGGTGGCCTGGTTGTCAGCATAAATCAGCCACGTACGAGGTCTGATCAAAAAATAACCGTTATTTTAAAATTTTGTGAGTTACGTATGTTCGATATTAGCATTTTTTTCTGTTATGTTCGTACACATGTCTGTTATATATGTTGGTAATATCAGCCATTTTGGATTGTCAGTTTGTTTTTGACAGATAAAAAGGTAGTCGTGTTTTGGTGTTTTCTTCGATTTTTTACTATTCGAAAAAATGGATCAATTACAGAAAATTTCGAACCACCGGTAACACTGGTTAAAAGATTGATGTTTGACTGTTGGCTAGCAGGCACCGCAGTGGTGCAGAGTTTAGAACGCAAAGAATTCTGATGAGAGAATGTGGTGATTCTCGAAACATGTAAATTCAACCCAGGTTCATCGCCAGCTCAGCCAGACAAAAATAAAAATTATCAATAAAAAAATTTTTAATAGAGATTTCATGTTGTAAAACAATTCCTTCAGTAAAAATAATTTAATGAAAATTAAATTTAATGAACTCGAGCCCGACTAAATAAATATCAGAAACTGTATAAGTTTGTGTAAAAAATTAAATCAAATATAACCGGTTTAAGGAAGGCCGAGAAGATGTCAATGGCGATGCTCGTCGTGGTCGCCCGAGCACGTCAATAGCCGATGAAAATATTGAAGCAGTGAAGAAAATAATTTTGTATAATCGTCGAATCACTACCAGAGAGGTTGCTGATGATGTCGACTCATGCTAAGGAATTTTTACGAAAGTTTTAGGCCCGAAACATCGCTCAGGAGCTGTTGAACATCGTCAACGACGATCCAAAAAAAGGTCATAACTGGTGACGAATCACGGGTGTATGAGTATGCCATTGAAACCAAAGCCCAATCATCCCAAATGAAAACGTCCAGAAGAGCCGAGACCGAAAAAAGCACGTCAACTTCGTTAAAATGTGAAGGTTTTGTTGCTCACTGTTTTCTTGCGTGGTGCATCATGAATTCTTGCCACAAGGTCGTACGGTCAATAAGGAATACTACCTTAAAGTTATGCACCGTTTGCGGGAATCAAACTGCTGTCTTTGGTCTGCTGAAAATCCAAGAGCAATTGTTGAGAAACCTTTAAACGCTGAACGAGTCATTGTATGTTGTGGTTTGTGATCTGGAGGCGAATGGATAATCGGTTTAAGTGGTTGCTGCTGGCTGCAAGCATTCAAGTGACATGTTTTTGATTCCGCTTTGAAAAAATATCACTGACATACAATTTTAAAAGGATTGTGCCACATGCAATAAAGCAAGTAACCTATATGCCGGCCCGAACATTTGATTTAACATTACTGGATTTTTTTTTGAAGGGCTATGTTAAGGATAAATTCTATGTAGATTCAATTGAATCAATTACAGCCTTAAAATCTTAAAATCTGTGACATAACGAACGAAATAGTCCCGCTATTTTTCTGAATTGTAATTGAATATTTTGATAAAATAATCGACATTTGTATGTAAGAGGGACTATTTTCAATACAATACAAAATTGCAGAATTTTCATATAAATTACTTGGTTTTATTTTGTTTTGAAAAAACAAAGTTCTGATTGAAAACCCTTTATATGCTTTGTTTACAAGGTTATATTAAACAATATTATTGTCACTTTATATGATTGGTGCAGTTATATGAAATACAATTCACATGATTGTATTAATGTTCATGACGAAACATTATAATAATATAACCATAATATAATATAATGATTACGGTCAACAGTTACAACCATATTTTTTCTGTGATGTTTACATGTTTACAAGCAATCAACCAATAAATAAATAGATAAAATTGTATAAGACTGGATAGACTTTTAGAACATTCGAGTCTTTATATTCTGTACCGCCATAGTGGGGAGGGTATATTGGTTTCGTGCTGATATTTGTAACGCCCATAAATACTAGTCCAATACTAACTTAAAGTATACCGATCGAATCAGTATCACTTACTAACTCGATTTAAATTTGTAAATTTGATTGCAAAGTACAGGTCGCAATATTTCGATAAAATTTTGCATATTTATGATTGAACTTGATAGAAATCTGTCCATTATTTCACCTAGCCTCCATACAAATGTCTTTCCTAAATAAGGGTTAATCGGTTAATGTTTGATTTACGCAGATGTTTCCTAAAGAAAATATCACTAACAAACAGAAATATTTTCTACAGAAAATAACACTGAGAAACAAAAAGATTTCCACTAGAAAATATTACTTACTAACAGAGATATTTTCTCCCGAAACTATCACTGAGAAATAGAAATACTTTCGCTGAGAAACAGAGATATTTTCTCCAGAAAATATTACTGACCAACAGAGATATTTCTGCAGAAAATACTACTGAGAAGCACAGATATTTAGTTTAGAAAATATCACTGACAAACAACATCCGGCACTCTATCGCCTGGTCTATCGGGGCACTCAACTTTTATGCAGATCGGGCCATAATTGACCATAGCTTCCATATAATTCCCACTTTCGAAAATCACTTTAAAAAGCAATTAATTCAAATAATATTTAACAAAAATTAGTTTCATATACACACAAATCATGACAGCTAATTTTTTAACAGTCGGTCTATAATTAGTCAAAACTTCCACTTCAAAAATCACTTTAACTTGAATTCATTTCTTAAAAGTGTTTATATATTGAGATAAAATTTTATAAAAAAAATATTAATATGCCCAAAATTCATATCACTTATGTATGATCGGTCGGTTTTGGCCGACTGTACTTTCTTACTTATTTTAATAAATCCTGATGTGGAGCAAAGGAAGATCTCTAACTTTTTATTTTTTTATTTAACAAAAACTCGAAATCTCAAATAAAATGTGTAAAACTCTAAAGGCCACTACTGACTATCCTAATTAGTCGTACGGTATGTCAAAAAAATCGTGTGTGTTCATAAAGTATGATAGTGTGGCCTAAAATTTTAACTAAATGACAGATTGTTTTTGACAAGTCTATCCGACTTGCAAAAGTTTTTAAAAATTTTCATAAAATGATAGTTTTTATGTGATCAGAGTTGTATTTTCTAATACAGCTGTTAAGAAAACAACAATATCGGCTTCATTGATGAAAACATATGTTTTTGCATCTTTTTTGTGTAATAGTGTGGCACCTATGACAGACTTTGTTGCGATTTTTTTTGAGTGTGATAGAAATCGGTCAGATTTTCCAGTGAATGAATCGTACGATTGTTTAGGATAGTGTAGCACGACCTTAAACATGATTAGACTTTGCATGATCAGCATTTGGTTTTTTAACTTGGCAGCATTGAAAATCGAAAAATGTAAAATAAAGCCCAACATACTTATTCTACACGCAGATTGCTTTTGCCACCGCAATTATATGTATGTGGTTGATTTATTAATATTTTAAATGATTAAAGCAAACACTTACAAGTAAGTAATTCCAACAATATTAAACATACTATAATCAGTTTAATGCAATCTCTCTTAATAATAAGTGTAAATTTAAATTAAAAGCAATTAATAAAATAATACTCAATAAGAAAAAAATGATTTCAGACATTCTTAACAATTCAACACTCGTTTTAGTTTTAATATTATCATTTTGTATACAAACTAAATGTGATTTCACCAATAGTTGTCCCTTCATCTATACCGTAGATTTAACAGAATCACCTTTACTAGCGAATGGTTCCTATTTATATCACAATGACACCCTTATACCGCCCCAATTCGTAAGGGACTATAATTATACGATACTAATTGATAGAAATAATACAAATTACAACAATATTCGAACTCATAAGCGCGGTTGCATATGTGCCGTAAAATCCTGTCTGCCAATTTGTTCTGATGAAATGAACAGGTTTTACGAAAAATTTCACTCAGCATCTATTGATAATGAATTTACAAAGAATGTGACGTTTAGCGGTGGCATTGTCCTGAAAAAACATTTACTACACGATTTTCATCCGATATATGGTAATGTTTGTAATATTGAAAGTGGTTATATGATGTCACCGGAAGAGGAGCCACATAATGAATGGACTTTGTATGAGGTAAAGTATTTTGCACTTTTTTTTATGTACATATTTACATCAATTCATATGGAGTGTAAAGTTTGTGTTTTAAATTAACAAGAATTTTTTTAAAGGAATTTAAATCGGATATCCGATTATAATAATAACAGCAATATTTTGCAGTTAATTTAAACTTTTATTTGGAAACTAAGTCCCAATTTACACGAAGCAATTCTTTAATTGATTGTACTAGCAATTCGTATTACTCTCTTATTCGTATTACTTATGTATGTGTATACAAATGTGTGTATACTCTCAAATAAAAATACGAGTGGTTTAAGAAATTATATTATGCTGTGTGAACACCAAAAAAATTGTATCAATCTTTTCACTTAAATTTCACTAATTGCTTTGTGTAAATTGGGACTAATGTTAAACATTATTAATTTTTTTTATTGTCTTCAACACGAAATACGTCTTTTCCAGAATAGAGCTGAAAATTGTATTTATGAAAATTTTTCAAACTATCGTTAGGTCTTATTTCACACTCTTCAGTTTTAGTTGAGTAGTTTTTGTTCAATTCTCTTTTGAACTTAACATTTCATTCACACACGTCAATTCAATTTTCGTAATTTTTAATGACTAGTACCATCAAGTTTGTACCCCTTTTATTCCATTTTCCCTTCTCACCCAAAAATACTTGCCTTGACGAGTCAACATTGAAGAGTGTGAAACTAAAAGTACCCTTAAAAACTAAATTTGTACTGATGTTTATAACGCACTAAAATGTTGGTACTTCCGTCCCTCAGTCCGTTCGTCTGGCAGGCTGACTGTCCATGCAAATTTGTGCGCAAAGTAAATGCCGTAATTTTGAAGACATTTCGATAAAATTTAATATGTGCACTTTTTTCGGTGAAGGATGATTGGGATTGAAATTGGTTGAAATCGGTCCATTATTTTTCCTAGCATCCATGCAAATGTTGTGTAGGAAATATGATTTTATCGGTCATAAATGTTTGATTAATACTCCTACAACACTACACCAAACAAAACTGTTTGTAACACAGTGTAGTTGGGGTAGAAATGGTTGTGATGGCAATAAAAAGATAAACTCTACCATTTACATCTAATATTCATTATTGACTATTGGTGATGCAAGTAGAGATACTTTTTTCAATAGCCATTTTTGACAGATCACGTGTGAGTCGTGTCATGCTGTCATATTATTTGTGTTTAGCATTGTTTGGCATTTTATAATGGAAAGACTTACGCCGGAAAACCGTTACAAATCGTTCAACTTTATTACGAAAATTCACGTTCTGTGAGTAAGTGTTTCGTGCACTTCGCTCAACTTATGGTCAGCATAATCGGCCTACTGAGCACACTATTCGCAACATGATCACCCATTTTGAGAGAATATTATCATTATTGGATAATATTCGACCGCATAGACCACGTCCAGCATGCTGTTTAGACGTGAAATCATCGGTCCATATTTCTTTAAAAATTATGCCGGTGCGAACGGAACCGTTATCGTGCCATGCCGTAACCGACTATTTGATGCCTGAAATTGAAGCTCGTTATCTCGGCGACATTTGGTTTCAGCAAGACGGCGGCACTTTCGACACATCGCATCAATCAATGGATTTATTGAGAGAACACTTCGGTGAGCATATAATTTCACGTTTTGGGCCGGTCGATTGACCACCAAGATCGTGTGATATCACACCGTTAGACTTTTTGCTGTGGGGATATGTAAAGTCTAAATTTTATGCGGACAAGCCCACTTCGATTCAGGCCTTGGAGGAAAACATCACGCATGTCATTCGCCAGTTACCAGTCGAAATGCTCGAACGAGGCATCTGCGACGTAGCAACGGCCAACATTTGATAGACATAATTAATAAAAAATAAATTAAAGAATGTTGTCTCAAATTAATTCCATTAAATTCATTAAATTTGAATTTTTTTGTGTTTTTTTTTCTTTAAAAAAGTAAAGAACCTCGAATTGGATTTTTCAATAAATAGTGTAAATAACATTCAAAGTTTCTAAGTTATATTCTGTACCATACAATAACATATAAATTACTTTTCAGAATAGCGTGTTATTACGGCGTCATGATCAGAGGAATCTGTCACTAAAAGAATACTGTTTTGATATAGTAGCCGGAGAAGGAAATGATAATCAATTTCTAATTAATCCAATAGTGTGTGGGGAAACCATCGAAATACCCTGGTTCAAAATCTGGGGTAAGCATTTTAAAGTTAGAACTTAAACGCTAACACTCACATATTTAACTCATTTGCAGCCATGGCATTTTCAATACCATTCCTAATAATCACCATGATATGCTATTACTATTATACACAACCCAATGACGCCAGATGTAAATCGTTTATCACGTATCTGTTCTTTGTCAGCCTGTCATATACAATGATATGCATTTATACCATTTCGGGTATAGACTTAGACAATATACCGTGTCAATTATTTGGTAATTTACCAAACAAATTTTTATATTAAAGTTAATAAAATAAAATTTATTTGCAGGCTTTAGTGTTTATTACACTATTATTGCTTATTTGACATGGACGTGCATTTTAAGCTATGACACTTGGAAGTCTGTGACAGATATGAGCTATAATGATCCTTCCTTTGGTTCATATGCTCTTGTTGGTTTTCTCATACCATTGGTAATGACACTGCTAACATTATTGGCCCAGAAATCAAGTTTACCGGATCATTGGAGGCCAGGCATGATGGGGGATATGTGTGCCGTCGACAGTAAGTGGTCTTGTAATCAAATTTCATATCTACTGTCAAATTAACCATAAATTGTATTGTTTTAATTACAGCTTTACGTTGGTCCGCCGTTATATACTACTATATACCTTGCACAGTGGTATTCGTTTACAGTCTTACACTATACATTTGGATTGTGATTTATAAAAAGAAACATGGCGAGGAATTGCAGAAATTGTTTGGTAAGGGACCGGCACCACTACTAGACAGGTATTGAGACTTTAAATATTATTAGTTATAGTTTTCTTTAAAGTTTACGTACAATACAAAATTGTTTATTTTTTTTTTAATCATTTACACATTTCCTTTGCAGGTTTGCTTTGTTTTTCCGCATTTTTCTTTTTATGGGTATTTCATGGTCATTGGATATTTTATCGTACTTCTTTCGTATGACCTTTGGGGCTGAGGAATATTTCATTTACATTGCCCTTGATATTTTCAATGCATGTCATGTATGTTTTAAGCTACGGTTACACATGACAGATATTTGACAAAAATAAAAACTTATTTTAGTAAGGAAAAATCAAAATAAAAGTCAAGTTTTATTTTATTTGATGCTAATCGTTTGTACAAAACACTCGTAACGTTGAATGTCGTCAAACAAATTTGTACAAAATATTGGTTACACTTTTGAGTAAATATTTGCGATGTGTGACCGTACCCTTAGTCTGATGTATATTCTACTCGGTGAAAACACATTCATTATGACTGACAAATTTACTGCTAAACGGACAGTTTAATTCTTTGCAACCGCAGGCTTTATATTTGTTGTTAAAATTCTATTATGCACAAGACTTTCTACATACAATTCTGTTATACACAAAATTTTCTTTACAAAATTCTTTTGTACACAAAATTTTCTTTAGAAAATTCAAAAATTCTGTTATACATACGATTTTCCAAAATAAACTCTTGTTATACACAAGAATTTCTCCATAACATTTTGTTATACACAAAATTTTCATTACAAAACAATAAGTAATTCGTAATATTTAAGCCAACGTTTATCCCCTGGCCCACGATGTCGAACGATAATGTTCGCTTAGATAAGACTTAAGACACAAACTTTTTATCGTATCTATTTTTTACTCAATCAAGTTTGTTTATTCCACAATCAAGTTTGTGTCTCAAGTCTTATCTAAGTGAACGTTATCGTTCGACATCGTGGGCCAGGGGGTTAAATTTCGAAAAGTACGAACTTAAATTCGAAAATCGATTTCAGCACCATTTGCTAAGAAAATATATTTTTTAAATTAAATCCTGTTTTTCAATAAAAATTCGTAATTTTTAAGTCTACGTTTTAATTTTGAAAAATTTTAACTTAAATTCGAAAATTAATTTCAGCTCCATTTGCTAAGAAAATATAATATTTATATTAAATCGTTTTATAAGAAATGCAAAATTTTAAAGCGAAAATCTTTGTTTTCGAAAACTTTGAACTTAAATTCGAAGAACAATTTCAGTTTCATTTATAGTATTTTTATATTTAAATCGTGGTTTTTAATAAAAACTTGTAAATTTTATACTAACGTTTAAATTTCGGAAAATTCGAACTTAAATTCAAACTCAATTTCAACTTTTCTTACCAAGGAAAAATAATGTTTGTATACCAGTAGTATTTTTTTAATAATAATTTGTAATTTTTAAGCCCACGTTTTCATTTCGAAAATGTCGAACTTAATTTCGAAAATCATTTTAAACCAATTCCACAAAAAACTAGAAATTTGTTTGCCTTAAATCAAATTTTGTATTTTAAATCGACATTACTAAATGACTGTCAGCAGTAAGCTTGTCTAAATGAATCTGTAAATTCATTGTACGAGTATTTACTAATTTAATGCTTTTAATTAAATAATTAAATAATATTTTTTTCTTTTTAGGGTTGCTTTGTATTTTTAACATTTATTTGCAATAAGTCTGTTATGAAAAAAATGAAGGAAAGACTATCGTTAAGATATAAGCTTAAATCAACTTTGTTTAAAAAATATAATGATAACATTTAGGTTTACAATTTGTTATCATTTAAATACAACTAGTAAATTAACAAATTTCAAAGAATTATTAAAAAAAAATAATTTTACTAGATAACAATTGTTAACATAAAGCCACAACATAGAAGATTTTTAACCCTCCGATGAGTGGGAAGGTCCCTCGGGATCTTTTTCATTTTAAAACTGAAATTACTCCTTGATGCTCAACATGTAATTTTATCGTTAAAAAAGATCGTTATAAAAAAAGCTCAAGCCGTTCGTACCAATAGTTTAGTTTCTATTGACATTTAAAGGTGTTTAGTACGGGAACGTATGAAAAGGTCCGCTGGGACTTTGTACTGAAATTTCAAGAAATCATTCAAAAATGTACTTTAATTTTAGTTATTTTTTGGATTATTTTATTGCGCCTTTCCTAGAAAACATAATAAACTTTCCGTCTCTTTTTGAATGTTTGTTCTTTGAATTTTAGTTATTTTTTTGATTTTTTAAAAAAAAATTTAAATTAAATAAAAATTTTATTTACATTTTAATGAATACATGTAAACTTACAAAATAAGAAAAAAGCAAAACAGAAAATGGCGTTCTCATATAAAATTCCATACAAATAGCAATAGAAATAGGTCTCTGTGGACCTTGCACTTTGTATAAGGGCAACGGAGGGTTAAAGAAATCTGTTCACATATTTCAGTGATTTATTTGTCTAGGGAAGCCAAGACAAATCAATACTAAACAGGTAATTGACACACATGGATCATACCTGGAAAGCAATAGTCAGAGAGTCAGAGACAATGAAGGCATTTAGCCATCTGACGTTCATCAGTCAAGTCGTGCTGGAAACCTCCACCGAGGCTATTTCCCGTTTCTGGTTTGCCAGGCGCTTCATAATTTTCTCTTCGTTACGAGGAGCAACGAAAAAATAAAACATTTTATTTGAAGTTCAGTAAACCAAAAGCAATCTTTCTTTATTTTCTACTTTCTTAAATTAATTGCAATAAACGTAATAGTTTTTAACAAATTTGTTTGGTGCATTTTGTAAAAATTCGTTGGAAAAAAGATTCAATTAATAGAATTATAAATATAGACATATATTAAAATTCTTTGGAACTAAATTTCTTTGCAGCGGGCATTGAAAATATTTATTAAAATTATATTATATGACCAAAATAATGTTAGGGGAATAGGGGAGACACAATAACACTTCTTCTTAGTTTAATTTTTACAGCTTTTACAGAAGTCATTATAAGCGTACACAACAGCGACAACAACCCTTTTTTAACTGGCAACCATTTTGTCAGCTGTCAAGTGATTATTTCTATTTGAAAAAGTCATCGAAAACTGGACCTCTCGATTTGACTACGTCTGAGAAGTCATGGTGTAACTATACAAGGTGAGAGCAGTAGCACAGCTGACTGACTTTGTTTACAATTTACTTATGTATGTATGTATGTATGATTGGTAAAATCACTAGTAAGTACAATCAGTAAATTTAATACTATTGTGCATTAGAAGTTGCGCTTAAGATCGACTATTAGGAGTTAATTAGTTGGCGCCAAAACAAATTCATGTAGACACAAGACATTGTTGGCTGAGTGAACAAATTCCTGGCTTTTTAAGAAGTGATTAAAAAGGCAGTTGTTAAAATTTGTTCATTGCAACTGCAACACTACATTGCATATAATTAATACCACTGTATTAGACAGAAAAGGCATAGTTGTAATAATAGTACGGGTGCCCCGTCGAATAGGCGATAGTGTGCCAGACTATCCGTCAGAGAGTTGCAGGTTCGATTCCCGCCAAAGACTCTAGATGTTTTCTGCAGATAAGCCAAAAGCCTTCGCAGGTTGTGTTTGTTAATTATATAAAAAAACTTGCCCCATTATGTATTGGATTAAGTGTTTTTATAAAGCGTGCTCCATTTCGAGGTTCCCTATATTTTTAAAGAAAAAACACAGAAAATTTAAATTTAATGAATTTAATGGAATTAATTTGAAAGAAGATTCTTTGGAATTTATTTTTTGATAATTATGCCTATTAAAAGTTGGCCGTTGCTACACTCGCAGATGGTCTATCCGTTGAGTCCAATTTTCAATGAGTCGTTCGAGCATTTCGACTGGTACCTGGCGAATGATACGCGTGATGTTTTCCTCCAAGGACTGAATCGAAGCGGATTTATTCGCATAAACTTTAAACTTGTTGGCCAATCGACCGGCCGAAAACTTGAAATTATGTGCTCACCGAAGTGTTCTCTCAAAAAATCCATTGATTGATGCAATGTGTGGGAAGTGGCACCGTCTTTACGCTTTCAATTTAAGATCTCGACGTAAAATGCGCCAAGTCGTTCCATACATAAGTCCGAGTTGCTATAAACGGTGCTGAATCGACTCTCCACGGTCTTCGTGTACACTCTCAGCTACGGCCGCTATATTTTCTACACAGCATGCTGGCCGTGGTCTATTCGGTCGAATATTATCCAATAATAAATGCTGGGTCTCAAAATGGGTGATGGTGTTGCTAATAGTACGCTCAGTAGACCGATTATGTTGACCATAAGTTGAGAACATGAATTTTCGTAATAAAGTTGAACGATTTGTAAACGTTGTTCAGGCGTAAGTCTTTCCATTATTCCATTATATTTCCAGCATGACACGGCTGACACGGAATCTGTCAAAAAAAGGCTCTTGAAAAAAGTACGTACCGCTACTTGAATCACCCTATACTAACTGATTATTAAAAGCAAAAAGGCTCTTTAGTTCAAGCACAGTGTTATACTCTATTAATTATCACAATATTTAATTACTAATAGAATTGTCTGTTGACGTAGTATGATCTATTCTCTCATTGTGGTTTTCTTTTAATATTATTTTGTATCAAGTATATACTCGTACATATTTCTGAAATAATTATATCTTCTTCAGTCATCATTTGTCATTCAAAACGACAATATTTTTTCAAATAAAAAAATGCCTTTTAGAAATTACCAAATATTATTATTAATATTTATAGTGGCAATAATAACAGTAATTAAAAGTGAAATACCAAATTGTCTATTTGTGAATACGGTGAATTTAACAAACACAAATAACATTTATTTCAATAGATATAATACAGGGCTTAAAATTGAACCTCATCTGCTGGCATATTATGATTTTAAAGTCTTAAAAGATGGTAGCAAAGTTAATGTGACAAAACATAAACGTGGCTGTCTCTGTCTTAATCCCTGCTTAAGCATGTGCACGCAAGATCCCATAACATTATATTACGAAAACGATGAAATGTTACCAAGTTATCAAAGGGATGTTACTTTGCAGAACGGCAATGAAACCGAACAGGATTTTATAAAATTTTTCAATCATAGATTTCCTAACATGACATGCGAGAAAGTCTATCCTTTAACAATGGAACTAGTGGAAGCGGACAAATGGAGTATTTTTGAGGTAAATGTGGCAGAAAATGTGATTTTAAGTGTTTTAACGAGGGATTAAAAGTTAAAATATAATTGAATTACTAAAAAATAAAATATAAATAAATTGACTCTACAGAACCGGTATATGAATTTCCATGCGTTGGCTATTTTGGGACCAGTTATCTATGTAAGGACAATTGACTTCTGCCTAGGATACGAACAATGTAAAAATAACTAGATACACAGAATATTGATTTCTGAGTGATAAAAAAATATTCCTAGAGAAATGATTCAAGTTGACTCTTCGTTAGAATTATTATTATATCACTCACCCACTATTGTTACTATAATTATGGAGCCCCTGAGAAATTTTATCCCCGACTGGGAATTTAGCGATGACAGGCACAAGTATAAATTGGCTTAAATATAAAAAAATTTAACACAAATATTTTGAAAACATACCGCTAAGAACGATAGAAAATATCGTTTAATCTCTGATCTGACCTGTCTAAGGTAGGCCCCCCTTGCGAAATTTAAGTGGTGGTTGGACAAGAAAAATACTGAAATGGCCCTATTTTGATGACTGTTTGGCGACATTGTCAACAAAGCGTCTGAATGTTTGCACAGTGGTTATTATTAAACAATTATTTCTTCAATTGTATGCCTCAATAGACTAGGCGATAGTGTGCCGAACTATCATTCAGAGGGTTGCGAGTTTGATTCCTGCCAAAGACTCTGTATGTTTACTAATATATTTTTAATATTTTATTTTTTTAAATAAAACTCCAAAAGTTAGCAAAAAAAAACATTTCAATTTTCTGTCTCAGAGAAATACCAAAAGTTTAGACAATATGGTCCCAAGAGAACTACCTTGTCAATAGTAACGGGTGATTTAAGTGGAGATACTTTTACCAATAGCCTTTTTTTGATAGATCACTTGTGGGTCGTGTCATGCTGTCATGTTATTTGTGTTTAGCATTGTTTGGCATTTCATAATGGAAAGACTTACGCCAGAACAACGGTTACAAATCGTTCAATTTTATTACGAAAATTCATGTTTTGTAAGGACTGTGTTTCATACACTTCGCTCATGGTCAACATAATCGGCCTACTGAGCGTACTATTCGCAACTACATCACCCATTTTGGGATCCAGCATTCATTATTGGATAATATTCGACCGAATAGACCACGTCCAGCACGCTGTGAAGAAAATATAGCGGCCGTAGCTGAGAGTTTACACGAAGACCATGGAGAGTCGATTCGGCACCGTTTGTAGCAACTCCGATTGATGTATGGAACGACTTGGTGCATTTTCCTTCGAGATTTTAAATTAAAAGCGACCTTCCTAAGCGACATCGCTTCGCTCTATGGGCTCTTGAAAAGTTCCAAGAAGATCCGACTTTTTCGAGGCAAATTTTGTTCAGCGATGGGGAGGGAACATTTCTGTTTCAATGGGTATGTAAACAAACAAAATTGCAGCATTTGGGACGAAGAGCAACCTGAAAAGATTCAAGAGCTGCCACTGCATCACCTATGTCAGTAGTGAATGACACGCACATGTTAATAATTAGTTAGTAATTAGCATTGTCTGGGGTATAATAAGTCACTAGTACTGGTGATTGTGTCAATAGTAAATGAATACAGTTTCACTATTAACATTCCTGCAGGGGGAATCTCTTTTTTTTAATAATTTGAAAAAAGTATTTCCCTCAAACACATCAAATGAAACCAGTTGGTCTTAGTGTAGTTTAATTTTAGCTCCAATCATAGGTTTTCGGTGCAGTTCGATTTTAGTTTCAATCGTAGAACGTTATTTAGTTTAATTTTAGCTCCAATCGATGGTCTTAATGTCGTTCAATTTTATCGTCAATCATAGACCTTCATTTAGTTCAATTTTGTCCATCCGTAGTTCAATTTTAGCTTCAACGGTAGAGTTATTTCAATTCTAGATTCAATCTAGATTCAATCATAGGAGTGTATGTAGTATAATTTCTTTAATCAATCTCGATTCAATCATAGGGGTGTATGTAGGATAATTTCTTTAATCTTTAATTTTAGCTTCGATCGTAGATTTTTATGTTGTTCAATTTTAGCTTCAATCATAGTGTCAATGTACTTTAATTTTAGCTCCAATCTTTTGCTTTTATTTTGATAAATTTTAACTTTAATCTTAGATCTTTACGTAGTTCAATTTTAGCTCTAACCCTACTTGTTTATGTCGTTCAATTTCAGCTCCAATCTTATACCATTTTCTCTCTCTAACCCCCTGACAATGACACTACATTTTAAATACATTAATTAATTAATTAATTAATTTCTATTATTTCATATTTTCAGAATGGTACTCTTCTAATTCACAATTCAAATGAGTATCTAAATCATGACGAATACTGTTTTGATTTGTATACATTTCCTGAAAACGAGCTGTACAAAGGATCTATTATTTCCCCTTATGTTTGTGCCGCAGCCAACAAGCCTAATACACTAGAAAGTTTTAAACATTGGGGTATGTTTTGGTTTGTCCTCCTAGATGTTGCTGGTCTTGGTTTTATTTTAAAGTAAATTTTAATTTTATATCTACTTGCAGCCATGTTATGTTCGGTTCCTTTTTTCATGTTAACCATTTTCGTGTATTGTTTTTTGCCCGAATTCAGAAACTGTCATGGGAAGTGTTTTGTGATGTATCTGTTGCATCTGACTGTTACTTATTCGTTAATATGTTATATAACTTTGCTTAGCCAAGAAATTGATGAAGTGCTGTGTATAACGATAGGTAAGATTTGAAATTGATTTAGCTATTTTGTTAAGTTATTGGCATTTTCTATTTTAGGTTATGTTATTTACTTTGGAACAATTAGCTTCTTAACCTGGATCAGTATCATCAGCTATGATACCTATGTCAGTCTTACAGATTTAGATTGTACAACATTATTTCGCAGGTATTTTAAATGGGGAATTATTATACCGGGTGTGGCTACATTTGTATTATTTCGGATACAATCTTTGGAAATCGATGAGGTATATAGGCCGGGCATTGCAGCCGACAGTTGTGGCGTCAAAGGTTTGTTTTGCGATTAATTTAAGACCTTAGAAGGTTTATTTATCTGAAGATTTTTTTAAATATATTTCTAGCTACACGCTGGTCTGCCACCTTTTACTATTATATACCTCATATAATTGTATTAGTATTTTGTCTGACTTTGTATATAAAACTGATCAGATTTTTAGTGCAAAATGAACGAGATGCTACTTCATTTGCGAACAGATTGAAAGCATCATATATGAAACGGTAGGAAGTAAATTTAACAAGATGGGTAGTAAGTCGGTATTTTAAGTATTTCTGTGCTTGTTGTTATTCTTTGGGAGTAATATTTTAAAACTTTAAACTTTATATGTTAATTATAATTACAAACTAATGCTTATTTATTTATAAAGCTTAAACTGTCTTACAACATTTTGATCCAGCTGCACAACATAATTATTACAACTTGCAAACATATTGGTGATTGTTAAGAACTACATTATCAATCCTCTTTAATTTCCTTTTGACAGGGAGCTAAATTAGACCAAAACTTTACTAAATGTACGCTCACATTTGGCAAATACATATTTGCCGAAAAAGACGCAACCACTAAATAATTTAATTTTAATTTATTTAATGCTGTGTGATCTTGCAAAACTCTTGCAAGAGTAAACAACGTTAAAAAATTTGTGCTAAAACAAGTGGTTACGCTTTTTTGAATAAATATTTGCCAAATGTGATCGTACCTTAAGGCATTCATTTATATAAAGAGCTACGATTGAAGCTAAACTTGAACAACACAAAGACCAATTATTAAGGCTAAAATTGAATTATATTGAATTCAAGCTAAAATTAAACAAAAAAAAAAATACCTACGATTGAATCTAAATTTAAACAGTATAAAAACCTACAACTAAAGATGAAATTGAACGACATAAAGACCTACGATTGAAGGTAAAATTTAATTACATAAAGACCAATGATTGAAGCCAAAACTGAAGAACATAGGGTTGAAGTTAAAATCTAATTATATGAAGACCTACTATTGAGTCTAAAATTGAGCAACTACTATTGAAGCTAAAATTTAACTTTATAAAGACCTACGATTGAAGCTAAATTTTAAAAACATAAAGATCTACGAATAAAACTAAAAGTGAACAACATAAAGACCTACTGTTGCCGCTACAATTCAATTACATATAAACCTAAGATCGGAACTAAAATTCAACGACATAAAGACCTACTATTGAAGATGAAATTAAACAACGCAAAGACCAATGGTTAAAGCCAAAATTGAAGAACACAAAGACCAAAGATTGAAGCTAAAATTTAATTATATAAAAACCTAAGATTGAAGCTGAGATTGAACAACATAAAGACCTATTATTGAAACTAAAGTTGAACTTTATAAAGATCTACGATTGAAGTTAAAATTCATAGACATAAGATCTAGGCTAAAATTGAGCAACATAAAGAAGTAGAAATGTAATTCTAAAAAGATCTACGATTGAATCTAAAATTGAACAAGTAAGAAAGTATAGTCGATCAAGCCCGACCATATAATGCCCTACACCCAGTATATGTATAAAAACTTTTTCAGAAATGAAATGGGAGCGTATCTCCCATTACGACCTATTATGGACCGATTATCCAAATTCTGTGAATATAAATATTATGTATGTTATACTTTATCTTGATATTAATACTTTTAAGAGATTAATGGAGTATAAAGTGAATTACGGGTTTTATATGGGAGTTATGATTAGTTATGGACCGACCGTTATAAAATTAGGTGTCATAATTTTGGTACATTTGAAAACTATTTGTGTTGAATTTTATTTGGATACTAAAAGTTTTAAGGAATTTATGGTCGTTTAATTAATTTTCGAAAGTGGGCTTTATATGAGACGACAAATTATGGACCGATCATCATAAAATTATACCATATTATATGTATATAGTATATGAAACATATTTGTATGCAATATTATTTGGATACCAACATTTTTAAAAGAGTTCTGCAGTTTAAAGTCATTTTCGATAGTGGGGCTTATATGGAAGCTTTGATTAATTATGGACCGATCTTCACAAAATTTGTAGATGTGATTTGGCTTCATTTACTACTCATTTGTGTTAAAAGTTGTTTGGATACTTGCATAATTCAAACATTTATGATCGTTAAACTCCTATTTCGGGAGGGCATTTAAATGGGGTCATGTGAAATAATAGACCGATTTCCATCAGTTTCAATCCCATTCGTTCTTGGGCAGAAAAAATATCACGTACCAAATTTCATTAAAATATCTTCAAAATTGCGACCTATAATCTGCGCACAATCTTTACATGGACAGCCAGCCAGACAGACGGACGGACAGCGTTAAATTGACACAGAAAGTGATTCTGAGTCGAGTGGTGTACTTTAAGGTGGGTGTTGGACCAATATTTATGGGCTTTACAAACATCAGCACAAATCCAAATCACTACTATGATGTAGTATATAACAACATAAAGAGCTACGTTTGAAGCAAAAACTGAACTTTAGAAAGATTTACGATTGAGGCTAGAATTTAACTGCATAAAGACCTACAATTGAAGCAAAATTTGAGCTTCATAAATCCTTTAAATTAATTTTGCTGCTTGTAATTATTTAAAAGTTGATATTGATTGGTGTTGATTGGATCAAAATGTTGTGCGTTCCATCAGTGAAAGCACTTTTGTGCTGGCTATAACTATAGTCGGCTAAGCCACATTTCTTTAGACTTTGTTTAAAACTATTTGTTTTTGCTGTCTTTCAGTTTCTCTCTCTACTTACGTTTATTCATTTTTATGGGCATTGTTTGGTTTTTGGAAGTACTGTCATACTTTATTGACATGCTAAAAGGTCAGAATATTATCTCTTTTATAACGGACTTGTGTAATGCTCTGCATGTAAGTATTTCTTTTAAGCTTAATACAAACTCTGTAGCAGCTTTAATAATAAATTTTTTTTTTACATATTCTTGCAGGGATTATTTATATTTTTTAGCATTATTTTTAATTCACGTATCTACCAATATATACGAAAGAGGTTTGCTGATACATACTGCTATTTTGCTTCTAAAGTTTTAATTATTTACACATAAAATTTCTAATTTTGGTTTTAGATTTTTGCCAGCACGATATGCCGAACATGAGTTGATAACATTAACGTCAGGAACGTCTTCTTAGTTATTATTAATATTAATGATCTCAAGAGTACAATTAACTATTTGTAAATATTTAAACTGAAATATTAAAATACTGTTAGTCCGCTTTCACACTCTTCAATGCTGGCACGTCAAGGCAAGTATTTTTGGGTGAGAAGGAAAAAGAGAATATAAGGTGTACAAACTTGACGGTACTAGTCAATTTTCTTACTTGCGTTTTGTGTGTAAATAAAATGGCAAGTTTAAAAGAGAATGGAACAAACACTGGTTAGCTGAAACTGAAGTGTGTGAAATAGGACTTAGATTTAGCCAGTGTACCTTTAACATTTATTTATTAAGTATTAATATCTTAAATGAGAATTTTTCCTCTTGCGAGTATTAATTGTAAAAACTTTTTTAAAACATTTATTCGAAGTCTACTACTTCTAGTTAAATATACAATTTATTTAAAAGTATTAATATCTTATAACTCAAACGATATTCATATTTATTAGCCCAATCATGAATAAAAATTCCGCGGGAGTTTTTTTTTTAAGTATTAATATCTTACAACTCAAACGATATATTTATCAGCCCAATCATGAATAAAAATTCCGCGGGAGTTTTTTTTTCTCTTCCTCCATTTTTCCTATTCAAATTCAATGTTAAAAAAATAAAAAGGGAAAAAACTCCCGCGGATTTTTTATTCATGATTAAGCCGTATATAAAAGAGATTTAATTAATATTAGGACGACTAGTTGTAAGTAGTTAAGCAACTTAAACTCAGATCGGTATGTCATTCTAGCAAGGTAAAGACTTCTAAGCTATTTAAATTCATCACTTAAAACACACCTTTTTTATAAAGCTTTAAAGAACACTTACATACTCGTACTTCGTACATAATACTTGCGGATACATAAATTTTAATTATTAAAACAACAATTTGTATTCATAAATGTGTCTCATTAAAAGCTGCTATTCATTCATTTACTTTGCTTACAAACATCATGTTCATTCAATTAGGGCTGTTTTAAGCTGCTTTGGTCAAAGATACGTCAAGCGCTGGACAAACTGAACGACAAATGTTTAGATGAACACAAACAGCTGAACAGCTGAACATTTAAAGAGAGATTATGATAATAAACAATTTGTGTATTTTATCTGAAATAATTAATTGAAATATTTTTTTTTAAATAACACTCAGTGTGTGTCAATTGTATTAAGAAGGTATCTACGCAAAGCTGCTTTTCGAATTTGAATGACAAGAAACTAAATTAATATATTTACACTTACACCCACAAAGTCATATGTAGAACACTTACGACTAAAAACTTATTGAATCGTATTTAAGATGAACTTAAATTTAAAGTTGAATAAAAACTCAGTGTGATATTTTCATTCTGGTAATTTTTTTTATTAACTTTGTGTAAATCATTTATAAATAAAAACAAGTAAGAAAGTATAGTCTGTATAGGGTACGAACCGAGTTTTAAAAAGTCATGACTACATAGAATTTGACGTGGTAGTAAAAAATTATCAAGGACAGAAATGTAGCCCTTACAGACCCATGGATATCGGTATACAAAAGGTTATGATCCGACTAAAAATAGCGACACAGTGAACAGGCAAAATGTATGTATACACAATGGGGCAGAATCAAAATTATTTGGAAATAAATTTTTCATTTCTAAAGCGCTGTACGATCAAGACCAAATTTAACATGAAAAAAGAAAAGCAGCATTCATGTTAAAATTTTGATAATGGACACCACAAGCCCTCTATTAGCTTTATTTTTGAAACACTTATACAATAGAAATGTATTAAAAGTATTGGCCATTGTTAGCTTAGACCTGTTCCAATATTTCTGCAAAAAAAAAACAAACTGTTAATCTTTTGAGCCCAAGAACGAATCAAGCTAATTTGGGATAACCTGTTCTGAAGTGAAATGTATGAAATGCGAACATTCTGTATTGATCGAAACAAATAGTGAGGTAAAACCTCCCAACAACTACATTCTAAATAGTTTTCAACAGGTATTGCAATATGTGGCCGAGTGTTGTCATTACAGAATATTACGCTTTCATGTCTGGCCGCATATTTTGGTCTGTTTTCGGCCAATGCTCGCTTCAAACGAAGCAGTTGTATTCGGTTTAGATTAACGTGGCCCTGTGATGGCGTGGCCACGATTCGGCTGGTTGGTTAGTTATTTAACGTTTCTCGTTATCGTAATGGATCTATTTTGTATCGCAGCTAGTGATTCGGTGCAAATGATTGCATGATTTCCTTTAAAAACATTTAAGCAGCATCGGTCACGAAATTTATTGCTACTTCCGCTATAGTATATTAAACTAGGGAAATACCCTCACATAAAACATATTGGTAATTCCTCTTATTTCAAATAAATACTATCTGCACACAAAACAAAAATGTCAACTAAAATCAAACACAATTATTTGCTTTCATTCTATAATATTACTCTTGAGTTTCTATAAATAAGTGTAGTGAAATTCAAGAGAATTACTAACATTATTTATGCATGTGTCTTGCTAAATGAAAGAAAATGGAGGGGATTGGATAAAAATTACTCACATGTAAACAATTCGTAGCAAAAATTTTATAAATAATAGACCCCTATAATAATGTTTATTGTTTAAACAATCTAAAAGCAGCAAATATTCTAACAATATGAGTAATAAGTAAAAATAAAGAGCCTAATAAGAGAGTTTAGGCGTAAGTGTAGCTGTGATAGAGAGGCCAACAAAAATGCAAAAAAAACTCACACTCGCACACACACACACAAACAAACACTCCCAAGTTGTGAGTATATAAGTGAGTAATTTTAACAAAAATCTACACAGATACATACGAATTCCTACAGAAACAAATATAACAAGCAAGAGCAACAATAAGAATAATAAAAGATACAAAAGAACGAATAAACGAACAACAACAAAAAAATAACTTAAATAAACAGCATCCGTTGAATGCAAATAACACAACAGCAGCAGGAAAAAGCAAAAAAAAAAAAACAAAATTATACAAAAACACTAGTAATAGCGTATAATAATGAACGAAAGAAGGCATTCCTTAGATTGACTTTGCGGTATATGTAGTTGGTTGGTTCAGTTTTGTTGTGATTTAGTTGAGTTTAAATTGGTGTTAAAACACAAAAATATTTCAAAGAAAAAAAAAAAAACAAAAAATACATCAATCTAACAAATACAAGTGACAGACAAAAATTTGCTGTTGTTGTATTTTTAAAAGATTTTTGTTTTTGTTGTTTGGGAAAAATTAAAATAAATTTGTTAAATTGTTAAGTGAGTGTGATGAATAAATGTGTGAGTATTCAACAATGTGTGGATGTATGCAAGTATGTATGTATATTATTATGTTATTGTTGTATGAGTGTAATTTTGTTTTTAGTTGGTGACATTAATTTATAGAACAATTTTGTTTAAAGTAGATACATACATATACCTACATATTAAAATTAAGACGAGTGTTTTAGGTAAACTAAATAAATATGCGGGTTGTTTTGAGATTAAAATTTGTTAAAATTTACAAAAACATCATTTCAATTGCCAAAATATTTAAGAAATATGTACATATGTATATGTATATATGTATGTACATACTCGTATGTATGTATCTGTAGTGAACCAGATAATAAATAAATTGTATACTGATAATGCTACCAAATTGTTATAGTTAATATTTGGAATTAAACAACTAAAAAAGTTTAATAGGGCTCTTCCAATCATATGATACCCTACAATGAAATAAAATATTAGTATGTATGTAGGTACATATTAATATAATTTTTTTTTTTAACAATCAAAACAAATGTAGTCTTTAGATAAATCTACAATTGTTAAAAATATTGAGATGTTAAAAATTTCGGTTCATCAGCAACGTACTGTTTACGGTGGAGTTATATTTTTTGCTTGGACCAGCACTCAGAGGATGACTCCTACTCATGCAATGCATTGTGTTGGAACTAGGATATAGGTTATTGAGGGAAGTTAGTGGGAGTAGTATTTTTAAACACTTTATTTGAATGAATACTTTTGCAGGAAGTTTATTCCACTAAAGAACGAATTTTTCCCAGTAATGTATTGTGTGATCCACTGTCCACCATGGATGGATGTGTCCTGACTGAAGACGGTATAAGGTGCTGAAAAGGTGTCGGAAAAAATTGGAATAACATGAAAGTTTTGACAAGCAGTAGAAGCTTTATCAATTGTTGTTATGAATTCTATATCGCTCGATTTAATTCACTGTTAAATTAATAGATCTGTAATATCGTAAAATTCGTGATACTTTCGCTCAATAAAATCGTTCTTCTAAGAATTTGAAAATACAAGAGCTTTTGTTGAGAAGCCTTTACAGTGTCACTTTAAGTGATTATGACATTTTATGTTGAAAATTCGGCTGGATATGCAATTACGATGAATAAAACAGGTGGTGGCAGATGTTAATAACAAATTTTTGACCTATTATTGATGATATGGATATTATAACATATGGTAAAAACAGGACGATGATACGTGTAACACAGCGATCGAAACAAGAAAATTATTGCAAATTATCCCTATTGTATAATTTCAAAAAATTTAGCTGTTAATTGCCTACCCCATATTGTGATTTAAAAGCACTGGATAGTCCAATCGAATCAATTACAGCCAAAAACACTAAATTGGTGACTTGGTTAACGAAATGGATCCGTCATTTTGCCAAAATGTGATAAAAAAAAGGTTGATATAAACATCTCTATGAGGGGTCGTGTGGAAATCTGTTCGCTGTCATTTATTATTTATAATTGTAAAACTAATTAGTTGCAATACATTAAAAATTTAAGTGATTTTTGCTGTAATTTCAGACTTGAGTCCAGCCTCAAGACATTGACTTAAAGTTGCATTATATCAGATATTATTCTGCAATAAAAAAGAAGTTTGAATTAAAGCCACATGTTTTTAGTTCAAAATATATTTACATTTTTCAAATATCCTTTAATAGGAACCAAGTCAAATTCTAACAAAATATTCAATTGTTTGCATTTTTTTGTTGGTATAGTTTAGTATACAGTGTTCTGACACTTCCTTTATTGAAGTATATTTCGGTTTTACTACCAGGCCTATTACATCTTAAAGAATTTCCGATATCTGGGTATAATAACCATTTAAATGAATCGCTAAAGTTAACTACATAACTCCAAACAACTAGCCTGAGTTCTAGATAAAACTAAAATATGCCTAAAGAAAATCATTACATCGGAAAATTTATTGACGATGAATAGCTATACCAATATTTAACGCTTTTTAGTAATACGCAAACTGATAGATACTCTTCTCTTCTGCAACATGGACACAATTTATATATTTTGTTATACGAAAATTTACTCAGAATTCTGTTAATTCTAATGTTAAACTGCTTAACATGTGACGAACTGCATTCAGGAATAATTTTTGTTCTGAAGAAGGGATTCAATTCAATTCAAGTTTAGTTGTAATCGTGAATATATTACAATCCAAGTTAAGTTTCTATAGTGGATATTTAACAATCCAAGTTTAGTTTCAATCATGGATATTTTTCAATCCAAGTTAAGTTTTAATCGTGGTTATTTTTCAGTTCAAATTTAGCTTCAATCGTGGATATTTTACAATTTAAGTTTAGTTTCAATCTTGGATATTAACCAATCTAAGTTTAGTTGTAATCGTGAATATATTACAATCCAAGTTAAGTTTCTATAGTGGATATTTAACAATCCAAGTTTAGTTTCAATCATGGATATTTTTCAATCCAAGTAAAGTTTTAATCGTGGATATTTTACAGTTCAAATTTACAATCCAAGTTTAGTTTTAATCCTAGATATTTTACAATTCAAGTTTTGTTTCAATCTTGAATATTAACCAATCTAAGTTTAGTTTCAATCATAGATATATTTCAATCCAAGTTTAGTTTTAATCGTAGATGTTTTAAAATCCAAATTAAGTTTCAATCACAGATACTTTACAATCCATATTTAGTTTTAATCGTCATAAGTTTTCAAGATAAGTTTTAATTGTGGATATTTTACAGTTCAAATTTATCTTCAATCGTGGATATATTACAATCCAAGTTTAGTTTTAATCCTAGATATTTTACAATTCAAGTTTAGTTTCAATCTTGGATATTAACCAATCTAAGTTTAGTTTCAATCATAGATATATTTCAATCCAAGTTTAGTTTTAATCGTAGATGTTTTAAAATCCAAATTAAGTTTCAATCGCAGATACTTTACAATCCATATTTAGTTTCAATCGTTATAAGTTTCCAAGATAAGTTTCAATTGTGTATAATTTACAATCCAAGTTTAGTTTCAATCGCGAATAATTTACAATCCAAGTTTAGTTTTAATAGTGAATATTTTACAAACCCATTTAAGTTTCAGTCGTGGATATTTTTCAATCCAAGATAAGTTTCAATCACGTATATTTTACAATCCAAGTTTTGTTTCAATCTAAATCATTTTAACTTTCGGTTATGTCATTGTTGACAAGTACTTTCTACACTGCTGACACTACTTTTAATTTTTTTTATTTTATTTTTATTTTATTTTTATTACTTTAATAATACCCAAACTAGTTACAAGTAATGAGTTCAATAACAAATTGATTGTTGGGTTTCACAGAAGGCATTATCAGTAAGAATATGCTAAATATGTTCAATGTATGTAAATGACTAGAACGGTGGCAATTATATAAGAGATAAATAGTATGTACATAAGCCTTTATATGACTATCTACTACTTTCAGGTAATGCAAGCGGTATGTAGTCAAATTTAAAAAGTGAGTTATTAAGTAATTACAGGAAGTGACACATTTTTTCTGGGTATCTATTAACAAATTCTAACTAATAAATAAACAATATACTCGTACTCGTACATACATACATATGTATGTATGTTACTAATTAAATAACATTAATTAACAAGTTAGCAATTAACACAAATTTGTTAGAAAATTGTTGCCAACATTTGTGAAAACTTAATTATTGTAAATACTATTTGCCATAATTTGTCCCAAAACAGAAAACTTTAGTTCAACAAATTCTAACAACATTGTTTTTGTATCTAATCTACAAATAAAAATACCTACATACATATATTCAAGTATGTACACAAATGTACTACTGAGTGACTGGCTGAGTCAATGAGTGGATTGTATGAATGAACGAATAATGAGTGTATTTCTAACAGTTGAATACACAAAATTGTTGGTTGCTGCTGCTGCCTGCTGTTGGTTGTTTGGTTAATTGAAATAAATTGAATTTTATTGTTGTTAATAAAACAGAAAAACAAACAAGAAAACAAAAAACAAAGATGAAATAAATAAAATTTAACAACAACAAAAACAACTGATTGTGAGTGAGTTCATACATCATCATATCAGCAATAATAATACAATACAGTAACAACAATGCGAACACATACAGATCAGCAACAACAGCAACAACAGCAACTTTTTAATAGCGGTAGCAGCATCAATAACAGCCACTCTGTGTTTCATCCATACATCCATTCAACCATCCATTCATTCATTTAATGCAGAATCCACCAAAACAATGAGAATCAACCAATCGACCGTCTCAACGTCAAGAGAATAAACAATCGGCGGATTCAACGACAGACTGACTACTTTAACAAAACACAAACCCAAACAATTGTATTAGAGTAGCCAGAGTAATTGATTAAACGAATTGTCATAATAAATTTGAAACCAAAAATCGCTAATGTAAACTAAGTCCGAGCAACTAGACCAAGCTGTAGATATAGCATAGAATACTCTTTAAACAACTAATAGATATTTTACAAGCCCAGATTCAATTGTATGTATTTTACAATCCACTTTTAGTTTCCATCATGAATATTTTACTATACAATTTAGGCTTCAGTCGTGGATATTTTACAATCCAAATTAGGCTTTAATCCTGGCATCAATCGTAAATATTTTACAATTCAAGTCAATCCTTAAACGTATATAGTTTCTAATCCTGCTTAAGCTTCAATCGTGGATATAAACGTGAATATTTTGTCATCGGAATTAAGCATCAATTGCGGTTATTTTACAGACCGAATCGGGCTTATATAATGTATATATTACAATTCGCGTCCCGCTTCAATCGTATATAGTGTCTAATCAAAGTTTAGCTTCAAGAGTCGGTAGTTCCACGTTTAGTTTCAATAGTCGATATTTTACATTCAGATTCAGATTTCAATCAAGAATATATTCTAAGCCATGTTAATTTCGTTCTTGGATATTTTACAGTCTTGATTATTTTACAATTCAATCTTAAATATTTTTCAATTTACATCGGTTTTAATCTTGAATATTTTACAATCCAAGTCGGGCTTGACATCTTGAATATTTGGCAATCCAAATAAGGCTTTAATCTTAGGAATTTGACAATGCAAATCGGCTTTAATCTTGGATATTTTACAATCCAAGTCGGGCTGTAAATCTTGAATATTTTGCAATCCAAATAAGGGTTTAATCTTGGAAATTTGACAATACAAATTCGGCTTTAATCTTGGATATTTTACAAAGCAAGTCAGGCTTGAAATCTTGAATATTTATAATCCAAATAGATATTTTAGATATTTTTCAATATAAATTGTCTTGAATACTTTACCATCCAAGTCATTCTTGAAATTTTACAGTACAAGTTTTACTTAGCTTTATTCGTGTCCGTCATTCAATATCTTTATTGGCGAATATTCCAAGCTTCCTATTAAGAATGTTACGTTTCCAATAATTTTCAATTTCTGGATCTAATACTCATTTGTAATAATTTCCAGCAATAAACTAACTCCGAACATCTATCCTGAGCTTTAGATAAATTAACCAACACGATTCACGTTAATTAAATAGATTCATGTATCGGACAATTTATCGAAATGGCTGGCCCTCATTTCTTCTTTATTTTGGACACAATTCATAAAATTTCATTCAAAGACTTTCAGTATCTTTTGGCAGAATGCTTGAATGGTTTAAGCTATTATGTGATCAGATTATAAGGATTTGCATAGTGAAGATTTGTGCCTTAGTATTAAGTGGATAATTTTGTAGTCCATTAGTAGTTTATTTAAGTCAGTTCGACCTACAATTTTCGGTTAGTTTGAAAACTTTAGAAAATATTTCCCAAAGTAAGGAACGCAGAAGTTTGAAATTGCCACCTTCGTGAAAAATTCTAAAGAAGCCCGCAATTCTTTAATTATTTTTTTTTGAAATTGCCACCTTCTTGAAAAATTCTAAAGAATAGTTACGAAGCCCGCAACCCTTCCTTGGAACAGCTCTGGGACCAATTCTTTAATTATTTTTTTTTAAATATTTCTTTTAAAAATTTGTTTTTAATATAATTAACAAACATAAACTGCGAAACTTTTTGGCTTATATGCAGAAAACACCCAGAGTCTTTGGCGGGAATCGAACCCGCAACCTTCTAACTGATAGTCCTGAACACTTTCGCCTAGTCTTGCAGGGCACCCATGATTATCACTCTCGAAACAAGAACGACGCAAATCGAATCACTTTTTTCTATACAAATGTAATAATGGGTCCAAAATTTAAAAATTTAGCCAGCAAAATCATATTTTTATTAAAGGAATAAAAACATATGTGTACGTACATGCATATGTACATACATAAAAACATAATAAAAATTTATTTAATAACACGTAACTGCTTATTGTAAGTATGATTAAAATGTAAATTCCCCCTTTTACACACAAGTAGCCAAAATATTCACATGTAATTATTGAATTATGGTATACATATAGCGACGCAAATCGAAACGATGCAAAGCGGATTAAACCACATTTAGAAAGGCGACGCAAATAGGATAGACGCAAATCGGGGCTCTAGTGTAACTAATAACCCTTCTTAAAAACGGTTCTCTAACTAGTTCTTCAATCAATGTTTGGAACTAGCTTTGGGAGGCGGTGAAGGAAATTTTCATTTTTATTACATTACAAAAGTCTATAGCCAGCAATGGCTAATGATTCTTGGTTATGTTTCTTGTCTTAGTCCTTTAAATTTAAAGCAAAAATCACCAAACTTGTGTAGGCTCTTGAAATGCTTTAATCTGGCCACAATGAACAGCGTTGCCAACTTGCTGCGTTTCGCACCATTTTTGGTGTTTTTTTAAATTTTTTGTGCGAAAAATTTCTTAGTTGGTGCGCGGTGCGCTTTTTTGTTAATTTCGGTGCGTTTTTTATTTTTTTCGAAAATGTGATGAAATCTTTCTTTTTACTAATTTTCAATTGCAGTTTTTTTAAAAATTAAAAGTTGCCATATTCATAAAAAATAGAGAGGGTTTGAAGTGTGCTTTTAGACAAAATTTTCATACAAAATTTTCTTAAAGTACATTTGAAGTCTACTCTAATTTTTTATGAATAAGGGCATAAATCTATACGATGAAAAAGGACGCTATTAAATGAAAATAAAAATTCTTACGTAGCCTGATGGTTGGGTCTACGGAACTGTAGGCGGATAACCAGAGATAGAGTCCGAGTTGAGCACTAACAAGTTTTATTGGTGCATGTTTTTTTAAATGGCACTTTTTTATTTTGGAGCGTTTTGAAATTTCAAAGTTGACAACGCTGACAATGAAATCAGATCATATCATACCATTTTTTTTCATTTATGTATGTATGTAGGTAGGTATAAATGGAAATAACAAAATTGTTCTCATTATTATGGGAATATTTGCCGTTGTTATTGTTGTTATTTTTATTAATAATAATTTTCCTACACGCCAGTATTATTGTTTGATAATTTTCTGTTTAATATTTTTGTTTATTCATAAACAAAATTATTTACCACTCATACTGCTTGATACAAATTTATGTAAATCTCACTCTCTCTTAATTCAACAGATTTTTTGCTGGCTCTGTGTTTTCAATTTACACTCTCTCTTCAGTTTGTTATTATTTTTATTAAGTGTTGCTGTTAGTTTTGGCTGCAGCAGTGTTGTTGTTATTATTGTTGTCATTACCCTTAGTATCTCTTGTTAAATTTATTGTTTGGTTTTTACTTATGCTTTTTTTGTTGTACATACACATGCATGCATAATGCTTGTACTCAAATTCACATACACAAATACTTAAGTATTTGCATGCTGATGCTTGTATGCCTGCCTGACAGTCTATTTATTGTATTTTTGTTTACTTATTTAATCATACGTGTGTATTGGTATGTTGTGGTCGCTGCTAGTCAGTGGTATTTTTTTTTGTTTTGTAATTGCTGTTGTTTTCATTATTCAGTGTGTCCAAAGATTGTTTAATTTACATCAACGAAAAGTTTAAATTGTGTTGAGTTGATTTTTTGCTTATTTTGTTGTTGATGCTGCTGCTGCTACTACATATCCATCTGGGTACACTGTGCATAAACAACTACTGTTGTTGGTAGCAAAGTGCTATTGCTATTTTGGTTTTATATTGAGTGTCTTGTTGTATTTGTTTGTATATTGTGGAAGTCTCAATTGTGATCTCGTAAAGTAAAGTGTTTGTTCGGTAAAAAAATAACACAGATAAAAAGAAATTTGTTCTAAAAGATAAATTTGGTAAGAATTTATTTGCAAACAAATAAAAAAATAGCAGAAAAGTATGTATGTATATCTACATACTTGGCGTTAGTGGTTTTAGTTTGGCTGTATGCTTTATACCTACATATTGTGTTTGTTAAGATTTATGAAGTCCTCTAAATATATTTATATATACATATATGTACATATGTATAGGTATGTACACTCGTATGTACATGCATATAAATAATTGAAAGTGAAATTTTTTTAAATAAATTAAAATTTAATTTAATTAATAATTTTAATACAGTAACTACCTATTATTTATTATATAAAACAGTTTAAATAAAGTTTGAAATAATTGTTAAACATTTTAGCAATATTGCTTTAAATGTACAAATGCATCCATGTGTAAGTATATAGGTATGTAAGTGCTGCGACTTGCCCAAGTTAAAAAAATTAAAAATCTAAAAAAATCAACCAAAGGAAGAAAGCATTTAAAGTCGGTATAATAACATAAAACAAAGAAAGTATAGTGCCAAATTTGAGAAAAAATTTTAGAATTTAAGACACTTAAAATACCTAATCCGATAGACGACCATAGGCCCTTAGAATAGTTGCATACAAATGTTAGAACGTTAGTTATGGGTCATTCCATGGCATTTCGACCCAGTTGAAAAAAAGATCTTTGGATTTTTTCAGAGATATATATTCAATATACATATAATTTCATATATACATATAATTTCATTTGTAACACATTGAAATACATATAGGTTGTAGAAATTATAAAACGATAGACATATCTAGCTATGTATGTACATACGCGCCTCTGTCTGACTATTGAAGGCCCGGTATGGCCATGATTGATTAGAAATGTTTGGTATTGATTGATATCGGTCAATTAGAACCAGAATTATGGAACTTGCCATTAATAATGAGAAATCGAAGGGAATTGAATATATGTAACTGTCATATAATATTCCAAACATTCTAAACTAAAATTAAAAGTTTGTAATGGTAATGGAGAGATTTAAAATTAACACTGTATAATTAGTTTCATTTAAATTTTATTTAATTAAAATATAAAATTTATTTATTAAATTTCTATGAATGAAAGACAAAAATATTAAAACTTTTATCGCTTTAAAATCAAGTGATAAAATTCAAAGACTATTTTATACTCTTCCAGCTTTATAAACTTTGCAGATATTTCACTTTATACACAGTCTGTAATGGTATTCTTACAATATCTACATGATTATTGATTGGTATCGTTCTTTTATAATCAGAATTGTGGACCAAAATTTTAGACAACTTAACTTCTATAAAAGGCCAATAGATTTAGGGTACATAATTAATGGAATATGTCTTTAGGGTATATAAATGCCTATAGAATAACAGTCTACAGTGGCTCACAGCTTATTTTATGTAGTACTCATTTGTTCATGTCGCAGCTTATGAGTTTCGAAAACTTTAACTTAAAACTTACAATTACACGATTTAATATTTGGTGTGATAGCCTCTATTATCTACAATAGATTTATGACAATTTGGCATAGATGCGACCAGTTTTTTGGTAATACTTGTTGAAATATTCGACTTTGTGAATTTATTGGTAAAATTACTCGATTATCAACGTCTAATAATCGGAATCTATCAATTGATAATTCATTAGTAGCGGGTTTTTGTTAGAAATTTTGTGTTTTCTAATGCCAGTTTCTAAAATTTACCATAAATTTTCAATAACATTAAGTGTTGGCGACTGTGGTGGCAGTTTGCACAATACCCAATTTGTGCTTTGTATCGTTATCCTGGTAAAACCGAAAATCTGATCTTATAACCAGGTTCTCTGCGCTTTCCAGCAATTGTTAAACTTAGTTCCGACCGAAATTTAGCCTGAACAGTTTGTTTTTCGGGTTTAAAAACAGTTTATTGCGTGCAATTTGGTCATTAAAATCATGTTGGCACAAGAAACTTCGAATATGCTGTTTTCAAATATACATATAATATATAACAATTATATAATAATTATAAACGGCAATGTTTGTTCATTGGTACACCCTATTGTGTAATCAGTATGTTCCATTATTTTTTTATTGAATTCTATCTTAATACTTTCTTCTAATATGCAATATGTGCTGGACAATAATTTAGAACGTGGAAGTCAATTTATTTATATTTTTAGTTGTTCACTGTAAATTTTTAGGAAATAACATGTTGAAAATATTTCATTAAACATTAGATTAATGATCATGATCATAGGTACACAAATGTTACACATGCTACAAGGCGTAGGTAAACAACCCGTTAAGAGGTCTCTTTAACTTATAAAGAATTAGTGGCAGTCCCATTTATGAGCTCCGCCTCAATTCAAAAATATCTTTCAACTGAATTCGGTATTGGCATTTCTTCTACAATTATAGACGAAGACTCAATGAAAAAAATCTTGCGTGGAAGTATTGTTCAGCATAAGCTACATGTTTTAAAAATGAACTTAGAGTCCTGGATTCGCCCAAGACCATTTAGAAAATAATTTTCTGCAGCGATGAATCAAAATTTTGTAGGTTCGGATATGATAGAAAAAGTGTCTCTAAACATGCAAGACAACCTAAAGTAGACTTCTAAGACCATAAGACATGCGGGTGGTGGGAATATGATGGTGTGGGCAGCATTTCCTGAGCATGGTGTTGGTCCTATACATAAGGTCAATGCACAAATGGATCAGTATGCCAAAACGCAGCTCTCGCATTGTGTGCAATTACCTGAAGCATAATAATATTGATGTCTTGTAATGGCCAGCCCAATCTCCAGATGTGGAGAAAAAATAAAACGGCAGTAAGATCCAAGAATTTGATCGATTTGTGGAATGAAATCCATCAGATTTCAGATCAGAAGATCTGCAGCTGTTATTATAAAGAAAGGATATCATACTAAATATTAAGATTTAAATATTTTTTTTGTTTATCTTATGAAATAAAATTTTTATTTTGTGCTAAATTAGTGTCCAGAGTTTTTTTTTGGGTAGTTGTATTCTGTAGAGAAAACTACTGAAATAAAACAAATTAATAATACAAGTGGAGTGGTGTCATCTTGGGGTGACATATAACACGTTTGAAAAACAAACGAATATAAAAAAAAATTGCTTTAATTGTTAAAAGTTGCAAAGTGTGCTAAACTTCTGTCCACCAGTGTAGATAAAAATTTAAAATTTCAAACCAAATGGCCTTTAATATAAATTAGCTAAATCTTAAATTTATTTTTACTATCTTTTTAACTTATAATTAATTTAATTCTTTTAATACGAACTTTAATGTATTTGTATGAAAATTTTGTCTAAAAGCACACTTCAAATCTTTAATATAATATATAACTATTAACTTGTTTTCATAACAAGCCAAAATTTATCTAAAGTATACTAACAAAATTTGCAAATTAGTACCCTTACCACCTTTAACAGCATCCATTTTAACAACAGCAATAATAACGAGATAAATATAATAACCTGTCAAATGTTTTTGTATACCTACAGATAAATTACACGTATGTACAACCAATAAAGGAAACGGACATGCGCCATAGTGTAGAAAGATAAATAACAACAACTACTAACAAGAAACAAAAACAGTTGATATGGTAGTGGTAACTAGCAGCAGCAAACAACCACAAAGATAAAAAAACTTGGCAGCAAAAATAGCTAACACTCTTTGCTAAACACACATACGCTAAAGAGCCAAAAATCAAAACAAGTTAAGAGAGAGAGAGAGAGATAAATACATAAGACAAAGAGCGTGAGTGCTTAAACATTGAGTATGTTTAAGTAAAAGCACTCAGAATTAGAAGTTAATAAAACCAGTTAATATCTTTATTACTCCGCAATTGGTTATTTTAAACAATAACAATAATAAATTGAAAAATGGCGTTTACCCGCCATCAAATTGAAAAAAGACGTTTAATTGAGTTGGTTAAATTGAATCCCATTTTGTGGGATTGTCGTTTGCCACACTACAAACGATCGGACAAGAAAAAGGCCCTAAAGTGGATTGAACTGGGCCGTATATTCAGTGTTAATGGCGAAAGAGTGCAAAGAACATTTACTTCTTTAAGAGAAATCTTTCGCAGAGAATTAAATCACGAGAAAATGCTGGGCGCCCGCTTTAAATCCAAGTGGGAGTATTATGATGAAATGGCATTCCTAAAGGAAGTAATAAGAGAAAGAAAGTAAGTTCAAGTTAAGAATAATTTGTATTTAAGGAATTATACGATTATTTATATTTATGTTTTTTTTTAAAGATCACGCGAACGAGCCAAATCCAATGATGTTATGCCACCAAATTTGAATACCACCAATAATAACACCTCTACCGGCATAGATGAGTACCAGTATTTTGCTCCCAATGATCCCAACAATCCACAAAATCAATCCACCACACCGCCCATAACTACCACGCAGGCGCCAATTTTGCCCCTAACACAACCGTTAACGGCCACACAATTATTACCTATTACCACACAAAATGGCAACTCTACACCACTGCTGCCGCCCATAACTCCCACAAATTTGCCCCTAACCATGACAACTATAGCCTCAACACAACTACAACCAGATGTTTTACTCAATTTGACACCCACAACTTTGGCAGCTTTACAAAAATTGAATGCAACTGGCAACACTTTTACCAGCCAACAACAACAACCCTCACGACCCCTCTCAAGAGCCCGATCTCTAACCATACGTTCTTGTTCCTCTTCGCCCTCTATATACATTAAAGATGAACCCGACTCTTTAGAGGACACCATTTCGTTGGACACCAATTCCAATGGTAAAATCAAAGATACTCACAAATCTCTAAACAGCCGTTCCAAGGAAACTTCCTCTAAACTTTTATTAAATTCCAAAAATCTTAATTCCTCTACCCAAAATCTAGTCATAGATGAACGAGACTGTTCGGATTTGGATGATGATCCTGATGATGATGTGGACATGCTGGATGATCGCCTATCAATAGCCACCTCCCTGCAAAGTCTTAATAAGAACACACCGGCCGTGGCCGCGGGTAATAGTAGCCAACGTCCTACACCACGTGCCCATTTGGCTCACAATTTGTTTCCCAAACCTACAGCAAGAGAGATACTCTATACGAAATTCGGGGAATTTTTGGCGGCTCGTTTGAATACCTTAAACGAAACAGTGGCCAATGAGTTGATGAATAAAATTTTAATGTTAATAGCAGAGAAGTAAATTTGAGCAATGAATTATTGTGGCAGAATTAGTTCTCTTTATAACGATGATATTTATAAAATTTTAAGGGAACTCTCGAACACAGTGAAGAAATTTGAAATGAAATGCATTTAAGTCGGTAATTTCTTTAAGGGATAGAACATTAGAAGAGGTATTATTAAGTTTATGTTTTGAATTTGGACTCTATAGACCAATCAGGACAGGGATCTACAGACTTCAAAGTCGGACACCTAGTTAAATTTTGCACAAATCTTCCAAACGTTTCAGAAACATAAAATTTACATCGTTTTAAATTTTGCAAATACCTGGGGCTTTTGACGAAGTATAATTATGTTTAAGTTTTTAATTTGAACTCTATTGACCACGAGGTTAGGGGTCTCTACTACCCAAAGAGTATATGATATATTTTGCGGTATATACTGCAAAATATATCAAATCGGATCATAAACAGAAAATTGGCATAATTTTTTATGTGTGTTAGAACTGAGGTCCTTGATATCCTATTCGTGGTTTATAAGATTCAAAACTTAAACTTAACTTTTCCACGTCTATTGTAAAATCGGTTTATTAGTTTAGAAATTACATGGTTTAAAAGGTTTAAAATTCTCAACTTAAACTCAATTTTACCTCGTCTAGGGTTGTCTTAAAATAGGTTTATTAGTTTATGTCCCATAGTTTTGTTTAATTTAAAAAGTGCTTAAGTGCCACCGCTGCTTGGAGTGTTTAAGTGAATTCTTGAAATTGACACTGTTTTGGGTCATGGAAACCAATTTTCTGAGCAGCAGAAAATTTGTTTATTAAATGGAATTTCTTCGATCTCAAGACTATTTTGTGGAATTTTTGCTCAATTTTGGATTCCAGGAAATGGAATGGAAATCATATTCTCAAGTTTTATAGTTCCTGGAATCCAACATTAAGCAAAATTTCCACAAAATAGTCTTGAGATCGAAGAATTTCCATTTCATAATCAATAGATAGATCCAGTCCTAGTACAAGAAGGGCTGATCCTTTAGTTGTAGACTTCATGTTGCTAAATTATTATTTCTTTTAGACGCAAAACAAGGAGCAAGTACAACTCAATAGATTTTTCAAACTAAAAGCATATTTAAGTGCTAGTTTCGTGGTCCTTAAATTTTGTATGTAAGAAAATGGAGTGGAGAATCTCTATGAGCTGTGTTCAGATGGTAGACGTTGTCATTTTCAAACGAAGTAGTCTGCAGTTAATTAGATCCATGTTGAAGCTAACAATCGATTGATTGAGTACTAGTTCGAGTGAAAAACTTTCACAATTTGCACGGATACAATTGTATTTCGGCCACTTTGAGATCTAGTGGTAGAAATATTTACGACTCAATGATTTTTGAATAATCAAAACGAATAAAACGTTAAGAATTCAAACTGTGCTGTTTCTTTAGCAGTATTACAGCAGGGAGGCCGACCTCCCTCACAACCCCCGGAGGTCGAACAAAATCAAGAAGTTTGTAAAATTGATCTAATTAGAAACAAATATCACAAGATATTATAACAGAGGCAAATAATGCTAAAATAGTCCATGATTATCTTTGTGGCAACCACTGTTTTAGCAATTTACTGGTACTGGCCGAGTAATAAAATTAATTCATTGATATTGTAATTCATGTTCTTATTAGGTCCACCACTATTTTACAGCAATTTAGGCTTAACAAAATCTAAATAAATGTGTTATATTCATTTTCAACAATTTTCCTTTTATAGATTTTTGTTTTCAAAATTGTTTACACAGAAAAATTGTTATTAGTATTAAGTATGAGTATTAAATTGAATTGAAATTCTCTTTATGTTTTCCATTAACTCTAAGAGTTTTAGCTTATAAGTTAGATGATTTCTACCCAAAAGACTACATACATACATATTTGTTTCAATATTATTATTAGTTTAAGTTTTATATGCAATAAGCATTTTTTTATATATAATTAAAAATATTGATATTAACTGAATGTGGTGCCAAAAAATCTTTTAAGTGGATTTTTGTTTTTTTTTTTGTATTAAAAACTATTTTAAAAATGGAAAGTTAAACGTGTTTTATTTATATTATTATTATTATCATGTATTTTAGTTTCAGATTTCACAAGGTAATATACAGCCATGTCACAAAATTTAATTGCGTTCGGAAGTGGAATTAATTCCGTATTTTGCTTCTATGTATAGAAAAAGCAAAACGAAAATTTTTTTCGGAATGCATCATCATTTGAGGTAAAACCTTTTCCAGCCAGGATATGATTTTTTTTTAGATTTGGGAAAAGGTGAAAGTCACTAGGAGCTAAATTAGAAGAATAAGGTGGGTGGTCAAGCAACTCCTACTTTAATTCGTTGATTTTAGTCATTGGTAAAACACTCTTGTGCGCTGGTGCGTTGTCTGGATAGAAAATAATTTTTTTGTTTTTGTCGAATTTTTACATTTAATTGATCCAAAATGTTTCAATAGTTCTCTCTGAATTTACTGTTTTACCCTTTTGCAGATAGTCAATCAATAAAATACCTTTGAAGTCCCACAAAACCGTTGCCATAATCTTACCAGCCGATTGAATTGTTTTTGCCTTCTTTGGGGCACTTCCTGCAGCTTCAGGTCATAGCTTGGTTTGTTCTTTTGTCTCTGGAATATAGTGGTCGATACATGTCTCATCAACAGTCATGAAACGACGCTTAAAATCCATTTTATTTTTCTTAAAACGATACAAACAAGTTAAAGAAATTTTCATTCTTATGCGTTCTTGGTCGACTGTTAAGAAATGTGGCACCCATCTTGCAAAAAGCTTTTTCATCGATAGTTCTTCATGAAAAATTAAATGGACTCGATCATTTGAGATGCCCATGATATTAGCTATTTCACGCATTTTTATTCGTCGACCATTTAGTAACATATCATACACTTTGGCTATAATTTCTGTTGTTGTTGCTGTTTTTGTTTGTCCTCAATGCTTGTACAACCACAGTTTAAATTCAGCAACCCAATTTTATGAATTTCTTGTTCCGATAAACCATTTTTATTTAAATATTTAATGACACCACGAATTTCTACTGTCTTCATTGCAAAAAAAAAAACCAATCGCGGATGCGTGTTTTTTGAACACCTATTTCTATATGAAGGAGTTGGCAGATCGAAAAGAAATTTAACATGTGTTCATAGCACAGATGTAAGTTTAAAAAACACTTAACTTTTTTCTGTTTATACCGCGCTTTCTGTTCTATGCTAAGAAATTTCCGAACCAGCCTCGTAATATTTTTTAAACACTTGGAAATTTTTGATAAAAAGTTATGGATATTAGGTATTTTCTGACCCAAAATATGTTTTGTAGTCTGTTGCAAAACTTTCTTAACTGCTCAAGTTTTACGTTGGCTCTAGCTTCGTCTTATCGCTTGTTTTTGAGTTACTGCATTGGTACTTTTACATTCCTGTTGGCAAATTCATATCGCATTTTGTAACTTACAACTTAAACAGACGATTTCTTAAATTTTGATCTGGTTTAGTCCGATTTACAAAATAATAATAAATTTTTTCTTAAAAAGCTAATTTCTTTAATAAATTTAACATATCTGCTCGTATGTATGTGTATAAATTGTCTATAAATTTTAATTTATTTTATTACAAATAAAAAAGTCTACTTTGAATTTATGTCTGGCAAAGAAATAATATATATAAGGATACATATGTACGAGTATGTGCGAATCTCTGCAAGTACTAAAAAATTGTTGCCCACTTTAACCCAAGCAACATGCAACACACAGCTCAATATTTACGAGTTCAGCCTTTTTGTAATTTTTCTAAAACATTTGTATTTTAACACTACTATACTAAATATTATTTTATTTCGGTTTATTTCTTTCAAGTAACGAATGTGTAAATTCTTTTTAGCAGCTCCTTAGAAACCCTGAGAAATACACAACGCAAAACAGTTTCGACGAATATTTTACTCGTTGAAAAGTTACTGGGTTTGGAGAAAGAAAGAAAGAAAGAATGGCAATTCAACCTTTGCATTACGAAACATGTTGAGTGTGTTCTAAACGTAATAAGATTGAATTTTTTTGGTATGAAAAAGTGCAACACATATTGTATGCAATTATAACGGCTTTTTACTGCCAAAATGCCACTTAGAAAAATAAACAGCAGAATTAGAAGTGTGAGCTGGGAGCAGATTCATAAAAATGCATACATGTATGTACAAATACTAAAATACTTGGCTAACACACACATTTTCATAAACAAGTTAGAATGCATGAATGAACTGTTAAGTTTGACACATTAAATACCCTACAGAGCGTATGTTTGGTAACAAAAAACATATGAGGATAATTGCAAGTTGTTAAAAAAAAATGTTAATAGTTACAGATTTCCTAATACGTAAATGGATCCTAAAATTTCCACATATACGCGTATAAAATCAATAATTATGCAATCATATAATTAGGTTAATCAAATTTTTCGATCTTTTCTTTTCTTCTAATAAAACAAATAATTCGAATAAGACATAATAATTTGTTCGAATAATTCGTATAATTAAAAAAAACAAAATTAATAAAATAAAATAACAAGTTTTTTTCTTCATCAAGTCAATTAATATCACTTATATCCATTTGAATAAGGTGGGGTATCAGAAAGCCATATGGCGTCAAGTCTCATTCCATTGAGCTATAAGGGCATATGCCATTAAGTCTCAATGGAATGCGTATGGAATAAAGCCATATTTTTGATAATGTTGCATGTCACCCTATTTAATGTAAAAAATGCGGTACAGTGAAATAACTTCCAAATCAAATAAGTCCCAATGGAAAAATGAAATAAATCCCAAAAATTTTTCCATACAGATTGGTACTTATTTCATAATTTTTGTTTTTTATGAAATAACTCCCAAATGAAATAAGTCCCAACAGTTTCTTTTGTCGGGATTTTCTCCTCTATGGTATATAGAATACCGGCTTCGCATTGCACAAATTTCTTGTATTGACCGCCTACGGTCTGGCGGAAGGATTTTCTCCTCCATGGCATACAGAATACCGGCTTCGCATTGTACAAATTTCTTGTATTGACGTTAATTAATTTTTATTGGGATTTATTTCTACATTTTGAAATAAGTCCCAAAAAATTGGGAAAATTATAGTGGAAAACTATTTATTTTTCCTTTTACGAAATGTTTGCATTTTTAATTCCTGCAGCTTAGAAATTTAGGATTTTTTTAAATCATTAATTTCATAGATAAATAGGCATATCAAGTGAAATAAAGCATTTGTAACGCAAAACATCAAATGGTACATAAAACCATAATGGTTTTATGCCCCATTTCAATAAAATTGTTATGAGACTTAAGGCCATATCAAAATTATGGCTTTATGTCCATTTGAATTGAGACATAAAGCCATTATGGTTTTATGTCCTATGGCTTTATGACACTGCATGTGGACTCTAAAATATTTATTTCGAACTATTCGTTCATTATTTTTTGTGCTAAATATCAGATTTACTTTAAGAATTATAACTTATTGCAAAAACATTTATATATTTCTACAAAAAGCTGAAAGTGCCACTCATCTGTGGATTGAAAAACTTTGTTTAATTTATTGTGTCTTGTCCCAAATAAACGTAAAAGTTTTTTTTTTAATAAATAAACGAGTTCAAATATATTTTATTTAGTGGTTACCTCTTTTTCGGCAAATATTTGCATTTAGACTCCTGTAATTAAAAAAAATGTCACCATAAAAATCTTTAAATAATAGATAATAATATTTCTATTAAAAACCTAGACAGACATAGAATTTGCATACCATATTACCATATTAGTATATCAAAAACCATAGTATTTGTATTATGGTATATAAATTCTATGTCTGTCAGGGGTATAAATATAATGTTTAGTTAAAAAGATGGCTTATTTTGCAAATAAAATTAAAATAGTTTTAAATTATGTTTTTTTATAGCCTATACCACCATAGTGGGTTCTTGACAGCCTACTAAATACATGTGTTCCCAGCAGTACCTCTATTCTATCGGGACTATCCCCCTGGCCCACGATGTCGAACGATAACGTTCGCTTAGATAAGACTTAAGACACAAACTTGATTGTGGAATAAACAAACTTGATTGAGTAAAAAATTGATACGATAAAAAGTTTGTGTCTTAAGTCTTATCTAAGCGAACGTTATCGTTCGACATCGTGGGCCAGGGGGTATTTGTTGTTGGCTTTGCCTTATATATAGCAATCATGATAGTTATTCTGCAGAAATTCTCTGTTATTGTTGTTGTTGTAGCAGCTAAAATATTTTCCAAAATTTAATCCAGCCAAATCCAGTTCAAGAAATTCCACTACTTCCAGTAGGTGAGTCCACTGATCTTCAGGACAAAGTGGAAGTAGGGCAGCTACGAATCTCCAAGTACTATATGTATGAGCTTTGCGAGTACATGAGTATGGTATTAAAAAAAATCATTTTTATAACCAACACCAAAAAAGATGGGGGTATATTAATTTTTCATATCATTTGTAACACATCATTCCTCATCGGACGATAGTCAAAAATTATTTAAAAAAAAATATATATATATATATATTCTGGATCCATATTATATTCTAAGACGATTGAGCAATGTCTTGCTGTCTGTTCGTTTGTCCGTCTGTTGTAGGCACGATAGAGCCTAGAAGAAAAGATCATGGCTAATTGGTATTAAAAATGGGCAACATCAGTACAAAGAAAGTTTCAGACATCACTATGCTTATTTTGCTCTCAATAACATTTAAATTTATGCATCTAGAATCTAGTTGAAATTTACACTAAATATTAGTGGTGGGTATAGAAGATTCGGCACTGCCGAATATAATAACACTCTTACTTGTTAGAAACTACTTACAGTGTTTATACTCGTATGTGTTACTTTATACTTTCGAAATATTAACAAACGAATGGCCATAAAAATAATTTTCCATAAAATAAAAACTTTTGCCAAAAACTTTATGCTGCTCTCTTTTTTTGTGCCATTTTGTTAATATTTCGCATCAACACAGAAAACTAAAGGGTCCACTGAACTCTGCCTGAAATTCAATGCTGGTGATGGTGATGGTAATGGTGCTTCTGATGAGAAGAATATGAATATGAAATAAATTATTTACTATCATTTACCTACGTAACGGAAACATCATGTGAGTCTGAACTTTTGTAATGATGCAAAAAGAATAGGATTGTTACAAATAAAAAAGTAACTTCCGTCCTATCATACTACATTTACTTTACGTTTACAATTTAATGGATTCCTTTGACATTCACATTTTAGTTGTTTTCTGTCTTTTTTTTCTAAGTTTTTGTTACAAATCATAAAATCACTGCGTGAATACTTATCTGTATATGTATGTACGAGTAATACGTTGAGGATTTATGGTCTTGTGGCTGGGTTGTAATCAACATGAACAGTAGTAGCATTATCGTCAGCACCATCATTATTGACAGCCTAATGAGGGAAAATTATTTTCCATGTTTTTGTTTCTATTAATGTTGGATTTTAATTCAAACTTCGTTTTTCCCTATAGATTTTGTTAAATACATGATTTGTTTTTCAATACCTTAAGATAGTTTAAAGAAAGGTGACCTGTAGCCATACTAATTTTATAGTATTGAATAGATACTTAAGACATTATTTTTGTATTCTCAAAATTTGTGAATACACTTAATAAATAATGTGGATATAAAAAATAATTATATTTTAGCCTTAAACGTAGCGCTTTATGTAGTATCAGTTTAGCTGCACTTATATCTTTTGTTCTTCAGTCTTCATGGAGTTCAAATTTAGCTTCAATCGTAGCTTTAACTGTAGGGGTTGCGTCTTGCTATTCAACTCTGCATTAACAGCTACCAATCTCCAGACTCCTGGAGAACCTGAACATTGACTATGAAATATTTCATTGATGTATCCTTAACGGATAACCAAATACAGTCGAATTAACAAATCATAATTTTTCTAGCAATAAACTATTTACATCTACCCAGCGGATAAAATTGCAAGTGCTTTCATTTGTAGGCCTTATAGAAGACCTGTTACATATTCTAAAAGATTCGCTACTCATTCCACTATGCCTTTTCTCAGAAGGTATATTAGAAGACGTTCAAAATTGAAAATTGCAATTCAAAAGAATATCAACAAATCAGGGTTTTAATAACAAACATGAATAGTTTTCCAATTATTCCTCTATATCGTCATTACAACAACAAACATTAGCGCAATTCACAATATTGTGCAAATCATTTCATTTGCAAAAAGGTTTAGCATAATTTTGCTCTTGCTGTGTATTTTGTCAATGTAGAGCAAAAATATGCTAAACATTTTTGCAAATGCAATGATGCAATACCATTTGCACAAGATTGTGAACTGCGCTATTATTATGCTCAATTTGTTAAACGAGTAATAAAAATTATTAAAGACAGCGTCTAGTATAAATTAACCCCCTTATTCAAAAACGATCATTAAATTTAACAAACGTTTATTAAGACAGATTTGCATATAAAAATTTGCTTCATAAACGTTTGTTAAATTTAATAATCGTTTTTAACACCCTTCTTTTATTTAATGCCATGTATTTTACTTTTCTCAATGAAGTTATTAATTTAGCAGACCCTTCAATTACGTCTTCTATGAGGCATTACTTGGTAGACATTCCAATTGCCCTTTGCCAGTTGCGAATAGGCAAGGCCTTGACTAACAATGATATAATTTTAGCTTCAATTATCAATAGTGGGTCCTTATGTTGATCAGTTTTTGCTTTAATCATATATATTTCTATTGTTAAATTTTAGCTGCCATCGTAGGTCTTTATGTAATTCAATTTTAGTTTTAATCGTGGTTCAATGTCAGCTTCACTCTTAGGTTTTTATGTGGTCAATTTGAGCTTCAATCATTGGTCTTTATTTTATTTTTTTTTTATCTTATTTTAGCTTCAATTTTAAATTTTACCTTCAATCTTAAGTGTTTTTTAATTATCTAAATTTTAGCACCAATCGTTGGTGTTTTTTTTAATTGAATATTAGCTTCAATCAGATGTATATAACTCTTGAGATCTATATATAGTTAAATGTTTGTTTCAATCTTTATATATTTGATTTTTCTTAGGTGTTTCTTTAATTGTCCAAAATTTAATTTTTTTTATAAGGCTTATGAAATTGGCTCCAGAATCCTTTAGTTGTGGATATTGTAAAGGTGAGTTAATAAAATTTGGCATATATAACGTTATTGGTCAAAGCATCTGACCCACTCATATGTTTCAAAGCAAAACTCATAATATTGTAAAAATATGCTTCAACTAAGTATAGAAGTAATCTTGAAAATTGTTCTATTTGACTTATCGCACAGCCCTTGTAAGTTATATATTTTTTTTTACTTTTTCTTGACTTTTCAATTTATTATTGCGTAGAAAGACTGATTTGAATTTGTGATTGCTGTCTGTGTTAGTCTTTTTTTATTCTTGACCAAATTTATATTAGCACAAAAATTTCAACTTTTCAGTTTAAAAAACTTATAAGTTTATTTAACTTTTATAGTGTTTTTTTTTAAGAGTTTTGGTCATAATTGTGCGCAAACAAGTTTTGAGCAGCTGATGCAGACTGATGTTATGCAGCGGATTTTTTTTTTAAATAAATGATTGATTTGGTACTGTTGGCAAAGTTGCCTGGGTAATTTTTGCAGCTTTATATTTATGCAAAAGAAGTAGTCGAATAGTTAAATGTAAGTGCAATGTTAAGTTAAATTTTGCAGAATTTTTCTTTTAAAGCGAATTTGGTGTTTAACAGATGTCACAATGGAGGAATTTGGAAGCAAAGGGAAATAAATCTGTTATTTTTAAAGAGTAAGTGTAATGGCAGAGAAAGTATTGTTGAGTTTAAGTTTTGAATTTTGATCTCACCAACCAACCAAGGAGTGATAGCAGCGGTCCCCAAATTGGGGCATCTCTGGTATGTGGAAAATTGCCACAATTACCAATTCATTTTTTGTGAGCCAATTTCAAAAATTATACTAATTATGAAATCTACTACTCGAGTACTAAAAAAACTTAGTCGTAGCTACATATATACTCTCATAGAGATTAAGAGATATTCACATATAAAATTTAAATTTTTAGCCTTTTTTGTAGCCACCCTAGTCTGGTTTTAGCAGATCCAAATATTTTCCAATCTTCTCTAAAAAAAGTATTATTTAAAAATTATAACAGAATCAAGCGTTATTACTAATTTAAGGCTGATGCTCTCTCAACTAAGAGCAAATAGTCTTTAAGGTTTAGCCATAAGATTTGAATACTTTTTGGAAGGCCTATGAAAAAAGTTAAAAAAAAACAAGGAAGAGTTTAAATTCTCACCACCAAATCACCTACTATGGAGATTTATAAGACATTTATGAGCGTTTAAGTGATTTCCGAAAGTAGGCTTTATATGGGGGCTACGATCAAATATATATCGATCATCATCAGATTGAGTTGGACGATTTTTATATATGTATGAACTATTTGTGTTAAATTTAAACTTGATAGTGGTTTTTATAAAGGATTTATGCCAATTTAAGTGATTTTTGGGAACTAAACTTTATATGGGGACTACGGTCATATATGGACCGATCATCATGAAATTTGGTACGACGATTTGAATGTGTAAGTATATTTTGATTATGCTTGTCAACTTGATAGTAATTTTTACAAAAGCTTTATGTTTATTTAACTGAATTTCGAAAGTGGTCTTTAAATAGGGATATGTCAAAATTATGGACCGATACAAACAAAATATTTGAGAAACTTATTATTGCAGAATTTTGTTTAGCTACGGCTTTTCTGTAGACATTTATGTACCATAAAGCCATATTCCAGGAAGACATTTGTATGGGAGCTGTGAGAAATCTTGGGCCGATTCCTACCATTTTCAACAGGACTTCTTTTATAATAAAAATAAACTGTGCAAAATTTCATAATATTATATGCATTATATTTGAAGAATGAAGAAAAAAAAAATCTGGAAAATATCGAGGTAGTTTGAAACTATAACTCAGATCCTACTGAACCGGTTTTGCCCATTTTCAATACCAAACATTTCGCTGGATCAAAGAATGTTTGGTAATGTATGTCTTTTTTTGAAGCTCTATCGTGATTTCAACAGACGGATGGACCCATTATTTCGATGTATTACAAGCGGAATGACAAACATTATATGACTCCCATCTTTTTGGTGGTGGGTATAAAAAGTTAAAGAAAAACACAAGTAAAAACAGTTTTTCAGAAATGGGCGTTACATGGGAGCCATGGCCATGATGTGACTTTTGTGCATTTAAATAATTTTTGTGTCAAATATAACCTCGATATAAACACTTTTAAAAGATTTATACACGGGTTAAAGGGATTTTCGAAAGGTAGTTTTGACTAATTTTGGACCGACAATTATATAATTAGCTGTCATGACATCTGTGTATGTGAAACTTATTTGTGTTGGATTTTTTTTTGGACACCAACATTTTTAAGAGATTTATGGTCGTTAAGGTGATTTTCGAAATTGGGCTTTATATGGAAGCTGTGACTAATAATGGGCCGATCATCATAAAATTGGGCCGCATGATTTCTGTATGTATGAAACATATTTGTGTTGAATATTCTTTGGATACCAACTTTTTTTAAAAGAGTTATATTATTTAAACAGATTTTTCGACAGTGGTGCTTATACGGGAGCTATGGGCAATTGTCTACACAAAATTTGTAAATCTTGGTTTATGTCGAAATAATTTGCGGTGAAATTTGTTTGAATATGTACATAAGTGAAACATTTATGACCGATAAACCCAGTTTAGGAAGTACATTTGTGTGGGTTGCCGTTTGCCATTCATCCGTACTTGGGCCAAAAAATATCTTGTAAGAAATTTTATCGAAATATCTTCAAAATTGAAATGTGTACTCTGAGCACAAGCTTTACATGGACAATTAGCCAGACGGACATCGGTAAATTGACTCAGAAAGTGATTGAAAATCGATTGGAATACTTTAAAGTAGCTGTTGGAATAATATTTATGGCCGTTACAAGCATCAGAACAAATCAAATATACCCTGGTGGCGTAGGATATAAAAATGTTCGAATAAGAGCATAATATCAGCAACAGTTGTCCAAATTCATAAGCGCACAAGAAGTTCTTTATTAAGGTCTTGGTTGGCTAGAGATTCCTTAATGGAGTAAATAAATATTAAATAAATATATTCTTCTGTTAATGTAAGCCAATTATTTATTACTTAACTATGGTCTCCTGTACTAATTTAAAAAAATTTTATTCTTCAATGAAGTTACTCCTTGTTTAACCCCCTTGATTATTAGCTTCTTGTGAAATTATAGCTCAAGGCTGATTGTTAAATCGTAATAACTTGTTTAACAAAAAAAAAAAAAAAAAACTAGATGATTTTCTTTATACGCATACATAAATCAAAATTTGAGGATTTTATCTCTTTATTCAGAGTTTTGTTGATTTCCTTTTTCTTCGTTAACCTAATTGACTTTGTTCTCTTGTTAGAATACTTCTATACAGTGTGTGTGTTTTTTTTTTTTGGCTCGTGTTGCAAGTTTTGTTATTTCTGTGGCACCAATTCCCTTTTCATGTTATTAATGTTGACCATTGGGAAGCAAATCTTGTTAAACAAGTACAATTATTAAGCTGCTGAAGACCACGACCGTCCTCGACCTGTTGTATTTGCTTAATCATATATATATTTTTTTCTTTTGGCTTTTTGTTATTCGCAATTTCTATTTTATGTTTACTTTGTTTTTTTTTTAATTTTACCATCTTTTCAGCTGTTTGATTTTATTTAGTCAAAGAAAGTTGAAATCCCTTAAGATAGAAATCCAAAGAAATCATAATAAATGGAAATTCGTTGATTCGGACATAATTTCTCATGGTTTTTTTTTCAATTTATCATGTTCTTATTTTTCTCGCAGAACGTATAATAAAGATTATTTGATAAATTTTTTTTTTAATTTTATAGAATTGTCTTTATTTGAGAGTAAAAGATATTTTCGTCATTTGTTAAGTATTTCTGTGTGGCATTGCTATTCGTTTTGTTTTCTGTTGTTGTTTATTTGTTGGCAATATATTTTCAGGAGTTTCAAATACGAGTACTCTACTTGTGTTATTTAAATAATTCATTTAATGGCGTTACTTGGAGCCTTATAACCCGTCTTTCCCTTTCTTGCAGGCTCCTACTGAAAAGCCAACTCATTTCTAGTTGGTGTTAATTAATACAGACAAGTTCCACATTCACATTATCATGTTATGTTTGATTGTAAGACATTATTTATTTGACAAGCCATTCATTTGTTCACATAAATTTCTCTTGTCTGGACAAGCCATTCATTTGTTCACATGAATTTCTCTTGTGTGGACAACTTATGTCTTTGTTATATTTTTGATCAAACATTTGTTCTTACAACACGTGTCTACCATCAAATTACTTTTTTACATAAAAAGGCCGTCATTTCTATAAATTACAAAGAAAACTATGAACATCGACACGTTTTCCCCACACACAGGAGAACATTATAAAACTTGTGTCCGCAATTCTGTCCACGTTTTAGTTTTGTGCACACAAAACAATATATGGTCAAGACGAGAGGTTTGTTAGACACATTGACATCATCATGTCATTACAACTGTTCCATTTAAGGATTATATTAAGACATTATTTGAATGGTTCCTAAGATAAGTGGTCATTATGCACCAACAGCGACACGATTTCCCCACACAAGAGAACATTACAAAACTTGTGTCTGCAATTCTGTCCACTTTTTAATCTTGTGTTGTCAAGACGAGAGGTTTGTTAGAGACATTGACACCATATTATTTAAGGATTATATTGAATGGTGCCTAAGATAAGTGGTCATTATTCACGAACATCAACACGATTTCCACACACAGAAAAATATAACAAAATATATAATTTTGCAATTTTGACATTTTGTTCTTGTGCAAATCTCGGGATGCCTCGAGCTATGTGTTGTCGCAGTTTAGAACACATTTTAGAAAAAACTATAGCTTAGTATTCCCTTAGAACATTCCAATAGGAAAATTTTGCCAGCATCTATTGGCTCTTGTTTTCAGGCACTTTTTAGATGCAGATATTGTGCTTCTTAAACACTACAATCTTCGTTTCCTTCTGAAGTTGGCATTTAGGGACTATTTGAAACCACACTGTGATGTTGCATAAGACTTCGTTTTATGTTCGTCTCTGAACATTTCTCCATACTGCTTAACACTCACCTTATAAATCCTGTAGCTGTCTCGCCTAGTCTCTTTTAATCCTTAATAATCTTACAACCTCCAACTTTTTAAATATATGTATACGTTTTTATTATTTAATTTTTTATATTGTTCAAACTTTAATATCCTAAAAACTTATTGGTTTTTTAGCCATAGGGGCGTAAAAGTTTTCCATAAAATAAAACTATTTCTTTTTTTTTAGTTGATAGATTTCGTATAGTTTGATTTGTTCTTTAGTTTTGTTTTAGCTGCCTTATTTTAATATAAATATATTTTCCTTTCCTTTTTTACTATTTTTGCTTGATGATTTGCTACTTTTTATTTTTTATTTTTTGTGTTTTTATCCAACAAAATACGTATGAACGTACGAAATCCATAAACGACTCGTATATATAAAATAAAAGCTAAGTAAAACAAAAGTGTGGAAGAAATCTTTCAATCATAAAATAGAGAAAGATTTCAATATGTCTGACGGCATTTAATAGTTTTTGCAGTTTGTAATAAAAACTGTCATAAAATGTTTGCAACAAAGACAAAAGACTTGGTAATAAAAAAAAAGAAAATGAAGAACGTACAAATTTATTGGCTTTAACCGAAATTGATTAAAAATTTATATTCTATTTTGATGTCGTAAACTTTGTATAAAAATAATAATAAGGAAATGCAGTAGCGGTTTTCTATGTATGTATATATGTTTATATACTATTTCTTATTATTAGAATGCTGTTTTTTTATAGCGTTTTGTGTGGGGCTGGCGGGCTATTAAGTGGGCAAGTTCAAATAAATAGTCTTTAAAATAAGTACAGGTATATACACATACATGCTTATTTAATTGTATCTAATGTAAAATTGTTACAATGTTAAAGGTGCAAATACTATTTTAAAATGTGTTATAAATAAATAGTAAAAGTTGTCATAAAAGTAAACTAGAGTCTGTGGTTAAAATTTACTTTTACCGCATGGCCCACGTTGTCGAACGATAAGCTTAGACGCTTAGATAAGACTTAAGACACAAACTTTTTATCGTATCAATTTTTTTTACTCAATCAAGTTTGTTTATTCCACAATCAAGTTTGTGGCTTAAGTCTTATTTAAGCGAACGTTATCGTTCGACATCGTGGGCCAGGCGGTTAATTTGTCTTTATGTTGTTGAAATTTTGTTTCAATCGTATTGTTAAATTTCAGCTTCAATCGTTGTTCTTGATATTGTTAAATTTTAGCTGCAATCGTAGGTCTGAGTGTTGTTTAATTTTAGCTTCATTTGAACGTCTTGATGTTGCTCAATTTTAGCTTTAATCGTTGGTCTGTATGCAGTTCAATTTAAGTAGATCTTGTTGCTGTTCATTTTAGTTGCAATCATAGGTCCTTCTGTTTTTCAATTTTAGCTTCAACCGTGTCATTATGTTCTTCAATTTTGGCTTCAATTTGAGCTCTTTCTGTAGTTATAGTGTCAATAGTGGATCCTTATGTTGATCAATTTTAGCTTCAATCAGATATCTTTCTGTTGTTCAATTTTAACTCCAATCGTGGATCTTTATGGTGTTAAGTTTAGATTCAATCGCAGGTCTTTATGTTCCTAAATTTTAGCTGCAATATTTGTTCTTTATGTTATCCATTATAAAAAAAAATAATAATACAATTCTAATGTAATTTTTAATGAAATTTGTGGAGTTATTCGGATTATAAATAATTTGTCTTTTATTTATAATCCGAATCCGAAAATAAAATTTAATATTTATATAATACAACAAATAAAAAAGTATAGTCGGTCAAGTCCGATACATATAATACCCTACATCCAATATATGTATAAACAGTTTTTCAGAAATGGGCGCTATATGGTAATTTAGTATTATGATTTCGTTGAATATAAATATTATACATACATATGTGTTAAACTTTATCTAGATATAAATACTTTTAAAAGATTTATGGAGGATAAAGTGAATGACGGTCTCTTATGTGGGAGTTTCGACTAATTATGGACCGACCACTATAAAATTAGGTGCCCTTATTTCTGTATATATGAAACTTATTTGTGTTGAATTTTTTTTAGATGCCAACATTTTTAAGAAATTTATGGTCATTAAAGTGCTTTTCGGGAGTGGGCCTTATATGGGAGCTATGACTAATTATGGACCGATCTTAAAAAACTGTACCATATTATTCGTATATATATGGTATATATTTGCTTTCAATATTATTTAGATACCAACATTTTTGAAGGAGTTATGCTCTTTAAAGTGATTTTCGGGAGTGGGCCTTATATGGGAGCTATGATAAATTATGAACCGATCTGCACAAAATTTGTAGATCTGATTTGGCTTTATGTACCACTAAGTTGTGGTGAAATTTGTTGGGATACTTGCATAATTCAAACATTTATGATCGTTAAACTCCTATTTCGGGAGGACATTTCTATGGGGGCCAGGTGAAATAAGAAACCGTCTCATCCGTCCTAGGGCCAAAAAAATTTTACGCACCAAATTTTATTGAAATATCTTTAAAAATGCGACCTGTACTCTGCGCACAAGCTTTACATTGACAGCCAGCCAGACAACCAGACGGACAGACGGACGCACGGACGGACATCGTTAAATCGACTCAGGAAGTGGTTCGGAGTCGACTTTAAGGTGGGTGTTGGACCAATATATCTGGGCGTTACAAACATCAGAATAAATAATATTGAACAATTTTAATATATTATGGTACAATTTTATGATGATCGGTTTATAGTTAGTCATAGCTCCCACATAAGGTCCACTGCCGAAAATCACTTCAAATAATATTGAACACAAATATATTTCATATATATATACAAATAATATGGTTAGTAATATATTCGAACTTTTTAAATTCTAAAAACTCACATTTTCATGTCTAAAGCTAGATTTACACGATTGATATTTTCTTCAAAATTGCTCTTCAAAATGCTTCAAACTCGTGTAAACAGCAAAATTTCTTCAAAATTTATTTATTTAATAACTATTAACAACTATTAAACAAATAAATGTTCAAGAATTTTTGCTGTTTACACGAGTTTGAAGCATTTTGAAGAGCAATTTTGAAGAAAATTTCAATCGTGTAAATCTAGCTTAAGTTTTTCACAATTATCTCCTAAAGGTCAAATTTATTTGATGTTTATTTTTCGCAGCAGTTTGATCAAATAAATTGCGCAAAATAAAATTCACTATAAAATAATAACGTTAAATAAAATTTTAGTAAACGTATTGGTTTGTAATTTGATAAATGTGCAATTATATTAAAAACAAATTTCCGAGATTTAGTTGTGATTTTTTCGTTATTTAAATAGCAAGTGGTCACACTAGGAAAATAATTTTTATGTCGGCAAATAATTTTGTTTGACGAAAATATTTTTTTTCATTGTTCGCTATAAACTTTATTTGTGGTCAGATTGAAGCTATGAAATATTTGACGAAAAATATCAAATATTAGCTTAATCTGACCGTGCCTTTAAACTGAAGATTCAGCCTCTGTTTTCTCTTTTTATGCATCTATTACTGTAGAGTAATAGATTTGTAAAAGATGGTAGACGTCTGATATTAATTATATTGAATGTTAATTGTCATCAGATTTATTGAAACCTTCTAGCCTATAACTGACAGTCGAGAATGATTACACTATTTCAAGTCAGTCAGCCTCATTATGAGTGTCGTGTTCGTTCTACGATAACGACTCTTTCGTAATAGATTAAAGATAAAATTAAATTTGTTTCTTTAAGCTATTACGAAACAGTCGTTGTCGTAAAAAAAAAACGACACTCATAATAAGGCTGAGTGTGTTGCGTGAAATATTATTCTTTGACCAAACTCTCTAACTTAAACTGATCCTTTGCAATTTGATCTCCAAAGATCATTTCTTTTCTACGTTCTGGAAAACGGACTGTAACCCAACTAACATAGTTTTCATGCTAGCTTTTTTATAGTCCATTTGTACTTGGTTGCTCTTAATTTTAACACCCATTATTTGGATTATAAGAGTGATGAAACCGCATTGGTTAGTTTCGGCTTTGAACTCTTCATATGTCTATAATCTAAAATGAGTTGTATATTCGAATTATTTTTAATTACCAACCAAGCAATACAACTTGTACTTCAATTCATAAAGGATTTTTAATGTTTGAACAAAAAAAAAAAAAAAGATTAACAACCAAATAAATAATTAAACCCTGTACACAACAATTTCAGTTGCTGTTGTTTTTAGCAAATTTATTTTTACAACCAAATATATTGAATTGGTTTTGCTGTTGGCGGTTGTTTGCCAATTAAAGTTTGTTTTTCATTCTGTTTGTTTTTTTTTTGTCCATTGTTGATATTATTGGGTGTTTTGGCCCTGTACCACACACCAAATATAAAAAGGTTGTGATTTGTTTCTAATTTAGCAAATGTCTGCTGAATGGATTTAGTTTGAAAATGAGAGATATAAACAACAAAAAAAAAAAGAACATTTAATTACAAAGTGTGAAGACCTCAAAAAAATATATATAACAACAACCAACCAATGAAACCAAAACCACTACAAAGTTAAATTTACAAATATTTACCTTATTTTTAACCTATAAAAAAATACTAAAGAAGAAATAAATAAATTCATATTAAAAACCTTTTTAAACGAGTTTAAAACACACAAAAAATCCCTTTTTTTTCCAGAATAGCAATCTGTTTTTAGTGACTCTCCCCGTAGACAGTAGAGGAAAAGTTGATGAAAAGTTTATTTCAACAAATTCTGCTGTAAATATGGAATTGTGTATAAGGCGGGTGGTGGATAGGTTGTTGATTTCATGCTGAAATCATGCAACCGAACAGCAAGAAAATCAAAAGTTACCATTTTTAAACTCTCGAGGGTGACTTCATAAATACCCAACTTAACTAAAAGTATTAACCAGATGACATTTACTACATACAATATTTAAAACTTCAGAAAACATACTTAAAATTATACACACATGCTTTGTTAGTTACTCTTACTCTTACAATGTTAAATAACTAACATGCTCTATCATCGATTTCAAAATTTAACCATGTATACCACATCCCCAGATACTTAAAAAATTTTTTTTTCCAAACTTTTCTTTTCATCTAAATCTATGTACAACTAAACTCTCAAAAATAACCTTTAAAAATTTAGAAAAAAAAATATCAGTAAAAACAAGCAGCACTTAAAAAAAGGGAAAAACATCTTCTAAAGAAAAATCAACGCTTGTCCTTAGAACTGAAAAAAAATATCCGCAAACCTCCATGTATACCACTAGACAACAAAACTTTCATTTCTCACTAAAATACGGTTGCCCTACTTTAAACTATGAATGTTGCAGATTATGTTAAGATTTGGTTACACTATAACTGGTCGAATTAGTAAGATATGGAAATGTAATGACTGCTTCGCTAAGTAGCCAAAATGTATTTTCAAAGCAGTTTCACTTTACTAAAAATTATGAAATTAAGTGTCCTGAAGTCCGGAAATGGATATAAATACTCAAAAGTGCAATCCATATTCCCAAGGCAAGTAATAACAGTAAGAATTGGCTAACCAAATTGGTTTAATCTTTTGTTAATGTATGCACTGCAATAGATAGTGGAGAGTCCCCAAGAAGAGCTCTCAAAATTTAGATCGAGTTGGAGGAGATATTTACATCCGGGAATTCGGAATGAGGATATCGTTCAGAATTGTGTCTATACCACATGGAGTTTGGTACAGGAACGCTGAGGATGCTTAAACAAGATTTCGAGTTCACAATCGTAATTATATGAGTGCGTGGACATACATATAGTCGCAAATACTGAAACACAACTGAACACACTCATTACGAATGCAACACTGGGCGCATTAATTTCGTATTGATTGCGATTTGACAATTGACATTGTTTAGAATCATGAATTGGGGCGCCATCGAAAATCGTATTGTTGTAGTTGGACTACTAAAATGCAACATGGAAAAAAGCGATATATTTAGGACGTTGCTACCGCTTGCAATTACTCAAAATTTTATGTATCGTTCTATGAAGTTATTTGTGAATACTGGTGGAGTACGAGACCGTTAAAGATCCGGCCGTCCGCGCCGTGTGGTAACTCCGAAAGCGATCAAAGCTGTGAAAAGACCAATAGACCGAAAACCACTGCGAAAGCAGTAAATGTTGTCCCGGGAAATGCAATATCCATGCGTCGCATTATCAAAGAAGATTTGGGACTCAGAGCGTTTAAGCGAATCACTTGAAGGAAAAACGAATGCAAATTTTGTTTACTGACGAGAAAACTTCTCTGTGGAAGCATTGTTCAATAAACAGAACGATCGTGTCAGAAGCATCCCAACTCAACGCGAGTGTTTAAATAGACCACCATACCGTGTCTGCAATGGTATAGTGGGGAGTGCGTTACCAAGCTCTATTTTTGCATGAAAGGAGTGAAAATATCGGCCATAGTCTACAAATCGGCAGTATTGAAACCCATTGTGAAGCCTCCCAACCAATCAATATTCGCCCACAAGCCATTGACTATCCAGCAAGACTCTCCTCCAGCTCAGAAAGTAAAAACGAATCAACTGTGGCTAAAACCCAAGTTCCGGACTTCATATCAAAGAATGATTAGCCAGCTGACCACACCTCAATCCGTTGAATTACAATTTGTGCTCCGTATTGGAGGGCATTGCTTGCTCTAGTTACTCGACATCCAAATATAGAGTCTATGCAGTGTACAATTTCTCCATGCATGAAATGCATCTCGTGATAGATGAATGGCCACATGGTCTCAAGTCGTGATGAAAAGCAAACAGAAGTCGTTTCGAATAAGTTGTTCTTAGATTTGTAGCCACCCAATAAAAACAAAACTAAAATTTTTTAAAATATGTATTAATTCGTTTTTATTTTGCATCGATTTTTCTATATGCCGGTATTTATGACTTGTATTGCCTATAGTCTGTCTTACGCCATGCCGTCTAACGAAGAAAAAGATTTCCTATGGGACAGTCCTTGAACCAACACGAGATTACTTAGAAAAGTTGGGCGATTGAATTTACCTGCATGATGTCAAACTGTGGCTTGGATTACAATGCTTCTAACGAATTAATTTGCTTATAACAAAAGGTTGAAGAACATTTCCTATTCCACTTTCAGCTACAGCACCAAGATTAACAAGTAATATGAAATGCCATGTAGTGTAAACACAAACCTAAACGACATCGTTAACCCAAATTCCTGGATGTAGATTTCCCCCCAATTTCATCTCCTTTTTGAGAGCTCTTTTTATAGACAGAGAGAGAGGCTTGTCATCATGTCAAGGGGAATTCTCCACATATTCCCTGTTGTTGGGAATTGAAAAACTGACATTTTTCGATAGGAATGATCTGGTAGTGCAATAATCAAATATGCTAAGCCAATTCTTAACGCTTAGACTTAACTTGGTATGAATTGGCTAACCACTATATTGATTATTGCACTACCAGGTGCCCTACTTACTCTCTAAAAATGTTAGTTTTTCAATTTCGAACTTCAGGGAATAGTGGAGAGACCAACTTGACAGGACGAACTACTCTTTACTCTTTATATACGAAGAGCTCTAAAAAAGGAGTTTGATCATTACGACCTGATCGTTTTGGTTATTCCTTGTTGGATTAGGCTACAGCTATGTGCCCAAATTTAACGACCTATATTCCAAACTACTACTGCTAATGAACTTGATTCCTGATATTTCATATGTGAAGGTTCTAAATAAGTCGTTTCAATGAAATTGAAACACACTTATTTCTATCTTTTTTTTTTTTTTTGTCAGACTAAAAACTTTCACAAAAATATATATTGACATATTTTGTTGATAAAAGTTTTTTTTTGCGAGAAAGAGGAAAAACTAAATTTATTTCCTTTTACTAACTTAATTTATAGTTACATATATAAATATGTCAATACTCGTATACTTTTTTATGGCTACATACATCTATTATTTAAATACTCCAAGGTATTCTTTAAAACTTTTCTAATAATTTCTTTTGAATCACTTCATTTACAGGATATTAATCTCTATGGGTTTTGTTGGACATTCATGTTCATATATTTATTATACATTGCAAACAAAAAAATAAATACATACGTTTCATGGATTCCCCTAAATTTCCTCTAAAGTTTAACAATACAGTCTTGATTTCTTAGTTGAAAAAAAAAAACAGAAGTGTAAGCAAAGAAAAAAAACTTTAAAATTTGTAATAAATTCAATTTGTATTGTATTTACTTGATGATGTGTGCAAAGGAAAGATAATTAACTTTGTAAGGATTCTAAATATTTATAGTGGACATTGTAATTAGGTATGTTTAACTATATTTGCTATAAAATTTTATTATAGCTTCTTTTATAAAGAAAGTTACAGGCCTTTTATACCTTTAAGATATTAATTATTAACCTTAACTTGCCCATAGCAAAGATAAGATGAAGTTAACTTCATGTTAACAATTTGTTTTTTTTTTTTTAAATATATTTTTGAATTTTAGTTTTCTGTATTGTTTTTTATATTGTTTCCATTTTGTTTTGTTTTTTAAGAATTTCACTTAATTATAATTACCCGCACTTAATATTATTGTATAATTATCTCCATATGTTGTCCTTAAAAAGTCCCCTGTTTATATTTACTTAGAAGCTTGGATTGTTTTTTTTTTTCCTTAATAATATTACATTATTTTTTTTTTTTGTTCTGTTCTTCTTGTTTTAATGTTTTATCTTCTGGTATTGTATTTTCATTTCGTATGTATCTCCTAGAGAAAAAGAATCTCTATTACATTGTAAATGAAAGAAGCTGCAGAAACGACAAACAACAACATTTTTGCTCATTACAAATGAACATGACAGCATTTGTTGTTTCTTCTTTTTATATCCTAAGTGTAATTGTGGACAGTGGGACAGCAAAACAACTTTTCGTATGCCTTATAACAGGACTGGGCTTTATTCTACAAAACAGCTTATCAAGTTTTTACTTTGCACTGATGCAATTTTCGTTAGTTTGCAAAACTTTATGCTTCTCAGAACTATAAAATTTGATAAGTGTTAAACTGAAATAATAAGTTCAATTTGCAAAGTTTTGCATATTTTTATATTCTCTTAAGCTAGATTTACACGATTGAAATTTATTTCAAAATGGCTCTTCAAAATGCTTCAATCTCAAACAAACAAACTATTAATAACTATTAAATAAATAAATTTTGAAGAATTTTTGCTATTTGAACGAGTTTGAAGCATTTTGAAGAGCAATTTTGAAGAAAATTTCAATCGTGTAAATCTAGCTTTAGCAATTTCTATTCCGCTCACGTTTTCTTTAATATTGCAGAGACTAATTTGCAAATACTTTGCAAATAATTAAGCTGTTTCGTTTAACAAAAACTATAAATTCTATTTTTGCAAAGCAAACTTTGATAAGTTTGTCAAAAAATTGGCAGTATGTTCGAAATATTTACAATAATTTTATAAAAAAAAATACTTTATTGTTTTGAAAACAAGTTGTATTTAGCAATGCAAAGAGAAAAACGGGACGTGTTTCTTATTGTAGTTTATTTGACCTTTTTCATTAATATTCCAATAATTGTTTAAGCTTAAGGTATTTTTTAAATAAAATCTTTATTTTCAATATTTAGCTACTGCTGTGTGTAGATCTTTAGAAACATTTTGTTATTTTAAAATGAAAAGTTATAAGAGAGTCTTAACAAAAAAGGACAAAGTCACTGCAAAAATTGCCTGCAAAATGTGCAAAATTAAGGTGACCATACGTTCTCTATTTTGGAGCACAATCATCTATTTTAACTCGCTGTCATCTATAAAATTTGTGTCCTCTTTCAGTCATCTTTTGTCATCTTTAATTTTAAATGCATGATCAATATTTGTTTTTATTGAGCTTAGAGTATGAACAGAACAAGTTTCACAGTTTCTAAGTAGAATAAGAATCGCCACCTTTCACCCTTAAATACCTGAAATTGAAAATACGTTCAAATTGCAGAAATACATTTTTGTTCTAGCATGTATTTCATCTGAAAATTACGAATTTCAGTTCCAATTCAGAAAAAAATACACCTGGAAAGCTCCAGGACAAAAACAAAGAAGACAGTCTGTAGACGGTCTTAGTAGCTAGACGGAAAAAAACGGGTTTTTTAATACTCAACTGATGACCATCTATAGACGGTCTTAGGCGTTAAAGGGTTAACAAATAAAACAAAATTTACTTCACAAACGTCGTGTCGTGCTTGTTCTGCTCATACTCTTACTGACTGAACTTTCGCTTTTCAAAATAGTAAATGGTAACAAAATGTAAAAAATTTAAA